>CM074520.1:7500-10007500 GCA_037379345.1 Perna viridis
CCCTAACCCTAACCCTAACCCTAACCCTAACCCTAACCCTAACCCTAACCCTAACCCTAACCCTAACCCTAACCCTAACCCTAACCCTAACCCTAACCCTAACCCTAACCCTAACCCTAACCCTAACCCTAACCCTAACCCTAACCCTAACCCTAACCCTAACCCTAACCCTAACCCTAACCCTAACCCTAACCCTAACCCTAACCCTAACCCTAACCCTAACCCTAACCCTAACCCTAACCCTAACCCTAACCCTAACCCTAACCCTAACCCTAACCCTAACCCTAACCCTAACCCTAACCCTAACCCTAACCCTAACCCTAACCCTAACCCTAACCCTAACCCTAACCCTAACCCTAACCCTAACCCTAACCCTAACCCTAACCCTAACCCTAACCCTAACCCTAACCCTAACCCTAACCCTAACCCTAACCCTAACCCTAACCCTAACCCTAACCCTAACCCTAACCCTAACCCTAACCCTAACCCTAACCCTAACCCTAACCCTAACCCTAACCCTAACCCTAACCCTAACCCTAACCCTAACCCTAACCCTAACCCTAACCCTAACCCTAACCCTAACCCTAACCCTAACCCTAACCCTAACCCTAACCCTAACCCTAACCCTAACCCTAACCCTAACCCTAACCCTAACCCTAACCCTAACCCTAACCCTAACCCTAACCCTAACCCTAACCCTAACCCTAACCCTAACCCTAACCCTAACCCTAACCCTAACCCTAACCCTAACCCTAACCCTAACCCTAACCCTAACCCTAACCCTAACCCTAACCCTAACCCTAACCCTAACCCTAACCCTAACCCTAACCCTAACCCTAACCCTAACCCTAACCCTAACCCTAACCCTAACCCTAACCCTAACCCTAACCCTAACCCTAACCCTAACCCTAACCCTAACCCTAACCCTAACCCTAACCCTAACCCTAACCCTAACCCTAACCCTAACCCTAACCCTAACCCTAACCCTAACCCTAACCCTAACCCTAACCCTAACCCTAACCCTAACCCTAACCCTAACCCTAACCCTAACCCTAACCCTAACCCTAACCCTAACCCTAACCCTAACCCTAACCCTAACCCTAACCCTAACCCTAACCCTAACCCTAACCCTAACCCTAACCCTAACCCTAACCCTAACCCTAACCCTAACCCTAACCCTAACCCTAACCCTAACCCTAACCCTAACCCTAACCCTAACCCTAACCCTAACCCTAACCCTAACCCTAACCCTAACCCTAACCCTAACCCTAACCCTAACCCTAACCCTAACCCTAACCCTAACCCTAACCCTAACCCTAACCCTAACCCTAACCCTAACCCTAACCCTAACCCTAACCCTAACCCTAACCCTAACCCTAACCCTAACCCTAACCCTAACCCTAACCCTAACCCTAACCCTAACCCTAACCCTAACCCTAACCCTAACCCTAACCCTAACCCTAACCCTAACCCTAACCCTAACCCTAACCCTAACCCTAACCCTAACCCTAACCCTAACCCTAACCCTAACCCTAACCCTAACCCTAACCCTAACCCTAACCCTAACCCTAACCCTAACCCTAACCCTAACCCTAACCCTAACCCTAACCCTAACCCTAACCCTAACCCTAACCCTAACCCTAACCCTAACCCTAACCCTAACCCTAACCCTAACCCTAACCCTAACCCTAACCCTAACCCTAACCCTAACCCTAACCCTAACCCTAACCCTAACCCTAACCCTAACCCTAACCCTAACCCTAACCCTAACCCTAACCCTAACCCTAACCCTAACCCTAACCCTAACCCTAACCCTAACCCTAACCCTAACCCTAACCCTAACCCTAACCCTAACCCTAACCCTAACCCTAACCCTAACCCTAACCCTAACCCTAACCCTAACCCTAACCCTAACCCTAACCCTAACCCTAACCCTAACCCTAACCCTAACCCTAACCCTAACCCTAACCCTAACCCTAACCCTAACCCTAACCCTAACCCTAACCCTAACCCTAACCCTAACCCTAACCCTAACCCTAACCCTAACCCTAACCCTAACCCTAACCCTAACCCTAACCCTAACCCTAACCCTAACCCTAACCCTAACCCTAACCCTAACCCTAACCCTAACCCTAACCCTAACCCTAACCCTAACCCTAACCCTAACCCTAACCCTAACCCTAACCCTAACCCTAACCCTAACCCTAACCCTAACCCTAACCCTAACCCTAACCCTAACCCTAACCCTAACCCTAACCCTAACCCTAACCCTAACCCTAACCCTAACCCTAACCCTAACCCTAACCCTAACCCTAACCCTAACCCTAACCCTAACCCTAACCCTAACCCTAACCCTAACCCTAACCCTAACCCTAACCCTAACCCTAACCCTAACCCTAACCCTAACCCTAACCCTAACCCTAACCCTAACCCTAACCCTAACCCTAACCCTAACCCTAACCCTAACCCTAACCCTAACCCTAACCCTAACCCTAACCCTAACCCTAACCCTAACCCTAACCCTAACCCTAACCCTAACCCTAACCCTAACCCTAACCCTAACCCTAACCCTAACCCTAACCCTAACCCTAACCCTAACCCTAACCCTAACCCTAACCCTAACCCTAACCCTAACCCTAACCCTAACCCTAACCCTAACCCTAACCCTAACCCTAACCCTAACCCTAACCCTAACCCTAACCCTAACCCTAACCCTAACCCTAACCCTAACCCTAACCCTAACCCTAACCCTAACCCTAACCCTAACCCTAACCCTAACCCTAACCCTAACCCTAACCCTAACCCTAACCCTAACCCTAACCCTAACCCTAACCCTAACCCTAACCCTAACCCTAACCCTAACCCTAACCCTAACCCTAACCCTAACCCTAACCCTAACCCTAACCCTAACCCTAACCCTAACCCTAACCCTAACCCTAACCCTAACCCTAACCCTAACCCTAACCCTAACCCTAACCCTAACCCTAACCCTAACCCTAACCCTAACCCTAACCCTAACCCTAACCCTAACCCTAACCCTAACCCTAACCCTAACCCTAACCCTAACCCTAACCCTAACCCTAACCCTAACCCTAACCCTAACCCTAACCCTAACCCTAACCCTAACCCTAACCCTAACCCTAACCCTAACCCTAACCCTAACCCTAACCCTAACCCTAACCCTAACCCTAACCCTAACCCTAACCCTAACCCTAACCCTAACCCTAACCCTAACCCTAACCCTAACCCTAACCCTAACCCTAACCCTAACCCTAACCCTAACCCTAACCCTAACCCTAACCCTAACCCTAACCCTAACCCTAACCCTAACCCTAACCCTAACCCTAACCCTAACCCTAACCCTAACCCTAACCCTAACCCTAACCCTAACCCTAACCCTAACCCTAACCCTAACCCTAACCCTAACCCTAACCCTAACCCTAACCCTAACCCTAACCCTAACCCTAACCCTAACCCTAACCCTAACCCTAACCCTAACCCTAACCCTAACCCTAACCCTAACCCTAACCCTAACCCTAACCCTAACCCTAACCCTAACCCTAACCCTAACCCTAACCCTAACCCTAACCCTAACCCTAACCCTAACCCTAACCCTAACCCTAACCCTAACCCTAACCCTAACCCTAACCCTAACCCTAACCCTAACCCTAACCCTAACCCTAACCCTAACCCTAACCCTAACCCTAACCCTAACCCTAACCCTAACCCTAACCCTAACCCTAACCCTAACCCTAACCCTAACCCTAACCCTAACCCTAACCCTAACCCTAACCCTAACCCTAACCCTAACCCTAACCCTAACCCTAACCCTAACCCTAACCCTAACCCTAACCCTAACCCTAACCCTAACCCTAACCCTAACCCTAACCCTAACCCTAACCCTAACCCTAACCCTAACCCTAACCCTAACCCTAACCCTAACCCTAACCCTAACCCTAACCCTAACCCTAACCCTAACCCTAACCCTAACCCTAACCCTAACCCTAACCCTAACCCTAACCCTAACCCTAACCCTAACCCTAACCCTAACCCTAACCCTAACCCTAACCCTAACCCTAACCCTAACCCTAACCCTAACCCTAACCCTAACCCTAACCCTAACCCTAACCCTAACTCTAACCCTAACCCTAACCCTAACCCTAACCCTAACCCTAACCCTAACCCTAACCCTAACCCTAACCCTAACCCTAACCCTAACCCTAACCCTAACCCTAACCCTAACCCTAACCCTAACCCTAACCCTAACCCTAACCCTAACCCTAACCCTAACCCTAACCCTAACCCTAACCCTAACCCTAACCCTAACCCTAACCCTAACCCTAACCCTAACCCTAACCCTAACCCTAACCCTAACCCTAACCCTAACCCTAACCCTAACCCTAACCCTAACCCTAACCCTAACCCTAACCCTAACCCTAACCCTAACCCTAACCCTAACCCTAACCCTAACCCTAACCCTAACCCTAACCCTAACCCTAACCCTAACCCTTACCCTAACCCTAACCCTAACCCTAACCCTAACCCTAACCCTAACCCTAACCCTAACCCTAACCCTAACCCTAACCCTAACCCTAACCCTAACCCTAACCCTAACCCTAACCCTAACCCTAACCCTAACCCTAACCCTAACCCTAACCCTAACCCTAACCCTAACCCTAACCCTAACCCTAACCCTAACCCTAACCCTAACCCTAACCCTAACCCTAACCATAAGGGCTTAAAAGGGGGATAATTTTATTTCACTTACGCATTCAATAAATTTGATAATTTCTATACACCTTATTGAAAACCGCTGTTTAATGTATACCAAGTCTTTGCTTTATGTTTTCGAAACTCAAAACACTTTTTACATTTGAGAAAACCCAATATACAATAAAATGGTGAATAAAGGAAAGTTGGTACCCATATAAGATTTTTTGACAATACTAACTGAACGATAAAAGTGAAAATATTCGTTTTTTAACGAGACAACATTAACTAAATAATTTTCCTATATTGTACAAAACATTAATCGCTCATTTCAGTTTTGAGAATGAAAAAGGTTGAAAAATGACTTCAATACACGTAATAGAAGAAAAGTATAAAACTGCGCATGCACAATCGATTTAAAAAACATCAGTTTACTAGCTATAAAAATTAAGAACACTCTAATTTGAAGCATAGAAATCGAAAGACTTTTCATTTTTATTGTAAATCACTATTTATGATCCCTACCACCTTGAAGACGTAAAGCCATTTACCGCAAAAAATATTCTTTTTAAGGGTTAGAGTGTTATATACATAAAAATATCTGTATTTCCAGACCTAAAGTTTGATATCATACATATATACGTCAGAACATTGCAAAAACAAAAGTTCGAGCTTTTTTTTAACTTTTAGACTTATAACCTGAATTTGCCATATAATTAATTGATTACGTCAAGCCCTGCACATCCTTATTTGGTCATTTGGTTGAAAATACCGTGAAGAGAGCAAGGGTAGATGAAGACAGATGGGCTTCTTTGGTGGTAAGTTTGTTTATGGATAGAATGATAATTGAATAAAAAATAGTACTGATATAACTTCATTCTTTACGCAGAACACTATAGTTGTTGTTAAAGTGAGGAATCACAGAAAAATTGTATTATATCAGCACGAAACTTTGTGCATTGCCGCGTAAATGTTTTAATTACAATCATGTAATCAATTACCGAAACAATGTTTACAAACCAAGTATAAAAATACCGGTTTTCAGTACCAATTACAGCTATTCTGTAGCCAGTTACCGTTATACTGTCGCCAATTACCGCAACGGTGTTTACATCCCCTATCCAATCACCGCAATTCTGTTGCCAATTACCATTATACTGTCGCCAAATACCGCAACGGTGTTTACATACCAAGAATCCATTACCGGCTTCCGGTGTCCAAGCACCGCAATTCTGTAGTCAATTACCGTTATACTGTCGCCAATAACCGCAACGGTGTTTACATACCAAGTATCCAATTACCGGTTTCCTGTGTCCGATCACCGCTATTCTGCAGCCAATTACCACAACATTGTTTGCATAGATACAAGATAAGTTTGTTATTTTTTCAGTGATTATGTTTTTTGTCATGGAGACATTTAATGAAAAACTTGGTAAAAATAAAATTATGATAAGAGAATTTTTTTTCGTTAAATACAAAGTTTGTGTGAATGTGCTTATATAAAGAGTGTTTGGGTGTCCACTTCCGTACATACATACATACATACATACATACATACATACATACATACATACATACACACATACATGCATACATACATACTGTAGATAAGGTTAATATTTCATGAATATGCATGTTTATTTATCTATGTAACCTATGAGTATGTACACGAATGATATATCCAATCATAATTTGCAATAGTGATGTGCAACTGTTTTAGTAAAGGGAGATATCTAAAACCTTTACTTCATTATATTTGTACATGACATGTATTTTCATTTTTATTCATATTTGCCATATCAATTTTTACAAGATTTGCAAGGTAGAAATTATTATAAAATGTCATTATCACAAGTCACAAATATTGAAGTAGATACCACTTGTATCCACTTGTTCATCTGCTGCAAACCACGTGGTCACCATGTATTAAGTCCTTTTACAGTTTAATGATCCATTGTGGAACGACATTTACGCATATTTGCTGTAGTTTTGTAACCATCAAACTCTGTAGTTTTGTTGTTTTCTTTGAATAAGCTGTCATACGAGTCTTGATATATTTTCCCATTAAATCATGGAAATAGGGAACGTACATAGCATCTTCTGGTCTTATGAAAGAACCGGATGACATGCGCAGTGCGCCACAAGTAGAATCTCGCAATCTAGACGAGTCAATTTTTTTCAATAAAATATAAAACAAATGTGTTTTGCTCTATAGAAAGTTTTTATTGTTAAAATAATGTACAATTAGAATATAATTGTAGTTTTATAATTTTTTATACTATATTTGTACTATTGGTGAAATGAATCGGTGATAAACCAGTCATTTAAATTATATTTTAGTCAGAATAAGGTTTTCTGACAACTCTTACCAAATCAAAAATTATTTTTTCTAAATTAATATTTTTTAGCAGGACTCAACATTTTTAATTTTATTGTAATTTCATGGGTAAGGAACCTATGGTTATTCATTGTCCTAAGTATTGAAGATATATTTTGGTACTAGAATGGATTCTTGCCACATGTACTAAATATACAATGATAAAAGTGAACGAGTGAATACTCATGATATGTTGTTAGTATAGATTTGTTAACCTATACAAACTATTGTTGTTACAAAATAAAATTATGAATTTCACTAGATCTCAGTTACTGTAAATCCAAGGCCAATAACCCCAATATAGTGAGTGTCTGCATTTCAGTCTCAGATATATGTATATATAGCACCCCTAGCCGCTAAAAAATTTTGGCATCCACGGCGGGATCTATTTCTTTTTGGATCCAGTGATTTGAACCTAGTTAGAGCAGTAAGTCAAAAAAATTGTGAACTTCAAAATAAAATAATGGGTAAACCAAGATTTATACGTCAATCTAACAAAGACATCGAAACTGCAGAAACTGGTAATATAAGTCAATGTGAGACTGGCCCAGATGAAACATCAGATTTTGAAAATGTTCCATGCACATCTCGCCATTCTGCACCGGAAATTAATGATACTGAATTGGCAGAAATAACAGACACTGACACAGATGATGAACAGGACAAAACAATACTGAGATCTATGTCTAAAATTCAATTAAATAAAAAAATCCAGCCCTAGAAGAAAGGGTTCACCTAGAAGGTCTAGGAGTTATAGACAAGGTACTAATGAAATAC
The DNA here is from genome assembly GCA_037379345.1 of Perna viridis. Lineage (NCBI taxonomy): Eukaryota > Metazoa > Mollusca > Bivalvia > Mytilida > Mytilidae > Perna > Perna viridis. Next base: position 15,365 of record CM074520.1, read on the forward strand.
AAACCCAGCATGATACCTTAAATCAAGGTGACACTGGAATGTATCTATCTATTAAAGAGTAATCAAGGGAACCAAGGTTATAGCGGTAATCAAAAGAATGTAATCCAGGGACAAAGACCAGACATGGAAAACATACATACACAACAAAGAACATAAAATAACTAAAATCATACATACAAAGTAACAAAGTAAATAAGCAACTCGGATTCCACTAAAAACTGGGAGCATGGACCAGTTGCACCGGTAGGGTAAGCGTCCTCTGCTTTTTTAGAAACACCTGCCGAGTTGCTCATAAAAAGTCCGGGGTAGACAAACAATGAACGGAAAACTATGACCCGTTGAATAAATCGGTTTTCATGGTGCTGATGGATATACCATAACGCTCCACGAGTTCATGATGACGACCATAAAACTTCTGTAGTGATGACGTCAATCTTGTAGCAACATAACCCTATTCCAGAAGCCAATTTGTTAAAGTTCTAGAGCAATACAAAAAGTCTGAGTAGTTTCGGCAAGCTCTGGCATAATGTATGAGTTTTGATATGATCACTCCATACGCAGGAGCCGAAGGGACGTTGCCACATATGAAAGGAAAGTTGACAATTCTGAATGAAAAGTCATCACGTTTGTCGTGAAGTTTGGTCAATGGTTTTCCTTTACCATCGATTTCTAAGTGTAGGTCAAGATATGATGCTGACTTCACAGTGTCTGTAGTATCCTTTATCTCAAGTTCCTTTGGGTAGATGCGATGTATCCAATCCCCGAAATTAGGATTGTTTAAAGATAATACGTCATCTATATAGCGGTAACTGAGATTGAAGGATCTAGCCAAACGATCTTCTTTCGTTCTGATCAGATCAGCTATAAAGTCAGCCTCATAAGAGTGAAGGAATAGGTCAGCAAGTTAAGGAGCACAATTTGTTCCCATCGGAATGCCGACCGTTTGTTGAAAAACACGTCCACCACACTGAACAAATATGATGTCGATTAAAAATTCCAGCATTCAATTTAAACAATCAAAATATTTTAAAGGATATTGAACTTTAAAAGTTTGAGTATTTAGTAGTAAAATTTCAGGTATTTTTAAGTTAGCAGATGTTTAGAGGTATTGATTACAACCAAAAATTTATTTTGAATAATTCAGAAATCAAATTGATGAATCTATACTTAGATTAAAGAAAAGTTATTTACTTGCTATTATAGTTTGAGAACTTTTTGATCACTGAATGTTGATGTGCAGAGATACTCTCCTTAAATAGAATTGTTCAAATATTCCATTTAAATTTGTAGTGTCATATTTTCCAGTGTCAGGCAGTAGAAACGATGAGCTGATTTCTAAGTAGTTCATCCACCTAAATGAATAAGCCCCGTGCAGGTTCGGGTGTTAAAAGAATAGGCCTGCAGCAGCGCTAAGCTTGTCGTAAAAGGCGACTAAATAGCCGGGGGCTAGGGCGCTCTGCCCACATAACAACTGGGATGTGTGCCCCAGGTGGTGGAATGGGGTACCCCTGGCGTGTTACATGCTGGGGTGTCAGGCTATAATACGGAAAACCTGACCGCAAACCATAGTGGTGCACTGTGTTGGGAAAGATGCCACGTTCCTCGCACGTTAAAGAACCCCACTGTGGTATTCTTCCGGAGTTGGAACCATAGGGCTCCGCCACAGGAGGCTAAATTGCCCGACCCTACCCACCTCTCCCTATTTCCAGTGGCAATCAAAATTTATCGACCCCATTGTCCTTGTGTCCCATCCCTTTTTCATTTCATCATCATTTCATGTTCATTTTATCATCAATTTCATGTTCATCGTCTGAATATAGCTGAAATATTGCTGCTCGGACGTTAAACCCCAACAAACAAACAAACAAACCTACCGGTGCACCTGGTTCATGCTCCCAGTTTTAAGTGGAGTCTGTTGTGTATGTCTCCGGACGTTAAACCCCCCAAAAAAAACAAACAAACTGAACGAATATAGATATATAAAAGAATGGTACAAATATTTAATATAGAAGATTTTTTTTTTACAGTGCAAAAGAAATCTTCAAAAAGAACCTTAATATCCATTTGAAATACATGTAGTCAAATTCTTATTAGTCTAGTAAATTATGGTAAATCGATATGAAACTTACCAATTTTCATGCAGATACACGATTGATTTTCAATCCAGAATTTTGTTATGGCTGTTGATAACAGCATCCTGAAAGACAATACAAAAGTACATACATACATACTTACAAGCAAACATACATACAAAGATACATACATACATAAGTACATACTTATACATATATACATACATACATGCATACAGAGATACATACATATATAAATACATACTTACACTCATGCATATACACATACATACATACACATGTACATGCTTAGATACACACACAAACATACTTACATTAATATATACACATATACATACATACATATAAACATACATGCAGGGTTAGTTCATAGTAACAATCATACATAAATTGCATTTTTTTGTTGTAACTAAATTACGCTCATATCTATATTTTCATTAAAAATACACGGTGAATAAAGCTCAAGAGACTGTTGTGTTTCAGAAATTTAATTGTAATGCATAGGGAGATGTAATACATACAACTAAACCTACCCTATCCATCACAAGCCTACTGAACATATACCAAATAAGCCTGTTTTTTTATGAGAAAGTATAAAAACACATTCATTTTTATACCCCAAAAAAGTAGGAAAATCACCGCAACATGTTACACATGACCGACCAAAAGTTGCAATTGTAGCTATCGGTAGCCAATTACCGTAAACAAGTAGCCATCGGGTAGCCATAAGGTAGCCACATGTAGCCATGAGGTAGCCACGATGCAGCCGGTGAAAAATAGCCAATTGTATCCAATTACCGCGACCTCTACGCTTACAAAGTAGCTCTACGGCTAACAACTGTTTATCAACGTGGTAATCGGATACACTACGCTAATCTTAACCCTAACCCTAAACCCTAACTTTTAACCCCCCCCCCCAACCCTAACCCTAACCCTATTTTCTATGAAAATACGTATTTATATGATGTATAATTTTCAATTGGAAAGAAGTTCAATCCGTAGATGTTGGTTTATATTTTAGCTGACAAATCTCGAATCCGTGGATACCTTGATATATTATTTTTCTGTTTTAACATTTATGTTAAACATTATCCTCGTCTAACTGTCAAACTTCTATTTAATGCAAAGAGAGGTAACTCTAATTTTCAAATTAACTGCTGATATTTTACGAACATTAAAAAGTTAACAAAATTTTCTGGTATATTTTCTTTAGATAAAATGAATAATTTTAACAACGAAATTGAAAGTTTGAAAAGAACTAAAACTGATTTGTTATAAATTTCATAGAGAAGTAGTGCATTATAATCCTCAACAGTCCGGTAAGAAAACAATCATCAAAACTTGATTATTCAGAAAATGTATACATGAAAAAATATACTTAAATAAATCAAGCTACATACATACAGAAAGTCCTTGAACCGATCCGTGCAAAGATTTGTAGGATCGATTACCGCTGACTGATTGATGGCTGACAGATCGATAACCGATCACCGGTGACCGATCTGATCGCAGTTTCTTTTTTAGTAAAATGATAGATGAAAAATAAATACAAGTGTTAAATAAAAGTAAATTGATGTTACAATCTATTGCATTATGTAAATATATGTATTTTGACAAAGACAACAACGAAAACCGAAAAATACAGTGACTGCTCTGAACTGCTCCTGTTCAGCATCTGTGTCAGTATCTGTTATTTCTGCCAATTCAGTATCATTAATTTCCGGTGCAGAATGGCGAGATGTGCATGGAACATTTTCAAAATCTGATGTTTCATCTGGGCCAGTCTCACATTGACTTATATTACCAGTCTCTGCAGTTTCGATGTCTTTGTTAGATTGACGTATAAATCTTGGTTTACCCATTATTTTATTTTGAAGTTCACAATTTTTTTGACTTACTGCTCTAGCTAGGTTCAAATCACTGGATCCAAAAAGAAATAGATCCCGCCGAGGATGCCAAAATTTTGTAGCGGATATATATACATATATCTGAGACTGAAATGCAGACACTCACTATATTGGGGTTATTGGCCTTGGATTTACAGTAACTGAGATCTAGTGAAATTCATAATTTTATTTTATAACAAAAATGGTTTGTATAGGTTAACAAATTTATACTAACAACATATCATGAGTATTCACTCATTCATTTTTATCATATTATATTTAGTACATGTGGCAAGAATCCATTGTAGTACCAAAATATATCTTCAATACTTGACAATGAATAATCATGGGTTCCTTACCCATGAAATTACAATAAAATTTAAAATATGCATGGGAAAATATCTGATTTGAGTCCTGCTAAAAATTATTAATTTAGAAAAAAACAATTTTATGATTTGGTAAGAGTTGTCAGAAAACCTTATTCTGACTGTAATATAATTTAAATGACTGGTTTATCACCAATTCATTTAACCAATAGTACTTCTCAACTCCTCGTTGAGGTTGTACAATGAAAGGTTTATCTGTACAAATATTGTCCTCCAATATGAGTACATTTTTAAAATAGTTTCTTGCCTCATGAAAACTCCCTTAAATCCAAATATCTCTTATTTATTCCTATTTAAAATATTAAATCGATGAATGGCAAAGTTCTATGCAGTTGATATTTAATTAACTTAAGCTTTGCCTGCGAAAGTTCAGAATTTAACTATAATTATAATAAACCAAAATTTCTAATTTACCATTATCCTTGGTTGTTTTTGGAACTGAATTACTGACAGGTTCTGAAAAAGATAGGTTAAATGGCTCATCTGTCCCCATAAGCTGGGACAGAAAGTTCTCAGCTTCTTGAACCTCAGCTTCTCTATCCAGCAGGCGACAAACTGGAGAGCTCATCTCTGGGGAAAATGGCATGGCAGAGCAGTTTATTTGTTCAGTTACGTCAACAGGTGTGGATGATCTGGGCTCAGAAGTGGTTGTTGGGGTCTGAGCAGCAGTTGTCAAATTTGCTGGAACAGGAGAAAATAAGCTGTCACAGGTTTTCAGTTGTACTGTTGTGGTGCTTGAGTGGCTACTGGTTATCTGTGGAGGACCCATTGGCATATACTGGTGTAAAGATGAGATGACAGTGTGGGTTGTAATTGGTGTTGGTTGATAGGTTTGTGTTGCTGGTGGCTGGTAAAATAACGAAGAGTGCGTAGGACTGTATGGTATGGTAAGAGGAGTATCTGAGGTACTTGCTGCAAATGTGGTTAAATTAAAATTGTTAGGCTGTTGTGGTGGTGGATATCTTATTTGAGATGAGATGAAAGTCTGTATCTGAGGTTGTTGGGTAGGCACTGGTTGCCTGTTGAAGTTAGCGGATTGCCTTTCCCTCTCTGGCCAATATTGTGCACTTTGTTGGCGAGATAGTGCCACCATATCAACACCAATTTTAATTATATAAGGATTGAGACTGGTGAAACTATAGGCTTCCTCTCCTTTGAAATTTGGACCCAGAGCAGTCCTCTGTCTTTTGGGTGCTTCGAATGTTCTAATGTGCCTCTCAAATTGATGGCGGTTATCACCCCTGTACATACACAATGTACAAAAGTACCTATGCTGGTCTAGAGCCAGATGAGTCTTCATAATATGACCCTCTACCCTGGTTCTCTCCCCTTTGTTATGGCAGTGAAGACACTGGTAAACAAGACCTCTTTTATTATATTTTTTGTTAACAGTTAGTCTCAGTTGTGAAGCCATCTGAAAGGAAACCATATTTTTAGTTTCTTGGTAGGATTTTACAAGGACTTCTCAGATGCATCACCAAGCATAAAAGTTTTGGATAATTTTTTTTAACTACATCATGGATTCCTGCACACATCAATATTTTATTAATGATATAAGACATTATCCGGTAGATGTAATGTTTTGTTAAAAAGTAAACCTGAACTCTCAGGTAACCTTTATATTTTGGTTTGTGCAAGTAAACCTTTGTACATTCCTTGTTTATAATATATATTTAGTTTTTTAAGACATGCGGTTTTATACCTTACTGATGTCATGTCTATGCAACATTTTTATTTAAGTACACCTAAACTCTCAGGCAACATTTATGTGGGTGTGTAGAAAGATCATTTATACACTACACATTTTTCATTTACATTACATTTTAAGTATTAAATATACAATTTAAAAGTTCAGATATTTCAAACTTAACACAGACATGTTAATTGATTGACATGTTTATATGTACTATTGATCATCAATCTTTGAAGATCAGTAAATTAATAACTAATACTGGTTTTAGTTATATTTATATATATTTTTTTTGAAAACCAATTTTTTCTTTGATAGGGTTTTTATCCATTTTGGACTGTCATCCCCACAGTAAACTTTGAATTTGTCATGATTTATGACCTTTTTTGTACCATTTTCATCCATCTGGATTTCATAGTTTATGTCATTATATTTTTTGTGACTAAATAAGGCCCAGTGTACATAGGTTGTAGTTTTGAACATAAACCTTTCTGTTGACCTGACTGATACCAGACTTTATCATTGACATTAAATACAGTTAAATTAGACTTTCTGTCAAAGTAGTCTTTCCTTCTTTTTGCATTTGATTGTAAGTGCTTCCTAGCAACTTCATGTGCTTTATGCAAAGTTTCCCTAATCTGGGAGACCTGTTCCCCAAAATTATTTATATTTATATCAATTCCTAAGGGGACACCCCCTTTTAATACATCACTTGGAATTCTTATCTCCCGTCCAAAAAGCATAAGGTTTGGTGTCAGTGTAGTTGTCTCATTTGGGGTTGCCCTGTATGCCCCAGCTAGACATCCTAAATTTTGGTCCCAATCTGTTTTTTTTCCCTTTATATAGGATTTAATCATTCCTAATAATGTGCGATTGAATCTTTCGCATTGCCCATTTCCTTTTGGATTTCTGGGACTTGTTCTAGTCTTCCGTATTTCAAGGAGTTGACATAATTCTATGAAAAGGTCACTTGTATAATTTCGACCTTGGTCTGAGTGTAACGAAAGAGGTCAGCCGTAACGGCTTATAATTTCATTTAGAAGTATATTTGCACAAGTGTTTGCAGTTTGGTCAGGGATTGCAAAGACTTCAACCCATTTGGTGAAGTGATCAGTAAAAGTCAGTATATATTTATTTCCTCTAGGTGTGAAGGGGAATGGTCCCATAGTATCTGTTGAGAGTCTATACCAAGGTGCACCTGTAGGCATACTTCCTAATGGAGCCTTGGCTGATTTTGATGGTAATTTGTTAGCACCACAAGTTTGGCATTTTGCTATCCAAATTTTAACATCCTCCCTAACTTCAAACCAATAAAACCTCTGCAATAGTTTTTCTGTGGTTTTTCGTTTCCCCAGATGACAAGATATGATAGAATTATGCATGCTATGCAAAACTTCATTTTTTAATTTCATAGGTGTCAAAAATTGTAAGTAGTGACCTGTATTGTTTTGTTTGAAAAATTCTTTAAATAACAACCCATCCTTTACTATCAGACTATCCCATTGGTGGCAATAAAATCTGGTAGCAGGACTTTTGCTTTACAATTCATTCTCAAGGGGCTTATTGTTGGAGATTTTCCATTTCCGTATATGTCTAATGTCCTCATCTTTGTCTTGTAATTGTCTCAATTCGTCAATACTATGACCCATGTTCCATACAGTAAAGTCATCATCTTGAGATGTTCGATTTCTGGTTTTTACTGCTTTTAATAAAGAGTTTTCTGAATTTTCAGAGTTTTTAGTATATGTTGTCCCTTCTTGGGGTATTTTCATGCTACTTATCATATCTCTAGCTCTTTTGGTACATTTTTTACAGGGCCCGCATTTGAGATATTCCATGTTATCATTCATAGGACAGTCACAATCCCTAGGATTTGTGCATCGATACATAAAACCAGCGTTGCCGTGTTTGGACCCTTGTCTGTATTGTATTGTGAAATCAAAAGCTGACATGATTTCTATCCACCTAGCAATTCTACCCTTAGGTTCGTTTAAGCTAAATAGCTAAATAAGAGCTTGATGGTCAGTTCTCACTGTGAAAGTTCTACCTGAAAGATATTGTCTGTAATATTCTATGAAGTATCGTACAGCAAGGATTTGTTTGTTTGTTTGTTGGGGTTTAACGTCCGAGCAGCAATATTTCAGCTATATTCAGACAATGAACAATGAAAGAAAGAAAGGTTGGGTCAGCAAGGAGTTCCTTGTCGTGATACAATAGTTTCTTTCGGCCTTATTCAAAGTACGACTACCATATGCTATAATTCGAAGTGTACCGTCCTGTACTTGTTGTAAGACTGCCCCCAATGTATCGTCACTTGCGTCTGTGTCCAGTATGTATTCACCCTCATATTTGGGGTAAGCTAGAATACCAGGACTGACAAAATGTTGTTTAAGATTGTCAAATCCTTTTGGCAACTCTCAGACCACAAGAACGTTTTAGATTTCTTAGTTAGGTGGTCTGTTAATGGTTTAACTAACTCTGAAAAATGATTAATATATCTACGGTAATAGCTACCCATACCAAGTACATGTCTCACTTCTTTTACTGTTTTTTGGGTTGGGCACTGTAAAAGTTTGGCAACATTATCAGGGTTTGGCTGTACGCCCTTTTCCGAAACAATATGACCCAGAAATGTGACTTCAGTTTGAAAAATTTTACATTTCTCCGGTTTCAATTTTAAGCCAGCATCTTTTATTCTATTTAGGACTATATCTAGTCTCTCTAGATGTTCTGTAAAATTAGATGAAAATAAAATAATATCATCTAGATATATCAATAAAATTTGCCACTGAAGGCCATTTAGAACAAGTTCCATAAGTCGTTGACAACAAGCAGGTCCATTTGTTAGTCCAAATGGTAATGTTTTATATTCATATAGACCATATTTGGTTGCAAAAGCAGTTTTGTGTATATCTTCATTCTTAACATGAATCTGATTGAAACCACTTGTAAGATCGAAAGTACTAAAAAGAGAAGCTCCGGCTACAGTGTCTAGACAGTCTTGAATTCTTGGAAGGGGCCATGCATCTTTTTGTGTAACAGAATTCAGGATTCTGTAATCAACACATGCCCTTACTTTCCCATTTTTCTTGAGGACTAACACCAAAGGACTTGACCATGGAGATGTGGACTTTTGTATTATGTCTCGTTTTTCCATTTGTTGAATAATTTTCATTTCTTTATTTGCATAAGCAAATGGAACTCTGCGTGGAGTTTGCTTCACAGGTTTAGCATCTCCTGTTTCAATACTGAACTCCAGGAGTTTATTTCTACCTAGGTCAGTCTCATCTTTAGAGAAGGTGTTTGAGTATTTTACCAGCAAATTTTCAATTGCTGTCGCCCCGTGCAGGTCCGTGTGTTAAAAGAATAGGCCTGCAGCAGCGCTAAGCTTGTCGTATAAAGCGACTAAATAGTGCTCAGAAACCTAGCCGGGGGCTAGGCGCTCTGCCCACAGAGCAACTGGGATGTGTGCCCCAGGTGGTGGAATGGGGTACCCCTGGCGTGTTACATGCTGGGGTTGTCAGGCTATAATACGGAAAACCTGACCGCAAACCATAGTGGTGCACCGTGTTGGGAAAGATGCCACGTTCCTCGCACGTTAAAGAACCCTGCTATGGTATTCGGTAGGAGTAGGAACCTTTGCGCTCCGCCACAGGAGGCTAAATTGCCCGACCTTACCCATCCCTCTTTTTCCAGTGGCAATCAAAATTTGTCGACCCTATTATCCTTGTGACCCATTCTTTTTTTTTTTCATTTCATGTTCATTTTATCATCCATTTCATGTTCATTGTCTGAATATAGCTGAAATATTGCTGCTCGGACGTTAAACCCCAACAAACAAACAAACAAACAATCAATTGCTGTCTTTTCGGCTTCTGTTCGACCTGGAGCAATATTTTCATACATATTTAATAAGTGACTTGGAACATTTCCACTTTTCCCACCCTCTGAAGTCCTCTTTTTGCTTAGACTTCTGATAATGCCCTCATTGGTTTCCCAATTTACATGCTTTGGTTGTAGCAATTTTAATCTTTTCAATGTATTTTTATTTCCCCTTTCAGCACTGTCCTCACATTCAAATAATGTTACAGGAGTATTATCAACTATTTCAGCTGAACCAATTATTGTTTTTTGGCATAATGTATTTTCATAGTCATATGGATTCAGTGCTTTGCATGTGACACTTTTACTGATGTCAACTGGGCATGGTGCCATGATAAGGGAATATTTTTCAGAGAAATCGTCAGAAGGTTCTAGTAAACATTTTTTTCCAAATTCAATAGGATCATCATGATTGCGATCTACAAAAAACATCTATTAAAATTTCACTTCTAAGGGGATATCAAAATTTTCAGCCACGTAAATCTTTCTTATATGGTTGTTAGTATGGCAAAGTTGAGTGCATTGAATAACATGATCACCTAGCAACATAATTCCATCTTTTAATTTCAAATACAGGTCCCCATTTAGATTTCATTAGAACATCTAGCCCCAACAAGGCTTCATCTTCTATATTAGCTACTATCATTTCGATTTCAAAACATAGATCTCCCAACATTACTTCAAAGGTGGCTTTCCCTAACTCCTTCAGGGGTTTGCCATCAGCACAAGATAAAGTGTCAGACTTGACTAAAGTTGGTCTTTTACAATTAGGGATTTTATGGAAAACATTAACAGACAACACTGTACGAACTGCTCCAGTATCCACTGTAAAATTAAGCTCAGACCCGAGGACATGTCCTTCGACGTAGACTCCATCACTTCGAAGTACTCGTCGTTTTATTAATTGGTCTGTTACTATTTGTTCATTTCCTACTTCAGGATCTGAACTTACAGAATTCAAGATACATTACTATTAACTAAATTACTACTACTTTTGATATCTACAAAAGTTTTTCATTCTCAAATACTATTTCCTCTTTCTTACTATGAGTTTCAGGGGTTATGTTGCTAGGTACATGTATCTTAGTTTTCACATCATTTATATGACCTCTTTCAAAAAATGTACGGGTCAACTCCTGGTCCACGGGGTCAACCCGGTTCAGTTTAAAGAGTATCCCTCAGGTTTAGCCTCATTTAAGGAGGCGGTGGAATTTTGTGTAGTTGGTTGAGCTGGGGAAGTATTGAAAGTTTGTCTACTATCACTATTGGGTGCACAATTACTTCGCTGTGCTTGGGGAGGAATGTAAGTTCTTCTACTTTCATAACTAGTTCTGTCATTGCCTATATTTTGTCTATTTGGATTGCTGTAACAATTCCTGGCAAAGTGTCCAGGTTGGCCACAGCAATAACAAAGTGGAATGTTTGATGTGGTATTTTTGTCTATAATAGACTTTCCCACCACAGTACTCTGCATGGGAAAATATCTGAGTTGAGTCCTGCTAAAAATTATTAATTTAGAAAAAAACAATTTTATGATTTGGTAAGAGTTGTCAGAAAACCTTATTCTGACTGCAATATAATTTAAATGACTGGTTTATCACCAATTCATTTAACCAATAGTACTTCGTTGAGGTTGTACAATGAAAAGTTTATCTGTACAAATATTGTCCTCCAATATGAATACATTTTTAAAATAGTTTCTTGCCTCAAGAAAACTCCCTTAAATCCAAATATCTCCTATTTATTCCTATTTAAAAAATTAAACCGATGAATGGCAAAGTTCTATGCAGTTGATATTTAATTAACTTAAGCTTTGCCTGCGAAAGTTCAGAATTTAACTATAATTAAAATAAACCAAAATTTCTAATTTACCATTATCCTTGACTTTTCTCTTAAAAGATTAACAAAATAAATATATTTGAAGTAAAAATCAATAATCATTCTTTAAAAATATAGCTCTCTAAAAAAATACTAACGTTTACAGCCAAAGGTTTCAGCAAGACTAATTTTTTAGCGTAATTACGTCACTTGTTGGAAGACGTGAGTTGTTGGAAAAACGTTAACTTCCAACAAGTTCACAAATATTTTAATAAGAATTTATAAAAATACAACAATATTGTAATTGTACATTATTGTAACAATAAAAACATTCTGTGGTGCAAAACGCATTTGTTTTATATTTTAATCTTAAGTACAATTCTACTATGCGTAACATACATTGCGCAACCGGAAGTGTAACTTGAAAACGAAAGTACGAATGTTCAGAACCGGTGAACAAAAATGACAAATATCACCAATTAGTGTGAGTAAAATCAGCGAAATACATGATACTTTGTTCCTAAATACTATATGTATGAACGTTATTACTTTAAAAAGACTTGACAACTCTCGAATCAGTTTTTATTGAAAAATTGACTCTTCTGAGATGCTAGTATTTACTGTGTACTTTCCCTATTTCCATGATTTATTGGGGAAACATATCGACACTCGTATGACAACTTATTCAAAGAAAGCAACAAAAAACTAGTTTGATGTTTACAAAACTACAACAAATATGCGTAAAGCCGTTGAACAATGGATCATTCAACTGTGAAAGGACTAAACACATGCCATAGTGACCACGTGGTTTGCAGCAGATAACAAGTGGACACAAGTGGTATCTACTTCAATATTTGTGACTTGTGATAATTATATTTTATAATAATTTCTACTTTGCAAATCTTGTAAAAATTGATATGGCAAATATGAATAAAAATGAAAATACATGTCATGTCATGTACATACATAAATAAATATGCTTATTCATAAAATATTAGCTTTCATTTCTTCGACCCATTGAATATTCAAATACACATGGTAAAAAAAAAGAACAACACATCTATCTATATTATATATGACCTATGGTTATTTAATCATGAGTTAATAACCTGATAAACGACTCAAGTGTGCTTTACTAAAATTAATGTATACTATGGCTAATGGTGTTCTCTACGGTTTGTTGCACGGATCGGTTCAGGTACTGTATATACATACATACATAAAGTCCTTGAAACGATCCGCGCAACGATTTTTAGGATCGATTGCCGCTGACTGATTAATCGCTGATTAATGACCGTGACCGATCTGATCGCAGTTTTTTTTTTTATGTAAAATGATGGATGATCTATGTGTAATAAATAAAAAATGTTAAATAAAAATAAAATGTGATGTAACAATCTATTGCCTTATGTAAATATGTATATTTTAACAAAGACAAAAACGAAAACCGAAAAATACAGTGACTGCTCTTTGGTCACATGATGCGATCACCGGTTTAATTGATTGGTTTGACGGATCGATGACTGATCGGAAACTGTTTGATGATCAATGACCGATCGCAATGTTTGTTGCACGGATCGGTTCAGGCACTATACATACATACATACATACATACATACATACATACATACGGAATACCTCACAGCAAACCATAGTGGTGCACCGTGTTGGGAAAGATGCCATGTTCCTCGCACGTTAAAGAACCCTACCGTGGTATTCTTCCGGAGTAGGAACCATAGGTCTCCGCCACAGGAGGCTAAATTGCCCGACGCTACCCACCTCTCCCTATTTCCAGTGGCAATCAAAATTTGACGACTCCATTATCCTTGTGTCCCATCCAATTTTTCATTTCATCATCATTTCATGTTCATTTTATCACACACTTCATGTTCTTTGCCTGAACATATCTGAAATATTGCTGCTCGGGCGTTAAACCCCAACAATCAATCAACCAACCTATCATTGTTGATAGTCCTGTCAGTATATACCAAATGGACAGCATTCAACAACTTTTGTCTGGGTGCCGTTTTTGGGTCATGTATGGTCTCATTCATGCTGTACCGACCGAAAAATTTCCATAGCCTCGCGCGATACCGCATCTCCATTTGGAGTTTCTAATATTGCAGCGATGCTGACGAAAGTCTCCCCTTTTTCATGCAGATTTAACATGAGGTTGCATCTGATCCAAACAGTGAAGGTGGTAATAAAGCCAGGGGTATTTTGAAAAAGATAAAATGCTTTAAATGTTTAACTACACTCTGTTTACGAAGAGTTATTCTTGATTTGCTTGACAGAACATCAAAAACTTTCCAAACAGATGAACTTGATATCCATCAAATGAAAAGTTTTATCATTGCAACTAAGGACACTATTTTGTCATATAGACCTTACAATATACAGCCTCAAAATGTTGGGGATATGATATTGAAAACTGATGAAAATTCAGAGTATTCAGGTATTCCAATAACATGTTCTTCGAATGATAGGAGAATTTTCAATAATATGAAAGCTGAGTTTATTGATCAGTTAATTCAGGAGTTTAATGGCAGATTTTCAGATAATGATCTTGGAATTTTGAATGATCTAAATAGTCTGTTAAATCCAAAAAAAACCCCAATGGATTAGGTAGCTATCTGAACATATGGGGATGAAAATCTGGAAAATTTTATTGATAAATTTTGGAATGAAGATCCTGTCATCGATCCTGCAAGTTCTAGAACTCAATTTATGCAATTCAAATATTTGGTTAATGGACGGAGAGATTTAAATATAACAAACTTGTGTTTGTATTTAACCAGTTATTATGGTGACACATGTCCTGATTTTGTCGCATAGGCAAATATTTTGTTGACTGTACCATTAACTTCAGTTTCCTGTGTAAGCGGTTTCTCACTGCAAAATCGACATCACAATGCATCAAGCAATAGAAGGTCTTTAGAAAATTTGGAACATAGTATGCAAATTTAGAATGCTTGTAAACATTCTCGTTATAATAGGGATGAAGTTGTAAGACAAGCTGCAGTCAGATTTAATGCTAATAAACAATAATATCCATGTAACTATATGTATTATTATGATGCTGAACTTTAATTTGAAGTTGAACAAAATAAAGTATTAAAATGTATATGTTATTCTATTTAAATGTGAACATATGCTAAAAAGAAATACAAAATGACAAAACATACACAATTATTAAAGTCTTCTATTCTATATTGTCCTTTTCGCATAACATTGATTTCATGATCATTTGTAGCCTCAATAAACCTCTGTACCCCCAAATTCAAAGGTCAGGGGGTACGTGAAATACTTTGCCAAAACTACTGGGCATGCTGATTTATTGCATAAGCTTAAGTACATGTGATAACATGATAAATACCATGTATAAAATAAGATTGTTTTATAAATGCCAGTTAACATTATTCCTTGGTAATAAATTTCATTCTTTCTCATGTGATATAAATTTGCTTTTGATATTTGTTCTTTCCACCAAAAATCATTTACTATGATTTTAATAAATCATAGAGAGTTTTAAACAAAAATCACACCTTATAAAATAACTAAACTTTTTGTGCACTTATCTAGTTAAAAGAAGTTCAATTGGAACTGAAAGGGGTAATGGGGTTGGTAGAAAGTGGTTAATGGATAAAAATTATGCGTTTAAACAGCAGTAATTTTCATCCATTGTAATGAAATGAACACTTCCACTTTCAGTGCCTCATAACAGTGAGATGTATGACGCAATTATAACGGACGTTAATTCAAAAACGGTTACTGTTATTTTTTCTTTTTAATTATTTTTTTTTATATTACCTATTTTTATCATTATTTGTTCCTTTTCTATTTTTGTTGCTGCAAAATATACAAGTATTATTTGAGCGAAGGTGGGAAAGGATTGTTAAGAAGAAAAATGTGAAATAAACAGTCACTATGCTTTTGGCATGCGTGAATTTGATTGTTTTTTTTTTGTTTTGTTTTTTTTTTTTTTTTGTTTTGTTTTGTTTTTATTTTTCTTGTCTTTTTTTTCTGGTTGTTTTTCCTTGAATATGTGTTGTTACTATACAAATCTTTCCTTGATTGCTTCTTCCGATCGCACTAACAGGCATTTGCTAACAATTACAAAAAAATACAATAAAAAAATATGGATTTAAACAACAAGTCTTAGTTTTCTTGCCAATCTTATCGTTTTGATTTTTAACCCTTCTTTAGGCTTAAAATATACTTTTAGATTTGGAAGGTATTTAACATATACACAAAAGTATACTAGAAATAAACTAGGAGTCAAATTAAAGCAGTACTTTGAATATTATATGTTCCTAGTTTTGAAGGAAACAATAGCCAGTTTGCCGAATTACAGTGATATTTTTATCAAACTTAATTGCAAAATGAAGCTTTTTTGTTATATTAACTGTTTGTTACTTGTCTCTAAATTGTTCTAAAGACAGAACTGATTCAGGGTCAATTTCATAACCAGGATGTTTGATTATATATCCGTAAAACTTGTCGTATATGTAAGGAGTATATCTGGTATGGCACCCATTTGGTGATGGTGATATCTCTGCAAAACTGAATTCGTTTCCAAAAACGAAAAAATCTATTCGCATCATTTTAAATGACTTTGCTAGAATATTGGTTAAATGAATCATTTTTGTGAGAAATTTTGGCTTTGGGCGGTTAGATTTAGTTGGCCAGTTTTCGGGCGTTCGACCCATATTTATACGCTTCCAGTTAGGGGTAAAATAATCAATGAGGCGTCCTTGTCGCAGAATTTCAACAACTTGTATAACATACGCTATTCCGTTATATGTATGTATTTTATAGTCAATCGGCAATTCTCCATCGGTGCTTAAAAATTCTTCAAAAATGCACTGTCTCTTAATTTGTTCATAGTACGTTTCATAACCTTTACTGTAAATTGAGTTTAACCACAATTTACAATTATGTCTTAAACATGCTGAAAGACCATTTTCCTTACATGGTAAACATTTTGCAACATTGGTGTGACACCTCGCCTTACCATTTTCTACTATTATAGTTTCCCCGCACATGTGATTTGGTTTCATTACGTATATTTTGGGTAATGCATTAATAAATTTTTCCGTTATTTCATGAGATACATTGACGGAGCTGTACTCATGAGCAAACTTTAAATCAGGTGTCGAATTGGCAATGAATAATTTTACCAAATGTTTATCTGCAAAGCGAAATAAAGAATTATTTCTCAACTGATTCTTTGAGCACAATGTATGAAGTGGTTCTGAGTTTTGAATTTCGGTTAAAGGTATTAGATGCTGGTTGAAGCCATTTATTTTGTTTTTGTTAAATTGGTCTGCAACTATAATTACACTTTCATGATTGTTTTCGTTTGAACGTAATTTCACTACAAAGATGCAGATCACAGAGAAAACAATTGCAGTAATTATTTTTGGCAATTTAATTGGTGCCATTATATTAACAGTATTCTGATTTGCTTAAGTATTTATTTGTCATATAAGCAACTTCTCGCGCTAGTAAGTTTATAATTGATAAAAAAAATAATATATTCTAACATTTTGGCTGAAATGGAAATATTTGGGTACCTCAGAAATTAACTATGGTAAGTAAACAGGCTTGATTCATTAACGATACTCAAATAAAAAAAATGTGACAAAGAAAACACATCAAACAACTAATCATACACATTCCTTGGTGTATTTTTAAACAATCTGTTGCACCTACTATATTTTTACAAATTTCCAGAAATTGAGAATATGTTGTTCGTTTTGTCAATACATGATTCCATATATTTTGTGTGGCATTATTGTTCATATATAAAAATTTCTGTTTATCTTACAACATATCAGAAACGTCAAACATAGGACGATTCAGATACAACATAATCCAAAATACAGAATACGTGCGTATGAAACAATCTGAACATGAAAGAAATCAAATGTCACAAAACCACTGTCAATATAAACCCATCTAGGAACACCACACACAACGTAAATGAGAATATCTGCCTAGCAACAGTAATATACTTAAAAAATTACTCTGACAAGGGAGAGTCAAAGAGAGCTCTCACCAATACAGTTTTCTGTTAACACTTGAGCAATATCGTTTATTTTATAAGGTTTCGTAATGTTTATTAAAGTGAAATGATGAAAAGCATTCAAACTATACAAATCAGAAACAGAAGTTCAAATACCTTACATAAGAAAACTCTTCAATGCTGAACGCTGGATACTAAGCTAAATAAGCACAAATCAAATAATCCTGCTAATATTATCTAACCCAACGACACAAATGTATTTTAAACATTTTTAAGGAAAAAAGAGTAACGATTTAAAATATTTTGCTTATACTATTTCAGATGACCATTCAGATGACCATTCTTGATTGCCTGAATATAGCTGAAATATTGCTGCTTGGGTGTTAAACCCCAACAATCTATCAATCAACCATTCTTGATTAAAATCATCTCTATCAACCAAAACTGCTTGTCTTCTCGTCTACTAAAAATCTAGGACATTAAATTAATATTTCTACATTTTAATAAGATTTGAAAAAAAAAACCTGCAACTACGACCGCATTTTTTTTGTAGCTGCGATTTTGGCTTGAGGTCGGTTGAAAAGTAGTCAGATTGAAATATCATATCATTAACATCGTTTCAGCCATATTACGTCTTTAAAAATCTTATAACACCAATTAACGCTAATAAATCTTTTGTAGTATACTTGTTCAATTCATTTTTATGCATCAGTCTATGTCTCCGATGTTAGCCGAACCAGAGTGTGTCCAAGTGTGTTTCGACCCAGACTGATTCTTGGACAGATTTGGAGCTTTAGAAAGGGTCAACGATTTGCTTTATTTATTTAAGATGAGCTTTTTGGGGAATTTTGAGCAAATTATTACCGAGATTAATATTTCACATTTTTCGTAGATTCATTACTCAATGAAGATAAAGTATCGGTTGTTTTTGTTTTTTAGTTTCACTTGAACTTGTCTGACAGGAGAGGACGAACTTACTTGCAGTCGACAAGTTATTTTGCAATAGAAATATGAATTTTGCCATATATTTTTTTTCTCGAGAGTACTGAAAAATGCTAATTGAGAGCTAGTAATTTCCAGTGAAGAAGAAAGACTTTGTTGTAGGCAGACACCTATGAACTGTTTTTCAAACAACACTTTGTCAACAAAGGTATAGATGCAATTAATTTGGCTAACATCCTCCATCACAAAAACGTTACCAACAAAATCCCCCAATATTTCAAAGACAAATCCATACCAATTATTTCATATTCCTATACTTCACCCATCGCATCCAAAATTTTCAATTATAAAAGGCTATTGCAGAACCTCGAGATTGAGGACTTCAAGGCTAAACCACCTGACTGTTCTTGCAAAACCTCTCCCTTCAAATATGTTCCTTCTGGTCAAGTCGTTACGGGAGATTTAACCATTATCGAAAACGAATCTCTGCGTAATATCCTTTCTAAATGTCCCAAGTACCGTGAACCACGCTCCATAAATTGGAATTATGACTAAAGTTCTTATGGATGCCGTCGAGGACTATGCAAGAAAATGGGTTTAACGTCCGAGCAGCAATATTTCAGCTATTATCAGACAATGAACATGACATGGATGATAAAATGAACATGAAATGAAAAAAAAGGATGGGTCACAAGGATAATAGGGTCGACAAATTTTGATTGCCACTGGAAAAAGGGGGATGAGTAAGGTAGGGCAATTTAGCCTCCTGTGGCGGAGCGCAAAGGTTCCTACTCCTATCTAATACCACAGCAGGGTTCTTTAACGTGCGAAGAACGTGGCATCTTTCCCAACACGGTGCACCACTATGGTTTGCGGTCAGGTTTTCCGTATTATAGCCTGACAACCCCAGCATGTAACACACCAGGGGTACCCCATTCCACCACCTGGGGCACACATCCCAGTTGCTCTGTAGGCAGAGCGCCTAGCCCCCGGCTAGGTTTCCGAGCACTATTTAGTCGCCTTATACGACAAGCTTAGCGCAGCTGCAGGCCTATTCTTTTAACACCCGGACCTGCACGGGGCCCAAAGAAGAGATTGTGGAAAACCATAAATCTGTGCTATCCTCTTTTGGTCTCTGACGATGATTGTGATTTACCGTCTATGTACTGGATTCCTAAACTTCACAAGAATTCATACAAACTTACTTAAAACGTGGAACGTGGCATCTTTCCCAACACGGTGCACCATTATGGTTTGCGGTCAGGTTTTCCGTATTATAGCCTGACAACCCCAGCATGTAACACGACAGGGGTACCCCATTCCACCACCTGGGGCACACATCCCAGTTGCTCTGTGGGCAGAGCGCCTAGCCCCCGGCTAGGTTTCCGAGCACTATTTAGTCGCCTTGTACGACAAGCTTAGCGCTGCTAAAGGCCTATTCTTTTAACACCCGGACCTGCACGGGGCAACATGAAATGGATGATAAAATGAACATGAAATGTTAATGAATTGAAAAATGGGATGAGACACAAGGATAATGGGGTCGACAAATTATGATTGCCACTGGAGATAGGGTGAGATAGGTAGGGTCGGGCAATTTAGCCGCCTGTTACGGAGCCCTATGGTTCCTACTCCGGGAGAATACCACAAAAGTATTCTTTAACGTGCGACGAACGTGACATCTTTCCCCACATGGTGCACCACTATGGTTTGCGGTCAGGTTTTCCGTATAATAGCCTGACAACCCCAGTATAAAACACGCCACGGGTACCCCATTCCAGCGCCTGGGGCACACAACCCAGTTGCTTTATGGGCAGAGCGCCCTAGCCCTGGCTAGAGATCTGAGCACCCCGGGGCAGAACGGGGCATATACTGGCTGGAAGTGAGGAACATGATTGCAATAGGAACACCAGGCACGCACCCTACAGACAGTTCATTTTATTAACATATGGCTGTCTTGATGGTTTTGAATACCGCCAAACAATTAAAAGTTGTTGCATTGGGGAGATTAGATACTAGTTTACAGATAGGTTTGGCAAGTGCAGGGGTATGTTTTTCAACGACTTGGTTAGTTTATCAGGCAAAATATGCTTATATTGAACTTGTCACTGCTGAGTATATATAATACTTTACCGTGCAGATAAATCATCTTTTAAATAATTATTCTGTGTTAAAAAAAACAACAAAGAAATGAATGATTTAATAAAATCATAAGGAATATAATTTATTTTACTTAAGTAGACATTTCGATTTAGCTTAGTAGTCAATATTTTTCTAAAGCAACACATCTATGAATGACAGTGAATCTTGATTTTTGTTCACTTGAGTTGGCTGTGGTGGAACAGGTGCTAAGTGAGCTGAAATCCTTGTTTTTTTATCCCGTCGTCATAACAAATCCTTGGTTCATGCCCACGTCGGCATGTAGGCAAATTTGTATATTTTTTTCTTCTATAGCTATTTTTGAGTTATTTCAATACTTCTTTGTTGTCTTATATGGTTAAAGACCACCGACAGCATTTCAATTGAAATAGTCTTTGGAACCTGAGAAAAGAAAATGTTCATAACTAAATGTTTGTTTGTTGGGGTTTAACGTCCGAGCAGCAATATTTCAGCCATATTCAGACAATGAACGTGAAATTGATGATAAAATGAACATGAAATGATGATGAAATGAAAAAGGGATGGGACACAAGGACAATGGGATCGACAAATTTTGATTGCCACTAGAAATACGGTGAGGTGGGTAGGGTAGGGCAATTTAGCCTCCTATGGTGGAGCTCTATGATTCCTACTCCGGGAGAATACCACGTGCGAGGAACGTGACATCTTTCGCAACACGGTGCACCACTATGGTTTGCGGTCAGGTTTTCCGTATTATAGCCTGACAACCCCAGCATAAAACACGCCAGGGGTACCCCATTCCACCACCTGGGGCTCACATCCCAGTTGCTCTGTGGGCAGAGCGCCCTAGCCCCCGGTTAAGGTTCTTAGTACTATTTAGTAGCCTTTTACGACAAGCTTGTTTGTTTGTTTGTTTGGGTTTAACGTCCGAGCAGCAATATTGCATCTATATTCAGACACTGAACGTGAAATTGATGATAAAATGAACATGAAATGATGATGAAATGAAAAAGGGGTGGGACACAAGGACAATTGGGTCGAACAATTTTGATTGCCACTGGAAATAGGGAAAGGTGGGTAGGGTCGGTCAATTTAGCCGCCTGTGGCGGAGCACTATGGTTCCTACTCCGGGAGAATTACACATAACGGTTCTTTAACGTGCGAGGAATGTAGCATCTTTCCCAACACGGTGCACCACTATGGTTTGCGGTCAGGTTTTCCGTATTATAGCCTGACAACCCCAGCATGTAACATGCCAGGGGTACCCCATTCCACCACCTGGGGCACACATCCCAGTTGCTGTGGACAGAGCGCCCTAGCCCCCGACTAGGGTTCTGAGCACTATTTAGTCGCCTTATACGACAAGCATAGCGCTGCTGCAGGCCTATTCTTTTAACACCCGGACCTGCTCGGGGCTTTACGACAAGCTTAGCGCTGCTGCAGGCCTATTCTTTTAACACCCGGACCTGCAAGTGGCTTCTTTATTAAAAAATGCCTTGTTGATTGATCCAATCCTACTATGAAAATTACTTAGAAGTCTATTTGTTCTCATACGAACGTAATATGGTAAATTAATAAACCAACAAGTGGTTAAACATGATCCCAATTTTGGCTCCGGACACGGAGAAGATAATCAAGGGAACCACGATATAGACACACAACTCAGAACATAAAATAACCATAATAATGCATAGGAAGTAACGAAAATATGTGAGCAACTCGGACCAGGCACAGTCATAGTAAGCGTC
Source organism: Perna viridis (assembly GCA_037379345.1). Lineage (NCBI taxonomy): Eukaryota > Metazoa > Mollusca > Bivalvia > Mytilida > Mytilidae > Perna > Perna viridis. Next base: position 37,959 of record CM074520.1, read on the forward strand.
GTCTGGTTTTTTTAAAGCACCTGCCGACATCAGTACTTTGGTTAAAGTGTAAAACGGTCATTTCGGTTTGGACAAGTCTATGCTGTCTGAACAAAAGACAAATTCAGTCGTTCAGTATCTGTTAAGACTGATATCAGCCGTAACCATTTAAGTCTAGTTCAATCTAATTATGTGGGTTCAGTCACGTTCAGACTATTTCAGACTTGTGCCGAAAATGTTGTTTACATGGTGTGAGGTAGTCGTAAGATGGTTTAAGTCTGTTCCAATCGAATTATTATATTATTCAAAAACATTTTAACTGTTTTCAAACACGAATTATCTCTCTTAAGTTAGCGAGTCAGTGTACACTAATTAAATCTTTCTTCTTTCAAAATAAATAAAACAGTAATACTTGAATAAAGCAAAATAAATTATGTTTAGGTGTGAATAATACGTAATGAACAGTAGACATGTCTCGTACAGCTGCATACATTGCTGTGTAAAACATTTCTGGAGATTTTAATAAATTTTAGTAGATGTACCACGCACTTCAAGTTGGCCTGCAATTCGGAACGTTTAACAATAGATCCACATGTAAAACCAAATCGAAAAATAAAAAAAAGATGTCACAGTTTTACATCACTTAATATATTTAAAGTAAACATTTGCCGGAGTAAAATCATAAGTTGACAGACAGATATAGGTTGTCGAGTAGAATATGTGTCCTAATGTATCATGGCCTCAAGGACCCAGTCATATGTATTATAAAAGGTTTTCCTCATCTTCTCCATTTATATTATTCGTATCAATTTTGAAAAAAACTTTCAGAAATAGCTAGAGCGCGGTGTTTCATGTATCGCTTGGTTTTTGTATTGCAATGCATCTAGAACGATCAAATTTAATTTTACATCATGTGCGTAATTGTATCCAACGAAATTGTTTTATTCAACCCGTGTAATAAGTTACTATATATAATCGTATGCACAATTCTGATTCTGGCTTTAAAATAGCATTTGCATGATTTAAGTTGAATTTTTTAAATTGTCATATAGAAACAGCCCAAAACCCAAACTTCCCCTCTCTCGGCTTGAAAACACGCGCCAACATACAGGTTATTCTAAACATTGCAAAGACCGGTCTTAGTGCACAAAGACCATAAATGTACTACCAATACCAATAAAGATATTTTTCTTGGGCGGGAGACAGTCCGAGAGTGAAATTAAAAGCTTTATTTGACAGTCATATGTTAATTCAGAATTTGTCCCAAAGGGAACATTTAGTAATTCATTGTCACCAATATTACAAATACAATGACATCACTTTGTATCCTATATAACCACAAGGATTACAATATACACGTGTACACGCGTTATATGCATATAAGTCAGGCATAATCCTGTATATTGTGTCCATTCCACAGATATTACGCCCACGTAATTGAAAAAATATTCAACATTCTATTCCCTGTGCAGGTTCGGGTGTTAAAAGAATAGGCCTGCAGCTGCGCTAAGCTTGTCCTAAAAGGCGACTAAATAGTGTCCAGAACCTTAACCGGGGGCTAGAGCGCTCTGCCCACAGAGCAACTGGGATGTGTGTCCCAGGTGGTGGAATGGGGTACCCCTGGCGTGTTACATGCTGGGGTTGTCAGGCTATAATACGGAAACCCTGACCGCAAACCATAGTGGTGCACCGTGTTGGGAAAGATGCCACGTTCCTCGCATGTTAAAGAACCCTACTATGGTATTTTCCCGGAGTAAGAACCATAGGGATTCGCCACAGGAGGCTAAATTACCCGACCCTACCCACCTCTCCCTATTTCCAGTGGCAATCACAATTTATCGACCCCATTGTCCTTGTGTCCCATCCCTTTTTCATTTCATCATCATTTCTGTTCATTTATCATCAATTTCATGCTCATCGTCTGAATATGGCTGAAATATTGCTGCTCGGACGTTAAACCCCAACAAACAAACAAACAAACCTACCGGTGCACCTGGTTCATGCTCCCAGTTTTAAGTGGAGTCTGTTGTGTATGTCTCTTCTTTATGTCTGGTCTTTGTCCCTGGATTACATTCTTTAGATTACCGCTATAACCTTGGTTACCTTGATGACTCTTAGCATCTAAAAGTTATTGTGTTCAATCATATTCTTCACATTGTGTGTACAGACCTTTCTCTTTCTTGCTTTTACGGGCTAGCTTTGTAACACTACCCTCCATTGCAAACAAGTCAATTTTGTATTATATGGAAGTGTATACGGGTTCCTAATTAAGATTATTTTTCAGTATATATTGACTTACAGTACCTGTATGGAATAAACTTCCCATTTTATCGGGTATGGGGCAATGGGAATGGGGTAAATGAATAGGGCAATGGGAATGGGGCATATAATTTATATTTTGACAATTTTAACGCTTTAAACAATAATATAAGACCATAAAGGTAATTACAAATCTTACAATCTGCGAAAAATGTTTAGAAATTTGATTGGAATTAATGTGTCAAAGGCATACACATGATACTTTTTTGAAAATTGTAGCATTTTAAACAATGATGTAATAATATTAAGGATATTTCAAGTGTTTGGAATCATACAATGTCTCATTCTCAAGAATTTTGTCTGAAATATAGGTATCACAGCCATCAACATAATAATGATATAGACAATTTAAACATGAATTACAATGATTTTAGATTAATAGGTATATTAAAGGTGTTCGAACACATACACTTTGCAAAAATATGTCATTTTGAAGATCTTTGACTGAAATATGAGTCTCGCAAACACCAACCAGCTACTTTTATTGCCATTTTTAATATTTTCAACAATAATTTTGGACCATTATTGAAATTAAAATTGTTCGCACCCTTACAATCTGCAGAAATATGTCATTTTTGAAAAATTTGACTGAAATTGATGTGTCAAATCGTCACACATTATACTTTTTTGACAATTTTAACATTTTAAACAATAATGTAATAACATTAAGGATATTTCAAGTGTTTACAATCAATATATTTGCAAAAATATCTCATTTTCAAGAATTTGGTTTGAAATGTATGTATCATAGCCATCCAAATAATAATGATATAGACCATTTAAACATTTTTTACAATAATTTTTTACTAAAAGGTATATTTAAGGTGTTCGCACAAATACACTTTGCAAAAATATGTCATTTTGAAGATCTTTGACTGAAATATGAGTCTCGCAAACACCAAGCGGATACAAATATTGCAGATTCAATATTTTTTCAAAATAGTTTTGGACCATTATTGAAATTAAAATTGTTCGCACCCTCACAATCTGCAGAAATATGTCATTTTTGAGAAATTGGATTGAAATTAATGTGTCAAAGCCACACACGTGATAATTTTTTTTAGACAATTTTAACATTTTAAACAATTATATGAGACCATCAAGGTAATTTTAAGTGTTTGCACTCATTCATTTTGCAAAAATATCTCAATTTTGAAATATATGTATAACAACAATCAACAAAAACCTTAACTGGAGAATTTTAACATTTTAAGAATAATTTTAGAAAGCAAATTCACTCACAATTCATACATATATCTATAGTTTTAAGAATATTTTGTATGATTATTTCGCATGCAGCGCCCCGTGCAGGTCCGGGTTTTGAAAGAATAGGCCTGCAGCAGCGCTAAGCTTGTCGTATAAGGCGACTAAATAGTGCTCAGAAACCTAGCCGGGGGCTAGGCGCTCTGCCCACAGAGCAACTGGGATGTGTGCCCCAGGTGGTGGAATAGGGTACCCCTGGCGTGTTACATGCTGGGGTTGTCAGGCTATAATATGGAAAACCTGACCGCAAACCATAGTGGTGCACCGTGTTGGGAAAGATGCCACGTTCATAGCACGTTAAAGAACCCTGCTGTGGTATTCGATAGGAGTAGGAACCTTTGCGCTCCGCCACAGGAGGCTAAATTGCCCGACCTTACCCATCTCCCCTTTTTCCAGTGGCAATCAAAATTTGTCGACCCTATTATCCTTGTGACCCATCCTTTCTTTTTTTCATTTCATGTTCATTTTATCATCCATTTCATGTTCATTGTCTGAATATAGCTGAAATATTGCTGCTCGGACGTTAAACCCCAACAAACAAAAACAATCGCATGCAGAGTGGCGATAATACATGTAAACAATGCCAATATCGCGTGATTTCGGAAATTTATACATATAAGTCGATGCTATGGGGAATGGGGCTATAGGGAATAGGGTATGGGGCAATGGGGGATGGGACAAATGGGGAGTTTATCCCATACAGGGGCTGTATCTCATGTTTTAACTGTATTATCATACAGTAAGTAAATAAATAAATTAAATTGAAATTCAAAAAAAAAATGCAATATGTATACTGACTTATCTTGTTTCATTCATCCTTTTACAGAGGAAGATTCTGACATGAAATAACTCGCATTATAGAGACTTACGATGCTTTAGGAATTGCTTATGCTAGTTTAACATAGTTGAGAAACTATTTCATCTCAGATAAAGCGATTAATCCAAAATTAATTATAAAGATTAAGTGCATACTCGTTAAAAGATGTATCGACTTCTGCGAAAGTTTAAAATACATAAATATATGAATGAAATAAACGGATGTCAATATCGCATATGTATTTGTGTGTTAAGCCGCATGAAGAGGGTACCTGTACATTGCGAAATAAAATATTAACACCAGAGATTGAAACCCGTTACAATTTGCAATAATATACATTTAACTATTGTAATTGTTAATTGTGGTTGCATAATATCATACAAATATTACGTATGTTTTGAAAACAATCATCGCTCGTATGACTTAAATATGGAGTTTTAATTAAAAACCCGACACAAGTATTTGAGCAAGTGATGAACTATTTGTGTAGCATTTTTATCATATGCTTACATACATCCTCCCAAGTCAGGGTTTTGTTTACCTTTCCACTGATATTTTATGTTAAATCTATTTTCATTGGTGCTTCTCACTCGGAGAAGCAACCAATCGGAATTGGCTGGACGATACCCGCTAAATATGAATGAGTGATGTCAGGGGTTTAAGGATGGACTTGACTTGGGAGGATGGCTTATATATGAACATAATATGAAATAAGATTGTCGGGCTTTGGACTTCCTACTGTTAACACACCAATATGAGTGATTGGGCGTCGTTCGTGTGTATTACAATAATGAATATCATGCTATAAAGCGATCCATGATTTCGGAAAATGGTCTGCATAATCTCCAAAAGAAATTTTGAGTATAGACCCGTCAACAGCTGGATCTTTGAAGTAAGTAACATTGCCTCCAATCAACCAACCTGCCCACCATCCAAACGTCCCAACAGTCATAATGAAATGATCACATAAAGTTATTATAGCTAAATCTATTTCAGGTGGATTGTTTTCTATATATATAGTCTTTATATTTGTAGGCATGTTTTTCTTTGTCCACTTCATGTCGTCAGATATAACAAGAAAGACGATATTTTTGTATCTTGATTCGTACCAATCAATGGCTGTCCTTAAATATTTTGCAGTCGCAACCTTTATTCCAGCTTTTTTATCCTTTTTTTGAATATCAATTTTATCTCCCCTTCGAATATGAACTCCTACAAACGTTTGTTGAGTGACATTACCACTTCTCGAAATTCTGTGAAAAAATGTTACTGCTTTCTTTCGAATAGGTTCTTTAAAAGTAAAATCTTTTAATATTGCTTTCCGATGCTTTTCAAAATACTTATATGACTGTAAGTAATTAACAAGCCTAACTGATGAACGTGGAATGAAATTTACAATAGTTTTGTCAAATATGGCAGCGTGCTTTTCTTTTATAGTTTTTACATTACGACATTTTGATCCCAACGAATAAGGCAAAATGACCTTTGCTCTGTGAAGGGTAAAGATTTTATTCAAGGTACAATGACGCGTCAATTCTAGGTCCATTCTTTTCTGTATGGAAAAAGCAAATGATGATGCATAAATAAACATTTGATTTCCTATCCTGCCAGCAAAAATTGGACAAACTGCATACTTGCTATATGATACGTTTGTGCAAGATGAGATACATTTTTGGGGAACTTTAAATGTTTTCATCCAAATCAATCCAACCTTTTCTCCAATAATGCAAAATGTGATGATAACAATAGCCAAGACAGCAAACAAAACTGTAAAATCAAAAATTGAAGTTAACAATAATTAATACATCATCAATATAATATAAAAAAATACATAACAAAGAAACAATATCTGGCTATAAAATGGTTAAAGAATAGCTAACAATTAAATGATATGAATCAATTACGCCAAATGTCATACGAAAAACTCATTTCTGGGTAAGTAGGAAGGTAATGTTGGCATGTAAATGACAGACTTGACAAGATATCAAACTAACTTATCATGTAACATTATTTTTTAGATTTACTTATTATATTTATTTATATTTTACTTAAGATATATATTGTCATGCTAACTTGTCATTTTCATTTACAGTGAGTCAACCTGACCAGGTAATTAGCATGATAATTTTCATATAATAACATCGAATAAGTTGACAATATTATATTGCTTTCTTACTTAAAAAATCTAAAAAAAAAATGCGCTGATCTGCCATCTATTTTTTAGATGTCTAGATAGGTAATCATAGTATTTTCAGTTTAAGTTAGACTTGATAAGATAACTATCAAGCTAATTTGTCATTTTGCCCCGTGCAGGACTAGGTGTTAAAAGAATAGGCCTGCAGCAGCGCTAAGCTTGTCGTAAAAGGCGCCTGAATAGTGCATAGTGAATAGAATGACATCACTTTGTATCCTATATAACCACAAGGATTACAATATACACGTGTACACGCGTTATATGCATATAAGTCAGGCATAAGCCTGTATATTGTGTCCATTCCACAGATATTACGCCCACGTAATTGAAAAAATATTCAACATTCTATTCCCTGTGCAGGTTCGGGTGTTAAAAGAATAGGCCTGCAGATGCGCTAAGCTTGTCCTAAAAGGCGATTAAATAGTGTCCAGAACCTTAACCGGGGGCTAGAGCGCTCTGCCCACAGAGCAACTGGGATGTGTGTCCCAGGTGGTGGAATGGGGTACCCCTGGCGTGTTACATGCTGGGTTTGTCAGGCTATAATACGGTAAACCTGACCGCAAACCATAGTGGTGCACCGTGTTAGGAAAGATGCCACATTCCTCGCACGTTAAGAAACCCTACTGTGGTATTCTCCCGTAGTAGGAACCATAGGACTCCACCACAGGAGGCTAAATTGCCCGACCCTACCCACCTCTCCCTATTTTCAGCGGCAATCAAAATTTCTCGACCCCATTGTCCTTGTGTCCCGTCCGATTTTTTCATTTCATCATCATTTCATGTTCATTTAATCATCCACTTTATATTCATCGCCTGGATATAGCTGAAATATTGCTGCTCGGGCGTTAAACCCCAACAAAAGAAGTTCTCCGTCTTCGTCCCATGCAAAACACCTTAGAAGAAATGGTAGTCAGGTATACACACAGTCAGCACTCCGATCTTTTCCTTGGGTGATACCAGGACAAATTCCTCTGCTCACTTTGGAAGTCTATGCTGCAGTGGCTTAAACGAAGTTTCCTGTGATGTCTTTGACAAAGTCTGTGGCAGGAGCCGGGAAGCATCCCATGCGATGGCCCGACAAGGTTCCATGTGATATCCCTGACAAAGTCCACGGCTTGGTTTGGAAAGCCTCCACTGCGACAAGGCAAGAAGACAAGATAATTCGGAGAGCTTACTGTGGTTTTATTTTATTTCATAGGTATCAATTATCATGTCAGAGGAAAAGACATTTTGTTGGATACTAGAATTCGTGGTTTATGGGTATGTATTTTTTTAATAAAAAATTTTCGCACATTTGCATCATGAAGCCAAACCTTTTTCGCTAGAAATAAAAAAAAACATTCTGTAATAATTATTCTTTTGAGGATATTTGTTTGAGCGAAAATTCAGATAATTAAAAACTATTTTGTAAAATTCCGGTGTCATTGCTTATCGAACAAAATGTATGTCTAGGTAGAACGAAGATGGAAAATGTCTGAGTTTACCAAATGTCACTTTAATCAAATTGGTTAGCTGTGAATAAATCGCATGGAATACTGATAATGACTCTACCGATTATGGTTAATAGAACAACGAAATTACTAAACTCTGGTGAATTCAAGAATAACAAACGCTAGTTAACAGTTTGTTCTGTCGTTTAATAAATTAAGATGTGCCAGGATGTCGAACACTTCTTTACTGACACGTTTTTTCCATGGAGATCATTGTTTGTTGAATTCTCGAATTCGTGGTTCCCCAGCGCCAAAGAAAAAACAAAAATATTTACCTCACGAATAATAATAAAACCACAGTATTTTAAAAATTGTCATAATATTAACCTGGTTGGGACGACTTAGATTTAGCTAAAATGACAAGTTGGGTTAATAATTATGTTGTCAAGTCAACTCAGTAATTAAATGTCATGAAACATTATTTATCTAAACATATTGACAATCCATTGATACTTACATGCAACCTTTAAATACGGATTTATTGATTAAGTAAACTATATCAGCAAACTAAATGAAGTGAAAATAAATTATGACAAGATATTTGGAATGTTAAAACAACTTTTAATAATCAGATTTGGAAATGATATAATTTAGATATCTATAATAATGTCTATATATTTCGATTACAACCAGGTATTGTTTATAGTTATTACATGTTAGATTTTGGGTAACGAACTATTTTAAGTTCGATGCTGTATTTGTTTTATAATTCTATTTGTACGCACAAAACTAAATTAGTTTACTTACTTTAAGAGTTAAACAATGTCATTTATTGTAAATGATATATAAATGTGTTTGCAATGTTTTATTCTTAATGCAAAATTAAAAAAAATTATGCATTCAATTGTAGATACCACAACTTTATGCCATATCAAAACAACCTTTCTTTGAACAGTAGTCCATTGCAGCACAGCAATTAAATCATACGCGTTATTGACGAAAATTAAACTTCCAAAAATCATTCAACTGTAAGTCACTTAAAAAGATTTAAATCAAGTCTTATTATTGACCAAACTTTACGACAAACGTGATGACTTTTCATTCAGAATTGTCAACATTACATTCATCTGTGGCAACATCCCTTCAGCACATGCGTATGGAGTGTTCATATCACAACTCATACGTTATGCCAGACCTTGCCGAAACTACGCAGACTTTTTGTATCGCGCTAGAATTCTAACAAATAGGCTTCTGGAACAGGGTTATTTTGCTACAAGATTAAAGTCATCACTACAGAACTTTTATGGTCGTCATCATGAACTCGTGGATCATTATGGTGTATCGACCTCCACCATGAAAACTGATTTATTCAACAAGTCATAGTTTTCCTTTCCTCGTTTGTCTACCCCGGACTGGACTTTTTATGAGCAACTCGGCGGATGTTTCTAGAAAAGCAGAGGACGCTTAACCCATCGATGCACCTGGTCCATGCTCCCAGTTTTTAATGAAGTCCGAGTGGCTCATTTGCTTTTGTTACTTTGTATGTATGATTTTAGTTACTTTATGTTCTTTGTTGTGTATGTCTGTTTTCTATGTCTGGTCAATGTCCCCGGATTACATTCTTTTGATTACCGCTATAACCTTGGTTCCCTTGATTACTCTCTTATTGTCCTTGATGTTTGTTTTAATTAGAGAGGAGTATTTTGAGCGTTCTCTTGACATTTTCAAATATTTCATGCAAAAAAAAATTCATAGGCTGAAATTAATCACGGAAATTCAAGGAAAAAAGTCTGAGTGTGTATATTGTATTAGATTGATTGATTGATTGTTGGGGTTTAACGTCCGAGCAGCAATGTTTCAGCTATATTCAGATAATGAACATGAAATGGATGATAAAATGAACATAATATGATGATGAAATAAAAATAGGGATGGAACACAAGGAAAATAGGGTCTACAAATTTTAATTGCCACTAAAAAAAGGGATGGTAAGGTCGGGAAATTTAGCCTTCTGTGGCGCAAAGGTTCTTACTCCTATCAAATACCACAGCAGGGTTCTTTAACGTGCAAGAAACATGACATCTTTCTCAACACGGTGCACCACTATGGTTTGCGGTCAGATTTCCGTATTATAGCCTGACAACCCCAGAATGTAACACGTCAGGGGTACCCCATTCCTCCATTGGCCATCGAAAGCTATTTTTTTTTTCTTGCATCTTTCCATCCCTGAGTGACCAGAAGTTTGTATGTCATGCCAAAGCTTCATTACTTCTCTTTTTTTCTTTGTTAGAACCTTTCCTTTCTTCATGTTACAATATCCTATCGAGCATTCAACCTCATATTTCCAATCTGTTCCACTGTGCCCATAAGGTTTTTAATCTGGTACCCTTCGGTGATATTTTACTTCAAACCGGTCTCGGTTCTCCGCTTTCTTTCGCAAAAAGTCGTGGTTATATGCTTTCGTCTGTTAGTTGTTCTTGCCCTATCCATGATTGTTCCGATCCTACTAAAAGTTTCAGGTTGTTTTTTTCGTGTTGTAGCTCTCATTGTACCTTCAGTAAGGGTTTCTGGTTGCTGTTCTTCGGAAATCTGCAAGGGTGAGATCCTCTCATCTTCTTGTCGTAACGAAACGGGCGAACAGGAAAGGAGGAAGTTTACGTGTCGAATGTTGTATTGCAAATAGAAAAGCGTAATTAACGGTACGTAATATAAACGTAACAATACATGTAAATAACGTCAACGTTTTCGTGTTCTGTAGCGCTATATATTCTCAACATACTTCGGGCGGCAAAAACTAAGCATAAAATGAAAATACTGACTTTTCACAATGAAATAATGAAAACATTAACTATACCCAGTCATTACTGAACATGAGATATTGCGACGTTATCATATTTGTTGTAAATCTACTGCAACGTCTATTTCTAAACTGTGTATACATAAACCACTATGACGTCTCTGATTGCAGTAGCGGCAATTGCATTTGGATATGCAAGTTTCTATTTGATGAGCATTGAAACAATTTCGACAATGTCTCTTATTATCTATAATTGCTAGCCGTTGGTGGTTTTGAATTATCATTATGAAGTGCGACGGGTCATGTATAACTCAACAAAACACATACGGTTGGTCTTCCAAAGGAAACTAGGCTTTTTTACATAATGTCTCACTTCTAATCGGTAGCTTCGTTTCATTGGTAACAGACGTATATGAAACCAATTTTTCGGCGGTTGTTTGGGCTCCCTGCACGCTTTAAGAATGTTTATTTATTTTAGAATGCATTTCTGTAATGTATCCAAATTCCACGAATCACTACCGTTCTGTCTCGTTAAGTTCATTCTAACCTCATATGGTAATTTCCTGAGAATAATGGGAATCAATGAGGTTTTGGAAGTATCAATTGATGTATCGAGTACTTCTAAGCTTCTGATATTATTTCCTACTTTATTGTAAAAATAGAGTAGACTGTTAACATTATTTTCTTGCGGTGGCATGTCTACCATAGCTCATATGACGGTATATATAATCATACGCCTTTGTTTGTTACGTTCTATGAGTAATCTAACAGCTACCTGGTAGTTGACATAGGATGGGGAAAATCCGTCTTTAGTTTGTAGTGCTTCGTTCAAAAACTGCTCTCCAATAACAAAAAGTTTGGACTTCGATGAGTAAAGGAGTTCGGTAAATGATGGATTAACAAATAGACCACAAATATCTTCCACAGCAAAATGTGCTCATCAAATGTAGAAATAGTGGATTTTCAAACTTCATACATGAAAGAGACTTGTATAGTGGACAATGAGTTACAGCAGAACTTGATTCAGTGTAGAATTTGGGCAATATAGAGGAAAGACGTTTTCGTATATTCCGTATCGTGGATTCTAAATCGTACATGTCCTCATCTGAATTTTGAATTTCCTCGGCTACTTCATCTTCAGAAACTGCATCTACCACTTTGCCGTTGATATTCAGTGGTATATTATTTCGCTGAAGTGCCTTCAAAATTGCAGCAATCTCTTAAGTGTTTGTATCTGATCTCAAAGCTTTTGCGTCTTTGAACTTTTGCCACAGTCTTGAAACAGTTCTCCTGTGTCCTTCACGAATACCTTGTAATTTTGCGGCCATCGTGCATTTGATCACGGCACCTAATGTCGTAGCGAAACGGGCGAAAAGCAAAGAATGAAGTTAACGCGTCTCAAGTTGTCTTCCAAATAAAAAAGCGTACATAATACAAACGTAACAATATATAAGGAAAACGTTGTGTAGCGCTATATATTCTAAACATCTGTACTTTGATCTCCTTTTTTTATACTTCCATCATCCAAGAAAAGTGGATTTTAGTGCAGGTCCGGGTGTCAAAAGAATAGGCCTGGAGCAGCGCTAAGCTTGTCGTAAAAGGCGACTAAATAGTGCTCAGAACCCTAGCCGGGGACTAGGGCGCTCTGCCTAGAGAGAAAATGAGTTGTGTGCCCCAGGTGGTGGAATGGGGGTACACCTGGCGTGTTACATGATGGGGTTGTCAGGCTATAACATGGAAAACCTAAACGCAAACCATAGAGGTGCACCGTGTTGGGAAAGATGTAACGTTCCTCGCACGTTAAAGAACCCTACTGTGGTATTCGCCCGGAGCAGGAACCGTAGGGCTCCGCAACAGGAGGCTAAAGTGCCCGACTCTACCCATCCGTCGCTTTTTCTTGTGGCAATCAAAATTTGTCGACCCTATTATTCTTTGTTTACCATCCCTTTTTTCATTTCATGATTTTTCAAGTTCTTCATCCAGCTTACTACAGCATTATTTGTATTAGTACAAATGTATTAGTGTTAACCTTAACTAATGTATTCAACGGGTCAGTTTTCCTTTCCTCGTTTGTCTACCCCGGACTGGACTTTTTATGAGCAACTCGGCGGGTGTTTCTAGAAAAGCAGAGGACGCTTACCCTATCGGTGCACCTGGTCCATGCTCCAAGTTTTTAGTGGAGTCCGAGTTGCTAATTTACTTTTGTTACTTTGTATGTACGATTTAGTTACTTTATGTTGTGTATGTCTGTTTTCCATGTCTGGTCTTTTCCCTGGATTACATTCTGTTGATTACCTCTATAACCTTGGTTCCCTTAATTACTCTTTGACCATAAAAATATTGGTGAAAGGTCTTTAGAGACATCACAATTGCTTAAATTTGTTTCCTTGTAATGCAGCAGGATTCTTCACGCTTATAAACCATACCCACCTCTCCCTATTTCCAGTGGCAATCAAAATTTTTCGATCCCATTGCCCTTGTGTCCCATCCCTTTTTCATTTCATCATCATTTCATGTTCATTTTATCATCAATTTCATGTTCATCGTCTGAATAAAACTGAAATGTTGCTGCTCGGACGTTAAACCCAAACAAACAAACAAACAAACAAACAAACATGTTGATAAAGGGCCTTACTCGTGCGTGTATTTTATGACTCGCTCTTTGCCGTCGATTTCATGGGATGAAACAGCTCCGACTGCTACATTACTGGCATCTGTATCGAGGATGAAATCTTCTCCATGATATGGGTACGTGTGTTCTGGCCGTCTGATCCTGGCTAGCCTGGTTGCATTCATCGGTTCACACTAGCTTCTTTCCCTTGTAGGCCTTGTGATATCTGTAAATCACTTGACTGATTGATTGATTCAATATTGGGGTTTAACGCCTCAGCAGCAATATTTCAGCTATATTCAGGCAATAAACATGAAATGGATGATAAAATGAACATAAAATGATGATGATGAAATGAACATAAAAAGATGATGATGAAATGAACATAAAAAGATGATGATGAAATGAAAAATGGGATGGGACACAAAGATAATTGGGTCGACGAATTTTGATTGCGCAAAGGTTCCTACTCCTATCGAATACCACATCAGGGTTCTTTAACGTGCGAGGAATGTGGCATCTTTCCCAACACGGTACATCACTATGGTTTGCGTTCAGATGTTTCGTATTATAGCCTTCACTCTAATGGGTCTGACTTTATAGCTGATCTGATCCAAAAGAACGAATGTCGTTTAGCTAGATCCCTAAACCTCAGTTTCCGCTATGAAGATGACGTTTTATCTTTAAACCATCCTAATTCTGGGGATTCGACGCATCGCATCTACCCCAAATAAATACTTGAGATAAAGGATAACTATGGATCAAACTTTACGACAAACGTGATGACTTTTCATTCATAATTGTCAACTTTTCTTTCATTTGTGGCACCATCCCTTCAGCACCTGAGTATGAAGTGTTCATATCACAACTCATACGTTATGCCAGAGCTTGCCGAAACTACCCAGACTTTTTGTATCGCGCTAGAATTCTAACAAATATGGCTCTTGAACAGGGTTATTTTGCTACAAGATTGACGTCATCACTACAGAAGTTTTATGGGCGTCATCATGGATCGGAACGGTGTATCCATCTGCGATATGAAAACTGATTTGTTCAACGTATCATAGTTTTCCTTTCCTCTTTCGACTACCCTGGACTTGATTTTTATGAGCAACTCAGCGGGTGTTTCTAGAAAAGCAGAGGACGCTTACCCTACCGGTGCATCTGGTCCATGATCCTAGTTTTTAGTGGAGTATGAGTTGCTCATTTGTTTTTGTTACTTTGTATGTATGATTTTAGTTACATTATGTTCTTCGTTGTGTATCTGTTTTTCATGTCTGGTCTTGTGACTGGATTACATTCTTTTGAATTCCGCTAAAAACCTTGGTTCCTTTTATTACTCTTAAAATTGAAGAAAAATTCATACACTCATAGTGTTTCAATATGAAATAAATAAAACTATTGTTATGTGTAAAATGTCCATGTTTGTTGAATTTTGATCATTGTGATAAAAACATTGATTTTGAAATAATTTAGCTATTCTAGCTAATGCAATACAATCTTTTTTGTCTGAAAAAGAAAATATTGCACTGTTGATATTAAAAATGACCATTTTATTATACATGGTACATTACGAAAACATTTTTATTGGTCGTGGAGTAAGAAAATATTGAAATTTCATAAAATTGGTGTACAATATACTAAATTCTTAGATAATGCGATACCATCCAATTGCTCTGAATATGAAAAAAAGTTATTTTTATGTAAAAAAGTCCATATTTGTTGAATGGGAGTATGCAAATATTGAAATTCCATAAAACTGGGGTAAAATTTACTCAATTTTCATTCTTTAACGAAAAATAAAAAGCTATCATAGTTAGGGAAACTTTTTCCCGACCATTTCGGAAAGTCCTTGAAATTTTGGCAGTATTCTATTATAACTACAAATAATGTACGATTGTTAGAAACCAATTATTTCCGACATGTATTGATTCCTGATTTTTTTTTTAAAATTAAAAGGAAAACTGATTTTGGCATAGAAAACGAAATTACAACGTTATTCCGTAAAATTAATCTACATAGGAGCTATTTTTATCATCAAATCAGAATAAAGGGGTGCTAGTTAAAATGACACCTATGTAAATAGTTCAAATGACACACGCACAAGAATCACGCGCGCCCCGTGCAGGTCCGGGTTTCAAAAGAATAGGCTTGCAACAGCGCTAAGCTTGTTGTAAAAGCCGACTAAATAGTGCTCAGGAACCTAGCCGGGGGCTAGGCGCTCTGCCCACGGATCAACTGGGATATGTGCCCCAGGTGGTGGAATGGGGTACCCCTGGCATGTTACATGCTAGGATTGTCAGGCTATAATACGGAAAACTTAATCGCTAACCAAAGTGGTGCACCGTGTTGGGAAAGATGTCACGTTCCTCGTACGTTAAAGAACCCTGCTGTGGTATTCGATAGGTGTAGGAACCATAGGGCTCCGCCACAGGAGGCAAAATTGCCCGACCTTACCCATCACCCTTTTTTCTAGTGGCAATCAAAATTTGTCGACCCTTTTGTCCTTGTGTCCCATTCTTTTTTTTTTATTTTATCATCATTTCATGTTCATTTGATCATCCATTTCATGTTGATCGTCTGAATATAGTTGAAATATTGCTGCTCGGGCGTTAAACCCAAACAAACAAACAAACGAATCCCAGGATGCAAGAAATCTAAATTGCTAATCCATTTTGCGTATGATTTTGAAAGAGTAATCAAGGGAACCAAGGTTATAGCGGTAATCAAAAGAATGTAATCCAGGGACAAAGACCAGACATGGAAAACAGACATACACAACAAAGAACATAAAGTAACTAAAATCATACATACAAAGTAACAAAAGTAAATGAGCAACTCGGACTCCACCAAAAACTGGGAGCATGGACCAGGTGCACCGGTAGGGTAAGCGTCCTCTGCTTTTCTAGAAACGCCCGCCGAGTTGCACTAAAAAGTCAAGTCCGGGGTAGACAAACGAGGGAAGGAAAACTATGACCCGTTGAATAAATCAGTTTTCATGGTGCTGATGGATACACCATAACGATCCACGAGTTCATGATAACGACCATAACACTTGAAGGAGATACACCAACTTTTTTCAACAGAATGTTGTAAAATGGTCTCAAAACTTTATTGCAAAAAATATTGTTTGTTGACTATACTGTCATTTCTGTTAACTTTATTATCCAATAAACGTATCCTCAGCGTTTGTGGAATAACATATATAAAGCTATTGTAGTCTAATAATTTATGGTTATATCATATTTTACTTTAAATTCTTGCCAGGAGAGAAAATGTCCGCCTTCCTTAAGTAAATTATTACAAACATATCTGGTTCAGAAAAGCGAGAGAATTGGATTGGTCACTTATCGTTATCCTGTTGTTTTGCTAATGTAGCTTAGCTGAAATATCTTTTTTGGATGATGTCAGATCATCTTTTATAGATGTCGGAATATTTATAATATTTTATAATATTTATACTCTCCAAAGGTATTAAATTGATATGTATGGACGTTTAGTGCACCCCATTTGTCTTGGCCAAAATTATCTAAATTATCAACAAGCCACACCTTCCAAGGGGCAGTATTATTAGGATCCAAGATTTTCTTAATCCCAAAAATAATTTAGTTCCAACAGTTGTGGTTCGCTTTACATTATCGATCTTACTATTCCATAGAAAATTATAAAAGATGTCTTAGATTTCTTTCATAAAATGCCATGGAGGATCAGGCAAAACAGAGAAAGACTACACTAAAATTGGTAAAACCACAGATTTAATATTTAACTTTCCCAACTGGGAAATTTTTTTTCAACGAACAATTCTTTAGTAACCTTTTTATCTTTTCCAGAGTTTTAGAGAACTTGTAGATATATTTATCTGGTTTTGCAAGGAGGTATTGGATTAAATTATCCTGACTGATTCCACTTTACCGCAGATTTTGTTTAAAGCCCCTTTTCACAGCTCCTTATAGGCCCATTCCATTTAACATGAATTTTATCAAAGTTTGTTCTCAAACCAGAAATGGAGAGAATAGCTCAATCAAATCTAGTGCCCTATTATTTACAGACTGTAGGTCATCAGCACACTTACGTATTAAGTATTCTGATTGATTGATTGATTGTTATCTTTTAATGCCGTTTCGGCGACTAGGGCCATATCACGGCAAGAACATTGAATGAAATGGAAATATTAAAAGCAAGATCAAAGTCTCTTCATAAAATAATGAAATTAAAACAAGCAGCTATTTACATATAAAAAGGTACATAAAAGGTGAACCTAAGACATAAAATACTTATAGAAACATAACTTCGATAAAACATTTAAAATATTGAAAAACTAAGGAAGGTATCAAATTTAGATTTTATTAAATAAACCGATGTCCCGCAAGAAATCGATGATGTTTTTAGATGAAACGGTCTTGAACAAATCAAACATATTGGCGCAGTCAAAATAATTTTGCCTGGTGTTGGCAAAATCCACACAATCTAGAAGAACATGTTTGATAGAGAAAGGGCAATCACATGGGATACACTCAGGTGGAGGATCACCAACAAGCAAATGGCCATGTGTAAATCTAGAATGTCCAATGCGGCATCTAGTCATGACCACTTGCTCTTTGCGATTGCCCGACCCGGATTGATGAACGCCTAGATCGGGTTTTATGGAATTGAGTTTGTTGTGTTCAAGACCGTCCCATCGGTCCTGCCACATCTTTAAAATATATTTCCTTATTAAAGGTTTAAAATCGGTGTATGGCAAACTAACGTCCTTTATTATTTCATTTAATGCCTTTTTGGCAACCCTGTCTACAACTGAATTCCCCTGAATACCAACATGACTGGGTACCCAGAGAAAAACAATCTCTTTATCAAATTCCCGAAGTCGATGAATAAAATACAAAATTTGTAAAATAAGAGTGTTTTTCAGTTTGTGATTCTTAATTGCCAAAGACAGCATAATGATTATAAAGAGTCAGAACAAATAATAAACTGTGACAGATTAGATTGAGTAATCAATTTAAGTGCTAACAAAATGGCTCGAGCTTCAGCTGTGAATATGGAAGCGCTTGATGGCAACCGTTCAGTTACAGTTCTGTCACCATGGACAGCAGCACATGCAACGCTATCGCCATCTTTTGAGCCATGTGTATACACCGTCGAAAAATCTGGATAATTTAATTTCAGAAAATTTTTGTTGTAAAAATAAAGGATTGGTATCGGACTTTTTATATTCACGCAGATCAAAAATGAAGGAAGGGTGTGGAAGCTCCCATGGAGGGCATTTCGAAGTAACAACAGGTGTCACTGTATTGGTCTCCAGATGAATTGCTTCCAAATGAGGTTTTATTCGAATTCCAAAAGGAGGGGTTTTGCTTTCATGTTTTCGATAAATGTCGACATAAATAGGATTAATGACACAGTCGTAGGCAGGGCTATCTGGTTAGGCCATAAGTTTACTTGCATATGGAAGACCTAATTTCAAACGTCTGTTTCCAAGCGATGGTTCATTTGCCTCGGCATAAAGGCTCTCAATAGGAGAGGTTTTGAAGGCACCAATGCAAAGTCGCAACCCCTGGTGGTGAACAGCGTCTAAAATTTTAAGGTAAGATTTTTTGACGAAACCATAAACAATAGATCCATAATCAAGTTTAGACCTAACCAAAGATCTATATAAATTTAATAAAATTGAGGTATCATCACCCCAATCGGTACTGGACACCATTTTTAAAGTATCTAGTGCCTTAAGACACCTAGATTTAAGTAATTTGATACGGGGAAGAAAAGTAAGTTTACTATCAAAAAGTAAACCAAGGAATTTTGTTTCTTCTACTATCTTGATTTTATTACCATAAAGAAAGAGATCTGGGTCCGGATGCAGCTTTCGCTTTCGACAAAAGTGCATACCAACAGTTTTAGATGTAGAAAACTTAAACCCGTTCTCCAAAGCCCATTTCTCAATTCTTTTGAGGCAAAGTTGTAACTGCCTTTCAATATTACTCATATTTTGTCCCCTGTAGCAGATCAAAAAGTCGTCTACATACAAGGAACCGTCAATATTGTCCTTCAAAACTTGGGCTAAACTATTAATATTCTCTTTAATACTGAAGAGAGTGACAAAGAATACTTCCCTGAGGAACTCCCATTTCCTGTTCCTTCTCCTCAGAAAAAGTCGAATTTACCCTTACATTAAAATGACGATCTGACAAAAAATTAGACAAGAACAGATGAAGTCTTCCTTTCAACCCCATATCAAATATATCTTTTAAAATACCATATTTCCACGTCGTGTCATAGGATTTTTCTAAATCATAAAAGACCGACACAACATGTTCATTTTAGCAAATGCATTTCTGATGAGCGTTTCAAACCGGGCTAAATGGTCAAGACTACTTCTGCCTTGCCTAAACCCACACTGAATATTAGTGAGTAAGTTGTGCTTCTCAAGGAACCACACAAGGCGATCATTGACCATTCGTTCTATTGTCTTGCAGACGCAGCTTGTCAATGCGATCGGGCGATAATTTGAAGGATCCGTATGATCATTTCCTGATTTTGGAATAGGGACAAATGAAGCCGTTTTCCAGATGGACGGAACGTTACCAGAAGTCCATATTTCGTTCATTAACGCAAGAAGTGTATGTATAGATGGATCAGGAAGATGTTTCAAAAGTTGATAGTGAATATTATCTAGCCCACTAGCTGTATCGTGGGCTTTAGCCAGTGACGATTTTAGTTCCTCTATAGAAAATTGAGAGTTGTAGGATTCAGCATTATTTGACTTGAAGTTTAATTTTGTCTTTTCTGCAGATGATTTAATTTTTTGAAAATCCGGTTTGTAGTTAGTTGAGGATGAATATTTAGCGAAAGTTTCGGCTAGCTTATTGGCGATATCTATTTCGGTGGTTAGAGTGGTATTACCAACTTTAAGGTGTTTCACTGAAGAATTCGAATTTTTTCCTTTTACTTTTCTAATAAAATTCCATACTTTATTGAGGGGAGTGTGAGATTTAATACTAGAAACAAAATTTTTCCAAGAGGTTCGTCTGGCTTGTTTACATGTTCGTCGAGCTTTTGCTCGAAATATTCGGAAGTTTGACAGATTTGCTGGTGTAGGATTTTTTTCAAACCGGCGATGGCCTTGCGTTCTTCGATCGCTTTGTCGCACACATCAGTAAACCATGGTTTACTAGGCCTTTGTGGATTTGTCGAGGTTTTAGGTATTGTTTTATTAGCAATTGATGTCAGTCTTTCATTAAATAATAAAATGGGATCTTCTACATCCTTCATCGTTTCTAATCGTAATTCTTCAAAACAGTGGGCTTCAAATGAAGCCCAATCTGCTTTCTCAAGTTTAAAACGAGGTTGACGTTGCTCCGTGTTGGAGGATAAATGCTCCAAAATAATTGGAAAATGATCACTCCCGCACAAGTCATCATGAATTCGCCATGTAAACTCTGAAAGTACGAGAGGATCACAAATGCTTAAATCAATAGAAGAATACGATCCATTGCCTGAATGAAGGAACGTTGAAGATCCGTCATTAAATATGCACAAATTTTCTTGCTGAAGGAGCTTCTCAACTTTTTTACCTTTATCATTCGTATGATTACTTCCCCATAAAGGATTATGAGCATTAAAGTCACCCAAAATAATAAATGGTTTGGGCAACTGTTTAACCAAATCAACTAATTTATTTCTGCACAAAATTGAATTTGGGGGAATGTAAATGGAACAAACGGTTATGGTTTTATCAAGGAATAACCGAACGGTCACTGCTTGTAGATCGGTAGTTAAAAAAACTGAGTTATGTATTACTCTGTCCCTAATAAAAATGGTAGATCCACCCGCAGCTCGTTCATTTGCCTCAGCAAATGTACTATACACTGTATATCCCTTTATGGAAATTTGATCCGTTTCTTTTAAATGAGTCTCCTGGAGACATAATGCAACTGGTAAAATATACTGAACAAGAAGAGTTAATTCCAAAAAATTAGCCTTTAAACCTCGACAATTCCATTGAAGTAATTTGGCCATTTTTATTGGTGACGAATGGGGGATATTTTCTCTAACTTGGATCCGCGACCACGACTCGATGACCTTCTAGTACGATTGCCACCATTAAGGTCAATTTGAATTGACTGGGCGCGCTGCTCCTTGTATTTTTTCATGGCAACAGGATCTGTTTGGTCAATCTGATCAAGGTCGAGACCCAGCCAGTTTTCACCTGGACAAAGTCAATGATCTGTTGTTTCCATGTCAGACTCGGAATCCGAGTCCGACACCACAGGCGACACAATCTGTCGCCTAGACTTTGATTTCTCCAAGTCCTCCACACGGAAATTCCCCAACTTTTTTGGGCGTTGGACATTCTTCTGTTGAGATTTGGAAGACGATGACTGTTGTGATGATGGAGATGATTTTGAAGATGATCCGGAATTTTGGAATGACTGAGTCTTGGAACATTGGTGAGATTTCTTAGCTCTGGCCTTTTTAATTTCCTCTAATTATTTTTTGGATGGTTTCATTATTTTGGTGGATACCTCAGTGGGCAGTTTGGCAAGACCATTGATATCCTCTTTCCAACTCATGATCGTATGCACCTCAGCAGGTCGAGAACAGACAAGCACGCTTTGCAACACTAGCATAAAATGTTTTGCAGGTGCAAGAAAATTGTTGGAAAGGGACCACTTCTGGCGAGCTTCACTATATGAAATTTTGTTTTTAGTTTTTATCTTTAAAATATCTATTTCTTTCTTATAAAGAGGGCAATCTTTAGATGATGACATGTGAGCTTCCTCACAGTTTCTGCATTTCAGATCTTTTCTGCAGTCGATTCCCTCGTGTCCTTCTTCAGAGCATCGGAAACAAAACAGTTTTCCTCTACACTGGCCCTTTCCATGTTCAAACTTCTGGTATTTAAAACACCGAAGTGGGTTAGGAATATACAGACTGACAGCTGTCCTGTATGGACCAATGTAGACATGAGATGGCACTGAAGTGGAACTAAATGTTAACAGGATTGTTCTCATTGGTGTGGTTGCATCTGCACGTCGAGAAGTAAACCTTTTCACTGACTTAACGCCTTGTGATTTCAGTTCCTCACAGATCTCTTAATCAGTCAAGGCGTCGAGGTCTCGTCCTCGGTATTTAAGGACACCCTGTGACTGAGTTAGTGACTTGTGTGCAGATGAAACCACATCAAGGTCACCAATCCTGGTTAATTTTAACAAATTTGATGATTGGCAAGGTCTGAGGCATTCAATTAAAATTCCTGATCTTATTTTCTTTGTATCTTTAACATCACCAGCTACACCCTTGATAGTTTTCTGTATTAAAAAAGGAGAAAGGTCATTAACATTTTTGTCTTTATCTTTTGCAGAAATTACAATAAATCTTGGCCAGTTTTTATCACTTTCGTCAGAAGAATTGCAGACATCACTTTTTCTTTTTTTTTTGAATAAGAAACATTGGACTCCCCGTTGTTATTTGTCGCCATGTTAAGTTTTCATAAGTTTCATCGTCTCTGTTTCCCACCCGCCACCGAGTGCCAACACGGACGATGCTAGGACTCTACGGATTTCCAGCAGATAGCATCAGGGATTCCAGAGACGACATACTCGAACAGAACGTATCTATCAATGGCGCATAGACAGCGTACTACTCGATTGACCCATGAGCCACCGCCTTCTTCATTTGCCATTTGTAAGCTTTTGAAAATCTTGGAAACATTGGATCAAACAAAATGCCATCAGTAAAGCAGGTGGACAAATGAAGGGCATGGCGTGACCAGCCGATTGATCGAACTGGGTCCATCCAATCTCCCGTTTAGATGACCTAAGAGCCGAGTGGCATATACAGCCGTATCCTCGATCATGCAGCCATCGATGACACGGGGGTTACGTCACGACTGGAGTCTAGATACGACCTTCATCCACTAGAACCTCCTCGCCCACCAATAACTCACGGGTTGCAACTCACGGCAAACAAGTAGGTGAACCCACTTTTTATTTTAAACACCGGGCCCACGGTCGATGTTTGGATCGCTTTAGCCTGGACACTAACCTTTGACATTTCCAGCATGGGTAACCCTACCAGGAGAAAAAACTCCAGCTGGCATAGCTCTTAGGATCACTGAGGCACGCAAGCCCCCCTCCCACGACAAGGATAGCGATCCACAGGGGGGATTCTCTAAGAGAAATAAAGGAAAGAAATTTTATTAAAAAATTCAAGGCGGCATTGAATGGACATTAAAGAATCAATGGCTATTTATAAATCTATATTTATACTATTTATTTTTATACTTTCGTTTTCTATTTTTAACGTTCCTATGTTTTTCTATTATAACTTAACGTCACAAGAACGTTACCAAGTTACTATATGTATTCATTCACCTGAGGATCTGTGCAAGCAGTGAAAGTACTTGTGAAATTTAAAATGAAATAGCCGTGTTGGAATTTTATTCGACAACTATATAAATCTGTATACATGATTTCTATTATTGAATGATATATATATATATATACAAACGTCTCAGAATGTGAGACTCTTTTCACTACACTGCTCCATCGGATCAAATTGATACAGGGAAGATATTTAAACGTATAGAAAGGTCTGAACAATTCCCAACGGTGTTAGAACTGTCAAATTTGCGATGCAAATTTTTGGTCGTTCCCTCCGCGGGACTCGAACTCGTACCGCTGTGACATCTATGGCAACACCGCCTGCACAAAGTCCAGCGCCCTAGACCACTCGGCCAGCTAGGCTATATTTTTATGTGATGCAATAGCAATATAACAAATCATTATACAGAAAAGCATTTAAATGCATTTGTCCTAGGTTTAACATAAAGATCATATGGCAATGGTCATCAATTCCTTTACTTTTGAAACATTGCATTTAAAGTCATCTGTAAGAAACCAGTTA
Source organism: Perna viridis (assembly GCA_037379345.1). Lineage (NCBI taxonomy): Eukaryota > Metazoa > Mollusca > Bivalvia > Mytilida > Mytilidae > Perna > Perna viridis. The sequence goes on from CM074520.1 coordinate 62,274, forward strand.
CCTTTCGATTTAGCCCTTTTCACTTTATTAATATTACCTATAATCCAGTTATTGTGTATAACAATTGGTTTCCACGATTTAGTCTTTGCAGCTGACATTCTGTACCATAAACCACTAGGAAAATTACGGAAAGGCAAAACTAATGTTTTAACCGCTGCATAGCTATTCTTTATTAAATGAGTTAAAAAAGCTTGGTCATTTTTACTCTCAGATACAGGTTTTGTATAATTCAAATGCTGTATTGTTTTTCCAAAGTCTTCCATCATTTTGGTTAATCTTTTAAACAAAGTTTTTGTTTTTTGTGTTGGAAATAAATAGTAAAATCCTCCGTTAATCACTTCTCCCTTCTCTGTATCTGATATAACTATAATATCATACGTCTTTCTTGCAGAAAACATTATTTCGAGTGGATTATTTAACCATAAAAAGTCGCATTCGAATAAGAACGTTTCTATATTACTTTGCAATAACATGTTTATAAATCGAGTTCTTAACACCATTAATCTTAAATATCCAACATGACTGTATTCTAAGTGATTCTGTAGTTCTTCATCAAATGGTATTGTTACTACATGAATCTTGTCAGTCATCTGTAATAGTTTTTGTCGAACATTTTCACTGGTTGCAATCATTAACACCTGAAAATCATGGTAGTTAAAGTGATTTAAATTAATTAACCTAATATACAATAAACAAACTGAAAATGCTGATAATTTACCGATTGAAAAATAAAACCTGTAAGTTTTATGCGGTAACTATATAATATCCAGATCGAAGTCGACATTTCAGAAGTTGTTTTTACGCGACGTTTTACGTAAATATTTTGTGTCCGTATGAATTATGAAGAACAATATTTCCAAAAAAAGTATTATTTGATCGATTCAATAATGTAAAAGTTAAGGGAAGAACATGTATCGTTATGAACTAAGCAGTAAATGTTAGGCAACTTAAAGATCGTTGATAATTGTAACTGAGTCTAGGACTTCTCGAAAAGGAATATTGTGCACATTGTCTAGCCTCACCGGACGCAATAACGAACGAAGCAATTTCGAACGATTTTTGCAATTATGTAAATTTCTTGCTTATTATTAAAGATTCAGAAAAAAAGGGTGTTTGGGCTTCTATTACCGGGAAAAAGCACGGGTATTCTTGAAATAAATTTGCATGCGCACTTGCAGATATTTGCAGGCGAAAAATAAAAGGTAAATTAAAGACATTTCGGCAAATTCGGCTATGAAAATCTGTTAATACAAGAAAGGTACGTATCCCTAAGTAATTAAAGTGTTATTTCAATGTATATTTAAATCTAGTATATCATAATAACCCATCAAATGTCAAAAATCCGCCAAAAACAACCACGATAAGGAGTTTCTTCCAAAGTTTACATATCATAACATCACAAGATGAGCCTTGAGAAATCCGAATGCAATTACGTCATGATGTTTGAAGTGATTAAAAGAAAGATTTTCATCAAGCTTTGCCATGAATAACTCTTATTATCTTTTTCACACTACACATGCATTTTTTTTAATTAAAATAGATTACAGAAATTTCATATATGATTGGTTGTTTGATTATTGGGGTTTAACGCCCGAGCAGCAATTCAGGCGATGAACATGAAATGGATGACATATGAACATGAAATGATGATGATGATGATAAAATGAAAAAAAGGGATGGGACACAAGGATAATAGGGTCGACAAATTTTGATTGCCACTAGAAAAAGAGAGGGATGTGTAAGGTCGGGTAATTAAGCCTCCTTTGGCGGAGCTCTATGGTTCATACTCCGGGAGAATACCACAGTACGGTTTTTTAACGTGCGAGGAACGTGGCATCTTTCCCAACACGGTGCACCATTATGGTTTGCGGTCAGGTTTTCCGTCTTATAGCCTGACAACCCCAGCATGTAACACGCCAGGAGCACACATCCCAGTTGCTCTGTGGGAAGAGCGCCCTAGCCCCCGGCTAGGGTTCTGAGCACTATTTAGTCGCCTTTTACGATAAGCCTAGCGCTGCTGCAGGCCTATTCTTTTTACACCCGGACCTGCACGGGGGTGCACCCGTACAGAACGGTGAAACTTTTTCGTCTGTTCGCTGGGTTTTTAATCGACAACTGATGATTCTTTGATTGCGTTGCCAAGTATTTAATTTTTATTTGGGCTCACCTCCTCACAAACAAGAAATGCGGTACTAACTATTGAGTTGACACTGTTTCAGCATTCATGTCAACTTTGACATCATATTGGCAGAAAACAGTGGGAATATATCAAGTACAAACATGCAAAGGTTGTCAGCTACAATCTAACCTCGTTATATGTAGCACAAATTCTATGAAAGCGTATGAAAAGTATTACCTTCGATATAGCGAAGTTACAAAGAGATGCCAACGCAAAGTCTGGCTAGAATCTTGGTAAGCAATGGCACAATGCATTTGGACAAACTTTAACTTTTCTTTATATATTCAAAAGGAATTCAAGTAAATGTTCCTTTTCTACGTTGCAAGATTCATCATCAAAAGTCATGTAATAAACCGTGTCGATAAAGAAGGCAAAGTCTCTAAAGATTTTACAAGTGCCATTTTGTTCAAAGTAGGATATTGAAGACAGAAATCATAATCGCGTCTAGAACTGAAGCTTCCATATACACTATTTGTTATTAAAAAACAGCATTTCAGGAAATAAATGGACGAATCAACCTAGATTTTAGGTTTTAAAAATAGATCAATATGGTCCTGTGACGAAAACATAAGTTTTTTTAATGTTATAAGGCTATAAAAAACTTGCCGCTCGTTAAATATGGAGACCCCAACAAGTTTAGTTTTTACAAAATTATGTATTTTTTTTCTTAAATTCTAGAGAACTTCTGGAAGGTAAATTTAAAAATGAATAAAGCTGCGATACAACTTGACTTCTTTATTTAAATGTAATTTGATTTTGAAATTCTCATCTTTTCATGTTCTTGCAGTTTAAAAAAAAATTGTGACTACTTCCCATTTTTACGACCAGGCAATTCTGAAAGTACGAAAAAGACCTTCTCAACGATATATAACATAGCTGTATGTTAGTTATGTATATTAAAAACTTCGAAATTCCTTATTCGGTACTCGTCCATAATTACTCTTCCAGCCAAAGAAAATACTATATTAGGATATTTGCAAACTATGTTCGGTGATAACAAAAATGTATATTAAAAGACAATATTGCAGTAACAGTGAAAATAACAAAAAAATCGACTATGTTAGATTTTAGTTTATTCGGGTTCAATAATATCAGGTAATATGCGTCCAACTTTGTTACTATACTGTTTCATTTATACTGAATATGATATTTAATTTTTGTGTTATTTCTACAATTATTCTTTATTTTATATTATTTATATTAAAACAGGAGATACGTTTGAAATAATATTGCAGGTAGTTGATAAACTAAACCGTAAACAAGTTTTGTTTGTAGGAAATCGTAATTCATTAAATTGATATTTTATAATTAAGACTAGAACTTAAAAAGTTTAATTTTTTTTCCAGTTATTACGTGATTTTGTGTTAGTTATATTTCGGCAACGTTATTTTACAGATTAAATTTTTTCTTGTTGAAATGAATCATTATAATGATAATATACCTGTTGTTCAAAAGTTTTTCATCTTTACGGAATGCAAGCCGTTTTAGTTTTTTAAAGGACATAACCCATCAACACACAACCGGTTTGACGGTTTGGAGAAAGAAAATAGTATATATTTTTCTTGAAAAATTAAACTGTTTTCACTTCAGTGAGTACCTGAACAGTTTGAAATAAGTTTTTCAAAAGTATTCAAGTACTTACTGCTGCTCTAGTCAATTAAATATTTGATTCTGAAGTATACTGTTGTCCGTTCCTCAAATTTACAGTAAACCAGTCTGTCGGATTATAAAAATGTAGAAAATTACTTCCCTTTGTCTAAAATCTTGTAAACGAAGTCATATTCGGGAATATAAAAAAGGACTTCAACACAAATATCGATTTCTAATCTAAATGCAAACTAAAAAAAACACTGAATCTCTATTTAAAATTATTTTCATACAAGGCTTATATAATGATTTTAGTAAAGTTAATACAAATACCTTGTCATGTATATCCATATTGATTGTATTGCACAACCAATTTTGTGCTAATGTCACATACCCATCATTTACCACTGTTATCATTACAGGCTTTGCTGTTAGGTTTAAGTAGGCATTTATAAGATTACTGTAAGTCTGAGATTCTGAATTATTAAGAAAAGTCTGATCTTGAGATCTTGAATAGTGTAAATCAGATCCATACAAGAGAGGCTTTTCGTTTAACCGTAAATTCAATTCATAATTCCATTGAGTCAAATTTTGACTTGAAAGTATGCACAGTAAGCTAATACTTAAAAGCGTCGAAATCAAAAAACAATTTTTGTAAGCTTTTACATATAGCCGCAATTTCATTGCTTATTATTCTTTATCGAACATGTGTTATTCAAGAGAATTTTAATGTATATAACAATTTAATAAGGAATAGAATGTTATTACTACGCATGGTTGAGATTATGATTTGTCTTTTTTTAATTTAGTAAATCGAATATCAATCTATTATTTTTTCCACCTGGTCCATGCTCCCAGTTTTTTTTTAGCGGAGTCCGAGTTTCTCATTTGCTTTTGTTACTTTGTATGTATGATTTTAGTTACTTTATGTTCTTTGTTATGTATGTCTGTTTTCCATGTCTGGTCTTCGTCCTTGAATTACATTCTTATGATTACCGCTATAACCTTGGTTCCCTTGATTACTGTTTCAATATATTAGCATTGAAGTTGTCATTAAGTATATACAAAATGCATATTTCAGGAATCTCTATCGCTTGTCAACATGCTTTCAATAGAAGAATAGCTAGATAACAACATTCGTTGTGATGAGTATGCAACCATAGTAGTTATGTGTATTTCTTCGTTAAGTTTAGCTGAAATATTGCTGATCGGACGTTAAACCACAACAAACAAGCAAACAATCTTCATTTATTTCATATTATGTCATTGTAATACGGGTCCTGATTTAATATGGCCTCGTGCAGGTCCCTGGTGTTAAAAGAATAGGACTACAGCAGCGCTAAGCTTGTCGTAAAAGGCGACTAAATAGTGCTCAGAACCCTAGCCGGGTGATGGGGCGCTCTCCCCACAGAAAATGGGTTGTGTGCCCCAGGTGGTGGAATGGGGTACCCCTGGCGTGTTACATGCTGGGGTTGTCAGGCTATAATACGAAAAACCTGACCGCAAACCATAGTGGTGCCACGTTCCTCGCACGTTAAAGAACCCTACTGTGGTATTCTCCCGGAGTAGGAACCATAGGGCTCCGCCACAGGAGGCTAAATTGCCCGACCTTACCCACCTCTCCCCATTTCCAGTGCCAATCAAAATTTGTCGACCCCATTGTCCTTGTGGCCCACTCCTTTTTAATTTCGTCATTTCATTTCATGTTAATTTTGTCATCAATTGTACTTTCATCGTCTGAATATAGCTGAAATATTGCTGCTCGGACGTGAAACCCCAACAAACAAACAAACATACACATTGAATCCTGTAAAACACAGGTCTTTCATCGCAAGTATTATCTTTAATACATGTATATCTAATTTTGAAAACGAATGCAATCTCTTAACACCTGTAACTGAATTTTCGACTACTATAACACCAGATCACAGATTGCCACCATTCAAGAGATGCATTATCTAACCTATAACAAAATCACATTTTAACTGTCTTCTATCTTTAATGTTACTAGGCGAGATTCCCCGTGTAGGTACAGGTGTTAAAAGAATAGGCCTGCAGCAGCGCTAAGCTTGTCGTGAAAGGCGACTAAATAGTGCTCAGAACCTTAGCCGGGAACTAGGGCGCTCTGTCCACAACTGCGATGTGTGCCCCGGCTGGTGGAATGGGGTACCCCTGGCGTGTTACATGCTGGGGTTGTTAGGCTATAATACGGAAAACCTGACCGCAAACCATAGTGGTGCACCGTGTTGGGAAAGATGCCACGTTCCTCGCACGTTAAAAAAACCTACTGTGGTATTCTCCCGGAGTAGGAACCATAGGGCTCCGCCAAAGGAGGCTAAATTGCCCGACCCTACCCGCCTCTCCTTATTTCCCGTGACAATCAATATTTGTTGACCCTATTGTCCTTGTGTCCCATCCCATTTTCATTTCATCACCATTTCATGTTCATTTTATCATCAATTTCATGTTAATCGTCTGAATATAGCTGAAATATTGCTGCTCGGACGTTAAACCCAACAAACAAACTAGGCGGGATTTGTGAAATATTTTGTTAAGAATTGATTAAGATCAGAACCCCATTTGTACGTTTTAAACTGTATAAGTCCACGCTTTTTGTTTTGCTTGCTTGTTGGTTTGTTTGTTTGTTTGTTGTTTGTTTTTTTGTTTTTTTGTTTTTTTTTTTGTTTCTTTTTCGTTTAGAGGGATGCAGGGAGAACACATTTTGAATATTAATAATAATCTTACTCTGCATTGCACGTCAGTGTGATACGAAGCAATGTTCCATATTTTTCCATAAATTCCGCCGTTCAGAAATGCAAGTAAAGATAGCGGACACCAAAGGGCAGTTTCTGTTTAAAAACTTTGATATGTTAGAAATTAGAGCAGAATGAAGCAACAATAGTGTGAACCCCCAACCCCCCCCCCCTTTTTTTTTAGCTTGTGATCGGAACCACCAACTTTCACATAAATAAAGTTTGGTTTCTGCCATTTACATTAAATATCGCATCACAACTAGAAATATTCATACTCTTCTGCATCGTTAATCTGTTTTTCATTGTGTGATTTCTTTACTTTCTGCCTCATTATAAACATGCCAACATTAATGTGAAAATATACTACATGTGGATGTTTATAATACCATAGTGGCAAATCCATATCTTGGTTACCTGCGTGAGCTGACCAAATATCAGATTTTTTATTTTTTATGAACTTTTTATATTTGTTATAAGTGGACGAATAGTCCAGGCTACTTGACTTGCGATGCAAATGATTTGGGGTGTTAAACTTGTTAAAAATCAAGATTTCGTGCAAAAATACACATTTTTCAATAGAACGGGAGCACGGACACCTCCACCCTATATGAATTAGCAATTGCTAAATTTCTCCTAATTTCGGGGATTTAATACATCGCATCTACCACAAACAACTTGAAATAAAAGATACTACAGACACTGTGAAGTCAGCCTCAAAACTTGACTTACACTTAGAAATCGATGGTAAAGGAAACCTATTGACCAAACTTTACGACAAACGTGATGACTTTTCATTCAGAATTGTCAACTTTCCTTTCATCTATGGCAACATCCCGTCAGCACCTGCGTATGGAGTGTTCATATCACAACTCATACGTTATGCCAGAGCTTGCCGAAACTACGCAGACTTTTTGTATCGAGTTTTATGATCGTCATCATGAACTTGTGGATCGCTATGGTGTATTCATTTGCATCACGAAAACTGATTTATTCAACGGGTCATAGTTTTGTATGTATGATTTTAGTTATTTTATGTTCTTTGTTGTGTATGTCTGTTTTCCATGTCTGGTCTTTGTCCCTGGATTACATTCTTTTGATTACCGCTATAACTTTGGTTCCCTTGATTTCTCTTTTAAAAGACAATATTGAATGAACGTCGTAAATTAAAATATACAAATCACCTGCCCGTCAAAACTCAGAATGTCTAGTAGAACCACAAGTCTTGGGTCTCGTAAGGCAAACCTCCAACAAGTTACTGAAATTATAAGGCTTTATTTTCCAACTCACAAACATGTAATGTTCTAGGCAATTGTCATGTTTTTAAACATTGTATCACTGAAGATAATGTAATATTACGTATGAGTCGCTTTATAGTTCAGTTAGTCATCTATTCACCTTAACATGTATCAAAAATCCTTTACCTAAACATAGGACATTTATCTGTTTTATATGGTACATGTATTTGTATCGAAACACGCGCTTCGTAAACATTCTAGGGGTGGGGTTACATATCATATTTCACACTGGGTGTTCATTGTTTCACCCATAGTTGCACAAGATAATCTTATGGTGATTATTATTATTTTAAAGATATTTGGTTATATTCATTTTTTTAAATTGGAAAACATAATATTTTCTTATGTTACAACTTTTTATGAGTGTCGCCTTGAATGATCATATTTACCCATCCTAACACCCAACATGTACATGTAAGACTTTTTTTCCTGAAATATCAATCTTCCGTTGGTGGTACATGTACGGCACCTGGTCGTATTATATCATAAAGATATACACGTCCCGATAAGTAACCTGCCTCTCTGTAAATGTCTTCTTTTTATTTATTTTATTTACATTTGGGGGGAAATATAAGACGATTTATAAATAATATTTCAAATTCTATTATTTGACATTACATGACGTTGTATCTTACTTCATATATACTTCATAACCAAAATATAATATATAATATATAGAGAAGGGGTAATAAACTAACTGTAATTTAATTAGCAGATTAAAACAATATACTCTTTGGCATGAGTGGTTATTGACACGCGTCTATTAAGATAATATGAATTTTCAAATATCTATATATCTAATGTTCAAATTTTACAGACACTATCCCAACATTATTCGCTTTATTCCTGCAAAATTTAAAGAATATCGAATAATCGCTTAAGCCGTTTGCGCAGTCAAGGCTCCTGAGTGGTGTTTAGAAAAACAAAAGCAAAACTTAAAACAATGGTCAAGCTATTTCATGATTTACAATTGTGTGCTTATGATGCATATTTGATTATTTTTTTAAGGCACATGCTACAGCAACCTTTAAATAAATCTTAAGGTCACAAATGTAGACTAAATTACTAGGCATAATATTTGGCCCTGATACTGTATCAGTCATGTTATCGTACCATGTACATGTAAACAATGTTCCCTCTTTTGAATTAGATCAACTATAAAGTCAGCCTTATAAGAGTGAAGGAATAGGTCAGCAAGTAGAGGAGCACAATTTTTGTTCCCATTGGAATACCGACAGTTTGTTGATGAACGCGTCCACCACACTGAACAAATATATTGTCGATAAGATATTCCAGCATATTGAAAACGTCTTCGGTATATTTGGAACATTTGGAATCGTTTTTTACAATGTATGAGGAGTTTCTATCCAGTACTACATACTTGAATTTAAGTGTACCGCCATTTTAGAGTAACGAATGTAACTTTTTGAATTCTTCGTATTTGTCAAAGTTTTATAGTAATTTTGAAAGTTTTAATTATTATGTTGGAATTTCCCGCCAAGATAATTTTGGTGAAACCCTTTATAATACACACATGCGCATTAATATAATAACAAACGGCATAGTTAACGTAGAATTAAAGTTTTTTGTGTAAACTTTCAACGATTCATGGAGTAGTTGTTTATGTTTAGAGAAGTTCCAAGGGAAATAGATTTTCTATAATATGATTCTTAAGGTTAAATAACCTAAACGCAAAGGTATTTTTTGCAGCGTCTTTTTGTGGGTTTGATTTTTGATAAGCACATGTCAGTTACACGTATTTGTAAAGTGTATAATTATCGTAATAATTTGATACTATGATTGCATTATTTGTTTACATAAATGCAAGGACATTCCCTATTTTATGATCGAAATGTTGTTAATATTAGGGAGTTTTGTCCCATTTTTCAACGTACATGGTCAACCATAATGCAGCAACACCATTGAAAATTTCTACATGTACATTTAGGGTTATATTTAGATGCAATAGAAACTCACTACATAAAAATCGACGAGTATCGTAACACATCACACAGTATAAATTTGTATAAACAATATGTAAACACCAATAAAAACGCAACACAAATGACTAAATATGGTATATAATACTTATTAATTTATATGATGAATGTTTACATGCTTGATTTGCTTAGAATATGCAATATTTGGTGAAATGTACTTATACAATGTTTTATTGTATTTCAGTTCGTACGGTTCGGATAGGTTTGATTTGTTTGGTTATTATTGATCAACGATGTATGAATACTACGATTAATAAAGACGTAATGAAATTGAACATTTATTCAACCCGTCTTTGAACACTAACGCCCTTTAAAACATAGACAGCTAAAACGACGATGTATAATATCTTTGAGAATGGGGAACAGAAATATAAAGAGTTGAAAAATCATAGGTTTTAATGCTACTGTATTCTGATAATAATCTCGAATTGAGGGTTCCCAGAAGATCTTTCGAATTTTTCAGGATCCATTTCAAATTGATACCACTCTTGGAGTACCAAGTGTCGTGGTAAGTCATGAAGTCCCTCTTTGGAGCTTCTGTCTTCTGTCCTATCGCCATCTATAAGAACTTTAATTTAACTTTAATAATTCCAATATTCCAATTTATGGAGTGTGGAAGAGTTATCAAGGGAACCAATGTTATAGTGGTAAGAATGTAATCCAGTTTGTTTTTGTTTGTTGGGGTTTAACGTCCGAGTAGCAATATTTCAGCTATATTCAGACGATGAACATGAAATGATGATGAAATGAAAAAGGGATGGGACACAAAGACAATGGGGTCGACAAATTTTGATTGCCACTGGAAATAGGGAGAGGTGGGTAGGGTCGGGCAATTTAGCCTCCTGTGGCGGAGCCCTTTAGTTCCTACTCCGAGAGAATACCACAGTAGGGTTCTTTAACGTGCAAGGAACCTGGCATCTTTCCCAACACAGTGCACCACTATGGTCAGGTTTTCCGTATTATAGCCTGACAACCCCAGCATGTAACACGCCAGGGGTACCCCATTCCACCACCTGGGGCACACATCCCAGTTGCTAGGGTTCTGAGCACTATTTAGTCGCCTTTTACGACAAGCTTAGCAATGCTGCAGGCCTATTGTTTTAACACCCGGACCTGCACAAGGCAAAACATGGAAAACAGACATACACAACAAAGAACATAAAGTAACTAAAATCATACATACAAAGTAACAAAAGTAAATGAGCAACTCGGACTCCACTAAAAACTGGGAGCATGGACCAGGTGCACCGGTAGGGTAAGCGTCCTCTGCTTTTCTAGAAACACCCACCGAGTTGCTCATAAAAAGTCCAGTCCGAGGTAGACAAACGAGAAAGGAAAACTATGACTTGTTGAATAAATCAGTTTTCATGGTGCTGATAGGTGCACCATAACGATTCACGAGTTCATGATGACGACCATAAAACTTCTGTAGTGATGACTTCAATCTTGTAGCAACATAACCCTGTTCCAAAAGCCTATTTGTTAGAGTTCCAGTGCGATAAAAAAAAGTCTGCGTAGTTTCGGTAAGCTCTGGCATAACGTATGAGTTGTGATATGAACACTCCATACGCAGGAGCCGAAGGAATGTTGCCACAGATGAAAGAAAAATTGAAAATTCTGAATGAAAAGTCATCACGCTTGTCGTTAAGTTTGGTAAATAGTTTTCCTTTACCATCGATTTCTAAGTGTAGGTCAAGATATGAGGCTGACTTCACAGTGTTTGTAGTATCATTTATTATAAGAGTGATAATCTGTTCCTGTTACCTTCCATGGCCGTGATCAATAAGCAGACATACGACTGGTACTTTTATTATTCAGCAATCACAATACAACAGCAACGTATAAACAATAAGAAAAGAGAAAGTCTCCCTTCTTGAGGGCGAACCCTCTTGAACTTAAATCTCTTAAGTTCTATCTTTAATAAGTTCTTAGTCATCTTTTATAAGTTCCCTATCTCCCTATATATATACTAACGATTATGTAAAACAACTATGTATTAGTATATGTATATGTTATGATTGATTCATTATGTTTATTTCCTCCCTTTTAATTTGTCATTTATTTATTGATATAACCCTCTTAATTGTAAATGAACCTATACAACTACCATTTTCCTCATGCACCTTTGTCATCTTAATGGTTGTTTATGTATATGGGTATGTCATGTGTACATGTAACACCTTTTTCATTTGTACAAGTATGTGGTTATAATTTGTTTTATTATCTGTTGTCCACATTCCAATTTCATTATGTATGTCCACCACACTGGACAAATATGTTGTCGATTAAAAATTCCAGCATTAAGTATATATCTTTCTCTGTACATTTGGTTTGTTTGTTTGTTTGTTTGTTTGTTTGTTGGGGTTTAACGTCCGAGCAGCAATATTTCAGCTATATTCAGACGATTAACATGAAATTGATGATAAAATGAACATGAAATGATGATGAAATGAAAAAGGGATGGGACACAAGGACAATGGGGTCGACAAATTTTGATTGCCATTTGAAATAGGGAGAGGTGGGTAAGGTCGAGCAATTTAGCCTCCTGTGGCGGAGCCCTATAGTTCCTACTCCGGGAAAATACCACAGTAGGGATCTTTAACGTGCGAGGAACGTGGCATCTTTCCCAACACGGTGCACCATTATGGTTTGCGGTCAGGTTTTCCGTATTATAGCCTGACAACCCCAGCATGTAACACGCCAGGGGTACCCCATTCCACCACCTGGGGCACACATCCCAGTTGCTCTGTGGGCAGAGCGCCCTAGCCCCCGGCTAAGGTTCTGAGCACTATTTAGTCGCCTTTTACGACAAGCGTAGCAATGCTGCAGGCCTATTCTTTAAACACCCGGACCTGCAAGGGGCAGGACAAATGTCAAAACCTCTTCTCAAAAACCTAAACATTTCCATGTGGAACATGCAAAGCAAAGCCACAGATGAAAATTTCTTAAAAACTATAAGTAGTATTGATGTTTTAAGTTTAATTGAAACTTTGGTGTGGTAGGGACAATCCACAAATTGATGTTTCCGGATTTTCATTCATAAATAGTAGTACAAGAAATAAGCAAAAGAAAGCTAGACATTTCTCTGGCGGTACTCATTATATGTAAAAATAACCTAAGAAATGGTGTTTCCAAATTATCCTTTATTAACTAAGACATTTTCTGGATCAAATGATTGAAATCTTTCTTTAACCTCAAAAAGATGTATATCTTGGTATCATTTATTTGTCACCTGAAGGTTCAACCAGCAACAATCAAGATTTAAATGTTGTATACTCCAAACTCCTAAGTGACATTGAATGCTATAGCTCTCAATGGGATATTGTAATCCAAGGAGATTTCAACGAGTACACAAACTAAAACCCTGACTTTATCATATCTGACGAATCAGAACTCAACAAATCCGATGATCAAGATTATATTTTGACTCCCCCTTGAAATAACATGGATAAAAAACATCCAAATAATAATGGTAAACTACTTCTTAACTTTTGTAAAGAAGCAAGACTTCGTATATTAAATGGAAGAACAATAGAGGATCTTAATAGTAAATATACATGTACCACCTACAATGGAAGTAGCGTTGTTGACTACACACTCGTAAATACTGTGCAGCTTTAAAGTAGAAGATTTGACAGAATTTTTAGATCATTGTTTATTAAATTGCTGCCTTCTGACATGCTTTTATAATAACCCTCATAACATTCACTGAGATAACCTAACCCCTTTACCTGGGAAATTCTTATGGAATAATGATGCAATTGAAAATTATAAAGCTAACTTGCAATGTGAACTAATAAAACACAAACTAAATGTTTTTTTTACTTGATAATTTTAGTAATAGCAATGTAGCAGTGGAAAATTTCAACTCAATACTACATGAAACAACTTCCATGTCAGCAAAATTTATGAAAGGAAAAACATACAGCAACAAAGCTTAAAAAAAGCAAGAACGGTTCTCTGATTCATGCCATGAGCTCAGAAATACTGTTAAAAATATCTTTCACTTCTAAATAAATACCCAAATAATGACACTTATAAATCAAGTACTACTCCTTCCTGTCTAAATACCGTCGAAAATGTAAGATAGAAGAACATAAATTCAAGAAGCAAATTTGTGATGATAAATAATCAAACATGACCAAACATTCTAAAACGTTTTGGACCACGATCAATCGACTGAATAACTCCTGTACTGAAAACAATGACGATATTATCAATAAGGAAGATTTTTCTACTTTTTTTGAAAATATCAACAAACATTCTGAATATACCCCAAACAATAATTTTCACAATGCTATAAAAGAGCAATTGGGAAATTATATTGATGATATAAATAACCCAAATATTCAAAAGAAACGTCCATATAATGAGATAGTGAAAGCAGTCAAAACCCTTAAAAATGGGAAATCTACTTCAAGTGACTTAATCTCTGATTGAATGCTTAAATAATGTATACACCAACTTATAGAACCACTTCTGAAACTTTTCAATATGATATTCAAAGAGGGGTGTTTTCCAAAACAATGGAACGAAAGCTACATTACTTCCAACTTAGGAAAACCTTTTCATAAAATTATATTAACTAGAATCATGAAATTCATAAATAATAATAATAATCTCATTTGCGAAAATCAAAGTGGATTTAAAAAAAGTGCAAATCTACTGACCACATCTTTACAATCAAGCCAATAATCGAGGCATATAAAAAAAAGAAAGTTTGTGCAGCAGTTATAGATCTAAGGAAGGCTTTCGACTCAATATGGCGAGAAGTTTTATAAAAAATTGTAAAAATAAATTCCCTACCCAAATTTTTAATATATTATATTCAATGTATAGAGACCCTAGTAACAGAATAAAGTTCAAACAAGGCCTAGGTAGAACATTTGTATCAAGATGTGAAGTAAAACAAGGGGATGTTCTTGGCCCCATTTTATTTAATCTATACATCAATGGTCTTGTTACAAATCTAATGAATCTCAAACTGAACCTGTTGTTCTGGGTGATCTTGCTATTAATTCTCTTTTGTATGCAGACGGTATTATTTTACAGTCCAACACCGAAAGTGGTCTACAAAAATCTGTAGACGTATTAAAAACATTTTGTTCATTATGGAAACTAGATAAACGAACAAAGTCTAAAATAATGGTCTTCAATTCAAATGGGAAAAGCCATTTAAACAGTTTTAAAATCAATAGTACCAATATTGAAACTGTTAAAAATACCTCTATCTTGGAATAACTTTTAAATAAAACTGTAACATAAATGTGTCCACAAAACTATTAATGGAAAAGGGCCGCTAAGCCTTGTTCAAAATTAAGAAAACCTTGGGACTTAATTATGCTAGATGTCGATTAGAAAAACTATTTGACTCACTTGTAAGTCCAATTACATAATATGTATGTGAAGTGTGGGGTGCATTTTGCAATCTTAATAATACTGACCCATTTGAACACTTACATATCAAATTTATTAAAGAAATTTAAGGAATACACAGTAAAGCAACAAATGTTGCATGCTTAACTGACCTTAATGGACAACCTTTACAAGAAGAAGTAAAATTACTAGCAATAAAATTTTGGGAATATATCTCCAATTCAGCTAATACATTGGTAATCAAAATCTTTACAAATATCAGGGATTCAAATAAATGGATAACAACAATTAAATTATAGGTAAAGAAACTTGGTTTTGGCTACTTAATTGATAATAATAGCAATATCAAAAATGTCTTATTTAATATCAAACAAAGACTCCATGATCGAACCTTACAAAACCAAAATAGTAGTATAGGTGAAAGCAATAAATTGTCTTTCCATAGAACTATCTATAGACAAAACCAAAGGCTTTCCTGTGTTGATGTCTGTAGAAACAAGTTTGATAGATCAACAATTTCTCACTCTCTAGCAATAGAAAAAGATCGCTGTAAAAATATCCCTCAAAGCCCCGTGTAGGTTCGGGTGTTAAAAGAATAGGCCTGCAGCAGCGCCGAGCTTGTCCTAAAAGGCGACTAAATAGTGCTCAGAACCCTAGCCGGGGGCTAGGGCGCTCTGCCCACAGAGCAACTGGGATGTGTGCCCCAGGTGGTGGAATTGGGTACCCCTGGCGTGTTACATGCTGGGGTTGTCAGGCTATAATACGGAAAACCTGCCCGCAAACCATTGTGGTGCACCGTTTTGGGAAAGATGCCACGTTCCTCGCACGTTAAAAGAACCCTACTGTGGTATTCTCCCGGGGTAGGAACCATAGGGCTCCGCCAAAGGAGGCTAAATTGCCGGACCCTACCCACCTCTCCCTATTTCCAGTGGCAATCAAAATTTGTCGACCCCATTGTCCTTGCGTCCTATCCCTTTTTCATTTCATCATCATTTTATGTTCATTTTATCAATAATTTCATGTTCATCGTCTGAATATAGCTGAAATATTGCTGCTCGGACGTTAATCCCCAACAAACAAACAAACAAACAAACAAACAAACAAACCAAATAACAGAATTTGCATAAAATGTATCACTGGGCAAATAGAAGATGAATTGCACTTCTTTATTTATTGCCAGCCTACAATTCATATAGAAAAGAACTAATTACTAAGCTTAAACGTAATAATGAAAACTTTAACTCATAAACAGAAAACAAAATACAATTAATTTTGAATAGCAACTCAATAATAGTCCCCAAGGCTTTCATTGAATATATTAGTAAGTGACAAGACCACTAACTTTAAATTGTTGAGATAATGAGATGTTAAGACACTCAGTTTTATAATATTCACTATCAACTTTTGAAACATCTTCCTGATCCATCTCTACATACACTTCTTGCGTTAATGAACGAGATATGGACTTCTGGTAACGTTCCGTCCATCTGGAAAACGGCTTCAGTTGTCCCTATTCCAAAACCAGGAAAGGATCATACGGATCCTTCAAATTATCGCCCGATCGCATTGACAAGCTGCGTTTGCAAGACTATGGAACGAATGGTCAATGATCGCCTTGTGTGGTTCCTTGAGAAGCACAACTTACTCACTAATATTCAGTGTGGTTTTAGGCAAGGCAGAAGTACTCTTGACCATTTAGTCCGGTTTGAAACGCTCATCAGAAATGCATTTGCTAAAAAAGAACATGTTGTGTCGGTCTTTTTCGATTTAGAAAAAGCCTATGACACGACGTGGAAATATGGTATTTTAAAAGATATATTTGATATGGGGTTGAAAGGAAGACTTCCTCTGTTCTTGTCTAATTTTTTGTCAGATCGTCATTTTAATGTGAGGGTAAATTCGACTTTTTCTGAGGAGAAGGAACAGGAAATGGGTGTTCCTCAGGGAAGTATTCTTTCTGTCACTCTCTTCAGTATTAAAATTAATAGTTTAGCCCAAGTTTTGAAGGACAATATTGACGGTTCCTTGTATGTAGACGACTTTTTGATCTGCTACAGGGGACAAAATATGAGTAATATTGAAAGGCAGTTACAACTTTGCCTCAAAAGAATTGAGCAATGGGCTTTGGAGAATGGGTTTAAGTTTTCTACATCTAAAACTGTTGGTATGCACTTTTGTCGAAAGCGAAAGCTGCATCCGGACCCAGATCTCTTTCTTTATGGTAATAAAATCAAAATAGTAGAAGAAACAAAATTCCTTGGATTACTTTTTGATAGTAAACTTTCTTTTCTTCCCCATATCAAATTACTTAAATCTAGGTGTCTTAAGGCACTAGATATTTTAAAAATCGTGTCCAGTACCGATTGGGGTGCTGATACCTCAATTTTATTAAATTTATATAGATCTTTGGTTAGGTCTAAACTTGATTATGGATCTATTGTTTATGGTTCCGCCAAAAAATCTTACCTTAAAATTTTAGACGCTGTTCACCACCAGGGGTTGCGACTTTGCCTTGGTGCCTTCAGAACCTCTCCTATTGAGAGCCTTTATGCCGAGGCAAATGAACCATCCCTTGGAGAAAGACGTTTGAAATTAGGTCTTCAATATGTAAGTAAACTTATGGCCTACCCAGATAGCCCTGCCTACGACTGTGTCATTAATCCTATTTATGTCGACATTTATCGAAAACATGAAAGCAAAACCCCTCCTTTTGGAATTCGAATAAAACCTCATTTGGAAGCAATTCATCTAGAGACCAATGCAGTGACACCTGTTGTTACTTCGAAATGCCCTCCATGGGAGCTTCCACACCCTTCCTTCATTTTTGATCTGCGTGAATATAAAAAGTCCGATACCAATCCTTTATTTTTACAACAAAAATTTTCTGAAATTAAATTATCCAGATTTTTCGACGGTGTATACACATGGCTCAAAAGATGGCGATAGCGTTGCATGTGCTGCTGTCCATGGTGACAGAACTGTAACTGAACGGTTGCCATCAAGCGCTTCCATATTCACAGCTGAAGCTCGAGCCATATTGTTAGCACTTGAATTGATTACTCAGTCTAATCTGTCAGTTTATTATTTGTTCTGACTCTTTGAGCTGTCTTTTGGCAATTAAGAATCACAAACTGAAAAACACTCTTATCTTACAAATTTTATATTTTATTCATCGACTTTGGGAATTTGATATAGAGATTGTTTTTTCTCTTGGTACCCAGTCATGTTGGTATTCAGGGGAATTCAGTTGTAGACAGGGTGCCAAGAAGGCATTAAATGAAATAATAAAGGACGTTAGTTTGCCATACACCGATTTTAAACCTTTAATAAGGAAATATATTTTTAAGATGTGGCAGGACCGATCTAGGCGTTCATCAATCTGGGTCTGGCAATCGCAAAGAGCAAGTGGTCATGACTAGATGCCGCATTGGACATTCTAGATTTACACATGGCCATTTGCTTGTTGGTAATACTCCACCTGAGTGTATCCCATGTGATTGCCCTTTCTCTATCAAACATGTTCTTCTAGATTGTGTGGATTTTGCCAACACCAGGCAAAATTATTTTGACTGCGCCAATATGTTTGATTTGTTCAAGACCGTTTCATCTAAAAATATTATCGATTTCTTGCGGGACATCGGTTTATTTAATAAAATCTAAATTAGATACCTTCCTTGATTTTTCAATATTTTAAATGTTTTATCGAAGTTATGTTTCTATATGTATTTTATGTCTTAGGTTCACCTTTTATGTACCTTTTTATATGTAAATAGCTGCTTGTTTTAATTTCATTTTTTTATGAAGAGACTTTGATCTTGCTTTTAATATTTCCATTTCATTCAATGTTCTTGTCGTGATATGGCCCTAGTCGCCGAAACGGCATTAAAAGATAACAATCAATCAATCAATCAATCAATTATTTGTGTTATGACCATTTACTGCAAATAAAAATATTGAATATTGAATTAAAGTAAATTGGAAGTCTAGCGCAGTACAAAAGTATCAACAAGCACAAATTGTGGTATGAGAATTGTTGGCATGCGTTTGGGGGATGTTTCCAGAGTTTACAGTACAAAACGAAAAGCCTTCACTGTTTTCGTATGGTTTGTTGACGAGTTGACGAATTTTCACTGCCCATTGGTCATATAGAGTAGGTCAAGATATGAGGCTAACTTCGTAATGTTTTTAGTGTCTATAGTCTCAATTAAGTTGAGGTAGATACGATATATGAAATAGCTGAATGTAGAATTAATTGAAGACAAAGGGAAAAAGAAAAGAAATAATACTGGTAGGTGGATAGTTTTACAATATTGATGTAAACAATGAAAAGGAGGTTCGGTTTTTCTGATAAAGTTTAAAGAATCATCGAAATTTAAAATAATTGATATCAATATTGTCGATTTTATAAACAAAATCTTATTCATGCGTATGTTTTGAAAATATTTGTATAAACATTTAATGAGTAGATTTACAATGACAAAACGTTTACTAATACTTTTGGTAATTGCCATCGTCTTTGGAGTATTAACTGTTTATTATTCATTAATACCGGATGCTGAAAGTATTGATACTTTCTATAAGAAAGGTACTTCTGATCATCAACGACTGAAACATCATCTCAGACATCTCGATCACGACGATAAAAATAAAGTGCATGAGAAGATTCACCCTGCATCGCAAGTCGGCCAGGATGTTACAGTTTTTCAGATATTAGGAAAACATAATGGATTCTTTATTGAAATGGGTGCATTTGATGGTAAAACTCTGTCAAATACATTCTGGTTGGAACGCAAGCATAACTGGACAGGACTTTTGATTGAAGCCAATCCAGATTTTTGTCGAACTATATTAAATACAAAGCGAAATGTTTGGCTTTTATGTTCTTGTATATCATCATCTAAACAGGAAAATATTTATATCAAAAACGGGCCATGCGGAGGAAATAAAGATTCGCTTTTTCACACGTTTTTAAAGAAAGCCAACAAAAAAAATACAGTTCACGTGCCATGTTTTGACTTAACAGTTGTTTTAAATGCAATTGGAAGAAAAGAAATAGATTATTTTTCCTTAGATGTTGAGGGAGCAGAACTAAATGTTCTTGAGTCAATTAAGCAAAGTCTAATATCAAATGATATAAATGTATCTGTATGGACCATTGAATTCAGAATATACGACGGCAAGAAAAAAATAGATGCAAAATCCAAAATAAAACTACAGAAAATTCGGGATTTTTTTGCTAGTTTAGGTAACTATTTTGAATATTCTATTCTTCCAAAATTACAACATGACGAGGAGGGGCTAGATGTAGTATTTGTTAGTAAACAATTTTGGTGCAAAAAAAATTTAGAAACACCACAGGGTAAACCTTGTCAATAAACATATGTCATAATGATTTTTAGGGCGCTCACGTTTGTGTGTTTTACATACATTATATTTCTTTTCATTTAAAGTTTTGTAATTTCTAAAAAAGAACTCGGTAAATAATGTACACGATGGAAAATATGTTAACTTGATACATTGTTTTATCCTATTCTCCCTGATCTGATCAGAAAGAAAGAATATTGTTTGGCTAGATCCTTCAATCTCAGTTTCCGCTATATAGATGACGTATTATCTTTAAACAGTCCTAATTTCGGGGATTTGATACATTGCATCTACCCAAAAGAACTTGGGATAAAAGATACTACAGACGCTTGGAAGTCAGCCTCATATCTTGACCTACACTTAGAAATCGATGGTAAAGGAAAACTATTGTCCAAACTTTACGACAAACGTGATAACTTTTCATTCAGAATTGTCAATTTTCCTTTCATCTGTGGCAACATCACTTCAACTCCTGCGTATGGAGTGTTCATATCACAACTCATACGTTATGCCAGAGCTTGCCGAAACTACGCAGACTTTTTGTATCGCGCTAGAACTCTAACAAATAGGCTTCTGGAACAGGGTTATGTTGCTACAAGATTGAAGTCATCACTACAGAAGTTTTATGGTCGTCAACATGAACTCGTGGATCGTTATGGTATATCCATCAGCACCATGAAAACTGATTTATTCAACCGGTCATAGTTTTCCTTTTCTCGTTTGTCTACCCCGGACTTGACTTTTTATGAGCAACTCGGCGGGTGTTTCTAGAAAAGCAGAGGACGCTTACCCTACCGGTGCACCTGGTCCATTCTCCCAGTTTTTAGTGGAGTCCGAGTTGCTCACTTTATGTTCTTTGATGTGTATGTCTGTTTTCCATGTCTGGTCTTTGTCCCTGGATTACATTCTTTTGATTACCGTTATAACCTTGGTTCCCTTGATTACTCTCCCTCTTAGGTTAATTCCAGGAGGCCTTTTGGTCGCTTACACATTTTTATTGTTGTCTACGCGCTCAATGTACTCAATACTGTACGAAACTTAAATAAATAAAAAAATACTATGAATCTGATTATTTTCATATTTATTATAAAAATTCCTTTTACCTTTAAAATATGGTTATTGTTCACTTATTTCTCATTCTCATTTACGCTTGCCACTTAAATTTACATTATTCTGTATCATTAGTAAAAATCGATATTATTTTAATATGCATTTATTTATCACAAGTATCTAATTTAGTTTCTGTACTTCAGATGATGTTTGGGGTCAGAGTTCTCTTTTTTCTGCTCATGACAGACAAATTTGAAAACAAAATTATAAAATTTATATAACTATCTTTTCCGAAAAACATAATGCAGTTATTTACAAGTAGAGTAATGTTTAGTCTGAAATTTATAAAAGTTTTTAAGTATAATGTGTCCAATCACAGATAGGGTACACAACAGGCCAACATAAAAACTGAGAAAAAAGTACCCTTATACAATTTGCAACCCATAGGTTGTGAAATGAATTCCCTATTTATAACATGCATGTATTACGTGTTGTACGTGGGCTGAGATACCCCCACTCATCAATTTAAAATGTATAGTAGCCTAATGTATAAGCTTTTCAATTGTACGTAGAAAGTTGCGGTTACGTTTACGGTTATTGAGTTATATACACTATTTTTCACCTAATATGTACCCATACCTCCTGAAATATCGTTGAAACTGACATATTTTCAATGTCAAAACTGCTTCAGTAACAAGTGGCATATTTGATGTTTCATGTTTGAAACTATCGCAATATGTTGGCAAAAAATACCGAAGTGAGTCACCAGTGAGATGATTCAAATGTCAAAATCTAAAGACATGATGTAGCGGACCGAATAAAAAATATTAAACATAGAGGAAAAATGTAATCACTAGCAATGCGATCTCCTACAAAACACCGCAACAGGTGCTACGGAATGGTAAGCATGTCTTGTTCCGCCGGCGGCAACCGCCAGATTGCAAGTGAGTAAAATCCCGTTATAACCTTGTAAACAGCTTCGCGACATATGGCCAAATAGCTCAAATGAACTTTGACCCGAGTCTACAGTAGTACTGGACAGACAGTAAATTCCAACCGATACTTTAATGTCATGCAAGAATAACAGGTACATTAATTACTCAGAGTGCAGTGTTTTAGAGACTTAACTATCTTTTTACTAATCGACAACATATTTGTCCAGTGTGGTGGACGTATTTTCAACAAACGGTCGGCATTCCAATGGGAACAAAATGTGCTCCTTTACTTGCTGACCTATTCATTCACGCTAAGGAGGCTGACTTTATAGCTGATCTGATCCGAAAAAAATAACAATACTGTAGAGTCAGTCTCATATCTTGGCCTACACTTAGAAATCGATGATGAAGGAAAACTATTGAGCAAACTTTACGACAAACGTGGTGACTTTTCAGAATTGACAACTTTCCTTTCATCGGTGGCAACATCCCTTCAGCACCTGCGTATGGAGTGTTCATATCACAACTCATACATTATGCCGGCATTTTTATCATCGACTTCATATTCATCGCCTGAATATAGATGAAATATTGCTGCTCGGGCGTTAAACCCCAACAAACAAACAAACGGAGCTTGCCGAAACTACGCAGACTTTTTTGTATAGCGCTAGAACTCTAACAAATAGGTTTCTGGAACAGGGTTATGTTGCTACAAGATTGAAGTTATCACTACAGAAAATTTATGGTCGTCATCATGAACTCGTTGATCGTTATGGTGTATCCTTCTGCACTATGAAAACTGATTTATTCAACGGGTCATAGTTTTCCTTTCCTCGTTTGTCTACCCCACACTGGACTTTTTATGAGCAACTCGGCCCATGTGTCTAGAAACGCTAACCCTACCGGTGCACCTGGTCCATCCTCCAAGTTTTTAGTCCGAGTTGCTCATTTGATTTTGTTACTTTGTATGTATGATTTTAGTTACTATATGTTCTTTGTTGTGTATGTCTGTTTTCCATGTCTGGTCTTTGTCCCTGGATTACATTCTTTGTATTACCGCTATAACTTTGGTTCCCTTGATTACTTTTTTGGAATGCTTGACATGAAGATGGATAAAATAAAAAAAAACCACTGAAAGAATTATATTAGATGTAAATCAAGTGCAAGGTTCAAGGAATAGTTTGGATTCTGGAGGACATTTGGGTATTACCTCGAGGTTTGGAGATTAGCCTAAAAATTAATCACACTTCGTCCACTGATATTTCAAATGGAGTGACCTAGGTGTATACCGGTCAATTTAAGTGGTTCCTTATATTCAAATGTATGATATGGTCCAAGATAGAGCCACAGATGTCTGTGCAAAAATGTATGTAACGCAGATCCAGACCATGCCTTAGGTGGTACTTTTGACATTTCTAGCCGAAATGTTCAGCACGACCCAGAACCACTGGAGGTGTTAGTATTTTATAAAATCAATTTTTTTGCAAAAGATTGCAGTTATTAATATTGTGTTAGACATTGCAGTGACTACATTATGTATTGATAGTAAATAGTTATATTGTGTTACACTTAATGATTAATGTACCAGTTTTATTTGTTGACAATAGAATAATAAATAATTATATAACTTCTGTTTAACCAGGTGAGCGATTCAGGCTCTCTTGAGTTTCTAGTTTATAAAGTTTAAATGCCCCGTAATGACGTAACCGAAAAGATCATATCTGAATGGAGAGTTTTGCAAGAACAGATGGGTGGTTTGGCCTTGAAGTCCTACAATAGCATTGTATAATTGAAAATTTTAAATGCAATAGGATTTGATTTGCCTTTAAAATGCGGGGAATTGTGTTCGTGACGTTTATTTAATGGAGGGTGTTAGCCAAATTAATTGCATCTATACCTTTGTTGATAAACGGAAGTAGGAGAAATTAGCGATTTTCGTCATCTTGGCATTTAACACAAACTGTGTATAAGTAAATGCAAAATATTTCGGACAAGTTCCGAATGATAAATCGTCAAGTATCGTGAATATTTCGGTTTCCGAATCTCTCTCTCTCTCTCTCTCTCTCTCTCTCTCTCTCTCTCTCTCTCTCTCTCTCTCTCTCTCTGATCATTAATCAAACCCATTTGTTAAGTAATTTCATTTTTAATTTCAATTACCAACTCATTTATTTATTAAATGGATGGATGATTTATGTATTAGTATTGCGATCCTTTATTGTTTCTGTAAAAAAGCATTGCTACATACTAGAAAATGAACTTCTACTTTTTAAAGAAAGGTGAAATTTACTTAAACAAGAATATAATATAGATAGGGTTACATATAGATATAATATATAATTAAAATTTTGTTTAATTGAGAATACAGTTTAAGTATTTGTTTATCCCGTTATTTCGACCTATTAATCACTGGAAAACGCGACATTATAATAAATAAATAGTTGAATAGGGCTAAAGTGATATAATGTACTAATGATATATTTATTTTGTATATATAATTCCGAATCTTATCTCATTATAAAATCTATAAAAAAAGAAACAAGGAGTCTTGGCAATTCAAAAATTCTCTGCCGCTTATACATGGAGTAACCACATGGGCTTCAGGGGCGGATTCAGGCGGGGTGGGGCGGGCGTCCGTCCCCCTAAAATTTGCAAAGTATAGTTTGTCAGGGGTAGATTTAGGTGGTTTTAGGTTGAAACTTTTATTTCTCCCTAATTTTACCACAAAAGATAAATACATTGCACCCAGTTTAGAAGAACATTTCAAACATTCTGTGCACCTCCACTAATCAAAAATCCTGGATCCGCCTCAGGGTTTGCTCCACTACCTAAATCAAGCTGAAATCGTAATTTTGTTGTTTCACTTGATGCTACATGTAGCAAACGGCATTTTGTTTTATCATTAGACTCAAAAACTAGGAAACATAAACTGAACACACAGAGCTAAACTAACGAAGTCCCCTACTTTGTTTTAGTTCATTTGAAACGAAAAAACTATTTCAATATGAAATATGTCAGGTTGGTAAACAAAAGGGTTTAACAAATCGCTATCGTCAATGCTATTCCACAAGAGGCCGTTTCAAGAAATTAAAGTATCCTCTCTTTTTCGTCAAGTTATTCTTATAACCTGCCAGGCTTCAAATCAAAAGTTATTCCAGAATGCAGTCACAAACTTTTTATTCATAAAAGGTCTGTGTGAAGGATACGGATTTACCTGCCAAAATGTTCAATAATTTTATTCGCTTTTAATTTACGGCAGCTTAACTCTGCTAAGAACTCTTCCGACACATTGGTACTATTAAAAAAGAGTGACCCAAGTCAATGGCTAAAAAGCTATTCAAACCGAAAACAAATAATTGTCGCTGACACAAATAATCATACTGGTCAGAAAAAAAGTGTCTTGGAGGTGCCGCTTTTGTGGCATTTCATGACCTTTCAAAAACCTGCTATACAATACAATGAAAGTCTTTTTGTTTCTTTCTTTTAGCTTGCACTGGCATGTTAAAGAAGAATATCGGCGATATGGAGTCATAAACAAACTAAGACCAAATCAATAAGAATACAATAATGCACTATTTTGTTATGTGCAATAAAATCAACTTTGGTAATAAGGAAGTGTTGTTACCGCTATTTTCTTTGAACTGCATTTATTGCATTATTGGTATTATCTTTTTTTAAATTAATACATACTTTCTGTTTCTCAACTAACTGATGGTTTTCGTTGTAGCCAGGACAACAAGAAATTATTGACAGGTTAAGTAGGTTCTTTTGAGTTAATGAAAAATTCCATGTTTATCTCAAGTTTTGTCAAGAACTAAGATGGTTATATAAAACTTAGGCCTAGTAAACAGATTGGTTAGTATCATATAATTATCTCTGAAAATCTACGAAATATTCACTACACTGGACCACGTGGGAACTTATTTTTAAACTAATCGAGAAATGACTCTTACAAAGCTTCTTTTTTAAATAGAAAATTCGATATTTTACTGTAAATGCTAGATATTAAAAAATAATTTCTGAATGTGTTTTTTCATGCTCCCAGTTCTAAGTGGAGTCCGTGTTGCTCATTTGCTTTTGTTACTTTGTTTGTATGATTTAAGTTACTGTATGATCTTTGTTGTGTATGTCTGTTTTCCATGTGTGGTCTTTGTCCCTGGATTACATTCTTTTGATTACCCTATAACCTAGGTTCCCTTGATCAAAGACTAACATTATTTAATCAAGAATGTCTAACCACTGTCCTATCACAGAAATTATCACTTAATAGCTCCAAAGTAAACTTAAGAACCTTAAGAACTTTTATTTATTTTTTGCGTTTTATTTGTATTTTATTTGAATTTAGTTTCTTTTTAAATGTGGCTATTGTTTATTTATATATTCTTCTTATTTTACGTTAAAATGGCGTCTTCACAACATTTTAAAATCTGTTGTCATATTAGTGCATTGAAATGAGAAAAAGATACATTTTAAAGAGTAATCAAGGGAACCGAGATTCTAGCGGAAATCATAGGAATGTATTTTAGGGACAAAGACCAGACATGAAATTTTGACAAACACAACAAACAACATAAAGTAACTAAAATAATACATAGTAACAAAAGTAAATGAGCAAACTCGGACTCCACTAAAAACTGGGAGCATGGACCAGGTGCACCGGTAGGGTAAGCGTCCTCTTCTCTTCTAGAAGCAATTTAAAAATACGTTAGTAAGCTACTTTAACTGTGGTTTGTTAATGTATGATTTTCAAGTTTAGAATTAAAAGTATAACGTTCTTGTGTTAACGATTAGATGTTCAGATCATGTATCCTCTTTACTTGATGTTGCTTTAGAGTTATGGTTAGGGTTTGTAGTATATTCAGGTAACTATTTCGGTTTTCCTGTATATACATGTTGTGTTGTTTTGTGGCCAACTGCAGCCTGCCAAGTGGTTTCCCCGTCGTTCATATACATTGGAGGTTAATGTCTTTATGCCATATTCACCATATCCAGTATCCTTATGCTAGGATTTTAATGATTTTTTTTTTGTCATTGTCAATTCGGATACATACCAGACATGGAAAACAGACAAACACAACAGAACATAAAATAACCAAAAATGATACATACAAAGTAACAAAATTAAAACTCAGACTCCACTATAATATCTTTCAAAAATATTTGCTTCTAAACTTAAAGCATTTATTTATTGACTCACAGAATGAACTCAATGTGACGCAAAGGCAGAACAGAACATATGTACCCGTTTCAGTCCACTTAATGCCACTTACAGTTTATTTTTCTCAGTTCGTAGTGTAAGTACTTAAGGATTAAATTTGTAACGATGCACTTTTCGATAAATAATATATGAAATGATTCGTGATCAGAAAGTCTAACTACTAGATTGGTAAATACCCACCTGACCTTTGGTCGACCAGAAGTGGCATCAACCAAACGGTTAGCAAAAACAAAACTATTGTTAAAATGATATACATGTGCTTAAAGAAATAACCTGTCATCATCAGCATTTAAATCTTGCGAAGTTTTATTGGTATATAATGCAAAAGATCATCATTATAGTCAGAATTAGCTGATAATAGAAAATCAAGAAGATTTTCGAAGTGGTTAGTTTACAATAAATAATATTTTTATGCTTTCTAATATTACCATGAAGTATTTATTAAAAAAATATTGTATTGTATTGGGCATTTGTGGAGCCGTTGATGGCATTACTTTTTTATGTATTATTTAAAGATTCACATGGTGGAATGAATAGCATATTATAAAACATATATATATATATATCAATGTAAGAGCAAAAATTAAAACAAATGCTTGATTAATAGACAAGCGTGGACCATAAGACCTTGGTTAATTCCACTGTGCTGTTGAAATGGAATTTGGTGGTAGTAAAGATGTTTCCATACATAGGTTATTTGCTTCTTTTTGTACAAAATCTAGCGCTTATATCTAGTTCATCGCTAGAGCCGTTCAGATTGTTTAAAAAATATTGTGATAAGTGAAATATGACTGTAAACATAGAAAAATCAAATCACATTGTATTAAAAAATGGTGGATATTTTTCAAAAAAAGTGATGTTTTGAAAATAAACATATGAAAGTAACCAGTTTTTTTATAAATATTTAGGGGTATTTATAACAGACTGAAGAACATTAAGGATTTGAACTTAGTCTTACAATGTTTGTGTAACCTTGTTTTTAATTGTTTGATTCAATGGTTGCTTTCTTCATTGTACTATGGTGCCGAAGTGGGAGTACAGAGAAAATGTAAAATATTGCTAAATGTTCATAATAAGTTCTGTAAATTGCTGCTAGGTGTGAATCCAAATATTAGTAATCATATAGCAAGAGTCGAACTTTATATTAACTATATGTGCATACCAATTAAATATTTTTTTCTCAAACAGAGACATAATGATAGCAATTTACCTGTATTATGCTTTCGCAAGATGCCTTTAATGAACGCGGAAAACAAACTGATTTACTAAAAGATTTCTATTTCATATGGTTTTGGAGTAAAGTGGGAAATCTGATAAAATAAAAACTATTATACTTATCTTCAGCAAATTGTCAGATTATGCGTTTTAATCATCAAAATGTCTTTTTTTACTGTAAACTGAAATATTTTATTAGTGTAAATAAAACTTTACAAAAGAATCACGCAATCTCATACATGCTTGATAATCATAAATTGTTGGGGATACTGTACTTGGTGAATATTGTAAACTGTAAATTCTATATATGTACCGATGGCTGGATGTACCGATGGCTTGATGTACCGATGGTTTGATGTAACGATGGCTGGATGTACCGATGTCTGGATGTGTCGATGGCTTGATGTACTGATGACTTGATGTACCGATGGCTGGATGTACTGATGACTTGATGTACCGATGGCTGGATGTACCGATGGCTTGATGTACCGATGGTTTGATGTACCGATGGCTGGATGTACCGATGTCTGGATGTGTCGATGACTTGATGTACTGATGACTTGATGTACCGATGGCTGGATGTACCGATGGCTTGATGTACCGATGGTTTGATGTACCGATGGCTGGATGTACCGATGTCTGGATGTGTCGATGACTTGATGTACTGATGACTTGATGTACCGATGGCTGGAAGTACTGATGACTTGATGTACCGATGGCTGGATGTACCGATGGCTTGATGTACCGATGGCTGGATGTACCTATGTCTGGATGTGTCGATGACTTGATGTACTGATGACTTGATGTACCGATGTCTGGATGTGTCGATGACTTGATGTACTGATGACTTGATGTACTGATTGGATGTACCGATGGCTGGATGTACTGATGACTTGATGTACCGATGGCTGGATGTACCGATGGCTTGATGTACCGATGGTTTGATGTACCGATGGCTGGATGTACCGATGTCTGGATGTGTCGATGACTTGATGTACCGATGGCTGGATGTACCGATGTCTGGATGTACCGATGTCTGGATGTGTCGATGGCTTGATGTACTGATGGCTTGATGTACCGATGGCTTGATGTACCGATGGCTTGATGTACCGATGGCTTGATGTACCGATGGCTTGATGTACTGATGGCTGGTTGTACCGATGGCTTGATGTACCGATGGCTTGATGTACTGATGGCTTGAGTCTTTTTGATTTGATTTATTTGATTGTGTTTTCTATACAAACAATTTTCTTTTTTTCTTTTTTTCTTTTTTCAAAACAATCGTTTTGAAATTACAAAAAGGACTACTTATAATTCTGCAAACGCCTTTTTTCAAGTCAAAATTAAGTCAACCACATTTGTTCAGAAACCCTTTATTAAATTTTCTAAAATTTAGCGTAATCTTCGAAGCTAATTCGTTTTAAAATAAACTTACAAATTACATCTACAAAAATAAAGTTTAATGGTAACTTTCATTGGTTGATAGTTTATTAAGCTACAACGAATGCTCAAACTTGATTACCATCAGTATCAATTAAGATAGGATCATCAGGTAAGTCGTCCAAACGCATGTCCCAGTGATTTTGTAGTTGAATATTATCTGTTCGTTGAATCGTTTGTTCCAAATGTAGCCCCTTTTCCATCCAATTTACAGAAAAAGCACGTTTAAATCTAAGATTAGGGTAAAGTGTCCACTCTCCGTGAAGGTTGGCGAAATGTATATGCCATATTGTCCACATAGTGTGTGTTTTCTTTTCATGAATAAAGTTTGTATACCACTGCGTAGGTTTAAATACTTTAGGAACTAGTGGTAAAGTATATTTATTTTCCTTCTTATACCAATCAACAAATTTTATCCAGTTTTCTTTCTTAGGGGATAATCCGCTTGTACCTAAAACTGGATATAAAAATACAATATTATCATAGGACACATTTAGGAATCCATCTTGTTTTCCATGTTTAATATTAATCTGCAACGAAAATCCATTTATGTCCAATCTGTGATTATATTTCTCATGTACATTTTTAAGATACTGGTAGAAATAAGTGGAAACAGATACATCATCTTCAAAAATGATTGTTATCTCTTTTGTACTTTCTGTTGGCTGCCATGTGCCCATCCATTGACCATACAATCCGACATTTTTTGTGTGCTTATATATATATTTTTTGCCCTTGGTAAACTCAAATTCACTTGCAGTTTGAAGTGTATCATTATGAATATTTCCGCTTAAAGATCTGTCAATCCATATTTCCAGAACAACGGTGTCATTAAAGTAGTTTGCACTGTTCAGCGACCGAAGTAGTCGCAAAAGAGATTTTGGTCGATTTAAAGTAAGAACTATGATTCTAAGATCAGCACCAGCGCTTCTATTTATACCCAAAAGATTGACATCGATATTTGGATTTGGTAAATATGGATCCTTTAATAAAGAAAAGTCAACTATGAATTCATATAACGAAAAACATAAGTACTCATTTAATTTAGTTTTTCTTCAAAGTATCATATAATGTTTTATCTTATCATGAAATAATTTCAGGTCCTGAATACGAATGTTTGAGATGTACTTCATCTTCACAGTTATGGTAAACTTACCTTTTTACTTACATAAAAATATTGCTGTATCTTTTTTGTTTACAATGTCGTAGATTTCCTCTTTTGTTTAAACGCGGTTTTGACGCTAAATAATCAATTTGTTCTTGAAAATTAGGTTGCGTAGTAGAGCAGTTTCCAGAGGGTTCCTAGTTGTTCATTTGCTTTTGAGTTCCTGTATATTTTTGTTTTTTTATTAATTTGAATAATATATGGTATATTTTTGTTTTGTTTATTAATTTGAATAATATGTGGTATTCTGTCTGCTTTCTTGATTTAGTGTTTGTTTCCGGATTATGAATATCATGTTCCTAGTTGTATTCATGTTGTCTTTACTTACAATGTAGTATGAATATGTAGGTACATTATAATGTAAAGTCATAGTTTTCCTTTCCTCGTTTGTCTACCCCGACTTGACTTTTTATGAGCAACTCGGCGGGTGTTTCTAGAAAAGCAGATGACGCTTATCCTACTGATGCACCTGGTCCATGCTCCCACTTTTTAAAGGAGTCCGAGTTGCTCATTTGCATTTGTTACTTTGTATGTATGATTTTAGTTACTTTATGTTATTTGTTGTGTATGTCTGTTTTCCATGTCTGGTCTTTGTCCCTGGAATGCGTTCTTTTGTTTACCGCCATAACCTTGGTTTCCTTGATTACTCTTTAAACATAATAAAAAGGTGGGTGATAATCTTTTACATTTTCAAAGCTAAAGATGTCCAGTTTGCTTTTGCTTAGTTTGCAGTGAAGTGTTATAGATGAGAGCTTACCACATTTTTAAAATAAATCAGTATAGCCAATAAAAACATTCCAAAATATATCCAGCTGTATGTTCTTCTCCTCATTCTATTACCTGTTAATGAGATGTAATAGTCTTAGTTTTACTGATACAATAAGTTTATTGTCCAACCATGGGAAACAAATAAATTGACCTAGATAAGTATATCTCAATAACGTATGTCAAAAGTATTTGAAGCAAAGAGTAGGTAGTATTCTTCATTCACAACACAAATGTATAGACAAAGTTTAATCGCATATTCAAAAGAATCATATCATTGTAACAAAATAAATACAATAGTGAAATTGGCAAACTGAAAAGAATTATAATTCGATTTTTTTTGTGTTTTTAAAGGCGATTGAAAGACTGATAAGTCCTGATTATTATTTATCTCCTTGAAGTTATGTGCTGAAAATCAATTTAAGCTTGTATTTACTTTATAGTAATTAGAAATTAACCGCATTCTAACCTGTCTGGTGAAAATCATTTAGGAAAGGATCTTAAAAAGTTGTCTAACAACTAAAAAACGTTTATTACTATTCTATACTAGTACCGCTGTGACATCTATGACAACACCGCCTGGGAATTTTTCAGACCCTTCATTTAGTTTACATTATCTTTCCTATATCAATTTGATCCGATGGAGGAGGGTAGCGAATAGAGTTGTAACATTCAGAGACATTTGTATAATATCGATTTTTTGTGACATGTATCGTTAGTTTTGATCCTTTATCTTACATAAGAACACCTAGATCAGCTGCCTGTACTACCAAACGTCGTGTACTAAGTGGCAGCCCTAAATTAATCCTACAAGGAGGAATGACCCGGCCAGCGAAAGTTATATTTTATATAGCCTAGCAGGGCGAGTGGTCTCGGGCGCTGGACTTTGTGCAGGCGGTGTTGCCATAGATGTCACAGAGGTACAAGTTCGAGTCCCACGGAGGAAACGACCAAAAAATTGCTTTGCAAATTTGACAGTTCTAACATCAATGGAATTTTTTTCATTTTATTCTATGCTTACATTATCTTCCCTGTATCAATTTGATCCGATGGAGCAGTGTTGCGAATAGAGTCGTCACATTTTGAGACGTTTATATATTAAATATGAATATATACACATATCACGTCTAAACTACAACCCAACTGTAGAATCAATGCGAGCTTGCAAATTTGCGATGCAAATTTGGTCATGTCTCAGCGGGATTCAAACCCCTTCTCTTATCTGACATCTATGGCAACACCGCCTGTACTAAGTGCAACGTTCTAGACCACTCGGCGAACTAGGCTATATAAAATATAGCTTTCGTTTATCGAGTGATACTTCCTCGTAAGTAAATCTAGAGCGCGAACATTAGTACATGCTACTGAATAGGACAACCTCTGATGGTATCGAGTAAGACAATAGTGGATCTGTAGCAGTATGCAAATACAGCCACACCAAGTATATAGTACGTATAAGAAGAGTAACGGGGTGAGGCAAATCTACCATCTTACTTGCTAGTACAGTACTATGTAGATGCATAGCATGCACGGCGAGGATCAACATTGTTCGTATGTTTACGGGGAAACAAGTTACTGGAAATAATACAACCAATGTCCAAAGTTTAGATTCATTTGAGAAGTTTTAAATAATTAATCATATTTCACCATTATGTATCAGTTATTTTCTTGAATGATATAAAAAAAAATGTCATTTAATAATCAGTAATAGTGTTTATAAATGTTAATGATACATGATCAGCTTCTTAGAATTATAAATGGAAAAAGCAAAATTTCCGAACTGAAAAATCTCTGAATAGTAGTCAAAAGAAATAGACAAAGGAGGAAGTTAATATTACAAATGGTGATGTTAAGTGTTTAATTTGTATTTTGAATGGTAATTTTTATCACATGACGGTATTTTACGTATCTGGAAATTTGTGTTTGCTCCTATTATCGGATAAAAATATTTCAGTTCATCTCTTCATTTTCTACCGGTAGCATCTGCATATTTCTGTTGTTTACTTGTTTGTGTAAAATCATATTAGAAGCTAATATTGATTAATGCACTTTTTTGTTCATTTGTTTGCACAAAGTATAAGAGGGTCATCAAGGGAACCAAAGTTATAGCGGTAATCAAAAGAATGCAATCCAAGGACAAAAACATGGAAAACAGACATACACAACAAAAAACATAAAGTAACTAAACATTACATACAAAGTAACAAAAGCAAATGAGCAACTCGGACTCCACTAAAAACTGGGAGCATGGACCAGGTGTACCGGTAGGGTGAACGTCCTCTCATTTTCTAGAAACACCCACCGAGTTCCGCATAAAAAGTCAAGTCCGGGGTAGACGAACGACGAAAGGAAAACTATGACCCGTAGAATAAATCAATTCTGAAATCATCACGTTCGTCGTAAAGTTTGGTCAATAGTTTTCCTTTACCATCGATTATTAATTGTAGGTCAAGATATGAGGCTGACCTCACAGCGTCTGTAGTATCCTTTATCTCAAGTGCTATAACGATCCACGAGTTTATGATAACGACCATAAAACTTCTGTAATGATAACTTCGATCTTGTAGCAACATAACCCTGTTCCAGAAGCCTATTTGTTAGAGTTCTAGCGCGATCCAAAAAGTCTGCGTAGTTTCGACAAGCTCTGGCATAACGTATGAGTTGTGATATGAATACTCCATACGCAGGAGCCGAAGGGATGTTGCAACAGATGAAAGGAAAGTTGACAATTCTAAATGAAAAGTCATCACGTTTGTCGTAAAGTTTGGTCAATAGTTTTCCTTTACCATCGATTTCTAAGTGTAGGTCAAGATATGAGGCTGACTTCACAGTGTCTGTAGTATCCTTTATCTCAAGTTCTTTTTGGTAGATGCGATGTATCAAATCCCCGAAATTAGGATTGTTTAAAGATAATACGTCATCTATTATTTAAGACCATTAAGATAATTTTATGTGTTGGTACTCATTTAATTTGGAAAAGTATCTCATGTTCAAGAATTTGGTTTGAAATATATGTAGAACAACAATCAACAAAAACCTTATCTGGACAATTTTAACATTTTTAAGAATAATTTAAAAAAAACAAATTCATTCACAATTTATACATATATCTATATTTTTAAGAATATTATGCATGATTATTTCTCATGTAGCTCTGAGTGTCGATAATACATGTAAACAATGCAAATATCGCGTGATTTCGGTAATTCTCGAACTCGCCGGCGAGATTCTAAAATCAATATTGATTGCAAAAAATAAAAATTCCATCCTTATCCATTATATGTGTTTGATCAAACATTTACTTTACTATTTCTTTTCGGAATGGGTAAAGGCATTTGACTACGGAAAAAAGTCGATGGAATGGGGGATGGAACAATAGGAAATATGGTAATGTGGCAATGGGGGATGAGGCAATGGGGGATGGAGCTATGGGGGATCGGGGATGGGGCAGTGGGGAAAGGAGTATGGGGCAATGAGGAATGGGGTATGGGACATTGGGGTATGGGGCAAGTGGGAGATTTATTCCATACTGGGACTGTATATTCTGAAAATAGTCTGGAACTGATTGTCTCCAAAAGATCTTTCGAATTTTTCAGGATCCACATTGAATTAATACCACTACGGGAGTAACAAGTGTTGTGGTAGGACTGCAGACCCTCTTTGACAGCTGTGAGTATAGAAGTTAAAAGTTTTGAAAGAGGTTTGGTGGTACATTTTGCCGATCCAGCTATGTACCGTTGTTTGTATGGATTCTTGTGGAGTTTAGGAATGTAGTACATGGACGGTAAATCACAATCATCGTCCTTTGTAGAGAGACCAAAAGAGCGCTCTTCTTTGGAGAGCGTGGAAGTAGTATAGGTCTTATCACTGCAATTATTGTCTACGTCTACCTGTGACGTATTTCAATTTCTTATAGCTATATGTGTAGGTTATTTGTTTGAAAAATAATTCACACAATCATGGAACGATTAGCAAGGTGCAATGATTTTTTAAGATACTTGCACGAAAACGAACAAACATTTTTTGATGGGTTTGAGGAGTTTGTCTCATTACATAGGCTAAATGAATATGACGATAAACTCATGATTGCCGCATTTCATCTCTATCTCCGGGGACCTGCATTGACATGGTTCAACTCTAAAGGGGGCTCAAACAAAATGATTTGAGTGTAGTTCATTTAGCGGTCATGGGGCTAGTGTGTTAAGCACAGTAAAATTTTCAAAATTTCTATCACATGGTAAAACGCAGAGGGCTTTAAACTGTCCAGTCCAAATTCTAACCAAGCGCGTTAGTGACAAGAAATCTGGTCAGGATGATTTTCATGTAGGTAGTGGCCAGTCGAATGTTTTGGACCGAAAATCAGAGGTTTCTGAACTTAGAGAGGAAATTCAAATGCCAACCAATTTCTAAGATAAACACCAAAGATACATCTCAAAGATGGTAGTCTTCTTAGGATTGGTAGGGACCAATGTTACATGTGTAAGAGGCAAAGTCACCAAAAGATTGATTTTAATAGGAACGGCTATTGCGACAGTTTTAATAACATGACAATGGGTATGCAAAATGAATATACAGCAAAATCATGGAAACCAGCCCAACCGAAAAAACTTTGGTAATTGAATATAAAATATGGTACTAGATCTTGCAAAAATTACAAGATGAATAATGCTAATGTAAAGATCCCTAAACGGTTAAGTTTACAACCTAAATATGAGACAATCATGATTACAAGAGCACCAAATTACGTAACTGTAGATGTACAGGGTGTATGTGTAAAAAAAACAAGTATTCATATGGCAAAGGGCCGTTGATGGAAACGTCGGTGGTAATTCTACGACTTAATCGAAAAGTATCAATAAAATTATTAAATCCGTCGAATGAGGTCGTAGTTATTCCGAAAGTTCGTACAATCGTCGTTGCGATTATAATAGTTCCATTTTCTGATGGGATTCAAAAGGTGCTATAAATGTAAAAGAGTAATCAAGGGAATTAAGAGACCACGTAGCTGAAAAGGTTAATACGGATAATTCAGGTATTTATGTTGCGAAAAAAGTAGGGGAAACCAATTGGACGATTTATGGATACGATACGCAAAAACTAAGATAAAGCCCAAAGTGAATATTTGCACGGAAATTCAAACCTGTTTCTTACAGAAAAAATTAAAACTGTTACGCATGGTAGAAATCATCTAACATTGCTTTGACTTTTTGAGAGGAAATTCATTCGAAGATGAATGTAACCACTGTATCAAATTTTAATACGCTATATTAGAACGATGGATGTCAATGATTAAGCCGTTTTTTTGTTTAAAAGTGCAAATTCCCGATGCATTGCCGAGATATGAAAAAAAAATACTGACATCAAAGAGAACCTTGTTGACTATAACCCATATTTCTCGTTCGTTCCAGACAAAATCAGAGAATACAAAATGACCAATGGCAAATGAATTCCCACTTTATCAACAGTAAGTTCGATATTCCAGCAACCAATTTAGTTTCAACGAGTGAAAATGAAATAAATTGTCTGTTTGGTGCGAACAGGGAACAACCTGACGAGTCTACGGAAGAACAAAAATAAAACGCTACACGTAGAACGAATTTTTAATCAAGAGCGTGTTAAAGAAAAAATTAGAACAACTCGTTTTCCAAAATGTATTCATTTTATGCTCCCAGTTTTTAGTGGAGTCCGAGTTGCTCATTTACTTTTGTTACTTTGTATGTATGATTTTAGTTACTTTATGTACTTTGTTGTGTATGTCTGTTTTCCATGTCTGGTCTTTGCCCCTGGATTACATTCTTTGGATTACCGCTATAACCTTGGTTTCCTTGATTACTCTTTCACACCTCTGCTCTTGGATTTTGTCCCCGAAGGTATCAATCCAGTAATACATTTTTTTTTTAAATTAATGGT
This sequence comes from Perna viridis, assembly GCA_037379345.1. Taxonomy (NCBI): domain Eukaryota; kingdom Metazoa; phylum Mollusca; class Bivalvia; order Mytilida; family Mytilidae; genus Perna; species Perna viridis. The sequence goes on from CM074520.1 coordinate 100,523, forward strand.
TTTAACAAGAGGAATAAAAGAAAAACTGGATCGAACGTCGCCCAGTATAAAAAGGTCCGAACCTGACAGCAGATCGGACACTATGTTGTCTTGTAAGTATGTGGTGTCCCCAGATGGGAATCTTAGCACACTCACATCTAGTATGGAAAGTCCCCGACCAATTCAACTAAAAGTACACGTTCAGTCTGCAGCCCATCTATTCCAGTACAAAAATTCTGGGTATTTTAAAATTATCAAACCATGTTCCATCACTTTAAAAGATATATTTGATTACAACGATGACGAACCACATTGTACCATATCAAAATGTGGTATTAAAAATTGCAAAACATGCAACATTCTTATAACCGACCCTTACTTCTCCAGTTCCCTTACAAACAAACCTTCCATACAAGAAGTCACGATGACTTAAGTTTCAAATCAACAAACTTAACATATGGATTAGAATGCAACTTATGTGGTTTAATATATGTCGGAGAAACGCAAGAACAATTAAATAAAAGAATGTGCGGTCATCGTTCGGGAATTAACACCACCAAATTCCGACAGTTTATCAACACTTTAATCAACAAGATCATTCAATTATCTCCATGAAAGTGCATATTTTAGAAAAAAATTACAATCCTACGAACAGTCCCGTTCTAAGTAAAAACTATCGTAGGGGAAGAGAGGAGTACTGGATACACAGACTAGGTACTGCAATACCTTACGGATGAAATGACAACATCAAAAGTAAAGGAAACCTTTCAAGCCAATATAACAATAGCATAAATGTGATGAATTTATTTGACAAAAATCCAAGACGGGAAAGAAGTCATGGCCATCGCCACTATACGTCACCTACGTTACATGATGTCTCCATAGATGGTCTCCTTCCTTTCATACAAAAACCTCTTGGACTTCATCTCATTAGAACCAAACGTTATTCTATACCTCTCACTCTACTACACTCCCTTTACAAAATAAATCTTGACACTCCTGTTTCTGACCCCACCTCATCATTATACAGACTTGTTGCCATCATTTTGGATATTGGTTTCCACAGACTCTTTAAACCAGTTTGTGTTAAAAGTCAAGATGAAGAAAAACGATCATTTCTTCCACTACCGTTTGGCAACAAAGGTATAGATGCAATTAATTTGGCTAACATTCTCCATCACATAAACGGTACCAACAAAATTCCCCCATATTTCAAAGACAAATCCATACCAATCATTTCATATTCCTATACTTCACCCATCGCATCCAAAATTTTCAATTATAAAAGGCTATTGCAGAATCTCGAGATTGAGGACTTCAAGGCTAAACCACCTGACTGTTCTTGCAAAACCTCTCCATTCAAATATGGTCCTTCTGTCACGTCGTTACGGGAGATTTAACCATAATCGAAAACGAATCTCTGCGTAATATCCTTTCTAAATGTCCCAAGTACCGTGAACCACGCTCCATAAATAGGAATTATAACTTTAAAGTTCTTATGGATGCCGTCGAGGACTATTCAAGAAAATGGACAAAACGAGAATAAGAGGACATTGATTCTCTGTCAGAGTGGTTAAAGGCCGTGAGGTCTTTAATTTTGAATCGAATGAAAGTTTTAAGTAGGTCAATGAGTGCCAAGGCTACTTCAGTTTTCAAAGACCCCGATGTAGCAAAAACATTGTCTATTATACATGACAAATATGTTGTCCTACCAGCAGACAAAGCCCAAAACAACATTTGTTTTGTTTGCAAAACGATTTATATCCAATGTTTATTATCAGAGGTAGAAAATAATAGCAGTGATAAGACCTATACTGCTACCACTCTCTCCAAAGAAGAGATTGTGGAAAACCATAAATCTGTGCTATCCTCTGTTGGTCTCTCTACCAAGGACGATGATTGTGATTTACCGTCTATGTACTGGATTCCTAAACTTCACAAGAATCCATACAAATAACGTTTCATAGCTGGATCTGCAAAATGTACCACCAAACCTCTTTCAAAACTTCAACTGTCAAAGAGGGTCTGCAGTCCTACCACAACACTTGTTACTCCCGTAGTGGTATTAATTCAATGTGGATCCTGAAAAATTCGAAAGATCTTTTGGAGACAATCAGAATATAATAGCATTAAAACCTATGATTTGACAACACTGTATACTTCTATTCCCTCAGTTAAAATCCCGACTTAAAAACAGTATACATCGTTGTTTTCCCAAAAAAGATGGTACACCTAGATACAAATGTATAGTTCTTGGTAGAGATTCCTCATACTGTGTAAGAAATAATTCCAAATCATCTTCCATATATACAGGGAAAGATGTTTACAAATTGCTGGAATTTTTAATCGACAACATATTTGTGGTAAACGTGTTTTTCAACAAACGATCGGCATTCCAATGGGAATAAATTGTGCTCATTAACTTGCTGACCTATTCCTTCCCTCTTATGAGGCTGACTTTATAGCTGATCTGATCAAAAAGAAAGAATATCGTTTGGCTAGATCATTCAATCTCAGTTTCCGCTATATAGATGACGTATTATCTTTAAACAACCCTAATTTCGAGGATTTGATACATCGCATCTACCAAAAAGAACTTGAAATAAAGGATACTACAGACACTGTGAAGTCAGCCTCATATCTTGACCTACACTTACAAATCGATGGTAAAGGAAAACTATTGACCAAACTTTTCGACAAACGTGATGACTTTTCATTCCGAATTGTCAACTTTCCTTTCATCTGTGGCAACATCCCTTCGGCTCCTGCGTATGGAGTATTCATATCACAAATCGTACGTTATGCCAGAGCTTGCCGAAACTACGCAGACTTTTTGTACCGCGCTAGAACTCTAACAAATAGGCTTCTGGAACAGGGTTATGTTGATACAAGATTGAAGTCATCATTACAGAAGTTTTATGGTCGTCATCATGAACTCGTGGATCGTTATGGTGTATCCATCAGCACAATGAAAACTGATTTATTCAACGCGTCATAGTTTTCCTTTCCTCGTTTGTTTATCCCAGACTTGATTTTTTATGAGCAACTCGGCGGGTGTTTCTAAAAAAGCAGAGGACGCTTACCCTACCGGTGCACCTGGTCCATGTTCCCAGATTTTAGTGGAGTCCGAGTTGCTCATTTACTTTTGTTACTTTGTATGTATGATTTTAGTTACTTTATGTTCTTTGTTGTGTATGTCTGTTTTCCATGTGTGGTCTTTGTCCCTGGATTACATACTTTTGATTACCGCTTTAACCTTGGTTCCTATGATTACTCTTCAACATTAAGGCAAGTCACAACAAAAATCATCAATTATTTGGTATACAGTAAACACCCTGATTATGATATTACGGACGGAATAAAATGATACAAAACAAGGCAAAAACAGGAAAGAACAACGACAAAGATCTTGATTGGATACAGGCATTTCCGATTAAAAATGACGGATAACACCAGGTTTTAAAGCGCTCTAAACCTACCTCTTTCAATACTGTTTCTTGTTTCTGGTATATTGTGATAGAAGCAGGCAGCAATCCTAAAAGATATAGAATAGGTCTTCTAAATGTTTAATGATCTTACAAGTGAATAGACAAGACGAAAATTATGTTTTTTAAGTAATAATGACACGTAACTGTTTATTTCATATACTTCACTTCTGATTAGATTTTGTACAAAATCATAGAATTCATGAATTCAGAATGTAGAACATGTGCATAAAATCATATGCTTTACATGTTTAGAAAAAAAGAAAGTATTTGATATGTTCTATAATTACAAGACGCTTAGATTTCCATTGTTAACATGAGGATATTGTTCCATTTATGGATTCATCTTATTAAACATATGAATATTATCTACATATGATAACTAGGAATAATACAGAATAATCGTAGTTTTGAAGTCGAGACAGAAAATATCACAATGACGATAGGGAGGTCGAGGCTTTAAAAACTAGCGTTATTTTGTTTATCATGTAATATGCATTTTTACAAATGTTTTAATATTTGAACATCACATATGAAAAACGTACAATGAAACAATGATCGACTTCTAAATGTAAATTTAACAAAACATTCGTTGTTTGTATCTTTATCACTGTTAATTAATAGAAAGATAAAAGTGAAATGTAAGAACGAAGTTGAAATAAAATCATTAAACTTCAATTTTCACTACCATTATTTTTATATACTTGTGTATTGTGTTTTTTTTAATATTTTTTTGGAAATCAGAAATGAAAATGACAATTAGTTTATATCAAATTTAAAAACAGTTATATGGCGATAATTCAATGAAATCAATGAATTAACCTTTACTGTAAAACAAAATGCAAACGGAAGTCAAAGTCAAGTCAAAAGCTGTACTTAAAGTCGATACAGATACTCCTCCTGAAGCATGTAACGTTCCAAATCCCAAACACACGAAGTACTTGAAACACGCACACAATTCCCACGAAACACGTACACGCGCGTACGATTCACGAAAGCCACACGAAACACGTTGCACGAAGCACGATACACGAATGATCGTGTTTGCCGTAAATATTCATCTCTGTTGTTGGTATATCTCGGAAATAGACTTGGGAAACGAAACTAATATAATAGATGATATAGTGTATGTCTGTTCTGAAATATTCTAATATATTGGTTGCTACATCGTACATGTAGTTTTACATTTATGTGTTTTAAACTTTAATAAACACATAGATGGTAAATAATTTCATAATGTTCATATGTTTTTGATTTTAATAATGCCTATTTTTATCTTACATGATACATTGCGAAAACATTGGTCTGGAAGTGTAAAAATATTTTTAAAAATACCTTGCGAAAACATTTTTTATTGGTCTAGGATTGTGAATAAGGGTAAAAACAAAATTACCGAACAATAATCCGATCCATAATCAAGTCAAGTCAAAAATCAATCTGGCAAAATAGATGTTACACCAACGGAGCAGATGTTGTTGCAATGGTCCTGACTTGGTACAGGTATTTCAACCGAAATGATGGGTTAAATCTTGTTTTACGGCGCTAAACCTCACTCTTCCATTACGGCGTGAATATACCATTGCTGATTAAATAGCATTTGCATGCTATTGTACAAATTGGTAAATCTGAAGCCACATCAGCACAAAGAACAATATACAAAAAAACAATCATTTGTTATTATTTTAGAAGAAACTTAGAATTTTTCAACGAAGCACTAATATCTATAAAATAATTTGGTGAGAGACCTTTTGAGACACATTTCTTCATACCCCTGATTCAGGAGTCTGTAACACAGGTATTCGTGGCGTTCATGAAGTATCAGAGTAGTTAGTATCACCAGCGTAGCGAACCAATTGTGAATTATAAACACCATATCGAGATGTAGGTCCAAAAAAGATGCAGAACAGCCTGTTTCTGTAATCTCCTTTATCTCGAGCTCTGGTAGATATATTAACGGTAACCAAAAGAGGGTTGTTGAAAGACAATGCATCATCTATTTATCTGTATGTAAACTTAAAGGATTTAGTATCTTTTCTATTTTTATTCTTTACGAGATTTTGAAGAAATTTAGTCTCGTACGAATATAAAAAACAAATCGGCTAGGAGAGGAACACGTTAGTGCGCAATGGAATACCAACATGTTGTTGAAAAATAGCTCCTCCAAATGTGACAAATATGTTATCAATGAGGAAATCAAGCATATCGCAAAACTTATTTTTTGTATAGCATACTTTTCCCTTCTGTGATGATTTAGAAAACAATATATGGATTTGTATCAAGAACAACATATCTTTTCAAATCAGCAAAGGATTTACGAATTAATCCTTTCAAACGAAATTTCAATTTATCATGTGACAACGTAGTGTAAAGAGTATGTGAGTCAAAATTTGGAGAGAAAAAAATATCGAAATTTTATAAAGTTGGGGTAATATATACATAATGTTTAGGTAATAAAGTATTTTGACCGATGCGACACCATCTATTTCCTCTGAATATGAAAAAGGAATTAATAATTCAGGTATTTTAACTAATATTCCAAATCTGATGGCATCAATTGACAATTTAGAGTGAAATGTATTATTTCCATTAGTAAACAACATATAGTAATCAATCAGCCATGAATTCATCGAGTGTGTTTAGACTATTTATAAACTACACAAAATCAACTGTGCACCGTCCATGCACAACTCGTAATTGCCAATACAGTCCAGCACTCGTGAAACCCTTCAATCGCACAAGGCGAGGAAAGAAAGGAGGCAGAAACGTTCAACGTCAAATACGAACTGTAATAGATTCATAGGATTCCAAATTCAAATGACCCGTGCAGGTCCGGGTGTCAGAAGAATAGGTCTGCAGCAGCGCTAAGCTTGTCGTAAAAGGCGACTAAATAGTGCACAGAACCTAGCCGGAGGCTTGGGCACTCTGTCCACAGATCAACTGGGTTGTGTGTTCTAGATGGTGAAAGGGGTACTCCTGGTGTGCTACATCCTGGGGATGTCAGACTATAATACGAAAAACCTGACTGCAAACCATAGTAGTGCATCGTGTTGAGAAAGATGTCACGTCAAAAAACCCTACTGTGGTATTCTCCCGGAGTAGAAACCGCAGGGCTCCGCCACAGGAGCCTAAATTGCCCGACCCTATCCACCTCTCCCTATTTCCAGTGGTAATCAAAATTTGTCGACCCCATTATCCTTGTGTCCCATCCCATTTTTCATTCTATCATCATTTCATGTTCATTTTAACATCAACTTCATGTTCATCGCCTGAATATAGCTGAAATATTGCTGCTCGGGCGTTAAACACCAACAAATGAACCAAATTCAAATACCATGGCCCCGGTGTATGTTATAGCAATTTAATAGAACTAAAGACCAATGACCAATAAGAATATAGCAATTTAAAAGCTTCCAATGAAACATGAGTCACGTATAGGGAAACAGATAATAAATGTCCTGTTTCAGCATTAAATTTGAACAATTTAATCAAGATTCCTAGAACTGCTCCACAGAAAATAAGTGAACATTATCTTAATGTAAGATCAGTGAAAATCAAAACTCTGTCAATAAGTGATTTTATTTTTGATAACAACATAGATATTTTGGCACTAACTGAAACATGGCACGGGACAAATATTGGCAAGACTGTACTTTCTTAACTCCTCCTAAATACTCATAAAATTCATAGTGTTCCTCGACAAAAACAGCGGAAAGGTGGAGTCGCGTTGTTTATAATAGCAATATCAACCTAGACATTGTTAAACCATCAGGTACGTTTACACACTTTGAGCTTCTAGAATGCATCCTTAGCTCTAAAGACATCCGTTGTTGACTGTGTTATTTACCGCCCACCTACATCAAAATTTAACAAACTAAAACTTTCAACCTTTTTCTAACAGCGGTCAGACTTTCTGGACCAACTTGTCGTCAAACCAGAAGAATTAATCATTGCGGGCGACCTAAATTATCACGTCAATGATTCACATGACGGCGATGCGCAGAATTTTTCTTACAAATACTATCGGATCGTGGACTCTCACAACATGTCGACGGTGCTACCCACATGCATGGACACACCTTAGATGTGCTAATAATAAGGGAGCATTGCCCTAGGATGCTAAAGCTACCGTCGATTCGGGATCCGGGTATCTGCGATAATAAAGGTACGCCTACTTGTGATCACTATGCAGTATCTGCACGTCTCAAAATCTCAAAACCACCAAAAAAGCGAGAGACTATTTCGTGTCGGATGTATAAAGATATGGTTATAGCCGCAATTTAAATCTGACATTCAACGTTCTGCTTTCAACACGTCTTCAGGATCAGTGGAGCAGGTAGTAAACATTTACAATTCCAAGTTAAAAACGATTTTAGATATCTGCTTCGAAAATTATCACGGTTAGAAATAATAGTGAATGGTACACGCCAGACCTTCGTGATTCAAAACGTGAGTGTCGGAAGGCGGAACGTCAAATGAGAAAAACAGGCTTGACAATCGATTTACAAATTGATATAAATTGATTTACAAAGTTAAAGGTTGAACGTTAACTGTTCAGCTTTTCGAAACTTAAAAAGACTATTTCTAAGGCAAAATCTCTTAATGTGGAAATGATCAAAAACAACTGGTTAACTTACAAACAATTTAATTGGCAATTCCAACGAAGTTGTTCTACCTAAACATGAGTGTCGTTACGATTAAGAAAACAAGTTTAACACATTCTTCATTAACAAGATTGAAACGATCCGCTATGGTCTCAGTATGACACAGATGGGGAGTGACAGTGCAGACGTTGAAACTAATTGAACTAATTGATCCGCAGGGATCTGTTTTGGGTCCAAGACTTTATTGTATGTTTTCTAAGCTTATCGGAGAAATTTGCAGACGACATGAAATGCTTTATCATTGTTACGCTGATGATTCGCAGATATATTTAGTAATTGAACCAATTGACAACTGGTCCGAAATATTCACACGACTTGAAGCTTGCGCTGGCGAGAACAACTCATGGATGAAGAGCAATCTATTAAAGCTCTCACAAGATAAGACTGAATTAATTTTCGCTCCGAAACATCGGCTCAAGGAATTTAAGAAGTGTCAACTAGCTCTTGATGGTACGATAGTGTCAGATGCAACTTGTGTAAAGAACCTTGGTGTACACTTAGACAAGTCATTAAGCATGGAACAATACATTTCCGCTGTATCCAAGTCATGTTTACTTCAAATCAGAAAGATTGACCGAATTCGTTGGTACATTAGGACAGTGCTTGCAAAACATTAGCGTGTTTCCTCATAACATCGAGATTGGATTAAGACAATTCAATTTTATTTGCTGTGAAATATAGTGCCTAGAACAAACTTCAAAGAGTTCAGAATGCTGCTGCCAGATTGATATCACGACACAGGAAATATGACCACATAACATCTGTGTTAATTGACCTACACTGGTTACCTGTTCAATTCCGGTGTCAATACAAACTCATGCGTTTTTAAAGCACTGCATGGTATAGCTCCAGCATATCTCCAAGAGCTTCTGACTCTATACCGCCCATCAAGATCACTAGGCTCCCAGAACTCAGTGACACTGGAAAACGAAATCGTACGGTGATCGTAGGTTCAACAAGGCAGCTTCCACTTTATGGAACAAAAAGTTCCGGTGAACTACGAGTTTTAGACAATATTAACATTTTTAAATCCAGACTGAAAACTCGTCTTTTTAGGACAGCTTATGATGATCTTTATAAATTTTGACGTTATAATGTTTTATTGATGTTCTATTTTATCAATGGTATTTTTAACACAGTAATGTTATGTTTTGGATTTTTACTTATTAAATGGTTACATTTTTTATTGTTTTTAATTCTTATTTCAAGACGTATTTCAAAACTTATTAGGTTTAAACAATCCTAATTTCGGGGATTTGATACATCGCATCTACCCAAAAGAACTTGAAATAAAGGATACTACAGACACTGTAAAGTCAGCCTTATATCTTGACCTACACTAACAAATCGATGGTAATGGAAAACTATTGACCAAACTTAACGACAAACGTTATGACTTTTCATTCCGAATTGTCAACTTTCCTTTCATCTGTGGCAACATCCCTTCGGCTCCTGCGTATGGAGTGTTCATATCACAACTCGTACGCTATGCCAGAGCTTGCCGAAATTACACAGACTTTTTGTATCGCGCTAGAACTCTTACAAATAGGCTTCTGGAACAGGGTTATGTTGCTTCAAGATTGAAGTCATCACTACAGAAGTTTTATGGTCGTCATCATGAACTAGTGGATCGTTATGGTGTATCCATCAGCACCATGAAACTGATTTATTCAACGGGTCATAGTTTTCTTTCCTCGTTTGTCTACCCAGGACTTGACTTTTTATGAGCAACATGGCGGGTGTTTCAAGAAAAGCAGAGGACGCTTACCCTACCAGTGCACCTGGTCCATGCTCCCAGTTTTTAGTGGAGTCCGAGTTGCTCATTTACTTTTGTTACTTTGTTTGTATTATTTTAGTTACTTTATGTTCTTTGTTGTGTATGTCTGTTTTCCATATGTGGTCTTTGTCCTGAATTAAATTCTTTTGATTACCGCTATAACCTTGGTTCCCTTGATTACTCTTTCAATTAAATGATTAAATATTAATATATAATCTATATCCTAGATATTTTGACTTTTGCCATTTTTTTAAATTCATTTTCGATTCAGTAATTGTATTATATTTTTATACTATTTAAATAAAGTTTTAATACTTAATTATACTTTAATCACATAGTTCGTAATTTTTTTGTGTTCGTCTTTTCTTTATTTGATATCTAATATACATAACTATGGTTCTGAATAATATTTTTATTTTCATTCTCTTGTATAATTTTAGGTGTTGATTACTTTGTATTGTATATCATTTATATGCTGTAAAGCGCTTAGAGTAAATGTAGTTTAGATTGGCGCTTTACAAATATTGTAAATAATAATAAAAATAATATGATAACATCTTATTTGTTTAAAACAAAAATATTCACTGTTATGAAAAGTGTCCATATTCATTATACATGGTATGCAAAAACGATTTCATTGAGTATAAAAATATTAAACTTGAATAAAGTTTGGGTAAAATATTCTTAATTTTAACCTTTTTGTATGCCAAAAATATTGAATTGTTTATATGGAAAGTATACGTTTTAATTATACATGGCACATTTCCATTTCAATTAATAAGTAAACTTGACGTTTAAGAAAGTTAACAAAAACGTTTTGAACTGACTATTACATGTTTGATTCTGTTTTATCAGTTTTGAAATATTGAATTTAATCTGACAAAAAACCTCGAACAAATATGAATGCCCTGTAATTTCGCAGGGCCAAAATAAAATTCTGCAGCATTCTATTACATTTAAAATTTACCATTGTCTGAAACCAATTAATTTCTATATGTAGTAATTCTTAATGACATGTTTTCATTCCAAATTCCAATGTTAAAGGAACACTAATTTTTGCATTGGAAACAAAGAAGAACGCTGCTTGATAAACCAAAAGAGTAATCAAGGGAACCAAGGTTATAGCGGTAGTCAAAAGAATGTAATCCAGGGACAAAGACCAGACATAAAAGAGTAATCAAGGTAACTAAGGTTATAGCGGTAATCAAAAGAATGTAATCTAAGGACCAGACATGGAAGACAGATATACATGACAAAGAACATGACGTAGCTAAAATCATATATACAAAGTAACAAAAGCAAACGAGCAACTCGGAATCCACTGAAAAGCTGGAAGCATTGACCAGGTGCACCGGTAGGGTAAGCATCCTCTGCTTTTCCAGGAACATCCGCCGAGTTGCTGATCAAAAGTCAAGTCCGGGGTATTCGAAAGAGGAAAGGAAATCTATTAAGAATGAAGCACGAAGCACGCACACGATAGGCACGCGCAAATGAATCCCACACTGCACGTTACACAATCCAACGAAACACACGATACACGGACATGAAACACGGTTAAATGGGAATATTACAAGTTTCAAGAGGTATAAGACATAAATGTTGTGTATTATATTTTTTGTTCTTTTTTCACAGCAAAGTGAAAATGAGCTTGGATGTTTAAGTAACTTTTATCTCAACGATTTTAATTACTAATTGTGTTAACATTTTTATTTAAGTAAATATTGGTATTTTAAGGCAACAAGTACGTTATAAAATTGTGTCTGATGTCAAAAAATATTTTCATGCCCATTGTAAATGAGTAAATAAGACATTAACCTCAGCTAGGTTATAACGTTATTTTACGTCTCTGATGATAAACTGATCATACCTAATCCATCCATCGAACATCATTGTTTTTCATAAGTTTTAAATTACTTGCTTTTACAAATTGTACAATACAATAATAATTGTGTATATACTTTATAGCTATGTTAAGTGTTCATCAATCGTATTATAATTTTTTTTTAATCGTTTATAGTTTGATTTCCACTAGACTTTTGGTTTCCTTGATTACTTTTTGGAGAAAATGTACTAGAACTTATCCATAAATATTTGTAAGAATGAAATCTTGGTAAAACTTGCACTTTTATCAAGATACCAGGGTGATATTTCTTCACTACTCATGTTTAAGTTTTTATTTATTTTTTTTTTGTAGAAACAGATCAAAACCAAACAAATGTTACGTCTTTACTATGATCATGAGTCAAATGTTTTGAAAAGGATTTGGTACACGGTATTAGTTTGTCTTACTTGCATTAAATAGTACTTTCACCAGTCTCTATTTCTTCTTTAAAAAAATTCTCAAATTGGGTTATTTATTTTACTGAGAAAAATCTTAAAATATAAGCTCATAAACGCACTCATGCCAAAAATATTGCAAAAGTTCAATAAGTATAACGAAATGAATGTTTACGATTTACGATTATAGTAGTGTGTTTAATAAGTTATAAACTGCAAATTGTTCATGGATATTCAAATTACATTAAAACAAGGAGATAACAGATGCAAGTATAGAAAGAGATATGTTTGGTTATTATATTATATTTTTTTACTTTGTCCTTGTTTGTAACTATTATATTGATAAGTTGTTTAATTCTACATTTTGCTTTCTTTTTTTTCCATTTTTTTGGTGGGTTTGGATTCCATATTTTATATCTTATTTTACGATCAACACTTCTTCGATTTCAGTGGGTTATATATTTTTGTTTTCTGAACCAAATGCGAATTACGAATAAAAAACACAAACAAAACATACTGATTTAATATGTTTACTCAATTTTAAATGTTACCTTTCTTATTTCACATAATTTTGTAGAAATGAACATATTTATTTATTTATTTATCAATTTGATCATTCTAAGTTCATATACAATTACTTACAAAAACCTTAAGTGATAAATGTTGTCTGCAATGTCTGTGCAATATTTGTTTTCTTTTTGCAGTATAAATATATGTTTGGTTGTTGTTTTTGTTTTTTTTTTTTTTTATAATTTGTTTTATTTCAACGTTTTATTCGAATTAAACAAGAAAACCTAGTCTCTTGACTTAGAGTTTTATATTTGCCATTTTTATCGAAATTCTTATCGTGAATAAGTATATGTGACCTTATCTAAATTTAAAATTTGCCGTTTCATTTGTAATGTTATTTAGTTTGGACTTTGGAGGAAAAGGTCATGACAAAATCGTTTAACCTAAGCTCTTTGGAACAACTGCAAAAATGATGGTCATATAATTAAGTATTGTTTAAAAATAGATATTAACAATTCTTTATTATATAGTATAAGAGTAATTTGGGGAACCATGATTCTAGCGGAAATCAAAAGAATGTTTTCCAGGGACAAAGATCAGACATGGAAAACAGAAAAAAAACAACAAAGAACATAAAGTAACCTAAATAATACATACAAAGTAACACACTTGACTCCACTAAAAAGAAAACTGGGAACATGGACAGCGGCACCAGTAAGGGAAGAGTCCTCTGCTTTTCTAGAAACACCCGCCGAGTTGCTCATAAAAAGTCGTCCATGGTAGAGGAAAAGTTTATACATTTTTCCAAATCTATTCTATTATTGCTTCTACTCAATACAATATTTTGAATTTTTGCATAAAGTGAAGCTTTGTTTGTAAACAATTTTAGCTTTATTACTTTCGAATTCCCGTGGTCCTTTCTACCAACCATGTACCAAATAAAACTGAAAGTTAACCAAATTCAGATAATATAGGTCACTCACAAAACTTTTCGAAATTATCATATGGCACATTGTACTCCTCTCCTTGCTGATCATTTCCTACACTCCAATATATCATTCTTCATCCATGAATGAATGTATGTTAGAATAGTCTCTATAAGATATTCAGTATATTAGAGTGTTTGTGCGGTTTTTTAAGTTTTCTGATTAACTGTTTATTCTAGTTTCACTATTTGTGTATACAGTGTTTATCTCACAACTCATACGTTATGCCTTAGCTTGCCGAAACTACGACTTTTTGTATCGCGCTAGACTTCTGACAAATAGGTGTTTGGAACAGGGTTATGTTGCCACAAAATTGAAGTCATCACTACAAACGTTTTATGGTCGTCATCATGAACTCGTGGATCGTTATGGTGTACCAATCTGCGCCATGAAAACTGATTTGTTTAATGTGTCATAGTATTCCTTTCCTTTTTCGTCTACCCCGGGCGCTTGACTTTTTATGAAAAACTCGGCGGGTGTTTCTAGAAAAGCAGAGGACGCTTACCCTACCGATGCACCTGATCTATGCTCCTAGTTTTTAGTGGAGTCCGAGTTGCTCATTTACTTTTGTTACTTTGTATGTATGATTTTAGTTACTTTATGTTCTTTGTTGTGTATGTCTGTTTTCCATGTGTGGTCTTTGTCCCTGGAATACATTCTTTTGGTTACCGCTATAACCTTGGTTTCCTTGATTACTCTATAATCTTTTAACGATAATACGTTATCTATATAGCGGAAACTGAGATTAAGAGATCTAGCTAATTAATGATTTTTTTTTATTTGGGGGGGTGGCAGATCGGCTATAAAGTCGGCGTCATAAGAATGAATGCCGATCGTTTATTGAAAAATGCGTACTCCACACTGGACAAATTTGTCGTCGATCAAATATTACAGCATTTTGAATGAGTAATCAAGTAACCAATTTTGATAAATTTAAAAACTTCTTGTAAAAAATGTTTATAAGAATCTTGCAATTCTTAAATATCTGCAAATGAAAAGTAACAACTCGAAGCATGTTCATAGCATACCGAAATTCGGAAAATTGCTTTTATTCAAATAAGGGTAACAACAAAATTACCAAACATTAATCCAAAATTGAAATGAAAATATTCAATTCTTTAGGGGATTCGTTTTCCTTGTTTGAATCTATATATACAAATTCATACATCGAAAAAAATACTAAAATCTGTTAAAAAGGCTATATTGGTTCTTCAGGTTGTATTCTGAGTCTGAAATTGTAAGGGTTGCTGGAGTTTCTAGTCGAAGAAGTTTTGTCGAATTAGAACAACTCTTCTAGCAGACCATTATATAAGAAATATTAATAATATCAATACATGTATATCACCTTGAAAAATGAAGCACTGATTCATTCTATATGTTTAAGTTTTATTTGGACTATTTTTAGCAAGAATTCAAAATAGAACAAATGTTACATCTTTATTATAAAAATGCCACGATGAGCGAATTCGCTTTTGTCTCACCTTAAATGTGGCTTTCATCAGACGATGCTTCTCTTGAATTCACGTCATCATGCTCTTGTTATTTGAAACTTTCAAATAATAAATTCAGATTGATATCTTTTTTACGAGAGAGAGAAAAAAATAAATACTAAACATATGTGATCGTAAATGCACTCATGCAAAATTATTGCTAAGGATGAATAAGTATGTATGCAATGAAATGAATGTTTACCAGGTTTACCAGTGTGGTTGATATCTGGTTACTTATTTACATGTATATATATACTGCAAATTGTCCATGTATCTTCAAAATACTTTAGAATAAACGTGTTAATAAGGGGATTAACAGATGCAGGTATAAAGGCGGTCTCTTGCAATTAATTGTAATGTCAATATCATTACATTGTCCCTGTCAAGGTTTACCTGTTACCTTTCTGTACGTACTTTTTTGTCATAGTAAATGTAGACTGCTTCCGGGGCCCTTTTCGTTTGGTTTTGTGCTGTTTGCCATTCGGTAGGTATTTTTCTGTCTTTATTGATGTTTGTACATATGTATTTATTTTAAGTTTATTTTTTACTTATACTATATATATATATATATATATATATATATATATATATATATATATATGCGCCCTGGCCGTTTTGGGCGAATACGATATTTTCCGACGTTAGTAGAATTTGTTTGGTCGAAAATATTGATTAAGTTATGAGGCATTTTTTTAATATCGGAGGTTATATAGTGTAATTTTTTGCTGGTCAATCGATTGGTCAGTTGTATTTTAAGTTTAATTTGATGAAAAAAAAATTCTCCCCATCAAATTTCGCCCTTATTATATAATACTCAAGTGAAAAAAGTTGTTTTGAAACATGGATATGTTGGGGGAACCAGGAAAAGAGGTTCATTTTTAGGGTAAGTGTAATACATTATCAACAGCAGCATTTTCGTTGAGATTTTACCACCATTTCAATAAAGAAAGACACTTATTCAAAGGATTGAAGAGCAAAATTTTCTCATGAAAAATTCTACGATTATTTGGGACTTGAATGTTCCACAACAGAACCTCGAACGATAGCCACACCCATATGCGTTTTTTTTTTTTTTTTTTCTGACTGTTATCCGAACATAAGTCATTCCAAACAGGTAACCATCCTTTTGCTATAAGGAATTTATCGGACCTTTTCATAATTAAGGATAATTAAGAGGTACCAGTATCGTATTGCATATCCCTGAGCGGGTGTACGTCAAAACATGGATGCCATAAAAATATAGTGCATTTTCTTTTTGCCTCTCTACAAACTAATGTTTTGTCAAAAGACATGAACAATGACTTAAAAAATAGAGCAAACATCACACTGTAAGATGAAGAACTTTTTTAAAAGAAAATCTAACATAATATCATAAAAATGTTCCACTGAAAAGGTTGGTTTGGTGAGTGCAAAACGAAAGTGAAAGTAGGGAAAATGGCTATTTATAGTTCAAGACTACTTTTCTGTCCAATCTTCGTGGACTCACCCTATTTTCTTTGCGGGAAATTATTTTTTCACATGTCCTTAGAAATGCTACATAAGTGAAAGTTTTATTGAATCAATTTACATATTTTTTAAAAAATCCTAAAAATATGCACTTCACTATAGAAGTCTATGGGAAAATTAATACGATACTGAGACCAAGACCCGAGACGATTTGAATGTGTAATGGCAGTACAGGCAGGTAATCAAGTCAAGTAAACCTTATTTAAAGTCGATAAATCAAACAGGAAATATAAGCTCTGTACAACTTTTGAAATCGTCATAGTGTAATTTTTGCTGACTTACAAAATGTACACTGCTCTCGCAGATTCATCAGCGGTAAGACCTCACTAACCTACATTCAAAACAAGGACGTCCATTTTAAAAACATTTCAGGTCATTTTGTATTGGTCCAAATTTCCTCTGACACTGCAACCCTCTTCTTTTTATTTGGATATTGATATGCCGGGTTGGGGTCAGAATGATGTGCCATACAAAAAGTACCGCCCTTCAACTGCTTGTATTTGTAACAACTTTCAAGAATCAAGTTGAAATTGTGCATGTCATATCTACCTAGTTTGATTCCAGGATCATTTTCCTGTATGCTGATACCAAATTTGCTACAAAAATTACCTTTTTTTTTGAAGTTTTGATCATTTTCCATTTGAGACCCTGTTTTGTTGACATTTAAAATGTTTTAAAATTTTTGAACCGTAAAAGAGAGCATGTTACTTTTGGAACGGAAGGGTAGTACACACGTGAGTTTTCTGTGGAATTTTGAAATATTCTGTTAGATTCCAGTCTTAAAAATCGTTTCTGCTCTGTTCCTTCCATAATGTAATTCTTGTAGTTAATTTGGTATTAGCATACAGGAAAATGATTCCAGAATCAAAGAGTAATCAAGGGAACCAAGGTTATATTGGTAATAAAAAGAATGTAATCTAGGGACAAAGACTAGATATGGAAAACAGACATTCACAACAAAGAACATAGAGCAGTGTGGAAAACAACCGCTCGCCAAATACGAGTAGATGTGTATTTTGGCGAGTTCTCATTTGCTTACACTCGTCAATTTGGCGACCATCAATTGATTGGCAAGGTCCAAGGAAAGTTAACCAGCCAACAGGTTACTTAGTAAAACATCCCTTAACATCATACATTATAAATATGTTCCCTTCATTTTAAGAAGTTTAGCTTGAATATTTCAAGTGAATTTTGGCATGATATGCACAATTTTATTGACTTGTAAAGCATTGTTTACGATCTGCCATTTTAATTTCTGGTAAATGGGATGCGCCAAAACCTAGGCGACGGTCCTGATCTCGTATTAGTATTTAAACGAAATTATCTTGGTAATTTAAGATTTGTTACCTTGCAAATTAGTTGTTTATTGCTAAAATAAAAATGAACAAGAAATGGAGTACTTATTTTGTTACTGTAAAGTACTTGAAAAACTTAAATGGGAGGGTATATTCGAAAATGGAAAAGTTTTTGATAAATTTAAAAACAAATGAAAAGATAGTTGCAGAAAGACAGGAGATAGTCAAATCCAAGAGAAAAAAGATGATAGTACAGAAAAAAAAAAGAAAATGTGGGTAGTTGAATTTATATTTGACTAGCAAGATCAATATTCCACTAGCCAGAATGGCAAGTTGGGGAAAAATGGTTTCTCACACTGTAGAGTAACTAAAATCATACATACTAAGTAACAAAAGCAAGTGAAAAACTCGGACTCCACTAAAAATTGGGAGCATGGACCAGGTGCACCGGTAGGGTAAGCGTCCTCTGCTTTTCTAGAAACACCTGCGGAGTTGCTCATAAAAAGTCAAGTCTGGGTAGACAAAAGAGGAAAGGAAAACTATGACCCGTTGAATAAATCAGTTTTCATGGTGCAGATGGATACACCATAACGATCCACGAACTAGGTAGGTGTGACATGCACAATTTCAACTTGAAAGTCATTGCAAGCGGTTGAAGGGCTGTACTCTGTGGTACCGCTGAATCTCCAATTTTTTGTATAACACATCGTTCTGACCCAACCCTACATATCAATATCCAAATGAAAAAGAGGAGAGTTGCAGGGTCAGAGGAAATATGGACTAATTTTGTATGTGGACCATATTAGCTAAAGGATTGATTTAGAGATAAGCCTCTTGGTGACCTGAGGCCAAGCCCTCCAATATGGATTATGGTTATCTTAATTTCCATTGCCTCTTTTTCTCTAGGCAATGTTAAAACGCAAGGGTGTTAAGATACTGATAGTGATAGGGATTTTTTGCTAAGGAGAAGAACGCTTCATTGATTTTCCAGATGTCAGAATGACAGGACAGTATTAAAGGGATGGCATTTTTTTTACAAGAAAACAATCGAATGCCATCATACTTGCATTGATATGTTGTGGTTCATACACTACATGAAATTAATTTTCAAACTACATAGGTACCCTATGGAAAATGCATTACTAATAATTGCGCTCTTGTATCCTATAGAGAATGTGTACTATCACATTCACTTTTTTTCTTCATCACTGTTTTTTGGTGCTTAGCTTTCCTGCAAACTCTGTGGTGACTTTGATCATTCTTTTTTTTTCAAAATTGATGCTTTTTGGGCTGATATTGAGAAAAAGTTTTTCAAAAAGGCTATTTTAATGGGCAATGAGAAGGGATGCATTGAATGGATAGGGGCACGGAAGTCCAAGTCAGGTTATGGGGTCCTAGTAGTGAAATGGCCTGATCGAGAGGGCAAAAGGGAGACTGCACACAGGCTTTCCTACATGATAAGGCATAGGATCACAAGGGATGATTTTCAAAAATCTTTTAATGACAAAGAGTGCAGCCATATCTGCCATGAGAAACTGTGTGTCAAGCCAGACCACATAGCCATATAACAACATGAGTTTAACCAGGAGAGAATTCACTGCAAAAGTCAAGGCCTCTGCTCAAAATCACAGAAACCATATTGTTTAATATTTCATTTTATTAATATAAAAACTATTTTCTAACAGAAATTCTCCTTTTCTTTTTTTTACACTGTAGGAATGGTCTGTGTGTTTGTTTCGAGAAGAAGGTTTCTGTTCTTTTTCACTTTTCAGTAGCGAGTTTTTCTCATACGCAATAATTTCACTTAATTTTTCATACAGTTTCAGTGATGTCACTAAGTTTTTAAGTAGCTGGCTAATTAGATAAAGTAGGTGGCGAACCCGCCCATTATGGCAGAGGGTCCGGGGGCCGCTCGCGGCCCCCGTAAGCTCTGGGGTAAATGGTGCAATATCCTGCATTCTAGGGCTCTCCTGGGCCATTGTACAGGACAATAAGATTACAATTTTTATACAAGTTTCTGTTTGTTAAGCCTAAAAAATGTGATATTTTTTAAAAATTTTGAACAAATTGTTTATTATTGAAAAGTTCCCCATTGCATAGACCCTTCTTTTTTCCACTTAAGACAAGTGACAACAAAGTAATTATAAATAATTTGAGCTTTTAATTATTTTTTTTTTCTAAATTGTTTTGCTAACTAGCATAATTAACCACTCCCATATCAATCTTTTCTCTCATTACAGGCTTGAACCATCAATCGATCCAATCTTGTTGAAAATTTTGTTTTGACAAAAATGGCACTTGTCATACCCAATGACCTTGCTAGTATTTTATCGAATTAAAATAAGATATTAAATATCATCAATAATATGATTGTTAATTTATATCTACCATTGTCACTGTCTGTCTTTTTGGCCTTAGCTGGCCCTGGTGACAAAAAACTACAGATAGATGATTGTCCCTGTGTCACAGGCTTTGACCTTTTACGGCCCGACATGTTGCTTTTTGCTGACCGGAAACGAAGTATTTTTAGTTCAGTAAAAATAAGAAAGTCTATATTTAGAAACAGGGAAAAAACGCGGACTATTTATTTTAGCAACCGAACAATACATTAAAGTCACACTGATGCGTCATTCAAGTGCAATCTTTAATATTTGTGGATGAATATTGTCAGTATATTATATAAAGAGGGTCTTGAAGAATATTTCATGAATTTTATTTTTGTGGGGTACGAAAGTAGCCGGCGACGTTTGAAAGAGTAGGCGGCGATTTTTGCCGGCTGCTGGCTTCTAATGACATCCCTGAGTTTGTACAGTTTTTCACGTTTTTCACCTCTATATTTCTTGTATTCCATTGTTTGCTTATGCTGCTTTTGTAAAATGTCTAATTTCTGCACACTTTTTAGAGCCTGGTAAGCTGTACTCCCAACTGGAATGTCACAGTGTAAGGCACTACACAACTTAAGGATGGATTCACCTGGACCAAGATTTACACTATGGATGGCTGAGTGTGCCCTTCCAGAATAGTTCTTTTTGTACATTACATTTGAAGGTAAGGAACGCCTTATGCTACGATTCACACCCTCGACAAAGTTAGTGTTCATATTAAGCCTGGTCTTCTCAAGTGCTTTTGGTCCGAGGCACTTATTTACTGCGATACGAATAAAATCCATGTTTTCATGGGTATGCATGATTTTGAATGTCTTTGGTAGTAGACTTCTCTTCTTGAGCCACTCACTCTTGCCACATACAAAAGAATGTTTCTTGCATAAGTCATGTTTTCCCATGTAGCACCGTATAACTGCATCAACTGTATGAGACATCTTTGATTTAACTCTTTTAAAATTTCCTCCGAATTGCTTAGTACATACAGCAACTTCAGAATTGCACCTTTCAGTTAAGTCTGTTGCAAAGTTATTCAGTAGCTTTTGGCATTGCTTTTGTGTCCGTGCTGGTATGATTTTTAGGAGACTTTTGTCTTTTTCCACACTTTTCCGCATATTTTCCGACAAATGCCTGGTATCAATGAAATGCTGAGGCTCAGTTTTTGATTTTCCCTCCTCATACAAATCAACTGCAGCTCTGTAAGCTGAACTGTCTGGGTCAGTAACTAAATAGTCTACTTCTATGTTGTCTTTTAAAAGGTCTTCAAGGCACTCCCTGGCCCATGCATATTCATCACCAATGCTCTTCACCATTGGAATATTAGCACTGCATTCATCAGTACATTCAGACTGGAGTTGGCCTGAGTCAAAAATCAATATCTAAGAAGAATGCTCTGAACAGAGCTTATTTTTGTCAACCAAATTAACAATTTTATGTTTTTTTGTTACATTTTCAGCTGATTAGCTTGTTGGAACGGTGTGCGTCCAATTCCTGGGTTGGGTCTGTTGCTGTACATGCCATCCATTTGAACACTAATACATCTTGGATTTTTCTTTCCTCGGAGGCGGTTTATTTCAACTAATTCTTCCCTTCTTCTTTTCATGTCTTTTTTTACAACTTGTACAATGTTTTTATATACTTTATTTGTCCTTCTTTGCAGGCTAGAGGCTGCTGGAGTTGAGATATTGCCACTTAGAAAGATTTTGCACAAGCTTGTAGGACAAATTGGAGTCTGACTCAGGCCAACTAGTACACCAGTTGTTAGTTTTGAGGGTTTTCTACCCGGTCTGCCGGTTTCAAGTTCCTCATACTGTGTATACATCTTCGAAAAGTATTTAAACGATGCGCAAATAAGTCGAAATCTTGATGAGAAACCTCTTTTTTCTTCTATGTCCAAATCGTATAGTAAAATACCATCACAGTCTGGACTTTTCATCATATGCTCTCTAAATGCGCAATTCCACATGTTTTCTGACTTGTAAAGGCACAGCACTCTGTGGGAATCAGAATTCAACCTGAAAATAAGAGAAGAAACCATATTTTATGTCCTACTAACACTAAAGTTATTTCTATATTCAAATGCAATTTACAGTTATCTCCCCCTTAATTTTAATATTTTTTTTTTAATGGAGCATTTATGTACATTTGGCTGATATCTAGTTGATTTTTTCCTACTTTATAACTTAAATAAAGGTTAATTACTATACAAAGTGCAAGAATTTGTGTTCTTGGAAATAAATTAGCAAGTTTTAAGGAAAAACTAAATAGTTTGAAAATTGTGCACATATGGCATATATTGTTTATTTTTTTTTTTTTTAATCTACATTAATAAGCTGTTTGATTGTAAGTTAATTACATTATTTATTATTACATGTCCTACCTTTTTTTTTTTAGCTCCTTTCTTAGATTTCCTAGCAACAGGAACAGATTTAGATTTTGGTCGCAGTAACTTGGCCGCACAACTGGACCGCTCTGCCTTCTCCTCAGGATCAGTGTATGGATCATTAACAACCAGTTCATGAGTTTTCCTTGTAAGTCTAATGTATTTAGGTGTTTCTAAGTCACTTTTCACTGTTGAAAGTTTAGTCCTTGCTTTTTTGTGAGGTAAATTCCCAGATTTAAATGTGTATTTATTTCCTTTTTTGAATCCTGACATTTTATAAATTTGAAATGTTGACTCTGTTAATTTAGCATTGATAAGTGTTGATGTGCTCTGATGCAAGTTTATTTTATACACTTGTTTTGCAGTACAGGTTGATGTGAAAAGTTCAGTCTTTGCACTATTTACAGGATAAACAACAGGTGCCCCCCCTTCAAACATATAAAATTCTTCAAAGATGCCATTTGATGATCTCATGGCTCTTCTATAGTTATTATGATGACAAGCAAAATTTGTTGCTGTCATTCTGGTACCTCTTATCACCAACGATTAAAAATTACATGATAAAGTTAGAAAGTGGATCTTCATTTCACTTAATTTAGAAAGTTTTGAACCTTTTTTCCATTTTTTTTGTATTTTTACTATTAAAAGGGTAGATTCTACCCTTAATAAATTTAGATTTCAACTTGTACATGCATAAAAGGAGTATTGCTTAAAGTGCTGGAAAACATAAGTGAGAATAATTTCTAAGATATTTTAACAAGAAATTTTCCATTTTTAATTTTTGATTTTTGCTTTCTGTGGAAATTTTTCAGCACTGGCCGCAAACTCGCACTCCAACCTAAAAAGGGAATATCTCGACTAAACTTTAACAGATTTTCACCTAACTTGGTTTCTGTACTTGTGTTAAGATGTGCTTTATAAATGCGAACTTGAGTACTGATTCTTAACCGCTTCATGTTTTGATAGGATACAAATGCGCAATTATTTGTTTACATTCTACCGGGAACTTTTTTACTCCAACATGGTACTGAGTACTGAATACAAGGTGGTACCTGATTGGTTGGATATGGCTTGAAATTTATTTTCATTTCAAAACTTACCCATTTATGATTGATTTTATTTTGGTAATAATTAATAATTTGTTATAGGGTTGAAATGATTTCTCATAAATGAAATCTAGGTGCTTCATTTTTTTCCAGTGTATTTTGTGCTGAATTTTCAAGAGTCCATAACAACTGAAATTTCGATCAACTTTTGCCGCATGACCATATACTTTTTTTTTATGCAAATAAAAAGTATGCTTTTCTAGTTTTAGGAACTGAAACCCATTTTCTGCTAATTTGTGTGGTTTTGTTGAAATTAATTTTCAAAGTACATAGGTACCCTATGGAAAATGCATTACGAATAATTGTACTCTTGTATCCTATTGCAGTTCTCGATGGATGATGGGAATATTTTACACATATCATGTAACATAAACAAAATTCAGACACAGCTGACAGCTGCAAATAAGACAATGATTGCCTTTCCTATCATGGAAAAGCTATGCTTTGATGTGGATAATACATTTGGAGTTATATTTTTTTCCCAGGCGAGGTAGGTTCTTGACAACAGCAACAGTGGAACAACGGAGATACACGTACCTGTACATACATCCATGTGTTTCCTGAAGTTTTTAAAAATCACATTCACTGTTTGAAATAAATGTAAGTAAAAAAAATAGGAAAAGGCTTGAAAACTATCAGAAAAGATGAATTTATTTTTACAAAACATAATCTTAACCTTATTATATATATATTCATCCAATAACAGTAGAGGCTAAAAACCACTAATTCCACTTCCCATAGGCTTCTATGCTAATTTCACAATATTCAATGGCTTCTCTGGACTTTACCTTAACTTTAACCTGCAGAGGACTATATATCAGCATGATTCTACATATGCCAGCTCACAATCCTCTGAATGGCATGTGGGGTTAGCTGACTTGCAGTGCAGTACTGGTCACCGGAAGTGAAGTGTCTATAAATAGCATGGGAAATCCCAGTGTTTTCACAAGATAGGGGTATATTTAGAAATCATTATGGAGATTAGGCTTCACATCACAAGAAGCAAAATGCACCTATAAAATGTACAGAAATGTTTTTCCTTTCAGAAACTGTTTAAATTTTTTAAAGGAGATGAGAACTTTTTTCACAGCACTATGAGGAACAGGGGTAATTTCTGCGTAGAACTATTTTTGCGTACGTTCCAAATGCTCATTGGTTGAATTGGTGGTCTGTAACCTAAATAGAGCAGTCTACATATGAAGATACATGTATATATATTAAATTAAACCTTGTTCAGACACATATTATGTGACAGGATCAATAGTAGTTATGCAAGGGAGAGTGTACATTTGTATTACTTGTACAGGGCACAATGACCAGTTTAGTTTATTTACATATATGTACAAATGTGTATTAATTCCTACATGTATCAATGAAAAATCATGTGGAGTAGATGTAAGATAGAAATAATGTCAATTGTTAATAAATAGACCAAGAATTAGTTTGCAATTCTAACTATTGCTTGTCTTCTCTGTTTGTCCAAACTTTAAAAGTTTTATAGAATTTTATTATCCAACATAAAATGTATAGAAATGCCCATCATTTACAACTGGTAGTTACGATTTGGAAATTCCTACAGCCGGTCACTAGGAAATCACAGCCATGCATTACTAATTTTAGTATGGGGCATTAATAGTTTTTCTTACCTTTAATAAGTGACAACTTTAAGTAAGAGTGATCTAATTCAATTACATGTAATTAGATTAGGAGATTTAAATTTGTTGAAAGATGGTACTGGAACTGAGTATATTGAATTATTAGGTATGTTTAATCTTGTACTAGAGATTAATTATTATTATTATTATTTTTTTTTTTGGGGGGGGGGGGGTTGATTATTAAAAACAACACCATCATGATTTATTTTCATAAATATTTGATTCATCGAGATACAGACTTATTTCAAATTAAGGTGAAATCATATGTTTCAGTAATAGATATAAAGTTGGTTAAAAAAAGTATCAATGCAAAGCTTTTTCCATATTGGCCCTGTAATATGCCCTTTTTATTAATAGCCTCGGATGGCTGTAATGGCCATTATTAATACCTCGGGCATGTAACAGGGCCAATACAGAAAAAGCCATACATTAATACTATATTAACATGATGCCCTTATTGTTTGCCTTGTGCAGTCAAATATGGTAAGATGCCCTTATTGTTTGCCTTGTGCAGTCAAATATGGTAAATACATGTAGATTTGTGATATTAAATATCTGAAATCTACACATTTCATCTTCAGTGCTCTTAGTAATAACACAAATTGTATGTCTTTAAATGACATGAAATGTAAATACTTAATATGAGTTTGAATTAAAAAAAAATATGATAATATCTTGAAAACTATAATAGATAGAATGAAACTTTTGATTGACGAAATGATCCTCATGATATGCCCTAACAAAGTCTTCATGGAGTCATACTTGTCCAACACCATTTTGTTACAGTTATTGCAATTGAAAGCAAAAATTTAAACAGATGAGGGATTTTGGCTCCTGGGAGCCTCTTGTTTATATGTTCCAGGCTCATCCAGTATTGAGTCATAAGTTGTAAAATTCCTGATTGTAGAAACAATTCTTAACTTTTTTCATTTTTTGTGTCTTTTGTTTATCATATTCATATTTCTCATTTTGTCTTTTCAGCTTGGTGACTGGATACAAATTTGTCGGAAGTGGCAAGATTCCTCTGGTCCATGATTAATCCTGCTTGCACTTGTAGTCAGACAGTAGTATGAATTAATAGGAGCAGAACAGATCCTCAGGTGAGTGGATTCTTTTGGACCTGACTTTCCATAGCCTCGGTTTACAGCCTCACACTTAAGTGTCACTGTCCCAAAACGAGTCTTAACGAAGTTTGTCCGACCAAATCTAATGTTGATTATATTACACCCAAGCCTCTTATCATCCTCTGTCATGTACAAGCATTTTGCTTCCACATCTGGCATAAAGTCTTTGCCCCAGTGATCTTGCTCAGTACCTTTACATACATAGGAGTATGATTTGTACTTTTCTAAACAATGTCTTGTATAACACGCAATGATACTATCTGTTGCATAGCTAAATCTGTTTACAAGTTTGTTCATATCTCTTGCAAACTCCCTAAGACTAAGAGCGAAGTTGAACCCTTTGTGCAGCTGTTGCTTAAGTCAAAAGCAAATCGTTTTTTTTTTAGCATTGTGCAATCTGTTTTAGTTACAAACTGTAGCATCATTTCATTAAATTTAGCATTGTCACAGTCTCGCATTTGTGATTTGGCTAAGTATCTGGTGTCGCGACGGTTCTCAGGTATGATAATTAAATTTTCTTCTTGTTTCCGGCTAAATCATCTGAACGTATGACTATCACCATCTGTTGTTAATTGTCCAAATATAAATGGTCATTTAGCATATCACCCAGTATTTCAAAATACCTCTCTTCATTGCCTATTGTAGCACTCCATTTCATGTTGGCTGAACAGTTACCAGGATAGCCTGGGCACTCTGGATCTCGTCCAAGTGATCTTAGATTGCTTGCTGTCTTACAAAGTATGTTTGCATCATGAAACTATAAGTTTCTTCTTTACTGTTACATTTCTGCTAGTGAGCTTCTAGCTTGGGTAGAAGGCTGAAACTGTGTTGTTCTATGGTGACAAGAATTTTTTTTGTATTGTGTGTCAGTTTCAGCTAGTATAGGTGTGTTTTCTGGGAACCCATATCTTGAAAGTGCCATTTTTAGCTCGCCTGGCCAAAGGCCATATGTGCTATTGCCATCACTTGGAGGCATCATGAAACTATAAGTTTCTTCTTTACTGTTACATTTCTGCTAGTGAGCTTCTAGCTTGGGTAGAAGGCTGAAACTGTGTTGTTCTATGGTGACAAGAATTTTTTTGTATTGTGTGTCAGTTTCAGCTAGTATAGGTGTGTTTTCTGGGAACCCATATCTTCAAAGTGCCATTTTTAGCTCGCCTGGCCAAAGGCCGTATGTGCTATTGCCATCACTTGGAGTCCGTCGTACTTGTCCGTCGTCGTTAAACAATTTTTCAAAACTCTTCTCCTCTCACACTACTTGACCAATTGGTACCAAACTTTGTATGAATATTCTTTGGGGTATCCTGCATAGAATTGAAGTGGGGATTTTTGATCCATCAAAAAAAAAAGGCCTCCGTTACTAAAAATAGAACATAGGGGTCAGACAGTAGTTTTTTGCAAATATCTCCAAAACTGTAGGTTTAGCTGATTTAAAAAATTTTCATTTTCATATGATAAGCCATGTTGGAGTTATTGCTCTTTTTCAATGTTTTTTCCTATTTTTAATGTTATTTCTTTAAAAAATCTTCTCCTTTGACACTGCTTGACCAATTGGTACCCAACTTCTAATGAGTGTTCTTTGGGGTATCCTGCATAGAACTGATGTGGGGATTTTTGATCCATAAAAAAAATGGTCCACGTTAATAAAAATAGAACAAAGGGGTTAGACAGTAGTTTTTCACATATATCTCCAAAACCATTAGGTTTAGCCAAATTCTTTCAAAATATGATACGATCCTTATTTGTAGGACTACAAAAGTCTTCAGGCATAAGAGTTGTTAGATGCCTCCTTATAAGAGTTATTGCCCTTGACAGGGGAAAATGACAGGTTTTTATTTTTTCAGTTTTCAGCCAATGTCTTGAAAACTATGATAGATTTTAACTTTCATTTGCTGAAATGATACTTATGATAAGTCCTATCAAAGTTTTCTTGAGTCAAAATTGTTGGGGAATTTCTTGTTTAATTTATTGCCCTTGAAAGGCAAAATTCAACCAGGTGAGCGATTCAGGCTCCTAGGAGCCTCTGGTTTTCAGTGACTTGGCCACTGTTGACCCTGATTTGATCAGACTACACACAGTCTGATGATAGAGTTGCCAGTGCCCTTGTTGACTTTATGGATTGGCGTATGGATTCAACTGGAAAAATTTCTCGCATAGTTTATATTTGCTGGTACAGTACTTCTAATAGCGTGATTACGGGGCTCAACTTATATGTAGCAAGCATCACTTTATCTAGGCGGTAGTTTATAATTTGTTGTAAAACATGTTTGGACTTCTCATTTGATTCAATTTCAAAATTTCCCCGCTTTAAGTAAGCATTTTTTTCAATCCAAGTCTTAGATTTCTTAATTTTTGAACATGCAAATAAATAAAGTTAACATTTTGAATGGTTACCACAGGAACAGTTCACTATGATACTATGGCATCAGTAACATATGATAGTTTTGATAGAGCCCCATCAGGAATTTTGTAGTGTCATGTATTCTGCTTGTCACCTTGCTGCTATGTCAGAAGCAAACAGCCCATGGAGGTGTTTTTTTGGGGGGGTTTTCAAGCGAGCTGGCATTATATCACACACACTTGACAGATTTGTCACATACTTCCTATGGTTGGCTGACATGGGTCTTTTGTTGAGGTAATGTACTGGTTCAGTTGAAGTAAGACCTTTGTTGACCATGCTTTCTGCAGCATTATATGCACTACTGTCTGGATCTGTGGTTACTTCATTAAGCTCAAACCCATCTCGCAGTTCTTGCCCAGGCTTGTTCATTTCCAATACTGTCTTGCATGTTAATTTAGTTTTTAGCTCACTTGGCCAAAGGCCATGTGAGCTTTTGCCATCACTTGGCGTCCGTCGTCCGTCCGTAAACTTTTACATTTCAATCTTGTTCTCTGAAACCACAGGGCCAAATAAAACCAAACTTGACACAAATGTTCACTGGTATGAGGGGATGAAAGTTTGTGATTTTGGTGCCGATCGGAAATTCAAGATGGCCGCCACCGAGGATCTTAGTTTAACATTGGACCCTATGGGAGAAACATGTAAAAATCTTCTTCTCGGAAACCACTTGACCAAATTAAACAAAACTTGACACAAATGTTCACTTTTATGAAGGGATGTAAGTTTGTGATTTTGGTGCCAATCGGAAATTCAAAATGGCCGCCACTGAGGATCTTACTTTAACATTGGACCCTATGAGAAAAACATGTAAAAATCTTTTTCTCGGAAACCGCTTGACCAAATGAAACAAAACTGGAAACAAATGATCGTTGGCATGAGGAGATGAAAGCTTGTGATTCTTTTGCCATTTCAAAATGGCTGCCAATGTGGATCTTAACTTAACCAAAGTTTCCGCTTGAGAAAATATACATCTAGAGGTCGCCACATGATCTTCAACAAGTGGGAAATTTCCTCCATGTAGCAAGCTCTAAATTGCCCCAATAAAAACAAAGTGGATAAATCAGTGAACACAATACTGAAGGGGGCTGGAGGGGGTCTGATCCCGAAATCCCGACTTTATTTTTACTAAATCCCGAAATCCCGAACAACAAAGGAACTTAAAAACTGCTAAAATCCCGATTCCCGGTGGATTTATTTCCGGAAATCCCGGGCTTAATTCTTAGAAATCCCGAAATCCTGAGCTTAAAAACCTCTGATCCCAGCATCCCGAAAAAGGTCCGGCCCTTCCTCAATACTATATCAGTTTATCATTTATGGTAAGAAACTAAAATGTTTTAAAAAAAGACAACTACATGCCAGCGACTATATTTCCTGCCTTGGGACAGGCGCAAACAATATGCAGCGGGGTTAAACTAGTTTTGTTGGATCCAAACCCTCCCCCTCTATATGGTCAAAGGCTAAAATAAATACAAAGTTAGACACACAGTAAAAATCAACCTGAAATACATCCAATTCATTAGAAAAGTACCTCAACAATTATTAACAATAACATAGAAGACAAACAAATGAGGTATAAACAATGAATGCTCGCAGTTACTGAAAGCAAGCTCAGGACACAAATAAGGATGACAAATCTTCAAGCCTCCCAACACAAAAAATATCAGTTACAAAACTTCCAAAGGATTTAGAACTGCAACATCATAGACTATGTTGGTCTAGCAAGAAGTTGTGCAATGACTAAAATGCTAAAATATGAATGATTAAGTTATAATGTAATGATCTAATAAGAGTATCAATATTTTTTCCTACAAAGACAAGATTTAATGATCTGACAACAATGTCGAATTTATATCCTTTATGAATCAGTCTATTTAAATAATTCTTAAGATTTGATGGACATTGTTTGCATTTATGTGCCTTGTAAACTATATTTCCATACAAAACTGGATGTGAAATGCCTAGTTTAATAAGATTAGTTTTTTAGCAAAGTAATCATGTTGGAGGCTAAGAAACGCTGTGTTTTGCAGAAATTTCATGGATTCCGCAAAACAATGGCAATTTCTGCATTTTTAAAGGCCTGGTTCCGGATTTTAGTATGTTGGGGTTGCAAACTATGCATTATGTCCCCTTTCCAACCTGTCCCATGCAATAATTCCTGTTTACCAATGCTTTAAATTGCAAGAAAATCTTCATCTAAGGAAAATTCCTTGTAAATTTACGCAAAATTATATGAAATATTTAGCAAGTAATTAAACCAGATGAGCGATACAGGCTCACGTGAGCCTCTGGTTTACTGTATGCTTTTTCTTTTTTATGAGCACAGCTTTGATTTTTGATTTGTGGCTACAACATAATGTTTGAATGTTTCATTGTCAGTTACAGAGAAGTTAGACTGTGTTGCTAGTTGGAATGGCGTTTTTCCAATACCTTAATATATTCTGCTGATATAGATTCCATCGGCCTGGACATTTTTTGTCTTAGGATCCTAGCCATGTAGTCTTTTCACCCTTTTTACCTTTTCTCTCTGCATTTTCATGTCTTCATTTTTCTTTTCTGTTATTTTAGCCACTTAATTTGATCTATACTGCATACCTGATACAGATGGAGGGGGGATATTTGATGCCATACAAACTTGATGGTAACTTGATGTACCTATTGGTGTGTGTTGAAGACCCACTTGCCTGCCTACATTTACATGTATTTTGCTGCACGACGACCGTGCTTGTTGCTTTCAACGTCTTCGTACAAGTTAAAGGTTTTTGATTTGTATTTGCACTTAGTACACTTTGCCACTTCTGTTCAAGCTGAATCCCATTTCTGTTCTTTCAATAAATCCTGTCTAAGTAACCTTTTTACTTCGGTGACATTTGTATGTGCTCTCTAAATACTTTATTCTACATGTCACTATTTTTTCCTATTGTTACAGTTCTATTTGTCTTTCTTTCAGATCTGTAGGCACAAATAAAAGTTTTTACTATAAATGTCCTTCTAATTCAATTTTAGAAAGGATTTATTTTTCATATAATCAATCAGTTGAAAAATGGTCTATTTAATTACCTCCCTTGTTTTCATTATTTTTTTTATCATGCACCATTTACATCATATGCTCATATTTCTGTTTTCCATATCTACTTTTTATAGTAATTTCATAACTGTATTTCTTGACAGTGAATAAAAATAAAAGTTTTATGTAGGTTTCTCTTGTTTTTAGGGATTTCAAAAAAAAAATGGGGGGGGGAGCTATTTTCATGTGTTCTACCATAGACATTTGAAAAACTCCAAAACTCTCTATTTTACATGTATTGAAAAACTTTCTTTTTTTACATGTATAAATATGGCTTTCATATATCAAAGTACTTCTGAATAACTTATTTAGTTAGATTAATGTAAAGATTTGTCTTGTGCAGTCTTAATTTTATTCTCAGCACATTTTCTACTTCAGTCTTAGCTGCCTGATTTGTACACAACAACTGCATAGATGTCATGGAGACTGGAATTTCTGTTGAATGTTTGCTTGTTGGAGATTTAGTCACAAGATCATATTCATCCAGTGTTAGTTTCACAAAATTAGTCACTTGTATTTCATATACTTCAGAATTTGTATGTGTAAGCCCTTTATTGTGGGGTGTGTTTCCATTCCTAAACTTGTATTTTTTCAAGTGAACAGCATAGTGTCCCTTTTTTAAAATTTTGTCATGAAATTACATTGTAAAATTCTAGAAACAATATTTGATTATCATTACCAGATATTCTTGTGCCTTTTTTTTGGTTAAGTGGTTTTCTTCAAGAAATCAACAGAATTTTTTTTAAATTGAAAAGTCAGGGGTTGAAAATTCCTAAAGCCCGATGCCCAGGACTAAAAAAAATGCACCTCGGGACTTGTCGTTTTTCAATGAAATAAGTCTGTCGGGCATGGCAAATCTAAAAAAAATAGAACTAATTTTTGAAAGATTTCGTTGTCATTATTTGGACCATGTTTCTTGATCTATTCCCTGACCTATAAATAGTAATAACTTTATTTTTAGAATGGGTATTTACTAGATCGATCTATTGATTAGTCATTCTCAAGTCTGAATCACACCTGCGCTTGATCAGACACATTTTTTGACATGCTACAAATTTTATTAATCAAGCGCTGGAATGATAAAGATCAAATTTTGTTGATAATTTTTTGAGGATAAGATCGTTGCTCAATTATAATTTCACAGTTAAAAAAAATGCAGAAATGGAAAGCTGATGACAAGGCATCAGATGTGGAGATGGAATCAATTGACACTGTGTCTTCTTCCCTGCAAACCTAGAATTATACATAAGAATATCAGATAACAAAATTGCATTTATATTGATTGGGACTTGACATAACATTGTTCGGGCTTAGTGTACAAAAGATGAAAAAGTCCAGGGCTCGGGTCTTCCCAAAAAAATGTTCAACCCCTGAAAGTTTTGCTGAATAATATAAAATTTACTCTGGCCACAAGTGGAGGCAAGATACTAAATAAAGCATAATATTTGGTCTTTGAATATAAAAATGAGTAATTTACTGAAAAATATTTAGGTTTGATGGAATTTGTTCCCTTATAGGTATAAAACCACTAAATATTCATGAGATCAACAAGCACTGCCCATTTTGGGGAGAAAAATTTGAGGTAAGGAAATGAGTGCCAGAACTTAGACCATTGAATAACACTGCTTGGTTTGAATTTTTTTCTTACAGTACTTTCATTTTTCTAGTAATTTTTATTTTTTTTTTTTTTCAAGAACTGAAATATTTTTTTTCACCAAAGATCTAAAGAATAGGGATGTCCTGTATAGAAACACAGTGCTGAAATACATTGTTTACAAACAAGCCATGTGAATTGCCAAAAAGTTCTGCATGACCATATAGTTTGACAGCGGCATAAGATGAAACTATATATCTTTTTATCTAAACAATATATGAAAAATCCAGGTTTTGAATGGTAAAAAAATATGGGTGTTGATTTTGTGATGGCTAAGCATAGAAAGTAATGGGAGTTTTTTTTTCAGAATTTATACCTATAAAGGAGAATGTTTGGTAAGGACCCTTTTTGCCTCTTAATTTGGGCTTTTTTGAAAATTTGATTATCTGATTTCTAAGTAATAGCAGTATAGTAAAATGGTGGCAAACACTGAATTTAAGATGTTTTTGACAAGATTTATGATTTTATTCCAGAAATAACAGTGTGCATTTATGAGACTTTTACAAAAACCTTGAACATTTCTGCAATTTTTACGGTGATTTTTGTGTGGAGCGGAAGTTGCCACACATCTGTTGACTCAAGATATTTTTACACGAGTTGTAACTGACAATTATACACAAAATATATGAAGCAAGAGATTCAACATGCATGTGGCCATTGTTCAAAGAGTAATAAACTACACAAAATTTGGTGTTTTCCAGCCTTTTTAACAGATTTTTCCAATCTCGGTCAAGTTTGAAGGGCTTATATGTTCAAATTATTACCATAAACCAATCAAATCAACTATAGAACACATTAAAGAGCTTGAGAAACAATATTAGAGTTTTTTCATGTAGACTTTGTTTTTGAGGCCAAATTTTGCCCTTAACAAACCAACTTCTTTCTCGGCTACAACCTTATTTCCCATGGAAGTTATAAAAAAAACTTGTAAGGTATTTCAAAACATATCACATTTACTCAAGATTTTTTTAAAAAATTTATCGCAAACTTTGCCTATAGTAATAGGTACAAGTATTGTATTGATATTCTTGAGCGGGTCTACGTCAAAACAGGGAGGCTAATAAAATAGTCAGAGTTCCTTTTATGTTTTTTTTTTTAAACAGCTGCATGTAATTTTTGACTTGAATTTTAGCCATATTTAAAGATGTATCCAAGTAGATAAAATGTGTGATTTTTATATACAGATTCAAAGACAGGAAAGAGGAGGTATGTCCAGTTGATAAGGAGTACTGCAGCACAACACCACCAAAGTGAAAGTAGAAAACATGTGCTTTTGACTTTAAGGTTTGACAGTTTCCCAATCTTTGTGGATTGGTCTAGGTTTTTTAAGTTAAAATCAAATTTCTTGAAACATTCTATATGCATGAAAGTTGTACATGTATCATAATTCAAGATATTGATCATTACAATATAATTACAAATTAACATATCAATGATATAATTGATACACACTTTTTATATAACATCATAAGCAACATAAAATTATGGATAAAATAATAATAAATCATCATGGATACGAGACTAACTAATTACCTCACTTATGTTACATTCCTTATGCATTTCTTCCTCTCTGATAATTTCAATAGAAGAATTTGTTTTTTCCTACCTACTGACCTAAGCTTTAAATCATTGGGTTGAGAAACAGCAAACAAACATATTTTTGTGTTTGGGCTGATATAGAATTTTTCTGTGTATGTGTGCACACTTACATTT
This sequence comes from Perna viridis, assembly GCA_037379345.1. Classification (NCBI taxonomy): domain Eukaryota; kingdom Metazoa; phylum Mollusca; class Bivalvia; order Mytilida; family Mytilidae; genus Perna; species Perna viridis. Next base: position 135,970 of record CM074520.1, read on the forward strand.
GAAAGTAAAAATCACTCACCTAATGCATTTTTGCTATTCTTAATTGGTATTTTTTCTAAAAATAATATATATTTTTGAGGATTTTGGTCACTTAATATCAAATTTATTCATGTTTGCCATGTTGTAGAACAATTTTAATGCAAATTTCTATTATGACGAATATTGTAGTTGTTGACAGGTCTGGAATATCTTCTTTTATCATACTTTAGTGATATTTCTTGCAGTAAACCATAAATTGTTCATGATTCAGTCTGAGGCCTAATTTGCATAGCATAATGCATAGAATTTCAAGTATTGTGGTATAATTTTGGCAAATTGTGTTTTATTTCATGTATTAAAAGTAATTATCTGTTTTTTATAGGATCAAGCAATCAATGATAGATGTCAGATGCCAGGTTGTTTAGGTTAAACTGAACAACTGTGCCCTGCAGCAGCACCATAGGTTTATGTATTTGGAAACTGTTTGGAAATGACATTCTTAAGAGATTTTTGTAAGCATTTTTATTTGTTAGCATATAAAGCACAATCAAATTGTGTAGTTAAAATGTTGATTTTCTACTTTTCCAGAAAAAAGAACTGCATTTTAGTAAAAAATGTGTTTTTCATTGCTTAATTTACCTAGTAGGTTAGAAAGCAAGAGATGAATAAAATAAGTAAATTTTACAGTTTTGTTTATGTATTGGGGATATGTTTTTTATAAGAAATACACTTCTTTATCAAACTAATGATGAGAGAGTTCAAGGATTATAGTGGAAACTAAAAGAATGTAATTCAGAGACAAAGACAGGCATGGATAACTGACACACAACCAAGAATAAAAAATCACTGAAATATTATACAGCAGTCCCCCTTTCTAGGGCCCCTCATTTGAAAGACCACTCCTTTCTCCTGGCCATATTTCTCTTGCATTAACTCTTTGATATACTAATTAACCCCTTTTTGAAGGCCACCTTTTTTCGGCCAAAAATATCCTTTGTCCTCTCAAAAACAACCATGCTGTTGTTTATTGACAACTTTGATAACAATGATAAACCAGAAGTTTGAGACCGGATGTTCAATAGTTTGACCTGAAAGGTTAAAGTTACACTTCTGTGATTGCACAATTGGTAAACAAAGATGACATCTGTTAAAAAAAAATGAAAGTGTTGACACTCGAAAACAAAGTTAAAGTCATTAAATTAACTGAAAAGGGTCACAGTTTGAGGAAGCTGGCGGCAGATTTTAAGGTGTGTAAAATGCAAATTCAAAATATTATTTGGAAAAAGGAGAACATTTTAATTATGAAAACAGTCTGACATCAGTTCATTTTTCAAAGTAAATCTGATACAATGTACACGTTCAAGTTCTTTTAATGAATGCATCTTATGTTTAAATACATTGTTATATTTTAATGTGTCATACTTGCATTTTAAACAGATAATAAAAGGCATTTTAATATTCATAAAACATGTAACAGACATTATCTGGATTATACATAAAGGTCCTACAAAAGAAAAGCAAATCTGTTACATAAGGAACATTTTGTATATATTTTCAGCCATTTTGATTTTCAGATCAATTCCTTTATAGAGACCACCCCTTTTGTAAAGCCTCTTTTATGTTGCAAATGGGTTGTTCTCTCAAGAGTGGGACTACTGTACATGCAAGGTAAAACAGAAGTAAATAAGCATCTAAGACTCCACAAAAACTGGAAGCATAACCATAGTGCACTGATATGGTAAGCATCCTCTGTTTTTCTAGCAACACCCGCTCAGTTGCTCATAAAAAGTCAATTCAGGGAAGAAGAAAAAAGAAAGAAAAACTATTGGCATTTTGTACAAATAAGTATTCATTGTGCAGATGGATTCATTACAAGTTCATGACAGCCATAAGTAATATGGTTTTATTTTGTTCAGTTTTCATTATTTATGGATTGAACTGCATTGAATTTATTTCTTTTTTTCAGGAGGGAAAAAAGCTGTCTTCCTTGATGTGTTCAGTGATTGTAATATTCCCAGACAAGGGTCAAACTATAGTATTAGACCTTTGTAAATATTTATTTGTGTCATAAAATGGATGTATTTTTTTGAAAAAAAAAAAAAAAAACACTTTTCCTATTTGTTCACCCAGGGGAATGGAGGAAAAATAGCATTTATTTTCCGGCATTAGGTTGATCAGTCACGTACCCTGTTCAAATGAAAGGAAGAAGAACTTTGGAATAACAGATTGGTATACTGACACAGTTTGTAATGAGCATTTTTCTCTCAGATTTTTAAGGATAGAAGTTTAAAAAAAATAGGTTTATTTTATTTTAAAAAATACATAGAATATGAAATTTTGATAGATTGCATATTACAAATGAGTGTGGAAAAAAAAACCTGCTGAACTTCTGGTACCTTTAAACTTCTGTATGAATGGCGATTCATGTCACAATAAGGATATTTCTATAACGATGCTTTTTAGCTCACTTGGGGTCCGTCGTCGTCGTGGACAAATTTTAAAATATCTTCTCCTCTGAAACTACTAAACTGACAGGTTTTAAACTTTGCATGATTATTCCTTAGGGTGTTTTGCACAAAATGATCGTTGGGATTTTTGATCATTGAAAAAACATGGCTGCTGTTACTAAAAATAGAACATAGGGGTCAGATTGCAGTTTTTTGCAAACAACTCAAAAATCGTTGCCTTTAGCAAATATCTGGCAGGAATAAAATTGTTCAGCATCATGAGATGGACCTATGCCAAAATTTTCAAAATGATTGGTCAACTGATGTAGGAGTTACAGCCCCGGAAACAGATTTTTTTTTGGATTTTTTGCATGTGCAACTTTGAAAATCTATTCAAAATCTATTGGACAGAATTCAATGAAATTTGGCATTTATGTTTCTTAGGGTATTCCACACAAAATGGTTGTTGGTATTGTTGATTCATGAAAAAATATTGCCGCCGTTACTAAAAATAGAACATAGGTTCAGATGGCATTTTTTTGCAAATAACTCAAAAATCGTTGCCTTTAGCAAATTTCTGTCTGGGTAATATTAGCATTATGAGACAGACCTATGACCAAAATTTTCAAAACGATTGGTCATACGGCCCCTGAAACAGTTTTTTTTATATTTTCGCATATGCAACTTTGAAAATCTGCTTCTCAAAATCCATTTTACAGAATTCAATGACAGTTAGCATACATGTTCCTTAGGGTATCCCACACAAATTGACCGTTCGGATTAAGACGGGTTTTTGAAAAAAAAAAAAAATTGTTGCCTTTAGCAAAATTCTGGTTCAGGCCATGAAAATGCTATGAAAAGCATTTCCTGCATTTGACAATTTAGTTGATTTTAACTTAGCCTGTCTCATTCCTCAAGTTTTTCAAATAAGGAAATGGTTAACCAGGTGAGCGATTCAGGCTCTCTTGAGCCTCTAGTTTCTTTCGTGATAGTTTTAACTACTTACTGGAATTAACATTAAATTAATTGGTAGTAGCATTTGTTTAAAGTATTACAACACTTTGAGGGAATGGGGTTATTTATATAATTTAAAGTATGTTTCTCGCAAGTATCATGATACTTGATAATTGTGTAATGATAATAGTTGAAAGTATTTGTATTCCACTTATTTTAAATAAATTGAAAAAATATATGTTGCCATTCCCCTATCTTTTACCTTTACTTTTGAACAACACTTACCAAAATCCATCCAGGTTTTTTTTTAAACCCTTAGCAAAGTTACCCTATTTTCAACAAAGAAATTTGAGCAAATTGACCAATAAGTGGTCAAATACCAATGGCAGTGTTTTCAGTTAGTCCTTCGATAGGCCTCAAAGTTATTTAACTCTAATGTCTTAAAGTGAATTAATTTGTCAATCCAAATTATTTGGCCATTTCTGTTACACTAAAAAATAACATCAGAAGGAGAAAGAAGACTTTGCCTTAATTGTAGTCATACACAAATCAAAGTAGTTCTATCCCCAGGTGGCACTAAAAAGTTCAGTTAAATATCACTAGAAAATAAACAACAAAAATCTTCTAGTAATTTTGTGTGAAGCGAAGAGCTGAGAAAAGAAATAATGGTAAAAATTTCAACCATTTAAATAACTGTAATTTTAGAATCTGATCATACATCGATTTCTAACTGTAGGTCAAGGTCTGTTGTATCCTTTATCTCAAAGTTTTTTTTGTTTTTTTTTTTGTTTTTTTGGGGGGGGGGGGCATAGATGCTATGTATCAAATATTAAATTAGGAATTTTAAAGATGATACGTCACTTATATAGTGGAAACTGAAATTAAAGGTTCTAGCTAAACGATATTCTTTCTTTCGAATCAGATCAGCTATAAAGTCGGCCTCATAAGAGTGATGAAATAGGTCAGCTAGTAGAAGAGCACAATTTGTTCCCACTGGAATGCCCACCATTTGTTGAAAAAGGCGTCCACCACAGTGGACATATATGTGTTAAACTTTCATGTACCAACTTAGAAGTACCTATACAAGGGAAACTCGTATTAAATTACGGAAATCAAATTGTCTACAGACTCCAACTACACACCTTTAACATAATACATCCAAATGTGTTTTGCAGTCGTATAAAATTGGTAAGTCTAAGTATTTCACTAACTGAAAAATGGACTTAATTATGTAAAAAAAATAACCTTAATTTGTCTCCTTATCAACCAAAAAATAAGGCATGTGTAACATAATTCAGTAGGTAATCTTGAAATAATATTCAATTTCTTATTTTATGTAATATGAAGAGTAAATATTTGATACAAAATGGCTTGCTTAATGGCTTAGACTGTTTTTGTTTGAAGGTTGTAGCTTATGACTATTCCTCAAATTCAAATCGCTGTTTAAATCTAAGTGACGCGTAATGTCAAATATAGTTCACTTAACCTAGAAAACCTGGGAGGGAAAATGTTGTATACTAATCTAGCCATTCAAATATTGTGTTATTGTTTAAATCAGAAGGTTACATCATGCGTCTGTTCTTAAGAAAGCGTTCGAAACCTACACTTCACATGGTCATATTACTTGGAATCATACTTCCCTTACCAAAATATGCACATTACATCTGATGCAAACTGCACTCTTTGCTTTGTTATAGTCCGTGAAATAACACTTTCCGGTCAAAACCCATTCATGCTCATAACGTCTGATGCGGACCCTGCGCTTAAAATTGCCGTTTGTCCGAAAAACTACCCAAAACCAAAATATAGCCTGATTATGTAATCTGATGCGAATTGTATGCTTGACATGTCCAAACTCTTTTAAACAGATGATTCGAAGCCTACTCTTCACATAGCCAATACTACTAACATTGCACTTTCCTTACCAAAGTATGCTCATCATATCAGATCCCAACTGTACCTTTAACATTGCCATAGTCCGTGAAATAGCACTTTCGAGTCGGAACTCATTCATGCTCATTACATCTGATGCGGACTGTAGTCTTAACATGGCCGTATGACAGAAACACTACCCAAACAATTGCATGCTTATCACATCATATAATAATTTTACATGGCCCAACTGTTTCAAAAATTTTATTCTTGCTAAAATCATACATGCTCATCACTAAAAATGCCAACCGTTTTCTTAATAAGGCCAAAGGACTTAAAATATAATTTTCCTAACAATTACGTACACGATCATCACATCTGACGGAAACCGTACCCCTGACATGCCCGTATGACAGAAAATCTACCCAAAAATGCATGCATATCACATCATATAAGAATTGAACGCCTAACATGGCCGAACTTTCAAATAACTTATTCCTGCTAAAATCATATATGCACATAACTTTAGATGTCGACCGTTTTCTTAATATGGCCAAAGTACTTGAAATATCATTTTCCTACCCAAAATCATTAATGCTCATCACAATTGATGCGTACAGTTCTCCTTTAAATAGCCATTATACAATTCCAAAGATAACAATACTGTGTGAAATATCCCTTTCGTACCTTAATTCTCCATACTAATCACATATGATGCGAACTGAACTCTTAACATGGTCATACTATCTGAAAAAGCACATTCTTACTAGAATCATACATGCTCATCACATCTGATTTGATATGTAACCTAAGTATGACCACGCTACTTCAAATAGCATTTTCCTACTTTGATCATACATGTTCATCACATCTGATTCGTAATGTATCTGTAATATGATTTTAATACTCGATATAACATTTTCCTGCCAATAACGTACAGGTTCATCACATCTGACGCAAACCGTACCCCTGACATCCACGTTAGACAGATAAAACTACCAAAAAAATGCATGCTTATCACATCATATAAGAATTGTACGCCTGATATCGCCAAACTGTTTCAAATAACTTATTCCTGCTTAAATCATATATGCTCATAACGTAAGATACCAACATTTCCTTAATATGGCCAAAGTACTTGAAATATCATTTTCCTACCCAAAATCATTAATGCTCATGACAATTGATTCGTACTGTCCTCACTTAAATAGCCATTTTACAATTCCAAAGATAGCAATACTCTGTGAAATACCATTTTCGTACCTTAATTCTCCATACCAATCACATATGATGCGAACTGAACTTTTAACATGATCATACTATTTGAAATAGCTCAGTCTTAGCAGAATCATACATGCACATCACATCTGATTTGATAATGTACCCTAAGTATGACCATTCTACGTGAAATAGCATTTTCCTACCTAAATCATACATGCTCATCACATCTGATTCATACAGTACTCTTTATATGACCTTATGACTCGAAATAACATTTTCCTACCAATAACGTACATGATGACCGCATGTGACGCAAACCGTACACCTGACATGCCCGTATGACAGAAAAACTACCCACAAATGCATGCTTATCACATCATATAAGAATTGTACGCCTAACATGGCCAAACTTTTTCAAAAATTATTCCTGCTTAAATCATATATGCCGATAACTTAAGATACTAAACGTTTTCTTAATATGGCCAAAGTACTTGAAATATCATTTTCTTACCCAAAATCAATATTGCTCATGACAATTGATGCATACTGTTCTCCTTTAAATAGCGATTATACAATTCCAAAGATAAAATACTGTGGTATGAAATACCCTAAATGTGACCGTACTACTTTAAATAGCACTTTCCTACCTAAATCAAATATGCTCATCACATCTGATTCCTAATGTACTGTCCATATGACCTCACGACTCGAAATAACATTTTCCTACAAACAACATACATGATCATTACATCTGACGGAAACGGTACCCCTGACATGTCCGTATAACAGACAAAGATAGCAATACTCTGTGAAATACCATTTTCGTACCTTGATTCTCCATACCAATGACATATGATGCGAACTGTACTCTTAACATGATCATACTACTTGAAATAGCACATTCGTACCAGAATCATACATGCTCATCAAATCTGATTTGATATGTGTCCTAAATTTAACCATGCTACTTCAAATAGCACTTTCCTACCTAGATCATACATGCTCATCATATCTAATTCGTACTGTATTCTTGATATTTCCTTACGACTCGAAATAACAATTTCCTGCCAATAACATACATGATCATCACATCTGACGGAAACGGTACCCCTGACATGCCCGTAAGACAGAAAAACTACCGAAAAATGCATGCTTATCACATCATAAAAGAATTATACGGCTATCATGGCCAAACTGTTTCAAATATTTGATTCCTGCTAAAATCATACGTGCCCATAATTTAAGACGTCAACCGTTTTCTTAACATGGTCAAAGTAGTTGAAATATCATTTTCCTTACCAAAATCAAAAAATGCTCATGGTAATTGATGCGTAGAGATCTCACTAAAATAGCCATTTTACAATACCAAAGAGAGTTATACTGTGTAAAATGCAATTTTCGTACCTTAATTCTCTATACCAATCACATATGATGTGAACTGTACCCTTAACATGATCATACTACTTGAAATGGCACATTCTAACCAGAATAGAATAGGCTTATCACATCAGATTTGATATGTACCCTAAATATGACCATACTACTTCAAATAGCACTTTCCTACCTAGAACACACATGCTCATCATATCTGATTCATACTGTATTCTTAATATTACCTTACGACTCGAAATAACATTTTCCTATCAATAACGTACATGATCATGACATCTGACGGAAACCGAACCCCTGACATGTATGTATAACAGAAATCTTCACAAAAAATGTATGCTTATCTTATCATAAAAGAATTGTATTCCTAACATGGCCAAACAGTTTCAAATAACTTATTCCTGCTGAAGTCATACATGCCCATAATTTAAGACGCCAACCGTTTTCTTAATATGACAAAAGTACTTTAAATATTATTTTCCTACCCAAAATCAATAATGCTCATGACAATTGATGCGTACTGTTCTCACTTAAATAGCCATTATACAATTCCAAAGATAGCAATACTGTGTGAAATACCATTTCTCGTACCTTAATTCTCCATACTAATCACATATGATGCGATCTGTACTGTTAACATGATCATACTGCTTCAAATAGTACATTCTTTCAAGAATAAAATAGGCTTATCACATCAGATTTGATATGTACCATAAATATGACCATTCTACTTTAAATAGCATTTTCCTACTTAAATCATAAAGGGTCATCTTATCTGATTCGTACTATATTCTTAATATGATCTTACGACTCGAAATAACATTTTCCTACCAATAACGTACTTGATGACCGCATGTGACGCAAACCGTATGACAGAAAAACTACCCACAAATGCATGCTTATCACATCATATAAGAAGTCTACGCTTAACATGGCCAAACTGTTTCAAATAACTTATTCCTACGAATATCATATAAGCCGATAATTTAAGATGCCAAACGTTTTCTTAATATGGCCAAAGTACTAGAAATATCATTTTCCTACCCAAAACCAATAATGCCCATGACAATTGATGCATACTCTTCTCACTTAAATAGCCATTATACAATTCCAAAGATAACAATACTTTGGTGTGAAATACCCTATATATGACCGTACTACTTGAAATAGCACTTTTCTGCCTAAATCATATATGCTCATCACATCTGATTCCTACTGTACTGTTCATATGACCTCACGACTCGAAATAATATTTTCCTACAAACAACCTTTATGATCATCACATCTGACCCAAACCGTACCCCTGACATGTCCGTAAGACAGAAAAACTACCCAAAAATGCATGCTTATCACATCATATAAGAATTGTACGTCTATCATGGCCAAACTGTTTCAAATCACTTATTCCTTCTTTATCCATATATGCCCATAACTTAAGATGCCAAAGTTTTCTTAATATGGCTAAAGTACCTGAAATATAATTTTTCTACCCAAAATCATTAATGCTCATGACAATTGATGCGTACAGTTCTCCTTTAAATAGTCATTATACAATTCCAAAGATGGCAATACTCTGTGAAATACCATTCTCGTACCTTAATTCTCCATACCAATAACATATGATGTGAACTGTACTCTTAACAGTTCATACTACTTGAAATAGCACATTCGTAACAGAATCATGCATGCTCATCAAATCTGACTTGATATGTATCCTAAATTGGACCATACTACTTCAAATAGCACTTTCCTACCTAAATCATACATGCTCATCATATATAATTCGTACTGTATTCTTAATATATCCTTACGACTCGAAATAAAATCTTACTGCCAATAACGTACATGATAGTCACTTCGGAGGGAAACCGTACCCCTACCATGGCCGTTTAACAGACAAAATATCAAAAAATGCATGCTTATCACATCATATAAGCATTGTACGCCTGACATCTCCAAACTGTTTCAAATAACTTATTCCTGCTAAGATCATATATGCCCATAACTTAACATGCGAACGTTTCCTTAGTATAGCCAAAGTACTTGAAATATCATTTTCCTACCTAAAATCATTAATGCTCATGACAATTGATACGTGCAGTTCTCCTTTAAATAGACATTATACAATTCCATAGATAACAATACTCTGTGAAATACAATTTTCGTACCTTAATTCTCCATACAAATCACATATTATGCGAACTGAACTCTTAACATAATCATACTACTTGAAATAGCGCATTCTTAGCCGAATCAAACATACTTATCACATCTGATTTGATATGTAACCTCAATATGACCATACTACTTGAACTAGCACTTTCCGTCTTCAAGCACACATATTCATCATATATGATTAGTAATTTATCTGTAATTAGATTTTACGACTTGATATAACATTTTCCTGCCAATAACGTACAGGATCATCACATTTGACGTAAATCGTACCCCTGACATGCACGTATGACAGAAAAACTACCCACAAATGCATGCTTATCACATATAAGAAGTGTATGCCTAACATGGCCAAACTGTTTCAAATAACTTATTCCTACTAAAATCATATAAGCCGATAACTTAAGATGCCAAACGTTTTCTTAATACGGCCATAGTACTTGAAATATCATTTTCCTACCCAAAAACAATAATGCTCATCACAATTGATGCATACTGTTCTCACTTAAATAGCCATTATACAATTCCAAAGATAACAATGCTTTGGTGTGAAATACCCTAAATATGACAGTACTACTTGAAATAGCACTTTCCTGCCTAAATCATATATGCTCATCACATCTGATTCCTACTGTACTATTCATATGACCTCACGACTCGAAATAATATTTTCCTACAAACAATCTATATGATCATCACATCTGACGCAAACCGTACCCCTGACATGTCCGTAAGACAGAAAAACTACCCAAAAATGCATGCTTATCACATCATATAAGAATTGTACGCCTAACATGGCCAAACTGTTTCAAATCACTTATTCCTTCTTTATCCATATATGCCCATAAGGTAAGATGCCAAAGTTTTCTTAATATGGCTAAAGTACCTGAAATATAATTTTTCTACCCAAAATCATTAATGCTCATGACAATTGATACGTGCAGTTCTCTTTTAAATAGCCATTATACAATTCCAAAGATAACACTACTGTGGGAAATACCAATTTCGTACCTTAATTCTCCATATCAATCACATATGATGCGAACTGAACTCTTAACATAATCATTCTACTTGAAATAGCTCATTCTTAGCAGAATCAAACATACTTATCAAATCTGATTTGATATGTATCCTATATTGGACCATACTACTTCAAATAGCACTTTTCTACCTAAATCATACATGCTCATCATATCTAATTCGTACTGTATTCTTAATATGACATTACGACTCGAAATAAAATTTTACTGCCAATAACGTACATGATAGTCACTTCGGAGGGAAACCGTACCCCTACCATGCCCGTTTAACAGACAAACTATCCAAAAATGCATGCTTATCACATATAAAAAGTGTATGCCTAACATGGCCAAACTGTTTCAAATAACTTATTCCTACTAAAATCATATAAGCCGATAACTTAAGATGCCAAACGTTTTCTTAATACGGCCAAAGTGCTTGAAATATCATTTTCCTACCCAAAATCAATAATGCTCATCACAATTGATGCATACTGCTCTCACTTAAATAGCCATTATACAATTCCAAAGATACCAATACTGTGGGAAATACCAATTTCGTACCTTAATTCTTCATATCAATCACATATGATGCGAACTGAACTCTTAACATAATCATTCTACTTGAAATAGCTCATTCTTAGCAGAATCAAACATACTTATCAAATCTGATTTGATATGTATCCTAAATTGGACCATACTACTTCAAATAGCACTTTCCTACCTAAATCATACATGCTCATCATATCTAATTCGTACTGTATTCTTAACATGACCTTACGACTCGAAATAAAATTTTACTGTCAATAACGTACATGATAGTCACTTCGGAGGGAAACCGTACCCCTACCATGCCCGTTTAACAGACAAACTACCCAAGAATGCATGCTTACCATATCATATAAGCATTGTACGCCTGACAACTCCAAACTGCTTCGAAAAACTTATTCCTGCTAAAATCATATATGCCCATAACTTAACATGCGAACGTTTCCTTAATATAGCCAAAGTACTTGAAATATCATTTTCCTACCCAAAATCATTAATGCTCATGACAATTGATACGTGCAGTTCTCCTTTAAATAGCCATTATACAATTCCAAAGATTACAATACTCTGTGAAATACAATTTTCGTACCTTAATTCTCCATACAAATCACATATGATGCGAACTGAACTCTTAACATAATCATACTACTTGAAATAGCTCATTCTTAGCCGAATCAAACATACTTATCACATCTGATTTGATATGTAACCTAAATATGACCATACTACTTGTACTAGCACTTTCCTACTTCAATCACACATACTCATCACATCTGATTAGTAATTTATCTGTAATTAGATTTTACGACTTGATATAACATTTTCCTGCCAATAACGTACAGGATCATCACATCTGACGCAAACCGTACCCCTGACATGCACGTATGACAGAAAAACTACCCACAAATGCATGCTTATCACATATAAAAAGTGTATGCCTAACATGGCCAAACTGTTTCAAATAACTTATTCCTACTAAAATCATATAAGCCGATAACTTAAGATGCCAAACGTTTTCTTAATACGGCCAAAGTGCTTGAAATATCATTTTCCTACCCAAAATCAATAATGCTCATCACAATTGATGCATACTGCTCTCACTTAAATAGCCATTATACAATTCCAAAGATACCAATACTGTGGGAAATACCAATTTCGTACCTTAATTCTTCATATCAATCACATATGATGCGAACTGAACTCTTAACATAATCATTCTACTTGAAATAGCTCATTCTTAGCAGAATCAAACATACTTATCAAATCTGATTTGATATGTATCCTAAATTGGACCATACTACTTCAAATAGCACTTTCCTACCTAAATCATACATGCTCATCATATCTAATTCGTACTGTATTCTTAACATGACCTTACGACTCGAAATAAAATTTTACTGTCAATAACGTACATGATAGTCACTTCGGAGGGAAACCGTACCCCTACCATGCCCGTTTAACAGACAAACTACCCAAGAATGCATGCTTACCATATCATATAAGCATTGTACGCCTGACAACTCCAAACTGCTTCGAAAAACTTATTCCTGCTAAAATCATATATGCCCATAACTTAACATGCGAACGTTTCCTTAATATAGCCAAAGTACTTGAAATATCATTTTCCTACCCAAAATCATTAATGCTCATGACAATTGATACGTGCAGTTCTCCTTTAAATAGCCATTATACAATTCCAAAGATTACAATACTCTGTGAAATACAATTTTCGTACCTTAATTCTCCATACAAATCACATATGATGCGAACTGAACTCTTAACATAATCATACTACTTGAAATAGCTCATTCTTAGCCGAATCAAACATACTTATCACATCTGATTTGATATGTAACCTAAATATGACCATACTACTTGTACTAGCACTTTCCTACTTCAATCACACATACTCATCACATCTGATTAGTAATTTATCTGTAATTAGATTTTACGACTTGATATAACATTTTCCTGCCAATAACGTACAGGATCATCACATCTGACGCAAACCGTACCCCTGACATGCACGTATGACAGAAAAACTACCCACAAATGCATGCTTATCACATATAAAAAGTGTATGCCTAACATGGCCAAACTGTTTCAAATAACTTATTCCTACTAAAATCATATAAGCCGATAACTTAAGATGCCAAACGTTTTCTTAATACGGCCAAAGTGCTTGAAATATCATTTTCCTACCCAAAATCAATAATGCTCATCACAATTGATGCATACTGCTCTCACTTAAATAGCCATTATACAATTCCAAAGATACCAATACTGTGGGAAATACCAATTTCGTACCTTAATTCTTCATATCAATCACATATGATGCGAACTGAACTCTTAACATAATCATTCTACTTGAAATAGCTCATTCTTAGCAGAATCAAACATACTTATCAAATCTGATTTGATATGTATCCTAAATTGGACCATACTACTTCAAATAGCACTTTCCTACCTAAATCATACATGCTCATCATATCTAATTCGTACTGTATTCTTAACATGACCTTACGACTCGAAATAAAATTTTACTGTCAATAACGTACATGATAGTCACTTCGGAGGGAAACCGTACCCCTACCATGCCCGTTTAACAGACAAACTACCCAAGAATGCATGCTTACCATATCATATAAGCATTGTACGCCTGACAACTCCAAACTGCTTCGAAAAACTTATTCCTGCTAAAATCATATATGCCCATAACTTAACATGCGAACGTTTCCTTAATATAGCCAAAGTACTTGAAATATCATTTTCCTACCCAAAATCATTAATGCTCATGACAATTGATACGTGCAGTTCTCCTTTAAATAGCCATTATACAATTCCAAAGATTACAATACTCTGTGAAATACAATTTTCGTACCTTAATTCTCCATACAAATCACATATGATGCGAACTGAACTCTTAACATAATCATACTACTTGAAATAGCTCATTCTTAGCCGAATCAAACATACTTATCACATCTGATTTGATATGTAACCTAAATATGACCATACTACTTGTACTAGCACTTTCCTACTTCAATCACACATACTCATCACATCTGATTAGTAATTTATCTGTAATTAGATTTTACGACTTGATATAACATTTTCCTGCCAATAACGTACAGGATCATCACATCTGACGCAAACCGTACCCCTGACATGCACGTATGACAGAAAAACTACCCACAAATGCATGCTTATCACATATAAAAAGTGTATGCCTAACATGGCCAAACTGTTTCAAATAACTTATTCCTACTAAAATCATATAAGCCGATAACTTAAGATGCCAAACGTTTTCTTAATACGGCCAAAGTGCTTGAAATATCATTTTCCTACCCAAAATCAATAATGCTCATCACAATTGATGCATACTGCTCTCACTTAAATAGCCATTATACAATTCCAAAGATACCAATACTGTGGGAAATACCAATTTCGTACCTTAATTCTTCATATCAATCACATATGATGCGAACTGAACTCTTAACATAATCATTCTACTTGAAATAGCTCATTCTTAGCAGAATCAAACATACTTATCAAATCTGATTTGATATGTATCCTAAATTGGACCATACTACTTCAAATAGCACTTTCCTACCTAAATCATACATGCTCATCATATCTAATTCGTACTGTATTCTTAACATGACCTTACGACTCGAAATAAAATTTTACTGTCAATAACGTACATGATAGTCACTTCGGAGGGAAACCGTACCCCTACCATGCCCGTTTAACAGACAAACTATCCAAAAATGCATGCTTATCACATCATATAAGCATTGTACTCCTGACATCTCCAAACTGTTTCATATAACTTATTCCTGCTAAAATCATATATGCCCATAACTTAACATGCGAACGTTTCCTTAGTATTGCCAAAGTACTTGAAATATCATTTTCCTACCCAAAATCATTCTACAATTCCAAAGATTACAATATTCTGTGAAATACAATTTTCGTACCTTAATTCTCCATATCAATCACATATGATGCGAACTGAACTCTTAACATAATCATACTACGTGAAATAGCTCATTCTTAGCAGAATCAAACATACTTATCAAATCTGATTTGATGTGTATCCTAAATTGGACCATACTACTTCAAATAGCACTTTCCTACCTAAATCATACATGCTCATAATATCTAATTCGTACTGTATTCTTAACATGACCTTACGACTCGAAATAAAATTTTACTGTCAATAACGTACATGATAGTCACTTCGGAGGGAAACCGTACCCCTACCATGCCCGTTTAACAGACAAACTATCCAAAAATGCATGCTTATCACATATAAAAAGTGTATGCCTAACATGGCCAAACTGTTTCAAATAACTTATTCCTACTAAAATCATATAAGCCGATAACTTAAGATGCCAAACGTTTTCTTAATACGGCCAAAGTGCTTGAAATATCATTTTCCTACCCAAAATCAATAATGCTCATCACAATTGATGCATACTGCTCTCACTTAAATAGCCATTATACAATTCCAAAGATACCAATACTGTGGGAAATACCAATTTCGTACCTTAATTCTTCATATCAATCACATATGATGCGAACTGAACTCTTAACATAATCATTCTACTTGAAATAGCTCATTCTTAGCAGAATCAAACATACTTATCAAATCTGATTTGATATGTATCCTAAATTGGACCATACTACTTCAAATAGCACTTTCCTACCTAAATCATACATGCTCATCATATCTAATTCGTACTGTATTCTTAACATGACCTTACGACTCGAAATAAAATTTTACTGTCAATAACGTACATGATAGTCACTTCGGAGGGAAACCGTACCCCTACCATGCCCGTTTAACAGACAAACTACCCAAGAATGCATGCTTACCATATCATATAAGCATTGTACGCCTGACAACTCCAAACTGCTTCGAAAAACTTATTCCTGCTAAAATCATATATGCCCATAACTTAACATGCGAACGTTTCCTTAATATAGCCAAAGTACTTGAAATATCATTTTCCTACCCAAAATCATTAATGCTCATGACAATTGATACGTGCAGTTCTCCTTTAAATAGCCATTATACAATTCCAAAGATTACAATACTCTGTGAAATACAATTTTCGTACCTTAATTCTCCATACAAATCACATATGATGCGAACTGAACTCTTAACATAATCATACTACTTGAAATAGCTCATTCTTAGCAGAATCAAACATACTTATCACATCTGATTTGATATGTAACCTAAATATGACCATACTACTTGTACTAGCACTTTCCTACTTCAATCACACATACTCATCACATCTGATTAGTAATTTATCTGTAATTAGATTTTACGACTTGATATAACATTTTCCTGCCAATAACGTACAGGATCATCACATCTGACGCAAACCGTACCCCTGACATGCACGTATGACAGAAAAACTACCCACAAATGCATGCTTATCACATATAAAAAGTGTATGCCTAACATGGCCAAACTGTTTCAAATAACTTATTCCTACTAAAATCATATAAGCCGATAACTTAAGATGCCAAACGTTTTCTTAATACGGCCAAAGTGCTTGAAATATCATTTTCCTACCCAAAATCAATAATGCTCATCACAATTGATGCATACTGCTCTCACTTAAATAGCCATTATACAATTCCAAAGATACCAATACTGTGGGAAATACCAATTTCGTACCTTAATTCTTCATATCAATCACATATGATGCGAACTGAACTCTTAACATAATCATTCTACTTGAAATAGCTCATTCTTAGCAGAATCAAACATACTTATCAAATCTGATTTGATATGTATCCTAAATTGGACCATACTACTTCAAATAGCACTTTCCTACCTAAATCATACATGCTCATCATATCTAATTCGTACTGTATTCTTAACATGACCTTACGACTCGAAATAAAATTTTACTGCCAATAACGTACATGATAGTCACTTCGGAGGGAAACCGTACCCCTACCATGCCCGTTTAACAGACAAACTATCCAAAAATGCATGCATATCACATCATATAAGCATTGTACGCCTGACATCTCCAAACTGTTTCATATAACTTATTCCTGCTAAAATCATATATGCCCATAACTTAACATGCGAACGTTTCCTTAGTATAGCCAAAGTACTTGAAATATCATTTTCCTACCCAAAATCATTAATGCTCATGACAATTGATACGTGCAGTTCTCCTTTAAATAGCCATTATACAATTCCAAACATTACAATTCTCTGTGAAATACATTTTTCGTACCTTAATTCTCCATATCAATCACATATGATGCGAACTGAACTCTTAACATAATCATACTACGTGAAATAGCTCATTCTTAGCAGAATCAAACATACTTATCAAATCTGATTTGATGTGTATCCTAAATTGGACCATACTACTTCAAATAGCACTTTCCTACCTAAATCATACATGCTCATAATATCTAATTCGTACTGTATTCTTAACATGACCTTACGACTCGAAATAAAATTTTACTGTCAATAACGTACATGATAGTCACTTCGGAGGGAAACCGTACCCCTACCATGCCCGTTTAACAGACAAACTATCCAAAAATGCATGCTTATCACATATAAAAAGTGTATGCCTAACATGGCCAAACTGTTTCAAATAACTTATTCCTACTAAAATCATATAAGCCGATAACTTAAGATGCCAAACGTTTTCTTAATACGGCCAAAGTGCTTGAAATATCATTTTCCTACCCAAAATCAATAATGCTCATCACAATTGATGCATACTGCTCTCACTTAAATAGCCATTATACAATTCCAAAGATACCAATACTGTGGGAAATACCAATTTCGTACCTTAATTCTTCATATCAATCACATATGATGCGAACTGAACTCTTAACATAATCATTCTACTTGAAATAGCTCATTCTTAGCAGAATCAAACATACTTATCAAATCTGATTTGATATGTATCCTAAATTGGACCATACTACTTCAAATAGCACTTTCCTACCTAAATCATACATGCTCATCATATCTAATTCGTACTGTATTCTTAACATGACCTTACGACTCGAAATAAAATTTTACTGTCAATAACGTACATGATAGTCACTTCGGAGGGAAACCGTACCCCTACCATGCCCGTTTAACAGACAAACTATCCAAAAATGCATGCTTATCACATCATATAAGCATTGTACTCCTGACATCTCCAAACTGTTTCATATAACTTATTCCTGCTAAAATCATATACGCCCATAACTTAACATGCGAACGTTTCCTTAATATAGCCAAAGTACTTGAAATATCATTTTCCTACCCAAAATCATTAATGCTCATGACAATTGATACGTGCAGTTCTCCTTTAAATAGCCATTATACAATTCCAAAGATTACAATACTCTGTGAAATACAATTTTCGTACCTTAATTCTCCATACAAATCACATATGATGCGAACTGAACTCTTAACATAATCATACTACTTGAAATAGCTCATTCTTAGCCGAATCAAACATACTTATCACATCTGATTTGATATGTAACCTAAATATGACCATACTACTTGTACTAGCACTTTCCTACTTCAATCACACATACTCATCACATCTGATTAGTAATTTATCTGTAATTAGATTTTACGACTTGATATAACATTTTCCTGCCAATAACGTACAGGATCATCACATCTGACGCAAACCGTACCCCTGACATGCACGTATGACAGAAAAACTACCTACAAATGCATGCTTATCACATATAAGAAGTGTATGCCTAACAAGGCCAAACTGTTTCAAATAACTTATTCCTGCTAAAATCATATAAGCCAATAAGTTAAGATGCCAAACGTTTTCTTAATACGGCCAAAGTACTTGAAATATCATTTTCCTACCCAAAATCAATAATGCTCATCACAATTGATGCATACTGTTCTCACTTAAATAGCCATTATACAATTCCAAAGATACCAATACTGTGGGAAATACCAATTTCGTACCTTAATTCTCCATACCAATCACATATGATGCGAACTGAACTCTTAACATAATCATTCTACTTGAAATAGCTCATTCTTAGCAGAATCAAACATACTTATCAAATCTGATTTGATATGTATCCTAAATTGGACCATACTACTTCAAATAGCACTTTCCTACCTAAATCATACATGCTCATCATATCTAATTCGTACTGTATTCTTAACATGACCTTACGACTCGAAATAAAATTTTACTGCCAATAACGTACATGATAGTCACTTCGGAGGGAAACCGTACCCCTACCATGCCCGTTTAACAGACAAACTATCCAAAAATGCATGCATATCACATCATATAAGCATTGTACGCCTGACATCTCCAAACTGTTTCATATAACTTATTCCTGCTAAAATCATATATGCCCATAACTTAACATGCGAACGTTTCCTTAGTATAGCCAAAGTACTTGAAATATCATTTTCCTACCCAAAATCATTAATGCTCATGACAATTGATACGTGCAGTTCTCCTTTAAATAGCCATTATACAATTCCAAACATTACAATTCTCTGTGAAATACATTTTTCGTACCTTAATTCTCCATATCAATCACATATGATGCGAACTGAACTCTTAACATAATCATACTACGTGAAATAGCTCATTCTTAGCAGAATCAAACATACTTATCAAATCTGATTTGATGTGTATCCTAAATTGGACCATACTACTTCAAATAGCACTTTCCTACCTAAATCATACATGCTCATAATATCTAATTCGTACTGTATTCTTAACATGACCTTACGACTCGAAATAAAATTTTACTGTCAATAACGTACATGATAGTCACTTCGGAGGGAAACCGTACCCCTACCATGCCCGTTTAACAGACAAACTATCCAAAAATGCATGCTTATCACATATAAAAAGTGTATGCCTAACATGGCCAAACTGTTTCAAATAACTTATTCCTACTAAAATCATATAAGCCAATAACTTAAGATGCCAAACGTTTTCTTAATACGGCCAAAGTGCTTGAAATATCATTTTCCTACCCAAAATCAATAATGCTCATCACAATTGATGCATACTGCTCTCACTTAAATAGCCATTATACAATTCCAAAGATACCAATACTGTGGGAAATACCAATTTCGTACCTTAATTCTTCATATCAATCACATATGATGCGAACTGAACTCTTAACATAATCATTCTACTTGAAATAGCTCATTCTTAGCAGAATCAAACATACTTATCAAATCTGATTTGATATGTATCCTAAATTGGACCATACTACTTCAAATAGCACTTTCCTACCTAAATCATACATGCTCATCATATCTAATTCGTACTGTATTCTTAACATGACCTTACGACTCGAAATAAAATTTTACTGCCAATAACGTACATGATAGTCACTTCGGAGGGAAACCGTACCCCTACCATGCCCGTTTAACAGACAAACTATCCAAAAATGCATGCATATCACATCATATAAGCATTGTACGCCTGACATCTCCAAACTGTTTCATATAACTTATTCCTGCTAAAATCATATATGCCCATAACTTAACATGCGAACGTTTCCTTAGTATAGCCAAAGTACTTGAAATATCATTTTCCTACCCAAAATCATTAATGCTCATGACAATTGATACGTGCAGTTCTCCTTTAAATAGCCATTATACAATTCCAAACATTACAATTCTCTGTGAAATACATTTTTCGTACCTTAATTCTCCATATCAATCACATATGATGCGAACTGAACTCTTAACATAATCATACTACGTGAAATAGCTCATTCTTAGCAGAATCAAACATACTTATCAAATCTGATTTGATGTGTATCCTAAATTGGACCATACTACTTCAAATAGCACTTTCCTACCTAAATCATACATGCTCATAATATCTAATTCGTACTGTATTCTTAACATGACCTTACGACTCGAAATAAAATTTTACTGTCAATAACGTACATGATAGTCACTTCGGAGGGAAACCGTACCCCTACCATGCCCGTTTAACAGACAAACTATCCAAAAATGCATGCTTATCACATATAAAAAGTGTATGCCTAACATGGCCAAACTGTTTCAAATAACTTATTCCTACTAAAATCATATAAGCCGATAACTTAAGATGCCAAACGTTTTCTTAATACGGCCAAAGTGCTTGAAATATCATTTTCCTACCCAAAATCAATAATGCTCATCACAATTGATGCATACTGCTCTCACTTAAATAGCCATTATACAATTCCAAAGATACCAATACTGTGGGAAATACCAATTTCGTACCTTAATTCTTCATATCAATCACATATGATGCGAACTGAACTCTTAACATAATCATTCTACTTGAAATAGCTCATTCTTAGCAAAATCAAACATACTTATCAAATCTGATTTGATGTGTATCCTAAATTGGACCATACTACTTCAAATAGCACTTTCCTACCTAAATCATACATGCTCATCATATCTAATTCGTACTGTATTCTTAATATGACATTACGACTCGAAATAGAATTTTACTGCCAATAACGTACATGATAGTCACTCTGGAGGGAAACTGTACCCCTAACATGCCCGTTTAACAGACAAACTACCCAAAAATGCATGCTTACCACATCATATAAGCATTGTACGCCTGACAACTCCAAACTGCTTCGAAAAACTTATTCCTGCTAAAATCATATATGCCCATAACTTAACATGCGAACGTTTCCTTAATATAGCCAAAGTACTTGAAATATCATTTTCCTACCCAAAATCATTAATGCTCATGACAATTGATACGTGCAGTTCTCCTTTAAATAGCCATTATACAATTCCAAAGATTACAATACTCTGTGAAATACAATTTTCGTACCTTAATTCTCCATACAAATCACATATGATGCGAACTGAACTCTTAACATAATCATACTACTTGAAATAGCTCATTCTTAGCCGAATCAAACATACTTATCACATCTGATTTGATATGTAACCTAAATATGACCATACTACTTGTACTAGCACTTTCCTACTTCAATCACACATACTCATCACATCTGATTAGTAATTTATCTGTAATTAGATTTTACGACTTGATATAACATTTTCCTGCCAATAACGTACAGGATCATCACATCTGACGCAAACCGTACCCCTGACATGCACGTATGACAGAAAAACTACCCACAAATGCATGCTTATCACATATAAAAAGTGTATGCCTAACATGGCCAAACTGTTTCAAATACCTTATTCCTACTAAAATCATATAAGCCGATAACTTAAGATGCCAAACGTTTTCTAAATACGGCCAAAGTGCTTGAAATATCATTTTCCTACCCAAAATCAATAATGCTCATCACAATTGATGCATACTGCTCTCACTTAAATAGCCATTATACAATTCCAAAGATACCAATACTGTGGGAAATACCAATTTCGTACCTTAATTCTTCATATCAATCACATATGATGCGAACTGAACTATTAACATAATCATTCTACTTGAAATAGCTCATTCTTAGCAGAATCAAACATACTTATCAAATCTGATTTGATATGTATCCTAAATTGGACCATACTACTTCAAATAGCACTTTCCTACCTAAATCATACATGCTCATCATATCTAATTCGTACTGTATTCTTAACATGACCTTACGACTCGAAATAAAATTTTACTGCCAATAACGTAGATGATAGTCACTTCGGAGGGAAACCGTACCCCTACCATGCCCGTTTAACAGACAAACTATCCAAAAATGCATGCATATCACATCATATAAGCATTGTACGCCTGACATCTCCAAACTGTTTCATATAACTTATTCCTGCTAAAATCATATATGCCCATAACTTAACATGCGAACGTTTCCTTAGTATAGCCAAAGTACTTGAAATATCATTTTCCTACCCAAAATCATTAATGCTCATGACAATTGATACGTGCAGTTCTCCTTTAAATAGCCATTATACAATTCCAAAGATTACAATATTCTGTGAAATACAATTTTCGTACCTTAATTCTCCATATCAATCACATATGATGCGAACTGAACTCTTAACATAATCATACTACGTGAAATAGCTCATTCTTAGCAGAATCAAACATACTTATCAAATCTGATTTGATGTGTATCCTAAATTGGACCATACTACTTCAAATAGCTCTTTCCTACCTAAATCATACATGCTCATCATATCTAATTCGTACTGTATTCTTAATATGACATTACGACTCGAAATAAAATTTTACTGTCAATAACGTACATGATAGTCACTTCGGAGGGAAATCGTACCCCTAACATGCCCGTTTAACAGACAAACTACCCAAGAATGCATGCTTATCACATCATATAAGCATTGTAGGCATTACATCTCCAAACTGTTTCGAAAAACTTATTCCTGCTAAAATCATATATGCCCATAACTTAACATGCGAACGTTTCCTTAATATAGCCAAAGTACTTGAAATATCATTTTCCTACCTAAAATCATTAATGCTCATGACAATTGATACGTGCAGTTCTCCTTTAAATAGCCATTATACAATTCCAAAGATACTAATACTGTGGGAAATACCAATTTCGTACCTTAATTCTCCATATCAATCACATATGATGCGAACTGAACTCTTAACATAATCATACTACTTGAAATAGCTCATTCTTAGCAGAATCAAACATACTTATCACATCTGATTTGATATGTAACCTAAATATGACCATACTACTTGTACTAGCACTTTCCTACTTCAATCACACATACTCATCACATCTGATTAGTAATTTATCTGTAATTAGATTTTATGACTTGATATAACATTTTCCTGCCAATAACCTTTAGGATCATCACATCTGACGCACACCGTACCCCTGACATGCACGTATGACAGAAAAACTACCCACAAATGCATGCTTATCACATATGAAAAGTGTATGCCTAACATGGCCAAACTGTTTCAAATAACTTATTCCTACTAAAATCATATAAGCCGATAACTTAAGATGCCAAACGTTTTCTTAATACGACCAAAGTGCTTGAAATATCATTTTCCTACCCAAAATCAATAATGCTCATCACAATTGATGCATACTGCTCTCACTTAAATAGCCATTATACAATTCCAAAGATACCAATACTGTGGGAAATACCAATTTCGTACCTTAATTCTTCATATCAATCACATATGATGCGAACTGAACTCTTAACATAATCATTCTACTTGAAATAGCTCATTCTTAGCAGAATCAAACATACTTATCAAATCTGATTTGATATGTATCCTAAATTGGACCATACTACTTCAAATAGCACTTTCCTACCTAAATCATACATACTCATCATATCTAATTCGTACTGTATTCTTAACATGACCTTACGACTCGAAATAAAATTTTACTGCCAATAACGTAGATGATAGTCACTTCGGAGGGAAACCGTACCCCTACCATGCCCGTTTAACAGACAAACTATCCAAAAATGCATGCATATCACATCATATAAGCATTGTACGCCTGACATCTCCAAACTGTTTCATATAACTTATTCCTGCTAAAATCATATATGCCCATAACTTAACATGCGAACGTTTCCTTAGTATAGCCAAAGTACTTGAAATATCATTTTCCTACCCAAAATCATTAATGCTCATGACAATTGATACGTGCAGTTCTCCTTTAAATAGCCATTATACAATTCCAAACATTACAATTCTCTGTGAAATACAATTTTCGTACCTTAATTCTCCATATCAATCACATATGATGCGAACTGAACTCTTAACATAATCATACTACTTGAAATAGCTCATTCTTAGCAAAATCAAACATACTTATCAAATCTGATTTGATGTGTATCCTAAATTGGACCATACTACTTCAAATAGCACTTTCCTACCTAAATCATACATGCTCATCATATCTAATTCGTACTGTATTCTTAATATGACATTACGACTCGAAATAGAATTTTACTGCCAATAACGTACATGATAGTCACTTCGGAGGGAAACTGTACCCCTAACATGCCCGTTTAACAGACAAACTACCCAAAAATGCATGCTTACCATATCATATAAGCATTGTACGCCTGACAACTCCAAACTGCTTCGAAAAACTTATTCCTGCTAAAATCATATATGCCCATAACTTAACATGCGAACGTTTCCTTAATATAGCCAAAGTACTTGAAATATCATTTTCCTACCCAAAATCATTAATGCTCATGACAATTGATACGTGCAGTTCTCCTTTAAATAGCCATTATACAATTCCAAAGATTACAATACTCTGTGAAATACAATTTTCGTACCTTAATTCTCCATACAAATCACATATGATGCGAACTGAACTCTTAACATAATCATACTACTTGAAATAGCTCATTCTTAGCCGAATCAAACATACTTATCACATCTGATTTGATATGTAACCTAAATATGACCATACTACTTGTACTAGCACTTTCCTACTTCAATCACACATACTCATCACATCTGATTAGTAATTTATCTGTAATTAGATTTTACGACTTGATATAACATTTTCCTGCCAATAACGTACAGGATCATCACATCTGACGCAAACCGTACCCCTGATTTGCACGTATGACAGAAAAACTACCCACAAATGCATGCTTATCACATATAAAAAGTGTATGCCTAACATGGCCAAACTGTTTCAAATAACTTATTCCTACTAAAATCATATAAGCCGATAACTTAAGATGCCAAACGTTTTCTAAATACGGCCAAAGTGCTTGAAATATCATTTTCCTACCCAAAATCAATAATGCTCATCACAATTGATGCATACTGCTCTCACTTAAATAGCCATTATACAATTCCAAAGATACCAATACTGTGGGAAATACCAATTTCGTACCTTAATTCTTCATATCAATCACATATGATGCGAACTGAACTATTAACATAATCATTCTACTTGAAATAGCTCATTCTTAGCAGAATCAAACATACTTATCAAATCTGATTTGATATGTATCCTAAATTGGACCATACTACTTCAAATAGCACTTTCCTACCTAAATCATACATGCTCATCATATCTAATTCGTACTGTATTCTTAACATGACCTTACGACTCGAAATAAAATTTTACTGCCAATAACGTACATGATAGTCACTTCGGAGGGAAACCGTACCCCTACCATGCCCGTTTAACAGACAAACTATCCAAAAATGCATGCATATCACATCATATAAGCATTGTACGCCTGACATCTCCAAACTGTTTCATATAACTTATTCCTGCTAAAATCATATATGCCCATAACTTAACATGCGAACGTTTCCTTAGTATAGCCAAAGTACTTGAAATATCATTTTCCTACCCAAAAGCATTAATGCTCATGACAATTGATACGTGCAGTTCTCCTTTAAATAGCCATTATACAATTCCAAAGATTACAATACTCTGTGAAATACAATTTTCGTACCTTAATTCTCCATACAAATCACATATGATGCGAACTGAACTCTTAACATAATCATACTACTTGAAATAGCTCATTCTTAGCCGAATCAAACATACTTATCACATCTGATTTGATATGTAACCTAAATATGACCATACTACTTGTACTAGCACTTTCCTACTTCAATCACACATACTCATCACATCTGATTAGTAATTTATCTGTAATTAGATTTTACGACTTGATATAACATTTTCCTGCCAATAACGTACAGGATCATCACATCTGACGCAAACCGTACCCCTGACATGCACGTATGACAGAAAAACTACCCACAAATGCATGCTTATCACATATAAAAAGTGTATGCCTAACATGGCCAAACTGTTTCAAATACCTTATTCCCACTAAAATCATATAAGCCGATAACTTAAGATGCCAAACGTTTTCTTAATACGGCCAAAGTGCTTGAAATATCATTTTCCTACCCAAAATCAATAATGCTCATCACAATTGATGCATACTGCTCTCACTTAAATAGCCATTATACAATTCCAAAGATACCAATACTGTGGGAAATACCAATTTCGTACCTTAATTCTTCATATCAATCACATATGATGCGAACTGAACTATTAACATAATCATTCTACTTGAAATAGCTCATTCTTAGCAGAATCAAACATACTTATCAAATCTGATTTGATATGTATCCTAAATTGGACCATACTACTTCAAATAGCACTTTCCTACCTAAATCATACATGCTCATCATATCTAATTCGTACTGTATTCTTAACATGACCTTACGACTCGAAATAAAATTTTACTGCCAATAACGTACATGATAGTCACTTCGGAGGGAAACTGTACCCCTACCATGCCCGTTTAACAGACAAACTATCCAAAAATGCATGCATATCACATCATATAAGCATTGTACGCCTGACATCTCCAAACTGTTTCATATAACTTATTCCTGCTAAAATCATATATGCCCATAACTTAACATGCGAACGTTTCCTTAGTATAGCCAAAGTACTTGAAATATCATTTTCCTACCCAAAATCATTAATGCTCATGACAATTGATACGTGCAGTTCTCCTTTAAATAGCCATTATACAATTCCAAAGATTACAATATTCTGTGAAATACAATTTTCGTACCTTAATTCTCCATATCAATCACATATGATGCGAACTGAACTCTTAACATAATCATACTACGTGAAATAGCTCATTCTTAGCAGAATCAAACATACTTATCAAATCTGATTTGATGTGTATCCTAAATTGGACCATACTACTTCAAATAGCTCTTTCCTACCTAAATCATACATGCTCATCATATCTAATTCGTACTGTATTCTTAATATGACATTACGACTCGAAATAAAATTTTACTGCCAATAACGTACATGATAGTCACTTCGGAGGGAAATCGTACCCCTAACATGCCCGTTTAACAGACAAACTACCCAAGAATGCATGCTTATCACATCATATAAGCATTGTAGGCATTACATCTCCAAACTGTTTCGAATAACTTATTCCTGCTAAAATCATATATGCCCATAACTTAACATGCGAACGTTTCCTTAATATAGCCAAAGTACTTGAAATATCATTTTCCTACCCAAAATCATTAATGCTCATGACAATTGATACGTGCAGTTCTCCTTTAAATAGCCATTATACAATTCCAAAGATACTAATACTGTGGGAAATACCAATTTCGTACCTTAATTCTCCATATCAATCACATATGATGCGAACTGAACTCTTAACATAATCATACTACTTGAAATAGCTCATTCTTAGCAGAATCAAACATACTTATCACATCTGATTTGATATGTAACCTAAATATGACCATACTACTTGTACTAGCACTTTCCTACTTCAATCACACATACTCATCACATCTGATTAGTAATTTATCTGTAATTAGATTTTATGACTTGATATAACATTTTCCTGCCAATAACCTTTAGGATCATCACATCTGACGCACACCGTACCCCTGACATGCACGTATGACAGAAAAACTACCCACAAATGCATGCTTATCACATATAAAAAGTGTATGCCTAACATGGCCAAACTGTTTCAAATAACTTATTCCTACTAAAATCATATAAGCCGATAACTTAAGATGCCAAACGTTTTCTTAATACGGCCAAAGTGCTTGAAATATCATTTTCCTACCCAAAATCAATAATGCTCATCACAATTGATGCATACTGCTCTCACTTAAATAGCCATTATACAATTCCAAAGATACCAATACTGTGGGAAATACCAATTTCGTACCTTAATTCTCCATATCAATCACATATGATGCGAACTTAACTCTTAACATAATCATTTTACTTGAAATAGCTCATTCTTAGCAGATTCAAACATACTTATCAAATTTGATTTGATATGTATCCTAAATTGGACCATACTACTTCAAATAGCACTTTCCTACCTAAATCATACATGCTCATCATATCTAATTCGTACTGTATTCTTAATATGACATTACGACTCGAAATAGAATTTTACTGCCAATAACGTACATGATAGTCACTTCGGAGGGAAACTGTACCCCTAACATGCCCGTTTAACAGACAAACTACCCAAGAATGCATGCTTACCACATCATATAAGCATTGTACGCCTGACAACTCCAAACTGCTTCGAAAAACTTATTCCTGCTAAAATCATATATGCCCATAACTTAACATGCGAACGTTTCCTTAATATAGCCAAAGTACTTGAAATATCATTTTCCTACCCAAAATCATTAATGCTCATGACAATTGATACGTGCAGTTCTCCTTTAAATAGCCATTATACAATTCCAAAGATTACAATACTCTGTGAAATACAATTTTCGTACCTTAATTCTCCATACAAATCACATATGATGCGAACTGAACTCTTAACATAATCATACTACTTGAAATAGCTCATTCTTAGCCGAATCAAACATACTTATCACATCTGATTTGATATGTAACCTAAATATGACCATACTACTTGTACTAGCACTTTCCTACTTCAATCACACATACTCATCACATCTGATTAGTAATTTATCTGTAATTAGATTTTACGACTTGATATAACATTTTCCTGCCAATAACGTACAGGATCATCACATCTGACGCAAACCGTACCCCTGACATGCACGTATGACAGAAAAACTACCCACAAATGCATGCTTATCACATATAAAAAGTGTATGCCTAACATGGCCAAACTGTTTCAAATAACTTATTCCTACTAAAATCATATAAGCCGATAACTTAAGATGCCAAACGTTTTCTAAATACGGCCAAAGTGCTTGAAATATCATTTTCCTACCCAAAATCAATAATGCTCATCACAATTGATGCATACTGCTCTCACTTAAATAGCCATTATACAATTCCAAAGATACCAATACTGTGGGAAATACCAATTTCGTACCTTAATTCTTCATATCAATCACATATGATGCGAACTGAACTCTTAACATAATCATACTACTTGAAATAGCTCATTCTTAGCAGAATCAAACATACTTATCAAATCTGATTTGATGTGTATCCTAAATTGGACCATACTACTTCAAATAGCACTTTCCTACCTAAATCATACATGCTCATCATATCTAATTCGTACTGTATTCTTAATATGACCTTACGACTCGAAATAAAATTTTACTGCCAATAACGTAGATGATAGTCACTTCGGAGGGAAACCGTACCCCTGACATGCGCGTTTGACAGAAAAACTACCCAAAAATGCATGCCCATCACCTCATATAGGAAATGTACGCCTAACATGCCCAAGCGGTTTTAAATAACTTATTCTTGCTAAAATTATACATGCCCATAACTTAAAATGCCAACTGTTTTTTAACATGGCCAAAGTACTTGAAAAATCATTTTCCTACCCAAAGTCATTAATGATCATGACAATCAATGCGTACTGTTCACCCCTCAATTCCAAAAATAATAATACTGTGTGAAATACCCTTTCCGTATCTTAATTTTCCATACCAATCATATATGATGCGAATAGAACTCTTAACATGATCATAGTACTTGAAACATCACGTTCTTACTGGAATCGTATATGCACATCACATATGATTTGATATGAAGCGTAAGTATGAAAATATTACTTGAAATAGCACTTTCCTACCTAAATCATACATGCTCATCACGTATGATTCGTACTTTAGTTTTGATATGACCTTTCGACTCGAAATAACATTTACCTACCAATAACGTATATGATCATCATATCTGACGCAAACCGTACCTCTGACATGCACGTATGACGGAGATCTACCCAAAAATGGATGCTTATCATATCATCTAAGCATTGTTAGCCTAACATGGCCAAACTGTTTCAAATCACGTATTCCTGCTAAAATCATGCACGCCCATAACTTAAGATGCTGACCGTTTTCTTAATATGGCCTAAGTACTTGAAATATCATTTTCCTACTCAAAATCATTAATGCTCATGAGAATTGATGCGTTCTGTTTCCTTTAAATAGCCATTATACAATTTGGTTGATTTTTGTGATTTTTCAAATGCTTCTCCTTTATGTAGGAAAAAATTACTTGTAATATATTCATCAGATTTGAAGGATATATAAAACCATCTAAGTGTGAACGAGTTCCATATTTTGGATTATTGTAGATGGCTGCCATTTAAAATGGCCGCCATCTAAATTAATATGCCCCACTGGAAAATAATGTAAATTTCATCTAAATTTTATAAAACGTGGTATATAGGCTTGACATTGTACATTGAATTTAATTTTTTTGATTCTGTGATCATGTGTGGAACATGAGGGAACTTGTATGTGACTTGCTTTCAAGCACAACTTAAAACTTGTTTTATTTTATTTTTAGGGGGCTTTTGTTTCTTCTTTTTTGTTTTTATTTTTATTTTGTTTTGTCTTTTATGCGGATTTTTTGTGTTTTTTTTTTTTGTGAGAAAATTGTGTGTGGGTCCTGGCTTTATTATTTATGTACCATTAGGTAAAATCCGTGGTAATGTAAATTTGACGCTCGATCTGCAAACTCCAGTAGATTGTTTTTGAATGGCACCTTGAGGTACAATGTCAAAGAAATATATACACTTTTAATAAAATTATTGATTGGATGTCTTGAAAATGCTTGTTTTGGTCCCTTATTCCTTACAGTTAAGTAACAACCCAAACCAAAACTTATCCCAGCTTTCCTTTTGTTTTAAACTTGTACATTGTAGAACAAATTTATCGTCCAGAAAACATGTTTCTACCAACACATACTGAATGATTAAACAACACATCAATTTCAATTTCATAAAGATCTTTATTTTTTTAAGTGATTTCTTCTGTGTGTAACTTCCTATTTCTTTACGTTTGTATATTGTAAATTTTAGTGTTCCTGATGCTATCTTGTAAAAGGATTTCCCACCATTTCTACATTTGGTATCAATATTTATATCAGAAAATACTAGTTGTTTCCATTGCAAGTCATTTATAGGAAAACAATACAGAAACCCACGCTACAAAACTGTAAGTGAAATATCTTTTGTCTTTCTTTATGTATGGATTTTTTGTGAAAACATGTCTATTGCAGACCTATTCGATTTTTTTGATTAAATATGGTTTAGGTATATTATGCCATTTGGTGTATTGATTTCAACACGTCTGAGTACTAGATATCAACTTATATGACTTAATATATTAGACTGGCCGAGATGTAAAAGGAGGAAGTTTTAATTAAGGTATGGATGACAACAAACGAGTCCTTCCGTAAGTTAAGATATGAAACTACCTTACTCTACATTCAGTTTGTTTTTCTCTTTCAGAACTATTTGGTCATTTGGCCAGTATTTAATCCATAAATTGTGGAAAGTTACACCGGATATTACTCCCTGTAAGACTGAAATCAGGCTTTCAGTACTTCTTATGTTATATTTTAGATTTGTGGTATATACCGTACACGGACTTCGTCCCCTATCGATTGATATCTCTGATACATAACACGTAAACTACCACAACATGGGCTTTAAGTGGATTTTCATATAAAGGCGACGTAAGCAGGATAAGCTTAAATAAATCCGAGTGATCATTTTTTTTTATTCTAAGAACAAAATACACATATCAACTGAAGTGCGAATATTATGAAGAAGGCGAAAGTACATTGTGAACAGTTAACAAATTCAAAAACCATATTACATGTAGTAGCATATACTTCAATACATGTACATGTAATCTCTTATTACATTCCCGAAGTGGTTTTCAAATAACATTTCCATATAAACTCAACATAAGGAAAATGTTCACATGCTTTCATGACTAGTTAACATTTGCTTATGGAAATAAGACCTGCTATTGAACATGACTGCATAAAAGATTTACAATATAGTCGTTCTATCCTTAGAACTTCGAGACAAGTCAGGCTTCGTCAGAAATCGTACGGAACAAAATATATATGAGTTTAAGACATAAAACATTATCATTATAATACTACAATTTAAATTTAACAATTGTGTAACTCATTTATTTTGTATATAAAAGTCTATATTTAGCTTTTAAGATATCCTGATATACTTGAACTAAGAATGATACAGATCGTTTGGTTATTTTAAAAACTATTACTATGGACACTTTACCAGTACTAAAGGAAGACTTTGGTACCCCTTATCAGTTAATATTATTCTACAGTTACCCAGTTCCACGTGGAGTTTTAACAAATATCAGTATGAAACATTACTGGGTTGGAGCCACATGTATAAGTGACAGTAACTGGAGTCTTATAACTTCATTTGCAATTGTTATCGTACATGTACAACAGATCTGTTAAAAATGACAGGGTGTCAATAATTCTAGTGATTATTATTTATAAATGCAAATACAGGAAGATATTTTCAGATGTTAACATTTCCAACGATTTATATTTTCCTATTTCCAATTTCAGGAGCTTGACACTGAGTCCTTCAAAATGAAGTGCAGTATTTTATGACACTGAATGAGATTTAAGAATACATGGTAATTTGGATGCTACTGAAAAGCCCTTTGACTAAAAATAACATATCACAAAATAAAAGTGTCATTTGGTCTTACTGTAAAAAAAATAGTACATATACATTAGGATCGCGTCTTTTTTATTGTGCAGATGTACACTTCTGTAAAACAGAAGACGAAGAAAAGAGAGGCTGCGATTCATCAGTTGGAAAGAACAAAACTGATCACAGATTTATTTAAAGACAAAACAATTTGAATATTTTCATTCTTCTTTTAAGAGTCAACTGTCAAATAATGGGAAAGTTGGTAAAACATATGAAGATGATAAGACTAGAATATTATTCTCTATATGAAAGGGAGATGGCAAGTAGGATCATTAGCTAAATGATCTCTGTGGATTTTTTTTTATAACTTTTTGAAAAAAAAATGTAAATATTCAAAATCATTAAAACATCTGAGTTTATGATAACAAATCAAATATAAAACCAGTATAATTCCATATATCTAGTAAGTTGATAGAAGTAATGAAACTCTTATTTTCATCAGTAACAATACTTCATAAAAAATGTTGCAGTAGCGCTACAACCAAAATGAACTTAGTTTTTTCACGGAAAACTTGCTTTAGTTTAAATTATGAATTACTCCATCTTGAAAGCATGACAATTTACTCGTCGTTTGACTAATTACTTGTTGCATAATAGTTTCTTCGACAATAAGAGAAATTTGCTGTTTCAGAACTTAATTGCGGTGAAACAATGGCGTCTAGGTAAAGCAGGTCTAAAGTTTCACAGTGTTCATTAGATGATTGGAGAAATGTACAGTTACAAAAGACTTGAATGGACTTAAGATGACATGTTCCACTTGAACTGTACTGCTTACAATAACAATCATAAATGAACATCCCAATTTTAACAGTACTATAATATTCTTTACATTATATTCACCACATAATAGTTCATGTATTACAAAAATAAATAAATAAATGAAAAATGCAAGTTCTGTAAAGCACAGCAGTTACTATAATGTATGTGATGGTAGTACACGGGCTTAAAAGTTACATCACAGCTAATTTTACATTACAATTCTACATTTTTTTACACATTGTGATTGAAATAATGTATACAAATGCATTAATTTCAGAATTTCTGAAGAAAAAAAACTGTTCATATAATAATCATGGCATCAGAATAGGTAGGCAGAATGTATATTTTGTATATAAAAATACTTTTAGTAATGTTATCAATACTAATATAAAATCAAATACAATTTATTGCATCATAAACTGAATAACGTATTAAATTCATTTATCCACAATCATTATTAACAATATTACAATAATTACATATAGAGTTCTTGAAGTTCATGACTTTTCCAATATCATTTACTTTGAGCAGTAAATCAAAGACTACAACGATTAAATTTCTGTTTAGTCCAAATATCCTTTTTTATTATTTTAAAACATCTTTCAACACTTATTTCTTTGTAAAGCAATCCAAAATGTTCAAAAGAAAATACATATCAACCAATATTCCATCAAAGAAACTTTTTCTGTTATAAATCAAATATAATACATGTATATAAAACAACTAACATGTAAATTACTCCACTGGTTTCTCTTAAATACTTTTATTAGAAATCGCAACCCAGGGCAAAAAAATTCTGGATATAAACTTTCTCAGAACTTGGAGACAAGATAGGCTTCATGCACATTCACAAACATAAATTTCATAAAGGGACATATATCAATTGTATTCAATTATTAACTGTTCATTTCATCTTGTTTGTGGTTTGAAGAAAGATGGTCCTAAATCAAGTACAAAATCTCTCAGAACCTGGTGACAAGTCTGGCTTTGTGCACATTCATAAACAGAAACAAAAAATAATACAAAATTCACAAAAGAACATACATCAATTGCATTGAATTAAAAACTGTTCCTTTCATCTTTTTTGTGGTTTGAAAAAAAAGATGATTCTGAATCACAGAACACAAACTTTCTCAGAACTTGGCGACAAGTCCGGCTTCGTGCATTTATAAATCTTCAATTATATTAGAAATTGTAGTTTACAATTATTGAGCATATTATCTGATAAAGCAATATCAAGTTTTACTATCAAGCAGTTTTACTTATAGTGGATTTAAGATAAACCCCCTTAAAGAATCCTAAGTATGTTCGCCTCTATTTGTATTTTATAATTAAGTCAGTCAGATGGATTTTCGGATTGTGGTGCTACAGTGCCATCGTACGCTAACCAGGCAATGGACATTAATGTTGTGTCACAGACTAATCAACATGGCGTTCATTCCACAGCTACTGATGTTTCTAACACTAGAAAAGAAGTTTATGTCAATGTGTCGACCTCAAGCTCTATGACAAACATAACAAGAGGCTCCCAGGAGCTTGAATCTCTCACCTGGTTAAATTTTGTCTTTCAATGGCAATACATTTATCACGAGGTTTACTAATAATTTTGGCCTACGATGACTTTGATGGAACTGATCATAAGGATCAATACAAGGCTTAACAGATGAAAATAACGAAAGGACCACAGGTAGATCTCATCATGCTGAACAGTTTTACTCGGTTATAATTTGGCTAATGGGTTTTGAGATATATTGAAAAACTACAGCTTGACCCCTGTTCTATTTTTAGTAACGGTGACAAAGTTTTTTGACGGATCAAAAATCTAAACAGAACTTTTGTGCAAGATACCCCAAGAAACATCAATACTAAGTTTGATTCCAATCGATCAAGTAGGGTAAGATGAGAAATTTTTTTAAAGAAATAACATTAAAAAAATGAAAGAAAAAACGTCGAAAAAAGTGCAATAACTCCTAAATGGCTTGACAGATTAAAATGAAAATATATATGCAATATATAGTCTAACCCCTATGTTCTATTTTCATTACCGGCGGCCATGTTGTTTGACGGATCAACAATCTAAACACAACTTTTGTGAAAGATGCCCAAAGGAACATCTGTGCAGTTTCATATAATTCCGCTAAGTAGTTTCTGAGAAAGGAGAAGATTTTTTAAAAAAATTGTTAACGACCACGACGACGGACGACGGCGACGGACGCCAATTGATGGCAATAGCTCACATGGCCTTTGACCAGGCAATACATCGTCGGGTGAGATCGCGGTAGTGCCGCTGAATATATCAAGTGGGACAACACCTATAGTCAATGCACACGTCAACATGACATTGCATGTATCGAATAACATTTCTGAAAGTCTCCTGCATAGTACAATTCAATTATGTCAGCAGTCTTTACAAAAGTTGAAATCCAAATCAAACGATATTCGTTTGCAAGTCAACATAAACAGAAGGAAGCAATTTTTGTTAACAATTTTGATTTCATATAAATATATATTAGTGAATAAATGTAACAATAAAATTTATGTCGTATTATAGCAGATTCATTTAGCTTTCAATGCATGTTCATTTTGAGTAAATTAAGTACTTGTACATACAGATAAATACAAAAGGAAAAACAAGAATATACAGATCTCAAGGTATCACAAGTGTTTATGACAATCAACAGATTTTAATGTTTTGATGATGTTCATCTCAATCACTTTGGTATAATATGATATTTTAACACAGTAAGGAGTGCCAAGTTGTATATGAAAGCCAGTAAAACTAATATGTATACCATTTATCAATATTTCCAACATCCAGATCTAATGACATAAATCTTACTAACTTAAAAAATATGATGGATTGAACTACAAGAGTCAAATGTTGATAATCACTCAAAATATTCATACATAAGTAACCTGACAAAATAGAATATATTAAATATAACAAGTTAGAAGACCATAACAAAATACGTATGAACTATAAGTCTTTATGGTACAGAATATAATCATTTTCTTCCGAGTTGCTCATTTACTTTTGTTACTTTGTATGTATGATTTTAGTTACTTTATATTCTTTGTTGTGTATGTCTGTTTTCCATGTCTGGTCTTTGTCCCTGGATTACGTTCTTTTGATTACCGCTATAACCTTGGTTCCCTTGATTACTCTTTATAAGTTAAGTTGTATAACTTAATCTTAATCTTAAACTTAAGTGCAAATCAATTGCACTTGGAGATAAGTACCTACATTGAATCATAATACTAAGAAAACAATATAATAAATTATGAATTAACACATCATATGACATGACATAGCATTATAAAGATGTTCACTGCTCATGTCCAGTCATTTTTATGTCAGATTGTTGTACTCCTCTACCCATTTCATTGCATTGATATTTTTTACTTAGTGATCTCCACTTTTATTTTCATAATTTGATTAAACACATCTTAACATAATATTTCGACATTTTTTTATGAAATTCTTGTTATTTCTTCTGCGTATAAAGCCTTTTAAGACAAAACCTATGGAAAATCATGTGAAATTTTCCAAGGCTTATGTTTCAAAAAGAAGCACACTGACCCATCATTTTTTTTCTACATTCTAGCATAAAAAGATCTTAACAGATTTTACAACCCTCTAAAATCCTTATAATCTTTAAACACAGCAGTGAATATCCTTAAGGAAAACAAAACAAATAGATTTTTTTCTCAGATTAGCTCTAATGTTCTATGTAAGCTGTAGGTTCATGACCTTGTAAAAGGGATTACTGATAGTAATTTCTTATTAACGCATTAGGTTTACCATATGGCAATATTCCAAGTATTAAACAGGATCCAGCTTTTCAGAAGTACAAATACTCTTTCTGCAATTTAATTGTTGTAGACAAGCGATAAACTTATATTTTAAAAGTTTTCAAATTATCAAGTAAATGGAGCATTTTGGCACTTTTCAAGCTTTAAGACAAAGGAGGCACAACAGGAGAAGTTTTGTGCAGATGGGCTTCATTTAAACAGCCAGCTGTTATTACTCAGTGCTGTTTCGATTTGTTACCTTGGTAAACTATGCAAGACATATTAATAGTTTATTATAGCAAGACTTATTTGCCTAGCCAATTTCAATTTTAAGTGCAATCACTTTACTTTTGTTTTTATAACAAGTTTAAAATTAAAAGTCTTTTTGTTTTTTTTAAGTAAAAGTATATGATACTCCAATTATTAGTTAAGTAGGACAAATTGGTATAATGTAAAACAGATTTCTACCAAGAGAGCTCTATAAATCACTCACTAAGCCAGCTAGATTTGTGTTGAAATTGGAACTGGTCTATTAAGAATCAGTTACAGATTACACAGCCAACCTAAGATTTTTATTTCCATTTTGAGATAAGGTACATGAAGAGTTATCGTTCTTTATTTGCTTTGATAAAGTTGATGTTAGTTTGAGATTAATGTATTAAAAACACAGATTGCAAACTTTGCAATAAAATAAAACAAAATACTCCTACCCGTCTCTTTGAAATATATTTGTAGTTATTGATATATTAACTCAATCTAAAAAAGAGCCATTAAGCAAACAAAGACCATCCAGCTCTTGAATGGTATAAACTTGTCATTTACACCATTTACAATCTTCCCATTCCCAATTGTCCTTAAACCCACCCCGCCCCCATAGAAACCCCCCACCCTCATGAAATCCCAATTGCATATTTCTTATCAGTTATTTTATTTTTCAACATTTAAATTATCATTTGTAATTTCATATTAATGAATACTTTCCCGTTCAATTTCTCTTCCTTTCCATTCAAATTCTCCACCCCCCCCCCCCCTATATAAATACCCATCCCCAATCCGCATTCTCCATTCATCCATATGCCATTAAATGGGAAATTTTCTGTATTCTTTCAATATTTGAAATCACAAAATAGATTTCCAATGTACGCATACAATTACTGAAATTCTGTACACTTTGTACATTTACAAAATGGCTGACGGTAAGCTACATACCTATTGTGAAATCCTGTAGCTCGATTATTATTATTTAAAAAAAAAATGTTCTTATTATAATAGCTTCTATCAAATTTGTCAATAAAAAACGCTGGTATTCTACATTCTTTATACTTTTTTTCGCTAAATCTACATAGCCATTTATAATTAAGGTATACATTTTTTTTAAGTATTCCTTCTTTTCCGTTCAATATGCACAATATCCACTCCCCATCCATATTCTCCATTCATTCATATACAATAAAATGGGAAGAATTTTCTGTACTCTATCAACATTTGAAATAACAAATCGATGTGGCTGAATGTACAATTAAGACAAAAAAAAAATAGATTTTATGATACCACAACGAGGTTGAATTACATAAATGCATCTCGCAGCTATGACGATGATTTTGGACATATTAATGTCTATAATATGCTTCTACCGAATTATTTCTCTTCCCAGCTTTCTATGTAGGAGATAACTTATAAAATTACAATATGTCCAAAATGTTCAATAAGTTCGATTAAACATTAAATGTAAGATTCCAGAATTTTTAATTATTGAAAAAATTGATAAAAGCTATCATAAATGGAAAACGCTTATATTCGGGCTGCAAGATTTCAGAACTGGTATGTAGCTTACTCTCAGCCATTTTGTACATGTACAAGGTGTACAGGATTTCTCTGAAGACAGTTAAATTGAATTATCATCCACCTGCAAGATATTTGAAGAATTGTGGTCCAAATCTAAGTTTATTAAAATGCTGTTTCGACGGGAGGAAAATATTGTATATGCCTATAATTTGAGCCTTCCTTCATTCCAATATATGTTCGATTGTATTAAGAATAATGTGTGTCGCAAATTAGACGATTTTTTGCTATAGTAGGCATTTCATGCTATTTCATGTCGGAAGAGTCAGTGCTTGACTATATTTTAGCTATGATTCCACCGTCAGAAAAGAAGTTATACTTAAAAGCAATCCATACCTTAATTAAAAAATGGCTATGTAGGTTTAGTGAAAAAAGGTATACACTTTAACCTTTGTTCAATAAACAAACTAACCCTTATTATTTAAAGCAAACTTCAATATCATTGAACAGTAATGTCTCTAATAAAACAATATGAAGTAAGTTAACAAACAAAGCCTTCTTGATGGCTTATAAAAAAACTATTTTGAACCCACAATTAGGTATTAATTAATAAATGCATCCCGCTATTAAGATTAGGATGTTGAATATTTCAATGTCAATATTATAATCATATCGAAGCATTTCCCTTCCCAGCTATCTAGGTAAGAGGTAACTTACATTATGTTAAAAATGTTCAATGATTTCTTTACAACATTATGAAAAAAAATCTTTTTACTTTGTTGATTAGAAAAAATGTCTTCTGAATACTTTAATCTGCAGAGTTCATTATTGTTTTTTTCCAAAACTGAAGTATTCTTTGTGATCAGAATTAAATTGGTAACAAACAAAACCAAATGTATATCTCAAATAATCAATATGATCATTGAACAGAAAACTTTCGTTTATACCTAGGCAAAATCCGTGTGTTGTTCACAACTGGTGCAATGTGTGCCATCTTTCTGCTGTCTTGTGGAATAATATAAATGGAGAATTTCTATCATTATCTGTCTATACGATACAACTATCTTTGTCGTTTAATCCATTATATTAAAGATCGGGAAGGACATTTTCCAGTCATTGAGAGGACGGCACACAAACAAATCCTATGATCATCGTGCATCCTAACATAAAATAA
Organism: Perna viridis; assembly: GCA_037379345.1. NCBI lineage: Eukaryota > Metazoa > Mollusca > Bivalvia > Mytilida > Mytilidae > Perna > Perna viridis. The sequence goes on from CM074520.1 coordinate 177,613, forward strand.
AATATGAAACAAACAGTGTCACACTTATTCACAATTGATCTTTGACGATATACACATATATATATATGAAATCCATATCTCTCAAACCTGTGCATTGGGGACAAAATCAGAATATTTAAAATTGCGTGTATGTATTTTAATGGTTTTAAATTGTACCAGAAAAAAAATGGATTGATATTCACATTGACGAATCTGAGTTTTGTGAATACATAATTGTCAGGACATGTAGTGTAGAATGTGTCGTGAAAAAGATATCACGCTTCGTAGAGACATTTATAATATCCCTGTTTACATTAACTGACATTTGTATGTAATGTGAAATTCGAATTATGATCTGACGATGCTAAAGTACATTATTGATTGTTTGATAAGAAGAAATGCTATATAGAAAAAAGCAGCCCTATTAGGGTATACAAGAACTTATGTTTTAGTGAATATTAGAAAGCAACGCCATTATGCAAATATTCTCTAGATTTCGCTCAGGACTTTAGGGAAACCTTTCCTAGAAATGTGCTAGAAACATAATTTTACAGCATATTTTAAATCAGGCCTTTATATAAAACAATAAGTATTCTTTTTTTTAGGATATAAATATAAGTTTCTATTAGCCATTTGTCCTATCTATTCAACATTGTACTTCAATTTACCTGTTTTTTTAGCATAAAATGAAGTAGATAGCTATCCCAGTTGCTTCAGTTTCTTCATTTTCAATTCTTTTTTTTTTCAACAAATGTTCCAAATAGACAGTGTCATTTTCCTCGACTCTGCAAACAAAAAGAATTCTGTTTATGGAAGACAAATATATAATATAAATTTCATAATTTGTATTCAACAACACAAGACAGGGATTTTTGTTGAAAAAATTTATATTTTTCAAAATCAAATTCTAACCTAAAATGGGTCATTTAGGCATCGGCCCCCAAGATGAACTTTTTGAAAATTTTGATCTGATTTCGTTTTTCTAAATTCTCTTTCAAAAATTTACTTATATGAAATTTGATTTAAAAAAAAACAGACAGTGATTTTCGTGCTGAGTAAGTGTTTCTATTTACAAATGATTTTCAAAATAAGACCAAAATATAAATTTAGGCTGAATAAAGCACCTCAGTGACCGTTTCGAAAAATGATAACATTCAATAGTGATTGAATTGATTAATTAATTCAGCAACGATGTTAGAATTGTAATACACAGATAGTGCTTTAATTGTAGAAGTAATCAATCATTTTTTTGTGAGCGATGTACATTGTTAAAAGGTCTTTATGTTTGGTTCAATGTACAGGAGATTTTTTTTTACTTATACTTGGCATTCATGACGTTAAATTTAAATTGTAATTCGATTAATTACAATTGCAAAATATATGTAATTCATTTAATTAAATGTCCGAACTCATGTAATGGCAATAATAATTTGACTGAAATATTATTCATATATTAAGTTTTAATCAATTATTATCAACCCTTATTGACAGTTTTTTTTTTCGATCGAAAATAAGGTGATTTTTAACTCATACATCCTTCGATTTTACATACTCGTACGAAACAATTTATTCTTTCTATTGTGAATCTATTTTTGACGACCATACAGTTATGACATATTTCAGTCTGAAATGCGTAAATGTTCATCTTAAAAAGTCACTTTGAAATATGGCATTTTTCGCTAGATATAGAGGGCATTTTATCGATATAACTAATGTAGTAAGACAGCAAAAACAAATTTTATCTCATTGGATTTGCGATGCAATTAATGACAAGATGACGTCATTTAATAATTGTGAACAAACATTTGTTTAAAAACATTTTACCTCTATTCACAAGGCGTGATATAATGCAGACCGCAATCTTTCATGTCTATGAGATTTTATCCATGTGGTGACATGTCACTTCATTATAGAATTAAATAGTTACGCCTACAACTCTGAAATAGTTTTGTTCTTCATAGTCGTTTTATGGCATATTTATTTACATGGGTCAGATAGATAAAAGGCGCTTAACAATCTAAACCCCGTCTTGTTTGTACGCTTGTTCAAAAAAATCTAAGGACATTTTACAAAATATGAACCACATCCTTGTGTATCCTATCCATGAATAGATTTGTTTTTATCAATTAACGTGGATATTCGAGTCACACGATTGAAAGCAAATATTTAGAATTATGTATTTTCTACTTTATGTATCAAGTATTTGCAAACCCAAACTTCGACTAACTCAATTATATAGGATATTTTGTTTTAACTGACGCACATTATTTTCATTCAAGTTTGTATCATCAATTAAATGGTTAAATTGAGATACACTAAATATTTCAAATGTCTTCTTTTCTGTACATTAATTATATATTAATGACGCCTCCTTTTTTTATTGAAATGCCTAATACCTACAATTACTCCCCAACTTGTTAGGAGGGAGACATGCATTTTGGAGAAAAAAAATACAAACTAAATATTTTTACCGGTCATTATTTTTGCCATACAATCAACCATGTAAACGCGATATTGGCAACGTCTAAGGACCGGATGTGCAGATTTTTTTCTCCTAAACGAAGATTTTAGAGAATTAATGTGATAAAACTCAAGTTTTGGGATATTCCAACGAATAGGAGACATGGGAGCATGGACCAGGTGCACCGATAGGGTAAGCGGCCCCTGCTTTTCTAGAAACACCCGCCGAGTTGCTCATAAAAAGTCAAGTCCGGGGTAGACAAACGAGGAAAGGCAAACCATGACCCTTTGAATAAATCAGTTTTCATGGTGCTGATGGATACATCATAACAATCCACGAGTTCATGATGACGACCATAAAACTTCTGTAGTGATGACTTCAATCTTGTAGCAATATAACCCTGTTCCAGAAGCCTATTTGTCAGACTTTTAGCGCGATACAAAAAGTCTGCGTAGTTTCGGCAAGCTCTGGCATAGCGTATGAGTTGTGATATGAACACTCCATACACAGGAGCCGAAGGGATGTTGCCACAGATGAAAGGAAAGTTGACAATTCTGAATGAAAAGTAATCACATTTGTGGTAAAGTTTGGTCAATAATTTTCCTTTACCATCGATTTCGAAGTGTAGCTCAGGAAATTAGAGCTTTTCATAGAATTTTGATGGCAAGTCGAATGTTATTCTTGTAAATTAATTGATAATATACGTTTAATTTGCTCCTGGCATAATTACAAGCAATCACCATCTATACCCCCTACGTCACGTAAAGTCTACAACAATTCGTCAACGGAATCGAATTTTTTCTTAAGCCCATTAATTGCTTCTGCAACACTTGCTGCGGCTATCACTGATGGTTTGTGCATAATAAATCCCATTTCAGTAAATTGCATACGTAAATGAATTTTTGAGCATGTCTTGTCTCGCAAATTAACTGCAATTGTCATTAAATTCAAAAAATGATCAGAAAATCAGTAGGTGTAACGGATAACAATCCCCAGTTCAGTGTTCTCAAAACTGATGATTCCATTGCATACATGTCTTTCAGGGTGAAATAATTTCCTGCACATGAAATAAGTTTTTGTGATTTTATTGGATCTGTTTTCCCTAGTTTTGATGCAACAAGTAATCCAACAGCCCCCAAAAGTTGCAGTTGTGTCCGATCAATATCTATCAATGACATGTACCTATCAATATAATTCACTGCTAGAAGTGCTACATTATCCGTTGATTCTTCTTCTTCACAAAATTCACTCATCCATTCGATTGTCAATTACGTACGTACGGTTTAATGTCTGTTTGAATAATTTGAAAATAGTTTTCTTTTGGACGATACCTGCCCTCTGTGGCAAACAAAGTTGTCAACACTTTTCTTCCGACAGATGCGATATTTCGTTGACATTGTACTGAACCGTTTGAAATTCAAAGGATTTAAAGTTGGTGCATACAGGGTTATCTAATTCAGATTCATAACATTCTAAATCCATTTTCTACATTATAGTTTATAAAAATAACATCAATAAGTCTCGTCAGCTCACGAGGTGTGCCAGTTGCAAAACCAAAATAATCCAGCCCATATTTATAGTCTATTTCCAATATTTAGAATTATTATTGTGAACAATCAACAAATCAAGAGTGCATAAATGTACTCGTAAATATCGGATATTTCCTTGCTTTTATTATGATTATATCAAAACTTTCCTATCATTCTAGGTAAAGGTGAATCAAAATTAATTGTCCATCATAAGGTACTGTATAAAATGATTTAACAAATAAAATTTAATTGGTCAAAAAGCCACTTAAAAGCGCTTTAACAGAAATCGTTCGACGTTCTCAAGGCAGCTAGCAATATAATCAGGACGCTCTTAATTATGCAAATATGATTAGCCTTACAGCTATTATCATTAAAGTAAATCATAATGTGATCTTAAAGTCAATAAGAAGCAACACTGTTGGTCCATTTTTATCTTTTTCGTAACATATGGATGTTTATATCAAATCTCTTTTTATAAGTTTAAAACAAAGTGAGATGAGTATCAATTAATGTTTGAATTGATAGATTGAAAGGCCACAATTTTATCCATTTAAGATCTCTTGCAAAGTTCTATACCTCAACATTTTTATTACACATCACACCATTCCCTATCCCAGTTTTCTACATTGAAAAAGATTAAGTACATAAGCATAATGTACATTTCAAATTAATACAATAACAATATTTGAGTAGTCAACACACCTCAGAGAGAGCAAAACGCCCTAGAGAAAAAAAAAGAATTAAATATTGTTCACTGTAAAATATTATGTCATGAATACTATCTATGGATGTACCAGTATACAAAATGTCCCCTCCCCAGCAAGGTAAAGGAAACTGTACACATTAGATGTGATGTTTTCGGTGGGAAAGTGCTATTTCACATAGTATGACAATGTTATCAATAGTGTTCGAAATAGATGTGATGAGCATGTATGATTTAGGTACAAATGTATCAAATATAATGGGCATATATATTTATGTTGGAAAGTGCTGTTTGAAGAAGTTTGGCCATATATAATAGGAGTGCTGCTGGCGTCTTTTGTGATGGGCATGTACAATTTAGTGATGAAAAGGCTGTTTCAAGTAGTATGGCTATGTTCAGAGTACAGTCTATTTTAGATGTGAAGAGGGTATATGTTTGATTTGGAAAGTGATACTGCAAATAGTACGGCCATATGAAGAGTACAATTCACATCAGATGGTTTCTTTTCAGAAGAAATTACTAGTCTCAGTAGTAAGCCAAATTATGCCAACATTCCGTATTATATGTGATGACTTCGTACTTGCCATTTCAAGTAGTATGGTCATGTTAAGTGTACAGTACAATCAGATGTAATGAGCATGTTTGATTTTGGTAGGAAAGTGCTTTTTCAAGTGGTATGGCTATATTAATAGTAGGGTTTGAATAACATATGATGGATATGTATGATTTTGGTTAGGAATTGCACTTTGAAGTAGTATGGCAATAGTTATAGTACAGTCCGCGTCAAATAAGATGAACATGTATATTTTTAGTAGGAAAATGCTATGATAGGTATTATGGCTATGCTAAAAATACGGTACAAATTTGATGTGGTGAGTGTAAATGTTTTGGGTAGGAAAGCGCTAGTTCAAATAGTACCGATATATTTTGAGCACATACGAAAAAGATGGAATCAACAAGTACACTTTTTGTATGAAAACCCGTTCTTACGTTGCCACTCAAGGTTTAGAGTACATAAGGTATGGTTCGCTATATCAAGAGGACGATACAAATCAGATATAAGAACATGTATAAATATGTATGAATTTAGTAGGAAAGTACTATTTTAGCTACCTGCCCATGTCAGCAGTAGAAGTCAGAGAAAATGTAATGACTATGAATATTTTGGGGTAGGAAAGGGCTATTTCAAGTTCTTTGGCTATATTGAGACAGAAGTCGGCAACTGATGCGAGAATCACATATGTGTTTGGTAGTTAAGTGCTATCTCAAGTGATTTGGCCATATGATGTGTACTGTCCACATCAGATGTGATTTTTTCGGTGGGAAAGTGCTATTTCACATAGTATGACAATGTTATCAATAGGGTTCGAAATAGATATGATGAGCATGTATGATTTAGGTACAAATGTATCAAATATAATGAGCATATATATTTATGTTGGAAAGTGCTGTTTGAAGAAGTTTGGCTATATATATTAGGAGTGCTGCTGGCGTCTTTTGTGATGGGCATGTACAATTTTGTGATGAAAATGCTGTTTCAAGTAGTATGGCTATGTTCAGAGTACAGTCTATTTCAGATGTGAAGAGGGTATATGTTTGATTTGGAAAGTGATACTGCAAGTAGTATGTCCATATGAAGAGTTCAATTCACATCAGATAGTTTCTTTTTAGAAGAAATTACTAGTCTCAGTAGTAAGCCAATTTATGCCATCACTCCGTATTATATGTGATGACTTCATACTTGCCATTTCAAGTAGTATGGTCATGTTAAGTGTACAGTACAATCAGATGTAATGAGCATGTTTGATTTTGGTAGGAAAGTGCTTTTTCAAGTGGTATGGCTACATTAATAGTAGGGTTTGAATAACATATGATGGATATGTATGATTTTGGTTAGGAATTGCACTTTGAAGTAGTATGGCAATAGTTATAGCATAGTCCGCGTCAAATAAGATGAACATGTATATTTTGAGTAGGAAAATGCTATGATAGGTATTATGGCTATGCTAAAAATACGGTACAAATTTGATGTGGTGGGTGTAAATGTTTTGGGTAGGAAAGCGCTAGTTCAAATAGTACCGATATATTTTGAGCACATACGAAAAAGATGGAATCAACAAGTACACTTTTTGTATGAAAACCCGTTCTTACGTTGCCACTCAAGGTTTAGAGTACATAAGGTATGGTTCGCTATATCAAGAGGACGATACAAATCAGATATAAGAACATGTATAAATATGTATGAATTTAGTAGGAAAGTACTATTTTAGCTACCTGCCCATGTCAGCAGTAGAAGTCAGAGAAAATGTAATGACTATGAATATTTTGGGGTAGGAAAGGGCTATTTCAAGTTCTTTGGCTATATTGAGACAGAAGTCGGCAACTGATGCGAGAATCACATATGTGTTTGGTAGTTAAGTGCTATCTCAAGTGATTTGGCCATATGATGTGTACTGTCCACATCAGATGTGATGTTTTCGGTGGGAAAGTGCTATTTCACATAGTATGACAATGTTATCAATAGGGTTCGAAATAGATATGATGAGCATGTATGATTTAGGTACAAATGTATCAAATATAATGAGCATATATATTTATGTTGGAAAGTGCTGTTTGAAGAAGTTTGGCTATATATATTAGGAGTGCTGCTGGCGTCTTTTGTGATGGGCATGTACAATTTTGTGATGAAAATGCTGTTTCAAGTAGTATGGCTATGTTCAGAGTACAGTCTATTTCAGATGTGAAGAGGGTATATGTTTGATTTGGAAAGTGATACTGCAAGTAGTATGTCCATACAAAGAGTTCAATTCACATCAGATAGTTTCTTTTTAGTAGAAACTACTAGTCTCAGTAGTAAGCCAATTTATGCCATCACTCCGTATTATATGTGATGACTTCGTACTTGCCATTTCAAGTAGTATGGTCATGTTAAGTGTACAGTACAATCAGATGTAATGAGCATGTTTGATTTTGGTAGGAAAGTGCTTTTTCAAGTGGTATGGCTACATTAATAGTAGGGTTTGAATAACATATGATGGATATGTATGATTTTGGTTAGGAATTGCACTTTGAAGTAGTATGGCAATAGTTATAGTATAGTCCGCGTCAAATAAGATGAACATGTATATTTTAAGTAGGAAAATGCTATGATAGGTATTATGGCTATGCTAAAAATACGGTACAAATTTGATGTGGTGGGTGTAAATGTTTTGGGCAGGAAAGCGCTAGTTCAAATAGTACCGATATATTTTGAGCACATACGAAAAAGATGGAATCAACAAGTACACTTTTTGTATGAAAACCCGTTCTTACGTTGCCACTCAAGGTTTAGAGTACATTAGGTATGGTTGGCTATATCAAGAGGACGATACAAATCAGATATAAGAACATGTATGAATATGTATTAATTTAGTAGGAAAGTACTATTTTTAGCTACATGTCCATGTCAGCAGTAGAAGTCGGAGAAAATGTAATGACTATGAATATTTTGGGGTAGGAAAGTGCCATTCCTAGTTCTTTGGCTATATTGAGAGAGAAGTCGGCAACTGATGCGAGAATCACATATGTGTTTGGTAGTTAAGTGCTATCTCAAGTGATTTGGCCATATGGTGTGTACTGTCCACATCAGATGTGATGTTTTCGGTGGGAAAGTGCTATTTCACATAGTATGACAATGTTATCAATAAGAGTTTATTTCAAGTGATATGGTCATGTTGAATCAGATCGGATCGAATAAACAGCTTTAAACAGGGTTATAACTTTCTTTTTTGAATTGTTAGGTCGTGTTAAGTGGATGTTCGAATTAGATTTTACGAGCATGAATAATTTGGGTAGGGAAGTACTACTCAAAGTAGTATAGCTATGTATAGAGTATATAATAAACATGTTGAATTGGATTAAATTAATATTTGAAGGAGAATGACTATGCTAAGAATGCGATTAGAATATGATGTGATGATATGGAAAGAAATGAGTTTTCAGTAGTATGTATGTGTTGAGCGATCGGTCATCATCAGATGTGATGTGATATTATGATTTTGGTAAGAAAGAGCTCTGTCAAGTAGTATGGCCATATTTAAAGTACAGCCCACATAAGATGAAATCAGGATGGATGTTTGAGTAGGAACGTGCTATTGTTATGTTAATAATACGGTATGAGCCTTATGTTTTGGGTTGAAAAGTGCTAGTTTACGGTAAAGCTATGATAAGAGAAGAGTTCAAATCAGTTTGATAAACATGAATGATTCTGAGTTAGAAAGCGCTGTTTCAAAGAGTGTTATCATGTCAGGAATATAGTTCACTTTACGTCAGATTTAATAATTATGCATGTTTTGAGTTTAAAAGTGCTATTGAAATATTTAGATTAAAGTTTTAATCTGATGCAATTATCATGTGTACAAAAACTTTATCTCACCAAGGAACGTGCTATTTAAAGTTGTTTGGCCATGTTAAGAGTAGGTTTTGAATCAGATGTAATAAGCAAGGATGCTTTTTGTAGGAAAGTGCTGCTTCAAGTAGTATGATCATGCTAAAAGTACGGTTAAAATCAGGTGATTGTTTGTGTAAACATGCTATATAATAAGGACGTGTAAAAAGTACAATACGCGACAGATGTGATAAGCATGTACATTAGGGGGTAGAAAGTTGCTTTGTCAATTAGTGTCGCTACATCAAGAGTATAGTCTGCATCAAACTTGATGAGCATATATGTTTTGGGTCGGATAGTTTTTGTTTAAGTGAAATTAACATGTTTAAAGTAATATTCGAATAAAATTACATGAGCAGGAATAATTATGCGTATGAAACTGTTATTTTAAACGTAAGGCCATGTTAACAGTACCATATGCAATAATCATGCACATTAAGGGTATGGAATTGCTTTCCAAATAGAGTGACCATTTTAAGAGTAGCGTTTGAATCGGATCTGATGTAGGAAGGTCATATTTAAAGTATCAAATATGGTGAGCATGTATAATTTAGGTAGAAAAGCGACGTTCGTAAGTAGATTGGCCAAATTCAGAGTACATTCAATCAGATGTGATGAGCATTCATTTATTTGGTAGGAAAACGTATTTGCACATAATGTTGCCATATACCGTCATTATCAATTACCATTTATAATTTTGGGTAGGAAGTGCTATTTCACGCGAAATGGCCATGTTTATAGTAGGTTTCCAATAAGATGCGATGAACGAATATTACTTGGGCAGGAAAGTACTATGAACATTTCAGAAGTACTATCTGTAGCAGTTATGATGAAAATGTATGTTTTGGATAGGCAATTTTTTTTTCAAGTAGCATTGAATGTTGCGGATACAAACCGCCTCTGATCAAAAAAGCATGTTTGTTTTCAGTGGTATTATGTTGTTTTTTTTTCATGTGGTATATGTATTTCATTGTAAAGAAAAAGGTTTTCAACATATGTCATAAGAATGCACGTTATTATGGTCATGTTAATTGTACGGTTTACAACAGCTGTGATGTTTTGGGTAAAAAGCGCCTTTCCATGGTAAAAGCACGGTACAAATCGAGTGTGAAGAGCATGTATGATAGGTAAACGGTACTTCATGAAGTATAGCTATCTTAAGATTGATTGATTGATTGATATATTTAATGTTGGAGTCTAACTACTGAGCAGCGACATTTTAGGTATATCCAGGCGATGAACATGAAATGAAGAATGGGACGGGACACAAGGATGATAGAGTCGGCAAAGTTTGATAGCCCCTGGAAATAGGGAGAGGAGGGTAGGGTTGGGCAATTCATCCTCCTGTGGCGGAGCGCAATAGTTCCTACTCCGATAGAATACCATAGAAGGGTTCTTTAACATGCGAGGAACAAGGCATTTTTTCAAACACGTTGCACCACTATGGTTTGTGGCCAGGTTTTCCGTATTATTGCCTGACGACTCCAGCATGTGGCATGCCTAGGGTACACCATTCCATCATTCGGGCACCACTTTAGACTTCATACAATTATGCCTCTTGAACAAAGGTATGTTGCTAACAAAATACTCCAATGTCAGATTATTTAAAAGTAAACATTTAATAGTATAAAGATGCTAACAATGTTCCGCGTTAGTGATCATAACTTGGAACTGGAACATGGTAGATATAAAAATATACACCGTTAAAAGAGAAGTTGACAAATATGCAAAGTTTTAAATGAGTTTTCAATTGCAAAATAAATGAGGGGTTAAGGGCAAATTAAAAAAAAAGTCTTGTCAGATAAATTCCCAGATTTTCGCCAACTTGACTCTTTTGATAAACCTATTCTTATTCTAAATTAAGATATGGGTGAATTACCCATTGTTGTAGATTTAATGAAGCAGTCTTTAGAAGTGTGAAAATGAGGTCCACATTGGTTAAGTGCATACGTATTTAATCATTTTTTATTTCATTTCTATGTTTCAATAGCTTAATATGATATAGTGTTTCTTTTTATATTGTATTTGTTTCTTTACTTATCCCATAAGGGGTCAATCAAAATATTATAAATATTAACTAAATCAATAAAATGATGACTAAAACATACATTTTATTCAGTTATATGAAACGCTCTTTTGTAGAAATTCTTTTGAATTCTGAACAAGTTTAATCTAATATTGGTCTGAATTGAAACTTGTAACATTAATATCACAGTGCAAGGCAAAATAAACTTCACTCCCCATAGTGCTTATTACCAGATACCCTCTTTTGTAACGTACTAGGTGTTTTACTAGTTTACAATTTGACCTTGATATGAATGATGAGTGATTTCATATCATTGCAAGCCTCGTTATTTTTATTTTTGGAAGAAAATGGCTGTCAATCAACATTTAAGCTTTGCATTTCAGTTCAACAATGAACGTATGTGTTTGATTTACTACAACCCTAAATAATAGTTGACTGGTGTGTCGTAATTCATAGTTGTAGGTAGAATTTTACTATCTCGTTACTACCAATACATTTGAGTTCAAAATTTGTCATTCATTCAATTGCTTGCTTTACTTGAGACTGTTAATCAAAACTTCTTATCTATTGCTTAGACATGAAAATCAGTTCAATATTTGGTCTAGTACACAAGTTACAGAAAAAATCATTTCGTAAAAAGGTTAACTGTTATTGACTCTTGAAACGCACACGAGGGCCGATTGCAGTGTAAGTTTTATAATTCAACAAGGACATCATAATTTGCAAGTATACTTGCAATCTTGGTCGGCCGAAGATTTAAACAAAACAGGCATAACGACATGTATATGCAAATGGTGTTTCAAAATGTGAAAACAAATACTATGTGTGTTAACAACAAGCGGGTTACGCAGGGTCTTGTACAAAACTTTGTATTGTACACTCAAGAAAACTACAATTTAATATTCATTGCAGGATGTTGCTACGATCAAATTTAAAATAAAAGGCAGGATTGAAATTATCAGACAATAAAAAGTCATAACAGTCATAAAATAAAGAAAGGCAGGACTGATTATTGTTAATATATATTTTTGCCTATATTTAAAAATTTATTCATTTAAGAGTCAACTTAACATGTAAGGTTGACTGTACGATTCATGAAAAATGGTATAATTTCCGTGTGCGAAATGTAATTTAGTAATCTGGTGAGAAGTATACGAAATATCGCATATTGTTCAAAAGTTTTACAATATTGTTTGATGTCAATGATTTGAACCGTTTCGTCTAACAACCACTTTCACATTGAAACAAAACATTTATTTTTATAGTTAAAGTAAAATCAAAATCAAGGCAGATATGATATATTGAAAATGTAAATATAAACAAGCTTAATATCACCTCTGTTTTGTCCCTGATGTTGGGTTAATAAAAAGTAACACGGATGGTTCGATTGATCGTAGCACAGTTCGTATGCTTGTACTACCTTATACAAAGATACATGTATTAAGATCCTTCAAAACATCATTAATAATTCTCTTAATGTTAGTGGTGCGTTTTGTTATATTAAATTGCATGATTTTATACTAAAACAAGCCGTCTGATATCTCACAAGCTGTCTTTGTCAATGGCACTTGTACATAGCTTTTTAGCAGATCGAATGCACTGACAAAATGTGCAATACCAATACTATCAGTGTGGTCGTCTTTTATAGGGAACGGATATGAGTTAAACTTTGAAAGAAAGTTAACCTCACAAAACACCCTAAAAATGCAAACGGTCTTTTAGGTTTAGGGAGCTTCATTCACTGGTACTTGGCCCAATAATGTATTTTTATAGCATATATTAAATCTCTATTCTCACGACTTCCAGCTATAAAGAACAGCCAGTATAATGTTGCTGTTTTATAAAAACAACATCAACATTAAGACAAGCAGCTATCTTAACAAAATCTGGCACACATGCATGTTTAAAAATTTCAAAGGTGGGTCTCATTCAAAATTGTAACACTTATAGTGCAGATGAGCTTTGCTATGTGCAAAAAAATAATTTCAAGTATCTAATCCAAATATGGTCTGTTGGGGAGCGTTCAGTCATCTGTCATCAGTAATTACATTAAGGTTGTATTTACAGAGACCAGTTATTCATTCCTTAAATTATAGTGTAGACATGTTGTGATTAGAATGACAAGTGAAATGTCATCAAATACTTCAGCAAGTTTGTTTTTATGTGATGTTTTTTACAGGCAGGGTGTTAAATGTTAAATTCTAACCCATTGATTTCTGATTATATCAATGGAATACCACATAGTTAGTTTTTTAGTAAATGTCAAAAAGTTCAGTCAACAAGCGAAAAATTACGATTTCAATCATTTAAATAAAACGTTACAAATTCCATGATTAAAAATTTCATTGAAAATGTTAATATCCATCGAGTCCAATGTACTATTCAACACTTAATTCAAGGTACAAATGTATGTATATAAGTCTAGTATTTAAAGAATTAAAGCACTTTTATAAAATAGCACCCCCCCCCCAAAAAAAAAAAAAAAAAAAAAAAACACTGATGAGTCGATTAAATTAATTTGAGTGTAAGAAATCCAGCATTTAAGTACAAAGTCAAAAATGTTCTAAAAATACTACGAAAGTTCTGGACCAATTTACATCATTGTAATGCATCATTAAAGAGTCGCGAAAAACAGTACTTGTTTGGTTATAAAGTCTAGAAAAAATCATTTATTAAAATAATATATTTACAATATTACTATTTTTGTATTTAGCAATAATAATCAAACAAGTATAATAGTAGCTAAAACATATTCACCTTGAATGTAATAAACATATATAACATTCTAACACCCCCTAAATACAAATCAAAATGCTATAAAGCTTATAATATTGTAAAACATTCTTTTTCAATATTAATTTCTACCTAAAATATGGAATTGGTTGGTTTAGAAGATCTGGCCTCTCCTTGCACAGGACAGCTCCAACATAAACGTCGCTTGCGTCAACAAAAAGTATGAAAACATTTTCTTAATCTGGAGATATTAAGACCGGAAAACTAGTCAACAGTGATTTTATATTTTCAACAGTTATCTGGCATTTGCCATTCGACCGAAAGATGGGATTCTCACTAAAACTAAGAAGTTGTGTTAAATGTTCAACGGCAGTAGCAAAATTAGAAAACAAATTTCTATAGAAATCAAACATGACCATATACCTCATTATTTGCGTTGGAGTAACGAACTGAACAATTGCTTCAACTTTAGCAATAAGGGTTAGACATGTTCTTGACATCTGCACCATGAAAACTGATTTATTCAACGGGTCATAGTTTTCCTTCCCTCGTTTGTCCCGGACTTGGCTTTTTATGAGCAAGTAGGCAGGTGTTTCTAGAAAAGCAGAGGACGCTTACCCTACCGGTGCACCTGGTCCATGCTCCCAGTTTTTAGTGGAGTCCGAGTTGCTCATTTGCTTTTGTTACTTTACTTTGTATGTATGATTTTAGTTACTTTATGTTCTTTGTTGTGTATGTCTGTTTTCCATGTCGGGTCTTTGTCCCTGCATTACATTATTTTGATTACCGCTATAACCTTGGTTCCCTTGATTAATCCTTGACCTATAGTATGCATTAAGTAGTCAACTGTTGATTTTCAAACTTCGAGATTAACAGTGAGATTAGCAGTTGATAACTTATCAGAAGTTCCCTCTAAATATTTGATGGGATCAGACCACCTATAACCACACATAATTAATCATCAACATACATGGTAAACAAACTTACACACTGTGCATCAAACAGTCACATGTGACGTGCTATTAGTTTCTAATATTTCCAACAGTCCAATGACCATAAAAGGGACGACAAAAGATTTTCTCAAACTAGTCAAAAAGGAAAGATAATAGTTGACCGACGAAGAACATAACATAGTTTTATCAGATGCTCTTGTTTCCGTTAAAAAGGTGATTTATTGTCATTAAACAGTCCTAGTTTATACATCGCATCTTCCCATAAGAACCTGAGATAAAGAATACTACCGACACTGTTGATTCGGCCTTATATCTTGACTTACACGTACAAATCGATGGTAAAGGAAACTGTTGACAAAGAATACGACAAACGCGATGACTTTTCTTTCCGTATTGTCAACTTTCTTTTCAATTTCAAACTTTCTTTGCAACATTTCTTCAGTATTTGCGTATAAAGTTCACAAATCACAAATCATAAGTCAGAGCTTGCCGTTCCTACACAGACTTTTTGTATCACTCTATAATTCTTACAGTTAGACTTTTGGAACATGGTTACTGATGCTTCCAGATTGAAATCATCACAACAAAGTACATGGTCATCATCAGGTATTCGTGGATAGTTACTGTGTTATCTGCACCATAATAACCTATTTGTTGAACGTCTATTTTTTCTTTTTTTTCGTCGACCTCGGACTTGACTTTTTATGAGCAACCAAGTTGGTGTTTCTAGAAAAGCAGAGGATGCCCACCCTACCAGTACACCTGGTCAATGCTCACAGTTTTAATTGTAATCGATAACATTCTTTTGATTTCCGCTGGAATCCTGGTTCAGTTGATTTCTCTTTCTATGCATTTAAACAGTAGAAACCGTATTTCAATTGATTACAGAAGAGCTCACTGAATGTGTATTAATCTGATACTTACAATGTTTTATAATAGCAGTTACTCAACCTTATGAAACCATAATTCAACTCAAAAAAGTATAATTTGAGGATTTCTTCCGTCAAAATCCTGAAAAAAAAATTCGATATCTATATAATGCCATTCTATTCCAGAATTTATTGAAAGCGAAATTCATAATCATTCCGGTATAAGGTTTAGCACTGTGTTAACAAGATGAGTTTATGTTTAATATCTAGCTAAGAATGACATACAGTAAAAAGAAACAATGATTAACCCGAAATGACTGAAAGGTAAGATAAATATGCAGTGACAAAGTACTTTTTGTTGATAACAACACCTTGATTCTGCACATTTAGAGCAAGTACATGTTTTTATATCAGTTTCTCCCAAAAAGGTATAGTGTGAATGCAACATTTTTTTTTCAAAAGCACTAAACAATAATTTATTTACTACCCGTCATATGCTATCTTGAAATACAAATAAGGAATGTCGGATAACTTTTATAAAATAATGTATACAGAGGAAGATGTTTACAAAATGCTGGAATTTTTAATCGACAACATATTTGTCCAGTGTGGTGGACGTGTTTTTCAACAAACAGTCGGCATTCCAATGGGAACAAATTATGCTCCTTTTCTTGCTGACCTATTCCGTCAATCTTATGAGGCTGTCTGTATAGCTGATCTGATCAGAAAGAAAGAATATCGTTTGGCTAGATCCTTCAATCTCAGTTTCCACTATATAGATGACGTATTATCTTTAAACAATCCTAATTTCGGGGATTTGATACATCGCATCTACCCAAAAGTACTTGAGATAAAGGATACTACAAACACTGTGAAGTCAGCCTCATATCTTGACCTACACATAGAAATCGATGATAAAGGAAAACTATTGACCAAACTTTACGACAAACGTGATGACATTTCGTTCAGAATTGTCAACTTTCCTTTCATCTGTGGCAACATCCCTTCGGCTCCTGTGTATGGAGTGTTCAAATCTCAATTCATACGTTATGCCAGAGCTTGCCGAAACTACGCAGACTTTTTGTTTCGCGCTAGAACTCTAACAAATAGGCTTCTGGTACAGGGTTATGTTGCTACAAGATTGAAGTTATCACTACAGAAGTTTTATGGTCGTTATCATGAACTCGTGAATCGTTATGGTGTATCCATCAGCACCAGGAGAACTAATTTATTTGACGGGTCATAGGCTTCTTTTCCTCGTCCGTCTACCCCGGACTTGACTTTTTATGAGCAACTCGGCGGGTGTTTCTAGAAAAGCTACTCTACCGGTGCACCTGGTCCATGCTCCCAGTTTTTAGTGGAGTCCGAGTTCCTCATTTACTTTTGTAACTTTGTATGTATGATTTTAGTTTCTTTATGTTCTTTGTTGTGTATGTCTGTTTTCCATGTCTGGTCTTTGTCCCTGGATTAAATTCTTTTGATTACCGCTATTACCTTGGTTCCCTTGTATACTCTTTCATAACGAATCGTTGGCTTTAGTAGAAAACAAAGAAAATAAAAAGTCAAAGAATTGTCCCTAACTCTTAGTAATAACACTTTCAAATAAACTCATAT
The DNA here is from genome assembly GCA_037379345.1 of Perna viridis. Classification (NCBI taxonomy): domain Eukaryota; kingdom Metazoa; phylum Mollusca; class Bivalvia; order Mytilida; family Mytilidae; genus Perna; species Perna viridis. The sequence goes on from CM074520.1 coordinate 194,906, forward strand.
TTGCCCATGAAGAAAACATCTTTTTCGTTTTCTTATAAACTTACCATTATATAATGATATTATTACATCCAGTGCAAAACATTTTATACATATATGTTGGCGATTCAGAACATCTCAAACTGTCATGAATATGCCTATTTTCTGTTCAATAACACATCAGAATAAAGGGCTTTGTAGTTGATTTCTGCTGTAGTGCAAAGGACGGATACTTACGTTTTAACACAAGGGTTGTTGAAATTTTAATGCTTATCTTTGTTTCGCCCAAAAGAGTCTATTTTGAAGAAAGATTTCGCCCAAGTCCTTAAAAAGATACTGGATATTCATATCATGCCTTCGCTTTCCGATTATGTTTTGAAAGAAATTATTGTATACACTGATAGAACTACCCGCTGTAAAATGATTTTTTTTACCTTAATAATATGGTAACGAAAGATGATTCTCCCTATGACATGATTTAAATTTAAAGTAAATACATGTATGCAATTAACCTTACGAAACTATGTTTCGCACAAAAGAGCACAGTTTTTGAGTATTTGTTTCGTCCAAGTCTTGAGAAAAAATACAGGATATTTATATAATGCCGTTGTATTTAAGAATTTACTCAAATGAAAAATATACTAATTCTGATATAAAGTTGAGCATTGCATTAAAAAATTAGTTTGTGTTTAATATCTAGCTAAGAATGAAATACAGTAGAAAGAGTCAATAATTAACACTAAAATGGTTGAAAAGTAAGATAAATATGCTGTGACAAAATAGTTTTTGTTTACAACATCCAGATTCTGTACATATAAAGCAAGTCCATGTTTTTTTTTTAATTCAGTTTCTCTAAGAAAAAGGTATAGTGTGACTACAACATTTTATTTGAAAAACAAAAAAAAACAAAAAACAAAAAACAAAAAACAAAAAACAAAAAAAAACAAAACAAAAAAACACTAAACAGTGATTTAGTTCCTACCCGTCATATGCTATCTTGAAGTACAAATTGAGAATGTCAGATATTTTTTATAAAAAAGTGTTTTCATTACGAATCCAAAGCTTTAATAAAAAACAAAAAGAAAATAAATAGTGGAAGAATTATCCCTAACTCTTAGAAACTACTCTATCAAAGTAACTCATATTTGCCAATGTAAAAACAGTTTTTTCGTTCTCGTATAAATTTACCATTATATAATGATGTTATTACATACAGTGCAAAAATTTTTATGCATATATGTTGGCAATTCAGAACATCTCAAACTGTCATGAACACATAAGAATTCCTTAATAAAGTGATTTGCAGTTAATTTCTGCTGTAGTGTAAAAGACGGATACTTACGTTTTAATACAAGGGTTGTTGAAGTTTTCATGCTCATCTTTGTTTCGCCCAAAAGAGTCTATTTTGAGGAAGATTTCGCCCAAGTCCTTAAAAAATGCTGGATATTCATATCATGCCTTGGCTTTGCCATACTTGTTTTGAGAGAAATTATCGTTTACAACGATAGAGCTGCCCGTTGTAAAATGATTTTGTTACCTTAATAATACGGTAACGAACGATGATAAGATTAAAATTTAAAGTAAATACATGTATGCAATTAACCTTCGAAACTATGTTTCGCCCAAAAGTGCACAGTTTGAGTATTTGTTTCGCCCAAGTCCGGAAAAAATGCTGGATATTCATATCATGCCTTGCCTTAGCCATACTTGTTTTGAGAGAAATTATCGTTTACAACGATAGAGCTGCCCGTTGTAAAATGATTTTGTTACCTTAATAATACGGTAACGAAAGATGATATGATTAAAATTTAAAGTAAATACATGTATGCAATTAACCTTCGAAACTATGTTTCGCCCAAAAGTGCACAGTTTGAGTATTTGTTTCGCCCAAGTCCGGAGAAAAAATACAGGATATTCATATCATGCCTTCGCTATCCGATACCTGTTTTGAGAGAAATTTTGTATACACTGATAGAGCTGCCCGCTGTAAAATGATTTTTTTTACCTTAAAAATATGGTAACGAACGATGATTCTCCCTGCGATATGATTAAAATTTAAAGTAAATACATGTATGCAATTAACCTTACGAAACTATGTTTCGCCCAAAAGAACACAGTTTGAGTATTTGTTTCGCCCAAGTCCTGAAAAAAATACAGGATAATTTCATGATGCTATTGTATTGTAGAATTTTTTGAAATGAAAAATACACTAATTATGATATAAAACTGAGCATTGCATTAAAACATGAGTTTTCGTTTAATATCTAGCTAAGAATAACCTTTAGTAGAAAGAGACAATGATTAACCCTTCAATGGTTGAAAAGTAAGATAAATATGCATTGACAAAATACTTTTTGTGAACAAGAATATCGAGATTCTGCACATATAGAGTAAGTCCATGTTTTTTCTTTATATCAGTTTCTCTAAAGAAAAGGTATAGTGAGAATATAATATTCTATTTTCAAAAGCACTAAACAATGACTTATTTACTACCCGTCAGATGCTATCTTGAACTACAAATTAGGAATGTCGGATAACTTTTATAAAAAAGCGTTTTCATTACGAATCCAAAGCTTTAATAAAAAGAAAATAAATAGTGCAAGAATTGTCCCTAACTCTTAGAAACTACTCTATCAAAGTAACTCATATTTGCCAATGTAAAAACAGTTTTTTCGTTTTCGTATAAACTTACTATTATATAATGATGTTATTACATACAGTGCAAAAATTTTATACATATATGTTGGCGATTCAGAACATCTCAAACTGTCATGAACACATAAGAATTCCTTAATTAAGTGTTTTGCAGTTAATTTCTGCTGTAGTGTAAAAGACGGATACTTACGTTTTAATACAAGGGTTGTTGAAAGTTTCATGCTCATCTTTGTTTCGCCCAAAAGAGTCTATTTTGAGGAAAGATTTCGCCCAAGTCCTTAATAAAATACAGGATATTTATATCATGCCTTCGATTTCCGATACTTATTTTGACAAAAATTATTGTATTTACTGATAGAGCTTCCCGCTGTAAATTGATTTTTTTCTTTGATCTTAATCAAGTAGAAATTATCATATTGTAACGAACGATGATTCTCCCTAAGATATAATTAAAATTTAAAGTATGCAATCAAGTTAAAATACTTTCATCGGCAATATTGAAATTCTATACATAGTGTATGCATTCTTGCTACTTTCATTTCAAAATTTACAAATTGTTTCGAAGCCAATAATCAATAATTACTTACTCATAACAGATGAAAGTTTGAATTCCTCATTACACACACATATCGGGATAATGTAAATAACAAGAAAATCTAATTATCTCTACGGCTAGTGATAATTCATTCCAACAAAGAAATTTAGCAATAGAATTTTCTTAAATTCTAACACATTCACCATTACATGCCCGGACAATTATTTATTCATCAACCTAATATCTTTCAGCATCCGTCAACAAATCAATTCATAACTTCTAGTACAAGATATACTTGAAAGTTAATGCCTATTGTTTTGTTATGAAACAACCTACAAAAACTAATGCACAGATATGGGATCTTCTAAGAGAAGTCACTCGGATCAAATAAATATTTTTTTTTATCATTACATGTATGTCATCTCCAAGAATCATGAGCTCGAACGAATCGATACAAAACCAACATTTTATTGATCAAACATATTGTTGTTTACGGTTTCGGCCATTCTAAACATCTCAAAATTTTATGAGAACGCAATGTTTTTGTGCATTAAAGCATTAGAAGTCATCTAAAATAATATATGCATTGCAGTTGATCTGTGCTGAATTGTGTATATGTATGATATTTATGCTTACAATTAAAAGCTGTTCAGATATATTGTAAAAATATGTTTCGCCCGAAAGAGCGTATTTTAAGGAGAGGATTCTCCTAACTCATGAAAATGATACAATATATTTTTTATAATTTCATGAAAACGCAATGTTTTTGTGCATTCAAGCATTAGATACCGTCTTTAAATTTATTGCAGTTGAGTTTGATGAATGTGTAATATTAGGATACTTATAGTTTAAAACTCACAGTTCACTGGGAAGATTGTTCCATAAAGTAGCAGCTGCCTTGTCGAACCTACGATCACCGTGCGATTTCGTTTTCACTCTTGGCGTTTCAAGTGTCACAGATTTCTGGGAGCGTAGTGATCTTGATGGGCGGTATAGACTCAGAAGCTTTTGAAGATATGCTGGAGCTATACCATGCACATGATGCAGTGCTATAAAAAAGCATAAGATCAGTATGTATTGACATCGGAATTCAACAGGTAACCAGTGTAGGTCAATTAAACCAAGTGCTATTAGGTTATATTTTCTGCGCCGTAATATCAATTTGGCGGTAGCATTCTGAACTCTTTGAAGCTTGTTCAAGCTACTAGATTTCACGCCATATATAAAGGAGTTGCCGTATTCCAATCTCGATGTTAGAGTTTTGCAAGCACTGTCCGTAATGTAACAACGAATTCGGTCAATCTTTGCCCAAGTGTATCCGATAGGCTAAGAAAACATACAATGAACTCTGGACCCAAAAACAGGTCCCTGCTGAACGCCAAAGTTTAATTTGATCGAATTGGGTTGGATGGCTTCCTCGGATACTTGTTGAGTCCTTCTTTGTAAATACGAGAGAAACCATGAAAGAGCAGAATTTGCCGTAACGTCGTTATGTGCACGTAATAATTATGGGTTAATCATTGTTTCTTTTTTACTGTACGTCATCCTCAGCTAGATATTGAACATAAACTCATGTTGTTAATGCAATGCGAAACTTTATATCAGAATTAATATACTTTACATATCAGTAAATTCTGGAATACAACGGCATGATATAAACATCCTGCATTTATTTCTCAGGATAAGGGCGAAATAAATCCTCAAATTCTGCTATTTTAGTCGAAACATAGTTTCGCAGGGTTTTGTATCTGTTAGAATATGAGTTTATTGATCTATTCTATCACTGGCATTTTTAACACAGTAATGTTATGTTTTGAATTTTTATTTTTTAATGGAAACATTTTTTATTGTTTTTAATTCTTTTTATTTCATTCAAATGATAAATATATATATATTTTCTAGATATTTTTACTTTAGCTATAATTTTTAGATTCAGTAATTCATTCTTATCTTGGTTGAGCTTTAACAGCTTGCTCGTCATGCATGAGCTGGTGTCCTCAACATAAGCTTCAATTCGTGTAGATATTTCGGACCAGTTGTCAATTGGTTCAATTACTAAATATATCTGCGAATCATTAGCGTACCAATGATAAAGCATGTCATGTTGTCTGAAAATTTCTATCTAATATTTTTATACTATTTAAATAATGTTTTAATAATTAATTATGCTTTAATTACATAATTTATAATTATGTTTTGTTTTTGTTCGTCTTTTTTTACTTTACAAATTTCTATATCTTAGATACATAATTACTGTTCTGAAAAATATTTCTCTTTTCACATTCTTTTGTATAATTGTAGGTGTTGATTACTACATACTTTGTATTGTATATCATTTGTATGCCGTAAAGCGCTTAGAGTAAATGCAGTTTAGATTGGCGCTATATAAATATTGTAAATAATAACTAAAAAAAATGGTGTTGTCATCACCAAGCTAATAGCTTAGACGAATGATTTATTTAGTATGCCTTAGAAGAAAACCCGATAATAAACAAGAAAAGTCTGATACATTTGATTACAAAGAAATAATTATATCAGTACGAATTTGTGGATAATAATGCATTACAAAACATTATTTATCCTACTTATTTCTCCATTGCATACCTCATAATTCGTTGACTTGAATTTTATATTTTTTCTGGCACAAAAGGAAGTGTAATCAAGAGAATCAAGATTCTAGCAGAAAACAAAAGAATATACACAATATATACCAGGGACAGAAGCAGACATCAGTAACTGACACACACAACGAAGGACATGCAATAACCAAAATAATACTTTACCCTTAATGAAATGTTTTATTACAAATACTGCAACGTTTAATGCAAGTGTAGCCTAGGTTATAGAATTTAATCAATCATAAATCGAAAAAAATAAAAATATGATAAAATTGTGTTTGCCATTGTTCAAATTGATATTATACTTGATATATTTGTGGAAAACGAATGCTTTATTGATTATACCTATCTGATCAGTATCACATTTTATTATTCATCAAATTAAAAAGAAATAATAAGTTTGGAATGCAATAACGCGACAGATTTTTATTCTAACAAAAAAAACTTAATTAAACACAAATGCCCATTTACATGTGTATAGGGAGCAGCAGAAGATTTGACATTCTTTCAATCAAACTTGTGAAGGATCGTTGTCTGATACGTAGTTATCTAAAGAAGAAGCATATACTTCCCCGGGTTGTATCAACCCTAGTATTATAAATCGTTTGTTGTATTTCTTATAAGTTACAAGTAATGATAATGCGACAGTAAACGACGCCTACATGATTCAGAAATGCCTCAGTAAATCTGCTTGTAACGACACCGAGTCACGGTCTCAAGTTTTTTTTCTCCGTGGTTATTGAGTAAAGTGAGAATTTTCCTACTAAACAATGGACTCCTACAAAACCCACAATGTAGCAATTGGTTGAATATTGCAGTTTATTTATACACCGGTCATCTCCGGTAGCCTTGATAGAGAATAATATTAATTTTCTAAGATATCTTTATCTTATATGACCGTAGTTGTTAATATTTTGACAAACATTTCTCTTTAATTACTTCTTCACATATCGACTGTACACGCTATGCAGTTTGACGACTAAATTGCTTAATGACATTTCTTTCATTATTAATTATTTCAACATTTCTTTCTGTATCTATTTGAAAGTGTAACATATCTATGACATAACATCTTGTTGTCAGAAAACAAGGACAAAAAGCAAATTATGTGTAAACAAAACACGTCAATATTTTATAAATTTGGTTTAACTAGGTCAACATAGTACATTATTATAGAAAGTTTTGTTATTGATTTCTATTTCTCATTGTCCCTTACTCTCAGAAACTACTCTATCAAAGTAACTCATATTTGCCAATGTAAAAAACAGCTTTTTCGTTTTCCTATATACTTACCATTATATAATGATGTTATTTCATACAGTGCAAAAAAAATTATACATATATGTTGGCGATTCAAAACATCTCAAACTGTTATGAATACATAAGAATTCCTAAATAAAGGGCTTTGCAGTTGATTTCTGCTGTAGTGTAAAAGACGGATACTTATTATTATTATTTTTATTCTTTAATTCAGTTTCTCTAAGAAAAAGGTATAGTGTGACTACAAAATTTTATTTTCAAAAGTAATAAGCATTGATTTATTTACTACCCGTCAAATGCCATCTTCTACTAAAAAGTAGGAATGTCAGATAATTTTTATAAAGAAAGTGTTTTCATTAGGGCTTTAGTGGGGAAAAAAAGAGAATAAATAGTCGAAGAATTGTCCCTAACTCTTAGCAATTACTCTATCAAATAAACTCATATTTGCCAATGTAAAAAAAACAAAAAAACAACTTTGTCGTTATCTTATAAACTTACCATTACTTAATGATGTTATTTCATAACATCACAAAAATTTTTCCACATATATGTTGGCGATTCAGAACATCTCGAACTGTCATGAACACATAAAAATTCCTTAAGAAAGTGGTTTGCAGTTGTTTTCTGTTGTAATGTAAAAGACGGATACTTACGTTTTAATACAAGGGTTGTTGAAATTTCCATGCTTATCTTTGTTTCGCCTAAAGAGTCTACTTTGAGAAAAGATTTCGCCCAAGTCCTTAAAAAATAGAGGATATTCATATTATGCCTTCGCTTTCCGATACTTGTTTTGAGAGAAATTATTGTATATACTGATAGAGCAGCCCTCTGTAAAATGTTTTTTTTATGATTAAAATTTAAAGTAAATACATGTATGCAATTTAATAAAATTACTTCGTTCGGCAAAATTGATATTCTGTACATAGTGTATACATTCTTGCTACTTTCATCTCAAAATTTACAAAATGTTTTCGAAGCCAAAAAACAATAATTACTTATTCATAACAGATGAAAGTTTGAATTTCTCATTTAACACACATAACGGGATAATGTAAAAAAAATAGAAAGTCTAATTATCTCTACGGCTTGTGATAATTCATTCCTACAAAAAAAATTAGCAATAGAATTATCTTAAATTTTAACACATTCATCAACCTTATATCTGTCAACATCCGTCAACAAATCAATTCATAACTTCTAGTACAAGATTTACAAGAAAGTTAGCGCCGATTGTTTTATTATGAAAACTACAAAAACTGATGCAAAGATATGGGATCATTTAAGAGCATCCATTCTGATCAAACAAAACATATTTTTATTAATGTCACCTCTGAGAATTATTAACTTGAACGTAACATTATTAAAATACAAAAAACAACAATTTAGTGATCATTTATTGATCAAACATATTGTCGCTAACGATATCGACTATACTAAAAATTACAATATTTCATGAGATCGCCATGTTTCTTTGCATTTAAGTATTAAAAGTCATTTAAAATAACAATTGCATTGCAGTTTATTTGTCCTGAATGTGTAAATGTATGAAACTTATGCTTACATTTAAAAGCTGTTCAGATATATTGTAAAAATATGTTTCACCCAAACGAGCGTATTGTGAGGAAAGGATTCGCCTGAATCCTGAAGAAGATACAATATAATTTTAAAATTTCATTAATACGCAATGTGTTTGTGCAACTAAGCATTATATACCTTCTTAAAATTTATTGCTTTTGGGTTTAACGAATATATAATATTAGGATACTTACAGTTTCATATTCTAACAGATACGATACAATACATTGCGTAACTATGTTTCACCCAAAAGAGCATAGTTTGAGTATTTGTTTCGCCCAAGTCCTGAGAAAAAATAGAGGATATTTTCATAATGCCGTTGTATTCAAGAATTTACTGAAAAGAAAAATATACTAATTCTGATATAAAGTTTAGCATTGGATTAACAACATACGTTTATGTTTAATATCAAGCTAAGATTACATACATTAAAAAGAAACAATGATTAACCCTAAAATGATTGAAAGTTAAGATAAATATGCAGTGACAAAATACGTTTCTTTTGAAAACGACATCTTAATTCTGCACATTTAGAGCAAGTACATGTTTTTATATCAGTTCGTCCCAAAAAGGAATAGTGCGAATGCAACATTTTCGTTTTCAAAAGCACTAAATAATAATTTATTTAATACCGGTCAGATGCTATCTTGAAATACAAATAGGGAATGTCGCATAACTTTTATGAAATAATGTATTCATTACGAATCCAGGGCTTTAGTAGAAAAAAAAATAGTCAAAGAATTGTCCATAACTCTTAGCAATTACAATTTCAAATAAACTCATATTTGTCAATGTAAAACAAAATAGCTTATTCGTTTTCGTACGAACTTACCATTATATAATGATGTTATTACATACAGTGCAAAGATTATTATATATACATTTTGGCGATTCAGAACATCTCAAACTTTCATGAAAACGCCATGTTTCTGTTCAAAAACGCATACGAATTCCTTAATAAAGTGCTTTGCAGTTGATTTCTGCTGTAATGTAAAAGACTAATACTTACGCTTTAATACACGCGATTTTGAAATTTTCATGCTCATCTTTGTTTCATCCAAAGGAGTCTATTTTGAGGACAGATTTCGCCTAAGTCCTAAAAAGTACAGTATATTCATATAATGCCTTCGCTTTCCGATACTTACTTCGAGAGAATTATTGAATACACTGATAGAGCTGGTGTTAAATGAACTTTTTCTTCGATTTTATCATGTGGTTAAGAAAAATGATTCTCCCTAAGATATAAGTAAAATTTAAAGTACATCAATAAAATTAAAATACTTTCTTCGCCAATATTGAACTTCTATACATAGTGTTTACGTTCTTGCTACTTTCATTTTAAAATGAAGCAAGTAATCAATAATTACTTTATCATAACAGATGAAAGATTGACTTTCTCATTACACATTAATTTCGGATAATGTAAATAAAAGGAAATACTAAATATCTTTATTGCTCGTGATAATTCATTCCTACAAAGAAAGTTAGTAATAGAATGATCTTAATTTCTAACACATTCACCATTACATGTCCGGACAATTATGTATTCATTACCCTCATTTCTGTCAATATTCGTCAACATATCAATTCATTACTTCTAGAGCAAGATATAAGTCAAAGTTAACGCCAATTGTTTTATGAAGAAAACCACAAAAAAAACTAATGCACAGATATGAAATCTTTTCACAGAATTCATTCAGATCAAACGTAGTATAGATTTTTTATAACTACAGTTGATTTCTGCTGAATTGTGTAAATGTAAGATAATTATGCTTACATTTAAAAGTTTGATTTTCTCATCACATAAAAATGTCGGATAATGTAAAGAAAAGGAAATACTAAATATAGCTGCGGCTCATGATAATTTATTCCTACATAGAAAATTAGTAATAGAATGATCTTAATTTCTTTCTCATTCACCATTACATGCCCGGGCAATCATGTATTCATCGACCTCATATCTCTCAACATCCGTCAACAAATCAATGCATAACTTCTAGTACAAGATATACTTTAAAGCTTACGCCTATTGATTTATTATGAAAATCACAACATCTAATGCACAGGTATGGGATCTTTTAAGAAAGTCACTCGGATCAAACAAATATTTTTTTATCACTACATGTATGTCATCTCCAAGAATCATGACCTCGAACGCATCAATATTAAGATACAAACCCAACATTTTATTGATCAAAAACATATTGTCGTTAACGGTTTCAACCATTCTAAACATCTGAAAATTTTATGAGAACGCAATGTTTCTGTGCATTAAAGCATTAAGTTATCTAAAATAATATGTGCATTGCAGTTAATCTGTGCTGAATTATGTATATGTATGATACTTATGCTTACATTTAAAAGCTGTTCAGATATATTGTAAAAAAATATGTTTCACCCGAAAGAGCGTATTTTGAGGAGAGGATTCTCCTAACTCATGAAAATGACACAATATATTTTTTTTTTTATAATTTCATGAAAACGCAATGTTTTTGTGCAATCAAGCATTAGATATCGTCTTTAAATTTATTGCAGTTGAGTTTAACGAATGTGTAATAATAGAATACTGACGGTTTTAAACTGGCAGTTTACTGGGAAGATTATTCCATAAAGTGGCAGCTGCCTTGTCGAACCTACGATCACCGTACGATTTCGTTTTCACTCTTGACGTTTCACGTGTCACAGAGTTCTGGGAGCGTAGTGATCTTGATGGGCAATATAGAGTCAGAAGCTTTTGGAGATATGCTGGAGCTATACCATGCAGTGCTATAAAGCATAAAAGCATAAGATAAGTTCGTATTTTCATTGGAATTCAACAGATAACCAGTGTAGGTCAGTTAAACCAAGTGCTATATGGTCATATTTCCTGCGCCGTGACATCAATCTGGTGGTAGCATTTTGAACTCTTTAAGGCTTGTCGTATTGTGCATGTAATAATTATGGGTTAATAATTGTTACCTTTTTACTGTATGCCATTCTTAGCTAGATATTAAACATAAACTCATGTTCCTAATGCAATGCTAAACCTTATATCAGAATTAATATACTTTACATATCAGTAAATTTTGGAACACAACGGCATGATATAAACATCCTGCATTTTTTTTTCAGGATTAGGGCGAAATAAATCTTCACATTGTGCTCTTTTAGTCAAAACATCTGTTTGTTTGTTGGGGTTTAACGTCCGAGCAGCAATATTTCAGCTATATTCAGACAATGAACATGAAATGGATGATAAAATGAACATGAAATGAAAAAAAAAAGGATGGGTCACAAGGATAATAGGGTTGATTGCCACTGGAAAAAGAGGGGATGGGTAAGGTCGGGCAATTTAATCTTCTGTGGCGGAGCGCAAAGGTTCCTACTCCTTTCGAATACCACAACAGGGTTCTTTAACGTGCGAGGAACGTGGCATCTTTCCCAACACGGTGCACCACTATGGTTTGCGGTCAGGTTTTCCGTATTATAGCCTGACAACCCCAGCATGTAACACGCCAGGGGTATCCCATTCCACCACCTGGGGCACACATCCCAGTTGCTCTGTGGGCAGAGCGCCTAGCCCCCGGCTAGGTTTCTGAGCACTACTTAGTCGCCTTATACGACAAGCTTAGCGCTGCTGCAGGCCTATGTTTTTAACACCCGGACCTGCACGGGGCTTTAGTCAAAACATAGTTTCGCAGGGGTTTGTTTCTGTTACAATATGATTTTATTGATCTATTTTATCACTGGTATTTTTAACACAGTAATTTTATGTTTCGGAGTTTTATTTTATTTAAATGGAAATATTTGTTTTTATTGTTTTTAATTCTTCTTATTTCATTGAAATGATCAAAATATCTATTTTCTAGATATTTTTACTTTTGCTATAATTTTTAGATTCAGTAATACGTTCTTATCTTGGTTGAGCTTTAACAGATTGCTAGTCATCCATGAGCTGATGTCCTCAACATAAGCTTCAAGTCGTGTAGATATTTCGAACCAGTTGTTAATTGGTTCAATTACTAAATATATCTGCGAATCATTAGCGTAACAATGATAAAGTATGTCATGTCGTCTAAAAATTTCTTTTTTTATACTATTTAAATAATGTTTTAATACTTAATTATCCTTTAATTACATAGTTTGTAATTTTTTTTTTTTTTTTTTTTTTTGTTCGTCTTTTCTTTTGTGGTTTTACACATTTCTATATCTAAGATACATAATTACTGTTCTGAAAAATATTTCTCCTTTCATTTTCTTTTGTATAATTTTAGGTGTTGATTACTACATACTTTGTATTGTGTATCATTTATATGCTGTAAAGCGCTTAGAATAAATGCAGTTTAGATTGGCGCTATACAAATATTGTAAATAATAATATTTTAAAAAATCAGAACAAACAAAAATGATTCTTTCATATTAATGTTGTCATCACTAAGCCAATAGCTTAGACGAATGATTTATTAAGTATGCCTTACAAGAAAACTCGAATAATAAACAAGAAAAGTCTGATACATTGATAATAATGCATTACAAAACATGATCAGGGAATTTATCCTACTTATTTCTCCATTACATTCCTAACGATTATCAATCAACATCATAATTCGTTGACTTGAATTTGATATTTTTCTGGTTCAAAAGGAAGTGTGATCAAGAGAACCAAGATTCCAGCAGAAAACAAAAGAATGTATACCAGGGACAAAAGCAGACATCAGTAACAGACACAAACAACGAAGGACATGCAATAACCAAAATAATACTTAACCCTTAACGAAATGTTTTATTACATATACTGCAACGACTAATGTATGTTTAGCCTTGGTTATAGAATTTTATCAGTCATAAATCGAAAAAACGATCTTATAAAATTGTGTTTGCCATTGTTCAAATTGATATCATACTTGATATATTTGTGGAAAGCGAATGCTTTATTGATTATACCTATCTGATCAGTATCACATTTTATTATTCATCAAATCAAAAAAAGAATTAAAGAAGTTTGGAATGCAATAAGTGCAAGATTTTTATTCCAACAAAAAAAAACTTAATTAAATACAAATGCCCATTTACATTTATATTGGGAACGGCAGAAGATTTGAAATTCTTTCAATCAAACTTGTGAAGGATCGTTGTCTGATACGTAGTTATCTAAAGTAGAGGCATATACATCCCCGGGTTGTATCAACCCTAGTATTATGAATCGTTTGTTGTATCTCTTATACGTTACCAGTAATGGTAATGCGACAGTAAACGACGCCCCTGTGATTCATAAATACCTCAATAAATCTGTTTGTAACGACACCGAGTCATCGATCTCAAGTTTTTTTTTTCTCCGTGGTTATTGAGTAAAGTGAGAATTTTCCTACTAAACAATGGACTCCTACAAAGCCCGCAATGTAGCAATTGGTTGAATATTTCAGTTTATTTATACACCTGTCATCTCCGGTAGCCTTGATAGAGAATAATATTAATTTTCTAAGATATCTTTATCTTATATGACAGAAGTAGCTAATATTTTGACAAACATTTCTCTTCAATTACTTCTTCACATATCAAAACGCTATGCAGTTTGATGATTAAACTGTTTAATGACATTCCTTTCGTTATTGATTATTTCAACATTTCTTTCTGTATCTATTACAAGGTGTAACATATCTATGACATAACATCTTGTTGTCAGAAAACAAGGACAAAAAGCAAATTATGTGTAAACAAAACACGTGAATATTTTATAAATTTTGTTTAACTAGGTCAACATAGTACATTATAGTAAATTTTGTTATTAATTTCTATGTCCAAATAAGGACTAAACGTCATTTGTCTGTTAGATATTTCCAACCAATCAAATTGTGTTGTAATCCGATATACGCACCAAAAAGTATATGTTACATTTTGAAACTTTATGTGTTTAATAAAATGTTATTGTTTTTGTGTTTATTTGGAAAAAATCATTACCAAAATGTGATTCTGTATTTTACATCGGTTAACAACTGTCTCTACAATATATATATATATAAAATAAGAAAGAAATTAATGAATTTGTAAAGTTCGCTCAACGACGATTATTCACGTATTGACGATATAGGCAGGTATGCAGATGAAAGGGCATTAAATCGAAACGCGTGACTAAATCAGTTTCTGGTTAAGATATGTTATAAATTGGCACACTGGGTACTCACATGCAAAAGGAAAAGGCATAAAAACATGTAAAAGAACTTAAATTACACACTTGAAAATAAGGGCGACACCACTTTTTTCGCCTAAATCAAAGTTTCGCCTAAAGTCATATATTTTGAGTAAAATTTTTCTCCCAAAACGGCAAAGGCGCAAATATATATATATATATATATATATATATATATATATATATATATATATATATATATATATATATATATATATCTAGATATATATATATATATATATATATATATATATATATATATATATTTATTTTTTTTTGGGGGGGGGGGAATTTATCATTTTTCTTATTAAGCGCCTTTATTTTGTTAATATTATTATTTTATTCGTTGTAATACGTCGTTTGAATTTACTTATTGTTATCTTTTTAGCAATTTTGGCGGTTATGAATCATTATCTTTGTTTTAATTATAAAAGCAAGAGTTTAGAGTCAAACGTAAATTATATGAATTTAAAGCCGGCTAGGACGTCTCTTGGAAAACAATGTGCTCTAAAACTACCAGACACAATATAGCAATAAAAGTAAATGTATTAGCAAACATCCTTCGGGATACCTCCAATTTAACCTACGTTAAGCCTGTGGGAAATCAATATTTCAAAAATTCTGATTATTCAAGATGATAGAACGATGCTGTGGAAATATTTAAGATTGTCTTAATCCTCTAAAAATCTCTCTACCCATGGATTTTGTCCAATCATCAGTATTTGCAAATACAACAGGTAAATATGGAACGCCGCAGCTGTCTTATGTGTACTTATTTCTATATATATATATATATATATATATATATATATATATATATGTTCAAAAACTAAATTACATTTAATATACAGTCACATTAAAATAGATGAGAAAAACATTCAACAACAATTAAATCGCAGAACGAAAAACATTATTTTTTTAACTTTACGAAATACAATATTTCGATACCATACAAATTGTATTTCAAAAAATGATTTCTTTTTCTTTACTTCAAATTCAACTTTCAATATATTAGTAATAAATAATTCCAAATCATCTTCCAAATATACAGAGTAATCATGGAACCAAGGCTACAGCGGCAATCAAAAGAATGTAATCCAGGGACAAAGACCAGACATGGAAAACAGACATACACAACAAAGAACATAAAGCAACTAAAATCATACATACAAAACAACAAAAGCAAATGAGCAACTCGGACTCCACCAAAAACTGGGAGTATGGACCAGGTGCATCGGTAGGGTAAGCGTCCTCTGCTTTTCTAGAAACACACACAGAAGATGTTTATAAAAATGTTGGAATTTTTAATCGACAACATATTTGTCCAGTGTGGTGGACGCGTTCTTTAACAAACGGTCGGCATTCCAATGGGAACAAATTGTGCTCCTTTACTTGCTGACATATTCCTTCACTCTTACGAAGCTGAATTTATAGTTGATCTGATCCGGAAGAAAAGTACCGTTTAGCTAGACCCTTTAATCTCAGTTTCCGCTATATAGATGACGTAGTATCTTTAAACAGTCCTTATTTTGGGATTTGGATACATCGCATCTATCCAAAAGAACTTGAGATAAATGATACTACAGACACTGTGATGTCAGCCTCATATCTTTGCCTACACTTAGAAATCGATGGTAAGGGAAAACTATTAACCAAACTTTATGACAAGCGTGATGACTTTTCATTTTTCATTTTAGAATTGTCAACTTTCCTTTCATCTGTGGCAACCTGCACCTGCGTATGGAGTGTTCATATCACAACTCATACGTTATGCCAGTGCTTGCCGAGAGGACGTTGCCTTTTTGTATCGCGCTAGAATTCTAACAAATAGGCTTCTGGAACAGGTTTATGTTGCTACAAGATTGAAGTCATCACTACAAAAGTTTTATGGCCGTCATCATGAACTGTGGATCGTTACAGTGTATCCATCTGCGATATGAGAAGTGATTTGTTCAACGTGTAATAGTTTTCCTTTACTTTTTCGTCAACCCTGGACTTGACTTTTTATGAGCAACTCGGAGGATGTTTCTAGAAAGGCACAGGACGCTTACCCTATCGGTGCACTTGGTCCATGCTCCCAGTTTTTAGTGAGTCCGAGTTGCTTATTTGCTTCTGTTATTTTGTATGTATGATTTTAGTTATTCTCTGTCCTTTGTTGTGTATATCTTTTTCCCATGTGTGGTCTTTGTCCCTGGATTACATTCTTTTGATTACCGCTATAACCCCGGTTCCCTTGATTACTCTTTATCGTAATGTTTATTTCGTCAATACATGTTTTTAATAAAAAAAAAATAATATGATGCACAGCTAAATTTATCAATATTTATATTTCTTCCGCTTTTTTTAAGGTCTGTATACATGGCGTTAAACATTTTTTTTAGAAAGCCGCAATTTTTTTTCATAATGGCCGCCAAAATCGGCAAAGTTGTTCGATTTCAATGAAAATTGATATCTAGGGTAAACATGACATTCTAAATTCAATGGCGGCTTCTGAACTTGACTAAATCCTACCATTTGCCGGTTTTAAAGGCCTTTGAGTAATGCTTGCAAACACAGTATTACTTGTTATTATTATACTTCTTCTGCACTTAAAGATGTCCTGGCGATTTCTCGGAGACCGTTTATTCGATTCATATCGAACTTCGGTAAAAAAAATCAAGCATGCTCAGGGGTGTGCAAGCCACTTCCGGGATTTCAAAATGGCTGCCGATTTCAAAATGGCCGCCAAAACTAAACCCGGAAAAATAAAAAAAAAATTCTATAAAATTAGTGGAACTCATTAGATATAGCAAAAAAACTTAAATTTTTTTTTTTAAATGGCCGCCAAAATCTGCAAAATGTCAACATTGTTGGATTTCAATGAAAATTGATTACTAGGGTAAACATTGCATTCTAAATTCAATGGGGGCTTCAGAATTTTGCCGAAGCCGACCATTTGCCGGTTTTTGCGATTTGTGTTTTGCTTGCAAACACAGCATCACTTGTTATGATTATTTTAATTCTCCTGTCATGAAAAATCATTGTTTTGTCCGCAAGTTTTTCAAAAACACCTCATCTTATAGAGATGAAACTTCACATGAAGTTAGAACTACTCTTCGAAGGATGCAGAATTTCAAAATTTTTATTCCAGCTACCGCCATTTGTTCAAAACTGCCGCCGGACTGGACGTACCCGATTTTTACACCCGAAATTTGAACATCGTATATCTGGAAAACTGCTTAGCAGAATTTGACGAAACTTGGTGTATAAATTAAGCTCAATAGTCAAAACAAAATCACGAAAAAAATCGCGTGCGTCTCGGCCGCCATTTCCAAAATGACCGCCAACGCGGTCGAAAATTCAAATCTGTCAGATTTTGATGAAAATTGATATCTACGTTCTTTGAGGCGTCTCGATTAATAATCTGCGGCTCAAGTGACAATTTGAGCTACCTGTCGGTAGCTACGCCGTTTTCAAAATGGCCGCCACTTCTATCGAAAATTTTATTTTGTCTGATTTTGATGAAAATTGATATATAGGTTCGTTAAGTCGTCCC
Organism: Perna viridis; assembly: GCA_037379345.1. Lineage (NCBI taxonomy): Eukaryota > Metazoa > Mollusca > Bivalvia > Mytilida > Mytilidae > Perna > Perna viridis. The sequence goes on from CM074520.1 coordinate 213,226, forward strand.
AAATTAAAAATCTGCTAATCAATTGACAATTTGAGCTACGTATCGACCGGCATTTTCAAAATGGCCCCCAACGCGGTCGAAAATTCAGACTTTTTAGTTTCGTTGAAATTTGGTATCCACGTTCTTTACGCTGCCTCGATTAATAATAAGCATATCCATTGACAATATGTTTCCCAAAAGACTGATCAGCAAACGGAAGGCGACTTTTACATGTTTCGTGGAAACGTAAATTTGAATTATTATTAAGTCATCAAAACGAAGTTTTGCGACTTATTATTTGTGCTCCGTTTCTTATTATTATTATTATTATTATTATTATCATCATACTTCTTCTTCTGCAGTTAAAGATGTCCTGGCGATTTCTCAGAGACCGCTCATTCGATTTATACCAAATTTGGCTAAATAATCAAGCATGATCAGGGGGTGTGCAAACCACTAATTGCCGCCGAAACACAACCTGGAAAAATGAAAAAAATTCTATAAAATTAGAGGAACTCATTAGATGTATTAAAATAACTTAGAATGCTGTTCTAGACCTCCTCCTGACATCATAGGCGTAAAAGAAATTTCGAGAATGGCGCTATTTTTTTTTTCAAACTGGCCGCCAAAATTGGCAAAATTTCAACATTGTTCAATTTCATTGAAAATTGATATTTAGGGTAAACGTGACATTCTCAACTCAATGTCGGCTTCATAATTTGACTAAAATCGACTATGTGCCGGTTTTGGCGACTTTTGTGTTTTCCTTGCAAACACAGTGTCACTTGTTGTTATTATTATACTTCTTCTTCTGTACTTGAAGATGGCCTGGCGATTTCTCAGAGACCGTTTATTCGATTCATACAAAACTAGGCTCAAAAAAATTTAAAATGGCTGCCGTTTTCAAATGGCCGCCAAAACAAACCCGGAAAAATGAAAAAAATATATATAAAATTAGTGAAACTAGTTAATCAAATGAAAATGACTCAGAAGGCTGTTCTAGAGTTGCTGACATCAAAGGTATCAAAGATTTTTTTAGAAAGCCGCCATTTTTTTCAAAATGGCCGCAAAAATCGGCGAAATTTCAACATTGTTTGATTTCAATGAAAATTCATATCTAGGGTGAACATGTCATTCTAAATTCAATGGCGGCTTCTGATTCTGTCAAAAAGCCTTTTTTTCTATATGGCCGCCAAAATTGGCTAAATGTCAACATCGTTGGATTTCAATGAAAATTGATTTATAAGGTTAACATTGCATTCGAAAATCAATGGCCTCTTCAGGATTGGGCCAAACCGTACCATTTGCCGGTTTTGGCGATTTTTGTGTTTTGTTTGCAAACACAGTATCCCTTGCTATGTCGCCCCGGACAAATGTCAGGGCGACATGTTGTACTGTTTATTATTATTATTATTATTATTATTATTATTATTCCAATGACATTTGTCCGGAGTTTTTAGGTAGCATCACAGAAGGGAAGGAATTGAAACTTGATATGGAGGTAGATGGTATTGAGAAGGGGTGCACCAGAACTTTTGGAGAAAAAAATTGCTACCGTTACCATGAAAACGTGAAAAGTTCATAATCTAGGACATTGCAATATCCCGGAAACCAAGGTGGCTAGCAACTTGAAATTTGGTATGATGGTAGAACTCAATGTGCCTAAATAATTAAGCAAAAAAGTGAATCGATGTGTTGCAAGTTGCCATGACAACGAAAAAACTAAAAATTTCATGGATACCAAAATCTACTTTTTTGTCACACTTAAAACTTTTTTATTTAGTAGGCAATTTTAATGAAATTTTCTTGTATCCTGCGTCTCATTAATATGTCGGAATTCGCTACCAAAGTTCATAATTAAGGACATTGCAATATTTCGGATATTTAGGTGGCTAGGAACTTGAAATTTGGTATGGTAATACAGTATAAAGAGCCTAATAAAATAAAGTAAAAAAGGTGAATCGATATGTTGTCCGTTGTCATGGCAATGAAAAATTGAAAGTTTCATGAATGTCCATGGTCATAAGTTTTTTTATTCATTGAACAAATTTAATGAAATTTAGTAATATAATGCGTATCAGTCAGACCTCGGAATTTATGCCAAAATTCTGACAAAAAGTCGCCATTGTCAAAATGGCTGCCTTAGGTCACAATCTGGGACATTGCAATATCTCAACAACATGAAAAGGTACTAATTTGAAAATAGATCTGTCAAAGGAGTTGAATAGGCATAACAATACCATATTAAAATTGGAACTCAAACAGTTGCCGGAGGCGACATTCGCTATTGCTCGCAATGGCAATTCTAGTTTAAATTGTTTTTGTACGTTTTTTTACCGATGAACTTGTCCCCACGTTTTCTCGGAAACCAATTGAGGGATTAGAAGGAAACTTGCTGAGAGGTTTGGCCTCACGTCATAGATGTGCCCGCCGCGAAAAAAATTCTGGAATGAGGAACACTTCGGCGGAAAAGGGGGACAGGTTATAATTTAGGACAATGCGATATCTCAGTAACCTAGCTGGCCAGGAACTTGAAAATTGGTATGGTGGTAGAGTTTGATAAGCTCAACAATATTATGCAAAAAGAAGTGAATCGATATGTTTTGTGTTGTCATGGTAACAAAACATTTTTTTGAATTTTTTCAAATGTTTTCCTTTATGTAGATAAATGACTTGAGATATCTTCACCAAACTTAACAGCTATATAAAACAATCTAAATGTAATTGAATGCACATTTCGGGTTTTTTAGATGGCCACAATTTTAAAATCGCCGCCATTTTAAATAAGGTGTTATTGTTAACCCATAGATGTTCGCTTCACAAAAAAAATTAAAAAGTGGGGTGCTTTGTTCGATAAGGGATATAGGTCGTAATATAGGACATTGTGATATCTCTTAAATCTATGTAACCATCTACTTAAAAATTGGTGTGGTGGTAGAGTTTGATGATCTCAATAATATTATACCAAAAAAGTGAATTCATATGTCATGTGTTGCCATGGTAACGACGAAAAAAAATGGTTGATTTTTGTAATTTTTCAGATGCTTTTCCTTTAAGTTGGAAAAGTTGGAAAAATGACTTGAGATATCCTCACCAAACTTGAAGGATATATAAAACCGTCTAAGTGTGAAAAAAATTCTTATTTTGGATTATTGTAGATGACTGCCTTTCAAAATGGCCGCCATATAAAATAAAGTGCCCTACTGGAAAACAGTGGAAATATCATCCAGATTTTATGAAATTTGGTATATAGGCTTCAAATTGTATATTGAATTTAAATATTTGGGTTCTGAGAGCATTTTGGGAATGTGAGGGGATGTGTATGTGTCTTGCTTGCAGGCACAACTTAAAACTTGTTATTATTATTTTAATTCTCCTGTCATAAAAACCCTTGGAAGTGTCTGCCATTCTTCCCAAAAGTGGCTAGCACGATAGAGATGAAACTTTTCAAACAATTAGAACTATTCTTCTTCGAAGGATGCAAAACTTCGAAAAAAAAACAAAACAAAAGCCATTTTTTTCAAAATTGCCGCCAGACTAAAGGGACCCATTTTTGACACCGGAAATTTGAATCTCATATATCTCGAAAACTGCTGATCAGAATTTGACCAAACTTGGTATATATATTAAGTTCCATGGTCCTAAGGGTGCACTTTACAGTTACATTAAGGCACACTGTTTCGCACACCAAGTTACCCCCGTCAAATTTTGTAAAACTTAAAATTAAAAGTTTGGTGGATATATTGCTTAAATGTTGTTAAGCATTTAAACATAGACAGGTGCATTATATGTAATGATAAACAGGTGTAATTTTAAACAAAGAATGGTATCTGGAACGTTTCAGTCCCTGCCGTATTAAATTCTCTCCTCAGCATCATATGGCTGATTTTCGAAATACCTTATTTCGCACGAAATTTTGGAACTAAAATTGTGAGAGAATGAATCGAAAAGGGTCTTTTTATTTTTACCCTTTTTCCACCTACTCCATGCATGCGTTGATCCTTTGGTAGTGTCTAAGTGCCTGATATTTATAAAACATAGTATTTGGCTAATAGTTTTGCAAAGGCACCCCTGATTGGTACTAAAACTCAGTAGTGTGTTTTTCAGTATATTACCATGGCTACTGGATTTTATAACAATAATCACTAAATTACTTATAAATGAATTGAATCTCTACACACCAATAATTTCAAAAATATGCACTTTTTTATGACAAAACACTAGAAATGTATGTGCGGAGTGCCTGAAAATAGCTTTCTTTCAACAAAATAAGACCAAATTTTCAGAAATGACCTAACTCTGCTGTACCACCTAACATTATCCCGAATTTACAAAATGGCCGCCAACGCGGTCGAACTTTCAAATGTATCCGGTTTTGATGAAAATTAATAGCTAGGTTCTTTGAGCCTTCCCGATTAATAATCTCCAGCTCAATCGATAATTTTAACTATGTATCGACCGCCGTTCTCAAAATGGCCGCCACCGCGGTCAAAAATTCAAAATTGTTCGATTTCGATGAAATTTAATATCCAGGTTCTATGCGCTGCCTCGATTAATAATAAGCAGTTCAATTGACGATATGTTTCTCAAAATATTGATCGGAAAACGGGAGGCAACTTCTACATGTTTTGGCAGATAAATTTTAATTTAAATTACACCTGTTTACCATTACATATATTACATCTGTCTATGTATAAATGCTTAACAAAATTTGACCGGGTCAACTTGGTGTGCGAAAAAGTGCGCTTAAATGTAACTGTATATTGCACCTTTAACATGTAAACCTTTCTTTTATTGACTAGTTAAAATATATTGCTATTGTTTATAACTTATTGATTTTTTTTTCATTTAACTTGTAAATTTTATACTGACCAAATGTGATATGTAATAACTTTGAAATCATTTCTGTCCTTCTACTCCCAGTTTTTAGTGGAGTCCGAGTTGCTGTTTTGTTTTGTTACTTTGTTTGTATGATAATACTCACTTCATGTTCTTGTTGTGTATGTCTGATTTCCGTGTCTGACCTTTGTCCCTGGATTACAGTCCTTTGATTACCGCTATAACCTTGGTTCCCTTGATTACTCTTTAAAGGGGGGAAATAAAATCACAAAACAAAATCCTAAAATATATATATTTTTTTGTTAATTTGTTTGTTTTGCTTTTTTGTTAGTGTTACGGGATTGAAATTTATAACGGTCATGAATATTTCGCTCTCTCAAACATCTTATAAATAAAGATATTCAATTTCTTTTTCACATTTGTAAACTCCATTTAACTACAAAATTGTATATCGTGAACATGTCGTAAATAAGTGTTTATTTTCGATAATTATTCAACTGATACACACATGGCTACTGAGATACACTTCAAACACGACTACCCTACTTTTTTTCAGATATTTCATGAATGAAATACATGTATTTCTGAGCATGAAAAAAAACTTGGTCCATGTTATCTAGGGCATAAATAGGCCAAAAATGCCATTCGGCTTATTTTTCTAAAATTCAAGCCTAAGAAAAATCAAAATGGGTCCAGCGCGTTAATTTACTATTACAGATTAAAGGAATTCAATGGCACTTCTATGAGAGATGCGTACTTCTAGCTGTTGAAGATAGCGAAATTTATTACCAATTTAAACAATCGAAAAACAAACCTGTTTTTATTAATAGGCGTACTTATTTTGAACTCTATTGTTATCTTCTTTAACTGTAGTGTTAAGAAAAAAGAGCATCCTGACATTTAACAAATAAATATAATTATGGCGTCTGTATTAATGTGTTTTGAAAGCGCTACTGACATTTTCAAAGCGATTGCTTACGATCAAGTTACCTACTATTCTATTTTCTCATGCACCGTTCCAATCTTTAGGTTAAAGTATTCTCATCAACAACGCGTTTTAGGACATCAAATGTTTCATCAAAATCAATAATTAGATTTTATATTAATTAAAATTGAAAATATAAAAAGGGAAATTCAATAATAATTTCTAGTTTTTTTTATTTTTCATTCACCCAAAAGGACTCAGAGACAAAACATTTGAATTGATTTTAAGTAGTAGTCTTTATTATTTTTTTTTAAATATCAGACAGTAGATTATTCATGCATGTCAAAACCCACCAAATTCAGTTTTATTTCTTAATCAGAAACATAGATTATATAACCAGTCTTAGTTCTTCATTTGGGGGTTGCGCCTTTGAGATAAAATTTATATAGACTGTACATGAAATTAACACTTGAAAAAGTTATGGTTCTTGATTTGGTTTGATTTGGTTGATTTAAGTGGGAGTTTAAAGAGTAGTTTTCTCAAAAGTATAGATCTAAATACAGAAAGGACTATTGTCACATAAAATATAGCAGACCAATAAAGCATCATCTGATCCATGGGTTTTTTCAGACCATGACTCATCTTACCTTAGACAGAGTCTAAATTTTATATGGACTGATACTTAAATGCATAATTCATTTTTCAAAACATTATAAGTAGATTAAGCCAACTAGAAGAAAGGCAAAACCGTTATTTTTGCCGGATACTTGACTACAGCATGTTGATACTTTAAACAGTACAACCGGAATATTTTGTGAAAGCATTTTAAAAAAAATGTTATATGTATAAATAACTTGCATTGATAACAAACTAAAACAAAAAAAGTTTAATGTCTTACCTTAAAAATCGAATTGTAATTTCCAAAAATCATATTTGCACTACACTCCAATATACACTGATTGAAAAGGCGAGACGTTTTTTTCAAGGAATCATTGCAATCTTGCTAACAATATAAGTGTTTGAAATTGAAGAATAGGAATATCTGTTAATATGACAAGATATTATTGAATACAGCCACTATCTTAAAAACTCCAAACGATACATGAACATGTAATATGGAACGTAAAACGTCTGTCTCCTTAGATACATTGACACTGACACAAGAACTAACAAGCATGTTTCCTGCAACAAATCTGCTTCCAATTTCATTAAAATGTTTTCAAATGTAACATTTCAGTCTTATTGATGATAAATTGTATTTTCTCGCGTTTCGAAAAGTATAGCGGGAAAATGATGTATTGTCGGTATGTATATACTAGTATTCGGTGTTTCCTATATTTACTATTGCCCAATCAGGTTTGGGTACGTTTCCGTTATGGTAGGGTGTCTTTGACTAGTATTTCATTTTCTAGCCGTGTTACTAGTTATCCGTTGTCATTTTTACGAGGAATATAGATAAAACATAATACTCCTCCTCACCAAAAACACAATTTGTTCAAAAGTTAAATGAACCACATAGAATATACAAGCACCTGTTTATCGAACAATAAACAATGAACAATACATCGACATCTGTATTTATTTTTACTGATAATCATAAGTTTATTTCCTATTGAAGTCCCTTTCATTCTTTCAAACTGTCCTTAATAACTTTATTCCTAAAGGATACTTTTTTTAAATTATTGTCTATTTTTAAACCTTGTTTCACAAATAGATATATTCGACCCCTAATTCCACCCATAATGAAAAAAGTCTTTTTTTTTAAATTGCACTACATCAAATTTTGCATTAGTACCTAACGTTACTACCTTTATTACACTGCCCTCATATACTAGTGGCAGATTATTTCTACTGCTGGTAGTTTTGATAGTTTTATTATTCTTCAATATGTTCCAAGCTAGCTTTCAGTTACTGCTATATGGTTAAGGTTGGATCGTTACGGTGTATCCATCTGCGCCATGAAAACTGATTTGATCAAGGTATCAGTTTTTCTTTCCTCTATCCCGGGCTTGACTTTTTTATCAGCAACTCGGCGGGTATTTCTAGAAAAGCAGAGGACCTTACCCTTTCGGTGCACCTAGTCCATGCTCCCAGTTTTAGTGGAATCCGAGTTGCTCATTTGCTTTGAATAATTTGTATGTATGATTTTAGTTACTTAATGTACTTTGTTGTGTATGTCTGTTTTCCATGTGTGGTCTTTGTACCTGGATTTCATTCTATTGATTACAAACTATGTATTTGTATCTGGGAGTACCATCGTTTTTTTGGAAAAACAACGATGTATAATGTTTTTAAGTCGGGATTTCAACTAAGTATGGGGAATAGAAGTATACAGTGTTGAAAAATCATAGGTTTTAATGCTATTATATTCAAATAACAGTCTTGAACTATTGAAATTAATAGTCTTGAAAATATGTTCACGTTAGCTACTATAGCTCCTTTAATCTTTTTTTTTTTTTTTGTCACTTTTATCATAGTTTTTTTTTCGGAAGAAATCCTATTATCGGAAATTATCTGTATGGAGAGGAGTAACTGACTTATGACAGTTTATGAAATTTGAAAGAAGATTCTTACGTTTCCTGGAAAGACAACATATCGTTCTGTTTAACCGTCAGAGGATTTGAATTTGATGTTCATAATTGACCAGATTAAACTTTATTTTGTATAAAAGTATTTGTTCTACACTCTCTGTTACAGTGTAAATCGACAATTGTTGTTAAGAAACAGTAATCAAGGGAACCAAGGTTATAGTGGTAATCAAAAGAATGTAATCCAGGGACAAAGACCAGACATGGAAAACAGACACACACAACAAAGAACATAAAGTAACTAAAATTATACATACAAAGTAACAAAAGTAAATGAGCAACTCGGACTCCACTAAAAACTGGGAGCATGGCCAGGTGCACCGGTGGGGTAAGCGTCCTCTGCTTTTCTAGAAACACCCGCCGAGTTGCTCATAAAAAGTCAATTCCGGGGTAGACAAATGAGGAAAGGAAAACTATGACCCGTTGAATAAATCAGTTTTCATAGTGCTGATGGATACATCATTACGATCCACGAGTTCATGATGACGACCATGAAACTTCTGTAGTGATGACTTCAATCTTGTAGCAACATAACCCAGTTCCAAAAGCATATTTGATAGAATTCTAGCGCGATACAAAAAGTTTCGGTAAGCTCTGGCATAACGTATGAGTTGTGATATGAACACTCCATACGCAGGAGCCGAAGGGATGTTGCCACAGATGAAAGGAAAGTTGACAATTCTGAATGAAAAGTCATCACGTTTGTCGTAAAGTTTGGTCAATAGTTTTCCTTTACCATCGATTTCTAAGTGTAGGTCAAGATATGAGGCTGACTTCACAGTGTCTGTAGTATCCTTTATCTCAAGTTCTTTTGGGTAGATGCGATGTATCAAATCCCTGAAATTAGGATTGTTTAAAGATAACACGTCATCTATATAGCGGAAACTGAGATTGAAGGATCTAGCCAAAGGAAAAATGCTATTTCTGTTTTTGATGCCAGTGTTCGTGCAGGTTTCTATCAAAACTGTTGATCATTTTAATAAGGAGTAGGCATTGTCTATAGACGGGGATAGCATTTCTTTTTGATCAGTATAAATTTCACTTAGTCAGCAGAGATCGTTGACTATTCATATTTTTTAAAAATAAAATAATCATGAAAACATATGAATTGATATTATCAATATATATATATATATATATATATATATATTTGTTTTTAAACCGCATATGCGGAGACGACAGTAAAAGGGATGATATTAAATGCAACGTGACATTCTCATAAGGTAAGTATTGTTCTTACTTCCAATCCTTTTTGCTTTTCAAGTTAGATTTTTAGTTGTTCATGAACTCGTGTTAGTTTTAAAATAATAACTGGAAATACCTTATGTTATACACATTCTCTCCGCGACATTTCACTTCCGGACGATAAAATGCTGCACGCATTTTACAGTAGAGCTCTCCACTCTTGCTGTGGCTTCACAGCAACTTCAGATGTGCTCGCTTTAAACTATTACATTGATTGAATAAACTGTATTTTTTTCTTTCAACTACATTCACTTTGTTTCGTTTATCTTGTATTAAGATCATTTGCAAGATGTTGTCATTTACTCTTTTCACCTACCTTAACTTCCGGGAACAAAATGAATTTTTCGGCAGGTTTTTATATCACAAGAGCAGTCTAAACCCATTGGATCACCAAATTCACGTTCCCTATGTATTGAGGGATTCCGATGTTTTGTTATTATTATTAATACTTTATTTATTCATTTTTTTGACTCATTACTTTCTCATTTTGTTTATCTGTACACTATACACAAAGTCGGTTTACTGCATTTGTTATACTGATCTTTAAGTTGAACACATTAGTGGCTACTTCTGCATTTTATTAATAAAATGAAAATTCGTCAACCTATATTTGTCTGAACATTTGCCAATGATTCTGTATAAAACAAAATCGTGACTGTTTTACATGAATACATAATCACACTTTGGCCTTAGCACAGAGATTATTCGGTTTTTTTATGTTTTTGTTTTGTTTTGTTTTTCCTTTTGTCTTAAATGTATTCGAAGTATGTATCACGCTTTATGCCCTCTAAAATAGATCTGTGTTAATATGTTTTGTTTTTATTTCATTTTTTATATGCATTATTAAATCTTGACTTCACAGTACACTCAATCATTGGTTATTTGCTTTATATTTAAATGTTTCACTTGCTCCCATGGAATTAAAGTTTACTTCCCGTGTTATGCTTTTATGAGTTCTAAATACACGTGAACGAACACATATAGACAAATATGTAGAATCAAAGGAAAAGGTGGTTCGGTGTATTTCTTTACACATCATAGAAAGTAGTTTATCAATATAATGTTGAATGTTTATAGAGTTACTTTTTTCGGTACTACCTGTGTCAATGCTTCAAATAAATTTTCCCAAATTAAACTGCTATTTCTTATTTGAAGTCATTTAAGATTGTCATGTTATTATTTCTCTTTTTGGGGGGTATTTTTTTATTTGTTTTTATGCATTTTAAGAACTCAATCGAACATATATGAAATAACAACGGGGTAATGCCCACACTATTGCCCAAGATATACGGCATTTGGTATATTTCCAAAAGTATACCCGGCCGATACCTTGATTTCCATGGGTTTACCTATTTTGTTGTGGGATGGGGGAGATAACTTTCTCTTTATTTTATGAAATATCATATGTTGTTGACTTGTCTGTGCTGGTAGCTCTCCAAAATACTTCATACCTATGAATAAATATCAACAATATTTTGTTACATTTTCGTGGTGTAAGTATATGCTGTAACTATGATACTTTAACCTAACTACCCCAATTATATCCTCATTGAAAAACAATAGTCATATTTGTTTCTAACCTAATATCGGTCGCCAAAAACAGGAGACACCTTCACAATTTGTTTTATTGAGCTATGTTCCATGAATTTATTTTTATTCTATGATGATAACTACTTTAGTTTGTTGGTATGCAATATTACTTTGTCTTCTTTGACTTTAAAATAGTGCTAAATATGTAAAATTGTTATGTATGTCTATTGTTTTTGTCTGCTTTTTATGTTGCATTTTCCTCTGCTGATAATTGTTAAGTCATGCTCGAGTCTTGTTCTTTATTCTTTCGTTCTATTTTCTTCTTTGCTAATAAAAATATACTTTTAATTTAAAGAGGAGAATTCAAAGAACAGTTGTTAGTGAATTGCATAATAAGCGCAAATAACATTACAATGTCAGAAACCTTGCAAAAAAATCAAAATTTCATTGTAAATTTATTAAAGCCTTGGAATTTTTTTGTCTAATAAACAAGATAAGAACCATGTTAGAATGTTATCGATGTTAAAACCGTATGATTGAAGGATATCAATGTCAATCAAATGTATAACAAAGATATAAAATAAAGAGAATTGTCTATATAATGTCATTTAATACTTCTGCTCGCCTTTCGATTTATATGACGCTCAAACTTTTTTTCGGGTGGGGGCAGCGCTTCAGCAAATAATTGCTCTCATTATCTTTGTCTTTTAAACATAAAGATCACAAAAAAAATGAAGACTGATATGGAAAATGCCATCATATATTGTGCGTATAAAGGTGATTTTACTACGAATTATGCACAGTTTTCATTTATGGTATGTTTTAGCATTACATTAGAATCATACATGTTTACAAAACTGTTCTACTTATCTTTATAAAGTTGACAATCTTCAACAACTTCTTTTTACTGAAAAGGAAATGCCGTAATTAAAATGCTGACAACTCAGTAGTAAAAAATCAGCAATACAATTAACAACATAAATGTTATATGTTTTGTTACGTTTTCGTGTCAAGTTTTCAGCACCTGCGTATGGAGCTCATACGTTATACCAGAGCTTGCCGTAAATACGCAGACTTTTTGTATCGACTCTTACAGTTAGGCTTCTGGAACAATATTATGTTGCTACAAGATTGAAGTCATCACTACAGATGTTTTATGATCGTTATGGTGTATGCATCAAGTTTCCTTTCCTCTTTCGACAAACCCAGACTTTTTATGAGCAACTCGGGTATTTCTAGAAAAGCAGAGGACTCTAGCCCTGCCGGTGCACCTGGTCCATGCTCCCAGTTTTTAGTGGAGTCCGAGTTGCTCATTTTCTTTTGATACTTTGTATGTATTATTTTAGTTACTTAATGTTCTTTGTTGTGTATGTCTATTTTCCATGTGTGGTCTTTGTCCCTGGATTACTTTCTTTTGATTATCGCTAGAGCCTTGGTCCTTTGATTACTCTTGTATATGCCATGATAAGACAGGAACGTTAAATCAGTCGAATAATTGCTTTATTCCAGTCCGGGACGCCGAGTCAGATTTATAATGTGCTAGCTCACAGGAAGGTATTTCAAACAGCTTGGACATATTTATGGATAAATAATCGGAGCTGTAAGGTCGTCAAACGTTTTCCTATATGCCGAATGCTTGGCTAAAACCAATGACTTCTACTTGTGATGTATTGGTCGGGATCAAACATATGATGCTTCACGCCAAAGGCAAGTATGCTACCATCATATTAAAAGTATTTACATTTAATGTAATCTTGGTTCCAGTTAAATGCGTAGTTTACAGTTCGTAGATACATTTTTGCATAAGTGAGCTTAAATAAATATATTAATGTCAATCTACTTCAAACATGACGTTTTCAATCTTATATTTACCTTTGAAATAATTTTCAGGATCTGCCTTTAACTGTTTATATCTGTTTTAATTATTACAGCTGCTTAAACAATTCAACTGATACTTTGAAAATAAATGATTTTTTTTCTTCTGCGCAAATGTAGATTCATGCTTGATCACGTTTCATACGTAAGAAAAAACAATCGGCATATCACTACACAAATTCACATTAGCACGAAAACATACCGGCACCACTTCCATAATGACAGAATAACTTAAACCACTTACAAAAAAAACACAAATTAAAAACACTGATAGCAAGCACTGATCATCGAAACACAATAATAACATATTAAATACATCCGTCTCTTTTAGAAAGGACTACGAATCGACAACGGATATTTCGCTTTGCATTTTCTGTCGTCTATTTCTTCTTTCATTGACAAGAATTACCATTTTACAAACATAAGAAATCATCTGTATCATTCATTGCATCTATTTTAAACATAGATTTAAAACAAATATTATTAAAACAAACCAAACAACAACAGTATATTGTTTGCAGATTTATTCACTGAAACAGAATGTAAATATTGTTACAGTATACCTTCTCTGTAATAGCATATTTGTAAATGCATCTGTTAAAATAACTGTAGGTGAGATTATATGTCCTGTAATATTCATTATGATTTACTAGAGAAACTTTTTTTTGTTGTTTGTTGGGGTTTAACGCCCGAGCAGCAATATTTCAGCTATATTCAGACTATGAACATGAAGTGGATGATAAAATGAACATGAAATGATGATGAAATGAAAAATGGGACGGGACACAAGGACAATGGGGTCGAGAAATTTTGATTTCCACTGGAAATAGGGAGAGGTAGGTAGGGCGGTCAATTTAGCCTCCTGTGGCGGAGGGCTATGGTTCCTACGACAAGTTTAGCGCTGCTGCAGGCCTATTCTTTTGACACCCGGACCCTCACGGGTCACTAGAGGAAGTAACAGTATAATAACTAGTAGAAATAAACAAAATCACGTACTTGCATAATATTATAATTGATTGAGTTTGAGAAAATGGTTTATAACTTGTAAAGTGAAAACATTAAACGAATTATCCCTCTGCTCTTGACTCAATTAAGACCGACCGTGCCGGGAAGAAAATATACAGATAGACATTACATAAAATATATATCAGTGCATTTGTTTGATTAAAAACACAAACATTATCAATTGTGTATGCTCTCTGTAGAGCAATGTGTCAATTTTGTTCAATATTTACCTGTTATGCGTTTTTCCAATAATGATCATAAAAATATTTGGTACTTTGTTGCATACATGTATTATGTGTTGCTGACAACGTTCCGAGGATTTGTTATTTATTATTTCAGACATTACCAAGTGCAAGTCAGTTTATCATGCTATTGTAAGAATTGTACACAAACTACGATAACAAACAACATACAGTGTAAGCTAAAGTTTACATTTACCGTCATAAGAGCATTCGCCTCCTTCTTTTCACGACCTCTATATAAGATTGCAAACCAGTGATTATTGCCTGTACATCTGTAACTTATTCAGGGTCACTGCAGCTAAAACTACCTCATACACTCTCTGACAAATAACACTATAAAATCAAACTAAATTAAAAATTAAACTGATAGAAAAATAACTATTAAGTTGGTTTTCTTAAACAGCAACAAAACTTGAAACTGTGAACATTCTCAATGCATAAATTATCTATGTATCTAATCATATAAACATTATACATTGTCACACCTATAACTTTTTAACTGTACCTACGTCAATAAGTTTTTCCGTTTTTCTTTCTTGCTCTTCTATGTATTTTTTTAAAAATATCTGAAATAAACATTTTCTTAAATAATCAACATTGACATGATGCTTTCATAAAAATATTCACGATAACTGTAAGATGTAGTCATCCATCTTGAAATAAACGAATTTATTTTATTTTATTTTTATTTTCGTTTGAGATTACAATAGCTTCTGAAACTTCTCTGTTTAAATTGATATCTATGCATTTTCATTCTTTTTTTTCTTTTTTTTGTATCAAATACATTAGCATTGCCTCCTCCACATATAATTGCTTGTATAAAATTGTTTTTTTTTTTTTTGTTTATGCATTGTTCTCATAAGGTGGCAGTTTTACAAAGAGTAATCAAGGGAACCAAGGTTATAGCGGTAATCAAAAGAATGTAATCCAGGGACAAAAACCAGACATGGAAAACAGACATACACAAGTAAATGAGCGACTGGGACTCCACTAAAAACTGGGAGCATGGACCAGGTGCACCAGTATGGTAAGCGTCCTCTGCTTTTCTAGAAACACCCGCCGAGTTGCTCACGTTTGTCGTAAAGTTTGGTCAATAGTTTTCCTTTACCATCGATTTCTAAGTGTAGGTCAAGATATGAGGCTGACTTCACAGTGTCTGTAGTATCCTTTACCTCAAGTTCTTTTGGGTAGATGCGATGTATCAAATCCCCGAAATTAGGATTGTTTAAAGATAACACGTCATCTATATAACGGAAACTATAATCATAATAAAGATCAACTTCTGGATATAAGACTAATGGTACAATAACTAAAAATATAAACCTCTACAATTCCTTCCCCTTCAAGTATGACTGTCCTCAGTCATAAATTAAAAAGGTCAAAACAAAAATTAAATTATATGTCTAGCAAAACTATTATAACTTTACAAAACTATCTAAATTTCAAGAAGCATGTGAAAATTAACTTGAACTCGAGTCCGAGTTGCTCATTTACTTTTGTTACTTTGTATGTATGATTTTAGTTACTTTATGTTCTTTGTTGTGTATGTTTTCTATGTCTGGTCTTTGTCCCTGGACTACATTCTTTTGATTACCGCTATAACCTTGGTTCCCTTGATTACTCTTTAAGTAGTTTGCTATATTTAGAAATTAAGAAATTTGAATAATTTGTTTGAGCGCACCGTATATGTGAGTTTGGGAAATTTCCTGTTGTCAAAATAACTTTCATTCTGTAACAAGTATCTTCTGTATAATCGTAATAAACTGTAGATTAATGACAATTCCCTTTATTTTGTGCGTGCTCGGCCGCCATGGCATAAGCAAGCTGGTTTTAGGGACTCCATTTGTTTAAAGTTTGTTTTTTTCATATACATTTATAAGATTGAACTACAAATGGTTGATTGATTGATTGAAAACGGTTGAACATGAAAACATTGATCACCATTCTCGTTGTGTCATGTTAGAGGAAATTCTTGATACTCTGCTTTAGAAAATCGATGTGAAGGGATTATGATGTGACCTTTGTCCCTGGATTACAGTCCTTTGATTACCGCTATAACCTTGGTTCCCTTGATTGCTCTTTAAAGGGGGAATTAAAATCACAAAACAAAATCCAAAAATATATATATTTTTTTTTTTTTTTTTTTTTTTTTTTTTTTTGTTAATTTGTTAATTTGTTTGTTTTGCTTTTTTGTTAGTGTTACGGGATTGAAATTTATAACGGTCATGAATGTTTCGCTCTCTCAAACATCTTATAAATAAAGATATTCAATTTCTTTTTCACATTTGTAAACTCCATTTAACTACAAAATTGTAAATTGTGAACATGTCGTAAATAAGTGTTTATTTTCGATAATTATTCAACTGATACACACATGGCTACTGAGATACACTTCAAACACGACTACCCTACTTTTTTTTAGATATTTCATGAATGAAATACATGTATTCCTGAGCATGAAAAAAAACTTGGTCCATGTTATCTAGGGCATAAATAGGCCAAAAATGCCATTCGGCTTATTTTTCTAAAATTCAAGCCTAAGAACAATCAAAATGGGTCCAGCGCGTTAATTTACTATTACAGATTAAAGGAATTCAATGGCACTTCTATGAGAGATGCGTACTTCTAGCTGTTGAAGATAGCGATAAACAAACCTGTTTTTATTAATAGGCGTACTTATTTTGAACTCTATTGTTATCTTCTTTAACTGTAGTGTTAAGAAAAAAGAGCAACCTGACATTTAGCAAATAAATATAATTATGGCGTCTGTATTAAGGTGTATTGAAAGCGCTACTGACATTTTCAAAGCGATTGCTTACGATCAAGTTACCTACTATTCTATTTTCTCATGCACCGTTCCACTCTTTAGGTTAAAGTATTCTCGTCAACAACGCGTTTTAGGACATCAAATGTTTCATCAAAATCAATAATTAGATTTTATATTAATTAAAATTGAAAATATAAAAAGGGAAATTCAATAATAATTTCTAGTTTTTTTTATTTTTCATTCACCCAAAAGGACCCAGAGACAAAACATTTGAATTGATTTTAAGTAGTAGTCTTTATTTTTTTTTTAAATATCAGACAGTAGATTATTCATGCATGCCAAAACCCACCAAATTCAGTTTTATGTCTTAATCAGAAACATAGATCATATAACCAGTCTTAGTTCTTCATTTGGGGGTTGCGCCTTTGAGATAAAATTTATATAGACTGTACATGAAATTAACACTTGAAAAAGTTATGGTTCTTGATTTGGTTTGATTTGGTTGATTTAAGTGGGAGTTTAAAGAGTAGTTTTCTCAAAAGTATAGATCTAAATACAGAAAGGACTATTGTCACATAAAATATAGCAGACCAATAAAGCATCATCTGATCCATGGGTTTTTTCAGACCATGACTCATCTTACCTTAGGCAGAGTCTGAATTTTATATGGACTGATACTTAAATGCATAATTCATTTTTCAAAACATTATAAGTAGATTAAGCCAACTAGAAGAAAGGCAAAACCGTTATTTTTGCCGGATACTTGACTACAGCATGTTGATACTTTAAACAGTACAACCGGAATATTTTGTGAAAGCATTTAAAAAAAATGTTATATGTATAAATAACTTGCATTGATAACAAACTAAAACAAAAAAAATTTAATGTCTTACCTTAAAAATCGAATTGTAATTTCCAAAATCATATTTGCACTACACTCCAATATACACTGATTGAAAAGGCGAGACGTTTTTTTCAAGGAATCATTGCAATCTTGCTAACAATATAAGTGTTTGAAATTGAAGAATAGGAATATCTGTTAATATGACAAGATATTATTGAATACAGCCACTATCTTAAAAACTCCAAACGATACATGAACATGTAATATGGAACGTAAAACGTCTGTCTCCTTAGATACATTGACACTGACACAAGAACTAACAAGCATGTTTCCTGCAACAAATCTGCTTCCAATTTCATTAAAATGTTTTCAAATGTAACATTTCAGTCTTATTGATGATAAATTGTATTTTCTCGCGTTTCGAAAAGTATAGCGGGAAAATGATGTATTATCGGTATGTATATACTAGTATTCGGTGTTTCCTATATTTACTATTGCCCAATCAGGTTTGGGTACGTTTCCGTTATGGTAGGGTGTCTTTGACTAGTATTTCATTTTCTAGCCATATTACTAGTTATCCGTTGTCATTTTTACGAGGAATATAGATAAAACATAATACTCCTCTCCACCAAAAACACAATTTGTTCAAAAGTTAAATGAACCACATAGAATATACAAGCACCTGTTTATCGAACAATAAACAATGAACAATACATCGACATCTGTATTTATTGTTACTGATAATCATAAGTTTATTTCCTATTGAAGTCCCTTTCATTCTTTCAAACTGTCCTTAATAACTTCATTCCTAAAGGATATTCGACCCCTAATTCCACCCATAAAGAAAAAAGTCTTTTTTTTTTAAATTGCACTACATCAAATCTTGCATTAGTACCTAACGTTACTACTTTTATTACACTGCCCTCGTATACTAGTGGCAGATTATTTCTACTGCTGGCAGTTTTGATAGTTTTATTATTCTTCAATATGTTCCAAGCTAGCTTTCAGTTACTGCTATATGGTTAAGGTTGGATCGTTACGGTGTATCCATCTGCGCCATGAAAACTGATTTGATCAACGTATCAGTTTTTCTTTCCTCTATCCCGGGCTTGACTTTTTATCAGCAACTCGGCGGGTGTTTCTAGAAAAGCAGAGGACCTTACCCTTTCGGTGCACCTAGTCCATGCTCCCAGTTTTTAGTGGAATCCGAGTTGCTCATTTGCTTTTATTATTTTGTATGTATGATTTTAGTTACTTAATGTACTTTGTTGTGTATGTCTGTTTTCCATGTGTGGTCTTTGTACCTGGATTTCATTCTATTGATTACAAACTATGTATTTGTATCTGGGAGTACCATCGTTTGTACAACGATGTATAATGTTTTTAAGTCGGGATTTCAACTAAGTATGGGGAATAGAAGTATACAGTGTTGAAAAATCATAGGTTTTAATGCTATTATATTCAAATAACAGTCTTGAACTATTGAAAATAATAGTCTTGAAAATATGTTCACGTTAGATACTATAGCTCCTTTAATTTTTTTTTTTTTTTTTTTTTTTTTTTTTTTTTTTTTTTTTTTTTTTTTTTTTTTTTGTCACTTTTATCATATTTTTGTTTCGGAAGAAATCCTATTATCGGAAATTTTCTGTATGGAGAGGGAGAGGAGTAACTGACTTATGCCAGTTTATGAAATTTGAAAGAAGATTTTTACGTTTCCTCGAAAGACAATATATCGTTCTGTTTAACCGTCAGAGGATTTGAATTTGTTATTCATTATTGACCAGATTAAATTTTATTTTGTATCAAAAGTATTTGTTCTACACTCTCTGTTACAGTGTAAATCGACAATTGTTGATAGGAAACAGTAATCAAGAGAACCAAGGTTATAGTGGTAATCAAAAGAATGTAATCCAGAGACAAAGACCAGACATGGAAAACAGACACACACAACAAAGAACATAAAGTAACTAAAATCATACATACTGTTTTTTATGCCAGTGTTCGTGCAGGTTTCTATCAAAACTGTTGATCATTTTAATAAGGAGTAGGCATTGTCTATAGACGGAGATAGCATTTCTTTTTGATCAGTATAAATTTCACTTAGTCAGCAGAGATCGTTGACTATTCATATTTTTTAAAAATAAAATAATCATGAAAACATATGAATTAATATAATCAATATGTATATATATATATATTTGTTTTTAAACCGCATACGCGGAGACGACAGTAAAAGGGATGATATTAAATGCAACGTGACATTCTCATAAGGTAAGTATTGTTCTTACTTCCAATCCTTTTTCGCTTTTCAAGTTAGATTTTTAGTTGTTCATGAACTCGTTTTAGTTTTAAAATAATAACTGGAAACACCTTATCTTATTCTACATTCTCTCCGCGACATTTCACTTCCGGACGATAAAATGCTGCACGCATTTTACAGTAGAGCTCTCCACTCTTGCTGTGGCTTCACAGCATCTTCAAATGTGCTCGCTTTAAACTATTACATTGATTGAATAAACTGTATTTTTTTCTTTCAACTACATTCACTTTATTTCGTTTATCTTGTATTAAGATCATTTACAAGATGTTGTCATTTATTCTTTTCACTTACCTTAACTTCCGGGAACAAAATGAATTTTTCGGCAGGTTTTTATATCACAAGAGCTGTCGAAACCCATTGGATCACCAAATTCACGTTCCCTATGTATCGAGGGATTCCGATGTTTTGTTATTATTATTAATACTTTATTTATTCATTTTTTGACTCATTACTTTCTCATTTTGTTTATCTGTACACTATACACAAAGTCGGTTTACTGCATCTGTTATACTGATCTTTAAGTTGAACACATTAGTGGCTACTTCTGCATTTTATTAATAAAATGAAAATTCGTCAACCTATATTTGTCTGAACATTTGCCAATGATTCTGTATAAAACAAAATCGTGACTGTTTTACATGAATATGTAATCACACTTTGGCCTTAGCACAGAGATTATTCGGTTTTTTTATGTTTTTGTTTTGTTTTGTTTTTCCTTTTGTCTTAAATGTATTCGAAGTATGTATCACGCTTTATGCCCTCTAAAATAGATCTGTGTTAATATGTTTTGTTTTTATTTCATTTTTTATATGCATTATTAAATCTTGACTTCACAGTACACTCAATCATTGGTTATTTGCTTTATATTTAAATGTTTCACTTGCTCCCATGGAATTAAAGTTTACTTCCCGTGTTATGCTTTTATGAGTTCTAAATACACGTGAACGAACACATATAGACAAATATGTAGAATCAAAGGAAAAGGTGGTTCGGTGTATTTCTTTACACATCATAGAAAGTAGTTTATCAATATAATGTTGAATGTTTATAGAGTTACTTTTTTCGGTACTACCTGTGTCAATGCTTCAAATAAATTTTCCCAAATTAAACTGCTATTTCTTATTTGAAGTCATTTAAGATTGTCATGTTATTATTTCTCTTTTTGGGGGGTATTTTTTTATTTGTTTTTATGCATTTTAAGAACTCAATCGAACATATATGAAATAACAACGGGGTAATGCCCACACTATTGCCCAAGATATACGGCATTTCGTATATTTCCAAAAGTATACCCGGCCGATACCTTGATTTCCATGGGTTTACCTATTTTGTTGTGGGATGGGGGAGATAACTTTCTCTTTATTTTATGAAATATCATATGTTGTTGACTTGTCTGTGCTGGTAGCTCTCCAAAATACTTCATACCTATGAATAAATATCAACAATATTTTGTTACATTTTCGTGGTGTAAGTATATGCTGTAACTATGATACTTTAACCTAACTACCCCAATTATATCCTCATTGAAAAACAATAGTCATATTTGTTTCTAACCTAATATCGGTCGCCAAAAACAGGAGACACCTTCACAATTTGTTTTATTGAGCTATGTTCCATGAACTTATTTTTATTCTATGATGATAACTACTTTAGTTTGTTGGTATGCAATATTACTTTGTCTTCTTTGACTTTAAAATAGTGCTAAATATGTAAAATTGTTATGTATGTCTATTGTTTTTGTCTGCTTTTTATGTTGCATTTTCCTCTGCTGATAATTGTTAAGTCATGCTCGAGTCTTGTTCTTTATTCTTTCGTTCTATTTTCTTCTTTGCTAATAAAAATATACTTTTAATTTAAAGAGGAGAATTCAAAGAACAGTTGTTAGTGAATTGCATAATAAGCGCAAATAACATTACAATGTCAGAAACCTTGCAAAAAAATCAAAATTTCATTGTAAATTTATTAAAGCCTTGGAATTTTTTTGTCTAATAAACAAGATAAGAACCATGTTAGAATGTTATCGATGTTAAAACCGTATGATTGAAGGATATCAATGTCAATCAAATGTATAACAAAGATATAAAATAAAGAGAATTGTCTATATAATGTCATTTAATACTTCTGCTCGCCTTTCGATTTATATGACGCTCAAACTTTTTTTCGGGTGGGGGCAGCGCTTCAGCAAATAATTGCTCTCATTATCTTTGTCTTTTAAACATAAAGATCACAAAAAAAATGAAGACTGATATGGAAAATGCCATCATATATTGTGCGTATAAAGGTGATTTTACTACGAATTATGCACAGTTTTCATTTATGGTATGTTTTAGCATTACATTAGAATCATACATGTTTACAAAACTGTTCTACTTATCTTTATAAAGTTGACAATCTTCAACAACTTCTTTTTACTGAAAAGGAAATGCCGTAATTAAAATGCTGACAACTCAGTAGTAAAAAATCAGCAATACAATTAACAACATAAATGTTATATGTTTTGTTACGTTTTCGTGTCAAGTTTTCAGCACCTGCGTATGGAGCTCATACGTTATACCAGAGCTTGCCGTAAATACGCAGACTTTTTGTATCGACTCTTACAGTTAGGCTTCTGGAACAATATTATGTTGCTACAAGATTGAAGTCATCACTACAGATGTTTTATGATCGTTATGGTGTATGCATCAAGTTTCCTTTCCTCTTTCGACAAACCCAGACTTTTTATGAGCAACTCGGGTATTTCTAGAAAAGCAGAGGACTCTAGCCCTGCCGGTGCACCTGGTCCATGCTCCCAGTTTTTAGTGGAGTCCGAGTTGCTCATTTTCTTTTGATACTTTGTATGTATTATTTTAGTTACTTAATGTTCTTTGTTGTGTATGTCTATTTTCCATGTGTGGTCTTTGTCCCTGGATTACTTTCTTTTGATTATCGCTAGAGCCTTGGTCCTTTGATTACTCTTGTATATGCCATGATAAGACAGGAACGTTAAATCAGTCGAATAATTGCTTTATTCCAGTCCGGGACGCCGAGTCAGATTTATAATGTGCTAGCTCACAGGAAGGTATTTCAAACAGCTTGGACATATTTATGGATAAATAATCGGAGCTGTAAGGTCGTCAAACGTTTTCCTATATGCCGAATGCTTGGCTAAAACCAATGACTTCTACTTGTGATGTATTGGTCGGGATCAAACATATGATGCTTCACGCCAAAGGCAAGTATGCTACCATCATATTAAAAGTATTTACATTTAATGTAATCTTGGTTCCAGTTAAATGCGTAGTTTACAGTTCGTAGATACATTTTTGCATAAGTGAGCTTAAATAAATATATTAATGTCAATCTACTTCAAACATGACGTTTTCAATCTTATATTTACCTTTGAAATAATTTTCAGGATCTGCCTTTAACTGTTTATATCTGTTTTAATTATTACAGCTGCTTAAACAATTCAACTGATACTTTGAAAATAAATGATTTTTTTTCTTCTGCGCAAATGTAGATTCATGCTTGATCACGTTTCATACGTAAGAAAAAACAATCGGCATATCACTACACAAATTCACATTAGCACGAAAACATACCGGCACCACTTCCATAATGACAGAATAACTTAAACCACTTACAAAAAAAACACAAATTAAAAACACTGATAGCAAGCACTGATCATCGAAACACAATAATAACATATTAAATACATCCGTCTCTTTTAGAAAGGACTACGAATCGACAACGGATATTTCGCTTTGCATTTTCTGTCGTCTATTTCTTCTTTCATTGACAAGAATTACCATTTTACAAACATAAGAAATCATCTGTATCATTCATTGCATCTATTTTAAACATAGATTTAAAACAAATATTATTAAAACAAACCAAACAACAACAGTATATTGTTTGCAGATTTATTCACTGAAACAGAATGTAAATATTGTTACAGTATACCTTCTCTGTAATAGCATATTTGTAAATGCATCTGTTAAAATAACTGTAGGTGAGATTATATGTCCTGTAATATTCATTATGATTTACTAGAGAAACTTTTTTTTGTTGTTTGTTGGGGTTTAACGCCCGAGCAGCAATATTTCAGCTATATTCAGACTATGAACATGAAGTGGATGATAAAATGAACATGAAATGATGATGAAATGAAAAATGGGACGGGACACAAGGACAATGGGGTCGAGAAATTTTGATTTCCACTGGAAATAGGGAGAGGTAGGTAGGGCGGTCAATTTAGCCTCCTGTGGCGGAGGGCTATGGTTCCTACGACAAGTTTAGCGCTGCTGCAGGCCTATTCTTTTGACACCCGGACCCTCACGGGTCACTAGAGGAAGTAACAGTATAATAACTAGTAGAAATAAACAAAATCACGTACTTGCATAATATTATAATTGATTGAGTTTGAGAAAATGGTTTATAACTTGTAAAGTGAAAACATTAAACGAATTATCCCTCTGCTCTTGACTCAATTAAGACCGACCGTGCCGGGAAGAAAATATACAGATAGACATTACATAAAATATATATCAGTGCATTTGTTTGATTAAAAACACAAACATTATCAATTGTGTATGCTCTCTGTAGAGCAATGTGTCAATTTTGTTCAATATTTACCTGTTATGCGTTTTTCCAATAATGATCATAAAAATATTTGGTACTTTGTTGCATACATGTATTATGTGTTGCTGACAACGTTCCGAGGATTTGTTATTTATTATTTCAGACATTACCAAGTGCAAGTCAGTTTATCATGCTATTGTAAGAATTGTACACAAACTACGATAACAAACAACATACAGTGTAAGCTAAAGTTTACATTTACCGTCATAAGAGCATTCGCCTCCTTCTTTTCACGACCTCTATATAAGATTGCAAACCAGTGATTATTGCCTGTACATCTGTAACTTATTCAGGGTCACTGCAGCTAAAACTACCTCATACACTCTCTGACAAATAACACTATAAAATCAAACTAAATTAAAAATTAAACTGATAGAAAAATAACTATTAAGTTGGTTTTCTTAAACAGCAACAAAACTTGAAACTGTGAACATTCTCAATGCATAAATTATCTATGTATCTAATCATATAAACATTATACATTGTCACACCTATAACTTTTTAACTGTACCTACGTCAATAAGTTTTTCCGTTTTTCTTTCTTGCTCTTCTATGTATTTTTTTAAAAATATCTGAAATAAACATTTTCTTAAATAATCAACATTGACATGATGCTTTCATAAAAATATTCACGATAACTGTAAGATGTAGTCATCCATCTTGAAATAAACGAATTTATTTTATTTTATTTTTATTTTCGTTTGAGATTACAATAGCTTCTGAAACTTCTCTGTTTAAATTGATATCTATGCATTTTCATTCTTTTTTTTCTTTTTTTTGTATCAAATACATTAGCATTGCCTCCTCCACATATAATTGCTTGTATAAAATTGTTTTTTTTTTTTTGTTTATGCATTGTTCTCATAAGGTGGCAGTTTTACCAAGAGTAATCAAGGGAACCAAGGTTATAGCGGTAATCAAAAGAATGTAATCCAGGGACAAAAACCAGACATGGAAAACAGACATACACAAGTAAATGAGCGACTGGGACTCCACTAAAAACTGGGAGCATGGACCAGGTGCACCAGTATGGTAAGCGTCCTCTGCTTTTCTAGAAACACCCGCCGAGTTGCTCACGTTTGTCGTAAAGTTTGGTCAATAGTTTTCCTTTACCATCGATTTCTAAGTGTAGGTCAAGATATGAGGCTGACTTCACAGTGTCTGTAGTATCCTTTACCTCAAGTTCTTTTGGGTAGATGCGATGTATCAAATCCCCGAAATTAGGATTGTTTAAAGATAACACGTCATCTATATAACGGAAACTATAATCATAATAAAGATCAACTTCTGGATATAAGACTAATGGTACAATAACTAAAAATATAAACCTCTACAATTCCTTCCCCTTCAAGTATGACTGTCCTCAGTCATAAATTAAAAAGGTCAAAACAAAAATTAAATTATATGTCTAGCAAAACTATTATAACTTTACAAAACTATCTAAATTTCAAGAAGCATGTGAAAATTAACTTGAACTCGAGTCCGAGTTGCTCATTTACTTTTGTTACTTTGTATGTATGATTTTAGTTACTTTATGTTCTTTGTTGTGTATGTTTTCTATGTCTGGTCTTTGTCCCTGGACTACATTCTTTTGATTACCGCTATAACCTTGGTTCCCTTGATTACTCTTTAAGTAGTTTGCTATATTTAGAAATTAAGAAATTTGAATAATTTGTTTGAGCGCACCGTATATGTGAGTTTGGGAAATTTCCTGTTGTCAAAATAACTTTCATTCTGTAACAAGTATCTTCTGTATAATCGTAATAAACTGTAGATTAATGACAATTCCCTTTATTTTGTGCGTGCTCGGCCGCCATGGCATAAGCAAGCTGGTTTTAGGGACTCCATTTGTTTAAAGTTTGTTTTTTTCATATACATTTATAAGATTGAACTACAAATGGTTGATTGATTGATTGAAAACGGTTGAACATGAAAACATTGATCACCATTCTCGTTGTGTCATGTTAGAGGAAATTCTTGATACTCTGCTTTAGAAAATCGATGTGAAGGGATTATGATGTGACCTTTGTCCCTGGATTACAGTCCTTTGATTACCGCTATAACCTTGGTTCCCTTGATTGCTCTTTAAAGGGGGAATTAAAATCACAAAACAAAATCCAAATATATATATATTTTTTTTTTTTTTTTTTTTTTTGTTAATTTGTTAATTTGTTTGTTTTGCTTTTTTGTTAGTGTTACGGGATTGAAATTTATAACGGTCATGAATGTTTCGCTCTCTCAAACATCTTATAAATAAAGATATTCAATTTCTTTTTCACATTTGTAAACTCCATTTAACTACAAAATTGTAAATTGTGAACATGTCGTAAATAAGTGTTTATTTTCGATAATTATTCAACTGATACACACATGGCTACTGAGATACACTTCAAACACGACTACCCTACTTTTTTTTAGATATTTCATGAATGAAATACATGTATTCCTGAGCATGAAAAAAAACTTGGTCCATGTTATCTAGGGCATAAATAGGCCAAAAATGCCATTCGGCTTATTTTTCTAAAATTCAAGCCTAAGAACAATCAAAATGGGTCCAGCGCGTTAATTTACTATTACAGATTAAAGGAATTCAATGGCACTTCTATGAGAGATGCGTACTTCTAGCTGTTGAAGATAGCGATAAACAAACCTGTTTTTATTAATAGGCGTACTTATTTTGAACTCTATTGTTATCTTCTTTAACTGTAGTGTTAAGAAAAAAGAGCAACCTGACATTTAGCAAATAAATATAATTATGGCGTCTGTATTAAGGTGTATTGAAAGCGCTACTGACATTTTCAAAGCGATTGCTTACGATCAAGTTACCTACTATTCTATTTTCTCATGCACCGTTCCACTCTTTAGGTTAAAGTATTCTCGTCAACAACGCGTTTTAGGACATCAAATGTTTCATCAAAATCAATAATTAGATTTTATATTAATTAAAATTGAAAATATAAAAAGGGAAATTCAATAATAATTTCTAGTTTTTTTTATTTTTCATTCACCCAAAAGGACCCAGAGACAAAACATTTGAATTGATTTTAAGTAGTAGTCTTTATTTTTTTTTTAAATATCAGACAGTAGATTATTCATGCATGCCAAAACCCACCAAATTCAGTTTTATGTCTTAATCAGAAACATAGATCATATAACCAGTCTTAGTTCTTCATTTGGGGGTTGCGCCTTTGAGATAAAATTTATATAGACTGTACATGAAATTAACACTTGAAAAAGTTATGGTTCTTGATTTGGTTTGATTTGGTTGATTTAAGTGGGAGTTTAAAGAGTAGTTTTCTCAAAAGTATAGATCTAAATACAGAAAGGACTATTGTCACATAAAATATAGCAGACCAATAAAGCATCATCTGATCCATGGGTTTTTTCAGACCATGACTCATCTTACCTTAGGCAGAGTCTGAATTTTATATGGACTGATACTTAAATGCATAATTCATTTTTCAAAACATTATAAGTAGATTAAGCCAACTAGAAGAAAGGCAAAACCGTTATTTTTGCCGGATACTTGACTACAGCATGTTGATACTTTAAACAGTACAACCGGAATATTTTGTGAAAGCATTTAAAAAAAATGTTATATGTATAAATAACTTGCATTGATAACAAACTAAAACAAAAAAAATTTAATGTCTTACCTTAAAAATCGAATTGTAATTTCCAAAATCATATTTGCACTACACTCCAATATACACTGATTGAAAAGGCGAGACGTTTTTTTCAAGGAATCATTGCAATCTTGCTAACAATATAAGTGTTTGAAATTGAAGAATAGGAATATCTGTTAATATGACAAGATATTATTGAATACAGCCACTATCTTAAAAACTCCAAACGATACATGAACATGTAATATGGAACGTAAAACGTCTGTCTCCTTAGATACATTGACACTGACACAAGAACTAACAAGCATGTTTCCTGCAACAAATCTGCTTCCAATTTCATTAAAATGTTTTCAAATGTAACATTTCAGTCTTATTGATGATAAATTGTATTTTCTCGCGTTTCGAAAAGTATAGCGGGAAAATGATGTATTATCGGTATGTATATACTAGTATTCGGTGTTTCCTATATTTACTATTGCCCAATCAGGTTTGGGTACGTTTCCGTTATGGTAGGGTGTCTTTGACTAGTATTTCATTTTCTAGCCATATTACTAGTTATCCGTTGTCATTTTTACGAGGAATATAGATAAAACATAATACTCCTCTCCACCAAAAACACAATTTGTTCAAAAGTTAAATGAACCACATAGAATATACAAGCACCTGTTTATCGAACAATAAACAATGAACAATACATCGACATCTGTATTTATTGTTACTGATAATCATAAGTTTATTTCCTATTGAAGTCCCTTTCATTCTTTCAAACTGTCCTTAATAACTTCATTCCTAAAGGATATTCGACCCCTAATTCCACCCATAAAGAAAAAAGTCTTTTTTTTTAAATTGCACTACATCAAATCTTGCATTAGTACCTAACGTTACTACTTTTATTACACTGCCCTCGTATACTAGTGGCAGATTATTTCTACTGCTGGCAGTTTTGATAGTTTTATTATTCTTCAATATGTTCCAAGCTAGCTTTCAGTTACTGCTATATGGTTAAGGTTGGATCGTTACGGTGTATCCATCTGCGCCATGAAAACTGATTTGATCAACGTATCAGTTTTTCTTTCCTCTATCCCGGGCTTGACTTTTTATCAGCAACTCGGCGGGTGTTTCTAGAAAAGCAGAGGACCTTACCCTTTCGGTGCACCTAGTCCATGCTCCCAGTTTTTAGTGGAATCCGAGTTGCTCATTTGCTTTTATTATTTTGTATGTATGATTTTAGTTACTTAATGTACTTTGTTGTGTATGTCTGTTTTCCATGTGTGGTCTTTGTACCTGGATTTCATTCTATTGATTACAAACTATGTATTTGTATCTGGGAGTACCATCGTTTGTACAACGATGTATAATGTTTTTAAGTCGGGATTTCAACTAAGTATGGGGAATAGAAGTATACAGTGTTGAAAAATCATAGGTTTTAATGCTATTATATTCAAATAACAGTCTTGAACTATTGAAAATAATAGTCTTGAAAATATGTTCACGTTAGATACTATAGCTCTTTTAATTTTTTTTTTTTTTTTTTTTTTTTTTTTTTTTTTTTTTTTTGTCACTTTTATCATATTTTTGTTTCGGAAGAAATCCTATTATCGGAAATTTTCTGTATGGAGAGGGAGAGGAGTAACTGACTTATGCCAGTTTATGAAATTTGAAAGAAGATTTTTACGTTTCCTCGAAAGACAATATATCGTTCTGTTTAACCGTCAGAGGATTTGAATTTGTTATTCATTATTGACCAGATTAAATTTTATTTTGTATCAAAAGTATTTGTTCTACACTCTCTGTTACAGTGTAAATCGACAATTGTTGATAGGAAACAGTAATCAAGAGAACCAAGGTTATAGTGGTAATCAAAAGAATGTAATCCAGAGACAAAGACCAGACATGGAAAACAGACACACACAACAAAGAACATAAAGTAACTAAAATCATACATACTGTTTTTTATGCCAGTGTTCGTGCAGGTTTCTATCAAAACTGTTGATCATTTTAATAAGGAGTAGGCATTGTCTATAGACGGAGATAGCATTTCTTTTTGATCAGTATAAATTTCACTTAGTCAGCAGAGATCGTTGACTATTCATATTTTTTAAAAATAAAATAATCATGAAAACATATGAATTAATATAATCAATATGTATATATATATATATTTGTTTTTAAACCGCATACGCGGAGACGACAGTAAAAGGGATGATATTAAATGCAACGTGACATTCTCATAAGGTAAGTATTGTTCTTACTTCCAATCCTTTTTCGCTTTTCAAGTTAGATTTTTAGTTGTTCATGAACTCGTTTTAGTTTTAAAATAATAACTGGAAACACCTTATCTTATTCTACATTCTCTCCGCGACATTTCACTTCCGGACGATAAAATGCTGCACGCATTTTACAGTAGAGCTCTCCACTCTTGCTGTGGCTTCACAGCATCTTCAAATGTGCTCGCTTTAAACTATTACATTGATTGAATAAACTGTATTTTTTTCTTTCAACTACATTCACTTTATTTCGTTTATCTTGTATTAAGATCATTTACAAGATGTTGTCATTTATTCTTTTCACTTACCTTAACTTCCGGGAACAAAATGAATTTTTCGGCAGGTTTTTATATCACAAGAGCTGTCGAAACCCATTGGATCACCAAATTCACGTTCCCTATGTATCGAGGGATTCCGATGTTTTGTTATTATTATTAATACTTTATTTATTCATTTTTTGACTCATTACTTTCTCATTTTGTTTATCTGTACACTATACACAAAGTCGGTTTACTGCATCTGTTATACTGATCTTTAAGTTGAACACATTAGTGGCTACTTCTGCATTTTATTAATAAAATGAAAATTCGTCAACCTATATTTGTCTGAACATTTGCCAATGATTCTGTATAAAACAAAATCGTGACTGTTTTACATGAATATGTAATCACACTTTGGCCTTAGCACAGAGATTATTCGGTTTTTTTATGTTTTTGTTTTGTTTTGTTTTTCCTTTTGTCTTAAATGTATTCGAAGTATGTATCACGCTTTATGCCCTCTAAAATAGATCTGTGTTAATATATTTTGTTTTTATTTCATTTTTTATATGCATTATTAAATCTTGACTTCACAGTACACTCAATCATTGGTTATTTGGTAATATTTAAATGTTTCACTTGCTCCCATGGAATTAAAGTTTACTTCCCGTGTTTTGCTTTTATGAGTTCTAAATACACGTGAACGAACACATATAGACAAATATGTAGAATCAAAGGAAAAGGTGGTTCGGTGTCATTTGTATTTCTTTACACATCATAGAAAGTAGTTTATCAATATAATGTTGAATGTTTATAAAGTTACTTTTTTCGGTACTACCTGTGTCAATGCTTCAAATAAATTTTCCCAAATTATACTGCTATTTCTTATTTGAAGTCATTTAAGATTGTCATGTTATTATTTCTCTTTTTTGGGGGGTATTTTTTTTTATTTGTTTTTATGCATTTTAAGAACTCAATCGAACATATATGAAATAACTACGGGGTAATGCCCACACTATTGCCCAAGATATACGGTATTTGATATATTTCCAAAAGTATACCCGGCCGATACCTTGATTTCCATGGGTTTACCTATTTTGTTGTGGTATGGGGGAGATAAATTTCTCTTTATTTTATGAAATATCATATGTTGTTGACTTGTCTGTGCTGGTAGCTCTCCAAAATACTTCATACCTATGAATAAATATCAACAATATTTTGTTACATTTTCGTAGTGTAAGTATATGCTGTAACTATGATACTTTAACCTAACTACCCCAATTATATCCTCATTGAAAAACAATAGTCATATTTGTTTCTAACCTAATATCGGTCGCCAAAAACAGGAGACACCTTCACAATTTGTTTTATTGAGCTATGTTCCATGAATTTATTTTTATTCTATGATGATAACTACTTTAGTTTGTTGGTATGCAATATTACTTTGTCTTCTTTGACTTTAAAATAGTGCTAAATATGTAAAATTGTTATGTATGTCTATTGTTTTTGTCTGCTTTTTATGTTGCATTTTCCTCTGCTGATAATTGTTAAGTCATGCTCGAGTCTTGTTCTTTATTCTTTCGTTCTATTTTCTTCTTTGCTAATAAAAATATACTTTTAATTTAAAGAGGAGAATTCAAAGAACAGTTGTTAGTGAATTGCATAATAAGCGCAAATAACATTACAATGTCAGAAACCTTGCAAAAAAATCAAAATTTCATTGTAAATTTATTAAAGCCTTGGAATTTTTTTGTCTAATAAACAAGATATGAACCATGTTAGAATGTTATCGATGTTAAAACCGTATTATTGAAGGATATCAATGTCAATCAAATGTATAACAAAGATATAAAACAAAGAGAATTGTTGATATAATGTCATTGAATACTTCTGCTCGCCTTTCGATTTATATGACGCTCAAACTGTTTTTCGGGTTGAGGGGGGCAGCGCTTCAGCAAATAATTGCTCTCATTATCTTTGTCTTTTAAACATAAAGATCACAAAAAAATTGAAGACTGGTATGGAAAATGCCATCATATATTGTGCGTATAAAGGTGATTTTACTACGAATTATGCACAGTTTTCATTTATGGTACGTTTTAGCATTACATTAGAATCATACATGTTTACAAAACTGTTCTACTTATCTTTATAAAGTTGACAATCTTCAACAACTTCTTTTTACTGAAAAGGAAATGCCGTAATTAAAATGCTGACAACTCAGTAGTAAAAAATCAGCAATACAATTAACAACATAAATGTTATATGTTTTGTTACGTTTTCGTGTCAAGTTTTCAGCACCTGCGTATGGAGCTCATACGTTATACCAGAGCTTGCCGTAAATACGCAGACTTTTTGTATCGACTCTTACAGTTAGGCTTCTGGAACAATATTATGTTGCTACAAGATTGAAGTCATCACTACAGAAGTTTTATGATCGCTATCATGAACACGTGGATCGTTATGGTGTATGCATCAAGTTTCCTTTCTTCTTTCGACAAACCCAGACTTTTTATGAGCAACTCGGGTATTTCTAGAAAAGCAGAGGACTCTAGCCCTGCCGGTGCACCTGGTCCATGCTCCCAGTTTTAAGTGGAGTCCGAGTTGCTCATTTTCTTTTGTTACTTTGTATGTATTATTTTAGTTACTTAATGTTCTTTGTTGTGTATGTCTATTTTCCATGTGTGGTCTTTGTCCCTGGATTACTTTCTTTTGATTATCGCTAGAGCCTTGGTCCTTTGATTACTCTTGTATATGCCATGATAAGACAGGAACGTTAAATCAGTCGAATAATTGCTTTATTCCAGTCCGGGACGCCGAGTCAGATTTATAATGTGCTAGCTCACAGGAAGGTATTTCAAACAGCTTGGACATATTTATGGATAAATAATCGGAGCTGTAAGGTCGTCAAACTTTTTCCTATATGCCGAATGCTTGGCTAAAACCAATGACTTCTACTTGTGACGTATTGGTCGGGATCAAACATATGATGCTCCACGCCAAAGGCAAGTATGCTACCATCATATTAAAAGTATTTACATTTAATGTAATCTTGGTTCCAGTTAAATGCAT
This sequence comes from Perna viridis, assembly GCA_037379345.1. Classification (NCBI taxonomy): domain Eukaryota; kingdom Metazoa; phylum Mollusca; class Bivalvia; order Mytilida; family Mytilidae; genus Perna; species Perna viridis. Next base: position 247,227 of record CM074520.1, read on the forward strand.
AGTTTACAGTTCGTAGATACATTTTTGCATAAGTGAGTTTAAATAAATATATTAATATCAATCTACTTCAAACATGACGTTTTCAATCTTATATTTACCTTTGAAATAAATTTCAGGATCTTCCTTTAACTGTTTATATCTGTTTTAATTATTACAGCTGCTTAAATAATTCAACTGATACTTTGGAAATAAATGATTTTTTTTTCTTCTGCGTCAAATGTAGATTCATGCTTGATCACGTTTCATACGTAAGAAAAAACAATCGGCATATCACTACACAAATTCACATTAGCACGAAAACATACCGGCACCACTTCCATAATGACAGAATAACTTAAACCACTTACAAAAAAACACAAATTAAAAACACTGATAGCAAGCACTGATCATCGAAACACAATAATAACATATTAAATACATCCGTCTCTTTAAGAAAGAACTACGAATCGGCAACGGATATTTCGCTTTGCATTTTCTGTCGTCTATTTCTTCTTTCATTGACAAGAATTACCATTTTACAAACATAAGAAATCATCTGTATCATTCATTGCATCTATTTTAAAAATAAATTTAAAACAAATATTATTAAAACAAACCAAACAACAACAGTATATTGTTTGCAGATTTATTCACTGAAACAGAATGTAAATATTGTTACAGTATACCTTCTCTGTAATAGCATATTTGTAAATGCATCTGTTAAAATAACTGTAGGTGAGATTATATGTCCTGTAACATTCATTATGATTTATTAGAGAAACTTTTTTTGTTGTTTGTTGGGGTTTAACGCCCGAGCAGCAATATTTCAGCTATATTCAGACTATGAACACGAAGTGGATGATAAAATGAACATGAAATGATGATGAAATGAAAAATGGGACGGGACACAAGGACAATGGGGTCGAGAAATTTTGATTTCCACTGGAAATAGGGAGAGGTAGGTAGGGCGGTCAATTTAGCCTCCTGTGGCGGAGCGCTATGGTTCCTATGGATAAGTTTAGGGCTGCTGCAGGCCTATTCTTTTGACACCCGGACCCTCACGGGTCACTAGAGGAAGTAACAGTATAATAACTAGTAGAAATAAACAAAATCACGTACTTGCATAATATTATAATTGATTGAGTTTGAGAAAATGGTTTATAACTTGTAAAGTGAAAACATTAAACGAATTATCCCTCTGCTCTTGACTCAATTAAGACCGACCGTGCCGGGAAGAAAATATACAGATAGACATTACATAAAATATATATCAGTGCATTTGTTTGATTAAAAACACAAACATTATCAATTGTGTATGCTCTCTGTAGAGCAATGTGTCAATTTTGTTCAATATTTACCTGTTATGCGTTTTTCCAATAATGATCATAAAAATATTTGGTACTTTGTTGCATACATGTATTATGTGTTGCTGACAACGTTCCGAGGATTTGTTATTTATTATTTCAGACATTACCAAGTGCAAGTCAGTTTATCATGCTATTGTAAGAATTGTGCACAAACTACGATAACATACAACATACTGTGTAAGCTAAAGTTTACATTTACCGTCATAAGAGCATTCGCATCCTTCTTTTCACGACCTCTATATAAGATTGCAAACCAGTGATTATTGCCTGTACATCTGTAACTTATTCAGGGTCACTGCAGCTAAAACTACCTCATACACTCTCTGACAAATAACACTATAAAATCAAACTAAATTAAAAATTAAACTGATAGAAAAATAACTATTAAGTTGGTTTTCTTAAACAGCAACAAAACTTGAAACTGTGAACATTCTACAATGCATAAATTATCTATGTATCTAATCATATAAACATTATACATTGTCACACCTATAACTTTTTAACTGTACCTACGTCAATAAGTTTTTCCGTTTTTCTTTCTTGCTCTTCTATGTATTTTTTAAAAAATATCTGAAATAAACATTTTCTTAAATAATCAACATTGACATGATGCTTTCATAATAAAATTCACGATAACTGTAAGATGTAGTCATCCATCTTGAAATAAACGAATTTATTTTATTTTATTTTTATTTTCGTTTGAGGTTACAATAGCTTCTGAAACTTCTCTGTTTAAATTGATATCTATGCATTTTCATTCTTTTTTTTTCTTTTTTGTATAAAATACATTAGCATTGCCTCCTCCACATATAATTGCTTGTATAAAATTGTTTCTTCTGTTTAAGCATTGTTCTCATAAGGTGGCAGTTTTACCAAGAGTAATCAAGGGAACCAAGGTTATAGCGGTAATCAAAAGAATGTAATCCAGGGACAAAAACCAGACATGGAAAACAGACATACACAAGTAAATGAGCGACTGGGACTCCACTAAAAACTGGGAGCATGGACCAGGTGCACCGGTAGGGTAAGCGTCCTCTGCTTTTCTAGAAACACCCGCCGAGTTGCTCACGTTTGTCGTAAAGTTTGGTCAATAGTTTTCCTTTACCATCGATTTCTAAGTGTAGGTCAAGATATGAGGCTGACTTCACAGTGTCTGTAGTATCCTTTACCTCAAGTTCTTTTGGGTAGATGCGATGTATCAAATCCCTGAAATTAGGATTGTTTAAAGATAACACGTCATCTATATAGCGGAAACTATAATCATAATAAAGATCAACTTCTGGATATAAGACTAATTGTACAAGAACTAAAAATATAAACCTCTACTAGTCCTTCCCCTTCAAGTATGACTGTCCTCAGTCATAAATTAAAAAGGTCAAAACAAAAATTAAATTATATGTCTAGCAAAACTATTATAACCTTACAACACTATCTAAATTTCAAGAAGCATGTGAAAATTAACTTGAACTCGAGTCCGAGTTGCTCATTTACTTTTGTTACTTTGTATGTATGATTTTAGTTACTTTATGTTCTTTGTTGTGCATTTCTGTTTTCTATGTCTGGTCTTTGTCCCTGGACTACATTCTTTTGATTACCGCTATAACCTTGGTTCCCTTGATTACTCTTTAAGTAGTTTGCTATATTTAGAAATTAAGAAATTTGAATAATTTGTTTGAGCGCACCGTATATGTGAGTTTGGGAAATTTTCTGTTGTCAAAATAACTTTCATTCTGTAACAAGTATCTTCTGTATAATCGTAATAAACTGTAGATTAATGACAATTCCCTTTATTTTGTGCGTGTTCGGCCGCCATGGCATTAGCAAGCTGGTTTTAGGGACTCCATTTGTTTAAAGTTTGTTTTTTCATATACATTTATAAGATTGAACTAAAAATGGTTGATTGATTGATTGAAAACGGTTGAACATGAAAACATAGATCACCTTTCTCGTTGTGTCATGTTAGAGGAAATTCTTGATACTCTGCTTTAGAAAATCGATGTGAAGGAATTATGATGTGAGCATGGTAGTCAAAAATAACATGTAGGAACGACATGTTTGAAGATCGAGGTGATAAAATCATGTAGTTAATGGGTACAAGTATTTAATCTTCACCTCTATGGGCTTCTGTCTTAATTTGTGAAAAACATAAGTTTGAACCTTATGATAAACGTCTCAACAAATTGCCATTTAAATTTAACTTTTAGAAGTGAAAACCCGTTTATCAATATAGTTTATCAAAATTAAATAATAATCGACATCAATAGCTAAATGGGATATAACTTAAGTAAACGAAGAAACTTTCAACCAAAGTATGTAGCAGTTGTCTCCCCTTGAACTGTAAGTATATGTATTATTTAAAATGAAAACTGGATATTGTGTATTTTGGGGGTTGGGCTTTTGTTTGTTTGTTTGTTTGTTTTTATTATTATTATTTAAGTTTTTTTATAATGTCTGGGGAAAGATAATGTATCTATAGGTCTATAAATTTAATATAGCGTAGGACAAAGAGAAAAGAGACGCTTTATGGTAGACATATTTAACTACAAATTTTTTGGCTTTTATATTTGTAATACACTCGTTTGTCTACCCCGGACTTGACTTTTTATGAGCAACTCGGCGGGTTTTTTCTAGAAAAGCAGAGGACGCTTACCCTACCGATGCACCTAGTCCATGCTCCCAGTTTTTGGTGGAGTCCGAGTTGCTCATTTGCTTTTGTTACTCTGTGTGTATGATTTTAATTACTTTGTGTTCCTTGTTGTCTATGTCTGTTTTCCATGTCTGGTCTTTGCCCCTGGATTACATTCTTTTGATTACCGCTGTAACCTTGGTTCCCTCGATTACTCTTTCAATGTTTTTGATAACATTATACATTTTGGGTTAGGGTTATTTTGAAAATATACGATTGGTGTCATTTTATTTGAAATTAATTTATAACATTACTGATTTGACTAAACTTAGAAGATCTTAAAAAATTATTTTAACAGGATTTTTAAAATATTTAAAAAAAAATATGAAATTCTTTATTGTATTAACTCGGAGTTGCTTGCACAAAGGTTACTCATAAATCTGTCCACAAGTTATGTCGTCACCTCAATAGTCGCCGACATGCCTTGGTTAATCTAGAATGTCTAGGATTACCTTTGGTGTTCCTGATCGTTTTGTGTGTATTATTTTGGTTAGTTGTCATTTGTTACTTCTACAGCTTGGGAATGCAACTTTATTAAAAGGCTACTTTTCATTTTAAGAATTAATGTGCATTAATCAAATTTTGTACTTTATACTCAAAGAAAAAAATATATCTAATTTCATTCTGATTCTTTTTGGGGGGGTATTTACGTATATTTTTAAAGAATCATAATTATTTTTATTGAATATTATTTATACATTTATAATACATTTTGATTTTGTTTTTTTTTTTATTTTTTGTTTTTTTTTTATTTTTATTTTTTGTTTTTTTTTGGGGGGGGGTTGTTTTTTTTTGGTTTTTTTTTTTTTTTTTTTGTATTTTTATCAAAATGAATAATTCCTACTTGATAAGGATCAACAATTATGATACATACCCCAGACCTTTATATCCTTGAATTAACCTAATAACTCTCATTACCCCCTGTAATTTGCTTTAAAACAATTTACATAAACGATAAAACAATATTCTAACAGAAGTTACCTCAAATGCAATATACGATAGCAATATACCTTCACTTTCCATTTAAAGACGGTTTGAACTTTTTTTTATATAAATCGGTTTTTGTTGGGGTTTTTTTTTGTCATATTTGTTTAACTTTTTAAGTGTTATCTCCCCTTGATAGGTATTTAATAGTGATCATTTTTGTGCGGTTACAGAGCGTGGTTTTATTAATTAATATGGCAAAATTAATGCATTCTACTTCTTTTAAACATCCACTTAATTGTAACAACCCTTTGTAGATACTTCACAATTTTTTCATTTAATCTTAATACTCAGTACTATTGTCTTAATAACAAATAAAGATGCATTTGTCTTCCCCATTTAGCAATTAATATAGACAACCAAACAGATGTATTTCTATTAATTAATCGTAGAACATTTGGCATCATTTACTTTGCCTTGAATTCCCGTGTACTTTTTAGTTCATTTTAATAATTAGGGAATATGTCATGGCTTTTTTTCCCTGGTATTTCATCTACATAAAATCAAATTCGTTCTTAATGCATTAGACAACTATCTACATCTAAAGTTGTTAAAAGATTGATACTAAAAAAGTAAATCATAATAGAATAAAACTTTGAAAATGCAAACATCATTGTGATATAACCACTATTGATAAACAAATATTTAGTGACTAGTTATCCTTGAGTTTGATAATGATGTATACGATTGTCTTTATCTTTATTGATACGTACGTGATCTAGGAAAATAGAAGCTCATTTATTTGTCAGAGGTCTGGATTCTTCATGTCTTGTTGGGGATAACATTTGACGTGTGATTCCTGATGAAAAAAGTATCATTTCATTGGAATATTTATCTATATTTTTTCATTTTGTTTAATGTTTAAAGTTTTGTGTCATCAGCCGAAAAAAATACTGTCATACAGAGATAAAGAATATAACATGCCTACTGAAGGCGTTAAATAAATTTTGGTGGTCATTTACAATTTTGTCTGGATTAATCCAGATGTACCAATCTTAGATCGGTTGAAATGTATGAGCTTTAATTCCCCTTTCTCCTGTTGTCCTTTATAAGTTAATATGAACCCATCACCCAATCCAACCACAAAAACGTACTCTACACGCCCGAGTCTATCAAAATAGCCGTATTCTGGTAATGAAAACTGGATATCAATGATACGAGATGTGGACAACAGAACTAACAATATAACAATACAGAAACCTGTAATTATACCAAAAGATTTCTATGTTTATTATATTTTATTTTGTGACGAAATGAACCAGTGATTGTCTACTGTGCCTTTATGGCAATAAATAAATCTGACACATTGGAGCTTAAAGTACTTTATAATGTCAGATTGGTACTAATATTTGCGTCAATCAATCGAAAAAGAACCTGATGAAATGAGTTTGTTTGTTCCCATATATCAAATCAAACTTTTATATTTATCATCATTGTTGAATTTCATATTTTAAAATTGCATTGTGATAGAATTGAAATTCATCTTCTCTAGACCAAAAGATGTGAAAAAGACAATTGCCACATGATAAAACGATAACTACGTACATATATTATTGAAACGCTTATCTTTGTGGTTATTTGACTGTATTATGTCTAGGATAAATCAAACTTGTATTTCTGATCTTCCCATTGTCTTTTTTTCTAGAAAAAAATATGATGGTATTGCTATTTGTTGCTGTGGTGAAACGTTATGACTTTGCGCTGATTTATCACTATTTTCATCAAATCAAATATTAAATGAATAATTAAAGATTAAAATAAATTTAGTTATTGAGGAAAGTATCTATAAAACAAAACCTGAAATGAGTTCTAATATTTTTAAACTTTAAACAAAATAGAATAAGACCACAGTAAAAGAATGAAGAAATGTAAACTGCCATGAACTGTCAAACATCAATAGTGGTTGAAAATTAGCCGACAATATTTTCCAACCAACAAAGTTAAAGAAAACTGAAACCTAACTTTGTTGAATTTCACGAATGAATGGCAAATTGTCATCACACTGGTGAAAGTGTAATTTCAATTAAATGCCTCACTGAAATTGACTGATTTCAGTTTATCTACTCATCGTTCATTGTAAAACAGATAAATCGTAACTTACCGTTACAGAAATTACATTCGCTGTTGTATGTTTTTTATTTCTAAATGGCCCATTCAAATTGCAAAAACTCTTTTCATTGGTTGTTTTGGTTATATTATGGTGACGCCTATGTCACAATTGTACGAAGAAAGACTAAATTTAAGAAAACTTAGCTTAAATTGTTAATGAATGTGCACGTGTTTATGTTTATACTGATACATTTTGATAGCAAAATGATTGAGTTTGATGCTATTTCAGAATATCTCAATGGTTGTTCGGGAGCCAAACACATAAATGAATCCAAAAACGCCTACATTTAACACTTTTGAAAAGTTGTTTTATAGATTATTGAAAACCACTTGACAAGACAAATTAATATAAAAACAGTATATTTTGTATGTTTCACAGTATTTGGTTTGATGGTTTATGGTCAATTGAGAACGTGTATGTTCCTTGCAAAATAAAGATCGGTTAATTAGCCCTTAGGTTTTTGTGTGTGGGTGTTCAAATTTAATTAATTGGAAAAAGAAATACTAAAATAACCACAAAATAGACAGTGCACAATTAATCAAAAAAATATTTTTACGAAAATTATGACTAGTAGTTTTTTTTTATTATTTTTTATCTTTTTTTTTCGTATTTTTGTTCGGTTATTTTGTTTTAAGTTTTCATGGCAATGAATTTTTTAAACAAATATAAGTTCATATGTAATACAGGTTTTTAACAAAATATTATTCTGCCTCCCCAAATTATTATGTCAGTGTCAAAAATTTGGATCTACTCTTACATTGTCATTATGTTAAAATTATACTTCTTTATCAATAACTAGAAGAACACTTACCGGCACCATGATCGGGGTCTGGGCTGATATCAATAAGTCTTTGTTTGGCGTGCGCACATATATGACACTTTCGGAGACATTTCATTGGACAGCCAATCATTTTGCTCCTCCACGTATTCTAGTTACATTGTGTTGAAAATTTCTTTTAAGTCAAATAAACATTTATTGATAATATCTGAAACTCGTAAAGGCTTATGAATTACGTTAACACTAGCTACGTCTTATGTCATTTGTGACATTCACAACAAAATAGAAAGTAACATGGTCAAAACATATTTTAAGACTTAGAGAGAAAAAGAATTTTGTAATTAACATAAAATTCTACCTCTGACTTTATAACGGACACAAATCCTTTTAATGTCTTGTAAAATGAATGTTTGCTTATATGGTAACATGTAGGAAAACTTAACATTCTATATAACGGACGTTTGCTGTTTAAGCTTCGTAGTGTGACATATGCTATTTCCTTCAATATTGATACATACATTGATATCTATAATATGTTTGAAAATGTAAATATTATAAGGAGGCGTGAGTGAAATATTGCTTTTTATAGATCTTTAATAATTTTATTTCTATTGTCTCTTGAATTTGTTAATGTTTAAATAGAGAACAACCTCATTTTGACATTTCTCGACGTATCTTGACGTAGACATAAGGGGACCGATTCTTATTCAATAATAATATCATGACGAAACAGGTGTTTGGCAAATTGAACTACATGACTTATGCAATAACTTTACCTCTTCATTTATTTGACTTTACTAATACTATTGACCTTCTTCACAAAACGGTTTAATGTACAGAATTTGGTCGATTTATCAATAGGTCGGATTATGCTTCAGTACGTTCTCATACGTGCTTGCAAACAGTACCAGGTTTACTGTTCTTGATTGAATGACTGTATGTGTTTTCTTGTATATTTTATGACGATATTTGCTAAGCATATCAGTAAAATATAATGTAAGAGTAGTTTGAGTTGAATAATACTAAGTTATGCACACTAAAATAATTATTTTTGTTATATTTGCACAAAATCATCATTTTCTAACCTCTGCCAAGTCACCTTTTCAATCTTTTATATAATATATAGTTTCTAATATATTTGCATCCGTTTGTGTGAGACCCGACGGGGTAGGCAAAGACGTTAGTATGTTTGCTTGCTTTTTGTGAAAGAAAGGTGCTTCTTAAAAGCGGAAAATCAGTCTAAGTCTTATAGCGTTAAGTTTTCAATAACGGGAAACAACATAGACTACAATACTAACTATTACTTGTAGACAAATAAAAGAAATAAATTCAGCAGTCAAGCTAAGAAATGTGCAAAGGGCAACGCTACATGTGTTTTATCTTTGCAATCTGTTCAATTTGGTCAAAAAAAAACAAATCGTTCATCTTGGTGCACTTTTGGCGGGAAACTTTTCCCATACATTTTTCTTTTATAACCAGATGAATTATATTTCCCATGACCGTAGTAAATTGCATACAGACCTACAGCATCAGTCTTTCGTTTCTTCTCTTACTAATCGCTGAGAAGGGCCTTTCGAAATTCTCGACAATTACTCAAATCATAGATTGTTTGACAATCAGATAACGTTGCGTAAAATAAAATGATTCACTTTTTCCCGACTTTGCATTTTCTTAGCTGAGCAGGCTGGTTGCAGTGTGTTTCGAACGTCATACGCTGTTTCAGAGCTTGGGTCATTTAGAGCTTGTATCAATGTAGGATATGATTAAGAACCAAAATAAACAAGTTAGGAAGAAAAACATCATTGTACCCTTTTTATGCATGAATCCCTTATTTTGCATGATTCTTACATAGGCTGCTACCTAACTACGTGTATATCAAAAAGGAAATCTTAATTAAAAAAAGATTCACAAAAGGGGTGTCCCTACGACAAAACGTGTTATGTTCTTTAAAAAAATGCGTGTACTACTGTTATTCTAATGTGTCAATTAATTACAGTAGTATAATATGAAGTCACAAACCTCGAAATAAAGGCCCCGATAATAAAAACAGTCATATGAAGTTTGGTTTTACCTCCATTCAAAATCACGAGACTTTTTTTCAAAATTTCGTTTGAACGATGTGCATTGTTTACAATATAGTAATTATTTTGAAGTTACAATTACACGATCATAGAACTTCCTGCATGTAGCTTATATTTGTGAGTCAAAACTGTTCTTAATGATTAAATGTATAATTGCATAATTTTCAAAGTGGTATAAGCAACAGCACAAAAAGAAAATTTAATCAATGTCGTTAATAAAGTAATATGTCGATATAAAGGGATTTGTGGATATGTTGCAGTTAGTCGAACACATTTACAGTTTACTTATTTGTATGCAGATTTAGTGAAGACGAATAAACCTAAATCAATGATAGTATCGAATCATTTTCTACTAAAACAATAGAAAAATACAACCAAAAATAGAATATTGCAAGTTAAGAAAACAAATGGTGTCAGTATTGTTAAAATATTAAGGAAAAATAGCACAACCAAAGTTATAATGCACCTCATTTAACCGTTTTTTAATGATGCTCAACAAGCCTGTATATTTTTCAATCGTTTTAAAACTTTAGCAATCATGTTTAGTTTATATCAGTTAAAGGATAAGTTTTGATTTATACCTTGCCAATGCTGCGCTTTAGGTGACATCGCTGTGTGCTACTGACCACTTATGATGAGTCATTGTCAAATACTTTTTAAATTTACATAGATTTGCCGCCAGACTAATACATCTTCTGTGATCGTTAATAATTTGAACAAGTTTTTCATTATTTAGCCAGTCTATTTACAAACGTCAATACAGTCACGATCGTCTGTTTGTTTAAGGTTCTCGGCAATAAGGTGACTGATTGTTCATCAGTTCGAAGCCGTTTAATTATTTATTAGCTCACCTGGACCGAAGGTCAAAGTAGGTTATTATCCTCACTTTGCGTTTGTCGTTGACTTTTCTTCCTTTTCCTCTGAAACTCCTTGATTAGTTATTATCTTATTGAGTCAGTTATAAGATAACAGTTTCTACCTTTACATGTAAAAAACAAGTAAGAAATACAGGCTAATGACTTACCTTCTTCAGTTTGAAGAACTCTGCAGTAGTCTACAAAAGGTCGAAAACATATGAAAAATCATTGTTTGGAGGGTCAATAATGACGATTTTCGTAGTTTTTAGCTTTAAACCTTTACCTTTTTAGATGTTAAATTATCGATCTTGACGACAAAGCCTACAAAGGTTCTCTAGGATTCTAATTATGTATAGACATCTTATCCTTAACGATGAATTGTTATTCTTGACAGGCCCAAAATTACAAGTCGTGTGGTTTGACTTTATAACTTGCGAACTATCAAAGATAGAGAGAGATGAAAAGATCTTTATAAAAAGGCCTAGAAGTTCATAAAAGTCAAAAGTAAATGACGTCTCAGTTTTAGACCTATTTGCGAAAAATATAGTTTTTGATTATAAGTATATCAATTGAAAATCACAAAAGATAGAAAAAAAAACATTAAACTGATCCTGATCTCAAGGCCTATTAAGTACCAGTCCACATAAAATTCAGACACTGCCAATGGTAAAGTGATTTACGGTGAGGAAAAACACATCAAACAAACGATGCTTTGTCAGTCTTTATATGCTGTATTGTCACATAACAACAATCTTTGCTGCATTTAGATCTGCACTTTTAAGAACATCATACAATCATCTCGCACTAATATCAACCAAATGAAGCCAAATCAAGAACAATAACTCTTCCAAAGTGCAAATTTCATATACAATCTATATATTTTTTATCTCAAAATCACTACAACCAAATGACAAACTAAGACTGGTTATGTGATCAGTAACTGTTTCTGAACAAGAAGTAAAATTGAATTCGGTGGGTTTTTGACATGCATGAATCACCTTCTGTCTGATGTTTAGATAGACTGCTACATATTAAATTTATTGTCCTTACAATAAAAGAAATTTTACGTTGTTCACCTTAAGTTTTGTTAACATTTCTAACCACTTTTTTCAAAAAAAAAATATACAGAGAATAATAGAGTCATTGGATAAATGTGAGACGACATGGGAAAATGGTGGGTAAAAACTTTTAAAACCTGAATTTGTATGTTAAAAAATCTATTAATATTCATGATTCTTTTATAAATATTTATGATTCTTTTATAAATATTCATAATTCAATTATAAATATTAATAATTCATTTATTAATATTTATAAATCATCAAATAATTGCATTATAAATATTAATAATTGAATTATAAATATTTTAAAATAGGCATGTTTGTCCACTTTGGCTCGCCATACATCCATCATTTATATCAGCCAGTTACTAGTGATGTCGTGTTTTCATGTACTAATTGAATTTGTCCTATGGCAGATATTTTACATAAGGAGAACGAATATAATGAGTATGTCAAAAAAACAACAACCCCACTAGAGTGAAAAATGTTACCCCAAAAATGTTGCCTGTATACCATAAAGCACATTTAAAGTGAAAACGGAACAAGACATACACATTTCAGAAATTCCTGACATGGGACAGGTGAAATGCCACTGGGGGTAAACTGCTAATCATTTCTTTTTATTATTACTATAATAACGACAATTTGAGAAAAAATGTCACGAAACTGTGATAACGTTACCACTAGATACAATGATAGTCTTATTTTTTTATTTTGTTCAATTAGAGACTTCTTCATTAGCGTCTAAAAGTTTGTAATATGAATATATAATCATCATGAACATAGAAATACATCAAATTATAAATTACAGTCTTGAAGTGTAAAACTGAAAATCGCTTATAAATTCACTATTTTTTCATTTCTTATCCTTAAAAGTAAATTTGATACCTGAAATTATTATAACTATTTAATGAAACGAAGATGACAGCATTTTATTCGAGTGTTAATTAAATTTGTAGTGGCCATCATCCAGGTGTCTGAGAATAGTACAATTGACAGGTTAATGAACCTTTATTTTTTTAACAAAATGATCTGTGAAAGCTAATAATTCAAGCAAAATAGAGACATATTCACCCTCTTTATTATTTGCCACAAAGAAATGGCAATGTATTCACGATTAGTACAGAAAGCGGAATATTTCTGACTGAATTTTGTAAATAAGTTCTCCACTTTAAACAAACAACTCTTTTTAGAACTTAAAATAAGATATTGTATAAAAACATTTTGGCTAGATATAAGTCTAAATCTTTCCTATTCTGTTTGAAAACACTGCAATCAACAATATCTTACGCTAGATATTTGTACTATCGAACGGATTTTAAAATATAGATAATCGCTTTAATTTGTACAATTAATCGCGAAATCGTGAATGGTCAGTCTTGAAATTTTAATCAAACTAATTTATCGGAGGAAGAAAATATGCAGGTGATAATGTGCACAATGCCATACTCACTAGAGAATATCTTTCCAATTTTAGTAAATGGTAAAATTAATTCATGTTAATTGAAGCTTCAATATAATTCCTAGCAAAACTCTACAAAAAATGGGAGCATGGTCCAGGTACACCGATAGGATAAGCGTCCTCTGCTTTTTTAGAAACACCACCCGAGTTACTCATAAAAGGTCAAGTCCAGAGTAGAAGAAAGAGGAAAGGAAAAGTATGACACGTTAAAGTTTTTTTTAAAGTTTTTTCACGGCTCAGATGGATACACCGTGGCGATACTCGAGTTCATGATGACCATAAAACTTCTGTAATGATGACTTCATTCTTGTAGCAACATATTCCTGTTCCAGAAGCCTATTTAATAGATATTTAGCGCGATACAAAAAGTCTGCTTAGTTTCGGCAAGCTCTGGCATAACTAATGAGTTGTGATATGAACACTCCATACGCAGGTGCTGTTGCCACAGATGAAAGGAAAGTTGACAATGCGGAATGAAAAGTCATCGCGTTTGTCGTATAGTTTGGGCAATAGTTTTCCTTTACCATCGATTTCTAAGTGTAGGTCAAGATATGAGGCTGACTTCACAGTGTCTGTAGTAACCTTCATCTCATGTTCTTTGGGGTAGATGCGATGTATCAAATCCCCGAAACTAGATTTTTTAACGATAATACGTCATCTATATAGCGGAAACTGAGATTAAGTAGATAATCACTGTATACCTTTCTCAAGTAATGAAAACTACTGATATTGAAGTCATATTATATATTTGACCATTCTTATCAACATGCAATGATTTATGCTTTCAGAACTACTGTAACATGACGAAGAGTAATCAAGGAAACCAAGATTCTTGCGGAAATCAAAAGAATGTTATCCGAAGATTGAAAACAGACAAACACAAAAAAGAACACAAAATAACGAAAATAATACATACAAAAAAAGTAGCAAAAGTAAATGAGCAACTCGGACTCCACTGAAAACTAGGACCATTGACCATGTGCACCGGTAGGGTATGCGTCCTCTGCTTTTATATAGAAACACCTACCGAGTTTTGTGCGAAATGTGTGCCTTTTTAATTTCGATACGATTTTTTTGAACTGATTTAATAGATTCAGTTTAAAGGTTATGTGTAAAATTCCTCAGATTTAAATTAACATTGTTCCTTTTTAGCATCCTGGCAGGTAACTTAATTTTATCGGTTATAATCTAATTTTCTCGTCTGAATAGGCTTTTGTCTGTTTCCATTGTATTATAAGATTAGAATATACATCATGAAAATTTTGATTTTTTTTTCTTTTATACTCTTGATAAAAAAATACTAACAAACTCGTGTCAGGGTCAATTACTATTATTTCCGATCTTCATTATGTTGTTGTTCATCTTCTTGACTGTCCACTCATTTTAAATCACAAATAAGTGAAAAATGGCCATAATGGAAAGGTGAAAATACACTAAATACAAATAAATGTGATCAAACAAAGCAAAGAATGGACAAGTTTTCGGTCCTACAGCCTTCGTCTGGCCCGAATAATACCAACCAATAGGAAAAGACATTAACTACTAACCAGGCTAAAACCTATTTTGTGTAAACAACGCCTTCTTCTCCTGTTACGTCATGTAATGACTTTTGGAAGCTATCAAATGCAATTTTGTCATATTGATGAATTAATTTCCTATATTTTAGGATTACGGCGTTTTAATCCATAAATCACTTCAATTCTGAAACGTGTATTAATATTAGCAGCACACTGACTTACTATTAAAGGAAATGTTCTGTCCACCTCTACGTATCTATCCGTTTTCCCACATTAGATGATCATTATCATATGCATGTGTATAGTTAAAGTTTGATAAAATAGGTCCTGATTATGAATGATTTAATCAATATAGAGTCCGAGTAACGTGCGCCCTAAAAATTCCATGTAATGGTGTACTTCATGGCCGGGGTCTCAGCATTGCTTTGCTACTATGACATCAATAAGAAAATGACAAAATCTTCTCATTCTAAAAAAAACTTCCTAATAAGCTAACGATGTTGCCAATGTCGCATAACTATGCACACTTTTACTTTTTACACTTTCAGAGGAATCTAATGAACACTAAAAAACTATAAATAACCAATTACCCATTTTTGTCATTTTTATAAAGTTTTCTGCATTTATACAAGGGAGCATTGTCATACTGCATAAATTTTAGTGCAAATGTACTGTATAATACCAGGGATATATAAATTTAAACAAAATTGGAAATATAACCTACGTTCCCGATTATTTAAGTAGATCAGTTCAGACTTTCTAAAGAGAAAGATTCTAAGGAGTATGATTTGAAATAAGAAAGAAAAATAAAATTAGAATTAGAATATAGGTTTATGTACCCAATACCCAAAATTATATCGATAATTTAAGGGTGCACTATGCGATTACATTTAGGTGCACTGTTTCGCACACCAAGTTGACCCGGTCAAATTTTGAAAAACTTAAGTAGCATTCCAGGTAAGAATCATGCAAAATGTGATTCATGGTTGGAAAGCCTACATATTTTTATTTTTGATATTTTGTTTACAATATTATAGCTAACAGAAATTAACCTTTTCTTAGGAGATAAAAATTGCATAGAATGCACTGTAGAATTCAAAATTAAGGGAGATAATTCATTCTGTAAATGACACTAAAATACAATAGAAACTGTTGGGTTTTCAATGTTGATTATCTCCTAAGAGCAGACAGATTGGAATGAATAGTTATACATTTCATAATATAGATCTATAAAGTAACTTAATAAAAAAATAAAAATATGTAGTCTTTTTTAGATGTATCACATTTTTCAGATTTTGCATGGTTCTTACATAGAATTCTTAAATTTCAAAGTTGAAATTTGGTGGATATATTGTTTCAATGTAAATAGGCATTTATACATAGACAGATGTAATATATGTAATGGTAACAAGTGTAATTTAAATGAAGAAAGGTATTCGGAACATTTCAGTCCCCTGCCGTATTAGGTACTCTTCTCAGCATCAGCTAGCTGATTTTCAAAATACCCTATTTCGCACGAACTTTAGTAACCTAAATTGCGAGAAAATGAATCGGAAAGAGAGTTATTATGTTACTTTTTCCACGTCCTCCATGCATGTCTCATCCTGTTCTAGTTTCATAGAGCCTGATATTTTATAAAACATAGTTTTTGGATGCTAGTTTTGGAAAGGCACCCCTTATTTGTACTAAAACTCAGTAATACTTTTTTCAGTGGTTTACCAAGGCTCCTGGTTTTCATGACAATAATCAATAATTTAATTATAAATTACTAGAACCTCACACACCAAGAATTAGAAAATATGTACCTTTCTATGAAAAAAAAACACTTGAATTTTTTCTTTGGACTGCCTCAAGACAGCTTCATTTCAACAAAATGAGACCAAATTTTCAGAATTGACCTATTACTTGAGGTTTTTCAGAATGACTTCCCCTGACATATATCTTGAACAGATCAACCATGATTTTAAAACCGATTTTGATCACAATATCTGATAATTTACTGTTATGTGACATTTTTAGTAAGTTAAATAATAAAGAGTCAAAACTGTGAAAAAATGTCAATAACTTTAGTCAGAGAATAAAACAAGTTCTTTACCTATATTTTTTTCTTGCAATGGTTACTCTGAAGATAAGAGTGCACTTCAAAGACACCCCTACGTATTTTGCCTTGCCAAGTTATATCAGAAAGCAAATTGAGATCTTTTGCAGTTAAACACTTCTATTGTGTGGTGAAAGTATTTATACAATGAAAAGCTCAAGTCATGATATCGTATTTTGCTTAAATAAAACTCATCCTGTTAATAGTGGTTTCAGAGAGCAACCACGGGAACCAGGTTAAAGGGGTAATCAAAAGAATGTAATCCAGGGACATGGAAAACAGACATACCTAACAAAGAACATAAAGTAACTAAAATCATACATACGAAGTAACAAAAGCAAATGAGCAACTCGAATTCCACTGAAAACTGGGGGCATGGACCAGGTGAACCAGAAAATTTATGGTCGCCATCGTGAACTCGTGGATCGTTACGGTGTATCTATCTGCGCCATGAAAACGTGTCATAGTTTTCCTCTTCTTCCCCGGACATGACTTTTTATGAGCAACTCGGCGGGTGTTTCTAGAAAAGCAGAGGACTCTTACCCTACCGGTGCACCTGATCCACACTCCCACTTTTTAGTGGAGTCCGAGTTGCTCATTTGTTTTTGTTACTTTGTTGTAACATTTTAGTTACTCTATGTTCTTTTGTTCTTGGATTACACTCTTTTGATCACCGCTAGAACCTTGGTTCCCGTGATTACTTTTTTTAAATAAACAGTTGTCTCGATCTGCGTCGTCCCACAATCAGTTTATTTATCTTTCACATAGCATGAGCACTCTAAATTATTGATTTGAGGTTTTGATAATTCTAGTTTAAAACAGACTTTAAAGTTCGATGTTAACAGACAAATCAACATATACTCATAACTTTTTATACTTGTTTTGTATTTTTAAATGATGTGCAAAGGAAAGTCTTTACACAAAACCTTTAGGGACATTAAGTTATCTTTAGAAGATATGTATTTAGTTCTATTATGATCCCTATATTTTGCATCCAATCCATATTTTGTGTCAGTAACTTTTGATTTAAATCAAATCATCATATCAATTACCTAAACTTAAAAGTTTTGGATTACAGAGTAGACAGAAAAATGCTTTGGATTACATCTCTCTTAGCTTAAATATTGACATCAATAAATTAAGAATTGTGTTTATTCTTTAAAAACTAAATTTTGAAATATGGGTAAAATCTGAACTGTTGGGTTTTAATTACTTGAACATTTCTATTTATTTGAAAAGTGTTGAATCGAGGACCTTCACTTAGTTTTGAAGTTTTGGCTTCAAAGGTGAATAAATGACAACGAGTTCAAGGAGTTCAAGGACAGTGTCATGTTATTCACTGAACCCGTCTTTGTCAAATATTTACTTTTAATCCCGACTGAAATTCTAGACATCTATTTTATTAAATCAATAATTCATTCAAAAAGAGTGTAAACGCCTTTTGAAGAGTCTGCTAAAAATACGCAAGTCATCAATGTTACTTTTATTTTCAAGTGATTCCATGTAAGGCAACAATTGTTAGATTTTTTATTTT
This sequence comes from Perna viridis, assembly GCA_037379345.1. Lineage (NCBI taxonomy): Eukaryota > Metazoa > Mollusca > Bivalvia > Mytilida > Mytilidae > Perna > Perna viridis. The sequence continues at coordinate 265,741 of CM074520.1, forward strand.
TTTTGGGGGGGAGGGACAAATTTGCATTGATATTAAATACAAAATATTTTGCAAGTTTCGGTTTGTTGTACACGCGTTTATGTGAATAATTTCTCATCAGCTTCCTTAGCAAGTTCTAGATTCAAAAATAAGATATCGAAATACGAAGCCAAACTGCATACACTTATTCGTTTTTAGCGAGAACATGTATGTTTACACATGATTATTTCAAAGTTAATACATGTAATTCGCGGTTAAAGCATTTTACTATTTTTTAAACATTTTGCTTTACACAGGCAAAATTATTTCACATGATTTTCACACAAATTTCACATGATTTTCACCTGAATTGAGCGAATAAATTTCTTGTGAAGCTCGATTAACATAAATTTCACGTGAAAAATATTTGCCTGCGTACTTTGTCAAGTTACATCAGAAAGCCAAGTTAGAAAAGTTTGTATTGGAAATACTTCTACACGTATGTATGGTAGAAAGTATTTATGTATGTCAAATCATACCGTACAATGCTCAAACCATGCTGTCGGTCGCAATTAACTTATATTAAACGTATCCCTTTAATAGAGATTTCAGATGCTCCATAAAATAGAAGAATGGGGTTAAATCTTGACAATATGAATTTATACACTATCAGGTTTATCCAATTGTTAAGCTGTAGGGTGAAATATCACATATTAGAGATAACATTCTTTGTTTTGATTGATGAGACCAGAACACAATGATTAAGTCAACTTTGAAAAGGGTCAAAGACGAATGTCCATTAGAAGTTGTAGAAGTGTAGTCTAATATTACTGCGGTAATATATTGAACATCTGACTAACAATTATATTCATTGATAGAACAGACTATATTCGTGGCACCTTTATACTCAGTTTTAAATTGGTTAGTATCATATTCCTAATTTAAGTACATTGGCATTATGGAATCTGGAGAGGCGTGGGTTTGTATACATCAAAAATCTGTCTAATATGATAATAATTGGCTGATATTTGACCAGTATTTTAGTCTTATTATTACAGACTTATCGGATTATTGAAGGTCCCTTACAAGACACTGTTCAGAAAAATTCGTATTTATGACGACAACAACGTGTATGGTTGGAATGTTTATGCATTTTTCTATGGAATACAGAAATACCAACTAAATGTCGTTATCAACCAATATACATACTAATTAATCAGTAAATATGTCATTTTAAAAGAATTAATTAATTAATTAATTAAAAACTGAGACAATAAATATTATGGTGATATGTAGTGACCTGAGCCTCGGCCATTTAGTGTATTTATGATTGTGCAAATAGAAACGATTATCATTACTTAAAGTATTATAAATGAACACAGTTTAATATCTGCTAGTATAAAAAGTCAGTGTATGTCATTTAATCAAAGAAAAATAATTATTCATTCATTATGTTTTACCATTCAGAAGCACTTTCCATCTTCATATAGGAGAGTTCTTTATAATGTTAAATGATAATCCAATAAGTGACGTGGGGCTTCTCCTGTTACGTCATGTAATGACTTTTGGAAGCTATCAAATGCAATTTTGTCATATTGATGAATTAATTTCCTATATTTTAGGATTACGGCGTTTTAATCCATAAATCACTTCAATTCTGAAACGTGTATTAATATTAGCAGCACACTGACTTACTATTAAAGGAAATGTTCTGTCCACCTCTACGTATCTATCCGTTTTCCCACATTAGATGATCATTATCATATGCATGTGTATAGTTAAAGTTTGATAAAATAGGTCCTGATTATGAATGATTTAATCAATATAGAGTCCGAGTAACGTGCGCCCTAAAAATTCCATGTAATGGTGTACTTCATGGCCGGGGTCTCAGCATTGCTTTGCTACTATGACATCAATAAGAAAATGACAAAATCTTCTCATTCTAAAAAAAACTTCCTAATAAGCTAACGATGTTGCCAATGTCGCATAACTATGCACACTTTTACTTTTTACACTTTCAGAGGAATCTAATGAACACTAAAAAACTATAAATAACCAATTACCCATTTTTGTCATTTTTATAAAGTTTTCTGCATTTATACAAGGGAGCATTGTCATACTGCATAAATTTTAGTGCAAATGTACTGTATAATACCAGGGATATATAAATTTAAACAAAATTGGAAATATAACCTACGTTCCCGATTATTTAAGTAGATCAGTTCAGACTTTCTAAAGAGAAAGATTCTAAGGAGTATGATTTGAAATAAGAAAGAAAAATAAAATTAGAATTAGAATATAGGTTTATGTACCCAATACCCAAAATTATATCGATAATTTAAGGGTGCACTATGCGATTACATTTAGGTGCACTGTTTCGCACACCAAGTTGACCCGGTCAAATTTTGAAAAACTTAAGTAGCATTCCAGGTAAGAATCATGCAAAATGTGATTCATGGTTGGAAAGCCTACATATTTTTATTTTTGATATTTTGTTTACAATATTATAGCTAACAGAAATTAACCTTTTCTTAGGAGATAAAAATTGCATAGAATGCACTGTAGAATTCAAAATTAAGGGAGATAATTCATTCTGTAAATGACACTAAAATACAATAGAAACTGTTGGGTTTTCAATGTTGATTATCTCCTAAGAGCAGACAGATTGGAATGAATAGTTATACATTTCATAATATAGATCTATAAAGTAACTTAATAAAAAAATAAAAATATGTAGTCTTTTTTAGATGTATCACATTTTTCAGATTTTGCATGGTTCTTACATAGAATTCTTAAATTTCAAAGTTGAAATTTGGTGGATGTATTGTTTAAATGTAAATAGGCATTTATACATAGACAGATGTAATATATGTAATGGTAACAAGTGTAATTTAAATGAAGAAAGGTATTAGGAACATTTCAGTCCCCTGCCGTATTAGGTACTCTTCTCAGCATCAGCTAGCTGATTTTCAAAATACCCTATTTCGCACGAACTTTAGTAACCTAAATTGCGAGAAAATGAATCGGAAAGAGAGTTATTATTTTACTTTTTCCACGTCCTCCATGCATGTCTCATCCTGTTCTAGTTTCATAAAGCCTGATATTTTATAAAACATAGTTTTTGGATGCTAGTTTTGGAAAGGCACCCCTTATTTGTACTAAAACTCAGTAATACTTTTTTCAGTGATTTACCAAGGCTCCTGGTTTTCATGACAATAATCAATAATTTAATTATAAATTACTAGAACCTCACACACCAAGAATTAGAAAATATGTACCTTTCTATGAAAAAAAAAACACTTGAATTTTTTCTTTGGACTGCCTCAAGACAGCTTCATTTCAACAAAATGAGACCAAATTTTCAGAATTGACCTATTACTTGAGGTTTTTCAGAATGACTTCCCCTGACATATATCTTGAACAGATCAACCATGATTTCAAAACCGATTTTGATCACAATATCTGATAATTTACTGTTATGTGACATTTTTAGTAAGTTAAATAATAAAGAGTCAAAACTGTGAAAAAATGTCAATAACTTTAGTCAGAGAATAAAACAAGTTCTTTACCTATATTTTTTTTTCTTGCAATGGTTACTCTGAAGATAAGAGTGCACTTCAAAGATACCCCTACGTATTTTGCCTTGCCAAGTTATATCAGAAAGCAAATTGAGATCTTTTGCAGTTAAACACTTCTATTGTGTGGTGAAAGTATTTATACAATGAAAAGCTCAAGTCATGATATCGTATTTTGCTTAAATAAAACTCATCCTGTTAATAGTGGTTTCAGAGAGCAACCACGGGAACCAGGTTAAAGGGATAATCAAAAGAATGTAATCCAGGGACATGGAAAACAGACATACCTAACAAAGAACATAAAGTAACTAAAATCATACATACGAAGTAACAAAAGCAAATGAGCAACTCGAATTCCACTGAAAACTGGGGGCATGGACCAGGTGAACCAGAAAATTTATGGTCGCCATCGTGAACTCGTGGATCGTTACGGTGTATCTATCTGCGCCATGAAAACGTGTCATAGTTTTCCTCTTCTTCCCCGGACATGACTTTTTATGAGCAACTCGGCGGGTGTTTCTAGAAAAGCAGAGGACTCTTACCCTACCGGTGCACCTGATCCACACTCCCACTTTTTAGTGGAGTCCGAGTTGCTCATTTGTTTTTGTTACTTTGTTGTAACATTTTAGTTACTCTATGTTCTTTTGTTCTTGGATTACACTCTTTTGATCACCGCTAGAACCTTGGTTCCCGTGATTACTTTTTTTAAATAAACAGTTGTCTCGATCTGCGTCGTCCCACAATCAGTTTATTTATCTTTCACATAGCATGAGCACTCTAAATTATTGATTTGAGGTTTTGATAATTCTAGTTTAAAACAGACTTTAAAGTTCGATGTTAACAGACAAATCAACATATACTCATAACTTTTTATACTTGTTTTGTATTTTTAAATGATGTGCAAAGGAAAGTCTTTACACAAAACCTTTAGGGACATTAAGTTATCTTTAGAAGATATGTATTTAGTTCTATTATGATCCCTATATTTTGCATCCAATCCATATTTTGTGTCAGTAACTTTTGATTTAAATCAAATCATCATATCAATTACCTAAACTTAAAAGTTTTGGATTACAGAGTAGACAGAAAAATGCTTTGGATTACATCTCTCTTAGCTTAAATATTGACATCAATAAATTAAGAATTGTGTTTATTCTTTAAAAACTAAATTTTGAAATATGGGTAAAATCTGAACTGTTGGGTTTTAATTACTTGAACATTTCTATTTATTTGAAAAGTGTTGAATCGAGGACCTTCACTTAGTTTTGAAGTTTTGGCTTCAAAGGTGAATAAATGACAACGAGTTCAAGGAGTTCAAGGACAGTGTCATGTTATTCACTGAACCCGTCTTTGTCAAATATTTACTTTTAATCCCGACTGAAATTCTAGACATCTATTTTATTAAATCAATAATTCATTCAAAAAGAGTGTAAACGCCTTTTGAAGAGTCTGCTAAAAATACGCAAGTCATCAATGTTACTTTTATTTTCAAGTGATTCCATGTAAGGCAACAATTGTTAGATTTTTTATTTTTTTTTGGGGGGGGAGGGACAAATTTGCATTGATATTTAAATACAAAATATTTTGCAAGTTTCGGTTTGTTGTACACGCGTTTATGTGAATAATTTCTCATCAGCTTCCTTAGCAAGTTCTAGATTCAAAAATAAGATATCGAAATACGAAGCCAAACTGCATACACTTATTCGTTTTTAGCGAGAACATGTATGTTTACACATGATTATTTCAAAGTTAATACATGTAATTCGCGGTTAAAGCATTTTACTATTTTTTAAACATTTTGCTTTACACAGGCAAAATTATTTCACATGATTTTCACACAAATTTCACATGATTTTCACCTGAATTGAGCGAATAAATTTCTTGTGAAGCTCGATTAACATAAATTTCACGTGAAAAATATTTGCCTGCGTACTTTGTCAAGTTACATCAGAAAGCCAAGTTAGAAAAGTTTGTATTGGAAATACTTCTACACGTATGTATGGTAGAAAGTATTTATGTATGTCAAATCATACCGTACAATGCTCAAACCATGCTGTCGGTCGCAATTAACTTATATTAAACGTATCCCTTTAATAGAGATTTCAGATGCTCCATAAAATAGAAGAATGGGGTTAAATTTTGACAATATGAATTTATACACTATCAGGTTTATCCAATTGTTAAGCTGTAGGGTGAAATATCACATATTAGAGATAACATTCTTTGTTTTGATTGATGAGACCAGAACACAATGATTAAGTCAACTTTGAAAAGGGTCAAAGACGAATGTCCATTAGAAGTTGTAGAAGTGTAGTCTAATATTACTGCGGTAATATATTGAACATCTGACAAACAATTATATTCATTGATAGAACAGACTATATTCGTGGCACCTTTATACTCAGTTTTAAATTGGTTAGTATCATATTCCTAATTTAAGTACATTGGCATTATGGAATCTGGAGAGGCGTGGGTTTGTATACATCAAAAATCTGTCTAATATGATAATAATTGGCTGATATTTGACCAGTATTTTAGTCTTATTATTACAGACTTATCGGATTATTGAAGGTCCCTTACAAGACACTGTTCAGAAAAATTCGTATTTATGACGACAACAACGTGTATGGTTGGAATGTTTATGCATTTTTCTATGGAATACAGAAATACCAACTAAATGTCGTTATCAACCAATATACATACTAATTAATCAGTAAATATGTCATTTTAAAAGAATTAATTAATTAATTAATTAAAAACTGAGACAATAAATATTATGGTGATATGTAGTGACCTGAGCCTCGGCCATTTAGTGTATTTATGATTGTGCAAATAGAAACGATTATCATTACTTAAAGTATTATAAATGAACACAGTTTAATATCTGCTAGTATAAAAAGTCAATGTATGTCATTTAATCAAAGAAAAATAATTATTCATTCATTATGTTTTACCATTCAGAAGCACTTTCCATCTTCATATAGGAGAGTTCTTTATAATGTTAAATGATAATCCAATAAGTGACGTGGGGCATCAATTTTTAATCTTCATAACATTTTCATTTTTTAAGATAATTGAAAATTAGTTTTGGTTCCCATTCAATGCAAATAAATCTTTTTCTGTCAATGATTTTTTAAATAGATATTCATTAATTGGACAATATGATTAAAATATAATTACAGTTATGTATAAAAATAGGAGTTTACATATAAATACCACTTCAAATTTATTTTTCAAGTAACAGAATTATAAGTTTTCATACAAAATATGAATGACTGTATCTAAATGAAACATTTTACAAAATTAAAATTGGATATAAAAAAAAAAGTTCAAAAGTTTTGAAAAATTTGGATTATTATCTTGAAATTGTTTATATGGTTGTTTATTTGCCAACCAATTTGACACTTAATTGGATGCAAGATAGTGGATATGGCGAACTCTGCCATTGTAACTACTCCAGCTTGGACAATACTGTAGGAAAAGAATCTGAATTAACATAAAATATTTAATGTAAGATTCAGTCAGCTAAATAGGCTTATGATGCAATGATTGTTATCTTTCAAAAAATAATAATGCCATAAAGTGTCATGTAGAATATACTATATGGTATCTAAATTCGGAAAAGAAATATTCTCAAAGAAAAACTATCATTGTGTTTGAGTTCTAATGTGACAACGTTCTCTACGAGCTTGCTGCGTTCATCAGTAGACAGAAATTAACACATGTTATCATTGTCGAAAAGACCATTAATGTCACAACAAACTTCTGAATGCCCTTTTTAAAAAAGAAGAATGTTGGCTTAGAGATAAAAAAAAACCTTTAAAATTAAAGGCTCTGTTTGAATGTTTGTACTATGAAATATATTATACTACACTATAGTAAACTATACTACGTCTATACTTATTCAAGAAAGCGAAAACAATAGAATCGTATACATGTGTTCGGTATAGTAAGTGTTAAACTTAAATTAACAGACAGTGGTCTGTCTCTCGGCGGGTGTTTCTAGAAAAGCAGATGACGCTTACCCTACCGGTGCACATGGTCCATGCTCCCAGTTTTTAGTGGAATCCGAGTTGCTCGTTTGCTTTTGTTACTTTGTATGTATGATTTTGGTTACTTAATGTTCTTTGTTGTGTATGTCTGTTTTCCATGTCGGGTCTTTGTCCTTGGATTGCATTCTTTTGATTACCGCTATAACCTTGGTGAATGTGGGCCACTGTGTATTCGGGGGGGGGGGTGGACTTAGTTGTCATGTGACCACGTTCATTCGATTAATGCATTGTCACGTGATTTAATGTCGATCGGTGACCTAGTGATTCAATTTGTAATGTGGAAGATATAATATACAGCGTTGTATAGCCTACAGCAGCATTTGCTGAATCTTTGACCCAGCAAAGTACTTTTTGGGATAAAATCAACACTTTCCAGTGCATGTAAGACAAGCACTGGGATTCGGTGCGTGGTGTTATGAGAGAGGTAAATTACATAGAATTTCTGTCATATATATATATAATAAAGAGGGACTTGTAGCAAGTCTAACGGAGGTGGTGAAAACAAATAAAATATCTCAAGTGCCGAATTCCAAAAAGGAAATATCCAAGACCAAGAGAACACTCGTGGCATGTGTGTTTTCAATTTGATTTCCACTAGAATCTTGGTCCCATTGATTACTCTTTCAAGACAACACGTATGTATGTTCAAATTTGCTCTTTGGGCAATACCAGTCTGCGTCCATACTTGCCCCTCGGGAGATACCAGTTTGTGAAGTCCACACTTGTTTACTTTAAAAAAAAAAAAAAAAAGACTTGAAGCAACATTGACGCCACAAAAATTCGGAGTACAAACCAGAGTTGTACCAGATTGATATGCTAAATAGACTTTTTTATAGGAATGAAATTAGGGATAGCACATCAACTAACACAAAAACACAACAAGAAAGTGACCAAAATACACAGATAGAGGCGAGTATCACGAACCCTCATTATAAAGCAGGATGAATTCAGATGCTTCATAAGGGTGAGCAGGTCCTGCAAGACGCCCACCATGCCACTTGGTGAAGGTCATGTTCGGTAAAGAGGAGGAAACTCATCGACGGATGTAGCTCATTGGTCATTCTGGAAACAGATACTCCATAAAGATTCGAAGCAATGACAATTCTTGAAAAATGTATGAGCTGTGAAATCGAAACTCCTTCAACTGGGGCAAATGGAATGTTACTACTAGAGATGGATAGGAAATGGATGGAAAATCAAGGGTATCACGTTTTCGTGAGTTTTGTTGTTAACGTTTCTTTAACGTTGTCTAGATTTCGAGTTGAGAAGGTCAAGAAGGTCAGACTGACAGAAGCATCAACTTACCTTATTTTGTCTATTTTCGGACGTTTGTACGCTATTTCTAAGTTGTCTGCTGCGCTTGCAGCATGATACTTGGTTAGAAATGATGGAAATTTCACCTTTATGTCAATGTTGGTCATTAATGTGTATTGTGTCGTTATTTGACTTTTGGTTCTAATATAAAGATAGGACATTGCAGATAACATGACAATTTGTAAAAATAAAGCTAAAATTGGGTCACTTAAACAAGCAAATTAACATTTTTTTTCCTGTAAAAAGTATATGTTTTTCAAAACCTTACATTATGGAGATCCATGAAAAAAGGATAGATTTTATTTCCTATTTTGTCATGAAAATCTGTAGCCATGGTAACATAACAAAATTATAAATCAATTTCCATTAAAAATTTTGAGTGCTTTCCCAAAATTAACTGTCAAAACCTGTATTCTAAAATATCAGACACTTTAAAACAGCCAGAAGCCCCGTGCAGGTCCGGGAGTCAAAAGAATAGGCCTGCAGGTTACAGACCACCAATTCAACCAATGAGCATTTGGAACGTACGCAAAAATAGTCCTACGCAGAAATTACCCCTGTTCCTCATAGTGCTGTGAAAAAAGTTCTCATCTTATTTAAAAAATTTAAACAGTTTCTGAAAGGAAAAACATTTCTGTACATTTTATAGGTGCATTTTGCTTCTTGTGATGTGAAGCCTAATCTCCATAATGATTTTTAAATATAACCCTATCTTGTGAAAACACTGGGATTTCCCATGCTATTTATAGACCCTTCACTTCCGGTGACCAGTACTGCACTGCAAGTCTGCTAACCCCACATGCCATTCTGAGGATTGTGAGCTGACATATGTAGAATCATGCTGATATATAGTCATCTGCAGGTTAAAGTTAAGGTAAAGTCCAGAGAAGCCATTGAATATTGTGAAATTAGCATAGAAGCCTATGGGAAGTGGAATTAGTGGTTTTTAGCCTTAAGAGGAAGCCATGGCAAAATGAAAAGTTTCTTGAAATAGCTTTAAACTACTTGAAGATCTTGTTAACTTTGCCATGAGAAGAATACACTACAAAAATCCTTCAAAATATGCATTTTTTTAAGTTATAGGTCCAAATTATGGAAAATTGGTCTTTTTGGCTGATTTTTATGTCCTATCTTTTAAAAAGTGTAGAAAATTTAGTAAAAATATCAAATATTAAACTTTGAGGGCTATATTTACCTAAATATGGTAGTAATAAGCACTTGAAATCAAGTTTTGTGTAGATTTGAGCAAAAATTAGGTTAGAAATGAGGAAAAACTCACTTTCATTACTGCGGTTAAGGCCATATAAGCATTCCCCTATGGCAACATGGAAAATCCATTTTTGAGCACTTTTTTTGCTTTAGGTGCCCTTTACTGGTCATGTTTTAATGTGAAAACACTGTATTTACAAATTTAAAGCCAAATATATCACCTTTTGTGAAAATTTAAAGATTTAGGATTTTTGACATGTGATCAAGAAAAAGGGGGAGGCATGTCAGAAATAAATTTTTTAAAATAGACCAATTTCTCAGAAAATGATTACTTTTAAAATTATTTCTTCATTAATATTGTTAAAAAACAAGTTGTGATTGATATTTTTTATTTGAAAAGTCAGAAAAAGTTCTTTGCAAATATTTAATTCATTTCAGTATGGTAGAATATTTTCACTTTTTTGCTCGCACAACTTGGTTACCCTATATTTAAAAATCAAATATTTAAAAAAGTGCTTGTCACATTCCACTGAAACTTTGCAAATGCATTCAGTATGTGTGTAGGAAGATACCTGTATAGTTATTTATTTTTTCTAAGACAAAAAGTGACTCTTTAGGTTACAGACCACCAATTCAACCAATGAGCATTTGGAACGTACGCAAAAATAGTCCTACGCAGAAATTACCCCTGTTCCTCATAGTGCTGTGAAAAAAGTTCTCATCTTATTTAAAAAATTTAAACAGTTTCTGAAAGGAAAAACATTTCTGTACATTTTATAGGTGCATTTTGCTTCTTGTGATGTGAAGCCTAATCTCCATAATGATTTTTAAATATAACCCTATCTTGTGAAAACACTGGGATTTCCCATGCTATTTATAGACCCTTCACTTCCGGTGACCAGTACTGCACTGCAAGTCTGCTAACCCCACATGCCATTCTGAGGATTGTGAGCTGACATATGTAGAATCATGCTGATATATAGTCATCTGCAGGTTAAAGTTAAGGTAAAGTCCAGAGAAGCCATTGAATATTGTGAAATTAGCATAGAAGCCTATGGGAAGTGGAATTAGTGGTTTTTAGCCTTAAGAGGAAGCCATGGCAAAATGAAAAGTTTCTTGAAATAGCTTTAAACTACTTGAAGATCTTGTTAACTTTGCCATGAGAAGAATACACTACAAAAATCCTTCAAAATATGCATTTTTTTAAGTTATAGGTCCAAATTATGGAAAATTGGTCTTTTTGGCTGATTTTTATGTCCTATCTTTTAAAAAGTGTAGAAAATTTAGTAAAAATATCAAATATTAAACTTTGAGGGCTATATTTACCTAAATATGGTAGTAATAAGCACTTGAAATCAAGTTTTGTGTAGATTTGAGCAAAAATTAGGTTAGAAATGAGGAAAAACTCACTTTCATTACTGCGGTTAAGGCCATATAAGCATTCCCCTATGGCAACATGGAAAATCCATTTTTGAGCACTTTTTTTGCTTTAGGTGCCCTTTACTGGTCATGTTTTAATGTGAAAACACTGTATTTACAAATTTAAAGCCAAATATATCACCTTTTGTGAAAATTTAAAGATTTAGGATTTTTGACATGTGATCAAGAAAAAGGGGGAGGCATGTCAGAAATAAATTTTTTAAAATAGACCAATTTCTCAGAAAATGATTACTTTTAAAATTATTTCTTCATTAATATTGTTAAAAAACAAGTTGTGATTGATATTTTTTATTTGAAAAGTCAGAAAAAGTTCTTTGCAAATATTTAATTCATTTCAGTATGGTAGAATATTTTCACTTTTTTGCTCGCACAACTTGGTTACCCTATATTTAAAAATCAAATATTTAAAAAAGTGCTTGTCACATTCCACTGAAACTTTGCAAATGCATTCAGTATGTGTGTAGGAAGATACCTGTATAGTTATTTATTTTTTCTAAGACAAAAAGTGACTCTTTAGGTTACAGACCACCAATTCAACCAATGAGCATTTGGAACGTACGCAAAAATAGTCCTACGCAGAAATTACCCCTGTTCCTCATAGTGCTGTGAAAAAAGTTCTCATCTTATTTAAAAAATTTAAACAGTTTCTGAAAGGAAAAACATTTCTGTACATTTTATAGGTGCATTTTGCTTCTTGTGATGTGAAGCCTAATCTCCATAATGATTTTTAAATATAACCCTATCTTGTGAAAACACTGGGATTTCCCATGCTATTTATAGACCCTTCACTTCCGGTGACCAGTACTGCACTGCAAGTCTGCTAACCCCACATGCCATTCTGAGGATTGTGAGCTGACATATGTAGAATCATGCTGATATATAGTCATCTGCAGGTTAAAGTTAAGGTAAAGTCCAGAGAAGCCATTGAATATTGTGAAATTAGCATAGAAGCCTATGGGAAGTGGAATTAGTGGTTTTTAGCCTTAAGAGGAAGCCATGGCAAAATGAAAAGTTTCTTGAAATAGCTTTAAACTACTTGAAGATCTTGTTAACTTTGCCATGAGAAGAATACACTACAAAAATCCTTCAAAATATGCATTTTTTTAAGTTATAGGTCCAAATTATGGAAAATTGGTCTTTTTGGCTGATTTTTATGTCCTATCTTTTAAAAAGTGTAGAAAATTTAGTAAAAATATCAAATATTAAACTTTGAGGGCTATATTTACCTAAATATGGTAGTAATAAGCACTTGAAATCAAGTTTTGTGTAGATTTGAGCAAAAATTAGGTTAGAAATGAGGAAAAACTCACTTTCATTACTGCGGTTAAGGCCATATAAGCATTCCCCTATGGCAACATGGAAAATCCATTTTTGAGCACTTTTTTTGCTTTAGGTGCCCTTTACTGGTCATGTTTTAATGTGAAAACACTGTATTTACAAATTTAAAGCCAAATATATCACCTTTTGTGAAAATTTAAAGATTTAGGATTTTTGACATGTGATCAAGAAAAAGGGGGAGGCATGTCAGAAATAAATTTTTTAAAATAGACCAATTTCTCAGAAAATGATTACTTTTAAAATTATTTCTTCATTAATATTGTTAAAAAACAAGTTGTGATTGATATTTTTTATTTGAAAAGTCAGAAAAAGTTCTTTGCAAATATTTAATTCATTTCAGTATGGTAGAATATTTTCACTTTTTTGCTCGCACAACTTGGTTACCCTATATTTAAAAATCAAATATTTAAAAAAGTGCTTGTCACATTCCACTGAAACTTTGCAAATGCATTCAGTATGTGTGTAGGAAGATACCTGTATAGTTATTTATTTTTTCTAAGACAAAAAGTGACTCTTTAGGTTACAGACCACCAATTCAACCAATGAGCATTTGGAACGTACGCAAAAATAGTCCTACGCAGAAATTACCCCTGTTCCTCATAGTGCTGTGAAAAAAGTTCTCATCTTATTTAAAAAATTTAAACAGTTTCTGAAAGGAAAAACATTTCTGTACATTTTATAGGTGCATTTTGCTTCTTGTGATGTGAAGCCTAATCTCCATAATGATTTTTAAATATAACCCTATCTTGTGAAAACACTGGGATTTCCCATGCTATTTATAGACCCTTCACTTCCGGTGACCAGTACTGCACTGCAAGTCTGCTAACCCCACATGCCATTCTGAGGATTGTGAGCTGACATATGTAGAATCATGCTGATATATAGTCATCTGCAGGTTAAAGTTAAGGTAAAGTCCAGAGAAGCCATTGAATATTGTGAAATTAGCATAGAAGCCTATGGGAAGTGGAATTAGTGGTTTTTAGCCTTAAGAGGAAGCCATGGCAAAATGAAAAGTTTCTTGAAATAGCTTTAAACTACTTGAAGATCTTGTTAACTTTGCCATGAGAAGAATACACTACAAAAATCCTTCAAAATATGCATTTTTTTAAGTTATAGGTCCAAATTATGGAAAATTGGTCTTTTTGGCTGATTTTTATGTCCTATCTTTTAAAAAGTGTAGAAAATTTAGTAAAAATATCAAATATTAAACTTTGAGGGCTATATTTACCTAAATATGGTAGTAATAAGCACTTGAAATCAAGTTTTGTGTAGATTTGAGCAAAAATTAGGTTAGAAATGAGGAAAAACTCACTTTCATTACTGCGGTTAAGGCCATATAAGCATTCCCCTATGGCAACATGGAAAATCCATTTTTGAGCACTTTTTTTGCTTTAGGTGCCCTTTACTGGTCATGTTTTAATGTGAAAACACTGTATTTACAAATTTAAAGCCAAATATATCACCTTTTGTGAAAATTTAAAGATTTAGGATTTTTGACATGTGATCAAGAAAAAGGGGGAGGCATGTCAGAAATAAATTTTTTAAAATAGACTAATTTCTCAGAAAATGATTACTTTTAAAATTATTTCTTCATTAATATTGTTAAAAAACAAGTTGTGATTGATATTTTTTATTTGAAAAGTCAGAAAAAGTTCTTTGCAAATATTTAATTCATTTCAGTATGGTAGAATATTTTCACTTTTTTGCTCGCACAACTTGGTTACCCTATATTTAAAAATCAAATATTTAAAAAAGTGCTTGTCACATTCCACTGAAACTTTGCAAATGCATTCAGTATGTGTGTAGGAAGATACCTGTATAGTTATTTATTTTTTCTAAGACAAAAAGTGACTCTTTAGGTTACAGACCACCAATTCAACCAATGAGCATTTGGAACGTACGCAAAAATAGTCCTACGCAGAAATTACCCCTGTTCCTCATAGTGCTGTGAAAAAAGTTCTCATCTTATTTAAAAAATTTAAACAGTTTCTGAAAGGAAAAACATTTCTGTACATTTTATAGGTGCATTTTGCTTCTTGTGATGTGAAGCCTAATCTCCATAATGATTTTTAAATATAACCCTATCTTGTGAAAACACTGGGATTTCCCATGCTATTTATAGACCCTTCACTTCCGGTGACCAGTACTGCACTGCAAGTCTGCTAACCCCACATGCCATTCTGAGGATTGTGAGCTGACATATGTAGAATCATGCTGATATATAGTCATCTGCAGGTTAAAGTTAAGGTAAAGTCCAGAGAAGCCATTGAATATTGTGAAATTAGCATAGAAGCCTATGGGAAGTGGAATTAGTGGTTTTTAGCCGTAAGAGGAAGCCATGGCAAAATGAAAAGTTTCTTGAAATAGCTTTAAACTACTTGAAGATCTTGTTAACTTTGCCATGAGAAGAATACACTACAAAAATCCTTCAAAATATGCATTTTTTTAAGTTATAGGTCCAAATTATGGAAAATTGGTCTTTTTGGCTGATTTTTATGTCCTATCTTTTAAAAAGTGTAGAAAATTTAGTAAAAATATCAAATATTAAACTTTGAGGGCTATATTTACCTAAATATGGTAGTAATAAGCACTTGAAATCAAGTTTTGTGTAGATTTGAGCAAAAATTAGGTTAGAAATGAGGAAAAACTCACTTTCATTACTGCGGTTAAGGCCATATAAGCATTCCCCTATGGCAACATGGAAAATCCATTTTTGAGCACTTTTTTTGCTTTAGGTGCCCTTTACTGGTCATGTTTTAATGTGAAAACACTGTATTTACAAATTTAAAGCCAAATATATCACCTTTTGTGAAAATTTAAAGATTTAGGATTTTTGACATGTGATCAAGAAAAAGGGGGAGGCATGTCAGAAATAAATTTTTTAAAATAGACCAATTTCTCAGAAAATGATTACTTTTAAAATTATTTCTTCATTAATATTGTTAAAAAACAAGTTGTGATTGATATTTTTTATTTGAAAAGTCAGAAAAAGTTCTTTGCAAATATTTAATTCATTTCAGTATGGTAGAATATTTTCACTTTTTTGCTCGCACAACTTGGTTACCCTATATTTAAAAATCAAATATTTAAAAAAGTGCTTGTCACATTCCACTGAAACTTTGCAAATGCATTCAGTATGTGTGTAGGAAGATACCTGTATAGTTATTTATTTTTTCTAAGACAAAAAGTGACTCTTTAGGTTACAGACCACCAATTCAACCAATGAGCATTTGGAACGTACGCAAAAATAGTCCTACGCAGAAATTACCCCTGTTCCTCATAGTGCTGTGAAAAAAGTTCTCATCTTATTTAAAAAATTTAAACAGTTTCTGAAAGGAAAAACATTTCTGTACATTTTATAGGTGCATTTTGCTTCTTGTGATGTGAAGCCTAATCTCCATAATGATTTTTAAATATAACCCTATCTTGTGAAAACACTGGGATTTCCCATGCTATTTATAGACCCTTCACTTCCGGTGACCAGTACTGCACTGCAAGTCTGCTAACCCCACATGCCATTCTGAGGATTGTGAGCTGACATATGTAGAATCATGCTGATATATAGTCATCTGCAGGTTAAAGTTAAGGTAAAGTCCAGAGAAGCCATTGAATATTGTGAAATTAGCATAGAAGCCTATGGGAAGTGGAATTAGTGGTTTTTAGCCTTAAGAGGAAGCCATGGCAAAATGAAAAGTTTCTTGAAATAGCTTTAAACTACTTGAAGATCTTGTTAACTTTGCCATGAGAAGAATACACTACAAAAATCCTTCAAAATATGCATTTTTTTAAGTTATAGGTCCAAATTATGGAAAATTGGTCTTTTTGGCTGATTTTTATGTCCTATCTTTTAAAAAGTGTAGAAAATTTAGTAAAAATATCAAATATTAAACTTTGAGGGCTATATTTACCTAAATATGGTAGTAATAAGCACTTGAAATCAAGTTTTGTGTAGATTTGAGCAAAAATTAGGTTAGAAATGAGGAAAAACTCACTTTCATTACTGCGGTTAAGGCCATATAAGCATTCCCCTATGGCAACATGGAAAATCCATTTTTGAGCACTTTTTTTGCTTTAGGTGCCCTTTACTGGTCATGTTTTAATGTGAAAACACTGTATTTACAAATTTAAAGCCAAATATATCACCTTTTGTGAAAATTTAAAGATTTAGGATTTTTGACATGTGATCAAGAAAAAGGGGGAGGCATGTCAGAAATAAATTTTTTAAAATAGACCAATTTCTCAGAAAATGATTACTTTTAAAATTATTTCTTCATTAATATTGTTAAAAAACAAGTTGTGATTGATATTTTTTATTTGAAAAGTCAGAAAAAGTTCTTTGCAAATATTTAATTCATTTCAGTATGGTAGAATATTTTCACTTTTTTGCTCGCACAACTTGGTTACCCTATATTTAAAAATCAAATATTTAAAAAAGTGCTTGTCACATTCCACTGAAACTTTGCAAATGCATTCAGTATGTGTGTAGGAAGATACCTGTATAGTTATTTATTTTTTCTAAGACAAAAAGTGACTCTTTAGGTTACAGACCACCAATTCAACCAATGAGCATTTGGAACGTACGCAAAAATAGTCCTACGCAGAAATTACCCCTGTTCCTCATAGTGCTGTGAAAAAAGTTCTCATCTTATTTAAAAAATTTAAACAGTTTCTGAAAGGAAAAACATTTCTGTACATTTTATAGGTGCATTTTGCTTCTTGTGATGTGAAGCCTAATCTCCATAATGATTTTTAAATATAACCCTATCTTGTGAAAACACTGGGATTTCCCATGCTATTTATAGACCCTTCACTTCCGGTGACCAGTACTGCACTGCAAGTCTGCTAACCCCACATGCCATTCTGAGGATTGTGAGCTGACATATGTAGAATCATGCTGATATATAGTCATCTGCAGGTTAAAGTTAAGGTAAAGTCCAGAGAAGCCATTGAATATTGTGAAATTAGCATAGAAGCCTATGGGAAGTGGAATTAGTGGTTTTTAGCCTTAAGAGGAAGCCATGGCAAAATGAAAAGTTTCTTGAAATAGCTTTAAACTACTTGAAGATCTTGTTAACTTTGCCATGAGAAGAATACACTACAAAAATCCTTCAAAATATGCATTTTTTTAAGTTATAGGTCCAAATTATGGAAAATTGGTCTTTTTGGCTGATTTTTATGTCCTATCTTTTAAAAAGTGTAGAAAATTTAGTAAAAATATCAAATATTAAACTTTGAGGGCTATATTTACCTAAATATGGTAGTAATAAGCACTTGAAATCAAGTTTTGTGTAGATTTGAGCAAAAATTAGGTTAGAAATGAGGAAAAACTCACTTTCATTACTGCGGTTAAGGCCATATAAGCATTCCCCTATGGCAACATGGAAAATCCATTTTTGAGCACTTTTTTTGCTTTAGGTGCCCTTTACTGGTCATGTTTTAATGTGAAAACACTGTATTTACAAATTTAAAGCCAAATATATCACCTTTTGTGAAAATTTAAAGATTTAGGATTTTTGACATGTGATCAAGAAAAAGGGGGAGGCATGTCAGAAATAAATTTTTTAAAATAGACCAATTTCTCAGAAAATGATTACTTTTAAAATTATTTCTTCATTAATATTGTTAAAAAACAAGTTGTGATTGATATTTTTTATTTGAAAAGTCAGAAAAAGTTCTTTGCAAATATTTAATTCATTTCAGTATGGTAGAATATTTTCACTTTTTTGCTCGCACAACTTGGTTACCCTATATTTAAAAATCAAATATTTAAAAAAGTGCTTGTCACATTCCACTGAAACTTTGCAAATGCATTCAGTATGTGTGTAGGAAGATACCTGTATAGTTATTTATTTTTTCTAAGACAAAAAGTGACTCTTTAGGTTACAGACCACCAATTCAACCAATGAGCATTTGGAACGTACGCAAAAATAGTCCTACGCAGAAATTACCCCTGTTCCTCATAGTGCTGTGAAAAAAGTTCTCATCTTATTTAAAAAATTTAAACAGTTTCTGAAAGGAAAAACATTTCTGTACATTTTATAGGTGCATTTTGCTTCTTGTGATGTGAAGCCTAATCTCCATAATGATTTTTAAATATAACCCTATCTTGTGAAAACACTGGGATTTCCCATGCTATTTATAGACCCTTCACTTCCGGTGACCAGTACTGCACTGCAAGTCTGCTAACCCCACATGCCATTCTGAGGATTGTGAGCTGACATATGTAGAATCATGCTGATATATAGTCATCTGCAGGTTAAAGTTAAGGTAAAGTCCAGAGAAGCCATTGAATATTGTGAAATTAGCATAGAAGCCTATGGGAAGTGGAATTAGTGGTTTTTAGCCTTAAGAGGAAGCCATGGCAAAATGAAAAGTTTCTTGAAATAGCTTTAAACTACTTGAAGATCTTGTTAACTTTGCCATGAGAAGAATACACTACAAAAATCCTTCAAAATATGCATTTTTTTAAGTTATAGGTCCAAATTATGGAAAATTGGTCTTTTTGGCTGATTTTTATGTCCTATCTTTTAAAAAGTGTAGAAAATTTAGTAAAAATATCAAATATTAAACTTTGAGGGCTATATTTACCTAAATATGGTAGTAATAAGCACTTGAAATCAAGTTTTGTGTAGATTTGAGCAAAAATTAGGTTAGAAATGAGGAAAAACTCACTTTCATTACTGCGGTTAAGGCCATATAAGCATTCCCCTATGGCAACATGGAAAATCCATTTTTGAGCACTTTTTTTGCTTTAGGTGCCCTTTACTGGTCATGTTTTAATGTGAAAACACTGTATTTACAAATTTAAAGCCAAATATATCACCTTTTGTGAAAATTTAAAGATTTAGGATTTTTGACATGTGATCAAGAAAAAGGGGGAGGCATGTCAGAAATAAATTTTTTAAAATAGACCAATTTCTCAGAAAATGATTACTTTTAAAATTATTTCTTCATTAATATTGTTAAAAAACAAGTTGTGATTGATATTTTTTATTTGAAAAGTCAGAAAAAGTTCTTTGCAAATATTTAATTCATTTCAGTATGGTAGAATATTTTCACTTTTTTGCTCGCACAACTTGGTTACCCTATATTTAAAAATCAAATATTTAAAAAAGTGCTTGTCACATTCCACTGAAACTTTGCAAATGCATTCAGTATGTGTGTAGGAAGATACCTGTATAGTTATTTATTTTTTCTAAGACAAAAAGTGACTCTTTAGGTTACAGACCACCAATTCAACCAATGAGCATTTGGAACGTACGCAAAAATAGTCCTACGCAGAAATTACCCCTGTTCCTCATAGTGCTGTGAAAAAAGTTCTCATCTTATTTAAAAAATTTAAACAGTTTCTGAAAGGAAAAACATTTCTGTACATTTTATAGGTGCATTTTGCTTCTTGTGATGTGAAGCCTAATCTCCATAATGATTTTTAAATATAACCCTATCTTGTGAAAACACTGGGATTTCCCATGCTATTTATAGACCCTTCACTTCCGGTGACCAGTACTGCACTGCAAGTCTGCTAACCCCACATGCCATTCTGAGGATTGTGAGCTGACATATGTAGAATCATGCTGATATATAGTCATCTGCAGGTTAAAGTTAAGGTAAAGTCCAGAGAAGCCATTGAATATTGTGAAATTAGCATAGAAGCCTATGGGAAGTGGAATTAGTGGTTTTTAGCCTTAAGAGGAAGCCATGGCAAAATGAAAAGTTTCTTGAAATAGCTTTAAACTACTTGAAGATCTTGTTAACTTTGCCATGAGAAGAATACACTACAAAAATCCTTCAAAATATGCATTTTTTTAAGTTATAGGTCCAAATTATGGAAAATTGGTCTTTTTGGCTGATTTTTATGTCCTATCTTTTAAAAAGTGTAGAAAATTTAGTAAAAATATCAAATATTAAACTTTGAGGGCTATATTTACCTAAATATGGTAGTAATAAGCACTTGAAATCAAGTTTTGTGTAGATTTGAGCAAAAATTAGGTTAGAAATGAGGAAAAACTCACTTTCATTACTGCGGTTAAGGCCATATAAGCATTCCCCTATGGCAACATGGAAAATCCATTTTTGAGCACTTTTTTTGCTTTAGGTGCCCTTTACTGGTCATGTTTTAATGTGAAAACACTGTATTTACAAATTTAAAGCCAAATATATCACCTTTTGTGAAAATTTAAAGATTTAGGATTTTTGACATGTGATCAAGAAAAAGGGGGAGGCATGTCAGAAATAAATTTTTTAAAATAGACCAATTTCTCAGAAAATGATTACTTTTAAAATTATTTCTTCATTAATATTGTTAAAAAACAAGTTGTGATTGATATTTTTTATTTGAAAAGTCAGAAAAAGTTCTTTGCAAATATTTAATTCATTTCAGTATGGTAGAATATTTTCACTTTTTTGCTCGCACAACTTGGTTACCCTATATTTAAAAATCAAATATTTAAAAAAGTGCTTGTCACATTCCACTGAAACTTTGCAAATGCATTCAGTATGTGTGTAGGAAGATACCTGTATAGTTATTTATTTTTTCTAAGACAAAAAGTGACTCTTTAGGTTACAGACCACCAATTCAACCAATGAGCATTTGGAACGTACGCAAAAATAGTCCTACGCAGAAATTACCCCTGTTCCTCATAGTGCTGTGAAAAAAGTTCTCATCTTATTTAAAAAATTTAAACAGTTTCTGAAAGGAAAAACATTTCTGTACATTTTATAGGTGCATTTTGCTTCTTGTGATGTGAAGCCTAATCTCCATAATGATTTTTAAATATAACCCTATCTTGTGAAAACACTGGGATTTCCCATGCTATTTATAGACCCTTCACTTCCGGTGACCAGTACTGCACTGCAAGTCTGCTAACCCCACATGCCATTCTGAGGATTGTGAGCTGACATATGTAGAATCATGCTGATATATAGTCATCTGCAGGTTAAAGTTAAGGTAAAGTCCAGAGAAGCCATTGAATATTGTGAAATTAGCATAGAAGCCTATGGGAAGTGGAATTAGTGGTTTTTAGCCGTAAGAGGAAGCCATGGCAAAATGAAAAGTTTCTTGAAATAGCTTTAAACTACTTGAAGATCTTGTTAACTTTGCCATGAGAAGAATACACTACAAAAATCCTTCAAAATATGCATTTTTTTAAGTTATAGGTCCAAATTATGGAAAATTGGTCTTTTTGGCTGATTTTTATGTCCTATCTTTTAAAAAGTGTAGAAAATTTAGTAAAAATATCAAATATTAAACTTTGAGGGCTATATTTACCTAAATATGGTAGTAATAAGCACTTGAAATCAAGTTTTGTGTAGATTTGAGCAAAAATTAGGTTAGAAATGAGGAAAAACTCACTTTCATTACTGCGGTTAAGGCCATATAAGCATTCCCCTATGGCAACATGGAAAATCCATTTTTGAGCACTTTTTTTGCTTTAGGTGCCCTTTACTGGTCATGTTTTAATGTGAAAACACTGTATTTACAAATTTAAAGCCAAATATATCACCTTTTGTGAAAATTTAAAGATTTAGGATTTTTGACATGTGATCAAGAAAAAGGGGGAGGCATGTCAGAAATAAATTTTTTAAAATAGACCAATTTCTCAGAAAATGATTACTTTTAAAATTATTTCTTCATTAATATTGTTAAAAAACAAGTTGTGATTGATATTTTTTATTTGAAAAGTCAGAAAAAGTTCTTTGCAAATATTTAATTCATTTCAGTATGGTAGAATATTTTCACTTTTTTGCTCGCACAACTTGGTTACCCTATATTTAAAAATCAAATATTTAAAAAAGTGCTTGTCACATTCCACTGAAACTTTGCAAATGCATTCAGTATGTGTGTAGGAAGATACCTGTATAGTTATTTATTTTTTCTAAGACAAAAAGTGACTCTTTAGGTTACAGACCACCAATTCAACCAATGAGCATTTGGAACGTACGCAAAAATAGTCCTACGCAGAAATTACCCCTGTTCCTCATAGTGCTGTGAAAAAAGTTCTCATCTTATTTAAAAAATTTAAACAGTTTCTGAAAGGAAAAACATTTCTGTACATTTTATAGGTGCATTTTGCTTCTTGTGATGTGAAGCCTAATCTCCATAATGATTTTTAAATATAACCCTATCTTGTGAAAACACTGGGATTTCCCATGCTATTTATAGACCCTTCACTTCCGGTGACCAGTACTGCACTGCAAGTCTGCTAACCCCACATGCCATTCTGAGGATTGTGAGCTGACATATGTAGAATCATGCTGATATATAGTCATCTGCAGGTTAAAGTTAAGGTAAAGTCCAGAGAAGCCATTGAATATTGTGAAATTAGCATAGAAGCCTATGGGAAGTGGAATTAGTGGTTTTTAGCCTTAAGAGGAAGCCATGGCAAAATGAAAAGTTTCTTGAAATAGCTTTAAACTACTTGAAGATCTTGTTAACTTTGCCATGAGAAGAATACACTACAAAAATCCTTCAAAATATGCATTTTTTTAAGTTATAGGTCCAAATTATGGAAAATTGGTCTTTTTGGCTGATTTTTATGTCCTATCTTTTAAAAAGTGTAGAAAATTTAGTAAAAATATCAAATATTAAACTTTGAGGGCTATATTTACCTAAATATGGTAGTAATAAGCACTTGAAATCAAGTTTTGTGTAGATTTGAGCAAAAATTAGGTTAGAAATGAGGAAAAACTCACTTTCATTACTGCGGTTAAGGCCATATAAGCATTCCCCTATGGCAACATGGAAAATCCATTTTTGAGCACTTTTTTTGCTTTAGGTGCCCTTTACTGGTCATGTTTTAATGTGAAAACACTGTATTTACAAATTTAAAGCCAAATATATCACCTTTTGTGAAAATTTAAAGATTTAGGATTTTTGACATGTGATCAAGAAAAAGGGGGAGGCATGTCAGAAATAAATTTTTTAAAATAGACCAATTTCTCAGAAAATGATTACTTTTAAAATTATTTCTTCATTAATATTGTTAAAAAACAAGTTGTGATTGATATTTTTTATTTGAAAAGTCAGAAAAAGTTCTTTGCAAATATTTAATTCATTTCAGTATGGTAGAATATTTTCACTTTTTTGCTCGCACAACTTGGTTACCCTATATTTAAAAATCAAATATTTAAAAAAGTGCTTGTCACATTCCACTGAAACTTTGCAAATGCATTCAGTATGTGTGTAGGAAGATACCTGTATAGTTATTTATTTTTTCTAAGACAAAAAGTGACTCTTTAGGTTACAGACCACCAATTCAACCAATGAGCATTTGGAACGTACGCAAAAATAGTCCTACGCAGAAATTACCCCTGTTCCTCATAGTGCTGTGAAAAAAGTTCTCATCTTATTTAAAAAATTTAAACAGTTTCTGAAAGGAAAAACATTTCTGTACATTTTATAGGTGCATTTTGCTTCTTGTGATGTGAAGCCTAATCTCCATAATGATTTTTAAATATAACCCTATCTTGTGAAAACACTGGGATTTCCCATGCTATTTATAGACCCTTCACTTCCGGTGACCAGTACTGCACTGCAAGTCTGCTAACCCCACATGCCATTCTGAGGATTGTGAGCTGACATATGTAGAATCATGCTGATATATAGTCATCTGCAGGTTAAAGTTAAGGTAAAGTCCAGAGAAGCCATTGAATATTGTGAAATTAGCATAGAAGCCTATGGGAAGTGGAATTAGTGGTTTTTAGCCTGCAGCAGCGCTAAGCTTGTCGTAAAAGGCGACCAATTAGTGCTCAGAAACCTAGCCGGGGGCTAGGCGCTCTGCCCACAGAGCAACTGGGATGTGTGCCCCAGGTGGTGGAATGGGGTACAATCAATATTTCCACGAAGTTTCACCTTTTATTTTTAAGTTTTACAAAATTAGACCGGGTCGGTTTTGTGTACGAAACAGTGCACCTCAATCCCATCTGTATAGTGCAACCTTTACCTTTATTTTGAAGGAGTGCCATCGTTCTGTTATCATGGATTTTTATTATTTTTGTTGTTGGGGCCTTTCAGGGCTCACTTGTAGGTGTGTTTACACATATTGAAGACCTTTTGGTGATATCTGTAAGAATATTTTATCGGGGTTATATGATAATGCTTGGACATGAATGTAGATTGCCAACCAACCTCCATCGATGGGGTACAATGACCTCCAAGTGGAATTAGAAAAACTGAAAAAACTTCACAAAAACATACCTCAGGCTTCCCACCCCTGTAACCATATAGTTTGAAGCTAGTTCAGCTGAAAATGGTTTATAACTCCAACCGAAATAAAACTTGTGTCAAAATATTAAAATATCAAGCGGTTGTGATAAGCAGTTGCAGATAAAGCTGTAAGGAGAAAGTTGTGGACTGACACAGGGACAAAGTCCTCCAAGATCAATTTATACCAAATTAGGGGAATAAAGACAAAGGAGACCTGACAGAGATCAGTGGAGAAAGGAGGAGATAAAAGAAAAGAAACGGATTGGACATAAGACTTTTTGTATATTTTTGTAGCACACTGGAATACTGAATTAGTTTAGTAAAATCCATACTACTAAAACTAGCTTAGTAAATTAAAGCTGGAAAGTCCAATTATAACATCTCCCCCAAATTCTAACTTATTGGGTGGTAGAGGGGTGATAAAACACAAAATATTATACTTTTGTATATTGTTTATTTTTTACATAGTTTTTTTTTCAGATATAGTAACAATGGCACAGAATGTTATTGTATGGACGGTGTCAACTGAACAGTATCCAAGCAAAACAATGTACATAAAATACTGAAATATACAAGATCAACACACATGTGTAAAAATAAATAAAATCTCACTGAATAAATATATTATATTAAGATATGTTGGTTTACTGAGGTTTAAGTGAAGTGTACATGTAAATATACCAGTGTAAATATAAGGCCATTTACATGTATAATTAGCGATTGAATTCCAAAATCAGTTGAATAAAAAAAAAGACTTTAAAATAACATACTAAGAACCATTTTATGTTGCACCATATTCTGCTATTCACTTTCCAATCATAAAATGTTCTGCTTTTTCATTTTTACAATGTTAATTACAAGTAATTATAAGAAAGTGTTTGTCTAGTTTTTATAAAATATTTACTAAAAATTGACCAAGAAACTGAGGAATTAATTATTCCATGCACTGAAGATAAATACAATAAAATCTCAACATACATATACAACACTAACTTCTTTAGAAATAAGTCTTTAACAGTTGTCTCCCTTTTAGCTCTAATACTTTTCTCTGTTATTTTTTATAAATCCAAGTGTGAAGAGTGTTGACATGATATGAAATAAACAAACTTTGACTTAAATGCTTAGAACTTAGACTTGCATGTGTCATACCTCACTGCTGTCTTAACATGGAATAGTACTGAAATGAAATACTTAGCTAAAAAAAATCACATTTAAGCAAAGGTAAGAATGGCCAAATAACTTCAACATAAATACAGCTATCCTCACTGTTTTTTCTTTAGTTTAACTTTTGTATTTCTTTTTTTATCTTTTCAGACAACAATTATATGACAGACAGTGTTTTCTATAGTCAATTAGAAGATTTTACACTTTTTGTTGCTTTATATTAAAATATCCATAAATGGAGATCAACATTAGTTATCATCATCTATAATTAAATGGAAACCCAGATCAATTACAATCATCTATCATTATATCTTATTCAAGTATGCTCCCTACAATACTGCTAATAGTTTCTGTATATACCTGTATAGTTACCGGTATATACTGAGAATTACCATTAATGCTTTTGTGGTTGAATGTGAAAAACTGCATCTAAAGATATCAACCTATTATAACTACAATGTCAGGAGGGTAAAATGCAAAACATCAAAGAAGAGTTTAAAAAGTTGTTATATGTAACAGTTAGAACTTCCAAGAGAAGAATCAATATATTTAACTGAACACCAAAAAATCTCCTACATCATTTATATGGTATTGTATCTTAATGAGCCAACCTTTAGCTAGCCAAGATGTACTTAATGGTGAAATTTATCATGAAATTACAACTATGACAAACCAAACGCATATAAAAAAAATAGGTAAAAACAGTGTCAGTTCTTGTAATGTTTCTGTGAACAAAATAAAGTACAAAATATTGAAAAATGACAAAATATCAAAACTCTGATAAAACACTAAATGTAAAAAATAATGAAGATTTGAACTGCCTCCAATGGGTGAAGATATTTTCTATAATGTGTAAATGAAATTGCTATAGTTTGGAATCACACATACAAAATAACTGCCATTTTACAAAATAAATAAAATTGATCACAATAGTTATCACAAGTCATCATCATCAACCATCACTAATGAACACAATATCTCTACAATGTCAGGTACAGTACAACCAAGGCAAACTTAATCTTCAACAAACATTCACAAAATCTCATGTATATCAATATGTTTGTATACAAAGTTTTGTCAGTTTTGACAAAAATCTTTTATAGTAATGTTTAACTTGCTCTAATAAAAGATACATTCACAAGTGTTTGCACAGGTCAAACTTTATCTGACACTGCTAACTCTTGGAGCATGGCAGACTCGCATATGACACAGGTAAATTTATGGCTCATTTCTAAGCAATACTTAAACAAAGACATCCCAGAGATTTAAGCTAGACTATAGTGATTCTGGATTCTCATCCTGTTTCAGGCTATAACAATACATCAGTTCTAAGATAATGCTTTTGTGTTGAGTATTCAATACAACCTGAGTAAGTGAAGTAAAAATAATAGAAAAGTGAAAAAAGGAAGGAAATAAAAGGTTACTATGGAAACCATCTGCTCTATAACTAACAGTATAGAAAAGCAACTTTTTACAAACTTTCTTTTCGTAAATTTATTTCACACGACCATAAAAATAACATCTTGACCAATAGCAAATAAATAAAGTTAAGACAGAATAACCATCTTAGGCTGGGTTACTTGTAAGTTCACCAGTCTGTGTGATGAGTAACTAGAAATGAGGTCCCCGGATCCAGAACAGTGTTCCATACTGGAGTATAATACAAGTCCAATCTCTTTGGTAGAATCAAGTGTTATCTCTCCCTCTATAGTCCAATTGAGGTTTCCCTTTCCCACTTTTTAAAGGTCTGAGTTCGCCAGGTTCTCGAGGTGAGTAGTAGTCTTGGTTATCATCAAGAACAGACCCAGGACGGGACAACCAGCCACCCCGTAACTCCATACCAGCCCCTGTTAGTCGGGTGTCTGACTCAGACTTGTTGTTATGGTGATGCCACATAGGATCCACAGCCTGCATGGTAGACTGGTGAGTGTTAAGGTGAATTAGGTGAACACCTGATGATTTCTGTAATGGTTGTAGTCTAGGGTTCTACAAATACAAAAAAAAAACATACTACCTTATACATTTTCATTAAAGGAAGAATTGTTTAAAATGTATCTTCACTGAGAAAAATAAAATTAAGATTACTTTTTTTTCAATCATTTAATTTACAATTCAGAAGTTCTTATTCAAAGTTAAAGTGATTAATAACTATTCTTAAGTTTTAGTTCTTTTTACCTTGCCTAAAGAAGTTAATGTTCTTTTTACCTTGTTTACATGAGTTGAAGTTCTTTTTTACCTTGTCTACAGGAGTTAATGTTCTTTTTACTTTGTCTACAGGAGTTTTAGTTCTTTTTACCTTGCCTAAAGGAGTTTATGTTCTTTTTACCTTGTCTACAGGAGTTTTACTTCTTTTACCTTGCCTAAAGAAGTTAATGTTCTTTTTACTTTGTTTACATGAGTTGAAGTTCTTTTTTACCTTGCCTACAGGAGTTAATGTTCTTTTTACTTTGTCTACAGGAGTTTTAGTTCTTTTTACCTTGCCTAAAGAAGTTAATGTTCTTTTCACCTTGTCTACAGGTGTTTTAGTTCTTTTTACCTTGCCTAAAGAAGTCAATATTCTTTTTACCTTGTCTACAGGAGTTTTTGTTCTTTTTCTCAATGAAATCTGCTTCCCATATTTACTTTCATACATATCTTTCGACATGTAATCTCTGTTCTGTAAAGGATCTCGCGCTGATATCTGTCCCTCTCCAGATTCTTCATCCATTAGCTCAAAATCTACACGACTAGTTGCCCTGGAAGGATTAAGCTGTAGTCGACTTGTGGGGGTCATTCTTCCCATGTTATCATTAGCTAATATCTGAACAATAAAAAAAAAATTACATGCCTCGTTTCAGAAAAGACCACATAAGGAAGTGAGTGAGTGCAATACCAGTGTTCATGGCCAAAAAATATTAATGATCACTGGACAGTCCTTCTACCTTACTCACAAAACTTTTTCATGACATCAAAGAAATAATGACAAAATATTAGCACCAAAACCACTCAAAATAAACTATAAAAACTGAGAGCAATGCTGACTATATTGAAACCCCCATTCCCCCATTCATTAACATGCACCTTTTAACCTCATAGATTTGGATCAAAATAGGAGGTGCACAATGGGAATATGTAATAGTCTCATTCTATTCCATTCAATGGTGTAGGAGGAGTAAAGGATAAGAGACGGATCTCCACCACGTCCCCATATTCACAAATGACACTCTCAATGTTTTGATATTTGAAACCCCAAAAACAATTCGGATCAAAATAATGATTCTGTGAAAGTTTCATTCAATTCTATTTAGTGATGAAGGAGGAGTAAAGGATAAGAGATGTGTCCCCCATGTCCCCATATTCACAAATGACAAAGTCCATGTTTTGATATGTGAAACCCCCTCATTGATTCAGGTCTAAATCTAAAATAGAAGGTGCACAATGGAAACCTGCAATAAAGATTTTCTGAAAGTATCATTCAATTCCTATTAGTAGTCTCGAAGAAGTAACAGATAGAAAAATAGACGGACAGACACCCCTATCACTATATACCCTCACTGTGCAAGTGGGGGTATAATTATGCATTTAAAATTCATAAAATATAAAGAAATGTGACATGACAAGAAACAATTTATACCTAAAAACCGGAAATACAAGAGAAAAAACCAATTACTATGTCATTATCTTAGCTTCTAATTAAAAAAAAATAAAACAATGTAATTACAAGAGTCATAGAGGTTTAAAAAAAAAAGAATGAAACAGCATGATTCTCACTTGCAAAAATTTCTTTTTCTTCTTCTTTTTGGCAAGCTGTTGCATGGTTGATGAATTCCACTCTGAATTATCAGCATGCCTCCTGTACAAAATATAAACTTAACAACAGCAAAGTCATATAAACAGCCAAGAGTATGAGAATCTTATGATTATTATATAAGGCACTTTTGGCTGTGTATTTCTGATCCTGCAGGCCTCTCTCAAGAAATTATACAAACATGCAAGTAAACAAAAAAATCAAAAATTTAAAACAAATCAGTTTGTGAACTTAAACCATTGATGTCTCCTGAACAAAAGAAGGTAAAGGAGTAGGAGTCATTATCAGCTATTAAAAATACATGACCTGAATAAACTAAAAGGGTTCTAACTTTTCTTGTGAAAGTCTTAACGAGAACTGTCCTGTCCATATGTACATTATAGCCAGTGTAGGTGTGACTTACCGAGAACTGTCCTGTCCATATGTTTTATTATTATAGACAGGTGTAGGTGTGACTTACCAAAAACTGTCCTGTCCATATGTCTAATTATCATGGTCAGGTGTAGGTGTGACTTACCAAGACCTGTCCTGCCCATATGTCTAATTATCATGGTCAGGTGTAGGTGTGACTTACCAAGATCTGTCCTGCCCATATGTTTTATTATTATAGCCAGGTGTAGGTGTGACTTACCAAGACCTGTCCTGTCAATATGTCTTACTACTATAGCCTGGTGTAGGTGTGACTTACCAAGAACTGTCCTGTCCATATGTCTTACTATTATATCCAGGTGTAGGTGTAACTTACCAAGAACTGTCCTATCCATATGTCTTACTACTATAGCCAGGTGTAGGTGTAACTTACCAAGAACTGTCCTATCCATATGTCTTACTATTATAGCCAGGTGTAGGTGTGACTTACCAAGAACTGTCCTATCCATATGTCTTACTACTATAGCCAGGTGTAGGTGTGACTTACCAAGACCTGTTCTGTCCATATGTCTTACTATTATAGCCTGGTGTAGGTGTAACTTACCAAAAACTGTCTTGTCCATATGTTTTATTATTATGGCCAGATGTGGTGTGACTTACCAAAAACTGTCCTGTCCATATGTTTTATTTTTATAGCCAGGTGTAGGTGTGACTTACCAAGAACTGTCCTGTCCATATGTTTTATTATTATAGCCAGGTGTAGGTGTGATAGCTTCAGAATTCAAGTTTGTGTACTTGGTGTGAGAACGAACTTGCACTGCAGGTGTACCCATTGTTTGTTCTCGGTGGAAACCAATATCTGAAATGTGAATAAATCTTGTTATTGAAGTTTTTCATACTTACCATAATGTCTGTAGGATATCTTAACAAATAGTGCAACAAATGAAAATAATTACATGCTTTGAACAAAAGTAAGTGGAACATGCCAAAAAAAATATTTTCAATAAATGCTCACAATGGAAAAAAATTATTCAAGCAATATCAAATCAATAGATGTATCATGTGTAGATAATAATATACAGGTACATAAAAATATCATTAGTTAATTCACTGGTTATATCATAGTCAGTTAACATGCCAAGATGGCATAGAACCTCTAATATAGAGAAAAAAATTCTCTATTCTGCACTACAGGGATTTTTGTGCAAAGTGCAAACAGACTGAGCAGTGGAGGCATTGGCACTTCAAGACCTACTAAAGCAAGGTTCAGGGGAAAGGGTGTAATTGAAATAATCATTTCTAAAAAGCATATCAAACTTTGATCCAATTTCAACAACAAAAATTACTTGACTTCATTTCTTTTTGATAGTGTAACTTGAAATCTAAGATTAAACAAAAGCATGCTGAATTTAAATATTTCTGTGTAAATATACGAAGTATAGAGTGGTGCTTGATACACGAGAGAAACGTCAAAAAGATGGATCTAAATATGTAATTGTTTTCTCTGTAGATATTTACCCACAATACTAAGTGTTACGGTACCTGCAAATGATCAACCTTGATCACTTATTTTACTTTATACAAATCACTGGATTCATTACTACTACCATTTATAGTTAAAAAGATGAAAGAAATCTCCTTTAAATTAACAAATCATACAAAAATTTCCTGATTTCATGCCACCTTCCAGGCTACAGATAATAGAAAAATCTCAACTTTATCTGAAATTCCTATAGGAAAGAATAATATTCATAACTATACACTAAAATTCCTACACCAAATAAGAAAAATATTTCTAGTCTTGAAGCTAACAAGCAGTTTATCAGGCAGCTTTTCTTTGTTTCCATAACAACCACACAAATGGAGGAAAGAAAATGATGTGCATTAACACTAAAATGACTTCAGTTTATAACAAGACTGCTTGGCTTACATACTTAGTATAATATTTGGTATAGAAATTGCTCACAACTTGAAAATCACAAGGCACTCAGTGTAATATCTGGTCGGAAATTATTCACAAGTAAGAAGGAAAAAATATACAAAAACAAAATTCCTAAGAGACTTATTAAATATAAATGTGTCCAGGCAGAGGTAACTGAAAGTTTTAATTAGCTCTGAAAAAATGAATGGTTTCTTTAATAAGAAATCAACAAAACTGAAGGAAAAAGCTTGCTTATTGTATAATTTTTTTTTAACTAAAAGAACATAACAAATAATGCATGAAATCATATCTATAGCTGAGATCAAATCAACCAAGCAGTCTTTACAGCAACTTTAAAATACCATAAAACTGAACAATATCTTTCAAAATTATTTTTTTACAGATATTGCATCGTTAAGAAAATTGACATACAAAAATCTTTCAACAGAATAAATTTGAGAAGTGAAGTCATTTTTATAGTGACAAAAACATTTCCTGTTCACACTGTACCTGGTGACGGAGATCTGGGTGAAGTGTAATCCCGCATAGTCACGCTACCATCTAAACAAAAACAGTGAAATATAGGAACCCTGAACCATTAACTTTTATAGACATGCTACAATCTTAATAAAGGTGGTGTTCAATGAGTCTATGTCTTGCAAAAATCTATTTTTAGTAACTGTAACCTTAATGTTTGATCACTGCTCTCAAAATTTAGTATTGCCTCCATGTAGTTTTACTAATTTTACAAAATACCAGGCATGAACAAATTTGACAGATAAAAAATCATTAAAAGGAATTTATTCTTGGGTGTTAACAAGTACATAATAATAGAAAGGTACTGGATACATTTAGCATTATAATATTCCTTTATAACTCTTGTGACCTGAGGATAAAATTTTAAAAAAGAGTCTCCCAGGAGCCTGAATCACTCACCTGGTAATTTTTCACCTTTCTAGGGCAATAACTCTTACAAGGAGTCATTTGACAACTTTTATCCCTAAAGACTTTTTCAGGCCTTGCAATAAGGATAATTTCAGCAATTGAAAGAATTCAGTTAAACTTAATGATTTAGGAGATATATGTTCTAGTTTAGTTTTAGTAACGGTGGCCATGTTTTTCGACAAATCAAAAATCCCCACATCAGTTCTATGCAGGATACCCTAAGGAACATTCATACCAAGTTTGGTTTCAATTGGTCAAGCAGTTTCAGAAGAGAAGAGTTTTGTATAATTGTTAACGACAATGACGATGGACAACGACGGCGGACAACGATGACGACAGACGCCAAGTGGTGGCAATAGCTCACATGGCCTTTGGCAAGGTGAGCTAAAAAGGAAAACAAAAATTAATCCCTGAACAGAAATTTCAATTAATTCCATTTAGAAACATCACCAGTATTTTTAAGTCCAGATTATTCTATAACAGTTAAAAAATATTCTATTGAGCAGTTATTAAAAATTGTATCCAGAAACAAAAACATTTTAAACATAAAGTTGTACATATTGTTATTCTAGATATACAACCGAACTTACTTTTCCCCACAAAAAATAGGAAGTAAATTGCAGACAGCAACCAAAATTATTTAAAGCATATGTCTCACCTATATTAAGTCATATACCAAATTTAAGATTAATCAATCCATTGGATGAACAATTCACGCAGTTGAAATGACAGATGGAAAAGGTCATTCAAATATCAAACCCCTCATTCAGTTGGGGTATAATACAAACAAACCATCCAACCAGAACATGGAAACAGTGAAGTTCAGTAGTGGAGATATGATACAAACAAACCATCCAGCCAGAACATGGAAATAGTGAAATTAAATCAAAGGAACCACAAAGTATTGATAAACAATGAACCCAATAACAGCAATACCCTTAAAACTAACATTCAAATTACTTTTATTAAATAAAATGTCTCCCTAGAAAACCAACATCTTATAATGTGAAGTCTCCTTATAATGTGTCTCCCAAGACAACAATCATCTTATAATGGGGTGCCCCCAAAGACAACAACCATCTCATAATGTGGAATCTCCCCTGACAACAACCATCTCATAATGTGGAATCTCCCCTGACAACAACCACCTTAAAGATTGGTGTCTCCCTAGACAACAGCTGTTTATATAATATAGTGTCTCTCAAGACAACAACCATCTTAAAATATGGTGTCTCCGTAAAAAAGACAACCATCTTATAATGTGGAGTCTCCCTAGACAACAACCATCTTATAATGTGGAGTCTCCCTAGACAACAACCATCTTATAATGTGGAGTCTCCCTAGACAAAAACCATCTAATCATATGGAGTCTCTCATGTCAACAACCAACTTTTAATGTGGTGCTTTCCTAGACAACAGCCATCTAATAATGTGGTGTTTTCTAAGACATCAACAATCTTAAAATGTAGTGTCTCCCTCAACAATGACCATTTTATGATGCTGTGTCTCTGTAGACATTAACCATCTCATAATGTTGTGACTCCCTAGACAATAACCACCCTATAATGTGTTATATATCTAGACAACCATCTAATAATGTGGTGTCTCCCTAGAAAACAACCATCTTATAATGTGGGGACTCCCTAGACAATAACCACCCTATAATGTGTTATATACCTAGACAACCATCTAATAATGTGGTGTCTCCCTAGAAAACAACCATCTTATAATGAGGTGTTTCCCTTTGTGTACAGAAAATGTCCCCTCAGGTCAACTTGAAATATAAGTGTTGACTGTGCTCTCTATTTACTTTAAACCCCATAGGCATGTTTTAAAGAAAAGTATTTTGCTTCCAACATTTAAAAAATGAATATAAAAAAGGGATTTTAAATAAAATTTGATATTCTAAAGAAAAAGAACTATGTAGTAGGGAAAAAATTGCTGAATAGTCAATTAACCTTGGCACTCTGCAAATATAGATTCAAACTGACTCCCAAAAAATGTGTTATAAAAGTGACATACAGAAAAATTACCTTAGCTAAAATGTAATTCACAAAACTGTTGTCTAACTTGCAAATTTCCAATATTTCAAAGCATTTTTGTGAGTTCACACAATAGCAAACAGTTAAAGGCCACCAAAATGTATAAGCTTCAATTTGTGTAGCCAAGTCACACAGTAAACCAATAAACTATGCCCTAACACACTACCAGTCAATAAGCCATGCCAACACTGATGTTAAGCCACATATTTAACTCAACCTAATGTTTTAGATCTGGTAAAAGCAGCAGGCAGAGCCTGTCTGGTACCATTCTGTATACCTCGCACTGTCTGGGCATTTTTCATGATTAGCATTTCACGAGCCTGTTGTAAGTTGTCATCTGCAGGACAACAATGAAATACTGACAGAAAACTTATAATACTTATTTGGCCTGGATTTAACATTCATTAACTGATAGAAAAGTTCAAAGTTAACAAGAGAAGGATTGTTTTCAAAGAAGATGCAAGATGCTTTAAAAATTAATATCTAATATTGTTAAGTCTATTATATATGAATTGGTAACAGAATTATTATAATGAGGTCAATGAAACATGGTTTACAAGGTTGAGGTTCTAGAAATATAAACTAGAAAAAGTCAATAAGCCAGCTAGGTATGGTCACAAGATAAACATATAGTCAGAGGTCAGAGGTCAGGAGTGTATCTTACCATAGTATTGGTTCCTGCCACGTTTGTTAACCTGTAGACCATTGCCATAATTAATAAAACTACTCTCTCTGTACTTGGATTGTGGCAGTGGTGAATCCTGATTCTGTAACTAATGAAATACAAACAGTAATTATAGAAATATTGGCAATGTCATCTGCACTTAGTATTCATTTCACTTCCAAGGAACAAACGATCTATAAATGACTGATTTTAATTTTGACTATGGTTATTTTCAATAGCATGATGCAAAATCAGCTTTCACTAATTCTACATCCAATTTGTCTGATGTATCATTTGTAATAAACAACTTTAAAAGGGACCAATAATGAAGCACGACTCTACAGTTAAACTGCAACAGCTGCATTTTGGAAACATCCTATATTAGCAAGCACAAAATACTTCATAATACATAGCAACTAATTCAAATATGATGATTCACTAATCTAAGAACCTTAGCATCAGATAGTCTATCTGTGATTGTCTGTATAAATGATCCCTGATGAGGTTTCTCCTTCTTACGACCAAGAGTACTAGATTTTATCCTCTGTAATTCCTCTTGCATAGCTTTATCTAAAAACTACAATGAAAAACACATTAAAGTGCAACAAAGAAAAATTAATGTATAACTAAAAGCCCTGTTTGTCACAGAAGCACCCGCATCATTTGTTAGAAGTGATTTTTTTTAGTAAATCTAATTTGCAAGACACTAATGATGCCCCAGCTCACCAGACTTGCCAAATTAAGAACAAGTTTGTTTTTGTATGAAGACATGGTCTGCAGATTCAGAAAGGTTATGTACTGTTGGTTGGTGCAGTAAATATTTGGTATGTTAGGCTAAGCACTGAAAAATACTTGCAATGAGAAAAAGAGGACTGATGGACAGACTGACGGACATGTGAAAAATGTTGATACCCCCAATAACAAATCCCTAACTTTGTTGCTTGGGGTATATTTCTGGCCAAAATTAAAAAGTCCAACTATGACCCAGTTCCATAATATTCCACAAAAATTAAGATCCTATTTCCTGCACACCATCATTATGTGTAGAAACATCCTGCAAAAAATATTAGTTCAAAAACTGTACAAGGAGATAGCCGGACAAACCATAATCAATATATTTCTGAGTAAAATGACTTAAGTCTAACTATCACCAATTTCCATAATATTTCATGAAAATCAAAATCCTTTGGCCCTGCACACCTTCATCATGTGTAGAAATATCCTGTAAAATATTTTAGATGTAGTTCAAAAACTGTACAGTACAAGCCGGACAAACCATGATCATGTGTAATTAGGATGGACGGACAGAAATATGGACAGCACGACAGACGGAGGGATGGATGGACAAACGGCCCGACAAACAGACGGACAGGGGTAAATTAATATGCACCCGACTATTTGTTGTGGGGATATAAAAATATCTGTCAGTCTAGTCATCCTGTCTAAATAACTTGGACTGGACTTGAGGGTCAATTCAAAACTTCAGTACAAATTTTCTTTTAATGATATCCTAAAGGCATAGTGCCCATTAGTGACAAACAGAATAGTTTTTGGTCTTGCAAAACTTTCAAGTG
The DNA here is from genome assembly GCA_037379345.1 of Perna viridis. Lineage (NCBI taxonomy): Eukaryota > Metazoa > Mollusca > Bivalvia > Mytilida > Mytilidae > Perna > Perna viridis. The sequence goes on from CM074520.1 coordinate 303,298, forward strand.
TTTTGTCAAAATAACTGACAACTAACCAATATCAGCAAATTTCAGGTGTTTTTGTTAGTGTTATGATCCCCCTCCCCTTGTTTCCTCACCTATGGTCAAGTGAGTGATTATGAAAATGAAACCTCAACATATAAATTTGTATAAGTAATCATTACAGAGTGATTTCACAGTGAAAAAAAAGTCATAATTAATGGCATTGATGTATAGAATATTGCAGTGTGACTGCTGAATGAACATAATTGTCATTCTTGACATCTATTACATAATATTGTAATGTGATTTATGAAATTTACAGTTACAATGACAAATTATATTAACTGACCTTTTTTCTCTCCTGTTGTGGACTGCCATGTTTCTGTGGATGTGCATCTCCATTATCATTAGGAGGAGCCTGTACATTGACAGTATATGTAGATTTATTTGTCGATACATAAGAGTTTATAGGACACTTATTTTCCCGTGGAGTGTGTGGAGGCTGATGTGAGTGATCTATTGGGTGTTTATAAATCCTAAAATCTATTTCTGGTGAAGTCTTTTTCTTGAGGTATTTAGACTCGGTAGTATTACTACCAACAGAGATATCTAGTTCCTCTGTGGTTGGTGTACTACTATCTTTACTAGATGGTGATTCTTCCATTGTCTCATCTTCACTCACATCAGTCCGTGATTCTAAGGACACATTATTGAAATATTTAAATTCTGTCCGACCTTTATTGTCTGTCTGGTACATTTTCTCAGTTTCATATTTGTCCAATGTAGCTTTTGAATCTTTTGACTCTATGGTGAACTTTTTCTTATCTTTAGGAGTTCTAGGAATTATTGCTTTCTTCTCCTGACCTGGAGAAGACGCCCCATTCTCAACAACAATAGACTTCTCTATGCAAAACACTTTCTCCTGTTCCACCTCACCATTAGGTATATTCTCAGAATGACTAGCAAACTTTATCCCTTTCTGCTTTCCTGAACCTTTGCGTTTTTCTGTATTTTCCATGGATTCAGTGTCAATTTTCACTTTAACTTCACCATTTTGCTTATCAGCATTACTTTTAGACACATTTTTAGCCTGTTTAATGTATTTGCTATGAGCTGGAGTATTTGAGTACGAGTCCTCCTCTGTATCCATATTTTCTTCTTGTCTTTTATTTTTATCATCATTTATTTTAGACTTTGGTCCAGTTCCTGGTCTTGTCATGTTTAAATTCTTTAAATTTTCACTATAAAATACAAATTCCATTATTTATACTGTATCATATCAATATATATAGCTTCTTCAATAAAATTGTATATTGTTTTAAAAATCAGCATAATACAATTTCATTTCTAAGATATACAGAGTTATTTCCCCTACCACAGAGATCACACTGTTCTGAATACTGCTCACAACAATAAGATATCATACAGAGTTATTTCCCCTATCACAGAGCTGTCTCTATTATCACATTGGTCTGTACTGACATGTTCAACATCAATTCATTACTACTGACTATTACAAGGTTTAACAGTGACTTGTCATAAGATTGTAAACTGAATGTGGTATTTTCGACATTGGTCAAACCAAATGATATTGTGAACACACCAAGTAGCCTTCATCATCCTGATTCTACCCTATATGAGTATATAGCTTGAGTTTGATCCATTTAACTTTATTTTATGAAAGGACCAGTAATATTGAATGTTTTGGTACTGGAATCACTACTATCACTAACACGAAGAGAGGCCTTTCGGTCTCAAATCCAGACCCACAGATGATAACAAAAGATTAAAAGGACTAAAAATAATCTACCTGCTTTCTTTGTCATAATGATTATAAAATTGTGAACTGAATGTTCTATCTTTGTCATAAAGATTATAAGATTGTTAACTGAATGTGCTATCTTTGATATAATGATTAATGTGCTACCTTTTATATCAATTAAAACCAAATAATATTCATGGAGCATCATAGAATTATATCTTGTAGAATTAATAAAACAACTGTCTATTTTCTAATTTTCAAATTTACATTATTAATTATGTCATCATTACATCATACATATCCAGTACCTTATTCTATGACCCCTGACCTTAATCCTGACTCCTAACTACTACCTATTGACTTGATCTGTAAACTCGCTCTTTCTTTTTTTAGCACTGTTATTATTTAGACGTTTGACAACTATAGGTTGATTTCTGTTGAGTAATTGTTGTGTTCTGAAGGCAGGATGTTGGAGGCAGTCATCAATACAGAATCTATCACCTGGGTCTAACCGTAGTGTATTCTGCAAATAGATAATACAAGTTAACCTTTAGTGTGAAACATGTTGATAAACAAGGTAGAATTTTACTTCTAAGTCTAGATTAAAAATAAAAAAAACAATGCATTATTGAAACTGATGTTTCTTGTGAACAATTTTCATCAGATTCTTATACAAACATATTTAGGCAAAGAATTTTGAACTTAACTGTTCATGTTAAAACATTCTAAACTGTGTTATCCTTAACAACAGACGCCATGATTAGATGCCTTATTTTGTGGTACTAAAAATACAAAATACTAAAATCAAACATCTATCAAAACAAACCTCCATAAAGTCAATTAAAACACCACTGAGTATTCCTTGGTATCTTTTCTGTACAGTCTGAGGTCTTACAACAGATGGAAACTGGAAGAAAACCAAACTTATCTATAACACAATTCTAGGAACAAAGAATTTCATATTATACATGTATATGTACTGAATCAAAGATTTTGTCCAACTTCAAAATCTCTTCTTATATATGTCATGTAGGTATATTTTTGTTAGGAAACTTTGAGATTTCTATTAAACAGAGTTCTTCTTTTATTAATTTTCTATAATAGTATTTTTCTCTATTTTTCATATTTTACACAATGCATTAATATGGTCAATAATAATAAGATTCTCTGGTACAATGTGTCTATTGTGATAACCACTTCTTATTGATCAGTAATAGTAATTCAAACTAAAAATTCAAATATGGCATATCTACTCAATATAGTTACATCAAAAGTACATGAAACAAAACCAAAAATAATAATAAAATGTACCTTAAGACCAGAAAACCTTGGGTTTGTAAAGAACATTTTCATCTGGTCAGGGGGCAATTGTCCCAGCACTTTCTGTATAACATAGAGTTGATCTATCTCGCTCTCCCCAGGAAACAATGGCTGACCATCACTTAACTCACCAAGGATACAGCCAATTGACCAGATATCTACAGGTTTACCATAAGCAGCACTGTAAAACATAAACAATCATTTTACTCTAGCAATGAAACATGGACCAGCAAACAATCTACCAGTCAACCAAATATCTTCAGGTTTTGGACCCACCAACAATCTACCAGTGGACTAAATATCTTTATAACAACCTGACAGTGGACCAAATATCTTCATGTTTGAAGTCAGTCACATAATTTTATACAATGAAAAATGTAGTGTAGAAAATACTACTAGTGATTCAATGAATGGTAAAACTTTGCATTTTCACAAAATTTGCAATTATGAAAAAAAAAATCTACTATTGATTTTCTGCCAAAATACAACTATAATGTCATAAACAATAAAGACAGGTAGTATTAGATAAATTATGAGTCTTTTCAAATCTTCAAAATGTAACTCAAAAAACAAAAATATAAAACTGCAATGTTATATAAAGAAAATTAAAATCTGAATATGTCTCAAGAGGTCTGTATCTTAAGTTTACATCAAATTTCTAAGACAAAATGTGTAAATTATGCTTAATCAGAGGAATACACTTGATCACATTACATTTTTCCTTGCAGCAGATTTTGCCACATGCCTTGACAACTCAAATATCATAATCATTTAAAGCTTTTGCATCATAACAACTTTTGACAAAATATTTAGTTTCTTGAACCATGCAGCAAACAACCACACATAAACCTCCTAATTTCATGAGAAATTATTGAAAGGTATAAATATAAACAATACTTTGTGACATCATTTTGGCATGTTAATATTGTAACAGCTTGTACATCTGTCTTGCCTGGTTAAAATTATCTTTTTACACAAAAAATATGCCAATAAGTATTTTTAGTGAGTAAGCTTAAATGTTCATTATATAACAGAGCCAATAACTCATAAACATGTATATCCTCCTTCTATTAGAAAACTTAAAGCAATTAACCATTTGGACATTGAGAAAACACACAATGTACCCACCCAAGTAAGAGTTCAGGAGACCTGTACCACCGAGTGGCAACATAGTCTGTATATACACCAACAAGTCCAGCATTAATACTTCTAGCAAAACCTGAAAATAACAGGCTAATTAATGTTTATTAGTATTGAATTGAATTAAATATTTCACAACAAAAGTCAGAGAAACGGTATTCAGTAATATAGTTATGAACATTTTTTTGTAGAGGCAAACATTTTAAAAGCTTTCAAGTCCAACTGTGCATGTGACATATATTTATACATGTATCACCCTTGAGATCAGCATTAGTGAATAATTGCCATAAATTTCTACACCACATTCCAATAATGGAACATACCACATTCCTTAAGCTATTCATTAAAAAAATATATACATCTAATTTTTTATTGATCATATCCATTTTCTGTCAATTAATCATACAACGACTTACCAAAATCACAAAGTTTAAGAGTGTCATTTTTACTGATTAGGAGATTCTCTGGTTTTATATCTGAAAGAAAACACATCAGTAAATAATAGTGTACCATAAGATATAAAAACAGGGCTACTTCAACTAAATAAGTCATAGCAACCTGATCTCCACATTTACTGCCAGTAATTTTCGAAAGCGCCAATATTCTTGACTTACTTAATGAATAGGAGTATTAAATTTACGCAGTGTTATATTTTCCCGTCTACAGATTTCTACAGGAGATTAAGTAAGTTTTTATTTTCACGATTCCTCCAATCTCGTGAATAAAGCAAAAATAAAAACTGAGCTAAAATTTCCCACTATATAGTATACAAAACAAAATGATTCAACCTTTCTTTAATTGTGGTTTTCTATGTATTTGTATTAATGATTCAACCTTTCTTTAATTGTGGTTTTCTATGTATTTGTATTAATGATTCAACCTTTCTTTAATTGTGGTTTTCTATGTATTTGTATTAATGATTTATAGATACAGTGAAACTCATCTAAACCAAACCCCAAATAAACCTATCAATACCAGATACTTCTGAAAGGTCTTTTCAGCTTAAATATATTTTGAACTTGTTCTACCCAAACATCTGTCTAAACTAGAGAAATTCTATTGGGGAGAATGGTTTTAATGTATTATGTCATAACTGCTATTTCAACCATCAATTTATCCATTTTATACATGTCTTTTTTTTTTAATTCAATCTTCAGTTCAACATAATGATTCTTTTGGTAAGAAATCACTCCCTGAGAACTGTAGGTTGAACTAAGTGGAATCAATGATCTCCAGTTTCAGGGTTGACTGATTATCATGTAGAAGTTGACCAACTACGGCATAAATCACAATAAACACATAGATCAATATAACTAACAATAAAACATCAATAAAAGAGAGCTCTAATGTCATTATTCAAATCCCATTGTAAAGTTAATTATCAACTCATCTAAATAATTAATCTTCTAACACTCACCAGATCATCTTATCTGTTAGAACAATAGATCAGGGATGCAAGAAGGAAGAAATCATAAGTTCTATACCAGTACAACAGATTAAAAAGGTATCTAAACTTTCAACACTCACCAGATCATCTAGCTTATCTAATAGAACAATAGATCAGGGACTAAAGATAAAAAAAATACTATCTCCAGTAGCTCTCAGAAGGATTAAAGAGAGACTTTATAAAAATGAAGCAATAGATCAGATGAGTCAAACAAAAGACAATTGTCAGTCCTTATTGTACTAAACAAAAGTCAGTATATATTTTACCATATCAAGAATAAAACAGTCAGTTTTTATGTACCAAACAAGCCAAAAGTCCTTATTGTTCAAAACAACAGTAACCCCTTCTTGTACTAAACAACAGTCAGTTTAAATTTTACCATATAAAGAATAAATCACTGTCCCTATTGTACCATATCAAGAATAAATCACTCAGTCCCTATTGTACAATGTAAAGAAAAAAACAGTCAGTCCTTATTGTACCGTGTAAAGAAAAAAAAGTCAGTCCTTACTGTACAAACAAAACAGTAAGTCCTTATTGCACCAAACAACAGTCAAAAGACCTTATTGTTCCAAACAACAGTCATAAGTCTTTATTGTACCATGTAAAGAGAAAAACGCAAGTCCTCACTGTACCAAGCAACAATACAGTCAGTCCTCATTATACCAAGCAACAAAACAGTCAGTCTTTATTGTACCAAACAACAGTCATGAGTCCTTATTGTACCAAACAACAGTCATGAGTCCTTAGTAAACCAAACAACAGTAAGTCCTTATTATACCAATCAACAGTCAGTTCTTATTATACTAATCAATAGTCAGTCATTATTATACTAATCAACTGTCGGTCCTTATTATACTAATCAACAGTCAGTTCTTATTATACTAATCAACAGTCAGTTCTTATACTTACCGACAGTCAGTCCTCATTTTACTAGACAACAGTCAGCATTTAGTTTACAAGATAACAGTCAGTTCTTATTTTACCAAACAACAGTCAGTTCTTATTTTATCAGACAACAGCCTGAGTCCTTGTTTTACCTGACAACAGTCAGTTCTTATTTTACCAGACAACAACCAGTCCTTATTCTACCAGACAAGTCAGTTTTTATTTAACCAGACAACAGTCAGTTCTTATTTCACCAGACAACAGTCAGTTCTTACTTTACCAGACAACAGTCAATTCTTATTTCACCAGACAACAGTCAGTTCTTATTTTACCATGTGAAGAGACAACAGTAAGTCCTTATTGAGTCTAGTTAGACCTGAGAATTATAGCAATGACCAAATAACTGTTGACAAGTAAATAACTGAGGATACACACTGACAGTGATAGAACTGACCATTGTGCAAACTAATCTTTAATCTCCAATACTAAGCCTCAGGACTGATATTGATTACTATAAATCACAGAAGACTGTTGAAAAACTAAAGCTTTTTTCTAAAGAAAATTTTAATTAGAGAAGAGAACCTGATATAAATTGACTGAGAAACAAAGCTTAAATTTCTGTTTTCATGAAGTTAATCTCCAATTCAAAGAAACAATTTAAACTTATTTCTATTTACAAATTTTAATCAATATTTAAAATTTATTATTGAACTAAGAATGTAAAACACAAAGGCAGCTGTATTACATGTAAGATTGAATGGCCAGATGTGTAGATAAGGCACATAATTACACCTCCTGTGCGCTGCAGTACATAACCAGATCTGCATTGTAATCCTGGGAGCTGTGTTAAACCGTTTTGTTTGACATTTGACTCTAATGATTAACCCTTTAATTGTTGTGTTTGGTCAACTTTAATCTTGTATTAAGTGTTTCCAAGGATCAGCTTTATTTTACTATACAAGAACTGATACAGTATCTTAACTCTGATATAAACCTGAAAGTGATTTTAATTCTTAGTTGTCAAAACAAAGTTCTCCAATTGACTTATACATCATCAATTAAAATTCAACCATATCCCAGATACTAGACTTTCAATTACTCTCCGAAAGTTTCAATAGCTTTATTTGGTAAAAGTTCAGAATAAAAATCTGTAATATTTAATTATTTATACTAGAGTTTTAAAATCTCCTTATCCCCATGCAACCACATATATATAAGAAAATGGAATTTCAAATGAGCTGCTTTAAAAGCGTGAGAAATTTCTGGAAGGTATTATTAAATAAAGGTGAAATTACTATAAAAACACAGAGTTGAGAACTTGTGAAGTAGTCCATGATATAATAAAGTGCTATTGTAAAAAGGAATGAGATGTGTGAGTGAAGGTCTATCTCCCAGACATAATTAGAGATATAATGCCATGTACATCAGACAATGAAGTTTTATCAGGTTGTACAGAACAAATGGGTATCTATTGCCTTACTAAATACAATTCAAACATTGACATACAATGTACTTTCTGTGACCCCAAGCTTTGTAAGGGATCAAATCAAATCCAATCATTTACCATTATAACTTTTATAGTTCAGGTTCATATAATAATGCACAATAATGATAAAAAAACAACACACTAAATCATTACACATAATACCGCTAATAGCTATAATAACTGAGTGATTAATGTATTTCCTAACAGCAGAGCAATGGTATTATAGCAAAGAAAATTCTACTCAAATAAACCATTTTACTGCACTGAATAATTTAGTTGTTTGTTAAACAAGTAACTAACAACAATTGAAATCAATTAGGGTCTGTGAAATAATGCATGTCCCATACATTGTAAAACTTGACAGGAAGTGCTTTACTGTGTTCACTGTTCAACAAATGAAAATTCATAGAATCAGCTGATCATTAGTCCCTTAGTTGCAGTCAACAATTCAATGTGTGGTGGCTAAATTACAACTAAATACATTGTACTTCATCTGTGACAGGTAATCAATGACTTTCTGCACATAATCATTGCAGAAAATTTTAGACAATACCCTGACTACCCCAGACGATGACTAACCAGGGACCCCTCCAGTGATAAATGATGTATAAACATGTAAAGTATTTTAATCCCTCCATACATCAAAGAAACATGGCTGACAATATAACCCAGAGGACATTACCAAACAGCCTCCATATATCATGGTTATCTGCAGGAACAACCTCTGTACATCACAATTATCTGCAGAACAATTTCCTGTGACATTACATAATACCCAGTATCAATTACCATTATAGGACAATAATGACTTCATCAAAGACAATACCAATGTAACTGCCATCGACATGTACATTATCTGTATCCGTTCAAAGACAATCAAGTCTCTATTACCAACATCAATCCTATTACTGCAGTCAGATAGACCATATAGAAGAATGGTAATCAGTCACTGGTATAATAACATTAAAATTCAAAACCAATATCAGAAAAACCTCTGGTTGATAGAGAAAATTGAATTAAATTATCATGTTATATGTCTAATGGCACAATCACAATACCATGGAACAAAATATCACATTGTAAGACGTTATTGGTATAGAACAGAATGTCAAGGAAACCAGAGCTATAGAGCAGGAAAAAAAGAATTTTACATAGCTGACATGTGTAACTCTGGACTTACCTTTGTGTATAATATCCTGAGTACGGCACCATTGAATGTCATTACAAAGCTGACATGTGTAACTAAGGACTTACCTCTATATATAATATCCTGAGTACAGCACCACTGAATGTCTTTACACAGCTGACATGTGTAACTGAGGACTTACCTCTGTGTATAATATCCTGAATACACCACCACTGAAAAGCTTAACAAAGCTGACGTGTGTAACTCATTAATTACATCTATGCATAATATCCTGAGCATGGCACCATTGAGTGGTTTAACAAAGCTGACATGTGTGACTCAGGACTTACCTCTGTGTATAATATCCTGAGCAGGGCACCACTGAATACCTTAACAAAGCTGACATGTGTAACTCAGGAATTATATCTGTATATATCTTGTGTTATGGCACCATTGAATGGCTTTAAAAAGCTGATATGTGTAACTCAGGACACTTCTATGTACAATATCCCCAGTATGGCAGCATAGAATGGCTTTACAAAGCTGACATTTGTAACTCAGGAATTACCTCTGTGTATAATATCCTGAATAGGGCACCATAGAATGGCTTTACAAATATGACATGTGTAACTCAGGACTTACCTCTGTGTATAATATCCTGAGTAGGGCACCACTGAATGGCTTTACAAAGCTGACATGTGTAACTGAGGACTTACCTCTGTGTATAATATCCTGAGTAGGGCACCACTGAATGGCTTTACAAAGCTGACATCTGTAACTGAGGACTTACCTCTGTGTATAATATTCTGAGTATGGCACCACTGAATGGCTTTACAAAGCTGACATCTGTAACTGAGGACTTACCTCTGTGTATAATATCCTGAGTATGGCACCACTGAATGGCTTTACAAAGCTGACATGTGTAACTGAGGACTTACCTCTGTGTATAATATCCTGAGTATGGCACCACTGAATGGCTTTACAAAGCTGACATGTGTAACTGAGGACTTACCTCTGTGTATAATATCCTGAGTATGGCACCACTGAATGGCTTTACACAGCTGATATGTGTAACTCTTGACTTTCTCTGGAGACACTCCATTTGGCATGTCTTCTAATAACTCTAACATATTCTGTCACAATAACAATGATTAAGATATACACAGTATGCTTATAGGAACCTGATTTGTTTCATATTTCCAATCATACAATATTTGTCCACATGGTTAAAAAACATTGCACTATCACAAAGTGTCATGAAAAATTTGTTCTGTTAGAAAAAGGTAAAACTTAACTTGTCCAAAATAATGTTTTAGTCCATAATAAAACTTTTGCAATTAACATTCAAGAGAATTTACAACAGACAGTCGAACAGATCAGTTTGCCTCATCAGATAATGTCTTTTTCAGAAGTGTTTCCTCCTATAGATTATTGAAGAAAATACAAGTAATGGCAACAGAATTTGATAATGTAGAATAACTTTTTCACAATGATTTTGACATAATTTTTAAGTAGAAATTGGGTTTTTTTGGAGGGATACTTTGGGTCACCAAAATAGTCTTCAAAACTTACCCTTTCTACATACTCAAACACCAGATACAATTTTCCCCTCCTCCTGAAAGCCTCCCTGAGTTCTACAATATTCTCCTGTTTCAGAGTCCTCAACATATTCAGCTCCCTTTGTGTTGTCCTCTTAACATCATCATTATCTGGAAATACATCATAAAAAATTATAATGTCATTTTTTTTTTCAAATTTTATCTATTAACTGACAAACTGAACTTAATGTTTTTTGCAAGTTCAAATTGACATCAAGGATATCTTAACCCTTGTGGTGTTACACCCTGACCTGTTCGGGATTGGACCATGTTCCACTTTATCGGTTCTGGCAGTGTGAATCTGAGTTAAGGAAAGCGCAATTTGTGTCCATCTGCAAGCAGCGTGACTGTGCTTTAAAATGAGGCTATCTGATATAGAGTTTGTTAATAAATAATAACTTGAAAGCTAAAACAAGAGGTCGCGAGTTTCCGCTGTCGAAAAAATGAGATTTTTTTGGGGGGTAGGGTTCATTTCTCTGACCCTCACCAGAGCAGAATTAATCTGTAGTACTCTACTTCACCTGGAAACTAAATAAGAATGATTTTTGTCACCTCCATTTCGATGACAACCCCTTGTACTGACTACTTTTGGTTTTAGGACAAACAGAGGCCAAAAATTGGAAAAAAAATCCTCATTTTTTTCCACACAAATGACCCTTCAGGGGGCTCCTGACCCCCCACTCGGGACTGTAACACACTTTATTTGGCTTCAGTAGCCTTCATGGTCTTCAGGCTGTAGGATGAATGTGCTTTGGTTCCTGATTTGTTCCAGTTGAACCCCACAGGTAGCAAATAATGACCATCTTTGAGGAACAGAACCATTTTCACGTGTTGGCCCACCCACCCTCCTACCACCTCCTCACCCATCTTTAATTTATATATAACAATCAGCATCAGTACCATTGCGCAACTAATTTGCATACAAGTTGCAAAATATCAAAATCTAAACTTTTGTTCAGAAATGTGCAGCACGACAAGGGTTAATACAAAATTCCAAAATTGACAGCTTTCCTTAGTTGACCAAAGAGATAAGAGTAAAGTCAACTAAGAGACAGCCAAAATAGCCAAAAATATCAAATAAGGGTAACAACAAAATTACCAAGTCCTGACTTGGTACAGGCATTTCAAGCAAAATGGTGGGCTTAACCTCCCTCTTCCATTGCAGCATTAATATACCGGTGGTGATTAAATATCTTTTGCATGCTATTGCATTATAATTGGTAAATCAGCTGTCACTTCAGCACAAAGAACAATTTAGAAAAATAATAACATTAACCATTAAAAAACTGAGAATATTTCAATAAAGGACTGATATCTAAAGAAGAATTTGAAGAAAGACCTTTTGATATGCATTTCCTCATACCCCTGATTCAGGAGTCTGTTACACAGATATATTTATGGTGTTCAAGAAAATCAGAGTAGTTAGTACTGTCAAAGATAAGAAAGCCACAACAGCCCAAAATATCAAAATTTAGATAGCCAAAATATTAAAAAAATAAGACTGTCCAAATAGCCTAAAATATCAAATATAAGACAGCCAAACTAGCCCAAAATATCAAATATAAGACAGCCAAAATAGCCCAAAATATCAAATATAAGACAGCCAAAATAGAACAAATAGAACAAATACTTAAGACAAAATGTGTGTTGTAGAAGTGTTACAAAATTATCCTTAAAACCGATTTTACAAAAGATGTTCAATGTTCCGAACAAAAAAGATGCTGAAAATGGCTAATTACTGTGAAATGTGAAAAATGCTTTGAAAAAAACATTTCCTTGCCACATTTTGTATGAAACAAGAGAGTCTGATAACCAGATTTGGTATGAGAAAAGTTTGTGATGATGGATTTTTACTAAAATTGGAGTTCATTAAGGATGTTCACTGCTCTGTTTAAAAATAACAAGGATTTCAAAGGGTTGTGGTACCTTTTAAGGTCCTTCATGCTAGAACAGTATGTATTAAGAATATGATGGTCAGTGTGCTCATTTTTTTTAGATAAAGGCATTTGAAATTTTGACAGAAAAAGGATTTCCCTGAATTTTCCACAGGTTTTGTCTTCGTAGGTTTTATTGATTTAAAAACCCCAAAGAAATAACAAAAATTTTATAAGAACTTCTCAAATAACATTTAAGGTGTGTTAAATAAAATTATGAAAAGAAAAGTGGGCTCACTGGGCAAAAAATATTAATGCTATGACATTGATAAAATGAAAATCTTAGCAAAATGACTGAACATGAGCAACGATCATCTTTAAGACAAGACCTTGCTGCATCAGCAATAAACTTCAGTGGCTTAAAGCCAACAATAAAAGAATGAAATGGACTTTGTCTTCATTTAGTAAGCATCTCTGGAACAAAATTAGGAAACTTTTCTCAAATCAGTTACTCATCTTAAGTTATTTTACTTCCACAGCTGTAAATTTCCTTTGCTATAAAACTAATCTGACTCCTTTGTATACTCTGAATGAAGTCTTTACCATATAAAGATATTGTTAGCTCAACAGGGAGGTAACTATTAACAAATGGTTTCTAACAACAAACTGACTTTATAGAGGAAATCTAAGGATGAAGCCATTGTAAAAAGTGAATGCTGAACAGAGTATAATAAAACAAAACATACATTGATTAAATGTAAAATTAGAAATAATGAAAACAGAGGAGAAACAGATGATATATCAATTATAAGCAGACCATGTATGTCCCACAAGCAAGTCATTTAAATCATTTCTAAGTTATAAAACATCAAGTAAGGAAAAAAAAGTCATATAGTGTACATATACAGGGCAATGTCTCCTACAATACATACAAATATAAAGATGTTTAAACAACCGCCATGAAGGTACATAAAGACACATTGATTTACAACAGAAGGTATTATTAACATGTGAAATGTAAGACTACTTAGACCAGTGGGAAAGTCGGATTAAACCACTGATGTATGACCTGAACACTTTGTACCACTGAAATCAGTACTTAAAAACTTTGTCTTAATATAGTACAGTACATGACCTTTGACCCACAAATCAAACAATCTAAAAAGATCAAATTGAATTTGAAGTGTTTAAGGAGTGATATCAAATATTGATTATGTGTTTCTTCTTTCCAGATATTTCTATAAAAGAAGCCTGAAGAAGTAATGTATCTACCGGTACTCAGTAATGGTTTAAGGAAATGATAGACTCGGGATAATTTATGAACTTTAATGATTTGTATGAGAAGACACACCTTTTAGCCCAAAGGTCTATACATGTACCTATAATACCTGAGACAATGACCATCTCTGTATTAAACTAACATTAGGCCACACTAGTGCTTCACTAACTGGCTTCAACCTATAGACAGTATTCTGTATAGTTGGCTTCCCAATTTATTCCTAATAAATATTTATGGTCAATAATGAACTTTTTTTTATATAAATCAACTGAATACTTCTTGTCCCTGAGGAAAGAAGGATATTGTTTTAATGCCCTGGTGGTGACCTATCTCAGTATATAAATTAAGAAATCAATTTAGAAATTCTTTTGACATATATTTAGCACAAGTTCTTTATGACTACTATAAAGTCAATGTTTTATAGGGACAAAACATGAATGGCTCAAAATCTGTTTGTCAGAAGTGATGTATGAAGTTAGAATGTAATTGTTTAAACTTTTAACACAGGCACACATGTATCACTGTTAGGACTGTTGGTCTAGACATTAGCAATACATGTATAACAACATAACTGTGCATTATTAATATAGTTAAATAATAGCTCCGTCCATCATAGGCAAAGCCTTAAATCATATTAAGACAAAGAATTAATGTTAAAATGGCACACATCTAAACAAAAAATACCCCAAAAAAATAACTTGTGCTAACTGGGCTTTCATTTAAAAGAGACAAAATTATAAAAGAACATGCAATTACATCTTCTTTAAATACCAATACTGTTTGGAAAGAAGTATATAAGTACAATGTACTTGAAACACACAGGATTTGCCAGATACATTTTTACATGCGCTTAAAAGAATCATAATAAATACAGAAGTTGAGGTAAACAGACAACTGAGAGGGAACTACACTTAATGTATTACCTTCACTGTCTTTGAACTTCTTGACAGCTACCATTTCTCCTGATTCCTGAAATAAAAATTAAACGCTTCACTGGGCAAAGCTTGGTATGACCACAGAGGCAGTATGAACTACTGATACAGTGATTTTTCAAAGGTGTCATATCCTCAAGATTTAAGTAAGGACCCCAGCAACGGAGGGACAAATTAAATGTACATGAATTATGCAGTATGTCTAAGTAGTTTAATTTGCTAGAGTGGACAGTCAATTTTTTAAGCTTTGTTCTGGGTAAAATATATTTGGAAATTATCTGGTACTGAACATTATGTAAATATTTAACAGAGAGCAAGACATCTGCCATCATGGTCGCCTAGGTCAATGATCCCCCAATTTAATCATCAATGTGTCAGGGAGAAAATGATGTGAAATGGAGAACTCAAACTTCCACAAATTGTAATTGTAGGCTCTTATTATTTAGGGCAATGTTGACTCATTGATTCAACTTTATTGAGATTTTTATTGATTGATTAATTGGTGTTTAAAGCCCAAGCAGCAATATTTAAGCTATATCCAGGCGATGAACATGAAATGGATGATAAAATGAATATGAAATTATGATGAAATGAAAAATGGGATGGAACACAAGGACAATAGGGTCGACAAATTTTGATTGCCACTGGAAATAGGGAGAAGTGGGTAGGGGCGACCAATTTAGCCTCCTACTCATATCGAAAACCATTGCAGGGTCCTTTAACACGCGAGGAACATTGCATATTTCCCTGATGACATCAGTGTGCAGTAATGCCTGGGTTCTCCACTCAAACACCTAAGGCACATAACCCAGTTGCTCTGTGGGCAGAGTGCCCTAGCCCCTTGCCAGGGTTCTGAGCACTATAAAGTTACCTTCTACAACAAGCTTAGTGCTGCTGCAGGCCTATTCTTTTGACACCCAGGCCTGGTTAACACATTACTCAGACAATGTTTAGGAGTTAACCAATAAATGTAGTTTAATATTCAACAAAATCTTGAGTTTTTCCAGATCAGCTTTCCCATTTCTCAGTCCTAACAGAACACTTATCAGGAAATATTTCAGGCACTGGTTTCATAAACCATCTCGAATTAAAATTTCAAATTATATGAACAGTCAATATCAGCCAATATCAGCCTGTGGTACAATGTATGAGTTGAAGTAAGATTTGCCAAATTTTAAACAATTTGATAAGTCAATATATAAGTTGTGGTAAAAGTTGATGAATAACAAACAATATGAATGGTCATTTTATGAGTTGAGGTTGAAGTTGATGTATATTTAACAATTTGATCAAGCATTTTTTATGAGGCAGGATCTGATAAACTCACTTCAAAAAGGGGTATACATGTATTTACTAAGACTAGTTTCTGCGAAATTTTCTACATACTTTCTTTACTTTCCTATTGGCATATTTTAAATTTTAAATTAAATACCAGTGATCAACAAAAAATCAAGAAAAAAAAAGTGTTCAGGCCTTGACGTCAATACTTGCCAAAACTACACAGACTTTTTGTATCGCACTAGAACCCTAACAAATAGGCTTCTGGAACAGGGTTATGTTGCTACAAGATTGAAGTCATCACTACAGAAGTTTTATGGTCGTCATCATGAAGTCGTGGCTCATTATGGTGTATCCATCTGCACCATGAAAACTGATTTATTCAACTGGTCATAGTTTTCCTTTCCTCATTTGTCTACCCCGGACTTGACTTTTTATGAGCAACGTGGCAGGTGTTTCTACAAAAGCAGAGGACGCTTACCCTACCGGTGCACCTGCTCCAGTGGAGTCCGAGTTGCTCATTTGCGTTTGTTACTTTGTGTGTGTGATTTTAGTTACTTCATGTTCTTTGTTGTGTATGTCTGTTTTCCATGTCTGGTCTTTGTCCCTGAATTCCATTCTTTTGATTACTGCTATAACCTTGGTTCCCTTGATTACTCTTTAAATTGTCAGACTTTAGAAACTTGATCAGTAATTTGTGTATTACATAATATACAGAAAATATTTTCAACCATATTTAATATAAAATGAAAAACAAGTGATTAAGTAATAATTTTACACATACTGCACCTGTACATGTTATTATAAATCTATTGTGTACCCAGTATAATAGATGCTTTATATTTATGGTGTGATGTGCATTTACAGATGCAATTTAAAAAGCATTCACATGTTCAACAGAAAGCTAATCAGTGAGGAATTTTTTGTCAGAAATTTTCATTTAAAGGTCACTATCTGAAGGAGTTTAATACATCAGTAGTAAACTATACAGTGTAAAATCAAGCAGGTTAACAATAAAGAAAATAAAAAGAAATTTAATGTATGTTTCAATGGATAAACTCAAATGTAAAATGGGGATAGATCTTTATTGACAAAACAATAAGTTTCTTACAGTTTAAAGACAAAACTACATATATACAAACATATTGGAGCAGGAAACAAACATTGGAACAAGTTGGTTCAAGAACGATAGTCCATAACTAATTAAACTTAAGCTCATCATAAACTTGACTGTAAAACAATTATGTTGGTCCAGTGAATTGTAACATTTTTAATTGTGAGTTATTTCTGGCTGCTATATAAACCCTTCATTTAGGGACAGGGATCTGATTTTGTTGTCACAAGTATTTACAACAATGTACTATACATCAACAAATTTCCATACTTTTCGTTGAATTTACAATCTGCCTTATAAATAAACACAGAGCAGATCCACTTTAAAAGGACACTAAAGTTACAACAAGATTAGTATTTAATGTTAATGTGTCTCCATTAATAATTTTACCCTTTAAGAAGAGTTAAATAATGAAATGTATCAATTTGTTAAAGGTATGTCAGACAAGATTCAATTTTCACAATATCATATTGATTAAACTGAATGTTTAAACATGTTTGCTATCAATAGACAATGTAAATAACTCCTGCATAGAAAACTTATCCTGATTTTAGGGTGTCACTATAGGGAGGGATACCACTAAGTTGTCATGGTGACTATAATCATACAGTAGTTAAATCATTTATCTTTTAGATTGCCCAATGAAGGACTAATAATAAGTGCCATAGTACAAAGTAAATCTTCATACTTTACCAATAATGACTTATTTTTTTTAATAAACAGTGATCTTGTATAACTTCTTTATAAACATCTAATACTATATGTTACAGGAGAATATTACACCTGCCTTTGAAGAGATCATTCAACAAGTTTTAAATTTATGTCGTAAATTTAATTTCGAAAACTTTATTACAGGGCGTTTCTCAAACAAAATCCAACCAAAAATAAGACCCACTGATCTAAATCTGATGATATCAGGTCATAACATACAATGTACTTAACAAGGAAAGTCTCACCTTAAACTAACTATTCTCTTTCTAATAAGAGTAGATTATCTTTACTTGTGAATTACTGCCCAATTTACAAACAATTTTAACAACAAATATGTGACCAATAAAACATGAAACAATTTTCTTTCAATTAAAGACACTAGTTAATAGTCTTAATAAGTACCAATTTAAAATCTGGCAGGTTCTTAAAGGTCGATAAAATCTTTATTTGTTAAGCTATCAAATGTCAGTCAATCTAATTCTCGACTGTAGTGAAAACACGCTCAAACAGATCTAAACATAACAGTAAAAATCGTTGATATTTAAAAAAGGAATTTGAAACCTTTTATTGAGGTTTAAATGAACACAAGCCTAAGATTTCAGACCATATACTTTTTACGCAGTCCAATTTAAAATAGTTTTTCACAGCAGATATGAATAGACATAACTTATCAATATTTAAGCTTAGAATTTCAATAGAGTTTCTGACAGGGAGTATTATTGTATTTACATTTCCTTGATCTATCAATAAAATATGATAAATAATAAAACTATAATTTATACAATGTATCTGCATGTTAGAAAAGTAAAGCCGAAATGTTTATTCCAACTAAAATCAACCTTGAAGTCACTTATGGTGTCCTTCATCAATGAAATACCCTAATACCGTATGTTATTTTGCCATGGGACATATGTGCTGAGATTGTGCAGTGTTTCACCAAAATATCATAGTCAATTGCAGTGTGGTTGAAACTTTACAGCATGACTGAAACTTGAAAACATTACATTGAACCTTAAAATTTATAATAATTTTACCATATTTTTATCATTTTTCAAAGTTTGTTTTATAAAGAAACAACAGATCTGTACTATCCCTATAAATCTTAAATATCACAGAGCTATTACTTGCATAGCACCTCTCTTTGATTTTTTTTAATGTAAGTGAGTGCTCATAATGCATTTTAAACAAAAATAATTTCTGACAAGCACAATACATAATCATAAGGAACGTACTAAATTGACTTTATAGGTACATATCATGGAGTATATATAGTCTTTAGTTTATGATAAACCTATATATGTCAGCACAGTAGCAATCTGTAAAACATTGTGACCAACAGTCAAGCCATGAACAAACAATAATTGGCCACAATTTCTAATCCCATGATGACCATAGTACACTTAAAAGTCTGTTTTGCTACCATGGGATAATAAAATGTTTCCAAGGCACAGCTTGATACAACCACAGAGGTAAAACCCTGAACAATTGGGGCAAGTATGGACACGAATTTCAAGCTTGATACAGCTTTGAAGCTTGACTGATAATATTAGACATTTGAGATGGGATAAGAGTTTGACCAGAGCCGAAATGATCTCTATTGGCCATTAATTCCAAAATGGCTCCAGTTACAACCTCCAAAATCAACTACCTTAGGGGTAAGGCATTTTGTGGTACATCTTAAACATAGGGATTCATTCCCTTTACCTCAAATTATCATAAAGAGTCAGAGCAATTCTTGTGTCTACACCCTTCTAGGCCCCTAATCTTAATATGGGTTGAGTCACAACATCCCTCCCCCAGAAAAATTAAATCAAACCCTTTTTTGGTGGTATGACACCTTGTGGTACAATGTAAAAGAGATCAATTTACTTATAGTCAACTTATTGTCTGGACTTCAGGAAAATACTTGTTTCTGGCCCCTTTTGGCCCCTCATTTCTAAACGGTTTATATCTAAATCCCCAAAATCTATCCAAGTATCTTTGTGGTACTATGGATTCCTGTTAATCGAATAGCTTATTTGTCAGAAAAAAATATGCAATTAACAGGAATATGCCATAAACAGAAATAATCATTTTAAAAGGAAAATACCTAATATTTTCAATGTTTAAGCAGGACATATTCTTTTCTCATACCTAATTAGATTCCTGCCACAGTGTCTAGTCAGAAGACAGAGAAAATATTGTTGTAAAAACAAATTTCTTAAGAAACTGAGGTATTTCATTAACAATGCAATTTTGATTTACCTAATTAGATACATTTATTAACAGTGCAATTTTGATTTACCTAATTCGATACATTTTTTAGTCAATTTTTTTTTCAAATATTTATGCAAGTAAGAGAAATTTTTTGGTCTTATGTTATGAAAATCAGAGGAAATTTTTTACACAGATAACATGGGAAATATTTTTGTTCTTTTTCTATGGAATTAACAGGTATGCTATTGAGTGGAATCCACTGTATAATATATTGAGGAACAATATCCTAAACATCCATATGCTTTTACTGGAGTTATACATTTAAATTGTATGAAATGCTTGTTTTCTGCTCCTTTTTTGGCCCCTATTTCAAAAACCATTGGATAACAATCCCCAAAATCAATAACAGCCTTCCTTTAAGTTGTAAATTTTTATAAAGAACAACCTACAAATATTCCAGTTATGAACCAAGTGTCTACAGACAACAAGGACAGTTCAACACCAGTATATCTGTGGTCGTATAAACATAATAGTAAAGAACTTTTTCTATGAAATATAAATCCTTACCTTGTGGCGACATTTCAGTACAACACCATAAGCCCCTGCAATAAATAATAAATACAGTCATTTTAGTATCATGCCACATTACAGCTAACTTTCCAAAACATTTACATTTGTACATCAAATTATTTATGGAGTATATTCTAACCTACTGTGAAACATTATAATCAGAGTGGCAAAATGAGAAATATAGAATCTACAACGATAATGAGTTGATTATGGAATTTCACGAGATGTGAGAAATTCATAATCAACAAGCTTTGAGTGTAGATTCTGTTTCTCTAATACCCTAAAAATGTCAAAAATACCCAAAAATGAAAAGCGTGTGAAACGTTATGATTCCGATTCGTAGGAAACATGTTGACGTCACACAAACGCAAATATTCCAAGCAAAAGAAACCAGTTGATTTCAAAGGTTTTTTCACTTCAAATCTTCCCAAGTCCCTTCATAATTCTTATTTAAGGTAAGAAAACACCAAAATTATCTCATTTAACTGAAATATAACTACAATGGCAATCAAGGCAATTCAAGATAGAGTCCAAGACAATCAATTTCTAAGCCAATCGAACTCTGAGAACAAAAAAGTCACTAGTTATGAGAACATTTTTTCCACACCAGTCAAGCGGTATGAATATTAAAGCAAAATTAATGAAACTAATTTTCACTTTTAATGATTCAAATGTTAAAACAGTTTGAGAATAAAACTTGACATGAGAGATGTTTTCACAATATTACATGCTGGGTAGATATAAGATAATTTGATGGCAAATTTGTATATAATAATCATTGTTTTGTATGTCTTGATTTATCAACTTAGCTTTGCCCTAGATCAGAGCACCATTATCATGCCTTGGTTTATCAACTTAGCTTTGCCCATGATTACAGCACTATTATCATGCCTTGGTTTATCAACTTAGCTTTGCCCTAGATCAGAGCACTATTATCATGCCTTAGTTTATTAACTTAACTTTGCCCTAGATCAGAGCACTATTACCATGTCTTGGCTTCCTTAGAACTAGATCTGCATGAAAAGACTAGCATGCAATACGGGTATTAAAACTTTACACCTCCCCACAGTTCTGATGACATGACTACATACCCTCCCCTCAGTTCTAATGACATAACTACATACACTCCCCACAGTTCTAATGACATGACTACATATCCTCCCCACATTTCTAATGACATAACTACATACACTTCCCACAGTTCTCATGACATGACTACATACCCTCCCCTCAGTTCTAATGACATAACTACATACCCTCCCCACAGTTCTAATGACATGACTACATACCCTCCCCACAGTTCTAATGACATGATAAGGTACACTCCCCTCAGTTCTCATGACATGACTATATACCCTCCCCACAGTTCTAATGACATGACTACATACCCTCCCCACAGTTCTAATGACATGACTACATACCCTCCCCACAGTTCTAATGACATGACTACGTACACTCCCCTCAGTTCTAATGACATGACTACATACTTTCCCCAACCACAACTAATACACTCCCCTCAGTTCTAATGACATGACTACATACTTTCCCCGACCACACCTAATACACTCCCTCAGTTCTAATGACATGACTACATACTTTCCCCGACCACACCTAATACACTCCCTCAGTTCTAATGACAGGACTACATAATTTCCCCGACCACACCTAATACACTCCCTCAGTTCTAATGACAGGACTACATACTTTCCCCGACCACACCTAATACACTCCCTCAGTTCTAATGACATGACTACATACTTTCCCCAACCACATCTAATACACTCCCTCAGTTCTAATGACATGACTACATACTTTCCCGACCACATCTAATACACTCCCTCAGTTCTAATGACATGACTACATACTTTCCCGACCACATCTAATACACTCCCACAGTTCTAATGACATGACTACATACCTTCACCGACTACACCTAATATTTCGTACTTGTTCATCACATATCATGTATCAGTATACTTCCACAGTATCAACATTCTCCTGAAATAGAAGAAATTAACAGTTACATGTAGGATATTATAATAACCATAGATTGATATCTGTACAGCTACATTCTGTTCAAGCGACAAATGTCTTTGAAGTCTAAAAAGAAGGACTATGCTAGTCCAAGTTAATCAGAATATACATTCATATATGTATAAAAAATAATTAACATTTTTCTTTAATTTGATATAACTGAGAGTTATCTGACCCTGACTTTACTGTATTCCCCATGGTTTCTAGTCAAACAGTCTTTGCCATATAAATTTCTAACAACAAGCCCAAGGTTAAAAGCCCACCAGCATTTTTACCAGCAATGGCTATCAGGCTGGTGGTCAATTTCAAAGAATGGTAAAAAAAGAAACACTTGAAGCATTTCTTCTTGAAAAATTGAAAATAAATAATAAAATCCATCCTATACCTTAGTACATTTTTAAATTGGTGAGGAACAATGAGCCATTATTGTTCTAAATTAAGTAGATTAAGTTATGTACTCTCAATAAAAATGTCATGATCATCATTGCTTAGAATTAACTTTTAAAATTTCAAGAATTCAATTCTAAAATTATGCACAACAATCTGATAAAAGATACAAGCTCTCTTTTCTCCTATTATCCTAGATCTTTAAATGTCAAGACAGAAAAAAAACAAAAATTTAAGATCCCCACACTAATATGATTGGCCAGGGACATGTTACTCAACACCCCATATATCCAAGTGTTGCTAAGCCATAAACTTCAGCATAACAAACCCCTTCCCTTAGGAATGTCATGCTCCTAAATCAAAAGTGTCAAATTCCAAAAAAGGACAACTCTTAAAACATGGTATATTGAGTACCAATTCTTCCATGTTTTATAAAAACAACTCTGTTCTTAATGACAATCTATTATTAAAAGAAAAAAAACATGTTATTGATGTTAAACATGTACTTCCTAAAATGACAAGTCACATGTCTAATACTTTGTATAATCATTATCTGTCAAGTTTGTCTTCATTCTAATCTCCAATTCAAAATTTCATATCATTTGAATTTATGTCCCAGATTTAGGAAAATTTCACTATGCATGCTTGCTACCTTTTGTTGATCTGAAGCCTTTATTATTTATAGAATTTGACATGTAATCTTTCCCTACAAAGAACTGCAGCTGAGGAGATAATTATGAATTCAAAACAATTCAATACAAACTTGTCAATTTAAAATGCCAAAGTGATAATAAAACTTCTACACTCCACAAGAAATCTTAACATTGGATAAAAAAAGAACCATTATATGATCTGAACTTATAATTGTAAAGGTAACTGGAAGAATTAATTGTTAATATGCTGCTGTTAAAGAATTCCTAAGTTGATGGAAATCAATGAAAGTTGGAATCAATACTTTATCCTATACAAACACACCTCATAATTAGCTCTGGCTCACAGTAGATAACTTTATGATTAATTGAATCAATTAATTTCCTCAATCAAATACATGCAAATATTCAATTAATATTTTATAATACTAGTTACAAAGTCAATTATGTTCAGTGAATTAGATATTGGAACCAATTGAATTAATTATTATTTCTGAGGACAAAACTATTGGGTACTAGAGTACAACAGAACTTGCATGATGATAACGATAATGTTAATGATATTAACCAAAAAACATTACTTCAGGGAAGGGATGTCATTAAAAGACAACAATGTTTTTTATATGCAATAGTATATGTATGAAGTACTCTATATAATGATGGCATATTGTCAACTATATACTACACTGTACATCTATCATACATGTACATGTACTTCAATTAAATGGCACATGTAATGCATTCCACCTATAGGGAAAATATTTAAAAAGCCAATTAAAGAAAATGAGATCTTTTTTTTCAAAATACAAATATAAAAAACTACATGTCATATTAATACCATAAATACATAAAGAACATACACAATATATACTACATGTACTTTTTTGTCATATATGATAAATCATTAAATGTGATCAACCAGCATCTGAACAGACTGTATTTTACAAGGTATCACTTAGTTGGTTGACTTAGAACTTAATCGTATACTTTTAAATGAAATGAGAAATGGACCATATAGTATTGATAAAAATAAACAGAATTTCTAAATGTATACAAATGCAAATTACTGAATGTTATCGAATTCTACGATATCATTACTTTACTGAATCAATCAGTGTAAAAGTATGTAAGATTTGTAAACAATTTACCCTTATCGTAAAACTACCTCATACAGAGTTATACTCACCTGCTTACAAAATGAATGTGAACTAATAAAAAGTTGGTCAAATGATAAATGCTGAAGTGCACATAAATTTATAAACATTCCTAAAGTAATATTGTTATTGCTTATACAAGTATAAAGATTTTTTTTAAAGAAGGTAATACAGTATTATTTTCTTCAACAGTTTCATACAACATATACATACACTTGTATTTCTATCCTTACAAAAATAATTTTGATGACATCAAGAATGCCCAAAATTCTTATCAATTTAAGAGTGTTTCAGAAAGAAAATGTACTATGAGTGCCTTCAAATTAAAATTGTAATTTACGATTACTATGGAAAATTGAAGCTATTGAATGGCATGTCCACAAATAGACTTAAAGCCAAATTTGAATTAAACTATTCTTGAACTTTTCCCTGCAATTTGTTGTGCTATAATTAAAGTAATAAACTGCAGACAAAGCACATAATATGCTCCAGAAGGAAGCATAAATGGTTGAATTATCAACTGGGTTCAGTATACTTATGACCAGAAAAACCATCAATATCTGGTTTGTGCATGTAAAATCAGAGCTTAAAAACAGCATCATGGCACCTTCAATCTCATATACTTGGTAAATGCAATTGGGAACCATACCAGTCTTGGAAACATTAGCTAGCTTCGTTGATTAAATACAAATCGAATCTTAGCTTTTTCCAAGATAGGGATGGTCAAAACATGTCATCCCAATGTTTAAGAAAATGACGTGATCAGCTTATCAATACCGGACAATTCGACCAAAAGACATTTCAGACCATAACGACCCACATTTCCTTACCATTTCAGTCCATACATATTTCAGACCATGATGATGGGAAAATGTGTAAGGACAATAAAAAATGTATATCATAACAAACTTTACCATTTTGTAAGCTAATAGTAACAGGGCTAACAAAAATTATTATAGTTGTTTGAATTCATGTTTCTCTGGGAGCCTATAAGGTTTTAGCTTCAAAAGCCACAAAAAGAGTAACAGATGTGTGCAAGTTGACAGCTGAACTCAAAAATTTATAATTAAGAACTGATATAAAATTGATTATTCAGAATTGATATGTAATGGAGTAAAGACCTTATCATGAACTTCTAAAAAATCTAACTGAAATATAGTAAAAGGGATTAAACGTACCTACATGTACAATATGTCATCCTTTTTTTTACACTTTCGCCCTAACCTTATTTTGATATACTAACAGTTTCAAAATGCCTGAATTCAAATAGATTAAAATGTATATAAATTTATTGCAGTTCATAACATAAATATTTCAAAACACATATAATTTGTTTACACATATATTTCAAAGAAATGGGAATATATAACAATCTCTGATGATCATGGCTTACCTACATGTACATCTATTCATCATTTATAGTAGGAGAGCCATGAGATGGTGTGAGCTCTATGGTTATTAAGTGTACCTTCTAAATTTCCCTTAAGGTTCCCCAATATACTAACAAAAAAAGAGTCATGTCCAAGAAGGGAAAATTCAACATTTTCTTCAATGAAACAAATAAAATAATATAGGTTAAGATTACATTTCATTAAAAATAAATTCATCTTTTCTGGTAGTTTTAATTTCAAGTCTTTTTCTAATTTGTTTAACTTATTTAAAGAAGTGAATGATAAGTTTTTCAAAAACTTCAGGAAACATGTGGATGTACGTACATGTATCTCCGCTCTTCCATTGTTGCTGTTGTCAAGAACCTAACCCACCTTGGAACAAAATATAACTCTGATTATATTGTCAAAGTCGAAGCATAGCTTTTCTAAGATAGGAAAGGCAATCATTTTCTTGATTGGAATTTGCAGCTGTCATCTGAATTTTGTTTACATCACATGATATGTGTAAAATATTCCCACCATCCATGGAGAACTGTAATATTTCCGGTATCTGTACAGATTGATCTGACAGGCCAAAATTGAAATGGATGTTGCTACAGATGCCCTTAAGCGATAAAAAATGTTAATTATTGCGAAGTGCTATAAAGTTATTGACCATTTTGAGAGTGAAGGGAAAGGGGGTATGGGGTTGGAATTTAGGGGAAAAAATTGTTCAAGTTATTCATTTGTTGAAAAAAAACTCCCCTATTAATTAACAAGACGGATTTTCAAATAGAAATATTGATTTTGCTTGCTGCTTAAACATAAAAAAATTTTTGCACTTGCGAAACAAAAAATTTCATCCGGGTTGACCCCCCCTCTTTGTAACGTCCTTTATTATTTTTTACGAGTCTCGCACAGACGGTACATGTATATTAAAGATCACATTGCTCACTGATTTAGGCAATGCCTACCCCATATTAAAATTACATACTTGTCAAAAGAAATACTGCATTCACACAAAATCTATGTCTACTCCATATAAATTAATTTTAATAAAAATTATGTTTATTTTTGTTCTGTTAAGATACTGAGGTAATTGATTCGTTTGGTTGTTGTTTTGTTAGTGTGCTAGTTATTTTGTGGCTTTTCTTGCTACTGTATGTAAGACAAAAAAATATTCCATTTTTATTAAAAGACAATTATTTTTGAATAATCGAAAATAAAATATAGGGTTATGAAGTAATATTGAAAGAAAAATACTAAACGAATTTGAGAAGTCAATAATATAAAAAAAAAAAAACAACATATGATTAATTACAGCATACCTTATACATGTCTGGCTTTTGTTTCCATCTGATGCATTCCCGATATTATATTACGTTACTATCAGCGTAAAATATCCCATGAATATGCTGTCTTGTTGATATCCTAAAGTATTTATAGTTTGAAAATGATTTTAAGACTCACTTAAAACATATAAAGTTAAATGCTATGAATTATCAAAACAATCCGGTACTTGTATTTTTACAAAAATGTTTACTACACGTGAAAATCTAATAAAGAAATTCTTTCCACTTTCCAACTTCTTTTCTATCCGCCATTAATTTGCCTTGCCAACATACCCACAATGCACCGTTATTTGACCCAAGTATGTTGGGGTCATAAATAGGTTGAATCTTTTTACACGTATTAAAAAAATCATCATTGTATTGATACTTATTATCATAGCAAGCCAAAGTGGACAAAATTGAGCATTTTCTAATATTAAAAAAAATGATTTTTTAATAATACAAATTCTTTTTCTAATATTACAAATTAGATTTCAAATATCACAAAACACTTTTTTAATATTAAAAATTCAGTTGAATTTCTAATATTAAAAAACTATTTTTGCATATTAGTAATTGATTTTTTAATATTAGAAAATAGATTTTTCGTATTCAATGACAATTTTTTTAATATTAGAATTTTTTTTTGTAATATTAAAAAATGTGACTGATTTTCTAATATTACAAATTCATTTTTTGATATTATAAATTCAATTTGTAATATAACAATGTGTGTGATATTTTATAATATTACTAAATCAGGCATTTGTAGTATTAGAAAATGAATTTTTAATATTTAAAAATGAATTTATAATATTAGAAAATGAATTTGCAAAATTAGAAAATAAGTGTTTTCTAATATTAAGAAAATGACTTTTTAATACTATGAATTCATTTTCTAATATTACAAATTAGATTTCAAACGTCACAAAACACTTTTTTAATATTAAAAATTCAATTGAATTTCTAATATTAAAAAAACAAGATTTTTTAATATAAGAAATGGATTTGTCATATTCAGTTGTGATTTTTTAGTATTAGAAAATCATTTTGTAATATTAAAAATGTGAATGATTTTCTAACATTATAAATTCATTTTATAATATTACATATTCATTTTCTAATATTACAAGTTCATTTTCTAATATTACAAATTCAATTTGTAATATTACAAAATGTGTGATATTTTATAATATTACTAAATCAGGAATTTGTAATATTAGAAAATGAATTTTTAATATTACAAAATGAATTTCTAATATTAAAAAATCTTTTCTAATATAAAAAAATGATTTTGTAATATTAAAAATTCATTTTCTAATATTACAAAATATTGATTTTTGTCCACTTTGGCTTGCCATATACATTGTATTATTATTATTATTACACTATATTTGTATAGCACATTATATAATTGTACAATTACTCTAAGAGCTTTACATGTTAAAACATATGAAATACATTCACAATATATCTATATATAAAAATGAATAGCATATATAACAATTTTGAGCACAATTGCATAGATAAAATTATTAAGAGGATACACATTAAAAATAATCAAATGAAAAACCACAATGAATAAAATCAATACTTGAGTCCAAAAATAAATTAAGTAAAATGTTTTAAAATGAACAGAATATTACCAACATGTCATGTTGAACATTACCTTAACTTAAAATGCAGAGAAATTTTAATAAAATTTTAAATGGCTGAAAACAGTGAAATTAGATTTATATTTGACAAAAAGTACAGAAGGCGTGAATTAATCTATAAAAAGTAAGGCAAAATAAAAGCTTAAATTAAATGCTTGCACAACCTAAATATTAATGTTCAAAATTTATGCAATAAAAATATTAAAATAATCACTTAGATAAAAAATCTTTAGATTAGGAAAGTTCATTCAAGGGCGACAACTAAAAAATAAAAATAAAAAGTAAAGGTCTCACTAACCACTTCCGGGTCAAATGGCCGACCCCCACCCTTGTGTAGTACCAAAAACACACTGAACCTACACCTATGCATTGTAAATGCATTATTTGTGTGTATTCTGATTAAAAGCAGTCAAAATAAAGCTGAGAATGTGTACTTTAAAACCATATATGTAATTTACTACAAAAGTGCATGAATATTGTTTACATGTGTGAGTAATTTGCCTCCATGCTGTCAGTTAGTTGTCCTGGGAATTCACAGTGAAACTTTGAAAATTACTTTTTTAACATTTAAAGTAATGGAAACGTTAGAAGTGGTTAATGTGACCAAATGTCTGAAAAGCGAATTTAAATAGGTGAGTTTTAAGGCCTTTCTTACGCGATCTATGTGATTTCTTGAATTACCCGTAGTTTTCCATCTGTCAGCTGATATGTGGCAATTATAAAGCATTTTGAAGGAATAATCAAGGGAACCAAGGTTATAGCGGTAATCAAAAGAATGTAATTCAGGGACAAAGACCAGACATGGAAAACAGACATACACAACAAAGAACATAAAGTAACTAAAATCATACATACAAAGGAACATAAGTAAATGAGCAACTCGGACTCCACTAAAAACTGGGAGCATGGATCCTCTGCTTTTCTAGAAACACCCGCCGAGTTGCTCATAAAAAGTCAAGTCCGGGGTAGACGAAAGAGGAAAGAAAAACTAGAACACGTTGAACAAATCAGTTTGAAATCATGGCGCAGATGGATACACCGTAACGATCCACGAGTTCAAGATGACGACCATAAAACTTGTGTAGTGATGACTTCAATCTTGTAGCAACATAACCCTGTTCCAGAAACCTATTTGTTAGAATTCTAGCGCGATACAAGAAGTCTGCGTAGTTTCAGCAAACTCTGGCATAACGTATGAGTTGTGATATGAAAACTCCATACACAGGTGCTAAAGGGATATTGGGCTGGCTTCAAAGTGTCTGAAGTATCCTTTATCTCAAGTTCTTTGGGCTACATACGATGTATCAAATCCCTGAAATTAGGATTGTGTAAAGATAATACGTCATCTATATA
The DNA here is from genome assembly GCA_037379345.1 of Perna viridis. Lineage (NCBI taxonomy): Eukaryota > Metazoa > Mollusca > Bivalvia > Mytilida > Mytilidae > Perna > Perna viridis. The sequence goes on from CM074520.1 coordinate 333,926, forward strand.
GCAGAAACTGAGATTAAAGGATCCAGCCAAACGATATTCTTTCTTTTGGATCAGATCAGCTATAAATTCAGCCTCATGAGAGTGAAGGAATAGGTCAGCAAGTACAGGAGCACAATTTGTTCCCATTGGAATGCCGATCGTTTGTTGAAAAATGCGTCCACCGCACTGGACACATATATTGTCGATAAAAATTCCAGCATTTTGAAAACATTTTCTTCTGTACATTTGGGAAATGATTTGAAATTATTTTTACAAAGTATAAGGAATCTCTATCAAGAACTATATATTTTATATTTGTATCTACCATTTTTTTAATGTATAATGTTTTTAAGTCGGTATTTTAACTGACTGTGGGGAATAGAAGTATACAGTGTTGAAAAATCATAGGTTTTAATGCTATTTTATTCTGATAATAGTCTTGAAATGATTGTCTCTAAAAGATCTTTCGATTTTTTTAGTATCCACATTGAATTAATACCACTGAGGGAGTAACAAGTGTTGTGGTAGAACTGCAAACCCTCTTTAACAGTTGTGAGAATAGAAGTTAAAAATTTTGGAAGAGGTTTGGTGGTACATTTTGCTATGAACGTTGTTTGTAGTTTGTATGGATTCTTGTGGAGTTTAGGAAATCAGTACATAGACGGTAAATCACAATAATCGTCTTTGTTAGAGAGACCAAAAGAGGATAGAACATATTTATGGTTTTCCACAATCTCTTCTTTGGAGTGTTGTAGCAATTAAGGTCTTATCACTGATATTATTTTCTAAGTCTACCTCTGATAATAAACATTGGATGTAAAACGTTTTGCAGACAAAAACAATGTTGTTCTGGGATTTTCTGCTGGTACGACAACATATTTGTCATGTATAGACAATGTTTTTGCTACATCTGGATCTTTGAAAACTGGTGCAGGCTTTGCACTCATTGACCTACTTAAAACTTTCATTCGTTTCAAAATTAAAGACCTCACGGCGTTTGAACCACTCTTACAAGTTATAATTCCAATTTATGGAGGAAGGACCTTACGTAGAAATTCGTTTGCGATGATGAATCTCCCGTAACGACGTGACCAGAAGGACCGTATTTGAATGGAGAGTTTTTGCAAGAACAGTCAGGTAGTTAAGCCTTGAAGTCATCAATCTCGAGGTTCTGCAATAGCCTTCTACAATTGAAAAAATTGAATGCAATAGATGAAGTATAGAAATATGAAATAGTCGGTATTGATTTGCCCTTGCCGCGGGGAAATTTTGTTGGTTACGTTTTTGTGAAATGAATTGCAACTATACCTCTGATGACAAACAATAGTGGACGAAATGATCGTTTTTCTTCATCTTGGCCTTTTACACAAACTGGTTTAAAGAGTCTGTGGAAACCAATATAAAAAAAATGATGTCAACAACATGGAAATGGAAAACATGGAAAAATTAAGAGTTTACAATATTTCAGAGTTCTGCTAAAAAAGGGAATGTACGAAAAAAGTTATATGAGCTGCTTGTTCTCACGGTCAACAAGGTAAACAATTATTTAAAGATCGACTGATTTGTCTTGGAAGTTTGGATAGACCGAGTTTTCTCTGGGTCGAGTTGTCTTTTAACCGTTTCAATAGCCAAAGCTGAATTTTCGACCAATCAAAACTTATGTTACATTTTCTCGTCAATGTAAACAAAGCGCTTGATTCGAACGTAAATATCTTAAAATGTGCAGAGATTTTTACACGATATTATAAAACTATTAGCGCTGATCATAGACAAAAATGACATCAATGTGGTAGTGATGTAACCCTCTTCTTCTCTTTTTGAATTGTCCATCTATTGACAAGATTGAGAATGGCAGAACATAAACCCGAATACCTGTCAGCTGAAGCACTAAGAAACAGGTTGTATCACAATCTTCGTGATAAAGGCGCCGTTGACAACATTAAGGTAATAAAAGTTATAACACAAGTTATATTCTTTAAATTATGATTCACTTTATACATATAAATTTGACAATACGTCTTCAATTTCTTAACAACCAATTAGTTTAGCCCTCCAGTTGACATGTTCTAACATGTTCCAATATTAACACTATCTGAAACTATATTTGTACATACAAGTTGTTTCCGCCACAGTATATTTCGTCCACATTTTTAAATTATTGTCCTCTGTTTTAAAGAGATCATGATTTTATTTTATATTAATATATGTTTTATTGATGTATCGATTCGTAAAGAATGTTTACATTGTGGTTTTAGAGTTGTTTGTATATGAGTGTCTCATAAGTCTAACAAGGATGGATAATGGATTTTTAAACGTATTTCCGTTGCCAAAAATCTAAGTCCGGTGTTTTTGTTCTCTGTATAAATTTAATGCATATTTGACATTAGAACATCACAATATTACCAAAATTTTCATTGAAGACAAAGTAAAATCACATAGGCTCTGTTTATGAGGCTTTGTTTTTCATTCTGGTTGAGATCGTTCTTTACAAAGATTTGCCGTTTGTATGTCATCAATTCTGTATAACATAAGACACTTTTCAACTCTAATAACCCCTTCCCCCCCCACAAAAAAAAGAAAAAGATGACAATGATAAATATATTCCATAGTGAAACCAATTAAATGTTAATTTACCTATGCTTTAATTGTATACATATTGAAAACTATGGCCAAAAAGTTCCATGGAGGAGATGACAAGAAAGCTGTACATATAGTGTGTTTTAAATGGTAGCTTGAATAACAGAAAAAAACATTGATATTAACTGAAAATCTCAATAAAAATAGGTTTTTTTGGTGGTATAATTGCTTACTCCATGTACAGTATACATGTATGTTAAATGGACATATATTTCATTTTCTGTATCTCACATTCCCAATACAAGATCCTCTGCATTTGCTGAAATGGAGTTCAAAAAGTATATAAAATATGAATTTTTTTTAGACTATGCCTATGATTGACGGAGCACAATGTTGTAAAAGACAAAAAAAGCACCTCCACACTTGTGTGATCTCTTAAGTTTTTACAAATGAGAAATCCAAGTAAAGTTTAGATATGTTTAATTTGTTACATTTGTATAAAGAGCTCAAAGTAAAAAATTCCAAACTTTTCCCTATGTGTTGTCTACTGTTTACAATGTTATCTGATACATGTAACTACATGTACTAGTGGAAAGATAACTGATACCTTTGGCTATTTATAAAGTATGTAGAAACATCTTTTTGGGGGTTTTTGATTTATTAAAATAACAAAAATAAAGAGTGTACTTTGCCGATTCATGCCTGGAACTTCCCTACTGTTTCTGAACACTATACAAAAATATAGTCCAAATGTAATTCCTTCTATATCATTCAGTGCATCTTAATAATCTGTAAATATGTTTATGGCAATTATTCATCTAAAAGTATTCTTTTACATGTATTTCTACAAATAGAAGTAAGATCTAGTTTTCAAATGAACTTTAGATTTGAGAGACTCCTTTATGGATGCTGTTTATTAATAAATTAGCATTTAGGGAATGAAGGTCTTTCAATAATGTTCCAGGAAGCAATAAATGTGCTAAGCATTTTTCCATTTAATTCAATTGTCAGTCAAAATCTCCATCCTATCATCAGTTTTTTTAGGACCAGTGATTTTAACCAAGTAAAATTGGCAGGAAAATTCAAATTGATAAAAAGGTGTCTAGTTTTGAAAATTTTAATGTGTTGATCAAGGAAGTTATTTTCTTAAATGAGACATGACACAAAAATTTATTTTTTAAATTTTTTGTTTTATTTGATTTATTACACTTTATATATACAATCAAAACATCCCTTGTAGTCACTTTTATCATTTAATTGGACATAAATTGATTCAAAATCAACAATGACCCAAGCCATCCGAATTTTAATTAGTTATGTGGTCACGTTACTGTGTTACGTCATTTTTTCTCAATTCATAGATGGAGTGGTTGAAATGCATGGGGCATCTGCATTTGTTACATGATTTCTACAATTGAAAGTGAAAATATTGAAAGTTTTGGTTTGCCAGTAAATATATACATACAGTAGTATCAATATAAACCACTTCGAGAAGAAAACAATAAACATTGTCAGAAATATTTAACTATTACATGTATGACGACTAGACTATCCACAGTGACACACACCAATTCAGTTCCAAGGTTACATATAGAAATATTTCATTATGTTCTGTCATGTAAGATCGAACTTTTTACATAATATAAATTAAATTTATCTTCTAAGATTTAAACAGTTCCGATCTTGATCTTTAATAAAATATTGATTTCACTCCTTTTTTTACGGAACGTTACTCCTGACAAGTGTACCAGTACCAGGAAGTGTAATATACAAAGTCCCTGCAAGTACAGAGGATAATATGAACATGTTCAATTTTCATTAGTTTTTGATAATTTTATTTGATAACCCAAAAAGGTTTCGTGATGGAGCGTCCTCGTGTTCTAAATCTTTTTTGCTTAAAACTAAATATTTTAACTGACTTATAAATTAATACTTTCATACCAGAAAAGCTCCCTTTAACTGACCTATGGTCACCTATTATATACTGCATATTGTGTAAAATTCTCCTTGTAATTTGTTTTATTTCAAAATCTGTAAGACAAAAGAATTTCCAATTATTGTCAAAGTCATACCCCTGCATTGACACCTGTGTCACAGGTCACCGAACCATATAAAGATAAAAGAAGCTACCCGTGCTATCTCTGGGTCATAACTACATGTAAGTCTACCAGGCTTGTTTATTAATATAACCCATTGGCAAAGAACGATACACAGTGTCACTGTTTTAGTTGTGCCCTCCAGTTCAAGTCCTAAAAATAGTGTGCAAAATAGTTGTTTATTCACCAAGCCTAATGTATGCCTAATGAAAATGAAAAGTTGACAGAAAACAAGTAGAACTTTAGCCTTCTAAACATGATTATTGCACCCATACAATGTACACAGATCAGTGGACCACACTGCATCATATAGACAAGCTATTTTCAAAGATGTATTAATTTTTTCAGGCACATGTATACATTTTCAATGTACCATATGGAGATTGAGAACCAATGACATAGCATTTCCATATATGGTAATTGAGCTTTACTTCTGGTTTTCATTTATGCATATTAATTAGCGCTTCGTGAGAACACACATAAATCCTTCCAACTTTATTTAGCGCTAACCTGATGAGAAAATGTTTGTTACTCTCGTATCTAAACATACTGTAGTTTAATAAATATAAATGTTTATAAAATGATATTTTTTATGTTATGTCTTCTTTAAGCTAAAATTTGTTCCATTTGAGCATACATTGTAATTACAGTGTAAGATTAAATTCTGTTGAAATACTTTTAAATATGGTTGCAAATTAACTTTGGACAGGTTTAAAAAGTGGGAAAAAGGTAAAACAGGACAAAAGGCGTATGTTCAGAAAAAAAGGTAATACAGAGCTCAAATTCTTGCAGATTTTGAAAATAACATGTTAATGTCAACCTTTAGATACTGTAATATCATTAATAGTGTATGGTATCAATTATGTATTTATAAGTAGTTATCAGATAAAAAAAACTTCTATGAACAGTATCTGAAGGTTGACATTAATATGTTCCTGTGTTAAATAAATTATTGCAGTGTACTGCTATACCAGACCTCTCATTCATTAGCAACAAGAAGTGAAAAGAAACTGGAAGAAGTTCAGTAGAAGCAAAAAATGAATATAGTGAATAAGGTCATGAAAATAGGTAGAACAAAAATAAATGCTTAAGAAAAATTAAATAGAATGAAAGGAAAAGGTGAGTTTGAGATGATAAAATAGTAAAACTAGGTACATGAAATAAAAATGAAAATCAAGTAAAATACTTTGAACAAGAAATTGTTGAGAATGTTTAAGCTCACCTGTACATGATGTTATAATGAAAAAAAAATAAAAGATTCCTTTGGAAAAAAGACAAGTTATAATTATATAAAAAAATCAGTTTAGAATGGAAGCATACATGTACATGTATGTTACATAAGTGACAAGAAAATGTTAAAAATACAACTATCAGCATGAAAAGTATGAAAATTAACAAAAATATTTAAACAAGCAAAAGGTTTTAAGTTATACATTGAGAAGATGAAAGATTCACTGGAATATAATTTAAAAAATAGATATATCTGTAATAATGATAGGCTATTTTTTGAAGGTTTAATGGGTTTTGACAAGTTTAATTGATTATAAAGAAATAGAAAGGCCAATAAACTATAAATAAATTCAGAAGGTATGATTTGCTCTGACTCTAGGGTACACAGCTTTCATATCTTTACAATTTCAATTGTTTACGATGTTCATTTATTGTAAAGGTTGACTGTTATTCCTAACATGAAGGACTGAAGGCAATAGGATGCATATTGTCTATATATTTAATTTTCTTTTACCACTTAATTTTGTTCCACCTTTGATAGAAAAAAATCTTCTTGATGCTATTTCATTGTTTCTTTTCACTATACTTCTCTCTATGATGCCCTGCTGAATATTATCAAAGATTCACATTTTGATGGCATGTAAATAATATAATTAGTGTTGTTCAGTTGGTTAGAATTATCAATAGATTATCTTTTATTATTGGTTAGTGGTAACCGACCGATTATCCATTGTAATCGTTATTGTTGGTTAGTGGTAACCGACCAATTATCCATTGCAGTCGTTATTGTTGGTTAGTGGTAACCGACATATTATCCATTGTAATCATTATTATTGGTTAGTGGTAACCGACCGATTATCCATTGTAATCGTTATTGTTGGTTAGTGGTAACCGACCAATTAACCATTGTAATCATTATTGTTGGTTAGTGGTAACTGACTGATTATTCTACATCTATATCCTATGCTAAAAACTAATTACAGTTTGGCATATTTTTTTTTTCACGACTCCATTGAAGAACAACTTTAAATCCCTTTTGAAGTGGAAATGTTGATCAGTAGAATAGAAATGATGTCCCAGCTTATGATCTACTATAGCTACATGTGTAAGAAGGAAAAGTTAATATGAAGAGTGAGCAGTGATTTTGACAGATAACTGGTTACTGAAAATCTCAGTTGATAAATCACATCTAGCAGGTGAATCAACCGATTTGAGACTACACCATGAAATACATGTATTATATCATGTTTTTTAATGTTATAGAGCCAATTGCGAAATAGGATAGTAGAGGAACTTCAGCAGTCATACCAAGGACATCTGTCAGTGAGAGATCTGAAGCTACCAGAAGAAGAATCATTACTTCACAGAGCAGCTAATAGTTTAGTTGCTGATCATCTTCGCAGTTGCCAGTATGATTATTCTTTCAGTGTATTTCTACCTGAGAGCCGGACTGCCAAGGACAAGGTAAGTAAGGTTAAAGGTCATTTAGACTTTTGAATGATCAGTTATTGTTCTTTATTTGTGAAATTTTTGAGACGTTTAAGAATAAACAAGGTTACATGAACATGATTGAAAATCTTTCTGATTGTCGAAATGTGCCTAGACTGCATGATCTATTAGACTGAATTCCTTTTGTCCTGTATTTTTTTAACAATTGAATTGAAATGTCTGGCTGAAACAAATTGTAACTTTTTTTAAAGGGGATTGAAAAATTCTTGATTGGTCTGACATATATTCCAAACATCTGGTGGTTTAGCATTTCGTTTGATTGGACTCATCTGTGATGTACTTTCAAAGTGAAAAGAAAAAATGTTATCTGACAAAAACTATTGCACCATTGGTATTAAATATTGTTGTGAACTCCATATCTTCTTTTTATAGATCTTTGCCACAGAAGACATTCTACAGTTACTTGGGATTAGCCCATCATCAAGACTATATAAGAAAATGGTAATCACTTTATAGACTAAGCTTAAATATTGCAAAAAATTACACACAAAACCATAGTCAGCAGTACATGTATATGATATCATTGTTCTGTTTGTTATGGTGTTGAAATTATATAAAGTGATTTGATATTTTCAAAATTAAATTTTCATAGATCATAGCAAATTATCCATGATGTGATAACGTAAATATCTAACCGTCCAAGAAGTACATAAAATAGCCATAGCATAGAGAAATATATATGCACTATGTCAAAAAATATTTGATCTGTTCCAGTAAATTGTCCTTCAATATTTTATCATAATTTCACATAATTAATTGATCTTCTTATTTTTAATTCAGGTTTCAGGCAAAAGGGATCAAATGAAGAAAGGTACAATATAGATAAGCTATATTCATGTGATTATTATAATAAAAAAATAAAACATTTATCCTGCAATGAGGTTATTTGTTAAACGAATAAAGGTATACAGTTATTTTTTTGCTGTATTCGTACATTAGCAGGTTATCGACTTTCTGGCTCCTCCCGCTCACATGATCGGCGGAACTACTTTTTTCTGGTATGCATAAATTAATCATGGCCGCCACCATAGAAACGATATAAACAAATTGCAATTGCGTATCTGGTTAATCTTTTTTTTTCGCTGTTTTGTTTCGTTTTCACTTTTTTACCTGAAGGAAATAAAAGATTTTATGTAAACCAAATAATGGTTTTGTTTGTATTTTTTTCACCGCCATATATATGGCAAATCCCAAATCTAGTTCAGATTTGATTCATTATCAGTTTGCAGACGACTTCCTCTGTCATTTCAGTCATGTTGGACTCGGAGCCAGAGTGTCCGTCACAATTTAACATAAACTGGTCCCCACTTTAAGAAATTGAAGCATTACAATATGATAAAACTCTTGAAGAGACAAATGACCAGGAAACTGTAATGCTCTTGGATTTATTTCTGCCTAAAACCCAAAATAATGAATAAGGAACACTACATTATAGATCTGCCCATACAACTGCCTCCTCTTCTTCAAAAATCTCAAACAAATATTTCAAATCCCAAAGAAATTAGTGTATAAATTTCACCCCTGAAATCTACTGCCATATACCAAACAGAAACAAGACAAGTCAGCTTCCACCTTCCTTGCGAAGTTCAAAACCTTAATGATCTTAAAATCGACTTCACATCTTTTAAAATATTTGTATTTATTGTTCATTTTACTTATTTGTCTCTTAGAATTAAATAAATTTTGATACATTACTTATTTTCTTCAGACAGCTTTGACGGATTATATGGTGCGGATTAAATCTCAATGTTTACTGAGTCATGTGCCATGTACCATGTGTATTAATTTTTTTCTTCCGGTTTAAGGATCGGGGCTCCTCAGGGGATATCATTTTAAAATTTTATTTTAAAAATGTACACATGCACAAAACTATTAATATAACAGGATAAAAACAATATAGGTACATTGTCGAAAATTATTGAAGATATGTGTATTCGGCTTGGAACGGGGGAAATAGCTTGGCAGAGCCTCGTATTTCCTACCTGTTCCATCGCCTCATTACATATCTTCAATAATTTTCGACAATGTACCTATATTGTATATGTAACTAGGAATTTCTTCATTATAGATTTGTGACCTTTAGAACCAAACAGATTTAAATTCAGATTTTCAGAACTATCAAGCTTTACTTAAATATTCATTTAGAAAATGTTTAGTTTATCTCATATCTGTTGTTTATAACATCACTCTTTTCACTTATAACTATTTTATATACAAATGTACTCTTGCTTTGCTAATTTTGCAAAAACACATTGTATTTGAATTATTTGAATAATTTTGTAGGATTTTTATGGCAGCTTTTATGTGAGTTATCTGCCCTTCATTCTAATGCTGTACATGAAACAGGAGTCCAGACTGATGTGAGAGTATCACCAGTTTCTTCTCTTGGTAAGTTTTTACGTTACCAGTTAGTTGTGACTTTCCTGACAGATTTCATAGTATCACCACTGTATTTCACATGTTATCAGTTAGTTGTGACTTTCCTGACAGATGTCAGAGTATCACCAATGTCTTTTCTTGGTAAGTTTTCACTGGAGTTGAATGAGTGTTACTTTCACTGACTGACTTTAAATGGTGCAAGTACACAATCATCATTAACCACAGTAATTTTTGACACAAAATACAATACTGGAATAAGATATGACAGAATTGAAGTACACAAAATACAATACCAGAATAAGAAATCACAGAATTATTTTAAAAAGTATAATTTTTATTTACACTTGATTTATAAAACCATTTAAATCAAAGAAATGGACACTTAAACAAGGAACTAAAAATATAGATAATGAATTGAGCCATTTGAATCCATTTGGATGGTAAGCATATTTGAAGTATTATTCTTACCTCAACTAAGGGAGAACAGGGAAGTGGGTAGTCTGACTTTCATTGATTAAAACACCAATGGAAAAAAAATGATTTTTTTTTCAAATGACCCATGCATCTTTACATTTTAGATATATGAACCAAAATAGGTTATTTAAGCTATATATTTTTTTAGACCTTTATTTGAGTATTGTTCAAAATCTAATTTAAAAGTCCATTATTTTAATGATTTTCTTCATTGCAGATTATGAAATATTGAATACTCTATTAATTAACAGAACATCAGAGATTTCACTGGTAGACTCTTTTCAGTGAAAATGTTTTTTTGTTTTGTTTTGTTTTGTTTTTTTTTTAAGGCGCTTTCCTTGATAATGCATTGTAAATTAAGCATATTAAATGTCTAAATTTTAATGAGGTTAGTTTATTAAAGATTGACCTATAAACTATATTTGAGGAAATTTAATTTTAAAAAGTTGATAAAGGTCCTATCTTACGTAGTCTGTGGATAATGTATTACAGATGAAAGATTAAATGGAGTAGATCAGTTTTATTCTTCAAAGAGAGATGAGAATTTTAGAACAAGTGTCACTGCAGTAGAAGATCGTCTTATGTCCTTTCAGAAACAGTTAGAGGAACGATACAGACAAGATCTAAAACTGGAGGTAAGAATTAAATGTGCCCAATTATAAACAAGAAGTAAAGGTGGTCAAAAGTCATCATCCACCTACAAGTTACTGTCATGTCAAAACATGAGAATTAATTCCCATTAAACATCTGAGGCACCTCCAAATTACATTTGTTCCTCATACATGTGTGTTCTTTAAAGATCAAATCCCAAATACCAACAAAAGTTTATTATTTATTAGATACAACTACATTTGAATTTCTTAATTATTATAATTAGTGTAATAGATTTAGCAAATTTTATGACATTTTATATGCCATCTACTTTATTATTGTTTATGATATAGTGGTTCTGTAACTTTAGCTTGCTAGAATGAAAGATAATGAGATTGCAAGGATTAAAATGGAAGAAAAAGAAAGTTCAAGAAGAGAATTAGAACAGCTCCGACGAGAGGTACAAATACAACACTTTGTGTCTTGTAATTGTGTGTACTCCTTAACTGCACACATATTTTAATATATAGCTCTTAAGTTTGAAGATGTTATTTTTAGTCCAATTTAGTGAGATGAAGTGACTTGCAAATCTCCTTCACAATGTTGGATGTTTGAATTATCATGTTAAAAACTTTCTTCGTATTGTCCTTCGTCAATAGACATTTTGACTGATTTAAGGCATTTCTAAGCTGTTAAAATTCATATTATGATTGGTAATGTTATATCCTTATTGAATAGAACTTTTCATAGTGTTTCTGTCAAATTGAACAGTACATGATTTATTTGAACAGTTGGAAAGACAATACCAAACTAAGATGGATGCTGTTTTACTGAAGGAAAGAAATACTATGGAGAGAATACAAGCTGAACAAACGGTAATCCATTGTCCAACTCATCCCAGTTTTATCACATGTAGGGATACATTAAAATAAATTTTACCTTTATTGTACAGAAAGTATTTTCTCTGAAGTGAAACAAGACAACCATTAACATTGTAGTGAAAGGGAGATAACTAATAAAAAAATATCATATTCATAAGAAATCTCAAATGGAAAATTTCGACTAAATTTTTCTACTGAAAATTTACCCACCAGATTGCTTGTAATCAGACCCAGATTTGAATAGGGATTTACATGTAAATCCAAAACATAATTTTATGCAATAAAAAGTTTATCATGTATGTAAACAGATGCATGACAGAGAGATCTACACACAGAGGCAGTCATTACTGGATGAGATAGAAATCTTACGGAAACGTGAGGCTGAAATCAAAAGGGAGGATGAAATGAATCGAAGGTATTTTATATCTTATTGAAGGACCTGTATAAATAGCACAAATTTAATCATGTATGTCTTATTTTAAAGTTTTCTGCCTTCTGTAGTTTAATAACATTTAGTGACAGGTCTTTACTAATAACAAATTTTGTACATATTCTTATAGTTTTTAAAGATTATATTTATTATTTTCTACTGTGAAATATGACAATAGGAGATGTGGGATTGCCAATGAGTCAGTCATCCACCAAAAGCCAAGCAACAAACAGTGAAAGAACTTTTATTCATGGGAACCAATTTTTGTTGTTCAGAGAAAAAATGTTAGTTGATTCTTGAATATGTTGATTTGAGAATTCCATCTTACAAATGAATTTGAAATTTCCTTTTCATTGGAAATAAATTTTGTGGTTTACCAAATCCACCAAAATCATGAAAATTTAGACCCCATGAACAATAATACTTTCACAGTATATGAACATGAGAGTATATTCCAAAGAAGTTCCTTAGCAATATTTATCCATTTGTATTATTTTCAACAATAATTTCAAGTGAATTGTAAGTTAAATGGGAAACTTGAAATATGTTTTCTCAGCATCATAAAATGATTGCTTTACTTAAAGTAAAAATGAATATGAATGTAATGTTGATGTGAAATCTATATGAACAATAATCAGTAAAATCTTAGCATGTAGACTACTTCAGTTGATAACACAGAATGGTCTCATTCATGGTTAAACATCAAGTACAAATTATTTTACAGAGAATCTAAACTGAATGATGACAGAGTTAAGGCTAAGGAAGAGGCTGTACGACATCGTGAACAACAAGTGAAAAAATTAGAGATAGAATATGAACAGCGACTTCAGAACGAAATGACCAAGTATGTTTTATCCTTATTTCCTTGTTTTTGATATACTCCAAAATCTTATAATTAATCTGTGTTTTAACTGTGTGATAGATTTTGTAACAGATACAAACAAACAAATGTCCATAATTTGCTGAAATACTTACATAATTGGAGCTTTAGTGTGGACTTACAGACCCAAATAAAAGAAGTATATGAATGTAATCTTTAATTTTAATTTCACAGAGGGTAACATTACCTTATATATATAGAACTATGACAATCACAGAGGGTAACATGACCTTATATATATAGAGCTATGACAATCACAGATGGTAACATTACCTTATATATATAGAACTATGATAATCATTGAATAAAATCATCCTTTATTTTCATATCAGGTTTAATTATGTATGAAACCTGTATATTACAGATTCAAAGTAGAAGAACAAGCTAAATACATGGAGAGAGCCCAGAACTTAGAACTAAGAGAAACAAGGGTCAAAGGTTAGCAAGATATGGTGTTGGTTTAATGCACTTTTCTTGAGTGGGGGGCATAGGTTCAATACCCAGGCAAATCATGCCAAAGATTTTCAGTTTGATATTACTAATTGTCCTGATAAATATGTATGGAGTGACAACAGAATGTGTCATTTGAGTGATATATCTTCTTGTGATCTATGGCATGTAATTCATGCACATGATAGTTAAATTTAGTTACTTCAGGAGATTGATTTTTGTTTAGACACTTTCATTTTCTTTTTTTTATTTTCGAATAAAATTCATAAAGAAATGTCTTATTACAGATGAAGAAAGAAGAGTTGGAGATGAAAAGGACATGTTACAAGAAATAAAAGATCAGTTGAAAGATAAAACTATCAGAGTCAATGATTTAGAGGTTTGTACTAGGGAGTCAATGGTTTAGATGTTTGTACTAGGAAGTCAACAATTTAGAAGTTTGTACTATGGAGTGAGTGGTTTAGATGTTTGTACTAGGGAGTCATTGGTTTAGATGTTTGTACTAGGGAGTCAATGATTTAGAGGTTTGTACTATGGAGTTAATGGTTAAGAGGTTTTTACTAGGGAGTCAATGATTTAGAGGTTTGTACTAGGGAGTCAATGATTTAGAGGTTTGTACTATGGAGTTAATGGTTAAGAGGTTTTTACTAGGGAGTCAATGATTTAGAGGATTGTACTAGGGAGTCAATGATTTAGAGGTTTGTACTATGGAGTTAATGGTTAAGAGGTTTTTACTAGGGAGTCATTGATTTAGAGGTTTGTACTATGGAGTTAATGGTTAAGAGGTTTTTACTAGGGAGTCAATGATTTAGAGGATTGTACTATGGAGTTAATGGTTAAGAGGTTTTTACTAGGAAGTCAATGATTTAGAGGATTGTACTAGGGAGTCAATGATTTAGAGGATTGTACTAGGGAGTCAATGATTAAAGGTTGATACTAGGAAGTCGATGGTTTAGATGTTTGAACAAGGAAGTCAGTGATTTAGATGTTTGTACTAGGGAGTCGATGGTTTATATGTTTTTACCAGGGTGTCACTGGTGTAGAGGTTTGTACTAGGGAGTCAATTAGAGGTTTGTACTATGGAGTCATTGGTTTAGAGGTTTATACAAGAGAGTCTGTATTTTAGAGGTTTGTACTAGGGAGTCTATGATTAAGAAGACTGTACTAGGGAGTCGGATGATTTAGAGGATTGTACTAGGGAGTTGATGGATTAGAGGATTGTACTATTGAGTCGGATGATTTAGAGGATTGTACCAGGGAGTTGATTTGTACTAAGGATTTTTTTAACTTAGTATCACTTGATAGGTCTATAAATCAAACACTGCATGTGTATACTTTTTCTAACTCATTTTACTATAATTCTTTTGATTTCATTATTATGAATGTACAATGTCTACACCAGCAAGTATGAAACAATGTGTAAAGATATATTTTTGAAAATATTTGCCAAGACTTTTTTTTATTGATCAAGAATAAAAATCAGAGATTTTATGACAACCAGATACTGTTGTAGTTCTGGCATAAATGGTGCCTTTTTGAATTTGCCATAATTTGTAACTTATAATTTAATTATCTTGGTTTTAGAATTAATCTGATGATTTAAAATTAAAAAATCTAGTGTTTTTTGTGTATTTCTAATTTTAAAATATCATGTTCATGAAGTGTTGACTGCCCTTGTGTATAACTTTTTAACAGTAATATTTCATTTATTTGCAAATTGTTCGTTACAAATTGCATCAGGATTCCAAGCATATTCTGATGCTTCCTATTGTCGAGGGAAATAACTAGCTGCAAAGCAATACATAAAACAAAGAATTTTACCCTTGTGTATATTATACTACTGTCCTTGGAGAAACTTTGCGTTCTGTTCAAATTTGTTCCTTCCACTTACAATGTATACAAACAATGATAAGGACATTAAAACAATGCTGTAAACTTTGTGAATATCTTATTAAAAAATACCCTTTTCATCCAAAAAAAACTTCATTGAAAAAGTAGACATGTAAACTCAAAACTGTTTTATGTTAATATTTTGTTCTGTTTTCAGACCCAGTTACATGAAGAAAGACATAGAGATATATCAGCCAGCAGACAGAATGAAATTCTCAATGCTAAAATCAGAGATGTGTGTATTATATCTTAGGAAAGTTTTATGTTTGTAAAAGAATTAATTTCAAATACATTTGTCTTATTGTGGCCAAGAAAAGGAATTGACTCAGAAGTTTTAAATGGGAAGTTTTTATCCCCTCACCAATGTAGAATAATGTCTATACATTTTCTACCAGTGTTGTGAACACACAATTATCAACATCAAAACTTTTGTGCATACTTTTGCTTAACAATGACGATTATGGTCAGAATGATGGTTAAGGTAAGACTAGGACATTTTTAATTTCAAGGTAAAAGTTGAATGAATGCCAAGCTTTGCACTTTAGTTTATATGTTTGGAGATATCATTTATAGATGACTTTAAA
Organism: Perna viridis; assembly: GCA_037379345.1. NCBI lineage: Eukaryota > Metazoa > Mollusca > Bivalvia > Mytilida > Mytilidae > Perna > Perna viridis. The sequence goes on from CM074520.1 coordinate 349,876, forward strand.
TCATACAAGTTGTTTTTGTATTTATTATTATTTCATATTAACCATATATATTCAGATGTCTGATTATAAAGTAATGAAAGAACAGAATGTTGTGATGAAGAATGAACTAGAGGCTCTCAGAACGTAAGTGTGTTTTCTATAATAATTCCTCAATAATTGTATGAGGAGGAAAGTATACTATATGATCCTTGTCTGTCAGTCTGTACGTTCTCTGCAAGTACTTGTAACAGTCGCTTTATACTTTGACATCAGCTTCATATAAGCATGCAATATCTTGGGTTTTATTTTTTAGACTTATGTGACGACAACTTCATGTTTGCAAAGTTGGCTTATATTTTGACAATATACAAAAGTTTTGTGCCAAATTCTTTTAATTGCCAAAATGATCATAATGATAAGGCCTGCAAATGTCTGCATTGAATCAAAGATGTCTAAGACTTCTTGTTAGAGTTCTTGCCCTTGAAAGGCAAAAAATGAGTTTTTTTTACAGTTTTTAGCCAATATCTTGAAAACTATGATAGAAAGAAATTTTTTATGCTGAAATGATCCTTATGATAAGGCCTACAAAAGTCTTCATTGGATAAAAAATGTCAGACAATTCCTTGTTAGAGTTATTGCCCTTGAAATGTGAAAAAAATGATGTTTTTATCAGTTTTCAGCCAATATCTTAAAACCTGTAATAGATAGATTGAAACTTTCGTTTGATTAAATGACCATTATGATTTGTCCTTCCTAATTCAATTTTTGAGTCAAAATTGTAGGACTACTCCTTGAAAGGCAAAAAATTAACAATTACCTCTTTGCAGGAGATTGTCAGAACTGCTTAATATGAATGAAAGAGAAAGAGGAAGTAAGTACAAAAATACATTAATCTGCATGGATGAAATTTATAAATCAAAACAATTTGTTAATGAAGGTTGGGCGGTAGTGTTTTATTTTAAAACTGGATCAAAAAATTTGTTTCTTTCTTTCTACCATGTGCTACGCCAAATAATTTTCAATAACCTTTCACCCCGAAGTCATGTTTGGTCATATATATTATGTAAGTATGCATAAAAAGTAGGGTTGGAAACGGTTAACTGGTTATCTGTCGGATGTACCAAATATCATATTCCAAAAACGTTCCTCAGTTAACCGTACATGTTTTGAATTTTTAGATTTTATTTTGCTGTTATTTTTAACAGATCATAGAAATATCCAAGCGCCGTTATCTAATTAATATGTGCAAAGGTTATTTGACCAGAGGCTTATTACAATATTAAAAGTTTTTTAATAGTTCTCAAAACATCTAATTAAAAATTGATTTTACGGCTTGGTTGTCTGAAATATTAAACAAATAAAACGCAAACTATGTGATTTTGAACTAGCATACACAGGCATGACAAGCAATATGCTAAATCATCTAATGTTGAAACACTCATCAGAATTTTTGCAAACCCTGGAAAAAGCAACACAGTGGTCAATGAACAACTTTGTGAACTCAACAAGGACACAAATATTTTCATCATTGTGATCTGAACTCGTTACAAATGCAATAGTTGCTATGATTCTACTGGATTATTTACCATTACACAATGTTGAGGTGCAAGTATTTTCATACATATATACTAGTTTATAGTTAAATCAACTTATACATGTTTTTTATATGTCAAACCAAACAGAAAACAATATGGTAAATAAATTTTCTGGTTGTAATTGCCTTGTTAACAAAATCTTTCAATTAACCAATAGAAAATTCTAACTATTAACCAGTTGGTAATTTCACATGATTTTGACAACCATAACAACAAAACATAAGCATTGATAGCTTGCACGTCACAACTGAAGTAATATTTAGTACAATATATAATTGGTTATGAGTTATCCACTCTTTTAAGAGCTCAAACTTAATGCTTGTGATCCTACTTCAATAAATGATTTTGTTCTCTTTAAATCGTAACAGGACAAGAAGAGCTATTAAGAGAGTTGAGAAGACCATCCCCAGAAACACTAATGTTACAGAGAGATTTAGAGAAGGCTAAAGAGAATTTACGATCAGAGCTGGTCATTGCTGGAAGTCAAAAAACACATCTAGAAAACAGACTTCAGGAAGAGGTAAAATAAGTACAATACTGTAGGAATGTACTATTACTCAATACTCACGTAGATCAGAAAGTAAATTTTATAATTCATTGATATTTGATTATTGCATATAAAATTTCACTCTAGTTCTTTAAAGATTGGTCAGCATTTCCAGTAAATTATGACTGAAGAAAATCTATTTTTGCCTAAGATTTAAAATTAATTTTTTATAAGCATTCCTTCATAAATAAGTTACAATAATTACAAATGCAGTAAGAATGGTACATGCTTCAGGGAATCGAGACTCCCATTTTTATTTCCGGGATTAGGTGTAAAAATTCTTGCCATTGAAATCCTATGGCGCCATTGCTAGTTGTATGACAGTGGTGTAATCCTGGAATGTATGGTAAACAGACTATTATCAGTGGAAAGATGAGAAATGCAGAGAATTCCATAAGTCAATCTGATGATTTACTGATATTACATAACTCAGGTAGCCCCAAGGCTATATTGGACAAAAAAATAATTGATAGTCAGTGAAGTAAAACAATTAAGAGTGACAGTTGTTGACTTGAAATATCCTATTCCCATGTGTCACTTGAACAATACTGAGATGAAACTCAGAGAAATATTCGTCCAAGGAAAATTTATTGTATGTTGGAATCTTAATTTCATGGTTCATTCAATAACCCACAAAAAGCACAAAATTACTACCTAACAAATAAAATGAATTGCCAGGTTTGGAATCAATATGTTGAAATGAGAAGCTATCAGTTATCTTTAATTGTCAACATTTCTTAAACTGTTCAAGTTCATATTACTATAACACTTAATTTTATCTATATTTATCCAGTGTCAACAACAGACAGAAACAACATTCTGTTTTCATTTTCTGGATTCAGTTAATGGTTAAACATTTAAAACTTCATTATGACATAGACTTCTATATTTGGTATCTATTTATAGATGGATAGAAACAGAGATCTGGTACGACGATTTGAGGAGCAGACTGGTACAATTAAAGAAATGAACAGGGAACTAGTAGATCTGAGGTCACAGTTAACTGTTACACATCAAGGTAAACATAGAAATATTCACTTTTTGACTTGAATTAGTATTGAGGTTCTCATGGAATATCATACTAACCATGTTCTTATTTCAAAGAACCAGTTTAAAAGAACTGGTCAACATCTTTTTTTGGAATAATAAGAATGCAGAAATTATATTAGAAAACATGATGGAGATCATTGTTAGTTCCAGCCTTAACCCAGTAGCACCAGATACTTAAACATGATGGAGATCATTATTACTTCCAGCCTTCACCCAGTAGCACGAGGTACTTAAACATTATTGATGTGGCTTCTACATCAAAGGTATTGTAAGAAAATGGAAGTAAACTGCTTGGATATGAGTTGAATATTTCGTACAAATAGGTAATACTACACATCCACCTTGCCAGGTTTAATATTTTGTGGATTTTGAAATGTTTCTTGTTTTATTTTAGCCCTGACCAATGAGGTGTATAGAAAGCCAGCAGATCAAGAGTAAGTCTCGGGTCATCTATACTTGTCAGAACATTAGGTGGGGTAATGAATGTAGAGCAATGCATCAAAGTTAGTAATATATTGCCATTATACAAAGTCCAAAAAAGTATCCATTCTAACTGCTCACAACTTTTGAAAAACATCTTTGGCATAATTTTGACCATTACAATTTTTTTTCGATGTTGGTAATGTTCATAATTAAATATGGATGATATTTGATTCTTTGTTTGTGTGTTATTTTTAACTGTTGATAAAAGTGAAAGTGATTACTGATATGAATTTTAGTATAGTAAATAAGATGTTACAAGTCTTAATTTATAGATTGTTAATGGTGCTCCTGTTATATTTTTAGTGCCCCTGGAGTATTTAGAGGATCCCATGCCATTCCCCATCCCAGGTCAGAGACTGATGATGATATTGATGATGATTTCCAAAGATTACCAGGTAGCCAGTTCAGCAGTAAACCAATCAGTCCACAACATCAGCCTAGAGTGGAATACAGTGGATTTTCTAGTTCTAAACATCAACCCAGATCTAATTATGGAGAAGATGATATGATTGCAGATATTGAAGCTGAGTTTGACCTGCCATCTACAAAACAGGGGAGGAAACTTTATCCAGCTTTTTCTGAAGATGATAGGTCTTCTACTGTTTCTGCAGATGTGGTTGCTGAAGTTAAATATAGACTAAAAAACTTAGATAGGGAAGCACAAGTAATTATACCAACATTTAACTAAATATTATCATAATAGATACAAGCTATGTAACATTTCCATTCTAGGGCTATAATTCAACAGATACAGTATAGTTTAGTATAGCTCCTTTAACGAATCATGCAGACAATAAGTACTTTATGCATATTTGTTTAACCTAAGGTTTTGCCTGCAAACCTTTTAGAATGCCCTATAGAAGAAGAAGAAGAACTGTTTATTCACCAATAAAGGGCCCATAAAGGGCATGATTACAATACAATTTTTTTTTACATACAACAGTTTTGATTGAACATATTATAATAACATATAATATCAACAGTTAATTTACAAACTAAATAATTGTCACATTTTTTTAGCTTTTACTTGCATTATGAGTAATACATCGTAGTAATCAGCACATAGTGTTTAGTTATCATACTGGCACATCTCAGTTTCATTTACAAAATTGGATTATGATAATGAAGATTATAATTATGATCATCAAATTATTATATGAATAAAGAATGTAAATGTATATTCACTTAAGGGCATATCTATTTGCAATAGTGATAATAATGCATTAAAAAAAATAAATAAATAAATAAATAAATAAATAAATAAGTAAATAAACGCAGTGGACATAATTCTCACTAGAAGCCTCCTTGTGCCCAGTGCAGAGAAGCAAGTCTTTTGAGTTGCTTTAAGACAAAGGACACCAAGGGATGGTGCTCTAGGTTTCAAGTATGAAAATTAAGGATCAAATTTGCATATACTGGGCTTTTAATTACCCAAAATTCTTACATTACATATTACAATATAAGCAGAAAAAGATATGGAAAGATATTAATGATAGATAAAAATAATAATAATAAATAGCATATACAAAAGGAAAAAAGAAAAATTATAATTTAAACACCACTTGATATAACAAGATCACTTAAACCAGATAAAATAATAGAGTTTTCACAATTTAAGATCCATATCAATTTGTTTTCATCACTGAGGTTAATAAAATGTGGACATGTAGATATTATTAACTCATATAGTATATCTCTCTCTTTTTTATTTGATGAGCATGAAAAAAGAAAATGTACTTCATTGTCTACTTCTCCTGAGCTGCACCTGCGACATAATCTATTTTGTCTAGGAATACCATGATAATGCCCTGATTCTATCTCTAGTCTATGAGATGAGATGCGCTGCTTTGTAATTTTTCTCCTTTGCTCAAAATGTACTTGAGATAAGTATTTCTCTAGCCCAAAATTGTTTTTAATTTTAGCATATACATCAAGTTTGCCTTCACTTTCTTTCTCAAATGTCTCTCTATAGTGCTGAGAAAGGATCAGTTTAGAGATTCGTTCAAATGAGAATTGAGTCATGTTTGTTAGACTATCTTATATATCCTGAACAATGTTCATAATGTATTTTATTGCCTATACATGTAGGGAGGATGAAACATGACTATAAATTATTCTGTCAGAAAATGATATATTAAAATCTGAAGTAATTGTTTAAACTATTAATGCAGGTATAGATTGTGTGTTGTAGGAAGTCTTGTATTTTCCTACAGATTAATACATCACCTATAACGGCATGGCAGTGCATTAAAGTTATTATTGATGACAAATACTGCATCCCTCATAGGCAAAGCCTAAAATGATATTATACAACATTCCTAGTGAAGGGTCAGTTAAATGGTGCAATCAGTGCATTTAGTCTACTAATAATTAACAATAAATAGACCTTGAATCTCTATCTACATGGTATTTAAAAGAAATCATACTTTAAGGTAAGGTATTGCACTAGTGTTTATAAAGTTTCAATGAAGAAAGGTAAAATGTTCCTGAATGATATCAGTATACTTTACATTGTCATTTGATATTTTTCAGAATTTAGACAAAGCCTACAGAGATTTCCATTACAACTTGACTAATATTGCTGCAGCAGACGACAAGGCAAGGTCACATGACAGGCTTGTGTCAGAGCAGGAGGGTAAATATAAATATGTCACACCCCAAGATTTATATGTATTAAAATCCTTGCAATTTCTCCAACATACATGTAGTGTATTGATAACAGACCTCATGGATAGTCTTAGGTCTTGAAAATATGTTATTCCGGCTTATTTCATTTATTTTTTTACCTATTTGTGCCCAAATGTGATACAATAAATCAAAAACACTTGATGGATTTTAATGAATTTATGAACACTGTTTTTGTGGAGGTCCCATGTAGAATTAATTGTTTGTTGGTTAAAGAGTAATTGGGCAGTTAACTACAAAAATTGGAGACAGCCATTCATGTGCTGTAGGAATGCTGTTTATTTTGACCTTCTATTGTAGCAGGAAGTCAGAAGAGAATTGCTTCCCCTGTGGCTAGTCCTATTCACCGTCCAATGTCATCTACACCATATCAGGGTAGACAGTCTTCACATCTGAATGGTGAGTATCTTAGATTAAAAATAGCAGGATTTCTAACTGACTTGAACTTTCCACAGGCTCGTAACCATGAAGTATACCAGTTCTTGCCCCTACCCTAATAGTTTAGGTGACTCCCATCCTGCTAACTGACTGAAACTTTCCACAGGTTTTTAACCATAAAGTATACCAGTCCTTGCCCCACCCTAGTAGTTTAGGCGACTCCCATCCTACTATCTCACTGAAACTTTCCACAGGCTCATAACTATAAAGTATACCAGTCCTTGCCCCACCGTAATAGTTTAGGTAACTCCTATCCTGCAAACTGACTATCTATGTATATCCTACAATGAACTGCTGAAAACGGTTCCTTTCACTGTGCATTAAAACGTTTTGATTTGTCAACAGATAGTTTAAGGGAGCTGACAGAACAGTCTTTATCGAGGAAGGAACCACCACCACGATTCGATATGTCCAACATGTCTGACGATGAAAGGTTAGTTATAAACTACATATCATTGGTATTTCTGATTAATTACCGAGGTGATTCCAAAAATATTCTGTCTTTGAGAGGGAAACCAAAGGAACTAAGATTGGAACAGAAATCAAAGAGAGCATAATCCAGGAATAACAACAAAATAAACACAACAAAGAACATGAAATAACCATATTACCATGCACAAAGGTATAAAAGTAAATGAGCAACCCTGACTCCATCAAAAACTGGAAGCATTGACCAGGTGCAATGGTAGGGTAAGCATCAAGGGTCTGGAAATTTTGACAGCCCATGCCGGTCATTTTATCAAACTTAAGCAGACGTTTATGTCAATCTTTTACATACTCAGATCGAAAAGAAACTTGAACAAAAAACCTTTTTATGTAGTTATTTTAATATAAATATTGGAATTTGTGTTGTTTCATCAAATACTCCGTCTTTTACAAAATATCAGAACGAGTGAACGAATTTAGTTTTGACCACACGTGGACGTTCTAACATCGTATCTCTCAGACTTTTTCATCACATCGGTGAACAGTTGAAAACTTCTGAGTGATGAACAAAAAATGTTGATTATTTGTAAAAGAAAATCACAAATATATTTTGTATATTGATTTAAATGGTCTGTTGACTTCTGTGGTAAAAATATTAAATCGATAAATTAAAAATTACAAACTAAGACTGATTTGTAGTTTCGGTACCATGTGCTTTCATTACCTCAGGAAGATCAGGGGAAAATGATGGACTTGTCAATCTTTTTCTTGATAAATCAAGTGATAAATGTATGAAAATTCTCTGTGTCATTTTAATTAACTCGTATATGCAATGGGGCTGCACATGTATCATTAATTCAATTATGCAAGCAACTAATCAGTTACAATTAAATTACAGTCTCAGGTGACTGCACATCAGCTAAAATTGACACACACCTGTCAATTAATTTCCAATAAACAATTAGGAGACAGGTAGACAGGATGTTTATACACTAATAAAACTGCACAGACTGTAATTTATAAGGGTTAACAATTTTTTATGTCAGTTACTGGAAAATGATTGACAGTCATTTGCAAAATTTGTCGGTCAATGACGCATTTTTTACCATTTCCGTACCCCTGCTAAGCATCCCCTGTTTTTGTACAAACACCTGCCAGGTTGCTCATTAAATGTTATGTCCAGGTGGATCGTTATGGTGTATTCATCTGCACCATGAAAACTGATTTGTTCAGGTTGCTCATTTGCTTTTGTTACTTTGTATGTATGATTTTAGTTACTTTATGTTCTTTGTTGTGTATGTCTGTTTTCCATGTCTGGTCTTTGTCCCTGGACTACATTCTTTTGATTACAACTATAACCTTGGTTCCCTTGATTACACCTTAGACAAAAAGAGAAAAACTATGACAAAGTGAACAAATCGGTTTTTGTGGTGTGAAAACCATGAAATTTATGTAGTGATGACTTCAATCTTGTAGCTACATAACCTTGCTCTAGAAGCCTGATTGTAAAAAGTCTAGCATGGTACAAAAAGTTTGTATAATTTGAAGATATACTGTTAATTAATTTTCACAACCCATTTGTTTTTATTACTCCTTGGGCAAGAAAAACATGTGAAAAATTAAAAATCGCAATAAAGTTCAATCATTATTGGATACACATTAGATAGATTGTAAGTAGTGAAATTAAGTTGACATTTTGAAGGAAAAAATAAAAAAATTAACTGAGTTACAGAAATATTAAGAAAGAATTATTTGTGTATAGTTGTGTTTGATAAAGTTTCATACATCCTGCCAATCTCAGTTGTTTTATAAATAGTTTTATAAATAGATTGAAAATTTATGATTTATAAATATAAAGGGGAAAAAATCAGTCATAAACAAAAAAAGGGGAAGCAATTTCATACTAAATTTATACACTTGAAGAAATATGAGAAAGTTTTATCTCAACAATCTTCGAGACCTTAGCCCAAGTAGATATCTGAAATACCAAATGGTTAAAATTACCTTCTCTTTACAGGAATGGAGAAGAAAGAGTGGAGAGACCACGACCAATAACTGTAGCAGATCTAGAGGCTCGACCTGGTTCCCCCAGTATAGTGGTAGTCCCTGGGTCTGACACCAGTATTGCTACATCTGGTCTCGACTTAGGTAAACATCAATTCTTTTGTGTTCCATAATTTATAATGATTAGAGAAGAAAAAGAAATCACTTTATCTCATATATTTAGATTTAAATACAACTTTTTTGTATATGCATTATAAGTGTTTGTTTAAACCCTATATCGTCTACTCTATATCACACCTCTAGACCTATATCACACCCCTATACCTGTATTGCATATCTTATATCGCACCCCTTCACAGACCATACTTTAAGTATGATTAAAATATATGATATAATGAGCATGACGTCAAAATTTGTATCACATGCTGTATCAACCCTCGACATATATAACCACAAGAGCCAATGACCCATGGGGTGATACAGGAGTCTCGGGTTGATATTCAGTATATAGAAATATAAACAGGCTCATAATATTTATGACTCCTATGAGGAGGGGGGTCTATATAAATTACAATTACCATCTATCCATGGTTTATTCCTAGTGTCTGTTTGTCAATAGACAGTTTTGCCATGCTTTTTTCACAGCTTCTACTTGACAAAGTAATTTCATATTTGATTTACACCTTTGAAATGTTGAGTGATATTACATTCCTTATTTTTAGGTTTTGCTTGTCCCAAACTTACTGTTTGATGAAATTATGAAATTTATTATGTATAAAAGCATTTTAAACATAAAAAAGTTGGATATTTTTAGCGTGACATTATTTACAAATTTCATTTTCTAGTTAAAACATGTTTTTAAGGCTTGCCCTTAACTTACTTGTACCCTTTAAATATAGTGTTTTCAATATATTTAGAAAGAAGAGCAATTTAATGTGAAAATGGGTACAAGATCTCTTCATTTACTTCTTATATTTTTCGTATGTGTTTATTTTAGAAAAGCGAGACTTGTTTAAGACACCATCTGGGCCCCCTGGTGGAATTCTTGCCCCTATATCCTTGGACACTGCCTGGAAAACCCCCTCCCTGGAGGATGAATGGAAATCTAAAGATACTAGTACAGTACCTCCAGTGGGAACCAGTAATAATTTACCTCCACTAGGTAGCAAGTTACCTCCCCTTGGGAAACCCTCTCTTGATGATGATTGGAAATCTAAAGAAGGTAAGATAACTGTATACAAAGTGGAAGTTCATGTTAAATGCTTTGATAGAATGCAGAGATGTGGATGAAATACCAAAATTTGAAAAAATATGGTCTTGCCCAGTCAAGAATTTAAGAAATTCTATGTTTTTCACCAAAAAGTTTGGTGTACATGTGTATATCAACTTCCTGACAACAGAAATCGACATCCCAAGCTTACAAATGTAAATTTCTTTGAGTAATCATTTGCTACATGTGATTGAAATGGGAATTTTAGAGCCTTGTAACCTTCAGTTTGTAGTAGGACTCTCACTTAATGACAGAATAAATTACAGTGTCGGGTATTTGTATGTGTTTTATAAGTTTTGTCTTCTGTTAGTTGTACTTTTAGCTCATCTGGCCTATAAGGCCGTGTGAGCTATTGTCATCACTTTGCATCTGTCATCGTCTGTTGTCCTCAGCTTTTTTCAAAAATCTTCTCCTCTGAAACTACTTGACCCATTGGTCACTGGTTTTTCCTCTACGGAATGATGAAGATGAAAGATATATATAATATTCTGACTTGACTGGCAGTATTGGAACATTTTTAGGCGGTCTTTTTCACCAGTTGCTTGGATTGCAATTGTTTTTGGTTTCTATTGTAAGTTGAATGGTGTTGAGGAAAATTTGTTCTTGCGAGAGTTTTCAAAATTGCTGCCATTTTCCTGCTTATTTTTATGCTTGCTTTATAGTAAACATGGCCTTCTGAGTTGAATGGTGATGATGAAAATGTTGCATAGCCATGATTTATCTTCATTTTATGTTCTTTTTCAGCGAATGTATAGTGGGTTATGCAGATCCGGTGGGATAACAGGGCATAGGGGGAACCCTGCTTAAATTTTTCCAGAGGATGGCATTTCCAATATTTTACAGTGAGTGCTTAGGTACTCAGTTGAACTTACAGCATTCATCAATATTTGCTCTTTTTCGGCAATTTTTTTGTCAAACATGGTAACAAAGCATGATTCATTTACTTAGTTAATAGAGCATGGTTTGCCAGTTGAGCGATTCAGGGTCTTTGAGAGCCTCTTGTTCATCATTTTGAAACTTAATTTTAGAAGAAGAAGATGCAGCAGATAGAAAGAGAAAGGAAGAAGAGGAGGAAAAACGATGGCAAGCAGAGAAAGATCGAAGAGAAGAAGAAAGGAGAAGGCAAAAACAAGAAGCTTGGGAAAAAGAACAGCAAGAGTTAGAGAGACTTGAAGCTGTAAGTATCTTAAAGAGAATGTGAAGAACTAGAGAGACTTAAGGCTGTACATATCTTACAAACAAGAGCAAGACTAGAAAACTTTAGGCAGTAGGAATCAGATTGTATACAATAATTTACATATTTTTACCTCACCTTAACCAAAAATATATCCATGAATATTGTTGCTTGTTGGGTTATCATTTTTGTGGTTACACACTTTCAACAAGACCCAAGAATATTGGTCCCAATAAAATGAACATGAAACCACAGTATGAAATATTTGTTTGTTTCCAGGGTGGAGACATTGATGAGACGGATGGTGCCCATGCTCAGGAGGAGAAAAAGACTGACACAGAAGATAATATTGATCCTGTCATGAAACAATACATGGAAATGATTCAACAACAGAAAGATAAAGAGAAAGAGGTAGGTCATAGTTCATAGGCCAAACATGTCAGTAGATATATTTGACATATAAAACTGGAATGAAAAAGTCAACATCAAGTGGTTTGAGAATGAGGATGTATTTTATAATATAGTATCTTACACTGTATGAGCTGTAAACTACATTGCTACACTCAAAATAATTACATTTTCCAATTTAAAGAAGGTGGTTGACTTAGTATTTAAAAAAAAATGAAAATTTTACTTATGAGAATGTAGAATTTTAGTTCAATATAAAATGCAGTGTCTAATGACTTTCGTATGTACCTTATCTATACTCGGCGTCACATAAATAACATACTGTTAAAATTTGAATAAAAATATTTTCTACGACTTTATTGACACCTACTGTCGTTTAAATTGTCTTAAATGACTTGCTCATTCATTCAGCCAAACGGCTTCTCCCTAAACAAGTCGCTTATTAGCTTAAATCATGCGTAACAAATCCTTACGGGAAAATCCCATACTAATATCCGCCATGTTGGTTCTACGGGACGATTTGTTTACAAACGAAGTTCGTAAGTTCCCGTCGAACTCCGGTGACAATCGTCTGCTTGATCAACTTCTCGGTATTGTATGTTGTTCGCGTAAAATAAATCCGAGATATCCGAAATAACGCCGAAATGCATTCTGGGTTCTTCGGTTTTTGGACAAACCATTTAAACGTAAACAACATCTCCTAGCAACCCAATCACTATAAACATGGCCGACTTTTTACAATGTAAATATTGGCACCGAGAATTAAAATCTGACCTGAATTTAACGATTCAATGTTAAGGGAGAAGCCGTTTGGCTAAACGAATGAGCAAGTCATTTAAGACAATTTAAACGACAGTAGGTGTCAATAAAGTCGTAGAAAATATTTTTATTCAAATTTTAACAGTATGTTATTTATGTGACGCCGAGTATAGGTAATGTTTAGAAGTCAAGTGCTTTAGCTTCCATAAAGCATACTAACTTGTTTTGATGATGTTACAATTCAACACAATTATCTGTTAGGATAAATTAAAATGTCTATAGTGGAGAACACTTTTTCTCACAGAAGATTTGAAAACTTAAACAGGAAATAAAATATGCTGAGTACTGATCCAGTGATTGAATATCAGTTAATAGAATAAGTTCAGATTTGTTGAAATGGCTTAACAGAAAGGTATTGTTATGTACATTTTTGTATTTCTCTCAAACAGAAGAAGAATGTAAGTATTAGTGTTGCAATGTATTATCATGCTTGTATGTCATACTGAGGTGTAGTACCATTATTGTACATCATACTGAGGTGTAGTACCATTATTGTACGTCATGCTGAGGTGTAGTACCAGTATTGTATGTCATACTGAGGTGTAGTACCATTATTGTACATCATACTGAGGTGTAGTACCATGCTTGTATGCCATACTGAGGTGTAGTGCCAGTATTGTACATCATACTGAGGTGTAGTACCGTGCTTATATGTCATACCATTAGGTCTATAGTCATCAGACATGATTTTTTCTTACTTAAATAGGAATTCATACTTTTTAATCTGAAATTTCAATATAAAAAAATACAGATTTTTGTCTGAACAGACAGAAAACTGTTTTTCTAGACCTTACTCTCCTACTTCCTAACCCCCCCCCCCAAAAAAAAAAATAAAATTCCTACTTATAAATCATGTCTGAGTCATATTAAATGCTGTTTTAGTGGTTTTATCTTTTGCGAGAAGTATAAGGCTAGGGTTTCCTGTGTTCTAGCTAGGATTTGTAAATAGAGGGGCGCAGGGAAGAGGGTTCTGTGTAGGCATTGTAAACAATACATTGAATCAGATCATACAACTGGTGGCTGTTATTTTATATAATTTTCTTGGCTTTGACATCGTTCACCAGTAGTTTTAGCCCTCCAGTCGGCTTGGTACATCCTCATAATCATCAAAGGTGATAAACCGCTAATCACCGATAATTACCTGAGATTTACATCGGGGTTAATTACTAAGGGATATCGTAAAGGTGACACTTCCTAATTGGCTTGGGGTAAATAGAAAGTGTGTGATCTTAATGGGACATTCAGATACGCTGATAGGGCACTGAGGGGCGCAGGCTTGATAGGGGCAGGGTGCGGCGCCCCTCCATTTTGCTCTAGCCAGGACACTGGTTTCATTTCATAATTCATGTTCAGTATGGTTATATGAATCAGATTTGTCCACTATCATCAGGCTAGAGTCATGTCATCTATTTTAAATGTATGTTTGTATTGGCTGTAATGTTGAGGTATGTAGTTCTCTGTCTGTGGGTATCAGTTCATCGATCATGTCTCAGGTTTTTCATTGGCTTTAATGTTGAGGTATGTAGTTCTCTGTCTGTGGGTATCAGTTCATCCATCATGTTTCAGGTTTGCATTGGCTGTAATGTTGAGGTATGTAGCTCCCTGTGGGTATCAGTTCATCGATCATGTCTCAGGTTTGCATTGGCTTTAATGTTGAGGTATGTAGCTCCCTGTGGGTATCAGTTCATCGATCATGTCTCAGGTTTGCATTTGCTTTAATGATGAGGTATGTAGTTGTCTGTCTGTGGATATCAGTTCATCGATCATGTCTCAGGTTTGCATAGGCTGTAATGTTGAGGTATGTAGCTCTCTGTCTGTGTGTATCAGTTCATCGAGCATGTCTCAGGTTTGCATTGGCTGTAATGTTAAGGTATGTAGTTTTTTGTTGTCTGTAGGTATCAGTTCACCGATCATGTCTCAGGTTTGCATTGGCTGTAATGTTGAGGTATGTAGCTCTCTCTCTGTGGGTATCAATTCATCGATCATGTCTCAGGTTTGCATTGGCTTTAATGTTAAGGTATGTAGTTTTCTGTTGTCTGTAGGTATCAGTTCATCTACCATGTCTCAGGTTTGCATTGGCTGTAATGTTGAGGTATGTAGTTCTCTGTCTGTGGGTATCAGTTAATCGATCATGTCTCAGGTTTGCATTGGCTGTAATGTTGAGGTATGTAGTTGTCTGTCTGTGGGTATGAGTTCATCGATCATGTCACAGGTTTGCATTGGCTGTAATGTTGAGGTATGTAGTTGTCTGTCTGTGGGTATCAGTTCATCGATCATGTCACAGGTTTGCATTGGCTGTAATGTTGAGGTATGTAGTTGTCTGTCTGTGGGTATCAGTTCATCGATCATGTCACAGGTTTGCATTGGCTGTAATGTTGAGGTATGTAGTTGTCTGTCTGTGGGTATCAGTTCATCGATCATGTCACAGGTTTGCATTGGCTGTAATGTTGAGGTATGTAGTTGTCTGTCTGTGGGTATCAGTTCATCGATCATGTCACAGGTTTGCATTGGCTGTAATGTTGAGGTATGTAGTTCTCTGTCTGTGGGTATCAGTTCATCGATCATGTCTCAGGTTTGCATTGGCTGTAATGTTGAGGTATGTAGTTCTCTGTCTGTGGGTATCAGTTCATCGATCATGTCTCAGGTTTGCATTGAAGGTTCATTAAACAACCTGCAAACAAAGTATGGGGTGTAAAGACTTTCTGTCTGTCTGTCCTCATACTTCTCCTAAACCATGCAATGGATTTTCATGATATTTTAAAGGAAGGCTGGGTTTATTAGTAGATGTACATGTACATGAATGAATATACCATAATTCATTTCTGATTCATGGAGATAACCCAACTTTTAAGATTTTACATGTTTATGTCTCATAAATGCAATTAATCCTAAGCCACTCCAGGGATTTTAATAAAATTAATAGGAAGTTTGTCACTTTAAGCATCATATGTAGATGTGCATGAAGGAATATGATTTTGTCTTCCTTTCAAATCTAACTTTAAGTCCTGTTGAAGTGGTGGGTATGTGCTTTATGCTCACAGGTTTTCTAGTTGGTATAAAGATGGAGTTAAATTAAAATGAAATTTGATACACATGTTAAGTGTGGAGTAAACTATGCATCTTAAAGTCTGACTAAAAAGTCAGCATCAGGCATTAGTGTTTTGGTTTAATAAGAAATCACTATATGTTTCACCAAAATGACATCTTTATGCAAGTCACAACCAAATCAATGTTTATTATTAATATAAATGATACTTTTTTACTATGTCTACACCTTGTAAGGTCTTAATTTGGGCAATTAAGTTATACATGTGTATTTTACTGTCCATAAAAAGTCCTTCAGATTTTACAATTAATAGTTTATAGGTTGCAGTAGACCTATTAAATGATACCCTGCATTTAACATCATATAGTAGTTCTTTTATTTGAAACAGTTTTTATCTTCTTATGTATTTATCGGAAAATAATTACTGAGTGTATTCAAATCTGTATTGATAAGAATAAAAAGATGTACATAAAAACTGTAAAGTGAACATTTAATTTTAATTACAGTAAACATTTACTCAACTTGTCTTGACCTTATATTTCTCTTTTTTTTTCAGGTGGCCAAAAAGACAGTAGATGTATGGTCTAAAGGTCAAAGGTTAAGCCAAGTATGTCTTACAGTTACCTTGAAATTGATACCTGTGTTCAAAAAAGGTCATATATAATATCTATAGAAAAGAAAGATGTCATGCATTTTATTGCTATTGAAATGAACTGCACCATGCAACTTGAGAGATGGTGAAAATAAATTAATTTAGAGGGAAGATTCAAATTTAGAAGTGCTGGAGATTTTCAAGAGGGTTTAAACTTCTGCTTAAAGAGCAAAAACAGTTTTCATGGAGACTAACTAGCTGAATACATTTCTGTGTGCATTAAGTGGCAGGATAAAAACTTACTTAAATTAGGTGATATGTGAGTGTATATTTTATTTCATGGTGCACTAAATGTAACAGCCTATCAATCATAAGTCTATAACACTTATATTTACAGGACACTCATTCAGAACAAACAGAGGACTTGTCAGTGGCTGAGGATATTAATAGGTACGTTTGTACATCTACATGTATTTACAATGTACAAAAGATGTACATATGGGAACGGTAGTACACTATTAACTGCATGGTTATACAATGTACATTGGAATGGTAGTACGCTATTAACTGCATGGTTGTACAATGTACTTGGGAATGGTAGTACTCTATTAACTGCATGGTTGTACAATGTACATGGGAATGGTAGTATGCTATTAACTGCATGGTTGTACAATGTACATATGGGAATGGTAGTACACTAATAACTGCATGGTTGTACAATGTACATATGGGAATGGTAGTACACTATTAACTGCATGGTTGTACAATGTACATGGGAATGGTAGTATGCTATTAACTGCATGGTCGTATAATGTACATGGGAATGGTAGTACACTATTAACTGCATGGTTGTACAATGTACATATGGGAATGGTAGTACACTATTAACTGCATGGTTGTTCAGTATACATTGGAATGGTGGAGCACTATTAACAGCATGGTTGTAGTGTACATTTGAAATACAAATGGCTTCTTTTTATTTCTCAATTTAAGGATTAATGATTTTACTTTGTTGTGATTTTTATTAGACCAGTAGCATGATAGTGCATGGTGTTTGGGATTGCAAATTAGAATTATAGATGACACAGGTTATTTTGGCCAAAACAATTTGGAGCATTTGTCTGTTATGAACTTTTTTTAATAAGCCATGTCCAAAAGATGGATCTATTATTAATCAGAATACAAAGAAAATTTCCGGTTATTTTATAAAAAAAAAAAAAGTATTCAAGGCAATGGCTTTCAACAGTAAGAGAAAGGCAGTTATGTATGTTATATTATAGTATGATCCATAGTATGAAAGAAACTGGTTATGCTATGTGGTGTCACAGGTAACCTGTGTGGATATCATCAGCTTTATACCATCAAAACTCTCTTTAACAAAGAACAGTCATGTTGTTTCACATTATTTTCATAAAAATCATGTCACAAGGGTTGGCTTATTCTTCTTGTTAATGTCTTGAATGTTTTTCACTGGGGAATGAGGTGACTTAAGAAATCATTTCTATCCTCAAGCAAACTTTGTGTAGTTATACCATATTCATCTGTTGTTGGTCTATTCATCTATCTGTCTATCATCTAGAAGTTCACTTATAATACAGCTCCTCACGTAAATTATTTGAATGTTATTTTGTCAATGTTTAGATTTACTCCTGAGTAAATAAAGGGCTGTTTTAAAAGATCAAAGAAACTTTGGCTACAAATTGCTTGAGACATCCGTAGAACATTTTCAGGCCATGGATCAAATGGGAAATAAATAGTTATTATGAAGCTCTGTAATGTATAATACATTTATTTCATTAACCAAATGAAACTTGATATATTAAAAGCCATGATCATGAACTCTGTCATGATAAATTAAATGTAGAGTACCTTTGACGAATGCATAAGGGTGATTTTTTAAATTCAAAGTAACTGTTATTCTGTTTATTGGTAATTTATTTATTATATTTTTAATTATTTTAATGTACATGATTTTATGGACAACATTTGTCAGCAAAAGATCTAGTAATGTGACCGTACACTGTTAGTGTGTAACGTCGTTTCCATTTAAAACTCTTAACAAAATCTGATGACAAGAGACAGAAAAATATCTATGAACAAAATCAAAGAGAAAAAAGTAAAGATTCCCAACAGATCTATCCAACAATTGATTACAAAGATTGATAAATCAAACCTCACACTAAAAGAATTTTCCTCTATGGAGAGTCACAGGGGATTTGATGTTGGTGTTCTAAATTTTATTTTCAGTTAGATTATCTGACGGAAAAAAAATTTACAACAATAACTCCCATAAAATAATAACATTATTTACAAACCATTGAATCATTTTGTTACCCATACACGGTTGTCATCTCATGGCTTCAAAGACCACAGCATTGCTGACCTATAGAGAAGCATTTTATCTAAGTAATCATCATATTAATGTTTGATCATCATTTCATTTCTTCACCATGTTCAGTCTGACCAGGTAATGTCAGTTTTATGTTACTACCAGCTGATTTGCTGTGTTTGTTGTGCTACTGACCAACCCATTAACTCAGTAGAATTAACATAATACCCTCCTTGGTTTGTTTGTACTGTAAATTCCTATTAAGATGTAGGTGAGCCTATACAACATACCAATAATTCATAATCATAAAATCTGAATCTTAAAATTTCATAAGTTTGATGTTTTTTAATTATTACATAGTCTTCTAAACTTGTATGACTTCCATTATCTCATTAACAATTACTTCTGAATTTACAGTATAATTTTGATGATATATATTTTTACTGTGTCATGTATCTACCCATGTATGTTTTGCTGTATAGATCATGTTCCTTTACAAATCCCTAAACCAAGGACTTCCCTTTTTAGTTACTTTTTCCATGGGTTATCCCCTGTGTTGTTGGTTTTTTTTTAAGTATTGTTTTCCAGATGTCTAGTTGTGTGTTTGATTGTATTCAAACTGATTCTTTCTTTCCAACCCAAGTGATGTATGATTCTATGAGTATGTGATTAGCTGTGCTTCCTGACATTTCTGTATGAAATCTGGTCTACATAAATCTCTGCAGACATAAACCAGATGTCAAAGACAAGACACAAGGTTGAACAATCCACACACTGTACACAGGCAAATATTTATATGAACTGAACTTGAAATTCGTTTGATTTTCATGTGAAGTTCACTTCACATGATTAAGATGTGAAAACTTGAAATTCAATTAAGGTTCTATTCTGACAGGTAAATTTCAAAGTAAGTCTGTCTCAAAATTTATTTGCTCGATTCATGTGAAAGTCGTGTGAAAATATTTACTCTTTGTATGGTATAGGTTTCAGGATTGCTTGTATATATTTTAAGTTGTGATGATTTTATAGTTGTTTCTAGACTGTAGAGAATAGTAAGTACCCCCTGCAGTAGTCCTTTGTAACACAATGGAAGACAACAAGCTACAAAGCTCCATGGGGGATGCAGTCTATATAGATCAATCCATCAGCCTATCATTCAGTAGCATGGATCCTTGTGGACACTCCAGAATCAACATCCTTCATTCAAATTTTGCCCAAACTTGTTACACCATTGTTTTGATGAAAAAATATATAACTCAATTGATTGTTCAAGGTCACAGGATGTGATGTCATAAGTTAAAGTCAAAAACTTTATTTAAAACATATACAAACATAAGCTATGTTTAACAGCTTTTAAAATGGACTATAAATATTAACATAAAATAAGATTATAACATACAATGATGCACATTATCATAAAGACTATTAGGAAATATTCAGTGTGTTTTAAAAGTATTATATCTAAAGTAATAATATAAAATATCAATAATTTACACATTACAGGCAAGCAGTACATCTGCTCTTTTTATAAGATTTCATCTGATGGAGCATATTAATCATGGTAACAAATAATATTTACAACAGAATATAGACATTGCAATACCTTAAAGGTAGTCTAGATGTTCTTCTCACATCAGTAATGCGGTTACATGATTTTGGAATTTTCAGTATACATTACTAAAATGACTATATTTAATTTTTCAGTAACAACTCAGAAGGATTCTCAGACTGGTGATGATAGTGTGTTATCATGTAAAGTATACTAGCATTGACTGGAGGATAGATAACATTGATATAAACTGTGATATGTTATTTGTAAAAGTTTTTATTTATTGTATTATTATCATGATTAATAAATTATCAGTAACAAACCTTGCATTAAAGAATTCATAGACAATTATTGTTCCATCAGAAGTCAGTGGCTGTATGAATTAAGTGGAAGTATTATATAGAATGGGGATAAACATTTTTTACACAGGTGGAACAAATTATGCATTTATTAGCTTACCTGACCAAAGGCAATGTAAGCTATTGTCATCACTTGGCATCTGTCGTCTTCGTCCATCGTGGTTAATAAATTTTTCAAAACTCTTCTCCTCTCACACACTTGACCAATCAGAACTTGATATGAATGTTCCTTGGGGTATCCAGCATAGAAATGATGTGGGGATTTTTTATCCATTGAAAAAACATGGCTGCTGTTACTGAAAATAGAACATAGGGGTCACACAGAAGATAATACATATATCTCCATAATCATTAGGTTTAACCAAATTTTGACCAAAAAAAAGTGTTTAGCATGATGAGATCTGTCTGTGGTTGAATTTTCCTTTTAATCTGTTAAGCCATGTTGCTGTTATTGCCTTCTTTTTGCTCTTTTTAATGTTATTGTCTTTCAAAAATCTTCTCTTCTGACATTACTTGACCAATTTGAACCAGATTTGGTGTGAATGTTCTTTGGGATATTCTGCATAGAACTGATGTGGGGATTTTTGATCTGTAGAAAAAAATTGCCGTAGTTACTAAAAATAGAACAAAGGGGTCAGAAGTTTTTTTCATACTTCTCCAAAACTGCCAAATTCTTTCAATGATCATTATTATAAGGCCTATATAATAGTCTGCAAGGGATATTAGTTGTCGGACAACTGATTGCTAGAGTTATTGCCATTGAAAGGCAAAACAATTATGTTTTTTTGTACTTTTAAGCCAATATCTTGAAAACTATAATAGATTGAAAGAAACTTTAAGTTGATGAAATGATCCTTATAATCAGTCCTACCGAAGTCTTCGTCGAGTCAAAATGGTCAGGCAACTCCTTGTTAGAGTTATTGACTGAAATACACAAATATAACCTGGTGAACGTTTCGGGCTCCTGGGAGCCTCTTGTATTTGGTTGTCTTTTTTTGTTTTGGTCCGTCATTCACACTTCACCAGGCAATAACTCAGAATCACTACCACCAATTTTCATGGACCTCAGGTTTTTTATTTCTATTGACTCAAGCTCCCTTTCAATTTTGCATCTTACATTTTTGACTATTAAATATCGACAACAAATATAAAAGCATCAGAATAGAAAGATAATTCAGATTAAATGATGTTCTGTAGTGATAATATCAACAAAGACTGACTAAGTAGCTTATTTGACAGTGTCCGTTCTCCAAAGAAAGTTCGTATACAGATTACAGGCTCGACAGTAAAACATGACTACATTGAATTTGATCATCTGTCAAATGGATGCTCCATCTGCTGCGGATGCTGGTATAACTTAGAAAGGGGAAGTTTAAAATTGGAAAGTACAAATTGTTACGTTTGTAATAATGTTTTGATATCAAATGTCTTTTATCTGCTATAAGCATAAGTTACGGTCCAAGTATAAAGCAGATGAAGGTTTATCGGTTGTTTCCTTAATGCAAGTAATCATTGAAACTAGAGATAAATTCACCATCTATATAACGGAAATTGAATTGAAGGACTGGGCAATGTATTTTTCTTTTTTTTTTCTCTGCAGTAGCCCTTGTGAAAACCTGGCTGTATACGGATATTGAACAGATTGACTGTATAAGAGTGGTACTCAATGTGTTTCCATGGTATTCCGATTATCTGGTGAAACACCTCTCCTCAAAATTCGACACAGAACATTTCGACCAGATAATCCAACATTTTTTGTAAACTTCAGACTCCTATTACTTTTCTATGGAAGTCTATTTCTGTCATCGTGATAAATAAAGGTCGCGAAAAATTATCTCGAAAAGTCGTGATAATTGGGATATTTTGTCGACATAAATGACAATGTCATCTCAAAAATTCACGATAATTTTTCGAAATAGTTAAGATAATTATGTCGACCGTTCGATATAATTACATGAATTATCGACTTTAAGGGAACCGAAGACAACATGTGCCTTCGACATAAAATATTTTCACGATAAATTATGACAACTTTATACTAATACAACGACCTTGTGTGCTAATTATCATAACAAATCCTGATATATGTATGGAATCGTATATTAGTCACGGGTTGCCGAGTTGTTTTGTTATCAAGTAAACATAATCAAGTAGGAAAGTTGCATTAAATTTCAACTTGTCGACATAAATTTGTTCACTTGTTTACTTATTTTCTTTACTTTCCTACGGAAGCGTATAGGTATCATTTTTTGTTGTTATAAATTTCAATTAAACGATTTAAATATATCAACATCCTGTGGTATAATTCGTCATTTTCAAGTTTTCTTGTCGTATGTTAAAATTATATTGATATATGTAAGTCAATATCTTATTGTTGATAATTTTTGCCGATATTTAAAAATCAACATTTTATATTAAACGATTGTTTTATTGACAACTTATTTTTATATCGAGGTATAATTGGTATTTTGCCATAATTTTGATACGAAATGTCGACTTTTATAACAACAAAAAAATGATACCTATACGCTTCCGTACTTTCCTATTTGTACAATGTGAACATGACAACATCTTTGAATAAGTCTGCATGTCGCAAGTATACTTGTGTTGTTGCATTTGTACAAACAACGAAGAAGTAAACTTAATGATGTTTACTTGTTCAGTTATTAAGTGGACATTTCGCCTTTTTTTAAGTTGACTTGTTGCGTTGGAACAGGCCAAATCAACTTGTCTGAAGTGCTCTTCTTCAGTTGAAATGAGAAGCGTATGGAACAAGTCGACTTGCATTTGTTGACTTGTTTGGTTAATTTCTTTTCTCTCCAACTTTTTCAAGTTGATATCGCTCGGAAAATGTTCCTACACACACCACGTGATTATTTCAGCTAGAAGCATGGCAGTCTAAGGGGATGGATTTCTTTTAATGTATCTATGCTTAATTTATCATAGATTGTACCCCGTTCATTATGAATACTTATGTTTTTCTTCATTCATTTTTATTTCGACCTCCGGGTTTTGACTCCTGCCATACCATATTTCATGTGGCGCAATCAAGATTTCGTGCGTCGGACTCAAATAATTCGCAATATTAAATGAACTATAAATAGTGGTCTGACCCACTTTGGTTTACGCTGACTGTTTAGGCTCTTTAGCTCAATGGGATCGATTATACCGGAAAAACAATTAACGATCTTTCTCATAGTTACAACTTTTTTTTATCATTTGCTGCAGTTTTTTGTTTTTGTCATGCATGTTACATCAAACATGACCATATATGATACAAGTGTGATTAAAAAAAACCAAAAAAAAACCTTGGTAACCCATCTTGAAAAAATACTCCTGAAATCGCAGTTTTTGTTGATTTTAGCAAATTTGGTTTGCGATCTGGATAGCTAGCTATACAGAGTATTAAGAAATTTACTTTTAATTTCCCCAAATATGATTAGTATGACAAAAATATCTCCAATGTAATGTGTAAAATAATTGGTTGGTCCTTCTGGAGTTTTAATTTATAAATAAATAGTGATCATATGGTTGCAGTTGTTGTCTGTTAACGTTCAGTCAAAAAATGAAACAGGTTGATGACTATTAAATATTTGACTTATCTTTTCCATGTTGTGTTTGAAAGCCGGGATCGCACACCTGGCAGTGATTTTGTTACCTACTGTTTACCCCTGAATACATGCATTTTTCCTAGGTAGCAAAATTATTTCAAAATCATTCAGAATTACCTAAAATTATCGGCACAACGTTTTACCTAAATCGTATAGGGGGGCCTTTGTTTATAAAGGAAAACTGAACGTTTATGTAGTTTTTCCCAATTAAGCCAAAAAGTACTGATAAACTTTTCTAATTTCAAGGAAGGGAAACTTAAAAAGTAACAAAATCACGGCCTGGGAAACCATGCCCTTAATTAAAGAGAAAATGAAGTATGTATACCAAACAATATTTCAGGGGTCATAACTCCTACAGAAAATTTTTTTTCTTTAACTTAGTAGGAAAGTAGAGTTCATTTCATTAATCAGCTTTCTTTTTTATTTCCAAGATAAAATCAAAAAAAGCCCGGGAAATTCAGAACATTTCCAGGACCACAACTCGTTCAAAAATATTAGATTGTTATCTTTCAATCTTGGTTGAGCGCTTTATGCTCATCTGTCTTATAGTTAACATTGATCAGCTGTTTTCAAGATAAAAACCAATAACGAAAAAATACTGAAGTTTTAAAGGTTAATATTAGTTCAAATATATTTCTACCTTAATTTGTTAGTGGAGCTCGTCATGCTTTTCATGTTCATAATTTACATTAATCAGCTGTCTGCTATAGTTTCAACGTTAGCCATGAACCGAAAAGTTGGTACATTTTTTGGGCAACAACTCTTCAAAACTAATTCTACTTATCTTGAACTTCGTAGACACGTAGTGTTGCATTTGATTAAACAACCTTTATTTTAGAACAGTGATCCAGAAACTCATATGCTATCATGCTTCATGAAGAACTAGTTAGTTACTATTCTAGCAATTTGTTCACGACCTCGGAAATCTGTGGTTTCTTAATGATCCGTCATGGTATATCAGCAAGCGCTTCAACGGTTGAGAGAATTAAACGACGAAACGGATTGAGACGACGACAAAACCGCAGCGATCTCGTATTAGTCGCTCAGAAAATATATGAAGTCCGGAGAGAAGGTCATATAAATCTTGGATATAGGTTTTTATGGAGACCTTTGAATACACGCCACCACCTCTCTGTCAGTCAGGAAACCGCGAATGATAGATGGAGAAGGTGTTGATTTAAGAACAAGACATCTATTACACAGGAGGACTTACTTCAACAGAGGACCAAAATTTCTTGTACACATAGATGGTTATGACAAATTAAAACCGTTTGGAATTGCAGTTCATTGTGCTATTGATGGATTTTCCCGCAAAATATTATGGCTACACGCTGGCCCTTCTAATAACAATCCAAGGTATATTGCAAAGTATTTTTTAGATTTTATCAAAGAAAGGAGGTGTTTGCCGCGTGCAATACGTTCCGATCATGGTACCGAGAATGTATTGTTTTTGTCTGCAAAACGTTTTATATCCAGTGCTTATTATCAGAAGTAGACGTAGAAAATAATAGCAGTGATAAGACCTACACTGCTACCACTCTTTCCAAAGAAGAGATTGTGGAAAACTATAAATCTGTACTATCCTCTTTTGGTCTGTCTACCAAGGACGATGATTGTGATTTACCGTCTATGTACTGGATTCCTAAACTTCACAAGAATCCATACAAACAACGTTTCATAGCTGGATCTGCAAAATGTACCACCAAACCTCTTTCAAAACTTTTAACTTCTATACTCACAACTGTCAAAGAGGGTCTACAGTCCTACCACAACACTTGTTACTCCCGTAGTGGTATTAATTCAATGTGGATCCTGAAAAATTCGAAAGATCTTTTGGAGACAATCAGTTCAAGACTATTATCTGAATATAATAGCATTAAAACCTATGATTTTTCAACACTGTGTACTTCTATTCCCCATACTCAGTTAAAATCCTGACTTAAAAACATTATACATCGTTGTTTTTTCCAAAAAGATGGTACACCTAGATACAAATATATAGTTCTTGGTAGAGATTCCTCATACTTTGTAAGAAATAATTCCAAATCATCTTCCAAATATACAGAGGAAGATGTTTACAAAATGCTGGAATTTTTAATCGACAACATATTTGTCCAGTGTGGTGGACGTGTTTTTCAACAAACGGTCGGCATTCCAATGGGAACAAATTGTACCCCTTTACTAGGTGACCTATTCCTTCACTCTTATGAGGCTGACTTTATAGCTGATCTGATCATAAAGAAAGAATATTGTTTAGCTAGATCCTTCAATCTCAGTTTCCGCTATATAGATGACGCGTTATCTTTAAACAATCCTAATTTCGGGGATTTGATACATCGCATCTACCCAAAAGAATTTGAGATAAAGGATACTACAGACACTGTGAAGTCAGCCCCATATCTAGACCTACACTTAGAAATCGATGGTAAAGGAAAACTATTGACCAAACTTTACGACAAACGTGATGACTTTTCATTCAGAATTGTCAACTTTTCTTTCATCCGTGGCAACATCCCATCGGCTCCTGTGTATGGAGTGTTCATATCACAACTCATTCGTTATGCCAGAGCTTGCCGAAACTACGCAGACTTTTTGTACTCTAACAAATAGGCTTCTGGAACAGGGTTATGTTGCTACAAGATTGAAGTCATCACTACAGAAGTTTTATGGTCGTCATCATGAACTCGTGGATCGTTATGGTGTATCCATCAGCACCATGAAAACTGATTTATTCAACGCGTCATAGTTTTCCTTTCCTCGTTTGTCTACCCCGGACTTGACTTTTTATGAGCAACTCGGCGGGTGTTTCTAAAAAAGCAGAGGACGCTTACCCTACCGGTGCACCTGGTCCATGCTCCCAGTTTTTAGTGGAATCCGAGTTGCTCATTTACTTTTGTTACTTTGTATGTATGATTTTAGTTACTTTACGTTCTTTGTTGTGTATGTCTGTTTTCCATGTCTGGTCTTTGTCCCTGGATTACATTCTTTTGATTACCGCTATAACCTTGGTTCCCTTGATTACTCTTTGATTAGAGATCTACAGATAGCGTTGAGATTTAATCATCACGATGACATGTCTGGATTTCGAAGCTTTTTATTTGGAAGATCTACTGCAAACCAAAGAATTGAACGATTGTGGAGAAATCTTTCAGAAAGTGTTACCAATTTCTGGAAAAATACATTGAAGGATATGCGTGATGCTGGTGGCTTTTTCTCCTAGCAACCCACTCCATATAGAAAGTGTCCGTTTTTGTTTTCTTCCCCTCATACAATCTCAATTACAGACGTTTATGGATATTTGGAATACTCACCGAATAAGACCACAAAGAAGACTGGAAGGAACGCCTGCATTACATTAACCTCAAGTTACTGATAAATCTCTTTTATACAGATCTTTTTTGATAATTTATAACTATAAAACACATTGCATTTACAATTTAATATTTTTAGCTGAAATACGGGCCTTAAATCAGTGCTTATGACACCTACCCCTTTGCAATATTTATTTAAATTCTAAACCCTCGAAATTATGGAGTAGGCTTCATTTTTTGTTTATACATGGCAGATATATTTTTTTCCGCTGTATTTAGCTACTTATTTCAGTATGTTTGAATATGAATATTTTTCTTTAATGTTTGGATACTCCTTGAAACACGTGTACAGCGTATCAAAATTCACAATATTTACACGACATTGGTATTCCCTATTTTTTAGTTATTTGACAGAAATTGCAGTTGGACCCCTTAGTGCATTTGTATACACCCATCTTTTAGACAGGACGTATTATGGTAATGTTGTCCGTCAACTCAAAAAATGCTTCTAGCAATTTTCATGTATATATATAAATTTCCAAAACCCTGGACCTAATCCAGTGATAAATAAAGTCAGGACAGAGGTGACTATTTAATAAAAAAAAAATCCAGGAATGAAAAAATATTTCATTTTACTTCATGTTCATGTTAGTTTTTTTTTCGGTTTTCTTTTTAAATTTTTGGTCGATGGAATTCCTTAGTATAATTGTTAGAAGATGAATGCTTAGCGAATGTTTCTGCTAATTTGTTAGCGATTTCATCTTCTAATGAAAGGGTTGTATTGCCGTGTTTAAGATGTTTTACGGAAGTTTTGGCCTTTTATTTTTGGTTGTATTGCCGTGTTTAAGATGTTTTACGGAAGTTTTGGTGTTTCTGCCTTTTATTTTTGAATGAAATTCCAAACCTTGTTCATTGGAGTGGGGGATTTGATGTTTGACACAAATCTTTTCAAAGAAGTGCGTGTTGCCTGTTTGCATGTCCTGCGCGCTTTGGCTCGAAAACCTCGAAAAAGTGTTCAGAGGTAGGATGTTTATCAAAGCGCCGGTGTGCCTTGTTCCGAGCGGCAATAGCCTTATCACAGTCATCAGTATACTTTGGTTTATTTGGACGCCTTGGGTTTGCCGAAGTTTTAGGAATGGCTCTTACAGCTATGTCTATGAGATATTCATTAAAATGTAAATGGATTTTCTTGTGCAGAAAACCTTAAGGGTGACAGTTCTTCTGTGCAAGGAGATTGAAAAGAAGGCGAGTCAGCTTTTCTAATTTCCAACAAGGAAGTCGCTCTTGAATTGAAGAAAAAAAGTCTTCTATGTTTTTTACCTTTGTCATGGAGAGATTTACTGCCCCACATTGGATTATGAGCGTTGAAATCTCCCAATAACATAAAGGGTGTTCGTAACTGGTCTGTAATTTTTTTTTCAAATCTGAGGTCTGAATCGATGTGTTTGGAGGAATGTAAATTGATCATAGTGTTATTGTTTGATCAAGTGATAGAAGAACGGCAACTTCCTGCAGATTGGTGTCCAGGTCGACAGCACTGTGAAGCACGTCGTCTTTTACCAGAATGGTGGCTCCACCGGCAGTCCGCTCGTCTTCTTTAGCATATGTACTGTAAATATTGTAACCTTTTAGTGACATGTTGTCGGACTCCCTCAAATGAGTTTCTTGAAGAAAAAATGCGATAGGAAGGAATGATTGAATTAAAAGAGTTATCTCTAGAAAATTAATGTTAAAATCTCAGCAATTCCATTGTATAATTTTGTTCATAGCGTGCGTTTTCATGTAGAAGGTAAAGGAATGAGCTTTTTAGCACTTCTTGGTCCAGTAACCGGTGATTGTGATTTTGGACGACGAAAATGTAATGGACTAACTAATTCCATCTCACTGTTTTTGTTGGACTGGGTCCTCTGTCGACCCCATTGGTAGGTCGGGTGGTGCTCGGTGGTTTCACTACCGACTTCGACTCTGATCCACTAGGGTCCCTGTTTCCCACTTCCTGCTTGTTGTTCTGAGGGGTAACAGTCGAGCTTTTATTAGGAGCTCCCACGCGGGACAGCTTATTGCATCCTCGCCGCCAGATGTGTTGGTACTATTTTTTTTACGACCGCAAAAATTTGCGGTCGTATAATGGTATCACAATGTCCGTAGTCGTCTTTGTCGTCGTCCATCTGTAGACACATGGTTAACATAAGGTTGAGAATCATGAAATACAGCTTGGGATTGTTTTTGGAGTTTCTGGCCTTTTCCGTTTCTGAAAAAGGAGCCAAATTAGTGTTTTCCATTAAATTTGATGTAGAGAATATATTATTTGTTCCAATTTTGATAGGATTTTTTTCCCAAAATGTTTCGTATAAAACTCTGCATCTGAATAACAACAGATTTTACACACCTTTTACCGTTTTCGAACTATCTGTATAAGAGGTCAAAGTAGGGCCACGCCCAAAAAATGTTACTATTTTGTTTCTGGTCCGATTTTGACGGGGTTTGTTTCTATGGATTCCTTATCAAATTCCCTACATCCAATTTTAATCGGATTTGAAATAGGTTTTATGGTTTCGATCCGAGCTATAAGGGGCCAAAATGGTCAATCTTTAATTACTCATATTTGTTAAATTTTTCATCCGATTTTGTTGGTTTTTTTCCAGATTGTTCCTTATGAAATTCTGCATCTGTTTGATTGCAGCAGTTTTTTTGTATTATTTACCATTTTTGAGCTATAAGGCGCCAAAGTGGGGTCAACGCCCAAAAATCTAACTTTTTTGTTTCTGGTCCGATTTTGATGGGGTTTGTTTCTATGGATTCCTTTTGAAATTTCCATTTTAATTATTACCATCAGGTTTGTGCTATTTCTTGTGGATTCAGAACATAAAGACTAAAATTGTGTATTAAAGGATATTTCGTAAGTGGTTATTTAATCAAGTACTTTAAAGTGACCAGTACATCACTGTGTCAGGCATGTTACTATGTCCAACACATTATTGTATCCAGAATATCATTGTGTCCATGCTTTCTCAACCTTCACTTGTTCGACCACTACGGTTGTATCATGTTGCGCCCACCGTAGCTCTTTATTGTTTTTATCACTTTGGGTTTTTTTTTTGGAAGACTAATCTTTTAGAAGATTGTGAAGAATTTTGCTTACGGTTTGTAATCAGTTTTCCGGAAGGGACAACTAGAACAGAAAACCTAGATAGTTTATCTGCATCCAAAGGCCAGGTATACATAGTTTGCGTTTCAGTACTGCAAAGAGCGTTTAGCGACACTGGCATAAGATTTTGGACCTGTCGAACTATTATTCGAGACAATACGACCGGAGCTTAATAAAATTTTCTCCTCTGAAACCAGTTAACCAATTTAAATCATGGACGGTCATGATGACTTTTAGAGCGCTGTGACCTGACCTGCACCCAAGATGGCCATAATCAGTGGATAATTCATTATGCAGACATTTCTAAAAGGGCTTATTTAAGTCAGGTGAGCGGTACAGGCTCACCTGAGCCTCTACTTATTATCTATACAGATAAAAAAAAAATGGTTTTCAGTGTCCCCCAACTGACCTAGTTTTGATGGTCAAAGGGTCACGACTCCCACACAAATTATTAAATATCGCTGATTTTCGAAATTGTACAAGGTTTTAGTGGTAGTAACCTTTGGTATAAATTTCATAGGAATCTGTTGAGAATTGTAGAAATGAGAGTGTGGGATTGATTGGAACATGGACGGACGCCCGTTATTTCTATGTCCGCAGTCACGTTTCGCAGGAGACATAAATGACGATGATGTATGAATGCAAAATTACACTAGAGGCTCAGGTGAGCATGTATCGATCACCTGACATAAACAGGCCTATTTAGATATCTCTGCATGATGAATTGAAAACTAATGATGGCCATCTTGGAAGCAGATTGGTTCACTTTGAAAGTCATCATGACTACCTAAGTATCAAATTGGCTTACTAACACACCTAGTTTCTGAGGAACAAAAATCTCAATATTTTCCCCATAGGGTCCTAGTTAGAACTATGTCTACTGATAGTGGCCAACTTGAATTTGCCGCGTGGTTTCTGCCCAGAAGACCTTAAACATTTTTTCATAGGGACCTATGTTAAAACTATATCCATTGATGGCGGCCATCTTCAATTTCCGATCGACATAAAAAAAACATACTTTTGTAGAGGACCTTCCAGTGAACACGCATGCAACAAATCAATTCAATTGGCCTGGTGGTTTCTGAAAAGAAGAGTTTCTTTCTATCTGCAACAGTTGCCAAAAAAAAAAAACAGTAAAATTTGTGAAAAATGGTTATTAAAGGACAACAACTCCTAGACATCATTGGACCATTTCGGTCTTATTATCTTTTTTTAGATCTAATATTGTTAAACATTTTGCAATTTAAAGTTTCTTTCTAAATATTATAGTTTTTGAAATAATAGCCAAACAAATGGAAAAAATTGTGAAAACTTGTCAATAAAGGGCAATAACTCCTATATGACATCATCAGACGATTTTGGCCATATTGACTTTTTTGTAGATCTAATATTGGTGAACATTTTAGCAATTTAAAGTTTCTTTCTTTCTATTATAGTTTCTTAAATAATAGCAAAAAACCCCAAAAATTTGTGAAAAATCATCTATTAAGGGCAATAACTCCTATAAGACATCGTCTGACGGCTTTGATCATAATAGACCAAAGGTAGATCTCATCATCCTGATCATTGTCCTTGTCAGATTTTCTCTATCTTTAATGGTTTTTGAGATACAAGTCAATTTTGTATTTTAGCCCTGGCGGCCATGTTTTTTCATTGGCAAAAATAATCGACACAATTTTGAAAAGGATGATTGTGGTAAAGTTTGGTAATGATTGGCCTTGTACTTTTTGAGAAGATTATTTAAAAAGTTTACGAACGGACGCCAAGTGATGACAATAGCTCACATGGATCTTTGGTCCAGGTGAGCTAAAATTAGAAATTGTGTCTGTAAGACACGGATGCCCCGCCATAAAATACACATAAACCCGAAACTTAAGCAGAGTGGTTAAAGTGTAAAATGTAGGTCATGATGACCTAATTATTTTATGACTGCTCAGTACTATCCAAGACACATCTACTGATAAAGTTTCTATGCTTAGTTCTAAAGAAATGAAGTTTAACGCAAAACTTAGCCACAGTCCTTCCAACATAAAATGTAGGTCATAATGACCCAATTATTGTATGACTGCTTAGTACTATCCATGACATATCTGCTGATGAAGTTTCATTGATACACTATGCATATTTCCAAAGAAATAGACTCCAATGCAAAACTTAACTTGATAGTTCAGATGTACATACGGACAGAAAAGGGTAACACTATATACCCCTCCACATTCGTGAACGGAGCAAAAAATTACATACAGGCAGACAATGGATGCAATGTGATAGCAATAGTTCCCCAACATTTAGATCATTTGAGATAATGTTATGGTACCAGATTGTTACTATATGTCATGTGACCTTGACCTTTGAAAGGATGGCCTTACACAAATCAGCTTCTATCCATCAGACATATAACTACTTACCCAAATTTATTTGAACTCTGAGCTGTTTGGAAACCATTTATTTTGGAAAACTATCAAGCCCAAAAGGAATAAGGGAATTTAACTTCCTTGTGAATAAGCTAAAATTCCATATGATTACTGTGCCCTATCAGAACAAATTGTCCTAATCATAAACTGTAGGGCAAGACATAAGCTATTTCAAATTGAAAATAATATCTTTATTAAACGAATACAAAGTCTTATGGTTGTTTCAGCAAAACATATATGGGACAGGGGGGAGGAACTTTAATTTGCTATTAAGAATCTAGATTTGCCTTTTTGGTTGGTTACCTAAATTTTCAAGTACCTTTGCAATGTATGTTTTGCTAAAACAGCCCTTGCCATTACAGTGTTTAGAAAATTGTAAACTTGACCTTTTGCCACTGAGTGTCCATATATTTCTCTACAATATATTTATCAGAAGGTTCAATAGAGGCGTGCACATATCTTAAGTTTGCACAATATATCATCATTACCTTGATGTGCTTCAATTTAAATAAAATCTTACGGGCATAAAAACTCTCGTTTGTATAACTTGAACAATGACATTTGGTGATACAAGAGTAAATGATATATGCAAGTACTTGAGATTTTCTAAGAATTTGATGTTTTGAATCTGGTTATTGTCAATACCAGTACTTGACAAATCTAATGTGTTTTTACTTTTATTTGACATTTTTGATAAAAATGATAAATCACTTAAAGGAGTTTCTGCCAAATGTAAGGTATTCAATATTGTTGCATCTGATAATCTTGAGATCATCCAATTAAACTTATTTATTGGAATAATGACATTCTGAAAAAACAACTGCATACATTTGATCCATCTCACACTTGTCAAGATAAGTTTAAGAACGGTTTCATCAATGTCATAGCAGTCTTCAAATTCCACCACCCTATATAAGCACAGGATTATCTTACAGAAGGACGAGTGAACGCTTGAGAAAACAGTCAATAATTCATCCACTGGAATATGTTTCATTATATGCACTAACACTTCCGCTGGCAAATGCAAAAGATACCCTAAAAAGAAGTAATAAATGTCATGCAAGTTCAAACAACCCCTACATAAAAAGACTATCAAAAAAAATTTAACTGTTTGAAATTTTCAGCAATTGGATGAGACAACATGTGAACACCACTCCTTTATTTAAAATAAAGGATATGGCATAATATTATGTAGACAAAAACTTTTTTGATCACTTGGGGGCAACAAAAATTCAAAGCAACAACTATGTAAACTTGAATACAAATTGAATAAGACTTTCTTAAGTTACTACACAATGGACAAAGTGATAAAACAATAAACTGTCTTAAAAAGATTATTGCATAAAATATAATAAAATCAATAGTAACATTTTCCAAGCCATCAAAATTAATGACCTCCACTGATCACTTATGAAATAAAACATAGCTAAAATCCAAAACTACACATGCATAATCAGTGGTTACTGACCATTAACTCAATGTCAATTAAACAAGTGAGCTAAAAGTAAAAGTACATTAATACACAGAATTCTTTAAATGTAAATTCCAGTAGAGCATTGATTTCCCTGTCATAACAGACTGAACATAGATTATTACCACTTGAGTTCTGGTTGGTCATTCCACTTGTTCCAGGGTTGTCATACCAGTTGTGATAAGGTTGCTTGTTCCATTGATTTCAGGGTTGTTCATACCAGTTGTGATAAGGTTGCTTGTTCCACTGATTTCAGGGTTGTTCATATCAGTTATGATGAGGTTGTTTGTTCCACTATTGTTCATACCAGTTGAGATTGGGTTGTTTATTCCACTTGTTCCAGGGTTGTTCATACCAGTTGTGATCAGGTTGCTTGTTCCACTTGTTCCAGTGTTGTTCAGACCAGTTGTGATAAGGTTGCTTGTTCCACTAATTTCAGGGTTGTTCATATCAGTTATGATGAGGTTGCGTGTTCCACTTGTTCCAGGGTTGTTCATACCAGTTGAGATTGGATTGTTTATTCCACTTGTACAAGGGCTGTTTAAAAAGGTTCCAGGTGTGCTGGGATGGTGTACCTGAAATATAATTTATCAGTATAGGTGAGCTTACAAAAAGTTAAATCACACGAAAATTGTTTACCATGAATGCACTTGTCTAGTTGATAACTTTACAGAGGACAATACTAAATTATAGGGATATCAACTGTGAGCATGATTATTAGCCAGAGAAAACTTGAAGCTTGCAGTCAGATTGGGTCACACCCTCAAATAAGTATCCCAGTGATATGCACATCTAAATACTGTCATGAATGCTTTTGAAAATTAGTTCAATGAAAAACTAGGGGTTGGTTGTTTTTTTTTAGTAAACTTAAACATATGTCTCCCCCCCTTTTTTTACTGCTTGATAGTTCTATTCATGCACAAAAAATGAATGATATGCACAACTTCATCGTCATGATAATTAAATGTGTCAAGTTTTATCTTAATCTAATGTATGGTGTCGAAGAATTCAAGCTCGAAAGCCATATACTCTATATACTGTATACTGAACTTAGTTTTCTAAGTCATTAAGGGCCGTAACTGTGAGAATAAATTGTGAATGTAAGATGTGGAAGAATTTGCACTTGCAAACCATATACCCTATATTAAACTGAATTTTCTAAGTCATAAAGGACCATAACTCTTGGACAAATTTGTGGATTGTTGAAAAAAATACAAAAATAAGATGCACATCTTCACATCATGATAATTAAGTGTGACAAGTTTTATTTCAATCCCATGGAAGGTGTGGAAGAATTTTCACTCACAATTTTTTTTTACCCACTATCACAACCTTAATGGTTCTTTTTACTCTCCATAATTGATAATAGCCATGATATACCCAACTTCCGATCTTGACCCTAGACTTTCTGTCAGGTGAGCTAAAAATGAAATTTAAGTGATTTTTTTTTTACCTACCGCTAATTTCAAGAAACCTTCTATTAGAAAAGACAACTCATGTTATTGCGAGGTAACTTTATTTTATGGAAAGACAAAATTCTGATCTTGCAGGCCTTATAAGTCCATCTAGATTTCTATTATGAGTCCTCACTTTGCCTATAGACTGCTTACATTACAAGAGGGGTCTGTACTATAAGCTGATGCAAGGAATCAGTATTGATGAATGTTGTTGGTGTCCCTAGATTGATCCATTGTTTAGATTCTGGCCTGTATTTTGGAGTATCAGTCTGTGTAGCAGCTCTTGGAGCAGGTGATGATAATTTGGGTAAAAAATCACTTTGTTTACTATCAGAACTTGATTGACTTTCAATAGAAGGTTCCTGAAATGATGAAATTACAATATTTAAATTCAGTAAACATGAAACATTAGACTCAATACCAGTTAAGATATAGAATTTATGGTAACACTTCTAATATCTTTATTTAAGAAGATTTTTCAAAGCCTTGTCCATTTCTATATATAAATAAAAGCAGCAAAAATAATGAAATAACAGATACTTGAGATTTTAAAAAAAAGAATGATTAACTAATCGTATTGGAATAAATGAATATCGATTAATCGGTAATGTCTGTATGAAACACGCCTGGAAAACTTGCAAGTCTCAATTTCAACCTAACAGATAATTTAACACAAATTCTAACAATCCGAGAATGTCATGTAATGTTAAATACATATAAGGACCGGTACTTGGCTATATAGTCTAAATATAGCTTAGCATAACCAGGAAGAAATCTTTTTAACAATGCCTACTTCCCATTCCAGATAGTCTTCAAGTATTAAACTGTAGGCTCCCTGTGGAGCCCGTAATTTTCATCTGGTTAACAGTTAACAGTTCCCAAAACAAAGCTGGCATTTCAACAATCGATCAAAGTTTTGCATTGAATAAGCAATATTTTGGAATAAATTTCCAAAAGTGTATGGTGTTAAACTAAGTTTGGCAATGGCAACTTTCTAGGCTTTAAGGCAGGGCCATCTGGCACATTTTTGCAGGGACCAAGTGATCATTCAACAAAAGTTTGGTTTGATTACAATCCTATGTAAAACTAAGTATGGCTTTGGCCACCATCTTATCAGTTACCATTCTGGAAGAGACCCAACCAGTGAAAATTCCCTTAATATTTGGTTACAACTGAGAAAGTGGTTCTAGACACGAAGCTTTTTATATAAATTTCCAAAGGGTCCTATGTTAAACTAAGTTCCGTAGTGGCAGCCATCTTGGTTTGCGAGCTGGGTTAATTGATATAATTCTGAAAGAGGATCACCCAAGGACCATTCTATCAAACTTTGGTTGCAACTGAGCAAGAGGTTCCAGACAATAAGATTTTTAAATGATTTCCCACAGAGTTGTTCGGCTGTGGCAGCCATCTTGGTTAGCAGCCAGGGTCATCGGATACAATTCTGAAAGAGGATCATAATCTACCAAAGTTTGTTTGAAATTGGCTCTGCGATTTCAGTTTCTTTGTTGGGGTTTAACGTCTGAGCAGCAGTATTTCAGCTATATTCAGACGATTTCAGAGGAGAGGATTTTTTTTATTACCACCCCCCTTTTTCTATTTTTAGTAACAGCAGCTATATTGGATGCCAATCAGGGCCCAGGATATATAAATTTGTAAGAGGACCATTCTACCAATGTACCGTCTCCTGCGTATGGAGTGTTCATATCACAACTCGTGCGTTAGGCCAGAGCTTGCCGAAACTACGCAGACTTTTTGTATCGCGCTAGAACTCTAACAAATAGGCTTCTGGAACAGGGTAATGTTGCTACAAGATTGAAGTCATCACTACAGAAGTTTTATGGTCGTCATCATGAACTCGTGGATCGTTATGGTGTATCCATCAGCACCATGAAAACTGATGTATTCAACGGGTCATAGTTTTCCTTTCCTCGTTTGTCTACACCGGACTTGACTTTCTATGAGCAATTCGGCGGGTGTTTCTAGAAAAGCAGAGGATGCTTACCCTACTGGTGCACCTGGTCCATGCTCCCAGTTTTTAGTGGAGTCCGAGTTGCTCATTTACTTTTGTTACTTTGTATGTATGATTTTAGTTACTTTATGTTCTTTGTTGTGAATGTCTGTTTTCCATGTCTGGTCTTTGTCCCTGGATTACATTCTTTTGATTACCGCTATAATCTTGGTTCCCTTGATTACTCTTTATATTGAAAAGGACAAAATTAGTGGGCAAATGATGCAGAGACCTGTTGTTACAAAAGAAAAAAATGAGTTGTAT
The DNA here is from genome assembly GCA_037379345.1 of Perna viridis. NCBI lineage: Eukaryota > Metazoa > Mollusca > Bivalvia > Mytilida > Mytilidae > Perna > Perna viridis. The sequence continues at coordinate 388,313 of CM074520.1, forward strand.
ATTAAAAATTTAAACTATTTCATGATCTTGTTTTTTATGTCTCTAAAGATATCAACTGCTAATCTAAATATTTATACATTATTTAAACACATATATGATGTGAATTTAAAAGTACACTTTCAAACTGATATAAAATTCGTGGAATATGCTAATTTTTTCATTGAAAAGTGGATTGCCTTGTCTTGTAAGAATATTCAGAAATCAGAAATACATGCATGTTCCTCCAGAACTTATGTCACAGTAAATTTGTTCCATTTTAAACATTTTACATGATTAAAAAAGTTCCAGAAACTAATTTCATTGTAAAATTTGTTCCACTAGCGTGGAACTAATTTTATGCAAGTGGAACTAATTTACCAGTGTAATTAGTTCCTAGAACCTTTTTCCCATGTAAAATGTTTCAAAAGAACAAATTTACTGTGACATAAGTTCTGGAGGAACATATATCATGAGGGAACTTATTTTTTGTTACACATGCACACCTCAACAATGTATATAAGGCACAGACCATTTGATATTCTGGGTGGGGGGTGCGGGTGTGGGGGGCTGGGATTTTACCTTGAGCCAGATAATTTTTTTCCGCTACAAACAATGCAAGAAAATTGTCGGAATATTTCTTTTTATTTGATTGCCAAAACTGGTCATCAAATTATTTTTTTCAACCAAGGTGCTAGTCATACCTAAGCACCATACAAAATATTAAAGCAGTATTTCTAAAGCTGTATGAGGAGTTCAACAGACGAACCATGTTCCCTTAATGCAACTTGTATGTCCAACTACCTGTAATTTTGAGAATTTTGGAGAAAAATCTTAATCCAAGGCACACCTCCATAATGTGTACTAGAAACTGGTGTTCTGCCTGAATATATGCCCAACATGATGACAAAGGAGAAAATGATTCCTAATAACTGCTACCACAAGGAGTTTTAAATTAGACTGTTGATCTTATTAATAGCAATTATGGACAATTTCCAAAAAATGTTGAAAAGTTAATATATTGTATAGAAATTGTGTGAAATTAAACTCCTGCCAATATGCAATATGTAATCTAAATTGTCCAAAAAGAAATTTCTCATCACAGTCACATCTCCATTATGTAATCTAGCAACCCATTCAATTTTATCAAAATCCTGCGAGTGGTTTAGAAGAAGTTGCGGACAATGCCAATGACCCCATATATTGCCAAAAAATGACTAAGTTCAAACATCCATATCTTCCACATAAATTGTCAGTAATAAAATTCCTCACCACATGCGCATCTCCATTATGTAATTTAACAATCTATGAAGTTTTATCAAAATCCTTCAAATTATTTAATTGGAGTTGCGGACTACGCATTGACCCATATATTCATGATATTGGTGAAAAAACAACTAAGTCCAAACACCATATCGTAGATATAAATTGTTGAAAATTAAATTCTTCACCATATGCACATCTCCTTTATGTAATCTAACAATTGACAAAGTTTTATCAAAACCCCTCAGATCGTTTAGGAGGAGTTGCGGACAACTCAATGACCCATATATTTGTAAAAAACAATCAAGTCCAAACATCCATATAAATTGTCCAAAATGAAATTCCTGACCACATGCACATCTCCATTTATGTATTCTAACAATCCACCAAGTTTTATCAAAATCCTGCATGTCGTTTAGGAGGAGTTGTGGACAATCTATTATGGATAGACATGATGAAACCTATATACCCACTAAACATCGTTTGCGAGGGTATAATAACCATCCTACAAAATATTACAGTTGTATCTCTAAACTAAAGCTGTATGTCAGGAGTTCAGCAGACAACCATGTATGCATATGTATTCGGATGAATGGACGGCAAAACGAACGAACGGAGAGGGTTAAATTAATATGCCCTGACTAAATTCATGGAGGCATAAAAAGAATAGGGGTGCAGGTTCAACTGTTTTGTACCAAAACCCTGGCAGGGTTTGCTCATCATTGGAAGGGGACCAGTAACACACCAATATTTGTAATTCCAACCAGATCATGGAAAAGACCCTGGGAAAGTCATGTACCAAATATTGAAAGCCTATCACTTATACTTCACGAGATATGGACTTGAGCATAAAACTTAATGGCAACATTAACAGTGCCATCGGCGCCACTGGTAAAACAATACCTACAGGTACAGGTGTATGTCTCGCTTTTGTTTCGCAGGTGAGACAAAAACTGGTAGCAAAAATATCCAAGTCATCCATGAAAACAAGGTCAAGGTTTAGTGACTTGTCAGACTGGGCACATCCTAAGGGGTCAATTAACCATACATGTACATCGTGATTTTTTCACTTTCTGAGAGAAACTGAACTACTCACAAAAACTAGAGGTAAAATTAGCAGTCTTTGAACAATGGAAATGAATTCAAGGTCAAAGCAATCAAAAATGCATTCAAATTCAAGAAGTTTTGCCATTTTTTAGTGTCAAATCAAGAAGATTTTTATCTACCTTAATTCAGTGACAATATGTAAAGAAATTGTGTCTTTGGGCTTATTTAAAACATCAACAGCAATAAACATGAATCACTAAAATCTTCAGCCTTGCAGTGAAAGAATTTATGTTGTTTGTAATATAAATAAAAGTTCTATGTCTATGTGGAGTAATTCATGCAACTATACAACCATAATGGATACTCAAGGTGGACAGTCTCTGATTGATTTGTCCAGATGTGATCAATGACAGATAAGGTACATTCATATTAGGCATGCAATACACAACATTTGAGCCAAATGTTCTGTATCAATAAATGTACTGCTTGTTAACCTGCGGGGATCATTTTTAGGGGTTCAATTCTGAGAGACTGCCACAAAATCAAAGAGCTTTAAATCGCAAGTATGAAAACTATGCAAGTAAAGAAAAATACACTGTATTACAATTGTTTGAATTTCATTTGCATGTTCTTATTTCTCTTACCTCTTCACCACCATTTTTTTTGCCCTTATATTTTTCAATCATTGCCATTACACGAGATGGTATACCTGTCAAGAAAAAAAATATCTAAGAACATGTAAACTCTGCTTCCTAAAATATACTAAACATATAGCAGAATTTTTGTTGCTTTTGGGACAAATTAGTAATCAACATGAATATATCGTCTTAGGAATTTAGACACTAAGGGGACGACCATTTGATTCTGAGGGAGGGGGGATCCTGGCAGTTTTTTTTAAATAATCTGGCCTGATCCCCCAAGAAAATAAATAAATAATTTAGCGTCCCTCCAGATTCAACATTGCTATAGCATAAGGTAAATAATATGTCCGGAAGTTTGATGAATGAAATATTTCTGGCCTGCAAAAAGTTAAAAATAAATAGTCTGACCCATCATAAACTGCCAGCGCCCTCAGAATCGAATGGTCATCCCCTAAAATGTATGGCAAGAAAAAGTCTAAAATACTAAATAAAGTATGAAATGAATGATAGTTCAAAATAGTATAACTGCTCCTAAAACTAGAGGCTCCAAGGAGCCAAAGAGCCTGTACAAAGTCAGGAACTTGACAGTCAGTAACACATTATTTCCTTTTTTTCACTCATCTGTTTGAATGGTTCAAAGTGAATTTCGATCATTATTCGAAGAGAGATAATTCTTAAATCAGAAATCTTATAATTTCGACCTGACTGAGCTCCCGAAAAGATAATTTTCTTACTTTCATTAATGAATTACGGGAGGGACATCCATGGCTTACAGACAAAATTTCTAGTTTAACTAACAGCTTTTAACTTACCTTCACCACTGTTAGTGCCACTACTGGCATCAGAAGCACTAGTCCACCTCTCCCCAACTTGCAAAGCCATTAGCTTGCAGTTATCAGAGAGTGTTCGGAAGTAGTCTTCCTCTATTTCTGTTCCGTCTTCTTCCAATACGATACACAGGACCCTTTGGTATCCAAATTTGTCACAACCTGTGAACATATGAAAAAGAAAAAACCAAAAGGTCAGCTAGTATTCATAATAAACGTATATACCAGGATCACATCAGCATATATCCTTATCCAAAACTTTTGCACTAAAGGAGTAGGGGCTTTAATGCCTACATTTGGCAATATACTGAGAGAAAAAAATTAATTGTGCGATCAGATGTTGACATGTACTTCATAAAGTAACTAAAATGTGTAACTTGTTTTCATAACAATCATAAGTTTTCCAAAATATTGTATGTACACCTCAGTCTGACATCTCATTCCCAGTGAATTTTGCAGATTTATGACCAAATTTCAAGTGGTTTTCTGTAGAAGAAAACCTATGTGTCCACAGATAGAGGAAGCCTTCCCCTTTTTGTTAAGGAGATAGTAAGGTACCTATAAAAAAATAGTAAGTTGAGATTAAAAAAAAAAAGTAATGCCCTTTGATTTGTCACAAATGCAATTTTAAGCACAGAAACCACAAATGTTCATTGTGAAAGGCAAATGATATAACCACATAATGTTAACATTCTATATCGACTTTGGTTTTATTATCAAAATTTTGACATACAAGAATACATGGAAAGTTCGTTTTTACTTCATATTTTTTTAATACCAGAAATGCCAAAACCACCTATAATATATAGAGCCCCCATGAAATTACAGACAAGAACCAAAAATATTTTAAAAATCCACAAATCTGCTGATTTGTAAGGAATTTTACAACTATCGTAAGGGAATAAGATAGCCTTACAACTCGTGAGCCTTATGCCAAAATCATATGGGTAGGCAAGTCTGTAAAACCCACATCATCGAATCATGGTGAGTGCACAACTATAGATTTGTAATGTTACAAATCTCAATAGAACATCTTGAATTTTTTCTTCCATTCAAGGGCAAATGGCTTTACAAGTTTTGCCACATATGAAATTAGCAAACCACAGATAATTCTTAACCAAACAAAAATAATAAAACACAACTACTTAGTATATCAACTTGCACATGTTTATCAGCTCTTCAAAATTCTTAACGACCAGCCCCTTTCTAATTTCCCTTTTCTGATGACAAATTTTTATGGGCTTCTTTTCATCCTATAAAAGAGATTAAAAAACAATGTAACTAAGAGGCTGCAAGGAGCTGAATTGCTCACCTATTTGAATACTTGAAACTGAATTTCAGTAATCAAAAAGTGTAACTTATTTTCAACCGGAAATCTGACAATTTTGACCTTTGACTTTTACAATAGCTCTAAATAAGCTATCATTAGTGCATGTGAAACTTTTGCTCTAGGTCTAACTCTATATTTTCACATTCAAGTTTACAAATCTACCATGAAGGAAAATAAGGGGAAAAATAAAATCTGCAACAGTTTATTAATGGCTTTTGATGCAAATTTTTGAAAAAAAAATTACAATATTTTGTAACAAAATTACAATATAAGTAATTCTGAAGAATAAGGCAAATTATCAATTTTTTTTTTATTAAAACAGACTTTGAAATAAATAATAATTTCTGTAAACTTATTTTTCATTTAGAGAAAAAAATCAATGCATTTTTGCCATTTTTAGTAGCTATTTTTTGGTTTCTACTTACAAAAGTTTTTGTTTCTCATGAAAAAAAAATCTAACTTGGTCGTGAAAAATACATTTGCTCAGAAGAAACATACATGATACTTTTTTATTCACTGAAAATTTCATAACAATTGCTGTTTTTATTTTTGTGATCTTGATAGGTGATAGCAAAAATGAGGAAATATGGAGTAAATGTCAATCAGACACCAAACCCCCAACAATTATGTCACAAACCGAGATTCCCATACAGTCTTCAACATGACCATAGTCACTGTATGTAAATCTATGTATGGCCCAGGGGCGGTTCTAGGATTTTCGAAAGAGGGTGTGTAATGAAGGAAAATATACTGTATATTGCTGAGCGGAGTGAGCCTGAAAAAAATTAGGACTATTTGATGCCAAAAAATGACGTTTTTGTGCTTTAAATATTAATTTTTTCATTCAAAAGGGGGGGCATATGCCCTCTTTGCCCCCCTTTGAACCCGCCGCTGTGGCCCTAGATTAAAGTGAAAAAGCGCACCTATCTAGGGGCTATGTCGACTGTATCCCTAAAGTACCAGATATAGGGTCACAAACTAAACCCTAAATATGTAGTATAGTGTCCTATTTCCTATTATTCTTGAAAAATGCCGGATCTGGGATATCTTAATATTTAGGTTTCACCCCTAGTATAGCCTAGGACTTCATTGTTCATCCGATTTTGCAATTCATAATTTAGCTGATTTGCCTTCAAAATCCAGAGTCTTTTACGTATCATTTACACAATTTTTGAATTTTTGTATTATCCCAAGTTATTGGCAGAAAATATATTTATGCAGATGTGCAGCAAACATTCAGAGGAGGCTGATTTTTTTTCAGTAAGGGCAGTCCGACAAATGACCTCAGAACTTTTTTTCAGTGACGTTACAACTGAGCTGTGCTCGTTTTTTTTTTTTTTTTTTTTTTGGGGGGGGGGCAATGCCTATTTCATATTAAATGCTTCACCCTGTTGTCCGTCTCCATCTTTATCGCCATCGGTCCTGATTCAACGTTTAGCGTCACGTGCTATTGAAGCGCGCGCCTGTGACATCATAAAAAGTACTGACGATTGTTTTTCTTATTTGGTCATTTTTCATGAGGCATTTTGCAGTTTTTCGTCTGTTTATTGATGGTTTTACAATAAAGATCGTTTACCTCCTGCAGAGAAAAATGCCTTTCTCGATTCGCTTTTTCGATGCAATATTTTCAGTGTGTATTTTCCCACATTTGTTTGCTTTGATTTTGCCTTTGGCCACGATGTGGGGGAGGGTTTGGATCTAGGAAATCATGTTTAACCTCACCGCATGTCTCATGTGCCTGTCCCAAGTGAGGAGTCACGGTCGCTTGTTTGTCTTTAAACGTGTGTATTTATTTGTATTTTGTATGTAATTGTAATAACCTGGAATACTGTTCCTAGTAATAACATTGAGACAAGATATACTAGTAATTATAGTATTTAGTTTTAAGTATACACGTTTTTTTTTAATTTCCTTTTTAGAGCTCGTCATGAGGAGTAGAGTTCCACCTTAGTTGAAGGCCTAAAGGAGAACTCTCGATTCATCAGTTTTCTCCGTTTTTTACTTAGATTGATTATGGCCTCCTTGATACTTACCACATATATTCTCTTTTTTATAATGGTTAAATAATTAGTAAAATTTCTTACATCGATAGTTAAATCCAGCTCCATTTTTTCCTCCATCATTCTCCAAAAAATTCTAGCGTGGGAATGAGTATTTAATTTTCAAATTTCTCACGATCATAATTTTGATATAAAGACTAATGCACTTGAAAAGGTCGGAAAGAAAAGAAATTAACCAGACAAGTCAACAAATGCAAGTCGACTTGTTCCATACGCTTCTCATTTCAACTGAACAAGAGCACTTTATACAAGTTGATTTGGCCTGTTTCACCCAACAAGTCAACTTAAAAAAAGGCGAAATGTCCACTTAATAACTGAACAAGTAAACATCATTAAGTTTACTTCTTCGTTGTTTGTACAAATGCAACAGCACAAGTATACTTGCGACATGTAGACTAGTTCAAAAATGTTGTCATGTTCACATTTTACAAATAGGAAAGTAAAGAAAATAAGTAAACAAAGTGAACAAATTTATGTCGACAAGTTGAAATTTAATGCATCTTTCCTACTTGTTCATGTTTACTTGATAACACAACAACTCGGCAACTCGTGACTAATATACGCTTCCATATAAACGGACTCGTGTCCTGTTTCACTTGTTCTACAAATAACTTCGTCTTACATGTATGAAGAAAACAACATATAAGTTTATTTTAATGCAAGCAATAAAGGTCAGAAAGGAGATCCAAACACAGGTCATTAATCAATTGGAATGAATTTTCATTTTATCATTAGAGATAACTGCTCTGACTATTTATGGTTTTTACTACCCTTTTCTTTAAACAAAAACAAAAACAATAAAAATAACTGGCATTCATTTTACAGTTAACACCACTTGTAAACCGAAACAGGGACTTAACATTACACCGAAACAATCTTAATCTTTAATTGAAATACGGTACGGAAATTCGTGTCATCTCCGTCATTATCTTTGTTCATTTGTTACAATTTTGCGAGATCAAAGCCTAAATTGTGATATTTATGATTAATTTGTCCAGAGCATCTATTTTAACTGCCGTTTTAAAAGCGTTTCAAGGCCTTTCCATATTGAGTTGAGTGTATTTGAGTATATTTGAGTGTATTTGAGTAAAAAAGGCGGACCGGTTTTGTCTTGTTGTTTTTGTTTGGTTTTGCCTTTTTGTTTTTGTTTTTGTATTTGTTTCTTTAATTCCTAATTTCCAATTTAGGTTGTCATATTAATTTCTTTTTCAACTACACCACCATTTGCGGGAAAGGGGATCTAATCCAATTTTATTGACTTCCGATGAAACCACGTGACGAAGCTTTCCTGTTGTCAAGTTACGCTTGAATGTACATGTGGAAGATAAGATGATTTTGAAGATGGAATACGTGCTTTGATGGAACAAGAACAAGTCTTAATGAAGTTTTAAAGTTATAGTGCACACGGAAATGCCTAGAACCTTTATTTCTGTTGTGACAATTCGATGTAAGCTTTGTATGTAAAAAAAAGGGGGCACATGTTCCAGCATTTCCTTGGGTAAGTCAGTGCTACCTGTCAAAGCATTTCAACTTATAGAGCTGTATAACCTCTACATCAGTACATGCTATTTCAAAATAAAATGTCGGAAAATTGGAGTTTCTATTACTCTTGTCATTAAGTACGTTCATGCTATATTGGTTTTTTTAGGGGGGAGAAGAGAGAGTTATAGAGGAAACAAGACGTTTCGGCATGGAGCAAGTTCGGCATTGGTTGTTTTGGCCATGTACCAGTTCGGCCATATAATAAAAGTCATTTCGACCATAGTTTTTCTTCTTTATTTAATTTGATAACAACTTGTTTTTTTCAAAGATATAATATGTCTCAACTGATATTTATAACTACATTTTTATTTAAAGAAATGAAAATATTAAAATAAATTAGGTTTTATTTGTTATTAATCAAATTCAATTAATATTGGAAGGCGATACGCATAACCTTAATTGGCAGATAAACTGCAATTAATTTATTTGTTAAATTAATATAAACTGTTTTAAATTGCCATTGATGAACACAAATTACCTGCTTTGAAGTAGTAATTGGTCGGTTTTTAAAACAGAATGTTGGTTATCATGGTCTTCTTAACACAAGCTAAGCACACGCTTATATTGATGTGATTATTGGAATGCACTAAAATGATATACGGAAAAATGACAATCATTCACGGTACAAGTCTCTTTGGTGAAGGTATTAAGTTAATTAGGTCTAGTTAATTACCTGACATTGTCATGACTATGGTTACCTGGTATATTGAATATATTTAGTATGGCCAAAACAACCAAGGCCGAACTGGTTTATGGCTGAAACGTCTCGAAAGCGTTATAGATTCCGTCTAATTTAACCGTTCTTTAGATAGCAATCATATAGGAGAGTTCTTCGTGATGCCATCACTTACCTGTGATTTGGTTTTAGTTGGCAAAAAATCCATTGAGTGGCATGGGGCATCAACTTTAAATCATCATAACTTTGTCGTTTTTTAAGATAATTGAAAAATTCTTTATGTTCCCTAAACTGCCAATAAAACTCTTTATCCATGGAATTTTAAATAAATATTCAGTAATAAGACTATATGAGCATAAAATTATAAAACCAATTTTATATGAAAATAGAGGTTTACATATAAATATCGTTTCAAATTTATTCTTCTAGCAAAACAGTTATAAATTCACATATAAAATATGAATTCTTTTATGTAAATGAAACATTTCACAGAACCAAAATTGGATGTAAAATAACAAAGCTATAAAGTTTTGAAAATTGGGATTCTAATCATGAAATTGTTAATTGCTTATTTAGTTGTTTATTTGCCAACCAATTTGACACTTAATGATATGCAGATTAGTGAATATGACATCACTAATGAGATTGGCGAACTCACCTTCTGTAGCTCCTGTGACCTGTCCAGACAGAGCTACAAGGAGGTCATATCACTTCCATAACTCATATTTCTGACCCTGCAACCATACAAAAAATATATATTTTGAACTGTATATCAGAAATCTTGTGTGAAAAGAGTTTGGGCAGAGCTTGCAACTTTTGAACAGAATGATAGGGCCATGTGAGCTATTGCCATCACTTGGCGTTCGTGGTTATCGTTAACAATTTTCAAAACTCTGCTTGACCAATTAGAACCAAACTTGGTTGAATGTTCCTTAGAGTAACCTGCATATAATTGATGTGGGAATTTGTGATCTGTCTAAAAACATGGACAGCATTACTAAAAATAGAACATAAGGGTCAGACAGGTGTTTTTTGCATATACATGTACATGTACATGTATCTCCAAAATGGTTAGGTTTAGCAAAATTCTGACATGGGGTCAAAGTTTTTACATAATGAGATCTATTTGTGGCCAAATTTTTGTGTAAATCTGTTAAGCTATGTTGGAGTTATTGCCTTTTTTTATGTTTTTACGCTGTTTTTTAATGCTTTTACTTTCAAAGCTGACCTTCTCTGAAACTGCTTGACCAATGAGTACCAAACTTGGTATGAATTTTCTTTAGGGTATTCTTCATAGAACTGATGTGGGAATTTTTTATCTGTCAACATATATCATTATCTCCAAACCATTAGGTCTAGCAAAATTCTGACAGGGAATAAACCTTAAGCATTATAAGATCTGTTAGTGGTCAAATTTTCATGTAAACTTGTTTAACCATGTTACATGTAGAGTTATTGCCCTTTTACGATGTTTTGCTATTTCTAATATTATTTTTAAAAAAAAATCTTCTCCTCAGACACTACAAGACCAATTAGAACCAATCAACTTGATATGAATGTTCCTCAGGGTGTACTGCATAGAACTGATACAGGGATTTGTGATCTGTCAAGAACTTGGACACCACAGCAAAAAATAGAACATACATGTACATGTAGGGGTCAGACAGAAGTTTTTCGCATATATAACCAAACACTTTAGGTTTAGCCATATTCTGACAGAGTAAAAGTGTTCAGCATAATGAAATCTATCTGTTGTCAAATTTCATGTAAATATGTTTAGCTGTGTTGGAGTTATTGTCTTTCTTTGATATCCTTTTGCTATTCTTAATGTTATGAGCTTTGATAAATGTTCTTCTCATAAACTACTGGACAGAATTTAATGAAAATTGATATGATTGTTCCTTAGTTATGAGCTTAAGGTATTTTTATCCAACAAAAAACATGGTCGTTTTTACAAAAATACAATTTTACTTATTGAATCAGGTGAACAATTCAGGTTCTTTAGAGCCGCTAGTTAAAGACAAAGAAATTTTATCTACTAGAAGTTTTCATAATTTTTTGGCAAATTAAGGTTACCTGTCTGCTACTGCTACATTTTGGAAGTATTAAGTTCCACCCAAACTCTCTTCACTAAGGATTTCACATGTGCATGGTTTAAATTGTCAACAAAGAATTATCATGTAAAATGATCAAACCTTCAATGAAGTATATTTTTGTATTGAATATATCAGCATTCAGGAAAATAAATCCATATAGAACTAGGTAGGTGTGGCATTTTCAGATTGTTCTGTTACCTCCCAATGTAGCAAACATCAGTATGGGATCAGGACAAAAGCCCTTGGACAAAAAAACCCTCAGACAAAAGCCCCCCCCCCCGACAAACCCCCCCCCCCCCCCCGGACTAAAGCCTCTCATGAGAAATTATTTTATCAATTATGAATAAAATAATGATATTTCTATTCATACTGAAAGTGCAAAATCTGAAATTTAATTTCTTTACAACTTATACTACATGCACTGATATAAAAATGTATAAATACTCATATTGTAAAATCAGTATTCAATTAAAAAAGAGTAGGGGTGCAGAAAAATTTTGACTATATCTAAGTCCCCTCCCTCACAGATATTTTATAACATATACACGATTCAAATGAATTGTGATATGATTTGAAACAAGACGATAATGATACATTTTGTCTTATCAAGTATGATTTATTTTACAGAGTTTATATTATGTTAATTAAGTAATCAAGTTCAAGATCAGAAGTTTTGCATACTAAAATTTCTATTTTTGTATCAGATTTTAGCCAGGTGTGAATCACAACCAGGACTGCTCCATTGCTTATAATGGAATTTTGATCTTAGTAGTTTTACCAGAACTGAATAAGTCACAGTAGTTATACCTGTACTGAAATTCATATACATGTACTTAAATGGAATTTTTATGCTTTTCCCAAATCCTTGTACAAGAAAGTTGAAGTGTTTTGTTTAAATTGTTTTTATGCATGTTTTTATATGATAAACAGTAATAACATTAAAACACCATTATATAATCTTTATGTATTTGTTTAAGACAATTTTAATAGTCATATAAACTTAAAACTACATGTAAGGAAATGTTTTTCTATTTATACATTAGTGATGTATCTGCCCTACTTGCTGCCATGTTATACATACATGTATATACAATGTACTTTTATTATATGTTGCTAAGCTTTAATGAAGGAAAATAAGGGGAAAAATAAAATCTGCAACAGTTTATTAATGGCTTTTGATGCAAATTTTTGAAAAAAAAATTACAATATTTTGTAACAAAATTACAATATAAGTAATTCTGAAGAATAAGGCAAATTATCAATTTTTTTTTTTTTTATTAAAACAGACTTTGAAATAAATAATAATTTCTGTAAACTTATTTTTCATTTAGAGAAAAAAATCAATGCATTTTTGCCATTTTTAGTAGCTATTTTTTGGTTTCTACTTACAAAAGTTTTTGTTTCTCATGAAAAAAAAATCTAACTTGGTCGTGAAAAATACATTTGCTCAGAAGAAACATACATGATACTTTTTTATTCACTGAAAATTTCATAACAATTGCTGTTTTTATTTTTGTGATCTTGATAGGTGATAGCAAAAATGAGGAAATATGGAGTAAATGTCAATCAGACACCAAACCCCCAACAATTATGTCACAAACCGAGATTCCCATACAGTCTTCAACATGACCATAGTCACTGTATGTAAATCTATGTATGGCCCAGGGGCGGTTCTAGGATTTTCGAAAGAGGGTGTGTAATGAAGGAAAATATACTGTATATTGCTGAGCGGAGTGAGCCTGAAAAAAATTAGGACTATTTGATGCCAAAAAATGACGTTTTTGTGCTTTAAATATTAATTTTTTCATTCAAAAGGGGGGGGCATATGCCCTCTTTGCCCCCCTTTGAACCCGCCGCTGTGGCCCTAGATTAAAGTGAAAAAGCGCACCTATCTAGGGGCTATGTCGACTGTATCCCTAAAGTACCAGATATAGGGTCACAAACTAAACCCTAAATATGTAGTATAGTGTCCTATTTCCTATTATTCTTGAAAAATGCCGGATCTGGGATATCTTAATATTTAGGTTTCACCCCTAGTATAGCCTAGGACTTCATTGTTCATCCGATTTTGCAATTCATAATTTAGCTGATTTGCCTTCAAAATCCAGAGTCTTTTACGTATCATTTACACAATTTTTGAATTTTTGTATTATCCCAAGTTATTGGCAGAAAATATATTTATGCAGATGTGCAGCAAACATTCAGAGGAGGCTGATTTTTTTTCAGTAAGGGCAGTCCGACAAATGACCTCAGAACTTTTTTTCAGTGACGTTACAACTGAGCTGTGCTCGTTTTTTTTTTTTTTTTTTTTTTTGGGGGGGGGGCAATGCCTATTTCATATTAAATGCTTCACCCTGTTGTCCGTCTCCATCTTTATCGCCATCGGTCCTGATTCAACGTTTAGCGTCACGTGCTATTGAAGCGCGCGCCTGTGACATCATAAAAAGTACTGACGATTGTTTTTCTTATTTGGTCATTTTTCATGAGGCATTTTGCAGTTTTTCGTCTGTTTATTGATGGTTTTACAATAAAGATCGTTTACCTCCTGCAGAGAAAAATGCCTTTCTCGATTCGCTTTTTCGATGCAATATTTTCAGTGTGTATTTTCCCACATTTGTTTGCTTTGATTTTGCCTTTGGCCACGATGTGGGGGAGGGTTTGGATCTAGGAAATCATGTTTAACCTCACCGCATGTCTCATGTGCCTGTCCCAAGTGAGGAGTCACGGTCGCTTGTTTGTCTTTAAACGTGTGTATTTATTTGTATTTTGTATGTAATTGTAATAACCTGGAATAATGTTCCTAGTAATAACATTGAGACAAGATATACTAGTAATTATAGTATTTAGTTTTAAATATACACGTTTTTTTTTTAATTTCCTTTTTAGAGCTCGTCATGAGGAGTAGAGTTCCACCTTAGTTGAAGGCCTAAAGGAGAACTCTCGATTCATCAGTTTTCTCCGTTTTTTACTTAGATTGATTATGGCCTCCTTGATACTTATCACATATATTCTCTTTTTTATAATGGTTAAATAATTAGTAAAATTTCTTACATCGATAGTTAAATCCAGCTCCACTTTTTCCTCCATCATTCTCCAAAAAATTCTAGCGTGGGAATGAGTATTTAATTTTCAAATTTCTCACGATCATAATTTTGATATAAAGACTAATGCACTTGAAAAGGTCGGAAAGAAAAGAAATTAACCAGACAAGTCAACAAATGCAAGTCGACTTGTTCCATACGCTTCTCATTTCAACTGAACAAGAGCACTTTATACAAGTTGATTTGGCCTGTTTCACCCAACAAGTCAACTTAAAAAAAGGCGAAATGTCCACTTAATAACTGAACAAGTAAACATCATTAAGTTTACTTCTTCGTTGTTTGTACAAATGCAACAGCACAAGTATACTTGCGACATGTAGACTAGTTCAAAAATGTTGTCATGTTCACATTTTACAAATAGGAAAGTAAAGAAAATAAGTAAACAAAGTGAACAAATTTATGTCGACAAGTTGAAATTTAATGCATCTTTCCTACTTGTTCATGTTTACTTGATAACACAACAACTCGGCAACTCGTGACTAATATACGCTTCCATATAAACGGACTCGTGTCCTGTTTCACTTGTTCTACAAATAACTTCGTCTTACATGTATGAAGAAAACAACATATAAGTTTATTTTAATGCAAGCAATAAAGGTCAGAAAGGAGATCCAAACACAGGTCATTAATCAATTGGAATGAATTTTCATTTTATCATTAGAGATAACTGCTCTGACTATTTATGGTTAACACCACTTGTAAACCGAAACAGGGACTTAACATTACACCGAAACAATCTTAATCTTTAATTGAAATACGGTACGGAAATTCGTGTCATCTCCGTCATTATCTTTGTTCATTTGTTACAATTTTGCGAGATCAAAGCCTAAATTGTGATATTTATGATTAATTTGTCCAGAGCATCTATTTTAACTGCCGTTTTAAAAGCGTTTCAAGGCCTTTCCATATTGAGTTGAGTGTATTTGAGTATATTTGAGTGTATTTGAGTAAAAAAGGCGGACCGGTTTTGTCTTGTTGTTTTTGTTTGGTTTTGCCTTTTTGTTTTTGTTTTTGTATTTGTTTCTTTAATTCCTAATTTCCAATTTAGGTTGTCATATTAATTTCTTTTTCAACTACACCACCATTTGCGGGAAAGGGGATCTAATCCAATTTTATTGACTTCCGATGAAACCACGTGACGAAGCTTTCCTGTTGTCAAGTTACGCTTGAATGTACATGTGGAAGATAAGATGATTTTGAAGATGGAATACGTGCTTTGATGGAACAAGAACAAGTCTTAATGAAGTTTTAAAGTTATAGTGCACACGGAAATGCCTAGAACCTTTATTTCTGTTGTGACAATTCGATGTAAGCTTTGTATGTAAAAAAAAGGGGGCACATGTTCCAGCATTTCCTTGGGTAAGTCAGTGCTACCTGTCAAAGCATTTCAACTTATAGAGCTGTATAACCTCTACATCAGTACATGCTATTTCAAAATAAAATGTCGGAAAATTGGAGTTTCTATTACTCTTGTCATTAAGTACGTTCATGCTATATTGGTTTTTTTAGGGGGGAGAAGAGAGAGTTATAGAGGAAACAAGACGTTTCGGCATGGAGCAAGTTCGGCATTGGTTGTTTTGGCCATGTACCAGTTCGGCCATATAATAAAAGTCATTTCGACCATAGTTTTTCTTCTTTATTTAATTTGATAACAACTTGTTTTTTTCAAAGATATAATATGTCTCAACTGATATTTATAACTACATTTTTATTTAAAGAAATGAAAATATTAAAATAAATTAGGTTTTATTTGTTATTAATCAAATTCAATTAATATTGGAAGGCGATACGCATAACCTTAATTGGCAGATAAACTGCAATTAATTTATTTGTTAAATTAATATAAACTGTTTTAAATTGCCATTGATGAACACAAATTACCTGCTTTGAAGTAGTAATTGGTCGGTTTTTAAAACAGAATGTTGGTTATCATGGTCTTCTTAACACAAGCTAAGCACACGCTTATATTGATGTGATTATTGGAATGCACTAAAATGATATACGGAAAAATGACAATCATTCACGGTACAAGTCTCTTTGGTGAAGGTATTAAGTTAATTAGGTCTAGTTAATTACCTGACATTGTCATGACTATGGTTACCTGGTATATTGAATATATTTAGTATGGCCAAAACAACCAAGGCCGAACTGGTTTATGGCTGAAACGTCTCGAAAGCGTTATAGATTCCGTCTAATTTAACCGTTCTTTAGATAGCAATCATATAGGAGAGTTCTTCGTGATGCCATCACTTACCTGTGATTTGGTTTTAGTTGGCAAAAAATCCATTGAGTGGCATGGGGCATCAACTTTAAATCATCATAACTTTGTCGTTTTTTAAGATAATTGAAAAATTCTTTATGTTCCCTAAACTGCCAATAAAACTCTTTATCCATGGAATTTTAAATAAATATTCAGTAATAAGACTATATGAGCATAAAATTATAAAACCAATTTTATATGAAAATAGAGGTTTACATATAAATATCGTTTCAAATTTATTCTTCTAGCAAAACAGTTATAAATTCACATATAAAATATGAATTCTTTTATGTAAATGAAACATTTCACAGAACCAAAATTGGATGTAAAATAACAAAGCTATAAAGTTTTGAAAATTGGGATTCTAATCATGAAATTGTTAATTGCTTATTTAGTTGTTTATTTGCCAACCAATTTGACACTTAATGATATGCAGATTAGTGAATATGACATCACTAATGAGATTGGCGAACTCACCTTCTGTAGCTCCTGTGACCTGTCCAGACAGAGCTACAAGGAGGTCATATCACTTCCATAACTCATATTTCTGACCCTGCAACCATACAAAAAATATATATTTTGAACTGTATATCAGAAATCTTGTGTGAAAAGAGTTTGGGCAGAGCTTGCAACTTTTGAACAGAATGATAGGGCCATGTGAGCTATTGCCATCACTTGGCGTTCGTGGTTATCGTTAACAATTTTCAAAACTCTGCTTGACCAATTAGAACCAAACTTGGTTGAATGTTCCTTAGAGTAACCTGCATATAATTGATGTGGGAATTTGTGATCTGTCTAAAAACATGGACAGCATTACTAAAAATAGAACATAAGGGTCAGACAGGTGTTTTTTGCATATACATGTACATGTACATGTATCTCCAAAATGGTTAGGTTTAGCAAAATTCTGACATGGGGTCAAAGTTTTTACATAATGAGATCTATTTGTGGCCAAATTTTTGTGTAAATCTGTTAAGCTATGTTGGAGTTATTGCCTTTTTTTATGTTTTTACGCTGTTTTTTAATGCTTTTACTTTCAAAGCTGACCTTCTCTGAAACTGCTTGACCAATGAGTACCAAACTTGGTATGAATTTTCTTTAGGGTATTCTTCATAGAACTGATGTGGGAATTTTTTATCTGTCAACATATATCATTATCTCCAAACCATTAGGTCTAGCAAAATTCTGACAGGGAATAAACCTTAAGCATTATAAGATCTGTTAGTGGTCAAATTTTCATGTAAACTTGTTTAACCATGTTACATGTAGAGTTATTGCCCTTTTACGATGTTTTGCTATTTCTAATATTATTTTTAAAAAAAAATCTTCTCCTCAGACACTACAAGACCAATTAGAACCAATCAACTTGATATGAATGTTCCTCAGGGTGTACTGCATAGAACTGATACAGGGATTTGTGATCTGTCAAGAACTTGGACACCACAGCAAAAAATAGAACATACATGTACATGTAGGGGTCAGACAGAAGTTTTTCGCATATATAACCAAACACTTTAGGTTTAGCCATATTCTGACAGAGTAAAAGTGTTCAGCATAATGAAATCTATCTGTTGTCAAATTTCATGTAAATATGTTTAGCTGTGTTGGAGTTATTGTCTTTCTTTGATATCCTTTTGCTATTCTTAATGTTATGAGCTTTGATAAATGTTCTTCTCATAAACTACTGGACAGAATTTAATGAAAATTGATATGATTGTTCCTTAGTTATGAGCTTAAGGTATTTTTATCCAACAAAAAACATGGTCGTTTTTACAAAAATACAATTTTACTTATTGAATCAGGTGAACAATTCAGGTTCTTTAGAGCCGCTAGTTAAAGACAAAGAAATTTTATCTACTAGAAGTTTTCATAATTTTTTGGCAAATTAAGGTTACCTGTCTGCTACTGCTACATTTTGGAAGTATTAAGTTCCACCCAAACTCTCTTCACTAAGGATTTCACATGTGCATGGTTTAAATTGTCAACAAAGAATTATCATGTAAAATGATCAAACCTTCAATGAAGTATATTTTTGTATTGAATATATCAGCATTCAGGAAAATAAATCCATATAGAACTAGGTAGGTGTGGCATTTTCAGATTGTTCTGTTACCTCCCAATGTAGCAAACATCAGTATGGGATCAGGACAAAAGCCCTTGGACAAAAAAACCCTCAGACAAAAGCCCCCCCCCCCCAGACAAAACCCCCCCGGACTAAAGCCTCTCATGAGAAATTATTTTATCAATTATGAATAAAATAATGATATTTCTATTCATACTGAAAGTGCAAAATCTGAAATTTAATTTCTTTACAACTTATACTACATGCACTGATATAAAAATGTATAAATACTCATATTGTAAAATCAGTATTCAATTAAAAAAGAGTAGGGGTGCAGAAAAATTTTGACTATATCTAAGTCCCCTCCCTCACAGATATTTTATAACATATACACGATTCAAATGAATTGTGATATGATTTGAAACAAGACGATAATGATACATTTTGTCTTATCAAGTATGATTTATTTTACAGAGTTTATATTATGTTAATTAAGTAATCAAGTTCAAGATCAGAAGTTTTGCATACTAAAATTTCTATTTTTGTATCAGATTTTAGCCAGGTGTGAATCACAACCAGGACTGCTCCATTGCTTATAATGGAATTTTGATCTTAGTAGTTTTACCAGAACTGAATAAGTCACAGTAGTTATACCTGTACTGAAATTCATATACATGTACTTAAATGGAATTTTTATGCTTTTCCCAAATCCTTGTACAAGAAAGTTGAAGTGTTTTGTTTAAATTGTTTTTATGCATGTTTTTATATGATAAACAGTAATAACATTAAAACACCATTATATAATCTTTATGTATTTGTTTAAGACAATTTTAATAGTCATATAAACTTAAAACTACATGTAAGGAAATGTTTTTCTATTTATACATTAGTGATGTATCTGCCCTACTTGCTGCCATGTTATACATACATGTATATACAATGTACTTTTATTATATGTTGCTAAGCTTTAATTGGCATAATAGCTTCCAGTTTTTATACTTTTAGAACAAAGAAAAACAGTAAATATTGAAAAAAAAACTAAGCCTATGTTTGTGTCCAACATTCGACCACCAGGGAAGTTATAGAGTCAGTATTGTCTATTGAGAACATCAAACTTTAGATCAGAAGTGAACATATTTACTTTATACTACAATTCAGTTTTATTTTTCAGGTTACATAGATACAAAGTAAGGAATCATGGGCACATTGATTATACAGTCCCAACTTGGGGCTCTGGAGAATGGACTGAAAGACCTGAAGAAATCAAGGGTAAGATACCATAGACACAATTATAAAATAGTCCTCCTACTTCGCTTTTCATGTTTTAATCTCAAGAATTTTTCTTATGAGCTTATCTTTCTATTAAATGAATTATAAAAATAAAATTGAGATTGAAAAGACATTTTGCTATCAGGTAGTTACTGTATAAGGGTGTTTTTTTGTTTATTTGTCATGTTTATAGTGATTTAATCTTCACTATATTCGTGTTAGAAGCAGGGACACAAAAATAAATACAGAAACCTCAGTGTGTGTACAGATTAATGGTTTATGAGTAGAAATAAAGAAAATAGGTTGCTAACTAATTAAATTTTTTAACACTTTCCTCTTCAGATATTTATATTACTTGTAAATGCATGTTTTTAGTTATGAAAACCTCAATTCAGATTTTACATTAAAATCAGACATGAATAGGTAGATTTAATGTAAATAAAATGTAAGTAATGAAATTATTGGAGCCATTCTAACCCTCCTCAATACAATACTGGTTATGTAAACGTTTATATAATAAAACCCAGTATAATTTTATTAACAAACATAGGTTTTAAATTGAAATCTGCAATCAGGCATATCAAAATATAGTATTTAAAGAATCTTCATTCAGTTTGGATTGAATGCCTTTAAGGATACTAATGTGAGCCAGTACTAGAATATGCCATGGTCCATTGTAATATAGATTTAGTAGATCTTATTGTAACCTTCTTAAAAAAGAGTATTTACTCAAACTCTTACCTAATCTGGGAGAACTGTACCTGTAAGGGAAACTGTCTCTCAATCATTTGGAATCATAACTACAGCAAGGAGATTGGGAGAACTGTACTGGGAAGGGGAACTGTCTCTTGATCCTTTGGAATCATAAGTACAACAAGGAGATTGGGAGAACTGTACCAGGAAGGGGAACTGTCTCTCGATCCTTTGGAATCATATTATTCCCTCATAGGGTCTTTAATTTAAATTAAAACACTATATTTTAAAGCAGTTATTGGCATGACATGGATTGTGTCCTTATGATGTACTGTGATTCTCAACCCCCCATGGGAAGAATTGGGATTGACTTAACATATGATAGGGACATAGCTTTTTGTTGGTTTAAACTGGTCTGGACCTGGCATGTCAGTTAACTGCAAGTAGTCCTTAGTTTGTACATTTGTGTAATTTATATTCAGTTTCTTTATTTCTGTTGTAACTAGGGACACAGACCTTTTTGAACTGATTTTTAGGTGTGTACAATAGTGTAATATTTATCCACAGTAGCCAGATTTTGAAGGGGGAGGGTTGTAATCAGGCCAAAGTACTTTAACCCCACCACATTTTTTGTGCATGTCTCAAGTCAGGAATTTCTGGCCTCTATATGTCTTGTTTCATTTTCACCTTTAGTTTATTTTTATGTTACTTGAGTATATAGGGGCAACTCTTTCATTGTACTAGTGTATAATGACATTTTTGGGCTAGCTGCAGCCTGTCCTGTGGTATGAAGATTTCCTTGTTGTTCATTGAAGACCAACCGGTGGCCTTGGGTTGAAATTTTCATCCCAGTGGGGTTATTGTCGCCTTGACATATACCCCATACCTATTCTTGTTATATTGACATCTTGTGCCTGTTAGTACTGTCGGCATCACAGATACATGTGTGTGCAGTTAAAAACATTATATTCATGCTTAAAAGTTTGAAATAAAAAGGACGTATCTGAGAATTTGGGCATTGTTCTTTCTATTGAAAAACCTAATCAAATTGTAAAGAAAGTTAGGAGTCAAGCTGATTATTAGAGGAAGTTTTCATGATTCTATGTAGTTCTGATGAAAAAAGGATCCATTCAATTCTAGAAAATCTCTATTGAAAAGGGAACTATTCAGCATATTATAAATGATTAAATAAGTACCTAGGTTAAGCACGTTATTGGTAAATTTTTAATGGATTTAATACAAAATGAAAAGCTAGCTCCTCTAGATTATAATCTATTTTTGGAACAATAGACATTTGAGTAGAATTGGGTTAAACTTAACTATGAACTTTTCATTGTAGTACTCTCTCAATATGAGTGTTAGAATTATCAATAACCATACAGCTCAGTCGACCATTTGTTATCTGTCAATAGTATGTTATTGACTTTCTCTGTCAACACAGACCAATGCCACAATATATCTTTTGGGTGTTAGTGGCAAACAACTAAAATATGAAAAGTCAATAAATCCTCTGTACACTGCATGACCTTAGTATGCCATTATATTGTGTGCATGCATTTTTTTAAGCGCAACACAAAATAGCTTTAAAGGAAAGTATAGATACTGATCTGTGGGTTTATTTTCAATTCCATCTGTCAATCTGCAGACATGTTTTTATATAAAACCACATACTTTGATTGTATATGTATGAGAACATACTAAGTCTAAACAAACTTTAATGCATTAGAAATTATGATGATGGGTTAATCCTCATATCAGATGGTCTTTCATCTATCACTTTTTTTTCCAGATAAGATTTTAAGGACTGTCCTACTTTTTCTTTTTTCAGACTTCAATTCAGAAAACTGTAATTTGACATAATCTTGAAGAACTGATACTATAAATATTGTCCAAAAATGAGTGGCTCAAATTATGTTTAGAGAAACAGTATAACTATTTATCTACAGACATAAAAATAATAATTCTTGGCAGAAGTTAAGCTATTTCACTGTAGAAATGAACTAATCAGCTGTTTATGAGGAATATACTATACTTATCTGCACCATCCATTATTAGTTAACCTTTCCAGGGAAGTCTATTTTTAGCCATTAGAAATATTCTTGTTTTTCAGTTGATGCAGATAAGAGAATTTAAGGATATGTATTCTGCTATAGAGAGTCATCATCGAGATTTGAGATTGGCTCATCTCACTGGAATGGCTAAAGATATCATGTAAGTAGAGATCACGGATATATATATATTAATCTGATTTTGGTTTCATTTTCATAAAATTTAGCTTTACAGTAATTTATAAATGTATTATGTCTTAAAAGGGGGAGAGGTGACCATTTCTTACTAGTGGTTCAGATAATGTAATAATTAATGTTGTGAAAGGTATGAAGACATGTGTTGTGTAGATCTAAGAACTTTGAAACCTGCATGTTGACTCAGTCATGTGAAAGATTACATTTCAATGTACATGCTGTAATTCAACAGACAAAAGAAATTCAATATTTCATATTATTTTCTTGTGGGTTTTCTGTGTTTTAATCATTAAAATTGGTATGCTGAATTCTTAACATGACAGTGATGAACAAATCCATGTGTATGATACATCTGTTTTACAGGGTACAAGCTGAACAGGATACCAGATTCTTCCATATACTGATCAAAATGATGTGTGAAGTTAAACAGTAAGTTATCTCCTTGTTCGGTGTATATATAATGTTTTATGGAATCGATCAGAGCAAAATGTTTTAAAGAATCAACCTTAGAATTTATATTTTTTCACTGATATATTAAAGACTAATAGGATAATTAATTGGAATGAGTGAATAACCAAAATATGATCACGGGTGCCAAAGGACGCCTAGATTAAACGAGTTTGTGGAACTTGTTCCATGCATCATAATGTGTTCTTGTGATGATATTTTAGTTATTCACGATAACCAGTTCATTATCCTATTTATTATATAGATTTTCTCCATTATTTGTTGCTATTTTCAAAATGAATTTAAATTTCGTTAACAGCGTAATGTTTTTTGTGTTGTGACGTTTTTGCGGGAAAAAGTACCAAATTTATTTCATCTGTGAATTATTAAAAATTTTTACACTGGAAACATTAGGTAAATCACTGCTTTCTATATAATAATATGTTTTATTGTCCTCTGTCTCAATGCTACAGGGAGACATAGTAATGATCTGCTGGGACAATGCTATTCTCTCGTACTTGACAGAAATTCTAAACAAAAGCAAACCCTATTTTCTAATAATAAACATTTACATTGTCTAAATAATGTAGGATTTGAGTGTTGAATTTGCGTTTCAGTACATCATCAGTGAAACAGAAAGATTCCTTGATTAAGGTTCATCACTGGTACACTTCTAACAGACACATTCTCCACACTAGACCAGTAAGTAGTAGCATTGCATTTCCACATTCACTGGTATTTTTCTAAAAGGTATATTCTCCACACCTCACCAGTAAGTAGTAGTATACCATTGCCACAATGACTGGTACACTTCTAACAGACATATTCTCCACACTAGACCAGTAAGTAGTAGTATAGCAATGCCACATTCACTGGTACACTTCTAATAGACATATTCTCCACACCAGACCAGTAAGTAGTAGTATATGAATGCCACAATGACTGGTACACTTCTAACAGACATATTCTCCACACCAGACCAGTAAGTAGTAGTATATGAATGCCACATTCACTGGTACACTTCTAACAGACATATTCTCCACACCAGACCAGTAAGTAGTAGTGTAGCAATGCCACATTCACTGGTACACTTCTAACAGACATATCCTCCACACCAGACCAGTAAGTAGTAGTGTAGCAATGCCACATTCACTGGTACACTTCTAACAGACATATTCTCCACACCAGACCAGTAAGTAGTAGTATACCAATGCCACAATGACTGGTACACTTCTAACAGGTATATTTTCCACACCAGACCAGCAAGTAGTAGTATATCAATGCCACATTCACTGGTACACTTCTAACAGACATATTCTCCACACCAGATCAGTAAGTAGTAGTATGTCAATACCACATTCACTGGTACACTTCTCACAGACATATTCTCCACACCAGACAAGTAAGTAGTAGTATACCAATGCCACAATGACTGGTACACTTATAAAAGGTATATACTCCACACCAGACAAGTAAGTATTTGTGTAGCATTATCACATTCAATGGTACACTTCTAACAGACATATTATTAGTTCTGATACTCCAATATCCTGGAATTCTAGTGATTTTTAGAACTTAATGTTGAATTGTTTAGTTGTTATTCTGATTTCTTGAAAGTTTTTTTATTTGTTTCAAATAAATAGTCAACAATCTGTCAAAACATCTAGAGATAATTTTTAAAGGCAATAAATAAAATACTGTTGAATGTTGAATGAAAGTTTTTTCATAGATTTACTAGGATCAAATCTATTGAACACCAGCTAGGGTATATTTTTAACTTAAATGGAAAGGAATGATGAAAAAATGAATACATGTACATAGAATTTTTTTGTGCTTAAACATAACCTTGAAGTACTTTTATTATCAATATACATTGATAAATATCAGACCATGCTTCATGTTGGGTTGGTGTGTCCAGGAATTAATAGTTGTCAAAGTCATGTCTCAACATAACTTATGTGCAGAGTAGTTCTATTATCTCCCCTTGACCATACTAAACATGAATGTCTACAATAAAAAAACTTTGTTGACAGAAGGATAAAGATTAAATCTGTAAATGTGGTTGGAATCAATATGAGAGAATTTATGAAAAAAATAAAATTGATAACATTCAGTTGAATTAATCAAAATGACATCCCAAACCTTAATTTTCCAATATTATTGATAAATCTTAGGTACCTTTAAACTCGGTAAACTTTAAATGCAAACATTGAATAACACATGTGTGAAAGTAATAGTAGTCCACCAGTTCTTGTGAGGTACTGCAGAATGTTCAAAGTAATGTTTTGTTTTTTATTTGTTCTTCTCTTTTTTTTCTTTTGTTTTGTTGGGTCTCAGTATAACTTGCTTGCTTTGTGTGCATGTGGCTGCTTCTCCAAGCATGCAGTATATAAAGGGATAGAGGGATAACTAGTTGGTTCTGTATCTGAATAAAGTGTCCGTGTGGGGAGGCATGCTTACCTGTAGGCTGTTGCTTCTGTGAGATCAGGGTCAGCATATTGGACTAGTACAAAACAGAGTCTATTCGATTGGTCAATCATTTTATTTCTGAAACTCATGAAATATCTGCCATAAGGCATTGAACCATAATTTATTAATCAGTCATTTTGTTTGGTTAAGATGGGAGCAAAATACAAAAATACTAATCATGCAAATAAAAAAAATCTTATTTTTCAAGATACTGATCAATATAGATGATGTTTCTTGAAATATTTAATTTTTATATGAATGAAAAAGTATGCACTTGTATAATGGTATGACAGTGTTGTTATTGTTATTTGTAGACACCCTTTTGTTTTGTGATTATTTGGTAGATTTTACAAAAAGATGGATTTTAAGACCAGCATTTCATAATATTTTGTACAGAAGTTTTCTGATATGGTCAGTTGAACATGAATAATTTGTACTAGGTCAATCATATTTGATATGCAGTTGCATTAGCATCACTGTATCACAATTCCATATCCATATTGTGTATTTGCAGCTGCAGTCATGGTCTATTGACTTGAAAATTTCAAACCTTATTTTATGTTAAGTTTTCTGATTAGGTCAGTTTAATATGAAACCCTTGTGCAAGGTCAATCATGTTTGGTATACAGTTGCTTTAGCATCACTATATCATAATTGTGTATTTGTTTTGTGCATATCCCCCCACAGTCACTATCAGTTGATATTGAAATTTCTAATACAGATTTTATTGTTCTGTATTTTAATAAGGTTATTTAAACATGAATCACTTGTACTAGGTTAATTGTATTTGGTATGTAGTTGCATTAGTATCATTACATCAAAGTTTCATATCTCTTTGATGCATGTGCCCCCACAGTCACAGTCTATTGACTTCGAAATTATGCGTTACTGAAACATCACTTTGTGACAGTTTCATAGATGCAAACAAAAAGCTATACCTGAGGAATCTGTCCACTTTGATGGTATCAAGTGGACGTATGGATATGATTAATTGTCTTCAGATTAGTAACAATGTCACTAATTTTTTTATTAACAGTGTCCATGGATAGGCTAGACATATCTATGTGATAACAGTTTATTCTAGTTTGTGTGACATTTATGTTAAAGTCAAGGTAATTGTTATATATTACTTATATCATCTGTGAAGTACAATGAAAGATATATAGTACCATTATACAACACTGAAATATCTCACAAAGGTAATCAATCAGAATAAAATGAAATTTAAATCATATTGTAGTCATCATATTCACATTTGTATTTATTACAATTTACAGAAATAACCAAAAAAATCTTTTGCTTTTTGGGAAAATTTATTTTAGCTTTCCATTTTTTTTTTCAACAGAGATTTGGTCGCCAAAAAAAGGATTCAGCATCAACTAAAACCTCCACACCAGCAACTTCCCATTCAAAGACAGCATCAGCCAAGCGGATCAAAAATTCAAGTAATAATCCAACCATTAAACAGCAAACTCAACCAGAACAACCAACAGTTCGTCTGGCCTCTGCTGATGGTTCTAAAAATAGAATTTTCTGTGAAACTCCATCAGCACGTACAGAATCTCCATTCAAAACAGCATTTGACCTTGACCTCTTGCCCTCAAACCAGGATTATGTAAATGATTATTTGTCAACTAATTATTACTCTGAAGGCAACAACAAGATGGCCTCACTACAAAATTTCTTGAATGATCTTCCAGGACCTCCTTCAAGGATGAGTGATTTCCATACTGGCTCTCATGTAACTGGACACCAGCATGTCGAGGTAAGAAAAAGGGAAATGAAATAAGATTTTGAAATGTCTTTGATTTTTTGTCATGAATGATTTTCACTTCAGTTCACTTGAAGCAATGCAATATTTGGTTATGGTAAGGTATACAGGATTTGGGCATTATTTGATTGGGGAAAGGTATACAGAAACAGGGCACCATTTGGTTTGGGTAAGGCATACATGGGTACACTGGAACAGGGTATTGGGTTAGGGTGAGACTTACAGGAACAGGGCATTAAGTGGTTGGTGTTAGGTATACAGGAAAAGAGCATCATTTGGTTTGTGTTCGGTTTACAGAACAGGGCACCATTTGGTAAGGGTTGGGCATACAGGAACAGGGCATCAATTGGTAAGGGTCAGGAATGCTGGAACAGGGCATCATTTGGTAAGGGTTGGGCACTCAGGAACAGGGCATCATTTGGTGAGGGTTGGGCATACAGGAACAGGGCATCATTTGGTAAGGGTCAGGCATACTGGGACAGGGCATCATTTGAGAAGGGTTGGGTATACAGGAACAGGGCAACATTTGGTAAGGGTCAGGCATACTGGGACAGGGCATCATTTGGGAAGGGTTGGGCATACAGGAACAGGGCATCATTTGGTAAGGGTCCGGCATACTGGGACAGGGCATTATTTGGGAAGAGTTGGGCATACAGGAACAGGGTATCATTTGGTTAGGGTCAGGCATACTGGAGCGGGGCATCATTTGGTTGGTGTTCGGTTTACAGGAACAGGGTATTATGTGGTAAAGGTTAGGTATACAGGAACAGCTCTAGCATCACATATATCTTAAACGCCAAACTTTATAGTTGACATTGTATCTATGAATGTTTCAAAATAAACTTTTTGTTGTGCATGCTTTGAAAAGAGGTTTCCGGTAGATAATGCAAACTCCAAAGAAATTAATTCAAATGCTGTGAAAGTACTATTTTTTGTGGGGTACCAATTTCCATGGTTTCGTGAGTATAGAAAACCACAAAATTTAGTTCTAAACAAATAGTAGATTTCCATTGATGTGTATACTGAAATCTTAAAATCCATGAATTCTTCCCTGATCCGCAAAAATTAGTATCCATGAATTAAAGTACTTTTACTGTATAATGAGGGAAAGGAAGTATGAGCATGAGTATTAGTCATAAATGAATCAACATCTTCCTATCTTTAATATCTTTAATGAAGGATGACTGATACCTGAAACATATACATATGATGTAGTGGACAAAATTATGATTAGTTAGGGACTTTCAATTGATGACATGATCTCATGTTACGGCAAGGCTGCCATATGACTCCTTATAAGAGATGTTGCCCTTTAGAAGGGTTATCTAAGGGTTAAGACACTTTCCGGTTTTGATCTGTTCCTTGGAAAAAATAATTTAAAGCAAGGGACGTGTAAGAATTTGTAAACCAGTAATCAAACTGGTACTGATCTCATCAAAGTATGGAAAACCAGTTCAAAGTTCACGAATCCTATGATGACACATGCATGAGTAATATGTAGGCGAACTCTTTTTGTATCACCCGATCATGTTACTGGGCTAAGGGTTTATCGGCACCACTGGCTTACAAGTGAAAAGTATATAAAAACCATGGGCACCATCTCGCTTTCGCCTGTCAAATAATTCAGTTCCAACAGGCCAGCCTGATTAAGTTGGCTTCCAATAAAGTGTTCAGATTGCTCATAACGGGTGTGCTGGTAACAGGAAAAGAAAACGTGCAAGATCATTTTTCATGCTTGAGTGACGGATATTTTTTTTGCTATCATATTGGTGTTAGGTCACTTTTTATGTCCTACTTGGTTTTTTAGGTATTAGGTGTATTACCACCATATTTAAATTGATGAGTCTGTCAACATCCCATCTAAAATAGGTCAAATTACATACAAATAAAACTTCAATCACAGTGTCCAGCTTAGGACTAGGCAAATTGTTTACATGAAGAAGTAATTAACAACCACATCAACCTTACTTTGAATATTTCCTCTCAAAATAGTATCAAACATACTTGTATAACAATTATTTTACAGAATTATTAGGGCCCTGCCACAAAAAGTGGCAGTCACCCTATGTAATTGTTTTGTCCATCCATCCATTACGAAATCTTGTCCCAACTGTAACTCTTGTCTTTTGAGATGGGCTTTTGATATTTGGCATGAGGCTAGATCACATCAAGACAAAGTGTCGCATGCCATCGATGATGACCTTCAGCCTTTAGGTTAAATTACTGATAAATGGTAATTTCTTGTCCGGCCTGTATTTTTTTTTGTCTTATGAGATAGGCTTTTGATATTTTGCCTGTGGATAGATTATATCTTGGATGATGACCTGTGACCTTGAGATTCAATTATTGATTTTCTGATGGTAATTTATTTTCCGGCCGGTAACTTTTTTTTTCTCTTATGAAATGGGATTTTGATATTGTGGAAGTGGATAGATCACCTCCAGATGAATTGTCATGCATAATTGATGATGACATTCGGCCTTGAACTTTGATCTTGAGGTTAAATTATTGATTTTTCATGGCAATTTCTTGTTTGGTCTGTAACTTTTTTGTCTCATGAGGTAGTCTTTTGATATTTGGCATATGGATAGATTATCTCAATACATATTGTCTCCTACCATTTATGATGTCCTTTGACCTTGAGGTTGAATTACTGATTTTTACATGGTAATTTCTTGTCTTGGCTGTAACTTTTTTGTCTTATGTGATAGGCTTTTGATATTTTGATGTGAATTAAACACCTCCACGTGAAATGTCTCATACTATAGCTGATTAATCTGAACTTTGCCCACAGAGATGTTTGCCATCTCAACCAATATCTAGTTACATATAAAAATTATTTCCAAAAGATTCTGTGCAACCTAAATTTCAATTCTACCAAATTAGCAAACTTCTAATTATCTTGACCTACACATTATATATGTGAGCTAACATACTTATTAAATGCTAAGTCAGGCAAGTTTTTATTGAAAATTAATACTTGTTAGTTATATGTTCTAAAACATAGAGTTCCCAAATAGTTTATTAGGGCGCTGCCACTATTTGTCGGACACCCTATAGTTATCACTCTGTCAGTCCTTCCCTCCTTCCATAATGCCCTATAGTAATCACTCTGTCGGTCCTTTTCTCTTTCCATACCTCCTTATACTAATTACTCTGTCAGTCCTTCCCTCCTTACATATTGCCCTATAGTAATCAATTTGTCAGTCCTTCCCTCCTTCCATATGGCTCTATGGTAATCACTCTGTCAGTCCTTCCCTTCTTCTATAATGCCCTATAGTAATCACTCTGTCAGTCCTTCCCTCCTTCCATAATGCCCTATAGTAATCACTGTCAATCCTTCCCTCCTTCCATATGGCCCTATAGTAATCACTCTGTCAGTCCTTCACTCCTTCCATATGGCCCTATAGTAATCACTCTGTCAGTCCTTCACTCCTTCCATAATGCCCTATAGTAATCACTCTGTCAGTCCTTCCCTCCTTCCATATGGCTCTATAGTAATCACTCTGTCAGTCCTTCTCTCCTTCTATATCGTCCTATACTTATCACTGTCAGTCCTTCACTCCTTCCATATGGCCCTATAGTAATCACTCTGTCAGTCCTTCCCTCCTTCCATATGGCCCTATAGTAATCACTTTTTCAGTTCTTTTCTCTTTCCACATCTCCAAATACTAATCACTCAGTCAGTCCTTCCCTCCTTCGATATGGCTGTATAGTAACCACTCTGTCAGTCCTTTTCTCTTTCCATACCTCCTTATACTAATTACTCTGTCAGTCCTTCCCTCCTTACATATCGCCCTATAGTAATCTTTTTGTCAGTCCTTCCCTCCTTCCATATGGCTCTATGGTAACCACTCTGTCAGTCCTTCTCTCCTTCTATAATGCCCAATAGTAATCACTCTGTCAGTCCTTCCCTCCTTCCATATGGCCTCATAGTAATCACTCTGTCAGTCCTTCTCTCCATCCATATCGCCCTATACTTATCACTGTCAGTCCTTCTCTCCTTCCATATCTCCCTATACTGAATCACTGTCAGTTCTTCTCTCCTTCTATATTGCCCTATAGTAATTACTCTGTCAGTGCTTCCCTCCTTACAAATCGCCCTATAGTAATCTTTTTGTCAATCCTTCCCTCCTTCCATATGGCTCTATAGTAATCACTCTGTCAGTCCTTCCCTCCTTCCATAATGCCCTATAGTAATCACTTTGTCAGTCCTTCCCTCCTTCCACATGGCCCCATAGTAACCACACTGTCAGTCCTTCTCTCCTTCTATATCGCCCTATACTTATCACTGTCAGTCCTTCCCTCCTTCCATATGGCTCTATAGTAATCGCTCTGTCAGTCCTTCTCTCCTTCCATAATGCCCTGTAGTAATCACGCTGTCAGTCCTTCCCTCCTTCCATATGGCCCCATAGTAATCACTCTGTCAGTCCTTCCCTTCTTACAAATCGTCCTATAGTAATCTTTTTGTCAGTCCTTCCCTCCTTCCATATGGCTCTATAGTAATCGCTCTGTCAGTCCTTCCCTCATTCCATATGGCTCTATAGTAATCACTCTGTCAGTCCTTCCCTCCTTCCATAATGCCCTATAGTAATCACTCTGTCAGTCCTTCCCTCCTTCCATATGGCTCTATAGTAATCACTCTGTCAGTCCTTCCCTCCTTCCATAATGCCCTATAGTAATCACTCTGTCAGTCCTTCCCTCCTTCCATATGGCTCTATAGTAATCACTCTGTCAGTCCTTCCCTTCTTCCATAATGCCCTGAAGTAATCACTCTGTCAGTGCTTCCCTCCTTACAAATCGCCCTATAGTAATCTTTTTGTCAATCCTTCCCTCCTTCCATATGGCTCTATAGTAATCACTCTGTCAGTCCTTCCCTCCTTCCATAATGCCCTATAGTAATCACTTTGTCAGTCCTTCCCTCCTTCCACATGGCCCCATAGTAACCACACTGTCAGTCCTTCTCTCCTTCTATATCGCCCTATACTTATCACTGTCAGTCCTTCCCTCCTTCCATATGGCTCTATAGTAATCGCTCTGTCAGTCCTTCTCTCCTTCCATAATGCCCTGTAGTAATCACGCTGTCAGTCCTTCCCTCCTTCCATATGGCCCCATAGTAATCACTCTGTCAGTCCTTCCCTTCTTACAAATCGTCCTATAGTAATCTTTTTGTCAGTCCTTCCCTCCTTCCATATGGCTCTATAGTAATCGCTCTGTCAGTCCTTCCCTCATTCCATATGGCTCTATAGTAATCACTCTGTCAGTCCTTCCCTCCTTCCATAATGCCCTATAGTAATCACTCTGTCAGTCCTTCCCTCCTTCCATATGGCTCTATAGTAATCACTCTGTCAGTCCTTCCCTCCTTCCATAATGCCCTATAGTAATCACTCTGTCAGTCCTTCCCTCCTTCCATATGGCTCTATAGTAATCACTCTGTCAGTCCTTCCCTTCTTCCATAATGCCCTGAAGTAATCACTCTGTCAGTCCTTCCCTCCTTCCTTATGGCCCCATAGTAATCACTCTGTCAGTCCTTCCCTTCTTACAAATCGTCCTATACATGTAGTAATCTTTTTGTCAGTCCTTCCCTCCTTCCATATGGCTCTATAGTAATCGCTCTGTCAGTCCTTCCCTCATTCCATATGGCTCCATAGTAATCACTCTGTCAGTCCTTCCCTCCTTCCATAATGCCCTATAGTAATCACTTTGTCAGTCCTTCCACATGGCCCCATAGTAACCACTCTGTCAGTCCTTCTCTCCTTCTATATCGCCCTATACTTATCACTGTCAGTCCTTCTCTCCTTCCATATCTCCCTATAGTAATCACTCTGTCAGTCCTTCCCTCCTTCCATATGGCTCTATAGTAATCACTCTGTCAGTCCTTCTCTTCTTCCATAATGCCCTGTAGTAATCACTCTGTCAGTCCTTCCCTCCTTCCATATGGCCCCATAGTAATCACTCTGTCAGTCCTTCCCTTCTTCCATAATGCCCTGTAGTAATCATTCTGTCAGTCCTTCCCTCCTTCCATATGGCCCCATAGTAATCACTCTGTCAGTCCTTCCCTCCTTCCATATCGCCCTATACTTATCACTCTGTCAGTCCTTTCCTTCTTCCATATCACCCTATATTAATCACTCTGTCAGTTTTTCCTTTCTTCCATAACAAATCGTTTTCCTGCTGTTATTTTGTTGTCTTTTGGTGTAGGCTTTCAATATTTGACATGAGAGTTGATTAGCTCTAGATGGTGTGTCCTGTAGTATGTTAGATGAACTTTTACCTTGAACTTTGATCTCAAGGTCAGATTAATGATTTTGCAATACAGATTTGTGTCCTGGCTGTAAGTCTGTTGTCTTTTTGTGCAGGCTTTTAATATTTGACATGAAGGTAGATCAGCTCAAGACAATATGTCATGTAATATGGTTGATGAACTTTGACCTCAAGGTCAAATTAATAATTTAGCAATACAGATTCATGTCTAGGTATTAATTATGTTGTTTTTTGGTGTAGGATTTGATATCAGACAAGAGGGTACATCATTTCAAGATGGCTGATGACTTTTTACCTTGAACTTTGACCTTAAGGTCAAAATTGTGAGTTGTGTCCAGGTTATAGCATTGTTATGTCTTTGTGTAAGCATTTGGTTTTGGGGCATAAGGGTATTTCAGCTTAAATTTTCTCTATAATTTTTATCCTCCAAAATGTTCATGGTTTCCTTTATTTAGACTACAGCTTCCATC
Organism: Perna viridis; assembly: GCA_037379345.1. Lineage (NCBI taxonomy): Eukaryota > Metazoa > Mollusca > Bivalvia > Mytilida > Mytilidae > Perna > Perna viridis. Next base: position 422,820 of record CM074520.1, read on the forward strand.
TCAATGTCATTTATTTGGTAACAGAGATACAGCATAATAAAACAACTGAATATTTTCCTGTCACACCAAAAAACTTTCAAACTAGTTATCAATGTTTATGTTTGTATTGTAATCTTATTGAGAATGACCTGATATTTAATTACTAATAATCAATGAACTGTGACCAGGGTAATTATAGAAATCGGTGGTATCTATTGATCACTCATTGTAATTGATACATGTACTTTTGTCATTTTATTCTTTTGTTTGAATAAAATTAAACAATTGCAAAGGTATTTTATTTTGTTCATACTAAATCATTAAGTGTGCTCAACTAAATTGAAAAAAGTTTCATGAAGAGAGTTTTTAAGGCAATATGAAAACTTTCAGGTAAAATCTAATTATTACCTATGAAAAGATAAGACTTTAGCACCTGATTATCTTGTCCAGGTGTTTTATTGTTTTTACTGATGAATTACCTTAATTTACCTGTACAGACTAAGATAACAGTTATTTCTTTTTCATTTTATCGTAATCTTCAATTTATTAGATTGTAACGTCTATGATTTCATTCCTGAATGTTATGGGGATAATTTATTCCTAATTTGGACTTGCACCAGGCAATTTATTACAAGTTGGACATCTACACTAAAGTACTATACAAGGATTTCAGTTTACTTAGGATGTTTACTAAGCATTGAGTTTAAATAGAACCAGTTGTAATGTAAATATGAACAATTTTTTGTTATAATGAAGTGGGATATATTGGAATGTTATGGACAATTCTCCATGATATTCTCCTGTTTACCAATGTAATTTAAGGATAATTATACATGTATGTTGGAGTCAACATCTAGTAAGTTTATCTTATTGTTTATTATAGAGCAATAATGAAATTAAGCCAGATGATTCAATTCAATACAGAATTCATGTTATTTTTTTATTTGAATGTTGCTAGGTAATCATTTACCACATTAATTTCTATATACCTATAAGAAAGTAAAGCAATTGATATAATACAACCATTTTATTGTATGTTTGTTCTTAATGGATCTTGTATCTGTCCATGGTGTTTCCTTTTGGTAAAATTCACACATTTCATTTGATTTGTGGGAGCATGATGAAGCAAGATAAATGAAAAAAGTCATAAACTGATTGTAAGTTTTTAAGGATAAGTCCTGTTTTCCCCCTTTTTACAGATAAAGAAACCTGGTTCCCTTGAAGACAGTGGAGGTACACCTCCTGGATCACCAAGAGAGGACATAGATGGCAGTGCTGTTAGTCCTGATTATATTGACAGTTTGATAGATTACAGTCATAAAGTTGATGATGCTGAGGATGAAGATGATCCTGATTTTGAGGTAGCAGTAACAATTGGAGGTGAAGATTCAGACATGCCAGAATCAAGGAGAAAGTTGTCTAGAGGGAGGACCCCCTCTGCCAGCCTCCATAGGGAACAAGTTTTATCTGACCAGGTAAACTTTTTTAAGTCAAGTTGAAGAGCAAAAAGAGACTTCTGAATTCTTGAACATTCTAATGAATTCTGTAAAATCGCCTGGCTTAAATGTTTTTGTGCATTCTTTGTTCAATCTGGAAAGCTTTTTAAGCTCATTTCAGCGCTGTTACAATTTTCAAGACAGCCATTATTTCCAAAAAGTATTTTAGCTGAAAAACAATATCTGTTATATTTCAGTCCTCTAATATCTCCATTGCCTTACCAAAGAAGATGATCCACCCAATTGCCAGTTTGGTCAACCCTCATGCCACTCTGGCTGCAGCTGAAGCCCGCCGAGCAGAGGAGGAGTACCTTAACTCCAGACAGGATGTGTATACTCCACTCAGACCCAGTAGATATCCTAGTATGTAGAATATTATTAATGCTCATTGTATGGTTTTGGTATTTATATAGGGATTGGCAATTGTTGGTCAGTGGTCAAATTCACCATGCAGTTGTGCAAATGTCAATTTTTTTTTTGGTTAAAATTTATATTTCATTGAAGGGTTTTCAAAGTTCACTTTATTGAAGACTACAGCTTGCTAATAGAACCTTTTTTTTTTTTTTTAATGAAACAAACATATTTTTACAAAGCATTTACAATTTCGTTACTATAATTAAAGAAATTAACATTAGACAATGTCAATAAACATCATCACTTATCTACTTATAATCACATGATTATCACATGGTGATGGTTTCTCATATCACATGATTTATAGGTGCACAAATGAGGAGTCACATGACAACACCTGTTGCTGGAAGGCCTTTATCTAACACCAGGGCAGAAAGTCTTAACCAGTGGAAAAACTTTAACAAAGATTTCTCCTATGGTCAAGATATACTAGGTAATGGGAGATAACTCTGTCAAGTGGAAATAATTGTTAGAGAAAAAAAAACAGTAAATTATACAGAGCTTTATTGATTGTGGCATTTTGGCAACAAAAAGTTGTTGCTTTAAGTGAAAAAAGATGCTTTTTGTCAAGTCTGATTTAAAAAAAAGAGAAATGTTAGTGCAGAAAATTAATAAAGAAAAATCTGGAGAGTGATTTGAAAAGCTGGAGGTAAACAATTTGTGTGATATGCTTCTGAAAAATCAAGTCAGTTTAATTATTACTACGAAATGTGTTCAAGATATAAACTACAATTATAATACGGGGATGTATACATTGTAACAGTGTGACATTTCTTGCTTATGAATTATATATCTAGAAGGTCTGTAACAATAACACACAGATAAGGTTTAGATCTTAAGTGATAATTACTGTTTTGTTTTTGTTTGGATTGAACAAATTAAATTTACTTCTACATTTATTGTCATATGTTTTAAAAAAAGTAAACATGAATTGTTCTTCAGACACAACCTTAAAAGTCATGATTAAAAATAATCCAGACATCAATTTCTGCCAGATCTTCTATTCATTAAAAAAAGTTTTACAAATCAAAATTAAAAGATGAAATCAACTATTAAACAAAGTCAGAAGTTAAGCTTATAAGTTATTTTTCTATGTCTTTTTCAAATGCAAACATAATATATGTTATCTAATCTGCAAATTGTAACATTGTTAGATTAGACACAGCACACTACCACGACTCACTAAAATATTATAACACATTACCACACTATATTACTATCAACTAGGTTGCAGTAATAAACAGTTTTATGGATTGCCATAATTAGTTAATTTAGTCACTGTAACAAACTCTTAAAAGTGTGTTAAAGCTCAATAACGAGGTCCAGTAATTAAAAATTTTGAAGAAGACCTGATAATGTATTTCATCCCTTAGATCTACTGACAGTTTACCTGTAAATTTATTTTAGCGTTCAAGGAATTGTGTCAAATTAATGTGCAAACAAATGTACATGCTAATCGAAACAACCTTAGAAACTAGACATAAAGATATAAAGTTTTTCAAAATAGTTCTCATATTTTTGTTCATTCAAGTACCAAATTTTTTTTAGGCTTTGACTTAAAATTTAAATTTTTTTTAAATTTAAAATTTAAAAATGTCTGAGGAACAATGAATTAATTATGATAACACTGAGTTCCAGTATCATATTCTACATTTATATCAACACTAAGATTTAAGTTACAGACCTTTTGCAAGTAGAAACTGTTTAGAACTAGTACTATTGAATTATACTAGTTACTATATTACCGTAGCTCTGTTTTCCTCAGCTGTAGAATCTTTATTTGAATTGTTCATTTAAGTCAGTATCTTTATGTTAGACCTGATTTGTTTCCCTTTAACACTTCTTCACTCTAATAATGCATGCTTTATTTGTCAACAAAGGGAAACTCAATTTTGTTGGTCGCAGCGGAACAGCGTTAGACGTGAGGTACTCGTCACATGGCAGTGGAGAAGCGCCTGAGAAGGACACATCAGGCATTCTCGCCTATTTTGCTACAGAGTCACATCCTATGGGTATTCAACAACAATATTTTTCATATTCACGATATATATATATATAGTACACAAATATTTTGGATATAGATGTGTTTACATGGTTTTTACATAGGTTGAGGAATTTTTTGGTGCACCAAATTAGACATGCTAGCTGGATATGCACACAGCTTTCACAGGCTTTCAAGTTGCACTTCCCTGTCAGATGGACATGGATATTGATTGTGGTATTGGGAACTTTTTTCTTCCAAAGAAACATTTTCTTCATGTTTTTTTCATGAGTTCACTACAGCACCACCTGTTCAGTACTTGTTCTAATCTTTCTCATTTGACAATTTCCATCACTTTGTATTTAAACTGTAAAATTTTTTATTCTTCTTTATCAGACCTCAGTTCAGAATACTTCTTGACTTATGACATTTTGTGGCAACAAGATTTTTTGGATCAATTTTTTCAGTTTAAAATATTAAGCAATATTAAAAACTGTACAGTTATAAGCGTCAAGAGAAGTTTTTAAAAAACAGTCCCAGAATTATTTCCCTTCTTTAAAATTTATAACGATGTCTGTGACACAGTTTGATGGATACATATAAAGTCTGCATGGAAACATTTCTAGACATTGGACCAGAGAACAGATTTCAGCGTTTTTCCTGCACGTCTAAGTATATTTCAGCTGAATTTGATCTAACTCATATCAGTTTTTACTGAATATACACGTATAGGATTAAGGCTAGTGGCTGAACTCATTCAGCATGTAGATAGCATCACTATATATATTGTATAGCACAAATACAAATAGTTATTGTACTATTTCAATATTAATATGGTAGCCAATATCTTAAGGGAGATAACTCCTGCAATTATTTAAAACTTGATTGAATGAAATAATTTTAACTATTCCTAGATTGTTTTGTTCAACTGAAAATTTAAGAATTTTATCACGATATTGATAGAAAAATATACATGTAGTGTACTTAAAAAAAGGCTATGACGATTCCTGTGGTATGGTAGTTTATAAAGTAGTTTAGTTCTATAGTCAGATGAATCTTTAACTCAGTGTACTTATTTCTCCCTTCTCCTTATATAACTTTGCTTCACCTCTAATTTATAACAAATTTATTCTTTGTTTATATCACTGTAATTTTCCAGTTTTATTTTCAAATTTTCAAGCCTAATGATCACTGAATCTAATATTGATTTTTTCCAGATCAAAGTACGAACTTTATGTACATAGCCAACCCTACTAAAACTAAACCCTATTAAATAATGATACAATGTACAATTGTTTACAGTAATGCAGTCACCTATCCAAGTTGACACAGAAAACAGGCTTTTAAATCGTCCATTGGAGGAGTTCTATCAGATGGCGGATGAATATTATCCCCCTAAACCCCCTAAATATCATCATCCTGTGGTTGCCAAGCCAAACCCTCCCAAACAGGCTCCACCTACTTCAGCAAGGTCAGAGAGTACCAGTAAATCTGCTAAGATACAACCATTAGGAAAGAACTTGTTAGAAAAGTAAGATATAGTTCTATGTCCTATGTAGTTACTTGATTCAAGTGAAAACAGAAAACCTTTAATGTTATGGAAGTGTATTCATCTACAATTATTGGTTACTTACAATCAAGTGCATATTGTGTGTGGTCACAGCATTCCTTTTTTAATTCTATATCTCAGAGGTGTAACATCCAAATCTGGATTGATATGTTGAGAATGACACTTTGCCAGGGGGTTTTGAGGGCAGTTGTAAAATACCCATAATTAATCAAAATTGACAGGAATATTATTGGAACAGCACTGGCTGTACCTGCTGTACCAGGTGCTTCACGCCTGTATCTTAGTTATATGTATTTCTTTGAAGTGGCTTTATGTACACATATGTACACATTTGTAATTTGTAGTGATGAGAAGTCAGAAGAAAAAGATAACATGAGTTCAGATGTCAAATTAGATGCTGTTGTCAACATGATTGATGCTGTTTCAGGAGATATGCTCTACTTCAAAGAAAGGGTAAGCTATTAAATAAGATGATTTAAAATGTATTTAGGAAAGGCAAGATAATATGGAAGCCATTATCTGACTACATGTCATTCCAATTTTCAAAATTAGAAAGTTAAACTGTAAATACCTAAGAAACAAATGTTCACCATATGAAAATTCAATGTTATACATGTAACTCAATATGAAACGTTGAATGCTTCATAGCTGCAGCCTTTTTCAGAGTTATTGCATCACAGTTATTCGTATACTTTCTAGCCTATAGTAAGATTCTGTGTATTACATCAAAGTTATTTATTTCAGCTTGCTCCTCAGCCTATAGCAGGATTTCGTCAGCCAGCAAGTCATGGTGTTTCTATGAAGCCATTATCCAGACCAGCGACTGCCACTGGAGTCAGAAGCCAGAGCCCAGTAATGAGAACGAATACCCCAGTGTATGCCTTTAATTCAGCTTTTCCTGTTTACAGATTTATCTTGAGCTTATAGCTTTTCATTGATAATATTGAAAAGGATGCAAATTCTATTTCTAAGCACAGAATATAGCCTTGCATTCACTTCTCCAATACTGTAGACTTCTAACTTCTGATTTAACCTTCCTGTCATTAATTTTATGCCTGGCTTACTAAACTGAGTTAGATATATAAATCAACACAACCTGGGGACATTTTGTAGTCTGCAGTTTATTTTCCATGTTATCTTTATGAAGTCACTGAGAGTAAATGCATAGCTGATCATTATGTTTTCAGTCACATGGTTTTTATCAAGATTAATATTTCAGAAAAATTGGGTGAAATAAATATTTGTAATGTTGAGAAAGATTTACTGTACAGCTTTGTGGTTGAAATAAAATGAAATCCAAAATGTTTGGCTTGATAGCAAATACATGTAATTCTTTAAATATTGTTAGGATGACTGGCATTAAAAAGGTGGAGATACCGTATTTTATTGTGTATAATGCGCATTTATGTATTTCTGTGCAGTGCAATTTTGAAGGTCAAAACGTGTGAAAAAGGTTTTTTTTTCTTTACATAGATTGCAGTAGAATTTTGTATGGCAAAAGATCGATATTTTGCACTTGATTGGTTAATTTATTTACCTTGGTCAAGTATTTCCTACATAAATGTGAAGGAAAAAACTTCTATTCACACTTAAACATCATGTAAAGATCGGTAGCTACATAAATTGAATTATTTTAATTTCAAAGCATGATAAAATTGACACATTTTCAGCTGCAAAAGCCTTCAATAAGGAGGGTTTGACAAAAAAAGGACTTTGTTACTTTTTGGTTTTTAGTTGTTTCATTTTAATTTCTAACTGTGTTATACAAGAAAGAAATATTTTACAGCCTATGTCTGAAACTTGTTATTAAGACGCTAAAACTTGATTTGAAGACAATATCATTTAAAATTCAATACTTAAAGATGTAATTGATGATTAATAAACTTTCTTTCAGTAACATTTGACCTGTTTGTTTGTTTAAATTTACACAGTCTCCTTTCTCTTATAAAAATCTGTTATTTCTTGGCCAAATCTTATATATTGATGCATAATACACACCCCCATGCTCTGGAAATTATTTCTTTGTAAAAATAGGCACATTATACACACCAAAATACTGTAACTCTTTACTGTTCAGGAGATTAATCATTTCAGTTTACCTTCCTTTTCAGGTTTATGAATTATACATTATAGCATAACATGTTTATATTTACAGTGGTAACCATGGCAACCTATCTAGATCCCTGTCAAATCCTTACATTTCACAAGATATTTTAATAGGAGAGGAGTCGGTTAACCCCAGGTCTGCCCGGTCCATGCCCAGTAGTAGAATGGCTCAGGCAATTGATTGGAGAGGAAAAATTGCTCCAGATTCTGTCCGATCGAAGTAAATAGTTTCTGGTATAGCTGACCATCTTGAGAAAATTAATTAAACATACATGTGCTATATTAGAGAATTGTACATGTTTTTTTTTTTGTGTTTGATTTATAATTCATTGTACTCACTGTACTTATTTTTTTAAGTATGTTTTCGATAATTTGTGTAGTTAGCTACTACACCTACAGGTAAGATAAAGTATTTTAACTCACCATGGTCTGGTTAATAATATAACACAGAAATTAAACCTTGTTTTATTCTGCTTAATTGTGCTTATCTATGTTGAATTAATGTTATTTCTTATTTTAACAAAGTGCTTACATATAGAGGTATAATATCCACCATGGCTTATGAGAGCTTCATTTTTGCCTTCTGAAGGGCTTTCAGTCACATTTTAAGAATTCATACTTCTTCACATCAATTCACCGTCTACATGTATTTCTCCTGATTCTATTCTGACTGATTTTGTTACACCAGTAAGATTCTCTATACTTCTCAAAGCACAGTTACGATATGCCTTGTCCACTTCTTAATTTATATTTGTGTTTTATAAGGATGACAGATACTGTTTGAAACTAGCACAAGTCAGACTTGAACAAATCTGACTTTTGAAAAATATACATTTTACTGTAAGAGCCTTAAAGGTACCAGTATCACATTGCATATCCCTGAGTGGGTGTACGTCAAAGCATGGAGGGTATAAAATATTGTGCATTTTCTTTTTGCCTCTTTAAAACTAATGTTCTGTCAAAAAATAAGGACAATGACTTATAAAATAGAGCAAACATAACACTATAATATGACAAACTTTTGGTTAAGAAAATCTAACATTATAACATAAAAATGTTTCACTGAAAAGGTTGTTTTTTTTTGTGGGAAATTATTTTTTCACATGTCTTTAGAAAGGCTACATTGGTGAAAGTTTTATTGAATCAATTTGCATATTTTTTTTTAAATCCTGAAAGTATGCACTTCACTATAGAAGTCTATGGGATTATTAATACAATACTGAGACCGAAATGCACAAACTAAATGAATTATGATTAAAATGCAGAAATATGTGATATTGTTTTGGTTGCTAGTATAATTATTGGTAAATTTTGTTTTCTGTTTTTGTGATCTGAGCTTTTATAATAAGTTTTAACATAAATTGATCTTTCTATTTAGATGGAAGAATAAGCAGTTTGGAGAGCATACATTTGTAAAGAGAATGGCAAGAGGCAGACGACCTGTTGGAGCTACACATGCTGGTAGTAGGCCTAAAACTGCTCCTGTCACAGCTAGGGAGAAATGGAAAACAGATAAGGTAAGAAAACCCATCATTGCTACACATGTCAGGGACCTTAAACTACTCAAGGGTTCATAGAGGCTGCTGCCATTGCTGTGTCTCTATTGTCATTGTATTCTTTTTTCTTTTAAAATCTTTGTCTCAGACATCACTGAGTGAAATAAATACAGTCACATGTAGTCTTGAGGAATTTATTGAAAAAAAATTTCAGTTACGCTGATCATGGATAAAACATGTGACTGTCTGGCAATGATATTTTTGTATATGGGGTACATTTATTAACTTATCTCAAAAACAATAAGAGATTCAGAAAGAAAAAGTGACCTTTTCAAAGAGCTGTACAAAAGTCTCTTTTGGGTTGAAGTAGTATGACAACTTCTTGTTTTCAAAGGCAAAAGTGACAATAATATAGTGACTGTAATATAAGGAGAAGATCTTTGATGAAATGATTACCTGCAGAAAGGTTTTGGGATCTTTGATTGATGAAATGATTACCTGCAGAAAGGTTATGGGTTTAACTTGCGTAACAACTTCCTGTAAGTTTCCTGCCAAATAAAGGCAAAATAAATATTTTATTTTTTTCGCTTCTGTATTGAACAATATAGATAAGTAGAACTTTCAATTCAATCTTTTTAAGGCAAAAATTGAACAATATTTCCATTAAAGAATTGCTGCTTTTGATCTGCATATTAAAGTATATCTGATGTTACTAGGGAATGATTCAGGCTTTCAAGATCATCTAGTAAATCTTTCTGCTTACAGCCGAGTGATCAGAATACAAGGGTGGAAGGTCAAGCTGCCACTAATACCATGACCCAGGTGGACCAAAATGCAGTGGACTCCATGATGCAAGTTCAGCATATACTGGGCTCCAGTGACTCAAGGTATGTAGGTCATAATGCAGAATTCAATGAGCAAAATAAAATCAAGAACTAAGATTATATCCATAACCTAATTGTTCTGTTGATAAATGAATGAATTGATTTTGGTAAAGCCTTTACTGTGTTCTATATTATAAGCTTCATAATCTTAATTTGGCAAGGTTTTGTAAGAAATGAGATTTAAACATACATGCAGTGCAGCTGGTCATTGGAGCTCAAACTTATAGAATTTTAATACTTCCAGACATAATAATTGGTCCTATATTAATACTGTTAATATAGGAAAAACATTTAATTGTAGTTATAGGTTGTAGGATTTCATCAATTATTTCTGTTTTTCCTAGTTTCTTATATCGTTATTTTAGAGGGTGAGTTGCATGAGATCTGTGTAATACATTTACACCCATCATTTAGTTTAGAAACTTTGTTGTATGCTAGAAACATTACATCATTAATGAATAAGGCCTGAAGACACAGCTTAATGAATAGCACTGTGTTTGACAGTCAAAACAAATTTCACATTTGTATATTGTAGTTATATTTAATTTCTAATTGCTGAAAACTTATTAATGTTCTGTTGGAAACTTTTTTCTATGAGTAATTTTTGGGTCACCTTGGTCATGGGGTTGGTGGTTGACCTTTGACCATTGTATTCTGAAAGTAGATTATTACATGTATTAACTCCAAGTTAACAAAATTTTGTATTTATGAATAAGGTGTAAGGTTTACAATGGCAGTAAAACTTTCATGAAATTTGCTCTTATGTACAAAAATTAAACTTTTATCAATAGTATTTAGCATAACAACACTTGAAATGATTTTAATCTTAGCACTTGAACTTTTACACATTGTGGGATAGACTCATATCAGCTGTGTAGACTGGCCGAAATAGGTTACAAAGCCTGTTTTATTTATATCTTTTCCAATTCAGTGTTTTCCTCACCAGAATGTTGTGAGTGATTTTGTGTTATTTATTCATATTGCCATATGAATGAAACTGTTGATATTATAGAAGCTAGACAGACTTTAATGTCAGCCATGATTTTTGTTCAGTTTTGTTTGAATTTCCAACCTTTTGTTTCACAATTATTCTAAAAGTTAGAAAGAACAAATTATTATTTTTCAAATCATGTCTTAATAAACAAACTGCCACTGATCAATATAATCATGTATGTATGTTATATGCACATTGAATGCACATTTGTTTAATACAATATAGTAATGATGTTTGTTCTTTGTTAAAACATTAACTTTTTTAATTTCTGCAATTTTTTGCTCAACCAGTCTATTTTTAAACTACCTTGTGTATGATAAATTGATATCATATGTATGGGTAAATCCTAATGATAACTGTAATCAAATTTTATAGCATTGTTATGAGTAAAGAGTATTCTAATTTAAAAGAGTATTATTGTGCTTAGATGCAACTGTACTCTTGTTGCCTGCTCCACTGATATTCAGTCTGAGGTCCATCTATATGTCCCCAAACAGTTTCCACATGATAACTTTAGAATATGTCAGGATCTTATTCAAACTTTGTATAAATGCTGAATATCATAAAATACAGATCAAGTTTGAATTTCAGCATGATTATTTACACAAAAATTACAAAATTACAGCTATTTTAGGTTGTTTTACCCCCAACAATTTTTTGATGAATTAGAGTTATCTTTCTTTGGATATTAAAAGAATTGTGAAAATCTTTTTTCGTATTATGGTCTAAATAAATTTTTAATTTTATTTTCAGTTTTTTTCCCCGCCAAATTTTGTTTTCAATGAATCAGAGTTATGTTTCTTGGAATATAAAAAGGGATTTTTTTTCTCAATTAATTGGAGTCATCCTTTGTGTAATGTTGAACAAAGGTGAAAATTGTTATGAGATTTGATCAGTTTTTCCTCTGTGATGGAATTTAGTATGTGTCCATGGGTATTATATACAACACAACATGGCAGGGTATCATTTAATGTCCCATTAGATGCCTTTTTTTTTCTTGCATAAAAGAATTATTTAGGGACATATACTTTCAAAGTAGATGGTTCTTAGATAAATGAAACAGGTAAATAGAAAGAAGCGTTTAATGTCGGTCCCTAAATGATTCTGTTTTCATTAAAGTAGGAGTTCAGGAACCTAATGACCCAGAAGTCAGCTTTTATTTACTACTCTGTCTCAAATTTACATACAGCAGTAAGTTGAATTACTCTAGAGTTAAGACCACTGTAGAAGTTCCTATAAACTTTGATATATTATGTATTTCAGAGCTGGATCCTTCAATTCTCTTTATATGGATGAAGTAAGTAAATAAAATGGCTAACATGAGATGTGATATATTTACTAGATTCTTTTGTCCTCTCAACAGGTATGTAAATATTGATCATGTTGTTTGTCTGTTTGTTTGTTATTCTGTCCCAAGTTCCAAAACTCCTCTGAAATTGCTTAATGTAACTTGATGAAACCCATCTGAATGACTTTTCGGGTTTCTTATATGATTTCTGTGGAGGGAAATGGGTTTATCTATTCTGTCAAGGAACTTTCATATGTCTATATCCATTTTTGAGGTTTCTAAAAATTTCAATAGTTTGTTGAGATTTTGTGTATTACAGCTGCTAAGCTGGATATTTTACATGTTATCTTTAACATTATTACTAATTATATTTTATTTATTTTAGAATTTTCTGAGAAGTCTGAATAGCCGAATGACGTCTGTCGGTGGAAGTACCAATACTAACACACCAATTCCTATGGAATATGTCCCTATAGTTGCTAATGCTCCAAGGTCCTTACCAGGTCAGTTACCATAGTAATAGAGTTTAGGAGTAGATATTGTGCTTGTGATGAAAGTAGGGAAAAATATCTTTAGTTCTGCTTAGTGTTAGTTTGTTGAATATATCAATGATGATTTTCTTCTGGTATTTAGTGGAACTTTTTCGAAGCCTTATTTCACCATTATGATTCTTTTATTACTGTATATTTACTTTGGCTTTGATGTTGGCTCTTTTGCCAGCTTTGTAAAATTATACCTGATATTTATTGTTTCTAACCTCTTAGTGCTGAAAATGTTCACAATTTATCTGGTTGACAAATTATGTTTGTAAATGGAAACATATGCTTATGACCAGTATTGAATTTTGTGATTATTGCATAACACATGAAGATGGTGGATTTTTTTTTAACTTTTCATTTAGGAAACCATATGCACATATGTTTCATGAGTTTTATTTTTAAGTCTGAACACATGCTTTTCATACCTTTTTTTTATGTTGGTCCTTAAAACATGAAAGACATGTTGCATGTTTTTTTCTGTGTAGGATATAAATGTGCTGTTGATAAGCCATGTGTTAACTCATAATTGTCTTAAACTGTATTTGTTTATACCAGGATTGAAGCAGTTTGAAAAACAATGGGGTAATAATTATCTCTCTTTTTTATTTTGGCCTGTTGCCATGTCTTTACTGTTCTATTATAAGACCTAAATTAAAGAAATTAACATGTCCCTTTTTAAACAGTAGAATCACATTGAGTGAGACTTGTGGTGTCATCAATGAACAACCGTGTTACTGTATCCATTCAACCTTAGAATTAACATGTTCTTTATTTAATATATCTTATATTCTTCATGTTTAACGTGAAACAATTTTCAACCAGTTATTTAACTTACACTGTTTTCAAGCAATGATTTAACTACCACTGTTTTCAAGCAATGATTTAACTACCACTGTTTTCAGGCAATGATTTAACTACCACAGTTTTCAAGCAATGATTTAACTACCACAATTTTCAGGCAATGATTTAACTACCACAGTTTTCAACCAATCATTTAACTACCACTGTTTTCAGGCAATGATTTAACTACCACAATTTTCAGGCATTGATTTAACTACCAGTTTTCAGGCAATGATTTAACTACCACAGTTTTCAACCAATCATTTAACTACCACTGTTTTCAGGCAATAATTTAACTACCACAATTTTCAGGCAATGAATCAGCTACCACAGTTTTCAGGCAATGTTTTAACGACCACAGTTTTTTTTTTACTTCACATGATTTAAAACCGTAAACTCTCTTATGAATAAATATGGAAAAATAGTTTATTTCATTAATGACAGAATGAATAGAATCATCCCTGTCAAGCATTCAGATGCCAGGAATATTATCAATATTGTCAGCAGTTACTTTTTAAACAAAATGTTAAGATTCATATTTTTGTTCACTAACTGCTCAGAAAATGAAAATAGGGGGTAGGTATAAATAATGACTAAAAAGAAAATGAGGTCAGATTAGTGGAAACTTTGAAGGTTTAAAAATGCACCAATTTTTTATACACTTTAAAAAAGTAAAGAGAAAACATCCAGTATAGTACTTGAAATGTTGATCAGTGTTATCCCATGTCCACCCCATGGGAGATTGTACATGTATAACATGGAATATGTCTGAAGTGCCTAGAACCAAACACATTCTAGTGATTGTTGTAAATTCAATTTAAAGGGATTAAAGTCTTAGTTCTTCTATTTAATTTCAATTACATGTTCGCCATATAGCCAGGGATAATTCAGTCCTCTATAAGTTGATGTAAGATATTTAAATGGCCGACTACTTGCAAACCTTACTATTTTAAGTGCATGATTTAAAAATCTAAATGTGATTTATGATAAATTGATTTTTAACAAATGCATCTTAAAGGCGAGTTTTATGGCCCTTCAGAAACTGGTAGAAAGTACTTGTTGATATGTAATTTGTCATCACTTGAGTTTTGAGTAGATCATGAGCTCTCCGTTATACGAATACAACCTCTGTTTCTAGGTACTGTATTACAAGGTCTTTAACTTCCTGTAATGGACCTTTTTGTTTCTACTTTATATGTGTTGATGGTGTTTCTAGGGTCATAAATTAGAGCCATTGATTTCTTAAGACATACTAGCAGCATGTTGTATTATCTGTCTGTCAATTTTTATCTTAATTGCATTTCATGAATTCTTTTATCTATAGATTACTGTAATGAACTACTGATTTCATCACAATATCAAGAGATTTCCATGATAAGCAACTTTGTGATTTTGTACATTTTAACAATATTGACTTGCTGGGACATCATTTATCATTTGGCCATTTGGGTTTTGGTTTGAGTTTTCAAGCACTATCATCCGTGTATATTTGACCATTGCTTTTGGTTATAGTTCTCAACATTCCCATTTGATAGCCATAAGAAGTGCACATTACTTGCTGAATCATAAGTATCCTTGTGACTAACTATAAAGAGTGATTTGTTGTGTTCTCACTATAGTTTATACCTATAAGAATTATCTTTTAATGTTGGGTCAGGATCAACATGACATGACTTCTAAAACTTGCCATCAAAATAATAATTTTTAAGAGTTGGCAGAAAGTTCATTTAAATCAGTCCAACAATCAAACTTGACCTTTATTTTATGCATTGTCACTTGCAATATGTTGACAAATTGGCTCCTGTCTCTCTAATGGCCCGGGTTCCTCATGTTAAATTTAAGTCTTATTTTGTCACTTCTTTGGGTACAATAAAAACATAAATTTGTTCACAATGTAATGAAATTTAAGTGTAAACTTTCCAGCGGAGATGTTTATCCATATGATACATCCTAATACCAAAAAGATATCTTTATAATATGTAAACCTGCAATAACTCCAGAATTCCCACTGATCTGTTTAGAAATTAAATCTGTCTGAAGAACAAAAAGTGGTGTTTGTTGGATGGTATGTGATAAAATAGGTTATTACATATTCATTGAAGCAATTTTCTGCATGGACAAGTCGATGTCAAGTAAAATGATTGAATATTGAACTGATTTAATGTGTAATATCAAACCAGAGTGTTATACTGAATTTGTAAACATAGCTGTTGAAAGGAAATTTATAGGTTCACTGTGGAAATAGGACAGAGTTTGGGGTTTAGTATTAATTTTGTGAATCTCAAAAATACTTAAAATGATATGTACAGTGGAATCTTGAAATTTTATTACTTCTGATGATAAATTCTATTTTTTATGTTAGGAGAATTATAAAGCATCCTTTATTGATTTTTGTAGGACAGAACATGGAAATCCATTCTATGAAAGTTTGTTTCACTGTAGATAATGAAATAATACCATAACAGTTCTACAGCTTGTCTTCATATAATTACTTTTTCAACCAATCAGTTTTAAGGAACAGATTTTAAATTGCTTAAGTATTCATAGCCAAGTGTTCTGACTAGAGAGAAGTTTAAAACCAGCTTATTTACCATATCGTGAGAATTAGTTCAAGTCAAAGGAATTGGATCTTTATTGATGACTGATTAATTTTACATTGAAGGTAATACAAATTTATAATCATCATTCAATTCTAAATAAAGAAAAATTTGAATTTTATTGATCTTATCAGTGAATTAGTTTACAGTTTACAAAATTTACAGGATTAATTTAAATTTAAATATATATATTTTTTTTTGGATAGGTTTAAAACTTTGAAACTATCCTATTGCTTTATCTGCATTTTTATTTGGAAAAAGATCCTGCTCTTGTTTTTTCTGAAATATTTTGGTGAAATATAAACAATGAAATATTAGGACAATAAGAGATTCTTCCTTTTATTTTTTGCTTTTGGCTAATGTCATGTCTTTTTTTTTCATTCCATTCCATTTCAAATTCATCCTAGCCACCTCCCCACTCTAATAACCAAATGATAAGTTCCCTTATAAAACAAAAAAAATCATTTTTCTTCCTTGAGAATAAATGAATTTTCTCCCCTTATGTGACATTATTATCCTTGAATGTACATTTAATGAACTTTTAAGAACACTAAAACCTAAGTTAGACTGCTCTTTATTACCACCTTATAATAATCAGATTATCTAGGGATTATCCTACCAATCTAGTTACATGTTTATTTCAGATCCAGTTGTATAATGCTAATTATTGTTATAATCTCCATATTTAGGTTATTCAGAAAATCCTTATGTTCTATTGAAGGATATTATATACATTGTAATGAAGGAGATTGATAAGTCTTTTATGACAATATTAAACCTGCTTTTATACATACTAATCATCTTCATTAAAAGTTTATAGTATACTCAGCTGTAGATAAAAATGTTGTTATTTCATCTTTTTCCTGGACTTGACTTTTTATGAGCAACTCATCGGTGTTTCTAAAAAAGCAGAGAATGCTTACCCTACCAGTGCACCTGGTCCCAGTTTTTAGTGGAGTCCAAGTTGCATATTTACTTTTGTTAGTGTATGATTTATTTTGGTTATTTTGTGTACTTTGTTGTGTTTGTCTGTTTTCCATGTCTGGTCTTTGTCCTTGTATTATATTCTTTGGTTCCCTTGATTACTTTTTGCCTATTTTCTTCATTTGTTCATACACCTCCCTCACCCACCTTTCTCCTGTTGAAGAAATGTTACTCCATAAACCACCACCATTTCATATCCGAATAAACCAAATTATCTCCATTCAACAGAAACTTGATTTAGTTTAACAAAGAAACACAATAATGTGTAATAATTTACATGTGTCTTCTTTCATTGAGGTTTTATAATGTTGCATAAAATAACAATAATTAATGTGTGAGTTTAATTAGCTGTCACTTTTCATTTGTTTCCATAACAATTGTTAATCAGTCTACAGAGAGGCTTTACTATTTCACAGTAAGGCTTTTTATGTAATCAGTGACATGATGTTGTTTTAACTTGCTTCATTGTGAACATGTTGACATGATAAAACATAACTGACAAGACTGCTGTACTTGTACTAGAATGAATTTTCTCAAACTTTGTTCATTAAGTATGTTATATTAGTTCATTATTTTAACATTAAGTTTTACAAAATCATTAAATGTAACTTTAATTAAAACTCACAATATAACTTGAAAAATTAATGAAAGTTTCTCATACAATGTTCTCATTACCAACTTCATGTCCTGTTGTCAGATAGATTTGTTGAAAGTAAATTATGTATTTATTTTATGACAAAGTTGCATGACTGACAAGCCTTAAGTTATTTTGCTAGAAGTTAAAAAAAGAGGTAGTTTTTAATCATCAACCTGTATTGATTTCTTACAACATTTTTGTGATAAAATAAAATGCATTAGGTGCAGTATTGCAAATTTATTTTACCACCAAAAGTATAAAAAATTCTCCTATAGAAAGAGATCTGTTTGACATCTCTTTTTTGACATTAGTTGCATGAAGTATGATTTACTCCATTAAATAGAATATGTTACTGGAAAATTCAGACCAGTACTATAGAGTTTAGTTAGTGCTGTAGGAGTCATTCCTGATCATCAGGTGACAATCTTAACTTTTTTTTATGTTGACAATTTTATTGCTGATGACATTTTAAAAACAAACAAAACTACAAATTAGAAAGTGAACTGTTTCAAACACATTCAGTAGATTGAGGGTTTGTCCATTTATATTGTCATTCACATCCTACACTGAGTTCAGACATGATTATTCAGGTAACATTCAACATTCGGTGAAATGATGTATACTGATATGTAAAGAGTAAGGTTAAAAAATACAAAATTTCATTAAGTTATGTACAGATTGATGGCTCTATAAAAGTCAAGACAGAAAATATCATAATGAGCCTGTTAGGACAAGATGTGATGTTCTGTGAAGATGTTTAAAACTGGCTTTATTCTGTTTATTAGCAATATCAATCAGTTTTCACCATACATTTTCATTTGAAAATGTGTATATTTTTTGTACCATGGCAGGAGTCTAAGATAGAAAATAATCAGTCAGTAAGACCAATAATCAGTCAGTAAGACCAGTAATCAGGCAGTAAAACCAATAATCAGTCAGTAAGACCAGTAATCAGTCAGTAAGATCAATAGTCAGTCAGTAAGATCAATAGTCAGTAAGACCAGTAATCAGGCAGTAAAACCAATAATCAGTCACTAAGACCAGTAATCAGGCAGTAAGACCAATAGTCAGTCAGTAAGACCAGTAATCAGGCAGTAAGACCAATAATCAGGCAGTAAGATCAATAGTCAGTCAGTAAGACCAATAGTCAGTCAGTAAGACCAGTAATCAGGCAGTAAAACCAATAATCAGTCAGTAAGACCAGTAATCAGGCAGTAAAACCAATAATCAGTCAGTAAGACCAGTAATCAGGCAGTAAGACCAATAGTCAGTCAGTAAGACCAATAATCAGGCAGTAAGACCAGTAATCAGGCAGTAAGACCAATAATCAGGCACTGAGACCAGTAATCAGGCAGTAAGACCAGTAATCAGGCAGTAAGACCAGTAATCAGGCAGTAAAACCAATAATCAGTCACTAAGACCAATAGTCAGGCATTAAGACCAATAATCAGTCACTAAGACCAATAGTCAGGCAGTAAGACCAGTAATCAGTCAGTAAGATCAATAATCAATGTGACCAATTTTGAAAACAATGAAGTTATAATTTCTTATTACTCTAAGAATTGCTAATCAGAATGATATAGATGATCAGCTTCAGCATGATGGGTTTACGTTAATTTTCTGTACATGGGATGACATTCATTGATTTTATTGATGGGACATTATTGTTTACATTAGGCAAATGTTATCTAGATTTTATTGTTGCTTTTTTATCCAAATCATTGATATGGCCATAATTGGTTGTTACTGTTGATTTCTGAGTAAATAATTATTCCAAAGTAAACAAAGCATTAAATAGAACCATCAGAACAAACCAATCTATGTGGATCGTAGTGTATAAACACAGGATTGACTTTAGAGTTAAGTTCAGCAGCATCAAGGAGTAATGATTCTTATGTATGTGGTATGTTTATATGATAGAATACAATTGAAGACTTAGCACCTGATCCATGCTCCCAGTTTTTAGTGGAGTCCGAGTTGCTTATTTGCTTTTATTACTTTGTATATATTATTTTAGTTACTTTATGTTCTTTGTTGTGTATGTCTGTTTTCCATGTCTGGTCTTTGTTCCTGGATTACATTCTTTTGATTTCCGCTAAAATCTTGGTTCCCTTCATTACTATCATTAGAAAGTTTACAAGGCATTTACTTAAGATCATTTACTGATATTTATTTCCTCTCCTAATATTAGATACTTTTAAATGATCTTTATTTTATGGGTTCCAGTTTTCATGGCTAAGGGGGAAAATGTCAGTTTCTAGGTTTGTAAATTCACGGATTTGATTGACAACTCCATCATTCAATTGAATTAAAAATGCTCTTTTTCTTGAGAACCCAATTTCATGTAGATCAGCTGTGCCCTTGTCAGTTAAGAAAGTGTCATGTGTAGAGCAGTTGTGGAATTGTAAGTAAACACATTGTTTTGTGTATCCCGTGGAAGTCAGTCATGGATCAGTTAATGAACACAATGTTTTGTGTACCCACAGGGAGTCAGTTGTAGATCAGTAAGTTGACATGGTGTTTTGTGTACCCCTAGAAATCAGTTGTGGATCAGTTAGTGAACACAATGTTTTATGTACCCGTGGAAGTCAGTTGTGGATCAGTCAGTGAACACAATGTTTTGTGTACCAGTGAAAGTCAGTTGTGGATCAGTCAGTGAACACAATGTTTTGTGTACCTGTGGAAGTCAGTTGTGGATCAGTCAGTGAACACAATGTTTGTGTACCTGTGGAAGTCAGTTGTGGATCAGTCAGTGAACACAATGTTTTGTGTATCAGTGGAAGTCAGTCATGGATCAGTCAGTGAACATATTGTTTTGTGTACCTATGGAAGTCAGTTGTGGATCAGTCAGTGTACATAATGTTTTGTGTACCCGTGGAAGTCAGTTGTGGATCAGTCAGTGAACACATTGTTTTATGTACCCATGGAAGTCAGCTGTACACCAGTCAGTGAGCACAATGTTTCTTGTACAATAAAACCTGTCTACACCATATCTCATTTGAATTAAAGAATTTGTTTAGTTTAGACAGATGTTTGATTTAAGTAGGTTCAAAATATATATAAACTGATATAAAGAGACTTCAAAAAGTGTCTGGTTATGATTCATTTAGGGTTCAGTTTAGACAGATTTCACAGAATATCAGTTGTAGATTTGTCAGTAAGGACATTTTTTAGATTTATTAAATAGTTGTATCAATGAAGGAATTTAACTGGCTTGGGTCAATTAAAAATATCTGGGTGTGTAGTATCAATAAACCCTGATTCAGACTGGATCTCAGTATTTGTTGAGATACTGAGATGTGAACCCCGATTCTGACCTGATATCATTATTTGATGAGATACTTAGATATGATACCAAATTCTCACCTGATATTATTTGCTGAGATACTTACATGTGATTCCAAATTCTGACCTGATATCATTATTTGGTGAGATACTTAGATCTGACCCCCATTTCAGACCTGATCTCTTTATTTGTTGAGATAATTAGATGTGAACCCTGATTCTGACCTGGTATCATTATTTGTTGAGATACTTAGATGTGATTCCCAATTCTGACTTGATCTCATTATTTGTTGAGTAGACACCTTCTTTCTTAAATTGAAATTGATTGGTTCATTTAGGAATGTTATTCATATCCTTCACATTAACACTATCACATTCACAACTTCCTGAGAGATTTACTATGCCTTTATCTAATGATTTACTGAAATGACCTTTAATATAGTGAAATGACCTCTAATATAGTGAAATACATTTATGTCACCTAACATATTAATTCAAAATCAAAATACTTATCTTCAAATAGGTCAACTTGCTCAATCACACATTAATAGGTCAACTTGCTCATTCACATATTAATAGGTCAACTTGCTCAATCACACATTAATAGGTCAACTTGCTTATTCACACAATAGGTCAACTTGCTTATTCACACAACAGGTCAACTTGCTCATTCACACATTCATAGGTCAACTTGCTCAATCACACATTAATAGGTCAACTTGCTTATTCATACATTAATAGGTCAACTTGCTCAATCACACATTAATAGGCCAACTTGCTTATTCACACATTAATAGGTCAACTTGCTCAATCACACATTAATAGGTCAACTTGCTTATTCACACATTAATAGGTCAACTTGCTCATTCACACATTACATTAGTTTTTATTCATATCTGATAAAATATAGATGTAGGCACATGAGGCACCAAGGACAGACAGGCAGACATTGGTTGACATGACATTAAACAATGTTTTCCTTGAATTATATTTTATAAAACAAACCAGAATATGAAGGGAGATTATATAACAAGAATGTCAGTTAGTCCCTACAATTGATTTTTTATATCAATCTTTTTTTTATTAAAAGTCAGGAAAATTTTGTAATCAGGTCATGCTTATTTCAATGAACATGGATTTTGTCCTTATTTTAGGTAACTCAGATTTCAATAACATGGAATTTAACTAATGGTTTGATTGGAAAACACTTGAAGTTAATCTGTCCTCAATATTAAGTTCCACCCTGTAGATAAATTTAGTTTACATGTTTACTTGTTCATACAATAGAGTACTACTGTTTATAAAACTTTCACTGAAAATCACTTCTTCAGATTTTCAATTTAATTATTAATGTGTATTTTTATGGACATTATTCTTGTTAATTCATTGTACTATTAAGATTCTATAATCTGTGCATACACTTAGATACAGTATTTCTTAGTAAGATACATGAGAGATGAATTGTGAATTGTGATATTGTAATCATTTACGTTAGCATTGTTAACAAAAGTAAAAGATCTAATATAAGATTACTCTAGCTGTAAGTATATCCATCCATATGTAAGCATTGTCTGGTTTTAAACAGAAAGTGGTACAGAGGGTTCCTACTATTACAAGTACTATTTTTACAATGTCCACACCCTATGATATTAATTGACCCTATGTTGATTCAGTAATATTTATATTTTGAGTAATTTTATCTCTCAGTATACTTGGCACTTGACATAGAAGGTGAAAGTCATTCAGTAAAAGTTTGGTTGAGTTCCATCCAAACATTTGATAGTACACAGATAACATACAAAGTGTATAGGTTTGGTCCATTAATACTCTATAGTGTCATTCCATTCCTTAATATTCTCTGGTGAACTTGAATCATGGAATTATTTTATACTAAGGATAACAGAAAAAAACATCACTGTATGGAGTTAATATTATGTTAATTGTGTCTCTTTGATATGGTTACCAGTAGTGTATAGAAGCAACATTGTCATACTTAGAATACATTTACCACAACATATGAGGTAACATATTTTATACTTAGAATACATGTACCACAACATATGAGGTAACATATTGTCATACTTAGAATACAAGTACCACACATAACATATGAGGTAACATATAAGGAATAGAAGTGCCATTTTAAGTAATGACATCCTTTCTGTGATGTTAAGAGTGTGGCTAGTGACTATAATTCCATAATTTATATCTAGAACTTTTATCAAGCCTTTCTAATTGGATAATAATTAGTGATTATTGTAAACTGTGTTGTAGAGAGCCGAAGTCACAGTCGTTTAACAAAGAAATCAGAGCATTCAGAAAGTAGGATTCAGGAGTAAGTAGTTACAGTGGTATTACATTGTAGTTTTATATTCTTTATTGTAGTTTTTTTTTTTTTGCCATGCCCCTTCTCCTTTGTAGTAATATAGGGTTATTTCGTGAATACTGGGGAATATTATCCAGAGTAGAATTTTGTATTGCACGAGTTTACAAGTGTATTTAACATTCTACAATGGATATTATTCCTCAGTACTCATGCAATAACCCTTTTATTGTATAGCAATATAATTAAGTCTTGTTTAAAATGAACTTTTGTCACAGATAACATCACAAATTTCAACTACATTTGTACTAGTGCAGTATGGAAATTTATTGCACTCTGACATTGCATTGCTTTCTATGGGGGAATTATATTGCTACAGAATAATTATGATGCTGTTGTATCTTTTCTTAGTTTAAAAAACTTAATTTGATTAATAAAATATCACACATTAATGAACTGTTGTTATGAATAAGGTAATGGTCCTAACTAAAAAGTCATGGGTCATGTAGATTTTTAGTCAGTTTGTCTGTTCACCTCAAATTTAAGATTGGAATCAGATGCAGTTTTTATCTTGAATAGTGTATTAAATTTATTTAAATTATCATTAAACCATTTACTTGTCCTGAACAAAAGAAAAGCATCAGAGACAGATTGATTTGGATGAGTAATACCATATGGCAGGTTATTTTTGATGGTTTAAGATTTGAAAGACTTTTGATGCAAAAAAGTACACATAAATTTTTGCTGATTCTAATTTAGGCGAATACTAAGTGGTGCACTGTTTACTGAAGCAATCAGTAAATATTTCACAGATTTGTTGGGGGGTATTTTTAGAAGGCCACTAAAACATGCAAAAATTAGCACCCCAAGAAAAATGACCTGTTGCAGAGTAATATCTTAACATTGTCTGATTGTATATGTAGGTATCAGTATTACTACACACCAAGGAAATATTTCCGTTTATACAGGTATTACATGGCTGTATGGGGTATTAATACTGTTGTTTGATGCTCTTAAATGTTATGAACTACTACAGACATAATCAATGCTTTGTATTCAGGTGTGGATTCAAAGGGAGTGGAGGGCTGGGGCTGGACCTGATAAACACTTCCTTAACTTGGAAAAAATAGGAATATTTACATGAAATCTTGCATTGATGTGAATCGCTTGACCCCAGTTAACCTTTTAGAGCCCTTAATATCTGAAGAATTGATAAATTCTTCAGAAGTAGTTCTGTTGGTTTCCTTGTATTTAGATTTTAAACATTGTTCATAGCCTTGAAATAATCTTATGGAAAAGCATTTATTTTCATTGAATTCATGTTGATATTTTTTCCATCAGAGTGATTTAGGGTTAAGTGGTGTTGATAGTTTACCTTTATCATCCAGATGTTTTAATATATATGTAATACTGCACCTTGGCATCAAATCCTGAGTGGTTCAAAATAATATTTTAATTAATTAGCAGTAGTCATAATTTATACCACTTATTGCTTGTGTATTGGTTGCTTGGTCCAACATTACACCAGGTTGCTAGTTATATATATATATCAGTATATTTACTGCTGTACCATATGATAACTTGGGAGCTAGAATAATTTATAATCAACACTTGAGTTGGAGTGTATTATACAGCTATATTTATACTTGTGGTATGCTGATAATTTTTATTGAGGAACTAACATTAAGCTTGTTTGAAATGGTCTCTTGTATTTTAATGTATATAAATAACATATATTTGCTGAAGTTATAAATAATAACTAGATTCAATTGTTTGTTTTTACATTGTATTTGTACATCAGATATTTGTAGTTATTCCCCTTTCTTCAGTATATGGTACATTAATAATTTGGAGTTATCCCATTATTTAAAATGAAAAGCATTTTTAATGGTAAACAGAGACATTATTAGAAGTTCAAATGTCTTGAAGAGATAAGTAAGGTAAATTGCTGTGGAAATAAGCTCTAGAATGTGTTCAGCTAGCTATTTCCTTTCTAACGGAAAAATCATTCAAATTGAAAGGAAATTTCTAGGATAGACATTAATTGTTGTTTGAACAGACTACCTGAAAAAGTGGTAGAGCATAGTCTTCTAGGTTGTCACAGAAATTAATATTGCATGCTACAATAAGCATGAAATAATCTGAATGACTGAATAGATTTAAATTAAAGAAGTTTCTTCCTTACTGAATTTGATTCTTTTTAATGTAATACAGAATAAAACCAGAGGATGATGTTGATGAGAAACATTTAGAAGTAGACGAGGCTTACTCTCAAAAGGGTGTTGTTACAACAACTCCTATTGACCCAGTTCTTGGTCAGGTAGGTATTCCAGTAAGTGATAGCTAGTGTACATCAGCAATTATCATTTTTATGAAAAAATGATTTTAGATTTTCTTAAGAAGTTCTGGAATTTGGCAATCTTCGTGCAATCTTCAATCAACAGGCTAATGTCCATGTATGTTGAAGTCTGTTGAATGTTTTATTGTTTCCCTTGTAAATTCCTACTTGAATATCGTAGTTGGCACTATAAGATTTTAAAAAAATTACAAAAAATAAAAGTCCATTAAAAATAAAATTAAAATTTTTCTTAACGTTCTGCTCTTTAAAAAGTGTTTCCTTGATGTGGTTCAGCACAGTGAGTAAAATGTTTTCTGAATTTGCTGGTTCTACTTTAATAAGAGTATCTAGATCCATATGTAATTTGCCTATAATGAATATATTTCTTGAAGTAGTTTTTCCCTCTGTTCATTGTCCATTCTTTGTTTGCATAAGGAAAATTTATCACATGTTTTTATCATTTCTTTGTACAACTTACAATGAAATGTGATTAATAAGTTTTTTTCATAGTCAAACTTAGGATTAAATGTTAAACCTAGAAAATAATGAAATGTGTAGGTTTTCATAAAGTGAGTTCACACTAAGTTTAGTTTTTTATGAGATAATAATGTTTTGTGGTTATCTAGTACTAAATTTGGACATGGGGAAAGTGTAATAGAAAGAGTAGAGAAGCTTGGTATCTCATAGTAATGCAGTCTTTTTTGAAATATGTACATTTCTTTTGGTTAATTTGTTATTATACACTTTTGTGTTCAGTATTTAGTTGAAAAACGTACAGTAAATGCTTGTACATGATCAAACTGTCTCTTTACAATAATTTTTCAAATATTCCTCCTTCATTACATTGTAGTAGCATTATAATACACAATGTATCGTAAAACATTCTTTGTCATTTTAGGCAAAAACACCTGAAGGAGAAAGGGAACCAGTAAATGATAAGAATGATGAGGATCTAGAATCAGAATCCAGGGACCAAGTGTCAGAACTTCCTGGAGAATCTATACAGGGTGATAACGCTGATAAAGGAGGGGAAGATCATTCTGAAGCAGGAGAAGGGGATTCCAAAGCTCAGCAAAAGCACGAAGATTCAGCACCAACCTACAGAGAACCTGTTCATTTCTCTGAGGAATTACACAATGGTGATGTGCATTTAGAGGTTTTAGCTATTCCATCTGGGGGTAGGAATACTTCACCCCCTAGAGTTAAACATGGTACAGTCCAAGAGCTCTCCACTTCTGATAGTTGGAATTTTTCTCCAATCGAGGAGGATGTAAAGGAGAGAAGAAATATATCTACTCCAAAATTTCAAGTTCGTGGAGAACATTGGTTGAAAAACCTTGTGAAACCTGAAAACTATTGTTTTGAGTGTATTCCTGAAAGTATGTCTACAAAAGTTGGCCGACAAGCTGGCAGAATGCCAAATAGGACACAAAGTGCTTCATCTCAGGTGCTACGTATGTCTAGAAAACAGACAGAATATTTCAAAAAAGCACCCCCTTTACGGACTCCACCATCAATACCTACAGTGCCACATCGACAGCCGATGACAAGTGATCAGTCTCCACGTTATGGACAGACCTATAATCCTGAACTTGATCATCATGCCAGGTCTACCAGGAGTCCTAGACATTTTATGGAACATGGTAAATTTCTAAGCCTAATCATTCTTTCTTGCATTCATAAATAATGAATATATTGTTTTTGGTTGATTGATAAACAACAGTTTAAAATTCCCCTGTTAAATAGATACTCATTCCTATGTGAAATTCAGTTAAGTTATATTATTAGGAATTATTTTATATGTAACTCCTTTTCCTTTTCTTTAGAGACCTCCTTTTCTTCTTGTTTTGACCAAATTGCACACATTTCCTAAGCATTATATTCCTTCAGTGTAGAGTTAAATTATTTATTCTTTTTTGGATGTAAAGCAATAGACAGAATATCAGGTATGTATGAGTAGTATACATGTACTATATAACATAATAGATATGTAGATAGCTCCATGTCTGTTATACATGTATTACTGCTATTGTTTTGTATGTAAATAATATTCACCATAAATGGTATGATCAGTATTGTGATAATGTGTATTGTAAGGTATTTGTACAAAGTGCTGTAGATTTGTGAAATACAGTAGATTTATATTGAATTATCAGTGTCCTTAGCAGCTAGTAATGATAAAACACAAGCCACAGATAAAGTATCATATAAAAAGTGTTTCAAGGGAACTCCAATTATTCAAGTGATGATGGTATCATGTCTCTTATATAGTTACAGAAGATAAGGTTCTGACCATTTTTGGCCAGTACAGCTTGACACACTGCAATTTTTTATTTTCAAGCATGTGTAAATTAAAAATACAATATACTATGGGTGGGATATTCTCACATTTAAGAATAGAATTAGAATTGACCATTATAATCTTTGCTGTACCACATTTTCTATAGTCTTAGTACATCCTTACAGAAAACTTACATCAACACTTGAAACAATGGGACCATAGTTAGAGACCAAGAATATAATATGTCCAAGGTCGGGGATTGACTTCTCATTATATTTCAGTCATGTTGGTTTAATGATGAGTTCAGAACAAAATGACACAAAATCTTCTTATTTTTATCTGATATATCTATATTTTGTAGTTGTTGACCTGAGAGCCAATGGCATCAGATCAGCCCCTCCAGGAAGTAACTGGGGATTAGAGGGAGGCTTGTCATCATCACTGACAGTATCAGGTCTGACCTCTAGACAGAATACTACTATAAGTGAGTAGAGATAATTTAGTTGGTTGTGAGCTATTCCTTTATACAGAAATTGTATATAGAGGGGTAGCCAGCTCTCGTCTGTTACCCCTCATACAGCTCTGAATGTAATTGAATGACATTTTCACACAATCTTTATTGCATATCCCATTGTGCACCTCCTATTTTAGATTTTGATTCAAATCACATTGGATGTTTCACATTGATATTGGGGACACAGGGACCCATCACTTATCCTCTTCTTACTGTGGCTACACCTCGCAATGGCATTTATTGAAACTTTCTCAATATCGTCAGTATAGATTCCCATTGTGCACTTCTTATTTTTTATGTTAATCCAAATCACTTTGGAGGTTAGCAAATGGGGGAGTGGGGGTATCAATTTAGTGGGCAATGCTCACAGTTTTTGTTAGTGAATACAACAAGTGAGAACTTTGTACTTCATATTGAGCACAGCAAAGCAGTGTGAGCTCTACAGTTATTACATGTTCCTTAATTTCCAGTAAGTTTCCACAATATACCAAAGAAAAAAAAGTCATGTCCCAGAAGTAAAAAAATACTTACTGCCCTTAAAGAGAAAATTCAACTTTTTCTGTAGCCAAACAAATAAATCAGTAAAAATCATTTTTTTCTGATAGTCTTAAGGTCTTTTATATTTTTTTTTATATGTAATAAAAAGAAATGAATATAATTTAAAAATTTCCATCCATATTTTTCTTCACTATTCATTTCTACTGTTCAATAATCTAACCTGCCTCAGAAAAAATGGAGTTTTATTGTATTATCCAAATTAAGGCATAGCTTTTCTTAGATAGGAAAGGCATTTATTATCTTCTTTAAATTTATGGCGGTAAATTGCGTCTAAAATCTTTTATGTTCATTTGTTTATATCATGAATTATGTATAAAATATTCCCACTTCTATGGAGAACTGTTTTTTTCCAGATTATGTACAAATAATGATGCTTAAAAAGTTTTTTCTGGAGCAAGTTGTAAGGTAAAATGAAATGGTGAAGCTCACTTATTTATAAGCAATGCCTACTCCATGTTATAAACTATAAATTTCTATTATAGTGAGACCTGGAATACAACATGAGAGAACCATGTACCCAAATAGTTCTCATATAGAAACCTTAAGTGATGGCACTAAGCATGTTGTCTTTGATGATGGTAATGGTTAAAATATATTTTCATAATGCATTATATGAGTATGAGTCTTTCTAACTATGTGGCATTTCACGAAAAAGATCTGTATTTTACTACTTCAGTTAAGTTTCTGGATTAAAATAAGCAAAGATTTCTTGTTTTCCTTCAATACAAGTATCATAAGGAGAGATAAAAAACATCTTTATGGTTGCCGTATTGACAGTTCTAGAATCATCTTAACAATATCACTGTATGGAAGTGTAAACAAACATTTTATTCAAGGAATTTGGAAATAATACAGTCTCATTAACATGAAGAGGCTGAATACATCATACCCATTTTGAATTTGTTTTCAGAGGTAACTGAGAGTTCCCAGAGATTAAATGGTACTGAGGAGCCCATGGACAGTAGTACAGGGGACCAGGATAGATTTAAGTCTGGGACTACAATGAAGTCACGGAAGTCAAATCAATCAATCGCTCATGTTGGCAGACCAATTGCTCATTATCATAATATTAAAGATCCAGTAGGTTTTATCTTACTGTATCCCAAGGTTTACTTACCTGTTCTTGCAAGTAGGTCATTCTTTTCTGAGCAAAATTGAAAATGGACTTTCAACACACTGATATTTTTTTACCTATTGTGACGGTGCCTATTTTTGTTATGGCTACCAAATTTCATGGTCAAATGTCATAAGTTTGTGAAAGAGAAGTCAATAAGGATCAAAGATTGGAACAGTTATCATTAATTTGGCTAAAGAATTACATATTCATTGATTTTATTTGAACAACTATGTTTTCCATTTAAATTTATATTTTGTTATGAATTAAATTTTTGGTTTGACCAAATCACATAAAACAACAAAAATTGATATTTCTAGAAAAGTCGTTGTTCTCAGTATATATATTACTTTAGAGGTTCAAAGGGATTTTAGAAACATTTACAACAATTGTTTTACCAAGGAGGTACTTCAGTTTATGGATATTTATTTTTGGTGGGGGTTATGCGAACTTTATTTGCCTAAGAGATTTCTTATTTTCTAGATTTATCAGAAGATATTAAAATTTCTTGATTAACTGTCCCTTGAATATCATACCAATCTTTCTCCTATAAACAAAATATTTCTTCATTATTAAACCTTATTTTTTTACCTCATGTGGTTAAATTTCTATTAATATTTCAGCATGAAACAGAGGCAGCATTTAAAGTACAGAAAGAAGCTCAAGCTGCTGTTGATATTCAAAGGTATGTGCCTGAATTTGTATGCATGTTTGTACAGACTTTCACAGATTTATGTTATGTGACTGAACCATGAAGTTTTTCTATAGCTTTCAAATATACACAATGAAGTGACATGACATTCTTGCTACTTCCATTTTGCCCAAACATATATGATGTATATATATTATAGAAGTATGAAATAAGGGGTCATTGATGTTTCTAAGTATGTATTGAAGGCCTACAATCAATGGCTGAAAACATCATCACTAAACTAAAAGAGAAAAGAAAGACCTGATACCATGTTGATTTTTACCTTTAATAAGTACTTCATCAGTTCATTCTAGAATTTTCTTCTTCTTTTTTTTAAAGTTCTTTAACACACAAGCACAAAAAACTTGTGATTGTATAGTGGTATGGTGCTGTCATCTTTGTCCATGTCATCATCTTCTGTAGATATTTGGTTTTCATGCAATAATATGAATATTTGTTGATCTTAATAAAATTTGATAAAAAGATTCCATACAACAGTAGGAAGTTTGGTAATGATTTTTGGGGGGTTTTGGCCCCACCTTTTTTTGGAATTAAGGGCAAAAATAAGCATTTCATAGAATTTAACAATAAAACTCTGGTAATAGCTTATGGATGTCTTTGATAATGCTCCATAATATTCTACATCTCACAGCTTATACTGATTTTGGAGGTTAATACTTGAGTCATTTAGGGATGAGGGACCAAAACAAAAAAGGGACCAGAAACAAGCATTTTCCTGATATCTAGACAGCAACTTGATTTTAAAAATTGGATCTTTTTTTAAAATGGTAGAACAAGGTGCCATACCACCAAAGAAAGGCTTGGATTTATTTGGGGTGTATAATTTAAACCAATTAGAAATAAGAGATCAAAAAGTAATTATGTGCAGTGAGTTACTAGAATATGTAATAAAAAGAAAACCCATTGCTTATCTATTGAAGATATATGGATTTCTTTGGTGACTGGGATTGATTTTTAAGGCAATGACTTGAGAGCAAAATTAAGAATTATGGACCATAAACAAGATTATTTTTCTGATTTTGGAGGAAGTGACTGAAACAATGTAGAAATTAGGGGCCTAAAAGGTTCAACTTTTTGTCTAATTGCCATAAAAAATAAATGCCATATCAAATTTGAATGGTGTGTTTATATGTAAGAAACAAATGCCTGTGCATACTTGCCCCAACTGTTCCAGGTTCAGTCTGCAGTATTATCCAGCTGCTCCCTACAAAGTGTTTTAATTTTTTTTTAATGTTTTTTTGCCTCTTTAACCAATGGTAGGAGACATATTGCAATATTGTCTCAGGTAAACACAAAAAACACATACAGAATGAGATTACATACATACCTATTGAAAATATATGCATTGTCTCTTTTATTATTTACAGAATTTTCAGGGGATATGTAGCCAGAAATATGTACAAAAAATTAATCAAAGATGAAAGAGAGAAGATGGAGGACCAACAAAAGGCAGCTGTAGAAATACAAAGGTAGATAGTAGGCTTATGATATCTAATTATTCCTCCACTCAAGGAGTGGGTAGTATATTGGATTCACCTTCTCTGTCCACCATTCCATCCCTCAGAACTCCTACTGGATGGATTGATTGTAAATGTGGTTTGTGGCTTTATATGGATGGTATAAGTGTTGTAAGTGAATTTGGTTGCTGTCCAGCATCGAATACCTGTTTTGTTGGACTTTGCCAGTTTCACTTCATGGAATGATAGCAATCATTTTCATCACAAAAATCATGACTGCTAGTAATTTGATATATGGTATGACACATAATGTGACTTTATATAGATGAGGCATAAATTGTTAATACAACAAGTGTCTTACAGGGCAAGATCCACTATCATGGATGTAATAAATTTCAAAAAAAGTCTTTCTTTAAAATGCTCCTGTTGAAATTTTATTGATGCTATTTTCTGTTTCCACAGAGTGTACAGAGGTCATCTTATTAGGAAAAAAGCTATACTAAATCGTCCACCAGTATCCAAGGAATCATTAGAGTGGGCTAGAGAACTTAAAATTGTACAGGCAGAAAAGGCTCATAAACGACAAAATAAAATGGAAGCATTGGCTAATAAGTATGTTATCAAACAAACCGAAATTACCAATTAGGAGTATATCAGATATCTTAGAAAAATGCAATCTGGTCTGCACTCTAGAATCAATCTCTTAAAGTACGAAAACATTTGAAAAGTAAAACATTATTAGGTTTGAAGGAGATTAAGATGTTTTAATGTATTGACATTTTTTTTGTTATAGTGTGCTGTGAAAGTACTATTGTTCATGGGGTACCAATTTTCATGGTTTTTGTGGCTAGGCCAAACCACGAAATTTGGTTCCCAATGGAAAGGAGAATCTCACTGATGTGTATAATGAAAACCTCAAAACGATGAATTAAGTAATCCACGAACTAGTTTTTCTTCCCTAAACCACGAAAATTGGTATCCACAAAGTAAGGTACTTTCACAGTATTTAATATTACTGCATTTTGATCTTTGAAAGGAAGATAACTTTTTAGCCAACCGGGTTATCATCATTGTTGTTAACATTTTTTAAAACTCTTCTTCTCTGACACTGCTCAACCAATTGAAACCAAACTTGGTATGAATGTTTTTTGAGCTATCCTGCATAGAATTGTCATGTTGGAATAATTGCCCTTTTTTGACGTTTTTTTGCTGTTTTTAATGTTATTTCTTTCAAAAATCTTCTCCTCTGACACTACTTGACTAATTGGAATCAAACTTGGCATGAATGTTCCTTGGGGTATCCTGCATAGAACTTATGTGAGGATTTTTGATCTGTCGAAAAACATTGCTACTCTTTCTAAAAATGGAACATAGGTGTCAGACAGTATTTTTTCGCTTATATCTCCAAAAACCTTAGGTTTAGTCAAATTATGACTAGGATAAAAGTGTTCAGCATAATGAGATCTATCTGTGGTCAAATTAATGTTTTATAATGCCATGTTTTTCGCATATATCTCCAAAACTGTTAGGTTTAAGCTAAATTCTTTCAATGGCTGAAATGATCCTTATTATTAGGACTACAAAAGTTTTCAGGGATAAAAGTTGTGAGATGACTCCTTGTAAGAGTTATTGCCCTTGAGAGGGGAAAAATAACGGGGTTTTTTTTGTGTTATTTTTTTTTTTTAAGTTTTCACCCACTGTCTTGAAAACTGTGATAGATAGAAAGAAACTTTCACTTTCTGAAATGATCCTTATGGTAAGTCCTACGAAAGTCTTTTTGAGTCAAAATTGGTAGACAACTTCTTGTTAAATTTATTGCCTTTTAAAGGCAAAATTCAACCAGGTGAGTGATTCAGTCTCCTGGGAGCCTCTTTTTTCAATTCCATTCATTTTAATTTTTTACAATGTTTATTTGTGTTCTTCCATATGTTACATTTTCAAAATATATCTCTTTTGTTTTTATTTTCTACTTTATAAAACAGGAAAAAAGGAAAACAAAGTGATGGCTACATATCAGCTTTTCTGGCTTTATAATATTTAACAATATTGAACCATAACAGGGGTCTTTAAACATAAACATTAATTCATTCCATGGTTATATGATACAGTGTATTAACTTTTTTGGAATGCATGTACTGTTGTTTTAATGTGTTTATGGTGTGTTTTTGTGCAGTTAACTCAGTGTTTGGTTGAGGCAATATTCTGTTTGTGTTTCTTTATTTTTACCTGCATCACCCATGGTAAAAATAGGTCTGTCCATCTTTCAATCTGCTCATCTGTCTGTCCATCCTTCATGCTTAAGGATACATACTTTGTTTAATCTGTAACTCAAAAATTATTTTAGTTATTTTATGCAAACTTTGCACAGTTATTATAAACATATTGAAGATGTGCACCTTATATTATGGAGAAGTTATGGTATTTTTTCCTAAAATTTTAGCATGTTTAACTTAGCCATATTTCCAGCATTATGTGCTATCATTAGGACATTATATGTGGAAAATTTGTTACCCACACTGAAGTTTTTAACTTTTTCAGAGAAGACACATATGTGTTAACAAATAACATGTGTTAACAGGTTGTATTAACAAAATATTATTATTTAATCATCAAAATGTTGCAATTCATTTTTTGATTATATGATTTATATTACTATCCATATTTTTTTTTCATTTTATCTGAACTTACAATGTTTCTTGTTGTGAATGACTAGGGTTAAGTCATAAAACTTAATCAAAGTCCATCCATTCAAAACAATGTAAAACAACTTTTTTCACATATGATTTATTTTCATTAATTTCGCAATCAAGAAAAAAATCTAATAAATAATCGCAAATAAGTCCCTTCCTTAAGGAATGAATGTCAGACATAGTGTTAAATAGCTAAACTGTCGTGAAAATAAAGTTACAAAATCCAACTGATATCCTGAAACATGAAAATAAGTATCCACGAAACTTTGTTTACAGTACTCTGTTATAAAAAGGCTGTGAATTCTTTTTTAAAGTACCCACCACACGAAGTGGCAAGGTATTATGTGATACTCTGAAAAATTGTATGTCTGTCTGTCTGTTCACCCTGGAGGGTTTTCAGATGATAACTTGAAATGGATCAATGATTTTTTTTTAAATTTTGTACAGTTTAGTACCATCAAATAAGATTAAGTTCAGTTTTCAACAAAATCAAAAATGTTGTTTTTAAGTAAGGCCATTTTGAAAAGATTGTCATGCACCTTTTTTTTACCATTATGTGTATCACTTAATGTTCCATTAATGCCTTATTTTATAATACTGGTAGTACATGTACTGATTTCTTGTTTTGTATTTTACTGTAATGCTTTAATGCTGGGGTAATGAAACGTTGATAACTAATATTGCTATATAACAATACTAATGCTACTTCTACAGAAACCAACTAAACCAACAGACCGAAGCTGCTAAATTATCACAGATCGGACCTCATGTAGAAATATATCAGTAAGTATTATTATTACAGAATGGACCTCATGTAGAAAATTATTGATTGTCAAACAAATAAAATGGAAAGAACTCAAAGTAAAATCAACCAATGGTATTGGACTACCGATACCTGGAAATATAACACAAAAATATGTACTTAGAAATACAATGTATCTTTATAATATTTTAAAACATATGGTTAAAATAGGATTGTTTGATAAACACTGTATAGTACCAGTACAAAAGTTACATAAAGTAGTTTACTGTTTCAGAATCTATCATCCAAAACATACTGGTCCAACAAAGAAAGAGCTGTATGATGCTGCAACATCCATTCAGAAGAACATAAGGCGTTTCCTCGTCAGATGTAGATTTGACCGACTACAGAGAAAAGTATAGTTTTTCACCCAAAGTAGATTTCCATTAATTCTATTTGTCAAAGAAATTACATGATAAACAGGAATTTACAATCAAAGGAGAACCCAATGCTTATCTTTGAAGATATATGAATTTCTTTCTGAGTACCATTCTGTGTAAGAATCAGACAATGGGTGGCACATTAGAATTCTCAATTTGGTCTTTTTAGTCTCTAATATATTCAATACATCTAGAAAACAACTGAAAAGCTATTTAAATATATTCTGAAACATCTGTGACTTTGATATTTTTTTACTGCTTATACAAAAAAAAAGTGCGGTAAAATTTTCCAGCCATTTTTTTATAGTGCATTTCAACTTAATTTGACCTATCAATATCTTAAAAAGGCAAAACAATTTGATGGTTATTTCCAGACGTTAACTGGTATACATACTTGGTTAATGCAATAAAATCTCTGTGTTTTTTTCTTCATGTGCCACACCTTATACATATTTTGCCCGAGTTTTAGATGGAGTAGTACTTAATGCATGATTGGATGCCTCAGTGTACAGCAAAGAAATCATATAATATACTTGTAAAGAATAATTGTCTGACAAGCATTTTGATATTTCACTAATGATGTACTGTTGGTTTATACATAAAGGTTCATATTTGAGTAAATATTGAAATATGTTTATGCAGATTAGAGGATATTTTTTGGGTTATGACATTATGTTATGCAAATTTAAGAACAAGTCTTAACATGTAATAGATAGGTAATCTTTTTTTTCTGTTATGAGTGACTGATGATTATCAGGTATATACAATTTTTAGTGGAGTGTATTGTATAATACCAAATAATTTCTCAAGTACTTTTAAATCAGGACAAATATCAGTGTTCTTTAGGATGTTCAGCCAATTTTGTCAGATTTTCGGACTGTTTTGGCTTTATCCATTTCATAGCATTAATATTTTTTGCCCAGTGACCCCCACTTTTCATAATTTCATTAAACACACCTTAAAATTTTATTTTGGAAGTTTTTTTTATGAAATCATTATTATTTCTTCAGTGGTTTCAATAGATAAAACCTACTAAGACAAAACCTATCAAAAATCAAGAGAAATCCTTTTCTTGCCAAAATTTCAAATATCTCAAAAATGAGCACTTTTTCTTCGTAAATTGTTTTAGCATTAATGATCTTGGAAGATTTCACAACCTTTTGAAATTCTTGTTATTCTTAAATAGACTAGTCAACATCTTAAAAACATGTTTATGGCATAGGAAGTTGAGCGTTGATGTTGTTGATGTTTATGGCATAGGAAGTTGAGCGTTGGTGTTGTTGATGTTTATGGCATAGGAAGTTGAGCGTTGGTGTTGTTGATGTTTATGGCATAGGAAGTTGAGCGTTGATGTTGTTGATGTTTATGGCATAGGAAGTTGAGCGTTGATGTTGTTGATTTTTATGGCATAGGAAGTTGAGCATTGATGTTGTTGATGTTTATGGCATAGGAAGTTGAGCGTTGGTGTTGTTGATGTTTATGGCATAGGAAGTTGAGCGTTGATGTTGTTGATGTTTATGGCATAGGAAGTTGAGCGTTGATGTTGTTGATTTTTATGGCATAGGAAGTTGAGCATTGATGTTGTTGATTTTTCATCCATGAACTTTCTTATTATTTGCAGATCCTAGGTCATTGATCACATGGTTGTTGAAAAAAGAAAAATCATAATGAAAGCTAAAACCTCTTCTTTTTCTTAGCGACTAAATGTATTATATCTCTTTCAGGCTATTTGGTATGGCTCAACTTGGCCTGACTAAATGTATTATATCTCTTTCTGGCTATTTGGTATGGCTCAACTTGGCCTGACTAAATGTATTGTATCTCTTTCTGGCTATTTGGTATGGCTCAACATGCCCTGACTAAATGTATTGTATCTCTTTCTGGCTATTTGGTATGGCTCAACATGGCCTGACTAAATGTATTGTATCTCTTTCTGGCTGTTTGGTATGGCTCAACATGGCCTGACTAAATGTATTGTATCTCTTTCAGTCTATTTGGTATGGCTCAACATGGCCTGACTAAATGTATTGTATCTCTTTCTGGCAGTTTGGTATTGCTCAACATGGCCTGACTAAATGTATTGTATCTCTTTCTGGCTATTAGGTATGGCTCAACATGGCCTGGCTAAATGTATTGTATCTCTTTCTGGCTATTAGGTATGGCTCAACTTGTCCTGACTAAATGTATTATATCTCTTTCAGGCTATTTGGTATGGTTCTACCTGGCCAAAAATGGTAAAAGACTATAAGAACTCCTTGAAGAGATGTCAGCAGCGACATGGTGTTGATAGAGCTAAGACTCCATTCACTATTGAGTTCATGAATGACTATATGGAGGCTAGGAGGAGTAAGTTTGTACAGATTTCTACAATATTTTCACTTCAAACATCAACTTAACAGATTGTTCAATATGTTAAGATGATATCTCTGGAATTATTAATTATAGTGATCAAAATATAGGACTTCTTTTGAACTGTGCAGGCATAACAGGGGCAAGATTTAAGGATTACATCGAGTCAGTAATAAAATCTATACACGGTCAGCATGTATTTGTTACCATATTTTGTAGGATATGAAAGTGTATTTGAAAAGAAAGCTTTTGCTGGAGAGATGGAGTTTGAAGAATTGGATCAATTTTTCCGGGAATGTGACCTTTACCCTTCACAGTCAGAGATAGATGAGGCAGTTGATGTGGTGTTCCAAGGTAGAGTTGAAAGTCTGAAATTTTGTTTTAAGCAGAATTAAAAATATTTTTAAAGAATATTGCAAATAGAAATGGTATTAATTGTAACATATTTTCTCTTATCTAAACAGATTTATCTTCCATTGTATAGATAAGTACGTTCATACTTACCATAATCGACTTGTTTAGCAATAGACTGTCTTACAATGTTAGCTTCTTTTTCTCCCATTATGGTAATATAATTTATGTAAATTGAACCTAGTTTTAAATCACCGAATTTTTCGTTACTTTGGGTGACACTTATAGACAGGATTGACCTGTAAGTCATTGCTTCGTCTACAGAGTGAAAATTTGTAATAACTCCAAAGATTCTTTTAAATAAGCCCCAGCAATTTAAAAAGAAATCTGGGCTTATAGCTTTATTCCTGTCAGAAATTCTCTCTTGTTACTTTGTGACAGTTTTTAGAATATTTTATGAATGCTCAAACGTTTTTGATTTGTTCTATTTCTTAGACAAAACTAATGAAGGTATTTTATAATTATTATCTAGGTCAAACCTCATCAATATTTGTAATAATTTTCAAGGTCAAGCCTTGTCA
Organism: Perna viridis; assembly: GCA_037379345.1. Taxonomy (NCBI): domain Eukaryota; kingdom Metazoa; phylum Mollusca; class Bivalvia; order Mytilida; family Mytilidae; genus Perna; species Perna viridis. Next base: position 462,360 of record CM074520.1, read on the forward strand.
GTATTTTACAATTATCAACTAGGTCTAGCTTTGTCAATATTTTGTAATTATTATTTAAGTCCAGCTTTATCAACATTTTATAATTGTTATCTAGGTCAAGCCTCATCAAGAAAAGGTTTGCGTAAGAATGATGTTATGGAACTTGTATGGTATATCTATACTCCAAAAGCCGCTGGTCTACCCAACATGCGACAGTCTACCTGGCTTAACCCTATTATAGATGGTGTAGAAGCCAGGAAACTCATAGGTAATAACAAATTCCATTCTTTTATTTAAAACATTTCCTCTTAATTTTGGGAATTTGAATTAGCACTTTAAAACAAAAACAAATTTACAGAGCTTTTTTTAGAAATAATGTTTTATGGATCAATTTTCCCTAAAGCCATCACTTGATTTTAAGTTTATGCTTTCACAAAGCATTTTTTTCTTTTTTCACATAATTTACCTATGTATAACACATGATCCTAAGCATTATTCACCATCACATGACCATCACATGACTAACCTGTATGATTTTAACACCAGTTGGTAAACCAAGTAAGAAAGGAGCCTTTACACGTATGTACCTTCAGTGTGTAGACACTTTACATCCTCCCTATGTATTTGACCTCCCCCCTACCAAAATGATTTATAGACTCTATTTTTCTTTCCATATACTTTAACCACTGCGCATGTATTTGATTTACCATAAACTTTGGGTCTGTCAAGTTATGGTGACACTGCATCCAACTTTGATCAAAATTTTGTAAGGTAATTAATAGAATATGCAACAGAAGAAAAGAAATTGTAATCAGATTATTTGTACATTAGTCACATACATAAAATTGTATAAATATGGAATTTATTTTTCTGTGTGACAGAAATATAGATAATTTATATAAAGACATTATAATTGAACTAAGGACATAAAGAATCAGAGTGAGACTAACACGGCCATATGGATCAGAGTGAGACTAACGTGGCCGTATGGATCAGAGTGAATATATATATTAAATCTTGCAGTTAGAACAAAGGAATAATGTGAAAATTGCCAATAAATAAATGTTCATGATCTGCAATAAAAGTGAGATGTATGTTAACTATAGACTTGACAGACCTGGATAAACACCTTTCAATGCCTTTTGTTTGTTTATTATAGAGTTTGCATGAGTTAATATAGTTTCTGTAGAAGTAAATAGACAACACTTTTCTTAGTACAATGTAGATGTTTAGTTGCTTAATATTGGGAAGTGTAATTTTAAATATTTTAAATACGTGTGTCAAATGGTAAATGATCATTATTTGGAACAGGAATTTGTCCAGACTAAAGTTGTAAATGAATATAAAGATATGATATTATGTGACTTTACATTTTCATTCTTTCAAAATTGCTTTGATATGCTTACTGCAGAGGTAGAGATATAAAAACCCCCTTTCAACCAGCAGGTGGTATATTGGAATCACTTTATCCTTCACTCCGTCTGTCCAAATTTCAACACATTTATCTTCGTTCCCAATTGATGGATTGATTTCAAATTTAGTGTGTGGCTTTACATAGATGGGGCGTATGTTGTATGCAGTTTTCAGGGCTGTCAGGTATCAACTTCCTGTTTCATGAGACTTTGGCATTTTTCACTATATGGACTTCAGAGAACATCACCTCATAAGTGATTTTGTTGTTCCATCAACTTACTGTATTAGTGGGGTATATCTGTCACGACAGCACATGCAAATTCATGTTATTATACTACAACAACCCAATATATATAAGTATGTGGTATATTGGAACCCCCTTTTCAGTCATTCTGTCATTCCATCTCTTTATCCAAATGTGACTCAATTACCTTCTGCTGATCTGACTGATTTCAAATTTGGCATGTAGTATAATTTTAAGAGTAGAATAGGAACGGATATGGTGAAACGTAACAAATGCATCATCAATACAAAATAGTGAATACTTTCAGAGATCACCAAAAGGTTATCAATAAGTGTAAACACATCTTTAAATAAGCTCTGGAAGGCCCAAACTACAAAGTAATAAAATCTATGGTATAACTGAACGATGACAATTCTTCAAAGTCAAACTAAAAAGTATTGTAATAACACAAAGAAATATCAATGACAAACATCTCCTGACTGTGGACAGGCACATGAATTCTGTGGTGGGGTTAAATTAGTTTTATAAGATACAAGTACATCCATTCTAACCAATAATGGCTGCTGTCTTTATATCAACATCGTATTAAGCAGAATTAGGGATATATCAGTGGATGTTATAATAGGGAATATTCAAGATGCAGATCTCACAGCTCCCTTTTAGTACGCTGATGATAAAAAATATTGTTTTACCCTGCAAAGCATATGTTGCCGTTCATGGTGCAATTAATTGTTAAATGAGTAAATGTATTATGCTAGCTTTAATATCATTTGTTGGAAAATTAAAGCATTTTGACTACCAGGAATTGCATATTAAACATCTCTTTACAGGAAGTGAATTTGTAGAAAATGCTCCTCTAGAAACCTGTGCCAAATTAGTTATTGACTCCAAACGTGAGAGGCGAGAGAAAGAACAAAGAGAAAAGGACAAACTAGAAGAGGAAGAAGCAGCTAAAATGAAGAAAGAACTTAGTGAATTCCAGTATGATGATGATGATGAGAATGAGGGTATCAAAGCTGAACTTGCACGGACAAGGGAGCGACTGTCATCCTGTAAATCATTGGAAGAGGGCAGTAAAATGTCTACAACCACTAATTAGCATAGTATTGCATAGATGACATAAAACCCTGAATGGATGGGTGGATGGATGGATGTCAATTGTTGTTTTTTTTTATATCAATGATAATAGTTTACTCAATTAGTGATATGTATATTGGAAACCCATGACTTTTTTATGTAAGAAAACAATTTCAAAGAATCTCAGAAGAACTTTCTCTGTTGGTTATAAATATGTTTTTCTTCCTTAAACTTATAAATTATATTGTTTTTGATATTTTTATATTTAAATTGTATGTTTATAATTTTTCCGTCCATTTTATAGCGTATGATTTTATACATATATGTACAATGTATTAGTTTGCCATGTCCAGAAGCTACAGTGATGTGTTGTAATTTATGACATTGTAATTTTATAGAGTTTAAATGATTCCAATTGTTAGTGCTCAAAGTTGTGTTTATAATCTATTGTTAACCCTCAAATATGTTGATTTTTAAGGTTTGACTTGATAGAATTAATTTTTGATGAGGAGACACTTCCAAACAATACCCTGTCTTGAAGAGTCTATGACAGCTGTTTATCTCATTTGTCAATTGAGACAACCTTATTTATTGTTTATATAGATTTTATACTTTTCGTACATACATCTAAAATATTGTCAGTTTTGTCCAATCATTTATAGTTTTTCCAGATCACACATCTATTATATATATAACTATGATTGCAAACTATGAAACTGACCTGGCAAAGATGTGGTTATTTTGATAACATGCATGTGATCTGCATTTTGTGCAGTTCCCACAACCGGAATATTTTTAATTACTATATATTTACTTTTATCACTTTCTTGAAAGGTTTTCTATAGGTCTAATAAATTTGATCATGAAAGTGGGGGGAAAATAGGATTAGTGTGTACATGTTTAGTTGCAAAAAAATTCTTGCACAATTTTATAATAGTATCTGTGATCCTACGTTAGCCAACTTTACAGAGAAGTCTTCTGTATCACACTATATATTTGACTTTTTCAACCTTCTACAGTCCACCTCAATCAACTTTAACACTGTTTTGCAGACTTTTTAGTATTTGACTTTATTGGCTGTGACCCTGTTACAGTATTATATCATCTGTATATATTGCTCACATGTCTAATTTATTCAGTTGAATAAAGCCATCTGTGATACCAAGTCAATGTTATAAGTGTTGTATTGTGGGTAATTTTCATGTGGTGTTCATTTTTGCCTATTTAAGCAGCCTGTCAGAAACACACAAAAAAATCAGCAATGAGTTAACATGGGCTTAAAGTACTTACTTAGTGCACTATTAACTAACAGAAATGCCAAAAATTTTTCCTAAAATCTCCCAATTTTACACCAACAAAGTAAACCCAATTTGCATTTACAGGTAATATGAGGGTATAATTTTAATTTCAGATCTTTAAGGGATATTTAAAAGGGAAGCTACATTCATACTTATTATCCTAGTATTTACTTTGAATACAAATTGGTGAAAATGTTTCCCATCCAAAACTTGATTCGGTCAAATAAAGGAGAAAAATCACTTTTTTTTTATTTTCAGTAGAGAAAACATTTTAAACCATTAATATACAGATTTACAATCTAAATTACAGATTTTTGTGGGGACTATATCTTTATCATTTCTCCTGACAAAAAATCAGGCTGATATGCACTTCCTCACAATTATCAAAGACAGACGCTTGTGCCTACCATTAATTAAGTGTAAATCAGTTACATCCTGATTGAGTATAATGGATCTATCAAAAAGCCATGGTGGAGTACACTTCAGATGGGTTCTGTAGAATTCTTCATTGTCAACCTTTTGAAAGAGTAATCAAGGGAACCAAGATTATAGTGGCAATCAAAAGAATGTAATCCAGGGACAAAAACCAGACATGGAAAACAGACATACACAACAAAGAACATAAAGTAACTAAAATCATACAAAGTAACAAAAGCAAATGAGCAACTCGGACTCCACTAAAAACTGGAAGCATGGACCAGGTGCACCGGTAGGGTAAGCGTTCTCTGCTTTTTTAGAAACACCCGCCGAGTAACTCATAAAAAGTCAAGTCCAGGATAGACGAAATGAAAACTATGACACGTTGAACAAATCAGTTTTCATGGTGCAGATGGATACACTGTAGCAATCCACGAGTTCATGATGACAACCATAAAACTTCTGTAGTGATGACTTCAATCTTGTAGCAACATAACCTTGTCCCAGAAGCCTATTTGTTAGAATTCTAGTGTGATACAAAAAGGCTACATAGTTTCGGCAAGCTCTGGCATAATGTATGAGCTGTGATATGAACACTCCATACACATGTGCTGAAGGGATGTTGCCACAGATGATAGGAAAGTTGATAATTCTGAATGAAAAGTCATCACGTTTGTAGTAAAGTTTGGTCAATAGTTTTGAATTTTGTCTTGACAACCAGTTCATAGTTAAAAATGGTTTCAAATGAGTTTAAGACTTGCAATCTTATTTTTGTTTTGTTCATCGTTAGCATTTTTCATCTCCTCCTGAGAAAAGTTGATTGATACAATTTTAATCCTTGACAAGTTGAAATAATATACATACATTGTATATTGTTAGAGATAAATATTGGTAACCAAGGAAATAATTTAAACAAGGGAAGTAACTAAGTTGACATAGCAACCAAACAAAAGGAACAACTGTTGAACTACATTTATAGACATTTGCTTTCTACTGTGTAATGAAGAATTTTATCATATTCAGCCATCATATACATGTAAACTTTTAATTGAACCATTTATCAGTTGTCATGTAGGAAGGTTTCCTATTACTGCTATCTTCAAAATTGAAGTGTTCAGGTAAAAGAATAGCTTAGGTAAATAAACTTGCATTTTCAGTTTAAGATTTGTTCAATGCTTATAAATTAAAGTCACTACAAGACACACTTGAAAGGAACCATAAGTATATTTTTTTAAGGTAATTGATAATAGTTTTATGTCCTGTGGCTGACATTTCATACATGTGCTAGCCTACAGAAGCCTCAGACAAACATGTTATCCCAGTTGGACATGTCTGGTTACAAGTGGCTGATAACTAGTGGTTTTTCTGTCACCTATAGAGAGACCATATGATAATGAAATAGTGTGAGCCTAATTTTTTGTTTTCATTCCAACAAATACTGTGAAGTACTTAAGATTCAGCTTAAGTCAATATCAAGGACATTCCTTAGTGAAATGTTCATAGTCTTAATAATACATTAAATTAAACACTGAAACATTACTAAATGCATCTTTATATGTATATGACACACAAGCACAAGCCAAACTTATGAACACATGTTCTATAACGTCTATATAACATTAACAACAAAAACGTAAACAACATACTTTAAAATAAATCTACAGCTGTTAAAAACAAATTTTGACGTCTGAAATTCATATAGTTCTGTTCCTAAATGAGTAATGCAGTGCAAGCTAGCAATTGCTAGATCTGAACAAAAACTAATATTTCATGTTTATTGGTGTTAGTATTTAGCTGTATCATGGTATAAAATATCTCAATTCATCTAAATTGAAAGAAATTGCAATTTTTTCAAGAAAATTAATGCCTGCTTGCACTGCATTATACATTTAGGAACAGAACTATATGAATTTCAGACTTCAAATCTTGTTTTTGACTCCTGTAGATTTATTCTAAAGTATGTTGTTTACATTTCTGTTGTTAATGTTATATAGAAGTTACAAAACATTCGTTCCCAAGTATGACTTGTGCTTGTGTGTTATATACATATAAAGATGTATTTAGCAATATTTCAGTGTTTAATTTAATGTATTATTAAAACTATGCATGAAAACATTTCATTAAGGAATGTCCTAAATATTGACTTAAGCAGAACCTTAATTCTTGAATTAGGGAAGAAACACAATTTCGTGGTTTTGAGATTTTCAGTAAAAAAATCAAAGCAAATTTCCTTTTCATTGGGAACCAAATTTCGTGGTTTGGCCTTCATAGGAAAATCACGAAAATTGGTACCGCAAGTACAGTTGTACTTTTGGATTTTCAAAGTATATATTGATTTTGCAGATATCCATTTTGTTTAAATGAACATGGAGGTATTATTTGCTATGTTCACATGCTCTGATGTCTATTGATTGGCTGAATACTTTACGTACAAGCTGGATCAAATTTAACTTCTGCTCAACAAATTGTCAGTAGGAAAAGCTTTCCTATTCAATTTAATTATTTATTTTCCACTGTAATTGTTTTGATTTAATCTGTACTTATCTTTTGTGGTATGAAACCTCCTGCTAAAACTTTATCAAGACCACAATTACTCAATTACACATAACTAAAGACAATGGCAACAACACAATATTTGTAGTCATGTAAGAATGGTTAAAATAGCATATTGAATAGGAATAATAAAATGCATCACAAGGCACAGATGACAAACCCTGGACAGTTGGCAGGGGCGTAGCTAGGCCTGTTTTATTTGTACGCAAAATTACGGCAAGGTGTCTTGAGGGGGGTCGCTCAAGATGATCCATTCAGATGATGCTGTATAATATACACAGAATACCTGTATCACCAATCACATGATAATCACATGATATCCTCATGATATTTACATGACGTTTATTCTCTGTAAACTATCATCATTAACAAATAACAATAACAAACAATGAAATGCCATCAATGTGAAGGTCAGGAAGTGGAGGGAGTTTAGGAAACCCTTGATGACATCACAGTTCAGGAACCTTACAATACACAGATGGATGGATTAAGGGCAGGACAAATCTAACCTGCTTCTGCTTAAACTTCTGTTTTCCTAATTTCATACAGAAAATTTTGCTTTGTAAACAATTCTATTTTATATTGGAAACACTGTTTGAAAACTTGACAGTTGAAAGAAAGTACATAAAACCTTTATTTCATCTTTAAAATGCGTGTTTTTATTTTTGTTACTTTTTCCGAAAGTACGCAACTGCGTATAGGCAGCTACGCCCCTGGTTGGGATGGATACACTACTTGAGCTGACAAGCACGAAATTTATTGAAAATTTGACACAGGAAAAGACTTTGTCCAGAACGAAGCTGGCCCTTTACTCCCTAATGGTTCAAGTCACAACCTCTAAAATCTAAACCTTCCATTGGGAGTATGGCACCTTGTAGTATGATACCAAAGAGATTGATTCCCTTTACTGTATAGACAAAAGAAAAATGTTGGTTTCTGTCGAATTGTGATCTGTTCAGATCCCAACCTTCTTTCAAGGGTATGGTACCTTGTGGTCATTAGATAAATATTTTGTTTCTATCTCCTACTTAGTCCCTCATTCCTAAAGACTCAATCCCCGAAAATCAATCCAGGCCTCATCTTTGTGGAACAATATCATAAATTTCCGTACCTTTCACTGAAATAATTAAATTCTGTGGAATATTTACTTTTGTCCCCTAATTCCAAAATGATTGGGGCCATTACTCACAAAATCAATACTAATCTTCCTTTGTGGTTTGGAACCCTGTTAACTGGTACTGAAGGGTTTTATCAATAAAAATACAAACTCTGCATGAATTGAATTCAATTTTCATCTGTATATTGTTTTTATTTTAAGTCAATGCATGGTTTTTATCGCTAGTTCTATTTCAATATGTAAGAAGAGCTATATTCTTGAAGTATGGTTCAAGGCAAGAAAACAAACAGCTAAGGTTTCTGTTTTTGACATTTTTTTGTATTTTTATTGCATGAGGATGACTAACTATGGAAGAAAATGCAATGATAAGCAAAAACAGAAAAAATAAGGTTTTTTTGTCTGTACATATATAACTTGGATATTCCCATCCACAAAATGGTAATATATATAATATATATATAAATAAACATGATGTAACAGCACCAAAGAGGTCAAAGGTCACGTTTTCTTACAACAACCAATAGAAAGTTGAATACTGGGCTATATTGTACAATGAAGACCAAAGAGACTTGAAATTAAAACAAATTCAAATTCGGTATCAGAGTAAAAAACAATCAATAATATTTAGGCACAAATAATGCTAAGTAGAAAATTATGTATTTCAGGTAAAAAAAATAAAAATAAATCTGTAAATTCCACACAAAAAAATTACCTGGAAAACAGCTATTTTACATCTGTAAAGTGATATATATCATTTATTAATTTTCAAAGTTCTAAAGTTTTCTTTCTTATTTTTGAAGTAAATTCATAGGGCAATTGCTAAATCATTTTTTCCCTCAAAAGATTAAGAAATAAAGAACATTAAAATTGGTGAAAAAATAAAATCTCTGGTTCAAAAAGTACACCGCCTATAATATTAGAGTAACTAGTCCAATACAGATTAAGTAACAGAAAGACAAACAAACCTTAATCTGAGGTATTCAAATAACAAGTATTACAGACTGTCAAATCACAGTTCCACAAAGATAATTTGCATAAATCACCATGACAACATATTAATATCATTGCATTATATTACATATCTTGAGAATTCAACCTAAAAATACTTTCAATAATACTTGAATATTGACTTCTATATTCTTTGGATAACTTAGAAGCTTTACAAATGGCTTTGAAATTCCAATATTTACCATAAATCAAAACTGAAGAAAAGTTCTAAATTTTGACCTATAAGAGAAGTAAGGTTTAACATATAAAACAATTGGCTACAGAAAAAAACTGTATGTTAGAAATTTTTTTTTTTAAATGATGAGATTTTCTAAAGAGACATGTGGTGCCCAACAACACAGTGTGTTTCATGTAGTATTTCATAGCACTATATTAAACAGACAATTGTAAGTTATCAAGGGCAATTACATGTTATTTCAACTTAACTATTTCTGCTTACATTTTACAGCCTAAATTAATTAAACAGACAAATACCAACATGTTTTTATAATTTCTGGAAAATTACATCATAAAGTATCTGTAACACGTGAGGAATATAATACATTTTCTCTGCTGTAAATATTACATTTGGTTTAGTGAAGACTATATACAAACAAATACATTAACAAGCAACACACAAACACACACACAACAAACAAAAGCTCTTATTAACTTCTGCAAATAAATAGCACTGTTTATGAATTTAAACATCTAGTTTTTGTTAGCAATTTTATTAAAAAGAATTCATGATTTTTTTTTTTCTTAAATTCATTTGTTTTAACCAAACAAAATCTTAAAACATCTGACATAAAATATGAGCAAAAATTTAGTAAAATAAACAATATAAAATCAGACCAACAACATATTTTCCATTCTATTCATTAATTGAACTGTCAAATCAATGCTAATACCTATTCACCAATCACTCCCACAATCAAGTAATCTACATATAACATTTCTGTTTTTAGTCATCCATTCAGATGATGCTGTACAATATACACAGAATACCTGTATCACCAATCACATGATAATCACATGATATCCTCATGATATTTACATGACGTTTATTCTCTGTAAACTATCATCATTAACAAATAACAATAACAAACAATGAAATGCCATCAATGTGAAGGTCAGGAAGTGGAGGGAGTTTAGGAACCCCTTGATGACATCACAGTTCAGGAACCTTACAATACACAGATGGATGGATTAAGGGCAGGACAAATCTAACCTGCTTCAGCTTAAACTTCTGTTTTCCTAATTTCATACAGAAAATTTTGCTTTGTGAACGATTCTATTTTATATCGGAAACAGTGTTTGAAAACTTGACAGTTGAAAGAAAGTAAATATAAAAATGGAAACTTAATAAAATCCCAACTTGCAATAAAAAAAAATGCTAGGAATACAACCAGGTCATTTAAAATATTAGAAATATGCCAATGGTCATTAAAATGGTTGCTATGGAAATTGTGACAAGCTATAAAACCGACTAGTTATATAAATTTGTACAACAAATGCATAGAAATGAAAGACATATGATAACTCCACTCCCTCATGTATAGTAAGTCATAGATAAACTCATCAATAGTCATTATCATGCAGCTACATGTAGAACACAATTAAGAATCAACAAGGTGACTATAATTTGTCACTCTTCAGTTCACAATCAAGTCTATTCTATCCTTAATCCAAATCATTCTATTTTAGCATTAGCTTTGTCAGTAAGTGGCTACAACCCTACTTTCACTTTTAGAGTGAAGCTTCTTACTTTCACTTTCTTTTTAAAGCTTAAACATCCAGGGTATGACATCTATATATAGTAATAACAACAATCACTTGTAATATGAAACAAATGATTATAATAGATTTTTTTTCTTCTTTTTTTACATTTTTTAACTTTTTTTTTTTCAAAGTAAAAAGTTAAATAAGGCCATACACACATTACACTTGAACAAAGGAACTAGAACTTTCAACACTTGTCAACCTAAGCTTTCTCCTTGTTTTCTGATTGACTTGACTGTCTTTCTCTCTGTTGTGGTTTATCTTTGGCAGTAGGGCTGCGAGGTGTACTTGGTTTTGAACCAGATTTAGAGTCAGTTGAGCTCGGTTTTGCACTAGTTTTAGAATCGGTTGATTTTCCACTATGTGAAGGTTTAGCAGTTGATTCTGAAGCTTTAGAATCAGTTGATTTTGTAATGGGTTTAGCACTATTAGGTCTTGAATGGCCACCATGTTTTGATGTCTGATACTCCTTAAATGGTTTTCCTTGATGTGACCGACCACTTGACGGCCTATTTTGACCGGAAGACTTAACGCCATCATTTGACTTAGTGTCTGTAGCCTTTCCACCTTCACTTGATTTCCCACATTCCTTAGCAACTGATTTACTTCCTGTATCACTCAGTTTAGTTGTTGCCATTGATTTGTCTGTCGACTCTTTAGTTGAATCTTTGCCACCTGATTTACTGTGACTAGAATCCTTACCATGTGAATCAGAAGACTTTGTCACTTGTGATTTAGAATGACTTGAGTCCTTCCCTCCCGATTTAGCGGACGATGGTTTTGACTTGACACCTGATTTGTCTTTTTGTTTATCATCTCTTTTGCCATGATCTGATTGGTTAGAACTATGTTTGGGATATGATTGGCCCCTTTGACCTTTAGACCCTGACATATGTCGTTCCCGTGATGAACCAATAGACGTATGTCTTTCTCTGTGATGCTTCTGACCTTCACTCCTTTCATCCTGAGGGAACATCTAAAAGGAACATAGGCAGACTTCCATTAAAAATCACAATTTGGCAATGCAATGAATGACAAATTTTCAAAACATGTAGCCAAGGGCACAATGAACATGATTAAAGGGAAATACTTGCTAAATGTACGTTAGAATTCAACTTTGCTAGTAGAAATTATTATCAAATGCTAAAATTTGCTAGTGGAATAATATATATATATTATAGTATAAGTCCAGAAATAATCCAAGAAAGTTGAATTCAGTGAGTGTAAATTTTCAGTACTTGCTTAATATAGCTAGAGGAAAAAAATCTGAAATTCAATCCTTGCAAGGACACACAAAATGTCCCTTACTAAACAACAGTGTCCATCTTCAATGTCCTCCCTCAGCACACTGTTCAAACGAAACAAGTCCATATGTAATACAAAGATCAACTTTTAAGTCAAAGTGAAACCAGAATACTCAAAGCAAAGAAAACAAACATGACCAGACCTGTTTATGCTACTTGGAAGACAATGCTTATTTTTTGCCCTATCATATGAAAATGATCTGTACAATCAGGAACTTTGAGAGTTTCACAATTCACAATTTCTACAATACAGTGTAATTTGCACTATGGAGAGATTTACAATCTGTAGAGTGTCATTACAGGCACTACGGAGAGATTTCTAGTCACAATTCATAGAAACTACAGAAAATCTGTAAAAGTTAACAACTCTGCATTGCCATGGTGTGAAATAATACTGAAATGACTTCATACCTCATCTCTAAAGTCTTCCAATTTTTTATATTTAGCCAACCATTCCTTTAATTTAGGATCAATGTCAACATGTTTTCTGGAATACTTCAGGAATGCCCAAAACTTCTCCAACCCATACAGCTGACCTGAAATAAACAACTATACTATCTAAGTTGTCAAGTGAAAAAAACTGATACCATATGGTTTTTTTTGTTTTTTTTTCCTTGTGTGGAAAATTTCGCATTTTCCTTCAAAAACTGGCTGAGGTTTTTTTAACCTAATCTAATTTTTGCGGCAGACAAACAATTCAATGCGGTGTTCATTCCAGGCCGCACCCTTGGGACATTTGGACCCAGCGGGCGCAGTATTCCATAGGTCGATCTCTGAATTTCCAGATTTTTCCTGTGTATTCTGCATGTTCATGTAAACTTCACACCCCTTTTTGGCAAGGGAGATCTAAGAAAAAAAAAAGCTAGTTTCCATGTAATTTGTAGAAGTGAGGAAAAATCACTAGCAGAAGACCACAATGAGATGCGGAAAATGCACATCCTTTCTTTATTTATCTTTTAAAGTGTTTTTTTTTATGTTTCCCTGCATTTGAAAGTATTTTATTGATTAAAATACTGAGATTAATATGTCCATGATTCAACAAGTCAGCTAAGATGTTTACATTTCCTGTTTGGAAGCAATCCAGGGGTTTCACTAAAACAATGGTGTCAATTTCAACAGTTTATAAAAAAGATGTTTAAATTTGCCAAGCTTGTGTATTGATTTTTGATATCTGGAAGCAATTCATTAAGGAGATTAGAGGATTAGTTGACAAAAGTTTTCACCTTTGTAATTGATCTTTTGTTTGTTAATAAAATGACAATGGGCCAGGGGACAGGTTGGCACTCCTGTTATTGTGTATTTGACTCTTCACTGCACACACAGATGACAGTAATTATGACAGCATGGTGTTGAGAGAAAAATAGGAAGCTAATCAAATTATTTTTGTACACACCATGAAATGCAAGAAAATGGCATTAATAGACAAAACAACTACAGCTGAACCTCGACATGTCAACTCGGATGAGTCGAAATCTTGGATAACTCTAACTAATTTGACAGTCCTGGCAATAAATCTCTTACTCCAATACAATTTTATCTCTGATGAATCCCAGATAACTCGAGGTCATCAATCAGTCCTCTCAATAGGTCTTTGAGATTGATTAACTCAGATGTCTTGAAGTGAATTAATTAGTATAAACACTTATTGCTTTATTACACAAAGTATTGACCAAAGTTTGTTTTTACAACATTTTGTTTACTCTGGCCTATCTCAATAGAATACCTTTCCACATGAAATAAGAAGTGTACAAATTTTAAGCAGAAATTAAAAATCTTCCTAATGAAGCAATGGGCAAAAGAATAATCTAACTGTATTTACATGTACTATAATGTAAAATGATAACTTCGTTGGCATGCATTTATGTATTATTTACTAGTACTTATTTTGTGGCATTAAAATTAACCTTATATATTATGTTTTTATGTGAGTGCCTCAGGGAAGATTAGTTGTAAACTAACTGTGTTACCCTCTTGAAATACAGTATTATTATTATTATTATTATTATTATTATTATTAGCATGGTTTATGAAATTATTCATTCACACCTTTATGACTTGATTTGTGTTTTTGATTAATACAAAAATGTATATGTAGTAAAAAGAAACCAATTTGAATATTTCAACAGCATTCCTATGTCCCCAGCAGAAAAAAAAAAGCGAGGAAAACTTGAAATTCACTGAAATTTTCTAAGTCCAAGGGCCATAACTTTGGTAAAAATCATTCAACCCTGATCAAAGTCGAACTTAATCTGTAACTTCTTATAGTAAGAAATGCATACAAAATCTAAAATTGATTGGTGCAAGCATTACAAAAAAAGAGCAGAAAACTGTAAATTCACTGAAATTTTCCAAATCCAAGGGCCATAACTTCCATAAAAATCATTCAACCATAACCAAAGTCAAACTTAATCTGTAACTCTTCATAATAAGGCCACATACCAAAACAAACTTATTTTATAAAAGCATAGCAAAAAAAGTGCGGAAAATGCGGACGGATGGACGCCAAGCATTTCCATGTCCCCTCGCAACGCATCGCAGGGGACAATAATCACACTGAGTAATTATCGGACATTTTGTTAAAATGATAACCGATCATTTACCATATTTTCTTGACTATAAGTTGATGTGGAGAATAAGTCTAATTTTGACCAAAATTGATGAAAAAAAATAGATAAGTCAAATTTCCCAGAAAAGTCAAGGGTCAGACAGGTGCATTTATGTCGTAGGTGTCAGCAGAGATTCGAGTTGAGTGGTTTGTTTTTAACAGCATATTATTCCAGCAATTACTTTGCATAGTATTTCTGAATCAAATTAATATTTGTATTTTTGTTTAAGTGTACTTTGTCCGCAAGTTCACTTATTTTTATTGAATTGCATGTCAATTGCTCTGAAGCCTTAAATCATCAGGTGTACGAAATCGTAAACATGTCAAGCATAGACACCCATGTGTGAAATTAGCGGGAAATTAGTTTGATGAATAGGTCATAATTATGAGCGGTAATTAATAAACAATATTACCTGGTATTTCAAAATACAATAAAAAAAATTGTTACCTGCAAATTTGGTTGCAATTAGCCATTTAGATAACACTTAACTGATAATAATTTGAGCCACGTGCGAATGTGTTATGACATACTGTAAATGGGTATAAATTTGCATATTAAAGGATCAATAATTCTGGAACACTTGATTATGTCTTTCCAGTTAAAAAAGAGTTTTGTTAACATATCTTCTAGAATTTGTTTATATATTTTAACGGTTTCAAAGTTTTTATTAACATCATTGTATTCATTCATAAAGAAAAGCAGCACTGATAAATAATCTTAAGAGTTTGATCGCCTGTTTGCTGTTTGAGTGAGGCTTTCATTGATTGCAGTTTAACCAAATGCATGTATACACGTATGTACAAGCAATACATGTGCAGGTCATTAAAAAAGCAGAAACAATCACAGATTAATACACTTCCGCATTATACTTGACCTCGGGTGACTTGAACCTCGGATATCTCAAACATTTTCGACTTTGACTTAATGAAGTTTGACTGTACTGAATAGCAGTAAAATTTTATTTGTTTATCAAAAATAAAACTGTTCTCTAAAATACAAAATAATTTGCGTCATTTAAATTTGGAATTTCAATTTCAACCATGAATATAGCGAAAATTAAATCACCTCGAAAATAACCACTTATACGATATATACAAAAACATTTATGAATCATGTTAACTATCAAAATAAAATTTTCCTGCATAAAGAAACACCAATAACAGAAACTTCAATATGCCAAATATTAGCTGTTTCAAAATCAAATATTATTTAGTAGTTTATAAATACAAGTATATTGGTGAGATCGGAGACATGGTCTAGTCCCTTACATATCCAATTTTAGCATACTTTAGAAATTTGCTTGAGATTAGAACAAACCTAATTCATAGTCCCGAACTGTTTCTTCTTGGAAGTCTTTGTATAATTCTGGTCTGAAACGCTTCTCTAACCCATAACTGTAGAACCGAAACAAACATTCCACACCATACCTACAATGTTTATAAAAAAAAATAAATGAGAAGGAAAAATTAAGATGGTATGAAATCCCATTTTACTTCAAATACTGATACTTACTAGGGCTCTCTGAAGCAGGTACATGTATAGCTGTATCATCTTTTATTATAAATATTCCTACTGTTGATTATGTACTACATTATTAGTTTAACCAAAGAATTTTATAATGAAAAGTAAACTAAACCTTGAAAACTTAAAACATGGCTAAGAATTTAACATTAGTGCTAAACACTTACACACATGTAGAACATTTATTTGTCTGGATTCTAATCATATAGGATATAATACCTGTATCCAGCAATCGAGTCTTCTACTGCCAACTGTCTGAACTCCTGATACATTTTCTTATTATAATGCTGTCGTAAGAAAAACGACCAAAACCGGAAAAGTGTGTTCATCTCTTGTGATATACCTACACCTAACTTCTTTCGATCTGGAAAAATTGTTGAGCATGTTAAAATATCATTCATAGGTTATTCTAATATTGCAGGCCAGCTGAATTCTAAATGGACCTAAATTTTTGTTATGACCAGTGCCAAAATAATTAAAACTGAAGTTTGAAATAAGTTTTTTCTATTATTGTGTTTGTAATCCTGTGTCTATATCACAATGTATCAAAATAATTCCTTAAGTTGTAGTATTAGTGATTCTACTTTTTCTCCTTACAAAAACACTATGAAACAGCACCATGAAAAAATGCAGTGGTAAGAACCATGGTAAAATGTACTGGGCTTGAGATATTTTCAACAACAAAATCTACAAGCAGATGAATCACCATGGGATATGACAGTGGAATTAATGAGTCATATCGACTTTACATACCTTTCAAACACTTAGCATGATATTTGTGATATACATGCCAAACGAAATTGTTCTCTTTCAATAATTCATGTGACGGATGATGGAATGCTGGGAAAGTGTGAGGTGTACTGCTGTAGCTGCCAAAACTTGATGACAACATTGTGTCTGTTGGGCTGCAATAAAAAATCAAATCATTACAATCGTCTAACTTCCTATTTAGAGGATAATGATTTACTTGCAGACGAGCAAAATGGATTCCGCCGACAAAGATCATGTGAGGACCATGTTTTTACACTGAACAGTATAATTCGAAATAACCAAAATATAATAGCAACTTTCGTAGACCTGAAGAAAGCGTTCGATTTCGTAGACCGTGATATGCTCCTTTATAAATTACTCTTAAAGAATATCGATGGTAAACTTTATAACTCTGTGAAAAGTATATATTCATTGACTTCAGCAAGCATACAAATAAACAATACTATGACAGACTGGTTCACGTGCTATTCAGGAGTTAAGCAAGGTGATAATTTGTCCCCGACTCTATTCTCGATATTCATAAATGACTTGGTTCAGGAAATAAATAACCTAGAGTTGGGTATCGATATCCATTCAAAAAAACTTTCACTGTTATTGTATGCCGACGACATAGTTATGTTTGCGACTAACGAGAATGACATGCAGCTTATGCTGAATACTCTTCACAACTGGTGTAAAAAGTGGCGAGTTCTCATTAACACGGACAAATCTAAAGTCGTTCATTTTCGATCGGGACGAAGACCAAGAACATCCTTCCAGTTTAAAATTGGTGATAATATGCTACAAATAACAGAACAATATAAGTATCTAGGCGTGATATTTCATGAAAAGAAAACATTCGAGTCAAATGCCGATAATCTTGCTAAGGCTGGAGGTCGTGCCCTCGGGGCCCTAATCTCAAAAGTGCACGGGCTAAAGGACTGTGGAGTTAGTACTTTTCAAAAACTGTTCTACTCATGTGTGGCTCCGATTATTGACTATAATGCTGCTATATGGGGATTTAAAGGTTTCAACTGTATTGACAATGTTCAAAATAAAGCAATCAGATACTTCTTAGGAGTACACAAGTTCGCACCTAAATCGGCAATAATCGGAGATATGGGTTGGTTACCATCACGACATAGACATTTTCAACATATGGTTAGATACTGGAATAGACTTATGAAAATGCCTGACGACAGATTATGTAAACAAGTGTTTCTGTGGGACTATAACAGATGTAACAATAACTGGTCCTCAGATTTAAAGTCTGTGATGAATGACATTGGACTCAATCATCAATTTAGTAATAAACTCGTATGTGATCTTAACACCGTAAATGACTCTCTTGTTGAAAAGTACGCACATGAGTGGTTTGATATGAATGAAAACTCACCAAAGTTGAGGACTTACAAAACGTTTAAATCGTTCTTCCAAATTGAACCATACGTCAAAATGAACTTATCGAAATCTGAGAGATCTATGATGGCACAGTTCAGATGTGGAATTCTCCCTTTGAGGATCGAAACAGGCCGCTATGTAGGTGAACCCAAACATCAAAGAATATGTCGTTTGTGTGACACTGACAATGTAATTGAAGATGAAATACACTTTTTGACCGAATGTTGTTTTTACAATGATATCAGAACTGAGCTTGTCAATAACATAAATGGACTTGATACTTTCAAAACCTTACCAAAATGTGAACAGTTAATTCAACTTGTGAAATATTTTCCCAGACAAACTTCAAATTTTATTTTAAAAGCTTATTGTAAGCGTAGACAGTTCATTTACTCAAAATGATTTTTTTTTCTGTTGTTTTACTTTGCTTGAAATTGTATATAGATAAAGCTAATTTAAGTGACTTATAGGTCCAGTGGGCCGGGTGTATCTTATTTCATGTTAAAATTATTGTTTGTTAGTTTGATTTTGTACACATGTCACTATAATAAATAATTACTTACTTACAATAAATGACTTGTTGGTTTCAATCAAATCATAACAATAAATGACTTGTTGGTTTCAATCAAATCAAATCACTACAATAAATGACTTGTTGGTTTCAATCAAATCAAATCATTACAATAAATGACTTGATTTCAATCAAATCATTACAATAAATGACTTGTTGGTTTCAATCAAATCAAATCATTACAATAAATGACTTGTTGGTATCAAACAGCAAGTTAACAAACTTGTAACCTGAACAGAAAGTTTTTGAATATTATTTAGAACTTATGCATCCCAACTTTCTTCTTTCAGTAGGAAACTCTAATAAACAGCTAGAGTAAAGCATATGATATACTTGCCCTCTGTTTTGACTTGTTAAGTCCCATAACTTTGCAATAATAAGAAAAAAACAACAGAAAGCCTTCTCCAACAATTAATGTGCCCTCAAAGCATTTTCGTAATATGACAAGACTGAGAGAAAACCGTATACTTAAGACTGTCTGTATTTACACAAACTTATAAAATATCTATACTAAATAATACTGTGAAGATATTTTTTATCATCAGTACTAGTTTGCATGGTTCATTAAAATTTTGTTGATTTTTTAATTCATGGATTCACAGGAGTTTTACATTTCATTAATGGAAATAGGAAATTCGGTCTGACCAAACCACAAAAGCAATGGAAATTGAATTAGTACCCCATGAAAAACAGTTCCACATTACCTAAATGTGTCTTCCACACCTTTAAAGTGTTAACAATAACTGTGTGAGGTTCAGGCTATCACAGGTAACTTGAAAATTTGTTTTCAGTGCACTCCTAAGCTTTGGATGTCTTGTGTTTCTGAGCTTTAGATGTAACTTGCCTTGTGTTTCTGAGATGTAGATGTAACTTGCCTTGTGTTTCTGAGCTTAAGATAAAACTTGCCTTGTGTTCTGAGCTTTAGATAAAACTTGCCTTGTGTTTCTCAGGATGTAGATGCAACTTGCCTTGTGTTTCTGAGCTGTAGATGCAGAGTTAGAAATAGTTGCCTGCTCGCCAGCCCGTGACTGGCTATTTTTGGGCAGGACTGGCCAATTTTAGCAAAAATTTATATAGCCATATAGTAAATTTATTGAAAAATTGTATTCAGGGCTCGCTAGAATTTGAGTGAGTTTCCTACCCTGGTAGATGTAACTTGCCTTGTGTTTCTGAGATGTTGATGTAACTTGCCCTATGTTTCTGAGTTGTAGATAAGACTTACCTTTGAGACATAGAATTATTTCGAGATCTTGACGGTCTGTGTTCCCTAGCATCCATGACCCATCCTACGTGGCTTTCTATTGGTGGATTACTACTGTGACGGGTCTTCTTTTTACGAGGGGTCTGAAGTATATGTCACAAGGCAAAAGTCAAAATAATTTTTATCATGATTTTACAACTTGGATGTTTCTCTGAATGAAATTGATTCTCTCCAACATCTAAACAGATACCTAACAACCCAATGTAAAGAACTATCTATGTAAGATGTAGTTGACAAAGCCTGATTACAATTACAACAAAATAAAATATTGTATTGAAATTAATGAAGATGTAACTTTAAAATCATGTACGACTTAAACAATTTAAGAATGTCCATCTTTCTAAACAGAACTGTAATTATAAGACTAAGCTCACCTGAGGATCATGGGGTCTGGATGAATCTTTCACAACAGGATAAAATCTTGGTGCTAGCTCATCCTTCTTACTCCTAGGAGTCCTTGATCCTTTTCCTGGGGTATCTGGCACATATGTAGGCAGAGATCTGGCAATGTCAGCTTGAGCATTAGGAGGTGTTGGAATTTTCTTTCCAGCTGCAAAGTACAAATATAGTCAAATATAGAAAGCAAACCAATAAAGCCATGGCTTTAAGACAATAACTGCTACTAATTTATTTGATACTGTAAAATTTGAACTGATCGTGTTTCATATGTACAAAATAACAGAATTGTCAAGTCTACAATATGAAAACAAACATTACCTGCTTGTATGGTAACAGGGTGATGAGCATTCATGCTGGGGTTTGGGTAGAGATATATACCTGTTTGTATAGTCATAGGCTGGGGAGGTGGGGGAAGTTTCTGTGATGTCACTGAATGCAGCGGTTTCAGTAGAAATATTTACATGCTTGTATGGTCACAGGAGGGGGAGGTGGGGGAAGTTTTTGTGATGCCAATGCATTCAGGCGTTTCAGTAGAGATATTTACCTGCTTGTATGGTCACAGGAGGGGGAGGTGGGGGAAGTTTCTGTGATGCCACTGCATGCTGAGGTTTCAGTGAATCATATTCCTCTTTAGATATGACTGATACTGTACTGTACTTGCTGAAATCATCCTAAAAATAAAGAAATCCACCAAGTTACAACATCACAAATACAATTTATACCTTAAAAACAATGCATAAAATAGATACACATCTTTTTCCATAAACAAAAATATCCGCGACTTATTTCTATTTTTTTTAGAAATGAATGTTGTTTTTGATCAATTCAATAATTGTTGTCTTTTGTATTTATTTTCTTTTACATTTCCAATGGTAGGTTCTGACAATATATATCAAAAATATCAAGTTTTGAGATGGCTTGAAATTACTTGCAAATGTAATTTCACTATTGCCAGAGCAACAAAAACAACTCTGTTACAACCCCTTACATGATGTAAACAGAAGAATTGAGCATCAGAACCTGCACTATTTAAATTCTTACAGTACCTCATTTTCTTTTTCCCAGAGATCCTGCTCATAGTAACACAGTCCATCATTTATAATCTTTGTCATTTCTGACGTCATTTTAGACCTTCTGACATGATCACCAGTCCTATCACCTTGGGGATGTTTACGGAGTGCTGGTGGTGTTTGTGTTACTATCAAAATCTTATTAATATCTGAATCTGGTATCTCATTGTCAGAATCATCATCTGACCTAAAATAAAAGTATTATACTTTTAAATTTTAATATGATTACTTTATCAAAAAATATTATATATTTCCAAATGACCCTCAGCATCATGAACTATTTGCCAAATAAGATATGTGAGGACTTCTTAACATGTCAATGTAACTAATATTTATGTACAATTTTCCACAATATTTACAACATTTGATGATGCAGAATTGAATTAAAAGCTGTGCCAAGCCCAGTATATGACCGCAGCCAGTTAAACTCTGTTCAATTGAGGCAAGTGTGGATACAATATTAGTTTTTGACACACTAAACATAGGGAATTACAGTTCATTATGGACACAACAACTTTGCACAATATTTTAAAATTCAATTTAAGTATAAATGTCTGTTTCAGGGTCCATTCAAGGATCACTTAGTACCTCATTATCTCATAAATAGTAAATGATAGGATGGTAAGCATACATCTTAAAGCTTGTCTTGTGGCTGGCATTTTCATATGGAATCCAAGAAAAAAAATTTTTTCAAAATATTACCAAAAAAAGTTGAAAGTTTAGAGGCGTGATCCCCCTTTACCCCTTATAACTCAAAATTTGTAATGAATATCTTAAACCCGACTGAAAAATCCACGCAGGATTTTTCATGAGGAATTAAAAAAAAAATTCAAAATCCCACCAAATAATAAAAAAAAAGTTCCAATTTTTGAGACACAGACCCCTTTGGCCCCTTTTAAAAACTGTAAATAAATCTGAAATTTGATTGAAAAACACAAGCAAGGAATTTCGTGAGGAATTTAATAAAAACAAAATTTCAAAATCTGATCAGAAATAAACAAGCTATGGTCCTTTGTGGCCCTTTTTTCTTATTTAGCTCTTCACAACCCAAAAAATCAAGCCTAGTCTTCCTTCAGTGGTATTGCACCTTGTACTACAATTTCAAAAAGATTCATTCACTAATCATCATGTTATTGTCTGGACATCAGGAAAATGTTTCTGGCCCCTAATTTCTGAAAAGTTAAAAGTTTTTAGACCAAATATCAATTACAGTCTGACCATTGTGATATAGAATATTGCACACAAGATAACATTCCTTTGCTTTTATTTAAGTTATTTAGTTAAATTCCATAAAATACTTGTTTTAGGCCCCTAATTCTAAAACGGTTGTGGCCACATCCCCAAAATCAATACCAACCTTTCTTTTGTGGTTTGGAACCTTGCCATTAAATTTTACAAAGATCAACCTACTGAAACTCAAGTTACTGCACGAAAATCAAGCATCTACAGACTAAGACGACGAAGGCCAAGACAACAACACATAGGACAAAAACGCCAGACCAATATATATAGTCATATAAAAAACAAAACTGGCTATTTTACCCCTAATATTGAAGACACTTATTCATTTATTAATGGCAGAAATAAATTTTTGAGATGAACAGATACTAAACATTTGTCAAACAGTGATCCAATGCAAAGAATTGTTGAATAAATTTTCAACTTTCAAACACATCTGTTCTAATATTATACCATGACAATATAAATCATTGTTACTTAGCACATCTGTTAACAATAAAAAAGATAGATTATACCTCATCAAAACAACCTTCTTGTTTCTCATCACTATATCAGAGGTCCAGAAACACTTAAGAATGGAATATTTCATTTTAATTCCCAAATATGAAAATCCTAATTCAAGTAAGATGACCTTAAGCAAAACTGATGAAACTTGAAAAAACAGGAAGCTGATGAAATTCAGCAAGGGAAACAACTCTACAATTCACCTTAGAGTGCACTAATGAATAATCTGTATAATTGGATTTTGCATACCAGAAAATAGTAATCTTCCAAGGGCCATTAAGCATCACATTGCCCTCGTGCTATATTTTTTCACCAGGATGCTATCTGAAAAGAACTTCCCAAAGGGCCCAATACAAATGTGATGCTGTAATTTTTAGATGCAAGCTGCTATGTTGAAATTATAAAGGCGTTACCAGGATGCCATCTGTAAATCTTAGGGATAACACTGGAAATGTACAGCCTGTATATCAAAACTACATCAATCACAATTAATAAACTCTCCCTGACACCTACCATTCAGAAAAATGATTTCTCCTTCCTATTTCTATCCCATCCATCTCCTCATCAAACATGAAATCAAGTTCTTCCTGCTGGTCATCATTTTTCTTGTCTGTCTTTTCATCCTAAAACAAGAAATTATTCAAATTACTGTAAAAGTACTTTAATTTGTGGATACCAGTTTTTGTGGTATAGGGAAAAAACACCAGTTCATAGATTCTTGAATTGTCGATAACTCTAACATACAATGGAATATTTCCATATGGTTGGGAACGAAATTTCGTGGCTTGGCAAACCCACGAAAATTGACACCCCAGAAACAACAATACTTCCAAACTATATATTAAACAAGTAAAAATAATTTCTGTACACCAAAATATTTTTGCTTATTCCCATTCATTGTATTGTAAATGGCACTGTTCAGAATGCTTGAAATCATTTATTTTATCTCCCCCCACCCCAAAAAAAAGCAATCAAGTGAATAGTTGAAAAATCAGTGACTTAATATATGAACTTGTTAAGAATTCACCAGTTGCAAGGTTATCAATGAAAAGAGTACAATGTATTAGTGTAGCAATATTATTGAGGAAAGTAAGTGCAGAACATATTTTTTTTCATTCTAGAAGGAAAACTTAATTGTATATGAACTGAATTTCAATTCAATTAAGGATTATCCTTAATATGCTAATTTCACAAATATTACTGTAATAGCCCTTAGACTAGCTCCCATATTGTGAAAATTGACTTTAAAAAGTGTCTACGTATGTACCAAAATTTCCATATAATGACCTGACAAATTTCTGCAAGATTTAATTGGTGCTTTTCTACATTGCATTACACTGACTCCTAGAAGTAATGACCTTAACAAGGCATTAAATATATAACAACCTTCTTCTTTGGAGTTCTATCTTTTTTCTTGACCTGAATCCAATCTCCAATGACCTCTGGTGCACTGGTAGACAGGATGTTAGGATTAGGATAGCTTGTCCTTCCACTGACTATATCTTCTCCATCTGATCTCATAGCCTCATCATCACCTTCATTACCATCATGGTGATCTAAATGTAGATAAACGTGGTACAATGTATTAACATTTCATTCATTTCCGTCATCATGATCTAAATAATGAACAGTGATACCAAGAGGTTTCACGATAAGTGAAAATGGTTTGTTGCTTAATATGGTCCCAAGTTATTTGATTTCGACAAAATTATTAGCTAACCTCATTGCAGGGAAATGATTTTTACACATCTTGACGCAATAATTGAGTTCTGCTTCTAAGTCATTAAGATCTGTATAGCATTGTTCATTGTTTTTTTAAAATTTATACCATATTTTTTCTGACTGTAAGTCGAAGTGGAGTATAAGTTGAAATGTCTAATTTTGACCAAAATCAACGAAAAAAACATAGGTAAGTCAAATTTGCCAGAAAAGTCGAGGGTCAGACATGTGCAATTATATCGTAAGTGTCAGCAGAGATCCAAGTTGAGCAGTTTGTTTTTTCACAGCATATTATTTCAGAGATATTACTTTGTATAGTATTTCTGAATTCAAGTAATATTTGTATTTTTTTAAAGTGTTGTTTGTCTGCAAGTACAAAATCATAAACATGTCAAGCATAGGCACCAAGGTGGGAAATTAGTGGAAAAATGATTAATATGATGAATATGCCATAATTACGAGCGATAATTAATACACAATATTGCCTGGTATTTCAAAATACAATAAATGAAATTTGGTTGCAATTAGCTATTCAGACAATACTTCAATTGATTATAATTTGAGCCACGTGTGAACGTGTTACCACATACCGTAAATGGGTATAAATTTGCATATTAAAGGAACCATAACACTTGATGTCTTACCAGTAAAAAATATATTTGTTCACTTATCTTCTAGAGTTTGTTTATGTATTTTAAAGGTTTTTTAGTTTTTATTAACATCGTTGTATTCATTCTTAAAGGATAGCAGCACTAATCTATTGTCTTCAAGTGCAATCGCCAGTTTGACTGTTTGATTTACGGCTTTCTTTGACTGCAGTTTACCTAAAAGTTTTGAATGAAAGCAATCAAAAATAAAATAAACGAATCTAATGAAATGCATTGTGGATGAACATTTTTTACGGAAAAATCCCTATACAAGTCGAAGTGGAGGATAAGTCGAAGCTGACACTTAACGACTAATAGTCCAAAAAATACAGTACTTTCATCTTTTTTTTTTCATCACTTTGTGACCTACCCTGTGTATATAATGCCTGGAAGTTGTACGCCTTTCCTGGTACAAATTCTGGCACATCAGCATGTAAAGTGGATGTCATTGGAGCACTAAAATGAGGTCCTTCTATAGGCCATTTTTCTGGGTTGTTCTGACCTCTGACCTTCAGGTTATCTTCTGCCATTTCTAATACTTCACTTTCATTTAAAGACTACAATTGAAATAGGAAGAATAGTTACTGATTTCAATTAGCTTTTTTTTTGTGACCAAACACTGAACAAGTCAATAATGCATATTTCTTGTTTATTTATAAAATATTAAGTGGTTTTTTGGGGGGTTTTTTTTGGCAGAATTTCATTTATTGACATATGCACATCAAGGTCCATATCAAGGGTCCAGAAATTGACAGCCTATGCAAGACATTTTATCAAACTTCAGCTGATGTTTTTGTTGGTCTTTTACATGCTCAGATCGAAAATAAATTTAAAAAAAACGTTTGCATGTAGTTATTTTAAGATAAATATTGGAAAGTGTGTTATTTCATCACATACTCTGTCTTTTACAAAATATCAGAGCAAGTGAACGAGTTTGAGTTTCGACCATACGTGGACATTCCAACATGTAAACAAAACATCGTATCTCTCTGACTTTTTCATCACATAGGCTAACAGCCGAAAACTTCCGATTGATGAAAAAATGCTGATTATTTATAAAAGAAAATCGCGAACACATTTTGTATATTGATTTAAATGGTCTGTTGACTTCTGTGTTAAAATGATTCCATCAACGAATTAATAATTACAAACTACATGTACGACTGATTCGTAGTTCCAATTCCATGTGCTTTCGTTCCTCTGAAAGATCAGCGGGAAAATGGTGGACTGATCAATCTTTTTTCTTAATTAATAAATGTATGAAGATTCTCTGAGTTACTTCAATTAATTCGTATATGCAATGAGCTGCACATGTACTGTTAATTCAATTATGCAATAAACTAATCAGTTACAGGTAAATCACAGTCACAGGTGGCTGCACATCGGCAAAAATTGACACACGCCTGTCAATTAATGTCCAATAAACAATTAGGAGACTGGTCGACAGGATGTTTATACACTAATAAAACCACGCAGACTAATTTATAAGGGTTGACAATTTTTTTATGTCCGATACTGGAAAATTGCCGTCGGTCATTTGCAAAATTTGTCAGTCAATGACCGGCATTTTTTACTGTTTCCGGATCCATGGTCCAGATCAATTCAAAATTTCAACAAATATCAAATGAATATAAAACCTTAGTTTGTTCATACCTTGACAATAAAAACTACATCTTGTGTGAGAGCCTGAACACGGTGGAAACTGGCTATCAGACTTAAAGGAATCCATCCTTCTTTGTCCATCTTTCTCCTCAGAAAAAAATCTCTCTGAAGATTGTCCTCAGAAAAGTAATATTCTCTGCAAGTAATGAAAAAAATATGGAAACACAGCATTAATGTTTGTTTTAGTAAATATTGTATCACTGAAGTATGAACTAAAGTGCAACCTCGGAAAACATTTCAGTTCCATTTTTTCAACTTTCAACATTTATAAGAGGGAGCATGGGTAGTTCTGTAAGTTTTTACCATGACAATGTCATCCATGTTATTTTTCATTGAAATTCACTGTCTAGGCCTCACAGTTTTTTTTTAATATCTTTTTGATCGATGCTCCATCTTTGGTTTTTTACATCACTAATTGTTCGTGGTGATCCAATTTTCGTGGATTTCGTGGGTTGCCCAAACCATGAATTTAACAACCCAACAAAAAATGTGTTTTCCAAAACCTTGAGGAAGAAGAACATGGACGACAGACTGCCCGTATGGACTTGTACACTTGTCAGACCCTGTTCACCTATATTTCAGTGTAAACGTAGTTAAACAATGTTACTTGTACCTGCAGTGAATGAAGGAAGATATACAATCAGTAATAAAACTCCTTAAATGAATAAAAACATCAAAAAACTGATTTTGTTACTTTATGGAGATGTTTATTTCATACTTCCGGTTAAAATAGCATGTATTGGTAAAGTGTTCATTTTAAGTGTATAATTTGCGTATTGATTATTTTGAGATAGTCGATCTGGAACAGGAAACGGAGTTTTCATAAATTGTTTTAATATTTATTGTATTTTTTACTATCATATTAATAACAATCTATTTTTGGTGCATATGAGATAAAAACATATTTTATAGAGAACTAGACAATGCAATTTTAACACACAAGCACTGATAAATCACAGAAATACTATAAATTTCAACAGC
This sequence comes from Perna viridis, assembly GCA_037379345.1. Classification (NCBI taxonomy): domain Eukaryota; kingdom Metazoa; phylum Mollusca; class Bivalvia; order Mytilida; family Mytilidae; genus Perna; species Perna viridis. Next base: position 490,862 of record CM074520.1, read on the forward strand.
TTATAATGTCAATATCACTTATAGAGAGTAAACCAGCTTTACAGAAGCCCATCTGGATCAGGTCGGTACATGTTGACATTTTCTGGTGAGTAGAAATAATCCAGTTTGCATGGATGGGTTTTATCATGGAAGTCTTGGTATAAACCACAACGTTGTTTGATGCATCACCACCAGTGTCATCTTCTTGCTGCTACAGTAGTTGCATTATTTCTGAGGAGTACTAGTCATGGAAGTGGGCTTTTAGTGGGCTTTTAGTTCTTCTTTGTACTCTCGGTTGAGTCTAAAGTCTAAAGGTTGTAGTTTGTCGGTACATGCAACTAGTATGAAGAGTGGTACAATGTTGTATTTCTTTAAGTGGCTGAGAAGTTTTTCACTCTGATGAGCCTTGTAAACATCGAATAACGCTATGGCTTTCTGGGTTGTAGTGTTTACCAGCGGCAGCTTGTCACGGATCTCTTCTACGTATGGTATTATGACTTTGTCAACGTAACGGATCATGGACACCTCATTACCCCAGTGGGTCTCGGAGTAGGTGATGTCCCAGTTGTCAGGAAAGTCAACACTCTTTGGAAGACAACAGTCGATTTTGCCTGCGTAAATCAGCTGTGGAGGAAGAAGTGTACCGGATTTGGTTACTGCAAGAAGTAGTGATTTGTCGTTTATCGTCTAACCCCGAAATGGTGATCTGTTGAGTCCCCTGCTGTTCCATGGTCCAGTCTCCGCCAGGCACAAGTTGACAACCAGTCTGGTCCCAGTTTATGACGAGAGAGTCTGGTACATGGTGCTCCTCTATGACATTGTTGACTTTTTCCAGGTGGGTTGCTTTAATGTCGTCGAAGTCGGTGGGTAGGTGTTTGACTGCCTTTGTACCCTTTCTTTTGACGAAACCCATACGTCGTAGGATAGATCTGGCTAATGACTTGGTAACATTGATGTGACCACCATACCGCTGAAGTTTGTTACGGGCAAATTTAGTAACGATTGCTTCTACTGCTGCCATGACGATGCGAGTATTGATAACGCCACCGTTGAGTCAGACTTTACGGATCCAGTCTTTAACATTGTTGTCTAAAGTCACCAAGAGCTAACGGTTTACCACAGGGTGAGTGGATTAGTGAAGAAATCTCTGTACCAACTGAAAAAAAAAGATAACAAAATTTTATTGATAAATTCATTTTGTAATAAATCAAAATTATTTAGTAGTTAATTAAATCCGATCTTAAATTTACTTCAACCGTTAAAATCATAAAAACTTCAATCAAATTAATCCCATAACAATTGTTTATTTAACGGATCATACAATCAGATTTGCTAATAAGTTTGTGCCAGTTTAACACAAATTTGTAACCCGAGGGTAGACAATTCAAAATTGTAAAGAATAGTAAGAATTTAAATTTGGACGTTAAGCCAATGTTGGTGGAATAAAAGGCAAAGACGCAAGAAGGTAAACGAGTAATGATTATTCATTTTAAAATTTTGAAATTATCTTTTTTCTGAACTGGACTGGGACTGGGCAATCAAGGCAAATATTTTATTGATAAGCACCTTTCTTCTTTAATTTGATATAACTGTCCCGCATGCTGCGGACTGAAGTTTCGCTGACTTTGTGACCAAGGTCGGCGGTGAACTTTCTGGAACTCTGGCAACACCATTGTCTACAGCATAACAGACTATCTTGGCACGAGTATTGTCATCGTAGGTGTTGTATTCACCTCTCTTTCTTTTGCGTGAAATAGTAGATGGGGAAACGGCTACCAAAGTATCTACACTGTCATTTGCTGCTTGAACAACAAGTTGTTCTTTCTGGGTTTTACATTCTGAAGGGTCAGGAAGACCTGGCGTGGAAGGTTTCGTAACCTTGATGGAACTGGACTTTAACCACTGTGTGAGTGACATAGTGAACTGAATTGTTTAGACTTCCGAAAGTATTTATAAGGCATCCTTAATTTGAGAAATTTTAAGCGTTGGTCACAGCTTTGGCGACACATCATTTTTACAAATATTTTCTTTTTATAATGCCGCTAACTATAATTATTATTACTATTTAAAGATAATCATTTAATTATCCGCTTTTCAAGTTAAAAGATCAAACAGATGATTAATCTTGATTTGAGTCCTTATCGTCAATCAACTAACGATTATCAGCTAAACCATGCATGTAAAATTTACAACCTAACATTTTTAATTTGAAATTTTGTTTTCCACAAATTTAACAACCAACGAAAATGTCTTTTTTTGTAAATCCATGAAAATTGATGTCAACGAAAATAAATGAATTCACAGTAGTCCAAACAGAGGTAACTCCAAATGACTAAATGTTAAACCTGCATATATTTTTTTTTCATTTTTTTCATTTTTTTTGGTTTTGAATCCTGGTCTTTTACATTGGACAGTGTTGGGCAAATTGCGTTTAGTTCATGTATTACCCAAGTACTTCCCACAGCAAGTTTGCTCTATGTGCTCATCATGATTGATCACTTAAAATATTTTTATTTTAGTAATAAAACTTGTATACCTCAGAAAACTATACAGTTCCATTTTCTCATCACTCTGATCAGAAGAGGGAGCATGGAATTTTTTCATCATTGGCTTGGACAAAATAAAAATAAATGTTTTCCTTCTCCCACTCATTTCCCCAAAACATACAATGAAGGTTTTCAAGTCAACAAGTTTTCAACTAGTTGTAACCTAAACCACAATTTTAACACTAGTTCTTTCCTTCAAATTTCTCAAGGAAAAATAATAGAGGACTGTATAAGAGTCAAATAGCCTGTAACAAGAAAAGTACACATCATTTCACTAGCCTGACTCAATTTTAAATAGCCCTGGTCTTCTGCTAGTGGTTTAAGGCAAGTACTGCAATATTGTGATAAATGAAATGCTGATATTGGAACAGAGGCAATAAAAAGCATACCTTCCTTACCTACTTACCTAAAGCCATAGAGTTTAAAAGAAATAGAAAATTTACTAAAGTTGTCCCTACATCATTAGTTTTAGGCTTAATCTACTTGTCAGCCAAACAGAACAGCAAACCTTTGACTTAATCTACTTGTCACCCTTAGACTTAATCTACTTGTCAGCCAAACAGAACAGCAACCCTCATTACCAAAGTGGGCAAATTACGAAATAGGATAACTAGCATCTCAACATATCATACCAGTTAAAGGTACTCACATTTGTTTTTTAACCAAGTCTTTCAAAACAGTTTCATCAACATATGATGGGTCAAAATAGACAGTCCCTCCTCCTCCTCCAAATGAACCCCCAGATTCAGAGGCTGGGGCAGATGCTGGATCAGTGTAGAATGTTTCATTATTAAACTCTGTGCTGAAATATTTTACATCTTGACCTAAAAGATGTAAAAAAAAAAATGAAGGTCATAATAAACAAAATTAATCATCCTTTACATTGCATACAAGCAGTCAATTTGAGAAAAAATGTTTGCAGGGTCTTTTTTTTTGTTTCTGTGTGTGTGTGTTGTTTTTTTTGTTTTTTTTAAAGGAAAGAACAAAGTTTCAGCCTCAATACTGAATAAGATATGTGTCAGAATGGCTTTCATTGAAAATAGAAATTGACTTTGTTAGAATTTCTTCCATAACATAAGATAATTCTGAGAAAAATCACACAAAAAAGAATTTTGTCCATAAAATAAACAATAGATCAGTTGTTACTACTAGTACACATGTGTATACAAATAGAAACAAACACCAGCTGTTTCAAATATTCTTCTAAATATGTCCTCTTGTCAAAAACAACCTAAAATCTATACATTTTTCTATGGAGAACCTTTTATCTACTGCTTCTGAGCAACTGCATATTTTTTAAGTTTCTTAACCTATTCAGATATTCAAGCTTTAAAGTTCATGTTTGTTATTCTATTTAAGGAATGACTGTTACAATTTTATGGCCTATGAAGATACAACTTCAATCACATGCACATTAAAAAAAAAACAGTACAGCAGGAAATTTTCAAGTGAGCACCATGGGTATTGAGGTTATTTCAAATAGACTGATTAAAATGTAAGTCAGTCCTTATAATTTATTTCTAGAAGAAAAATTCAGCAAGTAAATTGTTTAAAAAGGTTGATGACGTCACAGTAACATTTCAAAAATTGGTCTGAGATGACTGTCAAAATTTTTTTATCCAATCAATAAGTGTGTTACTTACAAAATTAAATTATATGGTAATAACCTAGTGTGTACATTGTTATATTGAAGATGTCAAGATAACAAAATATGAAAACAAAATTATCCCAGATGGAATTCTAATCAATCTTTGGCCATGCCACATTAAACACTTGCACCCACCAACAAAACCTTCAGGTCCAAAATCACGACCTCTTCCTCTACCACGGACTCCACCTCTTCCTCTACCTCCACGTCCTCTCCTGTACCCTCCAAATCCACGAGGACTTATAGGGCGCATGTCATCTCGCCAGTTACGAGAATCTGAACCTGTAGAAGAAGGATATGCATGAACGAGAAATTTTAAATCATATTTTCTTACAGCCACACAAAACTAGGCAGTCCCATTGTTTTAACAGAAAATGTTAATATATGCTAGATGTACCTCTTACACATGTTCCTGTATCTGGAGATAAGGAAGGCTCCAACAAATATTCATAATTTCAAGCAATTAATATTTAAGTAATTTTCTGCATACTTGGTTATTTATAGTGTGTTGAAATTTTTCACAGCCTATCATTTCCATCTATAATCCAACTTGAGGTGTCTGTTTACAGAATATATCTCACTTTATTTTTTTCTTTAAATGGTCATTCCTTTATACAAGCAAGGGAAAATATGGATTTTGATGGGGCATACATTAATAGTACTGTTTATTTAACTGAAGCATACATTAACAGTCTTTTGTACAAAGGAAATACACAAGAGGTACTGTTTATTCTATGCTACTGGGGCATACATTACAGGTACTATACAGGGGCATACATTAAAGTACTGTTTATCTACGGGGCATATATTAGAGGTACTGTTACTTACCGTTTTTTTTTGGTGTGTATAATGCGCATATTTTTACATAGAAATTATTTCCTGAGCATGGGTGTGTGTATAATGTATCAATATGTAAGATTTGGCCAAGAAATAACATTTTTTTACAAGAGAAAAGAGATTGCGTAAGTTAAACAAACCAGAAGTGAAATGTTACTGAAAGAAAGTTTATCTTATCGTCAAATTCATTTTAAAAAATTGAATTTTAAATGATATTGTCTGTACAACATTTCTTCCTTATAAAACACGGTTAGAGATTAAAATGAAACAAATAAAAACCAAAAAGTAAAAAAGCTGTTTTTGGTCAAACCCTCCTTATTTAATGCTTTTGCAGCTGAAATTGAGTATTTTGAAACTTTATGTTGATTGTTTCTAACAGTTTTCTTTCTTAAAGGTATGTTTTAAAATGAAAAATCAGGAAATTTGAGTTGCAACCAAAATCGGAAATGTCAGATTTTTGTTTTATAAGCTATTTCATACATCCTGTGTCAATTTTATCATACTTTGAAATTAAAACTTTCCAATTTACTGATCTTAACATGATGTTTCAGTGTGAATAAAAGTTTCTTTCCATTACATTTATGTAGGAAATACCAGATAAATTGACTGATCAAGTGTGAAATATTGATCTTTTGTCTATCAAAATTCTACTGCAATCTGTGTCTAAAAACTTTTTTCACACATTTTGACCTTCAAAATTGCACTGCGCACAATACATAAATGTGTATAATACACACCAAAATACGGTATACAGGGGCATGCATTAGAGGTGCTGTTTATTGTTCAGAGGTATACATTAGAAGTTTTGTTTATTGTACAGTGGCACACGTAAGAGATACTGTTTGTTGTACAGTGGCAAACATCAAAGGTTCTGCCTATTGTACAGGGGCATACATTAGAGGTTCTGTTGATTGTACAGTGGCATACATTAAAGATTCTGTTTATTGTTCAGAGGCATACATTATAAGTTTTGTTTATTGTACAGTGGCACACATAAGAGATTCCTTTTGTTGTACAGTGGCATACATTAAAGGTTCTGTTTATTGTACAGTAGCATACATTAAAGGTTATGTTTATTGTTCAGTGTCATACTGTTTATTGTTCAGGGACATACATTAAAGGTTCTGTTTATTGTACAGTGGCATACTTTAGAGGTTCTGTTATTGTACAGTTGCATACATTAGGGGTTCTGTTTATTGTACAGGGGCATACACTAAAGGTTATGTTTATTGTACAGTGTCATACTTTAGAGGTTCTGTTTATTGTACAGTGGCATACATTAGAGGTTCTGTTCATTGTACAGGATATACATTTAGGTTCTGTTCACTGTACAAGGACATACATTAAAGGTTCTGTTGATTGTACAGGAGCATACATTAAAGGTCCTATACAGAGGCATGCATTAGAGATACTGTTTATTGTACAGGGACATACATTAAAGGTCCTATACAAGGGAATGCATAAGAGATACTGTTTATTGTAAAGTGGCATATATTATAGCAACTGTACAGAAGGTGTTACACCATGAATTTTATTTTATCTTAATCTTTTCATTATCTTTTTATTTTTCTTGTAAGCAGTACATCAACATTAACTAAAAACTTATAAAGAGTAATATCGTAAGAATCATATGCGAATCAAAATGTATTGTGGTTTATGGTAAAATATTAACCACATTCAAGACCCAAAAATATGTATTTCATTCAAAATTTATGCGAGTGCTGAAATAACCACAAATCTTCTGGTCCTAAACCCTAAAATAGTCTGTTTCCACTGATGTAAAACTGTTCCATCACAGATTTCTTTCTTACTAGTTAATTAACCTTCTCTGAGCCAATCAGACCAAAGTAATTTGATAATATCTTAAAGGTAACAAGTTTATAACGCCTAAAGATCTTTAACACAGTTCACCTTATTTCAAACCCTATCCATGCTGTTTCCCAAGCAGAATTCTCTTTTAAAAGAAAAACAAAAAAATTATGCTACTAATGAGGCTTGAAACACCCCTTTCTGGTGACAAATTAATTATCTGTGACTTCCCCTACCCATTTACCAGTCTCCCCCTCAACTCCATCCAAAACAATTTCTTTACTATTTCTAAACCATTAGTTCTTCATTGATGACAACCATGTATAATTACCTATTACATTTTTACACTTTCAGGTGACAACAAATATCTTGCCAGAGGCTATTTATATAACAAGTCCACTTTTAGGAACATCTCACATAGCAACCAATAGGTTTATTGTAACATAGATATCCATTAAAAAACTTGGATTTTCTCAAGGAATTACCAAACTTCTACTCAACACAGAATTTAGACATGGATCATTTTTTCAGCAATGAACAAGAGAAATCAAATCATAAGCCAAAAATATTTCCAACAACGGGTAACAATGACATTTTCTCCTTCATTTACTATTTCACCATACATCAATCTTATGAATTTAACTTGATGAATGATGAACATAATTGTATGTTTACTATATATACAAAAAAACACAAAAAGTGTCCCCTTGTTAAAAGAATTTAACATAAATTACATAATTTCCATATTTCAAATTTAAACAGAAAAGTGCTTCATCAGCAAATAAAAGAATCAGGAAATGTTATGTAAAATAAAACAACATTCAGGAAATTTATACATGTATCGGTAACAAATATCTCATACATGCACATTTTAATCTTTTTCATTGGCAAAAAAGTTCTGGATGTATCCTCCAATTATTGTAAAATATTTTACTTGAACACATATTTACAGGAAAACTTCAATGACAATTTAAACAAAGGTAATGGCATCCCTTTGTCATGAAAAAATAAATATTCTGTGATGTTATATTTGAATTTAAAAATTAGAATAACTCTTTGAAAATTATGTATTTTTTTAATAAAGTTTTATTAGCAAGGGATAAAAAAGGAGTTTACTAAAGCTTTAATAAATCATTTCAGGAACTGCAGGGTCTGGCATTAATTATTGATGCCATCCTTGTATGGAGCCTTATTGCTGACAGTTGATTTTTAAATTTTAAATGAAATGACTTCTTACTGAATTTCATTTTGTTATGATCTCTTTCAGTTTCTGTATGAGCTAATTTTGTCTAATGCACAAATATTGGCAGTATACAACAATGATGTCATCTTCAAATAAAACCTATTAACTGCAAATGCAAATCAAAAGAAAAAGCCTATATGGAGAGGGGACAGCCGAAAGCCTGCATATCCATTAACACCTTTTTCAGATGGGAGAAGTCAAGCATAAAGTCCTGATAACTTGAAAAAATAAAATAAAAAAATCATTGGTCCTATATTGTGACCTATATGATGTACTTATGAGCTGCACCTTATTGCATTCATGTCAATGACACAATACACATGTGGATATAAAACATGCATTCACATTAACCAGTTGATAGGTGTATACAGGTGTAACTCTTACCTGTCTGTGTCAAATACACCAAATTTTGTAAGTTTTGGTGATACAAGCACAGAGACATCATTTTGCCATCATATTAATCCATATGGACAGAAAAGTTTGCCTGACTAGGTCAACATCAACTCAAGTGAAAACAAGCATAAAAATCCTGACCTCAATGTGGTTCACAGAACCATCAATCAGCCAAAAAGACATGGGGGACATCTCAAAACACACGATTACAGAATAAATCATGTGGGCTGATTCAAACCATGTGTAAGTATGCCCTGGGGCTGTAACTTAAGACATGTGCATGGATGTCTTCAGGGAATATCTTCAAATGAATGAGATGTGTAAAAATGGTGTAGGAACATCAGAATTCTTGGAAAACACATGTTTAAAGTAGATTTAATATTTCCCCCAGGTATTCCAGATACATTACAACTTTGACATCTGCACTTGAACACTCTTAAAATCCAGCAAAACAATGCTATATACTTGGCATATATTCTTATTTATCCAGAATTAAAATTGGTCTTCACAAACAGGGAAGGGTGATAAGTGCACTAAAATACAAATTTAAAAACACTGCAAGTTTGTAAAACATTAATGTTTCTTGGCCCTCTACAGTTATAATCAAATATCCTATATTAAATTTTAAAATATCAGGAAAAATTTAATTTCCATTTTGGAACAAATTTCTTCATGCATAAATGTGAAAAATAAAAACAGCAATTATTTCCGACTTCGCACTACTTATTAAAATTTCTATTCTACAGCTGGAAGGACCATTGGACAGATAAGTTAGTCAGTTTTATACAGAAAAAATCCTTATTGTAAGACAGATCATATATATATTTACTCCTTGCTAAATAATACACCTTGACTTATTTACTCCTTGGTAAACCATGTATCTTGACTTGAAGTCTAATGCTTGACATCTGTTACATCATTTATATAAATAGATTCTAAATCCCCATCAATTTATGGATTTCTATATAATGTTTTTTTATGCTAGCACTTGTCACGGACTGACTTATGAATGTTGGTAACATTTAACAAAAGATGAAACATATTGTTCACAGAACCTGGGGGAAATTCTTTAAGTGTTCTTCTCCTACAAATGAATTTTCATTTAATGGAATTTACTCCCTTCTTCAAGAACTGGCCTGAAATGCTGACTTAGCATTTATTTATCTTCCTGTTTATTCTAAAGCCTAAACCATAAAAAAGTGCAAGATCTCCAACACCCATGGTTAAGATTTTAGTCTTGTCGAAATAACTAGTGTTCAATCCCATTCTTTTCACTAATATTCACAAAAACAAACTTCCACCGGCTGCCATTTCATCATACTGGAGTTTAGTTTATAACAATTTTATTTGCTCAACTAGAACAAATGGGATAGGACACAAGTTAGTCAAACTTATGATACTGGAGTCTATCAGTACACCATTCTGAACAAGATTTTTGGTACAATGTATCAAAATTATTTTTTTGGAAATGCACAAAAATGTCTTACCTTTTTTGTGAAAAGAAAATCTAATTTAGTTAAACAAATGAGAAATGAGAATTTTCTACCTAGTTTTAATCTCTATAGTGCAGAGGTCATCAAACAAAACAGAAATCGGTAAAATTGGAAATAAATAAAAGTAAAAAAAGGATCATAACAGTAAAATCCAGATATCAATTAGCAGAATTCAAAATGTGGGAAAAATTCATCCCTGATAGTGATTATATTTTTTTATCCACTGTTCAAAGCCCAACCAAAACAATGATCATTCTCATACTGTATATGAAAACATCAGAGATCATTTGAATGCTTAACTTAAGTTTTGCTTAGCATGGTAAAGGCTAATAAGGAACCAATACAATCCAAACAATAAAAAAAAACAACTAATTTTTGACAAATTTTACATAGGTGGCAAGTTTCCTAAAAATGCAGTAAATTTGACAACATCACACGTAAGTCATGTGCTTATCATGAAATACACATTCCAAGACAATCCCTCGTCGACAAAACCTACCTGTTCCATCAGCTCTACTATCAGGACGCCTATCGAACTTCCCTCGACCATTAGGTTGTCTACCTTGGCTACGACTTCTACGACCTTTTGGGGGTTCAATATCTAAAGGTACCCATTTTTGTTTAGAATCTAAAATAACAAGAGGAGTTTTCACATTTACACACGTACCTTTATCTAGACATGATCTTGCTCAGCTAATAAAAAATGGAAATCTACACACAGAAGTGTTGAATACAGTATTATAACAAGACAATATAAAATGGTAAAATCCTGAATAAAAAAGCCAAATTCTGTTTTAAAATAGAAAATTATGTTTGTTTATCATAGTAATACATATCTTAAATGACATCATACTAAATCTATTTCACTATTTTATATGGAACACAAATATATGCAACCACTAACAACATCAATATTTTACTTTACAGGGTTAAATATATCTATACATACATTGTAACTTAGTTTTAGAAGGAACTATTGGTTCAATAATTAGTTTGTTGTGGATCAGATATCTTAGTGTAATCAGTGATATCAGGTGAAACACGGAGTGAATATACATCATGTCCACAAAAATCAAAACACTTCTACACATAAATCCCAATCAATCAAAATTTAATAACATGCATTGTATTACATGTACTTAGACACAAGACATATAAAAATTATTGCTGCACTCTTCAAGAAGAGCAAAATTTGTACACTTAACCCCAAAATTTCAAATCCTGTATTCATAACATAGGTAAATACATAAAAATACAAAACTGATCCCTACATCCCACCTTACCAATAAAGGTGTTAACCTACTTGTTTTCCCTTTACGTCTAGGAGTGCCTGGAGCATCACCATTATTACTGGAGGTTTCCTTGTTCTCCTTGGAGGAGTCTTCTCCCCCTGAATCACTGCCTTGTGATTGGCTGCCTGAGGATCCAGCAGATGTTTGGTTTGTTACAGCAGTTTTCATTGGCTTTTTTGTGGACTGAGTCTAAAAAAGAGAAAACATTTGTTATAATACTTTTTACTAGATTCTTTGTATACAGACTCTAAGACAGGTTTGTTGCATCAGTTTTCAAACGGTTTTGATTACTCAATCTAAAGGAAAAATAGTTTCAAAGGCTATAGAAATGAAAGTGCTAAGATAACAAAAACACTTTAAATTCCAGTGATGTACAGTCAATGACTATTTATGCAACTTATCCTTATGCTGCCCTAATAAAATCAATGTTAATGAGTTGCCTGCTTTCGGCAATTCCCCCTTTAAAATGGCTTTATTCAAAACTCCATCCTTCAGTATGAAGAAGATAACAGTGCACTGGCTTGACAAAAATTAGCAAAACACAGGGACAGATCTAATAGCTTAGCCTTGCATTTTCCAATGATTCAAAGCTTCATCTTTCTACACGTGTTTTTTTAACTATGTGAAATTTTGCTGATCTTCTCAGTAATGAATATGCAACTTGATGTGGATCAGATCTGAAGTATAATCATAGTTATTTCAGGTGAAACACAGACTGTATATACATTATGTCCACATCATAAACCAGTTTTCTCCCCAGGATTTTTAGATAGCACTGTATTCAGCGCACGACACGACGTTAATATGTCTCGTGTCGAAACGTGCCACTTTGAACTTAATGTATTGTATAAAAATTGATCAGTGTATTAAAAATGTACATTTGAACATTGCTGTTTCTGTTTACATGAATTATTTGTAGGTAAATATTTTACCTTTTTTCTTCTATTGCAATAATTAAAACTTTAATACCATTTTCATTTTTCATTTTCAAAATAACAGAAAAATTAAAGATATTCTATCAAATTATGACAGGTAATTCTTCATAAACATTTCCTCTAATTCATACACACCCAGTGTTCTTCAAAGTTTTGCTGACTGCAGACCCATTGGAAATTACAATTTTTAATTTATTTTGGGGCCTAAAATATTCATTTAATTAAGAGCAATCTCTATTTTAAAAACTCTTTTTCTAGTCTTAGCAACTTTCAATAAATTTATAGATTTAGAATACTATTTAATCAGGTACATGTAATAGACTACTCTGGTCTTAATATTCATGATTTCAAAAATTTTCAGAAAGTCAGTAGTGTGGAGTTGACCTAGTTATCAAGAAAAAAACATAAATCTTATTCTAAATATTTCAAGCTGGCACACCAGTTGTTTTGTTTTGTTTTTTTTAAATTACTATGTTAATATGTAGTTTATTCATGACAAAAACCCCCTATCATGACTTACAAAAAAATAGTTTCCCCCACACCTGTTGTACTATTTTTAGACTTAGGGGATTTTATGATCTTAACTAATTTTCCCGCCTAAAAAAACATGCTCTTGATACACAACAACATGGCAATGTAAACAAGACGGCCATTTCCTTTTTCTTTTCAAAGTGTTTTGGAAGTATCTGATGGGATAAATACAGTTTGGGAATTTAATATGTTCTTTTATAAGGTAATTCAGCTTCTTAATGTTTAAAACATCATGTGATTGTGCAATTATTCAACTTTGCATTTATAAATAGCCACATGCTTTTGGCCAGGGTTAAATTAATTTTTACCACAGTCAGTTTTGTTTGGTTCAGTATAAGATATTAGTATCTGATTGACATCTTCCTTAAAATTAATTTGAGGTCAGGTGGGGCAACTGCTAAAGAATCTTGTCGGCAATGTCATAACTTTCATTGGCTTCAGACACCTGTGTGTGGTCATGAGGTGATCAACTGACCATAGCATGTATACTGCTATCGGTTTCAAGAGCTAATTACCTTGTAGGATGCCGATAATGACCTCGGGGCGCACACGTTTCCTGTCATACTTGATTTTATAATCCTCAAATTAAACTTTATAGCACATCGCTGGTAGCAAGATAGCGCAGTACTGATCTTGATAACGCAGCACTCAATCTTGATAACACTGTAAACCACAGCTTTAAAGAAGGTCTAACACAAGCTGTTAAGCAACAATTACATGTATTAGAAGCAAGGTTCGACATTAATGGTTGCCCGATTGCCCGGGGCAAGTAAATCGCCGGTCTGGGCAAGTAAAAACGACATCAAAGTTGCCCGACTGGGCAAGTGAAAAAAATATGTGCCCAAATTACATTATTTCTGATCATCGCAGCTCTAAAACATCGAAAATTACTTCTGTATAGTTCGCCGTTCTTCCCGACCTTGCTGACCTAGATTATCATTGGATAGTTTTCTGATTTTCCCTTTGCCAAAAATAGATCGTATGATATTAATGTCGACCAATCGGATGCGTCCAATTGTACATCTATTTTCGTTATCCAATTGAACATCGCGATTTATTTATGGAATTTTTTACTTTGGAAAACTGTAAGAAATCTGTATCGAAAACTTCGAAAATATGAAAAAGAGAAATAAAATTCTATTGAAGATAGTTATTGTTGTCCATTTGTTAAACTAAAGATGTGAAATAAAAACTCCTCACATTTGTACATGTAGTAATTAACATGGTTTCTGAATTCATACACTAGTTTACTGAACATTTTTTTTGCAAACTTAATTTGTTGGACAAGGTATTTTGTGTCTTTTAAAAAGGACTTTCACAAACTGAGTTGTCTTGAAATATGTTATATCCAGGTTCATTTTAATTTAGTAAAATGTGTTTACAGTTATTTTTATTCAATTTTATTTAATTCAATGGTAATCAGTATTACATAGGTTCATGAATATGTCATGTTGTATTTGGTGCAATTCTGACAGGACAACATGAGCTGACCTTTGCCATCACTTTGTGTATCCTTTGTCTGACTGGTACATTTTCTATTTGCCTTACAGAATTCTCTGAAAATAGTATACTCAACAATGTTGATTGATCATGGTGTCTAACTCTATGTATCACTGTAATCGAATCTTAGAATGGTCAATTTATGTTAAACCACTGTCATCTGCATTATAGTTGAACAGTTTCTTGCCATCCACGTCTTATTAAACAAGGGTTTCTGGTTTAAACACTATATAGTGACACAAAGTTCCAGGCAAGTATTTCAATATTTCGGGCAAGTGAATCACATATGTCACTTGCCCGACTGGACAAGTGAATATAAAAGTTAACGTCGAACCCTGAGAACTTTAAACAGTCTCATTCAACTTATTCTAAAAATGTATAACTGCACTGTCCATGGTCTCTTTTGAACTTAAAGGGGAAGACTATGTTATTGTGTAAGTCATAAATATCAAAACTAATCTGTTAAATATTCATGAAAATTAAATTTAAACAAAATAATATCCTTTTCTCCATTCATTAATCGAGATTTATAATTAGGAAATTTGAATTTCCTGCGTCTATGGGCACCACCATGATCAGTTGAACTGTGACGTCACGAAGTCGGTTTGTAAAGTGAAAGTAAATAGGTAATTGATTACAGTGTCCGAAAAAATCGCAAATTTGGGACTTTTCCCCTATAATTTCAACCCAAAATAAATAGAAGAAGAGATTGAGGCACAACATGTAAACAAACGTCAGACATCATTGACGAACAACGGGATTTGCAGACAGATGACTAGTATTTGTAAGGAAAATCTTATGGCTACTTCCGAAGAATGTTCGTGTTGCTGGTAAAAAAAACACTAGAATATTTCTCTTTTATCATTCGTACAATCGCAAGCTTGACAAGTCATCGTGTTTTGGTGAGTAGATAAACATAATCATAGAAATATTTATGGAATATTCTTTGTTTACATATTATTTGCAGTACTTGTATCAATACCAAACTGACTTAGTGACGTCACAAGCCAATCGGAAGCTATCGGTAAAAATCTATAAAATCTGGCTATGATCTTCCTTCAGATAGGAGAGTTCTGCAAGATGGTTATCCACTTATATTTCAAGGATTTCGAACTTTGCATAGCCTTGAGCATTTTATCAAAAGCCCACGGGACAGCACGAGGGTAACACAAAAAGAGGATAAGAGAATGGCTAATTCAACATAAACATCAAGAAACATTCCATATCATAAGCATTCTCCACTCAAGTACAGTAGAGACTATTGCATTTTACCAAAATATGTTAAATGTAACCAAATACAGCTGATTGCTGCAGTATTTACCTCCGTCACTTCATGTAAAGCAGGCCAATTTTCATCACTTAAACCACTACCAGCCTGTAAAATACATAAAAAACACTCAGTTGATATCATTCCATTGAACTGGTTCATAATCCTCCTCTGAACCACAATTACCAGATGGGACTATGCAGTATATTTGCTTCACTAAATCATTTCTTGCCATGAATTGTGGATAAATAAGTAGTTTAAATTACATGACCATAATACACAGGCATTACTCATAAGCTTATCTTGAATATGTACATGCAAATTATCAATAACTCCCAAGACAAAAAGTGGCTACTAAAATACTTTGAGGTTTGTACAGCCCCCTGCATTCTGTTAAGGACATTTTTTCATGTAATTTTTATCACATGATCACATTATTTTTACATTATAAGCAGTCACATGATCACATATTTTCCTTGCTACAGATGTTTTAAGTCACATACATACTTATTGATTAGGCATTTTTCAAAACAAATAATACAAAACTTATTAAGAAATATTTAAACTAGACTTAAACTGACATTTGTATGGATTCATAGAAACACATACTTTAAGAATTAGTGTAATGACTCCTAAATTATTCCTTAGAAAATGTATCAATTTTCTCAACTGAAGTCTGAATTTCACTGATTTGCTTCACTTCAGTAAATTTTATGTTTAATTCATAAATAATTAAATCTGAACTCCATGAAAAAACTTCTTGTCCAATGCATATCATTTTTTCGTTGTTTTGTGGCTTGGTAGTACTACAAAGTCCCATTGAAATGTGAAAGCTATATAGCTTACTAAGACTTCGTTAAACAATCCATGAATTCCAAAATTCCCTAAATCAATCCACAAATCATGAATATTTATACCCATGAACCAAATTCCCTCCACAGCAGTCCTATACGTTTGGTCATTAGTAACTTTAGATCCTCAAATTCAACAGACAGGTTAATTAACCTGTAATTACTACACAGGTTAGACTTACCTGAGGTGTCTTGTTGCCATCTGTGTTTGCCTTGATAATTTTTACTTCATCACCTGTAAAATATCAATACATGATTGAACAACATTTGTTACTTATGACAATCATTATACTGGATAATACTTCATTTCTCATACACACATACTTCTACAGGAAATGTATATAGAGTTGAGACAATCAATCTCCAAATACCATCCAGCCAATAAAACATTACCAAATACATACATTTAGAATTCAAATCAAGGTCACATGACAGAAAATTGTTATTCAGCAAAATATATATATCATTTAAGTACATGTAAAATTTGATGACAACGGCAAGTTAATTTGACATATTTTTTTTTTAACCAATGTCAAAGAGCAAGTATAAGATTTTATATGAGCAATCCAGTCACAACAAGTACAACATTCTGCTTCAAAGCAGAGCATAACTTACATGTCATTTTTATAAAGTTTTATCAGTGCCAATTGTTTGAAATGAAATGTGTACAAATGTACAAACAACTGTCTACCAAAGAATTTGAGTCCTTTTCTTAAAGCCTCACATGACTCACTATCTGTACAAAAACATGCTTATCCCTGTGATCAGGATGATAAGTTATAAGAACTGCTGAGGTTATCAAGAGTTGTCATCGGGTAGACCTGTCTTAGTCGTTGTGGAAAGATCTCAATATACAATTAGGAATAGCAATGGTATACCAAACTTCTAAATCTGAATCAGCCCTTTCAGGGACATTATGGGTGAATTAAGAATAAGTGAGACTCCCCAAGTTATTTCAGAAGTTGTCACACACATCAAGAAATACTGTATAACAGTTTTTACATTTCAACATTCTAATGTCTCGAAGTCATATAATTAGTCGGAAAACTGATTGGTTTATTGCAACCATGATTGAAGAGTTTTTTTACAAGATTAACCTGGCTTTTGGAATTGTTTATTGACACTCTTTATGGCTTGATTTGTGTATATAATTAATCCAAAATAGCTTTTGTATTGAAAACAAATTTTATTAATCACACGTAAGAATTCTCACTGACAGTGATATCAGATATTTTAATAAAATTTTTTAGAAATATTGATGAAATGTTATGATATCTGTACATTTAATTAAACAACAAACAGATGATCGTGTATTTCAATGACTACATTCATTTCACTGGTGAATCTGCAATTTTATTGTAGTAATGTAGAGTACATGGCTTGATGATACTCTTGACTGTGAGTCATACATAGCAGCATGTTATGAATTTATTTTTTCGATGTAGAAAAAATAAAAAGGAAATTTCCCTATAACACTCAACATGATATACAACACACAAAAAATATCTTCTAATATGAAACACAAGACATCATGAAGTACCCAGTAAAGTGAAGTACATATACATGTACAAGCACAACAAAAGATGTAAATGCAGAAACATTCATCAACCAAACTATTTCCGGGTTATACTCAACTTGGGATGACTGGAACCTCCGATAACTCAAACATTTCTGTCTGGTCCTTTTGACTTAACAAGGTTCGACTGTATTTGTTTATAAGTTTTTACAAGTCAATTGATGACTAAGCAATAAAAGACAACAGTCATACAGAACAAATCAATTTTCTTTTATACAATATAAGCAAACAATTCACCTAAATAACCAGAGTCAAATCAGTTGGAAATGTAGACCTTAGAGCCATTAAGTTCCTGGAAATTCCATGATTACCATTAATCAGTTAACATATATGTAACATATACATGAACCAATACATGTACTTGATCTTGAAAGTCACCTATAAATAGGTCCCAGTTCTATCTTAAGTCAGACTTATTCAACCACACACTGTGTACAAAAAATTACACATCTTAATAGTTCACAACAAAATGGCAACTGCAATTGATATCACTGCACCTAATCAATAATTCATTGAATTTTCTTTGCCTTGGATAACAATTTTATACTGCAACCTTTGAGTAGCCAAACTGGACTGACCTTACAATAACAAGTGATAATCTGTCTTATTTTCTTTTTGTTGTGATGTCTCAAAGATTACATTGTTTTTATTCATTCTGCCAAGATATCCCTGCTTCAAATTAAATCATAGTTTTTTCAGGCTGAAAACTTTTTTTCAGAATTTTCTAGGACAGTATAAAGACACTAACAGACCACTGACAAATATTTATAATAAAATACTGGCTCCAACTGGTGAAAAAAAGTTTGATACAGCAACACACTCTTCTGATTAACCTAAGCACTCATATACCTGACTGCTTTATGTCAACTAAGTTCATGTTCACGTGTCAGAATGTAAGTTTTACACTATGTCAGTAAAGTTCTGGTTCATTTGTGGAAACACTTATTGCTTTGTCAGCTTAGTTCTGGTTCATTCAGCAGAATGCAAGTTAAACTTAATGTCAGTTGAACTTATGTTCACTCATCAAAATGCAAGTTTTACTTGTGTCAGGTAAGCTCTGATTCACTTTTGGGAATGCCAGTTTATTTTTTTGTCAGTCAAGTTCAAGTTCACTCATTGAAACTTAAGTTTACTTTGTCAGTTGAGTTCAGGTTCACTCATAAGAATGAAAGTTTTACTTTATGCCAATCAAGTTCAGGTTCACTCATAAGAATGTAAGTTTTACATGAACTGTACATCAGTTGAGTTCAGGTTCACTCATAGGAATGAAAGTTTTACTTTACATCAGTTAAGTTCAAGTTCATTCATGTTGGGGAACTGCATTACTGTGGCTAGATTACTGGATTAAACTCATTTGGAATATGGGGCTGGCTAAAGCAGGACATGCTTAACCTTCCAGAGCACATGATGTCACTGCACGATTTTTGTGGGAGTTAAAATTGCGGGGATTATCCTAGGTTAGGCCCTTTCAATTTTATGGGAAAATGCATTGAGGTAGAATTAAACTAGTCATTTATTTGGCTGGGCCCCTTGGTGAGGCACCAAAATAAACTGTTTATTTGTCTCTTATGACAGTATTAAGATATTTCTGGCCCACTGAAATTCCGCAAGGACAAATCATCTTCAAATGTTCCATTGAAATCCTGAATATTTCCATAGGCTCTCCTATAAAATGGACCCATAAATTTCTAAAGTCAGGAAAATCTCTGTATTGTGATAAGAGTAATTAAGGGATCCAAGATTCTTACGGAAATCAAAAGAATGTAATCCAGGGACAAAGGTCAGACACTGAGAACAGACAAATGACTTATACAATTTAAGTTTGATAGACTTCTGAACGTAAAGACAAAATAATCATTAATTATCCCCAAACTTGTTAAATGGGGTTAAAAACATCAAATTCATTTAAAGTTTTAACTAGTCTTACCAACCAAATGTATTCAGAAATATCAGTTAACCTGTATCAAAAAGACTACTAGAGATATCCATACCGGTATGCAGTGCATTCCATATTTTACTCTTCTTTTGAAGGTCTCTTAAGACTGGCTTGATTGTAATATTCTTTCAAAGCATGCCAAATCAAAGTTACTCAATTTCAATAATTTAAAGCAGGCTTATGAAGTTATAAGGCAAATGAAGTTTGACTCGAACACTAGATGTACAAAGAGCACCTGTTGCCTTCCCAGTATTAAGAATCAATACACTAGGACTCTAATCATAAAGATGTGTAGTCCCACAAGAAACTGGTTCATAGTAACATATGGTTACCTGTCTCAGCAACAGACCAATCAGAATCCAGATATGTGTTTACTCCTGAGGAGAATGTACATCCAGAGCTAATATAACAATAGTCTACTACTTGCACCCTGTTCTGCCTGAATTTCACACCTGACCTCTAATAAATTTGATAGATAACACACACCACAATATATGAATAAACGACAGGTACTTTTACATGTAAACACATCATGGCAGAACTAAAAGGCAGGGTTTGGGCCTTTACTTTATCTTAGCATTTTGTGTACTTAAGGTCCTATGGGACCTGAACTGCTCACTATGAACTCATTTCTTAGCCTTATAAATATTTGATGTCTGGAATGAATGCTTTGCTGGGTGAAGTGTAAAACAACAGCAGAAATCCTGAACAGTTAGGGAAAGTATGGACACAAAATTCATTTAGCATTTTGATTTTAATTAGACAGTTGTCTAAACCAGAATCAAAATGTCCACTTTTTTAATTCCTAATTTCTACGTGGTTCCACACTATCAAAAATCAATCCAACCTTCTTTATGGGGTAGGGCACCCTGTGGCATAATTTCAAAGATCCATTCCCTTTTACTCAAGGTTTCATCAAGTAAACAGAAAAATGCTTCAACAGATTTTTATAGTTTGTTTTATTGTTTTGTTTTCCTACCACTGTTCCAGGTTAGGGGAGGGTTGCATACATACTTTGTGTGCCTGTCCCAAGCCAGGAACCTGTAGTACAGTGGTTGTTGTTTTTTTTTTTATGTTTTTTATGGTGATTGATATTCCTTTTATGTTTTTTTCTACAGATCAGGTCGGCTTACGTCTATTGTGAATAGTTTCATTTCATTTATTTTGGGGCCTTTTACAGCTTGCTTTACAGTATGGGTTAAGACCATGCGGTGACCTATAGAAGTTAAGTTGTTCTTTGCTTGGCTTTTGGTGGATGACTGTCTCACTGCCAATCATACCACATAATTTTTTAAGACTCTAATATTGTTAGCAACTTCTTGCACTTGTAATATCAGTACTTCATATTCACATATGATTTGCATAATTATATATTTATACTCCACGTAATGCTGCAGATTTGTGCCATGTTTACCCCCATAGTGTTCTAGCTTCATACGAGACATACATATGACATCTTAAATATCATACACCCGTGTTCTACATGTTTCTTGCTTGTATGAGAATGGGAAGTTTACATAAACAGTGATTGGGTTTACCACACACCATGCGCCATAGTCTCATTTCCTCTTAGAATGGTGCAGTGAGTGACTAATGTGTTGCATCATGTGCAAGCATCAAGTTTCCATCATTGATGGTGGAGTGTTGTCCACTACTTGTGACAGTAAAAAAGCATGAACATGTCTTTTAACAATGTTTTTATTAGCTGCAGGCGGATGTTTTGATCACCACTTTTTCAAGAGGATTTGAAGACCATGGAATGAAACGACACTTTGTCGATTTTTTAGATTACATATTCTTGCTTACGCATTTGAAAGATCAAAAAATGTTATTTAAAGAATAAAAATAATTTGATAATATCACAAAAGCATGGACTGGCAGTCCCATTTGAAATTGAAAATGCCACGAAAGACATTTTAAGGCCAGACCCAAAACAGACAAAATTATCTTCTTCAAAGCCTAAAAAATATTATTGATGGCAATTACCAGAATCAAATTGCAATTGTTGAAGAAATTAACTTGGCAGCTGGGCATGATTATGAACCCCCTATTGAAAATATTGATAATGGTGGAATCATATCTGGTCCTGAAGCACCTCAAAAAAATCAAAAATATGATTGCAGCCAAACAGACTCTTTCCTATTATTTGTGATGAACTACTTCAATAGCCAAGTTAGGGTCTAAATGATGGGGAATCTGTGGACTTATTATTATGGTAATAAACCACTAGACAATACATTAGTATAAAAACTCAAACAACAGAAAATGAAAGTGATTTGATATGACAATTAATTGACACGTTAATTGTTAACTCTTAATAGACATTTGATCTGCAGTGTAAATTGAAGTTTGTTTATGCTACGTTTGGTCTTCAATATCTATGTCTAGCTGGCCTTAGCTGCTATTCCAAATTTTGTCCTATTTTTTTTTTTAGAATGGCCCATTGAAATTGAAAATGTCCCATTGAATTGAAGGGTAAGGAGGCCATAGTCCCATTGGCAAAATTTTAATCCCAATCACTGCATGAAATGATCAGTTAGCATTGAACATTACCCAGTTTCTAGTTCAGGCACAGGTGCTTGTTACAAAACTATATAGGTCATATACATTAGCAGGGCCCCGATATCTATGAATAGACATTGCCAGTTGTTTAACCTGGTTCCTAATCTGGTTCCCTGGTCAATATCATAAGCTTCAAAGTTCACTACAACCAAGGAGTACAATATCATACACGTCTGTGTGTGTTTTTGCTTGTATGAGAATGTGAAGTTTACATTAAAAGATGAAATGATTGGTAAGCATTGAATTTATGTGATATGATCCAGTCTCTGGTTCAAACACAGGGGCTCATTACAATGGACTATACATATGTCATAAACATTATCAGGACCCCGATATCTATATACAGCCAATGTCATTTGTTTAATCTTATTCTGGGTAATTGAAAATGTTCGGATCATCACCAGTGCATTCATTCAGAGCTGGCACCCGGTACTTTCACCCGGCTATGGTAGTGTCTGGTACTGGCAGAAAAAAATAAAAGCATAAGAAAATCATGAGGTAAAATCTAGTAAATAGATACCTAAAATCATTCCGTCTGTAGGCTACGGGTATGTCTCCAAAATCGCAATCTTTAGTGTTTATTATTGTTTATATAATTGGTGTCTTTGTCTAGGTCCAAGTCAGAATCTAAACTGTAAAGCGCTTTAACCTACGACGATTTAACATAGTGTCAATTTATAGAAAACATGTGGTGACTAAGCAATAACCAATATTTTGTGCAGAACAAAAAGCTAAACATAGGTGAAGATTCTATGAAAACGTATCAAAAAAATGCCATTCGTATTTGGAATTGCAAAATACCCGTCATTTTCCCAATATTTGTTGTGATTTGCACAGACGAGTGCAGGAATTTTTAGTGTTGACAACGAGTCAACATGTGAAACAAACTTTCACAGAATATGATTTAAGGGACAACCATTTGATTCCATTCGATTCGGCGGGGAGGGGGGGTTTTGGTAAAAATGTTCTGGCAACCCTAGGTTTGAAAAGAACATGTCTGAACTTTGCTCACAAGAATATAAAAAAATATTGGATCTGAGATTCAACACTGCTCTAGATAATAATAGAAAATATACATTGTAATGTTTAAAAAATTCTGTCCGTCTAAATCTCAACCAAACTAAAATTGCCAGCCTTGTTCTTTTTCAGAAGCAAAGAATTTCTTATCAGACTATGATTTTTAGACCAACATCTCACCATGCAACACATGGAATTGCTCTACATGTCACAGAAATAATTAGGCAATAAACAACAACAAAGTTTTATTATGAAAATAATCAGCACTAGGAACCACATGTTACGGAATTTCATGTAACAAATGTTTAGTTTTGTTCCTATGCGTTTATTTGCATGTGTTAGTGTTCAAATTTAGTAACAAGTAAATAAAAGCCTAAGAACAAAATATGACATTTATAAAAATTTCACATAAAATGGCATAGTATTAAACAGTCAACAAAGTTTACCAGCATTAGTCTAGAAATGGATCTGGTGGGAATCATGGGGAGCTCCTGGTTTTTATGGTTTTGAGACTAAATCAGTTAAACAAAACTGAAGCAAATACTGCAGATTTAATCCCATATTTTCAAGTCAAAATTTAAATCTCGAAGTGGATAACATCCAGGTGCTGCTTGTTTCTGATCCCTTATTCCATCTTCATTCCCAAACATAATCTAAGTCTGATCTTTGTGGTACAGAATATTGTGCATTGATCAATATCATATACATCCATATGCTTTCTAGAGCAGAGCTATATAGTTAAATTCTATGATTTTCTTGCCCCCATTTCATTGTGTGGGCTATAACACCCAAAAAATGAAACATACCAATTTCATGTGTATTTTTTACATAGTTATAAAATTTCATAACAATCAAATAATATTTAAGCAACCAAGTATGTACAGATGATAATGACAAAATGAACAACATCCCCATACCATTTACCAAAAAATTTTTGTGATCCTATAAACAAGATTCCAGCAAATGAAATCTATGACAGGGGTTCAAATTAGCACTACTCCTAGGAGTGGGATTTTCTACTTCAGATGCAGGAACATAATAATGGATGAAGTCCTGCACCTACAAATGTATCATACTTTACATCTACTCTTCTTGAGCATCTTTCATGATAATGGCTAAAAACTGCCAAACAAAAAAAACCAAATTTTTTTTTGCCTTTCAAAGACTGTTTCTCTAATAAGTTGTTCCTTTAACTTCAACCCCCGGAAGACTTTTGTAGGCCTTAAAAGAATTATTTCATCTTGTGAAAGCTTTTTTTTTCTATCTGTAAAAGTTTTTAAAAATGGTTAAAAACTGCAAAAAAAGTCAATTTTCACTATTCAATGGCAATAATTCCAAAAAGGAGTCATCTTGGGTTTGACCTAATGGGGACTTTTTAAGAGCTCATGAAGCTGAAGAAGGTAAGTCACCTTTGTTTTATTATTCCTGCACACTTTTTAAGATACAATGTTGACCTCGAAATAATTGATCTTACTCCTATGCTCTATAAATAGACATAATACATGTATAACAGCCATATTTTTCCACAGAACAAATTTCAATGTAATCTGCTGAGTTCTATAAGTAAGAAGCGAGAGATGGTGATGACGAAACCCAAGGTCTTAATAAAAACTTTTTTTTTCGCTTTTAACAGATTCAAAATGTTCAATGTGGGCAGATATGCAGTGAAATAATTTAAGTATGCAATTTCTAAATTAGGACTACACTGTAATATCCCCAAGTTGAGTTTAGAAAATGGTTTTTGCACTATTTATTGGGTAAGTGTCCTATTTTCTGAGTAGGAATAGGATAAACACAGACAAACTGATGCACACTGCATACTGTGATGCCATTCAAAGCAGACAGCCTAAAAAGTGTGTTCCATTTCAATTTTCCCACTCTCACCAGCTGAGGTAAATTCAAAAAATTGTAATATAATAGGGATCTCCATGGATAGAAATAAACGCATGGCTTACTCTCCAGTTGGACAAATTTTCATTGTGGCGCATGTCCTTTCACGCAGAAAATTAATTGCCAAAGAAAGCAAGATAAGGTTTAGTGAGACATATCTAACAGCCCAAGCTACAACATAAAAATTATCTATCAACAATGGTAAACCTTTCTGTCTGTGCTCTCTGACTTAATTATATCAAGGTCAAGTTTTCTCTTCCCTAGGCTTGACCATAGGTCCACAGCTCTGGAGAAATTATAATCACTGGTAGGTGTGGTCATTTAGTTGATACCATAAAACGAGTTCTTTATAATTTAACCAACAGTCAAACATCAGTATTGTCTGCATCTGTGTCATTAAACAATCTTTTGGAACTTCTGGGAGTCACAAAAATGTTAAGCAAGTTGGACAGCTATTCTGTGTCATATAAATGTCGAGATCCTTAAGACATTTTTGTATAAATTTAAGATCCTCTTCCTCCCTCTACTATCACATCGATCTGTGTCCATATTTTATTATATAATAGTTATCAAATTTTATTCATTTACAAAAACAGTAGAAATCATTCAGCTTATTTGAATTTTATTTATTTTGTGGACAGTGATAATCGCGAATTTGACAGATCCGAGATTTGTTTACACACGTTTCACTCCCTGACAAATTAAACCCCAGAAATTACCAATCAAGACATTGTATTACCGTTAGAATAAACGCATGCTCCAATCATTTATGACAGATATTGGTGATTAAAAAGCAAGAGCAATTGGGAAATACAGTGCCAATGTGCAAGGCATGATGCAAATTTGAATACACGGAGCACACCAAATGAACGAATGGCGCTCATTTTGAATTCATTGCGGAAGAAAAGTAATACATGGCACAGCAATATGCAAAAAGAGGTCATGGAAAACCTTGATGTAATCAGTTACATGTTTAAGGATACAAACAGATCCATTGTACAGTTAACCACTACCATTTGTTCAAGTACTTGAATGGCAGTACATGTACATGTATAGTTTTTTGGTTTCGCAAAAAAGTGGAGAAAAATAATCAATATGATCAAGGGGAATAAACCTGTATGAGAAAGTATTATGTTATTGCATATTTATTAGAGAAACATACATTACATTTCGTGAAAAAGTTATCTAAATAGCAAATGACATTTGATTTGAATAATGTCCACAAATTTCGGAATGCCTTTCTTCATAAGTAAGAGAAGAAATGTACATTTGCCACTGAGTTGAGCTTGAAAGGTCCCTGTCAATATTGAAAAACTTGGAAAGTTATTTTTAACTCAAATTCAACTTCTGAGCAGGGTGATTAATTCAATTAATTAATGACTCTTGGACTTCAAAAGATGTGACGGATGGTGATCTGCGGTTTGGCAGTCTAACAGGAAAATTTCAAAGCAGAAAATCAGGACCAACGAATTTGATGGTAACAGTCGAGATTGGTGATAAAACAAGGGCTATTTCCTGAGGCAGAAATTTCCTACAGTGTATTACATGTATTTAACCAACTCAACAGTATTAAATACAAGTATCAATGTGAGTTTCATTTTGTAATCAACAAACTTGTCAATTAGAACTACACTGCAGCCCTCAATTTAGTCTAGTGAAATGGTCGCATTGGCGACTTAAATAACGTTTTTGCGACCGAAAACAATATCAAAGTCGCTAATTGGCGACTTGAAATAATATTGACTGGCGACCAAATTGCATACTTAAATTATTTCACTTTTTTTGGCTGGTGACCTAAAATTTGTGTTGGCCACTAAAATTTCAAGGTTGGTGGCCAAAAGACCACCTAGTTACAAAAGGTACTTTGAGGGCTGCACTGCCTGTAGTTTAATGGAAATGACCAAGTTCTTATGAATAGATTGTTAACGTTGGTAATGGAAATTTTAAAATTTACATAACAAGTGACAACAGTATGTTAAATGCAATAAATAAGGGATGATTGCCTGGCAAAAAACCTTAGAGGAAGTTCTTAAAGGAGCAACATCCACATAAAAAGTTTTTGGGGGTAAAATAAGGCTCATGCTACAGGGCGAAATAGTCCCGCTGGGGTCGCTTTCTTCACCCTCAGACAACACCAAAAGCAAAGTGAAGTGGCCCTTTCATTGTCAGATATCACCCCTGATTGAGACTGTACTCCGTCTTATAGCCATATTTTGTCTAGAGTTATCTCTCTTCTGATAACAATTCAAACAAAATTGGTGCCCGTTCCAGTAAATAAATTGTAAAAATCTTCGAAATCTATTGAATATTTGGTTAGAAGGAAGTATTTTAATCAGCTTTTTGTTTCAAATGTTTAAGAAAGGGTACAGAATGAACATTCTTCACTTCAGCTTATGATTATTCATGTTTTATCGTTCATATTTCATTATGAAACTTTTGTTGTGTGGTTTCTTGGGACTTCAGTTTAATTTATCTCAATTGACAACCCAAAGCATTTCATTAGATCTTCTTGTTTCATAACTGAACAGTAAATTCTCCATTTCAACGAAACATTTCTTAAAGCTGCATTAGATGTCATTTTCGTAAATTTTCGTTCCTTTTAAATTTATCTTAACTTTGAATTATTTCTACTAAATTGTACTTTTTTGTACAATTTCATTTGATACCCACAAATAAAATGCATTACATACATGAAATTGGTGTCTATATATTTATTGTCTTGCAAGACAAAAAATGGACCTACACAAGTTCGTATGCATGTGACTTCTGGTGACCTTAATCTGTGCATGTGCTGTAAGGGTCGCTTCTTTAATAACAAATCTGACTACAAAGTGAAAGTGGTTATTCAACAGCATGGAAGACCGATGGACTCAAGCCATAAAAGAAAA
Source organism: Perna viridis (assembly GCA_037379345.1). NCBI lineage: Eukaryota > Metazoa > Mollusca > Bivalvia > Mytilida > Mytilidae > Perna > Perna viridis. The sequence goes on from CM074520.1 coordinate 519,055, forward strand.
AAGTTCGAATGTAACGCAAGGATCGTTTTGAAATTTACATATTGTGACATAATGCGGCTCAATTATGGTCAGTATTTATTTGAAAACTAATTAAAAAAATAGATGAAAAGAAACGAAAACAAGACATGTGCTTACCTGTGTATCCTTTATTGTTATTTTTTTAACAAGGTTAAAGTATTTTTAACCCTGGTGAATGGCCTGTTGGCAATCTTCTGAAGTAATGGCAAAAAATAATATGATCAGACCGATCAATCTTCTCTGATTAAAAAAAAAAAGTTGTTTTCACAATATTCTGTAGGTATTATCGATATTAATTGTTTCAATTGCATTACTACAAATTTATTTCAATGAAACAGCAAAATTCAGTAGAATTTTGGCAGCTAATGCAGCTTTAAGCTTGAGACAAGTTCATACATGTACAATGTACCTACCGCTTCAATACATGTATATGTCAAAAAAGTTTGTTTTGATTTGTCAGTAATAAATTTGGAACATGATTATTGATACTCTCGATCAACTTACATGAATATCAAGAGACTGGATATTTGAATAAGAAAACATTAAGGATTAAATAGAACCAGTGAAAAAAACAGAAAAAAATGAAAATTCCAACAGAATGTCACTACTGAAAATTTCAAATCCAGTGCCAGTGCTGCTAAAAAATACAAAGTAGGGCAATGTAATGCAAGAAGCTTTGCTTTACTCAATCATATATTAATTTTGCTGTAATAAATTTGATTAAAGGTAAAGGTAGATTAGAAATTCAATTTCATAAATATATGATACAATAAATCATTCAGTCAGCAGGCTGATTTCATTTTGTCCTAAACATTTAGTTGCCTACATACATGTATGTAGCTTACAGAAAAAGAAACATTTATCTCAAAGAAAATAAAAACATATGAAAATGTCTGTTTATACTGAGTGCATGTAAGTAACATACATCACATATAATTTTAAATAAACCATTAGTTAATGATGTGTATTCACGTTCACTCCTCCTTGATCACTCCCCACTTCTTCCTAGTGTCTCTCTGAAAGAGAAGTTACTTCTCCCTGTTTTTTGCAAGTACAAATGTAGCTTGAACCCTGGTTAAAACCTATGCCCATTGATTAGGCATTCAACTGCTACTAAAAAACTTTATTGTGACAGGTGTGATTTGATGAGCATTCAGTATTATTTTTTTTACAAATAAAAAATTAGTCGATGATCAAGTTCTGTCTCAAATTAAAAAGAAAAACTAACAGACCTTTTTTGTTTATTACAGTTGACTAAGTTCAATATCTAGGATGTACTTTGATAATTAGTTATTTCATTGGATGCTATTAATAGACATTGAGATGATAGAATTGATCATAAATGGATACAATAGCAATATTTGTGTCTGTTCCCTGATTAAATCAATTTTTTAAGCTTACATTCTCTGATAAGGGTAATAATTTAACAAAAGAACTCAAGTCACAGCACTTACTGGGAGTTATATTTTTGTACTTCAAAGATCCATCAAAAACTGACTCAAGTCTGGTAATACTGGGTTTGTAATATGAATAGTACAACCTGGTGTCATGCCCCCAAAAATGAAATAATTTTTGTCCGCCCATATTTTTCATAGGCCTTTTAAAACCACAATCACAAAAGCTATGTTTACTTACAGTTGCCGATTGGCCTTTATAAGAAGGGGTGGTATAATTTTGAATCTACTCATGATAAAATGCATTATTTAAATTCAATTCCCACCAAAAAAAAATCATTCATTTGCTCATTAATGTTTGGTTAAGATATACATGTATATGATAAGTAATAATTCTTAGAACTACTTATGGCATCAGAATATCATCTATTCTCGGAATTTATTTTAAAAATTAAAAATAAACATATACCTGCAGGTTTTTTAACAGGTACTACAGCAGGAGGGGTCTTTGGTAGAGGGCCTGCACTTTTATTCCATGGGTTTGTTTTTGGAATAGGAGCTTCAACATAATTCTTGTTATCAAATTTCTTCACTTTAGGAGTTGTCTTCTCTTTGCTGTCTGCATTTTCTTCATCCCCACTTTCTTTTTCTGGATTTTGACAAACAGCTTTATTCACAACAGGCTCTTTATGTACAGCACCACTGGCAGAATCTTGCTCTTTGCTAGTTATACCGGCCTGGAAATGTTCACTGGGGGTGTTAGCCCCAACTGCAGTTGCCATAACTGGTAATGAATTCACCAGGTGTTAACAAAAATATGGGTTTATAACAGATGCCGATAAATGACAGTGTTTATAAACATTAACACATAATGATTTGTTCAATCAAAGTGATGCTAAAACTGTAACAGTTGCTTTAGAGTTCAAAATATGCAAGTAAGAAGGTATGTCCAAATATCATCCAATATACAGCCTCGTTTTAAATCTAATAACAGAACGTGTCTATTTACAGATTTCCTCTGCACAACGATCTTGTCTACAATGACAACTATTCTACTGATCTGCAGAGTGTTGATTGAGATGAAAGTCACTTGAAATGTTCCGTAAAAGCACAATGTGCACTGTCAGAGTCCAGATTTTTATGTTTTCACATAAAAAATGTGAGGCCACGTTGTCTGCAAGGGCACAATGTTTACAAACGAAAACTAAAATTCAAGCCTTTTCCTTATAAATTTCTGGATTCTTCGAACAAACCTCAATGTACCAAACCAGATGACAACCAAATTATAACGAAAACTTCCTGGCAAACATGGCTTGTGAAATTATTTTGTTCACATCGAGCACATGTCGCCATTTACACTTTCTGAAAGGACTGCGCAGGCGTCTAGAATTTTTTAAATCACACCCCTCACCCTATTTCGATGTCGAATAGACGCTTTAATTATTTTTACCAAAACTAAATCAAAGTACTCATGTACTGAATCAATTTAATATCGATCGTTTGAATTTTTACGCCTAAAATAATAATCGTCAATACAAAAATATGGGATAAATGGATAGTACGGGGATCGAATTCAAACGTGACACAAGCTTATTATTATAAATGGTTAATATTGAACTCTTTGTTTTTAATTGTAATTTCACCTTTCTGATTACGAACAGGCGCCCAGCAGGCCAAGGGCGGAGATAGCGTTTAGAGCATCATTTATGCCTCTCCTGGATGTATTTTATCTAAAAAAAAAATGGCAAAATTAAGTGCAGGCAAAAGTTTTTTTGCTTAACGACAGCTACGCGCCTGACGAAAGACATTTAAAAACCACACACACACACACACACACACACACCAAAATTCATGATGCATCGTAGCAGTGCGCTAGTTTGCGTAATATTCAAGTTCGATATCGGTTTCCTTGGAACACTTAGATGAATGAAGACAAAACATTCCGACACAGTGCATTCCTTGTTCTTAAATTTTCAGGTCGATATTCAAATTATCTGCCCCTCACCTTTGATTTTCAGCTCAGATATTATTCATGGGTTAGTTATGGACTTTCAGTATTTTTACAATTCAGGTTATCTAGACTTATTGTAAATCGCTGTTTATGGTTGTGTTTTGCTGATGCCCTTTTGATACTTAGTTTTCGTCATTTTATAATAAATGACCTTTTTCAATTCATATATCGTGTTGTGTCTTTTTATAAAAATCAAACAAAGTTATTCAAGGAAGGAAGGTGACAAAAATCCAATTTATCGACCTCCAGGACGAAACTTCTCTTAAATCATTCAAAATTAAGCCACAAATCATTGAAATAAATCATATCCTTAAATACATGTTCCTCTAAACTAGCTACATTTCATCAGTTGATAAGCTTTATAACTGCAAAGTGCTACAAGTTATTACATAGACGCCTATGTGTCATGGAAAAGCGCTGGGCACCTAGTTCCAGAGACACATACATTAACATTAACGATAAAGTCTTAGAATATGTTTTCACCAACCGTGTCTGGTGCAGTAAACATGCCATGCACTTTTAAGGCCCTGGATCACCTACAACTCTATTACAATAACATACACATGGCTAAAACAGCCAGATTGAATGATTATTGCAAAAACCAATAACACCAGACCCAAAAAAATGACACATTTCCCGACAAATGCACAATCGAAATTTTCATGGCATCGTCTATGCAAAGTTTTATTTTTACCTGTCATATAAGGCTTTCTGATGTCACGAGGCGGTAATCGTAATAAAAATACGTCAGGATGGTTTCGGGGGTTATGCTACCTTTTTGTAACAAAATGTACAAAACCCCTTTCTTTATACGAGTTTCTCCGTCGTAACCACTGCCCCTTTTATCCGGCAGGGCCTGCATGAAATACCTGAAGACAGCTCTTCCAATTGGTACTCAGCATTCCTCTTTATATTTCAATTATATGATTGATAACTATTTATAATCTCGAAGGGTTTTCATTTCTAGCTGAGCGTAATGTTTTTTTATGCTTCTAAAAATAAATAGGCAACTTGAATATATCGACACTGAACGACTGGTTTATTCGAGTAAATGCATAGAAATAAACAGGTATTGATAAGAGGATAGAGGTCAACTATTTTGAATTGGATCGTGGTTAAATAAGACCAAAGTAATCAGCATAATTATTTCGCAGATAAAGTTGTTTATTGGGTTTGTTTATTAGCGTATATAACATAGAATTAAATTTCATATATTAGCACATTACAAATACCTATAAAGTAGACATAACTATCTGCATTTGCACTTTAGTGGGGTATGCCAATAGGACTATTTTCCTGCGGTAGTGTATGATAACTGCAGATGCTATCAGGTTTTACAAATCTAAAGGCTATGGCGACTGCCATATAAATTCTGATCTTCGATCAAAATTGATAAAAAGGGGTTACAGTTGGATAGTACCGGGGATTAAGGGAGGGTTCTGAGAATATTCATTTTAAGTACATTCCGAAATATGTAACCCGTACACAAATACTTTTATGCCAATTTCTTAATCTTTACTAGATATTTCCAGTTGATAATTTAAACATTTAAACAAGAATTTACAAAAAATGATATGATGGCTAGGCTAGAATCAATGAATTTTTCATTGTTTTTCGAAAATTTGACTTTAATTTGATTTTCAGTTTTTGAAAGTACCGAAATGTGTAAGCCAAAATTCCCGTACTCAAAATCAAAGTCCGGTATTTTTGTAATTTGTACAATATCATATATATATTTCACATTAGAATACCATAATATTTTTAATGTATTCAAGGGCGATACATTAAAATCTCAACAGATTTTATTTATGAGACTTTCTTTTTCATTCTTGATAAGATCGTATCCATTCTTTCATTCTTTGTTGGTAAGGGGGTTAATTTCGTGCTTCAGAACTTATTAAAAGTCTTAAAATGAAGTTTTAACCTCAAATTGATTTCAGGAAAACGTAAAATTCGGACTGCAAAGCAAGACATAGTTAATTAATATTTTGGTATGGTAACTTCCGGTTACACATTTCGGGACTTTTGAGAACATAAAATCGACTGAATTTGAAAAGATCTCAAATGTTTTCAACTAATTTTGAACTCAAATGATTTAAAATATCATTCAGAATTTTAGGACCAAGTTTCGGTATAAAATTAATAATAATAATAATAAAGATAGGCGATATAGTGGTTTGGATACAGGGAATTTGGTACGGGTATGGGTACGGGTTACACATTTCGGGGTGTACCAGAAATTTGGCAATAATGAGCAATTTATTGCCTGGGTCTCTTCTTTATTTTCTTGAAACATAAGCCCCCTTAAGTCAAAATACTTCAACATGTACCATTAAGAAAAAAAAGAGATATCTACTAAGAAAACGATCGCAGTTTAGAACATATTAAAGAATGACAATATCACCAATTCTACCAGCTTTAGAAATAATCGGTCAACCGGATTTCGAGTTGTAACATCAAGTACTAAATAGGCAAGATTCGGTGTAGTGCAACACTAAAAAAAAAAAAAAATTTACGCAGGGGTGCAATTAGGGGTCGAATATCCCTGTGTGTGTGTGTGTGTGTGTGTGTGTGTGTGTGTGTGTGTGTGTGTGCGTATTCATGCGGGGGCGTGCCCCCTAAAATTGGCAAAGCATGGGTTGTCAGTGGTAGATTTAGGCGGTTTTAGGTTGAAACTTTAATTTCGAAAAACTTTTAACTGTGCGCCCCACCTAATCTAAAATCCTGGATCCGCCCCTGATCACTCTGGTGAAAAAGCTTTTCTGTGAGGAATTTCTTGCGTTTATATCTGACACTCCATTGCAATACGAGCAAAGCAGACCAGTTTCTGAAATGTAAATACCGTATTGAGGAGGGTGCTTCAGGGGTATCACTACATAGAAATGGAAAGTTAACAATATAAATGAAAATTAAATAATCTCTTTTGTCGTTAATTTTAATATGAAGTTTGCCATTTTCTTCACCCTATGTACAGCTAATACTCCAGTTAGTTATTTCGTTACGAAGTTCTAATTTTTATAATATCTACGTCATACAAAAACAAAGTTATCAGCGCTTTAATCGCCGACGAACAAAATTTTCAAATGTTTTTCTTATTCTAGACATTGGTAGATTAAAGTCGAATGATGCATAATTCTTTGCGTGATGTTGAATTGGTCATGAATTTATTGATTACGTTGACAAGGGATCTTTTTGATGGTGTTACGACACTTTTTCTAATCAATTTTATAGGAATTGATATTTAGGTGCTTTCAAAAATTAAAAAATAAATTAATAAATTTCTCTGTCTTCAACAATGTTTAGGTCTCCTGTAATAATATGGCCACCGCGCACAGAGTTCTGACTTCCAGGGGCGTACCTGCCGTTGGGCACTGTAGGCATGTGCCTACATATAATTTTGGCATTTTTTTAATGTGGACGAGAGAGATTAATAACCAGGGCCAATATAACCCGGGATTTTATTTTGAAATTAAATATACTTATTGCATATACAAGTAATATCTGTCATGTTGGTTACAAATAATAATAATGTTCCAATATGTATAAATGCATGATAATCAAGACATGTTATTTTAAACCCTATATATTATTATTCCCCATACTCAGTTGAAATCCCGACTCATAAATGTTGTACATCGTCCTTACTCCAAAATGATGGAAATACGTAGTACTTAGGAGAGAGTCTCCACATTTTGTAAAAAAAAAGGATTCCAAATCATCTTCAAAACATACCGGAGAAGAAGTTGTAAAAATGCTGGAATTTCTGATCGACAGCGTATTTTTCCAGTGTGGTGGACGTGTTTTTCAACAGATGGTCGGCATTCCAACGGGAAAAAATTGTGCTCCGCTACTCACTGACCTATGCCTTCACTCCTTTGAAACTGACTTTATAGCTGATTCAAAAAAGGGAACATCATTTTGCTAGATCCTTTGATCTCAGTTTTCGCTAAATAGATGATGCATTGTCTTTAAACAATCCTAGTTTCGATCGGGGATTACTGGTACATTCATCTCATCTACCCCAAAGAACTTGATATAGAGGCTACTACACTGTGTCTTGACCAATACTTAGAGATCGAAGAAAAAGGGAAACTGTTGACCAAACAATACGACAAACGCTATGACATTCCGCATTAAAATTGTCAACTTTCCTTTCTTCTATGGCAACATCCTTTCAGCAGCTGCGTATGGAGTTTTCATATCATAATCCATACGTTATGCCAGAGCTTGCCCAAAATACGCATTTTTTTAGTACCGTGTTACACCTCTAATAACTAGGCTTCTTGAATCATGAGCTCGTGGATCGTTATTGTTTACCCATCCGACTGCACTATGAGAACCGATTAGTTCACCATGTCATAGTTTTCCTTTCCTCTTTCCCTTTGTGTACCGTGGACTTGATTTGTTATGAGTAACTCGGTGGATGTTTCTTGAAAAGCAGAGGACGCCTATCCCGGCTACCGGTACACCTGGTCCATGCTCCCGCGGTTTTTAGTGGAGTCCTGGTTGCTCATTTCATTCTGTTTCTTTGTACGTGTTATTTTCTTATTTCATGTTTTTATTGTGTGTGGCTGTTTTCCCTATTTAGTCTTTATCCTTGGAATAAGTTCTTTCGATTTTCACTCGAATCTTGTCTCCTTTTATTCCATTTCCGGTACATCATCACGTGATATTAACGCTTACGGGTTGCCGCCCAAGTTAATAGAGAAAGTAAGTGCCACTGTCATTTCGACCAGACCGAAGTCATGACTGAATCAAAGCGGAAAGTTAGGACTCTGGACCAGATGTTCGAACGGATGAGAGAGACGTCCCAAACTGACAACATAACTGAGAGTGTAGCTGTTCGGTCTGAAAACGACTTTTCAGTTACAAATAATAAACAAACCATTGAAAATCCAACAGAAACTAATACAGCTCCCTGAAATATGAGTTTTTCCAAAAATATAAACTGCGAACTTTCCTATGTTGTCGCGGGCATTGGGTGCTAAGTGGAGCGATAGCCATCTTTTCAAGTTCCAAGCAGGCAGATTACCTGTATTTTCATCATGAAATAAAATTGAATCAGAGAGATTTTCAGAGGAGTACCAGAAGAAAGGGGTTCAAGTCTAATACTAGTGTTTGCCCACTTTTGTCTTGAACAAATGTTAATCACGGTGGCATGTCCATCAACAAGTTCAATGTAACCAGAACTTGATTTTACTTTTTAATGCGTTACATAGTGTCTCTTTTTCTAATTGATATTACATGCTAGACATGCATGGAGATTCGACTTAATGTTTGTTTAATCAATCATATCTATATAGTAGATATTTCAGTTTTAACACCTAAAACATTTTCCGTCGCCCCCACTCCCGTGAACCTCCCTACCAGGGTTCTGCCCTAGATCCGCTGGGGGCCTTAATCGGCCCAAGACCCCTCGCCATAATGGTGCCTACACTTTGTTCCATACGTAGCTAATCCCCTGAATTCATATCAAAATCTAAAACGAAGGACTAAGGACAGTCTGTACTGATGTTAGTATCAGTGGATATAAAAAATAACATTCCAGTAGGTGTCTGCGGTAGGAATATATAAAATGAGGGGTTTAAAATGTAAAATAATCAAATCTTAACCCTGAAAATTCGAATGAAAGGGCGGTGAGAGGGAAAATAAATTGCAGTGTGCAATCATTACACGTATTATTTAAACTGAAGAAAGTGACCACAAGTTTCCAATAAATGTAGATCAAAACAAAAGAAAATACATAAGCCAATCGAATGATAAAGTCAATCAAATACGTAATTCAAGTTAGCAATCAGCCATGGTAAGAACCGAAGACTAATGAAACACGTATATCATTATTTACCTTTAACAATTAGTAATTTAGTACGATTTTCAATATAACCAGACATATTATATTTTTTTGGTTATTACACACGGAATCGAACATCGCTCAAAACAAGCACACTAAACATTTAAAGAAACAAAAATATGCATATTGTAACGGGAATCTTCTGTATGTGCATTTAAGTTTCTCAGTCAGGGCCGTAACTACCATTGAGGCAACGGAGGCAACTGCCTCCCCTAGAATTTCGGTTACATCCAAAAAATATTTTCTGAATATAATTACTCGAACAAACTGGAATGTTAATTTATAATAAACATAAACATAAGTTTTTCTAACATGAAATATCACGATACACAGAGTGTGTGTTTTTTCTGGATTCATGGTCGACGGGGGTATTTGTCCATATATTATATTCTCCCGGGAAAAGTCAGGATTTTTATGCCACTTTTGAGAGCATTTATTTTCCAGGTAAGTAATCCTCATTACAAATTAATATCCATTATCACAATTATGATTGAACTCCTACGTAAGGTATTTTCTCATGGTCCAAAGTTCAGAGAACCATAACGCCCCAATCGGAAACTTTATTTCAAAACCATAATGAATGCTGTTGAAGATTATGCCAAGTCATAGATAAAGAGAGAAAAATGACCAAGAACCAGAAATCGAGTCCTTCCCAGATTGGATGCGTAACAACCGATTGTTTGTACAGAATCATATTGATAATCTCAAGAAATGTGTCAATATAAGATCCAAGCCCGTATTCAACGATCATGAAGCACTTGAATGCATTTCTTCGCTACACGAGACAATATATTATCGTCCCAAGCGGACAAAGCATCAAACAACATTGTATTTGTTTGTAAAGCCCATGACCTCAATTGCCTTATTAAGGTATTGGGTATTGACAGTAACATCCTAGGTACGTACCACTTTTGACATTAAAATGAAATCCTAAACAACCACAAGTCCTTCTCTCAATATCGAAACAAAATGTGAGAACTTACCTTACTTGTATTGGATTCCAAAATTCCACAAGAATCCATACAAAGAAATGTTAAAAGCTAGATCTTATCTTGTTTCATGAAGGAGATGCCAATTTACCGTAAAAAGATATTGTCCGTAGTGAAGGATGGACACAAGCTAGTTGCGATCCCACCTACTCTCGGTAGTGGCATTAATCATTAAAAAAAAATCTAAAGAATTACTTCAATACCTTTAATCCCGCACTTTATAGAAATAAAGAATAAATATATAAAATATGCTAAATCCTTTAACTTTACATACAGATATATTGATGTTGTATTGTCCATCAACAACCCTTCTTTTGGAAAATAGTTACCTTCAATATGTCCACCAGAGCTCGAGATAAAGGGGACTACAGAAACAGCTTCTTTTGCATCTTTTTTGGGACCTACATCTCGAATTTGACATCAGTGGTCATCTCAACACTAAGATTTACGATAAAAGAGATGACTAATTCTAATACACTGTATCATAAATTTTCCCATACCTGTGCAGCAATATACTTTCATCTCCTGCATATTGTGTTCATATTTCACAACCGATTCGCTACGCTATATATATAGCAAGTACTAACTACTCTGATTGCCTTGAACGCCATCAATATCTGCGTAACAGACCCTTGAATCAGGGGAATGAAGAAATGCGTCTCAAAAGATCCCTCACCAAATTCTTTTTTTAGAGATCAGTCCTTGGTTGAAAAATACTCAGTTTCTTCTAAAATAACGTGTAATTATTGTTATGTGTAAATTGTTCTTTGTGCTGATGTGACCGCTGATTTACCGATTATGCTATTTAATCGCCATTGGTATATTCACGCCTCAATGGAAGAGAGAGGTATAGCGCTGTAAAACCTAGAGTGGTGTAATATCTATTTTGCCAGTTTTCTAGGAGTAGGGGTAATATTTTTAACATTTTTTGAAAATCCTTCCTTAAAAATGAGGTTTTGGCAATTTTTCACTGAACTTGACTTAGAAAAGTTCAAATATTTATTACTTGGGCTCATTTTGAAGGTAAGTCACTATATTAATGTACCGTATCACACAAAAGCTTGATTAAACGACGGTATTCTGAAAAAAAGACAGTATCGGGTGATATAGAAGAAAATTCTGAAAATTCCCATTTTACCGATTTTATAATAATTGTCACCCCAAAAGGAAAATCTAAGCGCCTGAATTGATCAAATATGTTGGGAACACCAATGCATAAAATATGTTCTACAATGTCAGTATGCTGTGAATGGGAATTATGTTAGATACTGAGACCAGTTTTCTAGGGGTAGGGGTAATATTTTTAACATTTTTTGAAAATCCTTTCTTAAAAAATAGGTTTTCGTGGTTTATTTACGTAGAAAATTAATATCGAGTAATACCAAACTTAAGACGTTTTAGTTGAGCAAAACCTTGAGAAAATCCCTTTTTTTCGCTTCTTGATAAATTCGGACTACGAAAAATTCATCAAAAGAAACCCAGAAGTATAAATCGTGATAATACTAAACAGAAAATACCAAATAAACCATTTTTATTGAAGCATTAATACTCTAGGGGTTTTGACATTGAAAAATATGTCAATTTAAGCGATTTTTCGGCAGAGTAGGGATACATTTTGTTTTCATTTTACCGCAAAACCCTCAATATGTCAATTTAAGCGATTTTTCGGCAGGGTAGGGGTACATTTTTTTTTCATTTTACTGCAAAACCCTAAGTTACCGCAATTTTCTTGGTAAAGCTGAGACATTTGGCTACACAATTATATCTAAATTTGTTAAGTTTGTTTACACATGTATAATGTCCCAGGAAGGCTTAGACGCTCAAACAATTGAGTCACAAAAATTTTGGCTTTTTTACCAAGTGGGGTGCAAATATAGGTTTATACTGAAAAAGAATCCGAGAATATTCTTTGGCGACAAATTGATTCGGTAATGGGAGGTATAAAGGTACCCAAAAAATCAGCATAAAGTTGATGAGTAGGGGTGCACGGTGGACCCTCCCAGCCCATGGACATTTATTGACATTTAATGAAGAAAAACAATTTAGTAGGTAGGTTGTTCCAATGTGACTATAAAACAAACCAAGAATTATGTGTAGGATGCTGTCCATGCCTTACTGGTTTTCAGATTTCACTAGGAGACCTACATCATGCCACTTCATTAACCTAGTAAACATAGATAATGAAGTTTTTCTTTCATTTTGGGTTACTAATCTTAAAATGTCTACACCTTACAACAGTTGTCATGTTGATAGTTCTGTGTATTCTTTAGTTCTTTCATACTGCAAATTTTTTTTACAAATGTTTTCTGTTTGGTTGTTTATTTTCCCCATATTTTGCTACCTTCAATCTTTTACAATTATATGAAATGTATCATTCATCAATATTGTATCAGAACAGTGTAAAAGCTTTATTTCAGATTTTGACAAAAACAAAGACCAAAATGAAGTATCAGAGTATTTTTGAGCATGTTAAGGCCAAACAAATAATCCTGGTACCAGCAAACATGAAATGCTTCACAGGGCCAAGCTTGATGTGACCACAGATGTCAAACCATGAAAAGTTAGGGCAAGTATGGACACACCATTCAAACTTGATATAGCTCTCAATTTTGATTGCAATTAAATATTTGACACAGGAAAACAATTTCCTCAGAATCACAGTGGCCTTTTATCCTCAATAAGCACAACACCCAAAATCAATCCCAGCCTTTCTTTGGAGATATGGTACCTTTGGTGTGATTTCAACAAGATCCATTCACTTTCACTCAAGCTATTACCTGTTCACCAGGAACATGCTTGTTTCTTGCCCCTCTTTGGCACCTCATTCTTTTTCAGTTCAAGTATTCATTCCAGTAAATCTTTTTGTGGTATGGCACCCTGTACTACAATTTCAAAGAGCCATTCACTTAAGAGTCAAGTTATTGTCCCCAACTCATTAAAATGCCTGTTTCTGGCTGTTGTCTGGCCCCAAATTTGTAAATGGTTATAACTCCATAATCAAAGCCAGCCTTCCATTGATGGTATGGCACCATATGGTACAAGATTCATTCACTTATAATCAAGTTATTGCCCGAACATCATGAAAAAGCTTGTTTCTGACCCACAATCACAACCCCAAAAATTAAACTCGACCTTCCTTTTCATCACATGACACTTTCAAAGTGATCTATGCACAATCAAGTTATTATCTAGACACCATGAAAGTGCTGGTTTCTGGTCCATTTTTGTCCCTAATTTTTGAACGGTTCAAGTCGCAACCCCCAAATCAACCCCAAGCTTCTACACACTTATACTCAAGTTACTGTCTTGACATAGAGTGTCTACAGATGATGACAACATCAGCATGATACCACTATACGACCACAATTTTTTTGCAGCTTTATGAAAATAGGGTACATTTGAAGGTAGGGAACATATTTTATTTTACAAAAACATTTTATAGAGATAATGAAGACACAATCTAGACCTTAATGGTGCTTGAACTAACTTTAGGGTAGGCACACAAAAAGGGGAGGTTCATGTAGGGTAGTAGGAAACAGACATTATACTGTTTGTCCCAACTATAAACATACCAAAAAAATGAGTAAACTAGTTCTATGTAACACAATGATAAAGTGGTAGTCAATGGCATAATAAATTCCCACATGGAAGAAGAAAAAGAAGTCAATGTCTATTTTACTATTGAAATGCAAAGAATAGAAGGAACAGGAATTCAAGATTATGAAGCTTGAAAAAGTAACAAATAAATAGGTAGAAACTTGAAATAATATAAGTGTGTGGCATGAAACATGACTACATAACTGCTTGCTGTGCATCATAATGAATGTCTAGCAAGGCTGTATTGATGGATAATCTCTATGAAAAAGATAAATAGAATCCATGTATTTGTTCATAAAAGTAATTCATGTTCACTATACTTAATTTCTTGTATGAACAGACTTAAACAATTTTCACTTAATTTGCAAGTTTAAACAAGATCCAAGATATTGTCTATCTGGCAAAACTGAAAATTATAATAATCCAAATCTACACTGTTACAAATAGAATTAAAAACCTGGTACCTTTTTTTCAAAATCCTTCATCAGGATTGTAAGTAAAATACATGATGATCATTTTGAGAAAAAAAAATCTAATCACCAGCTCACTGCCTCACAAACCCTAAGATCAAAAACAACATGTTGTGTTGTTTTATAAGCTGAATACTGAATAGTTTACCTACTTTAATGAAATAAAAGATTAGTACTAAGAGCAAGCAAGTCTCATTGCAGACAATTTTTAAATCAATAATATCATGTCCCCCCCCCCATTTGCAGAACTGAAAAAAAAAAGTTACTTTAACAATATAAAAGTCAGTTCACACTAGACAAACAACATTAAGAAACCATGTTTAAGCATACATGTATGCCACATGTTAAAAAAACTGCTTTCAATATTGAATATCATCATAATAGTAGCAAATAATTAAAAAATTGATAAACTATAAATAATTTACAAATGTATAAAGAATGAACGATATTAGTCTGAATCTAAATAATCATTCACCAATCATCTTCATCACTACTATCATCATCATTTCTTCCCCGAATTGTCTTTGAGGATTTAGCAAATCCTAAAATTCCTGTCTTTTTCTCTTTGGCAACATCTGGTGGATCTAGCAGATCACCTGAGTAATTAATAACATCAGCACGACCTAGTCTCCACTCTAACATCTCTGTTGGAAAGTCATCTTTACCTCCAAGATCATCAAACCCTACAATATAGTCTGTTGTTTTGCTATCTTTAGCCAAACAGATTGTTGGCATGACAACAATTCTCAATCTTTCCACTAGAAATGGACATTTTTCAGCATTGATTTTAACAAATCGGGTCTCTACATGCTTCTGGGCCAAAATTTCTAAATGTTTATCTACTATTTTACAACGAAAGGTACTATCACGATAAAAATGACACACAACCCTCTTGCTTTTTTTACAGACATCAAAGAATTCCTTTTCATCTGCAATTTCAGTGTACCTTCCATGCCCTTGTGTTACCCAATCTTGCTTTTGTTTCTGAGATTTCTTCATGGCCTCCATGCGTTTTCTTCGAATCTGTTCAAAATCATCTTCATCCATGTTGTCAAGCCTATGTAACTCTGCATCAACCTGCTGCTCCATCATCTGTGTTGCTTGAACCAACTGGTTCTGTAAAGCACCTTGCAAAGCATCAGCCATTGTCTGAAAAAAAAAAAACCAAGACAAAACATAACATAACAACAACAGTGTTAAACACCTTCAAACATTAATCTTCAGGCATTCCATACTTTTCATAGCATGGTATCCAATTAAATAAGACAATTCATGAGTACTTTCTTATCTAGTATTTTCCTTTTCATAAGTTCAACTTTTGGTCTTTCTTAAATATTATTTGTCATGTTTTACTCAGTTAACAAATAAAGTTTAAATTGGTAAACATATATGTACATGTTGAGGAAGAAAAGAACTGTAATTGTAAAATCCGGATAAAAAAACCAGTACTCCGTTTAAAAGAAGAAATTCATGTCTGTATAATAAGTTTCTAATTTGTTTCATATGGATATGTGTTGACATATTTACACTTATGGGTGCCATTGATGAAAACAACAGATTTTTCCATTGTTTCGAAACTCAAGTTGACAACTCTCCTTCAACTGGAACACCAGGAAGATAACTGATGTCAAAGTAAATATACTTTATTTCTCTGACATCAAAACGTTATTTGGAGACAAATCTTAGGTAATTCAGAACAAAATGACGAATGAGAATGCATCTACATGTATTATTCAAACTTGACACTTGATGGGTGTGTACAATTGATGATTGTTGAGAAATTCATTTGACAATAAAAAAATATATCATTACTATCAAGGAGTTAAATATAAAAGGATTGGAATCTCACACACTATTACATAATATGTCAATAAATCTGTTGCGTGGGGAGATTAACAGCAAGAATTACGGTACCATGATGCATTTCATTGATGCTGAGCCTGCCCCGTTAATGGTGGACAATTTCCATCGCTTCAACATTTCATCACAACAAATGTAAGTATCCTGACCCAAATGATTAGAAAAAAATTTAAGTATTCCATCTGAAGTTACCTCCAGACTATTTGAATGTTTTGTTTTTTTTCCAATATCTTGATTTGAGTCCTTAATCTCTTATCAAATTTTCAACCTAGTCCCACCTCTGAGGGTGGTCTTCCCTCCTCATTTAAAATTCAAACTCCTTCTTCCAAACCCGATTAATCGTCATAAAATTAGTTTAAAATTGATCAAATATGGTCAGATGGTGTATACAAGGAGTTTTATACCCATAGCTTTCCCTGCCAATTCCGATTGGTGGTTTTTTTATCTTGACTATGCTTTCCCTGCTTTTGTGACGTTTTTATATGCCTTGGTTTTGACTCCTGACTGCGTAGCCCTGCCTTCGAGGGCGGACTTCCCTCCTCATTTAAAATTTGAATTCAATCATCATAATATTTGTTTTAAATTAATCAGAAATGGTCCGAGGGTGTATATAAGGAGTTATATTGCTGTAGCCTTCCCTTCTTTTGTGATATCAACACTTTTATTTGACACAATCTTGACTATTCAAGGATTTGTTATATTTATATAGCAAAACTAATTTAAAAGATTCGAACTCCTCCTTCATGGTCCCAAATATTGACTTAAAGCTAATTTTGTTCATATAGTATTAGATTTATTGGTAGTTATAAGAATTTATTTGAAAACCATATAAACTGCATTTCTCATGTTTTTTTTCACAGACTGAATACACATGTACTTCCAAGATGGTGAAATCCTGCAAGTGAAGGTTATGATGCTAATTTGAATTTCAAACTCCTCCCTTCAGATCCTGAATTCTGATTTGAAGTTGACATTTTTCCATTACTGAGGTATTAATCGATATACATATGTAATTTTGCAAAAACCATCCTTGCTTTATACTCATATATAGAGAATTAGAGTATTAACCAACAATTACAAGACACTTACGATCAAATCTGACCACATGAGATAAGAGAAAGCGTGAGATTTCAATCTTGTCCACTATAGATCCTTGTTACTATGAAGATATTAGTCATGCACATGTAGTCTACATATGCCCGATTGTGATAATAGACTAGACTAGTATAAAAATCCTTGATCTAATCACTTCTTGGATTCAAGTGTCCAGAGGAGCAATTTTCAGACTTCGCCACAGACTGAATGTTCCATGGGCCACTAAACCAGAAAATAACTTCGGAGACTGAATCCAGAAAGGGATTATTGTCTTTGAACATCCTGTTCACGATACAGTTGTGTATAATTTTTGGGGTCAAAAATAAAGTATTTGAATCTTCATTTATATATCATAAATATTTACCTTTCTTTATACTTCTCTTGTAAAGATATGTATAGTTTTCTACCACAACACCGAAATTCGTCAGCACCCGTTTCAACCCGAAATCGGTAACCCTAGGTCGAATGTTTGATCCGTTTTCATTGGGTTACCTTTTTACTGTCGGCCAATGAAATGTTCTTTTACAAATTTACCTAGTGATTGAAAAAATAGAAAAATAATATCGAATGGGGCACCTTTAAGGGTTTAAAAGCTGACAAACAAAATATATCTAAAAAGGAAACTGTCGTAACAAATGACATGTAAGATGATCAAGTTAAATACAAAATAGTTTTTTTTAATTCACCGTAAGATCAACTAACTATCTAAAAAGTTGGAGACCAACAATTGTATTAAGTAGCACTCCAGCTAAGAATCATGCAAAATGTGATTCATGGGTAAAAAGCCTACATATTTTTATTTTTTATATTTTGTTTGAATTGCCATAGTAAACAGAAATTAACATTCAGTTTTTCATATAACCCGTGTTCATAAGAGATGAAAATTATATATAGTGCACTGTAAATTTCAAAATAAAGGGAGATAACTCTGTAAATGACACTCAAATACAATAGAATCTATTGGATTTTCAATGTTGATTATCTCCTAAGAACAGGCAGATTTGAATGAATAATCACATATTTCATGGTATAGACCCATAAACAACTTAATTTCAAAAATAAAAATATGTAGCCTTTTTCAGGTGTATCACATTTTTTTTTTTCAGATTTTGCTTGATTCTTACAAAAATAGCTACTTAATTGTATTAATTAGAAGGTGTTAGTCGCTGGTCCATGCAGGGAGTGTAATGTAATCCCTAGCTTGCTCGTGAGATTTTTTTCGGAAAAAAAAATGACTGTTACAAATTTTAGCAAAACAAATTGTTTAATCATCCAAGACATGCAGAAACTAGACATGATTCAATATATCCCCCATTACAAAGTAAATTTTCTGATAGAAATCCCTGGGAAAAGAACTAAACAAAACAAACAAACATATTTGTAAACAGTCATTCTAAACACAGGGAAATTAAGCTATATATCATTGATAATGTCTCATCCTCTATAGTAGTATAGAATTATATATAATCATGTTAATATATTAAGAAGATAAATTATATGTTTATCATCTATATATAAATAAGACATTAAGATCTAACGTACTCAACCAAGGACAATATGTATTACAGACTGCATGGTCACATCTAACAAAGTCTATATAATGTACAAAAATAACTGTGCCTCCACGGTCTGTATATTGGCTAAACTTAAAGCCTATAAGATTTATATTTGACTTATGCATACTAGGGGAAATCATTCAGGATTTTAGTTATATAAGTAGGGTGTGTATATTAGAGGGGGAAGTCACTTGTAATTATCTTTGTTGAAAATAAGATAACTTTGCTAAGGGTGTTTGTAAAAACCACAGGATGGATTTTGATGAGTCGCAAATTAAAGCAAAAAACGGACAATGGCAACATATATTTTTTATTTATTTAAAATAAGAGGAATATAAATATTTTCCATGTCAAAATTATTGTATTTTTTTAGAATAAGCAAAAATTTACCCTTAAAAATAGAAACTTAATAAGTTATCCTTCAGATCAGGGAAAATTAACGAAATTGGTCGAATTGTAACTGTTAATTAAGTATTTCAAACTCATAATAATGCAAATGAAATTATATCATTACAAAGAGGTTTCTTATATCCTTTTATAACCCTCAATAAAGAGCACATTCATTCCTTGTATTCTATTTTGAACGATCGTAAACTAGCTAGAAAATCATCGTTTGTATGCGTTGTTGATATGCGCAAAGCATTTGACAGTGTTGAACATTATTTGTTATGGTATAAACTCAAACGTATAGTAGTACTTGCAAATTTTTGACAGCAATACAATCACTGCAGAATTGAAATGTTCGATTCGAGTTGACAGTGACTTAACCCCGTGGTTCGACGTAGAAGCCGGCATTAAACAGAACTGTATAATACCACCTACATTATTCTCTGTCTATATAAATGATTTAGCAGACCAAATAAACGCATTAAACTGTAGTGTCATTATAGACGATTTTCAGCTGAGCATTCTTCTACACACTGACGACTTTGCGTTTACCAGATGAGAATAGCTTACAGTGTTATTATGTATGTTAAACACTGTAACCGACTGGTATACAAATTGGAAACACTCGATTAACAACACAAAGACTAAAATCATCCACTTTCGAACTGAGTCAACTGTGAAATCAGAATACATGTTCCGTTGCTCTGATAATGACATTAAATATCGTTACAGTTTCAAATACCTCGAAGATTGGTTCAATGAACAGCTGACATTTAACAAACACGCAAAGTAAATTTCAAAAGCAGGAAGTAGAGCTCTTGGGTAATTGATGTCAAAGTTATAGTAGCCGCAAATAGAATGACTCATAAAGTGTATACGAAATTATATACATCTACAGTAGAACCAATCTTGATGTACAGGAGTGGAGTTCGAACTAATCAATTCAGTTGCATATCAACAATGCAAAATAGAGCATGTAAATTCTTCTTGTCCACTCGCAGGGAAGTTAACCTCGAATACTTCTATAAGAGGCGATATGGGTTGGATATCTGCTGCAATGAAACAACGTGTAAACTTCTGTAGACTCAGACTATGTAGATTAGTACGATCTAATGATAGTAGGGAACGTCAGAAAATTTGGCGATGAGCATCACGGAGACGAAAAGTTGGACATTTGAAGTAAAAAAGACATTAGAACAACTGAATATAAGAGACATGGTATACGATGAAACGATATCAACAAAATGTGCGATGAGAAGTGTCAAAGAGAAATTAATAGAACTTTCATTTTCAGTGAAAATTTTAATGTTCAAGTCACTTCATCAGTTAACACCTGAATATCTTTATGTTTTTAAATATGTACATGAGGCGAGCTCTAGAAACACCAGACAGAGCGAAAGAAATTTATTTTATATATCAAAAGCTCGAACAGAATATTTTAAAAGATCCTTTGTTATGTCAGGTAGTTTGTTATGGAATAATTTACAATCGAGCATAAGAAACTGCTCTACAATTGAATGTTTTAAAAGGACATATTTAGATAGTTAATTTAACATGTCGACCAATAACTAGACATTATGTAGTGAATTCCTATTATATGCATGTAATATTATCTATTTAAAATAGTTTTTTTTTCATTTAATGTGTATTTTATACTTTCTATTGTAAATTATGTATATAATGCAGGACCATATTGTAAACTAGTCTTCAGACTAAATATGTAATTCTGTTGAAATAAAGGACTTTATTATAACTAGATAACTTCGAGTGGCATGCGGAACTATTTAACGACAGAAGTAGCTTAGAAAACGGAAATAAGCAGAGAACTTACCGTCAATATAAACACAGTGTTGAAACTGAACAATACGTAAAGCTGAACATTTCGAGGATGGAGAGACAGACTATGGCTGTTTAGTGCTGGCTGTCCACCACTTGCCTACGAAACCGGTAGATATTCCAGGCCGCCACATGCCAAGACAAACCGCTCCAGAATCCAACTTTAGAGCCCGCTGAGATAATAGATACATTAATGACCACATCTGTACTATCGCGTTAGCAAAGATACTTAGTGCCTGTAGAGTGCCAGGGGCGTGTCCAGGATATTTGAAAGGGGGGGCGTAGAATAAAATATTTGGACCTTTTTTGGCCTAAAAACATAAAATAATAGAGAATTGCACTAATGTAACGGTTCCTGACTTGGAGCATGTATATTTTATAGTTAAAGTGTCAGGGTGTGACATTTTTTATGCCGAGTTTTCTCCATTAATTGTCTATGGTATATTAAAATGATTGGATGGATCTTAACAGCAGTAGACCAATAACGAGAAATTCCAAACTCAAGGGTATAAGGAGTAACTTAACATTTCAATACCTAGGCCAGGATTTTATGAACGAGAGGCGTGATTAAGGTTGAGGGTCCATGGGGAAAATCAGAAGCTCCTGAATTTCAACAATTTAGCATCAAATTATGAAGTAATCCCTCTATTTTTGATTAAGTTCGGGTTTCGTTGAACGACACACATGATACAAGACAAATAAACACTGCAGAATAAAGTTCTTTCGTTCTGAGTATTGCTTTAATGTGGAAATATACATATTTCTAGTATACATGTACCTTGACGCAAAACCTAAAATGAACACAGAAAAATACTGACGGACTCTCATTTTCAATTACTAGAGTGGATTCATAAGAACCATTTTACGTGGATTTCTCATGGCGTAATCGTCAATAATTTTATCAAAATCAAGTTTAATGTCTCTGTGAATATACAAAAGAAGCAGAGCATTTAGGCGATCCTCCTTCATGGTGCTTCTCAAATCATTCTTGATCAACTTAAGGGATGAGTTAGCTCTTTCGGTGGAGCTTGACGTGACGCTCGTCAAAGCAAGTAAGAAGAGAACTTTCATGATGTTTGGAAATAAAGTCGAGCATGCCCTTACATCAGTTAAGGTTGATGTTACTGACTCTGGTTTGTCCGATTGATTTTCCCAAAACGACTTCCAGAGTCTCATCTCTTGCCTGAATGTTTCAGGCGAAGGCATATCAGTATTGTAATAATCATAAACATCCTTCTCCATCTCTTCGGAAATGAGGTGAACTCGGAAAGGCAAAATTGACAAGGCACGAACAACAGAGACAGCCTCTTGACCAAAACGCATATCAAGTTGCTGAATTAGCTCATCAAGATAAGGTAAGTAGATTGCCCGTTTAAAGTATTCTTTATCCGATGAAGCGGGAACATTGTTACGATGTGTCTGTCTAGCACAACGACGGGGCATTTTAAGCTCATCAAGTCCGGCCTTTACTGCCATGTCAGACGCATTACTGTAAACCAAGTCAAACTCTTGTTCATTTTTACGGGTTTCATCGATGATCTGTTTCACAGCTCCGATCATTTTATAACCTTCAACAATGTCTAAAGATGAGCCTTGAAGCTTAGAACTTACTCCACGTACATAACCAAAAAAGTTGTGTACTGTTTGGAAGCAAATAATAAATGTACTATCTGTTATCTTGGACAGAATGCCATGAGCATCCGTAATAGCCTTTTGGTCCCACGAACGTCCCTCATTGGAGCTTATGCCTTCTAAACATGCTACCAATGCCTCATACATTGTCGCGAATGTGTCGAGTGTGGCGTGTTTCTCTGTCCACCTAGTTTCACAGAAGATTTTGAATTTTGATTTAGAAATTTTGTTATTTTCTTGTCGATTGTTGTTAATATCTTCTACCGCCGTTTCTAGTCGTCGGCTTCTTTTAGGGGAATATTTAAAAAATATCCCGAGTTGTTTGAGAGAATCTAGCATGAGGTGGATTTCTGTAACCTTACAACTTTTACACAACACTAAACTTAGATTGTGACTAGCGCAATAATGATACATTGCGCGTGGAGAGATTCGTGTTAACCGTGCGGCACATCCAACGTTTTTCCCTGACATATTTCCTGCCCCATCCATAGTCTGCGATCTACATAACTGGATATCCAAACCATTACTAGCGAGGGACTGAACGACAAGATTACAAAGGGATTCGCCAGTGGTTTCCTCGGCCAAAATAAATTCTAGCAGGCGTTCTACTGGAACTCCATCGACGACATAACGTAAAACCAGTCCTAATTGTTCCCAATTGCTAGTGTCTGATACCTCGTCGCATTGGATTCCAAAGTATCCACCAAAAGGCTGGGACTTCACTTCTTCCACAATAGATTTCTGAATGTATGTCTTAATGCAAGTTAACAACTCGTTCTGAGAAGTGTTTGATGTGTAGGTTGCTACCTTTGAACACGTTTCAAAATGTTGTTTTAGGGTTGTATCGCCCGCATTTATTCTAAATTGAATAAGTTCTTTGAAATTACCCTTGTTCTTACTATGGCCTGTATCATCATCCCGATGTCCCCTAAGCGCCATTCCACGCCTTCCACAGAACTCTAAACACTTAAGCATAGATCTGATTATATCACGGTTCTTAGCGATGATTGCTGCATTATTCGATTGCAGATTGACGTCGATTCTGTGTGACTGATTGACACACGATTTCTTGAACCCATTCAATCTAACCATCGAGTCAGCGTGATTACCAGTCTGTGCATGCTTTTTCAAATCGACAGTGGTGTCTTTCCATTTATTGAATGGTTCTGTAACTAACACTCTTGGTCGGCGACCGGATGTGTCCGGAAAAAACTTACAAGCAAGGCAATATAACCCATCTTTCAACTTTGAATATGCTATGAATGGGAATTGCTCAAACCAATCGCGACAACAAGATCTTTTAAAAGTTCCGCTTTTGCATCTTTTATCGTTATATAATTTAAACGGAAATTTAAAGCCTGGTTCCGGACACCGATTAGACAAAATCCTGAATTTTACATCGTCCGATAGGGTATGTACATCAATGACTCCAATATCATCTGATAATTGCGATCCAAAGGTATCGTCAACTGGAATTCCCGCAGTTTCCTCGTTGCGTTCATTGTTGAAGATAGGTGACTCATCATCTCCAGTACCGGAAGTTTCATCGTTATTGTCATTACAGGACATACATGACTCATCATTTTGAGTATCTGCAGTTTCGACGTTATTTTCATTGATGGAGACAAAAGACTCATCCACTTCTTTACCCGAAGTTTTATTGTTGCTTCCGTTGTCACAGTGGAACGTAGACTCTTCATCAATTGACATCTCATGGCTAGTATGTTCTATATTTGGTATGTCAGTCTCATAGTCAGTGGATCGCGGTGAATTAGACGCCTGGACGTCTCCAACTACGTCAGAGTCGACCACTCTTAGTTTAGAACTGACCAGGGGTGTTATCTCAAACTGTGATTCAGCGAATCGGTCTGTGATCGATTTGTTTAAATCTTTGATATGTGATATCAAACTTGAACACGAGGAAAATGACAGTACAACAGCTTTACCAGATGGAACACATAGTCCCATATCATTGCGACTGTGTGAATCAATACAATAAAGTATCCCTTGAGCCTTTTTTAAGCCGATAGTTGAACCAGGGTTACTTCCAAGTGTAATGAAAGAAGTTTCACTCTGTGCTAATGATTGGTGTAATGCAGACTCTAAAGTAAATGTTAAAGCGTCAGAATTGTCACTTTCCTGTTCCACAAGTCCACTCATCGGATCTTTCATTGTAATAGAGAAACTTTCGTTTTCAATAAAAATATTCTCCGGAAACTCTGTTATTAGCATGTAGCCATCGGTAGTACAAACTTTATGGTACAAGTCAGTACCTCTTAGAAGAATATTATCTATTTCATCTCTAGTCTTTGGAATAGTATTATCCAACATGCAAGCCAATGCAATGCACGTACATTGTCGTCCACCGCCGTTTATATCACCTTGATGCATTGACCCTTTGAAAACCAGCCTAGAACGCAAAAACAAAATCTGTTATCATATGAATTACACGGACACGTATGATACACTTAACACATTTGTAACGGAACTTCCCCATTTTTTCATTCTTGTTAAAGTGCATGTCATTGCTATACACGTAGCCAAATGTCGCCCCCCCCCCCCCGAACCGAAAAAATCAAGTCCCATAACTCATACAGAATTAAATGAAACATTTATAATGATGGTGCGAAATGATATCAACTACATGTCATGTTAAACAATCCTGCAAAAAATGAACGAATCCGTCCAAGGTTTCATAGGAGTTGTGTACACAAAATAGTCACTGTGTGACGGACGAACAGAGGCCACCATTTCCATGCCCCTCTGACGCGTGGCCGATGGAAGACAATGCAGGGGAGATATTCTTGAATGTCTCTAATGTAGCAGGAGTTGCGTATATAAAGACTGAGAAGGTTTAAAGGGTAATTATATAGTATACTGACAAAACATATACAAGTGATACCTCGCCACGCATAAGGGGATGGCAAATAGTGTACTATAAAACTGTAATTTCTCACAAAAATAGTTCGTAGATTTTGCTAAACATGGATTTAATATTAACACTAAACAACTACATTGAACTGTGCAAATGTTAAAAACGTGTATCCGTTCTCGAGTTATTGTATTAAAACCACCGGGATGGACGGACCGACGGAAAATGTTGTTTGTGTTGTATTTATACCACTCTACCAAGAAATTTGTTTTGCATGCACACGTATAAAAATTGCGGTTTTTATCCAACGCAATCATAGGTTTGAACCCCGTTCTGGATATCATAGTCAAATCTGAGTGACCCCTTCCAAGGCAACGCGTGAAAAAATAACCCCATTTTAGACAATTTAGCTGAAAATACAACCCCTTTTGTCAGAATATACCCAGTATTGTATATATAGTAATATACTCCCCCCCCCGGTATATTTAGAATGGCTATGGGGAATCGAAGTTAGTGTCACACAAAACAACCAAAATTCATGTATTATACTGATTTACTTACCGTTTTGGTTGTTTAAAAAAGGTGTCCAAGACACCTTGATACGATTTTAAGGTCTTTTGACGTTTTGTTTTTGACATCGACATCTTTGCGAATTCTTTATCACATCAACAACAATGGATACTAATCGCAGAGTCGAACACGCCGGACTCCGAGAAACGAAATTTTACGGTTGATGATGACCCATCAAATTGGGGAATCAGTATAAAAAGAAATCAGAGTATGTGTTTAATTAATGAATATGATAAATTGCCATCATTCAATACAATACTAGCAGATTATAACGATAGTTTTTTTCAGCGAATTACGCCCATTACGCCCTTACCTGGACCCGCCCCTGAGTGCAGACCAGAAATTTTTGGGGGTATTTCTTGGCATGAGTCCCGATTGATGATAGACTTTGTTTTCTATGTGACAATAGTTCAGTTGAAACAGAGAAACATTTTCTTATTAAATGTCCTCTATCCAGTGACTTACGATATGAATTGTTTTGGTATGCTCTAATCATATCAATAATTTTAGCATTTTAGACAGTGATGAGATTTTTTTAGGATAATTAAGTGTAATGACATTCAGAGGGTACTTTGCAATCTTCTAAACAGATTTTATGTTCGTAGAAAACTGTTTTTTGCATTAATTATTTATAAAAATCTGTTTTATGTGTCAATATTCCTCATACTGTTACTATAATTTCTGGCATATCCTGTGTATGCTTGTGCCCTGTCCGCAGTGGATTGCTGCTGGAGTTGGAATGCCATGTTACAGAGTTGGCTTCAACTCGGGGAACTTGTAGAGCGAGTTAGCATTCAACGAAATACTATTTTCAACTTCTCGATTTTATTTTTTATTGCGCCATCTTTTCCGCACTCCAATAACCAACAACATAAATTATGTACAACACGTTCCGACACCATAAAAATACGGATTTACTAAAATGTATTTATCACGGAGCTGGACAGTCATATTCTTACTTAAAATTAAATATTATTATTCAGAAGAAAATATAGATGAAAATGGATGAACTTACAAAAAGCATGTGCAAAAATATCATATATTTTACAACACCCGCAGAAAAAAAAACACTGAAAACAACAAAGTATGTCTTCTGCAAGGTTTCTACTCCAACCATCTTACACATATACTAGTATTCAAGAGACTATATTGCGGAAACTTACCATGTAGCAAACTATACAATTTTAAAACAATGTAGTTAATTTTTGCAGTCATATGATGTGGCAGTCTACATAAAAAGAAATCACTAGAGTCCTACTCTGATTTAGTAGATAAACGTTCAAAGTGTTTACTCAATATTACATTTATACAGACATTCACACACACACTTTCAAATTCCCGGGATTATACAAATTGAGACCAGCCCGAAATGTGTCTGATTCATACAAAACATTCAAAGATATTCAACACTAGGAGCATTACTACTTAAGGTTATTTGTGATTATTAATTTCTGACTACGGACATAGAATAAAAAAAAATTCTGTATGCTACAAAAAAGCTTATCATTCCTATAGCTCTTTAGATGTCACTTAGAAACATTTCTTAAAAAACTTCATTACAAATATGATCTCGACAAATAGAATATAAATCCAATGGCACAGATTTAACCAATTAATCTTAAAATAGAAAAAAAAAACTTTTCATTTAGCAAGATTTTGAAAAGGTTAAACAATACTGTGAAGCATTTGCAAGACAAGTTAAGAATATCCAAAATTGTAAATATATGTACCGTTGTTTAGAAAATCATCGTGAAATACTTTCAACCCTTTCCAAATTAACATGAAGATATTACTTGGTGTCGAAACGTAAAGAAAAAAATATTTACAACATGTTTAAAATACGAAGCATTAAAATTAAAGTTCATAAAGCAATAGTCCACATTATCAACAGTTTACCAATCATATGACTTCTGCAATTGTCCATATATAACTATCAAAATTACACAGGCATTTTAAAAGTCACATAGGAACGAAACCGACCGTGATATAAATCTCACAGGTATGCACAGTCCATAAGAATTTCCGATCTAAACGATGAGATAAATCTCACAGATATGCACATTCCATAAATCAAAGTACTATCTAAAGTATGAGATAAATCTCACAGGTATGCAGTCCATAACAAATTACGATCTACACTATGAGATAAATCGAATGAGATAAGCTAATGGTGTTTTCTTTCAAATACAATACTGGATAAACATTAATTCACTGGAGAGTTGTTCAACAGTAATAATTGTAGAAAACAAAGTACGAAAAAAAGACCATGAGATCAATCTCACAATTTATTTCACATTGTATCACGACACTGCAAGATGAATCTTACAAGTGATACGTATAGGCATTTACAGAAAACGGATAATACTAAGATATGAATGTGATGA
The DNA here is from genome assembly GCA_037379345.1 of Perna viridis. Taxonomy (NCBI): domain Eukaryota; kingdom Metazoa; phylum Mollusca; class Bivalvia; order Mytilida; family Mytilidae; genus Perna; species Perna viridis. Next base: position 547,577 of record CM074520.1, read on the forward strand.
ATAGATCATTTATAGCAGATTTTCATTTTTACAATCATTGATAACGCTTGTCAAAATTTTTATAAGCCATAATCTAGCCAGATCAGGGTAAGGATGAATTCCATCTAAGTATAGACCAAAATTCAGAGAATAAACGGGGGCGCCATGGGCTCGTTTACGCACTTTTTCCAAGTCCAATCCAAAATTTGGTGAATTTCCACGTAACATCAGGTTGGTTTCACGAATAAATTTATTAAAATCTGAAACTTGAAGTTTTAACAATTTGTCCATTTCTCCAAATTGTTCCGGATTCGGATGTTTCCTAGAAATATTCCATAAATATATCGAATAAAATGGTAGTTCTAAAAATATAATTTTTACAGTTGGGTAAGCTGACAGAAATCTATAAATTTTTCTGTATCATTCACATATTTGTGTGACCTGTTCATTTCCAGCAGCTCTCAATTCTAGATACTGATTTTGTTTTAACTCTGTCAAATCACATGTCCCTAGCCATATATACACATTTAGATGTCTGGAACACAGCTCTTCAAATTTTGCTTACAAATTTTGCTGTAGCCATATCAGCATATCTTCAGTTTTTGCTCCTTTTGTATGCCAAAAGAAAACCTTATTTTCTGGATGTCGTTTATAATCAATTTCTCTCTCTAAGTATTTACCCTTCCTGTCTGATAAGATAACCGGTATCGTCTTTAAAAGAGGTGCATTTTCCAATGTAGAACTTAAATTGTAAATATGTTTTCTTATTCTTGATAAGCTCATTCTAAACTGACTATGGAAATGAGATCAATCTCACATTCCAAACGGATGACCATTAAACAATCGATGAACTCGATGAACTATTTGTAGTTAGATCAAGTCGGTGTAACACTTTTTTTTAAATGATCAATAAAATGTAGGCGTGTCCTAAAATAGATGATTGAGAAAAAAAATACAAACGTAGGCCATTCACTGGTAACACAGTTGAAATCGAAAATTATGTAACGGAGGGCGGTGTTCGTGATTGTAACTTGATTTTAGCTTTTGGTCCTAATTGATCGTATTGTAACCATATTGCATGCTACGCTGGTTCACCAACTAAATGTGCTAGGTATAATTTCTATCCGTTTTCTACTTTTTGCGCTAGAACCGCTTAACTTTCAATTGCTGGTTTGGTTCAGAAGAAGATTCCGTGCAATTCAAATCTGATTTAATAAAATTTTCGTCACGAAATCGCAAGGGAGGTATTATAGTTCGTCGAGGACGTAATGAGCGGGGCTGTGTGATGACAATTTCCTGATCTTGTGTGTCTATTGAAACGGCATCAGTTTCCACTTCAGAATTAACATTTTCGGTCCTTTGTGTGAAATGTTCTTCGTCAGACGAAATGTTCTCTTGTTGCTTCAAAACTTTATACAAGAAATACTTACACGGATTTGGTTTTCTCACATAAGCTGGTTTTAGTCTGTTTATTTGTACAGGTTGTGAAAGAATTTGTCCATTAGACAAATCTTTCAAAATATACATATGAGGGCTTTGCACACAAGATATAATATACGGACCACTAAATTTGTTCTTAAATTTCTGTCCTTGTCCTGTTGTCTCTTTTGACAGATATACAGTCATTTTTTTTTATAAAGGACAGTTTTGACATTTTTTCTTTGTTAACGCGCTCCAACATTTTCACTTTAGTGTTTTGTGAATTTCTCTCCACCTCCTTGCGAATTATATCCAATTTCTCCACATGCCGCTTAACATAATTATGACAGTCCTTTGGCAATGAAGCAAAGTCTGTATCTTTAATATGCAATGAAATGGGAAATTTAGGCCTCTCACCAAAAACCATTTCGAAAGGCCAATATTTCAAACTTGCAGTGGGAGTATTGTTCATTGAAAATATAATTCCGGGTAAAACGTCTTCCCAGTTAGAACACTTTTCGATATATGGAATAATGAGTTCTGCTACGTTCTGTGAGGGCGCTCACATGCGCCTAGGCAGTGATGCATATTACTTGGTGTAAACTCCTTTTGAATATCTAGAAGTCTGCACACTTCCTTGAAACACGCATTAATAAACTCTGACCCTTGATCCCTTATAACTGTCTCACAAACGCCGAATTGTGTTACTAATTTGAAAAACGCATTTCCAACTGTTAAAGTGTCACTATTAGGAATTGCGTCAGCATACATGAACTTGTGGAATAGATCGACGGCCGTAAAAATGTAACTATTTCCGGCCCGTGGGGTTGGTATAGGTCCGTAAAGATCGACTTCCCACACATTAAATAGAGCCTTTGTTTGTAAAGATGTGTATTTTCTGCTTTGACAGCCTGGGCATGAACGGACATAATCGGAAACATTTTGACTAAGCTTCGGAAAGTAATAATGTTCCTGTATCATGTCTATAGTGTTTTGAATTCCACTATGGCCTCCTAAAGGTGAGTCGTGGTGCATACTGATGGTCGTTTTCACAACAATTTCTGGTAATACCAACTTGTAATCGCTCATAATCGTAGATCTTACACATTTTGATTTGCGTACGTAAAACAACAATCCGTTTATAATATGAAAATTCGGAGCAACTAAAAGTATGTGTCGATCGTCTTTTTGTAGTTTGGGTAATTTGTCATGTTCCAGATAGTTCATGATGGGTTTACAATATGGGTCCTTCAATTGCATGTTCTTAATATTTTCCATGGAAAACCCATTTTCGCAGAACACGTTAATGGATTCCAACAATTCAGTATTTCGATTGTCTGCACGTTCATTGGTGGTTTCTGAATCTATGTGCGTAACTTGAGTTGAAGAGTTTGTGGTTTCGACATTTTGAGTATCAGTAACGTTGTTTTGACTGTCGTAGATGTTTTCGACGAACTATCAGAGACTGTCAATGTGCGCGTGTCAGAGTTATGCACATTAGAGTTCGTATCGCTATCATCTTCCCAATTTTCGTTATCGCTTTTCAACACTTGAGCATCAGAAGAATGCACATTAGAGTCAATATCTCGATGCACATCGGAAATTTCGGGATCACTTTTACTACTACAATTAAGAACTGGTGCTTCTTTATCGGACTTCCGAAAAACACAGTCTTTAATTCCTGTATGTCGCTTAGTCAAAACTTTTTTGCGTTTCTTAGATAATTCGTCATATTGATCAACACACTCAGTGTCCGCACCGTATGCATTTACCGATTTGTATGATCTTGGCATAATATCGGAAAGTTTTGTAGGCACATGCTGATCAGGTATCCGAGGAATATGCATAACATTGTTTACTTTCATGTCGTTTCTCTCGTTACAAGACTTGGATTCCATAAGTATTTCATTCAGTGTGCTTCCGGTTGGTGTCACTATTTTACCGACTTCTTCTATTTCTTATGGAAAATACGGATCGGTTTCTTCCGGACTTTCCAACTCGGACTGTTCTCGGTTTTTTACACAACGTGACAGCGCATCCTGCACTTGCACGTCTCTAGCAGGCTTGTATTTGATTTCAAAATTAAATTGTTGCAGGATAGCGATCCAACGTTCGTATATCGCTCCTTTCAGCTGATTGTTGAACAACGGCTTAAGTGCTTGATGATCACACTCAATTATAAACAGTTGCGTTCTTAAATATGATGAACATTCCAAAATAGCTGTCACCATTCCAAGCAGTCCTAATTTCGTAGGGCCGTACGATCTCTGCCACTTGCTGAGAGTTTTGAACCAAAACGGATGACTATGACTTCGTTATCCTTACTTCCGCACTCAAATTTTTGATATAGCATGTATCCTATCGCTTTTGATGACGTATCTACCGCGAGATGAAATTGCTTGGAGTAGTCTGGAAAAGCAAGTACGGGAGAATTCAATAATAACAATTTCAAACGATTGAAAGCATTTGTTGTTCGTCTTTCCATTGGAAGCGAGTATTCTTTTCAAAAGTCTGGTGAGTGGTTCTATCTCATCGCTAAAATTCTTAATGTATTTACGGAACCAATTCAATAAACCAATCAATCGTCGCAATTCATGTACAGATTCCGTAATCAATATTAATATTAAAATTTGAAATAAATTCTGAATTTACACAATTTTCCAGATCCTAATTGTTCATTTTGAACATAATGATTCGTTTGCTTCGTATCCGGCATTGTCACTACAATATGGTCATTTGAAAATAATTCAAGTTCAGCAATAATCTTTCCTTTCTTCAAACTAATAGAATTATTTGTGAAATTTAAAATTTTCACATCTCCTTGTCTCTATTTACAGTGCAAACGGCTTTTGAAACAAGAAGTCCATTTTTCTCGGGCAACATATACCTTGCATACCATATGAAACATTTCCCTCAATTTTTCCAGTAACTAACATTTCTGTGTTCGGCGCTATGCTAACATTGTCTCTACACATCACTTTGAAATATTTCGATACGATTTGATGCTTTCCAAAATCAACTATTATCCTTTTCGAAAATAAATACTTTGTACCAATTATTAGTGGGTGTGAAGTTTGTTTCAAAATATACTTTTTAATCCAATGTTTTCCCTGGGGAGCCGAAATCTTAATATTTGATGTACCATAAACACTGATTGATTGGTTGTTTGCTAATGTAAGAGTCTCTGATAATGGATTAAATTTCGATTTGTACGATTCCGGAATATTATCATAAAGCTGTTGTGATAGTAAATTTATTGAGCTTCCACAGTCAACAAGAGCAGAAATATTTAAACTGTCAATTTTTACGGGCATATATAAAAATTGGGACTGTGTATCATCAATGTTTTCATCTTCACAATCCGTTTCACTTTCATGGACATGAGCAAATCTACAGGTGGCACTTATTTTCGTTCTCCCCGGGGTTGTGCCTCTGGTTTCCCTTATTCGTTATACACTGAGAAATAAGATGACCATTTTGACCACAAAGTCTGCATTTATTATCATTATTTACATTACCTTGTTCATTCCAATTACATGCCCTTGCAAAGTGGCCTGGTGCGTTTCATTTTCTACAAAGACCATTATCAGCAAAATTCTGGTTTTCTGATCTAAATGTTTGACGTGATTGACGGAGATTAGGGCTTGGTGGTTGATTGGAAGGCGGCAAAGTTTGGGCTGATGAATTTGTACCCATATTTGCGATAGCTTGTGTAATTTTGTCAATTTGACATTGAAATTCGGTCATAATGGACGATTTCATCGCTTCCAACTCTTTTGGAATAACATGTTGGTCATTGGTTTTTGAACTTACCGCTGCAACTAAGGGAGCAATTTTTCGGGTAGACCTTTAATGAACTTAATTTAAATTTCATGATCAGAGTTTCTCAACAATTGGGCTTTCTCTACTAGTTGTGCATAAAAATTATCTAGTTGTCCTTTTGACAATTTTATGGTATCAAATAATTCAGATTCTAACAATAAGACAGGGTTTCGTAAATTTCCATTTGTGCACTGGGCCTTGTTGTAAGAAATGTGTCCCATGAGTTTTTCTTTTCAGCAACTAATGTGTTGAACCATGTCAGTGCAGGGCCAGTCAGGTGTAAATGAAAAGCAGCTAATTTTCGCGGACCATCCTCTGGGGAAATATTATGTTTGTTTGTTTGTTGGGGTTTAACGTCCGAGCAGCAATATTTCAGCTATATTCAGACGATGAACATGAAATTGATGATAAAATGAACATGAAATGATGATGAAATGAAAAAGGGATGGGATACAAGGACAATGGGGTCGACAAATTTTGATTGCCACTGGAAATAGGGAGAGGTGGGTAGGGTCGGGCAATTTAGCCTCCTGTGGCGGAGCCCTATGGTTCCTACTCCGGAAGAATACCACAGCAGGGTTCTTTAACGTGCGAGGATCGTGGCATCTTTCCCAACACGGTGCACCACTATGGTTTGCGGTCAGGTTTTCCGTGTTATAGCCTGACAACCCCAGCATGTAACACGGCAGGGGTACCCCATTCCACCACCTGGGGCACACATCCCAGTTGATCTGTTGGCAGAGCGCCCTAGCCCCCGGCTAGGGTTCTGAGCACTATTTAGTCGTCTTTTACGACAAGCTTAGCGCTGCTGCAGGCCTTTTCTTTTAAGGCTAGAAACCACTAATTCCACTTCCCATAGGCTTCTATGCTAATTTCACAATATTCAATGGCTTCTCTGGACTTTACCTTAACTTTAACCTGCAGAGGACTATATATCAGCATGATTCTACATATGTCAGCTCACAATCCTCAGAATGACATGTGGGGTTAGCAGACTTGCAGTGCAGTACTGGTCACCGGTAGTGAAGGGTCTATAAATAGCATGGAAAATCCCAGTGTTTTCACAAGATAGGGGCATATTTGCAAATCATTATGGAGATTAGGCTTCACATCACAAGAAGCAAAATGCACCTATAAAATGTACAGAAATGTTTTTCCTTTCAGAAACGGTTTAAATTTTTTAAATAAGATGAGAACTTTTTTCAGAGCACTATGAGGAACAGGGGTAATTTCTGCGTAGGACTATTTTTGCGTACGTTCCAAATGCTCATTGGTTGAATTGGTGGTCTGTAACCTAAACACCCGGACCTGCACGGAGTGGCAATATTATGAACAACTGCAAACGATTCAAACTCAGAAATAAATTGAAGTACGTTTTCGTGAGGGTATCCACCAAATTTTCTGCAAGTAGCTATTTTTTTCCATTTTGTAAACACTGTTTATTGGTAAATGAATGGGTTGGACTAAAGGTTGATGATGGTAGTTGTGTAATACGTCTGGGGTCTCAGGAGATAAAATGTTTTCATATGCTCCAAAACTGTCGGTTTGTGCAGGTGTTTCCAAATTTTTAAACAATAGGTTTGGTGTTTCGGGTGACGAAATGTTTTCATGAATTCCAAAAATATCGTCGAGCTCGGATGGTGTTAAATTTTCAAACGAATTTGGGATACTGTCTCTGGAATTTTTAGAATTTTCGCTGAGGTTTAATGGGGAGTCAGAATAATCATGTATTAGTGATGATTGACGATTAAGCAAATAATCTATATCGTTGGCAAGTTCTGTATTAATCTCATTATATCGTATGAAATCTTCGGATAAAATTGAATCATTGTCACTATCAGCTGACATTTACTAAATCTATACAATGCAGTGAGATGAATCTCACTTACAAAAACGACAAAAGAAATGAGTCAATACCTACTATTACAATGAGATTAATCTCACATGTAATATGACACGTGTTTTTTTTTTTTTTTTTGACCAGGTTTGCTATAACTTTTCTATCATCACAAACAATTGATACTCCAAAATACATCGTTTTTCAGGTTTTCCATCATGTTACAGAGTTAGATTCAACTCAGGGAACTTGTAGAGCGAGTTAGCATTCAACGAAATACTATTTTCAACTTCTCGATTTTATTTTTTATTGCGCCATCTTTTCCGCACTCCAATCACCAATAACATAAATTATGTACAACACGTTCCGACACCATAAAAATATGGATTTACTAAAATGTATTTATCACGGAGCTGGACAGTCATATTCTTACTTAAAATTAAATATTATTATTCAGAAGAAAATATAGATGAAAATGGATGAACTTACAAAAAGCATGTGCAAAAATATCATATATTTTACAGCCATATCACACGTCAAGGACCTCTGCTGTTGTGGTATCTCATCCCTATCAATCCAGTGTGTGACGAGGTAATGGGTGCATGCATGCGGAGGATGGACGTGTCTATATGTGATGGTGTGAGGGGTGTTAAAATTATGATCAATTACGTTTTTTACGATAATGATGAGGAAGTGATTGTGTTGGTGGTGAGGATGTCTGTGTTAGAGTGTCAACAGGCAGTGAGCAGCAGGTCCAAGGCGGAGCCCTGGTAGGGGGTCCAGGGGAGATAGCGCGGAGATAGCGTTATAGAGCATAATTTATGCCTCTCCTGGATGTATTTTATCTCCAAAAAAAAAAAAAAATTCGCAAAATTAAGTGCAGTCAAAAGCTTTTTTGCCTAACGGCAGCTACGCGCCTGGTCAAATGTGTTAATGTTATTATATTCAGTTGTGAGTTGTGTGGAGGTACATACTAAATTTTGTGGTGATGGAATTCCTCTTTGATCACATGCTATCATAATGACTTGCAAAATATTGGCTTAATATAACTCATTAGTTACTTACAAATGTATTTATATGTTATGAGTACTTTCTTTATATTGACAAAGTCTTATTCTAATCATGGTATTTTTATGCGTGTCAAAAATTGTAGTAATATATTGACGAATTACATTATATTAACGTTTTCTTTAGTGATTTCATTTAGCTTATTCAAGATATATTCATGCATAAGAATGAGAAATTTATATACCATATTCTAAATCTATCCATTTTTTTACATTTATTTTACAAACTATAATTTTGAGTACTTTTTATCGTTAGTTTTAATAATTATATCTAGTTTGATTTAAAATATCTTATTGTTAGTTTTAATATAAAGTATTAATTGGCCTTTAATTGATATTATTGAAATTTTTATGAATTTTTTTTTTTTTTTTTTTTTTTTGCTTATTTGTCTTAAAAGACTTAATTTTGAACTTAAAAATATTTAAATTCCTTTTAATTTAGATAAATGTAAAAAAAATGTACATTTTCCCATCTTTTATCTTTAGTTTTGGTACATTAGTCATCAAAATCCACCCAGTGGTTTTACAAATACACTTAGCAAAGTAACCTTATTTTTCAACAGAGAAAGTTGAATACACTGATCTCTGATCTTTTTATTAAAATGTCCACATAATTACTACATTTATTGTTAAAGTAACTACTTTTGAAAAATAAAAGTTTATTGGAATTTGATATGTGATGCTTGCTCCTGGCAAGGATTTATATATCTGTATTTAACTCCTTGCTCCTGGCCATGGATAGACTAGATTGATCCAAAATTCTTTGTTAAATACAAACTAGAAGATGTTTAAAGGAACATTTATTCTCAATGATGTAAAAGAAACCAATTTAAGTTTTTGTATGTGTAAGTAGGCCTTGTTCGTCCAAGGATTAACATTTTCAGTTGCTTTGAAAAGCTTATATGCCAAAGTATTTTCTGACGATAAGAGATGATTCAGAAAAATATTATTTATTTTTAGGTAATATAAAGTCCCTGAATTCACAGGCACTTGGGACCAGGATTTTTTTTATTAATTTTCCTAAAAAATATCATTAAATCATTTTATTTCCATATATGAACAAAACCCTAGTCCAAAGTGCCTGTGCTTGAATTAAGTGATCCCCGGCCCTGCTCCCGTATGGTTTTTGCCTGATTTTGTTTCGGACGTTTCGGATATGCTTTTGTCTAATTATGTCTTACTTAATGTCTTACTTACGTTTTTTTTTTTTTTTTTTGTCGCTGCCTTGTAAGAAGCATAAATATGAGAGAATAAATTTATTGCCATTTGAAACCTGAAGTAACCTCGCTTAATAATTTTTTTTGTTCGGGTTTCTCGGGACGTTTCCTATATGGTAAGGCAAGACAATTTTCTATCGAACATCGAGATGCCCGTATGTAAACGTCATAATCGAGAAAAGACTATCGCATATTATTACTCAGAAAATATCAGGAATTGAATGAAAACTAACAAAAAGAGTAACAAATTTTAAATAATAGAAGAAAAATATGTCAACACCAGCACGAAGGAGGTTAATGCGTGATTTTAAAAGGTAATATGCTTCTCTGACCATTGTTAAAGATTGTTTTTGGTTAATAAGAATATGGCTTCCGTTTTGTTTTGATCAACACATGATTATAAATCAGCTGATCTTTAATTTTAGGTTACAAGAGGACCCACCCGCTGGTGTAAGTGGTGCTCCAACTGATAACAATATAATGTTATGGAATGCAGTTATATTTGGGTATGTTTAAGATGTAATAACAACAAATTTGCCTACACAGGCTACAGTGACCTAAAATAATCACACAGATGGCACGAGTAAGCATTTGCATTGAGTTCCTTTGGGTAAGAAGCAAGTTTGAATCACATTAAAAGATGGAATAAAAACTTAACAACTTTTTAACTAAATTAGAAGTTCAAGAAGTCAATACTCAATTTGACAAAAAAGATAGTGTAATTTAAAAATGTAAGTACTTAATGATGTCACAGTGTTATTTTCTGTTCTGACATCTTTACTTATAATCCACTTTAATTGACAACGAGGGCTCTAAATTGTCACTTGAGGTCATTTTGGGGCACCATACCAATACAGGAGGGAAATTTATTTACTAAAAACTGCAATGATTAGCCTTCACCTGATTAGGATGATGCAAAAGTGTCATTAATAGGTACCAACACCACAGGAGTATATGTTTAATTGAGAATTTGGTAAAAATGATAATCTTAAACTGAAAGCTGAATTTGGCCAGTTGGGGCACATTGTAAATTTCATAATGAGAGCAGCATGGGGCTTGAAAATCAAAGCATGGTGTAGTGTCACGCTAAATTGCTAGGGAAATTTCTGCCCGTTATGAAATAGAGCATCAGGGGATGTGATGCTATATGGCCCTTGGGAGATCACTGGTTTAATGACAAACATTATCATCAACCTAAATTTTATTTTCTTCATTCACAGTGAAGCCACTGTGTCCAAATAAAAAAAAAACTGAGATAAATTGCTTCATTCCAATACTTAATTCATTTATTTTTTCTGTATATATCTGAAATGCTATTAAACTTAAGAAAACATCAAGCATATTTTGTTATGTAAGCAGAGAAATTAAACTACAAGCATATTTTGAAATGGTGACTCCACTGGGACTTCTCCCATTATCTTGTGTGAAAACGGGGAAATGTTAATATTAAGTGTCGACAGGGTATGATGTTAAAGGTTGTCTTTTTCAGGGACAAGTGAAAATACCATTTGAAGAAGTAAAAGTTAAATCATACTTCCACAGGGGACAACCAAACTTTATTTTTTGATGTGCAGTTACTAAAAGACAACATAAGTTTCAATTTGGGCCGGTAGAATTTTCATCAACTTGTCTGATAGGATAAGTTTTACATAATGTTAATGTCATACCCTGGTTGACAGTAGTATATTTTAACATAGTACATGTATGTTTTTAATTTTTTTGTAGTCCACATGATACTCCTTTTGAAGACGGTACTTTTAAATTAACTGTAGAATTTACAGAAGAATATCCAAACAAACCACCAACTGTACGATTTGTTTCTAAAATGTTCCATCCTAATGGTAAGTATAATATCTTTTGTCTTCTCATTGAATTTCTTACATTTTTTGTTATTTACACTTTCTGGTTGGACTAAAGATCTTCATTGTAAGATTTGATAAAACATCTTTACACTACATGAACATACCACCTCCGTGTGTATAAGTGGGATGACACACAGTCTTCAGGTTGTTGCTTCTTTGAGCTAACATACTAAGAATTTGGCTCCACATAAAGAACTAGTACAAAGCAGGGTTTGTTTACTTGATCAACAGTTTTTAGCCTTCAATGCATTGAATGTCTGCCATACATGTATGGCCTATAATTACGATCTTATTACACTCAGTTGAATTCTTACACCTATAGCTCAAAATTGATTTGCTTATTTAAAAAGATGCAGTTGTAGTCTTTTTTATTCACTTCAGACATATTTTTTACAATGATCTTGGAATAGTCTCAAAATGACCTTTTTACAATAAAAGCTTACAATTATTTAAAATGTACATTCAGTCTCCTCTGCAGACCAGTGACCGCTTCCTGATAAACTCTTAAGGTATAAATTCACTGGCTTATTGACTCTGGCATGTATGATGTAAAATTTTTTGCAAGACATGGGCAGTATTCTTTACAGATATCTGCTAATTTGCTTCATACTGCAAGCGTTTTATTACATTGACCATATACATGTGTGTACACACGATATACAGTCACTGACTGAATATAACTTCTCAGTTGTGATGTCATGAACGTTACAGTGTTGTTAAGTTGCCAGGATGTCTTTCACTTTGAATAAAAAAATTGTTTTCCTTGCTTAAAACTTCTATTTTTTGTTACAAATTTTGTTGCTGTATAAGACCAGAACAGTGCACCGACTTGACAAAAACTTTGCAGTCATGGTGAAATTAGTCACTCTGTCGTACATGACCGTTACTCTTAGCTGCCGATCTGGTAAAATTTGTGTGATTTCCAGACCAGATGTCGAATACGTTTTTTTATTAGACACGCCTCAACCGGAACTTCTGGTTTAAAGATGGCGTCTGAATTTAGGCAAATTTAAATTGGATTTTTTCGGTCCGGCAGATAATTGTTCAGTCCAGCAGATTTTGTTAGGTTGCTGGACCAAATGTCCGACAGGTTGAAAGATGATTTCGCCAGGTCTGACTTTGCTATGCAAATTTGGCTTAAGCTATGAAATTGCGAGGCACAGCCTCACATTTTCCTACGGTTTTAAGTCTTACTCGTATGTCTGTTTTATGTCAACTCAGTGCACTGTTATTGTCTACATAAGTAGCAGGTTTAAGTACTGAGTTTAAAAGAGGTTTGCGATAGTGAATATTCACCCTGCTGAGGAGATTTATTTTGTGAAGTCACCAACGTCATCATCCTTTTGAATGAAAGATTATTGAGTATAAATACAATTTCAAACTATATTGTCTTAAACATGTTCTCTTACATATGAAATCAGTACATGTATTTCACTTTCTCATGTTTATCTTTGTTGTTTTGACTTGATAAATCATTTAGAAGTGCTTGTTAGTCAATTTTTTTGTTGTCTAAAGCACTTTCAGTAGAAGTGTTTAACCAAGCAACATGTACCTTGTATTTCAGTATATGCAGATGGTAGTATATGTTTAGATATTTTACAAAACAGATGGAGTCCTACTTATGATGCCTCAGCCATTTTAACTTCTATACAGGTATGTTTATAACAAATAGTTCATAATGCTGTATTATTAAGAAGCATATAGAATGGTTGGTTGGCCCAGAAAGTTGTTTGGACCAAAAAATAGCTTAGGTCTATTTACATTATCCATCCGCATAAGACTACAAATGTACATGAGTCAACCTGAACAGAAGTACGAAACTATGTTGAGTGTGTATTATTTTTTCCACAAGACCCAAGCTACAAAAAAAATGTACCACAACATTCCTTCTAAAATTATTTTGAAAATAAATAAAAGACATCCTGTCATTTCTTCAATTATCTAAAATTATTTGTTTTTCTATATATAGCTCAGTACTACCTGATTACTTCCAGAAAAAAAATTGTGAAATTCACCATTCTTGGGTTTTTCAATCTTTCCATGTTTGTTGTAAAGGTGACAAGGCACGCTTTTTTTTTTACCACTTTTAGTGTTGCCAGTGATGTTTTTTTTTTACTTACATGACTATTTTTTAACTGATAAACATAAAAAAAACATTAGATTTGATTCCTTGATAGATGTTTATTTCTGTATGAAATTTCTGTAGATATTGAATTAACCTATTCAGCCTATTTAGTGGAAGCCTTTAAAATGCCAGTGTTGTGAAACACATATTAGCAAAAAGTGATAATATTAAAGCAGGGAAAAATACATTTGTAGCTTTGATATAGTCTTGCCTCCACAAAGTCCTTTTTCACTAACCACAAAAAATTGATGTTTGTGAAAATAAATGAAATCACAGTAAATTCTTTTGTGTCAGAACACTAAATATTGCTCTTACAAGTCATCACACTCAAAATGAAAACAGGAAATATTTCATTATTATAAAAATCGAACTCCAAATGAAATTTGTTTACATTATTACAGATAACTTAAATGTTAATGTGTATGTATATGTATGGAAAATTGTAATGAATATGAGTTTTTCACAGATATAAGTCCAATTGTAAAACTGCCATTTATTAGAAACTACTCCGTAGTTATTTTTGTCCATCACTCTGTAACATTTTATTTCCTGTAACAAATTTGTCATTTTCTATCATTGGGAATGCTAAGATATTTAGCATGATGACTTGTACTGTGTCTCTTTTCTGGTTCCTCACTGATCTACTTCCTGTTTACCAATCAAGGTGGTGCATAATGAGAATTTTCATATCAGATATCTCTCATTCTGAAAATCACAGGCTGTATATACAAAGCTTCATATGGGTTACTGATTGGTGGAATGTGTTTTCTTACTCATATTAAATCCGATTCCTGTTTGTCAAAAAAAGCGTGGGGTTTCATTGGTGAGCCGTCACTCCCAGATTTCTTTTTTGTGTGCGTGTTTGTGAGTGTGCGTTCTTGCTGCCGGATAATTTCTGTCTAAAAGTGTCAGGTCATGGCCATTCTGATGTTTTCTTTTATGATTTCAACACTCGTTATTCTGTGTTTGTCTGCAGTCTACCTATTTTCTTGTAGTAAAGTATTAAAAACTTTCTTCGTCATTAACTCATCTTAACAAAATGCTAATTATTATTAAGAACAATCCTCAGAACTTAGCTGTTCAGTTCAAATAATACAAAATTAAAACAAATCAAATTTAGATCAAAGAGTTTCTAGGATTGTTAAGTAATAAGATTAGCTGTCATCTTGCCACTTGTCATTTTATCATTTAAATCAAGTTTGGTTGATGTTACTAAAAAATTTTTTCTGATTTTAGTCTTTACTACATGATCCAAACCCAAATAGTCCGGCAAATAATGAGGCTGCCCAGTTATATAGAGAAAATCGTCGAGAATATGAGAAAAAAGTGGCATCTATAGTCCAACAAAGCTGGCAAGATGATTCGGACGATGAGGACGACACAAAAGAATTGTCATAGCAACAGCTTTAACTTTCACATCATATTTTTGTTAAAACGTATAAAAATCTCTGTTTTTTGATGTACACATATCATTTCCTTATGCAGTACTATGTCTTTTTATGGGTTTTATTTTGGTTTTCTTGTTATAGTCTGAATTTAATAGTATGATGAAGGCACTGTATGAATGGTTATATCACGAGGTTTAGGTCTGGTTACATTTGTTATGAATAATCCCGTAGAGTTATAGTGAAGCAGTCCACTTATACAGTGTCACTCCATACCTAAGTGTTTGACATGTACTTTGTTTAATGTGTGAATGTAGTGTATATATGTTGTTTGTTGAGAGTTCTGAACAAAATACATGTCATTCAAATGTTGTATCAACTACAGCTGTGTGATAATTAAACTTTGGCTGTAGGTGTGAGACATTTATTTTTAATCTCAGTTATTATACTTAGATTAAAATCAGACAAAAAATCTCCCATTTGTATCCTGTCTTGTACTTCCTTATGTTGCTATGTATCATTTTATAGTGATTATATTTTAGTGTTTCCAGTTGCTACAAACCTTAACATGAATTGCAGTAAGAATTATTTGCTATGGATTACATTGTATTTTTTCAGTCCTTACTTGATGAACCCAACCCTAATAGCCCTGCTAATAATGTGGCTGCCCAGTTATATAAAGATGATAAAAGAGAGTATGAAAAACGAGTCAAAGCCATTGTAGAAGAAAGCTGGATATTTCATGGATCTGTTGAAGATGACTGAGCACTGTCTCTTTCATAATAAAACATTTAAGACCTAGAAAGAAGAAAACTGAGATAGTTTACTTATTTTTTAGGTTTCAAATGAAAACTAATGGTGTGCACCAAGATCTTGTCACTTTTTTAAGTAACGATATCATTATATGAATTATGTGTTAATGTTTTGATTTGATATTCATGCATGTGAGATTAACTTTTATGACCATTGAAAAGTATCATTATACAAAGTAACTGTCAAGGAATGTTTAGTTTTCAACCTTTGAAATACAATACATTGTCAACAAAATTTCTGCTTTTCTTTTTGGAAGTAAGTCGTTAGGTATTTTTTTTATTTATGAGCTGTGATTTTTCTCCTGTTTGCAATATATTTTAAGTGCTTTAGATTGTAGAATTACTTTAAAAGAAAGTTTTTATCCTATTGTATCTTTTTCTAATAGATAAGCTTTTGATATTTGTTGCAAGACTATAAAAATAACTAACATTGTTTGCCAATATATTGTTTCCCAGTCAGTTAACAATCATGTAAGGAGACAGAAGGTTGGTCTAAAGGCCTAGGTAAACATTGCCTTACTGTATTTTTCCTGAAGTGCTGTAATTTATGGAGGAAATTTTATGTGTACTTTATGGTGTACATAATCATACATTGTTTCATTTTGGTCTTAAGTTATATTTTGTTTTGTTGACTTTATATATTTATACCACTTCTTTTAGTATTTTTCATCAACATTTTTGGCCTTAATACTGGTTATTATTCAAGTACTGAATAAATGATATCGAGAGAGCAGTCCAAAACATAAAAGAAATCATAAGTTGATTTATCTAATAATTAATCATGAATAGTTACCTAGAGTTAAGCAACAAAATGAATTTAGTATATTTATTCTTATCAGGAAATGTGGATATATTTTTTTTTAATTTTAATTGACTATTTTCCAATTGAGTTTATTTTCCTTTAAGATCTAAAATGGTGCAGTCTCTAAGTTAGCATTGAACATTATAATGTATGGTTTACTAATATAAGGAACTGAGTGGAACTGATTATTTTTATGTAACAAATTAGTTGCTGTACTTTGAAGTTATAATTGGAAAACTAAATATTCCAGACTGAGAGTTTAAGGATAATTTACAAGTTTTCAGTCAGAAACAAAACCTTGTATTGCCATAAATAGAGACATTAAGGGCCATAGCTGTTCCCACTTAAGATGTCCTACCAAGTTTCTGGATCTTTGGTTTCTACTTTGATGTGGACCACTGGTTCAGAAGGTTTATCTGGTTAGATATTATTAAAGAATCAGTCCATCTTCATGTAACAGCTCCGTACATTAAACACGAGAGATGATGTAAGGGTACTCTGCTTTGGTTGTTGTTATTAACAGTATTGTCCTATTGTTTTTATTATCACATCTTTTGTCTTAGTTTGATTATTGTATGAGTTACATACACTGGGATTATTGGTCTATTCTATTTGGATTTTCTCTATACATGTGTTCTCCTCTTCAATTGTAGGGTTTTTTTTTATAATTTGTGTAAATTTGTAAGCAGTCAGTTGAGCTTTGATTGACTGTAAGTAAGGTTATACCAACAGATATAGATTGTTTATTCCCAAGTGTAGGTCTCTCAGATTGTTACTACTTTAATCATGATTTATTGAGTTTTGTAGTGATCATTGGTAAAAATCAAGATATTAAATTTTAATGACACATTTTACTTGTTTGTTTTACTTCGGTTGTCATAGCAGATTAACACTTTTTTAACCCCACCTAGTGAGTGGGTGGCATTTATTTAAATCACCTTGTCAGTCAGTCACAATTTTCACCACAAAAATCTTGGCTTTTGCATATAATGTTTCAAATTTGGTATGGCTTTATACCAATGGTACATACATTGTAATATATATATATATATATTTTTTTTTGTTCACTAGACAAGAGAAGTTTATATAAATATATTTCATATGATTACCCATTTTAAAGGCCTCTTAATCAGATTCAGGTGAGTTCCTCTAGACAGATTGAGGAGGTAGGATTGAAAATTAGTTGAGACTATTACTCAGACATCAATTATGCCTTATTCCTCTACATATGATTGGTATTTATCAGCCAGTTAACCTAGTTACAATCCTCCTTTGAAATATGTTATTTTATTGGAGGTAGTGTATAGGTTTCAGTTGATGTAGTTAGTGTACGGTCATTATATGGTTATAGTGCATATGTTGAGGAATTTCAGTGTTGTCAAGTTATGTGAAAATATGACTTAGTCTAATTAGAATTTGACCATTTTTTGTTTATTTAACAATTATACTTGATAGTAAATCAGTACGTGTATGCAGTAGCGGATCCAGAGTGGGTGTAGGGGGATGGCACCCCCTTTTTATTGGTTAATTTGTCATTTTCATTGGTAAAATTGACCAAAAAATGGCACATAATGTCCTAGATCACCCCTCCCAATTTTTTTCTGGGGATCCACAGCTGGCACCCCTCCTTTTCAATATGTCCATCTCTGGTATGACTACGGACTAGGACATTTCTCAGATTACTGTTGGGTACAGTGTAGTAGAAGCTCCATCTTTATTTTATGTTGTGTTCTCATGAAACTACTACAGTGCAGTTTCAGTCCATTAAATAGATTATGGAGTTTTGCATATTGTTAAGAATTTCAGTTACCACAAGTTCTGCAAAACTTGGGCATCATGAATGCTGCAGCAGGGGGTATTAATTATGGTAAATATATATAATAATATATTAGTTCAATAATTTGTGCATTAATGATAATGTGTCTCTGTTGTGATATACACTAGCTTTCATAGTACAGTTCCTATTATGTGTGTTATAGGGTACACTCCGCTTTCCTATAATGTGTCTCTGTTTAGTGTTGGTCTAACATTGTCTTCTCTGTTTGGTGTCCTGCTATCTCTCTCTCTTGGAATTTCTTATCCTCTGCTATGTATGATCCTTAGAATGCCCCATTTTTTTCACTTGTTACTGACTAAGTAATTTCATAGTCTACATTGCAAAGGACCAATAGTAAATTTAGTGGAGGTTGGTCTGTATTTCCTAAAAAAAAAAAGTGAAAAGCACCGATTGCTAGATATGAATAATAGTATGTGTTACTTCATTTAAAAGGGTTGCACTAAGGACAATCATCTTTTCCTTCCTGTGATATGGCGGATATGTATTTTTTTTGCACAAATGATTCTAGCCAAAAATACCAAGATGATCTAGACAATTCTGATTTAGTCGAAATTGACTAAGCGTTTTTAAACCTTTAAGGTTTGGTCCACAACTGCGCCAGAAAATGATATTTTTTTTTTTTTTGCTATAAGCATTTCAAGTCTTAACTAGTCAAAAAAGAGTGGCAGAGAAATCCGTGACTAAAGCCGTCTACAAGCCCTAGAAAAGGGGTGGATGCATTAAAAGAAGGGGTGTCAAAAGTCTTCATCATGTAGTCAACTTATCAAATTATAAAAAAATCGGTGTGCCAAAATCACGACTAAGACTGTAAATGTGCACGGAATGGTCCTTAACACCTTAAGTGGAAGGCGCGGATCGAGAGGATTCCAGGCTATTTATTATTATTGCTCATACTTTGCACAAAATTGACGAAATTTTCAAACGGAAAGTCGGTTCCAACACCCCTGGATTCGCTACAGAATGTCTTATAATTAAACTACTATCTTACCTGATAGTAACCCCAGCCTTATCAAACATGTACTGAGAAGCCCTAAACTCATCTTTATGTTTGTTCTTGTCGTCGAAGTATACAATTTCTTTTATGCCCGACTGGATTATTATTTTAGCACAATTGTTACAGGGGTGAAGGGTCACATACATCATACAGCCCCGGATGTCAGCGGCTATTTTGTTGACGATTGCATTCATTTCTGCATGACACACTACAATAGAAATCACCGTCATATTTTTGTGGACTAATTCTTTTCACCTTAAATAGCCTTTTGCTGTCAATGTAATAAAATATTTCATCATGCATCTAATAGAGACATCACTGCACAAATTCCGCGTGTGACGCTTACCTATCAGTTGTCCATGCTCTCCGTGTTCAAAGGATTCAGAGTTGCTCATTTACTTTGTCTCTATATATTTTATTTTGGTTATCAGGCGCGTAGCTGCCGTTAGGCAAAAAAGCTTTTGCCTGCAGTTTTTTTTTTTTTTTTTTAGATAAAATACATCCAGGAGGGGCATAAATGATGCTCTAAAACGCTATCTCCGCGGAGCTTCTGGGTGGAAAGGGGGGGCTTCGCCCCCCCTGGACCCCCTGCCGTAATTTTGCCTACACTTCAATTTGGCCTCAGCTACGCGCCTGGTTATTTCATGTTATTTATTTCCTTGTCTACTCGATAGTCCTTGGTTTCCATTGTAATCCCGATTACATTGATTTCCCTTGAAAAAGTGAGAAAAAATTGCAAATTCTGGGACAAACTTGCGATGTCACAAGACTTAAGTCATCACTTCACAACGGGTGACGCCATGAACTATGTGATATATATTTGCCATGACTTTTTCTTTATAGTAGAATTATAAGAATCCTTGTATTTATGATGTTGCGCTCTTTACTAACTCTCCGCTTTCGTTTTAACCCGGATTTATTTTGAGCGAGTATTTTTTTTTAGAAAAGCAGAGGTTGCTTACTGTGGTCCATATTCCTAGTTTTGCTTTGTGTGTTGTTTCTATTCAGTTTTTGTTGTTTATGGTGTTTTTAATTTGTTTGTTTTCTTCGTCTTAGCTCCCGGTTGTGAATTTCCTGTTCCTCATTCTAAGCATGGTCTCCTGGCATATGATCCATCTTTTCACTGTATCAACCGACTCTGTCAAATTCTCCACCAGTTCTTAAACTATGCTCATTTAATGTTTTTTTTTCTTTTTTTTTTTTTTTTGGGGGTTTCCATTAAGAGACCATCGGAAGAGCACTGGCTTAAATGTAGAATGAAAACCCGGGTCTACTGAAAGAAATGCGCATATTTATACGACCGCAATATAATGGTATCGTGCTGTCGGCGTCATTGGTGCCGTCTTTGACCGTAGACACTTAAAGGCCGGACAAAAACTTGATTACAAGTGAATAGATCTTTATGAAACTATTGATTTTGGGTGTTGTGACTTGGAACTGTTTAGGAATTGGGGACCAAAAAGGGACCAGAAAAGCATTTTTCTTATGCCCGACAATAACTCGACTTAGGTGCACCCATAAAAACAAAAAAAAAACAACGAAAAACAAACAAAAAAAAAAAACAAACAAAAAAACTCAAGCATTTTCGTGATATCCAGACAATCAGTTGAGTATATGTGAACTGATCTCACTGAAATTGTACTAAAAGGTACCATACCACAAAATGATTGCTGTAATTTATTTTTGGGTTGTGACCTGATGAGGAATAATAGACCAGAAATAAGCATTTTCCTGTTGTACAGTTTATAACTTGAGTAAAAGTGAATATACCCTTTGAAATTGTACCACAAGGTACCATACCCCCTTTCTAAAGGAAGACAAGGATTTATATTTGGGGCTGTGCATGGAACCATGTATAAACGAGAGCCCTAAGGGAAGGGGGGGAGGCACTTCAATCCTGGTCAAATTCTGTCCTGCGTCAAATATTCAAGCTTTATTGGTGTGTTCATTTTTGCCCCCAATGTTTATGTTTCGATCTCTGTGGTAGTATGAAGCTGCGCCCTGAGGAGAATTTTATTTCCGGTAAAACGCTTTTTGGTGTAATAGTATTTTGTCGGTACGTTTGTCTCGACAAACAAAAAAAAAACTTTCCTCGTTGATTGTTTTCTCGCTGCCTGTTTCACCTGCTTTAATGATATACCTTTTAAATTCTACCCTAGGATACATACCATACAGTTTCTTTGTTTCAAGGATATTATTTGAACCCTTTCCCCAGGGCATATCATCGTCACTACAGCCGTTAGGCATGCCATTATATCCAATACCAACTATCCGTTTGTCTTGGTTAACAATACATGCTCCTACCTACATGAAGAAAATTCAATAGTGAATAATATCAGGCAATTGTGGCAAATCTTTTAGCATTATCGTATTACAAATTAGATAAAACATGCTAAGGAAACATTTTTTCTATTCACCTCAACAGAACTTCTAGATTACACATCGATAGTTTCGCTTGGAAGACTGAACTAGTACGTGGGTCGACATAACCCCGCTTGCAACCCCCAACTCATCAACCAAAATATGATTTTTAAGGTACTCTAATACCTCCAATTTACGAATCTTTTTGTTGCCAAAAATAAACTGAAGCATTTTTGTATTTTTGGCTACTTTTTATACCTCGTTGTCGCAAAAATCCATTTTTTTACGTATTTTTTATTCTTCGAACTTCTTTCTACAAAACGCAGTTAACTGGCATAAATATGTATCATCATACAGCCCGATGTCCCAGCTTTACAATTGTATCAAGAAAGTCGTAGTAACACTAAGGGTTTTTGGGGTAAAATGAAAAAAATGTTCCCAAACCCCATTGAAAAATCGTGAAATACACGAAAAGCTAACAAAACATTGCACTTTCGCATTGTTTGTACATGAACCTCTACTGAATTGAACTTGTTTATGTGATTTAGAAAAATAATTGTTGTTATGATAAACGAAGATCTAGTGACGGCCTTGCCTGTGTTACTGGATCCTTGCTCCGCTCTGATGACACCAATGCTATGGCCATAAAATATTGATCCCACGTTATGTATTTTTGTCGTTTTTCATTTATTTCCACTGAAAAAGAACAAACACTTAAATTTATTGATAGCAAACAAATACTACATCGTCAAGGATTTTCCTTTTCAGGTGCTTGACTTTATTAAAATGAACTAAGTTATTGAGAGTGGAATCGAGGAGACAATATTATAATTCATAATCCGTGTTCAGTCTAGATCAAGAAAATAGACAAATTACCATAACTAAAGAATAAATACAGAAACAGAAGAATTAATGGGCAACCTGGGCTTCACTATGAACTTTTGAGTATGGACCATGCAGGTGGACTTATATGGTAAGCGTGCCCCGCCTTTCTAAATGCATCTACAGAGCTGCTCACGTGATGTCAAATCCGTGTAAAAACTACGACACAAAACACAAATCTGTTGAAGTTTTAGTTTTGTGACGACAAAACTTATTTGTGAGAAAGTTTACCTTGGCATCAGACTCAGATATAACGTAAGAGCTATGATAGAAATACTGTATACGCAGGAGCAGAGATGTAGGGTGTTAGGGATGTCAACTACCTTAGTTATACGCAAAACTAATACATAAACAAAATTTTGTGATCATTCATAAAAATTCTGTTTGAACTCCACGTTTTAATCACATTTGCATAGTCGTTTAAACATTAGATTTGCGTTTAATCGCATTAGTTATTGTGCATTATTATTTCATTTCCAATCTCATGTTATACCAGAGCTTACCGAAACTACGCGGAATTTTGTACCGTGCTAGACTGCCTAGAATTAGGCTTCTGGAACAGGGTAATGTTGCTGCATGCAATTAAAGTCATCTCTACAAAAGTTTCATGGTCGTCATCTTGAACTCGTGGATCATCTGCCCCATGAGAACAGATTTCTTCAT
This sequence comes from Perna viridis, assembly GCA_037379345.1. Taxonomy (NCBI): domain Eukaryota; kingdom Metazoa; phylum Mollusca; class Bivalvia; order Mytilida; family Mytilidae; genus Perna; species Perna viridis. The sequence continues at coordinate 570,641 of CM074520.1, forward strand.
CGCGTCATATAGTTTTTCTTTACTTTATGAGGGTGTTTATAGTCAGAGGCGTAGCAGCCCAAAATTGATTGGTACTGCAGAATCAGTAAAATATATTCAGTAGTTTTTGTACAGAAATTTTGGGTACTGAATGCCGTACCATGCAACGATAATTATTGGTACTTCTCTAGCAATACCTGCCGTACGTACTAGGCGCTACGCCCCTGATAGTAAAGCAGAAGACGCTTACCATACCAGTGCACCTGGTCCATACTTCATGTTTTTAATTGAGTCCGGGTTGCTCGTTTATTTTTGTTCCTTTGTACGTGTTATTTTGTTTATTTCAAGTTCTTTGTTGTATGTCTTTTCCCTGTCTAGTCATTTATCCTTGGAATATATTCTTTTGATTATCGCTCGAATCTTGGTTTCTTGATTATTCTTTTAAGTGCCAGTATGAAGAGAGGCTTACTCTACAAAGGCGCTTAGTATGTGCGCTCAATATTTGAAGACTTAGACACTTCTTATGCGTTTGCTTTGTTCAAGCTGTTTTTTCATCGGTCCCTGCATGAATGAAATTCGTGGTTGAGGGTTCAAAATATGAACGTCATTGATAGCGAAAATCGGGTTACCGTTTTCATTTTATGTACTTCTTCGCAAGTGGGCGTTAATTAAGGCGGATTTTGACAGCAGGAATGTAAACATAGCAGGAAGTATAATACATTATTATTCAGAACAATCTGTTTTGAATGAATAAAGAAAATTTTGTATTGTCTATCTACATTTTGTAGTTACAACAAATAAAAATATCCTTACAACCAAGAAACTCTCGTGTGAAAAGATAAGTAAATTTACCTTTGATTTCCATTGCAGCAGTACGTCTTGGCAAGGATCAATAGATCATAATCAATGAACCCGTACAAATATAAACATACGTGTAAATACACAACTACATATCCTGAACAATCCATGTTCAATCAAGAAGAAAGATTAAAGTAACGCAAGAACCTGTCGAAATAAAACGTTACCTTTATGGAATGGTACGGTTTATGTCAATAAACAATAGTTATACAGGACTGAGATAACATGAACAACTGTTGAGGGTAAGTAAAAACTAATACTGATTTAAATGATTAAAAAATTAGAAATTTCTTTTTTTTCCTATCAAAATTGAATTTGATATAAAGGACCATTAGATTATCATGGTATAAAAATGAGATTTTCACGGGCACCAGAAATCCAATGTTTAGGGTATTTGTGATAGGGAAAAACAAGCCATCACCCCTTCTTGTACATCATATGCATATATTTTTCTTATTATTTAAATTTGGTGTTTTATTTCTAACTTTTATAGTTAGAATTTTAGAAGTAAAGTTTTTAGTTGAAGTTTTATTTAAAGCAACTATGTAAATAATTAAATTCTTATTTATCAAAATAAATAAACGAAAAAATATATTAATCAAATAAATAAAAGTATAAATGAGTAATCAAGGAAACCAACGTTATAGCGGCAATCAAGGGACAAAGACCAGACATGGAAAACAGATACACGCAACAAAGAACACAAAGTAACTAAAATCATACATACAAAGTAACAAAAGCAAATCGGACTCCACTAAAAACTGGGAGCATGGACCAGGTGCACCAGTAGAGTAAGCGTCCTCTGCTTTCCTAGAAACACCCGCCGAGTTGCTCATAAAAAGTCAAGTCGGGGGTAGACAAACGATGAAAGGAAAACTATGACCCGTTGAATAAATCAGTTTTCATGGTGCAGATGGATACACCATAACGTTAACGATCCACGAGTTCATGATGACGACCATAAAACTTCTGCAGTGATGACTTCAATCTTGTAGCAACATAACCCTGCTCCAGAAGACTATTTGTTCGAGTTCTAGCGCGATACAAAAAGTCTGCGTAGTTTCGGCAAGCTCTGGCATAATGTGCGAGTTGTGATATGAACACTCCATATGCAGGTGCTGAAGGGATGTTGCCACAGATGAAAGGAAAGTTGACAATTTTGAATGAAAAGTCATCACGTTTGTCGTGAAGTTTGGTCAATAGTTTTCCTTTACCATCGATTTCTAGGTGTAGGTCAAGATATGAGGCTGACTTCACAGTGTCTGTAGTATCCTTTATCTCAAGTTCTTTGGGGTAGATGCGATGTATCAAATCCCCGATATTAGGATTGTTTAAAGATAATACCTCATCTATATAGCGGAAACTGAGATTAAAGGATCTAGCCAAACGTTATTCTTTCTTTCGGATCAGATCAGCTATAAAGTCAGCCTCATAAGAGTGAAGGAATAAGTCAGCAAGTAAAGGAGCACAATTTGTTCCCATTGGAATGCCGACCGTTTGTTGAAAAACACGTCCACCACACTGGACAAATATGTTGTCGATTAAAAATTCCAGCATTTTGTAAACATCTTCTATATATTTGGAAGTATTTCTTACAAAGTATGAGGAATCTCTACCAAGAACCATATATTTGTATCTAGGTGTACCATCTTTTTTGAAAAAACAACTATGTATAATGTTTTTAAGTCGGGATTTTAACTGAGTATGGGGAATAGAAGTATACAATGTTGAAAAATCATAGGTTTTAATGCTATTATATTCAGATAATAGTCTTGAACTGATTGTCTCCAAAAGATCTTTCGAATTTTTCAGGATCCACATTGAATTAATACCACTACGGGAGTAACAAGTGTTGTGGTGGAACTGCAGACCCTCTTTGACAGTTTTGAGTATAGAAGGTAAAAGTTTTGAAAGAGGTTTGATGGTACATTTTGCAGATCCAGCTATGAAACGTTTGTATGGATTCTTGTGGAGTTTAGGAATCCAGTACATAGACGGTAAATCACAATCATCGTCCTTGGTAGAGAGACCAAAAAGAGGATAGCACAGATTTATGGTTTTCCACAATCTCTTCTTTGGATAGTGTAGTAGCAGTATAGGTCTTATCACTGCTATTATTTTCTATGTCTACCTCTTATTGTAAGTAAAACGTTTTGCCGACAAAAACAGTTATTTTGGGCTTTGTCCACTGGTATGACAACATATTTGTCATGTATAATAGGCAATATTTTTGCTACATTGGGGTCTTTGAAAATCGATGTAGCTTTGGCACTCATTGACCTACTTAAAACTTTCATTTGTTTCAAAATTAAAGACCTCATGGCCTTCAACCACTCTGACAGAGAATCAATGTCTTCTTGTTCTCGTTTTATCCATTTTCTTGCATAGTCCTCGACAGCATCCATAAGAATTTTAAAGTTATAATTCCTATAGTATTAAGCTTAAATTATAAGAAAAATATATGCATTATTATCAGCTGCATATTATGTACGAGAGAAAGGATGATGGCTTGTTTTCCCTATCACAAGTACACTATTACCACATTAGCATGGTTTATATCTGAAAGTAGTCACATTTTATATTTATGATAAAGATAGCCTAGTCTTTTAATATTCAGCAACTCCTTAGCTTTAAATTGCATATTAGATACATATTTATCATATATTACCCTCAGACACATACATAAATGTGTTACAGGAAATAAGTATATTTTATTGAATTAAAGACCAAACACTGATCTATCATCAACAGAAAAAAAACAATAAAAGAAATAAACATGAAATTGTTACATTATCATGACCAATCAGTATTACAATATTAAATCAGAGATATCAAGAAAGACATTTTTATTTCCAGATAAAATAATGACTACCATGGTTAGATGAAAATGAAAACAAATCCTGCCAAGATAGTAGTTGAGTTATTCTATGATGTAGTATCTCCCTATGCATGGATAGCATTTGAAGTGTTACTTAGGTACAGACCAATATGGACCTCTATGGACTTAAAGCTAAAGCCAGTCTTTCTTGGAGGCTTAATTCATGAATCAGGGAATAGATCACCAGTGTTTGTGCCAAATAAAGGTAATTATAACTTCAACAATGATCTACCAAGGCTAGCTAAGTACTATGATGTGCCAATTAAAGTTCCAAAGAACCCATCTATTGTAATGTTTGAGAAGACATCATTAACAGCTATGAGATTTCTAACAGCAATGAATCAAGACCACCCAGACTACACTGAGCAGCTATCAAGGGAGCTATGGTTTAGAGCATGGAGTAGGGATCAGGACATTTATACAAGAGAAGACTTCTTTGAAGCTGCAAGAGATATAAACATTGAACAGATCATTTATGAAAATGCTTTTGGACAGATTAAAGATGACATAATCAAATCAAAGTTGAGGGCAGTGACAACTGAAGCACTGAATCATGGAGCATTTGGTGTACCTACTATAGTAACTCATGTTAACAATAATCCAGAAATAACATTTGGATCCGATAGGTTTCCTATTCTAGCTATGATAATGGGTGAAGAATGGAAAGGACCAAACCCTCCAATCAAATAACCATTTGACTGAAATCATCAACTAATGATTCAATTCAATCATAGACAAGTACTAATGTACTAAGTTGTATGAATCAGTGGAGTCAATTGTACTCCTAGCTTGCAAAAGTACAAGGAGGTAGACCATAAGTTTCACTGAAATTTGTTTCTGAACCTAATTAGAATGTTATGTATCATAATATTGCTACCTTTAATGTAATTATATAATAAAAACATTGTTCACTTATTTATTATTCTTACTGATTGTATACATGTTCATCTCATGGTAGAAATTTAAGGTTTCAAACACTCAATATGGAAATTTGAACTTCTTCCAGGGTTGTTCTCACAATGCAATCCTGCAGGCCAACAATATTTTTTTGTTTCTCAGGCCCTCCAACATCTCTTTTGAGTGGGTGTCATTATGCATTTTATTGCCTTTTCAATAAAATAAAAGCAAAAATGCATTTCCGTCTTAAATATTAGTTCAGGTTAGGAACAATGTAAAAAAGAAACGCCTCCCTCCTTCATTGGTTTTCATGAAAAATGGGATGAGAACCAAGGAATTAAGTTTAAATGACCTTAATATTGTTGATTTGATACAATAATAACACCCAATGATTTATTCTACCGTAGCGGACTTAGCAAGATTCTTTATATCCCCTCATCAATACAAAATATTATTTGTTGAGTGTTTCATTTAAGTTCAAACCATATAATAGTCAATTTATTTTAACAATATAATCTCATATCACAGGAGTTATGTCCTTCTATGACTTGTCATTAGATTTCCCATTCAGTGCCTCAGAAACTTGAATGTTCTCAATCACAGAAAAGTCTATCATAATCTGTTGCTTCTTTGGAATGTACTGTCTGAAATCAAAGTTAAAAGTTCAACTTGTTCTAACAAAACCCTAAAATAAGTCATGATATCTCCCAAATTTTTTTTGTTTTTTTGGTGACCTTGAAGGACTAAGTATGTGCTGAGTTCAGTGAAACTCCATTCAAGCATGTTTATCATAAGATGACAGAGTAGCATTGTCTTATTCTTTTATGACTATGTTGGCAAGTAGAGGTGACATACAATGTTGTGATGATATCTCTACTCATTTACAAACTAATTCATCAATGCTAAATTTGTACGTCTATTTTTTTCTAATGTATTATAATAAGCTTTTTTGCAAACGTACATTATAAGTGACCAATCAATAAAAGTTCTCATAATCCTGAAGAAATATTGCTGCTCGGGCGTTAAACCCCAACAATCAATCAATCATAATCCTGAAGAAAGAAATTATCTATTTGATTTTGGAATAGGTCAGAGAATTTTTAGTGCCATACCTTATACACATTTTGCCCAATTCTTAGATGGAGAAGTATTTAACTAGATTAGACAATGAAGGAATGTGTCCTTTTAATATACTTTACCTGTATTTAACACCTGCCATATCCATCATTCTCCGTGATGCCTGAAATTCAGGTTTGTCCCGATATTTATCTGAGTAGTACACTACTTCCTTTATACCAGACTGAATCACTACTTTAGCACACTCATTACAAGGAAACAGAGCCACGTAAATCGTACAGTTCTTCACATCAGCTGAGTTCTTGTTTAGTACAGCATTTAGTTCTGCATGGCAAACTGGAAAGTAAAAATTTGATAAAACAGTTGAATCAAACCTTTTGATTTTATCTATTGTACACTCTAAGTAACCAGCAGACCTTTTCACAAAAAAATCATTAGTGAAAAATTTATTGAAAGTTATGACATCATAATACTCACATATATAATACAGTAAAAACCTGTCAAACTGGATTCCTGAGAATATTAATAACCTATGTTAAACCAACTTATTTCCTGATCTATTTTCACTAATGTCGCAAGCAAAAAAAATTCAGGATTTAAAATCCAATAAAAAATACCTTTATTGTGGATGAACAGAATCTAAGTTACAAAAATAAAAAAAATATATCAAAATATTATACTGGAATGTGAAAACAAAGTGGTTCATAAAATGTGATGAGAAAGCTGGTGATACTGTATTTAAGAAGCATTAAATGAGAACTAATACTTCTAGTATATAGATTTTTCTAGTTTTTCTAAACGATGACATAGAATGAACATACTTTAGAACATAGGTCACCGAACTTGATTTTGAGACAATGATCTGTAATAGAGGCAATTTTTTACTGCATTTTGTATGGATTATGTAGAGAATTTTAATTATTTTGGAAACAATATTAAAACTGGCATATCAATTTTCTTCAAAATTCAAATAAAAGCATTTAACTGACATTCTTTCATATTTCAAAAAGAAAACTGGGGTCACTAAAATCTTTTGCTTGTAATTTTAAAAAATCTAAACTTCCCATTACATTTCTATAGAACATTTTCCAACCATCTTCCCTCTGAAAGAATTTTCCTGCCAATTATCTCCCCTTGAAAGATGCTTCCTACAATTCATGTTTGTAATTTTACCATACAAATTTCTCTGCCAAAAATTTTTTCAAAATAATTTAAACTTGTTGTTTTTACATCATTTTAAACACTATAAGTTCATTGAAAAAAATACACACACACACACACACATATATATATATATATATATATAGGTCTAGAGTGCTGGACTTAGTGCAGGCGGTGTTGCCATAGATGTCAGTGTTACGAGTTCGAGTCCCACGGAGGGAACGACCAAAAAATTTGCATCGCAAATTTGACAGTTCTAACATCATTGGAAATTTTTCAGACCTTTCTATACGTTTACATATCTTTCCTGTATCAATTTGATCCGATGGAGCAGTGTAGCGAATGGAGTCGTCTCATTCTGAGACGTTTATATATATATATATATATATATATCTTTCCTGGGGCAACGGTCCTGGCATTCCGTAGACCTAGGAGCCTAGTAAGAGCAGAGATTTCATCTCAGCCCAAACAAAATACAATGGGCCAGTGTTGACCATGTGGAGATAAGAGATGTAAGACCTGTACCCAGATGCTGCACACCAAAATGTTTAAAGCTACTGCACTGGAAAGGAATTTGCCATTTTTTGCAACGTGACTTGCAAAACCGAAAATACCATATACCTACTCCAGTGCCGATGTGGTATGCAGTACGTTGGCGAAACAGAACAACCTTTCAACAGGCGTATGAATGGTCATTGCAGTGACTACAAATGCAAACCAGACCTCCCTCTAAGTCGCCATCTTAGATCCGCTGGACACACCCAGGAGGATCTCTACAACATTGTTGTTATGATTATAGAACATAATAAAAACTGGTCAAAATGTAAGAGTATCTCGGGAAAGCTTTTGGATGAAGAAATTGCAAACAACTTCTCCAGATGGAATTAACGAGAAAAAATAATTCATGTTTAGGTCTTGGTCTAAGGCTGGTACAGCATTACTTGCTGTACATCAATACGCCGTACTACTATATTTGGACTTTTTATTTTTTTTAAAATTGTTTTCCACAGTTAATTGTAACTTTGATAAAAAGACCCTCTTTGTTATTTTCATACAGGCCCCTTATCAGTTGCTTATGTGAGCCTTTGATAAAGGTACAATCACCCACAACCTATGCGATTCAGCTTCTGAATCTGTTTTGATCTTGAACTTTGTGAGTTTTATGCTCGTGAAGTTTCGTGAGTTTTATGCTCATATAGTTTTATGCTGAGGAAGGATATCAGTTATCCGAAATATTCAATTTATTTAATATATATATATATATATATATAAAGGTCTGAAAAATTCTGATGTCATAGCGGTACGAGTTCGAGTCCCGCGGAGGGAACGACAAAAAATTTGACAGTTCTAACATTGTTGGGAATTTGTCAGACCTTTCTATACGTTTATATATCTTCCCTGTATCAATTTGATCCGATGGAGCAGTGTAGCGAAAAGAGTCGTCACATTCTGAGACGTTTGTATAATATTGATTTGTTGTGACATGCATCATTGATTTGATCCTCTAGGATAGATAATAACATCTAAAATGAACTGTCCCGTACTACCATACATCGTGTACTAAGTTACAGACCTAGATTAATCCTACGAGGAGGAATGACACGGCCAGCGAAAGCTACATTTTTATATAGCCTAGCTGGCCGAGTGGTCTAGAGTACTGGACTTAGTGCAGGCAGTGTTGCCATAGATGTCACAGCGATACAAGTTCAAGTCCCGCGGAGGGAACGACAAAAAATTTGCATCGCAAATTTGACAGTTCTCACATCGTTGGGAATTTTTCAGACCTTTCTATACGTTTATATATCTTCCCTGTATCAATTTGATCCGATGGAGCAGTGTAGCGAATAGTCGTCACATTCTGAGACGTTTATATATATATATCTGTATGATTTCGCAAGATGTCAGAAAAGAATGCTCCATGTAATAGGCATGATCTTACCATAGAGCTGTTTACTTTGTAAAATGTCATCATTCTCTCCAATCCGCCCCCAAGGCATCAAGTCATCATGGCAACCAATAGGCATCCCATTATAACCAATACCAACTATCTTGTTTTCCTCATTTACAATACAAGCACCAACCTGTGAAATCATGACAGGATTCATTTTTAAATTAGACAAAAGGATGCCGTGCACCCCATATGGATACACTTATTGAGCCAAGACTACCCTAGAAACATATTTGACACAGAAGATGCCCTCACACATGACAGATTGACACTTAAGCAACACATTAAATTAATGTAAGCAAGGAAAGCTCTATCACATCACTCAAGTTGCTGCAAGTGCTTTCAAACAAAACATAAGAATAAAAAAAATGAAAGGGAGCTTACAAGTATGGATATACACTTTTCCAAGGTTTCATTTTAATTGGTGGAGGTGATTTTTTATAGTTACTGTGCAATAAAAAGCTTCAATGAGTGCAGCATGATACCATCCCAGCCAGTTGTACACTGTTCACTCAGGGTAAGTGTGGACACAATATAAGTTTTTGACATACTTAAATGTAGGAACTTACAGTTCATTATAATGGACAAAACTGGTTCGGATACAATATTGCACAATATTTTGAAATTCAATTTAAGTAAAAAGATCTGCTTACAGGGTGCTTATTCTCTAAATAGATCATGATAAAAAGTCAATTTGTTTCATATTTCTTAAACCCCTTGCAAAGAGGAACGAAATACAAAAAATCAATAAAATAAAATGGAAATTTTAAAAATATGTAGTGTTCCAAAAACAGTTTTGACCCCTTGTTACTCAAAAACTGAGAAATATTCAAATACTGATTGAAAAATGGTAATATGGACTTACAAAAAAAATCCAATTAACAAAAAAATAAAACCAAAAAAAATAAAATAAAATGGACCAAATATAAAAAAGTTGATTTTTAGGGTGCGGCCCAACTCTGGCCCCACAAAGACTGAAAATTCTAACTGCTATTTAAAATCTGTTAAATATTTGCAACACAGAATTTCATAAGAAACAAATTTAAACAAGAATTGTCAAAATTGAATGAAAAATAAACCTTAACTAAGTCAACTAAATTAATAAACACCTATTTTACCCCTTTTTTTGCAGAACAATAGAGGCAAGTGACCCCATTTTAAATAGCAGTCTTCCCCTAGTAGCAAAATTTCGTGACATTTTGTTCACTACAACTCAAGTTAACACACTTAAAAAGAAGAAATAAACAATGAATTGTGAGGACGACAACAGCATCTAGGCATAATATGACCACATTTTTGGGGGGTTGTATAAAAACTGGGAAACACACTCTTTTAATGAATAAAGGTCTGTAACTTGAAAAATTGGAATAAAAGAATTGGAATTTTTCAAAAAAGTAAAGGGAGCTTACCACTATGAATACATACACTTTCCCACAGTTTCATTTTAATTGGTGCAAGCATTTTGGTGGTATCTTGCAAAAATTGTGAGATCTATGAATGGACAGACAGGGGTAAAATAGTATACCCCCAAACTTATAGTTGCAAGGACATATAAATGGTTGGATGATTTTTAACTGAAATCACAATCATAATAGGACTACATGTATTTTTATTATAATGAGCACCTTACAAATTTGCATAAAAATATACAATTGCAATAAGCAGGAAGTGTTTGTAGAAGAAATTCAACATACAGGTATAAATGGCACAATTATAATTAATTAACTGCTATGTAGAGTACTGCTTGATACAACCACAGAATAGTTGGGACAAACTTGATGCAGCTCTCAATTATGTTTGACACAACATATGATTCTGACCAAAATGAAATGGTTAAAAAAAAATTATATTTGGAATTAGACATGAGAAATAAGTAATATTGACAAAGTTGAAGCAAATGCTTTTTTCCCCCCTAAGAGACCCTTAACTCCTAAAAGGTGAGGAACATAACACTTATTAATACACTATAACCTTCCTTTTGAGGTATAAAACCTGGTAGTTTCATAGAGATTCACACACTTTTACTCAAGTTATTGCTAGCAAATCAGAATTTTTTCGCTTGCCTGTTATTCCTTCATGGTTGTGGTCATAATTACCAGCTGGACTTCGGTGACTTGGAACCTTTATACATTGTAATACAATTTCAGAGATCCATACAAATATACTTCAGCTAAGTTTTATAAAATGTTAGCTTCTGGCCCATGTTTGGTCCCTAATCCAAACAATTAGGGATAAAACCTCTTTCTTATGTGGTATGAAACCATGCAGTAAAATTTCATACCCATACACCCATACATGTGTTAAAGTTAAGAAACAAGGAAAATGAAAAAATGCATGTTTTTGGCCCATTTAAGTCACTAAATCATTAATGGTTATGTCATAAGCCCTAAAATCAAGCCAAGTATGACTTCTATGGTATAGACCATTGTAGAACAACATACACTTATACTTGACTTATGGCCACATCACTTTCAATTAAAGCAGATTATCATATAATACCTAGCTGGCTTGTGTTAATTTATGTACGGTTGTTGTTCAAATTTCAATTTCAAATATTATACCATTTAAAATTTTTATTTTAATTCCTGGTGATTGGAAAAGGGAAAAAGATGCAAATGACCAAATCAATCCTTTAGACAAGTTTCAATATATGAAGATATGTTAATACTACAAATTTTAGTATCATAACTTTCTTTGAGTCCTTGGATCTTTACCTCTATGTACTATGCTTAACTTACTTAAGTCCTAAGTCTCAGTACCTTGCTGAACCTACCTGAGTTCTAGGATCCTTACTTCTCTGAGCAGACAGAAAAGCTATGGCCATAAAGTAATCTGGCCAATCAAGATAGTTCTCTCTTTTCTTATGATGTGCAGGAGTGCTCACCTTGCTGACATGAAAAAATAAACAAATATGGTTTATATAAAATTATACACTTAATGTAAAGAAGTGAATTAAATCTGGCAAACACAGATATTCCCTCAGTGTTTTTTTTTTCAAAAGCACATGTACCAGTAAATAAAAATCATGGTTAGTTAAATCCTAAGCATGTTTAATACTTTATAATTTGCATAATTAACAGGTAGTCACATCTGCCTAATTAACATTTCTGTTTTAACCAGTATATATACCAGTGAAGTTGACATTATCAGGTTTGGCCTTTCAAGGATTCTTTTCTACTGTAACTATCTCAAAGATGTAAAATTGCTGAAATTTTCATGAGAAATGATATGTCATAAAACTTTGAAGCCCTGCCCATGTCAGTTTATTTGTTTGTTATAGAACTTCCAAACTTTGAAGTCCTGCCCATGTCAGTTTATTCATTTGTATAAAACTTTCAAACTTTGAAGCCCTGTCCATGCCAGTTTACTAGTATTTGAAGTTGAATTATTTCAATGATAGATGTCAATAACATAAAGAAGTTGTATACACATAGGAACCTTCAAGAGCAGTATTTTTATTTTTATGTAGGATAAACATGAACATCACAATATCAAGCACTAGTAATCCACTTTTGATTGAAGGTGTTTTATTTACTGTTCAGGTATACGCTTATCAACAATAAAAAATAATAGTACACTTTTAAACATTAAACCAATAATTCACATATCTAGTGTATCGATCTTTAAATTCCTCTGTGTAAGAAACACAATCTCAACTAATTATGCATTTGAATAACCAGGAAGTATACTTAGCAGACATCATATACCAACAATTCTAGAAAGATCAACTAAGGAAAGAAATTAAATTCAAAATGGCAATGTCAAAATCATTCAGGACAGCCCAGGAAAGTGTTCTTTGTGGTTTATGTGAAACCGAATCAAAGTTGACATATAAATGTCTCGACTGTAAACTTTTTATGTGTGATAAATGTAGTGAGAAAGTTCATCCTAAGTTCAAAAATGCAAATCAACACAAAATTATAGGCATTAAAGAAGTTGGACAGACAGAATCTATGGAAAAAATTTGTCTAGACTTCAGCAACATTCCATGCGAGGCTCATTCTGAACAATTCTGCTGTCTTTATTGCACTACCTGTGAGAAAGTTGTGTGTTCAAAGTGCATTCCAAAATACCACACTGGGCATTCATTTACAGAGATAGAGAATTTCTACACAAAAATGTTGGAAAAGGTAAATAACACCATTTACAAGTTGGAAGCTCAGGATCAAGACTTGCAAAAGGATGAAAAGAAAATTGCAGAAATAAAAGAACACAAGAGAAATTATTCTAGTCTTCTAGAAGGTATTGAAATTCACAAAGAAGCTCTGATAAAAGAAATTGAATGTCAAGCCAAATACCTCTCTAGTAGTGTCAATGAACTAATAAATAGTACTGAAGACTTTGTTACCTGTGAGAGCAAAAATATTTCAATGAAGAGACAAACATTTGTTGAGTCAAAAACTAAGCTTGAAACAATAAAAGATACTAGTAATGCTTCTGATTTTTTTAGCTGTGTTCCTTCAATTTTAGAGCAGTTGCAAAGTAAAATCATTATTAGTAGCATATACAGCCAGCCACCATTAGTAAAGTTTATACCAACCTACAAACAATTTCCAAGAGACATGATGGGGTCATTAGAACATGCTCCTGCAAAGCCTCAACAACTGTTTAGGAGTATACAACTGTTCACAAAGAGGACATTTAGTACAAACTTTCAGTGCTGTCATTCAATTGCTATATGTTCCAATGGATCATTTTTCATTGTTGGCTCAATTCCAAAAGAACAATTTTTTTCATTAGAAAATATACAATTAACTAACAATACTCTGAATGTTATTTATTCAAACAAATTTCCTGTGATTACTGATGTTGGGATAATGAGTAATAAAATCTTGTTGGCTGACAGGACTCCAACCTTGAAACTCATCAATGTATCAACTAAAGAAGTAAGTGCATCAAAGTACTATGCTGGATCACTTCTAATAATAGCATTTCACGTCACTGATGAACAGAAAGTTGTGTTAGGTGCAAGAAGTCCAGGGGATATTTTTCCTGTTCAAGGGAAAAGAGTTGTGATTATAATGGATGCAAATGGAAACAAAATAACTGAATGGGAATACAACCAGCATGGTGAGAGAATTTTTTCTGCACCACGGCCTTCAGCTAGTTTGAATAATGGAAACATTTTCATTCTGGATTACTTACCTAGCAGCGACAGAAGCAGAATTCTTATACTTTGTCCCTTAGGTAATGTCCTGAACACCTATTTTGGCCATTCTGATATAAATGATGAAGAAAACCCATTCACTCCAGGAGGCATGACAAGAACAACATCAGACAATATTCTTTTATGTGACATGGACAATCATGCTTTACATTTGCTAAGCAGTGATGGTACTCCACTCACATATTTTATAACTTCTAAAATTGGTATTGAATATCCTTACTGTATAACATTAGGTAATCATCCTACAATTCTTTATATAGGCTGCACCTCACATAAAGACAGTACAGAGAAAACTAAATTGTTTGAGGTCGACTTTTCACAATCATATTAAGAGGTGGAACATGCATAAAAATTGCTTCTGCTGCAAAAAAAATTCATCGATTATATTGAAACAGGGTATAAAGCTTTTCTAGGGAAAAAATGCGAGACGCTTACAAGCAATCAATGAAATTGAAAGTACAAATGAAATTTAAAAGCCTTCCAATGAATTTTTAATCAAATAATTCTCAAAACGGTTGCTGAGAAACCAGGAATGTGAAATTTAACCACACATATCTCTTCACACTGAACACTTTTACTCTATTTAAGAATTTGACAAAACCTAACATAATTGGAAATTCATGCTAAAAACTGCTGTCTAAATCTTTTATTTTTATAAAAAAAAAAAAAAACATGTCTGTTCATGGACTATCATTTTGTGATACTCTAACAAATAAACATTCCAACTTTCATTGAATTGCTTCACAGTAGTATTATTAAAAATGAAAAGAAAAAAATGCCAAAAACTGCAATTACTCCAATATGGGTTAAAGATTTCACAAATATTTGACCACAGATAGATCTAATTATGGTTGACATTTTTACCCTGTCAAATTTGGAATTACCTAACAGTTTTGGAAATACATGCAAAAAACTGCTGACTGACCCCTATATTCTATAGATTAACAATCTTACATCAGTCCTAGGCAGAATACCATAAAAAACATTCAGGTTGCACTATACAGATGAGACTGAGGTGCACTGTTTCATACACAAAACTGACCTGGTCTAATTTTGTAAAACTTAAAAATAAAAGGTGAAACCTGGTGGAAATATTGATTGTGGGTAGTACAGCATTCATACATAAATAGATGCAATACTTATGAAGGTAAAGAGGTGTAAATGCATGCTTTAAGCTATCTGGAAAGATTCAGGTCCTTACCAGATTGGGTTCTTTTCCCTGCATCAACTGGCTGTTTTTCAAAAATGCAAAACTTCACACAAACTTTAAGAATTAAAATCATGAACAAATGAGCTGAAAAAGGTACACATTTTATTTGTTCTTTAACAATAATACCATACCAGCTTACTTTTTCTGGCAGTCTTAAGGTGCCTGATATTTCAGAAAACCTGTTTTTGGACAATGAATTTACGGAAGGCACCCTTTGTTATGAAAACTGATATATATTTTTATTATGTTACCATGGCTACAGATTTTCATGACAAAATAGAAAATAATATTTATCTTTTTTTCATGGATCTCCATAATGTATGGTTTTGAAAAACATATACTTTTTACAGGAAAAAAATTGTTGGATTTGCTTGTTTAAGTGTCTCAATATTGTTTTATTTCTACAAATTGTCATGTTATCTGCAATGTCCTATCTATATAGTGGAATTCATACCAAGTTTGGTATTAATTGGTCAAGTAGGAGAAGATTTTTGAAAGTAATAACATTAAAAATAGAAAAAAAAACAAAAAAAACAAGAGGCTCCCAGGAGCCTGAATAACTCATCTGGTTGAATTTTGCCTTCCAAGGGCAATAAATTAAACATGAAGTTGTCCAACAATTTTGACTCAAGAAAACTTTGATAGTATTTATCATAAGGATCATTTCAGTAAATGAAAGTCTAAATTTATCATAGTTTTCAAGACACTGAAAAAAAAAATCTGTCATTTTCCCTTGTCAAGGGCAATAACTCTTATAAGAAGGTGTCTGACAAATTTTATGCCTGAAGACTTTTGTAGTCCTAAAAATAAGGATCATTTCAGGTATTGAAAGAATTTGGCTAAACCTAACAGTTTTGGAGATGTATGCAAAAAACAACTGTTTGACCCCTGTGTCCTATTTTTAGTAACTGGTGTCATGTTTTTCGATGGATAAAAAAAAAACCACTTCAATTCTATGCAGAAAACCCCAAGGAACATATATACCAAGTCAGTCCTTTCCTTTAAAATTCTCAATGACTAGCCCGAATAATACAGGACTGCACAAGATTCAACTAGCCCACAACAAAAAATGTACACACCATTTGGCAATTTCACTAGCCCGAATCAATTTTTACTAGCCCTGGACTTTGTTTCAATTTGTAAAATAGTGTCAGAGGAGAAGATTTTTGAAAGAAATAACATCAAAAAAATAGCAAAAAAACGTTGAAAAAAAGGCAATAACTCTGACATGGCTGAACGAATTAAAATGAAAATTTGACCACATATAGATCTTATCATGTTGAACACTTTTACCCAGTCAGAATTGGGCTTAACCTAAGAGATATATGTGAAAAACTACTGTCTGACCCTTACGTTCTATTTTTATTAACGGTGGCCATGTTTTTCGACAGATCAAAAATCCCCATTACAGTTCTATGCAGGATACCCCAAAGAACATTCATACCAAGTTTGGTTCCAATTGGTCAAGTAGTGTCAGAGGAGAACATCAGGTGATGGCAATAGCTAAAATGGCCTTTGGCCAGGTAAGCTAAAAAGTCCAAAAGGGCAATAAAATTTGAATTAGCCCGACGAACTGGGCTAGTAATTATTCTGATGGGTACCAAATTTCATGATGGCTGCCAGATGGGTTAGTAAAAAACTTTTCTTTTACAATTTAAATTCAAATTCTTTACTGGCAAAAACACAATTATAATAATTGGCAAAGGACCAAGTTTCATAATGATAAACAAAGTATAACATGATAACGCATTACATCAGTGTTACAGATCAGACAAAGCCTTTCATCTATTGGTATTGAAAATGTCTACCCTTTCAGATTTCAAGGCTATGAGCACCAAGTCGAATTTTACTAAATGTAGATCTCTGATTTTTTTACATAAAATATCCATGTAATAAACATGTTTATTGTTAAAGTAAATACTTTTGAAAAATGTAAGCTTACGGGCATTTGATATCAGTGATGCTTACTCCTGGATAGATTGATCAAAATTTCTTTGTTTAATACATGCTAGAAGATGTTTAAAGGAGCATTTATTCTCAATAATGTAAGAGAAACCAAGTTTTTGTATGTATAATTAGACCTTGTTAGTCCAAGAATTTTCATTTTCAGTTGCTTTGAAAAGCTTGTATGCCAAAGTATTTTCTTACGATAAGAGACAATTCTGAAATTTGATACCCGAAACATTATTTTTTACTGCATTGGATATCTGCAAAGTTCAGATCTGCAAGCAACATTTGATGTTTTACAGTAGACTCCAAGAATTTCTTTTAGAAATTTTGGATGAAAATTTTCTACTATAACACTATTGGAAGGACTTATGGCTACCCCCAGTATTTCATTACAGTATAAGGGTGGGCTTGTCCAACTCACTGTTTTACTTTAAATAATGCCTTTTTAGCCTTTTCTATCAATAAATATACAGCTATATCAAATTTACCATTAAATTGAAGTTTAACTCCTAAAAAACAACATTTTGGTACTGTTTGAGTAACATTAGAATTATATGTAAACTCATTTAGATAAGATCTATTGTTGGAATTAAAAACAACTTCAGATTTGGAAACATTAACATGTAATTTTCAATTACCTCAATATTTACTGATTACATTAAGAGATGTTTGTACATCCTGCTTGCTTTCTGACAATAACACTATATCATTAGCATATAAAAGACAGTTGACACCGGTACTACCTATATTTACAGGATCACAATTATGTTTTCTCAACTCTTCGACTGTATCATCAATAAAGATATTAAAAAGGGCTAAAAACATCCCTTTGTTTAACTCCACATTCTGATCTGAACGTAGTGCTTAGACCCTTTGTGAATTTTATTCTATTTGTTGTATTAAGATACACAGAAAAAATAATCCGAAATATTTTCGGAGGGGTTAACAGAACATCTGTGTTTCCCCTTTGATAAAAATAGCAACATTATTTTTAGCCGACCAAATGGAAATTGTTATCACTATTTCTGGAAGCTATTGATTATCTTTCAATAACAGTGGAAGCAATTATGGTCAAATGTGCAACTCATGTTGGAATCTTGGTTACGTTACGTTTGCAGATAGCATAACTAAGGCAACATTGTATATCAGTAATATGATTAACCTAAAAAGATTCAGCAAAGTTAGTTTGACCTATTGTCATGTAACAAACACAAAAAAAATGGCAAAAGAATAAAAATGATGGTAGGTAAGAGCCTCCCTCATAAACTTTTGAAAATTGTTCCAACTTAAACACATATCTATATTATATACAATATCAAATGGTTATATTGGTATATACATCAGGAAAATATCCATGCAGAATGCCTTGGGTAGAGGGTCGTTCTGCAGGGCATTTCACATCTAAAAAGCCCTTAGCTATTTTGGTATATGAAAAAAGTTTTAACCTCTGCACTTTGTTCAAGTGAACTATGCAATGTGGTTGTTTATCATTCTACCGTTTTCCATAGGTCATTATACAACTGTGCTATATTTTCAAGCACTATGTGGTCAAAAAATGTCTAAGAACTTATTAATTATTGCAAATATCATGGACTGATAACTTGTGGTATCATTTGACTGGTACAGATCAAAATATGTAACCTGTTCCTCTATCAACTTTTCCCTGTACCCAAAAAATGTTTTGCCAAATTATTCATTATTTAAGGAATGTTAAGTTCTAAAAATTGCATGAAATATTAAAAAGTCTATTTCAATGCATAGTCATGAAAATAATGTATATTTTTCTAATATTTTTTGTTTGACGGCTTTTCTGTCTTCAAAAGGTAAAATTGTTTAACTGGAAGTTACCTAACCAAACTAATAGTAAACTATTCTCACTAAAAGCACTAAAAAACAGAATCTTATGCAATTTTTAACTTTTCGTCCTTGAAAATTTGAATAGTAAAGAATTCTAAATATTTTGTTTTTGGGTACAGGAAATTTTGTTGAAAAATTATGTGTTAAATCATGAAAAACACTCAATTTGTGATCCTCACTGGTGATCCTGTCAAGAAATTTTTTGGGGGGCCCCTAAAGCTCTGAATCTGCCACTGCTTGCCCTTCATTCTGTACATTCTGTACCTTTTCAAAACAGAAAATTGAATAAAAATCAAATATTCAAAAAACATTAAAAATCATTGATTTCAGCCATCATCAATCTCTCATATTCATTAGACTGCCAAGGATTGTTAACTCTGTATGAGAGATTGAGCCATCATATCATTTTGTAAATGTGAACAAACTTTCAGCTGAAAATATCAAGTATAAACAATGAAGAAATAAGCAATAGTATTTTGGTACTGGGTCAAGGAAAGTTTGTACGTCTCCTTGTCATTCATTCTTTCCATAAGGTCAGAATTTACAATCACAGTAATTTTTTTTTTAACATTTTGTGACCCAGTGCACAGGGACAATCGTAGACTTTAGTAAGATGGCAGTGAAAGTGGAACATATTTATTTTTACATTACAATTAAGAGGCAGACAGATCTTATTTGCTGGCAACTCTAACTCACTCTGGTGTACTGTAAGTCTAGCCTCTTTGTTCCACAATCCAGAGAAAATACATGAAAATACTAATGAGTCTAATTATTGATTTTGAGATAGGGATATGAAAATGCAAATGCAATGAAGTGTAGAGCTACTCAGACTTGTGAAGATAGCAGATCAAAATAAAACAAATCTAAATTTCTAAAAATGAAAAATATGAAATGAGTGAAATGTAATCATAAAAAATATCAGCTTGTCCACATACTCCTCAGCAGAAATGTCCCATGATAAGGAATCACTATGTGAAGGATACCAAATCATCAGATTTATTTGGAAAGCCAACAGTAGCTGAGATTAGT
Source organism: Perna viridis (assembly GCA_037379345.1). Lineage (NCBI taxonomy): Eukaryota > Metazoa > Mollusca > Bivalvia > Mytilida > Mytilidae > Perna > Perna viridis. The sequence goes on from CM074520.1 coordinate 590,652, forward strand.
TTAAACAGTAGCAGAATTCTGGCTCTTTTAGACACAGGATCCACCGAACAACAATATAAGTCATACTATCGAGAACATCTGGCTGAATCAACACCTCTTGAAGAATTTGAATAATATTTTGGAAATAGAATGTGCTGAAGGTACTTCATTGCCATATTGTAGATATGTTGAAGTAACCATCAAGACACCTGGTGATAGTAACAACCAGTATGTACCTGCCTTATTTGGAACTAGTATTTTGGACCATATAATATTAATGAGGAACATGGTGAATTCCAACTTTTGACAACTATGACAGACTAGCTATTGCAAGAGCTCAGCAACATGTCATATTGTTACCAAATAGTTCTACTGATATTGAATGTTATTCCTTATCAACAATTTAATTCTTTTCTACAGTCCTCTACACGGACTGATTTAAAGGACAGAGATATACAGCAATCACTTACAACTTGTAGATACAAGGACAATCCAACAGCAAAAGTATGGAACACCAACAACAGCACAATTGTAATACATCACAAAGTAATTGTATGTGAATAACAAACAGTAATTATAGAGAAGGCACCGCAGGTTACAATTGAAGTACAACCAGTAATTATAGAGAAGGCGCCGCAGGTTACAACTGAAGTACAACCAGTAATTATAGAGAAGGCGCCGCAGGTTACAACTGAAGTACAACCAGTAATTATAGAGAAGGCGCCGCAGGTTACAACTGAAGTACAACCAGTAATTATAGAGAAGGCACTACAGGTTACAACTGAAGTACAACCAGTAATTATTGAGAAGGCAGGTTACAACTGAAGTACAACCAGTAATTATAGAGAAGGCGCCGCAGGTTACAACTGAAGTACAACCAGTAATTATAGAGAAGGCAATACAGGTTACAACTGAAGTACAACCAGTAATTATTGAGAAGGCAGGTTACAACTGAAGTATAACCAGTAATTATAGAGAAGGCGCCGCAGGTTACAACTGAAGTATAACCAGTAATTATAGAGAAGGCACTGCAGGGTACAACTGAAGTATAACCAGTAATTATAGAGAAGGCGCCGTAGGTTACAACTGAAGTACAACCAGTAATTATAGAGAAGGCGCCACAGGTTACAACTGAAGTATAACCAGTAATTATAGAGAAGGCGCCGCAGGTTACAACTGAAGAACAACCAATAATTATAGAGAAGGCACTGCAGGTTACAACTGAAGTACAACCAGTAATTATAGAGAAGGCAGGTTACAACTGAAGTATAACCAGTAATTATAGAGAAGGCGCCGCAGGTTACAACTGAAGTATAACGTTACAACTGAAGTATAACCAGTAATTATAGAGAAGGCACTGCAAGGTACAACTGAAGTATAACCAGTAATTATAGAGAAGGCGCCGCAGGTTACAACTGAAGTACAACCAGTAATTATAGAGGTTACAACTGAAGTATAACCAGTAATTATAAAGAAGGCGCCGCAGGTTACAACTGAAGAACAACCAATAATTATAGAGAAGGCACTGCAGGTTACAACTGAAGTACAACCAGTAATTATAGAGAAGGCAGAATACAACTGAAGTATAACCAGTAATTATAGAGAAGGCGCCGCAGGTTACAACTGAAGTATAACCAGTAATTATAGAGGTTACAACTGAAGTATAACCAGTAATTATAGAGAAGGCGCCGCAGGTTACAACTGAAGTATAACCAGTAATTATAGAGGTTACAACTGAAGTATAACCAGTAATTATAGAGAAGGCGCCGCAGGTTACAACTGAAGAACAACCAATAATTATAGAGAAGGCACCGCAGGTTACAACTGAAGTACAACCAGTAATTATAGAGAAGGCAGGTTACAACTGAAATATAACCAGTAATTATAGAGAAGGTGCCGCAGGTTACAACTGAAGTATAACCAGTAATTATTGAGAAGGCGCCACAGGTTACAACTGAAGTATAACCAGTAATTATAGAGAAGGCACTGCAGGGTACAACTGAAGTATAACCAGTAATTATAGAGAAGGCGCCGCAGGTTACAACTGAAGTACAACCAGTAATTATAGAGAAGGCGCCGCAGGTTACAACTGAAGTATAACCAGTAATTATAGAGGTTACAACTGAAGTATAACCAGTAATTATAGAGAAGGCGCCGCAGGTTACAACTGAAGAACAACCAATAATTATAGAGAAGGCACTGCAGGTTACAACTGAAGTACAACCAGTAATTATAGAGAAGGCAGGTTACAACTGAAGTATAACCAGTAATTATAGAGAAGGCGCCGCAGGTTACAACTGAAGTATAACCAGTAATTATAGAGAAGGCGCCGCAGGTTACAACTGAAGTATAACCAGTAATTATAGAGAAGGCACTGCAGGGTACAACTGAAGTATAACCAGTAATTATAGAGAAGGCGCCGCAGGTTACAACTGAAGTACAACCAGTAATTATAGAGAAGGCACTGCAGGGTACAATTGAAGTATAACCAGTAATTATAGAGAAGGCGCTGCAGGTTACAACTGAAGTACAACCAGTAATTATAGAGAAGGCACTGCAGGGTACAACTGAAGTACAACCAGTAATTATAGAGAAGGCACTGCAGGGTACAACTGAAGTATAACCAGTAATTATAGAGAAGGCACTGCAGGGTACAACTGAAGTAGCAGCAAAACTCATTTAACAGATTAATATTACAAAGCGTGATTTAACAGAAACTCAATGAAAATTGGAACAGACCTAATAGTCATCTATGATATACTTAGTAAAGAAGATCCTGATGAAGGCCATACTAACGAAGTTAAGCACCAAATTGACTGATCCCTCATCATTTAAACACAGGTACTGGAGAATACCGCCATCCATATATGGTGAGGTCAGAACTCACTTACGCCAACTTTTGGACATTGACATTATTCACCCTCCTTTTTCATCCAATTTAGTATTGGTAAAAAAAAAGAATGGATCTTTAAGATTGTGTGTGGATTACCGCCAGCGCAACTTACAAACTAAGCCAGACTATTATGCTTTACTATGTATTAAAGAGTTACTTGACAGCTATGTTCAAGGAACAAGTTTTTCTCAGTTGTTGATATGAAGAGAGGATACTAGCAAGTGGAAATTTTGGAGGAGCACAAGAAGAGGACTGCCTTTTCTGTTTGACCCTTTGGCTTCTATAAGTTCAACCAGATGCCATTTGGACTCACCATCTCACCTGCTACATATCAACATTTAATGGAGGATTGTTTAGCTGATTACAACTTGAAGATATGCTGCATATTTATTTCTGACATCACTGTGCAACATCTAGAAAATCTACGTTTAGTATTTCAGCGTATCAGAGAAACCAACTTAAACTTATCACCAATCAAATGTGAGTTCTTCAACAGGAAAGTGAAGTATGCTGGGCATCAGAAGGAGTAGAAGTAGATCAGGAGCAGGTAAATAAAGTCATCAAATGGCAAAAACCTACAACACATGAGGATGTGTGGTGTTTCCTGGGTTTTGTAGGTTGTAACTGTAGATTTATTGAATCATTCGGCAGGATCAGCAAAGGGTTAACAGGTTTACTACCAACACTTACAAAGAAAACGAAAACTGAAAAGGAAGAAAAACCAAAGGCAACCAAACAATGGACTTGGGGTGAAGACCAAGATATTGCCTTTGAAACAGCACCTCATCTCTGCACCGATATTAGGATTTGTTGATAGTTCACTTCCTTACTAACTACATAAAGGTGCAGGGTGGTTCTATATCAAGAGCAGCAGGGATAGAAACGTGCAACCCGTGCTTTGAACAAATTCTCCACACAAGAGAGTTTTTTGCACTGAATTGGGCCATTTGTGACAAGTTCAAGGACTATCTCTATGGACAGTCATTTGTAGTTCTCACTGACAAAAACCCGATCACATATGTTCTTACCACTACCAAGTTAGACACAACAGGACATTGCTGGTTGGCAGCACTGGCAGCTTTTGGTTTTTGAAATCAAAAACAGACCATCAAACACAATGCAGATGCACTTAGCAGACTTCCCATTTCCATGGAATCGGTGAAAGCCATTTGTAATGGGGCTGCATCAGAAGCATATATGGAGAACTTGCCTTTGTCACTAAATGTAGTCATTGAGGATTTGGGATCTGAAGGGTGTTGGTGTTGGCAACTTTATTGATTGGGACAAAGTACGATATTTGTCACATGATTAAGTAGTTACTGGAGGATATTAAACCCACAAGGAAGGATATAGGATCCAATCCTTTATGACTAACGTGATGACTTTTCATTCAAAATTGTCAACTTTCCTTTCATCTGTTGCAACATCCCTTCAGCACCTGCGTAAGGAGTGTTCATATCACAACTCATATGTTATGCCAGAGCTTGCCGAAACTACGCAGACTTTTTGTATCGCGCTGGAACTCTAACAAATAGGCTTCTGGAACAGGGTTATGTTGCTACAAGATGGAAGTCATCACTACAGAAGTTTTATGGTCCTCATCATGAACTCATGGATCGTTATGGTGTACCCATCTGCACCATGAAAACTGATTTATTCAACAGTTCATAGTTTTCCTTTCCTCATTTATCTACCCCCGACTTGACTTTTTATGAGCAACTCGGCGAGTGTTTCTAGAAAAGTAGAGGACGCTTACCCTACCGGTGCACCTGGTCCATGCCCCCAGTTTTTAGTGAAGTGCGAGTTACTCATTTACTTTTGTTACTTTGTATGTATGATTTTAGTTACTTTATGTTCTTTGTTGTGTATGTCTGTTTTCCATGTCTGGTCTTTGTCCCTGGATTACATTCTTTTGATTATCGCTGTAAACTTGGTTCCCTTGGTTACTCTTTGCTTAAGCAGTTTGTTCACCTGGGACTAATTGATGGTGTTATCAACATGTTTCATTCATTTGTTTTATTAAACCTTGAGTATGAAGAATGTCTGACCTGTATGTTATAGATGTACAAATGTATGTCTGGTACCTAAAACAAGTGGCAACAAACAGAAACCGCTACCCTGTCTTGAGCAGCTGAGTTCACTCTAGAACTAATGCATGTCATGTAGCTGATTGTAATATGAGTTTCTTCATAGTGTTGTTCTATGTTTCTTCTATGTCTAATAATTTTGTCTGGTTTTGTGTTTTGGACTTCAAAATTCAAACCTCCTTAAGGCTTTTAATGTTTAGTTGTTAAAAACTATCAGTCTAAAACTATCAGTTTGACACTGGACAAAGACTGAGGGATAAAAGGCTCTTGAATATGATCTGTTTAAGTTGTAATTGAACCTGCACAAGAAAAATCTAATTATTTCATGTACAATTACTTTAAATCTAAGAGAATGTTTAAAGAACTTTATTGTAAATGTTTTTCTGTCAACTTCTTCATGATTAAGCTCAAAAGCTCCATAAGTACAATCAGTCTATTTGGAAGTGCTGTCACGAGAGATTTGCTTTCTTGGTGACAGCAATTATATTTTAGTGCCACGATACTCATGTGCTCATCATAAGTAATATGCTTGGATTAACGTGATATAAATCAGTCTCCTATTCAAACACTATTGTGACCTGGTTTTAAACGTACTTTTGGTTTTACCGAAATATCAATATTATACCGGAAATTGGCGGAAATTACCGATTTTGTTAATTTTGGAAAAAAAATGTATTAGGGTCGTGAGAAAAAATTAGGGTTGGTCGGGAAACCCGAAACAAACATTTTTTTTGGCCTTAACATAATGTGACGTAAAAATGTATGGGAGAGAACCTCACTAATGTTGTATAACTTATGTCCAATCCTGTTGCTGATATTGTAGTAAATAAATGTGATTAAACTATGGTTAACTGTTTATTTCGTGTTTGAAGGACACAGTATGTACAGATATAGTTTACCAGGTTATTGATTAGCCATTGATTTGTAGGGGTCGAACTTATTTGTGGTGCAATCACAAATTCTGACTTTTTTGTAACAAAGAACAAGGGCGTGCGTGTGTGGATCAAACATCATCAAAGTCAGTTTACTAACATATTCAAATCTGCTCAACATTCCATATGGTATAATATTCCTTTTATAAATTCGCCATTGTGATTTACAGCACACCCTTAAAACTCTTGTATTCAAAATTAGATTCATATTTTAACATTGATCTTCATCATACAATAAAACAAACAGAACTGATTAATGGTATGCTATGTAGGAAACATTCCTCATTGAGGTCAGATGATAACAAGTAAATGTACGCGTGACCAAGAATTTCACCTTTGCACCAGAACCAGATTAAACAAAAACAAAAGTGGCGGCCGATGGCCCTTGTCTTCCATCCATTCCTTAAGTAAACTAGCACTTACAACCATGAATTCATAATACCTTTTTTTCTCGTAATATTGAATATTCAGGCTATGTGTATAGAAACAGAACTTGCCCATCCATTGTCATTCTGAAATTTCTCAAAGGCTTCATTTTTTGACCACCAGAAAAGGAGTTACGCAGAACTTCAAAACAGTAATTCCATGACTCCTGTTCTTTATAGAAGATAAAGAACCTACCATAGGAGAGTTCTTCATGATGTAATCACTTACCTATGATTTGGTTTTGGTTGGCAAAAAATCCATTGAGTGGCATGGGGCATCAATTTTAAATCATAACTTTTTCGTATTTTAAGATAATTGAAAAATTCTTTTGGTTACCTACACTGCCAATATAGCTCTTTTTATCCATGGAATTTAAATAAATATTCAGTGATTAGACTATATGAGCATAAAATTTAAAAAATAATTTTAAATATAAATATCATTTCAAACTTATATTTCAAGTCAATGAGTTATAATTTCACATACACAATGTGAATTATTTTATTTAAATGAAATATTTTACAGAACCAAAATTTGATATATACTGCTGTACCCTCTTTCCAATATATAACTAGTTCCGATGTATCATTAATAATCCTTTTTGTACGAAACTGATTACATGGGCTTGGGTCAGAGATCAGAGATTGCCGACACTGAACCTGGCCTGTTTCATGAGATCAGATTGCTGGTATTCGAGCCAATCCCGGTAATTTTCAAGTTTTAAGTTCAACATAGAAAATTTCCAACTTTTCCCAAACCTCTGTATGCCATATTATTTAATCCCTCTTAGAAATGTAGAAAATACAAATGAAACCAATCAATCGATATTGATTTATCGTCTGCCATTTGTTTAGCTTCCCAAACAACAATCATGTGACCAAAATATGTAATGTGTCATACAAAAAAATCTATGGAAAGCCAGATTAACATAAAATGAACATTTTCTGAGGATTTGACAAATTAAAATATCAAACGTTTTTTCCCTCATCTTAAAAATATTCAACTCAGAAGAATTAAAAGGAAATTAATAGATTACAGTATTTAACAAAAGAAAAAGTTCACAATGAACAAATTTAAGCTAATTTGGGATATTTTCTCATTTACAGATATCTAATAGAGTAATCAAGGGAACCAAGGTTATTGCGGTAATCAAAAGAACATAATCCAGGGACAAAGACCAGACATGGAAAACAGATATACACAACAAAGAACATAGAGTAACTAAAATCATACATACAAAGTAACAAAAGCAAATGAGCAACTCAGAATCCACTAATAACCAGGAGCATGAACCAGGTGCACCGGTAGGGTAAGCGTCCTCTGCTTTTCTAGAAACACCCGCCACGTTGCTCATAAAAAGTCATGTCCGGGGTAGACAAACTAGGAAAGGAAAACTACATGTATGACCCGTTGAATAAATCAGTTTTCATGGTGCAGATGGATACACCATAACGATCCATGAGTTCATGATCACAACCATAAAACTTCTGTAGTGTTGACTTCAATCTTGTAGCAACATTACATTAGATTTCCATTCACAGGTGTAATAATTAAATAAAGACATGCACATGACATAATTTACAGAAGTGGAAAGTCGAATGTCTGAATTTTATTTTTTAAATAACATTAATGTCGTATGGTTAGATCGGTAAATCGATCAGCAGAATATCATTTTGACCAACGGAATGGGGGTACTCCAGTATAAAACAAAAGTTATAATGTTTTGAAAGTAATAGGAATTCTGATCATGAAATTGTCAATTGTTTATTTACCAACCGATTTGACACTTAATGATATGCAAATAAGTAAATATGACATCAGTCATGAGATTGGCAAACTCTCCTATTTAATACGGGTTACACATTTGGGTCCGTTTCACCGTCCGTGCGAGACCCGTAACTGGCGTAAGACTATAACGTTAAAAAAAAAACTTTATAATGTGGTCCGTTCCCACAATCCACCAGATCTTGCTTTATTCAAGTTCTACACGCTGATCAAGACTTATTGTGCTTACTAACAGAAGAATCTTAAAAATTAAGCTTTGCACGTCTGTAACTTACCATTTATTAGAAATTTCACTACAGATTGTTGTGTCGGAAGACATTGTTTGTATTTGCGCGGGAGAAGGCAATTTTCTCGGGCGTTTTCTGTATTTTATATGAAAGGTTTGGATATTCCGAATTATGGACATCTCGGACCACCAAACACTCGGACCATGTCTCCGGACCACTCGGCCCGTGTTTCAGGACTAATCGGACGGTGTTTCAGGACCAATCGGACCTAGGTACACCCCGAATTTTTGTAATCCGTACCCGTACCAAATTCTATCTATCTATCTTCATATTTCCGCACACCGTCATTATATTGACTATTACATGCCGTTTGCACGCATGGCTACCATTTATAATGGTAGGGATGTTTATTTCTGGTTCTATCAGGCGCGTAGCTGCCGTTAGGCAAAAAAGCTTTTGCCTGCACTTAATTTTGCAATTTTTTTTTTATTTTTTGAGATAAAATACATCCAGGAGAGACATAAATGATGCTCCGAAACGCTATCTCCGCGGAGCTTCGGAGGGGGGGGCTTTGCTCTGCTTAAGGCCCCCAGACCCCCAGCCGTAATTTTGCCTACACTTCAATTTGGCCTCAGCTACGCGCCTGTCTATTGTCGAATGGTACAAGTAGATTTGTTTGGTATATTGCCAGTCTAAGGCTAATGATCTTATAAAAAAACAACTAGTCTCATCTGAATACGTCTAAGCTGTAATGTTGGCCATTGCAGATGTTCTAGCATGTTTGAGACAGAACTGGTGTTATGGTATATGTTACAAGTGAACCGAGATGCTCTGCGTTGGACCATCTCTATTTGGTTGATTTGTTTTTTTTATTATGTGGGTCCCAAACGCAGGCGCTGTCTTCAAGCTTGGGTCGTCCTAGTGGCATGTATGCTCTTTCTTTTACTGTTTTTGATGGTGCTTTGAGGTTGCGTCTTAAGAAGTTCAATTGTCTGCTTGCATTTGATGTTATATTGTCTATATATGTTTACTCCATTTTAGATCTGATTGTATAGTTATTCCTAGGTATTTAGTAGATGTTTCTGTTTTCAGTGTATGCCCATGAAGGATGTAGTCATAGTCAACTGGTTTCAGTTTTGATGAGATTCTGATGATTGAACATTTGTCGGTGTGCAACGACACTAACCAGTCTTTTTCCCATTTTGCTGCAGCGTTTAGGTCTTGTTGGAGCCTACATGCATTTTCTGCATTCTTGATGTTTTTGTAGATGATGCTATCGTCTGCAAACAGTCTTAATGTATTGTGTTGTAAGTATTCTGGGAATAATATAGGGCCAAGCACGTGACCCTGTGGTACTCCTGATGTTACTGCATTTTTTTCTGATTGTTCACCATCAAACATAACTGTTTGTGTGCGATTATGTAGGAAGTCACTTAACCATTTTAAAGATTTGTCTTCTATACCATAATGTTTAAGTTTATATAATAGACTTTTGTGAGGGACTTCGTCAAATGGCAACGTTCATCACAATGACATCAGTCTGTATGTTTTGGTCATTATCTCTTGCAAGATCTTGTAGGAATGATATTAACTGAGTTTCACAAGAGCGTTTGGATCGAAAACCATGTTGTAAATCATATAATACATTGTTCGTTTTCAATATGTTTCATTACCTGGCTAGCTATGACATGTTCCATTACTTTACAGAGTATATATGTAAGGGATATTGGGCGGTAGTTAATAGCATCATATGTTGTGTAGTAGTTTCGTTACACCTTGTTCTGATATTTTTATACTTTTCATTTCTGGATGATGTGATGATTTTTAACTGGTATTGGGTCAGCAGTCGATTCGGTTGTGAATGCTATCTGAAATTGCTCATTAAGGATGTTTGCTTTTTCTGTGGTGTTTAATGTGAGCATGCCATCTTTTTTCAGTGCTGCAACCCCTGAGTTATTATTTCTCATGCTTTTTATATAAGAAAACAGGTTTAGGGTTTTTTTTTGTTATTAGTATTGTCAGGTTCATCAACAGGTAAGTCTATTTATCAACCATTCAATATAATTCCAATATGCTGTTGGAATGTCTGACTGCAGTGATTTTTTCATCTGATTGTACCTGTTTTTTTTTTAATTTTGAATTTGTTTTAGATTTCCTATGTAAACGTTTTGTTTTATTGATCTTTCTTTCTAGTTGGTATGTAACCCTTGGCAATTTCTTTTTGTGGGTTATTGTCTTTTTTGGTATGTTAGTGTCCATACTTTTGATGAGATTTTCTTTGAAAATTGACCACAACTCATTAACGCTACTGTTTTCGTATTTAGTTTTTATTTTTTTTTTCTGTTATTTCTTGAATGTCTTTTATGATGTTATCCCAGTTAGCTTTATGAAATTGGTGTATGTTTCTTGGAGATTTCTTTAATCTTTTCAGAGATATTGAACATTCAGTGAATACAATGTCATGGTCTGTATTCCTGATAGGTGGCATTACTTCCAGTTTGTTCTTCATGTTTGGTGCATTTATAAGTATGAGGTCGAGTGTACTATTACCTCGTGTTGGTAAATCTACAAGTGAATGATCATTTATTATAAGTGTTACATGCTGTTTTATCACTGGCTTGCCTGGTATTACTGCTGGTATTTACCAGTCAATGTGGCGTAAATTAAAATCTCCCCAAACTTATGAATTTCCATCTATTCTGTTCAGTGCTTCATTTAGCTGTTCTAATGATGAGCCTTTGTCAGTGGGTGGTCGGTAGTAGCATTCCTCGTACACAAATCACTATATCGCCGATTTTTCTATTATTAAGAGGAATTTTATACTAAAACTTAGTCCAAAAGTTCTGAATGACGTTTTAAATCAATTGAAGATAAAATTAGTTGAAAACATTTGTGATATTTTCAAATCAGTCGATTTTAAGTTCTCAAAAGTCCCGAAATGTGTAGGAGGTTACCGCACTAAAATATTAATTGACTATTTCTCACTTTTCTGTCCGAATTTTTCTTCTTTTCGGGAAACAATCACAGATTAAAACTTCATTTTAAGACTTTGGATAAGTTTGAAAGATCTTATATTGCAATGATTTAAAAAAAGAAATGTCGGAGTTTGAAATTCTATGTCGTACTGTAGCACGAACTCCCGTACCCAAAAAGAATGGATACGATCTGATCAAGAATGAAAAAGAAGTCTCTGTTGCAATTTTGATCTATTGCCCTTGGATATTTTAATAATATTATGGTGTTCTTATGTGAAATATATGATAAAATTGCACAAATAACAAAAATACCGGACTTTGATTTTGGTTACGGGAATTTTGGGTTACACATTTCGGTACTTTTGAAAACTGAAAATCAAATTTTCGAAAAATGATTTATAAATCATTGATTCTAGTCTAGCCATCGTATCATTTTGTAAATGTTTACAAATTGTCAGCTTTAAATATCACGTAATAATGAAGAAATAGGCAAGTACGGGGAAAAGTTGGTACGGGTTACACATGGGGTGTACCATATTCCTACCGAATACGATTCACGATTCGGGGAGATGATCGACTTTCGAAATTCGGGAAAAAACTGAAAGAATATATTAAATCAAAACGCCGATGTTGTTGAACCTCGGAGGTCATGAGATATTTATAGGTGTTTTAAAGACTTTATAATCCGCTGATGGTATTTCCAAAAAGATTAATTATTTACAACGGGATCAGCGCTTTCACTACTACTAGGACTACACATCCTCTCTGGTGATTCAAAATTCCAGTTTAAATTTCGTTTTCTTAGTTTTGTTTCGTTTCATTTAGTTTTTAATTTGTTTGTCAATGTTTAATCTTTATAACCTGTTTTTAGTTTTAAACGTAGCCAATTCACGTGGAATCCATATATGGACATCAAAGGCAAATATAGTTCAAACTTATATAAGTATTTGAATTTTTGTTTGACAATCAATCAATTAAAATATAATTTCAATCGTATACTATACTACTACGGGGATATTTAGGTACTATAGTACACAAATCTTTCATTTCTTGGTAGCTAATATGATGTTTCTTCTCTGAAACTCATGTTGCTATGGATTTAGAACATATCTATACATTATATAGCTAAAATTGGGCTAGCAAATATCTGGTAAGGAATAAAAAATAAAATCCTCCCACCCACCCCATCTTTTTGAGAAGGTTGGAAGAAAATCTACCATTTAAGTTTACTTGGTCCAAACAAGACATGGATTTGTCTGTAGACGGGAACTGGACGAGGAGCTGCTCCAACGTGCTTAAGCCCATCCCATAATCAATTATGCATGATCAATCTACATATATATATACAACGTCTCAGAATGTGACGACTCTATTCGCTACACTGCTCCATCGGATCAAATTGATACAGGGAAGATAACGTAAACTTATAGAAGGGTCTGAAAAATTCCCAACGATGTTAGAACTGTCAAATTTGCGATGCAAATTTTTGGTCGTTCCCTCCGCGGGACTCGAACTCGTACCGCTGTGACATCTATGGCAACACCGCCTGCACTAAATCCTGCGCCCTAGACCACTCGGCCAGCTAGGCTATATGAAAAATATAGCTTTCGCTGGCCGGGTCATTCCTTCTCGTAGGATTAATCTAGGGCTGTAACTTAGTACACGATGTATAGTAGTACGGGACAGTTCATCTAGGTGTTATTATGTAGGATAGAGGATCAAATTAATGATGCATGTCACAACAAATCAATATTATACATCATGATTGAATTTCATTTAGATAGTATATTAAAAACTGCATGTGTTTTGTGATACATATACAAATGTCATAAATATATTTCACGGACCGACCATCAACCATCCCACCAGTATAAAGTGTAAGAGTGATCAAGGGAGCCAAGATTCTAGTGGAAATCAAAATAATGTAATCCAGGGGCAGAGACCAGACCAGGAAAACAGACGCACACAACAAGGAATACAAAATAACCAAAATATTACATACAAAGTAACAAAAGTAAATGAGCAACTCCACTAAAAACTGAGACTATGGACCAGGTGCACCGGTAGGGTAAGCGTCCTCTGCTTTTCTTGAAAGTAGAAACTTTTTTTTATGCAGGTATTGAAAACTTTTTTCTGTTTTTTTTTATGTAGGATTTTGTATCTAGTTGGTTGGTTGCTTCAAACCTTTCGTCCCTATAAACTGTTAAATATAAGCTTAGAGAACGTATACGTAAATTTGATTAGTTCATGTTCTTAAATGGCAATGTTAAATAATTTGAAGCTGATCAAATACCCATTAAAGACAATAAAGCCATCGTCCTGAAACGTTCGATGCATATGTTGTGCTTGTTTGGGAACTTTTCAACTTAGACAGGGCGTGGCTCCCTATACGCAAAAAAAAACGCACTTGCGTACACATAGAAAAATCATCAAAAAATAAGTCTTGACTTGTAGAATGCAAGTCTAAGGTGGTACCTTTTGATTTTAAATACTAATTCATCTAGGTTGTTACAGCTTGAGTTGTTATTTCTTTGACATTATGATATTTTCTATGCCAATAATTTCCATTCCTATTATGAGGCTATCATCCACCCTTTTTGGACTTGGGATTTTGGTCATTTTTAAAGTGTACTTTGGACTTAGGCACACAAATCCATGGACTTTTACATTTCAAAACAGCGGTACTTTGTACTTCAAATTTCATGGAATTTGGACTTTGCCAAAAAGTAAAATTGTACTTAGGACTTCACCCAAAACATGGAGTGTACTTTGGGCTTGAATGGGGGTGGGGTGGGGAGGGGTGGTGATACTCCCTGTTATATTATTACAAAAAACTCTCATGTAATGTCATCCAATATCAAAACCGGAATTCCGCGTACGTTTCTTGCTTTACTTTCTTTAAGTTATATGAGGTATATTGCACAAAGTTCAAAATGGCAAAAAGAAATAGAAGGGTTTTCACCACCTTATCATAATATATATCAGTCTGAAATTTTGAGTGACGACAAAAAGTAGTGTGTTTTACCAGTAAAAACTGAGACTATGGACCAGGTGCACCGGTAAAACACACTACCGTGAAAAATACAGTGTAATGACGGAAAAATGGGAAAAAGTTCATCTACCAGGTATGGATCTATCTAATAATAATGTAATCTATGCTTACCCCATTGCATCAACTCATTCATTAGACAGAGAAATGTAACCGATGGATCATTGTCCAATACAGATATAATCAATGACAGACGCGTAGCTGAGGCCAAATTGAAGTGTAGGCAAAATTACGGCAGGGGGTCTGGGGGCCGTTTTAGGCCCCCAGCAGGTCCTGGGCGGAGCCCTGGTAGGGGGTCCGGGGGCGAAGCTCCGCGGAGATAGCGTTTTAAATCATCATTTATGCCTCTCCTGGATGTATTTTATCTCAAAAAAAAAAACGGAAAAATTAAGTGCAGGCAAAAGCTTTTTTGCCAAACGGCAGCTACGCGCCTGAATGAATATATATATATAACATGAAAGATGTATGTTTGTTTCGTAGGACCTTCGAGTCACGTTCTCGGTTTCGCCGGTGTATGTCAGCCTGTCTGTTGCATTTACTTTTTACGCCTGTCCGAAGTCAGGGTTGTCTGGTCCCTCTGTTAGTCTTTTTTTTTTACTTCAGCCTTCTTTGAAGTTGCTATTATAATCTGAAAAAGCATGTACAAATATTTCGCTGGGACTACGTACAATGTTAATTGTTTGTCGTGAGGCTATATTTTCGGCAGAGCCACCGCTCATTGAAAACACGTCATGTTTCTTGCCATGGATTTATATTTTTCACCTTGGTTGTTCGCAGCTACAGGCTACCCATGGGTGAAAACAGGGATCGATGATAAAAATAGGCACAGTCATTGAAATTGTGTGTATCGACAAGACAACATTAAGTTCATTTAGAGCCTTAATATACCCATATATCAGTCAAAATTCAAAATGAGTCTCATGAAATATGTTTTTACTAACAGCAATTGAAGTGCCAGAAAATGGTAAAAATGTGAGAGCCACCAGACTCCTTGTCGTAATGAAACCTCTCCGAGGTGGACGCGACCCTAAGGATTTGTTTTTAGTACACATCATTTAGGCCTAGGTACGCCCCTGAACTATAACGTTAAATACTAGTAGTTCATACGCTTGTATGCCGCATATTTCAAGGCTAGGAACTGTCCCCATTTTACATCCCATACGCTAGATGAAATAAGAGTGGGCAAATTTAAATTTATGAGTATAAAGAATTCATTCTTATATCAGCAGTAAGTTCTCCTTGCCCCAAAGTGGAATAGCATAGTCTTTTTTTTTCATTTCCAACTGCCTTTATTAGTTCATGACTGGACATGTTTGTATACATGCGTGTTATATCATAAGTACACAGGAAATTTGTAGTCATTCAGAAACAGTAAAGTTTCGAGCTGTCGCGTACATATGTTCCGAAGTGTTTAAATAAAGGTAGCACAAAATAGTCAAGAAGTATTCCGTAGGAGAACCACATTGAGACATAATCAGACGGTCTGATATTCTTGTCTCTTCTCTGGTGGAGATAAAATCTAAATTGGTTATAAAGTTTAGTGGTAGTCTGTGTATGTTTGGTAGAAATACAGTCTGCCACATTTGTTATTTTTGAATCCTTGTTTAAACTTTTCCGAAAAAAAAAAAATACTGATCGTCCTTATTTTCTTATTATGGTCTTTGTCTGATGGATGTTAAATCTGAGAATCTTTAATACTGGATTAATATAAAACAAAAGCTTCTGGGTCTTGATATCCATTTAGTTGCTCATTACATCATGAATGTTGCGAATGTAAACTGTAAAATGTTGATTTGTCGTATGGAAGACATATATTACATACATTAACATGTTGGATGACAGTTTATAATATGTTCTGTATGTGTACACACCATTCCTCTTATCTCCTTTTCATTTTTAATTTTTTTTCTACCTTAACTTTTTTTACGAAAACAGAATACAACATTTTTTACCTAAGTGGCACTTGGCAATCCTACATTTTCATCATCACCATTCATATCAGGAGACCATGTTTACTATATAAATCAATTATCGTTGAATGCAAAGCAAGTTTAAAAATAGCGGGAAAATGGCCGCCCAGAACAATCTTTCGGCATCACCATTCAACTCAAAACACCAATGGGCGCCTAAAAACTAATTTCAATTCTGCCAGTCAACTCAGAATATCATGTTTATCTTTAAAGTAGCTTTCAGTTTCATTATTCTTCTATGGTTGAGGCATAATTAGCAAAAAATATATATATATATTTTTAGTAATGACAGCCATGTTTTTTTACTCGTGAAAAATTCATTAAATTTTGTTGCAATTCGTTTCAGAGACTTGTACACGTGAAAAATGACCCCCCAAAAAAAACTGTTTCAGGGGCAATAGCTCCTACTACAGC
Organism: Perna viridis; assembly: GCA_037379345.1. NCBI lineage: Eukaryota > Metazoa > Mollusca > Bivalvia > Mytilida > Mytilidae > Perna > Perna viridis. The sequence goes on from CM074520.1 coordinate 607,389, forward strand.
CAACAAATAATTTTGAAAATTTCGGCGAAGGTCCGTCTTCAATCGGAACCACTCGGCAATTTCCGCTACACTAAAAAAAAAGCAAGTACTATCATAAAAAAAGATAGCCGGCGCAGTAAAATGTGTTCTTTTCACTTATAATTTTCTACATTTCATTCAGGAAATAAAACATGGCGCGCAATTTCGATTTTCGATAGTTTTTTTTTCGAATGCCACTAAGTTGTCAGTATTTGGCCAATCTGGAAACAGAATTGCGATCAAGCGACTTGCATTTCCATGGAAGAACGTCTTTAAGATCAAAGGGTAAAATGCGGAACTACACCGACTGTGTCGGAATAATCTCGAATGCAGAAAGAAGAATATATTTAAAAAAAATTGCCGGAATTGTAGTCATACGCGACTCTAGTTGTTCTATCCACCAGGTGGGGCTAAAAAAATTGGTTAGATATCACTAGAAATAAAGAACAATAACTCTGTGAAGAATTTTGGTGCAAAGCAAGGGGCTTAGAAAAAAAGTAATGGTAAATATTTCAATCATTAAAACTATAGTTTTAGAATCGGATCGGTCAAATTTCGGACAAAAAAGCTTCAGGGGTTTTCTTTCATGCAATTAGAAAGGCTGAGGAGTTCCGATTGGGTTTTTCTACTGATGGTGAAAATTATTACTCTCGATCAGAATTTTGCGAAATTCAACGGTTTTTGAGCTATTTGCAAAAAAAAACTATTTCGATCCCTTGTTCTCTTTTTAGTAACAGCGGCCAAGTTTTTTTTCACCTATCAAAAATCCAAACGGTCATTTTGTGCAGAATACCATAGAAAAATAGTGATACCAACTTTCATTAAATTCTGTACAGTAGATTGTAAGGAGAAGATTTTTTAATAGAATAAAGCAAAACACATCCAAAAAGAATAATAACTCTGGCATGGGTCAACAGATTTTCACAAAAATTTGATCACAGATAAATCATCATGCTGAACACTTTTATCCCATGTCAGAATTGGTTAAAACTAACGGTTTTGTGGATGTGTGCAAAAAACTGCTGTGTGACCCCTATGTTCTATTTTTAGAAACACGGCCATGTTTTTCAACAGATCAAAAATTTAAACAGTTATTTTGTGCAGGATACTCTAAGGAACAATTATTTAAGTTTCATCCAAATCCATTAGTAGTTTCAGAGTAGAAGATGTTTGAAGAATTATTAATGACGACAACAGACACCAAGTGATGGCAATAACTCACTTGGCCTATGGCCAGGTGAGCTAAGAGTAATCAAGGGAACCAAGGTCACAGCGGTAATCAAAAGAATGTAATCCAGGGACAAAGACCAGACACGGAAAACAGACACACACAACAAAGAACATAAAGCAACTAAAACCACACATACAAAGCAACAAATGTAAATGAGCAACTCGGACTCCACTGAAAACTGGGAGCATGGACCAGGTGCACCGGTAGGGTAAGCGTCCTCTGCTTTTCTAGAAACACCCGCCGAGGTGCTCATAAAAAGTCAAGTCCGGGGTAGACAAACGAGGGAAGGAAAACCATGACCCGTTGAACAAATCAGTCTCCATGGCGCCGACGTACACACCATAACGATCCACAAGTTCATGATAACGGCCATAAAACTTCTGTAGTGATGACTTCAATCTTGTAGCAACATAACTCTGCTCCAGAAGCCCATCTGCCAGAGTTCCAGCGCTATACAAAAAGTCTGCGTAGTTTAAAAATGTAAAATATGAAAATCTGATGGGAAAATGTAGAAATGTATTTTCATAAGGAAACCAATAAAAAAATTCAAAATCATACCAAAAATAGAACAAGATGCTTCCAGGAGCCTGAATCTCTCACCAGGTTAAATTTAGCCTTTCAAAGGCAATAAATTTAACAAGGAGTTGTCCAACAATTTGACTCGTGAAAACTTTGGTAGGACTTATCATAAGGATCATCTCTGCAATTGAAAATTGCTTCCTACTAATCATAGTTTTCAAGTTATTGGCTGAAAACTAAAAAAAAAAAAAAAAAGAACAAAGTTTTCGCCTTTCAAGGGCAATAACTCTTACAAGGAGTCATCTGACAACTTTGATCTCTCAAACTTTTGTAGGCCTTATAGTTAGGATCATTTCAGCAATTGAAAAATTTGGCTAAACTTAACGGTTTTTGGAGATAAAATATGCAAATAATTACTGTCTGAACCCAATGTTCTATTTTTAGTAACGGCAGCCATGTTTTTCGACAGATCAAAACTTCCCACATCATATCTATGCAGGATACCCCAAGGAACATTCAAACCAAGTTTGGTTCCAGTTGGTCAAGTAGTGTCAGAGGAGAAGATTTTGGAAAGAAATAAAATAAAAAATATCAACGGTTTTAAAGATATATGCAAAAAATACTGTATGACCCATATGTTCTATTTTTAGTATCGGCAGCCATATTTTTTTGACGGATCAAAAATCACCACATCGGTTCTATGCAGGATAACCCTAGGAACATTCATTCCAAGTTTGGTTGCAATTGGTCATGTAGTGTCAGAGAAGAAGATTTTTGAAAGAATTAACATTAAAAACAGCAAAAAAAAAGTCAAAAAAGGGCAACTTGAACATGGCTTAACAGATTAAAATAAAAATTTGAACACAGATAGATCTCATCATGCTGAACACTTTTACCTATGTCAGAATTTGACTAAACCTAATGGTTTTGGAGATATATGCGAAAAACTACTGTTTTTTGCCTTTCAAGATCAATAAATTTAAAGTTGTCCAACAACTTTGACTCGTGCAGACTTTAGGCTAAAAACCACTAATTCCACTTCCCATAGGCTTCTATGCTAATTTCACAATATTCAATGGCTTCTCTGGACTTTACCTTAACTTTAACCTGCAGATGACTATATATCAGCATGATTCTACATATGTCAGCTCACAATCCTCAGAATGGCATGTGGGGTTAGCAGACTTGCAGTGCAGTACTGGTCACCGGAAGTGAAGGGTCTATAAATAGCATGGGAAATCCCAGTGTTTTCACAAGATAGGGGTATATTTAAAAATCATTATAGAGATTAGGCTTCACATCACAAGAAGCCAAATGCACCTATAAAATGTACAGAAATGTTTTTCCTTTCAGAAACTGTTTAAATTTTTAAAATAAGATGAGAACTTTTTTCACAGCACTATGAGGAACAGGGGTAATTTCTGCGTAGGACTATTTTTGCGTACGTTCCAAGTGCTCATTGGTTGAATTGGTGGTCTGTAACCTAAAGAGTCACTTTTTGTCTTAGAAAAAATAAATAACTATACAGGTATCTTCCTACACACATACTGAATGCATTTGCAAAGTTTCAGTGAAATGTGACAAGCACTTTTTTAAATATTTGATTTTTAAATATAGGGTAACCAAGTTGTGCGAGCAAAAAAGTGAAAATATTCTACCATACTGAAATGCATTAAATAATTGCAAAGAACTTTTTCTGACTTTTCAAATAAAAAAATATCAATCACAACTTGTTTTTTAACAATATTAATGAAGAAATAGTTTTAAAAGTAATCATTTTCTGAGAAATTGGTCTATTTTTAAAAATTTATTTCTGACATGCCTCCCCCTTTTTCTTGATCACATGTCAAACATCCTAAATCTTTAAATTTTCACAAAAGGTGATATATTTGGCTTTAAATTTGTAAATACAGTGTTTTCACATTAAAACATGACCAGTAAAGGGCACCTAAAGCAAAAAAAGTGCTCAATAATGGATTTTCCATGTTGCCATAGGGGAATGCTTATATGGCCTTAACCGCAGTAATGAAAGTGAGTTTTTCCTCATTTCTAACCTAATTTTTGCTCAAATCTACACAAAACTTGATTTCAAGTGCTTATTACTACCATATTTAGGTAAATATAGCCCTCAAAGTTTAATATTTGATATTTTTACTGAATTTTCTACACTTTTTACAAGATAGGACATAAAAATCAGCCAAAAAGACCAATTTTCCATAATTTGGACCTATAACTTAAAAAAATGCATATTTTGAAGGATTTTTGTAGTGTATTCCTCTCATGGCAAAGTTAACAAGATCTTCAAGTAGTTTAAATCTATTTCAAGAAACTTTTCATTTTGCCATGGCTTCATCTTCAGGCTAAAAACCACTAATTCCACTTCCCATAGGCTTCTATGCTAATTTCACAATATTCAATGGCTTCTCTGGACTTTACCTTAACTTTAACCTGCAGATGACTATATATCAGCATGATTCTACATATGTCAGCTCACAATCCTCAGAATGGCATGTGGGGTTAGCAGACTTGCAGTGCAGTACTGGTCACCGGAAGTGAAGGGTCTATAAATAGCATGGGAAATCCCAGTGTTTTCACAAGATAGGGGTATATTTAAAAATCATTATAGAGATTAGGCTTCACATCACAAGAAGCCAAATGCACCTATAAAATGTACAGAAATGTTTTTCCTTTCAGAAACTGTTTAAATTTTTAAAATAAGATGAGAACTTTTTTCACAGCACTATGAGGAACAGGGGTAATTTCTACGTAGGACTATTTTTGCGTACGTTCCAAGTGCTCATTGGTTGAATTGGTGGTCTGTAACCTAAAATTTAGTAGGACTTATCATAAGGATCATTTCAGCAATAGAAAGTTTCCTTCAGATAAAAAATCCCCACATCAGTACTATGCAGGAAACCCCAAAGAGCATTCATACCAAGTTTGGTTCCAATTGAACAAGTAATGTGAGATAAGAAGAGTTTTGAAAAATTTAACGATGGACTGGACGACGATGAAGACAACAGACGCCAAGTGATGGCAGTAAGGCCAGGTGAGCTAAAAATGAGTTTTTGTGCAGATTGCATATTCTTGTCTAAGAAATGTAGAAAATTTAGAACATTTTCTATTTTTGCAATCTTTTATCATGGTGTATGCATTTGTTTTGCCTGTGCATTTTTTGGAAAAAAATCCCAAATTATATAAAGAATGTACCTCCCAAACCATATTTTCATATATTTTGGGTGAAAAGAGGAGTATGTATTGTATAGAAGTATTTCAGAAGGTGTCTGTCATTTATTCATTAAAATAATGAAAATATAGACAATATTGTTATGTTTATATGTGTACAACCTAGACAATTTTTTCACTTGCAAAAGTTCCATGAAACATCAAAAAATATTCTATTAATGAAGCCTATAATTGACTCAAATAGATAAGAGTATGACAAACTTCAGGGAAAAAAAGCAATACTTTTCCATTTTTTTTTAACATATGTATTGATCATATCCACATTAACATACTTAAAACTTCTTATGTAAAATTTTATTGACCTTGATCATGCAAATTCAAAACAAAATCAAACTCAGCATAATGACAACATAACTGGACTAAGGATAATACTGAACCAGAGGGGTGTGTTCTAGGTTATCATTTGCACATTTTTGCACAAAATTAACAAAATTTTCTCCAAAAAAAAAAATTAGGGATTTCAGCCCCAGGATTTACCACTGCTAAACATCAATCAGTTTCACATCCAAATACTTTCTAATGTGAAGGACAACTGTTTAACAGACTATAAGTCTAATGAACTTCCAAGATTATTCTGTGGTTTAACGAAGACTGGATTGTCTTTATATACCTAAAGTAAAAAGATGAAGCAGGGGCTTGTTTTTTTTGTTATATATATATTTAACAATCAGATGTTAAATTATCAAATAAAATAATGACCTACAATTGAATTACATGTACTATGTAAAAAAGTCAAAGCTATAAATGATCACATTTATCTTCTATATCATGAGTCAATTTAATTAAAACCATCATTTGATGTAATAACTTATTTTGTGTCTATTTATATGATAGTCATTCTAACTTGATTTGCATGAGCTAAAGTTATAAGACAAAAACATGTACAATTTAGGGTACAAGCAAAAAGGTCATACATTAAAAATCACTGTTGAATAAAATGAATAACAAAATGAACAAACATTTGGCAATAAATAACAGTTTAAAAAATGTAGATGTTCAATGGGGTAAAATATCTTTGAAAAGATTGACATTCAAGAAACAACTTGAGAGTTAGTATAAAGTATTACCAGTATAGAGCAAGTATGACAGGAAGGATATAATAGCATTAAAAATAATGCAGGGTTTTCATGTAAGTTTTCATGGACACAAGATTAAATTACATCAGCTACCTATAAGTAGCTTTCAAGTGCAGAGTCAAAAAAGCCCTTTTCAATATAACTAAAATCAAAATTTTGAATCAGTGTAAAGATTTCCCTTCATTTCTATTACTTTTAGTTTCAATGTAATCAACAGGTTAAGGGAAGAAAGAAAGCTACTTAATGTGAAACGGTGGTCCATCTGTCAACATGTCAACAAGACAAGGTTTAAAATAGAACCACAGACTTAAACTGATTTGGATAAACTGAGAAAAACAGAGTTGACCTGAGTTATATAAACATAATAACTGATGGGATAAATGAAAATTGAACATTGTCAATGAGACATGTGTCCAAAAAGTTGAACTCGTGAATTAAGGTGTTGGTTTACATGTTAATTAGCAGGTCAATATAATAAAGAGGACTAAGTTTAAATTCAAGTACAATAGGCAATGAACAATTTTTTTTGCAAATTTAGTCACACATACATTGTAGTACTAAATGAAATATTTTAAAATCCTATGAGGGCCAGCTTTTATTCAACACTTCATATTGATATTTTTCTGAAAAAAAATCTTTGAATACAAGTAATTACTTCTGATACGTACAATGTGAGAAAATAATTGACACAATGTGACACAAAAAAAAAAGAAAAATAACATGACAATGCAGCAAAACAAATTATATAGAAGTCAAAGTCACTGATATAAAAATCTCCAGTGATAGTGCACATTTAACAATTATTCAAATTACACTCATTTTGGACAGTTTTCACCAGCTCATTGAACATGTACTATACATCTGACATCTCAAGTAAGTCTCTGTAAGAATCAGACAGTGGGTAAAACATGATATGAAATAATCCCTCATGTTAGCAGTGAAATTTTACTTACTGTATCATCAGAATGAAACAAGTAAAACACTGCAAAATAACATTTCAAGGACAAATGACTTTGCCCAAAACCTCAATGTCTCCAGTAGACTTCTTCAAGTGAAAGTATATTGTCAGATTGACAGCTTTTTCTATATGCATGTATCAGTTTTTTTGTAATTTTGCCAGATGACTTGTACTCAAAAATATAAAAAAAACATAAAGACTGTGATTTCATCAATTAAATTCCTTTCAAATTAAGTGTTTAAGTATCACATTTTGTCCAATTAGATTCTTTGTTATACTTGTGATAGTTTTAATCTTGATTTTCACAACTGCAGGTAATCTACACATATATATATATATATAAATGACAAGTTATATACAACAACATTAATCATAAATGGTGTGTACAATTATCATCATGGTGTAATTGTTAAAACGAATGTTTTAGTGATAAAATACATTAAAAAATGTTTATAAGTGATAAAAGCCATTTCTTATACTGTCATAGTAAAATCAATGATGTAGCTGCCTTGTAGAAATTCTGAGGTACAATGTGAAAGTGATCTCACTTTCTGTTACCTGTAATAAAATAAACATACATAATAGAATCTAATAAGTCAGAAATGATTGATTGATTTCAGGACAAGAATGTTTGACCAATCATACAAATCCTGCTTGGTACCAGTCCAAAACCTTGATCTTTATTCTGCTACTTCATCAACAGCCTGCATGCCACCCAACATGGACACATTATTTAGACTCGGAGCCAACACCCTAATGACTCTATCCTCATACGTACCGTGTATAAGGCGGGGAAGCAGTGACTATCAATTTTAAAGTCTTTGGCAAGACAATCCAAGATTGAACCAACAACCTCCCACACATGAGGTGAGCACAATACCTGTAGAACACTTTGGTGGTTTAAGTCAAGGATGCGATGTCAGTACATATAGTATCTGTTTTATTGCTTTTAACTTGTAGAAATATGACTCTGTTAAGACTGTTGACGTGTGCTTTTTTTATCAACTATTGTGCAAAAAATAATACAAACTTGCTATTCATTGTTATAAGGGCTAGATGGTACAACCGTACTCCTCATGGTTACAGTCCTACTCCTTGTTTAAAACTATAACGTTACATTACTGTACTCTAACCAGAATTTCAGGATTATCTGATATGAATATTTTCTCCATATTTTTGCTTTATTATTCAAATAAGCTGACACTTTTCAGTACAATAAAATACAGAAAAGTCAATAAGTAAAGGTTCAAAGATGGCTTTATCAAGGTATGCTGAACATGGTGTAGATACAATATTTTTCTTTAGAACTTTGACCTGGTTCTACATTTTCTAAGATGGACAAAAAAGTAATGCTGTTTCCAAGGGAATTACATTACTATACTATTCATTTTTATTATCCTTTCTAATGAGAGTTAAGAGTTGTTTATTATATTGTATTTTGGTACCATTGATTAAGCACTTACCCTCTTTAAGTGGGCAAGGAATAGGTACTCCATTTTCTTTCTGTAGTTTTCCAGTTGTGTTGTTCCTCTTTATCTTGAATAATTGTTCTCTTAGAGAAGTTATTTCCTAGATAAAAAGTCAATATTACATGAACATAACATTTCATTCATATGGAAGAATCCTAATTGGACTATATTTTTTTAACCAATATACCGCCATAGTGTCACACAAGAATCATTTTTTACATAGAAATCAAGCATGATATTATCATATTTTTCAGTTTATATACATGTATGGTAATCATATGTTAATCATATGAATTTAGCAAAGTATGTGTAAGGTCATCATATGTTAATCATATGAATAAAGTAACATAAATGTATGGTTACATATGTGAATCATAGGAATAAAGCAACATACATGTATGTTTATCATATGAGGCACTTTTGGCTATGTATGATACAGACAGTCTAAAATACTAAATGCTTTCTAATTTTTGATCTCTCAGAGTACAGATAATGATAAATTTTCATTAAATCATTCAGGTCCTCCAGAAATAAAGAGAATCAGAGAGAGGGACTGAGTTATTCAAGTTAATTTCAGACAAAATTTGATGTTTTCAAGTTTAAAGTTGAGGAAAATCACAAAACAAGATATCATACTCAGCAAAAGTTGCGGTCATAGGTACATTAAAGCTCAAAATAGCATAGTCAGCAAAAGACAGGGGTCATAGGTACATTAAAGCTCAAAATAGCATAGTCAGCAAAAGACAGGGGTCATAGGTACATTAAAGCTCAAAATGGCTCATTAACGTACAGAATTTTATTTAGAATATTTAAAAAAATTTATTGCTCTGTGAAACTTTAAACATTTGTACAAAATGTAAAAAATAGCCTATTTGGAAAAAACATCTTTACTCTGCTATACCATGATCATAGGTTTAAACAGTTTCTGATACTTGACTGCATTTATAAGAAATAAACAGACATATACAATTACTGTATATCTTATGTTTCCCGAAGAAATACAAAGTGGAATTAAAATCTATAATTTTAACCTTTGTTTCATATCTTAAGAAATTACTCATGAAATATCAAGATTATCTTTAAATTTTGATTACATATATTACACATACAAATGTATACAATATGCGATGAACTATAAATACCTTTTTCAGTGAATTATTTTCCTCTTTGATATTTTGTATGTGTTTTATTTTTTGTTTATGGTTTTGATGACCAAGAACCTTCCCATATGCTTGGCTTAGCCTGTCAAGCTCTGCTTGGGCAAATTCACTTCTCCCTGAAAAAGAAAATGTCTTTAAATTATTACAATTTCATGACAATTATACTTTCATACTCAGTATTATACTGTTATAAATTTTATTTGATTGTGAGGTTTAGAACACAGCAGTTACACAGTCAGGATTTGACATTAAAGGTTGGACTTTTTCCTGGGAAGAAAAGTTGTTATGTTATCTAGCTGCCAGTGTTAAGGTAGATAACACCTATTACATGGACCACTGCCAGTGTTAAGATAGATAACACCTATTACATGGACCATTGCCAGTGTTAAGGTAGATAACACCTATTACATGGACCACTGCCAGTGTTAAGGTAGATAACACCTATTACATGGACCACTGCCAGTGTTAAGATAGATAACACCTATTACATGGACCACTGCCAGTGTTAAGATAGATAACACCTATTACATGGACCACTGCCAGTGTTAAGATAGATAACACCTATTACATGGACCACTGCCAGTGTTAAGATAGATAACACCTATTACATGGACCACTGCCAGTGTTAAGATAGATAACACCTATTACATGGACCATTCTTTTCTGTCATAATGGAAAATCGTACTGGCATATATATTTTTATTTAACTACTAGTATTAATTGTCTTTATTAAGCTTCAATTGTCTCAAAATCAAATTCAGTGACCTATATTTTTTTAAATTATGAAGTATGTTCATTCAAGGTCAACTTTGAGAAGAATAAGGAAAATCTGTCAACTAGAAATATAAAGTATGATCTACTTTAACTTAATGAATTTTCAATATATATACTTTAAAGGACAAAATATGATTTTTGGGGGCAAATGAAATTACTTTCTACATTCACATTTATGCCATAAAGTCTATTTTGTATGAAAGGCATCCATAACAGTCAAAATCTTAGAATAGCTTCTATACTTAACAAGACAACCAACCTAATAAAGCAGCCCTCTCCAGTTCAAATTGATCCAACTGTTCCATAAATGGTCCAACTTTCTTCATAATATCATCATACATCTGCTTCCAACTACAAAAGTATTAAATAAAAACACATTAAATTTCATTGGTATGAAGTGTAATATGTCTTTATTTAAGATGAACAATTTTACAAAAAATAAGGCAATAAGCTAATCTGTTCTAATTGCTATCTTGCTCAAAGTCAATAAGCTAATCTGTTCCAATTGCTATCTTGCTCAAAGTCAATAAGCTAATCTGTTCCAATTGCTATCTTGCTCAAAGCAATAAGCTAATCTGTTCCAATTGCTATCTTGCTCAAAGCAATAAGCTAATCTGTTCCAATTGCTATCTTGCTCAAAGGCAATAATTTTATCTTAGCCATGCCTTAAGCTTAACTAATCTACATTTTTAAGTGCTTTCTTTTTTCGCCAAATCACTCATGTAATTTCCCTGCTCTAAAGTCACAGTTACTACTCCAAAACTTACTTGTTTCCACCATTAACATCCACTTTATCTCTTAGATCAGCCAATTCATCTTCATATCTCCTTGCATGCTCTTCTTTCTCGTCAACCAACATTCTAATTTCTTCTTCTCTCATATCAAGATCACTTTCCAGCTCTGACACTTTGTTTTGATAAGTTGAGATTTCAGCATGATGTTTGCACACAAGAACATCAAAAGCACCTATTTTCTCCTGATATTCTACAATATCCTCCTCTTTGTGGCACAACTTTTCTTTCAGTTCATCAAGTTGCCTCTGATATGAGAGAGTTTCTTCCTCTTTGTTTTTCAGATTTGATTCCAGATTATTGACAGCCTTGTTTAAGTCACTGTTATTTGCCTCATAACTGGCAACAGTAGCTTTCAGATTGTCTAATTCTTCATTGTATTTAGTTGTAATTGCATCAATAAGAGATTTTTTAGAGTCAATTTCTACAGTGAGTCTATTGACCTCTGCCTTTAATGATCCTACCAATCTGTCCATGTCAGAGACTTGCTGAGTCAACATTTCCTTCCCAGAATCAATATCTTGCAGTTTCATCTCTAACAGGTCTATCTGTGAAACTTTGGATTTGAAGTCTTCTTCTAATGACGACATTTCTTTGACCTTTGATTCATATCTGACCTTGAAATCTTTATATACATGCATCTCCTGTGTCAGTTTTTCCACATCATTTTCCAGACTCTGTGTCTGGTTCAGTTTCTCATCCAATGCTGTCTGTAAAGTCTGGTTTACAGATTTCAAAGTTTGACCTTCATGAACTAATTCTTCTTTGCTTGCCAACAAATTATCAACAGTCTCAGTAAAACTCTCAATTTCTCTTTTACTTCCTTGTTCAATGTCATCTATTTTTATCTCAAGGTGTTGGATGACTTCCTTAAGAGCCGATTTCTCCTCATCTAGAGCACTAATTCTTTGTTTCAGTATATCCCTTTCCTCTGTAACAGTCTGAAGTTCTGATGTTAACCTCTCATAATCAGCCTCCCATTCTGATTCTTTTACCGATGACTTGTTACGGACATCCTCCAAAGATGTGACTAAGTCAGTGAATTGTTTAGACAATGCCTCCTTTTCACTTGTCACCTTCTCTAATTGTGAGGTCAATTCCAGTTTTTCATTATCTAATTCTGAGTCTCTGGCCTTGACATCAACTAAGTAATTCTGATTCTGTGGAAGAAAATTATATAATGAATTCAAAACTGCTCATCATTTATTTGCACATGTTCAAAAACTTCTGTTTTATGTAAAGTTAAAAATGTTTAACATATAAATTTATTGTATAAACATTGCAGGCAACAAAGAAAATAAAAGTGACTTTAATAGGCAATTAAAAAAACTAATAGAAATCATATAAAAAATCTAACTTCGTCATAATTTATAAATGGTTGCTTACCTCTACCAGCTCTGCTGTCAGATTTTCTATTTGTTCAGACATTTCATTCTCTGTTCTTTGTTTTGAGACTTGTAGAAATTCAACTTCATTCATTAACTGTGTGTTTTCTTTGTTCAAACTATGAAACTTCGTATCTAACTGTTTATATCTGTGTTCACCTTCTTGTCTCTCTAATTTGGCATGGTTAAGTTCTCCTTGTAACAGAGTGATTTGTTCTCTTGATCTCTCCTTGTCAGAGAGTACCTGTTTAAGATCATTGCCTAACTCTGTCATCTTTCTGTCAATCTCTACCTTCTCTGACCTAACTTTATCAAGCTCCTCCTTCAGTGTAATCTCTTCCTGCTCCAGCGTTAGAATACGATCAGCATGTTGTCGTGCAGTAGTTTGATTTATGTTCTTTTCTTGCTCAAACTGTGTCTTCATCGAAGATTCAATGACTTCTAGGGTTTCAATGTTGTCCTTCAACTCTAAGATGTCTGCTTCTTTGACTTCCACAGTGTCCATGACATTCTGTAACTCAACTTTGGTAGCCTCGAGAGATATTTCAAGGTCAGTGATAGTATCCTCCTTGCTATCCACCAAGCTCTGTAGACCAGCTAAAATCTGTGTTTGTTCATCCAACTGGTAGGTTAACTTCTCGACATATCCCTATATAATATTGATCAAGGGTTAACATCTCATGTGACTTTAGTTTTGACATTCTTTCATTACTGCAATACTAAAAACTGAGATTTATAATGTCAGCTATATTTCAAGATTGTATCACAAATTAATTTACCAACACAGAATAAATAGTATACCAAGACTTAAAACAAATGTATTTGATGATGTCATGTTAAAATAGTGATAGATCATGATAAACTGATATGAATCATTGTACATCTCATTAAAACCCAAAAACATACCTTGATGAGAATGAGACAATCAATAAACTAAAACAATATCCAGAGATTTAATGTATGGAAAAGAGAAATAATTCTTCCTCATGTCTACCATGTGAATTAAGACCATACTAGATTAATTTCTTGGTTCTAAGGTGAGATTTTCATTTAAACTCAACTTACTTTTTCTGTATTAATGGACTGAACCAGTTGTTTATTTTTAGACAGAACAGATTGATACTGGTCCTGTACTTCCATGAGATGACATTTAGTGACATCCAACTGAGACTGGATCTGGTCAGACTTTACATTGTTTTGGTTCTGTTCTTCAGCTGTAAGGTAAATGCTAGCCTTTAATCTTGTAACAATGAAATTGTAAATATGTATGATGATATGTAATAATTGAAACTACATCAAATTGATACCAAATTCATCTTGAAGGAAAAACAAGAGCAATATCCTAAGGTTTCACAAAAATCAATACAACCTTGACCTTTGACCTAATGATTCAAATTCCTTGTCACTGAATCTTCTATTATTCAAAGTCATTATCACAAACCTGTTCTGTTGCAAAGAACAATTTTATACTAAAACCCAAGAAAAAATTATCCCTGCAACATATTCAGTAATTAATGCATCCTTTTTCAAGTTCAAAGTTGGAAAAAAAAAGGTGCCTCTTTTACAAAAATGTGATAAACAATCTATAAATAAATATAGTCATGAAGCCAGGAAATATTTTTATATTTTTAATGTGCTGGCGAATAAAATTTAGAAATGTGTGAAATACAATCTATATTATTAAAGAAAATCTATCAAAGATTTAAATACACATATGTGTATCTATTAATTAGAATAGTTTGACCTACTTAAAAACCAGAAATGTAAAACAAATCTATCTCTCTTCTGTCTTCACCTCTAATATTGAAGATCCGTGAATTAATTCACTCTTAAACGTTACATATTACTTAAAGTCTCTTGTTACTTATTTGCAGTTAAAATATCATGTTCACAAATAAAACATGCAGTATTCACAGTGCTCGCATTAAAACGTATTCGCAGTGTTCAATATTTTATGTACAGTACTTTATCCTTTACCTAACACTTTACTAAGAATGAAATTGTTAAAATCTGTCTCTATTTGTAAATAGAAAACAGAAGGCTATACATACTTACATGTACATGTATTGACAAAACAAGACCCCAGTAGTATCCCCTATCCCCCACGAAAGGCCACTTTCTTAGCAACAAGAGTGGCCTTATAGAAGCAACTGTATTAATTTTCAGAGTGTGAAAATAAGTATGAAAAATAGTACCAATGAAAATTGATTTTTTTTTAAATGACTAAATGGTACTAATTATCCAAAAGCCTTCCAAAATTTTAAATCATGCAAAAAAATTTACATGCAGCCTAATTCGTGTGAATTTTGAATATACTATTTAAAACCTGTATTGTAGAAATAATGTCCTTTATAATTTACCTTCATTTCTTTAAAATGTCTTCCTTGTAGCTGAAGTTTTCACCTGTTTTAAGTTTCATTCAAATCAATCCATAAACAATAAAAGGATGGAAAGCTGAGCTTTACACACAAACACTGTATATAACAGACAAAATAGTTACCCAGTCTTGTCTCTATTACATGGTACTTCTCTGTTAAAGTCTTTATGTTTTCATTCAATGTTCCATTCTCCCTACAAATCAAACATTTCATAAGGACAAAAACACATTAATTGTCAATTGACAAAAGGCTATTACAAGGCTCCTTAAAAGGTTTTCAAGAAATAGGAAATGATTGTATTGTTAGCAGTGATCTTTATTTCAATCACTGTACCAGGAAAAGACTTTCAGAATTTCAGTTGTATCATGTTGAAGGATTAGTAATCAGTTTAATGTACATTTCTTGTGGTATTAGTCTGTGTTTATATGATTATAATTATAAGCTCTTGACATCAATTGTGATAAGCCTTTTCTACCATTATAAGAAAGTGATTAAAAATGCATGTGACTATTTAACCACCTTGCAGTGATGAAATATCTGTGAGAGTTATCATGTCATTTCACATCTACATATTTCATGGGAGAAACCAAGTCTCCCTAAGCCTATTTTTTATTTTAAATTATTTCTTCACTCTTCATGGTAAAATTAAGATTTTAAAATGCTCCGCTCACTAAAACTCACACACACATATATATATATACACACACACCAAACTATCAGATTTCAATTCCTCTTTTAAAACAATCTTTAACCCACCATTTCATTTGAAATGCCTGTATCCAGTCAGGAATATTGTGGTACCAGCTACTCCGATGGTGTAATATCTATTTTGTCACATTTATTTTGGACTTAAATTGATTATGATATTGACTTGATTAGTGATCAGTAATTTTGTTGTTATCCTTATTTATTCAAAATATCAAAATTTCTGATAATTTCTGAGTTCAACAAAATCATTTCTCTAACTGTCAAACTTAAATTGAATGGAATCTTAAAAAAAATCAAACTTTTGATTTTATACCTTTCCCTTTTATTTGCACTGCAGATAATAAATACGGTAAAACCTAATTTTTGTAGTTAGAAAAATTTGTTTAGTTCCTGGACTTCAGACTTAATATCTAGGTCGACGGAAAACAGAAATTCAGAAGTTTGATTGACAAACAAAAACCAAACAAAATAAACAGTAAACATACTCTTCTAATACTTCTAATTTTTCAAGCAAACTGGCTTTCTCTGCTCGAACTTCAAACAATATTTGGCTATCCTCCTTCAGACAATCTTCCTTTGTAAAAATTTCTCCCTTTAAATACCTGGAAATAATATTGTAAATATAATTTTTGAACGGTTATGAGGACACGTTTTTTTCCTACAGCCTTAACAATAAAATAAAATTGAGGTAAGTGGAAAGCCATATTTCCTTTGATAATGGATTCAGTGATTCAATATTTTATTATAGCCTCACCACTGGTATGACATTACATATAATACATTTAAAACAACAAAATAATACATTTATAATACACAAGTGCCATTCTATAATTAGAATTATGAGAGACTTTGAAACATATAATACAGCTATACACATTTTAAAATACATTATTTAAAGTATTTTAGAATACAAAAAAGTGTTCCTTCTACTTAAGATATTGAAGAAGGTGTTGGCAATGTAATAATAATAATACTCATCCGATTTAAAAAGATAGATAAATTTTTCATCATTAGACAAAAGATTAAATTCAAAATTATCTCTACTGGCTTCATTAAAAAGAGCAGATCTCAAATCGGAGTATAATGAACCTTCAAGAATCATTACAATGAAAACAGATTCTGTCATCAATACTTTTATATTCATAATGGATATATAATTTTCATTTTAATTATAAAAAAATCATCATTGGTCAATGGGAGAGAGGGTGTAATAAATTGTGGAGTTTGTCCCATGTTCTTTTGTTGATCAGCATTGAAAAGTGATTAAGAATTAACTTGATTAATAATTTAAGTAAATAACCTGATTTGGTCATAATTGTCCCAATTCTCTGTCTTCATGTCTTTTATCATTTTCTGTAGAGATGTATACTGTTTAGACAAAGTATTCCTGTAAATAATATCATACAGCATTGACTCACTACTTTTCTAATCATATGCATTATTATCTGTAATAAAGGACAAGAATTCTCTAAAAGAGTTTATACCAAGATTTACCATTGGGGAATAAATGTGCATATCATTGGACTGTTTGCAATATAACTTTTTTGTTTTACTCTTCAAACATTCTAACGGGTACACATATAAAGTTTTTTATATTTTTTTATTGTTCAATCTTTGAATTTTCCTATAGTATATACAACTGACACTTGTGCCAAAAACTAGCAATGTTGATATCATCATCTATGGGCACTTAGTGATCTATTAACATGTAAGTCTTGAAACAGCTCTATCAGAGTAAGTGTGCCTCTAAAGCTACATACCATATTTTTTTTTTAATTTGGAATCATTTTTCAAAGAAATAACAGTGAAAACCATGTTGCTTTCTTTATTGGTTTTTACAAAATGGATGTTATTGAATATCAAGTAATAAAAAAACAAAACAAAAACAAAAAAACCGGTGTGTAGACAAGACAGAAAACTTCCAGAAATTTTAGTATGGAATTTAAAGAAAAAAATGTGTCTGGTGTTGATGAGAATCTAGGATTTTTTTATGGCCTCAACAGTTGATGTAATAACATACACAACCAAATATTTCATGAAAAAGAGCATGATTTCATATCAAGAGAGTTGTAGAACTTGTTGCCATTTTAACAACTATCGTAAAGAGACGTCATGACAATACCTAGACAATTCCAA
Source organism: Perna viridis (assembly GCA_037379345.1). Classification (NCBI taxonomy): domain Eukaryota; kingdom Metazoa; phylum Mollusca; class Bivalvia; order Mytilida; family Mytilidae; genus Perna; species Perna viridis. The sequence continues at coordinate 625,238 of CM074520.1, forward strand.
TGTTTCAGCCTTCTCTTTATTTTCCATTAATTCTGTTTCTTTTTGTTTCAAGCTCTGTTCTAGCAAAAGTTTGTCCTCAGCCATTTTGTTGAGATTTTCTTTGTATGATTGAATTTTTTTTTCTATCTCCTGAACAGCTTCATCAAAACGCTTCTGTAACTTCTACAATGACAAAAATTATAAACATATATATATAATGCAGACACAGCAAAATCTGAACTTAATTTGCAGGTCAGGAGGTCATACAACTATCTAATTTTACTTCATTACTATTACAATAATTTGGTATAAAAATATAAAAACAAACAAAAAACAACAATACATTGAAATAGAGAACTATCTTCAAAATGGTTATCAATATGCTTTTAACCTTTGACTAAATAATACAAGAGTTTTGTTTGAGTCCTAATTAAACTTCTGGAAATCAGTTCACATCACCAGCTGATAGGAGATTTATGGATTTTTCAAATGACTAAATCAACAGAAGCTCCTTGTTTGATATATATAATTACCTCAATAGTCTTTCTACTATATGTCACTTCTTCACTCCCTTTCCTTTTGAAATCTAAAACATACAGTTTTTATTTCTTCTCTTTCAATTGATTCATAATTGTAATTTTATAAGAAATTGTTTTTTGCCCTGAGCAAGTTATTCACAGAAAGTAACAAGCTTATTAGTTTATTGTTTGTAATTAAATTTCCATTGGCATATATTCCATGAGTGAATTGGAGCTTACAGGAATATTTGAACTATAAAAATGACCTTTCTTAGTATTAAGGGCTGTTCCAGTAAAACATATGAGGGACGGGGGAAGGCACATTTATTCTTTGTATATGGGTGGGTGTTCAGGTCCATTGACAAAATATAAATTTTAATACAAAACATCAATAGAACTTTTATGGGTGGAAAAGTGCCTTCCACAGGTACCTCATATCTTTTAATGGAACAGCCCTTAGTACTTGACCAACATAAAGTTGCAGATATGGTCGTAATAGGCATACCCCAACTCACATGGCAATCACAAAAAACAGGAAATCGATATTGGACAGCAGTAGAAATAGCTTACAGTGTATGGCCCATCCAGTGTTCTCTTCCTGGCTTCTACCAGTATATAATGAAATTTGGACAGATGGACAGGAAGTTCCAATATAACACCGACACATTGTGTTTAGTATAACAAGTAAAGCCATAGTTTAAAAGTGCTTGTATAAAAAACATCCAAAAGGAATACATATCAACACACTTAAACAAATTAATCTAACAATGAGTTAAACAGTCATCACCTCTTCTTTAATGTCAGTAATTCTGAAGGACAGACAATGTCCAGTATAATGTTGTTTATACAGTAACAGCTGTTGATCAGCTGCACCAAAAATGAGTGTAATTTAGATTTACGTTTACTATACCTATTAATTGGGTGGAGAGATCACATAGGGGGAAATTTGTTTCCTCTTTTAGAATATTTTTTTTCTTCTCATTTATTTTGTAATATTACACGTCAGTATTAAGAATGTATACAAAATATATATGACAATATGACTATTTCTTTTATGTCCTCTGGTACTCAAGAAATAATCCCCATATGCTGTATAAATGTTCTTTTTTCATGGATTTTTAATCTTTGCTATATTTGCAGTAGACATCAAGACACAAAAATAAAAGCACACAAATTATTATCTAAAAAAATTAAGGGTTATCTTTCCTTTTGCTTTATATAATATATTCTGGGATTGCAAAAATCACATTATAAAAAAAATAAATGCAAACCTAAAACTGACTATATTTCAATTGCAGCAATTTAATATGTGAATACTGATGTATATTACTAAATTCTTTACCCCGAGTTTTATCCTCCAACATGACGACCAGATTATGGAAGATTTGTAAGTCACATGACTGATGATTTAAAATGCTCTCTAATTCATGTTTTACACGGCTTATCTCCTTGTTTTTACACTCTACCTGGTGTTTCAGGGTAGATAACTCAGACAGAAGATTTTCATGTTTCTTTGCTGAATTATCTGCAGTATGTATCTACAATGAAAGTTGGTATGGTTAGAACTCTGTGATAGTTGGTACAGTGTTTTTTACATCTCTATATATGTATGTATGTATGTATGTATGTACGTACCTACGTATGTATAAACCATTTCCTTTCATTATAAGATCCTCACTAAGTTTCTCTTTGATAACACATCTAATTGTCTTATACATGCAAACTATAATAGTTTCTTAAATGCCCAGCAGAATCTTCATAGACACAGGAATTATTGATAAACACCTATCCTTCTACTGCGATTAAGTAATTTTTTGCCATTGAAGACTCTCATGACTAAATTTTACATTTCCTTCTGTTTTGACACCACTTATCCATTTGAAGACAAAATGAGTAACTAAGTGTTTTGTTTTCTTTTAATTTATATCTTGCCTTATTACCCCCAACAATTTTTTGCAACTTGTCTGGGTATTATTTAATGTCCCATTAGATGCCCTACTTTTTATTCATATCTTGCCTTATTTTTGAGAACTTCATTACTCTTTTTTATTTCCTTTAATTCTTTTTCTACAGAAGCTATCCTGGCTTGTAAAGATGACTTGTCTGTCTGAGCTGTGTGTAGTTTCCCCTCCAGTTTCACAATATCTTCCTCTCGATGTGACAAAAGTTTGTCTTGGTTTGCTCGCTCCTGAACCAGTTTCTTTATCTGTAAAATAAATAAGTATCAAATTAAAGTTGTTTTTTTTTTTCATTTTTCTTAATGTGCCATTTTTTCCAATAAGCTCTATACAAAACTAATTTATAAACATGTATTAAAATGACATTTCATCACAAAATCTATACATGTATTACTATTTTGTAACAGTTTTTATTTTAAATATTGCTTTTTTTTCTGTTAAGAATGATGCAATAAATCATTAAGAAAAAGCTAACCTCTCTTTCCAGGTCTTTTATTTTGATCATCTCAGCCAAATTATCTTGACTCCTATGCATTTTCTTCTTTTCGTTCTGATAAAAAAAAATACAACAGCATAAATCATAATACATGTACATCTTATTTTTTACACATAAGTAATGTATGTAAAGAATGGTGCTGTAGTAGTATCAAGTACATGTAAGTGCTGCAATCATTAATTATCTTACCAAGGCTAAGCTGTAAGATTAGTACATACTTTTAAATATTTTTCAGGCCAAAAAATATATACATTATGTTGATATTAATAGAAAGTAATAATTACTATCCATGGTTTCTGCAGGTGAAATGAGCAGACTTGGAGACTCTCAGAGTAAAACTAAAAATAAATATGAAGACCATTCAGATAGTGTCACACCAATATGGAAAAACATTGTATTTTTTTTTTAGTAAATTTAGATACAAACCCCATTACTACATGTTGATGAATTCAGTAGAGCAGTCTTTTTGGGGACTTCTGTCTCAAATGCTCCAGGTCCAGGTGTCAAATCTGTCAATGTAGTGAGTACACATGAGACTAATGAAACCATCTTTTGACAGGAATATTATTTATTTTCTGTTCATTCAGATGTCTGATGATCAATGTAACTTGTTCAAAATCAAAAAGCTTTATATTCAAATATTATTTTCAAAAATAGCTTTCTCCTATGTAGTGTTCTGTGTTTGCATGTTACAGGTTCAATGGTTTCTTTGCCACTTAAATCTGGTTGGAGAACATTGCCTTGTTTTTTTTTCTAATTTTACATTCCAGTTAATACATTGTACATACACTTTAATTTTTCAAAACAATATGAACTAATAAGACAAGTAATGTACACTGTATGTGTACATGTATTTAGTGCTTAACTATCATTTAATAACTTTGAAACAAGACTCGTGGCTTGAGTAAAGGAAAATATGTGGCTCATTGTTTTTATGTGTTAACAGTTATGTCTTTGTTTCACATCACAACAGTTCATATCACAAACTTAAAACCTTCAAAACTGAAAAAAAAAAGAAACATGTTTTGATCTTATCTTCCTAATCAGTTTAATTAATGATAATGAAAACCTTTTGGTGCCTTGAATCTGTCTCCTCCTTTGTCAAAGCCATGTACAACTGCCTTTTCTTTCTGCTTTGGGTCATATGATCCAACTGGTGGGGCACAACCTAAAATAGATTAATGCAGTTATCGAAATTAGCACTGGTCCGATGGACTGTAACCGGTAAAAAACATAGCGGTCTGATATATCTCACAGTTTTGTAGGTCCGATGGTCTGGTGAAATTTTAGCCCTTACCCACAAATAAAATACTCTTTTTGCATATCGTTACCTTTTTGTTGTGATCTCAGGTTGATGCATTGGACAATTTTTAGAATTAAAATATGCTATGTACATACAGTGACCTTTTTTGTTTTTATCTCGAGTTGATGCTTTGTACTATTTTTAGAATTAAAAATGACCATGCATGAAATGAGTCCTGATTGGTCGATGTTTTATCTTTTGATCTGGAATCACTTCCAGTCTTTTGGCAATCACTCAATATATCACCAATCAAGAAGTGTGTCATACATAAATTTAAAAACATAAAACTGGCATTTATGCTAAATATGTTGAAGTGGGTTAACACTGAAAAGCCCTCGAAGAGAAAAGTTACGGGAGGTGAAGCAAATGCTATGTTATATTGGAGTTTATTAATGATTTGATTTGGTCCTGTAAATACAAGATGTTTACAGGTCCGACTGTCCTGTAAATATGCTTTCTGAATTCCTTTGACTGTTAATGAAGTTATTTTAAACATAAATTGATGGTTGAGAAAGAGTTATCAAATTCGAGCAGAAATCAATAGAATGTAATTCAAGGACAAAGACCAAACAGGTAATACAGACACACAAAACAAAAAACAAAATATAACCAAAATAGTACGTACAAAGCAAAAGAAGTAAGTGAGCAAGTCGGACTCCACTAAATTCTGGGAGTACAGACCTGGTGCACCAGTAGGGTTAGCGTCCTCTGCTTTTCTAAAAACACCCACCAAGTTGCTCATAAAAAGTAAAGTCCCCGGTAGACGAATGAGGAAAGGAAAACTATGACATGTTGAACAAATCGGTACTCGTGGTGCAGACGGATATGTTGTAAAGATCCACAAGTTCATAATGACTACCACAAAACTCCTGTAGGGATGACTTCAATCATGTAGCCATATAACCCTATTCCAGAAGCCTATATTATAATACATGTACAACTCTATTTTAAAAAAATTAGATTACCGTAATTTATAAACATGTTTACCATGTTTATAATTGAATAATAAATCTACATCTTTCTATATACAGGTTACCATTGCCTTTGTTGTTGGACTTTTGTATAGTTAAGATTTGTGTATGGATTCAAATAATCTGCCTTTTCTTCTGATCCCATTCCTACCATATTTAAAATAGTGTCTTCCCATTTCAAATCTGTGTTCCAAAGATAATTGTCAACAATTTTTCACTTTCAAACAAAGTGTAACCACCATGAGGCATATATACCAAGAACCAGTTCAACCCTAGACAAATATTTTTTTCAGAGACTGATCTAAAGGTCACTTTTAGAAAAAAAAAGAATCATGATGGGACTGTGAGTAATATATATAAAAATTATAATACATGTACACAAGACAGGTGAAATCAAATACATTTGTATATAAAAATTCATAACCAAAAATCTAATTTCTCAGCTGAGTCAGATCTTTATTATGCTACATGTAGTTACACAACCAACAACACGTCAACAGGTTCAAATGTAGGCATGCCACCTCACTCAGACAATATTATGACTCCAAGTTAATCAATCATCACTCTATTCTTTTAAATACTAAATACTTTATTGGCAAAAACTCGAGAATCAACAATAAATCATTAAATGGTTTAGGCCTTTAAATATTGTGAGCTTGGTAGAGAAGCAGTGACTACCAATATTTTAAGTCCTTTGGTATGATTCAGTTGGAAATCAAACAATCTCCTACAATCTGGGAAAGCATGCTATCCTAAGACTGACAAGGTACATTTTTGTAGAATGTAGTTCACTCTGATGCAGCAGTGATTTGCTTAGCCATTGGGCAAGAACACAAGTTTGCCTCATGATAAATTCATGTGGCTTACTTGTGACTGTCCAGATAATCATGACCTTCCCTGCAGCATTTTTTATCAATGCCTCATTGTCACAGGGGGAGGGGGGATCAAGTGAAATAGAAATTAGCCTCCCAGTCCCAGAACATGGCAGATGGCATAATTATTCAGAATAGGTTGTAACATGTTATCAAGCAGGTTGGAAAAGATCCCCACACTGACATCACTATTCAACAATAATGCAAACACGTCGTTGGGGCCATAGTAATATATCAGATCCATAAGGCATAACTTTGCTTATTTTACTACCTAATGAATAAAATTACAGAAACGAGGGATTTCTCCAGAGATCTTTTTACTACCTGTATTTTCATTAAAACGTTTTAATGACGCCTTTGGAAAAGACATGGTTAGAAGTTCAGTAGTTCATGAAAGGTTGGATATACGCAGTGTTTCGTTTTTACAGCTGCTGAAACCCGTATAGAATTTCGAAAATGCCTCATAAAAAGTTTCGACCAATGAGAATTTGACCGGAAGTAAATGCAAATGATTTATTAATAAACTTTTACGGTAAAGGACGGTTGTACTCCGGTTTTTATCTTACCTATAAAAACATAGATTGTGCTTAAAATGTTCAGTGTATATTTAATCCAATTATTACTGTCGTATATGAGTGTATGCAGACTGCATGCTTCCCACCGAAGATAAATTTACCAAGGTCAAATCGATTCCGGATTTTCTGTAGAGGCGAATCCGAACGTCATTACAGAATTAGAATTTCACCGACATATCAAGAATTTCTGTTTTGTGAGACACTACAAAAATGCCAGAAAGTAAGATTTCCAAATGCAATATGACATCTTTTGCATTTAATAAGCTATTTTAGATGATATTCTGTAGTAATCTAGCTACACATATAAGCTAAACCCTACAATACAAACATAAAAATCTTGATATCCAAACAATTTTTTGAATCGAAAATGTTAGCTCTGTACTAATTTTATCTGTCACAATTTTATAAAAACTACATATCACAGCTGCTTGAAATTTTAACATATTTTTCCAACAGTCTGGTGACGATTTTTGTTTTTGATAGTTTCCATAATTGAACAGATTTTCTAGAAATAAAAGAAAATACTTTCAGAGCCTTCAACTTCAAGATCATTGCAAACAAGCCCTTAAATAATCAGAACTGCAAACATTACAATAGTCAGTCATAATTTGTCCAAACGAAGAATGAGGACAAGACTTACAATGGTGTAAGATAAACAACAAATATAGCAGCAAAGTTTTGTGGTTTTGAGAGGGCTAAAATTCTAACGGGAACAATTTGCGACCAAAATGGGCATTTGGCGTGTTTGGGAAGGGGCATGGCGTCCTAAAAAAGGGCATGGCACAGCGCTGTGCTACTTTGCTTTAGATTTAACTCTAGTTTGAAAACCATATGTCCCTGAGTGCACTGTAATTTGATTCCCAATTAGAATAATAAGATGACTGTGTGTAATTAATTGGTTGAATCAATGTGTTGTTTATATGGACATGCACAAGTGGTAATTGAATAAAAATTGATCACCCCTCGCAAGAATATCTACAAAATGCTGTCAGTTCTTTGAACATAAAAGTTCCCATGATGTCAATTAAAATAATATGTTAAAAATATTTTTATGATTTCATGATTTAAAACAGGCTTTGGATTTTTTTTGAAACTGTGTAGACATTTCATATATTCTTTATTTGTTTCTTAAATTTTACTAACTAAAACAAAATTAAACAATGTTTAACTTGAGAAAGATGTAATGAGGTCAAGTTAAGGATGCTAACACACTCAAAACCGCCATTCATGTTCAGTAACATGACTAATTGATAAAAGCAGAAATCGGTAGTTATTATAAACCCAACGGGTTCAGTAATAACATTTAACATAGAGAATAGAACTTATTAGATTATAATGTTAATGTATTTTTTTAGTAATTTCTACTTTCTTTCAGGAGATACTGAAGTTTTTTCCAATCCCTTACCACCAGAAAATCACAGATACAGTGATGATGAAGATGAAGGGTATGTTTCATTTCTGTGTTAGTTGACATAAATGATATGATATCGTCATTCAAAGACTTTAAGATTGGCAGTCACTGCTTCTTTGGTAAGAACTCAGTATTTAGGGGAAAGAATAACCAATGCTTGGCTCAGAGTCAGTATAATGTATCCAAGGGTGTCTGTCTTCCCATTTATCCAACTTTAGTTTTGGGTTAATTTAGGTGTGTTTGTTTAGCACTAAATAAGTGTCTTCAGAAATATTGACAAGAAATAAGTTTCGTTATGTTATTATTTGAATATAACATAATAGGAAAATGTGTCAAAATTTATTAAAATTTCAAACTTTTTTAGAATAACGAACTAAATGTTTTCTAGAAATTAATGTACAGAACATTTATATAACATTTCAAAAACAAAAATTGATTAAATTTGAATAAAATTTCAAACTTTTTGAGATTTTTTAAAAGAAAAGAAAATGGAATAAAAATTAAGTATTTTATAAAAAAAATTAAAGTGTAAAACATTTATATAATATTTAATAAAAAAAATGAATTAGTTGTTATTGTCAATCAGATAACTAATTTATTATAAAATGAGGAATTGGGCCGAATTAAACATTTATTTATCTTGAATGAAATGAAATAAAAGTTTATGTGAAAAATGGTCACTTTCTATTATTTATTATGGTTCTGTGTGATAATCACACATAATAAATCGAAGCTTTCATTACACTTCCTTATTGCATTAAGCCATCCAAGCATCCATGCCAATATATTCAGGTGCTTTTCCACCAGAAAAATGTCTACCTTTTGAGCCAAATACAAATGAGGAAACTAAATATCAAAAAGGTACAAATCTAAAGTAAAACCATCATAAAATAAAGACAATGAATTAGAAATGAATAAATTTAAAGAAAAGAAACATAAAAAAAAATACTATGGATAAAATATTGTTCGTCTGCCTGTCAGTTGCTAACATGTCCCATAACTGTTTTAAAAAAAAAGCCATATTCACTCATTTACGGATGTAACTTTGTAATGCAGTCATTTAGATTTACTTAAAATATAAGATGAACAGTCAAATGTAAAATTGCCTGTATTCTGGAGCAAAAGATCATTAATTTATTGGCGCAACTTCGAAAATCAAAAAGTTGTCTGGCGCAAAAGGAATACTGGCACAAAAGAGTTGTGGCGTAAAAGGAAAATGCCCAAAAATATCCAGGCTTTATTTAAGAGTAATCATATTTCAATAGTCACCTAACCCAAGCTGTAATTAAGAATCCTTTGTTCTTAATTAGCATTAATCTCATTTATCCAACTTTTATTTATTTTTTACCTGTATTACCTGAAATTTCGAAAAGTTGGATAAATAGCAATGAACCTATCCAAGTGGGATGATATGCCTACCTGCAGAGCTAGGACAGTAATGGTCTGTATCTGCATTTCTGACTAGTACGAAGCAGAGTTTGTTCAAATGGTCCAACATTCTTGTCCTGGAATGCATGATTTATCTGCCATAGAAAGTTAAACTTCAATTAATTAATCTAATCCCCTACCACCAGAAAATCACATTTTTTTCTATTTGGATAGAAATATGATTCACAGTACTGTAAGTAAAATATCCAAGCAAAGCTGCAAGACAGAAAGTGAAGGAGGGTTAGTTTACAAACAAATTTTGAATTTAAACTTGCTTGCTTGTGGATACAATTTATTGTAGCTTGAAAATTCTGTTTGAATAAAATTTTGGTCTTGCTAAGCCAGTAACTATTGCCTACAGCAGTTCTCTGGCTCTGAGTAATCAGCTTTAATTTACATTTGGTTGTTCTGTTATATGTTACAGTTCATCGATTGTAAACTTCATAATGATTTGTAGATTGAATTATTTTCTAGAAAACAAACAACTGTTCCCATAGCTTTGGTATAGTCCTAAAGATGTAGTTTGAAATCATTATTCTTTACCAATATGTGTAATATTTTTATCCATTTAATTGAACTCTTATTTCAGCCATCCCAACTTGTGTTGATACCCTGGAGTGTTGTTCTGAACACATTGTTAGACGTCCATTAGTAGTTACTTTTAAAGAAGTTGAATACATTTATGAGGATATTGTACTGTGTTTTATTTATTGCTGTATGATCTAATTTTGGATGTTATGTCTCTTCTGATTGGGTAACATTCGTTCATCATCTCCTATACATCATTTTTCCATATAATTGTAACATCATATAATGTTGTTTACTGATTTACTTGTTCAATTTTACATTAAAAATTAAATTAAAAGGGATTTATTTTTCTGTCTAATTAAAGCAACCTCAGTGCAGTTTGCACCACTTAGATGAGGTTGTTTCTTCAGACAGAAAAAATTTCCTTAATGTTATTGAGACATCCACTAACTAATGATGACTTCTGTAATAATGTTAAGACACCTTTGAGTAATATAATTGTATATGACTTTCTAGACACTATTCTATGTATTTCAGGCATCCATTAATCAATGATGACTTCTGTAATAATGTAGACACCTTTGAGTAGTATAATTGTATATGACTTTCTAGACATTATTCTATGTATTTCAGTCATCCATTAACCAATGATGACTTCCGTAAGATGCTGATGACCCCTCGGGGTCCTGGACCGGCAGCCAAACTACCACCACAACAGCAGCCAATCAAAACATCAACATCATCATTGCCCAAAAAACATATTAGTGGTCCTCTGTAAGTTTTAAAATTATTTTGATTTAAAAATTTAAAGGGTAGTGCATTTAAGAACATGCATTTCTGATTAATATAGATAGAGTGTCAGGGATGTCCCATATAGATGCTCTGAAACATTAATGGATTAAAATTGTTCTGTCAGAAGTGACGTGTAAGGAAGGATCAAAATTGTTCTGTCAGAAGTGACGTGTAAGGAAGGATCAAAATTGTTCTGTCGGAAGTGATGTGTAAGGAAGGATCAAAATTGTTCTGTCAGAAGTGACTTATTGTTTGATCTTTTAATGTACAGCATGTGTTAAAGGCAGTCTCACATATTCCTGTTGGTCAAGACATCAGTAATAGAGCAATATATGGAGGCATTAACAACAAAGTCAAGTGTTACTTGTACACAAGTAGCTCCATTCCTCATAGCAAAGCTTGAAATCATATTATTATTAAAACTAGATCATTATATTCTATTTGGGATAGTACGTCAGATTATCATTTTGAATGGCACCACATTTTGTTGATAGATGGTAAACAGGGAAGCATAGATGTGAAAAATGTTCATGATGACTCCTTTTTAGGACTAATGTCATGTTGACTGAAATAGTATAGGGTTCTGTATTTTTGTTGCCTGTTTTCCAGAGAACTACCTAAAGATGACGATGAAGAAGATCCTGCTACAAGGAGGAGAAAAAAGAAAATGTAAGTTGCTATAAGAATGCATTAAAGCTTGGTAGCTAGATTAAATGGGAAACAAACCATTGTATAAATAATTCTATGTTCTTTAGATTTTATGGTAATGAATTAGGTATGCTCTGCTTAAATGTTGAAACATATAGGTTACTAAATGAATTTCCTTAGCAATATAAACGTAAGTGTTTAGTTTGGTACAGATTCATTCATATTCTGCAAAATGTACAATCCATGGTCATAGTTTTAAAAACAAATCTTTTAAAAATCATAATGAAATTAAACCTAATGCACAAAAAAATAAATGACGTAGAATTAACCACAAATAAACTAAAATTACTATAACAATATTATTTTATTTCAGTTATTATGCTAAACTCAAACGTATGGAGGAAGAAAAACAGAAGGAATTGGAGATGAAATACAGAGACAGGGTAATTTATAGAGCTAAAATATAAATGCAATGACCGGGTAATTTGTAGCACTAAGATATAAAAATACAGAGACAGGGTAATTTATAAAGTGAAAATATAAAAATACAGAGACAGGGTAATTTATAAAGTGAAAATATAAAAATACAGAGACAGGGTAATGTATAAAGCTAAAATATAAAAATACAGGGTCAGGGTAATTTATAGACCTAAAATACAAAATACAGGGTCAGGGTAATTTATAGTGCTAAAATATAAAAAATACAGGGACACTGTAATTTATAGAGTTAAAATATAAAAATACAGAGACAGGGTAATTTATAAAGCTAAAATAAAAAAATTACAGAGACAGGGTAATTTATAAAGCTACAATATAAAATTACAGAGACACGGTAATTTATAGAGCTAAAATATAAAATACAGGGTTAGGGTAATTTAAAGAGCTAAAATATAAAATACAGGGTCAGGGTAATTTATAGTGCTAAAATATAAAATACAGGGACAGTGTAATTTATAGAACTAAAGTATAAAAATACAGGGATAGGGTAATTTATAGAGCTAAATAATAAAAATACAGGGATGGGGTAATTTATAGAGCTTAAATATAAAAATATAGAGACAGGATAATATACAGACTTAAAATAGAAAATGCAAAGACAGGGTAATTAATAGAGCTAAAATATAAATTACAGGGACAGGTTAATTTAAAGTGTTATAATATAAAATGTAAGAACATGGTAAAATACAAAAATACAGGGACAGGGTAATTTGTAATGCTAAAATAAAATAAAGGCTTGTCCATATCATTACGTCATTTTATGGGGCTGTTTTGTATTGGATATTGTAATAACACTGAAAAACCTGAACGGAGAAATTTGAAAATACCTTTGCTTGATGTAAAACTACCATTGAATTACCATTGTATGTTTTTTTTATTTGGTTTCAGGCTAAAGAGAGAAGAGACGGAAGCAATAGAGATTATGAAGAAACTGAGATTATCAGTACTACAGCTGATTATAGAGCAGTTGCTCCTGATGTTAAAGCGTGAGTATTTGAGTATTTAGTGGTTTATTTTACAACAAGTTGTAACATTAATCTTAAGATTTATAGAGTAATAGGAGGATGAATTTTGAAACTGTGAGTATCCTGAAGCTGAAGTAATGTTTTATTATGGTTTTGAACAAAATTGTTGAAGTTCGATGGAAAAATGCAGTTTAAAAAAACAATCTTATTCATAAAAATCTATGCTAGGTTGCAGTGTTCTTTCCATGATATTTGAATAGCACAGTGCTTGCTGGCATAGCACAGCTCATTTGCCTTCCTCCAAAATTATAGCACAGTGCCCTTAGTGCATTCTGACTAAAATTAATTACTGATAGCACAGTGCTAAGAAATCATAGCGCTGCAAAATACAGTGCTATAATGGCTTGGGGAGAACACTTTTGACTTAAAAGTAAAGCAGTGTATAAAATTATAGGCATTTGTTATATCTGAACTTCTATTGACAATTAAAGGCTTATATAAATGATATTTCCCATTCTTCCTTAAAGTTGGGCAATACATGTTTTGCATGAAAGAACTACAATTTTGTTAAGGATCTCATTCTTGTGTCGTGTAAACAAAGCATTATTAGAATCAGGAGACTGGTTTATGATTTCTCCCTGTGCTCTTTATAGTTCAACAAATGGATATAACCAAAGTAAGATACGACTAATAAATACAATGTTGATTTCAGGGGAGAGAACTATGCTGAGAGAAGGAAACAAGTGATTCAGGAATCTAAGTATCTTGGTGGTGATATGGAACATACTCACTTGGTGAAAGGTTTAGATTTTGCTCTGCTGGAAAAGGTATTGTCTTAAAGGAAGTTTTAGATTGATTCTTAAAAATTGTCAAAGTATTTTTTTTGTAAGGAATTAGTTTTCTAGATGATTTAAAGTTATTAATTTATCTCGAAGTTAAAAACATTGATAAACTGTAATGTTCTGTGGAGGAACAAGTGTATTACAATTCTTTGACAATGATGGAAACCAGCCATTTTTCACAGGGCCCAATTCTCCCCAAAAATGTTTGAATGCTAATGCTAATAATTCAATTTTAAGAAAATTTATTAATTGAAATTATTTTTATTTTATTTTTTCTGCATATTTTGTTGATTTTTGAAGTATTTAAATATTTAAATTTGCTGTTTCCAGGTGAGAGCTGAAATAAGTAACAAAGAAAAAGAAGATGAGGATGCCATGGAAACGGCTGTGTCTCAGAAAAAGTAAGTAGTTTATGATTGGCAGATAAACCAGTGTTCTTTATGTTGGAAGATCTTAATTCATGTCTCATTTTTACTATATTGGTTGTTTGTTAGTCATAGTACCATTAAAAACCCCTCCAAACATTTACTGTCTTTTCAAATACATTATATAAATCTATGGAACACAAACAAGGAACACCCTAAAAAAATTCAATATGAAAACTGAACAAATTTGGATGCTTAGATGTAGAGTGAGTATAGGGGAAAAGGCTATCAGTCTGTCATGGAAGTTGGTGTCTCAAAAAACAGAGTGCTAGCATTGACTCTAACGTGCAACTAATTTATAATTGTTTTTTTCATTGTGATGTTTTAGTCTCTTTATTATTAACAGTCATTTTTCACGAAAGTTTTTTAAATGTCCTGTAATATAATGTACTGTTTTAATATTTTAGGGAAGAAAAACCTGAGGTAGACCTTGGACCTAAGATAGAATTCAGGACCAAAATGGGTGAGTTATACTAAGTGATAATACAATCACCAACCCTACAGCTCTGTCATGTGGTTATATAACAAGAATAGGTATGATGTATATGTCAGACAACAACCCCACTATGATGATAATGTCAGCCCAAGGCTACCTTCAGTGAACGACGAAATCCTGATACCACAGGGCAGGCTGCAGCTGACCCCATAACATCATTATACACATGTACAGTGAAAGAGTTGCCCCTATATACTCAAGAAACTTAAAAAATAAACAATAGGTGAAAATGAAACAAGAATACAGAGACCAGAATTTTCTTGACGTGGGACAGGCCTAAAAAATGTGGCGGGATAAAGTCCTTTGGCATGATCACAACCCTTCCCCTTTAAAATCTGGCCACTGTAGAAAAATATTACACAATTAAACATACTTAAAATTAGTTAAAAAAAGGTCTGAGTCCCTTGTTGCAGTGCAAACTGAATACTGAATTACAAAAGAAACTGAATATAAATTACACAAATGTACAAATTAAGGACTACTAGCAGTTAACTGATATGCCATTAAATGAATATGTATTTTCTTCTCATAAAGACACCAATAGTTACAATATCTCTGTTGTTATATAAGATGGTGTTACTTTTTAAATTTGTCAAAATTTCATGATTTTTTTAATGATATTTTACATTAAGTGTCTGAATTAAACTTGTAATTTGACCAACCACAAAAACCACAAAATGTTAAACTAATCATGTTTACTGTGATATCCATTCATTTTAAAATTTAATCATGCAATTATTTACATGTAAATCCTTGATCGTTTAACAGCCAGAAACATCTACAAGATTTTATTCCAAAATAAGTTACCAGAGAGGAATGAGCTATTTCTACCGAGACGTATGGCATATGTCGTGGACCTGGAGGATGAGTATGCTGATGCTGATGTACCCACTACTATCATTAGGAGTAAAGCAGATTGTCCCACTGTTGATGTAAGTCTTATGCTACCAATGTACCTTCTTCCAGTTTTTACCCTACCAGTACATCTGGTTTATACTCCCTGTATTTGATGGCATTAAGGTTCTCTCTGTTATTGTATATTATTTATTGACTTTTCTAGTGTTTCTATAGGCTTGTTCTTGCCCCCTGGTCAGTGGGGTAAATAAAATGATAATCAGGGGATCAATACTTAACAGAAAATGAGGAGAAAATCAAGGTTGGCCATGATTTATCATACCAGAAAGGATTTTTTTAATGGTTTATTGATTTCAGACATCTCTTACCATTTTTCTAATTCTATTATCAATAAAAGTGTTAGTAATGTATTTATATTTCAGGCAACAACTACGCTGACAACAAATGACATTGTCATCAACAAACTGACACAAATTCTATCCTATCTCAGGCAAGGAAGGAGAGAAAGTAAAAAGTTAAAGAAGAAAGAAAAAGGTGGGTAGTATTGTATAGCTATGATACTGTGAAAGCTTTAATGACAAAATCGATAGAATTGCATTGAAAAGGGTCACACAACTAGGTATCAACAAATTATTTTGATTAAATTTAAAAACTTTCTTTTACTTATCTGCTGCATACTATATTAATTATTGAATTGGTTTTTGCCTAAATACATGTGGCTACATTAGAAAAGAAATAAAGGACTTTTCTCTCTCCACTACAGATTTTTTTCTTCAAAACTACAACTTGTATGGAACACCATCAGTGTCATACTCTGTCACTTAGTGAATGTATTCACTACAATCTCCTAGTGGATGAATACTCCGCTTCAACGTTTGAGACCATATTTTAATATCCTGCCAAATCATACCTAACATTTTCACATAACTAGTCTTTGCTTCTCTACCATGTCTGTGATGGGTGAATAGCAGGTTAAGTCTGCAATACTGAACTGACATGGTTTACATTACTATCTGTTGACAGTTACTTCTATGAGCTAGCAGGGCTTGGAGTGTCAGTAGTAAAATAGAACAGTGATCAAAAGTTCTCATCTTAAATTCCATTTATATCCACAAATAATTGTTGGACTACAGGCAATCAACCAACCAAATTGTTCATATCTTACAGCTTTCATTCATGTTACTGATATCTTAGGAAGATCTTACTGACCTAATAATTAGGTACGCACCTCAATACCTGTCTTCTTTACTTCATAATGTAATATCAAAGGAAAAACCCAATTGTACACAGATAAGAAATTTTACTTGAAACTTGTAAAAGGTATTATCTACTTCTTTAACAGTCTCATTTAATGCACTCTTTTAGTTGTTATCTAATTTGATATTATCTTCTTGTAAATTGTTACCTGTAGATTGTGTCTGTGTTATATCTCACAGTACACATGTAGGACACATCTGTGTGATATCTCACAGTATTCATGTAGGTTGTGTCTGTTATATCTCACAGTACACATGTAGGTTACATCTGTTATATCTCATAGTACAAGTACACATGTTGGGTGTGTGTGTTACATCTCACAATACACATGTAGGTTGTGTCTGTGTTACATCTCACAGTACACATGTATGTTACGTCTGTGTTACATCTCAGAGTACACATGTAGGTTGTGTCTGTTATATCTCACAATACACATGTAGGGTGTGTGTGTGTTACATCTCACAATACACATGTAGGTTGTGTCTGTGTTACATCTCACAGTACACATGTATGTTACCTCTGTGTTATATATTACAGTACACATGTAGGTTGTGTCTGTTACATCTCAGAGTACACATGTAGGTTGTGTCTAAGTTATATCTCGCAGTACACATGTAGGTTGTATCTGTTACAGTTGAAGCTCGATGTGTCGAACTCTAATTAGTCGAAATCTCGGATAACTCGTACTAATTACAAAGTCCCAGCAAAACTCCCCTTACTCCAGTACAATTTTACCTCGGATGACTCGAACTCTGATTAATCAAAACCTCGGATAACTTGAGGTAATCAATAAGTCCCCTCGATAGGACTTCGATGTTAATTAACCCTGATGTCTCGAAGTCAACTAATTAGTTGGAAAACTGATTGCTTTATTACAAACCATTATCGAAGTGTGTTTAAACAACAATTAGCATGGCTTTTAAAATTAATTTGTTGACACTCTTTATGGTTTGATTTGTTTATTTAATGAATCTAAAATTGTGCGTGTTGTTAAAAAAAACGAATTGTATTAATAACACGTCGGAATTTACATTAACAGTGATATCAGATATTTTGATATTTTGAAAAAAAAAAATATACGAATTGTAATGGTCTCCGACTAGTTAATGAAACATCACACAGACGTAGGGTATCTCGACGACTACATCCATTTCGCTAGTGAATCTGAATTTTTTATCATTATATTGTAGAGCACATGGTTTGATGTCACTCCTGATTGCGAATCAAACAAAGCAGCATGTTATGAACTATGACGTTTTTGATATACAAAAAGTAAAAAGGAAATTTCACTAAAACACTTGGTGCCATTCAGTATTTCAAACATGATATACAACATACAAAAAAAAATATCTTCCAATATGAAACACATGACATAATGGAGTACCATGTAAAGTGAAGTACATGTACAAGCATGACAAATGATGTAAATACAGAAACAATCATGGACCAAACTAATAGTATTTCCGGTTTATCCTCGACCTTGGATTACTCGAACCTCGGATAACTTGAACATTTTTGCATGGTCCCTTTGACTTTGACTTAACGAGGTTCGACTGTATATCTCACAATACAGATGTAGGTTATATCTCACAGTACACATGTAGGCTGTATCTGTGTTATATCTCACAATACACATGTAGGTTGTATCTGTATTATGTCTCACAATACCGTGTTCTTTTTTTCATTAGGAAAGTTAAAGGAGGAAGAAAAAGCTAAGCTAGCTGGTGGAGAGGACAAGTATGTATGATTGGGTCAAAATAAAATAAAAGTGCATTTTCAGTTTCCTCATCCCATCTCTTTTAAAGCACCATAATACTTAATCACAACAAGGTGTTTAAAGCTGTATTTTCTGTGTTTATATCAAGTATTCTGTTTAGGTTCAGTGACATTCAAAATTACAGTGTTTTGTAGACACAGTCATTTTGAAATAGAAAAAAAAACAAATGTAAATTTTTATTAGTCTTGCCATGATTTGATATCTTTAGTTTTATTGCTTTGGTAGTTTAATAAGATTTCTGGGAGTAATATTTATATAATCACTAGGTAACAGATTCATTTCACATTTTGCTCCAACACACTTTCTTCACTAAAGAATAAAAAGATCATTAACAGAAAGTAGTGATGCAGTATATATTCATTTGACATTATAAAATACTACATACATGTATATGCAATGCATCCCTATATCAGTTTTGAGATTTAATATCTTTTTTTTGTTAGGCCATCCTTAAAAAATGTTGGTTCGCTTTGCTGTTTATCGACTTACAATTTTAGATGCAAGTTGGTAGGTAGTTGAACTTTTTTTCTGAAAAATGCCAAATAGAGAAGCCATTGTGTGAAAAATAGAAAAAAAAACAATTTGTCTTGGAAAGAATGAAAAAAAAATTTGGGTAGATAGGTTTTTAATGAGTAGGTCAATAAACAGCAAACCAACAATGTTTTAAGGTTGGTCGTATAAATAAGAAGAAATACTATAGTAATGTTAATGTAAAATATAAAAGAAATAATATGAGTTCTATTGACCTGTTTCCTTCTGTTTCCTGTCAGTATTTACAATGATATTGGAGACTATGTACCAACTTACAACAAAGTACAGGATAAAAAAGATAGAAAGAAAGACAGACGTGAGGATCGCCATGACGACAGAGATAAGGGACGTGATAGAGATCGTGATCGTCAGAGGGACAGAGAGGATCATCGTAGAGATCGTGAAAGAGACCGTGTTGATAGAAGGGACAGGGGTGACAGACGAGACAGAGATAGACGTGATCGGGACCGAGACAGGGAGGATAGAAAGAGGAAGTCCTATTTTGAGAAACCAGTTGAGGAGGTAAGGGTATATCTAAGCTTTCTTTTGATTTAATTTACTACCAGTAGACTATTACAGTCTCAGTATTATCCCCTGCTAGGCTAAGTATCAGTTCTTACACAGTGCAAGTAACTTTACTGAAACAATAATTTGATTCTGTAGGATTTCTTGGCATCATGTGATCATATCATTCCCTCTATTTTAAATTGTCAAAGTTTTCAGAAGTTATGGTACTTGCACCTTTAATTATACATAATAGTGATGGTTAAGGACTTATGATAGATATTGTAATTGGCTTCATATGTCTGTCTGTAACAGTTGTTATGACTTTTTACAGGATGATGATCACCACAGAGCAGGACAATCAGCCTCACAAATAGCTCAATCCATCAATGAAAAGTTCAAGGTAACATCAGATTAAAATGTTTCTTAGTGAAAATAACAACAGATTTGTTTGTAAAGGTCATACTTGTTAGCCGTCTGCAGCCTTTATTTTTTTCAGAATTACAGGAGATTTTGTGTGGTGACATTTTGACAAATAATTTGTTAACAATTATTAACAAATAATGCTAAAATTATGCTATGTTAGTGCCCAATGGATAGGTCTATGGTGCAATCAAGTCCATCTAGCGAATTTTTTCAGGATTATTTACTTGTTGAAGAGCTTTTGGTAGTCTCTGAAAGTAGTGATTAATTTTGATTTATGTTATACATTGGTGCATTTGCTATGCTTCACTATATCTGTTCTTTTTATCTGTATATTTTTAGTATTGTCTAATTCTGCTATCACACTTAAGTTGTAGTGTCTTGCTACATTATTTGTTAGTATGATTTAAACTTTTTTTGTGCCATTAATTTTCTTCAGAGTTTTGCTGGCATGCCAACAGAAGAGGAAGTTAGAGAAAAAGACAAGTGAGTATTTTGTGATTTGCTTCAAATTATGTAAATTTTATATATAACTTGAAGTACTTTTTAAAGTCATAAAATGGTATGACACTATGCACTATTTTAAAACAAGGTTCATTTCCACAAGAATTTCAGATTTACATGGTTAAATCCAGCAGATAAAGATCACCAAGGGATTTACATGGTTAAATCCACAGATTAAAGATCACCAAGGGATTTACACAGTTAAATCCAGAAGATTAAAGATCACCAAGTGATTTACATGGTTAAATCCAGCAGGTTAATGATCACCAAGAGATTTACAGGATTAAATCCAGCAGATAAAGATCACCAAGGGATTTACATGGTTAAATCCAGCAGATAAAGATCACCAAGGGATTTACATGGTTAAATCCAGCAGATAAAGATCACCAAGGGATTTACATGGTTAAATCCAGCAGATAAAGATCACCAAGGGATTTACATGGTTAAATCCAGCAGATTAAAGATCACCCAGAATTCATGTTGAAATCAAATTTGATTTTGATTTAGTTTGATTTAGGTATAGGTCATAAAATGGTATGACACTATGCACTATTTTAAAACAAGGTTCCTTTCCACAAGAACTTTATATTTACATGGTTAAATCCAGCAGATAAAAATCACCAAGGGATTTACATGGTTAAATCCACAGATTAAAAAATCAGCAAAGGATGTACATGGTCAAATCCAGCAGATAAAGATCACCAAGGGATTTACATGGTTAAATCCACAGATTAAAGATCTCCTAAGGATTTACACAATTAAATCCAGCAGATCAAAGATCACCAAGTGATTTACATGGTTAAATCCGGCAGGTTAATGATCACCAAGGGATTTACATGGTTAAATCCAGCAGATTAAAGATCTCCTAAGGATTTACACAATTAAATCCAGCAGATCAAAGATCACCAAGTGATTTACATGGTTAAATTCGGCAGGTTAATGATCACCAAGGGATTTACATGGTTAAATCCAGCAGATTAAAGATCTCCTAAGGATTTACACAATTAAATCCAGCAGATCAAAGATCACCAAGGGATTTACATGGTTAAATCCAGCAGATAAAGATTACCAAGGGATTTACATGGTTAAATCTAGCAGATTAAAGATCACCCAGAATTCATGTTGAAATCAAATAAAGTTTGATTTAGATATTTAGGACTTGACTAAGTCAACTTTTAAAATGGCATGCGAAATACAAAATACATACCCTTTTTGTCCCTAATACTATCAGTTCAGTCACAACCTCCAAACTCTTGGTGATCTTTAATCTGCTGGATTTAACCATCTTTGTTGATTTTTAATTTTTAAGTTATCAAAGTTTTCGTTCAAATTGAAAGATTTAATGGAGTGATTCTGACAGAAACTGTAGGTATTCTGGGATTGATATTGTTTGTGCTGATTGGTCAGTCTGTCGAGTATGCTGTAGCACTGCAACATTAATTATTAGTGTGGACGTCAAATTTCTTAATTAGTTCATTTAGTTTGATTTCGAGAAAAGTGGAATTTTTCAGGTTTTTTGATGTGCTAGATCTAAAATTGATTAAAAAAAATTAAATATCCAATAACAAATTTTTAATTTTTGTTACCATTCATTCTTTGTCTAAAATCTGTGCTGTTTAAGACACTGAGGGAGCAAACATAAGATTTTTATAGGAGGACTAAGATCAAATTTGATTTTTAAAGAAGGACTGGGATCAAATTTGATTTTTTTAGGGGACTAGGATCAAATTTGATTTTTATAGGAGGACTAGGATCAAATTTGATTTTTATAGAGGACTAGGATCAAATTTGATTTTATAGGAGGACTAGGATCAAATTTGATTTTAATAGGGGACTAGGATCAAATTTGATTTTTATAGGAGGACTAGGATCAAATTTGATTTTTATAGAGGACTAGGATCAAATTTGATTTTTACAGGAGGACTAGGATCAAATTTGATTTTATAGGAGGACTAGGATCAAATTTGATTTTAATAGGGGACTAGGATCAACTTTGATTTTTATAGGGGACTAGGATCAAATTTGATTTTTATAGGAGGACTAGGATCAAATTTGATTTTTATAGAGGACTAGGATCAAATTTGATTTTTACAGGAGGACTAGGATCAAATTTGATTTTAATAGGGGACTAGGATCAAATTTGATTTTTATAGGAGGACTAGGATCAAATTTGATTTTTATAGAGGACTAGGATCAAATTTGATTTTTACAGGAGGACTAGGATCAAATTTGATTTTATAGGAGGACTAGGATCAAATTTGATTTTAATAGGGGACTAGGATCAACTTTGATTTTTATAGGGGACTAGGATCAAATTTGATTTTTATAGGAGGACTAGGATCAAATTTGATTTTTATAGAGGACTAGGATCAAATTTGATTTTTACAGGAGGACTAGGATCAAATTTGATTTAAGCTTTACAATTCCAGATTTTAACACAAAGATTCTTTATTTAACTGTTTTTAAAATTACTTTCATTAATGCCATTTTGTATAAATCTTCCTGTTTTTTTTGTAGGGGGAGCAGCAAGCTACAGAAGTTGAAGGGCAAGATTGACCATTATGGATATGATGAGTGTTACCCTGGGTAAGTCTACACTGGTCAAGTTTCTGAAAATTTTGTCTTTGAGGCATTGTGAAACTCTTTGTTAACTTATGTATCATCTCTCCTTTCAAGGAGATAACATTTTTTTGTCTGGTATGATGTTTTTCTCTAATTATCTTCAGTTTTATCTATATCCCCCAGTCTATCTGTCTGCAATTTCACTTCTTTAACTAGGTCAAAATCATTATTAAATTTCGTTACTTTCCTTTGAAGTCTTATGATAGTTATTATATTACTTCATGCACATCTTCTTCTGATGTTCTCCACTCAACAAGTGGTGGTATATTGAAATCACCATGTCTGTCTGTCCATCCATCCACCCACCCATCCTCCATCCAAATTTCATTGCAATATTTTCGGCTCCCTTTGAATGGATTGATTTCAAATTTGGTGTGTGGCTTTATATAGATGGGGCATATGTTGTAAGTGATTTTGGATGCTCCCCTATATCAACTCTCTGTATTAGTGGGAGTATAAAGTATGTCCTTCTTCATGTTGGCTTATGAAAAAAACATGAGAACCAGGAGCACCATTAAGGCTCCTTTGAGCCTTTTATATTCTTTTCTTTGATATTCAGTTTTGATTTATTGATGTTATACATATTGAAATATTTCCCTTTGTTACAGTGAATGGCAGATGGAAGATACATTGGCAGACTCTGATGATGAAGTGGACTATAGTAAGATGGACCAAGGAAACAAGAAAGGTCCGGTTGGAAGATGGGACTTTGATACACAGGAGGAATATAGTAATTATATGTCAAACAAGGAGGCACTTCCCAAGTATGTACCAATTATTTCCCTTATTCATTCATTTCTAGTTTTCACTTGACAGTCAAACATGTCTGTATTTAGCAAAAAAACATGTATTAAAGATTATAATATTCTTATGTAGTGCATTATATGTAAAGATATAAAGACCACCTGTCTTATGTGACCATGCATTTGTTCTTCCTGTGAAGATACCTTAAGACATCAAAGTTTGACAGTATTTACTTCTGGTTTGTAAGGTTTTCATCTGCCAGATGATAAGATGTAGTTTCCTTCATTTTATCTCATTCCTAGACTTCTGGGCCTGGTTTCACTAAGAATTTCAAGCTGAGCTTCCTTTACTCAAATTTCTACCCATCAAATCACTTGAAATTGAAGATTTGAGGAAAATTCTAGATTGTGTAGCCCAGGCATAATTTTCAGGGGATGTAAAACAGGTTTTGTCATAACCTAGCTTCTGTTTTAATTAATGACGTAGTCGATCCCATTTACTCACCTATAGTTCAGTTCATTAAGCTTGCATCAAAATGTAGATACAACTGATAAATTGATAAAGGAATTTAATGTAAAAAGACTTCATATTTTTTCTATTTTTTCTCAGAGCTGCTTTCCAATATGGCGTCAAGATGGCTGATGGTAGAAAAACCAGAAGAGCTGGACCTAAAGATGAGAAAGCTGAACTTGACAAACAGTGGCAGAAAATTCAGAACATTTTAGCAAAACGTAAAACAGGAGACTCTGATGCTGGTGGAAAACGGCCAAAATACTAAGATCAATTGTGGATAAAATCAAAGAAAGTATACTGAAGAGCTATGATTGAAGGGTTTATGGTTCAACTCCAGCCGATATTGTTTCACTGAATCTGCTACACCATCCAATCATACATCACATTTTTTTTAAGGCTTCTATCATTAAATTTGGTTCACATGATATGAACTTTTATAACTGTATGCCATTCTGGAAGTCAGGTGGTGGCATTTTCTGAGATATCTAGAATGTGATGTTTCAAAATAAAATTGTAAATAAGTGAAGCATTATTTGATTTTATTATTATTTAATTAATGACATTGCTTTTGATGACATTGCTTATGATGACATTGCTTTTGATGACATTGCTTATGATGACATTGCTTTTAGTCTCATATGATTAAACTTACCTTTAAAGAGACTGAAGAATTTCAATATTACTTTACTTCTCTATAATACTAGTATCTAGTATCAATGCAATTTTATTCAGATTATGTTGGAACTGTCAATGTTCAGCTACTGTGAACCCTGATTTTACAGTATTTGTATAGGTTTCTAAAGTATTCAAGAATGTTTTATTTAGGATGATGAAAAATGTATATACATGTACATTTACTGTTTTTCCATTGTTGTATAAATAAATATCATGTATCTGGATGAACCTACATTTATTATTTAACTAGAGATGATGATAATACAAAGGTAGTCTGAATTTATTCACCACTTCATAATGATATGCTTTAAGAAAAGCATTCCTTGACAAGTTTCCTCTGTATAGTAGTACATTTAGATTACTGCTTCCACCATTTATTCTGTCCTCACTTTTGTGTAATGGACACTTCAGTGGGGATACATATTGTTTTGTCTTTCACACTTTTGAGTGCAATTCCTTGAAAATTACTTGACCAAATTTCATAAAACTTTGTAGGTAATAAGGACATATGTAGTGCATATTACCAACTGAAATAAGTGAGAGTCTTAGGCATGGGACCTATGTTTTTGTATCTGAAAAGAGACTTGACTTCACCATTCAGGGTTTTCAATAATGCCCTATGAAATGATTAATATTTTTCATGGCTTTAAGGAAGACACAATGAGTACTATGGGTTTAAGAGTAATAGATTTTAGTGGAAACCAAATGAAAGTAATCCAGGGACAAAGACCAGACATGGAAAACAGACATGCACAACAAAGAACATAAAGTAACTAAAATCATACATACAAAGTAACAAAAGTAAATGTGCAACTCAAGATTCCATAACACTGGGAGCATGGACTAGGAGGGTAAGCGTCCTCAGCTTTTCTCATAAAGTCTGGGGTAAGGAAGGAGAACTATGACAATTTGAACAAATCAGTTCTCTTGTTGCAGATGGATACACTGCAACCATCAACGAGTTCATGATGATGACCATAAAACTTCTGAAGTAATGACTTCAATCTTGTAGCAACATACTGTGAAAGAACTATTTTTCGTGGGGTACCAATTTTTGTGGTTTTCATGGGTAGACCAAACCATTAAGTTCGGTTCCCAATGAAAATGAGATTTCCACTGATATGTATACTGAAAACCACAAATTCAAGAATCTTTCACAGTAACCCTGTTCCTCTTTCAAAAATGCCATCAATTCAATTCAACATCAATTCATTTGTGTTCTATCAGTTGGTTCAAAGGTAATAACTGGAGCAGACATGGTAGGGTGTTTGAGGTCTCGGTTCTCACGTACAATTTTGCATTAGGAACAAATGAGAAACACAATAAGAATTGAAGACAAATGTAGTAACTGTATATAATTGACATATCAAAGAACCATTTGCTGGTTATTTACTCAGTTATCAAAATTATCTTTCTTCTCCAGTACCACAAAACTTAAAAAAATACCAACATTTTAAGTCTAGTATAACCTTTAACTTCAAAAGTAACTCAAAACAAAGTCTTTGATGATATCTCATACTCAGGCAGCTTGTTAGTGGCCTTAGACTCGCTTGTAAGCAGTAGCTCATCAGTCCTGTATGTTGTGGTAATATTATTGTCATGTCTATTGCAATTGGTTTTCTGATAGTTCTGTTTCCAAATGACTACTGTTTGGCACTTCCTACATTACAATACACTTTACTTGTTCAATTGTCAAGAAGTATGACACATTCATGTATTAAATGATTTTACTTATTTAGTTCAGTGGTGATGTCATGATAGTGATTCATGTGAAGTTTCATGAATGCCTGTATATAATTGATTCTTTTGAGTCATGTAAAAACTAAACCTAGTCGTTCGAAGTTCTGTACTGATTATACAGCACCTCTAAATAATTTGAATTCATGACTCATTTGAGAAATATTGTTGAAAATCCACTTGGTTGTACTAATGTGGCCAGGTCAATTCAATGTTGAGATTGCATGAAATACATCATGTTAATACCTGATTGCTCAACAATCAGCTGGGTTTTTTTTGTATTACTTTTCCCCAAAAAAAGAAGAAGTTTTATTATTTTTAATTAACTCGGTCTGTGGTCTGACTTAAAAATATTTTTCTATACAAGGACATCTTGGGATGTGTCTACACTTCCGAGTCTCAGAACATAACAACATTGAAAATGAGTGACAAGGTAAATAACAAAAAAAATGAACGTCATCTGAAGCAAACAAAATACTTTATTGAATACCATTCAGTTTACACTCATAACAAAACGTGTGAATAGATGATTAAAAATTGTACGTTTACGTCAAAGTTATATAAAAAGAGATCAATCTTCAACAATACACACCTGACAAAGCTATTGCATCCTGGGAAAAAAATTACAGGGCTGCACAAAATGCATAATTGGGACCTTATTGGATGAAATTTTAGCTGATTTTCTCCTTAGTAAGTGGTACCATATTTTAGCTTCAAAAACATTCATTGTAGTAAAAACAGTATACAAGAAATGTACAAAAAGTTCTAACATAAGATTTATGATTATAATTAAGTATTGCAATAATAAGTGGGTTAACATCCGACAGTGCCGAAAGTTGGCAAGGTAGGCTAAAGAGGAAGTAACCCTTGTTTTCTTCCACAGACAATAATATAGTCATACACAACAGATAAAATGCTAGAATACTAATTCTAATAATCTAACTTTGATTTAGTATAAATATAAATCTCAAAATGTTGTTTCGACACAAACCAGCTGATTTTTAACCCAGAGTAATATAATAAGTCAGCTAAATTTGAACACAAATTACAACTGAAAATGTCACAAAAATAATAACAAAGTAAATTGAAGAAACAACATTGTGAAATAGTGGGTGACAACAACAAAAATGAGAGCACCTTTGTTCATCATGATGTTATTATGGAATGTGTCAAATATGCAACAGTAACTACAGAGAAAGACTGCAGAACTCAACCTGGAAACTCCCAACACACATCAGGTGTATTTCAGAACTAATTGGTGTCCTTACAGGGAGTATTGACTTTTGAATGTCCACTATGTCTTTACTTAACAAAAAATACCATTTGTTTTAATGTCTGTACCAAATTAATTCTTCAAAATTTTATAAACAAAAGGTACTGAAATATTCCAGAGGATTTGCCTGAATGCTTTCTACACTTCTTTTTAAAAATTTCTACAACATGAAAAATGATGATGATTTTGGTTCTATACTGAATGATCAAAATTCAACAATAACAATAATGTTGGTATGGAAATAATGTCAACAACTGTTGCTATGGAAATACTCTTAACAACTGTTGCTATGGTAACTAAAACAACTGTTGCATAGTTTTGAAAATTTTCACAACTTGTTTTCTTTTGCATCAAATAAATGGGGCATAAAATTATATCATGGACGGTTAAACTAAGATTAAACAACAAAAAAAAATAACCTACAGAACAGGATCAAATTACTGGCCACAGGTCAAAGTTAACCTTCTAATTCATGTCAGGGTCATCCTTAAGGTCCTTATGCATTCAAGTCAGGATATCCTATTTAGAATACCAGACAATCATGTCATCTGATGAAATAATGTTTTATCTTTAAGAGTTCAGATGACTAGACAAGACAACTTTCATCTGAAGGTGTGAGTCACGGTCCTACAGTGTTATGGGAGACTTTCGCTAATCATTAACAAAAAAGAAAAAGACAGAGACAATTTAGCTTAACACATAGAAGAACACCACACATAAAATTAAAATGACCAAAAACCAATGTCATATGACAAATTTCATTGTTAAGGAATAAAATCAAAGGAGAATGGAGAAATACCTGCTAAAGTTATAGGCAAGGTTTATATAAAATTCCAATTTAATTTAAGTATCTTCACAATGGAAACTCACTACAATGCTAATTAATTCCGTGCTTTAACCTCTACAAGAGAAATAACCTTTTCATACTACTAGTGTTATTTGAAGGGAACTTCAAACATTTGTAGTTATTCATAGCTCTCACATACATGGAGTTCCAATGTAAAAATTATACTTGAATTAAAGTGTATAAAACAAAATAAATAAATAAATTAAATAACATGTAAATAATAATTTAAATAAAACTTAACAAGGATGAAGGGGATATCACTATAAAGTATAGGGGTCTACATTGAGCTGAAACATAGCAAAATCATATAAAAGATCTACTTGCAAAAAGCTCCTGAGTTACGGTACTTGATCCAAAAACAAACTAAAAATGTGACCAGTTAAAATACAGAAAAATCTGGACCTGTCTGAACTTGCTTTGTCCACTATATAAACTTCTTTTCATACCCAAAAATCACAATATCCCAAATATATTTCACCATTTAGAACAAGAAAGAGAATAGCTAAATAGCAAAACCTAATTTAAGAATTTCTTGTGCACGTTCAAACAAATCTTAGACTTCTGCAGAATAAATGTTTCCATGGTAACCAGGTTATATCCTTAACAACAAAATTTTGCACAGATTTTCAGTGAGGTTACAGGTAGATTCGGAAAATAAATTCATCATGTACAATTTTTAGCATAAGTTTACAAATAGAAATCTTAATACCAGGAAGCAAGTTTGATAACTAGGTTACCTTTAACGCCAAAACATTCTTCAAATCCCTGGCATTATGAATTTCAAACAAAATAATATAGCTAAGCTTTACTACAATGAAAAAGGGCAGAATATTCTGAAGTATTACTGATAATGTTTTCTAATGAATGCTTTTGACTTATAAATTTCATTAACGAGTGTTGTTTTGATCGACACATTGACTATAATAAAGAATGGTGGGATAGCTTAACATATTCAATAAAGCGTTTTATATATATAACACAACATAACACACACCAAAAATCTAAATGCTACTTCAACAAAATAATAAAAAAAAAACCTGGATACCAAACTTAACATGGCTTTAAACAACGATGATAGATGATATAATAAAGATGGCCTCCATGTTGACAAAGATTTCTCCTCGAATGTCTGACTGTAACCAAATGTTTTAGCAAATACTATGTGGATTTTCAAATTTTTAAACCAAACTGACTCTCAAATGAAATTCAATGAACTTAAAAGAAAAAGTTGTATTATCTTCAGAATAACCTCCATCTGATGTTCAACTTGGGAGGTAAGTTTCAACATGAGTAGTGACCCTTATCAACATGGTAAAAGTTTACGATGATATTAACAAATTGAGTATTTTCTCAATGATATACAATATACTTGGTGGTATACAAAGGTTATAATGTCCAAAACATCAACATTCAAAAAGATTTGTCTACTTGCCTAAAAACTTTAAAATGTCCACCATTTTCTGAACATGTACAGTGCAAAAATTAAAAGGGCTTGCCTTTTTCTGCCATTTCTAAGAAAACCTAATAATAATCTTTGTAATAAATTTGTTGGATTCTACTCTACCATTGATTTCTTACTTTCCCATTGAGCTTAAAAACACGAGTAGTATTTCTTCACTTACCAATTCATTACAAATCTTATTTTAACAATACAACCTAACATGGTCACATGATTATTCATGTGACCTGTCTGCCATTTCATTCCTAACAATAACATTCATTTAACAGTGCTGATAAAGCAAGTCTTAAAATAGAAATATTATCAAACAGAATTCTTGCAAACATCTTCAATTTTATGTAACATTTTTGACCATCAGAAAAAATTTGCAAATCACAAAATGATACAAGTCATTTTCATGTACGTGTCACAGGAAACAAACATATTTGAAGTATATTATTAACTCTTGAACACAAATTCCCTATGATATAATAAGTCTCAGAGAATGGTTACATAGCAACAGTCTAAATGGAATGAAGCAAATGAAAAAAAAAAAACACACACACAGAAAACGTCAACAACTAGCACTGGACATTTAACCACACCTTTCCAAAATAAAAAAAAAAAAATCAGACATTTTTGCATACAAAATTAATTTGTACTTTTTAATTGTATTTTTTGTTCCAATATCTTTTGGCAAGTATGGAAAAATGTCTTTTTTTTTAAAGATTCAACAAAGAAAAGGCCCCTTATGTCAACAGCAATAAAAATATCTAGCAGATCATAATTAGCATTTCTAATATACAAATGTAAAATTGTCAACAACTTAACCTTTAAGAAAATGACTATCTATATACTTCATATGACCAAAGCAAAGTGTAGTTATCTCCTTTTAGAAGTTTTAAGCTGGATAACTCAAACTCATAGCCAAGACTATAAAACAATATTCGGACTGCAAAAATACTAACAAATGTTTGGTAACAAATTTTTATGTAAGATTTATATATATTTTTTTTTATCAAATGTTATTCAACAGATTTTGCACCAATTTGAAATAATTAACAAGCCACACAACACCAAAGACAAAACTGTACAATCATATCAATTTTATACACCTCAATGCTGAACTTTGCCCTTAGAAACAGAACACACTCCTTAGTGATAAAGCACACCTACAAACAGTAACACTATTTTCAGCACAAAAAAATGTTAACAGTCAATTCAGTTTGGCTGATATGCTACTGCTAACACCAAAACCATCCAATCTTATATCAACAACTTGGCTTGATATGGATTTGTTTCCTTAAAACAACTAACCAGCAATTAACAGTACATACAGAAGTCTTCTTCTTATCTTGGGTCACAATTAAATGGTCCAACTTGATGATTTTTCACTCACACTTAGTCTAATTCAATAAAACTCTTTAAATCAATCCTATGAACCAAGATTAAAGAAGAGTTTCTTCCCTTGTTATCTGGTATTGGATATGGGACTAACAATTTAATATAGAGTAAAACAAAACTATGTATTGCTAGACAATTGCTTCTTCCTAATGCATATGATGATGTCAACAAAAAATAAAAGTTACTGGTCATAAAACATCCATCACAGACAAACATCATAACCCTATCTCTCCCACAGTGTCATAATCCTGTAATTACAAAGCACACAAATATAGTCAAGAATGCTGATGATATTGCAATTTCAAAAATATAGATTTTATAACAAGATCCTGAAATTTTCCTGTAAAACTATATTCTATCTTATATTTATTCTTTCCAACTGAATTATATGAATGATGACAGTTGTTAATTCAAAATTCAAGTCTTACTTTCCCCTAACAAGAACCAATAAACAATTCAAACACAATTTTTGTCTCCACATTGAAAACTCTATACAAAGGGAGACAAATCTATACAGGGGAAACAACACTTGGGACAAATTGAGATAACATATATACATGATATACTACAATGTATAACAAAAGCAATGAAGACATTGAAAGTGACACTTTTATAACCTATCACCAACACTCCAAAAAAAAAAAAACACAACAAACCAAAACATTTAAAATGGCACTTGACTTTTGTACAATAGATCCACTGGACCAGCATCCATGGTAACAATTGCCATGGCTACCTAAGACAAGGTCTCATGACCTTGACCTTTGGTTAACTCACAAGATGACTAGTGGTTTGATCAATCAAATACTAAGAACTAACCAACATATTAGCTTTTAAAGCTCTTACACAGTTGAATCATATTAATCTCACATTTGGAGACAAGTTACACTTATTCTTATGTAAGCTTTACTCAACATTTTGAACTGATCTAAACCAGAGGACCTAGTATTTTCTTGGGAGTTTAGTTAGACTTTCCAATAAAAAAATCTGAATCATACATCTAGGTTTACATTCTTCCACTGATGATATTCAGTATTCACTTCATACCTGGTCCTCTTCGCTGAGCACTGATGGACTGAGACAACTTAACACGAAAAGAGAAAAAAGAAAAAAAAACATGGAATTCATTATATATTAATTAACAACATACATCTACTCAGATGATGATAAATAAAGCAAAATACAGTGTTAACAACTGGCAAAATAAATTATAACAACAAAAACTCAACTGAGGCAATTATAGTTCCAATCTCTGGTTATGAGTGAAAATCTCTCACTTCATTGGTCGAACAAAAAAAGGTGTGGCTGATGGGAATGTCATCAGAACGATGAATAGATTCATTGCACAATTTGTTTTTCTCCTCAATAATTGTACAGGCTTTTGCATTGAAATGTTTGTTTAATTCCAGTCAAACTTAAGTATTTACTAATTATCTAGTTGTAATTAGTGGTGGCAGCTTGATACAAACAGAAAATGGCTAAAATATGTACAATTACATCGATGAAAAATGTAATTACCTAAAAACCTTACAATGTGCAGATTTCAAAGCAAAATATATGAGAAAAGGAATTCAGTTGTTAATATCATTAAGTATTTAATTATAAGAATCAAGGAGTTTTTAATCAGAAAAAGGGGGCATGCATATTTGCAAGAGAAAAAGTTGAAATGAAAAAATTGAAATGAAAATGATGGGTGTAACATCAGATGCTTTGAGCACCAGCTTTTTAAAGTTGCAAAAAATGCATGGTAGTTCACTGGTTTTATAACAAAAAAATTAATAAACAACTTTGTCAAAATAGCACAATTTTTTATAATACAATTATAACGAAGAAAATTGTTAACAACAGCAGATGTCAACTTTTGACAAATAAAAATTCCGTTGTAAAATTAAGGCCAGTTTTCCACTTTACTGTAACCAATTAAACTACACAGATAATGAACTACTAGTTCACCACTAGCAAAATCTACATTCATATTTCTAGAATTTTTAATAGTACACTGAATTCAGCTGTTTACCAACCAAAAGCCTTACGAAAATACCAAAATTTCATCGTCAGCTTTCAGTCCTTTCAAACTCAAGTTGACTGACAGGAAATTACAAACATTTTCATTTTAGAATTTATAAGCAGATAAAAAAATACAATGAAATATGAATGTAAATTCTGAGGAAGACACCTTGGTTACGACTTTAACACAACCCCCAGTCAACAATAACAGCTTCATTTGTAGAAAAATATTCTGCACCCTGAACACAATTTAATATGAGCAACAACAAAATCATGGGAACTTTTCTTAAAATAAAACGCTTTAAGTGTAAATATTTATGCAACTAAAACTTGTCAACCCTATTCAAATATACAAAACTTTTAAATTGCAAGATTGAATTTTTTTTTTCAGAAGAGCATTAGTTTGTTGACTTCCAATAAACAATCTATCTTGTATTAATCAGAAAGCAGTCCAGTGGGAGAAGGATTCCAGGGGTTGCATTGTTGGAAAATTTTGGTTTTTTAAAACTTGTGCAGAATTATTGCAAAAATTAGCAAATGTTAGCCTTGAATGCCAATTTTCAACTTTCTGAGTCATAATTCTACTTTCAAAAATATCTTGATCTTCCACTGCAGACATTTACAAGTACTCTAAAGTATAAAATCTGTAAAATATTAAAAAATTTCAGCTGTATAAGTATCACTTAAACGTTTTTAATATCAAATCTTTTTTTAATTCAGTTTTAGGAAAGAAAAATTCCCATGTTCAGCGTTCTATATGTTATCAAGCCACCAGTGAAAGAATCAAAGTACTGAAATCCTCAGTGGTAAACTGAATCAGTCCTGTCTTGGTAGCATATGTAACACTGAAAGTAGCACAAAGCATTTTTTTTTTTTTTTTTTCATTTTTCATTCAAAGACAACAAGTGAATATATGGCATGCATTTTTTTACCTGATCAATCTCAAAATAAAATTCAGGTAACTTCGTATACAAAAAAAAGTCTGGTCTTTTTTTAATCTTAAAACCTTAGAAAATTATCAAAATCTATACAAAAACATCAACTGACTAATTTCCTATACATATAATGCCATAAGGAAAACTAAAACAAAAAATATGCACACACAAACTGCTAATCCAAAAAGTGCTTATCCCCATATTATTTTCTTACACATATTTTAAACAAGACTTGTATACAATTATTTTAAAAGTCCTAATTATAATATTACTATTCATTTTAAAATACTAAAAAGTAGGCTATTAAATACTTTTTTAAATTATTCTAAAACAATTTTATAATTTCAAATTTTAAACAATTTTTGAAAATTACTTTTTGACAATGATAGAAAAATGATTGCACAATTCTGTTTTAAAGCTTACATAAAAAATGTTGAAATTGTTCAAGTTATCACAACATTTGTGGCAGTCTATTTAATGACTCTGCCATCATGAAAAACTTGTGGCTTTAAAGTTTCTATTTTAACTTACTTCCTTCTGTTTCTAAAAGTGTGCTTGAAAATCAAAAACTATATTTGAAAAGATGAAAAAATCCATTTCACTTCATTCACTTCGTTAAGGAAAACTATTTTTTTCTAATCCTATCTTAAACCACATATTTTTCATGGAATGGCCTCAAAAATTATTTTAAAAAATGCATTAGTAAGTTATGTTAATTCCATTAACACTTAATTCAACCTTAATATATGTTACTACACAAAAATGTCAGATCATAACATTTATTATCAAGATTCGTCTAAAAATGAGCAATACTTAACTACCCTTAACATATGTCCATTATATTTCATCATTACCAGGATTCTAAATTACAATGTACATTTTTCTTTTCGTGGAACACATGTGCCAGGCACAAAATATGAATTAAACACCAACAGTCATTAGAATTACCTTGCAGAAACAGAGTTAATGACTTAGTCAATATTTTTGTAACAATAGTCCTCTAGATCCAAGATTTAACTTTGTAATCATAAATAACCTTATTCTAGAAGTAAATTTCTAAATTTTTTAAGTGACAGTCATGTGACTTTTGATCAATAATAACCTACTTTTGAGGTAGTTTCAAAGGGGAGTAACTCCTTTGAACATTTGTAAATAAATTACAAGGAACAAAAAATAATAAACTTGTTACTTATAATATCTTGAAAACACCAACAATTAACTAAAGGAAAATATTAAAAACAAAATAGTAACTATAGTAACTGAACAGATATATATTATAACACAAAATATCTAAATTTATAATAACATCATGCACATAATTGTTTTGATAACATACAAAAATACAAAGCCAGCAAATTAAATTGTTTACCAATGCCACAACAGAAACAGGCTATCACAACATCACTGACGTGGAGACTGCCTTCTGTTGACAATAAACATAGTCAATAATGTGAAAACTATGTTCCTTTCACACAGAAAGCCATTTCCAAGGCAACAGTTTTCAGTGCACTTTGTTTCCTATGCTTATATTGGTTCAGACATTGTGAGGATACTTCATACATCTTTTACAGGTCCTGACCATAATTTCACTTCTTTTCTCATTACTTATTCTGTCTTACACTGAAAAATCTTCACAATGTCATGAAGTTTTAACAAAGTAATCTGACTTAAGTACATGTTGGGACTTTGAACAAAAGAAAACAAAATGCACTTACTGTTTATTCATTTACCAGGAATTTACCAGTTTGATCGACAGGCAAAAATAAACAGAATACTGAACTTTCAACAGTAAAAAAAATCACATGCAATACAAAAATGGCCACTTTGGCATTCTATACAAAATTAACATGCATCTGATATGCTCTTAAATCCTCGCCAAAATGGCGGTCATCATTTTTGTAAAATTTGAAACATTATGACTAGTTCATAATTGGCTAGTATTAACTCATATCAACAAAATCAAATAAAAACAGACATTTCTATAGAAATTATCATCCTGATTGAAGAATTTCACCAGATCTGCAGAATAAATCATTAGCAACCAGTCCATGGTCTTTCCTATGTGTCCACCAATCAGATTTGACTTTATAACAACCAATCAAAAGCACTCTACTGAATTGCTGCTCAAAGCCACTCTAATTTGGCAAGTGTACACTTGAACACCTCTTTAAGTTCATCCTTCTCAAATTCCAAGTCCAGGTATCTGAGCATATCGGTAGATATACAAGCGGTAATCTTTGCTTGCTAAAACAACTGAACCATCATCCATTAAAGATACATCAAAGCACTGAGCATGCTTGACTTTACTTTCCAAAGCATTGATTAATTGTCCATCTTGGGTGAATATTGTTAGATTAAAGTTATTATGGTTGTCTGCTACAAGGATCTCCCCAGCACTGTTGATTCCAACTCCAATAGGGTAGTTAGTGATACCCTCACCACCAACTTGTCTCAGGTATGCCCCCTGGTAGTTGAAGACTTTGACACAGTGTGCTCGATTATCGCTGATAAAGATTTCTTCTTTGTCATTTACCACAACACCATTTGGAAACTCTAGATGTTTAGAACACCCAAATTTCTGAATGACATTTCCAAACTGATCAAAAATTATTACTCTCATGACCTTGCATTCAACAATGATGATTCTTCCTTTGTTATCAACAGTTACACCACGTGGGTGCTGAAGAATGTTGGCACCAAACTTGCGTACAAATTGTCCATACTGATTGTATATCTGAATCTGATGAGTAGGACTACGCTCTGTCACGATGATGTCGCCAGATGATTTAACCACAGAAACTCTGTTAGGATAGAGTAACTGGCCGTCTCGTTTTCCACATTCGCCAAATTGAAACTTGAATCTTCCCTCTTTGTCAAATATCTGAATTCTATGATTGTTAGTGTCAGCAACAATTATATCATTCTGTGCATTGACAGCAACTCCACTTGGTTCGGTGAACTGCCCCTCCATTACTCCGAATTCCCCAAACTTACAATGATAGATCATTTTCTGGCGTTTGATCTGAGATTTTGGTGGATAGAGTCCAGTCAAATTCAATTTTGTAGTTAAATCAAACAGCGGATCAGCACTGGTTGAGAAGACATCAATGCCATTCTGGAAGATGTCTAACCCATTGGACCATTTTTCATACATGTTGGTGTCATTTGCTGGAAAGACCAAGCTATTTTGAGAACCAAACTCTTTAGTAAGGGGTGGAGCCTCAAATATGTTGTGACCATTAGTCAATGGTGGTGAGGTGGAGACAAGACCATTTGGTCTAGCGATTGGTTGTGGTTTCTGAATCTGACCAGTCATCTCATCACTACCTTCACGGATGTACCCAAATGTGTTACGAACTCCTGCGGTGATTGCCTGGAAGTTGGATACAAACTCAATATCGATGTAAGACTGGTTGTTTATATCTGGACAGAAGTTAAACATGTTGTGAAATCGTTGCTCGACTAGATTCTTGAACATCAATGCTTCAGTGACACTTGCGTACTTCAAGATTTTCTCTAAGAATTCACAACCTAAATAAAGGCGGTCGATGTTTTCCTGAATTTTCTGAGCAAGTCCACTGATGGCAACTTGTTTGGTGTTGTAAGCTTGGTCTAATTCTTTCAATGACTCCTGTTTTCTCTCTTCCAGCATGGCGCGATAGAAGTTATAGGTGTCATTAATATCATTCTGAGCTTTATGATACTGAACCTGGAGACGACTAGATAGGTGTTCAATACCCTTGGCAGACATACGTAACTCGTTCGCCTTCATCTTTGCATCATTATCCATGTGCTGCATAATTTCCAGCTGTTTCTCTCCAATATCCATGATAAATTGGCAGTCATGTCCTCTGCCATGGTCGAAAACAGTGCATTCTTTACAGATGGGTTGCTGGCAGGTCTTACAGAAGAATTTGAGGACATCAGTTTTGTGTCTTGGACAATATATTGACTTCTCAGTCTTATCCTCTTTGTTGCCTTGAAGCTCAGTAAGGCTTGCAACACGGTGGCCTTCGAAACAATGCATAAATTGATGAGCCATAACACAGTTGGCACATAAAAAGTTAGCACAATCAAAACATCTAGCAACAGCGTTGGTGTCCTTACTTTTACATCCAGTACAGTGTAAGGCACTAGTGTCTAATGCATTTGTCTCAAGGAGATTACTAACAGCATAATCTGGTAAAAGACCTGTCAGGCCTTGACCTCCCAGATACGTGTCTTGATGACATTCTGGACAGGTAATTTTGTCTGCAACCTCCTGCGTTTTCTCCAAACAGGGCTGACAAAAAGTATGGAAACAAGTAAGCACTTTAGGAATAGTGTATGTTTCATGGCAAATGGAACATCTTGTGTTAGGTGTAGCATTTTCCATTTCGCTATCTGACGAATTGGATGTTGTTGATGCTGTTGTGACAGTGTCACTTTGAGATGGGGTTGGCGATGCCATACCTGGATTATCTTCTGATTCTCTGAAAAAAAAAACAAAAAAAACATAGGTTGCAACAAGCTGATAATTCAATGAAATAATGTACAAAAATGTAACTACAAAAGCTTTCAAAGCATAGGAACAACAAAAAGACATAATTAAGTTATGTAGAAATGTGGAGAGGCACTCTGACTTATCCCTATCCCAGGGACAAAAAGAACAACACAATCAAGTTTTGAAGATACTGTTTATGGTGTTATTAATTTTTCAGTAAATAAATAACCCTAGTGTCAAGGTGGGGTCCCCACAATGAAACTCCCTGTGACGGTTGAGTGCCCTCAAAATATTTAAATAACCATGTCTTTACAATTTGTGGAAAACACTACATACTGTCTATTATGTTAATTTTTTTTGTTAAATTGTTCTCTTTTAAGTAAGAAAACATCAGGGCATTGATTACAAAGACTACATAGCACTGTGAAGTACTGATCACATAAACCTTGGCTACAGGTACATGTAGGTTTCCCTACAATGTAGATGTTAACAAAAGGACAAAAGCTACATGTACATTGTAGTAGGAAATCAAAATTGAAATACAATATTGGTGTTTTTCTCAGCTTACATAACTAATGGTGTGAAAGTGTCAAATACTGCTTACATATTTGTTAAGTACATTTTATAACAAGTCTACTTATGTGCTACATGTATTATTAAATTAAAGACCAGAAATTACATGTAAATAGAGTATGCCAGGCTAAATGTACATGCACATGTAATCAAATATGGACTGACCTGTTCTTCAATTCAACTCAGTATTATTGAATCAAGGGTTGAATTAATATAGAATTATTGAATAAATGTGTACCAATGAGTTTGACAAAAGTACTAATATTTATTTTTTAAGGCTACAATGTAAACAACTACATGTAGCTCTGGTTTAGGGTAACCAGACCTCCATCAAACATACATGAATTCTCAGATTTTTCATAAATATTTTTTTCCAGACATGTCAATACATCTGATATATAGATTTAGCTGGGAAAACAAAAAACAAACTTTCTCCTAAATGTCTAAAGTCTCAAAACTACAAGTGTAATTAAAACTTCAAAAGAAACAGGTTTGTTTCCTGTAACAATATGTGTACTTCTTCACTGTAAATGAACCCTCTAGCAACAACACAATTACAAATTATCCAAACAAATAAAACACTTCCTAGTAAAAAGACAGTTATGACTGAATTCAAGCTAATTCAATTTTACCAATAATCTAATATTTAGACTACCCTATCATCAATACTGGTTTCTACCTTGACATGAAATTTCTATGACTCAAAATTTCTTTGTTGCTATTTTCAGGAATATCATGAGTCATACTTCTTTGTTTAGGTTCTCTGATTCACAAATCATGATTGCTAAGATTTTTTAAACACATGACAATGTTCACAATGTTGCTAAATAATTAATGATTTCCAATAAACATTAATAATGGTATTATGCATAACCAAATGCAGCTTTAGCAGCAAAGGGTTTCAATGTAAGAGAAATCATCTGGACTTAAACAGTTTAACTGCTTTCTACTACATGAAATAAGAAGGTACACTACTTAAACTGATGATAAATACATGTACATGTATGCCTATTTGACAAAATATTTGCATATACTAAAGAAGCTTTCGTGCAGTATGTTGCCTAACCCCAGAAACCATTACAATGTTATTTATTATTCTTACAGTACATTGTACAAACTTTGTTAAATGACTTGTGTATAAATATTTCTACTTTAAAACTTTATCTGATTTATCTAATGAATACTGTTGATGGACGTATACTTTCCATCAGTCAAATACAAGGACATTTTATACATGTACGTGACCAGTTAATTATTTTGTGCTTAAAAACAACTTTTGAAAAAAGTCCTTTAAAGTAGCATTATTTAGAAGTCAATATTTCAACTACTAACTCATAACTAATCTCCTTGTCATGATTAATTGATTGATTGTTGGGGTTTAATGCCAGAACAGCAATATTTCAGATATATTATGGCGATGAACATGAAATGGATGATAAAATGAACATGAAATGAAAAAAGGGATGGAACACAAGGATAATAGGGTCGACAAATTTGGATTGCCACTAGAAAAAAAACAAGGGATGGGAAAGGTCGGGCAATTTAGCCTCCTGTGATGGAGCGCAGATTCCTACTCCTATCGAATACCACAGCAGGGATTTTTAATGTACATGGAAGGTGGCATCTTTCCCAACACAGTGCACCACTATGGTTTGCGGTCAGGTTATCTGTATTTTAGCCCGACGATCCTAGTATGTAACACGCCAGGGGTACTCCATTCCACCACCTGGGGCACACAACCCAGTTGCTCTGTGGGCAGAGTGCCCTAGCCCCCAGCTAGGGTTCTGAGCACTATTTATTGGTCTTTTTACAAGCTTAGTGCTGTGCAGGACTATTCTTTTGACACCCGTACCTGCATTGGGCTCCTTGGTGTAGATTTTGTACTAATTATTGGTCTACTGTATGATGAGTTATTTCAAATGACATGGAATAAACTTAATTCCACTTTAAGGGCAAACTTTAAAGTTAAATTTCATACTGACCACATTGAAATAAGCAAAATAAGGGGGGGCCTAACTAAATCTACAGTAGCATTCACCAATGGGCCTCTGCAAAGCTTACATGTATTTCCTAAATTGATCAGTGTTTCATGGCAAGTGGAATTTATTCTGAGGTGTTTTCTGATGAAGGAAAGATAAATTTCATTCCTGAGGACAAGTTTCTTTTCTTCTCTTCATGTTATCTTGTGACTACAAATAGTACATGAACATGAACTTCTTTGGGACTAGTTATTCACAGCTGTCACTATAAATATAATTCTTGGCTGGGCTGGAATTTTGCTATATACAACATACATGTATCTTACTTAAAACTAATTACAAAGGGCTTCTACAGATTTTTCACCATTCATTTCTCAGTCAGGTCTGATAAATCAAAGAACTTTCATTTAATGTAAATTAATCCTCACTCCAGATTAAAACAAATTGTGTATGTAAAAATCCCAAGGTTTTTGGGTTTTACCATTTTCTGGTTTTTCCAGAAGTTAGGAAATTCTATATCATCAATAAACTTGTCCAACATCATGGTCACATACTCATTATATAGAAAATCTGATGGAGATTCATATAATTATTTTTTTAACAATACCCAGGTCAATTGTATCATTGCATTTTTATACTCAAACTCCACAAAATCACTTATTACAAGAAATTCATAATTTACACATTTGTATACACTGCATACATGTGTTTATGTTACCATGGAGCTAAAGAATAAGGCCCTTTTCATGCAAATGATGTAGTTGTTACATTACAAAATCTGATTACCCTATCATTTTAATAACTACATCATCTAAGAGAGTTCATGAGAATAATGGTTTTTTTTTAAATTGGTTCAACTAGAGGCTCCAAGTGGTTGAAATTTTTTTTTATAAATTTGACACAAATCTGGACAAATAGTTCATTTCACAGGGAGATTTTTTCCATTCTAACCAAATACAAGGCCTAAATTAAAATACTGTTTGCTATGACCGACCCTTACAAGTCCATGTGACTGACAAAATTTTACTGGTCCTACATCAGAGAAATTTTATTTCAATATTGTTCATGATCTGGAATATGTGACAGGTCTGTCTCTGGTGCATATTTGACTTCCAATCATGATCGACTACACACTTCAATCCTGCATTATTAATCTCTTTCAAGTGTTTCAGGTGTCAGGTTTCATCTACTGCATGGTTTGTTAATACGCTTCCAGCATGTAGGAGATTTTCACAATCTCCTCTTCCATCAGCCTGAAAACAGGGACAAAAACAAAGACCCTGGTTGTTAACAGGTTGTTAAGGTTTAATACTACATGCACATGGGAAGACTTCTCCAATGATGTTGTCAATGGTCATGAAATAATGAAGAAAACTGATATTGTAAACGTCTTTTTTATTACAGATAACAAAAAATCCTCCAAAAACTGAGAAAATGAATGGTTGGCACTACTTAATAAATTAAAACAAACATATCTTCCCAAGATCTATCTCTAGTTGCAATGAGTATGCTCCTTTTTAAGGTGGCTGCCCCCTTATTGCAATAATTCTTT
This sequence comes from Perna viridis, assembly GCA_037379345.1. Classification (NCBI taxonomy): domain Eukaryota; kingdom Metazoa; phylum Mollusca; class Bivalvia; order Mytilida; family Mytilidae; genus Perna; species Perna viridis. Next base: position 668,576 of record CM074520.1, read on the forward strand.
CTCAAAGAGAATCTAAACTATGTGGCCTGTTTGACCTTTTAGGTGACATTGTATGTTCCACAAAATATACAAACTTCAGGATAGCATACCTATGTTTGAAGGTTCCAGGGGTCACAACCGCCCCCTGAACTTGTTCATTCTCTCCTCTCCAACCGCCTTTTATCAAATTGTCTGTTCTTGTCTTCTTGAACATTAAGTCAGACAATAAAATGTTCCTTCAACATTTATCTTCTGATTCAATGTATATACAACGTTTTTCAATGCTAATAAAATATTTTCCCTAATGACCTACCCACCACTCTCAAGGTAGTCGGGTAATAGCAAACAAACAATATTTTAAGACTGGCCCATATGTTCATCAAGGAATACATAAAATATAGATGTAATGTACATGTAGCAGGTAAATCTATGAACAGGGGTTCAAATTAACTCTTTAGACTTCATTACAATGTAATAGAAGGTCTATGACTTCATGGTCCACTTCAGGGCTCAAGCTACTTGAGAAAAACAGGAAGAAGGGACTTCTCTTTCAGAGAAACACTAGGGAGAAGTGGGGAGTGGTCAGGGAGAAGTGAAGGTGTACATGCATCGTTCACAAATGCCTTTTTTTAATTATATGTGTAATATGTTACTTACATGTACATGCACACAATATAAACAGGCATTTCTATATGTTTATTTTTCTTTTATTCAGATAGAAGTTACTTTTTCTTTGAGCTACATATGTAAGAAACTAAATATTTTGGACAAAATGAAAACACCTTGCCGACTGATTGACTATCATAATGAAATTGAATTTCTATACCTCTAGTATACCCCTTACCAAATTTATTACAGTAAAATTTATGTATGATTTGAATAAAGCAAAGCTTCATTGTCCTATTGATTCAGTCTTTTTAGCAGCATTGGAACAGAAAATTTCAGGAAGTGACATTCTGTTGGAATTTTCATTTTGTTCTATTTTTTTTCTTGATCCCACTTAATCCATAATGATTTCTTGTTCAAAATATCCTGTCTCTTGATATAAGTTGATCAAGAATATAAATAATCATGATCAAAATTTATTATTGTCAAATCAAGACTTTAAACTTTATTGACACACACTGTAGCAGTCTGTACGAACTTGTCTCAAGATTAAGAAATGTTTCATTTGAAATTGAAATTTTACTGTTTAGTTATGAAACAAGAAGGTCAAAAGAAATGCTTTGGGTTTTCTACAGAGTTATCAATCGAGATAAATTTAATCCAAACTGCACGACAAATTTCAAATACGAAATTTAAATGATATAACATGAATTATCATAAGCTGGAATGAAGAATATTCAATCCTTACCTTGTCTTAAACATTTGAAAAGATAAGCTTGTAATTGAATATTCACTAGATTTTGAAAATTTTTACAATTTATTTTTTCTAGAAGGGGCACCATTTTAGTTTGAATAGTTATCAGAAGAGAGATAACTCTGGTCAAAATACTGCTCATGGGCGATGTCTGAAAATGAGAGGGTGACTTCACTTCGCTTGTGGTGACCGTGTCATCTTAGGACGAAGTGAGCGACCCCAGGATAACTATTTTGCCCGAATTGCTCAGCATCATGAGCACTGATCCACTTCAGGAAAACCAAATCCTCAGTAAAGACATAGCAGTCCATTACAATGTACCAAGGTACATGAAATTTGCAAAAAATAAAACATCCTGAGCTGAATTGTTAATTAGCTAGTTCACAGAATCAACAAGATACAGAAAGACAGACACATTATACACACTCAAAGCCAGTTGCCACTCACTTATGTAATATCATAGCCCATTTGCTTGTTGGAGAAGCAGTGACTACGTAATTCACAAGCTGTAGCGGTATATAAGGATGGTAATGACAAACTGTATTCCCTCTAATAATTCAACATTTCCTTTTAATTTCTTTGTTTAACAAGAGATATTCGGTCCCCAACAACCGTACCAATGTATTGTTTACATGTTTTAAAAATGCTATGTTTTTCTGTATACCTATAGGATACATGATATGTAGCATTGACTACATATTTTAAAACATTGGTAGAACTGTGACAGGGTAGAATTGCTAAGATGTCCTCCAACACTTAACCAAGTGTGTCATATGAGACCATCGAGACAATTCAAACCGTATTTTACTCATTAGACAACAACTAGGGTCATGACAGAGTTAGAAATAGTAGCCTACGTCCAGCCTGAGACAGGGCTGACTAATTTTAGAAAAAAATCTATATAGCCATAAAGTAAATACATATATACATGTATTGAAAAATTGTATTCAGAACTGGCTAGAATTTGAGTAAATTTCCTTCCCTGGTCATGATATACCTACATGTAATTTGAACATCCAAACCAAACTGAAATTTTTCATAGAGGAAATCTAGATATTTTCATATTACTTTTCAATGTAATTATTATTTCTTGCCCATGGTATTATAACCATTACTTGACATAGTGGAAGTTTTACTGATGGCAAAAAATTACTTCAATCAAAATATGCACATTGAATTTATAAATGTTGTTTATCCAGCGACTACACATGTATTTCAAGGACAATTTAAGAGCCAAAGCATCAAATCATCCATAAAAGAATAAATAAAATGTTTTCACAAGACACAGCTTTACATGACTGCAGAAGTCAAACCCAAAACAGCTCTTAATTTGAACTGAGCTCATAATGAATGGGATTCTGACCAGGATTAAAGTGGACAACCACTTTAAATTTTCAAGGTGTCGTAAGTAAATTAAGGAACCTTTTTAAACCCTTTTCTGACCATCAATTCCTAAAGATTAAGGCCATAATAACATTTTTTGTGCAATGTTACTTACATGTAGTACATTTAGTACTATTTCACACAGTTACATACTTATTGTCTAAAAACCAGAAAAGTGTGAACTTATTTCCTCTACAGTTCCTTCTTCCTTAATTCGATAGTAAGAACCTTTGCGTTCCGCCACAGGAGGCTAAATTGTCCGACCCTACTCATCCCTTCCTTTTTCTAGTGGCAATCTGAATTTTATCGACCCTGTTGCCCTTGTGTCCCATCCCCTTTTCATATCATCTTTTCATGTTCATCGCCTGAATATAGCTGAAATATTGCTGCTCAGGCGTTAAACCCCAACAATCAATCAATCAATTTAAAAAAGGGCTATCTGTTGATTGAGATGACATGGTCGTTAAATACTATTTTACAATTCACCATACAGAAGGTTTCATAAGTACATGTAGCTTTATGTTCACTCCATGTACAACAAAAAGCAACCAAGACATATATATTCAATTTAGACAATATAAAGTGTGTGAAATATTTTTAACACTTTCCAACATGAACTTATATAAACAATAAACATGTGGACTGTCTTTCTTTTCTTACCTCAGGGCTGAAGATAAATCCGTATCAAATTCACTTAATTTTAATAACATTAATACTTCTTAAATTGACTTCAGTAAAGAATGTTCAATTATATCCTTCTTATAAGATGATTTCAGTCAAAGTAAGTGATCATCCATCACCATGGTCCTTATGTTGCTTTCTGTTCAGGAAACTCTTTGTTTATTGTTTGTTAGAGACAGACTGTAGTTGATTCTAAATTTAACTTGAGTTCCAATAACAAAGGAAACCCACTCCAAACAAAGAACAAACACTCACAATGACCTGGTGTCAAGTTTAAAAAACCTTAGAAATAAATATTTATGAAATGACCTGATGATCAATTACCCCAGAATGTTACAGGGTTGTTATTTGGATGGTTACTGACCGACAGGGTGGATCTCTGACTCATCTATTGAATCAGCTGGTTAATCACTTTCCTGATTCAGATTTATTGTCCTAATTATTAAACTTTTGTTCAGTAATAGTTTGTTGTTTATGTAATCAAATTACAACAGTAAATTCCATGATTAACGAGATGATTGCGCGTCATTAATTAAATTGACCTAATTTCTGCGACAACAGTCTGTGAAAACATTTAGTGACACACTTGTCTCGACCAATCAGAACCCTCAAGAGGGATGAACTCTGCTCGGTCATGTCTGAAACTTGCCTATTTTGAAATTAAAATTTTACAAAGACAACAAAGAAAGCATCAAAATACACGAGAGATACGAAAACACGTACACAGCAAAATCAATTATTTATGCATGGCAAGTGATGACTGCCACGATCAAGGGCACAATCAAATTTTTTTTCACCATTTCATTGTTTCTTCATATAATACAACGCCATGTTTTGAAAACGCACAATAGACCCGGTGAAACTTACATTCCTCGTGGGAAATCGGCGACATTTATGACAGAAAAATTTTCACAATCTCATAGAAAAAGTTATTAACTCATGATTAATGCGAAGAAAATGTCCCAACTTACCTTATATCAATCTTAATTGAACTGTTTGATGGGAAGACATGTGCGCTTCAGTGTCCCGCCATGACAAATAAAGAATACTCGCCTCGATATGGAAATGAATACGAGAATGAATTAATTACGATCGATGCGCCCTCTACCTATCTATCGCGCACCTTGCTAACGTGAATTGACTTGACGAGTGATCACCTATTGTCCGCAGGAAGAATCCCTTTAAAACTTTATGACCTTAGCGAACGGATTTAACAACAAGTCACTGCAAATTACAGTAATCTTTTGTTTTCAATGCCGAATAAATAATGAACATTTTTATCAGAGATTTATGTAATTTTTGTTATAGGGTTTGCGTAATGAGTCTATTTAGTTGCTAATGTTGGAATCTTTCAGTTATGGCAAATGGTCTTCTTACTTCTGAATAATTTGTTCCCAACACATGAAATATAATTGATATGCAAGGGATCGAACCAATATAAATAGAAGGGCCTCACTTAAACCTTAGGGTACATATCTTAGTGCAAGTACAACTGAGAACGCGTACATTCCTCTGAAAAGCGAAGCATATAGTGATAATAATGGTGTCCGACTAGTCGGACTGCATATTTGATAGTGGGAGCAAGCCCTTGTGCCCAGCTCTGATCCACGATTCCTCTGAAATCGATTCATTGAATTCGATGAAACTCACAGGTTCTTTATTGCTTGTTTGTTTGTTGGGGTTTAACGTCCGAGCAGCAATATTTCAGCTATATTCAGACGATTCTTTATTGTATGGTATGAGATTGTGCAACTCCTATATTTTGCTTTTCCATCTGAATGCCTTTTGGGGTTTCCTATAGTACGTGGGCTGACATACCCCCCCCGTGCAACCCCACTCATCAACCAAAATATGATTTAAAGATACCCTTATAACTCCCATTCACGAACCTTTTTGTCGCCAAAAAATAAACTGTAGCATTTTTGTATTTTTGGCTACTTTTTATACCTCGTTGAGGCAAAAAATCATTTTTTTTAAGTTTTTTTATTCTACGAACTTCTTCTTTCTACAGAACGAAGTAAACGGACATATGAATGCTTCATCGTGTAGCCCAATGTCTTAGCTTTACAATGATACCATGAAAGTGGCGGTAACACTTAGGGTTTTGCGAAAAAAATTAAAGAAATGTACCCCTACCCTGCCAAAACATCGCTTGAATTGACATGTTTTTCAATGTCAAAACCCCTAGAGTATTAATGCTTCAGTAAAAAAAAAAACAGCTTATTTGGTTTTTTCTGTTTAATATCATCACAATTTATAATTCTGGGGTTCTTTTGATGAATTTTGGCGATTTCCGTAGTCAGAATTTATAAAAAAAAAATTCGAAAAATGGGATTTTCGATTTTTCGGTCAAAAGTGACAAATTCGACTCTACAAATTATTGCTCAACTAAAACGTCTCAAATTTGGTATCATTCCATAGATAATTAAATTTTCTACATAAATAAACCACGAAAACCTAATTTTCCAACAAAAAAAATGTTAAAAATATTACCCCTACCCCTAGAAAACTTGTCTCAGTATCAAACATAATTCTCATTCACAGCATACCAATACCGTAAAATTCATATTTCAGGCATTTATAATTAAGATAATGATGTCCCTAACATATCTGATCAATTCAGGCGCTTAGATTTTCTTTTTGAGGTAACAATTACTATAAATTCTTAAAAATGGGAATTTTCAGAATTTCAGAATTTCTTCTATATCACCCGTTATTTTCCCTTAAATACCGTATTTTGACCAAGCTTTCGTGTGATACAGTACATTAATACAGTATTTTAGCTTCAAAATGAGCCCAAGTAATAAATATTTGAACTTTTCTAAGTCAATTTAGGTGAAAAAGTTGCCATTCTTTCCCATGAAAAAATACCTCAACATGAACTAAAATGTTAATTATTAATATATGAACGGTGTACAATAGACAAGTTGGGTACTATTGGTTTAATGATCGATGTACACAACATATCTTCTCATTACAGGCGCGTATTTTTCAGTTTCAATGTGACAATAATGAGTTTTCCATAAAAAGAAGAATTTTTGGAATTTCCTATTTTCTTCAATTTCACCTATAATTGAATATTTCTTTCAAATATCGCAATTCAAATAAGCTTTTGCATATCCAAAAACAATTATATAGTGTCTTAGCTTTGTAATGAGCTCGAGTAATAAATATTTGAACTTTTCTAAGTCCAATTAGGTGAAAAATTGCCACCCCCATCCATGAAAAGAATACCTTAACATGAACCAAAATGTCAATGTTTGGCACATAATCGATGTAAAAAAGACATGTTGGGTACTATTGTTTTAATTATCGATGTATTAAACATATCTTCTAATTTCAGGTGATTTTTTTTCAGTTTCATGCTGATAATAATGAGTTTTTCATAAAAAGAGGAATTTTCGGATTTTCATATCTTCTTCCATTTCACCTGTAATGGGCAATATTTTTCAAGTACTCTACCTAAACATGCTTTTGTATATTCAAACACATTTATGTAGCATCTCACCGTTCAAAAGAGCTAAGGCAATACACAATTGAATGTATTCCATGCCATTTGGTCGAAAGAATGTTACCCCTACCCACTCAAATCTGCCCAATTGTGAAAGAAAATTATCGTTAATAGCATACACGAACTGTACGCAATGTCTGTCTGGCATTTATTATGTAGATCTTCTTTTATCAATTACACTGTCAAGAAAAGGTATGCTTTTATTGTCCCGAAGACGACAAAATATTAAAAAAGGGAAATGTAAGAATAAAACAGATTATCACACATTTTAGCACGTAAATTGTATATTTTTTTTTTTTTTTTTTAAATATCACAGTTTTTGCAAGATTTTATTTTGTTTGCTATCATTATTTTTGTACATATAAGGTTTCAAAGAGGCAACTACGATGAATGATTGACATACATGTATCCAACACTATTTAAAAAATTCTAATCTATCACATACGAAGTCTGGGTTTTTCACGGAAATTTTAGTGGGTATGGGGTACCATTCTTTCGCCCATCTGACTTGGAATACGTTATAATATGCATTGCCTTGGCTCATTAGAAAGAGTATATGCTACATATATGTGTTTGTATATGCAAAGCTTGTTTGAAGTAGTGTACTTAAAAAATGCCAATTACCGTTGAAATGGAAAAAAAATATGAAAATCCGAAAATTTCCCTTTTTATAAAAAAACTCATTACTGTCACGTTGAAACAAACAAATACGAGCCTGAAATGTGCAAATATGTTAAACACATCGATCATAAAAACACTAGAATGCCACTTCTTTTTTAACATTGATTATATGCTAAAAATTAACATATGGGTTCATGTTGAGGTATTTTTTCATTGGAAGGGGTGGTAATTTTTCACCTAACTTGACTTTGAAAAGTTCAAATATTAATTACCCGGGCTCATGTTGAAGCTAAGACACTATATTAATGTACCGTATCACATAAAAGTTTGTTTAAAGTACGGTATTCTGAAGAAAAAAAATTGGGTGATATAGAAGAAAATTCTGAAATTTTGAAAATTCCCATTTTTTTCGAATTTATAGTAATTGTTACCCCAAAAAGAAAATCTAAGCGCCTGAATTGATTAGACATGTTAGGGACATCATTATCTTAATTATGAATGCCTGAAATATGAATTTTACGGTATTGGTATGCTGTGAATGAGAATTATGTTTGATACTGAGACAAGTTTTCTAGGGGTAGGGATAATATTTTTAACATTTTTTTTGTTGGAAAATTAGGTTTTCGTGGTTTATTTATGTAGAAAATTTAATTATCTATGGAGTGATACCAAATTTGAGACGTTTTAGTTGAGCAATAATTTGTATGTCACTTTTGACCGAAAAATCGAAAATCCAATTTTTCGCATTTTTTTTTTGTAGATTCTGACTACGGAAATCGCCAAAATTCACCAAAAGAAGCCCCGAAGTATAAATTGTGATAATACTAAACAGGAAATACCAAATAAGATATTTTTTACTGAAACATTAATACTCCAGGGGTTTGACATGTCAATTTAAGCGATTTTTTGGCAGGGTAGGGGTACATTTCTTTCATTTTACCTCAAAATCCTAAGAGTTACCGCACTTTTCTTGGTAACTTTATAAAGCTGAGACATTGGGATACACGATGATATGTGCCCATGGACTACTAGTGCTATTATTGGTCGACCAATAGGGGCCATCTTCAAATCCGCAACTCTGAAACCGCCAAACAAAAACTAATGAATCTACGTTGTCACATGATGCCATTGTGTACTTCCCATTTTGTTTTTACCTCTGAATGCCTTAAATCACATATGGGGTTTCCTAAATGTTTTTGTTTGTTTGTTTGTTTGTTTTTAGGGGGGTCGCCTAGTGAGCTTAGTTGTGCTCACAGTTTGTTTTTTTAAGGGAAAAATGGGATGAAACAATAATGATAAAAGTGTAGGGCTTTGGCAGACACAGACATTTCTAAATGGGGAGCGTTGACCGGCTGGCATGACAGTAAATCCTATCCAATGATTTCCATGCAGCGAAATTTTCAAGCATTTGAGGGATCACTTTGGATCCGCCACAGGCAAATATCATGTCTTGCTAAGGACACCCATACAAAACATTCAGACAAAAAACTGAAATAGAAGTTAAGCCCACATCTGCAATGTTCAACAAATATTTTTTGAAAGTTTCATTAATTCCATTTAGTGGTGCAAAAGAATTAACAGACAACAGTAGGGCACACCACTGCGTAACTGAAGTACGAACGGAGGTACAGTTGGAAGAACACACGGATTACAGACGGGAAGAAGGGCATCTCCGTTATTATGAACGCCATACCCACAAAATAATGTAGTAATTAAATCAGACAGCACAAAAGCACAATGATAATTTGCAGCTAAGGCTTCGATATATATTTTTGCGAAGTTTCTTCTTTTTTAAGTACACAAAATTCTCCATTTTAAACAATACTTAACGCATCTTGCATATTTTTTTTGTAGTTGGTTTAAAGCCCATCACATTGAGTGATAGTAGCTTAGATAGGGGGTGTTACCACTCATTACACGACTTGTGACTATATGAAATCTGTCGTAAATAACAGAAACAAGCGAATAACTGGACGAATACATACAGAATACGGAATATAGATAAACAAGTCACCGGACGAAATACAAAACTAGAAAAAAACTTAGCAATGCTCATTTACTCGATATCCCACTACCCCACATATTAACATGTGATTTGGAACAAATATAAAATAGGAGATGTACAATGGAAACATGTATAGGATTATGTGATGGTTTAAGCAAATTCTACGCAGTGGTATAGGGGAAGTAACGGATAAAAATGGGTCCCCATGTCCCTATATTCATAAAAGACAAAGTTCATGTTTTGCTACAAATATATGTGAAACCCAAAAATTGATTCAGATCAAAATCTAAATTTAGATGTGCACAATGGGAACATGCATGTAATAAAGATTCTGAGAAAGTTTCAATTCATTCCATTCAGTGGTGTAGGAGTATTATCAGAAAAGAGATGGGTCCCTTTACCCATATTAAACAATTATAACGTTCATGTTTTACTACGTGAAACCCCCAAATTGATTCAGACCAAGAACTAAAATAGGACGTGCACAATGGATACATTTAATAAAGATTGCGTGAAAATTTCATTAAATTCCATTGAGTGATTTACAAGAAGTAACGGATAAGAGATGTGAGCCTCTCTAAGGAAGGCCGGATGGATAGAAGGGTGCACTCACCTTTCACTATATACCCCAGGGGATATAATAAAACAGTAAACATGTCAATGGACAGGATACAGAATAAAGAGATAGCTATGTAGCTCAACAACAGATATGTCACTAGAATCCAGAACCAAGCTTATTTATTTTATCCTACATACAATATATAAATATAAAAGACAGCATGTTTTAACAATATACGAGCTATGTATATTACTATTATAAGTGAAACTAAGAGTCAACTGGAGCGAAAAATACTTTGGGGAAGGTGGTGTGATGGTGAAGATCTTTAACACAGTAAAGACGCAAAAAATATCAGCTTCATTTACAAATCATACAACATGAAATCTTTCTGACCCTTTTATATAAAAATGAATCTGCTGAAAATATAAAATTTTTCCCCATATATGAATTCTGAGATTTCCAGATAGTAAATTGTTTGTGTAGTGGGTAAGTGTCACCAAATCAACAAAGTTTGTCTTTGCATGAATTACATATAAAGGACAATGAAAGAGGTAGTGGTCACTATCTTCAATATTAGTGCCACACTTCCATAGTGAATCTGTGATGATATTTATTCTGTGCAAGTCATACCGGGTAATTTAGAAAAGATGCAGAACATCTTAGTTGGGTTATCAGTATATTTAGCTTTCTAGGCCCGTATGATAATATTTTGGCACAATGGATCGATCCTTATTTCTAATTAAATCTGACTAAATTTGGATTTTGAATTTACCATTCTTATTGAAATGTCGAGATTGTTATACATGCTTCAATAGTAGCTTGAAGGAAAGACCCCTATAACGGCATACAACGTCCTCTCCGTTTCGCAATGGATAGTTGTACCTTAGGTGAAACAAGATTACGCAAATATTCAGGGGCGTGTTTTGCTCGATACTATTTATAGAGCAGTTATAATTTTTTACATTTTCGAAGTTATTCTGTAGTGTCGCCTCCGTTTGAATTTTCTCTAATTTTCCATTGAGTGAAGCATTACATTTGTCCAATACTTCAGGGGTATATTCTTATTATGGTCGAATATAAGATAAATATACAGTTTTTTCCCGAAGACGTTTGGAATTTCAATTTTCGCAACACATTAAGATGCTTTTTTGCACTACCTACTATATTTTAAATATGCATGGACCACTTAATTTGCATCACTAGTAAACGTATACTTATGTAATACTTAGGTGTATATAATGATTTTTTGGATGTAATTTCAACTTCATTTAGAGGAAAAAAATAAAATTAGTATTTCGCTATTATAGAATAACATTATCTCACTTTTTCCGCATTAAAAGTCACGAACCAAATTTTGCCCATTTATCCGACTCATTTAAAGCACGACTAATGACCGTTTTTATACGCTCACCATCGCGATAAGAATAATTAAATGATGAGTTATCTTCAAAACTAAAGAGCTAAGATTACTAGCTATATCATTCATGAAAACAACAAATAAAACATGCCAAGTACTAACCCTTAAGGTACACCTGATCAGAGATGTCTTTCTGGCGAGGTTGGTTAATTTAGAACGTCCTTTTGTTGAAACCATTTCAAAATATATCCTTGTATTCCATAAGATTTTAGTTTATGCATTTATCCTTAGTGTCTTAATTTTAAAAATAATAGAAAACAAAGCAGTTGCGATATTTTTTCCTTTTAAAGAATTAGATTGCAGTTCAACTGATGAACAGTTTGAATGTTTTTGCATAAACCCAAAAGTGTATAAGTCTTTCCATTATTTTGCCAAGCTTATTAATGAAATAGACCTGTAATGAGGAATTGCCCTTTTAAAATATACATACCACATTAGCAATCATCTAGCTAGATGGAACTTTGCAGAGCTCCAATGACTTGATAAAAAATATTTTCAGAATAAAGTTAGACATGTCACTGAACGGAATACAGAATGAAGACAGACATGTCACTGGATGAAATTCACAGAAATAAGTTAAACATGCAACTTGAAGGAATACAGAATAAAGTTAAACATGTCACTGGAAGAAATGCGGAACAAAAACAGAAAAAAAGTAACTAGCGGGAATACAGAAAACTTGACGGAATACAGATATGTGTATCGCGTTCATTCAAGGAAATGAAAAAAAAAAGAAAAAAAGTATGTATAATCATGAAATGGTTACAATCAAGTGCAATAAAACCTAAAAGAAAGATAGATAACTGAACGGAATACGATGAAGACGGATAGGTCACTGGGTGGAATAGACTTGACAAACGCAACGGCATTTGCAAGGATTATCCCATTGTCAACTTTACTTTCTGACGTGAATCGTAGTAATATGTCTCTCAACCCATACGCTTAGCTAGAAATTATGATCATGGTACCGGTCTTCTGATGACAAAGCTCAGAAAAAAGCTAACTGGACAAGTATACGTCACCAGTCCTATAGATTAAGGTCGTCAGTTAGGAAAATCCACGGTTGTCACAATGGCCAGATTGACAGATAAATAGAGAAACTGCCTGTTTCCAATATCACAAACGACTTCTGTCATACAGATAACTTTCCTCTTTTACTGGACTTAATTTTCAAAAAGCAAGATGGCGTTGTCTTTCAAGAATAAAAAAAACTTATTGCTCATCCATTTTGGTCTACTCAGACGTAGACCTGAAATTATAGGTCTCTGACTCAAGACTACCCTTGGTGGAAGGAATACAGAGGATAGTTAGACATTGTCACTGAAAGGAACATAGAGGAAAGTTAAACATGCCACTGAATAAAGACGGGTAGGTAACTAAAGGGAATACAGATCACTTTTCGGAATATAAAGAGGTGTATCGCATTGAATCATCTAAACGATGTGTAGTGATTACGAAAATGAATACAAAGAAAAAGTATTTATGGTTAGGAAATTGTTGTAATCAAGTGTAATTAATCTTTTGATTAGCCTTTGGAATTCTATGACTACTTCCGGAAACAAAGGGAAACAAAACAAAAAACAAAGGAAGAAGAAAAACACACGAACGAGTACACAAAACCCGATTCATTCGGAGCTTCAGCAAAATAAAAATACAACATGTAACAACAAAAAACAAAGCTCATTAGCGTCGTCCTATAGATTCGAATGGTTAATTACAAAAAAAAACTCCTTCACTAGCGTTGTCCTATAGCTTTAAATGTGTTAATTGCGACCAATGAATTTCAAACGTGTGAGATCCAATCGCGTGCGGTCGTGGGGAGGATAAACAGCCTGGATGTTTTCGAAATCGTCATTCTCTTGCGGACTTCCAGAAGAAGAAAGGTAAGAATATTAACCTCGAAGAACCTTACTAAGAACGGTCCCCGTGGAAGGGCGAGCCGGCGAAAACATCACGAGAGTCTTTGATCCTGTACACTACGTTCCCTTGCTACAACAATTTCTGAACATGGACATAGATATAAGGGACGACACGGGTGGATCAGTGCCATTCGACTGAGGATGAGCAGTGGGGACACTACATTTTAGAAAGAGAAAAGATACACTGTTGTAAGATGAGAACGAAGCATAGGGCAGACGCTAGAGCCTGCCATGAATATTATTTGAATCAAGCCGGGAAAGGACCACCCGTATACGGAGGAAGGCGATTTCAAAGAGGACACGGACTCGGGAGCATAATTAGAAGTTTGTTTAAATCGGCCGTTCCACTGTTAAAACGAGGAGCAAAATCTATAAGAAAAGAAGCTCTAAAGACTGGACTCCGACTGGACCTGGCGTCCGACGTGATTGAAGGACAGAATGTGAAAAAAGCTTTCCAAACCAAAATAAAATCAGCCGGTCGGAATATGGTAAAGAAAGCACTAAACAGCGTTGAACCACCAAGCGAGAGACCTATAAAAGCTCAGACCAGAAGAAAGAAGCCCAGACGACATCAGACCGGCAAACGGAACGGACCTCGTGATATCTTCACATAAATCGTGGCTCTCGTACACCCAAAATCATGCAAATGCGCCAGATCGGAGTTGGACTTGTTTGCTGTTCAACCTACACAGACCAGTGTGGAACACGGGTATTGGAAAGAAAAAGGCATCACTTCGGCCTTGATGGATCAAGGGCCTTACGAATTCGTAGTCAGCGGAGCCGGAGACTATTACATCGATCTGGCAAACACCTATCTCTATGTAGAAGCACAGATAGTCAACAAGGATGAAACAGACCTAGACACAGACAAAGATGTGGGACCCGTCAATTTGTGGATGCATTCCCTGTTTGGCGACATTAGTGTCAGTTTGATCGAAAAACTGGTGTCGCCACTGACCTAGTTCTTATCCATACAGAGCATACATAGAAACACTGTTGAGTTATGGACCCGCGGCAAAGGAATCTCAGTTGATGAATGCAATGTGGTACACGGATACGGCAGAATTGATGGTCGACAGAACGGCAAACAACAAGGGATTCACCAAAGGGAAGACACTGACAGCAGAGAGTAAATCAATACAAATGATTGGAAAACTTCACTTGGATCTGTTTTGTCAAGACGAATATCTCCTCAACCACGTAGATTTGAAGCTGAAATTAAGAAGAAGCCCCAACGAATTTTCGCTGTGGGGAGACGCAAACAACTATAAAGTAAATATCAAGAACATTTCGTTATTGGTCAGAAAAGTACAGTCGAGTCCTGCTATTAGAATGGCCCACGCCAGTGCACTGGACAAAACCAGCGTCAAGAACCCCATCAGGAGAGTAGAAGTCAAGATGGACACCATACCGACAGGAAATATGAATTACATACAAGACAACATGTTTCTCGGACAATTATCGAAAAGGCTTATCATAGGATGCGTAGACAGCAACGCTCTGAACGGCAGCATTACAAAGAATCCTTTCGATTTCAAACACAAGAAGATCAATTTCGTGGCTCTCAACGTAGACTGACCACAGGTTCTGGCCCAGCCACTACAGCCCAATTTTCCAACCGGAGGATACATCAAAAGCTACATGGGCCTCTTCATCAGCACCGGAAAAATGTAAAAATGTACCAGGACGAAGGAACGCCATCACGAGAAAAGACTACACCAAAGAATACACACTATTCGCCTCTGATTTGACACCGGATAGATTCATTTTTCGGAAGCCCTTCAAGCCACCACCAACGTCGTATTGTATGCCGAATTTGACAACGTCATCGAAATAGACAGAAACAGACAAAGTGTTGTTTGACTACAGTGCATGATGAACATGACAGACATTGACGATATACTGAAAAGCACCCGATCACCAGACACGTATTTGAAGGGGTGTATGCGAGGAACAGGTTGCTCAGAGACAAAAACGTTCCCTTTGCTTTAGAGGGAAACATGGATTCGGATAATCTCCCTGGCACACACTGGGTAGCCATATACGTAGACGCCAATTCGAGAGGAGAATCATACGACCCAACGGGAAGACCACCCCTTCAACCACCTGAATTTTATTAACAAACACTGCATAGTTGGACGTACAACGCAGTACGAGTACAAGAATAAGATTCCATCTTGTGTGGACAACATTGTATATTTTACCTCATACACTGATGTGCAAGACGACCCATGACGAACGTGACCAGGACCCTGGACAACACCGAAGAAGCTACAGATATAGTTGTTGATTTTGTCAATAAAGTATCGAAAATGTATCATGGCGTTGTTATTCTTAAAACCCGAAACGAAAATAATACATTTATTCATAACATTACAACAATCCATCCGGATTACATCTAAAACAACACACGGCATCTTCTACGTTTTGATGTGTCATATAACACGGAAGTGTCTCCTTTAAATCCGGAACTAGGTCCGGAATGACTTTCATCACACCCAACAATGTATCATATTGTTCAAATGTCAAACTGATTCCATGCTCAGTGGGGTGTCTTAGGTTGTCGTTGGGTGATATCCAGTAACGTCTGATATCTGCACACCAACTATCTTTTCCAGTCGTGACGTAGACATTTGCCCCTAAATGTTCGCTCATGTAACCAAATCGATTGTTCTTTATACATTCCACTACATTGGAAATTTCATCTACGTTATTTTCCAACACCTTCCACCAACCGAGGGGAAAGTTCATGGTCACCGGATCTTGGATCAGTTGAACGATTCCACCGTCCACTTCGAGGTGAATGCCCCCACGTAAATTGAATTTTGAATACTGCAGATAACATATTTCCATGTCTTCTTCTTCTGGATGGGTCAAGACGCTCACCAGATCGTCCCTTTTCAGTTCCATAAAGGTCTGGCAAAAAACATCAAAAGCCTTGTGTCCTCTTCTGGGCAGGAGTTCCAGTAAGGCTCTCGCCCTCACCACTGGTCGGTTGATTCACGATGTATTCGCTCATTTCTTTGGATAAGATACCACTTTCTACGAGATACGGTATCACTTTTTCGGTAGGTATTTCTTTCACTAGTTTCACGTAGTTTTAAGTCAGGCTGAGTCTGTTCTGGGAATTCAGTCTACAGCAGAAAACAAGAACGTCAGTACTAAACCATACCCGTGAGGGCCTCTGGTTGCAGGTAAGCAAACTTACTTCGAGGCTTGGGTTCAACACAAACACTACAATGAACCCAAACCCCGGAGGAAACCAGGTGCCAAAAGCTAACTTCGAGGTTAGTCAGGCTAAGTCTGTTCTGGGAATTCAGTCCACAGCAGAAAACAAAAAACGTCAGTACTGAACCTTACCCGAGAGGGACTCTGGTTGCAGGTAAGCAAACTAACTTCGAGGCTTGGGTTCAACACAAACACTACAATGAACCCAAACCCCGGAGGAAACCAGGTGCCAAAAGCTAACTTCGAGGTTTATATTCTTACCTTTTCTCTTCTGCAAGAGAATGACGATTTCAAAAACATCCAGGCTATTTCATTGGTCGCAATTAATACACTTGAATTTCATTGGTCGCAATTAACACATTTGAATTTTATTGGTCACAATTAACACATTTAAATCTATAGGACGACGCTAATGAAGGAGTGTTTTTTTTTGTAATTAACGATTCGAATCCATAGGACGACGCTAATAAGGAGGCGAGTCCCGTTTTAAACTCGTCCGCGTCGGACTAATACACTATAGTGTGGGGTGGTAAGGGTCAAAAGGGTCAGGGGTCAAAAAGAGCCAGAATGTTCATTGCTCAATAGGGGTCACTTCTGGTCACACCAAAGGGTCACTTTCGGTTCATGACCACCGGTTGTAACGTCATGCGCATGCGCATAAGGTGCACCACCCGAAAAAGCGACCTGAACCCACCATATATACTACAATACATAGATACAAGGTACAGTGACTGATACATCGGGATGGTTTCGGGGGTTCTGCTACCCTTTTGTTCAACATTTGGCCCAAAAAATGAGTGGAAAATGATTGCATGGAACCCCTCTCTTCTTCTTCTTCTTCTACCAGTTCGCGACCGCCATCAATTACTGATGATACTGTCACTGTCACTTTTAGTGCGCAATGCCCTATTTTACTTTGTAGCCATTAAAAGAAAAAATAACAAAGTGTGCTGTACAATTAACTGTGCAAGTAAAAACAACTTGATTAATTTAATCAAGTAAATGAGCCTTGAAAGATTCAACACTCTTGGCAGAGGCAATGTCAGTGGGCAGAGCATTCCAGTCCCGGTGGTTCTTGGGTAGAATAACTCTTTCCTCAGTACTGTGTTGCATGATGGTAATTGGTAGGAGTGTAGGCCCATATTTCGACTGAGTCTTACTGGACTGCTCAATCTGTTGGTCGCGTCGATTTTCACAAGACCATTTGCCAGTTTATACATTAGTACGAGTCTAGCTCTCCTCCTACGTTCTTCTAGTGTTGGCCATTTTAGATCTTCTAGCATGTTGGTAACAGAAGAAGTGTTGTGGTATCTGTTCGCTACATATCTGGCTGCTCTACGCTGGACCATTTCAATCCGGTGTTTGTCCTCTTTCAAGTATGGGTCCCGGGTTGTGCATGCGTATTCCATGGTTGGTCTAACTAATGACTGGTAAGCTTTCTCCTTAATGTTGGCATTTCTGATGTTAAGATTTCGTCTCAAGAAGCTCAAAGTGTTGTTTGCTTTCTTGCAGATGTTTGATATGTGCTGGTTCCACTTCATATCTGATGTTATAGAAACACCTAGATATTTCGCAGTTGTTACGTGCTACAGTTCATGACCATGGAGGAAATAGCTGTTCTGAATAGGTTGTTTCTTTCTTGAGATTGACAGAACATTGCATTTCTCGGGATGGAAGCTCGTTTTCCATCTTTGTTCCCATTCTGCCAATTTATTTAGGTCATCTTGTAGACTTTTCCTATCGATATCAGATGTTATTGTAAGATATACAATAGTGTCGTCTGCAAACAATCTGGTTTTTGATATGATGTTTTCCGGCATGTCGTTGATGTAGTATAAGAACAAGCTGGGGCCCAAAACCGATCCCTGAGGAACACCAGATTCCACCTGTATGTATTGGGATGTTTCTCCTTCTACAACTACTGCCTGATTTCGATTATTAAGAAAGCTTTGTATCCATCTTTTGGTGTTACCTCTTATCCCATAATGATGTAATTTGTGGGTCAATTAGCTGTGGCACACTTTGTCAAAAGCTTTACTAAAATCCATAATCAGACAGTCCGTTTGTTTACCGTTGTCAAGGTTTCTGGTTATATCATCAACAAACTCAACAAGTTGAGTGTCACAGGACAGACCTTTCCGGAACCCATGCTGTAGTGGATGTAATATACCATGTCTGTCAGCATGTGCCATGATGTTGCTGGTGATGATATGTTCCATTATTTTGCAGGCGATACATGTCAGAGATACTGGACGATAGTTTATAGCCTCAACCTTCTTGCCTTTCTTGAAGATGGGACAAACGAAGGCTGTTTTCCAGATACTGGGTATTTCTCCGGTGTTATAGGACTCTCTGTATATGATGGTAAGTATCGGTGATAGATGAATGGCCAGTTCTTTCAGGACTCTTGGTGTAATATTGTCCGGTCCATGTGCCTTGTGAGGGTTCAGGTTTTTCAATAGTTTAGTAACACCCACTTCTGTAATCTGGATGTCTGGCATGGTATCGTATGTACCTTTCATACTACAGGTGTCAGTAAAAGATTCAACTGATACTTCGGGCTTGGTTGAAAATGCATTCTGGAATTGTTTATTTAAGATGTTAGCTTTATCTTTGGAATCTGGATGTAACGTTCCATCTGCTTTCAGTGGTGGTATATTGTTGTTATCTGATCTTTTATGCTTTATATAGGACCAGAAGCGTTTCATACAGTTTCCACTTCCAGCACGGTCATCTGTTTCTGGTGTCACTATGCCCTCTATATACTGCCAATATGCTTGCCTAAGTTGTCTCTGTGTTTCCTGTTTTAACTTTTTATATTTCTCCTTATCCGCTTTGTTGCCAGATTTCTTCTTTCGTTTATAGCATCGGTCTCTCTTACGGATCAATCTCTTTAAGTCTCTGTTTATCCATGGACATCCATCTTTAATTTTTGCTGTTTTGTGTGGTATGTTTCTTTTTATGCTGTCTTCTAATTTAGACAGAAAAAGGTTCCACATAGAGTTCACTGATTCCCCATTGCTCTTCATATTGATGATTTCTTCATGGATGGATTTGACATCATCGACAACATTTTCCCATTTTGCTTTGCTATACAGTGGAATCTGTCGTGGTTTCTGTTGTTGTCTAGTTGGAATGATATCTATTTCAGTGTAAACAATGTCATGGTCGGATATTCCTGGAATGATCTCTGTCCTACGGAAACTAGAAGGGTGGTTTGTGATGACGAGATCTAAGGTGTTGGTACGTCTAGTTGGTTCTTCTATTATTTGTGTAAGACCATGATCGTCTAATATGTCTGTAAAATTATGGTGAATTTTTGCATACTGAGTGTTCGCCTTTAGTGTGTTTCCTTTCCAGTCCCAGCCAAGAAGATTAAAGTCTCCAGCTACCACTACGAAAGCATTTTTTATTCTGGAAGCTCTTTCCAAGCTCTTGCCAAATTGGTTCATACTCTCTTCATTAGATGTTCTTTGGTTGTAGTAAGTGCAAAGGTATATAGCTTTGTGGCCGATCAGCTCTAACTTGCACCATACTATTTCACAATCAGTTTGTAGTTCCGGTGTAGCTGTAGCAATGTAGTTGTTTTTTTTTACTGCTATAAGGACACCACCGCCTGATAGATTGCGATCGTTTCTGAAAATGGTATAGCCTGATGGAAAAATCTGTGGGTCTTTTATACTGCTATCAACCCAAGTTTCTGTGCCAAATATTACATCTGGGTTTGTACTGCTAATCATGTTGTCGATCAGATGTTGCTTTGTTTTAATGGACTGGAAATTTACATTTACTATTCTTAGTGGTTGTTGTTTTGCTCGCTTTGATGTTGACGTTGTTCTCGTTGGTGTTGACGTATGCACTGGTTTAATTTGGTTGGATGGAACTGGACTGGCAAAGGAGGTGTCTGATAACACACTAAACTGGTTTGATGTACTGAAAACCATTGAGAAGCAAAATGATGTATAGTTTGGGCAGTTACAGGCAAGGCAATCCCAAGCGACAGCAGAGTCGTTGACATGTTCTAAGTATAGGCTAGATCTCATGGACTGACAATTTGCATGATACCATTGGTTGCATGTATCGCATACAATGCCTTTATCATCCCATGTAGCTGGCTTGTCACAAGTACCGCATGGGTAAATTGATCCAGATATTGATGGTCCAGGATTGATGTTTACATCATTAGCCATTGTGATAAGGAACATGGACAGGTATGCTAAGATGATACTAGGTCGATGTTTTGGAAATGCATGCATATCCCTCCCATTGTTTTGATTAGTAATCACTCTGATAACAACACAGTCGTAATCTGTTGAACAGGTATGGTTGTTTACGATAATAAATGTGTGAACTTCATCTCTCAGATGGATAGATGTGTATCGGATGATGAAGCCTTGTATTAAAATGACTAAGATCAAAATTGGTGTCATAGACGCCATTATTGTTTACGGTCTCATCAGAAAAAACTGACTGTAACAACTACGGGGCAAAATTCTGTATGATGGCCTTCAAGGTGTGTTTCTCTGTGTGATGTTTGTGTAATGCAATCTTACCCACTGACCACTACAATTTTGTAATCAATTTAGGATTTAGAAATGTGAAAAATATCGAAAAATATCAGGAGCTGTTAAAAATTCCTGCCATTTTGTTGGGCATGCGCATCTCTCTATGCAAGTTTCTTGATCGGATCCACTTCCCCCTTTTTGTAAATATCTGCATCCGCCAGGGCCTACATGGAATATCTGAAGACAGCTTCAGCATTCCGCTTTATATTTCATTTCTACTATGGAGGTTTTTAACGTTTTTGACAACCCTGTCAGGTCTCGTACGGACGGTATTTCATTTCCATGATCGATGAATATGTATTGCCTCACATGGTTTTCATTTCTAGCTAAACATTAAGTAGTTTATCATGCGTCTAAAACAAACAGACTTGAATGTATAGACAGTCGAAGACTGGTTGCATAGAAATCAATAGGTACTGATAAGAGGTTAGAGGTCAACTATGTTCAATTGGACCGTTGTTATACACCTTGAGACGTTTAGGTTTCCCGCACGCACAATACCCTCCTTTCGTGCATTTAAACACACGATAAACGAACGCTCCCAGCGTGCGTTTAAACGCACAATAAACGAATGCTCCTAGCGTGCGTTTAAACGAACGATAAACGAATGCTCCTAGCGTGCGTTTAAACGCACGATAGACGAACGCTCATATCATGCGTTTAAATGAACGCACGATAGACGAACGACGAAAAATAATAATATTGACATATAATGAAACAGAAAAAATAGAAAATAAAATTAATGGAATTATATAAATTAATAAAAGCAACAAATATAAATATAACAGTTAAATCAAGGAAATAATCAAAGTACAAAAATAAATGAATGCTTCTATCGTACATTTAAACGAACGCAAAACAATGTGAACACGCACTATAAACGATGCATGAACGCTAAAATGGGAAGTGTGAACGTCTCAAGGAGTGTAATACAAATGTATACTCCCTTTTGGGATTCGGCGCTGGAGATATTTTTTGTTTTGATGGTCAAAACAAAAAATATCTCCAGCGCTGAATCCCAAAAAGGATTAAGAAATGTACAGTCCTAATTGATCAGCATATTTAGTTCACAGTAAAAGTTGTTTATTGGCGTAAATAACGTAAAATTAAATTTGATATACTTGAAAAACCTGTAAAATGGACCTATCTGTACATGAACTTAAATGGGGTATGCTAATTGGACTATTTTACTGCGGTCGTGTAAGATAATTGCAGATGCTAACAGGCTTTACAAATTTAAAGGCTCTGGCGACTGCTATATCAATTCTGATCTTTGATCTAAATTGATAAAAATCAAATGAATTGAAATTTTAGCATTATTAGTAAAAAAACATGGATAAGTGTTTATACAATGATTTGTAATATAAAGTGTTTCTAGATAAAATTTTATTGATAAATATTATGCATGAAATAATATACTTTTTAAAAATATACATGTACCTTTAACTTTCCAGGATAAAATTCATCAATTAAATAATATCCTGGATGAATAACTATGTGTAAAAAATCCCATGGAATAACATCCAGGACGAAAATTAATATCTAAAAAACATCCTGGATACAAAGTAATTAAAGCACCCTGGATAACATGTCACATAAAAAAAAATATCTGATTTGTTAACACCTAATACTGTGAACTTACCCCACTTTTTTATATAGTACCCCTAAAGAAAACCCTTTCAGACATGTGTATGTTCAATCAAAGGATGAATATAAAAACAATTGTATAGCTATACAAAACATTTTACTATTATAAATTATCCCTGGATTAAATTTGATATTATTTTTTTGTAGGAAAGTATTTCACACAGGATACTTTTGTATTGTATGGAAACAATTTAATTGCCATGGAAAACATTTTACTATTATAAATGTCTCTGCATTAAATTTGATATTAAGTTTTTCATGTTGTAAAGTATTTCATACTATTGGATGTTTCCATATTAGAGGGTGCCGGGATTCAAATCATTTTTTTTTTCAAATAAAATCAAATGTATAACTATTTACTGCTCAGCAATCAATTAACAAATGATGAATCTAATAAATAAACACAAATATCACCATCAAATACTTCTAATTAAATCAATACAAGGATTTGTACCCGTACATCCAAACTCCATATTTCATTAGGATTTGGACCAAAGTTGAAACTGCTGCAACCTTTTACATCACTAGATAAACTTTGCTTTGCACTCATCATGTTTGCGGTAACACTAAGAACTTAAAGTTTCCTGTGCTTTCTAGTGTCATTGTAGTATTAAGAAAACCTGATTTGTCTTGAGTTGACAAAAATAATGACAACATCATAACACCAAATGTACGGATGTTAAACAGTTCATTTCCAAAACTGATATACATGTTACAATGCAGTGTGAGGGCATAAAATGCCAGACAGATGCAATGATGCCCACCATTTAAAACATCAAAATGCATTACAGGGAGGAACTTAAACACAAAAAAAAAAAACCCAAAAAAAGAAATAAAAATCTAGCCTTGGACACTGCTTAAAAGTTTCTACAGTAATATTCTGTGACTGAACCAAGTCACAGTAATTGCTCTAATTTTCAGATTTACAGTGACAGAGTCTGTCATTGCAATAATTCCCAGATTTACAGTGACAGAGTCTGTCAGGTTTATTGTTGATTATCTCTATACATATTTGAGACAGTAACAGAAAATCTATGAAGTGGGAATCCCATCACATTATAATAGTCTCCATTGATTCCTTCAATCAAATTTCCTCCAATAGCCTGAATACCATAACCTCCAGCTTTATCCCTGAAATATATCAAAGTCTTTCATATAACAATAAGAGATGATTTTCAAAGTTGAAAATGTAAAATTCTGAAAAAAATCAATTTCAGGACCCGTAACTAAGGCATCTGTCAAACGATCTTTCTGAAAATTTCAGCGTAAGTCCAAGTCATCATGCTGAACAATTTTAATCCACCAGATTTTAACTAAACTCAACTGTTTTTGAATTATATGCATAATTCTGAAATTTGACCTTTTAGTTATGACAGCCATGCCAGCACTCACAGTTTAATTTAGTTTCGCTAGGGATGAACAATGACATAAATGGTAAGTGGTGGTTGCTATAGTGATTAAAAATGAATAATAAGGGCATGAAATGAAAATTTAGGATATTTTGCAGGAAATCTGACATTTTTAAACATTTTATTTTCATTAACTTTTTTTTTCAAATTTCAGCATATTTTTGCAAGGTTTCTATGGTAAGTCTATTTGTCATGGGTATAGTTTTGGCTTTTTGGCCTTGGCTTGAGCTATTTCTAGATATATAGATTTATAGATGCTTGACAAACTTTGAAAGTGATAAATGTTACAAAGCATCAGATTACTAGACCAAAATTAGGCGGTCCTATAATACTGTGGAGTGCTGGCCATGTTTTTTGCAAGATCATAAATCCCCACTCATAGATTGTTAAAGAAGTTCTATGGAACATTCATGCTGAGCTTTATTTCAATCTATCAAGTTGTTTCAGAGGAAAAGATTTCAAAGTTGGAAATGTAAAATTTGGAAAAAAATCCATTTTAGGACCGCAACTCACTCATTCGTCAACAGATCTTTCTGAAAATTTTGGCATGGGTCCATTCCATCATGCTCAACAATTTTAGCTAAACCCAACTGTTTTTGAAATGTTTACAAAATTTGTCAATTTGACCCCTATGATCTATTTTCAGTAACTGGAGCCATGCGTTTTGCCAGATCAAAATTCCCCACACAGGGATTGTTATAAAAATACCCTACGGAACATTCATGCAAAGTTTAGTTACAATATGTCACAAAGTTATAGAGGAGAAGATGTTTGAAAAAGTTAACGGATGACTACGGACAACAAAAGAGGATGATGGACACAGTGATAGCAAAAGCGTGAAAAAAGTGAAAAATGTGTAACTTCCAATTACTTTTACAATAAACAATAACACCTGTTTTGTTATCTTAAATTCTTACATTGGTTCTCCCGTATCTACATAAGAAGAGATAACATCTGGTGTCAGGGTTGTCATGACAACTGTAGTTTTCTCTTGAAATTCAGTAATATTAAATCTTTTGTCTTCAGCACAAATGGAGCTGCCAGTAAACACTAGAAATAGACATAGCAGTTAATTTTGTGAAGTATAGTTGAACATGTATTCTATTGTCATAAGTGAACAATGCTTTATTTTGAGTTTATCAGTGATTCCTTGTGAAGAAAAGTATTATTATAATGAACATTTGTATGATGAAAGTGGCAAAGTATCATAAAAGTAAAATTGATATGAGTAGAGCAAAGCAGGTAAATTGTATGAATCAAATGTATGACAGAAATAACATATTCAGTTATTTTCAAGTCGTGTTTTGTCCAGGTTTGCATGGGTGGATCCATGATTTTAGGGGGAGGGGTAATAGAATTAAAATGCAAAAAAGTTTAGGGGTAGAATTTGTAAAAACTAAATATTGCCCATAAAGGGACTAATACCCCCAAGACTGTTGAACACTTTACATTAGAGGACCAATGTGGACATGCAACTCATATTGGACACAATTTTTATGGGGGATAGATTAAACACTTTTGACACAATTTTGCTGCCATTTCTTAAACACTCAACTCCAAACCGAAATCAGTACTATTTTTTTAGTTGACAAACACAATAATAATTTAAATGAAACATAAGTTCCTTACAACATGCACAACTCCATTTGTTAATTTAACACTCAATCGAGTTTGATAACAATCCTGCAAGTCGTTGATGAGAGTTGCAGACAACACATCAGACCAAGTTTTGCTGAAAAACACTGAAGTCCATCAGCTGTCATTTCTACAAATTCCTGACAGCATCCACATCTCCATGTGGTTATATTACATCTGACAAAGTTTCATAATAATGCTGCAAGCTGATTAGAAAATTGTTCAGACAGACAGACAGACAGACAGACAGGGTGAAACCTATATATCCCCAAACTTCGTTTTGCCGGGATATAATCAAGACTTCACGCAAATTTTTTAAAAATTTTTCCAAATTTAAGGAGTACACACCAGTTCCACTTCCTATGAATTCCTGCCTAGTTTGGGCTTTGAAATAGATTGTAAAAACTAAAATGTGTTAATTGTGTATTTCAGAATTTACTTTGATGGACTGTGAAATTCTGGGTATTAGTTCAGTATAATACATCCAAGCTTTATGGTAATTGTGCTAATTAGACCTTAACCAATTTTCTGATACACAACACTTGGAATCAAACCTTACCAGATGACTCAACTGGTGAAAGTAAAACTACAGCAGTCCATACTGAATGTGATCCACCGCTAAATCTTCAAAAAAAAAAAATAAACAAATTACTTAATCCATGATGTATGAATAGGTTTTATACATGCATGACAGCTGAAAATCTGCAACAGTAGAATAGTCTCTGAGTTTTAGCAGTACTGGAGCAACGGAAAATCAACACAATTTCTGACAATCATATGTTATGGTTGTCAGGTGTCTTTTGAAACTATTTCATTCCAGAATGGCAGGAACAGGCATTATGTACAGATTGCAGATAATCAGACATGTACATAGAAAATGTACCCAGTATTTATGTATGAGTGGAAGATTATAAATAGCACACTCAGAGAACCTAATAATTAAAAACAATAACAAGGATTAAATGCTTCACAGGGTGCAGCTTAATTACAACCCCAAAAGTTGAACCCTGAAAAGTTGGGGCAAGTATGGACACACCACACAAACTTGATAGAGCTTTAAAATGTGATTGGGGTCAAACATTTAACACAGGATAAGGACTGGACCTGAATTAAAGTGGCCCTTTTTTCACCTCATATTCCTACCTTTTGTGGTATGACACCATGTAGTACACTTTAAAAAAGATCTATGACCCACAGTTAAGTTAATGTCCAGACATCAGGAAAACGCTTGAATCAGGCCCCTTTTTGGTCCCTGATTTCTAAATGGCTAAAAAATCTTAACTGCCAAAATCAATCCCAGTATGAACATAGTGGTATAGAATATAATTACTTTTACTAGAATTACATACATGTATTTCAATTCTGGGAAAAAACTTGTTTTGGTCCCATTTTGGCCTCCAACATATAACGAAAATGGATATAGTGAATATGTCAGAGAAAACAACCCCACTGGGATGAAAAATGTCAGCTCAAGGCAACCCATGAGTACAATGTATATATATTCCAAAACAGTTGGAACCACAACCCCCAAAACCAATACCACCCCATCTTTTGTTGATAAGAAACTTGAGGTAAAATTTTATAACAATCAACCAACCAATATTCAAGTTATTGCATGAATACCAAGTATCTGCAGACAAAGACACGCTATTATATGACCACAAAATTTAGAATTGTTTGCAATCTCATGTAACTCACAAGATTTTATTATGATGCATATTTACATTCATAAATAAAATAAAATAAAGGTCATTTCCAAAATTCTGATTATAAGACTTCTGATGATTATTCATCAGCACCATGAAAACTGATTTATTCAAGGGGTTATAGTTTTCCTTCCCTTGTTTGTCTACCCCGGACTTGACTTTTTATGAGCAACTCGGCGGGTGTTTCTAGAAAAGCAGAGGACACTTACCCTACTGGTGCACCTGGTCCATGCTCCCAGTTTTTAGTGGAGTCCGAGTTGCTCATTTACTTTTGTGACTTTGTATGTATGATTTTAGTTACTTTATGTTCTTTGTTGTGTATGTCTGTTTTCCATGTCTGGTCTTTGTCCCTGGATTACATTCTTTTGATTACCGCTATAACCATGGTTCCCTTGATTACTCTTTCTGATATGAGAATTATGAATTGTAATTCTTGAGGAATTGAGCCTAAATTTCCACTTGGAATAAGTTATGTTGATTATTAAACTACCTTTCAATTTGCAATATATTTAAATTGATAGGAATTGTTACTTTTTAGTCAATGACAGTGGCAGCTTCAACTTCAGTGTGTGTTTTGCAGATCTTAATTCCCCTTCCTTTTTCAAAATACTTTTCTAAAACTGTTCAACAAAGGGTTCACATTAAAAAGTGTGCAGGTAATATGTTATATTTTACCTGAATGATTTATACTTACGTCCTTAGCATCTCACAGGCATGATTTTTATCTCTTGGTTTTTCAAAAATAACATCATTTTGTGTAACTATGGTATCAGCTCCAATCACTAAATCTGGTGGTGCCTGAAATGTACATGCAGTGTTTAAAGTTTCACTTGCGTCAACATGATATGCGGTTAAGATCATACACATCTGGTTGTGAAATCACCATTTCTTTTATCTAATCTTAAATTTTATTCCCGGTGCACATAAGTTAAGGGAACCATGACAGTTCAGGACATAGAAGTACTCTATCTCAATAGCAGTTCTCACCTGGTCAGCTGCTAGCAGTGAAGCCACTTCCAATGTTTTCTGTTTTGCAGTTTTCTTTACATAATCTACTGGACTGTTAAATGTTGATTTGTCAAAATCTTCTTCAAAATTTGACTTTTTAATCTCAAACTTCAAACCCTAAAACCGAAAAAAAGCCTGTGGGTATTCTTAATTAACACACATAATTATTATATACAACCAATCATAAAATGAACTTGTTCTAGTTCTATAACATAAAACCACACATTTTATGTTTATCTTTCATATTTTCATTTTTTGTTTATAGTCAAAAGCTCGCACTTTGACTATAAACAAAAAATGAAAATATCCGATGAAAACATGAAAGATAAACATAAAATGCGTGGTTTTATATTAAAGAACTACAAATGAACTACATATCCCTATAACTATGTATCATTGCATCACATAATTTTCATTACTTCCTTTGATTTTTAATTTATATATTTAAAAATACATGTCTTGTATTTTTCGCCAAAAATATTGTCCCAGCAAAAAAAGAATTTCCTTACAATGTTCTCCAATATTTGCTTTCTCCTGGGTGATCCACTTGCTAGCACAATTCTTCGACAATTCAACGAGTGAATGACAGGTTGCAGCATTTTCTTTGAAATCTTGTGCAATAACAAACTACACGTGTTTCAGGTTTACTTGTCACCCACATGGGTATCACGTGGTTTTTGAATCCGTGTCTAAGATCGCTTGAGACAACATGACGTTTTACATGTTCTGAAAACGTTTTCGTGACCTTGGCCGTTGGTTGACAATTCGGGGGAATTTTGGTTGCCTAACACTACGGCCTTATTTTACTGATATGGTGCTCGATACAGTCATATCTTTATGTAATTTGATTATATAAACTTCTTCTACAGTAAGTTCTTCTATAAAAATGATCAATTGAAATTGATTAACAATAGGTCTTTATGGAAAACCATTATTATTTTAGAACTTAATATTAGTTATTTATCTACATAGATGAGGAACAAATTATACCAGGATTCTCCACAGAAAATGACAAGCTCTAACACATCAGAAACGTATACAGTCCTACAGTGAAGTCATTTATATCCCTGGTATTGGCCATTCAATCACTTTGCATAATGTTATTAATTGCTGCCTGTTGCCAGTGTTGGGTTAGTTTGTTTTGTAACTGCTTGTTTGTTTGTTAGGGTTTAATGCCAGAGCAGCAATATTTCAGCTATATTCAGGCGATGAACATGAAATGGATGATAAAATGAACATGAAATGATGATGAAATGAAAAATGGGATGGGACACAAAGATAATGGGGTCAACCAATTTTGATTGCCACTAGAAAAAGGGAGGGATGGGTAGGGTCGGGCAATTCAGCCTCCTGTGGCGAAATGCAAAGGTTCCTACTCCTACCGAATACCACAGCAGGGTTCTTTAATGTGCGAGGAATGAGACATCTTTCCCAACATGGTGCACCACTATGGTTTGCGGTCAGGTTTTCCGTATTATGGCATGACAACCCTGGGGTACCCCATTCCACCACCTGGGGCACACATTCAAGTTGCTCTGGGGGCAGAGTGCCTAGCCCCTGGCTAGGTTTCTGAGCATTATTTAGTCGCCTTTTACGACAAGCTTAGCGCTGCTGCAGGCCTATTCTTTTGACACCCAGACCTGCACAGGGCTTTTGTAACTGCAAGTATCATTGTTGAGTCAGGGACTTGTTCTTTTGTTTTCTGTATAAATAAATCTGGTCTGCTCTATACTTTTGTAGTGACACATTTTTTATATAAGCTATAAAATTTTTGACTTCTCTACTACTTAGGTCCCTTTGGGATAAATGATAATTATTAATTCCATTTCAGATTAAGTGCCACTGGTATTGTCAGGGTCATTTCATCCAGAGTTTCTGTTTGCTTTTGGTCTATGAGTCCATTTCCTCTATACCTGCAAACACATTTTTTATATGATTGCAAAAAATTTGTGGTCGTATATTGGTATGGCACTGTCGTCATCCTTGTTGTCAACATCAGTGTCTGTATTAACTTTGTGCATTAACTTTAGTATTAGTTGGTTGATTTTAATTAATTTTTATAACAAGGTTACAAATCACAAAAGGAAGGTTGGTGTTGATGTTGGGGCTTATAGCCCCAACCATTTTAGAAATAGGGGCCAAAAAGGGACGATAGCGAAATTTCATCGTGGATCACAACAAATGTAAAGTCCGTGAGGTTATGTCTGTAAGACAAGCATTTTATAGAATGCAACTGTATAACTCCAGTAAAAGCTTAGGAATGTCTTTGGTATTTCTTCACACTATTCTATACCACAATGGTCAAATTTTGGTGAAAATCTGTTGATCTATGTTGGAGTTATTGCCCATTTTGGATGTTTTTTGCTGTTTTGATGTTTCTTACTGTAAAGGATTTTTATTTGAATCTAAAAAATCTTGATGAAAGTAAATCAATGGAGACAGACAAAATTGGACCAAAATTATTAGTGTCCAATTAATAGTAACTTCCCTAACTTCTACTAACTCATATTTTAACCAGATAATAGACCAGGGAGTTTTTCCTGATGTTCTAAAACTGCTTAAGTTTTTCGGGATATTTAAAACTGGGGATATCACCAGGCCATTAAATTACAGACCAATTTCAGTCTTACCAACTATTTCAAAACTTATTGAAAGACATGTGACAAGGCAATTATATAAATATTTAGTACAATCTAATTTATTACACCCAGCAGCATTCATTTCAAATAGCTATTATAAAAATTACTAATGAATTTTTAGAAGAAAAGGAATAAGGGGAAGTTAAACGTAGTATTTTAGACTTCAAAAAAGCATTTGATGTAGTAGATCATGAAATTCTGTGCAAAAAATTAGAAATTTATGTTTACTATGAAATAGCTTTGAAATTTTTTCAATCATATACAATGTACTAACAGGACTCAGATTGTTCAAATTGGGTGCACTTTATCTGATGAATTACCAATCAATTATGGTGTTTTTCAAGGGTCCATTCTTGGGCCATAATTATTCATTGTTTATCTATGACCTTCCACTATATCTTAAAAAAGGAAACTATAACTGTGATTTTTATGTTTATGACTCAACTATTCATTGTTCTCTTAAAAGTATTCATGATATACAACCAAAGGTTCAGTAAGACTTGAATGAATTACAAAATTGGTATTGTAGAAATAAAATGTTTATCAGTTGTAGTAAAACAAAATGTATGGTTGGTTATTTGGGCTTAACAAAATATTTTATAAAAAAAATAGTTCCCCTTAGTTACTGAAAAATCTGAAGTACTATAGAATTCAGAATGTGAAAAATTATTAGGAGTCCCAGTGAATCAGACACTGAGCTGGTCAAAACAAGTAAACATTGTATGCTCAAAAATTTCAAGTAGACTGTATCTTCTGTCAAGGATTAAAAAGTATCTAAACAAGGAAACTGTTTTACTCAGGATATATTCTTACACTAATTGTTTTACTCAGGACATATTCTTACACTAATTGTTTTACTCAGGATATATTCTTACACTAATTGACTATTGTAGTTCTATTTGGGACAATTGTACAAAAGAAAAATTACAACATGTACTTAGACTACAAAAGAGGGCAGCTAGGCTTATACTCTTTCATTCTTTAGGTTGGCTAACTGTTGAGAATGGAATTAGATATCACAAGTGCCTATAGATCTTCAAATGTTTAAATGGGTTATCTCCATCTTATTTAACAGGTAAAATAAAATTTGTTTCTGAAGTATATCCATTCAAGAAATGCTATAAACAATGCTTTTTATTCCTAAACCTAAGACAGAACTATTCAGCTTTTGTTTATTCTCTCATTGGAATACCCTCCCAAATAAAGTAAGAAGTAAAAGGAATAATCTTAAAAATCTGGAACGATATGCAAAAGAATAATTTAACTGTATTTACATGTACTATAATGTAAAATGATAACTTTGCTGGCATGCATTTATGTATTATTTACTTGTACTTATTCATTTTGTGGCTTTGAAATTAAACTTATATTTTTGTTTTTGTGTGAGTGCCTCAGGGAAGATTAATTGTATACTAATTGTGTTACCCTCTTGAAATAAAGTATTATTATTATTATTATTATTATTATTATTTCTTTCAAAAATCGTCTTGTGAAAAACTACTGTGCAGAATTTAATGAAAGAAGCCAGGTATGATTGTTTCTAAGGGTATCCTGTAAAAAATAACTGTTTAGAATTTTTCTCCTTGATAAGACATGACTGCTGTTACTTAAAAAAAAGAACAATGGATCAAAATACAATTTTTTGCAAATAACTCAAAAACTGTTGAATTTAGTAAAATACTGAGGTAGAATCATATTGTTTACTATCTGAAGATGGACTTTTGCCCATATTTTCAAAAATACACATCCCAGATTGTAGGAGTAATGGCCCCTGAAACAATTTTTTTCATTTTTCATGTGTACAACTTTGAAAATTTTTCTCTGAAACCATGTGACAAAATTTAATGAAAGTTGGCATAATTGGTTTTTAGGGTATCCTGCAATCTGATTAAAAAAGCAGCATTGCCTTAACTCTCTAAGCTTCAGGCAGTGTAGTGTATCATAACAGCTGATTTTAATCAGTTTGGGGTATCTGGTACAAACTGATTGTTTAAAATTTTTCATCGGTTGAAAAACATGACTGTCATTACTAAAAATAGAACATAGGGGTTAAAATATCTTTTTAGATATTTTCCTCAAATATAGGAGAATGATGAAGATGAGAGCTACCCACAAGATAAACATGATATTCTGAGTTGACTTGCAGTATTGATATTTTTTTTTTGGCAGCTTTTTTCAAAATGGCTGCCATTTTGCAACCATTTTCACTAGTTCCTTGGATTCCAATGATTTATGGTTTCATGAGGAAATATGGTATTCTAAGTTGAATGGTGATGGCGAAAGTTTGTTCTGGAGGCCATTTTCCCGCAAATTTTGTACTTGCTTTAATTTCAACAATATTTTGTTCATATCATAAAAATGTTCTCCTGAGTTGAATGATGAAGATGAAAATGTTGTATAGCCATGGTTAAAATTTTTTTATGTTCTTTTTCAGCAAATGTCCATTGGGCAATGTCCCTTCAGACCCGGTTTAATAGCAGGACATAGAGGGACCCCTGCCCAACTTTTTTTTTTCAGAGGTTCTAAAAACACTTAATTTCCAACATTTTACAATACCTTAGGTACTCACTCTCAGTTGCTTAAAGCATTCATCTATGTATGCTCTCTTTCAGCAATTTTTTGTCAAACATGGTAAAAAAGCATGATGCCTTTATTTACTTAATAGGGTATGGTTTGTCAGGTGAGCAATTCAGGCTCTTTGAGAGCCTCTTGTTTTTTTTTTTTAAATTGATTCCTTATGAAAATCCCATGCCTGCATTTATTAGTCCGATTACAGATACCTCTTACTGTTTTCAAGTTATAAGGGGTCAAAGGGACCACACCCAAAAAACTTTTTTATTTTTGGCCAGATTTTTAAAAATTTCAAATTTGAATTTCGAATTTTGTGCAATATGTTTCCAAACCAGTTGTTGTGTCCATAATGATTGTTTTAAACAGTAGAAATGGGATACAAAAATGTACTGATATTAATAGAGAACATTAGGCCACCATACAATTATGATCTGTTAAGAACAAATCATTTCTTAATTTTTCAGAGTGGATTTAAATAGACTGAGCAATAAAACAGTACTAGGATATGATAGTTAAGTATTGGTTGAGATGAGCAAGTTTGATCAGATTTACAGAAGATTCATATTAACCAAGTTCTTTACAAGAGGATGGGGTAAACCAGAAAATCTTAAAAGGTAATATTTCAATGAAAAACATAAATTAATGGTACTACCCTTGCCTAGACCTGTTTTTTTTTCGCTTTAACATGAATTCCACTTTTCGTACCATTTCATTTCTATTTTATCATTAGTTAACTACAAATTTTGCCAATTTCTGTTTTTTTTTTTGTAATTTACATTTAATCAAGTTTACTATACTACATGTATATACTTTATTCTGATAAACCGTTGTTGAAACAATGGTATACAGACATACATATCAGTCATTACATATGAAATTGTATTACAGAGGTAAGCTACACATAAACAAAGAACAGTCAAGAACAATAAAAGAAAACAGATAAAAATACAATTATACAATTAAGTAACCAGACAATACATTGAGAAGATATGTATGGCTATGTTAGTCCAGAGAATTCACCTTTTTGTTGATAATTTTGATAAAAGAGCAAAGTTTCTTAAGCTTTGATTTTTTTCTCACGTTCATTAATTCTTTAAACTTCAATGTATTACAGTTAATGAAAAATCTTCTTTCGATGTATTCCCTCCTTTTTGCTGCAAAATATTTACATTCCATTATATAATGATACTCATCCCCTGTTGCATTTTCATTGCATAAAGTACAAATTCTGCTTTCTTTTGGTATATTTTTCCATCGACTGCATTCAGTTGGGAGCTGAAGATTTATCATTTTAAATTTACTAAAAACCAACATGTCTTTTTCTTCCAGAGAATTAAAATAATTTTCAAAGGCGTGATCAGTTTTAAAGATGCGATAATTTATAGTTTTCGGGCAATTAATAATGTTTGAATGCCAAGTCTGTTCATATTGATCTTGCAATATAGTTCTGACAGTCAGTTTTATCCATTCTTTGGAAGGGAATACTTGATTTATCCAAATATACGTAAGGCCACATTTGTTGAGAATATTTTGCAATTTGATTCATCCACTGGAATATTTCCCTACTTTCGACTGTCATATTCAGTAATAATTTATATACATTATAACATAATTTATTCTGTTTTCCCTTAAGTATTTTTGCCCACTATGATATCATTCTAACTTTAATGTCTATATTCAATGGATACAAACCTAGTTCGCTATATATAACCGAAGTAGGTGTTGTTTGTTTTAAACCTAGAAGTAACTTACAAAATTTTAACTGAACCCTTTCTAATAAATCATTATTATGATTCATCACATAGTTCGGGTTATGGTATTTGTCTGTCCATCTTTCTTCAAACTTTTTTTGTACCTTACCTAAATACTCATCATGATATTTATCAGAAAAACTTAAGTATTCTATTTAAACATTACAAACTAGGAGAAATAACTTCATTTAAATAATTAACTTATCACAAAATTTAACAAATTATTATGACCAGCACTGGCTGATAATGTTAGGTCAGCATATTGATGGCAAGAAAAAAATTGGGTCTGTAAACATCTACATCTATTGCTGAATTCACTTCTTTTTAGCAAAATTGAAAACAAAAACTAAGATGTTGCTGTGGTTCACCAAATAATGCAAAAAATGTAAAGTTATTCATTTGAAACAAACAAAAAATAAATTTCCTTTATATATGACTGTAACCTGATAATTGTAATATTTGATATATTATGATATACTGTATAATATGTGCTATTACACAATGCCATTATTGATACATATAGTGTTTATATGAAACTTTGATTTCAGGATATTTGAATTTCGAAAAATATTAGCCAATAGAGAAGAATGCAGTAAACTGATTCCACCTGATTATCCAGTACATATTGATAAGGTATATAAGGTAATGATGGAATTAACATCCATCATTAAAGTCTAACTATCATGTCCTATTGAGAAAAGTTTGGAATCAGTTATTTCCTCTTGGTTCAACATGATAAATTATTACACCCCAACTTTTGTTTCATATTGTATTGAAATATATTGCAAGGATTTCTGTCACTTTATTCTCCTGATTGGCCAGTGACTTTCT
The DNA here is from genome assembly GCA_037379345.1 of Perna viridis. Taxonomy (NCBI): domain Eukaryota; kingdom Metazoa; phylum Mollusca; class Bivalvia; order Mytilida; family Mytilidae; genus Perna; species Perna viridis. The sequence goes on from CM074520.1 coordinate 705,001, forward strand.
GCCTTGTTCCTTACTGAAAATAAGTAATTACTCTTTTTCTTGAATTTGTGCCATTTATGAAATAGGGGTTTCTGGTCTTTTTGTACATATCTTCTCTTTAATTATTTATTTCAATCTGCTTGTAAAATTCAGGATTTTGTGGCACTTTACCTGTTTAATGCTGTTGTTTTGTAGGATGAATTACAGGGAGATGTCAGGATACTGGAAGGACATTTTATCTCACCACTTAAAACATTTGTCCCAGGAATCATGCCTAAAGAATCTGAACAAGCCAAGTAAGCATGCATTATATAGCCATAACTGTTTATCATTACTTATAGTAGGACTTAACAATTGTCAGTTTACTGGAATAAGGCGACAAATAAACTGTTCACATTAGGTAATACACACATAGATTAAAGTTCCAGAGAGCACAAAACTAATAAATATCAGAACTTGTGATCATGAGATTTTATAAGCATATCCATTGTAGTGGTGTTCAGTTATCTCTTTCTTTTGTGATTGTAAATCTATTAAGTATATATAAAGTAGAATGAGACACCAATGAAAGATACCAAACATAGTTGTATGTTATTGGTCTATTCATCTCTGTGACACCAAACATAGTTGTTTGTTATTGGTCTATTCATCTCTGTGATACCAAACATAGTTGTATGTTATTGGTCTATTCATCTCTGTGATACCAAACATAGTTGTATGTTATTGGTCTATTCATCTCTATGACACCAAACATAGATGTATGTTATTGGTCTATTCATCTCTGTGATACCTAACATAATTGTGTGTTATTGGTCTATTCATCTCTGTGATGCCAAACATAGTTGTATGTTATTGGTCTATTCATCTCTATGACACCAAACATAGTTGTATGTTATTGGTCTATTCATCTCTGTGACACCAAACATAGTTACATGTTATTGGTCTATTCATATCTGTGATACTAAACATAGTTGCATGTGATTGGTATATGTTAAAAGCCCAAAAATAGTTGAATAGATCTCCTTTGGTTCCTTTTGTGTGACATATTGAGTTTTGAATCAAATGTAAACTTTTGTAGTTACATGCATTAATAGTTTTTACTATTTTCAGATTCCAAGCTGTACTCCCTAAAACCTGGAAAGGAAAACACAAGCCAATATGTCTACAGCTGGCTGGCACAGGAGACCATGTATGTATAAGGTAGAGGCTTCTATTAGGCTGAAGTCTGTTTATGTGTTTATGTATTCGGTCATCCATTTTTAAGTCTGTTCAATTAAGATATTGCAATAGCCACCTCAAGACTTAGCAGGAATTCCAAAAATAAGAAATGTGATTAATTATAAAATGTTTACCACATGCCAAGTATGAAAGAGAAGTCAGGTTTGTCAACAACGACATTTTTTGTAAGAATCAGGCAGTGTATGTCAGTAATAAACTCAAGTCAGTTGGTGCCAGTAATAAACTTAAGGCAGTAAGTGTTAGAAGTAAACTTGTACAGTGAAAAAGCTTACCACTTTTTTGTGGAATTTCTTTATTGAACTGTCAAAACCAAAGAGTTAAACCAGATATTTTACACCTTTTGGCATGAAATAATCTATAATTGAAACACACTGAAATTGCAGATAGCACAAAATCACATTTTTTGTCACATCCAACTGAAAATTTTGCCAATACCTTTAATATGGTTAAGATCAAATAAAGGTGTTTTGACATTCAGATTATAGATTTTCTTAATATTTCCTAATTCTTACAAAAAACTTGTAAATAAAAAATAAAGTGATTTTAGCTTAGGCCACAGTTTTTTTTATTTGATGGTTTTTGGATGCAAAATATATGCTTAAATCGGAGAACTAATGCAAAAAAAAAATCTTGACTAGGGAAGAGTTGGGACATATTAGATTTAATCTTAATTATAACTTATGTTCTTAGATGGAAACATACAAAAAAGATACATATAGGTTTATTTTATTTAATTTAGTTGCATAACTGCAATATTTTGTACTTTGTTTATGCACAATTATGTTTGCATCTTTGACATGTTAATACGATTTTTTGGCAAAATAGTGCATTTATGAGAAAAACATGCACACAAAAAACCAAAGCAAAACATTTCAACTTTTCATCCATATATTTACATGCAAACACATACTACATTGTATAAAACTTGATGTTTCAGTATTTCTGGAGAAGACGTACTCTGATAGCTCGTCCATTGTTGAAGGAGAGTGGGATTGCATCAATCATTCTGGAAAGTCCTTATTGTATCCTTTTCCAGATTGAATAACTTGTTGGGCTATCCTCATTGAATGATCATTATTAATACAATTTTCACCGAACCCAAACTACAAAGTTTTCATTGTCACTATTCTTAAGACATTATTCTTGGAGTGTGCATTTTTGGATAATGTGGCTAGAACCCTCTCATTGAAGCAAAAGGAGTGATACTAGCAGGTAAGCTCACTGTAGGTAAATAATACTTATTATACACTAGCCAACAAATTTATTGTTTATTTAGGAATAACCTCATCTGTTCATCATATTTTTTTCTGTCTGTCTCTTATAAGCACAACCCATCCTTAACTGCTCAATGATTTTTAATGAAACTTTATAGAAAGGTTAGATACCATATGTAGATGCACCAAAGGATTTGATATCTCCATACGCAGATTTCATTAGAGAAGTAACTTTGATTGCCTACAAGTGGAGATTATCAAGATGTACAGGATCTCTTTTTAAGCCTTTCCTCTGTATAGGAAGTTAAACACCATATGTAGATGTGCTTGAAGGATGATAATTATTTTTGGATACCTGCAAGGGAAAATGATTTAACTAAAGGGTGTTACATATTGAATTCTGATTGAAAGGTAGTATTTTTTATGAGCTTGCTCACAGATTTCTAGTTTCAAATCTCCTTAACTGAAGACAGATGGACTCCGAAAACCAAAGCAACAACTGTAAGTTTGAAATAGAAATTATATGAATGGACCTCTGAATTGTTCATTTACTATATTGTTTTTAGACAACATCAGTATATATCAATATTGGATTAAGGATGAAACTTTTAAGGCTTGGTTTCATCATTTCAAAAAAGCTTGGTTCTCAGAAAACATTTATTATTTGATAATATTTAGACTGGAACTTGACCATTAAATGAAATAAAAAAAGTCTTTACAACCAAGCACATCCAAACAATTTACTCACAACTTCTTCAACAAGCAGAAGGAATAAATCCAAAGTGTAAATGATTGTGTTTTCCTGCAGTATCAATTCTTACCATACTTTTATTGTTTCACATAACTTACTTAACATTGTCATCTTACTTTATCAATTGAAGGTTTACCAGTTAAGAAACGACACTGACCTACATCATTCCACATGTTTATCTTTCAGGAGATCTAGCTTACACTACACCAGTGATTTGTTTGTAATGGGCGGGGCTTTGATGTTAGAATCTTTAGTTTTATTTAATTGGTGTGAGAGAGAAGGCTTTGGACCACTAGGTGTCACTGGAATCTCTATGGGTGGTTTTGTAAGTTTACAATTTTTGTATGGTAGTATGTTTTATCAGCAATTAATTGTTTTTCCATTGTTCTTACTGCCTGATATTTTCTGCCTCATGCTACTGCTTTGATTCAAAAAAAGTTTCAAGGACAGCATTATGTTTAATCGACTTTGATGTCTTCATTCAAAAGAAAAATGCCAATCTTTAATGTTTGAACATTACATTTCATTTACACCATTGGGCTCACTGTGTCATATGCCGTCTTGACTTCAGAATTGTCATTATTCTGTATGTATATGATTACCACAATTTTTTCTTTCAAATAGTTCATTAATTCATATAAGATGTCTTCTTTAGCAAATTTTAGCTCTTACTTGATAGAATGATCATAGTTATAACATTTGAGTATATATTGCTTTTATTTTGTTCAATCCCATTCTTTGTGTTTTAAACATTAACTTAGAAAAAAAAAACTTTGTAATTTGTAATTTGTTATGTATTGGGATAGATCTTAACATAGCAGAGAAAATAATATAATGTAGGCTTGATGAAACTTTTGACCTAATAATATGACAAATGTGATGACTTTTCATTCCATATTGTGAACTGTTATATCATCTGTGGCAACATCCCTTAGCACCTGCATATGGTGCTTTCATATCACAACTCATACCATTTGTTAGAGCTTGCTGTAACTATGCAGACTTTTTGTACTGCTCTAGATTTCTTACAATTAGGCTTCTGGAACAAGGTTGAAGTCATCACTATAGAAGTTTTATGGTCGTCATCATGAACTCGTGTATCATTATGGTGTATCCATTTGTACCAAAGAACTGATTTGTTCAATGTGTTGTAGTTAGTCTACCCTGGACTTGACTTTTCATGAGCAACTTGTCGGGTATTTCTTGAAAAACTGATGCTTACCCTACTGGTGTACCTGGTCCTTACTCCTAGTTTTTAGTGGAGTCTAAAGTGCTCATTTACTTTTGTTTCTTTTTACATATTTTGGTTATTTTATGTTCTTTGTTGTGTGTGTCTGTTTTCCTTGTCTGGTCCTACTCCCTGTATTGTGTACTTTTGATTTCTGTTAGATTTTGGTTCCCTTAACTACTCTTCAGTATTGTTGGACATTATTTTTCTTGAGCCAAAAAGAATTTATTAAAGGTTGTTGAGGCACAATTAGCACACATTTATTGTATTTACACATTGACCTTTAAACAAATTAAGAGCACTCTACATGTTAAATAACTTAATACTGCTAAATGTTTGGAAAATGTTAAATTGTAACAATCATGTGTTGAAACGACACACTGGAATATTTTACTACCAAAGATTATAAATTATTAACATCATGTGAAACAGGTGGAATAAAAAGGCACAAAGTATACAATAACGTACATAATAATTTTATTTCAGATGGCATCATTAGCAGCCTCTGTTTATCCCAAGCCACTGGCATTAATACCTTGTCTGTCATGGACTACAGCCTCTACAGTATTCTGCAGGGTAGGGCATTTACTTTGCAAAATCTATACATTAATACCCTGTCTGTCATGGACTACAGCCTCTACAGTATTCTGTAGGGTAGGGCATTTGCTTTACAAACTCCATATATAAATACCCTGTCTGTCATGGACTGCAGTCTCTACAGTATTCTGCAGGGTAGGGCATTTACTTTGCAAAATCTATACATTAATACCCTGTCTGTCATGGACTACAGCCTCTACAGTATTCTGCAGGGTAGGGCATTTGCTTTACAAACTCCATACATTAATACCCTGTCTGTCATGGACTGCAGCCTCTACAGTATTCTGCAGGGTAGGGCATTTACTTTACAAACTCTATACATTAATACCCTGTCTGTCATGGACTGCAGCCTCTACAGTATTCTGTAGGGTAGGGCATTTACTTTACAAACTCTATACATTAATACCCTGTCTGTCATGGACTACAGCCTCTACAGTATTCTGCAGGGTAGGGCATTTGCTTTACAAACTCTATACATTAATACCCTGTCTGTCATGGACTACAGCCTCTACAGTATTCTGCAGGGTAGGGCATTTGCTTTACAAACTCTCTACGTTAATACCCTGTCTGTCATAGACTACAGCCTCTACAGTATTCTGTAGGGTAGGGCATTTGGTTTACAAACTCCATATGTAAATACCCTGTCTGTCATGGACTGCAGCCTCTACAGTATTCTGCAGGGTAGGGCATTTACTTTGCAAAATCTATACATTAATACCCTGTCTGTCATGGACTACAGCCTCTACAGTATTCTGCAGGGTAGGGCATTTGCTTTACAAACTCCATACATTAATACCCTGTCTGTCATGGACTGCAGCTTCTACAGTATTCTGTAGGGTAGGGCATTTACAAACTCTATACATTAATACCCTGTCTGTCATGGACTGCAGCCTCTACAGTATTATGTAGAGTAGGGCATTTACTTTACAAACTCTATACATTAATACCCTGTCTGTCATGGACTGCAGCCTCTACAGCATTCTGTAGGGTAGGGCATTTACTTTACTGCGCAAACTCTGTACATTTAACATTTCACTATAGTTGAACTTAAAACAAATTACTCAAAGTGTAAATGTACAAGTTCTGTTCTGTCAAAACCATTCTTTAGCATGTATGACAATATAGTCAGCAGTTAATTGTATACATTTTTTTTCTCATTTATGTCAGTTCTTACCAGTTATAGTCAGGCTAGACCAGCAGGACTTACAATATATAACAGTTTATTAATAAAAAAAAATCATAGCAGTATATTATGATTGTAAGCTTGGAAGAGAATTGTAGTCACAACTTTAAAAATTAGAATTTGGATTCCTCTTTTCATACATCACTATACACTATCAACTGAACCATATAGATTTTAGATATATTTTACATTGTTTGGTGGTTATTCTTCACTTACTTGTGTCATTGATTTGTGACAGAAAATGACCATTTCCACTACACTGATTTTGTTTATAGGGTGTAATGAGTGGCAGTATATCTTGGAAAGTATTAGAGAACCAATATTCCATGGATACAGTGTATGGTGAAGAAATCAAACAGACCCTTCTTTCTCCAGAGGAGGTAATGTAATGTAACGTGAATAGGTATGGTGAATATGTCAAAGAGACAACAACCCCACTGGGATGAAAATATCAGCCCAAGGCCACTCATTGGTTTGCAATGAATGACAAGGAAACCCTCCCTCCACAGGGCAGGCTGCAGCTGGCCCCAAAACATCATTATACACAGGTAAAGCCAAAAGAGTTGCCCCTACATATTCAAGTAACTATTAATAAACTAAAGGTGAGAACGAAACAAGACATACAGAGGCCAGAAATTCTTGACTTTGGACATTATGTCAATTATATATCATGATAAATGAAAAGGTTAACCCTATTTGTAGTGATCATAATGATGTTTAGCCTCCAGTCGTATTTTTTATTATGGATACTCTACTATTGCATGTATTTCTACTGTCATTGCTTTACAGTACACAGGAAATTTTGAAACATTTAATATTCTATTCATTATGAATTGATCATAATAAATGTTCAAATATTAAGAAAATACTTCATAATTAGAATTAAGTACATATATTAATGTCTTATTGTAATCTCATTCTTGTACTGTAGTATTTTCTGTACAGGACTTTAATTTAAAAAAAAGATCTTTTTACAGTTTTTGGGGTCAACATACAACATGGGACAGGACTTTGTTCGTACCTATTCAGAAAAGTTTGAAAACTCAGATATCAACAAATTAAACAGAGAAGTTGATAACATTTTACATGGGGACAACTCAAACATAGTTAGTAATCAGGATGAGGGATGGAATAGTCCCAGAAACCAGCTAGACTTCCGGATACAATCTCAGGAAAACCAAACTCAGGAAGATTTATCTATAGGCAGTCAAGCATCTAGTCAATTTAAGAAATTTAGAAAATCTATCACAGACAGAGAGATCAGGGATGATGCATTGGATTTCATGCGTGGTGTCATGGATGAGTGCACACACCTCGGCAACTTTGCCACACCTGTTGATACATCACTTATTATTATAGTAGCAGCTAACCATGACGCTTATGTCCCAAGACAAAATGTGATCAGTTTGGAACAGTTGTGGCCGGGATCAGAGGTTCGATACGTAGACTCAGGACACATTAATGCATTCTTATTCCATAATGTTCAGTTCAGGTGAGTTTCACAATTCCAGCATAATCTACTTATTATTACTTTGACAGTGCACGTACATAGAGATTTAGTAATACTACTTTCTGTAATCCCTCAATGTATGTCTTAACAAAAACTTGTATTCAGTCAGTGACAGTATAACAATTGTGAATGTACAGTCAATTTATTTTGACTGTTCAATGATAAATAGAAATTGTGTTTTTCCGAAAAGTAATTTTGTACAAACTGAATTAGGTTTGACTTTAGTTGAAATAGTTTTGTCTGTACTTTTAAAAGTACATGTACTATGTGGATAGGTTTTTGTTTACATTTATATACTGTGTACCAAGGTTCCCCAATTAGTTGACATTTATTGTACTAAATTGTGTTGGATATAACTTAGAATGTGTGAAATCTGAAACTAATGTGCATTTAGTGTTCTGATTTAGCCATTTTAGACTAAACACACTATTTCAATTTTTTGTAAAACCAAGAAATTAAGAAATTACAAAATTTCAATAAAGTAAAGTCTTATTATAGCAACCCAATCATACTTTTGCATTAACAGATCAGTTATTTTTTAATTTACTTTATGTAATTATTTATTTTTCAGAAAAGCCATAGCAGATTCTTTCCAAAACCTGATACAAAAGTACCATAGGTAAAAGTGAGAGTTCCTCAGTCAGTGTCTGAAGTACCATAGGTCACAGTGAGAGTTCCTCAGTCAGTGTCTGATTCCATTGTGATTTAGTACAAAGCCTATTTATCACATCAGCTACATAAAATTATTTATTTTGTTTTATTTATTTGGAATGATTTTAGCTTTGTATTATTTGTGCATAAAACATAAAGAAAACCAGAATTTTTCCTCCCATAGAACCATTCATTACTATTTTATTGGAAAAATGATTGAGTATCGTGCATGTACTATTCATTGTTATACAATGGTTGAATATTTTATCACTGTGCTATCTAAAACTAGTCTTGGTATAAACTTGGTATTGTATGATGATAGAAACCCTGATCAGCTGTGATGATAGTACTTTGCTATTTTAAATTGATATGGAGAACATAATTACACTAGTCACTGAATACATGTGCCAATCTAATTAATATTAGACCTACATGTATCAGTCACTGCAGCGAGGATCTAACAACACTATTCTACTTCCTGTCCTGATGACCTTTTAAAAATTCTCAGGTTTTTCCCATTAAATTATGCTTTCAAAATCATGAAAGATGAAATCTGTTTGGCTGATCTGAAATGTCATCAGAACATGAAGTAGAATGGAGAATTTTATGTGAACAGTATTTGCCTGTGTATTACTGAAATAAGCATTACATTGATGGGTTTGAATTGTTCTGTAAACAAGAAAGTAAATCTGATTGTATTTATAGTTACTGTACTTATTACACTTGATACTAAATAGTTGTTCTGTTGACTTTCACCCTGAGTTTATGTATGTCATTGTGACTTTTTTTTAAGTATTGTTTCAGATTAAATGGTTGGTTGTATTTTTTATCTTACTATTATACAATGTGTTTGTAAAGCTGGACTTTATTTTACATCTCATTTCTGAAAATTCAGAAAATAATGGTATGTTTTTTGATTAATTCTAAGTTGGAGAAGAGGTTGTTAAGTTGCCAGTGGGACTAAGACTCTTTGAAATTAATTTGTATGTATGAAACAATACAATGGCAAACTGATTGAAAAGTTCTGAATAAAGAAAGAATATATATCTGTATCTTATATCAACATACTTCAATACTGAAAGCACTGTATTTTCATAATAAAGTATTTCTTATGATAACTTTTTCTTAATGTGTTGTTTGTTATTATGGAAATGCAATGCTTTCAGTATTGAGTTATGTTTACATGAGATAAAGATATGATGATGTAGATGCAACTTTTTTGCTTTTCACTGTGCTTGTGTATGTTGACGTTTTAGCACCAGCTGCAGCATGCCCTCTAGTGTGAGTGTTTCCTCTTCGTTCATTGAAGACCAATTTTGCTCTTGGGCTGACATTTTCATCCCGTTGTTGTCTCTTTGACATATTCACCATACAGCAGTTTTTTGCATATATCTCCAAAACCATTAGGTATAACCAAATTCTGACATGAAAGTGTTCACCATGATGAGATCTATCTGTGGTCAAATTTTGGTGAAAATCTGTTGACCCATGTTGGAGTTATTGCCTTTTTTGGACATTTTTGCTGTTTTTTATGTTACTACTTTCAGAAATCTTCTCTTCAGAAACTACTTTACAGAATTCAATGATAGTTGATATTTTTGTCTTTTAGGGTATTTTGCACAAAATGATTATTTGGATTTATGATCAGTGAAAAAAACATGGCCACCTTTACTAAAAATAAGTCATAGGGGTCAGACAGCAGTTTTTTACATACATCTCCAAAACCATCAGGTCTAACCAAATTCTGACAATGGGTAAAAGTGTTCTGCATGATGAGATCTATTTTTGGTCAAATTATGGTGAATATCTGTTGACCTTTGTTGGAGTTATAGCCCTTTTTTTATGTTTTTTGCTGTTTTTGGTATTATTACTTTCAAAAATTTTTTTTCTCAGAATCTACTGTACACAATTGAATGAAAGTTGGTATTTCTGTCTTAGGGTATCCTACACAAAATGATTATTTAAAATTTTGATTGATGAAAAAACATGGCCACTGTTACTAAAAATGAAGCAAAGGGGTCGAAATACAGTTTTTTGCAAATAACTCAAAAACCGTTGAATTTAACACAGTTCTGGAGGAGAGTAATATTGTTCACCATCAGAAGACAGACTGTTGCCGAAATTTTCAAAATGATTTGTTGCCTGTTGTAGGATTTATGGCCCCTGAAACAAGATTTTTTTGTCGTTTTAATGTGTACAACTGTCTGTAACAAATTGCAACAAAATTTAATAAAAGTTGGCATATTTTTTTAGGGTTTCCTCCACAAACTGATCATTTAAAATATTTCATCAGTCAAAAAACATTTCTGTCATTACTAAAAATAGAACATAGGGGTCAAAATAATTTTTTGGGGCATTTTTTCCTTAACTATAGAAGAATAATGAAAATGAATTCTACTCATAAGACACACATAATATTCTGAGTTGACTGGCAGTATTGAAATTATTTTATAGGGAGCTATTTTCTTAACAACCATTTTCACCAGTTGCTCAGATTCCATCAGTAAGAAACTAGGTGTTTTTAGTTGATTGGTGACAACGAAAGATCATTCTGGGTGGCCAGTTTCCTGTAAATATGGTGTCCTGATTTTGGATAGCCATAGTTAAATTTCTTTTGGACCCCTGCCCAAATTTTTTCCAGAGGTTCTAAAAACACTTCAAAGGCATTTCCAACATTTAAGAATGCTTTTGAACTTACAGCACTCATCAATATATGCTCTTTTCCAGCAATTTTTTGTCAAACATGGTAACAAAGCATGATACCTTTACTTACTTAGTTAATATAGTATGGTTTGTCAGGTGAGTGCTTCAGGCTCTTTAAGAGCCTCTTGTTTTTGTCATGGGAATTTGATTTTACAGTTTTTATAAAAATGTACTGAGGTCCTTCATCAGCATCAGATTAGAGGATACATTTGGATGTCACTAATGATGACACAGCTTTACCTGTCTTATATGGTAACTTAGCCATGAAATATGTTTAGAATAGATATATATATGTCCTATGGACAACAATTTTGAGTTTTATGTTTTGTTATGATGCCATTTTGTGAATTTAAAAAGCATAACTTTTGTTACAGATAAGTTGTTTTGATGTGGAATTTTTTTCTTTGACCTTGTTTGTAAAAGAAAATTAATGTCTTGAAAATGATTCAATAAATAGAGTCACAAATTGTTAATTTTTTTTCATTTTTGTCTTCAGTGAGTATTTATTCAGATGAAAACAAGATGTATACATTGCAAGTTCCTGTCGTAGTAGGCTGTTCAGATCGTATAAAATAATGTCAACAATGTAATTTCCGGTCAAAATCAGATCAACTGATCTGGTCTGAAAAAAAAAAATACACATATAAAGCGCACCTGTGTATAAAACGCAGGTAGAAGTCACCTGAAAAAAAAAATAGTGGCTTATACACCGGAATATACGGTATTTGTTGTAAAAAGGTAGTACAGACCTTTCCCATGGTCGTACAGACCTTTCCTATGGTAATACAGAACTTTCCTATGTAGTACAAACCTTTCCCATTGTCGTACAGACCTTCTTATGTACTACAGATCTTTCCCATGGTAGTACAGACCTTTCCTATGGAAATGAATGTTGAAAGGATAATTAATAGGAAAACGTGAATAATTAAAATATTATCACAAATTCAGAAAAACGCCCACAGTTGATGAGTGCAAGTTGTGTGCAGGGATAAATCTTCCAGCGTTCTTGAATTGAATAATTGTATTTTGGATATTCATGATAACCAGTTGATTATCATATTTATTATATGGGTATTCTCCATAATTATACCCCCACTTCAAAGGAGAGGGGTTATACTGTTTAACCCTTGTCCCTGTTTCCTAACACTTTTTTGGTCACTGTTTTCTCAGCAACTACTCATCAGAGTGGCTTAAAATTTTAACATACTCTCTGTAGGTATGCCATAAGATGGGATTCATTTTTGGAAAAATTTGACAACAACTTCCTGTTTATCAAAGACTTAGTTATTATTTCTTTATACTTTGCAAGTTGAAATTTTCGTTGCACATTTTTCAGCAACAACTCATCACAGCAGCTTCAAATTGTGTCTCCCCCACTTTGGTGGGGAGGCATATTGTTTTTGCCTTGTCCATCTGTCCGTCACAAAGTTTGTCAGTGCAACTCCTCTGAAATCTCTGCACCGAACTTTCTGAAATGTGGTTGTGCATATTATCAGGAAATTTTGATCCCCTAGTTTTTGTAGGAGTTATGCCCCTTTGAACTTAGAAATTTGCCAAAAACCTTCATTAATTGCCTTGTCAGACAAAAACAAACCTTAATTTTAAAAAACATTTTTCCTGTAGGTATGTCATATGGTGGGATTCATTTTTGGAAAATTCGGCAAGTATCACCAGTGAACTTACTTGCTCACAGATTTTTTGTTTACTGCTATTTTCAACATGAACTTTAAGTTTTGTGATTGGCATATTCCATTGTCCTGTTGTGACATATAGGCTTTTAATTATTGGTTACTGTAGGTAATAGAACAAGTAAGATTGAATTTGTAAGACCAACGAAATGTTAAATACATGTATTGGTTATGAAAAAATTGAAGTCATTAGTATGTTATGGTAAAAATAACCTCAGAACTGATACAGGTTTTCTGAAAGTTAACCTTGGTTCAACAGATGTATATGCATTATTATTCAGTACTTATGAAAATGTTGATAAATTGTAAGTGTAATTTGAAACTTTTCCAAATTAAGGGTCTTGGTCTCGTGGATGCTTTCCTTATATCTTTACTAACTGAATCCTATTCCTTTGATTTAGACTTTAAAGTGCAGCAACAGAACATACCAAATCTACAGTAAAATCATTGAAAACGAGAATTACTGTCTTAGCCACATAATAATTTTATTCAAAGGATTTTTCATGAAAGGTTGTATATTTCAGGGAATGAATGTGCACTTGCTCATTTTCAAATCATCTTTTGGTTGTGGATATTTTAATTTTCAATGGCAGCTGTATAATGCATAAGAAATCTTTCGATGTGGGAGGGTTAACCGGTATGGTTCATGATACTTCCGGTCGAATTGTAATATATGGAGGGGTTGGTTGTCCCTATAATTAAATAGATTTCAGCTATGCCTTGGGCAACTAACAACCATATATTGCCATGTGACCCTCAGCATCATGAACTATTTGCTAAATATTCCCTTTATAAAGGACAAAGTTCTCTTAGCATTTATTCTATATATAATTTACCTATGACCATTGAATCACTGAAAGCCTGATTTCAGTTCGACAGGAAGGTACTTTATATGAAGTATGAATGAGTGCGAGACATTTTTTAAATTTTTGTATTTATATTTATTTAGACAAGTCAAGCACATATAATACAAACATAAAATACAGTATACATATACACATAGACATAGACGTAAACAGACAAAGACATTACATGAATAAAAATTAGCATTTATATGTAACCTTGAAACATGTCAAGGATAGCTCATAAAGCCATACTTGTAAAAAAGGCTTATTTCTAATGGGGTCCTTGAAAAAAATACAAGAAAAATACTTGAATCTACTCATGAAGCATTTCACATTTTCTAAAATATTAACAGTTTATGTAAATACAATTTGTTATATTAAAAAGTGACATTTTGTAGTTAAAAATAAATTCATTTTCTTCTCTCCTTTTGGCTTTTTTATAAAGAGTTTAACTTCAGTTTTGAAAGAATTTTTGTTTGTTATATTTTTAACAGTAAGTGGTAATTTGTTCCAAGTTTGTATAGCATGATGTGTGAAACTATCTTTACTACATAATTTACAATTAAGTATACTATAATAATTTAAATTTAAAGCACCCCTTGTATTTCCTTGATTCATTTTGAAATTTTCACACAAATATTCAGGTGCAGTACCATGGTAAATATTTAAAACATGGTTAATTCTATGTTGGTTTACTCTGTTTGGCACCGAAGCATATTGACACTGTCAAATTTTTCAAAATTTACGCTTGTTTTGGGTCCCAGGCCGAGAATTAACCTAACAACTTTGTTTTGCAAGATTTGCTATTTTTTGGCTAATCCAGCCCCTAAACTACTGTACCGAGAGGCACACGAATAATCCAAATAACATTGTATCAAAGATGTTGACAGTGTTCTTCTCGATCTGGAATTAAGACATTTAGCATTTCTATATAAAAATTTCAGTCTTCCATTGACTTTAGAAACAATATTTGACACTAATTTTTCAAAGTTCAAATTACTATCAATATAAACTCAGAGATATTTGACAACATCTGTAGCTTTAATTACATGATCGTAACATTTAACAGAAACATTTGAGATTTGTTTGATTTTTCTTTTGGGACCAAAATGTAATTTACCTAAATGTAATGATAATTTATTATCAATCTGCCAGTCTAAACACTGCTCTAACACACTTCCTAATGTGTTTGATATTACATTTGGATCTTTATGTGGAAATATTATTGCACTATCGTCTGCATATAGTTTATATTTGTTATCTATGCTAATTGACATATCGTTCACATAAGTTAAAAATAGCAGCGGTCCCACAATTCTACCCTGAGGTACAACACAAATTACATTCATTGGTCCAGACATAGTATTATTTATAGCTGCGAAATGTAGCTCTAACTATTTTTTTGTATTTTCTTAACGTCTAGATCGCAGAATAAAAATAAAAAAAGATCAGGAGCTACAATTTCGCAGCTATATTATTTACAGACACAAATTGTACTCTTTGCGACAAATATGAATGAAACCAATCAATTGCTTGTATACCCATAACTTCAAGTTTACTACAAAATATATTATGGTCGACAGCATCAAAGCCTTTTGCAGGTCCAACATTATCATACCAGTGTACAAACCGTTAGCATTGTTTGTTCTCAGATAATCTAACAAATGTCATTTAACAAAGATAAATATTATTGAACTAAGTTACCAGTAATACTGAGTAAGAATCTTGTTAAATAAAAAAAAAACCAAAAAACAATCACCTTAATTGTTCTTAGTAATCACTTCAATCAGTTGATTTTATTTTTCTACTGTAGCGTCAAAGGATTAATCCTTTCTCGCAATGGAAAGTGCAAAGTATGAACACTAAGTAACAATTCTGGAAACAAGTTAAACAATGTATTTCTTGCTTGGCTAATGTTTTTTTTTTTTTTTTATTAAAAGTGGATTATATTAGTTATTTTTTAAATATATACAAGTTATTAGCCAAAAAAGCCAGAGTCTGACACTTGGAACCAACTTGCGGAACAGCAGTAATGATTCTTCTGGTTCAAAAGGCATTGTTTCTATCGCGCTAGACTTATATAGGCTTCTGTTGCTACAAGATTGAAGTCATCACTACAGAAGTTTTATGGTCGTCATCATGAACTCGTGGATCGCTACGGTTTATCCATCTGCACCATGAAAACTGATTTGTTTAACGTGTCATTGTTTTCCTTTCCTCTTTCGTCTACCCGACTTGACTTTTTATAAACAACTTGGCGGGTGTTTCTATAAAAGCAGAGGACGCTTACCCTACCGGTGCACCTGGTCCATGTTCCCAGTTTTTAGTGGTGTCCAAGTTGCTTATTTACTTTTGTTACATTATATATGATTTTAGTCACTTTTATGTTCTTTGTTGTGTATGTCTGTTTTCCATGTCTGGTCTTTGTCCCTGGATTACATTCTTTTGATTACCTCTGTAACCTTGGTTCCCTTGATTACTCTTTCTAGTATATATCATGATTGTTACAGAAGTTATGGCCCTTCGAGTGAGAAAATTTCAGTGAATTTAAAGTTTTCCACACTTTTTTTGTAATGCTTTTACCAATTGATTTTATCTTCTGTATGTAGTCTTTCTATGAGAAGTTACAGATTAAGTTCGACTCTGGTTATGGTTGAATAATTTTTACGTAAGTCATGGCCCCTGGACTTCAGTGAATTTAAAGGTTGAAATGTATCTTTTTATGCGCGGACATTGGAATGCTGTTCTTTTATCATTATTAGTATTATTATTATTATTTTAAAAATTCAAATAATTGCTTCCCGATAGTACTGGAGGTTTCACAACTACAACCTAAGTTACCAACGATACAGAAACTACAACCCAGAAACTACAACTACAACCTAGGTTACCAATGGTACAGCAACTACAATTTAAGTTACCAACGGTACAGAAACTACAACCTAGGTTATTATTACAGTTTTAGGTTCTGCTCTGGACTGCTAAACTAAGAAAAAAAATAGCAAACAATGACTTTATTACATATGCATATTTAAATAACAAACCAAGACAAATCCATATGAATATAATAAAACAATAACTAATTAGTTTTGCTTTATTATCTCCCTTTTAAGAATGTAAAGTCCTTTTATAATGTAAGTTAAACATAATATTAAATGTTTACACTTCACTTCACATCAGACCCTGAAGATAAAATGTTTACACTTCACATCAGACCCTGAAGATAAAATGTTTACACTTCACATCAGACCCTGAAGATAAAATGTTTACACATCACATCAGACCCTGAAGATAAAATGTTTACACTTCACATCAGACCCTGAAGATAAAATGTTTACACTTCACATCAGACCCTGAAGATAAAATGTTTACACTTCACATCAGACCATAAAGATAAAATATTTACACTTCACATCAGACCTTGAAGATCAAAATGTTTACACTTCACATCAGACCCTGAAGATCAAAATGTTTACACATCACATCAGACCCTGAAGATAAAATATTTACACTTCACATCAGACCTTGAAGATCAAAATGTTTACACTTCACATCAGACCTTGAAGATCAAAATGTTTACACTTCACATCAGACCCTGAAGATAAAATGTTTACACTTCACATCAGACCTTGAAGATAAAATGTTTACACTTCACATCAGACCTTGAAGATAAAATATTTACACTTCACATCAGACCCTGAAGATAAAATGTTTACACATCACATCAGACCCTGAAGATAAAATGTTTACACTTCACATCAGACCCTGAAGATAAAATGTTTACACTTCACATCAGACCATAAAGATAAAATATTTACACTTCACATCAGACCTTGAAGATCAAAATGTTTACACTTCACATCAGACCCTGAAGATAAAATATTTACACTTCACATCAGACCTTGAAGATAAAATGTTTACACATCACATCAGACCCTAAAGATAAAATATTTACACTTCACATCAGACCCTGAAGATAAAATGTTTACACATCACATCAGACCCTGAAGATAAAATATTTACACTTCACATCAGACCCTGAAGATGAAATGTTTACACATCACATCAGACCCTGAAGATAAAATATTTACACTTCACATCAGACCCTGAAGATCAAAATGTTTACACTTCACATCAGACCCTGAAGATAAAATGTTTACACTTCACATCAGACCCTGAAGATAAAATATTTACACTTCACATCAGACCCTGAAGATCAAAATGTTTACACTTCACATCAGACCCTGAAGATGAAATGTTTACACATCACATCAGACCCTGAAGATAAAATATTTACACTTCACATCAGACCCTGAAGATCAAAATGTTTACACTTCACATCAGACCCTGAAGATAAAATGTTTACACTTCACATCAGACCCTGAAGATAAAATGTTTTATGTTTGACTTTAATCAGATTCAAAGGAAACAAAAAACAAAACTAGACAAGAGCAACAGAAATACTGTTCAAGTTTGAATTTTTGCTGTGTACTAACTTTCACTACTTTTGTGGCGGACATAAAAGTGCAAAAAATAGTACCCACAAATTTGAGTTTTAACACTACAACTCCTATCATTTTTTTAAATTGCAAAAATTGATACGCACGAATATGTCCACTAGACAGAATCTGTGAAAAGTAGCGCCAATGAAAATTAATGTTTACAGTAATCATTTATCAGTGCTCAAGTTCATAAATATAATATTGCATTTTCAATGATTTAATGTTTAAAAAACTATTCACCAAATGACAATTTTTATTTTCTCTTGTCAAAATTTCTTTTAAGGCAGTTGCTATTTACCAAGACAAATAATTATTTCTGATACTGTAGTGTAATAATAACATTCAATTTTTACAAATTAAACAGATTCTATTCCACAGTATTGTTTGTAGGAATTCATGGATGAATAAGCTAGTTTTTAACTCTTCAAAACATTGCCAGCAAATAAGCTTCTGGTGACCTGTAACAACAAGATTTCGAAAACCAATAACAGGGATTATTTTCTTCCATTTTTTTAGCAGAATTCCTCTTTTTTAAATCCAGATTTTACCAATGTGATCCTTTTTTTACTGTATATTTACTACTGATTTTGCCAATTTCCCCTTTCTTTCTTGACCTCGTAAAATCTGGTCTGCAATAGCATTCAAAGTAATAATATTGTTCTCATATATACAACTTTTTTACAGAATTCCTTGTCTATATTAGTAAGCTCTTAATGGCTTATATTAGTGTTTACATCTTGATTGATGAAAATACTATTAAATAAAACAGATACACAACACTAGATATTAAAATGAGATTCTGTTCAGTGTCAAAATTTACCTTTTATCTCAACAAAAATGATCTATATGACAAAAGTTGTGGCTTAAATGCAGTCAAGACTCCTGACATGTTTTTTTAGATTTAACAGTGTCTGGTTTCATAAAAACAAGAGGCTCCCAGGAGCCTGAATCGCTCACCTGGTTGAATTTTGCCTTTCCAAGGCAAAATATTTAACAAGAAGTCGTCCAACAATTTTGACTCAAGAATTTTTTGATAGGACTTATAAGAATCATTTCAACAATTGAAAGTTTCTTTTGTTCTATCATAGTTTTTGAGACAATGACTGAAAACTGTAAAAAAAAGTCATTTATCCCCTTTCAAGGGCAATAATCTGTTTCCTAGGGCAATACCTCTTACCAGGAGTTGTCTGACAACTTTTAACCCTGAAGACTTTTGTAGTCCTAATAATAAGGATCATTTCAGCAACTGAAAGAATTCGGCTACCACTAAGTTTTGTAGATATATGCGAAAAAATACTGTCTGACCCCTATGTTTTATTTTTAGTAACAGTGGCCATGTTTTTCAACGGATCAAAAATCCCCACATCAGTTCTACGCAGGATACCCAAAGAAACATTCATATCAAGTTTGGTTTCAATTGGTCGAGTAGTGTTACAGAAGATTTTTGAAAGGAATAACATTAAAAATAGCAAAAATCGTTGAAAAAAGGGCAGTAATTCCAACATGGCATAACAGATTAAAACCAAAATTTAATCAGAGATTGATCTCATCATGCTGAACACTTTTACCCTCATGTCATAATTTAGCTAAACCTAACGGTTTGGGAGATATAAGCGAAAAACTACTGTCTGACCCCTATGTTCTAATTTTAGTAACGGCAGCCATGCTATTCGACAAATCAAAAATCCCCACATCAGTTCTATGCTGGATACCCCAAGGAACATTCATACAAAGTTTGGTTCTAATTAGTCAAGAAGTTTCAGAGGAGAAGAGTTTTGTATAATTGTTAACTATGATGACAGATGACGACTTCAGACGCCAAGTGATGGCAATAGCTCACTTGGCCTCTGGTCAGGTGAGCTAAAAAAAAATTTACTCAAACCTTCCTCAAGATAAATTCTAACCAATCACTTAAAATAAAAAATTGCAAATTGTTTTTTATGTAACCCAGGCCAGTATAAAAACTTTAGGTAGAATGAAAACATAATGCAGACTTTAAAAACTTAAAAGTTATTTCATCTTCACTGTCATATAGGTTTGCCACACCCTAGTGGCCAATTTGAATCTGATCAGTGTCTTCAACATTATCCTGTTGTCTTTTGTTTAAAACATTCTTGAGGAAAAGCTCCCCTGCAAAATAAAATATATTCATCAATAAATGCTGGATTGTTATGATAAAGTTTAAAGAACATCATAGTCTGAACCAAGTATTACACAACTCCAAAACATTAAATTTGTAGCATCTGTAAAATTATCACTCTAAAAATTGTCAATATACTGCAAAATGTTGAACCTTTAACACCATTTGCAAGTTGTGGCACTAAATTTATACTTGTTGTGTAATGTTAAAAATGCTCCCTTTACAGGCTCAGTTCGATACAACTACAAAAGTCAAACCTGAACAGTTTAGGAAATCAAGAGCACTACACTATTACGTCTCTGATGTTGGTTTGTAGTTGAATGTATGTGCTCAAAGATCTTTCAAATTGGACAATTATCAATTACTGCTAAAAGATTTAGATTATAAATTTCCAAAACTCCGGAGTCAGAGTTTTTTTTTTTTTAAATTAAACAAGGTTTGACTTTAGATCTTTTGGAACTCCATTTGGTCCAATTTAATAATACAACTCCTTACTCCAAAAGAAAACTAGAGGATCCAAAGTGCCTGATCATTCACCTGGCTTGATAAGCAACATTCTATTTTTGTAAAAGTGACCATGTTTTTTCTTAGATAAAAATTCCTAACGCTCATACCTAAGGACCAGTCATAACAATTTTCATTAATTTCTGTCCTGTAGCTTGTTCTAAGTAATAACATTAAAAACAGAAAAAAAGATGTTGAAGAATGGCAACAAGTCCAGCACAGCTTAACATATTTACATGAAACTTTGACCACAAGTAGATTTCATCATGCTCAACACTTCTAACCATGTCAGAGTTTGGCTTAATCTAACATTTTTAGTAACAAAGGCCATATTTTTGGACGAATCAAAAATCTAATAGGAAAATTTGTGCAGGACATGCCAAGTTTCATTGAATTTTGTACAGTAGTTTCAGAGGAGAAGATGTTTGAATTAAATGATGGACACCAAGTGATGGGCCATGCGAGATAAAAAAATCAACAAAAACAAAAAGCATACTATTTGGTTTCAATTAGCATAAAATGCAACCCATTAATATACATAATTCTTCATTTTTTACATTTAAACCTGCATTTGGAGCAACAATTTGATAACTAGGCAAATTATTTATATACATGGTTAGATTCTGCATAGCCAAAATCCTAAAGTATAAAACTTTCTATGAATTCATAAAGTGTTTTTTTAGACCTTTTCAACCTCAACATGGAAAAATTGAAAATCCTAACTAAAGAATTCAATTTTTGTATGAAATCAAAAAAAGGGAAGACTTTTTACTGGATAAACACCACTGCAAATATGACCTAATATTGAAAATCTAAACAAAGTTTTAGAATTAGCATTTCAGAGCACCCATGGCAAATCAAACAAAGTTTCAATTTTAACATCTGAAAACTGAATAGGTCCAATTTAAAAACAGAGTAAAAATCCAAACTAGAGACTACCAGGAGTCCAAATCACTCAATTGGTTCAATTTTTGCACTTCAAGGGCAATAACTCTAACAAAGTGTTGTCCTACAACCTTATCATAAGAATTATTTCACAACATAAAAGTAATGTTTTTATCTTTCAAAGTTCCCAAGATTTTGGCCAAAATTTTTTTTGGCATTTCAAGGGCAAATTACTCTAACAAGGAGTAATGCAACAACTTCCACCCCAAAAAAAACTTCTGTACACTTAACATGTTGATTGTAAACCAAAAAAAAATATTTGTTTTTGGCCCTAGTAAAACATCTGTGAGATTTAAACAATTTTTCTCAAGATATTGCCCAGACACCAGAAAATTATCTTTTTGGCCACTAACGCCTTCATGCTTAAGGTCATTACCCAATATCAATTCAAGCCAGACTTTTTGTAGTACAATTTCATAAAGCTCAATATTTCTATTTTCAAGTTATTTGTAAAAAAAAGACAATGATGATGTCACAACATTATAAGACTGCAAATATTTTGTGGGGTACACAAATTTTAATTATTGTGGCCAAAACTCTATTAAATTATTAATTTATTCTAAATACAAAGGAACAATCACTTCTTACTTTACATTTTTTTAAAAATAAATCTTGTAACTGCTAAGACCATTGATAAAAAAAAATATTGATAAATTATCTGAATATTTTTCTTTCTGTTTATAACAATTTTTTTTGAACCATTATGTATTACATGTATACTGTGTGTAACTACCTGCTTTATAGCTGGACCTAACCAGAGGTCCACTGGCTACAAACAGGAACCCCATGTCTTTACCCATTTCTTCCCACAGCTTGAACTTATCTGGATGTACATACTCTTTAATCTGGAGAACAAGAAGTTATCGCAATCAAATTGTAGAAAATTATTTACATCAAGTGAGACAAGACTGCTTTACACAACCAATGCCCCCAGTCACAGAAAAAGTTTGAAAACCAAATAGAAATATAAAATGAGTATCATTGAAAGCACTATGTAATCTGGAGGTATAACATTAATAAAAACATATATATATTTATAACACAACTAGGAATTATCTCTATGGTCAAAGATGCTGACTTTTCAACAAAATCCATCCAGTGGTTTCAGTGAGAGTTGCATACACTTCGTCCAGTTACTCCCTTAAAATTTGTCTCATCAAAATGGTGGTATGATATAATCAACTAGGTAGTGTGCCTAACAACCCTACAAAATTTAAACAAAATCCATTCAACAGATTAACGGCAGTTGTGTCCACACGACAAGTATGATGGATTGACAAACACCATTACACCATTGCAAAAATCCTGAAATGATAATAGGTTTGTGTTTACAATCTTTGAGTTGTTAATGGTGTCAAACAATGCTTTCCGTTTTATGACTTGTTTAATATAATTTTTTACCTGAAGATGTCTCTTGGTAGGCTGCATGTATTGACCAATAGTGAAACAATCAATGCCTGCATCTCTACTGTCTGAAAATATAGAGGAAAACTAATAAAGTGATGCCCCCGCATTTAACCTTCATACAGCTATATCATAACTCATAATTGTAAAAAGCACTTTGTCAGATGAGAAATTGTGTCTGTGAGACACAAATGATGCCCCCGCATGTGGCTTTGAGTAAAACTCAGCATAGCTGAACAAAACTTAAACTTAATATGTAACTAATCATGACAGACTCACATACCAAAAACCAGTCAAATATCTTCAAGCATTTACAAAAAAAAAGCAAAAAACTATTATTTCAATACAATTTTTTAAGTCCAGGGCCCATTATTTTGGTCAAACTCAGCATAGCGGAACAAAACTTTAACTCGATCTGTAACTAATCATGAAAGACACACATACAAATAATCAGTTCAATATTTCAAGGATTTTCAAAAAAAGTGTGAAAAACTTATGGGATGGACAGAATTACAGACAGACGGAATTACGGATGGATGGACAAGGGTAAAACAATATGACCCCCAACTTATTATTGTGGGGGCATAAAAACGTGGAATCACTGAGCCTTTACATATGAACTTAAAGAACATAAATATATTTTTTCTTGCTCTCAGAGATTGGAGTTTTCTGAAGTGCTTCCCTCCTTTTTTTTGTATTAAGATTTCAATGGAAAACATTTATATGACTAAAAAAGACAAACAGTACTAGTAGTTTCTCACAATAATAGCCATAATTGCAAACATGTTGAATATAAAAACAACTAATACATGCAGTAATGTTTTCTTATATCTCATCATAAGAACAAAATATTTTGTGGTCTTATAACACAAGTTTTCCAGCAAACATGAAGTAGATATGCCAGCAAGCCTGAAATATTACACAACCTGCAAATCATCAACATGAAGCAGACTACCTAATTTCAAATCACTCCTTTGAAGGATTGCTACAATTTTTGTGACAATATCTTCCGAGACAGACATCCTAAAAAGAGCAACAATCATTTCGGCAAAAAAGAAGTTGAAATGAGACCACATTTACAACTCATCAAAATGAAGCTGCTTACCAAATTTCAAAATATTCCCATTAAGGGTTGCTGAGATTTTTACAATGAAACTTTAATGGACAGACATACAATGTAAACAAACAGCAGTTCAACTGAATTCCTCTAAAGCCTAAAGCTTGAGCATGACAAAAATAGACAACAAGTCTTAATGACATTTATTTTTTACTGAAGAGAGAAAGGAGAGGAGACATACTTATAAACAAACCTTGCATGGTTTTCCTGATTTCCTCATCAGTTTCTGCCCATCCAACCATTATTGATGTCTTTGTAATAATATCTGGATGGTTCCTCTTTACATATTCCAAAACACTCAATGATTGTTTATAGCCAGCTCTTGTGTCTCTGACCCTGAAAATCAATAACCATTCCAAGTTTTCTCACTTCTTAATAAGAGGAAGACACTACTTCAAATGAAAGCAAAGGCTTTTTTTACTTTTGTACAAGTCATAAAGTATCTTAATATTCAGAATTGGACATGGAACAAACATTTTGTTACTAAGAATATGAGTAAGCTTTGATGCATGTCAAATGAGTTAAATTATCAACTGAGTTTGCACTGTGCTGAGTTGTTTACTACTTCAAATTAAGTGCCAACAAAGACTATTTAAAGATATACCCTATTAGCCAGATTTGTTGGTACATCAATAAAAACAGTATTGCTCTTTGTCACCAACAAATTTTAAACAAAGGCACCTGGTAAACAGGAAATTTATGCCTTATGAAGGAGTAATAATATAATACATAGTACAATGTATTGATAACCTCCCAGTACTGTTAGACATTTGGTAAACAGGAAATTTATGCCTGACGAAGGAGTAATAATATCATACATAGTACAATGTACTGATAACCTCCCAATACTGTTAGACATTTGGTAAACAGGAAATGGAAGTGTTACCAAATAGAAAAGTCACACTAACTGTACGACCCATCATGCTGAAGCTGCAATCAATTTTCAAATTATTCATTTAACAGTTCCAAGGTATTAGCTGAAAAGGTTGAACACTGACTTTTGTATAACATTATTTTTAAAGTTGCTTTAACTCACCACTGCAGTCTCTCAATTGCCTCTATATTATGGGCAAAAACATCAAGTCCTGAGCGTGCTACAATTTCAACCAAAGAGTGATTTCCACTGAAATCTGGTGTAAGGCATTCAACCAATATGGAAGGACTCCTATATGCATGAAAAAGATCATATACAAGTAGATTAGTGAATATATCTTCAGTCAAGGCAATCAAATTTGTTTTGTTGAAATTCATTTTTTTTCCTTTTGATAATGTGTTTAAAAACCAGAAAAAAATTGTTTTGACCCACTTCAGCCCAAAATTTCTCAATGATTCCAGTCACAACCCCTAAATGTTCAAGTTTTTCTTTTGTAGTCAAGCCTTGAGTTAGAAGTTCAATGTGATCCATACATCATTACAAGTTATTGTCCAGACATTAGGAAAACGCTTGTTTTTGATCTACCCTACTTTGACCCTTTTTCCCAAATGTTTACAGCCACAACCGAGAAATCAATCCTAGTCTTCCTTTTAAGGCAAATCAGTTGTGGTTTCATTTTACAAAGATCTATACTATGTTATTCAAGTTATTTTTAAACATTAGGAAAATGTTTAATTCTGACCCCTTTATGGCCCATTATCCTAAAGGATTTTATTGAAATTCATACACTTATACTCAAGTTATTGTCTTTTAACCAAATTGTTTATGAATGGCAGTGACCTTCAATTAAATAACTACAAATTTATATTCATACAAGAAGAAGTTGAAGCATGATAATTGTGAATTTACAGTCGAACCTTGATGTGTCGAGCTATTTAATTAAAACCTAACACAATAATTTACCTTCTTTTTATCTCCATGACAGTTTGAGCTAAATGATTAGATCCACCATCAGATAAATCTGTAAATATAATAAAAAAATGTATGTGAGGCAAATTATGAATCAAGAGCAGTTGAGGAAGGAATGGACACTATTATCTCTACTTGACATTATTTACAAGTTTGGAAGAAAGAGGTTCAATTACTGTATTACAAAGTATGGAGTTGTTGCCCTATGCATGATTCTTGACAAAACAAAGAAAAAGGGAGTATGCAGGGTTTGACATTAACTATTTTACCTTAGTAGTCCACAGGACTAGTTAGTTTTAAATGTTGCAGTCCTGTTTGCTGTGTGGGTAGCAAAGCTGCCCGAACTAACTAGGGGGTTTTGGGGGGCATGCCCCCCAAGATTTAAAAAAAAAAATAGATGCAAAATCCTGCAATTTGAGCACTTTGGGAGACTAAACAATGAGCTTTTTGGAATGGATATTTTCTCCAGGATAATGAAAAAAATAGGAAAGAGTTGAATGAATCTCAATTTAATTTTTTATTATTGCATAAGGTCAAGAAAAAGTCTGTACGACCTGAAGAAAAGTTATATCTCTGTTGCTGTAATACAACTCATCATCCTCATCCTGTTCCTCAGCCTCATTTTCTAATTTCTCTGCACATATTTACACATTTTATTTTTTTTGCTGGTGGGTGGTTCAACCCCAAAATTTGTACATCTTTGTTTACAATTGGTGTTGATAAAAGATCGTGTCTTTATATCATTATTTTCATTGAATAAAGCATTTGAATGATGCGGTGTCGACCTTAAAAGTATGGTAAATGCAAATTAAAAACGGAGGATGATCGAAAAAATATGGCCAGAATGAAACTCAGTTAGGGATGAGTTCAGAGTGGTGAAAAGTGCATAGAACTTCCACAATAAAGTACAAAACTAATCGTTTGCCGATGTTTTCAAAGAGACATAATTTTTTCAATGAAATTAAAACTTTTTTCCCCAACTTATTCAGTAACTACTAACACAATTTCAGGTAGTCCAAAGGACTATTTATTATGGATTCTCGGACGGTCCTCCTTAACATCAAGAGGGCACTGGACTAGCAGACTACTGTAAGTGTCGAACCCTGGTATAACAAAAAGTCTTTTGTTGCAGATATGATGACAGTCCCCCAAGAAACCCTAAAAGTCATTTAGAAGGAAAAAATAGGAGTTGCACAATGGCTTTAAATGATAAAGACATCAAATATTTTGTTTAGTGGTTTGAGAGGAGTTGTGGATTAGAAATAGGAACAGATTAATGGATGAGCATAATGATCACTATAATTTGAAGTGAACATGGAGGCAGGTTTAATCCATTTGCCAAACATTTTTCCACAACTCTGTTCTACACTAATTAATTAATATCATACCATCTCTATCATTAATTGATATCACATCTCTATCATTAATTGATATCACATCTCTATCACTAATTGATATCACATCTCTATCATTAATTGATATCACATCTCTGTCACTAATTGATATCATACCATCTTCATCACTAATTGATAACATACCATCTCTATCACTAATTGATATCATACCATCTCTATCATTAATTGATATCACATCTCTGTCACTAATTGATATACCATCTTTATCACTAATTGATATCATACCATATCTATCATTAATTGATATCACATCTTTATCACGAATTGATATCACATCTCTATCATTAATTGATATCACATCTCTATCACTAATTGATATCATACCATCTTTATCACTAATTGATATCATACCATCTCTATCAGTAATTGATATACCATCTCTATCACTAATTGATATCATACTATCTTTATCACTAATTGATATCATACCATCTCTATCATTAATTGATATCACATCTCTATCACTAATTGATATCACATCTCTATCATTAATTGATATCATACCATCTCTATCAACTGAAGTGAGTACAACATAATCCAGACCCCAGGCAGCAATAGCCTCAGCTGTGTTGATTGGCTCCATTAAGTCTAGTGCTGGTGGAGCTTTGTTTGTCTTTACTGAGCAGAAGCGACACCCTCTTGTACATTGCTCCCCCATTAGCTGTTCAAAAAGCAAAAAAGAATTTATTTTAACAACAACACTTTATGAAGCATTTATTGTGAAAGTACTATTGTTCATGGGGCACCAATTTTGTGGTTTTTGTGGGTAGGTCAAACCATAAAATTTGGTTCCCAATGAAAAGCAGATTTCCATTGATATTTATACTGAAAACTTCAAAACCACGAACTTGTATCTTACATAATCCACGAAAATTGGTACCCACACATTAAAGTATTTTCACAGTATGCAGGGAAAAAATTCTGACTTGAACATTTATTGCCTAAGCATCCTAATTTCAATTGAAAAGTATTGTGTAGAATTTTTATAAGATACTATATCCATCTTCACTTTGCACTATGCCAGCCATTTAAAAACCATAAAGTTTCATATGTTGTCATATTCAGTATATATTCTCCCACTCGTTCCATTAAAGGAAAAGTTGAATATGAAACTATATGATACATGAACCAAAATCACTTACAATGTATGCCCCATCTATATCAAGCCACATACGAAATTTTAAAATCAAGCTCAGGGATATATTGGTAGTAGAGATAATTGTGACAAAATTAGTATATGCATAAGGACAAGGTGATTCAAATGTACCATCTTCTCATTAAGTGAGGGTATAATAATTACCGTACTTGACTATTTTATACATCATGTAAATAAGGTACTTCCTTTACAGCTAATACGACCATGAAGCTCAGAGTACAATCTTGGTATTCCCTTAATATAAATTATCTGATTACCGTAATGTGTTAGGAAGAGGTTAGTAATTTATACCCTCTTAAGTTTTTCTTTTAGCATTTTTGTTCATATTTAATCTTATATACCACACATGCTGTATTTCATAGACACTAAATTTAATGTCTGGACATCAGGAAATACTTGTTCCTAGCCCCTATTTTTGCCTTTTTTCTCAATGGTTCAAGTCACAACACCAATTATGAAACTCAATCTTCAATTGGTGTTATGGCACCTTATGGTACAATTTTAAAGGTCCGTACACTTTTACTCAAGTTATAGTTTGGACATCAGGAAAATGCTTGTTGTAGCCTCTCAATCCTAAAACATTTAAGAAATAATCCCCATATCAATCCAAAAGCATCTTTGGTGGCATGGCAACTTATAATACAATCACAAAGAGATATACACACTTTTACTCATGAAATTGTCTGGAGTCTCTGGACACCAAGGAATGCTTATTTCTGGCCCATTTTTTGTTATCTCATTCCTAAACATTTCAAGAAACAATCCCCAAAATATGCCACCTAAGAAATACATACATTTTCACTCATTATTGTTTGAATATTTTCTGGCCACTTATTCATAAATGATTTGAGTCACTTCCCACAAATTCAATCCCAACCTTTCTTTGCTGTCATGGGCCTTGTGGTACAATTTCAAAGAGACCTTATTTTTTTAGTCAATGACTGGCATTTATTACTATTTCAGAAGCCTTGACCTAGACATTTATAACTTATTTATTTGTAAATTGTGAATTACCCAATATAGCCATTTTCTCTTCTCTCATGAGCAGATAAAGAATAGAAAATCAGTGAGCAAAACACACTAAAGGATACCCCCACTTCCTTCCCTATAAACAAAACACACTAAAGAATACCCCCACTCCTTCCCTATAAACAAAACACACTAAAGGATACCCCCACTTCCTTCCCTATAAACAAAACACACTAAAGAATACCCCCATTCCTTCCCTATAAACAATATGGTCAAATATTAAACAAAGTTAGACAATGATATAGATGGAGTCATTAATGAAATTCCACAATTTGCACATATTTTACAGGTATTTTGCATACCTGTCAAATTTTCAAATAGCTATGAATATACAGGTAGTCCCAGAGAGAACTTTTATGAAAATGATGTATTCACACCATACCAGATCTAAAACTAAACCAATTCAAAATTGGGAAAAAAATCAAATTTCTAAATACATGCTTATATTTGTCACATCAAAGTATTGTCAGATCAAGCATATTAAAACTCCTCAGACTTCATTCTTTTAGTTCTCCTATCTTCATCATTGATAATCTATCATAATTGTAGCTGCTGATAAAAACCCACTGTAGCATTCTCTTATCTTCACCAGAGATTACCTACAATAATGGTAACCCTTGGTGCATGCCATCCACAGCATTCTCATATTTCCTCCATTGATGACTACCATATTTATAACCCTTGGAGTAGCCCCTTCCCAGCATCATCTTCACAATTCATAACTTAACAAAGTTGATGCAAGCACTTTCCGGCATCATCTGTTGATAACTTACCATAATTGACGTAGCTGTTGGTGTGGGCTCTCCCCAGCATCCTCATATCTTCACCATTTATAACTTACCATAAGTGTAACTGTTGGTGCAGGCCCTCCCCAGCATTCTCATATCTCTACCACTGATAACTTACCATATTTGTAGCTGTTGGTGCGGGCCCACCCCAGCATTCTCGTATCTTTACCATTGATATCTTACCATATTTGTAGCTGTTGGTGCAGGCCCTCCCCAGCATCCTCTTATCTTTACCATTGATAACTTACCATAATTGTAGCTGTTGGTGCAGGCCCTCCCCAGCATTCTCCTATATTTGGACATTTTGCTTCAGTACATACCTGCAACATGAAAATTACATTAACTTTGCTTTTTGCATGACAAACATACACAGTTAACAGTTTCATATTTAATTTCTGTTCGTGCTCCGTGGCATTACAATACATAAAATGCAAACCAGGCCAAAGAGGATTTAGTCAAAATATTACAAGAATAGGTATGGTGTATACGATAAAGAGACAACAGCCCCACCTGGATAAAAATATCAGCCCAAGGCCACTCATTGGTCTTCAATGAATGACGAGGAAACCCTCATACGACAGGGCAGTCTGCATTTGGCCCCAAAACATCATTATAGACAGGTACAGCTAAAGAGTTGCCACTATATAACTCAAGTAACATAAAAATAAACAAGAGGTAAAAACAAAACAAGACATACAGGGGCCAGAAATTACTGGCTTGGAACAGGCACAAAAAATGTGGCAGGGTGAAAGTACTGTGGTGTGATCACAACCCTCCCCTTTAAAATCAGGCCACTGTGAAAAAAAATATTACACAATTAAACACACCTGAAAATCAGTTCAAAAAAGTCTGAGTCCCTTGTTACAACAGAAATAAAGAAAATTAATATAAATTACACGAAAGTACAAACTAATGACTACTAGCAGTTAACTGAGATGCCAGTTCCAGACCATTTTAAGCCTACAAAAAGATATGCCCCCATCGCATGTAAAATCAATCCCAATTTTTTCCATGAGGGGCTGAGAATCACGGTACATTATAATTATACAATAAGGACTCATATTTTGTATCAAGTTATATAAAGATTTCTTTCATTAAAATTCAAAACATTGTTCCAAATACACGCAAATCGAACCAATTGTGATATGTAAACACCATTTGATGGTGACAACTGAATGTCATCATGTGAAAATGGATAGTTGAAAATAAGGATTGAAAAATTATCCCTTTTATCATAAATTTTAGTATTAAATTTACTATTATCGATATAAACACTAAAATCAAGAATCTTCTTTATTATCAAAGCTGTATCATTATTTTTCCCCTACATATGAAATAAAATGCTTCACAGGGTGTTATTTGATAATACCACAGAGGTTGAACCCTGAAAAGTTGAAGAAAGTATAGACACAATATACAGCTCTGAATTTTCTTGATATAAAATATATGACAGGAGATAAGAATTTGACCATAATCAGCATGCCCTTTCTAGCCTCTTATTCAAAGTTTTAACATATTTTATTGCTGAATTAAAAAAAGATCAGACAAAAGTTAAACCTACTTACATTGTCTCCTCAATAATGAACATAACAAATACAACATACACACAACAAAGATGTATCGACAAAAATATAAACCAATCAAAGAACATCTCATTCAATAGTTTTTTTTAACCTAAATGTACTTGCATCTGAATGAAAAAGCACTTTGTTTGAAAGAGTAAAAAAATGTGCTGTTAAATCTTGAAACGTTAAGTTAGCTTGATAAAACATTGCACCAAAGTTAGCAGTGAGTAAGTAAATCATTACCAAATATTTATTTCACGGTCAAATATTTCTTTTCCACTTATACCCAAGTTATTGCCCAGAAACCAGGAAAATGTTTTTGCCCAAGTTAACATGGCCTTAATGGTTTTGTCACCAGCTCCAAAATTAATCCCAGCCTAACAATGATACAATTCCATACACAATAACCTCAAAAATTTGTCTGTATCTTTTTTCAGTATGGAACCTTGTGGCAAAAGTTACACTTTTCTCATCCTAGTATGGTAACAAGAAAGATACTTGCTTTGGCCAGCACTTGAATCTTAAATTACTAAAATCAACTCTTGATGCAATAGAACATTTAGATTTAAGATCACAGAGATCTGTACACTAATATATTTTATATAGTTAAATTTTATGAAAAGTTTTTGGCCCCCTTTTGGCCTCTTATTCCAAAGACCCTCAAAATCAAAACAAATCTTCCATTGTGGTTTAGAACATTGTTATTGTTATTGTTATTGTTATCAAGATCAATCAACTACTATGCAATTTATACTGCATGAAAATTAAGTCTCTACAGATGACAACACAGACAGTGATAACTGACAAAAATACATAGCATCATACCATGTGACAGTGACAAATACACTGCATCATTCCATGTGAGTGACAAATACACAGCATCATTCCATGTGACAGTGACAAATACACAGCATCATACCATGACAGTCATATAAAAAACTACAAAATTACAGAACCCTCCTTTGCAAGTTCCTGTTTTATATCTTGTTGTATTATAGTTATTTATTATACAAACCGTGTTTAGGTTTAGATTTTTCAGGTCATTTTTAACAGTATGATAGTTTTTTCCAACTGGAATATTTGTTTTCAGCCATGGTGGAAGTCTCAATCTGGAATGAGTTATTATCCATTAATTCATTCTAAATGACACATACTTATTATGATATGGCAGTATGAAGTACCAGGTATGTTTACAGCTACATCATTGATATAAGATAACTATAACAACTAGGGACTCTAAAGAGCCTGAATTGTCCACTTGACTTGATAAGTAACATTCTGTTTTTTTGTAAAAAGGCATATGACAATAAGTCCTAATGCTCAAACCTCAGCAATTGAATAAAATTTTGAATTCTGTCCAGTAGTTTTTAATAAGAAATTTTCTTGAAACATTAAAAATTGCGAAAAGACGTCATAAAAGTGCAATAACTCCAACATGACTCAAGGATTTACATGACCACAGATAGATTTCATCACAATTAACACTTTTATGTCAGGTGTTGATAAACCTAACAGTTTTGAGGATATATGAGAAAAACTTCTGCCTGACCCCTATGTTCTTTTTTAGTAACTGCACGCATGTTTTTTGGTGGATCAAAAATCCCCCATCAGTTCTATGCAGGATACCGATAAAAACATTCATACCAAGTTTGGTTATAATTGGTCTAGTAGTATCAGAAGATATTTTTTAAACTACCGGTAATAACATTAAGAAAGAATAACAAAAAGGGCAATTACTCCAACATGGCTTAACAGATTTATAAGAAAATTTAAACATATCTACATCTCATCATGTTAATCAATTTTACCCTATCAGAATACTGATCAAACTAACAGTTTTGGAGATATATGCAAAATACTTCTGTCTGACTCCTACATTCCATTTTTTGTAATGGCAGCCATGTTTTATTTTCGACAGAAGCCTCCCCAATCAGTTCTATGCATAATACATTGAGGAATATTCATACCAAGTTTGGGTTTCATTGGTCCAATAGTATCAGAGGAGAAGAGTTTTGAAATATTGATAACAATGATGACGGATGCCAAGTGATGCCAATAGCTTACATGGTGAGATAAAAAAGGTGTGACAGACAAACAGACAAACAAGGATAAAAAGAATTTACCCCTTTATTTGTCAGAGCAGGAGTAAAATTACTGTTGAAAGTTGGTTTCAACATGAATAAAAATATGCAATTTTAATAGCTGGAACTACACTAACTATTGTACTTTGTGTTTGTTTTTCAAAGTATATCTTATTCTTAAAGTTATTTACTGAGACTCGTTATCTAAAAATTCTTTTCATCAGTCCATTTTTTTAATGTTTTCACGTTGTACATGTAGTGCAAATTGCATCCTGAGTCTGTCACCATATACTTATCAAATCCTACAGCAAATGACAACAAATTAACAACCTGGACATAAATTTATACTGCCACATCATTAATTTGACCTTGATCCCAAAACTCAAGGTCTAATTTCATCAATCATGGTATGTAACGTATCATCTTGAGCTGATTTATCCTCATACCAAATACCAAAAGTCTACAATGTTACAGTCTGGACACGAATCTGTATTGCAAAATGATTTATTTGACCTTGAAGTTAAACATGGACATGATTTGTTACAGACAGACGGACAGAGTAATTACTATGGGGTGCCCGCCACATAGTGGTGGGGCCCTAATTTGAAGCTACTATATCCATCCAAGATAATGCTCCATTTGAAATCTACAATAACCACTTTACCTCTCCCCCTTTTTCTTCTTCAGGTTTTGATTCTGGTGTTGAATAGAAATAGGCTCTGAAAGACCACTTTGAATAAATTCTCCTAAACCAGGTCCATTAGCAATTACATCTTTCTTACTTTTGGATAGTATTGGAGGCAGATCTTCATCCTTCCATCTGAAATGACAAAAGTTACATATGTTTAGAACTGAAATATATTATTCTCCTCAAGGTCAATTAAATGCTGGAATTACAGGAACTTCAAGTGTTATTATCCATTCCTTTCAAGTCGACTTGTGTGTCCCTTTTTCCATACTAATCATATATCATAAAATTTTCTAGAAACTTCATTACCTAACTTTCACTAACTTTGATACAGTTTCGAAGGAGGTTACAGATAATTACCCTAAATGGTATAGCCCTTTTTTTCTATGTAACCCCTCTCCCCCCACAAAAAAATCAAAAACATTTCAATTAAATCTGAAGCAGGATGTTCACATTTTCAATATGTTATAAATATTCAGTCAAAGTTTCATTATATTCCATTCAGAGGTGAAGGAGTATTAACAAATATGAGAAGGGTATCCTCTGTGTACAGGCTAAAGTAGTGACAGATTTGAGATGGGTATCCTATTTCTACAGGCTGAAGTACTAACAAATATGAGAAAGGTATCCTCTGTGTACAGGCTGAAGTACTGACAAATGTGAGAAGGGTATCATCTATGTACAGACTGAAGTACTGACAAATATGAGAAGAGTATCCTCTGTGTACAGGCTGAAGTACTGACAAATATGAAAAGTGTATCCTCTGTGTACAGGCTGAAGTACTGACAAATAGGGGAAGGGTATCCTCTGTGTACAGGCTGAAGTACTAACAAATATGAGAAGGGTATCCTCTGTATACAGGCCAAAGTACTGACAAATATGAGACGGGTATCCTCTGTGTACAGGATGAAGTACATGTGTACTGACAAATATGAGAAGGCTATCCTCTGTATACAGGCCAAAGTACTGACAAATATGAGAAGAATATCTTCTGTAAACAGGCTGAAGCACTGACAGATATGAGAAGGGTATCATCTATATACAGGGTGAAGTACTGATGGCCCTATCAGTATATACATCTACTTTGCAAGCATGGAGTAAAACAAAAATCTGAGTAATACTTGTGTGTGTGAAAAAAATGATTTCTAACTTGGTGAATTTCCAACCCTTACTTGGATGAGAATTTGGGCCCCATATACAAAATTAAATATCCTCTATATGTCCCACATTTCAGCAGTGAAATTACAATTGTGACATGAAACATCAAGATTTGTACATGATTAAAATTGAGATTTTTAAGATGTGTGTTGATTGTTTACATCAATGCAATAATAAGCAAGGTTGTAGTAAAGTGAAAAATTGTTTGTAAACACAACATAAGCTCAATTTAATGGCATTAAAAATGTTAATAAATGAAAAAGACTTAAAAACTGCAGAAAAAAATGTGCTTGGAAATTGTTTCCTCTCAAGTTATTCATGTATATAATCTGTAAGAATAACTGGTATCAAATCTGAAGACAACTAAATGATCAATACTGACTGTACTTTTACAAAATTACCAGGACCCTTTGTAACTTACATTAACGTAAATTGCATAGTAGATAATTTTTTAATTTTTTTTTGTAACTCATATATTTAAATGGTTTTTTTTCTAGATGGTTCACTCATTCTTCTGAATTTACCAGAAGAAGTCTTATAAACAAGCATACCTCTCTCCATTCTTTTCTCCAATACTTTGTTGTGGTTCCAGATATAAACAATACTTTTGACGAAAAAATTTGTGGTACGTCTTCCAACTTAGTTTTGGGTCAGATGAGACTGGTTCCCTGTAAAACACATTGATATTGCTGTAGAGATCATCAATTCATTCTCATATCAGGTTGTTAAACACTTTCACATCCAGTATTTATACATATTATGCAGTCCTTGCAGTTTCTACTAAGTATAATCCAGTTGTTTTTCAATATCAGTATAATATCATTTTTTTCCTTTTTTAAAATCATACTCAATTTTTTCTGAATCTTCACAACTTTCTTTCAATTAATATCATAATATGGTTCCCCTTGATCCAATAAAAAGACTCCATGTTTTGCAACAGGAAACCCCAAAAGTCATTCAAAAAACAAAATAGGAGGTGCACAATGGCAACATAAAGAATCCATGTAAGTTTCATCAAATTCCAATCAGTGGTTTCAGAGGTAGTGTGGAATAGAACTCGGGATGGAAAACCTGTAAGGAAAGGAAGAATGAACAGACACAATGTTCTCTATATACATCCCCTTTTCAAGTGGTAGATATAATAAACCATCAAACATGTTAGTTTAACTTCATTTTGACCGTTTATTCTCTGCAAACTCATATTACTTTTTTTCAGAAAGACTCATCTACATCATATCACATCTGAAGAGACTTCATCAAAGATCGGAACATAACATACACTTAATCTGCAACTTATCATGGTGAACTTATATACCAAAAATCATGTCATAATCTGCAAGTGTTTTTATAAAAAAATTTCGGAAAACGGTTATTTCTGTGAATTTAGCCAAGTTCAAGGCCTGTAATTTCAGTAAAAATCATCGGAGCGGAACTAACTACAAATTTGTCCTGAAACTTATCATGAATAAATGTCTGTACTAAAAATCATGTCTATATCTGCAAACATGTAGAAAAAAAGTCCAGAAAACTGTTATTTCTGTTAATTTTGCTAAGTTCAAGCCCGTAATTTCCATAAAAATTATCAGGGCACAATGAAAATTAAACTTGACCTGTAACTTATCATGGAGAATTTATAAACCAACAATCATGTCAAAATCTGCAAGCCGTTAATAAAAAAGTCCGGAAAACATATTTTTCTGTGAATTTGCTAAGTTCAAGGCTCATAATTTCGGTATAAAACATCAGAGCGGAACGAAATTTAAACTTGACCTGTAACTTATCATGGTGAACTTATATATCAAATATCATTCAACATCTGCAAGCGTTTAGAAAAAAAGTCTGGAAAACTGAAGGACTGGCGGACAGATGGGTCAAAAACATTATACCCTTCGCAACTTCTTTGCATGGGGTATAAAAATGTTACTGAATCTTAACATGAACAAGAGGCTCTCAATAGCCTGAATTGCTCACCTTGTTTAATAGTTTTCAAAAGCTGAATACATGAAAAACCTAAAAATGGTCGAACACCTTTTGACCAAATTTTGTCACGATAATAAACATTAAAACATTAATCATCATTCTACTTATCTTAATGCAGATTTTTTTCCCAGAAATTTGAAAACTTCAGTCACTTTTGTGTTAGTATGAGGACCATTTTAATGGTATATTTGCATCTGACATAAAATACTTTTCGGTATAATCTGTTATTTACAGCACTGTGTATAAATAATAAATAAAACTTAAATGTACATTGCACATGAGTAAAGCACATTATTTTTTTTCACTATCATGCAACCATGTTTACCAGATAATCCAAATAGCATACCTCAGATTTATTTAAAATGGAAACTCCCCATCCTTTAAGAATCATCAAAAATAGAAATCCTTTTACACTCTTATATTTAATCAGGGGCCATATAATCTAAACATTCCTGACTTAATTTTACATGTCTTTAATATTGAAAAAATGCTGTTTCCTGCATGGCCACCCTTTACAGAAACACAAAAATACATTCCAGCACAGTGTAGATGTAGATACATGTATGAACAGCCTTAACATACACCAGTACTACATGCACAGAACAGATAAAAATATTTTCAAATGAGTATTCCCCTGTGGTGCCTCATGAGATTCTATTTTTAGCATAATTTCAAGTGTGCTATTGGGATCAAGACGGAGTTAATGACACATTTAAGTCATTATTTCTCAGTTATATTTAACAAAGGATTTCATTGATAGCATAAATGATATTTTCAAGATTGTAAAGTTTGCCGACATGCAACTACAAAATGTAGTGAAACAGGGTAGTGACCAAATTACCTACATTTGGTAATTGTTACACTCAAGTTTGATGTACAAAAATAAATGATAAATTTAATAATGATAAACTTTTTATGTCATTTTGATACAAAGTTCATGAGAAATAAAAGAATTTTCCCAGCAGAAATTTTTACCAGCATTTGAACTTAATTGATCTTTAACCTGTGCATTAAAGGCACGCTTGAGTAAATTTAAGTTGACTGACATTTACTCTACATGCTGGATTAGTGTAATTGGTGAATTAA
Organism: Perna viridis; assembly: GCA_037379345.1. Taxonomy (NCBI): domain Eukaryota; kingdom Metazoa; phylum Mollusca; class Bivalvia; order Mytilida; family Mytilidae; genus Perna; species Perna viridis. The sequence goes on from CM074520.1 coordinate 743,990, forward strand.
GTGATTGTTGACACCTGTTGAGAGTTGTACAGTACCTGAACCGACCCCTGCAATAAAAATTGTGATTGGTCATCAACCAACGATCAGTTTCCGGTCAGTCATCGAACCGTCAAACTGACCCATTAAACCGGTGACTGCATCACATCACCACAGAGTGGTCACTGAATTTTATTGTTTTCTTTGTCAATTTTACACATATTTACATAATGTAATAGATTTAAACATTAATTTATACTTTTATTTAACATATATTTTATTTCAAACACATCTTATGTCATTTTACATAACAAAACTGCAATCAGATCAATCACAAGTCATCGATCCGTCAGCGATCAATCAGTCAACAGTCATCGATCCGTCAAATTGTTGTGCGGATCGGCTTAAGAACTGTACTTGTATTCAGCTAGAGGTAATAAAATTGTCACTTTTGCCACTTGAACCTAAGTTGGGCTTACACTTACAGCTCTTAATGCTTTTTGTATTTTGCAAGATTTCTGGTGATGAAATGAGACTTGAATATTTTCATTATTCTGAAAAGTCTTTCATCAGCACTAGAAAAATCCCAGGAGCCTGAATCGCTCACCAGGTTAAAGTTCATCTTTCAAGGGGAAATAAATTTAACAAGGGGTTGTCCAACAATTTTGATTCAAGAAGACTTTGGTAGGACTATCATAAGGATCATTTCAGCAATAGAAAATTTGATTCCAATTGGTCAAGTAGTGTCAGAGGAGACGAGTTTTGAAAAATTGTTAACGACGAAGGACGCCGAGTGATGGTAATAGCTCATCTGGCCTCCAGCCAGGTGAGCTAAAAATGACACTTTGAAAGGCTATAACTCCAAGAAATGACAATGGATTTTTCTGAAATTTGCACACAAAAAAATACATATTGTAATACTGATCATTTTATCAGTTTACAATTATAACCTTTCTGCTTTCATTTTCTTCATAATTGGCAAATACTAATAAAGTGTTAAAAACGACACTTTCAAGGGCCACAACTCCAAGAAAAGTCAACAATTTTTTGTAAAATTTGCAGTAAAAATAGATATTAAAATACTGAACATTTAATCAATTTACAATAATCATTAATCTGCTTCTGTTTTCTAAATAATGGGCAAAAAACAGCCAAAAAAAGGTAAAATTAGCAAAATTAAAGGTAACTACTCCAAAATTAGTACATTGATTATCTTGAAATTTTCAGGGAAGATTGATGTCTTGGAGCTGAAAAGCATAAGATGACTGAGATTTCTTCTATCTGATATGGTTTTTGAGATATAAGCAAGAATAAATGGTAATACTCCTATGTCTTATTTTTTTTGTAACAGCTGCCATTTTTTTTTCTGGCAAGGTAACATAAAAATACAATTTTGGGAGTAGGCATGCCAAGGATGATTGTTACTAAGTTTAATCAAATTTTGCTCGGTGGTTTCAGTAAAGATTTTTAAAGAAAAGTTACTGATGGATGACAAACTACGACGACGATGGACACCATGTGATGATAAAAGCTCAGATGGCCTTTAAGGCCAGGTGAGCTAAAAATAAAGTCACAAACTTCACCTACTCACCATACCTGTCCACCTATACAAAATTGCTGCTACATGTCACATAACTATACTCGGCGTCACATAAATAACATACTGTTAAAATTTGAATAAAAATATTTTCTACGACTTTATTGACACCTACCTCGTTTAAATTGTCTTAAATGACTTGCTCATTCGTTTAGTCAAACGGCTTCTCCCTAAACATTGAATAGTTAAATTCCAGTCAGATTTTAATTCTCGGTGCCAATATTTACATTGTAAAAAGTCGGCCATGTTTACAGTGATCGGGTTGCTAGGAGATGTTGTTTACGTTTAAATGGTTTGTCCAAAAACCGAAGAACCCAGAATGCATTTCAGCGTTACTTAGGATATCTCGGATTTATTTCACGCGAACAACGTACAATACCGAGAAGTTGATCAAGCAGACGATTGTCACCGGAGTTCGACGGGAACTTACGAACTTCGTTTGTAAACAAATCGTCCCGTAGAAACCAACATGGCGGATATTAGTATGGGATTTTCCCGTAAGGATTTGTTACGCATGATTTAAGCTAATAAGCGACTTGTTTAGGGAGAAGCCGTTTGGCTAAACGAATGCGCAAGTCATTTAAGACAATTTAAACGACAGTAGGTGTCAATAAAGTCGTAGAAAATATTTTTATTCAAATTTTAACAGTATGTTATTTATGTGATGCCGAGTATAGTCATTTGTTTGTGATCTGAAGTTGTTAAACTTGTATTTGTTCAGTAACTCATTTAACTAAATTAGTTTATAGATTGTTCTATTCATTCTTATATGAACCAAAAGATGTCCTACAAAATCAGCTTACCATGTTCTAATAATTCTGTCATTTAAAAATGAAGAACAATATTCATTACAATATTCAGCCCATCTCTGAATAGAATATTTCATTATATGAAAACCGCTACTCTCAAAGCTGTAATGACAAAAGCACATTGAGGTAACTACAGAGATAATTAATCATTCTCATATAAGGTCATTTAACATAATGAATGACTCATTGTAACTGATGGTAACTTAAATGTACAAGCCAAATTTCACATCCTATTACTCTGGTGTTAAAGACAAAAACAAGAGGCTCCATGGAACCTGAATTGTTCACCTAGTTAAAGTTAGCCTTTCAAGGGTAATAAATTTAAGAAGGAGTTGTCCAACAATTTTGACTCAAGAAGACTTTGGTAGGACTTATTATAAGAATAATTTCAGCAAAGGAAAGTTTTTTTTTCTATCTATTATAGTTTCGAAGATATTGGCTGAAAACTTCCTAAAAAAAGTCATTTTTCATCTTTCAAGGGCAATAACTCTTAAAAGGAGTTGCCTGACAACTTTGATCCCAGATAAATTTTGAAGGCCTTACAAAAAAGATCATTTCAGCAATTGAAAGAGTAATCAAGGGAACCAAGGTTATAGCGGTAATCAAAAGAATGTAATCCAGGGACAAAGACCAGACATGGAAAACAGACATACACAACAAAGAACATAAAGTAACTAAAATCATACATACAAAGTAACAAAAGTAAATGAGCAACTCGGACTCCACTAAAAACTGGGAGCATGGACCAGGTGCACCCGTAGGGTAAGCGTCCTCTGCTTTTCTAGAAACACCTGCCACGTTGCTCATAAAAAGTCAAGTCCGGGGTAGACAAACAAGGGAAGGAAAACTATGACCCGTTGAATAAATCAGTTTTTATGGTGCTGATGGATACACCATAACGATCCACGAGTTCATGATAACGGCCATAAAACTTCTGTAGTGATGACTTCAATCTTGTAGCAACATAACTCTGTTCCAGAAGCCTATTTGTTAGAGTTCTAGCGCGATAAAAAAAGTTTGTGTAGTTTCGGCAAGCTCTGGCATAACATATGAGTTGTGATATGAACACTTCATATGCAGGAGCCGAAGGGATATTGTCACAGATGAAAGGAAAGTTGACAATTCTGAATGAAAAGTCATCACGTTTGTCGTAAAGTTTGGTCAATAGTTTTCCTTTACCATCGATTTCTAAGTGTAGGCCAAGATATGAGGCTGACTTCAGAGTGTCTGTAGTATCCTTTATTACACGTTCTTTTGGGTAGATGCAAGAGTTTGGCTAAACCTAATGGTTTTGAAGATGTATGCAAAAAACCACTGTCTGACCCCTATGTACTATTTTTAGTAACAGCAGCCAAGTTGTTCAATGGATTAAAAATCCCAACATCAGTTCTATGCAGGATACCCCAAGGAACATTCATCCCAAGTTTGGTTCCAATTAGTCAAATTGTGTCTGATGAGAAAATTTTTGAAAGAAATAACATTGACTAGAGGCTCCCAGGAGCCTGAATCGTTCATCTTGTTAAAGTTTGTCTTTCAAGAGCAATAAGTTTAACAAGGAATTGTCCAACAATCTTGACTCAACAAGACTTTAGTAGGACTATCTAAAGGATCATTTCAGCAATTGAAAGTTTCTTTTTATCTATTACAGTTTTCAAGATATTGGCTGCAAACTGTAAAAAAAAGGTATTTTTCATCTTTCAAGGGCAATAACTCTTACGAGGAGTTGCCTGACAACTTTGATCCCTGAAGACTTTTGAAGGCCTTTTAATACGGGTCATTTCAGCAATTGAAATAATTATGCTAAACCTAACAGTTTTGGAGATATATGCGAAAAACACATAGTCTGACCCCTATGTTCCATTTTAAGTGATGGTGGCAATGTTCTTCAAAGGATCAGTCCCCACATCAGTTCTATGTAGGATACCCCATTAAACATTCATACCAAGTTTGATTCCAATTGGTCAAGTGGTGTCAGAGGAGAAGATTTCTGACAGAAATTTAAGAACCTTAGTGAGCGCACTCACATACCCCCATGTTGGATACTAAAGTAAATTTGTTTGTAAGAGAAAAACATGTAGGATACCTGTAGGAACATTCATCCCAAGTTCGGTTCCAATTGGTCTAGTGGTGTCAGAGGAAAAGATTTTTGAAAAAAATAACATTAAAAATATAAAAAAAATGTAAAAAAAAGGGCAATAATTCCAACATGGCTTAATATATTAAAATGAAAATTTTACCACAGATAGATCTCATCATGCTGAACACCTTTACCTGATACAAGAATTTAGCTAAACCTAATGGTTTTGGAGATACATGCAAAATCTACTGTCTGACCTCTATGTTTCATTCTTAGTAATGGCGGCCATGTTTTTCAACGGAACAAAAATCCCCACTGCAGTTCAATGAAGGATACCCCAAGGACCATTCATACTAAGTTTGGTTCCAATTGGTCCAGTAGTGTCAGAGGAGAAGAATTTTGAAAAATTGTTAACAATGACTAGGACGACGATGGATGCCAAGTGATGGCAGTAGCTCACTTGGCCTTTGGCCAGGTGAGCTAAAAAAAAAATACAGTGAGAACAAAAACAATGTCTTGCAAGGTACAGCTTGATAGGACAAATTTAGAAACAACATGCAAACTTGATACAGCTCTGAATTGCAACTGAACATTTGACCAACAAAATGAAACAGATTGAAATTAATACTTAATGTAGTCAAGTAATATCATTTGTTAAACTCTTTCTCAATAAACTCTGTTGACATTTTTTAAGAATCTAAATTAACTAGTTTTCAGATAACTATTTAAAGGTTAATCAAGATTCCAGAGCACCAGAGTTTTTAGTGGAGTTTGTTCTGTTCTGTGCACTGTTTAAATCCTTATGTGTTGTTTGCTTTGTTCTTTGTAATACTATGAGGTATTTTCAGTGTATTGTCTTGTCATCAGATTTCTCCTTGTATGTATACCTTCCGTTTTGATTTGTCTTATATTTAATATATCTAAATTTCTAGACAGTTCTATTCATTCTGGTGCATAAATCATAAGAAGATTTACATTAACTTGATACTTACCTCTTCCCGATATTTTGAAAAATATCGAATAAAATATAAAAAAGAATATAGTTTCCATTTCCTTCATCAGCAGTCTGACAGTCCTTTTTCTGGTACGGGATTGGATTTGGATTTACATTCCCTGACCTGTAATGACAAAATTACACAGTACTACTTAATCACTGTGGGATAGAATTTATCTCTGTCAACCCTATAAGAAATTAATTTTTAAAGACAGATGGATGGTAACCTACAAGCTAAATTTTATATTTCATTTTTAAAGACAAAAAAAATACAGTCAGGTCAAGTTAAAAAATACTTCTGCGGCGCAGTTTGGTAGGAATGCTGATGTTGGAACTTGTACAGTTGGGGCAAGTATGGCCACAACATTCAAGCTTGATAAAACTCTGAATTTGGATTGTGATTAAAAGTTTGACACAGCAAGATTTTCTGACAAGAACGAAAGTGGTCAAAGAACTTAAAAATTTGTAATTGCACATTTATCTAATAAAGCCAAGTACTCAAAACCAATTTGACAATCAAGGGTGCTTTCCCTATTTGAAAAGACCATTAACTGATCTCTGCATCACTGGATTTGGTCTGAAATTTTTCAAAAAAATGTTAGAAAATTAAGGTTTTTACAGTTATTCATTTTCAGTGCATTTCAATGAAATTATAGTGCTATGGACAGGTATAAAGAAGTGCTTTAGTTTTTGAGTTTAATGGGCCTAGAGGGTATATGGTCATATCATATGTATCATATGTCAATGGAAAGATAAATCACTGTAGTTTTTGAATATCTTACTTATCAAAGTGAAAAACAGTAAAGTTTTCTGCTATTTTGCATTAATTAAAGGAGGAGTCAAACAACAATCGACCCCAATACACTTTGGTAAGTGATTTAAGTGAAATCATTTATTGTAAGTATTAGGAAACAAGTAACATGTAAAGATCACATGTATAGAATTTCAAAAATGTAAGTTGAATATTTAATCACAGAACAAAATTGCCCCTAAAAATGGTTGCATTTTAGTGCATTTTCATTGATTAAGAGATAATAAGACACCGTAGAGTATTACAATGTATATCTAAGTATTCTTTACTGAATAACAAATAAAATAAACACAACGTTCTTGATTCCATCTGCAACATGTGCTTTACAAAAAGTTGCAAATTTTCACATACTTAAACTACTAATTATACTAAAATCTTGAAATATGAAATCACTTTCCGGACAACCTGTTCTGTTTCCGAACTGTTGGTACAACAGAAAAGCATGAATATTATCCAAAGTAACTTATTTTCTTACTTGATCAATATTTTAAGTGCTCTTTAAGCTGATAAATAAAAGTTCGACATATTTTTTTCTGTCATTCAATAATCGAGCAGTCAACAATGTTCGTTTTGAGGAAATTGGAATGAAGAACAGGACGTTCACAGTCAAGACAAAGCACCAAAAATTACAAATATAGTCATAAGAAAAACAAACCTTAATTTAAAGAATTAATTAGCAAACCAGGCTTGATAAAAAAAAAAAACTGGGGGTTTGGACTAGGTTCATCGGTAGCATATTAATTTGAACGCCATTTCTCTGTTTTTCTTTAAGCGCCCATTGATCTATTCTTACATAAATGATGCAATTCCAGTTTAAACGAAGGAGGGAAACTCTGGCAATGCTTAAACATAATCTAGTATATGATGGTGAAAAAGAGAACATTACAAAGATTTTTTGTCAATGGATTATTTCAAATAAAATCGGCCTTTACTATCATATAGACCGATGAAAAAATTTCCAAGTTATGAATGGCTTATTTCCGATTCCTATATTTTACAGCACCTTCAGTAGGCAAAGGTTATGGTCCTGCACCTCCCCCTCCCATTGAGTGAAGGAAGGGGGCACGACCGTGACCCTAGGGTAGTGAATATGCTATTACAATTGTGATTCCATATTCAGTTTAATTCTTATTGGTATTTAGATTATTACAAATCAGAATAAGAGTGAACCATAAAATGGCTCACTTATTCATTCTTTGCGTGAAGCAGACAGATATGATTAGCTGCCCAAAAAATGAAACTATGGCATTGCAAATGTTCAAAGCAACTTTTCTACCATGTCAAAATATGACAACAGAAGTAATGCAGCATTCAATGCACAAACCACTTACTACAACTGCTCTGTACATGTATGTTAACACCGCAAAAAAAGTAAGTTTATAACAACTTATAGACAGTAAATATAGCAAACAATAGACTGCATCCCCTGTTTTCAAACGTCTTGATCAGAGCCTCTCTTTTTTAATATTCTTGATCCGCCCGTGGCCTGGACAATGTTGTTTCCTACAAACTAATATTCTTTAACTATGAACTAATATTCTTTAACAACTATGTTGTAAGCCATTGTGTCCTATTTATACGCCTACTAAAACTGGAGTCTTTTTGAGAGGTAAAAAAATCTTACAAGTTTTTATTGCATCTGAAATTCTATCTTCTTTTTGCATTAGAATTTGTACAAGGAATCTGGTTTGTTTTTTATCAACTCATTAAGTATAATCCGTTCAGAGCAGTGACCAATCCAGATGGGGGTGCATGGGATTGGCACTCCCCTTTTTATTAGAAAATTTGTCATTTTCATGTGTAAAATTGACAAAAAACGGTAAATAATATCCTAACACACACCCCCTTTTAATTCTGAGGAACCCCGGCTAGCACCCTCCTTTTCACAGTGTGGACCTGCCACTCTAGAGGATATTGCATTACAAGCATCAGCCTGGCGCACAGTAAAAAAAACATCATAAGACATAAAGATTGTGACAACATGCATGTACATGTTTGCACATGCTTCCATGCAAAGTTCACAGTTTATGTATTGTCAAATTTATTACGAAATCCAGCCTTATCATGAAACCTGAGTCACATTTTTTGTTTCAGAATCCCTGATTCATGGTTAAATCTTTCACGTTTTATTTGAATTCCAAGCATACAAAGACAAATGCAACAACAAAAATATGTATGATCTTTATATGTACAAAAATAAATCTCAAAACCTTAAGTTTTCATCAAAACGTAAGGCAGACTAGATACTTTACATGTGTCTCTCTTCATAAAACAGTTCCGAAACTAGACAAATTGTCCGGAAACGATTCTGTTTTATACAATTTTATTTTAAGTATGTGAAAATTTGCAACTTCAAACTCATTTTGCAAAGCCCATGTTGCAGATCGAACTGAGAACGTTGTGTTCATTTTATTTGTTATTCAGTAAAGAATACTTAGATATACACTGTAATATTTTACAGTATTTTATCATCTCTTCATCATTGAAAATGCACTAAAATGCAACCTATTTTAGGGGTATATTTGTTCCATGATTAAATAGTCAACTTTTGTTGGAAAAAGTTCTTTTGTATATTTTTGAAAATCTATACATATGATCTTTACATGTTACTTGTTTTCTGATACCTACAATGAACAATTTTACTAAAATCACTGATCAAAGTGTATTGGGGTCGATTGATCTTTGACCCCCCCCCCCTCTAATTAATGCAAAATAGTGGACAATTTTACCACTTTTCAGTTAGAAAAGAATAATATTTAAAAACTACATTGATTTATCTTTCTATTGACATATGATATAGCCGTATACCTTCTAGGCCCATTAAAGTTAGAAAACCCCTTAGCCATCTGTAGCACTATTACATTATATAACCAAAATGATATGGAAACTCATTTTTCCTTGATTCTGATGATGCAAATAGTCAAACTAAATATTCAAAGTGGTGGGTTTTTCATAAAATGTACCATGTTTCACCCACTGCCTGATTCTTACAGTGACTGACACTTCATTCAACATATTGAATAAAATGCTTCACAGAGTGCAGCTTGATATGCTTGCAGAGGTCTAACCCTAAATAATAAAGACAAGTTTGGACACAACATTCAAATTTGGTACAGCAGTGAATTGTGTGAAAATGTTTGACTGGACAGAATGAAAGTGATAAAAAAAACTTAAATTTGCAATAAGACAAAAGAAAGAAGAAAACTGAACAAGAGGCTCTAGAGAGCCTGAATTGCTCACCTGATCAAAAATAGTATTTTATCCTTCTAAAGCTGGACTCATGACCATACTGTACTATTGTCACAAGAATCATTTAATCAAAAGAGTGCATCTTAAATATCCACCTGGATTTCGTATTAAAAAATAAATTTCTCAAAATCATGTTTAGACTCTTCAAAGGCAATAACTCTGACATTGATCAACAAATCAACAGCTGCTACGTTTTTTGACAGATCAAAAATCTCCACACACAGACTATTACGAATACATCACCAAGTGAATATGGACCTTATAAACAAATAAAGAAAAAGAATTCCTTAATGTTTTTGTACTTGGAATATTTTAGTATGATTTTCATTTGTCATCTTAGGAGTTACAGTATATATTTCTGCATGCTAGTTCGCAATACTTATAATGTGACATTAATTGAGCCTTGTAAGTTTGTGACAGATTATTAATTATGTAATTATTTTTTAATGATTAATCAAAGTGAAACTAAGCTTAATACTAATTACAATGTCTATTGATAATTATAAGAGTTAAATCCATTACTTCATAGGATCTAAGTTGCCATGGTTATTTGAGTATTGTTGCTTATTTGAAATGCTTTAAATACTGTGGTGAAATTTATGTTGATATACAATTGAAACAGGTTTTATACTGTAAACTTCCGTTGTATTTTTATTGTAATTAAGACATTGTTTGGTCGAAGATATTAAACAATTTGAAAGCTACTTCTTTGTGTGGAATCTCTGCCTCTCTAGACAATCCAAACAAGCATTGTATACAATCAACTTGACCTAAACCAATATTGCAACAAACATTCATGCCAAGTTTGTTTAAAATGTGAATTGTTTTTGATGGAACACCTATGTGACTTGAGTGGGGGAGCTGCAACAGTGTTGCTAGACTATTACAATACTTGATTATACTCATTTGCAATATGACACGTGCCAGTGCCGGAGCGGGACAAGCTTACCCTTTCCGAGCACCTGATGTCAATTCAAGTTCTTTTGTGGGATATCATCTTCTAGTGCTTTAGTTTTATTGCAAGTCTTGTTTCCCTTATTATCAATTTTGATATGTAATCTTTTTTAATTGATTCACTACATTGTGTATGCAGATTGTCTTTGAATCCTGTTTTCAAGTTCAGGCAACATACCTGGATTTTGACGTATTCGAATTCTCCCATTGTTAACGCTTCTGTATTTTTTGTAAGATACTTACATATCTAACATTAGAAGTCAGGTGTTAATTTCACAAAAATTCATAAGTGTAAATTACTAAAATTGATCATAAATTATGATGTCACCAGAGAAAAAGCACAGTGACATTATAACCTGTGATCAATTTTACACTTACAACTTATTGCGAAATTGACAGCAGGTCCGTTCTCAGTATACATTATCAATGTGATAACAATGTTCTGTTTTATCTTACCCACAGCCTAAAGTGTTTAAATTCTTGCACACTTGGGTAATAACTCTATCATTTTAAAAATAATTACAGAATATGTTTAAAGTGTGAATGACAAACAGACACAGGTATACCATAATAAGTCCTGTCTAGATCATACCTAGATTTGTTTTTGTCTTTCATATCTGTTTGTTGCAAAAGGGGATGAGAACTTTGAACATGTTTTTTATTACTAACTCCATTTATACTCAAATCTTGCCTTGGTCTCTTAGCCTTTGAACATACAAATTTAGGCACCTAAAATACATAATAAAAATTTTTCATATAACATAATGATGATAGTAAAATATCATGAAAAAAAATGACTATTCAGTAAGATTTGAATTTTGCTTCCCATAGATAGTCAAATGTAACTCTTCCAATTACCATATTTTGAATCCTTCTTAGACATACCAACAATTCATATACCAATTTCCTCATGACTCAATGAAGTGAATGATAGCCCTACCTGAGAACTACATCAGCAACACACTTAGATCTAACTACTTATATCAAGTCAGTACCAGGATTTAATTCCAAAAACTGTCCTAACAAATTTTTCCTAAAAAAAGGGTCCAAAGACTATAACAATGTCAAGTATTATCTATGTGAACCAAATTTGAACTAAGTTAGTGACTCATTACATTTGCAAAATAATTAATTACATTAGTAGATAAAAAAAAACTACCAAATAAAATTCCTAACAAGGTGCAGCTTGTTATGACCCCTGAGGTCAAATCCTCAAAAAAATGTGACAAGAATGGACTAAACATTCAAACTAGATAAAGCTCTGAGATTGTGATTAAAGGAATGACAAGGTTACTTATTCTGATCATTAATGAAGTGCTTAAATAACATTAAAATATGAAGATAAATATACATGTAGGAAATATGCAATTTATACCTAGTTAAACACAATGCTTATTTCAGACCCCATTTTAACCCTTAATTCCAAAAACTTAAGGATAAAAACACTAAACATCCATCTTCACATTCCTAAATCAAGTCATACCAGTGAAACCAGAAAAATACATGTTTGCCCCTTTGACCCTTAATTCTTTCATGAAAGCATTTATCATCCAATCAATCCTGATGGTAACTGGAACTTTGTGATATGATAAGATCCATTAACTTAAGCTATATAGTTAACTTTTTTACATAAACTGCTGGTTTCTTGCCCCTTGTAAATTCATATTACTAATAAGGAAGGGTAATAACCCCAAAAATCAAAATCTTTCATTTATGAAATAAAATCTTACAATTTCATACAAATCCATAAGATTTTACTCATGCTATTGTTTGAATACAAGAAAAAAATGCTTGTTTTTGGCTCTTTTCAATTAAGATACCCCAAAGTATATTGTGACAAAAATGTACCTAATCGTAAAACGACTCACAAATATGTCTGGCATCACTTTTTACAAATGTACAAGTGAATACAAGTTCATGGTAGCCATGTAAAAATACATTTTGTATTTTGCTTATGACCACTAAGTTATTTCATTTTAAGTGGAAATTATAAAGCACAAATTTATAAAATGAATTACTTACCAGGCGTGGTACATTTTTTAGTTTGTTCATTTCATTTACATGCTACTGAAAACAGCTGCTAAAATAGAAAAGAGAAAAGTCTTTCAATTTCAGTCTAAGGACTCTTATCTCATTAATAATAGGCTCTTGTAGAGCCTAAATCACCCACCTGGCATACCATGTCCTATTAAATAAGTAAGTAAAGGTTATATGCTTAATAACCATGTTTGACCAAAACAATTGCTGAAAAAGAGCATATATTGATGAACTGAGTTCAACTGAGTACATACGGCAGTGTAAAATGTTGGAAATACCTCTAAAGAGACAGTTAAATCCATTAAAACAAAAAATTACACTGATATGAGAATAAACGTTAGTTGTTATTTCTTATTATATACTACATTTCTGTATTTTACAAAAAATTTGATTAATACTTTACCATCATATATTTTTTCCTGCCACTGGCAGTTGACAATTCATAGTTCAATTAAGCTGAGTTTAATAAAATCCTGCTTCTTCAGATATTTCAGATGAACTAGGGAACTAGGCAGTTGCGCCAGTCCATTATTAATACTTTAGCACATATGTAATATGATAAATTGATTGATTGTTGGGGTTAAAATTTCCTGGCAGCAATATTTCAGTTATATTTAGAAGATATGTGCATATGTAATATGATATTTTATGTACTTATTTCTTGGTTTTTGATGTGTTTGCTCTTATATGTTTGTAGTTATGTCTTCGAGGAAGTACAATATCTCTCCAGATTGGTTTTACAAGGAAGTAGACCATTTCTTGGAGCACCTTATCTCCAACAAAAGAAAAGCTTATTCTTTGGGAAAACATATATGATTCAATATTTCATACATAGGGATAATAAGGCCGCAATGTATGCCTTGGTATTATAACAGATTATCCTTGAAGTCTTCCTCTTTGCAAGAAAGTTGAATATTCCTTTGGAGATTTAACGTTACCCTGCAAGGGAGAAGTTCATTCCTTGGCGTGATATTGTCTGTCCAGCTTCATTACAATTTTTTATTGTCATTCAGGTGTTTAGCGGGCTTGTTTGACAGATATTTCAAAATTTTTTGTTTTGTTGCCTGCCAATATTATTTTGTCTGCTATTCCCACATGTACCTATATTTTGTCTATGTTTAGATTGATATTGGGTTGTATATGTGATATATCTCTTATTTTCACATCAGCCGGAATTTAATAAAATCTTGCATGTTTTTGAGTGAATTATTCAGTCTAGCCCCAATTTGTTTTTAAAAACCTCTGAAAAATATTTGGGCAGTGGTTTCCCTATGCCCTGTTATCCCACTGGGTCTTGGGTGAGCATTAGCCCGCTATACGTTGGCTGAGAAAGAACAAAAAATAAAATTAAATGATAGCTATACAACATTTTCATCATCACTATTCAACTCGGGAGAACATACTGTATAAAACAAATACTGTTGAATTCAAAGTAAGTATAAAAATTAGAAGTAAAATGGCCATCCAGAACAAATTTACGTCATCACCATTCAGCTTAAAATACCATGTTTCCAAGATACATGAGATAAACCAAAAATCATTGGAATTCAAGCAACTAGTGAAAATGGCTGCTTAAAAATAGATTTCAATATTGGCAGTCAACTCAGAATGTCATGTTTATTATAAGAGTAGCTTTTCTGCTGATAGTGAACAATATTACCCTCTGTCAGAATTTTGCCAAATTCAGCAGTTTTTGAGTTATTTGAAAAAACTATTTTGATCCATTTGTTCTATTTTTAGATATGACCATGTTTTCCTAAGTTTCAAAAATTTTAAACTTATAGTTTGTGCAGGATATCCTTAGCAAAAACCAAGCTAAGTTTCATTTCAATTAGTCAAGCCGTTTCTGAGGAGAAGGTGTTTGAATAAAGCTAACGACGCAAAGTGATGATAACAGCTCACACAGCCTTTAAGCCACTTGAGCTAAAAATGGGTAGAATGGGTTTGGTTTATATAAAAATTTTCCCTTAAATTAAAGTTATTCAAATGGGTATAGATATTGCATAATATTTAGTAAAATGGGTGCTTACTTTGCCAACAAAACACCTCGTAAAACTTTTTTTGTTTGAGTTTAGTCATCCTTTTAACATACAATATGTTTTAAAAGTACACATTCTAAGCTTTATTTTGAAAACTGTTTATCATTATAGACACAGATTATGCAATTACATGTATTGGTACTACTACAGTATAATGGATGGCAATCCTACAGGGTATTTAACATGAAAGTGAAATCTAAGGCAATTTTTATAATAAAGTTTAAAATTAAAATTCATCCTTTCATAGAGTATAAAACAGCAAAATACTAAGGGTCAGAAGTCAGAAAGAAATGGGGTATAAAGTTTATACCAGAAATAGAACAATAGGCAAGATAAAATCATATTTTAGCCAAAACATCCAGTGAAAGATCTACAAAAGTGTCAACTTGTTCTTTATAGTAATATAGTGACAGATACTACATGTGTTAAAAATCTTAGTATTTATTTAGACAGAACACTTAGTATAGAACAACATATTTCCACCGTATCTAGATCTTGTTTAAACCAAATTAGAACCATTGGAAAAATTCAGTCTTGTTTCAATGCCAGTGCATGTAAAACTCTAGTATGTTCAATTATTACATCAAGATTGGACTACGGTAATGCACTTTTGTACAGTGTTAATTCTTCTGCACTAGCGAGATTACAAAGAGTCCAGAATGCGGCTGCTCAGAAGAAATACAACTATATCACAGCGGTCTTAACTAACCTACATTGGCTACCAATCTATTTCTGCTGTCAGTTTAAACTTTTAGTATATGTGTTTAAATCGCTCAATGGTATAACTCCAGCATACCTCCAAGACATGTTGACTGTGTATAAGCTGTCTAGATTGTTGCGATCCGAAAATACTATTAGATTTCTAACCCTGAGAATAAAAGCTAAAACATAAGGTAATAGACAATTTAACATGGCAGCTTCCAGCTTGTGGACCAATCTTCCCAATGATTTGAGGATTTTAGATACCGCAGAAAATTTTAAGTCACAATTGAAAATTTATTTATATAGGCAGGTCTATCATGAACTTTTACTAGTATATCAGTGAAATCATTTTTTGTCTAGTGATTTATTTTCACATTTTGTAATTTAAGCTTAAGCATTATGTGATGATTGCATGTAATTTTGCTTATTTTTAATCATTTTTATTCAAATGTAACTAGTATATTATTGTTAAGTGTTTTTCTGTAGATAATTTAGTGTCCTATTGCGTTTTTCCACACTGTATAGCTTGATTAATTGTTTTATTTCAAAATTATTTTATTTTAACAAACAGTTTCACTTCTGTTGTTTTAAAGTTTATATTTTGATATTTTTTAATTTTTGGTCTTTCACTTACTATTATTATTTTAATTTTTTGAGTAAATTTTGTCATTATTATTTTCTGACATAATGTATTATATTCATGTTTGTATTTTTTTCTGTGTGTATTTTTATATTGTAAAGTGCTTAGAGTAATTGTAATTAGTTAATGCTCTATATAAATACTGTATATAATAATAATAATAATAATAATAATAATAATAATAAGCATGCTAACTTATTTTTAATATTGTGACAACCTTGTTTACAAAATGAATAGATATGAAGTAACAGCTGATTAGACATTTACCAGAAAATCAAGTTGACTGGCTGTTTTTTAGTTCGAAATACTTCTGGAGTTAAACAGTGTCACTCAAGTCCATGGTTTCTGAAAATATACCATTGGAATTCAATGTCAAAGTTTATACATCATACTGTTAAATGATATAAAACATATTTCCTTAGTCACAACATGATCCATTAACTAAAAAGATAATCATTTTATACAGTAGTTTCATGCTTTAATAATATAAAAAATAAAATGCTTTGCATGGCACAACTTAATATGAGAACGTAAGTTGAATCCTGAACAGTCGGGGCAATATTAGACACTCTATTTAAGCTTTATACAGCTCCGAATTTGGTTTGCAGTTAAAATATTTGACACAAGATAAGAATAAGTGCCCCCTTTTTGGCCCCTTATTCTTAAACCATTCAAATCACAACTCAAAAAATCAATTCCAGGCTTCCTTTGCAGTATGGAGCCTAACAGTGGGATCTGTATAAAATTGTTACGAACAATGACCCTGACAGCATGACACCATAATATGACTTTTTTTAAAATCAATAAAATCAATCCTTATATGGCCCTTTTATTGTAACAAAAAAACAAAAAAAAACAGTATCAAAATATAACAATTCAGACAACACTAACAAGGGCAGTACTAGGCCATCATCATACTACTGCAACAATACAGACAACACTAACAAGGACAGTACCAGGCCATCATACTACTGCAACAATACAGACAACACGAACAAAGACAGTACCGTACTACCAGACCATCATACTACTGCATACATGTAATTCTGTGGTTGTATGAAAATTAACATATTTGAAAATACATGTACCATTAATTTGTTTATAAATTTTTATTAACAAAATACAACTGACTACTGCTACATGAAAATGATCAAGAACAATAAAGATATTGTGACAAAATTATGATAGGGACCAAACTTAACAAATATTGAACTGTTCAACTTTTGAATGATTCTTCTCTTTTTTAATTCAGCAAAGCTCACTTCTGTGTCATTTGGTAGTGTCAATTTACCTGTTATCACAAAGTTTCATTTAAAAAAACTAGAAAACACCCCGCTCACCTCCTCAGAAACCATATAGGAAACCCAATACATGTTCTAAAGGAAAAACAAACTAATAGGTGCACAATATCATATAATATAGTAATAAAGAATCTGTGAAAGTTTCATCCAATTCCACTCAGCAGTTTAAGAGTTGTAGTGGATTAGAAGATGAATTCCTTTTGGTCAAACAATGACAATGTCCATTGCTTGCGTCAGGAATCAGATGGAAAAACAAAATTGGAGATCATTTAATAATGAATCTGTGAAAATTTCATCAAATCCCATACACTGATGTAATATTTGAAAGAATTTGACTAGAACTGCAGTAGTCCATTCTGAAAATTCATCAAGAATGTAGGCATCACTGTACAAGTAAGTTTACAATGTTGATCCTGAAAATGAATGATAAAAGTGATATTTTCAAAAAGCAATATCTCTTACAAAAGTGATTAGTTAGCCACTAATTTTGAACTTGTCTGAGCTATTAGGGTAGCAGCCTTTATTATAAATCTTATGAAAATTTAGTAAGAAAAGTAGGCATGAGAGCACTGAAAATGTCCAGACAACTGGACAGCTGGACTCACAAATGCCAAGCATTTCTCTGTACAGGCTCTCTGTTGTGGAATGGAACAATAAACAATAGTTACTTCATTCTGTGCATTCGGGCCCAGTCAAAAAGCCACTGCCTATATTTAAACCTCTATTTTCATACAAAATTGTTATTTAATTTCATGCTCAGGTAGCCTAAATATACTTTAAAAGATTTTTATTTGAAGTTAAAAGAATTTTTCAATTATCTTAAAAAATGAAAAAGATGTCCCATATGCTACTTACTGTTTCTGGTTTTTGCCAACTAAAACCAAATCACAGGTGATAACATCACGAAAAACTCTCCTATATCAGGGTTTTTTTCAGGGTAAATTGGAAAAGCCACCTTGAGTCAATTCAGAAAAATTATCAAATTTTATCTGTAATTTGGGAATTGTTTATCCCACTATTTTCACTTGAAATGGCCTGTATAAGTATGGAACATTACTATGTTTCCACAAATTTGATCAAATATTTGTTTATATGCAGTTTTGAAAATGAAGATCTTTTGACTGTTTTTATGACTTGATATGATCTGAAACAAACTGATCAAACATTCAAATGTGTTTTTGATTAGTTAGAGTTAGTACATCTAACACACCTAATCATTCTATAAATTACAAAGGCATAAACCTAACTTTTTCTTTTCTTAAAACAGTCAATAAGACTATCAAGATCTTCATTTATCATGCCATTCAGTTTGTCTTTCCCATTTGATAGGAAACTTGTTACTTTTTTGTTTCCATTTGCGTTATCCTTTTTCAATTTTTCCTAATATGATATTAATTGTTCAGTGAAGACGTCATCACACCAATTACATTTAACTTCCACTTTGTTTTTTAAAGACTTTTCAAGTCTTCTTTAACAAGAGGTCAATTGATTTCTTCCGGTGTTCACTTTTTCACATATCCAAATTAGACTCTGTGTTAAACTTTTGTTACCCTCATTCTATTAATGTTCTGTGATTGTCCAATCAACAAACTTCGAAGTTTTTTATTGGATAAACACATATGAGAGTTCAAAGGCCATTTTGATAAAAATTATTAGCTTTTTCCAATGGAATTGGGCCAAAGATCAGCCCCTCAGAATACCCTGAATAACCCCTGCTATTTGTTGACATATAAAGAAAAGGGGGATTCATATGCATATGTATAAGTACTTCCAAGCTAAAATATGAAGTCAAGGGGCCAGGCAAGTTTATTTTATATGTAAAAAAATATATTAACAGCGAGCATGGTGAAGTGGTGTGAGCTCTACCGTTATCACATGTACTATCTAATTTTCCTTTAAGTCCCCCAATATAGTATACTAACGAAAACAAGAGGCTCCCAGGGGCCTGAATCACTCACCTTCTTGAATTTTGCCTTTCAAAGGCTATAAATTAAACAAGAAGTTGTCCAACAATTTTGACTAAAGAAGTCTTTGGTAGGACTATCACAAGATCTTTTCAACAATTGAAAGTTTCTTTTAATCTATCATAGTTTTCAAGATATTGACTGAAAACTGTTGAAAAAAAGTCATTTTTCCTCTTTCAAGGGCAATAACTCTTACAAGGAGTCTGAAGACTTTTGTAGTCCTAATAATAAGGATCATTTCAGCTATTGAAAGAATTTGGATAAACCTAACGCTTTAGAAGATATATGTGAAAAATACTGTCTGACCCTTATGTTCTATTTTTAGTAGCGGCAGCCATGTTTTTTGACAAATAAAAAATCCCCACATCAGTTCTATGCAGTATACCCCAAGGAACATTCATACCATGTTTGGTTCTAATTTGTCAAGTAGTTTCAGAGGAGGAGTTTTGTATAATTATTAACAACGATGGACGCCAAGTGATGGCAATAGCTCACATGGCCTTTGGCCAGGTGAGCTAAAAAAGTAATGTCCTGGAAGTAACAAAAAGTGACTGTCCTTACGAAGAAAAGTCTTCATTTCCTTAAATCAAATAAAAATATATAGTTTAAGATTACCTTCCAGTAAAAATAACTTCATCTTTTTTGATAGTTTACTAGTCTAATCTAATTTTATTTACTTAATAAAAGAAGTGAATATGATGTATTTTAAAAAGTTCGGGAAAAATATGGATGTACCTACGTGTATCTTCCGCTGTTCCATTGTTACTAGTGCCTAGCCCACCTCGAAAAATATATAACTCTGATTGTATTATCCAAATCAAAGAATGGCTTTTGTAAGATAGGAAAGGCAATTGTTTTCTTTTGGAATTTTCAGTGTCAGTTGCGTCTGAATTTTGTTTACCTCTCATGATTACGATATGTGTAAATATTCCCACCATCCATGGAGAACTGTAATATTTCTAGGATCTTCACTAAGTAATCTAGTTGACCCACTTAAATTGAAAAGGATGTTGCTAGAGATGCCCTTAAGGTTCAACATTGGAAAGTGTGGTGAAGTGATACAAAATCTTGACCATTTTGAAAGCGAGGGGAAAAGAGGGGGCAGGTGGCTGGGATCTTTTGAAAAAAAAAAAAAACAATAAATGTTCAAAATTTTAGAAAAATATTCTTTTTTACTCATTTATTGAAAAAAAAACCCAACATTTTCCCCACAAAGTAGATTTTCATATCATTATATATTGATTTCACTTGCTGCCTTTACTATTCTTCTGAGTCTTTCACAGAGGGTACATGTATAGTAAATCTTCTTTCACAGACGGTACATGTATGGTTAAGCTCATGGTGCTTGCTGATATAGGCAATGCCTACTCCATATTAAAACTTGCCTGGCCCCTTGGGCTTATACAGGTCAGGGAGAACCACTAATTGATATATTACCGGTATATCTCAAATGACATATAATCCACCAATAGACATATACAAGGATAGAACAATTGATATATAATTCACTATTTTCTCAAAAAACATCTTTAATTGAATATGGAGCATTCTATTCAGGAAACCATGCTGAAGAGCAGACCTAGCGAAATCGTTTTTCATCCTGTCAGACATTTGGTCCAGCAACCTAACAAAATCTGCTGGACCGAACAATAATCTGCCTGACCGAAATCATTTCTCTGACCCAATTTAAATTTGTCTTGATTCAGGCACCATCTTTAAACCAGAAGTTCCAGTTGAGGTATATCTAATAAAAAAAAAACGTACCGGACATCTGGTCCGGAAATCACAAATATATTACCACACCAGCGGCTAAAAGTACCGGTTATGTCCGAAGGTCCAACGAATTTTGCCATGACTGGAAGTGTGATGACATTTCTGTCATTTCAGGTTTTAGATGTTAACCAATCATGTTGCATTTAAAAGGAAATTGCATTTGTATGTTCACCTCTTGTTATTTTATCTATTTCATTGACCCTAATTTACCAGTCAATGGAAGTCAATAATGGGTGCGGTCAAGTGAACATGAGTTTTAACTCAACAGATAAGAGCGAGGTATTGTTCAATTGGATAGGAGCATACTGACTCTATTTAAATACTTGATCATCATGATAGGTGGTCAATGGAACAGTTGAAACAACAAAAGAAATACAGTAAAACAAGCTGGCTTAAGAAATGCAGCATGCTTCAACAAAAAGAAAATACTTTTTGAGCTCAGTAAGGCCAGTAAGGGTCATATATTGGGTTTTTGTTTTGATAAGTGATGCACCATTCTCGAATCAAGATTTAATTTTGAAAAACAGTGTATTATATGTCCAATAGTCTATCCTTGTATATGTCAGCAGGTGGATTATATGTCAGTTGAGATATAATTATATATCAATTAGTGGTTTTAAAGACAAACATTTCAGTTATTCATAATTTACATTTCCTTTTTCCTTTTTTTTTAACAATTATTTATTATTTGCTTTTATTATTAGTTATTAACTTACTGTTTCTTTTATTTTGTTAAACATACAATTTAAATAAATAGCAAAATTATTTAAAGCTCACCAAATTGGGCTGTCAGTGCGAGACCTGACAGGGTAGTCAAAGATGTTAAAAACCCCCTTAGTAGGTACGAGAACACAATTAATTCCCCTTAGTTTTCGTTGTATACAAATGTAGTTCCAACTTTGGTAGTAGGTACCTTCCAAATTATTTCATATTTTTACTGGAAACTTATTTGCTGAAGTTTTGCCTCTAATTGGTAGAAAATAGGTTAAAATTACATGGGATTTTTTTCATTAATCAATTCTGACTAAAAGTTGTGATTTGGTTCAGTGGAAGAAGGTTAAAATTTAGGACTTTAACTCAGTTCATTTGTCATGTTTACCCCATCTCCAAATTATATGTATTAATTTCAGAAAATGATGGTAAAATTTTCTACAATTTATATATAAAATCCTGTTTGTATATATCTTTAGGCCAAAGAAGTTTTATTCAGTTTGTGCCAGTGGAATTTTTTTTAATCTGCTGAAATGTGTATATTGAAATGCACTTGAAAATTAATTGCGGTCTCGTGCCAGTAGTAGTAATGGTTCTCCCTGTCCTGTCTAGACTATTGGCTGTTATACCTTAGATGAAGTGTGACCTTCAATTTATCAGGTCTTTTTCATATATCTTTATAGTGCTGTATTTTGGTAATTCTTTTGATATATTTAAAGTAAATAAATGCTATCAGCATTATATTGGAACTAAACATTTGTAAATATGCTAGTAGCCAAAGAAATGGCATAATAATATTGTTTGATCTATACTTAGTTAATTGGAATTAAGCCCATCTTATTCAATATTTTAATTAAGGAGTGCTTAAACGTAAAATAAAATAAATTGTTGTTTATTCACAACATCGGATAATTTAAATTTGCGTGAATGCACTGCTTACTTGCTGAAATTTAGTAAACTATCAATCAGTTTCATTGGTTTTTTTGTTTTCGTCGCAATATCCGGTTTAGGGTATGGTCTAAAATGTGTAACCCGTACTCGTATCCGTACCAACTTTTTGGTATGGCCTAAAATGTGCAACAAGGACCCGTACCAGTACCTGTACAAACTTTTCCCCGAACCCAAATACTATTTTGCCAATTTCTTCATTATTACTTGATATTTCCAGCCTAAAGTTGGTACACATTTACAAAATGACATCATGGTTTGGCTAGAATTGATGATTTTTAAAATATATATTTGAAAAAAATTTTTTATTCCATTTTCTGCTTTTAAAAGGTCTAAAATGTGTAACCCCAAATTCCCTTACCCAAAATCAAAATCCGGTATTATTGTTATCTGTACACCAAGAGCTTAAATCTTCCCCGAGCTGAAACCGATATATACATGTAACATCTTACATTAAGATAATATTTTGAAAAAAAGTGTCAGTAAGTACGATATCAATGTTTTGAAATATCCAAAAGCTTAAGAACCAAAATATATTTTAAAGAGAATCTGTTCAAAATCGGTATTTTAGTATCCCGCAGGTTAAGGGGGTACTCGTACTAAAAAATACCCATTTTAAAGAGTGCAATATCCGATCTTGCTAGTTACGTAAGATAAGATTGATTGATTGATTATTGGTGTTTAACGCCCGAGCAGCAATATTTCTGCTATATTCAGGCGATGAACATGAAATGGGATATGACAAAATAAACATGAAATGTTGATGATGAAATGAAAAAAAAAGGATGGGACACAAGGATAATAGGGTCGATAAATTTTGCTTGCCACAAAAAAGGGAGGGGTGGGTAGAGTCGGGCAATTTAGCCAATTTAGTCGACAAGCTTAGAGCTGCTGCAGGCATATTCTTTTGACACCCGGGCCTGCACGGGTATATAACGCTTTTATTTAAAGTCGGCAAGACAAATAAAAACAAACATAAAAATACATACGTCATATTAATGCAAATCAGGTATGAAATGTTGTGCATGTCGTTATTTGTCAACTATGTTTGGGTGTATGCTAAAATGTTTTTGATTCAATATGCCAAACAGACAAATTCGTAGACGCAATTCTGATCCGGACTTAGAATCTAAGTCTCACGGTTCAAAGAAAACCCAAGACCTACAAAAGAATATCATAGAACATGTAACGAAAGCTCTAAGCAGTCCGGATGTTTTAAACGCAATAGTACCACTTTCATGTGAAAAAAATCACTGAATTCCTCACAGAAATTGTTGAATCCAGTGTTAAAACACATGTAGACAGTGAGATAACACCACTACGGGAAACTGTCAACACTCAACAACAGACCATTGATAGCCTAAATAAAAAAAACATGTAAGCAATTTATTCAGATTGCAGCTCTTGAACATTCAATTAACGAGCAATCACTAGCTATGAAAGAACGATATTCAGACATAGATGCTTCATACAGGAGAATACACGTACTTGAAAACAAATTGGAAAGCCAGGAACAGTATTCTTGGAGAACTTCTCTTAGGTTCCATGATATAAAGGTACCCACTGAAAATGGCCGCATAAAGCATCCAGTACACACAGCTGATATGGTGCTGGACGTTTGCAATAACAAACTTGGATTGAACATTAGTATCAACGACATTGGCAGATCTCAAGTAATTGGTAAGGTTAGAGACGGAAAATCTCAGGTTGTTGCAAGGTTCTTATCTTAGAGAGTTAGACAACAAGTGTATACCAACAAAAAGGAACTGAAAGATGATCCAGATGGAATTTTCATTACCGAAAATTTAACACAATTCCGATCCAACCTTACCCGAAAATTAGCCGATCTAAAATATAACGAAATCATGTACACTAACTGGACGACTGATGGGCGCATCTTCGTGAAGGAGAATGAAAAGAGCACAAAGAAAATTATCCAAAATTTCGGTGACATTGACATCATCGAACGTAGAGCTCAAGTTGTTGCTTCTATTCGAGCTAGTCGACAGATGTCAGAAGAACCGAGACATCTAATGCCCTAAAAATCAAAAGTAAACTTGTATTTCTGATATTCGAAAGTGTAACTATCTTAATATACCATGAACTTTTCCATTGTCTTGTGCTTTATATCAACTACATCTTTATGCAGTCTAAACCATTTGAAAAATCGTGTTTAGGTAGAATCATATATATTATATCCTGTGTTCAGAACAGTTAACGTTCAATGACTTGATAGATAAATGTTCACCCTAGTAAAGCTGTTTTCCCGTACTCCTTCAATAATTATGTCAATCGTACTTTCATCACGTGTGATAGTTTACGAACAAATCTATACACTAATATATAATTTGCATATAAAAAGAAATTGAGTGTTGACTTGTCGCCTGTTTAATAATACCATATTAGGAATTTAACCTATGACCCAACTTGAATTTTGCCTATTAATACAAACCTCTTATCAAATTTCATGGTTCATTACAGATCTCTATATTGGTGAAACTATTGTACAATTTAACCTTCATATGTTATCAATTGAAATATGCAACTTACCAACATTTCCTTTTTTTTTATCAAGTTGAAAATGAATACCTTTAGCTGTCCTATATTAAACAACAGCTTCATATTAAATACAATTCACTAAGTGATAAAATGCTCTTATTGATTCCAAATGTATATAAAATTAAAATCTACAATTTCGTGTTGATTAAAAATCAACTTAACTTTCATTGATTGTCTTCCTTTTTTATGTATGTTAATCTTGTATCTGTTAATATTTTACCAGTGACCAACTGAATGACTATCTCTTCCTGAGATAGGACCCATTCACTAGTATTAAAGTATTGGCTTATTCACATTCATTAGTTTGATTAATTTAATTCATCTTATTATTTTTTTTTTCATTTCAGATTTTAAATAATCAAAGTTGCCGGTCACAAGAGACTTTCTTGCCCTTCAATATTAATTTAAAACCAAATTCTACCAACTTTTAAACCAGATATTGATATGAAATACTGTTAATCAATTTCCCATGTTTAACGTTTGTTTTCCAAAATGAAACTCAAACCAGCCTTGTACATAATTTTACTACTTGTACTCATTCCATTTGTATTTTATTGTATTCTCTTAACTCTTAGTGGATGCGATGTGATGTGCGATTCTGTTTGTTATTAGAAACATTCCTTTGGTTGCAAGTATATATCCATATTGTTCAGTCCCAATGCGTAATAGTTTGGAAGCATACGGAGCAGCCGTAGGAATGATTTATCACACGATCCGGAAATCAAAAGAGTCAGTAATATAAAAGCATACTGGTACACACTACCAAATATTATTGACTAACCTACGCTGTTCGATACTGTTTATCTCGCTATTGGAGCTTCGAGGTACAAATCCCAAAGTAAATTCTGTATTTCTTTTATATGTACTGCACTTTATTCTTATTATTGGAATATTGGAAATATTGAATTAAATCCTGGTCCCGAATTCGCTGATTCTCATAATATTTAATTTCAAAGTAAAGATTCGTTAACCGACAAATCTATCTCCATTTGTAACCTCAATGTAAGAAGTATCAGAAATAAGACGGCATTTCTAGAAACTTTTAGTGAAGAGTTTGATCTCATAATAACAGAAAGTCATATTGATAACTTAATAAAAAACGATCACATAAATCTACATTTTTTCAATCCGAATCCACAGCGGAAAGATCGAACCAACGCTGGTGGGGGTCTGCTTATTTACACAATAGATGATATCGGCATTTCACATAAACCTGAATTAGAAAATGAAATCGATGAAAGTATATGGGGTGAAGGCCAATCCTTTTTACTGGGTAACACATACCGACCACCCGGAACTGGTATTGACTACTGGACACGTTTAAGTTATTCAATCGAACTCGCCCAACAGGTAACCGAAAATATCGTGATCGAGTGCGACTTAAAACTCTGATCTATAATAAACTTGTGGACTAATAACAAAACCAACGAGAATTGTTAATAATAGCAGTATATTACTTGACCCTATAATTGTAAGTGAAGATATGAATTGCTTGTACTCTGATGTATTTAATATCCCGAATGAGATTAGCGATCATTATGCAGCAACTGCAGTGATCGAAAGTTTCAAAGCCCCTAAACATTCCTTTACGACAGAAGTGTGGGAGTATGATAAACTTGACTCTGAAAAAAATTTGACGAGAAACTTGGAGTTATAGACTGGGAAACTAAACTTAATAATTTAACTGATGTCGATGCCATGTGTGTTGAATTTACGAATGCATTTATTAATTTGGCCAGGGAATTTATACCAACAAAAACAAATCTCATACGTGATAAAGATAAACCTTGGTTTAACTGCACTATCAAAAAAAAAAAAAAAAGAAATTAGAATTCGTGATCGATTGAGGTAAAAAGTCTTGAAGCAGAAACGGGATCAAGACATCCAAAAATATAAACATCAACGTAAAAAGGTTAATAATATGAAGAAGATTGCAAAGGACAAATTTGAAAGTAATTTAGATCATATGCTTTTAGAAAACTCTCCTAACTCTAAATTCTACTGGAAAATCCTGAAAAGTCTATTAAGGTCCAGTGAAGCAAACAGCTGTATTCCACCTCTTTGTAACATAATAAACGATTCTGGTATTGAAAATATCATATGACGATAATGATAAGTGCGAAATATTGAATAATTATTTCAGTTCAATTTCAAACTTATATGAACAGGATGTTCACCTTCCAGACTTACGGTTGAAAACCAAAATTTCGATCAATGGTATCGTAATATGCGAACAGGAGATTATTGATGTCATACAAATTTTAGATGCTAATAAAGCATCTGGACCTGACAAAATTATTCATAAAATGTTAAAGATCTCACCGCAAAAATTAGCTGTTCCTCTTCAAATTATCTTCAACATCTTCTTTAAGACAAAGTATATATCCTTCTGATTGGAAAGTTGCCTTTGTTACTGCCATTTTTAAAAAGGGATACAAATCTATTCCCTCAAACTATCACCCAATATCGTTTATAAGTTGTGTGGGTAAAATTGTGGAAAGAATAGTTTACAGACATGTTTACAACCATCTCGTCAGTAATAGTTTAATCTATGCATACCAATTAGGGTTTCTACCGCAACACTCAGCTGTGCATCAGCAATTAGAATTGTACAACACAGTTCTGAACTCAATGGAGAACAAAGGATACAGCTGTTTCGTCTTCTGCGACTTTTCTAAAGCTTTCGACAGGGTCTGGCATCGTGGTCTTTTGTGTAAATTAAAATCGTATGATATTAAAGGAAAGTAATTAAACTGGTTTGAAAATTATTTTTCTGGGACCTTTGCTATACCTTATATATATATATATATTTATTTATAAAAATGTAATTAATCACGATTTAAGAGAATTAGAAAAGATTTTTTTTAATATTAGAAAAGATTTTTTAATATTAGAAATTCATTTTGTAATATTAAAAATTCATTTTCTAATATTACAAAGTCCTGATTTAGTAATATTATAAAACATCACACATTTTGAAATATCACAAATTGAATATGTAATATTAGAAAATGAATTTATAATATTAAAAAATCACTTTGCTATATTGCGAAATCAGTCACATTTTTTAATTTTACAAAATGATTTTCTAATATTAAAAAATACGACAAATCCATTTTCTAATGTTAGAAAATCAATTTCTAATATTAAGAAGTCGTATTTTTAATATTAGAAGTTCTATTGAATTTTTAATATTATAAAGGGTTTTGTGATATTGGAAATCTAATTTGTAATATTAGAAAATGAATTTGTAATATTGAAAAATCATTTTTAATATTAGAAAACATACTTTTTAATATTACAAAATCTTTTTTAATATTAGAAAATATTTTTTAATATCAAAAATTCATTTTCTAATATTACAAATTCCTGATTTAGTAATATTATAAAACATCACACATTTTGTAATATTACAAATTGAATTTGTAATATTAGAAAATTGATTCGTAATATTGGAAAATGAATTTGTAATATTAGAAAATCACTTTGCAATATTGCAAAATCAGTCACATTTTTTAAAATTACAAAATGATTTTCTAATATTAAAAATTCGAAACTGAATACAACAAATCCATTTTCTAATATTAGAAAATCAATTTCTAATATTAAAAATAGTTTTTTTTTATATTAGAAATTCAATTAAATTATAGTATTTTGTGATATAAGAAATCTAATTTGTAATATTAGAAAATGAATTTGTAATATTAAAAAATCATTTTTTAAATATTAGTCAGAAAATACTCATTTTTGTCCACTTTGGCTTGCCATAAGAATGGATGTTTCACTGCTTACCAGGGGCAGTACTGATCTAACGAACGAAGAAAATATACTTATTTTTGATAGTGTCTTCATATTTATTAAAAGGTCAAAAAGATTTCTGACCTAATATTATTATGTTATTTATTGTATTGTTGTTTTGTTTATTTTATTTATTTTTCATTGTACTGTTATTTTTCTTTTTTCTTTTCTTTTTTCTTCCTTGTCTTGTAAAATCTAATTCAGAATTGTCTTCTTTAATATTCATAATGATTTTATGGGTGCCCTCAATGTTCCAATGTTCTTATATATGCATTATATATTATTGATGGGAGAAGACTTCACAAGTTGGTAATACTTGTGTCCTATCCCTTTTGTAGAGTTAACAAATAAAATTATTGTAAACTAATTCGATATGCCTGCAAAGGTCCTGTGAATGGGTACGGTTACACATACATGACATACCACCATGTAAATGCGGAATACAATACAAAATGCTTTATTAAACGTCGAGTATAAAGAATACAATACAAAATGCTTTATTAAACGTCGAGTATAAAGAATACAAAAAGGTCCTGGGAACTTTTCAAATCGTCATACGTTTTTACATGAATAAAATTTACATCACAAGCACAATACATGACATCTGTCTAGTCAAAGTCCTTCTCATGCAGACATACACAAATTATTAGTCAACGTATAAAGTAACATGGAAGCAAATGCAAATGTAATTAAAATGGAAAAGCAGTACTAAATATAATCAACAATGTAAAAGCATATTAATTAGCAAAGCTAAGCAGGACAATGACATGACTTGCCATTGCATGAGTTTAGAAGATTCTTAAATTGTAAAGAGGATTCCTTGCGAAAATGGTCTGACAAGTCATTCCAGGTTTTTACAGCAAAACATTTAAAGAAATACAAACTATACCTTGATGTTCTTACCTATCAAAAATGTACTGTGCACAATTAATCGACATTGAGAGATGGCAGTTGGTATTTCTCCCTCGCTTTTATTTAATCTCTTCAATCTCATATATTATCGCTAGGCTTAACAACTACTTATGAATTTTTTAACTAAACAATTTGCTTTCAATCTTACGAATAACAAAACTTATCATTTATGGTTTAATATTGTTTATTTCAATCCTTTAGATGGCCTCTTTTAGTCAAATTAGGGGGCGTCTCACAACGTAACGGGTATTTGAAAAATAGTGGTCAGTTGAATAACCAATTGTGATGTGTAAAGTATATATGATATTTATATCAAAATAAAAGAACTACTAGAATAATATATTATATTTATCAAAGTGGCTTTGATTTCAAAAAAGTTTGTTTTCGTTCTTTTGAATTTATTAATCATTGTACATTAACTGCGTCTTTCATTTATATTCGAACAACTTAAAATAATTTAAAGTCAGACCTAGTACTGAAAAGTATCATAGTATGTACCTTCACAAAAACCGTAGTAAAAGTAAAAGTTAAGTATATTTATTTTTCGACGACATTAGAATATTATCCAAATTCCCAAGAACGCTTCACGACACTTATTTACAATGCAAACCGTGTTTTTTTTTCATTTTTGTTTAGTTATGATTTGTTTTTCTTTTTTGAATTTTACTTCCGTGAAATCTGATGATGTGTGTGGTTGCGTAGTATTGTTTGTATTTTTGCCGTTTAGCCACTTTTTGTGTGTATTTTTCTTAAACTGAGACCAAATGGGTAATTGTATTGAACAATATAGGGCGGCTATTGGTTTATTCAATCTTCGTGATTATTCATTTAAGACAGTTTGTTATACCTCTAAAAGTAATGATAATTCTATGACAGAAATATTACTTACAAATTTTTGGTGTTCATTTTTCGTCGTCTCTCTTAGCATTCTCCAAAGCTTAAGTCCCAACATTAATATTATTTTCCTATTTTTTGTTTTAGAACACGTCCTTATCATTGGCAATATTGAAACAATCCCGAGTCCAAATTCGGAAAGTGGGTCTAACTCTAGTGTTAACGAATCCATATTCTCCATATGCAATATCAATATCCGTAGTCTGAGAAATAGGGTCAACTTTCTAGAACATTTCACAGATGAATTTGATATAGTAACCGTTACTGAAACTCACTTAGATCCAAGTGTCAATAATGATGACTTGCAGCTCCATTCTTTTTCTAATAATATTATCCGTAAGGATCGTAACAATACCGGTGGCGGTATACTGATCTTTGTAAAGGATGGTATATCAATGATACGAAAAGGTGAACTCGAAAACCCCATTGACGAAACATTATGGGTAGAGACAAAAGGTAAAGGTCAATGTTTTCTACTTTGTTGTATTTATCGACCAGAATGGACGGACGCTGACTTTTGGACAAGGCTAAACAACTCAATAGAGCTCAGTTACCAATTTACGAAAATATTGTGATAACTGGTGATCTGAATTCGAATTTATTTAGGCTCCACAATAATAGATTATATGACACAATGAATCTCTTCAATTTAAAAAGTGTAATTGATAAACCGACAAGGATGACTGATCACAGTAGCACACTGCTAGACCCAATTCAATTCACATTAACAGATGTACTTAAAGTACCATCAGAAATAAGTGATCATGATGCCCCAATTATATTTCTAAAATGTCCAAGATATGAACAAAAATCATTCAAAAGAGAAATTTGCCAATATGATAACATTAATATAGAATATTTTTCGTCACAACTTGATAATGTTGATTGGGACGAACTGCTGTCTAACACCGAGGATGTCGATGATATGTGTAAAACCTTTTCCCAAAGGTTTATTGGTATTGCAAGGGAGAGTATCCCAACAAAGTTAGTTCAGATACGCAATAATGATAAACCGTGGTTTGATAGTCAGCTTAGAAAGGAAATTCGAAAAAGGGACCGATTTCGTAAAAAAGACCCTAAAAACTAAAAGCGAAACTGACATTAATAAATACAAAAAGCAAAGGATCAAAGTAAATAATCTTAAACAACATTTAAAAGAAAAATTCGAAAAAAGTTTGGATAATATTATACTCAATAATGTTGCTAACTCAAAAACTTATTGGAAAATAATGAAGATGCTTATAAAATCTCATAAGGGCTCTGGTGAAATACCTCCACTTAAAAATATTATTAATGACGAAAATATTGGTGATACCGCATACGGAGACGACGAGAAATGTAATTTGCTTAATAAATACTTCAGTCTAATTTCATCTCTGGAGGACGAGAATGTTCCTCTTCCTGATTTTGAAGAAAAGACAAATATTTTCTTAACTGAACTTGAAATAAATGAATCTGAAATCGTAGACATAATAAAAACATTAGATCCCCATAAAGCATCTGGTCCTGACATGATAAGTCATAGAATGTTGAAAATATGCCCCGAAAAAGTAGCAATTCCTTTAAGAATTATATTTAAGAAATCCCTAGAATGATGTAAGTTTCCCACCATTGGAAAATTGCAAATGTAATAGCGATCTTAGAAAAGGAGACAATTCTCTTCCATCTAATTATAGGCCAATATCTCTGATAAGTTGTGTTGGGAAAACTGATGGAACGCATTGCTTATAAACATGTGTTTAACCATTTACAAAGAAATAAGCTAATTTATGAATATCCGTCTCGTTTTCTTCCAAAATGTTCAACAGTTCATCAACTAATAGAAATTTATAATTGTATTTTAAATTCTTTAGAAAATATGGAGGTAAGTTGTTTTGTGTTTTGCGATTTTTCAAAAGCTTTTGATAAAGTATGGCATCGTGGGTTATTACACAAAATGAAGTCATATGGTATATGTGGAAATTTATTGAATTGGTTTCAAAGTTATTTAGACAATAGAAAACAAGGGTAGTAATCAAACAATCGTCTTCGCAACCTTGCAACGTTACAGCTGGTGTGCCTCAAGGCTCAGTTTTAGGTCCTCTGTTATTTATGATATATATCAATGATATTGCTGAAAATCTTTTGTCCTTATGTAGACTATTTGCAGACGACACGTCTCTGAGCTACTCTGATCGTGACTTATCACACATAGAGACAGTGATTGGTCATGGCCTCAGAGAGCTAAGTGATTGGTCTAAAAAATGGCCCATTTCTTTTAATCCTGATAAAACGGAAATTATGTTGTTTTCTAATATTGAAAGTCCCGAAATAAACTTTGAATTTAATGATAAAAATATAACAGTTACAGATATGCATAAACATTTAGGTGTAACATTTAGTAGCGATGCAAAATGGCATAATCATGTTGAATGTATAATAAAAAATGTACCGAAACATTTAAATGTATTACGGAAACTTAAGTATAGTTTAGGAAGAAAGAATCTTGAATCACTATATCTTACTTTTATTCGACCGTTATTTGAATATGCATGTGAAGTTTGGGCATGGGTTATTGCAATAAACTTGAACAATTGCAGCTAGAGGCTGCTCGAATAGTAACTGGACTTCCAATCTTTACTAGTGCACGAATCATTTATTGTGAAATCGGATGGGAAACTCTAGCAGAAAGACTTGAAAGAAGAAAACTACAATTGTTCTATAGTATTCAACATAATAATGCTCCAGAATATTTATACAATTTGATCCCACCAACAATTCAGAGTACAACAGTTTACCCCTTACGTAATGGAAATGACTTGATACATCCTTTTTGTCGACTGACACAAGACTCGTTTTTACCATCAACTATACAGTTATGGAATAAACTCAATTTGTCTACTCGTAACATTGAATCCATAGGTAAATTTAAAAATGAATTAAAGAGGA
Organism: Perna viridis; assembly: GCA_037379345.1. NCBI lineage: Eukaryota > Metazoa > Mollusca > Bivalvia > Mytilida > Mytilidae > Perna > Perna viridis. The sequence continues at coordinate 777,663 of CM074520.1, forward strand.
GTAAATCAATTCCAGCAAACAGAGTTCCTAAATATTTCGAGTTTGGAAATCGTAAATTAAACATTATTTTAACACAAATACGATGTTCGGCCTCCTTTTTTAATTATGATCTCTCGAGAGTTAACATTAAAACTGATCCATCCTGCCGATGGGGTGCTAGCATTGAAGATTCAAATCATTTTTTCTTTGAATGTCCTCACTATTCTGATATTAGAAATAGACTCCTTATTAATCTAAATTGGTTACCGGAAAATTGTCGAGTAAATGTAAGTACCTTAACATGTGGTCACCCGGCTCTTACCGATGAGCAAAATACAATAATTTTTAGTCATGTAAAATACAATAATTTTTAGTCATGTATATAATTATATAAAAGGATCTAAGAGGTTCCTTATTGTATAATCAGTATCATTGATACTGTAAGTATAATTATAACAACCACATATATCATTACATCATCACAATATTTGCTAGTTATATCATGTCAATATTATGTTTATATATTTATTGTATTGTTTTTGCATGCTTTATGCAATATGTATTGTTACACACTATATATGGGAGAAGACTTAATAAGTTTGTCTAACTTGTGTCTAATCCCTTTTGCATAATTACGCAAATAAAATATGTTTAAACTACGCTGGGTGGTTTTGCTGTGTTCTGATATCTGAAATTATATGTATTTTCTTTTATTTCAATTTGCCTATTACCGGTTAAATGGAAGAAAATATGAAATTCAGAAAATTCTTCTATTTGCCAAAAACTCATTATTGTCAAATTGAAACTGAAAAATACGCAGCTGAAATGAGCAGATCTGCTGGATATATCGATAATTACAGCAAAATTACCCGACATGTCTATTTTATATGTTATTTCATATCGTTTATGTGCTAAAAATAAACATTCGGGTTCATGTTAAGGTATTTTTCTTTGTTCGTGGGTAGGAATGACAATTTTTCACCTAACTTGACTTGGAAAACTTCATTATATTTATTACCTGGGCTCATTTGAAAGCGCAAACACTTTATAAAGGTACTATATCACACAAAAGCTTGTTTAAACTATGGTATTTTGAAAAAAAAAAGATATCGGGTGATATAGAAGACATTCTGAAAATTCCCTTTTTTACGATTTTATAGTAATTATAACCCCAAAAAGAAAATCTTAGCGCCTGAATTTATCAAATATACTTGGTACATCATTATTTTAATTATAAATGCCGAAGATATGAGTTTTACAGAGTCACATTTTGTAATGAGAATTATATTTGATACTGAGTCCAGTTTTTATGGGTACGGCTAATACTGTAAACATTTTTTGAAAATTCTTCCTTGAAAACTAGTCTTTCGTGGTCTTTTATGTAGAAAATTCAATTATCTATCGACTGATACCAAATTTGAAACGTTTTAGTTGATAATTTGTGGAGTCGACTTTTTACGGGAAAATAGAAAATCCCATTTTTAAAACAAAGTCTGCCTATTAAAATCGTCACAAAACATCAATAGAAGCTCAGAAGAAATACTAAACAGAAAATACCAAAAAGCCATTTTTTACTGAAGCATAAATGTTCAATGGGTTTTAACATTGAAAAAGGGCCAATTTAAGCTATTTTTCGTGTGTTGGTGGTGTTACATCAAAGGGTAGTGAAATGCGTCTAGAGCGACTGGGATCAAAATTATAGATCTACGTTGTCGCTGGTTAGTCTATTTGTAGGCGAAAGGGAGAGTCAAGTGCGTAAATCTTGCCCGCGCTAGTACAAAGCCTCTACACTACCAAGACTTCTTCAAATGCCTCCCTATGGTAGTGCACGTCAACTGGGATACAGTATCTCAGGCAAAATTTTAAGAGAATCTCGGAGTAGCAAGGACCCCAGAGATGCAGTGTGTAGGCCCACCGGTTTGTGGATATGCCCTTGCACTCATCAACCTTGCCCCAGCTAATGGGTTAACTAGTTCTACTGCTTTGTAGACGAATCGGGAGGGTCAAAGGCTATGGAAGAAAATCCAAACAGAAAATCCGGGCAGATGACCCCGTTACCAGGAAAATGGAATCATCTAAGGAAAGGAAATCCCCAACAGAAAAACCTATCCACATTGAGGTTGATCGTAGGACTAATCATCCAACATCACAAAAAGCAAACTGATTACAACAACTGTAAATGAGTCAATTAGAAACCAAGGGATTAGCGAAAATATCCAGCATTCTCCAGAGGACGATTTTATAGAATGCAGATGGACAGGATCAGGAAAGATCAAGACACCATCATTTACTCAGGAAGACAAGGTGATCATCATAGCAATGGAGTTGCAATAGCCATGTCGAAGGAAACTTCAAAATCATTATATGAATGGTCACCAATTAGCAATAGAATCATAACTGCGCGTTTCTGGTCAAAATACATCAAGACCACAGTTATCCAACTATATGCACCAACTAATGACGCAGAGGATGCAACAAAGGACATTTTCTATGAAACACTACAACGAGTTTTCAACAATACGCCACAACACGACACCATCTTCATCATAGGAGATCTGAATGCAAAAATTGGCAACAAGTTAGATGGCGAAGATGGAATTGTAGGTATCCATGGATTGAAATCCGATAAGAATGATAATGGTGAACGTTTTACATCTTTCTGTTCAATCAACAACCTGGCAATCACATCAACTATGTTCAAACATAAAGATCTTCACATGCACACCTGGACATCACCTAATGGAAACCATCATAACCAAATTGACCATGTGGCTGTGAATGGAACATTCAGAATATCTATCTTAGATGTCAGAGTTCATAGAGGAGCTGACGTTGATTCTGACCGCAACCTTATCGTAACAAAATCAAAGATGAAACTGCACAAAATTGGAAAAGCTGCTACAACTACATCAAGATATGAAACATGCAAAATAAAGGTACCAGAAGTCAAACACCAGTTTCACCTAGAATTGAAGAACAGGTTTAATGCTATCCAGTATGAACAACTAAATGAACAGGGAGAAGTTGAAGAAAGATGGAACAACATCAAGACTGTTTACAGTGAAACTACCAAGAACATTCTAGAAATTCTGAATGGATAATTCAAGAAAGTTGGAAATGTGTTGAAGAGAGAAGATCATTGAAACAAAAAATCAATGACACAAAGTCAGAACGACTTCAATAAAAATTTAGAGAACAGTACAGCAAGAAAGACAAGGAGGCCAAAAAATGTATGAGGGATGACAAAAGGAAATGGGTTGATGAGATGACCAATGAAGCACAAAAATCTGCAAACAACGGAAATATGAAAGGAGTATATGACATCACCAAGCTACTCTGTAGCGAAAGACCAAAGCAAGTAGAAAGACAAACAAGGAAAACTACTATCCCAAGAAGGAGAAATAAGATCAAGATGGAAAGAACATTTCAGTGAGGTTCTAAATAGACCCATTCCACCGCATCCCTCCAGATATTTCTGAAGATCATATTGAGTTGTTGAACATAAACACCGAGTCACCTACCGAAATAAAAATAGAGAAGAGCCTCAAAGAAATGAAGAAAGGAAAGGCATCTGGGGTAGATAACATTACAGTAGAATTACTAACAGCTGACATTAAAACAACTGTAAAAGAGCTACACCACCTATCCAGAGTAATATGGACCACCGGTAAAGCACCAGAAGATTGGAAGAAAGGCTTAATCATTAAATTAGCCAAGAACGGAGACCTTACAAACTATGGTAATTGGCGAGGAAAAACACTTATGGCAACAACAGCAAAAATAATGGGCAAAATTATTATCAAAAGATTAGCTCCACCCTTGGACCAAAAGTTACGGGAAGAACGAACAGGCTTTAGAGCTGGAAGAGGTACCACCGAGCAGATTTTTGTTCTTCGTAACATTTTAGAGCAGGCTATCGAATGGAACTCAAACTTCTATTTATGCTTCGTCGACTTTGAAAAAGCATTTGACAGTGTCCATCGTGAAACCTTATGGACGATTATGAAGGTGTGTGGTATGCCAGAAAAAAAACCAGATCGAAATGGTTAAGATCATGTTTGAAGACAACAAATGTTCAGTTGTTGATGGCACAGGGATAAATGAATGGATCGACATCAAGTCAGGAGTCAAGCAGGGGTGCAACATGTCAGGCTTTTTGTTCCTTCTAATAATTGACTGTATCATGAGACAAACAACCAAAGATAACAGCACTGGCATTCGATGGAAAATGACAACAAAGCTAGATGATTTAGGCTTTGCAGACGACATTGCCTTTCTCTGTAACACGAAAGATCAAAAGCAACGAAAAATAGACAACCTGAACAGACATGCAATATCAACTGGGCTAAAAATTAATGCAGCAAAAACCAAATCTATGCGACTAAACGTCAAGAACTATCAATCCTTCATGATTGCTGGAAAGGAAATAGAGGACGTGAACAACTTTGTCTACCTTGGTGCAACAGTCAGCAGCACGGGAGGTACAAATGAGGACATACGTAGGAGATTTGGGCATGCACGAACAACATTTTATAAGCTCAGAAAAATATGGAACAGTGGCCAAATAAGCAGAAAGACCAGGATCAAACTGTTTCAATCAATTGTGATCTCCATCCTTTTATACGGCTGTGAAACATGGAAAATGACCAAAGGAGATAAAAAAAAAAAAAACAAAAAAACAAAAAAAACAACAGGACACATTCCAACACAAATGTCTCAGATACATATACAAGATCTACCAGCTTCAAAAGATAAGTAATGAAAATCTGAGAGAACAAGCAAAAGTGGAAACAATCAGCCAACACATAAAGACCAGAAGATGGAAATGGTTAGGCCATGTATTACGGATGAACAACAACTCGCACTCAAGAACTGCGCTGACATGAACACCGGAAGGACGACGGAAAAGAGGAAGGCCAAAAGAAACCTGGCGGAGAACCTTAGAGAGAGAAATGCACAATATGGAATTAGGAACGTAGACGGAGGCAGCAAGATCAGCTCAAAATCGTGAAGGATGGTGAACACTCGTTTACAGCCTTAATCTCCCTCAGGAGAAAAGGAATTAATTTGTTCTCTTGAGAGGGGTTGTTAGATGTTTCAACATGTATATAGTTAATTGCGATATGGCGAATAGTTCCCCTGTTCCTTCCATGATGAATAGCCACCAGTATTCGGCATCATGGAGGCTCCACCGAGTAACAATTAAACATTACATGTATAAACATCACCGATGTCCTTTTGATGAACAATTAACAATATTGCCATGACAGTACTTAAACTGGTCTGGAGCTGGCATGTCAGTTAACAGCTATTAGCCCTTAGTTTGTACATTAGTGTAATTTATATTCAGTTTCTTTATTTCCGTTGTAACAAGGGACTCAGACCCTTTTGAAATGCATGATTTTTAGGTGTGTTTGATTGTGCAATAGTTTCGACAGTGGGCAGATTTTAAAGGGAGGTGTAATCATTTGACCACGCCAAAGTACTTTAACCCGCCGCATTTTTGCGCCTGTCCCAATTTAAGTCAGGAATTTTTGGGCTCTTGATGTCTTGTTTCGTTTTCACCTTTAGTTTATTTTTATACTACTTGAGTATATAGGGACAACTCTTGCGCTGTACCCGTGCATAATAATGGCAGGCTCTCCTGTGGTGGGAGGGTTTCAACGTCGTTTATTTAAGACCAAAGGGTGGCCTTCGACTGACATTTTTATCTCGATGGGGTTGCTATCTCTTTGAAATATTCACCATTACTATTTTGGTTATATTTTCACACCTTTCTACAACATCTATGATAAATATCCATTTGGCTCTAATGTATTTAATGGTACTTACCTTTGCAAAGTTTCATCTTGAAACGGTCCGGTGCAGACGGACGGACACGAATTGAATTGAATCCAGTGAAGCATAAACGTCAGATAAAAAAAATGCTTCAGCAAACGTCGTGATCATCTGAACTATGACAATATAGGTTCACTTTTAATAAAAAAAGATTAGATTTTTTTGGGACGTAATGTTCAGTTCATTTTGGGACGAATTAACCGTATCCCAGCTGATTCCTTTGACTGCACCGGTTCTTTAAGTGTATGTGAAATATTATATTTATCTTTTTTGGGAGGACACATAACGTTGTATTTGTACTCCAAACGAGAAATATAATCGTAATATCCATGTATTTTGTATTTGGTTGAAGTGTAACTGGCGTTTTGAACTATAGTCCTTTGTTACTGTAAGTGTAATAGTAATAGACGAATGGGGAAACCATTGTTTACTTATTTAATTTTAAAAATTGTGTCTGTGGATTTCATTGTACATTTCAAAATGTGTAATGATGACTTTTGATGCAAGCTCCACTGTTCTCAACTCACAACCTGCTGTAGACAAAACACTTTCAAAGTACTTATGCACCGTAAGTGCCATAAACATGCACTACCCTGGTGTTAAATATACAAGATAATCATGAGTTTTTCCTTGATGGTAATTGTAAAATGATCCATGACTCAAGGCAAGGATTTTTTTAGTAGACTATAGTTAACTACAAAAATCCTTGCTCAATATATATGTACTTGTAAACCTTTGGGGGAATTTTCAGCTGTGTGTATATAGCTTACATTGTAAAAATAAAAGACAAAAAGAAAACATTTCGATAATGTCTCAAAAGAGCTGACTGCAGCATGCAGAGTCAGACACTGTTTGATCATGGAGCTTGTACCCAAACAATACTTTTGGCAAAATCTTGAATATCTTTCAAAAATTCATTTCAAGTGCACTACAGGTGTGTGATCCAAGCATACATTAATACAATTTAAATACCAACATATAGTATACTCTGATAAATGTATTTATGGGCATGTATTTGGTACATACATTGTACTTTCCTTTTTAGCTCACTTGTCCTAAAGTACATGTGAGCAATTGTCATCACTTTGTGTCTATAGTCATTCTCCTCCATCATTATCGTTGTCCGTAAACTTTTTCAAACATCTTCTCCTCTGAAACTACTTGACAAATTGTAACCAAACTTTCCTTCAATGTTCCTTAAGGTATCTTTAATAATCTTTGTGTGGAGATCTCTTATCTTGTGAAAAACATGGCTCCCATTACTAAAAATAGACCATAGGGGTCAAATTGCAAATTTATACAAATAACTCCAGAACAGTTGGGTTTAGCTAAAATCTGGCTGGGATTATTTTTAAATACAATGATTGCAATTATTAGCCATAGATCATCAAGGAAATGAAATAAAGGCAAATATCAATACCTACGTTAGTGTGTTAGCGACATACTTATTTTTTTTTATTAATTTGCTATATCAAATTGGTGATTTTGTCATAATTATTTATTACATGTATCTTTCAGTGATTAATTCAATGAACATTCATGCCAAATTAACGATTTGATGCCACAAATTAAAAAAAAAAACTAGAGGCTCTATAGATCCTGAGTTGCTCATCAAGTCATTTATAGTCTTTTTGGCTTTCTCAGCTGAACTCATGACCCTATTGTACTATCATTTAATCGATAGAGAGCAAACTGGTTATCCAACCAGTTTTCATGTTATGATATAAATCTCTCATAAATAGTCATTTTTTGGCTAAACTCATTAGTTTTCCAGTTATTTCCACAAATCCTCAATTTTTAGTGGCCATGTTTTTCGACAGATCAAAAATCTAGGATATCTTAACAAACATTCATGCCATGTTTGGTTACAATCCATCCTACTAGTAGTTTCAGAGGAGATTTGTACAATTCTGCAAAAAAAATCTATTTCAGGACCCATAACTCATTCATTTGTCAATGAGTTTTTCTGAAAATTTCAGCATAGGTCCAATATATCTTGCTACATTTGTAAATAATTTTAATCCCTGCCAGATTTAGCTAAACCCAACTGGTTTGAGGTATTTGTACAAATTTTCAAATTAATACAAAAAAGTGTAAAAATAGGTGTTTTATTAAAACCCATGTAGAGTGTTGTTTTTTTTTTTTGATTTTAATTATTTTTTATTGTGTTCCTTATTTTATTCTAGTAAAGAAATGTATCAGCTAATTTTATGTGGTTTTTAAATTAGGGGTCAAAGGGGCCACTCCTGAAAAACAATCAACTTTTATTTTTGGTTTGATTTTGAAAATTATTTTAAAATTGGATTCCTCACAAAAATCCCTGCCAGAATTTTTTTTTATATGATTTCAGATATCTCTTACTATTTTTGAATTATTATGGGTCAAAGGGGCCACACCCAAATAATCAACTCTTTTTCGGGTCTGATTTTACAATGTTCTTTAATTCAATTTGAAATTTTGTGGAATATACTGTCCACTGCAATCATATCATGCTGTGTTTTTTTTTATTGTTACCAAGTGTAGATGAATGCATTCTGTATTGAAATTTTCATTTGACAGTACCTAGAAGACAAGACTTGAGTATAGTTTCCGTCATCAGTGTCCACATTATGATTTTTATGTTATGTTTTCTAATTACATCAGTTTTAAATAAACCCCTTGTGTTAGGTCAATCATATTTGGTGTACAGTTGCATTAGCTTCACTGCATCACAGCAACATGTTTTTTTTTCATGCTTTCATGTTTGATGCCACCAGTAACGGTCTATTGACTTCATAATTTCTTTTTAAGATTTTAATATTGAATTTTCTCATTAGGTCAGTTTGACATGATGAGCTCCTGCTTGGTCAATGATATTTAATGTAATTTTACATTAGCTTCACTACATGACGCTTCCATAACTGTTTTGTGCACATGGCTCTCCATTTGTCGTGTATTGATTTTGAAATTTTGCAAAACAGTGATCATGATCTACAGGTAAGACATATCTCTGTGAGTTATTGGACTTGCATGTAAAATTATTTTTCATAATTCTTAATCATAAAAGACCTTGTGATTGCAACTTCTCTGTTTACAAAGATGTTTACAAAATGCTGGAAATTTTAATCAACAACATATTTGTCCAGTGTGGTGGATGTGTTTTCAACGAATGGTCGGCATTCCAAATGGGAACAAATTGTGCTCCTTTACTTGCTGACCGATTTCTTCACTCTTATGAGGCTGATGACGTATTATCTTTAAACAATCCTAATACCGGGCATTTGATACATCGCATCTACCCCAAAGAACATGAGATGAAGGATACTACAGATGCTGTGAAGTCAGCCTCATACCTTGACCTACACTTAGAAATCGATGGAAAACTATTGACCAAACTTTACAACAAATGTGATGATTTTTCATTCAGAATTGTCAACTTTCCTTTCATCTCTGGCAACATCCCTTCAGCACCTGTGTATGGAGTGTTCATATAACAACTCATACGTTATGCCAGAGCTAGCCGAAACTACGCAGACTTTTTGTATCACTAGAACTCTAACAAATAGGCTTCTGGAACAGTGTTATGTTGCTACAAGATTGAAGTCATCACTACAGAAGTTTTATGGTCGTCATCATGAATTTGTGGATCATTATGGTGTATCCTTCTGCACCATGAAAACTGATTAATTCTACGGGTCATAGTTTTCATTTCCTCGTTTGTCTACCCCGGACTTGACTTTTTATGAGCAACTTGGCGGGTGTTTCTAGAAAAGCAGAGGACGCTTACCCTACTGGTGCACCTGGTCCATGCTCCCAGTTTTTAGTGGAGTCTGAGTTGTTCATTTGCTTTTGTTACTTTGGATGTATGATTTTAGTTACTTTGTGTTCTTTGTTGTGTATGTCTGTTTTCTATGTCTGGTCTTTGTCCCTGGATTACATTCGTTTGATCACCACTATAACCTTGGTTCCCTTGATTACTCTCTAAAACTACTTCGTTGATGTTTTTCCTGTTTGGTAGATTTGTTGTTATGAAGTATAGAAGTGCATACTCTACAGCTATTTGGGTTTTACATTGACATTTCATGTAATGTGTTGAGTTGACAAAGGATCTTTATAGTGTATGTCTCGTCACATGACTCAGTGGTTTCATGAGAATGGGTCCATATCTACCAATCAAATGCAGGAGATTCATTATAAGTATATCATTGGGTTCAATATTAAAAGCAAAAAAAGCTTTTTGTGTAAAAATACGGATAAAAATTTACAAAGATTTAGTTCTCTAGGATAAAAATGTTAGGAAAAGCATAAAATAGAAGATTTTGCATTGTGATGCAGCGTTTCGATTTCCTGGAAATAAACAATAAAATGCAGATCAGTCTTTTGAATTCAATACGCTCTACATTGGAAATTCCTGAAGGAAAACTGAAACTAGAACGAGACTTACAATCTTATTTACCTGGTGATGTATTGTTTAAAAAAATGTACATGTAGGAACAGTTAATGTTTAAGGTATCTTGTGAATGTAACTCTCTGAAACCATAATTTGCTCACAATATTTCTAGTTATAGATCAGAATCATCTGTCCGTCCGTCCATCTGTCATTCCATTAATTTAGTTGCTTAGTTGCAACTATCTCGTATCCCAATGAATCAATTGATTTCAAATTTGGTGTATGGCTTTATATACATTGGCTTACATGTACCTTGTTAGCAATGAAATCGACTTTCTGTTTCGTGGGACATTTTTCACTATATGAAAGAATAAAAGAAAATTTTTGTCACAAAAATTTTGGCTCCCATTGGATGGATTGGTTTTAAATTTTTTTGTGTTCCTTAATATAGATAGGGCATATATTATTTTGGATCCAGTCCAATATCAACTTCCTGTACAACAGAGGGTGCAACTTCATGTTTTGACCTAGCTGTTACCTTGTACACATGTAAATGTACATTTGTACAGTCCTGTTTATGTGCCTAAATCCATGTAGTATAGATCAGATACAAGAAACAATATTATCTAGTACTACTAATTGCACATTATTACAAATTATTTCAAAACCAAATTATGTTTAGATATTAATGTATTCCATGTGCTGTTGGCTAGAAAGTCTGATTTTTAAATAAATACTTTAGTTCTGATAGTTTCATATACCGTGATAATACACTCATAGGGGAAAATCATGTCTTACATTTAATTTTAATTTATGTTTTTGCTATTAATGTCATTTGACAAACAATTTTATACAACAGCAAAACACGTTGTTGTATAATGGTATGATCCTGGCAGTTGCTTGATTGGAAGTCAGTGTATGGTTCATTTTAATTGTGCCATCTCAGAAAAGGAAGGCTGGGATAGATTTCTTCTTGATGGTGGGGGAGGGGTGATTGGTGGTGAATGGTTGTGAATTAAATGTTTGGAAATTACAACTCAAAAAGGGGCGAGAAACAGATATTTTCATTACGTCCAGACAGCTATTCTGCTATGATTCATCTGGGTGAGTAACGGGTATTTTTATTACGTCCAGACAACTACTCTGCTATGATTCATCTGGGCGAGAAACAGGTATTTTCATTACGTCCTGACAACTACTCTGCTATGAATCATCTGGACAAGAAACAGGTATTTTCATTACGTCCAGACAACTCTGCTATGATTCATCTGGGTGAGAAACAGGTATTTTCATTACGTCCAGATAAATTACTCTGCTATGATTCATCTGATTTCTTTAATTTGATATCGTTTTACAAGCAAAGGAAGACTTGGATGGATATTGGGGTTGTGACTGGAACCATTCATGAACAAAAAGTACCACTTTGATTCTGGTATAATTCTTATCCTGTGTCAATATTACCTCTCGATCAAAATTCAGAGCGGTATCAATTCTGCATGGTGCAATCATACTTGCCTGAATTGTTCAGGGTTCAATCTCTGTGGTCATATCAAGCTGCATCATGCAAAACATCTTTTCTATGACATGGTTTAGATAGGAGCTTGATTTAAACTCTCACAATTTCAGAACTGCATACATCTAAATTACAGATTAAAATTAAATCTGTTCCATTTTTTCCACCCAATATGCAAGTTAGTCTTCATTATTTGTTGCTAGCACTTGGTTTTTGTGGTTTACTCTTCTTTTTTTTTTACATTAAACATTTATTTTTTATGGTTGACACTTTGGTTTTTGTGGCTGGCACTTGGTTTTGCATTTGACGTTTGGTTTTTATGGTTTACACTTTGTTGTTTGTGGTTGAACCAATATTTTTGTGGCTGGCATTTGGTTTTTTGTTTTTGTGGTTGAGAGTTGTTTTTAGGGGTTGACACTTTAGTTTTTGTAGTTGACACGTGGGTTTTTGTAGTTGACAATTGGTTTTTGTGGTTGACACTTCTTTTTGTTGTTGACACTTGGTTTTTTGGGATTGACACTTTGGTTTTTGTGGTTGGCACTTGGTTTTGGGGTTGACACTTGGATTTTTGTGACTTGCCCTTGGTTTTGGGGTTGACACTTTGATTTTTGTAGTTGACACTTGGTTTTTTGGGTTGACACTGGTTTTTGTGGCTGGCACTTGGTTTTGGGGTGGACACTTGGGTTTTTGTGGTTGACACTTGGTTTTTTGGGATTGACACTTTGGTTTTTGTGGTTGGCACTTGGTTTTGGGGTTGACACTTGGATTTTTGTGACTTACCCTCGGTTTTGGGGTTGACACTTTGGTTTTTGTAGTTGGCACTTGGTTTTTTGGGTTGACACTGGTTTTTGTGTTGGCACTTGGTTTTGGGGTTGACTCTTGGGTTTTTGTGGTTGACACTTGGTTTTTGTGGTTGACACTTGTTTTTGGGGTTGATACTTTGGTTTTTGTGACTGGCCCTTGGTTTTGTGGTTGACACTTTGGTTTTTGTAGTTGACACTTGGTTTTTTGGGTTAACACTTTGGTTTTTGTGGCTGGCACTTGGTTTTGGGTTTGACACTTGGTTTTTATGGTTTTCACTTTGTTGTTTGTGGCTGAACCAAGGTTTTTGTGTTTTGTGGTTGACACTTGTCTATTGGGGTTGATGCATTAGTTTGTGGTTTACACTTTCGTTTTTTAGTTTACTCTTATGTTTTTGGGGTTTTTACTTGGTTTTTATGGTTGGCACTTGGTTTTGTGGTTGAACCTTAGTTTTTGTGGTTGACAATTGGTTTTTGTTTTCAATTGAACTTGGTACTGACTCTTGGTCTTCAGGTTGACTTTTGTTTTTTGTGGTTTACACTTGGTTTCCTGGTTGACACAATGTTTTGGGGGATAACACTTTGGTTTTTGTGATTGGCTCTTAGTTTTATGTTTGACATCATGTTTCCTGGTTGACTCTTATGACAGACACTTGGTTTCCTGTTTGCGTTTGGTTTCCTAGTTGACACTTGGTTTCCTGGTTGACCTTTTGTTTCCTGGTTGACAGTTGGTTTCCTGGTTGACACTTTGTTTTGTGGTTTACTCTTGGTTTTTGCCCAATAACTTGGGTATTAATCATTATATCATATGAAGTTAAAAAAACAAATTTCCTTACCATTAAAGATATTTTGGCATGATGTTCCTGCACAGGCCGTGTTTTTTTTGTACTTAATGGCATCTACAAAATTTAAATTTTATTAGAAAGTTCTTGATTTGGTTCTGGTCATAATGAATATACTATAGTAAAGCTTAAAATCGTTCTAATAATGTTTTTTTATTTATTTTTTACAGTAACTTTGTATTTTGTGGTGTCAATTCAGTGTTGTATATATTGACCTTCAAATATAATACATTTTTTATCTTATATATATATATTGCAAGACTATTCATGGCGTGCTGTTTTCTTCAGTTTAAGGCTCTGCAACATTTTGTCCTACTTAAATTACCACTATAACATATTGCTTGAGTAAAATGTTGGTTTTACTATACAATGTGACTGTCCAGCTTTTGTTGACATGCCTTCTACTTAATAATTGTAAAATATTTGTTTTACTGAACTTCATCTGATGAACCCAATTAACTTGTTTTTCATCAGTGTATTCTAGTATTACCTGTCTTAAATCACTGGCCCCTTTCTCCTAACTCTTCTTCAAAATACTTGATTCCTAAATAAATGTTAAAGAAAAAGGAGGAACATGTGGTACAATATCATGTATAAACCAACACTTGAAACTAGATATATAAGCAGAAAAACTAAAAATTGGTTTGAAATTCAGAAGAATAGTCCTTTTTCATATTCCTGAGTTTGGCTTTGTTTTTTTTTAAGATTTTAAGCAAAAGAGTAACTTTCTACAAATTTGTCATCTGACAGACTGATTTACTGTCAAATTGAAGGAATGGACAGCAGTAGACTTCAGATTCAAATATTCAATTTATTAGAGCCATAAGTACTTGGATACTTTTAAATAACTTATTTTAAACCATTCAGGTACTTACTAAAGTTTAAATAGTTCAAGTTTCCAAGAAAAATGTTGACTCTTTTCCCTTTCCCCAATGAGACCACCAACCAGGTTGTCGGGTGTTGGTGGGTTATGTCCCTTTGAAAAACTAGCTAAAATTGCTTGCATTCAGTAAATATAAAAAAGGACTATTTCACAATTTTTTTCAAACATTTTATTTAAATCAGATTAATCAATATTAAATCAGGTTTTTGGGCGTTGAATCATGTTTGTTTTAGATTTATTGCCCTTGAACTTATCAAACTGAGTAATATAATTCCTATTTGCAAAATAAATGCATTTGGCTTTTTATATATACTTTTATGATTTTATGATTTTAACCTGCATGTGAGGAATATGAAGGTTCATCCTTCAAGAAAGTGAAGAAACTAGGAAAAATATTGCCAATAAAAATGTCAGACTGTCTGTTTACTGATTGAGCAAACATGATAAACAAATATCATAGAGTAGTAGTATGATATAATTGTTGGCTAAATCTTTATGTAATCTAATTTTCTATTCATGTTAATGGTAAGTTGAACTAGCAGTTCGTAACTACATTTCAATTTTGTAAAAGAGGTTGGGTTAAAAAACACATAGCATGTAATAACAGTGTAGACTATGAAGTCCTGTGAAAAGTTGGTACCATGATAAGATTACGGTAAAGGTTAAGATCTATGATGTAAATTGATGTCTTAAGTACTATTGGAAAGATCAAATCAAAAGATCAAAAACAGAGTAAAATCATCACAATCATCTCCCTAGCTAATTACTGGTACCTAGAGGCAGTCCACGTAATTGTCAGCAGTGACGTGAAATCTGACACCTTTATCCCCCAACATTAATTAGTCGAAGGTTATTTATAGATTAACTGTATTGTTGTTTAATCTGTGACAATAGTTATCTCTGACTTCAATGTAACCATGGTAACATTATTTTTATTTCTATTTAAGGTGTGATGTGTTGATGTGATTTGACTGTTTTAATGTTATAGATTGGACGTGTAGAAATAGTGGTAAGTTTTAACTCTTCATTCATATCTCAAGGTTATGAAATTCAGTAATATCTTTTTCTGTCATTTAAAATCAATAAAGTGTCAGTCTGAGGCTAATGAAAATTTGAGAATAAAATCTATTTCTTACAAAATACCATTTATAAATAATCAATAGACTTGAGCTGTGTTCATACATGTACATGTAATTGGTCTCATTATAACTTTATATTTGTATTTGTCTGGGGGATTTATTTTAAAACTGCTATTTATCGAAAGAATATTACTGTTATATATTTGAATTTTTCTGAGTTTATGGTTAAACTATTATTGGTTTATACTTAATTAAGAATATGAAATATATTAAAACTGATTTGAAGTGATTAAATGATATATTTTGCTTTGAAGTCATATTTTGAATTTTACAAAAAGGGAAGATATGGACTCAATGAATTATTTCCAGAATTTATGGTTTTATTAACATTTAGTTACACTTTGAGATCTTAATTCAAAGAATTAAGGTCATGTACACTGGTAACAAATTTCTTCTTAACTCATTAATGAATTGATATTATACTGAGTATCCATGAATTGATAGTTACATTACTATACTGAGTATCCATGAATACTCTACTGAATATACCTTTTCCTGACACTGTGGTTACATTTCATCGCTTAGTTAAATGAGGCTGAAAAATTTACTCTAGTAAAAGGGTATAACAACAAAGGAAAAGTTGTGTGAATAGCGAATTAAGATGTTCTGTTGACTGCTGATAGTAGGTGTGTGACTTTTTATAGATACTACATCTGATGGCATGGTTAGTCATGGTTCATATTGTCTACTATCATTTAAATGTCTGTCTGTCTGTAGATTACTGATATGAAGTGTATGACTGTCTTTGTATATAGAAACTTTGTTTTTAATGATGGCATGTGTAGTCCTGGTGGCCCTTATGATACCTATTGTCTCTCATACAGGCTATCATTTAGATGTCTGTCTGTCTGTATATTACTGATATGAATATGTATATAGACTCTTTGTCTTTTAACTGTTGGCATGTGTAGTCCTGGTCGTCCTCATGATACATAGATTTGGATGTCTGTCTGTTTTGTCATGCAATTTTTTGTCTTGAATAACAGCGAAAGTGGTCAGTCTAAAGGCTAGTCTTTAGTATGTTTTTTTTATATAATGTCTAATTTATTTATATTTGCATCTTCTCTATAATTATCACTTAAGCCAATATTGATACATGAATTACCAAACTGATGAAATCTAGGCAGTTGATAAAATGAAAGTCTGTAGAACAAATATTTCCAGGAAAGTCCCTAGACATGAAAAATGTGATTTATATGGTTAGGAATGAAATTAACTTTAGTGTGTAAGTTTTTATTCCATTGACAGGCCCAATTATAAAGGTTTTCAAAGGCAGTCCAACAATACAAAAGTAGTATTTATTACTAGTAATCTTATAACTGATATCACACTACAGGATAATTGATTAAATTACAGAAACTGAAGAAAAAATGAAGGACACTGGTATATCATCAATATTAGTTTTCTGTACCAGATTCTCATTATATAAGTTACTGATTTGTTGATCATATTTCACCTTGAAATTGTAATGTTTACATTATTGATGATGTGATAAAATCTGGTCAATGGAAAGCTTCAATCAATGTTATTTATTGAATATGCTATACACAATTTAAAAGATAGGTGACCTTACAAATCTGTATGTCTGGAGTAATATCTTACCTATGTAAGTAGTCATTTTCATCTTTATTTTGTGATAGCTGCCAACAAGAGTTCTTTTAAAATGATGAATAATATAGATATTTATTAAGAATGATAATGTATTCGTTTTTCCTTTATTTTTGATAATTAAATCTGTTGGCTGTTTATGTTAGGAACATTGATGCATTACTAGATAATATTTATGGATAACTGATATGGAAAAACAGGCCTTTCTTGAAGGTGTGTTAATTTACATTTGTTGAAGACCTATTTTGTATTTAGATTATAGGCAGGTGCATCTGTTGCATTTCACCATATTTATTCTTTTTTCTATGGTATGTTATTTGGGAAAGAATGTCAAAAATGAAAAATTCCTCAGATCATAATACTGCTTAATTCAGATATTGACTAATTGCATGTGGTATAATGCTAGACTAGAAATGTTTGGGGTGTTCATTTGTCAAAAGGAACCTCACCTTGATTTCTTCATAAAATACTGTATTTATCCATTGATACATTACTTTACTACATATTTGGTTTCAAGTATCCTAATGCCTTTTCTAGTATCCAGTGACAATGTACTTTTATCTAAACAAAGTGAAGGATTTATAAATGTGGAAAGTTTTCTAAATCAGATCTGAGATTGATGGAACAGCTTGTTTTGATTATCACTTAAGATATCAATGCTATTTACATTTCAGCAACACAGTACATGTAAACACTAATGGATGTCATCACCATAGCAACGGAGAGTGATGAAAGGTGGAAGGTACTTAGAGGACAGACATGTCAGAAAGGTCTATGATACCATAGCTCCAACTTTTAATGATATACCACAGAAAGTCTGGCCTAATGTGAAGAAGTTCATCAAAGGGTTAGATCCTGGGGCCATTGTTGCAGATATAGGTAAATAGTTTTAATATCGATACATTATGGAAAGCTTTGCTCATTTTGTCCACAGAATTTCAATCATTGGTACCTGTTGTGTTCTTTGTTATTTCTTCTTTTGTTGCATCATTCTCCCTTTGGAAAAAAATGTTATGCCAGTTTTCCCTAATCACTTTCCCTAGGCCAGTATCTTAGAGGTTGACTTGTATTTTATATGAGCCTAAACCACTTTCTGTTACTGAGTTGGAGCTAATAAAACTATTTCTCTATGTGTAACTTTCAAAATGTCTTGTCTTTTCCGTAAGGAAAAATTCTATATAAACTAAAAGAATATTTTCATTGCCTTTCATCAAGACCATCCAATAAATCTTGGAAACTCTATTTTGTCATTGTTTTATCCTGAGCGATAGTGAGGGGTTAAATAAGTACATAAATGGCCAGTCTGTGGTAAAACAGTGATTAAATGGAGTTTCTGTGATTTATTTCAATTCTAATAGGACTAGTTTCTTCATATTTTTGAATAGATGCAGCCCATGTGTTGCACATAATGTTGGTCATGTGTTTATCTTTTTTTTACCATGGTGTAGTCTAAAGAGCTTTGAAGCAGGTCATATTAGAATAGTGTTAAATATAAACTAAAATAAATGTGTGTCATGAGAAACAATATATACTATCACAATGCGTGTCATGAGAAACAATGTATACTACCACAATGCGTGTCATGAGAAACAATGTATACTGTCACAAAGTGTGTCATGAGAAACATTGTATACTATCACAAAGCGTGTCATGAGAAACAATGTATACTATCACAAAGTGTGTCATGAGAAACAATGTATACTATCACAAAGTGTGTCATGAGAAACAATATATACTACCATAATGCGTGTCATGAGAAACAATAGATACTATCACAAAGTGTGTCATGAGAAACAATGTATACTATCACAAAGTGTGTCATGAGAAACAATATATACTACCACAATGTGTGTCATGAGAAACAATAGATACTATCACAATGTGTGTCATTTGAAACTATCACAATTAAAGTACAATATTTGATTGATTATGATTGATTATTGGTGTTTAACAGCA
This sequence comes from Perna viridis, assembly GCA_037379345.1. Lineage (NCBI taxonomy): Eukaryota > Metazoa > Mollusca > Bivalvia > Mytilida > Mytilidae > Perna > Perna viridis. The sequence continues at coordinate 796,590 of CM074520.1, forward strand.
ATATTTCAGTTATATTCAGGCAATTGAATATTTGAAGTTGATTTTTTCCAATTATCCAGTAAAATAGGATAATTTCTGATGTTTAGATGGTTTTGTTTGAATTTTTATCTTATATCATGAAACAACTTTCTCAAAATAGGTTGTGGAAATGGAAGATACCTGCATATCAACAAAACCCTGTATAAAATTGGGGTTGATGCTTGTCTGCCCTTGATAGAGCTCTCCAGAGAGAAGGGATATGAGGTCCTTGCTGCAGACAACTTGTCCTTACCATTCAGGGACTCAGCTTTCGATGCTGTCTTGTCGATTGGAGTCCTTCATCATTTTTCTACTAAAGAGCGAAGAATAAAGGCCCTCCGAGAGCTATGTAGGATTTTGAGACCAGGTGGCAAACTTTTGCTTTATGTCTGGGCTTATGAACAAAAACACAGGAAGGTAAAAATGAATAAAGAAAAGAGGTTATTGTACTTCCACTCCACAGGAGAAGGGATATACTGTTTTAACTGTATCCATCATTCTGTCATTCCTTAACACATTTTTTTGTAACAAAAAATGAAGCTATTGTAAATCATTGTAAGCTACAAATCCTTGGAATACTGCATTGTGGGATTCGTTTTCTGAATAGTATGACATGTACTTCCTGTTTGCCGAAAAAACTTTAATTTTCCTATACATTGGTAATATTCAAAATTTTCAACACATTTTTCTTGGCTGTTCTATTGAACACAGGTTGCTGATATCTTTTACTCAGCTTTCTATGAGGTGTGTTTTTTTTTACTCATATGACATGTACTTCCTGTATGCCGAAAAAACTTAAATTTTCCCATACATTGGTAATATTCAAAATTTTCAACACATTTTTCTTGGCTGTTCTATTGAACACAGGTTGCTGATATCTTTTACTCAGCTTTCTATGAGGTGTGTTTTTTTTTACTCATATGACATGTACTTCCTGTATGCCGAAAAAACTTTAATTTTCCTATACATTGGTAATATTCAAAATTTTCAACACATTTTTCTTGGCTGTTCTATTGAACACAGGTTGCTGATATCTTTTACTCAGCTTTCTATGAGGTGTGTTTTTTTTTACTCATATGACATGCACTTCCTGTTTGCCAAAAAGACATAAAGAAACCAAAAGCATTGGTTGTATGTACATGTATATACATTTCTCACCCAATTAACGATTATTGTGAGTGGACTGAATCCTAATAAGAACATATTTATGATAGTAATTTTGATAATACACTTAGTGAGTTGGTTCCCTTGATTACTCTTTCATATTATAATATTGGTTTCTGTGATAAAAGTTACTATGATGTATAGTGGTACATAAATCTCTTACCCTTGTAAGATTTATGAGAGATATTTGGTTTAACTTACTACATTTTCTGATAAAATACTAAATACTTTTACTTGAATAAGACTGACAAGGGGTAGAATCTCCCACATTTTCTGTTCCAAAGGTTACCAGGTATGTGAAGTAGTTTGTCCTGGAAGGTTGTGCTATTATTAAATATTTTATATATATATACAGAATATGATGGTATTCAAAGCATTGTTTGTACTTAAGTAACATTGTGTGTTGTTTGATGCTTTCTTGTAAAGTTTGTCTTTGGTTTCAGTTTGATGGACAGGATGTTCTGGTTCCATGGCATGCTGGGAAGAGAACCAGACCAAAAGGTAAATTCATTTCTCTTATGGCATTGTTGTTCTCGCTCTTTTCAGATAAGAGTAGTTTATAACGTCGAAGGAAATGCAAGACAGATAAAATCTCAGATCCCAGGACAAAATGTCCATCCTGAGGCTCAAATGATTTTTCTTACCTATTAAGTTTTGGAACACTTCATGTGGGAGATTCTCCCCATTAACTCTGCCTCATGTGGGAGATATTTACACGAAAGCAAATTTTAATGTCAAAAATCAATTATTTAGTAAATTTCAAGGAAAAAAATTGTAATTTTAAATCTTACTTATTGTTTGAGAGATTCTAAATCAATTTATCAATCTTTCCTTTCAAAGGTGTTTGTGGCTTTTTTAACCTGTTTGAACTAACAAAATATAGCATTCAATTGGCAAACGATGGGTAATTCTGTCAAACATTATTAACATTGAAAATGACATTGATATTTATGATACTGTGTACATGCAGGCTATTTGTTATTATTGTATTCCAAAGGACTATTAACATTTAATTGGGGAAATAGGTTTTATATGATGGATACATGATACATTTGGAAGAAATGACATCTAGATCTTCTATAACTTACTTACAAAGAAGATACATGTACATATAGATTCTCTTTCAGTAATGAGTTATTTAAATTATTTTTTCACTTGAGGAGGTGAAGTTTAGATTTTCCACATGTAAGCTTCAAAGAGAGTGGTGAAGTAATTTTAAAATAATCAAGAATAAACTGAAGAAAAAATCAGTCTCTCTTTATTGATGAAAGCTCCTTTTTGATTTTTACAAAATTTGTGTCAAATATTTAATTACAATAAATATTCAGAGCTGTTTTAAGATTGAATATTTAATCCATATTTGCCCCATTTGTTAAGAGGCTGTCTATGTAGAAATCAGGCAGATCCTATATGTGTGGCACAGGGTAAATTTTATTCCACTGATTTTTCCCCCAATGTAATGTATATACCATATGTGTGTCAAAAAGTTCAAAGTTTGTTTTGAATGACAATGGATAGCTCAAAATATGATTTTGAAGTTTCCTAATGAAGCAACCTAATTTTGCTCAGGTCTCACTAACCACTGCCAGGTCAAATGGCCACCCTCCCTATGTAGTACCAAAAACATACTGAACCTAGAAATATGCATTGTAAGTGCATTATTTGTGTGTATTCTGATCAAAGGTAGTCAAAATAAAGCTGAGAATGTGTACTTTAAAATCATTTTTGTAATTTTCTACAAAAGTGTATGAATATTGTTTACTTGTGTGAGTAACTTGCCTCCATGCTATCAGTTAGCAGAAAAGGTAAAAATGTTGATTTTCAGTATTTTTTATTTAAGTAAATTTTGTGAAGAATTTCTAAGGTCATCATACCATTAGAATAGTGATTTTGAAAGCCTTATCTTCCAAGCTTGGCAGTGGTATGCAACTTTAAGGTGTCATTTGTCCTGGGACTTCACAGTGAAATATTGAAAATTACTTGTTTAACATGTAAAGTAATGGAAACATTAGAAGTGGTAAGTGAGACCTCAGATTAAAGAGTTATCTCCATTTTTTCAATGAATTTTGATGCTTTCAATGTAATTTATTTCTCTTTTATCCTTGCTGTGCATCCAAAACCAACATTCACCTTTTAGAAAGGATGCAATTGTGTTATGAAAGGATGGAATTTTTTTTTAAATAAAATATATCATGTGCCAACCAATGCCTGGGTTTTTGCATGGACACTCTCTTAAAAGTTTGACCTCTGTGGGCATATCTAGCTGCACTATGCAAGGCATTTTTTTAATTGAAAAAAACAGGTTTTTATGTCTGTTTCTATTTATTGTAGGCATTTATTCATCTGATCATGATATGTCTAGTACCAGTTCTTTGAGTGAAGATGATTCCATTGATCTACCATCTTGTGATAATTTGATCCAGCGAACTGTATCAGACCCTGAATGTCCATGTTATCACCAACCACAAACTAGCATGCTCAATAAATTATTGACAAGTACAATGAAGCCCCTTACATCTCGACAACGATCAAACACACTGCCTTCATCCTTTGAAGCACTGACCGGGTATGAAAATGACAATGGACAGATTGAAGAGGAATGTAGAAAACTCCAAGTCACACTCAGGGAAATGGCTGCAAATCATGATCAACTGAGTGGTTCTAATGATTCAGTTTTTGGTAGCAATGATAAGCTTGATAATGGTCAAGATGGAATTTTGTTTGAAACACAACCAAAAGAAACTATGAATGAAGATATTGATGTGAAAAACAAACCAATTATTTCTGAGACAACTTTTGGAGTTCCTTTGTTTGAAGATGACATAACTGCAGTTCAAGTTTCAACAGTTGAAGTGCCTCCAGTGGGCGCAACATGTGACATGAACTGTAACCCAAAAGTCTTTGAGGATGAGATGAAAGATGGAAAGCATCACAAAGGTGACAAAAAAACATCTCTTTTTGATACATTAAAAAAACGTTTCCTGAAGTTCATAGATTCTAAATTTGACAACGAAATGTCTGCCAAATGTAAAGTTCCCAACCAAATGTGTAATCCTTTTAAATCACTAAGTCACAATGAAAATGATGAAAACAATTTACTATCTAATTTAGACGGCCCATTCCAATCATTTGCAGTGAGAGAGTTCCCTATGAGTAGTTATCCAGACTACCTGAAGACAGAAAATAAAAACAGTGAATATCTGCTATCTAGTTACTCATTGGGAAAACAAATTCTTCAGCCAGGTCAAGAGTCTGTTGATACTGAAAACATGTCTAAAAACCAACAGCATTCTGGAAATATACCTGTCACTCCTGAGACACATAGTAAAACATGTGATCACCATGAAAGTGACAAGACAAAGCACCAATCTATTTGTAAACACAAACTGATGAAGAAATTAAGTCGGAGTAAAAAAATATGTGATGATGATGTTATTATCAATGGTTGTGATCATTGTAGTACAGAGAGTTTTGTGAATGGTGCTCATAATAGTTGTGATACACAAAAGTGCAATAGGAATACAATTTTAAATGATTATGCAGATTCCATAGAGTGCAATAAGTTCACTATTGGTGAGATGAAAAGTGTCAAAAAGGGTTCTCTTGTCAGTTTAAAGATTAATGGCAATGGATTTAAATATGTGGGAAAAAATTCTAGTGGTCATCAATCAAATGGAGATACAAATTTCAATCTTGAATTCTCAGGAAAATTTGTTAGGGGTCATCAAGGTGATGTAAACAAAAGTGAGGGAGATAATTCATGTTTTAAACCACAAGTCTCAAGTTTTTGTAGAAATGAACTTCAACAATTGAACTCAGAAAATGGCTGTAGAACAAAGCTCATTGTTGAGGAGACTGATAATAAAAATGTCAGCATTAAAGGTCATCAGGGAACACAGCCATTTGTTGCTCATCAACATATTGACCATGGGAATTGTAGTTCACAAATATGTGAAAAACTAAATCAAAATCATATCATGAGGAATGGTTGCTCAGAGAGATTATCTTCTAGTCATAATGACCTTTCTTCTTGTAATCCAAGGTCAATAAAATCAGGTGCTGACTCTGTGCCTTCTATACCTTCATCAGTAACTCAAGAGGCATTCCAAATGTCCTCAACTAGACTTTGTAGATTTTATCATGTTTTTAAACAAGGAGAGTTGTCTAACTTGGTTGTAAATCACATTGATAATTTATCTGTAGTTAGCTGTACATATGATCATGGTAATTGGTGCTTGGTATCCTTTAAAACTTGATTTTGTTTAAATTATTCTCTTTACATGTTGTGTTTTTGTTTTTCATAATTTTTTTTCTTTTAGTTTTAATGTTTATGTGATTTTTTTTTTCAAAACATGCTTCAGTTGGGCATTTTTTTTACATTTACACACATTTTATGAATTACACAAGTGATATACAATATAGTACATATGTACCTAGTTTTTTCCCCTATATGCCATAATTTATTTTCCGTTAGTATACATAACAAGTGCAATTTTTATTTCTCTCAATATTTATTTTTGTTATTTATTAATCCGAATTGGTCTGCCAGATTTCTTTGTTTGATAGAGTAATATATTTTTTTTCACAGGGTATTTCATTTCCAACCAAGGAAAATACTTCTCTGACTGATTATTGATTTTTTTTATCAACATGTTCTACATATTTTTGGTACTTTTACATGTAAGAATATGTAGTTGAATAAACCCAGTTGCTACAAGTACATTTTAAAGGCTGTATATTGATGTACCATTAATATGATTTCCTTGATTTGAACTGAGAATATTTTTCTGTGTTTTTTAGCAATTTAAAGACACATTTGACTCAATTAATATAGGAAACTTCTAAAAAATGCTAATTTCCTTATTTTACCCATATTTCAGATTTTGGGTTTCCTGGTTTTAAAAAGTTTTAAGGATTGTTTGTATTAATGCTCACAGTATAAAATGCCTTATACATGTACATGTAATTAATTACTGTAAGCGCTCCTTTATTGTTGATTATGACAGGCTGGGCGTTTTCAACATTATTTTTAATGCAGATTCTCCATTTCCTCTTCTTGACAGTATTGCTTTATAATGGTTTAAGGTGGTCTGTGTTAAAACATGATGGCACCTTCATATTTTTAATATTTTTTTGTTTCAGTTGGCATTTTCCATTTTTATTTTGCTCCATACATTTTGTAGCTAGATAATATTTTTATCTAATCCTTTCAAGGAATAGCAAAGCTTATATGTTATTTTGGATGTCCTTACTCAGGACATTTTATAATGTACATGTTGTACATTTGCTTCTGTCTTTAATCTCTTTTTGATTGTGTTCTCATGAATTTTTTTTGTTAGGTGATTTTTTTTTGTATGGTATTTAGTTTTATATTATAACACTGAATTCTTTTTTTAAGCTTTTGTCAAAAACTGTATAACTAACTACTTAATAAGTGATTTTCCCTTATGAATACCACCTTGCCTTTTATAAATTTTATATTACATGTATGTAACATAGCTGTTTTGGTACTTATATTCTGTGTACATGTATTTTAGGAAATATTCCATGTTTTTATAATTGCAGTTTTTTTTTATCTTTTTAGGCTCAAATTTGATTTTAAATTGTAATGAAAATTGAAAATATTCCATAATTCTAGTTTTTATTACCATCATAACCCAGTCACATTTTTGCTGTAATGAAAACATTGCAGTAGTTTCAAAATTTACAGTCCTCACATACATTACTATAAGTCAAAATTTCATATTTCATTTTAATGAACTTTCATTCCTTTTTGGATTTGTTTTTTTTCAAAGTAGAAAAATTTATAGAAAGATTTTAGGATTTAAAAGGTTATTCTATTTGACAAAGTTCTATAAATTACCATTTCACAGTTGTTATGGCTCTGTTTTTTTTAAACAAGCCCAACCATTACTCCTGCTGTAAATCACTCTTCACTCTACTTCTCTACATGGAGTTGTACTGTGATGGTATAGTTACCATCTGTATGTCTCCAGGCTCTACTTCTCTACATGGAGTTGTACTGTCATGGTATGGTTAGCCATCAGTATGTTTCCTCGTTCTACTTCCGTATGTGGAGTTGTACTGTTATGGTATGGCTCACCATCAGTTTGTCTCATTGATCTACTTCTCTACATGGAGTTGCACTGTCATGGTATGGTTAGCCATCAGTATGTCTCCTTGCTCTACTTCTCTACATGGAGTTGTACTGTCATGGTGTGGGTAACCATCTGTATGTCTCCTTGCTCTACTTCTCTACTTGGAGTTGTACTGTCATGGTATGGTTAGCCATCAGTATGTCTCCTTGCTCTACTTCTCTATATGGAGTTGTATTGTTATAGTATTGTTAGCCATCAGTATGTCTCCTGGCTCTACTTCTCTATGTGGAGTTGCACTGTCATGGTATGGCTCACCATCAGTATGTCTCCTGGCTCTAATTCTCTACATGGAGTTGTACTGTCATGGTATGGTTAAACTTTGTTATTTAAGGGAACATGACAGTAAAGTTTAAATTTCTGAACAGAATATATATTGCACCTACTGAAGCAGCTATAGACACCTAGTCATTGCCATATTGGCAGATTTATGGTAAAATTGGAGGTTCAGTAGTACATCTTGGAATCACATTTCAAAAGTTGAGATGCATTACCTGGTACATGAATTTCATTTAAAAAAACAGGCCTTATTTATGCTGACAAACTTTTAATAGTTGGGTTTTTTGAGTTAGGTTAGAATGCAGTTCTCTGCTACTCATTCATTGTTACATGTATAATTTATCTCCCTGTAGCCATATTTTTTTATTGGTGAATAATTTTCAAGGTAAAAGTGCTTTCTAAGGTTTGCATTCTAGGACTTATCACCTAGAGACAACACCTTTATTTCTCAAGAATATTTTCAGTTGATATTATACATAAATAGTATGTGCCAATATATTTTAACATTTAAATACCAGTACATATTATAGTTGTAAATATACAAGCTTACTTGAAGTGAAATTCTTTTCTTATTTCTGGTAAAATTCCTTTTTGGGATTAGAGACATTGTTGAAATTACTTAAGTTTTAGTCCATACAAAACTCAGACATGGGCTGACAAACCCATCAAACAAGAATGCTTTTTTTGTTTGTTTTTTTTTTTTTTTGTTGTGTTTTCAGTTTGCAGATTCTATGTAGCGTCTACAAATTTTGACTGCAATTTACACTTTATGGATTGTGAATCTTTCAGCATATATTTATATAGACTGGATCTTAAGGCTTCATGTTTCATGGGTATTTATGTAAATGGATCTGTAGGATTCATGTTTCATGGGTATTTATATAAATGGATCTGTAGGATTCATGTTTTGTGGGTATTTATGTAAATGGATCTGTAGGATTCATGTTTCGTGGGTATTTATGTAAATGGATCTGTAGGATTCATGTTACTCATAACTTGTTATTCTACATATCTAGATATAACAAACTAATCATGATATTTTTTCTACCACTTACAGGTAGTCCTAGTTTTTATGATGAACTCCCAACCAGTATTATTATATCTATGTGTTCTGCTATTCTGTTTGTTTTATCATTCTTCACTGAAATCTTAAAATAAAGTGTATTAGCATATACAAATATACAAGATTTTTTTCTTCAATGTATTGTACTGTAAACATTTTTTGTATTTAATCATTCCATATAGTTGTATTGTAGTCTTTGTAACTCCACAAGAAAACTATTACGATTTGATGGATTATGTTTTTATGACAACAATGTTACATAATACAATTGATATTTTCCAGAAATCTCATTTGATATGTGGTAACTTTTTACTGTGATTAACATATCTTTTTCTTACATGTTATAACTATGTTTTTCAATGTTGTTTTATAAATAAATAATTTTTATGAATAACTGTTGTTAATCAATAATGACTTGGTGGCTATATACCTAACTGTTGATGACATTTTTAAGATGGTACATATTATGGTATAATGTTGTCTGTCCGTCGTCAACACTTCGGACAATAACTCAAAAACACTTTCATCAACTTTTATGAAACTTTGGGGAATTGTTCATATCTATTGACGTAAGCTCCCTTTCGATTTTTCGTTTCTGTTTAATGAATTTTTATACTTGAAAAAAAAGGGGGATTTTCACGTTTTCGGACAATAACTCAAATACACTTTCAACTACTTCTATGAAATTTTGGTGAATTGTTCATATCTTTTGATGTAAGTTCCCTGTCTATTTTTATAAAGTTCAGATATATTGTTTCCGTGTTATGAATTTTTATAGTTAAAGAGTAATCAAGGGAACCAAGGTTATAGCAGTAATCAAAAGAATGCAATCCAGGGACATGGAAAACAGACATACTCAACAAAGAACAAAAAGTAACTAAAATCATGCTTACAAAGTAACAAAAGCAAATGAGCAACTCGGACTCCACTAAAAACTGGGAGCATTGACCAGGTGCACCGGTATGGTAAGCGTCCTCTGCTTTTCTAGAAACACCTGCCAAGTTGCTCATAAAAGTCAAGTCTGGGGTAGACAAACGAGGAAAGGAAAACTATGAACTGTTGAATAAATCAGTTTTCATGGTGCAGATGGATACACCATAACAATCCATGAGTTGATGATGACCATAAAACTTCTGTAGTGATGACTTCAGTCTTGTAGCAACATAACCCTGTTCCAGAAGCCTATTTGTTAGAGTTCTAGTGCGATACAAAGTCTATGTAGTTTCGGCAAGCTCTGGCATAACGTATGAGTTGTGATATGAACACTCCATATACAGGTGCTGAAAGGATGTTGCCACAGATGAAAGAAAAGTTGACAATTCGGAATGAAAAGTCATCACGTTTGTCATAAAGTTTGGTCAATAGTTTTCCTTTACCTTCAATTTCTAAGTGTTGGTCGAGGTATGAGGCTGACCTTACAGTAAAAAATGGGGATTTTCAAGTTTTCGCAAAATAACACAAAAACACTTCCACTAATTTTTATGAAACTTTTGTGAATTGTTCATTTCTATTGAAGTAAGCTTCTTTCTGATTTGTATAATTGTCAAATTTCATGTTTCTGTCTTATGAAGTTTTACTCCTTAAAAAACAGCCAAAACGCAAAAAATGAACCATTTGTTATGATAGTGCCAAATTTTTTGTGCATTTTTTATTTGCCTTTTTTTTTGGGGGGGGGGATGAGGGGGAAGTGTATTTGACAGGACTCACAGTATTTCTAGTTGATCATATTACTTCATTAATAGCATAAGGACAAGTAAAAATATCAACGGATGTATCATGTGTTTAAGGCTAAAAACCACTAATTCCACTTCCCATAGGCTTCTATGCTAATTTCACAATATTCAATGGCTTCTCTGGACTTTACCTTAACTTTAACCTGCAGATGACTATATATCAGCATGATTCTACATATGTCAGCTCACAATCCTCAGAATGGCATGTGGGGTTAGCAGACTTGCAGTGCAGTACTGGTCACCGGAAATGAAGGGTCTATAAATAGCATGGGAAATCCCAGTGTTTTCACAAGATAGGGGTATATTTAAAAATCATTATGGAGATTAGGCTTCACATCACAAGAAGCAAAATGCACCTATAAAATGTACAGAAATGTTTTTCCTTTCAGAAACTGTTTAAATTTTTTAAATAAGATGAGAACTTTTTTCACAGCACTATGAGGAACAGGGGTAATTTCTGCGTAGGACTATTTTTGCGTACGTTCCAAATGCTCATTGGTTGAATTGGTGGTCTGTAACCTTAAAGCACAGCTCTTATTACTAGTTACAAGGAGGTACCTAACTGTTGATGACATTTTTTACTAAGCAATATTACTAGTTACAAGGAGGTACCTAACTGTTGATGACAGTTTTTACGAAGTAATATTACTAGTTACAAGGAGGTACCTAACAGTAGATGACAATTTTTATTAAGTAATATTACTAGTTACAAGGAGATACCTAATTGTTGATGATAGTTTTTATTAAGTAATTACCCAGCGACTACGTCCTGTTGATGACAGTTTTTACTAAGTAATTACCTAGCAACTATGTCCTGTTGATGAGTTTTTACTAAGTAATTACCTAGCAACTATGTCCAGTTGATCACAGTTTTTACTAAGTAATTACCTAGCGACTATGCCCTGTTGATGACAGTTTTTACTAAAGTAATTACCTAGTGACTATGTCCTGTTGATGATAGTTTTTACTAAGTAATTACCTAGTGACTATGTCCCATTGATGACAATTTTTACTAAAGTAATTACCTAGTGACTATGTCCTCTTGATGACAGTTTTTACTGAAGTAATTACCTAGTGACTATGTCCTCTTGATGACAGTTTTTACTCAGTAATTGCCTAGTGACTTAGGGACTGTGGTAACTGTTAATGAGCTAACCTCTGTGGTGCATAACAGAGAATATGCAAGTCAAAAGTTCTTTCATTGCTCCTTTTAAATATTCCTATGTCATCTATATATATCATTTCATAAGATTTTATGAGTTTTATGCTGAAAAAGGATATCAAATATCAGAAATATTCATTGTAAATTTTACCATCTTCTGGTGATGTTAAACATACATGTATTTAGACGTTTATTTAATTTATGGTTATGTTTCGCATCGTTTTTAACGATCCATCACCCTGTAAGAGTGATTATTGACTTTTATTTAGACGATTAATTATACATGTATATATACTTTTTTCTTTGGACATATTGTTGTGGTGACTACATCTTTGATTTGCATTTACATCAACATGTAGTCTTTCCAAAGACCTTGTAAGAGTTCTTACGCCTTCATATACTGAAGGATTTTGACCAGAGTAATTTCTTTTTTGCACAATCTTGACAGTGCAATGTAAATACCATGCGAGTTGCTGTTCTTTTATATTCATGCAATGACTTTTTTACTGTATAAAAATAATTTTTTTTGCCTTTTTTTCATTGATGACATAATGAAATTGAAATTATGTTTACATTTATGATACAGGAAGTTGCATGCATTGTTGTGCTAGATATACTCCCACTAAAATTGTTTAAAATACGTGCCACATCTATATTAAGCCAGACACCAAATTTGAAATCAATCTAATCATTGAGAGCACAGATATCAGTGATGAAATTCTGACAAACTGAATGACTGATGGACAATTTGATTCCAATATACCACCCACTCATTTAATGGAGGTATCATAATTTTACATGTTGCTGTTTTGGTTGTGGTACAACACAAAAATACATTAAACAACATGTTTGGCGAGTGGATCATTATTGTGGAATTTGACTGTAACTAATGACCTTTGAATTTAGTACATGTTTTCCATCCATTTTCTCTATCAATGCATAAGCTAGTATGGTATTCAATCTGTGTTCTGAGGTGTGATAGAATGTCAGTACCTTATTACATCTTCATTTTACCTCCATAAAAAAAGATTTGACTTTTACAAAACATGTTTATTACACAAAATTTGAATATTTTCTCTCATTAACACATCCTATTAATGTTCAACATTCACAACTATCAACAAAACATCAATACATAAGAATACAGTCTTTACACAATACACAACTTATATTCAACATGTATTAGGTTCAAGAGTCAATTTGATGCTATTTTAAGAGACATCAGACTTGATCATGTAAACCTTAAGTTTTATATATAAAATATGTAAATTAATCAAGTACTCTGTTGTTATGGTCTACTTTACATAAAGGTGTGTAACATACAATAACTGTACAGAAGAATTTAAAAAAAAAAACACTTAAAAATTTCAGCAGTAAAGTGAAAACCCACATAAAAAAGAGGAAAATGACATCACATGAATTGTTATAATGCTGTATTTTCTGTGAAACAAAACAAGTAAACATGACACTTTATATCTTTATGATATAACAATTAATTAAAGAGGAACAGACACACAGACACCAAGTATTAATTGACTAGCACATGAAGTTGAGGACTAGTCAGGAAATAACAGCGTAAGTTTAGAAACTTGTTATACTGAAACCATTTATTACTAATAGTTACCAACAGATAAACAAAATAGTGAAAGTATTTTTTTGTGACTCAATTTTCTTGTTTAAATGAAAAAACTGCAGTCAATCTATATTCTTGAATTGGTGGAATGGCAATGAATGAGAAATTTCCTTTTAGTTGGGAACCAAATTTTGTTGTTCGCCAATCCCACAAAAAGCACAAAAAATATATCCTAGTAACAACAATACTTCTACAGTGTATAGAAGTTATATACTTCCACAGTATATAGAAGCTACTTCCACACTATATAGAAGTTTTACTTCCACAGTATATAGAAGTTATACTTCCACAGTATATAGGAGTTATACTTCCACAGTATATAGAAGTTATACTTCCACAGTATATAGAAGTTACTCCCAAAGTATATAGAAGTTATACTTCCACAGTATATAGAAGCTACTTCCACAGTATACAGAAGTTATACTTCCACAGTATATAGAAGTTATACTACCACAGTATATAGAAGTTATACTTCCACAGTATATAGAAGCTACTTCCACAGTATATAGAAGTTACTTCCAAAGTATATAGAAGTTATACTTCCACAGTATATAGAAGCTACTTCCACAGTATATAGAAGTTATACTTCCACAGTAAATAGAAGTTATACTTCCACAGTATAAAGAAGCTACTTCCACAGTATATAGAAGTTATACTTCCACAGTATATAGAAGCTACTTCCACAGTATATAGAAGTTATACTTCCACAGTATATGGAAGCTACTTCCACAGTATATAGAAGTTATACTTCCACAGTATATAGAAGTTGTACTTCCACAGTATATAGAAGCTACTTCCACAGTATTATAGAAGTTACTCCCAAAGTATATAGAAGTTATACTTCCACAGTATGTAGAAGTTATACTTCCACAGTATATAGAAGTTATACTTCCACAGTATATAGAAGTTGTACTTCCACAGTATACAGAAGCTACTTCCACAGTATATAGAAGTTACTCCCAAAGTATATAGAAGTTATACTTCCACAGTATATAGAAGTTGTACTTCCACAGTATATAGAAGCTACTTCCACAGTATACAGAAGTTACTCCCAAAGTATATAGAAGTTATACTTCCACAGTATGTAGAAGTTATACTTCCACAGTATATAGAAGTTATACTTCCACAGTATATAGAAGTTATACTACCACAGTATATAGAAGTTATACTTCCATAGTATATAGAAGTTATACTTCCACAGTATATAGAAGCTACTTTCACAGTATATAGAAGTTATACTTCCACAGTATATAGAAGTTATACTTCCACAGTATATAGAAGCTACTTTCACAGTATATAGAAGTTATAGGTAAGCATTAATAAAATCATCAAAATGTATCACAATAGTTTTATAAGCTTTTGAATGGTTTGCACTGAATATTTTCAATGTTTTCTTATTAGTATTATACAGAGTAGAATGTTATTTTGGTTACAGCATGCTAAAAACTGTATTCAAAGTGGATTCCTTTTTTGTCACATTTATTTTTAATTATTAATGACTTAAAAAAAAGAAAATTAATAATCATTTTTATAAAGACAAAAACAATGAAGTAAAAAAGTTGCTGAAATGAATTTCTTTTTAAAGACTATTTGAGCTGAAGATATACTAAGGAAGCATGATAAAAACAAAAATATAAGTTACATGTATTTACAAAATATAAAATCTATGAGGGAAGACTATTGAGCATTACCTAATATACAAATCCATAATAATCAACCTTGCTTACAAGATAAACCCCATCAAGTTAGACCACAAAAAATTCAATGAATTTGATAAAGAACTGTTTATGAATTATGTAACAACATCTTCATAAGAATGGAATGTCTTGATAGGAAACTATGGTATTAGTCAGCGATACAGTATCAATAGTATTTTGTTCGACATTTTCTGAGGAAAAGTTCTAATTGCAATATCCTTAAAATCATTTTTATTTCGTATCTGCCATCGTGAAGACAGCATGATTTCCAGTAAACTTCTAGATATGATAGTTGTATCTTTCTGAAGTTGATACCCTTAGCTAGCAGAGATCACATTCCATACCAAAAAGTATTAATTTTTTTTTAATTCTTCCTATATGCAAATACCTATGAAAAGTCATTTTTGAAAACTACATGATGTACATTTATATATTGCAGGTAACTGTGCTACTTTGATATACATCAACCATATAGTGCCTGAAATACATCATTTAATGACATATCTAAGTGAAACATAAACAATAATATCAAATCTATAGAGATTCTTATTGATACATGTATCACAATATCACAGAAATCTAAATGTGTGATGTTACAAAAAAAAAGACTTCATACAAATTCACCAGATGTAGATTATATTTTTCTTCTTCCACAAAACAATCTGAGCTGACCTAAGTCTTCTCATAGTCCAGACCAATCAAATTCAAGCATAAAGGAATCGTTCATGATTGAGGTCAATGTGATGTTATACAAGTCAATCAAATGAACTTACATGTACATATAGATTTGACCTTTAGACACAGAAATTCAAACTTACATTACATGGGTATAAGGTTTAAGTACTGAATCTAATAACTATGAACACACTTATATAAATATTCTCTAGGAAATGGCAATATGGTATATAATGTAGCACTCAAAATGATATATTACTACAAACAACACTACTAAGCATTTTATCCTATTTGAATTATGGAAACAAGTCAGTGAATTGCAATATATAACACCACACACAACTGTTTATCTGCTTTTAAGACTGGCTTTATCCAAAATATAGTGAACCTGTTAAAATTACTCCTCTCAACCCAATGATTTATTCTTTATAGATTTAGACAGGTTTCCAGGTTATTATTCAAGCAAAGTACTGTTTAGACAGGCTTCAATGTAATACATATATAATCTATGTTAATTGGTTGATATCACAAAAACAAATTAAAAAGAATGAAATGAAATGCTTAAGTGCAGGAATCTGTAAGAATTGGACAACATTGAGAAATAAGGAATCATACTTGAAAAAAAAACATGAATATGACAATGTGGGTACTAAGTTCGTGGTCTGTTGAAGATGAATCAATAGTTAATTCATATTAGAGGTGTCAGAGGATAGAGAAAAGAAATTTCAAAGTTATACAATTGATTGATAGGGGAGAAGTGAATCATCTCCCTTTGATGATGAAATTGAAATGCACTTCATACAATTTACACCTCAAATTACTGACATTTAAAAAAGAAAAGAATGCTATGTCTGCCTTATAGATAGCATTATGAATAAGATTTAATTGAAATACTTGTATGTATTGTTTCCATCATGATTTCCCCACTGCTGGACTGAGAATAGCACTTAATAATCATTAAAATATATAGATGTAATTCATTTTCAAATGTCTGAAGAGTAAGTTATAAATCTGGAATGGTCTATAATATCAAATCTATAACACCAGGTGTTAATGAAACAATACAGTAGAAAAAATACAGAAACAAAGGTGGGTCACTCCATTTATCACTATCAACTTTCATTCATAATAAATTTACATACATTAATAACATACAATTATTTTGACCAGTAAAAGGGTTACATACATTATTCCTAATCTCAGGTACATATTAAAACATGTGATTGTAATCAGGAGACAATATTTAACTGAACACACATGAACATTTCATTTCAAATGAGTAACTATTTAATTACTTTCAAACTCTATTAGTAAAATACCTAAATGAAAACAAACTTGTAGGCACTTATGTTTTTCACAACGCTACATAACTGTTTCTTTTTCTTCAAAAATTGCTATACAATGGTTATGATGACATTACTGACTTGTTTGTTGAATTAATTTGGCTACATTTTTCTATGACTTTTGCTGATAATATTCCTATTATAACAAAATGCTTGCTGTAACAAGGTTTCAAAAGAAAATGTATAAATTTCTACTTTGAAATTTAAAAATATTATAGGTGTATAAATTGAATTACAACAATCAATTCCACATTTTGCACAAACCAAAAATCCTAAAACATTTCTGATGCAAAAAACCCTTACAGAGTTACTGATTTTTTTTGTCAACATAGACCCTTTAAATTTTACATAGACAGCACTGTACATTTTAAAGCAACTTGAGCCAATTTCATCATAGACCTGCTTGAGTTTACATAGACTTGGTCCGTAGGTCTACTGTTAATTTCTTTCACTGCCCTTAGGGATTCTCAAACTTCAAACAGATTTTTTTTTCTGTTGTAAGCTTTGTTTACTTATATAATTTTACAAAAATGCTGCCATAAAATAATTTTCCACAATATCCATAAATGGATCTTTTGTGCTAAATCCTAATGAAACCATGTACTATTGACAACAAATGGCGTATAAAAAGCATTTAAAGCTACAAACCTATATTTAATGTACTTTAATATAATATAACTTGGAACTAATGTAGATTGTCATATTTGCAAAAGCTACAAATGAAAAATCAATCAATTTCTTTATATTTGCATCTGTATACAACATTATATGTAGCCAGATAGGGATTTTTGCATAATTTCTAAACACTTCATATTACATGTAAATAGATCAAGTGGAAATATCTTAAAATAAACAGCTACTGAAAACAGCTTACTTAAGATTGACAGTTTAACTAACATTGTTTTACAGAACTATCACTATGGTAGCAATGTTACCAGTAATTGCTGATATTTCCTTGTATCATGACAGCAGCCAGAGACAGATCAGGCAGTAAGAACTATGAAAAACCATAAAGTGAGCAATAAAAAGGTGTCATGGTCACCTGTCCAATGTTCTAGGATTCCTACTTCCCATTACCCGGGGCAAGTGAAATTTGGGTCAGGCAAAGTTAGGTACTTAGTTACACTTTCCCGTGGCAAGTTGAAAACTTCATATGCTGCAAGGATTTCTTTTGTTAAGAAAGCAGTCATTGACTGTGGGAAACTTGATTTTATAAGGATTTTTCCTGAGGAAACCTAAATATCTGAAAAATCCTAGAACACTACTGTCAATAACAAATCAGAATAAACATAACAAAGTTTTCCGTTAATCATTATACAGGAATGAGTCCTTAGACTACTTGGTAGTAAAAGTCAACATCTTAAATACTCCATGGTTAAATAACACCCAACGAACTCCCAATAAATAATCCGTATAAATAAACCATTAATATCCTCAGTCTAATCTCACAAAAAATGCCGACATGGCAAATATCAAAAACACTACTCCACCAATTAATGTTACTGAAATAAAAAAAAGTGTAGCAAATAAATGTACAAACAATTGTAAATAATATTGCATGTAAGTATTTACACTTTTTAACAATGCAAAATAAAATATATCTGGTTGACCATTACTTCACTATTCATTAAATTTGAACAGTTACATGCATTTTTTTAAAACTCTATGCAGCTTGAAAATGAATAAATCAATGGTATATAATGAGAAAAGCCTAGTGGTACATAAATGGTCATAGTTACAAACCATTCTGTCATTTTTAAGTAGTTCAGACTTCAATTAATTCATAAACAAGACATGGTTACACACCAAAGAATATTTCTCATCTAAAAAAAAAAAGTCCTCTAAGAACTAAGGCAATCCTTACTAGGTACTCAGTACTAACTAACCTGTTCTAACAGAGATTTTCTGTGCTATCATTCCAGTACTTACTTGTTCTAACTGAGATTTTCTGTGCTATCATTCCAGTACTTATCTGTTCTAACTGAGATTTTCTGTGCTATCATTCCAGTACTTATCTGTTCTAACTGAGATTTTCTGTCCTATCATTCCAGTACTTATCTGTTCTAACTGAGATTTTCTGTCCTATCATTCCAGTACTTATCTGTTCTAACTAAGATTTTCTGTCCTATCATTCCACTACTTACCTGTTCTAACTGAGATTTTCTGTGCCATCATTCCAATACTTACCTGTTCTAACAGAGATTTTCTGTGCTATCATTCCACTACTTACCTGTTCTAACTGAGATTTTCTGTGCTATCATTCCACTACTTACCTGTTCTAACTGAGATTTTCTGTGCTATCATTCCAATACTAACCTGTTCTAACAGAGATTTTCTGTGCTATCATTCTTCCACCTAAAACTGCTATTCCTGTACATATAAAATGTCCTATGAAACCTCCTATAATCACTCCAACAACATCCTGAAAAAAAAAACTAACATTTGTAACAGAAGAGCATGATTTAACTGTCGTCATTGAGGATCAAACCCTACAGTTATAAATCGATTCAGCTGAAGAAAGTCTTTCAGCTGGTTACTAAGAGTAAACCTACTACAACAAAGCTGTCCTGCTACATACTCCTTAATCTTAGTCAGAAAAATAAACTACATACTCTTTAATCTTAGTCAGAAAAATAAACTATGTATTCCTTAATCTTAGAAAAATAAACTACATACTCCTTAATCTTAGTCAGAAAATAAACTGCCTCACTACATTGTTCTATCATTTTAGTTCAAGTTTGATCAGTTTTCAGCTCACTAAGTTGTTTTATTATTTTTCTTCAAGTTTTATCAGTTTTCAGCTCACTGAGTTGTTTTATCATTTTAATTCAAGTTTGATCAGTTTTCAGCTCACTGAGTTGTTTTATCATTTTTGTTCAAGTTTTATCAGTTTCCCCCAAAAGAACATATACAAAACATTACTTTCTTTTCAAACTGAATTTGTAAACAGAAAGTTTAATGCAGAGAGAAACTGACAAGTACTTAACAATTTAATTACCTCTCTAGCTGCTAATACTATTGTTGCAATTTGAGATCGATCACCCCATTCTGCTAAAAAATTTAATGTGAAAGACTGTAAAAATACTGTTCCTACTAAGGCATGAAACCATTTGCGACCAGGGGTCCGAATAATCCCGGTTTCTATATCTTGTGTTCCTTGTCGTTCTTTTTCATACTGAAAATATATGTTTGAACACATTCATCATAAATATGATTATAAGACTGAAAATCAATGGCATAATTTGTACTTTTCATCAAACTAACAGATTGAAAACAAAATGAACCAATATGATCCTCTAATGTTTGTACTATTACCAGAAATCTACAAACCATGTATGTCAAGGGACTAAAACAGACTCTAAACTAACCTCTTCCTCCCTCTTTTTAATATCAGCTTGTACCTCCTCTAGTTCCTCCTGTCCTTCATCAGGTGACATTTCATAACCTATAAAAAGTGTACAAGTAATATCAAGTACATATACTTTACAGTAGAGTATATTACCTATTCAATGAATTAAATATATATACTGTACAAAAACAAAAATATGACAAATGTATTAATTTCTAAAAGAACATAGCTAACCAACATATTAAATACAATGTACTTATCAAAAATGTTTGGATAGGAAGTACAAGCTCAATTGCCAATAATTTTCAACAATTGAAAAAAAAATGAGAGGCTCCCAGGAGCCTGAATCGCTCACCTCGTTAATTTTGTCTTTCAATGGCAATAAATTTAACAAGAAATTGTCTGACCCCATGTTCTATTTTTAGTAATGACAGCCATGTTTTTTGACAGATCAAAAATCTAAACACAACTTTTGTGCAAGGTATCCTGAGGAACATATGTGCAAAGATTCATATAATTCTGCGCAGCAGTTTCAGAGGAGGAGATTGTTGAAAAATTGTTAACAGATGACGACTATGGACGCCAAGTGATGGCAATAGCTCAAAAGGCCTTCGGCCAGGTGTGCTAAAAAACAACAAAACAAAAAAGAACAATAAGTCAAACTCATCAGATAAATGGAGGTTTGCTGACATTATATAAGTTTCAGCTTAATTTGAAGTCAACATTTATATACAATGTATGTTTATACTTATAAATAAAAAAATCTCATTAATGACCTTTAATTTATTAATCTGTCAATCAGCTTTAAAATTCTAAGCATGTTATAACAGCCATCTTCCAAGTACACTCAATAGGGTAAAATTACATTATCTTGTTTTTATGGCGTCAGATTTACTGTAAGCTGTGAAATTTTTGCAGCAGTTTTATTAGTTTTTATTTTGCCGTAAGACCTGTCATATGAAAATCAAACTGTTGTGAATATTTTCCTCCAATATCATTATAATTTAATTTGAGAAACAATCATGAATGTAAGACTTTGTGAAAGTAGAATTATCACAGAAACCAAAACAACAGCTGTGTTTTTTGAGTACTCTAGCCTTGCCAGTAGTGGAGTACTCTAATAGCTCAATGAGGTCATTACCTTCTCTAGAAACCTACAGCTTAATGAGCTCATTACCTTCTCTAGAAACCTACAACTAAATGAGGTTATTACCGCTCTAGAAACTTACCTTCTTTGATCATTTTAATACCAAAGACAGCAAACAAAGCTGAAGAAGCATAGTAAGTGAACCATCTTGGAATGATAGTAGTAGCATAACCCATAATAGCTGAAATAGAAGGAATGATAGGCATTACAGAGAACTCCCTTAACACCTAAGTATTGCAAGTCTCCCAAAATTTTTGTTTCATGCTTAATAAAATGAGTTTAGTATGTACTTTGTTAGCTATATTTGTAGTACATGTAAATATATACATGTACATTATACATCTATAATAATCATTTTTCTACAGATAAATTCATGTCAACAGCAAGGAAGTTGTCTATTCAACAAAATTCATTAGAGGGGTTTTACTTTTAAAATAACTGCCTATGCAATAACCTATTTACATATTCAACTGCTTGTGAACCTTAATAAAATGTACGTATTTAATAATTGTCACAAACTCCCTAGATTAGACAGACAATTATCATTAACACATACAATAGCTCACAAGTGTCAAATAAGTCAAGTGTAGCATAAATTTACCTGATAAAACAGTCATTAACCACAGTGATGCTATAGCTCCAGCAAAGACAACAAGTCTAGAATGCCTCATTGCCATAATAGCTGCAATAAAGAATGTTTTATCTCCAAGTTCTGACACAATTATCACAGACAGGGATGCCATGAAGGCATGAAGAAACCCAAGGTTTCCACTCTTCTTTCGTAATGTATGAAACATTGAAGCCTCATCTGAACTCTCCTAAAATAGAAAAAAATCCTATTAAATCAATAAACCTAAAAATAATGACCTTACATGTACATGCACTTTGGGGATTCAGTGGGTGGCACAATCAGAAAATATTTTTATGGTTAGACAGAATTAAAAAAGGGGATTACAGATGTATTCAAACTTTTGGATGTACACCATAGCTGATTATAGTCTTCTTCTTGTTGTTTTCAAATGATCAATGACTTCTGATACAATTTAAAATTACACTGTTACTCTTATATCAAAAGTTCATTGGAAGACAATTCTGTGGAGAAGCTGAACAAATTGACAAGTCATCACAGTAGAAATCCAGGCTATTAACTTGAATAATAAAAGATGGGAAAATTACCTCCTTTTCTTTATTTTTTCTGTTGCTTTTGTCGACATCTTTAGCAATATCTTTATGGTCTTCGGATAAGACTTCGACTATACAGACAGATAACAGAGTCAGACAAAATATGAACAGAAAACTTTGAAGGCGTCTCATCATTGGTTTTTAAATGTTGAGAGGAATTTAAGTCCCAATATCGAGAGTAATTGTAGTAAATGGGTTAGTAGTTTTCAAAAAATTGATATGGGAGCTCAAAATGATGAATATGAAGGCCACAATTTCGCAAACTATATGTTAGTTGTCACGTTGACAATCTGTCAACCATTTGTTGGCAACTTCCGGTTTTAAACATCCGGTTCGTAAATGGGATCCTTTCTATTTTAAAATAACTAAATTCCTCTGTAAGAATAAATTTCTCTTTCAACTGTATTTTCCTTTACACTTAGAAGTGTTTACTTTTATAATTTATATTTTTGCTCTCCTATTTAATACAATTTAGAAATCGAAAATAAATAAACTCTCCGAGAAAGAAACAGGAAATACTCTACTTTCGGTTTACATGCCACGCCTACACACATTACTAATGTCTAAATCTGAGTGGCCTGAATTAGTGGGAATGGTGAGTTTAGCATAGATCTGTAGTTTTATTTTCTAAACTATTATCTAATTTTCAATAATTTTCTTGTATAGCAAATGGTTTAAGTCGTGCATAGACTGTTGCTATGGGTCTGAATATTTTAATACAAATATAAATACTTTTATTAGCTCCAACACAATTACATTAATTTGTTTAAGCTCATGCACAATATAATCTAATTAGAACACATATACTTGTACTCAGTACTCAGACATCTTTTCAGTGTTATTGTTATTCAGAATTAAATGATTTTTTTAGGTATTGTTCATTTATTAAATTGTTTGAAATTGGCAGTTATCTTCAATTCCATGAGTCAGGTAATGATCCAGGGGATCTTTACAGAACCATATAGGTTGATAGATATGTACATTAGAAACGTAAATCTGCCTGTGTGCCAAAAATAAGTGTAGTGTTGTCATGGAAATCTGGGTCTAAAAGTAGGCTGTAAGGTCATATCATAGTATTCGTCTTTGAAACATTTTGCTTCCATACAAGTGAAGCATTTTTTTCTCAAAACAAAAGGCATCAAAAGAAAGTCCAGACATTCCTGTTTACTTTTAGGATATAGCAAAAATTTACCCCACCCCTTAAAATTAACAAGTAGAGACCCTTTAGTTTGATTTATTTGGCTACCATAAGCTAAAAGTGAACAAAACTGAATGATTATGATACATAATAAATAATTGGTCTAATAAAAATGTCTGAAGAGCAGAAAATGCCTTAATTATTTCCGTTAATAAATATTTGTGTCTTTAAAAACCTGAAAAAAAGCAATTTTCAGATTTTTAAGTTTGCAATGAATTCGTTCATTTTCTTTGTTACGTCAACGATTGTGCTCACTTTTTCTAACAAAGATTTAAAGACACAAAATGCACTACAAACATATATATTATGATATAATATTCCATATTACATCACTCATTTTTGAGTATTTAATGATAACATCATGTTTTCGACAATATATGATTGATTCTCACAAATATAAATGTAATCCAACTCCTTTATTAAAATTTTATGCATATTTCTTTATAGTTGTTAATTTGAAACTTTAGAATTTACCTTAAGGTACTTGATATTTTTCGGAATTTAAGGAATTCCACATCGAATGGGCAATTTCGGATTTTATAAATTAAAAAAAAAAATTCGTCAAACTGGAATTTCTTCGTTGGCTGACAAATTTCAAAGCAAGTAATTGAAAAAAAAACATGCCTATTAACATCAGGTTTCTACCAGAAGCATCTGCAATTGATTGCGAATACTCATGAAAATCCTAGAACACATATAAGAAGGGAGAACTTATGTTAAAATCCTATAATTAGGGAAAATTTTGTTTTGTATCTATCCGTTGCAACTATAATATGCATTTATCTCTATAAATGATAATGAAGCATCTTAAAATCGACAAGTTTCCATCTTAAATGATAACAATTACCGTATACATAGACTTGCTACAAGTCCCTCTTTATCATATATATGACGTAGAAAATCTATGTAATTAACCTCTCTGATAACACCACCACTAAAGTGAAAGCCTAATAGTCGTAAGAATATATCATTTATTTCAAACAACATTTCCCTGCGATTGTGAATGAACTGAGAGTATTTGAAACAAACAAAAATAACAACAAAAGCTGCAGCATGTTTATCAATACCACAATGTTGAGTGATACTTATTGGTTAACTTGGTATAGCAGTTTGTCATGGCATCATTCAGTACAATCTTAAAATATGTAGGCATTACATAATATTTAACCATAATAAGATGAAAACCAACATATAGACCAATTCTGTTTATTGAACTGTAAAATTTAAAAGAAATATTAAAGTTGTAAATATTTGCTAGTCTATTTCATATTAGTTCACTTTCAAATGATTTTGATTAGATGAGATTAAATTGTACCAAAAAATAACAACATCTTCTAATTAATCTTTCTTTAATTGGAGTCTACTGGAATATCCAACCATTCAAATTAAGTAGTAAAGGACAAGTAGTAAAGTAACTTAACTAGTCCTGTTGTCGTCTATACTCATGGTCAGAAAGTGTCTCATTACAACCAACACTACGTACATTTCAAGAAAAGAATTGTATTGACGGGTTAACGTTGCCTACAGATACAGAATTCAGATGAAAAAGATTGAAAAGTACAAATCTGAAATTTCCTTTTTTTTTACGGTGGACTCGTTGATCGTTGTGGTGCGTCCGTCTGCGACATGGAGGCTGATTTATTCAACGGGTCATGGTCTTCCTTTCCTCGTTTGTCTACCCCGGACTTGACTTTTTATGAGCAACTCGGCGGGTGTTTCTAGAAAAGCGGAGAACGCTTACCCTACCGATGCACCTGGTCCATGCTCCAAGTTTTTAGTGGAGTCCGAGTTTGTCATTTAGTTTTTATTACTTTGTATGTATGATTTTAGTTTGCTTTATGTTCTTTGTTGTGTGTGTCTGTTTTCCGTGTCTGGTCTTTGTCCCTGGATTGCATTCTTTTGATTACCGCTATAACCTTGGTTCCCTTGATTATTATTTTTTAAACCAGGCTTTCATTTGAAAAGAAATATTAGCTTTTGTTCACTTTGTAATTGTTTGTTTGTTTGTTGGGGTTTAACGTCCGAGCAGCAATATTTCAACTATATTCAGACGATGAACATGAAATTGATGATAAAATGAACATGAAATGATGATGAAATGAAAAAGGGATGGGACACAAGGATAATGGGGTCGACAAATTTTGATTGCCACTGGAAGTAGGGAGAGGTGGGTAGGGTCGGGCAATTTAGCCTCCTGTGGCGGAGCCCTATGGTTCCTACTCCGGGAGAATACCACAGTAGGGTCCTTTAACGTGCGAGGAACGTGGCATCTTTCCCAACACGGTGCACCACTATGGTTTGCGGCCAGGGTTTCCGTATTATAGCCTGACAACCCCAGCATGTAACATGCCAGGGGTACCCCATTCCACCACCTGGGGCACACATCCCAGTTGCTCTGTGGGCAGAGCGCCCTAGCCCACGGCTAGGGTTCTGAGCACTATTTAGTCGCCTTTTACAAGCTTAGCGCTGCTGCAGGTCTATTCTTTTAACACCCGGTCCTGCACGGGGCCACTTTGTAATTGTAATTTCATGACAAGTTCATTTTTTATCATTTATGTTTTCGCGATAACAGTATATTCATGGAAATTTGTTATGCCTTAACTGTTATTAGGGGAGTTTAGCATATAACTTTTCCCTCACAAAAACATTGGCTAAGGAGACTAACATTTATAGTCTTATCATGGTAAACATAAAATAATAGTCAATTACTTTCATATATACGAAACACTCATATTGCCTGAAATGGGGATGGGGTCAGTATTTCAACCTCAATTTAGTTTAACGCTGAACAAACAAGTATTTTGTTTCACTGAAACCATGCACTAAAAATCGTTTAAGGGGTTGCCGTTGTATACTATCCGGTGATGCTCTCAAAATGAGGTATTTTCAATGAAAAAAAAATGAGGGAAGGGATTATTTTTCAAATTTTTGACTATAATTTTATAATAAAAACTATGAACTATATACTCATTCAGAAGCTTGAAAAGTGAACTTTTTTCGTATCTAGTAATTTTTAGCTCACCTGGCCGTATGCCATGTGAGCTATTGCAATCACGTGGCGTTCGTAGTCGTCGTCCTTCATCTTTAACAAGTTTTCAGAACTCTTCTCCTCTGACACTACTGGACCAACTAGAACCAAACTTAGTATGAATGTTTCTTGGGATATCCTGCATAGATTTAATGTTGGGTTTTTTGATTCATGGAAAAACATGGCCTCCGTTACTAAAAATAGAACATAGGGATCAGACATTAGTTTTTCGTATATATCTCCAAATCCGTTAGGTTTAGCTAAATTCATTTTATTGCTAATATGATCCTTATTGTAAGGCCTATAAAAGTCTTTAGGGATCAAAGTTGTCTGACGACTCCTTATAACAGTTATTGTCCTACAAAGGAGAAAAATGATGTTTTTCTTTTTTTTTTTTTTTTTTTTACAGTTTTCAGCCAATATCTTGAAAACTACAATAGATAGGATGAACTTTTCTATGAAACGATCCTTATGATAAGTCCTACCAAAGTGTTCCTTGAGTCAAAATTGTCGGACAGCTTCTTGTAAGAGTTATTGCCCTTGAAAGACAATAAAAAATAACCAGGTGAGCGATTCAGGCTCCCGTGAGCCTCTTGTATTTTCTTTATTGGAAACCCGTTTTTGCACAATTTTACACCACGGCCTTCGCTATATCTTTGATTCTGAGCTAGCGCAGCACTTATATTTTGGCAAACAGACAGAAATGTGTTTCAAATACATCAATAATGAATAACATTTACAAGTCTACAAAACTCCCTCTGGGGTTATGCTTATCTGTGGCCTGAGTGATTTAAACAACTATTTAAAGACGGATCTGACTCAATACCTATATAAAACTTATAAGTATGACGATTTCCATAATTTACCCATATTTCAGATTTGGAGTTGCATGTTTTAACATGGATGTCCTAAAGTATCCAAGGATTGTTTGTAATTGTATTTGTGTTCACGGTATGATACCTTATCAACAATAAGAATACCATTCTAATAATTTTGTAATCCTAAATGACTTTCAGGCATTAAAACTACGTAATTTGTATCAAGTAGTATATTGTACGAAGAAATATCTATGAGCAATATTCTGTTAATATTTTGTTGTTTTTTTTCAGACATGGAAGGAGGCACAAGAAAGAATACGAAATGAATACCCCAACATAACGGTAAGTTAGGTGTAAAAGTGGTTGCCATTGATTTCAGGTTT
Source organism: Perna viridis (assembly GCA_037379345.1). Taxonomy (NCBI): domain Eukaryota; kingdom Metazoa; phylum Mollusca; class Bivalvia; order Mytilida; family Mytilidae; genus Perna; species Perna viridis. The sequence goes on from CM074520.1 coordinate 824,617, forward strand.
GGGATATCTCCATACAACATGACGGTAAGTTAGAAGTAAAACTGATTGCCATTAATTTCAGGTTTGGGATATCTCAATACAACATAACGGTAAGTTAGATGTTAAATTTGTTGCCATTGATTTCAGGTTTAGAATATCTCAATACAACCAATAATTTACCCTAATGCACAGTTAAATTGACTGGTTATAGTTTCGAAATCTGCTTAAGGTTGTAATTAAGTATGGTGAAGCTTTGAAGAGCACCAAATTTCACAACTGTAAGGGATGAAGATATGAACACACTCGATTGAATTATAATTTTAAACAGATATAGACCACAGAAACTCTATCACTAGATGCCAACGATTATTTTCCCCTTTTATTATAACCACATGGAATATATTAATAGGCGTCCGTCTACCCCTACTTCCTTTCGTTATATGGAGGAATATAATATGTATTTCCTTCAAATCCATTCAGTGTTGTAGGAGTAAAGGATAAGAAACGGGTACCCCCGTGTCCCCACATTCATGAAAGACAATCTAATTCTCTGTTTTATTATGTGAAACCTCCAAAACCTAAAATAGGAGGTGCACGATTGGGCTATGTGAAGATTCTGTGAAAGTTTCACGAAATTCCAATTAGTGACGTAGGAGTGTGAATAAGAGATGGATATCCTATTTTTATAAAAGGCAAGTCCATGATTTCTGTGGAACCCCCAATTAAACACTCGAAACAAACTCTGAAAGAAGAGGTGATAGCTTTAATAAGAAATAAATGTTCAATGAAATTTTCATTAAATTCCTTTCATTAGGGTAATAGAAGTTAAGAAGGATACCCAATTAGAGAGTTCAGTACATTTAAAGTAAAGAGCAAAACACGTTTTTTATGCAGTATAAGTACAGTGGTGTAGTTGAGGTAAAAAATGGGAGAAGGATGCCCTCACAGGAAGTAGGGACGGAAAGACGGACGCGCCTTAGAACATCCATTATTCATCTGCTATTTTTCATTAGTTTTTTTTATGTAGATTGCTTTTGATTGGTGACTTCATTTTGTTCATTACTGCAACACCGGTACTGGCAACTGGTAAATGACTACTAATAAATGAATGCGCATGCATATATATGTAGACATAAGTAATTAATTCGTAGCCTTCGATCCCCGTGCAGGTCCGGGTGTTAAAAGAATAGGCCTACAGCAGCGCTAAGCTTGTCGTAAAAGGCGACTAAATAGTGCTGAGAACCCTAGCCGGGGGCTAGGGCGCTCTGTCCACAGAGCAACTGGGATGTGTGCCCCAGGTGGTGGAATGGGGTACCCCTGGCATGTTACATGCTGGGGTTGTCAGGCTATAATACGGAAAACCTGACCGCAAACCATAGTGGTGCACCGTGTTGGGAAAGATGCTACGTTCCTCGCACGTTAAAGAACCCTACTGTGGTATTCTCCCGGAGTAGGAACCATAGGGCTCCGCCACAGGAGGATAAATTGCCCGACCCTACCCACCTCTCCCTATTTCCAGTGGCAATCAAAATTAGTTGACCCCATTGTCCATGTGTCCCATCCCTTTTTCATTTCATCATCATTTCATGTTCATTTTATGATCAATTTCATGTTCATCGTCTGAATATAGCTGAAATATTGCTGCTCGGACGTTAAACCCCAACAAACAAACAAACGTAACCTTCGAGGATGTTTTTGTATTTATCAAGCATACATTGAGTGTTGGTTGTTATTGTTTTGACAGATACAAGTTTTACCCAAGAATTCAATGGTGACAATGGATTATAGGGAAGACCGAGTCCGGATTTTCACGAACTCTGACGGAAAAGTTACCACCAAACCTGTAATAGGATGATAGCAGCCTCTTGCACAATCAAACAATATTATGCTTTGCACTTTTTTGCAACTAGTAACTGGATTATGGTGCACTTTTTCAATCCGCCAAGATAAAGTAAATGTGAACTGTTGTGACAATTGTTCTTGAGAACAATTGTATAAAACATTAAATATGAGCTTACCGAATCTTTTGTCTTTACCACTTATTCAAATAATAGTAAAAAAACTGTTGTATATCATTTATTTAAGCCTTAGTTAATACACTGATAGGAACAAAGCAAGCCCCACTTTTTCTCACCGATACCCCCGTTTATAGCGTTGTTTGTGTTTCACTATATATACATTCCGATTGATTTTTCTAAAGTAATCGTTGGTTTCCATTTAATTCTCTGTTTTTTGTGCATTTTTTTAAAATCTGCTTATGTGTTTTGTTTTTTGTTGTTTTGAATGGCTGGTTGTTTTTAATGAAATTCTGGTTTTTATTTTTATCCCGTGTATTTTCTTTTAATTTTGATTTTATTTCCAAACATTCGATCGATTGAATCGGCTTGAGTTTTTCATTAACATTTTCCAGTATTGTCATTTTGTTTGTGAGCGATTGTAAGATATATTATGATTGAATGTGAATGTACCTGAAAGGTCAATATGATTAATTGACCAAGAACTGTCGTCACATCTCCATCCCAGGACAGGTTTACGCGGAGAGTGGAACCAGCATGGTGCCTAGAACAACAGTACATGATATCAGACCAATGTTCCATTTTATTCTTATCCATCCTAGCGTACTGAAGAACAAGTGAAATCCCTTATTTACATCACTAATCCAATAAAATATAAAATCAGTCGCGTATGTTTGAGATTTAGTTGGGAAATTTATTGCAACTGTAAATTTTGGTTACAATTATGAACAAGGCTTTCTTTTTTGCCTATCACTACAGAACATACAAAATGGTTTTGTATTCTGCTCTTTGCTGGTTACTTTTTTCATGTACTTGGATACATAAAACAGGTAAGATGTTAATTATATTCTTTCTGTAATCCAATATGTGGGCATTCCAGTAAATTGATAACAGTTTCTTAATAAATTTTTTTGTTCACACATGTTTTCTAAATGAAGGTCAAAAGTTCTTAAACTCACACAACTTCATTCATATATATGATTTGGGTTTTGTCTTAACGATTGGGATTGTGTTTATCAAGTACCACTTCATTTCTAAACAACTTTTACTTGTAGACCTTCTATGAATATTAATATGCTATTATATTTTGTTATTTCGATTAGTTTGCTTAAACTATCAGGGGATCGAACCTGAGCATAATATTTCGAGTTTATTCGGAGTTGCAATCATTACGAATACAAAGAATATAATTTGGTCATACTTTTTTTTAATTGTTGCAGATGGGTTATTCCTCGTCAGTCACAACAGTCTTGTACAGTCCTCTCGGGTCCTCTTTCCCACGGGTCAGCCGGTCAAAGACCTTATTGTCGTTTCACGTACGGCATGTATACTAGAATGTCGCAATTATAACAAAGAGAATGATGACCAGCCATGTCGCTTAGTACTATACCGGGAGTCAGATGGCGAGTGCGGACTTGTAACTACCTACTTTGGAAGTCGATCAGAGTGTCAGGAAGACAGGTGTCTACAGCTGAAGAATGGTATTGAAGTATTTGAAGTTTAAACAAGGAGTATAAAAATTCCGTGGAAGTATTGGAGCATTTTGAGATATAAAGAAGTGATCCACGGGTAATCAAAATTTTTGACGACTAATATAATAAAAAAAACTGGTAGATTCTATTTGAATTCTGTGAAATAGTCAATGAGGGGTTTACAACACATTAAGATTAAAAGCTTGTTTATTCTGATAAAAAAAACTTCGTTGATATACAGTTTTAATTGTATTTGTATTTTGCCCTTCTTCCTTCAACCGATTACAAGACAGATGAACTGTGTTTTAGTGTACTACTGTACAACACCCTGTATATAAGTTAGTATGCCTATGTTTATTAATACAAATACATTAAAAAATGGCGACACGTCTTTCTCCAGTGTTCTAAGCTGTTGATTGAAAATGCACACATTTTTAAATCACAGAATGACGATTAATTTTCTGCGAGAGGTTTCCTTCCACTTTACATTTTCTCAGTTTCCTACTAATTTCAGCTTATTCTTAATTTCAACTATTTCCCTACCCTTTGCACTTAATTTTAGATTTCAAAATGCACGCTAAAGATTTAAATTTTACCGCATCGAGTGGAGCAATAATTAAACCACTCTTATCTATAATCTATGTTTAAACTGTTTTACTCTCTCGTTAAAAGAACTACGATGGCCATTGGAATAGTTCTGATGGTGAATGTGGAATTTACTGGTCAAAGATAATTGTGACAAAATCAGATCTCAGACTATAGTTCAAGAGACGAAGAAGGTAACATAAACTTAATGTGCTATCAATTACACTAATTAATTGTGCACTTAATAAGTTTAATACAATACCAAGACTGTCATGTTTTAGAGCAGTGGTTTTAAAATCAATTTGAGCGCCAAGTTTTCTTTATTTTAGACTGTGAACTCCGTCGTGGTAATGCTGGATCCAATGGATGCCTCCTTGCTACCACAATATCTCTCTCATTTCCAATCGTAACATTCGTACTTTTGCATGATGGTGTTATATTTGTTTTCCACTCAGAGAGAATCTTCTTTACCTTTCCATGTTCTTTAGCATCTGCAATATTCAATGGAGATAATCCTTTGTTGTTTTTTATGGTCTTATCTCCCCCATGGTGAAGAAGGATTTTGACAATTCCAACGAAGCCGTATTCACAAGCTAAGTGCAAAGCAGTGTCGCCATCTTTGTCATGTGCATTTACATCAGCTCCATGAGCCATAAGGAGATCAACACGTCGCTTTGTTGCTGTTTTCTCTTGAACTGCCAATATCAGCGGTGTTTCTCCATTGTTTGTCCTAGAATTTGTTTCTGCTTTATATTCGAGTAAAACAGACAATGCAGCAACACTAAAGCTATGGTAAGCGTTAACATGCAAAGCAGTCAAGCCTGATGAATTCCTGGTGTTGATCTGCGCACCATGTTCAAGAAGGAGTTTTATTATTTTAGTAAAGTCTTTTGATACGGCTCTCATTAGGACACTTGGACAGTTTGGATCACTAAGTTTAGCATTGACATCAGCACCGCAAGTTATAAGTCTTTCAACTATCTTATAGTGGTCATTGAAGACCGCAGCAGCTAAAGGTGGAGGACCAACCTTTGGGTTAACTTCGCCTCCTCGTTCTAGAATAACATCAATCGCCTCCCGTAACCCAGTGCGACAAGCTGTGTAGAGAGAGGTTTCGCTATCTACAATAATGTTGATATCGGCCCCTTTTCTTATCAAAAGCAAGGCAACTTCCGAACGTCCTGTGTCTAATGCTAAGTATAGTGGAGTTGGAGAATCTCCAACATACGCGTTGATATCCATGCCATAGTCAAGCAAAACTCTAACTACATCTGCATTTCCCTTTTCGCATGCGTAATGTAGTGCATTTTTCTCATCGTCATCGTTCTCTTCGTCGTCGTCATCATCATCTTCATCGTCAGGATTTCGGACTATCGCTGTTTCCGCACCATTGTCTAATAATATCTTCACGATATTACTATAACCCTTTTTGGCAGCGATCAGCAGTGGCGTTAAGCCATCTTCATCACACACGTTGACATTTACGCCTTTTTCAATTAGAATTTGTACGATTTTCTCATGGCCATTTTTCGTGGCTATTGAGAGAAGGTGCTTTGGGTTAGAATCGTTAACCTCTTTTTCGTATTGTAACAATTCCTTGACTATCTCGTAATTACCTTGACAAGACGCAATGTAAAGAGGAGTAATTCCGCCTTTCTTGCAGAGATTAACATCGGCTTTGTTGGTCAACAAAGTGTTTACAGTTTCCGTATGGCCGTTCTCTGAAGCTAAGAAAAGAGACGTGGCGCCGCCTTTGGTTTGTTGATTTATATTAGCGAATTGTTTGATCAGTTCAAGAACCACAGACTCGTGACCATGACAGGATGCAAGGGTTAATGCACTGTTTCCATCTTTAGTGATCAAATTCACGTCTGCTTTGTTTTGTAATAAAAGTCGGGCTACGTCAAGATGTCCGTTCCCAGCGGCATAAATTAGAGGAGTTTTACTGCTATTGTTCAGACAACTTGCAATCGTTCCACGTTCTAGTAACAATTTAACTACGGCTTCGCGTCCATTTTCGGCTGCAACTATCAACGGGCTGGAGTTATTTGAAGTTAGACATTCAACATCTGAACCATGTTTCAAAAGTATCTTTACAATGGTTTCATTGCCGAGTTCAGCTGCTACATGAATTGGGTGAAATCCATCATCAGTTCGAATAATTTTTGCATCTGCCCCGTTTTCTAGAAGAATTTCTGTAAGTGCGTAGTTTTCAGTGTCAACAGCAACCATTAATGCTGAGATTCCATTGGCCAATGCACAATTTATGAACGGATTGTGTTGTAAGAATTTTTTGACAAGTTTTGTTCGCCCTTGTTGACATGCAACGAAAAATGGATTGTTGCCATATTTCTCTTTAAGTTCAGCTCGAGTTCCTTTTGAAAGCAACAGATCGATTATCTCATCATGACCTTTCAAAGTTGCAAAATATAAAGCCGAAAGACCATTTCTTGTTTTTAAATCAACATCTGATTGTTTGTCTATAAGGGTCTTGACGATTTTAATGTTTCCAGATTTTGAAGCAAAATGAAGAGAACTTTTTTTTTCATTACTTGTTTCATTGACATTTGCACCTTCAGCTAACAGGGTTTTTACTGCTTCAATATTTCCTCTCTTACACAGGAAAGCAAGAGCACACGGAAACATTTCTGGGTGACCATTAATATTTGAACTTTTCCTCGTGAGCATCGAAATGACTTTTGAACGTGCATTTTCCAGTTTAGATGAATTTGTTACCAATTTTTCGCTGCCGTTGAAACGGATATATTGGAGAGAACGCTCATCAGTAGATGCCGCTAAGAACAGAGCTGATTGCTTATATTGTGTCATCATGTTTACGTCACACCCTGTTTCCAAAAGTTCAGACAAAATATCGGTTTGAAGAAAGTTAGCTGCGATATGTAGTGCACTAATACATTCTTTTTGACTCCAGCAATCATTTTCTAAAGCTTTCGTGTTAGTTATCATCTTGAGTAGATCCTTCCGTCCGTTTATGCAACACGCACTAACCAGAGGGGCATTATCTTTTTGTCCTTTTGGACATTTCTGCACTAAGTTGAACATAGCAATAAAGAGTTTATCCATGTTCAGAAGGAGCGACAACACAATAACGGATATATCCTTGCATGTAGATATCAAATCTAATCGAGTATAATTTTTGAGGTCGCCGACATAGTTCTCAAGCTCAACGTCTTGGTTCAATGTAGATTTTAAAACAAATTGTAGCATTTTCTGATCAGTCATCGACTCTAGTCGTGAAATCAGTTCATCTTGAACTCGATCGTCTCGTATCCATGGCGACAGAAAGACATCTAGGAATGTGCCTTGGTTGATATCGCTCTCTATTCGATCAAGAAAAGATTTTACAGAAGAGTCGTCCAAAGAAACACTTACCCAGTCTTTTGGCTTGACTTTTTCACAGGTTGTCATGGTGCGAAAGAAATCGCTTTGGCAATATTTGATGAACTTATCTGGAAATTCCTGGTAGAATAAAACAATCACCATCCGAAGAAAAGAATCATTGGTGATTTTTAAGATTTTGTCTTGTCTTCTTACAAGATTTAAGTTCCCCTCCATAACTTTCACGAAGTAACGCCCTCTTAATGATTTAATGGCGTCGAATAATGCTACTTTTGAAGTGTTCGGAGAAATACTGAGAGTGTTAAACAAATCCGCAAGCATCAATTCATTCATCGGACAGTCATAGTTAAAATTATTTTCGTTTCCGTCCTCCTCGTCAATTTCATCACGAACTTTTTCATCTTCATCTTCGTTATCTTCAATAGGTTCATCTAACTCATTTTTGTCGTCATCCTCAACAAAACTGACGACTGACAAACGATTACCGTGTAAAACCAGCAGGAACAAACACAGGTATTTCATTTTTGCCATTGTTTTCAGTGTCTGGAGTTCTTTTTTGACTTCATTCAGAGGATCTTCGAAAAACGCCAACATGTCAGCTGTTTTGATAGCAGATCCCAAATTAGCAAGTAAAGGGAAAGCCTTTTCCCATTTCATGGTCTCTTCAAAATGTTCATCTCTGAGGTTTAAACTTTCAATGTGTCTTTTAAAAATCTTTGATTTTTCTTCCTTTGTTAACTTTAATTCTTTACAGTCTATGTTTATACTTTTATAATGTTTGAAATGATCATATTGTTCAGATCCTACCAGATTTGATTGGCATGTGACAATGACCTTCGGCAATTTTGTCTTATTTCTATCAGTTTGACCTTTAAAAATTCCATCCAAATATTTTCTCTGAAAATACCATGATCTGCAAGCCTTCTCGTCAACAGCTGTCTTACCAATAGGATCGTCAATGACAAACAAAACAGATCGAGAACTCAATTGAGCACGTTTTATATCACTGAACCCCTGTACCACGACAATTTTTATCTTTCTTCTAGCATACTTAAGAGCTACGTGTCTGGCAATCGCAGATTTTCCACATCCGGTCCCTCCAAATAAAACAACTCTGTTGTGTCTTTCGAGGGTTTTCTCAATTAGCCTAGAAGCTGCTGTCGGTATAAACTTTCTATCTTGCTCGACCCAGAGTTTAGTCCATCTAGGTATAGTTTCCTCTTCCTCATCCTCAGTGTCTGTGTCTGAGAGAATAGCGGTAGGGCTGTGGTACCACTGCCGTGATGACATTGTTCAAGATGAGGCTTTTTTAAGTCTTAAAATAAAACAAAGGAGTTAACATTTTGGTCCTTATTGTATGAACAAAATCTAGTGATCAGTTATAACTGTACAAATTAACATTATACATTTAACCCCTCTCCCCCCCACCCATTTGATATCAATCAGAATAATCAATGAATGAAAAAATTCATATAATGTGCTTATGGTGAATTATCAGAAAAATTTATGTGACATACGTTTCAAAGTGCGCTAAAAACCAACAAAAATATAAAACACTTACATAAAGCAACGGAATTCTTGCAATCATATTTGCAGTCTCTATATTCTGTGATATGTCGACGTATGAGAGGTTTTGTTTACAATAAAAATATCAACGCCAGGTTTCTATTTAAAAAATGTATTGGAAACCTGGATAAATTAAATACCAGTTATGGGTCAAGTCAAGGTTATCACTTAACTAGTTTAGTAGTAAACAATGAAATAATACTTCCATTCTCACGATAAAGGGCATTTTTCGGAGTCTCAGAAACACTTATATTTAAAGCAGATTAACAAATATAGAATTTACAAAACTTAAGCTGAAAAAAAACAATAAATTATTTACATCAATTCCCCATAATTACATAGAAATATCATTCATTCTTAAAAAAGTTGCCTAACCTTCATGTAAAGTCTGTCAAACGTAGAATCTACCATAGTTTGGCACTTCTATGTAGCCCATAAAATCTGTTTGACTATTTGTGTCAATCAAACATAAACTGCCTCCTTTTAAAATGTATATTCTTTCTCTGGAATGAGACTTTCTAGAAGCAACACCTTACTTCGGTATCTTGCGAGAAGCAGACACTATGTATGTTCCATCCACATTTACATTGTATATTTGCAGGTTAGTATTTCCCATTCAGTGGCGGATCCAGAGTTTTAGGTAAGGGGGCCCCAAAAAAATTTCTTGACAGGATCATCGGTGAGGATCACGAAGTGAGCGTTTTTCATGACTTAACAACACACACAATTTTTCAACATTTTTTTTCTAAGGGGGGTTGAGGGGGTGGATCCGCCACTGTCATTTCATTGTGCTCTTTTCGAGTTCCCATGTGTATGTAGTTTTCCGTCTCAAAATGTTGGTGTTCGTTCCTTTTACTTTTTTGCGCAAAAGTGATTAGATATTAACTATGACACTGTATCAATCAACAGTACTGCCAGTACTACTGGTGTAGAAAAAGTAATAAGGAAACCAGGGTTATAGCGGAAATCAAAAGAATGTTATCCAGGGACAAAGACCAGACATGGAAAACAGACACACACAACAAAGAACAACCAAAATAATACATACAAAGTAACAAAAGTAAATGAGCAACTCGGACTCCACTAAAAAGTGGGAGCATGGACCAAGTGTACCAGTAGGGTAAGCGTCCTCTGCTTTTTTAGAAACACCTGCCGAGGTGCTCATAACAATTGCTCACCTGGTTGAATTTTGCCTTTCAAGGGCAATAATTTAAACAAGAAGTTGTCCAAAAATTTTGACTCAAGGAAACTTTGATAGGACTTATAATGATTATTTCAGTAAATGAAAGTCTAAATCTATCATAGTTTTCAAGACATTGGCTGAAAACTGTAAAAAAAAAAGACATTTGTAGTGCTAAAAATAAAGATCAATTCAGGTTGAAAGAATTTGGCTAAACCCAGCAGTTTTGGAGATATATGCGAAAAACTACTGTCTGACCCCTATGTTCTATTTTTAGTAACAGTGGCCATGTTTTTTGACGGATCAAAAAAACCCACTTCAATTCTATGCAGGGAACACTTATGCCGAGTTTTGTTTCAATTGGTAAGAGGAGAAGATTTTTGAAAGAAACATTAAAAATAGCAAAAAAAAACGTCGAAAAGGGCAATAACTCCAACGTGGCTGATCAGATTAAAATGAAAATTTGACCGCAGATAGATCTCATCATGCTGAACACGTTTACCCGGTCAGGATTAGGCTTAACATAACCGTTTTGGAGATATATGCGAAAAAACTACTGTCTGACCCCTATGTTCTATTTTTAGTAACGGTGGCCACGTTTTTCGACGGATCAAAAATCCCAACATCTATTCTATGCAGGATACCCCAAGGAATATTCGTACCAAATTTGGTTCCAATTGGTCAAGTAGTGTCAGAGGAGAAGATTTTGAAAGAAATAACAAAAAATAGAGAAAAAAAAACGTTGCAAAGGGGCAATAACGCCAACAAGGCTTAATAGATTAAAATGAAAATTTGACCGTAGATAGATCTCACCATGCTGAACACTTTTACCCCAGTCAGAATTTGGCTAAACCTAACCGTTTTGGAGATATATGCGAAAAACTACTGTCTGACCCATATAGTCTATTTTTAGTAACGGCGGCCATGTTTTTCGACAGATCGAAAATCCCCACATTAGTTCTATGCAGGATACCCCAAGGAATATTCATACCAAGTTTGGTTCCAAGTAGTTTCAGAGGAGAAGAGTTTTGAAGAATTATTAACGACGACGACGGACGCCAAGTGATGGCTATAGCTCACAGGGCCTTCGACCAGGAGAGCTAAAAAAAGTCCGAGGTAGACGAAAGAGAAACGGAAAACTATGACACGTTGAACAAATCTGTTCTCATGGTGCAGATGGATATACACCGTGACGATCCACAGGCTCATGGTAACGACCATAAAACTTCTGTAGTGATGACTTCAATCTTGTAGCAACGTAACCCTGTTCCAGAAACCTAATTGTAAGAAGTCTAGCGCGATGTAAAAAGTCTGCGTAGTTGCGGCAAGCTCTGACATAACGTATCAGTTTTTATATGAAACTCCATTATTGTATAATACGTTTGTCGTATAGTTTGGTCAATATTTTTCCTTTACCATCGATCTCTAAGTGTAGGTCAAGACATGCTTGAAAAAGCTTAAAAAGTGTATCTAGATATCGGTCATTTGTTTCATGGAAAACAACGTAATACCATTCCTTAACCATGGAGCTAAAACAACATGAAGAAATTACTTTGTATTTATAGCAATTTAAAGAATATAAATTGCCTCTCAAGGAGCAGCTAGATGCCATCTTGGATCATTTTGTACATCATTAAAAAAAATAAAACAAGAACAGAAAAATAAAAACAAAACAAAAAAGTCAATGATTGTATAAACGTAATCATACTTCTTATTGCTCTTGTATTACGGGAAGGCTTTTCATAAGGAATAAACAAAAAAACAAAAAAACAAAAAAATCAAAATCCCGCCAAAAATTGAAAAAAAAATTAGTCCATTGGGGGGTGTTGTCCCTTCTAACTCGAAATCTGTAAGATATCAGAAATCTGTTTGAAAAATGCAGGCAGGGATTTTCATGAGGAATATTATAAATAAAAGTCGGACCAAAAATGAAAAAAAGTTTTCTTGGTGTGGTCTAACTTTGGCCCCCATAGACTGACAATGCTTAAATCTACTCAAAATCTATCAATTGTTCTTTAACATGTAATTAAATAAGAAACAAATTCACAAAAAAAAAAAATGAACGAGAAGTAAACCTACTTCATCAATTTAAAATAAACTGTTGGTCCCTTTTTGTAGTTTGGTATGGGCCATTAACAGCAAGTAACAATTATTACATATAAAAATGTCATGAAATTTGGTTCGCTAAAAATAAAGTTATCGGAAACGAAAACCAGTACTATCTTTTAAAAAAAAATTGCCGACGCAGTATTTTTTTTGTCTTTTTCAAGTTTCATCTCTTATGAATAGCAATTGGCTGAAATTGCTTCTTGAAATAATTATTAATGGCAATAACCCAGAAGTAAATAACAATAGGTTTAGATGTGTTAAAACTTGGACAAATAGCCTTTTTTTCCCAATTTTATTCACGGGTACTTGCAGTAACTGTAACAACTGAAGAAATAAGTCAAAATCAAGATGAACAATACACACCATTCAATGGTAACGTCTATAAATCATATTTTTCAGAACATGTACAGGACAGTAAATTCTCACCCCATCATAATGTTACCATCACCTGCGTTTTTTAGTACAATAGAGAAAATGCCTGTTAGATGTTCTATTTTAAAAGCCACAGTATCCAATTCAACGGAGTATTACATTGAATAAGAATTAATTGTATAAACCAAAACATAAATGTTGGAAGGTTTCTAAGATAGTTAGTATCTTATTGCACCTTTTGTTACATGATCTAATTGACCTACAGAAAACTGTTGATATTAAAGGTAAACCAGTCAATAAAACAAAATATACAAATGGACTGGGTCTAAGGTTCATAGAATAAATATGATACTAAATAGATAACCTATCATCTAAAGGTACAAAACCAACACTCACAATCCATTGATAAGGAGATACATAAAAGGGTCAAAATAGCAACAAAAAAATTTTTTGACTTTGGACAAGTGTGAAAAAAAAATCAGTAAGATCATTCCCTGTGTTGATGTACATTTTGAAATTTAAAAAAATGCCATAACAACTAAAACAAAATATCCCAAAATTGTGTTAAACTTCCTACAGATTCATGTAGCAATAGTAAAGTTGTCTCACTAGAGTAAACCATATGTATACACAACTAGTGGTGAATCCAGAAAATAGAAAAGTAATTTTTCTATTTAATCAGCCAAAATCTTCGAGCATAAGGGGAATTGGTCATCCAGGACCTTGCTTATATCTGCCTAGGACAACCCAAAACTAAGATAAAAAAATGATTTAGCCATTATGCAAGCAGTCATATAACCAAAATCCTAAACTCTTTGACATTTGCATAACATGTAGTGCTAAATATAGTCAAGTGTCATATTATCAAATTCAGATAAACTGCTTCATGGTGTGCAGCTTGATACAATGACAGGAGTTGACAGTTAGGGCAAATATGCCATCATTCGCACAGTTTTGATTTAAAAATATATTGTGTAGATAGGATTATTTTCAGGATTTATTTTATATAGGTTTCAATTCAGTTAAATTTTATATAATTTTTTTGGCCTCTATTTGAACCCTAACAAATGGGGCCATAACCCAAAACTGATACCAACCTTTCTTTTGTGGTTTGGAACTTAGTTTTAAAATTTGAAAAAAGGTCAACCAACTAATTTTTATGGGTAACACAAAAAATAAGTGTATACAATTGACAACATGGATGATGACAGCACTATACCATTTTTGCAGGCGTGTAAAGATAGCAAATCTGAAGAAATAAAAAGATAACAATTTGCTTTATAACAAATTTATCCCAAGAATACAGACATGATAAAGTATAACAAAATATAACAAAAAAGTTTTATCCTGGTTGAAATGGAACGTAAAAAAACAACCATTAGATTATAGAAACAAAGTCTGATTGACTGACATCTCAGATCAAAGTTATACATCATATTTATTTTATGACAATGCTGTGTTATTCATACTATTTTTAGAAGATAATACAAAATGAATTAATTATTACACATGTACCTACACATAATTATGTTTTTTATTTAGTACCTGTAGAGGCCTTCAAACCTCTAGCAAGGATTTGTAGTCTATTCAAAATCATTGCTGCTTGTAACAGTTTTTTTTTTAATTTATTTTATCAGTTAACCTTTTTTTTTAAATAAACAACAAAAAAACCTATGTATGTCTATGTTTTGTTAGTGTATGCATTATCACATGACCTTGACTTTATATTTTTATTTAAAAAGTTTATCAAAACTTACACAACTCCTCATATTAAACATCAACAGTAGAGAGATAGATGAACTATACAATAAAGAAATCACAGAAATTAAGTATTAAATTAATAAAAAATAGAAGTATACAACCCAATGTCCTCTGTCTTTAAAACTTAAAAATGGGTCAAAGACAGAAATGGCATAATTCTGTTAAACAGGAAGTAGATGTCTGACAGAATTAAAATCATAATACAGGACCCCTACCTGATGCTGGATACCAAAGCTGTGATTAATAGTAGTGGCTGAGAAAAGTTTTACAAAAATAATTTCCCTGACTGCCCAACCAATGTTCACCATAGTATACTATAACCAAATTTTCAAATGTAACATTTGGCCAAAAACTTTTTAGTTAGTTTTATTCTGTTCTAAATATCAACAAGGGCAGAAATTCTGAAAAGGAGAGCTCAAGTAATTTTTTTTTTCTATAAAAACAACTAAACTTTTCAAGCATAAGGACCCCTGATTTCCTCTATAATCACACTATATTAATATGCTGTAAATTAACATGATTCTAATATGTCCTAGTTTTCTATGAAAATGTGAAAAAAAAATGAAATACTATTTAGAAATATTGATGTTTGATGTTTATGGTTAGCAAAAGATAATTTAGAACAGAGAACATGATTATTTTTGCCTACATGTATACCAAATATTTCCTGAAATATAAAACGCACATCAAACAAATAAAAAATAGAAGCTATACCAAATAAGTAACAAAATTGCTGACTGTAACTACATGTATTAACAAGTTCACAAAATTTATTGCATAATTACAAAATTATAAAATTGATACCAACATTAAACCTGATTCATATTCCTAAGCAACCATTTTCCATTGATTACATTTCAAAAACATCACCAAAGAATGGCACCTAAATAAGATAACCACCTACAGCTATTATCGTAAGTATTGGATAGTACACATAGTTGAATAACAAAACAGAATTCATAGCAGTGTTCTAGTGCATTTTCCCCCTCTTCTTCAAATCTTCAATTTCAAGCAATCTGATTGAATGACATTTTAGTTAAGGATGGCTTCGTGGAAAAGCGGAACTTCAAAAATATTGATGAAACTGGGCTCAGATTACAGGAAATACCTAAAAAACCTTTTTTTATTTCCTGATAATTGGCTACATGGGAATTCTACAGATTTATTAAGTCATCGTGTTTTTCTCTAAGATTTTATCATCAAATATTTATAAGCATCATGTCAATGTCAAGTACATCTTGCCAAAAAACTAAAACAAAAAACATGAACTGCTGACAACTATTCATACTCTGACTCTGATGTGTGTAACCTACACTAGATCACTGTATTATTTATTCATTTGGATAGTATATATAAGGCCTGTCAGGACCTACACTAGAAGATTGTTTTATTTCCTTTGTTTGGACAGTATATATATAATCTATCTGGACATTACACATCATGATGATTTGATATCAGATCTAATTTTCCATGCTCCTATAAAATATCGGAGTCTGATTAATATAAGATCTCGTCCCATTTGTAACCAGCTCCATACTGGAATCATCTTAGATCCTGCAACACAATAGTACAAACATTTCTAAAAAAAATTATTCTAATCACAGGAACATTCTGATCACAAAACCAAGCCCATGTAAACATGAATTTTGTTTCTGTATCTGTAGGACAGACAAAGTCCTTTCTATATACCCCAGAATTTTGTATGAAAATGCTATCCAAGAATTTTGTTTCTGTATCTGTAGGATATAATTTTTAAAAAATCAAAGCTTTAATCAAGAGAATTAGACAACTAACAAAGACAAGACATTTAATGGAAGCAGTTTTGAGTTGAAGTCTCAAACAGGAAATTGGCCCATATTTGAATGAATTAAGCCCCATAACTCAAAACTGTAAAATCCAAAATATATAAAAATTAAAAGGTCTCAGTATTGTATTAATTTTCCCATAGACTTCTATAGTGAAGTGCATATTTTTAGCATTTTTTAAAAAAATATGTAAATTGATTCAATGAAACTTTGTAGCATTTCTAAGGACACGTGAAAAAATAATTTCCCACAAAGAAAATAGGGTGAGTCCACGAAGATCGGACAGAAAAGTAGTCTTGAACTATAAATAGCCATTTTCTCTACTTTCACTTTTGTTTTGCACTCATCAAACCAATCTTTTCAGTGGAGCATTTTTATGTTATTATGTTAGATTTTCTTTTAAAAACGTTCTTCATCTTACAGTGTGATGTTTGCCCTATTTTATAAGTCAATGCTTATAACTTTTGACAAAACATTAGTTTGTAGAGAGTCAAAAAGAAAATGAACTATATTTTTATAGCATCCATGTTTTGACGTACACCTGCTAAGGGATATGCAATATGATACTGGTACCAAAAGGGTGCTTACACTAATACAAATAAACTATTCAATAAAGTTACATGAAATCACATGAAGCATTTTCAGCTTAATGTAAAAATGTGGGAAATCCCCCTTTTATGAATTCAATAATGAAAAATATAATTTTTTTTCAAAATTGAAAGGGAGCTTTCAATATTCAATGAAAAAAAAAGTTTCATGGCCACTGTAACTAAAAATAGAACACATAGGTCAGACAGAAGTTTTTTGCATATACCATGTATCTCCAAAACCGTTAGGTCTAGCCAAATTCTGACCGAGGATAAAAGTGTTCAACATGATAAGATCTATCACAAGTTTCATTTTAGTTATAATCTGTGAAGCCATGTTGGAGATATTGTCCCTTTTCGAGGTTTTTCCCTATTTTTAACGTTACTTCCTTACAAAATCTCCTCCTCTGAAACTACTTGACCAATCAAAACCAAACTTGGTATGAATGTTCCTTAGGGTGTTCTGCATAGAAATGATGCAGAGATTTTTGATCTGTTAAAAAACATGGCCACCAAACTTGGTATGAATGTCCCTTAGGGTGTTCTGCATAGAACTAAAGTGGGGACTTTTGATTCGTCAAAAAAAACACATGGCCAAATAGAACATGGCGGTCAAACAGAATTTTTTCGCATATAACTCCAAAACCAATCAGTTTTGCAAATTTCTATCAATGGCCAAAATTATTCTTATTATAAGGCCTACAAAAGTCTGCATCAATCAAAGTTATCAGGTGACTTCTTATTACAGTCACTGCCCTTGAAAGGTGAAAAAATTATTTTTTTTTTACAGTTTCCAGCCAATATTATGAAAACTATGATAAATAGAAAGAAAATTTCAATTGCTGAAATGATCCTTGTGGTAAGGCCAACAGGAGTGGTGCATGGCAATCAAAGTTGTCAGGTGACTACTTGTTATTATCCTTGAAAGGCGAAAAATATTTTTAGGAATTTTAGCCAATATCTTGAAAACTAGATAGAAAGAAACTTTCAATTGATGAAATGATTCTTATGATGAGTCCTACCAAAGTCTTCTTCAGTCAAAATTGTCAGACTTCTCTTAGAGTTATTGCATTTGAAAGGGAAAAATATAACCAGGTGAGCAATTCAAGCTTCTGGGAGCCTCTTGTTTATAAATAAAGTCCCATAAATCTAAATCGTTAAATCACAAATTTTCAAAAATTGTAAGGGACTTTTCATCAATATAAATAAACAATTCACCAAATTTTCATTGTAATTGCTCATGGGTTTTTGAGTTGTAGTCCAAAAACCGAAAATCTTTACGTATTTGTACAATTAAAGTCCCATAGCTCATAAACGAAAACTTAGAAATTCATAAAAACTGAAAGGGAGCTCACATCAATCGAAAGAAACAATTCATCAAAGTTTCACAAAAAATTGGTGTGCAGCATTTTTGAGTTATTGTGGGAAGTGTAAATGGCTGATAAACAGAGTCTGGTATACCATGATACATTTCGTCTTAAAAAGACAGGCACATTAACTCATGAAATTCCCCATACAACTTGTTTTAAGTTTTGTAGTTGCATTAGTCAACATTATTAAATTTACTGGTACTTTTAATTTAACTTCCACTGGCAAATATCAAAGACATTTGTAGTAAGATTATATCTGGCTTAAAGTCTACAACTGACAAGGAAATCCCATGGACATTCCTTCATTGGCTACCCCCATGTTTCTAATCCCATGGACATTCCTTCATTGGCTACCCCCATGTTTCTAATCCCATGGACATTCCTTCATTGGTTACCCCCATGTTTCTAATCCCATGGACATTCCTTCATTGGCTACCCATGTTTCTAATCCCATGGACATTCCTTCATTGGCTACCCATGTTTCTAATCCCATGGACATTCCTTCATTGGCTACCCTTGTTTCTAATCCCATGGACATTCCTTCATTGGCTACCCCCATGTTTCTAATCCCATGGACATTCCTTCATTGGCTACCCATGTTTCTAATCCCATGGACATTCCTTCATTGGCTACCCCCATGTTTCTAATTATAGATACTATAACCAAACAGTGAAATGTTATCAATCTGTTGATCTTTTCTTTAAATAATTGTGTAGAAAGAATTGAAGTTAAACAAATCTATCGCAAAATCTTCTTATATACAACATGTCATAAACCGAATACATCCCTAGATGGAAGTACAACCCAACAGTTAATCTACCTCCCCAGACAGAAGTACAACCCAACAATCTACCTCCCCAGATGGAAGTACAACCCAACAGTTACATGTAATCTACCTCACTAGATGGAAGTACAACCCAACAGTTAATCTACCATTGAAAAGTTTAGTCATACTTCGGGTATTTCTCTGAAAGGGTAATTGTACAAGAATTTGTCATTCCGTTTCTTTGTACAATTGATAGTTTACATTAGAAGAGAATTTTTTTAAACTTCACGAGCATGAAAGATACTCCAAGTAACCATGCAAATAAGTGGTTTTTTTTTCAGTATAAGGAAACAGACTAATTTTGAGATGTAAACTGACTTCAAGGTCAAATTGTCAATGTTTTCCATATTTTTATCATAATAAGTCATACCTTCTATTTCCTGCCAGTTTATAGCTACTTCAGCTATTGGAATATTGAAATATTGAGCTAAATACAACATATCTACATCAAATGCCCTGAAAATAAATTTAAAAATATATACTGTAAACGTATTAATTTTCGCAGATTCTGCCACATGAACTTATTCGCAGGTATCAATTTCAGCAGTTTAAAAAAAATGTTGACCATTAAATAGTCATAAAATGAATTTCGCAGGTATTATTTTTTCGCTGTTTTTTGTCCATCATGAAAATAGTGAAAATTAGAACACCACAATAATTAGTATGTTTACAGTATCAAATCAATATAATTATAAAGGAAAAAAAATAATCATTGTCAAATAAATAACTATTTTGCTATGTCTTTCAGTTCTTTAAACAAAATACACGTACAATGAAATTGAATAATAAATATTTTAAAAGAATTAAGAAGCGAGGTAATACAAACAATACATAAAACAAATTGTGAAGACTAGTATAGTCTAATATTGAGGCTATCAAAAATGACTTTGATTGAACAAATAAAACAAAAACCTGAACAGTATTGCACTAAATAATGACCTTAAAAACTTACCATCTTTCTACATGTAGATTAGAAAACAATATCACAGCTGCTTCACGTGTTAACAGTTTAAACCCACACTGAGTATCATTGATTCCTCGCACACAAAGAAACCAAACTAAAAAGTGGAATCCCTTCATTAGTATGGTCCTAAAAAATGACCTCTGAAATAACAAAATGATAAAATAATGAGTAAACTTTGTTTCATCTAAAAACTACAGCTGATAAAAAGTAAAATTGTACAGAAAACATAAGATGCATACATGTGAAATATCCATCATTTTTTTGGGTGATATTTGGTTGATATATTACTATCTCCTTTTCAATTTTAAATACTTTTTTTTCTTGCATGAAATTTCCAGAGACCAAATTCTTAGTAAGCATTGGATTGATTGATTAAAGTTTTTGTTCTATAACAGATATTTCATAATATCTGGATGAGAATGAATGATCAACTGAACAGACCACACATGTACTAGATATATACCCAGTACACTGAGACAAATTTTCATTGTGCTACTCCACAGGAGCAACAGCTCAAAGGTCACTCCACTTGGACACATTGATCTGAGCCAACCAGTCATCACTTTATCTCCTAAATAGCAAGGGTCTGGCAGAAAAGCAGTGAATGCCAATATTAAAGTCTTTGGTGGGAATCATACTCATAACCTACAACACTCCAAGCAAGCCCACTACTCCAAGACCACCAAGGCAGATATGCATGCATGCATTAAAGACCAATGAAAACATCACTTCTTGTCGGAGTAATAATAACAGCAAAACTTGCCTTAACAGAATCCTTTTTGGACTTTGGTTTGATTTAGACAGATGTTTGCTTTACTGAAATAAAAATACACGTAAATTGATATAAAGAGACTTTATAAAGAATTTGGTTTTCAGATTATTCAGGGTTTGATTTAGACAATTTTCTTAATTATTAAAGGTTCCATTTACACAGGTTTTACTGTCTACGGTTTTTCCAGTTAAAAATGTCTTGACAATAAAACTGAAGTGCAGTTTTTGGTATCAAGGAAAATAAAAGTGGTGAGGTATCATTTAACATACTGGTACCTTGTGTTACTGAGCCTTGATTCAGTTACCTGTGCCTTAGATTCTTACTCACAGTGAGTTCTAAAGCCTCCATTAGCTTACCTGTGCTATTGAATCTTTTTCTAAGTGAGCTCTAGATCCACATACTATTGCCCTATTATCTGACTGTTTATTGACTCGTCTCATTTCAATTTCTAACTTTCTGTAATCACTGAACTGACTAGCTCCATCAGCATCAGCAAATAGCAACAACTTCCCTCTGGCTACAAACATTCCCTGTTATAAACATAAACCAGCATGTAATGTAAGATTTTCTGGAATAACATATCTCAAAATTTGCTCATTAATGACATAAGCAGTCATATTTGATGATCCACTCAGAATGATTTTTTTTTAATATCATTGATGCAAGAAAGAAAAATGAGCTAAAACTTCTCCTTGTTTGAGCTCATTTCTACCATTTGTCTTTGACAGGGAGAAGTTTTTGTAATAGATTACATAGACCAAAATATCAATATTATTTTTCAAACAAAATTGATCAAAATTTGTCACTGATGTCTAGATTAAGCTCTGTTGATGATGATCATTTTTAAGCTAGTACCATTTTGAGACTTTTCAACTCATTATAAATCACACTATGCTTTGGAAGGCAGCCACAATGAACAACTAATCTCTCCAGTCTCAAAGAGTGAAAGAGCCACATACCAATCTAACAGCTCCACCTTTTCCTCTATTTTTCTCCAAAGTCAGAACTCTAATTTTGTCTGTACCATACTTCTTAGAATATTTCTGTCCTGTCTTTAAATACAATTCTTAAAATTATTAATAAAGCCAAGAAATGTCCCTTACAAACCTCAAAAATCAAATTGAAAGATTCATGACTTGAATGATCTGAAACTGAATAAAATTCTCCCAACTTCCTAATAATTGATAAATAGAATAAAATATAATTTAAAGCCTCTTTATTGCTACCTACAATCTTAAGCAAACTGCAAGGTTTTCACACAGAGAAATTTTAAATTGTTATATGAGATACAAGTTTTTAATGTAATACAAACAGAATCAAACCATGATCCAATGTAAAGAAACAAAATGCCTGTTAGGAGGACTAGAACTAGCCTCCACTTTCCCTTCTAAAAAAAAAAAATTTAATTCTTTAACATGCATATTTTGAAATCAGGTCTTTTTTATACATGTAAGTTATTTTATACCTGTGTTGTTTTATCAGCACTTCCATCATCAACTATAATTATTTCATAGGTAAAGGAAGGGGACTCCGTCTGAAAGTATAATAATCATAATATACAAGACTTGGAATGAAATCATTTCTAATTGATTGAAGGCAATTATTCTGGACAATCAACCTTCAAAATCTTGCTATTCTCAAATGTTTTTTTTTTTGTCTCTTAAATACAGGTACCTCACTCTTAAATATCAATCAGAGTAACTTTTAAAACCTTCATTCAAATTTAGATATCATTTCATCAGTTAAGTATACCCAGTAGCTAATATTTTACAAGGTGCAGAAATGCATGTAAATCTAATTATCTCAATGCATACCAATATAAAAATAATTAACATCACTTATCCTCTCAATGTAACTAGTTTAACATCACTTATAATGTAAGCCACTGTATAACTAATTGACATGTGGAACCTGAATTACATCTCTTACATGTACCTGTCTATTTTCTAAATAGTCTAAAGCTTCCTCCATCATCTTAGGCACTGAAAGCAGAAATGATAAAACACTTTAACAGTTTTACCAGCATTAATTAACAAAAAGCTTATGAGGGCAACACACACATGGCATCTCCTTCTCATCTAAAAATTTTACCCTGTGTCAGACCAGTGACTTTTCACTTATGATTTTGAAAACAGTAAGGATCTTTCTTCATACATATCATCTTTAGTCAACATAAGGAGGTGGTTTTATAGATTGGAAGGATATTCATGTCACAACTAAGCTGCCATAAATGACAGTATAAATAATTATTTATCCTATTATTAGATTTAATACATGTAAACCAATCGTTGCTTTAATTAAATTTATTTGTTAATTGTCACTTGCATCTTTCTTCTTCATTGTAAGCTGGCACAACGATAGACAAATCAACACTCGGAGGATCATGTATACTGGGAAATTCTTCTTTCTTTGATGTTGTTTGATCTAGAAAGGTCTTTTCACTGTCATAGCGATTCAGGTTCGGATACGCTTCACTAATGAAGAACAGCACCAATAGAGCCTAAAAATTAAAGCTCTTTTTTTATTCCATCAACAAAGTTTTAACAAGTCATAAAGTATACATAGTATTTGGAATCACTGTTTCCATTAGTAAAATAAATAAAAAATAATTTGGAAATTAAAAAATTAAAACTCATCCCCCTTTGTTATGTCTACACATGTATCAAGATAAATTGCCCCACCAACAAACCCGTCATGACCAAAATATGTCACTTGACATAAACCTGAATGTCTTCAAGGATTTACAGGTCTATAGTTTAACAAATTTGTATGAAACACCTGAAGATAGCCTAATTAAGATCAAACTTTTCCTCTTTTCTATGTTTTTTTTTTTTGGCAAATCTCAAATAATTACAATGTACATTTTCCTTCTTAATTAATCTCAAAATCATAAAGACATGGAATTGATCAATACATGTACATACATACAGTGTATATCATGAAAATATAAAGATTGGAAGCATAACATTATTCAATTTATAAGTGAGCACAGCATGCTCTTAAATGTATAGAAATTTGTCTAAAAAATTCATCACGTTGACACTTGTGAAAGTTTTGACCAGGCAAAACAGCACATCAGGGTACACTGAAGCTTTAGAAATACATGTATTAAAAATGCAGGCTATACATAATGTTTAAAAGACATCTGTTATTTTTCGAAAAAGCAACTTCCGGTTTGAAGGATCTTGATAAAACCCTGCAATCTAGACCAAGCCTGAAAACAGTTCTTCAAGTAAAATGATAAATGGCATGAAGTCTGATATGTTGAAAAGGGAACCTGATACTTTTGCTTTGGACTTCGCTTGCACTTAAGGCCATTGCCTTCCTCATATTAGTTAGTTTTTCTTGGTCTACTTAGCCAGAACTTGGGTATTTTATAAGGATGTACATGTACAATGTACAGAATATCATTTATGGTTTTACATGTAGCTACACTATTGCCAGAGTAGTTTGCGCACTCAGAGACTTTTTGCCTAAAAATACCTCCAAAATGGTTAAGTTTTGACAAAGATGATGCAACAATCATCATTTTCATGATATGGGCTACAAAAAAGTGCATTATTTTTTTCACTTATATTCAAGGCAACTTAACACATCAGTGAGTTACTACACAAAAGTATGGCATCATCAGACAATTTAAATAATCTTCTAACACCTTAACTGGCATGCACATTGATAAGTGAGCAGCTGTCTAGCACTAGCAGTGGTTATGGCGAACAACTACGGCGATGCCGGTATGGGCTTTGGAGTAAAAACACAAAACACGCCTAGAAAAAAAACAAAAATAATTCTCTAAATTATGCAAAATTTTACTATTACAATATTTACCACTAATGCGAGAAATAAAACGGCTAAACATATGACAGAGAAAATTGTGGTGAGGTCCATTATAACCGGAAGTTGTTGTGAAAAGTCGTCTCCGGCGCTTGGATTAAAATGTAAGGAAATATCAGTATCTTCTAAACACTTGACAAACCTAGAAAACTAAAAATCTAAATATGGAACAAGTACCGACATTCCGGGAAATGAAGAATCCAGGGGTTTTATCATGCTAAGTGAAAGATCATTGTTAAGAGAGACAGTAAATGGTAATTTGTATAAAAATCCTGTTTCTTGTGTGTTAGAATCTTTTACTCTGATTGCATGTTATGTTGTCACCTTTCACAACTTACTGACTTCTGTAGACACAATAAATGACAGACTCACAGTGACATCTTATTAACTTTTTAAAAAGAAATAGTAGTGATAGAATATTAATATGGAGAAGGTATAGCCTAAAAGCAAGCACATCATTTCTTTCTTACCCATATATGAATTTATATGTAGAGGTTTCACTTATCTCTTTTTGGATTCAGTGTCAGGATCTGTTTTCTGATTTTTATGCCTACTCAGAAAACAGCTCCAGACACTGAAATCCCAAAAGGTATAAAAAGTTTCACTATTTGTGATGGATATACTTAATTCCTTATATGAGAAAGGTATTTGCCTTAAAGTTAATCTGGACCCGTGTATCTAGAAAATTCTTAAGCCTTAGACATGAGAGAGTTACATCAATTTTATGTAGCATAGTATTGAAAACTACCCTTACTTTTGCTGTTTATTTATTTTTTCAATTTTGTAGAATGCCAAAATAAACTAACATCTGAGATTAACTTGATATGGTCTACTTATTTGCACAGTTTAAATCACCCACCATGTAAAGGTGGTTATAGTCCTTCTATTGTATGTCAATGTGGAACATCTCAAAACAATATCTCAACTTAGTTTATTTTTCATTCTCTACAGAAATGATAAAAAATGAACAGTGGAAATCGGATCAGTTTTTGATATAGTTTTACATGAAATTGGTGTAACTATTTCGTATCTAGGGCATGCTTTGCCATAAAATGTTCTTGAAACACACTGGCGTATTAATGCCTTCAGAGACACAAAAAGTGAAATTCCATGGATGCTTAGAGGTTTTGTCAGGTTTGTTTATAGTCAGCATGATTTTTGTGGAAAATTGAGGTCATATTTGTCAAAAGTTTATGATGAACCTTAAGAGCAAGCGAAGCATTGAGTTGGTTTCCTTTTTAAAATGGATTTCATATCATTTACCATTTGTGCAAAATTTGATTTAGGAAAATATCATATGAGAGATTCAGGAAAAGATATTCCAAATATTTGTAATTTTATCAGTAAAACAGTTCTGGGTTCGCCAAAAATATAATGAGAATAGGTATGGTGTATATGTCAAAGAGACAATAACCCCACTGGGATGAAAATTTCAGCCCAAGACCACCAATTGGTCTTCAATGAACGACCATGTTTTAGCACAATCTGAAGTAGTTTTTTAATTATGTCTGAAGAGTTCTGATCAAATAACATATGTGTCTTTGAAATGTTTTGTTTAGCAGGTGTATTGACTACATTTCAAAACATCAATTGGTAAAGATGTACATTGTAGCCGTTTTGCTTTAACAAAAGTTCCTCAAGTGGTTAATATGGAAATTTTTTTTTTACAAATTTCTATTCATTTAGGAGTGAGTTTTGTTCGCTTATAACATAAGACTTCAAAATTGGATGTTACTATGCACAACACTCCCTTCAGGAGAATATTAATTATCAATTTATATCGAAGATCAGAATTGATATAGCAGTTGCTAGAGCCTTTAGATTTGTAAAGCTTGTTAGCATCTGCAATTATCTTACACTACCACAGGAAAATAGTCCCACTGGCATAACCCATTAAGGTTTAAATGCAGATAGTTAGGTCTACTCTATAGGTATTTCTAATATATCATATTTAATTTGATGTTATTTTCGCCAATAAACAAACCCAATAAACAACATTTACTGCGAACTAAATATGCTGATTAACTTGGTTTGTATTCACAACAATCCAATTAAAAATAATTGACATCTAAACTCTTATCAGTACATTTATTTATTTGCATTTACCCGAATAAACCAATCATTTACTGTCAATATATTCAGGTTGCCTACAAATTCTGTATTATTCTGAGCTATAGACGCATAACTAAACCATTTGATGTTTGGCTAGAAATGAAAACCCTGCGAGATCGTTAATAATCATTGATCATGGAAATAAAATATAAATAGGAATGATGAGTACCAATTGGGAGAGCTGTCTTGAAGTGCCTTCAGATATTTCATGCAGCTAGACCCTGAAGGATCCATATATTTACAAAAATGGGGCAGTGGTTCCAATCAAGAAACTTGTAAAAAGAAAGAGGTTCCAGACAGGGATTCATGCCTGTTTCAGGCTCTTATTGCCGCTCAAATTGCCAAACTTTCAACAAAAGAGTGGTATAACCCTGGAACAATCCTGATGTATCACTCACTGTATTGTAAATATTTATTACGATTACCGCCAGAAACTAAGCACTTTTACATGACACATAGGTGTCTATGCAAAAACTGTATGCTTGAGCTATAAAGCGTAGCAACTGAGAAATGTACATATAGATAGTTGGGAGGTATATGTATCTTAAGACATGTTTATTTCCATGATGAATGATTTGGCAGACAGTTTTGACCTGGAGGTCAACAAGTTGAATTTTGACCTGAAAATTTACAAATTGGGAAAGGCCAACTAGTAGTTATTGGTGTAATAACACTATATTGGGAACCAGTCGCCTGCACATTGAAGGAAGTAGTTCAGAATGACACGAAGAAGTCCCAGTATTGCACCATATCATTTTCATAGTTAAGTAGAGGTATATATACAAACTAAGTATCATCTGAAAGATGAATAAATCAGCAGTAGTCGCAAAAACTTCAGTTAAGTGTAGGGTAAAATAATTCAGAACAAAAATATGGGCCCTTGATATGCCTGAATGTCAAAATGCAAGCAGTGATTTTTGCACCTGGCTACTTTCATTTTACAGTTCTTTCTTAGATGTCTCATAAGGTGTAATGATATTTTTATGAGAGTTTAGGTAAATAGTGTACATCATAAAGAAACCCCTCCAGCATCATCTGTCCTCATGTAAAATTTGCTATGACCCTTATAAATAGCTGGATTTAACATAGTAAGTAATGGGGACATAAATGGGTGCTATTTTTGTTCTATTATGCGGTATGTTGGGGGGTTTTATGTTTATCCAGCAAGGTGTTCCATGTTAACCGACATTGAACCTGAATATTATGCAAAGTAGTGCACTGCTATGATGCATCATGAATTTCGGACTGTTCTTTTTTTTTAATGTCCTTTGTAGTGAGAATGGGTAATTCAAAAATTTATCGAAGAGTTCAATATAATTATAATATTAACCATTTACAAAAATAATCTTGTGTTATGATACTATTGAATTTCATTCCTGAACTTTCTTTTTATACCCTATTTTAACAATTTGACAAGGATTTGAGGCCTAAGAATTCAAACGATTGATATAAATTGATTCAGTACATAAGTACTTTGATTATCAAAATTTTCAAAAGTATGTTTATGAAGTGCAAATGCATTTCTTTATTTGATGACAATTTCTTGCTCATTGTTTAACTAGTAGACAGTAACTTCATATTGAGACTGGAAGGAAATACTCTTCCCAAAATTCCCTACATCTATATTCATAATCTAATTTTAACTGTATTTAAGGGAAATAAATATGATGGAGTGTTTTAAATATGACAATATTATGTAAATGTTTGTTTTTATTTAAAGCTTTCAATAAGAATGCTTTATACTTAGTATTATAGTGGGTTAATTTGGATGACTAGAAATGAAGACTTTCTTTGCTGTCAAGCCCAAGCAAAATTTATTCATATTAAATTGTTTTACCCTGACATGCACTGTAGCTCTTATTGAATATTCTGATACCTTGTATCCTTTGAAAAGAGTGAATGATGATGTTGTTTTTTCATTTAATATTTTTCTGCCTCCAGAAGACAGATTATTGAAACCTTTGGTGAATTTCAGTACTCAGATGCTTTTTTTTATCATCAGAGATTGTTTTACTTATCATTTGCTAAGTAGGTGAGCAGTTTTTATTTTTAAATAATCTAATGTGTTTGCTGAGAATTTATTTTTGTGTAAGATTATCTTCCTAGACATGCTAGAGGACACTTTAATTTTAAAGATTAGAACCAGGAAATGTAAATATTTATCTATGTATGCATATACTTTCACAGTTATTTGTCCATTAATCTCAACATCATACTCAGGATAAAGATTTTGAGTTCACACAGTTAGTCTGTTTTCACTGTCCTCGTATAGATTAGTGTATAGATATTATATTGTATCAAAAGATACCATACACAAGAGGTACTGGAATTGA
Organism: Perna viridis; assembly: GCA_037379345.1. NCBI lineage: Eukaryota > Metazoa > Mollusca > Bivalvia > Mytilida > Mytilidae > Perna > Perna viridis. The sequence continues at coordinate 853,619 of CM074520.1, forward strand.
ATTTGTGGGTTATGACTTTAATTGATTGAGAATGAGAGCCAAAGGGATCATGAATGACCATTTTTCGTTTGTTCGGATAATAATTACCTTCAAAGGAAGGCTTGTGTTGAAATGGGAGGTTGTGATTGGTACCATTTAAGGACTAGGGGAAAAAGGGGCCACTCTGAAATTCTTATGTTGTGTCAAATATTTAATTGCAAACAAATTGTAGAGCTGTATCATGCTTGAATGGTATGGCCACACTTGCCCACACTATTCAGAGTTTATCTCAGGGGTTATATGGAGCAGTGCCCTGTGAACGGTTTTATTTTTTAAGGCATGGGTCATAGGGACAGTGGAAAAATTGAAAATTTTCCTAGATATAAGTTACCTGGTGACTTGGTTTAAAGTTGTAGTTCAGGAAGCTAGCTATGTATTTTTGTACCTGTTCCACATACTTGGACAAATGATGATATTTTCTGTTTCAGAGTGCATTTTGGTCACTGTGCAAGGTCTTGGCTTTCTTGGGCCAGTGATCTGGATATAGACTTTTCTCTCTCTTTCAGGCTATATATTTTGGTCACTGTTCCTAGGACTCGCATGGTCCAATGTTATGACATTTTCTTATTTTCAGTCTATGAATTTTGGTCCCTATTTCAAGAATGATATGGTATTTACTCTGTTTCAGGCTTTGTATTTTGGTCCCTGTTCCAAGGACTTGGACCGATGATATGGTTCTATCCCTTGAATGAACTAGAACTATCAGGATATGAAGTGTTTGCTTTGACATTTTTCTCACCAGTTCTAGTAGGAATTCCAGGATCTCTCAGCTTTCTACAGAGAAGATGGATGATAGGGAGCCTGAGACTGGCTTCCGTCGCCAGTCTTGCTTCATTCCAGGCCAGTACTACCTTACTGAGGCTGATTATACTGGCACTAGGAACTGGTGCTGCTATGTTAGTGGTTACTGTGTCTCTTTGGAGTCCAGACCCTAAGATAAGGTAAGTTGTCTCTGGAGTCCCAACCTTGAGATAAAGTAAATTGTCCCTTGGTTCAGAGGGTGAGACCCTGAGATAAGGTGAGTTGTTTCTGGAACTCAAACCCTATGGTAAGGTATGTTGTTTTTGCAGTCCAGAACCTAATACAAGGTACATTGTCTCTGGGGTCCAAACTCTATGGTACATGTACATTGTTTCTGTATTTCACAACCTAAGATTGTATACTGTGAAAGTACTATTGTACCAATTTCGTTATTTTCGTGGGTATAGGGCAAACCACAAAATTTGGTTCCCAATGAAAAAGGAGATTTCCATTGAGGTGTATAATGAAAACCTCAAAACCACGAATTCAAGAATCCATGAACTTGTGTTTCTTCCCTGACCCATGAAAAATTTGTATCCACAAATTTAAGTACATTCACAGTACCTTGTTTTCATACCCTGCATTGAAATAGATTGAAGTAAATCTAGACTGCAAAAATGTATTTAATGAACTTAACAATTTTATTCAAAAGGAAATATGTGTAGAATGAAACTAAAATCAATTTACAATTACATGAAAATTACAACCTCTTTAACTGAAACTTAACAAACTGAGCTGTTGTTTAACTGTTAAAATGCTGTAGATTCAGAAATTGTTGTTTGTCTTTATTTTTGTGTTTTAATGTCATGGTTTTTCATTCTGATTGTGCCATGATATGGACCTGATTCCTGAATCAACATTAAAAAGCAGCAATCAGTCAGTCATTCATTTTATTTTGATTTTTGTGATTGCTTAAATTTACTTTGTTTGAGTTTTACTTTGACTACATCCCTATGGTATTTTTGCTATACATGTATTGCAAAAATTTCTGAATTAAAATGTTATGAAACCCCATACTGGGTAAGACTTGCAAATGGTGTATTTATGAAGTATTTTATTTCTTATATTATTCTGTAAGGTGTAAAACTACATATTAGTTTAATTTTAATGCAAATGTTTAAAAATCAAATGTAGAAAACAGGTAATTTTCTGTTGAACTGAATACTATTACTTTTTACTGGTGTACTGGCTAGTGTAATGGTACATTACTTGAGCAATGAGATAAATGGTCTTGTTATTTTGTTTGGTATTATTTTTATGTTTTTAATTTTTAAGTCCAAAAGTAAATATGTAGACCATAGGATTAAGAGAAGTGAATTTAACTACAATTTTAAAATGTACTAACCTTAATATAATTAAATAAGAATCAATTGATAACAAAATATTTACATGGTATTTGTTGAAGCTGATGCTTCATGTACATTAGAGATAGATGACATTCTTTACACACAAAATATACTTGAGGTCCAATTAAATATTTGTGTGTTTCCCAGTTCTAACTTTTTCTTTGGTTACCCCTTAATGTTTCATCAGTACCAATTTATTTAAACTGGATTTTCCATGGTTTTTAATGAGATTTACTATTTAATTCGTAAAGTGCTTTGACAAAATTAGTTAATGGCATAAAATATTTTGCTGATCTACCATATCTATTTAATATTTAGTGGAAGGAAAAATGCATATATTTTGTTTTGGACCATAAAGTAGTTCAAAGTTCCTTTACTAATAATGTTTATCATATTCTTGCCAACATTATTGTCTATCTTGTTGTCTGACTATAAAACACTAGAATCTTTGAATTGATTTTGATTTATACATACAAGTACAATGCTGTATGAATATTCAAGGTTAAATGTTGTGGACAATGTTATTTTTCAATATCCTTAAGAATACTTAAGATTTAATATCCTCCAATGGCTTTTGACAAAACTTACCTAGTGGTTAATATGGGTATTAGAGCCCTACCAATCTGAAGGTGAAAGGCTAAGGTCATAGAATCATAACCTTACATAGCAAATCTATGCAATTTTTTTGGTTTGCCAATGTTACAATTGATGCTTTACCCTTTGGACAGAAAAATTCCTAGAATTGTATTTAATTATTCTATATTATGGTACATTTCAGATGTCATACCTGTTGGGGTATGATATTAGGTCTCCTGTCCTTTATTAGCAGCAGGGTATGGTTTGTTTCCTTCGTACCGACCTGGTGGGACTACAAAACTAACTCAGTTGTTATTGCCATAGCAACTGTTTCCTGTCTTGATCAAATAAAATCTGGTAAGATTGTGATGTTTCTCACAACTTTCTCACCACTAAAAAGACTTCTAATATTTCATTGAAATTGTATAAGTTTGTAAATCATTAAGGGATAAGTGTACAGTAGTCTTGAATTGTGAACTGAATGTGAGAAAAACTAATACATTGCATGAAGTAAGCACAAAATGAAAATCTAATTAACAAATCTTTAACAATGGAAAACCTTTGAACATTTTATGTTAATAAAGCAAGCTGTTTTTTATCCCTGGTCTTTGGTAACATGTCACTACAATAATTATGATATTTGAACCTTCATGTTAACTTCAGCTAATAACAGCCCATAAGAGGCAGGTATTTTGTGCTGGACTTTTAATTAAAAAAATTGGTAGATGTTTTATCAATTTTTATTGTCACTGCATTTTTTTCAATTTGAAAGGTAATTAAAAGTGATATTCTTTTGTTTAATTTTCTTCTTGTTGATTCAGGTGCCGATATTGCAGAAATCAAAGAATCTCTTTCTAAAACAGACCGTCCAAGCTGGCTGCCAACTGCCATAGGGTTTGGTAGCTTGGTATACTTGACACACTGGTGCTTTGGTGAATCTTCTCTGGTGCTACGTTGGATTACAAAAGGCTATCCAGATGCTGGACCCCAGCCATACCCATGGGGGTAGGATAAATTTATTGCCACACTGACTATAGTGCATGTCAGTGACTCAAGTTAATTATTATTCATTTGTGTAATGTTTCAAAGCGCTTTGTACTCTTTGTAACATCACATAATCATTACAGGTATTATTTCCGACTATACATTATTTTTAAGTTGAAGACAACCATTTAGAGAGCTATGTATATGTCTTTATAACGTTTTACATAGTTAATGTAATAAATTCAAGACATTTCTACACAGAATTATCTTATAAATTTATCTAGACTCTTACCACCTAGACCTATATGAATTGTATTATATATCCATGGGACATCTAGACCTATATACACTGTATTATACACCCATGTGATACCTAGACCTATATACATTATATTAGATATCCATGGGATACCTAGACCTGTATACATTATATTAGATATCCATGGGATATCTAGACCTGTATACATTATACATGTATTAGATATCCATGGGATATCTAGACCTATATACATTGTATTAGATATCCATGGGATATCTAGACCTATATACATTGTATTAGATATCCATGGGATATCTAGACCTATATACATTGTATTACATAACCATGGGATACCTAGACCTGTATACATTGTATTATACATCCATGTGATACCTAGACCTATATACATTGTATAATACATCCATGGGATACCTAGACCTGTATACATTGTATTACATACCCATGGGATACCTAGACCTGTATACATTGTATTATACATCCATGGGATACCTAGGTCAATACATACTGTATTATACATCCATGGGATACCTAGACATGTATACATTATATTATATGTCCATGGGACATCTAGACCTATATACATTGTATTATACACCCATGTGACATCTAGACCTATATACATTGTAATATATATCCATAAGGATGGGTTGTTGTAATTTGAATCTAAAACTCTCAAATATTTATGCAGAAGCAGTAAATATATGGATTTCATGTATATGAAATGAAAAATCTACAATTCTTTAACATTTATATTTATCAAATGCATTTAGTTCCAAAAGCACTATATAAGTAATACAATTTTTTTACTTTCTTTGCAGGGCTTTTGTATTTATAACTTTGTGTTTAGGTGTCTTGGTATCAGCATGGAGATGGCTGACACAAACCAAGATCTGGTGGATTGTGGGAGTGATCTCAATATTGACCTTATATTACCTACCAACATGGACAGGGTTTGTAGGTCAGTATGGCAAATTACTAATTTTTTTTACTTTTTCCCCTTGTAGTTACTCACTCCCTGTCTTTTAGTTGAGACATTAAGAATTTAACACTTGTATGAGTTATCTCAGACACCCTGGGGTAAGATGTAATCGTTCTCTAACAAGGCTCAACCATTACATCTTACCCAAGGATGTCTGAGATTTTCCATGATGCATGAGAAAAGCATATATTTGATTTTTTTCCAAAACAATTTTTGAATTGAAATGACCTGCATTTAACAGCTGACCTTGATGTATCATGTCAATGATACATTACAACCAGGTGTAAAATTCAGGTCACTTCAAAACAAACTGTGAGAAATAATTTATCATCAGTTATCCTGGATAAAGTTATTATTTTAGAAGAATTTTCATATTCAATAATGGTAGGATATAATAGTTCATTTACAGTACTCTTTATTCAATTGTGCCATTTTTTTATGGGAAAATGTGCATGTTCTCTCTTAACCCGTGGGTGACTTAAGGAAATCCCACATAGGAATTTTCTCTTTAGTGAGAAAATTTCGTCCTTTGGGTTAACTAAGAAATGACTTCTTCATTTCAAAATTTTCATTTAAATTGCAAGTTATAATAACATAATTGCTAAAGTAAGAGGGGATAACTCTTGAAAATCATTAAGTTCATATTTTATTTGAATATACAGGTGGAGTAATGCTAGCAATGTTTACAATGTCAGTGTGGCCAATTTTAGTAGACAGATTGACCTTGTGTCCACCGGCGAGGTCAATGTTTGTTGTCATGGTAACCTATCTGGTGGAGATATTTTTCTTTGTGTGGACTGTGGCCTATAACTTTGTACCCGGTGGAGTATATACCAGAGAGCATACTGATGTATTAATGGCTGTTGTAATGATTGGTATATTTATAGGAATGTTCTTAGGTCAGTGTTTTATACATGCTTTACATATTTTTGTTTATATAGTTTATTTCAGTCCCCTGTCTAACATACCCATTGTATATTTATTTTGCTGCTCCAAATAGATAGATCAGTAAACCTTAAGTAGATCCAGTGAATTGCATTTTAAAGTTAAAATCTGTCAATGCTTGTTGACAATTACAGAGTTTTCTTGAGTCATTGAAATTGAACAAACTTATGATGAAGGGTAAAAACTTATTGCAAGAATTAAGAAGAGTTTTAAGATCCTTAAACATTACCTCAGATAAAATCAAATGAAAACACGAAATGGTAATATTTGCTTAAAAAGTTAAAGAATTTAATTTTTGTTTATGCTTATTTTTTTGCAGGAAAGGAATTGCAGAGTCACACATCTTTTCCTAGTTTAAAAAACGGAGAAGTTCCTTTTAGTAAAGTAAGGCAAGGTAGGAAAGTAAGGCAAGATAGGAAAGTAAGGCAAGGTAGGAAAGTAAGGCAAGATAGGAAAGTAAAGCAAGGTAGGAAAGTATGGCAAGATAGGAAAGTAAAGCAAGGTAGGTAAGTAAGGCAAGATAGGAAAGTAAAGCAAGGTAGGAAAGTAAGGCATGGTAGAAAAGTAAAGCAAGGTAGGAAAGTAAGGCAAGATAGGAAAGTAAAGCAAGGTAAGAAAGTAAAGCAAGGTAAGAAAGTAAAGCAAGGTAAGAAGGTAAAGCAAGGTAGTAAAGTAAGGCAAGGTAGGAAAGTAAGGCAAGGTAAGAAAGTAAGGCAAGGTAGGAAAGTAAAGCAAGATAGGAAAGTAAAGCAAGGTAAGAAAGTAAGGCAAGGTAGGAAAGTAAAGCAAGATAGGAAAGTAAAGCAAGGTAGGAAAGTAAAGCAAGGTAAGAAAGTAAAGCAAGGTAGGAAAGTGAGACAAGATAGGAAAGTAAGGCAAGTAGGAAAGTAAAGCAAGGTCATTCGTAGATCCAGAAAATATTCTGTCTTTAAACATTGTATAGTTTAAATAAATTTTAGCTTCATGTAAAACCTATTGAAGTGAAAGGTATTTTGGAATAAGACTTTTCAGAGATTAAAGTTAACCAGGAGGTAATTGGTCAATACTTCAATTATGCCACATTTAGGATGGATTGGCTTAGGATGAAAACAAAACAAGAAGTACTTAGGCTTGTCACGGTTGTGTAATACAGTATATCTTCTAACTTTGAGTCATATATCAACTTACAGATACAGGTATGTATCATTTAGTATGTATAACATATTTTATTGTTATATTTCAGCCACTGTGTTAATACTATGTATAGGACTGTTAGGATATGGAATGAGATATAATGCTAACCAGTTCAAACCTCCAGAAAAGGTTGGTTAAATTAAATATTCTAATCGATAAAATGTCCTTAAAATTTTACCATACTGTGTAATTTTAACAAGACCTGTGGCTCATTAAATCTGTTGGACACTTTTTTGTTACTACTTAGCAGTAATAAACAGATTTGACTTTGGTTTTTGGCATGGCTGCATTTATGCAATGGTGAATGCAGGCCTGACAGGGAAAATATTTTCATAACATTTTTAACAATTGTTTTTAAACAATTTCTAAATTTTCATGTTACTTCAATGCTTAGGAGTTTCGTAAATTTATCTTTGCCGTTTTTGTTCCAATGCCTGCTTGTATTGTAATTAAGAGATTGTATCCTAATTTCCTGTAAATGTTTCCTTCATCCCAGGTAATTAGGTGTTCTTCTGTCAGAATCAGGTGTTCTTCAGTCAGGAATTATAAAAGACATTTATGAATGATCAAAAATTTTCTCATTGTATGTTACTATTATGTTGTAAAATTCCTAATTTTGAAAAGGTGCTGGGCAGCCTGTAAAGAGCCACAATTAAGAATTGATAGTACACTGTATTGATTTTGTAGAAGAATGACAGACAGTTTACAGCAGGTATATGGACATTCCATTTTGGTTATGATAACAAAGGATGGCCCAGTATGGATAGAGCAGCTAAACTATTCAAAAATACAGGTACACTTGTAATGGGGACTTTATATAAGTAAACCTGGAATTATTCAGCATTTAACACTGAGCGTGGCAACCTCTTTTATACCATAACAAAATAAATGTTTATTTTTACAAAGCAATGATTGTTTGTAAAGATTTAGGGGAAATTCTATTATATATTTTTAATTCAGTTGAATCTGGTTAGTAGCCTATGAGAAAGACATTCACACATTTACACTGTAGCTTGTATGAGTAGTATAATACAAGCTGATATGTGTACAGTAGTACAAAACATTCATACAGTACATGTACACTCTAGAATGTATGTGTAGTGTAATACATAGTGCATCTGCACTGTATCCAGTATATGTGTAGTGTAATATAGGACAGGTGTACGGTACATTTTCACTGTATGTGGTATATGTGTGATGTAGAACAGTTCTACAGTACATTTGCACTGTATCCAGTATATGTGTAGTGTAATGTATATGTGTAATGTAGAACAGTTGTACATTACATTTGCACTGTATCCAGTATATGTGTTACATAATGATGGACCCACTTTTACAATACATTTGCAATGTATTCTGTATATGTGTAGTGTAATGTAGGAAAGTTGTACAGTACATTTGCATATTTAGAAATATGTTGGTCGACTTATGTATGTATTATTCTTAGAATCTTAGTAACTTAAAGATCTTAATTCTTGAAATTTTAACCCCAAAAATATTCTTGATTCTAAACAGAAAAATCTGCATCCAAAGGATGAGTGTGTGTGTATCAGAGTAGTGTCCCTTAGTACTACTCTTCTTTTACTTTAGGTTTTAAGAAATAGATCCATATCAAATTTTATGATTGATTTTTTTCACTTAAGTGCTTGTACACTGCATGCATTACATCAGTATTACAAAAAGTAATCGTGTTGTAAAGTCAATCAATATTAATAAACAGCTTATCCTATTATAGTGTAACTTGTCAGCTTCATGCAATCATTACTGATGAACAGTTGGATATAATTTTTTTAATTTTATTTCAATATTGTTTCACATATTTTCTGAAAAGATTTAATATAATAATTTAAAAAAAAATAATTTGTAATATAATGTTGTTTGATGCTGTTTCTTCTCACTACTTTCAATATTGTATTGGACAGATTAATACATTATAGTCCTCTTTAAAGCATACATGAAGAATTGTATTGGACAGAGTAATACATTATAGTCCTCTTCAAAACATACATGAAGAATTGTATTGGACAGAGTAATACATTATAGTTTTCTTTAAAACATACATGAAGAATTGTATTGGACAGAATAATACATTATATTCCTCTTTAAAACATACATGACGAATTGTATTGGACAGATTAATACATTATAGTCCTCTTTTAACATACATGAAGAATTTATAATTTAAGATAATATGTCGCTGATGGACTATTACATTTGAAAACAATGTTAAGGAACAAATAATTTGCATCAGTTGCATTGCACTGCACTCACATTTGCTTGAATTCTTTAGTGTGTATTACTTTTGTACTGGTCAAGTATGAAGTTTACAATATTGAATATCAAAGTCGTGACATTAGATATTTTTTTATAATTTGTGGTTACAAGTAATTTGTTTTAATTGCACTGTATACACCTTTGTATGAGTTCTCTTTCTCTTTATGAATTTGAGGTGGCCCAGAATTGTGTTAAGGTGACAAAATGTTGTAACTGTGAAAGTTGACTTTTACAACTGAAAAAAAATTTGGTGTTGTATGTTGGTATGGTGCTGTCGTCATCTTCCATGTCATTGTTGTCATCTTCTGTAGACACTTGGTTTTCTTGCGTTAACTTGAGTATTAGTTTAGTGATCTTTATAAAATTAAGAAGAAGGTTTTATACCAGAAAGTAAGGTTTGTATAGATTTTTGGGGTTATAACCCCAACTGTTATAGAATTTTAGGGGCCTAAAACAAGTATTTAATGGAATCCAACTATAAAACTCCAGTAAAAACAGGAATGTCTATGATATTGTTTCACAATATTCTATACTTAAATGGACTTGAATCAATTTTGGGAATAAAGACTTGAACATTTCAGGAACTAGGGGTCTAAAAGGGGTGCCAGAAACATGGATTTTCCTGATGTCCAGAAAATAACTTGTTTATTTTTGGTCCAATTTTTTTTCTTGTATTCCTTATCAGAATGCTTACCTACACCATTCTATCAGATTCCAGATATCTCTTGTAGTTTTGGGGTTATAAGGGGTCAAAGGGGCCACATAGCGGTAATCACAAGAATGTAATCCAGGGACATATTTAATTGAATTTCGAATTTCGTGCTGTTAAATATTTAATCCATAATGAATTGTAAGTCCCTATGCTTAAGTGTGTCAAAAACTAATGTGTCTTCATTTGCCCCACCTATTCAGGGTGTGACCAATGCGGTTGTATCATGCTCCGCTCCTCAAAGTTCTTCATTGAACTTCAAGTTTAATTTGTAAAGATTTAATAAACTAGTAACTTACTTTCTGTTTGTGTTCCCATTTTGCCTTAGCTGTGAATTACAGGTGAAAAAAGGTAATAAAGTAATATTGCGAAATGGGAATTTTTATATTTTTCTGTTTTAAAAACCAAATTAGATGTTGTAACAATGATTAATACAAAATAATTATAAAGTTTTATCAGGTTTTATTTCTCCTTTTTTTAGCTATGAATTTAAAATATTTGAATACTTTTCAAGTTATGACTTTTCTTGATAAAAATTCTTTTTTAAAAAGATACTATTAAGATACATGTACATAATTTTATTTTTCATGTATTAGACTGTACACATACAATTCAGGGACTAATAAAGAAAAAAACAAAAACTGACTTCAAAAATGAAATATGATATTTTTTTAATAAATTTTATTAGTTCATATATACATAGGCTTGGATTCCACTAATGAAGTTATAATCAAAGTACTTATTTCAACCATGTAATCTTCATGCTCTTTATTTATTTGCAAATTCAGTATCAATAAATTGACACATTATTTATTTTGTAGCGTTAATAATTGATAATTAAATGAAATAAGTAAACATCATTTAACGGAAAGTTAACTTGCTTTTACATAAAGCTTTGTAACTTGTTGGAATTTTGTTCTTAAAAATCCTTAAACAATTTTGACCATTGAAGTACATGTATGCTATTGTCATGACCAGATGTTTTCGTCATCTTCAGTCTTACTACTGCAGTGAGAAGATCTATTTTGGAGATTCAGCCTCACCATCTTGGAACTTCATTGATTATTATATATGGTCTATGAACCTTCACAATTTTGCTCAGCCTGAAACTGTCTTCCACTGTTGCTTTTAATTTTATTCTGCTAGAATCACACTTTATGACTATTTTTCTCAATTTTGTTGTATGTTAATGAAGATTTTAATGTGCCTCTTCATTTCTGTATGCTTATAAATATGATTAAAATTGGGAAAAAATAAAATGGCCATTCATAAAAAAAAAATTAAGACAGAAACAAATTCCACATATAATCATACCAATTTTCATGGATTAGGGAAGAAACACAAGTTCGTGGATTTTTGAATTCTTGGTTGTGGAGTTTTCAGTATACACTTCAGTGGAAATCTCCTTTTCGTTAGGAACTAAATTTTGTTGTTTGGCCTTCCCATGAAAGCCACGAAAATTGGTACCCCACAAATAATAGTACTTTCACACTAACATGGACTTGGTCATTGGTGAATATGTTGACATTGGGGAGGGGGCATCTCTTACACTTAACTCGTCCTATACCACTGAATGGAATTGATTGAAACTTTCATGGAACATTTATAATATGTTTCCATTGTGCATCTCTTATTTAAGATTTTGATCCGAATCACTGTAAGGGTTTCACATACCAAAACATGAAATTTGTCATTTGTGAATATGGGGACATATGGGATTCATCTCCTATTATACCGCCAATACATATGTACCACTGAATGGAATTGAATGAAATATTCACAGGTTCATTATTACATATTCCCATGGTGCACCTCCTATTTAAGATTTTGGTCCAAATCAATATGGAGGTTAAAATCTGCATGTTATCAAATGTTGGAGTGGGGGTATCAAGTTAGTGAGCATTGCTCAGTTTTTCTACTGTATAATTTATTGTATCATTGAAATACTGTTTATTTTAATTCTACCAGACAATGAATTGCTTTTGTTTTATAAATATTTTTTGGGGGGAGGTGGGTTTAGGGTAAAAATGTCCCTTGTTTTCCTAATTTCTTACACATCTAACTTGATGCAGTAATGATCCTAAGGTAGAATGATTCTATGTAAACCTTGTAACTTAACATACAGTACATTTGGAAATACCTAATATTTGTCAATATTTGACTTGAATGAATTAGTGATCGAAGTTGAATGCATTAGTGTTTATTATTGATGTATCAGTTTGTGGTATGAATTATTAATCATGTTTGTCCTACCAGTAGGTAGTTTACACTTTGATGCTTCAGTTTAATGACACATGCATGAAATACTCTCTTCCCTTCAATTATTAGAGTAATCAAGTCTTAATGTTAGGGCTTTGTATTTTAGTTAAAATGATAAAAGTGAATGATAGATATGTTGAAAATAACAGATGTATCAGTAGTTGAGATTAAACAGGTTTTGTATGCTTAAAATCAGTTGAGTTATTATGAGTACAAGTAAAAGTATTTATAATCTGTTGTACGAGTAGTTTCTACAATAATCTAGAGAATCTCTGTGTTTATACTATAAACCCAACATAATATTTCTTTATAAATTTTAAGGCTGGAAAATTGCAACTTGTGTTATTCAAAAGTTTTGGACCACTATGACAAAGATATGAAAAACGAAACATTTAAACAAAATAATTTGGTAATAGAATGTTATCCATGTCTTCATACAGCAAAAAAGTATAGTTTTTGTATGAACACATGAAATAACATGGTTTATGGCAGTTTACACTTATAAACCTGTTTTTTTTTTCATATAATCTGTTCAAAAATTAGAAACTTTCCTTACAATTTAGATTTTAATGGATTCAATTAAAATGTTAAGAATATGTTCGTTATCAAAATGTTATATTGTTTGGGATCATTTGATTGCAGACTGATCAACATTAATGATGTCACAGTAACAAAGCTAGTTATACAAAATAACTTGGTTTGCTCAAAGAGAACCGACCAATCAGAAAGCTTGTTACAAATCAAATTAAATCATATGAAATGTATTGTGCATTTTTATACCACCGTAAAAAATTTTGAGATCGTATATTGGTATGGCACTGTCGTAGTCTGTAGACACTTGGTTTTCGTGTGATAACTTGAGTATTAGTTTGTTGATCTTTATAAGTTGGTATTGATTTTGGGGATTATGGCCTCAACTGTTTTAGAATTAGGGACCAAAAGGGGCCTAAAACAAGCATTTCTTTGAATTTAACCATATAACTCAGATAAAAACATAGGTATGTCTATCTTGTTGTTCCACAACATTCTATACCACAATGGTCAGACTTGGATTGATTTTTGGGGAAGACTTGAACTTTCTAGAAATTAGGGGCAAAAAAGGATGATTTTCCTGATGTCCAGACAATAACTTGACTATTAGTGAATGAATCTTTCTGAAATTCTATTACAAGGTGCCACACCACAAAAGGAAGACTTGGATTGCTTTTTGGGTTGTGACTTGAGCCAAGAATAAGGGGCCACAAAGTGGCCAGAAACAAGTTTTTTTCTGATTTCTTGACCATAGCTGATTTTGATTTTTTTTATTGGATTCTGTATGAAAATCCCAGTCTAAATACAAGAGCTTTAAGAAGTATACGTACCAAATTAACCCTATCATTTACTGTTTTTGAGGTAATGAGGTACAAATTGATCCATGAATGCACCCAGAAGCAGACCTTTATACTTAAACTGAATTTCAAAATATTGTGCAATATTGTGTCCATAATGAATCATAAATCCCTATGTTTAGTGTGTCAAAAAACTAATATTATGTCCACACTTGCCTCAAGTTATCAGAGTTCAACTGGCTGTGGTTGGTGGAGCTTTTTATTTCCCTGCGTACCACTAATTTATCATTAAGAATTATATCCACTAAATTGACAAAAAAATCTTGAAACATCATCTGTCTATTTTAGGAGCTGATGTGATAACGCTGTTAGAGAGTGATGCTTCTAAACCATTCCTTGGTAACAATGATCTGGGTATGTGGTTTGGTGAAAAGTTAGGAATGTATGTAGACTTTGGTCCTGCTACTAAGGATCACACATGGGGGTAAGTACTATTATGATAATGTTATTCCCCCTATTTATTACTATGGGAGGAGTGTGTGCTGGTTGTAGTGTTTGAACACCTAATGTAAAATTTTGGTTTATGTCTTTTGTTTGTGTCATTAATGTCATTGTATTTATATGACTGCAAAAAAATGTTTTGGTTGTATACTGGTCTCACCCTTCAGTGTTGTTATAGTAGTTTGGTTGTATACTGGTCTCACCCTTCAGCGTTGTTGTTGTAGTTTGGTTGTATACTGGTCTCACCCTTCAGTGTTGTTATAGTAGTTTGGTTGTATACTGGTCTCACCCTTCAGGGTTGTTATAGTAGTTTGGTTGTATACTGGTCTCATCCTTCAGTGTTGTTGTAGTTTGGTTGTATACTGGTCTCACCCTTCAGCGTTGTTGTTAAAGTTTGGTAATATACTGGTCTCACCCTTTAGCGTTGTTATAGTAGTTTGGTTGTATACTGGTCTCACCCTTCAGTGTTGTTATAGTAGTTTGGTTGTATACTGGTCTCACCCTTCAGTGTTGTTGTAGTTTGGTTGTATACTGGTCTCACCCTTCAGTATTGTTATAGTAGTTTGGTTGTATACTGGTCTCACCCTTCAGTGTTGTTATAGTAGTTTGGTTGTATACTGGTCTCACCCTTCAGTATTGTTGTTGTAGTTTGGTTGTATACTGGTCTTACCCTTCAGCATTGTTGTTGTAGTTTGGTTGTATACTGGTCTCACCCTTCAGCGTTGTTATAGTAGTTTGGTTGTATACTGGTCTCACCCTTCAATGTTATAGTAGTTTGGTTGTATACTGGTCTCATCCTTCACTGTTGTTGTTGTGGTTTGGTTGTATACTGGTCTCACCCTTCAGCGTTGTTGTTGTAGTTTGGTTGTATACTGGTCTCACCCTTCAGTGTTGTTATAGTAGTTAAGTTGTATACTGGTCTCACCCTTCAGCGTTGTTGTTGTAGTTTGGTTGTATACTGGTCTCACCCTTCAGTGTTGTTATAGTAGTTTGGTTGTATACTGGTCTCACCCTTCAGAATTGTTGTTGTAGTTTGGTTGTATACTAGTCTCACCCTTCAGCGTTGTTATAGTAGTTTGGTTGAATACTGGTCTCACCCTTCAGCATTGTTGTGGTTTGATTGTATACTGGTCTCACCCTTCAGCGTTGTTGTTGTAGTTGGCTTTTACTTTAGTTTATTTATGAAAACTTGAGATTGATTTATTGATTGATTGTTGGGGTTTAATGTCTGAGCAGCAACATTTCAGCTATATTCAGACAATGAACATGAATGATGATGAAATGAAAAAAAGGGATGGGAAGCAAGGACAATAGGGTTGACAAATTTAGATTGCCACTAGGAAAAGGGAGGGATGGGTAAAGTTGGGCAATTTAGCCTCTTGTGGCGGAGCGCAAAGGTTCCTACTCCTATCGAATACCACAGCATGGTTCTTAAATGTGCAAGGAACATGGCATCTTTCCCAACACGGTGTACCACTATGGTTTGCAGTCAGGTTTTCCATATTATAGCCTGACAACCCCAACATGTAACATGCCAGGGGTACCCCATTCCGCCACCTGGGGCACACATCCCAGTTGCTCTGTGGGCAGAGCGCCAAGCCTTCAGCTAGGTTTCTCAGCACTATTTAGTCGCCTTTTACGACAAGCTTGGCGCTGCTGCAGGCCTATTCTTTTAACACCCAGACCTACATGGGGGTGAAAACTTGAGTCAAACTTATCCAATCTTTTTGAAATTTTAAAACATTGTCCCTAGGAACATGCCAAGCCTTTTTGGAAAGAAGTGGGTAAAAGGAGGAACAAAGGAGTTATCATTGCTTGTTGTTGGTTTGATTGCCTTGATTATATATTTCTTTTGAAATTAGATGTTTTGAAATTGGGCCAATCCCAAAAAAATCAACTTTTTTCATTTTCAATTTTTACTATTGTATTCCTTTGGAAAATTCCTGCCTGCATTTTCCAATCAGATATAAGATATCTCTTACTGTTTTCGAGTAAAAAGGAGGTCAAAGGTGCCACACCCCAAAAAATAGACTTTTAAAATATTTTTGGAGGGGAAATTTTGAAAATATTTAATTAATTTTCAAATTTGTGCTATATTGTGTCCAAACCAGTTGTTGTTTCCATAGCGAACTATAAGTCCCAATGTTTAAGTGTGTCAAAAACTAACGTTGTGTCCACATTTCCCTCAACTGTATAGGGTTTGACCAATGCAGTTGTATCATGCTCCACTCCACCAAGCTATTTATTGAACTTCAAATTTAATTTATAAAGATTTAATAAACTAGTAACTCACTTTCTGTTTTTGTTAAGATCTCAAAAAATATCATATTGTCAATTTTTGATGAAAATAGACATTTAAAGTTTTGAATGTGTAAATGTCTAAATTCATTGTAACATGTGTATTTATTGTAGAAATCTGATTCTATCCAAGTATCCTATAGTCAAATCAACACATCATTTGTTGCCTTCACCTCATGGTAAGTGGATTAAAACTGTAAGTCACAACTTATTTCTCTTTTATGATCAATATCGCACTGAATTGTTAGATAAAATTTATATTTTCTTTTATTAGAAAATACTCCCTTGAAATTTCAGCTTATTTTCATTCATATCCATTGTATAATTTGTATTTGTAGGAGAACTTGCCCCTGCTATAACAGCTACAGTAAACATGTCTGGTGGTTTGGTAGATTTTGTTGTCACACATATGGGCAATGATAGAGACAAACTTGACAGAAAACTTCAGGCTCAGTTCCTAGCAAAAGAACTAGCTCAGTGGTAAGTTGAAGGCTCAGTTCCTGGCAAAACAACTAGCTCAGTGGTAAGTTAAAGGCTCAGTTCCTGGCAAAACAACTAGCTCGGTAGGTTAAAGGCTCAGTTCCTGGCAAAACAACTAGCTCAGTGGTAAGTTGAAGACTCAGTTCCTGGCAAAACAACTAGCTCAGTGGTAAGTTGAAGACTCAGTTCCTGGCAAAACAACTAGCTCAGTGGAAAGTTAAAGGCTCAGTTCCTGGCAAAACAACTAGCTCAGTGGAAAGTTAAAGGCTCAGTTCCTGGCAAAACAACTAGCTCGGTAGGTTAAAGGCTCAGTTCCTGGCAAAAGAAAGAGCTCAGTGGAAAGTTAAAGGCTCAGTTCCTGGCAAAACAACTAGCTCAGTGGTAAGTTAAAGGCTCAGTACCTGGCAAAACAACTAGCTCGGTAGGTTAAAGGCTCAGTTCCTGTCAAAACAACTAGCTCAGTGGTAAGTTAAAGGCTCAGTTCCTGGCAAAACAACTAGCTCAGTGGAAATTTAAAGACTCAGTACCTGGCAAAACAACTAGCTCAGTGGTAGGTTAAGAAAGGCTCAGTTTCTGGCAAAATAACTAGCTCAGTAGATTAAAGGCTCAGTTCCTGTCAAAACAACTAGCTCAGTGGAAAGTTAAAGGCTCAGTACCTGGCAAAACAACTAGCTCAGTGGTATGTTAAGAAAGGCTCAGTTTCTGGCAAAATAACTAGCTCAGTAGATTAAAGGCTCAGTTCCTGTCAAAACAACTAGCTCAGTGGAAAGTTAAAGGCTTAGTACCTGGCAAAACAACTAGCTCAGTGGAAAGTTGAAGGCTCAGTACCTGTCAAACCAACTAGCTCAGTGGAAAGTTAAAGGCTCAGTTCCTGGCAAAACAACTAGCTCAGTGGTAAGTTAAAGGCTCAGTTCCTGGCAAGAGAACTAGCTCAGTGGTAGGTTAAGAAAGGCTCAGTTTCTGGCAAAAGAATGAGCTCAGTGGTTACTTTATGGCTCAGTTCCTGGCAAATGTACTAGCTCAGTAATAAGTGATACTTTATGTATATATTACATAATTATTCTGAATAAAAATCATAATATGTTCTCTTTTTAAATCCATATACAGTGTATTTAAATTTTATACTCAAGCACTACTAAACATAAACTGTTTTCATTGTACACAGTGAGAACCCTGTTGTATTTATGGGTTATGTGACATCCTCTCCAAAGAGTCGAGATTACATGGAACTCACCAAGAATGGAAATGTTAAAGATATTGATGATACAGACTATGATAGGTGGTGTGAATACCTGATGTACAGGGGCCTTATCAGGTAGGCTGCAAATGGTTATGGGTAGGGAAATACAAGGGGGTCCTCAATAGGGATGTTTGATGGCAGAGGGGTAGAAACAATGATATGTTGTAATGTCAAGAAAAAATTAGGAGGATATAAATGGATGTATGACTGGGAGGAGAAGAATAGGACAGGAATTAGGACACATTATTTTAAGTTCTGTGGAAGTACAGTAATTCTACTGGAGAACAGAAATAGTATGTGTGTGGGATATAGGACAGTTGTATGTGTGTGGGATATAGGACAGTTGTATGTGTGTGGGATATAGGACAGTTGTATGGATTGTTGTTTATTATGACTCTAAAATAAAATGTAGAGAGTGTGCTCTTGTATTTTATTATTCACTGACCTACAAAGTAAGACCATTCTTATATAACCTCATTGTGAACAATTAAAACATTTTTCAATTTACTTCTTGTTAACTTTAATTCAAGATTTTCAAGGTAAAGAGTTCAAGGACATGAGGTCAATTGAATGCTATAGCCATTGTTATTATATCTTTCAATATTATTTATCCCTCTGTACATTAAAGGTTAGGTTATGCAAGAATATCCCATGGAGGACTAAGTGATACAGAAGTCCAGTTAGGAAAGTTTGAAATTCCCCTGGATCCAAAGAATTACAAAGATAACAATAAGATGAGAACAGATCCCTCTTCAATTGATGAAAGTGTTCATTTTAGTAAAAGGTAAAGAACAATAAGATGAATAAAATACATATAATTGTTTGAATTTATTTTTTTTATTTTTCTGTGTAAACAGCGTAAAAAAAACAAGAACTTGCAATTATAATGTTTCAAAGTTCAAATATTCTAATGCATATGTAGGCATGGGGGTTTGAACACTTACAAAAGTTTATTGATAAAAAGGATTAACTAAATGTTTGTATATTTTTTCAGATTTGGAAAATACAGATCTGGTCATGCAAATGTTAAAAATCATCGATTTCACATGGATACACCTAAATACTTTATACCTTGAGAGATTACAAAGATATGAAATAGGCTTGGCCTTTTGACCTCTACTCTGCTGTCTGCAACCTTTGTGACCTCTACTTTGCTTGCTTGTTGCTAGGTATGGAGGAGAGATTCTCATCAGATCTTCCTGTTTGTTTTAGTTTGTGTTTGTTCATGTCATATTTTCCCCCTCATGCCTGCTCTCATTAGTTAAAGTGAGATAAATGGTAGAAACATTGTAATACATGCACATGCACTGTTTACAGTAGAATATGTCTATTCAGACTTGCTTTATAAACAGAAATATTATGTGGGATGAGGCAAGTTGTTGGAAAATCAAAGTTAAAAATAGTGGCTGTATTAATGTTCCAGAGAATAGATAGTTTTTTATGTTAGTTTTACCCCAGCAACATAGTTTTAGAATGAGGTAATAGGAAATAACCTGTCTGATCATCTGTTTTTTTTTATACTGCCCTATGCATTTTGCTGAAACTTTACAGGAAGATTAGGCATCATATTTAGAATGATTATTGTCTGAGACTTACCCGGAGATAATCCAACTCATAGATTTATCATGTTAAAAGTTCAATTAAGTTTGGGAGGGGTGCTGCATGTTTTTTTTTAATGTCTAGTTCATTCAAAAATCACTGCACATAAATGTGATAAAGCATCATAGGCAGATCCAGGTGGTGTTGCTGAATGACTTTGATCCTCCTCATGAAATTGAAATTAATTTAAATGCAAAAATATTTTTTTCATGTTAAAATAATGAAAAACTTCAAAAACAATACAGTTTGATAAACAATTAATACAAATGTTTCTTAGTTTTTATATTACATACACAATTGAATATAATACATATTTTTTTCTATTTTTTTCTTGAGAAAAAAATTGCCCTCCTTATAAATCTCTGTTCTCTTTCTTATTCACTGATGTTGTTAATTAATTGTTTAGATATTTTAATTGATTGTTTAATTACAATTATCTCCCACAGAAATTTTGTTATTGTTTTAAAACTTTAGTAAGTTTGTACATTGCTTAGCTGAGTTGGTGCAGTGCTCGCCTTTAGCCACTAGCCTGAAGCCCAGGGCTAGTAAAAATTGTTTCGGGCTAGTGAAATGATGTGTACATTTCTATTTTGGGCTAGTTGAGTCCTATACAGTCCTTTATTATTCTGCTTAGCCATTGAGAATTTTGAAGGAAAGGACTGTTGGTGTTCATGATATATGTGATAAAGTTTATGGTTGTTCTACAAAGTATGTATTTATACAACAGTGATATGTTGAACAAGAATGAAATGGCATATTTTTTATTCACAAAACCCACATGATTCTTACATTTTATTTGTCATGACTCCAACCTGAACAGTATTATATTGTGACTTACATTGATGAGAGGTGGAACGTGTCAGAAATACAATGTTAACTGAACAGTTTAATGGTTTTGTTCTACAAGTTTATCAAGAATAATTGCAAAAATTTGTATATAAATTTTTGATAAATCTTAACACAAATTGTACGTAGATTGTTGAGGTTATTAATTTGTCTTGGTGTTGTTGTATTACTTTTTCATTTGATTTTCAAGAATTGTCATCATTTTGTTATTGTGGATCTTATTATTTTTGTTGTCGGGTTCCATCGGAACTTACTTTAAGGTGTGTTTACACTTGTTAAGACCTTTTTGTGATATCTGAATATATACACTGTTTTGTATTTAGGTTATATGCTGCTGCATTTGTTATGTTTCAACATGTCCATTCTTGTTTACACAGAGAAAGCCCTTAGAAAAATTTGAAATCTGCATGATAACCACAGAAAAAAGTTTGGGGTATTACCTTAAGTATTAGTCCATATCTACACCACATAATACTATGGTAACCACTGGTTGATTTACTTTATGATCTGAGTGAAGCATTTTATTCTGCTTTGGCTGGTTGTACCTTTTTTGCTGCTTTTTTGTACATGTACTCAATATTAGAGTTTATTTAAGATTGATAAGCTTACACTTAGTTTGGTTGTTTTTATTTCTTTAATATAGTTATGTCTTCTGTAATTCTGTAATGGCACTTTTCTTATCATTTTGAATAGCTGTAATGATTTAAACAAAAGATTGAGATCTTTTATTTTTACATTGAATGGGAGTTTTCAATATTAGATTTATATTGGTTTTTTTTGTTTCCAAAATATCAATAGATTGTACTTCAATTATATATGCATGCAATACTTTCTGAATTATTGAGCGACTCTTTTAGTGTTATCTTTTTAATAGACGTTTAACTAACAAAATCTTACTAAAAAGAAAGGTCCTGGTTAAATAATCATCATTTTTTTAAACAGTTATTGGCATTGTTTTAGATGACAAAATTATGTGTACATATTTGTTGATGTAGATGATAGAAATTCTAACTTTTCAGTTATGATTGCACCTATTGCTTTTTTTCTCAAAATTTAAACAATTTGCTAAAATCAGTGGTATTTAGGAATTTCAATGTTATACTGAATTCTGAATGTACAGATCTGAGACAACTGTTTTTATATAAGCAGACAAAGGATTTAGTTTTTGTTTAGTTTTGGTTGTAATGGTGTTTCTTCTGAAGAGGTTCTTATACTAATCATATTGCTTTTTTGTATTTAGAAATGAAGTAAACATGTTAACTTTGAAGAACAAAAATATGTTTCTGCTTTAATAAAAACTTAACTTTAGAAAATACAGGACAAAATAGATAATTAGTTTGTATTATGGAATTTTAATATTATACAAAATGTACATGTATTTAAGGAATAGAATGAATGCATGTGAAATGTGTTGGAACTTCTAGATGTTCTTTTCAGATCATCAGTGGTATTGTCTTGTTTGAAGTCAGAGCTAAAGTTTTCCTAAAAATTAAATCAAATATAAACATGTTATTTGATCTTACACATTGTAATTTTTAAGTAGACTTTTAATGAAGTGACCATGTGTTTATTTGTATCTCTGGAAGCCAGTCATCTAGCCCTAGTTTGAAAAGTGTTCTAAACATCAAAATTGCACATATATATTAAACAATGAACTTGTGTCTTGTCTCTTTTTTGAAGATTTATAACATTTAATAAATAAAGTTTTTGAAGTACTTCCTCTGTTTATTTGAATGTATTGATTGAGATAAATAAACTGTGTGCTGAAACAAAGGATGACATGGAAAAAAAACAGACAAATTTTAGATGTTAAATACTTCATTTTTATACAACTGCAAGAAACTTGTGGTCATACAATGGTATCATGCTTTCATCCTCATCCTTAAGTGTTTAGTATGCATAAATGTATGGATACAACACGGTGCTCTACTACAAAAGAAAGGCTGGAATTTGTTGTGGTAAGAAGGGCCATAACAAGCATTTTCATGACATACAAACAATCTTTATGGAATTATACAGGAAGGTGCCATACCACAAATGGGCTGGGATTGAACTTTGGGGTTCTTTTATGAATAAGGGACTAAAAGGAGGCCATTGATTCTGTACTAGCCCCAACTGTTTTTGGTTTGACCTCGGGGGTCATATCAAACTGTGTAGTGAAACATTTTCCTTTATGTCATGTTAAAGCTCACATTCCAGCAGTAAAAACAAAGATCCTAATATTCAAAGCTTTCCATAGAGAATCAAGAAGACAGATATATTTTGAGTATACCTGAAGCAGACGAGTTGTGTTGAAATCCTACCATATCCTTAATCACGCAAAAACAAGATTATTCTTGATATTGATTTGGTTCCAAAAATGTATATAAAATATAATGCATACATAATCAAATACAAAAATACCGATCACATTGATACTACTAATTTTTATATGCTGTACATGCGTTAAAGGAGTAAAGTTTCCTCAATAGCATTAGAATCAAATATGTAAACAAATCTAAATCAAAAAGTAATTGTATAGAAGAAATACTCAAAACCAAAACTATTGAAATACCATTCACTGAATTATTGATCTGAGAAGGAGAACTCGCACGTGTTTCTATCTTAAGATGGAAATTGAATTGCTTTTTCGTGAAATAAGGTGAGTTTGGGGCTCTGGTTTCTGACAAGGTTACATAGTGAAAAAAGTAAGAATATTTAAGAGGCCCTCTTGAACAAAACAGTCAGGGAAATCAGACAACATACAAAACAGGTAATATACAACATAAAACATAATTACACGTGATTTCGAGCAGCATGAATCCCAATAAAATGGATGCTCCGGAACAGTTGCTACCTAGTGCTTAGGGTAAACTTAACCAATAGGTATATTGATATTCAAAGTTCAACGTGGCATGCCAGACATGCACTGTACTGTGCTACTGGTTTAAGTTCGTATACAGTGAAATAGGTATATTGCTAAACTATATACATAAGAACTACCAACGATATGAATCATGTATCTTTATTGTCACTTTTTGACACTTATATTAATAGTGTACTGAGTTCTGGTTGTGAAATATGGAGCGCTTAAAAGGCTCCAGCTATAGAGAGAATACATTTGAAATATTGTGAAACTATTTTGAAAGTAAAAGGCTCTACGAATAATGTCATGGTTTACTATGAGCTAGGCAAAATTCCGTTGTTGTATATTAGAAAGTGCAGAATTTTCAAATATTGGTTCTAATTATTATGTACTTCAAATTGAAAAAAATGTTATATAGTTTTAGATGAACAGTTGTTGAAATGTCCTAGAAATAGTACTTATTATCACGAATGAGCTTTCCAGGATAGGTCTTGGTGATATTTGATTTAACTGGGAGTCTTTCACAGACACAAAGGTCTGCAATTCTTTTTTTTTTATTTTTGATCAAGCAACGCTTATATGATTGTCAGAAACAAGAGTTTGATAGTCTCTTGAGAAGTTCAAGTATATGTATTAGTTATCAATACATGCTTCAGAGTTTTTGCCTTCAGTATTATTTATGTAAATCTATACCAGATGTATATAAAAATGTATTACTAAGTTAAGATTTAGCAGTCATAATTTAGCTATTGAGTGCGGTCGTTTTTAGTTATAATTTAGCTATTGAGTGCGGTCGTTTTTAGTTATAATTTAGCTGTTGAGTGCGGTCGTTTTTAGTCATAATTTAGCTATTGAGTGCGGTCGTTTTTAGTCATAATTTAGCTATTGAGTGCGGTCGTTTTTCCGCAATCTCTAGATACAAAAGACTTTGTTTATTTTGTAAAGATGACATCGAGGATGAGATGCATTTTGTGTTAAAATGTCCTCTCTACCGTGGTTTCAGGTCGTGTTTTATTAAACCTTATTACTAGAAGAACCCACCTATGTTTAAATATGTTCAATTAATGAATTCTTGTCATGTTAAAGAACTTTGTAATTTGGGTAAATTTATATTTCGAGCTATGAAACTACGATCAGATATGTTATAACTTGATCAACATTACCTTCTGCTTACTGATTATTTAATATGTATATTTTAAATTTATACCATATAATTATGAGATGCAATTTATACTCGACAACAACGTTGCATGTCGTCAGTTGAACAAAACAACGTTTAATTAGCGTATTTAAGGCGAACGTCATAAAGCGCCATTCGATACACTTAACGACGTCGACGTCGCTCTGTTCAGAACAATGTAGGGCAAGCCTTCAAGGAAATACTTTGTTAGGTTCAACCGCGCGATTAGGGTACCATAAGGTGAGTTTTGATTTGTACACATGCATAATCCGATAGTATATATAAGAGCAAGATCTTCATTGTTTACTATATAATGCAATGCATGCCTGATTGAAATCTACACATTGTCATGTTTGTGTATTTTAGCGTTGGTTTTCAACGGAACTAGCATTTCTGTGACTCCAGGCACGGATTCAGGCGGGCGCACCCGGTACACACCCTTCCTAAAATTGGGAGAAACTATATGCATAAAATATTGATTTTTCACGAATTCCGCCTCTAAAGCTTGTGTTGCCTATTGTCCCTAACCCGAAATCCTGGATCTGGCCCTGGACCCTGTATTTCCTTGTTTTGTGAATTTTAATATTACAACTGTGACATCTTATTACATTCATTCTTTCATTATAATTTTAAAAACATAAAAATGGCAAATATTACATTATTTCATATTCTAGTCCCACTTGTTAAGAAACATTATTATCTGATAGCTATTCTAATTTTCATCTTCAACTGCATCATTTCATGACATTTCATATTAACAGTTTGTGTACCCTTTCGGTAAACAAAATGATTGGTCTAAAATTAGTCGCTCCTACTCAAGTCTACGAACAACACGCTCCTCATATACGATGGTTTAATTTGAGCAGATTAAGAGTTTGATAACACTGTGCACAAATGACACTAAACGAAAATCCATGCAAAATTAGTTTTTGTAAAGTATACTCCTTATCTGGGCCAATTATAGTAATCTCGTGGCAGAAAATTTCTTTGTTTGGCGATATTGGTTTTATTAATACCGAAGTGACTTCTCTTAGCAACCTATTAATAATGAAGAGAAAGTATTCCGATGGCTTTAGTTGAATAATTTATAAATATACATTGTAAACTTTCATGTTAAACAAAACATTGACAAGGTAACATTGTCCCAGGTAAGACATATTCAGTAGTTTAAGATTCACATTGTCGCACATTAAAGTAAGTTTCTATCGTAGTTTGGTAAGTTAATATAGTTATCTATTATCTATATTTTAATCTTTCATTCTTAAAAAAATCTTTTAACTTCCATGCATTTGCCAGATTTTCTGAGCTCAGAATTCTCGTCTTCTTTTATCTCTTCAAAGTGATTACTTAGTCCCTATCCATCTCCCATGATTAAAACGCTCTTTCTACATAAAAGTGTTACTTTTATATATATGAGAAGCACTCATCGTAGTGAAAATACATGTAATTGTACTTTAAACATCTTAAATGCTCGTGAAGTGCCATTTTTATTGGGAATGTACGACGTATTTGAACAACAAATTAAATGACAAAATTTATTGGTTAATCACATGCATTATTTAAGTGTATTGCTTAGTGGAAAAATATAATCTTGAGTGAGTGTACGAAAATCTCAGCACGCATTTTGGAAACTGAAAAATTCTGTGATACGCGTAAGTTCTGTTTAGCTTTAAGATAAAGGTACAAGTAATTCATGTAACGTGACAATACTGTTATATAAAAAAAAATGCAACAGTGGGCCTTGATCGTAGCCCAAAGTTTGAAATGAATAAATTTTTTAAGAAATGGCGAGGTGGTGGCTTAACGCGCTGTCCTTGTTTCATTAAAATTTAGAACTAAAAGCACATATTTAATACTTATCAAAAATAGATATATAGGAATTGTTGCTGGTTCTTCTTGTTTGTCTATAAATTTTTTGGGGGAAATCGTCATGCAATTTCATTTCGGAAATATAATATGCGATTCGATTTTGGAATACTGATTCAGTTTATGGTAACTTTTACAATCAACCCCCAAAGTGGACTTAATCCAGACTTTTAGCCTGTTTAATCATTTTCAATTAGTTTATAGAAGTTGAATGCACTGCCTTACTTAGTTTATCAAAATAATCTACAAAGGAAGATTAATTTTGAAATGTTCCTACAACTTAGACATAAGCGTTTTCTTTTTATTAAAGCTAATAATGAAAGTTTGTGTATTCAATTAAGCCGGATATAGTACGTAGAGTTAAGAGGAAATTAAAAATATCAGCGATCAAAAGACTGTTGTGCACATGGCCTGGTCTTAGCAACGCAACGCTAACTCCGTAACAACAACGCAGATTAAACGGGACACGTGTTCTTCATAACCAATCAACGTCTTCGTTAACGATTTCGGCGATAATAGGGTGAAAAATGGCTACTGCTGTGGATTACGGTGGGATGTATGCCCCAAACAATTCATTGATGGGGTACCTAAATAGAGACACTAGGGTAAGAAATCGATTAAATCTTGTTTATTTATTTAAAATATAATCCCACAGGTTGATGAACTTACTTGTCAAATTTCCAATTTTAGATTGGGGACGAAGTTGTAACCCAGGGCCTATCTAGAGATTTAGAGGCATATTATAATAAAACAGATTCAGCAGAGGACAAAGCTAAGGCGTTAGAACTATTGACGTCTCTTCGGGTCGGGAACGAAGGAAGAAACGATCCCATCCAACGTCCACAAACTGCGATGCCTTCTGTCGGTAAGGTCAATTCGTCCCATTCCTCTTTAAAACCTATGTTTAATGTCTGTATTTTATGACAATGCTTTAATTTGGGTGAAAAAAACTTTATGTTGGTGTTATCAATAGTGTTATCATAGTTTAATATTATATTGTTCTTTTTTTATGTCAACTTTATATAATAGATAGCAACCCAGCCTCTTTTCACAATTTTTAATCAATTAAAATTCGTTTTGTTTCTATTATCAAAACGTTTTTCCACTTCATTTTCAAGGAAATTTTTTCATGGATTCTATCATGTCTAGGTATTTGTTTATGATAGCACTGTTCAGACTGCATTTTCAAACGACTGTAATTATCATTAGCACAATATATCTTATTGAATCCACAACACTTAAATTCAGAAATGAAAAATAACCAAATAATTTTATGTTATTACAAGAGAGAAGGTGATTGCCTTGACGAGCTTTTCATGTTACATTAATTTCTATTTCAACCCCGAGTTCTTCACACTGTGGTAGCTATGTAGAGAATTGAATTGTGAAATAAATTGATTATGAGCTATAGATGATGTTTGAATGTGAAATACTTCATGCTGATTTAATGAAATGAACCTTTAAGGTAATGATAAGTGACCAGTTTTGGTATTTAAATTATAAAAGTGTATTTCCAATTACAAACCCTTCATTTAACTGTTTAATGGGGCGGTGATTTTGACATACTATCATGTAGTGAGAATTAAATCACCTTCACACTTTAGGCACATTTAATTACAAGATATAATTACTTTGTCATTATATGATACCGAATCATTCATCCATTAAGTTTGTCATTTAGATAGGGTAGAAATTCTGAGGTGAAAAAGATTACTCAATTATATTTTGATGAATTTTATGTCTCTGATTGTGGACTGATAAACATGAATCTAACTTGGTTATTAAGTTTTTTCATCCACTGTGCACAGTACCAAAGTTTTTCACATTAGGCCATGTACTTGAATTATAATGTATCTGAATTGTCCTATTATTGAAACTTCAGTATTTTTTGCAAATTTCTTTGTAATGAAATGAAGATCCTGAAACTACACAATAAGGCTCCAAATTCATTTCAACCCATTGTATATTCCTACAGACAGTACAGTTCAAAGTATTCAGATACTCAACACGTATAGGAACTATTGGTTTCCACTGAATGGATTAATGTTTAAATAAAATAGCTTTCTTTGTACTGCTAAGTAAATATTGGATAAAGGTAAACTTACATCACAAAAGGTAGATTAAGTTCTATCTCAATTCACTGACATATAAATGATAAACTCCATTTTAGACATTTATAAATCTCCATATTTTTGCATTCATTATATGGAGCTAATATAGAGATTTACATTGAAAATTTTTGACAAGCTTTTAGTCCACATTGTTGATGCCTTTGTCAAATGAAGTTATTCAGATTGTCAGAACATCACTGGGGCTCCAGTTCAACAAATGTACATATACTTTGAAAAATGCACTATATTAGAGGGAAAAGAAAACTTCATAAAATAAGTGATATTATTGATATTAACATCTGAATCCTTTTTATGACTTACTTATTATGTTTTGGTGTGTTTTGATTGTTTATTTGTTTTTTTTTTTGGCATGGATGAGGGAATTTGTTGGATGTTAGTAAGCATTTAAAGAATTAATGACAGTCTTTTTAATGTCCCCCCCCCCAATATCTTAACCCTCCATTGATTCTATGACTAGTCACTTCATGATTGCTCAATATTAATTGAGACATCAGATACTTTTTTTCAAGTGCCATTATTAGACTTAAATCCCGATGTCAAGAGTTCATTCCCTGCTTCTATATTTAGTGAATTTAATAGAAGCAATTAAAGCTTAAAAATTTGATGAACTGTGAATGATACATTAAACTAATTTCTAGTTCTTATTGAAGGCTCTCATCCTTCTACCTGTATGAAATTATTCAGGGACAGGTATAACACAATATGGACCTAATTTAGACCCTATACATCAGAATTGATGGGTTTATAGTCATAACTTTGTTGTTGCCAGGATAAATCTGTATAGTACAGACCCATGTAAGAACCAAGTAGTACCTGTTATATAAAACTTTGGAGAACTTTTAGTTGCTGTAATTTTCATTATAACCCTCAGATACATCCATTCACTTTGTTGTGCATATGTTAGGATGGACAAGAATGATATTACTGGTATTCATTTTTTATTGACTGCCATGCATTTTTCAAATTTACCACCATATTCAATGTCATACCAGTACAACCTGTCTAAAATTTCACCATGCTATTTTAGCACTACTCTTTGTACTAGGAATGTTTCCTAGCTAATGGTCGATTATAATTAAGAAAATCTGCCTCAGTAGTGGATCTAGTGGCAGATTGGAACCCTGCCTATTTTTGGAAATTTTGAGCAAAATTTAGGTTCAAATGAGCAAATTATAGCTTGGGGAAAGAAACATTAAGAAAATTTTAGATCTGTTTCAGCTGTGCCTGATTCTTACATGAACAAAAGAATTGACACTATTGACCATGCACAAAAGAACTGACACTTTTGACCATGGACAAAAGAATTGACACTATGGACCATGGACAAAAGAACTGACACTTTTGACCATGGACAAAAGAATTGACACTATTGACAATAAATCTTGGATGACTTCATTTTATATGAATTCTTAAAAGTTTCCGAAAAACCGAACTGCATGTGCTGTTGAGTGCTTATACCTCTATATATACCTTTTGTAAATGCATCTTACTGTAAAAAACATTTTTAGAAATTTTAATTTAAACTGACGATTACACTGTATCTCAAACTTCTAAACAATGTCACTATAGTGAAAGCTCATAAATCTAAAATTGAAATTTTCAAATTTTAATGATCTCTTTTATCATTTTGATAAGATGTTATTGTTGGATGTCTCTGTTTATTGAGACAATCCACTGTTGAACTAGAAGACTGAAGTGTACCTGGGCATTAAAGCATTTCATAAGTAGATGGTAAAATTGTCTAGTGAAGAATTTATGAAAGAATTTCTGGATTATATGTTATTAATTTCAGCTGACATTTCACTAATCTTTAACAAGGTATTATGTTAATATTTGTGACAAAGTATCAGTTTTTGCTACTATGTTCAGACTTTTTTTCCAATATTAATTCCATTGGAAAACATAACCACCCCTTCTATGTTGTACAAATGTATAACTTCTTCTGTTGGGACTTGAAATAACCAAGATTGGAGAATATTAAAAAATATTAAAGTTATTACAGTTTATTGTCAACAGATTTTCTGACAGTATTATACAAAAAACTTTCTTCCTTAGTCATTTAATATCTTTCAGTTGGTCTTGTTATGTACATACATGTACATGTGTACTTTAATTTATATCTTTAAAATACAGACATACAAAAAGTAATGTAAATTGAAATTACTTGGCCTGATTACTCATTACTATTTATCTCTTTTACAGGTCATTATCATTCCAACCCTTACACCACTTCATATCAGAGGGATTATCCCATCAAAGAACAGCCATTCACTGGGGCTACAAGGTTAGTACATGTATAGAATTCTACCGGTGGAGAGAGAAATTTATTTGCGAAACATTACCCTATGTGGCTGTTTGTGTCATTTGATGAAATGTCAAAATTTTCAATCTTTCATAAGGCTTGTAAGTCTCATTTTGATACAAAATTTCTAATGTTGAATGCATTGAAAGATTAAGATCGATTGGTATTTAGTTTGACACTTCTGTGTACTTTCTATTTTAGTTAATTCCAAATTAATATAGTTAAAATACTTCAGCTGTATATTTTTTATACTCCCCCCACATGAAGTAGTTAGGTATTGTGTAATACCCTATGAAAAGTTGTGTGTCCTCTGTCGTTCAGTCTTCCAATAGTTTCCAGGTGATAATTTTAGACTTTAAACTTTGTATAATAACATTGAGAATCATAAAATACAGATTTTTGAGGTATTATGAAGTTTAGATAAAGTTCATATTTCATTTTCAGTTCTGTTTTTCCTTGCCAAATTTTATTTTTGATGAGTTTGGCTTTTCTTTTATAGAATATGAATAGATGAAATTTGTTTCTCGATTATTTACTTATCTTTCTTAGAATGCTAAAAAAAAATGTGAAATAAGTTCTGAGATTATGGAGTATGGATAAGCATTTGATTTTGAGTATGATTTTGTTATTCCTATGTGATGATTTGTAATTAAGCATGTGTTCATGGATATTAAAATACAACACAACATAGGGATTATCAATTAATGTCTCATTAGATGGCATATTTTTATATTTTGTATCATTGTATTAATGCATAAGTGAATTATTATTGTTACTCTTTAAACAACCGCATCCCGAGTTTTTAAATGGGACCCATGTGATTAGGGTTCATGATGAGACTTGCATATCCTTTAGTAACAGTCTTATAAAATCACACAGGAGGTGATTCATGCATGTCAAAAACCCACCAAATTCACTTGTTGTTTCTTATTCAGAAACATTTAAAGATCAAACAACCAGTTGTACTTTGTCATTTTTATCTAGATTTAATGGATTTGGTACTTGAAAAATAAAAATTTTTAATCTTACATTGCCAGGTTTGCAACATTCAATTAATGCCAGAAAATAAATGCTAACATATTCTACTTTCACCAAAATGGACAAAATACTGACAGTCAGATCTTGATTATGAAATATCTGTTACAGGCCTATGACCTCACATGGCTTTAGACCTGGGAAAATAGGCAAAACAACTTATGGGGAAGAATACCGAGAGAAACCAAACAGACCAGCTTCTCCCGTCAGGAGTGGGTCTTCCTCAGGGAACAGAAACAATAAACCACATCCTTTAGAGGTAAATACAGTAATTCTTTTACGAGGTGAAGGGGTTCCATATTTTCATTATTGAGGTTAACAGAGGAAGCCTTCAAGTCTCACTTCTTCATGTTTCTGCTGTAATAATGTAGATTATTAAATAGTATATTTATGAATTAGCTCAAAATAAAACAGAACTATTGCATTGATTCTGCTAATAATCTTACAACAGAAATAAAATATGAAAGGAAGGGAAGTAACTCACTACACTGGAATGAAAACAATCCATTGGGTTTCTTTATTTAAAAATCTGTTCTATTTAAATTTTGTTTTATTATCTATTTTTAGGCCTTCATGGTGTGGAGGTTCCCCTCTAAAGCTAAAGCAGAGCAGCATCCCAGTCCTTGGTCAGAGGCAGCCACTGATGACATGATGAACCAAGTCCATAAACGCCTCTGTCAATCTACATATCAAACAGATTATTTAGGAATACCTCAAGGTAAGGAAGTGATAGGTAGAAAAGGGGGGTCGGATTAGTATATACTAAAGAAATTATTTGCCATGTCCAAAAGCCATTCTGTCAATACATTCATCAAACAGATTTAATTTTAGAATGCCTCAAGATAAATATGTGAAATGTTGAATAAGGTAGGTGTTTAGGTTTGGTGTATATGATAAGCATGATGAACCAAGTCCATAAACTTCTCACTTGATCTACATTTTAAGTAGCCTTTCATACTAAACCTCAAGTATATTTTGAAAATTAAAAGGTAGTAAGGATAGATTTTGGGTTGGGAAAAGATATTATGAACCCCTTTCAACATCTTTGCAAATCCTAGTTTTAAACTGATTTTTTATCCCTAAAAACATTTTCAAGTGTAGAAACAAGTAAAGTTGAGAAGGATGGGAATAACAATCATGCAGGCATTTCCTCAGGTTTCTAATAATTAACTTATAGTACTTAACTGTACTACAAGAATGAATAGCTCATGGAATATTCTATAGAGAGTGTATTTATTTGATACTTTTAGGTTTTCAATTAAAGAGTGCCTACACTCTCCCCCCTGACTGGAAAGCTGATATACCATATACTTTAGACAGTGTAGCTAGATATTCCTACCAGAATCCTACACAACAAGAGGAACTTAAATTACCAGTTGATAGATATGGCAGTAATAAAAAGAAACATTTAGCTGTAGATGGCACAAGTAAGTGGAGGTTATATTCCCTCATTGATGTTTTTCTCAATAAAGTCATTGGTCTTAGTTTGTGTTTTATGAATAGTTTGACAAGAGTAGTGTCTGCTCAAATCTTTTTTTACTTTGACAGCTAAAATTTGATTTAAGTTGTACTCTTTAATTGTTTTAATTTCACAATTAATTGGTAAATGAAGATATGCATGACATGCAGATTTTCAGTGAGTTGATCATTATTTCATGAATAATTTGTTGTTGTTTTTCAGTACCTACAGCATCCTCTAGATACAACCATATAAAACAGAGAACAACCTATGATAGACATTACAATGATAACTCAGCTCCTGTTGTACAACAAATTAAAGATGTTAGTCGCAGATTGGAGGCTGAAGCTCTGAAAAAATATTATGATAAAGCTGCAGTAGAAGGTAAGAGTTACACTTTATGTCTGTCTGTCTGTCTGTATTGCTAGCTTGTTTTAGGTGAAAGGGGGTAAGTTTGATAATTACACATTGCCTTGTTTTGAGCACTTTTTAAAAATGGCACTGGTTTTTGCTTGCAGTAAAATACTAGCGAATGTTATCATCTGTCATCAACATTTATATAATCTTTTATTTCCAATAGACAAATGACCACAAGACCACAAATACCTTTTTTAGAGGTATTTAATTTTGTATGGTTACAAACTAAATTTTAAAAAAAATCACAATTAATGATAAAAGTTATTTGAATTTCTAAATATCTTTAAATATCCAAACCTGGGGATCCCATCAACTCAGGAATACAATCATTAATACAATAAAATGACACAAATGTGTATTTTTCTCAACGAACTTGAATAAATGTCTTTTATGATAGAAAGTCATTAACTAAATAGTGCCAAAAAATTATGTTGATAAAAGTTCAGTAGCAAGTACACAGTATTCACATTTTTATTTAACAACTAGGGACCTGTGTTAACAAGTAATATATGTCTATTGTTTTCTTACTAATTTATTCCATTGACTATTAAACAGAAAACCTACAGTTCTATTGTCTGACATTGTTTTATTTTTGTTGGCATTTAATGACATATTGTTTAGATCTAAATTGGTGCATCTGTTTAATAGTTTTCTAGTCTTGTTGAAATTCATAGGAAATAAATATTTTGACAAATTTTAAATAAAAGTAGGTAGTAGGAAAAAAATCACAGGCTTTTTATTACTGTCACAATTTTTTACAACTTTCAACAAGTCTAGATGTGGATATGGCTTAAACCATGCAAAGGGAGATCATTCATATTTCCCATTTGTTATTTTTATCAAGTACTTAAAATATCTTTTCTTCTTTTTCATCAAAATTAGAATATCAGAGGATGTTTTCGTCTGTCCATTGTTATAACAGATTTAAAACTAACTATATCCTTTGCATGTTTTTTCCCATATATTTTGTTTCTGCATGTAATATTTGTGTGGATTTTTTACATCTTTGCTTTGTTTTTCTTTCCTTCCAGACAAGGATACAATAAGGCGAATGCTGGATGCTTACCAAAGTGGGGAACCAGCTGCAACAAAACCAGTTCATGTACCTGCTCCCCCTTCCGCTCGCCCTTCTTTACAGATGTCACACCGATCAAATCCTCCGAGTACTCCCATGTCTGATAAAAACAATAGTGTTTCTATTAAACTTTCTGATAGAGGGTCAGTAAAATATAGGACACCAACACCTGCAAGAAAACCAGGCTCTCGGATAGCCGCTACTCCAATAACAGACTTTGAACATGTTACAACTGAATATACAGTTCCAGTTCAAGTTGGGTTTCCAATGCAAGTGCCAATTCCACAGACCCCTGTATCGGCACCTTTCACCCCTCCAAATTTTCTATCTTGATTTGATATTAAAGGACTAGTCATAATTTGTTATTGATTATATTTGTTTTACTTGCATTTTGCTTTTATACAAGAAGGCTTATTCTTAATAGTGGCTAAAAATAGTAGTTGATTATGATTGGTATGTGTATATGTCTCAGAGTTCTAACACTCTTAAAGCATGTTATTGTATTGTTTTGTTGTCTATTTTAATTCATTTTGTGCACAATTAGCTAATTTTCAGAACTACATTAATGTGACTAATATAAACAATATGGTAAAGTAATTACAGTTTGGTTTATTTTTTACAATGTGCTTATTTATTTTGAATGTGGTAAAAAATCAATTTTTACAAGGTGACAGGGTTAGACAAACATAGTGTTTCAGGTACAATGTTTTATAATTTAATTATGAATTAACATTATTTTATGAAGTAAAACCAGATTATTTTACTGAATTTTTAAATTAAAAGAATAATGCAAGCAAAATTATAATACTTGGAAATATTTTGTAGTGAATTATAAAGAATGATGCATGTATTTTGTGAAAAAAAAATTGTATATGTACAAAAAAAAGAAGGAACAAACCAAACAGCAAAGTTACAAAAAGAGCAACATTTTATGAAAGCAAAAAGTGCAAAATAAATGGAGAATAAAAAATGTATTTTTGTTGCCCTCTTTCAGAAATAGTTTCTCAGAATGTTGGAGATGATGAGTATGGCAACTATTACAGTGAACCAGCACCAAAGCTGAGAATGACCCAGAGGTCACCAGCTAATGGTGGCATCAAATTCCCACCTATATATCCAGTCAGTAAATTAGACAGAGTATCTGATTATGAGGGCCCAGTGTTAGTTTAGCTTCAATTTCTCCAGATTAGTCATCTACAGGAAAGGGATATATATTGCTTGTTTTCCAGTTAATTATTTCTTACCATTTGACATATTAGAGACTAAAATAATCCACAAGTGTACTGAATGCTATAGGATTGAATATTATGAACCAGCAAAATAATATAATAGATATGCACTTTTTTTTACCTTGGAGTTAAAACAGTTCTGATTTTTTAAAAAGCCCCATAAACTTGTTTTGACACTGTTGCTAAAGTAATTTGACTAATAAAATGTGTAATAAAGAGTAATAAATGTGTGACACTATAGCCACATACTTCCTTTTATTATTTTTTAAATGTTATTTATTTTGTTATTTTTTTGTTGGCTTTATATTTTTATTTCCATGACCATCTGCAGTCTAAGGAAATAAACTTTACATTATAGCAAGAAAGTATTCTAAGAATTTTTCACCATTAAAGGCTTTTCTGAATGGTTACTTTTATAGTCTGTCTTGACACAGTGCTGAAAAATTCTTTGATTTCAATAGCAACCACTTATTTGAATTATGTTATTGATTAAAATATTATATTGTTAAGGAAATATTCCACACCTGTTCTACATATAAATAGTCAACTTAAAACAAACTGTAATTATAGCACAGCAATACAATACTATGTAAAATACACAGCTTTGTTAAAACACTTATTGTTGCCATGATAAAATCTTGAACTTTTAACCTTAATATTTCGTTTTTTTAAATGTTTACCTACATGTAGGTCCCATATTTAAGGTTAAAAAGAGAAGATTATACAACTGGTTGTTGCTAAATAATGCACTGCCAGAGTCAGATGAAGTACAATTTCTTTTTTCCAATCTTTTAACAATTTTGTCACTTGGTCATATTTCTAAAATTACAATATTACAGAAAATTAGGCCTACAATTAAAAATTAACTTAAAATCATCTATATATTATACTACTGTCTAAAAACAGAAGCTTATATAGCACAAGTTCTATTAATGTGGCTATTTACCTCATGTTTTAAATACATTTAAGTACAAGCTCTTGTTGAAGTATAGATATAATGCATTTTAACTGTAAGTTATTCTCTTTGACCCAGTTTTACTCACATGATTCAAGTGAATATTCTAATTATATTTTTATGTTGATGTTTTATGTACTATGGTAGTTTGTGTTTATTTTTGTGTTCACCTAGAAACAGTTTAAGTTGTATAAATTAACTTACTTATATTGTCTATGTATGGTATAAAAAGTGCTACTAGCTTTTTGCTCATCTGTGAAACATTATTGTCCAATGAGATCCAAGCACCATCATTTATATATTTTTATCGATTTTCTATTGTTTAGACTAGTTTTTAATTTTAAAGGTTCCCTGGTTTTTTTCCTCAAGAAAAAGGAAAACAAGTATATTACAAAATACAAGATATGCCCAAACCCACCTCCAGTATTAGAATACAAGGTATGCCCAAACCCACCTCCAGTATTAGAATACAAGGTATGCCCAAACCCACCTCCAGTATTAGAATATAAGGTATGCCCAAACCCACCACCAGTATTAGAATAAAGCCTATATCCTTCATGTACTTGTGAATTAAAAAGGTCTTAATATATTTAACATAGCATAATAGCATCTAACATGTATGTTATAGAAGTTACTATACATGTATTAACTATTGTCCCCAGTACCTACTGTACATTATGTCTATACATGTATTAACTATTGTCCCCTGTCATTGAAGTTAATGTTTACTTTATTATTTCAATGTCATTTTACTTTACACCTATCGTTGTATAACTACATTGTATCATTAGGAGGGATTTTTTTTTATAAATGTTATTTATTTTCCTAGATATTTCTTTTCAATTTCATGTTCCTTGTCTGTTCCATTTCTAGTCATTTCCCACTCCATGTGTAGGTGTGTCATTGCTTTTATCCCTTTTAAGTTTAGTTTTATTACATTTTAATTGAGAGGGTGGTTTTCAGTATGTTGATACAATTGCTATTATTTAGATTGTCTCAGCATATTTTTTAACTGTATACTTAACTTTGTTTCCTAATATACAATACCTCATGCAATCCTCCAGGAACTCAAATATCTCAATACCCCCAACTCTTCCTGCCCTCATTTAAACACGATTTTTATGTAAACATGACCTTGTTGATTGCTTTGTCCATCGTTTCTCTTTATTTGATACCATATTTTTCTCCATACAAGGTACTATATTCAGGGCCTTTGGTGTTAGCTTGATCAACTGTGAAAAGGATTTATTGCTAGGTATTATGGATTTATTGCTATGTTTCTTGCTAATTTTGCTCTACTTCTGTTTTAGAGATTTTCTGAATGTCATATTAAAAATATGTTATCTGTGATAAAATAACGCAAGTAAAATTATTGATTTTTCAATGAAAATTTATTTTTGGTGTTTTCTTTTGTATCTATTGACATTCACGTTTTAAAGTTTGGTCGTCGAACTTCTAGCTGACTACATCATAAGAAATGTCATAGCCTTATGTCACTGTTTTAAATAATATTTTAACAAGTGAACGACCAGTTAAGGCATTGACAATTGCAGACAATGAAGTACAGATACAAACATGACCACAGTCTCCTCACTCCTCTGTACTAATACTAACCCATAGATAATGTAGTGAAATTGGCATTTTTGGCGTTTTATCTATTCCCGAATCCATTTTATTGGTTCTTTGGCATTATATCTTATTTTAAGAACAAAAGAGACAAACAAAACAAAACAAACAAACAAACAAACACCGATTGTGCAATTATATATTTGTCAAATTGTTATTTTTTCCCTTGTTTCAACTACTGCATGGTTCCTACAAAGACCAGTATTTAACTAGATTTTTTAAAGATTGCGTAATGATTCAAATATAGACCGCTCGATAGTCAGAATAGTCATATGCTTATTAAATGGTCCGAAGATCCATAGCTAGTCTGAAACCTTAGTTTCATTAGTCGTGGGTCATGACCCTGGTCTGTATCTCGGAAAAGATCATCTTCAAACGCATAACAAGACATTTTGTTATGTATTCATGATTGCGTTTTGGATAAGTTTTTTTATATTAAATTTATTCATATGAACGAATGAAACAACACTTCCTAAAAGTATTTATAATCTAACTATTGAAATACGTTTTCAAAATTGAAGTTTATGTCATATACAAATGTCATGGCTTTAACATTGTCTCCTCGTCAGTGGTTTCATAAAACTCATCTTTAACATTGTCTCCTTGTCAATGATCAAACTCATCTTTAACATGGTGGTCGGTAACTTGTGGTAAAGAAAAACCCAAAATGCATGATATAAATTGAGTGCATGTTACATAAGAAATGTAATTACAGGTGCAAAAACATGCCTTAATGAATTAAGACCGAGAAGATGTTCTAATGAATTAAGACTGAGAAGATGTTCTAATGAATTAAACGTCTTGTTCTGACTGATTTCTGACTATTTTAGACAAGTAATTACTACAAACCACAGCTAATTGATGATAGGCTTAAGTGAGAAATTGTGAATTAAAGACTCTTGAAGTGGGTTTTGCCGTCACCACTGCTTTAAATCGTAATATAATAATTACATGAAGATCTATATTGATTTTAGCATATTAGTCAAACCATAAGGGATAGCTTTGGCGCCCCCTAGTATAACCTTTCAATATTTTTTTACTTAAAAGTGCATTTAATTATAATAAGCTTTGCTTTACTTACAATCCTATAACATTTGAAAGCGAAATACGCAGATGAAGTCTGAATAGGACCCTCTCACCCCATAAAAAACCAAACCATAAAAAAAAAAAAAAAAAAAAGCCAATCAAATAATCATCAAAATACTATAAAATGGAATATTAGACCAGATGGCTAACACAAGTACACCCCCTTAAAAATTCACATATGAACACATCATACATGGCGAAGATTTAATCAACACATACACTCTTTAAAAAAAAGATAGCCGACGCGGTAAAATTTTGTTCTTTTTACTTATAATTTTCTACATTTCATTCAGGAAATTACACATGGCACGCAATTTCGATACAGTCTTTTTTCGAACGCCACTAAGTTGTCAGTATTTGGCCAATCAGGAAACCGAATTCCGATCAGGTGACTTGCGTTTCCATGGAAGAGCGTCTTTAAGGTCAAAGGGTAAAAAGCGAAACTATAACGACTGCGTCAGAAAAAAAACAACAACGCACTTCAGCTCTTTCTATTTATTATTATTATTATTATTATTATAGAGTAAATGCAATGGGCGACAAACAAGTCCAATGTCACTTAGAGCACACAAAAACACAAGGTAATCTTAATACACTGTAGTAAACGAAAAGATTTGAATTTGTATGTTGCTTTTTTCCTGACTTCTGAAATCGAAACTTTTTTATAGCAAGTATGTCAAATATATATTGTAGTTTTCGCTATTGTAACTATCGCTTTATATATAAAAGATGTTCTTTGAAGTATGTTGGTTTAAAAACAAGGATAAGACGGTTCAGATCGACAACCCAATCGGAAATACTCGGCCATTTCCGCTAACATTAAAACATAACCTTGGATGTACAAGGGAGAATTTCTTCTTGATAAAATTGTTGTAAACGCGCCTAAAAGTAGTTCTATCCACCAGACGGCGTTAAAAAATTGGTAAGATATCACTATAAATAAAGAACAACAACTCTGTCAAGAATTTTTGCGAAGCAAGTAGCTAGGGAAAAAAATCAACCAGTCAAACTCCAAGGCAGATCCAGTTCCGTACCGTCGACGTTCCTCCACTAGGCTAAAAACCACTAATTCCACTTCCCATAGGCTTCCATGCTAATTTCACAATATTCAATGGCTTCTCTGGACTTTACCTTAACTTTAACCTGCAGATGACTATATATCAGCATGATTCTACATATGTAAGCTCACAATCCTCAGAATGGCATGTGGGGTTAGCAGACTTGCAGTGCAGTACTGGTCACCGGAAGTGAAAGGTCTATAAATAGCATGGGAAATCCCAGTGTTTTCACAAGATAGGGGTATATTTAAAAATCATTATGGAGATTAGGCTTCACATCACAAGAAGCAAAATGCACCTATAAAATGTACAGAAATGTTTTTCCTTTCAGAAACTGTTTAAATTTTTTAAATAAGATGAGAACTTTTTTCACAGCACTATGA
This sequence comes from Perna viridis, assembly GCA_037379345.1. Lineage (NCBI taxonomy): Eukaryota > Metazoa > Mollusca > Bivalvia > Mytilida > Mytilidae > Perna > Perna viridis. Next base: position 894,924 of record CM074520.1, read on the forward strand.
GGAACAGGGGTAATTTCTGCGTAGGACTATTTTTGCGTACGTTCCAAATGCTCATTGGTTGAATTGGTGGTCTGTAACCACTATTTCAGTATTCTGGAATGACAAAAGTAGTGCCGGCATGGAAGAGGCCAATGCTCCGGGGTTTGTCAACCAGTAAAACTATAATTTTAGAGTCGGATCGGTCAAATTCCGGACAGATTCTTTCGCCTTGTACCTCCGAGATTATTCTTTTTTGTAACTAGGAAGGCCGAGGAGTTCAGATTGATCGACTACCGACTAAATAACTGGAGACAAAAAGTTTCCACTGAGATCTTGAACAAATATCGGGAATATTTTAGGGGTGGATCCAGGATTTTGGATTAGGGGGGAGCGCACAGTTAAAATTTTTAAGGTTGAATTGTTGAAATATTCTCCCAGAGGGGGTGCAATGTAGATATCTTTTGTGGTAAAATTAGCGAGAAATTAAAGTTTCAACCTTAAACCGCCTAAATATACTCTGACAACCCATGCTTTGCAAATTTTAGTGGGGTGCACGCCTGTCACGTCCCCACCTGGATGCGCCCCTGGATTTGCATTCGAAAAATATCATATACCTGTATTTCACAGCGTCATGAGGTTTGTCATTTTTCTGTCTCTTTCCGTTCGAAAAGTATCAAATGATTGAATAATTTGACTGACAGACTTCTTGAATTTGTCTCATTGCATTATTGGAATACACTATCAGTTTTCTAAAGGATACAAGAGCGCAATTATTCACAATGTAATTTCCGCATGGGGGGTCCTCACTTCCACTAAAATCTAAAAATAGATCCGGGTAAAATTTCTCTAATCTAACGCAATGTTGCTAAAATACACCCATATAGGTTTTAAATTTTTAAATAAAAACCATATCATGCGGCGTTTCTGTCCGTAAATTAAGGTTAAAAAAGGAGAATACTTTTTCAATCAATTTTTCAGTAGCCATCCTAAGCCTCAAGTGCTCCATAAAATATACATGCTAGCTTACAAATTCGATACTTTTGGTTTCTTACTGTTCGTACAATTTTTTCATGAAAATATCTTTTTTTATTACCCACCAATCGTGAACATTTCTGTATTTTCCACTGGGCTGCATGTCGGGGTAAAGATCTGGCTGAATACCGAGGAGACATAATTGCGTTATTGTAACCTAAAGTGAAAGTAGGCGATGTATGTTACAATATTGGAACAGACTATAGATACAGGTAGTGTTACAGCCGTGCCATATTAGTAAGCTCTGACGTAGGCAATCATACACATTATAGAATGGCTGAAAAATATAATGCACAAAATGAAGAATGATCCAGACGTCGCTTAATTAGCAAAATAGCCTTTTTAAACACTTTTATGTGTTGAAAGAAATTCAAGCATTATTATAATTTACTGCGATGTTACAGTGTATTTCCCAGGTAACTTAGGCGATATTCTGTAATTAAGATATGTGACTTCTCTAGAGTGGGATGCCAGTGGTATTCAAGTGTCTTCTCTAGTACTATGATATATTTTGTGTCCATTGTTGGGAATTTTATTGTTTGTGATGTGCACTGAAGAAAAGATCCAATGGGAGTTCTCAGACCGGTTCTGTGCGAGAAAAGTGAGTATATTAAAGTATAAGTAGACAAATGCATGACCAAGAGTACCTGTAAGTATCCAGCATACCCGGGTACCCAATGTACACAAAGCTGAGACAGTACCCTACAATTACATGTAGTACAATCATGTAAAACACTTATACTTACATGCATAAAAAGATACCATTACATTTTAAAATTATTACACCCTACGTCAGGACCTCATGAAAATAACTGAATAAAAGAAATGCAACCGAATATTGAAACAAAATTGTGGATCGCAAAAACAAATGTATGCAGCGACAGTAAAAACTCAAATAGTATAACAGAAGTAATCATTGGAGTTTGAAAATACATGTAAATTGATTTGAGAGTTTCTAAAAAAAAAATTAAGAAAATTCCATATGTGGCGAAGAAGTAAAGTATAAAAGGGTTGACGAGAATTAGGTCAAATGTACACGTTCATTATTCGTGTTTCCATAAAATATTACCACGGCAATGAAAAGAAGTTTCATGCCGAATTAAGAAAAAAATTGGGACCCAAATATCTGCATACGCCACTGCCATGTATGAAATCGTTGTTCGTTGATATATCGAATGTTCAAACTAACGATCATATTATACAGTTGGTGTGAAAGTTTGTCATCAAAGGGGAGGAAATAGTGAGGGAGTGTAACGAGGAAATATCGGTCGATCACCAAGAAAGTTCTATAGACACGAGCACATTATACGGACACGGTCATGAAGAGGCAATGAGGGAAGATTAAATAGAACCCGACATATGAGATACCGTGATGCAACCTTAATTTAATCCGTATTGGGAGTACAAGGCCAAGCTAAGCAGCTAAAATGGGACTATGGCTAGTACTTGTCTTAAGTGTGCAAGATAGGAATTAGATGCGGATACAAATACTACAGAACAATCTTTGAATGATTATCGTAATAGTGGTCAAACTTTGATGTCGCTGTACATTAATACGTGGATATGGAAACATACATTTAATATTCAAAGGCCAGTTACACTTGCGATGGCTATATGAATTGATAGAAATGAATAAAATAATGAAATATGAATAAAGCAAAATAAAAACAAAAACAAAATAAGAACAAAACAAGAAACTAATTACAATGGATAATACGTCAGAATGTAACGAGGATTGTTTCCTATCAATCTTCGTTATTTTGATTCTAAATATAATATTTTCAATATTATTAGCTTGTTTTACCATTGATTATCATTTTAGATTCGTTGGGAGATAATAATTTAGCGATTTTTGGATTTTATAAACAAGAATGAGATAGTATATTGCTAGAGTAAGCATGAACAAGTGTTCAAGAAGTTGGTCTTATTACAGTAATTATACATAGTGACATATAAACTACTGACGTTGTACAGCTTGACCAAGTTAAACGAGGATTTAATCGTACTTAGTATTATTTCAAAATTCTCTGGAAAGTTATATTTTAATTCGCACTCTTGTTCGAACTTAAAAAAGTCAAACGTGTCGCACGAGAACTATCTGAATCTAAATCTGTACATGTATATTATACATTTTTTGTTCAATTATTTATTTCGCAACTAAGTTATATACTCCACCTTTTGACAGCTGCAAAATTGTTTGTAATCTCTTATATGTTAACTATTTGTCCACATTTAAAATATAATATAGTTATAACATATTCTTTATATTCAAATAAATTCAGCATCAATGGGGGAATTATTTTTCCAAATGCAGTGCAATATGTATTCAATTTATTTCATGTTATTGAATGTTCATCGATAAAGTGAAATCCAAAATAAACGTAATGATTAAGCGATTTAATTTTGTATTTGAAACGGTAGGATTTACTTTGGAGTATGTGCCAATCACCGACCTCCGCCATTATTTTCAAATGGGACAAATGGCGGCGAGAACGATAGGGTTGTAAGGTTACAAATGTATTAGAACAACCTCATTAACCTCGCATGGTTATCGCGTTAATATCATCATATCAGGTATAAGCGAATACAAGTTACACCCGAATCCTAGCCTAGGTGTTCTTCATACGACTTACACGGGAATCCTAGGCTAGGTGTTCTTCATACGACTTACTGTTTTTATCAAACAGTTTCTGTTAAGTTTAACCATGTAATGCAAAAATCACTTGAAATATTCAAAATATGAAGAAGAAAAAAAATGACAATTATCCTCCGTTAGTAGCTTCGATATACCTCTCTGTCATATGCATTAAATTCATCTATATTTTACAAGGTGTCCTGTGTAAAATTCGAGAATTCGAATAAAGGATTATGACAAAGCGAGCTTCGAATAATGCATTAGTATCAACTGTACCAGGATTATGGATAACATAAAAAAAGCTACTAGTAACCTGCAGTGTCATGCACTTGTGTTTTGAGTAGATTGCAATTGCTTCAAAAGCATGATGGGCCACAATATCGTCCTTATGAAAGGGGAAAGGCGTTTTAGGCAAGGGGGGATAAACCAAAAAAAAATTCTTGACAGGATCACCGGTGAGGATCACGAAGCGAGTGTTTTTCATGACTTAACACACACAATTTTTTCAACATTTTTTTTCTAAAAGGGGGCGCCCCCTGGATCCGTCACTGGGTATTTGATGAATAATTTCTGACATGGTGCTATCTTGATAGCATGAAAGAATGGACTTTCTGCCTTTACGATGTAGGAGTACTTACTTCTAAACTCTAAACCAGCAGCACGCTCATAGATTCGGTATATGCCATTAGCATTGCAACAAGTGCAGACAGGGGTGCATCAGGCGGGGACGTGGCAGACGTGCGCCCCACTAAAATTTGCCAAGCATGGGTTGTCAGGAGTAGATTTAGGCGGTGTTAAATTGAAACCTTAATTTCTCGCCAATTTTACCACAAAAGATATCTACATTGCACCCACTCTAGAAGAATATTTCAATTTTAACTTTGCGCCCTACCTCCCCCTATCTAAAATCCTGGATCCGCCCTAGGTGCACGTGCATTTAGTGTCATCTGGTCATTGCTTTTGTTGAACTAATATGATGTTTTGAACTTAAAAAGAACCACAAAGCAAAAAAAATTGAATATTTTTTTCCATTCAAAATTCCCATAATTGCAGAAACATTTCTATGTTGTCGGTTTGTAATGATTTGTTTTATCTATTTTAATTAAATTTTGCGTTTTGATGAACACTACAATGGCGATGATCACTCTCTGACAGATGGTGGTTAACTTGCAATGATTACGTCTGTCAAAAACAGACGATTTATTTTTAGGAAATTAATGTAGAAATATAATTGTGTATTTATTAATCAGGTGTTACTATGCAGTTCGTTGTGCAGAGTTTGCAATTATGTGCCTGATGAGTCATTCCAAGTTAGTGTCAGCAACCTGCCAATCGCGGAAGGGTTTATTGTTAAAAATAGAATCTGATTTGATAAAACTAATTTTGCTAGTACTAATCATAAATAAATTTATGACTCTTTTATTATTAGGACGGTGATAACTAGTTTACATCTGGAAGTTGTTCCTCTGGAAATAAGGTTCCTACTTGTCACATCTCTTATACTGAAGGTTCCATTTTTATCAATCGAATCAATTTGTTTATCATATGATTCTATTTTTACGACTGTTGATGATTTTGTATATTTACGATGGCCACCTTACACTTAAAACAGGTTTAGATTGTAAATTGTAGTACTGAGTGTGTTTATACTTAGGATGAAATAAATTTAGTCATTTGCTAAATTGATATTGCACACCATAATAAAGTCCGTATCTTTAACTTGTTTCTAATTTCTGCATAGCTGCTGTCTTTTACATGTTACATGCAGTTAGCTTATAAAAAAGAAATAACGTGATTATATAAAGCATATACGATTTTACACCAGCGTGGGAACGAACACTTACAAATTACAACTTGTGACAAAACACCAACCAAGACCCAACCGAAGCACCCGGGCATGTCACCTTAACTTTAGTTTGAAATGAAAGGGCAGTGAAACAAGTACACAAGAATAAGTTAGATATCTATGCACTGCTTTTTATGAAACCAGACAGAACGTTTGAAAATACGATTTGGTCAAGGTCGGAACTTGTCCTTGAAAGACATGAATGAAATAACAAAGATCGCCAGAACCCAACATTTGGCATCGAAAACATCTTGATTTGCCGGGTAATAAAATGTGGACTAAGGGAACAAAAGAAAAATGGTAAAGTATGAAAATATAGAAAAAAAGCAGTGTACATTTCAAGGTTTACATTACGATCGGAGTTTAATACGTATTTATAAATGCAATAATATAATACATTGAATAGTCCAAAATACTTCAGCCAAATATCATGTGTAATCAAAGGAACAAAAGATGTCCAAATGTAACTAAAACACTTGTTTGGACACGATTTCTAGGAACCACATTACACCACAATACAAGTTTATAAGTCGCATTTACTCAAATGTCTCTAAAAGCAAAGTTCTGAGTACGTGGTCTCAGAAAAACTCAGATCTGGTTCTTCTAAGAAAGAAGTATAAAGGGTAAAAAAATCAAGAGTTTGGAAATGACCTTGTTTTAGGTCAGCGGGTTATTATAAAAATAATATAACTACCTATTGTCTGATGAATTTAGAGAACAATGAGAAGTAGAAACATCAAAGAAATCTTGCTGAAGTAATCAGAACTCATTAATTTATTATTTTAACACATTTCTAACACAAAACCTGCTCCTGACCTTTCAATTTTCTCTACGTTACAATTCCGTGGTAAGTGTTTACATAATTTACCATGGCAACACAAACGTCACAATGAATACTTTTTCCAAGGTTATGATGTTGAAGCATTGACTTGGATATTTATTGGACAATAATAGAGGTTTAAGGTGGTGATGATGAAGCGATATCGTCAGTAATTCTTATCTGATTATATCTAGTATTTAGATCTGCATAGTAACAGAAGAATGTTCAGCGTAGCGGTGCAACAACTGAGATAGTAACGGAAATACCAGACTCACATGTAGTAACGAAGTCGATCAGGCAGTCTACATTAAATTTCATTACTCAAGGGGGCGGTGAAAAATCTTTCTATATGCGCTTTATGATATATTTAAATTCAGAAATTCAGAAATTAACGAAAGTCAGTTACAAATCATATTTCTTAATTTCGACATGATACATGTATGTCGTAATTTTGAAATATCGATATGCTGTGACTTTATTTAGTCATATTATGTTGTTATGAAGCCATGGGTGAGATATAGTACTGGGTTCGAAATGAGCTATACTCACCCTTACTCAGCAATGCTAGAGGTCTGGCAAGATATTTTCTGACTTGGTCCCATTCTAATGGTATGGAGGAACGGAATTCCAACTTCTTACGTTGTAAGAGTATACTCACCCTATGAATGATGACCTTTTGTCCACGTACATTCTCATTTAGTATGTACTATCTTAGGCCCGCTTTCGTCCTTTTGGTGTCAGTTATTTTCGTTGTTTCATAGTCATGTTTCATGTGTTTGGCGAATAGTCATTTTTTTGTTTTTCTCCACAGACCTTGCCTTCTATATGTGTCGTGTCCTTAAGTTATTTTCTTAGCACGTTGGATTTTACATATACCTGTTTGTTTGAGGACAGCAATTGAAAATTATTCTTTAAAGTTAGTGACATCTCGAAGCCTGTAATTCCATTTGAGGGGAAGTTGTTGCATTATTAATGGTTTTATGTACAAATCTATAAAGACAAAACGTCGCAGCCATCTAGATATTTGTATAAATCACCCAAGTCAAATGCACAATCTTTTACTATGACGCATTTCTGACAATTTGCTATTTTAAACTTTTGAAATCTCTTTGAATGAAAAAATCTCATCGATAAGACGTTAATCTGTTTCTGATGGTAATACCACCACGAACATGGTTTGACGAGGATATTAATATAAAGTTTGCATCACGGCATGACGTATATCTTGTATGTCTAAGACAGTAGCTACTTTCATCCATCGTTCCTTAGAGTACAAGTACATTAAGGTAATTATACCGAGGGAGTAGACACAACAATCCTGCAAACAGGAGACGAGTTATCGAACGCAGATCTGGAAAAAAAAGACAGCATTCCTGTAAACAGGAGATGAGTAATGGAACATAAATCTGGAGGAGAAAACACAACAATCTTGTAAACGGGAGATGATTTGGGGACAGCAGTACGTTTGATTGATTACACAGACCAACACGTATTTTTTTCATTGCCATTCGTGACTGTATAGCTGGGGCCATATAATTTATCTGGATAAAGGAACAACTCAATGCGAAGGAAAAAACACAGCAATTCTGTAAATAGAAGATGAGTTAGGGAACATACCCTGAAGGAAAAGACACAACAATCCTGTAAACAGAAGACGAGTTAGGGAACATATCCTGCAGGAAAGACAGCAATCCTGCAAACAGGAAACGAGTTAGGGAACATATCCTGAAGGAAAAGACACAACAATCCTGTAAATAGGGACGAATTCGAGAACATTATTTGAAGGAAAAGACACATCAATCCTGTAATACATGTAAATAGGAGACAAGTTGGGGGGTCATAATCTGAATCAGAAGATATAGCAATTATGTAATATGACACGAGCCAGTGAACATAATCTGAAGGAAAAGTCACAGCAATCCTGTAAATAGGAGACGAGTTGGAGAACATACCCTGAAGGAAAAGACACGGCAATCCTAAAGCAGAAGACGAGTTAGGGAACATATCAAGAGGGAAAAGATACAGCAATCATGTAAACAGGGAATGTGTGATACCTATAAACAGAGGCGAGTTAAAGAAGGCAGAATATAACAATAACATTCCTGTAAATAAGCGACGAGTAAGGGAACAAAGCATTCCCGACAATTCATTTTCGATTAAACTAAATGATCTTAAAAACTGCAATAAAATTCACAAGGTCGGTATGGTATCTCATCAAATATTTGAATATTTTAACACCGTACAGCATATCTCAGAACTGTCCAAGAATTCTAAACATTTATATGGAATCACTGAAACAAACAAATTCTTGGCATGTTAAATATTAATGTAGATTTTTATTATTTTAGTAGGACTTTATCATATTTCTCATTGTTCAAATAACATTGTAGATAGCTTAACTACATTTGTCATTTCTGCTATAACTATCAATATAATATTTTGGTAGTTTGTGAAGCTTTTTAGAATGGTTCTATCTAAACATCGTACAGATAGCGATTCATCGCATTTATCAACTATTTCTACGACCCTTAACGAAATTCTTCTTACACAAAATAACATCGATGTTTTATTACTCGAACGGATGTCAACGGACACTACTGAAACAAGGTATACAAGGCATGAAAAATGGGCATGTATTTCTGAAATAAGTTTAGGTGGAACATTACTTAACGGAATAACTAAGCCGACTTAATGCATGCAATTATAACGTTAACTACAAAACTATACACAGATACAAGAACAGGAATCAGTGAATAGAAAGAAATAATACCATTTGGAAGAATGAACCAACCTACAACAGAACAAGCAAAAAACAAAACAAAACAAAACAGAACAGAACAAAGAACAAAGAACAAAGAAAACAACACTGAGCAAAAATAAAAATAATAATAATAAATAAAAATAACTGGAATTTCATGTTACCTGCTTCAAACGATTAACGCGGTGTTTAACATATTGTTACAGTACAAAGTTTTGCTTCTCTCCATTTTCCATTTCTCAATAATTTAATTTGGTTTGTAATGAAGCTTTCTGATTGGTTAGGTCTCTTCCACTAACCTACTAAATATAAAATACAAGTAATTACCCGTGTTATTTTTATAAAACCTACTACATCATTATAAAGTACGATCTGCCAATACAAAACACCATCACTCTTACTGATTTATAGATTACGATTTGGGAGAGTGGGTCAAACATAAATAATTGCCATCTATAAAGGTTGTTGCACATATACTGCTTATAAAATACTGACCGTACACAAGGTGCTTGTGAAAAAGGTAATGTTAATTAAAAACCGATTCCGCATCGCTCCCGGTTTTCTGCTTTGTCGACCACACCCGCGACATAATAGAAAACTGAGAGCGATGCGAGATCAACTTCAGTTATATTAGTGAAACGGAGGTTAACATAAGTTGCTTAAAAAGGTTGCCGTACATAAAGTGCCTGTATAAAGAGCGCCGTTCATAAAGTGCTAGTATAAAGAGTACTATACATAAAGTGCTTGTATAAAGGTTGCCGTACATAAAGTGCTTGTATAAAGATTGCGGTGCATAAAGTGCTTGTAAACAGAGTACCGTACATAAAGTGCTTGTATAAAGGTTGCCGTGCATAAAGTGCTTGTATAAAGAGTACTGTACATAAAGTGCTTGTATAAAGGTTGCGTACATAAAGTGCTTGTAATAAAGTGGTCATGGATACGGTGCTTGAAAACAGACCGTCATACAGATTTTATGTGTAGAAATGTTGCTTAATGGTGTTTAATTGTAAAAGATGGCCATACATAAAGGACTTGTAAATAACTAACAATACTTCTGTACATTAGGTAAAAAGTTGGTCAGAAATAAGGTGTTTCTTAAGAGGTTGTTCATGTATATGATGTTTATAGAAAAGTTCAGCATGTATAAACGGAGTTTTTAGAGAGTTTTAACACAATTCTGTTAATTTTAAAGTCTGGTTGGCAGTGATGTGTGGTTCGGGATAGTTATTGGGACAGGTTGCTTGAGTGAACAGTACTACACTACCATTGATGTGTGAAAGATTTGATATCTAATCATAATTTTCAGGAAATTCGAACATCTTGGCATATTAAATTCAGTACTTTGGTAACTACTCTTCAGTCATTCACTTTTCCAATAACCTACTATGTATAAATAAATAGTTTTAATTATATGATGGAGTAATTTAAATACTGTTGGAAATAGAGCAATATAGTAAAAAACAATAAATACTGATAGTTATCCCCAGAATAGTAAGCTTGATTTTGTAGCTTATAATACGGGATCACAAGGGACAGTGATATTGCCCGAAACATTAATAATACCGCAAGCCGCAGGCATTACAAATTAATGTTTCAGGCAATATCGCGTCCCAAGGGCAGTCAACAATTATAGATAATGCCCTCAACATAAGCAAGTATTGTGTGCAGGCGAACTATCATGCAAGGAATTTGAAACATTTGATCTGCAATATTTATTCAAACATATTTTTGACCGTATTGAAGCCATTTGCTTAGATGGTTATGTAATGCTATCTCTTCATTATTCCAATATTCCACTAAATATAAACATGTATAAATATGTGTGTTGTTTTCAAAGTTAAAATAACAACTATAAATCTTCGTGGAATTAGAAGCATAGATTACATTTTGCCAACTCGAACAACAGCATTGCTTAGTAAATATATAAATACAAGTTCTATAGATAAACCTAAGAAATCAAATTGACAAAGAAATGGTTACATCCATTGTAGTAATTAGATGTTTTGTTTGCGTTTTTCAAAATTGCTTTGAACTCCCAGAAACATATAAAACTTAGATAAATCTCCGTATCATTAGAAACCTTTTTACTGAAGTCTTCCTTGGGTTATTTGGAAATGACGACCTATTCTCAGTTTTTATTTAAATACACTTATAAAGTGTTAAAATTAAACAATAAATAATATCATCATTCTGTTCAGATTTAAAAGCCAGAAGTGTATTGAAAGCAATTTTTTTAAAAGAAAATCAGACGATGCGAAGCCAACAAGTTTATTTGGTCTAATATTTCTGTGATTCCTTTTAAGAAAAAAAAACAGCCCAATTTATTGTACTTGGTTGTTTATTTGGTTTTGTCCGTTTACTTGGTCTAGACCGGATCATGAATACCTCACTCTTCGTTCTAATCATCACTATCTATGTGCCAAATATGTTCTCCCTGCTTTTACTTTCGTAAATGCAAATGAACAAATTTAAACTTAGCAGGTCTTATAATGCTTAATCCCTCTATCAACACTGAGGCATAAACCATCTACTCAAACATAGTTGCCATGCTCGTAACTCTTCCGTGTTCTATTTACCCATAATATATAAACAATGTTAATTATTTTACTGTTTACTACATCAATAAATTTCTTCAAAAAGCCTGTCAACCGCAAATCTGAGAAGTCGAACATCGATATTCTAATGGGTCTGCCAATTTCATAGGTTCAACGCCCGATGTTTCAAGTGTTTCTTCTTCCCGTATTTTTATTACGTAACTGCATTGTATCAATATTAATAATTTTGTAGTCCGCTACTTCCATGCATTAGCACACTAAGTGGTAGAACTGGAAAGAGGCTGATATGAATGCCTATTGGCAAGTGTGGCAAGTGATTTCTTTGTAATCTGTAGAAAGTGTAGGCAAGGCTGTTCTGATTTTTTATAATGCTGCAACAACAACAACAACAAAAATGCTGTCGTTAAATGGTTCCATGTTGTGTCGTATTAAGCATCGTCCGTAGATATTTCCTGTCTGGACTTGAATATTTTGGATTTTTTATATCATGCTACGTGTCATGCCATAAAAGGAAGGCTTGTGTTGACTTCGGGGGTTGTGAATTCAGGGGCAAGAATTCAGAATTTTCATGATGTCCGGACAATAACTTGAGTAAATGCTCTCTTACAAATTTTACTACAAGGTGTCATATCTTGAAAGAAAGGCTTAGATTGATTTGTAGGTTGTGACTTGAGAAACATTTACTAATTAGATGTAATACAGGGGACCAGGAACAAACATTTTTCTTATGTTAGTAGAAAATAACTTCGGTATAGGAGAATGTTAAATTGCACATCGAGGTACCATCCCCCAAAAGGATGACTGGTATTGATTTTTGGGGTTGTAGGTTGGTCGTTTAGGAATGAAGGTCCCAGTGGATAGAGACAGCCGCCATAAGTTCAATTGAATAGATTCTCTATTCATAAAACATCACATACATTTTACCCAACAGACAGTAACAATGTATGCAGTAAAAATTCTGCCAATAACTTAAGTCGCACACCCATACGTTAGAACTAGGTAATCTCAAAAAGGTCAATTTACATAATTTTTCATTGATTCTCATTGTTTAAGCAGAATCTTGTATGTATCAAAACATTAACATTGATAAAAACAGGGGAACAAGTGTATACTAGAACGTACTTCTACGTAAACACCAACGGAACACAAATATCTGTGAAATATGCGACGTCGTATGTATCAAGTTGGTTCTCGAAGAGGCCGTTTAGAATATGCAAACTTATTTTACCTGGCGCGTAGCTGAGGCCAAATTGAAGTGTAGGCAAAATTACGGCAGGGGGTCTGGGCAGGTCCAGGGCGGAGCCCTGGTAGGGGGTCCAGGGGGAGAAGCCCCCCACCCGAAGCTCCGCGGAGATAACGTTTTAGAGCACCATTTATGCCTCTCCTGGATGTATTTTATCTTAAAAAAATGGCAAAATTAAGTGCAGGCAAAAGCTTTTTTGCCTAACGGCAGCTACGCGCCTGTTTACATTTACATGTACTAGTGAAACAGTATATAGAAATTACAGAAACATTGGTGTAGACTGGAATCTTTTTTAACAATATAAAACATTTTTATTACAACTAAAAGACTTAAAACAAGCAGGCCTTCCCAATTATGCCAACACATTGTCTGGACCAACTCTAGGTAATACAAGGAATGAGTTCATCAAATATTGGAATTCATAAGACGTACTTTGATAATTTGTTATGACGTGTGGATTTTCTGTAATTTAGTAAATGTTCCTCCTACCGCTCTATACCATCACTCAAGGTCACAAACTCTGCATGCAGCTAACATACCGTACATTCTGTTTGTTAGTGTCTAACAAACATGAACTGGTAGGCAATGACATGCACTCTAGCCCACGTTTCCTGAACAGTCAACGACTCGCGTTGTAAGTAGGTATATCTAGCCAACGTTTCCTGAACAGGCATTGACTAGAAGGTAGAAAAATATTGTATATTTAATCCATGCTTCTAAGACATGAATGACTTGCACTGTAGATTGATACTAATATCCTACATTATACTACTTGTGTATAACAGGTGTATTTTCTTGCTATTACTAATATCTCCTCGGTGATGTCCTGGAAAGTAAAGCAAATATCATGTATCAAGGGAAAGGGAGCGGTGGTATAACATTCAGAGAGGAACTGTATCATGTATCAAGGGAAAGGGAGAGGTGGTATAACATTCAGAGAGGAACTGAATCAAGTATCAAGGGAAAGGGAGAGGTGGTATAACATTCAGAGAGGAACTGTATCAAGTATCAAGGGAAAGGGAGAGGTGGTATAACCTTCAGAGAGGAACTGTATTAAGTATTAAGGGAAAGGGACGGGTGGTATAACATTCAAAGAGGAACTGAATCAAGTATCAAGGAAAAGGGAGAGATGGTATAACATTCAGAGAGGAACTGTATCAAGTATCAAGGGAAAGGGAGAGGTGGTAAAAACATTCAGAGAGGAACTGTATCATGTATCAAGGGAAAGGGAGCGGTGGTATAACATTCAGAGAGGAACTGTATCAAGAATCAAGGGAAAGGGAGAGGTGGTAAAAACATTCAGAGAGGGACTGTATCAAGTATCAAGGGAGAGGTGGTATAACATTCAGAGAGGAACTGTTTTGATTAAATCTGTTGTTGTTTAGAGTTCCCGAATCGTAGTTAATGAACAATGACAACCAGCATGGCTATTGCTTAACAAACAGTAGGGGATGTATTTGTAAGTGATAGAGAACTGACATCCAATATTGTTCTTGATGCCAATATGAATTAGATTTGTGGAGTAAAGTATTTTCCTTAGCTAGCTTTCAGTAACAGCGATAGTTCTTTAAGTGGATATCTCATTTGTTTATATGGTTTATGTTGAGGTATTCCATGGAGAGAATTTGACGTTTTATTGAATTAATTTTATGGTGTGTTTGTTGCTTCATTTTTGACCTTTCCTAAAAGGGGGATTGTTAAGGCCTTATAAAACTAGTTAAAACTAACAGCAGATTTCATGTGCCTGTTCACGGTTAGAAAAATATTGGTCATTGATGTGTCCTTGTGTCGTTATATTACTTTTTAATTTGATTTTGAAGAATTACCATCGTTCAGTTACCGTGGATTTTATTACTTTGTAGCTGTGACCTTCCAGAGATTACTTAAATGTATGTTTACACTTATTGAAGACCTTTTGTTATTCTCTGAAAGTATTTGCTATATACGCTGGTGCATTTTTTGCGTTTCACCATGTCCGTTCTTTTTCTATTAGTTCGTTGGAACAATTTGGCGTACAAGATGTGCACGCATAGAATCATTCACCGTTTTTAGGTATATGGCACTGCAATAAGTTCAATGTCTTCTATTACAAATTTTGACCTACATTTTTTATTGTTTTGTTTTGTACTGTTCTGCATCATCGTAGAACTCACGGAAGCAGGAATATTGGGCTATAGTTTCTTAACTGTGAATAACACTTTACGATGAGAAAACATTAAAAACATTGATTTTTAAATATATTCAGAGAATGACGACCAGTGTCTAAGCACCTATCCAACGATGGGTAAACAAACATGTTTATTTTGAAAGATTTCTCTGTCCAGCCAAAAAGGACACTTTTTAATCTAGAGTTATCCCCCTTGATATTTGAGTATGCCGTGGTCGGAATGCTTTATTTTCGAGCTTAATAAGCCTAGGTGGTATACGGCTATACCATATATCAGTGAAAGCTAAGTTAATGTAGTTTTTGAATATCATACTTGTCTGTTTGAGAACGATGAAGTTTTATTGTATTTTGCATGAATTCGAGTAGTGGCCCCAATACACCTGCATAGGTATTCGTGTGAAGAATTAAGTTTATTTTTTTATCACTCAACAAAAAAAGTACATTAAATTGTTCTTAGCCGCCCGCTGCAATACAAATAATTATTTTGATACATCATGATTTCACTAATTCAAAAATGGTGGAAAGCTTGCTGACTTTTGGGGAAGGAGCCAAATACAGCCAGTCTTTCCTACACTAGTGGAACACAGAGATGGTGATAAAATTTGGTCAGTTATTGTTGTCGGTGACTTTTCTCTGCTGCAGTGCAGTATAAACGTGTGACAATTCCATACTTATTTGTGAACTTGTTGACTGAATACATTTCGGTTATTATACGACTCGGAGTATATGTTAGTTGTCATTTCTCTCGCGATAGCGATTTATGATCTTGTTGTATAGTATCAGCTATTTTAAAAAAAGCTCGTAACCAAATCAACATGTAATTTACAATGTCCTCTACGTACGCTAAATCCTATATTGTAGTGTCCCTGTGTCCCTAAAGTTTACTAGAAAGAGAAACTTGTTTATTTCCTAAACAGCAATTTGTTTATTTATGATCAACATGTGTGACCTTGAGTTCAAAAAATAAACATGACCATCCTCCAAAAACCGAAAAAAAAAATCAAAACTCAATTACTGATATCATTTATCACATCTACGTTGTATTTTTCACACAAGAGTGGACAGGTTAAGTTAAGGTTATCACCCCCGTAAGAGGAGATACACATCTGAATGGTCGTCTATTTTTTTTTTTATGTCGGGGGATTGTTAACCCTCGGGCACTTCTGGTGTTAATAGGTGCATAAATATGTTGTTACATATACACTTATCATCAAAATTAACAATGTCGACCACATGCCTTCGCCCTCCTGCCATACTGGACATATCTAATGATTCAAATATTTAGTGTATTCGTAAGATTCGGGAGTACACGTAATGTTTAATGGTGGAAGGAAGGCAGAGAATGGGGAAATCCGAATCTTGATGTACATAACATCGTACATACCAATCCAGTGTAAAAATACCAGAAACTCAAGTAATAGATCAAAGAGGAAAGACTAGATCAATGTATCACATTCTCTATGTTTGTTCCTGCTTTCCGATTAAATGTTGTGTTAACATTTTTTTTACATTTCACTCTCCATGGCAATGCGCCAAAAAGTAATTTTAGTGTATTGCCATTGATAGTGAAAATAAAAAAAATCGTAATTTTTAGTGCATTGCCATGGATAGTGAAATGTGAAAAACATTTTAAACGAGGTTTTGGTTTATTTTAATTAATCTAACTCGTGAACTCAAGCCCTTGTGGTATATATAACACGATAAGAATATACCATTCAGGCATTCACACTACACATTGACTTACAGATGGGAAACGCTCTCGGATCCACGTGGGGTCTAGGAGTAGGCCAATGCGACAAAAAAGCTGCCAAGCCATTAGTAGGACATACTCTGACTGAGTTATTCCGAAGGTTGGGCTCCGCTGCATCCAACTACAAACAGATCTACTAACTGTATATCTTTTATTCTCTAAACACCAACATCTTTGATAGGGAGATACACATAAATAACAAGGAGATACACATAAATAACAAACAAGGAGAATGATTATAAAACACATATACAACAAGTAAAGCATATCTAGTTATTATTATACTAAAAGAATAGCCAGGACCGTAAAAACCCAATAATCCGGTTGAAAAGTGGGAGTAGGACCCAGTTGTGCAGGAACTGTGTGATCACATCGTCAGACTAGTGCTTAAACACTGACAAAGTATTGAAAGGATTGAGCTGTACTTTTTACAGAGAGAAATATTGTAAATTGCTATAAAATAAGAAAAATCTCCCTGGTAATACAAAAAAAGAAATTAAATGCACTTTAATTTAATCAACGACAACTCAGCTACAGTGATACACGATATACAATACATGACGTATATATAGAAACATGGAATAATTAAACATCAAAAAGATGAATTCTTGTGGATACAAATTTGAGACTATACAAGAAAAATTTGATTAATTGTGATAATATTTGATCTACATGTAACCCTAATTATTGTGTTACGTATGTGTTTAACAAGACAGGCGACAAAATCCATGATAGATATCTTTTAATAGATTTAGTAGACCTGTTTAGGTAATATTACTCAATTTTATCAAAATTTCAATAATGTACAAATCGTCGCCTTGTACCTTATGTGGCACACCGAGACATATTTTGACGCAAAAAATTACATAGTAATTACGGGTAATTAATGTTCGAAAGAAAGAGTAAGGCCAATAATATCTTTAAATATTTTGATAATGGAGAAGTGACGACCCAACACAAATATGTCAAATATTCCAGAAGAATTTAAGAGTTATCTAAGTCAACAATTTCTGGACAGAAATCGGCATGTTCAAGTTTTATGCATTTTTTCAGCAATAACCGGAATAATTATTTTTGAAAATCTACCTTGTTACATTGTAAGTAATGGTTTCTCCAAAATTGGAACTATTTTTTTTTCAAACGGCCCACGCCCCTTCGGTAATAAAATGGTCAGTGTCTTACAACAGTATCGAAAAAAAAACCATGAAAAAAGGTCACAAATCTAAACCAAAGTATGTGTGATTGAGCGTCATTTAAATATTCCAGAAAATTATTGATGATATTTGCGGGTATAGATGTATTAAATACAATTTATCATATACGTTTTCTTCTCCGGCAAGAAATTCTTCACCCGAGATGATAAAATTTAGATTTCCAACAAAGAATCTTATCGGAACATGTTAAATTTTAACTATAGATTGAAAAGCAATAGTTTAATCAAGACATATACGCCATGTAAGCTATATGATAATCGTATTTTTTCATGAACAGCGGCAAACCTCTCGCGTAATTTTGAATGTGGTTGAAGAGTCGCATGCATATTCAATCGTAGGCTTAGCAATTTTCTTAGTTGTTTTTTTGTGGAGGGAAAGTGTGGTTTGTCGGCTTCTGCATCAGTATTGTCTTTGAACTAAATTTTTAATTATTTGCTTCCTTTCCACTGATTTTGCATTTGACTATTTTTTACAGATAAGTTCTAATCGGATTTTAATTGCTGTCCCACATCATAAGCTCTGTTCCGTCCATAATTTGTCTGTGAGTGGCATTCCTTATTAACCCTTCCCCTATATCCTTATTATAGTCATTTAATTTTATTTCTTCATTCAACCTGTCCGTATTTGATCAAGTCATTACCTTCGTTATGATTTTAACCATATCCATAATCGGTTAAACATAATTTCATTTGTAATCTCTAAAATCAACATGAGCTACGTGAACGCCTGCAAATTATAGTTCTATTGTCAAAATAAAGAAATCAGATTGTCAGTTTGGTCACACGCAGAGAGAAAGACCCTCTGATTATGTGTAAATAATAGAAACTACCTGTCGTATTAGAAACGCATTCTCTTCTCGAATTATTTTAGGGTCCTTGAAAATGATAGCGGTCATTCCAGTCCAAAGGGGCGTTCCTTCCCAGATTTACGTGGAATAGAAACCCATCATTATCGAGACATTTATAACAAATACAGGCTATACTCTGAATTTCATTGACCCTCGATATTATTCGAGGTCGTTGTTCCGAGGGATTCAGCATGAAAATAGAAATACGTGCAACAAAATATTTAGTTTTTAAGTCCTTTTCCTGAATTTTGATCATAATATAGCAATGTTCATTTAGCTTTCCAATAGGAAACCTCGAGTTTTGCTATATTTGAGCACAAGATTGGGTCGTGATTTGGGCGATAGTCTGAAAAATTCGAAAATTAATATAAGCTTATGGAACATCAGTATACACATACCACCATCATCTACTTTGGGCTGAAAATATTTCATCATGACTGCCATGAAAACCAGTATGTTTAGAATATATTTACATATCAAAGTCATGAAGTTTCCCCTTTTTGTTGTCCATGCACTGATGTTCACAGTATTCATCAGCATGAGTCAGCTGTATGAAAATAAGAAACAATAGATCGAGTACTAGTCGATATGTCAAAAACATAATGTAATGATAATTACTGACCTTCTTCACACTGAAGGTCTTTGCTTATTTTCATCTTTTAGCATTTTTATAGAATCTGATTACATGTATGTCCTCTTGCGTCGTCCCTTGATGTCCTCCGCTTCAAAGCCTTTTATTTTCGTTTTAAATACATATTATTTTTTAAAATCTGCAATGTTTTAGCTACAGTAAGCTAAGAGGTTTGTATTTACAGTTTATTTCAATCTATATAAAGTTCTATCTACCATCTATTCGATAAAAAGTTGAGCATCATAATATTTGTATAAACATATTTATCAGATTCATTCGAGGTCTATATATGATAACTTATTTATGCGATAATCTTATAATTTATCTTTTTATCCTTTAAACATCAAAAGACTTATCGTAATTGAGTGATAATGACACTTTCCAATAAATATAAATAATTAATGTCAACTAACTATTTCATATTACTCTTTTCTGATTTCCCACAAATATCGTAACGTCGGATTATCTCATCGGAATGCTTGGCCCATAAATGGATTTAATTAGACAGAAAGAGACAATCAAGTTTAAACATATAATCTAACTTTTTTTATTGATATCCATTTTCTGTCAATTGAATCGACTTTTCATAAAAAGCGTCAAACCGAGGACATTTTTTTTCGCTTCCCGTAGGGAAACACATAGTACTTATATAGTTTCCATTACATCTACTTATGTAGGTCACGGTTGAGTGACATTTTTCCTAAAGCCTCGTTTCGCTTTCTGATCATTAAGCTCCGCCTACATCAAATATTTCAATATTCAAGTAATATTCTTATTCGTAGTTGGTAAAAGTGGATTTTACGTTTAGGTCGGATATTTATATTAAAATCAATGTGAGGATATTTATGAATAAACAACATAGTATTAACGAGTTGTTCTATAAATTGTGATAAAAAAATTCTCTGACGGAGGATTGTTTATCATTGTGGATTTTTCTGTTTAAAATTAAATTCATAACGGCGTGAAATATATGTACACCCCATCATCTGGAAGAATTAAAAATAATATCGTATTCTATATTATGTGAGCATCAGATTTAAATAGGCCACTGTGAAGTGTGGATCTTTTCCGTGTTAGAAGATGACAGTACACGGACATTCGGAAAAACCCGAATCTGAGAAAAATGGATATGTTTCTAAAATGGTGTACCCAGATTGTGATGCCATGAATCGATCGTGGAACGGATATATGTTTCGTGTGTCGCCCTTAGCCTTGCCGAATGGGAACTTAACTTCTCCTAGAAATGGATATGGACCTCCAAAATTTAACAATGAAACTCGGACTACATTTTCACTGAGTTATGATGGAGATGACTCCTCACAGTTTGATAGTTTAGATTCTGAGCCGGAGTATGTTACTCTGGACAATAATTACCTCTTAAGACAATTCTCGCCTCCTTCAAGACACATGTCAATTTTGGATTTTAAAAGAAACGAACTGAACAATGCACAAACGAACACTTTGAACCGGCAATCTCATCATTCGCAGTCACTTATAAATGTAAAATCGTCACTGAAAGACAAGAAATGGCAGAAAAACAGCTTAAAAAAGTTAGCAACAAACATTGGTGCTGTTTTGAGTTTGAGTCCGAGAGGCGAGCCTCTAAAACGGTTTCCAGAAGAGTATGCCCCGGTGAAGAGAGAGCGGAGCAAATCTGTAGGGGATATAATAGAGGATGCTAAATCAAAGCGTGAGCAGAGTGAGGTAGATTTGTGTTTGAGTGACGATGATGATAAAGATGACTTTGGATTTTTAGGCTATCCAAAATGTTCTTCTTCTCTTTCTCTAGCGATGAACAAAGCCAAGTCGCCATCATCCGCCCACAAGATCCTTCCTAAAAGATTCCGCAGTAAAACACGACCAATCCCTGCCGTCAACACGACGTTATGGAGTCCGGAGGTGAGTCCTTAATGTAGATAGTTTAGTGTATCAAAATATGTTTATATTCACTGAATGTTTGTGAAAATTCGGATAAAATCAAAAATATCTCCAAGCTATGATTTTCCCGCCAAATACACATGTCGACCAATTTTCTTTGTAATGATGGCTTGTTCCAATGTTACAAATTACTGCTGAATCCGTGGTAAACAAATCAATGTTTAAAATAAATAAATCCTTAAACAGTCAAATGAAGAAGCAATAATATTGTTTTTGAAAAAAAATGACATGTTAAATTCAAGGAAAGGGGGGTGCCATTCAGCTTTTCAGGTCAGTGTTTTACCAATATTGAATCATGCACTTACTTGGTGGTATCATAATTTTAGTCAAACAATTGGCTTTTTGGTTCATGCAAAGTAAAACATGCACTATATTCATTTCATGGCAATATTTCAAATTTCCTTTAAGTACGATGGTACTTTAAGTATAATCGTGTATTCGTGTACCCCTCCCTAACATTAATTGCCATTAACTTCCCCAGATTTAGTCGTCGCTTGCACATTACAAGTTGTACTGGGGATCCTATTTTGTTATCATGTGTAAAAACATGGGTTATACATTAGTAACAATGCCATAGAATCTACCCTTTTGTAAATTACAAAGAGATATTTAATTCATCGGATTGCAGTACACAAAATAACATCCCTATTTACAAACAAAGGGAAATGCCATCTGCAAGAATTTATTATTTATGATCATGATTTAAAGAACTTGGATGAGAAAATATGAAGGACCGATTATATTATATAAAAGAGCCTATTCAAACAATGACACAGGACTGAAGAGTACTAGTGGCGACTTCAAAAGAATGCCGAACAATACTCAACATCTTTGTTCTGAAATATGAATACCTTTAATACAAAATTATGAATTATCTAAATTTGCAGTAATTGTTAGGTGCGCTGAAATTACTAACAGAATTGTGCGTTATCTCGATAAGATCGTTTCAGTGTCGAAATACGTCTTTAATCGGGACACGAAATACCCAAAATATCCTACAGAGAATTCCGTCTTTGATTTGATTATTATAATTTCATCTGTCAAGTTTTTGTCTCGAAATAATTCTTATTCGTTTATTTACTGTCACAAACATTATCAACCTGTTCAAACAAAGGTTTATCATAAGTGATGACCTTATCACTATTTCTTGTTTATATTCTTATCCAAATTTGTCGAAATAGATAACAAACAAGGGTATATCTTTTTAAATCGTATTTGAATGTTTTTACATGTAAATGACATGCCTCGGAATGTCCAAAGATGACTCAAATGGTCATTGACATGGAAAACAACAAAATTGACGAGCTGTCACTAAGCGAAAGAGATTTTCACGATGACTTTATTATCTGTCAGAATGCTTATATAACGTCCATATCTCTTTGCACTGATGGCGGGTTAATTTGGGGGTTCCCCGTCTGTATTGTTGTAATGGCATTAAAAAAGCTAAAATTCATAATTTTTCATATTGAATCTCCTTTCCTGCGACTTTCTCCTTTTAAACTACGGTGAGAGTAAATGTTTTAAGTTGATTTCATAGCCACGTCAATTTGTTGCACTCACGGTGATTTTAATGTTGATGTCTCGATTGCATCAAAATCAGTTTTTATGGACCTTCAAAGCGCCGGTCTTAGAACGGTTTATAATACAAATCGATCGGGTAGAGACTGATGACGGGATAAGGACTTACTAATTGTTTTTTATTAATAATTTATTATCAGAATCAAACATGTGATAACTATTACACAGATTCTAGCAATGATAGCTTATTTTCTGGAATTTTAAGAGAAGAACAGCAAATATTGTTTTGTTTTTCAAATGAAATTAAGTTTTGATCCTGGACCTTTGTTGCTCTTTAAAGAACCATGGAAGCAAATTAGGGGTCTTGCGTGGTACAGTTAAATACGGTATTAAAGGCCAATAATTATAAATGGATTTCGTTTCCGAAGAAAAGGTCCGAATACATAGAAATAAGTTATGTGTATTGCCGTGATAAATTAAGTGACCTAGTCCCAATGTCGTGTGTCTGTTCATCTAGCCCATTATTTTGACAGCAATGAATTATGTTGTTTGATATAACATGTATCATATCCTATTATAATTTCTTAACTATGGTCGGCTAATGTATGCATATTCATGGCGACAAAAATGTAATTTCAGTAACATGTACTTATATTATACAAAATATATTGGTGCGAAACCCGTGCATTCTACACTTACAGAAAAATAACATTTTCAACTTCGAGGCTTCTTACTTTAAAAGTGGACCTTGGGGCGATTTTGGCCTGCCTATCGCTGTTTACCATACTTACATGCATTAAACCCCGGATTTTCATTCTGTGGAGCCCTTTCTGCTCTGACCGATCACTGAATTGTAACGCAAAGTATCGTGTTATGACGTTAATTTGTGAAAGTTTCTGTCCCAATTTTTATCGTTTGTCAAAAGTTATTTATTAGCTTTTTATTTTTCTGAATATCGAATTTAAAAAAAACAGTAACAATGAAAGTTATTCTGTGCAATTCAAGGTCACTGTCTTTTCAAGACCTGTTACCACTAAGATAAATATAGTTTTCCCCATAAACTTTCACCTCCATATTGACAAAGATATCATTTCACAAAAATTAACACATTATTCACCAGATTAAATCATTTAATCGATTTATACTATAAATTTACACCGGAAATTTCCGTCAAATAATCCTAGATTTCCGATATTTATATTTAGAGAACCATCGAAATCAATGCAAACACTATTCAATATTTTACAATCATGTCAAGTCTATTTCTCTATTTGGGGTCGTGACTACGTTATGATAAAGAGGGCCTCAATGAACGAAGGGGCATATTGATATTATCCCTCATTTTATTAAAGTATTAAAAGTAGCACGATAATTACACAACATGATAAAACCATTGAGTTTTTTTTTGTTTGTTCTTTTGATCTGTATCTCTATTCACCAATAAAACAGTACATGTGCCCCGTATAAATACCGTTCGTTTAAAGGACCACGTACCTGCTAAGCAGATCACAAAGATTAGAGCAGAGCATTTACTCTAAATCACCACTACTTAAAACTCGTACTTTGACCAAAATTTCCTTAAATTCAGGCCCCTAACCGAGACCAAAACAATGTTAATCTTCCAAAGCAACAATAGCCTAATTTCAGTACTGTAACAATCTAAAGTTTCCCTCACCATAATGGTAAATGTATTGGAACAAGGGTTTGACTTCATTTAAAATCGACTTATCTTTTACAGAAGTGAACGGAAGACCCACTAGCTTAGGGGCGGATTCAGGCGAGGCGTGGCGGGCGTGCGTTTCCCCCTAAAATTTGCAAAGCATGGGTTGTCAGGGGTAGATTTAGGCGGTTTTAGGTTGAAACTTTAATTTCTTGCTAATTTTACCACAAAAGATATCTACATTGCACCCACTCTAGAAAGATATTCCAAAAATTTAGCCTCAAAAACTTTTTTGCTTCGCTCCGCTCGGCGAAATTTTAACTATGCGTACCCCTTAATCTAAACTCCTGGATCCGCCCTTGCACTTAGTCTAGCTAACGGTCTGCATGTTAGAAAACTCCTTATTTTATTTTCTGATATTTCATTACATTAGCAGCACATTTAATGCGTGATCTAGTTGATTTATCTACAAATGTCATTTGGAAATATCAAAATACCACACGATTAACCCTCTTAGCAGGTGGGTCATATAAAGTACCGAGTCGTGCATTCCACTAATAAATCGACATATGTATTATCAATTTTTACATGAAAATCTGTAGTTAGCTGTCATGTTACATCAGTCCAGAACATCTATTTTAAAACTAAAGGTCCCGATTCTGTACCTAAGAGGAACGCAAATCAAAATGTCAAAATACCATAGCTAGCTGTCATTCGACGGCCATTGGAAATTTTTTTTATATATTGTCATTCGTGGCTCTCGGCTGTTTTCGCTCATAAACGATCCTAGTTAATCATCCCTAATGAATCTTTAGTTGATGTGTATGGTGAAGACGATAAAGTGATGATTAGGATATTTACATCACCTCTTAAAAATAAATCTTTATTTTCATGAATAAAATGCGTATCGGTTCATAGAAAATTAAAAATCAGTCATTCATTCAAAAATATAGTATGGTTGACGAAAGAATTCATCATGTTTCTTTACACTGTTAACAACCACAAACATCTATTCAACGACCTTATGAGCAAAAATAACAGTTATTTATCAATTCTGTCAAAAATTATTATATTTTTGCATATAATTATTGTCAAGTTAGTTACTTAAACTTCAAAATGTGAAGAACGTTTTCTGTGTATAGATTTAAGTTGTATCTTAATGAAAGAATGACTGTGCGTATTACAGACCATTCCTATAGGGGTGTACTCGAATTATGATATTAGATAATCTGAAATGACCCGAGTTTTATCTGTGTAAACGGTGAACTCGAAGTAAAATGAGATTAACAAGATATTTCACGGATCTTGTCGATGCAAGGGGTCCATTACTCCTACAACGTAAGAGGGTGGAATTCCGTTAGTTTAGTTTAAACATATTTTATTTGCGTAATTATGCAAAGGGGATTAGACACAAGTTAGACAAACTTATTAAGTCTTCTCCCATATACAGTGTGTAACAATACATATTGAAAGCATGCAAAAACAATACAATAAATATATAAACATAATTTTGACATGATATAACTAGCAAATATTGTGATGATGTAATGATGTATGTGGTTGTTATAAATATACTTACAGTATCAATGATACTGATTATACAATATGGAACCTCTTAGATCCTTTTATATAATTATATACATGACTAAAAATTATTGTATTTTGCTCATCGGTAAGAGCCGGGTTGCCAAACGTTAAGGTACTTAAATTTACTCGACAATTTTCCGGTAACCAGTTTAGATTAATAAGGAGTCTGTTTCTAATATCAGAATAGTGAGGACTTTCAAAGGAAAAATGATTTGAATCTTCAATGCTAGCACCACACCGGCAGGATGGATCAGTTATAATCTCTCGAGAGATCATACATTATGGAATTCCGTTCCTCCATACCCCGGACATGGCACCAAGTCAGAAAATAGCTTGCCAGACAAATTTTTGGTCGTTCCCTCGCGGAGGGAACGACAAAAAATTTGTATCGCAAATTTGACAGTTCTAACTTCGATGGGAATTTTTCAGACTATATATATGTGCCCACACTTGCATGATACTGACTCAAGAATCATCTAAATATGAAGGGTCTAAATGTATGTCAAGGTCATTTTCCCAAATCACGAATAGAGAGCGTTTCACATTCCTTCCAATGCTCTTGGGTTATTTTGTTTTTAATTAATCGTGCTATTACAAGTTTAAAACATTGTAAAGTTTCCTTAAAATCAGTATATACAATCATGTTTCTCCACCTATCATCTTCACTGCTAGCCATCATCAAGTCCATTCCCTAAAAATGGATATAGTATATGCTACGACCGGTGATGTGTCAAGTAGGAACTTATGGTTCATTTGTCATACTGTAACTCACAAAGAGATACTTATCCCTTGATCCTAGAAATTACTCATTTGATACGCCACGTTGAAATGTTCAATGTTAATGTCGGATGATAGAAACTTCCAGGGAGTTACAAATTTCATATCATTTGTTTAGAATATTTAGTAGTCAAGACTGTTATATCTTGGAAATAGTACAACACTGTTTCTGTACTTGGTTCTATTTGCTTATCTCTATAAATTATTCTACAAAATGAACGGTCTAATTTGAACCCGTTGTGAATTTGACCAAAAGGGTCATTATATCAACAATGCATCAAAAGGCTTGTTTCCTACTAAATATGGACTCTTCTTTATTTATCATATTTGTGATCATTGCCATGAATAATAAACAGCAAGGAAATAGCAATTTAAAAACGCTGAAGGGCTTAAAAAGTTGTAAAGCCACACACTTTGTTCTCATAAAACGCTACATTTCCCATTCAGTAAAGGATGAGTTTAACAACATTTTTCATCTGATATAAACGGATTTCTAACCTTTTACTTTAAAAACGCCATCAAAATAGTATCACTGGTCCATAATATCCACTCCAACATGTCAGAGAACCTTACAATAACCTAATGTGTAAGGTTTAAATTGACAGAAGTCAAGTGTCGACCCGCTTCAGGTTGGATGGTATTTTATATCTTTGGCCAGTTGTCCTCTGTAACAAATATCTTCCAAGCCTTTTACGAGTGTTCTGGTCCTAAATGTAAACAATTTGTGGTTTATTAAAGTATTGTTTTAACCTGTCGGATTTAAGATAAATGCAGGCAGATACATGTCTCTGATACAGGTAAATTAATATACATTAATATGGCACAACTTCATGAAAGATTTTAGTTAGATCGAAATATTTCCGGTCGGTCCTTCTTTTTTTTCCAGATATTTGATGTTATTGCTTTTATAAAGTTCAATGTAAATATGTCTATATCTTATCTTTTAACAAAAAAAAAAACAAAACAAAACAAAACAAAACA
The DNA here is from genome assembly GCA_037379345.1 of Perna viridis. Taxonomy (NCBI): domain Eukaryota; kingdom Metazoa; phylum Mollusca; class Bivalvia; order Mytilida; family Mytilidae; genus Perna; species Perna viridis. Next base: position 922,862 of record CM074520.1, read on the forward strand.
AAACAAAACAAAACAAAAAACAGAATAGAATAGAAAAATAAACATCATTACCATTTTGTGGTTGTGCTTGGCACAGCGAATGGGGCGTTATAATAATCTATCGTTATATAACTGTATCTTTGACCACATAACTCATTTCCCCTTTCTTAGTGTGTTCACAATGCTTCTACGTTTTATTTGTTGTATCATAAGAAATTATATTCTGGGCAAACTGTCCCTGGTACAGGGCTTTTGACATTACATTAAAATGTTATTTTTCATATCGCCCCTTGTATGGAGCTTCTAAATGTCAACGTGTTACTGTATATTCTCAATTTGTCTTCCCTCATGTCCTTGCCTTAAGAAGAACAGTACCAGCTGACCTCGAACGCGTCTACAATAAAGCTAATACCCCCTACGGTTACAATCTGTGATTTTTATGAGGCAGGCGGTCGCTTGACACCCTCGTTCAGTACTTATACCATACTTATAATGACATATTGTCCATGAATAGTAATTGTTGTTATATCTCCTATAATACATAAACCTTCAGGCTCTCTAATCGATTCCTTATATCTCAATACACCATACAATTATCTCTTTATAGGCGTATCTTTCCCATTCAGGGTTAAACCTTGGACACTTTTCTCTTTCGTATTTTTTAGCAGTTAATCTTCCTGCCATGTTTGCCTTGAGTCGGGTTCTCACTCCAGTTTTGTTTTGAACAAAGGACCGCTTTATTGCATCCATGTACTACTAAACTATCTTGATAAATATTCAGAAATAAACTTTATATGGATTTAAAATCAATTGACTTAAAATGAAAAATGAATCCACCCGCATTGAAATTAATTACGAATCGTGTGTATCAATGTCTAGTTATTTTTGAACATGACAAAGCATAAATTTTCGCCAGCTGTATATATTTAGCTTCTTCCTTAAAAAGTTCTTCATTCCAAACCAGGAATTCCATGGGTATATTTGTATTAGCGTTGTTTTTTTTATTATTCGAAGAAGTTTGAAAGACTAATAAGTTTACGATTTGCGATGCTCAGCCAGATCAAACAAAATATGATTTCATGCCTTCAAGTAATCTCCCATTTCTCCATGATTTGCGTGGATTTCTGTTGTTTTAAAGCTACTAACTGATTTAACATACTGTGTTGACTTTTTAACCTTTAATGCCGTAAACCCCCTGATATCTCCAGTTTTGTTTCCCTCTCTACATGTCATGATTAGCCGACTTAACATGTATGTGGTACATATGATTTGACAGTTTGGTTATTAAGCCCTCTCCACAGCCACATGTAAAGCCTTTGTTGGATTAGTTATTTTAGGAGATTACCTTCCTGTAATAACACTGATTATAACACCTGCCCATGGAAAACGTTTTCTGTGTGTGGATTAACCTCCGCGTCACCGTTCTCCTACTACAGTAATTATATAATTAAATCTAAGTTTTCTACATTCTATAATAGGAGTGAAATATGATATCCGGTTTATAAAAGAGCCTTCAAAATGTACGAATTTAAGATTGTTTTTCTTAGTACAATTCGAAAAGAAAATTTAGATCATTTTCACACATGCGATATTGATCAAATCATATATCTGATACTGTCGGTCTCTCTGCGACAATATGTCTGTGACAAAATAGAATTTCTACCACCCTAGACAGCCACTAACGACATGTCAGTAGGTTGTTGCTTGTCATTAGTACCTTTCACCCTAGAGAGCTACCATTGACATGCCAGTTCTCTAAGTGGAGAATGGTGTCACAAAGTTACCATAAATCCTGTCTCATAATGGTGGATCATGAAATTTATTAAAGGGTCCAGGCTATCAGTTGCTCATTTTTTCAAAATTTTGCACAAAACAAACATTATTTTCCAGCAATAGAGGTGGTTACAACCCTTGGAACCCTACCCTGGACCCACCAGTATCTCTCATACACAGCCACATTTGCGTGTCTTTATTTTGTTACGGACAATGACAGCCGTGACAATGTCATATTTACTGCAATTATATGGGAGGCCAACAATGTATAGTGGTCATTACGAGGTTATGAAAATTACTGAAATAACCTGTACTAATAATAGTCCTATTTTACTACTGTTATATTTAGGAGCTAATGAATATAGTGTGGGTATCATGCCGTGGAGAATGACTCATTTTCGTAAAGCCATCAAAACATAATTACAATCAAATATTAAATATGTAAAATTAGGCACGGAATTCGACAAATGTTCTCATTATTTAAGCACAATAATGAAAAATTATTTTTTAAACAAAGATCTGAGTAACTAATAAAAGATATCCTATCGTACATAGTTTAAAGCATATTTTATATTGAATGCTCAATTTCATAAGTCAGTAGATTTATTCTGTTAGAATTTGTTGGCCGAAATTTAAATAAGAAATTGAGATATCTAAAGTCGAACAGAAATATTAAGTTTCACATTTAATTCTTGTGAATTTCGTTAATATGATACTTCCACGTCCATCCAGAATTACACACGCAAACAGATGCTACATAATTAGGACATGTGTAATATTTCTTACTATCAAAATATGTCATGTTTTTTATGTTTTGTGTCCTATTAAACACGAAAAAATGGATTAAATCATAAAATAAGGTCGTTATAGTCGGGATATGTGGTGTAGATTGTATCTGTCCCAATATATTTTTTAAATGGAATAGGTGTCAATACGCTACTAACTGTAGATATGTGATATGTCTAATGGTTTCTGTTCATGGAAATTAAGGTTGCATTTTAAGTAGATAATAATTTGATAATTTGTAACAATCTCTGCAAATTAAAATTTTAGAATTGAACGTTTTTTAACATTGACACAACCGTTTATGCATTTTAAGATATCTAACAACAATTTGATTAATGTGAATTTGATGAAGTACATAGGTCTATATACATGTATCAAAAATAAAAATAAAAAACAAATAAATAAAACGATACAAAACAAAACAGATAAACAACTTTTGATATGCATAATCATTTAAAGATGTGACGGGGACCTCCCTATTCCTTGTTATTAGGAGAACACTTATTCATCTTTCATTTATCCATATAAAACGTTCCAGCTCTATAGAGCGCTGTTTGTACCGACGAGACACCAAAATTTCAAAACAGCACGCCTAAGCTCTATAGACCGCTGCTTGTACCAATGACACTTCAATGTACCAGAACAGCATGTTCAAGCTCCATAGACCGCTGCTTGTACCGGCAGGACTCCCATATAGTAAAACAGCACGTCCAAGCTATACAGAGTGCTGTTTGTACAGATGAGACACCTATATTTCAATACTGTACGTCTAAGCTCTACAGACCACTGTTTTTACCAATGATACTGCAACGTAGCAAAACAGCATGTCCATGCCGTATAGAGTTTGTACTGTTTGTACGTCCATGTTCTATAGAGCGCTGCTTGTACCGATAGGGCTCCCTAATAACCAAACATATCCATGCTCCATAGGGCGCTGTTTGTACCGATAGGACTTCCTAATAACCATGTCCATGCTCCTTAGAGTTTGTTGATAAATTTACCATGCTGCTTTTTCATTAACTAATCATATCAGTTTTCATGTTAAGATAGAGCCTTGTAGCCTTTCATCGAAACAGTCTGAATCATTGTCTTCCTGTTTTATATTCCATGAATATTATTCATCTTCGATTTTAGTAGCTTCAAGTTATTTCATTTTTATTGGTAAGAAAAAACCATTCCTTTGTACTTCGTTTGGTAAATGTACAGTCCATATTTAATCTACAGAACAAGTCATCTGACCTCCCCAATATGGTTGACAAACCTTAAAGATGCACACGATAAAATGATAGAGGGAATATTAATTCTTCACGGACAATTATACTGAAGTTTCTATACCATTAACCGTGATGATTGATTATATGGGAAATTGTTAATTGAAATTTTTTTATTTTGCTCTATAAAACCACAGCAGGTTCCATATAACAATAAGTTTACTAACATGGGTATGAGTGGAATTACTTAAAGATAATACACAATGCATTTTAGAATTGACATTTTCTTAGGTATTAATTGGAAAATATTGCGGAAACACCAAACTCCACTTCTATTACAGCAATTATCCACGACTTCTCCTTATCTTCAGTTTTCCGCACGAAAAAGTCGTTTCAGTGCTTTCTTTGGAAAAATACACTTTCTCCCTTTAGTACAAAACATTTCACCCCATAGTTCGGTTCCTAATTACGACGGAAAAACTGCAGTTTTGCTTGAATTTTGGGACCATCGGTTACCTGAACCCTGATTTCGGACCACCGGTTCGCATGCTCCTGTGGGCGCCACAGTGACTCCTAATTTTGTCTGGATTTTTCCTTTTACAGATGTACCAATTTATCACCGTGTTAGGTCATGTGTCAGAATGTTTTCTCCTTCAGTGGAGATCTCGGTCATGTGACCCCAGGCTGTTGTTTCTTATGTTTAAAAGCGAAAGCGTACTTACCAGTGGTCTATAGCTATTGCATTAAGTTCTAAAGAGAATGTTTTGATTGCATATAATCAATTTGAGTTCACTTAAAAGGAGGTCATTTGAAAGTAAAAGAAAAAGTGCATTTGATTTTTTGGGCTAATCATGTATATAAACATGGAATTGAAATAACCTTTCCAACCGAATAAAAATGACATGTATACAGCATTCTTATATAGAGATATAGGACATGCTGTTGTGTATCACGTGGGCTACGATAGGAGCTCCTTCTTATAGTGAACCCGATACAGCATTTATTGATAAGATTTCGAGTCATATGGATATTACCATCCAGTGAATGCATTGTACCTTTAGGACTTGGGTACTAAATTTATTTTTATCAAACCTTATTATCCGAGTCCACACTAGGACAATCAATAACTCTCTAAAGTCCTTATTAGTCACAGAGCGTTGAAAAGTCCGTAAAATATAACTTACATTTATCCTTTGAGACAAAGACCTTCATATTCTGAACGCAATTTTGTAAACAAACCAAATACTTTGAAAATATAATGATGTTTTCTGTGAGTAAAAGAACTATTCAAGTCTTTGTTACCGTTAAGCATATCTTTATGAAATATGCATTTTTGTTAGAATGCATTGTTTCCTTCAAGGTTTCTTTAAATGGCGTTTACTGAGGTATGTCTATAACTTTAGTACATAATTTACCCCTGCATACAATCACAACAAATGAAACAATTATGTGACATTTACATTGCTCACCGTGTAGGTAAAGAGGTCACTTCATTAAATGGGAGGGTATGATCTTTAGTATACGTCTTCCAATGTCTGATTCCTATATTGCACGAGGGGGTACAATTCATCATTAAGTACCAAACGGGGACATTTTTTTTTATATCAGTTCAGTTTTTATAAGTGTTTATACCGTCTTTATACAGGAAAGTATAAAACTTGAGAGGCTTGCTAGAAGGCTGTCTATATATATCACACCAATGATGTAAAGCCTCCTGACCATATTAATTAAAGGTTTATTTTTTATAACTGTCTCTAGAATGGATATCCGAGCACAATCACTCGCTTTCCTGTATGAACTATGGATAAGTATTAGTGAACATTGATTTGGGTTTGCTTGGACTGGATTTCATTGCTTCAGGCCGGAACATTTAGAAAAAAAAATTCTGAATCATATGGCTTATTGGCGTATTTTTCCAAATAGCAGATTTTTACAAAATCTTTAAATAAATATCTAAATAGCTACGAAATTTCATGAATATGAAAAATAGTATTAACTCCTATCTTTATCTAAATATTTTAATTCCGACGCCACCTAGAGTACGCCTAATTTAATCCCATTGCATAGCTTTGGATTGGTGTCCTATTATCATCGCTGGGTACAACCGAGTCGCTTTAACCATTAGCTTATCACGATGCTATTGGAAAAAATGTAACTATAGCCATTAAGGATGCACTTTGTCATCTGGAATGTACACCACGTTTATTTTGATAATTCAGTAAAACCATTAATATAAAACAATGTTTTTTTTATATTCAGAAGCAAATAGTTTTTAACGCCCGAATTGTATGTGACTTATTTGTCAATCGACTTTTATAAATTGATGACTATAGGGGGTCTTTGGCTTTAAACTAACGTATTATATTGTTATGTAAAATCTTATTTATACAAATGGGACTTAAATGAGTACCTTGCTCAATTGATCCTCTTTCTGGAATTCTAAATATATCAAAGGATCCCACGTACTTAGGTGGCTTTCACTATCGTGGCTGAAATTGTGTTGATCACTCAAGCATCGTGTCCTCTGATGGATAAAAGTTGAAAATTGGGGAGAAAATTCCAATTCTTGCGGAGGCTGTCGTATGTTTAAGACAACATAAACTATTTTATATGTACAAATGTCCGATCTATACAATCTAACCACGCGTTCAGAAGATAATTGACTTTCTATTAAACCTCCCTTCCTATTCCAACATTCCAATCTCTGAATCTTTGTATTTGATCAATTCTTACTAACTTAATAGAAAGAAAACGAAAAAGTAATCTGACGATCTGTCATTAAAATGATAAATTTATTAATAATTCCAAATATTCTGGGTTAGCCTCGATACAAGGTGTTTAGATGTGAATGTATGGCTTTGATGAAGTGTCCTTGTACCAAATCTAACCTTTACGGGTTGATGATAGTTTGTTTTTCTTGTAAAGAACTAATTAATCTCTAACAGTTTCACGCATATTCGCTGGATTCAGACATATTCATTCATAGATATACCATGTACTTGAGAAAACCTGCTCGAATAGGCTCCATGTTTAATGTTAAATCGGACTCATAATAAATTAATTATAAACCACTTCTGACAGAAACCCTTTTCTGATTAATACGCGGACGTCATAGAAACCACCATCAAGGTATGCGGAACTAAAGTTTAATGAAAATGTCAATCAGCGTTCGATAACATGATAAATGTGTCAGAATTCGGAGAATAGAGTTCACTTCAGAGAAAACTGAAACATCTAAATGTCAGAATGGTACTTTAATTATTAAAGTTATACACAATATGCTTTATTTCATTTCCGTAATTTTTTTTTATTTTGCCAAGAACTGTTCAAATATAATTTTCCATTACCAAATAAACTGTATTAAAAGTGACACTGGCCTGTGTGTAATCATATAACGAGGAAATCATAGAAAAAAACATGTCAAAGACTTATTGTTTACTCGTACATCAAATTTCCACGAGTATGACGTATATGTCGCAACGCTGTTTTTTTTTTTTTTTTTTTTTTTTGCTATTGAATCCAAGTCTAGTTCTTGTATATCGTTAGCTTGTAACGAAGATCTTATTTTCTTCTGGTCAAAATTGTCATCCATAAAAACTATCAAATTATAGCTGGACAAACGAAAACGACAATGCAAAGCACTGTCTAATTATGATTATTAATTATTAATATACTAAAATGGTCATGTATAATATAAACAAAACGATTTCACTAAGTTTACATTGTTGTGTTCTTTTTCAGGGTGATTGTTGTTGGTGTAATGTTAGCGGAAGGAAAGTAGTCCTGAAACCATCTAGTCTGAGCCAGCTTACCGAGGCGGAAAGACATGCATTGCAGAAAATAGTGCTATCCAAACTGCAAGCCATGGATCTTGGCTGTTCAATATCGATTCCGAAAGGTAATTTATACTACATATAGTCCAAAACTCCCACCCTTTGTAATTGTATTTTGGTTTTTTTCTTCTTCTAGATATGCTGTTTTTAGTTTCTGTTTCATGGTACTCCTTGCTTCTGGACCGAAAGTATTTATGGTAGTCTACTCGGCTACGATGTGGTACCTATTTGTCTTCATTTTTGTTTGCACCACAATAGTCGTCTTTTGATGATTCTCTTAGGCTCAACTGGTGATCCTGATGATCTGGTGATCCTGGTGATCATGTTGATCCTGGTGACCTGAAGAAAACTGGTGATCGTGGTGACCTGAAGAAAGCTTAAACAAGGATAATAATAATATAAATGAATTCATTAACCCAACCACTTTAGTTAATGGAGGATGACCTGTTTCGTTCATTGTCGATCAAACAATCAAAATTTCATTCCCTTTGGGCAATGTAATAAAATGTCAATAGCACGTAACTTGTTTAAACGTTACGGTTGTATCCTGTAACACTTTTAAGTCATACATTTTGTCTTAAATATATTACCTCCAATAAGCTACAATGATTTGAACAGATATGTAATTTATGTTTGTGTATTATAGCAATGAGTATATGGTCGTGTAAAGTTTGATTATGCTTCATTACACGTGATTCTTTATGGTTTTATCAGCTTTTGCTTTGACGTACGACTTCTTGATTACTTTGACTGAATTAAATCTGGTAGATTTGTGTGACCAGAAGTAAGAAGGAAATGTCAGCACGTTGTGAGTTGTGACTCGTACCGTTGAGGTTTTATTAAAATAATTTTCTTAAATAATGTTCGCTGTATTGTTGATACTTATTTTTTGCATAGATTGTGCTTGTGTTTAACCTTTGTATGTTTTCTTTTCTTCTGTAGTAGTGATTGAGTTCTTACTTGTAATATGATTTTCTTTTGTAATATTTGAAACTGCTAAAATCTCTTTCAGGTTTAATCTCCTTTTTCATTTTTTCGTTCAGATACTTCGGATACAGGATGACATTGAACTCATGTTCTAACAGTATTTTAATTTGACTTTCGATAATCCTTAATGCTGAATTTTCAAATTGTCACGTACTTCGTATGTCATAAAACCCCAACTGTCTCGTGCATTTCAAAATAACACAATTAAGTACGGAAATAATAAAAGATTTGTATCAACCCTCTTTTTACCCCACCATATTGAAAGAGGAAGAACTTTCATATATTTTCTATACAATTTGTATTCATTTGTCCGTCAGTCTGTGATCTCGGTGTTGTAAGACTTAATTTGTCATGATTTGCGATTTTATCAATCATTATTAATTCATCAATTTATTTAATAAATCGAGATATTACTTTATTTTGAATTTGATCTGAAATCGCAAATGCACGAACATCCGTAATTGAATCGATACTAAAAACAGTACTTTATTAGTAATCTGGCAAGGAAAACTTAAATTTTTCAATTACAAATGAGCACCTATTATATCACTGAACAACATGTATATGTAGGGTGCATCAATAGAATGGACGATTCGCCCTTCCACCTCAGTGACCCACGGTGGTAGGTGTACGTGTCCTGTCACCTTCCAGTTGGGTTAATAAAATAAATAATAAAAAAAACCCAAACATTGGGAACCAAGTCTAATGTCACGTAATCCATGTCAAACGCAGAAAATCTTTACAAAATTAGAAAACAATTATAAGTTTTATAAAGAATCTTCACATTAAATCATTTCTTTCTATATTGAAGTGGTAAAATAGGCTTGTTTAGAAATTCTAGAAGTAACAATTATAGTTGATAAAACGAATAAATTACACGCTCTTTCAGTGGCATCTCTCTAATTTAAATTTTAGATAGGTGATCAGGTAGCGGTCAGATTTCAGCTAATTAAGGGTTTTGTTGCTCAGTGCAATCTACACCCAAGTGTCATTGCCTTCTGTGTATTCAGACCAGTTAAATGAAAGCTATACACGGACTGGGTATTTACTTGAATGTGCTTTTGTACACCTGCAGGGTCACTTCTTTCTTTTTATGTTTTAAGGGTTCAGAACAAAGTTGTTGATGACGAATAATTTACTCTCCTCTGACACCTTATTTTAAGTTCTAATTTCATTGAATATTAACATTTCATCACGTTTCAAATCTTGTTTGTATTTGAATGTATCAATTAAATTAGAACGTTTTCACGGACTTATCGAACCAGTTAACTGAATAAGTTCAGAAATGTTTTAGTTGCCTCAGTAACATCGAAACTCTATTAATAGTTCAAAAATGATTGACGCATCGAACAAGCGAGGAAATAAATAGGCAATTTGTTTGCTTACAATAAAAAGCAAAACGGATCATTTTTTATAACAAACCATAGTTATTATTTGTCCGCGCATATTTTTCTACTTTTTCGTAAAGGATAGAGAAGCCAATTGTTTTAATCAAGAAAAATATGAAATGAAATAAAATTGGAACTTACTCTGTATTTTATGATATACAGAGTTTGATACAATGATATAAAAAGATCATTTAATACATGCATCTTCTAATGTTGTCAACCGTCGGAAACTGACAGACGGACGGACACGCAACTTTTCAAAAGTATGATCGTTGCGGTATATCCATCAGCACAATGAAAACTGATTTGTTCAACGTGTCATAGTTTTCCTTTCCTCTTTCCTCTACCCCGAACTTGACTTTTTATGAGGAACTCGGCGGGTGTTTCTAGAAAAGCAGAGGACGCTTACCCTACCGATGCACCTGGTCCATGCTCCCAGTTTTTAGTGGAGTCCGAGTTGCTCATTTACTTTTGTTACTTTGTATGTATGATTTTAGTTACTTTATGTTCTTTGTCGTGTTTGTCTGTTTTCCATATCTGGTCTTTGTCCCTGGATTACATTCTTTTGATTTCTTTTAGAATATTTGTTCCCTTGATTACTCTTACATAATACCTCGCCACTTCGTGTTGCATGATATAAAACAACAAACAAACGAACAACGAACAAAAACTATTATTCGGCATGTTTACAAACGGATAGTATGAATGGAATCGCGTAACAAAATAATCGGTTTACTGTCCAAAGACCACCATAAGCCGATTTGTCCAATGACCACAACAATATAAGTTTAGTGGGGTTAGGGAAACCTCAAGTATTTTCGTTATGAATGAAATCAATAATATGTTTTTATACAATATTAACTTGTTTGTTGCCTTCTCGTAGATTTGTTATATTGACTAACAATCCGTACCTCAAAAACATGCATTTAGAGGTTATAGGTAAAATTACGTGGGACGAAAATTATTGAGCAGATGAACTAAAATCATCAATATTTATGTGTTTGAAAATGCTCGATCGACTCTGACCTTGATCGATTATCGGACCCAGAGGGAATACTCAAGAATATTTGTGGTCTAACTTACGTAAAAGTAGACCTCCATAATATACCACACCATATTGAAGTTATATTCCAAGTGACATGTAACGGCATTGGTATTAAACTGTTGTCATTTATATAACACTGTGGTCATTTGAATGACATTGTGGTCTGTTTCGTGCCTGGTTCGGTCCCGAGTAAAAGAAATTATCCGCTTCAAACACATCTGCTGAAAACAATATACTTAATGATATGAAAAAAAAAATACAGACGTCGGGTCCCTAGCCTAATGTCTTCATTTATTGTGACCCTATAGGTCTAGCCTTTTTTGTGTTTTGTGTGTGGCATAATAAAGTATTTCCCGGTTCATTCCGGATCAATCTATGATATATTGAATCATTAATGTCACTATTATATCACTGTTTTTAAGGCACCAACATTTTTCATATCTAATTTATTCTGAAACGTAACGTTATACACGCGATTAAGGTGTGTCCATCACCATGGTTGTTTTATTCCATTCGGAATTTTTTCCTCAGATATAAACACCTACCCTTCCAGTGCTCCCTTTACGCTTCCTGTCCCATTTTTTTGAAGATCTCAATCTACATGTAGCTCAGTATACAGACTAAAATTTATTTCAAGCAGAGAGTCGATAAAAATGAAAGCAAAGCCTACTTAAAAATTTGGAAACTGGAAAATCTCACTTTAATGTCATAGAAAATAAGAAATTTACCATGTATACAGACTCGTCATTGTTTCTCGGAGATAAGAAATTTATTATTACCTTCAACTAATTAAAAATAACGACAAATTAATTAAACAGATATTTCTTTAATTAAGCATGATAAGTACATGATGAAAATAACAGACAGAACAATGATGACTTTTGCAGAAATCTATTTTAAGCTCAGGGGCTATCATTGGGTTTTGGATTTGAACTTGTAATATTTCGAATAATTCCATCATTCGCCTTTGAAATAACCCAGTCCTAAAGCTGTATTCTATTTATATATACATATAGTATTCGATATAGAATTCACTAAGGGGTAGTATAATCTCCAGAAACCAGAAGGTTAAACCTCACATTCCTCCCCTTCATGGTAGCTTGGTATTACTTCAGAATTACGCAACGGTTATTAGTATTCATAACATTGGCTGAGGTTATTACAGTAGTACCGTGTAGATTTACATGCATAACATACATGTAGAACTTGTGTCAAACGGTTGGATAATTAATTTTAAAGAGCAATTATATCTCTCCTTGCTCACGTTTCCTGCATCGTAATACAATAGTTTTATGGTGCGAGTTTTAGAATAGCTGATACCGAACATCTCACATTTTATGTCCCTGTCACGAAACAGGAATATGCAAGCTATTTGTTATTTTTTTCCTGGCTTGATTTTCAGCGTTCGTTTCATATTTTCCCACTTCCATTTTTTGCTACCTCGAGACCACATTGATTCGTTAAATATACAAACTTTTATGCAGACCCGCTTGACATTGTGATTTTTGTCTTTTTTTTTAGAATCACCCGACTCGAAGCGGAAGCGAAAAGTGTTAGCGTTTAAGAAATCCCATTCAGCAAATCTTGGTGCCTTAATAGATAAAATAAGTGACAAAGACAGAGAAAACAAAGGTAATTACCAATCATAACTAATGACACCCTAGAATCTTCTAAATATGTCATTTATCAAGAAATAGCCAAGAAAAGACGACATGATTTTTTATATTAAAAAGCAACATTTAATCCTCCATTGCTGATATTCATATGCAGATCTAAAAATCAACTTTGACTTGACTTTTTGAGTATACATGTATTTTAAGATACATGATATTTAAGTTATTTGAGATTCAGATCGTTTTATTCCATTGAAAAAAAAACGTGATTATTGTTTTACTGAATTGATGAATACCATGATTAAAAAACAATAGAGACAATTACACGAAACCAGATGGAAAGTTGGAGACACAGATGTAAAATATTTGCCTTGCTTGTCTAATAATTACAGAATGTCAGCCAGTAGGTCTTGTGTTCGGAATACCTCTGTCGAAGTGTATCGCCAACGATATAGAACTGAAGAAACGACGGATATCAACCAAGGATAAGAAGAACGAGGGTGATATTGTTTTATGTAGAAGAGATCAAAGGTAAATGTGATGATATTCTTTCCATATGGAATCTCGGTTTTATCATAATATGCAGTTTTGTTGACAGATACAAACATCGACGATATACATGTATTCATATTAATGAAAATAAACTAGTTTTCAGTATATTGTTTATAGTTGAGGATGAGTAATAATGGGACTATTTGTTGTAGATGATAAACGGTGTCAGTTATGTTGATAACTTTATAGCATTTGTTTCATTTAAGTTGTCAAACAGGCAGTAACAATCGAATTATGTAAATAAGTTAAAGTACAACCTCCCAAAAACAAAACGACTTCCACTACATTACATTGTTACCATGAAAACGACTGCTTAGCAACTTGTCGTAGAGGTATTTGTTGTAACATTAAGACTTGTTTTATTTAAATTTGTGTATCTTATATCAATATAGTATGTCTATTTCAGAAAATCCAGTAGTTCATCTCACAGTTCTTTAGATAATTGTACGCAAAATGGAGGGTCAACATTGTCCCCTGACAGACTCGCCAGAGTGAGTATTAACTACCATAACTGTCTTTCCATCCCAGACATTTATCATTTTCACTTTTCCAGAAATAATTGAACGTCATTTGTCTTTTGGTATTGAAATGTTTTACTTTATTCTTATATATTAATTCATATATGTTCATTGCTTGTTTTATTTTCGTCACACAAACAAATTGACTAAGCCCCAAACCATGTGAATTTCTGTAATCAAGTAAAACAAAGTCACCATGAAGTCTTTTGGTATAAATTTGGCACAAGGACAATATTGAAAGATATGAATAATGTTTTTCTTGCTGAGTGAAACTGACCTTAAACCTGTGATGAATGGTGGATGCTCAGTAGGCTCAATAGATGTTGGCATTGGTATTGCCCCTTATCTTAACTATCTAGGCAGTACTATGTGATGACTCATAAAAACAAATCATCCACTTGTTATATTGATAATGTACCGAAATCTTCACAACGGGGAAAATAGAAATAATGTTCATTCATTGATCACTGATAATGATGCGAGATGTAAGAAACTTATATGTAACTAGCAAAACTATCTTTTCAAACCACTGATTGCAGAAATGAATAAAAAAAAACCCGAATATTTCTTCATGTTTAAGACAATATCTCTCAAGACCTACTCTTGGTAATATAAAACAAAAGCAAATTGTCTGCTTTTCTTTACAGTGTGGTGCCAGTTCTGATTCTCTGTCGGAATCCGACAGTAGTCGACATACAACGAATTCAAGTCTTGTTGACGCTTTGTCGTTATCGACGTCGTCCCGTCAAGGGAGTTTACTTAGAGATACCTTGCCACAAGTGTCTTCAGATACGCCACAAGTGCCACATATTGTTAATGTTTGTTTTAAACACATAGAAAAATATGGTATGTACATATACGATGTGATTAGGTTACATTTCAAGACCTTAGACGAACTGCATTTTTTAGTAACTTTTTTAATGTGATTTAATTTATTATACTGTATTCTAAATGATGTAAAAGACAGCAATATCGTGATACAGTAAAAACTGTAACAAATATTTTCAAATGTTTTAAAAGATATGTAAACATATGCTTAGGACTGAAAAGGAAATTTCCATTTTTGTGCTTACAAAATCTCATTGAAACAAAAGTTATCCTAACTTATATGAAAACCATACCTGTTTCATACAAGACCTATAATTACCATATGATTTTTATTTACCTATTTTTCATGAATAATTTGTTATAATTCCTAAACATATGATTTTATCGTATGTTTTTCATTGCGGTCCTAAACATATAAAACATACTAGAAACACTGTTTTCAAAACATCGGAACAATTTCCTGTGTAGTACCACTTATGTATATAGCTGTAGATTGGTAAGCTGACAAGTTGCCTTTTTTTAAAAAAACTACTTCGACTTCTTTTAACAAAAAGCTAATAGGGTAAAAGAAAAGAAAATAACATTGCCACACCCCAAAACAATAAAAATTACATTGCTTTCTTTCTTGAGCTTGAAGCATGTGTTACTTCATAAGAGATAAATGGAAATTTTTCTGCAATAAATGTTTCACGATCTCTCCGATCAAGATGATTCAAATAGGCTTAAGATTCTCGATGACTTTTGAATTATACAATAAATATTAATTTATTTTACATTTTCTTGGCCATAAAACACAGTAAATATGTTTAAAATGACTGGTTGACATTTATTCCGTTAAGGTGGAGCGTCGTTTAATCTGATATGGACGATGACCCCCTTTTCACCCAGTTGACCTCAGCGTGACACTGAACACTCTAACGTGAAAAAAATTTATCTCTGGTCATCTACAGTGTTTATAATGATAACAGTATTTATCATATATTTGACATGTATAGTTTTGGATTTTTTTGGTCATCAGATTATTCTGAAAATATTTTCATAACAAAATACAGGCAATTTTGTGGATTTCCTTATTAAGTAAACACATGTTGTATTAGTCTAAAGAGTCCGACAGTGCCAATGAAACTGATATTTAAAACATATTTTATATCATAGATTATTTACAGACATTAGCAGTGTTACACAAATTGAAAAGCTCTAAAACACCAAGAATTCAATCTTTGTATTGCCCTTGATAGAACGTGGGTTTGGCTTTCTATTTGTATTTTTGTTTTTGAGTACTCCTTGTTGTATTGCCCTTGATAGAGCTTGATGCTGGGTTTGGCTTCCTATTTTTGTTTTTGAGTACTCCTTCTTGTATTGCCCTTGATAGAGCTTGAAGCTGGGTTCGTCTTCCTATTTTTGTTTTTGAATACTCCTTTTTGTATTACCCTTGATAGAGCTTGATGCTGAGTTTGGCTTCCTATTTGTATTATTGTTTTTGAATACTCCTTTTTGTATTGCCCTTGATAGAGTTTGATGCTGGGTTCGGCTTCCTATTTTTGTTTGTGAGTACTCCTTTTTGTATTGCCCTTGATAGAACTTGATGCTGGGTTCGGCTTCCTATTTTTGTTTTTGAGTACTCCTTTTTGTATTGCCCTTGATAGAACTTGATGCTGGGTTCGGCTTCCTATTTTTGTTTTTGAGTACTCCTTGTTGTATTGCACTTGATAGAGCTTGATGCTGGATTTGGCTTCCTATTTGTGTTTTTGAGTACTCCTTGATAACAGTTTAATTTAGAACTTTCTATATATTTGCTGTTAACGCTGCTTCTTCTGTACAAAGTATACTGAAATTTGTGACACGATTGGATTATTTTTTATTGAGACGATGACAATGACAACGATTGTTTTGTAATAATCAGATTGTACATAAGTATATACATGTAATAGACTTAGCATTCATAACTATTATATTTTTTGCAGGATTACGGGTATTGGGAATTTTTAGAGTTGGTGCTTCTAAAAAAAGAGTTAAACAGGTTTGTTATATAATAATAAAACATCAACAAAAATATTTATAAAAAAACATCTTGTAAGTGAAACATAGGCTTGAGGGAATTTTAAAAAATCAAATGTTATAGTAACTATCCTTGTTATAATAACATAATTTTTAAATTAAAATTTGTATATAACACTTGTAATAATAGGTATTAGCAATATCTCCCAAATCGTGTACAATTTTGGTAATGGTATAAAAGTATATATAATATACATATAATCTATCATAAATGACATTATAGGTTAAGTTAACACTTTTCATACCTTATTTTATTAATTTACTCAGTGTTAATTTTCAATTTTATTACAATATGTTTTATGCAGCATAACCTATCATTATGAGTTTTGTTTTTTACTATAGAGTTTTATACGTACTTTGTAGATACGGGAAGAATTTGATTGTGGCAAAGATGTTCATTTAGACGAGTCCTACAGTGCCCATGATGTTGGGGCTTTATTAAAGGTTTATTTCCGAGATCTACCCGAGCCTTTACTAACCAGGGATTTATATACTCCGTTAGTGGCCACCAGAAGTAAGAGTCAGATCAAATACACGCAAAATATTTACAAATAAATAAATTTGAAAATAGATGACAAGTTTTTTTTCTGTATAGGGTATGTAAGTCTCGCCATGTGACCCCGTGATTTCACGAGACTGGGTTCTAGTCTACCATTCAAAAGCATGGAGACTTGTTATTTAGAGAGCGTTGAGTTCAGTGTTTAGGGCAAAACATCTTTTAGTGTAAAATATACCGATAAAGGTGTAAATATACCAATAAAAACAAATATGTATTTCTACATGATAAAGGTATTAAGAAAAAAATAAAATAGAAGATTTTGCATTGTTATACAGCGTTTCGAGTACCCGGAAGTAAACAATAAAATGCAGAATCGGTCCTCGGTTTTCAATACGTTCTACGTCGTAAATTCCGTTAAAGAAATGAAACTAGAACGAGACTTACATACCCTATTGGAAAAGCCGTTGATATCATCACATGGATACCATTAGAACATATGAAGAAAGTTAATACAATGATTGATAGAAGAAGCTGAACAAAAAAACTCCTTTGAAAATTTAGATATAACATCCAAGTACTTGTTAAAAACTTATATGGTAGTCTGCCTCGTTTATTTCACCCCCATTCGATGAATTGCAAAATTCATAATGAAAGAGTGAGCTTCATAGAAAATTCTGTTAAAGTTATATATTAAGTCAGAATGTCTGTGTTCTATTTACAGCATTTTTCTTCTTTTTACAACACGATTTATTTTTTTCAGAATTGTCATCATCTGAGAAGAGGTCAACAGCATTACAGTTTCTAGTCTCACTATTGCCAGTATCTAACAGAGATACATTACAATCACTGCTGACTTTCCTGGCTAAAGTTGTTAAACATTCCATGGATACAATTGATAATGACGGACAAACGGTGAGTACCAAATTCATCTGATGCATCTGGCATTTGGCCATATTCATATGTGTGTATTTCGAAATAGGCGAACAACGGACTTTGAAAGCCTTTTGCCTTCCAGAGAAACCTACGATTGAACAGGTTTTTGAACGATTGAATTCTGCAAATATTCTAGACGTTCATTGGGTATTGAGGGGTATGAAAGTATTTTCATCACCAGTGTGATTATAATCCGTTGGTAACGGAAATTGACAAAAATAAGAAAACAGTTATTGGCCCAGGAATTGTTCGTTCAGATAAGATGTTCAAGATTTGTCCTTAAATTATGTTGATAAAATTTTCAACCATAAGTAAACCAAGTAGCGTTGATAACTGAGACAACCAAAACCCTCAGCCGTGTGACTGGTACACACGACCTTACATCCAAATAAATACAAACAGTGCCGTTATAATGAAGCATGTAATTATATCAGTAGCAGTTTATGGTCAAGGATTTGTATTTTAATCTTCCTCCCTGGGTGTAGATTAATATCTCACGTGACCTACACACAAATCATTGACCAACCTCTAATTGTTGACACCGGTAACTTCTGCTACGGAATACTGATCGTTCATAATTCCTTACATCGACCTATTTTTTTTTTTGAAATAGCAATGTCAGAGGGATTTTTTAAGTATCTTAATAGTTTGGTCTCAGAAAATATTAACCATATATTGTAAGATATTAGTACACTAAGACACCGACTACATAGGTCTTTCGTTATAGTCATTTACTAATAATGTTGTTATCTTTATTTGATTTACCAACTAAAAGTTAACGACCAGGCAGAAATGTTTAAGTGGAAGAAAATGTTAGGCTTATCTGAAGAAACAACGATCTTAAACTTTTAACTGGTGCAAAATCGTATAGTGTTACTAGCCGGGGGTACAAAACCGTATTGTGATATTCCCATACTGTTTCCTGAAAACATTCGACCGACTTCTGTACACTACATTGGTTCGAACTTTCACGACGTGCCACAGACGCCTCACCTCATCCATCATCAGATAAAACTGCAATGTTTTATATATTGTAGGTTTTAATCCTGATTTAGCTATTGTTATGTCCGTACCAGGTTATAAATCTAACGTCTCAGCATCACTTTGTTTGGCTATTAAAATTGTTAGGATTACAGCTTGTGGTTTACGATCAATATAGCAGGGCCGTTAGGTCATACTGATCTGATTTCTGGTCTTCATCGGTATTTTGATGGGAAAAGGTCGGATCATGCAAGCATTATTTTTGATTTATTTCTCAATAAAACCTTTTGATGAGGCAAAAGTGATATTTTAATGTGATAGAAATATTATTATTATTTACATTAAAAAGTACTTGTTAATAATTATATTGAATTGACGTAGGATCCTACATTTGATGTTGGTTTATTTTGATACATACTGATGGGTTAAAGGTGTTTTCTATCCAGTTCCATGATTAAGATAAGATCAGCAAATTTTACTTGCAATTTTAGCATTATAAAAGGCTATAAGTGTGTATTAAAAATAAACACCTTTTACAAATGGAGCGAAATACATTGCTAAAAATCCTATTAACAGAGATTTTTATTTTTTATGTATCCTTAGCTATATCTTAAAAAAACCCAAAACAATTAAATTATTAAAGTATAAAAAAAACTAAGTAAAGTTGAAAAACTTCCAAAATTCTTTTAGATAGCACAATTTGATATAGGGAGTTATGTTTATGAGTTATTAAAGGGCTTTAGCTCCGGGTTATTTACCTACCAAACCTACATCGCCCACGATTCTATTCTAGCATTAAATCGAATGACCAGATTTTATGGTAGAAATATTTAGGACACTATAGGTGCCATGTAAGTCCGTGTACCACCATAAATATATCATATTTTGATAACACTCAATAGATTATATGTCATATTTACACCTAGGGCTTTCGAACTGTGAAGAAAATAAACAGACAACGCTCGATATTCAAACTTCTGATGGACCGTCTTATAGTTTATGGGTTTACATGTGCAATAAGTCACATCATTACTTATCAGGTTACGTTGGATGACCTTTGTATGCATCTCTAGCAACAAAAAAATGGTTAAAAATATTATGTTAAAATCATTTAATAACAGAGCAAATTGTGTATTAGAAAAAAAACAAAATATTTACATGTTAATAGTTTTTTCAATTAACTTCACATTTTATTTACATTTTTTCATGCATGTGGATTTAAGCCATTTTTATTTTATGTTATTTCTTAAACAACATGCTCCAATACACAACAAATTGTTTTGATTGGTTTTTCTTCAAAGCTATTCAAATAAAATGGAGAGTATTTTTACATTTCACCACTTTTTGAATTTTATGGTAATGCTTGGAGGAAATAAATTCTGTTAGTCACACCAGATCAGTAGAGCGTAAATATGATTTTGACACACATTTGTATCAATCAAGTATTAATACCGTTCCGAAAAACCAATCTCCATTCATAAATAATAAAATGTTGAATGCCAAGAATTTTAAGTAGTACTTGTAGAATGTGATCGTCAATATAAGTATATCTGAGATGGATTTATTAAGAAATATAATACCCATGTACATGTGGATAATTTTGTTTTGAATAAATGAACCTAGTTCTGTGGGCCTACATATGTGGTCCTTTAACGTACACCCCCAGTGTTGAGGTTTATCACATCGTAAATATTTTTGTAGTCCTATTATTGAAATTAAGAAAAGTAATGTACAGTAAGCAATGATAAAACAATTGCAATGTTCACTAATTAAATACAAAAACTTAGTCAAGAAAATGATGTCAAATATGTAACTAACAAAGCCATTACAGTTAAAATGGAACACGTAAAAACTAGACTTTTTTGCTTTGGCGCATTGCCTCTGTCTTTACATTCTTATGTTGAAACACTTGTCAATTTATAAGAACTATGCTGAAGATTATTTTTTTTTAGCTGCCTGGTAATAAAATGGATGCTCACAATCTTGCCACGTTATTTGGACCTAACATCCTTCACAAATCAAAAGGATCGGAGAAAGAGTACAATGTAGAAAGTGCAGAAAGGGCAGAGGAGAGCAAAGAGGTCATAGAAGTTGTCAAAGAAATGATAGATAATTTTGATAAACTGTTTGAGGTAAGTGCAATAAATTTAGATTTATAATAAAGATACAAAATGTACAACTTACTTCCAAAGAAAGAAAATGAATTTGGTTTGGCAATTTAGTCTTATAGATCTGAGGAATGGGTTATTTAATCGCCAAGTTACATTTTACGATTTATCGACATTTTTGTGATGCAATATCAACGAGAAAAATGATAAATAAGCTATGACACACTTAATGGATTAACCTACCTAAATCTATAAAGTTTACACTTAATGGATTAACCTACCTAAATCTATAAAGTTTACACTTAATGGATTAACCTACCTTAACCTATGAAGTTCACACTTCATGGATTAACCTACCTAAACCCATAAAGTTTAAAACTAATACTCTACAGTAAAGAAGAAAGAATAATAACTAATGTACTAATCTAAAAAAAAAAATCATTTTTTGATTGAAAATGTAGTTTCTGTCCCTAAATATAATGCTAACAATACCAAACATTTCAGGCCAGGTAATAAAAAACTGGAAAAAAATATGATTAATAGCCCTAAATTTACAATCTGAATTAGATCTTGATTTCCCCCTCCAACACCAGGTGTCGCTATCGGAATGCGGATTAACCAGAGATGAACCATTCATTTCTTCAAAAAGGAAGGAAATAGTTTACTGGCACAAATCACAAACGAGATATCTTACTCACAAGTTAACATTTCTGACCCTTACTTTACCCTTTGAATTTCTGTACAGAGGAAAAATAAAATGCATGATAAATTATGGTAGCTTCCTCATTGTTTGATTCTATGTTAATACTTCTGACAATAAACATCTCTTTTTGATGTTTTAAACATGAGTAATTGTACACAAGAGAAAGAAAATACCATAAACGACAAATATAAATGACAAGTTATAAAGACCGGGATCCTTTTCTAAATAAGTCTTAGCTTATTATTATGAGCACCTCAGACTTTGTCACTATGATGACATCATGTTAAAAACAAATTCAAGGACACTCAGTGGTCATATATAAATATAACATATCAGACACACAAAGCCTGAAGGGTATAAGGTCTTTAGAAATTCTAGGTATAAAAAGTCAGCACTTTTTTCTGTAGTAATGTCATTTTAACCTAGACCTTATGTTAGAAGTGACAATGGGGAGCCAGGCTTATGCTAATATGATCTTATCTGCAGTATTAATGTATCGAATTCGATCCTTATGTTACACATTCTTTTGCCTGTGTAGTTTATTAAGCTTTAATATGATATAAATATATTACAGTTAAGAGACAGTTGACCAAAACATGATACATGTAGCTTAATTTACATACAGAACAAAAGACATGCTATGGTCGTGATGTATTATCTTTTCATAATAAATGATAATTATTTAAAATCCTTGACTGTTGACTAGTTAACTTACCACCTCTGTTGTCCTACTACTGTAATAGGAATGAACAATGCATGATAGGAAAATGAGGGAAAGATAAAAGTCACCAAAATACATTCTCCTTTTTGCTAAAACATATTTTAATTATTGCATACATTTGTAATGGATCAATTTTTTTAAAGCAAAGTTTAAACTTTTATTAAGAAATTCATTTAACTTGAAGTAACCGTGTAAAGAAACGTCCCACTAAGTCGTCTGTAACATAAAATTAAGAAATAATAAGTTATTTTAAATTTCAGTTGCAGCCCCATGCGTAACGGTAAATAACCCTTTTTAAGTTGGAACTTTTTATAAATATTTACTAAAGATAAACCATCGTCTCCATCGTCTTCTAAAATTATGATTTAATATATTCTATCTTTACCATATAAGATAACAGTTTATTGATGTTGCTGCAACAATGCATAGAGTAATCATTATACTGAAAAGGACTAATTTTTCCGTGACCGGAACGGTAAATTAGGAAGGTTTAATCATGAATAGCCGTCGTATTGGTATACAGACTTCACTTCATGTCATATTCGAGTATTGAAAATAGACAAAAAAAAGCTAAGGGAACTTTAAACCTGAATTTATAAGTTAAAAAAAACCCAATTTCATCCAATATCCACATTCATATTGCTAAAGTGATATTCTCGTGATATATTCTAATCATTAAACAATCACGAATAAAGCAGGTAAGAAATTTTATATGACCAATGAACGTTATAATATATCATCATATATTTTTATAAGACTTAAGTTTGCCAGTAAGTTTCTACCTTGAGGCTACAAAACTCTACTATTTTAAGTAATTTTACTTGTAAAAATAGCTATTTATATTTTAGATTTTTATTATATACTTATTTACTTGTTTATTATGAATATAAAATGTCAACAAAGTGACAACAAAGTCATTCATGGAGAAAACAGGATTGGACTTATAATTAAAGGATTGACATACTCAAATGAGTTATCAAAATAACTTCCTCAGTTGAAAGGTTTCTGTATGTCAGGCAAAATCGTAGTAGATAAGTGCTATTATAACAAGTTAACTGATGTGAACACTCTGAAATTGTTCTCTTTTTTTGCAGAATTTGCTGTAAATGAAGAGTTCAAACCCCAATACAAATCCTTTATTTTGATATAAAAGTGATTTAAGGTTAACATTTATAGGTTGTCATATAACTAATGTAACTTTTGTTTTCAGGTATCTGCTGTTTTAAGAGATGAAGTATTACGGTTGCTATTGGAGACAGACCCAGACACTGCAGATACATTACTGAAGTCTTTGGGCAGTGATGTCAAGTATGCAGACTCTTAAAACGTGTAAAAAAAAATCAACATTACTATATATGATATTCATTCGAACAAAATACATATCTTCATTATTTTAACAGCGCCTGTCATACTAGCATGTACATCAAAAGCAACAATATAAGTATTTACTCGGGTTACGCCTCGAACCTGGATCGCAAGAAAAATCATCATCGTTTCTTTATGATTCGTTAATACTTACATTTCACAGTACAATCTAAACAACACAGGAACCGAAATGTCTCGCTACAATGCATACTGAATATAGTAAATATTAATTATGATGTAGACTCAAAATGATTCTGATATCAAGTTTACACTCAAAATAATTTGATTCATAATATGTTTTTTCAGCATTGAGCCAGATCCTGATACCACGTCTAGTAGCATCTATGACGATAGTGACACAGCCTCAATTCCACGGTCACCATGTAGTGAAACAGAACTCAATCCACAGAAACAAACTGATCATACGCCGTTACGGAATTCTAAAAGTGAAGAGGTTATGACCCCAAGGACAAGACGACGTTTCTTCTTTTCTTCCGGTTTCGATGAAAAAAATGAAAACAATAATACAGAGAAGGAACGTCCATATTTTAGACTTGACAGGAGTCCTAGTCCTCAGCCATTTAGGACACGTCGTTCGTCAAGAACTCCACGTGTGCAAATAACTCAAACTTCTAGTCCAGCTGTCGTACGTCGACATCGTTCAAATGTAACCGACAGACCTCAGTCGGAAAATCTTAGCAACTGTCTTGCCATTCCTAAACCTCAGTACTCACGGCAACACAGCACGTCAGCAATAAACACTCAGTCGTCTGCTGACGAAAGTCAAAGTAGTGGTGAAGGATCTGGACAATGGCTGCTACCGATGCCATCACCGTCGCCATCTGGTGGTACACCGAGAACACCTAGAGCATACTCTTCGCGACAAAGACCTTTAGGAGTTGCCGGTGGACGGTCACGTGTGCCATTTGAAAATTCAGAGTGGGAACGTGAAAGGTGGCGGCAGTGGGAAATGTTAGCGCGAGAAAATGTGGATGAACAGTGTGAAAAAGAGACGCTCGTATAGTTTTGTTTGTATTTTTTTTTTTATTATTGTGAATGTTCTAGACAGGAAATGCATTTGTTAAAATATCAATCAAGACAAATATTAAACATGTTATTTATTTGTTATTTGGGGGGTAATCAAGACAGTTACAATAGAATAAAATTATATTATTACTGTATTTATTTTGTCTTAAAAATAATGATCAAACCGAGAATGAAAATGCAACCAACTAAAAGTTTTAGATTATACTTTCGAGCAAACGTTTACGAAATGTCCATTATGAGGGAACCAACTGTAATCTTTTACTAAGTCAGCAGGTCTTTTGTTTAATTAGAAAAGTCACACGACAACTACGTCTACTAAAAGGCAATAAAATACACCAACAAAACAGACCAATTACAAAAGAAAAGACAACTGATACACCAGCATCATATTCCTAAAATCGAAACGTTACGACAAAAGAGATGATAATGCACAATTAAGAAATAGGTAAAAAATGATACGATGGAATTTCCATGATTTATTTCGGTTCCAATAGGACTAGTTTCTTCATATTTTAGAACAGACGCAGCTTGTGTTACACGAAATGTTGGTCATGTGTTTATGACTTTTTTTACCATCTAAAGAGGTTTGAAGCACATCATATAAGAATTGTAATTTTACAATTGTATACACTTCCCCTGTACCTATATTTACAATTGTATACACTTCCCTGTACCTATATTTACAATCTATAGCGTATCAGTTACTCCCGTTCATGCTGTTTTTCCACTGGTTTTCCAAGTAAAGCGTGGATACTGTCAGGTATTTGTTATATTTTTTCGATGTCAGAACGACAGAAATATTATGGTCGTTACTTTTTGATTCACCGATCCTATTCCATAGAAGAGTCAAAGTATTGCCATTTAGATTTTACGGCTTACCGGAATGAAAACTCGTAAAACTTGACGCTTGCTAGATTGTACTCACTTTGAACATGAAGGGTACCGCTGGCGGAGGATGTAGACTTAGGTAGTCAATACGTTTAGGTCATTTCTGAAAATTTGGTCTCATTTTGTTAAATTAAAGCTGTTTTGAGGCAGTCCGCACAGAAGTGTTTTGTCATAAAAAGTGCATAATTTTGAAATCCTTGGTATGTGGAGGTTCAGGTCATTTATAAGTAATTTAGTGATAGTTGTTATAAAATCCAGTAGCCATGGTAACATACATTATCTATTATAAGCCAAAGAAGTAACATTTTTTACTTAAAAGTGGTTAGAATAGCACATATCGCAAGAAGATACTAGAAGATCTTTTATGACTTCGCATTTGAAATGATGAAACTTCAGAAAATTCGGTTGCTAAGGACTTATTTGCACTAAACAATTAAATTTCTCGTGGATCGTTGTGGTGTATCCATCAGCACTATGAAAACTGATTTATTCAACGGGTCATAGTTTTCCTTTCCTCGTTTGTCTACCCCGACTTGACTTTTTATGAGCAACTCGGCGGGTGTTTCTAGAAAAGCAGAGGACGCTTACCCTACCGGTGCACCTGGTTCATGCTCCCAGTTTTTAGTGGAATCCGGATTGCTCATTTACTTTTGTTACTTTGTATGTATGATTTTAGTTACTTTATGTTCTTTGTTGTGTATGTCTGTTTTCCATGTCTGGTCTTTGTCCGTGGATTACATTCTTTTGATTACCGCTATAACCTTGGTTCCCTTGATTACCTCTTAACACAAACTATATTTTCTTACTCAATGTACCTTAACCTACACAAGGAATTGTGGTTTCTATGGTGAAAATCCTATTTTTTTTTTAGATGTAGGGTTTCTGAAAACTTGCCATAAGGTAGTACAATACGGTTAGGTCATTTCTGATAATTTTGGTCTCATTTTGCTGAAATAAAGCTTTTTTGAGGCAGTTCGCACAGAAATTTCAAGTGTTTTATTATAAAAAGTGCATATTTTTGAAATCCTTGGTGTGTGGATGTCCAGGTCATTTATAAGTAATTTAGTAATTATTGTTATAAAATCCAGTAGCCATGGTAACATACTGAAAAAAAATATTACTGAGTTTTACTACCAATCAGGGGTGCCTTTCAAAAACTAACAGCCAAATACTATGTGTTATAAAAAATCAGACACTTAGACATTACCACAGGATGCAATCAAGCATGGAGTAGGTGGAAAAAGGGTAAAAATAAGACCCTTTTCGATTCATTCTCAGGCAATTTTAGTTTCAAAAGTTCGTGCGAAATAAGGTATTTTGAAAATCAGCCTTCTGATGCTGATGAGAGATCTATTACGACAGAGGACCGAAACGTTCCAGATACCATTTTTCATTTAAATTACACCTGTTTACCATTATATATATTACATCTGTCTATGTATAAATATTTAACTACATTTAAACAATATATTCACCAAATTTCAACTTTTAATTTTAAGTTTTACAAAATTTTACATGGATAACTTGGTGTGCAAAACAGTGCGCTTAAATGTAACTGTATAGTGCACCCTTATCCTGCTGTCACGCCCGGTATGACTGGTACCACTTGCGTAGGATATATGCTTATCCTGCTGTCACGCCCGGTATGACTAGTACCACTTGCGTAGGATAAATGCTTATCCTGCTGTCACGCCCGGTATGACTGGTACCACTTGCGTAGGATATATGCTTATCTTGCTGTCACGCCCGGCATGATGGGTACCGCTAATATACTAGTAGGTTAAGTTATATCCTCCCAACAACTGAAATAAAATATCCTTCTGATTTGTTTTCACCAGCATCACGAATTATCGCTGGTCATAAAATGTCCATCTTTTTATGCTCGGTATTTCTTTTCTTAGAAAGAGGCTTGTCTCATTGAAAAAGCTATACTCCATCATCCTATCCTGTATTTGGCTATATACCTTACCATGAATAATTGGATAATATATGAATGATTATCTACACGGAATGTTTGTCGTTTTGTTTTTCTTGAGGAGTCCTTTTCACTGGATAACTACCAGGATTTGAACGGAAATAAAAACAACATAACCCAAGGAGGAAGAAATGGACATACCCAACTCAAAATTCGTGTTATACGGAGTCGAGTCTTGTAGTAATCTATCTCAAATATCGAGAGAGATTTGGTGGGCTGGGGCAAGGTAAGCGGAAAATAAGAATAGCAAAATATACTTTGACAGAAACAACACACATCATTCGCAAATAAAAGACTGAGAAGGCCATAGGTTTAGATTCATAGAAAAGTGAAATTAAAAAGCATGATTACAATTTGTTGATTCGTCTGCCATTTTTTACTTGATTAGTTTTAATTCGGACAAAATTGATTATTTTCTTCGTCACAGTTACCAATTGATTTCAAATGTACTGTAGCAAACTTTTTCAATTTGGTAAATCCCTAAGTGTCAATCAATACTTATTGTTTAAAGAAAAGTAACTCAGTAATATATGAGAGAAATTATTTAAATATCCCGGTAATGCTAAAGGTAAAACAGAAAATGTCACACTATTTATGTTGTTTTAGTTATTTGTAATCTCAGTCACCATATCGACAAATGTACCACCAAATAATTATAGAAAAAGACCATTTGGGGTGAAGTGGTAAAGGAAAAAGTATACTACATAAGAAAAAAAGAGAACGGTATTTTAAGCATCACATCGTTCAATTAGACTTATAATTGGTTATGATGCAACGCTGGTCAACAGCACCAATGATTAAACAAGTGTTTTGGATAGGTTTTATTTAGTGATTCTTTTCTCGATAAAATGATTTCCACATGCTTTCAACACTGTCAACCAAAAGAATATTTACGGTCCATAATTATGTCATCTTTCCTATGCAGGATATTGCATTTTCGACAAAAGAGAAAATATCACTACTTTTCTCCAAGACAATTCTTTGTTGCAAATTAGTTCTATTTACTAGTGATTAATCTTACCTCATCCTTTATATAAGTTGAATCTAAAGTATAGACTTTTAAAAACACGAAAATGAAATTTTCAGAGAAAAAAACCATTTAAATTAATCAGTATAAGATTTGGCTTCTTATTTTGATATTTTTATTTTGGGTACTTCATATTTATATTTTTTTATTTGTATTTCAAAGTTCATCGATGGTTTTGTGACCTCGTCGGCCGATATGAAGTATCTGACTTTCAGAGTTTTCAATCAGGATAGTTTATGCAATGTCGTCAGTCAGATTGTTTCTCTTTTTTTGCCGCTTTTAACATGGATGAAGAGCGAAGCAAAAAACTCGGTCCACACTCTTAATGTCTTTAGTGGTATCTAAGATATTGATTTCAGTTTTTGAATTCTCTGCAGTTTTAATCGTTGTGCACTTTGATTTTTCCCTTTGTTGTGTTATGAATTCGAGGTTTCTATTTTGTCCTAACCATGTAAATGATTTTAAATTACAAACCAATAATTCTCTAACACCAAAATCTTCCTGTTTGCTCTTCCAAAAGTTTGAACAACTAACTTCAGAAAAGCAGAGGACGCTTACCCTACCGGTACACCTGGTCCATGCTCCCAGTTTTTAGTGGAGTCCGAGTTGCTCATCTACTTTTGTTACTTTGTATGTATTATTTTAGTTACTTTATGTTCTGTGTTGTGTATGTCTGTTTTCCATGTCTGGTCCTTGTCAATGAATTACATTCTTTTGAATATAACCTTGATTCCCTTGATTACTCTTTCAGTCTATGAAATATAATGTCGTTTTAAAAGAAAGCAAAAAGCTGAGTTCCATTTTCAAATGATATTTCTTAAACGTTTTAAGAAAACAAACATTTTTGCAAACATATCGACAACCTTACAAATTTAAAAGTTTAAAATGAAAAATTAACAGTATTATTAGTGACAGTGTAAAACATTTATAAAAAATCTCTATTCTTCCTTCCCCATTCACATGCCCCATTTTATCCCCCAACTGCTATATACATTTAGTTGAGGTAATGAGAGACTTTGACCTAATCATCACGGAACTGTTGTACAGTTAAAATCCTCTCAGTCGACGCCGTCGACAGAGTCCCCTTAACCAGTCGGGGCAATCGACGATCGTCGAAATTATCCTGTAAAGTTTGTTCTCTCATTCTTTCAGTACGTAGATTTGTGATACCCGTCATTTCTGAAGGCTCTGGGTCCTTGTTTCTACACCTCATGTACGTTTTTACTGAACAATAAGTAGCGGCAATGAAAATAGAACCCATGAATACTGTTCCAAGGACAATAGCAATGGCTATACCGACCTTTGATGTATTAGATCCTTCGAATGGTTCATTGACTGCAATTAAAAATTTTTTTTTAAAGTTGGCAAACATTTGTAATATTTTTCTTGCATTTAAACCCATCTTGTTTTTTTAAATGTAAATTCACATTATTTAAAAAAATCAATTAGTTATTTGTACTAAAAATTTTCACTTAGTCGTATACGTTGCAAAAAAGAATTTGGTCCTTTCGGCAAGTATTTGAAGTGGTCGAATCGCGTTGTAAATGCTATTAAGAATCATCAGAGAGAATATTGATAAAACAAATTGAGCAACTTTATATAAGTGCAGTTACACTTTGAATTAGTTATTTGTTAAGCTTTGATGGGAATTAAACTACAGAACTATGTATCATAAACAGATACCCTATACTTTTGAGGAATATGTAAATTTAAATTATATATGGTACTATCTATCATAAACAGTTACCTTCTACTTTTGAATAAAAAAAATATATTATATGTAAATTGAATATAATATATGTAAGTTTAATGTAATATGTAAATTTATGTAATATGGAACTATCATAAACAGTCAGTTTTGAGTATATTGAAATTTAAACTACGTATGGAACTATCCATCAAATAGTTTCCTTCTACCTTTGAAGTATATGTAAATTTAAACTACTTATGGAACTATCCATCAAATAGTTTCCTTCTACCTTTGAAGTATATGTAAATTTAAACTACTTATGGAACTATCCATCATAAACAGTTTCCTTCTACCTTTGAAGGATATGTAAATTTAAACTACGTATGGAACTATCCATCATGAACAGTTTCCTTCTACCTTTGAAGGATATGTAAATTTAAACTACGTATGAAACTATTCATCAAAAACAGTTACTTTTGAAGTATATGTAAATTTAAACTACTTATGGAACCATCCATCATAAACAGTTTCATTCTACCTTTGAAGTATATGCAAATTTAAACTACGTATGGAACTACCCATCAAAAAACAGTTACTTTTGAAGTATATTGAAATTTAAACTACGTATGGAACTATTCATCATTAACAGTTTCCTTCTACCTTTGAAGTGTATGTAAATTTAAACTACTGATGAAATTCATCGAAACAGTTACCTTCTACTTTTGAAGTATATGTGAATTTAAACTCGTGCTTAGTACGTCCACTGATTGATTTAAACACAACATAGATATGTCCACCTGCAGCAGCTGGGATCTGAACTTGAGATGTTACATTACCACAAACCTCCTTTAATACTGTACCACTAACGGAGTCGCCTTAGATATTAAAACAAAAAAAGTTAAAAAATAAAAAGTATAACTTAAGTAATTCTTACATCAAATTCATAAAAAATGACAATTCTAGCTTTCTTTGAATATGATAGCAAACAAACTATAACAAAACACATTCGACTTATGTAAGAAAATAATATCACATCATTGTTTTAATATCAACAAACTAATTTGGATTATCTTTTTATCGTGAGGGTTTTATTTATATCAAAGGATTGTTTCAAATGTTTTGCAAAACGATAGCTAAAGATAGTAAGGCTCAAGTATATATCAATGATAGTGTTTCCCTAAAGTAATATCAATATTTGTGAACAGAGTGCAATTACAAGTTATAAAGCCATATGCAAATCTTTTGTTAACTTGACCATAGCAAAACTCCATATTTAATATGATTATTTATACAAGAGAAATCAAGGAACCAAGATTCGAGCGGAAACCAAAAGATAATACAAAGGATAACGACTAGACACACCGGTAGGGAAGGCATCCTCTGCTTTTCTAGTATAGTTGCTAATAAAATGTCACTTCTGGAGTAGACGAAAGAGGAAAACTATGACACTACAGTTAAATTGGTTCTCATGGTGCAGAAAATATTTAAAAAATATATCCATATTTACCGTCATAGAAAATCAGACTGGTATCCGGACAGTTTCCAACAACACGGACGTAGTTAATAACTAAAAACAGTGGTGTTCCGATCGGTCCTTCAATTAACCACTGACAATCGTATCTAATTGGGTAAATTATAGTAAGATTTTTTAATAATCTTAAATACAATATGAAATAAAAACTTACTAAGTATAAACTTATGAACAAGAAAGCATATTCTCTTCAAATAAAGATTTATCGTCATGTAAAAGTTATCAAGGGAAACAGAAATCATTGCTCGAAAACTAAATCTGTGGATGTCAATCACGGCTTATCTCTCTATCATAATTGTAGAGCTGATTTAGTCCAATGTTTCAAGAGGACTACATTTTTCTTGTGTCATTCATTGTAGTGTCAAGAAATAAAATCAGACATGAGTTTTGAAAGAAATCAACATTTTTTTTTTATTGAGATCATAATCACCAAATATATGACAGTTATGCAAGTGTTACAATTTCCCCTTTTTCAATTAAAACATATTTGGACTAACATACCAAACATTTTTTTTCAAATACCTTTTAATGCCTTTTTTCTCATGATGTTTTTCGATGCTTTTTTACGAAAGTGGGGTCAGTAAACATTACAGGATGTTAATCTTACCGGTGCAGCTGGACCATGCACCTAGTTGGTGGTTGTGCACGGGATGCTAGTTCAAATTTCAGTTCCTGAATGTTTTGTGTCGGATTCGGAATGCTTGTTATGTCTGTCTCCGTTTTCTTTGTTTTAGGTTGCTCGTTTCGTTTAAGCCAACCAAAGGTTTTGACAGGATTTCATTATGTTTTTTGTTTCTGTTTTCGCTTCTTTGTTCATGATTGCTCGTTTCTATATAGCTATCTTTTTGTTTTCACACGATTCACGTATGCAGCTTGTTATTTATGTCTGTTTGCTTTGCATGCTCTTTGTCCCTCACTTGTCCAATTTTTTTATACGTGTGATTGCCCTTGATTTTACATCAAATATGACAATAGGGAATAAATTCAAACACCCCCCCCAAATTATATTAACGATATAACGTTCATTCTTACGTTGACTTCGTGCTTTCTTTAGTTGAATCAAACATTGTATACAACGTCCTTCGTTCTGAAGCCGGTCTAGATTTAACGGTTCCATCGCATGCTCCTGAAACATAAGAAATGTACATGAAAAGTGACACATTTATTTGTTTACTTAATAGGTATCGACAAAATGGAAATTGTCCATCATATTGTTTTGCACCCTTTTTAATATTTAAAATTGCATGTTGCATATAAGCTTGTTATTTTTTTTAAATCTATGTATAATGTTATATGTATATGATCAGAATATTGTCTATTGTTTTACATACTATCGATTTCAAATAAAACTAATCAGCCATTCTCGTTACACAGGAGAAATAACCTCTAATGCACTAGGCGAAAGAATCTATCCGGGCTTTGTCCGATCCGATTTTAAAATTAAACCTCAACTGGTTGAATTATCCCCATTACTTTTTTAGCTCCTCTTTTCGCGCCAAAATTATCGTAAAAGGTTTTAGTGATCTTAGCGCCACCTAATGGATATAACTATTTTGGTTCGCGAAACTTAACATTTCCGGCAAATAATATAAGAAGAAATTGTCCTTTCTGCATCCATTATTATTTTTAGTTTAGCAAAAATGTCTGTAGTTACGATCGTATCGCTTAATCATTTATTGTTGTTTGGAATACGTAAACATTAATATATTTGTGCCAATTTTTGAGCATAAAACATTCATTTAATGTTGGTGCTATTACCTGATGTTGCATAAGACGTCTCAATATATGTACATGTATAGCATATAAAACCAAAAGCAATAATGCCTTTCATGATTAACTGTTTCCCAAGGATTCACCAAAGAATCACATGCTGAAAAATAATGATTAAAACTTAAAAAAAAACAGATTAAAGAGTTTCTATATTGTATTTTTCCTTGCATACTAGATTTAAAGTTTGATACTAAACGTATCAGATTATAATACTTTAACTCGGCGGGTGTTTCAAGAAAAGCAGAGGACGCTTACCTGGAGCACCTGGTCCATGCTACCATTTTTACATTCATACAAAGTGTTAAATTTGAAGTGTCTAGCTTTCAAAGAATTTCTACTTGTTTTTAAGTATGAATACAAACAATAAACACAGGTAAAACCCTTTATCCGACAATTTTAATTTTAATAGACTTTTTAAGCCGGATGTGTTAAACAAAAATACATCTTTCAGCTAAGTATATTTAATGTTTCAACCATATATATGAAGTACATGTATAAACCGCTCTTAAGCATGATAAAGATCATTAAACATCCAAACATGTTTACATCATATCGAAATTTTCAATATTTATAAAAAAGACACCACAAAAATAATAAATTAATGAAATAATACATAAACAAATCATATCATTCAGATATCGACAGTGTTGACGATTTCATGATTCATAGCGACGACATACTCTATAACATTATCATTAAACATTTCTGCGAATCGCGTGCAAACGAGATTCCATAACATAGATGGTAATCTTGATAAGAAACTCATTTATGATAAGATTCTAATTATACTTTCATTTCTGTTTTGTACTTACCTCTTTCGCTGGCTTAAGCGGTATGTCCAGATCTTCATTTAAACCCATAAACATTGCAATTATCTTTTCCAAGTACATGCAGATTTAATGCAGTTCTATTCATTTCGTAATTGCATAAGTTCTAACACACTGTCACAACCATAATTAGTTTTCTTACATTCCAATAATAAACTTTAATTGTGTTACTAGTTATTATCGTTCTTATGTTTTTGCAAGACTTATCTCCTGTTTAAATGTCCAGAAATTATTTCATTGTCCTTGCATCTGGATAGAGCAGAATTAATTACAGAAACTTTTAAACAGGAAGTGTTAACGTATACAGGTATATATGCTAAAATATCACAACATGAAATTAAAAAGGTGAAATACGATAAAAATATTGGTTCTATTTCATCACTGTTTATCGGTTGAAGAACAGTTTTTAACACATCAAAAACTTTAAACTATGTTTATGGATAGGTAAGCAACATTAATACGCTTAACATCTGTACAATATTGGAAGTGTTTACTAAGCTGACTGTTGTTATTGGGAGTTATTATGTTAAATATTTACATTAAAAAACTTTAAAATTTCCATAACAGGTCAATTTGCCTTACACACCTGAATAGAACCAACAGTAAGAGATGAAGACAAGCAGGTTTAATAAAATTCAGCAGATAAACGTCCATGAAGCAGTACCTGTGTTTAGGGTCTTGGTTCCCTTGATTACTATTTCAGTCAGTGGCCGGTTTCATAAAAAATCTCAAACTGAGATTTTCCTTATTAATCCTTCCTCAACTCAGTTTTGAATCAATGAAATTACTTGAAATTGGAGATTTTAGGAAAAACTTAGTAATTTGAGGAAAGTTTCCATTTGAGATTTTTTTTTAATGAAACCCAGAACTGATCTTTTATTTGTCTTTATCAATAACAACAATTTATATAAAAAGAAATAAATGAAATGAAGTAAAAAAATTTTTAAATAAACTAAAACCTAGGGATAATTTCCATTAAATTTTTGCTACACGCTTTTATCTTTCTGTGACATGAAGGAACAAGACCATAACGCTATGGATAGTTCTATAATCAGAGAATAAAGACATAGTGAATAAACCAAATGTAATTGAGCAATTCAGATCTAACCAATAGCAGCATGTACAAGGTGCACCGGTAGGGCAAGTTACATGTAGTATTTAAAATCAATCACCTAGTTGTTCATACCAAATTGGGTTTTATACTGAATGAATAAGTCATGATGAGGGCGACCAGTTAACGGTGACAGCCGTCCTTTTTTTATAAATACAATTCTATGTAAAATCGAATTGGTACAAATCTGTTTTATTTTGCAAAAACGAATAGAATATTACAGGTAATAAAGTATAAAGACAAAACAAAAAAAAAAAAAAAAACAAAAAAAAAAAACCCCAAAAAAACCCCCCAAAAAACCCCAAAAAACCCCAAAAAAACAAAAACAAACAAAAAAACAAGAAAACAAACAAACAAATATATCACATCATATTGTTCGAGCTTGTTCTAATAAAATAATCATTCTTGAATACAAATATTTAATTGTTGGTTTTGAAAATAAAAAGAAGAATGTTTCTTTTTCGTACAAAGTGTATAAAGCTTAAGGTAAGCAAATTGTGTATGATACTAAATTCAGACATGCAACGTGCATACAAAAAGCCCTGCTATGAACAAGGTGTCCCTCTATGAAATACTGTCACAATGGTCCTCAAGGAAACAGTGTGATCCTCTATGTAACAAGGTATCTCTCTATGAAACAAGTTCTTCCTCGATAAAACAGTGTGCCCTCTATGAAACAATATGTCCTCTATGAAAAAAATGTGTCCTCTATGAAACAATATGTCCTCTATGAAAAAAATGTGTCCTCTATGAAACAATGTGTTCTCTATGAAACAATATATCCTTCTATGTAACAATGTGTCCTCTATGTAACAATGTGTCCTCTATGAAAGAATGGGTCACCTATGAAACAAGGTGTCTTTCCATGTAACAAAGTGTCCTTTATGTAACAATGTGACCCTCTATGTAACAATGTGACCATCTAAAAAAGGTGTCCCTCTATGTAACAAGGTGTCCTTCTATGTAACAATGTGATCCTCTATGAAACAATGTGACCATCTAAAAAAGGTGTCCCTCTATGTAACAAGGTGTCCTTCTATGTAACAAGGTGTCCTTCTATGTAACAAGGTGTCCTTCTATATAACAATATGACCCTCTATGAAACAATGTGACCATCTAAAAACAAGGTGTCCTTCTATATAACAATATGACCCTCTATGAAACAATGTGACCATCTAAAAACAAGGTGTCCTTCTATATAACAATATGACCCTCTATGAAACAATGTGACCATCTAAAAACAAGGTGTCCTTCTATATAACAATATGACCCTCTATGAAACAATGTGACCATCTAAAAACCAGGTGTCCTTCTATGTAACAAGGTGTCCTTCTATGTAACAATGTGACCCTCTATGAAACAATGTGACCATCTATGTAACAATGTGACCATCTATGTAACAAGGTGTCCTTCTATGTAACAATGTGACCCTCTATGAAACAATGTGACCATCTAAAAACAAGGTGTTCCTCTATGTAACAACAGTAACAAGATTGTAGAAAAGTGCAGTTTTCGTTAAGAGTACTTTTTCAATAATTTTATTTTATTTTATCAAGTAAGTCATAATTATATTGGCAACTAAAAGTTACTGACATGGTCCATCTGTCTATACAACCCCCCCAAATTTAAAGTATAATTTTTAAAACAAATTTGTATTCTTGTGTATTTATGCATCAATAAACTACAATTCAGTGTTCTAATGATACATAATTTGGGTGGTACAATGTTAAGCTTTACCAGTTTAAACTTGATATTTATCAATGTACAATGTAATGCGTTTTACTTTACGGCGTTCTCGACACGACTTTACCATTCTTATCCATCAAATAAGTTTTATTTCTATTAGGTAGAACCTAGTAAAGAAAATAATCGAGAAAACGCTAATTCAAAACTTACGTAAAAATATTGCAAAAATAATAATTGAACATCTTATTTTTATGTTTCTTTAATTAAGAAATAACAATTTTACTATATCATTGATATAGATGTATCAATATGTTCACAATATATTTCACTATGAAAAGCCGTACTAAGACAGGGACATATACTGGCTAATTTATTTTCTCCTAGTTATTTTTCTTTTTACCATTTTGTACCATCTTCTGTCTTGATTTATGATTATGAGTTCGGTACTTATGTCATCAGTTTCATTTTAGAGATATATTTGCTAGGTCCAGATGGTTTGAATTATTACTACAGGAATAAGGAATGAGCACACCAAACATCAGTCGTCGTAGATATAACTTCGTTCAAAATAAACAAAGATAATTCTGAATAAGTGATTTATGTAGCCTTTCAGTAAGTTGCGTCCGCGAAGGAATATTGTAGTTCATTGAATAGACTGTACGTTTATTGAAAAGCTTAATCTCTCATCTCACAACTTAAGGAATCAACATCATTGTCAGAATTCAATTAGAGATGTGCAACATTACAGTAATTTTCAGAAATTTCTAGTCTGTAAAGTTCTTTTTACAAAGGGTTGGAACATTTAAATGACATGTTCCTTTATTATTCGAATATACACTCATACAAATGAATTTCTTTTCATATCGACATACATTACAATACTTTATAACAACATCATAATTGTATGTATTTAAACCTTTACAGAGGTATATTGACCGGCGCTATGGTTTCTAACGGAGAAAACACGTTTGTTTACACACAATGAAATTAAAATCAATCGCTTATGATTCGTTTCACGCCATTGAGCATTAGAAACTACCTTAAAAGGGGTATTTGTTTTTTTTTAAACAATTCGAAATAATTACGCTGAATATGTCTTTAGGCCAGGGATAATAATGTATGTACAATTAAAACAAATAAATTGATGTTTCAATCATATCTTAAAT
Source organism: Perna viridis (assembly GCA_037379345.1). Classification (NCBI taxonomy): domain Eukaryota; kingdom Metazoa; phylum Mollusca; class Bivalvia; order Mytilida; family Mytilidae; genus Perna; species Perna viridis. Next base: position 961,461 of record CM074520.1, read on the forward strand.
GAATTAATATTCTTAAATTAAGAGTAATTTTAAATAACAGTCCTTTAAAGGCCTCAACTGTTTAGATGGAATACAAAACAAAATATAAATGTGTTAAGTAGAAACATAGAAATACGAATCAGTTTTCAAAATCAAGGTTAGCGAATAATTTCTACCAGAAACATTTCACCAAAATTTTGTGATATGATTCTCAAAACGCGATTATTTTGAGGAAAACGAAGACAGCTGCATAGTACATTGATCATCATGTCGTTATTAAAATAAGGTAAATATTTCATAGCTAATAAATACATCTGTTTTCATATATGTATGTATGTATGTATATATCAGCGAAATGATATATTAACAAAAATATTTGAATCATTTTAAAGTGTTAATTAAAACACTATAGCAACAGGACATATATTGTGATTGAGTAAAGTGACATGCTGTGATATTTTGTTCCCCAAGAAAAAAAAATTCAGACTTCTGAATTCAAATGAAATATATTTCTACATTTGCATTGGTCATGGTAACATTTTTCTCTGTTACACATTCAGGAGTTCGATTGGTACTTTTATAGGTTATAAAGTGATGATTTGAATATGGAACGAAAATGCAAACTACTAGTTTTCTTTGGATTCATTGGAATATATCATGAAGGTATGTATGCTTTCATTCATATTTCAATGGATGCAATACTGTTCATAAAGGACAATACATAACACCGAAAGAGACCGGAGCAACGAAGTACCAATCTAAGCAAAAGTAGTTACAAAACACTTCACCTATCAATGTTCATTATATTAAACAATATGTAGTTTCTATTTCACAGATAAAACAAAATATCTTCAGTTAGATTTAACGTCTTATCAGATTGAAGATCACCGAACTTGATCAGCCTTTGTATTTTATTTTAATGCTGCCGTATTTGCAATATTATAATATTGGTCCCGAGTAGGACACTTAAAAAGGATCTGACGTCACTTCCATTTTTTTTGGTGGGAGTTTATATTGCAAGTGCTTTAAATTTTTGTGTACTTTCTTGTTTTCTTATCTTCAGTATATGTATATATGCAATTGATTTTTATTCTGCATTGTAAATGTAGACCGTATGTATTTAATAACGGACAGTTACGGTGTATCAATCTGCACCACGATAACCGACTTCTTCGCCATGTCTTAGTTTCTTTTTTTCTATTTTGTCTACCCTGGTTTTGACATTTTATATGAACATCTCGGTGGGTGTTTCTAGAAAAGAAAAGGACGCTTTTCCTACCGGTGCATCTGGTCTCAAAATTGCCGACAAAAGCAAAAAACAATGTACTATTATATAATTAACAGTCTCAGGCACATGTTCAGCCACTAACAGAAGGGGACAAGCAACACTTACTGTAGCAGAGGAGCCAGCTTACCTCTCATCTCCGGGATGGAAAACTTCATATTACAGGTTATTAATACCTTTGAGCAAACTAACTTATCTGGACTCAGTTGCACAAAATTTATAACTTAAATATAATCTTGGTTAAAATATACATGATTTAGTATACAATTCTACCAGTTTTGTACATTTTAGCCAAGATGTCTACAAAGTAGAATACGATTTTGGTAATTACTCATTGTTTTGTATTGAATACCGCACAATAAGAAACATCGTTTTTAATTATTTTTTCTTTCGAGTACATATTAATAACTCGGTAGCTATAATACACAAAATTTAAATGGCTAGAATTTTAAAATTTCATTACACGCTTTATACAGAGCTCAATATGACAGCAAAAAGATCTCCGTGTCCAACACTATTGTTCTGTTACAATCTTTTATGGTTTCAAAGACTATTAACACATGCATTGGACAGTAATAATTGAAGTAAACTAGGTTTCTATGCTGTTTAAAACTAATTTAATTTTCATATTTCATTGACTTGTACGGATTAGCGATATAAGTTTGAAGCACAAAGCTTTTACAACCTAACACTTTGTCTTTTGTGATGTATACACAACATCGAGCTTCGAACAGCGTCTGACTTTCGGAGTTCACTTTAGACGCTGCAGCCAATCCTCTAAAAATGCAAGAACCTTGCAAAGTCGGGAAAAAGTGAATGATTTTACGCGACGTTTTACAAATGTCAAACGACGTTTTAATTGAATAATGTCCGAGAATTTCGAAAGGCCTGTCTGTAGCGGTTTTTTAGAGATAAAACGAACGTCTGCCGCTACGTGGAACTTGTCAAAAACATCGAGAGATTAGTCTTTTGGCTAATTTATGATGAGTAGTTTCAGAAATGACATAATCATATAATTACTAAATAATGTTTGAATTTCATTGCATCAGTAGTAAAAAGTTACAGAACAAATCCCCAATAAGTAGGTTTAGAAATATCTTCTCAACATCTCTGAGTTTAAACATTTTTCTGATCTAATTTCGCCAGCAACATGGATTGTCGATGGACTCTAGAAGCCCCTATTGGTAGGTTTGTCATTGTAGATGTAATGGAGTCATACTTTGAAGGAAGCCCTGGTTGTGCTTATGATTACCTGGGCATTTATGACGGTAGGTACTACAATATATTTGACCTATGAGTCTAGTCACATCATGATAATTAATGTCAGGATTAATACCAAACTACCAAACAATAAGCACTTGGCTTTTCCACATTGAAAATACTATGTTTAAGATTTCATGATTTCTAATTAAGAACAAATTTGTTCACAATGTGGTTATTTCTATTATTATTTACAACCGAAGTAGAAATTTTGGAATAGCTGCAGATGACTATTACCCTACCATTGCATCTAGTCCTTAATCCTAGTTATAAGTGAACCCGCGTTGCTCGGTTATTTTGTAATTTCTGTGTATATTCTTATACTTAAGTATCAGTTCATATAAAATTCAGACACTGCTTAATGTAGAGGTGGTTCATGGTGTAAAAAAAACAACCAAACAAATGATACTTTTTTGGTCTACGTATACTATACTTTGGAGTAACGATAGTCGTTTCTGTATTTAGATCTGTACATTTGATAAATCAATACATTGATCACACACTTAAATCAATCAAATCAAACCAAATTAAGAACGCTAACTCTTGCAAAGTGTCAGTTTCATACACAATATGATTAATTCTATAGAAGCAAATGACAAACTAAAGCCAGTTATATGGTCTGTAACAATTTTTGAGTAAGAAATAAAAATGAATTTGTTTTTTTTACATGCATAAATCACCTTTTGTCTGATTTTTATAATGACTGATACGTTGAAATATGTGTTTTTGACAGTGTTTTGTCATGGTCATTTATGTCCATTGGTTATTGTTATATAGTTTCTCAATGTTCTTGCAATTATTATGTGCTACTTATTGTTCAGGGAACAGCCTGTCATCTTCTGTCACCAGACTGTGTAACAATCAAAGGTTTGGTCGATTGTTTGTAGCCACTGGTAATAATGTGATCCTACGACTGAAGAGTGATTTCAGCGTCAACTATGCCGGATTCTCACTTCGGTATTTTTATGCATCTGATAGTAAGTAAAACAATTAATTACTTTAGCCATTTTACTCATTTTGCCTTAACAAAGTCAACTGTTACATGTTTATGTATTTCAAGTTCATCACACCAGATATCAGAATATCAGTTCTATGCTAGTGAATTTCCCTGTACAAAAGTTTAAAAAGGATAACAGTAATAAGTAATAATAATTATTTCAACAAATGAAAAATAACTACAGTTCTCATAATATATTATAACAATATAAGAAACGAATTGTGCTGAGTATTATTGCATTTCAGCTGCTAACTCTGATTGTGCGACACCTACAACACTAACAGCTTCGTCAGCTCTCCAGTATATTGTTTCACCAGGTTTTCCAAATCAGTATGATACGTGAGTAATAATTGTCTTCCATATATATAATTTCTTACCTATGTATGTATTGTTTAGTTTTCACTTTCAGTTTACTTGTATGTTGCTAGAGTATATAGGGGCAACTATTTCGCTGTACCTGTGAATTTTGATGTTTTCGGGACAGCTGCAGCTTTTCCAGTTGTGTAAGGGTTTTCTCGTCGTTCTTTGAAGACTCATAGGTGGCCTTGTTTTTTTTTATATATTATATATTAAGTTTTCCAACAGTAGAATGGTAATTGGCTTGTGTTTCATTCTTATGCATTATGAATTATTGTATACAAAATATGTACAGGGAAAATTGCAACGTGCGTTTTTTCATATTTGATAACACCTGAAAACATACATTTAACATTGTAACATGTAATTGACTAGCCTATTATTTCATGGAAAAACAATTAAATAAAAATCATATGGCATTCATATGTTTTCAATAGGATTTCACATATGATACGAGTTTTTTCGTATGATTTTCGAAAACATGATTTTTAATCACACAAAACATACTGGTCCTAAACATATGTTTCATTTTGGTTTAAAACAAATGAGAACATATGTTGTAATTGCTCTTTTGTAATTGTGATAAAACATCTAACAACAATTGAACTGTTTGTTTGTCGTTCTAAGGGAACAAACATGTGAATGGCATATTACTTCTTCATCATCAAAATCAATCAGTGTGAAGGTTCTACAGTCTGACATGTTGAGTGGCGAAGTTTGTTACTCAGACAAACTTCAAATATTTGATGGTAAGTAGGAAAGGTTATATACGGTATTTATATACATTTTGTATTACCAAATACTATATTTAAATGATGTATAAAAACGAATCAAAATGCATTTAGTAAAGATTATAAAAAATACTTTTTTTTTATTGTAAAAACTTTTTCAACTTGAAGTTCTTCAAACATATTTCCTAGAATCGAGTGTAACTACGTATGACAAGATCAACTAACCTTTCAAAAGAAAGTACTGCTTTACATGGTCAATTACTTACTAATGCAAGGTTAGGTAAGTAGGGGAGCCATAGTGTTATATATACTGTCAGTGACCACATATCATCAATAAATATACTGTCAATGCATTTTAGTTGAACGATTGCAGAATAAAAGTTCTTATCAAGTCATGTTATCTAAGTTTGATTCAGTCTGTTGTGTTTGCTTCTGGTGTTTCTAGAGAAGCAGAGGACGCTTCCCCTACCGGTGCACCTGGTCCATGCTCCCAGTTTTTAATGGAGTCCGAGTTGCTCATTTACTTTTGTTACTTTGTATGTATGATTTTAGTTACTTGATATTCTTTGTTGTGAATGTCTGTTTTCCATATCTGGTCTTTGTCCCTGGATTACATTCTTTTGATTACCGCTATAACCTTGGTTCCCTTGATTACTCTTTCTAGTAGTTGTGTGTCATCTGTCAACTTAATATATTGCTCTAAACGATTACATTTTCTTACTTTTTATATAATTCCTCATAACTTTTTGTAGGGTCCAATGTTTCAGGAGATAAGCTAGCAGAGATATGTGATAATTCAGATTATTTCGTCGACACATTAGAATACACTACAAACTTAACAACTAATGCGTTTATAAAGTTCCAGAGTCTGGAAAGTGGAAGGTCACGAAGAGGGTTCTTAATTGCCTATAATGAAACGGATACTGGTAAGTTTGTATTGTATAAATGTTTTGATGATCCTACATAATATATTTGGCGTTTCAAAAATTTCTTTTATACATAAAATGTAGAGGTTTTGAAAGAAAAATATTTTTTTAACTTTTGGATTATTTAGAAGGTATTTGCACAAAATATTTACATGTAGTTAAGTATACTTTCTCATTCCAAGGAGCAGATATTTTAGGCTTACGCTTAATAGATGCCTATTAGTCCCTCGCATGGTTTAATAATAAATATTTTATTTTTCTACAGTTATAACAGTGCCAACCACAACTCCGTCCAGTACCTACAGTACGTGTGGGGAGCAAACTATCACAATCACTGATACATCAATACCCGTCTTCATTACCTCCCCTGATTATCCTATTTTCTATTCCAAGTAAGTAAAACAACAGCTATCGTTCTTTATTTGAATGTAATAGAACATAAAGAAAAGTATAGATAAAGTAGTAGAAGGACTAAGACAATGATCAAATTGAAAGTAGTAGAAGGACTAAGACAATGATCAAATTGAAAGTAGCAATCAAAACAACTATGAAGTGGAAACTCAAAATTCTATCGGTCAAATAATGGAAAACATATAAGTTCAACTATTGATTTGATTTTGTAGTAACTTAAACTGCAATTGGCAAGTGACAGGACCACAAGGTTCAGTCCTACAGATAAAGATCTTAGATTTCTTCCTGGAGGACAGTGAGGAATGTTTTGGTGACAGTGTTACTATATATGATGGTAGGAATTGATATAAAACTGCACATGCACAAAACAAGACCTCCGATAAATGCTGGGTACAAATAATTTCGTTCACATTTTGAAACAACTAAATTTTTGTGATATCTCAGAATAAAATATTTGAGTGTATACGATGAAAGTTTTGTTGTATAACAGAAAGACAGTCTACGCTTATAAAATTGGAGAATGTTTTAATGTGGCATGAAATTTTGGTTTTAAACTACTTTTACCTCACTGAAATTCTTATGCTTGATATAATAACTAACAAACATTTACCCCCTGAAAAAGAAATAAAAAATAAATAAAATAAAAACAAAAAAGAGACAAAAACAAAAACAACCAAACAAACAAATTTACGCTACCCGACCCTCGACAATATGCCATGTTAACTTGAGTAACACTTAATATTATTTCGTCATTTATAATATGAATTAACGAAATATATAAATAAACGTGTAAAGTGTCAGTACCTGTCAGGATCAGGCAGTAGGTGAAACAAGGTATAAAAAATCATCATTTTGATAGTGTAATTTGACTATTTGCACCATCTGAATCAAGGAAAACATACAATATTTCCATATTATGCTGGACCATTGAGTTACAATTTCATTGAAATTCACTGAAAATGAACATTTCAAGGGCAGATAACTTGATAAACCCCCATTTTTATAAGATTCAATTGAAAAATTTCTGAGCAAAAGCAGTGATGCAGAGATCAAATAATGGTCTTTTCAAATAGAGAAAGTATCCTTGAATGATATTACATTGTCAGATTGGTGGGTTTTTGACATGCATGTTTCTCATTTTTCCCATTTTGCCTGATTTTTACAAGTACTTACAGTACTTACACTTAAAATTATAGTGAGAAAATGGCATTAGAACGTAATTTTAGGATATCATGGATCAGCAACAAATTGGGAACATAAATATGGTAGTTACTAGGCATTGTTAATACAAAATAATACATGTGCTCTGAAAGTTTATAGAACGAGCAAAGAAAATTTGGAATGAAATAAACAATTACATGCATCATTTTTCTATTTTAGGTTTGAACTCAGGTTATCCTCAGCTTTTTCAGGACTGCGGAGAGACCGCAACTACTGATGTTAATAGTACTGGAAATAGTGCTCATGTTTCGTTTAGAGCAGATGGTTCTACTACAACCAGAGGGTTTAAGTTCCAGGTTGTCGTCCTTGATGGAGGTCAGATCTATTGTTATACATTAAAAAAAATATTGTCGAATGACAATATTACATTGTATTTTGGTAAATAAGGGTAACTACAAAATTAACGAACTCCACTTCGATCCATAATCAATTCAAGTCCAGAATAAATCTTGTAAGAAAGTATAAATTAAAGGAAGATTTTGTAATTGAAATATTGATGCATGCGACTATTGATGGATTTATGAGATCAAAACTCAAGATGAACTGACGTCTTCGAATATCATCCATTATACAAATAATAAGTAAAATAATGTACCAAGAATTGTTTTCTCGAAATTCATAATTTCATGTCTTTGTAGGGACTCCGGTCTGTGTGGAAGGCAATCCAACTGAATTGAATGCTACATTTGATAGACAATATCTAAACTCTCCAAACTATCCAGATAATTATGGAAGGTATTTGCGTTGTTTATTTTGTTTTAAGGATTAGATATAAAATAAGATGAAGATTTGGGAAAACTGTCGCATAAATGATAAAAAGTTTGATTTATTTCTATAATTTCCTTATTGGTCCCGTTTTAGGTTTGTTTACTGTTTTATATGTCCAATTGCTTTGAAGAAGTTAACAATGTTCAGACTAACCATATTTAAAGAACGTGAATTTCTTGTATGTGTTGTTATCCTCCTACTTAAAGAATGAATATAATTTAAAAATGCATTTCAGATTTGATAAATTTGATAAATACTGATCGCCATTGATATTCTTTCTAATTTTGCTATGATAATACATTGTTTTTATAGTGTCACATAATAAAAAGTTTTATGTCTAAGCCATGTCAGATTCACAGGAAATAAATAGAATCACATATTTACACGAGTACTTATGTAACCAGCCTTATTTTTTTTTCTGAATATTGAGTAAAAGATCATTCAACTTGGCTGTTCACGCTGTATAAATGACTCACTATAACTCATGTAACAATTGACGTTAATGTTTATATTTTTAATTTGTGAAAAGCATGTGATCTCGACTGGCAGAAAAAACATTTTATGTAAAGTAATCTTTACTGGTCATATAAGAGCTAAACAATATCAAGAAAAAAAGCGAGGACTTCATTTTTTACGTGATCATTTTTCCTACTTATTGTTGCTAAAATGTGTACAAACTATATAAAATAGTATGAGAAGCAACTTTTTCTTTATTTTACTGGTCGGTTTTCTTTAGAGTTTGCGATTGTTAAGCTTCAGTCTTATCAAACAAATTTCGAATATGAGTGATAGTATGATTATTGGTCTATTTGTAGCTCTTCAACAACACAATGGTTAATATACAATACTGAATCCTATGACTATGAGATAGTTATAGATACGGTGGATTCTAGGATTGAGGCTAGTGTTGGCTGCTCTGCTGATAAAGTTCAGTTATTTAAAGGTAGGTGGATTCTAGGATTGAGGCTAGTGTAGACTGCTCTATTAATAAAGTTCAGTTGTATAAAGGTTAATGATTCAATGATTGAGGCTAGTGTTGGCTGCTCTGCTGATAAAGTTTAGCTATATAAAGGTTGGTGATTCTAAGATTGCACCAGTGTTGGCTGCTCTTCTGCTAAAGTTCAGTTGTATAAAGGTTGGTTATTCTGGGGTTAAAGCAAATGTTGGCTGCTTTGCTGATAAAATTCAGCTGTATAAAGGTAGGTGATTCAAGGATTGAGGCTAGTGTTGACTGCTCTGCTAATAAAATTCAGTTGTATAAAAGTTGGTGATTCTAGAATTGCAGATAGTGTTGGCTGCCTTGCTAATAATGTTCAGTTGTATAAAGGATGGTTATTCTGGGGTTGAAGCTAATGTTGGCTGCTCTGCTGATAAAATTCAGCTGTATAAAGGTAGGTGATTCAAGGATTGAGGCTAGTGTTGACTGCTCTGCTAATAAAATTCAGTTGTACGAAGGTTGGTGATTCTAGGATTGCAGATAGTGTTGGCTGCTCTACTAATAAAGTTTAGCTGTATAAAGGTTAGTGATTCAAGGATTAAGGCTATTGTTGGCTGCTGTGTTGATAAAGTTCAGTTGTATAAAGGTTAGTGATTCTAAGATTGCACCAGTGTTGGCTGCTCTGCTGATATAGTTCAGTTGTATAAGGTTAGTGATTCAAGGATTGAGGCTAGTGTTGGCTGCTCTGTCAATAAAGTTCAGTTTAAAAAAGTCTGTAATGGTGAAGGATAACAGTCAGTAAAACCTTTTCAAAAAGTGTTTAAACAATAAAATAGTTATGTTTAAAATACATGTAAGAGAAAACTAGGAGTTTCTTTAACAATTTGTGTTAAAACACATTCACCATCTAATCAAAATAGAATTGTAATCATGAAATGTTCAATAAAAGCGACATTAAATCAATTAAATCGATTATAAAATACAATAAAAAAAAACGTTATTTTATTCTCAAACTTTACATGTAAGATTTCAAAATGACATAAAGTTGTATAATTATGACCATGTTCTATCAAGTTTCATTCGTAGTCCCCTTCTGGTTTATTCCAGGTCCCTGTACCTCGTATCCATCTTTAGGTTTATTTTGTGGTGAAGATAAACCTACTTACACTCAGTCAAGTGGTCTGTATGTTCTAATCATGTTTACAACAGACAGTACAGTTAACTACAAAGGATTCAATATATCCTACTATCTCCAGAAAAGTAAGTATTGATCGGCGTAAATTTAATGAACATTTAAAAAAACATGGGTATTGTTATCTTACAAAATTCCACGGCTAAAAAGTCGTATATTCAGACAGACAACGTCAAAAGAAATATCGACAAAGAATACCAGATCAACTAACAGAAAAACAAATGACATCAGGTGCCCCGGAAGGGTATGCATGTCCTGATACCTATTTTTTTTTTAAAGAAGTATCACATGTTAAAATATTTACTGTCTCAGATTTAAGAAGAAAAGTAACGTGTTTTATAGTTTCTTCAAAGTGTTTTATACAGTTTAAAGTGGTTTAAGGTTTTTTTTATATCATTACTGAACCCCTCTGTAATTTAATAACGATAGATGAGATCCTCTCTCTTGTTAACACATACTTTGTCTTGGTCTATCAAATATATACAGCTCACAAAACTGCAACTAACTTCTGATATTTAAGAAGTATTACACTATGTAAATAGTTCTAAGAATCTACGTTAATTAACAGCATCATATGTCTTTAGGTACATTACAATGCCGCGTGTAGAGCTAAAGACTATAGTTGGTTAATAAGAAAAAATCAAATTCATTAACCACAAAAGGAAATTCCATGCTTCCTTAAATATTCAATTTATAGAAAAAAAACCATAATATTTCTTGACTTGTTAAACATATTTTTATTAACTTTGATATGTGTTTTTTTTATTCCAGCCCAGTCAGAAGGATTCAGTAAATTACAGATACTAGGTATTATCCTGGGTGTTGTATTTGGTTGTATAGCACTAGGAATAATCAGCTTCCTGCTTTATAAATTCGTTATAGCAAAGAAACTGAAACGAGTCGGTTCATTGACATCGCTCAGGAGTCGAAGGTCCTCGTCGTCTTCGTCGTCCAGTTCAAGTAGTGATGACGAAAGACCAGTATCAAAGAAGTTTAAGAAATTAAGACCTTTGACAGCTAATGTTGGTAGAGTTGTTCTAATGCCGAAGAAACCTCAACTTCCACCGATAAAAACTTCGAAGATATAATTTACTTATCGAGGGCGATAATTGTTTATATAATGTTGACCATTTGAATGTTATGAAGACACGATAGTAGTGTTTTATATAGAAGCATTTCACACCAGTTGTCTTTCACGTTGTTAATCATACTCTTAATCTGTCTGTGTTTATACAATCAATTACATATCATAAGCAGTGTTCAATAAAAGATATATATATATATATTGAGTTGTTTTTAAGTTATATATAACAGAACGCTCTTGTTTGTAAATAAAATCAAGATCAATACTAAAAAATTGAAAAACAAATGAAGTAAAAACGACGAACACACAGCCTATAAACCCTAATACACAGGGAAAACTGAAAGTTTTAGATTATTTATTATATGTTCATAATCACAAAACTTGTATTTTATTTGTTCCGAAATCAAATTAACAACACGTTAATGTAAGGACAAACTTAATGATAATATGCATCCTTTAAATAAAACATCAGGTGGATACTAAGCTGTTTTTTAACTAGATGACAAGTTTTTATGGTAGACAAAACTACCAACTTCTTCTATGGTGGTGTTCTTTGTTTTCAATTATATTGATGTCTCCCATTCATTTTGATTTATCAATTATATTTATGTAATTCATTCATTTGGATTTATCAATTATATTTATGTAATTCATTCATTTTGATTTATCAATTATATTTATGTAATCCATTCATTTTGATTTATCAATTATATTTATGTAATTCATTCATTTTGATTTATCAATTATATTTATGTAATTCATTCATTTTGATTTAGAGAATGAAGTATAATAACAGAGTTACCTAACAGATAATATCTAGACAGTTGTCAAAAAGAAAGTTTGTATAATAAATGGCAATATCAAGGTAAAAACCGGAGTGTTGGAAAATCATCACAATGGTCACACATTCAATTTAATTTGGAGAAGTAGAGCATGTTTTTGTCTAATAATGATAAATACAGTGAAGCAGGGATGGTGGTAATTTGTTTTGTATTGAAATTATTTGAATTAGATCTTTTCAGCAGTGTATTGTGTAAGTATACTTCAAGGGTATTATGGTGATTTTTCACTTCAAAATAGAGGCGTATTATGACATGGTAGAAAATGAAGGCGTAATGACATGGTAGAATATGCATTTAATTAACAGTAACAATGATGATTGGATCAAGCTTAACAAAAAAAAATTACATCATGATTAAATAATAAAAAATGTTAAACCAAAAAATATATCCAACATTCCAAATTATATCAGCATCCTCTTGAGTTATCATAGTTAGTTCTTACATTTAGAAGTAATTATCACTAGTCATAACAGGGTTCTACTTAGGGTTGCATAATTATTATCATTAAAAAAAAAATATTTTAAAGTTTTACAGACTTATATCAACTTGTTATCTTAAGAGAACAGGGCAGTAGAAATCTCAAAGATGTAAAAATAAACAAAATTACACAAGTTATTTGAAACAATCCACTTACCTTAGGTAAACAGATTCTTCCAAGACTAATTCACAACTTTGCCATTTTATTTTGGTTGGAATGCAATTAAAGAAATATGCTTTATTATTTATTTTTTTTTTTTTTAGAAAATCCTGAGGAGCTTTATTATTTCAAATATAAGGTGATTGATTGATTATTGGGGTTTAACGCCCGAGCATCAATATTCAGGCAATCAAACACTTATAACTTATATATATTATACTATTACATTGTATTTTAAAAAGGATTCAAACCTTGTCAAAGACACATCTGACTACTTAAATTGACTTAAGTAAATGAAAAAAAATCAGTGATAGCTTTTATATATTTCGAACCAAAAAGAAAACTGTAAAAATGTCTAAAAGCATAATACATTAACACATATAGACACTCAAACTGTCAGAAAATACTATCACAAAAAAAGTTTCAATGGCAAAATATCTGACCAAAGACCATGCCATTATAATTATATACATTGTATATATATATTATCATAAATAATATCACAATCTTAATTTTATGGCATTATTTCTTCATCAGAAAAAAATAAATAAAACACAAAGAGCACAATTAACTAATTAAACCCTAACAGTATTATATCACAATCATATAGAAATATCATAAATAAGGTTAACAAAACAAATTAACATTAATATGAAATGTCCAGGGGAGTATTGCCTTAAATAATTCAAGTTTTTTTTAACTAAATTAAATTCAATTTCAAGTCAGTGACAGGGTTGAAGCCAAAGGGAAGTAACACCTGTGTAATAATAGAGAAAAAAAAATTACAAGATTGGAGAACTTTCAAAACAGATGTTCAACATGATTAAATGCAAAACTAAAACAAAATCTGATCTTAAAAAGCATAAAACTGACTACCATCTACCTTACAAAGCAAACTAGATGATTCTTTAAGTCAGCTAAATTGACCTTTAACCTGGAGAATCATCTATGATGGTTTATCTTTTCTAGAGAATCATAACATAAATGCCCATGTTCTTTATGATTCTCCATTTACATACAGTAGTAAACAATAATGATAACAAACAAAAAAAAAGATCACAGTTATCTCCCCTTCAATCATCATCTCTAGGTTTCTTCTTCTGTTTAGATGAAACATTCATCTTGGCCCATGTACCAGCTGTCATCCGATCAGCCTTGGTGACACGACTGAAGTCCAGACTTTCTAAATGTGGAAGCATTGACAACACCGCCTGTCTGTAACCCTATAAGTGTACATTGTAACTATTGAAATGTTTAGGTAGTCTTCATTATTTGATTAATAATTTTGTTTAATTCATTTTAGTTATAAACAGGATATTGATGTAACTGATAACTAATAACTAATATTATTTTTCTACATTTGATGTTACTATAAATTCAGTAATAACTTGTTTTGTTTACAGAATTTGAATACCATAATTTTGATATTCTAGATATTTAAATCTGATTTTAGTTAAACACCTGAAGAGATTTGAAAATGTAACTACCACCAACTTATAGCAAATACTTAGTCATGTATTTGTGAAATATTAAGTTTTGAGGGGCTTTTTAACATCTACATAAATCACAAAATATTTTCCTCTCTCTAACATTGTATTCAACTTTAATCTAATTATTACCTGAGTGGAAATTTGCACACAATAAAAACATGTAATAGAACAATATTTTCTCATACAAGTAGATGGTATCATGTAAACCAAAAAAAGATTGAGAGAATGAAGAAAATCTTCAGTGTTATTTTTTTAAATTTTCATAGTCACAAATCTATTTCATTTAGCAAGTAGTTCATGATATTGAGGGTCATATGCTCCCCCCCCTAAAAAAAGAAGTTAGCTTGAATGAAACTAAGGTCCATTTCATTTTTTTTGGGTGCATGAACTGGTCCATACATGTATATTGCAATTAGATCAATGATATCATGAACTTTTGTCATATTATACTTTTCACATGTAGTTTACTCTGGAGTTTTCATGTGGAAAAAAAGAAAATCAAGCATCATTTGTTAAATCACTACATCACATTCTTAATTTGAAAGGGAGGTGTTCCATAAAATATTATATGGACTGGAAAATATATCTAAGAAAGTAAATAAATAAAAATTATTAATTATGAAATTAATATGATATTAAACTTGATTAAATTAATTAAATAGCAGCACTGACCTTGATATTTTCTACAGGGTTTCCATGTAAAGTTAATTTTCTCAAACTTTTAATGGTATTTAATTTTTCCACTTCCTTTAAATCTTTGATCATATTGCCATGCAGATATAATATCTGTAAGTTCTCAAATTGTGTTATTACCTACAAATACAAAGAATATTTTTTCTATAATTCAGAATTTTATCTGCCATAAACATTTTACAACTTTCAATGACAATGTAAACAACTGCACAATTTTCTTCACATTGAAAGCGGGACACATAACACATTTGAGCCTTTACTTATGGCAATAAAAATACAAGCAAATGGTTTGATTTGAGCTTTTTTTAAATGAACAGTTTAGTCAACATGGTATATATTTTTTCTCTGTTGCTGAAACTAAAGGGTCATAGGTGAAAACTTTTAGACAAAAACTTTTACATGTACATTTGTAAATTAAGCTTACATGTATTTTTTAAAGAACACATAATTGGTTATGAACACTCCTACAGAATAGTAAGGATGAGGGGGAAATGTTCCTGAAAAAACCATCTGAGCTGTCATCTACAAAAACAACAACAAGAGGTACTCACAGGGTGTATGTTTGTTAGTTCATTAAATGACAAATCAAGCCAGCCCAACTGTTGTGGGTCTTGGAATTTTTCAGCAACTGTCTCCATCAAAGCACCCACTTCTGACAATGTGTTATTGTTTAGTCGTAAACATTTACTGGCTGACTTTCCTTCATCTGTTTGTTGGGGTTGTCTCCCTTTTCTAGGAGATTCTCTTGGTTCTTCCACTTTCACATCTATAAATAAAACATATTATATCAAATCCCCCTAGGATCTATGATTAATACTTATCACGCTATCAAAGAATGTTTTCTGAACAGAGGTAGATTGGGGTGAATAATTATGAATAATAAAATAATTTGTTGTCTTCAATGTTTAGCAAATTCTGAGAAAAATGAAATTTTAATTGTGATCTGGCAAGTGAAAGTATTCATCTAATATTCATCCTGTTTTATTTTTATAATTTATTCAAGATTTTTTTCATCACATATTGACAGTTAATTTAGTTAAAACAGATGTGACATTGATTTATTTTCCTGTAGGTTTTATATTCCATATCAGCACAAATCAGGTAAAAAAAATATGTTCAACATGCTAAAAATAGGATTTTAATGAGTGATATACCCCCACTTTATGGTGAAAAAAGGGAGATAGCAAAATGTTCAAAATGGCCTCAATCCAAAACTGCATTTCAGATTTTGCTGAAAATTGAAATTCACCTGTATTTTACAAAACAAATCAACTTTGCAAAGTTTAAAAAAAACCAAAAAAAAACCAGATCTCTTCTCAAGTTACCATCTGAAATCATTGGGGTGGACAGACATACAGACACACAACTATTTGGAAGGTATCACAAAATATCTAACCACTTCCTGTGGCAGGGTATAAAAATGAAGGAAAACATTTGTCAAATTTCCCCATAATAAGAAATAAGCATCTTCAATATGTATTTAAACACTGTGCAAAGTTTGAATAATATTGATACAATATCTATTTTACTAAGTTTAGTTACTGATTACACAAAGTAGGTACCCCTAACGTAATGGATGGACAGATGAAGGCTAGCATCTACTAAACCATAGGTGACATAGGTAAAAAATTAAGAAGAGACTATTACAATATACATGTACACATTTTCTGTGTAAAGAATCTTAAATGCACATCCAAATTACAAAAATATTACCATTAACATTAGAAACTCTGTAAAATGAAAAGTCTAGTGGTGGTACTATGTCATTGTTAGTATCAATAGCTGGTACCCTTGTTGTTTTCTGTTTACTGGCATTATAAGGTACAACACTGAAAAACATACATACATAAAAATAAGTTAAGTCTAGAACTAGAACAGACCTATACATGTAAGGTTTCTCTGATAAATTAATTATAAAGTAACAGTTGAAACAACATAAGAAACTACCGGTAAATAGAGTTTTGAGTACAGTACAATGTTTCACTGGTTTTTGTTTCATATATGATGCTTGTAAAGATTTGAGCAAAAGTTTGCCAGATGATTCTGTTTTGATTTTGGAGATTTTAATATTATTGTATAACTCCTGGTTTTCAAACCTAATCAACTCTATTCCAAGTACATAGTACACTGCTGAAAATCAAGCTATTTAATGTTGGAAACAAGTAAGCTCTCAAATGTATGGAAAATTGTTGGCAAAATTGTGCATATAAACCACTTAGAGAGTTCTGTCAGGTTTTGATATCCAGTAAAAATCATATCAATGCTCTAAAAGTACCATGACATCAAGTGTTTGATATACTTAGACATAGATTTGTGACGGAAAACACTTGATTCTTCACAGAAATATCATCGAAAACTTATCTGCATATATGCGACTATTAATGGCTTCCTGAAACTGTGTTCACATTTAATAAACTAAAGTTTTCTATTTGTGTTTTATACTATAGTTGGACTAAATATTTGATAGCGGGAGAAAGCCCATGTGCTTGAAAATGGACGGATCTTACGTTGGACAGACACAGGACAAGTCACAGAAGTTATGATGACTGGTGCCAAAGTCGATTCATCGGCCTTACCAGATGTTTTAAAAATTTGTAATAAAATCTTGGGTGAAAATGTAAATATCCCGCATGTTAAACAGTAAATCAGTGCTCATGTATGGGATATTCTTCAAATTTTAGTTTCTACAAAGAAGAGTGGAGCAGTGTAAATGGACATGTTTCACGTGTAAGGAGAAATTGTCTGACCAAGACCCACTAGCTTGTGATTACTGTCTAGAATGGCAGCATTTTAATTTTAAATGTGCGTTTCTTTCACGATTCTGTGTGTTATTAACAATAACCGGATGTGTAGACGAGCAGCCACTGCCATATATTAAGGACTAGAATTCTACATGACAGAATAGGGGTTTCTGGTACAATCATTTCTCTTATCATATGTTCATCCTGTAAGCAGATAACAGCCTTGACAGTTTTGCCATGAAAATCTCCTTCATTTTCTATAAGTGCTTTGCCATGGCCTTGGACTTGGCTTTGGGTCGCTGGGTCATCTTCAGGGATTTCACGCACACACAGAAAATTCCATAAGAATAAACGAGTTGTTAAAAAGGTAAAAGAATTGTTTCCTATCTGTTCAAATCTACCCAACAGCTATGCATACTTTTTGTTACACTAACCCGAAACAAAATGAAAATTCAAATTTGAAATTTGACCTAGATTTGTCTTACCAAGTATTGGCGCTCATGGTTGAAACACGATGATGACGTGTTTATTACTGTATCTGTAAATATTTCACTTTCATAAAAAGACGATTTTAACTATACAAACGCCTGTAATACTACAAATCAAACAAATAAATATCACTTCTTTCCATCCGCCATGAATGTTGTCAAGAACAACTAAGCGTCTAATTACAAAAAATAAGCGGAATCAGC
This sequence comes from Perna viridis, assembly GCA_037379345.1. Taxonomy (NCBI): domain Eukaryota; kingdom Metazoa; phylum Mollusca; class Bivalvia; order Mytilida; family Mytilidae; genus Perna; species Perna viridis. The sequence goes on from CM074520.1 coordinate 979,704, forward strand.
TGTGAATAATTTCCGGAATTTCTGATCATTTCGTACCAAAACTATTTCGTATGAAATTCAATTTTAACTAATCCAATCATGGTCCTCCAGGGGACTTTTATATTCATCATTAATATCCATCAAATGACATTATAAAATATTACACAATAACACAATATAGAGACATAGTACAATAGATGTATCTTTGAATGTTTGTAGTCTAAAGTGAGATGTCACTACAGAAGTTTGACTTTAAATTAGATTTCAACTACATATCAAATATCTGTAATAAGCAGCTCGACAACTAAATGTCTTGACACGAATAGGCACATACTTAAAAAACATTCACAACTCACAATTTATTACTCATTTATAATTTCTAATCTCAGCTACTGTCCCCTAGTATGGAAACAAGACACTTCGGCACCAGGGCAAATCGGTACCTGTTTCACATGAGAGTCTGACACCTAGACAAATCGGCATCGGGACATTTCGGCACCAATATTCGTTTTTTTTTTAATAAAACTAGTTTAAAAATGAACAAATATGTTTTTTTCAAAGATTATACAGATTTTTTCAAGAAAAACCTCTATGATTAAGAATTAATTACTAATTACTTTATGAATAGTTATTTGTCAACAATAGCCTTCCTTTCACAAATCACTTAATTAAGAACTGTTAATTAAAAATTATTATAATCAAGAACCAATTATCAGTCATAACTAACTGATTTAAATGTGTAGCTTATATTTGTGTTTCTAGTTTGTTTGATCTCAAAAGTATAATAATGTATGGTATTAAAAATATCTCGTTAGATCGAAAGGGGAATGATTGTTTTTATTAATGAAGCCACAAAGAAAAAAAATGAGTACAAGCCCAGGACATAAAAAAATGAAAGGACTTCGGAAGTTACCATCAGTTTCACAATGTCAGACGATTGTAACAAAACTGTCCGTCCACGACAAGAAGCCCTTCAGTGTGAAGGATGTCAAAGATGGCAACAAAGAACATGCAACACAGGTAAGTTGTACTTAAGCAATTACATTCCTACCTTTCTGCGAACATAAAAGCACAAATGTTTGGTTACCTATTATTGTTCATAGTTGATGTTTAAATACGTACATCAAAGTTACATTTCAGTTACTAATTTATTCTGAAAGAAGAAACAATAAACAAGATCCTCAATCAGTTTCACGTCTGCTTATGTATGTTATGTACCATAATATAGTTGTATATAGATCATTGTCTACATGTAACTTTAAAATAAGTCAATCATTTCAGTTTCATGAATGTTTTAAATATTCTTTCCTAATATTTCAGGTAAACACAGAAGAAACATCTTTAGTAGTTAACCAGTTTTTTGTGTTTCAAGAGCCAGTTCAAGAAGATTCCATTGCAGACGATTCCATCGGTGAAATTCCAGATGACGACCACTCAGTTCAGTACCAGGTGATTGAGGAGTGTAGCAGCAGTGGCAAGCGCAAGCTATGTGGCACTGACGGTTTTAGTTACGCAGTAAAGGTAGGTGATTACAACATACATTTAATTAAAATCAGCAGATGTGGTTCAATTGCAAATGAAACAAATATCTTATAGCCAAAACTACCATATGTATAAATAAAAAGATGTGACATGTATGCATACAATCAGATGTGTTTTAAACAAATATTTCCGAATAAAACATGTAGACCGATATAAAAATGAGACATGCCATATCTAGAAAAACGTAGAAGGACATTAGAGACACTAATATTTAACAACTCTGGTACTAAATTTCTACATGATTTGGTTGATATTAAAAATAATTCTTACAATTTTAGGTACAAATGCATACTTGAAATTCCACTCCCGAGAACAACAGGGTACGGTAAGAGAAGTTTTGGGTACGAGGCAGCAAGAATCTGGAATTCCTTGTCAAACGATGCAAGGAATCTATCTACTTTTGAACATTTTAAAAGTTTCATATTTTGTCGTTTTTCTGAAGAGTGCTCTCGCAGTGTCTGCTGATATTCTTAGTGCTTGCTGTCATGTGGCCATTCTCTCAAATCTGCTTAAATGTTGATTTCATTTTGTTTACTGCCTTTTATTTATTTATCAGTGATTTAGTTTATGTGCTGCTTTCATTGGATATACATGTAGTAACCGCGGGTCTCGCAGGTTTCCGATTACTTCAAGCAAGGGCATATCATATGGTTGATGCGTTATTCTACAAAAAGTAAGTAATACTTTATAAGTTTATTAATTACTTTTGCAGAATAGATCATCATCCAAATGATATGTCTTTCCTCGAAGTAATCGGAATCTGCATCTGCGAGTCCCGCGATTACTATATCCAATGAGAAACCTTCTTACAAAATCGTGATGAGCGAAATCATTTGCATATCCAAAGGATATCTGTAACTAATTTCACTAATTTGCATAAAAATGACTTTTATGACACAAATTTAACTTCTGTGTTAAATTGCATGCAAAAGTGACAGAATTCGATTTTGAAAAGAAAGAAGGATGAATTTTGTGACGAAATTGAATTCTTGCATAATATTTCTCAGTTCACAGAATCCAAACTAAACTAAATTGCATACACAATTGACTTTTGTTACCCAATATCCAAATTAGGCAACAGAAGTAAAGTCTGTGATACAAAAATGAACTTTGTCATGACAAAAATAAATTTTGTCCACTGAAAGATTACTTTGTATGACATAATTTAAATTTGTAGTATATTATAAATTTTGTTAATCTGAACTCATATTTTGTTGAACAAAATTCACTTTTGTCTGTACAAAATTGAATTTTGAGTACAAAACCACTAGAGTCCCATTCGACGGCTCGTAATTACTGTGTCTATTTGATTCACTGGACACCATAAAAATGTAAAAGTTGCATGTATACTTCATGCACCCAACTTTCGATGGAGATCATGGTGCCTAGTAAATTAAAAAAAAATCCGTTCGTTGTCTTCTTGGGATTTGTCTCTAGTGTATCTGCCGCGTTTTTTTCTTGACATGAGAATTTTTATTTTGGTTGATTTGTAGTTGTTTGACAACTCAATGATTGAATGATTGTTTAGGTTTAACGCCCTAGCAGCAATATTTCATCTATATCCAGGCGATGAACATGAAAAAGATGATAAAATTGACATGAAATGGTGATGAAATGAAAATGGGATGGCACACAAGGACAATAGGGTGGACGGGTTTCGATTGCCACTGGAGATAGGGAGCAGAGTGTAGAATCGGGCAATTAAGCCTCCTGTGGCGGAGCCCAAAGGTTCCTACTCCGATAGAATACCACAGCAGGGTTATTTAACGTGCGAGGAACGTGGCATCTTTCCCGACATGGTGTACCACAATGGAATTTGGTCAGGTTTACCGTATTATGGCCTGACGATCCCAGCATTAAACATGCGAGGGGTATCCCATTCCACCAGACAGGGCACATAACACAGTTGCTCTGTGGGCAGAGCACCCTAGACCCAGGCAAGGGTTCTGAGCACTTTTAGTCGCCTTTTACGACAAGCTTAGTGCTGCCGCGGTCCACCCGAGCTGGGATCGACATCTCAAAAATAATTGTTTACCAATTTTGGAACCACAAGGGTCAGAGGACGAAGGTTCCTCGTTGTATTAGCACACAAATTCCACTTAAACACAGTTAACGGCATTGCTTTTGCTGTTAATGCACCGACTTGATATAAAACATAGTTCAGCCTACGTTTGTATATTACAACTCTTACGTAATGTCACAGATTTCCGAAACTACAATGGTGTATCCATATGTCCTGAATACCCTTCGTCTACCCCGTACCCGAACCTAGGGTTTGCTCATCATCATTTACTTTTGTTTATATGTACGTTCTATTTTGTTTATGTCATGTTCTTTGTTGTATGTCTATTTTCTTTATAGTCAAAGTCAAAGTAATATATTTTATTCGGATAACCAAAACTGTATATTTGGTGTCTTCCTCCACATCAACATGATATTATATTCACTAAACAAAACAATGTATCATATTAAAGTTTTACAAACAAATTACTGAACTATGTAGAAATAACTGAACAAATATGTCTTACATTTTGTATAGAAATCGTGTGCATTAATTGAGACATGAAATCATTTGAGTATTTGTAAAAGGTGCAGTCCATTGCAAGAAAATTTATATATTTTCGTTATTTCTGGAATTTGTTCCTTTTTTTTATCACCGTTCGAATCCTGGTTTTCTGGATTCCCCATGTACACGTACATCTACATTTTGTATCACTGTATGATTTTGGTTGAAATTTTTACTAGAGTTATCGATCTTCCACCATTCGATCGTAATTATATATTAAATATAAAAAAAAATATGTGTCAAAATTTGCTGGTGATAAATTTGAGGGGCTTATTACTATTGAAAATGTTGAAACCCTATATCATTTATTTCGTGTAATAAACAGATTGACATTTACTTGAGTCTCACGCATTCAACATTTCAAAATTTATTGACACAGAGTTATTGATGACACTTCAACAATAGTAACAGAGTTGAAATTGTAAGATATTGTCATTGTGTACCTTCTGTGTTAAAATTACACCACGTTTAATTGGATTCTGATTTTGATATTCTGTACCTTCCTTTCTGTTTAGCTTTATTAAATCTACTGTGTCATTGCATTGTTCCTTTATATCTTCGGTACTTGGAACAGTAAGCACTCTATATAATAAGGTCATATACTAATTAAGCAAGATACACCAATACAAGGAAGTATGTATCGACAATATTAAAATATTGTAAAACAGAGAAAGTAAATGACAAAGTAAAATTAATAACGTGGCTTAGGAATATCAACAGGATATGCCTGTTATATAAATGAAATTGGGAATTTATGAAAGGATAATAAACGAAAACAGTTACCTTGATTACTCTTTACTTAACATTTTTGCTCAATTTTATAAAAAATATAGTAGGGGTAAGGTGTCCCACCGGACCTAACGTGTTCACCCAGAGGTCAAATATAAACTTGAAGCGTACTAGTTTTCTTCCCCAGATTTTCGTAGTTGCCATGACAACAAATATGACTTTGATGCATCATCATATGTACATCGTATACTAGACTTATCCCCCGTGCGTATAGCGTTAACAAATGCTACCAGCTCGTTATGATAACAATCATTTCTATCAAAGATGTATTCAACTTCTTCATTGGGATTGCTCGACTTATAATGACGCACACGAAGAATACTGACATCATCAACAGGTTTGGTCATCACAAGCTGTAATCCATCGCACTGAATTTCTATGGAAATATCATGCTTATTTCCTGGAATGGCATGAGTATGTAAGATTGACCCTAATGCACCGTTAGAAAACTTGAAATGACTCATGGTCACTCTTGGGAATTTCTGTTGCGAGGGAATATCATTCTCGCCATCATGCGAGAAGTATGACAATTTTCCTGCACCGGAAGAATCGTCGTCTCTTAGTACTATGGTGCTGATTGATCGATGGTCGACATCACCGACTATATATCGAGCTAAATCGATGACGTGTGTTGCTTGGTATATCATTGGCCCACCACTATACATAAGGTCATACAAGAGTTTGTTTCCACCCAAAGTGTAGGCATAGGAGAATTTAGCATTGTAAGCCATTATTTTATGTCCATGTGATTCAATAATCTGTTTCATTTTATCCACTGCTGCGTGATACCTGAAATATACAGATTAGTCTTTTGGTTTTTTAAGGGGACTTTTGAATTTTTCTAGGATATAAAGAGCAACACATCGAAGGACGGAAATTGAACTATCCGTCCAGGGCATTTCTACCATCCTCGTGTTTGATTCCTTAATCTGTAAAGTAAAGTAATTCCTGTCTTGCAATCAAAAGGTCAGTTACTGACACCTGTGTCAAAAAGGATATTTTATTGTATAAATGGGTGCATGATTTATCTTGGAGATTATTGTCCTTTTGGTATTGATAAAAGATGATAACATATACTATTCAGTGACTAACAATAAACCTAAAATTGTAAGCGCAACTTTTGTATTAGGATTTCTGAATGATGAATTTAAACTGAGCCCTATGTAATTTTTTTACCAAAAATTATCACTTAATTTTCCATTTTAATTTAACAAAATGCAAAGTAAGCAAAATTTCCTTTATAAATTATTACAGTTAGGTTCGATTTTCTCTAAACTTCTTAATAAAACTGAAGTGACTTTATTTCGTAATCGTGTGGCAAAATTCCAGATCTTTTCTCTTTTTTTAATCGAAGCTCCAATTTAAAAATATGTAAATTGTTAATAGGTTTTGTACAGCTGTTGGAGTAGGTATCCTTTGTCATAGATCTAATACATCAAAACAATTTAGCAATTTTACATAATCTTCAAGTTGAAAAATGCATATTTGCACAATTAGCATTAAAGATAAAAGAGGGGGTCACACCTTCGGTCTACAGCGTGACTGCAGACTGAAGTACTACTGAAATGATAATGTATGCATATTACGCCAATACATACCAAAGTGTTTGTAAACAACACATTCATTCGAGTACTCGACATTTTGTAAACAGCTTAAGACATGTATTATATGTGACATTTTGTAAACAACCAAGAACTTCCATAATAAACATGTATACAGTGTAGTTTTATCCAAGGGATGGAACAATTTACCTGAACATGTAGCCGACAGATACAACCACATTGGTTTCTTTTATAGCATTTTTCATTTCTGTTGCATACATTTCAAATTCTTCTGGTGGGATAACTGACAACGGTTTCTCCACGAACGTGTGAATACCAGCCTTAACGAACTGTAACTCCATATCATGATTGTTGAGGAGACATCCACGGTATGCTGGAGGTGAACCTATAAACACAGCATCAGGCTTTAACTCTAGCAATTGTCTGAAATTGGCAAACACTCTACAGTTTTTATACAAACTCCTCACTTCATCATTTGCCAGTTTTTCCTCCAATACTTTTTGAGCGAGATCTGTTTTTGGATCTACGATAGCGACTACATCTATCCCTCCAATTTTCTCAAGCCGTGTAGCGTGTGCCCAGGGTTTATTTTTACCAAAATGGATACCACCTGCCCCTACAAAACCGATCTTCAAAGTGTTCTCACTCATGTCAGCTGAGTTAGACACATCTGTAAATAAGACAGTCACAATAGAAACATCTGTATATAGGACAGTTACGATAGATACACCTGTTAATAAGACAGTCACATTAGATACATCTGTAAATAAGACAATCACGATGGATATCTGTAAATAAAAGTTGTAACAGATACATATGTAAATAAGACTGTCACAATAGAAATAAGTTTATCTACAACTACATATTGTATATGTAGCAAGCTGTGTTAGACGTTTGCTCGCGGATTATGTTCTTGAACAAAGGTAAAAAAAAAAAAAAAAAAAAAAATGACGAATTTCGTTTGTCTCGTTTACAGGGACATGTTTCCACTATCAAATATGCAGCCCGACTATTATACTAGTAGAGCTGCATATTAGATAGTGAGAGAAAGCCCCGTGTCTCATTTTATGGCACATCGATGCATGAATAGACACACGGGCCAATTAGAAGTTTTTGTGTGTATGCGTGTGTTTTGTCTCGAGTCAAAATATTTCATAAGCTTACAGACCTGAGTAAAACAATAAACGTTACCTGTGTAAGGAATTATTGACTAACACTTATGCATGTACTTGTATGAGTAAATTATGTGTATACACGTAGTAAGATAATAAGGATAACGTATGGGCCCGCATGTAAACTTCAACAATCGACGTCAAAATGTATGAATCGCCTAAAACTTTACGATATCAAACTGAAATGCAATTTTGTGTCCTTATTTTAAATACGGCACCTGTCATTTTTATCATGTAGGGCGGGGTTGCGATGACGGATTCGCGGAATTCTATTTATATTTTAGCAGGAAACGAAGTCGACTTTTTATTTGAAAATCTGCCTCGATAAGTAATGGGGAAAATACAGTATCATTCTTTTTATTTTTTTTTAATGGATGAGGAAATTGATTTCTCCAAACTTTGTAAAATTTATTCCTTTTTTAAAGATCCAGACCCCCACTAAACGTCAACTCTTGATGTCTTGGTACACTTGTGGTTCTTTGATACTTTTAAACAGTCTTGTACATCTCCAGAAATAGGGTTGGAGGAAGCGGGCATAGGGCAATAACCCGAAAAATATGTAAAAGTTTTAAGAATCAATGCATAACTGTAAGTTTCTTAATATTCACTTGGAAGTTCAATTTTTTTTTAATCCGGAGTTATCTCTCTTTGACTGTGTCACTGAAGTATTGACATTCCGGATTAACAGTCTCCACACGTTAAAACTCCATTGAAGTTCTGTAAAGAAGGGTATTAACCATGAAGCTGTATAACATATATCTCTTTTCAAATTCTTGTAAAAGGTGAACTAATACATTTAACAATATGGGATAAAAATCTCACTGATGCCAAAAAAGATTTATAATTGAAAGTTGGTTGAAAGGAACTTTCCCATCTACGTTAATATAATAGTTGCTAAGGCTGCTTGAATAAGTGACAGGGTATACTAAAAACACATTTGAATCCAGCTTTTGAAATTCTTTTGTATCATAAGTTCATATTAGAAATCTTATAGAAAGGGTTAAATGGTTTATTTAAAACTTCTAAAAGTGAATTCAAATATCTCCTTTTAATTCCTCTTTATCATTAATTTATCGAAGCTTAAGCATACACACATTTTTGAATCAAGATAAATATTTTAACGTCTTTTCATTCTCACTCTGTATGTAAAAGACACGATTTTCTTATGAATATTATTAAAAAGGGTATTATTATACCATAGAACTTGAATTAGAACAATTTAGCATTAGGTGTAATTATTATAGAAAATGTTATAATTGACAAAGACACTTTGCCAAAAAAAGGGCATTTCTGATTTGCTGATCTTGACATAACTTTTTTGGTAATTAAGATTTCCTTTCATGTTAACCAATGTAGTTTTTGAGACGACGACATAAAGTTTAAAAAGGACAAATACATTGAATAAGACAGCAAAATGTCGCATTCGTACGTAAGGCTCACTAGTATTTGGACTAGTTTTTCACTACATATTTGAATTTAATGGCATTAAATTACTGGCATTTTCATAACGAATATTTTACATTGTACTTAAAATGTAGACATACATGTATATTGCTGTTCAAAATCCTTATATAATATATAACTGCTCTATTTTCACCTATACGGATTAATTGAGGACTTGGTGGAATCGATAGTCTTTTTTTTCTGGTTTAGTTCGTTTTCGCCATTTTAGCAGCAAAAACAGATAATTAGACTTGCTGTATACATCTAGTTATTTATAACCTTCTGTCAAAGCTTCCATAACGAATAGATGTCGTTGTCCAGTACTTGACTAGCTTTATTTTAACTACAAACAGCTCTGCTAGCTTCCTTCACGTTTATCCATAGGCACCCCTATTTCACGTAACTCACACAAACCAACCTATAACACTTTCATAAGTATTATAGAGATATACATGTAAAACTTCGTCAATTCTATTTACCCTCATGACTAAGCTACTAAAGGTAAAAACAAGTACCTTATATTGTGTATCAATGTGTACACAGGATCTTCATATTCAGACAACCTATTATGAAATAGTGTTATCTCGTTCTTACTGATACTACGTACAGTCAAATTCTCATGTTCCTAAGTTTTAACTATTGTACAGAATGATTGCTACCCTAGGTCTGGAATTTTGAAAGGTAAAACAACTTAAGATAATTTTTTCATAATTGTTAGCAAATTAGCAAAATCAGTTTTTGATCCACGTTGTTTTAAGTTGACATAAAGCTAAGTGCACTGATAACGCAAGAATTTTGATGGTTTTATAAACGCAAATAGATGTTCACGCACTAACTTTTAACCGACGAGTGTTTCTTAAATAACTCTCTGAATAAATTTTGATGTCAAAACATCTCAAACACGAACCTTTGAGCCAGTAAATACAAGTGTACAATTTGAATTTCAAACAATTAAAAGAGAATTGTTTTTGTCTTAAAGTGGTGTAAAATGACATTATTTGAAATAAGAAAGTTACAGAAAACTTAACACGGAACCTTCAAATGAATTTTTTTCTTGAAAGCAGTTAAATCATGGTATAATTTTAGGGGTATGCAGTCAAATTCAATGAAAATAGGCTTTATTGGAGCGGGGGCAATCCACTTTGGCAGAGGAGATTTGCCGTGGGCCCATGCTTCACGACTTGAGAAAATCGGCGGTATTGAAGTCCTAGCCATAGTAGACCCAGATACAAAACTTGCAGAAAGCCACCTCAAGAATAAGCTAGCGTCAGAAGACACAGCCAAGTTTTATAGGAACTGTAAAGTCTTGGCACACCATAAAGACCTAATAGTTTTAAAACCTGATGCAGTTTTTATCGGTATTCCACCAGTCTACCGTGGTTCTATGGACAGTGATATTGAACTTCAATTTGTCAAGTCTGGGATCCATGTTTTTGTTGAGAAACCATTATCTGTTGTTCCACCTGAAAAGTTTGAGGAATATATGAACGCCATCAAGTCTGCAAGCGCAGAGAATAATGTGATCGTATCAGTCGGATACATGTTCAGGTAAAGACCTTCGCTAAGTAGAGAATACCATATTATATGGGTTTATGCACAAGTTGCTTCCATAGGGCATACCAATGCTTATCTAGTTAATAATGTCAGTAGATATACGACATTACGAATAAAAGATATCTTAATTATAGATTTTGTTGGCGTTCGTGTGATTACACCATCTTTTGGATTTACTAGAATTTTTGTAATCTTTATTTTGATAGGTACCACGATGCAGTGGCGAAAATGAATGAGGTTATTAAACAGCATGGCAAAAAAATCATGGCCTTCAATGCTCGGTACTATTACGCATACTCCGACGGAGTAAACAAATACTGGTATGATCAAGATAAAAGTGGTGGTCCAATAGTGGAACAAGCTACACACCTGTGTGATCTTGCAAGGTATATCGTCGGCGACGTCATTCTCGACACAGTACACACCATCATGCTTCGTGACGATGATCCATCAGGTGCCGGTCATTTAGCTAACATACCAAGACACATCGAGGAAGATATTCCAGAGGACCGCCGCCTGCCAAGGGTAACCCTCAGTCACTGGAGATTCACCAATGGTGGAGTTGGCACCCTGATGCACTCCATAGCTCTTCCCGGGGGTAGGTACGAGGCGACCGTTGACGTCCAGCTCGATGGCATGCAGTTATCACTTATACGTCCGTACGAAGATTCATGTATATTACGTGTACGGGACATCAACTCTGACGATCCGAATAAAGACATAGACTATTCCTTTAAAGGGAACGATCCATATTATAATGAACTATCGGTATTTCTCAAGGCTGTCATGAGTGGTGACAAGTCTGGAGTAAGAAGTTCATACGAAGATGCTTCCAGGACGTATCTCTTTACCTGGAGAATTAGAAACACAGGAGAAGATAATAAATGAAAATATAATGTAAACAAACATGAGATACGCTTGTGTACGAAAACTCTACAGTAATCAGATTACCTAACGAGAAATAAGCTATGAACAGTTTCTTTGCCTTTTGCGTGGAATTCAGTTTTTTTATGATACATCTATATCATTTAATTGCGGTTTTGTGACCCCCCCTTCCCATTTACTAACATGCAATGGTCAACAAGTGTCTGTTTCGTATAGTTTTAGAAAATACGAAATCATGCTTCTCAACTAAGATTTTTAGATATATGGTTTGGGTTATGGCAATATCAGTTGATATAACTATTTTCCGACTTAAGATTTGTATTAAAACATCTCTTCTTTTTTTCTGCTCAATTTGATCTTTTCACATCTATTAACACTTCTTTAATATAAAAAAATCCCCTGTTAAGTATGTGCGTGTACAAAGTCATTAAAAACTGCACTTTTTGCAGGAGTTAAATTGCACTCATATTGCAATATACATATTAGTTTATGTACAAGTCTTTGAAAGAATTAGGCAAAGTTGGAAGATATGAAATATGTATTCAAAAACCCTCAGTCTGGCAATATGATTTCACTCAAAGAAATCTTCTTTATTATGAACGTCTGCAGCACTGAATGTTTGGAAATTTTCATATAAAGATTTTCGAAAGAGTTGTCTGCCCTTGAGGTTTGCATTTGCTAACAGTAAAATTATAATTCATTTTACCAAAATGATATAGAAAATCTTGTCTTTTGTTATCGATTATGATAGTACAATAAATAAATCATACACGTTGAACACGCTGCCTGATTCTTACAGAGACTGAAAATAATATCAGAATGTAAGTAAATGTGACACACTCTCATGCAGAAAGTTAAGAACAAATCTGAATAAAAGAAACATACGTAGGCAGTGGAAGTAAAATAAGAAACGGTTATATGGTTCTTATTTATCTGACAGACTTCAGGTCATTGATATGGCTGAATTTACTCGCATCATCAGTTTTGTAATACTTTTTTTCAAATGAATTTCTATAAAACCCTTATCTTTATTGAGTACATTATTTATCTTTCTTTTAGTGGAAAAATTCCGTAGGTTCTTTTTCATTGCATATGAAATGATCCTTCTGTGAAGAAATATTTTGTTATGTACATTTTAATGCCAGATTTATTTACTCCATACAGCTATATTGATACCTTCTGTATATCAATGATAATCAACATGTTAGGGTGATGAAATATCCAAACTCACAATCTCAATATGTGTACTTTATATGTTTGAAGCACTAATTTTATATGACTTGATTTTTCACTTTTGAAGTCTATCAACCCTGTGGACAATTGTTGACTTTATATACTCGACCTTCTACTGCAATCAAATAAAAAATAATCACAATGAATGATTAAGGTTCAATAAGGACTGATCCAAAAATCTATGAAAGTAGAAAGTCCGATCCAAAAATTGGTAAAAAGGGGTTCCAGGCTACCATATGCTCATTTTTTCCTAAAATTTGACACACATTTAACCAAAATTTTCCATCAGAAATGGGGTTCTCACCCCCTAAACCACACGGGTTCGCCACTAAAAAGGTCTTTTGTTGTATTGTTGGTAGTATTTTTACGTCTATTACAAACACCCAATTTGTTTCTTCTGTAGACTAAGACATGCTGTAGACTGTTCAGTAGGTGGATTACCTAATATATACAACTGATTTGTTGAATTATGGCTCACTCACTATTTTTTTCTAACTTCTCTTTCGGTTTGATGTTTGTTGTTGATGTCCTTTCCTTTTCAATGATAATTGATTTTTGAGTGTAGGCATTTTTCATTTTTTATTTCACTCTCAACAGGCAAATTAATGAACTAACGAGGAATCATCATTATAAAAAGTATAACATTATCGTCTCAGCAGAATATCTGTACAGGCAGCTTGTTTTAAACAGATCAAAAGTAGGTACCTATAAATGGCTAACATGGACGCAGCACTCCAGCAGGGAGCCTTAAAAAAATCAATATAATCGTCTCTGTTATTCTAAATATTCTGGAATATTCAAAGCAAATGCACTTAACACTGTTTTACCATTTTGATAAATCATTTTATTTCTCACTTTGAGAAGTTTTAAAATACAGGAGAAACTATAATCATGACTGTCTAATTTGTTTCCATTCCGTTGTAGACTAAAAACCAATGTCAACACGTAACAATGCTGGTTTTTCTGAACAAGCAATGTGTCAAAGGAAATCGAACTTATTGTTGTAGCATTTCTGTTTGACCTTTAATAACCCATTAAACCTACAATTACCACTAATGTACCTAAAACCATGTAAACACAGGCAGAAAAAGACAAAACGTCAAACCTAAATATTAAAACAAAACGTCTGAATGTTTGCTATACTTATAGATCTTTAAAAAGAAAAGAGAAAACAGTAGAACAATTATGTGTCTGTATTGACTTAAGAAGAAAAGAACTATATGTGCATGTTCATGTACTTTGATATGGAATGTAAATTAATAATACTGTATTTTGTTAAGCCCAGTTGGTCTGGTGGTGAGAAACGTAGGAGAACTCAATTTACTAAAGCAAAATTATATATAACCAATTAAGTAGTACAAGGGGTCAAGAAGTCCATATTTTTGTCAAATGATGAATTTTTACTCCAAGGAGCAAACATAACAGTGATTGTACATGTTTAAAGCCCATTATCCAAAGCCTTTTTGATGTATGTATACGGCGCTTGAATTTAATCAGCAAGTGGTTAAATCCGTGGTAATTTTCCAAGCATAAGTACAGAAGCAGAACCAGGAGGTTGGACGGGGTTGTACTGCAGGTTGGACGGGGTTGTACTGTAGGTTGGAGGGGAGTGTACTGTAGGTTGGACGGGGTTGTACTGCAGGTTGGAGGGGAGTGTACTGCAGGTTGGACGGGAGTGTACCGCAGGTTGGACGGGGTTGTACTGCAGGTTGGACGGGGTTGCACTGCAGGTTGGACGGGAGTGTACCGCAGGTTGGAGGGGAGTGTACCGCAGGTTGGACGGGGTTGTACTGCAGGTTGGAGGGGAGTGTACCGCAGGTTGGAAGGGGTTGTACCGCAGGTTGGAGAGGAGTGTACCGCAGGTTGGACGGGGTTGTACTGCAGGTTGGACGGGGTTGTACCGCAGGTTGGACGGGTTTGTACAGCAGGTTGGACTCCCCTGGAGAAAAAATGAATTTTTTGGAAAAAAATGTTAAATTTTTGAAAATTTTGGGCATAAATGAGCAAATATTTGCCTGGAACCAAAATATCTGGATCCACACTCCGAGTATTTTAAAACTGCACATTATTCTTTTGGACAAATTATCTTGATAAAAAAGGGAGGACTTTAACATTCCTTGCGATAAAACTCACAACTGATGCATTTCTTTGTATATTTTTTTAAAAGAATTATAGACCTGAATTTTTTTCTTCAATAACTTATGAACTCCATTAATCGGTATGCTAAATCTTTTCATTGTTATAACTTATCTTTAAAATCAGCAACTATTCCCGAACCAATCAGGAGACAATTAAGTTTCTTTATTTGTCAAAACTTCTATTTGTACCCGAAGGTTTCAAACTCTTTCTGAGTCAAACAAAAGATCTAAACAAATTCATGGAAACATAAGGACTATTGGTTAGCAGTGACACACGCATACAAAAAATCTATACCTAATTTCTTAGACAAACAAACTTGAGAAGTTTTAAGTAAATTAACGTTTTATCGGATTTACACTTCATTTGATTTAGAAATCAATGTTGTTAGATATGACTATAAAATGAATTTTCGAAAATACCGAGTTTCCTCCCCTTGGCCACAATTTACGGATGTTATAAACTGTAGTACGATACGGAAATGTTAATGTAAACGAATAAAGAATAATTAATAAATGATATAGTAATTAATTGCAACAATTATTATGATAGAATCAAACGTATTTCAGTCACAACATCGATTTCCTACCATTTTTATATTTCCCGTTTGAGAGAAGGGAAATTGAGGGGGGAGGGTAACTACTGTTTAAAATCATATTATTGTCTGAATATTTCCATTAAAGAAAGTCCGCTGCACTGACCAGTAATAAAATTTATTGTATAACAGTGCAACACTTGTTAAATACAAATCCCAAGTTTAAGCATTGTTAATATTCATAATTGTATGGCTATATTGTTGGCGTATTATGCGATACTGTTAAAAAAAGACTGACGACTAAGTCGATAAAACGACGATAAAAATGGAAAAAAAGAATCAGTAGCTGTAAACTGTTATTTACATAACTTTGCTTTCTATGGTTGCCATTCTAACCATGCTCTATATAAGCAAGAACATAATTTCTCTCTCGATGAAAGCATTGTGTTGACGATGAAAAGATTCTATCATTTCATGTTTATTTTAAAAGGCATCTTTTAAATTTTATAATCAGGCACTTACTTAAATACAAACAAGCATTCGTTTGACAACAAAGAGCTGAATAACACGCATTATAAAACGTATTTGTTTGACAAAAATAAATAGTATTCATCTTTGACTTTCATCTTTCAGTCGTTTTCAATTAAATACTATTGAACTCATTGAGACGAAGAATCGGCCTTTGCTTTGAATGATTACCGAAAACGAACTTGCCTTTCAATGTAGTTAAATGATTCTTCATATTATTTGTACGTATACTATATTGATCGGTAAAACATTCTGTTGGCGTCCCTGTAACAATGGCATACGGTAAAACATCTGGTATTTAAAATTGTGAATTTAAGTTGGTAAAAAGTGGAATTATGAAAAGAAATTATTAATAAATAAACACATTTTATTGGATTTTACTAAATACTGCCATTAGATTCAGCATGTGATTTTCCTAAATTTACAAGTTTCAATACCGTTCTAAATTTTCGGAAACAAGTTTTATGATTGTATTTGGATTTTTGTATCGGACAGTTTCGTTATGAGCTGGAATATTGTTGTGGCATTCATCTTTCTTGGATTACAATACGCAGGTATGTATTAACGTTAAATGAAACCAGTTTTGGTATTAAATTTCCAACACATCACATATTTCCATGCGCAGTCACAAAGATTTGAAAATTGCTTGATAAATTTATTGCCACAGGTCAACGTTCATTGAACGCCCTACGAACGAAATTAGTTATCTTAATTATGAACTGGAACTGATTCTCTACTATATCGAACTGATTACCTACTATAATTGTTAATCGCTAATTAGGAAACCGGAAACGCAAAAAATGTAAAAACGAATTGCAAACAGACAGAGGACACTCTTTTACGACCATCGGTCACCAGAGCCACAAACCATACATTAATGGTTTACCATGATTCGATAGTTATTTCGTATATGTAATTGTCTATTTATTTGTAAAGACACGATTGTTATATTGATTAGTATGTGTTCTATTTCCTATTGAATCTTAAAAGTGCCATCTTGTTGTAATGTTAGAATCTGCCTTGTAGAATAATTATCTCATGGACTTCCTCTTACTTCTCCTCATGACTTCCTCTTACTTCTCCTTAGAACTTTCTTTTACTTCCCCTCAAGACTTCCTCTTACTTCTCCTTAGGACTTTCTTTTACTTCCCCTCAGGACTTCCTCTTACTTCTCCTTAGGACTTTCTCTTACTTCTCCTTAGGACTTCCTCTTACTTCTCCTTAGGACTTCCTCTTACTTCCCCTCAGGACTTCCTCCTTTGTTTTGATACTAGTACATATAAAGTGTGCATAGGCACCATATTTCATCATAAATGATATATTGCTAATTTATTCTTATTTGGAAAAGACAATAAAAACAAAAAAGTACATCACACAAATGTCACAGAGGAAAACGGTATGTATTTATGTTAAGTAGAAAGTGGCTTCATCGTTATACTCTATATAAAATAATACAACAAATCATTTGACCCCAAACGACAACAATAAAGAGACTATTAATACATAGTCTAAGCCCATAGAGAAATACGTGTGAACATTATACATGTAGGTGAGATAACGAATGCAAACCGCATATTTATAAACCGTCTAAAGTCAGATGACTTATCTTGACTATATCAATACGAACCCAAAAAAACCAACAAGCCCCCCCGCCCCCCCAAAAAAAAAGAAAAATTAAAAAAAAAAACCCCAAACAAAACCAAGCATACAAAAAAAAAAAATCAAACGATAAAGCAAAGATAAGACATAAAAAAAATAACAACAACAACAATCCTCTAACACCACTAACAACAACAATAGCATAACCCCCACTCCCAAAAAAAAACAAAAAAACAAAAACAAAAACAAAACAAAACTCCTATCAACACGAACACCACTCAGCAACAACAATAAGGTAAGGCAAATGCAAACAAACATAAATAATACAAACAAACAATTTGATAAAAATTATACGACAAAAAACATTGACAAACGCAAACATATCAGAATAAAATAAACACACAAACAAACTGAAAAAAATTTAGACAAGACAACTCGTGTAATTCAAAACAAAATCCGTTAATGAAGAGTATGAAATGAATCAGACAATTTATCAGACAAATTACAATGTAGAAATGAGTAAACCCCTGTGCAATGCAGGAGATTATTAGATCCTGTCTATATCGACATTTATTGATGTTCTCATTGATTATTTACCCTTATTTTTGCATATGTTTAAACCATTTTAATTGTCCAGTTTTATTGCATATCTGTTTAGTCTCTCAGATATAAACTGACACGCGAGTTGACAACAAAATGTAAATGGCAACATTCCGAGCCGTTTTTGTCACATATTTTCTGTTTTGCTTTCTCTCAATTAAGTTGAAAAATCAAAGATATTTTTGAACGTTTAAGTTTGTAATGTAATAGTTACTTTTTTTCTCCTAATAATCTTAAATCAAAAAAAAAAAAAATGCATCCTTTTCTCCCTTTATCATATAAACAAATAATGAACAAATGGACCTGCAACCTTTGTATGACTATAGGAAATTTTCTTAAGTCCACCACCACTTTCTTATAAACAATAGCAGGTTTGCAAATTTGATAGATAAAGCATAAACACGTGAACGGCGATTAGGAAAATATTCGTTAAATTTTTTTCAAGAAATTACAAAATTAGTGTCTGCTTGATGTTTGTTTTGAATAGTACTTTCATTCTGACGTCATCTCCCCTTTTTGATATTTAACTAGGACAACAAAATTATATTCAGCCATGTATATGTCTCTTATCGTGCAATTTTCTTTTTGAATTATTGACAACAAATATAAAGGCTTACTAAAGACTGATTCTATACGATAATGTCCCTTTGAACGTGTGAAGTTATATACACTAAATTTCAACTAACGGCTTCAATTTACTTGGTACATGTACAAACCGATATCTTTTGCACAGATTATTTTCAGCTGTAATATACTTTTTATACATAAATAAACACTGCTCATTTATCTTAAAATTTCATCATCACAATAAACAGTGTTAAACGTAGTTAATCCGAAAGGGATTATTAGTTCTACGAAAAAAAAAAAAAGTTCTACGCCTGTTTTTTTAAATAATAGTATGGGAATTAATAATATATAATTAGTTTATATTTTGTTAATTTCAACTAACATAACAGTTCAATATCATACACCGATAAGTGTCGTGGTAGTTTTACTCTTTTGAGGTAATTGGTAAATAGAAACATCTACTCAGGAAAACTCCAAATTGTGTTTTAAAATGTTTTACATGCTTTGGCTTGCGCAAATGTATCACACAAAACTCCTATATTGAAAAAAACAAAAACTAGACTTTTTTTCATACAAAAAGTTGAATAGAAGACGCTCAATTTCAATATGATACTTATCTAAATGTATTTCATTATTTAATTAGTTCGTTCCAAAACATATGTTCATGTATAACAAAACATATTAAAAAAAAACGTTTCAAAATTTCCTGTGTACTCTTCTTGATTTGGAAAAAATTGACATAATTATTCATCTAAGCCCATCCCTCTACAGTGAAGTGTTATCAATGATTTTTTAGTCACAATTATCAAGATTTGTTTATAAAAAAGGATTGATTCTGTAATGTAAGAATGTGCCAATAATGCAATAAATATATAACCATACCCCTATAAAACCCCAGAACATGTCCGGTGACGTTGAATTTTAGGTTTGATACCTAGCTAAATTAGGTATCAAGATATTGTTGAAGCTTCTTTCCGTAATCTCACAATTCTGTACGACTCTGCTGGACTGAAAATTATTCAGACAAAAGCAAAGACATGTATGAAGTGCACCCTTCTAATTTAGAAGTTGTATTAGATATACATGTATATAACGTCTCCGTAGACAAAAATGTATGAAAAAAAAGAGATATAACTAATGCAAAGTAGCATATATTTAATATGCAAACTCAATTTTACAAGATTTTCGATGTAATAAATCCACATTTCCTATAACAAGTATTTACAAAGTATTGCTTTGTTTCTATTCTAAAAGAAAGCAATTCTATTGTCTTCTATCTTCAAAGTTATTGTCTAAAAATTAACAAAGCCTATAAAGTGGTAATATATACGCCTCTAATAGGGTGTATTTTGGGTTAGTTGTTCGTTAGTGGTTTATTCGGTTAGTTTCCGATCCTATATTTTACCTTTTTTTAGTTTTCTTTCCTCGTTTGTCTACCCGGTTTATGGTCATCATCATGAACTCGTGGATTGTTACGGTGTATCCATCTGCACCATGAAAACTGATTAGTTCAACGTGTCATAGTTTTTCCTTTCTCCTTCCGACCACCTCGGACTTGACTTTTTATGAGCAACTCGGCGGATGTTTCTAGAAAAGCAGAGGACACTTACCCTACCGGTGCACCTAGTCCATGGTCCCAGTTTTTATTGGAGTCTGAGTTGCTTATTTGCTTTTGTTACTTTGTATGTATGATTTTAGTTACTCTATGTTATTTGTTGTGTATGTCTGTTTTCCATGTCTGGTCTTTGTCCCTGGATTACATTCAATCTTTTGATTACCACTATAACCTTGATTACTCTTACCGAAAGTTTTAGCCTTTTCACAAAAAAATATTCGTTGACATATTTTTTTTTTAATGAAACGATTACGACATTGACGAAAAAAATAAAGTTTTTATGCAACATGCATAAATTCCTTACAACATTAGGAGGCTGACAGGTAATTGTTCGATCAGGACATATACACACATGCTTCAACAAACGATGTTTTAGTCAAAAGTTGTCTTGATACAATAGGCTTTTATGGTTGGAATATTTAAGTTGTTGAGGGATGTGGCCAAAATCTTCTGCAAAGAAAATGTAATGAAACCAAATGTTTTCCCTAATTCAGCATAATTTAGGCGTATCACTCCTTTTCGCACTATTATTGACATGTTATGGATGGATAAATAGCAAACCAGATTTTCCAGGCAAAGTAAACACATTCTATTGAATATGATGCACAATCCATATAGATTTGACAAAGGTGTTTTCAGGTCCGAATTTCTTATAAACTGAAGGTACCCCTTTATTATTTCAAATATTAGACGCGCATTTAGCATGCCTTGTACGACTTGCTACCACATCAGAATCTACAAATACTATGTACCCTTTTGAAACTCATTCTCTGGTTCTTGAAATATCTTAAAAAGAAACCCATGGGATTTAAGCAATCATTAATCTCCCCTTGCAAGTGAGTAGAACAAGGATTTGGCTTTTTTATTTTAGGAAGTATCTGCCGTCCTCGTTCTCATCCTACTTCAATCTTTTCTTTAACAAAACTGTGAGACACCTGTACAATTTTAAAGTGGGTCATTATCGCTGACAATATCGTACAAGGGCTTACCAAATCATGCAATGAATTGAGAAAAGCCAGTCTTATTAATCGTTTGTCAATAGAAATATTTTTAAATGTGTAATTATTATGTAATTCTTTGCAAACGCAAAACACGATTTGAACTTCACTGAATTCGTTTTAGAATACTTGCAGACATTTTGACGTCACTTATAAGTCAAAAAAGAAACTGATTTTTCTCAAATGGAAAATTCAGTTACACAAGAAGTTCTAAATATGTGGGCTCAGTACAAGGCAATGACTTCTATTTGTCTTCAAGTGACAAATTAGATCTTTAAATGAATTCTTTTTGTACCATTTAACTTATAATTCAACTGCTTTAAATTCCTGATTGCCGACATGACAATCGAGGTTTTTCTGAGCAAATGAAATACCAAAAGAAGTGTTTAGTGTAGTCCGAGTTGCTCATTTGTTTTTGTTACTTTGTATGTATGAATTTAGTTAAGTTATGTTCTTTGTTGTGTATGTCTATTTTCCTTGTCTGGTCTTTGGATTACATTCTTTTGATTACTGCTACAACTTTGGTTCCCTTGATTACTCTTTCAATCTTATGGTCATTTCCAAATCAGTTAAAATACACGAATTACAATTAAAGACTTGAGAATATCAACGTGTCTGAAAGGGAGAAATTTGTGGAAAAAAGCGATTTGTATATTGACAAGAAAAACACAAAATCACAAAATATTTAGTCCAAGCTCACAAGGAAAGGGCGCGTGATCATTATAGGTGAGATAACGAATTTAAACCGTATATCTGTATACTATACAAATGCACAAAAAACAAAACAAAACAAAATAAAATGATATACATAAAAAAAAACAAACAAAACAAAAACAAACAAAACACCAACAAACAAACAAATAAAAAACAACATATTTGTAGTGATATCAATTAGTGATGTTTTACCTTTACTTTTTTATGGAAAAAGGCACCTCTCTACACAGGAAATTTGAATGATGTTTTGTCATTTGCAATAAATGTATTTGAAGCACATGTTTATGAGCCATAAGGTAAACACACGTTTTTGAGTATATACAGTAGATGAAAACATATGTTTATCACTCACACACATTATCTTTTCATAAAACAAATCTGATTGAAAACATTTAATTTCTATTTGACCTATTTGACAATATGATGATTTTTTATGTGTTATTTTCTCACTATTTTAATTCACTATTAAATCTTATGAAGTTGTATTCATAGTAATGTACATGTTTTCATGCCTTAAACAAAATTTTAGCAACCGTTCACCTCTATATGTAATTTAGGGTTTAGATCTTCCAAGTTATTTATACATCATACGAGGTATTCTTTTCTAGACACCAATAACATTAATGCAAGAATTTGCCAAGAATATTATAGAAATAAACCTTGCCCCTATGAAACTCCTGAAAATGACCGTGGTATTGGAAATTTAAGTTGGCTCTTAGCTATAGTTTTGTATCATGCTTTATTGAGTTTGATACTCCTTGCAGTAATCAACCACACTGATGATATTGTTGTGATTGAAATCATCACTACAGAAGGTTTATGGTCGTCATCATGAACTGGTGGAGGGTTACGGTGTATCCATCTGCGCCATGAAAACTGATGTGTTCAACGGGTCATATTTTTTCCTTTCCCCTTCCGACTACCTCGGACTTGACAGTTTATGAGCAACTCGGCGGGTTGTTTCTAGAAAAACGGAGGACGCTTACCGTACAGGTACACCTGGTCCATGCTCCTAGCTTTTTGTGGACTCCGAGTTGCTCATTTGCTTTTGTTACTTTGTATGTATGATTTTAGTTGCTTTATGTTCTTTGTTGTGCATGTCTGTTTTTCATGTCTGGTCTTTGTCCCTGGATTACATTCTTTTGATCACAACTAGAACCTTGGTTTCCTTGATTACTCTTGCACGGACCATCATGACAATCATTTAGACAAAAGCAAACAACTGATTGAAGTTAATATGTCTGATTTTGAAGTTGTATTTTGAATACCTAAACAATGTCTGCAAAATAACATAAGTTAAGATGTTAAGATTCTATAGGGTAAGATGAATACAAAGCAATAGTCCATTAAACATGTTAATCGTCTACTTAACAGAAATGTCAACTTTTTCTAGATAGGTATTTGTAATATATGTTGTTTCTATTCTCTTGTCCTTGCCTTTAAAGTCAGTGCCTAAAATTGTCAAAGAAACTCGTCAGTTGTGACCTCTTAAACACTCGTATCGGGAAGCTGAATTTTGATTGCTAGACTTTTATTGGATTTAACTCACGTACAATAGACAGCCATGAACTCAAGCTAATCCTCTTCAATCTATTTTTACAAAAGTGTAAGACACCTGTACATTTTGAGAGTAGGTCAAATATAATAGTTTGCTTAATTGTGATTTTGATTGAGAAAATCTTGTCTTTTTAATTGTTCTTTAAATGACTATATACGTGTATTTAGTATGTAATTTTGTATTTGAGTAAACATGACTTCAACTTACGTTAATTGGTTATTTGAATTCTAGCAGACATTTTGAAGTCACTAATAAGTTAAGAAAAACTGATTTTACCCCTAAAATACACAATTTAGTTTCACAAGGTTACATGTGGACCCGATACAAGACAATGACTTCTATGCTATCGTGTTCTTTAAAAGAAAATGTGATCTTTCAATTTTTCGTACCATCTAACTTTTAATTGAACTAAACCCTGGTTGAGCGACATGATTATTACGATCGAGCAAATGAGCAAATGAAATACAAAAGGTAAACAAAATTATTGATATAAGAAGTCTTGGTGAATTCAGTGTTATAAGCACGGAAAAGTATCTACAGGTCTAAAAGAAATAAATAAACAAAGTGTATACATGTCTAGCTTATACTATAACCGAGCAGTACGAACCCAGCTAAACACCAAGTTGTACTTATGTTGATCGCAACATACACAACAAATAACATAAAGTAACTAAAATCATACATACAAAGTAACCAAAGCAAATGAGCGACTCGGACTCCAATAAAAGCTGGGAGCATGGACCAGGTGCACCGGTATGGTAACCGTCCTCTGCTTTTCTAGAAACCGCTGAGTTGCTCATAAAAAGTCAAGTCCGGGGTAGACAAACGAGGAAAGGAAAACTATGACCAGTTGAATAAATCAGTTTTCATGACGCAGATGGATACACTATAACGATCCACGAGTTCATGGTGACGACCATAAAACTTCTGTAGTGATGACTTCAATCTTGTAGCAACATAACCCTGTTCCAGAAGCCTATTTGTTAGAGTTCTAGCGCGATACAAAAAGTCTGCGTAGTTTCGGCAAGCTCTGGCATAACGTATGAGTTGTGATACGAACCTTCCATACGCAGGTGCTGCAGGGATATTTCCACAGATGAAAGGAAAGTTGACAATTCTGAATGAAAATAGTTTTCCTTTACCATCGATTTCTAAGTGTAGGTCAAGATATGAGACC
Source organism: Perna viridis (assembly GCA_037379345.1). Lineage (NCBI taxonomy): Eukaryota > Metazoa > Mollusca > Bivalvia > Mytilida > Mytilidae > Perna > Perna viridis. The sequence continues at coordinate 1,004,456 of CM074520.1, forward strand.
TTACAGTGTCTGTAGTATCCTTTATCTCAAGTTCTTTTGGGTAGATGTGATGTATCAATTTCCCGAATTTAGGATTGTTTAAAGATAATACGTCATCTATATAGCGGAAACTGAGATTAAAGGATCTAGCCAAACGATATTCTTTCTTTAGGATCAATTCAGCCATAAAATCAGCCTCATAAGAGTGAAGGAATAGGTCAGCAAGTAAAGGAGCACAATTTGTTCCCATTGGAATGCCGACCGTTTGTTGATAAACACGTCCACCACACTGGACAAATATGTTGTCGATTAAAAATTCCCTCCTCTGTATATTTGGAAGATAATTTGGAATTATTTCTTACAGAGTATGAGGAATCTCTACAAAGAACTATATATTTGTATCTAGGTGTACCATCTTTTTTGAAAAAAAAAGCAACGATGTATAATGTTTTTAAGACGGGATTTTAACAGAGTATGGGGAATAGAAGCATACAGTGTTGAAAAATTATAGGTTTTAATGCTTGTTATATTCAGATAATAGTCTTGAAATGATTGTCTCGAAAAGATCTTTCGAATTTTTCAGGATCCACATTGAATTAATACCACTACGGGAGTAACAAGTGTTGGGGTAGGACTGCAGACCCTCTTTAACAGTTGTGAGTATAGAAGTTAAAAGTTTAGGAGTCCAGTACATAGACGGTAAATCACAATCATCGTCCTTGGTAGAGAGACCAAACGAGCATAGCACAGATTTATGGTTGTCCACAATCTCTTCTTTTGTAGAGTGTGGTAGCAGTATAGGTCTTATCACTGCTATTATTTTCTACGTCTACTTCTGATAATAAACATTTGATATACAACGTGTTGCAGACAAAAACGATGTTGTTTTTGGTTTTGTCTGCTGGTACGACAACATATTTTTCATGTATTATAGACAATGTTTTTGCTACATCGGGGTCTTTGAAAACTGATGTACATTTGGAACTCATTGACCTACTTAAAACTTTGATTCGTTTCAAAATTAAAGACCTCACGGCCTTTAACCACTCTGACAGAAAATCAATGTCTTCTTGTTCTCGTTTTATCCATTTTCTCGCATAGTCCTCGACGGCATCCATAAGAACTTTAAAGTTATAATTCCAATTTATGGAGCGTGGTTCACGGTACTTGGGACCCTCAGAAAGGATATTACGCAGAGATTCGTTTTCGATGATGGGTAAATCTCCCGTAACGACGTAACCAGAAGGACCATATTTGAATGGAGAGTTTTTGCAAGAACTGTCAGGTGGTTTAGCCTTGAAGTCCCCAATCTCGAGGTTCTGAAATTCTGAGCCTTTTATAAATGAAAATTTTGGATGCAATGGGTGAAGTATAGGAATATGAAATAATTGGTATGGATTTGTCTTTAAAATATGGTGGAATTTTGTTGGTGACGTTTTTGTGATGAAGGATGTTAGCCAAATTAATTGCATCTATATTTTTTTTGACAAACGGTAGTGGAAGAAATGATCGTTTTTCTTCATCTTGACTTTCACACAAACTGGTTTAAAGAGTCTGTGGAAACCAATATCCAAAATGATGGCAACAAGTCTGTATAATGATGAGGTGGGGTCAGAAACAGGAGTGTCAAGACTTGTTTTGTAAAGGGAGTGTAGTAGAGTGAGAGGTATAGAATAAAGTTTGGTTCTAATGTGATGAAGTCCAAGAGGTTTTTGTATGAAAGGAAGGAGACCATCTAAGGAGTCGTCATGTAACTTAGGTGACGTATATTGGCGATGGCCATGACTCCTTTCCCGTCTTGGATTTTGTCAAATAAATTCATCACATTTATGCTATTGTTATATTGGCTTGAAAGGTTTCCTATACTTTTGATGTTGTCATTGCATCCGTAAGATATTGCAGTACCTAGTATGCCTATCCAGTACTCCTCTCTTTCCCTACGATAATTTTTACGTAGAACGGGACGAGATCTTGTTGATCAACTGTCGGGAATTAGGTGGTGTTAATTCCCGAACGATGACCGGATATTCGTTTGTTTAATCTTTCTTGTGTTGCGTAAACCACATAAGTTGCATTTTAATCCATATATTAAGTTTGTTCATCATGACTTCTTGTATGGAAGGTTTTGTTTGTAATGGAACTGGAGAAGTAAGAATCGGTTATAAGAATGTTGCATGTTTTGCAATTTTTAATTCCACATTTTGATATGGTACAATGCGGAACAGTTTATTCTTCTTAAAAGACACCTATCGTGTTGCTAAATATGAAGAAAGTTCTAATCTGTTGTAAAATAATTTGATCTCGACAGAAGCCCGGATGTTTTTGTTATTAATAGAAGTACAATTAAATTTATATTTTAGAAACACAAATGTCATTTAAAAATATAAAAAAAAACATTCGTAAGATATTGAATTGAGTTAATGTTTTCATAGAACTATTAAGAAAGGTTTAGGCGATCCTTAATCTTTAATATCGTTAATGTTCAGTCCATTTCAGTTAGTGTATGTTCAGTGTTGATTGCTGTTTCATTGTTGATTTGTAAAACTTTATTGTGAATAACAATGTAAAAATATACACAGCTTAGGTAGTACAGTACAGTTAGGTCATTTCTGAAAAATTGGTCTCATTTTGTTGAAATAAAGCTGTTTCGAGACAGTCCGCACAGAAATTTCTAGTGTTTTGTTATAAAAAGTGCATATTTTTGAAATCCTTGGTGTGTGGAAGTTCAATTCATTTATAAGTAATTTAGTAATTATTGTTATAAAATCCAGTAGCCATGGTAACATACTGAAAAAATATTACTGGGTTTTAGTACAAATCAGGGGTGCCTTTCCAAAACTAACAGCCAATTACTATGGTTTATAAAATATCAAATAAAATAAATAAAACCTTAAACTGCCACAGAAGTCTTAATATATATGATACCTGAAATGATTTACAGAGCCATTAAAAATTGTGCTTTAGCTCATTAGCTATTGTCCATTACATACCGTCAGTTTTGTAATAGGAATAAAATATAATAATTTTTTTATCTCTATTTCATATCTATCTAAATACTAAGTTTAAAGATAGCTTCTTCCTTAAATGAAACTGAATGTGTAAAGGTTTTTGGTAACGACCCAATTCATGGCAACCTAAAGGGTTTAAATAGTCTACAAATAGTGGACTGGTCACAAAGCTTAGTTATGGTCTAACGTACAAATAGTGGACTGGTCACAAAGCTTAGTTATGTCTAACGTAGCCATTTGTGGACTGGTCATTGGTCACAAAGCTTAGTTATGTCTAACGTAGCCATTTGTGGACTGGTCATTGGTCACAAAGCTTAGTTATGGTCTAACGTAGCCATTTGTGGACTGGTCATTGGTCACAAAGCTTAGTTAGGTCTAACGTAACCAAATAGTGGACTGGTCACAAAGCTTAGTTAGGTCTAACGTAGCCAAATAGTGGACTGGTCACAAAGCTTAGTTAGGTCTAACGTAGCCAAATAGTGGACTGGTCACAAAGCATAGTTAGGTCTAACGTAGCCATTTGTGGACTGGTCACAAAGCTTAGTTATGTCTAACGTAGCCATTTGTGGACTGGTCATTGGTCACAAAGCTTAGTTATGTCTAACGTAGCCATTTGTGGAGAACAAATACTTGTCTGAGACGAATTACTGTGGCTTCGACATGAAAACTAAACATTTATTTAAAATGAACAAAAACCGAAAAAAACACAAAAAATATGCAAATAGCTAATCAAGTACTCAATGTTGTTTCTTTTACAATTTGCCTTTTTATTTCTTACGAGTTCTGAATGCGGAAATGAGTTAATAAATCCCGAACGTAAGTTCTTGAAAATAAACTGTTTATGCTGAAGCATTTTTATGCAAAAATAAACGGCCTTATCCATTCACTTATTGTCTTTAACGACTTGCATTGTTCTTTTTCAGTAATTCTAATATCATAAATCATAGCAGTGACCATCACTCTCTACGTTAATTTCAAAACTGCTTTATTAAAAGCCATTTTTGTAAAATCTACATTTTGAAACGTGCTTATGTTCTTTCGAAAAGGTTTATATAGTAGGATAATATTACTTATAAACATCAGGGCTCTTCAAAATAAACAAAAATATAGATATTTAAAAAAACTAAGGACACTTACACTAGTCTGCGTAGTTACGGCAAGCTCTGGCATTACGTATGAGTTGTGATATGAAAACTCCATACTCAGGTGCGTAACGGATGTTGCTACAGATGAAAGGAAAATGGATAATACTGCATGAAAAGTCATCACGTTTGTCGTGTAGTTTAAACAAGAGTTTTCCTTTACCATCGATCTTTAAGTGTAGTTTGACTTAACCGTGTCTATAGTATCCTTTATCTCAAGTTCTTTGGGGTAGATGCGATATATCAAATCCTCGACACTAGGGTTGTTTAACGATAATACGTTATCTATAAAGATTAAAGTTTGTCGATCAAAAATTCCAGCATTATGAAAACATCTCCTTTGATATATTTGCATGATAATTTGGAATTATTTTTACAAAGCATGAGGAATATATACTAAGAACTACATATTTGTATCTAAGTGTACCGTCCTTTGTTTTGAGTAACAGCGATGTATAATGTTTTTGAGTCGGGATTTTAACTGAGTATGGGGAATAGTAGTATACAGTGTTGACAAATCATAGGTTTCAAAGCGATTATATTCTGATAATAATCTTGAATTGAGGCTTTCCATTAGATCTTTCTAATTTTCAGGATCCACATGGAATTAATACAAACTATAAATTACAGACATCAAACGTTTTATTAAGAATTTAAATCGACCATTAAGAACAGAAACAAGACACAAATACACATTCATATCGAACATTTTTTTTATAAACTCTTAAAATTAAATGAAAATTAAATGAACAATGTACACAAAAATGCCGAATGGACAATTATTTTTCAAGTTTATGTCATTTTGATGAGCTATGTCTTTTTTTTTTTTATATATATTGAACGTTGTACTGTCTTATCAATGCATTTGCTATATGAAGCTGTTTTAAGTTCCAGAGTGAAAATAACATATTATTTATGCCAAGAGCCGGAACGGAATATTTTAAACGATCATTCATTAGGTAGCTTATTATGGAACAATATGCAAATAATTATTAGAAATATACAAGAGTTAAAAGTTTCAAAAAATCATATTAATTAAAAATTATGTTAATATGTAACTAATTAAATTTGATATATAAATAATTATGTGAAGTTAATAATTTGTCATTTTATTGTGTTACTTTTAGTTACATTTTAGTTTTTATGTTGTAAACTAAATAGATATATGTATACAGGACCATATTGTAAACTAGTCCACGAACTAAATATGCTATTCTGTTTAAATAAAGGATATTATTGTTAATATTATATGTTATATTAATTGGATTTGAACACTAAGGTTTCAACATAAGTACGGACTAAAGTAGGAACTCTATCTAAACCGCCCAAGTTTTCATGTTGTGAGCAAAATTATGGATATAACGCAAATTATACACTTCCTTTTCTTCTCTGAGTACGCAATTCATATCTAAGATATGGAACTCTTTCTTATGACATTGTAGATGCAGCTTGCGCAGGTGAAATTCCATTGTCAGCAGGGACATGGAAGACAAACAGTCAAGGAACATGGACAATTCCATCATCACGTGATTCAATACAAAACTATAGAGTTAAACATAAAAAAACTGAACCAGAAAAGCTTTTGACGATGAACTGTATAGACAATAGAACAGACGGATACATTCTTTTTAAGTAAGTTAAAGGATAAATCCTAACCGATACACACAACTAATTAAAACTGTTAGATATACACAATGTGGATTTTTAATCCCTAAATTAATGTAGAAATAGGTATTTAAAATGAAGAATCATAACGTTCAAGCCCATCTGAACTTACCTTTAATTACCATAACTCTCAGCGCTTTTTTCTATGAAAATGAAAACATTTTAAAAGGCACAGTTGTAATAATTTTTGGTACATGACAAAATAACATCAATATGATGCCCATTAAATAAATATGATGGGATAACAAACGTGAGGAATATCTAAACAATTATCTTTCAATTTTATGTCATTTCCGATAAATTATGTCTTTTTCTGATATGTTGATCAATATAATAATATATGTATTATATGTCATTTTAATCTGCACACAGAAAGAACATTTTTATTACAAACTAAAGATTCTAGATGAGTTCTTTTCATACTTTTGCAAATTCTCCGTAGTTTCTCTGAGTAATGACTACAAACTATTGTAGCATCTCTTTATTAGAGTTGCCCATTTTGCGATTGGCCAAGTGTGGAATTGCAGTCTGTTTAATTATTTCTACTTTCTTTTTAGATCTTTAGAAGTCGTTCCTTTATTTTCAACTGTGTCCGGCAACGTTTTCGTCTGCATAAAGTTTGAACAGCAGTCAACATCTAATGAAGATGCTTTCTATTTCTATTTAGGCTCTGGTAAGTGGATCTACTAGACAATTCTATAACTGAGAAAACATCCACACACATTATTCGCTTGCACTAATCTGCTCGGGTATTGCTAAATACCGTTTTAGCTGTAATGGGTCATACCTTCAAGGAAACAATACTATGATCCAAAGATTATGAAACCATACAGACATCCTCTTCAAGTCAAACGTTGTCAATACCGATAAACTGTTACTACTAGTACTAAAATATGCTTGTTTATGATTTAGAACATTAAGAGTAGACTGATACACCATATCCATTCTCGTTAAATGATTGACTATAAAATTGATAGAATCATGAGTTGTCTTGACTAATTCTTAACTAATCCAAATACTAAGTCATGTAGAAACAAAATCAACTGATATGTTATGAAACTAGTAGTGTAAAATGGTTAATTTAATTTTAGCAGTTTTTGGGTAAATTTACTAATTGCATTTCAGAAAGAAATTTTCAAGATGTCAATATTTCTTGCCCATAAAATGTAGCATTTTTTTCAGGTGAAACAACAGATATTGATGCAGGTATTACATTTACATAGGATAGCAGGCTCTCTATATTTTTTAAGAATGCTTGTACTGAAAAGTAATGCTAAATCGACGTAAAGCTCATTGTAAGCTCTATGGGAATATCGATGTTGTATGCGTCTATTGTGATTACAAAAATCAATTGTTTCTCCATATTTTTTTATGGCTAACTTCTCCATGCTTTTAAGAGAATTTCCATGCTCAACTTACATTTTTCCGACACAGGCGGTATAGTTTCGCTTTTTACCCTTTGACCTTAAAGACGCTCCTACATGGAAACGCAAGTCACCTGATTGAAACTCTGCTTACCGATTAGCCAAAAACTGATAACTTAGTTGCGTTTGAAAATACTGTATCGAAAATTGAAATTGCGTGCCATGTGTTACTTTCTGAATTATAAGTAAAACGAACAAATTTTACTGCGTCTTTTTAAAGAGAGTACATGTATTAATACAATAAAAACAGTTAATTATATCTGCTGCATAGATCGGGTCAGAAAAGTCTGATTACTGAATTGGTGAATACCCTGGGCGACCAACGGCCAATCAGCAGTTTCATCGGCTCTGTATATTTTAAATACAAAAAAGAAATAGCAATCATATTTGTGTATATTAATTGCATTTGTCTGTATGCTCCACACATGTTTCAAGGAGTAACGTCTCTCATCGACTGGACAACACGTGATTAGTATTAATTCATCGATTTATGTTCGTATTTTCTTTGGAATTTATTTTTATAAAGACATTTTATAATTAAATGGTGACCCATTGACATATTTTTAGATGGCAATATAGCTGTGTATGAGAGGTTTATTCTTTCCTCCAGTTCCGTTGATTTCTCAACGCAATGCTCAGACACGTCTACAAGCGGAGAAAGAGCGAATGTAGCCATCAAAAACGGTAAAATACATAATATGAAAAAAAAAAAAAAAAAAAGAAAAAGAAAAAACATCAACCATATTTCATCGTTCAAACTTTTCATACTCGCAAAATCAAGATAAATGTTTGCTACTGCTTTCGATATTTTATGCCGACAGCGTATAAATATTTGCTGTGTAAAGCTTATGTTTCAAGCAAAAAGAAATTTGATATCATATTTCTCTAACACATTTTTCACAAAAAAACAGTACCGTTTTTAACATGATTTTTGTTTACCTTTAGGCGCAGAAGCGAACGCTGCTATAGAATGTCCATCCTCATTGATAGGAACATTATCATACAATGGTACATCTTGTGACTCTACTCATCTGGATGTCTGTACTACACGGTCTATATTTAACTACAACTATACAGTCTGTTTAGAGAAACAAATGTTTTCAGGTTGGTACATTACTTGTAAATGGGAAACTTCCCATTCTATTGTATAAGGGGGAATGGGGAATAGGGAGTGGGGACGGGGGGGGGTGGGGGGCGGTGGGGAATTGTGTATAATGGATTGGCATTTTGAATAGGAAAAATGGGAAATTTTTGTATTTATTGATATACAAAATGTACTAAGATAATTAAAAATCCCAGTTTAAATGTTGAAGAATCTGAAGGTATAAAATTTAATTTTATAATGAAAATATCTAATGAGAAATATGCAATGGGGATTCTATTGGGGGATGGGGATTTTTTATTGGGAAGGGGAATCTTAATTGTGGAATGGGGATGGGGATGGGATATGGGGGATAGTATATGGTGTAAGTGAGAATTTTATACCATTCAAGAGCTGTTTATGGTGATTTGCAACAATTCACTCATTTCATTTTGAAAATTTCTATAATTCTTATATTCTTTAATATAGTAAAGACTATCTACGGAGAAGCAGCTAATGCTCTTATTGGATATCGAATACAAGAGAAAAGACACGTGTGAACTAGCAAATTAAAAATGAATTTGAAACCAATGAACAAAAATTAATATCAAAATTTTTTAAAGACCAAAATGAACACTTTTGATAAGATTTTCAGTACCGTTAAGCAGAAATATACGAAATGCAGGCTACAAAATGTGATTATTTAAGACAAATTGTATCGAAAATGATTGCTTGAATTTTTTTCGAAGGCGGAGCAGGACATGCTTACCCTTATGGAGTACCTGATGTTATTTCCGGTTTTTGTTGTTAATATTGATAGTGCTGTATTTTTTTGTACAACGTCTTGTTTCTACTACCTTTTGAAGAAAAAAATTATTATTATGTCTAAGTTATAGGACGTTTCTTCATAACCATGACTGCACTTAAAATGTGGCAAATGTAAAAGCCGTAATGGAGAGAAAAACACAAATGATGCAATAGCCTATATACATATTTATTGGTAGTTTGTACGAAATTTCCTTGACCTTTGATGCGTATTTGTTGATAAATCTTGAAATGCTGTACATACACAACCATATTCAAAATTCATTAAACATTTGTCCTGAAATAATATAAATCAATCAATACTATAATTATCTAAAGCCACGAGTAAGATCTTTGCAGCATTCTTACATGTAATACTATGTATCGTCGGGTGTAGTGCTGAAGAAAAATAACTCATTCTCTTATGCAGCTGATGATAATAATGTCTTGTGAATTAGTTAATATAAAGTACGCTTATATAATAAACATCGCATGTTGATAGTAACTCTCTAGTAACAAGTGTGAAGGCGGGCTAAGGCGATGGAAACGATTATATATTTATTAATTAATTTATTTAATAAGCTCCCGGACAGGGCGTTAATGAATGTATTATCAACTGCGTTCTGTATACTTATGACCCGAAAAAGCATCGGGTTTCAAGGCAGTTAGTACCCCTCAGTTATCGCAGCTTCATTTGCGTAAACTTTGTAAATGCGATTGAGAACCAATCTCGAAAAATATTTGTTAGCTTTGATGATTAAACACTAATTAAATCTTAGATTTTTCCAAAATAGGGATAGCTAAAGTAGTCTACAGCATGGGATAAGATGATTACGGAAATGACGTAATCACCATTACCCATAATTCTTGGATACTTAAAAATTTCGAAACGATAACAAAACTAAAATAAATCGATATAAATTGAATCGAAACGAAACGACTTGAATAAATCAAAATAGAAACAAAATAACGAAACAAATTGAAATGAAATGAAAGAAACGATATAAAATAAAAGAAACCTTTACGACGTTTCGTAGTTTATATGTACCATTTGTTTACCTGTGTCGGACAATTCGACCCAAAGACGTTTCGGACCATAACAATTCGGAGCATGTCCGTACATTGGGAAAAGGCATTGAAACATGGGTCTGTTGTTCAACTTGTCATTAAAATTATCGCATAATTAATTTTAATGAGTCATTAAAACTTAATTGAGTGATTAGTAAATTCAATGATGAAATTTTGTAGTTCAACTTAATTTGATCATTGCCTTTGTTAATCATTTTTAAAAATTTTAATTGCATGATTAAAATGCAAGTGCATCCCATAATGCACTTTAAAGATCAATTTCTGGTACTTCCTGTTACTTTAATATAGCCAAATATTGATAATGTAGCATGTCCTTCTTAAATATTATATTATATATATATTAGAGACTGAGGAGGACTATATACAAAACATAGTAAAAAGGCTGTTTTAAATTTAGGCTTTACTTCTAGCCATAGTGTTTCAATATTTTTATCTCTAGAAAGTTCAACATTGAAAAATTCAGTTTATCATTGATATGAACAATATGACCCCCACCTTTATTACATGTCCTGTCCTTTCTTTCAATGTTATAACCTACTATATCTAATTGATCATTGGTTGTGTCTTCTGTCAAAAATTTTTCACAGAAACCAATTATATCAGGTGAACATTCAGAGTGTAAACAGTATCTTAGTTCATCGAACTTACATTCTACTCTGTTTATATTGTGAGAACATATTGAGATGCCCCCTTTAGATTGATTAAAACCATATGGGTTACTAACATATTTTCTGTCTGAAATATGTAACCCTTGAATCTTGTTGCTGTCACTCATTATACAATACAAACAAATTACAATTAATATAGCAAAAATTGAGAAAACATGTATATACACTTCAATAGATAAGTTGGCCTCAGGGATGGGATTAAATACAGTAAAGTTTAACATGCTACAATCATCTGTAGAAAGATTAACATTATTTTAATTATTTACAGTGTCACTCTCTAAGCTAATTGGCTTTATATCACTAATCTTGTTAGATTCACATAGTTTGACTAATGATTAATTGCATGTGTTTCTGTTGATAAGATTTTACCACAAGAATTCTGTTCCTGTCTAATCCATTTTTGGAATTTGCAGCTTCCTGTAGAATGGTTTAGATCTCCACATTTGCTACAGTCAACATTCATTCTCTTTAAAATTTCTGTTATGTTGTTTATACCTTAAAGGTATTTTGATGTGCCATTCCTATTAAGATGTATTCCATCTCTGTAAAAATAGATTGGCTTAGGGAAGTCTTCACCATCAGAAAATGTACTTAACTGGTCAATAAATAATATATCCAGCATTCTACAAAGATTCTGAAGTTCATTGTTTGCTGAATGCACACACACGTCACTTCGAGGAAGAAGTCCTGACACTATAATGTTCATATCCTTGTTCCCAAAGGCTCTAATTGCATATACGAGACTTTCATAGTTTCCAATAATGTGCGTATCCAGCAGTGGTATGCAATATCATTTCCTCCTATTTGTAAATTAATGTTTTTGTAATTTGACAGATCTTTTTGTGCAACGTAGTTTGTAAGTTGATTGATGTGAGCTCCCCTTTTTGATACTACATTCGTGTCTCGTAACCCCTTATTGGTAATCCCTTTTAGAACAGATGAGCCAATGATAAGGTTCTTCTTTCTTTTTTCTATCACTATTTTTTTCTTTTGGTGTGGACTTGTTTTGGACAATTTTAGGATCTTCTTTATCACTTTTTGACATTTCCCCCTCATCTTTATGCTTGTTTTTTTCTTGGAGCAGGAACTGGGGTGTTTGTGTATGGCATGAAACCAGTGAATTTGGTTCTGTCTGACACTTACTTTCCATTAAATCAGGTTCAGTTTGACAAGAAACTGAAGTAAGGGGACCTTTTGAAAGCTTTCTCCATATTTTCCTTATGATGACTTAGTTATGTTTATTAGTTCTTGATTGATCTTATTTGCATATTCATCATCTTGGTTTTTAGCATATTCATCATTTTGGTTTATTGCTAAGAGTTTTACATTAGTTAGCGATTTATCAAGTATGCTTGAGACAACAAAGAGTTACTGTTTTTAAGAGGAATAGACGTTGAAGGACTTACCTCCTTGGAGTTATTGAAATCCAGTTTTTCACAAAAATACAGAGAACTGTCTAGCCATGTGTAAATATTAGATACGTGAACATTTAACACGTCAGTGGATTTATACGCTGTTACTGTAACTCCTCTATTTTGTGTTTTGTAAATGGTTCCATGTTGAAAATCACTTTTCACTAAATTCAAGTCATTCTGTAAAATATTTTCGACAGTTTCAAACATATTAAAACCCACACACTTTTTTTTGAGAAATATCAAGAAAGCGTGGGACTGACACATAATTAAAGGAAAAGTCTTCATGATGGACAGTTTCAAATTCATTGAATGAATAGCTTCCATTAATAGTATTAATTTTGTCATCGCTAAAAACCTTGGTAATGAAAAAAGAATTAATAAAAATCAAGGAATCAAGCAGCAGTGACATGATTAATCCATTGATAAACAGAGCTAACAAAAACCCATCTTATCACTTCTGAATTCTATGATTCCCATGTGTTAATTATGAGACTTAAGTTTTAATTGAAAAAAAATCTGGCAAAATAGATATTACACCATCGAAGCAGCTAACCATAAACATTTCATAAACAACTCACCATGAAAGAATTTTAAAATACTTTATCCTTGATATTAAACACACAAAAGATGTTAAAAATTTTTTTCTTGTGATATGCCAACCTGTCCCTGTCATATCGCTGCAACAACATCGAATTTTGACTGAACCATATCACTAATCAGTGGTCATGCATGACAATAGTTCGGGTTAAATAAATATTTTTAACACATTTCATGTAACGAGCATCGTTTACTTTTGCATTTCGCAAATTATCGATGAAAGGAATAAATCACATTTTGCTTTAGATAAGGACTTCATCACGGTTGATATCGGATCACAGCGGGCGCAACTATAATGAACCATTATTTACGTTACAATAAAAAACAAATTGCAATTTGCTCTTATTGTAAATGAGTCGTGGAAAAATTAATATCCTACTAATAGTTACTGTCATAGAAAGTTAAAAAACAGTCATTTTTCATATCAGAGATTCCCGCATTCTACGATAGCAAGTTATTATTCCCATAGCATTATTTGAAAAAATATGAATTATTGTATGAAAGAATAATGCATATTTCCTTCTATATGGTACTCCTGAACAAGAACGAAAGCACCTTATATACATGGAAATTGTTGTGATTTGAAATAATTGTTTCCTTTTTTTTTAAGATGATGGACAATTGCATTGTGTACTAAGTACTTCTGGTACTGGTTATAACTACGTAACTCTGTATAATAGAGACTCGTCAGTTGATTCATCGACAACTTTCCAATTTACTTGCATGGTATGTTGACTGAAAATTTACTTTGAGATAAAATGACATTTTTTTTTATTCTACTTTTTTATATTTGAAATTATTCTAAATCTCTATTATTTAACAGAGGTATATTGTTAAGGAAGCATAGATGCTGTTATTGTAGTACTAAGACAATAACACTGGTTAAATAACATGTTCAAACTATCATTATCTTGTTTTACAATTTTGGTCTTTAGGTGTATTCTGTTTCCGGTTCAACAGTTACAGCATCTATCCAGCCCGGCCAATGTTATGACCCTACTTACCAAACGCCGACTGATACCAAACATTCCAACGGTGTATTGAGAATTCTTATTAACCACGGCAGTAGTAAGTCAATGCATGGTTTTCAGCCATGTTTTTATGTGTCAAACGCCATTGATCTGATTTAATCCGTACTAAATATTGATAAATAAAAAGAATTGAAGAATTACAGTATTCAATTTTCGTTTTACCGAAGCCTATGAAAATATTTGTAGGATTTTACTAGCAAACATATTTGTTTCACGACATGACATTATTACTTATTGATTTTTAAAATATTCTACAAGAAATCTTCTCTATTTTTCAGCAAGCTGTTGTGAGTATTGCTACATACATAAGTTGACTAGAATTAAGATGATTAAAGCAACATTGTTAGCAGTTAAACAGTTACAAGCTAGAATTTAGGAAATACATTTTCCATTCTCAAAACGAATCCTTTAATTGTGTCCGTTTACTTTAAAACCGTTTAAAAAGTAATTATAGTCGTAAACTATAAAAAAATAATATAATGACAAAAGTTCACTTGTGATATTTACATGAATATTTATTTTTAGACCCAACAGAAGTGTCCCCTACGTCGTCCTCAGAATTCCCATGGATCTACATCGTCATAGCTATAGCTGTTATAATACTTATAGTAATAATAATACTGATTATATACTGCTGTCTGAAACGGAAGAGGAAGAAGAAACAACCGGACGAGGAATCCATAGCATCGTCTGTTGATGAAGGAGTCGTGGAGGATCAGAGTGTCATGGATGAAAAAGAAAAAGAAGAACAAACGGAAAGAGATGCACAAATACTTGAACAAGATGAAAAAGAGAAAGACAAAGAAAAAAGACGTAATTCCATTGATTCAGGGATTCAACAAGATGATAAAAAGATGGATGGACCAGGAGACAAAGATGAGAAAAAAGATGATGATCCAAATGATGAAGAAACAAAGGTATTAACTGTGAGTAGATTCTGTGTTTCAACTCTTTATTTTCTATTACTTTATTTATAGCTTATATTACAATATTTTGGTTTTAGATGAGAACTTAATTTATTTATTTATGAATTTTATTCTTAGTTCTTACTTTTTTGTAGTTTTGTTTCTTTTTTCTTTTCGTAGTGATTAATTTCTCGACAGTATTTATCCTTATATCAACATTCGGACACAATTTTAACAACGACAGAAAATAACAATAATTTCCTTGTGTTTTAAACTCTTTATAGAAGTGTAATTAACATATGACAAGGAACTCAAATATTCATGTGATTGATGTTCAATTTATTTTCTCGTCATACATATACTTTGTCTGTAGCTCCGAAATAATTTAATTTAATCTATAACAAGCTTTCTGACTGGCTAGTTCTCTTTAAGCAAACCATTTTAGGTTATTTTGTATAACCTGGCTTGGTACTATGACGTCATTAACGTCGATTGGTCTACACTCCGTGATTCAAATAACAAAATAATATTTTGATTACTCATCAATTATTTATATATCGACTGTCATCCATTAGAAATTATATCATAAGACATGTTTCACATTTTTTGAACAGGTTACAATCAATAACCAAGTTTGGGCCAATTTTCACTTCTAATAAACCGTTTCGCGGTTTATAGGTGTAAACTACCGCAAGTCAATTATTTTTTCGTATACCCTTTTGAAACATTCCTTAAATAACTTGTACAATATAAAATATGGTTTCATATATTTTAATTCACATTGATACGTGTGTATTTAGAAATGGTATGACAATATGTTCGTTTGGTTTTTTATTGTCAGATATTTAAAAATCACATGTTCGACGAAATGAACTCATGAAGGGAATCTTTGTATCTAAAAACCTTTTCCATAACTGCCACGTGTTGGTCTAAAACATATGAGAAATATGTTTTATTCATATTCACATCAAAGAGTAATCAAGAGAACCAAGGTTATAGCGGCAATCAAAAGAATGTAATCCAGGGACAAAGACCAGACATGGAAAACAGACATACACAACAAAGAACATAAAATAACTAAAATCATACGAGCAACTCGGACTCCAATAAAAACTGAGAGCATGGACCAGGTGCACCGGTAGGGTAAGCGTCCTCTGCTTTTCTAGAAACACCAGCCGAGTTGCTCATAAAAAGTCAAGTCCGGGGTAGACAAACGAGGAAAGGAAAACTATGACCCGTTGAATAAATCAGTTTTCATAGTGCTGATGGATACACCATAACGATCCACGAGTTCATGGTGACGACCATAAAACTTCTGTAGTGATGACTTCAATCTTGTAGCAACATAACCCTGTTCCAGAAGCCTATTTGTTAGAGTTCTAGCGCGATACAAAAAGTCTGAGTAGTTTCGGCAAGCTCGGGAATAAGGTATGAGTTGTGATATGAACACTCCATACGCAGGAGCCGAAGGAATGTTGCCACAGATGAAAGGAAAGTTGACAATTCTGAATGAAAAGTCATCACGTTTGTCGTAAAGTTTGGTCAATAGTTTCTCTTTACCATCGATTTCTAAGTGTAGGTCAAGATATGAGGCTGACTTCAAAGTGTCTGTAGTATCCTTTATCTCAAGTTCTTTTAGGTAGATGCGATGTATCAAATCCCCGAAATTAGGATTGTTTAAAGATAATACGTCATCTATATAGCGGAAACTGAATTTGAAGGATCTAGCTAAACAATATTCTTTCTTTCTGATCAGATCAGCTATAAAGTCAGCCTCATAAGAGTGAAGGAATAGGTCAGCTAGTAAAGGGGCACATTTTTTCCCATTGGAATGCCGACCGTTTGATGAAAAACACGTCCACCACACTGGACAAATTGTCGATTAAAAATTCCAGCATTTTGTAAACATCTTCCTCTGTATATTTGGGAGATGATTTGGAATTATTTCTTACAAAGTATGAGGAATCTCTACCAAGAACTATATATATTTGTATCTAGGTGTACCATCTTTTTTGGAAAAACAACGATGTATAATGTTTTTAAGTCGGGATTTTAACTGAGTATGGGGAATAGAAGTGTTGAAAAATCATAGGTTTTAATGCTATTATATTCAGGTAATAGTCTTGAACTGATTGCCTCCAAAAGATCTTTCGAAATTTTCAGAATCCACCTTGAATTAATACCACTACGGGAGTAACAAGTGTTGTGGTAGGACTATAGACCCTCTTTGACAGTTGTCAGTATAGAAGTTAAAAGTTTTGAAAGAGATTTGGTGGTACATTTTGCAGATCCAGCTATGAAACGTTGTTTGTATGGATTCTTGTGAAGTTTAGGAATCCAGTACATAGACGGTAAATCACAATCATCGTCCTTGGTAGAGAGACCAAAAGAGGATAGTACAGATTTATGGTTTTCCACAATCTCTTTTTTGGAAAGAGTGGTAGAAGTGTAGGTCTTATCACTGCTATTATTTTCTACGTCTACCTCTGATAATAAACATTGGATATAAAACGTTTTGCAGACAAAAACAATGTTGTTTTGGGCTTTGTCTGCTGGTACGACAACATACTTGTCATGTATAGTAGACAATGTTTTTGCTACATCGGGGTCTTTGAAAACTGATGTAGCCTTGGCACTCATTGAACTACTTAAAACTTTCATTCGTTTCAAAATTAAAGACCTCACGGCCTTCAACCACTCTGACAGAGAATCAATGTCTTCCTGTTCTCGTTTTACCCATTTTCTTGCATAGTCCTCGACGGCATCCATAAGAACTTTAAAGTTATAATTCCAATTTATGGAGCGTGGTTCACGGTACTTGAGACCATGAATAACGTAAATTGAAATGTGTTAAAAGTAGCCGTGTTAAGATGTCATTAACAGATGGAGAAATAAGTTAACATTTTGACAATAGTTGTCATTTCAATTTCATTTCATTTTCACTTTATTAGAATGTAGTGATATGATTTAATTTTTATTTATAAGTTTACCTGAAGTTTAAATCAGCAGTAACACGTTAAGCTGTTAAAACCATTACGTATATATGATCCAAGCTGCACAAATATGTGTTTAGCTGATAATAGTGAATTTCATAAGACTGGTCAATAAATGAATGGTTACAAATATTGACTATTTTTTATTTTACAAGGTAAACACTTATCATATTTGATTAAATATTGAATGCATTCTTCATACATAATAAGTACAATATTAGCTCAATTAATGACGACAGCGTCTTAATGCAAACATTATACAAACTACCATGAATGATACCGTTAACAATTTGTTTTATTATCGTGTTATCTGATTGAACGAACCAGAACGGTTCTAAGTATTATGACGATTCAACATTTTATATCAAATAAAATCATTTTTTATGACTTTTATATTTATCTATTATCATTTGTTGGTCAAGATAGTACTTCAGACTAAAGTGTAAATATGTATTTCAATACTTAAATAACTGAACTTTTCACATTCTTTAATATTTCCGTTCCTTTCATGTTTTTTGACCCAGTGTGGTTTTTATGATTAGTTGTAGTAAAGCAGTTGGCAAGAAAAGTCGAGTCTAAAACCATTACATTTATCATATGTGTATTTATCAATTTGTTTACAACTAATTTAAACAAAACTCCAGATCATTTGTTACGAGAGCATGTTTGTTATCTTGACCTACACTTAGAAATCGATGGAAAGGAAAACTATTAAGTAAACTTTACGACAAACGTGATTACTTTTCATTCAAAATTGTCAACTTTCCTTTCATCTGTGACAACATCCCTTCAGCACCAGCGTATGGAGAATTCATATTACCGCTATAACATTGGTTCCCTTGATTACTCTTATAAACCATTTCATTTAGAAAGAAGGAATAAAGACAGTATGATGCAAATGATAGTGATATCAATAAATTTTAATGACTTGATAATATTGGAGCGTTTTGTGTAGCATCTTATGTTTCATTTTTTAAACCAGACTATAGTATTTTTTTCCTCTAAATCTGAATGTTTGAAAGAAAATTAGAAAAGCAGTCCTAACACAAAAACAGGTTTCTTTACGGACATTAGGATTTTGGTGTCAATCTCATATATGTTTGAGTCAATCGAATTTCGAAGTAAAATGCAATGAAGGACTTTTCATTATCTCGAATCGTCATAGATTCAAACTAATTAACGGAATACATTTGGTAATAACAAGAAATCGATACGGAATAAACAAAAAATTTCCTCGTCCAGACATATTTATGCATATGAAAAATTAACTATATCAATCTTTGTGTTATACATTAATTGTTGGATTACTCGTCAATAGTCTCCACGGAAATATTCGAACTTTAACATCTTGAATAATTGAGAAATCTATTTCATAAAACGAACGCTGCGATTTGACGACTAGATTTAATCTTTCATATTCCAATATTGAACGATCTTAACATAATGGAAATCTCTTTAAACATGCTCATGTTTTCTTTGGCTTTTAAATCCACAAAATCGACCTTCAAATATCAACAAAATACAGAGAATGGAAAGTAAAGGGAATTGAAAAGATATATTATAATCGAGTGGTCCTATTGAAGCTGTAGACATGCTAGAAATACGAAATTACTTAACAACTAACCGATAAACACATATAGAAAACATGCTTAGAGTTTACAATGCCAGGCTTTGAGAATTTAAATAATGGCGGATAATAACAGCAATGAAACACAGGACGACGATGATGAAAATAGGAATCATTTACCAGAGGTATGTCCATTATTGAGGTTAATTAAGAGTTAATTGGGTTGAGAAAATTTAAAATTATTTATATTGATCCGACTTTTACCAACAAAGTTAAGTCAATTATGTAACTTACCTTTCTTAATTTCTGTGAGTATTTCAAAAAAAACAAGCCAGTGAAACGGGTGCCGGGGCAAATATAATTTAGAATAACATACAGAATCATTACATAATTACTTGACATGAAAAAAGTTTTCTGACCTTGCACATGATCAATTTACTAAACCACAAAATGTATTAGAATAAAAATGAGAATTTGCTTTAACCAACGGTATTTTGTACTGAGTGTTTCATGTCAAATTAGTAAATGTAAAATCTTGTATAGATATAGGGTCAAACAAATGTTGTTTAAATCAATGTGTACTAAAGATAACTGAATATCATTTTACTGTATGGTCTAAAACATATATAAAAATATTATTTAATTTAAAATGTAGATGGAATGTATAATTAGGTATTACATCCAAACCAAAGAGAAAGAATCGAAAGTTTCATACAGGGAAATGTTTTAGTGGTAACGTGTCTCAAAATGAATACTGAATGCTAAAGATTTGCAGAATCATCCATATGCATAAAAACAATTACTAATGGAACAGTTTGAAGTTTATTATTAAATATGAGATGTAAACTATACATTAATGACTGCATAGAGATATAAAAAACTTAATTCTTTAATTATACACAGCTATTGTAAAGCTGGGAGGTGTATTCAAGATAAAACATTAAAACACACCCTTGGTAACGTTTAAACCGATGGTTCAGAAGAAAATCGATATATTGCATTTACAGCCCATTTAAACACCATTTAGGCATTTAATTTAAATTGTCCAGAAAATGACAGGTAACTTATTTTCTATTGATACTTTTATGACTATTTAGAAGGAAAACCAAAAGTCTGTGTTATCAGGGGCTACTTTACTATGACCAAACATTGTCAAACAAGTTCAGCATAATCATGATAAAGTTACTGAATGAAATATAAAGTCCTTTTCTTGTTCTCTATTTATTTTGATAAAGAACGGTCGGAGGTAGTAAGGTTTAATTATTTCTTGAATTTTGTTCGTTCGAAGTTGAATGGGGACATTCATTTGTGTAACAACATTTAGTTTGTTCAATATTTATGGGAAATCTTTTGATTCGCAGTAATGGGGTAGGAATGATATTCATAAAACTGCATATGTATGTATGATAGTGCCAGTGATTTTTCAGTAACATCGGGAAACAAATTTGTAGAAAGTACATTTATGTTTTGTGTTGTAAATCTAGGTAAAAAGTATTTTCATTCGTCCTTACATGAATAAAACATCAGTTTAGGTTAATAACGTTATAAAACATTCACCAAATCAAATGTTTTGATTGAACGTTCGTCGAGTCGCAGTTTTGAAGTTCGATTTGTTGGTATTATTTGCTCGCAAGTGCTATGAAACCTGTTTCCGCATGTGTTGGGTCAAAAGGAGATCTAGATTAAAGAATTAAGGGAAGCACATGGTCACGAGCCTCTTCGAGTAACAATCATGAAAATAGATTTTTTGATCATAGTATCAACGTTCTTAATATTTGTCATTAAAAAGCTAGTTCAAACTGTTTTAATAACGGTTTCCACCTAAACATTTCACAATGAGCTATCAGTTTGCAGATGTGAGTACTTCCAAAGTATCCTTTTCTTATGCTAGATGCTAGTGACCAAAGTTTTTATACAGACATATCTGTTCTGTAATTTGAACCCTTATTATCCCAATTAAATTCATAAATCTGTTGAGTTTGTTTTCTTTTGGCAAATATTTCAGAAAGAGGATCGAACAGAAAATAAAGAAAAAACTGAAATTCAAAATAATGAAAAAGAACTAGAAAAAAATGAAAGCAACGAACAAGAGGAGACAAAGGTTGTCATTGTTCAACCAGTTAAAGAGACTAGTAAGGATGAAGAAGACAAGTCTGATTCCGAAACTCAAATAGAAAAAAAAGAGGAAAGTGACAATAATAGTGGTACTGAAAGTGATGAGGATATTGATGATGAAAATGACATTACTAATGATCAAAACCAACGTGATACTCACATCAACAATAGTACAGATAATGTAAGTCATAAATCAGTGAAGAGAAGCAAGGAAGAGATAGATGACAAAAAAGATGAACAGAAAGAGGAAAGTGGAGAGGAGAAACAAGGAACCAAGGATGTGAAAGATAAAGTGGAAAAAGAGAAAACAATTAACACAGAAGACACAGATGCAGAGGAAACTAAGACCACTAGAAGCGAAGAAGAGCCTGAAGAGCAGGTAGATGACAAACGGAAGAATGTCGATGAAAATGAAAATAAACAAGATGAAAATCATCCCATAATGCAGATCAAGAAAACAGACGAAATAGCCGTGAAAAGAGTAAACACACACGAACTTGTTTATCGTGCCCTGATTCATTATATCCATTTAACATGTCCTATGTGTGCTTACGACACATCTATGTATTGCTTACATCTTGTTACGTGTATTTTCTTTTGTTACAGATTTGCTAACACAGTAGACTTTGTTTGTAACTTAGCATATAACACTAATCAACTGTAGCATATAACTTTAATCAACTCAAGCATATAACACTAAACTGTAGCATATGGCACTAATCAACTGTAGCGTATAGCACTATCTAAAGTTAAAAAATGCATTATATGTTATGTTTTGTGTTGTAAAAGAGTTCATTTTTCTGTTTTTTTTTTAATTATATATCGTTGAATTTTAAATTCTTTCAGGATTTTTTTTGCAACAATAAAAAAGTATATACATATAAGCTCCCACTAATCAGAATTATTTCAGTGGAAAAAATCGATAATTTCAAACTATATTACTAAAAGTCTATATAACAGCTAATTATCATAAAATTTAACTTAAAGTAAAAAAGTTTCAATTTAAATTTAGATGTTTACAAGTTTCCTTATCAATATCCAACAAAATATTAATTCATTTTTTTCTAAATTCTTGCAGATAGAAGTTCAAGAAAAGGAAAAGGTAAACATTCATTAGTTTATATTATCTTAATCATATCTCATTCAATTATGTTTAGTCTTTTTCACGAGAAGTAATAATACCAAATTTCAGACGAGATGACGCCAACAATACTACAGTAAATTACATCAGACAACATAAAAGAATTACATAGTACACACAGAAAAAAAATCACCAAAAACCGGGGTAAACTTTGGTGTCATAGAATGCTTTATGCAAGACACCTGCCGATCTGCTTGGTGTGAATATCAAGTTCAGAGAAAGAGGAACACTATATTTGTCAGGTGAACGTCGTTTGACATGGGAACGGACGTATTCTGCCAATCATGTCATCGTGGTGACCATTTTTAAAATAATTTGGAATGCCCACGGCCACCAAAAATCGGTCAACCACATATCCCTGCTGTTATTGACCCTTTCGTAAGTTGCTATGCAATAGTGGTATCCATTTGTTTGACTTCTTTATTCCTGCGATCACAGATCGTATAAGTTGAAAAATTGTCGGACGGATACAAATAATTGAATATGGTGAAATTGTTTGTAAAACCTGCTTTACTCTAACCAAGTAAAAGGGATAAAAGATAAAAGATGATTACACTTATTTATTACAGGAAGATCAAGAAAATGAGGATACAGACAAAGACGATGACGAGGTCAGTTCATAATACCAAGACTCTGCTGATGTTATTTTAATACAGACAGCATATGACTATGCAAATGATAGAGGGGCAAATGATAATTATATACAGTTACCATTACTACGAAGAATTTTACCAAATGTATTTCATAAAATTTGTACACATGATATTTATAATTATGTTTTATTCTTTAGAGCAAGAAATGGTAACTTTGCTTAGTTTAAGAGTAGATGTCTTTCGTGTTTAATCGTCCATGACGTGTGCCGCTAGCGGTACCGGGCATTCTTACCCTTCCGGAGCACCTTGAGCCAGTCTTGTTGTTTTATAGTTCATATTGTTGGTGCTTTAGTTATACATCATGTTTCCCTTATCTTCAGTTTTTATCATGATATATTTTATTCGTTACATTGTGTATATATGTCGTCTTTGTCTCGTGTTTTCACGTTCAGACCATGTTTTTTTTTTCATTTTGGCGTTTTTGAATCACCCAGCTGCTGACTATTTTTTTGCCGATATCATGTTCAGGAATCGCTTTCATAATAAAACTTAGTACAAGTAAAACATCAGGCAGAATAGAAAAAGTTGTTACATTGTCAAGTTCCCACAAACGACATGATATAGAATCTGTTTATCATTCACTATATCCGTTGTTTTACATTTTATCGACTAACATGTAGATGGTTTCTTTTATTTCAACAATATTTCATGGAATGTTCATGTAAAAAAGGAATAACTAGGAACCACAAAATTATTTCCTCAGACATTAATCACGTATGTACATTAGTCAGCTATATTCGTACTATCTACTTTGACTGTGTAACTATTTCAACATTAGGGTGCAAATGTCAGGTGTATTTAAATAAAAGTATCTGTGAATGTTCAATTACATTTTGACGTTTTTATCTACTCACTACCTTTTGGCAGCTTTCTGAATTATTATCGCTTATAGTCAATACCTGTATGCTTTATACGAACAGGAACGTTCTGAAGGGTCTGCGAAATCACGGAGGTCCAGCAGGGGTTCATCTGACGCTAGTGAGATTGAGAGGAATTTACAGATGGTAGGAATGAAGAAACACAGTAAATATCAGGTAAGATAAACATGCACTCAATTGTGAACGAAGGACGAAGAATTTTAGAACATCTTGATTTCATTGCATATTTTGAACACAAAACCTAGCACAAAAATGTGTTGATTGTAATATTTTTGATTCAACATCAAAAACATTGAGTGAAGATACATTAGGTGTAATATTAGTCAATACACCAACTAAACACGTGTAGTATATGTAAACTGAACTATGTTCTATTTCAAGCCTCAGGGAGAGCTAAGCAAAGTTCTTGTTTCTCGTGAAATGGAAGAAAAGCGACGAATGTCTAAAGAAAAAGGTAAATGGAAAAAGATGAAACAACTATTCAAAGGTAAAACAAAGAAAGTAAAGGACTCAAATCGACAGAAAGACGACGGACGCGGTACACAGGATTTATTCGACGATGAGTTTTTCAACGGTAAAAATATTGTCCCGTTTATGCAACAGTACCAATATAAGAAACAGATGGACCATAGATTTGAGGAAGAACATGAAAGGGAGGAAGATCGACAGAAACGACGTCGAGATAAACAGGCCGATATGTACTCTGATTCTGAGGACGACGTAAGTTACATTTTATGTTGATACTTTATTACTTGTTTGGGCTAACTGCTTCAAACATATATTGCAACTGCATGCAATGTGAATAATAATATTATCCTCAATTGATGAAAATGTTAAGATTTTCATGCAAATTACACATGATTATGATATGGAATATAAAATATTGTTTACACATGGCTACCATGAGTTTCTTTTATGAATGTGTATCTGACCTTGTAAAGATTGAAATAGGAGGATGGTGTTCTAATGAGGGATTTAATTACTATGTTATTTACTTGTTTTATTTGTTATGTTTTCATGCTAATTTGCTTTAGAATGCCGCTTTAATCTATAATCTATGATCTTCTATGTTTTTGCTTGTATTAATTTGAGCTCATTTTTGTTTGTTATACTAAATGCTGTAGAATAGCCCGTAATGTTTTGATACAGACCACTATTTTTTTGTTTTTTTAATCAATTGAGCTTTGTTAACTCCAAAACATTACGAGGAAAATCTATTGTTGTTAAGTTAAATGACGTCAGTGAACATTTATTTTGAAGGACTTTGCTGGTATATTCAGCGAGAGCGACGAAGAAATAAATGAAGACGAAAAGACAAAAGAACAAAAAATGAACGAAGAAAATAAACGAATGAAAAATCTAAAAGAAGAAGACGGTATAACAGAGGAAGAGAAGAGACAAGCAAAACATTTGAAAAATAAGCAAGATAAAGATAAATTAGGGACAGAGGAAGCAGACGAAAGAAAACAAAAACAAAAAAGTGACGAAAATGCTAAAGATAGCGGTGTGGACAGTCCTGAGCTCAAAAAAGAGAATTCTGATTTAAATGAAAGTGAAAATGAAGAATATGATAAGTTTGAGATGATTGAACTTCCGCCTGGTTATATCAGGGATACAAACGGACAAATAATTGTAAGTTCTGAAGAATATTTACTCTTAAGACATGAATCATTGTGACTTTACCTGGTCTATTTGTTTCTTTACTTAATGTCGACTACCTTCCGATTACTTTTCTCTACAGATTTTGAAAAATTTTGTAATACTGTCTGTATTGCTATTCCTCTTTATAAGACATAATTTCATCCGTTGTTTCATCGACATTTTAATGAAAACGATGCTAATGTATGCATAACATACCCAAGAGTAATCACAGGAACCAAGATTCTAGGGGAATCGAAAGAATATAATCCAAAGACAGACCAGATACACACAACAAAGAACATCAAATATCAAAATTAATACGTGCAAAGTAACAAAAGTAAATGAGCAACTCGCACTCCGCTAAAAAATGGAAGCATGGACCAGTTGGACCGGTAAGATAATTGTCCTCTGCTTTTCTAGAAACACCCGCCGAGTCACTCATAAAAAGTCAAATCCAGGGTAGACGATAGAGGAAAGGAAAACAAGTCGCAAAATCATATAAAGCGAGCTACAGTTTCAATTTTTACAATTGTTCAAATTTATATGTCATTTCAAATTATTATTAACAAGTATTCATATTGATGATTTCAGCGTGTCGAGGACGGGGAGGTTGTCGACGATGAAGAACTGAAATCTATATTTAGATTAGCCAAACTTGGTGTTATATTCCATGTACCTAGATTAAAAAGAACATCTAATGGGCGGCCAACAGGCGTAAGTCAATTTAACTATATCGACTGGTATTATTATTCAATCAAAATGAATGCAAATTGGTTTCAATTAAAAAAAATGTGTTTCCCCTCGTGGTCTTTATATGCTGTTTCAAATAATAACACTGTTTGCTGTTAGTTAAACATTTATTTTATATGGTGTGGACAGTTTTTTTCTATTATTTTTGTTGTTATATTCGCAGGGTTATGTTACAGACCAATTCGGTCCAAAGAAAGAAAAGGATAAAACATTGAATGGAGACACCCGAACGGATCATTCTAAACCAAAACATCCCAGGTCTTCCAGAGCGGTAGGTTACAAGTAAACAAAGGACATCCCAAAATAAACGTAACGTAATAAATTAATCGAAAAATATAATCCCGAAATAAGTAACAGACAGGAGGACTCAGTCATGCATGTCAAAAATCCACTGCCGAATTCCCTTTTATTTCTATACTGACCTCATATCCAGTTCTAGATTTTCATTCAATTGTTGCACTTTTGAGATAAACAAATGTATAGATTGTTGATAAAATAAGGACTTTGCAAGAGTTATCGTTCTTGATTTGCTTTAATTTTGTTGATTTTAGTGCGAGATGAATATATGGTTTTCTCAAAAATACAGATTTGAACACAAAAAATACCATTGTTACATTAAAACAAAGCATCTAAAGACACACAAACAACATTGTGTGTTCGTTGGGTTTTTCTACACCATGAACCACTTCTACCATAGGCAGTGTATTACTTTTATACATGAACTGGTACTTAATACCGTAAAAAAAGACCACAGGTCACTGTAGTCTGCAATTAATATACATTAGATGCTGATTCTTTACAACGAATTCAAATAGTGACGGTTATTGCATAGACTCATCAATGGGAAAATTGTATACAAAGTTGAAAGTTCAAACCATGTATTTTATCAATGTTGTGGTCAGGATTACACTATATGGTATCGTGAAGTACTTACTGTACTGGTCATCGAACAGAGGATTGAAACATTGCTAACCATTGCTAAGCAAATGTTACACTTTGTAGAAGCAACGACAGTAACTAAATGTTCTTGAAATAATTACAAAACTTCTTCTAAGTTCTCAATTATAATTGATGTATTTTTAAGTCCTTGTACGACATAGTCAGTTCATATCGACTCTCAAAGTATACCTTAATAAATACAGTTAATGTACCAGTAGTGATATTAAGCGTTTTGTTTTTTTTTTCAGTCCGGTAGAAACGACCACCGAGATTTGTTTCAACAGAAATCTGTAGCTTTCGACATGAACGATGAATTTGCCGACATTTTGATGGACGATGACAAAAATGACACATTTGTAAGTTTCGGGATTATGCTAACTATACCTAAGTAATATATGTACATTTCATATTGGAAGAATTTTTAGTGAGAAAATTACATCGCTTTTCCCATTGACATTGTTGGAGTCAGTCGAAATATTAATGAATATAAATGTTACATTACTGACATTTTTTTCAATTAGCAGAAGAGGACAGGAACCCTTTTAGAAAGGAAATTTATCGGATTTTGGCAAAAGATTGTCTGAAAAATTCGTAAAAAAAACCGTCAAAATTAGAAAAGCCTGTTTTAAACCATGAAATGAATTGTCTTCTTTCCAGTGTATCTTGTTTCACGTCGAACTGTTTATATTGTAAAATATAGATGTAACATTACTCTTGTTAATTCCAATTAATATTTATGTAATTATGTTTTATCTAGAATGATAAAGATCCAAGTTTAGAAAACAGAGAACTACTAAAGAAGCGGCTGTTTAGATGTAAACGTAAACGTGGTGTAAGTACTTTATTGATTACAGGTATTCACATCTATTGATTGCAGTTATTCACATCTGTTTAATGTTAAATTTATATTTGATATTCACGCGTTTTATCCTTTTCAATCCATAAGCATTAGAAATTCCCTAACTGTTTGATGTACAAAACCCAAACAAATAAAGCAGTAGATAATGATCTGGAGGCATTTCGGTGTTCCTTGATGTTTTGTGCTTACATGGTAAAATTGATTGTGATGTAAGTATTTTTAAAAGTTATCCAATCTGTAATTTCTGTTTTGAACAACTTTATCATTTATAGTTAGACATCATAGCTTAAAATAATCATTTATAATTATACAAATATCTTATACAAAGCTTGACAACAGACTGTATCAGTCAGAAGATGGTCCTCCACGTGAGTTAAATGACCTGGTACGTGTAATACCTCAGGGACAAGGGCATAGGTACCAGTCCAATGGTCTTCCCTTGCCGGGGACGGTACTCTCAAGAAATGATAGCCTTAAGAACAAGTTTGACCCGGAACAACAACAAATGTACAGGGATGGTCTAGCTACAGACCGACGAATACTAGAACAATCACCATCCATGCAACGTACGTTCTAGATAATGTGATTCTAGTTTTTTCTTTATTTTTCAGCAAACACATCTTGTCGTATTTCAATATCTAAACACAAAGAATAATAACACTACAATCCGTAATCATTTTATCATATACTGAAGAACTTTAGCACAGGTTAGAGAAATTCAAAGTAAAGCATTAATTGTGTGTTTTTTTTTTATTATTGTGTCTCCGCATACAGTTAAAGTACATTGATTTATAATAAGTGATGTATGCGACTACATGTACAAATGTTTAAACAGGACGACCTGGTGCTCCCAAAGAAGCCTTTATGAATGGGGATGATACTGATGATTCAAGAGAGAGATTACAAAATGAAGAAAACGAGGTATACACACTTTAACAACTTGAGATATAACAGATGTAAGATAGTGACAATATGTTTATACTAAAAAATTATACACAATTCAACTCCGCACTTAAATATCAAGTACACTGCAAAGTGAAACACAGTTTTAAATATTAAGGAATGTCTAATGTACCACTAAATGGAAGCGAATATTATTCCATTACATGATATCACATCCAGAAAGAAACGTTGACGATTGGGAATCGATCGAAATATTATGGGTTATGGAGTCGTGAATTTGGAAAGAGGCAGAAAGTTGATTAAAATACATGTATGCTCAGTAAAAAGCTGAATGAAGTTGTCTAATTAAAGGATCAGTAAACAAAAATATGTTAAAACACGCATTATACATCTGGTTAACCTAATACTGAAGTTTAAGACTGATTCCTCTGTTCCAGGAACGCCAACGTAGACTAGGTTCTGGTGGTGTACACATTGGTAGTGATGATGAATTCTTCTTGGTCGGCAGTAGGCAAGAAAAACCAGAGGTGACTGTTTGACATTGTTAGATCTTAAAGTTTTCTCACAATATATACTTGAATTTCATATATTTATAAAGAAAATCTTCCATTTTGCAGACGTCACGTAAGTTTTTAAATAATTTGTCCTGCTCTTATATGACTTTATTATATCAAGTATTTAGACTATTAAAAGTATCTTTATTTCAGCCACTCTTCACCCACGTTCGACGCCCTGGGGAAGGTAATGGGAAGCCGACAGGATCATTTGACGGATTTTATATTAGTCACGATATGCGTCACGCTATGCCCTGGTCCCTCCTCAATAAAAATCCCGTCAGAGAGTCTTCTATATCAGACATTAACATAAACAGAAAAGGACCAAAATCTGCCGACGCCAAGCGTGATTTGGACGACAGGAGATTGAAAGAACTTCTAGAAGAACTATACACAGACAAGAAATACTTCGACCATGTTATTCACACCACAGGTACAGATAGTTGTAGTATTGGAAAGTCAAGTTTATCGTGTATTCTTCAGTCTTTTTATCGTATCATGGTGGCATAATTATTATCATATCCTATCGTGGTTCCTTGGACTGTACGTTTTTACTGTTGTCCTCCATTAGTAGATATTTATATAAAAAGAAAGGTAACAACAAAATTACCGAACTGATAAACTCTAGACAATAGTCAGTAGGTAACGCCAAAAAGGAAAGGTAGAAAGACATTTGTTTTGTAGTCTTTGTATGTAAATTTCATTAAACAAACATGATAATAAAACTGAACATTATTTTCACATGCAATTTTTACACTATACATGCCATCATAGTGAAATTTACGAGAACATTCTGCAACTTGCTACCGACTTTTGGTTAAGAGTCTCCTGTAACATAATAACATTTCCATTAAAATCTGACTGAAAGATTTCTATGTTATCCATTTATTTCAGATCCACTATTGGAACCTATCATCGATGAACGAGATCTGGCGACACATGGGAGAGACTTTTTATTAGAACGAGCAGAATACTGGGAGGAACGAGGTGTTAAGATACCCCGACCACCAATGACTGCTCTCGGACTGAGACTTTCTAGACAATTCACTACTATGCCAGATTCTGGCCGTGTTTCTAATATATCTTACGCCTCCACAGCTACTCCACAGC
Source organism: Perna viridis (assembly GCA_037379345.1). Taxonomy (NCBI): domain Eukaryota; kingdom Metazoa; phylum Mollusca; class Bivalvia; order Mytilida; family Mytilidae; genus Perna; species Perna viridis. The sequence goes on from CM074520.1 coordinate 1,035,367, forward strand.
CGCACCCTTTCCAAGCTAGCGACTCTCAAGAACTTCAATCACCACAAGCCTTTGTAAATCGCGAAAATACTGTGCCTTGATCACGTGATCTTTGGCTTGTTTAAGTATTTATTGCTCAATGATTGTGCCTTGGAGGATATATATGGCGGTATATTTTCATATCGAGTTAACTTTACTTCCTGGAGTTAGGAGGAATCCACTGCGTGTGGTTATAAGAGCGATCTGTGATTTTGTTTTCAGCTTTTGTGATTTATTGTTATATTTATGAATTAAATCTATTTTTTATGTTTCATTTTTTATCAAGTTTTTTAACAACAATTGTATTTCTCGACAGAAATTTCAAATGGCATTTAAGTTTCACCATTACTTAAAAATGATAACCACATCAACAATAAAATTAACATTTTAATACTATGCACTTATTAAATGTAGTATTTCCAAAGATCACAAGGAAAATGCAGATTCATGATATTCATACGGAAAAGAAGCAGAAAAAGATTACCAATCAGCATTAACTTTTAGCATGTTAAGTATTCATGCATAGCCATGTTGTACAGTATGGTATGGGCCTTCGCCACTTTCGTGATAGGACAATACTAAAATTCAAATCATTTCATCTTCATTTTGAGACTTTTTAATGTTGAAATCGTTTTTGTAAAAATACAAATATGGAAAATCTGATCATAAAGAGATACAAAATGTATGAAAAGGCTACATTATTCAAAGATAGCCAACTCTGACAACTATATGCCAACGAGCAAACGTAGGCCTAACTGATGTGTGCTGTCTGGGACGAAGAGAAGTGGCCATGACTTGACAGCTTTTCATTTCCCCCCTAAGCATAACAATGAACAAAACAAGCCTTTTAAATATTTCATGCATGCAACTCACAAGAAATCAACTTTTTACACCATATTTATGTTCTTGATCAAAACTCCTGCACAGAGGGTGTATTCGTTATTTTAAAGCTATAGACTAGCGGAGTGATACACAGCATAAATCAGGGAAGGGAAATAGGTGTGCGGATTGGTTCTTTATGTCTTTACAGTTGGTATTATGGGAATTAAAATTTTGCAAAATTAGAGAACTACAAAAGCAAAATTATTTCACATGATTTTCTCCTGACTTGAGCAAATAAAACCTGAAATTCAGGTGGATGGAGCTTTCACATAATTTTTCAAGTCAAGTGAGTTTCACGTGAAACACTGAAAATCACGTCCATTTTATATGAAGTTCATTAGAAGCTCGATTCACATGAATTTAAAATGATCATCAGAACCCTATAATACTGTACTTCCTTATATTAAGATGTAAAAATGTGTGCTAACGCTTGCAACATTACAAGTTTAAATAAAACAATTCGACGTTTAAAATATCCACTTATAGATGTATCAAATTACATGTGTATTTCCTTTTACTTGTTCGTGAACATACATTAAAACAAAACAAAAGAAAAGCTAATGAGGCATTCAAATAAAGACAAAACAAATGGAAAGTTTGATATGAACTTAACAACAAAATATAGGTAACAAAGAAAGACTTAATAACAACATGGATTAAATATATAAATAAAGGCTGATTTAGTTTTTTTTCGTGCAAATGAAAATTTGTGAAACTCCCTATAGGTGATTTATCAAGAGACTCTAAAATATACCTTAATAATGTTTCGGACTATACTTTTATCTGTTCTCATCTCATGGATTTCATACTCAGGTTTGTATTCTAAAGTTTTAATATCCTTACTTTTCAATGACATTTGTTTTGATCTGATGAAGAAATAACTGTATGTTTTTTTTTCTTTCATTTTACAATCTTCTAGTACTAACAATTTTTTTTCACAAATGTCGAAAATACAATCAATTTCGGAGCCAGGACAAACAGGGTGTATATTGCTAAGGATTTAAACGGGTGAATTAAGAGAATGTAATGTCAGCAAATCAAAATAATTGGACAAATGTATAAAACTACATTCACAATTCGTTTCAGTGGATGAATACAAAGTAAACTTAAAACCCTAAACCCATTTAAGTATATCATATTCAAATTACAGCAATAAAAATGGATTTCTTTTTTGAATACAAGTTATAAAAACCTTCAAGCACAACCAGTTTCGCTTTACATCATACGCAGTGTCAAAAGCCAAGAAAGGTCAACTCTTTTTTAGAATAAAAAATAGAAATATCAAAAATTGTGCCCATATTCGATCATTTCATTTTCGTGTCCGCAATTCTAGATTCGTCACTTACAAACATGTTTCACAACATAATAAGTAGTGCTGTAATAATCAAAGACCCGGGTGGGTAAATTTGTCAGAGGTTTACACTGTAGGTTCAAAATTTCGAGCTAATATCCATTTTCGAGACAGGGTACCCTATTTTCACGAACAGTTTCTAGCGTATCCGGTGACAATAAATTATTAAACTTTGGCTTAATGGTAAGTAATTAGATATTCATATAAAGGGCCATGGTAGGTGAACTTTTCTGAGGTATACAGAAGTTTTAAATCATGTAAATCATTACAGATTACAATACATAAACCTATCAGTCATTTAACCATAAAAAAAGTACAATAAAAAAGTGATAAAAAAGTGATTAAAAAGTGATTAAAAAGATTTAATATACATATACATGTACTTATAAGGAAAAATACTATCACAAAGAAACAGAAAGAAAAATATCACAACAATAAAACAACAAGCAAACGAAAAAAAAACCGTCAAAACCTTCAAGTCTCAATACAACATTAGATATCTATTTCTAGAAGGAGCATGCACCAATACACTACCTTTAGCATCCGGGACATGGAAGACAAGTAACAGAGGAACATGGACTGTAAACAGTGGTCAGACACAGATATCAGGGTTCCAGGTGACTACAAACACTGCCGCCGGACCCTTCACTGTAACCGTGTCATGTGAGGACGATACCACAGATACAGATGGATATATCCTGCTGAAGTAAGTATATGTACATTAAATATGCAAACACACCCATAAAGTTACAGGTAGACTGTAAAATGTAGACGTACAAACATTGCCTTGGTCTTGTGAAATTGTGTTTATTTGCTATTACAAATTTGTTATAGAATGAACTTTTTTTATTATAGTTTTTCAATTTGTGCATTGCAACCTATTCTCTTTTGACCGGGAAGTTGTGAGGTACCAAGATGTTTCGTATTAGACAAATTTAAAAAAAAGATTTTTTTTCTCTCCTAAGGTCAACAACAACGAGGAACTTGTTTGGAGGTCCAAAATACATATATGCCTGTGTAAAATTTGAGCAACAAACCTCTAGTAACTCGGACGCCTACTATTACTACATGTCAGCAGGTTTGTAGAAATAGTCTGGAAAGAATAATTGACGGCCATGTATGACCGACCATAGTATAAATTTGCTATATACATATACATACAAAATTTGAGGTTTGAGATTGTAGTGGTCTGCGAATTTAGAACAGAAACACAAGATTGTTTTTAATTAATTTCTTGAACCTATCAGTATGACATCACTGCCCCTTATCGATGTTTTATAGAACATGAATTATAGAAGATTTCTAAAACCTAACATATACATGAACATTGATGCTCCACTTTATTGTATAGCCTTAAAACGTGGGCTTGATTTACATAATTGAAACTTTGAGTTTATATTTTTTTCTCTTTTTCAGTTGAGACGACATTATCTACTGGGTCTTACGAACGTATCATTCTTCTCCCGTCATCTGTTACAACCTTTAGTTTTGATACACTCTGTAACGACAAATCAACAACACCGGACAGGACACATGTCGCTATTAAAGATGGTAAGATATGGGACAGGACACATGTCACTCTTAAAGATGGTAAGATATCAGACAGGACACAAGTGACTCTTAAAGACAGTAAGATATCAAACAGGACACAGGTCACTCTTAAAGACAGTAAGATATCAGACCGGAAAAATGTCGGTATGAAAGATGGTAAGATATCAAATGGGACATATATCGCTACTGAAGACGGTAAGATATCAGACAAGACACATGTCACTCTTAAAGATGGTAAGATATCAGACAGGACACATGTCGTTCTTAAAGATGGTAAGATATCAGACAGAACACAAGTCGATATTAAAGATGGTAAGATATCAGACAGGACACATGTCGTTCTTAAAGATGGTAAGATATCAGACAGAACACAAGTCGATATTAAAGATGGTAAGATATCAGGACACAAGCAACTTTTAAAGACAGTAAAGATATCAGACAGGAAAAATGCCACTTTTAAAGACGGTAAGATATTAAACGGGACAAATGTCGATATTAATGATGGTAAGATATCAGACGGAACACATATCGCTACAACTGGAGACGGTAAGATATCAGACAGGACATATGTCACTATTTAAGACAGTAAGGTATCAGACAGGGAAAATGTCCATATTAAAGACGGTAAGATATCAGACAGGACACATTTCGTTCTTAAAGATGGTAAGATATCAGACAGAACACAAGTCGATATTAAAGATGGTAAGATATCAGACAGGACAAAAGGCGGTTAAAATCGACATTTTCTTTCTCATATGGACAAATTCATCAGAATTTTCATATTCAATATGAAATTTACCATACATGCTCCAAAAAACTCGATCAGCGCTTTTGTCTAAAACCTGACCATTGGTCTATTCTAAATTTACTTGAAATATGTGTTATTGGTGGCGTTTCGGTTTCTCATTTAAGTGTCCTTTCTTTCAGTTTCAACAATTGACTCATCTGCTAAGCATATATTCTGCTATCTCTAAAGAGGTTATTTGAATCAAACTAAACACTGCACTATCAGCTATGGTATTCTGAAATTTCTTTATCGTTTTTTGCATTGCCATTCTTATCTTATTTTTGTTATTCACTTTAGGAACCGAATCTGCAGCAGCAGTCACGTGTCCAACATCAATCCTGGGAACTTTCTCATACAGTGATACCTCATGTACCTCAACATTCGCTGATGTTTGTACAGTGCGGTCCGAGTTCAACTTAAACTATACTGTGTGTGCTGAGGAGCAAATGTTTTCAGGTATGTAAAATTCGTTCATTGTTTTTTTAAATAGCATCTGTTGTCTTAAACTTAATCTTCATGCCAAATCGGTAATGAAAAACTTTCCAAAACATATAGTTGTCAATCCTATATCTGCGAACATATTATGCGCAATTTGTCCATTTGTTATGAAATTAGTCTGATTTATAAAAGTCTGTGTGTCCTCTGAAATATGAGATTTTTTGTTTTCATGTTTTCCAGCGGGTGGTCAGTTTTACTGTGTGCACGGTGGATCAAATGACGGGAATGATTACGTCACACTGTACAACAGAGATAGTTCTGTAGACTCCAGTACCTACTACCAGTTCGTCTGTATGGTATGTATCTGACCAATTGGAACAGGCAATGTCAGGTTTGGATGTCACAAAACTTGAAAGATATATAAATCCGAAAATGTTCTTAATAATTATGGTAATAACTTTATAAGTCTTGTAATTTCGGATACTTAAACTGTTTACATATTGTTCTGTTGTTTGTCGTTTAAGGATGTTCGAGTTTCAACAACAAACGTATTTGATTTTTGTTAAAATTGTTGTAAAAATTGGTTTGTTTAGGATAAAATAACAAACCAAGAAATTGAAAGACGGCACACTAAAACACACACAAAAAATAAACTTCTTTTGTGATTACTGATATAGCTTCTTCCGCGTCATTTTATTACCCCTCACGTCGACAACAGCAGCCATCTCAGAACAAAAAATATATGACAGATGAGAAGATTTTGATTTGTTTATTATAAACCTCCCTTTCTTGTGCAGTTGTATACCAGCATCCTCTACAATTTATGGTGTTTATGTTTCTCAGTTGTTAAGGTATGTCAGAGCAAGTAGCGTCTATTTTGATTTCTTAAGACGCCAACGTTGTTTAAAAGACAAGCTTAAACTACGTCTCCTACGCTGCCTAAAAATATTTCCGATATTCATATCTTATTGAAAGATATTCTCATTCTGACAAACAGATTATAGATGATGGATTTCCATTTCGCCTACAATTTTTTTTATAGTTTTTACTTGTATTTTATTGTTATTTCATCTTGAACTTGACGCAACTTCCACACAAAGTTCAAGACCTTTGAAACTCGTGGCTAGAATTTACATCATGTTTATTGTGTTAAGTTCTGTTTAATTTCACTTATCAATTGGTCATATCTTCTGTACTGTTTTGACTACTAGATTTATCGATTTTGTCTGGCCAGTGGCAATTTGTACTGCCCATTTCTGTTGAAATATACCTGAAATAATGAACCTTTCTTGAAGCGGGAGGTTTATCGCGCTATAAAATCTTGTTTAATCCACCTTTCACTTAGAAGTGCCTGTACCATGCAGGACAATTGTGATGGTTTTCACACTTTCCAATTTTTGCTCTGATCTTGCCATTTGTTACATGGACTTTACTTTTAGGAGATTTTCTGTTGACTACTGCTTAGATTTTATCAGTTCGGTAATTTTGTTATTACCCTTCATTGATATATTTTATACGTTGGGGTCATGACCATTTCGCCGAACTAGTATATTCTTCAATCCAGGAGCAGGTACTGACATACTGAAATTGTTTAACTTTTCTTAAGTCTCAAAGACTGCCTTTGGCTGTTTATTCAGTGGTAGGCAGGACTTGTGTCTCATTGACACATTCCATGTTTCCACTGTCTTTTCCATTCCGCTGATACTTACCTTTATATTAATTTATACTCTACACGCGATTTATTGCAATAATATGTAATACATTCTGTCATCGCTTTCAGGTATACAGTACTGCTGACACCATTGTGACAGCTTCTATAAATCCCAAGGAATGTTTCAGCAGTTCACGTCAGACCACAACATCTACAGTACATACACAGGGACTCACCAGAACATTCACTAATTACGCCGATTGTATGTAGCTTTTGCATGACTTTTATCTTTACTAGTAGCATTGAGTAGACAGTTCAAGGGGCGGTTGTAGAATTTTGAACGGGTCGGAGAAAAGGGTATGAGACTGCTTGTAAGCTCCAATCCTTTAACTTATACAATTGTTTCAAAATTCTGTAAAAATCAAAACAAAAGTCAATGTATTTTTCAATGATTCAACCACATTGATTGTGTATACTGAGGTAACAGACTTCCTACATTAACAAAGATATTCATGAAGCCTTCCCCAGCTTTATAACATGAAATTGATTAGTTACGGCACTGGCGACGAGGTTTCATCGTCTTTGACTACTACTACGAGTCTCGCACGGACGGCATTCTTCGACAAAGGATAAAAGCAAGAAATTATCAGATTGTAAATTTAATTTATCGAACATCTATCATTATCTTAATTTATTTCATTTCAGCTGACTGTTGTAAGTATATATCACTTTCGTGTCGTTTTGTTTTGCGTGTTTTTTTGGTTTTTGATATGTTTTTGTTCCAGCGTAAGCACACATCCTTCAATTTTCAGAGCGCTTTATTCGCCAATATAGTCTGCAGTACTAGGTTATGATAGTTATAACTTTTTTTGAGGTTTTTCTTCTTTATGACAACATATATACAATGAGGCTACCATAAAGTTCACTATTATAAAGATTTGCTCGCACGATACCTTTGTAACATATAATATATATTATCGTACAACATACTAATGTTGCCCATTAGTTTAATCCCTGTTATGAACCAACCTATTTTAGGCCGGTGATTCAGGCTATTTTCTATATAGTCAAATTAATAAAACACCAAAAGCAATCAGCTCATTTTAGAAACTCAAATCGAAATACAGAATAAAAAAGTCTTTATCGATTAGTATAGAAGTTTCCTTAGATCCCATACAAATATTTGGCTCGAAAATACTTATGTTTAAAAATGTCTGGTGGATCTCAGTACATTATTGAATTCTTTATTCTTTAGCGTTTCTTTTAGCTCTTCAGTTCTTAGTATTAAAGTATTCAAAAACAGAAACCCGAAGTTAATACTAGTCTGGACTTTATTACATTAGTCATCAATGAAGCTAAACGTGGTGAAAAGTGCAAATGACATCGAACATGCACACGATTATTTCCTCAGGGCCTGATCTCTAGAAACAGCTGTACTTCAGTCACGACTTGAATTAGTTTCATTATACTATCAATACACTATAGACTGGGTGATCGATTGGGCAAATTACAAATATTATTGCATTGAAATTAAACGGATATGCCATAATTTCCATCTATTTTGAATCCTTTGAAATATAATAAGAGAGTCACCAAGAGGTCATATTTGTCTAATCCTGAAAGTATTTAATACATTAAGAAACACCCCACACAAAGTTACAAGATTCATTGTGTTACTTTATGACATGAAAGTGCAAATCCTATATTTCGTCCTTGTGACATTTATCCTGTAATTCTAAACGTTTAAGTCACTGAAATTTCTTCAGGGTATTTTAAGTGTTTGGACTTAAGTAGATCTATACCAAATTCTATTTCTTTCCTATCAAAAGTGCAATACCACTTTACTTAAAATGACGTAATAAACAAATGGCATTTAGTTTGTATTTAATGCACCTGTGCATTTAATGATTTTTATTATTTTTTTTGCACCTTTGGCAAATACACGAAAATCCCTTCACGAAAGGTTGTATTAGTACAAGTTACGTGATAAGATATAACTAATTATAAGTGCTTTTTAATGTGGCTGCTATTCTTGTTCAATTAGTTTATCTCCCTTTGTATTGCAAAATACTGGGGAACAATTTACGGTTATGGAAGCGGGGGAAATAGCGCTATAAAACCTGGTTTAACCCAATAATTCAACCAGAAATGCTTGTACCAAGTCGTTGTTACGGTTTCTACCTTAATATTGTCATTTGTTATATTGACTCTATGTTGACAATTCCCCTTGATTATTACTTATAGTTTATCTGATCGGTAAATTTGTTACTACTCGATTTGCACTGTTTGAAGCAGTCTTGTTTATAAGGCAGACAGACAGACAAAGATACAGCGATGAAGTAAGGACTTGGACCATTCAACCGTGATACATTACTTTATCCTTGTTTATAAGGCAGACAGACAGACAGACATAGATACCCCACCGATGAAGTAAAGACTGGACCATTCAGCCTTGATACGTTACTTTATCTTTGAATTAATAAATGCTATTGTGGTAGGGTCTGGTACGGATTAATAATTCCAAAGACGTGTATTATTGATTAAATTGTTATTTTTGAGAAAGGGAGGAATGTGTAATGACTTTAAGAATTAATATTGTTCATTTTAACTATAAATTGAATTATATGCATGTACAGGTATAAAACAACCAAAATGGGGAAGTAAAAGAAAATGTTATGAAAAACAACAAGTAACAAGTAATAAGCAAGTCAAAAGAAATGCCTGGAGGACAAAAAATACTTGTACACAAATAAGAAATGGGCGGGTAAACATTTGTCCAGATTCACATTGTTTGATGGATGAGTCTTATATAATTGAATAGTATATATGTTTGAACATGTTGTATATTCAGAGAGCTCGCTTTTACTCTGGTAATAAACGTTACAGTCAGTTTTACACGTCTTGGAATTATTAATCCGTGCCAGACTCTACCACACTATTCAAAATCTATATTTTATTTAATATCTATCAAGTTATATTAAATCTGTCTAATTTCAAAATCCAGTTTCGTGTTAAACACTATTATATGTTGACACATTGGGAAAATGTTTTCTTTAATAAAGTTCATATAAATGAAAGTATATTTGATTGTGTTTGATAACATTTACTCCCACTTGATCTCAAACACGTTATTTAATTTAGGATAAGGCGTCATTTTCCATTCAAAAGACTTTTTCCAAATACAGATTTAATACAGTTTTATTAAAAAAAGTGGCAATTTATTCTTTAGTACTTCTTTGCCAAAAATATGGATTGAAATATAAATGGTAAATAGAAATTGAATAGAAACAATGAAATAAAAGTAAAGCAATTACCATAGATTGAAAAATAATTTTATATAAGCGCTATTTATACGATGCTATACAGAGGTTAAAGCCCTCGTAACCCTGATGTTAACGAACCTAATATGTTGATAGAACCACCCTTAAATAATGGTATACAGACATACGTACATGTGTAATTCACATTGATTGTTAAAATTGGGGAAAAAATGTTATAATATTTGTTATGACCTTTGTCTCGAAGTTTTTGTGTGCTGGAATAAAACCGTACATTTTATGGTAGATATTTACAAAACAGTAACACCACTTTGTGACAAAAGTCTTCATTTAAACAACTATCATCAGCACTGTAAATACTCCGACAGACCAAGGCAACTCAGAAAGTTTGTTTGAATGCAAAACAAGTTGAATTAATAAAAAGTAGCGTTCTAAGTTATTCTACATACTTGTCAATACTGACAAAATTACATTTGAAATGTCTCTTCAATCTTATAAATATCCTTTAAAACCATCTTGCATTTTTGTTTGTATTCATCTCTATCGTATTACAAACACTTTGTAAAGAATAGATAATGAAATAATATTATCCCATTTGTAGATGTGACGTCGTCGTCGTCGACGAACCTGACATGGTTATACGTTCTGATAGCTATAATCCTCCTCCTAATATTCTTCGCTATTATTGTCGCCATATGGTACTTCAAATGCAGAAAGAAGAAAGAGAACAAACTAATCGACGAAGAGTCGCCGCATGTATCCGATGTCGAAGAAGAGGAGAAAAAAGAGGAGGATCCCAAACCTATTAAGAAGAAACAGAGGGAGCCATCACCAGAACCACCCCCTAAAGAGGAGGAGGATACAAAGTCTATCGATTCTGGAATTCAACAAGATAAAAAAGAGGAAGTTAAAAAGGAAGAGAAAAAAGTGGAAATTGTAAGTTGTCATATCAGCCAGAATCATACATATATCTCTGTATCCAGAATCATACATCTATCTCTGTATCCAGAATCATACATGTATCTCTGTATCCATCTGATTAATTTTGCTTGAATGGATTGTATTTGACTGTTACAATAACATTCAAACGACTATGTGGTGTTCGCTGTCTTATAATTTCTCTTATTTAATTGTAGGTGGATATTGAAGAGAAAAAAGAAAAGGTTAGTAGAAGGTGGATGGCGGATGCACAAGTCAACAAAAAACCCAAAACAAAACAAAACAAACAATAAAAAAAATCAAAAAACAAAAACTAATCAAACAACAACAAAAACGAAAACACAGAACATTTCCACCTTTATCACATTATGACAATTTATTGTAATCTATAAATATCATATGTAGTACATATATGGGGACTGAATCAGAGATTAAGTGTGACAAGTGGACGACCATTTTGTCCATCTTTATTATTTGTAGTTTCTGCCCAAAACAAAATGAGTTTTCTTTCAGTCTTTAATCCATCTTAATCGTAAATGGCGCGCCTGTCTAGTTTTTATCCTTTGAATATATTGTTTTGAATACCGTTCGAATCTTGGTTCCTTGATTACTCATTGATACGTACACAATAAATGGTATCATCGTTTTTTTAAATAACTTTGAATCCCATGTATTTTTCTTGCAGAAAGAAGAACCGAAGAAAGAAGAGGCAAGCAATTATATTTAAATTATTTCACAGTGTAAACATGGCGTTAATCCAACAAAATGGAAATGTATTGAAAAAGAAATAATAATAACAGCGCCAAAATGTTTTCAAATGATGAAGTTATCTAGTTGCTTTGTTTCTCCCATTAAAATGCACATGACCTTTGAACCACCGGGTGGTGAAAACCGGTTCTCCTTCAGTTTATTCTTGATTTTAAATTATTTTTCTACTCCCTAAGATAAATTTAAGATTATAACATGCTCGCATATTGAAAATCTGAATCTTACCATCTCGAGTGAAGAGGTCATTTTAACCATTCATTACTGAAGGTGATAAACTTTGTATCTGTGTATACTAGACAGAATGGGTGATGGTAACCATGGTAACCTAACAGGAAATGTTTCCTCTATACCTGGTCGGTGTATACTATTCATAGATTGACGTATTGTATAAAAGAGTAATCAAGGGAACCAAGATTTTAGCGGAATACAAAAGAATGTGATCCAGAGACAAAGAATAGACATAGAAAACAGACACACACAACAAAAAACATAAAATAACTAAAATAATACATACAAAGTAACAAAAGTAAATGAGCAACTCGGACTTCACTAAAAAACTGGAGCACAGGCCACATGAAAGATATGCGTCCTCTGCTTTTCTAGAAACACCCTCAGAGTTTTTAAAAGTCTAGTCCATGGTATACATCAGAGGAAAGGTAAACTATGACACGTTGAACAAATTAGTTGTCATGGTGCAGATGGATACACCAGCGTTTCTATATACTGTTTTAATAATATTAATTACACATATATTCTCAATGTTGATGTATCCATCAAAAGGAAGTTGAAGAGCCGTCAGAATCAGAGGCTGAATCTGTAGAAACTGAGGAGTCCAGCAGAGTAACAACTCCAGAGGATCCAGAGGAAGTAGAGAGGAAAATCAAACAGATTGGAATGAAAAAGACAACTAACTTTCAGGTACCGTTTTCTTATGACATAAAACTTGGTTGTTATGCGTTAGGATCTCAACGATATCACATGTATCATCATTATAAATGTGATTTCATAGTTGAGAATTTGAGCTGCCTATGATACTTTATAGCTTTTTTAAATGTGTCTGGTGATTCATTATTATTGTATTTTTAAAATTTGTTAACAAATACATATACAGCAACTATCAAACGATGTTTTGCAGCCAACGGGAGAACTGAATACAGTTCTAGTTTCTAGAAAACAACAAGAAAAAAATCAAATAAATGCAGAGAAAGGGAAATGGAAGAAAATGAAAAACATGTTCCGAGGAAAAACAAAAAAAATCAAAGACGCTGGTCAAGATAAAAATAAAGAACACGAGAGGGAGAAAAGCGCCAAGAGAATATCATCTCCACGGAAGGAAAAAGAACTTACAAACGAGAGGGCGGTTACCCCGTTTATGGATGAATATAAATATAAGAAAAAGATGGAAGACAAACTGGAGGAGAAACACACATGGGGCAAAGGACCGGACTATTCTGACCGGTTTAAAGATTCTGACGATGAGGTACAAAGTTTGTAAATACAAAGCTCCATTTTGTTTCCCAAAATCTAATTGAATATCTAATGACAGCGCTGAACTTTACTTCCCGAAATTTTGCAAGATTGTGTTTCGTTTGGTTGCTGTGTCATAGTAACAGATATTGTCATATATAATTGGTAAAATATGACACAATGTAATGGTTTTAGTTAAAAGTTACGACCAAACGTTGTATTCAGTAGGTATTGGTAATCACTGACTAAATTATATCAAGTAGTGTTTACGTACCTCCTAATAACACAGCTGGGAGACCCCTGGAAATATTTGTCAAATATATTGTTAGGTTTAAAGCGACATACCAATAAATTTCAAATAATTTCTTCCTGCAAAACATACATGTAGTTGAAATATACTTTATGCATATGTTATGTAAGTTAAAATAAGAAGTACCTTTAAATACACTATGGTGAAGTATATTACAAATTGTTACAGTAGATGGGGATGATTTTCGAGATACATAGATTTATTTAAACACTATATTAAAACAGCGTCATAATGGACAATAGCCATAGCTTTACAACAGTAAAAAACTGGAAATATATGGTTTTCTTACACTTTCTAAAGAAAACCATATATACATAAAATACATGTACGTGATTTGAAGAAAGGTCGTAGTTACGATAACGTAACCCCGTGTCCTGTTTCGGCTACAATTCCTTCCCATTACTTGAAATGGAGCAGGCCACCAGACATTTTTGGCGCTCGAAATGTGAACCTTATTCAAACTATGCGATAAATGTAATAAAAGGGTGGTCACTACTGGGGTCGAAATTGTTAGTACATTACATTGCCATGGAGAACAGTATACACTGGGAAATCATATTTTGCATTTTTGTTTGCAATGACAAAGATGTTCAAACCCCCTGTAACCTCTGCCGAGCTGGAACTATCCTGTTTCATTACAATGATTTCTTCATTAGAAGACATGATATCTTCTCCAAGCCGCGTTAATTTACCTGTTAACTACGATTTTACATGACAGGCAGTACCCAGACAGCATGCCTCCGTTGGGCCAACGTTGGCTGATGGTTGGATCTTTGGCTTTTAGTTGGCGTTGGCAAGACAACGTTGGCCCAACGTTGGCCTAGTGTAGTAGTCCGTAGTTATGGAAAAATTTTATCTTGATCTATTTTTAACCAAAATGGTTTTTACTTGACAACCAAATGATTAAACACGACATTTTGAAATTTTAAATACTTTCATATCATAAAATGGTTCTACGTTGGACAACGTTGGTCCAACGTTTGCCCTACTATATTTGAACAACCATTTCATTTTATGTTTCTCTTTAAAAACTTGTTGATTACATGATTTGCATGCATTATTCTACATTCAACCCAGAGCCAAAAGTGAGCCAACACTGAACCAACATTGACACAACGTCGAAACGACTTTGGTAACAAACATGTTAAAAAAGGCTTAATATTATTCTTGATGCAAAAATGTATGTCGGTCTCAAGAAAGTCAAACTAGAAAGCAAATCCGGATGTATGAAAGCAAATATTTTATTGCATCTAATTTGCGATACTAAGTTGGGCCATTGTTGGCCCAAAGTTTGTGTGGTGGACGTGTTTTTCAACAAACGGTCGGCATTCCAATGGGAACAAATTGTGCTCCTTTACTTGCTGACCTATTCTTTCACTCATATGAGGCTGACTTTATAGCTGATCTGATCAGAAAGAAAGAATATCGTTTGGCTAGATCCTTCAATCTCAATTTCCGCTATATAGATGACGTATTATCTTTAAACAATCCTAATTTCGGGGATTTGATACATCGCATCTACCCAAAAGAACTTGAGATAAAGGATACTACAGACACTGTGAAGTCAGCCTCATATCTTGACCTACACTTAGAAATCGATGGTAAAGGAAAACTATTGACCAAACTTTACGACAAACGTGATGACTTTTCATTCAGAATTTTCAACTTTCCTTTCATCTGTGGCAACATCCCTTCGGCTCCTGCGTATGGAGTGTTCATATCACAACTCATACGTTATGCCAGAGCTTGCCGAAACTACGCAGACTTTTTGTATCGCGCTAGAACTCTAACAAATAGGCTTCTGGAACAGGGTTATGCTGCTACAAGATTGAAGTCATCACTACAGAAGTTTTATGGTCGTCATCATGAATTCGTGGATCGCTATGGTGTATCCATCAGCACCATGAAAACTGATTTATTCAACGGGTCGTAGTTTTCCTTTCCTCGTTTGTCTACCCCGGACTTGACTTTTTATGAGCAACTCGGCGGGTGTTTCTAGAAAAGCAGAGTGCACCTGGTCCATGCTCCCAGTTTTTAGTGGAGTCCGAGTTGCTCATTTATTTTTGTTACTTTGTATATATGATTTTAGTTACTTCATGTTCTTTGTTGTGTATGTCTGTTTTCCATGTCTGGTCTTTGACTCTGGATTAAATTCTTTTGATTACCCTATAACCTTGGTTCCCTTGAATACTCGTTGAAACACCAAAATATGTATATTTATTTCTATAATTTTACTTCTTTCAAAAAAGTATTGTTGGCTCTTTTCTCGAATTCTGTTAACTGAATGTTTCATATTCATGCAACAAGTGTTCGCGTTTAATATTTAGAACTTATTAGCAGAAAAAAAATTTAATTTATGATAACAATAGTGTACATGATTATCTCCCCCTTATGCAGCTTTCTAACTGAGAGCATAATACACCTTTTACAAAACAAAAGTTGTCTTTCATTTTGAAGGAATGTATACATATTTTCAATGTAAATTCATTCTAAACACAAAACAGTAACAGGTATTATCATATGTCTATTCAATACAAAAAAAAAATGTACATTTTCAATATTTAGTATACCAATGCTCGTAGTATCTGCTAATGTTATAATAGATTTTCTTGTTTTAATGTTGTAAACCAAAATCAGCTTGTCATTGGTATATTCTTACTGAAAATAATTTATATGATAAACTAAGGGGGGAAAGTGAGCTCTTTCTCTGAAGGAGTGCACACATCAGCACTCTGCGACATGACCAGGAAATACATAATGAAATTAAGTTTAAAATATTAAGGAATACAATCGTCTGATCATATGGTTGGGTTAACGTTGGTCTTACGTGAGGCCAACATTGGGGATCCGTTGGGTCAATGTTGGCATTAGGTTGGGCCAACTATTGTGTGCCACTGTTGGGCCAACGTTGGCTCTCTTTGCACTTACAACGTTGGGCCAACATTGGGTACCCTACGTTGGCCCAACGTCGTTGACTTCGTCGAACCAACATTGGCCCAACGTTGGAATGCTGTCTTGGTAGTGGTTATTGGGGATAGAACTTTGATTACGGTACATCATGATTGAGGATTGTATATTGGGGATAGAAGTACTTCGCTTTCTCTACATTTGTTACTTTCGGTAAAGCATGAATTATGATTTATATTGTTCACCAAATCCCTTACCTCATTGTCAACCTAGTTTTTTTAGTCGACCGGAAATAACATGATTAACAAAAAGCCCAAAAAAATCTTTAGATTTAGTGTTTAGTTTCGATCGAGAAATAATAGTCAAACAAAGGAATAAATTATACGTGACATCATTTGTGTCTTCATGGCCATATTTTCTTTATTTTGAATCAGGAATTCGGTGAAATATTGAGAGAAATAGAACAAGAAGAAAAAGACAGAAAGAAGGACAAGACAAAAGTTCATTATGCAGACGAGAACAAAAAAGAAGGAAGGAAACGCAGAAAGTCTACATCTCAAGACAAAGTGAAAATTTCTAAAGCGGAGAAAGAGAGAAGAAAATTGAAGATGGAAAATGAAGCCAAAGATAGCGGTGTTGACAGTCCGGACCCGAAGAAAGAATCGATGGATATATACGATATAGACACGTCAGAACTTCCCCAAGGGTACACTAGAGATAGTGAAGGTCAAATCATAGTAAGTGCGAATGTCATATGATAACACGTCCTTAGGTCAAATAATTGGAAACGTGAAGGTCAAATGTTAGGAAGTGCAAATGTCAAATTATAGTACACGTGAAGGTCAATTCATAGTAAGTGTGAAAGTCAAATCATATAACGTGTGAATAATAGTATATAATGAATGTTAAGGTCAAATCAATGTCAAGGTCAAATTATATTACGTGTAAAGGTAAAATCGTTTTAGGTGTCAATGTCAAATCATAAGTTCGTGTGAAGGTCAAAACGTATTGTAAAGGTCAAGTCCTAGTACGTGTGATGGGCAAGTCATAGCTAATGTGAAGGTCAAATTATGGCAAGTACAGTTTTCTAAGAAGTGACAATTCATTATATGACCTTTTTATTTAATGAAAGTGTTTTTTTTTTCAAATTTTTTTCTTAAGCTGTAAAATCTTAAGCTTTTGTTGTATAACTGTATTACAGTTCAAAACATTACAACTAAAGTAACCGTAAAAATATTTGAATTCAATTTCAGCGTTCCTATGACGGAAAAGTGATGACAAAAGATGAGATGACGTCTATATTCCAACTTGCTAAACTCGGGCAACTTTTCCACGTACCTAGACTAAAGCGAAATGCCAGTGGCAGACCTACTGGTGTAAGATAAAAATTACCTAGACTAAAGCGAACTGCCAGTGGTAGACCTACTGGCGTAAGAAAAAAATTACCTAGACCAAAGCAAACTGCCAGTGGTAGACCTACTGGCGTAAGAAAAAAATTACCTAGACTAAAGCGAACTGCCAGTGGCAGACCTACTGGCGTAATCAGCTTCTTCTTTTCCTTATTTCATAAATAAAAATCTTTTTTTTTAAACTTCTGTCTACACAATTGCTAGCGTTGACTTGTAGTTGTACCTCTTAGTTTCAAACAAAGAAGTTGTGTTAAAACTTTAAACTATGATATTCTATCGTTGAGTTAAGATAACATGTCGTCTCTTCCTTATATTTTAGGAGTTCTTAGAAGACGCATTTGGACCTCCGATAGAAAAAGACGACGACGGCGAGGAAGAAATAATTACCGACGACCCGTTTATTGACGACTATTCCAAACCGAAACGACAGAAGTCGGCGATAACGAATAGAACGGTAAAGACCATTTTTTTCTAAATAAAATCTGATTTTAACAATGGCTGGATGTTCTTAACACTTATACCTTTCGTCAGTGAATAACTTTTTCTATCTCAATGATTTTTCACTTTTTATTTTTTTTTAGTTTGCATTTATCCTGGCTTGCAAATCTTGCATTAAATATCAAGGTGTTGCATTAATTACTGTTAAGCTTTATTGGAAATATTTGACAAAAATAAAAATAAAAAAAAATTCCATAAAATCGTTTCTATTTCAGTTGTCTAGAAGAGATCAGCGAGATCATAAGACTGTAGCATTTGATATTAACGACAACAAGTCGGATATCGTCACAGAAAACGAACAAGACGATTTATATGTAAGTGTTTGAAACATACTAGAAACGAATTTAAAAAAACCTTCTTTTTCTGAAGCCCCCAAAATAAATGAACTGAAACTATAAATAAAGACGAAAATCGACTTAATCTGTAGAAAAAAATGTAAAACATAAAAAAAAACAACAACCACTGGACTACAGGTGCCTGGTTTTGAACAGGCATATACAATCTGAAGACACTTATGATAATTTTTCAATTTTCTGTAGGATGGGATACCCTGTACAATGGGACCTAAACAGCCATTTTCTTTTGGTCAATTGCATTAGGCGGAAGAATCTGACCGGACTTTGTCTGGTCCAATTTTATAATTTTTGCTGTTTTTTACAATTACCTTTTTCTTAGGTCTATTTAAATTCCTTTGTCATTTGACTAAGAGTTTTAGAGGAAGTCTTAATTTGTAATGATACATGACAAAGAATTTTAACATCGCCTTGAGATGTAACTACTTTGGTAAGATACATTTTTGACAATTGTAAAAATGGTTGCTCATTAAGAACTGCGTCCGAGGTTATTTGAAGTGTAAATGAATAAGTTGTTCGAGTTGACCTGGCTTTTTTCAACAATGACTCAGATGACTTTCTCCGAGATGCAGTCGGTCGCATCATTGTTACATCATACATCTATAAATAGTAAATGACAACTGTTTTTATCTTAATATTTTCAGAGAAAAGAGGACTTAACATCAAAAGATAGGGAACTTTTAAGGAGTCGTCTGTTCAAAGGAAAACGGAAGCCATCATCAAGAAGGGTAATTATTTTCATATCTTCGCAGAACTCTAAACTAGTTCATTCAAAGGAATAAAAATAAATGATACCTGTCAAAATTAGATGAGTCATAACTTGTTACTTCTATGTCTTCATTCGAGTGATGATCTTTTTAAATAATATAAATGTTAATAAATCATATGCTACTCTTGCTTACTGTGTGTATGTTTTTAAATGTTTAAAGGCATTAGATGACCGTCCCAGAGAGCTAAGTGATTTGGTTCGAGTCATACCTCAGGGAAGTGCAAAGAAGTATGCTGTGAACGGGCGGGGACCAGAACGTATTCGGTCAGAAAATTACGATCCAGAACAACAGCAGAGATACAGAGAAGGACTGGCAACTGATAAGCGTATTCTAGATAAATCACCTGCAGTCAAACGTGAGCTTAATTAGTTTTGTGTTAAGTTATTTCGTACTAGGACTTATTTCTTTCTATTTCAGATATTAAAAATATATCAAGTAATAAAATTGTAAAAAAAAAAGTCAATGTAAGAGTTACGTCTCATCAGCATCTCAAATGAAAACATGGTATATACTTATACAATGTCTCATACAAATTGTCTTTTAAAACCAGGGCGTGATCCAGGACAACCAACAGAAGCTTTTGTCAACCAGGATACAGATGATATCAGAATATCTGTCGGCAGTCCTGAGGTAATAAATCAACTACACTGAAACCTCTCTAAACAGAACCTGAATTATTCAAACAACCAGACTGACATCCCTTTCTGTCGGTGTCAGTGTGATTAAACCTCTCTAAACCGAACCTGAATTATTCAAACAATGTAAACCAGACTGACATCTCTTCTGTCAATGTCAGTGTGATTAAACCTCTCTAAACGGGACCAGAATTATTCAAACAATGAAAACCAGACTGACGTCCCTTTCTTTCAACGTCCGTGAGATTAAACCTCTCTAAACCGAACCAGAATTATTCAAACAATGTAAACCAGACTGACATCCCTTTCTGTCAATGTCAGTGTGATTAAACCTTTCTAAACCGAGCCTGAATTATTCAAACAATGTAAATCAGACTGACATCCCTTTCTGTAAATGTCAGTGTGCCGAAACTTCTGTAAACTAAACACCTGCCTAAACGAAACAAGGGGTCGAGTTCAGACAGGTTTCACTGTATATTAAATTACCGATCGTGAATAAGGATTGCATGACTTATTCACGAGACTTCGTTCTTTGTAAAAGTTGAAACAATTGTATGTGAATATTCAGACCTAATATTGTGCTCTGGCACATTGACGAAAACCAGAAGCAACCTTTACGAACAAATAGTGTTGTATTCCTAACCATTTGTTACTTAACATTAACTTATTGTTACATTGTAAGCTGACATGTGACTTCTCTCATACTCATACCGTAACCTAAATGTGTATTTATGCTAAGTTTATCGTCTATGTACTTGTTACTTGTCTTGCCTTTTTGTAGCATCGACAACAGGGCATCAATATTGGCAGTGATGACGAGTTCTTCCTAGTCAGTAGTGTTGCTGATCAGCAAGAGGTTTGCCGTTATTGATCATTACATTATTTATTAAATAAATATTTCCTTATAAAAGATTCGCGTATTTTAAATACAAACGTCAGGTAATACAAATAAATAACAAAATTTATAACACACACACACACACACACACACACACACACACACACACACACACACACATAAACTATTTAACACAAATCACAAATATTCGCAAAATCAACTGATATATATATACATATATATATATGTATACCAAATATAACACATTTTCTGCCAGCTGGAAATTCTCCTAAATCTAATACCGAGTTTCATCTTATAGAAATTGTTTTCGCAAGTCCGTCGACCTGGGCAGACAACTGTGCGTCCACTTCCACATACCAATGACTGGTTCTGTCCAAAACACGACATGCGCCATGCCTTGCCATGGTCACTCATCAATCAGTACCAAATAAGGGAATCATCCATATTGAATGCGAACAGTGTTGCTAAAAAACACACCGCACCAAAATCAGCTGAAAATACTAAGAAGAAAATAGACGACAGGCGACTAAAAGAACTATTAGAAGAGTTGTATAAAGATAAGAAGTACTTTGATCACGTCATTGACAGTACAGGTATAAGTTGTATTTAACATACACTTGCCTTCTGTATGTATGGTAGTTCACTCACGTTTTTCCGTTTCTTGACAGTTTGTTTATTTCAAGGGAACACTTTGACAATTTTAAGATTTGATCAGTATAGCCTTAAAAGAGATATATGTTTCTTTAGGAATTTTGATTAGCACTCAAAACCTAATTGCTGTATTCCTAAATGTTCTTTTATTAAACACATTTATTAATATGGTAATATCATAACTACAATGACTTTTGGAAGACAGATGTACAATGTTTCTACTTAACAACCAAATATATTCACTTTTCTCCATGATATTCTGAGAATATGGTTTCAATTATTTTTCGGAACTCTTGTCTTGTAAAAGACTTTATGATTGTCTTTGTACTAGTAAACACAATTGATAGAAACAAAATATCATTGATATGTAACCGAAAAATACGCTATTTAGATATTAAAATATAGACATATTTATAAATAAAAATAAATAAAAAAGAAAAACAACAAACAAAAAAATGAAATGAACAACTTAACCCTCACTCAAAGATGGAAGTATGCTTGTGTTAGTGTAACAAATACATAAATAACATTTAGGGACTTATTAACACCAACGGCATAATAGAAACTTATCTAAATAGGGAACTGTTCATCTGAAACCATTGGCCTTAATTTCCTCGCTCAACATTGACCTTGTATTATTGTAATTTCACCTTTGATAATTTCAAATCACTTATTGATAACATTACCCACAAAAAATCATTTGAAGCTTTTTTACTTTGTTCGGATTGAGTTCATGCGAGAAAAACGGGATTAATTTTGATAAAATATATAACGATTTACATGTGAGGAAAGTTCAATATGTTCTTCAGAATTCGTCATAGTTTTGTTCACAAGTACATGTATGTTAGAGATAATTTTTTGAGTTTAATCTTTGTAGAACCTAACATAGAACCAATCATAGACGAGAGAGATTTAGCGACACATGGACGTGAGTTCCTATTGGAGAGGGCTGAATACTGGGATGATAGAGGCGTGGCCATGACACGCCCACCTACAACAGCGCTAGGATACCGACTTTCTAGAATGAACACTCAGATCCCGGACAATGGTCGACAATCAACAATGTCTGCCATATCGTCTATTTCGCCGACCCCTAATATTCCGGATACACATAGGTCTTCCGGGTCTTCGTCCGTACAAAATAATTCTCATAAAAGGAAAGGACCTCTACCAAAAGCTTTCCTTAAACGTGAACATACAATTTCATGATATTACATGCTATTCCATGATGTCAGTTGATGACTGAAATTTTGAAAGAAGATCAATACCATATCCCCAGTGATATATTGTTGTTATATGTTTATCGTTGTAATTAACAAGTAAAATAATGCAGTAAAACTAAACTTGCCAAAGTTTCATTAAATGTTGATGTTGAAAACCGATGTTGTTTTATATCAGGTCATAGTTAACCAAACACTGATTAATATACTTTACATAAGTGAGCATGAAATAAGAAGCCTTCATGCTCGAAAAACAAATGAATTCAGAGGCATTAGAGTGAATAATGTAATTAAGTGTAAGTGTTTGTAAGAATCAGTCAAAATGGGAAAAATTAGAAACATGCATGTCAAAACCCCACTGATATGACAACAATAATATTAATCACTTTCCCTATTTAAAAAGACCATTTATTTATTTAACCTCTTCGTCACTAGATTTGCGCAGAAATTTTTCAATAGAATCGTAGAAAAATGAGGTTTTTAACAGAGTTATCTGCCCTTGAAATGTCCATTTTCAGTGCATTTTAATGAAATTGTAACTCAATGGTCCAGGATGATATGTGGATAACCTTGTTTCTGAGGGTGTAAATAGTCAAATTACACTATCAAAATGGTGGTTTTTTTTCATACCATGTTTCACTGATTGCCTGATTCTTACAGGGACTGACACTTAACAAACTAACTTTATGGTATGAGGTAATTAAATAATTTTATTCCATCAACCAACGGAGTGTATAAAAATCTGAATGCTCTTTTTTAACATGATACATCATTTTCTTTTGATTCAGATAGTTTACTATCAAGATAAAATTACAGTGCATATCATCAAATTCTCAGCAATGAATCAAATGAATCAATAATAGCGTTTTTCTGCTATTCCTTTTCAACTAAACGTTGATTACTGAACATTATACATACCCTAATATTTGGATTTTCAACAACAAAAAGTTAATGGAGAAATAGCATCGCACAGGATTAGATGAAGTTATTTAGAATGCGCCCTTGTGGGTGTTTCAAAACACCTTTGAAATAATTTCAATTAAATGTTATGATAGAACCCAAGTAATAAACTTTTCAATTACATGTTTATATACAACTTTTATGTAGAAACATTGACCTCATCATGAATGATAATTACTCCCACTTCCAAGTTCCATATTCGGTACAGAAGTTAAAGCCAGGGTTTTCCCAGACCCCTGGAAATATATTGCACCAAAGCAACCTACAGACTCTTTATCCCGATATGTTTCATATTAGTGATATCTTATTCCATGGCTTGGTTTGATTAATAACATTTATATTGATTTATTTTTCGATGTTTGACTCTAATAATAATGACAATTATCAAAACATTTTTGTATAACCCCTAGCAGGTCAAAATGATAATTTTAAATTTTCTTGTCAATTTACCAAAAGATAAACACCCTACGAAAAAGGGAAAGGAAAACTATGACAAGTTGAACAAATTGGATATCATTGTGCAGATAGATACACCGTAAGGATCCACGAGTTCATAATGACGACCATAAACTTCTGTAGTGAATAACTTCAAACTTGTAGCAACATAGCCCTGTTCCAGAAGTGCAATTATAAGAAGTCTAGCTCGATTTTTCAAACACTTCATCAAACATACTTTGAATGATTTTCTTTTAGTTGTTTCGTCTTATTCAAAGATTAATCAATATCTTATATTTATGTGTTTCTAGACGTGAGACTTCAACTACTGTCTAAACCTTTAAAATATTAGCATGGCCATTTTGTACAACCTCGAGTCCACACTACATAATGATAATAAAGACTGATATTTCTCCTTGATTTCAGAAAATAAAAATCCAGGTATAGTAGTTGAAGAGAATGTTTTATTCATTTAGAACACACAAAACACGGGAATCTTTGACGTCCTATATCGTTTATTTTGTTTTAGCTACGTTTTCAATAACATGAGACCGGTACAGAAAGGAAACACATATAAATTCATTAAAAGAATCCACTTTAATACAATAAATCATTTTTAATTTATTACCTCACACGTTTTCCTTTCAACAAAACTGATAAGTACAAATAATAACTGTCTGCCATGTTTCAAATTACCTCTATAATTAAAACTTTTTCTATATTTTTAAAGATTCTTAATTGATTTACCTACCGATTATCAAACTATTATGTGAAATACTTAAATACTTCTCTGCCTAAGAGTCGGGCTAAATTTGTATAAGCTGTGGCACATGAAGAAAACAACAGATATTTTAATGCATTATCCAACATATATACCTCGTAACCTCCAGAAATAGCCATCAAAGAGTGGGTTAAGGTAGTCTTTTTAAAAAATATTGATAGATAAAATATAGTTGTAATGCGATATTGAATAGCAGGAACATTTTCTGCATTACCCCATATCAGCAGTATCTACATCACATATGATTCATGATAAATTTACAAAAGTTTTATGGTCGTCATCATGAACTCGTGGATCGTTATGGTGTATCCATCTGCACCATGAAAACCGATTTATTCAACGGGTCATAGTTTTCCTTTCCTCGTTTGTCTACCCCGGACTTGACTTTTTATGAGCAACTCGGCGGGTGTTTCTAGAAAAGCAGAGGACGCTTGCCCTACCGGTGCACCTGGTCCATGTTCCCAGTTTTTAGTGGAGTCCGTGTTGCTCATTTACGTTTTTATTTTGTATGTATGATTTTAGTTACTTTATGTTCTTTGTTGTGTATGTCTGTTTTCCATGTCTGGTCTTTGTCCCTGGATTATATTCTACTGATTACCGCTATAATCTTGGGTCCATTGATTACTCTTCAAAAAAGCTTTTCGGTTATTTTTTAGATACATTGAATTTATTTGAGACAAAGAAGACTGTTAAGAAAAAAAGAGGTGACCCTGATGCATAATACTTTACTTTAAAAGTTTCTTTTTGACGGATAATAATATTAATCTGCATGGTTTGTGTCGTTGTTATATATTTAAGGAGAATTCATTTAGACATGCGATGAAAAGTACACAAGTAAATCGAGATAATATTGCTTGTGTTGATAGCTTGGGTTTTGTTGATAAAAATTTAGTTTTTATCTTCTAAGTCTTGTAATGTGCCAACAAGTTCCTTCTAAAAGTAGATTGATGTATAATATGAAATATGTTTTAAAGATATAATACAAAATATAGAAAAGTACTACAAAAATGAAATATGTTTTTCATGAATATCTACGTTGTAGTCTACATTCTAATATGACAGCATTGCTGGATGTCAATTGAATACATTGATTTTTAATGTATGACTGATTTAAGAATAGCTGATGATTAAGTTGAAAGACATATAATATACAATAAAGTTTATATAATAATGTGAAATTTTGTTTATCGTATCAACACAATAAATGTACAATGACGTTAAAATTGAATGTTTGGTCAAAGTGGACTACACATAGCTATGAACCCAAACCGTTATCCACTTCAGGTTTGTTTCTTATCACAATAGTTGTGTTATCAAATCAATTTGCATGTTTAAGAAAAACAACTTGTTTAATAAATTGTCATTGAGTTAATTTATACAGTTATATAGCTTGTGTGCCTCCCGATAAAGAAAACATCTAAATGACAAACTGTCTTGTAACAAATTGTTAAGTGTCGTCAACATAATTTAATTTAAACATTTGAATACACTAGGGTAGCCATAATTTACACTCATTCTTCCTTATAATACTTTGGTACAAATTTTCAGTATATAATAGACTTTCCCCAGTATGTCATGACCTGTATCTTGATTGACGTAATAGTTACACAAAAGAGGACATCTAAAATCAAATTCATTTTTTGCCGAATTTTATTTAAGTCTTACACGCGTCACAAAAGTCTTATGCTTCAAGAATATGGTATGTCCTCATTATCAGCTGTGACTAATTATGGGTCACGAACACCTCTAAACATCTATTACAAATTAAATAGGAAAATTAGCAAGTGTTCAAGAGGTACCCACTTTCTTTCATGTTTATATGGACTATAGATTACCATTATATTTTGTCATGTCACCATTTAAAAAGATTACCAAGGTGTCATCAAATCTTAAATGGCTATTAATCATTTAAACGACGACCAATTTTCAAAACCGGTCACAGTCTATTCACAACTATAATAGGTCTTTATAATGTTTAAAATCATAATAGAAATAATAAAAATTTCCCTTTTCATTATTAAAATCATAATTATCTTATACTTTAAAAAGTTTGTATTACCACCACAGTGCGATAACTGACTTAAGTACAGCAATATAACCTACGGTTGTTTAATAGGTACA
Organism: Perna viridis; assembly: GCA_037379345.1. NCBI lineage: Eukaryota > Metazoa > Mollusca > Bivalvia > Mytilida > Mytilidae > Perna > Perna viridis. The sequence continues at coordinate 1,062,406 of CM074520.1, forward strand.
ATGATATCTAAAGTAAAGACCCACTTTTGTTGTAATGTGAAAAGGTATATTGGTATTTATAAATATTCCAAAAGAAAAACGAAAACCATAAAACAAGATATTCAGTAATGCATTCACATGTTAAAGAGTGGAAGGGGGGGGGGGGTGATGTTTAAGGATATATCTTTCGTTTAATACATAATATAGTAATATTGATTAATACATGTTTTATCTTAAAAGACTATGAACCATCGAATCAAAATCACCCTTTTTGTATTGAAATATCACTGAATTTTTTACCAAAGAAATAATAATAGATTTCTCAAAAGTTTCAAATACCTTTGAACAGTTGTACGTTCATTTTATATCTACTATAGACTATTTTAAATGTTATTTTTTTTGTAAAAATGCATTTTGTATGATAAAGTATTTTAAATGCAAATGAAAATTCATCTTGATAAGATAAAAATTCATCTTGATAAGATACGGACTTAATATAATTTTAACTGATTTAATAACTGATGAAGATTATGCTGAAGTTTCAATTTAGACATTTTAGGTGTGTAACACAGTGCGTTTACTTTCGACAGTTTCCGTTTTTACATAATTATCATAATGAAAGAGTAATCAAGGGAACCAAGGTTATAGGGTAATCAAATGAATGTAATCAAGGGACAAAGACCCGACATGGAAAACAGACATACACAACAAAGAACATTAAATAACTAAAATCATACATACAAAGTAACAAAAGCAAATGAAGTGAGTTTTGTTTTAATGAAAATTCTAGTTTCATTAACAAAGAACTCTTGTGAAATAATTAAATGTATAACTGTCGACAGAAGAAACAAGATTTAACTCCTTTTTGACAATGTTAAATGTACGAGGATTTCCTTTTGTTAAACAAAACAAAACAAAACAAAACAAAATTTACACACAAAAAACTCGTATGTAAAAACGTAGATGTGACTCTCGTCTGCCAATTCGTAAACATGGAGCAGTCAATTTCCTATTCCTGGTCGAATGGTTGTCTCGTTGACATATTCCCCATTTCCATTCACTATTATATCTCATAGACAAATTAGGTAATAAAACAGTTATTAAATGGGTTGGATGCAAAAGACCAGAACATTTGTCCTTTGGTACTGAGAATGATCAAGTGTTCTATTGCACTCGGCCGTTGGCTTCGTGCCACAGAACACTTGATCATTCTCAGTACCCCAGGACAAATATTCTGGTCTATTGCATCCAACCCATTTGATAATTGTATACTATAATTTAAAATGCAAATGTTGGTATTTATACAATTTAGTCATATGAAGGAAAAACTTTAATTAGAACAGTAACATGACATACATATATGACATGCAGTAAAAATATTGAATACAGTGTCATATCAAGATAAGAATGGCCATGACAAAACTGAAGTAAGGAAGGACTGGAAAATATTCAGACGGACTTAAAAATTCAATTAAATATTACCTTATAAACACTACAATAAAGGAAATTTAGTCTATACAATGAACTTACAGTTTTAAACCAGGTATATTCATTTCTGCAATTCATAAGGTACAGATTGATTGATTGATTGTTGGGGTTTAACGTCCGAGCAGCAATATTTCAGCTATATTCAGACGATGAACATGAAATGATGATGAAATGAAAAATGGGATGGGACACAAGAACAGTAGGGTCGACAAATTTTGATTGCCACTAGAAAAAGGGAGGAATGGGTAAGGTCGGGCAATTTAGCCTCCTGCGGCGGAGCGCAGTGGTTCCTACTATCGAATACCACAGCAGGGTTCTTTAACGTGCGAGGAACGTGGCATCTTTCTCAACACGATGCACCACTATGGTTTGCGGTCAGGTTTTCCGTATTATAGCCTGACAACCCCAGCATGTAACACGCCAGGGGTACCCCATTCCACCACCTGGGGTACACATCCCAGTTGCTCTGTGGGCAGAGCGCCTAGCCCCCGGCTAGGTTTCTGAGCACTATTTAGTCGCCTTTTACGACAAGCTTAGTGCTGCTGCAGGCCTATTCTTTTGACACCCGGACCTGCACGGGGCCATAAGGTACAGAAATCATATTCACTGCATAAACCGAAATTAAGAATTAGTGAAATTTAATCTCAATGTTTTAGTCAAATTATGAAAAATACCAAATTACACTGTCAGTAAAATACTGTACAAGCTCTGGTAGACTGTAAAATTGGACGAAATCATTTGTCAACATGTTCGATTTTTTGTCAGTGGTATTTTTTCTTACTAAAAGATGAACAATATCTGCAAAAACGATGTACACATATTTGCCCTTTAATGTAACATTTGCAAATGTACACGTTTGCCCTTTAATGTAACCTTTGCTGATGAACTCTAGGCTATTTATTAAGTGAGTTATTTAACCATGACTAATACGGGTTAAATAACTTGAGTATTGAATAAAAATCCCCTTAACATTATGTAATAACTTGATTCCTTTTCTCAAACACCAATTATGTCCAACATTACCTAACCTTCCTGTATTGATTTATAATGTATAATAAAACAATTATCCTTAACACAATCAGACCAAACTTGTGTCCTCATTTTTTTCAACACATACTTTACAGAGTCATTTAAGTTCATTAATATATATAATATATGTATTATAAGTAATTTTTGTCTGAAAATGACAAGTAGTTCACAATTTCATTAATTAAAATCATAAAAGAATTTAAAAGTAACGATTAAAATCTTCTCTATTTAGTTGCTTATACTTATTTGAAGGTAACTTCTAGACCTGTTGTCCTTGTACAGTAGCATGTAATTGTATTTGGATAAGTACGTCATAGTTTAGTGTTTGTTTGTTTGTTGGTGTTTAACGCCCGAGCAGCAATATTTCAGCTATATTCAAGCGATGAACATGAAGTGGATGATAAAATGAACAAGAAATGATGATGAAATGAAAAATGGGATGTGACACAAGGATAATGGGGGCGCCAAAGTTTGCTTGCCACTAGAAATAGGGAGAGGTGGGTAGGGTTGGGCAATTTAGCCTCCTGTGGCGGATCCCTATGGTTCCTACTCCCGGAGAATACAACATTAGGGTTCTTTAACGTGCGAGGAAGGTGGCATCTTTCCCAACACGATGTACCGCTATGGTTTGCGGTCAGATTTTCCGTATTATAGCCTGACAACCCCAGCATGTAACACGCTAGGGGTACCCCATTCTATTACCTGGGGCACACATCCCAGTTGCTCTGTGGGCAGAGCGCCCTAGCCCCCGGCTAGGGTTTTGAGCACTATTTAGTCGCCTTTTACGACAACTTAAGCGCTGCTGCAGGCCTATTCTTTGACATCCGGACCTGCACGGGGCCATAATTTAGTGCTCGCCATAAACCACATGCCCCTTTTTCTGGAAATGATTATGGGGGCCTACACTCGACATAAATAACTGAAATTCAAACGAGAATCGAGCACAAAAGAATTAAAAAAAAACCCAATAAGAAGTGGAAACATACAATGCCAAGCACAATCAATAAACAGAAGCTTTGTCGAACGATCCTGTTTTTAATTAAGTTATCAATCAAAGATAATCATTACATTGATCATAGGTTTTATAAAACAACCAAAAACATTTATAAAATTTTAATCTTTTTAACGGCATGCATTCGTAAAGCACACTTTCATGTATCATAATAATTACTGTAGCTATAAAACAATTTTACCATAAGTCATCAAGTGAAACCTGCCTTAACAGTTATACTTGTAATCTAACAATTGGTGACAAATGTTATTAAATATATTCTCAAGGTGTACACAACATAACTAACAGAGAGTTTATAATGTAAATGTAATAAGTTGTGATTTAATGACTTTTAAAATGTAATAGAAACTTTGGTCAAGGATATGATAGTTTTATTTTATAGAGCACCGTGCAGGTCCGGGTGTTAAAAGAATAGGCCTGCAGCAGCGCTAAGCTTGTCGTAAAAGGCGACTAAATAGTGCTCAGAATCCTAGCCGGGGGCTAGGGCGCTCTGCCCCCAGAGCAACTGGGATGTGGGCCCCAGGTGGTGGAATGGGGTACCCCTGGCGTGTTACATGCTGGGTTTGTCAGGCTATAATACGGAAAATCTGACCGCAAACCATAGTGATGCACCGTGTTGGGAAAGATGCCACGTTCCTCGCACGTTAAAGAACCCTACTGTGGTATTCTCCCGGAGTAGGAACCATAGGGCTCCACCACAGGAGGCTAAATTGCCCGACCTTACCCACCTCTCCCTATTTCCAGTGGCAATCAACATTTCTCGAACTCATTGTCCTTGTGTCCCGTCCCTTTTTCATTTCATCATCATTTCATGTTTATTTTATCATCAATTTCATGTTCATCGTCTGAATATAGCTGAAATATTGCTGCTCGGACGTTAAACCCCAACAAACAAACAAACAAACATATTTATAGAAATATCTGCATGTACCTGGATAACTGTTGGGTGAAATGCACTATAACACATTAGAAACTCCGTCCGGACTCACATTTTTATTCATATATTGTTAGCACGATAAGAATCATAAATATAAAATACGTTGAGCGGTCGGGCTTAACATGCGAAGAATTAGATCGAATGAGATGATCGAACTGTATATTAGATATTATAAATCTACTATAATATAGTAAACATACGAACCCACGTAAGAATAGTCCATAATTGTTACGGCAAACATTACTTAATGCGTAAACAGTTTTTACAGTCTCTACATGGGTGAGCATGTAGATTTACAATTGAAATATTTTGATATTTTTGAAAGAATCTACTCTTTATTAGATAAATCATTGATTAGATAACCGTAAATTGATGTAATTTAAAAATGTAAACACCGTCAGATTATTATTCCCATCGGTCACCCCGGAAGTACTTCAAATAAGAATATTCTACTACAACACACACAATAGCAATATAACCGGTATAGAACCCACTACTATTCCAATTATCATTTTTATATCGATATTGTCGGATGAATCTGAAAAAAAATAAATGAATGCATAGACAAATAAATATATAAGTGAAGAAAACATATGTCCAAGTGTGTAAAATGATTATCTCAATTGTATGGCAACTACATGATTTAATTTCAAAAATGTTTGTTTGTTTTTGTTTGTTGGGGTTTAACGTCCGAGCAGCAATATTTCAGCTATATTCAGACGATGAACATGAAATTGACAATAAAAAACAACATGAAATGATGAAATGAAAAAAGGGATGGGACACAAGGACAATGGGGTCGACAAATTTAGATTGCCACTGGAAATAGGGAGAGGTGGGTAGGGTTGGGCAATTTAGCCTCTTGTGGCGGAGCCCTATGATTCCTACTCCGGGAGAATAACACAGTAGGGTTCTTTAAACGTGCGAGGAGCGTGGCATCTTTCCCAACACGGTGCACCACTATGGTTTGCGGTCAGGTTTTCCGTATTACAGTCTGACAACCCAAGCATGTAACACGCCAGGGGTATCCCATTCCACCGCCTGGGGCACACATCCCAGTTGCTCTGTGGGCAGAGCGCCCTAGCCCCCGACTAGGGTTCTGAGCACTATTTAGTCATCTTTTACGACAAGCTTAGCGCTGCTGCAGGACAAGTTTAACACCCGGACCTGCACGGGGATCAAAAAATTAAATACTATAGTCTCAATATATGAAAATCTAATTTATAAAAGTAACTTTTTGAAATTATAGACTAAATGAATTAAACAAATAGAAATTAAGATAAATTCCTGAAAAGCGGCAATATTAAATCTCCGTTCTACATGTGTGACTATATACTGGACAACGAATATTGATTTCATTTAAATACAAAGTAACAAAAGCAAATGAGCAACTCGGACTCAACTAAAAACTTGGAGCATGGACCAGGTGCACCGTTAGGGTAAGCGTCCTCTGCCTTTCTAGAAACACCCGCCGAGAGTTGCTCATAAAAGTCAAGTCCGGGGTAGACAAACAAGGAAAGGAAACCTATGAACCGTTGAATAAATCAGTTTTCATGGTGCAGATGGATGCACCATAACGATCCACGAGTTCATGATGACGACCATAAAACTTCTGTAGTGATGACTTCAATCTTGTAGCGACATAACCCTGTTCTAGAAGCCTATTTGTTAGAGTTCTAGCGCGATACAAAATGTCTGCGTAGTTTCGGCAAGCCGTGGCATAACGTATGAGTTGTAATATGAACACTCCATACGCAGGTGCTGAAGGGATGTTGCCACAGATGAAAGGAAAGTTGACAATTCTGAATGAAAAGTCATCACGTTTGTCGTAAAGTTTGGTCAATAGTTTTCCTTTACCATCGATTTCTAAGTGTAGGTCAAGATACGAGGCTGACCTTACAGTGTCTGTAGTATCCTTTATCTCAAGTTCTTTGGGGTAAAGGAGCACAATTTGTTCCCATTGGAATGCCAATGAACAAATGGATGGATGTATGAATAAATGAAAATGTTTCATACAAATAAATCCAGTGACAAAAAATAGAAAATATAGATAAACAAAGTTTGTTTGTTTGTTTGTTTGTTGGGGTTTAACGTCCGAGCAGCAATATTTCAGCTATATTCAGACGATGAACATGAAGTGGATGATAAAATGAACATGAAATGATGATGAAATAAAAAAGGGATGGGACACAAGGACAATGGGGTCGACAAATTTTGATTGCCACCGAAAATAGGGAGAGGTGGGTAGGGTTGGGGAATTTAGCCTCCTGTGGTGGAGCCCTATGGTTCCTACTCCGGGAGAATACCACAGTAGGGTTCTTTAACGTGCGAGGAACGTGGCATCTTTCCCAACACGGTCACCACTATGGTTTGAGGTCAGGTTTTCCGTATTATAGCCTGATAACCCCAGCATGTAACACGCCAGGGGTGCCCCATTTAACCACCTGGGGCCCACATCCCAGTTGCTCTGTGGGCAGAGCGCCCTAGCCCTATTCTTTTAACACCCGGACCTGCACGGGGCTGATAAACAAAGAAAAAAAAAGCAAAGAAAAAAAAACAACACGTGAAAGAATCAATACACAACCTAATCACTAAGGGATTGTTACAAAGTAAAACCAATTTATTCTAGCGGTACATACATGTAATATGCAAAGAACATTCCTAAATGAACTTAACGCAACTGTTTAAGGAACTTCCTCTTCAGTGGACAAAAAGATGGCGGTCGAAGAACATCAACAGCGATGTAGTTTATAATGGATATACAAATAAAATACAGAAAATAAAGAATTAAAAAATGCGTCATAAGTACATAACATGCTAGGGTCTTTTCTGTTAACAAAATCAAGAAAATTTGTATACCTTCAACCTCAGTTTTTTTTCCAAAGTTAAGTGAGAAGGTCATGATAAAAAATAATATTTCTGAAACGATGTGAATATTTACAACTATAAATACGCACCCATTCCGTCTGAATAACATTTTTCTTTGGTCTTGTTTAGCTCAATAGTTAATTCTTCTGGATGAATTGTAGATAACAGAGTCTGCCGGGATATATCAAAACACTCCTCTGGGTTTACCGATGCTAACACACTTGTACCAGAGATATTATAAACCTACAAAAATAACATTTGTCAGTTATCAGTTCATCTGCCAATACATATTGATTTTGGTAAATTCAAACTTTAATGTTCAAAGATATCATTATATAATTATGTTAGTGAGTAATTAAATGTGTCATAAAGGAATGGTCATGAGAAGACAATATTGGGGTCATTCGGATCAAAATGAAAAGTGAGAATTCATATACATCATTTAATTATTTATACAATGTATAATTATGTGTATTACATACCAAACTGACAAACTGAAAGTAGCTGATGGAATCTACAGTTGTGTCAGTGTTGTAAAAAGTTAAGTATGTGTATTTGTTCCTTGCTTCACTGTGTACACAATAAAACTGTCCACTTTCTGAAAAAAAAACCAAAACGATTTCATCTACCCTGGACTTGACTTGGTATGAGCAACTCGACGTATGTTTATAGAAAAGCAGAGAACGCACCTGATCCATGCTCCCAGTTTTTAGTTACTTTGTATGTATTATTTTGGTTATTTTATATTCCTTGTGTGTGTCTGTTTTCCAGTCTGGTATTTGTCCCAGGAATATATTCTTTTGATTTCCGCTAGAATCTTGGTTTCCTTGCTTACTCTCATTACATGTCTCTACTTAACAAAGTCATTTTATAAATTTATCCAACCTTATGTGTGAAGACTTATTAAAACTTTGTTTCCGACATTTTCCATGTTTGGTGAATACAAGATTACCGACTACCGACTTTAAAAATTTGGTGTGACTCGACTGGGAATCAATCCCATACACTACCACACTCGAGGCCAACACGCAAAATGTAAAGAATATGGTAACTAAACTACGGTATTATTGGCTAGATGAACTGATAGATTAACTTTCTTCTTTTTAATCATATGAATTTAACACAGATACACACATAAAACAAAGGCAAGCGCTGTTCACAACAAATCCAAGTTATTTACAATTTCTATGCGGACAAAAATGTTTTCAAATGGAGTATGCTAGTAATCAAAATTTTACCTGAAAACAGTTGTCAGCGCATACAGTACAATTGTAATAAAACTCAGATAAACTCACATCAAGGAAAGTCATTTCCCATGATATACTACTGTATGAGAATGTTCCATGAGAAATTGAAACGGGGCAGGGCTATGCAGCTGATTTTTTCACTACCTAAAAGTTAACAAAATCAAATAGCTAGACAATTAAGCAATAACATTTTTAATAGAATAACGTTAGAATATTTTCCTGTAGTGTATTAAATCTAAAATTAACCTGGCTATAAAACTACCCATCATATGCGAGTCTTATTTAAGGTTCTCATAAAAAAGGTTTGCCTGTGTCAATTTTGTGTTTTTAAGCAATTTCTTAGACAAGACCTCTTGCATCAGTTACTACTTTTTAAACATAATCAAATTCAACTTTGCTTAAAAGTGTACAATATCGTGCTTTTAGATACAATATGATAATATTTGTTTGATTGCTTGACTGTTTCCTGACAGCGGCCTTCTATCAAAATCACACACTTTAAACTGATACATCAATGAACAAATTTACTTACGAAATTATTATGTATTTCTATATCTACAAAATAAATTGTAAAATGTGTTTATTTTATCAGGAAGGTGATAAAACCTTTTCATAGCCTTTGCATTTTTTTATCGTACAAAGAATCATACGTTCTATAAGGGGTATAATTAGATTTAAAAAAGAACATTAGTTGTTGAATTTTTTTTCTTTTTAACATTTGAAAACAAATTTTGAAATCACACTCTGTTTGGAATGCTGCCAATTAGACAAATATAACTGGAGATTGGTTAAACAAACTTGTGTTACATACTTGCAGCCAAATAAAATAAGTAAGCATTAGCGTTATTAGCCGTCTGTCGTTTAAAGTTAATGCATAAAAATATGTTGAAATGCATCCACCATATCTGGTTTGGTGTGGTAGACCTCTAAGAAAAAACAACCAATCACATAGAAAGAGCAAAACGTCATAAAAAGTTTTTCGAAGGCAACGCCAATTCAAAACGTAAATAGTACAAACACAAGAAATCCTATCTAGTAGCATATTTATTCTCTGAAGGATTCGATAAACATCTTGTTTCAGTAGCGCATTGTTTTTCTTCGACGGATTCGAGATATAGTGATTTCTAGGTTTGATAAAATGTTAATTTTTACCGACGGCATTGAGATATGGACTTATTTAGGTTAAGTAGTTCTCTAATTGTGCATGGACTATTTTCACTGATGAGAAATATTAAAATCTTGTTTTACATCTTGTTTTACTTTTTATTTGAGCACTTACAGTAATATGATATATCCATCAGTATATATATATATATATTTATCAGTAAAAAAAAATGATGAATATGTATTTTAAGTAGAAATTTATAAAGTCAAAATATGTCCGAAATGGCCAGCGAAAGCTATATTTTTATATAGCCTAGCTGGCCGAGTGGTCTAGGGCGCTGGACTTTGTGCAGGCGGTACGAGTTCTAGTCCCGTGCAGGGAACAAGCAAAAATTTGCATTGCAAATTTGACAGTTCTAACATCGTTAGGATTTTTTCAGACCTTTCTATACGTTTACATATCTTCCCTGTATCAATTTGATCCGATGGAGCAGTGTAGCGAATAGAGTCGTCACATTCTGAGACGTTTGAATATATATATATATATAAGTCTAAACGGTACGACTATACCGATAAAGATGTTAGTACACTACAATAAAATATATAATGAGCAAAATTTTCAGTCAACAAATTGACCCTCTTCAGTGCCTTTAATAAACTGAGTGTGTATGAAAGTAAATGGTCGGTGAACACAACTCACTACCTAAGCAGGTTAATATCTGTGACGTAAACAATTTTATTGACAGTTAACGAGGATCTTGAACATTGTGGTATAGACGCATGTTGTGTGTTGATCTTGAACACTGAACTATAAAACTAAAAATATTTACGAACACTGTAATATATATATATATATATAAACGTTTGTGTTGTATCATCATGACTCGACGATCTTAAACCTTCTACTGGTTGGTAGCTTCATTTAGACTTAACATACATGTATAAATCAGATGTCTTTGACGCCCTGTTCCTTAGAATGTTACAATATGATCACATATTTGTCATTGGTTTACATTTGTTTACTTTTTGTGAAACACACACTACCATATTTGTTAATAGTACAAACAAAAGTATATGGCAATATTTATAAAATGTTCTAGGAAAAAAAAAGAGAGGTTTCCACTTAATGGTAGAGCTACTCAATACATAGTATGTCTCCTAGTTTATTAGTGGAGTACTTTGCTTATTTATTTCTGTTTCTTAGTTCGTGTTTGTTTGGTTATTTTGTGTTCTTTGTTGTGTATTTATTTTCCCCAGCTTGTATTTTGCCTTGGAATTTATTCGTTTGGATAAAAGTCGAATACTGGTTTCCATGATTATTCTAGTGAGAGATTAAGCAAATGCACGCTGGAAAATACAACGACGTAGGGCTGTTAACACAAGTTTTATTTAAACCAATCTAATGAATCAATCTATAAGTAACAAACAACAAAATGGACACTCTCGTACAATACGCACTAATAAAGAAATAATGCCGCCATAATGTGTGAAGAATAATTTACACAGTTTATTTATTTGACAACCAGTTGCTACATATAGGTTGTAGAGGTTTAATGTTAGATTCTGTTTCCAACTTCGAGGTCGCTGTCAAGTTTGGTTTAACAGTTAATGGTTCAAGATTTTTTTTTATTGCCACATTTGACTGTTCGGGATTCCTTGTCATCTTTGATAAAATTGCGGTAGGTGTCCGCATAAATAAGAAAACAGGTGGCGCTTTTGGCTTTTCATGAATCGCGCCTGATTTGCCTGCATACCATTCAACATCATAATCATCAGAGGCAAAGGCTTCAACCACAGTACCATTGTGAACAAAATTATCCGTAGATTTGCTTTTAATACCTGTAAATTTTGTTTTAACGAGAAACAAGGTTAAAGACTATTTATCATATTACTGCATTGCATATGATTTTATGGTGAAAATGTTATAAAAAAAGATTATAAAAAAATGTCTTGTTAAGACAGTTACACGCAATAAATATCTTGTAGGTGTTCATAAAAACAAATCATACATGGTATCAATGAAATATTCTAAAGCCAAATGTATGTTTATAGATAATTGCGGTGGCTCATAGGTGCTGAATTGCGCGACATGACCCGTTCCATTGTTACCGCCCCATCACGTGGAGACAAAGAGTCAATAACTAGGTCATCAGCCATTGTCGGTTCTCTCTTCAAATCCAGAACTGAAATGAAGAGAGGACATGGACGTAGGTTGTTGAACCTTCACTGAAATATTTTCAATGCATTAGATGAGGGAGCATGTGCTCGATAAGGCTAAGTAATGCGTGTTCTAGTCTTTTTCTTTAAATCTTTTAACTGAGTTAATAGAATTTATATCATACTATTGTTACTATCACATTAAATTTTGACAAGTAGGAAATGAATTACTGAATTATGAAATTTTTAATGCTATTCACTTACTAATATTTAATTGACTCAGTATAATATACGACAATGAAACTTCGTATTAAAGCTAAATAAGGTTGACGAACTGATGTCATAAAGCGGCAACATTTTATACACTTCGACGCTTAGATAAACACAAAACTTTGGCATTATTATCCTAAAAACAAAATCATTATTCCTAACCTGAACAACCTAAGTCGTTGTCCGGTGGTAGAGGTTTTTTGATGTCAAGTGCTGACTGTTGGAGTGAAATATGGTCCTGTATATGGTGTTTTCTTTGTCTGAAATATTTCTGGTATATCAAGCAGGCAACGATGATAACTATTAGCAATAACAGTAATGAAATGACTACTCCGACAATTGCTCCGGTATTGGTGCCGCCTGAACTAGTACTACCGTCAGATGAGGTTTGTGTCGATGGTGCTGTCGTTGTCGTGGTAGTCGTAGTAGTTGTCGTCGTTGATGTTGTAGTGAATACTAGAATACATTTATTATAGACAAAGCGTTCTTATATCTTACCTAAACTTTTCAGTTTTATCGGGAAAAATTTCATTTTATCATTGTCTATATATTTTTACATCTAAACTTCGTGTTAATGTATATCCAATCTTTACTCAAAAATATACAAGGTTAATTAATTCGCATCAATACGAAACTCTTAATGTGTGCAACTGCGATAGTTTTTCAAACTCAATTTTCTAAATATACTGTGATGTGCGTTGGCAGTTTTCAGTCTTCTTTTTAATAAAATTGTGGCCATATTCACTATGTGTTTACGTTTTATTTGTATTTATTTCGTATGTAGTTACTTTTCACCTTCTAAACGTGGCTGTAGTTCACTTATTCATTAGTCTTATTTGCGTTTAATCTAAGCCACTTCACAACATATATTATTCTGAAAATTATATAGCCGTGTGTCATTTTAATACGGCAAATTTACAATCAAAAATTTTCATTTTGAACCCCCAAAAAAAAACAGTTAAGAAAGGAAGTAAATATAAATGCACACATATACTCACAGCAAGTTTCTAAAAAAAGAAATATAATCATTTTTCAATTCTAAATTGTTATAATATTACATAGTATTGTTTTTATTGTTTTCCCTTTGGAAATTCTTAAATCAAAGCATTCTGTAAAATGACATAAAGTATATTGCTATTATTAAAATAAAATAAGGAACAGACTTGGTACAATGCATGTAATGCACCAACGTTTAACCTTTTTAAAACTAATACATAATGAGGACATTATAAAATTATTTCCATGCGTATCTGTATTGAACGTTATTGCAAAGTATCAATTGGTTAATTTCGTTTCACAAGCCTGTACCAAGTCAGACCATAGCGGTACCATCTACTCCGATAACGAAGTACCTATTTTGTCAGATTTTTTTGGACTTGACACTATTATAGGTAGGATTAGTGGTTTGTTGTTACCCTAAGGTCTGCAGCAACTATAAGTCATGTGTATAGGTATTTTGTAGATTTCTGACAATAAACACAAATTTAGTAAATTGTTTTCGCTGTGTTATGAAAAAAAACAATAAGAAATATATTTATTTCAATGTGAATATAGTACAATACAAACCATGCTCTGTCAAATTAATTTGACGACAGCCGTCACAGTCTATACGCGTGTCGGAGACCAGGCTAGTAGTACATCCACCTGGGTGTGTACTGACTGATCTTTTTTCCACTGATTGAGTTGCAGCCTGAAAATACAAGGAATCTATTATATCTTTTACTAGATAAGGATATTATAAAACGCCCAATCTACTGATGTTTCATTTTGTACGTAAAAAATGATTAATATAAATACACAAAGACTATATATATTTACAGACTTGATTATATATATCTAACATCGTTGGAAATTGTTCAGACCTTTCTATATATATATCTATGTGAGAACTGACAAATTTGCAATGCAAATTTTTTGTCGTTCCCTCCGCGGGACTCGAACTCGTACTGCTAAGACATCTATATTGCAATACAGACTGCTCCCTAGACCACTCGGCCAGCTAGGCGATATCAAAATATAGCTGTGGCTGACCGGGTCATTCCTCATCGCAGAGGAGTAATCTAGGGCTGTAACTTAGTACACGGTGTATGTTAGTACGGGACAATTCATCTAGGTGTTATGTAGGATAGAGGATCAAATTAATGATTCATGTCACAACAAATCAATATTATACAAACGTCTCCGAATGTGACGACTCTATTCGCTACAATGCTCCATCGGTTCAAATTGATGCAGGGAAGATAATGTAAACGTATAGAAAGGTCTGAAACGATGTTAGAACTCTCAAATTTGCAATGCAAATTTTTGTCGTTCCCATCGCGGGACTCGAACTCATACCGCTGTGACATCTATGGCAACACCACCTGTACAAAGTCCAGCGCCCTAGACCACTCGGCCAGCTAGGTTATATAAAAATATAGCCGGGTTATACCTCCTCGTAGGATTATTCCAGGGCTCTAACTGAGTATACGATGTATGGTAGTACAGGACAGTTCATATAGGTGTTATATATATATATATCCTTTAAAAGATTTGCAATATTGAGCAATTTCTTTGTAGATATTGAGTTGTACTCTCAGTTTAATCAAAGAGTAATCAAGGGAACAAAGGTTCTAGCAGTAATCAAAAGCATGTAATCCAGGGACAAAGACCAGACATGGAAAACAGACATACACAACAAAGAAACTAAAATAATACATACAAAAGCATATGAGCAACTCGGACTCTACTTCAAACTTGGAGCATGGACCAGGTGCACCGGTAGGGTAAGCGGCCTCTGCTTTTCTAGAAAAACCAACCGAGTTGCTCTTAAAAGTTAAGTCCGGGATAGACGAAAGTGGAAAGGAAAACTATGAAACGTTGAAAAATCATTTTTCATGGCACAGATTGATACACCGTTACGATCCACGAGTTCATGATGACGGTCATAAAACTTCTGTAGTCATCACGTTTGTCGTTAAGTGTGATCAATAGTTTTCCTTTACCATCGATATCTAAGTATAGGTCAAGATATGAAGCTGACTTCACAGTGTCTGTAGTATCCTTTATCTCAAGTTCTTTGGAGGGAGATGCGATGTATCGAATCCCCGAAATTAGGATTGTTAAAAGAGAATATATTTATCTTTATAGCAGAAACTGATATTAAAGATCTAGCTAGACAGTATTCTTTCTATCGGATCAGATCAGAAAATTCCAGCATTTAGTAAACATCTTCTTCTGTATATTTGGAAGATGATTTGAAATATTTCTTACAAAGTATGAGGAATTTCTACCAAGAACTATATATTTGTTTCCAGGTGTACCATCAACGGTGGAAAAACAACGATGTATAATGTTTTAAGTCGGGATTTTGGCTGAGTATGGGGAACAGAATCACATCAATAAGTCAACAGATCAGCGGTTTTTACAACTTTATCTTTACACACTTTATCATTGTGTTTCTGCACTGAAACTACAGTAAAATATCATAATACGCTCATTCCAAGCAACATCCTGAAAGGAGTCTTGCAAAGAGCTGGAAATTTTGTTACCAGTTCAAGACACCGGGGAACGTGTTCGTCTATGGTGTATGTTCTCAGCGTTTCTTCTTTACTTTCACGTTTTAAGTTTTGCGATTTTTTTCGACCTCTACTTGCCTATCATGTTCCCGGCATTGTTTTGCTTACGTTGTGTCCCTCGTTGTACATGTACTATTGTTTCTGCTCTACCTTTATTCATTTTTTAATCATAAAGGAAAAAAATTATGAATAAATGTTTGATTTTTTCCATCACTGACTGTTAGAAATACCACTAAAAGTGTATATGTGTGTACCGTGAGGTATCAGAATCGCTGAATGATTCTTGCATGCTCTATTTTAGTTGAAGTTAAACGAGAATTTTAAAATACAGATCCGGATACTTACTATGCAAGTAAAATAAGTGGTAGATGCAGATTTTGTCATCATCATTACATAGTCGGTTCCATTATGGGTCACATTAGCGACGTTATATAGTATACCAGTTGCTGTGGGAATATAAAAACATTAAATTTATTAGTATCTAAAAGGGTCTATGTCAGAGCAATTATATGCATTTAATTATATATTTCAATCATAGAAATGAAATTATTGGATGTATATCAAATGCGTATGGAACCGTTTATATTTATCTCCAGATACTGATTAAACTTTGATATAAGGGTAAAAAAAATGTGAATACAAAATTACCAAACTCATAATTATACATCGGAAAGGGGGATAAATAACATATGAATTGGTCAAATATAGGTACAGGCGTTTCAAACTGGTGGATTCAACAATGTTTTATGGCTATCCAAAATTATTTCGTGTCGATAATCATAAATTACATTAGGCAAACATATTTTATGATGTTGTTTGGAAGAGGCAATTTATTCTCCCCCGCGACGCCTCTCGAGGGGACATGGAAATGTCGGGCGTCCGCCGTCCGCCAAGGTTTCCGCACTTTTTTTGTAATGCTTGTACAAAATAAGTTCGTTTTTGATATGTGGCCTTATTATGAAGAGTTTGGTAACGGTTGAATGATTTTACGGAAGTTATGGCCCTTGGACTTAGAAAATTTCAGTGAATTTTCAGTTTCCCGCACTTGTTATGTAATGCTTTTACCAATTGATTTTATATTTTGTATGTAGTCTAGCTATGAGAAGTTACAGATTAACTTCGACTTTTGTTACGGTTGATTGTTTTTTTATGGAAGTTACGACCATTGGGCGTAGAAAATTTAGGTGAATTTTAAAGTTTTCCGCATTTTGTTTTTCGCGGGGGACATTGGAACGCTGTTCTTTTATTAATTTACATGTATGCATGTCTATTAATAAATGAAGAGACAATATGACACATGAAATATTTAAGACTGTATGCTTTTTTAAATCTACTTTTCTAAATTCTTTTTATTTTCATTAAATCAGTAGTGTACGCCTCGTCAAAATAGCAAAATGCTTCTTACTTGAATTCATTATTTCTACATGACAAACGGTGTAGTTGAGAACCACAGTTGTTCTTTCTAATACTCCGTTAACATAACAACCGTCCCATAGTGACCCTTGACCACAGTCTGTCGTTCCAGTGCCGTCATCGATTGTGTAGGAAAACACTCCTAACAGCGTATCTGGGAAATACTGTTCAACATGAGCAATCTCTTCCTGACCTTAAAATGATTCAAGTGTATATATTATTTCTTTTATCCAAGCATAATAGAGATACCTCCATGTTAACTAACGTATTTGCAAAGGATGGTTAGATGAACAGACGAATTGTAATGACAAATGTAATAGGACAGTATGGTCAATATATGTATCAAAAACTTTTATTGTTTAATTTTTCTAAAAAAAAATGTGTATACTTTATAGTACAGTAAAACCCCGTTTAACACGTCCACTTGTGTAAATTATTCACGTGTCTCGTTTAAGTCAAGTTAAACTTCAAACTAAATAGCATTTAATTAAAACAACATAATTAACTTTAAGAAGTTGCTGATTTGATGAAAGCAATGTTCGATTCTTTTTCTAGCCGCTTTATGTTTTATTAAAACCATTTATTCTTTAGAGTAGAGTAGTATGCCTATTTTCCAAAGGATAGAAACATTTTTTTTTCAATCTATTTATCATACCATCTTTTACCAGGACGTGAATTTCTCTTGCATCCGGACGCCTGCCATTCATTCCACAGTAATCAGAGATGCTTGTAAAATTACTAACAGTAACAATATCACCAAAAAGAACCCTAGTTCCTGTGAACTCTATATCTACGTCTACAAATAAAGTAAGAAAGATTTTTCAATCCGGTTGATTCTACATTTGTAACACGTTTTTAGTTATTGGTATTCAGTGTCCTATCAGTGATTCTTTGTATACAATAACCCAAGAAAGGAGTATCAAATGATCACCACAGCTAACTCTGTATTTAGCAACTCATAAAATTTATACTATAAATACCTGGATAATGTAATATCGGTTTGCAATGAAACAATTTTTCAACTAGAAATTAATTCAAGTACTCTGAATAGAAAGATGATATATTCGTCCAACTAGGTTTCTTAACCACCTAGTTACAAATCGTCCGAAAGTAAATTTAATAAAAGGAGGTTATTGTTGTTTTATATCTAACTAAATGCTATGTTTACATTCAATAAAGTTGCTTTATATCGACGAAAAGTTTAAAATAAAACCTGTTGGATACTTACCTGATAGAACATAGTAGGAGTAGCTAAAGTCAGTCAGTTTAGTGAATTCGTAGCAGTAAATAACATTGTATGTTTGGCCAAATTGTGCTTTAATTGTTTGATCACTCCTGGAATGCAAAATATATGAAAATAGTTTTCGAATAATTGTATAATTATTTTAAAAATATTTTAAACTATATATAAATGTTAGAATTTTAAATTTTAGTATACTTTTGTAAGGTTATACACCTAAATACGTTATTAACAAAGAAACTTTTTGTGACCCTTCCAAAGTACTCTACTTTTTCCCCATCCAAAGACACTTCTAAAAACGTATCATTCTAGTGATTGAACCTCAAAGAAAAAATGACTCAAGGTACTCAACGTTAAATATAAATATCGTAATGTGAAACAATGGGTATAGATGGACAAAGAAGGATGGGGACATAACAAGAAGAAAACATGAACAATAAAAATATGTTTTAAAGCATTGTTTTAACTTCTATTATTTAGTGAACACCGTAACAACGTTTATAAATGTTGCTTTTTGTGAAAACAAATTAATGTCTCATGCGGAAATGTTGTTTATCATTCAAATCAGTGTTAGATAGACAAAATACCTTTTGAAACTTGACATTTTGAAACCGATTTATGCTGAAACAAAATCTAGTAACTGACATACTGTCTTCTTCGCATTTAAATGAGAGGTGATTGCTCGACATCATGTAAACTTGAATGCCAAACACAACTACAGAAAGAATCAATTTTTGCAAATACAATTTTAACATTTTTAATAAATATCGAAAAAAATATCAAAGTGTCAGCATTAAGACAGTTCGACAATGTCAAAATCAAAAGCATTGACTTAATGTAAAACGGGAAACAAAGACAACCTACATACATAACGTAGCAAACTGAATAAACAGATCACATACAAACCTAAAAATGAGGAAAACAAGCCGATATGTACAATATATCATTTAGAATATATTTGCAAAAACTGATCCCCGAATGCTCGTGCAATATGATATCTACTCGGCCAAATATTCACTGCTTTTTTATTCACATAATAACCTTATACAATTGGTACATTCATCAACTTATGGACTGATAAAGTTTAGACTTTATCGTTAAAGTATATTACATTATTTCAAGCATTATTCGATATATTTTTATGTATTACATGAACGCCCAACGTGTTGCATCACTTTCTTTGCACTTGTAGGTTACCGCAAGCTGTGAATTAACAGTGACGGTCCATCCTGATAAAATATGTTGTCCTTGGAATTGTATTTTTGTGCCTACTCTGCTATCCCACCAAAAGCCATTCAATTCGGACGGCAAAGTACACGCACCATCTAAAAAAAAGGAATAAACATCCTCTAATAGCATGCATGTTTGCTTTTTTTCTCTTAGTCAAGTAGCATTTATTATTTCTTTTAAATGTATTTAAAATATCTTATGAGAATTGATATTTCATTTCCTGTCATCGAAACGTTATTTCAAAACTCTCGGATGCATCACCTTCAATAAGCCATGTAAAGGTCTTAAAATTCAAAGAGAATAAAACAATACATAAAACCAAAAACAATTTGCAAAAAAAAAACTTTAAGAAAACAATAAAGAAATTAACCAATTAACGCGACGACATTATGTTTCTTATCTTATATTGCTAGATTTCTATTTTGTACAATAAATTTTGCTACTGATTGTCAATTTCTATGGTGTATCCATCTGCGCCATGATTTAATCAAGGGTCATAGTTTCCCTTTCTTCTTTCGTGTACCCCGGACTTTACTTTTTGTGAGCAACTCGGTAGGTGTTTCTAGTGCACCTGGTCCATGCTCCCAGTTTTAGTAGAGTCCATATTGCTCATTTACTTATGTTACTTTGTATGTATAATTTTAGTTACTTCAAGTTCTTTGTTGTGTATGTCTGTTTTCCATGTCTGATCTATGTCCCTGGATTGCATTCTTTTGATTACCGCTATAATATTGGTTCCCTTGATTATTCTTTCTAAAAACTGCTTTCTTAGACGGCTTAACATATCGAATTTCCATTTTTGTACAAATCAAAAGACATGAGTTTTAATGAAAAGTAGAAATACCTAAGGAACTAACTGGCGTGGATGAAAATTATTTTGACATGGTTTCCTTTCATAGATACCATTGCCCCAAAATGCAATATACCCTATAAGATGACTGTACCAAGTTATAAATAACGCATTAGTAAAACGTTTGTCGAATTTCACTTACCATTTAAATATAACAAAAATAGTAATTCTGTGAGTATCAGAAGTCCTTTGCACATAGCTGTTGAAGATAAATAGAGGAAATATTTATGGTGGTTATTAAAGAAATCAGAATACACACAGACGTATATGGGAAAGTCATGTGATCTTTTGAAATTAAATGAAGAATGACAAAGAGTAATTAGAAACTATTGTGTTTAAATAAAACATGTTATTTGGTACTAAAAATTTGTGACTATTAAACTATTGATATTTTAGTCTCGCCAAGTATAACGCTGGTTATTGTTTTAAAACGAGAAATTTTATGTTATATTCAGATGAAAGCCTATAGAGCTCTAGAATTTAATTTCCTTTTAAATAAATCAGTAGATCATTCATTAGGTCAGTATGAGACCAGAAAACGAAGGGACTGTCCCTTTTTATTTGATTAATAGATTTTTAAAACGTCCAAAAGTCATTCTTAACCGAATGACATTTCAATCATTGTAAACGTTCTGTTCATTTGAAAATATATTTTTATTGTGATGTCTTGAATAGAAACATATTTTTTTGTTTCTTCGTTTCATTTCTAGAGAGAATATTTATAATTTTCGAATTTACGTCTTGCACTTTCAGGTTTTCAAGTTATCATCCACCATCGGCTGGTAGTATTATTTACGTTGTTTTGTCTCCCGTTTAAACATTTGCTGTACAAAAGATGCAACACATCACTAACGATTCATTTGCATCATAGAAATACCAAAAAGT
The DNA here is from genome assembly GCA_037379345.1 of Perna viridis. Classification (NCBI taxonomy): domain Eukaryota; kingdom Metazoa; phylum Mollusca; class Bivalvia; order Mytilida; family Mytilidae; genus Perna; species Perna viridis. Next base: position 1,083,672 of record CM074520.1, read on the forward strand.
ATGACACGGTTTAGTAGTTAAAATTTACATAGTGTTGCAAGGTCGGTAGAGAGAAGTTTCATGGGTTGTATAATTCGAGAATTCGAAAGTACTGAACATGAAATATGAATAGTTTTGTCACAGTCTTAATTAACTAATGTGATTGATGCTTGTTATGTTTGATACTATTCCTCTTAATGCAAAATGTCTTATGCTTTGTACGAATCCAATTTTATTTTTTTATATCTCTTTCAGTGCTAATCGTTTTTTCTCGTACTTTTATTTTAGTAATACTTATTATTCAAACGAATGAAAACTTTCCTTTCCGATGAGAACCAAAATTCGTGTTTTTTTTTCAAACCCACCAAAACCATGAAAAATGGAACCCAACGAATAATGAAACTTTCACACTATAAGGGATGTTAAAATATATATTGATTTGTGTAATATGGTACGCTTGCAGCTAATGCATAGCATTAGTGAAAACTGAACCTCTATTTAGAAAAATTCCACACTATCCAAAATCCTTCCTATGATTAATTTCAGACAGCCAGACAGTTTACGTAATCTATTATTACGGGCATATATATCAAAGCCCAGCTTAACTCCAGGTGCAAGTAGATCCTGTGGTGACAAAAGGTGTAAATGCTGCAAACAGAAGTACCAGTCGTCAACATTTACATTTACCGCTATAACCTTGGTTACCTTGATTACTCTAGCACGGTCTAGGGGAAACTTTACAAAATAGCACTGAAGAAGGTCATAAGTTCACTGAAAAGTTTGCTCGTTTATATTCTCCTATAACATTTTTATCGGTATCATTGTACAATCCCTTAGACACACGTTGTGTGTTGATCTTGATACTTGATCAAATACTGCGGAGCCACATTGATATTATGTTGAGACATATGTACGATTAAATAGCGATATTTTGTACCCTAACAAGGAAAGTAATTTTGCCCTCTTGTGTATCTAGCATATGTTTGATCTGCCATTTTATAGTTGTACTAAACACCACTACTTATTGTTATTTCTTACCCTAATTGAGAATGTGCACGCCACAATATCTTAATGAAATAAAGAATACATGTGCAGCTTTGTGTTTTTAGCCCAACCAAACTAAACCAAATTTAATTACCAGTTGCAATGTTCAATTAAACTTTTCTGCAAAAATATTAATACAAATCAGTTAATCTAAGTGGTCAAATGGGATCAAAATAACCTTACTAGAGCCGCCGAGTGAAAAAATAACAACAAAACATTCAAACACAACGAAAATAGAAATATGAATGTATAAAATACATGGGTAATGTATGAAAAGTTTATGCTTACATATTTTTTATGTAAAATACAAAGTTGTTTCTTGGGTGTGGACACAGTTTTCTTGATTGAAGTATGTCCGATAAAGCAACAAAACTTACAATTCTTAGCAGTTTTTTCCTTAAATGACGTATAATTGTGGCATAATTATAACGTCACAACAATAAAGTGATCCCAGAAAACAGATTTTTTTTCGTTATATCTAAACAGTTTGTTTGGTTTTATGAACATTTGTTTTGGTTATTCCAACAAAGTTGATATTTTAAAGATTATTCATAGCCTAATGATTCGTCAACTTTGTTTTATTTGAAACAATATAATGCAAATAAATACAAGACAAATAAAACGATAATAGAGTCACACACAATAAAATGATTTGAAAAGTTAACACCTGCAGTCAAAAATTAGAACAAATGTCATAATATTTTAAAGAATGAATACAATTTATCTATTGATTGTTCATTGCCACTTTTCATGGTGTTATCTGACAATCGTGGATTTCTTGTCATCTTCGACAAAATAGCTGTAGGTTTTGGTATGAATAAGAAACAGGTGGCGCTTTGGTTTTCTTGGGATCTGATATTCCCGCATACCTTTCGGCGTTGTAATCACCTGACGCTTAAGCTTCAACAATTGTATCATTTTTTACCAAATTCACCGTTGATTTGCTGTGTTCATCTAAAATATAAGAGAAATGAATTCACAATACGATTTTATGGAAATAATGTGGTTTTTGAATACATTGTAAAATATATATATAATTAGTATGGGTTTACAAATTTGGGTGTCCTTTATTGAGAAGAAACTATACTTCATTGAAACTCGGAATGTATCTTATGATGGAAAGTAAAGTGAATGTATACGAAGAAAATCAAAGGAATAGTAAAATGCTTTTTCTCTGACCAAATACTGCCATAACTATTTATGTCTATATAAGTACAATAATATGTCATTCATTACGTAACAAAAGTACTAATATTAGCTACCTGTAAGACTGCAATTGTTACCTTATGATGAAGGCTTTTTGAAGCTTGTCTGTTCGTTTATTGGGGTTTAACGCCCGAGCAGCAATATTTCAGCTATATTCAGGCAATGAACATGAAGTGGATAATAAAATGAACATGAAATGATGATGAAATGAAAAATGGGACGGGACACAAGGACAATGAGTTCGAGAAATTTTGATTGGAAATAGGGAGAAGTGGGTAAGGTCGGGCAATTTAGCCTCCTGTGGCGGAGCCCCATGATTCCTACTCCGAGAGAATACCACAGTAGGGTTCTTTAACGTGCGAGGAACGTGGAATCTTTCACAACACGGTGCACCACTATGGTTTGCGGTCAGGTTTTCCGTATTATAGCCTGACAACCCCAGCATGTAACACGCCAGGGGTACCTCATTCCACCACCTGGGTCTTTGTCGTAAGTACAAAAACATATTTAAAATGAAACATATTATCTCAGTCTCTCAAATATAGACTTAAATACTTCAACTGTACACAAATTTATTTTGATATACTAGTCATGTTAACTTCTTAAACATCTTCTTTAGAACCAGAATGGTAAACTTTTGATTCGTATACTGCAAAATGTAATATGATTGAAAGACTTGTGAAAACATTCAACAAATTGTAAATTAACCACTTAACTACATATCTTTATCTTTTTAAAATAGATAAATAAATGAATACATAACTATGTAATTTTGCTATTTACAATATACGAGGTAGTACTTCTCAGTCATACTACCTTATTTGCACAATCAAAAGTACTATTTTCCTAAACTTTTGTGAGACTTATTGAGCAGTTCCGATTAATAATCTTATCTCTTCATGTCAAAGTGAAATTTGACCCTCATTGTTTCCAAGAAATAAAATTAAATTCGTATGGAGATACCGCTATAAGGCATTAAAAAGAGATGTTTACAAACAAATCAATGTTTCGACATAATGTATTTTATAATAGCATTTAGATATAATTATATAATATGCGAAATGTTGATTGATTCTACAAAAACCTCTTTATAAAATACCAATAGTACAATCCAATCCGAAGACGATATCTGCAGGATGCTTTGAATAATCACCATGTATTTATCAAGATCAAAACCATACAACTATTGTTTTCGTATTTTCTTCATTTAACTGATAACATTTCAAAACCCATTACCAAACAAGGATATACTATTTCAATGGTAATGGTGTCTTTTTTTACACGCAAGGTTCGTCACTTTGGACGCATGCAAAAAAAAAGGCATCTCAGGAATAACATTACTACTGTAAGTGTATGATAAAAAAAATGTTGAGTCATCTGAAACGAACAACGAGGATTATTATATGAAGCCCTAATCAAGTATAAGTCATTATGTACCATTCTCTTTAAGAATCAGGCAAGGGGATCTTGTAAGTAAGTAAACTCCGATTAGTGTATAGTTTGGTTGGTTGTCAGTCCAGTGGAATGTAATATCTAATTTTATGGAATCTAAAAACTATTTTATGTGAATTCATCATGACAATGTGGTGCATTGTGAACAACTTCTATTTGCAATAAAAAGGTGTTATAAAATACAAGTTAAGCATCGAAGAGGGAAGATAACCAACACCAAGAAAATTGTAAATATCACAAATATGACTATATTTCAAGTGCTGTTGGTTTTTCGGTTAAACTATGTTTTGTATAGCTCTTTGGTATTAAAATGCAAAAAAAAACAACAAACAAACAAACAAACCTCATTGAATTTTAATTTTAATCTATCGCTTTTTATGATCAAATATTCAAATTCAGAAAAAAAAAGAGAATAGTCTGACAACTATCAATATTTTTTTATTTAAGCTTGTCTTAGATTGATTGTGTAAGACATTTTATCTATGCCATCTCATTTTTTATATACTATTTTATTCGCTGATGGCATTTGCAAGGCTAAAATAAGAATGTTTCATTTTAATTATCTTAGGGATTTAAGGGATTTGAAACAAAATACCGATAAATCAAATTTATTGCGCATAAAAATAAATTTTACAAAACCCAAAAATAAACAATTAATTCAAGTGCCCAATTTAAAGACCCAGTTTTTTGTGTTAATATTTAATTATCTTATTCTCATACTACAATATAGGCTCTGTTTACATTCACGAATCTTATTTCTATCAGTGGTTAGTCAGTAAAAGTATCGTCCTTGAATGTTAACTGGATATTTATTTCCTTAGACATAGTAAGAGTAACTATAGTCAGTTAATCTAGTGAATTCGTAAATAACGTTGTAAAATCCAGAGAATAAGAAATTGATAACGTCCTTACTTCTGGAAAACAAAGCATGTGGTTTGTTTTTAAAGTAGTGAATAAAATAGACCGAATACACCAAATGAAACAAGATAACAAAGATGTCAAACAACATAAAAATATCAAATATGTATTGTAAAGAAAAATTAATCAGGAATAGTTACTCATGATTTCAATTTTAACAACACATGCATTTTCTCGGTTTGAATAATACAGTAACTTTTCGTAAGAAACATATTTTCTTCATTTGAGCAGTTGGCCTTACTTTTTCGTAACTTGACACTTGGAAATCGCATTTTACACAAAGAGAACACATATAGTGATACAAAATATTACTGAGATTATACAGAAATTTGTCCAATATTTTTCGCGAATATGATAAGTAAGTACACCTATCAAAAGAATGATGTAAACAACATTTAAGAAATGATAGTCTATGGTATTTGATCTCTAAGTATAAATCCATACCATTATAAGCATATTCAATATTTCATTATTATATACAATTTAGACAAAGTGGAATATAAAAATACAGATCATATTTATATTTTGCTAATTGTGATATGCTATACACGTGTTTCAATGAGTAACTTCTCATCAGCAGCATTAGAATCAAATACATAGGAAAAATCTAAGGTATTATTGCACGCAAGAAGTACTAAACACAAAAACTATAAATGAACGAAGCGCAAAGTACCACGGACGCCACTTAAAACTAAGAGCGTAGACCAGGTGCACGGGTAAAAAATCATATTCTGCCTTTTTTAAAAACACCCGTCGAGTTGTTCATAAAAATTCATGTAAGAAGAAAGAGGAAAAGAAAACTATGACACGTTGAACAAATCAATTTTCATGGTGAAAATTAATAAACCGTAACGATCCACGAGCTCATGATGACGACCATAAAACTTCTGTAGTGATGACTTCAATCGTGTAGCAACATACTCTGTTCCAGAAGCCTAGTTGTAAGAAGTCTAGCAAAATAAAAAAAGGTAACGCCAGAACTTACGAACATTTCGTTCCGTCTGCACATCTGTCTTTGGAAAACGATTTTTAACATGACATTCATGAATTTATAGGAATGGTGTCCGTACTACTAACTGATTTATTAAAACAGACACAGAACTCGTTAACTTACACTTTTTACGGATCCTTAGAACGGGTAGTGGTACGTACATTTTATTACAATCCAGAAAGTAGTACATTGATTATAAATTCAGAATAAATATATTAAGTTAAGTCAAGACAGTACATATTATAGGTATGCATTTGAACTCAATACTGAGTACCTAAATAAATACCCATAATTTTACTGAAATTAAGGTATTTGCAATAATAACACGAGTTTCATAACATTCTGACGCAAAATTTGTAATTTTATTAATTAATGTAGAAATAACATGCATTAAAACCATACTATCATTTCTGTCATAAAGATTTAGATTAATCTGCAGGAACGATTTCTAGTCTATGTTAACCAACGGCAAATGTGGCATCTCCGATACTCGATTATCTATTGGTGGAAGTTTATTCTTTTTAGTAGGTTGATTCAATTCTAACGGTGTTGGTTCTTTGCCTGAAATTTATTCGCACAATTCAAGAAAAATCCAGAGTAAAATAAAAATTGACTGAAAAAAAAACACAATGCATGACAGAAAAAATTCTGTACCTGAAAAAAAAAAAACAACAAAGGAACAAACATACACTACCAACACAAGAAAGGGTAGAGAGAGAATAGATACTTGGGCTACTTCAAATCAGTACAGTGTAATACTGTAAAACTTAGCTACCATTGATGGGCGGTAAATGTTTAAAGCTAGATTCTTCTTCCACCTTCAGGCCCGTTCTCATGGGTTGGTTTAAGATTTTTTACGGCATCATCCGACTGTTCGGAATTCCTTGCCATTTCTGATTTCTGATATAATAGCCGGAGATACCTGCATAAGTAGAAAAAAAAAACAAAAACAAAAAACAAAAAAACAGGTGGCACTTTTGATTTCTCGCGCATCTGATCTGATTCTCCGATATACGCTTCGAGATAATTATCCGGCTCATGGGTATCAACAATTGTTTCATCTTGAACTGTCTTTGTAGATTGGCATACCTGCAAATCTTGTTTCAAGGATTTAAAAGTTTGTTGATTTTGTACCGAAATGAAATGACTTCAGTACGCTATTATGATAGGAATACTGCACATAAACATACAAAGGAGAAAAACTGCAAAGAGTTTCCTTTAATATTAGTGTGGTCCAAAAACGTTTTCCAGGAAATTTTCACCACCAGATAAAGGTTAATTCTTTACTGCAAGAATTTATGAAAATTACTCTGAGAGAAGTGCTAGAAGAAACTACAAATCAATCGATAGCAGCTTATACAAATGCTGGAAGAAATAGTGACTGAAACTGGAAATAATAGAAACAAGTTAAATTTCAGGAATGTGAGCAGGACAGATTCTTTACAAGACAATGAGAAAAGTGAATAAATGGAAGTTAAGAAACGATGAAAAATTTCTCACATCAAGAGTGTGCCCTCGACAGGTCCCTGAAATATTAATACCGGTTAATATGATGAAGGTGGAACCTTTTAACGCTCCCGAAGAAACATTAATAAAAAACAAATTTGATTTTTTTTGTCAGCTCTGATTTGATGATTTAAACATATTTTATTCAATACATAAATTGAATAGGATTGGATAGCAGGCAAGGCCTATATATATCCTCTCCTTACATAGGGGCGGATTCAGGCGGGGGCGTGGCGGGCGTGCGCTCCCTTAAAATTTGCAAAACATGGGTTGTCAGGGATAGATTTTGGCGCTTTTAGGTTGAAACTTATTTCTCCCTAATTTTATCACAAAAGATATCCACATTTCCCCAACGGTAGAAGAATATTTCAAAATGTAATCTCAAAACAATTTTACTGTGCGCCCCCTAATCTAAAATCCTGGATCCGCCACGATACAAGGCAACATATACAACATGCAGATAGAAGATATTCACATGATTTGACAACACACACACACACACACACACACACACACACACACACACACACACACACACACACACACACACACACACACACACACACACACACACACACACACACACACACACACACACACACACAGAGAAAGAGGTATTTTCTGCATACTTCATGTTTACTAAACATCATGCACCGATCCCTTCATTAAGGAAGATGGAATTGATTTGAAATGCTTTTTAATATCTAGCTAGCAATAATTAAAGTGCATGATAAATATATCACTTATAATCATAAATCAATAATAATAATTATTTTTTTTATAAAATCAATATTTTCTGAAAAATTAAATGTCTGTCAGCAATATAATGTTAAGGTCCAAGCAGACAGACTGCAGTGACCTCCTGGGGTGAGCATAATAATTGCAAGATAACAAGAAATGATGATTATCGTCTATGTGGTCCCTACAGTGTGGACAGTTTTGGTTACCAGTCAACTGATGTAGAAACAAATGATGATTAAGATTGCCTGCTTCATTCCCCAAGCTCTGATTTGATATATTATACTTATAACCTTCCTCTATGGCAAAGCTCACGGTCCTCGCTGATTTAGGCAATGCCTACACCATATCAACCTTCAAGTATGGTAAATTTTGTAATGATATATATTTGTCCAACTATGCTAATTGTCATAGTCTGATATGTCTATTGGCCGAATTGTCTGGCATTCATAAGGAATTATTGTTTGTCATGGTCCGAAATGTCTTTTGTCGAATCGTCCGGCACTGATTAACATTATGGTTCTTAAATTTGCTAAGATTTCTTTTACTGCATTTAGTTTCGCTTCAAACTGTTTCATTTCATACAGTTAAATTATGTTTTTATAACGAATTTATTCATTTTATTTAATTGATTCGTTTCGATTCTTTCTTATATCGATTATTTTCGTTTCGCAATTTTTGTGAGAATTATGGATAATATTGATTACATTATGTTTGTAAATATCCGGGTGCCATACTGCGGACTATAAGGCCAACCCTATATGGAAAAGCTATGAATCGATTTGTATTTAATTATCGAAACTAGGAAATATTTTCCGAGACTGGTTTGGTTCTCTATCGCACACATACAAGTATACGCAAATGAAGCTGCCATTATGCTATTTTTATACTACTTAAAATGCAGGTACAAACCGGATACTAATGTTTTGTCTTGTCATAAGTATACAGAAGCAAATTGATACAACCATAACAAATATACGTTATTGCGCAAGTCACGGTTAATGGTATTTTCATAAACATTTGAGCGTCTTCTGTAGACTGTTTTGACAATCCATATCTTGGAAAAAAATTGATATGTTTTGAACTTAACCAAAAACGCTACTGAGACTGGTTCTGTTCTCAATCACATTTTTCGAAGTGCACGAAAATGAAGCTGCCATTGTACTGTTTTTAAGTTCCTGAATTTGCATGCACAAACCGGATATTGATGCCTTTTCTGTCCATAAGTATACATGTCCCAGTTGATAATGCAGCCATTTACGCTCCCTTCTGGAACGTATTAGTCTAACGTTCATAAGGCACTTCAGCTCTTCTTGATTAGAATGATAAGGAATAATTTCGTGTTTCAAAATTACTGGCTAAACTAAATGTCCATCAATATCTGATGTTTGTTTGATTAAAAGAGTGTGTTCGTATGTATTTGCAAGAATATAATAAAGGTAAGGACTAAATTACCGAACACTAATGCGATCCACAATCAAGGTATGTGGCAGAGTCAAACGTTATAGTTTGTATATTAGATCCTTTAATTTCAGTTTCCGCTATATTCTTGGTAGCGATTCCTCATACTTTGTAAGAAATAATTCCAGATCATCATCCAAATATACAGACAACATATTTGTCCAGTGTGGTGGACGAGATTTTCAACAAACGGTCGGCATTCCGATGGGAACAAATTGTGCTCCTATACTTGCTGACCTATTCCTTCTTAAGACGCTGACTTTATAGCTAATCTGATCCGAAAGAAACAATATCGTTTGGCTAGATCCTTTATTCTCAGTTTCCGCTATATAGATTACGTATTATCTTTAAACAATCCTTATTTCGGAGATTTGATACATCGCATCTACCCTAAAGAACTGGAGATAAAGGATACTACAGTCACTGTAAAATCAGCCTTATATCTTGACTTACACTTAGAAATCGATGGTAAAGGAAAACTACTGACTTAACTGTACGAAAAACGTGATGACTTTTCATTCAGAATTGTCAAGTTTCCTTTCATCTGTGGCAACATCCCTTCAGCACCTGCGTATGCAATATTCATGTCACAACTCATACGTTATGCCAGAGCTTCCCAAAACTAAGCAGTCTTTTTTTATCGCGATAGAATTCTAACAAATAGGCTTCTGGAACAGGGTTATGTTGCTACAAGATTGAAGTAATCACTACAGAAGTTTTATGGTCACCACCATGAACTCGTGGATCGTTATGGTGTATCCATCTGAGCCATGAAAACTGATTTATTCGGCGTGTTATAGTTTAGTTTCTTTCCTCATTTGTCTACCCCGGACTTGGCTTTTTATGAGCAACTCGGTGGGTGGACTCTTACCATACCGGTGCACCTGATCCATGCTCCCAGTTTTTAGTTCAATCCGATTTGCTCATTTGCTTTCGTTACTTTGAATGTATACTTTTAGTTACTTTTAGTTACTTTATGTTCTTTGTTGTGTATGTCTATTTTCCATGTCTTGTCTTTATCCCTGGATTATATTCTTTTGATCACCGCTATAACCTTGGTTCTCGTGACTACTCTTTAAGTAATATTTTTATTTCCGTAACATTGTACTTGTATTTATATTATTTATTTAATTGCATGTTCTTTTATGATTAGTACATGTCCATTTTAATATTTATTTCTTTCAGCGGTAGTCTAAGTTCGTGAATATACGTGCGGTGATTAAATAATATGTGCATGATATATTGTCATTGTCTTAATCGGCAAATAAGTGGTCACATCAGCACAAAGAATAATATACAAAGTAACAAAGTAACAAAATCATTACTTATTGTTTTAAAACAAAATAAATATGTTTTAACCAAGGGCTGAGATGAACATTAAATCAATGTTGAAAAAACAACCAGAAACTCTGACTTGCTTACTTAATTTGATACTATTAAATGTTTTATTTGCAACACAATGAATGAAAATAAGGCTTTTTGAAAGACTTTATTATCCTGCAATAAGGGACACTTGAACGTTTGAAAATGAAAAAAAAAAAGTCCAATACAATACAAATCAACCTTAAACTTTCATGGAATGCAAACCTTATTACGACTTATGCTGGAATTTGCTTAAAATCACTATTGAGTAAACCAATAAACATTACTTTTTTTTTAATTTTTAAGGGGGTTTACTCATATAATTCCTATAAAGTGAGTCATTTGCAAATGAATCTGTATAAACTTTGAGATTTAAGTTATTATTGGTAATATTACACCCATGTTCTTAATGTTTTATTGGCATGATCGACCAATTTTATAATTTTGACGTGGGATGAGAAATTAATCTTTTTCTTACATCAATCGGTTTGTTGTTTCAGTCCATGCTGTGTATAATACTTACTTTCTTTTAATTTATTTACTTACCGTTTAAGTGTACAGAAACATCTGTTGCTGTCCGATCAATCATCTGTAAATATTACAAAAAGTAAACTTATTAGACTCATTTCTCGTCTCAATGTTTTCAAAGAGTAATCAAGGGAACCAGTATGATAGCCGAAATCAAAAGAATGTAATCCAGGGATAAGACCAGGCAAGGCAAGGAAAACAGACATACGCAACAAAGAACATTAAATAAACAGAATAATACGTACAAAGCAACAAAAGTAAATGAGCAACTCGAACTCCATTAACATTAACATAGATCAGGTGCATCGGTATGGTATGCGTCCTCTGCTTTTCTAGAAACAGAAAAATCAAAATTAAGCTTGAAACATCGATGTATATATTATTCAAACGCTATTTTAATTTTCGAAAGTAATGATTCATAAAGTTTGTGCAAACACAAGCTATGTATACGATACGAAGCATGGGATTCATACGTGCACAAGACGTGGGTTTGATTTGAATTAAAAAGCCATGTTCAAAATTATCTTTGCACTTACCTGAGAATCACGATTAGTGGGAGTATTGGTCAATTCCCTAACTTGATCTTCATCGTTTTGTTTCCTCTTGAAGTATTTATGGTAAACCAGGAAGACTATGATGATTCTTATGATTATCAACAGTAAAATTCCTACTACAGCTCCAATTATTGCGGCATTATTTCCCCCATTACCATCATCCGTTGTAAATACTATAACCGTAGAGAACAAAACAAACAAACAAGCAAAGAAAAAAAACAAAAAACAAAAAACAAACAAACAAACAAATAAAAAAGTGTTTCAATCGGCATCATCAAAGCACAAATTTTGATTAAAATAAGAATGTTGTAAAGAAATCTTGTAAAATCATATCATAAGTTCCTGTAATTAATCATGTCTTTTGTACAAACAATTTTGACTGGAAAACGTTTAAATTGTCTGATAAACAAAAAAAAATTATCTATCAAAGAGTAATCAAGGGAACCAAGGTTATAGCGGTAATCAAAAGAATTTAATCCAGGGACAAAAACCAGACAAGGAAAACAGACATACACAACAAAGAACATAAAGTAACTCAAATCAAACATGCAAAGTAAAAAAAAAGCAAACAAGTTACTCGGACTCAACTAAGAACTGGAAGCATGGACCAAGTAAATCGGTAGGGTAAGTATCCTCTGCTATCCTAGAAACACCCGTTGAATTGCTCATAAAAAGTCAAGTCCGGGGTAGACGAAAGAGGAAAGGAAAACTATGACACGTTGAACTAATCAGTTTTCATGGCGCAGATGGATACACCGTAATGATCCACGAGTTTATGATGACGACCATAAAACGTCTGTAGCAATGACTTCAATCTTGTAGCAACATAACCCTGTTCCAGAAGCCTATGTATTAGACTTCTAGCGTGATACAAAAAGTCAATTTCGGCAAGCTCTGGCATAACGTATGAGTTGTGATATGAACACTCCATACGCAGGAGCCGAAGGGAAGTTGCCACAGATGAAAGGAAAGTTGACAATTCTGAATGAAAAGTCATCACGTTTGTCGTAAAGTTTGGTCAATAGTTTTCCTTTACCATCGATTTCCAAGTGTAGGTCAAGATATGAGGCTGACTTCACAGTGTCTGTAGTATCCTTTATCTCAAGTTCTTTTGTGTAGATGTGATGTATCAAATCCCCGAAATTAAGAATTGTTTACAGATAATAAGTCATCTATATAGCGGAAACTGATATTACAGGATCTAGATAACCGATATTTCTTCTTTCGGATAAGATCAGTTATAAAGTCAGTCTCATACGAATGAAGGAAAAGATCAGCAAGTAGAGAAGCATAATTTGTTCCCATTGGAACGCTGACCGTTTGTTGAAAAATACATCTAGGCTACTACGTTAAAAATCCTTCTTTATCATATTTCAAGAAGTATGGTAGGATAAGTTGTTTTCATAAGGTAAGCGATTTACCTTATCTGCTCTCCTTCTAATCACCAAGTACTTTTAAAAGTAAATATTACCATGTTAAGAAAGCATACTTACAGCAGATTTCTGCAAAAAAAAAAAAAAAAAAAAAAAAAAAAAAAAAAAAAAAGACAAGCAATAAATTGAATTGATTTGTCAAGATAGATCTTTTGCCATATATAGTGTAATGGATTATCTCTGGCAATAAAAACTATGTGGCGCATATTTTATAGTTTCTTAATCACATCGAGATGTAATAGAACCAAGATTAATGTGTTAACATATGGATATAAAAAGATAAAGGGTTGGCTTGGTTTATCAGATAATTTAATAACTGTGTTTATAGTTGTTATACTCTGTGTATCATGTTTTATAGATCTGTTCATTTGAATAAGAAAATGTCACCTCGGATTTATTAAGATAATGTATTATTCTTTAGTGAAATAATTAGGTTTAGCTAAGCATAAATTCGAAAACGCTAATGCAAGGCCACATCGTTAGAATTGTAGAAATTAATAGATACATATCGAACAAATCATAAATAAACTCCGTTAATTTATATTTCACCTGTTACTCACCATAAGCAGACATAGCCAGAAGACGACAGCCATCACAGTTAATACGTGTAGTAGATACCGGTGTACTCGTACATCCACCAGGGTGAGTGCTGATGGAACTAGAAGTCCCGCTTTGAGTGACAGCCTTAAACACAAGGAGATAGGTCAAGTAGATTTAGTTCTATACAGAAAATATATAACAGACAACCTGGTAAATAGTAACAGCTGTGAATACGTAGGTAGATGCTATAAATAACAACCACCAACCACAACCCCATCCGAAATCCCATCCCCACCACCAAAACAAAACTTTAAAATTCAACTTAATGAGCAGAACAAACGTCAGTGAATCCTAGAACAATTATCAGTTCTTGTGTCTTATATAATATATACTGTGTTGATTTCGAAAGGCGCGTGTAGTACATCAATCTAAGACACGAGTACATATAAAACATATATTGAATTTAATCATCAATACATTTTGATAGATTGAAAAAAAAACCTGATAATCCTAAAGGAAGTAAAGCTATTATTGTTTTTGTATCCCATTTTAATTTATGCATTGGACATATATAAAAGATGTGTTTAATTTTAAAAGAAAGTAACTACCAATACATACAATACAAGTAAAATACGATGTTGATCCGCTAATTGTCATTAGCATTACATAGTGTGTAGATGAGTGAGACACCTTGGCGATGTTATACAAAACACCAGTTGCTAAGAGAAATTAAGAGATGGCAATGAAAATTGAAAACTTTATATCTAGTGGAACGAGGAAAGGAAAACTATGACACGTTTAAAAAATCAGTTTTCATGGTGCAGATTGATACACCATAACGATCCACGAATTCATGATGACGACCATAAAACTTCTGTAATGATGACTTCAATCTTGTAGCAACATAACCCTGTTCTAGAAAGCTACTTGTTAGAGTTGTAGCGCGATACAAAAGATTACGTAGTTTTGGCAAGCTCTAGCATAACGTATGAGTTGTGATATGAATACTCCATACGCAGGTGCTGAAGGGATGTTGCCACAGATGAAAGGGAAGTTGACAATTCTGAATGAAGTCATCACGTTTGTCGTAAAGTTTGGTCAGTAGTTTTCCTTTACCATCGATTTCTAAGTGTAGGTCTAGATATGAGGCTGATTTTACAGTATCCGTAGTATCTTGTAAGTTTTTTTTTGGGGTAGATGCGATGTATCAAATCCCCGAAATTAGGATTGTTTAAAGATAATACGTCATCTTTATAGCGGAAACTGAGAATAAAGGATCTAACCAAACGATATTCTTCCTTTCGGATCAGATTAGCTATAAAGTCAGCGTCATAAGAATGAATAGGTCAACAAGCAGAGGAGCACAATTTGTTCCCATTGGAATGCCGACCTTTTGTTAAAAAACTGGTCCACCACACTGGACATTTATGTTGTCGATTAAAAATTCAAGTATTTTGTAAACATCTTCCTCTGTATATTTGGAAGATGATCTGGAATTATTTCTTACAAAGTATGAGGGAATCGCTACCAAGAACTATATATTTGTATCATTTTTGAAAACAGCGATCTATAATGTTTTTTAAGCTGCGATAAAAACTGAGTATGGTAAATAGAAGTATACAGTGTTGAAAAATCATAGGCTTTAATGCTAATATATTCAGATAATAGTCTTGAACTGATTGTCTCCAAAAGATCTTTCGAATTTTTCAGGATCCACATTGAATTAATACCACTACGGGAATAAAAAGTGTTGTGGTAGGACTGCAGACCCTCTTTGTGAGTATAGAAGTGAAAAGTTTTGAAAGAGGTTTGGTGGTACATTTTGCAGATCCAGCTATGAAACGTTGTTTGTATGGATTCTTGTGGATTTTAGGAATCCAGTACATAGACGGTAAATCACAATCACCGTTCTTGGTAGAGACCAAAAGAGGATAGCACAGATTTATGGTTTTCCACAATCTCTAGGTCTTATCACTGCTATTATTTTCTACGTCTACCGCTGAAATAAATATTGGATGTAAAACGTTTTGCAGACAAAAACAATGTTATTTTTGGGCTTTGTCTGCTGGTACGACAACATATTTGTCATGTATAGTAGACAATGTTTTTGCAACATCTTGGACTTTGTAAACTGGTGTAGCCTTGGTACTCATTGACCTACTTAAAACTTTCATTCGTTTCAAAATTAAGCACCTCAAGCCTTTAACCACTTTGACAGAGAATCAATGTCTTCCTGTTTTTATCTATTTTCTTGCATGGTCTTACACGGCATCCATAAGAACTTTAAAATTATAATTACAATTTATGAAGCTAGGTTCACGGTACTTGGATCTGAAGGAGAGTTTTTAATATCGAATTTATACTTTGGTATTTCAAAAACATAACTTGATTTGCAAATGACATATACGACTCCTAAGACTTAGGGTAATGCAAGAAATATTTCATTGTATACTCGAAGGAAAATATGCATTGATGAGATAAGGTATGTCAAAGCTCGGAATGGACATAGTTTCAATATTTTTTTTGAGCAGAAAAGAAAAACCTATATTTTCAGTTTTGAAGTCACATTTTAAAAAATTGTATTCACCATACATTTTAATGAACTTTACTTTCATTTATTAATTTGTCAGTCCTTATCATATACATTTCCAACTAAATATATTGGCTTTCAACAAATGTTAAATACAGGGTGCAAATTTCCCTATGTATGGTAAAATAAGTAGTAAAATGTGACTTAAAAGTATAACGCCATTGCAAAAAGGCAGAACAATTTAGGAAAAAACATGCAGTAAGGGATAGAAGCCATAAAATATGATAGTAAAATGCCGTACTTGAATTCATGATTTCTACATTACAGACAGAGTAATTGAGGATTATAGCCGTTCTATCGAGCAATCCACTTGCGTAACAGCCATTCCATAATGACCCTGAAGTACATTGTGTCATACCAGACCCATCATCAATAGTGTAGGAAAACATTCCTAACAAGGAATCGGGAAAAGACTGTTCGAAACGAGCAATCTGATGTTGTCCTGTTTAAAGAATATACCTGGGAATATTTCAGTCAAAACAATTGTTTGAATGATATTCTTCATAAAAGTATATATCGTCGTGGTATTATCCTTTGACTATAATTTTAAATGCATTTTCTATTGATTTAAGTAACAACAATTCATATTGATGTGTTAAACACATAATTAATAGCTGCTTATACTGCTTAAACAAACTTGTTTCAAGTAGATAACATTTATTGAACTTTACTGTGTAATGTGCTCATGATTATCCTTTACATAAGTACATAAGTACACTATTGATATTTACATGATTTACTTGTGATTAGAATTTTCATTGCTAACATAATGCAGCTAAATTAAAATAAACTGAAGGTGAATAATTTATATCAGCATAAGTTCAATTATTTCTTTGAGATGGAATGGAAGAGGGAGGTTAAGCGCGCTGTAAAACGTAGATTTAACCCACTATTTCTTATGAAGTGCCTGCAACAAGTCAGGACCATTACGATACCAGCTCCTGCGGTTGTGTAATATTTATTTTGTCAGATTTGTTTTGGACTTGACTTGATAATGAATTGGATTAGTGTTTGGTAATTTTGTTGTTACCCTGATGATCAGAATATACATATCATAACGGAGTGTTTCCCATTTTTTAAGATTCAAATAAAACGCGAGTATTTTCAGCTCCATTTTTTTATATATGATTGCAAATGTATGGTTACATTCTATTTTTACCGTTTTTCACTAAAACATTAAATTCCCTTGAGTCAGGACGACCACTTAATGGGCTGCAATAGTCAGAGATGTCATTGAATCCATTTATCGTGTTGTTATCTGCCAGGTAAACTCTTGTATTAGTCTCTGTGTTATGATCTGCGATTATAAATATACTATTGCCAAAAAAAAAAAAGAAAAACAAAGAAACTGTGGAACAAACATTTTCTTTTCTTTACATGTTTTAGGAGATTGTTTTATCGGTTTTTACAAGTGTACCCACTGATAGGTAGATTTTTTCACGGATGTGTGATTTTATGAGGTTATTTTGCCATTAGAAACTATCACAAGAAGCCCTGCAGTAAAAGGGTGCTTTCTGGGCGTCATCAGCTGACGATTAATGTATTTTGACTGCCATAGAAATACACCATCAAAAGTTGGACCGCTGAAGATCCGGACATGAGCTTTAGCCCACTAGGTAATTTCTAACATAGCAAATAGACCTCAGTGTTTTGAGACATAACCACACCTGTCTTGAGACATAAGTGGAACGTCTTGAGACGTGGTTTCGATTATTTTGTGTCTTGAAGACATTTCTTGAATCAAAATGGACTGTATGCTCATATCCGCTTGTAGGTTATTCAAATTTGAACCATGCAAACATTAACTGGCCATTGATGAAAATTTTGAAAAAAGAATTTAAATCGGTGTACATTTGTAACTTGAAACATCCTTCTTTCGGAAACGCCGGTCACTAAAATTAAAACGTATGTACTTTATATTTTAAGACGACTTTTAAACACTATTTGATATTACTCTTTCCACTCAGACGGTAACATTTTTAGGTCAGTTTATGTCACGATTCATTTACTCCATCTGAATTATTGTGGATATAATTAAAATATTAATAGACATTTATAAAAGATTGGGTATTTGTATAAAATTGGAATTTGTGCAAACTTTAAATGTTTTTGGGTCGAATTGTCCTGTATTGAGAAGCTGATTACATTATTTTTGTAAACATTGTAGTGTCTTGTTTTGACCATCCCTATCTTGCAAGATTCGATTTGTATTTAATCATCCAAGCTAGCTAATGCTTTATAGACTGACTTTTTAAACTATATGAACATGAAGCTGCCATTATACTGTTGTTTAAGCTCCCGATTTTACATGCACAAACCGGATATTGATGCTTTTTCTGTCCAAGAATATGGAGGACCCAAATAATAATACAGCAATTTACGTATTAATCACCCAACATATGGTAAATATCATTTGACATAGAATATTCCTAGATGATAAACCTAAATCAATAGAATAAGATACATTTGTATATATGTAACTGACATGATATTTTAAACTTAGTGCTTTGTGGTTTATCTTTATATTTTGTAGTTTGAATAAAATATTTTAAACAGACATGACAGTGTTAACCTTAAGACGCATTTTGCATTAACTTTTTTCCTGGAAATGTCTTCATGTATATGGAAGTCAACTGAGGTTGCAGGCCTGAGATCAAAATAATTGTAATGGAAGTCAATTAAACAGAAATTTGAATCTATTATTCCAAAGAATATTTTAATGATACATACATAATAGTAGCATTTCAGATGTTTTTTTTTATATTTGGAATATTTGGAGATGTGTTTAACATAATTATAACCAGGATTACTGTTCTTATAGTCCCTTAATCTGATATCTTGTTTGTCTGTATCAAACCGTAAACCAGTTTCAACTAGATTCGACGTAAATGGAAAATGTTTAATTCGTCTTTGTAGAGGATTTTTTGTGCCACATGCACGATACCTAGACACACACTGGGCGGCCAGTTAACAAAATGCAAAATACTTGCCATATGAACAATAAACAATACTTAAATAATACTTATATTGCACTTTTAAAATGCAAAATCTCAATAAAGATAACTTTAGTGTACACTAGTACATTTACAGACAAGTTGAACGATATTTTATTGTTCTTTACCTTACAAGTGTTTTCTTTCTTAATTCTTCTTTGGTACCCTAAATGCTAAAAACATGATTTTTTCATGTTTTCTGTATTTAAATGGATAAAAAAGGTTCTGCACTGATATATTAAAGCAGATTAATTTGTGATATATAAATTTGAAATGTGGTGTGTTATATATGAATGGTACGACATTTTTGCGTGGCTCGGGGATAGATTGAGGCGGACAAAAGTGCACTTACTAAAATTGGCACATCATTGGTTGAAATAGTATATTTAAAAAAAGCCATGCAAAAAATATAATTCAAGTAATACATCAAATACCGTGTTATATAAGCTGCCATGCGTCCATTTAGTATAGTATCGCCAATCAATAATTTTCTATGTTTATTTAGCTCTCCTTGGCAACCCGAAGCACACATGTGTCGTGGATCGTTATGGTGTATCCATCTGCACCATGAAAACTGATTTATTCAACGGGTCATGGTTTTCCTTTCCTCTTTTGTCTACCCCGGACTTGACTTTTTATGAGCAACTCGGTGGGTGTTTCTAGAAAAGCAGAGGACGCTTGCCCTACCGGTGCACCTGGTCCATGCTCCCAGTTTTAGTGGAATCCGAGTTGCTCATTTGCTTTTGTATGATTTTAGTTAATTCATGTTTTTTTTGTGTATGTTTGTTTTCCATGTCTGGTCTTTGGATTTATCATTTCTCTGAATTTCAACATGAAGATGCAATTAAGTGAAATTAAGTGTATCATAAAACAATCTTTTTAAAGTTAGGTGTAGTGTAGTATTTTTTACAGTACAAGACATACACTATAAATTAGGATGAGTTGTGACGTAATGTTCTGTATAGTTCAGCAAGACGGACGCTATCAGTTAAGATGTAGTGTCGCGTAGTGTCTTGTATAGGTTTATAAGACATACAAAGTTAGATAGGGTGTAATGCCACAAAGTATTTCATATCATACAACAAGGTATACGTAACATGTTAAGATGAAGGGAGGCGTAGTTCCCCGTACCACACAACTAAACGTGCACTGTTTGTTAGGGAGTAGTGTCACGTAGCATCCCATCCCTTATGATAAAGGGTACACTATAAGTTGGGGTGTCGTGCGTCGTAGATAACTAAATAAAGATGGTATATGACTTTGTGGAGTGCGGTGTTGTTTCTTGTTAATTCCAACAAGAAGTATATTGTTAGTTGAGGGTCAGCTCTTTTGTAAAAATGGTCTTTAAAATGTTTAAATAATGTCAACTCCTATAAACTCACCACATATATTCAAAATTAAAAATAAATCCCAAAATACAAATAAAATTTTCTTATTTATATCCATGTTGATTTGAAATTAAACGACATTTTAATTAAGTTATAAATCAAAGAGATTTATTATTCGTAGATTGCCGGGTAACAAAGACTCATAAAACAAGTATGGAACAGGTGATCATGTAAACAATCTTTGTTTTCACTGTTAATTAAATGAATTAAAAGTTCTTAAGAAAATAAAAAGTATGGATCACGCGTTTCGTTTATGTAATTTGAAACCTGGCGGTCTGTGTTAATTGACTTGATATATTTCTTTCAATAACTCATAAATCTCCCATGTGCACATCGGCAGATGTTAAACAATTTAGAAATCACCAGACCAAATTCCTAATGAGTGACTAATGTTAATCTTGTTCCATTACTAACAATTTATGGGGAGACGTTTTTTTAATTATTTCATTCAAACGAACTTGAAATTTATTGTTGCTACATAGTAATAATACCTACATTAATAAGATTGTTTAGGTTACAATACTGTCACCAGTAATATTGTTCATGTAACCATAATGTTACCAACAATAAAAGGTTTAATACTACAATAATGTAACCAGTTGTAAGATTGTTCATGTTATAATAATGTAACCAGCAAATAAAGTCCATAACAACAGAAGCGCTTCTTGTGGTTGTTAATTATTCAATAGATGATAACATATCACGTGACCAATTTTAACAAGAAGCGCTATACCAACCCGATGACATATCTCCCAAATTCTATAGAAGGACAGATAAACAGTTTGTTAACTAATATAGCCCAAATCATTCAAAATGTTATAGTTACACCAATAAATTCCTTCATAAACTCCTATACCTACGACTTTACAGTCAACTACATGTTGTTTCAGTTCAATTTTGACCTTACATTTAATTGGAATGATTAATTGATAAGGCCTTATTGATTTAATTTTCCCCATCGTAGATTTCTTTGCGCATGTCTGCAGTCGTCAGGAGATGTTGGTTCTTCATTAGTCTTTGTGTAGTTATATTAAGTTTTAATTTGATTTCGAAGAATTTGTATCGTTCTGTTACCATAGGCTTTATTACTTTTCTTTTCGGGGCTATTCATAGATTACTTAATTTGTTCAACGTGTCATAGTTTTCCTTTCCTCTTTCGTCTTCCCCGGATTTGACTTTTTATGAGCAACTCGGCGGGTGTTTCTAGAAAAGCAGAGGATGCTTACCCTGGTCCATGCTCCCATTTTAGTGGAGTCCGAGTTGCTCATTTGCTTTTGTTACTTTGTATGTTTGATTTTGGTAACTTTATGTTCTTTGTTGTGTATGTCTGTTTTCCATCTCTGGTCTTTGTTCCTGGATTACATTCTGTTGACTACCGCTATAACTTTGGTTCTCTTGATTACTCTCTCTAACCGGAAGGTGCGTTTTCACTTGTTTAAAACTTTTTGGTGGTTTCTGAAAGTGTTAAATATTTGTTTTTATTTAGGAAATAAGCTGGTGCATTTGTAGCGTTTTACAATATCCGTTCTTTTTTTCTCATGAAAGCGATATGGTAGAAAAGGGTCTAAAGATGAGATTTTTTACTTATTGGACTCAAATATTTACGCAAGTCATTCGCCTTTATTATTTTATACAGTACACAGGAAAAAATTGCAACATCTGTTTTCATATGTTTTACAAACGCTTGAAAACATATGCTTCTAATATGTTTTTCAAATGTTTAGGATCACTATGAAAAATATATGAAAAAACATATATTTAGGACTAATTAATTCACGAAAAGATGTACATAAATATCAAATGGTAATTATGTGTTCCATAGGACTTAGAAAAAGTTTTGGTTTTCATATAATTTAAAAAAACGTGTGATTTTATAAGCACAAAAACATAAATGTCCATACTGGTCCTGAACATATGTTTCCGTTTTTTTTCTAAAACATATGAAAACATCTATTGCATTTATTCCAGTGTAATAGAAGTTTACGCTTTGGTTCAATTTATAAACTAATGATCGTGTCTCAATTGTTCCATATGTATAGACATCGATACAAAGCTATCAATTAGATTCATTACTTATATTCCTAACCTTTTAAATTACCAAGTGATTCTAAATGAAAACATAATCTTAACCATATGATAAGGACGTGTTACAAAGAAATTGATGAAATTCGATACAATATGTTTAAAAGATTAACGATGAGCATTGTTCTATTGTGATAGCCCATAAAATTAAAGGTTATTGAACTTAACACTTCATTCCCTTTTAACACTGAATACTTATTTTAAACCTATCATATTCATCTTGGACTATAGCAGAATTCCCCTATACTTTTTCGAATTTCAAAACAACGGTATGCTTACCGCATGATATATAAAATGAAAGTTTGTTTATTTTAAATTGCTTTAAAGGTGTGTAACTGAAAGGAAATGATGTAAGTAACTGTTAATTTGATGTTCCAGCCCAAATAAATCTGTTTGGGTTTTCTTTAGAATTCCGTATGTGGCCTTGACCTTCACGTATACCTTGCTATGTTCGTTGGTCTTATAGACCAGGAATAAAGAGTTTGTCCTTAATGTGATTCAGTGGCATTTGTTCACCAGATTATACCTTGTACTTATATGATAAATTAAAAAATATGGTGACTTAGTAATTTTCATTGAACTTTGATTTGAACTGCATGACAGAAATCATTTTGAGATTAAAAGCTTTAATCTTAAACATGGTGTTAAATAAAACAAAATCACTGCACGATTTGAACAAAGAACAATCAAGAAAAAATGAAAGCGAAGAGAAAAGACCAAGAATAATCGCAAAACAATCATAGAACATAAGTAAGGACATAACTACACTGCCCTTTTCAAATAACAACCAGTAGGAACAAGAACCCGATTTTCAAAAAAAATCATAAGTGTACAAGTATAGATACTTACTGACATCATCATATACATCGCATTTTAAAACTATTATTTATGACAACTTTAACTCCCAAGACCTTATTATTCAATGCAAAAATGATACTATAAGGTTATTAATTACACGTTTACTTTTTTTTTAAATTTCAATTGCAATAAAACTGGCAAAACATTCAAATCCAAATTCATCAATTATTTTAGTCATAGCATCTAATCTCACTGCAAATCATCAAACGAGTCCAGGTAACGATTGAAAAATCAAGATGCTTTGTAATTGAGCAAACTTTACTCGCTATTTTCAGAACCTATCAGTTACACTTTCAATATAAGTAAGACGAATATAGGTTTGTAGGTTATTGGATCTCGTGAGTTTTCGTTGAAGGTTCGTAGTAGCCCATTTTAAATACAACTCTAGTTTTTTTTCTTTTCATTTCACTATAATCGATCTTAAGGCATTTGTTTCTAGTGGGGTTTTAGTCACTTTCAAAACTGTAGTCAAAGAGTAATCAAGGGAACCAAGGTTATAGCGGTAATCAAAAGAATGTAATCCAGGGAAAAAGACCAGACATGAAAAACAGACACACACAACAAAGAACATAAAGTAACTAAAATCATACATACAAAGTAACAAACGTAAATGAGCAACTCGGACTCCACTAAAACTGGGAGCATGGACCAGGTGCACCGGTAGGGTAAGCGTCCTCTGCTTTTCTAGAAACACCCGTAGAGTTGCTCATAAAAAGTCAAGTCCGGGGTTGACAAACGAGGAAAGGAAAACTATGACCCGTTGAATAAATCAGTTTTCATGATGCTGATGGATACGCCATAACGATCCACGAGTTCATGATAACGACCATAAAACTTCTGTAGTGGTGATTCCCCTTTGTAGCAACATAACCCTGTTCCAGAAGCCTATTTGTTAGACTTCTAGCGCGATACAAAAAGTCTGCGTAGTTTCGGCAAGCTATGGCAAAACGTATGAGTTGTGATATGAACACTCCATACGCAGGAGCCGAAGGGATGTTGCCACAGATGAAAGGAAAGTTGACAATTCTGAATGAAAAGTCATCACGTTTGTCGTAAAGTTTGGTCAATTGTTTTCCTTTACCATCGATTTCCAAGTGTAGGTCAACATATGAGGCTGACGTCACAGTGTCTGCAGTATCCTTTATCTCAAGTTCTTTTATGTAGATGTGATGTATCAAATCCCCGAAATTAGGATTGTTTAAAGATAATACGTCATCTATATAGCGGAAACTGAGATATTTTTTCTTTCTGATCAAATCAGCTATAAGAGTGAAAGAATAGGTCAGCAAGTAAAGGAGCACAATTTGTTCCCATTGGAATGCCGACCGTTTGTTGAAAAACACGTCCACCACACTGGACAAATATGTTGTCGATTAAAAATTCCAGCATTTTGTAAACATCTTCCTCTGTATATTTGGAAGATGATTTGGAATTATTTTTTACAAAGTATGAGGAATCTCTACCAAGAACAATATATTTGTATCTAGGTGTACCATCCTTTTTTGGAAAAACAACGGTGTATAAGTTTTTAAGTTGGGATTTTAACTGAGTATGGGGAATAGAAGTATACAGTCTTGAAAAATCATAGGTTTTAATGCTATTATATTCAGATAATAGTCTTGAACTTATTGTCTCCAAAATATCTTTCGATTTTTTCAGGATCCACATTGAATTAATACCACTACGGGAGTAACAAGTGTTGTGGTAGGACCGCAGACCCTCTTTGACAGTTGTGAGTATAGAAGTTAAAAGTTTTGAAAGAGGTTTGGTGGTACATTTTGCAGATCCAGCTATGAAACGTTGTTTGTATGGATTCTTGTGGAGTTTAGGAATCCAGTACATAGACGGTAAATCACAATCATCAACATATGTCTTGTTCATTATATTCGTCATGCAACCAAGATAGCTAGCACATGTAGTTTTGAGATGGAATTTTAGGCAGATATTTATATAACAAAGCGTTAAGGTTAACACTGTAAAATACTATAACCTGGTTGGCTACTAAGGGTAAGTTAACAATATAACAAACGACCTTCTTTTTGGTGTAGATGTTTTGCTTTCATGAAATACGATAGATGAAAAACTACTTACTGTAAACCAATAAATGTTGGCGGAGTAGTTATTTGCGCTATTTCCGTGGTAAACAAAAAATTGCGTAAAAAAACCAGCGAAATTGATTTCAAACATAACATAATGCCTATCTAAAATATTTCCCGCGAATATGTTCACTTATCAGAATTGGCAAAAATTAGCAACCGCGAAAATTGATACATTTACAGTACCTTATCGTTGCATCGTATGACAACATTAGTTACACATGATTTAATTTAATTTTCATTTTTTATTTTTTTTTGTTTTGGTCGTTTCTGTGAGTGCTTTAATAAATTTATATGTTTTTTTGTAACTTTTTCTTCTTAAGTTGTCTTTTTAAGTTCCAGGCTATGTGGTGTATATACACTTTAATAGCAATATTGTTCACTTGATTTTGTCTGGTTGCGGTTCATTCGTAATAGCTAATGGCATTTCTACCTGTTTTGTTGCCTTGATGTACTATTTATCGGGCATTTTTTTTTACAGAGGGTAAGATTTCATATTCTAATAAAGCTTATTTTCTTAAAGAAATTTTTAACAATCATAAGACAACATGTGAAAGTAGTTTTCAATCGCGATTCAAATAGAAAAAAGATAAAATCAAATCAACACAAAACAGAAATTTGCAATAAATTGAATCAACATTATGATAAAACAAATAAACAAGAAAATTACATGAATGCCTTTCCAATATGCTAAGTACTAAATAATACTTTTTCAGTCGTTTTTGTACCAAATTTTTAAAATAGTAAATTAAAAAGGAAGAACACAATAATCAAGAAATATGTATAATAGTAATATCTTGTATCTGTTAATCAACTACTGCATATCTAACTCGTTCTACGGACTGAAAAAGGCAAGGATAACATTTCATCAAACATTTAACTCTTGGTATTTTATTTTGTTTCCTGACGTCTGTGTTAATATACTTAGTTTATGATCTGAAAAAAAAAAACAAAAACATTTAAAGTCTTATTTTTCAAATAATATTTTAGGTTGTATTCAGATTGTGTAATATGATACGTTTTATCAACAATAATCATGTCTGATTTTATTGCATTGTTTTACGTGTTATGCTAAGTATTGTCACCCATTTAACTTAATAAAGTTCATTTTATCATTTACTTAAAATCCAACAATATATACCTGAATATGTCTTTGTTGTACGTTTCGTTGAATTAATATACGAAACACAAATTTTGTGGCCTAATCTTATAGAATATATAATAAAGCAAATTGTCACTGTCCCATGTGAATAAGGAAATGATGTTTTTATGACAATGAGAAGGCTACAGGATTATTGATATTTGAAATCATGGTTATATAGTGATTAACGGCATTTCCATCAGATTTATCAGATTATCCTGAAAAAGCTAAGAGTTAATATTAATTTCGATAATTAGTTAGAATATGACTTTATGACTTTGCAGAATCTTATCATCTGGAAGATAGGGTAATAAAAAAATTACTGAAATAAAAAAAACTCTAGGAAATAATCAAAACGAAAAGGCCAATGGAAAATCCGAAAACAAATGGCAACATTAAGGTTAAACAAGAAAGTTAGAAACCGGTTACCACAACTGTTTAAGGAGAACAAAAATAGTAAGTAATTGATACAAGTATTTCTGATAGAAATGGTTAGTTGTACATGACTGCATGGATGTAAAATTTATAAGATACCTGTAACGGCAACTTAAATCGCACTCACATGATATATTACTCATTTATGAGTTACTGTAACATTCTTGTCCTTTATGTTTGTTTCAGTTTCCTAGTATAAATTAAAATATAATTACTATAATATGGGTTGCAGAATGTGTATATCTAATCTGTAAAAGATGATTTCAAAATCTTTTGAATGGAAGTAAAAATAAATGTATTGACACATAGACTTGTAATTTACTATACTAAAAAGGAAGAACACTTTGAATCCAACAACCAAATAAACAGATAAAACATTTTTTGAAGCATCAGCATAAAGGAAAATTTACACCAGATTCAAAAGACATTGCCTAACAATGAAAACAAGAACCACACACGACTCACAAACACAATATTGATTAGATACCTTCAAAACAAATGTGAAATTTAAAATTAGTGCTTTTATTTAAGATTTACAGTATCTTTGTCGGAATAATGTTTAAAAAAATGACAAGAATTCCGATTGACATCAGTTGTGCACCTCTTTAAGCTGGGGTTTTCTTTACACATAGGTGATACTCCATCAAAAGGATAGCAATAGACTCATTTATCCGCTATATAAAATTCTGTTTATTTACAAAATAATCTAGATTTAATGGCTTTATCTTCATATCAGTTCTATTACAAGCGCAACGTTTTGGAATTTTCCATTGTAAAGTATCCTGTAGAATGTAGTACTAATTAAACCACTCCAACGTATGTATGATGTTTGTGTCTATCAGGTCAAACTCTTTTTTTAAATATAGCATCAGATATATGCCAAAAAATGCCGAAGCATTAGCATTGGGATAATTCAAATACGTCAAAACAAAAAACAAAAGTAAATGAGCAACTCGGACTTCACAAAATACTTATAGCATGAACCAGGTGCACCGAAAAGGGAAAGCGTTCTCTGCATTTCTACCAACACCCGCCGAGTTGCGGAGTCCGGGGTAGACGAAAGAGGAAAGGTAAAATATGACACGTTGAACACATCAGTTCTCATGGTGCAGATGGATACACCGTAACGATCCACGAGTTCGTGATGACGACCATGAAACCATGATATGAAAATTCCATACGAAGGTGCTGAAGGGATCTTTCCACGGAAGTAAAATTGACAATTCTGAGTGAAAAAATCGTCACGTTTGTCGTAAACTTTGGTCAGTTATTTTCCTTTATAATCGATCTCTAAGTGTAGGTCAAACTAAGAGGAAAGAGTTTATGATCTTACCTTACTGAATTTTTCTGGCATTTTCTCTAAATTTTCTTCATTATTATTTCCTACGATATTCTTTTGCCATGGGAAACGTCGATGAATTCTTTTATAATATATGACATATCCAACAGCTATGGCTGCTACTATCAATAATAAAAGAATGATGACTACGGCTACAATGACACCGACGTTAGAGGAGGATTCTTCGGATGCAGCATCATTGGTTAAAGCTGTTATAAAATATAAAATGAACAGATTCAGACAAATACAACATATAATTGGATTATGTACATAAGAGTAAAATACACAATTATTTTTTTATGTTATCAATACAACGAAATTGTTCATGTCAAGTACTGTTCTTTAAACGAGTGAAATAAAATATCATTAACACACAACTGTCTGTATACCATATTTTCCTGCTTCACTACTGAATAGCATTTAAAGAACTATTCACAGCGTCATCATTATATGTTTTTTAAAGTGTGCGGTGAAGAACAATAAAAACAAAAAGAAATGTAGAGTTTCAACTCTAAATAGGAACATGTACTTTTTTTTATATGATCAACGAGACGTTGCTTAATGGTAAGACACAAATATTTTGATTTGTTATACTTAACTTACATACTACGCTCAATTATTTATAATTTTTTTCTTTTTTCCCGTTCATTTGTTTAAGCTCTTTAAGTATACTTACGACAAAGTACTGTAAAACAATACAGCATAATGAATTTAATAATAGAGAATCATTGATAAATGCAGTAAACAGAGTTATATTCACATTGACTTTGAATAACTTGATCCAATATTATGTTTTGTCTGCTATTTATGTCTACTTTACTTGTTTATAGATGTATCAGTGTTTTGAACCATAACAACAAGTCAACAAACATATTATTAATTATATTGGAAAGTTCAATTGTTTCTGTAACTAACGGAAATGTATTTGGTATATATGTCAGCAAAGTATTATGATAACACAAATAATAGTTGATTTAAACATAAAATAAAATGGAAATTTACTGTAAGCAGTCAGAGTGACTAACACACTATTTGCATCACTTGTTCTAGAAGTTGCTGATTGCTGCTTGATACAACTACCCGGGTTTGAGCTTGCTTTAGACCCAGACACTGCCTATAATGTTGAAAATAAGTTAAATTTAAGAAAACTCGAACAAAAACAGGGCTTACAAAATTATGTAGAGAGTTGGTTGTCATATCTATAAATATAAGGCAACATCAATAAAACTTTTACAATAGAAATATATTGATCAACAAATTATACTTAAATCAAGAGGTACACAAAGAGTAATCAGAGGAACAAAGGTTTTAGCGGTAATCCACAGACAAAGAAAAAGGGACAAAGACCAGACATGGAAAACAGACAAACATAACAAAAAACATAAAGTAACTAAAGTAATACATACAAGGTAACAATAGTATATGACCAACTCGAACTCCACTAAAAACTTGGAGCATGGACCAGGTGCACGGATAGGGTGAATGCCCTCTGCTTTTCTAGGATCACCCGCCGAGTTGCTCATAAAAAGCCAAGTCTGGGGTAGACGAAAGAAAGAGGAAATGCAAAAAACTATGACACCTTGAACAAGTCAGTTTTTTTATAATCCAGATGGATACACAGTAATGATCCGCGAGTTCATGATGACGACTATAAAACTTCTGTAGTGATGACTTCGACCTTGTAGCAACATAACCCTGCTGCAGGAGCCTAATTGTAAGAGGTCTAGCGTGATACAAAAAGTCTGCGTAGTTACGGCAAGTTCTGGCATAACGTATGCGTTGTGATATGAAAACTCCATAGGCAGGTGCTAAAGGGATATTGCCGCAGAAGAACGGAAAGTCGACACGTTTGTCGTAAAGAAATATAGAACAAACAATATTATTGTTTTACCTTATTTGTTGTACTACATTTATGTTATTTTTACCATGTTTACAATATTATCTCATTACTTACTAGACATGTAAATCTATTTGATGTTGTGCTATCACTGTTTATAAGTATAACATAGGTGGTTGATCCTGACGTCACAGAGTACGTAGCATAAAATTCTCCACCAGCTGTAAATATTGAAATGTGGAGCAAGTAAGTATTGTTCTAAAAATATGTACTCATATTTAAAACAAATTTTACTTTTGCATAGTTATATATGAGGGAGAAATATATTTAGATACCAGTCTTTGTAAAAGTCAGACAGGAGTTGGATCGTGCATGTAAAAAACCGTCCGAATTTACTTATATATTCAATCCAGGAACTGTCACAGACCACGTGGCTAGTCATGAGTGTCATTATATTGTGTATAAAAACGATTGTTCTTGATTTGGTTGATTTTAGTAGGAGAAGAATGTATGTTTTGTTTTAAACAAACAGATTTTATACAAAACTGACTATCCTTCAGTAGAAATAACATTTGTAGACCGACAAAATTCTGTTTGTACGGTGTTTTCTTTTCGTCAACTTGAATAACCTCTTTTAGAGTGAGTGTCTAAACGTTATATTGATTGGTACTTAACTGCAACAAGTTAAAGTATTATCGAGATCAAAAACCAACATTGAACATACGACGGAATAATCAAATAATAACATACACAAAACTAGTCACAAAAGCTAGAACCCTTCACCTGGTAACACATGGTAAATTACAAATCAATCTTGGGACAATATCATGTGGTAAAGTACCACAAATATTCCTGTCATCATTCTAGCAAAATTGAATATTTTTGTAGACCCTCTTATAAAGAGTATTCAATTAACTGAAAGAGTAATCAATGGAACCAATATTCTAGCGGAAATCAAAGGAATGTAATTCAAGAACAATGACCGGGTATGAAAAACACACTCAACAAAGACCATGAATAGCTAAAATCATACATACAAAGAACAAAAGTCAATAAGCAAATCGGACTCCTCTAAAACTGGGAGAAAGTTTAAAGTTTAATGTTGCATAGTAATTAAGATAGAGCCTAAATGGAAATAAAGTTTTTTTGCCATACAATATCATAATTCTACAAAGAAATCACTCAGGAACTTTGTCTTACTAGCAAAGTTATTTTGCTTTTATTATTTTTATCGGTCATTTATTATGCGGTCATTGGTTTTATCACTGTTTTATAAAAAAAGCAAGATTTAATGTGCAATATACAAGACAATGAAACACGCAAAGTGATGGCATAACCTCAAATTAACCATTGGACATTGTGAGATAAAAACGAAACAAAACGAAATTGACAAAGTAAATACAGTGGACAATCCGAACACCAACACGGAAAATAAACAGTCAGTATTTCAAGTGCAAAGTTCCTGGCTTTTATCATATAAAAATACATATAAATCTACAGTTTGAAATTTCATTCATTGCGATACACAAAAACGATATAAATTACTTCGGTAATTCATATTCAGATTCGAATATGACATAAAATAAAAATAAAATCATGACCTTTGAAGAATCTTTTTAACCAACTGACAATAGACGTAAATATGCGTACTTGAACCAAACATTTGTTTACTACATTGCGTATAATTCAGTTTCATAATAGTTGTGTTAGTACAGTCATCCCACACAGATCCAGTTCCACAACTTGTAGTTGAACCATCGTATACTGAATATGCGTAATTGCCTAGGAGGGCGTTCGGAAAGGTTTGCTTTACATCGGCCATGTTAGCTAAAGTAACAAAACAATATCAGTAGAGATAATATGATAATAAAAGCATATATATGCCTTACATATAACTAATTTTTTTCTGGAAACAAAAATAGGAAACCAAATGGCAATAGTAATATTTTATTTATATATATTTGGAGTTAATAACTGCAATACTTTTTAGACAAAGCAATAGATTTTTTTTCTTATTTACGGAATGCAAGCCATTTTTTCAAAGGTACGTAACCCACCAACACACGATTACCTGGTTGTCGATCTCATTGGAGAAAGGAATAACAGTTTTCGTTAAAACTTAAACTTCTTTAACTTCAGTAAGTAGCTCAATGGTTTGAATGAAGTATGTTTTCGTACCAGCAGACAAAGCCCAAAACAACATTGTTTTTGTATGCAAAACGTTTTACATCAAACGTCATTATATCAGAGGTAGACGTAGAAAACAATACCAATGATAAGACCTATACTTTTGATTACCGCTATAACCTTGGTTCCCTTTATTACTCTTTAGACATACATTTACCGAGTCATATGCACCAAACATTCCGGTTTTTTCTAAATGTACTACTTTACCATTATACTAACTATTTCCCACACTCAGAACAAGAGCGCTTTGTTTGATGTAAAATGTTAAACCTAACAAGATACCAAATTTGCAATAGACCTTTTTTCATATTTTTGACTTTGACTTCTTTTTTTTAACTTTTGGGCAAAGGAAAGTAACTATCCACTATAGACTGGTTTCTTCTCATACTGGAGCAATTGACAACATTGGACTTTAATTCAAATACCGAGAAATTACTGTTGTTTGCTGGCTACCAGCTATCGTTGTTTTCGTGGGTAAGCCAAAACATGAAATTTGGTTTCCAACGAAAAGGAGATTTCCGTTGATGTGTATACCTTAAACCTTAAAACCACGATAATCCACGAACTTATGTATCTTCCTTAATCAACGAAAATTAGTATTCACGAATTAAAGAACTTTCACAGTATTTGACTTATTGGAGCGGTAAGTACTTGGATACTTTTAAAAAGTAATCAAGGGAACAAAGGTAATAGCGGTAATCAAAAGAATGTAAGCCAGGGACAAAGACCAGACATGGAAAACTGCAGACATACACAACATAGAACATAAAGTAACTAAAATCATACATACAAAGTAACAGAGGTAAATGAGCAACTCGGACACCACTAAAACTGGGAGCATGGACCAGGTGCACCGGTAGGGTAAGCGTCCTCTGCTTTTTCTAGAAACACCCGCCGAGTTGCTCATAAAAAGTCAAGTCCGGGGTAGACAAACGAGGAAAAGGAAAAGAAAGTGATCATTGATGTACACTCATATCAGGAATAATGTTGCAAAACAATGTTTTGTACGTTTTGTCTTTTAAAACAAAAACGATATAGCTTGTTTGAAACAAGAGTTTAATTGTGTCCCCTGAAAAAAATGCAATTGTTGCATACATGAAAATTACCTTCTTTAACTAAAACGTGGAATTCTTCCTTTCCTGGACCGGACGTGGGATTACAAATTTGACTAATAGTCACTCCAGCATCATATACAGATTCCTCTACGAGGACAATTCGCTTATTTGATGATTCAGGTTCTTTGTCTAAAGATACATATAGGAAAACAAAACAGATAAATAGAAATGTGAACCAATTAATATGTTTTAAAATGTATTAGGTAGATTACCAATGAATCTATTGTCAATTAAATTTCGTTGATATGATAAAATATAATATGATATAAAATAAAAATTTTCTATCATGATATAGTTAAATAACATGTATTTGGTCCAAAATAGTAATTTGACTCTTAACATATGATTTTAAATTGTGCTTACACATAACAGTTGTCGTTTCGTATAAGTATCTAGTTAGTTACGAATGTTCATTTCTAAATATATCAATTTCTTTTTTCAAAGAACAGCAATTTGTACAGGTTTATTTTAGTTTAGTTTTAATTTCCCGACATATGATTATAGCGTTTTAGATCAACTATTTTAATGATATATACATGTATTTAACAAATTAAATGAAAACCATCATGGACAAGTCCTTAATTTCTAAAATTTAATTGACATAAAACAAAATGTCATGTGAAATAAAATATTTTTTCATATCAAAGTCACCTGATTTCAGGTAAAAATTATAGCTGTAATTTGTGATCTGTGTGTATTGGACGCACTTCATCATATACTTTAGTCCGAATATGTTTTCTGTTGTATCACTCCTAGTGTACAAAAAAAAAAACGGACAGTCAATGAATATATATTTAATGTAAAAAAATTACCAATATTTACGGCTTGATTTTGAGATTTGAGATGTTGAAAAGTAATTTACGAGAAATATTCAATAAGGTTAAGTAAATGAAGGAGCTGTTTCTTTACGTCTCATGAGATGTGAATTGAAAAGTACCGAGTTTTAAAATACGACATTTTCTGTTTGTATTGATGTCAAATTTGTACTTTGATCTTATATATAAACACAATGGAAATTGATTTTTTGTTTTATATTTTAACAGTATACCACAATGACGGTGGAATGCAAACTTTCACTGATCACTAACCGGAACAACCATACTGTGTCGTCACTCTCTACACATGTAAATGTGGTAAATAATTTGCTATACACCGAATAACTCCATCCTGATACCGACAAACTATTACGTGTAAAAGTAATTACTGCATTGAATTCACTGTCGTACCACGAACCGTCTAATTCTGTTGGTAATGTGCAGGCAGATTCTACAATTAACACGTTACTGCTGATTTCATATTAGTTTGTATGAGAGTATGGT
The DNA here is from genome assembly GCA_037379345.1 of Perna viridis. Classification (NCBI taxonomy): domain Eukaryota; kingdom Metazoa; phylum Mollusca; class Bivalvia; order Mytilida; family Mytilidae; genus Perna; species Perna viridis. Next base: position 1,118,764 of record CM074520.1, read on the forward strand.
GCTAAATGCATTTTCGGTAATTATACCTATGGTATATCGAAATATAACCAAGGTTAAAAACAACTTTATATTAATACCGAAATAAAACAAAATAATTAAAAAAATATATTTATGCGTCATACAAAATACAATAAGAGAAACCACAAACTCCACTAACTCGGCAAACGATATCAAGACATATATAAAAACAACGTCGATACCAACAAGTATCATTTTAGTTCCGATATGAGAACACTAAATCTATTACAATATAATCGTGATCTTTTGTGCATCATGAAGTTCATGTCGATGCATGAATTACCCTCCTGGTGCACCTGGTCCATGCTCCCAGTTTTTAGTGGATTCCGAGTTGCTCATTTGCTTTTGTTACTTTGTATGTATGATTTTAGTTACTTCATGTTATTTGTTGTGTGTGTCTGTTTTCCATGTCTGGTGTTTGTCCATGGATTACATTCTTTTGATTACCGCTATAGTCTTGGTTCCCTTGATTATTCTTTCTATTTCTTTGTTTTGTGTTTTTCTGGTTACTCGTAGCTTTCATTGAGGGTGTGTCTAGCTTGGTTTTGTATTTCTAATAAAATTAAATTCTTATAGTTACATTTATACTTGTACAATTGATGTATACTGTAAACCGTGAAATTTTCCCGGCAGTTTTATATTTGCAGTTTTGCACTAAGACTCGTAACGAGAAAATTCAACTCTCGCGAATATTTACTTTAAAGAATATAACAGCACAATTTGATGAACGATCGCGAATTCAATACTGCGTGAAAGCAGATTAATAGCAGAAACGGGAAAAAAGACTGTGGGGGGAATTTCTGGGTTTATATTATACAATAGATTCCGAATCAAACAATAGCCATTATTTATCCATATATCTGAGATACTTACCACTAAAGTTCAACAATAGTAGTAATTCCATAAACAGAATTATTATTGTGCGATTCATGTTTACATAAGCTACTGAATTTATTTTCCACTTGTCGAAACATTGTTAAGAGTAGATTACTCTTGTCATTGTTAATAATCTTATTTAACAACGTTGAAACTGTTAATCACGAATGACGACATAAATAATTTGAGAAAGAGGTCACACCTTACTGAAAGACATAAAGAAGATTCTATTATATCAATGAACCGCTTTGTGAACTTTTTGTTTGAATGAATGAATAATCTTTGTTTTGTTAAAGAGTAATCAAGGGAACCAAGGTTATAGCGGTAATCAAAAGAATGTAATCCAGGGACATAGACCAGACATGGAAAACAGACATACACAACAAAGAGCATAAAGTAACTAAAATCATACATACTCCACTAAAAACTGGGAGCATGGACCAGGTGCACCGGTAGGATAAACGTCCTCTGCTTTTCTAGAAATTCCCGCCGAGTTGCTCATAAAAGTCAAGTCCGGGGTAGACAAACGAGGAAAGGAAAACTATGACCCGTTGAATAAATCAGTTTTCATGGTGCTGATGGATACAACATAACGATCCACGAGTTCATGATGACGACCATAAATCATAAATTAGTTGTATTTCTGTTCACATAAATCAACACATAATACACTAATGAAACAATAACTTGCATGTGTTAAAAGTTTTAAAAGTTATTATTGCTATTATGTCTTACGTAATTGGTTTTTTTTTCAATACCAAATTTGTATTATATCTAACATATCTAAAATAGTAGTATCAAACGTTTATTCCTGTCCGTGTTAATGGAAAAGCTTTGAAAACTAATTTTATAAGGTAATGCTTTACTGCATACATAATTTGGTTTTTATCCTGTATGTGTTCTTTGTAGGATACACAGATAATTAGTAACAGATGATCTAAGGAATTCTAGTGAAAAAGTGAATTCGTATTATGTATTTCATCACAAAATGCGAATAAAACTTCATTATATCACTTCAGTTGTACATATTGTTACAAAGTTTTGTTTGTTCTTCTGTCCTTTGTTAAAATACATAGTATAATATGTGAATTCATAGATTAAGTTGTCAGTTCAATTTTAATCGGTCATCATTTTGACCTGATAGGCTGATATGAAGCATCCGACTTCAATATGACAAAAAATCTCAACCTGTCATATATAGAGTTTTTTTTATAACACAACATTGGGTTGTCCTTTTAGAGTTTCCCGTATCGTTTATGTACTTATGTTTATGTTTCCCGTCAATTGTATAATAATAACTACTGGTAGTTTTGATGGTATTGTCATTTTAAATATGTTCTGAAACAGCTTTCAGTAACTACAAGCGTTCTTTGATTGGATGTCTAATTTTGTCTATATGGTATATGTTGAGGTTGTCGATGGAGAGAATTGGATGTATTATTGAGTGAATTTTATCGTGTGTTTGTTTGTTGTTGCAGTTCATGTTTGACCTTACATTAAAGGGGGTTTGTTAAGTCAATATAAAACTAGTTAACACCATCGCATATTTTATGCACCTGTCAGGATATGTTGGTCATTTAGAAAGTTGGCTGATATATTCAAGAATAACGAGGATATCAAAAGGTTGTGAAATCTTTTGAAGCCCGGGACAAGGGATTAAAATGGACACAATTTGTAAAATTATTGTTTCTTTCAAGTTATGGGCAGAGTTTAGATCAAGAAAACTTTTTCAGAATTTACTTTACAAAATGATGTTAAATTTTGCCCAGTTGTCAGAACTAAAGTCCTCTTCAATTTCAGACCTATATTGAAAAGAATCAATGCTTTATAAAAAATGTTCTTGAAAGTCAAAATACTTAGGCAGAAGTAATTTTCAAATTTGAAATTAGAATGATTGACAAGTAGAAGGAGCTATCCATGACAACATAGTGTATGTTTGCAACAGGAAGCAGCATGCAACTAGCAATCAGCTGATTTGATAATACTGTAACATGCAGGTTTCGTTACTATTTTTATCACTATGATATCAATTATATCTACTACGCTTCATAAAAAAAATCCTCCAGACAAAGTTTCCATTTCTTTTATTTGTTCACATTCGCTATGTATACATATAGTTAGAAGTATATTAGTTCAGATAATTGTACTAGTATAACCAAAAAGAAAACAGACAAGATTTGTATTCCTATTCCCAAAGATGTATGGTACATTATCTGGATTAGGATGCCAATTTCTCACTAACTTCAAAACACAATTTGGCATTATAACACTCTTACGGTATGTGTGGAACTTAAATTTCGGATCAACACAGCTTTCTTCCTAAGTACATATCTGTCATCCCTCCAAACCTTTTTATGAAATAACAATGTCCAAAAGTACTGGAATTTTTCTTCGTCAGTTAATGGTTTCTGTAATGTTTTTCTCTAGGTCCATCTTCCCACCACATCTGTTTGTTTCTTTTATTTGTGATGCAAGGTTTGCATAAATAGAATTGAAATCCTCACATTCCTGGTCCTGAGGAATCACAAATCGATTTTAAACAGCATGTTTTATGGTCTGAGATATTATTTGGGTCATCCTTTTGTACTGCTTTACACCCAGAAGATAATGTGTTAGCGAGAGTCACATCCTATGTGGAACACCATGAATATGTTTCAGGACAAAAGAATTGCCTTCAGTGATGAGAACTGTAATGCCAGGAGTCAATGAGCAGTTTGTCACTGGAATGAAAATGTTGACAAACCATTCACTTCTATTTGGAATCCAAAAAGACAAAATGCTCCAAGAAGATAAATTGGGGAAAATATTCAAAGAACTAACCTTTTAATACAGAAACAATTTTTTTCACTGAAAAATATACATGTTTTAGTTTAAAGTAAGAAGTATATGGAAGTTATATATATTGTTGTTGTGTAAATTTCAAAATATATCTATTTAAAATTCTGTTTCTCTGGATTTTTATCTGAAAGCTACACTGATATCAAATCTTGGAATACTAATTGATTGGATTTTAGTAAACTGAACTGATAATGAGGTATGCTATAATTCATACTCTACCATTTGCTTTTATTTACTAACAGGTGGATGACTATACTCTAAGAATAAATCATCCTTTTATCCAAACTCCTCCAACAATCATATTGGCTTAATTGTTGTAGTCTGTACAATTTTCTACGTCTGTAAAATCTATCATGTTAAAAAAATATCAGAAAAAAAAATAGATGGGTCTGTGTAACGATAATAAAGATTATACTGTACATCAGTGTATCAGTCTACATCAAAAATAGTAATCAGCCAGCCTACTGCTGCCTCGAATTATCCGTGTAGTATGTTTGTGTATCATGTAAAAGTAGCTTCAGTAAACATAAAGTTGATAAGATACTCGTATAAATTAGCCAGGGTATTTGATATTTAGGCGGAAAAAAGGATTTCTCTATATTTTCATAGGTTTTATCTATTAATAACACAGAAGAAATAGAAAAGGCTTCATAATAACTTCCTAAATGACATTTCAAAATGTGTTTAATTAAATTATGAAAATAAAAGTGTGGTCAGCGAGGAATATATTACGGCCATAAAATAGATTAAACCAGAGGTATCCAAAAACTCACAAAATGGCTGACAATGACCTACGAATATTCTTAGTGTATGTTTGTGATGCAATATTACTTTTTGGTTTGGTTTGTCATCATTCTGTAGATGTTATAACATTGTTGTCGGGAGCTTACTACAAAGTAAATTCACACTTGTTGTTAAGAGCTTACTACAAGATATGTTCACACTTGTTGTTGAGAGCTTACTGCAAGATATGTTCACACTTGTTGAAGACCCTTTGGTAATCTCTGAAAGAATTTACTATTTTGTGTTTAGGTTTTGTGCTGATGCATTTGTTACGTATCACCATATCCGTTCTTTTTCTAATGTTAATTGGCATATGTTCAATTTTCGGAGGCAAAGATAACAATCACTTAATAGTCGTAACAGAAAACAATATGTTCATTTTTTTTCATTAACTTTACCAAACGTATGCCTTCAGTTCCTTGTCACGACTGAAAAAGTATATTTACTGAAGTGCCATTTCTGTAAGAACATTTCATAGTTAAATTTTATATAAAAGTTGCTAGACTTACTTCGTGTATCTGTTTTAAGAAGTTTCGTCGTGAACGAAACTGATATTAAAACCTTTTGACCCATATTGTCGCTCTGTAGTAAATATTTTATCAAATGCATGTCTCTATTATCATTCTTTTCAATTATTCAAAATCTGTTCCCAACTTTCTAAAAGTCAGAAATCAAAATAGTCTAACAAACATTACAAGTCCCTGTTATTTTTTTTTCAAACATACGGCATGTACAGTTGGAAAGTATTGTAAACTGAAATTTGATTAAAGCACCAATTACAAAATGTCTTTAATGCAGTGGGTGCGATTAAAGGATCGTAAAATAGTCATCACATGTTGAAATCTATTTTATATACACATGAAATGAACACTTTAAAATAAATATGTAATGTCAGAATAAAAGAAATGTCCAATCTGTACACTGAATATCACACTGCTGTGCTAAAGATATTCATATATATGTATATATACTTGATCATAGAAATATTAAACATAAAACACAAGCGTAGATTGACATCATTTACAGTAAAATAATCTAATGTCTTTAAGGACTTTTCATAAACAATGTATCTATCATCAGTGTAGTCGTAACCTAGGTTAACAATGTTTGCCTCAAATTAATGTACTTTAGCTACTCGTAAATATCATAATGTTTACATTTTTTTCATTGTTAAAAAAACAAACCCTTGGTTTGGGCCACGAAAATTATGTTGTTATAGGCGTTCACTTTATATTTTATATGGAGGTTTTTACAATGTCAGTATGATTCCTAAAAAACGACAAATTAGTCCAAAAAATTCCTATTAATTGAAAATGATATGTCTGTACAAATAGAATAGATTCACATCATAGCCGTGAATCGATACTTCACACCTGTGCAAAAAAAAAAAAAAAATAAAATAAAATATTTTGTCTTTCGAAGTCGCTATAACAATAATCATTCAAATGCATAAAAAACACAGAATTAGATAACACAATAAACATCCATGTATATAAAAAGATATATCAAAATCACTCACAGAAAATGAATAATAAAAAATAAACAGCGTTCTGAGCAAGGGTCAAGTAAGTAAATCCAGAAACACATGCACCTTAATGTTGAAAATAAAGTAGAATCCAGATACACAGACGGCACCTTAGTATTGAAAATAAAGGAGAATTATGTTTCTCTCTCCTCGACATAATAGCAAGCCACTGATACACAATGTCATTTCATGGTCTTGTTATATTAGGTAGTGGTGCATTACCATTGACTTCAGATAATGGTGGCGCTGTGGGCAACGGTGGAAGTGTCTTTTTATCTTTTGGGAGATCCATATCAACTGCAGATCTTGGAGAAACAGCATCGTCTAAAATGCGTGGAATAATATTATTAGCATTATAATTTGAATTCCGATGAAATACGCTTTCTGATTGTATAACATATTTTGCCCATCATATTATAGATTAAATTGTATTTATGTGACTTTGTAACGTTTTGATACTGAAATTAAATTATGAAGAGTGACTGTTATATTTTTTCTGTCTATTCGAAATAACCTCAATGCCCATGTTGCACACTTAAAAATAACTTGCTACGCAGGGCATTTAGTGTGCACCATGCATACATATGTTTTGCATCTTTTGTTTTTTCGTTTACTACTTTTTACTTAAGAATTGGCTGCATTAGCTTTCTATGTAGTGTTCAGTGGCAAACGTGAATTGCCCTTTTATCAATGTTGTCATTGTCTGTGAAAGTCACCATGATTCTCCGATAAGGAGTGAAAGTTTCCGTTATAACATAAATATTCAGTGGATTTGACGTTGAAGGAGCAACATTTTGGGTGTTTGGCAAGAACCATGATGTTTTTACTTCACCATTTTCAGCATCTGAGTTTATCCCTCGCTATTATACAGGTTCCTGTTCAGTGTATTATATATGCAAGGTTTAGCTTTGCTGGTAATTTGTTTTTGGGCGTGTCTTTTTTTTGGCAAAATTTGTCCTTTTAATGTTCGTGGTATTGCTTTATCCAGTGCCTTTTTTTTATTTGTAACTTAATGTTTATTGCAAAATCATACATTTGTAAATTCAGCAATCAAACTTTGGGTAAGAATGTTCATCTATGATCATTGAATAGTTAAACACATATCATATACACTACATGTATGAAAATACTACAGAATTGTTTCTTATCCTGTCAATCAGAACTTATATTGTATATTGTAGCATTTAATAGAAGCGAAAGAGGTTAGTACATGTAATGAAAAAGAAATCAAATATGAAAGAAAAGTATTAGTCTGATCCAAGAAAGGTAAATGAGATAAATATCATCTAAGTTTAATTATACTTATGTTTAAGTTTAACTATAATTATGTTTTTAAAATTTGACTACATGTATCTGTAAAATTATAAAGATCAAGGTTAGTAAAGGCGAAACGTTAACATTACTTATTCTTGTGGAAAAGTATAATAAGCGTGCTAAAAAGATAAAGAACCATGAATTACCCGTCTTGATCAGCGAAAATAATTTCCTCTGTGAAACATAGATAGTGTGATGAAATTCGTAATGAATCGACAGAATAGCAAACAAGCTTTTAAGAACAACACCATTAAATTTCTGTGATAAAATCAAGAAAACACACAAACAATCAAAGTCCTCTTTTATACATTTGATAATTGAATGAATTTATTTATAACAAGATTTCATGGATGCATTAGTCATATTGATTGTCACAATTGCAATACGTATACAATAAAATTCAAGGGAACCAAGGTTATAGCGTTAAAGCATTTTCCTGTATGATTGGATAGGGTTCATATAGATATCGGGGATACAAAATGAAAAAGTTAATTTTAAATCAGACATAGTTTCATTTTACATTTACATTACTTCTGTCTCAAAACGTGACTACCCCCTATATTTTTTCTTAACTGAACAGATAAGCATCGCTATTTGCCTTTTTTCTTAACTTTGTATTTAAGCCCAAGGTAAAGAAAAACTTTTAAAGTAGATCATACCTATTACACTGAGCATTCTTTTCTGTAATTTTACAAAATCATACACGCATATAAATTTTCAATGATTTAAATGTTAAAAATGATGTAAAAAAAATATGTGTTCTTCGTGTAAATTTAGACAAAATTATATCCACCACTTTTATGATAGTTTGCGAAATAGTGAAATTCCCCCACAGGATTCATATCAAAATTACCTTTATTAAGGCCCAGTTATATCTTGAAATCAAGTTTGGTGACCCATGATTTTTACATTACAATCCTGATTTTGTTCATTTAAAGTCATCTTCAAAAAAAAAAAAAAAAAAAAAAAAATTTTAAAAAAATAGGAAAATTTATCTTAAATGAAACTGAATAATCTTTTTTCGCTACACGTCTCTACTTAAGCAACTCAGACAAAGAATATTTGTCAAAAAAGTATTCTTCTTTTGAAATAACAAGACAATTTACAGTGATTCAGTAAACTGAGACTAAACTGTCGTTTTCTTTCCATTTCTAAGGTTAAATATACTGAAACTAAGACTGCTATGAACCGAAAAATATTACTAAAAATAAGTTATTCATTATTCATGTTTTGCTGTATGTGTTATATCTTTTTAAAATGAATTATAGATAATGCCAAAAGTTAAAGAAAACATTCAAAATGAGGGAGAGATAAATTTAAGGGATAAAATTATTTTGAATCAAAGTAAATAAGATAAAATGAATGAAAGTTGACACTTGTACATGTACATCTTTATACAACTCAACATACTGACAAAGGATAATTACCCAGGGGAAGTATTCAGGAAACTAATTAACCTTAAAACGTTGAAGTTGGCATTTACAAAAAAGATACAAATATCTGTTTTCTAAGTTTACTTTTCATTGAAAATCGATAGCGTTTGCATAAAAATAAAAAAGATAAAATACTTAGCAGCAAATTGAGTTCCAATAACAGAGTGTAATACCATTTTTACTTTGATGTATACTTATCAACTACAAATGTGTTTTCGCGTGTAAGAATGTGAAAGCTAAGTGTTGTGTTTAAAGAAGTACATCCAGAATTAGAGTAATCAAGGGAACCAAGAGTCCAGCGGAAGTCAAAAGAATGTAATCCTGGGACAAAGACCAGACATGGAAAACAGACAAACACAAGAACATAAAGTAACTAAAACAATACATACAAAATAACAAAAGTAAACGAGCAACTCGGACACTAAAAACTAGGAGCATGGACCAGTGGGGTAAGCGTCCTATGCTTTTCCAGAAACACCCGCCGAGTTGCTCATAAAAAGACAAGTACGAGGTAGACGAAAGAGAAAAGGAAAACTATGGCACGTTGAACAAATCAGTTTTCATGGTGTAGATGGATACACCGTAAAACTTCTGTTGTGAGGACTTCAATATTGTAGCAACATAACCCTATTCCAGAAGCCTAATTGTAAGAAGTCGTCTTTCGCGATACAAAAAGTCTGCATAGTTACGACAAGCTCTGGTATAAGGTAAGAGTTGGGATATGAAAACTCCATACGCAGGTGCGAATTGGATGTTGCCACAGATGAGAGAAAAGTTGACAATTCTGAATACAAAGTCATCACGTTTGTCGTAAAGTTTAGTCAATAGTTGTTCTTTATCATCGATCTCTAAGTGTAGGTCAAGATATGAGGCTGACTTCACAGTTTCTGTAGTATCAAGTTCTTTGGGGTAGATGCGATGATGAAATCCCCGAAACTATGATTGTTTAACGATAATACGTCATCAATATAGCGGAAACTGAGATTAAAGGACCAAAGCTAAACGATGTTCTTTCTATCGGATGTGATCAACCATAAATCAAGCCTCAAAAGAGGGAAGGAATCGATCAGTAAGTAGAGGAACACAATTTGTTTCCATTGTAATGCCGACCGCTTGTTGAAAAACACGTCCACCACACTGGACAAATATGTTGTCTATCAAAAATTAAACATGGTTTGGTTTCATCTTAACTTTTTTTATGAAAGTCTCCAGAAAAGGTTAGTTGTCGATAGGGAACAAAACATCATCCTTTGATCGGAAATTTTAGTATTAACAGTATCATTATCAATATGATTAATTAGATCAAGAAAGGGACTTTCTTAATTATCAATATTAACTTTATCTAAGGACCATTCTACAGATATATATCTTAAGTATAAAATTAAAGTCATCGTATTTAGAGCCAAAATGTTATCCAAATATCTTAAGGTGTTATCATTTGTTCTATTAAATGTTGTTTGGAAGGCTCTTTATTTATTCTGGCCATAATTAGTGATTCTTAACAGTGCAGAAAGAGATCTACAATAAGTGGTGCACTATTGTTTCCCATGGGAATTGAAATGAATTGACCATAAATAGTTTCGTTAAAGCATACAAAAATGTAATCCAAAAGGAATTAAAGATCAGTAAGCATATCAAAAGAAGTCCGATGAACGTAGTTTTTATGTTCTTCGTTACTTAAAAATTATCTAAAAGAATTCAAACAAGTACATTCATAGCCTGATTTATTAAATGACCATGATTTTTTATGATACTATTTGGAAGTGTAGTGTATAAAGTTGAAAAATCAAAACTTGACTAGCTTCGAAAGTTTCCACGTGGATATATAATTTATCAAGAACTTCAAGCAAGTTTTAAAACACTCTAAAAAGTTAATTCCACTATTTTCATATTTATATAAGCTTTGTTACAAAAATTCATACTCAGATAATATTCAGCAATCTAGACAAACTTTGACATCAACTAGTCAATTGAAGTACAATAAAAGAGTGATAAGAGTGATGTAAGCTTTTAACTTTGATGTATCAAGTATCATTTGAAAATGTGCTACATCTCGTGTATAATAGTGAAAGCCTTGACACATGATGAACAGTTTCATTCATAAACGTTTCTTAAGGAATGTCTTCCTACCTGGAGGCGATTTCTCTGCTTTCTTGTCTTTATTCAAATTTTCCACTTTATTTTTCTGACATGGGAATCTCTTATGTTTTCTTCGGTACCATATCATAATGCCCACAATTATTGCTATTATCAGTACAAGCACAACGACAACAGCTATGATGATTATTAAATTGGAAGATGCAGGCTCGGTTGATGGATCAGTAAAAGCTAAAATTAGGCAAAAAAAAAATCTTCGTTTCTACATCAACATTTGAACCAACATGTAAATGTATCATATACAGTGAACATTTAGCATGAGAAATGGTTTAAAATAAAGAAAATATCTTATTGAATGTTTTACCTTTAATTCAAACGTAAACTTTTATACAGAAAACGAAATGGTGACAAATAAATAGAATACAGAGCGGTAAACTTGTATTGATACGTTTACAGTTACAAAATGTTATGCAATTTTATTATCTTTTCCATTTTTTTAGTAACAAAATAAAGATTTCATTACTGTGTTTAAATTTACTTACGACATAACTCTGTAATAAAAAAATATTAAAGTTTTATCGTTAATATTCAATGAGAAACTTACTGACATTGCTGGAAGATTTGTGTTCAAAGACAGATGGAAAACTGTACTAATTCTTTTGGGTTTTATAATGCATATATACATACTACTTTTACAATAACTTTTTTCTGATGTTTATCTTAATTTAATTACTAAGCTTATAACGTGATTTTCACATCGTTTTGCTCATTTACTTTTGTTACTTTGTATGTATGATTTTAGTTACTTTGTGTTCTTTGTTGTGAATGTCTGTTTTCCATCTCTGGTCTTTGTCCCTGGATTACATTCTTTTGATTACCGCTATAACCTTGGTTCCCTTGATTACTCTTTGAAATAAGTTTTAATATCACAAGTATAATAGCAAAACTATTGCTTTGTCTTCAAGATTAAAGATTTTTTGGATAAAAAGTATTTATTGTTTGTCCTTTTATTACATTGTCAAATAACAATAGTGTAATAGATAGGCGATATTGTGATGCATATGGAATTGTATATTCATATTGATCTGTATATAATTTAATTTTCTTTGTTCTTACAACACAATATGGATTTTCTTCTGCAAAAAAAGTCAAAGACTGATCTCTAATCTCGAAGACATTACAAAATGTGGATATGTTGTGTGTGTATATAGTTCTCTCGTTGAATATTAAAAGATTTAATCAGGTGTTTTTAACTAAATTTGACTTTGTTATTTATATAGACTGAATTTAACTGAACAAATCAGGAAAAATTACCATAGGCAGTCAGGGTGATTAAAACACTACTTGGATCACTTGTTCTTGAAGATGCTGATTGCTGTTTTGCACAACTTCCGGGGTTTGAACTTACTGAAGTACCAGATACTGCCTGTTATAAAGAATAAATTATCGTATGAAAATATGCCATATTTTTGTTTATTCCACCTGAATGTTTTTTTTACATTTGTTGATGACTTGACCCTTGGCCATTGGTTGTTATGGTTGAAATAAATCTACTCGATATTTTCATGTTTTAGAAAAGCTTTTTGTTCTATTTAGAAAATCTTACTTTTTTTTACTTCTCATTTTGATTCACATTGAATTTTAGTACATTGGAATTTCGCATTAGGACATGAGCAAGCTTTTGAGAATTTTAAATTTTCTTTACTTAAACATTATTTGGTGGTAATAAAATTATGTTTTTTTTTAAATTTATATAAAATTTACATTGCAATATCTCGGCTGAAACGTAGCGGTCATTTCTCGCCTTGGCTTTTCAGTCGAATTAATATTCACATTAAATAAAGTATTAATCTCTTACATTTTTGTTCTCTTTTTTGGTAACTCAAGATTAAGTAAAATGAAATTTGCCAACCTATTATTTATGATTGTAGCATTGAACTTGGTAATACACTTTAATAACTGAAAGTCATCAATAAACATACTATTCACTGATAAAATATGAAAATCAATAATCGATTATTTTAAGTAAAAACGATCTACAATGTATAATTTTTGTTTTAATTAATAGTTTTTATTTTAAATCAGAAAGAAACATACCACCAAAATAAAGAAAACATATTGTAATTATAACTTAAACGCATAACAATTATAAAACTCGTAGGTGAAATAAAGTCTTCACCGATAACCAAACTATCAATACCTATTGTGAAAATGACATTAAGAGCTTAGTGTAGAATGATTGTATCAATAAAAGATTATACTTACTAAACATGTGAACATGTTTGAGTTTTGGCCATCACTGTTGATAACTATAACATAACTTGTAGATCCAGATGTTACTGAGTGTACACCGTAGAGTACTCCATTAGCTAAAAAAATAAGGCAATTAAATCTTTTAAATCTAATTTCTTTGTGCTAATTAGAATTGAACATTGATGAAAAACACTAGAAACATTGGGTCGATTTACCACACTGCTGATAGACCATAGGTCCACTGGGATATTCACTATCCTAGTAGTAAACCTGGTCTGACCGAATCATATAATAGTCACCACAAAATAAAAATCGAGATTTATTTCTTGTATTGCACCAGATAGGACTTTCATTATCTAACTTACATGAATATTTTTGTACGTATATCTGATGAATCATCAATGCATGTCTTTGAATTATATGACGGCGATACCTGGTATACGTCCAAGTCCTGATTGTGCTAACTCCATTTGGTTAAATCATTTAGTTTTACTGTTGGGTTCGTTCAATAACTGACATTTCCCCAAGTTATGAGTTAAATAACTGAAATAACTGCTAAACTCTCTGGTATGGAATTGCATTGTGCATGTGTAAACTTACCTGAGCCAAACATAGGTGTATTACATTGTGTATAATTGAATGCCATTGTAGTTCTGTTAGTACAGTCATCCCACACAGAACCAGTACCACAACTTGTAGATGAGCCATCGTTTACTGAATAGGCATAACTGCCTAAAAGAGGACTTGGAAAGAACTGTTTCACATCAGCTACATTTGCTGGAAAATGAAAACATTCGCAATAGTAGATATTAGTTTATCGATGGAAAACTCGATTGAGGTTTATAATATCGATCATTGCGGTTGTTTTCAACTTTCTTGTTTTTGTTTGCCTTGATATTGCCAACTTGTTATGACAAATGGGTAGACCTTTTGACTATTCTCTGGAATTGTTTCCATTCAGTTCAATAATTGTGTTATTACCATTTACCAAATTCAACATGATCAAGACCTTCGGTTTTTCAATACTTTACATTACAATTCCACATCTATAGGTTGTAATATGGACTCAGAATTATCATACATTGCGGGTTTTTTTTCAAGATATGTAAAACACCAAAATAAACATATACCGGGAATGATGTTTTTGATTTTTTTCCACGGTTACTTTCTTCAGTACCATTCATTCTAAAAATCATACATAAGTAGACAATAAGTGAACAATACATATCATTTGCACTGAGTTGTTTTTCCTGAACCCCTAAAAGGACCTAAAACCATGTTTGTATAATTAAAACTAAAATGGATTTATTTGCTATGTAAAGCATATATATCAATGGATTTGTATTAATAAAATTACGCGAAATTGTAATATTTGTTAACTTTATAAAACTTACCTTATCATGTACATCATTTTAAGGAACCAAAATATATAGCTAGACTTTAACAAGTAAATCATGTATATATATTTCTAGGTATCTTAGTAAAAATATTAAATAAATCAGATGAGTTTATCTTTGACTGATTTCAGAGAAATTAAAATTGAAAATATTGGATCTATTTTATCATGAATAGTTATGAATATTAGAATTTAGCCAAATGGTAAAGATACATGTAAAAATTACCTGCTTTGACTAGAACGTGATACTCCTCTGTGCCTGGGCCACTCGTTGAATCACAAATTTGGCTTGTAGTAATCTTTCCACTATTATAATCACCTTCGGGAACCATGCGTATTCTTTTAAACTGTGCTTCAGGTTCCTCAGCTATGGAAAACGGACGAAACATATAATTATACAGAAAACTATTGGAAATATTAGCCTTAAGAACTGTCAAATCGAAATACCCTTATCAATGGTACAAAAAACAACACCACACACACACACACACACACACACACACACACACACACACACAAAACAAATGAAAAAACACATATATGAGTAAATGTTAAAAAACAACCGGACTACACCCTCCTAGAAAAAAAAACAAAAACAAAATAGGACAGAATAGAACAGAAGCAAAAACAAAACAAAACAAAAATGAAAAGAAATGAAACAACAATCTGGTGAACCGGTTGGGTTCTTTTCTGATGAATGGCTTTAGGGTTTTTGGTTCTGTATCTAAAATACATTTCTTTCGTTTATCATATGTTTGTTTCTTATGAAAGTTTGTGTTTTATCCATTACTTATATAGATAGATAGTAAAAGATGGTGAAACATTCCTTCAGGAATAAATTTATCATTTTCCGGAAACAATTTATAACTCATCGTGCATTTACTTCAATAATTAAATGTGAAGTTGTAAGGAAAACAAATGGAACTCGGATTTGATCGTAATCAAAACACAAAAACCGCAGACGAGGAAAATGGACACAAACATAGTAAAGTACGTTAATTAACGATAACATGTACATAGAAAAAGCAAGTGAGTAACCCGGACTACATTTAAAACTTGTAGTATGGACTAGGTGTAGCGATATGGTAAGTGGACTATAGTTTATGCATCGTTATCATTGAATGCTTGAATTTCTCTATCTAATCTGGTTGATATTTGGATATCATGTTATTGTGTCATGAATCGCTTCATAAACGCCAAATTTTCACTATCTTTTACAAACTGTGTGAATGTTAGACATTCTCAGAAAACATAGGATTTCGTTACCTTTATGTTTACATACCGTTATTTATATAATACATGTAGCTGTAGTCCGTAATTTTTTTATAGTTAATGCATAAAAATCCAGAGTAGTTAGCTCCATATGCAAAACTTGTAGTATCACTTCTGTAATAACAAATGAATGTTATTTAAGTTATTCAATATAAAATGCATTTACTGTTTAATGAATTAAGTTACTGAAACGAAGTTAAGCTTTGGTTAGAAGAAAACAATGTACTCTATGATGAACAGATTGGTTTTCGTAAAGTTAAAAACTGTGTTGATCACATTTATCTTATTGACAAAATCATAAAGAACAGAAAGAGTGTAATACAGATACATTTGTTTGTTTTGTTGATTCAAAGATGGCTTTCGATAGGGGGAATAAGTTTAAATCCATTGGTATAACAGGAATCTTTTTTAGTTAATCTGAACGTATTACCAATTATGTTTTATGCTGATGATATAACACTTTTAGCACCTGATGAGCAAAAGGTCCTAATTATCTTGGATGATTTGAATAGATGGTGTATAAAATGGAGATTAGCAGTAAACCAGAAGAAAACTAAGATTCATTTAAGAAATAAGTCTGTACCAATAAGTAATTATCAATTCAAATCTGGTGACATGTGTCCCGATTTTGCATCATGTTACAAGTGCCTAGTTGTAGTTGAGTTTTCAGATTATGCAGTTACTGCATAAAAACTAGCAAGGTCTACCAGTAGAACACTTTGTATATTAAAAGGTAGGTATTGTAAAATAATAGGTATGAATTTTGATATTTACAAAAAATTGTATGATTCTTTCACTAAACCTATTTAACTTATGCCTCTGGTGTTTGGGGAATTAATACCCTAAAAGTATTAATGTTATTCAAAACAATATTCATCATGAATTTTTCCTTGGTGTATTAAAGAAAAGCATTAATTTAGCTGCAAGAGGGAATAAGGGGTTTCTGTCTTAAAAAACTCGATATGTAATCATAAACATTGATACTAGTGTGATATGTAAAAATATGGATACATGATATATCAATTTTAAATCGTCATTGGATTATAGAGTTTTGCAATTATGTCGCAGATGTAAGATAGTTAATGATGTACATGATATTGCTAACTTGAACAATGTATGCGAATCTCTTTGAATTACTGAAAGAGAGTCCTGGTAAAATAAAAGAGTAATCAAGAGAACAAAGATTCTAGCGGAAATCAAAAGAATGTAATCCGTAGACAAAGACCAGACCGGGAAAACAGAAACACACAACAAGGAAAATAAAATTACTAAAATAATACATACGAAGTAACAAAAGACTCCACTGAAGGAAAATTCGATTAAGGGTTATAATACCGACCATTGAGGTTGCTTTCAACTTTCCGGTTATTTCCTTGATATTGCCAACTATTAACTACATGGAAAACAGACACACACAACAAAGATCATACAATAATCAAGATAATACATACAAAGTAGCAAAAGTAAATGACTCCACCAAAGTTTTCATAGATGTATTTTATTTAGTTAACTACAACTCCAAGTTGAAACTTGCAGATACAATAGACTACCTTTACCTCTGAATGAACGTTTATGTATTTATTGCAACAATAATAGTATTGAAGTTGAGAAAACCTCTTTGTTTGAATGTAATTTCTACTAAGATTTACGACAAGACTTATTCATCAATGCTTGAGCTTTTTTAATAAGGACTTTTCGACATTGATAACAGACTTAAATTTTTAATGTCAAATATAAAAATGGTTCCCATTGTAGATAGTTGTGTACATAAAATGCTTTATTGACGAAAACGTGCATTCATTTAGTAAAATGTTTTAGTGTTATAATATATAATATGTTTTTATCTTGTTTTCTGTGGTTTGTTTTATTCGTAGTTTCTCTATCTCAGTTTCCGCTATATAGATGACGTGTTATCTTTAAACAATATTAATTTCGGGGATTTGATACATCGCATCTACCCAAAAGAACTTGAGATAAAGGATACTACAGACACTGTGAAGTCAGCCTCATATCTTGACCTACACTTGGAAATCGATGGTAAAGGAAAACTATTGACCACACATTACGACAAACGTGATGACTTTTCATTCAGAATTGTCAACTTTCCTTTCATCTGTGGCAACATCCCTTCGGCTCCTGCGTATGGAGTGTTCATATCGCAACTAATACGTTTTGCCAGAGCTTGCCGAAACTACGCAGACTTTTTGTATCGCGCTAGAACTCTAACAAATAGGCTTCTGGAACAGGGTTATGTTGCTACAAGATTGAAGTCATCACTACAGAAGTTTTATGGTCGTCATCATGAACTCGTGGATCGTTATGGTGTATCCATCAGCACCATGAAAACTGATTTATTCAACGGGTCATAGTTTTCCTTTCCTCATTTGTCTACCCCGGACTTGACTTTTTATGAGCAACTCGGCGGGTGTTTTTAGAAAAGCAGAGGACGCTTACCCTACCGGTGTACCTGGTCCATGCTCCCAGTTTTTAGTGGAGTCCGAGTTGCTCATTTATTTTTGTTACTTTGTATGTATGATTTTTGTTACTTTATGTTCTTTGTTGTGTTTGTCTGTTTTCCATGTCTGGTCTTTGTCCCTGGATTACATTCTTTTGATTACCGCTATAACCTTGGTTCCGTTGATTACTCTTTCTCATAAGCCGTTTTTGACTGGCATCCTTACGATAACTATGTTCTTTTATAAATGTGTAATATGCAATGTAAACGAAGGTGACACTTTAACAAAATATGTTTGACTTGTTTGTTGTTAAAAACACCATGGAACTGAAATATTAAAGCATTTGTATTGGAGCTACTTTACTTCAGGTCAATACATGATACTACCCAACAATAATGCAATAAGACAAAAACTAGATTTGCTGATTATCTTTCTAAGCAAATTTTTCAGTTAATGTTTGAATTTGGGTTAATCTCGATTAAGTAGAATTTAAAAAAAGAAATTATATTTTTCATTATTGGTACAATCATCAGCCATCGAAAACCATAATAAAGAATAAGATGTTCTTTCTTTTTTTTTATTTCCCGAACTGATCTACTCTAACATCAGCCATTCAAGAAAAAAAACAATTGATTGGTAAAACACACTTTGGCCAGTGAAATACAGAGTGGCAATTAATGCATTTCAGTTACCTAAACAACCAGGTAGAGTCGTCGCTATCTTCACATGTATATGACGTCATAGCCGCTTGTGAATATACACTATATGACCATCCTGAACTAATTTTGAGTGTAATTCGGGCAACTGTTATTACTCCATTGAAGTTACTGTCATACCAATTTCCATCTAACGCTGTAGGGAAAGTGCATGATGAATCTAGAAGTAAAAACAATTACATTTGCCTTAAGAATTAATGAATTAATAAATAAGTTAGAAGAATACTAACTTTCATTGAAAAAAAAAACAAATGGCTTTATTAGTTAATACGGTTACCCTACCGGTGCACCAGGTCCATGCTCCCAGTTTTTAGTGGAGTCCGAGTTGCTCATTTGCTTTTGTTAATTTGTATGTATGATCTTAGTTACTTTATTTTCTATGTTGTGAATGTCTATTTTCCATGTCTGGTCTTTGTCCCTGGATTACATTCTTTTGATTATCGCTATAACATTGGTTTCCTTGATTACTCTTTCACATCATTACAAGTTTTTTTTCGCAAAACACGTCCATATATAATGAAATGAAAATTAAGGATCTGCTATGCTATGAACCCCAGTTGATTCCTCATGGTGGCTGAAAAGGGGTTTCTAGCACGTGAATGTGTCACATATCATACCAATACTGATAAACCATGCTATAAATGTACTGATTATAATTCAATTATATTTTTCTTCCTTAATGTGCAACACGAAGATTCCGATTGGACGAAACATCCGATTATTGACCTTCATCAGATCATTTAACACTGAGAACTTTTTAATGTTTATGTTAGAACTGGATTTGGTTTCCTAATTCGATATTTGTGGATTTGAATTTTTCTCAAATAGAAAATACTACATAGGGAACAGAGTTAGAGACAACAGACAAACATAGGAATATCACATATCTAGCACTAGTTTAAAAATCAAAGAAGACAAAACACTATTTCATTCCCACAAACGTCTTGTATGAACTAATTTGTTTGGATATAAATAGTTAATTAATGTAATAGTATTCATAAACCATGCTGACTTAATATATATTACAATTTTACATTCTCTTTTATGAAGTCGTTTAGGCCTTAATGACATTAAAATATAACTTATTACAAAATATTTAGTCATAGAATAATATACATATGTATATCTAAAAAGACAATTTTCAATTCATATATACAAATAATTATTTTGACAATTCTATCAATCGTTGTCATTGGGATAATTGTACATGAATTATATCCGTCATACAATTATAATTAATTCATAGTTCAACCAAAGTGCTAGGATATAAAAAATTACTCACTGTGACAAAACCTAGTTCAATATATTTTAACTGCTATCGTAAACTGCAGTGTGCTACAAATTGAACTCTTGTGCCTTCTTTATAACGCAAAAAATAAGGTTAATATTCAAAGCTCAAGGTTAGTGTTTGCATGAGGGATATACCATCTGTAATACTGAAAGTTACGTACCTGTGAAGACACATGATACTTTTCATATACTAATAAGTGTAGTACATTTTATTGATTCCAATTTAAATTTATTTCGAAAGTATGAATATGTTTCAATTTAGTATTCAATTAATGTTTAAATCAACAGGACAAACTTATACAACTCGTACATCACAATTATGGTATATTTTGCCAATATGTCAATGACCAGCCCTTTTTATTGCTAGTGTAAATCATATTTTTTTCTATTAGACTCTCTTTTTAAATAACACTTTTTAAGGACGAAGTTTCCTTTTGTTTTGACATACCAAAACTGTGGTTGTTTGTATTTATCAATTCTATAGGATTTTTGTTAAAAATACTTTATGATAGATTTATTAATGATTTGGTCATTTCTAGTTTAAAAGCACTTTTTGTAAACTTTGTACATATTTTCTGTTGTATTGGATCACTGCGTCATTAATGCTCAGAAACTCAAAAATAAAAAATATAAACGGATAAATATCATATTTTTCACTTTGAACATGTCTTTGCGTGGTAAAAATGTTTTTCATACAGAAATGTAAGCTAAATATATTTTTTGCACTTTTTTATCGGAAATTGATGATTTATCAATAAACTTGAAAGAGTAACATATGAGTTCCTCTTATATTTATTTATGATGTATATAGAAATTCGTTTTTAAAGGTGCAAACAAACTGAATATGGATTGTTTTTACACCAGTTACGGCATTTTTCTATTTTCCAAAGATAATGTTAATTAATAGATATTAGGTATAATAGCCGTTAAATCTTTTGTTAAACCTCTAATGGAAACTACTCCCATACACATATCCTCATAGTGGATTATCAATACATAAACTGTTGCTATGTCTCATACGTATTAATCTGGCAAAGGAAAATGTGAGAATACCAAATTAAGGGAAATAAAAATACCTGAGCAAAATTTAACCAAAAAAATCCATAATTATAATGAAAAAGAAAAACAATCAATCATATTAACAATTATAATCTTAAACATGCATAAAGAAATACACCAAGCATGGTAAACCTATGTGCTCCTGGAATGTGGTCAGTTCCTGCTTCTTGCACGACATGGTAAAAGAAAATGAACTCGTGATATATGGCGGGATTTTATCATATTTAAAACTCATACCTACGTTCGAAATCCGCGGAAACCTCTGATGCGATAACTTTCATCGTTTTGTATAATCCGATTAAAGTATTTTTATGATGTCACTCAGCCCCATCTAGACGATCGATGGAATTGTCATAGTTGTTTTAAGTTCATAATATTTAATATTTACTGAATATATGACCAAATTGATTAAATACTTTATATTAAAAATTCGTGTACATAACCCCGCCCCCCCCCAACCCAAACACATATAAACTGCAGTGCTCGTTTTTACACCACTTCATTCAAAAGTAATTATTATGTAATACCATAGCATTGAATTAGTTACACGAGAACCTTTAAAAATTAAATTCCTTATTTCCCAGTTTTAAAAGGCGAGACTTCTTTAGGTACACTTCACTGCATTTGCCGAAGTAGAAGCTTTCAAACACATCTTCATTACATGCTTGTTATGCGTTTTAAGTGAATCAAACAAGCAAAATTGGAATTAAATGTAATTAAGAAAAAAAAAATCAATACTAAATTATATTAGCGTTCATATTACTTCTTTCTATATCTTTTTTTCTTCTTGAAAGAGGGAATTTTTTACCCATTTTTCTCTTTTATCTTCTGAAATTTAATTAAAAGGAGAATAAATAAGGGTAATGTTAAAGTTACCGAAAACTAATCTGATCCATTATCAAGTCAAGTCTGACAAATCTGACAAATCAGATATTACATCACAAGAGCAGCTTGTATCGCAATGGTCCTGACTTGGTACGGACATTTTAAACGAATATACCGATGGTGATTAAATAGCATTTGCATAATATCGCGTCAAAATAGGTACATTAGTAGTCACATAAGCACAAAGAAAAATTTACAAATAACAAGCATTACTCATAATTTAAGAAGAAACTGAGTATTTTTCAACTAAGGACTGATATCTAAACAAATTCAATAAGAGACCTTTTGACAGGCATTTCCTCATACCCCTGATTCAAGAGTCTGTTACGCAGGTATTAAAAAATGAGTATCTGTTTATTTCTCATTTTTGTAAGCTTAACAATAAAAAAATGAATAAATGATTATATAGACCAGTAGATGTTTTATTGATATGAAGACTTATATGTAGTCATTTTAAACGGTGTTTCCCTTCTTTGCTTACATATGAAAATAAATATTTTATACAGTTGATTTAAAATAGAAATAAAGACAAAAGATTTGAGGAGTACTTTTATCGAAATAGATATGTATATATAATTTTTACATGTTATCTATTTAATTTCGATTTCATGTAATTTCCCTAAGAATATACATTTCCAAAAGGTACATGTATGTTGGATAGAATTAGGATTTATATTGAACTATTTTACTGATGTCATTTGTATGAAAAAGTTCAATCCCATTTCACATTGTGAATTTATATTAATGTATTGATAAGAGTTAATATCAGTCTGAAAGTTATCATCACTGATTAGTTCATAAGAGTTAATATCAGTCTGAAAGTTATCATCATTGATTAGTGGCATCACTGATTAGTGGGTGAACAGTTGATTCAGTAGTGTAAAACTTTTCTTGAGCAATTGATTTTGGTAATTCTATATCAAGTAAAACATACGACAATAATTAAACTTATAATGCTTTCTTTCAAAATGTTTATCAATGTTTCGCTGAATAGAAAAAAAAACGTTTTCTAATTTGTCATGGTTATCTGATATACGTGGCTATTCAATTAATAGTCGAACAGATAAAGCGATACTAGCGAAGTCGTACATTTTTACCAGACAAATAAACAAACCTAACATAGTGTAAAGATATGTTTAACCAGAAGACATCACTTTATGTAACTACACATTGTAAGATGTTAAAAGATTAATTCAGTGGGGTTAATGATGGCTGGTGTTTAATGAAACTTTATCAAATCCAAATCCAATGGTCAGATGATTGATATAAGAAAGGGTAAACCATGCTTTGGACAATATCTTCTGAACCGACTAATTTTTTAGGTTTTCATAAGTTTCAAAAAATGTGCACTGTACCAAATAGAATTGGAAAAACCAAAATAAATAACTTCAATATGAATATATATATATATATATATATATATATATATATATATATATATATATATATATATATATATATTGTGATTGCTATTGTTCGTTTAAAATTGGGATGAAAGAGACTTCAAAAGTTCAAATATACGCTTTTAAGAATTATTCATGGAGACCTTTCACAATGCCAACAATACAAAAGATCTATAATAGACTTAAAACTGGACTATTAGTAATAAGCAAATCTTAAAGACAATTCCTTTAGAGAATAAGTCTACTTGGATTGTCAATATTCAAAGTCCCAAAGTATGATATTAATTGCTGAAGTTTGCATTAAAGAGGTGAATATTAACTTTTGTATTACTTTAGTCTTGTGTTAGGATTTTGGGTCATCAAAATATGTTTATACAGAGTTAATAAAAAAGAACATAATCTGACGGTAACAACATGACAATGGAAATAGACAAACACAACAAAGATAAAAAAAAAAAAAAAACAACAATTAAATACGCCATAGAAATTATATTTAAAACGGTTTTGTGTTTATATAGTTTATGTTTCTGTGTTTTACTTTAGTTTTTACTATACTTACTTGCTGTATTTGTGTTTTTATTGTGCTTTCTTAGTTTCCCTAAGATCATTTTTGTGTTGTCTGAAGAGTTCCTTTTACTTGGTTGTCATTTTCCGTAATGTTAATATTGGGTTTTTTGGTTGGTTTGTTAAATGAAAATTTCAAGTATATTATATTATGCAATTTGAAAAGCATTTGTCCACCCACATTAATATGACAACTCATTATGATCGTGGTGGTATGTATTTATACATGACAATAATGAAATGTCTTGTCAATTTTCACATTTATTTCATTATAAGATTCTAGACCTTTGTATTTTATCCATAAATGCGTACAACAAAACATTCGGTTCTGATTTACGGAAGTCTGCTTTCATTGGTAAAAAATTGCGGTTCATTAAATATACCCATTCACAAACAATTGTGTTGAATCATGAAAGATAAATAGACAAATGAACACAGGTACAAACAGTTTTGAATATTTTGTTTTACATTTTAATGATCAGTAACATGCAAACGTAGGATTTAACTACATGCATATGTAGTTAATAAAAAATATTTGTATATTCCATTAATTATTAAAACGACATGGCCAAAATATTTACATTTAAAGAAAGCAGGAAAATCCATTTTCTGATTGCTGATAGAAAATATCACCATATGAAAGGAAAGTAAAATGTAATGGATTAAAAGTGTCAGGAGTAATTTAAAATAGTTTATGTGAAAATATGCAACAATAGGAACTTTTATCGCGTATTATTGTTAAATAAAGTTAGATCCTGTAACTTGAATGATAAGTTACCTCCTTGGATAGAATAAACCTGATATCTTTAAGTAGCTAAGATGTCAACATACGTACCATGATAGAAATGAAAAGGGTCTCTTTAATACGGCTTTTAGAAAATACAGTTCGCAAGATCTTAGGTCTTTCTTACTAATAACTATTCATTGGGTTTTCATCACTGATGTTTCAGACAATGTCTAGAGTTCCTATTGATCAAGACTACGCCATTTCAAAAATAGAAATAAATTATAAATTCAGAAATGTTTTATACTAATAACAATAAATTAAAAAATAGCTTGTTTTACATCGACATTCAGTTAACGTAGAAATTATATATCCCTTAGAAAATGTACGTTCTGAAGCAGTTCAAATAAAATTTAGCTTATCGTCCTTTAGCAAAGGACCAAACTTTTAATCACAAAAAAGTTGATAGAAATTATTTCTTATTTATCTGTAAAATGAAAATTGAATCGAATCGTGTCCATGTCTTTCTAACTTACAACATTATTTTCTTTGTACTGTCAATTACCCAGGTTTTGCTTTTGTGAATTGCGAGTTTTTATTTAAATAATTCTAGACACCACATTCATTACTCGTTTGACCTCTAAAGATGTTCCAGACAACACAAACAGTTTATACAAGAATTCAAAGTGTAACTCATTACACCAATGTGTTGAGGAATAGTTCAGTCAAATCTAAATCTTTTGCAAGAGAAACTTTTATGGTTCTAATCTATAGCAATAAACACAGACGGAAGTTTAACAAAATCATACATGCGGAAATCTCAAAATAAGCATTTCAAAATATAATATTCCATAAGAATTTTGAAATGCTAATTTGGATTTTTACGCACATCTGATTTTGTAAAACTTTGTTTCTGTGGATTTCATAATGACTTATAATATATATAGATATCAAAACATTCATTTCTGTTGCAATTTGTTTAAGTTTTAAATTTTTGTCTGGATTAGAATAAAAACATATTGATTTAATCTAATCCATCAGCTCGTCAGATCACGTAAAATCATGCTAAGGCCATGATTTAGTTCATTTCAATAGCAAAGATAGACTTAATTTATCAGATGCTAACAGTGTAATTGGCTTTGGTGCGTCACTTATGACAATATTCTACTCTCTAGCACCATTCATTCTTTTCAAGCAGAGATGCTTCATGGCGTTTAATTTTAACGAAAATTATTTCAGCAGACTAAATCATATTCAGGGGTATACTTTCTTTTTCTAACCGTTTATTGAAGGTTAGTATTGATAAACCAATTTCTAATTTTAACAGCCCTAATGATGACACAAACAAGCGGAAATAAAAGACACGTTACAATTACTTTTGATCATGATGTGATGTATGCGCTCGCTAACTTTTTTTCTGCAACAGGGTTATGTTGCTAAAAGATTAAAACATCACTACAGAAGTTTTATGGTAGTCCTCATGGACTGGTGGATCGTAATGGTATATCCATTTGCGCCATGAAAACTAATTTGTGTTTCTTTCCTCTTTATTCTATCCCGGACTTGACTTATTAAGAACAACTTGGCGGGTACTTCTAGAAAAGCAGGGGACGGTTGGCCTACCGGTGCACCTGCTTCAATCTCCAAGTTTTTAGTGGAGTCCGAGTTTCTCATTCACTTTGTATGTATTATTGTTGTTACTTTCTGTTTTTTGTTGTGTTTGTTTGTTTTCGATGTCTGGGTTTTGTCCCTGGATTACATTCTTTTGATTTCCGCTAGAATCTTGGTTCCTTGATTACTCTTTGCATCATTTAAATGGTTAATTTGAAAGATATCTCCCCAGTTTTAATTGTGTTGACGGGGACGCTTTGTGACTCGTGTCTGAGAGCAACATTATCGTTGCTAGACTATTACGGGATTATACTCACTTGCAAAATGACAGATTCCGCTGGCGTAGCAGGAAGTGAATACCCTTCTTAAGCAACTGATGTAACTTGTGGTTTTTTTTGTGGGAGTTAATATAGTGCTTAATTTTTGAAGTGGCATTTTGTTTTCTTTATCTTCAGTTTTTTTATGTTCAATTCATTTTATTCGATCCGATTTATTATGTATATAGATCGTCTTTGTTTCCTGTTTCACGTTCTAGCCATGTTTTAAGATATTGACGACACTAAATGTGAACTGCTGACGCTTCGGTGTATGTTTGCCGACATCAGGTAACACGTGTGTTTTTAAGCAAAATACACGAACATGTATTACATGTACATGATCATTATAGTACGATTTGACACCTGTTTTTAAATTTAAACATTGTCTTAAAATTGTAGGATTATCTTTTATTGTTTTCATGATTTCACGTTTTGTTTTTAATTGTCAAATCGTTTAAATCTATATCTAAAGCATTTAAACGTTTATCTCTGAAAGTTAAAGGGTACGGAGCGACAGGGGTATTTTACCTGGTATATCGTTTAGTACGATGTAAAACGTTTATATGCATTGGCTAAAAATGACGATCGATCTGCTTTCAATTAGTTAGTATGTTTGTTGGTTTACAATACCTTTTTCTTTGAAGTCATAAGTGACAGACTTGAATTGAATCAAGATTTTACATATGCTTAAAAAAATTGTCAACGATTGCCAATAAAAATTAACTCAGCAGACCTCATCACCAGATTTACAATTGTACTTTTAAGTTTCTATAAAAACTCGTTTTGATCCAACTCATATTTAATATAATGAGGTCCCTTTTTGTATATTTCCCCCTTTATTTATTTACTTTGTGTTAAATATTTCATTTTGATATTGTAGTAAATATTTTAAACACAAAAGTCGATATGCATTACTTGTTAACTTGTTGATTAAATAGTTTTCTTTTGGAATATTTTCGTCATGTGATAACACAAATCACTATGAACACAATTTTTGCCATCAGATGGTTAATTAGCTTAAAAACGTGTTTAATAAAAATCAAGATGCGCAGAAATTATCTTATCGAAGTCTACGGTAGATCTGCTATTATTTTACCATATATTTTTGCCTGGTTGTTATCCCTGAATATTATGTCGGTTTTGGTAACCGTTCGAGTCCTGATTCCGTTTATTTTCCTTACAATAGGCATACTTCTATGGAGAAGACGATAATTAGACAAGTCCGGAATAGACAAAAGAGGAAAGAAAAAGTATGACACGGACAAGGGCATTCATTAAATTGGAGTTTTTAAGTCATGTGCCTTTGTAACTCTGTGTAGACGTTGAAACAAGAGAATTGACAGAGAGACAGACTACCAAATGGTATTCTACTGTTTTTCAGAAAATTAAAATGTTATTAAAGTGAACTCACCTGTCCGAAGAAAATGCAGAAAAAGTATTACAAGTTTTTGATATTTGTTTTCTATTCTCATCTTGTTAATCTACAATAGCACCAAATCAGAGATGTCTTGAACACTTTCACATTCTCTCAATTACACTGTAACTGTCACAAAATGTTCCGAATTATTCGCCATCTAAAATCACTTTCCTTATTAATTAAACATATATCAATAATGACAGAAAATGCGACTGTGGTATCAAGTGACTTTTAGTGGCGATCAAGCGGATCGTTTCAATAGTAGATAACGAACGTCACTGATTTTCAACGTTTTCACGTTCCTAACAATTGATACTGCTCATGAATACGCTATTCAATGCATGTTTAAATAACTAACACCATAACAACTTCGCTTTCATAACATAACAGTGTTTTAATAATGTACAATAATTTTTGTCGTGAAAATTTCGGACCAAACCATTCTTTAAATACATATGATTCAATAGGAGAAAAGTTTCAATGCAGTTTGAAAGGACAAAACGATGTTTAATCACCCAGAAACAGTCCATGACTTCACAAATTTATATTGGAAAAATCTAATTCATTGGGATCTTTAGAATCTTGTCGTAGGAAACAGCATACTTACAACGTCAATAGCTATTCCTTTTACCCATCGATCCCTCGTCTTTCATTACCATTCCTAATATAAAAGGTTTATACAAATATTTTCTAAAACCCGTATAGACTGAACACAAATATATTTGAAATCAAAATGAATATAAGATCTTTACATTTTTATGAGAACTTTCCTATCGATTAACAAATGGTATATGCACAATTTCAATACTAACCCTATAGAAAATGTTTAATTACAACGTAGGATAGGTAAAGGATAGTTCATGTTTAAAGAAGAATAACCTGTACCAATATTTTAGTTATTAAAGGTGTAAAACTAAGTATCATCTCAAACAAAAATGTTATTATTATTTTCTCTGAGTTATGTGGATACATATCCTCTGTTTAGCTATTGTAAATGTTCTATTTTTTTTCGTATTATTAATAATTTAAGTTTTTTTTTAAATAAATGTTTTTAAAAAAATGTAATATGTATGTTGTCTCCTTGAGAAGAACATTTAAGTACAGACTCGTTTAAAAAAAAAACACTAAATAAATACTGTGGCCGATGGAGCAAGAAAATGTTATTGAAACTTTCCAATCGGTTTAGTAATTGTATATACGTTATTTCAATACAAACACTTAAAGACGCCTTCAACAATTTTAATTATAATTTTAGAATTTATTTACAGGGAAAGAGGAATAACCTATTACAACTTTTGAATATTAAGTTTTGTGTTTTTTATTTTTATTTTTATAATTGAATAAGCATGACAATTTGAAAAAAAAAACTGAAAATAAGGTATATAGACATTAAGTAGAGCAAAGGTGATTGTATGAATAAATATTATTTTAATCTGCCTCATCTACAATAAGTAGTTTAAAGTTGTCTTTTGTAAATTTTATTATACTTCTTACTGTATAAGAATTATCAAATTGATGATGATAAAATTTTATACCTGTTATCATCATTTTAAGGACTAATTAGTACACAAGCTAATAATCATGCAAAATGTGATTCATGATTAGAAACCTACATATTTTTATTTGTTTAAAATTTATAGCAAATAGAAATTAACATGCGGCTTTTCACCTCTGGAAATACCACTGAAATACAATAGAAACTATTGAATATCTCTTAAGAACAGACAGATTAGAATGATTATACATTTCATCATATAGACCAATAAAACTACTAAATAACAAAAATAAAAATATTATGCCCTGTGTTACAATAATGTTCATATCATTTTTGTAAATATTTCGAAGAGCAATCATCAATGTAACCAAGATTCGTGCGTAAATCCAAGGAATATATTCCAAGGTTAAACACTAAACAGGCGAAATGAGTAACCCGGACTCCTGAATAATAATAAGTAATCATAGAATTGTCTATAATAAATCGCATATCAAGTAAAATTGTGTTTCAAAGACAATAACAAAATGCATTACATTGAAAAACAGCTATTTCAAAACTTTAATATATATAGTGTAGCGAATAGAGTCGTCACATTCTGAGACGTTTGTATAATATTGATTTGTTAAATAGCCTAGCTGGCGGGGTGGTCTAGGGTGCTGGACTTTGTGCAGGCGGTGTTGCAATAGATGTCACAGCGGTACGCGTTCGAGTACCGCGGAGGGAACGACCAAAACTTTGCATCGCAAATTTGTCAGTTCTAACATCGTTGCGGATTTTTCAGACCTTTATATACGTTTATATATCTTCCCTGTATCAATTTGATCCGATGGAGTAGTGTAGCGAATAGAGTCGTCACATTCTGAGACGTTTGTATAATATTGATTTGTTGTGACATGCACCATAATTTGATCCTCTATCCAACATAATAACATCTAAAATGAACTGTCCCGTACATCGTGTACTAAGTTACAACCCTAGATTAATCCTACGAGGAGGAATGACCCGGCCAGCGAAAGCTATATTTTTGTATAGCCTAGCTGGTCGAGTGGTCTAGGACGCTGGACTTTGTGCAGGCGGTGTTGCCATAGATGTCACGGCGGTACGCATTCGAGTCCCGCGGAGGGAATGACCAAAAATCTGCATCGCAAATTTGTCAGTTCTAACATCGTTGGGAATTTTTCAGACCTTTCTATATATATAACCGTCCCGTACCACCAAATTTGACAGTTCTAACATCGTTGGGAATTTTTCAGACCTTTCTATACGTTTACATATCTTCCCTGTATCAATTTGATCCGATGGAGCAGTGTAGCGAATAGAGTCGTCACATTCTGCGACGTTATATATATATATATATATATATATATCTAATGATCAAAGTAATATTTGTACTCTCCTTATTAAACAAAAATTACAAATATGATCAAAATTGTTGAAATAGTGCATTTTTACAATTTAATCAGAGTTAATTACAAGTATAGTATGATCAGACGTACAAACATCGGAGGATTTATACAGGAAAAGAGAAATAACCTAAACTGATTTACCATCTTTTACACATGATATTTCAATGTGATTTGTTAAATGGCGATTGTGATTATAACATGGTATAAATTTATTTTGAAGAAACAAATATGGTAACAAACAAAGAATTTATTGCATATTCATTATTTTCATAAATAACCTGTTATTATTACACAGGCAAAATTATTTCCCATGATTTTCACCCGAATTGAGCAAATAAACTTTGTGACAGAGTTCACATGAAATTCGTGTGAATGTAGCTTACACATGAAATTCATGTGAATTGTTCACAAGTTCAGGTGACTTTCATGTGAACCTCAATTAACATGAATTTCATTTGAGAAATATTTGCCAGTGTATAACCAAAAAAAAAAAAAAAAATACGAAAGAAAAAAGAAATTCATATATAATGTAACTAGTTGAAAGAGTGCAATTTCTGATATGATTATAATCTAGAGGGAAAATACGGATTCAGAAATAACCACATAATTTATCCTAAAGGTGGAAAAAGGAAAACGGATAAAGCAGGACTGTGAAATCGTATAATATTGTAATGTAATTCATCAGTAATCCGAATGCCCTCTGTTTCAAGCAGTATTTACAAATACTTATACAACCCGTCTAAAACTATACATGTGTCATAAATAAATTCCATTTTAAAAGAAAACAGGGAATGATTGTCTATTGTGGTGACTTATATACGATATTTTTTGCGTAAATTAAATCACCGATCACAATATGTGGGAAAGTTTCATATTGATTTATCTAATCTTTGACACTATTCATTTTTTACTTCAAGGCTTTTTTAAATTATGATACAAATTCATAAAGACATTCAGAAGCATATATGATAAATTGATTGCGGGGAACTTGAAATTAGAATTGAACTAAACAGGTTTTAAAGAAAATTTAAGATCACGAATCTTGTTTTCATAGAAAGTCGTGGTAGTTTTATCTATTAATATACCGGAATATAATCAATGTTGCTGGTGCTAATCAAACAAAGACAATAATCAGAAGTATGTATATAATGTAAGTATATATATAAACAACAAGACCTTTCTCTTGTTATATATGATCACTGAAATATGGCAGTTCTTAGGATATTCACAACAGCTTTAATAATTAATGGTCAGTTTTTTTTTCCTTTTCTTGTGCATTTTTCCACTAAATTTCATTTGTTTCAATTTATCCTTTATAAAATTATTATCTATAATACAGAAACGTCATTTAAGAAGGTTTACCCTACTAGTGCAACGTGTCCTCGCTTCCAGATGTTGGAAGATTAGGAGTTTTTATCTGTGTTTTTTTTATTATTATTTCTGTATGTTGTTTGTTACTTTTGGTTTTCATTGTCCTATGAATGATGGGCATTGCGATTATTGAATATTGTTTTTCATCGTGGAAGCTCGTTGTTTTCTAACCATATTATCAATTTTTTGTTTTCTTTTTTTTTTTATTTTGTATTGGTTTTGTTATGTTATTTTAGTAATTTTTAACTTGTTTTATTGAGAGAATTGTGTTTAATATTTTTTTCCTTGGAGTAAATTACTTTAATACTAGTACTGTAAAAAACTGATTTTGAACTCTACTTTCCCACACATTCCTTTGATTTTGAACTCTACTTTCCCACACATTCCTTTGATTTTGAACTCTACTTTCCCACACATTCCTTTGATATTGAACTCTACTTTCCCACACATTTCTTTGATATTGAACTCTACTTTCCCACACATTCCTTTGATTTTGAACTCTACTTTCCCACACATTCCTTTGATATTGAACTCTACTTTCCCACACATTCCTTTGATTTTGAACTCTACTTTCCCACACATTCCTTTGATATTTTTTACTCCTTTGTTTTAATTAAACATGATTTCTCAATAAAAACTGTAAGGAGCAGTATTTTGTTAGATATTATTTTTTTAAGTTCACATTTTTCTACTTTAACTTTTTTATAATCTCTATATACACTAGAAATAGCACATTTTAGACTTGAAATTTGAATCTTAGTATATATTCATGTACAAACCTGTTTGCTAATCAATTATTACCTAACGTAGTATTTGACTTAAAGTGAAAACAGTATGTTTGTACTATAGCAGCAGAATTAAAACCTAATCCAGGGACAACAACTACACAAAGAAAATAGACACACAATATAGAAAATAGACACACAATATAGAAAATGGAATAATCAAAATAAAACCCACATAAAACAAAATTTTGATCAACTTGAATTTCCTGGGGTTAGGGAGATTTTTCAACTTGAATTTCCTGGGGTTAGGGAGATTTTATGACAGCTGTGCAACAATATCATCAGAGATCGAAAGCAGAGAAAAGGTTATTTACATGCCATGTTATATTTTTGAAGAGTACATGATTATTGTAATGTGTGAGATACCGGAAGTATGTAGAGAAACTAAGGCCAGTGTCGTAGATTGTTGGTACAATCAAGGAGCAAGTGTAGCGAGAACTCCAGCTTACATACTCACTAGTCAACTCTTCTTTCCTGTTTGTCAAATTGAGTAAGTGCCAATAAAGGTTTGTAGTATCATTTCAATAAGATGTATATCCTATTTTAATTTTCTATTAGTCTTCCGGGCATTGTGAAGGGTTTTCTTAATAAATAATCATGTTAAAGAGTAATCAAGGGAACCAATGTTATAGCGGTAATCAAAAGAATGTAATCCAGGGACAAAGACCAGAGATGGAAAACAGACATTCACAACAAAGAACACAAAGTAACTAAAATCATACATACAAAGTAACAAAAGTAAATGAGCAACTCGGACTCCACTAAAAAATGTAAATAAATTACTTATTGTCTGTCTTTGCACGCTTCTTAGGGGGTACTATACCAAATAAAATTGCATTGTTCCTGAGATGATCTAGCGCATAAAATTGTATGAAACACATGTCCATTTTTGTTGGAATTTTTTGTAAATGAATTGCGGAATTCTGCCAAAAACTAACAAATTATAGTCTAGAACAACCTCATATTTTATAAATTATGGATCCGCCCTGCGCACAGTTGTTTTGACGGTTAAAGGAGACTTGAATCCTTCAAAAGTTCGCAACCGTAATTACACTCCTTGAAACGTTGCTTATCGTGCGTTTACACATCGTTTTGTGTTCGTACAAACGCGCGATAAACGCACGCTGGGAATGTTCGTTTGTTTTTGTACATTCATTATTTGATTTATTCATCTGTTATTTTTATATTGTTTGCTATAATTTTTGGCATTATCTTTAATTCTACTTTCGAGTTTTACTTTCTTCATTAATATTTGATGATACCTGGTATTATTATTGTTCATCTTTCGTCTATCGTGCGTTTAAACGCAAGCTGTGAGAGTTCGTGTATCGTGTGTTTTAATGCACGCTAAGAGCATTCGTTTATCGTTCGTTGAAACGCACACTGGGAGAGTTCGTTTATCGTGCGTTTTGTAAGCTTTTCGCGTTTAGATATCGTGCATGTGTGAAGCATAAACGTCTCAAGGAGTGTATATGCAGTAATAATCATGATGGTAAATTTTATTGAAGACTGATTATATGCCTGTTTTCACCAGGAAAGTAGAGAATTTAACAAGTTGTTACAGCCACGTGATAGAGACGTGTCCAAGATACCGTGACGACGGTCCAGATATCATGACGAAGGAGGCCTTTTTAGCGTTCATTGTCGGCTCGTGTGTTAACAAAAATGGTACTGGTAATTCTCAGTATTTGTAATGTCTCTTGTTATCTGATATGGAACTCCATATAATACATCAACGGAAATAATATCGGATGATTAGAGAAAATGTCGACGATTCCATTTGCGTTACACTCTACTAATAATTTCCGCTTGAGGCTGGGTAAGTTATAATCCGAGATTGTGTAACGTCCAACAGTTAATTTGCCAGACAAGGTGGGGTCGTGGGACGTCAGAGCTCGTCCCATATCAAGAACGCGAAATATTGCAAGAAAGTTGAGATTCTGTAAACTCTAGGAGAAACAGTTATTTATTGTTACATATACATCGGACAACACTATTGATATGTTTTTTTCACTCTGTATGACATTTGTACATTGCTTATTTTGCACAATATTTGACTCCTTGATTTTGAACTCCACAAGTTAATGATTACAATATTTTGTTAATTACTTTAAATTTCTATTCTCAGAACAGCATATATATAATAATGTTAATAGGATAAACTTTAATTACATACCCAATTTTCAAGAGCCAAGAAAGTAGTAAATTTTTGTCTCGAAATGCGCATCAAAGTTGGTGCGCTAAATCCCGTGTTTTTTATATGGGACGAGCTCTGACGTCCCACGGCCCCAGCTTGTCTGGAAAATCACCTTTTACACTTCAGAGCAATCTCGGACTAGGCAGGTTAAAACTCTAAAATCAAGCTGGGAATCATAGGTTCAAAAGTCCAACTGTTCAGGCAAGTGCAGGTCTATTTATAACAGTTATATTGCAGATATTGAAAAGCTGCATAATAAATGGCAATCACACATTTCAGGATTTTGCATATTCTATTAACAAATTATGCCATAAAATCAAATTTAGGGCAGTTCACGCTTCATAAAAGCCCGATGCAGTAACTCAATATCGTATATTTATTTGTAACGGTAAGCTGGTTACTATAAACAAAACTACAATTAATTTAATACCACAATATTGTACTATATATATTTCTCTTTTATCGAGCAATTAGCATTTAATTGTATATGTGTTACTAATTCACAGCATATGATGAAGGGAAGAAATGTTTAGGATCTAAGTGGACGTCTTTTGTAGAATATGCTAACAGTGTATGCTTGCCTGCAAGTGTATACGTAGATAAGATCTGGGATGTGTACATTCTGATGGCTGGGTGGACCTGGAAAAGGTGGTGCAGGTAACACGTCGTCGGAAATATGTTAACTTAATATTAGTAGGTTATGTTAAGAGTCCAGATTATACAACAATATATCAGGCACTGATGATTGAAACATGGAATGATCAGAGCCTGAGAATCAATCAGGAGAACCCAGTTGGCACAAAAGTCTATAGTCATAAAACAGACCTAGCTTTAATAGTCATTCCACAAGAACACAATGTTGTAAGTATATCAATATAAAATGCACATTTAACTGTTGGTTTTTGTCGTTTTAATATTCTAATATAATAAAAAATTATGACCCGTATATTGTTGATGGTGTGCGTATATTAACTCAACTAACTTGGAATTCCACAATCTTATCTGTTCGTCAGGTATTCTCTGCAACATGATTATCATTTT
This sequence comes from Perna viridis, assembly GCA_037379345.1. Lineage (NCBI taxonomy): Eukaryota > Metazoa > Mollusca > Bivalvia > Mytilida > Mytilidae > Perna > Perna viridis. The sequence goes on from CM074520.1 coordinate 1,155,306, forward strand.
GCGAACCAATTTTAACACTTAGAGAATCTATATACAATCACCACATTGAGGAAAAAGCGTTATCATGTGAAAAAAAAATACTACCTTATACACTTCAAGTTTATTATTCGGGACAAACGTAAGACAAAAATGATAGGATATCAATAACTCAGGACAATCATTATATTCTAATCCGGGACAAACATTAGAGAAAGAAAACAGAATATTTATAATTCGGGACGAACATTAGACAAAGAAAACAGAATATTTATAATCCAGGACAACCATTAGACAAAGACAACAGAATATTTATCTTCCGGGACAAACATTAGACAAAGACAACAGAATATTCAAAATCCAGGGCAAACAGAAAAAAAGGAAACAGAATATGTATAATCCGGGACATACATTAGACAAAGAAAACATATTTATTTGTAATCCGGGACAAACATTAGACAAAGAAAAAGAATATTTATAATCCGGGACAAACACGACACAAAGACAACAAATAGAAAATCAGAAGTAACACAATAAGATATAGAATACGCACATAAACTAGAGTATAAATAAGCAACCCGAGCTCCACTAAAAACTGTTAATATGGACCAGATGAACCGGTTGTTATGTGTGAGGAGATAAGCTCCATTTTTAGTTTAATATGAATCACGTGTCTTACGTCCATTTCAGGTTAATGGTGGATGGCATACATTGTTCCGTGGACTCAATCCGTGGTTTAGGGTGTCCTAAAAGCTTTTATGATTATCTTATTTACTCTTCCTTTGTCATGCTACCAGTAGAGTGTCAGAACAAATCTAACAACTTCCTGTGGCTCAATATGTACAAAACAATTCCAGAGACTTTAGATCTACATGCTGGTGGTTGTGGTATTGCCCATAGTCTGCAAATGTATTCAATATTTTTTTTCTTGTCACTGTTTCATGAGGTGTTAATGTAACAGCTATGTCTTTTTGTTGTCGTATTTTATTCAGGGATTCCATCAATACTCCTTCTTATCAAATGTTTCAAACTGCAGAAATTTTTTCGACAGTCTCAACTGAATTCCGATTTTTTTTTAATTTCAATTAAATCAATATTTCTAGTTAATAGTAAGAACACCGAAGATGAATTCGGTGCATCTTTTTTATTTTGAGCGCAATGATTAAAATATTTGGAGGTACTAATAAGAATACTGCTGTTCATTTTCAGTGAAGTTAATTGAAACCAGTACATCCTGGGACAAACACAAAGACAACATACAAACAAATAGAAACATCACACAGCCAAGAACAAAAACTCAAAGATACCGACAAAGTACAAGTCTCAAAACATTACTATAAAACGGCATACAGACAACAAAGATGTTACAAGTCACAAAACACAGCTAGCAAACAACACATAGACATCAGACATAAGACAAGTCTCAAAATACAGCTAGCAAACAGCACATAGACATCAGACATAGGAAAAGTCTGAAAATACAGCTAGCAAATAACACATAGACATCAGACAAAGGACAAGTCTGAAAATACAGCTAGCAAAACACAGCTAGAAAACAACACAGGCATCAATCAAAAAAGTCTGAAAATAATACACAGACATAAGTCTCAAAATACAGCTATAACCCAACACATAGACTACAGACATTTAACAGGTCTCAAAACATAACTAAGGGATACATCACTCAATAAAAGGATGAATTTTACAGAAATAAGTCAAGGGTTTTTTTGGAGGGGAATTTATTAATAATGACTTGTGTATGATTATCAAATGGACACAAGCTCTGTTTCGTCAAATTTTCGTTTAACTTTAATGAATTGTTTGTAGAAATACAAGCTTTCATGGAATGGATTTTTAAAGAAATCGCCAAAGGAGGAAACTTTGTGAATATCTTATACATTTGATGATTTCCATACAAATATATGATAGTATTTCTTGCAAACTGTTTGTAAATTATTGTGAAGAAATTGTGTAATAAATGGGCCAACTGCAAAATAAATTTTTAGTAGTCTCACTTTACTGATGCTGGAAACCTTTTGATGGTCGTTTATTTTGTGTTGGTCTTTCCTCAGTTAGATTACATTTCCAATTTCCATTTACAAGTCAGAGACAACCAACAAAGTGGATGCTCATATCTAGTATTGGGACTTGACTTTTCTAAAGAATGCACATATTGGTGATCTTTCTAACTAAGGTTCTTTAATTTGATATATGCAAATTACAGGTATATCGTCAATGAGTGATCAAGGGAAACAGGATTCGAGCAGAAATCACAAGAATATAATCCAAGGTTAAAGACGAAACAAGGAAAACAGACACCGACAAAAAAAAACATTAAATAACCAAAATAACACGTACAAAGAAACTTTAAGCAAATGAGCAACCTCAGACTCCACAAAAATACTGGGAGCATTGACAAAATGCGTCCTCTTATTTTCTAGAAACATCCACCGATTTGCTAATATGTCAAGTCCGGGGTAGACGAAAGAAGAAAGGAAAACCATGATATGGTGAAAGAGTTATCAAGGGAACCAAGATTCGAGCTGAAATAAAAAGAATGTAATCCAGGGACAAAGACCAGGCGTGGTAAACAGACACACAACAAAGAACATAAAATAACCAAAATAACACATACATAGTAGCAAAAGTAAAAAGTTCTTTGTATAAAATCCCCGAAACTAGGATTGTTTAAAAATAATACGTCATTCTTATAGCGGAAACTGAGATCAAAGGATCTGGCTAAACAATGTTCCTTCTTTTTTTATTAGATCAGCTATAAAGTCAGTGAAGGAATAGTTCAGCGAGTAGTGGAGCACAACATGTTCCCATTGGAGTGCCGACCGTTTGTTGAAAATGCGTTCACCACACTGGACAATTAAATATGCTGTAGATAAAAAGCTCCACCATTTTGATAACGTCTTCTTCAGTCTATTTGTAACTCTCAGATGCTTTTAGGTAACTCAAAGAATACAAGCCTGTTAAGTTGGATAGTCTTCCCTTGCACTAGCTGCCAATTCATTCATAAAGATCTACATTTATTAGCATTGCATAACCTTCTTATACAATTTCATCGAAAAGTACATGCATACTGTGCTGTTTAGGAGCATTTGAACATACAAGGATTAACATGATTTAAATTCCTTAATTCAGATTTATCTCTCTTTAGAGACACCAGACAATAATAACCTTCCTCCACGCACATCAACGTATGATTTCTAAATGTCGTATATCGTTTGAGCTGTATACAGTAGAAACTGACTGTGTCTTACAACAATAGTCGTCCTTCATGACTATTACATTTTTGCTGCATTAGTCCTGAATTTCAAATGTTTTGTAATGTATATTAAGCTTTATGGTCGTTATTTAAAAAAATATAATAATACTTAAAGTATTATCAATAAAAAGTAATATAATGATGGCATGGCAAAGACACAATACCATTAAATTACATATATGAAGTCTTCAATGATGGGCAAACCCCATACCATAAAGTGAGGTGTAAAGGGCCCCAAATTAATGATGTGAAACTATTCAAAAAAGACGAAAATCGACCTAATCTATGAAAAAAAAACATAAATCGATCGCGAATAGAATAGCAATGAACTTAAACACAACGATGACTACTTGACTACAGGTTCCTGGCTTGGGACAGACGTGGAAAAAATACAACAAAACAAACTATCAAAAAAATTCGGATTTAACCCTTGAGATCGATACAGAATACAAACACCCTAACAAATAGGACAAAAGACAAGAACTGAACTTATCACGAAAGAGTACTCGCTGTTTCTGTAAGCTAGATCAAAATCCACCAGCAAATGATAAGCACACATGGTTTTCTCAGACAAAAGTATAAATAGAAATATGTCCAACAGAAAACACAAAAACAAGGTCTTTGTGCAAATGCCAAGATGAAAAGTATTGACAGGAAGTAGGACGAAACCTAATAAAGTTAATTGATTTACATGAGTGTCAATGTAAAGAACCAATAAAAACATAATTACTGAAACGGTGAAGTTAAAAAAAATAATGTATTCTCCTTCAAGTATTGGCCTAAAATGTTTTAAAACTGTATATTTAGAAATAATCTTGTGGCCAGATGTTCTTCACTGGCTTCCATGACAACGCTTGAAGTTTTGTTTTCTTTTGCAAAATCACTTTTACTTTTCCAACAGAACTCACAATTCCTGGCGTAAAAACGTTAAGATGTCTGCTAAAACTATTCCTGAGTGTTATCTAGCGTATTCGGTATTCAGGATCGGATCAGCTATGATTAACAAAAAAGCAGCTGAAGTCAGTGTAGTAGGTCGAAAAAAATGTATCTAAAAATATTTACACATAGAGTGAATTTGTCGTATTGTTGTTGTTACGTATATTCCTCCACTTCCTGGAGAACTGCAGGTCCGGTGCTTTTATCCAACGGATCTGCATAAATCCCTATCTATGGTTTGGGTTCGGTAAAAATTTTGAATATAACTACAATACACTAGAGTAACTCTAGTCCTGGTGAGACTCAGCTAGCCATCCATATATATGTGTGTGTGTGTGTGTGTGTGTGTGTGTGTGTTCATGCATGATTACTTATAAATTGTTAATAGTTAATATCACTACACATCATTCAGTTAGTTGTGTTATATCTAAGCCATTGCTGCAGCTAGCAGGGTTGAGCGTGCAATATGCAGAGCATAGGAGAGACCAGACTGATAGTTTCAATTTCGTTACGGCAACTGTTCGAGATATAAGGAAATAAGGTAGAGCTGGAGTAAGTTACCGTCATTATTCACAGAAAGTTGTTCCAGTTCAAGCACTGAGTTTAAGGACTGTATAAAGGGTTGACGGACATAGTGTAGTGCAGTACAAGTCACAATGAAATGTAATCGATCTTCTGCACCATCCCTGCATAGTGGGCAGGTCGGTTCTACCTCATACTGATTGAACTTATGACGATTTGACTGTATAATATATAGTCCAAGTAATATCTTACATTTAACATGTGCTTTAATAACTAACATAGGCTGAGTTCCAGCCAATTTCCATATATTGTGGACTTTCTCAGGAGCCAAATTGTCAGCGTTGAGATATTTTAGGAATGATTTACATTTTGCTTCTTCCTTCAGTTTTGTTTCCCAGTATCTATCAACTGATCTGTTAACCATATGCTTCCAGGTAAATTTTCCAATAGGTGTTTCCAGAAGTTCAAAAGCTGACGGGAGGCTGTATTGCACCAATATATCTCTAACTAAAATGAACCAACTATGAGATTTACTGTCTTTGATAGAAAGTTGCCTCCAGGCAAGTTGATTTTCAACTGAATTGTAATCCCTGCAGATACTTCCATATGTAGTTAGGATTTTCTTATGCAGTTCAGCAGTTAATGGTAATTCACCAAGTAGTAGATATGACGCACAGTCTGCAGAGCGATCTGGGAGATGCTGGATGTGCTTAAGTAGTCTCTTATAGTAACTGTCAAGATTGTTTAAATCTTTTGTATTCAGACGAGTGACATCCAGCCCATAGATTAATCTAGGCACAATGTAGGTTCTTATCAGGTGCACGGATACAAAGGGATTGATTCCATTGATACCATGAAGGCCTGCGCCCATCAATGCATAGACAGCTTTTCTAGCAATACTGATTCTCTGTGTAGAGAGGCTTGATGTGCCATATTTTGATTTAGAGTCCCTTGTTATTCCAAAATGTGTAGCTGTATCTGATTTTTGGAATTCACAGTCGTTTAACCTGAATGAATTTTTAATGGTATCACTGTTGGAAACACAAAGCACTGTTGATTTAGTTTCATTGATAGAGTATTGTTCTAGATTTGCATAGTTCTCCTGTATTGATAGCATAGTCTGCGACTCATATGGATAATTTGAGACTAAAGTAATGTCATCCGCCACTGTAGGGGTTCCACATAGATTGGTCCTATGTAACTACCAATACCACATGATTCCAACAAGTTAAGGAGTGGATTAATGAACAGCTTATATGCAGAAGGGGACCACACTCCACCTTGTCTCACACCAATATTCTCCTGGAATTCCTTCGAGAGACTGTTTTTCCATTTAACTCGAGATCTCTAGTTCTTATACCATTCATTTAACATAATCCATTCGTTTCCATCAATTCCGGTGAGGAAAATCTTTCTTAGCATTGATCCATGCAAGACTTTGTCGAAGGCCTTGACCGCATATAGGAATCCAAAAAATATGGGAGACCGATTATGTCTTGCCTCTACTCTGAGCTCTGTTACTATTAATGCCGCCCTAGATGGTGATACACCATTTGTGAAACCACGTTGGAGTTTAGGTTGTCCAGAGACAATCTTATCTGTTGCTAAACTGAGATGTAGTTTCTCCACCAGTTTACCAGTATTACTAGCTACTGTGATCTTGCGATAACTGTTAGGATAATGTAACGGTTTCCCCTTATTCTTGAATACAGGTGTCACAGTTCCAGTTCGAAACTGATCAGTCCTTTGTCAAAGATTTGATTTATCAGTTTTGTTAAGAACGTCAGTAATTTATATCCGTCATACTTGAAATGTTCAATCATTACTCCTAGACAATTTGGGGACTTGCGATTTTTCATTGAGGAGATTAAATCTTGCACCTCGGATTCCAGAAATATTGGTGTGATATCTTTATTATTTTTACATATATCTTCAAGTAGTAGACGATCAAGTTCAACTCGGGGGTTGTAAGAATCATCTGAGCAATCAGGACTATTTGGCGTAGCTAGATCGTTGAAATATTCTGCCCACCCCTCACGAATCTCATTAATTGTAAGAGTTTGGTCATTTACAGTGAGGTAGGTAGTTCCCCTATTTTCATCTTTTCTCTGCTCGCCTATGAGTTTGTAAAAGATAGATTGATCTCCCTCATGAGCTGCCATAATATTTTCATGTTGATCTCCCTTTACTTGCCTCGTGCTGACGTTGTAATTTACGGAGGTTCTTTTCGGGCTTTGCCTTGCCGGACTCACTGGGGGCCTTGCGCGACCCCCCCCCCCCCCCGGACCCCTCGCCGTAATTTTGCGTACAACTAAAACAGGCCTAGCTACGCCCCTGTCATTATATGGGTCCACTGATCTACCATTCTCCTTCCATATCAAGAAGTATAACTTACTCTCTTGACATGCCTGTTTGATGACAGGTGACCAAGAGCGTTGTTTCCGCCGCTTTATGGCTTTTATATTTGGTTTTGATTTATTTGAGCTATTGTTAGTATATATATCACACAACTGTAAGATGAGAGAGTTTACAGACTCTTCAGGATTAAGACTACGTTCTAGGTTTTCAATGGAAGTAGAGACAAGTTCTTGATAAAGTTCAATGTCAACTTTTTCCCAGTTTATTTTATTACTCTGTATAGTTACTTCATCATCCGGTTTAAATATTTCCAGGTTCACCCTTAGGTCACCATAAACTGGATCGTGTTGTAACGTGTTAAGAGGCTCCCTCTCAAGTGTTTCGTAGTTACTAATGATTCCAAGTTTACTTTGAATAAAATAGTCAATTTGAGTCTTACTACTGCCATTTGGATGCCATTTGACGCTGGCAGATTTACATATTTGCTCATCTTGCATAAATTGGATCAGTAGTTTATCCCTTGTTGTGGGACAATCTCTATTCAGAGATGCATTCATATCTCCCGCAATTATTATTTCACAAGTTGGCCTGTATTTATGTATAATTTCTCTTAACACATCAAGCGAGTCTGCATATTCTAGGTAGCAGATGGCTTACCCCGACATGGCAAATAGCAAATATACTCCAATAAGAATTATTGGTGTAAATGTAGCATTTATCTTGACAGTTGCTATCCTTGGAGAACCATCCGGTTTTTCCTCTATAGTTTTACTTAAGTTATCTCGGTAATAGATGGCAATTCCAGCCATGCCCCTTGCACGTTGGAGTTGTGAGATCGGATCCATTTCACCCACACATCTGACGAGACACCGAAATCCTGGTAAAAAAGACTGCAGCTCAGATTTTTCAAAGTCATATAACCAGTGTTCTTGAAGGATATACGTTAAAGGGACGAGTTTTGTATGGTACGAGTAGTCATAAATTATTTAAAGCTATATTGATGTTTGTGAAGATTATTGTAAAGTAGAAAAAAAATATTACAATAAATAATTGCACAAATTAAATGGTTTTCAATCGACATTATGGAATTTTGATATTGTTATATCTATTTTAATATTTTGAATATTCACTGCGGAACAGCATTCTTCCTTGGCAACGTAAATTTAATGGAGGAAATGTGACATTATTTTGGTTTTCCCTCGAGGTAATATAAACAAAATGACTTGATCACAGATAATACTCGTTTTGTGAACTATACCATCGATATCGTCTACTTTTCTGTGACGTGTATGACAAATTCCCGATTGAAATTTGTTGGTTTAACCCCATGAAGTCGGAGATAGCTATCGTGATGTAGAATTTCATTGTTACTTGGTGCGCATTACCGTTAAGATAGGTTTGTCCGGTTACGGTTTGGTGTTTTTGGTTTGAATATGACACGAGGCAGGTGTAACCTACAAAAAGTCGAAATAGCAAGTTGGAGAGGCCCTATCACATACCTGTCTAGGCATGGCAAGTGTCACTATTTGTGGCCAGTGGCAGTGGGGGATATCCCCATGAGAACTGCAAAAGCAAAAGTTCCCTGAGCGATATTGACCACAAATTACAACCAAAGATTCAAATGAGTGGTGCATCAGATTTTGCCAGAATGCCACAAAACAACACGTTTTGAGGAATTTGAACCTGAGCCGGCTGAGGACTTTATCTCAAACCGCCATGGCCATTTTCAAAAGTTGGCAGCTATGTTGTCTCAAGATATTCAATTGTTATGTTGGGTGACATGTTATATAATATTAATGGTCAAGGAGCAGTTCTTGTCAGCAATTCTCGCTAACCAATTTTTCGTCTTCTCCTGTGAAACAAATTGATGCCCAAAATTTCAGAAAAAAACTTTAAACAGGTTGCTGATGTTTTGCTCTCAAAAATGACCTTTAATGCAAAGATTTTTATTTAGGAATAAAATTTTGGTGAAAAAAAAAACAGATTGGCAAGAATTGCTTCTGTATTGCAAATGGCAAGATCTATTCTCTGACCAGTACTTCTTGCCAAGCATTTTTTTGTCCTCCTGTAAAACAAAGCAAATTCATGCCCAAAATTTAAGAAAAAATATTGCACAAATTACTGATATTTTGCTCTCAGAAATGAGCTATTATGCAACAGTTTTCATTTAGGAATAATATTTTGGTGACATACACAAGGGATGCCTATGAGGGATGGTTGGAATGGAGCTATTGAATTTAGATAACATTTTACTATTATATTGCTAACTACAGTTTTAATATGAGACAGGTTGAACCTGAAACAATGCAGTTTAAATCATCTTAAGATACGTTTTAAATTGTCTTAATATATGTATGTGCTCTACACTTAGACTTTAATGGTGTGAAATGTCTTTGTGCATCCATAAAACTGATGATATTTGTCTCGTAGACATTTGGGTGCCATCTGCTCATTTTTTACTGTTTTGGCAACTCTTTCTTGGAAAAAGCTATGATTCAGTTTTTATTCATTCATTGAAGCTAGCAAATTTTGTTCAATACTGATTTGGTTCTCCTTTGCGTGTAACATAGTATACGAAAATAGTGCTGTCGTGATGCCATTTTTAAGTTTCTGAATGAAGGGGCTTACCAGATATTGATAATAATTGAATTTCTAGACATATACATATGGAGTGGACTTAGATTATAATACAACCATTTATGCTTCCTTCTGGAGAGTATTAAAAGCAGACAGCAGGTGATTCATGCCTGCCAAAAACCCACCCCACCTATTTTTATTTCTAATTCGGAAAGATTTACAGATCACAGAACCAGTCTGAGTCATTCAGTTGTTGCGCTATTGAGATAATAAATTATTTAGATTGTGTACAAAATTGGCACTTATTGCAAGAGTTATTGTTTTGGTTGATATTAGTGGCAAATGAATGTGTGGTTTCTCAAACATACATGTAGGTCTATTAAGGCCTATCATTTTGTAAAAATATAGCAAATATAGACTAAAAAAGCATCTTTTGTTTGGTGGCCTTCCTATACCAAGATGAATTGTTTCTATCACAGGCAGTGTCAGAAGTTTATATGGACTAGTACTTAAATAATATCTCTACTGTCTTGACCAAAGAGAATATCAGCGACTTCCAACAACACATGCTGTACATGTGCATCTACATGTATGTTAAAAATTAAAGCAATCTTTTACTAACTGAACCCATTTTCACAAAACCATTTTGAACCCTTCATGTTTCAATAGGACATTGTTGATGCCCCTTCCCTGTTTTATTTGTAAATGAATGCAGAGATACCAACATTGCAAAAAGATAATCCTTTTGTTTTACTGGGTAAGTTGCTGAATATCAAGCATTTTTTTATAATAGCCCAGAGAACAATTTTACTAGTAAGTGTCCGTCAAGGTAGGGTAGTGCCTTTTCCAGTTAGTAGAAAATGTCTTTTTTAAATATTTTTATTTTCATCTGCTCAATTTATTTATAGGCAAAAAAATTGAAATATGGCGGCAACTTTACCGCCCATCCACAGCAAAGGTCAGAATGGCAGTGCAACCAGAAATGTGTTCATGCCAACACCCCCAAGAGGGCCACCTAGTGGCAGATTACAGCCAATTAAAGTCCCAGGGAAAGCTGACCGGGAACTCCTGCTTAAGCAAGAAAAATTGAGACAGCAACAACCAGATCTTTCAAAGAGCCAGACAACAAGGTACATTGTAATATCATAGCTAGAGTGTTTGAGAAATTAGCTCAAATTTTAATACAAAAAATGTATGTAGTAAACAATAAATGCTATAAGAAATTTATATGGTCAAGATGTGATCACTTGCAGAGTATGACCAATTCACATGCATTGATCTGACAGGGTAATCTGTTATAGAAAATTGTAATGTTAAAAAGAATTGTCTTTCTGTTATGGCAAAATAAGTATTAATGATGAGCTTTTGTACTATGTATAACAAAAAAATGATGAAATATCAATGAGGTAACAGCCACATAACCAGCTATTGTACAATTACATACATATAGGTGTATTGGAGTTTACTATGAATTTATCAGAAGTTCAAAAATATTATTTCAAAAGTTGCCCAAATTTTACCAAAGTTACCATTTTAATACAAGTAGGGAATTTAATACATGTACAACCATGTCAAATCTTTTTTTTGACAGGTACAGGAATTCCTACAAACATAATTTATGTCTTGATATGTTACAAGATGGATATCACAAATCATTCAGTGAACTTTTTGCACTCATTAAACAACAAGAAGAAGAGAGACAGAGACAGGGTCCTGAATCTTTAATGTGGACAATGATCCTGCTAAAGGACCAACATGATAAGTTAGATATGTTAAAACAACATTTATGTAAAGCCGAGGAAGCAGAGAGGAAAGGTAAATCATATTTACTTACATGTGGTAAACCTTGAAACTTACATGGGAGATTTTGAAATTTCTGTTAAAAGGTTTACTTCCTAATGGGAGGTTGTTTAATTTTCTGTATTAAAAGGTCATGGCTAGTGTTTTGTGAAGAACATACAACTTCCTCCTGTTATTTGTCCAAATTAGAAGTGTCTTCTTCCTTCCAGAAGTGATACAAAGAAGTTAATTTGAATAGAAATAAATGAAATTAGTCTCATGCTGGAAAATGAACATAAAATGTTCTATAAGAAATGGTATTCCAGTTTAAATTAAACATCACAATTTATACACAGTGTAGCTGTGACAGTGTAATGGACCTCATTGCTGATATTTGTATACAGTAGGCAGTGTATAGAGTATTGTTAAATATATGTAACATATTACATCGAAGAATAGAACATTTATAGAATCATGGACATATACATCTTCCATAAGTACATTCTTTGTTCTGATATTTTTATCTATTTAAAATAGAATCTGATAAGAATGAAAGGTGTTATCTATGATATAGGTGATTTTGCTGAAGTGTACAGAAATCGTTATGAACTTGCCAGATATTTCCAATCAGGGGGAGACAAATGGTTAGCAGATCATTTTTTTACTACATGTTTACAAACTAGTGCTTTAGTGAAAGGTGACAATGGAAAAACACAGGCTCAAGGCTACCTTAATGTTGGATTAGCTCTTGAGGAACAAGGTGAGATTTAATATAGTTATATATAATTGTGTAATTAAAAATAAATCATTGTGAAGAATGAAGATTGGAACAATATCTCATACACCTTAAATGTAGAGGAGGTTAATTTAATTGGATCCTGGGATAGTTATTAATTACCATACATTTTTTAGAAAAGTGAGTTATATTTTTTTTCAAAAATAACATTTTTTGAATTCAAGAGCAAAAAATGACATAAGAAGAAACCAAAACAAACTTGAATTTTAAACACAACATGGATGTAATTATAGATTTACCGTATTATCAAACTGTTATAATTTAAAATGAAGACTTATATTACTTCCCCTTTACAGGTGACACATTAACAGCAGCAGAACATTTTGAGCAGTATTACAGACTGTCTGTAGATCATAAAGAATGGATACAGGCTGATGGTCTGACATTTCACACTGATGCATGTCACAATCTGTGGAGAATTTATTCATCTATAGCTTCAAAGCTAGAGGAGGAGGATCCAGAATTATCATTAGAATATTTGATTAAAGCTTTGAAATTAGCTACAGAGAGTAAGGGCATTGTTGAAATTTTTATGATAATCACAAATTGGCTACAGACAGTAAGGGCATTGTTGAAGTTTTTACAATAATCACAAATTAGCTAGAGAGAGTCAGGGCATTCATAAAGTTTTTACAATAATCACATGTATAGAGATATTAGTTTTATGGCTACATATTAAAGATTACCTGTATACACAAATATGATAAGACAAAGCTAATTAACACAATATTGTTTGGTTGATTTTTTATTAATGATTAATGTGATTTACTGGTTTGGAGATTTGTTTCAACCAGAATTATAAAGAAAAATGGAAATTTTAGGCATTTCATAGAAAAGTAAGCTTTATTACAAATGTAGATTTACTACTTGGGAGCATTTCTATTAGACACCTACTAAAGCATTATTAGTCCCCTACTGAAGGGGATTTTAGGTTTGTTGATTTGAATTTGATATTTTGTAACTTTATCATGACAAGTTACAATTCAGGTACTAGTTTTGTTCTGATTTATTGATTTTTTAATTGATGTGAAGAAAATGAATTCAGCTAGACAGTTTTCAACCTGTTTCTCAATTAACTAATATAAAATTCTTATCTTAAACAATGGACCAATTAGAATAGTTTAGATTCAATTAATCCTAAACTATTTTGAGAAGTTTTCATTCCATAATTCTTTAAAAAAGTTTCTTATTCTTGTATAGGTAATAACCGTGAGTTACAAGGAGTAGCTTCTTACAGATTGGGACAGGCTTATGAACAGAATGGAGATGGAGAAACTGCTTTATTGGTATTTATTCTCAGAATGTATCACTTTTTACAGAAATTGAATGTATATTCTAAAATGGTTTAAAGACATAGTACATAGAAGTATATAATGATCAGGATGTTCTAGTTTTGTACTAGGATGTGAAGTACAATATTGTATGCAATGACATAACTGTACCCGGTACAATGTATCATTCTTTTATATTGAAATAAAAATTTCTGTTAAACCTTCCATTTTTAACACCATGAAAAAGTTTGCTATTTATTACATTTTTCAAAATAATATGCTGAATATTTTAAAAGTATTACACAAAAAAAAAAACAGAGAGTTGTTTACATTACTGTTATGTATATTTCAGCATTTAAACAAATATTTAGAAATCTGTACTGCCCAGAGTGATAGTGAAGGTATTGGGAAAGCCTGTGATGCTATTGCCAAAGCTTATGCTAAGTAAGTTCTGTCAATATGTAAAGGTGATTCTTTATTCTACTAGAGCTATGAATATGTGTCTCTAGATTTTTTACTTACTTGTCTCTGTAAGTATTTTGTTCTAGTATAACATCTAGTCTTTGTGACCTTCTTCTGATACATTCAATTAGATTTTCTTGAATTTGAATACAGGATTTTGACATGATTTGATGTTTGTCATATTACACAAATATGTTTATAAACAAGTTTAAGGTGAGTTCATGAACTCAGTTTCCCCCCTTTTGCAAAGTGGGGCTGGGACTTAAAACTGCTGGGCATGCAATTGTGTGTCACTCCATCACACATTGTAAGGTCTATCATACCTACATTTCTCAAAAGATATTGGATAAAATTTATACAATAAGTTTGCTACCATGGATCTCTTGAAGAAGTTCCAAAACCAACAATGGCTTAGGTCTCACTAACCACTTCCGGGTCAAATGGCCAACCCCTATGTAGTATCAAAACACAGTTAACCTAGATCTACATGTATATATGCATTGTAAGTGCATTATTTGTGTGTATTTTGATCAAAAGTAGCTAATATAACCTGATCATATGTACTTTAAAATCATATTTGTGATTTACTACAGAAGTGTATGAACACTGTTTACATGTGTGAGTAAATAGCCTCCATGCTGTCAGTTAGCAGAAATTGTAAAAATGTGGATTTTCAGTATTATTTATTGAAGTAAATTTTGTAAAGAATTTCTACGATCATTGTACCATTAGCATAATGATTTTGAAAGCCTTCTTTTCCAAGTTTTGCAATGGTATGCAATTTTAAGATGTCATTTGTCTTGGGAATTCACATTGAAACTTTGAAAATTACTTGTTTAACGTGCAAAGTAATGAAAATGTTAGTGGTTAATGAGACCTTATTAATTTTGTGAGAGTTATCTCCCTTGGAAATCATATTGTTTAATATATGTATTATATATATTTGTGTTGCAGGTTTGGATGGATGGACTTGAAATATGTTTGTGCTTCAGATTTAATTTTGTTTAAAATTCATAATTTCCTTTGTTTGTTAGTTCAAGCTAAAAATACAGTGGCTATTTCGATAGAAATACTTTCATATACATTCCAGTAGGGTTCCTGTATTGGTCAGTTCAAACTAAACATTATTGGCTTTTTTTATTGAAATACCTGAGTAAATTTCAGTATGATATTTTGCAGAAAGTTTTCCGAGCAGGTTTAGTGCACGTGGAATTTTGAGAATTTGTGTGTGTCTTGATTTGTGCTTTATTTAAGGTGTTTTTCTAAAGATATATTTTCTAATTAGTATTAATAAAGAGAAGGAGAAGGAAGATGATCTGTGTCAAGTTCAGGAGTATGTCAAGTTGTTAATCATTGTGTTATCTGATAATTATTTAATTTTGAATGTTTAGTTTCTGTTAATTGTTCTATGATTTAAAATTCTTAAAACCAATTAAAATATTGTACAGTAGGTAATAGTTCTCATGTATCAATTGTGTGAAATTGTTAAGTCAAATGTCCAATGTCAGATTTTTTTTTAGGGAGATTTTTGGACGCCAATAGTGCTTAACAAATTTTTAACTAACAGTTTTAAAATCTTTTTTGCTCCCAACAGGGGGTCATAATGACCCTTGGGTTTTTTTTTTCAAGTTTAGAAGTCATATATTATTTACCTACTTTTTTTAATAGGAACATATTGTACAGTACATTTAAAATGGGAACATATTGTACAGTACATTTAAAATGGGAACATATTGTACTGTACATTTTAAGTCATTTATAATGGGAACATATTGTACAGTACATTTTATCTGTTGGGTTATTTGTTTTATACCATATTTGTACCCCTTAAACTCATTTGAAAGCATTTGAACAATCAGTTTAAGCCATTGAATTTTTATATAGAGTTAAAAGTTTATCTTTTTCTGTTTCTGTTAAATGCAAAAAAAACTTTCTTTGATTTCTATTTATGAAAGGATTGAAAGTTCTTATCTTCTTTTATTGTGTGGTAAGGTTTTACTTTATAACTATTTAATTGAATGCTCTTCACTTAAGATTCAGAATTTATTAAAAAAACAACAACAAAAACAGTTTGCATACAAAATCGTGTAGATGATTATATATGGGCTTAGGAATCTTTTAATATTTACATATTGATTATTTTGGGACTCTTTTACTGATTTATAGAAAGCAGGTTCCAGTATCAAATATGTAACCAAAAATGTTAAATGATATTTATTTGTTTCTTAAAATTGTAGAAAACTGAAGTAGTCAGATTTAAAATGCTTTAAAGTCTTATGTTAATACATCATTCAAGCGATTTATATCTTGTTAGTGTTTTCATTTAGATTCTAGAATCCATTTTTGTATTACAGCGCTATAACCCATATGTTTCATTTTAATTTTTTAAATATTTTTTTTTTCAGACAAGGAAAAGTAGAAGATAGTATAAGCTATCTAAAAAGATTTGTAGAGGTGGCAGAGAAAAGTGGTGAGGAAGTTGCCCTCAGCAGGGCTTGCCAGAATCTAGGCAACATCTTTAACTCACTGGTAGGTAAAAAAAACTAATTAGGCATAAAGATCTAATGATACAGATTTTAGACTAAAAGCAATTACAATTTACAGTAATCAAATACTCTGTTTATTTCTTATTTTAGAGAGATTCATGAATAATCATTACATTTTGTACAGTTGTATGGAATAACAGGTGTGTGACATTAACAAAAAGAAAACAATGTCAGTATGCATTATTAGAAATTAAACACTGTCACATGTCAGATGTGGTATTGTCACAGTATTTGTTGGGAGTTAAACATTGTGTGGAGAAGTTCTTATTTTCTAAAGTTGTCCAAGTACTCATTAATATAAACTCCAAAGTCATTAATAAAAAGTCCAAGAATTTATTACAGTACATGTATGTTCCAGTATTGTTGTTATTAAGTTCTTTAAACATATTTGGTTGTATTAAAATAATGGAGGCTGATACTATAGGATTAAACAGCTATTTTCGGTTGTTCATGCATGTATGAAAGGATCTTGGAGCTTCCAAACTCAATGAGCAGCCAAAGGCCATTCATGTAATGTTTGGGAGTGGAGAGATCTGTTCATACATGCATGAATGAGCAATAATAGCTGTTTAATCCTTATAATTCTATCCTGACATATGGGAATTATTTTTTTTTAATGTGTTAAACTGGTAAATGTTTTTATAGGATCTAGTTCTGGGACAATTTAATTTTGGGGCGAATTTACCTGTAGTTAGATTTGTTGAAACATTTATAAATTTCCCTGAGCTGAAAATTACTCTCTGTAAACAAACTTTATTGGTAAAATCAGTGTGGATGTAATAAACTAGTCTCATGGCTATATTATGCTGTTTAAGTCATTGCCACTATATGTCATACCATATAATGTCATTCTTTTTTAGCCATAAAACACAGTTTTGAAAACCACCTTGTACAGTTTGATGTTAGTTTTAAATGTTATAAGTTATGGTCTCTCTTTGTGGTTTTTCTATAAAACCTAATTTTTTCATACTAGTTTTTGTATAAAGAATTCAGAAATTAATGCAAGAATTATTTAGTATCCACCTATATGATAAAAAAAGATTTTCCACAATAGGGTTTGTAAGTCTTGTTCTAGTTTCAGTTTCCGATGAGAACATATTGAAATCCTATGACCGATCTGCATTTTTTTGTTTACTTCCAGGAATCGAAATGCTGCATCACAATGCAAAATCTTCTATTTTATGCTTTTCCTAACATTCTTATCCTGTAGAACTAGATATGTTTCATTTTTTATTAGTATTTTCCCACAAAAAGATATTTTGTTTTTATTATTGAATCCAGTGCTATGTTAATGACGAATCTGCATGCATTTGAATGGTCGACGAGATCCCATTCTCATGAAACAACAGAGTCATGTGACGAGACTTAAATACCCTATGTAATAGGATAATATTTAATATTTTCTTAAAGTTTTCTTTGAAAAAAGCATTTCCAGGTAAAGAATGGAATATAAAACTGCAATCTATCTGTTACAGGGGAGATACCCAGAAGCTACAGAGTACTTCAGTAAATCATACAACCTATCACGGTCCATGGGTGATAAAGAAGCCATTAATACAAATAGAGTACAATTTGGTATCGCTATGGCTCATAAAATGATGAAAGGTATCGACAGTCACATGGTTATGGGAACTCGCCCTGCTTTAGAAAGACTTATCGAGTGGAAGAATGCTCGTGCTGATGAATTTGAGAAACCCTTCCCAGAACCTAGTATGTCTACATATTATGATGCTTGTTCAGATGAATGAGTACATTTTTTTTTTTAAATTCATTATGATCATCTCTGTATAGGGAGGTCAATAAAAAAAAAACTGTGTTTTCAGGCCTTTGCTTTTACAGTTCTTTTTTCTCAATATCTTACCAGTAAATTTTATATATTTGAAACATAAAATTGATTGAAATGAGTAAAATCAATCCTACAAAAAAATTCAAAATTTCCTGAAAGATTATTTTAGTGTTCTCACAAAATTACAAAAGAATTTGTTTTCATATTTTATTAAGCAATTAGATAAGTCAATTTGCTTAGATAAGTCAGTTAACAAAATCTTAGAAGGAAATATTGTTTTGAATTGTTTCTATTGATATAACTCCTGTTGATTGTCTTTCTCAGTCCCTGAATGGGAAAAGAGGTAAGAACAAGAATGGCATGTGTTCTAATTAATAAAGACATTGTTTTGATGCTGAATTATTTTCAGGGATTATTTGATTTTATGACTGTTTGTAACAGGCTTATTACTTTGTATTGGACTTTCTGTTAAAGTTGATTATTTCCTTTTATAAATACATGTATCTTAATAAGATTAAAATTTAGTGCAATTTGTTATGTCTATTAATATGTTTTAACATATTGTCTTGTTTAAAAATTGTTTTGTATGACAGGGAAATCCTACAATTCATTAACATTATTGTTCTTAGTAGACATTTGGTTTTTATACATAAACTGAGTGTAAAGGGAAGATTAGGATTGGATTTTTAGGATTTCTTTGATAAAGTGAATCTAACCATATATATAGATATAGGAGTTTTGGACTGTTTTTTCAGGTTGTGCCAAAATGTTCAAATTATAATTTTAACTTTAATATTAAATGGGTTATTGAGATTCTCTGATAAGCTTAATCAAACCAATATTTAAATTTTAAGTTATGAACCATATAAAAAAATGTTGTTTTTTTTTAGCTCACCTGGCCAAAGCCATGTTAGCTATTGCCATCACTTGGCATCTGCCGTTGTCGTCTGTCGTCAACAATTTCTCAAAACTCTTCTCCTCTGATACTACTTGACTAATTGGAACCAAACTTGGTATGAATGTTTGTTAGGGTAAAAAAAATGTTGTGGGGATTTTTGATCCTTTGAAAAACATGGCCACTATTACTTTAAATAGAACACAGGGGTCAGACAGTAGTTTATCACATATGTCTCCAAAACTGTAAAGTTTAGCCAAACTCTTTCAAATACTGAAATGATCCTTATTATAGGGCCTTCAGAAGTCTTCAGGGATCAAAGTTGTCAAGTGACTCTTTGTAATAGTTATTGCCCTTGAAAGTTGGAATTTTTTACAGTTTTCATCCAATATCTTGAAAACTATAATAGATAGAAAGAAACTACCAATTGCTGAAATGGTCCTTATGATTAGTCCTACCAAAGTCTTCTTGAGTCAAAATTGTTGGACAACTCCTTGTTAAATTTATTGCCCCTAAAAGAAAACTTTAACCAGGTGAGTGATTCCGGCTCCTGGGAGCCTCTTGTTTAGTTCTTTGACTGATCTCAGTCATAAACCTTTGCTGTGTTCAACATTTAAGCACAATTCAGGATCAAAGTTATATCAAATTGTTGAATGTTGTGTCCATACTTGGCCAAGATATCTCTGTTACATCTTCAGTCATATCAAGCTGCTTGGAGTATTTTATTGTAGCTTCGATTTATTTTTTTGTGATTTGAGTTTAACTGTAAAGGTTGTGATATAACTTTGTCAAGTTGAACTACTCTGTATATAAATTGGTGAAAATATTGATAAACTGTAAACTATAGGAGGGTCAATTAACTATGAAGAAAATTACCTTTTATTATTTTCAAGATTTTATTTAGCTAAATGACACAGAATACAATTCATTTCTATTTTGTCTATACTTATTTAAAACTGGTAGTATTTTCTATTGAATACATACTAATTAATACGAAGTAATGAAGTTATTATCAGTTGAAAAAATAAAAAAAAAATATATTTTTTTTTGTTGCATAGTAATTTGGTATTTATATTGTGTAATACCATTATTTTAGGAAATTTGTGTACTTCTGTGACTATTCCAAGTAAAATGTGCATTGTAGATTTGTGCTTGAAGCTGTCAGCTTTCAAAGTTTAAAGTCTGTAAATGCTTTTTATATTTTATAAAGATTCTGATAAATTCAAAGGAGAACTAATATGTGTTATCCAATAGAGCCATAGTTACTATTGAGGTCTTAATGAGTTCATATCAAATGTACTTTAACCAATGATAATAATTATCTTGTGCAATTTATTGTAGAAAAAGAAGAACCAAAACCCCGAGAGCCAACACCCCCTCCTCCCGTGGCTCCAGTGGAAAAGGAGGAGGAAAATAGCGAGGAAACACAACCTCAACGAGAGGAAGAAAAGGTCGAGCAAAGTCAAACTAAAACTGAACTTACTGATGATACTTCCACTGTAACTGACCAAAGCTAAAATAACTTCAGGATTTATCTTAATTGGTAACATTATAATGGAAAATAAAAGGAGTCTCATGTGAACATAAAAACTTCTAAGACCATCATAATTGCTACATCATTCATATTTATGGACATATTTTTGTATTTCATATGAATTACAATTGCTGTTCAGTTAGTTTGCTGCTGTTAAGAGATGAATTTTACACAATATTATTATACTACTGTGGCACTTTGCTAAACCAAAAGTACCTCTTTGGTTCCAGTACTTAGGTTTATAATTTCTTACGTCTAATTCTGGCAGGGAACTTGAGAGGTTTAGATAGGTACCACTGTACTATATATATAGCCACAAATAATGTTATGAAATAAGAAAGTAAAAATATTGAATTATCCATGTGTTTTATGTGGTTCGTTCTGTTACTGTCTTATCATCTTTGTCATCTGCATATATTTGTCATGAGTTTGTTTAATGCATATTTATAAGTTTTACAGTCAAGGCACTAATACTTTTGTGAAAAAAATAAGACTGATTTGTCTTTTTAGCTGTTCACTCTACTACTGTGTCTAATTGTTCATTCTGATAACTCTGTTCTTTAGTGCTGTTAAAATGGACTTTTGTTAAAGTTGAAAGCTTTCAATAATTTCAAAAGAACTTAAATTCAAGGTATATGATATATTTTCCTACTTAAATTGAGTTGTTGTCATTATTCTGCATAGTTATCTTTTTAGACCTGATTCTTTTGTAAAAGCACCACTAACAGACAAACTGAAATCAATGATGTATATTTTTTTCATTATTACTTTTTAAAAGAAGATATTAGAATTAGTTCACAAAGAACAGGCATTATTTTTATTCATATTGCTAGAAATATTTCTCTCAGATTCCGTCCATTTCTAAATATGTTTTTCTACCTTCAATATCATGATTATTTACTCATGGTTGCCAATAATCCTAACTGCTGATTTTATTAATATTATCTTGTTGTCTTGAAGACTAAGATATATATTTTTCTCAATGTCCTGAAATTCATGTTCTATCTTAATCTGTTATTTTGTTACTCATTGTAAATAAGACAAGATCTGTGATAATACTATTGTGAAGAAAGTTTATGTCTATACATTTATACTGCTATAATTTCTGTCAGGAACATAATGCTGATCTTATATAGTTTCTGATTGAAGGAATTATGACAAATAAAACTATAGAAAATTAATATGCTTTCAATTTTATTTGAAGAAACAAAACTCATTGAGACTTCAAAAAATAATCAAACAACTGTAGATTAACTTCAACATACATTTTGCTACTTCATCGTTACCTTTTAGAACTGATTTGGTATGTTATTGCATTCATTTTAAATAACCAGTAGTTTTATACTGTGTGGATTTTCCACAATCAGAGATAATAAATTGGCAAATGAATACTACATCAAAAGGATGAGTTTTCAGTCTATGATGTTACCATGATGTTACCACATCTAAAGGATGAGTTTTCAGTCCATGATTTTACCATGATGTTACCACATCTAAGGGATGAGTTTTCAGTCAATGGTGATACAACATCTAAAGGATGAGTTTTCAGTCCATAATGTTACCACATCTAAGTGATGAGTTTTCAGTCAATGATTTTACCATGATGTTACCACATCTAAAGGATGAGTTTTCAGTCCATGATTTTACCATGATGTTACCACATCTAAGGGATGAGTTTTCAGTCGATGGTGTTATCACATCTAAGGGATGAGTTTTCAGTCCATGATTTTACCATGATGTTATCACATCTAAGGGATGAGTTTTCAGTCAATGGTGATACAACATTTAAAGGATGAGTTTTCAGTCCATAATGTTACCATATCTAAGGGATGAGTTTTCAGTCAATGGTGATACAACATTTAAAGGATGAGTTTTCAGCCCATAATGTTACCATATCTAAGGGATGAGTTTTCAGTCAATGGTGTTACCACATCTAAGGGATGAGTTTCAGTCGATGGTGTTACCACATCTAAGGGATGAATTTTCAGTCAATGGTGTTACCATGTCTAAGGGATGAGTTTCCAGTCGATGGTGTTACCACGTCTAAGGGATGAGTTTCCAGTCAATGATGTTACTACATGCTTGTATTTATATTCTCCACTTGCAAGCTTTGGATAAATGATATAAGTTGTGTCCATCCTTCCGGCTGTACTCTCATTCTGTAGCAGGTACCCTTCTATTATCCATCACTCCTTCAGCGCCAATGAATGGAATATGATAAAACTTTCACAGAATATTTATGTAATATTGAAAATGTATGCTTTGATCTCCATGCTTTTAGGGTGTTTCCATAGCAAGGCATGGACTTTGTCCCTTATGAATATTGGGTACCCATTTCTTACCTGTAGCATCTCCTACATCAGTGAATGGAATTGAATGTGAAGTTTCTTTTTAGATTTTGATCTAAATGTTTTGTTCTCACTAAGCCAATCGTGGATTTTGTCATTCCTCGACATGGAATGTAGGGTATATATTTAGTAATCATTGCTAACCGGCTGTGCTCACAGGTTTTCTATTGAAGATGCATTTGTTTTAATTTTTTTCTGAAGTTTTTCATAAATCAAACAATAAAATTTAAAAGTTCTTGACAAATTTACAGGTACTCTATATACTACACGTTTTAAACAGGAACAGACGCCAACAGTAAAATATTACTTTTAAATGTTTTTTTTCATGTAACCTACTATTGTTCAACTCATTTAGTTCAAGGTCAAATAGTTCATTTTTAAACAGTCTACATACTTTTTACATGAATTCCGTCCTTTCGATAATCGTACGAATTGCTGATGGTAATGAAACACAACCTTTCTAGTTTTTAAGTAGATTGGTATCGAAAGTCATGCTTTGTTGCTCTGAATATGTATCGTTACAAAATTCATCACGCTTTTTCATTTGAATACGAATATTATCACTACGACAATTAGAAAACTACTAAATACCCCTGTAACGATGTAAGGCACATTCTTTCGTTTTGTTGTTAGTATGTTCTGAAGCAAAGTAGGATCGAGTTTTATGGTTGAAATATAAATATTACCAATTACAGATGGTGTCGCAATATTGAAGTTTGATGCATTGAATATTACTTCTATGGTCCAATCAAATGTAAACCGAACATTGACACAAGGTGTATGGTCCAGTTCCCAGTCTGGAGAAATCTTGTGGACCTGTAAACTAATATTCTTTCTCTCTTCTTGGTCCTCGTTAGTAATATTTATATCTGTAAGTCGTTTCCTGCTTGGGTTTATAAAAGTAACAGTCGGAAATGGGTCACCTTCGATGATACACGTCAATTGTGATTTCTGCCCAGCAAAGATTGTTATGTTAATTTTATGTTTCCTTTTAGAATTGTCAACTTTCCTTTCATCTATGGCAACATCCCTTCAGCACCTGCGTATGGAGTGTTCATATCACAACTCATACGTTATGCCAGAGCTTGCCGAAACTACACAGACTTTTTGTTTCGCGCTAGAACTCTAACAAATCGGCTTCTGGAACAGGGTTATGTTGCTACAAGATTGAAGTCATCACTACAGAAGTTTTATAGTCGTCATCATGAACTCGTGGATCGTTACGGTGTATCCATCTGCACCATGAAAACTGATTTATTCAACGGATCATAGTTTTCCTTTCCCCGTTTGTCTACCCCGGACTTGACTTTTTATGAGCAACTCGGCGGGTGTTGCAGAGGACGCTTACCCTACCGGTGCACCGGGTCCATGCTCCCAGTTTTTAGTGGAGTCCGAGTTGCTCATTTGCTTTTGTTACTTTGTATGTATGATTATTAGCTACTTTATGTTCTTTGTTGTGTATGTCTGTTTTCCATGTCTGGTCTTTGTCCCTGGATTACATTCTTTAGTGTGGTAGCAGTATAAGTCTTATTACTGCTATTATTTTCTACGTCTACCTCTGATAATAAACATTGGATGTAAAACGTTTTGCAGAAAAAAAATATTGTTTTGGTCTTTGTCTGCTGGTACAACAAGATATTTGTCATGTATAGTAGACAATGTAGCATTGTAATCCATTTCTCTATGAAAAAAACGAATTTTCATATTCGCCAGTCGCAACACTTTAAATAGTGTCAAATTACGGAAAGAGTTGGGGGCAATTTGACAATTTACATTTCCACTTAAATTAAGACTCGTCAAGTCATTTAAACCTCTAAATATTCCGTTGTTTATGACAGGTATTTCATTATACGATAATGATAATTAAGTGTTTAAGTTCCTCAAACGTCCTTTCATCAATTATTTTAATTCCACAACGTGACCGTGTAACATGCCAAATGATTGGGAACTTCAATAATGACTTGTTGAGGTTCCCAAAATAACTAGGTCTGCTTATATTACCGATGATAACTAACACTTTCATGTTTTGAGGAAGTTCTGTGGGAAATAAATTCAAAATCTGATCATAATTGCAACCACTTCAATTCGCACCACAACTACATTCCTTTGGACAATTTTGGCAAAGAACATAGTGTATTTTTGCGCACAGAAGAATATCTAAGGTGATACTAACATCTTCTGGTGGCACATAACAAATCACCTAAACTCATCGACAATAATATAATAGTGGACTAGATATTTCTCCCTAACCACGTGGATATTGATGTTCACTTTGGGTAGCGAATTTAATATAAATTGAATTAACTATATATTCATTATGTTAAATTGCCATTTCGCACCTTATTTGTTACAATTTGTCGCTAAGTAATTACAATATTTAATTTTACTAGAACACTTAATGTTTGTCATTCACGTTATGATCTAACCTAATCCAAACAGTTCTTATTGGTAATCTTAGCTTAAGGATGAAGGCAAGCGTTTCACAAGGATGCAATAATCTTAATCGGCTACATGTATGACTTTTTATCGATTCCATACCCATATATTATGTTTTTAAGTCTTAACTAAGCACAAAATATTTAGGATGTCTAACATGATGGTCCAATTTCACCGCTTCCTTTACAAAGAGGAATAACTTCGTAATACCTCGCTGTGATAAGTCCTTTTATAAAAGATTACATTCTTAAGGGAGAGTTGGCTGACCAATTAAATAAATTGATATCTTAAAACACTAAAGATCATCAAATCTATTTTGTTAAAAAAAGCAAAAAAAATAATCCTTTATTTCACAAAAAGCTATCTATGATACACTATGCTTTCCGTTCTATGTGGTTTTCATTTTTAAACTATGCTTCCATCATGCGAAAATGTCAAATTTAATTTATTATAATTTCGTCTTTACACCATAGTTTAATGATACTTTCATATTGCATAACTTAAATATCTCTGAAGCAAGGTACAAACGAAAGCACCATGGATAAAAATGCGTGTACACCTATATGACAAGGAGCGGACCATTAAAGTAATAAAATACATATAAAAACAAAGAGTACGAACTACATTACCTGGCTGCCCTGGACGGGTAGCAATCCCATGACGTTCTTTATAGATCAAGTCTGGTAAAATAGGAAAAACATATTTCAGACTTGTCACAGAACAAACGACCAGGTCATGGTAGCAAATTTGGACATAACTTTTGCACAACAAAATAAAATTCCCAGTACCAGTACTTTAGTGTAAGCCGCTGTCATTGTAATTTCTAACAAAGTGTATGAGTTAAGAGGAAAACATTGGGCAGCTGGAATGTTACTACATATGAGAGAATAGCTAACAATCGAAAGTCAACGTCGTCGCATTTGTAATAAAGTTAATTTAAACTATTCCTTGTTTTGAAAAGAAAGTCAGGATAAGACACAGACTAGTGTGTTTATAAATTAAAGATAATGTTCAATGACCCGTTCTAAAACAAAGAATTCCCTTTAGGTATATTTCCCATTTCCTCATTTATCTGGAATGTTTGATTAACCTCTAAACATAAATGGTTAAGATGGTATGAACAACCAATATTTACGCATTCTTAATGTGAAAAAAAAAACAAATGATAAAAATATCCTAATTTTCTTTATTTTTTTCACTTATTATCATGATAAAATGAAATACATGGAATAGTATCGTTAAGACTGTCATAGGCCGAAGACAGTGCTTTAATCAGATAACTAATCAGATAACTAATTTATTATAAAATTAGGAATTGGACCAAATTAAACATTTACTTATCTTGAATGAAATTAAAGTTTATGTGAAAAATGGTCACTTTCAATTATTTTAATGATTCTGTGTGATAATCACACATAGCGAATTTAAGCTTTGGTTACACTTCCTTATTATTGCATTAAGCCATCCAAGCATCCAAGCCAAAATGTCATCATATGGAACAGTGGTATAGATAGGTCCCCAGAAAAAAATTCATGAACAAATGAAAAAAATACAACTTTACCATAAAATGACTTTACAAATAAAAACAGCTTAATACTGTTATACAAAATTAGTACGTTCGTGTATTAAAATACTTAAAAATCTGAGAAAAGAAACAAAAATCACGCTCGATGTTACTTCATGTACAGAAAAAAATATTCTGAAAAATATCCAGGCTTTATTTTAGTGTTGTCATATTTCAATAGTCACCCAAGGGACCGGTCAAAATTTATCGCCACATAGGACCGGTGCAAATAGCAATAGGACAGATATTTCTTTGATGTAATGCTTTTGTTGGGACACCACTTTTTTACTGATAATATCCATAGATTTTTTACGAACAAATTCTTTGAACTAAATGTTTTATTAACTTACAAAACAAACTATTAGAAAAAAAATAATCTACAACATATAAATGCTGTAGAAAATACAGCTATTTAACATAATTCATTGTAATTAGAATAACTACATATGTATTAAAACAGAAATAGCTTTATATCAATATCTTTTTGTAAGATCTTTAATAAAGTATATGTGTTAACATAATGTTTTCAAATTAATTAAAATGCATTTAATTTCAACAATATAGTTACAAAAATGCATAAAATATGTACAAATATAATGACTAGAATACTAAAAGTTTCATAACTTTGTGTAACGATAACACAATTAAAGGGGGATAACTGAATTGCATTAATGACATGAATAATCCTAAGAAAAAAATCACTGCTTTTACATGTTTTACATGTACCTGGTTCTTCTTTTAATAACATTTAACATAAAATATGCATTTCTTCACTATTTTTTCCAAGGTAATTTTCATGATTTTCAAGCACATATTTTTAGTAAGACTTAATCGAACAGTAAAATAGCATGACTAAAACAATTAAGTATAAATAAGATATACATTGCAAGAAAATGAGAATTATTTTGATTTTTAATTATGTTCATTTTGAGCAGTATTTTATACTAGTTTACTCTATTCATATAATACCCATGCACTTTATAAGAAAACCATGATAGGACACCAACTTCTTTCTTACTAAGTTGACAAAGGAGATCTTTTTTTCCAAGTCAGATAGCCATAGGGTCGTAACATTTATTTAGGCTCTTTTGTTTGCACCGGTCCTATATGGCGATAAATTTTGACCTGTCCCTAACCTAAGCTCTAATTAAGAACCTTTTGTTCTTAATTACCTTTGATCTCATTTATCCAACTTTTTTTACCTGTATTACCTGAAATTTCAAAAAGTTGGATAAATGGGGATGAACCGATTCATGGAAGGCATAATGCATTTCAAGAACAACAAATATCAAGTGTTGACAATAAAGGAGATTGGTGAAATTATCTGAGTATCCTTTTTTTGTTGTGACAACGATATAGATAAAGTCATATTTCTGTTTTTTTTTCTAGTAATAAAAACCCAACAAGATAATGTGTGATGTACTTGTGCATCTCCTTACAAGAATATGGAGAAATAAAATAAATACTGAAAAGTCAGCAATGACACGAGGGGAAATTCCCTCCTAAAAGAAAATATCAATTTAAACATAACATGATATGAATGTGTTATAAAATAAATATCGAGTAGATTTGATACAAATTTTACCGAAAATAAATAGCTACTGAAATGAAATTAATATTCTATTCAATGCGAATTATATTATGTACATGTGTTGAGAGCTACCACTAAACTGGGATCTTTCACGTTTCATTACCTCTTTATTCCAAAATTATTAAATACAAAAATATTCTATAATTGAACTTGCTTATGTATAAAAATTTATACAAATGAATTCAAATTTAAGACTGACTTGATGTTTTCCGTAAACCGTAAACAAAAGCCTTAAAAGCCAATTTATATATGGTAAAGTCTTTGACTTAAGTAGCTGTCATTTTGCGTATAGATACCAGGGATTTAATCAAATGAATGGTGACAATTAAACATACAAAATTCATCTCAACAACTAAGGTATGATAACAGCCTGAATACGAGGTAAAGTAACCATATTTCTCTTGTAACAACTAATACTGGCTATTGGTAATAACCTATACCACATTTTTACACACCAAGGCTTCACTGTACCTTCATTTCTTGTATTGCCAATCGTAGAACTTCTCGATGGTGCGTGCTAGATTTGGCTTCTGTCTTGATATTTTTGATGTATAGCTCTCGATCTTCTGATGTGTTAGGTTATGACAGGATACTAATTTAAACACATGTACAGCATAGTGAAATGTATATATGATATTTTTATAGTTGCTCATTTACTTTTGTTTCTTTGTACGTATCTTTTTTAGTTTTTTTTTTTTGCTGCGTTTGTCTGCTTTTCATGTCTGGTTTTTGACCCTGGATTATATTCTTTAGATTTCCGCTAGAATCTTGGTTCCCTTGATTACTCATTGTATTTGCCAATGAATGATCCTTTGCTGGTTTAATTTGTTTTTTTAATAGCCTTTCATAATACTTCCTCCGCAAACTGTAATTATGTGTCTTCACTTTCATTTTTACACATTACATATTAATTCTAAATATTAGTGCAACAACAAATACGAAATGTAAATCAAAGCAACACGTTGACAGAAATAGTTTAAACGATGCAAAAGTTACAAAAAGTTCATGTTAAACCTAAAACAATGAAATGTGCAGTACATAAGATGGAACATAAATCTATGGATAACGTTTTTATGTGTAACAAAGAAATCTAAATAGACAAAACTAAATAAAAAAGTAGCGGCTATGTCAAATACTGGGCTAGGAGGTTATGTAGAAATGCTCAATATTGGATAATCAAAAAAAATCGGTGTAGTCACAGCAAGCTCTGGCATAACGTATACTTCATAAACTCCATACGTAGGTGCTGAAAGGATTTTGCCACTGATGAAGAGAAAGGTAACAATACGGAATGAAAATTATCGCGTTTGTCGTATAGTCTGGTCAATAATTTTCCTTTTCCTTCGATCTGGATAAGTATAGGTCAAGATACGAGGCTGACTTTACAGTGTCTGTAGTATCCTTTATCTCAAGTTCTTAGGGGTAGATGCGATTATAAAATCCCCAAAACTTTGATTGTTTAACAATAATACAACATCTATATAATAGTGGAAACCGAGTACAAAGGATCTGGCTAAACGAAGTTTCTTTTTTTTAGGTCAGATCAGCCGACCATTTAGTAAAAAACACCACATTGGACATACAGAATGTACGTGACGTGCAGCTTGTATTCTAAATGATTGATATTTTGTGATGCTTTTGATTTATTTAGTTTTTTCCTGATTGTGTGACTGGTTATAAAATTCTGTTTTTCCGTTGTAAATTGTTGGTCACCTATTGTGTTTTTTTTTGTACTCCCAGTTGTGTTTTTGCCCATGCCTCCCCCTATTTTCAGATTCGGATTTCTCACTTCTCTCAATAGATTAAACATGTCAATTTTGCGTACAAGATCAGAAATGTTTCAAAATACCGGCTTATTAATTAAGAGAAATAACTACTACTGGGGAAAATGACAACGTAACCAAGACAACAGTGACAGCATAAAAACCTACAGATGATGTCAAGGATTTATATATAGCTATATTTAACTCCTTGATGAAGTAAAGAAGAAAAAAAAACACACAAAATAGAATTAGATAAATACAACTATGATCTGGATTCCATATACTATTCAGCTTTATCTATTTGTAATGTAGATAACACTCTAGCTTTTTGTGCATACACATTTGTTCGGTTTCACAATATATTTATTCCAGAACTTTTGTACGGTACGTGTACACACGTTTTGGTATTGACCCTGAATAATCAATGATGATTGTTACTTTTATTGTTGTAAAACTTTAATCATGAGTCATGTGTATGTTTGCCTAACAAATTCAGATGCTAATTATTTGTAATAACTACCTCCCTTCTCTTGTCAGTCTAGAACAATATATTTCATCTTTTTTTGTTATTGTTCAATAATGCATACTCTGTTTCATATTTTATATATTTCTTAGATGTAGTATACGTATTACTGTGGCAAAATTCAGATGGAGAGCATTTTCGACTTTTAATAAAGTAGACTTTAAGGTATTTGAAATATAAAAGTAACATTTTTGGTGCGGTATTTATAACTTGTCTTTCAGGTTTCTTATCTGCTTGATATTCTCAACATCCTTTTATTTTAGGATTTTCTGAGATTTATGTAGGTTTGTGGCAAAATGTTTTAACACGGTTATGAAATACTAAAATAGTAAATATCAACTTGTTCAATGCGAAATAGAGGTATGCAAACATATTATCAAGCGAAGAATAAAATTTAGTGGAAAACCGGTTTAATTACAAATTTACTGACAAATATGAAAAATGATAACCAAATTCTTTATTACTACAAACGATAAAATTAATAATGCAATTAACGTAAACAAAAACAAACATCTACACAGTTGCAAACATGAAAATCAAAAACTGCTATGTAACAAATAACAATAAGAAAAGTATGACAAAACAACTTGAATACAGTGGTGGATCCAGACATTTTGGAAAGGAAGGGTGCCAGCTGGGGTTCATCAGAAAAGGGGGCTCTAGGACATTTTTTGGCATTTTCGTCAACTTACCATGTGAAAACTACTATTACAAAGGGGATATTACCCCCCCCCCCTCCTTTGCAGTCCCTTTAGATCGACCACTGGAATACAACTAACCATGATTTATCTCGGAAAATGCAATAAAAGTTTCCTTTTGGCACAATATGGGTAACAACAATTTGATTAAAACTTTAAACGGAATCTATCTAAAACAATTAAGATGACAATGTAAACAATAAAATGATACCATAAAACCTAGGGAAAATCCTCCGCTACCATTGGATATTTGATTTTGGTCAAGGAAATTCAATCCTTTGCAAATCACAAAATAGTAATGTGTTCGATCATATAGTAGTTTCAAAACTGGAACTCTGTATTAGTAGAAATATACAGCTTAAAACGATCGATATAGATGTAGATTCCCAGCTCTGTCAAAAATAGCCAATACAAACAGGAGATGTCTGAATGAAATCATTTTTAAGTATTGACGCATTTTTATATCGAAATCAAAAAGGAAAAAAAACATATTTCAGAAAAGAACATATGAATGCATATCTATCATTTTATCCTCATAAGCAGTATCGCACGAGTTACAAAACTTTGACCTTAATATGTAACAACACTTTTTAAATTTCATTAAATTATTGTCTTAACTACTAGTATTCCTTGTAGAATTACAAAGAACATCTGTACTACGTAGAAGAAAAAAAAAACACCTGTAAATTTAACATATCAAAGATATTTTGCCTAAATTTTCTATATACTGCCTAATAAGATGTAACTAGTGTTTTGTCTCTGAAATTATGTATATGCTTGTCTCCGAGGTGCTACATTCACTCGAGTTGGATTAGCACGCGATATCGATTTACGAGGACTTCGGACTGTATCAAACCCTTCGTTCTCCACAGCAACATCTTTCTTACATTTCTTACTGCAGATTATGATTAGAATTATGAGTAACAATAGACCCCCACCTCCACCAGCGGCGTAGTACATTAACATGTTTGGTGGTTCTTCCGGTTTGCTAGAGTTTGTCATTTTTACCACAGAGGTCACGTGAGTAGGAGTTGCAGCAGTAGTTGATTTCATCACTTTATTCGTTGTAGTTGTCGATAAACTTGTTGATGTTGTTTTCGTCGGTTTTGTCGTAATAGTTGTTGTGATAGTGGTTGTTGTTGTCGATAAAATCACACGTAATTCAACAGCACGTTGATCTTCTCCCAAAGTTGAACTAGCCGAGAGTGTCCAGTTCCCCTGGTCACGGATCGATACTTTTAGTATAAGGAGACTACTGTTCTGAAATACTACATGGTCGTTCTTAGTACTTGATGTTCCATAGATAGTGCCTGTCGGGTTTATCCATGTAACTGTAGGTTTAGGTTTCCCTTCAAAACTACAATTTATTAACACAGACGATCCTTCATCAACGGTTACCTTACTTCTGTCACAGTAGACAATTTTCGGCGCAATACGA
Organism: Perna viridis; assembly: GCA_037379345.1. Lineage (NCBI taxonomy): Eukaryota > Metazoa > Mollusca > Bivalvia > Mytilida > Mytilidae > Perna > Perna viridis. Next base: position 1,188,379 of record CM074520.1, read on the forward strand.
TCAAGTTTTGAATCAGGAACATTGACTAAAGAAATATATTTCAAATCATTTGGTAAATCACAGATTAAACTTGCCCAACTTGCTTTAATTGAAAAAGATGCATTATGGTTCTTAAGCCATTTGATATCGCTATCACAAACCCAAGGATTATCCGCCAGGAAAATACTCTTAAGATGGCTGAATAGTGGTGCCATTGTTGATGGTATAGAGGTCAGTTTGTTTCTTGATATATCCAAATAAGTCAACGATTTAAGTGAAGTAATAATACGCCACTTTAACGATTTCAGCTTGTTTCCGTGAAGATCAAGTTTACGCAGAGACATAAGTGGCTTAATCAAACTTTCATCAAAAGAATTCAAATTCAGTTCTGCCAAAAGCAACTCACATAAACTACTTAGTCCGTCAAATGCACCGTTTTGGATTTTGCAATTTTCGTTTCCAGTAAGATCCAGTGTTTTTAATCCAGAAAGTCCTTGAAAAATAAGTTGATCGATCTTAGAGATATTGTTATACGCCAGACTTAAAGTCCTTACGACAGGAAGGCCACTGAAAGCTCCTTTGTCTATTTCAGTGATTCCACAATATCTTAAAGTTAGATGTTGAAGCCCTGGAAAACTCATCATTGAAATTTTTCTCAAAGAGTTCGGGTTGGTGTCCTTACCAGCTATTGTCAAAATTTTTACATTTTTTGGAATATTATTGGGAAGACTGCTATGAAAAGACGATAAAAGACACGTACTTAATACGGCTCCACAGTGGCATCCGGGTATACAAGTCTGGCTCCTAACAATTAAAACACAACTAATGATGAAAATTGTCTTCAACATTTTGATACATGCACAGTTCCTTGGTACAAGATATCATAATTCGTCTTTAGTTCCGCGGTCGTTATTATATATCCTTCGAACATTCTATTTAGATCTTACGCATATACTAATCGAGAAAAAGATGGTCAAAATCATTTGAATGCTAATGCATAGATAAGAAACATTTAAGTAGCCATTGATCACCCATTAACGGATAAACCGGGTATTAGATTGGACAAAATAGGAACCCACATCATCAGAAGAAAGTTGAATGTAAATTTTAAAGTTTGCAATTATTTCACTGAGTGGTTGGGATATTATCGTATAATTTATCAAGTTAATATATGTACTTCTTACTTTTCAAATTATATTTAACAAGAATTTATTTCCTTGTTTACATATAAGAGTTTATAGTTCCAATACAAAGAATACCTTCATTTGAACTGTCTTTCTGTTTTGGAGTAACATATTCCAGTTAAAGCTGTCCACATGAATTCTCAGTGTAATTGTGAAGAGTGAGGGGCTAATTTTTAAAAAGCATCGACACAAAATTTAACAAATTTGATAAATTGAAAGAAATGTCCAATATCTTTTGACAATTTGAAGACATCACTTGATTTCAAGGGGGAGCTTGGAAGTTTTATAATTATTTTGATATAGACCTTTTTTTTTAACAATTAAATATAATGATATTGAAAAAATATTCTAACACTTTCAAATTACTCTACTTTGAATGGCATGCTTTTACTCTATGAAAATACATAACGCACAGGAAAAAAACATTTTTACTGTTAATATGGTGAAAATAAATATTTTGATCCTAACAAATCTTCCATCGCATCTACCCAAAAGAACTTGAGATAAAGGATACTACAGACTCTGTGAAGTTAGCCTCATATCTTGACCTACACTTAGAAATCGATGGTAAAGGAAAACTATTGACCAAACTTTACGACAAACGTGATGACTTTTCATTCAGAATTGTCAACTTTCGTTTCATCTGTGGCAACATCCCTTCAGCACCTGCGTATGGAGTGTTCATATCACAACTCGTACGTTATGCCAGAGCTTACCGAAACTACGCAGACTTTTTGTAGAACTCTAACAAATCGGCTTCTGGAACAGGGTTATGTTGCTACAAGATTAAAGTCATCACTACAGAAGTCGATTGCAGTATGGAGTATGCAGTTTTGAAAAGTTACGTTAGTATGGTCGTCATCATGAACTCGTGGATCGTTATGGTGTATCAATTTGCACCATGAAAACTGATTTATTCAACGTGTCATAGTTTTCCTTTCCTCGTTTGTCTACCCCGGACTTGATTTTTTTGCACAACTCGGTGGGTGTTTCTAGAAAATCAGACGCTTATCCTACCAGTACACCTGGTCCATACTCCACTTTTTAGTGGAGTCTTAGTTGCTCATTTGCTTTTGTTACTTTGTATGTATGATTTTAGTTACTTTATGTTCTTTGTTGTGTACGTCTGTTTTCCATGTCTGGTCTTTGTCCTTGGGTTACATTCTTTTGATTACCGCTATAACCTTGGTTCCCTTGATTATTTTGTAATTTTTACTGCTTATATCAATACCTTTATTAACCACTAAATATCGTACTATTAACTTGTGTGTCGTCGATACCAGACAAAAGCAGACACACTCAACGTATTTTATAGAAAATAAATTAAACAACTTTAAACAACTTACAAGGTGATATGGGACCAACGTTGAAATATAATTAGACTATGCTTAAAAGAGGGAAAATTTCGATTTTAACTTTATTCACTTGAAAATGTTTTCACGATAATCACCGTAGTAAAAGCACGTGTTGTGATGTACATTTGTGAAGCCAATTGAGAGAAAATATACCCTTTAGCCCTCCATTAGATGTAATACTAATAAATTATGCTAATTGGTGAATTATTACGAGCCTAATGGTAGGAGTTGAAAGGCCATTCAATTAACCACATGGAGTTGGTCTGTTGCCGTAACCTACGCTTTAAAGTTATCAATACAACGGTTTTAGAAGTAGCTTCATGTATCAATCAATGCCATTCGTGTGCTCTTTAATCTTTTTACCGATTAATTCCTCTTATCCGAGATACTATTGTAAGTATATATATTAGAAATGTTCATATTCGATTTTACGTAACACCTGCACTTAAATATGTTCTCCGAGTTTACAAGACATTAAAGAGTTATCGAAGTCTATGAAATTTTAAAATAGTTGGTATGCTAACACATTTACACAAACCATCTACAATTGCATGTCCGAATACTTGTAATGACAAAGTTGTGAGTCTCTTTCTTTTAAATATAACTTGTGAAGACAGTCAAATTTGTAAGTGTAAATTAAGTAGATTAACTTTTTTTCATACATTCATATGGTCAAATTTTAAATTTTGTCCTCTTCAAGAAGGAGCCTTGTGGTATGTTAACTTCGATTAAAGCTCCTGTTATGAAGACCTTTCAGCTAAGGTACAAATGTCAACCTTACATATAATATGTATTAGATTAATGGCGTTAGAAACATTAAGAATCCCGTACTGTCTTGTTTAATCTGTAAACTAAATCAAACCTATATTTTCTGATACAGAAATTTAAAACATACACCTCATATAAAAACAACAATGTTTGGGAGACAATCATTTCTGTGGGCTGCTGCAGTCCTCTTGAACTATCTACCTGAGGTGTTCAGACAGGGCTTAATCTTTAACCAATTTAAATATATGATTTCGAAAATGGGGGTATGTTTTCATGAGTTGACTCAGGTGAGCTGAGCGTATCGACCAGACAATAATATATGTTACATGGCCTCTAAGACAACAAGTCGTAATGATGACATTCGACAATGGTATTTGTGAAAGCACATGCGCAGGCCAATGCATTTTACTGACTATCACAATCTGACAAATCAATTCGTTAATTCTCAGTAATGTCTTGATCTGTCAAATATTATAATAAAACCATGATTTATAAAAGTTCTATAATCTCAATAAAACAGTAAATAATAATAGGTAACAGATGAGGTACCGAAAAGACAGAATGACAATCAGTTCCTGCAGGAAATCCAAATACATATGGAGGTAAGGAGGTATAACTTATACGGGTAAATGTAACTTAGTAGATTTATATGGCAGAGTTGGTTGTAAATAACATCGAGGAGTAGTATGTATTCATATATTCCTGTGTACATGTGTGTATCTATTGAAAAAAAGTTCGAAATAATTTCAAGCGTAAAAAAAAAACAGTTAAAATGCAACAATAAATAGTGATATTCATAAACATTTTGGAAAAAAGTGGACATTGTTTTCCTAAAACCACTAATTGGTAAACATAGACTGCCTGAGAGATACAATGTTCAAATTAACATGTAAAACTCGAACCACTCGTTCTAGCCTTTTTACTTAATGTAATTAATATAACAAAAAACAAAAACAAAACAAATAGACATTGATCAATAATGAACTCTTGAAAAGAAATATTTATAACAAATAGAACAGACTTGTTGACAATTGAGCTAACCTGACCGCTTTGAAATTTTAATTTTTAGATTGGTGTTTCTACAGCTAGTGATTGGTATTTTTGTCGTTTATAAGAGCTTTAACGAAGCAATACTCAAACATTCAAATGAAGTCTTCAGCTTCAATGACAATCTACAATCTGTTAAAACTCCAAATGATACATGGATTCAAAGAGAAAACTCCTTGAGTCATACACATATCCCTACCTTCTTTCCTCGGTGTAAAAAACAACGCAATGTAGTATTTGTTAAAGTCCACAAAACCGGAAGTACAACTGCCTGGGGAATATTTGCTAGATTTGCTCATAACAATGGTTTAAACATGGTACTTCCTAAACGAGAGAGTGGTATTCAGTTCAACTATTTGTCGTCAAGGAATATCAAATTGTCAGAGACAATCTTGCCCCCACCAAGAGGAGAGACCTACAATATTCTTTGCAATCATGCACTATACAATAAGGAACAGTTTGATAAATTGATGCCCCCGGATACAGTCAGGATAGGAATTGTACGCGACCCGGTGTCCGTTGTCAAATCTGCTTTCTTCTATTTCGGATTGTACAACGTGGTCAAAAACCGTCTTCCATCGACTGACAGTCACATGATATTTCACAAATTTCTGGAGCACAAAATATATCAGCTCTACGACTTGCATCGGCCTCTGTTTAATGGTATGGCGTATGACTTTGGCATACCAACAACACAACTTTCGAATACGTCATTTGTTTTAAACTATATCAATATACTAGACAGAGATTTCAAACTTGTAATCATTGCTGAATATTTTGATGAATCTTTAGTTCTGATGAAGAGATATTTATGTTGGGATTTTCAAGACATTTTATACTTAACACAAAATAAAGGCACATGGAGGACATACAATCGACCCAACATGACTTCTGACGACATTAACAGGATAACTACTCTATCAAAAGCTGACAGTGTACTTTACAACTTCTTCAAAGTTAGATTGATTGGCCAAATTCAAAGAGAAGGTCCAAGTTTTGAGCATGAAGTACGACATTTCAAAAAAGTGACGCAACAGCTACGTCAGTATTGTGTCACCACAGAATCTATCAATTCAATGACCATACCGTCAACAACATGGAACAAAGCTTTACATTTCGACCGTGGACTTTGTAATAGGCTGATTACATCAGAAATAGAACTAGTCAGGCAGCTGATCAGGGAAAGTAAGAAAAAGCTGTCACAAAGAGCACAGACCACTAAGATGGTGAAATAACAATGCAATGCTGGGCAGCGTATTTGATACTCATTGTTTCCTTGTATTAACCTAAGTAATTCGACGACATTACTGTTGAATTCTAATATTAAGTATTTGATTTCTATGGAATCTATTCTATTGTCATTCTTCTACATTTTTTCTCATAATTTGACATATTGAGAGGTTTTAATATAACATAAGTATTTAGGAAGCTAGTCTTTATACCCGAGCACTTTGTCTATATAGTACAGGTATATTTTGTTTTATTTGCAAACCATCTCAAAACTTTTGGAATACTTTATTAAGTTAGAAATGAAGTAAGCAAATAGACTAATCTACTCAGTTTTATATTGTTTTCTCCATTAGTATAATTATTATAAACTATCATTGCTAGTATTTCTTTTTCCTTATAAAGACATCAATCTGGTGTAAATTGATTCTTTCATCTACTAAGTAGATTGTATTATTTCATTGATATTTGATTGTTTATCATAAATTTATGTGTTTAATACTTTACACTTTCTGCTTTGTGATTTAATGAAAAATGATAAAAAATAAAATGTGGTAATGACTCTTAATTGGCTGTGCAGACGTGATACTACAATACATTACTCACATTGTGAATGCATGATATTATGTAAGATTTGTTAAGCGACATATGATGGCTGTTTTGAATCTTAGTTCGGCATTTCTGACTTAATTTTCCAGTTGTCGATTTCACAAACTCGTAAATTAAATTAATACTTAAACGACTTTTTGTAATTTAAGATGCTGTAACGTTGCTGATTCGATCATACTTTCTTCCTGACGTTTTTATGGATATTAAGAATAAAACTGGGACCATTTCAGTAAACTTTAGGGCATATAAAGGCAAGAAATGTCATTTATTTTCTTCTTTGGATAAAATTATGTAGGTACTGAACGATCGTGTACTGTAATATGTCAATGGAAAATGCAATGGCGATTCTATGTAGATTTCTCCGAACATCTTACAGTTGTATTATAGTATAGTGACATCGACGGTGTCATGTGTTTTTCTCACTGGTAAACAATAATTTATGATTCTGTATGAAGTGCATGTTTGGAGCTTTTTGATATGTGTATTTGTTTTGGAATAGGTTTCTCATGGTGGGAATTTAAGATTACAAAAATGTCTTCGTTATTGATATGCCACTACTCAATAATTGTAGACGAAACAACAAAATTCGTTTTTAAAAATTAAATAACTTGGCCAAAATTCTTAGGCCTACTTGCTTGAAATATTATTTTACCTACGGAAAATTTTAGCCTAATCACGTCTTTTTTTTCAAATGAATTGCAAATATTTTTGTGGAGAAAGCTCATTCTTATACATAAAATGAATCGGCTGCTAGTAAGTAATTTAATTAAAAGATTTGTCTTAGAAAAACTGCGCTGTCGGCGCTTGTTAGCCTTTCGCACACAATTTATTATTGTAGTAAATCAAGTGACTTGCAAATTGAAATTTATGAATAGTGCAAAATAGTGCCGGTCAAAATTTGCACAATTGCAAATACCTGTATATATATTGATTTTTGATATCCAATCTGTATTTTATGTTTGATCTTTGTATTGTATTTGCTTGACCCAAATGGGTGTAATTTGCAAATAAAGTATTACTAACGTTTGAATAATAGCCCAAATATGACAAAATACGAAAGTGCGCCAATACGGGATTTAGCCGTCCAATACGAATTTTACCAGTCCAATACGAGATTTAGTCAGTACATCATATTGGCCTGGGCCAATATGACGTATTGGACTAGATAGTCAATAAAGGTATAATTGCGTAAGGTTTTCCATATTGGCTGAGTTATTGGTCCTCGGCTCAGTCCAATATGGTTACGCTCGGACAAATAACTAAGCCAATATGGAAAACCTTACGCAATAATACTATACTATCGATATAACCAGTGAGGAAACTAGTTAAAACCAAAGAAATAATATTATACAACTAAGGAAGACTTCTCCAATAGAATTTCATTATAAAAATCAATCGTTCAGTACCCATTCTGTTAATTTCTATGTTTAAATATCAGGAAAAAAAAGTTTTATAATTTTGGCCATCATATTTGAAATATTGTAAAATAGCAATGTATTAGTGTGTGTAGTTGAATTTAACGGCCTGGTGTGTAGTATTTGAAAAATCGCTTATTCTCTAAATTGTTGAGTTTTTCTTTATTTAAGGTTATTAGATGTGCACAAAATACCAAATGTAAAAATAAAGTAATTAAAAAAATGGACTTTTTCTCTACATTTTTACGACATAAATAATATTGTAGCTGACTTTTTGCGGAGTGTACGAAAGTACGAAATTAACAATGAAATTGAATACCTATATTTGTAGGTAGTGATTGCATGGCGAATAGGATTTTTTTTTAAATCAAAGTTTTATTGATGAATAAACGATCTGATTTTGACCTGTTTTTTTTATCTCCTTTGACTCCAGTAAGATATATTATCAAGCCGGTTGATACAGTCAGTTGTAGCACAGTGCGGAAGTTTTTAAAATATTTCAATACATATCCATGACATGTATAAAAACATGGCCGACTAATATTCAACTACTGAACTAAAACCCTTTTTCAGACGTTCTACTCCAAATTATATCTTACATGTACATGTTTTGAATATGAATTAATTTTAATCAACCATTAATTTTCAGTGTAACATGGTTTTATCCTGAAGCATGTCTTTTAGTTACTATAAAAGTTTGTAGTCATGATACCATTGAGAGTTATACCAGTAATCAAACACCAATATTTCCATCAATTATTAAATGTGATATAAGATCAATTTTCTTTTCATGCGAAAGAAGTAATATAAATCTGTTTTCGTATTCGTTGTTGTGGATATATTCGATGCAGGATTACAATAAGAGATAAAAGAGATAAGTTTTAAATCTGATTTTTTTCACCAATTACTTAGTAGTTTGTTTGGAAGTTGTAAATATAACTGTGAATACGATACAATTCTCCAACTGCCAGGCAGGTAGACAGGCATAAGCCGAACACAATTTTCTAGTGGAGAAACATTTAAATTTAACTGTTAAAACCTGAATTGTAAATGCATGAACGTTATTTTGATAGTTTGGTTAATATCCTCTTACATTTAAAAGTGATTATAAAAATGGCATGACTTTTAAGGTTCTATTGTCCCTACACCTAACACCATATCAATGTTTTAGAAATGAAACAATAAAAACAAATCGGTTAAAACATAATGTGGCATACCAATAAATGATCAGGCATGAAACTTTTTTTCTCTTTACGTTGATTTTGTTTTGATGAAAGAGGCACTGATTTTCACGAAGTTTTTTATCTATGTGTGTGTGTTCTTTTAAACTGTTCATTGTTTTGTTTTGTTTTTAATTGATTTACTACTTACTTTTGCTTGAGATCGATGTATAGACCTGTAATTTTGTTTAACCTTTTCTTTGTTTTTGTATGAAATGATTGAGTCAAATTGTCATTGAAAACAGCCCCTTCAACATTGAAAATATATAAAACATTGCAAAATACTTTGAAAAGTCCCATTTTTCAGAAAATGTTTTATCAATAATAGATTCTTCATTTTTAATCACTATAGCAACCACCGGTTTCCATTACTGTCATTTTTCATCCTAGCTAAAAGTGTTAAACTAAACTAAACTGTGGAGTGTTGACATACAGCTTATCCACTATAAACCACCTAATCAACGATAACATATACATTTCATCGATTTTTGGTTACTTTTGCAAGTTCGTTATTCGTTGAAACATATACATAAAATCGGCAAAAATACCGAAGCATCATTTCGGAAAGACAATTCAGGATATTATTCAAGACACCAGAACCCAAGGACATGACCAAAACATGAAAAAAGGAAATAGAGACGATCCATCACATACTGAGTATGATACAATGACATACAAAAGAGTAACCAAGGTAACCAAGACTCCAACGGAAACCAAAAGAATGCAACCTACGGACAAAGACCAGACACTGAAAACTGACACACAACAAGGAACACAAAATAATCAAACTAATGGACACAAAGTAACAAAAGTATATGAGCAACTCGGACTCCACTAAAAACTGGGAGCATAGACCAGGGTAAGCGTCCTCTGCTTTTCTAGAAACACCCGCCGAGTTGCTCATAAAAAGTCAAGTCCAGGGTAGACGAAAGATGAAAGGAAAACTACGACACGTTGAACAAATCAGTTTGCATGGTGCAAATGGATACACCATAACGATCCACGAGATCATGACGACGACCATTAAACTTCTGTAGTGGTGACATCAATCTTGTAGCAACATAACCCTGTTCTAGAAGCTTAAATGTAAGAAGTAAATTAGAAAAAAAGAAAAACAAAACACACACAAACCTGAGACACTTACAACAGGAACTACTACCAAAAAAAAAAAAAAAAAAGGAGTAACAAGTAACATCAGGTGTTCCGGAGGATAGACATGGTCTGCTCCGAAAGTGGCATCAGCCATATTGTAAGTGAGTAAACTCTAGTAAACGTGAAGATAAAAAAGATTAATACAATAGACGACCGTAAAAATATTGGTTAAATGGTAGACAAAGTTTTTATCATGTGTGCTATAGTTGGCAATTTTCGTGTGTATACAGTCAAACGAAAACACTAGGTTAACTTGACGATGTATTATAATGATAGGTTCAAGTTCATCGCTTTTACACAACACGAGCACTTGGAGGTCCTGGTGTTACTTTTCTATTAAACAAAAAGCTCATTAATTTCTTTCTGAACAAAAATGCAATCGTACTTGACACACCAATAACCGTTACCCCGGCAACGGCTCCCCCTATAGCCGCAGAATTGTTATTTGATTTTTCGTCCTCGTTCGCGAAATTCAAGTTATCAGATGCAATTGTCGAAGAACCCATGGAACCGGTGACATGTTGAAAACCATTTTGATTCTGATTAAGGTTTTGCTGATGTTGGTTTTTATCAGGACTTGGTCCTTGAAGATTATTCTGACTCGGAGTTTGGAGCATAGACTTGACATTTGTTTTTATTGATAGTGTTGTTATCATAGCGTGTGTTACTGGTTTTAAAAATCCTTGCGAGGGCATTTTAAATTTAACTGTCGTTTGAGGTGGTAGAGTTGTCTTTTTCAGCGACACCATCACTCCAGATGTTTTACGAGTACCTTCAGCATATGCCGCTATAATCCAACCTCCAAAGTATTTTTGTTGTACTTGAGAAATGCACAGAGAACCATTGTTATGCAACACAAAATTAGTATTTGTAAAATTCACGATGATACCACTTTTCTGGTGTTTCCAACTTGCCTTGGGGAACGGATCACCATCAACAACACATGGTAGACACAGAGAGTCTCCAGGAAAAACTGTCATCAGATGACTTCCACAATTTATTTCAGGATCCCTGTGGCTCAACACACATCCACCTGAACATAATAAAAACAAAAATAAAAAATTCAGAACCGTCATCATCTTATTCCAAAAACCGTATTTCGTTTAATTTGGTATTTTCCTTGTAAATTCTAATTCATACTGAACGTCGTCAGTTTATATCTGCTTCAGGTTTTGACTGACGTCTTAGTATTAGGAAGGTATTAAGAAAGGCATGTTCTCTCAAAAGTGTGCAAGTTCTGTTTGTCAAATATTACATCGAAAAAACAGTGATTAGTTCCCTTTATATCCAACCTTTACTCAGGTAATTTTTCTTTGATATTAAACAATTGTGATACAATCTAAATCTTCTCTCCCCAAGTATGCAAATATCACTTTTCATTTTGATATGCCTTCTTTTTCATCCTTATGATATATACATGCTTAACAAGATTGCAATAAAATGAAATAAATCAGCTTTTAATCTTCTATTGATTCTACAGCAGATCATTTGAAAAGATATTCGTCAGTTGACTCGTACAATGGCTTTACTGACGAGCACAATATCTATATCCATCATGCAGATGGACATGCGGCGGTTTAGTATTTCAGTGGGATACCAATATAGATTGTACTTTTGCGTAAGGTCCAATACATGGTATTACGAACTTTGATCTTACATGTCACTATCTGGAATGGTTCGTTCTACTGTTACATATACGCGGAACTTCCTTGATTCACAGAAATCATGATTTGGAAAATAACAATTTATTCCTTTAAAATCATATCGCACTTTGTAGCAATGCAGAAGGCAAAACCGAGGATAAAACAATGCCAGGAAACCAAAAAGACAGCAGACAAACAAAACAATTGTCAGGAAACCGAAAAAAATACAACAGACGAACAAAACAATATCAGGAAACCAAAAAGACAGCAGACGAATAAAATAATGCCAGGAAACCGACCGAAAAGATAGTAGGCGAAGAACAAACCGTACCTTATAACTGAAAAGTAAACAAAGAAAAAAAACGAACGAACCGAACAACGTTTATAAAAACAAAGCTTCCGCTAAAAAGTGATGTGTATGAACAGTAAATAAGTCGTCAAAAGAGGAATCACTTTCGTGTGCATACTTTCTCTGTCTTATGGGAACAACCGTATTGGTTAATACTTAACTATTAATTATAAGAATACGACATCTTAGTTACCTTACCGAATAACTGAATCGACGTAGGAGGACGGACAAACAACTAATGATTTTTTTTTATCTCTATACAAAATATGTACTATTTTGTTTAGAGTTATTGTTTAAGTTCGAAGAGGAGCATCAAATACCTTATAAAAAGTTCAAAATGAAACTGAAACAACACTGTCCTATCAGATAAATCATTTTTAAAAAGTATATGTATGTGTTATATTAAAGAATGATACAATGTTTGAATTCTTAATTTGATTTAACACATGTATTCTGTATAACAATCTCTTTCTAAAGACAATCAAATAGGCTCCTAGAGAGAATAATAATCTGGTCTGACAAATAACTGCCATGATAACCTACATAAAAATAAAACGAATAAACACTTCAATCAAAAGATTCACTTCTCATTAAGTCCGGTCTTGGCTATTAAATAAAGCATCTGCTAAAAAGAGAAGTGAATGCACCTTAAATAATTCATCAAATGAGATATCGCTTTTGTATAGCATGGGTTGTGTCCTTATTGTATGACTTGTGAAGTATCGTGATTCTCAACCCCGCACCATGTACAAAATTAGGATTGATTTTGCATACGATGCGGGCATAACTCTGTAGGTTTAAACTGGTCTAGAGCTGGCATGTCAGTTAACTGCTAGAAGTAGTCCTTAGTTTGTTCCTTTGTTTAATTTACATTCAGTTTCTTCATTTTCGTTGTAACAAGGGACAGACCTTTTTGAACAGATGTTTAGGTGTGTTTTATTGCGTAATATTTTTTCCACAGTGGCCAGATTTGAAAGGGGGTTGTGATCACGCCAAAGTATATTAACCCCGCCGAATTTTTGCGCCTATTCAATCTCAAGAATTTCAGGCCTCTCTATGTCTTGTTTTGTATTCACCTTTAGTTTATTTCTATGTTACTTGAGTATATATCATGAATTGTACGATCGGCGCCGTATACATAAAAAAAATTGCAACGTGTTTTGAAAACACATAAAAAGCATAATTATGTTTATCATAGTTATGTTTATCCTATTTTAGGAACACCATGAAAAACATGTTTCAGGCTAACGAATTAATTCATGAAAAAAAAAAAATAAATAAAAATCATATGGTATATCACTCAGGGGCACCAGTGTTTGGTTGAATACCTCTTCTATATATATTGCGTAGTTTTGGTAGTTTATTAAACCACAAAAAAATTTAATGTATTTACTTCTGTTTTTGGAACTGAAAAGTTACTACGCAGGCTTTTTGTACCGTGCTATATTTCTTACAATTAGGCTTGTGGAAAAGGATTATTTTGCTTCAAGATTGAAGTCACCACTACAGAAGTTTTATGGTCGTCATCGTGAACTCATGGATGGTTACAGTGTATCCATCTGCACCATGAAAATTGATTTTTTGAACGTGTTATAGTTTTCCTTTCGTCTTTCGTCTACCCTGGACTTGACTTTTTACGAGCAACTAGGCGAATGTTTCTTGAAAAGCAGAGGACGCTTACCATACCGGTGCACATGGTCCATGCTCCCAGTGTTTAGTAAAGTCCGACTTACTCATTTACTTTAATTACTCTGTATGAATTATTTTGGATATTTTATGAACTTTGTTGTGTGTGTGTCTGTTTTTCATGTCTGGTCTTTGTCCCTGGATTGCAGTTTTTCCGCTAGAATATTGGTTCCCTTAATTAGTCTTCCATGTTAGCACTATGTCCCTGGATTATATTCCGCTAGAATCTTGGTTTTCTTGATTACTCATTTTTGTACCTAATAAAGAATATAAGTATCGAACAAAAAAATGAACGATTTTTTTATAAAGTAGTCTTCCTTCGTAAATTAATTATTTTTAGAGAAACAATAAAGACTTAAATGCAGCTATTTGTAAAATAACATAATAAACATTATAACATACTAAACATTATAACATAATAAACATTATAACATACTAAACATTATAACATAATAAAATGAAAGTATTTCCATACGAAATGGGCGTGAAGTTTATGAGATGTGCAAAATAACGTTGTCAGTTTAGATCTTAGTACAAATGCACTGTAAATAGTAACAGAACTAAAAAGGTAATGCTAACGTACTTTTGCAACCCTGCTCCCACAAGCATGCTTCGTTATTTTCGAGTCAATGCATCATGCCCTATAATCGACTTGTTAATCACGAATTTCTGCAGTAAGAAAATCCAATGGTAAACTTCCCCAAATTTCTTTCCTCGGACAACAGCGAAATAATAATGTACACCTGGAAGAACGACTTCTAATCTCTATCCACTTGACAATGACCAACCGGCTCTTTCATGTGATACGCCGATAGCTGTTATTTAATGGGGAGCATTCTATATTTATTGACAATGGTCTTGTTAGGTATAATTTTTGTTGGAATCGGGGAATAAATTAACATTTTTATTGCGATTACGGGGCTATACTTGTAGCTACTAGCCTTCACAAAGTGCCATTAATTTGTAAACGTTTTGAAGAGTGTTTGTAGAAGGCAATTATAAGAGCTTTTAAAAGGGTGCGAGATTATCGTAACACAAAACATAGTTCTTTGGGAATTTAAACAATTTCTTGAATTGTCAATAAACATCAGAAAATTAGTCATCTGTGCTTTTTTACTGAAGTTTGACATAGGAAACTGTCACAAATAAAAACAAGTAACTCTAAAGAAAGATTTTCTATCTTGTCGCCCGTAGTTGTTTCGAATGTTTCCAAAAAGTGACCAAACCTAAAGTCGTGACCTCCATTGAGAATCCACATGCTATTCCGGCTTTCATTTCGTGTGGTATAAACCTGTCTATTCAATGATATCAAACTATCAGCTCAAATTTAGATACAAACAACGATTCAGTACATATGAATGAATCATTATTATTTTATTGGTAAACTTAATTTTAAGAAGTATCAGGTGACATTGAGTTTAGAACGTTCATTTCCAATCGGCCGTTATTTCGATTAACTCCTCAGCGGGTTTCTGACCCATACATGTTGCGTACCTTAATTCATGTTGAAGAAGTATCGTGTTATGGACGCTGTAAAAATTTTGTACTGAGTTTGTATACGGGTGATAATGTGCTTTCCATAAGCAGAAAATTAAAATACCGACTGTGATTGGTACTTGCTGCCTCTATCTAGCAGACCAAGCATTGGTACTCATTGCCTTTATTCAACAGACCAAGCATATATTGGTGTCATGGGCTTAGGTAAACTATCATAGTCCACTCGTTCACCGAGCACCTCTATATATATATATGTGAAACTTGGATAGATAACACATTTTTCAAGGTATGTAAATGTATTTATAAAAGAACTACTGTGGAAGTACTATTGTTCGTGGGGTACCAATTTTCGTGGTTTTCGTGGGAAGGCCAAACCACGAAAGTTGCTTCCTAATGAAAAGGACATTTTCATAGATGTGTTAACTGAAAATCTCGAAACCACGAATTCGAGAATCCACGAACTTGTGTTTCTTCCCCAATCCACGAAAATTCGTATCCACGAATTAAAGTACTTTCACAGTATATGATCTCTAAGAAATATGAAAGTGGACCGGACGGTTCAACGAGGAAAATTGCTATTATTTTTTTTTTAGTCAAACGTTTGCTTGGTGTCATTTGTGTGCGCAATAATCACATTAAAATCGAGAGAGCAACATTCCCCCTGTCATAATGAACTTTTTTATTAACAGATAACCTTTTATATCTTGTATCACTTTTTGGTATTCACTAGTCTTTACTTTTTGATACGACCTCGTTAATGATGACGATTGTGTTTTTTCGGCCTTGACTATCCTTTGCGCATCACGCATGACCAGCCATTTCAGGGATTGTGTCCTGCTAGCGTCAATTCTATTAAATTCGATATTTCGCTACCCTCCCCCCCCTCGTTTTAGCATTTCGTTTTTACAGTGTTCCCTCGTGTGGTCCAGTCGGTTAGTTGATTGGTATCACCTGTTTGACCCATTAATTCCATAACAATAGAAATTTCTGCTACATCGGTTTTTATTAGTTTTCTATTGAGTGCTACTTAAAATATTTAACATTAAACAAATTCTGTGTAAAATTAGTCGTGTTACTAGAATTAACATCTGCAGTGGGGTGCATAATGAAAACTGCCACTAGACGGACAGGTCCCTAGGCAGTGCTAAGGTATGTTCATTTTAATTCTTAGTGAAATACATATACTGGTATTCGTTTTCGTTTTTTCTGGTGATATGTTTTGTGTTTCTATGGCTTAATACTGCGCGTATGTCCTAACGATTAAATGGATATGATATAACGATTTGTTTGTCTTTGTTGTTGTTGTTGATGTCGTTTTTTGTGTGTGTGAGAGTGTTCAAAAAGATGTCAATATCCAGTAGCAAGGGTTCAAAAACTTTTAGTTCTAAAGCAGGGGCACAGTTTAAAGATAACTCAGTGAAAACAGTTAGTACTTGTAGACGCCATTTCTATATTAATGACTTTCCATAACCTCATATAATTATATTTGTTGCTCTGAAAAAAAAAAACACTTCTCAGTCATACTTATACTAGCTCCCTAAATAAAGTCGAGAAATTGTACAAAAAAATATCACCGTTTCTAACGCTAAAAAACAAGTTGATGACATGCAGCGAATGACAAGGAATGGAAAGTAAACCACGAAATGAAGACACTGAAGACGAACAAAACTGATCGGAAGTAGTTTATATCAAATTTTCATACAAGTTTATACAAAAAAAGCTACAGCATCCCGTACGTTCGATACGTGATAAGAACATGTAGTCCCTGAGGAGAACAAATAAAAGTAATGAAGGAGAGGAGGAAGGATTTGTCATAATAAAATGGCAGAAAATATTTTCGATAAAAGTTTGATATACTGTTTTGACTATCTCATTACTTCACATGTTGTCGGTACAAACGTTGTTTTTACCCTTGTCTCTTTGTTGTCGGTACAACAGTTGTTTTTTATCCTTGTTGTCAGTCCAAATGTTGTTTTTTATCATTGTTGTCGGTACAACCATTGTTTTTATCCCTGTTGTCGGTACAAACGTTGTTTTTTTATCCTTGTCTCTTTGTTGTCGGTACAACAGTTGTTTTTTATCTTTGTTGTCGGTCCATCCGTTATTCTTATCCTTGTTGTCGGTACAACCATTGTTTTTATCCCTGTTGTCGGAACAACCGTTGTTTTTATCCCTGTTGTCGGTACAACCGTAGTTTTTTTTTTATCCCTGTTGTCGGTCCTACTGTTGTTTTTCATCCTTGTATCTATTTTCTTTATTTGCAAAGTTATAATGACCTTAATATCATTAAAACAAATGATAGCGGACATTGTATAAAAATGAAATACGGCGAACATTTTACAAAAACGATTTATGGAGAACATTGTATAAAAACGTATTACGGCCGACATTGTATAAAAATGCTCTATTTCTATAATTGATATACACTACGGTTCGTTTAACGTTGTATTTTCATGGACTGGGTTTTTTTTAAATGTCCTTGACTGTCGGGTCTCGAGTTTTTTATTGTGTATATATATTTATATATTTTGGGGATACCCTATGGGTACCATAGCAGCCGTTATTTTAATCATCGTTTTTTTTTCACTATTTCTTTTTCTAATTTGGTTAAGTACATTCAATCTGGACACACCATAGCAGTCATTCTTATAACTTTGTAGTTAATTATTATTCTTCCCACGAATATACATTATATCAGAATATGTTTGTTTCTCTGTGCAATAAGTCAGCGAGTCAGAAACAAAAGTTTATTCGTACTATTTTATTTATATATGTATAGTTTTGAATTAAAGTATTGTTACTCAACTCCCAATGACATGAATCAGAAGCAGGCTTGACAATTAACAATGCATTTTAGACCAATTTTAACAGTCGTGAAAATCAGAAGTAAAAAATTCACCTAAATCTCTGAGTTATAGATTGTATACAGAAGGTTTTGGAATGGAAATCTATTCCTGAATTTTAGATGACAAAGATATTATTACAGCTCTTTGTAGATTTAGAACCTTGAATAATAACCTTCCCACTGAAAGTGGGCGTTGGCAAAATATAAGTAGAGAAAAAAGAAAATGTCATTTATGTGATTCGGGAGATATTGCGGGATGAGGTGACAAAAAAAAATCCATCTAGCAGAAAAAATATTAAAAGACCAAATATGTAAAGTTTTGATGAATTATTATAGCTCGTCATCTTCTGTTCTCAACAATTTATGTAAACTTATGCGACAGATTACAAAGATATTGTCTCCAGGGTAGTTCTCTAAATTTATGTATATAAAACTCATCAAGAATGTGACTCAATATTACTCCTTCCAATACATGTACAATAATCAACTTATAAACGTTACATGTATCTATGTAAATTGTATTGAATTTGTTCTCTGTGTAATGATATTACGGTGTTTCAGTAATAAAAGATATAAAGGCTTGGAATTTAAAAAGATTCTCAATAAAAATATAATTAAATTCAGAAATTAAAAATGATAGGATGATTAATTGAAAAGAGTGAATATCCAAAATATGATCTTCAAACGTTCTTGGCACGAGCAGTAATTTGATTTTCTCGATAACCAATCAATTATCCTATTTATTAAATAGATTTCTCCATTATGTATTGCTATTTTCAACAAAACATCAAAATTTTCTGAACATTTTCGTGTTGTGACGTTTTGGCGGAGGAAAGTTCGAGAGTGAAATTATTGAATTTATTACACAGCGTGAATTATCGTTTATATTACACCGGGACAGTCCGCTTGGTGGTTTATACGGTCTTGACTATCCGTACGGATCTCACACGACCGCTCCTTGCGGGGATTGTGTTAGTAGATTTCTGTTAGTAGTTGGAAGTAGCGAAGCCCAGCCTTCGGGATATCTGACCGAAGAACTCAACCAAAGTATGTCCTACTAGCGGATGGACTGCTGATGATCTGGCCTAGTGGGTCCGAGAGCGTTTCCCCACTACCTGTTTGGGAGTACTTCAACATGAAGAGTCCACAGGGACAGGAATTTTATATTATATATATACTCCTTGACAGGGAACATTCCATAAATCACCGTTATTTATTCAATAAAATCAAAAGTTAGTCAAATTGAAGTTAAATGATTTTGTTAACACTCTTTGTAATAATCCTCAAAAATTTTGTTATGTGCTTATTAGATCTAAATATCTGTCATCTCTTTTATTGTCTTCCCAGAGATTATTTTCGAAACGTAATTCAATTATACTGTATATTTGAATTTTGATTTAAAACAGTGTAATATTGGATTATTTCGAACTAGATCAATTATAAAAGTAAAAATAATTGTGTCGCTACAAGTACTTAAATGTGACATATAGCCTGAAACAAACAAGCATCAAAGATGTTCGCACCTTTGATCGACAGTTTCCGTTAATCCACTGGATTAAACAGCCCTAGTCGTTCTAATCCAATTATCTTCCTGCATCTACATGGGATTAACATGCATATTGTGTAATTAACATATGGATTGATAAGATATTACACCTTCCTCAGGTAATCACCGGTTTTCTTTGTTGTTATATATTGTTTGGTCATATAGTTCCCCTTCATTAATTATTAAAGGTGATAATTTCTGACTGAGTAATCTGTTAGAGTAGATATTAATTTCACTAAGACAGGTTTTCATACAAAATTACTCCTATTGATATTTAATTGATAAAGTTGTATATAAATACATACAAACTTGTACCAGAGTATTAAAACGTGTTGATTGAGTATTCAGAAAACACAGTCTACTGTTAAGAATCTAGAAAATCCATATATTAAATAGAAAATATTTATTTAAGCCTTTTAACTGCAAACTCAAGGAATGAAATTCTGAAAAAGGTAAGATATTAATGAACTAAAAGAATCTTCTACGTGAATATAACAATATTTGGTATCAGACTGTCAACCTTTTTATTAGCTTGACTTCCAACTAAATATGAACTTCTGTGATTTCAGTATATGTTTCATGCAAATCATATTAACTCCCAAGAATAAGCGGCGAATTGTAAAATAGCTATATCGCTCGGCCCATATTGTTAAAAACTACTAACAAGATGATATATGACATCCATTGGCAAAGCTTTAGAAATTACATATTGATAAATGTTTTCATACAAACCAAAGTATTAAAAAAGCATCACTAATCCCCATGGAACAAATAGCATTATTATAGACGGTAGCATACCACGGTAGTCTCTAAGCCGTTGTTTAAACAAGGCCCGTAACTGCATTAGGAGCTTCTATCCCTAATCAAAATGTTTGTACAACTAATGTTGACAAGGTTAATACTTTGAAATGGTAGTGTTTTTGGAGAGATTATTTATTTTTGTTTCTTGTTTTTCTATGAGATTCCGAAAGTGTCAAAGCATGACACGCTTTATAACAACATTATAAAAGTGAAAATATATATTTTACAGATTTATCAACATTAGAAACTCAGTGTCTAGTTCACACACAGAGAGATCACCATTATATTGGACCAATCTTAAATAACACTACATGGTAAGCACTAGTTGATTTTTAACATTATTAAGAACGATATGTTTACTTGTAAATTATGTTTGAATAATATAATAGGTGCCTAAACGAATATGAATTGAACATTTCACTATACAGCTTTTATGATGAACAACAACATACTTGTACAACACGAACGTCGATCACAACATTTCACTATAAAATGCTTGTACAAAGTCAAAAACGCAGTGGTTAATTTCCCTTTTCTACAGTGTATCCCTGATTTTGCCAGTCCATGTATTATTAAATATGCCCCTTCTCGAAATATGATTATGAGTTCAGTAATTTTTTCAATATCTTTATATAAAAAATAATAAGTTCATGTACAAACATTATTTTGTCGCTAAAACATAAATATCAGCCCAAGAGGTATCGCTTCAGAACTTGTATGTTTGTTTCAGAATATTTTTAATACAACTTCATTTTTTCTTTGCAGATCTTTGAAAATCTTACCGCCATCTGAAATGATGAATCGGTTGTTCTGTCTGTTCGTACTAGTTGCCGTTTGCTCTGCAAACAATGTCATAAAATTCCAAATCATGGAGGAACTTGCTGTCGGATCAATGGTGGGTAATATTGCACTTGAAAGTGGATTACTAAAAAAATTTACTGTCGACGAACTTTCGAGGATTAATTTCAGCTTTCTAGACCGAACGGAAATGCGAAAACTGTTCACAATTCACGAAAACACCGGAAATATTCTCATTGACACTGTTGTAGACAGAGAGACCGAATGTATATATTTGGACTTGTGCATCCTGAGATTTGATGTTGCTGTTCATTCATCGAATCCACAGCTTTTTGAAATTTATTCAGTTGAGATTACTGTAGAAGACAAGAACGATAATTCACCTAAATATCCTGTTGACTCAATTACAATGCATATACTAGAATCCGCAGTAATTGGAACATCATTAGGTTTGATTGAAGCAACCGATATGGACTCAACAACGAAGAATTCTATTTATTCTTACCAACTTGTACACAATAAAGACACTTTTGCTCTGAGTGCAAACAAGTCATCAGATGGACGATTTAATTTACGACTTGTCCAACTTGTGGAGTTGGACCGAGAGAATAAAGAACGATACGAGTTGCAACTCCTCGCCAAGGATGGCGGAAACCCATCAAACACCGGAACGTTAAACATAGTCGTCCAAGTCACCGACGAGAATGATAATGCTCCTGTTTTCGAGCAAGACACCTACATCATAAGTATCAATGAGAACACGGCAAAACAAACGCCGTTACTCGCAGTGAAAGCTTATGACCAAGACAGTGGCCCGAACGGTGACATAGTGTATAGTTTTAATCCAAGACAATCGGACATAGAACGAATTTTAAAAATTTTCAAAATAAATGAAAAAACAGGAGTAATATATGCAGCTGGCAATGTTATATATGGTAAACAAAATGTCTACACTATCGACGTAGTGGCTAGTGATAAAGGGTCACAGTCTCGTGAAACTCATACAACAGTGGAAATAACCGTATTGGATACTACAAACAATAGACCGAATGTACATTTAAATTTTCTAATCCCTGAAAACGAAAGTTTTGTGAGTCTTATAGAATCGGCTCAAGTCGGCACAGTGATAGCACATGTAACAGCAGACGACAGTGATTCTGGCGCCAATGGTCAAGTGATTTGCATGATAACTAACGAGTTTGTTACACTACAAAATATTTCAGGGAAACCAGGATACTTAATAGTGTTGAAAAGACAATTTGATCGTGAATTGAAAGAGGAACATTACATTTCTGTCACGTGTTCTGATAATGGTTCTCCGAAACTCAGTACGTCAAAAAGCTTCATGTTAAGGATTTTGGATGACAACGACAATGCTCCCATCTTTCTTGAATCGACATACTCCGGAACTATTGATGAAAATAACTCAAATGGACAGTATTGTCTGCGAGTCTCTGCTAGTGATGCCGATGTGTGGCCAAATGATAACATTCGCTATGTTATGTCTGGTGCCTCCAGTGATTTCTTCTCTATCAATCCAGTAAGTGGAATTATATCTGCCACACAAAAGCTAGACAGGGAGAAAATGGACGAGTACAGGTTCACAGTACTGGCTATTGATGGCGGGAACCCTGCATTAACCGGTACTAGCATTGTTGTCATATTTGTCGGTGACCTCAATGATAACCCTCCACGGTTTGATGTACCATACTTTCAATTCTTTGTAAAGGAAAACGGGCCCTCTGATACAATAGTGGGAACAGTAAAGGCATATGATTCAGATGTTGGCATAAACAAAAACATTGTGATTTCGATGGTCCAGGCGGAGGGAACCAGCTTACCATTTACCGTCAATGAAAATGGTGAAATAAAAACAACGGAATCATTTGACCGCGAGGAAGAAAGTCGCTATACGTTTGAAATAGTCGCTACAGACCGAGGTGTGCCTTCGTTGTCTTCAAAAATATTTGTACGAATGTTCATAACTGACGAAAATGACAATGAGCCAATAGTAAAGTATCCTAACAGCATAAATAACACCATTCAGAAAACATACTCTGCTACTTCAGGGACCTATCTCACAACCATCGAAGCAATCGATATTGACGAAGATGGACCTAATAATCTGTTAAATTACGAATTTTTGGCAGGAAATGAAGATGACGAGTTCTTTCTGGGCAGAAACTCTGGTAAAATCTACCTGAAGAGGCAACTAAGTGGAAAGTCAGCAGTCATGAAGACTCTGACGGTCAAGGTCACGGATAGCGGTGATGTTTCTTTAGAAACTAATGTGACCTTTACATTGGCTTTGACTTACGTAGATCCTTCAGTTGTTTCACCTTTCCAATCAGCTGAAACTGACAACAAACATGTTATAATAGTGATTGCAGTGGTTTCCATGACAATTATAATATCCGGTGCTTTGATTGCTATTATCTGCGTCTTGCGCCATAGCGAGCAAATCAGAAAGAAACACACAAATGAGCGTGAAAAGAAGACAAATATCGTTCCTCAGCTCTTTAAAGAACAAAATCTTAAACATATACCGGAAGTAAATGTCCAAGAGAATTTATCATATCAAGAAGTCCTTCCTGCGAAAGGGAAAGAAATAATGTCAAGTTACGATGAAGATCTTGATAACATGGAGCTGTACACGTCGTTCGGTACATCAGTGTTCACAGATACGTTACCAGGAATGGAGGTTGGTACAGTTGATAAGAAATTTAACAAAGTTTCAATTGAGTTTAAAAGAAAATATTTGAAAAAAGACTTCCTAGCTATGAAAAAAAAACAAAACAAAAAACAAAAACAAAAAACAAAAAAATGTTATTCTACCCTGGAGGAACGGAATTCACAACTATACGTTGTAGGAGTACCAAAACAGTATGTATTGGCAACTCCTTTCGGGTCGAGCTCTAAAATTGTGTTGACAAAGTTTCTGTAGACAATGAAACATAAGCCATTTATCTTCAGAGCGTTCTTATCATCTCTATATTTGTTCCTTTTATGCAGAAGCCAGGCCAAACAATGGACGACCAAAGGACAATGAAACGATCGTCACTGAAACACATTCTTTCAGACGAAAGAATTTCAGGAATACATAGTCTGGGCGATATAAGCGAAATATCAGGAGAAGAAAACTCTGATAGTGGGCGTGGCAGTAGCGACCCAGATTTAACAAGACAGTCAATTTCATATAGTAAGTATTTGTGTCCGTCTTCGTAAGCCGAAAAAATCCCGTTTAAAGCTTGTTTTATCATAGATAATAGCATTTTGTATCATCATCTTTTGTGGTAACCGTAACGAAGTTGTTACGATAATAAACACTATCACTGCAGTTAAGCGACATCTATATATAAATGTAAAAGTACCAATAATACAAATTTTACAACATGTTTCAAGGAGCGATTTCTCCCCCAAAATTACTATTGTTTCTGCTGTAGGTTAGAAATGATGGAACACTGAGGTGTCCACCTTCTGAATCATATCGTTATGTTATTACATTTTTTATTTGTATTTTAGATTCAGAAAAGTTTCTACACAAGCCAAAATCGATGTGGAAAAATAAAACCAGGCAGACAAGTAAACAACAATTTACAGACGTACAGACACAAAGAAAAAATATATCAGACTCAAATCATATACAACAAAAATTCTATGGTTTTGTGGATCAACCTGATGATTATACTCACAGTTATAACACATTTCAACGACAAGACCTCAAAGTAGTGAGATTTAATGAACAGGGACAGTTCTGTGTAGAAACTTCGTCATTTGTATGAGGAATATTTTTGTGTATTAATTTTTTCTTGAGTTATTCAAATCGTCAAAATTTAATTTGACATAAACAAACAACATTCTATTAACATGAAACTAAGTTGAAAATCTTTTGTGTGTGTTTTAGTCTGAGAAAACGTTTCAAGTTTTCTCTATAAATGGTGCTTTATAAATTAACAAACGCACGATTGTTGTTTTGTTGATAACCTTATTTTAGATGCACTTTGTTTTTGTTTGTTTGTACAGAGTGTCACGTTTGTTATTTTTATGTATTTATTTTGTTATCTTGCCTAACATGTTGATTTCTTGTTGAAATAACCGAATAAATTGTCACAAATATAGGATTGTCAATAATTTATAAGGGAAACAAAGCGAAATCTCGGATAGACAGTTTTTTATACGGAGTCAATTGGAACCGATGCATGTGTAGATACGTACTGAAAACCAGGGAACGAAGACGGATATTGTGATACATAAAGAAAAATAAACCGCAGATAATACATAGAAACTAAAACAAATCACACAGAAAAAAAGTGAGATCAATTACAAATGATTAATGAAAGCCTCGAACCCAACTTGAAAAAGACAGAAAAGAAAAGGAACTCCCTTAAATAGTAAAACACAAAATTTCCTTATCATATTATCATGACCTGAATATCACATATATCTCTTATTCCGCATAAAACTCAAAATTATGATTTTCTTGCCATGTAGTTAGATTAAATAAAGAGGTGCAGCGTCACACAAGTATTATTTACAAAGTGTTATTAAAAGACATTCATCATCTGATCGTAATGCATTCAATCTGAATTGAGTTATCTTTATTTAGTCGCAAGATATAAAACTAATATATTTGTCAGCCTGACACCTGGACATTGGGATCGATTTTACAGGAAAACTATTGACCAAACTATATGACAAACGCGATGACTTTTCATTCCGTATTGTCAACTTTTCTTTCATCTGTGGCACATGCATATGGAGTTTTCATATCACAACCCATATGTTATGACAGAGCTTGCCGTTACTACGCACACTTTTTGTATCTCCCTTGATTACTTATACATGTACAATTAGGCTCCTGGAACAAGGTTATGTTGCTACAAGATTGAAGGAATCACTACAGAAGTTTTATGGTCGTCATCGTGAACTCGTGGTTCGTTACGGTGTATCTATCTAGTTTAGTATAAACAAATTTTATTCATAAATTATGATGAATAGGATTGGATAACAGGTTTGGCCTATATACATCCTCTCCATACAAGGAAACATACAATACATGGGGATATGTACAGTACAAAATATTATGTAAAAGAATATGTTCAAAGAAAGATAACTCTATTTTCGATGGAAGACGAACAAAAAAAATATTCATTGTATCATTGATTCAATACTTTTCTTTGAAAAATAAAGTAAAATTGGGAAATGAAATGTGTGAAAATTGGTAAAAATATCTTAGCCAAAATAATGTATCATCAAAAATTTTATTTTTACACGTAATCATGTATCAAAAATTAAAAAGGAAGAATTTGAAAATTATGATGTTCAATCATCAAACTAAACCACAATTCTTGAAAAGTGTATACAGATTTCTTCTCGTTTTTTTTTAATTCAACAAAGTAGAAAATAAGTATATAAACATTAGTGTGTCAACAAAACTACCATTGGGACCATATAATTGTGTATTACTTAAATCGTTTAGTATTCTTGATATAGGTTTGAATAGCCAACGTCATCTTAATATTATTATCGTATGTCAGGAGTTCATCACCATATAGTATGTTTTGTCAATCTGTAGTTCCATACAGACATCCTGTAGTGACCACCTCTGAAGTTGATAGTATGGACAAACCATGAAATAGTGATAATTATCTTCGGCCGTGTCTCCACAGCGAGGACAGATTGTGTTGCCGATGTTGACGCATTCAGATGCTTTAGAGCTGACTGAACTGAGCCTCTCTTTGAAAACGTCAACAGAGGGGCTATTTTTGATGATGTAGAAAGCTGGTTCCAAAGTCGTGTATTTGAAAGAGTAATCAAGGGAACCAAAACTTGTATTTGTCTGTTTTCCATGTCTGGTCTTTCTCCCTGGATTACATTCTTTTGATTTCCGCTAGAATATTGGTTCCCTTGATTACTCTTTGTAAGACCAGATTTGAATTGAGTTATCTCTCTTTGCTTGCATTACTAATCACATCGATAAATTAATTTTCCTATATATTTGAATATAGTGATGCTGATGAGACGTTACATCTTGAAACACGTGTACAATATATCAAGATTGGCAAAATATATATGATTGGTACTTTATTTTACTTCTTATTGACAAAATTTGTTAAACGTGTTGTGCTAGGTAACTTTAGTACCATATGTGCCTTCTTACACAGTAAATAATAGAAACAAAAAATATCAGCATTTTTCATACAATATTCATCAACGTTTTCCATGGGGATTATCTTGACAGGTTAAACAATAGCAAACCCTACATAAAAAAAGAAAGGTGGAGACAAAACATACAGGTCATCAGGACGTTAATTGAGATTCTTTTGTTTGATTCTAATCGGACGTAAGATCAATCGAACTATTAAAAAAGTTCTTTCAACAGATCTGGAAGCCTGTGTATATAGATTTGTGAGGTGCTTTTGTTATCGTTTAAATAACTGGGCAGTACCATGCAATTTCTAAGGCAGCAATATGGTGACATCCAGACAGCTTAATGAACATAAATTCCGGTGATCTATGAATAATTCATCCTGATAAGGGATCAAAGCTTGTCACTTATTGTGTATTATTTGTATATGAGGATGGAATTGAACTCTGGAACAATACTTCGCCCTCAGTACAATCTACTTGTTATTTGATATTCAATTAACAACTTGTCAATATATATTTTGTGATGCTGTATGATTCATCAATTAGTCTTCGATCCGTGTTCATATACCTATGATTAAGTGTCAGCTTCATTAAAAATGTGGATTTTGTTTACCGAACATTTTATTTATATTCTTTTGAGAAAATGGTGTACAAGAACATGTTAAATAGCTCTTAATTGAATTGAAAAGGGTTGAATTTGTCATTTAATTATTTAAAAAATGTTTTTCTTTTATGATAAAACAATTACCAACAGAGTACTTCTTTTATCAAATCTAACAAGTAATGATATAAAGAAAAAAGAACATATTATTAGAAATTGGCCCAACTTTAAGAGACGGTGATTTATAAAATGAAATAAAAATTACACAATATCCTTATCTAGTGCAAACCTTCTTATTTGAAGCAACTTTCGGTGGCATAATTTTGTTGTAGTATAATATTTATAAACATTATTTAACAATCACTCAGTCAAAACATGACGCAACATTCAAGTACATGTACTTGTACTTTCAAAAACAAAACCCCACTTCAAATGGTCAGAATGAGTTAACAACCCTTAACTTATGCAACGTCTCTTCATAAATATGGCGACAAACTTTGTCTTAGTTTCCACAGACACAGATTACCCGTACTCTGTACGTAAGACCATTAACTTTGTAAAGTGGATATATCTCGACTTTGTGAAATTTGGAGGCCTTTCAATTTTTTAAGCCCACTTCAGTGGATTATGGAGTGAAGTAGTTCTTTGATATCTGTTCCGAGCTATACAATCTTCTTATCCCGAAATCCATACGAACCCACTTCAAAATCTAAATCTTATTTTATTTTTACCGCTTTTTTTGGTCTGTTTTATTTTAAAAAGTCACGATGACCTTGGCCCAATATAGCTGTACCACCCATATGCTGTGTGAAGTCCTGATATATTTTTTGTAAGAATTTCGTACCTGACTTGGGGATGGCATCGCCATACATATATAGACTTTACAAATGAAAAGAACGTAGACTGTTGTATCTAACAATTTCAACTATTACAAGTAATTGCATCTATTTAAACTAGCCTTTTCCCTTTACATATAGTAGCGATATTTTGATTGATTTTCTCAAATATGTAAGGGTAGAACGCTGAAATTTATGAGTGATTTAACATTTTTTTGGGGTACTACATTATCTCTGTCTATTGTTAAACTATAACGGAAGAACATTTTGTCTCTTTAAACTGTCGTTATAAATAAGATAATAGAAATATTAGAAAAATCTATGAGTTTGGCTTTCTAACCTCAAATTTAATTGACTTATCATAGAAAGTTAGCGACTGGCACAACATCTCCCCTGCTCAGAGACTGACATAACATCTCCCCTGCTCAGAGACTGACATAACATCTCCCCTGTTCAGAGACTGACATAACATCTCCCCTGTTCAGAGGTTTTACGACATAGAGATAGCAACTGGCACAATATTTCCCCTGCTCAGAGGTTATACGACACAGAAAGTTAGCAATTGGCACAACATCTCCCCTGCTCAGAGATTATACGACATAGAGATAGTTAGCGACTGGCACAATATCTCCCCTGCTCAAAGGTTTTACGACACAGAAAGTTAGCAATTGGCACATCTCCCCTGCTAAGAAGTTATACGACACAGAAAGTTTGCGACTGGCACAGCATCCGCTCTGCTCAGAGGTTATACAACATAGAGATAGTTAGCGACTGGCACATCTCCCCAGCTCAGAGGTTATATGACACAGAGATAAATGTAGTTAGCGACTGGCACAATATATCTCCTGCTCAGAGGTTATACGACACAGAGATAGTTAGCGACTGGCACAGCATCCGCTCTGCTCAAATGTTATACGACACAGAGATAGTTAGCGATTGGCACATCTCCCTTGTTCAGAGCTTATACGACACAGAGATTGTTGAAATTGACCAAAAATGGTAAATTATGTCCTATCACTCATTTTTTTCCTGAGGAACTCCAGCTAGCATCCCCCTTTTTCAAAGTGTCTTGATCCGCCTCTGACCCCAGAGACAGTCCCTGGGGACATCACGAAAAAAGATAGCGTTAAAGAAGCTATATACAAGTATGGTTAACAGAGATGTTATTATAATTTTTTAAAACTTGAAAATACTCTTAAATGATGGCAATACGTATTCATGTTAAAACACCCGGCGAGATAAAACGGTCCACGTTTGTACCTGCATATTTGACTATATAGCATTTTATTATTAGTACTAGAAGCTAAGAATAGATTTGCCCCTTTGTTCAAAGTAAGCCATCTTGTCATTCAACCATATGGCACTAAAGTTTAAGAAAAAAAATACACGGATGTTCATTCTTGTCTTTACTCATTTCTGTACCAAAAGAACCCTGGTCAATTTATGATCCTCAACTCTAATTTCAAAACTTAATTTGAAAGAAGGGGTCACCTTCATTATAAAAAGGTGACAAAGAGAATGTGTTAATTTTCTAAACAAAATCTTAAATGTTTTATTTATGCATTTTCAACAGTTAATTTAACGACCATTTTGTGATGTATTGCGATAGGTTTAACGCTAAACTGTCAATATAAATTTCTTCAATAAAGTTTGTCTTTTGTGACCCAACTTGGTAAAACACGGTGAAAAGGTGCGAATTGAAAGTGACAGAGATATTAAATTTCTACGTGGTTTCAAAATACTCATATAGTTTTTAATAAATTCATTAAAATATGAAAATGAATTATCATCATCCCAAGTCCTTGGTGGTCCAATGCATTCTCAGTCCGGAGTCCATAATTGTCAAGAAATTGTTTTCTATGTTGTACGAAAATCGCATTAAAATATCCTGAGTAATGGACAACACGCACGTTGTGGAACGAATGCAATGCAAAACGTTTGTGCTAAAAAGCGCAAGGAGAAATCAGGGGACACTACTCATGGATTTTTTTATTCTTGGAAGTCAAAGGAGCCGAGTATAGTGTAGTAATTCGACAACGAAGGCAATTTTTACAAGCTTTTGAAAACGTGTGATTTAGATTTGAAAACTGCTTTTAGAGGGACGGAATCAACAAAAATATAATTTACGAAACTGGAAAAAAAATCCGTTTTTTGTAAGAGTTATGGCACAAGTTTTTGAAAAAATGAATTATTGTATACAACGCAAAAATGAGTATTAACAATTGCCTAATGCGGCAACGACTTTGACAATAATAGGTCCTATGACTTCGGCAACTTTCGATCGTACTTGTATGAACGACTTTACACGACCTCCTTGCTATACTTACTAGAACTTTGTATTAATTTGATTAAAGTACTTATATAGTACAACAAACGAAGCTACATTCAATTCGTTCCCTTATAATGCAAACAAATCAGAGATTAGAGAAGAACAAAGCCCATTATTTACTGAACAACACCGAACTTATGCTGTGTAATAAGTTAATTGTCAATGAAAGGAGACTTAACTTTAAATCCGTCTCTAAGTATCAGTTCTCATGACAGATTATAGGATAAAGAGATTTACACTTAAGCTTGGCTTATAAGTCAAGAGATTAACCAGTCGTTCAGTTCACATTAGTCACCCAGATTAATTCTGGAGTCACAAAAAGGGTACTATTGTTATTCGTCCTTGCTATGTCAGTTTGACCGTTCATTACGCAAGGAAGCCAATATTGAGGAATTCCTCCAAGTTTTAAATATTTGAGTTGGGGATAGGAGAAGATGGACAAAACTTATAATGTGTATTGCATGACCATCAAAGCAATTCTCGTGTCAGATTTCACATAACAAATGACGAATATTATATCATACATGTACCCTGTCCATCACAGAAGACATACATGTACTTGACTGTCATAAAGGTGTTAATGTTCATAGATGGTCATCATAAATAAACAATTATTGATGTCCTTCGGAAAAATGTTTGTTGGGTAATTAAGTTTCATTTTTGGTTCTGGGGCGACAAACTTTGTAACTTTGTTTCAGCTGCTGAAAACTAGACTATGTAAAGTTATAGACAATAACCTTTCCTCATGCCTCTATACTTTCATATGTAATGGATGATAAAATTGTTTCTGTAGATCTATAAATCATAGGAGCTTGTTTTCCATCGCGTATGTATGTCTTATTGTTTCTGTCTTCGAATGATTTACTACAAACATTTATATTGCAATCGGAAGTAGACAGTGTATTGGCGGAACTGTTTCTTCACAGAAATGACCTCATATTGTCTCCAGAATCCAGAAGTTTGATGGAAAACACAACAGACTGGCAAAGTTGAGTATGTGTATGTGGGAAACCAAGGAACACACAACAGACTGGCAAAGTTGAGTATGTGTATGTGGGAAACCAAGGAACACACAACAGACTGGTAAAGTTGAGTATGTGTATGTGGGAAACCAAGGAACACACAACAGACTGGCAAAGTTGAGTATGTGTATGTGGGAAACCAAGGAAAACACAACAGACTGGCAAAGTTGAGTATGTGTATGTGGGAAACCAAGGAACACACAACAGACTGGCAAAGTTGAGTATGTGTATGTGGGAAACCAAGGAACTATTTGATTGAATTGTTGGTTCCTATATAACGACTCGAGTCGTCATGATCATTTTGACTGACAAAGAGTCCCATTGACAGTAAACTTTCTCCAACATTCGTTTGCTGTTGTTTGGTGCAGTTCATGGACCTAGACCTAATCAGATTAGACCTATTGACAGCAATATTTCTCAGGTCAAGTACTGAAATATTGTAAAATCAATTATATTATTGGTCTAAATCTTCAATAACAACATAACTTAATTATCTGAATATTTCCTCTTAGGGCCAGAAATGGAAATTGATATTGGCATTAAACATGAACCCTACTGTTAGATTCAGGCCTAGTTTACAAAATAATACTATTCCCACCTAAAGCCATAACAGCAAAAACGTTCCAACGGTCCGACGTGTCGTGACACAAAAAGCCCTTACACTCAAAACAAAAAATAGACAAACAAATGAAATAAAGAACGACAACATTCCATTTATATACTAAAGACAAAAGACGCTGTGACCTCAAGATCAGCGTTCTTTTTTATGCAGGTATTTGTAACTTGTAACAAGTATAAAACCGCGAGGGACCATTCTGGGCAGTCATGCCCTTCTCTCCATCATTTCTGTAATTATTACCATTGTATGTAGTAAGCAATGGACGAATTAATTAGATTTTCATCGAAAGACAAATGAACCGTCATATTTTGATTTGCAGCAATTAGCCCAAAAGGACTGAATCAACAATCATAAGGGTGCCTATCTTCTCCATCTTGGCAGAAATTGATTTAAAGTCGCAAACTTGTCAAAATCCAAAACCACTGGACAAATCTAAACAATTATCAATCTGATTTAATCGGGAGAAGTATTTTTAATTTGTTTCTTTCTCTAAGATGCAGGTGATGTTGTCATTAATCTCGCTGACTATCTGGTATTGTCGCGAGTATAAAGTCAAGAAAGCACTTGAACCAGGACAATGGCGTGGAAAGTCGATCTGCGGATTGATCCTGTGTTTTTCTTTCGTCAAGACATAATGCAAATCCGTTGTAGTAGCAAAGAAAGAAATTAATGAATAAACAAACTTGACAGTGGAATGAAACATGATAATGAATTAAAAAGTCGCATCTGAGAAAGGGAATCAAAAACCGTCTAAGACAAGATCGGCTTCCGTGTTATGGCAAAGGCGTTTGGTGACGAAGTGACAAATCCGAAATAAATTGTTTATGTAAACAGGCAATGTTTGTTGAGTAAATAAAGTTCAAGACGTAGATTTTAGCTTTGTCAATCAAATTGAAATGAACATGTCGTGAACAAATTTGTATCTATTGTATAGTAGGATTTGTGACATTCTAAAAGATTTCAGTAACAATTTGTATCAAATATCGAGAATTCTGAAGTGCCTGAGAATAGAACAAAAAGATGTGACTCTAGCTGTGAATTCTTGTTACATCCCAGGCCGAATGTCAACCCAGATCGCTCAAAAGTCAGATCCTGTTTCAAAAAAATAATACAGGCGACATGAAAAATGCTGTGTGGCTATGAATATTTAATTATAATATGTTTGTTTAATATTTCTGTGCTCAAAATCTTCGGGGTATAAATCAAGCATTGAAAAAAAATATTTTTAAAAGGGTCACTTTTAACGTGATAACACATATGTGTTTTTTTTTTCTATTTTGTCATGCTTTTATCATTTTAATACACACAACACATCAAAATGGAGCGTTAAAAACTTGGAATTCGAGAAGTCACATGCAAGTGGTTGGTACGAATAAAATGTCGAATCAAAAGTTCTGTCGATCTGACACGTCAAACAAAATCTTACCCTCAGGTTACTTGAGTGCTGTTATAGTGGTAACACGATGGGACTAACATTTGAGTTTACATTACACTCCTCATCAAACATAACTCGTAATTAATCTGAGGTGTTATTAATTATTCTTAAACTCTCTGTATAACGACCTATTAAGACTCCCCAAAATCCAGTTGGTAGTACATATATTTGTTTGGACTGCGACCCTTGGGCTTCTGTTTACATTAAATCCTCGTTATCCTTTAATACAGTAGGTGTACAAAAAAAAAACAAAACAAAACAAAACAAAACAACAAAAACAACAAAAACAACAAAAAAACAAAAAAAGTTGTAGAATCTGATTACAT
Source organism: Perna viridis (assembly GCA_037379345.1). Classification (NCBI taxonomy): domain Eukaryota; kingdom Metazoa; phylum Mollusca; class Bivalvia; order Mytilida; family Mytilidae; genus Perna; species Perna viridis. Next base: position 1,222,818 of record CM074520.1, read on the forward strand.
GTACATTTTTCAGAATGAGTAATATTTTATCTATTCACGGTTGGTAACAACTCTCATCTAATACTTGGAATTTTATGTCATGAAATAACAGATCCTTTTTACTACCGATTCATATTTCCAACGAGTCATAGTTTTCCGTTCCTCGTTTGTCTACTCCAGACTTGACATTTTATAAGCAACTCGGCGGGTGTTTCTAGAAAAGTAGAGGACGCTTACCCTACCGGTGCACCTGGTCCATGCTCCCAGTTTTTAGTGGAGTTCGAGTTGCTCATTTGCTTTTTTTACTTTGTATGTATGATTTTAGTTACTTTATGTTCTTTGTTGTGTATGTCTGTTTTCCATGTCTGGTCTTTGTCCCTGGATTACATTCTTTTGATTACAGCTATAACCTTGGTTCCCTTGATTACTCTTTCACAATGTGGATCCTTAAAAAATAGAAAGACCTTCTGAAGATTCTCTATTCAAGATTATTATCCCAGTAGAATAGCAGTAAAATATATATTTACCAACTCTTTATACTTCTATTCCCCAGACTCATTGAAAATCCTGACTCAAAATCATAATACATCGTTACCAAAAAAGACGGTACACCTAGATACAAATATGTAGCTCTTGGTAGAGATTCCTCTTCTTTTGTAAAAAACAATTCCAAATCATCTTCCAAGTATACACAAGGAAATGTTTTCAAAATGCTGGAAATTTTTATGGACAGCATTTTCAACAAACGGTCGGCATTCCAATAGAACAAATTGCGCTTCTCTACTTACTGACCTATTCCTTCACTCTCATGAGGCTGACTTTATAGGATCTGATCCGAAAGAAGAAAATCGTTTAGCTTGATCCTTTAATCGCAGTTTACGCTAGATAGATGACGTATTATCGTTAAACAATCCTAGTTTCGTGGTTATGATACATCGTATCTACCCCAAAGAACTTGAGATATAGAATACTACAGACACTGTGAAGGCAGTCTCATATCTTGACCTACACTTAGAGATCGATGTAAAGGAAAACTATTGACCAAACTATACGACAAAATCGATGACTTTTCATTCAGTATTGTCAACTTTCCTTTCTTCTGCAGCAACATCCCTTCAGCACCTGCGTATGGAGTTTTCTTATTACAACTAATACGTTATGCCAGAGCTTGCCGTAACTACTCAGACTTTTTGTATGCGCTAGACTTCTTACAATTAGGCTTCTGGAACAGGGTTATTTTGCTACAAGATTGAAGCCATCACTACATAAGTTTTATGGTCGTCATCATGAACTCGTGGATCGTTAAGGTGTATCTATTTACACCATGAAAACTTATTTGTTCAACGTGTCAGAGTTTTCCTTTCCTCCTTCGACTACCCTGGACTTGACTTTTTTATGAGCAACTCGGCGAGTATTTCTAGAAAAGCAAAGGAGGCTTATCCTTCCGGTGCACCTGGTCCTTACTCCCTTTTCTAGGGGAGTCCGAGTTGCTCATTTAATTTTGTTACTTTGTATGTATTATTTTGGTTATCATTCGTTCTTTGTTGTGTGTGTCTATTTTCTTTGTCTGGTCTTTGCCCCTAGATTACAATGTACACTCTTTTGATTTCTGCTAGAGTCTTGTTCTCTTGATTGCTCTTTCACACTATCAATTATCCATTCCACAGGAAATTCGTGAACATGCCATTTCCTTTTTAAAAGGTGGTTACAGGAAAAAAACTTAATGAAAGATGTTTATTTGTACCATAAAAAGTTGCTATTGAAACAGGCAAAATGAGTCAATGAGGAAAAAAGTCACGGAAAGGGCAGCTTTTTGGTTTTATTGCTACAGTGTTATTTAAATTTTGAAGTAATGTTTTATCAGTCTGGAAGGAAAATCAAGGGAACCAGGATTCAAACGATAATCAGAAAGAGCATAAAAGACAGGAAAAACGACAAGACAACACCAGTCACACAACGAAGTACTTGACCAAAATAACACGGAACTACTATGTAAAAACCACAACTACGATGTAAAAACCACTAACTCATGGTTCCTACTTTGACCATATTCTCACTGTCAACTATAAAAGATGAGATACCGTACATGTATATCGTTAATCAATTAATTTCTTCTGTTCGTCTTCTTATTCTTCTTCCTCTGTGTAGTCATTCTGATTTGTTATCAGTGTTACAATGAATTGGTATCAGGTGGTAGATTTTTATAGGATTGTTTTCATAGTAGTGTTATATGAAAATTTAATAATGTCGCTATATTTTTTAGTTAGAGAGAAGTGCGTTGGATACACAATACACTTCAGAATAGCCACAAAAAGCTATCGGACATGACTTACTCTAATTTCAATGGTTTAATCAACGACCCCAGTTTTTTTGGTATGTTGTATCGTAGTTGTGCTTCACAGTATTAGCATCATCCATAAAAACCCAAATTTAGAATTTTCTTTCCATAATTATTGAGAAATTTGACCTTACAGATAATTAGTAGTGACGAATCAATTGAGTCCTTTTTTTACGGTATCATTGGTCAATTCTTATCCTCAAATATCATAATTTCCAACAACAGTTGCGAGTCTTCCAACCCATGGAGCACTCGCTGGGTCCGCCATTTATCAGGTAATATGACTTTACATGCATCGACTTGCTATCACCGTCTAACATGGCTCACCTTTGCTACAAATACATGTACAAGTATTCAAGGTCGTACATGTATCAATGATCGGCAATTGTAATAAGGACATTTGTGGTGGTATGTGTTCAGGAGTATTGTGTTGGTATGTGTGCAGGAGTATTGTGGTGGTACGTTGTTCAGGAGTATTGTGGCTTGTATGTGTGCAGGAGCATTGTGTTGTGGTGGTATGTGTACAGGAGCATTGTGTTGTGGTGGTATATTGTTAAGGAGTATTGTGATGGTACGTGTTCAGGAGTGTTGTGGTGGCATGTTATTCAGGAGCATTGTGGTGGTATGTGTTCAGGAGTATTGTGGTGGTATGTGTTCAGGAGTATTGTGGTGGTATGTTGTTCTGGAGTATTGTGGCATGTGTGCAGGAGTATTGTGGTTTGTATGTGTGCAGGATTATTGTGGTGGCATGTGTTCAGGAGCATTGTGTTGTGGTATATTGTTAAGGAGTATTATGGTGGTATGTGTGCATGTGTATTGTGGTGGTATGTGTTCAGGAGTGTTGTGGTGGTATGTTGTTCAGGAGCATTGTGGTGGTATGTGTTCAGGAGTATTGTGGTGGTATGTTGTTCTGGAGTATTGTGGCATGTGTGCAGGAGTATTGTTGTGGTATGTTGTTCAGGAGTATTGTGGTGGTATGTGTTCAGGAGTATTTTGGTGCTATGTTGTTCAGGAGTATTGTGGTGGTATGTTGTTCAGGAATATTGTGGTGGTATGTGTTCAGGAGTATTGTGGTGGTATGTTGTTCAGGAGTATTGTGGTGGTATGTGTTCAGGAGTATTGTGGTGGTATGTTGTTCAGGAGTATTGTGGTATGTGTTCAGGAGTATTGTGGTGGTATGTTGTTCAGGAGTATTGTGGTGGTGTGTGTGCAGGAGTATTGTGGTTGTACGTTGTTCAGGAGTATTGTGGTTTGTATGTGTTCAGGAGCATTGTGTTGTGGTGGTATATTGTTAAGGAGTATTGTGGTGGTTTGTGTGCATGTGTATTGTGGTGGTATGTTGTTCAGGAGTATTGTGGTGGTACGTCTTCAGGAGTATTGTGGTGGTATGTTGTTCAGGAGTATTGTGGTGGTATGTGTTCAGGAGTATTTTGGTGGTATGTTGTTCAGGAGTATTGTGATATGTGTGCAGGAGTATTGTGGTGGTATGTGTTCAGGAGTATTGTGGTAGTATGTTGTTCAGGAGTATTGTGGTGGTATGTTGTTCAGGAGTATTGTGGTATGTGTTCAGGAGTATTTTGGTGGTATGTTGTTCAGGAGTCTTGTGGTGGTATGTTGTTCAGAAGTATTTTGGTGGTATGTTGTTCAGGAGTACTGTGGTGGTATGTGTTCAGGAGTTTTGTGGTGGTATGTTGTTCAGGAGTATTGTGGTATGTGTTCAGGAGTATTGTGGTGGTATGTTGTTCAGGAGTGTTGTGGTATGTGTTCAGGAGTATTTTGGTGGCATGTTGTTCAGGAGTATTGTGGTGGTATGTTGTTCAGGAGTATTGTGGTGGTATGTGTTCAGGAGTATAGGTGTTCATTTGGTTCTGTTTGTTTCATAATCTTGTGAGTTTGCCCCTTATTGCGATTTTTGTTATTAATTGGTGTATTCCAACACCTGTCTTATCAAACAATTTTCTTGTTCTGAATGGTGCCTCATCATACATGATTTACTCCAGTTAAATCAATGTTTCTACATAAGTAGATTAGCTGTGTCAAGCTGTATTTCAATCAAAGATACCCTGTCTCTTTAGGCCCGTGAAATGTTCCCTTTTTTTTTTTAAATGTTTCTTGATATCATTTTAATACAATGTTTCCCTTTAATGAGTTTCCACTTCCATTTTCCTTTTCAGGTTTGAAATTAAAATATAAACAAACGTTTCATTATTTTATTTAAACAAACAAAATTTAACAACTATAAAATACATAACAAAGAATAGACCCTGTATATGGATTATCACATGACAATGAATCAGTATAAAAATATTTGGTTTTGGAGGTAATTAACTCCATCAGAAAGCACTGTTAACCATCAAGATTTATCTTCAACCTGTAATGGAAAAAATAAAGTAGACATGAAGTACAAATAAAAATAAATAGGTTAGTTTTGTTTATATTCTGTCAGTTTTTCAAGCTTAAAAAAAAACATATTTCAAAGACCCTTTTTAATCATTATGATGAATATTTTCCCTAAAAAATAAACTTGAACTGTCAGAATTTAATCATCTGTAGTATAAGTAACCTAAAGTTAAGTCACAAAAAGTGTTTTCAAATTGTTTTTTTTTCTTTTCATTACGAGGAAAAAGAAGTATCAATGGTCAATGATTGTAATAATGAGAAAAAAAAAGATAGAAAAAATGTATTGGTAAATACCTAAATGTAAGTGTAGAATCCCATTAACAGTCATCTCTGATATTTCTGGAGCTAAAACCTTTGTATAGTTATCCATATTGAACTGTCACTTATGTCTATTTAGTTTCACATGGTCTACTTTCACTTTGCAGACCACAACATCCTGATCATGTGGTATTATATTGCACTATACTGTATCCCTATAATGCCAATCCTATACATAGGATGGCACCCATTTATCTTTAGATTTCTGGCCATGTGACTTATGCCGTGGCCGATTGTCATACTGGTTCCCTGTATTTATGTTTGTAATGATTGTCAGTACATCATCAGCTCTGACGGGAGACTGATAGTTAGCTGGTAACATGTGTGGTAACTTTACTGACTTATGTGAGTAATTCCTTTCATCTAAAAATAAATCAAGTAAGTTTTCAATCAACATTTAGAATTTGTATTGAAATCTTTGATGTGGAATGCTGCTATTTTATTCATATAAATAATAATGAAAGGAAGTTTTCTTTTCTTCATGAATCATAAGTTGCTACTTTGCAAGTGTTCAAGAAGGTTGTCATACACATAATGAAAATTTAAAAAAACCACATAATTCTGCTCCTGTTTTAAGATTTTTCATGAATCATCAAAATGAAGGCAACTTATAAAATATTTTGCAAAAGTCCATACCATGTGACCCAGTAGTCTGTGTTGTATCTATATCGCTACTACCATGTCCACTGTCGGAATTTGTCGCTTCATCTGAAAATTCACTGATGTTGTCAAAACTATGGTGACCCTGAAAATAGAAAATATTAAATTGAGTTGTCACAATATTACCAATTATTTTAATAGTATAAAAAGCCCACATAAGGCACTTCATCATCGTTTTCTCATTAGAATTCCTGTTATAAAATAGAAGTCCTCCTCCCTGCGACAGTTTTGGCAACTGATAATTATGTTCCATAAACCTGGTGTAACTCCATACATAAAGTTTGTAATACATAATAATTAACTTACAGAAGACACTTTCAGCCTAAGATAGAGTGGCTAAGATGTGAATAGGGGAAATTGTGAGACCTAATTAACATAGCAATAGCTTCAGTTTGATGTATCACTGGGTGATTATATTACTTCCTAAAACTACCAATTATAAAATATTATGTAAATTAGGTCAATTGTTTAAGGTCAAGTTAAGATATACAGGGGGTATAGGGGTATCAATATTGATATCCATCATAACAAACCATTTAAAAAGTTAAAGAAGTACTTGACTATTTTAAGCCAAACAAGAAGTTTTTACACCTGCCTCATTAATCTTTGTAATCCTGAAGATCAGAATAATTGCCAGATAAACATATGCTGGGGTCAACCATATAGTCACTTCCACAATTTTTACCAACTTTTCATATGAACCACTTTTTTTCAAAATACAGTTTAATCCAAGGTCAAAAGATTTGAAAGTTTTTTTTTTTTTATCATACCCATAATCTCAAGTCCCCTTTCACTGACAGATTCGAGAGAAAATGGGGATCAGCATTTTGGTTGATTGTATAAAAAATCACTCGAGCTCCATCCTTAGGTCAGTCAATGGCCCCACCCCATCTTTTGAATTTCTTGATCTGTACTGCCTTTCCAGAGTGGTAGATACAAATTGTTTTGAAAAAAAGGGAGATACCTTATGATTTAACATTTTATTACCAACCGTTTGTTTTGGTAGGTCAACATGTAGATCTTTCTTGCTTATTCTGTACTTGTCAGGCAGCTTCTGAAGAAAAAAACAAGTTATGCTGTTGATAAAATGTCCTTTTTATCATCCAAATTAAACTATTAGGAGTTTACTACATATCTTAACTGTCACTTTATTTCTACCTAATTGAGTAAACATGATCATTTCTTACAAACCATTGCTTTGATCCTCCATTTCACTTAAAGCAAACATTTATTGTATAAATCTTTTGTAACATGAAATAAAATAAGCTTTAAAAAAACATATTAAGACTTTTTGTGCTCTGTCTTTTGTCCTTCAAAATTTTTATATGGTGAACTGTATAATGGTCTCTTTAAAATGTACATGTGGAAAGCACACATGTACACACAGAACTTGTCACTCAGTTTTATTTATTAACATAAATTGACAACTTTGTAATAATACTTTCACCTTGTCATAAGTTGTATTAAAACAGTTATTCTAACTCTAAGGTAGGCCTGATAAATACCCTAATCCCCTGTCAGGTACTTGACAATACCATGAGACTATTTAGCAGATAGTACATACATCATTACTAAAAACAAGGATTACTATGTAAGCTGGAGATTGTTGTTACATATACAGAATATTTGTAACTTCTAACCACAGATATATTTATTACTCTTCACAATGACTAACACATCCAATGGCGTGAAATAAATAATAATATTTGACAAAGAAATAAACCTGAACATTATTATATCAAATACTTCTGACTCTTACAGTTTATAATGACTAAATTTTATCCAAAAACCTACTACACTTGCAAGTCCCCTTTTTGAATTTGAAAATGGCCATATATATAAACAAATAAATATAACTTGACCAAGTTTTGTAAACCAATTAAAATAAAGTGAATGTTTTTTTTTCGAAGTATCATCTGGAAATCATAAGTCTGACAGACAACATAGACAGACCAACAAATGAACACCAGGACTTCTTTATACCCCTGATTCTCGTCAAGTTTGAATAATTATCTATTAACACATTCATGCATATGTAAAGTATATCTATACGGCTTTGATATAGCTGGGATAATCTTACCTCAAAATCATTGAATACTGACTTTGTAGAACTGGTATTACACAACTCCATGTTTTCTGAATCATCATCGATGGAGAAGCTGACTTCTTTCTTCTTCTTTATCTCCAAGTCTTTATTTCCTGCCACTCCATTCATTGCTACTTTTGACTGAGGCGTGATCTGAGAGAATGTCCTAGGTTTTTGATTCAGTGCCTTATCTTTATATCGTAGAACCAATATAATGGCGATCATTGCAGCTGATATGACAATTGTCAGAGCCACAACTACTATAGATATCATCATGTTTCTGCTCCCATTCTCAGATTTTAGGGGATTGGTAGAAGAATTAGTAAAAAGCAGTGTTATTTTTAACACAGTGGAACTTTTTAACCTCCTATTACTGCCATTGTCACTGACCTCAATATTGAGTGGGTATGTTTTGTCAGAGATCAGTGGAACAGTTTTCCTCAGGTATAACTTCCCATTTGTGGACTCCATTATGAACACATTTTCTTCATTACCCGTTGTAATATTGTAAGTCAGCTGACTATTACGTCCAACCTCATCCACATCATGTGCTTTTACTTGTGTTATAAAAGTACCGATATCAACAGAATACGGTATTCTAACGGTATTGTTGGTATTAGTTGGGTATGTTATATTGGGTCTGTTGTCATTGTCATCAATAACATAAACCCTAACAACAATAGAAGCTGACCTCTGTGGTGACCCCTGATCCTTAGCAACAACCTTGAACTGGTAACTACTTTGCTGTTCTCTGTCAAGTTTCATAGTGGCAAAGATATCCCCTTGTGGATAGACGATAAAGGGCACACTAGAACCAGGAGCAAGAGAAAATAAAATGTCAGAATTATCTGTTCCTTTCTGATCTTTATCAAAAGCACTGACAGTCCCAACAGTGTTTTTGGTGTCACTATTCTCTTCAACAAAAAACTGATAAAATTGAACATCAAAGTATGGAGCATTGTCATTCATGTCTTTGACAGTTAGAATTACAGACCCAGTGCCAGTCAGTGGTGGGTTTCCACTGTCAACTGCAAGGACAGTAAATTTGTATACTTCTGCAGTTTCACGGTCTAAGGGTTTGTCTGCTGTCACAACTCCAGAAATTGAGTTTATAGAAAACCTGTCTTCAGAGTCATTATCCAAGAAATATTGTACCATGTTATTTGGACTGAGGTCATCATCTCTGGCAGAAACTTTTGTGATAAGAGTTCCTGGTGAATTATTTTCATCAACTGAGGCAAAATAATTTGTAGAAAAGAATTCAGGAGCACAGTCATTACCATCTAGAACTCTGACATCGAAAGTCTTGGTGGAGCTTTTGACTGGTGACCCCTGATCTTTACAGACAACCAGTATATTATGATAATCCTGAGTTTCACGGTCAAACATTTTCCTAATAACCACAAGATATCCTTTCTTATTTGTTATTGGCTGAAGAGACAGAAATTCTCCAGATATACTACACGTAACATTCCCATTTGGTCCTGTGTCAGAGTCCTCAACACTCAATGATGCTAGCACAGATGCAATATTTGTGGATTCAGAAATGTTAACCACACCATTTCCACCAGGTAACAGGAAATTGACTCTAAGTTCTGGTTTGTTGTTACCAGTATCCAAAATGTTAATGTATACAGTGGCTTGAGAACTTTTGGGTGATCTCCCCTGATCACTTGCATCAATGTAAATTTTGAAATTTTTTCCAGCTTCATAAACAATATTTCCAATCACAGATATGAATCCAGTAGTTTTATTAATTGCAAAGAGACTGTTTATAGAATCAAGTCCAGACTGACGAGAACTAAAGCTATAAATAACTTTCCCGTTTTCACCAATATCCTTATCTGTTGCAGAAACAGCGAGGATATCTGCCCCTTGACTTGTCCCTTCTGCAATGCTTATGTTATAAATGCTTTGAACAAAGACAGGAGAGTTATCATTATCATCCAGAACTTGAATAGTTATAGTAGCTGTGCCAGCATTTGATGGAGTACCACCATCTTTAGCTATGATTTTTAGGTGGTAATTGTCTGTCTGTTCACGATCTAAAGTCTGCTGTAGCACAAGATTCAACCAAAAACCACCATCCACCTTTGGCTGAGAATCAAGATAGAAAGGACCATTGTCTGGAACAATTTCATAACTTTGAACAGAGTATTGAGGACTAGAGTCATGGTCAGTTGCATCTGTGATAGATAGGGAAGTACTAATAGTTGCAGATTCTAAGATCTGTAAGTTTATTGTGTTGGTGGGGAAGGATGGAAAATGGTCATTTTTGTCTTCTACTGTGACATGAACAGTGTAAATTCTAAATATAGATGGCACAGTTATAGATCTAATGACTATGTCAAATGTCAGAACACAAGTATCTCCAAAGTCACAGACACTCTCCCTGTCTATCTGAATCTTAGTCTGTAAATCTCCTGTTTTGTCATTGATTATGAACAAATTCTCAATATCTGTTTTATCAAGAAAAGTATATCTAAGATTATCAAATTCCTGAGTCGACATATTGGCACCAAATCCACTACTTGTAGCTAGATTGCCCACTAAAGTATCCAGTGGCATTTCTTCCATTATCTGGAAGTTAATGTTTTCTCCATGACAAATGATTGTAAGGTATAGCAGTCCAATGATAATGTACAGCACCATTTTATCTTGTATTTATTACTCCAGCTGGTCAGATTTCAGGTTGATACTTCATACCTGCAAAAAAGAATCAATATTGTGAAAAAATCTTAAAAAATTCAGAAATATTTAAAAAAAATTAAAAGAAAAGTTGTCTCTTAACAAATAAAAATACCTGTAGCTGTTCTGGGCAACTGAGTTTTCTTTTTATATCTGTTCTAAAAAAATTCTCTGTGGCAATGGTTACTGTAGTCAAAAGCCTTACTATTTTTGAGAGGATTATCAATGAACAAGTACATGTACTCCAAAATAAAAGGTAGCAAGGGTTTGACATGCACATCCCTATCCAGATTTATCAAATGGACACTTTTATGTTGAAGATAACTCAAAGATTATAAAGTTTTCACTATGATAAAAATCTCAACAGCCAATCATGGCCGAAGCATTAGTCATCATCTACCCAAATAACCCTATCATCTTATAAAAATGTGCTGGGTTTCATACTTTAAAACAAAACCCATCTCCTAGAATGGCAGGATTTATGATTGTAATGTTTCATCGGTGTGTTGGTTTAATGTCCAGCAGTTTTCTAGATAACACACAATAAAAATCCAATAAATAAGAAAAACTACCAATACTGGTCATAACAACTAGAAAATTTAATTTTCCCTTGTCTTAAAATCCTGGGTAGAAAAGCACAATGACCATCCTTTACTTGAACTGATACTTTGTGTGATATCATTAATTAGATTGATGGGCCTAATAAAGTTCATTCTTAAATAAACAAGTTTATCTTGATATTGACAGAGATTTCAATGTGGACATGAGAAATGGTGTGAAGTAGATTTCTATGGTCTCAGAAAGCCTGCAGATATTTGGTGTCATAAATTAAACATGACTTCATTTTCAATAAAAAAAAATGTTTTACATTACAGACATTTAAATTGTCCTTAATTTATGTGTTTTAACAGCTCTATTAAGTTACAGACATAATTTAAGTCATAGAAATCTCCAACACAACAGTAGTCAATATGCTACATCAAAAACATAAGTTTATTAAAATCAATTCAACACTGCATTTAAACAACAAATGTACTGGCATTTTTCCTCCTAGCTCAAATCTCATAATAAAATATCTAGATCAGATTACAGTGGGACCTCTTTTATCAATTTATCAAACTTCAATTCTCATTTTAAAAAAGATTGTGATTTAAGTTTGTCATCAAATAAATCCTTAAATTATCTAAGTTTATGACTTACCGATGGAAGATAACTCTTTACAAATATATTACTCTAACAGGGAGACAACTTTTTATAAATGTGGTAGCCTAGCAAGTGAATGATTTTCTTCTGTTGTCAAATGACATAATTTCATAAATTATTTTAAAGAAAATGTCTAAAGCCATACTTGATAAAATATAACTTAGTGTGTATAATACAAATTTCAATGATGTCTAAGTAACATACCCAAATTTTATGATCCTCTAAGATTCTTCATAAAACAATCATTTTAAAAAATCAGAATAGACAGTCACTTCTTATTCCTACAAAATAAGAATATATATGTAAAGGAAAAATCCTATCTCATATCGATAATTTGACAACCTCTGTTTCACTTTTAAATATATCTAATGGAAACCCTATCTTATGGAAGTTACATATATAGAGGTGATGTAGCAATTAAATCAACTTAATACACATTAGCTGAGTAAACATTTGGATAAATAAAAATTTTACCCCTGATTGAGAACAAACTTATACAACAAAGACATCACATGGACATAGAGATCTTCTTTTATTCCCACCTCTGTGTTTGTGTACCAAATAATGGCTATACCTCAGTTGGTATTATTGAGAGGTGTGAAAGCTACATATTTTCAATTAATTTATTTACATCTATGTTCCAATAAGATTATCTCCCTTTAACAAAGTAAATACCAACTCCTGTTAGTATTTTGAAGGGAGATGTTTGTTTTAAGGAAAACGTTGACTCAGAAATAAAAATATCATCTGTTACAGGATGCCGATTGTATGGAGACACCTGAAAGAATTCAGATTGCTGACAGTCATATTTCAGATTTTTGAAAATAATTATTTGAACAATTTCCTGATATTTTAGTCATGTTATTCATAATTTGTCTCTGTGTGATGGACAATGTATTAAAGAAAAAATCCACTGAGACAATACGGATATTCTAAAATCAACAAAATAATTATAATGTTTCTCAGAGTTTCAATTTTTTGAAAAATATGCTAATTTTTTATAACAGAAACTGAATATTTTATCTCTCAAATTTTCTATCAAATATGTGCAAAAGAATACTGAAATGAAAGCAAAGAAGTCATTGAAAAATAACTCAGCAGAGAAATTATATTGCAATTAACACAGAATTTTTGGCCAAAGAATAAATAAAAATATGACAATACTTCCCATACTACTGACCTCTTCTGATAGCTTCCTCATTAGATATCTTATAGTGGTAATTTTATAGTCAAAACTAACACCAAACTGAACTTAATGTCACTAACTTTTATACTAGACCTTGGACAAGTACCCTAGCCACCAAACAGAGCTTAATGTCACTAACTTTTATACTAGACCTTGGACAAGTACCCTAGCCATCAAACAGAACTTAAAACTTTTATACTAGACCTTGGACAAGTACCCTAGCCACCAAACAGAGCTTAATGTCACTAACTTTTATACTAGACCTTGGACAAGTACCTTAGCCATCAAACAGAACTTAATGTCACTAACTTTTATACTAGACCTTGGACAAGTACCCTAGCCATCAAACATTAACAAATGTAGGTATTATACTCACGTCAATTAGAACCTGTCTTACACTCTTCTTCTCAATAAAAGTAAACAATTTGTTCTTTTACTCCATTTTTTACAATGAAGATCAAACTTTTCAATACTTCAATAATTCTATTAAAACCTTTGTGTACAGTCCTTACAGAAAATCTCACTTCAACATGATTCCTCTACTAGTTTAAATATTTGTTGAGGATATAGACCCTACTTCTGAAGAAAGTTAAGCTAGGGATTAAACAGTGGGCCACTGGTTATGAAAAGGGCTAGTCATTACTAGGTTATTAGTTAGTTACCATTAAATATCTTCATTATAACATTTTTTTTTATAGTTATTGGTTCAGATATATTCTTGTTTCATTCCCTTGAAATCTGGAGAGACATAAGATATGGTTTGAATTGCTATTTTGGGACTCTATTTTTTATCTGTCCTGATTTTTCATAACTGAATTCAGATATTGTCAGCACATCCTTATCATATTTGCAATGCATTATCACCCCAAAGTAATAAATGAAGAAAGCAACCAAGTAATGGTTTATATAAAAAATATTTTATTTTTAAAACTTCTTCAAAATTGAAAAAAACCCTGCAAAATGTGTCCCTCCTCAAACTAAACCTAGAAACTTTCCTATATATCATATACTTTCAAGGAAATTATAAGTAACCTGTAACGATGAGGACTATTTACATAAATTTAACATCATTCAAAAAATGTATGTGTATAAATTATTTTTCCTATTCCTATCACCAAATGATACATTATTTAAATGTTCAATGGAGAACAAAAACACTTCCTATGTACATGTTTATAATAGAACACTAATATGATGATGTTTCAGATTTAGACATTTTAAGCAGTCTATGTTAATAATAGAATTATCAACAATCAATTCTTGACCTAAAATAACTTCTATCACTATTGTTCTCAGTCATTCACCAGAGATATAAACATAAAACCTTCATAATACTTCCATTATCTTTACTTATCTTTACCTCCTACATTTAAAACTGTATTATTTTGCATGGTACATTTATATCTCAATAACATTTAGTTCTGCAAAAATATTAATTAATTCAATAAAGATGTCTTACGCGCATTTATGTACACATCGATTTTCAACTGGTTGCAACCAAACAAAAGTAAGAAAATAAAAGGAAAGAACAAATTTAATAGAAATATACAGCAGTGTTGCAGTAATGGGATAAATTAAGTAAAATAAATTATCAGCATTTCTGATACAACTTAATTGTCAAATTTACCAAGAATTTGGATTTAAACAGGACAAATATTTAACATTTGATATCTTTTTGTGAAATCAGTTACAATAATTTATATTCAATATATCAATATCATGTGTCTCTAACTTTTCTAACAACAGTACCTTAAAATTTGAATGGAATATCTTATATGACAGGAAACTCTCAAGAAAAATGAAACCAACATCAACACAACACACAGCCTAGCATGATTCCAGTCAATTTCACCAAACTGTAATTCATGTGCACTAATTGAAATACATTTAAATGTCGGCAATATCCATTGACTTAATATCTCCAGTTATTATTCTTCCCTAATGTCTTGTTTAGTTAAAGCTAAATTACAGAGGTCCATCTCCAGTCTTGTTAATGCTCTGTAATGTGAATTTAGACCAAATTTGACCAGTGTGTAACAATTGTCTAAATTACAAAAGTTTTGTTCAGATAAATCATAGTGGACGGTAATGGCCGTTTATGACAAAACCAATCAGAGCCTCCCACTGATCAATGACCAAACTGATATCTCTCTGTCAAGGAAGAAACCAGTCTAATGGATGCTACCTGTACAGGTATACAGACTGACCACTGGTCATGTCGGCAGATCAGAAAAAAAATAATCTCCTCTGATGTTAGCAACTATCTCATTATGATGCATTTAAAATGTAGCCAGATGTTCATATTTAAAGATTTCAAAAGCAAAAAAAGTTTCCTTAAATATGGTAAGCAAATCAAAATGCTAGATAATCAAAATAGACACAATTTTTTCTTTTTTCTCAAAACACAAATAAATTAGATCTAAAAATCCTACCTTATTTAAATGCTACTTGATAAATCACCACTTAATAAAATAATAAATCCTGAAAATGTTTACTAACATAGTCTAACATTGAAGTCCTTTTAATACAGGTACCTGAACAGGTTAGTGGACCACTGTAAACTGGTCCAGACATACAGCTCTATACTCAGATAGGCCAGACAATTAAATTATCACCTTCATATGAAGTGAAGTGACCATTTAATTACAGAATAAAAGGGACACAACTAATGTGATAAAATTTTAACCAGACATGCATATTGCTGGTATTGAAGGGTATTGTCCTGTTAATTAGCCAGGAGTAATAATTCTCTCCATGTTAATTGGATTAGCATGTCTGGACCAGGTATATCCCCAGGAGTAAGACAACTGTTGTTTTATGATCATTCCACACAATCTCTTTGAGAAAGATATCAACATTTGGTAATTAATATACTGATAAAATATCTTAGTGAAAAACAGCAAGGAGACCATGTTTGAAAGGAGGAATGAAGAAGTGAATGATTATATAGTTAAGGAATGAGTTTTCAAATAATAAAAATACACTAGCTTCTATTCCCATGGTACATGTAGTAAAAATTGAATATAAATGAGAACATTCTTTAATTAGTTTCTTCGCCTTGCTAAGAGGATGTCTAAATGAATGCCTTAAAAATAAATGCATTTAAATATGAATTCCACACAACAACGCTTTCAAAAAACCCATAAGTACTCACAAGAAAAGAAATAACCAGAAATCCAAATGCAATCCTACAACTTCCTCTTCAGCATAGTTTCACTAACACCTGATGTTATTGAAGAGCCTTTAGCCAAAAATATGTCTCAGGACACAGAAAGTCATTTATACAATATATATTGAAAAATTACATGAAGTTTTGTTTCAGTTGTGTGAAACATGTTCCATTTCAAAGCCATAAGCTAAAACATGAAAAAAACTAAACAAAATGGTCCAATGCATCAATTTGTTCAATAATTTTTCATCTTTAATTGGTGATAAATAAATATTTTATTACAAAAAAAAGACATACTCATATTCCATTTGTCCATATTGACAAATTAATGTCACATGTCACATTCACTTTGTTTCTACAAGGTGTAAAATTTATTTAAACATGAAAAAATGTTTTTTACAAGACTCATATTGCCAAAGGAAAAAAGTTGTAAAGGAGAAATTAAGTGATGTTACATTTGATGCATGTTGCTTTTTCTCCTGGGCAAAGTAAAGGGGTCACTAATTTTATACAGTCATACTGGAAAAATTTATTGTAATTAAAAATGTTTAGAAGAAAGAAATTTTTCACTCAAAACTTAGGGCTCTTGTTACTAAAGAGATTCAATGTCATCACAGGCAAAAATGAGTCACATTAACTTAATGTTACGGTTAAATTAGTATTAGATTAACCTTTAAATGAATGTTAAGTTAACGTTAACTGAGCCCTTGATTGTTAATGAACATTAAAATTTAATGTTAACTTAACATTACCTTAACACTAATTTAACGCTGATGGAACATTATCACAAAACAGTAAACTAAAAGATTTATCTTTTAACTTTTTTAAAAAAGCAAACTATTTCTGAAAACAAAAAAAGTTCCAATTTAAAGACTTACAAAACTTTGACTATGACATGTGGTCTTAATGTGTGAAGTTATTCCCATTTGGACCATAAAACACACACTACAAGGGCTTGTTAATGCTATGATGTATGGGACAATTAAAGGGACATAACTCAACACTTCTGTCATTATTACATGATATTATAACCATTATGGTTAATGTAGAACAATGTTGTTATGGCAGGGATGCAGTTTTTATACTCAGTTTCAACTTAAGTTTGACGTTTATTTCTATTGGTGTAAAGGAGACAAATATTTTACAACAAACAAAATTAAACCTTTTCAGCAGAGGCCAGTAGTTTTTGGGAAAAGCCGATGAGTTCGAGCTACCACTGTACTATCTACTATGGGTAATGTTTGAGCTACCAGTGGAGCTACCAGTGTACTATCTAAAAATCTATGGAAAAACATCTTTAAGTTTTAAAATACCATTAGAAAATCAATGTTGAAAAAATATTTTTCAGAAAATTTTTAACCAATCTTGACATATATATGGAAATAATACTAATAATTTCTTATTTTCAGTAAAATTTTGTATTGATCAAATAAAATTTTTATGTATCCACTTTCCATATCATCTTCAAAAGTCTTCTGTCAAAAAGATTAAAATACTCTATTTTAATTTCCTCTCCACAGCTACAAATGACATATACAACAAAACCCAAGGATATACCTTACAAGTGATATTAAACTAACAACATTGTTTTTTTATTAATGTTTTTGCTCATTCCTTCTGGTATTTCTATGGCCAGATAAAGAACACACAGAAAGGTCATAATCTTATATTTCCTTAACCTGAATATATCACAATATCTTATTAAAATTCAAATATAGATTTTATCTTAACAAATATAAAGATTGTCATCACTTATTATTAAAAATTAGAATTTAGAGACATGAAGTAAAGATTGGAAAACCGATACATTAAATTTTGAAGTTTGCTGGAAGTGTCACAATTTATGTCACAATATGTTATAACTTTACTCCGACTAAAATTGGACAATAACTTCCTGAATAAAAGTAAATGAATAGGGTATGAAATTTAAAGTGTTTGAATCCCATAAAAAATCTTATAGTGTATGAATTATTGAAAAGGTATAAATATACAGTACAAAACTGACATTTTATGGTAAAACATATTTATCACTTTAGTTACTGCATTCAGGAGGGTAAGAAGTAGAAAGACTTTCTTATATCTTAATTCAAATAAAAAATATATTAATCAGTAAACATTGAAAGACTTAAAGATAAATAGAACTGTAAAAAGTCAATTACTGAAATGACAGAGATTCTAAGACCGAAAACACTATATTAAAACACATGTAGATTATGATGTGTCAAACAACAAGGTATAAATCATATTTAGAAAAATTTTAGATGTAGACTGAATTATTTCAGGAAACGAGAGTGGCAGCAGGATTTGATATCTATTGAACAACCATATAAATCTATATAATATTTCTGAATCAAATGGTGGAAGGAAGGAGCCCATTCCAATTTCCCAAGAAAACTTATCATCAAAATTATGAATTCTAAAACCTGGTTCAACAAAAATGACAAAATTGTCAGATCACTACACACAATAACATCAAAATGAACCCCCCAGAATTTAAAGATCTTTTTTTGGCTCATTTGATGATTAATGTTTCAATAAATCATTCTTTAATCTGTCAAAATCATTTATACAAAATATCAAACATCAATTAAAAACCGTTTGCACCATATTTTTACATGAAGAGTAACAATAACCAACAATATCTCAATGATCCCCAAATTGAATGAAGACTACAATTAAACATTATATGAAGTAGGCCTGTAAAAACTTGGGAGTACATCTTTCAATTAATCTGAGGATTTAATAAAATGGTACAACCCATATTTTTAATTAAAAAAACTGAAAAATCTGACACAATGATAAATTATTCTTACATCTGTCCTTAACAAATGTATGTTGACAGCCCTGATATTCATGTAGAATTAAAAAATAATCTGTGGTCAGTGAATAAAATTTAGAAATTGGAGCTGGATATGTAATTATTTATGTAAATTGAACTCAATTATTTATCTAATCCCAATAACTTTTTAGAAGACATACAGATATGTGGCCACCCAGGATGGTTTTACTTGGATTACACAGTACCTATTTGGTAACAGGAGAATCACGATAAGCAAACTTTGCCACTGGCGCATGGCAAAAAAAACCAAAATCATGATGGGCAAGTCACAGTGAAATAAGGCTTGCCTACTGAACCATCTACTTTTGGATGCTTTTCTGTATAACATTTCATAAGGGCATGTAAACTTCACACTGGGCCAGTTCAGCATTGGCAAAACTTGCCCACTTGACCAGTTGAACTTATCTAACACTGCTAATGAGAGGCTTATTTGTACAGGAGATAGAAATTTTTCAGTATTCAAATGATGGGTATTTTTGAATTATAAATATATGACTTTAAATTGGGGATTACTTATACAGCTAACGCTACAAAGTAATATTAAAATGATTAAAAGCTTCAAAAGAAGCAGGCTTAAAAAATGACAGACAAAACAACTAAATACCTCGGTAAACAGTATTAATAACTATGCAGTAAATAAAAACATACCTATATGCCTTATACAACTACTACGGTCAGGTTATTAACTCCTTTATATTATAAATCCACAAATTATATGTTTACACCAGACATCAACATAAAATTTAAACTTCTCTAAATTTAAATCGACCAGAATCTTTTTCAACTATCCTTGTCAATAAGTGATATTAGATATTATAATTAGTATAAAATCTTCAACCAATCAGAATTCACAATCAATTCATGAATATAAAGTACCCTTTAAAGTATTTACTGCCTCCAAACACAGAATGTAACACTACATTTGTATTTTGTTAAAGTTTGTCGGTGTAAAGGAAAGGGAAACTAAATTTTTTTCTTTGAATTAATTTTCTTTCATTTTACAAATAATAATCCAGTATGCTATAGACAAAACATGGTTGGATTATTATTTACAATAGCAAGATAATGTTGCATTTCATTGCAAAAAATGATAATACCAAATTTTCTCTATACATTCCCAAAATATATATTTCTATAGATGTACAAAATGAAATTTTCTATGTCAGATTTAAAACATCTTCAAATTATTTAGGAAAAAGTTTAAATTTCAAATTTCAAAAATTTTCAAATGAATTACATATTATCAAAGGGTACCTGAATCATAAAAATTTCAAAGCATTTTCTGTCTTAAAGGGTAACTGATGTAGGACCTTTTTTTCCATTTAGACCCCTTAATGCAGTTCTACTACTACTATATAGTAATTACTTATCTAATCCAAGTTAATCTACTAAGAAGTCCATTCGTCAGATCTTTATCCTTCATAAGCTGACTTATTTTTATATTTATTTTTACCATTATATACAAACTCAGAGTTATACTAATGAATGATTAATACTATTTATTCAATGAGTTATTGCTCATGGGAAAATATAAGTATTTTATATTTTAAATAGTATTTTACTTAATCTCAGACCTTTCACAAATAAAACCTTTAAATATAATATATCTTGAAGACATGATAAAGATTAAAGTTTACAAGGCTCTGAAGTATAAACATTTATTGTACTTGTGAAATCAAAAGTACATTAAATGCCTCTAATCCTGCAATACACAGCACTAATTTACACAATATAATTTAAAAGAAAACTTAATAGAAACCCTCCTATAACCTCCAGTAAAAAATATCACAGAAGTATGGACTGAAGTGTTGACCCTGAATGAAAGATGCCTATCACTCATAAAACCTCTTCTAGATTCATTTTTAGTATATAAATGGTATAACCTAGTGTCAGCCTTAAAACAAGTGCCGTATGTAACACAAACAGGTCTGAATAAAGAGAGCAAAACTTTGTAAATAAATATTAGAATATAAATCTTAATCTTTGCCATTTAGAGACCAAAGAACAAGTCCATGTAAGACAAAATAAGACTCATCCTGATAAAGGTAGAATTAGTCTGACCAATCAGGAACCAGTCAGTCAAATGATACAAAATTAAAGTTTTAAGATATTGAAAAAAAGACTTAAATCATTCACTTTTTTTGCAATTGAGAAAAGAAGAGTTACACAATGTATTGGATGTCACTGTACTTGATAAAAGTAAACACTTTCCCACTTATTGTTTGTCATGATGGCTTTGGTTTAAACCATGATCCCCTTCCAAATAATTAGAGGGGAGGGGGGCATACTGCCATTAGACTATAAAGACAGTGTCACTAGCAGACAAGGGATGGTTATAGTTTTAAGTCCATATTTTGAAGTCCTATTGGTATCAACCCATCCTAAGATAAATGGTTAAAAAGTTCAATTGGGACAGTCACAATTTTCATGTATGTACTTTTCACTACAATAGGATATTACATACTGTTTCGTACATTGTAAAAAACACATTACAACATCAGACTTGTTGTAACAAAGTGTTGCTATAAGACAGAGATACCTATTCTCTGGAATTGTTCTTAGGTATCTTTGAATTCTCATCTTTTTTTAGAACAAAAAAGTACTGAGATTAGAACATTTTCTTCAATAAGACTTCATAACTCATGAAGAAAACTTGTTGAAAACAATTTGTCAATATATGAAGAATTAAAGTCAATTATATATTCATTGCAGATCAGTTTAGAATAAAATTATCACCATAAACAACAATTAAAATTTCAATACATTCCTGTCACTGCCATCCAAGTTAACTGTAGATTTTATCAGCTTTAGTTCTACCTTGATTTCAATTCCAACAGATAATATCTTTATATAATTAAACTCCTCTAATAACCTGGAATATAATTCATAATTGGTGTCAACTTTCTCCATTACAAAATCAAGTTTGATGATATATGGGTGTTTATGCTTTAACTATTCATAAAAGAACTTTATAAATAAAGTATTTATTAAAAAAGAACAAAAAACAAATCTAAACAGAAAGACAGCAGACTGTAGACTTTCAACATATACAATACATTCTCTACATGTGATCACTGCAAGTTTGCAACACAACCCTAAAATCCTGTAACAACTGAATAAAACACTATTAATAAAAATTACTCTGTTGGTATCAGATCTAATATTCTTTTATGTATGGTAACATATAAATTACTGAATCTGGTCAGGGAAGATTTTATCTCCACACAGGAGAATACACTTATTGAGGGAAAACATATCATACAATGGAAAGAGTTAATCAAAACCTTGAAAATTTACATTGATACCTGATTACATATCTAACTTTCCCTGGTATATGTATGGTAGGGGTTTTAATATTGTTCTCTCCAGCAGACTGATAAAACTGATAATGTTTTAATTGGGTGCTGTATATTTCATAGACATTGACTATGTTATAAACCACAAGCTGAAAAAAAGACCATTCCAGGCATGAAATAATACAAGACTATACTGATATCTGGGCTCTATGAGTACTGTCCAGACCTGTATTATCTGTATGGTCAGGTAGGACAATCAGTAATGTTCTATGAGCATTTCCATCAAATTTGTGTATTAAAGGCTTTGTTCATAAAAATAAAAGGAAAGAAAAAATATATTGTGTCCATTAAAAAGCATATGAGTATTCAGACTAGGTATACAAATGGGCCATCCTGCTGCCAATTCAAGATTTTCATCTGCAATCTCCTCTGTAATAAAACATTTCTTGTTCCAGTCTATTTACGTACTAGTAACCATATACACATGTTTAACTGATAGTTCATAATGTGATCAAGTAAAATGTATAGTTAGTAACTCACCAAAAGACCAATTCCTTATAAACGTAAAACATTTCTCTAATATCATATCTTAAAAATAAATAAGCCTTCAAATAGGTCTCTATCACATTTTAAAAAAGTGCAGATTTGAGAATGATTTACATTTAAAACAGATCTAAATAACAGATCAGATTTGTCAATGGCCAGAGAAAAACTAATCTCTTCAAAAGTTAATTCTACACAAGATGACATCTTTCCTTCATTTTTGACTTTTTCTTTCAGCTGTCGGCTGATCGGACTTCAAACTAGCACCCTTCATACATCTCAACAAGCTCAGCTTTGTTATAGAATTCTATACAACAATGAAATAAGGGAGGCTGTGGACATCAGGACACCCATAGTTCAACAATTATTATTGTTCTCCAAGATATTGAACTCTACATTCTTTAAGGTGGGTTTTAAGAATCCAAAATAAAGATTTAATCAGGTGGAAATATCGCATAATTCAGTGGCATTAACCCACTTGTATTTAATGACAAGTAAATCATGTTTAATTTGTCTCAGATAGCAGCAGGTTCTTCAGCTACTGAATCTATCATTGCAGACACAATTTACATACAAGCATTTCATAGAAAAAGCTACCGGTAGATATTAATATAAACAAAATTAAGCTTACCCAGTAACTTTTTCTTTATTCTGTAGTGAAAAATGTTATAAGACAAAACAAAGGAAAGAACTCCATATCCATGTGCAGTGTCATACTGCAGGTGAATTTAAAGTTCCTGAGGAAAATGTGACGAAAAAAATGTTGGAGATGGATATACAGAACATAATTCCCATAAAAATAAAGAATAAAAATTTCCTGATAATATGCACAACAAAATATAGTGTATTTGCTGCAAACCAAGTTTTATGAAATTCTGTTGAGAAATTTTAGATGAGTTGCAATTACAAGCTGATATATGATAGTTTTCAGTAAATAATTCAAAGGGGCAAAACTTCAGTAAAAATTATAGAATCAAAATTTACTGATTATATGCACATCAACATATAGTGTTCTTGCTACACATCAAGTTTCATGAAATTCATTTTAGCGGTTTAAGAGTAGAGGCAATGACAAGCTGATAAATGATAAATGGTAAATTTCTAACTTCAAAGGGGCATTACTCCAATAAAAATTAGAGAATCAAAGTTTCCTGACTATATGCACAACTATATATGGTGTTCTTGCTACTCTTCAAATTTCAGGAGTTTCTGTAATGTAGTTTCAGAGAAGTTGCGATGACAAGCTGAAGTGTTATGAACGAACAGACATACAGATGTACAGACAGAGGGACATAGTGACCCAACTTCTAGAGTTCTGCCCTTGTCAAGGCAGGTAACAAATAAATGTCATCTTATCTCTGGGGCCATTAACAAGCATTTTTCTAATGTCTAGACAATAACTTGACTAAAAATGAAGCAATGATAAAGCTATCCACTTTAAATTAAAGTTACATATTAAGGTTGTAAAAAGAGATCAAAATTTAGTTTTCACTTATGACTCAGTAAAAAAAAAATTCCCTCAAAATAACATTTTTTGTGTTGTTTCTTCAAAACTAAACACAATGAAAAATCTTAAGATATAAAGAACAATTATGGGTCATCAGTACTTTTTGTCTTTTTCTTGTTTTAACTTTTGTTATTATATATATTCTTTGTTGAGTGTGTCCCTTAGTCCCTTAATTACATTTTTTTTTTTCATTTCAGCCAGAATCTTGTTTCCCTTGATTACTCTTACCTCTATGGTCTATTTGTAGTAATGATGGCCATATTTTTTTTGCAAATCAAATATCCCCCTATCAGTTCTAAAGAGATCACCCTAAGAAACATTCAAGCCAAGTTTAATTGCAATTGCCACAGTGGTTTCAGAGGAGAAGATGTTTGAAAAAGTTTATGACAATGACAGATGCAAAGTGATAGCAATAGCTCACATGTGCCTGGCCAGGTGAGCGAAAAATGGATGGAAATATAATTTTTCAGCCTAAAATATACAAACAAAATGTGTCCATACAAAGAAAGTCACTGATGAAATCAAAACTATATATTTTACTCAAAATACAAAAATGGAAAGAAACTGATATGAACATGTAAGATAACATTTATATTACGTGACAGAACAGATTGACATTTTGTAACTTTTGCAAAAAAGGTCAAATTAAAGCACAAATAAAAAGAAAATAATTTTACATTCACTTTAATCTAAATGAATACTAGCCTTTTTCAATTAACTCATACATGTAACTAGATAACAGATTAAACAAGAATATAACAGGACTAAGATTTGAGACAATAATAATAACATTGTTAAACTAAAAACATTTCCACAAAGAAACAGATTCTGGTAACAGAGGGTATCACTAATCTCTTATTTTGTCAATTACAACAATGCTCCACTATGTCAAGTAATGACATCTCACTGAAACATATTCTATAAAGTTAATATGATTTACAGTCAATTATTAACTGTTTTGGAATTAAATACATGTATATAGAAATCTGACAGATTAATTTATTCCAAGTGTAAATAGCATTTAAGCAAACGACCTGAAAATTAAACAGAGTTTAAATTTATATTTTTTCTGTTTAAATTCCATCTGTGTATGTTTAAGCAGTATCATTTTAAGAAAGCCAAACTGAGGACAAAACTCAAAACCAAAGGGAAAAGGGTAGACAACTCAAAATATCCTATAAATTTACTTATTTAAAAAATAATAAATCAATGTATAAGCTCAATTGAGTCTTTCATAACATCACTTTTTGCACCCAGTAAACATGCATACCAAATTAAAACACATCCGAGACACTATGACTAACTCTGATCATATTAAATTTGAATATTTATGGTTTGTTAATAAATTGTTTCCCCATGGATAAAATATCTGTTGACACCAAAGACTAGGTGAACTACTAATATCATCAAATAGTCATTGAAATGTCATTAAGGTAATTCAGATTGATACAAACTTCAATTGTCAAACATCTGATGCACATACGTGTCAATCCTATAAAAAGTATGAAAAGTACAGTAAATTGTGTATAAAGACAATGTACAGCTGGTGTATGAAAACACAGATTACAAAGGTTGAATGATCAGGCCCATAACTAGAAATCTGGGGGGGGTTGAAATTTTTTATTCCTGGCTTTACTAGTTTCAAAATCTTGTTTCTCAACAGTTTTTGCCATGTTTTTTTTGTTTCCATAGGAGGGGACAGTGGAAGTCATAATATTCCCCCTCAACCCAACTGTCTACTGGTATGATATAGGGTATGCAATATAGGGTAGACGATATAGGGTTTAAACAAACACTTATAATGCATATACAAAAAAGTTATATTTTAATCTAAATATATGAGATAAAAAATTCAACAATCAAGTCACTTCTAGATCATTTTAAAGGACTACTGTGATGGTACTTTTATTTGTGGCTATCAATATTCATGGATTGCAGACAAATCGTTGGTTCGTGGATTCTTAAATTTGTGGTTTGATATTTCCCTCAGTACAAATTAACAGAATATATGTATTTTGTTGGGAATTAAGTTTCTTTGTTTGAAACAATCATGAAATCCATGAAAATTGGTACCCCACAAATATTAGTACTTTCACATGTGTAATATATCTGAACAGAATCCTTGGAAGGATGTTGATCCTGAGGTCAGACCAGTTGAGAATCCAAGGGTTGGAAATCACTTTAATCAAATTTTGATTGTGCAAAATCACATGCAGGGCAAACAAGAGCAAATGATAGCCTACAATCTGTTGTATTATAAAATGCTGAATCAAAACACCACCTTTCAAAATTACTGGAAATGTACTGGTCATATGGCAATAAATGTTACACAAAATCCCTTGGCAACCCAAACATTTGCAAAAGATCTACAAACTATAGGCATAAAAATAACTGCATTTTTATAACTTTATCTTCAGTCCCTTTAACAACAAAGCAAAATTATAGATGTCAACTATCTTAAGGGAAGGTTGCATAATATGGTTTACAAATAAATCAGTTTATCAAATCAGTTGGTGGAGAACTGTATAAACTTCTGAACAGAAGGAGAAACATCATTACTTTAAACTTTATTAAAAATATTTTAACTATTTGTCATAAGTCATAACTCTAAGCCAGATTCGATAGATACAGTAAATAAAATGTTTCAAAGATAATGATTTAAAAGCATTTTTAAATGATACAGACATATGAATACACTTTTTATAATTGATTGAGTCATAAAATTGAATATTGTTGTCAAAAATGAATATGGTTATGGGCTATTTACTTAGAATATGAATGGGAACTTCCCCTTCTATTTTTTCACAGAAACATGCAGTTGATTAGCACTTATAATAGACGAAGTGTATCATCATCACTTACAATTTCTATGTGTTCTCTCAGATTAAAACATTTAAACATTAGTATAAAAACAGAACATACCATAAAAAGGGTAATTATTTCACAATTTTGTCAATCATAAGGAGAATTAAAATTTAATAGTTTTTA
Organism: Perna viridis; assembly: GCA_037379345.1. NCBI lineage: Eukaryota > Metazoa > Mollusca > Bivalvia > Mytilida > Mytilidae > Perna > Perna viridis. Next base: position 1,250,018 of record CM074520.1, read on the forward strand.
CTATTCAAATTGATATTTTGCAAAATGTATGCTCTTAATATGCAGTGAAAATTGAGTAAACTTTCCTTTTTGTGCTTAGACAAGTCATACAAATCAAGCAAAATAAAAAAACAACTTGCAAAAAAAACCTCACTGTATGGTAGTCTCATTTAAATGCTAAGATTATGTAGCTATTTTACCATTTATGATGTGTAATACAGCTCCTTACAGCACACCACTGTAACAATAAATACTTGACATGATAAACCTGACACCTATTGGACTAAAATTCTAACCTTTATAACCACTATCCGGCCTTCTATCACACAGACAGGTCATTAAATTCTTCTGCTTTTCTTGTCTCCTTGTATGAACATTTAAGGAGCCTGTAATTTAATAGGAAAACTGATAAAAGCATGTAATCAAATTTCTAACTTCACTAAATATTTTGACATAAAACAACCTCCCTGTGGCCAAAGATGAATCCTTTTCTGTTGGCAAAAAAAAAAAAAAAACAGATATGGAAAAAAAAAATATAGGGCTGACATAACGTAAGGCCCCTTATGTCAGTAACAAATGAGTCTGGACCACTATGAAGCTATTATTCAGAAGTTTTACAATGACACATGATTGACCCTAGAATTTCCTTTTGACCACCCATTATTCATGTCTGTCGACAATAGTGTTACAAATCACAGATGTGATGTATCTTTAAGGAAATATATTAACTATATCATTATTTCATATTTGTTTTTTGTACCATAACAAGACAAACTATTTGTTTCATAAAAGAATACAACTTCTATAAAATGACAAAGTACAGTAGAAATATACAAAGACAAATATGTTTATGAAGACTAGTCCATGATAGCAATGGGAGATGTAAAATCTAATATCTTAAACCTTTGTAGGTGTTTAAGTTAATGTCAAAAGCATTTTAAACTTGTGCAATTTTAACAGACTCTTAGTATCCTAAATAGTAGACTTCTTTGCAGCTTTTGAAAAGGACAGGGTAATTCAGGACCGGTAAAAAGGCACCTAGCCTGTTTGAGGCAAATATGAAGGCACATCGTGCATTAACATCTAATTAGGTAAAATACACAGAAAGTTCATGGGGCTTATGAAAGGATAGGATACATACTCTACTAAAACCATCTGTAAGAATATATACAAAATTCTTATGTGTCTTTGGTAGAAGTATCTTTCATGAAAATTGACACCTCACAACAGCAGCCAAAGTTAGTGTGGTATTAAGTAAACAATAAGATCTCCGTGGCTCATATATTGAAAAGTATCATGGTAGCCCAAATGTAGAATAGAGGGGGTTCTAGGGATTATAACCTTCTTTTATTGTTTGTTAATTTTTGGCCAAATATAGGCGAAATTGAGCAAATGACGGCCTGGGACAACCCCTCCCCCTTTTATAAATATATGGATCCTTCCCTGAAACCATCATACAATTAAGATATTTTAACTATTGACCTGTATCCAAAAGCTTGAGACAATACTAATCTGACATGCTTTCAAAATAATTGGATGTCTCTTCATTATGCAAGAAATAACACAGTACAGTTCTATGTAAGAACTCTGATTTTTGACACTCTGTAATCACCTGTCTAATTAATATAATCCTTTAACAAAATATTGTTCACACCATGAAATCACCTAACATGTGTAATAGAGACAAGAGTATCTAGACTCATACTTTGTCAAGAGCACTTAAGTGTTTGAGTCCACACAGTGACAAACAATGCTGCCACTACACGTAGGAGGAATTACACCAACTAAAACTAGACATCTATAATACAAGAAGATGGCCAGTCAATAGTAAATATGATGATTATCTGGTAATTCATAATAGTCTAACATACTCCATGGTAATAAGTAAGAATTCAAACATGTATGTTCTATTTATAACATCTTATACTTTACTGTCTATCTTTAATAACACCAATTATTTATGCCTGTAAAAGTAGTGACTGGTTGTACATTTTTGACGTGAAGCGCTTCATTGAAAATGTGCTATGGTCAAGGCTTTTACACGCTGATGAAACATAAGAAATCTTCCATTATTATATAGAAGCAAAATAATTTTTTTTTTAAATCAAAATGGTAGCAGTTAGGTATGTACATGTATGCGACTCACAGTTCTTCATGTACTTGATTAACAATAATTTATAGGTTAGAGCAGACATCTCTAAAGTCCTGATGGCATTACAGAAAGATTACCAACATACAAAAGTATATTCAAATATCCAAATAAGACAAGTCAATAACACTAAGAACTTGACATAAGGTCATATTAACTTCTATGTACAGAAATGTTGATCAATTCTTCTAAACACTAATTTAGTGTTGAACAATACCAGAGTAGTTACCCGGACTAGACAACCCAGATGACCTGCCCCTCACCAGCCTAAGATAACAAATAGTGCTTGTTTAGTAAATATATCCAAAAGTAGATTGCCTTAGGCTGTTTGTTCTTACCCACTTCTTTACAAATGATACAAAAATTATCCATAAATTGTAGCAGAAATGGATGAATGTGAAGAGTTTTAGTGAATTAATTTCAGTTGGCACTGACTGGCATTAAATAATTCAATAAATCAACAATTTTCTTCACAGCAAGATGAAAATTATGTGTAATATGTAGCCACCTGCTACAAAGAACGTAACTTCTGTCATCATAATAATTTGTTGGATGGAAAAACACATAGGCAACAACTCTGAACTTCATATGTGGTATCATATTTATCAAAATTTGCAGTATTACAAATCCAAAATGCCTAAAACACTGAGGCTTCATTCTTTGTATTGTACATGGTAAAACCTTGACTTCCTATTTCAATAATTTGGTTGTGGTTATTTCTTTCAAACACTGCTGACGAGATGTTATATGGTATGTAAGTCTTGTTGTAGTTTCATTTTCTTTACCGGAATTTTTGATACAGAATGTATTGAAAACTGCAGACCGATCTGCATTTTATTGTTTACTTCCAGGTCCTCAAAACACTGTATAACAATGCAAAATCTTCTATTTTATGTTTTTTCTAACACTTTTATTATGTAGAAACAGATATTTGTCATTTTTTATTGATATTTTTTACACAAAAAGATGTTTTGCCTTTAACCCTGAACTCAATGCTCTCTAAATAACTTATCTCCATGCTTTTGAATGGTAGACTAGGACCCATTCTCGTAAAATCACGGAGTCACATGATGAGACTTACATACCCTATTCCTTGAAATATGTGTACAGCATATCGACATTTACAATATATATGACTGGTATTTTTGTATTTGTTTGATAATTATACACTAGAGAATAAGATATTTTTGCATTACAACTCTGTACTAGAGACCTTTTCATTAGAAGAAATACATATTATGGGGTTTCCTATTGTCAAAATAACAATCTGATTTCTTATCAAAAACTACATTTTTTTACAACCATATACAAATGTATTTTCTGTAGTTAGACAACCTCATATTTTTAAAAAAGTTTTACAATTTTATTTGTAACTTATGGTTACAGACCACCAATTCAACCAATGAGCATTTGGAACGTACGCAAAAATAGTCCTACACAGAAATTACCCCTGTTCCTCATAGTGCTGTGAAAAAAGTTCTCATCTCATTTAAAAAATTTAAACAGTTTCTGAAAGGAAAAACATTTCTGTACATTTTATAGGTGAGCTGACATATGTAGAATCATGCTGATATATAGTCCTCTGCAGGTTAAAGTTAAGGTAAAGTCCAGAGAAGCCATTGAATATTGTGAAATTAGCATAGAAGCCTATGGGAAGTGGAATTAGTGGTTTTTAGCCTTATCTGATCCTAATTATATACATATTTCTAATAAACCAACCTCCTTTCTATAGCTAAGTTTTTCTACTACTTGCTAAATATTTTTTATCATGACCATATTGTACAATGTAAAAAATAACAATACATAAAATGTAGTCAATATGTTATCAGCCATCAGCATCTACTTAAAGGTAATGGTTACATATCAAAGAGGATACTTTAACATTAAAATATCATTTCTTATCCATTACTCATTAAACATTCACAGTTTCTGATGTGTCTATACAATTTGATAAAATCTTTAAAGTTTGGTGGATCTTGTTAAATGGCCCTTACATAAAAAACTAAATTCACAAACTTTATGGACAATTATTTCCTTTAAAGGGTCATAATCATATGAAATTAACTACTTTACTATTTTATTATAAGAAGGCGTTTAAAAGAAATTTTTGCTACTCTAAAAATTACCACCTTTAAGTATTAAATTAGATCATGATTGTAAAGTACTTCAACTACATGTATAACGAATAAAATGAAAACATTGATCAAAATTCAAATATGGGGGAAAGCTAAGACAAATGAAAATCCTAAAATAAAATACAAGCTGGGCTATGAGTTGTTTGTCTTATGCTGACATTGGACCAAACAACAAGTTTTTCAGAGACAATTGATTAAAACCATGTAAGGTATAATCTACTCAAAAGGTCAATTAAGTCTAAAACAATCTACCTCACCAGTCACTGAGAGGGCTGCAGGGGTCAATAACCTCACCAGTCATTGTGAGGGCTGAAGGGGTCATTAAGTTAAGGTTAAAACATTACACAAAATGATCAAGTTGTCTGGGTGCAATATATGCTAAAATTAAGTACAGGATGCCTACCCTACCAGTGCACTTTGTCCATACTCCCAGTTTTCAGTGGGATCAAGGTTGCTCAATTTTTGTTTCTGTGTGTGTTCTATTCTATTTGTCTAATTCATTGTGTACTTATGTTTTTGTTTCTAGATTTTGTCACAAGATCGTCAATATCCTGTTCCTCATTCTTATCGTAATCTACTTGATTTTAATTAGAGATTGCTTAAGTTAAAGTTAGTTATATCTTCACATTTATTTTTAATTCAAAATATGTAAATTAACCCAATAATGAGAGTGAATAAGCCAACAACATGAAGTCATCATTTACCAATAAAATATCCATAGGTCAAAATGATGCAACTATAACTTCACTTTTCATTTCATCTGTTTCCAATCAAACAGGTGAAAATTAATAGGATTAGTTACAGTTACTGAGTGAGGTTTACATTAACATTTCTTAAACCATTGAAGTAATAAATAGTCATGATATAACAGACATTACATAAGAATTGGACTGCATCTCATATTAAGTGGACATTATAAGTTCAAAAACATAATTTAGTTGGTGCTGTCAAATTGAGGTTTAGTTCCTACTGTTTTATGGTGTATAAACCATTATTGCTAACTTTAATCTACAAATGATAACCTTAACACCAACAAATAACCATTGTAGAAAACATAAAGGGAACATAGAGCCTGTCTGTAAACATTCAACAAGCAACAAACTATACAAAGCAGCAATAAACAGACCTAAAGTTCTTTTCAGAGATTACTAATAAGAAATCCAATAAAGTCACTTCAAAAAACAATTTAATTGATTTACATCCTGTTTCAATAAGAAATAAAGCTCTTTCTGATAACAACTGTGACCAGTTCTATATAGAACAATTTGTAGTTAAAATCATTATATTGCCATCTAGACAAGACTGGGTGTGTTTTATGGACAGGTACAAAAAATCAAATTCAAATTCCTTTCATTCATTTCTTAATAAAAGCTGTGCTGTAAGCACTTGAAATGACTGTGTAGTGCTGCTGAAGGCTAAGGATTTTTGGAACTTTAATGGGTCTAGAGGGTATACGATTATATCATATGTCAATGGAAAGATAAATCAATGTAGTTTTTGAATATCATTCTTTTCTAACTGAAAAGTGGTAAAGTTTTCTGCTATTTTGCATTAATTAGAGGAGAGGTCAAAGATCAATCGACCCCAATACACTTTGATAAGTGATTTAAGTGAAATCGTTCATGGTAGGTATCTGAAAACAAGTAAAATATAAGAGATAATAAGACACTGTATAATATTACAATGTATATCTAAGTATTCTTTACTGAATAACAAATGAAATAAACACAGTTCTCAAATCGATCTGCAACATGGGCTTTGCAAAATGAGTTTGAAGTTGCAAATTTTCACATATATAAACTATTAATTGTACTAAACACAGAATTGTTTCCGGACTGTTTTATGAGTAGAGACACATGTAAAGTATCGAGTCTACCTTATGTTTTGATGAAAACACTTCAGGTTTTGAGATTTATTTTTATACATACAAAAATCATACATATATTTTTGGTTGCATTTGTCTTTGTATGCTTGGACTTCAAATAAAATGTTAAAGATTTAACCATGAATCAAGGATTCTCATAAACTGTGAACTTTGAACTTTGCATGGAAGCATGTGCAAACATGCACATGCATGTTGTCACAATATTTATGTCTTGTGATGTTTAACTGTGCACCAGGCTCATTCTTGTAATGAAATATCCTCAGCAGTGGCAGATCCACACTGTGAAAAGGAGGGTGCCAGCTGGGGTTCCTCAGAAATGGGTGTGTGTGCTAGGACATTATTTACCATTTTTTGTCAATTTCACACAGGAAAATGACAAATTTCCAATAAAAAAGGGAGTGCCAATCCCATGCACCCCCTCTGGATCCGCTGTTGCTCTGAACATTTTATACTAAACGACTTGATAAAAACAAAACATTTTCCTTGTAAAAATTTTAACGCAAAAAGAAGAAAGATGTTCAGACGCAATAAAAACTTCTATGATTTTTTTACCTCTCAAAAAGACTCCAGCTTTAGTAGCTGTATGAATAACATAGTTGTTATAGAATATTAGTTCAAAGGAAACATCATTGTCCAGGTCAGGGGTGGATCAAGAATATTAAAAAAAGAGAGGGACTCTGATCAAGATGTTTATAAACAGAGATACAATATATCATTTGCTATATTTACTATCTGTAAGTTGTTATAAACCTAATTTTTTTTCGGCCTAAACATACATGTACCGAGCAGTTCTCGTAAGTGGTTTGTGCATTGAATTGTGCGTTACTTCTGTTGTCATATTTTGACAAGGTAGAAAAGTTGTTTTAAACATTTACAATATCACAGTTTTCATTTTCCGGCAGCTAATCATGTCTGGCTGCTTCATGCAAAGAATGAATAAGTGAGCCACTTTATGGTTTACTCTAATTCTGATTTGTTATAATCTTAATACCAATTAGAATTAAACTGAATATGGGATCACATCTGTAAAAGCATCTTCGCTACCCTAGGATAACGATCTTGCCCCCTTCCTTCGTGCAATGGGAGGGGCATGACCATAACCCTTGCGTAACGAAGATGTTGTAAAATCTAGGAATTGGAAATAAGCCACTCATTGGTCTATATGATGTTAAAGGCCAATTTTATTTGAAATAATCCATTTCCAAAAATTTTTGTAATGTTCTCTTTTTCACCGTCACATACTAAATGACTTCTAAGCAATGCCAGAGTTTCCCTCCTTCATTTAAACCGGTATTGCATCTTATATATAAGAACAGATTGACGGACGCTTAAGGAAAAACAGAGAAAAGGAGTTAAAATTGATATCCTGCCGATGAACCTGGTCCATACCCCTAGTTTTTTTTTTATCAAGCCTGGCTTGCTAATGAATTCTTTGAATTTATATATGTTATCCTTATGACTATTTTTGTATTTTTGGTGCTTTGTCCAAACTATGAATATCTTGTTCTTCACTCCAATTTCCTCAATACGAACATTGTTGAGCTCTTGATTATTGAATAACAGAAAAAAAATTGTCAAATTTTAATCTATCTGCTTAAAAAGCACTTAAATATTGATCATGTCAAAAAATAAGTTACTTTGGATATTATTCATGCTTTTCTGTTGTACCAACAGTTCGGAAACGGAAAAGGTTGCCCGGAAAATGATTTCGTATTTTACAATTTCAGTATAATTAGTTGTTAAAATATGCATTTTGTAAAGTCCATGTTGCAGACCGATTCGAAAACGTTGTATTAATTTTGTTTGTTATTCAGTAAAAAATATTTAGATAAACATTGTCATATTCTACAGGGTCTTATCATCTCTTAATCTTTGAAAATGCACTAAAATGCAACCATTTTTAGGGGCAATTTTGTTCTGTGATTAAACAGTCAACTTTTGTCGGGAAAAGTTCTTTTTTACATTTTTGAAATTCTATACATGTGACCTTTACATGTTACTTGTTTCCTAATACCTACAATAAATTATTTCACTTAAATCACTTATCAAACTGTATTGGGGTCGATAGCAGAAAACTTAACCGTCTTTCACTTTGATAAGTAAAGTATTCAAAAACAACATTGATTTATCTTTCCATTGACATATGATATATATGATATAACTGTATACCCTATAGGCCCATTAAACTCGAAAACTAAAGCACTTTTTGATACCTGTCCGCAGCACTAGTGCCTATGTCATGAAAGGTTGTCTACAAGAACTTGTGAACAAAAATGGAGTTTCACCAGGAATGAATGGAAAATGGAGTTCACAGATCTTGAGACTAGTATCAAAAAAAAATTTTGAATTGTTTTGGATAAAAATTTTTATCCAGTTTTGGTGGGGATGAACAGATAATTACATCATACAAGTACAACATGTACATATCATTATATAGGCTAGAAACCATTAATTCCACTTCCCATAGGCTTCTATGCTAATTTCACAATATTCAATGGCTTCTCTGGACTTTACCTTAACTTTAACCTGCAGATGACTATATATCAGCATGATTCTACATATGTCATCTCACAATTCTCAGAGTGGCATGTGGGGTTAGCGGACTTGCAGTGCAGTACTGGTCACCGGAAGTGAAGTGTCTATAAATAGCATGGGAAATCCCAGTGTTTTCACAAGATAGGGGTATATTTAGAAATCATTATGGAGATTAGGCTTCACATCACAAGAAGCAAAATGCACCTATAAAATGTACAGAAATGTTTTTCCTTTCAGAAACTGTTTAAATTTTTTAAATGAGATGAGACCTTTTTTCACAGCACTATGAGGAACAGGGGTAATTTCTGCGTAGGACTATTTTTGCGTACATTCCAAATGCTCATTGGTTGAATTGGTGGTCTGTAACCTAAAGAGTCACTTTCTGTCTTGGAAAAAATAAACAACTATACAAGTATCTTCCTATACACATACTGAATGCATCTGCAAAGTTTCACTGAAATGTGACAAGCACTTTTTTAAATATTTGATTTTTAAATATAGGGTAACCAATTTGCACAAGCAAAAAAGTAACAATATTCTACCATACTTAAATGCATTAAATATTTGCAAAGAACTTTTTCTGACTTTTCAAATAAAAAAAATCAATCACGACTTGTTTTTTAACAATATTAATAAAGAGATAGCCTTTAAAAGTAATCATTTCCTGAAAAATTGGTCTATTTTTAAAAATTCATTTCTGACATGCCTCCCCCTTTTTCTTGATCACATGTCAAAAACCCTAAATCTTTCAATTTTCACAAAAGGTGATATCTTTGGCTTCAAATTTGTAAATACAGTGTTTTCACATTAAAACATGACCAGTAAAGGGCACCTAAAGCAAAAAAAAGTACTCAAAAACGGATTTTCCATGTTGCCATAGGGAAATGCTTATATGTCCTTAACCGCAGTAATGAAAGTGAGTTTTTCCTCATTTCTAACCAAATTTTTGCTCAAATCTATACAAAACTTGATTTCAAGTGCTGATTACCACCATATTTAGGTAAATATAGCCCTCAAAGTTTAATATTTGACATTTTTACTAAATTTTCTACACTTTTTACTATATAGGACATAAAACTCAGCCCAAAAGACCAATTTTCCATAATTTGGACCTATAGCTTAAAAAAATGCATATTTTGAAGGATTTCTGTAGTGTATTCCTATCATGGCAAAGTTTGTAAGATCTTCAAGTAGTTTAAAGCTATTCCAAGAAACTTTTCATTTTGCCATGGCTTCAGCTTAAGGCTAGAAACCACTAATTCCACTTCCCATAGGCTTCTATGCTAATTTCACAATATTCAATGGCTTCTCTGGACTTTACCTTAACTTTAACAGAGGACTATATATCAGCATGATTCTACATATGTCAGCTCACAATTCTCAGAGTGGCATGTGGGGTTAGCAGACTTGCAGTGCAGTACTGGTCACCGGAAGTAAAGGGTCTATAAATAGCATGGGAAATCCCAGTGTTTTCACAAGATAGGGGTATATTTAGAAATCATTATGGAGATTACGCTTCACATCACAAGAAGCAAAATGCACCTATAAAATGTACAGAAATGTTCTTCCTTTCAGAAACTGTTTAATTTTTTTAAATAAGATGAGAACTTTTTTCACAGCACTATGAGGAAGAGGTAATTTCTGCGTAGGACTATTTTTGCATATGTTCCAAATGCTCATTGGTTGAATTGGTGGTCCGTAACCTAAAGGGTACATAAAAAATTTAATGTAAAGAAAATGCTTTATTCCTATATTTTACTCTTTCCCTTGATTACTCTTCTACCACTCTAACTTAAAGGATTAATGTACATGTTTGATAAAACTCCATGAAAAATATAAGGAACTAAAGTAGCTTAGCTATCCAGAAGAATATACATGTACAAACCATTGGTTTGAAGTCCACATTTAATCATATTTGTCATAAGTGATAGAAGAAATTGTATCATTGGTACATTCGTGAAAATTGAAATTTAATCTCCCAAAGAAATTCTTACGTTTAAACATGCTGTCAGAATAAAAAAGATAGGAATTGAAGTGTTTTATATCAACAGAAATGATATTTCTATTTCTATGTTGTACTGTTGCATTGTAAATGTATTGACAATTCTACATTTGTAAGACTTAAGTATTTCTAAGCTTTGAAATTGGTGCATGTTAGTATGGCAAGCTAAAGTGGACAAAAATCAATATTTTGTAATATTAGAAAATCAGTCACATTTTTTAATATTACAAAATGATTTTCTAATTTTAAAAAATCGTCATTGAATACAACAAATCCATTTTCTAATATTAGAAAATCAATTTCTAATATTCAAAAATAGTTTTTTAATATTAGAAATTCAATTGAATTTTTAATACTAAAAAATGACTTTTTAATATTAAAAAAGTGTTTTGTGATATAGGAGAGTTTGTATTCACTAATTTGCATAACATTAAGTGTCAAATTGGTTGGCAAATAAACAAATAAATAAACAATTGAAAAGTTCATGATTAGAATCCAATTTTCAAAACACTTTAACTTCTTTATTTTATATCCAATTTTGGTTCGGAGAAATGTTTCATTTAGATAAATAATTCATATTTTGTTTGTAAATTTATAAATCTTTTACCTGAAAAATAAATTTGTAATGATATTTATTTATAAACCTCTATTTTCATATAAATTTATAATTAATATCTCGTGCACATGAAGTCTAATTACTGAATATTTATTCAAAAATTCCATGGATAAAAAGAACTTTATTTGTAATTTTGGGAACCAAAAGAATTATCTTGAAAAATGAAAAAGTTATGATTTAAAGTTGATGCCCCATGCCACTCCATGGATTTTTAGCCAACCAATCACGAAGCACTCTCCTATAAGAAATCTAATTTGTAATATTAGAAAGTGAATCATTTTTTAATATTAGAAAATGCTTATTTTTGTCCACTTTGGCTTGCCAAAAATGTTAGGGTTTCGCTTGTGGATAATATAATTGCAAACAAGTCAATTTTCATGAGAACGAAGTATAATTGTAACTTAGCTTAAAATTGTGAACAGAACAACTTTTAAATTCTTCCCCGACTTTTTTTCAATTGTCTTGAACACAAAAATGTGTCCAGCTACCTTGTTCTTTCTCGCAGCTATAGAGCGTTCCCAGTATTTGATAATTTAAAGCCAGGTCCCTTCCTTCCTCTTTTTTTTCCAATACTGAAAACATTTTCCACGCCCTTTTCAGTTTCACCCCCTACTGCTAGCCAAGGGTGAAGACATTTAGGGAAGTGTAACGTTAAAAGTATTGTTAATTAAATGCTAAATCGGCACTCTTCTATATCGTCCCTTTTCATCAAATATTTTGATGCAAGTTCAAAAATATATTTCTGAGCAAATCCAATGATCATGTAATGGTCATTTCAAATACAAAAAAGCATTATTGAGTAAGATTGTATTGTCAGGTCGGTGGTTTGTTAACATGCATGTTTCTGATTTTTTCCATTTTGCCTGATTCTTACCAAAAAAACTTACACTTAAAAGGATCTTTGTAAGTACAGAAAAAGGATTTTTCACTACTCTTAGCTGTAATGAAGGGAGCTTCTATATTTATATCATGGAAACTGTTTTGCTTTAAGTCAGAATATTGTGTCCCTGTGAATCCATCAATCTTCATACCTCATTTTATACAGGTGTAAACCCCATTGAATCCATTTTCATTTTTCTATTTTATCCTTGACTTTGCCAGTTCATGTAAGTTGTGATTATGAGTTCAGTAATTTTGTTATCATCTTAATATAAATCTTTGTATAATACAAATGTTTTCAGATTCATTTTTTTTCTTCAACTATTACCCATTGTAACTGTGTTGAAACGAATTTTACTCTCTGTATACATAAACAGTAATATAGAAAAGTAATTTTATCTTCATATTTATTTCAGGTAAATATAACAATTGTAAAACAATAACAAAAACAATATGTAACAAGTGTAAAAATCCGACAAATAACAATCATTAGAACAGCCACTTGCAAAAGTTCAATTCCAGTTAGGAAGAACAATCTCCATGAAGTAATTTGGACTCTGAAGCAATCTTTTGCAGGTTCTCCAGCTACTAGTTCTTTTTTCTGTATAATAAAGAAGAAAAGAATTAAGTAGTGTCTTGAATCACAAATATTACTCATATATTCCAAGGAAATCTGAATAGTTTACTTAGCACATATTAATTTCCATGCACCAGAAAGCGGGAGTTTTTCTTGCAAGGTTTGAATTGTCGCTATTTCTATGAGGATTGGGGAATTGCAAAAATAAAAGCTTGCTGAATTTAAGTCTAGATATTTTACTTATAATTTTCACACATTAAATTTGGAGATGTAAAAAACAAAAAATAAAGACAGCAGAAATAAGATAACTCTATCCATAGGACAAATGAGGAAATATGGCATCTGGTAGAATTATCTATACAGTTTGTGGAATCAAAAGTCACTATAGCGTTCTTTATAGATTAGCTCTGCTGTCCTTTGAATAGATTTCTCACAATGATTTTTTTTCTACAAGTGACACATGTATGACAGAAAAAGACATGTATTCTGTCTTTTTTTCAATTTCAGAATATTTGCTGCTTTTTCTAAAACAATTTTTCTGCTTGCAATTTTAATTGGATTAGTTATGGGTTTCAGAAGAATGCTTACCTTTAGTTTCATGTGATGAAAACTCAACAGCTTCTAATGTGCCTTGTGGTGCTCCATAACTTAGTCACATGAGAGTCACATGTCCAGCTTCCTTCTATATATAGTGTGGTGATTCACATTGTTAATTCAGAAGACAAGGTCTATCCCATTAAATGTTTCAGTTTATTTCACTATTATGCACTATACATAGGATGGAACCCACCCATCTTTTCTCTTCTGATCATGTGACTTTTGTCGACCATCTGGTACATGACGACGGGGACTGTCATACTGGTTCCTTGTATTACTGTTGCTGACAACGGTAAGAACGTCATCAGTTCTCTTAGAGGGTAGCAGTGATGGCTGTTTTAAGAATTTTGCCTTGTTTTTCATATCTCCTGGAAAATTACCAAAAAAAAATTACAAAAAAAACAGAAGTACAATGTTTTCTTTAGGTATTAAAACAAAACAAGGACAAAAACTGGAATTTCTTTTTATCTTAATTACCTGTTGGACACATTTTCTCCATTAATCATCTTTTCCATTGTGATGATTGAGAAATGGAAATAAGAGCAAATGTAAACTGGATTTAAAATATTGATGCTGAGAAAAGTGTGACAAAAATAACATTATATACAGTATATGTTTGCAATGTTAACTTGGAAATAGTCATGTAACAGTTCTGAATTCTTTAGGATCTATACAACATCGCTTTCTGAAATTGCATACTAAGTATCTAGCTGTAGTAATTTGTAGTTCCTGAGAAAAAATTTATGGAAATATTTGTTTTGTCCACTGTGTGACTGATAGAGGAATAAGAAATACTAGTATACGTCTCTCCACTGTGAAAAATTAGGTGCTGATTAATTTTTAAGAAGGTGTCTGGTTTAGGCAGGTTTCTGGTATAATCAAAGTTCAAATGAAATATGTCTTTTAACAAAAATATGTGAGGAAATTATCAGAAAAATATCTATTGGTACATTGGAGTCTAATAAGTGGGAAAAATAAACTAATAATATCATACATACCATGTGACCCATTAGTCTGTGTTGTATCTACATCACTACTACCATGTCCGCTGTCAGAATTTGTCGCTTCATCTGATAACTCACTGATGTTGTCAAAACTATGGTGACCCTAGAAACAAAAATAATATAATAATGTATTTATTTAGAACTAATAATATTTGTTTAAAATTAGGTTCAAAGCTAAGCAGAATTTTGTTTGTAAGTGGATTTTGTCTCAGAATCAGTTTCCTTAATAGAGACAACTAGATAACTCACTTTTTACCAACTATAAAACACGCAAATTTAACCTCTACTAAAACTACCTTTGAAATATACTGATTTTTCATGCATGCAAGTAACAATTATTTATTTAGAAAATAAACAGTTCATCACCTTTATTTTACCTGAAGAAGAAATAAACTCCCCATGTATAAAGGTATCCCCAGAACCCACTTATTACGACTTACAGGATTGGTGTAAACTTATACATTATTCATTAAAAATCTATAATTACCAAAGAAAGGCACTTTCAGCCAGAAAGATACTAATGTAAATAAAACAGTTTGATCCATTGCTGTCTTATTATATTCATGCAAATAATGTCATTTAATTCTCAGAACTCCCAAGCAGCTCTAGGATTAACAGGTTGATAGATTGCTCCCAAATTACATGCTGGATAATTTGCAGACCAGCACTTTTTAAATAATATGTTCTCATTACATTTTTGTGAATAAGTTTTGCAGCAATCAATTTGTTGTTATCAAACATTTTGTGAAAACAAACTACAGTTTCTGCAGTTCTGCAAAAAATAAATATATAAAAAATGGGTATCCAAATTCAACTTCAAAAATACATTTAATTTTGAAAACATAGTAGGCAAAACAAGTCGCAAAATTCAAAGATCACAGGAAAAGTTTGCAAAAACCATAAAAGTTAGAATCCATGAATAGTGCATCCTTCATTGATATACATACCAACCTTATGATCTGGGAGTTCTACATGGTATCTATCTCTCTTTATTCTATACTTATCATGTGGTTTCTGAAACAAAACACTGTTAGCCATCAGTATATACCATACAACTTCATTTTACTTATGTTTGATGTCACTTTATTTACACACATTTACACAAACATAGTCATTTTCAACCAAACACCTCTTCATACAAAGTGTCTGATCTTTATAAATAAACAAAAGCAAACAAAGTATATACAGTGAAATATCTGAAGAAGATCTGAGGAAAGGTGATGGCAAACTTTCTTAAAAAGCTTTACAGTCTTGTACTGAATAACATTGTCCTTTTTCTTAATCTACCATTCTCAAGTAATCGACAGTGACAGAACACAAATATGAAGCTGCACATTTTATGCTAAGTATAACCTCACTTGTACAGTAAGTTGATACATGCCCAAAACCAAAACACTTACAATGTATACTCCATCTATATGAAGCAACATTCCAAATTTGAAATCAGTTCATGATGAAATTCAGATGGACAAACAAGGTGATTCTAAAAAAAGTCTGTTGAGTGGGGGCGTAATCTATATTATTTTGTTTATCCATCAACGACAATAACTCAAGAAGTGAAAATTGTATAAGGAACAAAATTGGACTTGATTTATATATATCACTCATTATTCCAGCATTTGTTTTATTTTTTTTGTGTAAATTGGTGAAAAGCTTACCTCAAAATCATTGAAGACAGAGTTTGTAGAACTGGTATTACACAACTCCATGTTTTCTGAATCATCATCGATGGAGAAGCTGACTTCTTTCTTCTTCTTTATCTCTAAGTCTTTATTTCCTGCCAATCCATTCATTGCTACTTTTGACTGAGGTGTGATCTGAGAGAATGTCATAGGTTTTTGATTCAGTGCCTTATCTCGCCTGTCTTTATATCGTAGAACCAATATAATGGCGATCATTGCAGCTGATATGACAATTGTCAGAGCCACAACTACTATAGATATCATCATGTTTCTGCTCCCATTTCCACTTTCTGATTTAAAAGGACTGGTAGAAGAATTAGTAAAAACCAGAGTTATTTTTAAAACAGCAGAACTTTTTAACCTCCTATTACTGCCATTGTCACTGACCTCAATATTGAGTGGGTATGTTTTGTCAGAGATCAGTGGAACAGTTTTCCGCAGGTATAACTTCCCGTTTGTGGACTCCATTATGAACACATTGCCTTCATTACCCGTTGTAATATTGTAAGTCAGCTGACTATTACGGCCAACCTCATCCACATCATGTGCTTTTACTTGTGTTATAAAGGTACCGATATCAACAGAATATGGTATTCTAACGGTATTGTTGGTATTAGTTGGGTATGTTATATTGGGTCTGTTGTCATTGTCATCAATAACATAAACCCTAACAACAATAGAAGCTGACCTCTGTGGTGACCCCTGATCCTTAGCAACAACCTTGAACTGGTAACTACTTTGCTGTTCTCTGTCAAGTTTCATGGTGGTAAAAATATTTCCTTGTGGATAGACGATAAAGGGCACACTAGAACCAGGAGCAAGAGAAAATAAAATGTCAGAATTATCTGTTCCTTTCTGATCTTTATCAAAAGCACTGACAGTCCCAATGGAGTTTTTGGTGTCACTATTCTCTTCAACAAAAAACTGATAAAACTGAACATCAAAGTATGGAGCATTGTCATTCATGTCTTTGACAGTTAGAATTACAGACCCAGTGCCAGTCAGTGGTGGATTTCCACTGTCAACAGCAAGGACAGTAAACTTGTATACTTCTGCAGTTTCACGGTCTAAGGGTTTGTTTGCCGTCACAACTCCAGAAATTGAGTTTATAGAAAATCTGTCTTCAGAGTCATTATCCAAGAAATATTGTACCATGTTATTTGGACTGAGGTCATCATCTCTGGCAGAAACTTTTGTGATAAGAGTTCCTGGTGAATTATTTTCATCAACTGAGGCAAAATAATTTGTAGACAAGAATTCAGGAGCACAGTCATTATCATCTAGAACTCTGACATTGAAAGTCTTGGTGGAGCTTTTGACTGGTGACCCCTGGTCTTCACAGGTAACCAGTATATTATGATAATCCTGAGTTTCACGGTCAAACTTCTTCCTAATAACCACAAGATATCCTTTCTTATTTGTAATTGGCTGAAGAGAAAGAAATTCTCCAGATATACTACATGTAACATTCCCATTTGGTCCTGTGTCAGAGTCCTCAACACTCAATGATGCTACCACAGATGCAATATTTGTGGATTCAGAAATGTTAACCACACCATTTCCACCAGGTAACAGGAAATTGATTCTAAGTTCTGGTTTGTTGTTACCAGTATCCAAAATGTTAATGTATACAGTGGCTTGAGAACTTTTGGGTGATCTCCCCTGATCACTTGCATCTATGTAAATTTTGAATTTTTTTCCAGCTTCATAAACAATATTTCCAATCACAGATACGAATCCAGTAGTTTTATTGATTGCAAAGAGACTGTTTATAGAATCAAGTCCAGACTGACGAGAACTAAAGCTATAAATAACTTTCCCGTTTTTGCCAATATCCTTATCTGTTGCAGAAACAGCGAGGATATCTGCCCCTTGACTTGTCCCTTCTGCAATGCTTATGTTATATATGCTTTGAACAAAGACAGGAGAGTTATCATTATCATCCAGAACTTCAATAGTTACAGTAGCTGTGCCAGCATTTGATGGAGTGCCACCATCTTTAGCTATGATTTTTAGGTGGTAACTATCTGTCTGTTCACGATCTAAAGTCTGCTGTAGCACAAGATTCAACCAAAAACCACCATCCACCTTTGGCTGAGCATCAAGATAGAAAGGACCATTGTGTGGAACAATTTCATAACTTTGAACTGAGTATTGTGAACTAGAATCACCATCATTTGCATCATCAAGTGTTAAAGTAGTTCCTGCAGTGGCCGACTCTTGTATCTGTAGATCTATGATATTCGAAGGGAAAACTGGTGTATGGTCATTTTTGTCTTCTACTGTGACATGAACAGAATAGATTCTAAATATGGATGGCACAGTTATAGATCTAATGACTATGTCAAATGTCAGAACACAAGTATCTCCAAAGTCACAGACACTCTCCCTATCTATCTGGATCTTAGTCCGTAAATCTCCTGTTTTGTCATTGATTATGAACAAATTCTCAATATCTGTTTTATCAAGAAAGGTATATCTAAGATTATCAAATTCCTGAGTCGACATATTTGCACCAAATCCACTACTTGTAGCTAGATTGCCCACTAATGTATCCAGTGGCATTTCTTCCATTATCTGGAAGTTAATGTTTTCTCCATGACAAATGTTTGTAAGGTAAAGTAGTCCAATGATAATGTACAGTATCATATTGTCTGTGGGTTTCTTCATTATTTCAGTTCAACACTGAAGTATTTATTTTATCTGAAACAGATAAATATGTCAAATAATATGGGTAAAAAATTCACACTACTGAAATCTTGCATCAATGGATCCTTTTCTTTTTGTTATTGAAAGATAAAATTGTCAACTATGAAGAGCATTCCTTATGAAATTCTGATCAAATTTTTTAAAAAATCAAAGAAAAAAATATCATACATTTTTTTTATTGATAATAACATGGTAAGTACAAATATTACATAAAATAAAAGCTGATTTCAGAAAAATTTTGGTTTACATTCCATCTTTTCAAAGAGGGAGAGGTTTTCAGAGGAGTCAATTACCCAAATGGACAGTAACAATCACACTATACTAAAATGAACCTAATGATAGATCATTATAGTAATATTTTATATACTTTTTAATACGCTTTAAATATTTTTCCTATTGACAAAATCTTTATAAATAAAATTATGATTACTGAGGAAACACAAATAGTAACCACTTAATCATTTAACACATAGATGTTAAAATACAATTTATATTTAAAGGGAAATGATTACTGAGAACTAAAGGAATTAAACCACAGGTCATCCCAGTTCTTAGTCAGGCTTTATAAAATCAAAATATTTTCTGGAACTGGCTGTTATTTTTGACACCAAAATGCTAATGCAAATACATTTGTAACTGACTTAGAGCTACTGGTAATTAGGACAAGATTCCAACTTCCATGGTGTTTAACCAATCTGATACTTGTTGAAATGTTTTTTTTTGCTTTTTTGCTTCAAAGTTCTTTTAAACAATGAACATTTCCTTTCTTTTTATAACCTAAATGTACTTAATTCACTATCACTATATTCAAACAAGTGCAAGTTTATCAACTTGAAGTACATGTACTCCAAATTCTAGATACTGCAGTGTTTGATCTCATTAAATCTATCTGTTATAATCAACACAACACTTTCCCATCACAGATAAGGGGAGACTATCCTGTCTCCAGTACAGATCTCTATCTCAACAGGTCATCTGTCTTATTTGTCAATATAACCCTAATGTTATTGTCATATTGATAAAATATCTATGATGCCATACTTCTCAACAAAGATCATCACCCAGAGTACCAGGCCTTATAATGAAGTATTTGGTCTGTTATAGATAGCCTATAGGTGTTCAGCAGGGGTACATTGTATGGCCTTAACCATTTGCTCTTCTAGATTATGGGAACTTGAACACCACACAAAATTTTTAAATCAAGCTGATTTGTGTCAATCAGTTGAGATTATCCTTCTCTAATATAAAAATACTGTCATTTACATAAAATTTATTTTTCCTAAATTTGTTCAGAGGCTTTTTCAAAACATGTTTTTTTTTCCTTGACCTAACTGTCAGTTAGAATATTGATACAATGTACCATCACAAATATTATTCATAACAACTGTCGTATTCAATTTTGATTTATCGCTATTAAAATCCTCTGTAGATCAGAACTGAGGTTATTGAATACTGTCCTGAGGTAATTGAACAGCAGGTTCCTTACTTTGTGTCACAGTATTAATTAGATGAATCTTATAAGGTTGATTCTTATTTAAACAAGTTTATCTGTATATTGATGAGAGCATTATTATAGACATATGAAATAGCGTGAAGTAGTCCTCACAGATTACTGTTTGACCCCCTTTGACTGGGAAGGTCCTGGAATGCATGGCTATATTACCCATTGTTTTATCAATAAACATGACATAAAGAAAGAAATATTTAATTAAAAAGTCAAGAAATTGTCTTGTCATCAGTTTTATCAGAGATAAATCATACAGAATTTATTGAAATAAACCAATACAAATATATCTATCATCACGGAAATATGAGATAGTATTACTACAGCAATCATCAAAGAAATATGTGATAGTATTACTACAGCAATCATCGAAGAAATATGTGATAGTATTACTACAGCAATCATCACGGAAATATGTGATAGTATTACTACAGCAATCATCACGGAAATATGTGATAGTATTACTACAGCAATCAGCACGGAAATATGTGATAGTATTACTACAGCAATCTGTTTAATGCACTGTCATTCATAAAATGCAAATGACATGACATTAAAGTGAGGAGGGGTTAATGGTCAAAATTATTATCTTGATTTTTTCCAATAATTTTGATGATGTATCCAAATGATTACTCCAACAACTGTTTCAAATAGTTTCCATTTCTAGTAGTGTCATACAGCATAGAGAAACAATAAGTAACAACAATCCTATTTAAGTTGAAAAAGTGATTATCATCATTTTGGCAAGACCAAAAAATTAATAGGTTATCATTTGGATTTGGAATTTATTTTGGAATACAGAAAATGAGTAATAAAGAAGATTTGTAATATGTAATAAACATGATTTGTAATATGTAATAAACATGATTTGTAATATGTAATAAACATGATTTGTAAATCAAATCCTTACTAAGGGGTTAGTCATGCTAGCATGGTTAAGGGATATGGTTAGTTAACACCCTTAGTAGGGGTTAGTTGTACAATTTTTTTCCCTGTTTTTTTAAATCCAAAAAATTTCCAAAGTCAAATCATGACTTTTGTATATTTTCCTGCAAATTAAAGGGGTAGATAAACCAACAATAATTTAGGGCATATTGTGATATTGTAACTTACAAAACATCTACATTTGGCATGACTACATCTGGACCCTAGTTTATAGAAATGATAAGTCCTTCTATCATGACTGTGTCATAGTGATGCCACAAAATAATTTTCCATATAGTTTTCAAGGAATTTGTGTAAAAAAATTAGTTACTTAATGGCAGTTTTTTTTTTTAAATTTAAAATATGAAGCCCAATATTTGAGCAACAAAATATTTTTGTACATGCATTTCTCCACATATATATGTATGTCTCATAAAAAAAGTTATTTTTCAAACTTGACTAATTATTTAAACTTTGTCATCAGTTTTCATGCAACACATAAAAAAAGAAAGAGAAAAACATTATATTTGGTGTTGGCAATTTTGTAAAAGATACAGCTTCAAATTGGGCTGCAACTGAAATTTACCCAATAAAGTGGGTTTTAAAAAATCTCCAGAATTCCTTCCCCCTCCATAAACCCAACATCAACATATCAGATCCCTTTGATCCTCATATATCAATTTATCAAACAGAAGCTGGCATTTTATTACAAGTTTTTATTTAAGTTTGTCATTAAAGTAATCCTTAAATTATCTAAGTTTGTGATTTATCAATGGGAGATAACTCTGTACAAACATGTTATTCTATGGAGTGAGATAATATCACCTCATTTAATCTTAACTTGTGATAAAATACTGCTAATCTAATTATTCATACCTTCCAGTTTAAAATTTAACATTTATAAAATGAATATGGAAGTTAAACAATCAGAAAATTACATTGTTTTATCAATTTTACCACCCAAAAAGAATATCAAGACACTGCTGGGAAACCAGAATGTATTTTGAATTTCTAGAAAGTGATACCAACTTGTGAAACAAAAAATTACATTGTTTCATAATTTTGTATTTTATTTTTCATCAGTTAAACATTCTAAAGTAAAGGTTAAAATAAATTAAAAAAAAACCCCAACAAATTAATATAATCTAATTCGATTGTTTATTTGACATCTGGGCAAAATAGGTTATTTTCCATAAACTAACTTGATACTGTGATATCATAAACATGGATCAGTCCACAGTCCAAAATTCAATTAATTCCAAACTAAATAAGGCTCTGATGAAGAGATGAATCCTTTTGTTTTTTCACTTTAATTGATTAGACATTAAATTCTAAGGACTACTTTTAATATTTGACAAAGTTATGTTCACATAACCAACTTTGGGGCAGTTAATGCACTTGTTCATAAATCGCTTTGCTGTTCTTGAAGTGTAAACAGCCCAAAATGTGGTTATTTCACATTACTTGGTCAAAAATTAAAAACAATCCTTGAATAAACTGACCAAAGCATATCTAGCCCCTTTTTGTTTGCTATTTATTAACATACAAATATACCAACATCTTGTAAGAATGACATTTTTTTTATTTGAAAAATGCATTCAATTTGTTTTAGGGGCAGAATGATAATTTGTAAGTTAACTTCCAATAATATTACCTAAAATTCTCAGAAAATCAAAATAACTTCTATTCACTACTTAGAAAATTTCAATAAAATAAAAAGAATGAAAATTGAAATTTCTAATTATGAAAGGATGTGTAAAAAAAAGTGTTCTTATAACCTTCAGATGCCTTTTATCAAATATTGCAAAATGCTTCACTATGCTAATATAAACATTTTGCACTATAAGACAAAAATATATCGAAATGATGACAATTAACTGCTAATAAACACCCAGAGTAAAATCCCTTCAATTACCAAAAAATTCATAAAATAATAATAAAATTAAGCAGGTAAGCCAAGGTTTGTTTTTGAATTCTCTAAATAGGTATGATACAAACTATTCAACTTATACTAAGAAAAAAAAATAAATATATAAAATAAATCATACAAGAAGGTCACGATTTCAATAAGCCAACAAATACCAGAAAAATAGGACTCTAAAATTTCCATTTCCTGTTATCCCAGGGCTAGTGATACAATGTATTTAGTAAAAAAAAATATGTTATTTGAAAAAGTCATATTTATTCCCAAGGCAGAAAATAAAAAAATTCTAAATTACTGTACAAATAATAACAGACTTCTCTATGCTTATATAACATACCTAATAGAATTCTGTAATCAGTTTATATTCCACTGAAAATATCATCTTTATGATCGGTAATCGTTAATCTTCCTGAACTAACAGTCACTACTTTATACAAATGACACTGGAAAATAGAAGTCATGAAAAATTAACGTTGTCATTTAAAGTTTAAAAGGAAAGTGTTGTAATAATGCTACTGTATCATTTTGTATCAATACAGTCATGAGGCCACCCATTACATCAACCAACCAATGAAATATAGAGGCGGCCATTTAAATCAACTTGGACACATTAGCAGAGTAAACATTTTGATAAGCTGATATTTCTACCCCTGATTGAGAACAAACTTTGACAACAAAGACAGCATATAGATGGTTCAAACCAGACTTTTATTCTGTTACCCAAATAATAGCTCTATATAAACTGGTATTGTGGAGAGGTGTGAAAGCTACATAATGTCAATTAATTTATTTACAACTTTGTTCAAATAGGATTATCCCCCCTTCAAGTGTGCAAATACCAGCTCCTGTTAGTATTTTGAAGGGGGATGTTTGTTTTAAGGAAAATGTTGACTTAGAAATACAAATATCATCTGTTACAGGATATCCCTTGTATTGGGAGACACCTGAAAGAATTCAATGAGTAAATGTATTTTGTTGTACGTTTTGTGAAAGTGTCAAGTATTGATCTTTTGTAGACAGTATTTCTTTTCATGTCATCACAAATTATAACACAGCAAACATCATCAGAAGACTTTGATTTTCATACAAGTACATAAAAATTATAAAATGCATCAATATGGTTATGACAAATGGTCCAGTGGCAGATCTGGGATGGGGGCTAGGTTCTCCCTGCGTTGGAATCCCCCCTTTTTTGTTGTTGGCAAATTTAATTATTTCCTTGCCTTATGTGGGCTTAAATGAGCAAATACCAGCCACTGGACACCCTCTCTCTCTACACACACATACACCCTTTCAAATTTCAAAATTTCCACCCCAGTAGTCCTGTTTTTGATGAAGAATTCAGGGTGCATGAAAGAAACCTTTGGACAAAAGAACAAACAGTAATTTTATATTGATCTCTATAAGATTGCATGGCCATATTGTTACTACAATTTCCAATTAAAAGCTTTGTATAAAAAAAAGTTTCAAATAAAAATTCCAACAAAAATGTCAAGAAACTGGTTCATGACCAGCGGTACAAGTTCTGGATTATTTGCTCACTTCAGTTAAAATACATTTAACCTCCCTTTTTCTCAATAAAAAGAAACAATTTGTTCTTCAATTTCTACAAAGTAAAGATTATGATTCAATAGGTCAATAATTCAATTAAAACTTAAAACACACATATAAAGTAAAGTATCACTTGAAGAAATCTCACGTTAACATTATTTCACTACTAGTTTAAATATTTGCTGAGTATATCGACCCTTCTTCTGAAGAAAGTCAAGCTACGGATTTGGAAGCATTTACTTTTTGAAGAAAGGCCTAGTTATACATCTTCTGTCAATAAGGCATACTTGAAATTTAATACTGAAAATAATTATTTTTGTAATTTCAGTAAGTTCAAATACCTAATCAAACATTTCATTAATACAAAGATCAGCTGTAGGAGGTCTATAAATGGAATTGTTTTAAAGATCATCTAAAATTAAATGGTAAAAATGAAAATTCAACTAACTCAGCTCTGAACATCTTGTGGCAAAATTTCAAAGAGAAAAACAAAAATGAAAACTGAATTTCTTTTTCAGCTCATTTATTTTTTAACAATTAAAGTACTTTTATGATAATTAATTATTAATAAAAAAAATTACCTCAATGAAAGGAATTAACTTCCAATCTATTATAGATTCTCA
Organism: Perna viridis; assembly: GCA_037379345.1. Taxonomy (NCBI): domain Eukaryota; kingdom Metazoa; phylum Mollusca; class Bivalvia; order Mytilida; family Mytilidae; genus Perna; species Perna viridis. Next base: position 1,275,293 of record CM074520.1, read on the forward strand.
AATATCACCAGAAATCAGCACAACACAGGCTTAGCAAGACACTTCTTAATCACATTTAATCATTTTCCTGACCTATTTTCTTAATTGCCATGTGCACCAATGCATTGAAATAACTCTTAATGTTAAATAATTTCATCCCCTTCAGATCTGTAGCAATAATTATCCACTAATGTCTTGTAAAGTTAAAAGTTCTCTATAGCTAAATTACAGAGGTCCATCTTGAGCTTTGTTAATGCTCTGTAATGAGAATTTAGACCAAATTTCACCAGTGTGTAACAATTGTCTAAATTACAAAAATTTGTTCAGATAAATCATAGTGGACGGTAATGGCCGTTTATGACAAATCAAATCAGAGTCTCCAGTTGATCAATGACCAAACTGATATCTCAATCTCTCTGTCATAAGGTCAAACCAGGAAAGTATTCAATATATAAATAGGACCTTGTTCCTATGAGAGGCAACTCCATGCTGTACCTCCATTTTTGGAAAGTTTTTGTTAATATCATGCACATTTTCCGACAAATTACAAACAATACCCTACAACCCCCTCCCCACCTTTTAAAATATCTGAATCCAGGTTTTCCTGCCTTTATGTATAAGTAGGACATACCTTTCAAAGCTTTTCCAAAATCCTTTAAAAAAACTATATAAAAACATCAACTATTCCAGACAGGCAGAAAGAAATTAAACTGAAAATCTTAATATTTTTTTCAACATTCTTAAATATTGTCTGTTCACACATCAGTCAAGAATTAAATTGCTACTGAAATTCAAGATGTCCCACTAAATACATCAAATGAACACTACCATTGTCAAACACCCACCAATGAAAAGAGGAACTATCCCTCGTTATAGCCAAATATATAGTGGAGACAATTAAAATGTAATCAAAATATACACTTTAATATAGAATTGATATGAACACTATTGTGTTTAAATTAGCCAGGAGTAATTATTCTCCCCTTGTTAATTGGATTAGCATGTCTGGACCAGGTGGATCCCTGGGGAGGGGAACAACAAACAAACAATTTAAATAATTTATGATCAGTCTTCACAATCTTTTTGTGATAAAGATCAATAATGACTGATCAACAAATAAAATACATGTACATGTATCAGAGAAGTAACACCTAAAACCATTCAGTCATTTAAAACTGTCTTGGACTTTAAAAAAAAATGGCAAGTTTAATTTTGAAAACTGACCTGCATGTTCACACAAGCAATAAGTCTAAACATTTAGCCAAAGGCTTAAAGAATTGGCTCCAGTTATCATTTATTATATAAAAATAGCAAAATATTCTGAATTAAAATGGATATATAAAAGATCATATTACCTTCAATTAAACAATATTCTATTTTTAATTTTGGCCCAGAACTACTCACCAGTTACATAGTATAATCCAATTAATAATACACAGAATATGTTCAGAATATCTTAATTAAAACACACTATGTCGCTATAACACACCAACCCGTAAATGAGACTGCAAAAGATTATAATGACATCTGAAAAACTGCTGAGTTTTGCTTCAGTTGTATGCAACATGTTAAAGCTAAAGTGATGTAGACACAGCCATGAGCTAAACATGACAAAATAGAATTAAAAGTCTCATCCATCAATTTGTTAAATTATATTTCCAGCTTTAATTGATAATAAACAAATGTTTTATTACAGAAAGGATATCGTAACATCATATTTGTCCATATTGACAAATTTATGTCACATGTCACAGGGAATTTGTTTCTACATCATGTAAAATTCTATATAGTTTGACAATATGTGAGTTACAAGGGCCATTTGCCAAAAAAGGCAAGGTAATAAAAAGTGTGTTAAACAAGATAATATTACATCTGATGCATGCTGTTATAACCATAGGCTAGGAACGGGGTTCATATATCTTTTAGTCATTCTGTAAAATCTTTGTCATGAGTCAAACATATAATTTTTATTTCAAAAACTGATCTTACACAAAACCTCTTCAGGCAATTCATGCTTCTGATTACATAAAAAAATGTTATAAAAAAACCTTGTGCTTCCTAGCTTCTTCGATGGTAAGTAACAAATTCTCTCTTTGTTTTAAAAACTTAACATTTTTCCATTTATTATGATATTCCTGCAGTTTTTTGTTTTAAACTGCTTAGTACTTCACAAACAAGCTTTGCGAGCCAGGATAAGAAAATTGTCACATGGCATGAGCACAACACATCTAGAATTTGCATATTAATGTAATAATTGACATTAATAGATGAGGTTCAGTCCTGAGTACTTTATTGTAGACTTAAATACCTCTACACAGGAGATTGTCACGTTTCATCATCTCCAATATATAGTACCCATTTAATGAATATTGTATGAGTTCACTAACTGTTTCAAATACATATTGTACAGGTAAAATGATTTTTTTTGTAGCATAGAAACATCTTTCTCTTACTATTATGAAAGCATTAGTTCCTTTTGAATCAGCCATGAGCAATACAACAACAGTAACACATAAGTATCTATTTCCTATTTGAACTGTTTGACACTATTATTATTGGCAGAACTTTTTGTCCACCAACAAATTCCCATGGGCTTCATCCATCATACTTAAAATATAATTGATGATCTTAAATCTGATGATTCTTTAAAATGTAATTAACTACAATAACCATAACAATACAGAAATACCATGATGAATTAAACTCTCAGTCATATAATAGCTAAACATTAGGAAGTTATGTAAATTTTCACCTTAAGATTTTGAGATTGAAAAACAACATTTGTCTGTGCCAATACTGAAGTACTTGGGTCGCCTTAATTGTAATTTTTAGGGTTTCTGGAAAGTAACTGAATATTTGATCAGATTAAAAAAAAAAAAAACTTTCAGTACCCTGATAACATTAAAACTTATCATCAGGCAGAAAAAAAAAACTGGAAGGGCCACTCCTCAGAAGCACATCTACTAACCATTTGACTTACAATGTAAGTAAAAAATGTCTGAACTTTTAAACAGTTTTTTTACAAAATGTAAGATGAGCGTGACTGAACTCGAATCCTGCTCTCATTTTAACTACTTTGACCAGAAGAAAATTGAGAGTCAAAGTTGAACACTTGCATCTTTTTACAAAGACATGAAGAATATAAAATTGCCCACCTAACAATACACATAGTATCAGATTAATCATTGTTAACTGTATAATATAACACTTAATGACCAAATTAAAGTCTCCATTTAATTATAAATGATACTAACAATTCATCATCTTCATCTGATACAACACACATGGTAGATAGTGGGGTCTTAGAATATCATCTATAGCTATAATGATGTGGTAGTGGTGCTTTAGGATCTACAGTTATAATGATGTGGAAACTAGGGGTAAAATATCTTTACTACGAAGGTTAGTGATGAAAACATGGAGAGTAAAGCATAGAGTAGAATGTAAATACTGGGAGTATGTCAAAAATGTCAACCAGAGAAGAAACAGCCTCTTTCTGAGCTAGTTTAATCACAGAGCCTTCTAAGAACCAGACTATAATGATAAAGCTAAAAATATTCAATTAGATGTTCAAAAACATGTATGATATGTAGAGACTGTATAGTTAAAGCTAGTTGACTTATACCCACACTACCCTCAGCCTGTTGGGTAAACAGAACCAATACACTCCTTAGAAGCTAAATTCAGATTTGTATAATTTGGACCACCAACTGAGGTCATCTGCACATTAAATCTGAATGGCCATACTAAATTTTCTATCAAATTATAGATTATTAGTTAGCCATCATAAAAATATTCGTTTAATGGATATATAAATGTTCAATATAAAATGTAATGATTGGTCACTTTAGTTTATTGGAGCCAATATTAAAAAGGACAGTTTGTCTGGACATGACTGAGTAATCATAAGGTAACTCAGAACCAGTGCCCAGTCACTATGTTCTTAAGTCAGATATATATGGTGGGCTCCACCACTAACAGAATACTGTGAGGAATGAAGGTTTAAGATCCTAACATGTAACCAAAACATTCTAAACTGTGGCCTCTATCATTGCAAACTTTCAAATAATTCTATCTGAGGGAAATGTTACACAGAGGAGCTATAGAATCAGCATTATCTTCAACAGACAGACAGACAACATAGCATCCAACAGCTCTCAAAGGAGACATAACCATTGCAAAGTAATTAAAATAAAACTTTTATTGTGTTTCTAAAAAGTTTGTTCATGGAAGAAGATCACCTCTTCCAGAGTTACCATTTCTGGGAGAGAAATTTGAAAAAAAAAATCAAACCAATTATTTATTTATTCTAACACAGTCCTAATTATCTTACACTGAAGTAAGCTTTATGTTGTTCATTCCTGATTTCAAAGGTATTTCTTTTTTGAAACAAATTTCTCTTTTAACCAAATAGCAAAGGAAAGAAAACTCTGCAAACAAAGTCCAGTATTAAGTATTAATTTTTTATTAATATTTGCCCCATACTGTAGATTTTTTTTTAATATTTGCCCCATACTATAGATTTTTTTTATCAATATTTGCCCCATACTGTAGATTTTTTTATTAATATTTGGCCCATACTGTAGATTTTTTTATTAATATTTGCCCCATACTGTAGATTTTTTTTATTAATATTTGCCCCATACTGTATATTTTTTTATTAATATTTGCCCCATACTGTAGATTTTTTATCAATATTTGCCCCATACTGTAGATTTTTTATTTAATATTTGCCCCATACTGTAGATTTTTTATCAATATTTGCCCCATACAGTAGATTTTTTATCAATATTTGCCCCATACTGTAGATTTTTTAATCAATATTTGCCCCATACTGTAGATTTTTTATTTAATATTTGCCCCATACTGTAGATTTTTTTATTAATATTTGCCCCATACTGTAGATTTTTTATTTAATATTTGCCCCATACTGTAGATTTTTTTTCAATATTTGCCCCATACTGTAGATTTTTTATTTAATATTTGCCCCATACTGTAGATTTTTTATTATATTCAGAATTAAACTACGTGTTAATACAGTCTATAGTATACTGAAATATTTCAAATTGTAATTTCTGATTCAATTTCAAAGTATATCAAGCTTGTCATCTTAATAATAAAATTTAAAATGCAGGGGTCTATTTTCTGGTTTAGATTGTAATAAAGATATGTATATGAACTTTGACAAAAATACTAGAATTCATCCCTTACATTCATTAAGGTTACAATATTAACTTGTCGGGTCATTAAGTTATAGGTTTTAAGGTTTCTTCACCCAGCATTATATGAACTTGAGAGATTTATGTTAAAATCAGGAAAAATTACATTTTCAACAGTATGACTTGTAAACTTTAAATGACAAATTTGATTTATATATAAAATAATAAATTCAAATTTATTCTAAAATTATAATATACATCATAATAAAAGATTGACATCACTTCATTACTTATTGGTTACATTTTCCGTACATTCCTTATCATAAAATTTGGTTTGTCACTAAAATCTGAATCACTGAACAATTTATACTACACATGACGGGGCAAGAGCTCCATTACAACTAAAAATCACCATAGGTTACATACAGACTGAGAACAGCATTGTCAATCAATATCCATAAATTCAATGCTGTCATATTAATTAAACAAAATTTGATGAACAAACAGAAGAAACAATTAATTAGCTGAAGAAGAAAATGAAAAAGGCCCATGGCTGAAACTTTTTTCAATTTACCAAAAAGATGGTGAACTCCAACAGTAAGCATGTTTATGTCAAAACATGCCTTAATTTGCATGTGTCTCTTAAGGATATTCAGTGCTTTATGTAAGAATAACAAGGATTCCAAATGGTTGTGAAATCTTTAGATCTTTCATGTTAGAACAATAAAATAAGAAACAACAGATGGGTCAGTGTGCTTGTTTTTGAGATATAAGCATCTGAAATTTTGGTGGGAAAAGGATTTGTCTAGATTTTTTACAGGTTTTGTCTGAGTGGGGTTTATCTATTAAAATCACTGAAGAAATAAGGATTTCATAAATAATTCCCCCACCCACCTCCCTCCCCCCCCCCCCAAAAAAAAAGGAGATGTGGTATCATTGACAATAAACTGTCATTCATAAAAAGCAAAGCAATGACTTTTTTAAACTAAAGGTCACCACATGGTCTTCTAGATGGGCAAAACACATACCATAAAACAAGCTGCAAAAAGCCCCAAAATAACTTAAGTGAAACTACTCATATAAGGCAAACTTGACATAATCTATATTAAAAAAAAAATGAAAAACAAACAACCACTGGACTACAGGTTCCTGGCTAACATAACATTTTAAGTTGTGTTTAATGAAATTATGAAAAGAAAAGTGATGGTCACTGAGCAAAAAATATTAATGCTATGAAATGGAAAAAACCAGAGGAGTCCAAAAATCTGACAGAATTGCTGAACATGACCAGTGAACATCCTTAACAGATGCAATACATAACATGACTACAAGCTAAATGGTATTTTACTAAAGATTTGATAGTTTCTCCATTATTTAAAACTGCACAAAGTTTGATAACAAATAAAACTTAAAAACTTAAGCCATGTTCTCTTAATTTAAATGGCATTTTTTGAAGAAAAAAAATTCAGACACACATACTCACAGAAATATAATGGAAGTCCAAATTTCCAGTGACTGCTTACAATACAACTTTTGATATTCATGCTTCAGTTTAATGAAGGAAGCCGTGGAGAAAGTAACTAGTCATTTAAATGTGTGATATGATCAAATTGATGACGTTATCTCCTTCTAGGTCTATACCACCTATCAATCAAACAATCCAAGGAAGGCGTCCCAATTCAATTTCCGTAGAATAATAATCATTTTTGATTTATTCAAACTTAAAATTCAGGGTCACCAAAAAATCAGACAAAAAAGATTTAATTTGAAAATATATTGTCTAATCATCCTCTGTAAAATTTAAAGGTCTCTACCACTATGGCTCATTTTGATGACAAACAATTTGTTCAGCCTTTTATGTGTCAATTTCAATTATTAGAAAATAATTAAACTTTAGATTTTCAAGGAGTTTGAACCATACTTTTGATAAAAGAAGCCAAAAACCTTACATTGAGTCATATCAAAGTTTTATTTATTTTTTATATTGAACAATGAATATCCCATCATGAAAGAAATAGTAAACCAGAGTAGGTCATCCAATTATACAAAAAAATTAATTAATGGATCAAGACTTCCTCACAAATTAAAAATATGACACAATGATCAGACAATATTGTGTTGGAGTATACATGTAAAAATGAAGAAAAAAAAAGAAAAAAATTAAAAGCTGGTCATGTGATTCACAGTTAAATTTAGAACTTAGTGCAGTTAAAAATATATAGTGGCAAAAATAGTAAAAAAATCACTCATTTACAGAGATCATAATTAAGACATGACTACATCATAATAGTTGAAATTCATTTTAAATCAGAATAATTCTGGCTATGAGACTTAATTGACATGAACAGAAAAGTTGTGCACACAGCAAGTATCAAATGCAAAAAAAAATGAGGATAATTATCAAAAAAATATAGCCCAACATGTCAATAGAAAACAACTAAGATTTCTGGATTTAGAACCACAAGTATACCACTGAAAGGGGGTATCCATACCTTTTAAAAAATAAAAAAAAACAATAAACAATAAACATACCTTTAAATCCTGGTAATTGACAATCAACAATATATCACAAGTTGTAGAACATTACAATCTAAAAGTTTAAAAATGGACTGTATTAATGTAAATTGACTGCATTTTGTTTGTCATCAAAAACTATTATTAGGTATGAAATTCTTTGTCCAATCAGAATTCACCAGCAGCCATGGTTGAATAAGCCAATACATTTTTGACCTGTTTGTGGCTCTTTTGAGACTAGCTGAACAGGTCTAGAACAACAGGATTCACAAAGTTCCTTTGAAAACTTATTTAATACAAGCATCAGTTTTTCAGTAACATTAAGCTCTTACATAAAGCATCATCATTTTTGTACACATCAGCTCAAAAGTCAATATATATTTATTTTACAGACTTCATAAACACAATAACTCATGAAATCATAATGTTATAAGGTATGATCTTCAGTCATTAACAAATTCTTTAAGATGAACATTATGCCTAATATTGCCTTGAAGGATTAAAAAAATCATCTTTGTACAATACTGGTGGTTTAATAAGACACAGTCAGATTTAAACCTCACCAATGGACTTCTTACAAGATTAGTGGGATATATTACAATTTATACATCCATAAAGTTTGAAATAGTCTTTCACTTAGTCTGACACAAACAAAGTAATAAAACACATTATACCATTAAATGTTTTGTTATCAAACAAAGTTTTTAGAGCACTGCTGTGAGATTAGGATTCTTCTGACCAGATATGTAACAGTGATTGAAACAGAAATTTAATTCTGAATTGAAGAGTGGTAATCATAAGAAAACTTCTACAAATCTCTAAACATCAGACATTGTTTACTAATCAGGTATTGCAATTTATGAGGAATGCTTCAAGCAATTGTAAAGTGAAGCAGGGAGTTCCATAATCTTCTATACATCAGCTGTAGACAACTATCACTACAGCTTTTTAGTATAAAACCCTGCATTTTAAACTAATAATTTATGCCATTTTCTCTCTATCTCCCAGCAAAAGGATTTTCATTATGAGTGTAGTTATGCACAGTACCCAAGTCCCATTACAAAACATCAATGTGTAATACATATAGTTATAAGAACCAAAGAACACCCATGTGTAGTACATGCACACATGTAGTCATAAGAACCACAGAACACCCATGTGTAGGACATGCAACACATGTAGTCATAAGAACCACAGAACACTGATGTGTAATACATGTAACACATGTAGTTATAAGAACCAAAGAACACACATGTGTGACACATGTAGTCATAAGAACCACAAGACACCCATGTGTAACACATGCAACACATGTAGTCAAAAGAACCACAGAACACCCATGTGTAACACATGTAGTCATAAGAACCACAAAAAACCCATTTGTAACACATGCAACAGATGTAGTTACAGGAACCACAGAATATCTGTGTGTAATACATGTAGTTATAAGAACCACAGAACACCCATGTGTAATACATGTCGTTGTAATAACTATCCATAAACAGTAAAGTGTTTTTTTACATGTAAAGACCACATCATAGTTTATCAACATGTTTTACAAATACAAGCACTGGAAAATATATATTAACACTTTCTATTTTTGTATAAAAACAAAACAATTAACATTTTGGAATTTAAAGGAAAGATGTTTTTTTTTATGTTTATCTTTTAATAAAACAAAGTAGACTAGCATAAATTAAGAACTTTATTTGTTTTCCAATTATAATTCATCTTAATGATGATCATAGAAAACAGAGATGGTTTTAATGTTATGTGTCATTTTGTCATTTTAATGGCTCTGATAATTACAGTACAACCCATACCTGAAGTAGTGTATCACGTTCGAAAAAAACACACAAGTCTTTCTTTCAAAATGTAATCTGAAATACAGAAATGGCATTCATTTCTTTTTTAAGTGTTAGTAATTAAAGAGATATTAATTATATGAAATACATGTATATTGCAGTTTCATCAACAAAGGGAAATAATCACACACTTTTTCCCTATAATTCTATTGAACTTGCTGTTCTGTTTATTTTGACAATTCTATGATAAACTGTAAATTCTTCTTCAATAGACCACTAACTATGTACCCATGTTTTTTTTTATAATTAGCCTGATTCTAACAGATATCAACACTTATTAGCACATGCAGTAAAAACAAAAATAACCACGGTTACAATATTTAATTCAAAATTTATATTATGTATATAATGTGTCCATGATGTGTCTATTTATGACCTTGATTACCCAATTCTAAAAGGGCCTTATAGTTGTTAGTAAAACTTGCTACCAGACCTGACTCCAGAACCAGCTACTGTTTGTGGTGGAGTAAAGATTTCGGGGTACATGACCTCAGAACCGACTCTGTCAGAGTGTTCTACTAGTGGCTGGTCTTCTACATAATTATGTGTATCAGGGTCACCAACTAAACAGTCCATGTTTTCTTTTCTATAAAATCAATTTTATCAGGGCAACATGATGAAAAAATGCCGCCATGGAAGACCTTAGAATATCCTTGAAATAGTAATATGGTTCTTCCTTTTTCTAAGTTTAGAGGGCTAAAACATTGAAGGATGTTGAATCTAGGGTTTTCAAATTATGCTGAAAATAGAAAAAAAAATTGAAAAAGTTCTTGCCATCTTAACATTTGACCTATGACCTCTAAAGTATTCTAAGTTCCAATTTTTCTGAGGATGACTTTTGTTAAAGTCTAACAAAATATGTTTAATAAAAGAGTGCTGTAGGCAGACAGACAAAATGATGAAAAAAAGGAGTAACACACACCCTTTCATAATGCTATAGGGGAGAGGACAATTACAAATCAAAATGAAGTTGTAAATAAAGTAGAGTAATTATGAACTGTCCAAAAATCAGTTAAGAATCAAATTATCACTATAAATTATAATTTAAAAAAACAAGAATTTAAATTGTAATCAGTCAGTAGGCACCAGATTTAGTTGTACATGTATGTTACTTTGTTTTCAATCACATATGATAAAATCTTTTAGGGGTTTAAATAAAGGCAGGACTTGATTCATAATTGGTGTCAACTTTCTCATAAATGAGATTTAACAGATAAAACTGAAATTAGTCTGAAAACACTCAATAGATAATTGTTCCATGTTATTATATATATACATAACTTTGACACTGTTCAAATATTAATGCATTCATCCTGACCTGAAAATAAGTATAAAAGAAAGAGGTAAATTGTTTATTAGGAAATTATCAAATGAAGCAATTTTAGTCATTTTGTAGTTTTTTTTTTTTACAAAGTACAGGTTTAGTTTTTAAATATTCTTGATTCTCTCAACTCTGAAATGTGAGTTTACAACCCATATGCATTGTTTGGGACCTGGAGTTTGTAGAATTGCCCTGAAGCATGTTGAAGAAGGTGACTAGGAGAAACCTGGCCAGGTATTGGATGATCAGCCCACAAAAATTTAAAGCTGTGTACCTCATATGTTTGAATGGGGTAGTCCCTGCTTCAAGGGTTTATATCTGGTTTAAATTAATTTTTGAATTTGTTCTTGCTATTCAAAACAAATTATGAGAATGGTCATGTTAAAATCGTTACTTTCCTCTTTCTTCTACTCCAGACCTGACTTTTCATGCGAAACTCGTCGGGTGTTCCTAGAAAAGCAGAGGATGCTTACCCTACCGCTACACCTGGTCCATGATCCCAGTATTTTTTTTTTTTTTTTTTTTTTTGGGTGGGGGGAGTCCGAGTTGCTCAATTATTTTTGAAACTTCGTATGCATTATTTGTTCTTGCCCCGGTTATGCATGAAATGTTTATGACTGGATTTTTAACAAAACAGCATTCATTTTCCACCATTGAAAAACAATTAGTTTGTGCTAGAGTACTTAGCAATGCTAGAGGTTGGCTGACAAACTATTTTCAGACTTGGTGCTATAAAATAAAGGAATGGAATTCCAACATTTAATGTTGTAGGAGAAGCCCTAAGACAGATAGGTACCACTTTTAAATGGTGGGTCGGCCATAACAATTTCATCCTTGAAGTAAATAAAAAAGAAAAAAAAACCAATTTAACAACAAAATCACAGTGCAAAACTTTCATGTTATGAAGACATTTCAAAAGAGTTTAAGAAAAAACAAGGAAACAGTCTGCACACTAAACAAAATCTTTTTACCACAAAGAAATTATGTATCAAATAGTTGGCAATACAAATGTAAATTACCACCAAATAAAATCTGATACACTTGTAGGTATAATCAGTAAATCAGTGTTATATTACGGAGATGGTATCTTACAATATACAAGGAAAGGAAAGATTGGATTATCTTACAATAATACCACCAGAGATATCAGTCCTCCAGTGCAGGTCTGGGTGGGGACTGAAGTTCCCAGAGATAAATGAAAGTGATATGGTGAAGATTTAATTCTTGATATGTTGAAGATGTTAACATTTAGTGCTCGGTCAAAGTTTTCATGCATTGTATTATAAGACTACTGTTAAAAACGAACAACCGAACTTCCATATTTTTTCAATTTTCTACTAAATAACCTCCACAGAAAACATGATATCATTATATAAAATGGTAAAGAATAGGATAGAGCAGTATAAAGAGTGATAAATATTTTCATAAATTAGCAAAAAATATTCTAAACTGAAAACAGCACTGGAATGATACAAAACACTTCCTATTATAATAATATAATGTCTAGTTACTACACCAAACTCTCATTACAACCCCGCATCAAACCATGGTATTTATATAAAACATCACCTTCCACAATAACCAAGTTAAACCATACAAGTTGTCTTCTTTGGTTAATTCATAACTTTCCTTTTCAATCCGCACTGACTCTCATTCACAAACTAGCACCCTTAATTCATAGCTTAGAGAGGGGCATTGTGACAAATTTCATGATTCACAATAGAACAGGGTGTTGTGAACATCTGAACACCCTTAGCCTCAGAACTTCTTTTATTCTTTATGATCTTGAACTAGACATCCCAAGTGGTGGGTTTTTAACATTTTCAAATACATGTTTAATCAGGTAGAAAAACAGGCAGAGTCCAGAGACATCAAAAACTTGTATTAAGTGGTAAATAAATCAACTTCAGTTTGTCCATTATCTGGTGGATACCAGGACAATCAAAATGGGAGCTTATCCAAATGCAACAAAAAGAGGGGGATGTCCCACTAGTGTTTGAAAATGGGTATATATTCTTTCTGTCCTCTTGACATTCTATACATAAGTAGATAACAAGTATATATTTTAGTTCATCTGAAATTTTATAATGATTTTCCTGATTTCTTTAAATAAAATTATTTCACAATTATTTACAATTCACTTTGATAATAAGAAAATATTTCCCTAGCAATTCTGTTCTATATAATCAAATTATCACTAAATACAGCCAAGTAATCACATAAGCAAATGATCACTAAATACAGCCAAGTAATCACATAATCAAATTATCACTAAATACAGCCAAGTAATCACATAATCAAATTATCACTAAATACAGCCAAGTAATCACATAATCAAAAAATCATCAGGAGAATTACAAATTAAATAGTGTTTGAAAAAGTACATGTATCTTGAATTCTATATAAATACTGGGATTTTAAAAAAATATCTTTCTATGGCTATTTGAGCTTTAGATCATCTTAAATGAACACTTGAAAGAAGCAACCATCAATCCATTGAATTGATACAGCTCCTAGCTTGGACGGAGCCATCTTGCAATTGCACAGGGCACTGTATAATGATGTTGTTTTAATTAAAGGGGAATTTAAAGTATTCACACTCATGAATAAAACATTTAGAAATGTGTAAAGCCAACACAGCCATACCGTTATTACAAACTAAAAATGTCCACAGTCAATTTAAATATACTGAAAAGGTGATGAGCTGTAGTGATTCAATATGATTTGAATTTGCTGCAGTAAATACAATAATATGGATAGAAATGTAACATGGATGTGACAGAAAAGAAATAGTGGGTTTGACAGGACAGTAAACCTTATTCCAGATCATCATAGTCCCCATGCACCTTGTTCAAGATAGAATCTAATTTTTTTAACTCATTATTGGTTTTCATGATCCTTTCACAAAGGCATTGCATTCAATGGATATATACCAATAACATACAAAATTAAATTAATTTGAAAAAAAAAAATTAATGTTACAAATATACCTAATAAGTATTGTCCAAGAGGGAATGTTGTGTTTGTATTTTAAGAAAAAAAAATCAGAAAAAGTTATTAAAATAACATTGAAACTTTTTCTGAAAGCTGTTATTAATTCTTTTCACAAATTCTGTAAATGGCTTTCTCCAGTTCAACTCCAGCCAAACAGACACACTATTACGAGACAGAAAAGTAAAATAATGCAATAAAATTTTCTTTCAGGAACCAAGCAATCAGCCCTTCACACAGCATAAATTATCATTCACGATATTCAATAATAAACATCGAACACTGAAAGTTTAATTGCAAATCATTAATGTTTTAACAAGGCCTATTTTACAATATTATGTCTATTTTCCATTGAGCACTCATCCTTGTCCCATTAAACTGAAAGTAACACATGTGAAATTACAAACCAATCAGTATGGTACAACCTTTTAATGATTGCCACATTTATGATAATTATGACATTCAAAAAATTATGACTTAAAATTCATATCCTTATTAACCATTATGACAACTAAAAGGTATTTTCTTATGGCTTTGAGGGTAAAAAAATTCCTACTACAATTCTGTCTAAGATAACAAATTAAGACAATGTATAATATTTCACACATTTCAAACACATGTATACATATATCTTCATTCTGTTTTAGAATAAAGTCTATTTTTTTTTTGGCAAAAAAACTTACATCGCATTGATATAAAAGAATAAAATGATAAGGTAAAAATATTTACAGTACTCATTTGTTTGTAAAATCAATAAACTTTCTCAAGGGAAAAAACATTATTTTTTAGTTATTTTCAATATTTGAATTTACATTGTTAACACATTTACTGCATCCTTATATTGGTCAGACATTTAACAAGCTATGCCAGTACTCTCTTTGGCACATGTATTTCCCTTATTTAAGTATAAAATCTATTAATACAATCATATCCTTCATGATACAATCTTATGATTGTAGTTTCATTGATAGAATTTTCTCCAATGTCTTTTTGATCTACATTTATGTCCAAATTGTTGTTCATTTCATACCTGATCTAGATTACAGATATATAGCAAAATTATACAGATGCACATTTGGTAGAAACTTTGTGTGTTAGAAGCCATTAGGGTCACCAACGATTTAAGAATCAAGAACTAGAGTTTCATGATCAATTTCACATTCTGCCTGTATGAATCAGTGTTTGTATAGCTATTTATTTTTAATAGATTGTGTCATGTTCATCTTTCTCCATTGATTACTGTACTGAATAAAAATGTTAACTATAAAACAATTACATCTTGCATGACACAAGTTATCAAAGGGAAGATCCATACATACTATGACCTTTAACCTCTATATTTGTCATATCAGATTTTAGATTTCCTTTCACTGCAAGCATGGTAGCTCTAGTTATTTCAGATGTTTACTAGAAGGTTATCTTTGATGAATGTTAATTTGTGGCTATCTAAATTATTCCTAAATCAGATTCTAACTACAAAATGTGCAACATATACATAAAAGTCTATGCATTATTCAATTTTAATATCTATATTACAAGGCTCATGATTGGCTCTACTCTAACTTAAAACTCTATGTAGCTTCAGAACCTCAGAACTGCTTCACAAATTGCACCTAGAAATTTTGCAGTTAAAATATGGGATTGTGTGGAACAGTCAGTAATGGTCTATGTGGGTCCAAATTGAATGAATAAATTAAACAGTAAAATTTACATTTCAAGCCTGAATTAAGAAAATCATATATTAGAATTATGGAGATAACCATATGGTTTTGCTGACATCTATCTGTAGTTCACAGTTGCAAATATGCAATTACTTGGCTGTGGCCCTACCTGTTGCAAGGTAAACTACACGTTGCAAGTTAAACTCAATTTGCACCCATACAATAACAGAGGAATGTCTGCTAAACTGCATGAACAACACAGATTTCAGTTAACATGTTTAACTACACCATGTACACTGTACAAAACAATTTGCTCTGAATTTTTTTTTTCCAATAAAATCCTGAAGCAACAAGAAAACCTAAAGAATATTATTCTAAAATCAATCTATTTTCTACCAAAAGTAAATTTAAAATTCATACAAACATGATCAATACAAATTCATGTCTCCCAAATAAAGATTACTTCTCATCAACCGAAAAATTAAAACTATTTCACATGGTTTAAATAATGTTTTTGTGGTTAAATATCATAAAGTTGTAACAAGTGTATTACAAGTGAAGAAACACAAAACCAATGTTAAGTTAAAATTTATGAATGAATAAACATTGCATGTAAAAAATACTCAAATTCTACGACTTTTCTTGAGAAAGGTCATAATAACTGAGACCTTGGAACAGATATTTAGAACCCTTCTGACCCTTTACTAAATACAACCTTATTATAACCTGACCTACACTTAACAAGATAGTAAGATTAAAAGGTCTGTACAATAATCACTTTTATGGATAATTTGCACATTGCAACAAAAAAGGGCAAGATATTATCATCAGAGAAAACTGCTTAAATATAATACTTCACTTCCTTTTTTTTAATGGGTTTTAAAGAATTAACTTAATCCTAAATAATCCTTTCCCAATTATTTAACGTGGATGACTTACAGCAGTACAAGTATTTATGAACAAACTGTAGAAAATTAGTATCATAGAAACTGAACAATACATGTATAACTTCATTTTTCATAGGTCTTACCCCTCTCCACAAAGGACATGCACTTTCATAACATGGCGACAAGGTTAGATATCCAATAAAGGTCCAACTTTACAGTAAGCAGATAATTGTTTCACCATGGATATAACTCTGACCTTACGCCTAAGCCATACTGAACTTTCACAGCCATTAAATAGTCATTGAAATGTCATTAGCTGTAAAAAAACTGAAACCTTACTTTAATATTTAGGTCTTTGATGCACATTGGCTATTTAAATGCAATTTAAAACCTACTTAAAACTCATATTTCAAAGGTGCAGAGTGACCACCTTTTTCAATTTCAATTTATCGCTAATATGCACAAACTTAAATTGAAATACTTTCAAGACAAGCAAAGCATTTTGCACCAAATGGGAACAAATAACAAAAGACTTGTTGAAACTTTTAAAGGAAAGACAATTTTGACAAATACATTTATAGAAAGTAATAATTTATATTTTCAATTAAAATATAAATGTTGATATATACTAAAGATTGCTCCAATACTATTAATACTTATGTTTTAGAAAATTGAATTACAAGATTTCCTACATTGTCTACTTTGTCAATATAATTTTTCTTTAATCAATTGGAAATTTGCATTCATGGTTTTAACAACCATAAACACAAAAATTGGTATTCTACAATAAATTGTTCTTCTACAGTAGTTTGTATACACTGTGGCAAAATGTCACCCCTTATTATTTATGTATTTATAATATATTTAATTATTTATGAGTTTCAAGACATCTATCTGATTTCTTTTCTTCCTTTTAATGACTAACAATCTGTTCATCATGTATTCCATAATGAAAGGATTTATTTTTGTGATTTTTTGTCAGAAATAAAAATGCCGGCAAAAATACACTGGTTTACAGTTAGTTGTATAAAACCATATATCAATATATCTTTTATAAAATATCTATCAATCACAAATTTATGAGATGGTATTTTTATTCAAAAAACTAAATGTTCTGTAAATAAACATGTAATATAACATTGAATATCTACAATTTTACCTTTAAAATGAATTAACATGTGGTTTACTAAACACAATATTTTAAGTACTTACTGTAATAACACCCCACTTTATCTTCAAGTCCCTTTAACAATTACCAGGACCGTGCAGGTAAAACTAAGGTAATCCAGGTGAAATTCTGTTCCTGGCTTAACCTGTCAAAAAACTAAGATGTCAATTATAGAGAAAAGAAATCTTGTGACAAGTATAATTTGTTATTCATCATCATCTCTCTATCTGTAATTATTGTACAGAATTCACATTCTTTATTATTGTTTTCCTCTTTTGTCTCTTTAATTTAGTTTTTATTATTTTTCACCATATCTTATGTTTCATTCATTTTTTATTATTTTTCACCATCTTTTGTTGAATTCAATTTTAATTCTTTTTCACCATCTTTTTTTTTCATGCATCATACATCAGTGAAATAACTGAATTTTATCCTTCTGTTGTTTGGCCAAGGTAAATTTTTGGAAAGGTAATCTTTAGGCAGAGTTTTCACAAGACTGTGGAGAGTACCAACCCTTGCTTCCAGTTTTTGAGGAAAGTAATTCTAGAAAAAGTTCAATTTAATTTAAATTTGAAAGAGAAAGATAAGATTGGTGTTATATAATTTACTGATTCCATCCCAAATTAATGAGTTTCAAAGTAATTTAAGAATAATTCAGTTTTAACTTTACTTCCAGCAGAGGGTAACATTCATTGCATTTTATTTAATATCCTAAGCTAGTACTCAGTAAGGTCTAATGCACAGAGAAAAAAAATACTTTCATGTAACAAAAATGGCATAAAAGTTCTGATTGATTTGAACTCCATGTCCTAGTAAGTGTTTAGAAAAATGCTCATCAAGTGAACAGCAAACAAAACAAATAAAATTCAAATTGTAAGAGTTTGACAGAAGTATTCCATTGTTTGTAAAATTTCCTTCTTTTTTTATGACACATACTTTTTATGATTCATATATAAATACTTTAGGATAATTAATCTCAAAGAAACACATATAAATTTTAAGATTTCCTACAAATGATGACATATTAGTCTTAATTGTTCTTGTTAATTGTCCTAAAAAACATTACATGAATTTAGGAAAAAACACAAAATCTTCGAATCAAACCTCCAATTCAGACTTTACAAGCATTATCTTTTAAAAAAGATAGCCGACGCAGTAAAATTTTTTCTTTTTGCTTATACTTTTCTACATTTCCTCAGGAAATAACTCATGGCACACAATATCAAATTTCGATACAGTTTTTTCGAACACCACTAAGTTATCAGTATTTGGCCAACAGGGAAACCAAATTTTGATCAGATGACTTTCGTTTCCATGGAAGAGTGTCTTTACAGACAAAAGGTAAAAAACGAAACTATACTGCTTATGTTAGAAAACATTTACAATTTCAATTTAAACAATTATTGTAATAAATCATATACATGTACCGGTATGAATGACAATGTTAACAAAAATATCTCTAACATAACTGAAGGAGGTTTTTCTTTGCCAATGAATGAACCATAATTTTTGAGTTGACAATTTTTGCATAAGACTAGCAGAAATATTGATCTAACTTTCAACAATTAGAATAATACTACAGGGCTAGCTTACAAATTGTCTGACATATCTCCTAAAAAATTGAAAGAATGAGAGTACTTACAAGATTTGACAGACACCAAACATATCTGTAATACAGTAATTTTAGGGGGTCTGAATACAATTTTGACCTCCTTAATATCATTATAGTGTTTAGGATGCATTTGCTAATCATACATAAATTTTCAACCTGCCTTGTACAACCATTCATAAGCACCAGAAATAAAATGCTTTACTTATCTAAATTTTTGCATTAAAATTTTGTCATTTTGTAACAGCATATCATCAAATTTCAGAAGAATCCTGCTACATGTTAAAACAAACAAACCTCCCCAATGGCTAAGGTAACATCTAGTTCAACACAATACAAGCTGAGAAATTTAGTGGAAAAAAAGTAATTAGAATGGCAAGACTTCCTTAGCCATAAGGCCTTTATGTCAGCTAACAAATGAGGCTTGCTAGATACTTGGCTATTATTCAGGAGTTTTACAATGACAAAACTTGGACCCTCAGTCTGTAGTTTGACCAACTATCATTCACAGCTGACAGCTTGAGTGTTATGAATCGCAGCTGGGATGTATCTTCAAGGAATAAAACTAGTTTTAACATCATCTAGAATTTGTTTTTGTACTTTAATGTACCAATTCATTTGTTAAAAAAAAACAACAAAAAAAAACAGTAAAACCATAAATAAACATGTGAAGTACAAACAAGGATAATTAGAATCCTATTTTAACAAATTTGAATGTTGCAAAACAATTGTGATGACATAGTGATGACATAATAAATAGAACGATCTCTAATCTGAGGATGGCCATTTATGATATGCAATATTCTAAATAAAAATGAAAAGCTGCCTGTTTTAAAAAAGCAGAAAAAAATCAACTATCAAGGAACTGAAGAGTTACTTCTAAATGATATTTTGTCAAAAAAAACCCTGAATAATATGACAGCTAGTACAAGCATTAAAAGAATATTCTGGTTATAATCAGATTTATATACAAAGCAGATGCATTACTGGTTTATCCCACCTTATGAAATTGCAAATTAAAGAAAAAAAACATACATCATGAAAAATGCTAAAAAGGAATATAATTCAATGCTATAAGTAATCAACGATATTTGTTATTTAGTATGCAAACATGTAGTGAGACAAGTGAATTTAATTGTCTTTTCCTTGAGGAAAAAATAAAGGGCCCCTCTGGGTTCTTCTGTAAATATCCTATATATGTAGAATGTAAGACTAGAACTATGAATGACTAAAAAATATTCTGACAGAAGAGACAAAATTTGTCGACAAGGAAGTAGATGATTGCACAAGTGCAGAGGGCTGATTTGTCTTTTCAATATGACACTGAGCTCCGCCCATCATAGGCATAGTCCAAAATCATATCAACAATTAACTTCACTTGCAGTATAAAAGTGAAGCTCAGTTTGACACTAGGAATTTAATATCATGGCATTCTACAGTCTGTCTTATCTAGAGAGGAAATTTCAGAATAATGAATATTATTCAATCTAAAGTCTCAAACTGTCTATACTATTAATATTTGGCTCTAGATTAAAGTTACATAATAAATACATTGATTTGTTTTATTGTGTCTAGTCTCCTAATAACGTAATGGAGAAAATATCTGTCTACAGACAAAAGGACAGGCACTTTTAACACTTTATAATCACCTGCCTAATTAATATAATCCTTGACACCTTATAATGATTCAACAGAGTTCACTCTGGTATGTTATACATCCTTACTACTCAGTCTTAGTCAAGAGTACTTGAGTGTTTGTATCTAAAGTGAGGCCAACAATGGACACCAGTAGGGGACTCTCTGATATCTCTGGAAATTTGTTAATGGAACTAGATGTAGAACTATAACACTGAACAAGACATATACATTAGAGATAAATACCTTCAATTGTTTAAGTACTATATGTTGGCTTTATATGACACCATTTTCAAATATTTCGAGAAAACCATAAAGTATGGGATGGGGCACCAGTGTCATGCTGATCAAGATATTGAATTATTACCAATGAAGCAATATTGTTTCTGCTTTTTTTTCCGTTTCAGTGTACTAGCTGACTCTTTCAGTGTACTAGCTGACTCCTTAAGCTTACTAGCAGACTCTTTCAGCTTACAAGTGGACTCTTTCGACAGAACTATAAAACAGTTTTATTTAAGAAAATTTTATTGTATGGTGTTATTGCCAGTGTAACTCAACTGTCTTAGAAGACCCCTATCTTTCATTACTTGGATTGGACAAAAAAATGCTTCCAAATATAATTTGTTAGCAAACTGCTGTTTTCTGAATTTTAAATTGTGCATTTATACATATATCACTAAAACATAGAGTCAAACTGAGAAGATGTTTGTTAACATTAATGAAATAAGACTTGTTGTCACAGTGACCATCAGCCTTGTCGGTACAGACATGACATTTTTGTAAATTCATCTTCCTCAATAGATTGAATAGTTTTGGACACATCAATGGAAGTGAACAATACCAAAGACTAAAAGTAGAATAATCAGACAAAATGGTGACCTGTATTTGACCAATGAGGGTAAACAAACCATATTTGTTGGGTAAATATGACAAATAATATCCAGCCTCTGGCTGTTTGTATGCAATCCTGGCTCAACAAATTATATCAATTTAACTTTATTTGCAGAAAAAACAGAATATCATTTAAGAGACCAAAAATTTATAAATTGAAAGTTTCTAAAAATGGGATAAAATAAAATAAAATGTATTAATTATTTTCTGCACAGCAAGAAATGAGTATCAATGAATAAAATTAATATAAAACCACCTGCTATATGGAATTGATCGGTCCTTTTAGTAAGGTACTTCCTAAAAGACTACATGTATCTGAGCTTTTCTAAAAGACTACAAGTATCTCTAACTTTTCTAGACTACATGTATCAAGTTTTGAAAAAGTCAAATTCTATTTTTAAAATGTGCAAACCAAATCTCATGAAATTTCCTTACAAAGCCTTTTATTTTCATATAACTTTCCTCTTTCCAAACCTATTTTTTTTTTGGGGGGGGAGAGAAGGGAAAGCTGTAGCTTTAAAATAATGCTTTAAAAATATATTTAAGGAATAAAGAATATTCCAAAATTATTTCAATGTCATGATTCAGTCTTAGTGTAGTATTACAGTCTCTGGATACCATGTCAGATAAATGAAATGTGGTATTTTAATGACTTAAGAAATTTTTATGCAACCAGCTGTTTTATATACAAAACTATAATGATCTAATAATAATAAATGATAAACAGCAAAGAATTTCATCAAAGAACTGAATAAGAAAAAAATAAAAATATGTGTTGCCAGCTGCATACTGAAGCAGTAAATATCATCTTACTGAATACATGTAACCAATTCCAGATAAAATAATACTACATTTAAGACCAAAAATTTGATATTAAAAAAGAATAAAAAAATAAAAATAACAATGAGTCCTTCATATTTTAACTGTTGTAAAAAGACCACAAGAGTTCCCTTTTTATCTGATATAATTTGACCCTTATTTTACAAACCACCATTTCTATCATCATCAAAACATTTCAATGGAAATGTAATTCAACACTTAAAAACATTTTGATCATAAAAATTTCAATTTCAAAAGAGAACCCATTTGACCCTTGAACTTGTTTTTCTAATCATTTTCTGGATAAATGAGATTTTAAAATGTCTTTCAATCTTAAATGTAGTGTAAAATAATGGCATGTTTTACAACTGAACACATATAGATCTTTTCTACATAGATTTGTTTATAGAACAACATGTTACATTTTATGCTGGAGTTGGTGAGGGTTAGTTCAATAATATTATAGAGAGATTTTTACAAAGGAAACATGAGTTTGAATTAATCAGAAATATGTTTCAATGTAATCATTAGCAATATTCTTTGTCACTTCATTTTTCTGAACAAATGAGGCTTCAAACTTCTCATGTGAAGAGACAAGACAATGGAAACAATGATACATTTTATATTACTTCCCATGATGCTTCATGTGACAACTAAGTGATTTCATAAAATAATATTCAACCTGAATTTTATAGATTCTATGTTTTTGATGACAAAAGTAAAATTCAAAGGCAAATTGAAAAATTAAAAGTATGTGATCTTTTTGTGTTTAACTTTTTTCAAAATTCTCACTCCAAACAAAAATATAATAAAAATGGTTGAATCTGCAAAACACGTTAAGAATTAAGTTTTTTAATCACGTTTCAATTATCTATTTAAAGCTATGTAGAAGCATGAAGATAGTCATTTTCATTTAAAGATTTATAAGACATCCATATTTTGTTCTTATTCTATGGAAGATAAGGAGCCTCAGATGAATATAAACCTTCCTCAATAATCATTTGTTCTAACCAATGTTTTTTGTCATGAAGTTAACATTGTTATTCGTTTTATGTTTCTTCTATAGATTTGGTCAATTTTCGTCATTCATGAATAGTTTCACGTCATTTATTTTGTGGTCTTTTACAGAATGCTTTATAGTGTGAGTTTTCATGTGCAGATTCAAGCAAAGACATGCTGGGTGTATGCCCCCTAAAATTGGAAGGGGAAGGGAGGTTTATTGCATGAAATCTTAATTTTTTTCAGAAATCCTTTTCCTTGAAAATTTTTCTTCACTCGATTCACTAAGCCTGAATTCTATTAATGCCATCCTCAACCTGAAATCCTGGGTCCAACCCTGACTACTGAACATAAAGTTGTGATAAAACTTTCAAATGTTTTTTCTAAAAGGTTAGATAACCACAATGTTACTATAATTACATAATATACCAGTTATATTATGGATGTCCTATCTGCATAAATAGATTAAGAATTTAACTGGCAGATTCCAACTGTTTTATAGTTAATATACTGTTACTACTAACAGTATGAATATAGAATAACATTAATGTCTTTAGTCATCTATTGTTACCACCAGAAAAGATACAGAACTCCATTTATTGTAAATCTTTAACTAAATGTCGAAGATTCACAATATAACAATAAAAAATCACATTCACAAACACAGAATCAAATAAAAGTCACTTCAAAAAAGAATTTAACTAATTCATTGAAGGATTCGAACAAGTGAGTTACATTTCAGTAGCAATAGTGGTCTATACTGTATTGTGGACTACACTGTAAATCTCATTATTAACCAATCTTGACCCTAACTGGGTGTGTTTATGGGTTAGTACTGAAATCAAATGACATTATTATAATTTCTGTTTCACTACAGTGTGCACTACAGGTATTTAATTATTTTAAATTGACAGAAACAACATTTTCAGTGTCAAAATTTCATAAGTAGATTATCTAAAAAAAAAGTCACATTACAAAATTTGGTCTAGGAAATGACAGACACAAATTTTCATCAGAAAGTGTGCTACTTCTGATATCAAATTATTCAAAAATGAAGAGAAAATAACCAAAACAAAAACACTACCCAAAAAACCCAAATAACTTATTAGAACTTAAAAAAAACAGAAAGAAGAACAAAGTAGATAATTGAGACCAAGATGTAAATGTAGATGATATGTATAAAACTCTGTTTCTGTATCATTTGAGGTATAAAATCTACTTACTATACTGATCAACCATTTCTTTGGCCTGCAACATCCTCAGTAAAAAACAGTTCACTTTTCCTGTCCAAAACTCATCAGAAATCTAAAAAACAGACCTTTTTTCTAGAGACTGATATTAAAGAAAATTGAAGCTGATAGGAGTCCCTCAACTTGTGGGCCATACCATCCACAATAAATATTTTGACAACATGTAATACAATAAATTTACTAAGGTATCATTAAATTTACTAATGTTGCATAAAGTAATTTGATTTTATGGGTACTTTAAACAGATCACAACAATGGACAGAGGTAAAGATCAAAAGTCAAATAGATAAAGACCTTAAACACCTGAGGCAGTCTTACCTGTGTGAGTTATGCCCCCTGTTTAGTATTATCTATATTGGTACAAATTACAGTCATTTACCAATAGAAATCCAGACAAGTGCCCCTGGGTGGCTGGTCAGTATCATATAAAGTTTTATACTTACCTGGTGTGTTTACCTGTGTCCACTTCTCTTTGATCTTTGTAATCAGCATTATCACTTAATTGTCAATTTGCAGTTATGGCCCCTGTTTGAAAACAATCAAATTCTAATTCAAGAACTAACAAATAACTGTTACAGAAGTTTACTACATATAATTACATAATGTATACATTGTAATTTATCTAGCCAATATCTGTCGAGACATTGATGCTTCTACTGTCTTTCATAAAGCATTACAAAATATTTCAAAACATTGTAAAAGTAAAGAACTTTACCATGACAACTGTTTTGTTCTCTCTGTGAATACTTTTTAGTTCATTTGTATTGTACAACTTCTTTTGAATCTAAAGCCCTATTTATCATCCCAGCTTTGTCTTTCCCCTTGTTTCTACCTTCATTGTTTCTACTCCTAATTTGTATGTTATTTTTATTGTTTCTTTCTTTGTTTTATCCATGAACTTTCAATTTATTTATTTCACTGACACGATAGTTTCCTTCATTTTAACTTTTATCTTGGAAAAAATGTACAAAATGCATTCTGTTCATTTATTGACCAGTCATATTCAATCATCCCCATCAGTCTGCCTGTATCTCATACCATTCTTCATATTCCTTTTTCTTCCATTCATTCTCTTTCATTTTTGCCAAGACACTTGATAGCGCTGTGTTTATGTCAATCACTAACAATCTGGAAATATTTAAAAAAAAAAAAAAAAAAAAAAGAAGTTTTTGAAGGCAGCAGATCAGACAGTATCGTATATTTCAGTATTGCTGAAATATTTTTTTTTGAAGTAATAATTTTTATGTTATATCAGGAAGCATTTTACAAAAAACTGAGTTAAAATTTAACATTGTCTGTTTAAGTGTCATTCAAAATGAATGCACATCTGTAAAATATCTACAGATATATAGTGAAATTAACAGAACCTTAGATAATTATTATCTTAAAGGCTTATTGGACAAATGTCAATCTTGAGTAGTATATAAAACTGAAATCATATAGCTTCAATCTGTCTGTCTGTCTGTCTGTGTGTATTTTGTACTATAATTTGAAATAGCTTTTTAAGGATTTAAATGAATTTCGGATACAATATGGATCTTCATGGAAGGAACTTCCTTTTGGAAAAAAGTAGCACCAAAAAATTAAGGAAGAGTATAAAATGTCTTGATAGAGCAGATGTTAATAAGAGTCTGTAAAAACCAAAAGACAGTATGATTAGAACTCAGTATATATGATTGTACCTTTACAACAGATATCTTTGAACAAGACTGAAATATTTTTAGCAGGGAGGTGTATTACTGATTTTCTGATACCTATCAGTATCATCACCCCTTTCTTTATAAGTTAACATTATAGTCACAACATATCTCTAGGGGATAAACATGTTCTTCCTTGCACTGTAAAACATAATTTTATCACTTTAACATAAAACCTTGTTTTTTTTCCATTGAAACATTACCTGAAGCTATTTTTATCACCTTTGTTGTCACAAGTATCCATCTTAATTGAAAAATGATCATAAATGATGGTCCTGTTTACATGTACTTCAGATATTCAGTTTTTCAGTTTTTCAGATATTTTATCTACATGTACAATAACCAGAAGTTAAGCTGACAACCTGCATTTTTTTCAGGAAGTCCAGAATATCATTAAATAAACTACCGTAATTCATTGGGCAGTATAAATTGTTTTTGTCTATGGGGTAAGAGAAATAATCCATTTCTAAACAAGAAACACATTTAAACATTTTTCTAAAATCTTTCAGAAAATGACAATTATGATAAAAATACCAATCATAGTTGTACATTAGGTTAGGAAAGTAATGAAATTAGTCAAAACTGTTTTTATAAGTGCCACTGAAATAAATCCTCCCATATTTTTAACTACTGATCACTAAACAACCAGGCAATTTTTTTATAACCCCCTTATGGTACAAACACAACAAAGAAGGAACTGACAAATGGAAAACCACAATACAAAATCAGTACATTCTATCATCCCAAAGAGGAGACACACATGACACGTCAAAATCAGTATACACCCTGCTCCCACAGAGGAGCCACACAACAAAATCAGTACGCCCTGCTCCCACAGCGGAACCACACAGCAAAATCAGTACACCCTGTTCCCACAGAGGAGCCACACAGCAATATCAGAAAACTCACTTCTCCCACGAAGGAGACACACGCCAAAATCAGTACAATCCCTTCTCCCACGATGGAGACACACGCCAAAATCAGTAGACTCCCTTCTCCCATGAAGGAGACACACATGACATGACAAAATCAGTACACTCCCTTCTCCTACAGGTCTCACCACTTCAGGGTCAAATGGCCACCTCCTATGTAGTACCAAAAGCACACTTACCTGAGATCTATGCATTGTAAGTGCATAATTTGTGTGTATTCTGATCAAAAGTTACGTCAAAATAAAGCTGAGAATGTGAACTTCTGAATCATATTTGTGATTTACTACAGAAGTGTATAAGTATTGTTTACATGCGTGAGTACTTTACCTCCATGCTGTCAGTTAGCAAAAAAGGTAAGAATGTGGATTTTCGGTATTATCAATTCAATTTTGTGAAGGGTTTCTACGATCATTGTACCATTAGCATAATTATTTTTCAGGCTTTACAATGGTATGTAACTTTATGATGTCATTTGTCCTCGGAATTCACAGTGAAACTTTGAAATTTTACTGTTTTAATTGTAATGGAAGTGTTACACGTGGTTAATGAGCCCACAGAGTAGCCACACAACAAAATCAGCCCACTCCATTCTCCAACAGAGAAGCCACACGACAAAATCAGTACACTCCCTCCCTCCCTCCCCCCCCCCACGCAGAAGCCACATGACATTAACACTAGAAATTTACTTGCATAATAATTAAATTCACAATTAGCTTGTGGGACTGGGTCCTAAATAAACTGCCCTACAAGTTGTAGGCTACAACAATTAGTTAATGACTCACATTATTTCCTTTGTAAGGTTTATAAGGTATTTACACTTTGAAACAAAATGGATAACCAGATATATCATTGATAAGTTACCAATGATAGGAATAAATGGCATTTTGTTTTTTACTGAGACTTCATTGTAAACATCAGGTTCGTCCTGGCAGTCTTACATGTCTGACATGCAAACTGTGATAAAATCATTCTCAAAAACAAATTGCCATTAATTTCTTATTGCAAGAGTGCATTCAAATTAAGGTGCGTTTGACTTTTAAATTTGGTCCGTCATTTAATATGAACTGATGATGTAATGAATGATTAATAAATGAAATGACTTGGATAAAATGTATATCATATTTTATCAAAATCAATAGTTTTAATTAAATAAAACCAAAAATATGGAAAGCTAAATGGACCTTCCCGTGACATATAGTTTGAAGATTTCAAAATAGAATGTTACACGAATTGCAGACTTGAAATTTTAACAGTTAATATTCATGAATAGCAACTGTCCAGTGAAATATTACTTTTTATTCATACTATAATTATTCAAGACTTTACATGCTAAATACCATATGGTAATGTACATTGCCTTCAACTCTAAATACCTTTTATGCTGTTGTATAATGAAATTAAAAGGAAACTGTTCTTTTTCAGGTTTATTTTGTTATGATTTCTCTCTTGCAGAACAACTTCAGAACTATCCATTATAGTTTCCAAGAAATCCCAGACTTTAACTACAAACATCACTTCCTCCTTCCAAGGGCAATTAATCTAATGAGGAGTTGTCCAACTTCAAACAAAAGCAGAATTGTATAGGCTTTAATTTCATTAATTAACTTATGGTACTCAAGATATTCCACAAAAACTGAAAAACACTAATACCGGTGTCTCATTTTCACCTTTGAAAGGCATATCTCTAGTAGGGAGTTATCTTACAACTTCAACTCAATGGAGACTTTTATAGCATTTTAAGTTAACATTTGTGCAGTAGAGTTGACTTTACTTTTGTCTATCACTCATAGTTTTTCAGATTTTTGACTGGTTTGTTTTGGAAACACTTTTAGTTCTTTATAATGCTTGTCAAAAAATGGCAAAAAATATTAAGGGAAAGCAAAAACAATTAGGGTCAGTAGGGTTTAGCAGAAGGTAATTTTATGTTAGGCTTTAGTGGTTTCAGAAGATACGACTTTAAAAAAAAAAAACATTTCTAAAGCAGGAAAACAGATGATAACAACCCTAAATTATGACAATAGCTCACAAGGACAAGGTGAACTAAAATCAGATAAGGCCAAGAAAAAAAATATGTCTGTTTAGGGTTACTCTATGTTTTTCTGCCTACCCTAGCACATTTTATTGAATTTTTTTTATGAAATGCTGCTGAAGTATCATGTTTACTTAAACACTATTAAAGTCAAGAAATCCTCCATTTGTATCTATATAAAAGTTTCTAAAGAAAAATTAGTACTTACCTACACTACTTCCAATGTAACTAATCTTTAACAGATATATTTTTTTCTTGACCAACATGTAAATTAAACATGATGTAAAATAGCTACTTATGCCCCCAAAAATGATAATGTCTCTTACCTGCTACCCTACCTACCCAATTTTTTTTACCCTTACCCTAAAGATTTTATGGCCATTTTGGCTAAAGCACTGTTTAAGTCTAGATTGGTTTCCCAATAACTCAATGTAAAATGTTTTTGAAACATAAAATAATTTTACCACCTGCCTACCCATTTTTATTTCTTGCTGTTGACAGGAAACAAGACTATCATTATTCCCGGCCTTTGCTATTGAAATTCAATTAAAACAAAAATGGTGCCAATTTTGGAGCGCGGCTGAAAAACTAAAGTTTTTTTACTTCAATGGGTCTAGAAAAGTTAAAACTGGGTATGAAACTAAAGTTTATACTATTAACCAAATTATGTATATGCTTTTTTTTGCAGTAATTGACCCTTTTGTGCTGTGGAATAACCAATAAGCATACGCAAAGCATGCTCAATTTTCATTTCCGCGAGGAAACTTCTTTTGTTCTAACCAAGCCCTTCTTCGCGGAAGTCTATATTGAGCATGCTCATCAACTTACCAAAAACAAAGGGTTTGTTGGTGTTTTTTAGAATGGAAATTAAAAAAAAATCAACAAAATAATGTGATCTTGAAGTTTATGAAGTTTCAAGATCACAGAGTCAAATATTGTGAAATTTTGTAAAACTAAGCACTCTGCAAATTTCATATAGTGTATGTCAATCAAGAATATAAACAAAACATTTAACCATTCTATATTGCATGATTTTTTTGTTTAGAGTTTATTATAATAGTGCTAAAAATGGTCCATGATAGATAACTCAATCAATCAGCTGGGATATTACAACACATATTTTATATTACATTGATATTACAACACATATTTTATATTTGCATTGATATTGATTGTACCTATACTTGTTCATGTACGTACGTATGTATGTATGTATGTATGCATGTATGTATGTATGTATATTTGTTTCTTTGTTAATTGATGGTAGATCAATGTCTGGTCTTTATTTCAATAAAACTTACTTATATAGTGTGGAAAAAAACGTTTTGTTCATGCACACGCAACAACAGATAGCTATACTATAGTGCGCTCTGACATCTGAATTAGCCCTGGTGATACCCGCTGGACTAATCCCTTTTGGGATTCGGCGCTGGAGATATTTTTTGTTTTGACGGTGCCAAAAGGGATTACCGCTGGACGTCAGAGCAACCTAGCTCGGACTACAACTCCCAATGTCCAGTCCAATTGTTCTATTTTCCCCTTAGTTTTATTCCAATCCTTACAAAAAATCATCCTAATATAACTGCTATTATTACTTTGTGGTCGTGTTTAATTCAGATAAAGCCCAAAAGACCTGCCCTCAAAACCAAGTAATATAGGGAAGCAAAATACAGGGGAAAGAAACCTTCTTAGCTCACCTGGCCAAAAGCCACGTGAGCTATTGCCATCACTTGGAGTCCGTCGTCGTCATCCGTCGTCGTCGTCCGTCGCCGTCGTCCATCGTCGTCGTTAACAATTATACAAAAGTCTTCTCCACTGAAACTACTTCACTGATCAGAACCAAACTTGGTATAAATGTTCCTTGGGATATCCTGTATAGAACTGATGTGGGGATTTTTGATTCATCGAAAAACATGGCCACCGTTACTAAAAATAGAACATAGGGGTCAGACAGTAGTTTTTCACATATATCTCCAAAACCGTTAGGTTTAACTAAATTCTTACATAGGGTAAAAAGTGTTCAGCATGATAAGATCTATCTCTGGTCAAATTTCGGTTTTAATCCGTTAACCCATATTGGAGTTATTGCCCTTTTTCAACGATTTTTGCTATTTTTAATGTTATTTCTTTCAAAAATCTTCTCCTCTGACACTACTTGACCAATTGAAACCAAACTTGGTATGAATGCCCCTTGGGGTATCCTGCATATAACTGATGTGGGGATTTTTTTATCCGTCAAAAAACATTGCATCCGTTACTTAAAATAGAACATACAGTGTAGGGGTCGTTATAACTGAATTTAGAAGATATCCCTTTCATACAGATTTATCGAAACAAATATTTATGTATTGGCACAGACTAGAGAATTTACCATCTGATTTACTTAGCAGAGCATATAATGATTATAAATCAAGAGAAAATGAGATAAATCAGATGAAGAACTCTTGATATTTAAATCTTCTTTTGTTTTGTGAAAAACTAAATATTGACCTCCCTATCTGCATAAAATTAGGTGTTAATAGATTCAAAAGCCTTTAAATCTACAGAATAACTTTTTAGAACACTGGAATGATATTCGAAGAAAATACTCTGAAGAAATAGGCAAATTATACACCTATTTCAAACTAAAAAATTCGAAATATATTTAGAAACATCAGACTATGAAAAGTCAGAATTCTCTCTAAATTCTGGTTAAGTAATCATAGTCTCTAAATAGAATCAGGGAGATATGAATGTAAAACTGATAGCTCTGGAAAAAATGTTATATTGTCCAGATGTGAGAGACTCTGTCAAAACTGTTCTACAAACAAGATAGAGAATGAAGTTCATTTTTTCCTAGAATGTCCCCTTTATATGACTCAAAGGAAGATATTTCCAGAACAGGTCAAATAGTATTCTTATCTATCAAATTTATGTTTATTACAGCTATTTATTTGGATTATGACAAATGAGACCCTATTTTTATAAAAATCACTTGCAGGATATATACCTGAATGCCTTATAATCAGATGTAAAACCCTCAAATGATGTATGAGTTGTATATCTTTTATAGATAACCTGCTCTGTTCTTTACTATATATAGATGATAATTATACCCTTCTTTTTTAAACACAATTATTAACAATTATGTACCAATCAGTATGCTAGTGAGACTGTGAGAGAGTGAGTACATGCATATGTACTTTGTAATAGGATTTAATGCTAATTTTGCAAGACCTCGGCGGGCCCTTTGATTAGGAAATAAAACTATTTGATTTGATTTGATTTGATTTAAAATTCACAGAAAAATATATTCCTGGACAGCCTATAGTTTCTGCTAATAGTGATCCGACCGAAAAAAATCTGAATTTGTTGATTACTATCTTAGAACCCTTGTTCAAAACCTCCCGTCATATTTAGAAAATACCACAGATTATTTGAGAGAAATAGGATATGTGAATCATCTACCTCCTGAAACCCTACTGGTCTCCCTTGATTCACTTCACTCTATAATACTATCCCACACGATGACGGTATAGAAGCTTGAAGAGAAGCTTGGGACTCACGATATATTTTGGACTCCCCCCCTCCCCTACAGACTGCCTAGTTAAGTCCTTTAGCTTAAGACCTTTTGGTGATTTCCGCAAGTATCTAACATTTTTAAAGGTTATACGATGGTGCATTTGTTGCGTTTTACCATATCTGTTCCTTTTCTATACATACATAGATTGACAGCCTTGAAATCCTTTCCACACATTTCTTGATCAGAACAAGATTTTTAAGCCTTTGATAGGTTTCGATCTCTCTTTTAGATTTCTGGATTCGCCGCTGAAGCCTACACATGTGAAGGTGTTGCGACGAATAACCCAGTAATTAGTTCATCATTAATGTCTTTGACGCGGTTTAAAACCTCGTGAATTTTCCAAATAGAACATGATCCTGTCCTGTTAGAACAATAGTCTCTACGTTGTCTTATGGAACAGTTAAAGACAAAGTGAACATCTTCAATCTTGTCAAATGACTAACTCCGAGGTGACAAAGAATACCTACGTTAGTTTTAAACCTAAGATAGGATCGTAATTTGCCATCACAGTAACTCCTTGTTGATTGCCCACTTTCTCTATAGCCCATTGTCGATATACGCTTTTTTTTTTTTTAGACTTTTCTGAATATCATCTGAACAAGAACTTTTATAGTAGAATTTTCTCAGTACCAAGTGGATTTTAGTTGGACAATTTTGAAAGTAGTTTTTTTTTGTTTATACATAACGTTGAGTAAAGCAAGACCATTATTACATTCTGTGTTCCTTTCTGTGCATCATTTCAAATATAGTACGGGAAGAGGAAATCTGCGACATGGAAAAACAAACATATACAACCGGAAAGAAAAATATACAAAACAAACGTTTTTTTTTTGGACTTTGTTGTTTTTGTTTTTATTAGTTCAAGGGTAGGCGTCAAAAATATTTATTACCTTATCTGTCCACTCAAAATAGTCCCCGAACAAACGAGGAAGCGATAGAGAAAGTTTACAAGGTTTGTATAATCGGGATATTAGATAAACGTC
Source organism: Perna viridis (assembly GCA_037379345.1). Lineage (NCBI taxonomy): Eukaryota > Metazoa > Mollusca > Bivalvia > Mytilida > Mytilidae > Perna > Perna viridis. Next base: position 1,309,244 of record CM074520.1, read on the forward strand.
ATATGCTATATTAAAACCAGTCACGAAAATTAATAATTGTCCAAAGTGGTTTCAAAATATTGTTTTTAAATACGGTTTTTTTTTAATTCTTTTACCAACGGAAGTTCGGAAACAAAGAGTTAGAGAACAACCAAAATGAAACAAAAATTTCACGCAAAACAAACTATCATAACAAAAAGTGAAGGTTTATTATTTTAACCGAGACCACCACCGCAGTTGCAGGTTATGACATATATTTTGGGGAAAAGAGAGTAAAAACACACGAAATTCCTGCCGTTTTCTAGTTCTGTTTTAACTTACTTGAATTCACTGACAACCCCTGAGAAAGAACCCCTTAGCTTCGCTTATCATATCTAGTCACGAACTATAGACTTCGATAGTACTTAATTGTTCCATATACTAGTGCTAGAAACTTTAATTTTCACTGTTATACCTTAAAAAAAAAAGAAATTTTTTTCTGCTAAAAACCCAATTCTCATTACTCAAATTCTATGGCGTGGAACGACAAAACCACTTGTGAACGAATCGAAAATATGTACGTGTTAGGATAATTGGATTTTTATATAGAAAACCACTGGTAATTATTCAGGAGCGACCTCCTTATGTCAGTCAGAGAGCTCCTTTGTCCTGGATCCGGCTGTTGAAGACGTAGACTTCGGCAAACTTTCCATTTGAAATGATTTGGTTTTATTTTGGGTACTAAAATATCATTTAACTTTTGTGATTACTGTACACAGGCGGCTTATGTTATCCCAGATATCGCATGCTGTTAAAGAATTCCTGGATCTGAATATCTTCACTACCAGACCGAAAATTGATGCATGTGCTTTGTCAAAACAGGACGGATTACATTTTCTGGAAAATCACAGTTAAAACCTTGACCAAATTCCTATTTTTATATTTTCCAAAATTTTCCTTGTCAACGGTAAGAGTCACTAGATAAACAAAAGATATGGAACACTTCAAAAAATATTTTTTTTAAAATCGGTCACTGGGTTGATCGATATAGACAGTTTACTCTGCAGGAATCAGAGAAAATCTGTTTTTAAATTAAATTTAATATTAAGAAAATCGGACCACCAAACTGTGCTATAGACTGGTTTGTTGTGGAAACAAAGACATTCAAAATAAGATAAAGTAAAATTCGATCTTTTGGATCAGTTTATAACTAAGACTAAGTCTTTAAAATTAGAGGATATTAAACTGGGTATACAGAAGCCGAATGCTAAGTATATTAACAACTAATGAATATTGAAACTTTGTATATTAGATACAAACGTGCTTTTGGAAAAAAAAACAAACCCCCTATCATTTAGACCTTAATAGACTTAAACTAAAAAAGACTGCTGGAGTATAGCATTACCAGAAGGTTGTGGCACATGCGTGAATCACAAAATAAAGAAACAAACATGCATGTAATTGTCGCCAATATCTGTAGTGTGTGTGCCTATAGCTTCTTGTTCCTGGCAATAAACTTAATAACCCATCCCCGAGCAAATGTCTGTAGTAAAGAATTATAGCTCCTTGCTCCCGACTATAAATTTAATTTCCTTTTCCTGCGCCATTATCTATGGAGTATGGGATTTTTTCCCATTCTAAACCGGTGATTAAAAATGCACGTGACATTTTTAATCACGGGCGGTAATTAGATTAAAAAATAAATCACAGAAACTTCATTTTATCATTGTTTTACCACGGGCTGGCACAAAACAGTGGTAAAATGCAGTTTTCGTGATTTATTTCGATTCTAATAGGACTAGTTTCTTCATATTTTTTAATTGACGCAGTCTATGAGTTGCACGAAATGTTGGTCATGTGTTGATCGCCTTTTTACCATGGATAGCTGTGGTCTAAAGAGCTTTAAAGCACGCCATATTATAATTTCTGCGATAGTTTTCCCGCCATTTTACACACACACACACACACACACACACACACACACATATATATATATATATATCCGATTTTTCTACAAATTTCATGGGAGGTTACAAGATTTCTACACACTCGAGATAGTTAGATTTTAGATTTAACTCACTCGCGAAAGTGAACAAATCTTGTAATCCACTCGAGACTGAAGGATACTCTATATATAGCCCTCCCCCTGGTATCAAATGTAATCGCGTATCCCTTGGCCAATATCTATAGTGTAAGGTGGTTATAGCTTTTTGCTCATTTTAACAACAATTGTCTTATCCTGCACCATTTTCTATATTATACGGGGTTATAGCTCCTTGTTTCTGGCAGCAAACTTAATTGTCTATCCCCGAGCGAATATCTAGAATAAATTAGATTAAAGCTCCTTGCTCCTGGCATCTAACTTCATTGCCAATCCCCAATATCTGTTGTGTATGGGGACCATAGCTCCCATACGTTGCTCTTGACAATAAACCTAATTGCCCAACCCCGCGCCAATATCTACAATAGCTTCTCGCTCCTGTCAATAAACCTAATTCCCATTTCCCCCGCCATTACCTACATTGTATGGTCTAATAATTCCTCGATCCGGGCTATAGTTACATGCTCTTGGCATCTAATAAGCACATGAAATGTTATAGATACAGACTCTGCTTAATTTTTTCCTGGTTGCTTCGATATCATTTCAGTTCTTGAACCAAAAAAAAAAAAACAAAAACAAAAACAAAAACAAACAAAAACAAAAACAAAAAACAAAAAAAAACCAACAAAAAACAAAAACAACAACAACAACAAAAACAAAACAAAATAAAAGATCAAGTATACAAAAGCCCATTGAGCTTATTTTCGAAGACTAAAAAAATTCTGTACGTTTGAATTCATGTGAAACTATCGCGAAAATAAACCTTGCGGCAACCTTATGATTATATAGCCATCACCATGAAGCTTTGATGAAAGTAAATGGCGGTCGCTAGACAGGTTCTTGCTTGTTATCGATTCAAAATGCTTTTATTTATCATGGACAAGTTTGTGTATGACCACCCTGACAGCGAGAAAACCCACTGCTACTTGTATAGTTCAACTGAAAATAGACACTTGTGAAAGAGTAATCAAGGGAACCAAAGTTACAGCGGTAATCAAAAGAATGTAATCCAGGGACAAAGACCAGACATGGAAAACAGACATACACAACAAAGAACATAAAATAACTAAAATCATACATACAAAGTAACAAAAGTAAATGAGCAACTCGGACTCCACTAAAAACTGGGATCATGGACCAGGTGCACCGGTCCTCTGCTTTTCTAGAAACACCCGCCGAGTTGCTCATAAAAAGTCAAGTCCGGGGTAGACAAACGAGGAAAGGAAAACTATGACCCGTTGAATAAATCAGTTTTCATGGTGCTGATGGATACACCATAACGACCCACGAGTTCATGATGACGACCATAAAACTTCTGTAGTGATGACTTCAATCTTGTAGCAAAATAAAAAAACATGACAAAAAAAGAAAAAAATCTTGATCTGATTCTTCATCCATTTTTGCCCAAGTCTTTTAATCATGAATAGTTTGGCATGTTTTCATTAATATATATATATATATATATATATATATATATATATATATATATATATATATATATATATATGTATAAACGAAAATAAGCTCAGTGGGCTTGCGTACTGACAAGCCTTCACTGATTGACATTCTAAACAAACATAATGAGTTGGCACTACACATATTTCATGTCGACTATCTTTTGTCTGAATAACAGTATGGAAAACTGTAAATAGTCAAAGAATTTGGAAACATTGAAAGTCGGAATATTACTCCGTATGTTCCTGTCTACATGTCCTACTGACCCAATTACAGGGGCTCGCACCTTTACAATATGACATATCTGATGCACTTATCTTGGACTCATTTATTGAAGAGGTTTTTAAACATTCCCGTGCTGTTGGGCAATAGCATGGCCTTGGGTGAAATTTAAATTAGTATTTTGGTCCTTAGTTGAACAGCTTTTCATTTACAAGGGTTGCATCTAATATAAATTCCTAATTTACAAAAATGTATTTGATCAGTCATTCGTTTATGTAATAACAATGCATTATCAACTGAGTTCGAGTGGCTTATATTAAATTCTTTTGCATGTTTTGTTTTCCTTTGAATTTATATTTGGTAGTTGCAGTTGGTTTGCCGACAGATGATATACATCCGGTTCCCGTATACCAATCATGACAATTTAATTTTAATCAGGGTTAATTTCATACATCCGGTTCCCGTATATCAATCATGACAATTTAATTTTAATCAGGGTTAATTTCCTCATGTTAAGCTTGTTTGGAATAGTTGCAATTCATTCTTTTTTATTTCTGGAATGAAATAACACTCAAAACAGTACAAAACGTTAAACTGGTACAAAGAACAAATAAATACACCATAGAATTGTACATCAACGTTATCAAGTAACTTCATCCTCTGCCTCGCATCTATCAATTTTCTTTAATTTTTATGACATTTTCTTGTACCGAGAAACCCTCTCGCTGTACAACAATCTTGGCAATCATAGTATTCAGTTCGTCATGTAGAACATTTGGCATGTTTGTATATCTTTTAAAACGACTTACTTTAACCGTGATTTCAAGTAATTTTTTCTTGTTTCAACATATTTTGCTTTATGATAAAAAGTGGAAACAACGACACGAACTTTATTCACTACTCATTAGTCAGAAATAAAAGTACATGTATCTGGACAATGGGGCATTGGAAACAGATACAGAAGCTGAAAGACTAAAAAGTAATTTGGTAAAAAACAAAACAAAACAGAACCACAACATCACCATCATCATCAACAACAACAATAATAATAATGAAAAAAAAAAAAATAAAACCAAAACAACAAATGGTAAGACTGAATCATCAACAACAACAATAATAATAATGAAAAAAAAAAAAATAAAACCAAAACAACAAATGGTAAGACTGAACAGGTTCACATGACAAAGTGAACACTTTGCCGATGAGCTCATGTCATGTGAGAAGAGACAATGATGGTTACTTTATAAATACTATTGCGGACGTTTTATTAATGATCAAAGTTGTATCATAATTAGATTCATACAGACACAGCATACAGTCACAATGAACAACAGAATACGTTACTACACCCAGTTAGATGACACAAATCTTTTAGAATTAGTCGAACCTGTGTGGTTGTGCCAGTTAGCCATGAAATAACAATTATACTATCTTCCAAAACTCAAAATAATATGTAACAGAAACACCCCAGAGACTGAGTCAAAGGAGGAAATTTTTATTACTAACGAAAGCTGGATTTGCTCGAATTTTCTCTTTCTAATATCTAATCATGATGAAGTCCTTTTCTCTCTCTAATATCTAATTACGACGAAGTCCTCTCATAGTCCATTATAAATATCTCTATACAGATACCCTCTTTGAACGTTAGATTCACTTAGTTTGTGCCTGTTGTCTAACTTGTCACGATGTTTGTTATATTAGTAAAGAATACTGATCGATGAATATAGCAGATAGATACTATGGGCGGTATACTTTGGCGTAAATAAAGACAAGTTCATAGGAAAAGTTGCATCCTATGTGTTTCATAAGTTTTGAAAACACTTGAATAACATATGTTTATCATATATTTTCATATGTTTAGGACCACCATAAAAAAAACATATGTTTTTCACTAACAAATTTATTCATGAAATACTTAAAAAAAAATCATAGGTATTAATATGTCTTCAATAGGATTTCATATATGAAAAGGGTATGATTTTTACCATATTAGTCCTAAACATATGTTGCAATTTTCTCTGTGTATGTAAAAGTATGATTCGGTGAAAAGAGGGATGGATAAGTGACATTGAACTCTGCTATTTTCCGGCAACGGTGCATTCCTTAATTGAGCTACACAACTAAGAAATCTTTAATGTGTAATACAATATAAGAAGGATGAGGTTATCTATGTAGAACTTCTACTAAATGATGACCCTTAGTAAAAAGTCTTCCTTTTTATCTGTGTTTATCTTGTAATTTACTTCGACAACGTTGTTTGCATAGATATAATCTTTCTCAAAATTTCAAGCAAATATTAACTTGTTTTTATATAATAAAATATACTTCCCAGTAATATCAATCTCGGGAAGGAAGGAGTTGTAAAAACGCATAAAATATGGGAAATCGTTTTATATGGCTCCTTCAGTTCCAAAATAAGACCAAAACTGTAACATTGAAGATTAACCCAATTTTCTCCTAATCCCTAACAATGATTTGATTTTCTACTTCATACTTCCAATTAATAATGTACGGATGAAGTCTGGTCTCCTCATTCATTTTATTTGTTTTTTATTGTGTGTACTTTTTCATTTGTTTTTATATTGATTTCATTTTCTTCGTTTGTTCTGGTCTTTAACAGAGCTGACCTTGATTATCCTTGTTTAATTGACTTTTTGTTTTCCTTGTCATTGATTTGACCGTTTATTTTACTTGACTACAACATAAGCAATCATTGCACTTAGGTCAGTCATGCCATAATGTAACCATGGCATTAGTGTTGTTCTAGAATAATGCAGTTACCAAGGCATTTGTCTTCTTCTAGAGAATGTATATTTTACTAATAAAATTTATAAAGTACCCCGAGTGTTTCTCATCATAGCTTCTGTTCTATCGTTTACATCCGGGGAACGAAACCTCGTACTACAGAGCATTTTAGTTATTAAGACTCTAATCTGTTCCCGAAACCGATTGTCAAAGTAAGCGTAAATAAATGGGTTTGCTACATGGTTAAAAGAATATGAACGTTCGAATATCTTCAATACAGCAAAAATAGGATCACTTAAGCATTCTTCATCAATTTTAAACTTTGATCTTATTGCTTTAAGCACAAAGAGGGGCAGGTAACTCAATGCAAAAACAAAACTAACAGTTATAGCTATCTTGGTGAGTTTGGTGGCGAGGTCATCATTGTCTGTTTGTCCAGGGGATGACACTGATTGCTGTTGTCTTTGTCGTTGCGTATACATATATATATATATAAACGAAAATAAGCTCAGTGGGCTTGCGTACTGACAAGCCTTCACTGATTGACATTCTAAACAAACATAATGAGTTGGCACTACACATATTTCATGTCGACTATCTTTTGTCTGAATAACAGTATGGAAAACTGTAAATAGTCAAAGAATTTGGAAACATTGAAAGTCGGAATATTACTCCGTATGTTCCTGTCTACATGTCCTACTGACCCAATTACAGGGGCTCGCACCTTTACAATATGACATATCTGATGCACTTATCTTGGACTCATTTATTGAAGAGGTTTTTAAACATTCCCGTGCTGTTGGGCAATAGCATGGCCTTGGGTGAAATTTAAATTAGTATTTTGGTCCTTAGTTGAACAGCTTTTCATTTACAAGGGTTGCATCTAATATAAATTCCTAATTTACAAAAATGTATTTGATCAGTCATTCGTTTATGTAATAACAATGCATTATCAACTGAGTTCGAGTGGCTTATATTAAATTCTTTTGCATGTTTTGTTTTCCTTTGAATTTATATTTGGTAGTTGCAGTTGGTTTGCCGACAGATGATATACATCCGGTTCCCGTATACCAATCATGACAATTTAATTTTAATCAGGGTTAATTTCATACATCCGGTTCCCGTATATCAATCATGACAATTTAATTTTAATCAGGGTTAATTTCCTCATGTTAAGCTTGTTTGGAATAGTTGCAATTCATTCTTTTTTATTTCTGGAATGAAATAACACTCAAAACAGTACAAAACGTTAAACTGGTACAAAGAACAAATAAATACACCATAGAATTGTACATCAACGTTATCAAGTAACTTCATCCTCTGCCTCGCATCTATCAATTTTCTTTAATTTTTATGACATTTTCTTGTACCGAGAAACCCTCTCGCTGTACAACAATCTTGGCAATCATAGTATTCAGTTCGTCATGTAGAACATTTGGCATGTTTGTATATCTTTTAAAACGACTTACTTTAACCGTGATTTCAAGTAATTTTTTCTTGTTTCAACATATTTTGCTTTATGATAAAAAGTGGAAACAACGACACGAACTTTATTCACTACTCATTAGTCAGAAATAAAAGTACATGTATCTGGACAATGGGGCATTGGAAACAGATACAGAAGCTGAAAGACTAAAAAGTAATTTGGTAAAAAACAAAACAAAACAGAACCACAACATCACCATCATCATCAACAACAACAATAATAATAATGAAAAAAAAAAAAATAAAACCAAAACAACAAATGGTAAGACTGAATCATCAACAACAACAATAATAATAATGAAAAAAAAAAAAAATAAAACCAAAACAACAAATGGTAAGACTGAACAGGTTCACATGACAAAGTGAACACTTTGCCGATGAGCTCATGTCATGTGAGAAGAGACAATGATGGTTACTTTATAAATACTATTGCGGACGTTTTATTAATGATCAAAGTTGTATCATAATTAGATTCATACAGACACAGCATACAGTCACAATGAACAACAGAATACGTTACTACACCCAGTTAGATGACACAAATCTTTTAGAATTAGTCGAACCTGTGTGGTTGTGCCAGTTAGCCATGAAATAACAATTATACTATCTTCCAAAACTCAAAATAATATGTAACAGAAACACCCCAGAGACTGAGTCAAAGGAGGAAATTTTTATTACTAACGAAAGCTGGATTTGCTCGAATTTTCTCTTTCTAATATCTAATCATGATGAAGTCCTTTTCTCTCTCTAATATCTAATTACGACGAAGTCCTCTCATAGTCCATTATAAATATCTCTATACAGATACCCTCTTTGAACGTTAGATTCACTTAGTTTGTGCCTGTTGTCTAACTTGTCACGATGTTTGTTATATTAGTAAAGAATACTGATCGATGAATATAGCAGATAGATACTATGGGCGGTATACTTTGGCGTAAATAAAGACAAGTTCATAGGAAAAGTTGCATCCTATGTGTTTCATAAGTTTTGAAAACACTTGAATAACATATGTTTATCATATATTTTCATATGTTTAGGACCACCATAAAAAAAACATATGTTTTTCACTAACAAATTTATTCATGAAATACTTAAAAAAAAATCATAGGTATTAATATGTCTTCAATAGGATTTCATATATGAAAAGGGTATGATTTTTACCATATTAGTCCTAAACATATGTTGCAATTTTCTCTGTGTATGTAAAAGTATGATTCGGTGAAAAGAGGGATGGATAAGTGACATTGAACTCTGCTATTTTCCGGCAACGGTGCATTCCTTAATTGAGCTACACAACTAAGAAATCTTTAATGTGTAATACAATATAAGAAGGATGAGGTTATCTATGTAGAACTTCTACTAAATGATGACCCTTAGTAAAAAGTCTTCCTTTTTATCTGTGTTTATCTTGTAATTTACTTCGACAACGTTGTTTGCATAGATATAATCTTTCTCAAAATTTCAAGCAAATATTAACTTGTTTTTATATAATAAAATATACTTCCCAGTAATATCAATCTCGGGAAGGAAGGAGTTGTAAAAACGCATAAAATATGGGAAATCGTTTTATATGGCTCCTTCAGTTCCAAAATAAGACCAAAACTGTAACATTGAAGATTAACCCAATTTTCTCCTAATCCCTAACAATGATTTGATTTTCTACTTCATACTTCCAATTAATAATGTACGGATGAAGTCTGGTCTCCTCATTCATTTTATTTGTTTTTTATTGTGTGTACTTTTTCATTTGTTTTTATATTGATTTCATTTTCTTCGTTTGTTCTGGTCTTTAACAGAGCTGACCTTGATTATCCTTGTTTAATTGACTTTTTGTTTTCCTTGTCATTGATTTGACCGTTTATTTTACTTGACTACAACATAAGCAATCATTGCACTTAGGTCAGTCATGCCATAATGTAACCATGGCATTAGTGTTGTTCTAGAATAATGCAGTTACCAAGGCATTTGTCTTCTTCTAGAGAATGTATATTTTACTAATAAAATTTATAAAGTACCCCGAGTGTTTCTCATCATAGCTTCTGTTCTATCGTTTACATCCGGGGAACGAAACCTCGTACTACAGAGCATTTTAGTTATTAAGACTCTAATCTGTTCCCGAAACCGATTGTCAAAGTAAGCGTAAATAAATGGGTTTGCTACATGGTTAAAAGAATATGAACGTTCGAATATCTTCAATACAGCAAAAATAGGATCACTTAAGCATTCTTCATCAATTTTAAACTTTGATCTTATTGCTTTAAGCACAAAGAGGGGCAGGTAACTCAATGCAAAAACAAAACTAACAGTTATAGCTATCTTGGTGAGTTTGGTGGCGAGGTCATCATTGTCTGTTTGTCCAGGGGATGACACTGATTGCTGTTGTCTTTGTCGTTGCGTATACATATATATATATATAAACGAAAATAAGCTCAGTGGGCTTGCGTACTGACAAGCCTTCACTGATTGACATTCTAAACAAACATAATGAGTTGGCACTACACATATTTCATGTCGACTATCTTTTGTCTGAATAACAGTATGGAAAACTGTAAATAGTCAAAGAATTTGGAAACATTGAAAGTCGGAATATTACTCCGTATGTTCCTGTCTACATGTCCTACTGACCCAATTACAGGGGCTCGCACCTTTACAATATGACATATCTGATGCACTTATCTTGGACTCATTTATTGAAGAGGTTTTTAAACATTCCCGTGCTGTTGGGCAATAGCATGGCCTTGGGTGAAATTTAAATTAGTATTTTGGTCCTTAGTTGAACAGCTTTTCATTTACAAGGGTTGCATCTAATATAAATTCCTAATTTACAAAAATGTATTTGATCAGTCATTCGTTTATGTAATAACAATGCATTATCAACTGAGTTCGAGTGGCTTATATTAAATTCTTTTGCATGTTTTGTTTTCCTTTGAATTTATATTTGGTAGTTGCAGTTGGTTTGCCGACAGATGATATACATCCGGTTCCCGTATACCAATCATGACAATTTAATTTTAATCAGGGTTAATTTCATACATCCGGTTCCCGTATATCAATCATGACAATTTAATTTTAATCAGGGTTAATTTCCTCATGTTAAGCTTGTTTGGAATAGTTGCAATTCATTCTTTTTTATTTCTGGAATGAAATAACACTCAAAACAGTACAAAACGTTAAACTGGTACAAAGAACAAATAAATACACCATAGAATTGTACATCAACGTTATCAAGTAACTTCATCCTCTGCCTCGCATCTATCAATTTTCTTTAATTTTTATGACATTTTCTTGTACCGAGAAACCCTCTCGCTGTACAACAATCTTGGCAATCATAGTATTCAGTTCGTCATGTAGAACATTTGGCATGTTTGTATATCTTTTAAAACGACTTACTTTAACCGTGATTTCAAGTAATTTTTTCTTGTTTCAACATATTTTGCTTTATGATAAAAAGTGGAAACAACGACACGAACTTTATTCACTACTCATTAGTCAGAAATAAAAGTACATGTATCTGGACAATGGGGCATTGGAAACAGATACAGAAGCTGAAAGACTAAAAAGTAATTTGGTAAAAAACAAAACAAAACAGAACCACAACATCACCATCATCATCAACAACAACAATAATAATAATGAAAAAAAAAAAAAATAAAACCAAAACAACAAATGGTAAGACTGAATCATCAACAACAACAATAATAATAATGAAAAAAAAAAAAATAAAACCAAAACAACAAATGGTAAGACTGAATCATCAACAACAACAATAATAATAATGAAAAAAAAAAAAATAAAACCAAAACAACAAATGGTAAGACTGAACAGGTTCACATGACAAAGTGAACACTTTGCCGATGAGCTCATGTCATGTGAGAAGAGACAATGATGGTTACTTTATAAATACTATTGCGGACGTTTTATTAATGATCAAAGTTGTATCATAATTAGATTCATACAGACACAGCATACAGTCACAATGAACAACAGAATACGTTACTACACCCAGTTAGATGACACAAATCTTTTAGAATTAGTCGAACCTGTGTGGTTGTGCCAGTTAGCCATGAAATAACAATTATACTATCTTCCAAAACTCAAAATAATATGTAACAGAAACACCCCAGAGACTGAGTCAAAGGAGGAAATTTTTATTACTAACGAAAGCTGGATTTGCTCGAATTTTCTCTTTCTAATATCTAATCATGATGAAGTCCTTTTCTCTCTCTAATATCTAATTACGACGAAGTCCTCTCATAGTCCATTATAAATATCTCTATACAGATACCCTCTTTGAACGTTAGATTCACTTAGTTTGTGCCTGTTGTCTAACTTGTCACGATGTTTGTTATATTAGTAAAGAATACTGATCGATGAATATAGCAGATAGATACTATGGGCGGTATACTTTGGCGTAAATAAAGACAAGTTCATAGGAAAAGTTGCATCCTATGTGTTTCATAAGTTTTGAAAACACTTGAATAACATATGTTTATCATATATTTTCATATGTTTAGGACCACCATAAAAAAAACATATGTTTTTCACTAACAAATTTATTCATGAAATACTTAAAAAAAAATCATAGGTATTAATATGTCTTCAATAGGATTTCATATATGAAAAGGGTATGATTTTTACCATATTAGTCCTAAACATATGTTGCAATTTTCTCTGTGTATGTAAAAGTATGATTCGGTGAAAAGAGGGATGGATAAGTGACATTGAACTCTGCTATTTTCCGGCAACGGTGCATTCCTTAATTGAGCTACACAACTAAGAAATCTTTAATGTGTAATACAATATAAGAAGGATGAGGTTATCTATGTAGAACTTCTACTAAATGATGACCCTTAGTAAAAAGTCTTCCTTTTTATCTGTGTTTATCTTGTAATTTACTTCGACAACGTTGTTTGCATAGATATAATCTTTCTCAAAATTTCAAGCAAATATTAACTTGTTTTTATATAATAAAATATACTTCCCAGTAATATCAATCTCGGGAAGGAAGGAGTTGTAAAAACGCATAAAATATGGGAAATCGTTTTATATGGCTCCTTCAGTTCCAAAATAAGACCAAAACTGTAACATTGAAGATTAACCCAATTTTCTCCTAATCCCTAACAATGATTTGATTTTCTACTTCATACTTCCAATTAATAATGTACGGATGAAGTCTGGTCTCCTCATTCATTTTATTTGTTTTTTATTGTGTGTACTTTTTCATTTGTTTTTATATTGATTTCATTTTCTTCGTTTGTTCTGGTCTTTAACAGAGCTGACCTTGATTATCCTTGTTTAATTGACTTTTTGTTTTCCTTGTCATTGATTTGACCGTTTATTTTACTTGACTACAACATAAGCAATCATTGCACTTAGGTCAGTCATGCCATAATGTAACCATGGCATTAGTGTTGTTCTAGAATAATGCAGTTACCAAGGCATTTGTCTTCTTCTAGAGAATGTATATTTTACTAATAAAATTTATAAAGTACCCCGAGTGTTTCTCATCATAGCTTCTGTTCTATCGTTTACATCCGGGGAACGAAACCTCGTACTACAGAGCATTTTAGTTATTAAGACTCTAATCTGTTCCCGAAACCGATTGTCAAAGTAAGCGTAAATAAATGGGTTTGCTACATGGTTAAAAGAATATGAACGTTCGAATATCTTCAATACAGCAAAAATAGGATCACTTAAGCATTCTTCATCAATTTTAAACTTTGATCTTATTGCTTTAAGCACAAAGAGGGGCAGGTAACTCAATGCAAAAACAAAACTAACAGTTATAGCTATCTTGGTGAGTTTGGTGGCGAGGTCATCATTGTCTGTTTGTCCAGGGGATGACACTGATTGCTGTTGTCTTTGTCGTTGCGTATACATCCGCCGTCCAATGAGAATATATAAAACAAAAAGAATTAATGCATAAATTATGTAGAGTACAGTCAAGAACCAATTATATATTTCTCCATATATGTTAGTATTAAAAGTAACTGGGCATACATATCCAGTTATATTATCCTCTAAATTAATATGATCGATAGGTTGAAATATAGCTTCAGGTATATCCAAGACAACCGCCAAAAAGAAGCCCCCAATAATCCAGTACCGGACGTTGGTATTGTTTATTTGTGTCTTATGAGGATGACATACCTGCCTGTACCTATGAATAGCCAGTACAATCAGAAGATGGGATGAATAAAGCACAAAGAAGATGATGATTGTAGTGAAAGTCTTACACACCCACACTTCATAGAACGTGTAATAGCGAACAAGTCGGCCAATGTTAAACGGAAAAGTTAAAGTAGAGAATGCAAAATCAACTAAAGCCAGATTCCATATTATTGTTCTGTAAACAGTCCTAGAATACTTATGTCGGTATATGATGAGTGCAAAAAGATTACCCGGAATTCCTAAGATCATGAGAATGGTGAGATAAATAATTGGTGCCAGAAGTTTGTCCATTGATCTAGTATAAAAGTCTTCTAACGTCACCGTTCTACTTGTATCAACCATAGTAACTCGGCGACGGCGTTTTCTCCTTTCATTCAGAATCTTAGTATTTTACAATATTACTTCTTGAAGACTTCTTCGATACAGTAAAATAAAATCGATTCGTAGGTTTCCAGAGGTTAACAATTTAACTCTGCTTATATGTCCATATATTTCCTTGTAGAATTCAGTAATGATCACATCAAGTATGGCCTTTGACTGTAAAACAATTTGATCGACGGCATGCACACATAAGATATGATATCGGAATCATTATTTAGCGTTTTATGTTATAGGGTAGACAGGTAATAAAACCCAACATGTTATCAAACCCTTTCATAAGGAAGTTTTAAAATTCCATTCCAGAGATAAAACACTGCACATTTATCTTCAAAATAATTTTGTAAGAGTCTAATGGTAAGTTTTTGTACTATTTCTTCCTACCAGGCTACCTTTGAAGGTGAAGTTGATTTTTTTCATTACAAAGTTTAATTCGACATTCTATTTTACTATTATCATAACCCAAAATGTCACTATCGGTAGACCGTTAATACCTCTGTACATAGGAAATATGCATTCTATTATGCAAAAAGCCTGAATCAATGTTAGACAGTAACTTTAATGATTCCAAAAATCTCGTCTTAGATCGTCATAATTAGAGAGTCTATGACGTCACAAACAAAAAATAAATTAGTACATAAGAAATATCTGAAAACGGTTTTAGCATTAAAACTTGAGATCACATATTACACACCTATTGCATTGCAGGAAAACAGCCGTTTTTTAATACAACCTTAAGTTTCAGCAATCATAATAAGTAGGAAAAAATTAGAGGTTATAAAATTTTGACTTTTAGAACGAAAGGCCATCTCACTACAAAAAAAAAAAAAAAACTGTTGCAGTTAATTTTTGATTTAATACAATACAAACGGACCAGTTTAAAAAAGAACAGATATTAAATGAATATCATCAAAATCCTGAAGTTATGATGTTTTTTTTTTCTACAGCATTTTAATATCGTTATCACTTCTCTCAATAAAATCCTTTCCCCTGGAGGATCCGTTTACGCCTAATGTAACAGTTGCTCATTTCCTTTTGTTACTTTGTATGTATGATTATAGTTACTTTATGTTCTTTGTTGTGTATGTCTGTTTTCCTTGTCTGGTCTTTGTCCCTGGATTACATTCTTTTGATTACCACTATAACCTTGGTTCCCTTGATTACTCTTTTTGGACGTTTCGCTGTTCGTGTAACTCCATTATTCCTGCATTATCGTCATCATAGTTCTGATTATCCCCCAGAAAAAGTTCAGGGCAGAAACCTGCTAGATAGGCGAATTAATTATTGTATTGTTTCATTTTTTATCAAACGAACGAACAATACAAAAACATAAAAGTAATTGATTTTTTTAAACAAGTTTAACATTAAAAGTAGGATTCAAACACTTTGAAATGTATTAGAAGTCATTCAATTGACCTCGAACCTGCCGTACAAAAACTGTCAGAACAGCATTTCAGGTATCATAGTTAAGTGTTGTATTTTTCCACTACATTTATATCGTAAGGTACAAAGAACAGGAATCGTAAACAACTATACAAAGAAGAATCTAACATACACTTATCATTCTCAAGGGAGAAGCAGTTCTATTAATCCCACAATTATCAGCAGTCAATGTAAAGTTTCTTGCTCCAGACGACCCTGAAGACTCCGAGTCAATAGCCAATACTCAAAGCCACTCGCTGATGAGAACGTATCCACCCACTCTGTTGGTACAAACCGACAACTGTTGTGTTACTACCAAACTGCAGGGTCAGAAACTACCAGGCACAACGGCTTCAAGAAGACAATACAGTACAATAACTGTATCTTCTACACCACACTAGATAACCTGAAAGAATTCAGAGCGAGCTTCCAATGAAATTACCATGGTCCAGTACCTTACCATGCCGGGGTGTTAGAGCAGCCAAACCCCGAAAGTAC
The DNA here is from genome assembly GCA_037379345.1 of Perna viridis. Lineage (NCBI taxonomy): Eukaryota > Metazoa > Mollusca > Bivalvia > Mytilida > Mytilidae > Perna > Perna viridis. The sequence goes on from CM074520.1 coordinate 1,325,679, forward strand.
ACGGATAAACAGCAGACTCCAACAATATAAGACCAGAATTACCGAATGATAAAGTTACAGTGACTCAGCAAAATATGAAATAATTAATATTTGTTGGTTTTGTGGATTCATTGTATTTTTTATATTCTTTCTTTCTTTTGATTCTTGTGTTGTAATTGAACAAAAGTTCTTTATTTATTACACTTATCTAGACGAAGTTCTAAATCATGGGACATTTAAATTAAAGGAATTAATAAAAATATACAATATCAATGTTGGTTGTATTATTGTGTCATTGTGAATTAACCAATACGATTACATTCTTAGTTTTTTTGTTGTTGAGAAAAATGATAAAAAATCTTTTAAAGTAAATAATTATCCAAACATAATTGATACACAAGTACCGCTATGCAAAAATGCATCAAAAAACTCTGAGTGTTTTCAATTTATATTGACATTACTGCAGTCCTTTAAATCCCATTAAGTATTAATATCATAGCTGGCGACATGTCTAAATGTTTTATTAAATCTTTGACTGTTCAAACTTGACCAATGCAAACACATACTCTATTATTAATTGTCTTTTAATTCGGTCATTTAACTTCCTACACCTAGTCAGAACAAGAAAGTGACAACCTGTTATATTGGAATGCCAATTCCATTGTAACTATGCAGTTACTATTTTTATAAAGGATCATACCGAAGAACGTGTAAACAGTAAATCATTAATGACATTGTAAAATAAATCAACAATGGGACCCAACTTTAGTTAAAACATGTCTAAAGCATCAAATATTTTATAGTGCTGGTATAGCTGATATAAATGTTTGCCAATAATTTTGAATAAACTTATTGTTTCTGTACTCATAAAATTCAGACACTGCCATTGGTAAAGTGATTCATGGTATTGAGAAACCCACTAAACAAACGATGGTTTTCAAGTCTACATACTTATGTTATATTTTTACATAGCAATAATTATTTCTATATTCAGATCTGGATCTGCACTTTTGAGAAAATCATACATGTATCTCCCACTAAAATCAACCAAATCAAATAAATCAGGAACGATAACTCTTGCAAAGAACCTATTTCATGTACGATCTATAATATTTTTTATCTCAAAGTGCAACAACCAATTGAACAACTAAGACTGGTTAAATGACCAGTAACTGTTTCTAAACAAAAAATGAAACTGTATTCGGTGGATTTTGACATGCATTAATCACCACCTGTCTGATTGACTTAAATCCTTAAATGACAAAATAGATCACGCTGTTAAATCAAATTAGTTGAGAAATCATAACTTGCTACAATAAAGAAATTATCTGACATACTTTTGATTTCAATTCAATGAAAAAAAATACTATTAAAAATTACGACTGAGTATAGAGAGTTATTTTTACTTATAAAAGAAAAGGATAGAACATACTTAAATTATGATAAAAATGAACTTATAGTTATTACAATAATGACGTATAACTTCTAATCAAATTGTTGAGCAAACATAAGTGCATAGTATTCGGAAAGAACCCTATTAATCGGCACAGATAAGTTACCTATAAATGATCAATTAATTACTGTTTTAATTTTAACTTTTGGGCAAAACCACATTTTATAATTAAACCAATATTTTAGAAATGTTTTACTTTTTTCAACATTAAATATGTACAAAAGTATGTTTCTATAGCAGTCCCGAAACATAAAATTTAAAATGAAAGCAAATGCTCTATTCCTGTGTACAGAATCGCTTCAGTACGCAGGAATCAAGAACAGCAAATCACCTCGAAGGATGGCACAGTGAAGTATGCCAAGCGCAAACATCCCAACATCTATAGATTCACAAAACTACTTCAATAGGCAGCCATTGGTGAGAGATCATCAAACAAGATAAAAGCACATTAATATCAAGAGCAGATTAATGAATCTTAAAGTGAAACGTGTAAACAGACAGACAGACTAAAGGATATAGAGATGAACGAACTATCTTTGTACACTATAGTACAGGAGTATATCGAAGAAGAAAATCGTTGGAACCTTGCAAATGAGGCGTGGAAACAGAAAGACACAAAGACAGAAAACAAGGAAATTAAGATGGATTTTATCTTTAGACAGAAGAACAATCTTTGGAAACCTTGACCAAGATCTTATCTGTTTACTTATGGGATAGAAAACATTGATTTAAATATCATGGATTGAGATTTTCTGAAGACATAAAACACATTTTATCCATAGTAATATCCTTATTAGCAAAAGGGAAGAAACATTTAAAAATAGTTTACAGGACTAGAAGCTACCGTGTTTGAACTTTGTAATTACTATATAGTTCCTTTTTAATTAAAATTGACTCATAGTTAGTTATATTTTGAAGATTTATAAGGAACTCGTAAAAAGAAGAGCCATGGTTCGTTTAATGAAAACTCAGAACAATGCCTCCTGATGACGTACAAATGTCATGTATTAAAGTCTCAAACTACAAAGTCATAAAGGAACACCATAGATCTAACAGATACCGAATAGTAATCTGCAAACTGAAAAATTGTAGACAAAACCTGTCTAACCGAACCCTGAATAATCCAAAAACAATCTGTTATAACCAGAAACTTTTTAATTTTTTCAAATACAATTACAATGTATTTTGAACCTTGGTAAACCAAACACATGTCTCAACCGAACCAATTTCAATGTCCAAAAGGAGTTCCGTTTAGACAAGACGAATACCATCTATAATGATATACATCGAAATATCGAAAAAAATAGTGAAGGGTTATTAGTTGGAAAATTCAAATACGTCAAAATAAAAAAAAACATGACTTGAACGCGAAAAACAGGAAACAGAGAAAATAAATTACACATAAAAACTTAAGATAAGAATAACGACATCACACAAAAAAATAAAGCACTAGGAATATGAACTTCCACAAATAAACCGGGAGTAACATCTGGTGCACCGGACGGGTAGACATTCCCGCGCACTCGTCATATTGCAAGTGAGTATAATTGGATTTGGTCTTGAACTTGATATTACATAGCAATAATGAATGCGATAAGAAATAATATTTAGCCAAAATTTACTCGAAGATTTTAAAATGTGTCTGTATGTACTTGCAACGCCCTCACAAGAAGCAATGTGATTTATAATTGATTTATATGTATGTATGTATATATATATATATATATATTTACTTACAATTATCTAATAATATGAAATGATATTTATTTGAGTCTTTAATGGCATATTACTCTTCATCAATGAGAAAAGGGTAATCATGGCAACCAAGCTTCGATGGTAACTAAAAAATTAATATATTGCGAGGATAAGGACTAGACACGCACAAAAAGGACACGGACAAAATAACAGATTTAAAGAAACAAAGGTACATAAGCAACCCGAAATCTACTACAAACTGGGAGCATGATGCAAGTGCATCGGTAAGATATTAAGAAAAATAAAGGGAACCAAGATTCAAGCTGAATTCAAAAGAATGTACTCCAGAGACAAAGACCAGACAGGGAAACAGTCAAACGCAACAACGAACATAAAATAACCAAAGTAATACGAACAAAACAACAAAAGTAAATGAGCAACTCGAACTCCACTAAAAACTGAGAGATGGACCAGGTGCACCGCTAGGTTTTCTATAAACACCCACCGAGCTGCTCTTAAAAAGTCAAGGTCCAGGTAGACGAAAGAGGAATGGAAAACTATAAACAAATCGGTATATGATACATGTAATTTCGTAACAAGTAACATTAAAAATACTTCAGTATATGGACCACTAGTATAGCATTGATAAAGCATTTTTATTTATTAAGTGTGTACTTGTGTCTCTCTGTCACGAATTTTCAAGATAGATTATGGCTTTACATGGAAAATAACTTCTATAATGAACTGTTATACTCAATGACGACTGTCATAACACAGGCCTTTGGTTCACATAAATATCAAGGCACAATTTGTATAGTTGATATCAACATAAAACAAATAACATCAAATACAAAGGAAAAGAGCACAAACTATATCCAATAATGATTATAGCATTTTCAAGAAAAGGAAGGAAACACGTTTTAGTAGCTTAAATGTACCAATCAGACTCCACTTGGCTCTTAATACAATTGTATGTGAAGGCATGGCATGTTTATTCCTCTGAAAATTGTTAGTATTATTCCTGTTTTCAGTCGACGTCATCCTTTGACGACTACTTGTGAATTCAATCACGTAATGATTGACGTAATGAAACTTGAGAGCAGATGATTGGTGAGGTGACAGACAATAAGGATGTTAATGAGATACTTGTATCCGATCCCTGTCTCAGTTTACTTTCCGGTGATAATTTATATATAATTACAAAATATGCGTGTTATTTTAAACTTTCAAGTTGAATTTTTTAACTGATATTTCTCTATCAACCCATTGCAGATAAATTCTTCCTGCAGAATTTTCGACCTAATAATTCAATGTTATCTCGCTATTGATAACACCAGAGAGGTCGTCACCTTCTGTAAAAGATATTGGATTATCAGCATCTGAGAATTTTTGTTTTTTAAAAAACAGTTGTTTGTAACGACGTTTTCAACAACCAATCATCATTCAATGAGTTAACAATTAAATACTGGTACTTTGTCTATACTGTTCAGAACTCATCATTCGATTCTTTGGTAACTGAATATTTCCAACGACTTCATTATGGGTCAACACAACATAACATTAGAAGAAATTAACAACGAAAAAGTACAGCAGTTAACAGCACCATTAGTGTATCTATCCATTCTAATGATCGTCGGAGTTCCTGGCAATTTCACAGTGCTTCTAATTTACTGGAGGAGATATACCAAGTCTGTGTATAGGACAATAATTTGGACTTTGGCTATGACCGATTTTTTATTTTGTACCTTGACATTACCATTTAATATAGGCAGAATTATCAGGTACTATACATTCTTTAATTTATGGGTATGTAAATGTTTTACAACACTTATAATTTTTTTCGTTCTCTTTTCATCGCATCTTTTACTTATTCTCTCCATCCATAGATTTCGACAGGTGTGTATGCCGCTAAAATCCCAAATCAATACGTCGAATATCAGATATTGGATTATTGGAGGATTTATACTTGCCGTTTTTTTTGACATTCCAGAGTTCATATTACAACCCTTGGACACAGTGACCTTACGTGACAATATAACAGGGTCTGTGTGTGCTGTTTCGTTTACAAACTCCCTTCCTGCTGAGCTTTACAATGGATTCTCAATATTCTTGTTTGGAGCCTACGCTCTGACTCTATTGGTATTGTATTTGATAATTGGTCGAAAGATGTACATACAACGGAGAGCAAGGCTTAGCAACAGAACTAGTGATGATGAACTTTCAAGCAGAATAACAAAAATAGCAATAACAGTCAGTGTTGTGTTTGCATTCAGCTACCTTCCTCTGTATTTGCTAAAGCTTTTTGTTGATGATATTGATCCTGAAAGTCTCGACACAGCAGCGTTTTCAGTCTTGAAAATTTTTGAGCGATCATATGCCATTAATCATGTGGCCAATCCATTCATTTACGCATTCTTTGACCAACGATTTAGGCATCACCTAAGGAGTCTATTAACACATCCAATGAGTTTGAGGACTATTGGAGACTCCTCCACCCGTGATGAACGTTCCGTTAGTAGAGAAGGAACAGTTGAAAGTTCACTGAACACTATTTAGCAAAGGTACTTTTTAGATTTAACTGTGTCTGAAACGTAATCTTCCGGGCTTATAAAATGTCCTACGATGAAATAGCATCCGGAAGTATAGTGATTCCAGTTGCACACAGGGCGTTTTACGGAGAATTAATATCTAAATTTAGCGAAGAAATGAACTAGATGCTCACATGGCTAAGTATACCATGAATTTACTGTAATTTAGTAAGTAATTTGAGGGAGTTTATTTCTATAGCTAATTATGCTGTGTGTTGCTGTTGTTGTCAATATATGTTTATCATGAGCAGTGATTAGAACATGTCTTGCACTCCAAAACGTTGTGAAGAGTAATCAAGGGAACCAAAATAAAGTAATCCATGGATAAAGATCAGTCATGGGGTCATGGAAAACAGACAAACACAACAAAGTTCATAAAGTAACTAAAGTAATACATACAAAGTAACAAAAGTAAACGAGAAACAACTCGGACTCCACTAAAAACTGGGAACATGGACCAGGTGCACCGGTAGGGTAAGCGTCCTCTGCTTTTCTAGAAACATCCGCCGAGTTGGTCATAAAAATTCAAGTCCGGTGTAGACAAACGAGGGAAGTTAATCCACATATCCAAAACTGAAGCCTAAGACTACCATCAATTATTTAATTATTTAATTATTGTTTTTACTGTAAACTTTGGTCTGTTTGAGGTTTACAATAAAGTGCACACACACACACACACACACACACACACACACACACACACACACACACACACACACACACACACACACACACACTGATGATTCACGTACATAACTCGTATGTATTAAGTGTTTTTCTTTCCATTTCATTCATGTGTTTCTGGAATTCTCAACTTAAAGAATATCTATAGGTTTCGATGAATAGTTTGTATTATCGTTTATTGCCATCGCAATGAAAATAGTTTTAATTGTTTTATTGTTGTTTTTTTTATCTCTTCTGGTTTAATCTTTTTTATGAAAAGAATTGCTTTATTGAAATAAATAAAACAATATAAGATGATGTTCACATTTCAATTGAAAATTGCAATATTCAGATGATAGCAATGATTAAACGATTATTTTATGAACATTGTAAGACAATTGTTTTAATTTAGTTTTTACAAAAAACAAAAAACAAAATCAAAACAAAAACAAAACAAAAAACAAAACAAAAAAGAAAAAAAAGAAAAAACTTTAAGTTACACGTCATCTTGGTGAAGATACTGAGAAGGTTAAATAACACACATTTGTTATTTAAGGTAGTAGACCTGGGGTACCCCCAAAATATACATGATATTACACTAACTGTGGCGCATCATTTTTCAATGTTTTAAGAAAATTTACCGTGCAGATTTTGAACAATGAAAATATTGCTATTTTTTAGAAATCTGAATCATTGGCCAAACTGAACCATATCTGGTATTTTAGGGTCATTTTGACAACATATTTCAATAAATAACTTAATATTAAGTCAAATTCACTGCAAAGGGATTAAACATGGATTTCGTAGATGAGATACTAGGCTTTTAATTTACCAAAATAACAAAAAAGGGGGACAATTTTTAGCTATTTGCTTATATAAAAACTTCTATTTTGCAAAAAATCCATCATTCAATTTTCGTATAAAACTTATGTTATATGGACTATACATATGCAAATCAATAAACTTTTTTTTTAAGAAAAAATCACCTTGTAGTTTTTTAATGTTTTAATGATTGTAGGGTAAGGCATTGTAATATATATTTTTAATAACTAATCATTATGGCTAACATATTTAATAAGGTTACAAAATATTGAATTATTATGACTTATATGGATGAAAGAGCATTGCCAGGCACAGCTTCAGTCAACTGCTGTTGCAAATGAATGTCACACAAATATTCATACTTCTGCACGAAGGGACAAACTTATATGCTAAACACAGTTGAATGCTGGATAGAGTGTCATATGCTGAACAAAGCAACAAAATGAAAAGAAAGCTTGAAGTCTTATAAGAAATTCTAACAAAAGTATATTTTTATCTCTAAAAAGTTAAGTGTTATAAAACTGGCAAGGTTATTGGTTAGCCGTACTGTTTCATGACAGAGATTATTTTCATATTTCAATTTGAATATTCTATCTATAGGTTTGCAGTAGAAGTCATCATTTCATTTTAAAAATATATTGCTCAACCTATCCATTTGAAATATTTAATTAATACTTTAAAAGTGCAGAGTTACTGGGGCTGGCATCTTTGTTCTAGAAGTTGAACCCTTTCTTGAAGTTATTTCCCTTTAACATCACTATCTTTGTGAAGCTTGCATATTAGTAGTCATTCAAACGCTCTAGTGACTAAAATCCTTTCAATCTGAATCACCTCCCTTACCCCAGGTCTACTACTACGTAGCACACCAGCTGAGAATCATGCAAAATGTGATTCTTGAGTGAAAAGCCAACACATTTTATTTTATTTATTTTTGATATTTTGATTGAATCGACATAGTAAACAGAAATTAACATTCTGTTTTTCATATAAATCATGTTCTTAGGAGAACTATATGGAATGCACTGTAGATTTCAAAATTAAGGGAGATAAATCTGTAAATAACACTCAAATACAATAGAATCTATTGGATTTTCAATGTTGATTATCGTCTTAGAGCAGACAGATTGGAATGAATAATTACAAATTTCATAATATAGACACTTAAAACAACTTTATTACAAAAATAAAAATATGTAGCCTTTTTTGGGGTGTATCACATTTTGCAGATTTTGCATAATTCTTACAAAGACTACAAAGTTCAATATAGTTTCATGTATTATTTCTGTTGGCAGACAAAATTTAACGGAGTTCACTCTCAAAAGGAAGATAACCCTGATTATTTTATTTCTAAAAAAACTTCTTATTTATAAAATCATAAACTCCGACAATTCGACCTACCATGTCTTTATATTTCTTCGTGAAGGAAATACCTACCCTACAGTTTGTTGTGTGAGGATTGTCGGTCACTTAAGATATCCTTTTCTGTTGTTAAAGTTTACATTGTAAAGAGTAATACTATAGTTTCAGGATGTAAAAAGTGAACACTTTGTTGAGTAACTATGTTTTTTGTTCATAACGTCATGCACTACCTCATTCAGAGTCAAATGGACATGAGAATGTGTGCAAGTCTCCCAAAAATCTGTGAGTTTTGACAGCACTGTCAAAGACATGTGATTGTGGTCACAAAGTTAAAAACAAATACAAAATAAACTTTGAAGTTTTGTCAAAACCCAATAAAAATTGTCACAATTTTAAAGCCCACTGCTTTTTACAGATATGTCAACTTTTTAATCATAGTGTTGCGTTTTAGAAAAAAGGCCTACTGATCATATATTTTTCACAATTTCTAGTCCGTAATATGAGATAAAAATAAGATTTTGTAAACAGATAAGTGGTCAATGAGTTAAGGGTATTTTTACATACATTTCCCCGTTATTCAACGTTTTTATCTCAGGTAATGAAGCTGCCATTATTTTTTAATACGATTTTTCAGTAAATATACTATTACCATGGAATAGCATTACAGTTGATGCGTTACCCTGGAAACAAGAATGAAAAAAATCAATTAAACCATCATTTCACTTTTGGAACTGCATATTTTATAAAATGGCTTACTTTCATTTAAAAAAAAAATTGTTGAAATTCCAAATTTTAAGGAAAAAGCTCAATGCTTCACAGCTTAAATAACTAATTTGAAATTTCCGATTTAGGGTAAATTAAAGTGATATAAACCATTTATGTTTTATGAAAAAAACAAGGCAATATTGTATTCAAATTTTAACATGCGAGCTTTAAACATTATGATACTTCAATCTTTAAATACAATTTTGTGTACTAGTTAATACGTACAACTAAAATAATTAAGTTTAATGATATTCCATAATACAGCTTATGACCTCGAAATAATATCTGACTTCAAACAAAACTTTGAGTCTCCTGATAAACCCCAAATAGGAAATTACCACAAAACATTCCCAAAAAGAAATCAGTACGCCCAATATAAAACAACATTTCAAATACAAGCTACAAGAAAACTACATCTCCAGAACCAGAGAATCAGAAATAAGTCATTTGCCAAAATCTTTGTTCTGTAGTAGAGTCTTCATGACACATTTAATAGAAGAACTGCATACAAATTATCAATGGTTTATTTTAATTTTTAGTTAATATTGAAGACAGAAACCTGGTGAAGTAGAGCTAGAAACGTTATTTGGTCTTTTATGAAAACACCTGAATCATTTTAACCGCTACGGTCTGCACTTTTAAAAGCGTCTTAAAGTCCCTTGCCCATAGGGTTACCAAAAATCATCTGTGAAAGTGTGGTCCAGTTTGAAAAAAAAAAAATCACATAATTTGAATTTCATAAAAAGATTACAAAGATACATTAGCATAAGTCTCCTAACACTTTCGCTGATTCTAGGATTTCTAGAGCATTTCTTTGATTACTCTTTGCCATACATTATCGCATGATCGATCATGGTTTCATAAATTACTTATGTCTTCATACGTGACCTTGGCATTGAATTAGTGTGTAGAACAGATGTACTTAAGATTATCAAATTAGGAACAACAAATTCATAGAGGTCAGGAGATACTTGAGTAAACACTTGCTATGTCACAGTACATGACACGAAGATATTGTAAACATACACAATAAGGAAAAAGTGAACTTCCTTTTCTGTACCTCGACTAGAGGGCGTATATATGTATAAAATAAATGCTCTTCTTCAAAAGTTACCTTCAGCTTTACTTGGGGGAGGGGTCTTTATCATTAATATTTACAACCCTTTTTTGTTATCTCAAAGTTTTTTATTTGATCGGGCGTTTTAATCAAATCAACATTAGAAACACTGGTAAAGTAATCATTCAGATTCAACGACGCAAATAGTCATAAATAGACAAAAAGCACAGGTTCAGCAAAATGTGGGAATTAAACCGTAAACTTTTATCATACTCTTAAAACATAGTTATACTTAACTCAATGACTTTAGTCAATTAAAAGTACAAAAATAAACAAGCCAATAACAGTGCTAATTTGTGATGTAAATAAAAAAGGCCTCATCAACGATATCAATATCATATAATTGGGGGTATACGTCGGGGTTTTCAGAAGGTAACGTTTCTAGTTTTCTATATTATTTGTATATTTTTGATTTTGATTGAAAATATATTATATGATAATGACTCTTATCTTTTAAGTCAACATCTTTGATTTAAAAAATCTGAATGGCATTACAAACACACATTAGTATATACATATGCAAACATACATTTTTACGTTAAAGCATCCATATATTTGTATGATTCGCAATAATGTCCCTGATAGTAATATATAATTTCATATTTACATTTGTCTCTACATTTTACTTACCGGTTCAAATGTACTTATGATCATATATGATGTCTTCGACATATAACTTTAATGCCAGAATGATACAGACACAAAAAAGAACCAAAATAACACGTACAAAGAAAAAAGTAAACGGACAATACGGACTCCTGGGATCATGGACATAGTGCACTGTTTAGGTAAACCTCCTGTGCTTCTCTAGAATCACCCTCCTAATCTAATCACTCATATAATATCACACCCCGGGTAGACGGAAGAGGAAAGGAAAACTACGACACGGTGAAAAAAAATCGGTTCTCATGGTGAACATGGATACACCATACAAATCCATTGGTTCATGATGACGACTATATAACATTTGTAGTGATTACTTTAATCTTCAAGCAACTTTTGAATACGACTAAATGTATTAAATCTTGTATGGTTAAAAATTGGTCGATTTATCCAGTAGATTTCCTTTCAATTATTTGTGTTTACACGAGAAGCGTTTTAAAATGTCTTTCGTGATTCAACAGAAACTTATTTTTCGTTTTATTGATGTATTTTTTCATCAATGTCCAAGTTTATGAGAGGGTCGATCACTCGCAAACATATATAACCCCGCCACATATTTTATCTTGGCGTTCTTGGACTGACAAACTCGTTTGTTTCACTTAAAAAAGCACAATAATTATTGAAGGGTGGATTCCTGATTGTCACACTTTAAAAATTTCATATTTCTGATTTGTCCACAGAAATAGTTCTGACTGTCCCACACACATATTTCTTATTGTCCCACAGAAATAGATCTAATTGTTTTACGTCTATTTCAGCATCAATAATTGCGAAATAAGTAATTGTTGTTTAGATAAGTAATAAGTTAATTTGTTTGTCAATTTATTCTTATTTCTAATCAGAAATCCATTTATTCGAAGATGTATTAGTTAAGCGTGGATTTATAACATATGTTTTCTGACTAATTGAAGCTGCATGCATTCAAAGTCAGATTCAGCCACAACCAACAACTTTTTTTTTAGTGACTAAGTTGCTGTTGTCACCAAATAATGTTTTTCGGTATCACCGTTAAGGTACACATATGTATGGTCAATGAATTATATTAATATATAGAACAAATAAGCACTTCGGTGTAATAAAACTGCATAAAACAAAATATTCATTTGCTCGTGATCAGTACAAAGTGCGTTGTTTGCCCTAGAAGATCATGGCCATAAGCAGAGAACCATTCCGTCACAACAGCCAAAACACACCAATTATTGAGTACGTTCATACTTAATAGGTGGAGTAAAGCAGAAACTATAGAAATATTAATAAACCGAAAGACCAAAAACTATAATTATTACACGGAAGAATGAAATAACGGCTTCAAGGAGATGATCCTGCTCAATTACCGTTAAGAAAAGCAAGCCGCAAATTAAGTTACTATGATCCAGTGTCCAGCTGGGATTGTGTCATACCAGCTTACACTGATCAACACCAATACCAAATTCAAACAAATGAATACCAGACTATAAAAAAGATAGTGTTTCAGTGATCTAGAACGCTCACATTACTTAATATTTGTGGCATTTGTTCTAAACATTCATTCATATCTTTATTTCCTCTTTACAGAGATTCAATGAACAATATTATAATAACGGACTGACACCATTATATTACATGTACAATGAACAATATTAGTATGTTTAGCATGTTATAAACCATAGATATACACATATACATATTTATACAAGTTACATCATGATTTCAAAGACATGTATGCTTTCTATACTATCTTAGTGCGTGTATTAGATCATCTTGTCGCTCTAGAATATTGGAGAGTACAATGAACCACGTGACACAGTTTGGTAAAGTTTATCAACTCGTCACTATCCAGGATTGTATTTGGTACCCTGCCGAGCAAAATTTGATATTTCGTTTCATCATCATAATTGTCAAGTTCTATGAACAACTGCAGAGGATAATTCTCAATTACAATATCACACCAGACATCTTGTAGAAGTCAAGTCGACGATCAAGCATACATGGATATAAATGTCTTGGAACGGTATGTTACAGTAAGTACGTACACCGCAAGATGAATATGGAATTTCTGCCCAACGTTTTGTAATAAAATACGATCTCTTAATTTCCGTAAATGTTTTTGAATTCTTCAAGAAAAGGACTAATTGAATATTATGGTGAAGGTTTCGAAATATCGAAAAGTCACTCACCAATACGCCATGAAAATTTAATATTCAGTTCTCTAAACATAGGTGAAAACTGTAAAATACACGACTTTTCTGCATTAAAAACCAAAAAGCCATTTATTTGAGTACTGAAAACAAATATCAAGCATTTATTTTTGCAGTTGAGCTGGAGATGTGCTAATACACGCAATATCATCTGCCAATGAAGGAACACAACAAGAAGCATGATAAATACCAGTATTTCTATTTACATTTTCAGTATTTCTATTTGTATGTTCTTTGTTGTGTATGTCTGTTTTCCATGTCTGGTCTTTGTCCCTGGATTGCATTCTTTTGATTACCGCTATAACCTTGTTTCCATTGATTACTCTTTCAATATTACATATTAACCCATTTATGAACACTAAGTATGGTAAACCGGACAAGACACCTCCTTGCCGGACACCTTCATTTACCAAAAATTAGTTTATGTTCTGGTTAACTACTACAGCGCTTTTAGTATCGAATTAACCTCCAAATGCGACCTGTTACACCTAATTCATGTAACTGAATCATTAACCCTTTTTCTTCAAATTCTATCTCTATCTAAAAAACCTACAAATGCATTACTTAACTGTTCTATATTATGATAAATCGTTTCATGAAGGTTAAAAGATGCATTAATACAATCTAGGTATCTTTGAAATCCTTGGTGTTGTTTGTTTGGAAAATCTTTAGAGTCTAGGACATGGTTTGTTAGCCTTGACTTAATTATATGTTCAAAAACTTCTAACATATAAGGAAGGAGACTAAACGGTCTGTAGCTATTCGGCTCAGTTTTTGGTTTACCATTCCCTTTGTATAATGAACACTCTAAAGATATCATTTACCCCTTCTTCGGTAGTTTGTCCACCAGGAAGATTTATATCCACATCAGAATTAGAATTTCCGATTTCGCTATACATAACGTCTGCATATTCTTTGTGGGTTTTATCGAAATGTGCATTGTTACTTGTTTTATACATGTCACAAAAATACTCTGCAAACACACCAGTAATAGTCTCGGGTGTATTACAAGTCATATTGTTATATAAATTTCTGGATATATTCGCGAGACAGAATGTTTAAATCTTTTCACCATTTTCCAGAATAAACGAATGTCACATTCAGACGTTTCATTTAAATCATCGTATGTTTTCTGAATATAACTTTCAAAAGCCGCTTGCTGAGCTTGTCTAAACGCACATTTCGCTTTTTTATACTTATGATACGATTCGTGAACCATTCCTCTGGGCTGTCCATCCAAGAGCCACAATTTTCTCATTAATCATTTATACTTATGTTTATTTTTAACTTCGTCAGTCCAATAAGGTTTTGTGAAGGGATTAATGTCTCGTACATACTGTCAATGTCGTTTTCGCCATCTTCTATTAGTGTGTGAATTGGCTCTTCTAAAGACTCTTGATAGCCCTTTATTTGTTGCTCGTTTACCTTATGCCCGGACGGGAGTCTCTGGTTGGAATAAATTACTCTATGAGGGTTTGAATTTAGTCAAAATTTTGCCACTATAGGAACATGATCTGACGTAGAACGTATTGAACCTTCAGCGAGGATTTCATAGAAAACCAACTGCCTACCTAAACATTCATTAAACATAACATAATCAAGCATAGTGCAGTGCATTTTGTGGTAAAACTGAAATCTGTGCCTTTATGATTAAGTTATTTCCTACTACCTGCAAGCTATGTCTTAACAAAGTTCAAATAGTGATTTAAACCTATTTGAACGATCATTGTCTTTCACTAACAGTTAGCATTCATATCACCAACAATAATCACTAACAGTTAGCATTCATATCACCAACAATAATCACAGTCCAGTAATTATTGTAGTAGGAGTATAAAGTATCTAACATATTCAATTCGTCTTTATATTTATCTATGTTTTCGTCTGATGGTAAATAAACACCGAATATAAAGATGGAACCAAATGTTTGACCTTTCATCTCTATACCTACTGTTCTTTGTGAATCTATATCACACATTTCATTACTAGAAAACTGAAGTGAACGCTTGTATAGAATAGCTAGGCCACCTTTACCATGGTATGCATTATAAGTATGCGGTAAATTCTCAGGTTTACTAATACTATCATACTCATGTTCAATACTAGTTAAATAATGTAAAGAATTTGGTTCTAAACATGCATAGTAAGTAATATTTATTTTGTCTGGGTTGTAATTATTAATTCTTCAAGTTCTTTATAAAGGGCCTTAACTAGTGCTTTACACGAGTTTTCTTTTAATTAAAAGTATCAATTTGGAATAAAAAAAAATAAAATATAAATGTTGTGATTTTAAGTGATCATTATAATCAACAATTAATTAATGTATTTTTACCATTATTTCCAACTGTGTTTATAAGAATTTAGCCACTACATGTATGAACCCAATGTAGGCATCAAGTGGGACGATGTCAGTATTACTGTAGAGTATGTTATATGGCAATGCTCATAAGACTTCACCACAAGAAAAGGTAAAGAGAGTAAAAATTTAAAGGCAAACTATAGTTTATAGTATCTCGTGAGAATTAAAGTGGTAAGCAGGTCGAGTAAAAATTCCTCCGACAGTGTTCATTGTAAAGATACACAAAAGGTTTGAAGCAGAGCAACGTGAACGGTCACCGACCAATTTCTTTAAACGTTTATTCAAAGCAGTTTTAGAAAGTTTTCAGTGTTAATTGTGAATACCTTTATCAAGATCATTCTTTACTTTGATTTTGGGTTAAAAATGTATAGCAGGATAATTCTTTATCACATTTTTGTTTGTGAATGAACATGGTGAACGCTGACGTACTTAGGTCAACAAAGAGGAAACTCAATAAATATCAGACTTCCTATTATAAATTGTTATATTGCTTTCTGATGAATACAATTAACAGGGAAGGAGAAGAGTTGACATGTCTACTATACAGGTCAAATAATAGGAAATGGCTACTTTAAAAGTAGAGTGTGCTGACGATGTATAACTACGAATTAGTCTTATGAAAATAACAGATTAATTTACAAAATAGAAATACCAAAGATAGTATGACCACACGAAAGATCGTGTACTATAATTTGTTTCAATTTGTAGTTGTTTCAATGTTAGCGTCATAACACACATTCGTAGGCCATAAATTTTCATTTGTTATAAGGAAAATAATTAGTATAAGGCTGTTTCTAGACAAACTTAGACAAAAGACATCAATCCTTAATAACGGCTAAATCATAACTGAGAAATACAAACTCAAAACAACCAGAGTTAAAGGTGCCTTCATATAAAACATGAATTCTAAAACAACGGGAGTAAATATAATATATGCTTATTCCTTGTTACTTTGATTCCAAACCATATATAGTTTACAGTGTCTTTTATAATTACTGGTAAACAGCTGTTTATCGTTGTAAGCATTTAATGTGTTGGTATTGTTTAGTATAATAAATGCTCATACCAATAAGGTGGCTGATTTTCTTGATATAGTTTTTTTGTGAATTAATCAGAAGTTCAAAATTCTGATTAAAAGTGATATTCATCTACAATTTCATCCAATCATCCAAACCGTAACTATACGGTATATTTCCTTTCATTTGTTAGAGAATAAATACTTAGTGTGCTGGTGAATGATAGTTTTTAGTGTGTTTCACATATACTGATCGATTGGTAAAATATAGCTTTTTTTATGATTTTTGAGTTTAGTGAGTTCTGTTAGACCCAGTGAATTATCATTGGTAGAAAGTGATACATAAATCCTTTTTGCTGTTTATGGAAGTCCCTGTTTAATCTTCAACATAATCTTTTTCATCGATTTTTATTTCAAAACGTACTTCTTACATGGCTTTCTGAACTTATTTTTATGAAGATACGACGTCTAAAAATGCACATTATCTGAGCCCTGTGTGATGTTGCTGTATATATGTATAAACAGTTATGAAAATATTTTTTTTTGTCAAGTTGATAGTCTTTATCGGAAAGTATATCATTATAATTAGGATGACCTAATTTAAATAAATACATGTCCTGATAAGGTCAACACAACTACAATTTACATAAGAAAACAAACTGTAAATACTAATTTTAACAATTAAAGGGAAGTTTTTTTTATCACTTAAGACATTCATTTGCAGTTAAAGGGAAGTAAAGTCTACTATAAATACATTACAACTTATTAAATAACGGTAACAAAAAAAAAAAAAAAAAAAAAAAAAAAACTAATCCATAATCGAAATAAAAAAATGCGAATAATCACTTAAAATCGCAATAATCGAAATTCGAAATATGGAATTTCTAAAATAATAATGTTGTTTTTGTTTGAGCTGTGGTCTCCAGTAATCTACATTTTTGTTCGTTAAATGTAATATTTAACTGTAATTAATCTGTCGGTAAGTTTCATAAAATCTCAGTAATTACCGAAGATAAATGCATTAGTATGTGAGTTCATATATATATAAACATAGAAAAGGAATGAATTTTAGTGAAGTCCGAGTTGCTCACTTGCTTTCGTTACTTTGTATGTATGATTTTAGTTCATTTATGTTCTTTGTTATGTGTGTCTGTTCTCCGTGTCTGGTCATTGTCCCTGGATTACATTCTTTTAAACTCGTGGATCGTTATGGTGTATATATCCGCAACATGAAAACTGATTTATTCAAAAAAGGGGAGGGTGAAATGGGATCAATTAAAAAAAAACATTAAAGATAATTCGATGAAGCCTATTTCACGTGTGTTTATCATGATTATGTATCTTGTATCAAAGGCTGTAATTGGTAGTATTAAAAGTCATGATTTGTGCAATGTGTCCAAGTGTTAAATTATTCGGTCAAATATTTTAACGCGTTTAAATACTTGTAGATATTTGCACAGTATTACGTATGGTAAAGCTGTAGAAAATCCCCGTAGCAGTTTGATTTGATTTCCAGAAAATACTGGTTGAAATCGGTGGTTTCGTGATATGCAACTGCAATGCACATGCTAAAGAAATGAATTCATATATAGTTGAATTGTTGAATTTTAGCTTTTAGAGTTCTTATTTATCAAATGGTGGTAATAACATTTACCTGGATAATATTCAAGAAGCTCATTCAAAGTTTTCGTCTTCAAAGCAATGATCACTCGTTTTCTTTGACAATAAATTTGAAGTCGCGTAATGAGGAAGTCAAAAGTCATGCAATGGCCTGGGAAGTTTTGCGTGGTACGCTTCCCACATTAGTCAGCTGTCTGTCCATTCTTATCCTCCAATATTCTGTTTGCAAAATTATTTTGAATTTTGCACTACCTTCCTTTTTCCCATTGAATCAAATATTTTGAAAAAATAACTTTCATGAATTAATAATTCCAAAAAATGTCTTTGTCCGTTTTAGCAGGAATATTCATGGAATTGACTTGTTTCTTTTGTTAAAGTTTTAAACAAAAATCAGAAAACTGTACAAAAATTGTCTGGCGTACATTGACCTGGACGGTTAAGGTCATTTTCCCGCCTTTGAGTAGTCTCAGAAGAATCATTAAAAACGGTTAAACTGACATTTTGCTCCTTGGCTATTCAGTCAGCGATTTTAAGCTATTTCCTTTGTAGTTTACTACTGTACATCAGTATCTATGATTTGAAGAAACAACTCAACAGAACAAGAAAAAACAAACAGAAAAACAAACAAAAAAAAAAACAAACAAACAAACAAAGACAAATTAAAAAAAGAGAAAAAAAAAGCAATTTATATAAAAACAAACGAACTTGTTTTCCGTTCACATGAATAGTAAAATTTAATATAATTGAAACTTATTTTTCAACAGTTCTAATGGTAATTGATCTTTTATAATATATTTATAAATATAAATTTGGATAGTACTAATGCGTATGATTATTAGAACGATTCTTTCACAATGTGAGCACACATCTACAAAAAAGGGCTCATTTGGAACGTATATGGCTGCCAATTGTTATTAAGATAAATCAGTGTTTAAAACTTTGTTAGATGTTTATAATAGGCACTTTTTATTCCTCAAGTAAGTTAAAAATTGTTATTTTAATCATGGATAACAGTAGTGTCACTTTAGATGATATTAACGACGAAAAAATAAAACAATTACTAGCACCGATTGTATATCTCTCCAGACTGATGGTAGTTGGAATTTCTGGTAATCTAACAGTGCTGCTTATTTTCTACATGAAGTATTCACAAACTGTTTATAGGACAATCGTGTTGACATTAGCTTTGACAGACCTGTTTTTCTGCTTGTTGGCACTACCATTTAACATTGGTAGAATTATCCGTTACTACACATTTTATAACACATGGGTCTGCATGGGTTTTACAACCCATGTCCTTTTTAATATGTGTTTTCATCACATCTACTGATTCTGTCCATTCACAGATTCCGACAGGTTTGCATGCCACTTAAACATCAAATAAACTTATCAACCATTCAGACACAATAAAGTACATGAAATAATCGGAATAATCGTGCAAAGACACAAAAATAAGTGAATGATAATTTGATATGTTTTTTTTTGACAATTTGCGGTTGTTGTATAAACAAACCAGTATCTAGTACAGTGCGTTAGCATTACAGATAACAAACACATGCGTTAAAAGATGAAACTAAAGATAATAAATATTATGGCATGAATCATATCACAACTCATACGATATGCCAGGGCTTGCCGAAACTACGCAGACTTTCTGGTCTTTCTCACTGGATTACATTCTTTTGATTTCCACTATAACCTTGGTTCCCTTGATTATCCTTTCAGAATCTGTTATATTTACAACTTTCATTAAAACGCCAAATATCAGACTTTGAAGCATGCATGTTATCGATACCTACTATTCAAATGATGCAAAATTAAAATAAAGCCAGTATTAAAGTCGATACTAAATTTTTCTCAGGAATTGCACCGAGTAGTCTAATAAACCTGCCCCAGGGGTCAACAGGAAAGAATCTAAAGGCTTTGTGAGAATGTCAAAGTTGCAAATATAAAAACTTCATCATGTTGGCATTGGTTGAGGACGAGTGGTATCCAACATAATTTATATTGATTTCAAATGGTCTGAATTATTTTTCCTATTGCTAGGTTATTCTGTCAATGAAAAAATTGATAGTTTTCCTTTTCCGTTTTTCAAATAACCTAGTTTGTTTCTAGTAAATTTTCACTAACATTTTGACCACATGTCCTTAATATTGACGCGAATGGGAAACTCTAATGAATAAAACCCCAGAACGAACATCTTCCTGTAACTGTGTTTAATACTTTAAAACCATATTCCTGCTTTTAACGTTCGAAAATCCATATCGTCTTCTTCCCCCTAAATGTAAATATAATAAATATAAAAAAAATAACAGACTACACGTTTCATCATTTTATTTTCTGGAAAATGGGAAATAATCACAATTGATTTAATCAAAACCAAGTAATTATATTTGACAAAAGATACGTTTGTACTGATTTAAATCAGCGACTATTACAAACTAAGTATAAACATACTAAAACACCATGTTTTCAGTTTTCTTTAAAACATTTCTCTCATAATTAATGTATATTCTAAGCAGATCTGTAATTTAAAGATTTCTGAGAAGAATTCTTGAAAATATATTCAAAGTTTTTTTTTTATTTAAATGGATTAAAACCCCTTATGCGTTTTAAGTAGTTTTAATAGTTTTCCAGATTCCCGACAAAATAAATAAAGTGTTATGGGTGTATTTATCCTAGACAATATATTTTGCCATTTTAAAGTAAATGTGTGGACGGATACTGACATTGTGGTATTCTACAGATTTGTGCACAACTAAATCGTGATAAATATGTCAACCGTGTTTCATCAAAGTAAAACCTTCAAGTAAAAGTAAAACTAGAATAACATAACAATATCCTCTTTACTGATACCCAAACCAACCCATTCATAACATGTCACCTTTTCTTTCCAAAACAAATTTGAATAAAACTCTCAAATAAGAAGTGCCATTCACAATGGGAATATGTAGTTAAGATTCTGTAAAATGTTCATTAAAGGAAAAGACTACATTTGCATTTAGTTGGGTTTTGATGAAAAATCATACCAAAGTAAAAAACAAAAAACAAAAAACAAAAAAAACAAAACAAAACAAAAACAAAACAAAAAAACAAAAACAAAAACAAAAAAAAAAACAAAAAAACTTTGAATGCATTTTCGTTAAATGCACAAATCCATGCGTTGTCAGTGTTTACACTGTCTTCCATTGAGAGGGAATGAAAGGAAACACAACTCTGTATAAGAGATTGATTTCTACGTTTTTTTGTTCTAAATACAAGTTGTCAACTGCACAAATGAAAACGGGAAAAGTTATTGATCGGCAACAGGAATACACTTAGGAATCGGCAACAGGAATTCTCTTAGAAAGTAGCCAGCCATTCCCGATGTGCCTTCTGGGTATTACATATTTATTTTCACTTTACAAACTGGCTTAATGACCTAACAGTTCCATTGATCATGATTCTGCGCATTGCAGTTTATTAGTAAAAATAAGTTTTTTTTATCCATTGACAGATCAATGACTTGCACAATAAAATAGTATTCTCTTTTAAATTCCAGTTATTGATATAGGAGAATTAACGGATAACAGAATGGTAGCCCTCTGCTCAGTGGAAGTAAAAAAATAAGAAATCCCTACACACAATTTTTTCATGACTAAGAATTATGACGTAAGCCAGATTATACATACTTCCAAATATTAATAAAAATTCGTAAATATTTTGGGAGTGCCAGAGGGAAAAAAATCTAACCCTTCTTTTTTGGGGGGAATACCCTAAATCATCTGTTTAAACTACCTTCCTGGTAATCATATAAATACCTGTAGACACAAAACGGACCAATAGATATAACTAATGATTTTTGAAACAATACCTGAAATACCTTAAACACCAAAATCACCTTTCTAAGAACTGATAATCTTAAGATTATAAAATACATTTTGTTGAAATGCCACTCGATAGTTTGTAAAGTGTTCAAAAGTTAATCATTGACAAAGATCACATCTCTATAGAATATTTAAACGAAAAAGAGATACAGAAGTTAGTAGCACCGTTAACGTATCTCTATATTTTAATGGCCATCGGAATCCCTGGCAATATGACAGTGTTTATCATTTACTGGAGTATGTATACAAAACTGTGTACAAAACCATTATCTTGACTCTAGCTTTGACAGATCGTATCTTCTGCACGGTGGCACTACCATTAAACATTGGAAGATTCATACGATATTTTACATTCTACAATCTATGGGTATGTAACTGTTTCACAACAATGATTCTCTTCAACGTACTGGTGTCATCACATCTAATACTGATTCTATCAATCCATAGATTTCGGCATGTGTGTATGCCTTTCAAAGCCCAAATCAATCAGTCTAACATTCGTTATTGGATCACTGGCGGTATTATACTAGCCTTTATATTTGACATTCCGGAATTAATTCTACAGCCTGTGGACGAGGTGCAGTTAGAACACAATATAACAGGTTATAAGTGTGCAGTTTCTTTTAAATATTCCGTATTTGCAGAAATTTTCAATGCTTTCTTGATATTTTTGTTCGGAACTTACGCATTTTCTTTGCTTCTCATATATCTGTGCATTGGTCGGAAAATGTACGTGCAGCTAAAATCAAGACAAGGTAGTAGATCAACAGATGAACTTTCCAGTAAAATCACAAAGATAGCGATCACAGTCAGTGTTGTGTTTACTCTTAGCTATATCCCTTTATTAGTTCTTAAGCTTTTAGTGGAAGTTATAAACCAAAATTGCCTGAACAACACAGAATTTTCAATCATCAAAATTATTGAGCGATCATACGCCATAAACCATGTTGCTAACCCGTTCATTTTTGCCTTCTTTGATAAACGATTCCGGTTTCATTTCAAGAGACTTGTATCATATCCCTTTCGTCTTATTTTCGGAATAGAACCCGCATTAGTCCGAGGTTCTCAGAACACCGAACTTACTATTGCTCGCTCAACAAATAAAGAACACAACCCAGAAGACACATCTCCATGACTTTTACAGACACAGGTTTAGGGTTTAAAGGAGCTGTTAAAAAGCCATCGTCAAAATGTGCAGCGTATAACTTTATTTTTTTACAGTTGTTACATGCCTTCCTCAAACTAATAACATTGTGAATGGTATTAAATGGTAAAAAGTAGCACTATTCCACTAGAGCTAAGACTCGTGCAAAATGTGAAACATGGTTGGAATCCTACAAATTTTTATTTTTGGCATTTTGTTCAAAAATTTGAAGTAAACAGAAATTAACAAACGGCTTTTCATACTATCGTTGGTCTTAGATGATATGAATTATATAGAATGTATTGGAGAATTCAAAGTTAAGTGAGATAACTCTGTAAATGACATAAAATACAATAAAGCTAATGAATTTTATGTGTGTATTATCTTCTTAGATAATACAGATTTCAAATTATACATTTCATAATATAGGCTCATAAAGCAACTTCATAACAAAAAATAAGCAGCCTTTTTAGGGGGTATATTGTTTTGACCGAGAACCCATCTTGTTTGCACCGTCGGTATTACTTGTATATCTGGAAAATATCCCCGTGAAATTTGTTTTATGTATTAATATTTTGATAGTTAATGACATTTAAATAAAAGTTTTTGTATGAATCGTGCAAAGTCTGTAATTTGTGATACACATTTGCTAAATGTGCACACAGAAAAATGAAAAACACGATTCTGACACGATTTTAACGTAAAATATAGTAATTACTATATTTTACGTTATGTCCTCCTTTTTCTGTCGTTTTCCATGAGGGATATTAATTCTGATATCTGTTGAAAAATTGCTTCAATCATGCTGGCAATCATGAATCAAAAACAGTAGACAAAAAACTAAAACCAAACACAAGAGAATCGATACAAAACAAAACAACTAAGAAAATAAAGGAAAAAAAAAACTGACAAAACTAACAAAACAAAAGTGATGAAGCATAAACCTGCTAGCATGAAATGTTTTCCTCGGTGGATTGAATAACTTTAAAGATATACGGAAGCACCAAAAAATGAAGGCCAATTAGAAACATCAGAACTGGAAGACTTGACCAAGACATGAAAACTGGATTTTTTAAGTAATATAAATACAAAAGATAAAAAACGCAAGACATCACACACACACACACACACACACACACACACACACACACACACACACACACACACACACACACAAAACTGTAGCACTTGCAATATGAGCTCCCACAAAAACTGGGAATTACATCAGATTCTACAGACAAGTATGCATATCATACTTAGCTTGTAGCACCCGTCAGATTGAAAGCTAGTCAAATGTGGTAAGTTCAAGATCAGTGAGTAGTGGTGGAATGTGAATATATCTTGTCCAACGTGTGAGATAGACATTTAAGCTCAAGTTCGGTGAGTAATGGTGAAATCTACCTGAATATATTTTTTCGAACAAGTGAGATAGACATATAAGCTCAAGTTCGGTCAGTATTTGTCGAATCTAACTAAACATATCTTGTCTACATAGACCCTTCATATCGTTCAATCGAACTGTGATAATGATACGAATGTACTCCTGTAGTGAAGATAGAAACAAAGCCTGTATATACAAATGTACAATATAACCCTGTCATAGAAGAGTACTTCAGTGTACAAATTTCATGCTCGACGTTTGAATGCAGAATTATCATATATTTCACTTTTTAGAATGTGTGAGTATGCTTGATGCTTTGTGACGTCTTGTCTTTACACATCTAATTGTCATGATTTCCCAATATCCTGACTCGTTTGCCTTTACTAATAAACGCTTCTTTATTGCTCTTACTTGTATACGGGAATGATATTGGGAATTTTCAATAACGGGTATTTGGTAAAGAACAAAGAAAGTTAAGACCACTAAGTACAGAAAACACGATAAAATGGTAATTGGGTGCGTCTTCTAATTTTCCAATATATTTTAGTATCTGAAGTTCAAAATACATCAATTGCTTTAAATTCTATAAGTAGGATTGATCGATAGTTACAAGCAATATATTCTTATTCATTACAAATTTGGATTAGTTATCAATAACTCCAAATTCGGCGAAAACACTTAAATGTTATGTAAAAAATTTAGGTCTTGTGACCAATTATCAATAGGAAAATACTTAAAACATGTATTTATTGTTTATATCAATCAAAATAAAAAAAAATGAATCAGTATTATATAGTGTGAGTGGATTGTTCTATTGTTCAGCTCCATTTAATGTATAACACTTCAAACAAGTAAGAGGGTAAACTAAACACTTCCTGCTTTAAATGCTTCATCAACCAATCACATTACAGTTTATTTGCATAAAATCTTGGTTGTTTGATTATTCATATTATCGAGCTTTGAAATAGAGAAGGCAACATTTACTATAAAGCATCAAAATGAACAACAATAGTGTTTCCTTAGAGAATATCAACAACAAAGTAATACAGAAGTTACTGGCCCCCATGGTGTATCTCTCAATACTGATAGTAGTGGGAATTCCTGGTAATCTTATGGTGCTGATTATATATTGGAAGAGGTATTCGAAGTCTGTGTATGGGAGTATCATCTTGACGCTAGGGTTTACGGACCTATTTTTCTGCACACTAGCACTACCATTTAACATTGCTAGGATTGTCCGATACTACACATTCTATAATCAGTGGGTATGCAAATGTTTTACCACAGTTATGCTCTTCAACGTTTTTTTTTCGTCACATCTGATAGTTTTGCTGTCCATACATAGGTTCCGACAGGTGTGCATGCCACTCAAATCTCAGATAAGTTTGGCAAACATTAAATACTGGATAGCTGGAGGGTTTCTACTAGCGATGATCTTCGATGTTCCTCAATTTGTTTTACAATCCGTGGACCAGGTGGACTTCGGTTACAACACAACTGGATATATATCTGCCATTTCTTTCAAAAATACAGTATTTGCAGATATCTACAATGGATTTTCAACATTAATGTTTGTAGCCTACGCTCTATCGCTTTTTGTCTTGAATTTGATCATCGGACGTAAAATGTACATACGGCGAAAGTCAAAACGAGACTTGAGTTTTAAGGAATGTAGGATGTCAGATAAAATGACACAAATTGCGTTGACAGTCAGCATTGTATTCACGGTTAGCTACATACCTCTTTTTACCCTTAAACTTTTGGTTGGTGTAATTAATCCGGAAAACCTAAACAACGCAGAGTTTTCAATCCTGAAAATTTTCGAGCGATCATATGCCTTGAATCATGTGGCTAATCCGTTCATATACGCATTCTTCGATAATCGATTTAGGTTTCATTTCCAGAGTATTGCTTCAAATCCACTTCATTCAAAAACAACTGAAAAAACATCCGACCATGACGAAATATCTCAGAGTGCCGAACGTACTATTGGAATATCCTTGAATGCATAATAGATAACATAGATAAACTCAACATCAATGATAACAATCATAAATAACAATCCATCGTTGCACATTCAGTACTGCGAAACAACACAAAGATCGGTCTGACTAAGAATTTAATTTCCAAAAGAATGAAAAAAAAATCATTGTTATTAGTATGAAAATCACGAATTAAAAAATATTAACATAACATAATAATTAACAAATGTCAAAAATGTTTACACATCAATTACTAGTCGTTTTTGTTCTAACCCTTAAGTATTGGTTGAAATTGTAACACAATTTGAAAACCAGCACTAGTGTTGCCAGGGATACATCTAAGGTGTAATGCCTGGTTTACCAAGGTGATAGATGACCATATTTGTCATGTGCGTCTTTGAATTCAAGCATCACTGAACATTTTATATTTTGTGTCTCTTAGTGTCACCACAAGTTGACATTGAATTGCTGATGACAATGGAAGTTATAATATCACTGAGCGGCTTTTATTCAAATACTGTAAGAGTAATCAAGGAACCAAGATTGTACCGGAAATCAAAAGAATGTAATCCAGGGAAAAAAGACCAGAAATGGAAAACAGAGACACGCAACAAATAACGTAAAATAACCAAAATAATACGTACAAAGTAACCTAAGCAAACGAGCACCTAGGACTCCACTAAAACTGGGAGCATGGACCTGGTGCACCGGTAGGGTAAGCGTCCTCGGCTTTTCTAGAAACGTCCGCCGAGTTGCTCTTAAAAGGTCAAGTCTAAGGTAGAAAAAAGTGGAATGGAAAACTAAGACACGTTAAGCGAGTCGGTTCTCATGGCGCAGATGGATACACCGTATCGATATACGGTGTATCCATCTGCACCATGAAATATAGCGGAAATTTACATCAAAGGATTAGTCTAAGTGAAGGAATAGGTCAGCGACTAGAGGAGCGCAATGTGTTCCTATCGGAATGCAGATTGTTTGTTAAAAAAGCCCGTCCCCCACACTGGACAAATATGTTGTCGATTAAAAATTTCAGCACTTTGAAACCGTAATCAAGGGAACCAAGGTTATAGCGGCAATCAAAATAATATAATCCAGGGACAAAGACCAGACATGGAAAACAGACATGCACAACAAAGAACACATTTTACTCGGTATATTTGGGAGATGAATTGGAATCATTTTTAACAAAGCATTAAGAATCTCAACAATTAATACATATCATCTGGATATACCATCTTTTTTGGATTAACAACGATGCGTAGTATTTTTGATGCGGGATTTCAACTGAGTATTGGGAATAGAAGTTGTTGAAAAGTAATAGATTTTATTGTATTCTGATCATAATCTTGACATGAGGATTTCAAGAAGATCTTTCATTTTTTTCCAAGTCAAAGTGAAAAGCTTTATTAAAAGTAGATACATATAAAACATACATGTCAGGATCCACACTGAATTACTACAACTATGGGAGTAATAAGTGTTGTGGTAGGACTGGAGACCCTCTTTGACAGATGTGAGTATACAAGTTAAAAGTTTTGAAAACATGTGACCATCTCATAATCATCAGGAACAATATTATCCTTCGTAACACTATCTGTTACCGGCAGATTAGTTCTAGTCATTTGCCCTTTATTTTAATTTCTACTGCTTTCATGATAACGTTTATGGAACTTCATGCCCATCATAAATAATTTCGGTGATATAGTGCAGCCAGTTACTATTCCTTGGATGTTGTATAAACCTCAGGTGTGTTCCTCCAAAGCATTTTATCATGATTTGTTTGATGCGTGTATGGAAGTAGCAGTGATTTACTGCCTCCTCAAAATTTTTTTGAGGGACAGATTCACATAATTTTTGTCAGGTGTAACCATTCCGCTGTAAAGTTGTTTTTCCACAACTTGTGGTTCTGGAGTCAACTGACTCAGCACATCCTAAGAAAACTGGTGTATCTCCTTTCTGTACAGAAGTGTCTCTCATATGTCTTGACATTTCCACAATTCCCAAGTTCTTTACAACGTTCACGTCATGATCTTTAGTTGAAATGGATGATTTCGCCCTTATCAAAAATTAATTTATGAATTATTTATGGTGATTTTTAGTTGTCTTAATCTAATTTTAAAATTTAATTTAAAAAGAATTTAAAAAGAAGTTATCTAACAATTTGGACTCAAGCAGACTTTTGTAGGACTTATCATAAGTATCATTTCAGCAATTTAAGGTTTCTTTCTATCAATTATAATTTTCAAGATATTGTCTGAAAGCTGTAAAAAAGAAAAAGTAATTTTAAACTTTCAATGGCAATAACTCTTACAAGCTTAACAGATAAAAATGAAAATTTGACCAAAGATAGATCTCAGCATGCTGAACATTTTTACTATGTTAGAATTTGGTTAAACCTAACGATTTTGGAGATATATGCGAAAAACTACTGTCTGACCCTATGTTGTTTTAAGTAACGGCGGTTATGTTTTTGGACGGATCAAAAATCTAAACACAACTTTTGTGTGCAAGATACCCTAAGGAAAATTCATACCTAGTTTGGTACCAATTGGTCAAGTAGTGTCAGAGGAGAAGATTTTTGAAAGAATTAACATTAAAAATGGGAAGAAAACCGTCGAGAAAGGGCAATAACTCTAACATGGCTCAACAGATTAAAGTGAAAATTTGACTACATATAGATCTCATCATGCTGAACACTTTTATCTTATGTATGCTGAACACTTTTATCTTATGTTAGAATTTGGCTAAACCTAACGGTTCTGGATATATATATTCTATGTTCTATTTTAAGTAACGGCGGTCATGTCTTTGAAGGATAAAAAAAATTAAACATATCTTGTGTGCAAAGTATCTTAAGGAACATCTGTGCAAAGTTTCATATAATTCCGCTCAGTGATTTCAGATGAGAAGATTTTTGAAAAATTTATAAGGGACGACGACAACGACGACGCCAAGTGATGGCAATAGCGCACATGACTTTCGGCCGTGTAAGCTAAAAAATGTGGATCAACACTCTAAATTTTTGGAAAAGGAACTAATATGATAAGTCATTATATAACTCTTTCTATTATGTACCACAATTAATTTTTGCCATGTCAACCCATCCTTTCTCAGATACGTGCGTGTTTTTTTCATTGCCTTTTTTGTGGTATTGGATATGCATTAATGTCGAGGCTAATGAGATGAAACAATATCTGAAAGGTTCCTGTATAAATCCACCCTAGGATTCTCTTGTGTCTCAGAACTGACATTTATGCGCTGTCTTTGTGTTATCCCCAACTATATCTTGTCATGTGTATCTTAACTAATCTAATAATGTGGTTCTATTCTATCACTTGCTAAAGTTGTTTGCCACTCTGTGACCTATTTGTTACCGGTTGCCCTGTCTGCTCAAAACATTAAAGTTTACTCATTCATAGACGTGCTTATATTCTGGTCGGTAACCAGGGGGTGGGACGAAACCACGCGTTAAACAGAACTGAATAAGCACTGTTAAAGTCGGGGGGAAATGTTTACGTGACCTCAATCTAAATCCTAGTGAAAATCTGGCCATTGGCCGCAAATTAGTGCTTAAATTTTGCAAATATCACACAGTGAGTGGCTACTCCAGCAATGCTAGAGGTTGTCTGGCAAGCTGTTTTCTGACTTGGTGCCATCTTGGGGTATGGAGGAACGGAATTCCAACCTCTTACGTTGAAGGAGTAAGTGAGTGGCAAACTTGAATGATTCTAAACACTATACTAAAAAATCAACCTTTATTTTTATCAATAATTCAGTAAAAATCGGGTTGAAAATAATATTAAAATGTTAAAGAAAAAAGATTTATAAATTGTTTCCCCATGTGCAATTCCTTTCCATAGGCCTATATATATGTAAGCTATATGCATAATTTCGTGTCAAACGAGTCGTTTTGTTTTAGTTTTTGTTTTGTTTTTGGTTTTGTTTTGGTTTTTGAAAAGAAAAAAATTAATTTAGCAAAGGTGATTCTTCAGTAAACTACATGTATGTATGACCATTTGGGCAATTTAGAAAAAAAACTGGGTTTACAAAATTAATTTTCGTTCGTTTTAGTAATGGTATGGCTAAAATCCAAGACAATATTCCACATTGTGTCTTTCCCCTGTTCATCAACACCCCTTTTTCAGCGTAATTTTCCTATACTTCACCCATTGCATCCAAAATTTTCAATTATAAAAGGCTGTTGCAGAACCTCGAGATTGAGGACTTCACGGCTAAACCACCTGACTGTTCTTGCAAAACCTCTCTATTCAAATATGGTCCTTCTGGTCACGTCGTTACGAGAGATTTAACCATTATCGAAAACGAATCTCTGCGTAATATCCTTTCTAAAGGTCCCAAGTAGCGTGAACCACGCTCCATAAATTGGAATTATAACTTTGAAGTTCTTATGGATGCTGTCGTGGACTATGCAAGAAAATGGATAAAACGAGAACAAGAAGACATTGATTCTCTGTCAGAGTGGTTAAAGGCCGTGAGGTCTTTAATTTTGAATTTTAAGTAAGTCAATGAGTGCCAAGGCTACATCAGTTTTCAAAGACCCCGATGTAGAAAAAACATTGTCTACTATACATGCCAAATATGTTGTCGTAGACGTAGAAAAAAATAATAGCAGTGATATACTGCTACCACTCTCTCCAAAGAAGAGATTCTGGAAAACCATAAATCTGTGCTATCCTCTTTTGGTCTCTCTACCAAGGACGATGATTGTGATTTACCGTCTATGTACTGGATTCCTAAACTCCACAATAATCCATACAAATAACGTTTCATAGCTGGATCTGCAAAATGTACCACCAAAACTCTCTCAAAACCTTTTAACTTCTATACTCACAACTGTCAAAGGGGGTCTACAGCCCTACCACAACACTTGTTACTCCCGTAGTGGTATTAATTCAATGTGGATCCTGAAAAATTCGAAAGATCGTATGGAGACAATCAGTTCAAGACTATTATCTGAATATAATAGCATTAAAACCTATGATTTTTAACACTGTATACTTCTATTCCCCATACTCAGTTACAATCCAGACTTAAAAACATTATACATCGTTGTTTTTTAAAAAAAGATGGTACACCTAGATACAAATATGTAGTTCTTGGTAGAGATTCCTCATACTTTGAAAGAAATAATTCCAAATCATCTTCCAAATATACAGAGGAAGATGTTCACAAAATGCTGGAATTTTTAATTGACAACATATTTTCCAGTGTGGTGGACGTGTTTTTCAACAAACGGTCGGCATTCCAATGGGAACAAATTGTGCTCCTTTACTTGCTGACAAATTCCTTCACTCTTATGAGGCTGACTTGATAGCTGATCTGATCAGAAAGAAAGAATATCGTTTGGCTAGATCCTGCAATCTCAGTTTCCACTATATAGATGACGTATTATCTTTAAACAATCTTAATTTCGGTGATTTGATATATTGCATCTACCCAAAACAACTTGAGATAAAGGATACTACAGACACTGTGAGGTCAGCCTCATATCTTGACCTACACTTAGAAATCGATGGTAAAGGAAAACTATTGACCAAACTTTACGACAAACGTGATGACTTTTCATTCAGAATTGTCAACTTTCCTTTCATCTGTGGCAACATCCCTTCGGCTCCTGCTTATGGAGTGTTCATATCACAACTCATACGTTATGCCAGAGCTTGCCAAAACTTTTCGTATCGCGCTAGAACTCTAACAAATAGGCTTCTGGAACAGGTTTATGTTGCTACAAGATTGAAGTCATCACTACGTGGATCGTTATGGTGTATCCATCTGCACCATGAAAACTGATTTATTCAACTGGTCATAGTTTTCCTTTCCTCGTTTGTCTACTCTAGACTTGACTTTTTATAAGCAACTCTAGAAAGGCAGAGGACGCTTACCCTACCGGTACACCTGGTCCATTCTCCCAATTGTAGTGGAGTCCGAGTTGTTCATTTGCTTTTGTTACTTTGTAAGTATGATTTTAGTTACTTTATGTTCTTTGTTGTGTATGTCTGTTTTCCATGTCTGGTCTTTGTCCCTGGATTACATTCTTTTGATTACCGCTATAACCTTGGTTCCCTTGATTACTCTTTTCCAAGTTGTCAATCGAAAACCAAACCGATTTTTTTTCCAGATGGATGCCGATACTATCATTGACGAAGTTCCTTTAGGTGATGCATATGGAGATGTTTGGGAGACACCTTTCATTTACATGTATTTAGGAATAGAAAATTAAATTGCAATACAAATAAATTAGCTAGTTTTTCAGATACTAGTTTTCAAATAAAATGTTGCTAAATCTGAATACAGGGAGTTGGTTGACAGATATGTTGGATTTTCTCTAGTGGTAATATTTGAACATTCATTCTTATTTCTTTTCGATGCATCAAAATTGAGAAATTGAATTTAGAGGAGAAGAAAGCAGTTGAACACCTTATAAAGTTTAAGAATGATGTGAAACATAGTAAGTTAAAATACAGTCAGAGAGCAAATCTGTGCTACTATTTGATGAATCATTTACCAATGATTGACTAAATCACTAACAGATCGATGAATGAGTCACAGCAAACTTTTTCTTGTTGAACTAAAGTGTTAATCCTAAAGTTGAATTGCCTATATTTATTACTTATCAGTACTGCACATTTTGGCCAGTATCATTCATTTGTCAGAATAGCTAGTTTTCCTAAATTTTACAAAAGCAGAGCGTAAATGATTCCATTTGAAATACAAATTTCTGTGTCAATGCAGACCCATGTAATATCCAAAGCATTTTTGTCAATTTCATCACAATTCTTGAAGATTTGGTGGGTCTGCATAGCTGCAGGTATCACAAAATTGATAAAATGATTAATTTTGCATTACAATTTTGCTATATTTTTGCTAAAACTTGAGTTTTCATCTACATTACATACATTACTTTTCATACTTCAGCCAGAACTAACTAAACATTTAGTTTATGTTAGTTTGATTTTATTTTAATCTATTTTATGTTGCTGAATTCATTAATTACTTAACAGAATTGCAGATTGTTAAAATTCTAAAAAAAATTCAACCTACCTGTTGTAGGGGGCCAAAAACACCCCTTAGTGTACATACATGTACAATGTGCGGTCCTTTTGTACATTTCATAATTTTCAATGGTAGAATTTAATGTGATATTCGGAAATTGAATTATTTAAATTAATAATTTATGAAAGAGAAAAATAATTAAATGTTGTCTTAATTTAATCTACATACATGTATATATCATTTACTTAGAAAATTTGTGTAAAATGGAAAAATAATGATGGGGGGTTTTACGGTCTTGACTATCCTTACCGAGTTCACATAACCATTCCTTATAAAGATTTTATTAGTAGATGCCAGTTAGTAGTAGAAAGTAGCGGAGCCCCAGCCTTCGGGTTACCTGACAAAAGAACTCAGTCAGAGTATGTCCTACTAGCGGCTGGGTTGCTGTGTTGACGCTCTGGCCTACTCCCAGACCCCACGTGGGTCCGAGAGCGTTTCCCCACTCTAACTACTTGGGAGTATGTCAACGTGTGGAGTGTAAAATTAAGCCATTCCTTAATATAGACAATATTTATTAGCACAAACACATTTACATTAAATGGTTATGGCATAATACAATACAAAACAAAGTGCCAATAAAAGTAATAAGACGTATTAATATGAACAATAATTTCATCAAGGTGCAAGAGTGGTATACAGTTTAATAAATTTATGTATTTATTCTGATTTCAAAACATTCTTTCATAAATTTTGTAATTAGTTTGATTAAATTGAATGAGCAACTGTTTAGTAGGTAAACTAATTCTTTCATTGTAAAAAATGAATTAGAGACAAGATTATCAACTTTATTTAGTTTTTCTATTAATTTGTTTCTTTGTAGGTTATAGTGGGAACATATTGAGAAAAAGTGGTGTTCATCTTCAATATCACCATTTTTACATGAATTACAAGTTCTATTATTTCGTCCCTTTTGTATTGCTAAAGAATTGGCACTAATACGGAATTTACAAAGAATGGATCTATCAGATTTATTTTTTCAAATGTCTACATATGCAGGTCGCTTAAATGGTAAATGGGTTTTTCAGAAAAATATTTTTCACTTGCTGATATGACATTAATAATATTTTGTTTAGTTTAGTCAAGCATTCTTTGCTCAATTCTGTTAATGTGAGATTCAATGTTTATCTTTAGATTTAGGTAGATGAATCCTAAATTATTCAACATATTTTTAACGTGAGACATCCATACACTACTTTCTTTAACTTTGTTAAAAATATTATGAACCAGGGCATTGGGAGAGTTAAGTATGTGTACTAAAAACTTCAGAATATTTAATTTAACTCTAAGGTGTAAAGGTATCCTATTTAGTTCAGATAAACAGGCGATATTTGTTGCCTTGCTGTGAACTCCGAGAATTTCTTTTACAAATTTTAGGTGTAAATGTTCATATTGGTCTGAGTCTTTGTAATTTTTAGCAGCTCCGCTCCTCAGACCTCACTTCCATATGAAATAACAGGAACTATCAAGGTATCAAATAATTTCTCCGTTAAATTACAGGGGTTCTCAAATGACAAAGACTTTTTTTTTAAACCAAGCTTTCTTTCCCTTTTCCATTAAATGTGTTTTAGATAGGTTGAGGTTACCAGTATAATTAAATAAAATACCAAGGTAACAATAAGACTGTTTTCAAGTGTCTCTGTAACTATTTTGAAATGGTTATGGAATGTTTTACCATTTGAATTAAAACTATTATCTTGGACTTCTCTTTGTTGATTTTGAGTTTTCAATCTATTCAAAAGTTATTAACAGCATTAATAGATTTTTGTAGACCCTCAGGTGTTTGACCCTCAGGTATTTGACCCTCAGGTGTTTGACCCTCAGGTGTTTCAAGATTATATCATCTACATACATCAGAGAAGTTATTTTTTAATCAGAAATTGAAATGGGATCAGTACAACTTTTATGTAGTTCATCAGAAAGCCCATTTATAAAAAGATTAAATAAGGTAGGACTAAGTACATCCCCTTGTCTTACTCCATAAGTGGAAGGGTAATATTTACTAAGACCATCTGGAAATTTTATTCTGCATCTTGTATTTTGATATATTATGAATATATAATGTAAAAAAGCTTACATGGTATTTCATTTTTAAGTAAAATGTAGAAGAGACCCTCTGTCTAAACTGTATCGAAGGTCTTTCTAAGGTCAATGAAGGCTGCAAATACCTTCTTTTCTTACTTTTATGATGATACATTATTGATTTTAAGGAAAAAATATGGTCTGTTGTTCTTGCCTTGGTTTTTAAACCAATTTGATTGTCACTGATTAGTTTATTATTATCAATGAATTTTAACAATCTTTCATGAATAATCTTATTAAATAACTTGCCGAGACTAGAAGTTATTGATATACCTCTATAGATATTTGGGTTTAACTTATCTCCTTTCTTGTGTATTAAGGAGATATAACTTTCATTCCATATTTTTGGGAAGTTATCTGTATGAAATATATGATTGAATAAATTATTTAGTGGAGAAAGCAGAATTGGGATACCAGATTTTATCATTTCATTTGAGATAAGATCTGCTCCTGCCGATTTGCCGTTTTCAAGAGATTTTACTGCTTTAACAATTTCGTCGTTAGTTATTAGGCTATTCAAAATATGTTCTTCCTTATTAATTTCTAGCTTGTTAAGTTTATCTTTCAGATTTGTAATAAAACTGTTATTTTTTATGTTACAAGAGTTAATTTCTTTTTCATTCAGATTAAGTTTTGTTTTATCTTGTGAAAGAGAGTTTAATTTATTTATAAAATTCCAAAATGTTCTGGGATTTTTATTCACGTTATGATGTATTTCGTTAAAAAATTGACTTTTATATTTCTTCTCTTCTTCTTTACAGATTCTCCTAAATATATAATGTGATCAGCAGTCACATGTTAAGTGAAACAGTCACCAGTTTAATGGATCAGTTTGATGGTTAATAGCTGAATTGAAACTGATTGATGATCGATGACTGATTGCTATAATATAGTAGGTTGCATGGATTGGTTCAGTTACTGCACCTTATATTTAATTCTAGGCATTAATACATTTTCAGTTCATCCAATAGTCAATCACATCACACTGCTCCGTCTCTTACTTTAAAAGAAATGTATGTCCCTTGGTGATCCCTTGGTTTAAATTTTTCTTCGTTGTAAATAGAAAATGGGGCTGGATCAATTTGCATTTCAGTTGAATTTATCAAATGCTCCATTCCTGTACATGTACATGTACATGTACAATTGTACATCCTTTTATACAAAAAAATAAAAAATAAAAAATAAATGAATAATGCAAAATTTTCCATTAACTCATTTACATGTATCATATCAACACTTAAGATGCCTGCCCCTTTTTCTTGCAGCTTTCTTACAACCCACAATATCTAGAATGAAGGAGAAATTTAGATTTTAGGCTATGGGTTTGTAAATCTACATTTATTGTAGGCCTGCAGTAAACTTTTTTTTTAAATGTGCAAAATAATTACTATTCTATTAAATAACTATGCCAGTACATGCAATTAAAATGAGATTTGCATGTTTGTTGGTTGTTCTTGGAACCAATTTTTTTTAAAATATTTGCTAGTTTTCTGACAAAAGCTTCATTAAATTTATCTGCTTTACATGTATATGTATACATGTATGGTGGATTTTAATAACTTTTGCCTTCCTGAGGCTGAGTTACAAACAAAGTCCACTAAATTTTTATCTTTTGATATGTGATGATCCCTTTCCCCTTTAGGGGAGGAACATTAGATAATAATCTTGGGGGGGGGGGTGGCATTTTTTTTCAGGTCAGAAATTTTATTTCCAGCCTGGTGCAAGTCAGATTATTTATTTTCACCATAACCTTGGCGAGATTATTTATTTATCATACTCAAAATAGTCTAATGTGAATGCACTATTTGTTCATGGGGTACCGACTTTTGTGGTTTTCATGGGTAGGCCAAACCATAAAATTTGGTTCCCAACAATAAGAAGATTTCCGTTGAAGTGTATACTGAAAACCACAAAACCAGAAATTCAAGAATCCACAAACTTGTATTTCTTCACTAATCCACGAAAATTGGTATCCACGAATTAAAGTACTTTCACTATTTTTTTTTCAATGAAAATTTAAATGTGTATATCCGGGTTACCAAAATATGTGGTTCTATATCAAAGCATGTGTTACTTTTTATGTTTATTATTAAAGACATCATTAAATGAAGTTCATTCTCTATAATACAAGACATAGTCTCCACTATATCGGACAGGTGGCATTCCTGGACCTGAAATATGCCCCAAATTTAGGGGGAACTGTTGCGAGGGACTTTTTAGGGGACAGATTCACATACCTATATATATGAATGAAATCTACAATGGCAATATCCAATTGCATGTTATCCCAGTAAAATCATTTTTGTACATTATTTAATATTGCCAATGGAGACTTAGGGTGTTGTATAAAACTTGTGGAGTACTTAAATATGTATACTTTTTTAATTTATGAAACTATGGCAAGTGAAACAAAAAAAAGTTTTGTGCAGGTCAGAATATTTATTTTCAACTTAATAGCCAAGGTCAGAATATTTATTTTCTAGCAATTTGCAAGTTCAGACTATTTATTTTCTAGTATGATGAGGCCAAATTATTTATTTCCTACATAATCAGAGACAGATTATTTATTTTCAAAATCTGCCATGCGCCCCATCCCCCTAAGAATCCAATGGTTGTCCCCTAACGATTGCTTTTATTTTATTACCAAGTTATGTGATGTTACCACGTTTGGGACAATTTGTGATTCAAAAGCCATAACTAATTGATTAGTTTATCAAACTTTGGTATCAACACCACATTTTTTGTGCCTTTCAAGTAAAAAATTTCTGGCCTTTGTATGTATTGTTTTGTTCTTACTTTCAGTCTACTTTTATGTTGCTGGAGTATATGGGGGCAGCTATTTCACTGTACAATAATGAACCTGTTTATAATGATGTTTTGGAGCCAGCAACAGTCGACCTTGTGGTGAGAGGGTTTCCTGATCACTCATTGAAAACCAAAGAGTGGCCTTGACCTGACATATTTCATCCTAGTTGGGTTGTTGTCTCTTCGACATATTCACTTTATCCATTATTGTAATATTATTTCACTTGTGGTCTGTGGCTCAAGCAATGTTAACATAGTGAACTCGAGATAAAGGATACTACAGACACTTAGAAATCGATGGTCAAGGAAAACTATTACCAAACTTTACGACAAACGTGATAACTTTTCATTCAGAATTGTCAACTTTCCTTTCATCTGTGGCAACATCCTTTCGGCACCTGCGTATGGAGTGTTCATATCACAACTCATACGTTATGTCAGAGCTTGCCGAAACTACGCAGAAGTTTTGTATCCCGCTAGAACTCTAACAAATAGGCTTCTGGAACAGGGTTATGTTGCTACAAGATTGAAGTCATCAATACAGAAGTTTTATGGTCGTCATAATGAATGACTATCCAAAACAGCTATAATGATGCCCCTTGTCACTAGACAAATTCAAATGTTGGAAATTTCACAAATAAAAACACCCATTTTTTCCAGTTACGCCATCTCATCTCGCCTATTGTGTTACATGACATTTCTGTATTGATTTGGCCCTCTTTATATATTTTTCCTGTCAAAGTTATATACGTCAATATAATAATGTAAATGCATCTTTAAGTAAAAAGTAGCATAATGCATAAATCACAAGCCTAGACCTATTTTTCGTACTGTACAAATGTTTATCACACCCCTATACCTATATGGCATACTGTATATCACACTCTTAGACATACATGTATATCGCATACCCGATATCACACTGCTGAACTATATCGCACCCCTAGTCATACATAATGAAATGCACATCATATACTGCATATCACTCCCCTAGACCTACATATATGTGGCATACCCTATATCATAGTTTTTCTTTCCTCGTTTGTCTACCCCGGACTTGACTTTTTAAAAGCAACTCGGCGGGTGTTTCTAGAAAAGCAGAGGACGCTTACCCCACCGGTGCACCTGGTTTTTAGTGGAGTCCGAGTTGCTCATTTGCTTTTGTTACTTTGTATGTATGATTTTATTTACTTTATGTACTTTGTTGTGAATGTCTGTTTTCCATGTCGGGTCTTTGTCCCTGGATTACATTCTTTAGATAACCGCTATAACCTTGGTTCCCTTGATTACTCCTTCATTTAAGTTTGGGACTAATATTAAAATAGGTGCACGTTC
This sequence comes from Perna viridis, assembly GCA_037379345.1. Classification (NCBI taxonomy): domain Eukaryota; kingdom Metazoa; phylum Mollusca; class Bivalvia; order Mytilida; family Mytilidae; genus Perna; species Perna viridis. The sequence goes on from CM074520.1 coordinate 1,365,623, forward strand.
CCTGCTCGAAACGTTTTCCCTGATTTAATTCTCCCGCGTGGCTGAACCACGAGTTTGAGAAATAGAAGTTTCCGTAGAACTAGAGGCTTTACCTGCGCTTAGCAGATCGAAAAGTTGGTCAAAAAGATTGTCAAACATTGTCTCTAATGCGTTCATGCTCGTCCCTATTTCTGAGCGTTTCCTCTTCGTCTTTTGACTATCAGACGTTGAGGAAGTTCTCGACATTATAGCCTTTGGTCTGTGGCTAGAATCACTATCGTGAAAAGTTTCCGACTCAAAAAGGCATTCAAAAAGTTCAGCCATACTTAATGACAATTAAATAAACATGTAAGTGTCGGGACTCGTTCATATTGTATTAGTGACAAGTGAGTATTATTAATTGAATTAAAATAGCTTGCCATATTACCTTTATAGCATAGCTTGAGAAGGGGTGGGTTGTGATCACGCCAAAGTTCTTTAACTCTGCGGCATTTTTTTTGCCTGTCCCAAGTCAGGAATTTCTGGCATCTGTACGTCTTGTTTCGTTTTCACCTTTAATTTATTTTTAGTGTTACTTGAGTATATAGTGGCAAGTCTTTCTCTGTATCTGTGTATAATGACGTTTTGGGACCAGCCTGACCTGCACATGCGGTATGAGGATTTTCTTGGTGATTGATAGATTGGTTGATTGATTGATAGTTGGGGTTAACGCCCGAGCAGCAATATTTCACATATATTCAGGCGATGAACTTGTAAGGGATGAAAAAATGTACATGAAATGATGATGAAATGGAAAATGGACGGGACGCAAGGATAATAGGGTCGACAAATTTTAGCCACCAGAAAAAGGGAGGGATGGATAGGGTCGGACAATTTAGCCTCCTGTGGCGGAGCGCAAAGGTTCTTACTCCTATCGTATACCACAGCTGGGTTCCTTAACGTGCGAGGAACGTGGCATCTTTCCCAACAAGTTTTCCGTATTATAGCCTGACAACCCCAGCATGCAACATGCCAGGGGTACCCCATTCCTCCACCTGGGCACACAACTCAGTTGCTCTGTGGAGCGCCTAGCCCCCGGCTAGATTTCTGAGTACTATTTAGTGCTTTTCCGACAAGCTTAGGGCTGCTGTAGGCCTATTCGTTTGACACCCGGACGTGCACGGGGCCCTTGTTAACTGAGGACCAAAGGGTTGCCTTGGTTTGACATTTTCATCCCGATGGGGCTGTTGTCTCTTTGACATAAATACAATACCTAATATGATGATATTGTATGTGGATCGACATTTACTTCAGTTTGTTAAACCTTGTTCTGCTTCGCCCGTCTTTCACTGTTACTCTAGGTGCAACACAAACAAATGTCTACATGTATACTCGTATTTACAACTCAATTGATAAAGAAAATAACATCCAAACAAACTCACAATCGACACCGGAAAATTCAAGGTTTTTTTTATTGTTACCATTACACTACAGCTATTGGAAATATTTTGTAAAAAATAGAGCATCATGCTACATTGAATACCGGGTCTTGTTTCAACTATCAAATACATAGCCGGATTATCTGTGACATTATTTTTAAAGACGTGTTACAAATTTAAGAGCAGGAGCAAGTCAGATCACTAAATGCATCGAATGATCATTAAGCACAAAAATCTTGTGTTAAAGTGCAGTAGGCAGACACAATGACTCGTTTGCACAAGATATATATTAGCCATTAAAATAACATCAAAATGTGTGATGACTCAGAGTACTAGACATTGTATACAAATGATCGCAATTTTATTAAAAATGAATTTTTGATATAAATAGGGTAACAGCACTCTTGAAAATGAATCTGAAATGGAACTAAGTAGCATGATTTCAGCTGAATCTGATAAGAAGCGATCGAAGTGTGGTACCTTTCGTATGGCAAGTAGCCCTGACCGCAACCCGATAAATCAGTATCCAAATAAAAAAAAACAGGGGTCTATACCAAAACGATTTCGCATTAGTTTCTACAAAGTTTGACTGCAAATCGTTAATCTCTCTATAACATCCATGTTAGATTGATGCAATGTTCAAGATCTTCATAGTTGAGAGTAAAGATGGTCTTGAAGTAGCATAAACAGCAGTAGAAAAAGAGCAAGGTCATTGTTCTCAGACACGTAGCGGAAGGCCCTAAAGTATTTGAAGGCTTTTGTCCAGACAATTTTGAAAAATAAAAGACTAAAAGGGGAAAATAGGTGTTATCGTTACAAAATTGATAGAGAAGGCTTATTGCTGATCCGAGATCCGATTTTAATGATTCTGATGTCAGTCTGATCATTTTGAAATTCTGCTTTGAAAATTAATGTTTTGGAGTTAAAGTGTGCAAAAATGGGCCATGCCCAGAAAAATCTACTTTTTAATTGTTTGTCCGATTTTGATTTTTTTTATTGAATTCCTTATGAAAGTCCCTGCCTGCGTTTCTTTCCAGAATTCAGTTATCGCGTACTATTTTCGAATTATTAAGACTCAAAGGGGCCACACTCTCAAAAAATAGACTTTTTTATTTTTGGTCTGATTTTTGAATTGCCTTTTTGATTGGATTCCTTAGTCCCTGCCCACTTTCAGACATCTCTAACCGTCTTTGAGTTATAAGGGGTCCAATTGGCCACACCCCAAAAAGTCGACTTTTTATTTTTGGTCCGAATTAAAAAATCAATGTTTTACGCTATATTGTGTCCAACATTATTGTTGTTGTGTCCATAATGAACTATAAGTCCTTATGCCCTAGTGTGTCAGAAACTGATATTTTGATCAAACTTGACCCAACTGCTCAGGGTTCGACCACTGTGGTTGTATTATGCTGCGCTCTGCGAAACTCTTTATTCAGTCTTACCTTGTGCTGGAATCAAGGTTAAATCATCTAGTTAGATCATTAAATCTACAATATCAAACAAGTCACGAACATTTTGCCATTTTTATTATATTTGCCAAACAATACAGAAACGGCTATGATAGGAACATTCAGATGCATCACACCCAAGTGCATGGCCTGAACAGGTAACATCTAGACTATCTACTTATACAACAGAATAAAGTACAAAGACTGAAGATGTCGAAAATTAGATATTAGTAATGTTAATTCATAAAGAAGGAAAAAAAACTCAGAGTGACATATGGTGTTCCACATGGGAACCAAGGTTATAGCGTTAATCAAAATAATGTAATCCAGGGACAAAGATCAGACATGGACAACAAGAACATGAAGTAACTAAAATCATACATACAAGTAACAAAAGTTGCAGGATTAAACAATAGTAGAAGTATTAAAAAGATCAACCTGCGTTTATTAAATATTTAGAATAGATAAAAAAGAACTCAGTTAAAACATATTTTTATGAAAGATATTTAGATGGCCCGAAGTCCAATGATTTTTGGCCGACTATAAAATATCTGTAGAATTAGTAAAAGCGAAAATAGTGATTGCAAATTGAATTGATCAATAAATAATTAAAACAATCTGTTTTTCCAGACAAGCATAATCCATGCCATTACACAAAAAGACCAAAGCCTTTAAAAGGTAATTATAGGCATATGAGCATATTGCCAGTCATATCAAATTTCATATAAAGAGCCATTAATAACTAACTCCTTAAATATTTCAGTTTACATTTCCATCTATACATATCTGCATATCGACCAGGATATGAATATAAAATATTAAAAAATCTTGAAGACTGGAAGCATTCTCTTGAGGAAAACAAATACATATTATTCTATCAACATAAACATTCTAACTCACAAAACATTCACGATAAAGAGAAGCATAAACATAATTCATATAATTACTTACAAATATTCAAATGGATAAATGACGACTATGCCATAAATGATCATATCATATCATTTGTTACCCTAGAGAGTTTAACCTATTCTCAATAATCAGTAAAAGAATCTACATAAGTGTGTTAATTTATTACAAACAGTAATTTACTCATCACCTTTAATTACCCTCAGTAATATACGCGTCGCCTTTTATTATAATCAGTCATTTACCCTTCTTCCTTTATAACTCTCAGTAATTGACCCCTCCTGTCTATGTAAATCTAATAGCTTTGATACAGTTTTGTGGGTTTGAATCGTAAAGTACTCTTCGTCCCTTGTAAAAATATTAAGGCCTTGATAGCAGAGCTAAAAGGAAGAAATGAAGTCGTGTGAGGTAACAGTTTTTATTTCTGCAAAAAAGAAATTAAAAATAATAAACTCACAAAAAAAGCAACCGAATAACACATTTTGCAACAAGTAAGGACTACCAAGCTTTCTACCACCTAAAAGGTTCATTGCCTCAAGTTATAGGTACAACATTTATAAAACCTAAAATAAGGACATGGTGGCGACAAACCATGGTCTTCAAGTTCAACCATTCCTGGTGGAATGTTCAGTCGTCATTGAATTTGACTATAGAAATAAATTTTATGAATTGATATTTCATTAAATGAAATATATTTAAGTTTTGTGTTCACTTCTCTACTAAAATCCTTTCAATGACACGGAAACTTGAGTACAAAATTAAAGTTCTGTCTACGAAGCGAAAACATTTTGCAGGAAATAATGCCCAAATGCATTGCCATTTTTACCTTAAACTTTGACTGCCTGATGAATGAAAATAACTCGTGAGAAGGTTTGTTGAAACATATAGCCAATACTTCCTGGTCGACAAACCAACAAATAGCATTTCAATTTCAAGGGAAGCTAATGAAAAATTTGTGATACGATTATTTAGGATGACATTTTATGGCGTAATTGTATCTGTGCAAGTGCAAGACACAAAGCTAATGTGGCAATAGTTTGGGTTTCAGTGTGGGGGGTAGCTAGAATAAATATAAGTGAAAATAAAAATAAATATCAGAAAAAAAAACATAAAATGGAAAGGTAACAGTAAACAATAGCGGACTCACTTCCACCCAGTCAGGTTGGTGGTATCGGCATGTGGTATCACTTAGATCACCCATAGGAATTACATACAATGTTACATTATTCAATAACGAACTTCAGAAGAACCCACAATTGTCAACGTAAATAGAAATGAATGTAATATCTATGGTTAAACAGCGAATAATTTCTTTTTCTTTTGTTAAATACCACTTCAATTTATGGTACCAATGTATAATTGGAGTATTATTTTGTTTGAAAAAAGGTGTAATTTTCTCTATGAAAATAGTGACATAAAGGAGAATAATTTCATCTCCAAACAGAAGCTTTAACACCAAAAAGACAGCATATAAAAACACATCACACGGCACAAATTAACTGTAAATGTAGTATATATATCAAAATATATATTTATGGTTTAATCAAGAAAGGCAGAAAACTTTTCAATTTATTTTCAGCAAACGGGTGTGCAATCGACTTCAAATCTCCTTTAAATGTCATCACTTTTTAATACTAAACATAATTCTATAAACTACAAAATACCAATAATATATATCATGTAGGTCTCCCGGCAGTGGCATCGACCCAGGAATAACCACTAATCACAAGGTATTGACGGTAATGTTACGTTAAAAGAGCCACTTCCGAATTATGTATATTCAACAAGTAAACATCAATAACGGAAAAATAAGCACTTTACAAACGAAGAATACAATTAAAAATAATTTTCAAAATCAATTTTAAAAAGTAAAAAGAAACCTAACAAATACCCGCTTCTTCAGAAAACTATAAATCACAAAACAAAACGACATAAATACAAATTGTTTATTGATAGTGTGGATTTTCTACTTCCAATTAAGGTTAGTCAAGAAGTGATGTATATTTGAAGATCAATTGTGAAATCAAAAAACCTAGAAGGCACTTTTTTTTTAAATTCGGTACTTGACTTATCGACCAAGAAATATTGTCAACAATCTTGGCTAGACAATGTTACATTTTCAAATTATAGTTTGTTCCAAACGGGACAAAAACACAACTGATTTAAAATAATAAAAGGGCATTTTATCTGTACATACACTCAGTTAGTTGTATTTGTATTTTCTCCCAATTATTGTAAAAAACGGATGTACATTAAATCGGATTGAACAAAGGCCAATCGTTTAAACATATATAACTACTGTATTGTATGTACATGAACATTTAACAACTCAGAGTTTGATTTTTAAGTAAATTGGGGTTTATGTTCACGTCATTATGGATCATAATATAACCTTACAAGACATATATGATGAACAGTTAGAAAAATTACTGGCACCAATAGTGTATCTCTCAATTGTAATTGTAGTAGGGGTTCCTGGTAATCTTACGGTGATCATAATCTACTGGAACAAAAAAAGATGTGTGTAGGACTATCATCTGGATACTGGCATTAATAGATCTCCTTATTTGTTCACTGGCAATACCATTCAACATCGGTCAAATTATAAGATATTTGACATTCTATAATGTTTGGGTATGCAAATGTTTAACAACCTTCATCTACTTCACCGCTTTGTTCTCATCACATCTACTACTAATTCTAGCGATCCATAGATTCCGACAGGTGTGTATGCCGCTAAAATCACAAATTAATCGATCGAATATTCGATATTGGATAGTTGGAGGATTTATACTTGCAGTGGCATATGGCATTCCGGAAGTTATCCTCCAACCATTGGATCAAGTACAATTAGGTCACAACATAACAGGGTATATATGTGCGGTTTCATATAAGAACTCTGTATTTGCAGATATCTATAATGGATGCATGGCGTTTGTCATTTCATCTATGTGTTGATATTGCTGCTGCTGTATTTGGCGATTGGACAAAAACTGTACAGTCAGTCCAATACAAAACTTGGCCTCACAACGAAGGATAAGAAAATGTCAAGTAAAATTACGAAAATTGCCATCACAGTGAGTATTGGTTATGCACTTAGCTACATTCCTGTATTCATTTTTAAGCTGTTAGTCAATATGATAATATAGCGCGATAGTATAAAAATCATAGAATTTTCAGTATTGAATATTGCTGAGCGCTCATATGTTATTAACCATGTAGCCAATCCCTTTATTTACGCATTATTTGACAGCAGATTCCGACACCATTTAACGAGCCTTCTTACCTATCCTAGTCGTCTATTGTCATGTACAGCTGAAGGTGCCGTTGATCTAAAGGACAATTTACAGAGCGCCGAACAGACTACTGAAATATCACTTAGCACATTCAAAAACGGTAGAACAATAGAAAAAAATATAAGAACCGTGCAATCTATAACATGACGTCATAAAGCAGACAGACCACGACAGATGATCATATCAAAAGACATTTCATTTTACATGGAATAACAGTTTTAATTTCGAAAGCCTTTCTTCTCGTTAGGTATGCAGACTTTTTTTTACATATTGACGTAACTCATGTGCACTAAAATTTATGTTTCAATTCAACTATTAAACGTTCTTAAAGCTCATTAGTGAATTAGTGTAACATAAATTTCATCAACTACTTGACAACTGTATGTTGTGTGTTTACATGACTTCGTTCTTCTACACTGATTACAATTACCATTCTTAAATATCCCTTAAAACGTATTAATATTATGTATCGGTAGTAATACTTGTTAAAATATTGATAATGTCCATGGAGTCTTATTTTTATAACATTGTCATGCACCAATCTCTACTCAGCAATTATTGGTACACTAAAGGGTACAGAGGGAAAGGCATAGAATATAGATATGAATGTTCCAGATATTTCAGATTTTATATTGTCCTTTTAAATTTGTACTGAGAATCATACATGTAACCCTTCATTATTAGGAACATACACTGTTCGTGTATATTTCTATGTATGTGATGATATTATTGCTGCATAATTAAAGGTTACTGCTTAAAACTCGTGAACAGTATATTTTGCAATATATATGATTGGTATTCTTTGGAACTTATAAATACTGGGTCGATACCACTGCTGGTGAACCTGGGGTATCTAAGGTTTCCGAGTGTTTTCTCCAACTCAGTATCATACAAGTCTGATTCCGAATGATATCTAGAACTCTAACAAATAGGCTTCTGGAACAGGGTTATGTTGCTACAAGATTGAAGTCATCACTACAGTCGTTATGATGTACCCATCTGCACCATGAAAACTGATTTATTCAACGGGTCATAGTTTTCCTTTCCTCGTTTGTCTACCCCGGACTTGACTTTTTATGAGCAACTCGGCGGGTGTTTCTAGAAAAGCAGAGGACGCTTACCCTACCAGTGTACCTGGTCCATGCTCCCAGTTTTTAGTGGAGTCCGAGTTGCTCATTTGCTTTTGTTACTTTGTATGTATGATTTTAGTTACTTTATGTTTTTGTTGTGTATGTCTGTTTTCCATGTCTGGTCTTTGTCCCTGGATTACATTCTTTTGATTACCGCTATAACCTTCGTACTCTTGATTACTCTTTCATATTTATCAAAATTTGCAGTATTAAAAATTTCAAAATAAATAAGACACTGAGGCTTCATTTCTTGCATTGCACATGGTAGAACATCTCGATGATGGATTTGGCTTCATTTATCGATAGTTTGGGTTTTGAGTACTTCTTGTATCCAATTAATATTTGGATTTAGATATTCCTATGTATTTGATTCTTATTCTCCTTATGAGAGATTAATCCTTGAAACACGTGTACAACATATCGAAATTGCAATATTTATGATTGGTATTTTTTATAACTTCGTATAATGTGACATTTAAAACCTTGATAATGTAATTGTTTTGCAAATTAGCAAATGATATTGAAACATATTTTACCATTAAGATAATAATGATAAGTGAAAAAAAAATCAAATCAGTCTTAATTGTTGACTAGAAAAAGTCAGTTGTGCTATAAATCAATTAAAACGGATGTATTCCTCCACCCATGTCCACGTTCTAATGGATCAAGTATGGTTTCGTCTAAAAATCATGCAGTGGTAGATTCATTATTGTAGTATATTTAAACAACTGAGATGTATTTTACAAATATTTTATGTAATCTTTGCAATGTTTCCTTAGAAAATGTCTACATTTATGATGTCATTTTAAACTAATACTGTTTAGTCCTTGAATCATTCACAGTTTAAGACATAATAAGCACATTGAGCAAATCTCTATATAAGATGCCATATAAATTATATGGTCAAAATATAAACAAAGTCATAAAAGAATAAGTTTGATGGTGTTCAAGTTTTAATAAAATATAATGACATGCGGTATAAAGCTTCTCTTGTAATATCAAGTAGGTATATTAAATTGTTCGACGACAAAAAAAAATTGTATCATGTTTACCTGAAAGATGCAAAACATGAGATACACAGAAGGATACAATTCCTTTAGATGGAATTATAAAATATGAGATGCACAGTAGAATCAAGTTATAAAGAATGTATGAAAGTTCATTGAATTTATTCAGTGGTTTGACAAAGTTTCAGGTGTTAACTTTGGACGGAAATACTTACGGACAGCACGAACATCATTTACTTCATTTACCATTTTTTTTATAAATCGGTTAATGTTATGTCATGTACATATCATATATAAAATCAATTCATTTAGGAATTAATAAAACTAGATGAAATGGCACAACTTAAAACTTCTGCTGGTATATAAAGGGTTTGGTCACAGTATTGTCTTTGTTTGACAGAAATATGTCAACTAATATGTTTAACGCTGTCTTTGTACCATGTTATATAATTATCTTTATTTCTTACGAAATTTTTAGTTATGAAATCTTACCCGCTTCATATATACAAAATACATCGGAGAAGGTAGATTATGTTACCAGATCTACAGTGAATGGAATAAACAGCAGCAAAATAATTCGTGAATTGGTTTTGGACCATAATTTGAAGTACAAATCTTCACAATTATGGAGAAAAAATTGTAACTGCAGTTATGACTTTTTATCAAAAACGAAGGACGATATCAACAATGAATGTGATCCAGTTCTTGGACAAATAATTTGCCATCAGTTTTCAAATTACTTCAATGTGTATTATGTCAATAGCACAATTATTCCATATTTTTCTGGTATTGAGATTTATTTCATTGGCGATGAAGATAAATACTGTACAAAAAAACTGGTGTCGCATCTAGGACCACTAAATAACACCCTAAATAAAGCGGATGTTTTAAACTTCATTGCCCAGAATAATGTTTGCAAAAGCAGACTAGCTTTCACAAATGATAAGAATATAATGCTTTTTATACGAGGAAGAGAAGACGGTTTTGAGAATTACTTTATACGTGTGTATCATACAACTCATTACGGGTCATGGGCAATAATAAAATTTGAAACACGGAAATGTAGACAATTATTTATGGAATTTCTAAACGCTGATGTCTTCTCAAATAAATCTGTTTGGATTGGAATTATATTTCGTGCTAAAATTATAAATTCTGTTTCATCAATACAAACATGTACTTCATATCACTACACAGGAAACAGAACATTTAACCCTTTACCTTTACTCAGCACATGGATTTTAGTGATACAGACCTTACTTGCCTTAATTATTGTACCAGTCAATTTCTTTATGCTACATATATTTCGACAATTTAAAAAGCCAAAACCTGTCACGATTTTATTGTCAGCGTTAGCTGTATCAGATGCATGTACTGCCATTTTCATAACAATACTCTCACTTCTTAAAAAGAATAAAGCTGAAATTGACGTGGACTTTGGAACAGTGGGAATTATACCAGCTGACTACAACTACATGATATATCTTTCATACATTATAGAAGCATTAATGAAAATGTTTCATCTAATGTCTGTCTGCATTACATGTGGATTGTGTTTGCATAAACTACTTGCTATTGTATTTCCCCTGTGGAGCAAGATATATTTGACGGGTCGATGTGCAGTTGGAACAATCCTATTATCAGTCATTATTTCAATTAGTTCTGCAGGTTCTTACTATTTGATGACTATTTCAAAGTTCTATAATTGTGATGGACTTTCCTGCTTTGAGCTGTACGAAATTGTTAACTTTGCCGATATCCTCTATATTTTCATAACAGTTATTATTATTTCCAGTACAGTGGTAATAAGTTTTAAATTGAACAATCTTAGGACAAAAAGACAAGGCAGCAATGGCTTGCAAAGAGAAAAACGACTACAAAAATCAACATTATTGGTAATTGTTATCTGTGTTATATTTTTATGCTCGGAAGCAATGAACATTATGTTGGAATTGTATTTAGGTCAAATTTTACCACAACAACTGTATAGTTTTTCGTTGTTTTCAGCTCTACTTCAATTTAGGGACATGTTTCTAATGCTTGGATTTTTGGCAAACTTTATTATCTACATTATTATGGGCCAAGAGATAAAGGACATGGTTAGTGTTAATATAAGGAACCTTAAATGTTATTCTGCTTATAAATGTAGAAACGTTAATCATGATAACAATACCTAATACCATTGATAAAGGTTTTTTTTTAAATTTTACATTACTTTGTACTGTGAAAGTAGTATTGTTCGTGGGTTATTAATTTTAGTGGTTTTCGTGGGTTTCTTAAACCACGGGTTAGGTTCCAAAGGAAAGAGAGATTTTAATTGATGTGTATACTAAAATATGAAAACTACGAATTCAAGAACCCACGAACTCGTGTCACTTCCACATTTTATAATATTGCTTTATGATAGATGTAAATTTTCTTCTTAAAATGATAGATTTACAACACTCTTTGAATGAGTGTTTGTGGTACTTAAAAAATAAACATCATTTTGATTGATCCTTAAATTTCAGTTTCCGCAATATAAATGACGTATTATTGTTAGAAAATCCTAGTTTCGGGGATTTGATATTGCCCCCCACCCCCGAGAAATAAAATTGAGATAAAACGATAATACAGACACTGTGAAGTAAGCCTCATATCTTGAACTACACTTAGAGTTCGATGGTAAAGGAAAACTATTAACCAAACTATACGACAAACGCAATGACTTTACATTCCATATTGTCAACTTAAATTTCATCTGTGGCAATCGTGATCCCTTCAGCACATGCGTATTGAGTTTTTATATCACAACTCATACGTTATGCTAAAGCTTGCTGCAACTATGCAGACTCTTTGTATCGCGCTAGGCTTCTGGAACAGGGTTGTGTTGCTACAAGATTAAATACATCACCACAAAGGCTTTATGGTCGTCATCATCAACTCGTGGATCGTTACATTGTATCAATTTACACGACTAGAACCGATGTGTTTAACGTGTCATAGTTTTCCTTTCCACTTGCTACCCCGGACTAGACATTTTATGAGCAGCTTAGCGAGTGTTTCAGGAAATGTAGAGGACGCTTTCTCTACAGATGCACCTGGTCCATGCTCCCAGTTTTTTTTTAGAGGAATCTGAGTTGCTCATTTACTTTAGTTTCTTTGTACGTATTGTTTTGATATTTTATGTTCTTTGTTGTGTTTATATATTTTACCTGTCAGATCTACGTCCCTGGATTACAGTCTTTTGATCTCCGCCAAAATGTCGATTCCTTGATAATTCTTACATCACTTAAGCATGTTGACATGTTGCCATACAAATATTCTGAAGCTATGTGTGGTAGAATTAAAACGTGGGAATTTGAATACACTCTATTGGTTGGAAAGTAAAGGAATCTATCTATTATTATGTTATTTGAAATTATTACAAACATTTCAGCATTGATTATGTTATAATAGCGCAATACAAATCTGGTTTGTATAATAGACGTCCGATGTTACGATGTTTTATTTAAAAAAAAATACACGATATATCAGACAACAGATTATATCAAAGGGAAATCAAAGAAACCGTTTCCTTTCCGAACTATAATCATATAGAACACAAACTTAAGATAAGGATAAAAATAGACACAATGGAATAAAAAACAACCAACTATAATATAGCAACCAAAGTCAGTGAGCAACCTGTACCTGCCTGAAATTCTGTTACTTGTACAAAGTTCACCGGAAGTTGATGAGTCCACTGCTCTCTACATGTTAGGGTGCAACATACAGTTACATTTTAGTGCATTGTTTCGCGCAAAAAGTTGACTCTGACTTATTTTGTAAAACTGAAAATTAAAAGTTTGGTTGATACGCTCCAACTTGGTTCTGTATACTAATGCCAAAAAAGCACCAATATCCGGTTTGTACCTTAAAAAAAAATTAAAAAAAAGGGAACACAAAAGGCAACAGAAGTCAGGTATCACAATGTAAGCGATGAAGTTTAGCGCAGCTCAGCCTTAAAATCAGTGGTTTGACAAAGTTTCAGGTGCATTCAAATTTTTGTATTGGGAATCCTTCATTAGGCCGCACAGAAAATGTATTTGACAATGAAAGTGTACTTAAGATTTGGGTTGCGTTCTACTACAGAAAATTACGGCGTTCTACTACAGAAAACTACGAGAAAATTTCCTTTCAGAAGTTTTACACTGTAACCAGCCAAAATTCATTTCACGACACATAACGGATCGCAGCAAATGTATTTGAATAATTTCTTCGATGATTATCTTGAAATATGATGAATCAGCCCTGCCTGGATTTTAGACAGAACAATACCCATAAACAGGCAAGTCTAAAGTTCTCTTTTGGTAAACGGAAATGGGATTTATTTATCAAGTCATATATCAATTTTAATATTTGTGAAGAATAAATCAACCATGAAGTAAGAAACGTAGTTACAAAGATATAAAACTTCATTCTACCAACAGAAATGTCAATGCAATTAGAATCATGTACAATACTATTTCAAAATCTGCGTTATTTTGTGTTCTTTGTTTTGTGTCTCTGTTTTCCATGTCTGGTCTTGGTTCCTGGATGATATGCTTTTAATTCCCACTACAGTCTTGGTTCTCAAGATTGTTCTTTTTTTATAGGTGTTAACTGGTCTGGAGCTGTCATGCCAATTACCTGCTAGTAGTCATGTAACGTATAATCAGATTCATTATTATTTCTCTTTTAAAAAGACGTCTTGAACTGAGTGTTAGGTATGTTTAATTGAGCCATATATTTCCACAGAGGTTTGATATAAAAGAGGGAGGGTTGTGATCACGCTAAAGTAATATACACAGCCGCATTTTTTTCGCCTGTCTGAAGTCAGTCTTTTCAGGTCGCTGTATGTCTTGTTTTGTTTGCACTTTCTCTTCACATTTATGTTTGTGGTGTATACAGGGCAACTATTTCCTTGTACCTGAGTACAATGCTGTTTTGGGGCCAGTTGATGCCTTCCCTGTGGTGTAAGGGTTTCCTATTCGTTCATTGAAGACTCTTTGGGGGCATTGAGCTGACATTTATCATCCCGTTGGTGTTGTTGTCTTTTTTGAAATAATTACCATATCCATTCTAATTTTATCAATAAACAAGTTACAAATGTCATAAATACTGAGACATACACATATATTTACGACCTTTGTTCAAAAACGGAATACATTTAAGAAAAAGGAAATAGAGTTCAAACATAATAATTCAGGAATACCTGACACGACAACCAATGATTATTTAGAGATATAAGAATGTATACATGATAAATCGGTTTTTGATATACATAAGTTACTTAGGAATTTATTTGTACGTCATTATGGATCAAAATGCAACTTTACAAGATATAAACAATGAACAAATAGATAAATTACTTGCACCAATAGTGTACCTTTCTATTATAATGGCAGTAGGGATTCCTGGTAACCTAACAGTGCTTATAATCTACTGGAAAACGTATTCGAAATCTGTGTATAGGACTATTATCTGGATCCTGGCGGTTATTGATCTCCTTTTCTGCACGTGTCTAATACCGTTCAACATCGGTAGAATTATACGATTTTTTACATTCTATAATGTATGGGTATGTAAATTCTTTACAACGTGTATTTTGTTCTGCTCAATATTGTCCTCCCATATTATAGTGGTCCTGGCAATTCATAGATTCCGACAAGTGTGTATGCCGCTAAAACCTCAAATCAATCCGTCTAACATTAAATACTGGATAGCTGGAGGAATCACCATTTCAGTGGTATATAGCATCCCAGAGTTTATTTTACGACCCTTGGACCAATAAAAGATAGGGCACAACATTACAGGATATGTGTGTTCTATTTCATATAAAAACTCAGCATTTGTAGACATCTATAATGGATTCTTGATGTTTCTGATCTCCTCGTTTACTCTGACCTTGTTGCTTCTTTATTTGGCAATTGGACATAAAATGTACAAGCACCGCAAATCAAACCAATCAAACAACGGCATGACAACGGGAAACAATAAGATGTCGAGTAAAATTACAAAGATAGCTGTCACAGTTAGTGTTATATATGCACTCAGCTATGTTCCAGTATTCAGTTTTAAGCTGTCAGTTAATGTAATCGACCAAGAAGGTATGAACAACGTGGAATTTTTGGTATTAAAAATTGTCGAACGATCGTACGCCATTAATCACGTAGTCACTCCATTTATTTACGCATTCTTTGACAAACAATTCCGATCTTATCTGAAAAAGTTAATTTTTAAGTCACGTCGTAATATTGTCACTTATGACTTGCGAAACCATTGAACTTGATGATCAATCACAGAGCGCTGAACAAGCTACTGACTAGTGACGATATTCACTAACGTCAACAGAATTGCTAACATAGAATAAATGTACGAATTTTCTCAGCAGAAAAAAAACTTCTCTGTTAACTTAACTGACAATACATTTGATACACTTATTGATTGGTTAAATATATTTATTTTTAAATATTGATTACTGATGTTGAAATTTACAATGATGGCAATTATACAAATTCGAAGACAAGGCAATTATAAATTGTTTATTTAGAACTTATTCTGTGCCATATTAACGGCCAAGGTAGTGGAGATAAAAAATAGTGTCTCCTAAGTTAACGAAAATTGGGAAACATCATGAAATGTAATAAACACCAATTAACAAGAAATAAATTTACTGATACATTCTATAGAAACAACCACTTGAATTATATGCTGGGCGGTGGTGAGGGTTTCGATTGAAGTATAAGCCCTTATGTCAATAGTGTTTGATAGGTTCGTAGGATTGCAGTATTGTTGCTAAGTTAATACTGGATTATACTCACTTTTAATATGACGGGTCACCCCGCGTCGGCAGGGCAGGACATGCTTACCCTTCTGAAGCACATGATGTTACTTTCTTTTTTGTTTGTTTGTTTGCTTGTTTGTTTGTTTGGTTTTTTTTTTATTTGGTGGGGGGAGTTCATCTTACTAGTGCTTTAGATATTTTGTGTGACGTCTTGTTTCCCTTATTTGCAGTTTTTATATGTAATATTTTTATTTGGTTCGCTACATTGCGTATGTAGATTTTCTCTATTTCACGATTTTGGTGGGGGGAGTTCATCTTACTAGTGCTTTAGATATTTTGTGTGACGTCTTGTTTCCCTTATTTGCAGTTTTTATATGTAATATTTTTACTTGGTTCGCTACATTGCGTATGTAGATTTTCTCTATTTCACGATTTTAACGTATTGGACCTTTCGGTATATTTTTTGCAGATATCTATACTGCCTATACACTTTTGAGGAGGTCAGTGTAGTTTCTGCCTTAATTTGTCATAGGCGATAAGTTCCGAGATTATATATTGGGACATAAGAGATTTTGTCTTTTTATTTTCTCCTAATTGCCTGTCTGCTTTGACCTTGGTATATTAAATTTCATCCTTGTCCCATTAAATATCACATGGTCATTCCTTTATTATATTTTTTATTTTGTTGTTTTCTATAGGGCAAGCCGCAAAAGAAGTCATTCAGTGTAATCATTATTATAACTGTTTTCGGTAGAATTGATATTTCCGTATAATATTTGGTAGGGCCATTTAAAGTGGTCTATATAATATACTCGCTAGGTAATGTTATATAATCATGTCTTATGTAATTTTCAAAAACAAACAGTAACAAGCACTAGATAAATACAAAAAACTTGAAAAAGATATTTATCTAATATATTTAATGACTAAACTTTAATTTGTAAAGCACATAAATAAAAACAAAAACAAAACGAAACAAAAAAAATGACGATGCTTAAACAACTTATATAGTCTTTTTGCCATTAAGATATATACCATGGCAAAAAATCAAGCAAACTGCAGTATTTCCTTGTAAAGAACAATGAATCATTACGTCCTGTGTAAAAAACACCTTAACAATTTGTTTCAAACCACATCCCAGCAGCAAAGTCAACCATTGAAAAGGGTATAAAAAATAAATACATTATTTAAGCTACTAAAAGTACTAGAGCTTAACAGTTGATTTTTTGAAGATTTCAGACATTATAGTGTATGAAAAGGATGTTAAACGATATAAACAACGAGGTGTCAATAGCACCAATAGTTTACCTTAGCATTCTGATGGTAATAGGTATTCCAGGCAATCTATTTGTGCTCCTTATCTACTGGAAAAGATATTCGAAATCAGTGTATAGAACAATTATCTTTGTTATTGCGTGTACCGACCTCTTTTTTTGTACGTTTGCATTATCTTTTAATATAGGACGAATCATAAGATATTACACATTCTATAATGTATGGATATGCAAGTGCTTTACGGCAATAACGCTTTGTACTGTCTTACTGTCGTCACATCTGGTAGTCCTTTTATCCTTTCACAGATTTCGTCAGGTCTGTGTACCACACAAATCTCAAATTAATTCGTCTAACATTCGATACTGGTTAGCTGGAGGATTCATTCTAGCGGTGATATTCCACATTCCGCAATTTGTTCTACAACCCTTGGACCAGGTTCAGATAGGAGAAAACATCACTGGATATGTGTGCTCTGTTTCCTTTAAGAAAACTGTATGTGCAGAAATATTCAACGGATTTTTGATAGTTTTGTACGGAACGTATGCTCTGATTTTATTCATTCTGTATTCGTTGATTGGGCGAAAATTATATATGCAACGGAAAATAAGACAAGACATAAAAGCAAATGATGACGAGCTTCCAAATAAGGTAACAAAGATTGCGATCACGGTCAGTGTTGTATATGCACTAAGCAACATTCCTCTCCTATTTCTTAAACTTTTTCTTGATGTCACTGCACAGCAAAGCCTGAACAACGCAGAATTTTCAACCTTGAAAATTTTTGAAAGATCTTATGCAATGAACCATGTTGCAAATCCATTTATTTACGCATTTTTTGATAATCGATTTCGATTTTATTTCAGGAATCTTGTCACTCGTTCCTTTCATCGTCGGAGAATATAATCACTCCGTATCGCTTGTTCTTAGAAAACTGAACGCACGCGAAATATCAAACATAGCGTAGTTGATATATAGAAAGCTTATAAATTAAAGTACAGCTTTTGCATGTATACTTTAATGACTTGTTAATTTACATGACTGCGGTCAGGTTTTCCGTATTATAGCCTGACACCCCAGCATGTAACACGCCAGGGATACCCCATTCCACCATCTGGGACACACAACCCAGTTGCTCTGTGGGCAGAGCGCCCTAGCCCCCGGCTAAGGTTCTGAGCACTATTTAGTAGCCTTTTACGACAAGCTTAGCGCTGCTGCAGGTCTATTCTTTAAGCACCCGGACCTGCACGGGGCTCTTTGTTGTGTATATCTGTTCTCAATGTCTGGTCTTTGTCCCTGGATTGCATTATTTTGATTACCGCTATAACCTTGGTTCCCTTGATTACGCTTAGTACCATAAATTTAATCTAAAGTAGTTCATACTGATTTCATTTACAATAGAACAATAGGAAATAAGTACTGTGAACGTGCTATTGTTCGTTGGGTACCAATTTTCGTGGCGTTCGTGGGTAGGCCAAACCACGAAATTGGGTTCCCAAAGAAAAGGAGATTTCCATTGATGTGTATACTGAAAACTTCAAAACCACGAATTCAAGAATCCATGAACTTTTGTTTCTTCCCTTATCCACGAAATTTGGTATCCACTAATTAAAGTACCGTCACAGTAACACAAAGGAAAACTGAAAAGTGTATAGATATTTTATCAACAAAAGGAAAAAGTGGAATAACCTAAATGTATAGATAAACAAAAGTCCATATATTGAATCTTTTCGATGAGATAAAATATAACAGGAAATAACATTTTTTATAAGGAAATAATCATACTATTGTCAAAGCATACGGAAATTTAAATACCAATTCCTAGAAAATGTTATTTTTGGTAACAGTCCTTGAAAGTAAACCACCAATTCAATAGTATATTAAGATTTAGAAGATCGGGAATATTGTATTCGTGTAGTTGAAATGTTTTTGCTGTTTTAGTTGGAACGGGAGGGAGGGTAAATGTGTCTTTATGAGCTAGTTATATACACACATGTATTTCCTACATTTTGTGATTTATAAGAATTTTAACTCAAATTATCACTAAATGTGAAGGTTAGGGTTGGGGTCTGTGTGTGTTTTAATTTTATTTTGAAGTTTTTATTCTCATTCTAATTAATGAAAATTGAAGTTTCTTATAGGGTTAATCATTCATAAATGATTTGATATAGTTCATGGTACATTACTTATTTCACTTACTCTTAAATATGGGGAATACTGTGGGCAAAAAAAAAAGAAATATCAGTGTTAAAAGCATTACATATCAGACTCCTGAATTTCTGTGAGGAATAAAAATAATGTTAGATTAGTGCCGCTGTACTTATTATGATAAAAGGTCTCACATCAATCTAAAACGCACAAATTCCAATTACAATATATATATAAATGTTGCAAATTTCGTTTTGTTGTACACGTATTTCAAGGGGTAACCTTTTATCAGCAGTATTAAAAAAATTCTTAGGAATTTAATTATACGAAATTATTATATGAAATCTTTTGTTCAGACTGAAGGTTATTTTTATGCAGAGTGAAGGTTATTTGTGTGTAGACTGAAGATTAGTTGTGTGTAGACTGAAGGTTATCTATATGTAGACTGATGGTTATTTGTGTGTAGACTGATGGTTATTTGTGTGTAGACTGAAGGTTATTTGTGTGTAGACCGATGGTTATTTGTGTGTAGACGGAAGGTTATTTGTGTGTAGACTGATGGTTATTTGAGGAAGATAAAACATGATATATATCACACGAACAAAGTCAATGCCAAGTCGTTACATTTTTCACAGAACTTTTTAAAAATGTTCCAATGATCAAAATTATAGAATAAACTCACATCCAGTAGTATTATTAATTAAAAGTAATTGTCATTTTTACCTTCACATTCATTTCCTGTGAATCAATTAAATGTTTCTTGTCTAAGAATCGGGCAAAATGTATATAAGGTGTGGCACATGAAGGAAAAAAACGCAGATATTTTATTGCATTAACTAATGAATTAAACATGATAACCATCAAAGTGTTTGTAAAATTTACATTTTTATGATATGGATAGGTCAAATTTAATTGAATTTTTTCCCGCACCCTATCCCTATATAAGCAGTCAAAAAATGTTTACAGATGCTTCAGGATAAACTTGAATACCTTTTTGGTTGTTTTCTAGATGTACTGACGTTAGTTAATACTTAATGGTTAATACCTATTTGCTATTTATATTAGTTAATTTTTTTTTCAATATTAAAGTTCGGGACGTATTTAGTTACTTATTACTTATTTGAGCGGAAATATTCTCATCGCACATGGCCAAGTCGAATCCATTTCAAAAGAAATAGGGGTTGTTCATTGTCATTCTTATCGAATATTTTAATATTTCAAAACTATAACTCATTGATGGATATTGACCATAAGAAATAATTTTTAGAACATTACAAAACAAATACAATACTTGTTAAATAACAAATAGATCTTAACAAGTAAGTCGTAAAAAGTAAGTATCGATTAACAAGTCAAAATGTCCTTCCATGGCTTTCGTACTTTACTGGGCAAATGATTTTTGACGCGGTTCTTTTCTGGTTCCAAATATTTGAGACTGGAATATTGCAAAGGGCTAAATGTATGAGATGCAGTACACTTTATTTTAACTTAAACAATTAATGATTGTCACAATGGTGGCCAAATCTACACTTCAAACTGGAAAATTAAAGACTATTTTCATTTACCCAAAAGAGAAAAATCCGGCATGGAATGCCCTTCGTGGATAAAGTGATAAGCGATTGTTTGTGATACTCAGGACTGAATTTGAATTGGATCCTACTCATCGTCTTTGCAATGTTATTCTCAAATAGTTAAGCGAAGCTTGTTTATAATCTTAATTAAATGTTTTCATGGTATTAACAGTCTAGTAACAAGCGTCCGGGAAGTCATTAGTAAAAATGTGTTTTGTGCATTCATATAATTATGCAATACCCAGCTCACTTCATGAAGCTGTTGCAACAAGTATAATTGCAAGAGTAAGATGTTAAAGAAAATTTTTCAGCTGTATTATATGTTTTATTTTCAAGATATGGTGTATTATATTTTGTTCAGTCACTGAAATAAGGGCCCTTTTGGCCAGACATGCCGAGTAATTTGCCTGAATATGCATTTGAAATGTAAAACCATGAAAATATGTCCACAATAATAATTACGCATATGTTGAGAGTAATTTGTCAAATTTCGAAGTTAAAGAATTACATTTGATCGTATAATTATCAAACATATTTGTTGATGAATCATTATTTGAATTTAACCTTTTCAACCGATAACACAAAAGAGCAACGGGTGTAAACAAGTCCTTTTTTCTAATCATAGCAACATGTGGTCAAGGTATTAATTTATCACATAAACTGTTCTCCGTAATATTGTTCTTAAAACTGAGGTATCAGTATTAGCCGGTGTTTCTGTTTCGGATAAACCATGCACAATTAAACATCGTTTCTGTTATAGTATATATGTAAAGTAACGTATCTTTAGTAATACTTTTAATTTCACCAACTGTAAAACTAGTTCGAAACAAGGATGTATTTTTAATAATATCTAAACCATATTTATAAAAGTAAATCATGTTTACTAACCTTAACACTCAAATACTTATAGCAGATGAATGATAAAGGTTTAAAACTCATCAGAAAGTAAATATTTTTTATTTCAACTTATTACGACATTAGATATAAACAACAATATTATATTAGATGATATTAACAACAAAAAATATGACAATATTACTAGCACCAATGGTTTATCTCGCCATTTTGCTGGCCGTAAGAGTTCTTGGTAATCTTACCGTGCTATTAATCTACATAAAGAAGTTTTCAAATCTGTATATAGGACTATTGTTTGTTCTCTAGCTTTGACGGATCTACTTTTCTGCTCGTTAATCTTACCATTTAACATTGGGAGAATCATTAGACACTACACATTCTATAATGTCTGGATATGCAAATGTTTTACGATGTTTATCTTATTCAGTGCTATTTGCTCAACCCACATCTTACTTATTATGTCCATCCATAGCTTTCGACAAGTACTTATGCTGATAAAATCTCAAATAAATCTGTCTAATATTCGTTACTGGAGAATTTACCATGGTATTTGGTTTCTTAGAATTTATTCTACATCCCATCGATGAAGTACAGTTAGGACACAACATTACAGGGTATGTTAGTGCAGTTTCATACAAACACACTGCTCTTGCAAACATCTTAAATGGATTTGTGACTTTTCTATCTGTATTCTATACACTGACTTTATTCTTTCTATACTTGGCAATTAGAATAACAATGTACAAGCGAAATTCTAAATATGTATGATTAAACATAAACAAGTTGATATGTATTGAATTTGATGGGATAACACACTTTGAGACTCAAATGATTGATTTGTGATTTCAAAATGACGGAAATATGTTGCATTACAACAACAAACAATTTCGATTCTGAATATTAATTGTGATATTTGTTTAAAAAAATAAATGAAATGAAATTTTTCATTGCAATTGTTAAATGATAATATCTGTAAAGTTATGATAGTGGGTAAACATTGTATAAAGTTACTCACTCTTTTGAACCTGAACATATGTTCCATCACAATCAAGAACCGCAATACCTTATTGTTTGGTAAAATGAGTTATACTTTTATTGTTTGGTAAAGCGAGTTATACTTTCTATTGAAATTCAATGCAAATGAACAACTTAAGTCAAAAGTTCATTCATCAATTAAAAAAGAACATTTACTGTCAATTAATATTTAAAACTCTTATAACAATGTTAATTTTCGATAGAATTAAAATAATGAATGGAGACCAAATCAATAAAGTAGGCAAAATAAGCACAATATAAAGAACAAAATTTAAAGCCAATGTTGTTTTTAATTACTACATTCATTTATGTTAAAAGAATCACCGACCTTTGGCTTATTTAATTAACGAATGCTTACTAAGAGTAATCAAGGGAACCAAGGTTATAGCGGTAATCAAAAGAATGTATTCCAGGGACAAAGACCAGACATGGAAAACAGAAATACACAACAAAGAACATAAAGTAACTAAAATCATACATACAAAGTAACAAAAGCAAATGAGCAACTCGGACTCCACTAAAAACTGGGAGCATGGACCAGGTGCACCGGTAGGGTAAGCGTCCTCTGCTTTTCTAGAAACACCCGCCGAGTTGCTCATAAAAAGTCCAGTCCGGGGTAGACAAACGAGGAAAGGAAAACTATGACCCGTTGAATAAATCAGTATTCATAGTGCAGATGGTTACACCATAACGATCCAGGAGTTCATGATGACGGCCATAAAAATTATGTAGTGATGACTTCAATCTTGTAGCATAATAACCCTGTTCCAGAAGCCTATGAGTTCTAGTGCGATACAAAAAGTCTGTGTAGTTTCGGCAAGCTCTAGCATAACGTTATATGAACACTCCATACGCAGTTGCTGAAGGGATGTGCCACAGATGAAAGGAAAGTTGGCAATTCTGAATGAAAAGTCATCACGTTTGTCGTAAAGTTTGGTCAATAGTTTTCCTTTAGCATCGATTTCTAAGTATAAGTCAAGATATGAGGCTGACTTCACAGCGTCTGTAGTATCCTTTATCTCAAGTTCTTTTAGGTAGATTCGATGTATCAAATCCTCGAAATTAAAATTGTTAAACTAGCAAGTTAGAACTGAAAGAAGCCATAACCAATCACTCATGGTTGACAACAGATAGTCAAACAAAACATCCTTTGGTATCATACGAATGTTTATACTCGACATAAATCACCGTAAATAGCTGGAAAGTAGTGACCCCTTATCTTGCCCGACCTCAATTAAAGCATCAATTATGACATAATTTTATTAGTTACTTTTATATTGAAAATGCGACATAAAAAATACAAATATTACAAGCTTCGAATATATGTTTCACTGCTGAATTACATTAGCAAATTTTCTTAAAATCATATCAAAATTTAACAAAATGTAGGTCAAGTTACGAGGCTGACTTCACTGTAGTGTCCTTTATCTAAAAGATTTTTGGGTTAGAAGTTAATGACAGCAATTATTGAAACAGCTCTGTTGATTTGAACTTATTAAATATTGAGAACAACAAATTAAATGTTTAAACTTTTATTTAAGGTTGTGCAAGAGACGTGTGATAACTTTAATTCCAACATGACCAACATTTCGTGCAATGCATAAGCTATCGTCCATTAAAAATTCCTACTAGAATCGAAATAAATCACGAAAACTCCATTTTATCATTGTTTTACCACCGGCTGTCCATTTGTGCTGCATTGTTTTACTACCAGTGATAGCGAGTAGTATTAGTAATACAATGAAAAAATGGGGTTTCCGTAATTTATTTCTTAATAAAAACACATGCAGAAGTTATTTAGAGTCACTAAAAAGTAGCAAGAAACATATTTTAAGTAAAAACTAATAGTTTACCACTGTCTTCATACTTTAAAACTAAATGAAATTTGTTTTTATGCCATCCGTATTTTTGTTAATATTCAGTATTGTCGCTAAAAAGAAAAAGAAGTAATATCGAGATACAAAGGGAGAGAAATCCATCATAAAGATAACACCGGTAACACAAAAATGACAACTTACAAAGAACAAATCATTGAACATATAAACGTGTATGCGATGGAACAATTATCACGAACCACACTGAGTCGGGGGGTGGGGGGTTAATTCAGGTGCTGCAGAAAGGTGACGATTAGTATAGACAATTTATCTTTTTCCCACTACAAGCAGTAAAAAAGATAAGAAAAGGGAAAAAAGAAGTTTCTTTACCACATTTTAACGCACAAAAGATCAAATGTAGATGTTTTACGATTAAATACATTTTGACAATAAAGAAATAATAACGTTAAAGAAAAGCAAGTAATTTTACGATTGAATTCTCAGCGGATATAAGAGGGTGAAAATTATGGTCTCGATACTATGCAAACTTGGCATGACGTAAGCATGCTTTATAATGTATTATTATATGGCAGCCCTTGTTGCATCATTCCTGATCTAATTCCTGCGATGTGGACGCACATCCATATTTCTTCATTACGACAGATATATAGATAAAGGTAGATACATGAAGATGGTTGGAAAATATAAATATATTGTGTGTACAATAAGTAAAACATAAGCATGTACACGTACAAGTTTTATTGAAATAAAGACCAAACATTGATCGATCATCAATTAACAAAGAAACATATAAACAAACATACATAAACAAGTACAGGTACAATCAATGTCAATGCAATATAAAATATGTGTTGTAATATCAATGTAATATAAAATATGTGTTGTAATATCCTAGCTGAGGAATTGAGTTATCTATCTTTGACCATTTTTAGCACTATTATAACAAGCTCTCAACACAAAATCATTCAATATAAATACAATGATTAAATGTTTTGTTTATATTATTGATTGACAGTACATTTCCTGTTTACACCAGAGTTATAACTTTGAAACATCAAAATTCTGACCAGTCAATAAAAAAATAAATTGATCTTCTTCAGACATTGAATAAAATGAGAAAACTATATCCAAAATATTATCAAAGAGTTCATCCCGTTCCTTTATTAATTTAACACATTTCATTATAAAATGAAATTCATCTTCAATATCTTCATGACATAACTAATATATGATCGCAGGATTCGGCTATGAAGCAAATATACGTGTTTACACAAGTTACATGTAAATGTATGCACCTCAATATTAAACAATGTAACAAAGTAATTAATCGTGAAACAGTTCAGATCAAGATACGAACTGGTCAATGTTTGTATATTTTAATCATGTTAGTATGAGTACATACTGATAACGAAAGAAAACTTTTAAAAATACAATACAATCAAGCAACAGAATTTTATCTACTCAAAAAATGCATAAAGTTCGAACAACTGGTATGTAAACTTAGCAGTACAGAATAGACGATATTTGTACATGAAAAAAAGAAAAAAAACAGCATGAAAGTGACTTTGTGAAATACGACTGTTCATAACAATGTTATAAGAATAATACCTATGTCAGTCAAACTAATCAAATGGCTCTTGCATGAATGTTGCATACCTATCTTCAAAAACAAAACAAACCAAAACAAATAAAAAACAAACAAAACAAAATAAAATAATAACAAAAACAAAAACAAAATAAAAACAAAAACAAAACAAAACAAAAAACAAAAACAAACAAAAAATTGGGAGAGAAACAAAATTTTCTTTAGACAGACTGCTTATTTGTGTTATACAAAAATGTTTATAAAAGCAAGTTCGTTTATTAAATTGAACTTTAAGAAAAAAAAACATTAAAAAATCCCAAGTAAAGGATAGTATAACTGTTCAAATTAGTGCATACACTTTCAAGCATTCATGTTCACAGCAGTCGACATCTGATGTAAGGATAGAATATTTCAGACATTATTCATATTTGATAAAAAGCCACTTTCGGTGGTGTTATTTGGGTTTAGGTTTCACGGGTGTCATGGTTTTTTAGGGGTTCACTGATGGCAAGGTGTTATTAGGGTTTCACGGGTGGCAACGCATACTTAGGGTTTGTCGGATGGCAAGGTATTATAAACGTTTCCCGGGGTCAAAGTGTTATACATGTGTACGTTTCACGGGTGTCAAGGTGTTTTAGGGTTGTACGGGTGGCTAGGTGTAGTAAGGGTTTCACGTGTGCCGAGGTGTTATTAGGGTTTCCCGGTTGGCAAGATGTTTTAGGGTTTGGTGGATGGCAAGGTGTTATTAGGATTCCACGGGTCGCAAGGTGTTATTAGGGTTTCACGGATAGTAAGGTGTTATTAGGGTTTCACGGGTGACGAGGTATTATTAAGGCATCGTAGGTGGCAAGATGTTTTATTGTTTTACGGGTGACAAGTTGTTACTACGGTATCACAAGTGCAAGGTCTAATTAAGATTTCTCGTGTGGTAAGGTATTATTAAGGTTTCGCGGCTGTCAAGGTATAATTAGGGTATCTTGGGTTTTTAGGTGTTATGAGTGTCTCTCGGGGGGCAAGATGTAATAAGAGTTTCACGGGTGGCATGGCTTTATCATGGTTTCACGGGTGGCAAGTTTTTATTAAGGTATCACGGGTGCCAAGGTATTATTAGGGTTTCTCGTGTGGTAAGGTATTATTAAGGTTTCACGGCTGTCAAGGTGTTATATGGGTTTCTCGGGTTTGTAGGTGTTATAAGGGTCTTTCGGGTGGCAAGATATAATAAGGGTCTTTCGGGTGGCAAGATATAATAAGGGTTTCATGGATCACAAAAATGTTTTAGTGTTTCACGGAAGGCAACCTCTTATAAGAGTTTAACGGGTGGCAAGGTGTTATAAGTGTTTTTCGGTTGGCAAGGTGTTATTAGGATTTCTCAAGTGGAAAGTTACTTCATGGTTTCACGGTTGGCAAAGTGTTATAAGTGTTTCACGGCATGGAGGATATTATAAGGGTTTCACGGGTTGCAATATGTTATTACGGTTTCACGGGTGGTCAATTGTTATAAGGTTTTCACGGATGGAAAGGCGTTATAGGGGTTCACGGTTCACATTTAGCAAGGTGTTTTATCATGTGATAGGGTAGTATAGCTAGGTCAGATGATACACAGGTAAAGTTGGACTTAATCATTTTTAAGGCAGTTTAATCTGATTTTTGAACGTTTTTAAAACTAAATAGGATAAGTAGCGTTAATCATATAATCTTTTGTTCCTATAGCAATTGAGTAAATTCACACTTTCAGTTTAAATAATGTTTTTGGTTAATTCTGGAAGCCCATTGAGCTCATTATCGAGACTGAAAAAAAATTCGTGTTTTAACACGACACTTTACACGAAATAACGTAAAACTAACGCGTAATATCGCGAAACTTCCTCGAATTAACGCTAAACGTTAGACTTGAAGTACGGTAATGCCAATTATCGGTCAAATTGTACTTTTTTATAAAAAAAACCCCTCATTATTGAAGTTGAAAAATACTCGCCTGCAATGAGCAGACATAGATGATACATATAAGCGCCAAAATTGATCAAATATATTGGATACATCATTCTTGTAATTATGAATGCCTAAAATATGAGTTTTACAGTGTCGGTGTGCTTTGAATGAGAGTTCTTTTTGATACTCAGACCAGTTCTTGGGGTAGGGGTAATATTTTAAACATTTTTGGACAACTCTTTCTTGAAAATTAGTTTATCGTGATTTATCCATGTAAATCAAATTATTTGTCGAATGATACCACAATTGAGACGTTTTAGTAGAACCATAACTTGAAGAGTCGACTTTATGAGACTTTTTACGGAGAAATTCCAAATTCCATTTTTTGCATATTTTGATAAATTATGACTACGAAAATCGCCAAAAGTCATTAAAGAAACCAAGAAGTATTAATTGTGATGATACTAAATAGAATATACCAAATAAGCCATTCTTTACTGAAGCATAGATACTCGGCGAGTTTTGACAATGAAAAACTGGTTAATTTAAGCGATTTTTCGGTGGGGTAGGGGTACAATTTTTTCATTTTAGTTCCAAACCCTAAGTGTTACTGCAACTTTCTTGGTACCATTGTAAAGATGAGACATTAGGAAATATGTTGATATCTATATACGAAAATTTACGTTTTTTTTTGTTTTTTTTTGCAGAAAGTAAAAACTCAAAGAGGTATAAAAAAGTAGCCAAATGTTCAAAAATACCAAATAATTCATGGGGATGAGGTATAGAAACTGCAAATTTAAACTGCAAGATTTACTGCCCTAGATTCCTATGGGAATAGAAACAGAGGCTGATCCGATAATGTTAAAAGGGGAAATTTCAATCTAGGAAATGTACGAAAAGGGTTCTACGCTATCATTATCATTTGCCTCCTATTTTAAACAAAGCCAACACAATTTTCCAACGGATGATGGAGGTATCCTTGTTTATCCTCCATTTGAAAGTCAAAATGATGACATATTTTGGTATGGTTGAATCAATTGCGACAAGTAGAGCTGTTAAAAGAAAAACAAAATGGAAAGGAAAATGTCAGTAAAGAAATAATGTAAGATTGATTTTTTTTTTTCAAATAAAAGTTAAATAAAGTTGAATTATCCAACCATTTTTTTCCTCGTCGTTTTTCAAAACTGAAACTCCTAACGGTCCCTATCCGTTTAGTGTACGTCACAAACTTACAATGAACACACTCTACTTAATTGCTGATACGACGCTCTTCCAATCAACTGGAAGTTAAAAAAGGGCTTGTAAATTTTACATCCGTATCTTCAAGTAATGAAAATGAAAAATTATATTGGTATCCTATGCGTTTCTTTGTAAATATCTACAAGTTCCGTTATCCGTTTTGGTATAATGAAACTGTTTTAGATTCTTGTACTTTATGTTTATAATTCAGTGGCAAACAAGAAGAAGGCAACAAAATAAATTGAAAAAAGCTACCACAAGATAATCTCGTCCTAATGATTAAAAAACTGAGTTAATGAGGCAATGTATACGTTCGAATAAACCAAGATATAAAATTAAACTTGAAATTAGTTTAGCCAGTCCACTAATGTCTGATTAAACGCGAAATAAGTTAGTCAATCCAAAAACGTCTGCATACACACAAAATAAGTTTAATAATTTCAAACGTGTTCCAATCAGTTTAGACAGTCAGAATAGGGATGATTGAAACGGTAATTTTTTTTTATTTGAGACAGTCATGTTCAAATCTTTACTTTTGAGAAAATCATAGATTTATCTCCCAATAAAATCAACCAAATGTAACCAAATCAAGAACGATAACTCTTGCAAAGTTCTTATTTCATGTACAAACTATATACATTTTCTTTAAGCGCAACACCTAAATGAAAAACTAAAACGGTTTATGTGATCTGTAACTTATTCTGATTAAGAAATAAAAGTGAAATCGGTGGTATTTTGACATGCATTAATCATCTTCTATCTGATTTTTATAAAGACAGCTACTTAATCAGTCAAAATTAGACTGACGATGGTACGGACAGTTGTTTTGTTTTGTTTTTTGTTTGTACAGTATTGATTTTCTTTTTTTCTTTTCTTTCATTTTGTCCTGTGACTTGTCTGAAATTACAAGTTGCATAGGATTTGTCATTTTTAATCATTAGTCACATAAAATATACATAATATGATTTTCTTCCGTAAATGTTTATATTAAACCATATGTTTTATAGTCACATACCATCTTCTTCCCGCCATACTTAGACCAGCAACAACACGGAGTATAGTAAACACCATTTTTGTTCCAAGGAATGTAATAAACATTCTAGAACTCGTACTGCACCGGACGCAGACATGTAAAAACATCCAGAAATCGAAAATTTTTAAAAATATAGATTGTCAAGCGGAAATATTTTCCAGGGACGGGCGAGGATGAAAATCTATCAGTTAATTTTAATTACCTTTTTATCATTAGCGAGTGTTATTTAGGTGATTTTGCATGATTACCTTAGGGTCTCCTTACTCTTTTGCACAGGTATGTGGTGAACTGTGCATTCAAAGTTAATTCTCACAGTAAATTACAACTATTTACATAACATAAAATTTGGATTCTACATATTTTAAAACTATTTGGATGCTTTTCGTTTAACGCAAATATTCTCGCGACAATAACATAATACAGAAATTTTGTATATATAATTGATTGATAGATTGATTGATAAATTGATTGATTATTTGTTGTTTAACATCCTGTTTAATGGATGATTTAGTCTTTGTTTAACTTTAAATTATGTTTCAATTGTAGCTGTAAGATCTAAAAGCAGTAAACAAACAAAACTGTATATACTCGACGTCACATACAGCACATTTTCGATTTGAAGCTCTATTTGTTAAACTGTCGGGACTTACCGCTAGGATTGTCTCTCTTTTATTTAATCTGAAGATAGTTCGCATATATGCATGACGTGGTAGTTCCAACGAGTCGTGAAATCGTGGGTAACAAATCCTTACGGGAAAATCCTATACTAATATCCGCCATGTTGGTTTCTACGGGACGATTTGTTTACAAACGAAGTTCGTAAGATCCCGTCGAACTCCGGTGACAATCGTCTGCTTGATCAATTTCTCGATGTTGTACGATGTTCGCGTAGAATAAATCCAAATATCCGAATTAGCGCCGAAATGCATTCTGGGTTCTTTGGTTTTTGGACAAACCATTCAAA
Organism: Perna viridis; assembly: GCA_037379345.1. Lineage (NCBI taxonomy): Eukaryota > Metazoa > Mollusca > Bivalvia > Mytilida > Mytilidae > Perna > Perna viridis. Next base: position 1,397,063 of record CM074520.1, read on the forward strand.
CGTAAACAACATCTCCTAGCAACCCGATCACTGTAAACATGGCCGACTTTTGACAATGTAAATATTGGGACCGAGAATTAAAAGCTCACCGGAATTTAACGATTCAATGTTTAGGGAGAAGCCATTTGGCTAAACGAATGAGCAAGTCATTTAAGACAATTTAAACGACGGTAGGTGTCAATGAAGTCGTAGAAAATATTTTTATTCAAATTTTAGCAGTATCCTATTTTTGTGACGCCGAGTAATCAATGATATCAAGCTTCTAGCAGAAGGATAATCATTGGAACCAGGATTCTAGCAGAACAGTAATCAAGGGAACCAAGATTCTAGAGGAAGGGTAATCAAGGGAACCATGATTCTAGTGGAAGGGTATTCAAGGGAACCAAGATTCTAGCGGAACGGTAATCAAGGGAACCAAGATTCTAGTAGAAGGGTAATCAAGGGAACTAAGATTCTAGCGGAACGGTAATCAAGGGAACAAGGATTCTAGTAGAAGGGTAATCAGGGGAACCAAGATTCTAGCAGAAGGGTAATCAAGGCAACCAGGATTCTAGCAGAAGGGTAATCAAAGGGAACCAAGATTCTAGCGGAAGGGTAATCAAGGGAACCAAGATTCTAGTGGAAGGATAATCAAGGGAACCATGATTCTAGTGGAAGGGTAATCAAGGGAACCAAGATTCTAGCAGAAGGGTAATCAAGGGAACCAAGATTCTAGTGGAAATCACAATAATGTAATCCAAGGACAGAGATCAGACAAAGAAAACAGACAAACACAACAAAGAACATGAAAAAACGAAAATAACACATACAAAGTGGCAAAAGTAATCGAGCAACTCTGTTCTTGAAACCTAATTGTAGGAAGTCAAGGACGATGCAAACATTCTGCATAGTTACGGCAAGCTTTGGAATAACGTATGCGTTGTGATAAGAAAACTCCACATGCAGTTGCTGAAGAGATGTTGCCAAAGATAAAAGGAAAGTTGACAATACAGAATGAAAAATCGTCGCGTTTCTCGTATAGCATAGTCAACAATTTTCCAAACTTATATTGACTGGAGATATCTTGCCTTTAAATAAAAAAACAAAACTAGTGTGAGTCATTTAAAATATCACAACTATTTCGAAATAGCCTATTAAGTTTCTTCAAAATATTTATAAGCACAAACCAAATTTTATTGAGTTTTAAAATGATTTAAGTTTCACATTACATTACATGTTGAGCATTTGTTTACCTATGGTGGTTGTCAAAGAGTTATGTAACACTTAAGAGAATTTAAAAATGTGAAACAAGGACATTACTAATTTATATATCCTCGAAAACAAATATTTAACAGCCTGTTCTGAGAATTGATTATCTTAACTGATAAAGTACTTCATTTTGAACGAACATTACCCTTGTTCTATGTCTAAGGATAGTGATACCATTTTGTCTAAAGCTTCATTATGGGAGGCGATGATATATCTTTAGAAAATATAAACGATGATCAGCTAGAGAAGTTGCTTGCTCCGATAGTATATCTTTCCATTCTCATGTTCTTTGGAATCCCTGGAAATCTAACTGTGCTCCTTATCTACTTGAAGACATATTCACAATCCGTGTATAGGACAATAATTTGGACATTAGCCTCAGTAGACCTTGTATTCTGCATGTTGGCACTGCCATTTAATATCGGGCGAATCGTGAGGTATTTCACCTTCTATAACTTGTGGGTATGTAAATGTTTTACAACGCTGATTCTTTTCAATATATTTGTTTCATCACATCTGATAGTCCTCTTATCAATCCACCGGTTTCGACAGGTGTGTATGCCACTACAATCACAAATCAATCCAATTAATATCCGATACTGGCTAGCTGGAGTGTTTATACTTGCAGCAATATTTGACATTCCACAATTCATTTTACAACCGGTGGACCACAAACAATTGGGTCACAATATTACAGGGAATGTGTGTGCGGTATCCTTTAAAAACTCCAAATATGCAGAGATTTATAATGGATTCTTGACATTGTTGTTCGGAGCTTACGCCTTGACTTTGCTGATTCTGTATTTAATGATCGGCCGCAAAATGTATTTGGACAGAAAATCAAAACACGCTATACGAACAAAAGATGAGAAGATGTCATATAAGATTACAAAAATTGCCATCACAGTCAGTGTTGTTTTTGCCCTTAGCTACTTGCCACTGTTTGTTCTTAAACTATTAGTGGATGTTATTCACCAAGAAAATCTAAATAACGCAGAATTCGCAACCTTGAAAATTTTTGAGAGATCATATGCTATAAACCACGTAGCGAATCCCTTCATTTATGCATTTTTTGACAGTAGATTTAGGTTGAATTTCAAGACCCTCGTTACTCATCCACGGCGTCTTATGGCAGGTGGGGAGTCATCTGATGACGAAAAACGACCTAAGAGTTCCGATTGAAAACGACATGGGCAGATAAGAAATATGCGGCAAATAGGCGCATCTCAAGAGTCAACAAATTATTGGTAGATGTACATAATCATGATAATGATGAGTTTTTGTAATAATCAGGCAAAATTGAAAATATCAGAAACATATTTGTCTAAAAACTACCAATTTGACAATATAATTTCACTCAAGGATGCTTTCTCTATTTGGAAAGGTCATTATTTGAACTCTGCATTACTTGATTTGTTCAGAAAGTTTTCAATAGAATGTTAGCAAAATGAGGTTTTTGGAGTTGTTTATTTCTAGTGAATTTCAATGAAATTATAACCCGGTTTACCAAAATGATCAGAAAATATATTTTTTCTCTTTATTCTGATGGTGCAAATAGTCCAACAAAACTTTCAAAAATAGTTTTTTTTATACCAAGTTTCAACCATTGCCGAATTCTTCAAGAGACTGACACTTAAATACAAAGTTCAGCTTGTTTATCAGGAAGCAACAAAATGCATTGTCTATTTGAAAAGACAGGAATATACGGCAAGGAAAGGTTTGAAATAGGTAAAAAATGAGAGGCAGGACACAATTTATTAGAACAGAATATGTGTCTGAAACACATAAATCTAAAGTACATATTTAGAACATTTCAAGTATCGTCTACCAACTCAACGTCAACCAAGTTTATGGTCTACTTACACGTAATGAACTATTCGTTTATGTACAATTCAGAACAGAATTTTACTTAAGTATGTATTTATTCGACAATATTTTACAAGACGAAAATGAAAATACATTCTCTTAGTACAACAACCGCTAAATTACATATAAATATGCTTTGGTTTGATGATAATAAGTTTATGATAAACTATTTCTCATCCAATAAACTCGATGTACGGACTAAATGTAGATGTAGGCGTCATTTGTAATCAACAGCTTCTGCCATATCCAGTACAATATATTTAAATAGTAATACAGGAAACTCAAATCATGTACAATTTGTTATACAATGGAAATCATTTTAATCTGTGATTGACAAAAGTACTTTACAAAAAGTTAGTTAAATATATCTTCGTGTGATAACAATATTAAATAATGGTATTGTCATTTATCCGATGGTTTCATGTAGGATTTTAACATCACTTGTCATTGTGGCTTACATGAATACATCACTTGTCATTGTGGCTTACATGAATGTCGTAATTTCAAACTTTTAAAGATGTTTTTGTTTTTGATTCGATGCCAAAACCGTTATATAATGTCTTTACTGTGCCTTGGACATCGAGTTGACCAGAATCACAATTCATTTTCATTTCATCACTCGGAAGTTAAGCTGGTCAATTGACTCATTACATATCGATGTTCTGTTATTAATTCTCTCATTTTCCTGGTAAACCATAGACATGCAAAGACTTGATTTACCAATTGTCGAACCTTCTTTTCTATTAACATGATTAAGTAACACTTACACTGTTTACCAAACACATATTAATGTTGAAAATAGTTCTAAAGATATGTGATGTATACTAGGCAATCAGTAATTCTAGTGGCAGAAAACAAATCGTTAATTGTATAACATATATATAGATACTAGTACTTCAACATTGTCGACAGAAAATAAAAAAAAATCGTACTGCATACCAGTAACAGACTGCCCATGTAGAAACTATATGATTCTTTTGAAATGGATGCTACATGGTAAACCCAGTCGAATGTTTTACATTATGCCAAATAGTACAAAGATTTTAAAAAAATACAATGGATGGCTCAGAAAATGATTTTTAAGTTCTCTAAGTAAAATTAAAAAATAAAAAAAAATTACAAAGTTATCTCCTTTTTCCAATGAATTTCGATGCTTTCTATGTAATTTATTTCCTTTTAACCATTACAGTTAATCTAAAAACCAACAGTCAACTTCAAGAAATACATTTGCGATGTGTAATTGATGACATTTTAAAACAAAATTTGTCATGTGCCACCCCCTGTTTGGGATTTGCGTTTGTATGCAAAAAAAAACTCTTAAAAACTCTTTATGACAAGTAGATGAAATACTAATCATATCATATTGATGAGCCGGTATATTATAGATCAAGACAAGGAAATTTATATATTTTTGTTAAAATATGCCAATTTGTCGTATATTTCTAATGAAATGACTTCTGTTGTCAAATTTGACGTAATAGTCCAAAAAATGACAAAGAGGAAGCAGTGTCAGTATTTAATTCATAGTTCCGGTGGATAAATAAACGGAAGCCATTCTGGAAATTAATTTGCTATCTAGGGAAATCTTATGCATACGAATCACCTGTTGCTTGATAAAGCAGCTTTGTCTTTTTATTCTGTAGTGGTAAAGTACATAGAATCGAAACACTTAAAAAATAGAATTCTTGCAGTTAGATGCTTTGTGGATGACTTCTTTTGTACGGGTTTTCGAAAAAGTCAAGTTCTAATTAAATTAATTTCCTGGAAGGGGTAAAATTTAAGGTTATATAAAAGATCTTTTACTATGGAAATAAACAGTTGTTTTAGTATTTTTGGGGTCCCTGCTTCACTGTCGACAAAATATTGGTGTCGTACAGACTGTTAGTTTGGTGAACAAGTATATGATTCTGTTACTTAATATTGCTTGTCAGAATGTTTCTGCACATTTGGAATCCAATACAAGGTTAGTCATATCAGACTTCTCCCTTGAAGGAATCGAATATTCAATAAGGCAATAAAGGACTTTTCTAGAAACACCCGCCGAGTTGCTCATAAAAAGTCAAGTCTGGGATAGACAAACGAGGGAAGGAAACCTATGACCCGTTGAATAAATCAGTTTTCATGGTGCTGATGGATACACCATAACGATCCACGAGTTCATGAAAACGACCATAAAACTTCTGAAGTGATGACTTCAATCTTGTAGACATAACCCTGTTCCAGAAGTCTGGATGTATGATTTTAGTTACCTTATGTTCTTTGTTGTGTATGTCTATTTTCCATGTCTGGTCTTTGTCCCTGGATTACATTCTTTTGATTACCCTATAACCTTGGTACCCTTGGTTACTCTTTAAACAGTCCAGAACTGATTCTACAGTCCGTTGACGAAGTAAAAATCATAACATTACCGGATTTGTTGTTTATTGCCTACAGTCCAATATGTCATAATTTATAGTCTAGTATAAATTTCAACTAAGCCAGTATGGGGATTTACAAAATAATTCCAATCGCACACGTCGTAAGCATTTCTTAATTTACGATTTGGCCTTCTCCAATTTATCTTGGCAGAATTTGGATCAATATCTGAACCTGCATGGATTTCTGAAACAGTTAGAACTTACTTTATTTTAAGATCGTAAGTAAACATTTATAATTATTATTTAGTGTGATTCATCAAAGACATCAACTTCTTCACATGCTGAAAGTAAAAAGAAAGAAGGGCTAGAAATCAATCTCATGCATCTTTTATAAGTTTCAGTTGCTGAGTAAGATGAATGTGGAAGTGACTGTGTCAGACAATTGTCAACTTTCCGCTGACAATAAATTCAACAGCATAAGTATATGGAAGAATATAGAAAATATATCGTCCAATTAACGGGTAACTCATCATCTTAAAACCATTCCAACGGAAGTTTTAGCTCGCAAATTTACGGTCAGAAGAAAATCGACATGGCAAGTTATTTTTTATAATTGTCAACTTCTAAAAATACTCCTTCTTTATAACGATTGGCTTAAATTTGTGAGCATTTAAAGTATATATCGACCGCCAGAGTGATTTGTCAAACTTATTTCGTAAAACAGACTTGAAGGTATATTATTTATTCACAATCCCAACATTAGCCTGCTACTATTCTGGTCAGCAAATAATCATAGAACAGCAAAGCACATACATCGGACTTGACTTGTTTGGAACAGAATTCATGAATGGATTTTGATAAATGGTAAACGCTTTTTACAGTTGTGACATTTTTAATAAAAATCACTAATATCAGCGGCTACAGTGTATGATTAACATCAAACATGGCATTAATTCTTCTACATAAGTGAAATTTCTAAACTTTCAGCTGATTTAGTAAAAATATAGAACCAGCCAGGAATAGAAAATTGCATCGGAATTTTTATCCAGTTTAGACAACTTTAATAACCATGATGATTATCCCTTAGTTAGTGTTAAGTCAGTTTTGAAATTTGTTTTGGATAGTGAATTTTAGTTTATGCAAAAATCGACTTACACGTAGATATGTAGCACAACATGTAAAAAAACCAATTTAATGGAAACAGGTCTACTTAGCAGTTGATAGATTTCCAAAACTCAAAAATACAAACAATGTTTCTAATATCACTTCTTGGATGGGGAACCGGATAAATTGTTGTCTGTTGAAGCGTATTACAGTCGTATAGCTGAACACATTAAAGTTTTACGACCAATAACATCAAGCAGGACTTCTACGTTCAGCTTATCTATGATTGATTATTTGTAGTCATATGATTCATTTTCACTTCACCCACCATCCGGCATATTTCGTAGTCCATTCGATACAATGTGTTAAACTGTTCTTCTGTTCAGGATATATTTTGCATGGTAAAGATTATGTAGTATTTTATAGTTACTTTAACAGTTAAATAAGTTTTTATTTTTGAAAAAGGCTTATTACAAGGATGGAGTTTTAACTTAGAATAGTATCATCGTTCCAAAACCCCATGAACTGGTCTGATATATAATTTTGTATGCCTAATAGGAATAATGGACGATGCGGATGCAACGATAGACGATATAAACAAAAAAGAGATTAAAAAATTACTTCCACCAATAGTGTACCTCTCAATTCTTCTGGTGGTCGGTATTCCCGGTAATCTTACTGTGATTCTGATTTACTGGAAGAGGTATCCAAAGTCTGTCTATAGGACGATCATTTGGACTCTGGGTTTGACAGATCTCGTTTTCTGCACATTTGCTATACCATTTAATCTTGTCAGAATAATACGATACTACACATTCTATAATGAATGGATTTGTAAATGTTTTACAACGCTAATCCTCTTCAACATATTTTTCTCCTCGCATCTTCTACTGATTCTGTCAATTCATAGATTTCGACAAGTGTGTTTGCCCCTCAAATCACAAATCAAGCCGTCTACCATTCGATACTGGATAGCTGTTGGATTCATTTTTGCGGTGATTTTTGACATTCCAGAATTTATTCTTCAACCCGTAGACCAAATACAATTGGGTCACAACATTACAGGATTTGTGTGTGCTGTTTCTTTTAAAAATTCTGTATATGCAGAGATCTACAATGGATTTTCGACATGTTTGTTTGGAGCTTACGCCCTGACGTTGCTTCTTTTGTATTTGCTCATCGGGAAGAAAATGTACCTGCAACGTAAATCTAAACGTTGTATCAGAACAAATGATGACGAGTTATCGAGTAAAATTACAAAGATAGCAATCACAGTCAGTATTGTATTTGCGCTTAGCTACGTTCCTCTCTTTGTTCTTAAGCTTTTGGTTGATGTTATTCGCCAAGAAAGTGTAAGTACCTCAGTGTTTGCAGTATTGAAGATATTAGAGCGATCATATGCCATAAATCACGTGGCTAACCCCTTCATTTACGCATTCTTTGACAGCCGTTTCAGATGTTTGTTCAAGAGTCTTTTTACAGATCCGCATCGTCTTATGACGTCTGGAGATTCTTCTGATCAGGACGAACGATCCCAAAGTGTCGATCAAACTTTGGAAAGTTCGCTGAACACACTGTAGAAAAAAGGCAATGTATTTCATTGATACATGTGCATTCTTTTAAAACAATGAATGTAATAGAATATCCGTGGAACGTCAGGCAATGATGCGAGTGCATGACTACAATATCTCCTACTTTAAATAACATCATACCACAACCTTAAAAGTGTAAAATTATTCTCTCTTCACCAAAATACACACTATTTGATTTGATAAAAGGAAATTTGACTCGATTCAGTATATAAAGATATAACTAGGTTAACCAAATATAACTAATACTCTTCAGTAAAACTTTTTCTTTACTTTTGTTTTCTGACATTTGTTCATTGCAATTTCTGAACGTTTTACAACGTCAATCCCAAAGAATAATATCACAAACTTTTCATCAATCCGTAAAATTGATATCCTTTGAGCAAACGTAACCTAACTCCAATTAAAATCTGCTGATAACATTATGTTTTGCTCTAAAAATTGGTGCAACTTATCTGACGACGGTCAATCATTGTCATAAACTGAGTCCGTATGAAATCTGGTTTGGCAAATAGCGTTTGGTGGAAATACAAAGGGTGTTTATTTCTAAATTTCTTGTCTGTCACTTGAATACCTATCAAGTTGTATTTGATTATCATTCATATTGTTTCGAGTCGATTGGATTTCTGTGGTATTTTTTCCAATGTTTATGTTCAGCTTATTTCTCCATGCTGTTCGACACCTTTGCGAAATACCTTTTTTTTTTATTAATGTCGGACCTGTATTTTAAATTTGAAAATTACACATCTTTGTAATTTAAGAGCGCAGTTCGTTCAAATATGCAATTAGAATCGACTTCACATGTTAACCAAGAATGCTGTTTCTATCCATAATCTTGCCTACCAACTCTATGGCACGTATTCACTTGTTTACCAGTGAATATTTTTTTTTTTTTTTTGCTTTTGTTTGTTTAAAAATACATGTCATAACCTATTAGATATATGTAGTGCATATTTATTAACATTACTTATTACTAGTACCGTCGATAAAATAAAATCCCTAAGCGCCACATCATATTTATAAAACTGTGCTCACAGAAAGCGTACAAAACGAATTGTTTTCTACAATGCTAGTACTGATGAAACCTTTGAACAAGTTGACAGGGCAGTTAGGTCAATCATAGCAAACAAAGGTGTTTATGTGACCTTTACTAAATTTGAAAGAGGTCTGAAAATAGTGGTAGACATGTGTATTTACATTTATGAAAATGACTATTTACGCATAGTAGAAAATGATGCCAAATTGTGGCCGGAGGGTGTTTATGTACGTGACTATGTCCCCTATGATAGCTATCAAAGAGATTCACAATGGTCACATTCATGATGCAATCAGTCATTATTACTTTATTAAACATTGCATGTAAACTCGTGAGTTGTACACACGGAATATACGAGGTACCATGTATGGTACTTCATATTTTCGAAATTTATTGAATGAAACTGATCATTGTTTATTAACAAAAGCATTCACTTAATGAATAAAATATATCGTTAATGAGTAGTTTATCACCTGAATTTCATTTGGTGTATAATATAGAATTAAATAACAATAAATGTTGTAAAGTGCAAGTGGGAAAGTCAAAACAAATGAAAGTGTGTAACTTAAATATTAAAAGTGATAGAATATATTGTGAAAAGTCAACATCTAAAACCAACCTTTTTTCATATTTTCTATTTTCTTACCATCAACAAACTATAGTACAAATATTTCAATGTACTTAAGTAACTTAGATGAATTATGTACTAATTATGATATAATTTGTGATATTATTATCATAGGAGGGGACAGTAACATTAATCTGAATACTGACATTTTAATGGTAAGGCCAATTCTTTTTCATCATTTTTGGGTAGCCAGAATTTATGTTCAGACCAATTATTAAAAAGTCGGAAGTGGCCTTTATATACATTTTGATCAAAAGATTATAGTTAGAGTACATTGTTACATTATATTTGTCTGCCTGAATTCTTGAAAGATATTTTGTATGTAGAAGAAAAGTCAAACTGTTCCTATGATGTATCAGATCACTTTACTGCAGTTGTTCATCATCTAAGTAGGGTATCTGACCACCCTCGTTGAACAAAAGAACACTTAAAAGGAGATGAATTTGAGCGTCTTATGTACCAAACTGAAATAGAAGAACTGTTGAATTTAGATACAAATTGTGCGGACGTTACACCTACTGAAGAAGATAGGTTTGCTAACATCTTTACTAATATATCATTATTATAATAAAATATTATATAAAATATTATAATAAGAATATCAGAGAATTGAACAAAATCAGAACACCAAAGCTTACATTAGACTTGATTGTATCACACAAACCTGCAGCGAAAAAGTCCTTCACATACAGAAAAAACTAACCTTCACCACAACGGCATACACCCCTCAAGGCCCTTTTCCAAACTTTGGGCGTATAAAATCCGTAGAGTGGTAGCGGAACTAGACGCCTTGAATCCCAGGACAGCTACGAGAAATACCGGCAAGGACAGGGATAGAACATACAACAACTAATTCAACTTCTCTAGTGACCATGTATATATTCAGTGTAAATAAGTTAAAGTGCAGTGTGTTTCACTTGTTTTGTATTGACTTTGTGTGTACAAAGGATTGATTTGAAAAGAAGTGGAAGTCAAGTCTTGGCACATACAGGGATTTGTCGGTGAGAAAATTTTTCAAGTAAGTGTTATTATTATAGTTCTGTCCATGTATAACAGGGAAGCCTTGTTATAGGGATAACAAATAATAGACACACATAAATAGAACAGTATTGTCTAATTTAGGCAATTTCTTTAACAAGGACGCCTTGTTATATAATACAATTAAGGTCCACCATTATTAAATAGCTGATAGAAAGAGAAGTCATAGAATTTATATCGCAGGCAAAACAAAAAGCTTACATAAAGTTTACGACATCAAAAGTAAACAAGGACAGCCTCGTACAACAATAAACAGGAAATAAAGAAGCTATGTTCCTATCAAATTCAACATCAGTAAGAAATTGAATAAAGACAGTTTTCTCACTCAGCAGTTTAGTTAAACAGAGAATATTTGTTTCCCCGAAGCTATCAAAATAAGATTAAAATTATTGTTACAAGGACGATCTTGTATCAACTTGAAGATCTCATCTTATATACCTGCAATAAACAACAGCATTGTTCAAAAGGACCCTTGTAAACGATACAAACAATAAATTCACCAAAGAAGCTTTGTTAGATAAAAACCAAGACAACAAGGACGCCTTCTGTCCAACATACATGATCTTGGATTGCCTTGGTATACAGACCAGCACCATCTAAAGACAAATAAACAAGACGCCTTGTTTACAATACTACCATTAGAGTCTATACCAACTTAACATATTTGACAATTACAACAAGTAGGGAATCATAGCCATGGAAGATCATCAGCGAAGATTAGTGATGAAGAATGGAAATGCAATATCTGTAAAAAATGTATTATCCGAGGCGAAGGCAGAGAGCTAATGAAATGTGAATACTGCGATAGGCAATGTCTCAAACTATCTCTTACTAAATACAAATTTCTATGCAAGAGGAAAGACTTTCATTGGTACTACCCAAATAGTGGTAAGGTAAAGCTGTAAACAATATCAGAGTAAAGAAAGAAACTGAAGAACCTTGAAAAGAGTTCTTTGAAACACATGAGGAAAGATAAAAACAAATAGAGGTAGAGGTTGCCAAGAAGACAGATGAGGAAAAAATTAAAGAAGATGATAGAAGCAAATGGGCCTCTGGTGACTTTAACAACACTAATAACGTCGAAAAAATAAACGAAAAGATAGAAGACTTCAATGAGAGCATGGCAAGGAGATGAAATATTGTAATTTTCAACGCAGACGAATCAGAAAAATAGGACTCCGAAGTAAGAAAAAAGGAAAACATGAGTATTGTTAAAAAGATATGCACTATCATAAATGCTAATTTCAACTCTATAAAGAACGTTGAAAGGTTAGGCAAAAACCAGAGGATAAAAAAGTCACTTAGAACCATGAAATTCATCTTTGAAGATGAGAAAGAGAAAGGCTGAATGTTGGCCAATACACGGAAACTAGCAAATGCAGAAGCCAGTATAAAGAAAAAACTAAGCGTCTTTCATGACATGACTCAAAACGAAAGGCAAGATATTAAGCAAAAACTGGAACTGGTTAAAGAAAAGAACAAAGGAAACAAATCGAGGGACTACAAATTTGTCTGAAAAGATCCGACTTGGGACAAAAGAGTAGTCAAAATAAAAAAGCAATAAACCATAAAAAAACAGAAGTCAATGTAAATGTGTTTTAAATGAGAACATTGTACATACTGCCTGACCTAGGTTTTAAATCGTCTAAACTGTTTTTATACAAATGCAGATAGTTAATAACACTGAGAATGTGAAAGATATGAATAAGGCAATATATGTTGTTTGAGGCAATAAGGATTTCACACACATCCTGATCATGTGAGACTTTAAGTATCTTATATCGAATTGGACAGAATGGAAAACAATGGTGACAGAACAGTTGAGTTTATGGAGAATATGAGAGACTGTTATCTATTCCAACACGTGACAGGGTATACCAGAATAAGAGAAGGATGTGAACCAATTACTATTGATTTAATATTAACAAACGAAGAAGACATGATATGTGATATGATACATGAAAGCCCTCTTGGTCGCAGTGATCACTGTGTCCTCAAATTCTACTTCAGGTTGTATTATCAAAAAAGTGAGATTAATGTTGAAAAGTGAAACTTCAACAAAGGAGACTACCAGCAAATCGCTACAGCACTGAAACCAAGACTGGCAAGAACAATTCAAAGGCATGGATGCAAAGACAATTTTAAATGAGTTTGTATCACAATTCATACTGCAAAATCCAAGTTCATTCCTAAGATCAAACCAAATGCAAACAAGAAGGCAGAAAACACAATGATCTAACTCTGGGCCAAAACACCATTGAAAAGATTACAAATAAACATAAATGCTGGCAACAATATTTGCATACTAGAAGTACAAGAAAAAAAAACAAAATATTGTCAAAATAAGAAACCAAGTAAAGGATTAGTACAAAAGGCAAAAAAAGAAATGTAACGGGATATAGCAAGAAGAGCAAATGAGAACCCTACAATATTTTGGAAATACGCAAACTCAAAAAAAAAAAAAAGACCAGAACAGAAATATCAGAACTGAAGTACACACAAGACAATAGGGAGGTAACAACAACAAAAGATGGCAACTATAAAGTTGAAGTATTAGAAAACACTTTCCGTAGTGTATACGTGGACTCTTAAAGTGCAAAAGGACCATGACACTAGTAGCCAATGTTCCGTTCAGGGAGTATAAGGTGATATCACCATTGATGAAATTCATGAAAGAATAATCAAGGGAACCAAGGTTATAGCTGTAATAAAAAGAATGCAATCCAGGAACAAAGAGCAGACATGGAAAACAGACACACACAACAAAGAACACAATGTAAGTAAAATAATACATACAAAGTAATATAAACAAATGGGCAACACGGACTCCATTAAAAACTGGGAGCATGGACCAGGTGCACCGGTAGGGTAAGCGCCCTCTGCTTTTCTAGAAACACCCGCCGAGTTGCTCATACAAAGTCAAGTTCTGGGTAGAATCCAAAATAAACACTTTAAATATGGTGGGAAACAAATAGCATAATATTTAAAAACATTTCGTCATCGGATGACTTTACCTATCTATACAGGTATAAATAAAGACAAAACGATACAAACAGTTATCGTGCATTGACATTGATCTAATTCATTAGAAAACATTTAGAGAAAATAATTCTATCCAGAATGCAGAACAATCTTGAATCCTAGAATTCTGTTATGCCTCATTTTCTTCAATTTAGCTCTGTAAAAAATCATGGATTCCTTATAGAATCAATCTGTTATTATGTTGAACGCCAGTCTTTGATATATGCTGTACTCCTAACAATAAGAAAGCTATTGACTTCATTCGGCAAAATGGTTTACTGTACAAACTGTTGAACATTGGTATAAAAGGTGAAATATGGAAAATTATTTTATTTTTGTTTCGTACAAGACAGCTACTGCAGATGTCCGAGCAAATGGGTCAACAAATCAGGATTCCAGAATTCAAGAAGGAGCCTGTTAAGGAGGAGTTCTATTGGCTTGGTTATTTGCAATCAGCACAGATAACTTAATATTACAAATGATCAATACAAACTTTGGTTTAAAGATAGGAAATCTACAAATGCCTGCAATTCTCCTTACGGATGATACAACTGTGCTACGTAGTACAAAATATGGGCTTCAAGCTTTACTGAACTGGGTGAACGACTATGCATACACTTGTAAGCTTAAATACAATGCTGCAAAAAGAAACTGTCTAGTTTTTAAATCATTAAAGGAAAGTTCAAACCATACCGAACTCGACTTCATATTAGGTGATATTAAAATTCCAAACAGTAGAAGTGTGACTTACACTGGTACTCTCATCGACTCTGAATTATTCTGCACGAACAGAAAGTGCATGCAAAAAACTGAAACAAAATCTACATTCTTTATACCATGTAAAAGTAAATGAGAAGGAATGAATTCTATAACGAACTCTGTGATATGGAAGAGAATTGTGATACCTACAGCACTGTACTAGTGTGAAGTGTGGGATTCTGCGTGGAAATGGAGTCACTAGAACGTGTATAACTTTATTTTGCTAGATTTATACTTAGAATTGAAAAGGAATTTCACCCAACGACTCATGTATTAGTAGCTTCGGACTTTACTGGATTCATTACTGGATAAGTTTAAATTGTTATTTTTTGAAGGCGTTGTACAGAGAAACATAATTTCTAATATGACAAGCTTCATAACTCTTTAGACCACAACCATGGTAACAAAAACCGGTAAACAGATGACCAACATTTCGTGCAACTCATAGGCTACTTCTATCCAAAAACATGAAGAAACTGGTTCTATTAGAACCAAAATGAATCACGGAAACTCCATGTTATCATTGTCTACCACGGGCTAGTCACTTTTTGTCATTATTTAATCACTCGCTATCACTCGAGGTAAAACAATAAGACATAAATGGCCAGCCCGTGGTGAAACAATAATGTAAAGAAGTTTCCGTGACTTATTTCTTAAACTACACATAAACTGATGTTTGACATTCGCTTATGGTCAACTTTTTATCCTGAAGTCTAGACAAGCATTCCATAACATATGATTTGATAAAGACTGGGGTCAAATATGATCTGGTACCGTTCTTACAGAATTATATTACAGATTCATTCATTCCAAAAAACAACTGTGATTAAAAATTGGTACTCAAGTCATAGAAAATCTTTGAAGAAAATAAATGGAAATCGTCATTAGAACGGAGAGGGAAACTAGTCCGTTATTTCAAAATACATAGCAGCTTTATACCACAAAGACTTTTGCGACTTACCACTGTCAAACCACATACAGATCCGGAACTAGATTATAATTACAATAATAACTTAATTTTAAATATCATTTTGCGAAAACATATAATATAATCGAAAGGGCTAATTCAAGAAAGATTTGAGGCAACTAAACCATGCAAAAGGCATTAAAATCAATAAGATTTTTACCATTAGCATATTACGCAGTGCTGAACAAATGACTTTAAAAACAAAAAAAATTGTTTTCTCTAATTTTCGAAAGACATTGGCTCCGTTTCCTAATATACTTCACTTTGAAAATGGAGTTTAATTCATTGTTCACGAGAGACAACGCAAATGACGACAAAAAAAAAAAACAAAAACAAAAACAAAAAAAAAAAAAACCAAAAAAAAAAAACCAAAAAAAAAAACCAAAAAATAATTCGACGACTTTTTCTTGTCTTATTTTTGTTTCATTCGGCTTTGTTCTATTTTCTTGATTATTTGTATTGATTTTTTCTGCAAGAATAATTTTATTACAATAAAGAGTATTAAACTTTTTTAAACCTAGTTAGCAACTAGAGGCTCTAAAGAGCCTTAATCGCACATCTTGCTCAATAAGCAATATTCTCTCTTTGTAAAAGCATTCGTGTATTTTCTTTGATAACAATTCGTTATGCTTATACCTAAGGTACAATCATATCAATTTTTGTCAAATTCTGTCCAGTAGTTTTTTTTTTTTTATGTAGTATCATAACAGCGACAAAAAGGCGGAAAAGGACAATAACTCCAACATGGCTTAACAGATTAATACAAAAAATTTGACCACAGATAGATCTCATTATACTGAACCGTTTGACATGTTCTATTTTTAGTAAAGACAGCCATGCTTTTCGAAAGATCAAAAATCCCCACACCAGTTCTATGCAGAACATTCTAAGAAACATTCATACCAAGTTTGGTTCTAATTGGTCTGGTAGTGTCAGAGGAGAAGAGTTTTGAAAATAACATTTCAAAATAATTAAAAAAAAAAACTTGAAAAGAGCAATTACTCCATCATGGCTAAACATATTAACACTAAAACTTGACCAAAAGCGAAAACTACTACTAGTAACAGCGGCCATATTTTTCGATGGATCAAAAATCACCACATCAGTTCTATGCAGAATACATGTACTATAAGGATCGTTTATTTTTTTGGCCTGGTGATGTAGAAAGGAATTTTTGTAAACTCCAGTACGTGATATCATACCACAATTCGTGTATGCTCATTTCGCCATGACAACTGGTCATATTTTGCGACATTAAAAAGCAAATATATTGAAAATAAATGACATTCAAATCAATGAAAACAAACGACTAGCGAACAAATCCCTGATCCCCTCCAAAGAACCAAAATGTCACTCATGTCATCTTGTTAAAGTTCATTAAATTCTATCCAACAGTTTGAAGAGAACAGGTTAAAACTGGGAACGGACAAACAGAATATACCTCCCGTTTCCACGAGAAGATATAAATTTCAATTATCATTAAACTTCAGTCCCCGATACATCAAAATAACAATAATTCTTTGTCTATGAGTAATCGAGGGAACCAAGGTTATAGCTGTAATCAAAAGAATGTAAACCAGGGACAAAGACTAGACATGGAAAACAGACATACACAACAAAGAACATAAAGTAACTAAAATCATACATACAAAGTAACAACAGCAAATTAGCAACACGGACTCCACAAAAAAAACTGGGAGCATGGACTAGGTGCACCGGTAGGGTAAGCGTCCTCTACTTTTCTAAAAACACCCACCGAGTTGCTCATAAAATGTCAAGTCCGGGGTAGACGAAAGAGGAAAGGAATACTATGACACGTTGAACAAATCAGTTTCCATGGCGCTTTACAGTGAACAAACTGGCGGATGTTTGATAATCTCTTGTGGTCCCGTAAAAGGATATTTTTTCTTTAACCCACTTCCGTGGCTTTCCATTTTCATATCCATAAACCATAGTGCATTGTGTTATAATGTTAAACTGGAAAGTTTTAAAAATAGTAATTTTCCACATCCGCATTTGCACCAAAATAACTACACTTCACATAAACTACCACTTAAATATTTATGGAATGCAAACTACTTTAGAAAGTTTTTACAACATCCTGGTTAGTAACATAGAAGCAAGGGTAACAGTTTCGATCCACAAGTTTCTCTCAAAATATAACCCTGGGTCACCAGTGACGTCTTTTGTCTTTTGATTGGTTGAGCGAATGTGACGTTATTTTTTTTTACTTTTATTCGTTCTTATATTCAAATTTAAAAAAGTATATTTAAACATCTTTTTCCATATTACTTACATTATCTAAGTCTATATTTTAGCGATACTATGGTCGCTTATGATACTTACCAGGGAACCAGATTACCTGGTTGGCTGTCTCATTGGAGAAAGGAAGAGCAGTAAACATTTTTCTTTGAAACATACACTACCAACACTTCAGTTAGTAGGTAATTCATTTAAAAGTATTCAAGTACTTACCGCAGCTACAAACATTTGTTGAAGTATACTGCTGTTCATTGCTCCAATCGGACAGTAAACCAGTCTGGCGGATTAGAGAGCTACTTTCCTTTGCTTCAAATTCATAAAATAAAATCGAAGTCGAAATCGGGAATATGAAAAATGTCTAGAAAAGAAAAAACCTGTACAGAAGTAAAGCTTAAATATTAATAGGAGGGAATGAAAATCCATCGCAAAATATGTAAACAAAAATACAACGTCCTCAAACGGCTACACGACGTGCTACTAAGAACATTTTTTGCCAAAAAACACATTCACTGTGTTAGTTATAAAAAACACAGTGGCAAATCTAGGGTGAGGGCGCAGGGGCTTGGCACCCCTCCTGATGGGAAAAGTCATTCTTATGTGTAAAATTGACAAAAAATGTCCTAGCACCACATTGTTCTGGGAACCCCAGCTGGCACCCCTCCTTTTAAAAATGTCTGGATCCGCCCCTGAAAAAAAACATATTCATTCTGAGTGAACGCAACATTCAGACCGGCGACAGAAAACGATATGCATTTTTTAAGCATTGATGCAAAGTGAGGTAAAATTTCGGAACATTTTAAAACTCTAAACTTAAAAATACAGCATGTGAAATGTTCACAGTATAGTTGATACATGATAATGATTCACAACATTCGGGATTATTTACATTGCAATTAAGTCTGCAAGATTATCCATCCGTCCCCATCCAAAGAAATACTGAGGGCAAGCCCACATAAAAAGAAAAAAAAAGAATATCCCGATTCAAGTGGGATTTAATGATATCAACCTTAAATTTTAGTTAGATAATCTTCCATCGCAGTCACCTGACATTTTGAATTAATATTTTGGTCTATGCACATCTAAATATGATATAAAATTGATTATAACCCTCTGACGAGCATCGAACGTTCACATAGACAATAATTATCTTTCCATAAGCATATTTAAAATCATATTTTAGATTACAATACAATTGCATCAAAAATATAAATCCATTAAGCGGTTTTGTTAAGAGTTGTGTTTAATATGTAAAACACTGATGTAATTGTTCTTTGAAGTCATCGGACAATAAGTTTCTCACTTCGTAAACATCAGATTAAGTCTGCACTTCCTGGAAAATTTCATTCAATTCAATTCGGAGGGTTAGTTTTGGAAGATTTGTGCCTACAAAAGATATTTAAACAGACGAACGAACGGACAGACTGGGTGTTCCTCATATTTTGCAGAGAACAAAAACTAGAAGCCCTAGTGAGCCTGAAGCGCTCACCTGGTTTTATAAGCTACATTCAATTGCTTGTAAATAAAAGACGCCATGTTTTTTGAATGGATAAAAAAAATTCCCAATGGTCGTTTTATACAGGATACGTCCCTAAGAAACAATCATACAAACTTTCATTGAATTCTGTACAGTAGTTTCTGAAAAGAAGATTCTTTAATGTAAAAAGATCGAAAAAAGCACCAACAAAAAAACAATCCAAAAAGGGCAATAACTACAACATGGGTGAACAGATTTTCACCAAAATTTGCCCACAGAGACCTCATCGTGCTTAACACTTTTACTCTATGTCAAATAGTAACCAAGGAAACCAAGATTTCAACGAAAATCAAAAGAATGTAATCCAGGGACAAAGACTGGACATGGGAAACAGATAAACACGACAAAGAGCATAAAGTAACTAAAATAATACATACGAAGTAACAAAGGAGCATAGTGCACCGGTAGGGAAAGCGTCATCTGCTTTTCTAGAAACACCAGCCGAGTTGCTCAAGAAAAGTCTCTGCGGTAGAGGAAAGAGGAAAGGAAAACTATGACACGATGAATTGGAGAAGGCCAAATCGTAAATTAAGAAATGCTTAAGACGTGTGCGATTGGAATTATTTTGTAAGTTGCCATACTGGCTTAGTTAAAATTTATACTAGATTAAGAATAATGACATATTGGACTGTAGGCAATAAACAACAAATCCCGTAATGTTTTGATTTTTACTTCGTAAACGGACTGTAGAATCAGTTGTGGACTGTTTAAAGAGTAACCAAGGGAACCAAGGTTGTAGCAGTAATCAAAAGAATGTAATCCAGGGACAAAGACTAGACATGGAAAACAGACATACACAACAAAAGAATATAAAGTAACTAAAATCATACATACAAAGTAACAAAAGCAAATGAGCAACTCAGACTCCACAAAAAAAACTGAGAGCATGGACCAGGTGCACCGGTAGGGTAAGCGTCCTCTACTTTCCTAGAAACACCCACCGAGTTGCTCATACAAAGTCAAGTCCGAGGTAGAGGTAAGAGGAAAGAAAAACTATGACCCGTTGAACAAATCAGTTTTCATGGTACATTCACCGTAACGATCCACGAGTTCATGATGACGACCATTAAACTTCTGTCGTGATGACTTCAATCTTGTAGCTACATAATCCTGTTCCAGAAGCCTAACTGTAAGAAGTCTAGTAGCGCGATATAAAATATCTGCGTAGTTACGGCAAGCTCTGGCATAACGTATGAGTTGTGATATGAAAATTCCATACGCAGGTGCTGAAGGGATGTTGCCACAGCTAAAAGGAAAGTTGGCAATTCTGAATGAAAAGTCATCACGTTTGTCGTTTACCATCGATCTCTAAGTATAGATTAAGATATTAGGCTGACTTCACAGTATCTCTAGTATCCTTTATCTAAAGTTCTTTGGGGTAGATGCGATGTATCAAATCCCCGAAACTAGGATTGTTTAACGATAATACGTCACCTATATCGCAAAAACTGAGATCAAAAGATCTAGCTAAGGATGTTTTTTTCTTTCTGATCAGATCAGCTATAAAGTTTTTATGAGGGTGAAGGAATAGGTCAACAAGCAGAGGAGCACAATTTGTTCCCATTGGAATGCTGACCGTTTGTTGAAAAAAGCGTCCACCACACTGGCCAAATATGTTGTCGATAAAAAGTTCCAGCATTTTGAAAACATTTTCTGTATATTTGGAAAATTTGGAATTGTTTCTTACAAAGTATGAGGAATCTCTATCAAGAACTACATATTTGTATCTAGGTACACCATCTTTATTTGGATAAACAACGATGTGTAATGCTTTTGAATCGGGATTTTAACTGAGTATGGGGAATAGAAGTATACAGTGTTGAAAAATCATAGGTTTTAATGATATTATATTCTGATAATAAACTTGAATTGAGGGTGTCCAAAAGATCTTTCGAATTTTTCTGGATCCACATTGAATCAATACAACTACGGGAGTAACAAGTGTTGTGGTAAGACTGGAGACCCTCTTTCTAAGAAGTTTTGAAAGAGGTTTGGTGGTACATTTTTGTTTGAATGGATTCTTGTGGAGTTCAAGAATCCAGTACATAGACGGTAAATCACAATCATCGTCTTTGGTAGAAAGATCAAAAAAGGATAGCACAGATTTATAGTTATCCACTGTCTCTTCTTTGGAGAGTGTAGTGGCAGTATGGGTCGTATCACTGCTATTATTTTTCATGTCTACTTCTGATAATAAACATTTGATGCAATACGGTTTGCAGACAAAAACAATGTTGTTTTGGGCTTTGTCTGCTGGAACGACAACTTATTTGTCATGTATAGTAGACAATGTTGTTGCTATATTGGCGTCTTTGAAAAATGATGTAGCATTGACACTAATTGATCTACTTAAACCTTTCATTCGTTTCAAAATTAAAGACATCACGGTCTTATCACCTCTGACAGAGAATTAATGTCTTCTTGTTCTCGTTTTATTCATTTTCTTGCGTAGTCCTCCACTGGATCCATAAGAACTTTAAAGATAAAATTCCAATTTATGGAGCGCGGTTCACGGTAAAATATGGTTTAACCTAACGGTTTTGGAGATAATATGCGAAAAACTGCAGTCTGATCCCTACGTTCTTTTTTTAGTAACGTCGGCCATGAGTTTTCGATGGATCAAAAATCGAAGCATAAACTAAGATATACCCTAATACACAATCATATCAGCTTCCTTGAGTTCTGTACAGTAGTTTCTGAGAAAAAGATTTTTGGAAGTAAAACATTTTTGATTGTCCCCTCTTTGATGTTCTGCGACAGCGATTGTTTGAACTAGTAAACTATCCCGATGCCATTAATGAACATGTCCTTCTACGTGAATAATTAGAACTGTCCCCAGATGAAAATGCAGAAATTACAAAAGCTGTGCTAGAATGAATTGAGAATACTGATAGTTTCAATTAGACTTTTATAACCATTGAAAATCATGTATAATCCAACTTACTGTTTCAACTGATCATTACATGTACATGTAGATGATTGATGACAATGGGTTAAATTAGAAGAGTTGATAAAATCAGTTGTGATAATTTCACCAAGCCGAGCTCCCAAACTATATTCGTTTTTTCCTCTGGTTTCAACATTATTTTTTTGTCTTTTCAATTTATTTTGTCCCCACTCCCCTTTTATTTTCTTCCTAACTTTTTTTTTACATTATCACTTGTACATCCTTTTATAATTATAACTTACATTCACTATATTAACCAAACAATTATCATAAACAAAATGGTGGAATCACACTTTATGCTTTATGTGAGTTGATTTTGATAATTTGTGATTTAATATTATATGCTCCTAACCTCTTCAAAAGTATTCCTCATTTTCAGAAGCCTATATGTTAACATATATGTATATATATATTGTTTGCTCCACAACCAACATATTCCTCTACAATAACTATTTATTGAACCAAAAGTTTTAAATTTGTTTCGACAGTTTAAGTACTTTTGGAGCGGACTGGAGCATATAGGTATATGTAAATAATTAATAGTCTTGTTCTTTTTCTATATTCCATTTTGTTCTTAATAGGATATGATTTATATAATCAATTCCTGTTATCCAATACCCTTTGATTTATTTCAATAAAACGTTTGAAATTGAAATTGAAAGTAATAACATTAAAACCGCAAAATGGTCCAAAAAGGCAATCATGCTAAGTCCAAATCTATTAAGTAGTTTCAGAGGAATTGTTCACGATGACGACGACAGACGACGAAGGCGGACGCCAGCTACTGGCTTTAGCTCACAAAGCCAACGGTCAGGTGAGTTAAAAATAAAAACGGTAATACTAGTTGTCACTTTAATGCCTGATTATTTAGGTAAACCTGAGAAATGCGTATTTAGATATATTAGTCAAATTGTTATGCTCATTTCACGATCTTGAAACTTTTTTTCGCTTCCTTTTCTTGAAAAATTAAACTTGAAAGAGACAATTTCCTTTAAATTTTCCCTGAAACGAGTGTCAAACACAGCGTAGATCCATGGGTTAGCCACGTGATTTACCAGATAAAGGCGCTCTGCTAGACGCAGAAAAGCGAATTCCACTTTCGACAAATTATTTTCGTCGAACCAGTCTTTGGCTAGCTTTAAAACAAACAACGGGAGGTAACTTGTTGCAAATATTACAGAAATCGTGAATGCAATTCTTGTCATTTTGTCGCTTTTAACTTTAGACAGCGGACTTCCCGAGCTTTGTCGACGTATCCGAAGGCGATGCCGTTTGTAAAGTGTGCGACCAATGAAAGAATACATTACAAACAAGATGATTGTGTAGCAACAAAACAAAGCGATACTAAATATGCTGTATGCCATTGAATACGCGGTCGGATTTGATGCTGTAATAGGACAATTTTTACCTGACGTATGATTGTCAAACATTGCAACTTCTACATCAATGAGAACGAATTGTGGAATGGCTAAAACAAATCCAATCAGAAAACATCCAGCAATGTAGAACTGAACAGTTCGTAGTGATATCTGGGGATTGAAAGGGAGACAAATCTGTCGTAGCCGATGAACGGAGAGGAGCAGCAACAAATGGGACGAATAAAACACACCGAATAGAATGCAGAATGTAAAAGCCTTACATATCCATCTGTCATAGAATGTATAGTAGTTAAATATCCTGGCAATGTTGAATGGTATTCCTATAGCACATACTCCGAAGTCAATTATAGCTAGATTCCAGATTATAGATCTGTATACTGACGGAGTATACCTTTTCCCATAAATGACTAGCACGATTATATTCCCAGGAATACCAATGACCAATAATATGAAGAGGAAGACGATAGGCACAACGAAGTTCCCTAACGGTAGGTATTTATCTCCACCAGTCATGCTGGCGATGGACAGGCTATGCTCATGCACTTCTACAAAATGTATTTACAGGATCTCTATCCTATCTACATGAAGGTGATTCCACATAAACCAAAATGTTCATTGTAAATGAGATATCCTGATAATTGTATCAGCAGCCCATTTCATTTATGAAAAGTATTTATAGAAAAATGAACTTCACGTATTTAACACCCGTGTGCTCTAAAGATAATATCTCAAGGTAAGTATTTAGTTCAGGAAGTAAATCTGTCATCTGAAGGGATTGTGAAATATGGCACAGAATAAAAGTTCTAAACTTTAAAGATTGAGTCATACAATAAAATTTATCATGGTAAACAAAGATATTTTACATCAAGTGTTTAGCTTTGATTTTGAAAGACCTGACGAAATGGGAACATCTGATTTAACAAACCGTTGTTCTTTCCGACGGGACATACTTTCAGAAGTTTTTGACTAATTGAAATTCAGTGCATATAAACATTTTTCAAACTGAACAGGCCAAAATGTGCCAATGAATACAAAACAGCCTATACATGAATTTAAGAAGCTGTACATCATATACGGCAGGTAAATGTTCGCCTGTACCATGCATATTTGTTCGTACTTACCATATTTTGTATGACAGAAAATAAATTTTGACAGATTTGCACAAGTTAAAAATCATAAATTCATTAACTATGTTAAATGAGCACATAAAGTACTCAAGCTTCTGTATTTCTGTTCATGTTACAAATCAAAATTCTTTTCAATTTAATATGAGATAAGGAGATATATCCAAAAACTGCTGTTTTACTAAATGGACATTTTTTCCACAGATAAAAAGTCACCACACCAGTTCTAGGCAGATTACCGTAAATAACATTCATATCAAGTTCGGTTCTAATTGGTCAAGTAGAGTCGGAGGTGAAGAATTTTGAAAAAGTATTCGACGGACGCCAAATGATGGCAAAGATCACAAAGAGCTTAAAACTGACATCATTAAGATCTCGACTTTACTTTGATATAGCTCTTTAAACAGCAATCTTACGTTTTGGAATGCCTCATTTCAACTGTTATATCTGAGGGTCTTGAGAGCCTGAATCACCCACCGGTTAAATCATTTAAAGCTTAAATGGCCACTGGCGGTCACCTTGTTTAATCAAGTAGAACTAAAATTTTATCAGAGTTAAAGTTGTTCCTTGAATTCTTTCTGCCTAGTTTGATCACTATTGGTTTAGTAAAAGCAACGAGTTAGGCCAAAATGTTTCCCATAGGGTTTCAGTGGTAACGTTGAGTGGCCGCAGCCACCTCCTGAGCCACACACAAAGTGAATTGTTTGTAAAACGAATTGGGGTCATTAAACTTACTGTGGCTTAAAAACATAAATGGGCTCTAGAAGCCATCTTGTTAATTCAAGCAGAATTAAAATTCTTTAAGATGTTATAGTTGATCCTTTTTATGATTTTTTTCCTAGTATGGTCACTAAAGCAAAGATATAGGCCAAAATATGTTTCCCATAAGGTTTAATGACAACTCTGAGTGGCCCCAGCTACCCACTGAGCCACCTGAGCCAAGCAACAGACTTTTTGAAAGTAATAACATTAAAAATAGCAAAATCATAAAAAATGGGCAATAACTAAAAAAATGGCCAAACATATTATTATGAAACTTTGACCACAGACAGATCCCATCATGATGAACACTTTCACCCCAAGTCTAAATATGGCTTAACAAAAAAAAGAAGAAAAATCCCTCATACTGACAATATGGACTATTTTAAGTAATAGCAGCCAAACGAACCAAAAATCCCCACCTCAGTTCTATAAAAGATACCCTAAGGAACATTTATGTCACGTTTGATTGCCCCTGTGGTTTTGGAGAAGACATTTAAAAAATATATCCCTACGACAACAGATCACGACAGATGCAAAGTGATAGCAATAGCTCAAGTGGCCTTTCGTCAGGTGAGCTAAAAAAGGTCAAACAACTTGGGCAAAAAAAAGGCACTGAAGAGCTTGCAAAACCAATAAAATAACGATATTTTTTCTGTATCTATCACAGTTGAGAATTCCAGTAAGTAATACAATTTAGACCTAAATCAGAATTCAATACCACAGTAGTCTCAGATGAAAGAAGACCTTTTTCTATAAAAAAAAATAGGACATTAATGGAAAATTAAGTTATACCATCCACGTAATGGCTGAAAAAAAAGGGGGATGGCAACAATGTTTAAAATAACCTTATTCCAAAACTACATTTAGATTTTGCTGTAAATCGAACTTTACCTGTATTTTATGGTACTAAACAACTGTGTATAGTTAAAAAAAATCAAGGGAACCAAGATTCTAGTGGAAATCAAAATAATGTAATCCAGGGACAAAGACTTGACATGGAAAACAGACAAACATGACAAAGAATATAAAGTAACTAAAATAATACATACAAAGTAACAAAAGTAATTAAGCAACTCAGACTCCAGTAATAACTGTGAGTATGCCACAGGATGTTACCATTGATGATATTGGAGTAATTAAATAAAACTGTTCTCATCAAATATCATCATAATGCTATATCTTCCTATGGGTTATTTTTAGAAATTATTGAAATGACAGCTTCTATTTATGTTATATCATGTACACATCATTATTATCACAAAAACAAGTTTACACTGAGCTACATTTCTAACCAGTTTAACAGGGAAGATTTAGTATGGTACACTTCATCTTAACTTTTTGAACAACAGAATGGGAAGATGTTAAGGTCACAGGTAGAAAAAAGTTGTCTCTCTCACCTGCTATAATCAGTCTCAATAATCTGGTTTAGCTTATCATAACAGTTTCTATTCGAGAATCATTAAGTATAGAAAAACCTCATATTTTTTCACTACTTTTTCAGAACACATGCAACTTTTATTATATAATGAAATTAAATAATAGAACATTATATCATATCTAAATACATAGTTTTTCATCCTTTTTTGTAAATAAACAAGAAAATATTCAGCTAACTTAAATATGAGTTTGTTTAAATCTAGTTAGAATGTTAACTATAAATAAATGAACTCAACTACTAAATGAATTGACTTAGAATAATTAGCTAGTGTAAAGCACATGGTATACCCATCCCATTCCTCAGAAGAAAAAGATAAAACAATAAAAATATTAAATAGAGTTTTCTTACATTTCTATAAACATTTAAAAGTAACTATTGTTTAAATCCTTAAAGCACTTCTGAATTATTTTACAATAAATGGACAGACAGATGGAAAGAGAGTGGAATACCATAAACATCAGGCAAAGACCAGAATATTAAAAAAAAACAGTTGCATTTAAAGGTTCAACGTTTAATTCATGTACTTATTGACAACATGTAAGAATATAAACTGAAGCACTGTTAGGCTTACAACAATCATTGAAGTGACTCACTAAGACTAATCACTGAGAGTCTCTCATATATAACATTCATGTACATGTAGCATCATTGTTAAATCTCCTTTGGTGCATTCATCTACCAGAGCTTTATAAAGTTAGAAATTATCTTGCTCAGATTAACTATCAAAGACATACTATATGAACATCATGAGTGTATTGGAGACAATATTTGTCCATTCCTGAGCGGAGCTGGTTGCTGAAACTGATGGAACTCCACATCATGACTTGGCACGAAGTAGAGAGGGATGTAGCTCACATTACCAGTTGACCAAATCTGAAAAAGGTTAAAAAAAACTAGCGTAAAAAACTAGTCTAAAAGTAGAATACTGACTGGGTCTACAAAAATGAACCAAAATGAAGGGTTTACAAAACCTTACTATCCTCGTTTGTCTACCCTGAACTTGACTTTTTATGAGCAACTCGGTGGGTGTTTCTAGAACAGCAGAGGACGCTTACCCTATCGGTGCACCTAGTCCATGCTCCCAGTTTTTAGTGGAGTCTGAGTTGCTCATTTGCTTTTGTTACTTTGTATGTATGATTTCAGTTACTTTATGTCCTCTGTTGTGTGTGTCTATTTTCCATGTCTGGTCTTTGTCCCTGGATTACATTCTTTTGATTACCGCCTTAGCCTTGGTTCCCTTGATTACTCTTACAAAGTACTATTCAAGTCACTATTGTCCTTTTTCTGTATAAAATAGTGAAGAGAATAAGGGCTGTTCCATTTAAAGATATGAGGTAGCTGGGGAAGGCATTTTTTTCACCAGGAAGCCACCCATAAAAGTATAATAATTGTCGGAATGTCCAGATTAGGATTCAAATTCCATCCCAATCTAAATGAATAATTACACGATTTTTTTGTTATATTAACATATTGTCATATTTAGATAATGTCAACAGGTTTTCTTTAGAAAAAAAGCATGTAAAACTGAAATTTTGGTATAGAGCATAAAACTGAACGTTGGTTACTTAGGAAAAAATCAGCAGAGTGGAATGAAATGTAAACTTGATCTGTAACTCATCAAGATAGACTCACATACCAAAAATCAGTGCAATATGTGCAAACCTTTAGAAAAATGTGAGGAAAACTTCAATTTCGGTAAATTTTTCAAAGTTCAAGGACCATAACTCAGACAAAAATCAGCAAAAATGAAACTTAACCTTGATCTGTAACTCATGAGGGTAGACTCAGCTCAATATCTACAAGTTTTTAGAAAAAAAAGTGAGGAAAATTCTATTTCGGTAATTTTTTTCAAAGTTAAAGGGCCATTACTCGGACAAAAATCAGTAGAGGGGAATGAAATGTAGTAAACTGCAAGTATCTGCAAGCATTTTAGAAAAAGTGTGGAAAAACTTAATTTCGGTAAATTTTTCAAAGTATAAGGGTTATTATTGGGACAAAAAACAGTGAAGCGGAACCAAACACAAACATGATCTGTAACTCATAAGGGAAGACTCACATACCAAAAATCAGGTCAATATCTGCAAGTGCTTAGAAAAAAAGTGAGGAAAACTTAAATGTCGGTAAATTCAAGGGCCAATACTCAAAAAAAAATCAGTGAAGCAGAACAAAACTTGAACATGATCTGTAACTCATAAGGGCCGACTCACATACAAAAAATCAGCTCAATATCAACAAGCATTTAGAAAAAAAGAGAGCAAAATTTCCATTTCAGTAAATTTTTCAATGTTCAAGAGCCATTACTCAGACAAAAACCAGCAGAAAGAAATGTAAATAACTTGAGCTGTAAATCATAAGGAAAGACTCGCACACCAAATATCTGCTCAATATCTGCAAAATTTTAGAAAAAAAGGTGCGGAAAACTTAAATTTCGTTAAAGTTTTCAAAGTTCAAGTTCATAACTTTAAAAAAAATCAGCGGAGCAGAATGAAATGTAAACTATATCTGAAACACATAAAGGCAGACTCACATACCAAAAATTAGCTCAATATCTGCAAGCCTTTAGAAAAAAGTTTTGGACGGACAGAGTGCAAATCAAAAAGTCCACTTCGGCTAAAGCAGGTACGGGACTAATAAGCACAAGGCAAAATAAATTGCAAAAATGTGAAAAACATTTGGTTAAATTGCCATGGTCATTCAAAGTAAATATCTTAGTACTCAAGCCAGGTAAAAAGAGAGGTGCTCTTCAGATTTTAATTCATTGATATAATAATATGAATGGGTAAAGAGGTACCTTAAACAAGAGGCATCCGTAGGTGCCTGAATCGCTCAACTGATTAATTTTTTTCCTTTCAAGGGCAATAACTCTGACAAGGAACTGTCCAACAATGTTGACCCGCAAGGATTTTGGTCATCAAAAGAAAGTTTCTATCTATTTATTATAGTTTTCAAGATGTTGGCTGAAAACTATAAAATACTTCATTTTTCACCTTGAAAGGGCAATAACTCTAGCCAACTTAGATCCAATTCAAAGTTTTGTAGGCAGTATGATAAGGATAATTACGGCAACTGAAAAAACTTGGCTAAATCTAACATTTTTGGAGATATATGCAAAAAAATTCTGTCTGACCCCTATGTTCTATTTTAAGTAACAGTGACCATGTTTTTCAGCAGATAAAAAATCGCCACATCAGTTCTATGCACAATACCTTTAGAAAAAAATTCATGTCAAGTTTGGCTCTAATAACACCATGTGATGGCAACATTTCACATGACCTTTGGCAGGGTGAGCTTAAAAAGAGACAAGAGGCCTTGGAGTCAAGACAGATTTGGAGTGTAAGCTTTTAGCTGAATACTTACCACAGTCAACATAGCACCATTGTCAAATTTAGGTTGAAATGAGATGTGATTTGGAAGGGCATCATATTCTCCCTGTATAAATCCACTAAAAAGAAATTGACAAACAACTATAGTTGTAGATAGACATGATAAAATCAATAAAAAGTTTTAATAAGTGATTATAATGGGTATGATCTAAAAATAGTACCAACCATTTTTACCTTATCTCACTGACAATCACTAAAATAAATTATTGGTATAGATTTGGGAATATAGTCCAAAGTCCAATAAGTATTGACACACCATTCATGCATTATTAATACAGCTCTGAATACATGGAATTTGGATTGAGATTCAATGTTTGAATATGGCCTCTTTGACCCAAGTTACTTAAAAGCATAGGTCTGACATACATCCCCAAAATCAATACAGTCTTCCTTTTATAGTAGGGCATCTTCTGGTATATTTTTAAAGAGATCCCCACACTTTTACTTACATGAGGAAAATCTTTGTTTCAGGCATTTTTTTGGCCCCTCATTCATAAACAGTTCAAGTTAAAACCCCAAAAATATTTTGTGGTTGTAAGAAGTTCATAGCAACAAAAACACAAAACAAAGATTGTTTTAGTAACTACGCTATCACGACTAACCCAGATTAGAGATTATCAATAATCGTGATAAATCATGGTTAAAATGGTGTTTTTATCATGCATCTTGTGTTGCTACATTATATATAATTGTGATCTGTACACATGATAGTGTTTCTTTAAGCAATAATGAATAATTACATTCTTTATCAATATTTAAAACATTTATAGCATTAAGTAATTATTTATTATCCTGATATGAGTTCCTAACAGCTAATTGAGAGATTAATGCATAAGGTTTTACAACCTTCCATTGTAAATCAGTAACTACTTGAGTTTTAGGTTGAAGGGGGTAGCATAAAATTTCTATCATCCTAATAATTAGTCCTGTGTCTTTTGCTGTTTTAAGAGAATTCTGGTCCAGCTTCGAACTTTGTATTTGATAATTCCCCATCTAAGAATCAGGCATGATGCACATAAGGTGTGGCACATGAAGAAAAAAAAACAAGACTTTATTGCATATTTATACCTCCAGATATAGCCATCAAGGTATTTGTAAAGTTCACCTTTTTAAGATATTAATAGGTCAAATTTATTTGAAATGCACTATGGAAAAATGGTGGGAAAATTTACCTGCACTATATAATCAGTAAAAAATACCTATGTCACTGATGCTTCACGATAAATTTAGCTTTTGGGTTGTTACTAGTTACTAGATATACTGAATATTTATGCGTATTTGAGACAAAAAAACACCAAATTGAGAAAAATGATGTACCACCCATTGCCTGATTTGTACACAGAATGGTACTTAACATAATGAAATCTAAGTTGCAGTCTTTATAAAAATCAGGCAGGAGGTGGGTAATTTAAACTTGACAAAAAACAAACAGATTTACTTTTGTTTCTGATTTAAAAATAGTAACAGACCACCCCAAACAAACAGTAACAGTCCACCCAAACAAACAGTAAAAGACCACCCAAACAAACAGTAACAGACCAACTCCCAAACAAACAGTAACAGACCACCAAACAAACAGTAACAGACCAACTCCCAAACAAACAGTAATAGACCACCCAAACAAACAGTAACAGACCACTAAACAAACAGTGATAGACCAACACCAAACCAAACAGTAACAGACCACCAAGCAAAAAGTAACAAACCAACACCAAACAAACAGTAACAGACCACCCAAACAAACAGTAACAGACCACTAAACAAACAGTAACAGACCAAAACACAAACAAACAGTAACAGACCACCAAACAAACAGTGATAGACCAACACCAAACCGAAACAGTAACAGACCACCAAGCAAAAAGTAACAAACCAACACCAAACAAACAGTAACAGACCACCCAAACAAACAGTAACAGACCACTAAACAAACAGTAACAGACCACCAAACAAACAGTAACAGACCAACACACAAACAAACTGTAACAGACCACCAAACAAACAGTGATACACCAACACCAAACCAAACAGTAACAGACCACCAAGCAAAAAGTAACAAACCAACACCAAACAAACAGTAACAGACCACCCAAACAAACAGTAACAGATCACTAAACAAACAGTAACAGACCAAAACACAAACAAACAGGAACAGACCACCAAACAAACAGTGATAGACCAACACCAAACCGAAACAGTAACAGAACACCAAACAAACAGTAACAGACCAACTCCAAAACAAACAGTAATAGACCACCCAAACAAACAGTAACAGACCACCAAACAAACAGTAACAGACCAACACCAAACCGAAACAGTAACAGAACACCAAACAAACAGTAACAGACCACCAAACAAACAGTAACAGACCACACAAACAAACAGTAACAGACCAACTCCCAAACAAACAGTAACAGACCAACTCCCAAACAAACAGTAACAGTAACAGACCACCAAACAAACAGTAACAGACCAACTCCCAAACAAACAGTAATAGACCACCCAAACAAACAGTAACAGACCACTAAACAAACAGTAACAGACCACCAAACAAACAGTAACAGTCCACGCATACAAACAGTAACAGACCAACCAAACAAACAGTAACAGTCCACCCATACAAACAGTAACAGACCACCAAACAAACAGTAACAGACCACCAAACAAACAGAAACAGACCAAAACACAAACAAACAGTAACAGACCACCAAACAAACAGTAACAGACCACCAAACAAACAGTAACAGATCACCAAACAAACAGTAACAGACCACCAAACAAACAGAAACAGACCAAAACACAAACAAACAGTAACAGACCACCAAACAAACAGTAACAGACCACCCAAACAAACAGTAACAGACCACCAAACAAACAGTAACAGACCACCAAACAAACAGTAACAGACCACCAAACAAACAGTAACAGACCAAAACACAAACAAACAGTAACATACCATCCAAACAAATGGTAACAGACCAACACCTAAACAAACAGTAACAGTCCACCCAAACAAACAGTAACAGACCAACACCCAAACATACAGTAACAGTCCACACAAACAGTAACAGTCCACCCAAACAGTAACAGACCACCCAAACAAAAAGTAACAGTCCTCCCAAACAGTAACAGACCACCAAACAAACAGTAACAGACAACCAAACAAACAGTAACAGACCACCAAACAAACAGTAACAGACCAAAACACAAACAAACAGTAACATACCATCCAAACAAATGGTAACAGACCAACACCTAAACAAACAGTAACAGTCCACCCAAACAAACAGTAACAGACCAACACCCAAACATACAGTAACAGTCCACACAAACAGTAACAGTCAACCCAAACAGTAACAGACCACCCAAACAAAAAGTAACAGTCCTCCCAAACAGTAACAGACCACCAAACAAACAGTAACAGACAACCAAACAAACAGTAACAGACCACCAAACAAACAGTAACAGACCAACACCAAACAAAACAGTAACAGTCCACCAAACAAACAGTAACAGATCACCCAAACAAACAGTAACAGACCACCAAACAAACAGTAACAGACCACCAAACAAACAGTAACAGACCACCCAAACAGTAACAGACCACCAAACAAACAGTAACAGTCCACGCATACAAACAGTAACAGACCAACCAAACAAACAGTAACAGTCCACCCATAAAAACAGTAACAGACCACCAAACAAACAGTAACAGACCACCAAACAAACAGAAACAGACCAAAACACAAACAAACAGTAACAGACCACCAAACAAACAGTAACAGACCAACACACAAACAAACAGTAACAGACCACCAAACAAACAGTAACAGACAACCAAACAAACAGTAACAGACCACCCAAACAAACAGTAACAGACCACCAAACAAACAGAAACAGACCAAAACACAAACAAACAGTAACAGACCACCAAACAAACAGAAACAGACCAAAACACAAACAAACAGTAACAGACCACCAAACAAACAGTAACAGACCGCCAAACAAACAGTAACAGACAAAACACAAACAAACAGTAACAGACCACCCAAACAAACAGTAACCGACCATCCAAACAAACAGTAACAGACCACCAAACAAACAGTAACAGACAAAACACAAACAAACAGAAACAGACCAAAACACAAACAAACAGAAACAGACCAAAACACAAACAAACATTAACAGACCACCAAACAAACAGTAACAGACCATCCAAACAAACAGTAACAGACCACCAAACAAACAGTAACAGACAAAACACAAACAAACAGAAACAGACCAAAACACAAACAAACAGTAACAGACCACCAAACAAACAGTAACAGACCAACACACAAACAAACAGAAACAGACCAAAACACAAACAAACAGTAACAGACCACCCAAACAAACAGTAACAGACCACCAAACAAACAGTAACAGACAAACACACAAACAAACAGTAACAGACCAACAAACAAACAAACAGTAACAGACCACCAAACAAACAGAAACAGACCAAAACACAAACAAACAGTAACAGACCACCAAACAAACAGTAACAGACAACCAAACAAACAGTAACAGACCACCAAACAAACAGTAACAGACCACTCAAACAAACAGTAACAGACCACCAAACAAACAGTAATAGACCACTCAAACAGTAACAGACCACCAAACAAACAGTAACAGACCAACCAAACAAACAGTAACAAACCAACACACAAACAAACAGTAACAGTCCACCAAACAAACTGTAACAGACCACCAAACAAACAGTAACAGACCACCAAACAAACAGTAACAGACCATCACCCAAACAAACAGTAACAGAAAAACACACAAACAAACAGTAACAGACCACCAAACAAACAGTAACAGACCACTCAAACAAACAGTAACAGACCACCAAACAAACAGTAACAGACAACTCAAACAGTAACAGACCACCAAACAAACAGTAACAGACCATCCAAACAAACAGTAACAGTCCACCAAACAAACAGTAACAGACCACCCAAACAAACAGTAACAGACCACAAAACAAACAGTAACAGTCCACCAAACAAACAGTAACAGACCAACACACAAACAGTAACAGACCATCCAAACAAACAGTAAAAGTCCACCAAACAAACAGTAACAGACCAACACACAAAAAACAGTAACAGACCACAAAACAAACAGTAACAGTCCACCAAACAAACAGTAACAGACCACCCAAACAAACAGTAACAGACCACCAAACAAACAGTAACAGACCAAAACACAAACAAACAGTAACATACCACCAAACAAACAGTAACAGAAAAACACACAAACAAACAGTAAAAGACCACCAAACAAACAGTAACAGACCACCAAACAAACAGTAACAGACCATCCAAACAAACAGTAACAGTCCACCAAACAAACAGTAACAGACCACCCAAACAAACAGTAACAGACCACAAAACAAACAGTAACAGTCCACCAAACAAACAGTAACAGACCAACACACAAACAGTAACAGACCATCCAAACAAACAGTAAAAGTCCACCAAACAAACAGTAACAGACCAACACACAAAAAACAGTAACAGACCACAAAACAAACAGTAACAGTCCACCAAACAAACAGTAACAGACCACCCAAACAAACAGTAACAGACCACCAAACAAACAGTAACAGACCAAAACACAAACAAACAGTAACATACCACCAAACAAACAGTAACAGAAAAACACACAAACAAACAGTAACAGACCACCAAACAAACAGTAACAGACCACTCAAACAAACAGTAACAGACCACCAAACAAACAGTAACAGACCACTCAAACAGTAACAGACCATCAAACAAACAGTAACAGACCATCCAAACAAACAGTAACAGTCCACCAAACAAACAGTAACAGACCACCCAAACAAACAGTAACAGACCACAAAACAAACAGTAACAGTCCACCAAACAAACAGTAACAGACCAACACACAAACAGTAACAGACCATCCAAACAAACAGTAAAAGTCCACCAAACAAACAGTAACAGACCAACACTCAAAAAACAGTAACAGACCACCAAACAAACAGTAACAGTCCACCAAACAAACAGTAACAGACCACCCAAACAAACAGTAACAGACCACCAAACAAACAGTAACAGTCCACCCAAACAAACAGTAACAGACCACCAAACAAACAGTAACAGACCACCCAAACAAACAGTAACAGACAACAAAAAAAACAGTAACAGACCATCCAAACAAACAGTAACAGACCACCAAACAAACAGTAACAGACCACCCAAACAAACAGTAACAGACCACCAAAAAACAGTAACAGATCACCCAAACAAACAGTAACAGACCACCCAAACAAACAGTAACAGACCACCAAACAAACAGTAACAGACCAACACACAAACAAACAGTAACAGACCAAAAACAAAACAGTAACAGTCCACCAAACAAACAGTAACAGACCAACACACAAACAAACTGTAACAGACCACCAAACAGTAAAAGAACACCAAACAAACAGTAACAGACCACCCAAACAGTAAAAGACCAACAAACAAACAGTAACAGAACACCCAAACAGTAACAGACCACCAAACAAACAGTAACAAACCAACACCAAACAAAACAGTAACAGTCCACCAAACAAACAGTAACAGACCAACAAACAAACAAACTGTAACAGACCACCAAACAAACAGTAACAGACCATCCAAACAAACAGTAACAGACCAACACACAAACAAACAGTAACAGACCACCCAAACAAACAGTAACAGACCACCAAACAAACAGTAACAGACCACCCAAACAGTAACAGACCACCAAACAAACAGTAACAGAACACCCAAACAGTAACAGACTACCAAACAAACAGTAACATACCATCACACAAACAAACAGTAACAGACCACCAAACAAACAGTAACAAAACAACACCAAACAAAACAGTAACAGTCCACCAAACAAACAGTAACAGACCAACACACAAACAAACTGTAACAGACCACCAAACAAACAGTAACATACCATCCAAACAAACAGTAACAGTCCACCAAACAAACAGTAACAGACCAACTCCCAAACAAACAGTAACAGACCAACACACAAACAAACAGTAATAGACCACCCAAACAAACAGTAACAGACCATCCAAACAAACAGTAACAGACCACCAAACAAACAGTAACAGACAAAACACAAACAAACAGTAACAGACCACCCAAACAAACAGTAACAGACCATCCAAACAAACAATTACAGACCACCAAACAAACAGAAACAGACCAAAACACAAACAAACAGTAACAGACCACCAAACAAACAGTAACAGACCAACACACAAACAAACAGTAACAGACCACCAAACAAACAGTAACAGACCACCAAACAAACAGTAACAGACCACCCAAACAAACAGTAACAGACCACCAAACAAACAGTAACAGACCAAAACACAAACAAACAGTAACAGACCACCAAACAAACAGAAACAGACCAAAACACAAACAAACAGTAACAGACCACCAAACAAACAGTAACAGACCACCAAACAAACAGTAACAGACAAAACACAAACAAACAGTTACAGACCACCCAAACAAACAGTAACAGACCATCCAAACAAACAGTAACAGACCACCAAACAAACAGTAACAGACAAAACACAAACAAACAGAAACAGACCAAAACACAAACAAACAGTAACAGACCACCAAACAAACAGTAACAGACCATCCAAACAAACAGTAACAGACAACCAAACAAACAGTAACAGACAAAACAAACAGAAACAGACCAAAACACAAACAAACAGTAACAGACCACCAAACAAACAGTAACAGACAAAACACAAACAAACAGAAACAGACCAAAACACAAACAAACAGTAACAGACCACCCAAACAAACAGTAACAGACCATCCAAACAAACAGTAACAGACCACCAAACAAACAGTAACAGACAAAACACAAACAAACAGAAACAGACCAAAACACAAACAAACAGTAACAGACCACCCAAACAAACAGTAACAGACCATCCAAACAAACAGTAACAGACCACCAAACAAACAGTAACAGACAAAACACAAACAAACAGAAACAGACCAAAACACAAACAAACAGTAACAGACCACCAAACAAACAGTAACAGACCAACACACAAACAAACAGAAACAGACCAAAACACAAACAAACAGTAACAGACCACCAAACAAACAGTAACAGACCAACACACAAACAAACAGTAACAGACCAACAAACAAACAAACAGTAACAGACCACCCAACAAACAGAAACAGACCAAAACACAAACAAACAGTAACAGACCACCAAACAAACAGTAACAGACAACCAAACAAACAGTAACAGACCACCAAACAAACAGTAACAGACCACCAAACAAACAGTAACAGACCACCCAAACAGTAACAGACCACCAAACAAACAGTAACAGAACACCCAAACAGTAACAGACTACCAAACAAACAGTAACATACAATCACACAAACAAACAGTAACAGACCACCAAACAAACAGTAACAAAACAACACCAAACAAAACAGTAACAGTCCACCAAACAAACAGTAACAGACCAACACACAAACAAACTGTAACAGACCACCAAACAAACAGTAACATACCATCCAAACAAACAGTAACAGTCCACCAAACAAACAGTAACAGACCAACTCCCAAACAAACAGTAACAGACCAACACACAAACAAACAGTAATAGACCACCCAAACAAACAGTAACAGACCATCCAAACAAACAGTAACAGACCACCAAACAAACAGTAACAGACAAAACACAAACAAACAGTAACAGACCACCAAACAAACAGTAACAGACCATCCAAACAAACAGTAACAGACCACCAAACAAACAGAAACAGACCAAAACACAAACAAACAGTAACAGACCACCAAACAAACAGTAACAGACCAACACACAAACAAACAGTAACAGACCACCAAACAAACAGTAACAGACCACCAAACAAACAGTAACAGACAACCAAACAAACAGTAACAGACCACCCAAACAAACAGTAACAGACCACCAAACAAACAGAAACAGACCAAAACACAAACAAACAGTAACAGACCACCAAACAAACAGAAACAGACCAAAACACAAACAAACAGTAACAGACCACCAAACAAACAGTAACAGACCACCAAACAAACAGTAACAGACAAAAAACAAACAAACAGTAACAGACCACCCAAACAAACAGTAACAGACCATCCAAACAAACAGTAACAGACCACCAAACAAACAGTAACAGACAAAACACAAACAAACAGAAACAGACCAAAACACAAACAAACAGTAACAGACCAACAAACAAACAAACAGTAACAGACCACCCAACAAACAGAAACAGACCAAAACACAAACAAACAGTAACAGACCACCAAACAAACAGTAACAGACAACCAAACAAACAGTAACAGACCACCAAACAAACAGTAACAGACCACCAAACAAACAGTAACAGACCACCCAAACAGTAACAGACCACCAAACAAACAGTAACAGAACACCCAAACAGTAACAGACTACCAAACAAACAGTAACATACCATCACACAAACAAACAGTAACAGACCACCAAACAAACAGTAACAAAACAACACCAAACAAAACAGTAACAGTCCACCAAACAAACAGTAACAGACCAACACACAAACAAACTGTAACAGACCACCAAACAAACAGTAACATACCATCCAAACAAACAGTAACAGTCCACCAAACAAACAGTAACAGACCAACTCCCAAACAAACAGTAACAGACCAACACACAAACAAACAGTAATAGACCACCCAAACAAACAGTAACAGACCATCCAAACAAACAGTAACAGACCACCAAACAAACAGTAACAGACAAAACACAAACAAACAGTAACAGACCACCAAACAAACAGTAACAGACCATCCAAACAAACAGTAACAGACCACCAAACAAACAGAAACAGACCAAAACACAAACAAACAGTAACAGACCACCAAACAAACAGTAACAGACCAACACACAAACAAACAGTAACAGACCACCAAACAAACAGTAACAGACCACCAAACAAACAGTAACAGACAACCAAACAAACAGTAACAGACCACCCAAACAAACAGTAACAGACCACCAAACAAACAGAAACAGACCAAAACACAAACAAACAGTAACAGACCACCAAACAAACAGAAACAGACCAAAACACAAACAAACAGTAACAGACCACCAAACAAACAGTAACAGACCACCAAACAAACAGTAACAGACAAAACACAAACAAACAGTAACAGACCACCCAAACAAACAGTAACAGACCATCCAAACAAACAGTAACAGACCACCAAAAAAACAGTAACAGACAAAACACAAACAAACAGAAACAGACCAAAACACAAACAAACAGTAACAGACCACCAAACAAACAGTAACAGACCATCCAAACAAACAGTAACAGACCACCAAACAAACAGTAACAGACAAAACACAAACAAACAGAAACAGACCAAAACACAAACAAACAGTAACAGACCACCAAACAAACAGTAACAGACCAACACACAAACAAACAGAAACAGACCAAAACACAAACAAACAGTAACAGACCACCCAAACAAACAGTAACAGACCAACACACAAACAAACAGAAACAGACCAAAACACAAACAAACAGTAACAGACCACCAAACAAACAGTAACAGACAAAACACAAACAAACAGAAACAGACCAAAACACAAACAAACAGTAACAGACCACCCAAACAAACAGTAACAGACCATCCAAACAAACAGTAACAGACCACCAAACAAACAGTAACAGACAAAACACAAACAAACAGAAACAGACCAAAACACAAACAAACAGTAACAGACCACCCAAACAAACAGTAACAGACCACCAAACAAACAGTAACAGACAAAAAACAAACAAACAGTAACAGACCACCCAAACAAACAGTAACAGACCATCCAAACAAACAGTAACAGACCACCAAACAAACAGTAACAGACAAAACACAAACAAACAGAAACAGACCAAAACACAAACAAACAGTAACAGACCAACAAACAAACAAACAGTAACAGACCACCCAACAAACAGAAACAGACCAAAACACAAACAAACAGTAACAGACCACCAAACAAACAGTAACAGACAACCAAACAAACAGTAACAGACCACCAAACAAACAGTAACAGACCACCAAACAAACAGTAACAGACCACCCAAACAGTAACAGACCACCAAACAAACAGTAACAGAACACCCAAACAGTAACAGACTACCAAACAAACAGTAACATACCATCACACAAACAAACAGTAACAGACCACCAAACAAACAGTAACAAAACAACACCAAACAAAACAGTAACAGTCCACCAAACAAACAGTAACAGACCAACACACAAACAAACTGTAACAGACCACCAAACAAACAGTAACATACCATCCAAACAAACAGTAACAGTCCACCAAACAAACAGTAACAGACCAACTCCCAAACAAACAGTAACAGACCAACACACAAACAAACAGTAATAGACCACCCAAACAAACAGTAACAGACCATCCAAACAAACAGTAACAGACCACCAAACAAACAGTAACAGACAAAACACAAACAAACAGTAACAGACCACCAAACAAACAGTAACAGACCATCCAAACAAACAGTAACAGACCACCAAACAAACAGAAACAGACCAAAACACAAACAAACAGTAACAGACCACCAAACAAACAGTAACAGACCAACACACAAACAAACAGTAACAGACCACCAAACAAACAGTAACAGACCACCAAACAAACAGTAACAGACAACCAAACAAACAGTAACAGACCACCCAAACAAACAGTAACAGACCACCAAACAAACAGAAACAGACCAAAACACAAACAAACAGTAACAGACCACCAAACAAACAGAAACAGACCAAAACACAAACAAACAGTAACAGACCACCAAACAAACAGTAACAGACCACCAAACAAACAGTAACAGACAAAACACAAACAAACAGTAACAGACCACCCAAACAAACAGTAACAGACCATCCAAACAAACAGTAACAGACCACCAAAAAAACAGTAACAGACAAAACACAAACAAACAGAAACAGACCAAAACACAAACAAACAGTAACAGACCACCAAACAAACAGTAACAGACCATCCAAACAAACAGTAACAGACCACCAAACAAACAGTAACAGACAAAACACAAACAAACAGAAACAGACCAAAACACAAACAAACAGTAACAGACCACCAAACAAACAGTAACAGACCAACACACAAACAAACAGAAACAGACCAAAACACAAACAAACAGTAACAGACCACCCAAACAAACAGTAACAGACCAACACACAAACAAACAGAAACAGACCAAAACACAAACAAACAGTAACAGACCACCAAACAAACAGTAACAGACAAAACACAAACAAACAGAAACAGACCAAAACACAAACAAACAGTAACAGACCACCCAAACAAACAGTAACAGACCATCCAAACAAACAGTAACAGACCACCAAACAAACAGTAACAGACAAAACACAAACAAACAGAAACAGACCAAAACACAAACAAACAGTAACAGACCACCCAAACAAACAGTAACAGACCATCCAAACAAACAGTAACAGACCACCAAACAAACAGTAACAGACAAAACACAAACAAACAGAAACAGACCAAAACACAAACAAACAGTAACAGACCACCAAACAAACAGTAACAGACCAACACACAAACAAACAGAAACAGACCAAAACACAAACAAACAGTAACAGACCACCAAACAAACAGTAACAGACCAACACACAAACAAACAGTAACAGACCAACAAACAAACAAACAGTAACAGACCACCCAACAAACAGAAACAGACCAAAACACAAACAAACAGTAACAGACCACCAAACAAACAGTAACAGACAACCAAACAAACAGTAACAGACCACCAAACAAACAGTAACAGACCACTCAAACAAACAGTAACAGACCACCAAACAAACAGTAATAGACCACTCAAACAGTA
This sequence comes from Perna viridis, assembly GCA_037379345.1. Lineage (NCBI taxonomy): Eukaryota > Metazoa > Mollusca > Bivalvia > Mytilida > Mytilidae > Perna > Perna viridis. Next base: position 1,440,569 of record CM074520.1, read on the forward strand.
ACAGACAAAACACAAACAAACAGTAACAGTCCACAAATACAAACAGTAACAGACCATCCAAACAAACAGTAACAGACAAAACACAACCAAACAGTAACAGTCCACAAATACAAACAGTAACAGACCACCAAACAAACAGTAACAGACCATCCAAACAAACAGTAACAGACCACACAAACAGTAACAGACCAACACACAAACAAACAGTAACAGACCACCAAACAAACAGTAACAGACCACACAAACAGTAACAGACCACCAAACAAACAGTAACAGACCATCCAAACAAACAGTAACAGACCACACAAACAGTAACAGACCACCAAACAAACAGTAACAGACCACCCAAACAAACAGTAACAGACCACCCAAACAAACAGTAACAGACCACCAAACAAACAGTAACAGACCACACAAACAGTAACAGACCACCAAACAAACAGTAACAGACCATCCAAACAAACAGTAACAGACCACACAAACAGTAACAGACCACCAAACAAACAGTAACAGACCACCTAAACAAACAGTAACAGACCACACAAACAGTAACAGACCACCAAATAAACAGTAACAGACCACCAAACAAACAGTAACAGACCACACAAACAGTAACAGACCATACAAACAAACAGTAACAGACCACACAAACAGTAACAGACCACCAAACAAACAGTAACAGACCACCCAAACAAACAGTAACAGACAAAACACAAACAAACAGTAACAGACCAACACACAAACAGTAACAGACCACCAAACAAACAGTAACAGACCACACAAACAGTAACAGACCATCCAAACAAACAGTAACAGACCACACAAACAGTAACAGACCACCAAACAAACAGTAACAGACCACCCAAACAAACAGTAACAGACAAAACACAAACAAACAGTAACAGACCACACAAACAGTAACAGACCACCAAACAAACAGTAACAGACCAACACCCAAACAAACAATAACAGACCACCCAAACAGTAACAGACCACCAAACAAACAGTAACAGACCACCAAACAAACAGTAACAGACCATCCAAACAAACAGTAACAGATCACCCAAACAGTAACAGACCACCAACCAAACAGTAACAGACCACCAAACAAACAGTAACAGACCAACACCCAATCAAACAGTAACAGACCACCAAACAAACAGTAACAGACCACCAAACAAACAGTAACAGACCACCCAAACAGTAACAAACCAACACCAAACAAACAGTAACAGTCCACCAAACAAACTGTAACAGACCACCAAACAAACAGTAACAGACAAAACACAAACAAACAGTAACAGACCATCCAGTTACAGTTTGTCATTCAGTTGTACATTTGTGATTACATAGATTGTGTTTTGACACAGAGTAAAAATGATTGTTCTTAAACTTGTTAGATTTTGGTTGATTTTATTGGAATATTAATACATGGTTAAAATGAAGATCTAAATACAGAAAGGACAAAAAAATATAGCATAAATAGATCACAACACATTGTTTATTCAGTGGGTTTTCACCATTAATAACCTCTTCCATAGGCAGTGTCTGAATTTGAAATGGACTGGTATCAAATGGTAAAGAAAATCAATCTGCATTTTTTCTTTATTCCTACTCTTTGGCAAGTTTTTAATTCACAGGAATATTTCAATCAATTTGAAAATCAGACTGTGTGTCACTTGCTCGTTAGTTAAACTAAAATCCACCAAAAGAAAGAGATAATATCACAGTTAATAAAGCAGTCTAAAAGTCCCATAAAAGTAACATTCATAAACTTTCTACAATATGTTTGGACCTTTTTGTAAGTTACTTTATACTTGAAAGTTTTATGAGAAAATCAATAAAATGCTTATTTCTAGTCCCTTTTTTGACACCTTGTACCTAAACTGTTTATGTCACAACCAACTAATGTTAAGTTTAATGGTGTGGCTCATTTTGATTCAATTTCAAAGAGATCCATTAACATTCACTCAAATTAATGCAAGAATATCTTGAAAAATTTTCTTCTGGCCCTTAATTTCTACAGGGTTATCAATTCATTCCTTTTATCATAAGGGTACCTTGTAGCACAATTTCATAAAATTCTAAAATCATCTCGAGTTGATTATCCTTACAGAAAGTATCTACAGAAGATAACCAAAGCATGATACCATTACACAACCACAATATCTATCATGTTGCTATTAAATGTTTCCATTAATGGACATTAACTGGTGTTATAATTTTAAAACAAACGTCTTGGAAACAAGGGTAGACGAATGGCAACAAAGAGAAAAATATGATTTGATTTAATTTCTTGAGACATTTTAATGGTACTGAAAGGATTATCAAACTAAAATGTTTTACAAAGACAATCCTGTCTACTGCCTACCTACATGATTTACTAGTCATAGGTAAGGAAACCATAAAGGAAGAGATCATACATTTTAAATAAGTTTACTTTATAACTTAATAACAGCAACATTGATCTTATGAAATTTTTAGAAGTGCTAAACAAATATCAATTTAAGTAACTGTCTTTGTAAGAATCATGCAAAATTTGAAAAATGTGAAACACCCCAAAAAAAGGCTACATATTTTTATTTTTGTAATTAAGTTGTTTTATAGGTCTATACTATGAAATGTGTAACTATTCATTCAAATCTGCCTGCTTTTAGGAGTTAATCAACATTGAAAATCCAGTAGATTCTATTGTATTTGAGCGCCATTTACAGAGTTATCTCCCTTAATTTTGAAATCTACAGTGCATTCTATACAATTTTTATCTCCTAAGAGCACGGGTTATATGAAAAACTGAATGTTAATTTCTGTTTACTATGACATTTCAAACAAAATATCAAAAATAAAAATATATGCTTTTTACCCATGAATCACATTTTGCATGATCTTTAGCTGGAGTGCTACTTAAGTTTTAGAGTTTGATGGACGAAGATGCAAAAGAATATAAATAGTATATAAATAGTAGATATGCCACCAGACTTACCATGGAGTCATTTCTAAAGCTAGATCTACCTTGGTTCTGAATATTATTATATGCCTCTGCAAATTTCCACCATCATCTGTAAAAAAAATACTATGAGACAAAACAAAGTGAAAAAATGGCTGTATTTCAATATCCATATATGTAAACACTAGAAAAATTGCGAGCTGATGGGAAATGGACAAAATGTTGTTTCTATTCCAATTATTTCAACTAATCAGAGATAAATGTGACAAAACTTGAATAAGCAGACAAACGGACAAGGTGACTCCAATATACCACCCACTCATTGATTTAGGGCATAATAATTACAGTGAACTGACTTTACAAAAACTTTGATAAACATTTCAGCTCAAACTTGCCAATAGCCCACAGTTTCCTATAGTTTTAAGCCTAATCTGTTTATCAGTTGTATGTCACATCATTGCAATATTATTTCGTAGTTGTTGTTGTTACTGAAGTAGACTACACGTTATCTGGCACAGCAACATATGAAACTTGATATCTGCATGGACAAAGCAAACGGAAACTGAAACTGGTTCCCAAAATGATACTCAAAACTTTACAAGATCCAGTTTTTTATATAGGATACAGACACACTTTTCAAATGAAATTCACATAGTTAGCTACACCTGAGTTCAGGTAAAAATCATATAAAGTTGATGTACAATTCATACAAACTTCACATGAGAGCATGATTTGGAAAAAAGCATGAAGTTTTGTGATTTTCATAAAGAAATTTTGGCAGGAAATAACATACTGCTTACCCCCACTCACATAGGAAGTAAAACAATGTTTATCTAAAAGCCTGAACATGTAAATAAGTACCTTGTAATAATATGGCCAGTCTTTCACCTGTTGGATCCCAGACCATGGTATGGACAACTCCTCCTACCCTGAAAGTATGTCATGTATTATTCAAATCAAGAAAATAGAACTGTGTGTTAGATCTATGACTTTAGTAAGTCATATGATTGTTAAGTAAGTGATATAAACAGGTGGAAATTTTTTTTTTCTTTTACAAGATGACTTTTTGTCTTATTTGTCTTTTGGTCTTTCACATACCTGTTAACCTAGTCAAAACTAATTGTGGGAGATCTCCTGCAATCTATTATAAAATTGTGGGAGATTTTGCATGACAACATTATCGACATATTTTGTTATGTTTTAAATTAAATAAAAAAAAAAAGATTTTAAATATTTTTTTTTTCAAAACCATATATACATGATATATACAAATGAATCAACAAAATGAATTATACGTGTATTCACAGAAGTGATGCTTGGTATGACATAAAATAGATTTTGCCCTGTTCCAATGTTCATCACTGGCATGTCAATGAATCTGGTTTTGATGGATCTGCTTCTATCTTTAAAAATGTGAACAAGAGAAGCAAAGAACTTTTTGGCACCCCTACCATAGCTTTCATCACATGAAATACTGAATGGTTACTGTATGATTGTAGCTTCAAGACTTGATACGATATCCTGCTTTATGATTTGGGTGCATTTAAACTTTTAACATCAAAATTTCTCTGAAATTTTATTGTCAGGGAATTTTTTTCACAAAGTCAGTAAAATGTTAGCCACACGGAAAGGCAACTTGTAATCAGCCACAAAATTAGTAAAATCTTGACATAACTATCCATTTGACATTGTATATCATGTTATTTGTCAATATGAACACAAATATTCTAGATAGACTTGTATGTCAAGCAGCTGTTCCAAGCGTTTTGATGATAAAACACTTTCACAACCCACACGGTTGTTGACATAAACAAAAATGGCAGACAAAAATTCATGCAAATTTGATAAATTCAATTACTGGAGGTTTTTACAGGAGGAAATCTTGAAACCGAGCGATCGATGTCTCCCACACAGAAGACTTTTTATTTGCAGGTCAAAAGTTAAAATTATTAGAGACTCCTGCAAACAATGGGAGGGTTAACACCTTATTGTCTTTCAATAAAATATTTATGTTATTTTTTCTCTTACTTTATGACTAACCCAAGTTATTCAATAAATCCTCAATCCCTGTTTTACATGTACAAGTATGTACTGCATACTAAATAGTACACTTGGATTGTCAAAATTGAAACAAAGTTTTTTATATCCTCAGTCATTATGCTAATATCTATTTTAGCATGTGTCATGATTGAGAGTGTAAGTGACAGAATTAAGTATTTATGTTCAATTTTTTTTAAAGCAAAAAAAATGTCACCATTTTTAATACCGTGAATAATTCAAACAGCTATTTAGCAAAATCACAATTTGGTCAAATTAGCATATCACGATAAAAATCTCATTAATAACTTTCTGAATTAATAGTAGTCAAGGGCTGATCAAAATATATATTATAAAATAAAACTCACTTGACTTCACTTCCATCTTCAGTTGGTATTGAAACTTCTGATAAGTCAACAGCAGCTACAGCTGAATTAGATCCACCAATCACAGGCCTCCTTTCATCATGAGCTGTAGAGAATGATAAGGAATAGATAATAGGTTCACTCTCTGTGGCGAACAACAGGATTTTACCATCTGGGCTCCAACAGGCACTCTAAAAATAAATCAATATAGAATGTGATAAAGGTGCTAGCTTTATTGCCAGCCAAAGTCGAAAGATGAATTTGAGTTAATTTCATGAAATCTGCAGTATTATTTGTCCTGTTTTAGTCATGTGTCATGCACTAATTAGGTCAAGTTACAGGCTGATCTAGATATTTCTAACTAAAATTAACCTACATATCTTATAAATATTTAATGTCATTAACTATTAGGACCTTTTTATCTCTATCAATAATATACAATAGCCTAGAATGTGGTACTGATAGAATTAACTGTGTAATACATGTGACTAACAAATAGTTTTTCATGTCAACTATAAGCCAGTTAAGTATTGGCATAAATTATGACTGCATGCATTTACATCATGTCAAACTTCAACACTTCAAGGTTCCATGTGGTTGTCTCCCATACCCTAAAATATCTATACTATCCACATACCTTACACCTGACAGTATATTTAGTCCACACTTCACAGTTCCATGTGGTTGTCTCCCATACCCTAAAATATCTATACTATCCACATACCTTACACCTGCCAGTACATTTAATACACACTTCACAGTTCCATGTGGTTGTCTCCCATACCCTAAAATATCTATACTATCCACATACCTTACACCTGACAGTACATTTAATCCACACTTCACAGTTCCATGTGGTTGTCTCCCATACCCTAAAATATCTATACTATCCACATACCTTACACCTGACAGTACATTTAGTCCACACTTCACAGTTCCATGTGGTTGTCTCCCATACCCTAAAATATCTATACTATCCACATACCTTACACCTGACAGTACATTTAGTCCACACTTCACAGTTCCATGTGGTTGTCTCCCATACCCTAAAATATCTATACTATCCACATACCTTACACCTGACAGTACATTTAATCCACACTTCACAGTTCCATGTGGTTGTCTCCCATACCCTAAAATATCTATACTATCCACATACCTTACCCCTGACAGTACATTTAATACACACTTCACAGTTCCATGTGGTTGTCTCCCATACCCTAAAATATCTATACTATCCACATACCTTACCCCTGACAGTACATTTAGTCCACACTTCACAGTTCCATGTGGTTGTCTCCCATACCCTAAAATATCTATACTATCCACATACCTTACACCTGCCAGTACATTTAGTCCACACTTCACAGCTCCATGTGGTTGTCTCCCATACCCTAAAATATTACAGAGATAACAATCAGCACATTTTCTTTATATACATGTGTTCCATATACCCGAGTGTATTCAGTGTTGCACACACCTAAGAGTTTAATCTTCCTGTACACATGAGTGTTGTACACATCTGAGAGTTTAAACTTTCTGTATACATTAGTTGTGTACACATCTGAGAGTTTAATCTTCCTGTACACATTAGTGTTGTACACATCTGAGAGTTTAATCTTCCTGTACACATGAGTGAGTATTTTACACACCTTGGAGTTTAATATTTCTGTACACCTGATTGTTATAATATATGCAATTTGTAAAGCTTAATAAATTCATGACAAACACTTTTCAAACCTTGTTATGCCCTTTTACAGAAAGTTGAGGTCAATACAATTACTGTGAAAGTACTTCAATTCATGCATCCCAATTTTTGTGGATTAGGGAAGAAACACAAGTTTGTGGCTTCTTGAATTTGTAGTTATGAGGTTTTCAGTAAACACATTAATGGGAATCTCCTTTTCGTTAAGAACAAATTTCAAGGTTTGGCTTACCCACAAAAACCACCAAAATTGGCATCCCACAAACAATAGTACTTCACAGTATCTTATTTTACTCAATTAAAATGTGATGGGTGCTGTAGATAATGAAAGCACAGGTTTTTCAGTTGGAGTTCATATTAAAAACATTGAAATACTTTGTCATATTGCATACACTTCAGTATTTTGTGTGCTGTATTGTTCTCCTTATCTTCAGTTATTATATATTATTGTATTTTATTCTGTTCACTAGATTATTACATGTACTGGTCAGAGAGTAGATCTCGCTATTTTCAAGACAAAAGCAGTTATTGTCAATCTGCTCACCAAAATTTTATCCCTCAATGAAATTATTGTATGTTAGCACATATTTGAGAGCAAAATATCAGCAATCTGATAGACGTTTTAACCTTAAATTTTGGATATGAACTCGTCTTTCAGGGTTTTGGGGCCATGGTTTTCCTTTCATCATTTGTCTGCCCCGGACTTGACTTTTTATGAGCAGCTCGGCGGGTGTTTCTAGAAAAGCAAAGGACGCTTACCCACCTGGTCCATGCTCCCAGTTTTTGGTGGAGTCCGAGTTGCTCATTTGCTTTTATTGCTTTGTGTGTATGATTTTAGTTACTGTATGTTCTTTGTTGTGTATGTCTGTTTTCCGTTTCGGGTCTTTGTCCCTGTATTACATTCTTTTGATTACCGCTATAACCTTGGTTCCCTTGATTACTCTTTCAGAGGAGAGGACGAGAAATCAGTTGGCGAGAATTACTTGCCGGCTAGAACTACTGCTTGACTAGTAGATCTGTGTTTCTTGTTTCCATGTTTTTGTCATGTACTTGAATTCTGATGACTTTGTCTTTCTATTGTGATGCTGCTATATATCTTTTTTTCGCCAATATTTTATAAACCTCATTTCCCTGATTTAACAAAAATCCTTTCCTAAAAGATCAAAAAGAAGTCCTGATATTAAAGTACCTGAAAAGATGTGATGGTGTAGCAGAGAATACTTTACTGCCATCTGGTGACCACTTAAGTAACGACACTCCTCCACCACCAACTCTTCTCAATGGGGTACAGGTCTCCATGGCAACATCCCATGCCTTGTAAAATAATATTGATATGTTTAATTAAAAGGATAATTTATGAGAACAAGTTTATGAACATATAATACATGCTGATAATGTATAAAAATACAGAATTATTACTTGTTTTAAATTACTCTAAAGCACAAATAATTTCTGTTTAAAATGACACAAGGGTAAAATTCACATTAATTTGAACTTGCAAAATGAAATTTTATCAAAACATCTCAAATATAAAAAGATACAAAATGATATAAATCTATACATATGTACCCCTTCACAACAAGATTTCTGACTTAGCCCTACCATAATGGCTGTGTCTACAGGTGAAGCTGACAATAAAACTCTGCCATTAGGGTCCCAGGCCAGACAGGTAACAGGGCTGTGGTTTGACTGTTGTAGTACTTGTACAGAACTGGTGGAGGGTCTTGTTGCTAGAGAGGTTGGTTCTACATGCCATATCAAAATACATGACTGACAGGCCACAGCTAACACAGAGGCTGACTGAGGTCTAAAATATATATATATAAATAAACTCTTATTTCATCATGTTTATATTTTCATTCCTTATCTTCAAACAAATATAATTAAATCATCTTGTACACCATAGATACAGTAATACTTTTCTTTAAGCCAATAAAAAAACAACGTCATTCAAGTTGGTTAGTTACTGATAAAACAGACAGACAGACACTGTATCAGGGCAATCAGGAGCTTGTTGTTCAGTGTGCATGCCATCATGTTGAAATCTTCTTGTGATATAGATCAGGAATATAATGTTTCAGGGGCAATTTTCCCATATTTCAAATTAAATTTTAATTTTGTAAAGTAATTATAGATTTTAAAATGAGTGAAAGTTAAATATTATAAAATATTAACTCAAGTTAATTAATTTCAATATCATAACAAATGAGCCTCGGCAACTTTAAAAGTTGATAAAGTCTGGGAAATAAATCAAAATATTGTTTGATAGCTTTTCCCTACCATAATTAGAATTGTAAAAAAAAATATAAATGAACACTGAACATTGAAGACTCAGTGATGTAATAAATACCACTTACTGCCATGCTATATCAGCAACATTTTTCTGTAGTTTATGTTTCAGTGTTGGTACTAAATCACTTTTAGCTGTGTGAACATGTATAGAGTCATCCTGAAGGACATAGGCAAACTTAACTGTATGGGGATGCCAGGAAAACGCATGCACTGGACTTCTTTTCCTGAGGGAAACAATAAAAATACTACATCATTACATGTACAATGAATCAGAAGAGACTGAAATCAAATTTTATCACATAACAACATTTTGTATCTATGTATATAAATTGTTCTGCATCATTATTTCTTAACAATCTAGTACCTACTATGAAAGTTTCATTGTTGATGTGGTACAAATTTTCATGGTATTCTTGGGTTTGGTAAACCACTAAATTTGGTTCCAAAGGAAAATTTACCATCCCTTAGTATGATCTAGTTGTCAAATACAAAAATTTACAAACTGACGATTCTACTCAAATCCATCAAAGTTGTTACCCATGAATTAAAGTTCTTTCACAGTATTAAGCTCATTAATTTACAGAATCCATTAGACTCAAATGTATCTATTTAACAACCTAAGAAAATCTATTAATTAAAACAATATTGTATTGAAAAGAATTGACACTTTTAATGTAGTCAATGGGAGATAACTCCTGTTTCCATCCTTGGAAAGTATTAAATTGTATTGTCATTTCTTAATGACTTATATTGTTTTCCTTCTGTATATACAAACATGGTCATCTGTTGCATTTACATAACATGCATACCCAGTTACAAATTGATCAGCACCTCAAGCTTTAAATACTTTGTATTAAGAGATAGATGTAGCATGATTTATGAAATAGTCATCCACCAAATGTCAACTGACAATTAAACTTCTATTCTATTTTAACTTCTGTTATTTTCAATTTTAATACAAATGCATAAAGTTTCCCTTAAATATAAACAAAATATTTATAAACTGGATGAAAAGAAAAGCTAAAGTCATTCCAAATTTTAATTCAGAACGGTCTACATTCTACAATCATAAAACTTACCAATTATAGGTGCTTGAAAACTTACAAATCATATCTTCATTTGACATCTAAAAAAAAAACAAAAGAATCAAATATCATTTCATAAGTTTTTATTCAGCTTTAGGAACTACTGTAATATATTAAGGATTATATGAAGTGAAGCAATTTTAAAATTTTAATTATTGTGTTTTATGAATTGTTCTCCGCAAAAATAGTAGAAATTGGTACACCATGAAAATTAATGCATTTATAGTACCTAACATCTTCTTACCACAAAAAAATTTCAAGCTACCTACAAAGGATGTGGCTGGGGATACTATTTTGTGGTAAAGAATTTGGTGCATGCAACATATCTTTGCAAATGTACATCAATGAGCTACATACTGATGTGGAATCATACCTGTATGAAGAAAGCTGGTGTAAATGACTTATTCTATTGGGTGAATATATGTGGAGATCAATGCGGAAAACTGGTCAATCTTACTAAGGTCAAAAGGCAACTTACAGATAAATGTGGAAACAGAGATCCATGGAGAGAACTAGTCCATCTTACTAAGGTCAAGGACTTCTTTGCCATTTCTGCTGTCCATGGAGGTACTAAATGTTAAAACAATGTGAAAGACAAATTATCAAGGAATGAAATAAAAGGAAAAATAGGTATAACTTGTATAGATATTAAATCACATATAAGAATGTTATATACAATACAACCCATCAAATTTCAATCATCAATTTAAATATAATATTATATTATGCATTTTTGGCAACTAAAACCAAAATAATCAAAAAATAAAAAAAACTAAAAAGGTGAGAGGGAGGGTGAATGCCCCTTGGACAAAAATTTAACAAATGTAAATACTATTAACCACTCTGATTAAATATAGCCAAATTCAAGCACAGAAACTGAATAAGACCATTAGAAACAAAATTACTAATTCATGAATAATTTATGTGTCCACCCCCTTCTTAGATCAAACTGGATTGAACTACAGTCAGACCTTGGTAGATCAAACTCCAAGAGATCATTGGAATGTGTTTGAGTTGTTAGGAGTTTGAGAAACTGAAGTTTATAGAATTCCAGATTTTTTTTTGTTGCCAATCCAAGTTCCACTTTATTGTTGGAAATTGCTTATTTCCTACAAAGTTTGTTCTTTTATAAGGTTATGTTGATTTGTTGACATTAAAATGCTGTTTTTGCTTTTCAAAAAGTTTCAGAGTTTGAGTGCCTTGGTAAATAATTTGTTGACATTAAATTTTCTTTCATGCTTTCATTATGCTGACTTGCAATGATGTCAATTAATTATCTTTCAAAACAAACCCTTTTGTTTGGGGTGGTTAAACATATGGTTTATGACATTGTCACAAATCTTCTGAACAACTATCAGTAATCCTGGTGTCATCACATTTTTCACTGGACTCACAAAATATAAATGGGACTCATCATTTTCAAAAGTGTTAAGTCCAAGACTCACCATCTCAAAATCCTACAGAGAACCCTGGTGGGAACCTCCAACATTATTGATATCCCAAGCTGACACTTATAACAGGATTCTTATGACTAGTGAACAAAGTCAAATATAGAAAATCCCAGGGTGAAAACATAAACAATTAGTACACTACAATATGGCCGAAAATATACAATTGAAAAATGTTTAAAAATACATTTACTGCTAGTTGTTCATAAGACAACCAAATCTTCATCACTTTCATTAAGGTGTTTCACGACAGATACAAATTTCTTAAATGTTTGATAAATATTTGTAATCTTTAATTGTTGTTGTTATTACATGTAAGTTTATTTGCCTTCAATGGACAGTGAAATGAATAAACATCTCCTTATTGTATCTTATATATATGAATTTACCTTCACTTTTACTCTTAACAACTTCTTCAAACACCCCAGACAGGCCCATCTCATACCTAAAATAAAACACAACATACTAAAACACCCCAGACAGGCCCATCTCGTACCTAAAATAAAACACAACATACTAAAACACCCCAAACAGGCCCATCTCATACCTAAAATAAAACACAACATACTAAAACACCCCAGACAGGCCCATCTCGTACCTACAATAAAACACAACATACTAAAACACCCCAGACAGGCCCATCTCATACCTAAAATAAAATACAACATACTAAAACACCCCAGACAGGCCCATCTCATACCTAAAATAAAACACAACATACTAAAACACTTTAAACAGGCCCATCTCATACCTAAAATAAAACACAACATACTAAAACACCCCAGACAGGCCCATCTCGTACCTAAAATAAAACACAACATACTAAAACACCCCAGACAGGCCCATCTCATACCTAAAATAAAACACAGCATACTAAAACACCCCAGACAGGCCCATCTCATACCTAAAATAAAATACAACATACTAAAACACTGCAAACAGGCCCATCTCATACCTAAAATAAAACACAACATACTAAAACACCCCAGACAGGCCCATCTCGTACCTAAAATAAAACACAACATACTAAAACACCCCAGACAGGCCCATCTCGTACCTAAAATAAAACACAACATACTAAAACACCCCAGACAGGCCCATCTCATACCTAAAATAAAACACAACATACTAAAACACCCCAGACAGGCCCATCTCATACCTAAAATAAAACACAACATACTAAAACACCGCAGACAGGCCCATCTCGTACCTAAAATAAAACACAACATACTAAAACACCGCAGACAGGCCCATCTCGTAACTAAAATAAAACACAACATACTAAAACACCTCAGACAGGCCCATCTCGTACCTAAAATAAAACACAACATAATAACACCACAGACAGGCCCATCTCGTACCTACAATAAAACATAACATACTAAAACAGCCCAGACAGGCCCATCTCATACCTAAAAAAAAACAAAACATACTAAAACACCCCAAACAGGCCCATCTCATACCTAAAAAAAAAACACAACATACTTACACCCCAGATAGGCCCATCTTGTACATAAAATAAAACACAACATACTAAAACACCCCAAACAGGCCCATCTCATACCTACAATAAAGCACAACATACTAAAACACCTCAGACAGGCCCATCTCGTACCTACAATAAAACACAACATACTAAAACACCACAGACAGGCCCATCTTGTACCTAAAATAAAACACAACATACTAAAACACCCCAGAAGGCCCATCTCATACCTAAAATAAAACACAACATACTAAAACACCCCAGACAGGCCCATCTCATACCTAAAATAAAACACAACATACTAAAACACCCCAGACAGGCCCATCTCATACCTAAAATAAAACACAACGTACTAAAACACCTCAGACAGGCCCATCTCATACCTAAAATAAAATACAACATACTAAAACACCCAGACAGGCCCATCTCATACCTAAAATAAAATACAAGATATTAGAACACCACAGACAGACCCATCTCATACCTACAATAAAACACAACATACTAAAACACCATAGACAGACCCATCTTGTACCTACAATAAAACACAACATACTAAAACACCCCAGACAGGCCCATCTCATACCTAAAATAAAATACAACATACTAAAACACCCCAGACAGGCCCATCTCATACCTACAATAAAATACAAGATACTAGAACACCACAGACAGGCCCATCTTGTACCTACAATAAAACACAACATACTAAAACACCCCAGACAGGCCCATCTCATACCTAAAATAAAATACAACATACTAAAACACCCCAGACAGGCCCATCTCATACAAATCAAAGTCTTTGGTTGCAACAGCATTTCAAATGTAACATGTACATGTATTGGAGTTTGAATTGATGAAAACTTTGTGTAGTCATAACATTTTTGTAGATGTTAAATTAGTAAAATAAACTTGATTACTGATACCAACCAAGCATGCATGGCACGCTTCCATACAGTTTCATCATGAGGCAGGAATGCTGACTTGGCATTTTCTCTACCAGCCAGAGATCTGTAATGGTCTGGAGATATCACTACAATAGGATAATCAGCCATCTACAAAACATGGTACATATTCAATCTACCATTTATCTAATTACAGAATTGAACAATTTCAGTCAGTTATATTTAGTTATAGAATATATTACACATGGCCACCATAAAGTGCTGTGTACATTATACCTGATATTTATTGATGAAAATGATCATGTGATTAAAATTTTAATTCAAGCATGTTTAATAAAAAATAAATATCTTTAAATCTTTAGAATACAATTTTACTGCAAAAGACATCCCTCATTATTTGAATTGAAACATCTTTACATTACTAATTAGCTAATATATCAAAGAAAAGATTTAGCACAGTAATCACACTGACCTTTGAACCTGCTGGTCCCTCAGTAACTCCAGTAACCAGTTGTCCATTTTGTTCACATATTGTGACAACATCAGAAGCAGGAAGAGTAGGAAATGTTGTCAAGATACTAGTACTTTCATTGTCCATTGGAAAACTTACAAGTCAAAAATACATGTAGTTCTACTAAAGAAAAGAAACACATTTTTAACAGGTATCTGAACATTAAGGGACAAATACTTGATGTCAGTTCAAAGCATATATATATATATTCTAATAAGAATTTTATACATTAGTATTACTTCACATTTGTCATTTTGCTCTGCATGACCCCCAAATTGATGACCTTTTGACTTCAGAAAAACAATGTCATATTACATTCAGGCATTGTTAATCTTTCAATTGAAAGTCAGTGCAATAGGAAAACAATGGAAAAATACATTATTTTCTGCAATGGCATCCAAAAGTGGAAATGCATCTATTCAACCATTCTAGTCAGAGTTTATCACATGTTGTGCAAAAACAAATGAAACTCAAAATTTCAATGCTTTCTAGTACTATCCTAGATCACACAATCAGAGCCTCGAGCAAACACAGTTTGTCTAGTGATGTACATGTAAAGGTCCCACCAGTTTCACTGTCTGTCCAAGAGATTGTAGAAATATGGAGCTTTAATTTAATCAAAAGTATTTGATGGTGAAATCTGTGTTAATTTATTAGACTCTTCCTGTGTTAATTGATTGCAGAGGAATTTGGATTGCAAATGGTATTATCAACTTGGTTTCCTTCTACACATGCACTCAGTTTGCACCCTCATTCAGGAACTTTGAATAGCATCTGGCAAATGTTTTTTTTTTTTTTTGTATATTTAAATAAACGTATATATGAGAACCGAACTCTTTATAGAAAACATTGACTTGCTTCATTGATAAAACAGAAAATAATGTTTAGGAAAACTAATGATGTTATCAGTCTTACTAATTCTTCTCGAAAACTGTCAGTCTGTCGGTCCTGACAGGCACTATTTGGGAAGGTCTGATAAAATTCCATGATCACATCGGACTAAATGTTCTGTAAATTATTTACTATTAAGGTCAGACAATATAATATTAAATGCTGGTCCATCATGATAAGTTTAGAAACTTTAGTTCCATGGTTTTAGAAGTATATCAGCATGATTATAGTAAAAAATTACGTAGTGTATTCAATAAACAGATACATATATGACAAGAACCACTACTCAGATAACTTTTGCTTTTTTCCAAAAAAGAAATGTAACAAACTTCGTGATTGGGCACAGATATTTTTTTTAACAACATCCAACTTTGATAACAGATATGACTGTCTTAGAGGTTAGTAAATACATGTACATGTAGGTTAAAAACCACTAATTCCACTTCCCATAGGCTTCTATGCTAATTTCACAATATTCAATGGCTTCTCTGGACTTTACCTTAACTTTAACCTGCAGAGGACTATATATCAGCATGATTCTACATATGTCAGCTCACAATCCTCAGAATGGCATGTGGGGTTAGCAGACTTGCAGTGCAGTACTGGTCACCGGAAGTGAAGTGTCTATAAATGGCATGGGAAATCCCAGTGTTTTCACAAGATAGGGGTATATTTAGAAATCATTATGGAGATTAGGCTTCACATCACAAGAAGCAAAATGCACCTATAAAATGTACAGAAATATTTTTTCCTTTCAGGAACTGTTTAAATTGTTTAAATGAGATGAGAACTTTTTTCACAGCACTATGAGGAACAGGGGTAATTTCTGCGTAGGACTATTTTTGCGTACCTTCCAAATGCTCATTGGTTGAATTGGTGGTCTGTAACCTAAAGAGTCACTTTCTGTCTTAGAAAAAATTAATAACTATACAAGTATCTTCCTATACACATACTGAATGCATTTGCAAAGTTTCAGTGAAATGTGACAAGCACTTTTTTTAATATTTGATTTTTAAATATAGGGTAACCAAGTTGCGCGAGCAAAAAAGTGACAATATTCTACCATACTTAAATGCATTAAATACTTGCAAAGAACTTTTTCTGACTTTTCAAATAAAAAAATCAATCACAACTTGTTTTTTAACAATATTAATAAAGAGATAGCCTTTAAAAGTAGTCATTTTCTGAAAAATTGGTCTATTTTTAAAAATTTATGTCTGACATGCCTCTCCCTTTTTCTTGATCACATGTCAAAAACCCTAAATCTTTAAATTTTCGCAAAAGGTGATATCTTTGGCTTTAAATTTGTAAATACAGTGTTTTCACAATAAAACATGACAAGTAAAGGGCACCTAAAGCAAAAAAAGTACTTAAAAATGGATTTTCCATGTTGCCATAGGGAAATGCTTATATGTCCTTAACCGCAGTAATGAAAGTGAGTTTTTCCTCATTTCTAATCAAATTTTTGCTCAAATTTACACAAAACTTGATTTCAAGTGCTGATTACCACAATATTAAGGTAAATATAGCCCTCAAAGTTAAATATTTGATATTTTTACTAAATTTTCTTCACTTTTCACAAGATAGGACATAAAATTCAGCCAAAAAGACCAATTTTCCACAATTTGGACCTATAACTTAAAAAAATGCATATTTTGAAGGATTTTTGTAGTGTATTCCTCTCATAGCAAAGTTTACAAGATCTTCAAGTAGTTTAAAGCTATTCCAAGAAACTTTTCTTGCATATTTTGAAGGATTTTTGTAGTGTATTCCTCTCATAGCAAAGTTTACAAGATCTTCAAGTAGTTTAAAGCTATTCCAAGAAACTTTTCATTTTGCCATGGCCTAAGCTTAAAGCTAAAAACCACTAATTCCACTTCCCATAGGCTTCTATGCTAATATCACAATATTCAATGGCTTCTCTGGACTTTACCTTAACTTTAATCTGCTGAGGACTATATATATCAGCATGATTCTACATATGTCAGCTCACAATCCTCAGAATGGCATGTGGGGTTAGCAGACTTGCAGTGCAGTACTGGTCACCGGAAGTGAAGTGTCTATAAATAGCATGGGAAATCCCAGTGTTTTCACAAGATAGGGGTATATTTAGAAATCATTATGGAGATTAGGCTTCACATCACAAGAAGCAAAATGCACCTATAAAATGTACAGAAATGTTTTTCCTTTCAAAAACTGTTTAAATTGTTTAAATGAGATGAGAACTTTTTTCACAGCACTATGAGGAACAGGGGTAATTTCTGCGTCGGACTATTTTTGCGTACGTTCCAAATGCTCATTAGTTGAATTGGTGGTCTGTAACCTGTATGTTGTTCTTCCAAGTATTTTGACTTACTAATTACATGTAGTTATCTGTCAGACAAGAGCTTCTAAGCTGCACTCCGAATATTGGTAAAGTATAAGTTTTGATTGTCCACTTACCCATAATTCCTTAAAACAATTTCTAGACCACGAAATATCCAATATTGTGATAGGACCAGCAAGTAATCACCTAAGCTTGTATGGTTTACTGGAAAACTTAAAGAAGGACGATACAAACTGTAGTTTTGTCAATAAGGATGATTTAATCCGTATTGGAATAGAATAATGCAACAGGTGTGATAAAATTAAAGCTTGTATATGGGAGCATACATGTACGTGATAGTGGGAGTATTTGAAAAATTATGACCGACAGGCTGTGACTGTTATGCTCATTATGTTTCATGAAAAAGCGACTTATTTCTGTAATTTTTTTCTTGCCTCCAAATATTATCCTTTGAATGTATGTGTCGAATGTACTATTCTGGGGTTTAACAAAATAAATATGTTTAAAATACCTTGCACATTCCCGCGAATAATATACTAGAAAGTGAAAGTAGATCTGTATTCGTGGGGCGCTTTGAGAAAAATCATGCTCAACCACATGCTTGTAATTTCTAAAACACGGAACGAAATTGTTTTTTGTATTTTTGGGAGAAAATAGACAAGTAAACAAATTCTATGGAAAAATTATTAAAAGAACATTATAAAGTATAAGTCCGGGTTTCCCCCACAGAAACCACGAACTACAAAATACTGCACAATCAATTGGGAAAAAAAACAAACAAACAAACGAACAAACGAACGAACGAACATGATCTTCTATCATAGACCAGTAATTAAATTATAGGTCTATGCTTCTATGTAACATTATCTTCTATTCCAGCTATAAAACGTTATGCATTGTTGAATGAGCGATGCTTTTGCTTCAGATTCCAGCCCTCGATATGAAGTTGTATTTAAAATCATTTCTTGTTACTATTAACTGCTTATTAAAATTGGCAAACCTGAAAATGATAAGGGACATTTGTTTAAACTGCCTTCTATATATGCATACCGTGGTCGTATTATTATCGGAGACCTTAACATTGTTGAAGAGCGAGGATTTATTCAAGTGTTTGGAAAAAAAGACCAAAATATCTTCTTTTTTTGTTTTTTTTGGGGGGGGATTGACCGGAAGGAGTGTCGCAACACCATCAAAGATTCATAGAATGCTTACTGCAAACAATGCATTTCGAGAGAAAAGGCAGATAAAAGATCCATAGACAATTTCACCAGTAAATTCATGGCTATCATAGAATAAAAGAATAAAAGCGAACATCACGATTCCGATTACTAGAATAAGAAAAAAGTTAAAAGAACTAGGTAACAGATTTATTTTTGCACCGGCGGATAAAGCGGCTAACAACGTGGATATCTTATGACGTAAATATTATAAAGAACTACTTCGTAATGAAATAACTAACTCGAGTACTTTCCTATTCACGAATACTACAGAGAGTGAAATAACTAAAGTACATCATAACCAGCTGCTTCGTTGTGTACTAACACTGATCATATGACCGTTCCAACCTTATACTGAATACCAAAACCCCGGTCAAATCACGTTTTATTTCATCCTCCCGTGGGTGTTCTATCACTATTATTTCTAAATTATCAACCTCTACTTTTACTACTATTAAAACTTTGTTTTTAATTATTGCAATAAATGTGATGGTGTTTACTATTTTTGGACCATTAAAATTACGTTTGAAATATTAGATATTGATCGGCTTCATAACTTTAACGATTCGTTTGATTCTATAAGTAGTAATGACTTCTCTATCCTATATACAACACTGCCACATACACTTGTTACGACAAATTTATCATATTTCATTAAATGGTCTTTTGATAATTCTGGCTCTCAATTCATTTCTTGTAATGACTACAATGCTTTTTTTCAGTAATTTTAGAATAACAGTAATTGGACACATTTAAATATGATTGATACATTGAATGTTGTTATAATTGACAATATTCATATTGGTTTTGGTAATGGTCTTATACAGACAGGTTGTTAGTATTCCAGGGGAGACTATTTAACGTGTTCCTCTCATAGACGATTTGTTTCTCTATTGTTACAAATCACAACTCATGGATATACTTTTTTTCATTTTTAAATTGTACTAATTATCACACACTGGATTATACGGGAAGGACTTATACAATATGTGGTGATGATGGGGGGTCAACAATAATAATATTATAACACAAAATTGGTTTGTGTTATACTGGTACAAGTTTTAAAAACCTTTTTTGTGTTTGAAGTAGGCTTTAAAAGCTCTCTGATCAATTAATTCTGGATCATTGAAATGGGTTTATTTTAACTGATTTTTAGTTAAATCTGCAGAGGAAATGCTTTTCACATAAGAAATAGCCTAACTGAAAACAACTTATCCAAACATTGTACGTGAGGAAATTACATTTTTTATTACGTTAATGATCACATTGCAGTTAAATTTAATAAGAGATTGGTCAGTTTGAATAATATCTGATATTCAATGATTATTATAAACACACAAACAATCTCTACATATTTTTTTCACAGTACGTAAGTCAGTGTCAATATTATGAGAGAGAAATTCTGTCCACGATAAAAAAAAAATTGTCTAGACAAAACAGAGTTCGGTTCCATTGCTTCTAGGATTGCAGTTCAGGAAGAAAAATTATCGATTCTAAAGAAAACTTGACATTTAAAATTTATTTTCAGCCGCCTTTCTGAATCAGCCCATATCTTTATACACCAGTGACTAAAGTAACTACGCAAACCGTTTTAGACAATGTAAATGTATTTGTTTATTTTATAAATGATTAACGAGTATATAGCTTTTAATAAACAATTTTTGTGTATTAATAACTATGACAATAGAAGCAATCATATATCTCATATGTTATGATATTGTCTTAATTAAACTACACTTTGCAGTTCATGACACAAGAGGAAGTAAATAAAAAACCTTTCCACGTCACCATTAAACAACGAAAACGATTTATGAAGATAATTATCGTGGAAGTAAAGATTACAATTCTGAAATGGTTGACATCTTTATACAAGTATCTTTTGTACGTTGTCTATTTTATGTTTGGTTAGATTTAGTCTGTAGTTTGTCAGAATAATAATTATTTCATGCCTTATAAAGAAGAAGAAATGTAGGTTCAAAGCTTGTTGACCAAAGATTTGAATACTTTTTTTCTTTAATGATTTTTAGCATATTTCGGAAAGTGTGCATGTACTTAACTTGTTTTGTCCTTAACCACTTTTGTTTGGTAAATTGGCGTAAGTTTGTATATCCTTAGAAAAATGGGATTATTTGTTTTGTTTTTTTTTTCTTTAGTGTTATTATGCGATGAATATATTAATGTAGAATGAACCAAAAGTTTCATGTAATACTCATTTTATGTATGCTTCTATGCATCGTCAATGGAGACCAGTTTTCGAACGACGCTTCTATCTCAAACAAAAAAAAATATTGGCATTAAGGAAAACGACGCTTCTATCTCAAACAAAAAAAAGTATTGGCATTAAGGAAAACGAATATTCAATCTCAAACAAACAAAAAATAGTGGCATTGATGAAAACGACGCTTTTATCTCAAACAAAAAATAGTGGCGTTAAGATATATAGACTATAGTAAAATTAAGATATTTAACGACGACAGAAAATATGACAACGAACCTCTTAGTCTCAGCCTAAAATGAGCAGTCTCATAACCATACCAGGACCATCCGCCGAGTGATAACGTTCCATCAGATCACCAAGAAACACCGAGCTCCGTTATAAATAATGAGAAAACAAAAAAAGCATCATACAGCCAAATGTAACTGGTCTGGTAACAAACCCTGGATATTCTACAATTCATCCATTAACTATAACCAATACGTCTTAACAAGGTGAAGGTAGAGAAACTATCATACCGAGTACCATGGCATCATATTACAGCTGTAGTAGTTCTTGTGATTAGTTTGTCCAATTGAATATGGACATTCCGATTATCACAAATTCGCAGCAAACCGTTTCGCTAACAATATGTACAGTACTGTACACTTTTATACTGGTTCTATTTTTTACCTAGCTTTATTTATTTTGGGTCTATTTGGCGTAACTTATTTTTTACCTTTCAAAAGAGTATTTCTCCTTTTTCTTCTTCAGTTTTATATGACTAACCTTGATTATTCTTTCCAAAAATGTATATTTCAGTATGCGCATGCTCATAAGATTGTTGTATTTTACTGTTTCGGAAAAAAAACTTCGGAGGCAAGATGTGCTTGTGTCTAATCACTTTTGTATGTTATTCTACAAGAAAATACATTTGTATGTTTAAACTAAACTAAATTTTACTAAAATTTGGAGCAAGGACCAGGTGTACCAGAAGGGTAAAGGTCCTCTGCTTTTCTTGAAACACCCGCCCAGTTTTTCTTCTATTTTGTTTGTTGGGGTTTAACGTTCGAGCTGCAATATTTCAGCTACATTCAGACGATGAACATGAAATGGATGATAAAATAAACATGAAATGATAATGAAATGAAAAAGGATGGGACACAAGAATGATAGGGTCGAAAAATTTTGATTGTCACAAGATAAAAGGGAGGGATGGGTACGATCGGGCAATTTAGCCTCCTCTGGCGGAGCGCAAAGGTTCCTACTCCTATCAAGTACCATAGCAGGGTTCTTTAACGTGCGAGGAACGTGGCATCTTTCCCAACACGGTGCGCAACTATGGTTTGCGGTCAGGTTTTCCGTATTATAGCCTGACAACCCTAGCATGTAACACGCCAGGAGTACCCCATTCCACCACCTAGGTCACACATCCCAGTTGCTCTGAGGGTAGAGCGCCTAGCCCCCGTCTAGATTTCTGAGCACTATTTAGTAGCCTTTTACCACAGGCTTAGCGCTGCTGCAGGCCTATTCTTTTGACACCCGGACCTGCACGGGGCGTTTTTTTCTAAGTTCATGTGGATACTATATAATGATAACAGTGACAAACCCTCTTCATCATGAATCATCACATCACATATTATTTTATATTGCTTTAAAAGATGAATAAGACAAGTATAAACAATATACCACTGCTCTGTCATAGCTAGACCCACCATGTTTTGTCATATGGCTTAATTTGGTCACATAATCGGTCACATAATTGGTTGACCGCGTGAGGTCAGTGTATAGTCAGTATAATAGACCAATATCTACTTGTATGAATACCTGTTCACGTGTTTGTTATTTACAAACAAACCCAGCGCCTATAGTTCAGAAATTGATATAGTAGTCTTGTTCTCTTCTTTAAAAATTATAGACAGATGATTATTACGTGTGTCTTAAGCTTTACTGAGTACAGACATTTCAAGACTGCACTGACTTAACATTTTACTTTCCTGTAATGCTGCCAATGAGAGGTAAAACTTATAATAAGTGTACAGCACCCAAATTTGCGATATGTTTATGATTTTTAAGTGATAAGAAACAAATATTTTTTGTTTTTTTATTCCGATTTGCGCTTAAACGTAGAAAGGTAACGTTATAGGTTTGAAGGTTGGACAGAATTATGAAAAAAAAATTTCGCAGTGGGCTAAATTGTAATGATAGATACACATGTAGCAATACCTTCAATTTCAAATTTAGATATAGATGTCATCCTTTTTATAGCTATAATGAATGGCTATCAGCCAGTATAATTTAGTATTGCAATTAATATGCTAGTAATATGAGATTTGAAAATTATTTGGGCGATGCACATATAAAGGGGCCAATTTAATAGCAAGTGCTGAAAATCTACGACAAAGAAGAAATTAGTTCAGTTACAAACATAAGCTACGTCTTTCAATATTTTTCTGAAACTTTAAATATTTATTCACTATATATATCCATCTGGATATGTCCGGTATTTCCACTGATGCTTCAAAAAAGATATCTAAAAATGAAGGTATATTCAAGAGAAATTTTCATGAAAACTGATTATTTTAGGTGGTAAAATAAAACAAAAACAAATATAATTATACCAAACCCAGATGGCATTGTTAGGGCTGCCACGCGATCAACTCACTCCACCTGGTAAAAGAAAAGTAAATCCTTGTAAATATATTTTAGAAGGAAGTGTTTGACATTGATAGAACTGGTCTTCTAGCTACAGAATTAATTGGAATCCGTTGTCACAACTTAGAGTATTACAGTACAGAAAGTTCTAAGCAAATAAGTAAAAAGATGAACGTATTGTATATGTAATTAAACACTTAGTATAATTTCTATGGTGATCGATTGCCGGAGCAATGTTATGCTGTTTTGCAGTTTGAAGGAGAAGGAGCAGCATTGCAGATGCAAGCAGGTAAATATCGTTTGACAAGAGGACAAAAGAAACTAACTTTAAAGTGGAGATGTCATTTACAAGAACGTTTAGATAAAACTATAGGTACAGGTAATGTTGTTTGATTTCACCAGATATCCTTGATCAATTTCATTATCAATTACAAACAAACATGGTACGAATTAGTACTGTTGATATTTTATCTTTAATGTAGTGAGTCTGTACAAACTGGGGTTATTACACATCCCGGTGGAACACGTTATGCTCTTCTTGTTATCTTTGTAGGGTAATTAAACAACAGGTGAAAAATGAGATAGAATTTGAATTATGTTTAGGTTTTATCAAGTTATTACTTCAGCTAAACCAATCAGAATGACACATACTGTTTAGCATTTCAACAATACAAGTGACAATATTCATGTTTTGTTTGACCGTGTTTAAATTTTTAAGTGTTTCATCATAAAAAATTATATTCTTCAAAACGGTCCTCACTCTGCACAATCCAATCAACGATACCAAAGAAAAACAGAATTATATATGTTCATTAAACCAAAAATTGAAAAGTGGTGAAAGTAACATGATTCAGAAAATAATTACCAAACAATGACAACGTGCGTTGTAGAAGTCTACAAAACAAAAAACAACCATTTTGTGGTGATACATTAAGCAAACCTCATCTTCACCAATGGGATATATGTAATATGAAACAATTTAAGGTTCTTCAGGAAAATACTTACAGGATATGTTTAGTTCCGTGCGAAATTACAGAATGATCGACAGTGACAATCGAAAAAAAAGGATAGTCGGAACTTATCGAAATGGGTAAAAGCGTTTCAAATAACGCAAACTCAGAACGAACATATAAACTGTATTAAAAGAATGCCGTCCATGGATACAGTTCAGGAGAAAGAGAAGAACGACCAGATGACTATGAAGATATAGGTTTCGCAAGACTTTTTCACAGACATTCGAAATCCAACATGTGGACGAAGTACACTTTTAATATGTTTCTTTAAATAACGTCATTAATAGTTACGTTATGGCTAAGGACGAAATTGAAGATTGAATTACCTAAATGTTATTTGATGTGAATTATTTTATTATTATTATTTGCGTATAAGATATAGCATTGAAATAATTTGTTGAATAAGAAGAACTTGAAATGTTGAAGGGTGTACAGTTATCTTTGATAATTATATCTAAAACCGGGAATTTATACCGAAATAAAAGAATTGTACACAGGCAAATATTTTTCACGTGAAATTCATGTTAATTGAGCTTCACATGAAGTTCATGTGAAATTCACATTAAATTAATATGATTTTCAAGAGAAATTCACTAAACACGAATTTCATGTGAACATTTCGTGTGAATTTCACGTGAAGGCTCCTTTCACCCGAACTTCACGTGAACTCTGTCACTTAGTTTATTTGCTCAATTCAGGTGAAAATCATGTGAAATTCGTGTGAAAATCACGTGAAATAATTTTGCCTGTGTAAAGCTATTAGAAAAAGGGAAAGATATGATGAAACGCAACAAAGTCATCATCGTATAACCTTTATAAAAATAGTACTACGCCACACAAATGATACACATTTAACACATTCAAATTGAATTATGACGATTTAAGCAAAAATATACAAGAAACTATATGATTACGGTATTTTTACCTGCGTCAACAAAAAGAAAAGGAGGTCTAGTAGCTGCTACGCCGTCCGCCCGTCTGTACGTCATCCTAAGGGGTACCTACTTTGTCTAAATTGTAACTCAAGGTGTATAAAACTATATTCATTCAGACTTTTCACAGTGATTAAGTATAAATTGAAGATGTGCAAGACTTATAATTAGTAGAAAGTTGAACTTTTTCTTTATTTTTAGTATGCTGAACTCAGCCATTTTTCTGCAGTATTTGCTACAATGTATGATTAGTACATTGCACAATCGAAATTTGTAACATGCAGTTTAGTTTAATTTTCTTATAGTGTTCGTATTGAAGACACTGACAAATATATAATGGTGACACAGATCCATTTATTGATCTAGTTGGTCTAGTTGTTTTTCCAGATACATAAAATCAGTACCCTTGAAATGCGATTTACATTTCATATTATATCTATACATATATAAAACTGTATGTTATCCAGATGATCTGAAGGAGTAATTCACTTGAAGCAACGATCTGTTTTTGTCTTCTAATTACATGTGTACGATATTTTTAAAATGTTTTAAATCATCCTTAATTTTACGTTAGCGGTGCACATCTGTAATCCTGCATCAGAAAACACACTATCAGCAGTATATATGGTATTCAGCATCTTTTAATCTTAATTAAAAAATCACTCAATCTCATTCAATTAGAAAATAGCATTGTAGTGAATAATTTTCATAAAACATGATTAAATTTAAAAAAAAAACATTGCCTAAAATGAATACATGAAACACAGACGACCTACGTACAAGACTTAGCTAACGGAATAAAATAAGAGTGCATATAAAAATGAAGACCAGGGAAACAAGATGTCACACAAAAAACCTACAGCACTAGCAATATGAACTCCGCGAGTGACATTAGGTGGTGCGGAAGGGTAACCATACCCTGATCCGCCAGCGGCACCGGCCATATTGCAAGTGTGTACAATCCGGCTATAACCAGCAGCAATACAGCATCTCCGCGACACGTGTCAAACGCTATTGACATTAGGGCAAAATCATTTAATTTAAACTAAGTATCATTTTGTAAGAGAAGTTGATAACTTGGAAATAGTGGACAAATAATCCAAAATGACATATTGAGATTAGGTAACGAAAAATCACCATAAAACATACGCCGTTATCAATTATTTTTTCTTTTATTTTAAATTTTAGAATTAAACTTGGTATCACGAAACATTAAATCATGCGATAAAAATAACATAAGGCCAAAATTTTACTTGAAGATTTCAAATAAATAAAACATATATCTCTCTGAAGGCTCTTTCACGATAACCGTGGTTTTGTTACAATAGCAAAGTCATTAACATATTGAAGTGTGCTATTATTAGAAAAAAAATCAAAATTAAACACATCCATTTCCAGTAGAAGATAAAATAACTGTAGTCTCTCAAGCCATAGACATGTTAACTTTAGTATTAAAAAAAACTTTGGAAATTTTAATGCACTCTCAGGATAGCGATGTAATAAATCATTATAATAGAGAACCGTAGTGAATCTTATGACCTAGCCGCTTTGACCTGTGTCATTGCAGCTAGAAAGTGTCAAGTTCGCTGGGTTGTCAATCCGGTAAGACGTCGAACCTAATTGAGGATATCATGGAATGGAATCTTTGTTGTATTAAACTAAGCATTTTCGATCCCCTATTAATGTATGGTAAAAATAAACTGAAACAACAAAGAAACAAAACCTTTAAGTTCGCTCAATAAAACATCAAATGTTTTCTAGAAAATACCTCAACACCATATAGATAAAATGAGATATCCACTTAAAGAACGCTCGCAGTAACTGAAACTAGCTCAGAATATATTAAAGAATGACAATATCATATGAACTACCAGCATTAGAAATAATCGGGTCACTACCTGTCCATTGGAATGAATTTGGAATAGTCACGTCAAGTAATAAATAGGCAAGAGTCGGTAGAATGCAATACTCAAGAATGACTTAACTGTTACAAAGGGATACCATTGAGGGTCGAATGTTTCTGAAAACATGATTCTTAGAAGAGACAATAACTTGAAAATTGTATCATTTACCAATGAATCTAGTTGGGGCAGTCAACAAAGCCATCGAATTTCCTTTGAAAGAATGTGTTTTTTAGACTATATTTTCACGAAATTAAACTGGGTGAGCAATGTTTAGATTAAGAACCTGCAAGTGCTATTATATTTTTGAATTTAAGATTTGTAACGATACAATGTTTTTTTTTTTAGTTTGCGATATCTTAAGGAATTTATTGCATTCATTTAAATCTGACACTTTATAACAGATACGATCAAAATGGACCAGATGTGCATTATAAATACCATAGAAATGTGCTTCAGGAATATCTAGGAATGATAAATTAACTGAAAAAAAGTAAAGCATTGATCATATTTAAATATGTCTAACTGATACATTTATTCCGTCTTCAATCACTGAAAAATGCATTGTAGTCATTACAAGAAATGAATTGTTCTGAGACAATTAAATTAAATATGACAAGTTTATGTGGCAGCGTTGTATAGAGGTTAGTTAAGTCATAACTATCAACTGAATCATTACAATCATGAAGTCAATCTTTAATACCTGAAACGAATTTTCAACACTTTCAAAAATAGTTTACGCCATTACTTCATTAACATGTATGCAATAATTAATAACAAAGCTTTCAAGAATGGTTAATGTAGAGGTATTATAAGTATTAGTAGTATAACGCTGGGATATGAAATAAAACGAGAATTGAAAGCTTTGGTATCCATTATTAGGTTGGAACGGTCATGTGATTTGAGCTAGTATACAAAATAGCAGCTGATTGATGATGTACTTTAGTTCATTTGCCTGAACGTTTTTCGAAAGGAAATAACTTATACTCTTTCGCTTGAGTGTGGTCATTCGTGAACATGATTTGCGTGTAGGAATTTACTATATATAGTACTCACATTATTTTCATTTTATTCAAATAAATGTAGCTTAATTGGAGGACATATTAACTCTATTTGATGCTATTGATAAACTAACATTTGAATTTTTCGTCGACCTACAGATTATACCTACATGTATATATATACCAGGATCCTTGTCGAAATACAGCTTACATTGTACTTCTATATATCTATATAATATTATCTCATAAAACAAAACAAAACATATAATAACAGTCAACTATTACTTAATGTGCTGAAATACGGAATGCATACACACTCTTCATTAACTACGAAGGGTCAAATGAAAAAGTGTAAACTGTCTCAAAATTGTTTGGCTATGCAAGCATAAATGTTAAAAAATAAAAACAATTCTTATAATTTAATTATCGATTCCGGTAAAAATGAATAAAAAGAATAAAAAAGCTGTTTTTATTTTGGAAATTAAATTTGTTGAAGCATTTTGAAAATATCTAAAGCTTACATAAAACAGTCAATATCATAAATACAAAGCAAACACAGCACTTTTGTTGAGCGTTTGCAGCACTTGTTGATTGATCAGGTGTGCTGTAAGGAAGCCCATAATCACCATCTGCAGGGATCAGGGTCTGCAGGGCTGTCCATATTCGGGAAGTAAACGCGATTGTAGTATGCTGAGCACCCGGATATATAGCAATCCATAGGTTCTTGTTCATAATGAAGTTTTTATGCTCATTCATTTTTAATGCCACATCTACAACAGACTGTGTCAATCTATAGGGATCTACACTTTCTTCGCTTCCTGAAAAAAACCAAACAAACAAACAAATAAAAACATTTGAAAAAAAAAAACAAACGAATAAAACCATCTAGCAAACCATCCTAAAATCAAGCAGGCAAACTATTCATTCAAAACGGTGGTTATATAAGTAGTATACTAGGAGTTCTACCTGAGTATTTTTCAGAAGGTGCAAGAAGGTGCACCCCTATGCGCATGAGCATGACGTCACATCCGGTGGCCATAGGCCAAAATGACCGGTAGGGGAAGGAGGGTCGGAAGTGGACCTTGGGTGACCGGAAGTGGACTTAGATGGGGGACCAATAAGGGGAACATGGGACCTTTTGATGAAGGAAGGGGGGCTTAAAGTTGAGGAGGGAGGAAATGACCTACATAGGTATCCCTATTAGGTGTTCTAATAAGTGTCATTATATAGAATGGTGTATAAAATTGAATGGGCACTTTGAAGAGATTTTAAATTTTGATTCGGATTTCTTTGTGTTCAATGGATTGTGTAATTCGAATAGATGTCTCACGTATTAGATAGATGTTTGAAACTGCCCATTTTACTGGTGATTTCAATAGCCCATGTATTGTTTTTAACCGTTTTTATTGTGCTTTATGAATACATTAGAGATGTAAGGACGTGTTGGGCAATGCTTACCTCTCGTATATTATTTTTTTGTATCCAGTTTGAAATTTTAACTAACCACTAATGATTATCCTGACACAATTGATGTTTACATTTGGACCGTTAAGAACTTTTGAATGGTGTATTGCCCTTCATTTAAGATTTTTACAGTCGACCATTTCATCACCTATTATAGACACACTCAACCTTTTCATTGATTTTATCCGTGTTATGGGGTTCTATCGGGTATATTCCTTTTTTTCGTATTTTCAATGTTCACATGTCGCGTGCACTTGATTTGACCCGCTCTGGGGGTAAACCATTTAAATTTCTCTCCATATTTTCATTCGTAGTTTGTTTCCTACGCCCTTTTTTGTTAAAGTTTGAGACTTGTGTGCTCGTTTAATTCTTTTCCTTTGTTATTATAAGGAGATTGAACTTTTCACTGCTATAGTATTTGATAGTAAATATGTTTTTCATGCTGTCTCTAACGATATAAATAGGTGTAATCGGTTTTGAGTTACCCTGTTTTGTAAGGAGGTCTTTATTTGGTATAGTTTTATTACACAACAAGATCTTTTTTCTTTTATATTTCGTTTACAATTCGTATTCATTGCTCCATTCGTCGGAGTGTCATCAAAGCCGCGTCCTGGTCAATGGTCTGTTCCATAAAGTGTTCTTCTTCCCCTTCAAAATCCGATCTTGTTATGATTCTGCCAAGAAGTGACCACATATCCTTTTTACTATGAGAAGTCTTGCCGTCCGAGTATCGTTGGCGTCAAGGATGTTTTTTCCACTCTATTCAATCTTCACTTCCTTTTTTTACATGACTTCTGGTCTGGTTTTCGTTGTATATCCCATATAGCTCCTCCATTTCTGATGAACTATCCTCTCACTATATAAGGTTCTGGCATCGTAGATCGCAACTTTCTTGATATCTTAAGTTGTTTCGTATACAAGGATGCACGATACTCCGCTCTAGTTTCCACTAGTATTTGATATTCTGACGTTGTACGTTTTACGTTCTTAACACACGATCTTTTTTCCGAACTCCTCTCTATACAGTTCCATTTATAAATGTCACATCTGTTTTTTTCTTTTTTTTTTTGGCTTTTTTTCTTTTCTCCAGCTGGTCTTCCACGAGGTCTTTTCGGGATCTCACTTTCTTTTGTCAGTTCATTCTTTGGTTTGCATTTTGCACGTTCTGTCGTCCATAGCACGTGTATGGCATAGCATCTTGTGATCTATTCTAAATGAATCCCTCGACAGAGGGGACTATCTTGTCAATCTTTATTGCTCCGGGTGCATCCATCTCCTTTGCAAATCGGCCAAGAAGTGACCACATATCCTTTTTCATCTCTATTTATACTTTTTTTTCATCCAAGAACACATCCTGAATTTACCATGGGAAAATGTTGCTTCTCAATCTCAAGTTGTCGGACACAACAAAGAACATAAAGTAACTAAAATCATACATACAAAGTAACAAAAGTAAATGAGCAACTCGGACTCCACTAAAAACTGGGAGCATGGACCAGGTGCACCGGTAGGGTAAGCGTCCTCTGTTTTTCTAGAAGCACCCGCCGAGTTGCTCATACAAAAGTCAAGTCGGGGGTAGACAAATGAGGAAAGGAAAACTATGACCCGTTGAATAAATCAGTTTTCATGGTGCTGATGGATACATCATAACGATCCACGAGTTCATGATGACGACCATAAAACTTCTGTAGTGATGACTTCAATCTTGTAGCTACATAACCCTGTTCCAGAAGCCTATTTGTTAGACCTTTAGCGCGATACAAAAAGTCTGCGTAGTTTCGACAATACGCAGGAGCCGACGGGATGTTGCCACTGATGAAAGGAAAGTTGACAATTCTGAATGAAAAGTTATCACGTTTGTCGTAAAGTTTGGTCAATAGTTTTCCTTTACCATCGATTTCTAAGTGTAGGTCAAGATATGAGACTGACTTCACAGTGTCTGTAGTATCCTTTGTCTCAAGTTCTTTTGGGTAGATGCGATGTATCAAATCCGCGAAATTAGGATTGTTTAAAGATAATACGTCATCTATATAGCGGAAACTGAGATTGAAGGATCTAGCCAAACGATATTCTTTCTTTCTGATCACATCAGCTATAAAGTCAGCCTCATAAGAGTGAAGAAATAGGTCAGCAAGTAAAGGAGCACAATTTGTTCCCATTGGAATACCGACCGTTTGTTGAAAAACACGTCCACCACACTGGACAAATATGTTGTCAATTAAAAATTCCAGCATTTTGTAAACATCTTCCTCTGTATATTTGGAAGATGATTTGGAATTATTTCTTATAAAGTATGAGGAATCTCTACCAAGAACTATATATTTGTATCTGGGTGTACCATCTTTTTTTCGAAACACAACGATGTATAATGTTTTTAAGTCGGGATTTTAACTGAGTATGGGGAATAGAAGTATACAGTGTTGAAAAATCATAGGTTTTAATGACATTATATTCAGATAATAGTCTTGAACTGATTGTCTCCAAGAGATCTTTCGAATTTTTCAGGATCCAGATTGAATTAATACCACTACGGGAGTAACAAGTGTTGTGGTAGGACTGGAGACCCTCTTTGACAGTTGTGAGTATAGAAGTTAAAAGTTCTGAAAGAGGTTTAATGGTACATTTTTCAGATCCGAAAACATACTATAGCAGTAACATTCTCCTTATAAAAATAAATATCATACCACGAATGAAAATATGCCATTATATGGAGAGAAAAATAAAATTCCGTAGATCAATGGTTTACCCCCATAACGGGTCAAATCTAGTACACGCGACATGTAAACAATGAAAGTATGAAAAAGAAACCGGTTTACCCGATAGAGCCTCATAACACGTTCAAAGGGTGTACTCTACATACAAATATCGAAAATACTATAGCATTAAAAAGTTCTATCTTCTTATAATAACAAAAAAAAAATAATTAAAAGAGCGCACAAGTCTCAAACTTTAACAAAAAGGGCATAGGAAACAAACGAATGAAAGAGTAATCAAGGGAACCAATGTGATTATAGAGGTATAAAATAAAATATGGAGAGAAATGTAAAATTCATCAATGGTTTACCCCCATAATGGGTCAAATCAAGTACACGCGACATGTAAATATTGAAAATATGGAAAAAGGAATTTACCCGATAGAACCCCATAACACGGATGAAATCGATGAAAAGGTTGAGTGTGTCTATAATAGGTGATGAAATGGTCGACACTAAAAAATGTTAAATGAAGGGCAATACGCCATTCAAAAGCTCTTAACGTTCCAAATGTAATCATCAATTGTGTCAGGATAATCATTAGTGGTTAGTCAAAATTTCAAACTGAATACAAAAAATTAATGTCCGAGAGGTAAGCATTGCACAACACGCCCTTACACCTCTAATGTATTCATAAAGCACAATAAAAACGGTTAAAAATCAATACATGGGCTATTAAAATCACCAGTAAAATGGGAAGTTTAAAGAATCTGCCTAATACGTGAGACATCTATTCAAAGAGTAATCAAGGGAACCGATGATAAAGCGGTAATCAAAAGAATGTAATTCAGGGACAAAGACCCGACATGGAAAACAGACATACACAACAAATAATATAAAGTAACCAAAATCATACATACAAAGTAACAAAAGCAAACGAGCAACTCGGACTCCACTAAAAACTGGGAGCATGGACCAGGTGCACCGGTAGGGTAAGCGTCCTCTGCTTTTCTAGAAACACCCGCCGAGTTGCTCAAATTACACAATCCATTGAAAACAAAGAAATCAAAATTTAAAATCCATTCAAAGTGCCCATTCAATTTGACAATATTACGCAAAGACAATGAAATAACAAATAATTAGCAAAAATAATTAAAAAAACTATGAACGTTAATGAAAACAATGAAAATTAAAAAAAATATATATGTAAATAAAAAAAGATAACTCTAGTCATAAAACCCTTCCCCTTTTTATACTTATCTGTTTACGCCATTCTATATAATGACACTAATTAGGACACTTAATGAGGATACCTATGTAGGTCATTTCCTCCCTCCTCAACTTTAAGCCCCCCTTCCTACATCAAAAGGTCCCATGTTCCCCTTATTGGTCCCAATCTAGGTCTACTTCCGGTTATACCCTAGGTCCACTTCCGGTCCTCCTTCCCCTACCGGTCACATCGCCTATGGCCACCGGATGTGACGTCATGTGCATGCGCATAGGGATATACCTCCTTGCACCTCCTGAAAAATAGTAAGGCTAGAACTCTTAGTATACTACTTATATATTTCTAAGTTATCGTAAATAAATTCAATATTTATCTTGTATTTGTTGTTTACCATATTCATTCGCGGAATGAATATAAGCTAAAAGGTTCAAAACTGCTGAAACACAGGTTCCCGGCGAGAAAGCTTGAGCAGTTGCGGTTCGTTCTAGATTCCCTCTAGGTGCTTGTTTAAAATCAAATCAAATCTTGTGAAAAGATGAAAATATCCGGGAGCGATGGAGTTCATTTCTCGTAATACAAACTGATATATGTAAGACAATTCAGTACCAGTCCACATAAAACTGCAAAAGCTAAAGGGATTCATGGTATAATAAAACCTCCAAACAAACGTAAATGTTTCTGAACAAACATAAAATTGAATTTGGGGTTATTTTGACATGCATGAACCACCTTCTTTCTGATTTTTATAAAGACTGCTACTTAATAATTTATGATAATTTCTTATTAACATTTGTAGATTAAATTAACGCTCTTCGAAACAAGTCATTCTTTAAGTCAGATACTGATAATTAAGTGTCGGAAAACTGTATAGCGCCCCATTGTTTATAATTTTCTATTGTTGAAAAATATAAGTAGAAAGAGCCTCGGCTATCTTTTTTGATAATTTTTGTTAAAATGAGCTAAAAACTTTGTCTAGTAAGGGAACTACCATTTGATTTTTATTAGGAGGGGATGTGATCAAATACGAATTCAATATACTTTTTATATAAATCTTTAAAATAAATTGCGACATTCAGAGCTGAAGACAAAATAGATAGGATCTATATTTTCTTAAAATAAAAAGACAGATTTACAAATTTGATCATAGCCCCATAAGAAAATGTTTTCCCGTAAATAGCATTTAAAATGGTTGCAAATGTTATCTTTTGTATTACATGAAACGTTCTTAATCTTAAGAAATAGGTTTTAGTCAAGTTTCTTTAATATTTACCTGCATCCACCAAAATTTTTTGAGGATATCTGTCAGTGTTAAATTTCGAAACATTCATTGTTACGTTGATAAAGTCAAATGCACATTCCCCAGTTCCATTGATTCGTGGCCACCAAAAGGATGGACTTTGACATGCAGCTAAACCAAAAACATTTGATCTAGTCCAGGCAACATGACAACTCATCAGTCCTCCAAGAGAGTAGCCAATTACGCCTGTGTTTTGTTGATCTGTCAACAATCTATTTTGAGTCAGTTCCACGACTTTTGGTCTGAATTCCTTGATGAAAGAGTCAATAAGCTTGACTCCTTTTCCTGTATATTGAGTCAACTTTCCACATTTTTCTGCCATCAACCTTATAACAGTTAAAATACAAGATAACAATTAGGGAGCTGATTCTGATTTAAATTTCTACTCGAATTATGCAATTAACGTGAAATATCTTCATATAGGCACCAACCAGATATTCTACAATGGATTTTGGTGCATCGTTGTTATATAATGTTATTGTAATTGTTGGTACATGTTAACCGTTGTGTCATTACTATTAACTCCTATTTTTCTTTCTTTTTTTCCTTTTATATAGAATAAAAACAGCTTTGTCAGCTTTGAAGGTATTGGTAAACACTTTCAGCAGTATTAATCTCTACCCAATACAATTCAATACAATACGATTAAGCTTATGATAGTATTTTATGGAAAACTGCGTTTAAGTTAGCAATACATATATAAAATAAAGTATTTAACAGTCATTAATTCCATTATTATTATTATTATTATTATTTCTATACATGGTATACCGTCTCATTTGTTCATGTTCCTAATACTTCCTTTGACCTTTTGTGTTGTAGTGTCATGATATCTAAACAACTCGAATTGCACCGTTGGTATATTTTTGTGGTTATGTTGCTATATTTTTACCCGTGTATTTATAGTTGAGTAACATTGTAGAATGTACCTATTAAAATCCTCTGTTAAAACACTAGGGAGACATCCATCACATAAATCTTCCAATGTGCCATTCCGGCAGGTCAAGTAGCCGGACCCTGGTGTTGGTGTCAACAAATCAAATCGTTCCGATGCAGGTTGATAGTCCCCGTAGCCTATAACTACCACTTCCTTCATGGTACCAGATTCACTGAACAATTTGTCTAGTCCGTTAGCTCTTAATGTTGTCAACGGACTAGGATAGAAGTCGAAAGCTAGTATGTTCGGGTACTTTTTATAAGTGTTTTCTTCAAAACTTGGAGGTAGGTAATAATATAGTGTTCTTGTCTTACCAATTTCCGTGGAGTTTATTGTAAAGTTTTTTGATTCACCTCTTTGTGAATAAAACCATGGATAAACTACAAAAACAGGACTAGTATTGAAATAAGAAGATGTCATCGATACTGGTAAATCAACAGCAAAATTACCTCCCTTCATATTCGTGCCATTTGCGGTAAATATTCGGTACTGAAGCTTACCATTGATTGGCTGATTATCTGTACACTGTTGACAACGGAAGCCATCAACAGCAGATTTGTATTTGACATTTATTTCCCAAGTGTCAGTTGAGGTCTTGTTCATCAATATTCCACCTTTATCCTTCAATCCCAAGCCAGATCCTTTTAGATATAACTGCTTTTCAGACCCCTAAATAAACACATTTCAATTGACACTGTTGTCATGCTATGATTTATTAGATCTGTCATACATGCACCTATTATTTATCAGTTTGCTTTGTTTGTGTTTCGTTTATGTTTTTAAACGGCTGTAGCTTTAATTAATGGTTTTATCTCTCATATCAAACGAAATATATTATAAAGATATGTACATATATAGCAAATACTGTTTGCATCACAATACAATTCCTGATCGTAATTATTTATTAATATCTTAAAAAGAAATACCTGAATATTAAGTTCTGGATACTTTGCTCTGATTATGAACCTCAGATTCTGCCTCTGGACAAATACCATACTGCACTGACCATTAAAGCACATCCCAGTTTGACCATCTGATGTTGTACATGGAAGGGTTTCATTGCATTCTGCTTTTGCGATTTTTAACCAATTGAGTAGAATCATTAATGAACTGATTGCTATCTGAGGATCAAATACAATACACATAAATGCACTTGGAATATGCTTTGTTTCGTTTTTGTTTTTTGTTTTTGTTTGTTTTTTGTTTTTGTTTGTTTTTTTTTTATTTTGTATTTTGTGTATTCCTTTGTTCAATATACACGAAATCGAAATATCATAAAGAAGCATTAAATTTAATCTTAAGTTTAAAAATATAACTTTGGCGTTGGAAATGCCTATACCATGACCTACGCCATTCTTGAAATTTCATGTTTACCCCCTACCAGTATCTTCAGCAATGTCTTGTTTAAAAAGCAAACACTTAAGGCTATCAGAATTGACCCAAGCTATCCCAAAAGACTTGACACTATCAGATGACACATACCCCTATCATAACAGACTAAAAGACTTACAGGAAAGACATAAAAAGGCATTAAAACAAGACAATATTGCAAAATCTATTCACATATCTTTTCTAGAAGACTTCACTATATCAGAAAGTATGAGTTTTATTTACTTAAATGTTCTGTTTATCTAAACATTTTTCCTTGAAGGAAGGACGGTCACTTTGTGTTGCTCCCGAGCATGACTTTTGGTTTTGGTTGTATATTGGTAAAACTTAAGGAAAATTACGATGAATGTCGCTAGATATGTATATCCAGTTGGATCATGAAAGATAGTTGAATATGGCGAGCGTATCAACGACCTCATTTAAGGAATGCAAGTACCTGGGTTAAGATATAAACTATGAAACAGCTGTCAATAAGATGGACGACTTTGAAATTCTGGTTCGCAAAAACGTCGTCTTATATGTTACTAGTACTAACATGACATTGGCCTGCCAATTTTCCAAGCCAACCTATAGAAAGTTGATTCAAATATATCAGCTAGCTTTAATTAATATGAACATGATGATTAATATAATAAAGTAGAAGGACGAAACCACATGAGAAAAAACATCATATCATTGTTATTTTTCAAAAGAGTAATCAAGGGAACCAAGGTTATACCGGCAATCAAAAGAATGCATTCCAGGGACAAAGACCAGACATGGAAAACAGACACACACAACAAAGAACATAAAGCAACCAAAATCATACATACAAAGTAACAAAAGTAAATGAGCAACTCGGACTCCACTAAAAACTAGGAACGTGGACCAGGTGCACCGGTAGGGTAAGCGTTGTCTGCTTTTCTAGAAACACCCGCCGAGTTGCTCATAAAAAGTCAAGTTCGGGGTAGACAAACGAGGAAAGGAAAACTATGACCCGTTGAATAAATCAGTTTTCATGATGCTGATGGATACACCATAACGATCCACGAGTTCATGATGACGACCATAAAACTTCTGTAGTGATGACTTCAATCTTGTAGCAACATAACCCTGTTATAAAGGAATACTATGGTTTTTTTTGAATGTGTAAATATTTCCGTAATAATCTTGTCATAAACAAAAATATGCGGTTTCGATTGAATAAGCCACGAAAAAATAAATACCTACCTTACAATACATCCTTTTGCAGTGATGATCGAATTCTAGATTAAAAAGGTCAAATAAGATTGTATGCACTAAAACATAGTAACTTTGTTATTTCACCTTGTTCATGTATATATATGCATTAATACAGAGTAAACTGTTTTATTTCACGTTGTATATTGATTGTGTCACTAAACTGACAATCTATGTGGTATTTTGTGGTAAAGGCCATCATGTACCAACCGCAGCATCTATTTCTTTATTACTAATTTAAAAGTAAACATGCAAACGGAATGTAAGCAGATTGAAATAGGAAGTATTTGTGATCTTGGTCAGAAAATAGGAGTCTTCTACAAATGTCAACAGAATGTATTGGAATTCTGTCATTTACATTAAAACAAGACAGTACAGCAAAAAAAAATATTCACATATGTATTTTAGATGACTTCACTAACAGAAATCTTCCAGGGGAGGGATATGTATTCTAGATGACTTCACTAACAGAAATCTTCCAGGGATAATTTACTTTTTATAAGCTGATATAATAGATAAATAATTTGCTATAAAAATAAATAATCTGACTGATAAATGCTTTGATATAACAAATTATTAATTGGATATTAAATTATTAATTTGATATAACAAATTATTAATTGGATATTAAATTATTAATTTGATATTACAAATTATTTTTTTTAAAATTACATATTAATCTTTATATAAGGACAAGTGATGTAGTTTGTATCGCCACGAGGACAGATACTGTTCGAGACTGTTATCGACCGACGGTACTGTAGATGTGTCGCGACCAATATTATTTAATTACTAAAGATCATCTTGGATGAAATTGAAGGTGAGTTGTGCAATGTTACTTTGTCCCAAAAGATGAATACCATCATAAGTGTTGTAAAGGTAGTTCTTATATCAGATTATTAACTTTTTTACTTATCAAAGTAGTAACCTGTAATATGAAAATGTTATTTTTATTTACTTTTTCTCATTCATTGCATATCAATTTTTTACAACTGTATGGGGTATAGGTAAAATAAAAAAAAAAACATCAATGACACCTCATTTAACTTAACTTCAGAATGCATTTGAATTTTGACTATAATGAAGTTGT
The DNA here is from genome assembly GCA_037379345.1 of Perna viridis. Classification (NCBI taxonomy): domain Eukaryota; kingdom Metazoa; phylum Mollusca; class Bivalvia; order Mytilida; family Mytilidae; genus Perna; species Perna viridis. Next base: position 1,480,796 of record CM074520.1, read on the forward strand.
ATTATTGAAGAAAAACGCCATTAGAACATCAAAAAGATAAATAAAACGGGAAACTGCATTGCTGCGATTGTATTGAAGAAAAACACAAGCATGGTATCTTGATGTACTTACTGTTTTCCTGAAGAACTTAAACGATCTGGCAAAAATATGGCTATAGATAGATACATGCTAAATACCTATAGTTGTTTATGAACCTTGGGATGGTACATATACATTTAATTAAGGAAGCCTACCCTACCGGTGCACCTGGTCCATGCTCCCAGTTTTTTGGTGGAATCCGAGTTGCTAATTTGCTTTTGTTACTTTGTATGTATGATTTAAATTACTTTATGTTCTTTGTTGTGTATGTCTGTTTTCCATATGTGGTTTTTGTCCCTGGATTGCATTCTTTTGATTACCACTATAACCTTGGTTCCCTTGATTACTCTTTCTCTGTTAAAGAATCAGGCAATATGTGTCGAAAGTGTGGCAAATAAACGAAAAACGCAGATTTTATCGCATATTTGAAGGAGTAATCAATGGAACCAAGTTTCTAGCGAAAATCAAAAGAAGGTAACCAGGGACAAATACCAGACATGAAAAACAGACAAACACAACAAAAACACAAAGTAACAAAAGTAAATGAGCAAGGACTCCACTGGGAGCATGGACCAGCTGCACCGGTTGGGTAAGCGTCTTTCTCAAAGACACCCGCCAAGTTGCTCATAAAAAGTCAAGTCCGGGGTAGACGAAAGAAAAAAGGAAAAACTATGACATGTTGAACAAATCACTTTCATGATGCAGACTGATACACTGTAACGATCCAGGAGTTCATGATGTCGACAATCAAACTTCTATAGTGATGACTTCAATCTTGAAACAACATAACCCTTCTACAGAAGATTAATTATAAGAAGTTTAGCGCGATACAAAAAGTCTCCGTAGTTCCGGCAAGCTCTGACATAATGTATGCGTTGTGATATGAAAACTCCGTACGCAGGTGCTGAAGGTATGTTGCCACAGGTGAAAAGAAAGTTGACAATCCTGAATGAAAAGTCATCACGTTTGTCGTAAAGTTTGGTCAATAGTTTTTTTTACCATCGATCTCTATGTATAGGTCAAGATATGAGGCTGACTTCACAGTGTCTGTAGTTATCTCAAGTTCTTTCGATAGACGCGATGTATCAAATCCCCGAAACTAGGATTGTTTGGCACTAATACGTCATCTATATAGCGGAAACTGAGATTATTAGATTATTTAATATTCTTTTCAACGAGATGAGCATGAGAAACTCCCGCGAGGTGAAAAAAATAATAGTTTGTTTATCGCTGTTTTGCAGAATTGTAAGGTATTACGTTTTATAAGCGCTGCAACGTTTCCTTTCGGGATTATTTTTCAACGACGCGCTACGTGACGTCATATCGGTTGTACAGCTGTGATACATATTTGTTGAAATAAAATCGGTTAGCTATGACGATCTAGCTTACAATTTGTGGAGTAATGTTGGGATTTATTCATTCTAATCGAGTAAGTTACTCTGTTTAATCATTTTCCATTGTAGACTAGAAAATAGTGCCACAAATTCGCCATCATTACATACGCTGTAAACAAACAGACGGGTTATTTGGGTCGTCAAATATTCTTACGCTGTTGCTTGTATGTCACACGGGAACATAGAAACTAGCAATAATTTTCATTCTCACTCGACTGGCGTGCGATTGAAAATTACCGTACTGCAAGATCAAAGGGATTTTAGACAAAATAGCGATAATAAAGGGTCTAGCTAAACGATGTTCTTTCTTTTCGATCAGATCAGCTATAAAGTCATCCTCATCAGAGTGAAGTATTTATACCCTATATTCTCAAGAAATAACTATTAAATTGTTTGTAAACTTTTCAGACATTTTCTCTGCTAGCCAGAGTTTTGTAATGGTCTAGAGATATCAGTATATTAAGATAACCAGCCATCTAATACACATGGTACATATTTAATCCACCATCACATTCACCAGATCATAGAACTGAGCAACTTTTTACTATACATGACAAATATGTTGTCGTACCAGCAGACAAAGCCCAAAACAACATTGATTTTGTCTGCAAAACGTTTTACATTTAATGTTTATTATCAGAGGTAGACATAGAATATAAAAGCAGTGATAAAATTGGTCTTTCATCCGAGGACGATGATTGTGATTTACCGTCTATGTACTGGATTCCTTAACTCCACAAGAATCCATACAAACAACGTTTCACAGCTGGATCTGCAAAATGTACTACCAAACCTCTTTCAAACTTTTAACTTCTATATTCACAACTGTCAAAGAGGGTCTGCAGTCCTACCACAACACTTGTTACACCCGTAGTGGTATTAATTCAATGTGGATCCTGAAAAATTCGAAAGATCTTTTGGAGATAATCTGTTCAAGACTATTATCTAAATATCATATCATTAAAACCTATAATTTTTCAACATTGTATACTTCTATTCTCCATACTCAGTTAAAATCCCGACTTAAAAACATTATACATCGTTGTTTTTCCAACAAACATAGCACACGTAGATACAAGTATATAGTTCTTGGTAGAGATTCCTCATACTTTGTAAGAAATAATTCAAAATCATCTTCCAAATATACAGAAGAAGATGTTTACAAAATGCTGTAATCGACAACATATTTGTACAGTGTGGTGGACGTATTTTTCAACAAACGATCGGCATTCCTATGGGAACAAATTGTGCTACGTTACTTGCTGATCTATTCCTTCACTTTTATGAGGCTGACTTTATAGCTGATCTGATTCGAAAGAAAAAAATTCGTCTGGCTAGATCTTTTAATCTCAGTTTCCGCTATAAAGATGATGTATTATCTTTAAAAATCCTAATTTCGGGGACATGATACATCGCATCTATCCCAGGGAACTTGAGATAAAGGATACTGCACACACCGTGAAGTCAGCCTCATATCTTGACCTACACTAAGAGATCGATGGTAAAGGAAAACTACTGACCAAACTTTACGACAAACGTGACGACTTTTCATTCAGAATTGTCAACTTTCCTTTCATCTGTGGCAACATATCTTCAGCACCTGCGTATAGAGTGTTCATACCACAACGCATACGTTATTCCAGAGCTTGCCGAAACTACGCAGACATTTTGTATCGCGCTATAACCCTAACAAATAGGCTTCTGGAACAGGGTTATGTTGCTGCAAGATTGAAGTCATCACTACAGAAGTTTTATGGTCGTCATCATGAATTCGTGGATCGTTATGGTGTAACCACCTGCACTAGGAAAACTGATTTATTCAACGGGTCATATTTTTCCTTTCCTCGCTGTCTAACCGGGACTTGACTCTTTATGAGCAACTCGGCGGGTGTTTCTAGAAAAGCAGAGGTCGCTTACCCTGCTCGTTCACCTGGTCCATGCTCCCAGTTTTTAGTGGAGTCCGAGTTGCTACTTACTTTTAAAGAAAATAAAAAAAAATCATTTTTTAGTTAATCAAGTAAATAGTTTGATTAAATATCATGCCTCAGTAAATATAACCTTGTCTGATAGTCTTTAAGTATTTTCTTTTCTTATTTCTAATAAGGAAATGAAAATGAATACGGTTTAAATAGTCAAGGAAATGCTCGTACGAGTCTTTCTTCGCAGAGTTCAGTTCGGCTGGCTTTTCAAGAACCTGACCTGCCTCAAAATTATAGATAAGCATATATCGTATTATCCAAGCCAACTTATATTGTCGCTTTTCTAAGATAGAAAAGGCATTCATTATCTTTTTTAAAATAGATGGTTAGTTGCGTCTAAAGCCTTGTATGTGCATTTGTTTACGTCGTAAATCATGTGTGAAATGTTGCCTCCTCCATTAGAACTGGTATTGTTCTGGAAATCTACATATTTGTATATTTCTAAAAAATAATATTGCCATGCTATTTAAGAGTGCAAGTTTGTCAAGTCATGTGCAAAACGCAGTGTTGAATCTAAAGCGCACTGTTACGGGATTCCCGCGATTTTGTCTTTCAGTCACAATGATTCGGGAGCATTGCATTTTCTCCTTTCGAGATCTTCCGTGTTATGAATGCATCTTATTTAAGCAAAGACCAGAGTCTTAGTCAGTATCGCACTTAAAGACAGGTCATTATCTGTTTTCCTTGCTTTGAAGTCAATCAAACGCTTTGAACGAAAAAGGAAATAATCTACATATTACAGAACCATGCAGGAGAAATGAGTGAACGCCATGAACACTGATAACCCTGAATGCAGTATTGACAGTACAATTGAAACCTGAAGGGTTAATGTATTAGAAATTGTCAATAGTCGGCCTCTATTTCAAAAATAAAGAGTAGAAACAAAAAGGCTGCAGGTACGGCTTAAAACAATCAGAGTACTTATCACAATGATTCTATGACATTTATTTGCTTTTGAATATTTTTGTTATGCTTTTGTTACTTTGTTTGTATGATTTTAGTTACTTTATGTTCTTTGTTGTGTATGTCTGTTTTCCATGTCGGGTCTTTGTCCCCGGATTACATTCTTTTGATTACTGCAACAATCTTGGTTCCCTTGATAACTCTTACATTTTGTATCAGCTGTTGTGATGAAACTGTTTATGGTTTGTTAACAAACTGAGCATTCAGTCATTAAGAGTGTATTATAGTAGTTTTACCCAAAAATCAATTAAAAACAAAATCGCAAAATAGATAACGTTACGAAAATATTGCACAGCTTAATACTTTCCTTTTCCCCTTGTATATACAGATATTTCAACAATCAGTTGATAATGCAGCGACAAACACCAAACCTCGATATGAATCATAATGCTACATATACATTATAAAAATGAGATATCGCAGCTAGCTTTGAACGCCATACATTGACAAACCACAGTTTGTGATATTGCATAATTAGGTCAGATACTAACTATACTGTTTACTGAAAATGGCTTTATCGGTCACATTTCTGGTTTACACACGTGAGGTCAGTGTATCTTAAGTACCAATGGTCACTGTAATGGACCGATGGACCGACATCTACTACTATAGATGCGTAATCATGTACTTGTTATTTACAAACAAAATAACGCTTAAAGTACAGAAATGGAAATGTGTAATCATGTTCTTTTCTTTAAAAAACAACGAAGAGCATAGAGACGAAACAAATACAAGTACCACTGTCTATTACTAAGTATACACATTTCATATATAGCAGTGATCATACAGAAAGATAGACGGGGTTGATTTGTACAACAAATGGTTTAAGTGATTCTTTCCCTATCACAACTCAAACATTATGCCAGAGCTTGCCCTAACTATGCAGACTTTTTCTAACGCCCTATGACTCTTACAGTTAGGCCCAGAACAGGGTTATGTTGCGACTAGATTGAAGTAATCAATACAGAAGTTTTATGGTCGTCATCATGAACTCGTGGATCGTAATGGTGTATCCATCTGCACCATAAAAACTGATTTGTTCATCGTGTCATAGTTTTCCTTTCCTCTTTCGTCTGCCCCGGAATTAAATTTTATGAACAACTCAGCGGGTGTTTCTAGATAGGCAGAGGACGCTTACCCTACCGGTGCACCTGGTCCATGCTCCCCGTTTTTAGTGGAGTTACTTTGTATCTATTTTTTTTAGTTTATTGTTTATTGTGATGTTGTAATCAGTTGACAATCCTACACGAGTTGGACAATTCACAAATACACCTGCATGGTCCGTGAATTTATTTTTTCCGGGGTCTGGATAGCTCATTTGCTAACTTGCGTTTTTTTTTTCTTTTTTTTTACAGGTTTTCCCTTTTCTAATTGTTATTTTTGGGTTTTGTTATTTTTTTTATCTTTTGTTTGTCGGTCTAGTCATGGTTCCCTTGATTTTTGATATATTACAAAATCAACCATACAGCGTTTGAGAATTTAGTTGCTTCATGTGCAAAGGTGACATACAATCTCCTACAATTTTTTGTTAATTTTCAATTTACAATACATTTGAATTTTTATGTAGATCGGTTTTATTCTTGTTATTTAAGTCAGCGTGAATATACAATGTAGCGAACCGAATGAAATGGATTACATTTAAAACTCCCACAGAAAACCAGGATTGACATCAGATGGCCAGAGGTAAAAATGTCCTGCTCCAGTCACGGTACCTGTCAAGTTTCAAATGAGTATAATCCGGTAATAGTCTAACAACAATAATGTAGCTCCCCAACGCAAGTCACAAAGGGGTCTAAAATATTATATATATATATCATTAGACCACACACACACACACACACACACACACACACACACACACACAAACACACACACACACAGATATATATATATATATATATATATATATATATATATATATATATATATATATATATATATATATATATATATATATATATATCTAAAACACATGATAGCAATGTGAACAATAATGCCTTAATTAGATTAACGACGCTTTTGTAATATATGTTAATAAATATGTAATTTCATATTGGCCCTGTTATAGATTTGAGGTCTTTCATACTGGTCGAGGCTGTCGTTTTGGTCCCGATGTATCGACGAGGGCCAATACGGCTGTCGATGCCAATACAATTGCCCTAAACCTATAACAGTGCCAATATGAAATTACAATTTTATTAACCACCTCAAATAGATGATTTAAAGAACATTTTTTTCGTGTTTTACCGTGAACAAGTAGGTTTATTTGCATTCATCAGTCTTAAATATCCTTTTTGTATAAAAAGATTTTTTGTTTTGGTGTTTCTGCAGCTTTTGTTCCTGGTGATCAAAGTTCAGTGAATCTAATTCTAACTCAAAATGACGGTTTCAAGCAACCGGAAGTTATAATGCCGTATTGGCCCTGTTTTGATCCGTAATGGCCCCGTATAGATGCCCGGTTTGAATTCATATCAGTTGGTCAGTTTTTGAAATGTTTTAACGTAATTTGGGTAGTTGGTTAAATAATATTCCTTAATTAGGCCAGGTACTGACCATAGTGTTTGATAGATTGGCTTTATCAGTCATATTGTTTAATACACGTGAAAACTGTTTATCTGAAGTACCCATGGTCAGTGTAATGGACTGATATCTACCAGTATGGATACATATTCTATACTCACGTGTTTGGTATTTACAAAATAATATAATGCTTATTATTCAGAAAAGATATGAGCGTCATTTTCTTTTCTTTTAAAAAAGAAAATTAAATATATGAAGACAGAAGGCTATGACGCGTATCACAATCTATACTAGTACATTCATTTCAAGACTTGAATTTTTTTTAAATCTTGAACTTCCTACGTATTTTGGATCTAAAGCTGATGATGAGGGAATAATACTCGAAACTCAAGTACAGCATAACTTGATTTGCAAAAATTATATGATTGGTATTTTTCGCTTTAAGATATAATTTTTTTTTCATTTTTTATTCCGATTTGCAGACGTTTAGAAGGCTAAACAGGATCATCACACATGTCGCAGTTTGCTCTATTGCAATTGAGGATGAAGTTCTTATAACAGTATTTAATACAAAATAAAGTGGTAGCTTTGAACCACCGAGACCCTGAAATCAGAGCTTCCAATACAAAGCTGGTGTTTTCGTATCTTCTTTGATTCCATAGTTTTCAGAGATTATTTTAATTCAGACTTTTTTTCTGACATGCCATCAAAATAGACCATTCTGGCCTTAGCCAGAAATTCTTAAGTACGAACACTATATTATATCGGTCTCACTAATTAGCGACAAAAAGTGACAAACACTTTGGAGATTGCTAGAAAAAGCGACAATAAGATTTTTAAATATATTTATATATTCAACTCCGTCCTCTTATAGATTACCCCTGCTTCATGTTAATGATAATTCTCTCTTAACACAATTGCAAGACTAACGTCATCCTTTTTACGGCGATAATGCCAATTTATCATCCAGTATAATTTAGCATTGTGATAAACATTATAGTAGCCTGAATGTCTAAAACAAACTGGACAGATCGCACATAAAGGGCAACAAATCAACGGAAAAAAAAACAAAAGTTTCTTTAGACTATCTACAGGTCTTTCTAAATTTGTCATTATCTATATATTTATACACTTACCGTCTGTAGTACAGCAAGTCTTCTGCCACTTCAGAAACGATATATAGAAAATGAAGGTATTTTGCAGACAAATTCAAAACAATGACTTTAAGAGCTAAAAATTCCCAAAAAGTTACAACGAATCCCTATGACATTGTAAAGACTGGAATGTTATGGACTCCGCCCCGTAAAAGAAAAGAAATGTAAAGCCAGTTGGAAAGGAAGTGATTGACATATACAGCACTGATCTCCAGACAGTCTGTTGTCTTAGTCTTTGTGCTGTGCATTACAGTACAACGCGTTCTAAGCTAACAAGCCTAGAACAAGGGAGTAAAATCTTGTATTTCGATGACCCTGATATACTTAAGCGACATATAAAACATAACCTTAAACGCATAATCTTAATATAATTTTAATTATTAATATTATGGAAATCGAAATCTGCACCATGAAAACTGATTTATTCAACGGGTCATATTTTTCCTTCTCTCGTTTGTCTACCCCGGACTTGACTTTTTGACTTTTTATGAGCAACTCGGCGGGTGTTTGTAGAAAAGCAGAGGATGCTTACCCTACCGGTGCACCTGGTCCATGCTCCCAGTTTTTAGTGGAGTCCGAGTTGCTCATTTACTTTTGTTACTTTGTATGTATAATTTTAGTTACTTTATGCTCTTTGTTGTGTTTGTCTTCCATGTCTGGTCTTTGTCCCTGGATTACATTCTTTAGATTACCGCTATAACCTTGGGTCTCTTGATTACTCTTTGATTACCGCTATAAACTCGGTTCCCTTGATTACTCTTTGAGCAATGTTATGTTGTTTTGCAGTTTTAAAAGAAGAAGAAGCAATATCATAAATAAAAACAAGGGTACATTCTTGACAAGGCAACCAATGGAACAAAAAGATGTCATTTACAAGTATGTTAAAGATAAAACTACAAAGGGTAATGATTAATGATTTTACAAGATACCCCTGATCAATTTCATTATCAATGACATACACATATGGTACGAATTAGTACGGTTACCATATTATCTTTTATGTTGCTTGTCCGTACAAACTGGAGTTATTACACATTACAGTGGATTATGGTTTTATCTAAGGGTTAACAAACAGATATAATTTGCAATATATAGGTCTGTAGGTTTGATTAAGTTTCACTCCAGCTTTACTGATGAGAATGTAACAAACCTTTTAATGGTTCATCAATACAAGTGACACCTGTGTTTTCTTCAAAGTGTTCCGTCAGAGAAAAAATTAATTTTTCAAAATGGTTCTGACTCTGCACAAACCAATAAACGACGCAAAGGACAACAAATATATTTGTATGTTAGACCAAGAAGTGAAGAGTGGTGAACTTAACATGATTCAGAAAATTAATGACAAAACTGGGACAATTTGTGTATTTGTAGTAGTTTACAAAACAGAATACGACCATTTTGTCGTGATACATAGGACAAAAATAATCTCTCACGATGGTATATATATTAATATGAAACACTATAAGGTTCTTCGGGAAAATACTAACAGGATATGTTTAGTTCCGTGCGAAAATACAGAAGGAACAAAAGTTACATTCGAAATGGGGAATACTCAGGACTTATCTGAGTGGATAAAAGCATTCCAAATAACACAAATCTCAAAACAAATTGGTAGTACTTCTCATAAACGTGGTATAAAAAGAGTGCCATCCATGGGCACAGTTCAGGAAGAACGGGAAGAATGACAAGTGACATTTAAAATGCAGAATTATCAAGACTTTTCAGAAGCAGTTGGAACCAGACAAAAATGCAGAACTGTCTTGATGTGTTTTATAGGAATTACATTGGTATTATGCCATTATTGACTACAGTGTACGACAACACAGAAAAAATTACCGAGTTATTTTTTTCGCCGTGATACAAATTGAATCTCATGATAATAAAAAAAATATTCAAGTCGCAATGTAAAATTGTTATGAAAGAAGCTTGTGTAGCCACTTGAGTTTGCCCGTCACGCTAAGATTTACACATTTTTTAACATTATCTGTTCATCAGAAAGTAATGAACCATTATCATTAAACGTTTACAGTTTTTATATGTGCTATTCATATATGGACATATTTAGCAACATTTCCCCTGCAAGTTAAAAAGTTAAACGTGTTTAACATTTTTCTTACTAAATATTGTCGGCGATACACCTTTTGTATAAACTAAAATTCACTAATTATTGAACCAATATTATTCAAACTTTGCACGGTGTTATACCTATCTTACCACTTCAAAACAAAAAAGACATAAAATTGACATAGAAAGGTGATCAGTATGCTAGAATTCTTCTCGATAAAAAAATATTTTTCACTTTCGGAGGAACACATTTTCAACTAAAAATCAGTATTCCAATGGGCACTAATTATGCCAATCTCCTGGCCGATATGTTTCTTTTTTGTTATAAATCGGAGTCCTTTTCAAATCTTGTGAAAAACAAAATAGTTTAAAATAGTAGGTACAGTTGTTATTTAACATATTGATATACTGACTTTGTCCTCTCCGTGGCTTTCTTTGATTAATCCACTTGAACTAGAAATTACAGAGAGAGAGAGCTAAAAAAGCTCCCTCTGTTTACCTCGAATTTGATGCCAGTAGTCAGCTAAAAAAACATGATAACCGAGACGATTAAGATTTTGACATTTTAAATTTCCCTTTTTTTGCAATATAAAACCAGATTCCCTTGCATATTGTGTTAATGTTTCTCGATTGTTAAGGTATGTCAGAGCTATTAACGACTATTCTGACTTCTTAAGACGCTACCGTTGCCTAAGAGACAGGTTTTTGGACCAAAGTTATAAGACAATATGTTTAGTCACTGCCTAAATAGATTTAATTTAATTCCGACACCGATATTTTATCGATAAATAATGTTTCCGATAAACATATTATAGATGTTGCATTTTCATAATGTCTACAAATGAGTTTTCAGTAGGTTTTACTTGTATTACTATTTTTTAACTTGAATTTTCAGTTTTTTATTGATCATATCTTCTGTTCCGTTTTGACAACTGATTTTTCCGAATTTGACTGGTTGCAATTTTATGTTCATGCGTTGCAATATACCGGAAATTATGAATCGTAATGGAAGAGAGAGGTTTTAGCGCTATAAAACCTGGATTAACCCCCTATTCATTTTGGAAATGCCTGTACCAAGTCAGGTCCATTGTAGTGGTTTCCAACTTTCCCATTTTTAATCCTGATATTGTTATAATGTTATACGGACTTTCCTTTTGGCTTCCCTTTTTACTATTCCGTTTGACTTTTGCCTAGATTTCATGAGTCGATATCTTTATTATTGTCACTCATATGCATACACAAAAGTGCACTTTCTCTTGTTGGCCAATATGGCAAGTTTACCTGTTGAACTTTGATATGTTATATTATATGTTAATACTACCACAGTACAAACTTAGATTAAAGAGCATAGCCTTTTAGATATAAGCTGAAAAACGTATGTAGACTTCTCTCTCAGGATGCAGACATATTATCGGTCTAGTTTTTGAATGTAAAAAACAGAAGCGCTGTTATTGTATTCAAACAAATAACTTTTCAGATGACGTAATAATTAATATAAAAATATGGCTCCATACATAACTTCAAAGCTTATGCACATCTGACAAATGGATACCTCCTCTACATTTAAATAACGTACATGTCATGTATTTTTAATTAGCTTAATTTTATCTTAAAATGTTACACTACAAGCACACAACTTATTAATATCATAAGTTAACCATAAGATTCACAAAAAAAAAACATCTGTACGGTAAATGAGACCCACAGATCAGATCTCCATATAAATTTGGACCCTCGAAATAGAAGTTCACCTTACGTCTCACACTACTGTACAACAAAAAACGACTGTCTGTACCATAGTCAGTCGTATTTTAACTGATAAAGTCTATATATGACTGATAATGACCGACAAAAGGGCTGATTTTGACTGATAAAGTTGGTACATTCTTTTGTATCAACTGTCTAAGTTAAAATTTGACAGAGTAAGTCACTTTTGTCACTTTTTGACTGCCTAAACTTATTTTATGTTCAATCAGACATATTTGGACTGATTAAACGTATTTTGCGCTTATTCAGAAATATTTGGACGTATTTTTGGTTTAATCAGAGGTTTTTTGACTGACTAAACTCAATTTGCGTTTAATCAGACGTTTGTGGACTGATTAAACTTTTTTGCGTTTATTCAGACGTTTGTGGACTGTGTAAACTTATTCCGCGTTTAATCAGACATGTGTGGATCGTCAGAACTTATTTTGGGTTTCATCTTATATTCTTTTTTATTCGAATGTTGATTTTGTCTAATGTAAGTGGTTTTACCTTTTCGACAGGTTTTTTGTGTTAGCTTCTTTTAAAGAGAAGGCAAAATGATCTTATTATAGCATGGGCCCCTTACTTTGAATTTCCTAGCTTGAAACTTTCTCTTTCTACAATTGTTGATCCCCCTCTTGTCTTATTCATTTCGCCATCTACGGCAGTGTATTTTGTAGTCTGTATTTTAAAATTTGATACCTCATCGCCACAAATCATTTTGCAAGATTCTGGTAAAATGTCACAATCGTGCTCAACTACTTAAAGCCAATTATAGTGACCATCGTCGCTTTGAGAGAGGTTTTCGATGCAAGTTCTGCCGACTAGAATAGTGGGTGAATTCATGATTTATTTAGGTGAGAAACTGCATAAATATGTAGGGTATATTGTAGATTTTTCAATTTGATGTATACAGTTTGTAATTTAGAAGCAAAGTTGGAAAAAAAGAATGTACAAAAAAAAGAAAAACGTAAGGAAGGCTGTTTTGTAAATAGAATAACACGGGCCAGTCCGTATATCAATCTAAACAGTTACCTGAGGAATTACTTTGTCGTTCCGTGTAATAAATGCGGCCACATGTAAATATGTACATGTATCCTAGTTAAAGTATTAGACAAACTAGACAAATATATTATAATGTAGGTGCAGAGCGATGTCATGCTTACATTTCTAAGTAGTAAAGATATTTACCGTATTTTCGAATCTCTTAATAGAAAATTGTAGCTTCTATTTTGTGTCAAACAGACTTTTTTGGTGCTGCATCCTGCGATGATGTTTGTGTTCGATCATATCTATGAAAACACAGGCCGGCCCGGTGGGTTTAAGGTTATAATAGCAAGGCATGCTATACATGTATTTACAAGTGCAGGCATATGTTTATAAATTACTTATTGTACAGACTATATATTTAATACTTTTTCCATTATCAGATGTTCAGTTTCTTTTCATAGACGCTTTCATGAACAACGCCTTATGTACCCGGAATCTTTTATATGCATTTGGTCGATAATTAATGGTACATGTATACAATTAAGAAACATGTGTTTCTACTAAATCCTGTTTATTGTAACATGGTTGTATCCATTACACAGAAGGGTGTCATGTCACATCATTGACCGTGACCACGACACTTTGATGTATACTGGTGATTAGTAGTGTAGGTTTGGGTGCATGCGGATATTTTTGTTTATTTTAGGGGCATTGATCTGACGTAGTTTACCTTTAACGTGTGTACAATGGTGGATCTAAAATACGGAGGGTGAAGGGGAGCGGTCAGGGATTTAAAGAGAATTTCAATATTTTCTAGGATGGGATTTGACGGACTTCCTGCACATGAATCTGACTATGGCCTACATGCATGTGCACGTATTTTGCGAGAGGTTTCCGGAAGTTTACTATTTGGCTTTACTGTACCGCCTTACGGCGATATGCCACACCGGCGTGGATACAGTTTTACATTGTTCTAAAATAAGGTTATATTATGATATCGAAAGAGAGTTAAGGGACAATTGAATGATTAATTGTAATGATATTAAGGAAAATCTTAATTTAGGAAGAAAATTCAAGATGTATTGTTAAGTAAGCAAGAAAACGCAAAATACGTTTAATCAGTCAAGATATGTCTGAATAAACGCAACATCAGTTTAGACAGTTGAAAAGTGACTTACTCAGTCAAATTTCAACTAAAACAGTGACTACAAAAGACTGTTAAAATAAATCAATTTTATAGTCTGTGTTTGGCAAGCCAATTGGTTTATTTACAGAAACCACGTTATTCAACGGTAATACACAACAAATAGGAGAAGAATTTTTTAAAATTTAACACTTACAAATAACAACTAGGATCATTAAGGCAAAGCAAACACGACTCTTTTGGTGAGCGTTGGCAGCACTTGTTGATTGGTCAAGTGTGCTCTCGAGAAGCCCAGAGTCACCATCTGCAGGTAACAAGGTCTGCAGCGATGTCCACATTCGGAGATACCACTCGATTGAACTATGTTGAGCACCAGGATAAATTGCAATCCATAAGTTCTTGTTCTTAATGAAGCTTTTATGTTCAGCCATTTTCTGTACCACCTCTACAGAAGATTGTGTCAATCGGTAGGGATCTGCACTTTCTTCGCTTCCTGAAATAAAAACCAAACACTGCTTGATCAAAAGTCAAACTATCTGAAAGAGAGAAACCATCCACGAAAGATGAATGAAAAAGGAACGGATTTGGTAAAATGCAACAAATGCATCATATTTTAACCTGAATCTAAAATAGTAAATACCTTCACAAGAATTCATACAATCAACGTTACATTGCTGGATCTGCGAAATGTACCACCAAACCTCTTTCAAAACTTTTAACTTCTATACTCACAGCTGTCAAAGAGGGCTTGCAGTCCTACCACAACACTTGTTACTCCCGTAGTGGTATTAATTCAATGTGGATCCTGAAAAATTCGAAAGATCTTTTGGATACAATCAGTTCAAGACTATTGTCAGAATATAATAGCATTAAAACCTATGATTATTCAACACTGTATACTTCTATTCCACATACTCAGTTAAAATCCCGACTTTAAAACATTATACATCGTTGTTTTTTTTAAACGGTACACCTAGATACAAATATATAGTTCTTGGTAGAGATTCCTCATACTTTGTAAGAAATCATTCCAAATCATCTTCCAAATACACAGACGTAGATGCTTACAAAATGCTGGAATTTTTAATCGACAACATATTTGTCCAGTGTGGTGGACGCGTTTTTCCACAAACGGTCGGCATTCCAATGGGAACATATTGTGTTCCTCTACTTGCTGACCTATTCTTTCACTCTTATGAGGCTGACTTTATTGGCGATCTGATCCGAAAGAAATAATAGTGTTTAGCTAGATCCTTAAATCTCAGTTTCCGCTATATAGATTATGTATTATGTTTAATTTTTTGGGGATTTGATACATCGCATCTACCCCAAACACTTGAGATAAAGGATACTACAGACATTGTGAGGTCAGCCTTATATCTTGACCTACACTTAGCAATCGATGGTAAAGGAAAATTATTGACCAAACTTTACGAC
The DNA here is from genome assembly GCA_037379345.1 of Perna viridis. Taxonomy (NCBI): domain Eukaryota; kingdom Metazoa; phylum Mollusca; class Bivalvia; order Mytilida; family Mytilidae; genus Perna; species Perna viridis. The sequence goes on from CM074520.1 coordinate 1,496,265, forward strand.
AAACGAGATGACTTTTCATTCAGAATTGTCAACTTTCCTTTCATCTGTGGCAACATCTCTTCAGCACCTGCGTATGGAGTGTTCATATCACATCTCATATGTTATGCCAGAACTTGCCGAGACTGCATGCAGACTTTTTGTATCGCGCTAGAATTCTAACAAATAAGCTTCTGGAGCAGGGCTATGTTGCTACAAGATTGAAGTCATCACTGCAGAAGTTTAATGGTCGTCATCATGAACTGGTGGATCGATACGGTGTATTTATCTGCGGCATGACAACTCATTTGTTCAATGTGTCATAGTTTTCCTTTCCTCGTTTGTCTACCCCGGACTTGACTTTTTATGAGCAACTCGGCGGGTGTTTCTAGAAAAGCAGAGCTGCACCTGGTCCATGTTCCAGTTTTTAGAGGAGTCCGAGTTACTCATTTACTTTTTTTACTTTGTATGCTTGATTTTAGTTACATTATGTTCTTTGTTTTCATGTCGGTTTTCCATGTCTGGTCTTTTTCCCTGGATTACATTCTTTTGATTACCGTTATAACCTTAGTTCCCTTGATTACCCTTTCACCAAAATGTATGTAACATGTAGAAATATATTTTTGAAGTAGCATTGAAAGGTCCCAACAATAAAAGTAGCAAGATGTTTAATTGTAACGGTAATTGAACGGTGATTTTTTTTCCAAAATGAAGCTCAAAATAATATATAACTACACAAAGACACATTAGTGACAAACATCTCCTGACTATATTATAAGATCTTAACAATCCTCATTCAATGTTAATTAAAAAATGAACTGAAACAGGAGGCAAGCACAGAACGAAAATCACAAAAAAATACATTTAACTCTCTCCACGGATTGCATCAACATTCACCATATAGATATGGTCGTATCTTATATTGTTAACTAACATATGTAAGACAGATTTACAAAAAAAGTATATTTATTTATTTATATTCACTCATGCCTGACATTGTGATTCTAAAAACGACATTCACAATAAATCTACAAATGATAACATCGACGAACAATTTATCAATGATAAAAGCATATACAGTTTATAATTATCACAGATAACTAAAACTTTTATTTTTTTGTGTTGTGAATAAGATAACATTTATTCGTATCTTGTTCAAAAGGGGTTTGGAAATTAAGGAAAATTTAAATCTCCCATGCAACTAACGTCTGCTATCTTTTTTTAAAAGAGAATTTCTTTTGTGGGGGGTTGTGAAAAATGAAGGGTTCAAGTGTTGTGCAGCAAGTTCCTTTATGGTGGTTCGAATTTTTGTATTTGCAAAACGCATAAAACGTTCTAAATATTTTGAAATAGAAATTTCTTAGGTATATTGATCGGTCAATTTGAGTCAAATACCTAAGGCAGTTATTTTGGCGGGTGTAGATGTGATGTGAGTTTTAGGCAAAAATAAGGATACAAAAACTTTTGTTGGATGCTATTTGGTGTACTGAGTACTGCAGGACAGAATGATTATTTTGCCGAATTCATTTTTGCGTTTATAGGCATACCGCTAAAACACGCCAAAAAAGTGCCCCCCCCCCCAACGCACAAAATACCGGAAAATAGTCAACATTTACCTGCATCTATCAGAATTCTTTGAGGATATCTATCAGTTTTCAATTTAGAATTTTTCATAGTAACGTTGATAAAGTCAAATGCACATTCTCCAAAAGGATGGACTTTGACATGCCGCTAAACCAAAAACATTCGATCTAGTCCAAGCAGCATGGCAACTCATCAGCCCTCCAAGAGAGTAGCCAATTACTCCAGTGTTTGGTTGATCTGTCAGTAATCTGTTTTGAGTCAGTTCCTTGACTCTTGGTCTGGCTGCATTGATGACAAAGTCAAGAAGCTTGTTTCCTTTTCCTGGAAATTGAGTAACCTTTCCGCATTTTTCCATTAACCTAACCTCATTTAAATACAAAAGAACAAAATAAGAATATGTAGTTTAGAACTAATCCTGACCTGCATCTCAAATAGAATTTTACTGCCAACGTTACATTTCGTATCGTAATAATATTCGTATCAACCACCCATTTCCGATGAACGTTGGTATATAGTTCATATATAATATTCATTGTAAGGTATGTTTATGGAAACCGTTGTCTCATGGACATTATCTCATATAATTTTTAAAATTTTTTTATAGAATAAGGTCATTTTGGAGGTCGAAGTGAAAAATCAGCAGTGTTACACAGTGCCCAAAGGACAGGAATGCAAAACTGTTGACGGTATTTCCTATGACCTTGCTCACTACAACTTCGTTTAATTAGCAGTAATTATATCAAATTAAATGTTTTATGGATATTAATCAGGAACTCTACAACACACTTTTTTATAGTTTAATACCATACCTATCAAAATCATCCGAAGAAATATTAGAAAGACACCCAGCACACATATCAGTAAATGAGCCATTCCGACAAGTCATGTAGGATCCAGGTGTTGGTGTTAACAAATCAAAACGTTCCAGAGAAGGCTGATAGTCCCCGTAACCTATTACTATTACTTCTTTCATAGTACTAGATTCAATGAACAATTTATCTAGTCCGTTAGCTACTAAAGTTGTCCATGCATTGGGATAGAGGTCAAACGCTAGTATGTTCGGGTACTTTTTATAAGTGTTTTCTTCAAAACTCGGAGGTAGGTAATAATATAGTGTTCTTGTTCGACCGATCTCCGAGGAGTTCATAGTAAAATGTTTTGATTCACCTTTTTGTGAATAAAACCATGGATAAACCACAAAAACAGGACTAGTGTCGAAATAAGAAGATGTCATCGATACTGGCAAATCAACAGCAAAGTTACCTCCCTTCATATCCGTGCCTTCTGCAGTAAATATTCTGTACTGTAACTTGCTATTGATTGGCTGGTTGTCAGTGCACTGTTGACATCGGAAACCATCAATAGCTGATTTGTATTTTACAATTATTTCCCAAGTGTCAGTCGAAGTTTTATTCATCAATATTCCACCTTTACGCTTAAGTCCCAAACCAGTTCCTCTTAGATATAGCTGATGTTTAGGCCCCTAAATAGATATACCAAAACGTATTTTTATTAAGACACAATAGTCACAATTTTACTCGAATTTTTAGTCATACATATCTATCATGCATTTAGAAATATCTGCGTTTGTTCTGATTAATGAATGTTCATGGGAATTCGCTAAATCATATCAGTTTTGCCTTCTATCAAACAAAATGCACTGTCTATGAAGATATATACATGTATGACACATATTATTACTGCTCGTCGTGATAATTCATTCATGGCTTACACAATCAGAAATGATTTGTTCAACATGTCATAGTATTCCTTTCCTCTTTCGGCTACCCCGAACTTGCCTTTTTGTAAGCATTTCGACGGGTGTTTCTAGAAAAGCAGAGGACACTTACACTACCGGTGTACCAGGTCCATGCTACAAGTTTGTGAAGCCCGATTGGCTTATTTACTTTTGTTTCTTTGTATTGTTTTGGTTGTTTTATGGTTTTTGTTGTGTGTGCCTGCTTCCCGTGTCTGGTCTTTGTTCCTAGATTAGTTTCTTTGATTTCCGCTGGAATTCCCTTAATTACTCTTACACACAAATACCTGAATCTTGTATTCTGGATACATTGCTCTGATTATAACTCAGATTCTGCCTCGGGACAGAAATTATAGCTGATCTGCATTGACCATTTAGGCAAATCCCAGTTTGACCGTCTGATGTTGTACATGGAAGAGTTTCATTACACCCTGCTTTTGCAACTTTAAACCAATTCAATAGAATCATTGACATACTGAGTATTATCTGTTGGATCAAATACAATACACATAAATACATTTAGTATTTTTTCTGCAGGTAAGAAATTAAAAATCATAAAGACAAATATATTGCAATAAGCATGAAATTAGAAAAAAAAACTATGGAGTTGGCATTAATCATGGGCTACGCTTACTTTTTCCCCTGCTAGTAGCTGCAGCAAGGTTTTTTTTAAGTTTTACGGGGGTTTTATCCATAATATGTACAATCAGGATACAGTTATCTACGGAATGTGAGGGTATCTGACAAAGGAAGAAACATCGTTTAGCCAGATATTTTAATCTCAGTTTCCGCTATATAGATGACGTATTATTGTTAATTAATATTTTTTAATCAGTTTCGAAGATTTTAAAAATTACATCTACCACAAAGATCTAAAGATAAATGATACTACAGAATCTGGTCGATGGTAAAAGAAAACCACTGACCGAACAATATGACAAAAACGGCGACTTTTCATTCCATATTGTCAACTTTCCTTTCATCTATGGCAACATTCTTTCAGCACCTGCGTATACGTATAGAGTGTTCATATCACAACTCATACGTTATGCTAGAGCTTGTCATAACTAAGCAGACTTTGAGTACCACGCTAGACCTCTTACAGTTCGGCTTATGGACAGAGTTATGTTGTTACAAGATTGAGTCATCACTACAGAAGTTTTATGATCATCATCATGAACTCCGGGATCGTTACAGTGTATCCATGCAATATGAGAATCGATTAGTTCAATGTGTCATAGTTTTCCTTTCCTCTTTCGTCTACCCCGAGCTTGACTTTTCATCAGCAACTCGATGGGTGTTTCTGGAAAAGCAGAGGACGCTTACCGTATCGATGCACATGGCCATGTTGAGTCCGAGTTGCTTATACACTTTTGTTACTTTGTACGTATTTTTTTGTTGTTTTATGTTCTTTGTTGTGTGTGTCTGTTTGTCATGTCTAGTCGTTTGATTTCTGCTAGAATCTTGCTTCCCGTGATTATTCATACACATAATCCCATAAAAACCATGGAAAGTTATTATTTGACTTTTATTATAAAATTGGAGTTATATTTTCCCGAGATTCTTGAACAGGCAATGGTACACCAGTGGAGATAATAACGTACGTACAGTCATTTTCCCGGATTTTTTTATGATCATATTCATTTCCATTAATAAGTAAAAAGTAGAAAAGACTAAAGATATCAGAAAATATTAAGTAGCTTGTACTGAAACGTATAAATTTTATCTAAACGAGTTTAGTTATTAGGTTAGGGAAATAACATAGATTTTCTCCGTCACATTTTCCATACTTCCTGGACAAGATTTTTCTGTTTCGTTGGTATATTGGGAAAACCAAGGTTCAACGTGCATCGTGAACAATTCGAAAAATCTTCTGGAAACTCTCAATTTAAGATAATCATAAGAATATAATAGGATTAAAACCTTTTATTTTTCAACTCCTTATACTTCTATTCCCCAAACTCGATTAAAACCCCGAATCAAGAACATTATACATCGTTGTTACTCCAAACAAGACGGCATACCTAGATACAAATATCTATTTCCAACTAGAGATTCCTCATACTTTGTACAAAACACTTCCAAATATCTTCAAAATGTACCGAAGATGTTTTCAAAATGCTTGAATTTTTTATGCACAACATATTTATCCAGTGTGGCGGACGTGTTTTTCAACAAACAGTCGGCATTCCAATGGGAAAAAGATTGTGCTCCTTTATTTGCTGACCTTTTCCTTCACTCTTATGTGGCTGACTTTATAGATGATCTGGTCCAAAAGAGGGAACATCAGTTTCTGCTGTACATATGACGTATTATCGTTAAACAATCCTAATTACGGGGTTTTTATTCATCGCTCTACCCCAAAGAATTTGAAATAAAAGACACTAGCAACCGTGAAGTCAGCCTCATATCTTGACCTACACTAAGATAGCGATAGTAAAAGAAAACTATTGACCAAACTATACGACAAACGCGACGTTTTTCCATTCCGTATTGTTAACTTTCCTTTCATCTATGGCAATATTCCTTCAGAACCTTCGTTTGGAGTTTTCATATTACAACTTATACGTTATGCTATAGCTTGCCTGTACAACGCAAACTTTTTGCATCGCGCTAGACTTAAGCTTCTTACGATTAGGCTTTCGGAACAGGGTTATGTTGCTACAAGATTGAAGTCATCATTACAAGAATTTTATGGTCGTCATCATGAACTGGTGGATCGTTACGGTGTATCCATCTATACCATAAAAACTGATTTATTAAACGTGTCAGTTTTCCTTTCTTCTTTGATCTACCTTGGACTTGACTTTTTATGAGCAACTCTGTGGGTGTTTGTAAAAAAGCGGAGGACGGTTACCCCACTGGTACACCTTGTCCATGCTCCAAGTTTTTTTGTTACTTTGTTTGTGTTATTTTAGTTATTTTATGTATTTTGTTGTGTGTGTCTGTTTTCCATGCCTGGTCTTTGTCCTAAGACTACATTCTTTTGATTTTCGCTAGAATCTTGGTTCCCTTGATTACTCTTTCAATTTATATATCATGATATATGATGCTCGCTATAAACGTGTAAATAAAACTGTTAAATACAAAGTTCTCTATGATATAGATACTCAGATGGAAAGTTAAATAAAAAAAGTCAAGCATAGTCTGCGTTTAACTGTATCTTATTGCCAAAATAAGAAAAAAAATCCTTTCAGGAATACCAGTGCCAACTTATGAATTGTCAATTAGCTATAAAAAGCAGTTGCAAAAAAATTAAATATAAAGGAACCAGTGTTGTCATATTCAGGTTGGAAACATGCCTATTGAAAGCTTATTCAATAAAATCAACTTGCTTTTATCAATAGAATTGTGACGATATATTTGGGTACAGACGAACGCACAGTATAATGGACGCAAAGAGTAAAATAGCTTAACATTTTCTCCGTGTACCAGTGATAGATTTCAGAAGTACAATTTAAAATACATCTTTGAGTGTAAAGATATATCCGAATGTTTATACCAAAATAATTTTGTCGGTAATGAAAATATGCAGAATACAATACAGATAAATATTTACCTTATAATACATCGTGTCTGTAGTGATAATCAAATATACGTCTTAAGTTTAAATTTCTACAAAGGGAAGGTCAAATATGTATCATCTTCCTTTAAGTGTACCCATTAAACATAGTAACTTTGTTATTTCACCTTGACAATATTTTACTAATTTGTAATTGTATTCATTTTCTATAGAGAAAGCATTTTAAAATGCTTACCGAAACATCTTTTAGTTTGAATTGAACAAGGACTAAACTAAATTGGTCATCTTTTGGTTTTCAGTATCTTATACTTAGTTGAAGGAATTGGATTTGACGCGAAGAAAGTGATTACATTAATACAACCATCAAGAAGAAAAATATAAACGATTTAACTCCTTCTAAGTATTTTACCCTAGACATAGAGTTATTTCAAGAGTAAAAAAACAAAATCAAAGCGAAAGGTAATGATAAGTCATCTTTTAAAATATTACGATGTGATATCTACCTCCTCTGAACAAGATCCCACGGCTTACAACACAAAAGTGTACTTTCGTATTATGTGTTTTGTGATTTTGCTCCATAAGATAAGGTAAAATTTATTTTGTATAATTATAAAAATTCCTCCATCGCTAAGTTATCAGGTACGATGTACACAACCGTTGGCTCAGAATATCTACGTACGAATAGTCAGTGTCATGACTAAATGTATGATCCATATCAGACAATTTAGACAAATAGGTTACGAAGGTTCATGGGGTGCACTCATTGTTTTCAAATATTCTTGATGAGAGTTGAATGTAGATTATGGATGTGAATTATCTTTAAAATGTATTATCATATGCTTTTACAGTTTTAACACAGGTTGAATAAACCTTCAGAAAGATATGGCATCTAAAAAGAGTAAATAACAAATATAGAATTTCCAGTGAAAATGGGAGATATTTTAAAAATACATAGGTAACAACACATTTGAGAATAGTGAAATTGACCAAGCCATATAACAAAAAAGGAGGAAATTAAAAATTTACGAACAGATTAAATCCCGACAAAAAATATAAACTGGGATGAAGTCATTTCAGGAGGGTGAACCGTGTCTGCTTATTACAAAAGGCGCCGTGCTGCTCTATAAAGGTCTTGTCCAGTAAGTCGAACAAGAAAATGGATACATGTAGTTCAATTATTATTTTGGAAACATAAGGGTCATAAACAATCAATTAATTCAACGCACAAGAAATTAACAGAAAAATGACTTCAGCCTTTAGACAACATGCATTGAAATTTATAATATACAAATAAAATGTCAAGTTCTGGGAAGACAAAAAAGGAAAGAAATATATAACACACTGAACAAATCGGTTCTCATGGTGAATATTGATACACTGTAACTATCTACGAGGTCATGATGACGACCATAATACTTCTGTAGTAAAGACTTCCGGTATAGCAACAATACCTTGTTCCAGAAGGTCTAGCGCGGTGCAAAAAATTGCCTAATTTCTACAAGCAACGGATTGTATAAGTTGTTATTATATTAACTTGAAAGATTTCTTAAACTTTTTATGTTATTTCACCTGTTGTAGTGCCTAATCTACGTATTTGGTATTCCCCCCTTTTCATACCATAGTTTTTTTCTTAGGAAAGGACTGTTCGTTTGATTATGTCTTTTTCCAGAATACGAACTTCCATAAAGATCTTAATTAAAATGTAGATAAACTGTCGGGAATTTTTAAGTACTAATACCCGAAGGATGACCCCACATTCGTTTCTTTAATCTTTCACTGACATATATATATATATATATATAACCGATTCGTACGACCGTAAGGAAGCCTCGCTATATTTAAACTTGATTTGTTTTTTTTTTCAATTTGTCACCCGAATTTAATGTATGGCACGCAGTACCAACAAAAATTATTGCCTGCCGTATGTGCTACGCACCTGACTTTAAAGAATTTGGACTGAATTCGTTTGGTTGCAGATACAGAGTACCTATATATATTGAAAATTTCAAACAGTTTATACAGAAATTTTAGACCTTTATGTATACATACGTTTTTGAATAATTTTGACTGAAATATATAAGTCGCAGTCACCCACGTGGTAGTTATATTACAAAAATAGCATTTTAGTCAATAATTTTAGACTCTCATGGAAATCAAAAGTGCTCACTCATACATTTTGCAAGAATAAGATATTTTTAAAGAATGTTGACTCAAATAAACGTGTCACAGCCACCTACATGATAGTTATATTGATAAAATTAGCATTTCAATCAATAAGTTTAGATCCTAATGGAAATACAAAGTGCTCGCACTCAAACATTTTGCAAGAATATGACATTTAAAAAGAATTTGGACTCAAATAAATGTGTCACAGCCACTATATGACAGTTGTATTGACAAAATTAGCATTTAAGTCATTAATTTCAGATCCTCATAGAAATTAAAAGTATGGGCTCTCACACATATGATGGAATATGACAGTTTTGAAGAATTTTGACAGAAATATATGTGTCAAGGTCACCCACATGATAGTTATATTGAAAAAAAAAGTATTTTAGTCAATAGTTTTAGACCATTATGAAAAATAAAACTGCTTGCACTCAAACATTTCGCACTCATATTCGTTGCTTAAAGTGACATTTTGAAGAATTTTAACCGAAAAATTTAGGTATCAGTCACACATTTAATGCTGAAATTGTCAATATTAAAATATTTTAGAATGATTTGTGACCCTTATGTTATTAAAAGTAGATTTCACTAAAAAATTGCTTTGTCAATCTTGAACTTCGTGAGAATAACCAAACGTCTGAAAGTTATCGGTTACCACTTTTACTCTTAGAACAGAAACATAGACCTTTAATTTTATAATTAAATAATTTAATTTAATTAATATCACAGGTGTATAACAAAATGTAAAAAAATATATATACATGTAAACAATGGTAATTTTTGAACGATGATCGACGAAAATTGGAACATGAACAACGATCGAGTGATTGTGGGATGACGATCACGATGCGCTCTCTATACATAATTAGGAATTCAATGTAATTTTGGAAATCAAGATTTGTTTCCTAATCGGGTCAACTAATCTACATTAGTCATTAGTCACACAGTTTCATTTATTAATCGCGGAGTTCCTGTTCTAAATTACGTCACACAGAATGGAAAGATTTAGTGTCAGGAACTGTCCAGGTGTACGACAGTTTAGAACAGCTTTTCGTATTGTCTTTGTCACGACCCAGCATATTTTCTGTCAGGATATGTCAGGGAATAGGGCAAAATGTGTCCTGACCCAGGACAGCCTCTGTCAGACCCTGTCAGGATTTCTGTTCTATTTGCTGTCGTAGAACAGAAATCCTGACAGAATTTAAGACAGGTTAGAAGTGATTGCAACTGTAATTTTATATGTGAAGGGTAGTTGTACTCCGCTGGGATATGTTTTGCAATATACAGATGTGTATTTAGTTTTAACTAATTTGTTTCAGTTTAACTGATAAGAATATAACACCTCGCTGTCTTAGCTTTTATATGCTTGTGTTTTGTATAGTAAGTGTTCCGTCATAAGATTTTTTATCATTTCTTAAAATGGTTCTCGAACTGTACAATCCAGATAAACGTTGATTACAACAGGAAAAGAAAACATGGCGAACTTTAATCGGAAAATTAATGATGAAGCTAATAATTGATGCGAAATGGTACTAGTGTTTAGAACAGGAAACGATCATTTATCGTGAAATATATGACGTATGGTCTGTATCTCGATTGCGACAGTACTGTAGGTATATCAATATTTCAAAGTTGTTACGGACAAATGCGCGTATAAACAGATTTAACAGTAACTCTGGAAATGAAGGATACTCGATTGATATTTTAAAACTGGATAGAAGCATCCTAAATAACACTAATCAGAGAAAAGGTGCAGTTCAGAGAGAGGAGAATCAGATTGAATCTCATTTTAAAATTATCTATACATATATTTTGTTCACAAAACAACTACAAACATACGTCCTCAATGTTATTACGTGGTATAAGATTCAGAGCTATTTAATATTTATCATTACGCCAAAACATAAAAAAATCAGAAGGTAACACAATTGTCGTATCATCAATTCGTATGTGTATCATAAATCGTAGCACGCTACTACGTGTAGTTGTGATTGAAAGTATTTGATAATAATATCTAAAAGACGATTCTTTATCTTCGATACTTACCTGCATCTATCATGTACTTCTTACATCTCATCAACACGAAATCAATAGACAAAACAATTTGATATTTATTTTACATCATTTCATAGTTCTTACAGTGTATGTCATTAATACACTTGGACAACCCCTTTCGCAGCCAATGGACCTTCTTTTTCCACAAAAATAGCAGGCCAAACACAGTAGTCAATGATGAAACCCTTTTTTGTGAACTCCTGGTACCTATCTCTGTTAATATAGGACCTACGACCAGGTCCATCGTCTAAGTGCATGGGGGGCTCCTGGACTACCATCAACCATGATAAGTAGACACACTGGTTGAAAAAGGGAGTATTTGTGATCTCGGTCAGTAAGTTAGTGTCCTTTTCCAATGTCAACAAAAGAGATTGGAATTCGGTCTTTTGTATCAAAACCTTAAATAAAAACAAGACATCACAACGCAAACTATACACATAGCCTTTACAAGATGATTTTGTTTGGCTGTAAATACAAAAAATAACGAATTTTACAGGAAAACACATTATGACTAAAAACAAAACAATATAAACAGAAAAAATGAGCAGTGAAAGTCTATTGTCATCAACTATAGATAGTACAAAACAAAAGATTAGAAATCAATTCATACCTTCTGTAAATTAACTCCACAAAGTGTAGCAGTTAACTTCCGGAACTCCTTCGTATACTTAAATTCTGCTTTTGAGCACTAAAATACAACACAATACGCAATTATTTAACATGGACACGAAGTTTTATGTAGATTGAACTATTGATATTTATGTGTTATAATGTGTATTATAAAACAAATATTGTGAATTAATGTAATATGGTTTGATAAAACGTTTAATGATGAACAGTATAAATATACACAACATTGTTTAAATTAGCAGTGTACGATGTTCCATATTACCTGTCGTTGTTCTTCATCAACAAACAGAGCAGATTTCAATGTCCTCACATGATTCTCAGAAATGTTTTGGCATGCTTTGAAACAGGTCTACAAAAAAACATATCAATCTGTATCAACAATTGTAACAGTGCCTTGCAAATATATGTTTTTGATATAATCTAAAAAAAATACAGAAAGTTCGCTTAAGGAAACCATGCATTTAGCAAAACATTTTGGAAATCGTCAAACACGAAGATAGATATCTATTTACACGATATGACAAACCTATGTAAAATTCTTGTCAAAATTTCAAATGGTTTGTGTAAGTAGATGTAAATAAAATAGTAACGAACGGACAGAGAAAATGATCATTTTATACCGATAGCTTTCAAAGCGGAAATGGTATAATTATGGGTTTGTTATCGTTTAAAATAGAACGAGTTCATGCGGCACAAACAAATGATAACCTGTAGTACTAGGAATAAATGTTTTATGACAATATGAGCTTTCCATCGACCAGATATAGACAGCAGATCCAAACTCTCTCGCCATTCTGTTGTATACAGTTTAGCAAACATCTCAACGATATCTTTCGGTAACACTTCCATGTCGACATCTTTATCACGTGATCTTGTACTTCCGCTGGAACTAAGAGTTCTGCCAACCACGTTTAAAAATCTGAAGGTAAACTATTACATGTAGTAGAATAGCAAAACATTACTAGACTAAGTTTCAATTAACTAAAAGGAACACGTTAATGAGAAAAGATGCATCTTAATCGAATCTTTAAATTTTTGGGGGGAAAAATTTTGCCTTCTGAAATTAAATTTTTGTATTATTAGTTTAATATACCTGGACCGTAAATCGTCATGCTCTTCTAGTATATGTTCAAACTGAAACATCAAACTTTTTCTCTCCACTACATGTTCTATTCTGAAATTCAAGAAGAAGTATATCTAAAAATTGTCGTCATGATACTCTGTTGTATAAATGTTATGCAAAAAGTTCTAAAGTTCGGTCCTGCTTCATATGTAATATTTCACAATGGTGCTAAGTGTAGATAATCAGTGCCATGATATTTAAAGAAAAAACTTAATACAACGGAATTTTTTTGTGCTACAATTGTATAGTCATAAAAATGACAATGTTATTAGAAATGTCATTAATCCTCAAAATGATACACATATATCAATGAATTCACTCACTCCTGTTTTTTAAGCTGCTGGATAACATTTGCCACTTTAGTAATCGTTTGTTGAAAATCTCCTGTTTGGGTAAATATTTTCTTTTCTGCAACCATTCCGTCGGATTCCAGAATTTTATTTGCATATTCTAATAAGTCCTGGTGTACCTCTAATATTTCCAACTGTTGATTCTTCAGAATTCTAGAATGATTGCAATTTATTTTCAGCAAAGAACTTCACGTCATAGCAATGAATATACTGTTACTTGTGTTTAAAACAAGACTGGATTGTTAAAAACATACTAGTCGTTTAGTTAAAATAGCCTCCAAAATAAGATTTGTAAAATGTTAAGTACACTTGATTGTGCCTTGTGTAACATAGTCTTCATATTTACCAAACTGCCACGACTTGATTTGTCATGCATCTTTAAGCTTCTTATGTATTGTCTGTGGTGTTACTTACATTTTATTAAAATTGTATTTATGCTATTGAAAACTGTATACAATATATATTATACAAATTACATGAGTAATGAACTCGCTTAGTGACTTACTCCAATTCCTGTTCTTTAGCTTCCAGATCTGCCTCCAGTTTTTTTACATACTGTTCATTGATAGTAAACTGTTGTTTCTTAGGATGTTTTGTGAACAGACTGTGGATCCGTGATGTTCTGGATGTGGATACAGATGTTCCTAAAGTACTGGTAATTGAAATGAAGTTTTAATGTGATTAGCAGTTGGCTTTGTATTACACTACATTACACCTTTTTCTTAGTATAATTACACTAGAACATTTGATTTGTTGTTGTTAAAATAACGACTGAGCACTTGACTCGCCGGCGAAAGTGCTGAAAGACGAAGAATTCAAACAGTATCGTCGACCATAAAGACTGCATGCTAAGTAGTCGACAAACGTTCTTAAGATCGAGGGCTCCTCTGTGACAAACGCACCAAGTACATGAATATGATATATCTCACATGTTATGGGTGTTGGTTATTTAGACCTTAGCAGTTACTATAGTATTTGAAGTGTCTGTCACATGACAAGACTCACCGAACACACGAAAATCTTAGCTTAACTTGTGATTCATACCCCACTCAGCTCAGCCTCAAAGGATCGAAAAAACTTATATAAATTGTAGATGACTTTCTTGCGCACAATATTATCAATAAAAGCAAACTTGTGTATTGTAACTATATAGAACATTTTAGTTTATTTTTACACATCAAAGCTATCATTGTCCATATAAATGAATGGGGAAAATGTTAACAAGCAAAAATTTACCCTGGAGACGGAATGCGACTTTCTACACCAGAAGCTGCATAAATGCCTGTCCTACAATACAAATCACAGAACAATCTATCAATAGCTATATCTAAAACTTTATTCTGTAGGTTTTGATTTTAAATGGATCAATTATTATAGGCAGAGGGTTGGGTCATATTGTTAACATTTTGTATCCAGGATTATATCGGACCTAGAATCACATTATGGCCAGACTATAAATGCTACAACTTTTTTATTTCATAAGACTGTGTGATTTGTATCTCATATTTTGAAATCATTAAATCATTGTATATTCTTTTTTAAAATATAAATGTTGCTTATACTTAGAGATTAAATACTCTCCGTTTAGTTACGTTTCATGCACACCGTCATCATTTTAAAAATGATTTTAAAATATTAAAAGTATTTTAAAAATAGTTTCGCTCATTTTTTTCTAACTAAATTATACACTTAAATAATTCAAAAGTTAGTATAATGTTAAGTTGACTCTCTTTCTTTAAACACATTTGTTAGTAACTATTAAATCAATTTGTTCATTGGAACCATTAACTTTATTGTCTCACAATTATATCGTCTTTAATAGTTCAGTGGCTTTAATGAAAAGTCACAATTATGATCCCGAACATTTGATAAAGTCGAGGAATATGGGGTATTTAACGCGTGGCTTAACTGTAAATTTTAATCTAGACTTTTTTGTACGTGCACATAGCTATTATCATATTTTTGATATTGTATGCATTTCGTTAGTCTGATACTTACACGGAGCTAAGGAACTCTAACAAACAGCCAATGTCCTTTTCAACAAGTTCTTCGTAATACAGAAGTCTTTCATACGGTAGAAAGTCAGTTTGTATTGACTCTGGAAAGTCTGTTTTCTCATGATGGTTCAGATAAATACAAAATCCAAGCAGGAAAGGAACCGCGTTGATGTTCCGAGCTATATCACTAAGTTTATCTTTGTTTTTATCCCAAACGTTGATACACTGCTTCAGTTCTTGTATGTACTGAACAACCTTAGACTTTTCTTCTTTTTGTTTCTCTCTCGTCGCATCTATCAAGGTTGTTTGCAGCTGAGTTACAAAATCTTGAATGTCCCGAATTTGTTTTATAAAAGCTTGTTCCGACACTATATCTTGCAAAGCCGTTATGAGTTTGGTTGCTGTTTCTATGTCATCAGAAATATTTTGCAGTGACCTTTTAACTATAGTGGAACACTTTGAGAACGCCACGGGTATTGCTTCAATTTGATGATCTATATGTTCGTTAACACAACAATCACGACAAAGCACCTGCCCGCACGTTCCACAAAATCTATTATATTCACTTCTGTGTTCATTGCAAACATACTTAGCAATTAATGGATCAGTTCTATCTGTTCTCCTGTACGATTCTTTTTGTTTTACTTGTTCGGCTAGCAATCCTGCATCGTCCCTACAGGCATGACCGTGGTTACAGGAGTTACAAAGATGGCGGTCACACTTTCTACAGTATGTGTCAAACTTTAGGGTATAACATAAATCACACTGCTCCGGGTGTAACGAACTCATGATTATACCATGTAGATATTGTAAAACGGTAGTTATGAAACCTTATACTTATAACCAGAGGGCGAAACAAACTGTATTGATAATGACTTTTCAAAAAATGTTTACTGGTGCTTTACTTAACATTTCAAAGATTAATCAATGGAACCAAGATCATAGCGGAAATCAAAAGAATGTAATCCAGAGATACTGACCAGACATGGAAAACAGACATACACAACAAAGTACATACAATAACCAAAATAATGCATACAAAGTAACAAAAGTAAATAAGCATGTCGGACTCCACTAAAAACTGGGAGCATGGACCAGGTGCACCGGTAGGGTAAACGTCCTCTGCTTTTTTTAGAAACACCCGCCGAGTAGCTCATAAAAAGTCAAGTCCAGGGTATACGAAATAGGAAAGGAAAACTATGACACGTTGAACAAATCAGCTTTCATGGTACGGAAGGATACACCTTATCGATCCACCAGTTCACCATGAAACTTCTTAAGTGATGACTTCAATGTTGTAGCTACATAACCCTATTCAGATACAACCGACGTTCGTTAGTCGTTATGCAAAAACATGCCCAATGCCCACAGAAATTAAATTCGGATGAAATATTTTGATAGAATTTTTAGTTAACTATACTTAACAACATATAATAGAAGTAAATACTACAAACTGCACTAGATTTTCCAGTTGCATGTTTTTAACGACGAAATACTTTAGGTAGGATGAAAGCTGTCATTGCACTTCATATATCTATACACCAGATATGGCTTGTTAGTATCGTTTTCGGTTTATTTTTTACCCGGAATTTCTAAAAAGGATTCAAAACCGAAGGCCGATTTGCATTTAGTTCAATTATTGATAGTTCCATAAAACGACCAAGTGCATAGCAATAACAGTATTCTGTTCTGCGGTATCAACAAATGAATATGAGAGAGGTGAAACCTTTTCACGCTCCCGAAGAAACATTAATTAAAGACACCTTTGACGCTTTTTGTCAGCTCTGATTTGATATATTATACTTATAACAACATTCCAATATTGTAAATTTTGTAATGATATACGCTTTTAGTTGTCCTAATGTATTATCCTAATGCCGTGGTCTGAAATGTCTATGGGCCGAAAAGTCCGGCTTTCGTAAGGAATTATGGGTTGTCATGATCCGAAATATCTTTGTGTCGAATTGTCTGACACAGGTAAACATATTGGTTCTTATAAACTGCGAAACGTCTCAACAGATTAAAAAAAAAAATTCATTCAGTTTCGTTTCATTCTGTTTTGATTTGTATCGTTTTATTTTGTTTTTATTTCGTTTTTTATTCATTTTTTCGAATTATTCCGTTAAGATTCCCTTTTTCTCGATTTTTGTTTTGTTTTGTTTTAAGCAACAGTCTTTGTAAGAATCATGCAAAATCTGAAAACTGTGATACACTCCCAAAAAGTCTACATATTTTCATTTTTGTAATTAAGTTGTTCTGTGGTTCTATACCATAAAATATGTAATTATTCATTCAAATCTGCTTCCTGTTAGGAGATAATCAACATTTAAATTTCAAAAGATTCTATTATATTTGAGAATCATTTACAGAGTTACCTCCCTTAATTTTGAAAATCTACAGTGCATTCTATATAATTTTTATCTCCTAAGAACACGGGTTATATGAAGAACTGAATGTTAATTTCTGTTTACTATGGCTATTCAAACAAAATATCAAAAATAAAAATATGTAGACTTTTTACCCATGAATCACATGTTGCATGATTCTTATCTGGAGTACTACTTAATTCGTTATCGTTTCGTAATTTTTAGTATCCAAGAATTATGGATAATATTGATTACGTAATTTTCGTAAACATCTGGGCGCCATATTACAGACTGTAATGGAACAACCCTATCTTGGAAAAAGCTACGATTGATTTGTATTTAATCATCGAAACTAGCGAATATATTCCGAGACTGATTTGGTTCTCAATCAAATTTAACAAAGTATATCCAAATGAAGCTGCCAAGATGCTGTTTTTCAGCTCCTGGAAATGAAGGTACAAACAGGTTATTGATGCTTTTTCTGGCCGTAAGTATGCAGAACCAAGTTGATAATACAAGCATTAACGCTCCCTGATGGAGAGTATTGATAGTCTTGTAGTGTTGACATATTTAAGCGTCATATTTTCATTTTCATATTTATCAATAAGAGGATTGGCTTTTAATTATCTAAAATCAACCCCTTCCGCATTCCTTTAAACGAGCATTTGGAACCCAGTGGCATTCATATAGTACATTATGACTGTATCTGTATGACTGTATTATTTTGAAGTATCTGCATATCCCATGTTATTGGCCCTAGCTTATTCTGAACACAATATTGTGTAGTCTTTGCAAAACAAAGGAAGTCCGCTACATGCACATTACAAAATTATTTAATAATTACATTTTACAAGTAAATAAGACAGACATGCAATTACACCATATACTTTTTTTGTTTTATAAATATAAATCCTTAACACAATCAATGAGCTTGGACGACACCTTTGACCAATATTTCACCATCTTCTTTCAATAATAATGGCGGCCATACAGAATACTGTACTCGTTTGCCTCCTTTTGTAAACTCCCGGTAGAGATCTTTGTCAATTACTGAACCTTTTGGTGGCTCATTTATATCTAGATAGAGCTGAGGCACTTCGAGCGTCAAACACCAACACAAATACACACATTTACCGAAAAATGGGGTCTCGAATATTTGCTTCAGCAACTTCTCTTTTTTAATTGAAAATTTGTTTAATTCTGACTTGAATTCTTCCATCTTGAAAATATTCTGGAGAAAATGAAATGTACAGGTCATAACCAGTTGTCACAAAAATACATAATAAAAAATATCATAAAGACGAGCGCGAATTCAGTTGATGGTGTATTTATAGTGGTTTTTGTATTTTGAATATAGATTCAAATTACTTTGTACATGTATGTCAGTAGATCCACGAGAATAAATGGGAAGCGGAGTTCAGTGAGCGATGTTTGCAGCTTGGTTTAGTTTAAGTTTTGTTGTTTTTAGAGATTTTTTACTACATAAATTCTATATGAACGTGTCGTTGTTTTTAGAATACGCCAATAAATGTGGTAACTGTATCTAATTATCAACATAGATTATCTGCAATTTCTTAGTTGGAGGTAAATAACATTCAATGAAGCAATTATTCCATTGACTTCAAAATTCAAATATTTTTATTACCGCTATAACCTTGGTTCCCTTGATAACACTTTTAATATTTTGATATTTAAACCACAATAATGAAACTAGAATAATAGTACCTGCTTGATGTTAATGGCAGTTTCGACAGCAGCTTTCCTTCGGAGATCCATGATCGGCTGAATGTCTGTCAATGGCATCTGAAATTCAACGATTAACTGTATAGGTCTCAGTATCGAATTAATTTTACCATAGACTTCTATAGTGAAGTGCATATTTTTAGAATTTTTAAAAAATATGTAAATTGATTCAATAAAACTTTCACTTATGTAGCATTTCTAAGGACATGTGAAAAAATAATTTCTCGCAAAGAAAATAGGGTGAGTCCACGAAGATTGGACAGAAAAGTAGTCTTGAACTATAAATAGCCATTTTCCCCACTTTCACTTTCGTTTTGCACTCACCAAACCAACCTTTTCAGTGGAACATTTTTATGATATTATGTTAGATTTTCTTTTAAAAAAGTTCTTCATCTTACAGTGTGATGTTTGCTCTATTTTTTAAGTCATTGTTCATGTCTTTTGACAAAACATTAGTTTGTAGAGAGGCAAAAAGAAAATGCACTATATTTTTATAGCATCCATGTTTTGACGTACACCCACTCAGGGATATGCAATACGATACTGGTACCTATACATACCTGGAGAAAGATTAAGTCTGACACATGCCAATTACATTCTCAGTGATCAATCAAAAACTACTTAAAATTACATGAAATTGGATTTATTCTTGTAAAGAATGATACCAACCGATTTGTCGCCACTGGAGAGAAACGGTGAATTAAGCCAGAACCTGATTCTTACGAATGCTGATGTTCCCATGTTCCGCCTACATAGAGGCTGATTTATACAAAGACTGGTACACACTATCCAACTAACACCTACAGACTGATTTTTGCAAGGACTGATACCTACTTGTCAGCTGCCATTCATAAACATACACCTACAGCCTGATTTTTACAGGGACTGATACATGTACATTTTGTACCTACCCGTCTGCCACCACCGGAGAGAAACACTGTATCAACAAGGTCTTGTAACTGTTGCTGTTCTAGTATCGTGCACATTCTATAACAAACCTAAAATATAAAATGGAGAAGTCAATAGTGGACTTACTAAATAACGACATATACATGTACAGTCTCCAATACTATTAAAATCTTACCCATCGATGAAATGTAAACTGCAAGTCACTTATTTCTATAATTAGGATATATATGTACATTATCCTAACAGACTACTAATTAAGGGTAACAACAAAATTTTAAAAAATCACAAATACCATCCATAATCAAGTCAAGTAAAAAAGAGAAATAGATTAAAAAGTCCATTATGACTTTATAATTTAAGTATATTAACATCTGATATCACCATGAATTAATATAACTGTATACTAATGCACACTACAATACATGTTCCCATACGTATACGTCATCTGTATGATACAATACTATAATTTCTTTTCTTGCTGAATTATTACCAATTAGATGAGGTTTAAAAATCAACATATACATAATATACCTTCATAACGGCGTAAAGATGTTTGATAGTCACATCCATAGCCCAACGTTTGCCCGACTGTGTCAATATCTCCAATGCATCCGTCCATTCGTTATCATACATACTGTTATACATGTATACTAGATTGTTCGGCTTACTACTTCTTTGTGATATGAGAGGTAACTGGCTGACTGTATCATGAATGGTAGTTGATGCAGTTTCAGCCACACTTCGGGCCATTGATAGGTCTGGTATACTATGGTTTACTGTCCGCCTGTCCGGAAAGCTTTGGTTTCCAAATGTGTCAGCAATGCTGTGGTTTGCTAGTGTGTCAATAGTCAATCTATAATCGAAATTACAATCCCATATCATGATATGAAATACATGAAATAAATTCAAAGACTTTTTACGCTTTTGGTTTATTTTTCAATATTTTTTTTATTTCTTTTTTTTTTGTTAATGCCTGCAAACCATGTATGGAATATTGATCTTTAAACGAAGAACATATTTACATGTTAACACATACCATTAAAGTCCTTGAGCAATTATAAATTAGGGAATACAAATTAAATATTTAGGACAATCAAACAAGATGTACAAAGTTAATGTAGTGTACCTGGTTTGTATACTCTTTGTGTCATCACCATCAAAGTCTCGACTTTCAATATTCAAACTACAATTATATAATATTTAGCGAACTTAACAATGATTCCAATCTATGGGTAGGTCTATAATTAATATAAAATTTTCTTTTACTGTGACAATAATCTTAAAAACAAGTAGAAGGACTTCGCAGTGACCAGAAGTTTATAGGGGTCCGATCTAAAAATTGATGAAGGCCTGATTGTTCCAGGCTATCATTTGCTTAATTTCGTTCAAACTGCGTACAAAATTTACAAATTATCCATCGAAAGAGGGGTTTCTACCTTCGGAACTCCATTGTGTCCAACTGTAGGCTACTTATCAAATACATACTCACACATAAATAAATGTATAACTAGTTAAAGTTGAACAATTAACTGGTCTATTATATCTGATTTGTATAAAACTTACATTTGGCTTTTAAGATTAGAGAAGGATTCGCCAACCATTGATATGTCATTGTAGAACTCTGTCAGTCCGTCATCTTCTATCAGAGGTTTTCTCAGGGCGTCTAAGATATCATCCTCCTGCGATAGGTTGAATTTCATTACATTTGTACAATAGTTAGACAGAAGAGATGTGGCGTGGTGGATCTCCCTCATCTGTTTATGGAGCTTACTGTATTGAACAAACATGCAACGTATAACAGATTAATAATCCTAATTAGAACTACGCTTTTACAACTCCGTGGGAGGAGTGGGTGGTGTTTCTGGTGTTTATTGTCCAACACAAAGACTTTATACCTTAACCCTGCAACAATATGACTTTTACAGCGGAAAGAAATCAGGTTAGAATAATAAATGTAAACAAAAAACGAATCCTGAGCTGAAGTAAAACAAAAAAACAAACAAAAAAAAAACAAAAACAAAAAAAACAAAAAAAAAAAAAAAACAAGAAATTTGGACTAACGGTCACAAACCATTCCTGGATAAGAGCATGGGATCCTAGTCGCCTTTTATAAAAGTTAAAATCACTATATTAAGAAATTGAAAATAGGGCATTAATGGAGCATCAAGTGTTACCCAGTGAATGGTGAATAAGAGGGGAGTGGCAAAATGTTCAATTTCTAAACTCGAATACTTAATGAACCACACCTACATGAATAGTACTGAACCAATGTGCAAAATTTAAAAAATAAAGAACCGTTCTCAAGTTCGCCGAGTGACAGACGGCCAGGCGAACACTGAACGTTTCAGAGGATGTCAAATAAAACCAGGTACCTCGCCGCCTCGTGTGGCGGGGAATAGAAATGAGTCAATAATTTTCCCTTTCAGTAATATGAATGAATCAAAACCATGATATACTGACAGTAGCAGTTTAATTCTTAGGATATGAATTGATTACAGCAACAATTGTAGTATAAAAAATGTAAGTATATCACATGTCAATGTTATAAATAATGTCATAAAGACTGGAGTAAAACAGTTGTGGAAGAGAATTGCCATTAGCATCTTCATTAACACAAAGTACATGTATTAAAAATTTATGGAAACTAAACGCATTTATAAGTAAGAACTACTGTATGACTACAGATTACCTGATTTCCAATTTCAATGCTTGGTTTTCACTTTTAAGGAACCTGACAGAATCTTCCCCTACTTTACTAGTAGAGGTGTTATACGTTATGTTACTCCTGTGGCTAGATCTGGAGAGTACTCTAGACACAGAGTGAGTGGCGAGGTCTACCGTGAAATCATCCCGGTCATATGCTGTAGCTAACCTGTAAAGGCAACAATGTCAACACACACGATCAAGTAGCAATGTATTGTTATAATAATCAAAAATAAAATGTTCTTAAGTCACGTTACGGAAACTTTCAAAATCTGTATTTCTTTCATCCAAGTAAGATAGCGATTGTAAGTAGAGTAAAGCCTTATACTCTCTAGAAATATCTTCGTAATGTATCTTTACAAAAAAGCTTCTAATTCTTCTTTTTTCGACGCCTTGAAGTTTTTATCAAGGCATGTTTATGTACACAAAACTTGACTTCAAAAATGTGAAGTTTGATTTTATATAGAATGAGTAGCCAAGATATCCAGAAATATTTTTAATATACAAATGATTGGCTATCACTGTGTTACGAAAAAATTTTCGGGATTTTAATGGTTTATATCCACAAAGATAGTCGAATTATCTACTCGAAGCAACGATGTCCTAGCTTTATAATGCACGAAATGAAGGGTGTAACAGATATACGGAAAGAGCTATCGTTTTCAACTTAATTGTTAGAGTGTTATTTAATCATGAAATGTAAACAATGATAATGATATTTACCGTTCAATCTCTTCGTCAGTCTTTATTATCAAAGGAATATTGATACCAGTTCTATAGAGTATAAATCATTAGTTGTATTTTGTGTTAAACTTTGTTCTTAGCTTGTGCGGTTATTTTCCTCGTGTATTTTTTTACATCAGCTCTGTCGTTAATGAATTTTATAAAGTTTATTTAATGTATAATTACTAGACACAACAAGTATCTACATGTAATAATACTTGTACGTGTCATTTAATTTGACAGAAAAGACTTTGAAACACTTCTAAAATTCATGTTTTTTTAATGTTTACATTACCAGTAATATACTTACACTGATTCTAAATATTCCACTATAATAAGTAATTCTTTCTGAATAATTTCGGAATGTTTATACTTTCTATCTTCCGGGAACTCTGCCTTCGTTCGAACGGATGGCAGCTTAAGGTTTTCATGCACTTTTATATACTTGCAAAATGACTGAATGTTATCGAGGTCATTCGGTGCAATGGATATTTTATGGAGAGTCCGATTCATGTCAGTCCATAGATCTATTGCTTTTTGAAGATTATTTGCACTTTCCGCTATCAACGTTTTGTTCAGTCTACTTTGGTCTTCAATGGCTGCAACAATAGCGGAAGCAAGATTAGAGGCGAGGTTAGTGACCTGCCGTCTTGTATTGTTTCTGTCTGAAGAACTAAATCTGTGCTTATCGAGTTCGTGTCTCTGCTTCCGGGCTTGATCGATTTGAACTTTGATTGATACAATCTTCGCGTCCGTCTGTTTTCGGATTTCTTTCGCGGCATTTTCCACGTTGTAGATAGCATGACCTTTATGTTCCGACAGATTAGTGTCCAGACACTCTTCACAGAGCTGATTGGTACAAGTGAAACAGAACCTGATTACCTCTTTGAGATGCTCCTTACACTGGAACGATTTATTGTCGATGTTTTTGAAGATATGCTCACTGGAACTGTAGATGGTCGATGGTTCTTTCGTTACTCCACAGAAATGCAACTTCTTGCATTCACTACACAGATATTGTAGACATTTCTTACATAGTTTTAAATATTTTCTCTCTTCACAACGATTACAAAATTGAATTACGGTCGCCATTATTTGGAAAATTCAATACTTGCTTAAAAACAAAAGATATTATAATCAATTATGTTTAGTCATTGTGAGAAATTTAAATTTGTAAACATTTACTTATAATTCATTGTGTGTAGATACACTATGAACCGTCATGTACATGTAACTCAAAACTTTTCGATTTGTCTAAAAAATCAATTCAGATGCATACTAGATAACCAAAAAAAATTAGTATTTGAATTCATATGTATTATAAGGATCATGTAAATTAAAATCGAGCGGGTTACACAAGCCGAAATGATAAAAAGCAAATTGAAAAAGAACGAAATTCATTTAACACCATAAAATAAATATTTATTTATCGAAAATGTGTTACCCGGAACTTAAAACCCAACGGTTAACGCGAGAAAACACAGAAACAGCGAACAACATACTACATGTAACACTGAATAAAAGGTTCAACCTAGACTATACTTGACAACACGAAGTGCTAGAAATTTATAGGAGTACGGAAAAAATAATGTCGTATAAGAAACTTCAATTTTCTTTAAAGGGTAGGATCGCCGATGAGTGTATGTAGTAATTGACTTCATTATAGCGACCGTATTATTTCAGATTTAACTCTAGTGTAATATTTACAAGATCCCACCACAAACTCTTAACGTAAAAAAACAAAGGTCTAATTAGTCTTTGTCCTTATGAGAGACGACCTGTGTTATGCAAAACTTGACCCACAAACGAAAAGATAAAAAAAATAGTTTTTCTGACTCAAGTTCATACATGTAAATATAGATATATCAAGAAATTAAATAGTGATTATGAGTGTTGAGGTTATCATATTCAGTTTAATGAGGAATCTTTGTTAGTTTCATTTGCTTGTTTTAAATCAACTTATAAAGCCTACATTGTATTGGTTGTCCCTTTTTTTATGCAACTCAAAACGAATTAAGGCACCAGGAACAACTCAGTAAAGCAAACCATTTATTAACTAAAACCTAAAGAAAAAACACACCACAAGTTTTATCACAGATATACAATAATTAATAAATAACACAAAGAAATATTCATTTAGCTGTATATTATGAACCACTAAGTTGCCATCTTAAAAGTTTTTTTTCAGTCAGATATTACCAATAACTTTAGCTTAATACATAGGTGTTTATGGTCTTGGTTATCTATATTTTTTGTAGCAGTGTTAAAATAATAAAACAACGAGATTGAAAGTGGGGATTGGATGATAGCCTTTTAAAACCTATTGGAACTGAAAGAAGAAACAATTATCAAGACCCAATTTAATTTATCAAACCGGAAAGAGAGTATCTCATTTAACCACTGAAATCACGCTTTCTCTTCATTTAATATCTTTAGGAGACTGTTTTAAGACCATTCCATTAATTGTTTAAAAGGTCAGTTGTTTGATAATTTGACAATGAGCTCTAGGCAAGGTCACTTTTGTACTATAAATTGAACCAATTTCTAAAACAAAATACCTTCTTCCCGAAACCTTTCTGTGCAGTAATCGCTTTAAACACATTGTTTTGGTTTCTGTTTTATTGATTTATATTGTGATAGAATTTCTTGGTTTTTAACTCTACGACTTACAAAATGCTTTTTGACCTTTACAGTAAATTCTCAGATGGCAAATGTAATGTAGTATACAATACTAAAATATATGCTATAAAAACACTGAATACCTTACTACTTTGTATCTATTATAACTCTCTAATAAATTTATTTCAATGACACTCAATAAAAAATGAAAATCATGTATTGTTAAAAATACAGGGAAAACCAACGTAATGCAGACAAAACGGAGACAAAAACTTAAACATTTTAAAAGTGCTACATTTAACAGTAACCTAATGTAAACCACCTGCAAATCGCAAAACAATGAATCCGCCTCTTATGTGTAATCATCACCGAGGAAATAATTTCAATTTGCTATCTTTCGGTTGAAAAAAAAATCAAACAGGGATTCTACAAACGAATAGCATTTGAGATTCCAAAGATTCCGGACATACGTAATAGGGTCAATTATTACTTCTAAGAAAGGGATTTGGATATTAAGTACCTAACTTAGGAAGAGTAACTTTCATTTTAACTTAATATCATGTAACTTTTTTTCAGGCACACAAAACATATCGATTCTCCTTCAGTTATGAGTTGTTGAAATTATTGTACATGTAGGTAAGAGTATTCACAAGAAAAAAATACACAAACTGCCTACATTTATGGTTTTACTGCTGCTGGTGAGAGGTTACTTCTAGAAACACGTGTACAACATACATGCATTTGCAATACATTTTTGCATTTGCATGGTTGGTGGTTTTTTTTCAAATTTACCGGGTACAGCGAATACATAAATAGGACGGTTTTGATATTGAAAAAAAAAATTGAATTTCTTTATACATGTATTTGAAGGCGAATAAATATTTTTAAATCTCCATCTCCTACGAAGTTATGAATATAATCAAGTAGCTAGGTTTTTTCATCTATTTTTCAACAAAGAGAATCTTCTAGTAAAAGTACATTTGAAAAAAAAACCAAATACTTGGTTGACAACAGTACTACCAACTGTGCAAACCTACACTATATAATAGAATATACCAAAATATCTGCATGTATCGTTTTAGTTAGTGCACTGCGCAACACCTTTCACAAGCAAAGAACCACCTTGTTGTAAAAACATGGCAGGCCAAACACTAAAGAGTACTTTGGTCCCACTCTTTGTATACGGTCTGTACACATCTTTATCAAGCGGCGTTCCCTTTGGAATTTCCTCATCAAAGACCATTGGAGGATCTTGTACAACCATCAACCAACAGACTGTAGTACACTTAGCGAAATATTGATGCCGAGTAATCTGATTAACAAGACCTTCATCAAAATTGCCGTAGCGACGGAACTCATACATGAAAGTTTTGGATTGTGATATTTCCTGAAAAAAAATATTATGTTTTGTCTTTACTTCGATGAAAGCAAACGAAAACAAAAACCCATACTTCTCCTATAATAGTGCAATGTAAAAAAATCGCCATATTCAGTCCAAATGGCTGCGACATGTATGAAAATACTTCTACTGCTCCAAACATTGGCATATCTTCAGAAGTAGGAGCACACATGTATTTTGCATTGATTATTTTGTTGTATGTGACACCTATACAATGCATGGATTATGAACAGTCAGGCATTATATTTTACAGCGGTAACATACGTGCGTCAGAGTTCTACATTTTACACGTATTCTCCCTTCTCGTGGCAAAGAAGTACAGCAAACATCAACATTTTTGTCAGATAATGTCACGATAAACACAATTACGTGTACATGTATATGATACAGAACAAATTATCTATAATTATCCCTTAATAATTATATACCTTTACAGCTTCTATTGCTATATCCACAGCAACCCCTTTCCGTGCATCGAGCAATTGCTTCATCTCTGCCATGTGACATTGCACATAGGTATTTATCTAAAGGAGTAAAGGACATCATGACTCTTGAAAGTTTTTTGTGTTTCGATCTTGTTTATGTGAAAAAGAAATGAATGTTGTAGTCTGCTTCAATATTCAAAACAATACAAGTACTAGTAGTATCCAGTAGAGTATCAGGTAATAACATTATATCATATATTGCTCTAAATACAAATGTATCGATGCAACTAGGGATATGTTACAGTTTCTGCATCAATTATATGTTATATATGGTGTAATTGTCTTGCATCACCAATTTACCTAAAATGCACGTACCTGATCATGTGGCATTTTATAAAATAGTGCTTTTACTAATTCTTCCATTTGTTCAAATGCAAGTTGACTGCATGCTTTATAGCAAGCCTACAATGTAATACATACGTATTTATTGTCTTTTTTTTTAATTAATCAGGCTTTTAACTAAATCATTTTTCGACTAAATCTTTAAGTGCATGTACTGTGACATCTACCTGAGGAAAGTCGTAAATGTTTCACTCGTTAGTTTTTCCGGGTTTCGGGAAGCCATCTAGTTTGCTGATTATTTTCAATACAGTCTGAGCTAACCATAAGTTATTAGATATTCAAGCAAGTAACCTAACTTATTGGTATCAATACACAATAATTGTGCATTGACTTGACATAAAACTGGCATACGGATGAGGCTTAGAACCGCAGGAAAATGCGAGGCTGTGAGGAAATTTTCACCTGTTTGTATATCAAATTTTTTGTCAAATTAGTACACTGTTATTGCCCTTTACACTAAAACATAAATATAAAAGCAAAATTGATGTAGAAAGCAAGAATAACGTTTTTATTCCAAGCTATTCCGGCCACTTTAAAACAATATAACGTTTGTGCCGTCACAACAAAATGTTCTGTTCAGTCTGTGACTGTAACAGAGATAAAAACGATTTTTTTAATCTGAGCCGTATTAGATTGGAAATACGGAAAAAAGTGGGTTTCAAAGTTTCTTAAAAAAAACGCCGCCTTAATGGATTCCACAGCTACCCCCGCCCCCTGTGATCAGATATTTTCCTAGTACACAGGCGCTTCCGGTTGTCCTACTGATTTTGCTCAAACTATGAATCCACAAATGTCATTATGATGTTACGTTGCTAACGCTACTGATTGAAAATTTGTCAGAGTCTATCTTCAAAGGGCAGTAAGTCTCAAAAAGAGACGTCATACAATCTGCTCTCTTGGGACTTTTTGTATACCTTGTTAAAAGGGTCATTTCAACAATGAAAAATTATTTCTATCAAACAGTAATCAATGGAACCAAGGTTATAGTGGTAATCAAAAGAATGTAATCCAGGGACAAAGACCAGGCATGGAAAACAGACACACACAACAAAGAACATAAAGTAAATAAAATCATACATACAAAGTAATAAAAGTAAATGAGCAACTAGGACTCCAGTAAAAACTGGGAGCATGGACCAGGTGCACCGGTAGGGTAAGCGTCATCTACTTTTCTAGAAACACCCGCTGAGTTGCTCATAAAAAGTTAAGTCCGTTTAGACGAAAGAGGAAAGGAAAACTATGACACGTTGAACATACCAGTTTTCATGGTGCAGATTGATACACCGTAACGATCCACGAGTTCATGATGACGGCCATACAACTATTGTAGTGATGACTTCAATCGTGTAGCAACATAACACCTGCTCCAGAAGCCTATTTGTTAGAGCTCTAGCGCGATTTAAAAAGTTTGCGAAGTCTCGGCAAGCTCTGGCATAACGTATGAGTTGTGATATGAACATTCCATACGCAGGTGCTGAAGGGATGTTGCCACAGATGAAAGGAAAGTTGACAATTTTGAATGAAAAGTCATCACGTTTGTCGTAAAGTTTGGTCAATAGTTTTCCTTTACCATCGATTTCTAAGTATAGGTCAAGATATGAGGCCGACTTCACAGTATCCGTAGTATCCTTTATCTCAAGTTCTTTGGGGTAGATGCGATGTATCAAACCCCCCAAATTAGGATTGTTTAAAGATAATACGTCATCTATAGCGGAAACTGAGATTAAAGGATCTAGCTAAATGATATTCTTTCTTTCGGATTAGATCAGCTATAAAGTCAGCCTCATAAGAGTGAAGGAATAGGTCAGCAAGTAGAGGAGCACAATTTGTTCCCATTAGAATTTAGGTTTTAAAGTTTTGAGCAAATATCCATAAAATCTTCATTTTTGACACTATAAGAGCTATAACTCGCACACAAAGTTCGTACATCACCTACAAATTGGAGATTTGTGTAGAGCTCTTAAAGCCGAAAACGGAAGGTTACATTTATTTCCCGGTAAATCTCATAATTTTTTAGTTATATGTAGAAATATGTTACTTGACCTTTGTGGTCTTAAAACAACAACGATTATGTTTTTCACTTGGTATGCATAATTGGCACAACTTGTAAATTAGATATCTCAAAGATCTTGATGTCTAAAATGTAATCCAAACCAAAGCATTTTCAGAGGAGAAGATATGTAAAGACTTGTTAACGATGATAGTCGACGACGAACACAAATAGATGGTAATAAAAAGTTTGTGCCATTTGTCTATGCCAGATATCCTGGTTTTTTTTTTTTATTTTGACTATAAACCATGACGTATTGGAAATATCATTTGATGATACATGTATATCAGATACTGTGCAATGCAAGATCGGTTCACGTGCATCGATCTGTCACGAGTCACTTGCCAATGTAATATTTGTTTTTGAAGCGCATTTTGATTCAAGCTAATTCTGTTCATTTAGACGTAAGATATTGCGATGAATTGAGAAATTTAACTAACTATATTTTTCTTTTACAAACGTCTACAGCGGACTTTTTATGACTTTTTATGAGCAACTCGGCGGGTGTTTCTAGAAAAAAACAGAGGACGCTTATCTTACCACTGCACCTGGTCCATGCTCCCAGTTTTAAGTCGAATCCGAGTTGCTCATTTGTTTTTGTTACTTTGTATGTATGATTTTAGTTACTTTGTTGTGTATGTCTGTTTTTCATATCTGTTTTTTGTCCCCGGATTGCATTCTTTTGATTACCGCTAAAACGTCGGTTCCCTTAATTACTCTTAAAGACCAATTTCTCTGTAAATTGTTTAGATGCACTCTAAAAACGAAGTTCCCAAGGAGTGTTACCTGAAGTGTAACGAAAAGGTAATTTGCAACTAAGTCTTCTGACCGTTGTCGATTACTGAGGTTGTCAACTGCATCTGTCCACTCGTTATCATACATTTCTGAAAACATCTCAGCTATCCTAGTAGGTCTAAATTTGTCTCCTAAATCAGCTATGCTTGCATTGCCTGACATTAGCTTAGCCCCTGCTAACTGGCTCAACCTTGATCAAATACAAAAGTAGATATTCAAGAAACCTGACTATAAAAGCCAAAAAAAATATCATAATAATAATAACGATTGGAAACAAAAATAAAAGAAATAAACTTCTAATAACTTTGGTTCACACGATGGTGGCACATGTTCACTAGTTTTCGATTAGTAAAATGATTTTTTTTTATCATCGTGTATTGTTGGTAGTTTACAATACACGATTATAAAGTAATAATTAAAAAAAATTATATAAAGATATTATTTATGCAATTATACAATTTATATTGATTATGTATTAATTTATTTCGGCAATTTTTTTCAGAATTGATACTGTTATAGATATCTTATACCTCAGGTTTACTACTTACAAAAAATAAGGGTATGACGTACCGTGGGAGCATTAATCGAAATTCGGAGAAGGTATATGATGAAAATATAAATTATTTCAAAGTTTTAAAACATCAGACATCAGTCATAGCCGCAGTAAAATTTTAACCTCATGTCAGTATTTAAATATCTAATATTGGCTCTGGTCAGATCAGTTTAAACATATTTTATTGCATGATTGATTGATTATTGGGGTTTATTTCATATCAGTAAAAAATCAATTATTTCAAGGATGAAACCTTTACACGTGGTATAAATTAACCTGCAGTAAAAAGTTAAACCAGTCAATATTATAATATGATAATGCCTGCGGGCAGTATCACATCATGGTAATGCCCGGTTGCGAATTAAGAGTTACATCTCCTTATTAAAACGCATTCGTGATCAGGTATTTGTCAATGTAAATATGCAGAAACACGATTTGCATGGCTTTTTGAAAAAAAAAATCGAGGAAATGGTTCCTCAATGAAATAAACATAAAAGTTGTTGACAAACTGGTCAATATCGTGATATTTAGACTGCCTGTAGGACAGTCTAGATATCACGATATTGACCAGTTTATCGACAACTATTATATAATTAACGCCCTAGCAGCAATATTTCAGCTATATTCAGGCAATGAACATGAAATGGATGAAAAAATGAACATGAAATGATGATGATGATATGAAAAATGGGATGGGACACAAGGATGATAGGGACGACAAATTTTGATTGCTACTAGAAAAACGGAGGGATGTGTAGGGTCGGGCAATTTAGCCTTTTGTGGCAGAGCGCAAAGGTTCCTACTCCTATCGAATACCACGGCGAGGAACATGGTATCTTTCCCAATACGGTGCACCACTATGGTTTGCGGTCAGGTTTTCTGTATTACAGCCTGACAACCCTAGCATGTAACACGTCAATGGGTACCCCATTACTCCAGTTGGGGCACACAAACCAGTTGCTCTGTGGGTAGAGCGCACTAGTCCCCGGCTAGGGTTCTGAGCACCATTTAGTCATCTATTAAGACAAGCTTAGCGCTGTTGCGGGTCTAATCTTTTGACCCCCGGACCCGCACGGGCCTATTTTATTGCAAAATTTGAAAAGTAGAAAATGGATCAGACAAAAGTTTTACCAACTTATGTTGTCTTCTCCATAATGAACATAACAAATATAGCATACATTCAGTGAACATGCATCAACAAAAATATACACATATAAAGTTAATTAAATATATACATATGTATCAATCAAAGAATTTCAACATGGATATTTCTTGCGACACATGTCTTAATACATGGTCGATATGTTCATTCCATTTATAATCATAAGAAAAATAGACACCAAGGTGCCTATGGTGGTTTTAAAGTTTTAAAATTACCTTCTTCACCTCTGAATTTATGCCAGGGATAACAATATTAAGTGATATGAATATTACTCTTTCCATGACATTACCTACGCAATTCAACATAGAAAAAGATCTTTTATAGCTTGATGGGTTTGATTTCTCACCTTTTTTTGAAAAAGGTGACGACATTAGTATATTCCAAACGTGATGGGTAGCTAAGATTTCTTAATGAATGATTGAAGACTACGCATAAAGGCTGACAGACTGTATTTGCAGTATTTTTTAGCATATGATGACGTCTACAATCACAAGCTTCTGCTTTCCCAATATCTTTAATTTCAGTTACTATCAGGAGGAGTCTTGTTGGAATCAGAAATATCAGTTATAGAACAGAAAAACTCATTTAAAATATTGCCTATTTTTGACGTCGAACTCGAGTTCTCCGTATTGACCAAAGGTGGTAAATTGGACGATTCAATTAACACTTGGGTGATATCTTTCCATTTAACAAAATATATTGATTTTAATGAAGTGAGTAATGCGGAAATGGAAGACAAATTAGATTAAGAAAGTAAAATAAAATAAAATCCCCATAAAACAAGGCACATTATTAAAAGATATATTGAAAATGTCAGGATCAGGATTTGATTTTGAACTTGATAGAACAAATTAATAAATTAATACCGTCCCAAAAATCAAAGGAATTATTAGTGAACAAAATTCCAGTTAAGTTGGAATTAATACGAAATGCAAAATATTTCAAATGTTTCATACGGATAAACGTGATAACTAAGAATAATATGAAAGCGATTCCAAAGCATCGTCTACATGCAAATATAGTGAAGAAGATGGGGTTAAAGTGCAGGGATATTTTATCGACAACATATTTTTCAAATATGTTGGACGAGTCAATTATTCTACAGATAGTAGGCATCCAATTGGAATTAGTTGTGATCCACTACCCGCTGACCTTATTCTTCACGCGTATAAGGCTGACTTTATAGCTGATCTTATTCAAAAGGAGGAACATCTTGGATCTCAGTTTCCGCTGTATAAACCTGTTGTCTTTAAACCTAATCCTAGTTTCGGAGATTTTATACAAAATATCTACCCATGACGTGACATAAGTATATCTCTGTTGCTTTTAGTAGAACAGAAGGGGTAGTACTCAATTCTGGCAGTTTAAGCAAGTCTTAGTAAATATGTGATTTCAACTTTTACCCAGGACATGACTGTTATGAGCAACTCGGTGGATGTTTCTAGAAAAGCAGAGGACCTTTACCCTACAAGTGCATCTAGTCTACATGTATATTCCGAGTTTTATTAGAGTCAGAGTTGCTCATTTACTATTGTTTTATACATTTCTTTTTTATGTTCTTTGCTGTGTGTGTCTAATATCCCTATCTATCCTTTGTCCTTGAATTATACTCGTTCGATTATCATTCGAATCTTGGTTCCATTGGCTGCCCAAACGAAGCATGTAAATTTATATTTAGGATAGAATTATTTAGGTACATGCACAGCGATATTTATAAACAAGAATCGCAAAGTTAGTATAAGAAAACGTTAACTGCTCTTCAAATTAATTGACCTGTCTAAGTACAATACTGATAATCATCATCATCATCAACAACTTCCTTTACATGTACGTAAAAACAGTAATACTTCTAAGGACATTCTTCGTTTAGTTTTACAATACTATCTTTGATTTTAATTAAAGGAAAAACAAGTAAAACAAGAATATGGACGACTTCCAATGAACAAAAAAGGACAAAGATAAAAACCTACGCAAGTACAAGATAGTTATTTTTCTTAACAGGAACAGAACCTAAAAATAAACTGTGAGCAATTATCACTAAATTGATACACCGCTACTCAATTTGAAAGAGTAATCAAGGAAAACCGGGAATCAAAAGGATGTAATCAAGGGATAAAGACCAGAAAACGGTAACAAACAACAAAGAACATAAAATAACCAAAATAATTCATACAAAGCGTGTCTTTGGGCTGACTTTTTAATTCCGATTGGGCTGTTGTCTCCTTGACATATACGCCATACCTATTCTCGTAATAAAGTAATAAAAGTGAATGAGTAACTCGGACACCAGTAAAAACTGGGAGCATGAACCAAGTACATCGGTAGGCTAAACATCCTTTTTCTAGAAACACCCACCGAGATGCTCATAAAAAGGTCAAGTCCAGGGAAGACGAAAGAGGACAGGAGAACTATGAACACATTGAACGAATCAGTTCTCATGGTGCAGATGGATACACCGTAACGATCAACGACCATAAAACTTCTTAAGTTCTAAAGTGATGACTTCAATCTAATAACAACATAACCTAAGCCGGTACAAAAAGTCAGTATAGTTACATCAACTCTATCATAACGTATGAAAACTCAATACGCAGGTGCAGAAGGGATGTTGATACTACCACTACGGGAGTAACAAGTGTCGTGGTAGGACTGGAGACCCACTTTGACAGCTGTGAGTATAGAAGTTAAAAGTTTTGAAAGAGGCTTGGTGGTAAAATTTGTCGATCCAGCTATATAGCGTTGTTTGTATGGATTCTTGTGAAGAACACGAATCCAGTACATAGACGGTAGATAACAATCATCGTCTTTGGCAGAGAAACCAAAAGAGGATAGCATATATTTATGATTTTCTACTACCTCTCCATTGGAGAGTGTGGTAGCAGTATAGGAATTTTTTACTTTTAATGTTTGCGTCAACCTCTGATAATAAACATTGGATGTACTAGGCTTTGCAGACAAAAACAATGCTTTATGCGCTGGTACGACAACATTTTTGCCATGTACAGTATACAATGTTTTTTGCTACATCGGGGTCTTTTAATAATGATGTAGCATTAACACTCATAAAAAACATGCACTGTTTGACCTTCGGGTATTTTTTGGATCATACCAGGAGGTGCACAATGGAAATTTGCAATAAACATTTCGTGAAAGTAACATTGATTTTTATTTAGTTGTGTAGGAGAAGTTGGCTTTGATAGATGAATATCATATATATTTACGAAACAAAAATATAATGGTAAAAAAGGAACAACATAAAACATCTGAAATAGAAGATATAAAATGAGCATTCAAAGAAAGTTTAATTACATTCCATGATGTCGTATTGAAGGAGTAACGGATAAGGAAAAGGTACCTCTTAGCATAACGGAAGTACGGAGTACCCTGTACTTTCCAATAACATAGAAATACAATTACATTACAAAGATGCAAATAATACTATGAGATGGACATTTCCGATATTTAATAAACACTCTATGAATGTTTATCAGTAAAGAAGTGACGGATAATAGAGGGGTATGCGTAACGGATGTACGGACGGAAAGACGGAACACTTATCACTATATAACTGATATTTGCTGCCCCGTGCAGGTCCGGGTGTTAAAAGAATAGGCCTGCAGCAGCGCTAAGCTTGTCGTAAAAGGCGACTAAATAGAGCTCAGAACCCTAGCCGGGGGCTAGGGCGCTCTGCCCACAGAACTGGGATGTGTGCCCCAGGTGGTGGAATAGGGTACCCCTGGCGTGTTACATGCCGGGGTTGTCAGGCTATAATACGGAAAACCTGACCGCAAACCATAGTGGTGCACCGTGTTGGGAAAGACGCCACGTTCCTCGCACGTTCAAGAACCCTACTGTGGTATTCTCCCGGAGTAGGAACCATAGGGCTCCGCCACAGGAGGCTAAATTGTCCGACCCTACCCACCTCTCCCTATTTCCAGTGGCAATCAAAATTTGTCGACCCCATTCTCCTTGTGTCCCACCCTTTTTTCCATTCATCATTTCATGTTCATTTTATCATCCACTTCATGTTCATCGTCTGAATATAGCTGAAATATTGCTGCTCGGACGTTAAACCCCAACAAACAAACATATTTGCTACTTTGGGGAGTATAAAAACCTTACCATAAAATATGTTAGCGATGAACAAGCTATTTTTATAAAGCTTGTACTTGTAAAGTTACTAGAAACAGCCGCCGAAAGGTTTTGTAATTTTTTGTTACCTTTCTGAAAGTGGCATGAATGCATCCTTCAAATATAATTTGAAATTTTCGTAACTGAATTCTTTTACATTTGAAAGTGCAATGTGTAAGCACCTAATCAACAATCAAGGATTATTGTGCTCTATACCTATTAGAAATACGAATTTCGTTTTTCGTGCAACATCTTTCATAGAACCTGGATAGAATTGAATATATCCAGTATTTCCCCAATATAATAATATCCCTAAAACTGATTACTATCAAATGGTTCTAATTGTTCAAGTCTTAACATCATTTTTTTTAAGTTATCAAGCCAGTAACCATGAAGAACACCACGACACCGAAATGTGAATTTTAAAAAAATGATAATTGTAGTAATTTACTGGGAATAAGTTGTACCAAGTTGTTTACCATTATACCTGTTTTTCAAATCTTCATTTTCCTTCTTCTTTTTGTCTAGATCTGCCTTTACTTTATAAGTCTCCTCTTGGCTTGTCCTTAATCTGAATAAAGTGCAACAAATGTGTCCTTATACAGAGTAATTTACAGTTGTAAAATTAAATTATCAATCATAGTATTACAAAGGGGAAATCAAGTATTATTGTTGACTTTTTCTCATAAAATGCTGTCTTTTAAAGTAGAGCTTAGTTATATTTTGTTATTCCTTTTCCAAAATTTTAATTAAAAAAAAGCATATCGACGGGGAAAATTTATGAAACAGCTCTTACATGATTTTTTTAACTTTTAAGTCGACCTGCACTTATAACTTTAGCACTGTGACCGTTTTCTTTGTACGTTTTTTTTTTTGTGTTTGTTTTTGTTTTTGTATTTTTTTAGTCAGCAATATTACGTTTTTATACATTTATAATCGGTAAATATGTTATCTTAGTTAACAGTGACTGCGTAAATTGTTTATACGAAAGAGAAAGCATGCAAGACCCGGTATTGAGTGAAACCATGCATGATGAAGTTGCTAGTTCATGAAGCAGACATCTATAACATTCTTGAACACGTCGCACAGTGTAAACGCATGCATCTTCAGATACGGGGCGTGGAACAGCTCAGCTCATGTTCATGATGCTCTTACACTTCCACAGTCGTTGTGCGTGTTCACTGCAATTAGTTCACTCACTCCCAATTGAATGTTGTAGAATTATTCCCCGAGTGGTAACAATATTTTCTTTAATTTCTCGAAGCGATCCGTGAAGTTATGGAGATATATCCACTTAACTACCTGAAAAAAATACTGCAAGGGCTGGAAGATTGTATGTTGGCGAACTCGAGTGACGCAATGCCAACTTTGACTTCAATACCTTGTTCTCAAGACCGCTCAAGCATAATTAACAGTGAACCAGTGGACGTTGCAGCAGGTTATATTTTGCGTTCCTTTGACTTTGCTACTTCATCAATGTTAAGTCGTAGCCAAAAGATTATGTTAATGATTTGCCTTATCAAGGTGTATAATCCCTTTCAGAACGTCAGAGCCTCGAGCTCAATCTTGACACGCCTACCACAGATAGTGGCTCGGAACTGTACCCCAGGTGGTTCTTCCCTATTTTCTTATATATCGATCTAAGAATCGGTGTGGACGTCTGCTTTTCGCACTTGCATGTAAGGTTTAACTTGTTGTGATGCGCGGTTTTGTAATTAGCACATAACAGTGATTCCTTGGATTCGGTTAGATTTTCTACAGCATTACGTAAAAACGGTTTTATGGTTCAGTTTCGGTTTTCTCTGTGAAACATCCAAAGTCGGCATACAGAACAAAAAGACCATTTAGCACTCTATTTGCTCTGGCAACCCAAACTTGACTGCCTTGTGTTCGCCATTCAGCACTCTTTGTGGATAGATATTCCGTACCTTAAAACTGTTCCAGTACATTTAACTCATATAAATCTCATGTTTGTGTTTTTATATCGGACCATGTTTCCAATCCAGCAGTAGCACTGCTCTCGTTCAAGCTAGTGTCTATCTCCAGTTTTTTTCATTACGTCCGAAAGGTGCAGCTGATATACCTCACCGCTGTCTATTCGATATAAAAACCTTCCATAAAGTCGCACTAGAAAAGATAGTATCTTGGTACCTTAAAAACCGGGATCGAATGGACTTAAATCAATGTGGTGTTGCAGAAGGAGATTATTAGAAAAAAGAGAAATACATACTGTGCATGTACTTTCATTATTTCGAACTTTCATCGTAGCCACCAATCTCACAGAAACCCTCGAAGAGATGGGTGAACAGATCCAGGAACTGATTGCAAAATGGGCTGCATGAGTAATACTTAAGAGAGTTGTAGAACTTCAACTTATTATCAACAGGTATTTGTGACAATTTGCTACCGGTCTTCATTTTATTCAACTACACAGGTTGATTTTGATCCTGTGGTACCCTTTGAGCCTGAGACCGATATTTTGTATATGCCCCTCAACTTTTTCATAACTTGGATCATCGTTTTGTTGGGTTTTTTTTATCAGGGCCTTTTCATATATTGACGATATCGTGTCTTTGCTATATATGAAAATTTTATAACGTTTTACGCGTTGTCCACCTCCTACATATTTATACACAAAGCTTTTCCCCCAAGATGTCCTGGGTATAAAAGTTATCTACCTCAAAAGTATCATTAAGTTTGTAGAAAGTCACCAATCTTCTAATTTTTAATCCCTTGATCTTCGGATTTTAATTTTTTTTTATTCTTTATTTTATTTTATTTTTAAATTTTGTCATGACTACATGGACTGCCTGAACTTTTTTTTTATTTCAGAGCTAACAAGACTTACAGATTTACCCCGTCATCCCAAATCCCCTAAACTAAGAGACGAATCTCAGCTACCTTTTAACAAGATCATTTAAACCCGGCCTGATCTTCAATATCTTAACGATCATATCCGACCTTCCTCTTCAGTTTTGCTGCTGCTCAAGCCTTTTTCGAAGAGATGTAATTTTTGTAGGGAGTACTACCACTTTTTTCCTAGGATCGGACGGGCCTCTGATATTTCTAGACACCAATATTTATCAACTTAGAGAGAATTAAAATTCTTCAGTCTGTTCGATTTCTATTTTCAGATTACAAACCTTCACATTTTTCCTCAAAATAACAGTGGAGCAGAATAAGCATTTATAGTTTTCTCGCAATATTATTTTGTAATTAGTATTCTTAAAAAGTTTTATAAGAAGTAATGAGAAATTGCAGATCCAGATGAGTACCCTCTATCAACCATCTGACTTAATGGCAAATTCCACGTTACGCTTATTCAACATCCACATTCATTCAGTTTAAAATACATTACTACATAATGACAATTTCATTCGGGTTTAATTTTTGTTTTAATTTCAAGCGTTATAACAAAAGTTCCGTGTACGAAATGAACGCTGTGTTTGTATCCATCTGAGGTCATTGCAAATTTCATAGCTGGAAACCGCAAATGCATTCTGAACAAAAATGAAAATAGCTAGAGAACTCTAGTAGCATTAAGTCTTCTTGTATTGCCTGAAATATTTCATAAAATACCAAACCAGGGTCTTAGGAGTAGAAGAGAAAGCAAAATAATTACAGAACATAGAATATTATGATCACTTTATACCGCCCCCTTAATAGGGAATGTATAAAAGCCATCCGAAAAGTGGCAATCCACTGCTGTATATGGAATTCTCACCTCGGGAAAATCTAGTAACCGACTCTATAAGATACCTTATATTGCACGAACTTAAGAGAGATATGAAATACTGCGAAAGAAAATGAGGGGAGAAAATGAGATAATTCTTGATTCGGTGTTTTACTACTTACGTGTGCAGGCTTTTTCAGACATTTTTAATCTGTGTTTATTATTACTTTATGTTTACTTTCCTTGTGTCCAACAAATAAAATAAAATAAGTAATCATGTACTTATTGCGCCCAGGAACCTGAATCGCTCATCTGTTTAATTTTTTGCCTTTCAAGGGCAATAGCCTTAACTAGGAATTGTCCGACAATGCGACAATTTTGACTCTAAGATGGCTGGTAGGACTTATTATTAGGATCATTTTATCAATTGAAACTTTCTTTCTATCTATCATTGTTTACAAGATATTGGCTGAAAACTGCTAAAAATCATTTTTCGCCTTTCAAGGGCAATAAATCTAACAAGGAGTCGTCAGACAACTTTGATCCAAATGCAGAATTTGTAAGCTTTATCATAAGGATCATTTCAGCAACTGAAAGTTTCTTTCTATCCATCATAGTTTTCAAGATATTGGCTGAAAACTGTTAAAAAGCCGTCATATGCACCTTTCAAGGGCAATAAATTTAACAAGGAATTTGATACCCTGTAGACTATTTTCGGCCTTAAAATAAGAATCATTTCGGCAAATGAAAGAATTTGGCTAAACCTAACAAGTTTGGAAATATATGAGAAAAACTTCTGACTGACCCTTTTGTTATATTTTTAGTTACAGCGGCCAAGGCATGTTTTTCGACGGATCAAAATTGCCCACATCAGATCTATGCAGAATACCCTAAGAAACATTCATACAAAGCTTGGTTCCAATCGGATGGGTAGTTTCAGAAAAGAAAAATTTTGCTGAACATTTTTATTAGGTCAAAATTTTGCTAACCGTAACGGTTCAGGAGAAATACATGTGTGCGAAAAACTTCTGTTTAACTCCTTTGTTCTATTTTTTTTTTCGAAACAGCCGCTATGTTTTTTTTCGCAAACAAAGTTCTTAGCAGAAGACCCTAAGAAACATTCATACCAAATTTGGTTCCAATTGGTCAAGTATTATCAGAGGAGGAGATCTTTGAAGGAAAAAAAAACATTAAAAATGTCCAAAAAGGCCAGTAACTTAAACATGGTTTCAGGGATTAAAACGTAAATTGTACTTCAAATAGATATCATCACGCTGAATACTTTTTCCCTGCCAGACCTTATCATAAGAATCATTCATTTCAGCAATTGAAAGTGTTCTATCTATCATAGTTTTCAAGATATTGGTTGATAAAGACATTTTTTCACTTTACAAGGACAATAACTCTAAGTTGTCCGAGAACTTAAATCCCCCGCAGACATTGTAGGCCATATAATAAGGATCATTTCGGCAATTGAAAGAATTTGAATAAACCTAACGGTTTTGGAGATATACGCCAAAAACTTCTATTTACTATTTTTAGTGACAGCAGCCATGTTT
Organism: Perna viridis; assembly: GCA_037379345.1. Classification (NCBI taxonomy): domain Eukaryota; kingdom Metazoa; phylum Mollusca; class Bivalvia; order Mytilida; family Mytilidae; genus Perna; species Perna viridis. Next base: position 1,538,640 of record CM074520.1, read on the forward strand.
TTCAACGGATCAAAAATCACCACATCAATTCTATACAAGATACCCAACGGAACATTCATACCAAGTTTCGTTCTAAGTGGTCAAGTAGTGTCAGAGGAGAAGAGTTTAAAAAACTGTTAAAGAGGACGGACGACGGTGGTGGAAATAGCTTACATTGCATTCGGTCAAGTGATAAAAAAAAAACATTCATACCTTTCCTCTACCTTCTCATTTAATGTTTTCATCGCCTCTAGTTCTTGTTTTAAACTTCCACTCTCATTAACATTGCACAATCTACAAATATTTATTTTTTAAGCCCAAGGTGCACAAAATAGCTGCATTTTTTATATTTCATTCAATACTCAAACTATATGGCACTATTCAAATTGATTAACGATAATAGAATTATTAAATGCATCTTTTCAAAATGTAAGGTCAATCTAATGTGTATACACTAAGTAGTAAGGTACTTTTTTCTTGTTTTGCTACTGCTTGATAGAATGTCTATTTTGATTAAGTTAAAGACACCCATGTATACGTACATTTACTTTTATTTTTTATTATTTTCTGTTTCGATTTTACCACGAATGATTATTTTCTTTATCCATGATTGTTTCATTTCATTTTGTCTTGTTTTTTCCTTACCTTTTTTTCAAAGCTTCGTTTTCTCGTCTTTGGCTATAAAGCTCTGCATTGTTTTGTTGGATTTCTAGCTCGATAGCCTTTAATCTTTATCATGAAAACAAAAATTAATTATAGAACTAGAACTTAACAAAAAGTCTGACAAGGCTTATACAGATATTTTCCCATCGATTACAATGAAAAACAATTTATATTAGCCTTGAAAGATAGAGACGTATTGTCAATAAACTACTTATCTAAGTAAATTTTGCATTAGGGTCATGAAATGTCCATCACCTTATAAGAGATGATGGACATTTTATGACCCTAATATCGTGTGATTATGACAAAAAGTACAATTTCTAACTCTTTTCGTACATAGGCACCAAATTTGAATTAAACGTAAATTCACTATTATATCATTTCAGGTTTTATTCACGTGAAATCATGACCACTAAACAATTATGACATACATATTGTTAATATATGAAATTCCTGCGAAATGTATCTAATATGTTGGATGAGTGATGCCTTTGTTCTAATTTTGATGCTTCTATGGCCTTTATTTTAGTCTCACCACTTTACTCTCAATTATATTTTCACACCTTAGACCATGTCTTGATAATGTATTACAATGTGAATCAATAATAGATCCCTTAGGCTATTGGAAACTTATCCTATTAAGAATATGCCATGAACTTCAGAATTTTTAGCCTTTTCAATAAAATTCAATGAAGAGCCAGTTTGCATATACTGAACCAAGTTCATTCATACAATGTTTAAATGTGTTTAAATTTTTATTTCTTCTTTCTGCTACGTTCTTGAAACGGATAGAGACAATTTGAGAAGAGAACATTATACACACCTGTTCGTTAACTCGTCAGTATTCGTTCGCCACTGCTCAGTTTCTTTCCTACTTCTTTCCAGTTCTTCGCAAGCTGCATCGTGGTTTTGTCGACACATTTCAAGACTAAAAGCATCTCAAAAGATTAATTAATCCCGATACTAGAGCGGTTATTAAAAAAAGCTCTGTATTGATTTGTTTAAAATGCCTTGACACCAAAGTACACTATGTAGGTCAAGTACTGTTAACAAGACGTAAAATGAAAGTAACGATCAGGAATAGTTATAATCAGGCTTAGCTAGGAAAGCGAAGATGAACTTATTGTAATTTAAAACAGTTCATTTTTATTTTACCTTCTCTCAAGATCTGAAGTTGCTTTACTAATGTGTTCAAGTTCTCTCTGTCGGGATGAGTTGAGATAGGTTTCCGATGATCTAAAACATATTGAACTGCTTATAAAAATCTAGTGAATGACATTAAACTGAATTAGAGAATACCGTTGATGCTTATCAAAAAATGATATAAACAATGATAATCTTACATCAGATAAATGTATAACAAATAGAAATATACGAGTTGAATCACTATTAATAGATAATCATTAGAAGTATATCAATAATTCTGGATTTATTTAACCAGAAAGAATACTTAGTAGATCAATTATTGATAAACTTTACATTTGATATTGTTAAATTGAGTTTACCTTTCTTTTTCTTGTCGACGTAATGATTCTCTGGCCCGTGTAAGGCGCTCCTCTGTCTCCATTCTATTGTATACATTATTAACAGCTTAAGTTGCATAAATTGTGAAAACATATCGAACGTCAAGAGGAGGATCCAAAGATTATGCAAGGCGTTTCATAAAAAAGGATGTTTTTGCCCAAATTCTGTACTAAATTAACAAAAATTTATTAAATTAAAGGACACGGATTCCGAACCCTGGACACCTCCATATGAATCCACAATTGACATCGTTATATATTTGTAAAAGAAAGAACTAAGTGATCATCCTCACATACCCCATGAATCTATACTGACGACTGAGCTAGTTGAAAGTATTAAGTATTAGAACGGTTTAAGATTTTTATGAATATAAACAAAATAAATACAATTTGCTACTACAATTAGGAAATCATGTTCAAAGAGACATAACTCTCACAAAATGTGTGGAATTAAAATTTGCCTGTAGTATGAACTACTGCATTTTTCGTCCTTACTAATAGTATATACTAAGCATTGTGAAATTCTATTTAAACTTCTTGAGAGAAGTGACGACAAGTGACTTCAGTCGTGTACTTCTGCAAACAAAGTTCAAAGGGGCATTACTCCCCAACAATTACGGGATAGCAATTTCTGGGTAATCTGCACAATTTCGTATTGAGTCCTTATCAAATACCAGGTTTTAGGAAGTTCTATTCAGTTTTTTTTTTCAGAGGAGTTGAGGTAACAAGATACTTCTGGAAACAAGTTCAAAGAAGCTTACTCAAATAAAAATGGACACATCACAATTTAATTACCGGTTATATGCACAACTACACATTGTGTCCACAGATAAACTACCAACTTTCCTGATATTTTGTTTAGTAGTTTTAGAGGGGTTGCGATGACAAGACACTTGAGTCACGTTCACCTGGAAACCAAGTTCGTGTGGGACATAACATGTGAGGAACAACATTTCTTAATAATATGCATATTAACTACATGTACATTTTGTGTCTTTACTACATACATGTATTCAAGTTTTGTGAAATTTGAAACAGTGATTTCAGAGAAGTTACGCTGACAAAAAAAAAAAGAACAGATGCACGAAAGGACAACCACGTAAAAACATATCATTTACCTTATGCATCTTTGTAGTTTGGGGCTAAATAACTGTCCCATGCTAATTATTATTATTTTATTCCAAATAATATGTCTCCTTTTCACGACAAAATTTACGACATGTAGCACTCAATAGTACATGTAAGTTAAAAATACTTTTTTATAATGTATAAAAGATGCTCAAACTTGGTACATTAAATATGTTGTTAATCACAGACCAGCTCACATTCTATCACGGTACATCAAAATTTAAAGAAACGGCTTTTTTATGTTATAAATGTAGTTGTAGTAGTAGAGTGTATAAAAGATAAAAAATATGCATGAACATTGATTGTAATTTTAACATTTGCTCATGTATCAGAAAGTCTACTTATACAACGTAAGAGGTTTGAATTCCGTTCCCCCATACCCCAACCAAGTAGAACAATAGCTTACCAGACAACCTCTAGCATTGCTGGAGTACAGAAATTAACAACTTCACTTTAAAACTTTCTCTTTAATGATGTAGAATGTCTTGTTAGATTGCCACCATGGCAACCAAATCTTTCACAACTACATATCACATTACATGTATCATCCACGATACAAAATTCGATTTGAGTTTTTTTTCTCATAAAAGACCCCTACTTGTGTTTTACTAGGAAGAATGAATTAAAGTAAGTAGATATGTAATGTAATGAGATAACAATTCAAAAAATAATAAAATACTTGGCAATATCAGTCAAGTTACAACCCCAAAAATTGCAGACTTTAAAGAGATCCAATTACTTATACATCTTACTGTCCTGACTTAAGAAAAATGCTTGTGACTGGTTCCTTTTTAACTCCTCATTCCTTAGCGGTCTAAAGCTACCCCCTCCAAAAACAAAAACAAAAACAAAAACAAACAAAACAAAAACAAAACAAAACCATCACACCATCACAATATAATCTAAAAGATATTAAATATCAGGAAGAAATAATGTAAACATCAATATGCTTTCAATTCACTACTTAATCAGTTTAATTCTATGAAATGTTTGTTTCGGACCCTCTTTGGTCCATTATTCGAGCCATGACCCCAAAAATTAAAAACAAATCTTTCTCTGGTTTTGGAACTTTAAAATGCATTCTGAATGGAGTATGATGTATCGAACGTCCTGAAATATACGTACATTTTTTTATTTTGCAATCTGTACATCTGAAATATTTCCAGAACATGTTTTTGTTGATCAGTAACTGTTTCCTCAATATCTTTGTTTTCAACCCAAATAGGTAGTTGCTGTAGATGAATTCGTTCCGAACCTTTCTCACAACCCAACCTTAAGGCTTTGATATTTTCATGCATAATACGCGTTGCTTCTTTCAGAATCCTAAAAAAATATACTTGGTACTTTTGTGCCTATTTCAGTATTTGATTTTACGAGAAAAAAATAAGACAGTAAAATTCGTTACAAAGTTGTATGTGCATATGTTACACGTACCTGTTACCCTTGTGTGATACATGATAATGATACATTAATGCTGATAGAGGACGAAGCCTTCATAACGATATTTAATGCGAAATAAAGTTATAGCTAGGAAGTACTGAGAGCATGATTTCAGTCTAACAGGAAGTCATGTATTTTGGAGCTCCCTATGCAAAAAGTTCGGTATTTTCGTTTCTTCGATAAATTTAAGCGTTTATTATATGGTCTTTAATAAGTATTTCAATTCAAATACATTTTTTCGTTTCTTTTCTGACATGCCATAACAATAGGCCTCTCTGGCTTTAAATTTAGCCAGAAAGTCCGAAGTACGAACACTAAGTAATAAATTGTACCGGCCTTACTATTGATTAGCGAAATGAAGTGTCAAGAACTCACGAGAACCATCAAGATATCTTGAAAAAGTGACAAGATGGGAAAAAAGCAATCTAATTAAAAACCGACCTCGCATCTCCTGGTTTTCTGTTTTCTCAAAAGCGACATAACAGAAAACCGGGAGCTGCGAGATCGGTTTTTAATTAGATTGGGGGAAAAGCGACTAGAAGATATTAAAAAAATTATATCTATATATGTATATTCAACTTCGTCCTCTCACAGATTACACCTTCATACATGTATTAGTAAAATAAATTACTTTCAAAGTAAAGATTAGTATTAATTACATGTAGTTCCATTCAGCCTTTATTCTAACTACACAGTTGTTCAATTAAATCTTTACAAACAACAACTAGTCTATAAATTTACTTGTTAACACTATCTTCTTTTTCTTGCATCAGGCTTGGTTGGACGCTTCTCGGATCTGTAGTTGGTACAACTGTCGCGTGGTTCATTCCACTGTGAAACTGGGTGATGTTTTCCCTGCAAGCATCCCAACAATTATTTAGTTTCAGAAAATATGTAATTTCTACATGACTTTTTTGTACATTTAACAACCTTTACTATCATAACTAATTATACTTAATCACTTATTTAACACTCGTTCATTCATTAAAAAAGGAGAAACGAAATGAATATTAAAGGAGTGATTTGAACATTTGATTCATTTTTAGAGTTTGCTATTTTGATCCGTCTTGCAATCCTGCGATTGTTATTTTCGGACTTTCCCGTTGAATCGACACGTAATATTTTCTCACGACGCTGTTGAATTTGTAAAGAATTTGTGAGCAATTGAATTAAATACCCGATCGGAACTCCTCAGTCTTTCCAGTTACAGTTACGTACCTCTTTTTTAACATATCATAAACATATTAATGCGTTTTTTTTTTATTTTATATTTTTTATTCTTATTATCTTCTTATTATTCTTTTTGCTTGTATTTGAACGGGAAGTGTATATTAAAAGATAAAATGATCAGTTACCATTGCATTTATTTAATATTACCCAGTTTACGATTCAAACATAGGCGTTCGTTACAATGACTATATAAAGGTCATACATATTATCAGGAACACGATATCTATATATAGCCATTGCCAGTTGTTTAGTCTTGTTCCGGATGATTGAAAACATTCGGTCATCACGATTACGAAAGCGTACGCAATCATATCAAGGAACCAAGATTTTAGCGAAATTCACTCGATTTTAGAGCATATCGCATTTGTATCATTTCTGATGTTGAAAGGAATTAAGATTTGCCAAAATCAGTGACAGTGAATATTTGATGATTAGCGACTTTGAAGACTTCATTCTTTGATATTTTCCTAGCTCCTAGCTTTGCGCCAAAATTCTTGACAGAGTTATTGTACTTTATTTCTAGTGATATCTAACAAAATGTGTTTTGCACCACATAGTGGATAGAACTACTTTGAGTCGCATATGATTACAATTCCGGCATATGTTTCAATAAGAAATAATCCCTTTTGCATCCGAGGTTATTTTTTTAGTGTAGCGGAAATGGCCGAGTAGTTCTGATTGTCAAATACCCTGAATTAAATTATTTTTTTTTACAATTTTAGTCTTGTTACGTCATCACTAAAAATGACCGCGAACATATCAGTAGAGATAGACAGCATTGCAACATGATCGTAACAGATGAAATCAACAAGGGTTATCAAAATTTGAATTATCACTACATCTAATATTGTTATAAAACAAATTGCCAAAATGAAGTTATATTACATGTATCTAGTGATGACAAACTTGCAAAATCATCCAATTTTTATATTATACAAATTCATTAAGGCGGTTTCCATGCATCTTCTAAATTACATAAGTTGATATAATCAAGAAATCAGGAAAAAAATGCTTGCTTCTGGTCCCTTTTTGAATCTTAAAATCAATCACAGTCTCATTTTGGGGTATGGCACCTTGTTATACAATTTACAAGTGCACTAGTCACTTTAACTCGAGCACTTACTCAAGCTATCGCCTGAACAGAAAGGAAAGGCTTGTTTTCTGTCACTCTTTTAGCCCTCATTTGCTATTAGTTCACGTCATAACCCAAAAAAATAAAAATTATTCCACTTCATACATTGGTCATATGACACCTTGTGGTACAATTTAAAAAAAAAATGATAGAATAACTTATAGTTTAGTTATTGTCTGGACATTAGGAAAATGCTTGTTTATGGTCATTTTTGAGCCCTTATTCCTAAATGTTCCAAGTGTAAACCCTAAAATCAACCCCTGTCTGACTTTTATGGTAAAGTATTATTGTGGAAGCATTTCATTCACATTCGTATGTCTTTTCTGAACTAATAGATCTAAATTCTACGAAAAGCTCGTTTTCAACCTATGTTTTGACCCTCATTTCAAACAGTTGGGTTCATAATCCCAACAATCAATAACAAACTTTCTTTTGTTGTTTGAAACCTTACTGTAAAATTTCATAAAAGTCGACCGATTGATATTTATGTTATGACACGAAAATTTTTGCGGTCGTATAAAATATTCATTTACTAAACAGACTAACAAAATAAATTTCAAGATTGGAGATATAAATCGATGAAAACTAAATTAATGCAAGATATTAGAAAATGAACCATGAATAGAATGCTAAGTTCAGTACCACATGGACGCGCCGTAAAGGTCTAAATACAAATAATTAAAGAAAAAGATTTAACTAAAAGAAATTGACAAAATACACAAGAAAACCCACCAAAACAAAACGACCTACCCTAAACTTCCCGATGATACATGCATATATTATGTATATTTAGTCAAAATGACAAAATTTTATCCATTGACATTTTTTTCGTGAACAACTTCAGTACTTCCTCTCTCACTGCACTACAAATTCTAAAGACTGGAGATTTATTCATCATTTGAAACAACATATTTTCAAATTTATATTCATATTTGATTTTATATTTTTCGCAAAAATCAAACACAATTCTTTTAACACGTACTATAGTCCACAACGGTAGCGTAATATTAACTAGAAACCTCAGAACAAATAAACTGTTTTTCATTGTAAGTGAAAATACTACACGTATCTTAGAATTTTTTCAATTCATCAAATTATTTACCGAGGTTTAGGTAATTTTGTTTTCTCCGAACAGCTCTCTGTCTTGATTTTACACGAGACAGTCAACTAGTGTGTATTGTTTGAGATCGAGTTCTTTTTTTTTTTCATTTAGCATAAAATTCTAAGACATGGACCTTACACACAAAAACGAACATGTTATTATCATTTACTAATTCGCATCCTAAATAACGTAAAGATGGTTACCCAATCATAATCCTGAACATAAGACCTTTTACTTCAGAAGCCGTAGGTTTGATGTATGTTATCTTAAGGTCTGAAAGTATTGGCTGTTTTACATCTGGAATTGTGACCATGTCTGTCATGTACTTTCCATATTGACACAACTTGTCTAATAACAAAGCATCGCCATAATTGGCGTATGTATGTGTATTCAATTGTCGTTGCTTGATGTCGTTAACCACTCTTTGTATTTGAATAAGCAAAGTCTCTACATCATTCAATCGATCAAGTTCTCGAGAAACGTGTTCTATTGCTGGTTGGGTGCCTGCTTGCAATTCGAAGAGTTCGTCCATGGCGTCTCTATGCAGGTTATAAACTAAACCATTTACTCCTGTAATACTGTCTATTTCCGACATTATATTCCGTACTTGAACTTCGAAATCTCTTTTATAATCTTCAACTTTCTGTATAACTGCGCGAACCGCATGCAATCTTTCTTGGATAATATTCTCATCGTTTCTGATTCGATTTTCAGCTTTTTTTTTAGCAGCAAGTAAAGATTCAACTTTATGACCTCTGTGTGTATCGTCATGGCATTCATCACAAATTAAGATACAGCATTCAGTACAATATGATGTGAAATATGATTTGTTATGCTGTTCACACTTAAAATGACACACATACAATGGAAATTCAAATATATGGTTCTTGTTATCCGAGACATGTGATCGCTGGCATCCTATACAAAGTTTTATATGGCATCTGTGGCAAATCCGAACTCCATACAAACTCGGACAAGCTTGACATTTTCCATTCATTTTTGTTTGCTATGATAAAACATCCTTGTTTAACAGCAGAAGGAAGTGACATACATACTAGTAACCTATAAATAGCAAACAGTTTTGTTTACATAAAGTAAACTATATTTTAAGTCGGATCTGGCAAACAATGCAGCCATTTAATTACGAATGATAATTTGATAATTTAAAACTTAAAAAAAACTTCTACTCTACATTGATAGCAACATGAAACGTTGTTTACAAGCTTGAATATCTCACGGCACCCCCTTTTAGTAAACTTATTTTCTCAGTGTTTCATTTGTATGTGAATATTACCCACATGATCATAATAGTTACATCAAAACATCCATAAAATTATGAACCATGCATGTAAATGCTTCTCCTAAACAACTCGTATCAGTGATATAGTCAACGAAATGTGCAGCATCATGCACACTTGTATTACAAACTTAAAGCATTCACTGCGATACAGTGGATAATATACGAATGTGCACGCTTATAAAAAAGCGCATAATTGAAAGAAACACCGTATATTTTAATCGTATAACCCACTGTGTCACTTAATCTTGAATCTATAAAAAAATCATTTGAGCGTTCGTAAACAAAAGAGAAACGAAAGTTGGACGTCACATACAGCACATTTTCGAACTGAAGCTCTACTTTTTAAACCGTCGGGACTTACCGCTAGAGTTGTCTCTCTTTTATTTAATCTGAAGATAGTTTGCATATATGCATGACGTATTAGTACCAACAAGTCGCTTATTGGCATAAATCGTGCGTAACAAATCCTTACGGGAAAATTCCATACTAATATCCGCCATGTTGGTTTCTACGGGACGATTTGTTTACAAACGAAGTTCGTAAGTTCACGTCGAACTCCGGTGACAATCGTCTGCTTGATCAACTTCTCGGTATTGTACGTTGTTCGTATAAAATAAAACCGAGATATCCGAACTAACGCCGAAATGCATTCTGGGTTCTTCGGTTTTTGGATAAACCATTTAAACGTAAACAACATCTCCTAGCAACCTGATCACTGTGAACATGGCCGACTTTTGACAATGTAAATATTGGGACCGAGAATTAAAATCTTACCGGAATTTAACGATTCAATGTTTAGGAAGAAGCCGTTTGGCTAAACGAATGAGCAAGTCTTTTAAGACAATAAAGTCGTGGAAAATATTTTTGTTCAAATTTTAACAGTATGTTATTTATGTGACGCCGAGTATATGTTAATTAGTCTATTTCAACGACGGGTTGGCTCATAATGCTTGAAAGCGGCTGCTTACAGGCAGAACAATCAGACTAAGCTTACAATCAAGATCTGTAATACATAAACAAAGCATATCTGATTACAGACACAACATCCGGTCTATAAATACATCATGAGGATGCTGTCCATGTGTGAGTCACTGTAAAATACAACATCCCCTTTTCTTTAAAAGAACATAATGTGTTTTTGTCATTAAACTTAAAATAAATGATCAGATTGATTTTAGCCACAAAGTAATTATGTAAAATTAACTGTCTATTAAGATTCAAAGTCTGTGATAGCAGTCCATTTTCGCTATACTAAATTTATAACACAAATAAACGACTAGAAACTATTAAATGAAAAATGTCAAAATTAACGCACGAAGTCCTTCAGGTAAGCTGGTTCTTTGGTAAAGCGTTTCGGTCTGGAAATCAGTTCTTGTTTATGTTCACTTGCGGATGGTTAACCTTTGCTCGGAGCTGATATTGGCGCATTGTCAATGTTCACAGAATGCGTTAAGTCAGTGTCTTTCGGTGATTCATTGGCTGTGACCATATTCGGTTCTTCAGCTTGATAGTTGTTTATCAGTTCTCGCAGAGGTGTTAATTCGCGAATGTGCACATCAATCTTTGTCGGCCTCATAAGACTACGATTTCGTCTATATGGAATTCCTTCCTGAGTTTGAACAATGTACGCGCGTTCAGTTATCTTTTCTTTCATTTTTCCTAACGTATGTCCTTGTTTGTGCTCAAAGTACACAGAGCCACCAATAGGTAACGATGGTAGGTCTCTTGCTCGTCTGTCATACTATATCTTGACAGAGTGCTTTCGTGCGGATCGCAAATTAGTATTCGGTTCATGGTTTGTATTGCTAGTTGACAGTATCATTGATCGGGTTTTCCTTCCGAACATCAGCTGTGCTAGACTAAGATAGTTGTCTTGTCGCGAAGTATTTCTCAATTCGAGTAGAGCCTAGTACTGATCTCGGCCATCTTTCATAGTCTTCTAAATCATATTCTTGGCTATTTTAACGGTAGATTCAGCTTTTCATTGCCCTGCTGATGATTCGGAGATAGTACTATATGGTTAATTCCCCATTTTCGAGTGAATTGTTTGAATTCATTGGCAGTGAATTGCGGTCCACCATCAGAAATTATAGTCGACGGGATTCCCATTCTTGCGAATTGTTTCTTGAGTATTGATATTACTTGACTAGCGTTTGTGAGAAATAATCGACCACAACAAGATAGTCTTCCTCTGAAGTCCATACCAAGTTTGTTCCATGGCGTTTCCCCATCGCCTTGTTGTAACAACGGTTCACGTTGATTTTTTGGCTTTGCTTCCTGGCAAATTTCACAGAGATCAGCCATGTACTTAATTTCACTTGCCATTCCAGGCCAAAATATAGTTCCTCTAGCACGCCTCATCATCGAATCATAACCTAAATGAGCACTATGCAAACGGCTTTTAATATCAGCTTTCAGTGATTTAGGTATCAGGATTGCTCTCCCTTTTACGATTATTCCTGGTTCAATACTCAGTTCATCATGACATTCAAAATACGGCAGTGCGAAGTATGGAACATTATCTCTGTCCTCTGGCCAACTTTCATTTATGATTTGCATAAGAGTTTGTAAATCAGAGTCCTCAGCTGTAGCACATCTCACTTACTGAATTCGTGCATCGGGTATGCCTTCAAATGAGTTCATTTGCATGATTCTGGGCCACTCACTTTCTGTAGTAGTGTCATTTTCCAAAAAAAGCCCTACTTAAAGTGTAAGAAAGTACTAGATTTACTCCTTTCACAAATCTGAATTCAATGTCGTATCGGAATAAGTTCATCGTTAAATCCTGTAAACGTTTTGGTGCTCTACTTCACGGTTTACTAAGTATTGCAGCTAATGGTTTGTGGTCATTTTGGGCTTTGACTTTCCGTTCATAAGTTTATTGATCGAAACGCTCAAGGCCATAAAGCATTGATAAAGTCTCTTTCTCGATTTGAGCCCATTTGCGCTCAGAAGGTTTGAGTGCTCTAGATGGGAATTCGACAGGTTTTCCATCTTGAAGTAAAATGGCTCCTAGACCACTTTTACTACTATCAACTTGAAGAACAACTTCCTTGTTGACATCAAAATAAGCCAATACAGGTGCTTCAGTAAGCCTTTTCGCTGAAAAGCTGAATCACATTTACTGGACCAGTGCCACGGTACATCTTTTCGAATTAGTTCACGAATCGGTCCTAAGTCATCTGCATGATCAAGAAGAAATTTGGCCATATATTGGACCATACCACATAATCTTTTGACAACTGAAATATCGGTCAGGAGAGGCATTTTCAGTATTGCCCTAACCTTTGCATTATCTACCTTAACTCCTTCGCGAGTTTTCCGGTGACCATGAAAAGTTATTTCAGTCAGTCCAATTTCTTCCTTGTCATCATTCAGTAAAATATTTTGTTCATTGCAACGCTTGTACAAATTTTGCAGTTTTTGCTCATTATCAAACTTTGATTCTTGTTCAGTATGTCCACATCCTGCGACTATTATATCGTCTGCGATGGTAAATGTACCTTCTAAGTCACCTAGTGCTTCAGTGAGTTTCCGCTGAAATATCTCACTCGATACCTTCAGTCCAAACGGTAATCTATCTGTAGCGTCCAAATGGCGTGATCATTGTTGTCAGTTCACTTGACGATTTGTCTAATTTCACATGCCAATATGCTTCACGGATATTCAAATTTACTAAAGATCTTAGCATTAACTAATTTCGGGAGTGTATCATCAAGAGTTGGAAGTTTATAATGTTCTCTCATAAGTGCAGTATTTAACGGTTGCGGGTCTATGCATATGCGCAGTTTTCCATTCGGTTTCCTCACAACTGCCATCTGACTAACCCATTTTGTCGGTTCAGTTAATGGGATCAGAACTTGTCTCTCCACTAACTTGTCGATTTCCTTTTTAACATCGTCTTGTAGCGAGAGTGGTAGTTTTCTACACGGTAGTGTTTTGGGGGTATTTTCTCATCAACAGTTAGAGTTGCCTCCTCTAGTGTACCAAGCTCTTGTTTGTCTATCATAGCAATAAAGCGTTCACTATTTATAGTAACAAATCCAATCTTTTGAATTGTTTTTAAACCTAGTAGATTAATGTGACCATCAGGCACGATAGAGAATTTAGTTATCGATTCTTCTCCAGTGGTAGGATGTATGATTTTCAGATCAGTTTCTCCAATTGGTTTCATGTGAGACTTATTCTACATTCTAAATGTGACTGTTGTTGGACGTGCTTGCTTTTTGCGGACATTTTTGACAAATAATATTAATGTCGGCACCACTGTCCAATTGAAAGCGAACGTCACAGTTGTTGACTTTCATTAAGGCTGAAATATTACCTTCTGTATTACCTTCTACTGGGTTGAGCCAATGTTCATCATCATTTGTTTCATCATTTTCTGCAGAGAGTTAATGTATCTTTTTATATTTTGCTTTGAAATGCTTTCTGCCTTTGCATGAGTCGCATGTTTTACCCCATGTTGGACATTTCTTTTTTTTTAATTCGTGTTTTCTGCCCCAGAATTTACAATCTTTATGTGAACTGTTATTTCTGTCATAGCTTTGTGTTTGTTTGGCATGGTTACGAAAACTTTTGGTTTTGGGTTTTTGTATTTGTTTTCCACTGACCTTGTTAACAGTGCGGGTTGGAGTTTCTCTCAATTCTATGGCATGTTTGTTGGATTGTTCATAAGCTCTACAAATTTTGATTGCTTTTTCTAAGTCTATTTTGTCCTATCGCAAAAGAAGTTCTTGTAGCTTGCCCGTAGCATCTAAAATTATTTTATCAAGTAGCATTTTGTCCTTCTCTTTGAAATTGCAAGACGCTGCTCTAGTACGAAGTTCAGTTAAGAAATTGTCAAAAGGTTGCAGTAGGCTTCAAGTTTTTAACTTAAAAAGTTTGTAACTTAATGTTGTCTTACCAGCAGACAAAGCCCAAAAGAACATTGATTTTGTCTGCAAAACGTTTTATATCCAATGTTTATTATCAGAGGTAGACGTAGAAAATAGTAGCAGTGATAAGACCTATACTGCTACCACACTCTCCAAAGAAGAGATTGTGGAAAACCATAAATCTGTGCTATCCTCTTTTGGTCTCTCTACCAAGGATGATGATTGTAATTTACCATCTATGTACTGGATTCCACAAGAATCCATACAAACAACGTTTCAAATGCAAAATGTGCCACCAAACAAAACGTAGAAATTGATGTTTAAATCTATTACATTATGTAAATATCTGTAAAATTGACCAAAAAAAAAACAACAAAACATTCAATGTGGATCCTGAAAAATTCGAAAGATCTTTTGGAAACAATTAGTTCAAGACTATTATCTGAATCTAATAGCATTAAAACCTATGATTTTTCAACATTGTATACTTCTATTCCCCATACTCAGTTAAAATCCCGACTGAAAAACATTATACATCGTTGTTTTTTCCAAAAAAGATGGTAAACCTAGATACAAATATATAGTTCTTGGTAGAGATACTTTGTAGGAAATAATTCCCAACCATCTTCCAAATATACAGAGGAGGATGCTTACAAAATGCTGGAATTTTTAATCGACAACATATTTGTCCAGTGTGGTGGACATGTTTTTCAACAAACAATGGGAACAAATTGTGCTCCTTTACTTGCTGACCAATTCTTTCACTCTTATGAGGCTGACGTTATAGCTGATCTGATCAGAAAGAAAGAATATCGTTTGGCTAGATCCTTCAATCTCAGTTTCCGCTATATAGATGACGTATTATCGCTCAACAATCCTAATTTCGGGGGTTTGATACATCGCATCTACCCAAAAGAACTTGAGATAAAGGATACTGCAGACACTGTGCAGTCAGCCTCTTATCTTGACCTACACTTAGAAATCGATGGTAAAGGAAAACTATTGACCAAACTTTACGACAAACATGATGACTTTTCATTCAGAATTGTCAACTTTCCTTTTATCTGTGGCAACATCCCTTCAGCACCTGCGTATGAAGTGTTCATATCACAACTCCTACGTTATGCCAGAGCTTGCCGAAACTACGCAGACTTTTTGTATCGCACTAGAACTCTAACAAATAGGCTTCTGGAACAGAGTTATGTTGCTATAAGATTGAAGTCATCACTTTGACCTTTGACCCCAAACATCAACGGCTTCCAATACCAAAGAATCGAGATTTTGCTATGACTTTGATCGCAATTTTAGGGAAATGAAGACATTACTGGAAAAAAAGTCAGTTTATAGCTCGGTCATTGTTTTAAAGTTGTGAATTTTTCAAAAGTTTCACTATGGTCGCCTACGTGAAATAAATAGTACCGTTCTACCTATAGTTGAGTTGAAAGATGTTAGTAAATGATCACGTGATTCATAAGGGATAATCCTAATAAATCGAAAGTAGAATAATCGCGTATTTTCAAACCTGTTTTATGAAACAAACCTCATAGAAAACGTTTAATTGCGCTATAAGTCATTTAAAAATATTTTTACTGTACAATGCGACTTAAAGACTAATCATACTAACCAGTTCTGACGTTAGGAATTTCGTGAAATTTTAATGGAATGATCTCAAGTATAAAGGCATTGAAAGAAGCTTCTAAAAATATAGGTCACCATGCCTTTAACAAAGATATAGCAGTTAAAAAATTCGTAAAATCGGGAGTTTTTGTCATTTTCCGAATTCAATTCAGACGTCTCTGATCTTGCCAATATTTTTACGAATGACACATGCCATACACCTGGGGTCTGTTGGTCAACTTGTCATTAATCTTAGTTTGTAATTAAAAATACCTTAATCAATTGATTAAAATTAATTATGTAATTCACGTTTTGTTCAACTTGTCATTAAATTTAATAAATCATTAAAAATGCTGATCGTGTCGTTAAATTTAATTCACCCACTGGACCTGAATTAAAACTAAAATTAAACACCATTTACACAGTTTGCGATAATGAATCACAGTCAAAATTATGTTTTTAGTAGGACCGGGTAAAGAGTTATCTCCCATTGACCATGAAACAATGTAAACAAAGTTTGAAAAGTTAAAAGTTTTACTTTTAGTAAGTTAAAGTGAATGTAATCTCAATGGCATGTACTTAGGTACCACAATATGAAATACTCTTGTCATGCATGCAATGTCTTGGTACATTATTTTACTTTCTAACTTGTTTTTGTCACATAGAAATGTAATATTTAAGAAGGACATGCTACATTATCAATATTTGGTTATATTAAAGTAACAGGAAGTACCAGAAATTGATATTTAAAGTACATTATGGGATGCACTTACATTTTAATCATGCAATTAAAATTTAATACAATGATTAAATATTGGAGAGAACAGAAAATTGGGCAAAAGGCGATATATACATAAAACTATTATGGTTGCATGACCGTGTCTCTTCGCGTGAACATGTTATAACACGTATTTATATTTTAAGTTACACGTACCACAATGTTTATTTATAATACTTCAATAGCGAATGACTTATCGGGATCTAAAGTACAACATATATAAATGTACGTGGAGCGTTTTAACAGTTAGTAGTAATATTTAGCCGTCGGTGAAGTATTTTTACATGTAAGAGAGTGCATCTCCCATATGTATTTGTACAAGCTTGTGTCTTATTATGGCGTACTTTGTGTCAAATTTGAAATAAAAATTTAGGATTGAAATTTTCAAGAAATAAAAAGGCATGATATATTATTGTCCTAATATTTTTCGTTTATATTTAAAAATATGTCGACGCTCTATGCAGAAGAAAAAAAGTTTTCAAAAAAGGGGGCAGGAGAGAAAATTTCATCCAAGAATCAAAGAAATAAATTTGTCAGGCCATCCCTGTCGGTAAACATAATAACACCCTGATTGTAAAGCTATATTATTTTTCCGGTGTTCCTACTCTTATACTGCATAGATTTTTTGACAAATGGACGACAATTAATCATGATTGCATACAAAAAATATCCTCAAATTTCAAGAGAGGAGAATTCGTCAGATTCGCCCCTCTAAATCCGCGCCTGGATTAGATACTCCGCATGAAACTTTTTCTACATATTTACCTCAGTAAATGTACTAGAAAATTATGTTTTATTTGCAATAATACGGGACTATCTTTAATATTCCTCATTTTAACATCTTGTCGGAATTAGGAAAACTAGCTTACATTCTCCAAGAAAAGAACATTGTTCCATGTCTCCCATCCGATTCTCGCTAAAATGTTTTATAATCAAATTAGCATAACTCCCTCTAAAACTATCGACAATGCTAATTATATTTTTTTTAAAGTCTACATGTAAGTATTAGTATAAGTTTCCTCGGAATCCGTTGTGAAATAGTAGTCGTGAGTTTGTGTAGAACAGACGGACATACGGACGGACGCCTGACATTTTGACGACGATATAATAGTTTGCGCCATACAATGTGCATAAACAATAGTGTGATTTGTCTTTAAAAGATTTTTTTTATAAATTTCACTTAAAACGACCTTCTTAACCGTCCTGCGTTGTCCAGTATGCAGATCTACAGTCTAATCGACATTTCGGAATTTGTTGAATGGACACAGTATGTGTTGTTTCTATACTCTGACAAGGATTTTATATTTAACTCCCTCAGTCTGGATTATGACAGGTTCCAACAGGTAGGTAGGAATATTCTCATCAGCCCAAGCAGGTGTCATACATTACCTAGTATTGTTTACAGTTACAAATGTACTTGTAAATATTTTCATGTTTTGCCACCTTTTTTGTCTGGTATTTTACAATTGTTTATTTCATCTACATCAGTATCATATTCCAATCAATATATATTTTTTTGGAAAAAATCACAATACTGGTACAATACGGGTATACAATACTGGATTTTTTTTGTACCAGTATTGCGATTGCCAAGTACAGGAGATTCTTGTTTTTGATTAAAAAAACAACCTTGTAGACAACATTTACTAAAAATAATTCAAATCTTTTACTGAACTTGTAAAACACACACACACATACATGGTGTAGATTAGTTTTAGTTGCAGATCATTTTAAATTGCATGGACATCCTAATACCTATGGTCATTAACTAATAAAGCATGCTTTTTAGAGTTAAAAAACATTGAATTGCAGCTCTACCATGTAAGGCTGTCACAATCATGACCCACCATTTTCATCTCTTTGTATAGGGATGATAACCAACCTCTGCACATTTTTATGTTGGGGGGTTGCTTTTATATGTTTTTAATGTTTAAATCCTATATCACTATTTTTTCTTTATGGGAAATTTTAAATTTAAATAAGTTGTCAAAATATGCCATTCTCTTACAATGTATATGACAGTAATTCATCAAACACTTGGCATTTTAGTTAAAATTCAACTAGTATATATAGTCATATAAAGGGTGGTCGTCTGTCTCTCGTAGATCTGGCAGGTACTGGAGGTGTAACTGGTGTGTCAGCATTCTCGACATCAACAGGTGTTTCCTCCTGTAGATCAGCATCGTCAACAATTACCTCCCTCTCAGTATGGGTGTCCCCAGATTGAATAGAAACATTCTGGACTGGTTCATCTACGGTAGATTCCTCGGTAAATGTGGATTCACTGTCTCCTGTATCCAGTTCATGTTGATACACTCCAAAATCATCAAAAGACTCTTCAGTAGATTCATCTGAAGACTTATCTGCAGTGTCATGTCTTTCAGCTGCTGTCTGTTTACGTGGTCTTGGTTTAGGTTTTGGGCTTGACTTCTGTTTATTTACCGATGAATCGTCTAGTGGCGGTCTAATAAAACCAACAGGCAACAGTAAGTTTCTGTGAAGTCTTTTGATACATCCTTCCCTATCCTCTCTGATAACTTCAAATACACGAATATCTGGGTTTGGTTGATCTAAAACCACACATGGCACATCCTCTCATCTATCTGCCAGTTTGTGCCTTCCACCAAATACAAGGATCTTGACAAGAACCCTGTATCCTCTTTGGATGGCTGCACCTCTAACACGTTGGTCGTAGTTCCCTTTCTGTGTAGCTTGAGCTTTCTGGCTGCTTCAGCTTCAAGCTGGTATGCATGCGATAACCTGTCGTGTAGCTCTTTCACATACTTCTTGCTCGGCAACTTGGTTTCCTTCCGCAATCCAAATGCAAGGTCCATTTGAAGTCTAGGATTCCTCCCAAACATCAAGAAGTACGGTGAAACTCCAGTGGTTTCATGCTGTGTACAGTTGTAGGCGTGAGCTAAAGGTGATATATACGCCTTCCAATAGGACTTTTGATGTTGTTCCAATATTCCGAGCATCTTGATGAGGGATGAAAGCGCTTGCACATCCCATTCCCCATTGGATGACATGCTGTTTTTCTTGACTTCTTCATTCCCATCAGACGATTAAGTTCTTTGATGATGTTGCTTTCGAAGCATCCGCCTTGATCAGAATGGATCTTCTCAGGAATACCATAATCACGGTGGATATCCGTTACGGATACTTTTCGGTCAATTTACGTTCCGTCATTTCTTTTTGCACAAGGAACGGACTTTTGATGCACAAATGGACGTGTCATCGCCGGGTAGTGATGTTAATTCGAACAAAGGAACTACCAGAGGTATAGTTTGTTTATTTTTATTGCACTAAGGAACACTGTTATATCTTGAGCCTTAAAACTGACTGAGTTCATTTTTTTTACTAAAAAGGAAATAACATTTTCTTGCAAGACAATGATGCTTGTCAGTCCTCAACGTGATCCTGGCTTCCTCAATTTTGTAAATTATAGAAAATACTTAATTAAAGGTGACGCAATTGCAAACTTATTTCAATAAAAACACAATAATGATGCCAAAAACGAACAATTGAAATAAGAAGACATTGTGATACGACGAAAACTTGAAGAAAATAAAGTTGGCAGGGGAACGGACTCTTGATGATCTCGATGAAATATTCAGATATCATGGAACTGTAATCTATCCGATTTTTCTAACAACGAATTGTTTAGATTAATTGCATTTTAAAAGAGCAATAACGGCTCAAATTACACTTAATTAATGAAAAATATCACTTCTTTTGGTACAGAAATTATAGAAATGCAATTTGGATTGTACGGAGAGCCAATCAAGACAAAAAGGTTATTTCCTTAAAATAATGTATCATAAATTAAAAATATTAATATTTTGGTCTTAGAAAATCTCATTTTATATTAGAAAACCTTTTTTAATATAAGAAAATCATTTTTTAATATTAAAAATTATTTTTTAATATAAAGAATCATTTTCTAATATTAAAATTTTCATTTTTAATATTAATAAAAAAGAAGAAAACAACATTACAAATTTATATTTTTTTTTATATTACAAAATCATTTCTTTATATCAAATATTATTTTAATCATTTTTGTCTCGCCTGTGACGAAAGCGAGACAAAGGTATGCTGATTCCGGCGTCGTCGGCGGCGTTCACAATTGTTAAGTTTTTTCTCCAACCCGTTTAGCATCAAGTACTTGTGCTAGGTCAATGATACTTGGTAGGAAGATACGTTAGGATAATATTGTGTCAGTTTTGCACACGTTTTATGTCTATACCCCTGCAGTCACGGTCTGTTGACTTTAACAGTTTGCATGACTTTTCAACATTAAGTTTTTTTCTCTAATCCGTTTACCATCAAGTACTTGTGCTAAGTCAATGATATTTGGTAGGAAGATACCTCAGGACAATACAGTTTTGTAAAAATCTAATATTAGAAATTAATTTCTATGATGATATTTTTATGCATGACCCTAATACCCTCCGTACAGGAATGATTTTAAAATCTTCATGAAAAAATATAAATGCGGGTTGTTTTTGAAATAATTAACAAAACGTCAGCACTGTAATTTTGCTTAATTTTTGTCTGCGGTCATGATACTCAAGGCTTACTTAAATTATGTAAAAAAATATTTACAAAAGAATAAGCTATGACATTTACTGTTTTTTTTTTCTATAATCGTTGTAATCCTTGTGTTTGATTTTGCTGTCCTTCGGGGCGCCTTGATTCAGATTGGCGTATAAAGTTTTTTTCTATTCTATTTCATTCTATATACAATTTACGAAGGAATAAGCTAGGACAAATACACATACTAATATGTACTTCCCCGCTGAAATGAGGAATCGTAAAGATTCCTATTCCTGAAGCATTAAAATCCGTTCCTTCTTCAAATAGACAGAAATCATCGTATTTCTCACAATAGTTGCTTATTTTTCTTGAACTTTAGTGTTGAAATGTGGAAGAGTGGTATGGAGTGTGTTTTTGTTTCACCGTATTTGATTAAACCAAAAAACATCGAATGTAGAATATATTCAGTGCCAGATTTTGAGGTACGATATGAATGTTAAAAAGCTTGCCGTGAAAAGACCTGGAAAATACATACTTAAAATTTAAATACAATTTATGCTTAAAATATTCAAAAGTTCCGTAGAATACCTGAAAACTTGATACTTGAATAAATCTTTTAATATTTTGGGTTTTTTAGCAGGTTGGTGTCACTTACCTCGTGTAACGCTAAAAATACTCATTTCCTGTGCAAAAAGAAATGACGGTACGTAAATTGACCGAAAAGTATCCGTAACGAATATCCACCGTGATAATGTAGTATAAACTTATCGAATAGAACTTGTGCTGTTGTTCGAGCAGTCTGATTCTACGTTGGAACAGATTGAACGTATCTGGTAAAGTGATCTGTAATTACCAAAACGTCCTGAAATCCTCCTTTGGAACGCTCTAGCTTTAAGTAGTCCATGCAAACTGGTTGTAGGGGAAACTGTGTCGTAACGCTGACCAGTGGAGCTCTTGGTAGGATCGAGTTTTCGTCTTATGCATCTTCCGCATTGTTGTATCTAGTTCTCCACATCCTTGTCCATCCCGGGCCAGTAGAATCTGTCTCGGACCAGCGACGTCCTTACTTGGATGGCCCATGTCGTTGTGAAGTGACATTAACATGTGCACATGGTAGTACCAGCTAGGATTTCCTGTCATCTCCAATCATGACATCTCTGTAAAGCACGCCTTTCTTAACAGCAAGGTGAGAAAACTGGCGCAAAAGTGGTGTAGGTCAAACATCAGCTGATGTAGGTTTGCGTCCTTCTGTGACATACTTTATAAATGGTCGAATAACTGGATACTTGGACTGTACAGTTGCCCAATCTATGATGTCGTGATCAGTTAGTTCCTCTTCCTGTAAAGGTATTGCATCCGGGTTAACAGTCAAACTTTCAATATATGCCCTAGGAAGGTTGGAATTCCAAATGTTTTGAACAGACTCAATTGAGATGGCATTTCGGTAGTCGGAATCTGTGTCTTCGGATTGTCATGGTATCCTACTTAGTCCATCTGCATCTGCATTTTTCCTGCCTGGACGATACAAAATCTTAAAGTCAGTCGATGACAATGCTGCAAGCCGTCTGTGTCCAGTAGCATCAAGTTTTGCTGTTGTCAACACATAAGTCATGGGGTTATTATCTGTCAAGACAGTGAACTTGCTGCCCCAGAGGTACTCCTTAAACTTGTCGCAGACTGCCCACTTTAAGGCTAGGAACTCTAACTTTGGTGGGTATCTTCGTTCTGCTTTGGTAAGTCCGTCTGTGTGAAGTTCATATGAACTGTCGATGATGGCATATCCAGGTCTTGGTGCTGTCGACATATGCTTCTCAAATGCTTCATCTTGCTCAATACCCCAATTCCATGGTTTCTACTGTTTTGCCTCGGATTTCTTGGTTCCTGGTGTAGGCATCAACTCAGTCAAATGTCGGCTGATCTTAGAAAAATCTTCGATAATACCCAGCAAAGCCAAGAAATTGTCTGATGTCTTCAGGAGTTGTCGGTTTTGAACAGTCGTGAACCTTGGATGTCTTCCTTGGGTCTATCTCTATCCCTTCAACGGATACAACATGTCCAACATAGGTGACCTTGCGTTTGAAAAACGAACACTTGATAGAAGCAAGCTTCATGTTGGCTTCTCTGAGACGCTGGAATACACGTTGAAGGTTCTGTAAGTGCTCTTCGTACGATCGTCCAAAGATGTTAATATCATCGATGAAGATGCAGCAGATCCGCAGGTTAATATCCCACAAGCCTCTTCCGTCATCCTCTTGAAAGTTGCTGGCGAGTTCGTCAGGCCAAAAGGCATTCTATTATACTCATAGAATCCTAATGGTCCAACAGTAAAGGCGGTATGTTCTTTGTGTTCTTCTAGGATTTTTATCTGGTGGTATCCACTCTTCAAATCTATGGTACTGAATAAGGTTCTTCAATACTGCTAAGGTGTTGTTGTTACGGGTCAATTTTCTTTCTCCTAGTGTGATTGATCGGAAGATCAGGTACCATGGTGTAGTTATATCACTGGACTGAATAAATCGCTCTCAATGATGTTCTTCGATGTTGTCTTGAATTTTCTGCATTACGTTTGTGCCGAGTAGAAGTGGTCCGTGTGTGTTATAATGGCTTTTAGGTACAACAAATAGTACATATGAATAGTTGGTACCTGTTGTTCTCCGGCACATTCCATATTTAGCAAGCTGTTGATATTCTGAAGTTTTGTTTCTTTCATTTGAGTGTTGTAATAACTGTTACTGATGGTAGATACAGTTGATCCAGTATCAAGAAGTATTTTAACAGTTTGTTGATTTAGTTCAACTTCTATCTGTGTCGGCTATCCAAATAGTCCAAGTGGTACGGTCTTTTCTTTTTCTTGTGTAGGACCTGTCGTTACCCTATTCAAGCCTTGTGACGGCCCTGCTCCATAGGCTTCTGACTGTTTAAATCCTTGTGACTGTTGAGTGGGTTGGCACATCCTATCTTCTTGTGTCCTTCTTGGCCGCACCTGTAACATACTATCTTCTTTGCTTTATCTGAATCAGTTGGTGTTGAGATCCACGTCTCCATTGCCTTCCCTGACGTTGTAGTTGTTGATTATAGTTTTCTCTATAATATCTATTCTGTCTATTATAATAGTATGTCCGTTCCAATCTATCAAATCGTGTGGTCAATTGCTGTATCATTCCTTTTAACTCAACATTCTCATTGGGTTGGGGTGTATCTTCGGCAGATGTTGTTAATGCTCTTGCTGGGTGGGGCTTCTTTGTAGTTTTTCTACCCTCATGATCTCTCTCTATCTGTCTTAGTGCTATGCGAAGTTCGTCAAAATCTTTAATGGAATCGTACTTGTGTCCCGATTGTCTTTCAGTTCTGTTTTGAGTCCTGCCCATAACATAGAATGTAGCATACGGTTGGTATATCTCTTCTGTACTATCTGGTCATCTACCACCTTGCCGATGACGGATTCCAAGCAACAACTCCGTTTGGTGACAGATTCATCGTCTTCTTGTCTCGCTCGATAGAAGGTGGTTAATAGATCTTCTTTACTTTCTACGGCTCTAAAAACACTGTCAAGCTTATGTATAACCTCTAGTAAAGATGCATTTGGTCAAAGATGCATAGCTATCATTCCAGAATCACCCTTCAGCGATCTTCTTACAGCATATTTGATGTTCTCTGGTTCATACAATTTGTCTTGCTGTAGTCCACAAACCTCATAGCGCCACAGTTCATATTAAGTCTCTCCTTGGTTGTTGTTTCCCGAGAAGTTGGATATTCTGGGTGGATCTCTCATCCTGGGTATATTGTCCTTGTTGATTTTAGAAGTCTCGTTTGAGTGTTTTGGCTTTGGTTGTAGTTCACCAGTTGACTCTAAATAATTGCGCATCCAATCCTTGAACCCTTGAACATCTCCTTTTGGTGTTAATCTGACCTCTTGCTTCAAAAACGTACGAAACGCACGATCATCTGTTGAAATATCTTCCTCTTCTGACATGATGATATATGATGAATAAATGCTTAAATAACCTTAATTCTCAAATAGAGTTAACTACAAAATAAATCGGCAAGAGAAAAACAATAAATCCTAGAAGTGTACAATAAATAATTTTTTATTAAAAATAAAGGAAGGAAAAATGATACTTTTAAAAAGCGAATCCTGCCTAAAATAATAAAACAATTAAGTCAAGTACAAATAAATACTAATAACCTACCTTCAGGATATAAAACCTAGATTTGGATATGGATTGTAAAGCTTTTATTTTCACAAATCAATCTCAAAAGAATACACAAATATTATAAGTATTGTAATATAGAATGAAAATGGTGAGCAACCTTACTAGTTTAAGAGATAGTATGGAAAAGATAAACCTATTGATAAAACGACACCAGCAACAACTTATATTAACTGACCTTGGTTCAAGCAACAAGAATTACATCCTCTAGACCAAACCAAACAACAACAAAAAAACAAAAACAAAAACAAAAACAAAAATCTACTAGATAATAAAGATGTAAGTCCAACTAAGTGCACAGGGGTTAAGGTATAAGGTTAGTATGGCCAGGTGTATTAGTAAATGTTAGATGACAAAGTGTTATAAGGAATTGTACTGAATCTCTATTGCACCCTTCTAAGTTCCTATTTAAATTCTAAATTTATCAAAAGTTTAACTTGACTATTTAATTTTTATGACAATTAGATTATGTTCAATACAAGTACATGTACCATTCAACATAAAACATTCAAGTAAACCAATACAACACATGCATATACAAGACAAAACATGACAAATATATACATGTACAAACAAAATAAAAACAAGGCTCTAAAACAAAACCTACAGGTAAGTCAAACACAAACACAAACCCTGTATAAAGAAAACACAAAAATATATTACTCGATATCCTTACTCTGTTGGT
Source organism: Perna viridis (assembly GCA_037379345.1). Taxonomy (NCBI): domain Eukaryota; kingdom Metazoa; phylum Mollusca; class Bivalvia; order Mytilida; family Mytilidae; genus Perna; species Perna viridis. The sequence continues at coordinate 1,564,844 of CM074520.1, forward strand.
AACACCGTATATGGGTAAGTATACATACTGATTTTACTGTGGTCGAATGGCTGTCAGTACTCCTCAATTTGTATTACAATATGACATAAACTTACATGTATACAACTGTCACAAAAGTCAAATATGACCCACGACTACAAGTGTTACTAGCTAAATAAATAGAAATGTATATTCAATTAGTCTCAGTGTATGTGTGAATAAAGAAAGACTATTATTAAATCAAAGGAAGAAAAAAAAAATAATGAAAATAAAAATTAAAATAAACAGGAAGTGCCTAACCACTAACTTCCGGTTGACCTTGACGTCATGTGTGTATGGGTGTGGGGAGTTGAGTAGGGTCGGACCAAACTACATGTATGCAAAGTTTAACAATCGATAGAACGTACAAGCAAGTATTCAACAAAACAATGTGTTTTATATACCATCACTCTATCATAAGTGAGTGATAGGTACATGTAATTGAAGTATAGATCCACTTTGTTCAATTGATGTTCATTAACCAAAAAAAAATCAAAAAGTTATTCTAACAAGCTTTCTATGTCTATGATTTTTACATGTTCACACACACTGACAAACTACAGTATGACAAGACATTACATGCAACATATCAACATAGAACAAATAACTTATGATAGTTACCAATGTAAACTGCTACCATCGGTAAATGTTGGTTTTTTTTCTCGACGTCCTCGTTATTGAAACTTCAAGAAGTTGACAAAATCACTGGTCGATAAGACGTAGAAATGTTCAATCTTTTGACGTCACACACCAAAAATTGAAATTGATCACTATTTGGGAAATTCCCACAGGTCAATGTAGACAGGTAGACTAGTCAATCAATACACAAACTATCGAACTTTCATATGATGAAAACAATAATACGTTGGGCGCCATTCTGCAATAGTGCTTTGGTTACCATATAAAACACAATCCCAGGTAGTAGGTTTTGATTGTTTATTAAGCATCATATACATCAGAATCATAGGAAACAACAAAAAATACCCTGTAATAATAAATAACCATTGTAAATACATGATCAATACACGAATAATAAAATATTTAAGATGATCAAAATAGGGGAAAAAATAACAATGTTTTCCTTGTATTCTAAAAGTAATTTCTGGTAAGTCTCTAGTACATATCTATCCCATTTTTAACTCAAATTAAAAATGTGTAGATCATGTAAATAATAACATGTATAATGTATGCATTTGTTAATTAAACATATTAATCAATTTTCACAAATATTAATCTGTGAATTATTCAAATAACTAAAAATAGCAACATGTGAATACAGACAAAGGCATGTTTCTGTAGTAACAAGTAAAGCAGACAACACGTTAAGCAACAAATAGACATAAAATACCTCACATGTTTGTGTCTAGGCTGTGTCTCCTATGACCCTCATTTTTAGCTTATCAAAATTATAAAAACATGAAGTACCATTATTTATAATCATAAATATTCAGGTCATTTAGATTAGATGCATTACTCTTGTATAAATATAGTGAAAATAGTTATCTCCCTTATATTTACATTTTTAACGAAGTTAAGCAGTTTTAGGTTTATGACGATGTAAATGATGTATCACTCACTCATACATTCCACCAAAATTATGTTTGATGCCTATGGAATTAAGCATTTAAATTGTTTAGATGTTTTAAATTAAATTTATGTAAATCTAACTGTTATAATAAAATTATTCAGTGACAATTATTTAAATCTCAAGTTTATATAAGATTTATGTAAATCTCGAATCAATTATACAAAGCATTCAAACTCAATCACCAACTTTCCCCACAAAGATTACTTACTCTGAGAAATTAAATGATTGAATGCTATAAATACTATATTGTTAATAAGAAACAAACCTCAAAATGAATAGAAATATACCATAAAGATATAAAATTCCAAGAACAAAATGGCGAGAAATTCCCGCCAAAACGTGAACTGACCAATAAGAAAAACGAACGGAGTAGGAATATCCGAGTAAAGAGAACATGGCAGACTACAAATGTACTGTGAAAGAGTAACATACAAGACTACAAGTACAAGCACTGTAACTGATAAAACTAACTTTTATTCATATACAAATTACACAAATAAATCATATATAGGTATATATTTCTGCTTACAATAATATACTGTTCACAAATACAAAATAAGACATATATGTACAGTTGCGATCACTTCTAACCTCTCTTCGATCCTGTCAGGATTCGCTGTCATAGAACAGTTCTAAACTGTCAGAAACAGTTCTGACCCGCGACACACCATGTCAGGGTCTGTCAGGGCTCTGAACAAGCTCTGTCATAATCTGTCCTTGGTCCTGACACCCTCCTGTCAGGAACTGTTCTAGGTAGAACAGATACATGCATTAGAAGAGTTCCTGACAGATTCTTACAGTCATTAGCTCGAGAATACTTCTCTGACTGAATTACATACAGTACATGTACGTGATTACGACAAAAAGGCGTAGCACCCGAATTCCGATTATTCGTACGACAGAAGGAAGCCTTGCTATGTTTAAACTTGATTTTTTTTTCAATTTTTTACCCGACTTTAATGTATGTCATGCAGTCCAACAAAATTCACTGCCTGCCGTACCTGCTACACCCTAACTTTAAAGTTTTGGACTGAATTCCTTTTGGTTGCCTAAACACCGCGATGATACAGATTATCTATATATATTGACTTTTTTAAACAGTTTATACATACATTTAGACCTTTATGAAACTTTAAAGTGTTCCCACTCATACAATTTGAAAGAATAGGACATTTTGAAGAATTTCGACCGAAATATATAAGTCGCAGTCACCCACATGGTAGTTATAAAACAAAAAAATAGCATTTTAGTCAATAATTTTAGACTCTGATAAAAATCAAAGTGCTCGCACTCATATATTTTGCAAGAATATGACATTTTTAAAGAATTTTTGACTCAAATTACTGTGTCAGAGCCACTATTTGATAGTTATATTGAACAAATAAGCATTTTAGTCATTAATTGTAGACCGTCACAGAAATTACAAGTATGGCCTCATACATTTACAAGAATATAACATTTTTAAAAAATTTAGACTCAAACTAATGTGTCAGAGCTACTATATAATAGTTATATTGAAAAAAAAGTTTTTAGTCATTAATTTTAGACCCTCAAGGAAATTAAAAGTATGGGCACTCAAACATATGCTAAAATATTACATTTTTGTAGAATTTTGACAAAAATATATGAGTCACAGTCACCAACATGATAGTTGTATTGAAAAAGTAAGCATTTTAGTCAATAGTTTTAGAACAATAAAACTGCCTGCACTCATACATTTTACAGAATTGTTTACATTTTTACTGAACAGATGGTGTCACAGTCACTAATATGAAACTAACATTTTCAGTTTCTACATTTTCATAATTTACCTTTCCTTGCCTCGTTTGTCTACCCCGGACTTGACTTTTTATGAGCAACTCGGCGGGTGTTTCTAGAAAAGCAGAGGACGCTTACCCTACCGGTGCACCTGGTCCATGCTCCGAGTTTTAAGTATAATAATAAAAATAAACCCAAATAAAAAAGAAAGCAGGACCTTTTATTATTTTCTCAAAATAAAGAAGCAGGATAGAAAATTTGATTCACCCCCATAATAAAATCAAATGGTTGCTCCCTCTGACTCTTATAATGATTTGATGGAAGGGATAGCAAGACTACATGGATAAGAATATCAGCTGTAAATTCAATCCAAAATTGAGTCCTCTTGAAAAATTGTTGCAATTTACTTTAATTTGCAACTGTGTCACCCACTTTCAAACATTACATGCAAAACTGATTAGTATGAAGAGAAAAGGTAAATTAAACATAACAAAATAAACAAACCAACAAAATCAAACTAGTCAATTACAACATTCAATGTGCTGTGAAGTTTATACTTAAAATAGCATCGAAACTGCAAATCTATACAGTTCATATTAAAAATAAAGGTTTGGCATATCTATAACCATTTCAAGCATGATAAGGAGTATTCAAGGGAACCAAGGTTATAGGGTAATCAAAAGAATGTAATCCAGGGACAAAGACCAGACATGGAAAACAGACATACACTAAAAAGAAAATAAAGTAACTAAAATCATACATACAAAGTAACAAAAGCGAATGAGCAACTTGGACTCCACTAAAAACTGGGAGCATGGACAAGGTGCACCGGTAGGGTAAGCGTCCTCTGTTTTTCCAGAAAGACCCACCGAGTTGCTAATAAAATAGTCAAGTTAGCGTTAGACGAAAGAAGAAATGAAAGCTATGACCCGTTGAACAAATCAGTTTTCATGGCGCACATGGATACACCATCATGATGACAACCATAAAACTTTTGTAGTGATGACTTCAATCTTGTAGCAACATAACCCTGCTCCAGAAGCCTATTTGTTAGAATTCTTGCGCGATACCAAACGTCGGCGCGATCTCGGCAAGCTACGTCATAACGTATGAGTTGTGATATGAACACTCCATACGCAGGTGCTTAAGGGATATTGCTACAGATGAAAGGAAAGTTGACAATTCTGAGTGAAAAGTCATCACGTTTGTGGTAAAGTTTGGTCAATAGTTTTTCTTTACTATCGATTTTGAAGTGTAGGTCAAGATATGAGGCTGACATCACATTGTCTGCAGTATCCTTTATCTTAAGTTCTTTTGGCTAGATGCGATGTATCAAATCCCCGAAATTAGGATTGTTAAAAGATAATACGTCATCTATATAACGGAAACTGAGATTAAATGATTTAGCTAAACGATATTATTTCTTTCGAATCAGATCAGCTATAAAGTCAGCCTCAAAAGAGTGACGGAATAGGTCAGCAATTAGAGGGGAACAATTTGTTCCCATTGGAATGCTGACCATGTGTTGAAAAACGCGTCCACCACACTGGACAAATATGTTGTCGATAAAGGAAACATATCATGTACATGTACAATATTGGTAAAATTTTATCAATGCATTAACACTAACATTTATCACTGTTTGGCAAACTTTGACTCTTGTAAATAAATCGGTTTAGTGTCTACAAATACATGTACATGTATACACTTACTACTCGTGTCAAATGTGTGTAGTTGCAATCTAAATTCATGCAATGCGTTGAAAATATTTACCATTAGCTGAATACTTACACCACAAAATCAGTGGCGCATCACGAGGGGGCGGCACCTTAGAAAAAGAATTGTTGAAAAATTGCGTGTGTAAAATTAAGAAAAACACTCACTGCGTGATTCTCACGGGCGACCCTGTCAAAAGATTGTTTTTGCACCCCATCCTTACTTAAATCTATGGATCCTCCACTGAAAAATGATGGACTCAGTGCAATCAAGTCATTTATTTCCGCGATGAAGAAACTGACGCTCATTGACAGAATGACATCATTTAAGGGAAGTAATCCTTACAAGAAGGTGAAAAAAATGTAACTTACATGACGGACCCAAAATCCTATATATTTTCGTAGAAAGATGATATTTCAAATTAGGTACAAAAAATGTTACTTCAGGAATTTAAGCAATTATGGGCTCATTAAAATCTATGAAATCAGAAGATTTCATTGCCAATACTCCTTACGAGAGTCACGAAACTTTGTCTTTTCGATTTTTGCCAAATAAAAAAACACTATTAATTTTTGGCACGCAATTTTAGTCGGATATCAAAAGTTTATTTTTATGCTACTGAGTTTTTTTTTACCTAGTTGTGGCTCTCTGATGTCTCGTGTTATGATATTCTAGCAGGCAGATCCGATTTTCTCTCTAAGCCGTAACAGTCTTGGAATTTGGGAAAAGGTAGGTGCCAAAATTTCGGTTGTCCTACCGAATTGGCGATGAGAACATTTATTAACAAATATGGTCAGTATGTAGATCAGGCTATGTACAATTGCGGCTCATAAGAAAATATCTCTATATACAGATATAGCAAAATCTCTGGTGAACTCTCTCGTCAGAGTCACGCATGGATTTTTGTATTTAGGCACTACTTTGAGCAGAGGACGTTTGGAATATTCTGTTCAGTTCATGCATTTGTCATGCAGTACTTAAAAGCTTGTTTGATGTTTGGTACTTGAAAAAAATACCAATTACCGTTGAAATGAAGGAAAAATTGAAAATCCGAAAATTCCCCTTTTTATGAAAAACTCCTTATTGTCATATTGAAACAGAAAAATACGCACCTAAAATGAGCAGATATGTTGAACGATGTTGAACACATCGATGATTAAAACACTAGAACACAACTTGTTTTTTACATTGATTATATGCTAAAAATTAACATTTGGGTTCATGTTGAGGTACTTTTTTCATGGGTAGGGGTGGCAATTTTTCGCCTATTTGGACTTGGAAAAGTTTAAATATATATTAACCGTGCTCGTAAAAAGCTATATGACACTATATGATTGTATTTGAAAATACAAAAGCTTATTTAAAGTACGGTATTTGAAAAAAAATGCCAATTATAGGTTAAATTAAATAAAATATGAAATTCCGAAAATTCCCTTTTTTATAAAAAAACTCATTATTGTCACATTGAAACTGAAAAATACGCACCCAACATGAGAGAATATGTTGAATACATCGATAATTAAAACAACAATACCCAACATGTCTATTGTACACCGTTTATATGCCAAAAATTAACATTTTAGTTTATGTTGACATTTTTTTGCTCCCAGTTTTTAGTGGAGTCCGAGTTGCTCTTTTGCTTTTGTTACTTTGTATGTATGATTTTAGTTACTGTATGTTCTTTGTTGTGTATGTCTGTTTTCCATGTCTGGTCTTTGTCCCTGGATTACATTCTTTTGATTACCGCTATAACCTTGGTTCCCTTGATTACTCTTTCATTGGTAAGGATGGCAATTTTTCACCTAACTTGACTTGGAAAAGTTCAAATATTTATTACTTATTTCATTTTGAAGCTAAGACACTATATTAATGTACCGTATTAAACAAAAACTTGTTTAAAGTACGATATTCTAAAAAAAAAAAAAGGGGACAAAAGTCAGGTGACATAAAAGAAAAGTCTGAAATTCTAAAAATTCCCATTTTTCCGATTTTATAGTAATTGTCACCCCAAAAAAGAAAGCTTTTAGCGCCTTGTCTGATTATATATATTAGTAACATCAATATCTTAATAATGAATGCCTCAAATATGTATTTTTACGATGTTAGTATGCTGTGAATGAGAATTCTATTTGATACTGAGACCAGTTTTCTAGGGATAAGGGTAATATTTTTAACATTTTTTTTTAAATTCGTGCCTGAAAATTAGATTTCCGTGCTTTATTTATGTAAACATTTAAATTATCTATCAAATGACACCATTTTTGAGACGATTTATTTGTTCAATTTATATGACTTTTGACCGAAAAATCGAATATCCCATTTTTCGCTTTTGTTTTGTTTTGTTTTTTTGTTTTTGTTTTTTTTGTTTTTGTTTTTGTTTTTGTTTTTTTTTTTTTTTAATAAATTCTGACTACGAAAATCGCCAAAATACATCCAAGAACCCCAGAAGTATAAATAGTGATAATACTTAACCGTCAACACTAGAAGCCATTTTTTATCGACGCATTAGTACTCTATTGGTTTTGACATTGAGAAATATGTCAATTGAAGCAATTTTTCGGCAGGGTAGGGGTACATTTCTTTCATTTTACCGCAAAACCATAGGAGTTACCGCAACAATCTTGGTATCATTGAGCTTTACGATAATTTTAAAATTGTTGTTCACACATGCTATTCCAGAAAGGCTTAGACGCTCGAACAGTTGAGTTACAAAATCTTGGCTTGGGTACAAATAAAGGCTTATACTGAAAAAGAATCCGAGAACATTCTTTGGCGACAAATTAATTCGGTAATGGGAGGTATATAGGTACCTAAAATTACCATGAAGTAGATGAGTGGGGGTGCACGGTGGACCCTCCCAGCCCATGGACTAATGCACATGTATGCATGTAGTGTACATGCTGTACCTCATTATGTAGATTAATTTTAGTGGCTGACCATTCCAAATGTCATCCTAATACCTATGGCAACGAACTTACAAAGCATGCTTTTTAAAGTTCAAACATAAACCAGAAAAAGGCAGCTCCACCATATAAGCGTATGTGAGAGAGTTGAATGATATGTTTGCTCTAGTAATTTAGAAAACAAGAATTGGCTGCAGACAAACATGTCACTATCATGACCCACCTTTTTCATCTTTATGCCTAAGGATGATGACCCACCTCAGCACCTTTTTGAGGTTGGAAGGTTTGCTTTTATTTGTTGTTAATGTTCAAAACCTATATTACTATTATTTCTTTAGAGGAAATTTCAACTCTTGATATTATTCAAATAAGTTGTCAAAATATGCCAGATTCTCTCAATTTGTATGACAGTTATTCCATAAACATTTTGCATTTTAATCAAATTTATCTAGTACATGTAGTCGTATAAGGGGTTATTGAACAGAGTAGTTTTGAGAAGTGTAAATACAATTAAGCCAGGTTTAACGTAATGCATTCAGGAGTAGTTGAAAAGTATTCATACTACATTTAAAGCACTCCTTATATAGTTATCTATTTTACATTCTTTGTAATAATAATAATAAAAAAAACCTTTAAAATAGGCTTATTTATTACTATATATTCTGTCTGCTACATGCAGAAAAACTTAATCCTTTGGAAAAGTCTTGGCATGCATGTATTTTAAAATAACATTTTACACCCCATTCTCAATCTAATAATTTGAAAAGTAAAATTTTTTTTTCAGGGATATGAAAAAAAATGAAACATAGAAATGCAAACATTGAATGAAGGAAAAATATTTCAAAGGTTACATGTGTATACATTTATATGTCTCAATCAACATATAACTTGACAAGATACACTGACCCTTATGCAAAGTTGTAAATGACATTATACAGTACTTGTACATATATAACATAGATTTGTTTTTAATATCAAATTGTTGTATCAAAATCTTAAAAATGTCACATTATTTTATTATTCTAATGCTAATTCAGACGTAGTAACTATATGTAGGGCCAATATTCAAGTTGTCAAATAAAGAAAATAAACTGTAACTGCACATGTATGGCAATATATTAGGACAAAATGCAGAGCCTATCTGTATTATGCACCCCCTAAAATCTATCAATTGCTAACTCGCACATACGTTTTATGCCGGTACTTGTATATTACTATGAAAACATTTTTGTAGAAATATATTCTTGTTGTTTAGACAAAAGTTCTGAATTAAATTGTTACATGTACCAAACTGCTGAGTTTGGTGCACATAGACTGACATCTTCAAATTTTCAGTTAATCAAATACTTTATATGAATATTCTGTTTTGTTTAGAAACTATAAGAAAAAACATTTTAGAAATGCAATTGCACCAACATGAACATGTTAATTTCATTTTATAAGAGAAACTAATGATGCAGTGCAATTATTTCAGTCAAATTCCCCTTCATTGTATAATATTATTTGTGAAAAGATGTGTAAATGTTTGTGCTGTGCATTTGTTCTCACAACATTTAATTTGTAATAAAAAGTCACAGATGTTGAGAGAATCATAGAAAAAGATAAAAAAATAACTATCAATGAGATATGTTAATTATATGAACTGTATAATGAATGTTAAATAATTAACGACTAAAAACATTTCAACAATAAAAATATATGAGTTAGAGGGAGACCTAGGAATGAAAAAAATCCAACTGTAAAATTATTAATTGCAACTCTTATCCAAAACCTTTTATCCCTCATATAAGATAAGGTGCCTTAGTTAGTTGCATATAACTTGATAACAAGGTTTAAGAGGGGCACATTAATGAAATTACATATAAATATTTTCTTCCCTTCATTGCCTTCTATATTTCTGTTTGGTGGAAAATGTAAAGAAATGAATAATCAATAAAATATAGTTTTGTTATCCTTAGGGAATTACCATTTATTTTTTTTAATGGGGAGGGTTAGGATCAAATTGAAATACAAAAACCCAGGATTAAAATTATCAAGAAATAAAAAGATAGGAAGTCCATAAAGGCAGATCTATTATGTCCTTATATTTTTTGTTATAATAACAAAAATCCAAAGAAAAATGAAAACAGGATCTTTTATTATTTTCTCAAAATACAAAGGCAGGAAGAAAATTTGATCTACCCCCATAAAAAAATCAAATGGTTGCTCCCTCTGAGCATCATAATGATTTGATGGAAAGAATAGCAAGACTACATGGATAAGAATATCAGCTGTAAATTCAATCCAAAGAGTTGATTTTGAAAAAATGTTGCATTTTCTTTATTTGCCACTGTGTCACCCACTTTCAAACAATGAATGCAGAACTAATTAGTATGAAGAGAAATGTTAGATTAAACTTAACAAACAAACAAACTAACTAAATCAAACTGGTCAATAACAACATTCACGTGCTGTGAATTTCCTACTTAAAATAGCATCAACACTGCAAACCAATACAGTTCATATTAAAAAAAAAAGGTTGGACAGATGTATAACCATTTCAGGCATGATAAGTTGATAAGTGGCATTCCAAGAGACTGTATTTTTCTACCTGAAAAGACAGTGATAAAAATTAACAAATTTACAACACCCAGGGCTGTCAGCCTTTAAAGATGCAAATGTATAAGATTTGGCTTAAGTTGGAAAGATCAAAGGAAAGTTCATTCAAATCAACTTCAAAATGTGTAAAGGAAACGTATCATGTACATGTACAATATTGGTAAAATTTATCAATGCATTAACACTAACATTTACCCCTGTTTGACAAACTTTTACTCGTGTTAATGAATCTGTTTAATGTCTACAAATACATGTACATGGATACATTACTCGTGTCAAATGTGTCAAGTTGCAATCCAAATTCATGCAATGCATTAAAAATATTTACCACACTAGCTGAATACTTAAACCCCAAAATTTAGGGACATGGTGCAATCAAGTTATTTAATTCCGTGAGGAAGATTCTGACGCTCATTGATAAAATGACAACATATAAGGGAAGTAATCCTTACGAGAAGTTGAACGTAAATGTTATTTACATGACGGGGACAAAATCCCGTATATTTTCGTAAAAAAGATATTTCAAATTTAAGTACAAAACAATGTTACCTCAGTGATTTAAGCGATTATGGGCTCATTAAAATCTTTGAAATCAGAAGATTTCATTGCGCATACCCCTTTCAAGAGTCAAGAATCTTCGTTGCTCCGATTTTTGCCAAATAAAAAAAAAATACAAATTTTTGGCACGTAATTTTAAGTCTATCTAAGCAGTAACAGTCTTGGAATTTGGAAAAAGGTGTGTCCCAAAATTTTCCCCAAAAACGCCATATTGGCTTCCTCAGCAACCACCTGTGATTAGATATTTTCCAACGCATGGACTTCCCGTTGTCCTACGGATATTTGTCGTTTAATTCAAAACAAACACATTGTTGACTTACTATACTATCTTTATTTTACAATAATTCATGGTATTTTGTTGTATTTACATGTATGTATTAGGGAATAGTGTCGCAATGTTTTTTTTCTGATGTCTAAGATAACTTTAATGACGTCATATTATTATCGCACGTGAAAATGCGAGGCAGAAGTGCATATATTACCTATGGCGATATACTTTGCGGTCATAAATAGTAACCTTTTCACGACCGTCGCCCCATGAGAGGCATATATTTACTACACATTGACACTATTTAGAATGGCTTTCGTATAATTTACAGGAAAACTTTTCTTGTTACGAGTTAATTACGAGAAAAATATTTGGGTTATCAATATCTGACGCTGTATAACTGATCATTTTACGACACCGCGAAAAAACGATACCCGCGAATATGTTCACTTGACAGAATCCGTAAAACTCCGAAACTGCAAAAATAATCCGTTTAAAGAAAGTGTATAAAATCCGTGATTTAATACAGGCAAATCATTTTGATTTAAGAAAAAAGTTTTAACTGGAAAACATGGTATATTTATGTCTGAAAAAACTTTTTGCTTTTTACAAAAGGAGAATCTATTTTTGAATTTCACGTTGAATCCAAAATTACCTGTTTCGATAAACCATTGCACAATTAAGGCACGCTCTGTCGGAAGATTATCCTCGATACTCCATTACTGGATTTCCTTCGCGACTTCCTCCTCTGGAATAAAAGCGATAACGGTTTAGTTATCCATCCATCATCTTTACACAAAGCCGTCACATCGTTTATCAACTGCATTGCAACACCACCCGATGCCACTGAAGATAAGCAACCATTTGGCGACACTTTCACTTGGTAGAACATAACTTCTATGTCTCCTAGAATGGCGACGTTTTCTTCACGAAATCGCAATAAGACACCTAGTAGTTTATTTATTAAGTCAGGACTTTGAAGAAGTTGGCTATTTAAAGATGTTCCAATAAAACTGCCTGAGCAGTCAAAAACAACACGTATCTTGTTTGGTTTCTTACATGATAAACACCATGGTGTTGAATATAACATACTTTACCATCGTCTCTATCCAACCTATCTTTAAGCATCAGTTCCACATAACCCTTATTAAGCAATTGATTAATAAAGTCAGTGTAATCTACTCGATCATCAATCGCAAAGCTTCTTTCTCAAGCTTCTCAGTCTATTTACACATTGAGTGAATTCATTTGGTACCTTGATATTGGAGTTTCTAAACGGAAGCGCTATCGTTAAATGACCATTGTCTCGACGTATCGATTTTGTACAATATCTATGAACCTTTTATGCTCTTCGGAATCATCCCTTCTATCATCAATTTTACGCTCAGGGAAGTCATGATTAATGGATTCTTTGACAAGTAACTCCAATTTCGAATGATTATCAAGTACTTCTAGAACTTCCGCAAGTTGCGCCCTATTTACTACTCCAAATGAGTCAGTACCACTATTTTCTCGTATCAAGTTCCACACTATCAATCCAAGTCGGGTTTCCGTCGAATGAGGTGATCCATTCGGCCCAGTTGCTATTTCAAAAGGTGCATAAGCATCGGCAACATTGTTTCCAATCAAAAGTCTAACAGTTGAATCGAGAGAATAGGATATTTCATCTGGGAAAAATGACTCTTCATATCGACCTCTTTACTTTTCGGTATATGATCGTCAAAAACTGGCATTTTGTCCTTTGTATATATGAGGAAGTTCTATTACATGATTTCATATCAAAGTCCATCACTTCTATACCACTGACAGCAAGGGTTTTCATGGTGTACGGCTCACCAATAGTATTGAGTCTTATTTTGATTTGTTTTACCTTTGTTGCCTAGTCTATGCAGAAGGTCGTCAGTACAAAAGAAGACGCTGCTACCAGAATCGAAAAAAGCATAAGTATTTATGACTTGCGGTTTATTCGTTAGATTCACTTTTACTGGTATAATGGTCATCGCACAAGAAGTATCTCCGGTCCCAGTCCCTTTATCGGTCCCACTATCCACTACCTGTGTTGTGATTATGATAGCTTTATCCTCGACTTTAGGAGAAGAGTCAATAGACACGCATGAGTATTTTTTTTTCAGCCGCAAAACTACTTTTATTAAATTGGGATTATCGAGTCTTTTGTGAATTTTGAGATTTTCCTTTGTTTGTCTTGGAATTTGGTGTAGTAGAAGTCATTGCCGTTTTTCCATAAATACGATCATTGAGTTTTTGCGCTTCAAGAGTTATAAAATCAACAAGGTCGGACATTTTCAGTGATTGTCCTTTTTCTCTAATTTGAAAAAAAGCAATATTCCTCCAACGGTCGTGAAGATATATAAGGGGAGTTTCTTCATCAAGAGATCTAAGTCTTCTCAGTATTCTAATATCCGCATGGCCTCTATTCTTTCAATTGTATTTCTACAATCGATTAGAAAAAGTCAGAATTCGTCGAGTGATCTAGAGTCTCCATGATGAATGTTAGGCCACCCTAGAGCCTTCTTTATGAATGCATAAGCTGTGAGTTCCTCATTTCCATACCATTCATACAGTTGCCTTATTTCAGAATTATATGCATGTTCTGCATTGAGTTGACCTGTAGGTAAACTGTTCAAGTCATTTTCTCATCTTTACTTACAGCGTTTATGACGAGCATTAAATTTTCTTATAAATTTTCGAAATCCAAGAGGGTCATCTCCAAACTTCCGTATATCTGCAACCGGTTTTCGTAAATGCTTTACTACTATATGTATGATTGCCTAAATGATAGCTAGCGTTCCTTGTAGTTCGATAATCCATTTTGCCATTAGCCTGGTCTCTGTGATTTGCTGAATCACTTGAAATACTAGATACATCCTCATAATAATTTACGTTGTCCTATGATACTTTTGGATTGTCTCTGGTTGGTATTTGTGTAGGTATATATGGTTTTGCATTCATATTCAGAATACTTTGCCGGTCTTTACTCTTAAAATGTGAAACATTACGTGTATTTTCACTGAACTTAGTAGTTGTATAATTCTTTCTAGAATTTGATATATATTCTGAATCTGAGTCTGTCTGATTCTCATATTTGTCTAGGATTTATGGTGATATCGGTTTAAGTTGCAGTTCTTCTTCCTCAAGCTTTATCTGCCCTTTGGTCATCTCAATTGCTTTCCTATTTTCTAATGCTATCATTTTAGCTTCAAGTTCTGTCTTCTTTTGTTCCTCTTCAAGAAATACTACATCTGTGACTTCCAGATGATGCACTTGTCGTTGAACTAGGTTTGCCATTGTTTTTCTGTTGTTCAGTACAAGTGACAGTAAAATTTCATCCTAATGAGTCTTGAAAGTATTTTAATAATTGATCTCGACCTGAGAAAGTGTCTGCATATAATTCTTTATATTCCTTTAGTATTCTTAGCATACTACTTGATTGATGTTCTAAAAACGCTTCATATTTGTTCAACCAAATCATATGCTATGCTCGAATTATATCGATAGAATTTTGTTATCAACCATGTCTATAATTATTTCTGATAGTTTTTTAAGGCATTGGAAATTTTTGGTTGCTTTTTCAGGTTCATATTCATTCGCTCTTTTGGAGAATATACTGAACGTACTCCACCAATTTCAGCACTTTTGTCAGAACCATGTCCAGGATTCACAGTATTAATAGTATTTGGATTTTCTATAATAGGTGTTTTTACCGTGTCAAATTTATCTTCAGTGCTGTTGTTAGCCTCTGCTTGCTTAGCGTGTTCCATCTTTGACTGATCTTGGTCAATAGGTTTATGATGCAATGGATATAAGGTTCATACAGTCAAATTCTAATTCATCTCATTTTTTTATTTTATGTTATACCATTTGAGAAGATTAACTGTAAAGAGAATATTACAATCATAAACAACTTGAAATTTTGAAATGAAAGTTACATGAATATTAAAATATTTATACATAATTGAAAAATAGCAATAATGCATGTAAATGTAATAGTAAATCAACTGTATAAATATGCAAAATAATAATACGAATTGTGTAACACAGACACATATTTCAAACATGTTTCGAAAAAAATCTGTACTGATATGAATTTTGCAACTAAAAAATGTGCATTTTTATATATGTATTTGTAGGTCATCCGGTAATAAAAAATATTGTCCTCATGAATGCAAATTATTCCACGTAATACGGTTAATTCAAAGTCCTATTCTGACATTGCTTGTCTCGTTTGCATATATTCCAAAGAAAAAACATAAATTACCTAATCCATGTTAATGGGGATTATTATTGATCATTCAATCTCAGTTTCCGCTATATAGATGACGTATTATCTTTAAACAATCCTAATTTCGGGGATTTGATACATCGCATCTACCCAAAAGAACTTGAGATAAAGGATACTACAGACACTGTGAAGTCAGCCTCATATCTTGACCCACACTTAGAAATCGATGGTAAAGGAAAACTATTGACCAAACTTTACGACAAACGTGATGACTTTTCATTCAGAATTGTCAACTTTCCTTTTATTTGTGGCAACATCCCTTCAGCACCTGCGTATGAAGTGTTCATATCACAACTCATACGTTATGCCAGAGCTTGCCAAAACTACGCAGACTTTTTGTATCGCGCTAGAACTCTAACAAATAGGCTTCTGGAACAGGGTTATGTTGCTACAAGATTGAAGTCATCACTACAGAAGTTTTATAGTCGTCATCATGAACTCGTGGATCGTTATGGTGTATCCATCTCCGCCATGAAAACTGTTTTATTCAACGGGTCATAGTTTTCCTCCCTCGTTTGTCTATCCCGGACTTGACTTTTTATGGGCAACTCGGCGGGTGTTTCTAGCAGAGAAGCAGAGGACGCTTACCCTATGTATGATTTTGGTTACTTTATGTTCTTTGTTGTGTATATCTGTTTTTCATGTCTGGTCTTTGTCCCTGGATTACACTCTTTTGATTACCGCTATAGCTTTGGTTCCCTTGATTACTCTTTCATAATGTAGCAGTGACAATTATCGTATTGGATGGATGACTCTTAAACCATAGTACTATATCTGTATTCGCCTGATTATAGTTATATAGACCAAAACATGCTTAAATTGTGGGGATAATTCTTAATAGGGTGGAATGAAACGAACTTAAAAAAATACAACCATGAACAAGTCGCCCCCCAAATGGTACTGTCTCTTTACATTACTACAGCTTGAGTTCGTCAAAGAAACGGATCTTCCTTGCCGTTGAATAAACACTGTCGCTTTGCACACATATTTGTTTTTTAAATCAATCCATACTGCACATGCTCGGATTAAGGTCACTAGAAGTTACATGCATACACATTTTATCTAGGTAGACTTTTTTTGTCTTGCAAGACAATATATATATATATGGTCTAGGGCGCTGGACTTTGTGCAGGCGGTGTTGCCATAGATGTCACAGCGGTACAAGTTCGAGTCCCGCGGAAGGAACGACCAAAAATTTGCATCGCAAATTTGACAGTTCTAACATCGTTGGGAATTATTCAGACCTATATATATATATATATATGTATATATATATCTACACCTATTTCATGTATTTAATGCATTTTATCAGTGGATATCAAATGAAAGTATACAGGAAAAGTATTTAGTAGAAATAATATAAAGTTAAGGCATATTTTAACAGAAACACAAATTTACGAAAATGGCATCTCAATCAGCTTTAAATTTGAATACAAAAATATTCTACAGTTTTACTGACACCTACCGATTTTTGAATTGGGTAAAATGACTTGCTCACGACTTTTCCATGAAATGTGTACTGTTCAAATAATATGAAATTTAAATCAGCATCACAATTTAATTTCGGAGGATAGATATCATGTATTTTACACTATGAAAAGATATTGTATATAGCTTCATGCTTCAATACTTAAGAAATGTTATGCGAAACCAACTTGGCTTTTATAAGAATAAACACGGAACGTTTTGACATTACTATAACCGTGCGTTTTACAAATAGATGTCTAGAAAGCCAATCTGCTTAGTGGAGATTTCTGCCGGGTTGTACTAAATACTCAACCAATGTTTTTAATTCCTTAGTGATGTTTTTCGGTTGCCACATCTGACCAAATATCGTTGAGCTTACTAGTCTTCTGGCAAAATAGTATATTGACCACTTTCAAAAGCAGAAGTAATACTGGATGGCATGTGTAGCCTTAAAAATATAGACTGGCATCCAACGTTAAGTATAAGATCAAGTTGATTTTTAGCAGAATATCAATTGAAGAATGCACCAAAAAAAAGACAGAAGAAGTAAGTACCTCATATGTCAAATTAAGTCTTTTGACAGCTCTATTAGACTGTTTACCTGAAATCAACTGACCAACAAATGTTGCCAACGAACACCACTGAATTTTCTAGAAGATCACAAAGGAAAACAAATTATAATGTGTTTGATTTGCTTATTTTGTTTTTGATTTGTTTTGTTGTTTTTTTTTTTTTTTTTTTTTCGTTTTTATGTAGGTTTGCTGAGTACATGTACTTTTATCAACCCATATTACATGTAGATGTACAAGTATATACTTTCAAGAATGCACTCAACTAAAAGGTATTATGGTGGTACTATACCTTGTGAAACAGACAGCAAACTAACAGAGAACAATATTATCAATTAAATTGAGATATTTATTTAAAGTAATAGTGCAAATAAATGAGTTCTAGTATTCAAAGTGTAAATGTAAGAAATGTGTTTAAAGCTTGCATTAGTGTGTATGATTATTACACCAAACGCAATACAAATTTTGCAATAAATTATACGAAGAAATCGTAAAGCAAAACAAACAAGCACAAAGTGATATTCATTTATGGCTCTCATATTACAACATAAACGACTATCTCTATCAATATCGCAAAAATTCCACATTTAACTCGAATGTGCCACTTCATACTTAAGGTAAATAAAAAAAGACATTATGATGAAGGTCTCAGTATCGTATTAATTTTCCCATAGACTTCTATAGTGAAGTGCATATTTTTAAGATTTTTTAAAAAAATATGTAAATTGATTCAATAAAACTTTCACTTATGTAGCATTTCTAAGGACATGTGAAAAAATAATTTCCTGCAAAGAAAATAGGGTGAGTCCACGAAGATTGGACAGAAAAGTAGTCTTGAACTATAAATAGCCATTTTCCCTACTTTCACTTTCGTTTTGCACTCACCTAACCAACCTTTTCAGTGGAACATTTTTATGATATTATGTTAGATTTTCTTTTAAAAAAGTTCTTCATCTTACAGTGTGATGTTTGCTCTATTTCTTAAGTCATTGTTCATGTCTTTTGACAAAACATTAGTTTGTAGAGAGGCAAAAAGAAAATGCACTATATTTTTATGGCATCCATGTTTTGACGTACACCCGCTCAGGGATATGCAATACGATACTGGTACCTATTACTAATAAACATTTCAATATAATCCTAAAAGTTGTTGTTTCTCTGCTAGAGTATTCATTTCCATACTGAAAATTCAGAATATCATTGCCCTGCTACAAACATGAGTTTTCTATTAAAATTCTTATATAGGTACCCTATTCCAGGCATAAGACTAATATCTCAGTGTTAGCCAGAAAATATTACTTTTGATAAAAAGCTGCTGCATTAATCAAACTAAGCAACTTTGTGGTTTATTCTGACATGGTAGATACATAAGCTGTACTATGAGTTCCAAATCATTATTTAATCCCCACTTGTGAGTTCCATATATGGAAATATTAATATCCGAACCTCCTTTTTTGTCTTTAACTCAAGGGAGCCTCTTGTTTAAAGTAAAGTATAATGACCGGTACAACCAACTGTTTTAAACTATAGATATGGTCATTTCAATTATAATAAATCCAGAAAAAATTATACCAATATCATAGTTTTAAAAAAATATAGCTTTTCATATGCAGAAAAAACAGATTTTAAGCCATTTTGGTACCCCAGGCAGATACAAATGGACCTCAATGTCACAGGAAAAGGACTTTTTCTTTAAAACAGATAGCCATGATGCAAGAAATATAGTTTACTGGTATAAATATTATAATAACAATTGTCTGCTTTAGATACTTTTTGAAAAAATTCAGTTTTTATATGAAAAAACACCATTATTTTTCTTGCCGCATTAGAATCTGTCCATTTGAACCACTAAAAAAAGTCCACTAAAAAATTGGCTGATGACTTTTGTGACATTTTTGTGTTTAAATCAACCACACAGTTATTTGGCAACTCATTTTAGCTATTTATTTGAAAGAAAAACAAAAAATAAAAAAAATATTCATTTTTTCATATATAAGAGGCAATGTATGGAAAATGACTATTTTCAAGTCCTAACCACATACTTAAAATGTGTTGTAACTTGAAAACTATCCTTTATGCAGGAGTATTACTTGCTTTAGGTTACCTGAATATAGATATGCTCATCATAAATAGTCAAGATAATAATTTTATTGAACTGATATCCTACAAATTCATGAAAACAAAATGCATTTCCAAATTTGGTCAAGATTAACCATAAATGCAAAAAACCAGAGCTACCATAAAAAATCAGGTTCAAAAGTTGGCTAATTCATCTTAAAAGTGTTACCTGTATTGGGGTACTACTTTTTCAGCTGGTAAAGACCACTTGCTGAATATCCAACTTTACTTGAAAAACTGGCTTACTAGGTCTCAGTATCGTATTAATTTTCCCATAGACTTCTATAGTGAAGTACATATTTTTAGGATTTTTTAAAAAAATATGTAAATTGATTCAATAAAACTTTCACTTATGTAGCATTTCTAAGGACATGTGAAAAAATAATTTCCTGCAAAGAAAATAGGGTGAGTCCACGAAGATTGGACAGAAAAGTAGTCTTGAACTATAAATAGCCATTTTCCCTACTTTCACTTTCGTTTTGCACTCACCTAACCAACCTTTTCAGTGGAACATTTTTATGATATTATGTTAGATTTTCTTTTAAAAAAGTTCTTCATCTTACAGTGTGATGTTTGCTCTATTTCTTAAGTCATTGTTCATGTCTTTTGACAAAACATTAGTTTGTAGAGAGGCAAAAAGAAAATGCACTATATTTTTATGGCATCCATGTTTTGACGTACACCCGCTCAGGGATATGCAATACGATACTGGTACCTGAAGTTTTCAATGGATGAAAATTTCAAATTACAATAGTACACACGTAGCTTGCAACTTTCTTAAATGAATGCATCCGAATGCTGTATAAATTAGTCATCGATATAATTATTAATTATTTAAAACGAGAAACTAATAGTTTATTTAGGAATTGTGAAAAAGCAAATGTGAAGTCCTGCGTTAGTCTCCCTAGCTTTTTCCCATGAAACCTTTTATTGAATTGGCTATTATTACCAGTAGTTCTGTAATTTAGGTATTACTGTACATACAGAGTACATATTACTGAGAAGGGAGTCCGACATATTGAATATATGGTCGCCGAGTACTTACGATTTGGTAACGTTTCACATTAAGTCATGATTACATGATCAATAACAAATAGTGGCCCTTGGTGATAGGTTTGGAATGTATGCACATGTTTAGATGCAATGGTGTGTAGATGAACTGAATACAGATCAAAATTGTTCAAGACGTTTGAGAGGTCTGTACTTCGGATATCAGGTAGCGTGGTCCGGATATCTTTGCATTGAAATTGCCTAGAAAATAATATTTTCAGTTCCAACGTACATATTGCACAGGTTATAAAGTGTTTCAATTTCATGCTTAAATCTTTCAAACTGAAAAGTCACCATCGATAAGCAGATACAGGAAATATAAATTGTTTTCAGTGCCGAATGTTGTTGAGCTATTGGTTTCTATTTCAGTAACATATTATTTTAGGTTTGTTTTTTATACAAGAACTCACCTTCTTATGTTACAGTTTTATTTCGGGAAAATCAATATCTATATCTTTGCCAAATGCTTTGTACCAATTGTCAAGTGAGTCTAATAAATGAAAGTTATATGTTTACAGCCAGTCCTCTGGCAGGCCAAGAATTTCAATTTTATGGCTGTTCAAATATTCTGACAGAAATAGGGCGCTGGTCATTGCGCCTCAACACTTCCAACAAGATAAGTTAATATCCAATACGAAGGTAAGAGTTGTATGGTATTTCACAATTGAAAACGTCCCTTGGTGATCATCTTTTTAATAAATATTCTTTAGTGG
Source organism: Perna viridis (assembly GCA_037379345.1). Classification (NCBI taxonomy): domain Eukaryota; kingdom Metazoa; phylum Mollusca; class Bivalvia; order Mytilida; family Mytilidae; genus Perna; species Perna viridis. Next base: position 1,586,468 of record CM074520.1, read on the forward strand.
TTAAGTACTTTGTGTTTGTTTTTAGAGTCAATGACACTCTGTTTTTTTTTTTTTTTTTTTTTTTTTTTTGGTTTTTTTTTTTTTTTTTTGTTTTTGTTTTTGTTTTTTTTTTCTATAAAAAGAGTAATCAAGGGAACCAAGAATCCAGCGTAAATCAAAAGAATTTAATCCATAGACAAAGACCAGACATGGAAAACAGAAAACCACAACAGATAACATAAAATAACCAAACTAATACATACAAAATAACAAAAGTAAATGAGCAGGTCGGACTCCACTAAAAACTAGAAGCATCGAACTGGAGTACTGGTTAGGTAAGCTTCCTCTGCTTTTCTAGAAACACCCGTCGATTTGCTCATAAAAAGTCTAGTTCAGGTTAGACGAAAGATGAAATGATGAAAACTATGACACTATACCTGAGTATTGGGAATCAAAGGATAAAGAGTTGAAACATCATAGGTTTAAATGCTGATAATTATTTTGAATTGAGCGTTTCCAGAAGATCTTTTATTTTTTTCATGATCAACATTGATTTAATACCACTACGGGACAAACAAGTGTCATGGTAGGACTGGAGACCCTCTTTGACAGCTGTGAGTATAGAAGTGAAACGTTTTGAAAGAGGTTCGGTTGTGAAATTTTGCAGAACTTTGAAGCATTGTATGTATGGGTTCTTGTAAAATCCAGACAATAGATCACAATCATTGTCTTTGGTAGAGAGACCAAATTAGGATAGCAAATATTTCTTTGGAGAGTATGGCAAACTGATATTTTTGAAAGAACTATTTTTTATCAAGATTTAAACTACTTTCGCAATACCCTTTGTAGTTTGAAATAGGAGTGTTATTAATCAATGCTCAATATGTCTCCAGTAAGTTATCCTGAATCTAATTCTAAAATTGGGATAATCCTTTATGATTTGCCCATTATTTACACACAACCAAACATAATTTGGAAAGCAACGATATATCAAAAATATTGTACTTTTCATATCCATTGTGTGGGCCGTCGTAGTCCATATCGAAATTCAGTCAACAAAATCATTGTTTTGTATTCTAGTATCTTGATCAATGATATCAAGATTATATTTTAAGTACATTTTTATATGTCCATTTAAAGATATATTTATATATCTATTTCTTTCTTTCCAATGTATTTTGAACGGAAATGTTCAACAACTGCCGCTACAAATCAGTGTTCATCGATTAATTTCAATATTGCGATTTAAGGTCATACTTACCTTTTTTCTTATCAACTTTACCAGCAAAAGTTGCTAATATGACCTTCAATCCAGACCTTTAAATTTTTATCAGTTTTTTTTTTAAATTTTCAGATTTTCTTTTGATGACGTCCCAAAAATTTTGTGCGACGTCTGTTAAGGTTTATCATTGATCTTTGAATAAATTAGTACCTAGACGTTTTCAGAGGTATTTAACAGGTCGAGACCACTTGACAAAAGAAAGAGCGTTATGGTGTATCCATCAACACCATGAAAACTGATTTATTCAACGGGTCATAGTTTTCCTTTCCTCGTTTGTCTATCCCGGACTTGACTTTTTATGAGCAACTCGGCGGGTATTTCTAGAAAAGCAGAGGACGCTTACCCTACCGGTGCACCTGGTCCATGCTCCCAGTTGTTAGTGGAGTCCGAGTACTTTTGTTACCTTTTATGTATGATTTTAGTTCCTTTATGTTCTTTGTTGTATATGTCTGTTTTCCATGTCTGGTCTTTGTCCCTGGATTACATTCTTTTGATTACCGCTATAGCCTTGGTTCCCTTGATAACTCTTATAGATACCACATGTGAGTACAAACCGGCTTAAACTGTATTGAGTATATATGTAAGCACGCACACAAAAATTTAACACGACTCACACGTTTATAAATCAAAAGTCAAACATTGAATTAATGCCTAATTTTCATTATTAAATTTTTTTTTTTTTTTTTTTCGCAAAAGTAGGATAGCAGGATATCGATTTTTTAGAATTTAAAACACCGGAGTATAATATGGCTAAATTGTATATTGATGAAGCCTATTTCAAACTGGAGTCAAAGATCGATCATGATTTTAAAGAAAAAATGAGCATTTTTGTATGGCTTACTTCCCTTTGCTGGTGCGAAAAATTCCAAACTTTTTACATCAGATCAGCTCAAATTCCATCCAATTCAAGAATCAATAGCTGTATTTAAGAAAAACGAGCAAATAGTTGTAATAATTTCCTTTTCTGAGCTCATTCATTTTATTATGGTATTGAACACACATGTGCATACAAGTTAAAATACATCGCACATGCAATGTTCTTTAAAAAATGTTTTATAGCCATAGTGATATCACATGATATTTTCCATAGAATATTCAAAAGACATTGATTTTGAGTTACTGTACTATTTTAGATGTACAAGTAACAACATACTTGTACAATCGACAAATGCAATCAACAAATGCAGGCATTAACATACAACTAGATGTACGTTAAAAAGAACAACATTTTTGATAATTTTGTAAAGTATTGAAAATAAATGTCTTCTCTTTTTCATATATTTCTAAATAGAAAATTATGGATGAATCGCTTCTCTGTTAAAAGGATGAAGGTTTTATTTAGTAACAAGACATCAATACTACACACGTAAACAGTTTTATTATTTAATTGGTAAGATTTACAAGGTTTAATGAAATAGAGATTCTAAAAAAAAAGGTAAATGACGGTGTTTTGAAGTGCTGACTGTACATATACATTATGTTGGTTCTGAAACCAAATCATAATGGCAGTGCCTCTGGATATATTTTATACAGTTGCAAACCAAGTACTATAGTATACAGTTTTTGTCCAAAAAAAACATTTTCCAGGCTACAAATGTGAATAACTATTTAGAAGTTGATTAAAATTGTTTCATACAAGATTTAGTTGAAAAATTGACTTTGAAGTGAACTTACTGTTAGCCAGTATCGATGGATTTGGTCATACAGTCCTTCATATACCGGTACGGTAATTTTAATTAATAAGAATTACGAATGTTTTCTGTTGAGGACATGACTGTAAGTGGGAAATTTTTCATTTATGTAGTTTTATTCTCTTTTGCTAGAGAACTGTTTAACTAGGACTAATGTAAAAAGAAAGACCTTACCGATGTAAATTTTCTTAGCAAATCACACACTACTAAGTTGGTCCTAAGGAAGAGAAATTGACACGCTTTTTAGGGAAAATGGAGCATGTCCAAAGCCCGAATTTGTATATATTTAAAATGAAAGTGTCCACTCTACACGTTGATGTCCTCCCAAACAGTTACAGTGGGGAAACGCTCTCGGACCCACGTAGAATCTGGGAGTTGGCCAGAGCGTCAACGCAGCAGCCCAGTCGCTAGTAGGACATACTCTTGCCAAGTTCTTCGGTCAGGTATCCCGAAGGTTGGGCTCCGCCACCAACACCAGTTGGTTCTACTTACCCACTAATAGTGACCGTGAGAGGCCTATATTGGTAATCAAGGTCGTTAAAAACTCCAAATTTTCATAACAGTGTCACCGCAAAACATTGCAGTCGTATATTGGTATGGTGATGACAGCGACGTCCGTGTTGTTGTCTATATTCACTTGGTTTTCGTGCGATGACTTTATAATTATGGTTGATCAATTGTTATGAAATTGGTATGATTTTACAAACTACTTAAAGAATTTTCCTATTTAATTTTGATTTTATGACCCCTACTTTTTTAAGAATAAAGGCCATCCATGTAACTGACAGATACTACATTCTAGGTTTTTGTTAATCTAAAAAAAAACTGAGAGTCCAGAATTTTACTCAGCTCACCTACATAAAGTGAAATGGTCGATCCTTAACATGACAGCAAGTTCAACACATGCAAGCAAGTAAACCTTTAAGGAAGAGCATTGTAATATATTTTGTAAAATTTGTTCCCCATTTAGATGTTTAGTAACTTATGTTAATGGATATTTATCAACATGTGCATTATTCAATTATCGATATCAATAAATTGAGAATTTTTCTATACATGCAAACACGTTCAAGACAAAACGTATGTATGTTCAAATGTCCTCTTTGGTCAATACCAGTCTGTGTAATCTGAGTCAAAATTCTTCAAAAATGTTATATTCTTGCAAAATGTATGAGTGCCTACACTTTTAATTTCCATGACGGTCTTAAATTAAAGACTAAAATGCTATTTTTTTTCCATATAACTATTATATAGTGGTTGTGACATAATTATTTGAGTTAAAATTCTTAAAAAATGTCACATTCTCGCAAAATGTCTGAGTGTGCACACTTTTAATTTCTGAAAGGGTCCAAAATTAATTACTGAAATGCTTTTTTTTTTTCAAATAAATATTATGTGGGTGGCTGCTACACATATATTTCAATCAAATTTCTTAAAATTGACATATTTCTGCAAAGTGTATGAGTGCGCACACAATTTTAATTTCCATGAGCATCTAAAATCATTGACTACAATGCTATTTTGTTCAATATAGCTATCATATAGTGGGTGTGACGTGTTAATTTGAGTCAAAATTCTTTAAAACGTAATATTCTAGCAAAATGTGTGAGTGGGAGCGCTATTAATTTCCAAGAGGGTCTAAATTTATTGACTAATATGCTTATGCTTTCCATATAACTATCATATGAATGACTGTGACACAATACTTTGAGTCAACATTCTTCAAAAATGTCATATTTCAGCCAAATGTATAAGTGCGCACACTTTTAATTTCCATGAGGGTCTAAAATTAATGACTATTATGCTATTATTTTTTAAATATAGCTATCATGTGGGTGGCTGAGACATATTAATTTGAGTCAAAATATTTTACAAATTTCATTTGCTTGCAAAATGTATGAGTGCGCACACTTTTAATATTCAAAAGGGTCTAAAATCATAAACTAAAATGCTTATTTTTTCAATATGATTATCATGTGGGCGCTTGCGACACATTTATTTCAGTCAAAATTCTTCAAAAATGTCTGCAAATGTATGAGTGCACACATTTTTTATATCCATGATCTAAAATTATGTGGCTGCGACATAATTATTTGATTTAAAATTCTTTAAAAATGTCATATTCTTGCAAAATGTATGAGTGCGTACACTTTTAATTTCTAAAAGGGTATAATATTAATGACTAAAATGCTATTCTTTTGTAATGTAACTATCCTATGGGTTACTGCGAAACATTTATTTTGGTCAAAATTCTTATTCTTGCAAAATGTATGAGTGCGAGCACTTTTTATGTTCATGAGAGTCTAAAAATATTGACTAAAATGCTAATTTTTGTAATATAATTACCATGTGGGTGACTGCGACTTACATATTTCAGTCAAAATTCGTCAAAAACGTATATTTACAGCGTCAAAATTCTTCAAAAATGTCATATTCTTTCAAAATGTATGAGTGAAACACTTTTAAGTTACATAAAGGTCTAAAATTTCTGTATAAAATGTTTAAAATTGTTAATATAGGTACTCTGTATCATACTGGTGTTTGCAATAACAAAATTCAGTCCAAATTCTTTAAAGTCACGGGCGTAGCAGGTACGGCAGGCAGTATTTTTGTACTGTTTATCATACACAAAAGTCAGGTCACAAATTGACAAAAATAAAGTTCAAACATAGCAAGGCGTCCTTCCCGTCGTATGAATCGGGATTCGGGTGCTACGACTTTTTTTCGGAATCACGTAGATGTACTGTATTTAATTCACTCTGAGAAGTATTCTCGAGCTAGTGACTGTCAGAATCTGTCAGGAATTCTTCTAATCCACGTATCTATTCTACCTAGAACAGTTCTTGACAGGAGAGTGTCAGGACCCATGACAGATTATGACAGAGCTTGTCCAAAACCCTGACAGACCCTTACAATGTGGGTCGCGGGTCAGAACAGTTTCTGAGTGTTTAGAACTGTTCTATGCTATGACAGTGAATCCTAACAGAATCGAAAAGAGGTCATAAGTAATCGCAACTGTAGCTGGACCTGCAAAATGTAAACCGCTTTCAAAACTTTTAACAGCTGTAAAAATGGTATCCAGTCATACACTTGGTACTCCCGCTGACGTATTTATAAAATTTTTAAAAAAAAACTTCACTCCATTTCATTTAAATAATTTTCTTTTTTTCTACTTTTTTTGATTGTTTGATATTTTGGGGTTTTTTATTGTTTGTATTTTTATTTCTGATTCATTTCCTTTTTACGCAGTGAAAATTAATAGTGTTTAGATTTTCATGAACTATGACCTTGTTATTAAGTATTACATTTTTCAAATTAAGAACAGAGTTATGATTGTTAATATCAAATATATATAAAACTCTTGTTGCATTATATTTTGACTCTGTTTTATTGTGTCAAAAGATTAAATATCTCAACTTTAATGAGATGCAAGTTTAGTTCGATCCTCTTTTGTTTATTGTTTAGTACGATTTTCGAGGCTTAAGTGTATGAAGTTATTATCTCCTAGTTTTTTGTAGGATTTCGAATTATTGTGGCAAAGTAGAGAGAATGAAGTCGTCATCTTAAAAATGTCATAATCATAACCAGATTAGCCGATATGCAGTGTACGCATCCAATCCGACCAACGACTTACAACGTTCATCGATGGTCTTGTTATTTTACCGGATTTTAGATTGAACGCTGAGCTTGAACAAACAGTACAGAGGGAAAAAAGGGGACAATCTGTTTGCCTTTCTAGAACACTTACGTCCACTAGATTGTTAGTGGGATTTATCCTTTACTAATTTTTATACATAACTCGCTTGTATTGTGCGATTTATTTTTTCAAGCGTAATGTATTTGATGTTTCCACCGATTAAGAATTTCTCCCTTGTATTTCTTTTTATTTTTTATCTATATTTTTTTGTATTGCTATTTCTTATACACAATGCAATATTTAAACGTAAAAAACGTTAACAGAAAAAGGATGGTTGTGGTTTTAATTTGTACATAATATAAGGAAGGTGGATCCTTAAACGCTCCCGAAGAAAGATATGAATCCAAATACCTAACCGTTCATATTTTTTCTACAAAAATGGTGAAATTTGTTATGATATACAGTTTTATTGTCCCCATTCATTCTCCTATGGCCATGGTCTGAAGTATACATGAGCCGAAATGTTCGGGAACAAATTGTTGGTTGTCATAGTCCGAAATGTCTTTGAGTCGAATTGTCCGGTATTGATAAGCCGATTACGTCATTTTCGTAAACATTTGTGTGCCATGTTTTGTCCATTCCTATCTTGGAAAAAGCTAAGGTTCGATTTGAATTTATTCATCGTAGCTAACTAACGGTTCCTAGACGTGTTTTCCACTATGAAACAATTAAAATTCACAGGTCGGGGTAGCACATCAATAAAGATTAGCATAACAGACCAATAATTTTTTTTTGTTTTCTTTTAAATTAAAACGATTTGAACGTTAGTATGTTTTTCACTGTTGGTCCGAAAGTTGTTTTTTTTTAAATATCTAAGAAGTAGCAGTTTTTCCTCTTCAATCTGTTTCGCTTGTTAGTTATATTACTTTCAATAAAGTTTCGAAGAACAGGAGAAAAAACAGTAACTAGTATGGCATGCATATTTATCGAACATTAGTTTCTTTTCATCTTACTATACTATGTACATTAACCCCATCCTTAGATAAAAATAGGTGGAATTGGATACAAAACCAATATTTACAAAATATGATATGAATGAAAACATACGAAAGACTCTTCTTGTTACAATACACGTATTCAACCGATACTTAATCAATTGATCATAGTTAACAGCGAAGTGACGTTCCATAGTACGCCAACAATCTATTGATGTGATTCCCATCTGATAAAACAACACATACTTATTATTCTTTTTCTTTAATGGCGCAATTCAATCAAACCGAGAAAAACACAGTTGCCAATCTTGAAATGATACGAAAAATAATAGACCAAAAATATGTTTATGAAATAAACTAGAGGCTTTACAGAGTCTGATTCGCTCACCTGGTCAAAAATAGTGTTTTCAGCTTTCTAATGCTAGACTCCTGACCTTACTGTACTATTATCATAAAAATCATTTAATCAAAAAAGAGCATCTTAGTCATCAACCAGGTTTTCATATTATAATGCAAATCTCTCGTAGTCAATTTTTTACTCTTCAAGGGCAATAAAATTCGACATTGGTTTACAGATCTTTATGAAGATTTCGGCATAGGTCGGTCTCAATTTTACTCTGTCAGTATTTAGCTCAATCATGCTGGTTTTCAAGTTATTTCCAAAAATCTTCTTCAATTTCACCCCCTATGGTCTATTTTTAGTATCATTGGTCTTGTTTTTTTGCCAGATCAAAAATGCCCACACAAAGATTGTTCACGATATTGTAAGGTAAATACATGTCAAGTGTGGTTACAATCTACCCAATAGTTCAGACACTGTGAAGTAAGCTTCATGTCTTGACCTACACTAGAGATTGATTGTAAAGGAAAACTATTGATAAAACTTTACGACAAACGTGATGACTTTTCATTCAGAATTGTCAACTCTTCTTTCATCTGTGGCAACATCCCTTCAGCATTTACGTATGGAGTGTTCATATCACAACTCATACGTTAACCCAGAGCTTGCCGTAACTCCGCAGACTTTTTGTATCGCGGTATACTTCTTACAATCAGGCTTCTGGAACAGAGTTATGTTGCTTCAAGATTGAAGTCATCACAACAGCAGAAATTTTATGGTCGTCATCATAAACTCGTGGATCGTTACGGTGTATTTATCTGTACCATGAAAACTGATTTGTTCAACGTGTCATAGTTTTCCTTTCCTCTTTCGTCTACCCCGGACTTGACTTTTTATGAGCAACTCGGTGGGTGTTTCCAGAAAAGAAGAGTACGCTTACCCTACTTACCCTGGTCTGTACTCCCAGTTTTTAGTGGAGTCCGAGTTGTTCATTTACTTTAGTTTCTTTTTATGTATTATTGTAGTTACTTTATTTTCTTTGTTGTGTTTGTCTGTTTTCCGTGTCCCTAGATTGTATTCTTTTGATTTCCGCTAGAATCCTCGTTCCCCTGATTACTCTTTCAGGAGAGGAAGATTTTAAAAGTTGGAAATACAACAAATTTGGGAAAAAAATCCATTTCAGTACCCACAACTCATTCATCCGTCAAAGGAACTTTTTGAAAATTTTGGCATAGATGAATCCAATCAAACAATTTTACTCCCTGTCAGATTTAGATAAACCCAACTCCTTTTGAGTTACGTGCCAAATTCCGCAATTTGACCACTATGGTCTATTTGTTTATTATTCGCGTCCATGTTTTTGCAAAATAAAAAATCCCCTCGCACAGAATGTTTAAGATGTTCTAAATAACATTTATGCTTAATTTTGGTTCAATCCATTTAGTAGTTTCAGAGAAGAAGATTTTTGAAAATACGAAAACTTTACTTTTCTAAAACTATAATATAGCTACAGAGAGTATATATAACATAATAATAACATTTACATAACTTTGTATGTGTGAAAAAAGAATATAGATAAGAATTAACTTGGAAAACTGACTTTCACATTGATTATTTTAAAAAAATTACATTATTTATACAAACTACTAGGTTTGTAGATTAAAATAATATTTCAAATTTGAATGTGCCAGGTCTTTTATAGTAAAATACAGATAAATATTTCTTTTTCTCATTTAGCAAAGCTTAACATGTCAAATATAATGACATTCATCACCAATGTCACCAAAATTTCAAAGATTGCATTTTCTATCATTTTTTTATATACCCCGGCATCTTCCTGTTTTAACAGGTAGTTGATGACTACCGCATCTAAATTTACAAAACAAATATATAACATATTAAATGGAAGCAATGATAAATACTTTTCAAAACATAAATCTGATTTAAACATTCGGTAGCAGAGAGTTTTTTGGGGGGGGGGAATTTTCAAAGTTGGAAATGTAAAATTCGGTAAATGAACAATTTCAGGTTCCATAATTCATTTGTCAACGGATCTTTCTGAAAATTTTGGAGTAGGTCAATCCCATCTTGCTGAACAATTTTACTTCCTGCCAGATTTTAGATAAACATAATATTTTGTTTTAGTTATGTGCATAAATCCGCAATTTGACCCATTTTTAGTAATGGTAACCATGTTTTTCGTCAGATCAAAAATCCCCGAGTATAGTTAGTTAAAGATGTTGTAAATAACATTTATATTTATTTTAATTTATCAAGTAGTTTCAGAGGAGAAGATTTTTAAAATTTGAAATGTAAAATTCGGGGGGGAAATCCATTTCAGGTCCCATAACTCTTTCATTCGTCAAAGTATTTTTCTGAATATTTCGGCATAGGTCCTTCCCATCATACAGAACAGTTATACCCTCAACAAGATTTTAGCTTCACCCAATTATTTTTGAGATATTTGTAAAATGCTGCAATTTGACCCCTATGGTCTATATTTAGTAACAGCGGCCATGATTTTTTTCACATGGCTTGTTTTAAATACCCTTAGGAATATTTATACAAGGTTTGGTTACAATCTATTGAGTGGTTTCAAAGGATAAGATGTTTGAAAAGTTTACGGCCGACGACGACAGACGACGGACACATCGTGATGGCAATAGCTCATATGGCCTTTCAGCAAGGTAAGCTAAAAATGACTTTTTAATTATTGAAATGTCTACCATCTTGTGACCTTTTCTTTTCCTGACAAATATTTTTCATTCAACTTTTAATACACCTTTCACTAAGACCGGTCCATTTTCATGAAGCAGCAACGCAGGCCACACGGTAAATACAACTGTTTTTCCACTACTTGTGTATTCACGGAATACCGTTTTGTCATAAGGCTGACCTTTGTGTGGACCTGGTAACAACATCAGCTGTGGGTCTTGGAGGACCATCTTCCAACACAGTTTAACACATTTTTCATAGAATGGCATTTCAAATATAACATTCAGAATTGGTGAATCCTTCATGCTCTTAAAATAGGCTTTGATAACGTCTTTTTGGGTCCCTTTTATATGCTAAAATAAGACATAATTCGATTATGATATATTTGTCATGTCTGTACGACTATTCAGACATATGTACGTAAGAACACTTCTTTTATCTCATTAAACAATATTCTGTTTCTGACAAACAAATTACGGACGTTAATTTTTATATTGTCTGCTAATTAATTTTCTGTAGTTTCTACTTGTATATTAGTATTTCATCTTGAACTTGGCGAGTCTCCACCACAAAGTTCTGACTTCTTTGTAGCTTGTGTCTTTGATTAACTTACTGTGAAAGTACTATTGTTCGTGGGGGACCAACTTTCGTGGATTTCGTGAGTAGGCTAAACCACGAAATTTGGTTTCCAACGAAAAGAAGATTTCTATTCATGTGCATACTGAAAACATTCAAACCACGAATTCAAGAATCCCCGAACTTGTGTTTCTTCCCTTATCCATGAAAAATTGGCATCCACTAATTAAAGTACTTTCTTTTCACGGTAATTTTTTATTGTATTTGGTTAATTGTATTTTCACCAAATTATTGTTCATATCTTCTGTACTGTTTAGACAACTGATTTTACCGATTTCAAATGATTGCAATTTAGTTGAAATATACCGAAGATGCTGAACCGAAGTGGAAGCGGGGAGGTTTAGCACGATATAAAACCTGGATTAACCAACCTTCAGTTAAGAAAGGCCTGTATCAAGGTTCCAAGTTTGGTTTTACCTTGATATTATATACGGACTTCTCTGTTGACTATTCCTTTTGAATATTGCTAAGATTTTATCTATTCGATAATTTTGTTATTACACAACGTTTCAAATCATCAAATGTTTTCAACCAATATAAACATAGACGATTTTTGCACGAGAGATTGCTATAAATAACACTTTTCCGAAGAGCAATAGTCACATCTGACAAAATTCAGGATATCGACACAAAATGTATAAAATCGATTTAAAATGAAAGCAACCTTTGTACACAACAAATGACAATGTTTATTATCTTATATTAATTGTATGTAAAACAGAAAATAGAATCAAGCCTTTATTTTAAGTGATTACTGTCAATAAATCACACCATGTGGTTAAAGAAAGCATTATTCGCTCAACTTTCACAGAAAACACCTCAAATAACAAAGCCGATAATTAACTTAAACCCACATCTTACTTCTGTCTTAAGGATCACTGTAACAATTGAAAGTTTCTTCTAAACTTTTGGTGTTCAAGCTATAACCTAAACATCTTTGAATAAAATAACTATAATACAAATTTGTTATACATACAGGATCCTCAATAACTTGTGTAGGCCTAGTTATAATTATCACAACTGGAAGCTTCTATCAATGATATAATGTTAAGTGATAAGCTAAAACAACAAAAATGTCAACGTTTCTGAGCTATTACTCTTACGATGAGTCGTCACACAACATGATCTAAAAGGATTTTACATGTATAGGTATAAATATCCTTTCATCCATTGAAAGAGTAAATGAGCCAGTATAATTCTTAAGCCCTTGTAAAGATGAACAAATTGAAAAAAAAACAACATTTCATAAGGGTAACACCAACATTAACGAACACTTATTAGATCCATAATCAAGTCAAGTCCATTAATCTGACAAACTAGATATATCACTACCGGAGTAGCTGATACCGTAATGGTCCTGACTTGGTACAAGTATTTCAAACGAAATGGTGGGTCAAATCTAGGGTTTACAACGCGCTTAACATTCCTCTTTCAATGTGGTGTGAATATAGAGGCATATGCGGGAGATGAAGGTATATTGCTGACCAGATAAGTACGTTTATGATTTCAAAACTAAAGCCGTCTTTTTTATCGTAAATCTTTGCACTGTGGTGACCATTGTTGTCGAATTCAAGATGTAGGTTAAAAAAAAAGATGAACAAGCTTTTTATGAAGTGTAATTTATCTTGAGCTCTGGTGGATGTATTGAAGGTAACCATTTATCAAAAATCTGTTGTGATTGACAATCTATCATATGTATGTGAAATTAAAGGACTTAGCATCTTATATATTTTTTCTTTACCATATTCCGCGGAAATTCAGTTTCGACTGAATACAAAAAAAGTCGGATAGGAAAGAAGCACAACTAATGCCCATTGGAATGCCAAATTGTTGCTGAAAAACAGCTCCACCAAATGTTACAAATATATTATTACCAAGGAAATCGAGCATGCTGCAAACCTGCTTTTCTGTGTTAAACACTTTACCCTTCTGAGATGTTTTAGAAAAATATGCGGATTTGTAACCTAGAACAACTTAATTTATCGAATCAGCAAGAGATTTACGCATAATTCCTTTTTAAGGAAATTTTAATCTATCATGTGGCAAATAAATGTGAGGGATTTAAGAGAACTAATTTCCTAAAAATATGGAATTCAAGTTTTCAAGTAAATTGTTAGAATTTGTAACTATCCATATATGATTAATGCCGCTACCAGAGTAGACAGTATTGCAACTAGCTTTCTGTCAATTTCTAACTGCGGAGAATATCTTTGTAAGGTGAATTGACATCTCCGTCGCAGAGCAAGATTCAGATCCAGCTATATACTTTTTTTGTATCGCGCTAGAACTCTAACAAATAGGCTTCTGGAACAGGATTATGTTGCAACAAGATTGAAGTCATCACTACAGAAGTTTTATGGTCGTCATCATGAACTCGTGGATCGTTATGGTGTATCCATCAGCACCATGAAAACTGATGTATTCAACGGGTCATAGTTTTCCTTTCCTCGTTTTTCTACCCCGGACTTGACTTTTTATGAGCAACTCGGTGGGTGTTTCTAGAAAAGCAGAGGACGCTTACCCTACCGGTGCACCTGGTCCACGCTCCCAGTTTTTATTGGAGTCCGAGTTGCTCATTTACTTTTGTTACTTTGTATGTATGATTTTAGTTACTTTATGTTCTTTGTTGTGTATGTCTGTTTTCCATGTCTGGTCTTTGTCCCTGGATTACATTCTTTTGATTATCGCTATAACCTTGGTTCCCTTGATTACTCTTTGTAAGGACGATGAGGATAAAGCCTACTGTAGATTTAAACTGGTCTGGAAATGGTATGTGACTTAACTGCTAGTAGTCCTTAGTTTGTACATTTGTTTAATTTATATTCAGTTTTTGTATTTCTGTGAAACAAGGGACTCGGACCTTTTTGAACTGATTTTTAGGCGTGATTAATTGTGCAATATTTTTTCACAGTGCCAGATTTTAAAGGGAGCCGGTTTTTATCACGCCAATATACTTTAACCCCGTCGCATGTTTTTGCCTGTCCCTAGTCAGGAACTTCTAACCTCTGCACGTCTGGTTTTGTTTTCACCTAGAGTTTATTTTTATGTAACTTGAGTACATAAGGGGAACTCTTTCGCTGAACCTTTATATAATAATGTGTTGGGATCGGTTACAGCCTGTCCAGTGGTGTGAGTGTTTTTCGTCGTCCTTGAAGACAAATGGGCGGCCTAGGGCAGACATTTTCATCCCTGTGGGGGTGGTCTCTTTGATATATTTACCATAACGTGTCTCGTTATATTTTCATGAAGTTCGGGAATTCATTAATAGTAAGATCTCACATTTTGTTTCCATGTTGAGATGTTGAGAGAAGACATGAAGGACTTAACGCTGTTTAGGATTTCATCTTCGTCAAGAGTAGTACGTTTGTATGTGGAATTATCTGCGGTGTTACTTTCAATGCTAAATTCCATTGATAAGCAATTGAGGAAATATGCTACAGAAGCAAATACACTGTTGATTAAAGCTTTGCCCGCAGGAGCGATAAAATATTTGTCATGCAACGACAAAAGGCACTCAAAATAGATTTTCATATTTCTTATTCGTACATTTTTGTTTCTATCATAACAAATGTAGAATCAATATTGTCAAAATGTATAATTTAATTTATTTTTATACCTCTGTACACCGAGGCGAAACGTAAAATCCTGACAATTAATAAACATTTTTTAAATGACGTGTTCGGCGTTTTAAATTGTTGTTACTTAAAGACAGATATCACAACTGTTATTGAAAAATAAAAAAGAGCAGGAGTTTCCATTAGGAATCCAACTACGTGTATAATTTTTTTTCCGACTCAGTCGGTATGTTGTCGCTTTTGACACTCTTCCATGGAAACAAAAGTCGCCTGATCGCAATTCTGTTTCCTGATTGGCCAAATACTGATACCATAGTGGCGTTCGAAAAAAACTGTATCGACAAAGAGCTGTGCTGCTATATTTGTCATCGGATCAAATTCCCATCATTAGTTCCCGAAGGATCGAACGTGCATACCAAGCTAGGTTTCAATCAGTCAGGTAGTTTCAGAGGAGAAGAATTTCGGAAAATTAAAAATGACGACGGACGACGATGATGAAAGTCAAGTGATGGCCAAAGCTCACAAGGTCTGGCCTCTGGAGCCTAGCAAGCATAAAAACACTTCATTTGTATTTTTTAAAGACTCTACCTGTAAATGATATTTGATGATTCACAACTTATGAGTTCATTTTGTCAGAAATTAAGTACAGGTTTAGTTAAGAATAATGAAATGCAAACAAAACAATTGAGGAATAAGAAGTCGGATTTTGTCGTCAATATAGTACAAAAAATTCAAAATATTAAAATTTATTTCAAAAATTAAAATATTTACAAAAAAAAACGTTTGAGGTTATTAAAGTTGTCTCTAAGGATTAAAGATTTTCTCCAATACTGTTCATTACAGTACAATTCATTTACAATTACTGATTGGACAATATGGGTGCAGTTGACTTTATACGAAGGTGTTCAAGTATGACATGATTCTAAAATGATAGATAAAGTGCAACGTCGAATTTTCATAACGTCAGATGAAACACATATTTTAACTAATTAAATAATTAACATTAAACGATTAATTACCCAACATATCTATTCGTGGACCATTCAGATGCAAAAACAGTTTTTATTTTTTTCAAATTACTATAGAAGTTATTCATGTTATGTACATCGCTCCGTGTAGGTCCGGGTGTCAAGAGAATATGTTCGCATCAGCACTAAGCTTGTCGTAAAAGGCGACTTAATAGAGCTCAGAACTCTAGCCGGGGGCTAGAGTGCTCTGCTTACAGAGCAAAAGGGTTGTGTGCCCCAGGTAGTGGAATGGGGGTGCCCCTGGCATGTTATATGCTGTGATTGTCAGGCTATAGTACGGCGGAAAACCTGACCGCAAACCATAGTGGTGCACCGTGTTGGGAAAGATGTCACATTCATGCACGTTAAAAAACCCTGCTGTGGTATTCGATAGGAGTAGGAACCTTTGCCCTCCGTCACAGAAGGTTAAATTGTCCGACCCTACCCATCCCTCTTTTTTGTTCTGGTGGCAATCAAGATTTGTCTACCCTACTATCCTTGTGTCCTATCCCATTTTTCATTTCATCATCATTTCATGTTCATCGCCTGAATAAAGCTGAAATGTTGCTGCTCGGGCATTAAACACCAACAATCAATCAATCATGTTATGTACACCTTAACAAACATGAGTTATGTCGTGAAGGTAACTTTTAGTCATTAAATATATTTGTAGTATATTATCTTCCCTTAATTCGCACTTAAATCTTCTGATGGGAATATGTGTTATACCATAATGAACTTCCATTGTGACTTTACAAGATGTTTACAGACACTTTCATAAAGCAAAGACGAATGTCAATTATATATCAATTCAACGGTAAAAGTAAACAAATACCTGATAAAATGCATCTGCACTTGACTCTGCTGTTGATCTCCGAACATCGACCGCGTGTGACAGAACCTAACAAAAGGTTAATATGGATGAGAATTGATTTTTTGTTGATTAAGTAGACATGTTCAAAAAGATAAGGACACTCTTATCAACCTTCCAAAATTAACAATCATAACTAATTAGGTTCATATAGTCTTTCAAAAGCATCAAAAATAATCAGTCATGGTTCTCGGGTCAATGACAATATACAAATAAGATTACATCTATACGTACAATTTTTTTTTTTTTTTTTTTTTTTTTTTTTTTTTTTGATTATTGTTGTAAAGATAGCAGTGATTTACCGAATGTTCCCGGTATAAAAAAATTGAGTAAAACAAATTGTGTCAACATTTTAAGTTTTGATATGGTCAATATATGACTAAGTAAAACAAAATCAGCGTTCATGTAGACATTATTTGTTTTCCTCAGTTATATATGCATGGTCACTACTGTACAATCACTCTTTAGCCAGCAGTGCACGAACGCGTGAAGATTTAAGTCGTGCGCGGAACAATGTCCACACACTCGTTACATCTAGTCGTTCTTCGGCTTCGTGATCATATTTTGGTTATTCACTCTTTCCAATTAATTTTCCTACTATGAATATCAACGTACAACTCCGTAAACAAACCTGATCATCTTGTCCTTTAATCATCAGTGGTTTAGTTATCTCTGTTGTTCTGGTAGCTGTATTTTTGACACTGGACACTGCTTTATCTTTGCACATTTGGAAACAACTCTTAAATGAAATTTGAATATTCGGTCACTTCAAACGTTCGTTTCATAGTTAGATATATATCATGGCTGTATTTGGTTAAATTTTGTAAAATATTCACGTATTTCTTGTTGTGATATTTATTTCAATCATGTAACTTTATATATGTAACGACACAGTCATTTTGAAATTCATATCATGCATCCATCGAAGCAATAATGTCGGAAATGTTTTTTTTTTAAATACTAAATTGAATAAAAAGATTGACTTAAAGATATCAAAACGACTTTACCTTACTAATTTTCTTGAATGCCTTTTATTACTTTTTGTGTAAAATTTAAGTCAATTTTTATTTATTCTTTTAAATAAAAACGTGTGAATATTCGAGAAAAATCAGGATAGTACCATTGTGTTTTGTTAATGAACTTTTTGTATCATGTAATCAGATGATGATTTTTTTATTCCTAAAATATTCAGGATTTCAGTTGAAATTAAGTAGATTATGTACATTTCTGACAGTGCAATAAAGAAGAATATTACAGAAGAACCAGCTAATCAGTGTAGTAAGCTACTGTTTACTTGAATTTTGGAATTAAATGTAAATTTTCTACAATGCTCTTTCAAGAGAGATTTAAGAAAATTAGAAAGTTTATCCGCATTTGCAGCCTAGTAATATCATAGTTTTGAAAAAAAGTAGTCAAAATAAAGAGTAATCAAGGGAACCAAGGTTATAGCAGTAATCAAAAGAATGTAATCCTGGGACAAAGACCAGACATGGAAAACAGACATACACAACAAAGAACATAAAGTAACTAAAATCATACATACAAAGTAACAAAAGTAAATGAGCAACTCGGACTCCAATAAAAACTGGGAGCATGGACCAGGTGCACCGGTAGGGAAGCGTCCTCTGCTTTTCTAGAAAACCCACCGAGTTGCTCATAAAAAGTCAAGTCCGGGGTAGACAAACGAGGAAAGGAAAACTATGACCCGTTGAATACATCAGTTTTCATGGTGCTGATGGATACACCATAACAATCCACGAGTTCATGATGGCTACCATAAAACTTCTGTAGTGATGACTTCAATCTTGTAGCAACATAACCCTGTTCCAGAAGCCTATTTGTTAGAGTTCTAGCGCGATACAAAAAGTCTGCGTAGTTTTGGCAAGCTCTGGCATAACGTATGAGTTGTGATATGAACACTTCATACGCAGGTGCTGAAGGGATGTTGCCACAAATAAAAGGAAAGTTGACAATTCTGAATGAAAAGTCATCACGTTTGTCGTAAAGTTTGGACAATAGTTTTCCTTTACCATCGATTTCTAGGTGTAGGTCAAGATATGAGGCTGACTTCACAGTGTCTGTAGTATCTTTTATCTCAAGTTCTTTTGGGTAGATGCGATAAAGAGTGTAATAATCTTTCACGCAACATATATGACTTCAAATATATTTCACTTTCATTTCAATGGCCTTGCGTCAACAACTTTCCCATAAACAAAAAGCAAATCAGATCGAGAATTTTCAAATTTTCAAATTAAAATGTGCTTGGAGCACCAGATCGAAGAGCTAAAAATGCGTGCCAAAAATTCAGTCACTTGTATATTTCCCATAACATCCTATGTAAAATCATACTTTCAAAACCTTATGAATGGAATATACCTCAAATGATTTTAATGATTCTTTCTATATTAAAAAGAAACATGTTAAAATTAATCGTTTGCAGTTCAATCGAGTTCTTTAGTATCGTTTTCAGAAGTATCAGAGAGTTTATACCAGAAAAGGAATTAAGTGCCATAAATTAAGTTGAAAATAGTGAATATTGTAATGTAATCAGTTTTCTTGGTAATTAACTTACCAATATTAATTCATTTTCAGTCAAATAATCTTTTCAAAAATAAACAATAAAATTCCAGATATCTTTCTTGATATTTGTGAAAAATCGTGAAAATTAATTAAGAAATAACTTTCAAATAAATTTTTGAACACATATGATTTTGCATAGAAAAAAAGCGAAATTCACATACAGGATATTTTTGGTACGTCTCTGTAGATTTAACTTTGGATTAATAAATTTGAAAATCACAATTTGTTTAATAGCAAAATATTTCAATGAATATGAGTAAATCATACAAAATTTTTGTAAAATACAACAACAAAATATGAGAAAAGTAGAACTAACACATTCTATACGAACAGTGTTATGATTTAAGCTGAAGTGAAACACAAGCAAGCGCCTATTTTTTATAACTACGTGAATTCTAAGTAACCAGACAAGAATTCTGTTACGCTTTATTTTGTCTATATCGATGTACAAGTTCTTTGTGGATATAGGAAAGGTCAATCTACAAACTAATTACATATGGGAAACTTGGATCCGTATTACCTTTACTGTAACATTACTGCCCAACGTTTAATGGTGTATTTTTATAATCTTAATCTAATTCTACATTATTTACTTTATTGAAATCATGGTATTTTGTTGAAGTGATAGAAATCGCCCGAGTATGAGTATTTGATGGTACCCCTCTGTTATTCGTGTTGCGGAGCAGAAATGCTTAACCTTTCAGACCACCTAATGTCACCCCGGGTTTTTTTATGACAGTCTACACCATCTATAATATCGTTCATATAGATAAGAAAGAGGAAAGGTCCTAAAACAGAACCTTGGAGGACCCCTGCATCGATATCTCCCCATCCAGAATTATGTCCATCCAATACCACTCTCTGCTTTCTCTCATTTAGATAATCGGTAATCCAATTAAGTAAATTCCCATAAAATTCATTTCTTTTTATTTACTCGGTACATAATTGTTATAAGGGATAATTATAATTTGATTGACCAATATTTGTAGCTCACATAAGAGACAAGAAATTATCAAGTAAATTTCATGTTTTACCGGTCCGACAATCCACCAATTTGACACTTATCGGATTTGTAACTCTTGCAGTGTGGTGTCACTTGCAGAGCAGAACATGCTAACCATTCTGGATCTCCGTATTTTACTTCTGATTTTTAAGGGAATTTTTAGTGTGTTTTAGTTTTTTTTGTTTGTCGTCTTTTTTTTCCTTTCAAACTATCAGTTCTATATGCAATTGTATTTTGTATGTCGTTTACATTGTGTACGCTGCTGGCCTCTGTTTTTATTTTTAATGTTTTGGTCAAGAATTTGTATTATTATGTCTCGGAATTATCCTTCTAGTTTGATGCCTCAGTATTGTTTTGGTCTAATGCTTACAGATGAAGCTCAAATAGTTTTCTTTTAGTGGACTGACCAAAAGAGTTGAACAAAACTCACCAAAACCCAATAGCATAAATCGGAAACGACCTTGTCTTCATTGTAATTCTTTTTAAATTTTTTCATACATTCATCCACAACTTCTGTCCACTCATTATCATACATTTCTGAGTATGCCTCTCCTAGTTTCATTGGCCGGTTCGAATCACTCAAATTGGTTATGTTTGGATTCCCGTCGGTCAATTTTTTTCCAGCCAGTTTACTGAGTCTAATAAATGGCATAATAATAAAATGATTTAATAGTATATTTGATACCAATAAATACATTTTGTATAGATCATTTCAATTTGTGTCAATGTCATTACCGAATACATGTGATATTAAGCAGTAGTCAATTAGCATTTTTTTTTTTGGGGGGGGGGGGGCGCGGGGGGTTCGAAATGAGTGTTTTTAAAATACCTGATTTTCTTTATTTAAATAAACAATATCGAATTGTCTGTCTTCAGAAATTGACTAAACTTCTCATTATATAAGCAAACGCCTTGCGATATCTTCTAGAACTTGCACTCACAAGGTGATCATGTGGTGAAAAAAATGAAAAAATGATTGAGCTGTACAAACTTGTGTTTTCTTAAATATTTACCGCAATTGCAGATCCTTATTTTCATTTTCTAAGACTTGCATTTGCTTCTTTAATTGCATACTACAATTATCAATAAAAGTATGTTTTTAAATGAATGATGAAAACCAAAATGTTCAACACGAGTATATCATATCCAAAGACAAATAACAAATAAACGACGAGAACGTAAAAATAAAGACATCACATAAGATAAAAGAACATTTTACAAACAAACTGTACAAAAATCCCCTTAAACCAGAAAATGTACTCAGGTAATTTGGAAATAGTGTCTTTGTCTTGCAGAATACCCGACTTGCTACTGCTAGGATACGTCCGAAAAAGGAGAAAGACTATTTACGAAAGATGGATCAACAGTCATAAGGAAAATTAAACTCAAGTCGTGTTGACATTCGTCGAACTTTAGTTGAACTAGTGATACCATGACCTCATGCACAGTGCCAAAGTCGTGTCATCTGTTAACAACTTAACCCGAATAATATTTGTTTCGTAATAAAAACTGCTTATGCTACTTAAATATTACTTAATTAGGAGATGTGCTTATCATAAGATTTCATCTAACACCATTGTTAATTTCGAAATGGTCGTAGCTTTTTCATAGATGAAGTCGGTTACCGAACCACACATTATTCAAGGAATGTTTCTTATTTTGAACAAATTATATAAGTATTTTTCTTGTTAAAGGAACTTTACACATATAAACGCAAGATGAGATGCTCGGTTGTAGTCTATGCCTAACTTAAATCATTAGACTATGACAATACCATTATAAATGAAAGACGTGTGCTACTTTTTTGGAAATTATTAATTTACCTAATCCTCCATACCGTGTACTTTGTTCTAATATATGAAAGATTTGTAAAGAAGCTGAACCTGTCATTATGATTTTTTGCAATATCAAAAGTAAAGTCCCCATTTTTCCATTTTTCCATCACTCGAATGTTTATTATTATTATTTCATTCTCTCAAAGTGATTTTCATAATAATGTTAAATCAATAACTGACAAATTAAACGGAAACCAACAATTTAGGCATCACTATTTGTTTTCGTTATAACATTTGAAAACTAACTATTTAACGTGTAGACAACAAATGCAACATATGATGCTGAAACAATTAATACAACATGGAAGGCTACTCACCTAATCTCATTACCTTCTGTCTGCAATTCGTGAAACACCTTTCTAGCCTCGTTGACCCATTTGTCAACTGAATCATCTTTTGACAATTTTGTTGTATCTTTATTAATAATGTCAACCAAGAAAGACTTCAGGTTTCTACATTGAATAATAATTATTTTTTTAATTATCATTATCCGAGTACATTAGCAAAATCTTTTTCAAAATTCTGATAGTCCTCATAAGAACATTTCAATTTAGTTTGTATCATGTTCTGTGTCAGTAGAGGTTAAACAAGGTTGAACTATTCTATTCTGTATTAGTTATTTCAACTACTGGCATTTCTATGCTTATATTTATCATTAAAAAGATGTTTATGACAAAATATTTTTTTATCATTTTTAATTGCCAGTATCATTTTATAATGTTTTGATATCATATGGTAATATTTTGCATCCAGTCGCGCAATTTGATAACTTAATGAAAGAATCTGTTTTCTTCTTCCACTTGTCTAAGTTTTTTTTCCATATCCACAATATTTGACGCATCTTCAATAACTGCAGTCATTAGATTAGCAAAGAACTGCGTATCATTTCCCCTATTTGTCAATGTGCTTTCAATGTAGTCAGGTCTCTTCTCTTTTATCATATTTTCTACTTCTGTAACTTGTTCTACGAGAATACTTTACAAAATAAAACATACTTTGAATACGATGATGACAGGTTGTAGGTTTAAACTGATCTGGAGCTGGCATGTCAATTAACTGCTAGTAGTCTTTAGTTTATACATTTGAGTAATTCATATTCAGTTTCTTTATTTCTGTTGTATTAACAAGGAACCCAGACCTTTTTCAACTGATTTTTAGGTGCGTCTAATTGTGTAATATTTTTTTTCGCAGTGGCCAGATTTTCAATGGTGAGGGTTGTGATCACGCAAAAGTAACCAATTCTCGTGGATTTCGTGGGTAGGCCAAACCTCGGAATTTGGTTCCCAACGGAAAGAAGACACGGGGAGTGTTTCTAGAAAAGCACAGGACGCTTACCCTTTCGGTGCACCTGGTTCATGCTCCCAGTTTTTAGTGGAGTCCGAGTTGCTCATTTGCTTTTATTACTTTGTATGTATGATTTTAGTTACTGTATGTTCTTTGTTGTGTATGTCTGTTTTTCATGTCGGGTCTTTGTCCCTGGATTACATTCTTTTGATTACTGCTATAACCTTGGTTCCCTTGATTACTCCTTCATTGATGTGTATATTGAAAACCTCAAAACCGCGAATTGAAGAATCCTCGAACTTGTGTTTCGTCCCTAATCCACGAAAATTGGTATCTACGGATTAAAGTACTTTCACAACATATAGAGGCAACTATTTTGCTGTATCTGTGTATAATGGTGTTTTGGGGCCAGCCGTAGCCTGCTTTGTGGTATGATGATTTTTTTTCATCGTTCATTGAAGACCAATGGATGGCCTGGGCTGACATTTTCATCCCGCAGGGGTTCTTGCTTTTGACATACACCATACATATTCTCGTTATATTGAATATTAGATTTGTTTGCATGATTATTAAAAAAAGTAGGAGCTGAGTAAATCACAAAAAATAATGAATTTAAATCTAACATGGAAACTTTAAAACTATAATTTCGTCGTTTTCTGCCTTTCGTTCTGGAAAACAATGTGCCAGTAACAGAACAACGCCCTATAAATGTCTAGAAGATCTCTTTACATGTATACTGTAAGTATATTTTGGATTTATACTCAATTTCTTTACAGTTTTTCTTAAACCCCAAACACAATTGATGTTGTGTTTAGAAATTGTCAATTTTCTAAAAGACAAAAAAAATAAATAGCAGACAACAAAGGTGTTTGCATCATTGAAAATTACTACCACTTCGCAAACTATTGAAAATTAGTGTTTAAAGAAAAAATTCTACTTTTCTTAATTAAAGACATACGTATGTTCCGTACTAAGATTGTCAAACACACGTTTAGCCTCACTAGCAAGAAAAAGAATGTTCTCTTCCATGTTTTTGTCTTTCTCGGGAATTGTTATCATTGAAGTTAAGACATTTTTGATTTCTCTGTAAAAGGAAAATCGAACTATATTGATTAAAACATAATAATTAGTACGAGACAAGAAGCTGATATGAATACTGGTCCTAACATTTTAGCTCAATTGGAACAGATGCTCTTGCTAGAACTTAGCTTTTAGTTTGAATTAATCCACGCACAAATTGCTGCCACAAATTTTGATTCTAGTTTGAAGTACTCCATGCACAACTTGCAGCGATGACGAATAAAAATGACAGCTGTCAACTCGTATGGTCCTAAAAATACAATTCTTAACATGGCGACTTTAAAGGTAGAAGCAATATTTATTACACTCTTTTTTATTCTAAATTCCATGATTGTTTAAGTGTTAAAAGAATGAAAATAAAGTGTCTATACTATTTTCTTTTTAATTTTACACCGTGTCATTGTTTTGTTTCAATAAAAGAGGAGGTGAAGAACAAAATAACTGAATATACATTACTATTTTAATAATATCGATACACTTTTATCGAGTACCTAAACTAGTGTACTTTTAGACACAACTCACTCGTTTTCCTTTGAAATCTGTTTGACATTTACTGAAGCAAGAGCTGCCTGTTTCTTTTTCGATTTATCTTGATTAGTTTGAGCCGTCGTCACCTTAATCTTTTTTAAGTGTCCACTTAATTTTTGATAACAGTGTTCACTAGTTAATGGTTCGGTACCATTTGTTTTCTTTTTATCATCGTCCGAATAAGACATCAGATCATACAGCTCTCTGGAATTGATTTTTAAATGTTTAAAATTAGAGTTCAAGTCACATTTTCAGAAAAAGAAAAGTGAAATATGTATACCATACGCATAGTGCCTGATCGAATTACATCGGAATACCATAGTAAAAAAACAGTTATCTTGAGAAAAGACAATGATTGTATACTAAACCTTCGCCATGCTGCGGCCGAATATATACGATCAAGGCCTGTTTTCTGATTTGTGGTTCTGTCCATGTTTTTAGCTTAAGAAAGCACAATTTGTTACCGTCTGCAAGCAGATTGAATCCGCTTTAATGTGAGACTTAATTAAATACAGGTTGATCAATATTATTGACCTGAGAGTTTAAAAAGGGGACATGAGTTCACGATAGTAACATATTAAGGTTTTGCAAGGGGTTAACTCGTTTCTAGGATTTTTATCACAGCAGAATTGATCCATAGTGCTTTTTTAACCCGACTTGAATCTACAAATTTCTCTAGTCACTCTCACAATGTGAGCCAGTTTCAAAGCCCAATCCGGTTTTAGGCCAGACTGTGGACAAAACTTGAATAAAATCCTCATTTATGTCTAAAAAGCCAAAAGTGACAAACTCATTTTTCGCGTCAGGATAACATACCGAATATAGCTGCGTAATGAATCAGTGTTTCTCATCAGTTTCTCAACTTCTGATTCAATATAATGTACAACAAGCATGCATTCTTTAGCCTTTGGCACTTGATTCATTTTCAAATCCTTTGCAGCTGTAGGATGTTGTCCTTGTCTCTTATTAAGTTGTTTTTGTATGTCGTTTTGTAGGGGTTTCTTATCCAAAGATGGTGGTAAAAACAAACGCTTGGTATCAGATAACCGTTTAAAGGCCTCCTCATACTGTCTGAAAAAAAAATAGTCTTACTGCAAATATATTTCAAAACAAAACGGTCTGCGACTGAAAATAGTGTGGTAATAGAAACTGCATTATCAAAAAGACATTATCAGACAGACCTTATTAAAGGAAAACAAAATTAATAAACATAAATTTGTAAGGTTAGATTTTACAAATCAATTTGTATTATATTAGACAATTATCGGGAGTCATGTTAAATCATTCATTTTTCAAAAATGAAACTGCACTTTTAAGACACTTTTATTAGACAAACCCGATTTAAAAATAACAATATTAAAAAACATAAACTTTTGTAATTAGATTTGACATTTGTATTCTATTAAGCAATTCTTTTTTTTTCGTTTCTGATCAACTACCAGCATGTCAAAAAAACAGTTGCAAACTCGTAAAATCTGACGAAATTTTATTTTATTTTATCAGATAGCTAAGAGTATTCACCAATTCCAATTTATTATCAATTATTCAAACGGAACTATATATAGAAAGAATACAAAACGGTAACAAATTATTATGACATTAAACAGCTCTGGGGTTTTGGACAATATTTAATCGTTCAGTAAATGGTAAATTCCCTGTGAAAAGCAATGTTTGAAATCGAGTCTTCTGAGAACCACACTTCCATAAGTCACATAAACGCTATGTGCAGTTCCCTATTGCTTAAACTTCTTTTTATAGCTAAGTGGATTACTTGTATGCTTTTTTCGTATATTAAATTCATTTAAAAGTTAATTAGCAACCTGTTTAAATGTAATAAGCCTTTTCTGGGAGCGTTGTGCGTATTTCAACATGACGCATCGTCATTACATAAAGAGGGAAAGTTTCGTGGGCATAAATTTATAAAGAACAGAAAAAATTCAGACACTTCAGGTCATTAATAAAAAAATTGTTTATTTACAATAAGAAATAACTTAACAAGCAGCACATCTTCCTCCAAAGGCAGAGCTTAAGGGTGTAAAAGAATACAAAGTAAGTCTTGCATACTGTGTTTTTCGCAAAAGATCACGAATTTAAGTGAGAGCACGCTCACAATACCCCTTGCGCATACAATTATACTCATTAGAAAAATTAAAGTTCCTTAACCAATACAAAGTGGTCCCCTTTAACTGATTTCAGTGAAAATCAATCCCAACCTTGATTTTATTACTAATAAAAATATAATTTATTTTAACTTAATATCCATTCATCAAAGGTTGATGGATATTGATCATGAAATGGAGGCGCTATCCAGGCGACGCATCTCAATCATTTTTTACTAACCTTGAGTCATTTCTGTGAAAATCAATCTAATCGATTATTTTGTCCTACTAACCATTCTCCAGCGTTTGGGGAATCGGTCAAAACTGTATGTGCTATCCTGGAACACGCCTAAATCATTGATTTTTTAAAATAAGTCTCCTTCAAAAAGAGTTGAGCCCCTAGACCAATTTCTATGAAAATCAATTCTATTCAAAGTTTCATTGCTACTTACCGTTTATCACAGGTTGCAGGAAATCGGTCAAAAAATTGAGGCGCTATCCTGGCAACAACGAATTTTGATAGACTGACGACAAGTCAAAAATATTATACCTCTGCAACTTTATTGCACGATATATAAAAACTAAGATGGTGGTATTTACACAGTCATGGATGTCGACTGATCGTTTTACTTATAGCCTTACTTTATATTAGGTCTTCTATTCTTCAATGTTTTTAAGTGTCAATAGTTATGCCTTCAGAACTACAGAAAGGTATAACAATGTAATACAATTGTTTTCACTGTATGTTGCCATAGGCCACTGTTTCTTTCCCAAAAAGAATTGTGTGTAATGGAACGAGGTGTTATTATTATAATTGCCATTATCGTCATAATTATTGTTGTTGATCAATTTTGTCGAATTAATAATACAAATTAAAATTCATTTTTCGACGTTTTAGAAGCATTCTGTGAATTTTATGTTGCTTATTAGAATAAGATATTTGTATTTTCAAATGCGTAAATGCAATTAATTAGAAATAATCAAGGTAAACAAGATACTAGCGGATATCAAAAGAATGCAATCCAGGGACAACGACCGGACAACGAAAGCAGACATACATAACAAGGAATTTAAAGTAACAAAAATAATACATACACAGTAACAAAAGTGTATGAGCAACTAGGGACTCCACTAGAACATGGGAGCATGGACCAGCTGCACCGGTAGGGTAAATGTCCTGTGCTTTTCTAGAAACACCCTCCGAGTTGCCTATAATGTCAAGTCCTGGGTAAACGAAAAAAGGAAAAGAAAACTATGACACGTTGGACAAATCAGTTTTCATGGTGCAGATGGATACACCGGTACGACTCACGAGTTCATGATGACGACAATAAAACTTCTGTATTTATGACTTCAATCTTGTAGCAACATAACTCTGTTCCAGAAGCCTAATTGTAAGAAGTCTAGCGCGATATAAAATGGCTGCTTAATTACAGCAAGCACTGGAATAATGTATGACTTGTGATATGAAAACGCCATACGCAGGTTCTAGAGTGATGTTGTCACACATGACGAGAAAGTTGACAATACGGAATGAAAAGTCATCCCGTTTGTCGTATAGTTTGGTCAATAGCTTTCCTTTATTATCGATCTCTAAGTGTAGATCAAGATACGAGGCTGACTTCAAAATGTCTGTAGTATCCTTTGTCTCAAGTTCTTTGTGATAGATGCTATGCATAAAATTCCCGAAACTATGATTTGTTTAACGAAAATACGTAATCTATAAAGCAGAAGCTGAGATTAAAGGGTCTAGCTTAACGATGTTCATTCTTTTGGAACAGTTCGGTTATTAAGTCAGCCTGATAAGAGTGATGAAATAGGTCAGCAAGTAGAGGAGCAAAATTTGTTCCCATTAGAATAGCGACTGTTTAATTTGTTGAAAAACGCGTTAACCACACTGGATAAATATGTTGTCGATCAAAAATTCAAGAATTTTGAAAACATCTTCGGTATATTTGGAAGATGTTTTGGAATCGATTTTTTTCAAGGAATAGGAAATATCTTCCATGAACTACATATTTGTATCTAGGGATACCGTCATGTTTGGAGTAACAACAATGTATAATATTTTTGAATCGTGATTTTAATTGACTATGGGTAATAGAAGTGTAAAGAAAAATCAACTATTTAATGTTTTTGTAATCTAATAATGAGCTTGAATTGACGGTTTCCAGAAGATCTTTCGAATTTTTCAGGATCCACATTGAATTAATACCACTACGAGATTAACAAGTGTCGTGGTAAAATTGGAGACACTCTTTGACAGCTGTGAGTATACAAGTTAAAAGAAAGAGGTTTGTGGGGATATTTTGCAGATCCAGCCATGTAGCGTTGTTTGTATGGGTTTTTGTGGAGTAGAGGAATCCAGTACATAGACAGTAGATCACAATCATCGTCTTTGGAAGAGAGACAAAAAGAGGATAGCACAGATTTATGGTTTTCCACTATTTCTACTTTGGACAGTGTGGTGGCAGTATAGGTCTTATAACTGCAATTATTTTCTACGTCTACCTCTGATTTGATACATCGCATCTACCTCAAAGAACTTCAGATAAATGATACTACAGACACTATGAAGTCAGTCTCATATCTTGACCTACACTTAGAGGTCGATGGTAAGGGAAAGCTATTGACCAAACTTTCAAACAAACATGATTACTTTTAATTCAGAATTGTCAACTTTTCTTTTATCTTTGGCAGCATCTCTTTAGCACCTGCGTATGGAGTTTTCATATCACAACTCATACGTTATGCCAGAGTATGTCGTAACTATGCAGACTTTTTTAATCGCGCTAGAATTCTTACAATAAGGGTTCTGGAAAAGGGTTATGTTGCTAGTCATTACTACAGAAGAAGTTTTATGGTCGTCATCACGAACTCGTGAATCGTTACGATGTATCCAACTGTGCCATGAAAACTGATTTTTCAATGTGTCATAGTTTTTCTGTCCTCTTTCGTCTACCCCTGACTTGACTTTTTATGAGCAACTCGGCGGTTGCTAGAAAAGCAGAGGACACTTACTCTACCGACGAAAACGATGTTGAAAAATGAAATGAACATCACTTCTAGCAGAATTTTTCTTAGGGAACGGTTTAAACATTTCTGATAAAGCACTCTCTAAGATTACTTAAGTGTAATGACTGCAAATACTTACTGCTTTTCATCTACTAACTTCTGGACATCTGCTTTAATTATGATCATATCTTTTTCACATTGTTGGGTATTGGTCAGGGATGGCACTTTATGTTCATTTGTTTTCCCATCTTTTCTTTGATCTTTGGGCATTGCATTTCTTGTAGTTTCTTCTGTTGTTCGCTTTAGGATCTTGATGATTTCGCTTCTAGTCGCCTGTGTCTGTTCATACTCACTTTAAATTCAAATAATTACTTTGAGTTACTTAAAATAGTCTTAAAAAATATCTTGATAAATTTGAAATTTTATTAACAGAATTCTACAGAAGGTAGACAAATCCGTAAAACTTGTTTATATTATCGTAAAATTGACTTTCGGTGAAAATTGGGTAAAAATTAAGTGCATCAACAATTTTCTGTGTTAGTTCGCATAAAATTCAATAAACATCTTATTTTGTGATTCTGTTTTAAATATGCACAACTTTTCAGAAATTGACGCTAAACTCACTTTATTTCTTTTAAAAGTTTGTCAACTTCTTTCTCAATACATTTTGCATCATTTAAACATTTTGTGCATAGTGCGGTCGTCGTTTTTCTCTGTTTAGGATCATTGTTTTTTCCTGTCTTTTTTCCTTGTGAAGAACTTTGTTCGCTGATATTGGGTTTATCTTTGCTAGATTCTAATTTGCGTCTAATAGATGAGACACTATTCTGAGCTTCCCGATATTCCCTGTCATAAAAAAAGGTTAAATGTAATTTGATTCTGTCATTTAAAAATTTAAAATATTAATTAGCGGTGACTCAAATATGTCTAGATCGCCCAACTGGACAATTCGACTTCTGGAAGTTATAGCATTTGATTGAGGACAACAAAAGTATATGTTTTAAAATAGTCTTTTCTTACATCATTCATCCTTACATTTCTAAACCCTCGTTAAGCATTATCAAATATAAGTACCAGAATGTGTTCCCTTACATGTCTTCAACGACATATTTGAGCAGCCAAAGTCAATTGTTGAGCCACCAAAAAAGTGAATCAATGCTTAGTAAATAGCAGTGATGTCAACGATCCGATTGTGTTTGAAAAATCTGTGGTTTCTGAGAAACTGATATTTGAAAAAATATCGCCGAGTTACCCTCTGAAAGTTTAGAAGGAATGGCAACGAACGAACACACGGAAAGCTCACATGGACATTCGTTCAAGATTGGTATCAACTGAAATTAACAGTAACACACCACCAAACCTTAACGAAATCAAATGGACAGAGTACACGGGCAGTGTATTTGTCTACTGGTTTCTATAATTATCCACAAAGTTTATCATGTTATTTTTTTATTCTATACTGAAAATTTAAATATTGGAAATGAAATATTTGGGAGATGAGCACGCCTTGCCGTCGATAATTCACGAAGACCACAATGCTGATAGTAATCTTACAGACTAATACAATTATTATGAAATTATGATAAATATTGCCTCTAACTCTATATTTTGGCACGGTACATGTACCTCATATTACCTGATTTCTGTCCCAACTAACTCCAGTTGTTGTATAACTTCTTTTTTTTCAATTTTCTTTCCTTTTCCATCACCACTGGTACTTACACCACGTAAAGTAAGGACTTTGTCATAAATCTCTTTAAAGGTATTTCTAAAATGAATTAACCAAAGTTTATATTATAAGGCATGGTCTGCTATAGCCATATACTGGTAAAAATGATATAATGACACAAACTAGTAAGTAGCACTCCAGCTAAGAATCATGCAAAATGTGATACATGGTTGGAAATACTACATATTTTTATTTTTGATTTTTCGTTTAAAATGTTACATTAAACTGAAAATAACAATTGAATTATTATAGAACTCATGTTCATAAGAGATAATTGTAAATTATACTGAATTGCACTTTTTCCTATGAACAATATAACCCTTAAACGTTCATAGCAATTACTTCTTTCGTGATACACATATGAATTTGTAGTTCACACATGTTGCATCGCTTAAGTGTAGCTTACTGTTACAGTTAACTAGAGCATCTAAACAGCCTGAATCGCTCACCTGGCTTGATAAGCAATATTTTATTTTATTTTTCGTAAAAGCGGCCATTGTTTTATTGGATAAAAATACTTGACGCAATACCTAAGGAACAATCATATCAATTTTCATTGCATTCTGTCCAATAGTTTTGAGGAGAATTGTTTTTAAAGTAATTATATTAAAAAGGCAAAAAAACTTCGTAAGAGGGCAACAACTCCAACATGGCTTCACACCCATAAAATTTGACCAGATAGATCTTATCAGGCTGAACACTTTTTACCTATGCCAAAATGTTTTAACCCTAACGGTTTTGGAAATATACGCGAAAAACTATCTGATCCCTATGTTCTATAATTAATAACGGCGACCACGTTTTTCGACGGATCAAAAATCTCCACATCAGTTCTATGCAAATTAGCCTAAGGAACATTCATACCAAGTTTGGCTCTATGGTATTTGGTCTAATAGTATCAGAGGAGAGGTTTTTTTTTAAAGTAAATGACATTTAAAATAGCAAAAAGACGTCGGAAAGGGTTCATAACGCCAACAAAATTTAAATGAAAATTTGACTACAAATAGATTAAATCATACTAAACATTTTTATCCTTCCAGTAGTTTCCTGAACCACACGATTTTGAAGATATGCGACTTCTGATTGACCCTATGTTCTATTTTTAGTTACGACGGCCACGTTTTTCCACGGATTAAAAAAATAATAACGACGACGGACGAAGGCAACGACTCACTTGACGCTTCGGGAAGGGGGGCTAAAAAGGCATATCCACAGTAGTTTATCAATATAATTTAAGCAACTTACGTTTCTGGTAAAGGAGATTTTCCTACCACTTCCATATCCAGTGCGGCATTTGGGGTACTTTGATTATTTGATTTAGAACTTCCCTGTGTGTAAATGAAACGTCGCTTAAACGAAAACTGTTTACGAAATATGAAAGAAAAAAGACCTGACTTTTTAACTAGGTAATAATCCCAAATGTAAGCAGGATTATTCTCAACCTGACGGTGTATACTCTAAATCAAATATACGGTTTAGAAGGAGTTGTGCGTACTTCCTGTTTTAAACGTAAAATCCATAAGTTAAATTATCTCGCTTTGTAAACAATTATAAACTTCTTTAATGCACATCTACAAATGATGCTTAAACGTCTTATTTAATACTTTTCATCGATTTAAATAAAGCGGTTCAGGAGGAGTTGCGTTTAAAATATTTTTACATGTCCTCCGCCAGGCGTTGCACAAGAGTTTTCTTCCTTCATATGTTTCTTAGATCCTCCCTGTTAAATTTCGTTAAAACCGGATAAAATGTTTACAAAATACGCTGAGACAGAAAGCGTGATTTATATTTACCTTCTACTTTGTTGCGGGGGTATAAAAATATATGAAGCATTACCCAAAATGAAATAAGGGACCAGTTATTTCCATTTGTTATATTGTAATATGTACGGAGATAAATCTGTCGTTTGTAGAAACTACTGGTCAGTAAGTGGTTGAGAACTTAGATTAGTCCACTCTTTGTACTGCTTAACTTTATCCGCAGATAAAAGAAAAACCTGAAATTTTAATTCAATGCTGCCTTTTTAAGAAAGGCGGACTAGCATGTTAGCTTTTACGATCTGAACTTTTTTGTTGACAATAAATTGCACATGACAACTGGCAGACAATAGCCATAAGGATATGCACGAACTGTATTATACTTTCCTGATCATATCCTACACTAGTATGGGACATTTACTCCAACAAAAGAAATGTAAGTCAGCAATTTTCTTTTATTTCAACTTTCAAAAATGTATATAGTATATTTTTCTTTTTACCACTTACTGATCCATTAGTTTCAATGACAAATTTTGGTGCCTACCCAAAACTAATTTTGTTTTAGTTTTAAGCTGCCGAGAAAAGCATGCATTACAATACATAACAAAACTTTAAGCGCTAATATCTCCCGTGGGCAACTTTCATTTCCGCTTTTATTTTTGAATGCAGTTTCTATGAGGCCTACTGAAGGATTTCCAATAAAAAAAATATTTGGGTTTTTTTTGTGTGCTGAAATATTATTTGACTGGTTTTAGTGTAAAAATTCTCCCTTACTTTTTCTTTAGTAGAACAAAACCAAATTTTAAGTTTTAATATCTCCAGTGGACTACTTTTATTAGCACTTATATTTCCTAATATACTTTCTACGGGGCCTACAGAAAGATTTCCATAAAACACATTTGGTATTAAATAATGCATGAATCTTTATAAGCATCTGCCTGGTTTTTAAGGCAGAGGTGTACTTAAATGTTCAAGAGTGATCATTTAGATCTAAGAAGAAGTACGAAAGAGATTACACCTTCCTCGTAAAAGTACATACTGATTCCTAATGTCACCACAACACGAGCCTAGTGAAGCAGAGTGGCGGTGATGAAGTTACCTTGTCAGCATTTAAAAAATTCTGGACATGGTGAAACGCAACAATAAATTCACTTAAGCGTATAACCTAAATACAAAATAGTAAATACTTCCAGAGATCACCCGCGTCTTCAATATGTGTAAATACACCCAAGTTGCTCATTTCTTTTGTTACTTTGTATGCATTATTTAAGTTACTTACATGTAATGTTCTTTGTTGTGTATGTTTTCAATGTTAAGTCTTTGGTCTTTGTCCCTGCATTACTTTCTTTGATTTCCGCGAGAACTTTGGTTCCCTTGATTACTCTTTTTAAAAGTAAGCTCTGGATAGCCCCGACAACAAAAATAACAAAAATCCACGGTAACAGAACGATGTCAATTCTTCGCTGTGTGGACAGGCATATAGAAATCTGCAGTGGGATTACATTAGTTTTATAAGGTCTTAACCACCCTCTTACAAGTAAGGTAAAAATGAACTGAAACAAAAAACCAACGTTTTTTTTACGATATAACATACCATGAGGGCATAACTTTTTGTAGGTTTAAACTGGTCTGGAGCTGGAATGTCAGTTAACTTCTAGCTAGTCCTTTGTTCATTTGTGTAACGAATAATCAGTTCCTTTATTTCTGTTATAACATAGGACTCAGACCATTTTATACTGAATTGGTACTGACTGGTTACAGTTAGTAGGTGTGTTAAATTGTGCGATATTTTTTTTCACAATAGCTAGATTTAAAAGGTGGTTGTGATCACGCCAAAATACTGTAACCCCGCAACATTTTTTGGTGCTTGTCCCAAATCAGAAATTTCTGGCCTCTGTATGTATTGTTTCGTTTTCACTTTCAGTTCACTTTTATGTTGCTGAAGTATATCGGGGCAACTTTTTCGCTGTACCTGTGAATAATGTTGTTTTTGGGCCAGCTGCAGCCTGTCCTCTGGTGTGAGGGTTTCCTTGTAGTTCATTGAAGATCTGTGGGAGGCCTTGTGCTGAAGTTTTTGCCTGATCGGAGTTTTGAACTACAAGAAGAACACTCCCGTCTGTTTTCAGACCATAATTTTTAAACCCCCACCCCCAGCAGCGTAAACATGGTTTGGATGGTTTATTAGTTAATTTTTCTAAATATGCTCAGTGTCCGTGGTTAAATTTAGAAAACAGAATATAAGATTTGCCATAATTTAGCATGCCGCATAACCAAGGGAACCAAGATTCATATTGCTGTTAGGTTAAATGCTGGGTGTGTTAGCTCTGACACAGTTACAATAAGTGGTTTTGGCCAATCTTAAAATTACATTAATTGAACACATTGAACATGTGTTATATATAATGTATAGTAGTTACAAATGTAGCTTACTGAATTAAAGTTACAAAGGGTTATGAAAATACAATTTATATATCAAATGATAAAGACTTTTTTTCATGCAATCTGATATGAAATTGGAAGACAACCTCAGTAATTTAGGATTTTTACTGTTAAACTTATACTTAGTTTTTTTATAATATTAAACGTATCAAAGTTTTTTATATAAAGAAGAAATTTTCAGTTTTAGTTCATCTCTTAGTGTGTTGTATAAATCACACTCAAATAAGAAATGTTCTTCGTCTTCAATGTTAATATGGCATACGGGGCATATTCTATTGTCATTTGGAATATTGAGGTGTCTTCCTCTCTCAATCATATGCTGATGAGAGCTAATTTTTATTTTGGATATCATGGATCTCTCGGCCAGTTTAGACAAATCATCTATATAATTTGGTCTAGTTCCAGACCTATAAAGTTTTCTATAAAAAGATAATTTTGAAGAATTACTGATATACATATATAAATTTTGTACTTGTAAATATTGATCTGATATTCTTTGTTTAATCATTGGTAACTTTATTTTAGTGCACTTGGGTTACTCATTAAATAGCCAAAGCCCAAGATATCTAGTAACCTTTTGGTATTAGTTGTCCAAGTGTTTGAATCCTTTGTAATATAAAAAATGGTATAAAAGAGTAGTATTATTGGAATAAATATGATTTAGAAATCCAATGATTGAAAAAAAATTTTACATTGCAGGGGCAATCTACATAGTTCTGCACGACAAGCATAGTTGCAAGATTTACAGTTAACTCCAAGTAGTTCTTTAATAAATTTAGTATGTAATTTTTCAAGGTAAATTGATGTATTCTTCAGAAGTAATTCATTTCCCCAAATTTCACTGCAGTAAAGTATAATTGGAGAAACTAAAGAGTCAAAAAGTTTCTTTAAAAGTCTACATGGCTTGTTTAATCCAATAACTTTCTTAACTATGAAATAGGTTTTTCTAGTTTGTCAATCAAAATATCTATTTCTAAATTGAAATTTCCATTATATTTAATGGTTAAACGCAAATATTTATAATGCGTTACACTTTCAAGAGGTAAATTTTTATATATAAATGAATTTTCATGTGTTTTACCATTAGAATTGAAGATAATAACTTTAGATTTGTCTGCATTGACCTCAAGTTTCCATGATTTACAATAAGAGTGCAATTTATCTAAACAATGTTGTAAACCAGTCTAACTTTCTGACAATAAAACAAAGTCATCAGCATATAAGAGAATGTTGAATGGGGATTCTTCTATGACCACTGGATCCGTCTCTGGATGGTCAACATGTTTTGTTAAATCATCAATAAAGAAATTAAATCAAATGGTGTTCAAACATCTCCTTGTTTCACTTCACGCTCGGAGGGAAAGATTGGACTTAGACCATTATCAAATTTTATTCTGAATGATGTATTTGTATACTTTGATATGAGAATATTTGATATTAACAGTGGGAATTCATTTTTTGGAATTTTATAGAAAAGCCATTTTCTCCACACGGTATCAAAAGCCTAAGATCTATA
Organism: Perna viridis; assembly: GCA_037379345.1. Classification (NCBI taxonomy): domain Eukaryota; kingdom Metazoa; phylum Mollusca; class Bivalvia; order Mytilida; family Mytilidae; genus Perna; species Perna viridis. Next base: position 1,624,061 of record CM074520.1, read on the forward strand.
AAAGCTTCAAAGACTTTTTTGTGTTTCGATTTTTTTGCATTGAAAATTGACTTTAATGTAAATAAGTGGTCAGAAGTGCGACTTTTTTCTTTAAATCCAATTTGGTTTTTACTTAAAAGGTTTTTTTTTATCAAATTTAAGATTGTTAAGTATGACTGTTGAAAAGTTTCCCAAGGTCAGATGTGATGGATATTCCCCTGTAATTACCAGGGTCAAATTTGTCACCTTTTTTATTTTTAGCACTAAGTAGTTTTCGTTCTAGTTTCTGAAGTGGTTTTATTAGAAAATCTACAGCATTCTTTATCATTTCATTTGATATCATATCACATGACGTTGATTTCCCATTTTTGAGTGAACTAATAGCTTTCTTAATTTCATCTATTTTGATTTCCTCTTTATATTTGGAAGTGAAAGATGATTCATGTTTTAGTTCATTAAATAGTTTATTATATTCATCATCTACATTGTTTTGAAGGTTAATGTTATTATTATTTTCCTTATTCAAGGTCTTACAAAATTCAGTATAAAGTCTTAAGAGGAATATTTGTCTTTTCTGATTTTGAATTATTGTCTAGTTTGTTAATTAGATGCCAAAAGGATTTGGGGTCTTTATCATTCATGGAGGAAAAGTTCTGAGCAAAGTTTTGTACCCCTACCTATAGTATACCCTCTCTCTTGGCTTTGTTTTCAAACCGAATCTTCGATTTTTGGGTAAAATCAAATGAATAGTTACCTTCTTGAAGCATGTTGTGTCAAATGATGTCCTTAAATAAATGGTAACTATAAACAACTTTCGTTCCTAATATTACTTCCTTCTTGACAGTTTGGACAAAGGGAGACAAACGTATTTCAGCATCGGTTAAAAAGTTTAAAAATATTTTAATTGATTTGATTTCTGATGCAAACGCATGGTTTTTAGTGTCAAAAATTGGTTGACTTCACAAGCTTAATGCAAGAAAGTATAAACATATTTCGAATTCTCCATAGTCCGGGACTACGTGCAGTTATATGTTTTCAGTTTAAGATTGCTACTTGTTATGATAACAATCCTATAGAAGAGTTTTTAAAAAAATCAAATCTATATAATCATAAAAGAAGAGGGAGGAGAAGAAGAACTTTCATTATCAATAGGCCCGTGAGGGCATAATAAATTACATATGTTAAAATTATAACGCCACATTACATTGAACCTACGTTATAAACATAACACAGAATTATAATGACTAATTTACAACACAGTACAATATAGTATGAAAATGTGGGATGTCAGGTACAACAGAGACGAGGCTGGGGTAATATATATATAGAAAGGTCTGAAAAATTCCCAACGTTGTTAGAACTGTCAAATTTGCGATGCAAATTTTTGGTCGTTCCCACCGCGGGACTCGAACGCGTACTGCTGTGACATCTATGGCAACACCGCCTGCACAAAGTCCAGCGCAGTACAAGTTCGAGTCCCGCGGAGGGAACGACCAAAACTTTGCATCGCAAATTTGACAGTTCTAACATCGCTGGGAATTTTTCAGACCTTTCCATACGTTTATATATCTTCCCTGTATCAATTTGATTCGATGGAGCAGTGTAGCAAATAGAGTTGTCACATTCTGAGAAGTTGTATATATATATATATATATATATAAAGGTCTGAAAAATTCCCAACGATGTTAGAACTGTCAAATTTGCGATGCAAATTTTTGGTCGTTCCCTCCGCGGGACTCGAACTCGTACTGCTGTGACATCTATGGCAACACCGCCTGCACAAATTCCAGCTCCCCAGACCACTCGGCCAGCTAGGCTATATAAAAATATAGCTTTCGCTGGCCGGGTCATTCCTCCTCGTAGGATTAATCTAGGGCTGTAACTTAGTACACGATGTATAGTGGTACGGGACAGTTCATTTAGATGTTAATATGTAGGATAGAGGATCAAATTAATGATGCATGTCACAACAAATCAATATTATACAACGTCTCAGAATGTGACAACTCTATTTGCTACACTGCTCCATCGGATCAAATTGATACAGGGAAGACATATAAACGTATAGAAAGGTCTGAAAATATACCATACATCGTGTACTAAGTTACAGCCCTAGATTTATCCTACGTGGAGGAATGACCCGGCCAGCAAAAGCTATATTTTTTTATATAGCTTAGCTGATCGAATGGTCTAGGGCGCTGGACTTTGTGCAGGTGGTGTTGCCGTAGATGTCACAGAGGTACGAGTTCGAGTCCCGCGGAGGGAACGACCAAAAATTTGCATTGCAAATTTGGCAGTTCTAACATATCATTGGGACCTTTTCAGACCTTTATATATATATATTCTGAGACGTTGTTCTGAGAAATATATATATATGTTCCAACCACAGCTATCTATTTATATTCAGTTATAAATATGTTCAAATGAACATTGCCATTTCTGAGTTGCGAAGGGCTTCAACGATCAAATTGTTATATCCTTGTGTCCGGGGCAGGAAGTGCAGCTTTTTGGAGAGTACAAACGCCGAGGACACCTATGGACGATGCTTTATATAACAGATAGGAACTGTGCCCAATTCAAAAAGATATTGAGTCATTTTACAGGTTGGTTACATCTTGCTTTGTTTTATGAGGTTGCAAATATTAGTCAATATATAAAGACTTTCTTTGTTTAGTAGCCAAATTACCTTTTCATCAGATTTTAACAAGCTGAAATTTGAAGAGATAAGATAAATAGATGTGTACATATTTTCCTTGTATCCTCAAATGATTTGCAAGACAATAAAAAGTGTTTTACATCATCTACCTCATCAGTGTTGCACCTGAGGCATGTCCTGCAGTGCCGATGAGTACCCTGATAAGGACATAGTTTAATTCTAAGTCGCTGTGCAGATATACGTAATCTTGTGAAATTTTCCCTTTTGAAGGTAACATAGGTGCATAATTTTCCATCCGCACTTTTTCTCATTGGATTCTTCCAGCTTTTTACATAATATTGGTATAAATGGTTTTTTTTTATATACAAAAAAGAAAATCTGTAAGAACTTGTATTTTTCAAGTCCTTTCAGTCCTTTTATATTTTTAGAGCATATGAGATTGATCCATACCAAGATGGAGATTTTGATCATATAATGATTTTGATGCTTTATATGCATCTTTCAGGAGTGGAAATGATGTATCTAAATTCTCCAGTATATGCTAGTATATATTATAACATGGATTTCAAAATATCTAAAGTCTAAAGGAAATCATCTTAATTCTGAGAGTGTAGTAATATTCGTTGCTCTTTTACTAACCCCAAAACATATCATATATATATGTTGTTTCAGAAGTGCGACGTTTGTTACGGACCTTCAAATGCCGTGCGACATCATATCTTATCAACTTAGTCCATGGGCTGGGAGGGTCCACCGTGCACCCCACCTCACCCAACAGCCCCCACTCATCAACTTCATGGTGATTTTTAGGTACCTTTATAATTCCCATTACCGAATCAATTTGTCGCGAAAGAATATTCTCGAATTCTTTTTTCAGTATAAGCCTATATTTGTACCCGACTGGGTCAAAAAGGCAAGATTTTTGTGACTCAATTGTTTGAGCGTCTAAGTCTTCCTGGGACAGCATGGGATACATCACTATCATAATTATGAATACCTGGAATATGAGTTCTACAATGTCAGTATACTGTGAATGAGAATTCTGTTTGATACTGATACCGGTTTTCTAGGGGTAGTGGTAATGTTTGGAACATTTTTTTTTTAAATGTCATTCTTTAAAATTAGTTTTCCGTGGTTTATTTATGTACAAAATCAAATTATCTATTGAATGATACCAAATCTGTGACGTTTTAGTTGGGCAATAGCTTGAAGAGTTGAATTTATGTGACTTTTTACGGAAAAATCGAAAATCCCACTTTTCGCTTTTTTGGACAAATTCTGACTACGAAAATCAAAAGAACCTAGAAGTATTGATTGTAATAATAATATACAGAAAATACCAAATAACCTATTTTTAATGAAGCAAAAATACTATAGGGGTTTTGACATGGATAAATATGTCAATTTAAGCGATTTTTCGGTGGGGAAGGGGTACATTTTTTTCATTTTACCCCAAAACCGTAATATAAAAAAACGTAAAAAAAATGGATTTGGGCCTCAACGAGGTATAAAAAGTAGCCAAAAAGCAGATTTTCTTCAGTTAATATTTTTGCGACAAAAACATTCATAAATGGGAGGTATAAGAGTACATGAGTATATGAAAATCATATTTTGGTTCATGAGTGGGGTACATGGGGGGGTCATTTCAGCCAGCGTACTAGTTTATATACGGAAAAGGTGTAGGAAATTTTAGCGCCGTTTATCCATAGTGCATTTCAACTAATTTTGACCTAACAATATTAGAGCAGTGGACGGATAAGGACTATTAGAACTTTAATTAACCTAGAGGGTATACGACTATATCATACGTCAGTGGAACGACAAATCAATGCTATTTTTGACTGCAGTTTTGCAATTTTTTAGAGGATGGGTCAAAGATCAATCGACCCCAATATTACCCTTTAGTTTTAGTGAAATTGTGCGCTGTAGGGATCGGGAAACATGTAAAGATCACATGTATATATAGAATTTCAAAAATGGAAAAAAGGACTTTTTCCGACAGAAGGTCACTATTTCATCGCTGAACAAAAATGCCCCTAAAATTGGTGGCATTTTGTGCCTTTTTTCTTTGATTAAGATATAATCAGGGACCGTTGAATATTACGATGTATACCTAAATATTCTGTACCGAATAATAGATAAAACAAAAACAACATTCTCGATTCGATTTGCAACATGAGCTTTGCAAAATGAGTTTGAAGTTGCAAATTTTCACTATTAATTGTACTTAAATTGCCTTGTTTTAATACAGAATCATTTTCCGGACAATTTGTATAATTAATTTATGGCTGTTTTATATGAAAAGAGACAGGTGTAAAGTATCGAAAGTACATCTATCTTACATTACATTACGTTTTCGACGAAAAGACTTAAGGTTCCCTGATTTATTTTGTACACACAAAAATCTTTTCTTTCTTCTTTCTTTTTTTTTCGGCATTCCAATGGGAACAAATTGTGCTCGTCAAATTGCTGAACAATATTTCACTCTTATATAATACATCATGCCCTCACGGGCCCATTCAAATGGATAATAAAAGTTCTTCCTGTTTAGTTTATCCACTCCGGACAGGGCGTCGATATTTCGGGTATCCCGAGCCCGAGCTCAACTTCCCCGAGCTGAAAATGATTAATGCAGACATCTTTAAAATGAGGTGAATTTATGAGTACAATATCAATATATTGAAATAATCAATTTAATGAGAGATAAATTTTGCTTTCAAGCATCGAAGAAAATGTGTTTCAAAATGGGTATTTTAGGTATCCCGTCTCGGGAAAGGGAGGTAACTCGATCAAAAAATTGCCTAAATTATAGAGTGCAATATCCGATCAGCGAGTTTGGTCGGATACTAAATTAAAATAGTGATGGTTAAAATTTTCCAAGAATAACCAGATGAAAGTATTTCAATATCATGTTGATTTTGTTATAAGCCTTGAAGTTGTCTAAGCTGTATTTTTTATAGTTAAATATATTTATGAGCCCTCGAGTCTCATTTTAACACCATATGTTTTTTATAGCACTTTTACTGTTTTTTTTATATGTTTTGATAACAATGGTAAGTATTTCAAATTGGTCGAATTATATGAACAGACTGCAATTAATAACTGCACAAACGCTAAACACCTGGTTGGGCCATACAACCCCCGGATGGGATCTTTCGTATGTCATTCCCATCAATGAACAGACGACAATTTGACAAGTCTGTTTATTGGACTACTGTCAGTGCCTTGTCAAATAAATAAACCAATATGAAGTCAAACACATTTAGAACTGACCAAATATATTCCTTTTACAATTTTTTTTTCAAATATTTATCTTCTTGACTTGTAAGGGTGTGTATTTTCGTTTTCGTTGAAACATGTAACAGTTAAGTTTAAACACATTTTATTACTTGTAAAGTAATGGATCTGACACAAGTTATACCATCTTATGTAGTCTTCTCCAATGTAACATATTTAATGAATGTATTCAATTTCTGATTAGTTTATACGCTATAACCTAATTATGGTCCGTTTACGCTGATTACAGAAACATAATCCGTATAAACTAATCAGAAACTGAATACATTCATTAAATATGTTACATTGGAGAAGACTACATATTTTAATCAAAAGTACATATTTTAATTAAAAATAAAAACAAGAATGATATATCCATCACTTTTATTAACACTGAGTAGACAGCAACTTTAATTTTCCCGCCGTTTAGTAATTCTAGTAAACAAATTGGCCGCCATTTTAAAATCAGCGGCAAGACGCTGTCATTTCATCACTGGGAAATGTTCAGTTATTTTCCAAAATTGAAGACAGAGTTATTAAAGCAGGAATTTGACATAAACCCGGCGGACATAAAGTTAGCAGAAGTGAGTTCAAAATTACCTTATCCAATCGGATCCCCAGTTACGTGTGTCTGATCATCATGGTTTAAGTTTTGTGTAACACGTGTGTCATCCTGGAGAGGAAGAGGTACCAAACTTTTTTTCAGATTCATTTGATGATGATGTGGTTGGTGTAACAAGTTCGGAATGGTATCGCTCATTGTTTTTTTTCTGCATAGTTGAGCAATCGCGATTGTAACTACAGACGGATGCCTCGTTTTTGTGATCACTCGTGCATTATATGGCGAATCTCAAAGCCAGCATCATTCATGTTCTGAATTATTGTGGCACGTAAGCAGTGTGCAGTGTATTTGTTTGTGCATTTTGCATTCTTTGAAATGTCAGCCATATACCTTGAGAACTGATACATTTTGTTGGAATGTTAGTATACCATATATCTTGTGACGACGGATTTGCAAGTACAATTATCGAACTGTGATTAAATAGACTTGTTGCATCAGGGTTTGTTTTTGAAAAAAACAACAACAATTTCACAGGACACCAATCACCTGCACCTGGAATGGCGTACATCCTTTTTTCCTTAGGATCATCTGAAACATCAATTCCACCTTGCCATTTTTTTTGGTTTCATGTGCGAGGCATATATTCATTGCCATTTTCATCATTTTTGCATATAAATGAATTTAATTTAAGTTGTTCGTGGAATTCTAATCCCCTGGAACAAACATGAATAGCAATTAAAAACCAGACACGAAATCTTAAAACTATTGGATTCATTTCTCCATACAGGTAAGTGAAAATTTGTTTCAAGTCATTTGGAGATTTGATATCTTTGTGTTTTGTTGGACGGGCCAAACCTTCTTGCAAGTTTTACCATCTATAATATTATATCTTGTTCTGAATTCCCTCCCTCATACAATATCTAAATATATCCTCCCTCAATCCTGGAGATGTCGGTTTATTGCTGAACGAATTGATTTGTTTGTGTTTTTGGTATATTCTGCGGCCTGCTCTGTTGTCATTTGTTTCGCTCTAATTTCTGTGTTTTTAGGTGTGGCCTCAGCATAAAGTTTCCCTAATTTATCGTCCAGTTGTGTAGCTGTTATATTTGAGAAGTCTGTAATTCAAAAATACAAATTTATAAAAATCTAAATAAAAGTAGAAACACACACCTTGGAAAAGTCTGACATCCCATTTAGTGCTCTTTTTTGTTGATTTTGCTTGTTTTTTCTCTTTAAGTTCTTGAAGGTCCGTCGCCTTCACACTTTTGAATCTTTTTTTTTCTGTTGATTTACTAGAAGCTCAGGATTTGGAACATTGAAATTTTGAAATCTGTCAGCAGAAAAAGCCTTTTCTAAATCAGCATTTGCCTCACAAGAGGATGTGGAAGCAAAAATCTCTGTTGTTATTTCCTCAAAGGAGTTTTTAGGGTTAAAAAGGAAACTCAACACGTCTAAATTCCATTTCTTCATCAAAGGGAACATCAAAGGATGCCATTTTGTCAAAGGTAAACAAGCAGACGACGCACGAAAAAAATATTACAGAAAAAAAAACCAACACATATTTTTTTTATTTATTTAATATCACAACATAAATTCATTAATACCAGGTTAAATGTGCATTTTATACATAAACAATAATTTATTGTTACAAAAACGTTTCAACGTTACAATATGACTGAAAACGTTGTTTCGGATGTTGACAAACAAAAAGTAATTCCGTAAAAGGTGGGCGTGGCCTAAATAGCAAGTTAGTTTATACAATTGAAACAATGTTGATTTTTGTCAACAAACCAATCAAATGGCAGGATTCTCATCAAATTAAAATATTTAACAATAATAGGAGCAAAACAAACATGTTCAAGTTAATTAACATTTTATCGACAGAAGAATGTATGATAAATAAAACTTAAATACTTCCATATACATATGTTTCTTCCGATGACGACGATGGTGATGACTTGATGATGTTGAAGTTGATAATGATAATGTCTTTTAGACCAAACATTCAGCAACTATTAAGCTAGAAGAAAATGTTTACTTTTCCTAATAAATTCATAGACGTGTATAAAAACTTGGGGTTTTTTTCCCTACCACAGTTAACAACTCACAATTTCTGCTAGAAAGAAAATCGATGTCTATAATGCAGTTTTGAGGTAGTCATCTCAGATTTTTAAGTAAGTCATGTCTTGTGTCAGTATACCGGGGCATTCAAAGAAGTAATAATAAACATCTTTCTCGTGCCCACATTGACAACTACAATTATTAATGTTATTGATGCGAAAAAGTTCGAAATTCAGGAATGAGTGGTCCGCACGAGACATTAATCGGGACTTGAATATTATTAAGTGATTTTTGTTTTAGTTCACGTTTTTGGAATAGTTTCTGAATTTCATGTCGATATATCAAGTACATTCCATTCACGAATAGTGGATGGAAAGAATAATCAAGGGAACCAAGGTTATAGCGGTAATTAAAGAATGTAATCCAAGGACAAAGACCAGACATGGAAGACAGACATACTCAACAGAGAACATGAAGTAACTAAAATCATACATACAAAGTGACAAAAGGAAATGAACAACTCGGACACCACTAAAAACTAGGAGAATGGACCAGGTGCACCGGTAGGGTAAGCGTCCTCTGATTTTCTATTATACCATTATATCACTACCGTTTCTTAGAGGATATGTACTCAAACTTTGAATACTAGGGGTATAAGTTCGCATAAATATTCAGGAGCATCTCCATGTTTGACATTATAGAATAAATTGAGTTTTCTCAGCATTTTAGTTGATTTTTTGATTGGTAATTTTATGGATCTAACTCACAAACTCAAGCACCTGTATTTTGAATGTAAATAGTCATGGGAAAAAGTCACGGAGAAATTTACGTATATTAAAATGATTAAATTTTTTTTTTAAAATTACCAAAAACATCGACTGTAAATGATAAAAATTTATATTTCATACTGAAATTAAATATTTTATATCATATTGGTACACATGTATTTTGTTGTTTGAAAAGTTGAAAGTTTATTTTTTTTTTTAGAAACAATCAAATGAAAAAAACAAACTTATTTCATGAAATATGAATTTTGAAAACAAATTAATATAAAAATTAACAGTTTTTTTATTGGCAGGGAAGACATTTACTTTCATAATTTACTTACTTATAACATGTATTAAAAGAGGGGAAAGCCACATCTGTTTTTTGTTTTTTTGGGTTTTTTTTTTGTTTAATTTTTGTTTCAGTGACTTTATTATGATCTATTCCGTTTACCGTATTTTCAAGTGGTGTAAACTTTCATGTAGTAATTTTACATAAATGGTTTTAAATAGGTACTGACCTGCATGATGCTTTGTTGACAATATTTTAACATTAGACAGGGACTTTATATTACACTGTATTAGATAATAATAATGATAACAAAGAAATTAACTATAGATACATGATCAATAAAAATTTAGATACGACACTGTGTAAAATCCATCAATTCATATTATAGCAAAAACAAAAAAAAATACATAAAATGAGACAAAACTGAAATTTTGATTTGTTTATCATCAGAAATTGCACTCTTTAATTTAGGTACTATTAAGATCGAGTTACCTCCCTTTTCCGAGACGGGATACTAAAGGTCTCAGTATCGTATAGATTTCTCCATTGGCTCCAATGATAACGGTGCATGTTTCAATTTTTTTTTTTTTAAATTGAAAAGTTGATTCAAATAAACTTTCATACATATAGCATGTTTCAGGAAATGTTCAAATTTGATTTTAACTTAAAAAAACCTAGACCAGTCCAGGAATATTGGAAAATCATCAAACCTTGAAGTCAAAAGCACATGTTTTCTACTTTCACTTTGGTGTTGTTGTTGTTGTTGTGCTGCAGTACTCCCTATCAACTGGATATCCTTCCTCTTTCCTGTCTTTGAATCTGTAAATAAAAATCACACATTTTTTTGTACTTGGATACATCTTTAAATATGGCCAAAATTCAAGTTCAAAATTAAATGCAGCTGTTTCAAAAAATAAGAAAAAAAAGGAACTCTATTTTATTAGCCTCCATGTACACCCGCTCAAGAATATCAATACGATACTGGTACCTAAAGGTACCAGTATCGTATTGCATATCCCTGAGGCTGTGTACGTCAAAACATGGATGCTATAAAAATATAGTCCATTTTCTTTTTGCCTCTCTACAAATTAATGTTTTGTCAAAAATTATGAATAATGACTTATAAAATGGAGCAAACCTCACACTGTAAGATGAAGAAATTTTTTAAAAGAAAATCTAACATAATAACATAAAAATGTTCCACTGAAAAGATTGGTTTGGTGAGTGCAAAACGAAAGTGAAAGTGGGGAAAATGGCTATTTATAGTTCAAGACTACTTTTCTGTCCGATCTTCGTGGACTCACCCTATTTTCTTTGCGGGAAATTATTTTTTCACATGTCCTTAGAAATGCTACACAAGTGAAAGTTTTATTGAATCAATTTACATATTTTTAAAAAAATCCTAAAAATATGCACATTACTATAGAAGTCTATGGGAAAATTAATACGATATTGAGGCCTAAAGCACGAAACCGCAATTAATTTTCAAGTGCATTTCAATATACACATTTGAGCAGATTAAAAAAATTCCACCGGCGCAAACTGAATAAAACTTCTCTGGCCTAAAGATATGTACAAACAAGATTTTATATATAAATTGTAAAAAATTTTACCATCATTTTCTGAAATTAATACATATAATTTGGACATGGGATAAACATGACAAATGAACTGAGTTAAAAGTCCTAAATTTTAACCTTCTTCCACTGAACCAAATCACAACTTTTATTCAGAATCGATTAATGAAAAAAAATCCCATGTAATTTTAACCTATTTTCTACAAATTAGAGGTAAAACTTCAGCAAATAAGTTTCCAGTAAAAAAATGAAAAATGTGAAAGGTACCTACTACCAAAGTTGGAACTATATTCGTAAACCAAGGGGAATTAATTGTGTTCTCGTACCTATTAAAATACCCATTTTGAAACACATTTTCTTCAATACTTGAAAGCAAAATTTATCTCTCATTAAATTGATTATTTCAATATATTGATATTGCCAGAGATTGCCGAAACTACGCAGACTTTTTGTATCGCGCTAGAACTCTAACAAATAGGCTTCTGGAACAGAGTTATGTTGCTACAAGATTGAAGTCATCACTACAGAAGTTTTTTGGCCGTTATCATGAACTCGTGGATCGTTATGGTGTATCCATCAGCACCATGGAAACTGATTTATTCAACGGGTCATAGTTTTCCTTCCCTCGTTTGTCTACCCCGGACTTGACTTTTTATGAGCAACTCGGCGGTTGTTTCTAGAAAAGCAGAGGACGCTTACCCTACCGGTGCTCATTTACTTTTGTTACTTTGTATGTATGATTTTAGTTACTTTATGTTCTTTGTTGTGTATGTCTGTTTTCCATGTCAGGTCTTTGCCCCTGGATTACATTCTTTTGATTACCGCTATAACCTTGATTCCCTTCATTACTCTATTGTACTCATAGACATTTCTTGAAAAACATCTAAGAAATTCACCTCATATTAAAGAAGATATCAACAATAATCATTTTCAGCTCGGGTAAGTTGAGCTCGGTCTCGGGCTCGGGCTCGGGATACCCGAAATACCGACTCCCCTACGGACATTCGTTCTAAATCAAATTAACCTGCTAAAGCTACTATCGATGGTGTATAAAAAATTATGAGAAAAGTCAAATAAAAATGTCTGATTTATTCAACTATTATCAATCACAAGTTTATAAAATTACTTATTTTTAATGCGATTTCGTTACATTTTGAACTACGATATCGAAAACTGACTCTTTAATTTGCTTTTATTAGCGGGTCGGTCTATTAACAGGACAAGAAAAAACAGGACGGGGATTTTCATATACATTTTTGGCTTTAACTTTATTTTACTCAATGGAATTCAAAAATTTAAATTGATTTCTAAAGGAAAATAAAACTGTTTTTACATAGGTTTTTTTTTTTTTTGGATATGTCAAAAAATAAAGCGAAAATCTTGACAGGACGAACTTTTTTGACAAGAAAATGGCGATAAAAAGATTGACATGTCGGTGAGTAAAGTTCATTCTTTATAAAATGTGTCACGTCTGCCAAATAAAGTTTATTTATGCGTAAAGCTTACAGTTATAGGCACATTTTGATATAAAAAATATTTCATTTTAAGTCAGTTAAAGTGGAAAAATCTTGACAGGACGGACTTATTCTGTTCCATGAAATGTATCGCTTTTACGGGTTTCGGTAACAAAAATTACATACTTGTAAATTACTTCATGTCTGCCAAAAATATAGACTTAACATATTCTTAAAGCGTAAACTTCTCGATATATTTTGATATATATTTTGTTGAAATAACTTATGATATAAAATTCAAAATCTTGACAGGACGATCTTTTTGCAGCCGGAAGTTTGCAATTTCTTATTGGATGTGGGAACAAATAGTTTTCTAAACTATAAATGTCTGTCAAAAAATATTTACACATTCTTAAAGCCTATAGTAAATGGTATATTTTGATATAAAAATATTTTATTTTTGATTTAGGTAAAGGGGGAAATCTTGACAGGTCGGGCTCTTTGTGTTACGTGATTTGTGCAGTTTTTTACGGGGTACTGTAACAAAGCATGAAATATCTTAATTTCATTTAATGTCTGTCAAAAATATTTATCATATTCTTAAAGCTTATATTTATTGCTACATTTTGATGCATAGATTTTTTAACTTAAGTTAAAGATAAACCCAAACTCTTGACAGGACGAACTTTTTTCGGGTTGAAAAATCTTCATTTGCATTTATCGTCATTTTAATTAACTGAATTAAAACTATAATATACTTGTTAAATATTTCTTTCTAAAATAAATTATATAAGTTTTGAGTTTCCTTTGATCTTGCTCTATATATTTATTTATTTTTTTATTATTTTCATTTATTTAAAGTTAGTTGTTTTGTTTGTTTTTTTTTAATATTACGACATTATCAATTATGTTTTAACTGTTGTGGTTTCTTATCGAGTTACTTTGTGTTACCAATTAATTCAAGTGACATGTTGTTATAAAAGATTAACTGAATAAACAATGTCTAGTGTAATCTGTTGATGTATATTTAAGTAGGGCCATGTTTAGTACAATACCATGTTTATTTCAGGTTCAGCATCTGCACAAGATTTGTGTTTCCAAACACTACAGCTCTTGACCCCATTTTTATAGTCACAACCTACGATGTCCTCAATATCATCGGCCTCACCACAATCACAATTCATTTCTACAGTTGCTGTTTTTTGATTTCAACTTACCTACTTGACCCATTAGAGATTTAGGAATCATCCTAAACTCTCCCTTCTCCAAACATGAAATCAAATGGTCTCTAATATACTTTTCTTCGTACTGAATATGAGCACATCATTTTTCTATAGACCTTTTTTGCGCCGCCGTCCTCAGTTTTTATTCTGTCCAATAATGAGGCATTGGAACATACACAAAACCATCTCCAATGTAATGAAAGGATCAGATTGTAACCAAAACCAAAGACTTTTAAACTTAAGGGAATATTTAGGACGCTTTCGTCCATACTTAACTTCGACTCCTGGTAGCTTAGTTTTGTAATGTATCTTCGAAAATTTAATATCGTATGTGTAAAAGACCGCATACTGTCTCTCAACCATGAGTACTTGTCACATTTCCAATCATCTACATTACAGCTACGAATAACATAAACCTCACCTCCTTTAGGTTTAGCAGGTGGCAATGTATTCACTTTAGATTTGCCAGGGTTGTTAAGTATAGCTAGAATCCTTTCCTTATCTAACTCAGTATCACTTGTCATGTATGATATAGGTCCACTACCAACAACCTTAGCAGAAACGACCTTAGCAGAAGTCACCTTTGAAGAAGCAACCTTAGCAGAAAACACCTTAGCAGAAGTCATCTTAGAAGAAGCAACCGTAGCAGAAACCACATTAGAAGAAGCAACCTTAGCAGAAACCACTTTAAAAGAAGACATGATTAAAATTAAAACACAATGAAGAAAATATAGAATACAATGCAATATTTACACTAAAAATTAAAACTATTAAGATAAGATACACATATTATATAACAATAAAACTTATTTACACGAAAATAATACCAGGCTAAAATAAGTTAAAATACTTAAAATCAGAGCACTATAGATAGTAGCACTATACTGTCTTGAATACGAATGAAGAAAAATATCGTTAACACTATAATAAAAACATTCCATGATAAGTACTCATTGTTAGAATGATTTTGCATTTCTTTTTTATGTTGAACTTATGGTCACTATTCATTCATTTGCTTTACTTCGGCATTCATTTCTCTACAGATTTCTTTTTTTATGTAATCATTTCTTAATTAGATTAACAAGGTGTGAAAGTTTTATAAGTCAGTTAATGTTGATTAGAGATAGTTACTAGTTATCCAACTACGGCACATTACAAATATCATTTATGTAGTTCGACCTATTAAAAAACCACTGTTGTGAGACTGTCTACTGATTACAATTCTACATAGAACAGTACTTCCAAATTTCTTTTTTAACTACATTAATTTTTCGTAAATACATATACATTTTAGTTCTAAGCCTAATTGTGTCGATAAATTTAGATATTTCACCCTGAAAATAGTTCGTTCTGTCACGATCTTGGATTTATCTCCAACTTAAATATAGTTATGTTATAAATTCACTTCGTTCAAACGAATATAAAGCATTTATTTGCGAAACTTGCCATAATTGTCTATGAAAATAAGACACAAAGACAAAGTACTGATACTACGAAGCACGGTGACTCCTTTAATAAACTATACAAACAAAAAACTAAATGTCCCAAAAACACTAACCGCACTCCGGCTGTCCCAAATTACAGACCTCAAGCAGCATTCTATAAATATAAAATGAATATCAGCATAAATATTCAATATCCAGAAAATATATTAAAAATGCATTAAATTCCCTCAAAAAATAAATTTGTCTACAAACGTGTATGTAGTAGTCGAGTGGTCACCGCCCTAACTTCGATAAATATAAAATCTTGCGCAGTTCCTTTATATACCCAATCTACCAGAACCGGTTCTATTTATTTATAAACCCGTGTTTATATGATAAATATTTTGACAGACATTAAATAAAATTCAGATATTCTATGCTTTGTTACAGTACCCCGTAAAAAAACTGCACAAATCACGTAGCACAGAGAGCCCGTCCTGTCATGATTTCACCCTTTAAATAACAAAAATAATATATTTTTATATCAAAATAAACCATTTATTATAGGCTTTAAGAATGTGTAAATATTTTTTGACAGACATTCATAGTTTAGAAAAAAAAAATAACTTTATTTGTTCCCACATCCAATAAGAAATTGCAAACTTCCGGTTGCAAAAAGTTCGTCCTGAGTAGTATATGTGCACGTATGGGTTAGTATTTTCCGATGGGGGATTAGGGGGATTAGCCCCAATGCGCATGCGCATGACGTCACATCCGGTGGTCGTGGACCGGAAGTGACAGGTAGAGGGAAGGGGCGGAAATGGATCTTGGCTATGACCGGAAGTGGACCTTGACTTAGACCCATAGAGGAAACATGGGGATTTTTTGATGTAGGAAAGGGGGTCTTAAAGGTTGGGAAGGGGAAACGACCGCCATAGGTATCCTCATTTAGTGTCCTAATTAGTGTCATTATACTGTATACTATAAACAGGTGAGTACAAAAAAGGGGGTGTATTATGACAAGAGTTATCTTTCTTTGTTTATATATATATTTTTTTAATTTTCATTTTTTTTCATTAACGTTTATTGTTTTTAATTAGGTTTGCTATTTATTTGTTTGTAATTTCATTGTCTTCGTGTAATAATTGAATGGGCACTTTGAATAGATTTTAAATTTTGATTTGAATTTCCTTGTGTTCAATAAATTGTGTAATTTGAATTGATGTCTCACGGATTAGACAGATGTTTGAAACTTGCCATTTTACTGGTGATTTCAATAGCACATGTATTGATTTTTAATCGCTTTTTATTGTGCTTTATGAATACATTACAGGTGTAAGGACGTTTTGTGCATTGTTTACAACAAGGAAATCAATTTTTATCATTATTTTTTTGTTTAATTATAATTAATTTTTTTTTATTCAGTTTGAATAATTAATGTTACTATTTTGACTAACCACTAATGATTATCCTGACAATTGTAAGGTTTATTTACTATTGGAACGTTAATAGTTTTTGAATGGTGTATTGCCTTTCATTTTTATTATAATTAGATTTGAATAGTCGACCATTTCATCACCTATTACAGACCCATTCAACCTTTTCATCAATTTTATCCGTGTTATGGGTCTCTAGTGGGTTAATTCCCTTTTTTCATACTTTCAATGTTTACATGTCGCGTGTACTTGATTTGATCCGTTATGGGGGCAAACCATTGATTTGTTGATTTTTTTTTCCTCTCCATATTTTCATTCGTATTTTGTTTCTTACGCCCTTTTGTTTGAGACTTGTGTGCTCGTTTAATGTTTTTCTTTTTGTTATTATAAGGAGATTGAACTTGTTATAATATTTTCGATATTTGCATGTCGCGTACACTGAAGCTATTCACCGATTTTATCCGTGTTATGGGGCTCTAGTGGGTAAATTTCCTTTTTCATGTTTTCAATGTTTACATGTGACGTGCACTAGATTTGACCCGTTATGGGGGTAAAACTACGGAATTTTATTTTTCTCTCTATATTTTCATTCGTGGTTTTTTTCCTTCGCCGCCCTTTCTTGTTTAAGGATTGTATGATGGGATCTTTATAAGGAACTTTTTATTGCTATAGTATGTTTTCAAGTTACTTATACTTTGACCCGTGTTCTGAGGCTCTGAAAGTAACCATGTTTTCATGCTATCGCTAATAGGTGTTATCGGTTTTGAGCTACCCTGTTTTGTAAGGAGGTCTTTCTTTGGTCTAATTTTATTACACAACAAGATTTTTTTATCTGGTTTCACTCCGATGGGGTACATCAATTAAAGCTTGGTATCCTTGAGTTTTCCTAAAATGACGTCTCATATTATACCTTCTTGTAAAGATCATCTTGCATTCTGGACAGGTCGTGGACGTCTTGTAGTAAATGACGACCTTCTTCTTCGAAGAATCTTCGAAGATAGGGTTGAATCTTCAAAATTGCGCAGGGTTACTTGTGTCTATCGGAGGTTTTGTATTGGTTAAGGCTTGGTGTGAGACCTTTGTGTTATGAATGTTATTGTTAAAGAAATAACCATCTAGTGTTAAACCTTATGTCAGGTTAAAAGTTTAGAGTTAAGGATAGAAATAGTTATGGTTAGAAGGAGTGAATGGAAAATTGAAGGTGATTAGTATCAGTAGAGACAAGAATCGTTAGAGTCGGGAGTAAGAGTCAAGAATCGAAGTCAAGAGTCGTTAGAGTCGGGATAGGAGTCAAGAGTCGAAGTCAAGAGTCGTTAATCGGGTTAAAGTCAAGAGTCGTTAGAGTCGGGGTAGAAGTCAAGAGTCGGAGCCAAGAGTCGGACGTAAGAGTCAAGAGTCGGAGTAAAGAGTCAATATTAAGGGGTCAAAAGAAAGAAGGGGAAGATTAAAGAGCCAAGCATGGCCTCAAAAAGGAGGGGTAAAGTATGGAAGGAATATTAGCGAGATGATTTGCAAAAAATAGTCTTAAAAGTAAAAGTAAAAAAAAAATTGTTATCATGATGTTCTCAGTTGTCGAAGAAGAAGGTCGTCATTTACAAGATGTCCACGACCTGTCCAGAATGCAAGATGGTCTTTACAAGAAGGTATAATATGAAACGTCATTTTAGGAAAACTCGTGGATACCAAGCTTTAGTTGATGTACCCCATCGGAGTGAAACCAGGTGTTCTCCTTATTCTAGACCATCGCAAGGATCACTGCGTCAATCACGCTCCGAGAACCATGCAAACAGACCAATGCAGTCCACTTACGCATCCTGTCCAGCAACAGACAACCTCAGAAAGACAGAATCGATGCAAACTGGTTTATTGGACTACGATACTTTGATGGTGCTGATGGATACACCATAACGATCAAAGAGTTCATGATGACAACCATAAAAGATATACTTGACCTACACTTAGAAATCGATGGTAAAGGAAACCTATTGACCAAACTTTACGACAAACGTGATGACTTTTCATTCAGAATTGTCAACTTTCCTTTCATCTGTGGCAACATCCCAGCGGCTCCTGCGTATGGAGTGTTCATATCACAACTCATACGTTATGCCAGAGCTTGCCGAAACTACGCAGACTTTTTATATCGCGCTAGAACTCTAACAAATAGGCTTCTGGAACAGGGTTATGTTGCTACAAGATTGTAGTCATCACTACAGAAGTTTAATGGTCGTCATCATGAACTCGTGGATCGTTATGGTGTATCCATCAGCACCATGATAACTGATTTATTCAACGGGTCACAGTTTGCCTTTCCTCGTTTGTCTACCCAGGACTTGACTTTTTATGAGCAACTCGGCAGGTGTTTCTAGAAAAGCAGAGGACGCTTACCCTACAAATGCACCTGGTCCATGCTCCCTGTTTTTATTGGAGTCCGAGTTGCTCAAGGTTCTTTGTTGTGTATGTCTGTTTTCCATGTCAGGTATTTGTCCCTGGATTGCATTCTTTTGATTACCGCTATAGCCTTGGTTCCCTTGATTACTCTTTGATGACAGAACTACACCAATATGCTTTGAGAAAAGAAAAAAACCAAGATACTTTGATGAATGGACTACGCCAAGACCCTTATACTTCGATGAAAGGGCTACGCCAATCGATCCAGTATGAAACTCAAGAAAGCTTGCCTAAAGACCCAGCTGACGAAAACTTTTTCATACACCCGACAGACGATCCCCTTGCTATCAACGTACCCAAAGGATACTTGGACGACCATTTCATTCCGTGTTTAAAAATCCCAGAGACGTATCACAGGCCATGACCATGGCCCAACAAATGTTCCCTACAAAGACAAACTACTTCATGAAATCGTACGAGTATGCCACCGCAAAACCCCACGGATATTTATTGATCGACATGAAACAGGGCATTCCTGACAACTTGAGATTGAGAAGCAACATTTTCCCATGGGAAATTCAGGATGTGTTCTTGGATAAAGAAAAGTATAAATAGAGATGAAAAATGATGTGTGGTTACTTTTTGGCCGACTCGCAAAGGAGATAGACGCACCCGGAGCAATAAAAATGTTCAAGGTAGTTCCCTGTCGATGGATTCATTTAGAAGAAGTCATCAGTCGCGATGCCGTACATATGCAATGGACAAAAGAATGTGCCAACTGTAAACCAAAGAATGAATTGACAAAAGAAAGTGAAGCCCCAAAAGATCTCGTGGTAGACCAACTGGAGGAAAGAAAAAAGACAATAAAACAGATGTGACACCTGCATATAAAACTGTATAGAGAGGATTTCGGAACAAAGATAGTGCGGATGTATTAAGAACATAAAACGTACAATGTCAGAATATCAAATACTAGTGGAAACCAGAGCAGAATCCTTGTATAAAAAACAACGACTTTAAGAAATCAATAAAGTTACAAAAGTTCAACAAGATGAGTCATATTGATCTACGGTGCCAGAACCTGAGAGGATAGTTCATCAAAAAATGGAGCTATATGGGAAATACAACGAACACCACCAGAAGTCATGTTACCGAGGAACAAATGGAAGTGAAAATCAAATAGAGTAGAAAAAAACAGCCTTGACGCCAATGATACTTGGACGGCAGAATCATAAGAAGATCGGATCGTAAAGTGTTATTTGAAGGGGAAGAAATAAAAAAAAGGTTAGAGGAACAGACCATTTAGCAGGACCCGAATTTGACGACACCTGACGAATATATGAATATGAATTGTAAATAAAATATAAAAGAAAAAAATCTTGTTGTGAAATAAAACTAGACTAAACAAAACTGGGTAGCTCAAAACCGATAACACCTATTAGCGATAGCATGAAAACATGGTTTCTATCAGAGCCTCAGAACACGGGTCAAAGTATAAGTAACTTGAAAACATACTATAGCAATAAAAAATTCCTTAGAGAGATCCCATCATATAATACTTAAACAAAAAAGGGCGGCGAAGGAAATAAACCACGAATGAAAATATGGAGAGAAAAATAAAATTCCATAGGTCAATGGTTTACCCCCATAACGGGTCAAATCTAGTGCACGTCACATGTAAACATTGAAAACATGAAAAAGGAAATTTACCCACTAGAGCCCCATAACACGGATAAAATCGGTGAATAGTTTCAGTGTACCCGACATGCAAATATCGAAAATATTATAACAATAAAAAGTTCAATCTCCTTATAATAACAAAAAGAAAAACATTAAACGAGCATACAAGTCTCAAACAAAAAGGGCGTAAGAAACAAAGTACGAATGAAAATATGGAGAGGAAAAAAATCAACAAATCAATGGTTTGCCCCCATAACGGATCAAATCAAGTACACGCGACATGTAAACATTGAAAGTATGAAAAAAAGAAATTTACCCACTAGAGCCCCATAACACGGATAAAATCGACGAAAAGGTTGAGTGGGTCTGTAATATGTGATGAAATGGTCGACTATACAAATCTAATTATAATAAAAATGAAAGGCAATACACCATTCAAAAGCTATTAACGTTCCAAATGTAAACCTTACAATTGTCAGGATAATCATTAGTGGTTAGTCAAAATAGTAACATTGATTATTCAAACTGAATACAAAAATATTAAACATAATTAAACAAAAAACAATGATAAACATTGATTTCCCTGTTGTAAACAATGCACAAAACGTCCTTATACCTGTAATGTATTCATAAAGCACAATAAATAGCGGTTAAAAATCAATACATGGGCTTTTGAAATCACCAGTAAAATGGCAAGTTTCAGACATCTGTCTAATTCAAATTACACAATCAATTGAACTCAAAGAAATTCAAATCAAAATTTAAAATCTATTCAAAGTGCCCATTCAATTATTACACAATGACAATGAAATTGCAAACAAATAATTAGCAAAAATAAGATAAAAAAAAACAATAAACGTTAATGAAAAAAATGAAAATTAAAAAATATATATATAAACAAAGAAAGATTACTCTTGTCATAATACACCCCCTTTTTTGTACTCACCTGTTTATAGTATACTATATAATGACATTAATTAGGACACTAAATGAGGATACCTATGGAGGTCGTTTCCCCCTCCCAACCTTTAAGACCACCCCTTCCTACATCGAAAGGTCCCAATGTTCCCTTTATGGGGCCCCTCATCTAAGTCCACTTCCGGTCATACCCAAAGTTCACTTCCGGTCTCCCTCCCTCTACCTGTCACTTCCGGTCCGCGACCACCGAATGTGACGTCATGCGCATGCGCATTGGGGCTAATCCCTTAATCCCCCCTGAAAAATACTAAACCAAACGTGCTCTTATACCTGTCAAGATTTTGATATATATTTTTAAAGACATTTCAACAAAATATATATCAAAATATAGCGAAAAGTTAAAGCTTTAAGAATATGTTAAGTATATGTTTTTTGACAGACATGAGTTTTTTCAAGAATTTTCAAGTATTTAGTGTTTTGTTACCATATCCCATATTACCATAAAAAAAAACGACACATTTCAGACTTTAACTGACTCAAAATCAAATAATTCTTATATTAAAATTTCCTAGGACTGTAAGCTTTAAGAATAAATAAACTTAATTTGACAGACATGACGCATTTTATAAATAATGAACTTTATTCACCGACATGTCCCTCTTTTATCGCCATTTTCTTGTCAGAAAAAGTTCGTCCTGTCAAGATTTTCGCTTTATATTTTGACATTTTCCTTATATCAATTAAAAGCACTTTTATTCTTCTTTAGAAATCAATTTAAATTTTTGAATTCCATTGAGGAAAACTAAAGTTATAGCCAAAAATGTATCGGAAAATGCCCGTCCTGTTTTTAGACCAACCTTTTATTAGCTATTTTGTTCTTTCGAATATTTCTAGGTTTACCGTCTGCCCATAATCTTCGTCTGCAGGCAATGGTTTGTAAATGATAACGATTTTAGACTCAGTTTTAACGATTTACTACTCCTTTTTTAGCAAAAATAACTTGCAGTAACTAGATCTACTATCTTTTTCTATAACCTTCTTAATTCTGTGTTGAACATTTTCTGTACAACTGTTCTTTACTTTGGTTGACACGCCCCCATCTTCTTTGAAGGGTTCTTGGTCAATGTTCAAGTCGTTTTAGACATTGGCAGTATTTCGCATTATAATGTGTTTGGCAGTAGGGAAAACAGATGGAACCCTTGTTGATTCTCACTGATCTTACTTAACAGTTAATAGAATAAGAAAAGAGAAGATCTTGTTTTAATGGTCAACATGTTTTGGACAAATCAACTGGTTCCTGAACATGCCCTAGCCTGAATTGAGACTAGATATATGGCCATTAAAAGATGAAAATCTAATGGTGATTTCAGCTGTTGTTGCTGTTGACAAGTTATAAAAAATCTACCTAGGATACCCATGGACTCCCTGAAGTCAGTGCCACTATACATGTACCATAGCTCAATGCCCAAGTAAAACAATCATTGGAATTTCATTTGTAACAAAATATTTTGACCTGTAGAATTTTGCTGGGAAAGAGAAAAAAAGATGAATTATAGGATTTGGTAGGGGGATGTTGTACAGTAGCTGAAAGAGTAATCAAGGGAACCAAGGTTATAGCGGTAATAAAAAGAATGTAATCCAGGGACAAAGACCAGACATGGAAAACAGACATACACAACAAAGAACATAAAGTAACTAAAATCATACATACAAAGTAACAAAAGTAAATGAGCAACTTGGACTCCACTAAAAACAGGGAGCATGGACCAGGTGCACCATTAGGGTAAGCGTCCTCTGCTTTTCTAGAAACACCCGCCGAGTTGCTCATAAAAAGTCAAGTCCTGGGTAGACAAACGAGGGAAGGAAAACTATGACCCGTTGAATAAATCAGTTTTCATGGTGCTGATGGATACACCATAACGATCCACGAGTTCATGATAACGGCCATAAAACTTCTGTAGTGACGACTTCAATCTTGTAGCAACATAACTCTGTTTTAGAAGCCTATTTGTTAGAGTTCTAGCGCGATACAAAAGTCTGCATAGTTTCGACAAGCTCTGGCATAACGTATGAGTTGTGATATGAACACTCCATATGCAGGAGCTGAAGGGATGTTGCCACAGATGAGAGGGAAGATATTTTATTCAAAACATGTTAATTAAGTTATACTAGCTACAGAGATGTGCTAAAAGTATTCGATCACTCCTAAACTTCCCATTACTTTCTATGTAAAATCATACTTTTTAAAACAATTGTCAGTGAAATGCTTCTCAACTGATTTCGAAGAAAATTTACCATTAAAGGACAACTTTTAAAATTAACCTTTTGTTTTTTGATGAGGTTCTTAGACAGTCTCATTTTTCAGAAGTGTTAGAGAGTTTCACACAGGAAAAAAAATCAGTGTCAAAAATTCAGTTGGATATATTGTAAATTTGTGAGTCTGACATCATTAATTGTCTGGGTAATTATAGTGCCAATACTCATTCATTTTTAGTCAGAAAATCTTTTTCAAAATAAATTGCAAGATTTCAGATATTCCTCTTATTATTTGTAAAAAATTATGAAAAAATTGATCCAGAAATTGTTTGGAAAAATGTGATTTTGCATAGATAGAAACAAAAGGTTAAATTAACAAGTGACCTAATACTTTAGCACATTTCTGTACATATATGGAACTTTAAAATTTCTTTTTTGTCTTTTTTTGTAATTTGTGACTGTATTATTTTCACTTGACATCACTTGTTCTTGTCAATTTCCTTATTTATTTCTTATTTCATGCTTTATTCATTTTCGTTTTGTAGGAAGCAGAGAGAAATGGTCCAGACACCGCAGACAGTGTAGATGCCATGTCAAGCTTAACTGTTAATGAGGGACCATTTAGGCCAATGTTTAATGTAAAAGTACCAGATGCTGTTAAAAACGGTGAAAGTTTACAGTTTACAATCAAAGTTTGTAAGGTATGTGATGTGATCATCAACACAGTTAAATAAGATTTTTCAATTCTTAATCTCACAGTGTGACCAAAACAGTTCAATACATGTATATCTAAACACAGTATTTTTTTTTTGTTAAAAGAGCTAGTCAAATGCAGACTTCTGGAAATTACTTATTTTTTCATTACTTTCAATTGATGTATTCAAGGCAAGAGATTAGTGATAGTCAATTACTAACTTTATTTGTGGTTTTGTTTTATTTGTTTGCTGTAGAGATATAGTTCATTTTAATTCCAGCCTGACAGCGATGAAGAATCTGGTAACTGCATATTCAGAATATATGATGATCTTGAATGGCTTCAACACAACTTGATGACACACAACAATATAGCTGGTGTTATTGTAAGCCAGTCTTCTTTTCTTCTTTTTTCAGTGTGTTAACATTCTTTGGTTTGCATAAAGAGAAGCTATTTTTTAGTAATTTTAATATTTATGATAATCATTGAATCAGTCATTTGTACAGAACTTTGACACAATTTTTTACTGTGAGAAAATTAGTGCAAGTCTAATTTTCTGCTCTCCTTTTTGAAAGTAGTATTTTAAATTCAAATAAATGCAGTAATCCAGGTTCTTTTCACAAAGTTAAAGTAAAACTTAAGCAGTTGAAGCAGTAGATGTTCTCATTGTAAGCTTGCTCACATGTTTTCTAGTTTTCTTTTATTTTACTGCTTGGAAAACTCTTTAATCAATATGTTATATTTTTAGGTACCCCCACTACCTAATAGACCTGAGACAGATGCAAAAGCAGCTGAGTCTAAGTCAAAGAAACAACTTGGTAGTAATACAAAAGTTATAGTACCTGATGAGTTCTCCAGAGATTGTTGGAGTGTGGAAAAGTAAGGTTTAAAGTGATTATATCTGCATTAATTTAGAATTGAAGTAACAAAAACTTCATATACTCTATAAAATAAGTTTTCAGTACCATTCTGTGTTAGAATCAGGCAATGGTTGGCACATCATTTATCTCAATTTGGTCTTGTTTGCTTCAAATATATTCAATACATCTAGAAAACAATAGAAAAACTATTTAAATTTATCCTGAATCATCTGTGATGAAGATGTTTTTATACTGTTTTATAAAAGGAAAAAGTGTGGGAAAATTTTCGTTCCATTTTCCACTGTGCGTTTCAACTAAATTTGACTTATCAGTATCTTATAAAAAGTCCAATGTTACTTTGATGGTTTTTTGTTGCCTTGAAAATTTTTAACTGATGATATTTTTTTCTGCAATTATAACTTCATCTGCCATAAAGTACTGGGATTAGTTTTTGCTATCATTAAAGTATTTGTGAAATGATTTATTTCTGATTTCAGCTACTTACAATTAATTCTACAACACGAAATATTTGGGAAGGATGAAAATTTAAAGAATTTTTTACTTGAAAAAGATGTAGGTACTATACTACAAATGAATATAGGCCTTATAATAGTAGTTTGTTATGGTTATAAATGCCCTTGATGCAAGACATCATACAATTTTGTATTATTTTGAGTTTTTGATTTTTTACAAAACAAATAATGTCATGTATTATCAAACTCAATTTTAAAAGTTTTACTGTCTTCTGTATAATATGGGTGAGTGAACCACAAAAATATAAACTTTAAATTCAAGATTCATTACATAAAAAATGCTCTAATGACTTCGTTCTTCACAAGACTTGGGCTAAATCAATTTGATTTTTTTTAATTAATGGTTCTTCCTGTGAATGTTATTCATCTTTTTCAATGTCTTTAGGTATTCATTGTTATGCCAAACCCCACTTACATTGTTCGGCGTTGCATACAGAATCACCATGATGTTAATAATTTCATTGCTGTTCTGACCGAGATTTGTTTTGATTTTACCTTCAATCATATCTTATGTATTGTAGGCAGCAGTGAGGGCCAAAGTTAAGAGAGGATTCTTCAACAGGATGTCCAACTTAGTGGATGAAGCTAGAAAAGGGCAACACAGGGTATGAGCTTTCTATAAACTCCATCAGATACCATTCATAACTTTCTTTAGCTTTTGTTATTCTCATCACAGTGTAATTTATAATTTAAGTTTACTTGAATTGTTCAGGTATAAAAAAAACACTGATTAAGGCTTTTTATACTGGTTGAAATAACCTTGTGGAAGCAGTCAGGTTTTGACTCATCAGTCTTGGTTACCTGAGGACAGCGGTTTTATATGCAAGTAAAGTTGTCTCTACATTATGTACAATTTAAGTAGAACTTGTATGAGAATATGTCTTTTGACAACTGTGAAAAAATTGTGCATGTTTCATCAAACTCCAGTTGATGCTGTTTGAAATATTTAAAAAAAAAAAAAAAAAAAAACATCAAGAGTTCAGGAGAATTTAATGTGGTTAAAGTAAATTCATGAGAGACATTTCATATCTGGACCCACATCACTGTAAAATGAACTTGTAACTAGATCTGACCAATTTCATGTTTTGTGTGCTTTTCTAAGAGATGAAATTTTGTTGAATTGCTTAATTCACTTTCATTCACTGTTATCACCGTCATATTAGATTCCTGATATCAATATATCTACCCATGCAACATATAGTATCTGAAAATGTTAACTTAATAATCCTTTTGAAGTGTTTCTCTGTAGGATTTAGATGAATACTTCCAGAAGCAGAGAGAATGGGCTGTGACATATGGAAAATACATGAAGGAAACTTCATTGGTATGCTATATATACTGCAATGATACATAGAAAATACAGATTATCTGGGTTTGTGGTTTGAAAATTTACATTTTCATCAGGAACAGTAAAAATTGTTATTTACCATAATCCTTGTTGCACATTGACATGTTTTCTTCAATCCCGTGTTAAAAGTTTGGCTATATGTAACTGATTTGTCTAAATTTTCCTCTTATCATTTTGATGGTAAAATGAGTCATTAATTTTATTAATAAAATGCTATGAAAGTTCTTTAAATCATGAGCATCATTATTATTGGATGAGGGATTTCAGTTTGATTGATTACTTCTTCTGTTAGAAACTATTGCATTCATTGTGATTTTGTACATTTTTATCTAAATGCAGTTTTATTATTTTTTTTTTTTTTGGCTATAAGAAAACCTCAAATTTTTTCATATGATTGGATTTGCCATTTAAAAACATATTGCATTTTCAACAAAAATTCAATTAAGGCTATAATAATTAAGTTTACAGTATATTATGAAAAATGAGCTTTTAATGTGATCAAATTTATAGATGGATCTATCCAATAAAACTTAATTTGAAAAGAATCGTACTGTGTGGCAACAATACTATTTTAACAGTATTTTTAGTTATGAGTTCAGTTTATCAATCAAAGCAGGGTTGGAAACTCCAGCCAGTCCGGAATACAATTTTTCAATATATTTATTATGTGGCTAAATAAAATTTTGCTAAAATTAGCCAGCCCTGCCAAAAAGAGCCAGTCCCGGGCTGGTTGGCAGGCTAGTGTTTTTTACTCTGATCAAAGAACTTCATCAGCTGGAAATGAAGTTTCATTTAGAATGAGAAATGATCTTGTTAAGTGTTTATATGAATTAAACAGTGGGTGGAAATACACCACTTTGAAAATTTGGTGTTTCAACATTCAAACCATCAGAGGAAACTGCTTTATATTTTGGTGACTTCTTACCTGAATGTTTCAGAATTTCGTATGTTTACCTTAATTTTCACATTTGAATTTAAATGAACATATACATTGTACATTCACCAGTTATCACATACTCTTTCTGCCTTTGATAAGTTTTTATTTTATCTTTTTTTCCAGAATTTTAACAGAATGGTTTATGCACAAATGAGTAAGTATACTAATCTTCTTTTATTTGCTGAGAATTTGAATTTGTATGTGCTATTTATAATTTATATAATTCTGTTGGTGTCACAAATGTTTATTGTACACTCCTTGAGATGTTTAGGTTTCCCTGCACACACGATACCCAAACGCATGCTAAACGCTCACCAAATGCACAATAAATAAACGCTTCTGTCGTGTACAAATGTACACTCCTATCATGCATTTAAATGCACGATAAATGAACACTCCCAGCATGGGTTTAAATGCACAATAAACAAACGCTCCCAGCATGCCTTTAAACGCACAATAGATGAATGCTCATATCATGCGTTTAAATGCATGATAGATGAATGCTCATATAGTGGGTTTAAACGCAAGATAGACGAACAACAAAAAATAATAATATTGACATATAATGAAGACAGAAAAAATAGAAAATAAAATTAATGAAATTATATAAATTAACAATAGCAAGAAATATAAAAATAACAGTTAAATCAAGGAAATAATCAATGCACAAAAATAAACGAATGCTTCTATCGTGGGTTTAAATGAACGCTCCTATTGTGCGTTTAAATTAACCCTCCCAGTGTGCATTTAAATGAACGCTACCATTGTGCGTTTAATCAAATGATCCTAGCGTGTGTTTAAACGAACACTTCTATTGCACGTATATCATGTGTTTAAACGAATGCAAAATGATGTGTAAATACACAATAAATGATGCACGAACGCTAAAATGGGAAACATGAACATCTCAAGGAGTGTATATTGCTACATTTTGTCTGTTTTTTAATACATTTAACAGTTTTTTAACCAAGAAGCAGTACATTGTGTCAACTAAAGTGTTAAGGGCTATTAACTGTTCCAATGACTTGATGCTCTTTAGGAATATGCAATTGTTTTAATAAGTAGTTGAAAGTGGTTCACAGCTACTTTGATTGTATCTTTTCAGGATTATGTGGCTGCCACACTCATTTTGTGACCTGTCTGGCTGGTACTACCACATATAAAGATGACGCTACACTCAAAGTCAATAAGTAGGTCAATTTCTATAAAATTTCTTTGGTTTCCTTGGTTTTAATTCCCTGGTAACATACTGTTACTTATATCATCTGTTCTGATGTTTATTTAGTTAGTATACTAACAATGGTGATAGCTTTACACTAAAGATTACCTATATTACATAGCATTCTACATTTACTGTATAGCGGGTAATATTTACAGTGGTGCCCAATTTCACAATTTTCCCTATAGATAGGAGTACTTAATATATGTGGTCATTGTTTTTCTTGTCCATAGATACTTTATATGGGTGAAACATCTTGACTTAACTTTGGAGAGCTTTTCATGTGATTCTCTCAGTCTTGCAAATATAGCTAACATTTCCTGCCGTACTTTTTAAGCTTTCATATATTTAACTAGTGCCTTATCACTCGTTATAATGTAATTCCTTAGAACTTAGCTTTGTTCTATAGATATATGGGTAAACTTGGTGAAGGGCTTGACAGGACCAAGGTACTTTATTTTTCATCCCATTAAATACACAAACCTTTTATATCATCCTTTCCTTTACACTAAAAGTGAAAGAATCATCCATTCATTACATTCCTCTTTTCCAAACATTTAAACAGCTACATCAAGCTATAGTCAATTATTCACAAAATACATGTACATTACAGATATGTTTTCTCTGTTTTTGTCTAATTGTGACACAAGCTGAAATATAAGATTTCATTATTTCATATTGTTACTTTTTTTCAGCCAATTGATATAATTATCTCCCTTCCTAATTTGTATTCACGTGTTTTCATTGAATTTTCAATTTTAAATTGTGGATCTCAGGTTTGCTAGTTTTTCTTAGTATAAAATTGATTTAAATAATGATTAACTTTTAAGGTAAAGAAATAGTGTAAAAAACCATATATTTTGTATTATTTAAATGTTGTATATGTTTGGATGTGCTTAGTTTCAGGTTGTTTCTTTTTTTCAGCAAATTAAAGTTATTACCTTCCTTTCTTTCTACAAATTATTATTTCAGCTAATATATATTCATGCATTTTGACCTATATAAGATACCCTTGCATGTTTTTGTACTGGTACAATTTAAAAGAATGTTTTTTTACTTCTTTTCGCTTTGTTTTGTTTTTTTTATTTGTAGTTGAAAAATTCCATATATATCTGACAGCTCTTGACAAAATGTATTTTACTCCATATGGTAATTCCCAGTGTGTTCAAAATATGGTGCTTAAATTAAGAAAATAAGTAATGTTTTTGCCCTATTCATTTAATTCAACCCAAAAAATAAATGATAATGTACTCTCTTAAAAAGGAATATTTAAGAAATAAATCACGGAAACTCCATTTAATCATTGTTTTACCACGGGCTGGCCATTTATGTTGAATTGTGTTACCCTGAGCGATAGCGAGGGGTTAAATAATGACATAAATGGCCAGTTCATCGTAAAACAAGGATAAGATGGAGTTTCGGTGATTTATTTCGAATGTAATAGGACTAGTTTTTTTCATTTTTTTTTTAATAAATGCAGCCTATGTGTTGCACAAAATGTTGGTCATGTGTTTATCACTTTTTTACCATGACTGTGATCTAAAGAGCTTTGAAGCAAGTCATATTAGATTGAAGAAGGAATTTCTATCTGCAGCATGGTCTAGAGGTACTCAGTACAAATGATGAAAAGACTGTAGGATTCCAACTGGATCTGTTTGCTAGATATATGGAAGCTATCAAGGTAAACATTACACAATAAAAATGATAGGAACATAACAATTTAATGTTTCCATAGCAAGTTCAACAGTAAACAATCAGAAAACTTATAATGTTTATTTATATGTTTTAAAATATGGAACCATGTAGTACACATGCAGATAGCTAGAAAATTTTTAAGTGGATTTTAGAGGGGGTTTATTTGTGTATGCATTATTTGTTTGCACAAAATATCATATGTACAAAAAAGAAAGTTCTAAGAAATATCTTCAAAGAAAAAAAATACAAGTTGTTTAACATGAAAATGCACTTATGTGAATATTACTGTGTTCTATTAACCAAGGTAATTAAAATTGTAAGTTAGTACTTTAACCATGAATGATGAAGTAAAATTTACAAGACTTATACTGTCCTCCTTCAGATTCATTCAAAGGGATTATCTAGATTTAAATAATTAGCTGAATCCATTTCATGTAGAGTCGGGGGACCATATTCACCAGGTCCTCATTTTCACCACCCTCATTTTTGTCTTCCAAAATAAGGGCTGAACAATACAACAGTGCAAATTGATGTGATTAGGCATATAATTCTCAATTTGAAACAATATCACTCCAATTAAATGATAGAATCGATATCTGTTTTCTTAAAAGATTTTGTAGTTAGATTATAAAAAATAATGAACAAGTCATGTGATTTACCCTTGAGTTTTATCGCATTTTGGAGTTTTGTGAAGGAATTGCTTTTGATAGATTCATTTGACGAGTATTTTTAATTGATTTACTGACAAAATAGAGCATTTTGTTTATAAATGAAAAAGCGGTGAAAATGATTTCCCCTAGTGAAGTAGAAACCCTAATATGCTTACGTCTTTACATACATGTATTTCTAAGTATATATTATCTCTGAACAATCTAAGTATTGAGTTTTATTTATTAAATAGTTAACTTCATCAAACTGGGGATAAATTTAATTTCCTCTGAAGGTGTATTCCTTCAGTGTTCAAAAATACTGTGGTGAAAATGATCTATCAACTCTACTTTTTCCTCTTTTTTCATGTCTCTATATACACACTTAAATGTTGAATAATGTCTTTGTTATGAGACAAAGGTGTACAAGTTTATGGTATAATTTTAGGCCATTCAAAATTATTTCTGTGGTTCTCAAGCTATATTTTATTAAAACCACTTAGGGAGAGGGCATTTCTTTTTACCTTTTGATTAGGTACATTGTTTGTAGACAGAAAAAAATGAATGAAAGGAAAGAGGTGCTGTGTTCTTTCCAGTTATTTATAGTGCAATAAAGATTGGTAGTTGGGCACATTCAAAAGAGATGAAGGAGGGCCACAGAACAAAGAAATTAACTTAGAATGGCTTAAAATTCCTTAATTTTGTGTATGGTTAATTATATTGAAATATTCTTTGTTTACATACACAAATCAATCTGTTTACTAGGAAATGTTATTCAGAAGAACTTGTTTATTAGTGGATTTTGAGGATGCCAGTAAAGCATTAGAAAAAGCCAAACCTAACAAGAAGTCTGCAGTAAGTATTAGGGGACGTAGATGTGTATTACATTTTTTGTTTATTTTGTATAACAAAAATTTTGACTTAGTCCCAATCATATCAGTATTTTATTTCAACTTCGAATTACGAAACTTCGAAATCATCTATCTCCTTAAAGCACAGAATGTGGAATCCAGAAAGTGAATGCAAGTTCTATGCCATGTTAACCACTAAATTTCAAATGAAAAAAACATAGAATTACTGTTAAAACTTTGAAAACAACCCTTTTGCAAATATTTGGAAACCATGTGAATGAAAAAAAAATATAAAGTTGATGAGAATTTATAACTGTATATTTATCTACAAATTAAAAAACAATGTTTTTTTTTCTTTCTGAAAAGCCATCATTATCTCTGTGTAGATTAAAAATAGGTTTTTTCTTGATTGTGTTTATTTTTTTATAGGCAGAAGAAGCAAAAAACAAAACAGAGAAGTTATATGAAGACTGTTCAAACACAGCCAGGAAGGAGGTAGTCTTTCTTCATTAACTCTTCTAATCTTATTTCTTTAACAACATAGTGTCATTGTCAAAACCTTTTTGGTATATTACATTGATATTATAAAATATTGGACAAATGCTGTTATCATGACTATAATGACATAATTATTTTATTGCTTTAAAATGATTCCATTGCAATTGATTTGTTATATAAAGCCAATTACTTTGGAGTTATGATCAGGAAACTCACCAAAAAATGATAATTGTTATGGTTATAAGGAAATAGGAAATCAGCTAAGTCCTATGAAGATCAGTTATCTTCACATTTACTATTATTAATTACAAATAACAATAGCCTAATTCACCTAAGTAAAATCTAATGATAAAAAATGAAGATTTAAATTTGATGATAAAAAAAGGAATATTTCTAGAAGGTAATGACTATTGTTTTTTTACGTGATTCAATATTTTATATGAAAGAATCGATGTCTTGTGTATATTTCATTCACATGTTTTTGACTTAAGGACTAGACGTGTTCAATGTGATTATTCTAATACACGCAATGCTTTATAATGGGATATACAAATTTCTGTCTATCATTTTAATTTCATATGTATTTTTAACAATTGTAGTTGAAGACATTTCTCCATAACAGATTGATATCCTTTGAGGACTGTTTATCCAAGTTTGCCGAATCACAGATTAAAACTGCCAGAGATACTTATACACTTCTGGTTAAAACGCTTAATGAATTAAAACAGATGGATTGATTTGATAAGTGATAAAAACTAGAAACATGCATATAT
This sequence comes from Perna viridis, assembly GCA_037379345.1. NCBI lineage: Eukaryota > Metazoa > Mollusca > Bivalvia > Mytilida > Mytilidae > Perna > Perna viridis. Next base: position 1,658,065 of record CM074520.1, read on the forward strand.
TACCAGTACTGTTAATTGAGTGATCAGGTGATAACCATGGTGTATATGTTACTGTGACTTGATGATACTCAGTTTGTTGAGATGACTGATTCCTTTTTACATTATTCAGTCATTTTGTTTAATAATTCAGAATAAAATGTATATGCACATATATATTTTTGTTAGATGTATTTATACAGACTTGCTTTGTAATTGATTCATTAATACAAAATTATAGAGATTCATATCTTACCCCTACATTTAAAAATTAGAAAGATAAGATTTAGTATTTATTTAAATATTTATTCCACCAAATAAATTTTTGTTAGCATTGTTCAAACTGGTTTTGTATCTTTGTTTTGTTTTTATTATATACTATAACAAAGTGATGTTTTCATGTAATATGTTTTTAAAATTTATGCTTCTTGTAGTGAGAGATGATTTTATAGAATGTTCATATATATAAATATATATATATGAAGTCAAGTTATCAGATTTCTGCAAATAAATACAATGTATTAAAAAGTCTAATTATGTTTCCCCGAAGAACATTTCTTATTCTTTTGTCTGATGTTTGTCTTGTCCACAGAACTCCTCAGAAAAGACTTAAGGAATTTAAACCAAACTTTGCACAATAATAGGCTACCATATGTAGATTTAGACAATGAAATTTCAAACTTGGCAGCCATTTTGAAATGACGGCTAAAAAAAAAGGGAAAAGGTCAAAATATAGGACATTGCGTTATCGGGGAAAACCTAGATGGCCAGGAACTTAAAGATATAATGGTAGAGTTCAACATGCTGAACAAGATTAAGCAAAAAAAAATACGGAAACGATATGTCACCAGTTGCCATGGCAACCAGTTTTCCTGCCAAAATTTTAAAATGCTCTGATTTGGATGAAATTTAGTTTTTAAGGTGAAATTTACATATCAATCAAAATTTTATGATTTAAAGAAGACTATTTTTGAGTCGCCGTTGATATGGAAACTGCTTTTGTTTCTAAAATTTGTAAAAACATTTAAATATACTTCATTTTGTTTTCATTAATTTTTATCGTCTGAATATAGCTGAAATATTGCTGCTCGGACGTAAAACCCCAACAAACAAACAAACATTAATTTTTAACCCATTTCTGCCAATAAGAAAGCTTAACTTTACAGATATGCAAATTTTCTACTCTGAACTCATTGAAGAACTTAAAATTACCATTTTTTCTTATGTTAAACATAAAGTCTTACCAAGTTAGCATAGAAATAATGGCATAAATCTGTTTGATTGTGCATGAAAATTATCAGTCAAACCTGTTCAGCAATCAAAGGTCTGTGATACACAGCTCACTTTCATGAAGTATTGAATATATGTTAATTATCATTTTAAGGTGTTATGTTCAATATTACTGGAATGTAAATTTTTTTATAATTCAAAACTGATTGTTCTTTATATGTCACAGCTCCCAGTCATGTATTGTTTATACTGGAAGTTGGCTTATATTTTAATAAATATAATCTTAACAGTGGATTGTATTTTTATGGAAAATATACCCCCATACACAGAATTGTGAAAGTAAAACCAATCAGGAAAAAAAACTTGTACAAAATTAGGTATTAGTCTTTTCTAAGTGTTTTGAAAGTACTAAATTAGTATAACAGTCCTGATTAGTTTAATATTAAAGGAAAATTTCATAATTTCCCGAATTTAGACAACTCAAAATTAAACACGTACCATTGGAAAGAGACTTATGAAAACATTGCAACCATTTTGACCACATTTTGTTTCTGCTTAATGATTTTTTTATATTTCTGATAAAAGATGACCCCAATAATTGATTTATCTTTAACCATGTTAATCTTTTAAAATTTACTACCAAAGAGTGGATTTTCCAAGTTTCGAATCAGTGGTCAACCTAAGAAAAACCATTGATTCCCGTTCAAGTGTTACTGAAGATTTTTATAAGTCAAGAACCCAGATAAATCAGATTCACATTAATTTGAATCACTGTACAGTAAGTTCTTTGTTTAAAAACAATTTATAGTTGTTGGAATTCAAGTAAAAAATCATATCGTCATCAGTTTTAGCACCTTTCCGTCATGGAAATATCAAACAAAAACAACTTCATAATACTAGTACTTATATTTCACTTTGAACAAACGACACATGTGAGGGGATGGTTGTTTTTGTAAGGTGGACATTTTAATGTTCCACACTTGGCAAGGACCTCGTAGAACAATTTACCAAGGTTTTGCGTGAGACCACCTAGTATATATTCGGGATTAATATCAACGCAAACAAACGAAGAGGCGACATCATGACCGTGATTGCCTGACGCAAGATAGCCATGATATTCTAGTTTCCATCCGCTATAACAAGTATTCTTGCCAGGAATCATGATGACAGAAGAAGCACTAGTCGCTCTACATAATGCACATGGAACATCCTCATCATATGAATCTGAAGCAAAAAAGTTTGAATGGTACTCTCCCCCGTACATTCGACCGGAATCTGAACCTGAAGTTTTACCAAAGTCAGGATCTGGCGGTAAACAAACATATTCAGCTGCAGAACCCTTTTCACTGTAATGACCACCTCCGGCATAACCTAAATAAAAGGAGGTCTTAAAAAAATATTATGTGATGAATACTTATGCAGTACTGTATATCAACTACATTTCATAGTTAAATGGTGTATTGGCTTTACCAGTGCTGTGAATTGCAAAAGACTTAAGTTTTCTTAAAACAAGACCAATACATGTCTGAACCTGCGTCACCTTCATATATTTGTCAGATTCAATATGTATACAGACACTAAACAAATTTAAAAAAAAAACATACATGTAGTGCATGTTACAAATTTCCATGTGTTGTGTCCTGATGATACATGTAATACCCCCCCCCCCAAAAAAAAAAAAAATGTCTAAGTTCAACATCCTTTAACGTAGGAAACATTCATCAAATTTCTCATAAAATACGAAAATCGAACTTATCTATAGAAAAAGCGTAAAATGAATAACAATTAACATAAAAAACGACAACAACTGGATTACAGGTTCCCGGCTTGGGACAGGCACATAAAGTATAAATCCTTTGAATTCGGCTGTAACTCTTTAGATCAATACTGAATATAACCACTTTATCACATATGACAAAGGACAACACGCTCTATCTACTTCGAAAAAGTACTAACGGTTTCTGTAAGCTAGTTCCAAATCCAAAAGCAACTGATAAGCACACCTGGTTCACTCGAACTAGGAATATCAATGAAAACACTTTCCACAGGATTTATTGAAAATATATAAAATGTCTTCATGCAAATACTAATTAAAATTAGCAATTATGTTTACATGCAAATTAACATAATAATGTTACGAAGGATTCGTTAATCTTGAACTTTATACAAGTACTTTTGAACCCCATCGTTATACTAGAAAACATAGAATAGAGTACTTTACTAAAGAACTTATTCATGCAATTGATCATACAGTTGTCTGTTTGTTAACAAACAATATATTTTGAAAACATAATAAAATACCTAAGTATAAGAAATATTATTCTTGCAAATGCTAAGGTAAAAAATTATAGCAAGAAGTAGGACGAAACACCGTATAAATAAACCAAAGGAACGTTCCCGTCAAGGAAGGAAAAATTAACAATTTGAATTGAAAAATCGTCCCTCTTGTCGAAACCTTTAATTTGAGTATATCTTGTAAAATGAAAACACCCAAATCTAGAACAGGACAATTAAAACTGTCCTTATTAGCTTTGTTTTAAGTCAACTCCTTACGGTAAATTTCAGCAGTGTATTTAAAAAACTCAATTTTATTTGTGCCTATCGGAATACCGGCAGCCTACCGATAAACTTTCCCGCAGCAAATATATTTTGATTATCGAAATACCATTTGATAAGAAAATGGAATATTTGTTCAATGATGTAATGTGGAAGTGTGGTAGAGTAATCAAGGGAACAAAGGTTAAAGCAGTAATCAAAAGAATGTAATCCAGGGACAAAGACCAGACATGAAAAACAGACATACACAACAAAGAACATAAAGTAACTAAAATCATACATACAAAGTAACAAAAGTAAATGAGCAACTCGGACTCCACTAAAAACTGGGAGCATGGACCAGGTGCACCGGTAGGGTAAGCGTCCTCTGCTTTTCTAGAAACACCCGCCGAGTTGCTCATAAAAAGTCAAGTCCGGGGTAGACAAACGAGGGAAGGAAAACTATGACCCGTTGAATAAATCAGTTCTCATGGTGCTGATGGATACACCATAACGATCCACGAGTTCATGATAACGACCAAAAAACTTCTGTAGTGATGACTTCAATCTTGTAGCAACATAACCCTGCTCCAGAAGCCTATTTGTTAGAATTGTAGCCCGATACAAAAAGTATGAACACTCCATACGCAGGTGCTGAAGGGATGTTGCCACAGATGAAAGAAAAGTTGACAATTCTGAATGAAAAGTCATCAAGTTTGGCCAACAATTTTCCTTTACCATCGATTTCTAAGTGTATGTCAAGATATGAGGCTGGCTTCACAGTGTCTGTAGTATCCGTTATCTCAAGTACTTTGGGGTAGATGCGATGTATCAAATCTCCAAAATTAGGATTGTTTAAAGATAATATGTCATCTATATAGTGGAAACTGAGATTAAAGGATCTAGCTAAACGATATTCTTTCTTTTGGATCAGATCAGCTATAAAGTCAGCCTCATAAGAGTGAAGAAATATGTCAGCAGGTAGAGGAGCACAGTTTGTTGCCATTGGAATGCCGACCGTTTGTTGAAAGAGTAATCAAGGTTATAGCGGTAATCAAAAGAATGAAATCCAGGGACAAAGACCAGACATGGAAAACAGACATACCTAACAAAGAATATAAAGTAACTAAAATCATACATACAAAGTAAAAAAAGCAAATGAGCAACTCGGACTCAACTAAAAACTGGGAGCATGAACCAGAGAAGATAGATCAAACGACAACAACATCAGACAAGATACATTATATTCCGCGTCACCCGGTAAACAAAAATTCTAGTACAACGCCTATAAGAACCGTACATGATTACAGTTGTCATGGGTCGAATGATGCACCAAGCTTAAACGATTCCCTAATGGATAAACCAACGGATCTCAACGACTTGGCAAAGATTCTCGTTTAAGAGCGAAACCAGTTGCCAGGTCAACTGATTTTGAGAAGGCCTTTCTACACGTTGACTTACACGAAGACGACTGAGATTCAACACGTGTTCTATGGCTGAGCAATATCATAATGTGATAAAGGCAATTAATTAATAATGTAATATAGGAAAGATTGGGTGTCATTTTGCAGAGGAGAACTTGTCGCAGGCAAATTCGATTTGGTTTTAGTAAGTTCTGTTGCTAAACTCATTATATTTTTTAATTTGTGCAAAAGCATGACGCCCATTAGTAAATTCACTAACTACCATCGCATTTAACTCACCTGAGTAGACCATCTCCGTCTGGTTATCAGGACACTGTTTCCTTCCCCATCTTATGTATGTTCAGCCGGTATCTGAAGGACAATTATTGATTTCTTTAATTAAAATCATCTTGATCCTCATCGGCGGTACGCTAAGAATCGAGGAAAATTGAGAAAGAACAATAAAACTGCTCGCTCGACAACAGTGCGATCAACAATAAATTAATATTTTCTGATATCCTTCTGGACCTTTTAGCAATCAACGCCTTAACATCAGTTTACGTATAACCAAGACAAAGATGTTCCGTGCGGTCAGATAGACGTTTATTTTAATTTGTTTTATTTGGGTTATTTTTTTTTGTTGTTATTTTTACGCATTTTTTATTTGTTTAATTTGTTTTGCTTTGCTTTGTTTTGTAATATTTTTGCTATTTTAGTTGGTTTTGTTTGTTTGTTTGTTTGGTTTTTTGTTGTTTTTTGTTTTTTGTTGTTTTTGTGTTTTTTTTTTTTTTGTTTGTTTGTTTGTTTTTTTTTTTTTGCTTTGCTCCGCTTTGTTTCTTAGATTGTTTTTTATTGTTTTGTATTGTATTTTTTATGCTATAATTTGTTTGAGTGTAAGGTAGTTTGAATTGTCTGTTGCGTCTTTTGTTGTGTTTTGATTGGATAGAAGGAACATCTACAACTATTCTATCTCTTCAAAAATACAATAAAGACGCAACAGACATTTCAAAGTAAGAAACAAACCTTGAATTCACCCATCTAACCCTTTTAAAGTTTGCATGGTGAAAAAAAAATCACTCTTTCCCCCTTTCACATGAAGGTCATATTGCTTTTTTCCTTCGAAAAGGGCAAAACAAAACTGTCAGTGCTAGTATTCGGTATTAAGGACAGGTTTCCGTATTTAGATCACATGGCTTTCTGATACTAGTTAAACATTTCTTTGCGTTAATGAATAGACATATAAATATCATTATTACAAAGTATTATTCATTTTCTCAAACCTTTCCCTTTGGGTACCCATAATTCGTTACATCTTTTTGTTCACATTTTGAAAAATGACGCCTAAGAAAAAAACTTAAACTTTTCTTGTAGCGCTTTTCACATTAGAAATCTCACCGTTAGCACATTGTTGTCAAAAACATAATGGGATTTTTTTAACAACAGCATATAATAAAGAATTAAGCTATACGTGTCTACACTTTTTCTTAATCTGTTCTTTTACTATGCTACTTAGCAGTTGTGCGACGTTTTTCCTGAATGCCATTCTTCTTTCTTCATTAACCTATCTCTGAGTTTACTTCATAAAGAGAGATTTTCTGTCTGATAATCGTACAGCTAACAATCAGATTGTGTTATATCACAAAGTTGAAGTATTTTTAAAGATAATAATAACCTTGTGTTTCAATCTTGGAATTTTTTTAATAGCCCTATGCAGATGGTAGATTTAAAGTCATGGTTTGATCTATAACCTCAAACTTTATATCCCCTTTTTCAATCATGTTCATTTATGGACAAACAAAATTCTTCACCGAAAATTTGGAAAAATGATTGATTTTTTACTGAAATTTTCGAAGAAAACTTATGGTATACAAAGGTATCTCCCTTCAAAACAACTACATAAAATGAATACGAGGTCAGAATCTTATATATTGAAAATAAGTAATATAAAAATAATTAATTGGCAAATATATTGGTATTGACCGAAAATCTGACAAATTTATCTTTGTAACTTGTTTCTCCACAGTTGTATGAATTTGGAATTGTATGAGGTTTGTGTTAAATAAAAAAAAACACTAGCTTACTAGTATTTTGTGACTGCCTTATAGTTGTTGTATGGTGTTTTCCTGTTGTTTGTTGACAGCGAGAACCTGTTGTATGGTGTTCTCCTGTTGTTGGTTGACAGCGAGCACCTGCTGTAACGTAGCATTAAGGGCTGTCACGGTATTCTCCATAGTGGCTAGTCTATGTATGATCACATCAGGGTCATTAATAAGTAACCGTTTTTTAACACCGTAGGCATCATATTCATTGAATATAATAAGAAACAGCAAACAAAAATATACTTTCATGTTTGATTGCTTTAATGAACTTTTGATAGTGTTCTACATAAGATACGTTTCAGACTTGATTTCATATCTTTATGACATAGTTTCAAACTCGCACTATCTCACCACCGAGTTAAATGCTTAATCATGGAGGAAAATATTGAATTTGATCAATGGTCCAAAATTAAAAGAATACAAGCAGAAGAACCATATTTAATAAATCCTGCTGTATTAGCTTCGGTTTGGTTTCAGTTTAGGTTTTATACAATCAACATTAACGCCATTTCTTGTTTTCTTGTTAGTTTATATTTCTGTTTTGTTTTTCCAACAATCGTAGATATAACCAAAGCACTTTGCAAAACACACTCAAATAATTTGTTCTTAAAGGTTATGGGTTCCTTCACGTCCCCGAATTCACAAAACCTTTAATGGGTAAATAGTGTTTATCATATCAGTGAACAGTATTGAACAATATTCATGGCCATTGAAAATGTTTGGCCAACACATGTAAGTAAACATTAAGTATACTTTATTGATGTTTTAACATTAAAAATACCAGTTCGAGTATAGCAATATAATTCTGTAAGGCAAAACAAAAGGCAGTAAACTTAGTATAATGTACAGCTTCACTTTGAACACACGACACAAGTGATTGGAACATCTTGTTTGTATGGGGGACATTTCAATGATCCACACTTGGCAAGAACACCATAAAATAATTTTCCATATTTCTGATCTAGACCACCAACTATATATTCAGGGTTAACATCAACACAAACATAAGATGTAGCTACATCGTGATCATGGTATCCAGCGGCAAGATATCCATAGTATTCTAGTTTCCACCCGCTATAACACGAGTTCTTGCCGGGTATCATAACGGCAGACGAAGCAGATGTTACTCTACATAATGCACAGGGAACATCCTCACCATTAGAATCAGACGAAAAGAAATTAGTGTAGTATTCAGCACCATACATCCGACCCCCATCAACTCCAACTTTCTTACCGAAGTCAGGGTCAGGGGGCAAGCACACATATTCTGCCGCTGAACCTTTCTCACCATAATGACCGCCACCTGCATAACCTTCAGGGAAAGTAGACATTTTGTATATATATATATATATACAGAAATATGCTTTGGACACTTTTATGGAGAAGTACAAACATGCATCACATATTTATTACAATTGTGTGTTTTGAAGTAAACACAAGTTATTATTTGATTTTATGTGTTGATAATAAATTATTTTCAAAAGGCATGATACTCCTTAAAGTGGTCAAATACAAGAGTACACGAAGATAAAACAGTAATGTTATCTTTGTAGTGCTTTATTATGAATTTACTTAGTATGAATAATTATTTTTATTTTAAATGTTTGTTCAATTTGACAAAAGTAATGTCAAAATATGTTAACGCATGTTACTTTAACTCTTAGTATATTTATTCTTCATTGCATTACTAAAATAAATTAACCTGTCAGTTGTCTGTTATTGAATTTTGCTTCTTTTAAGTTTTTGTATTACTTATCTACAATGTGTATTTACGATGCACGTGTTTATCGTCTTTTGACTTTGTAGTTGTATTTGTTTTTTTTTTATTTATTTATTTTATTTATTTATTTATTGATATATGTATAATTCATGATACATATAATTCGTTTTAATAAAATTTTTAGCATGCTTAGATTTTAAGATTTAATTTTTGAACATCGCACTACCTCTGGTGCATAATTGTCTTGATACCCATTCCATTCCATTCTGTTCGTAACATGTATACGTCATCCACTTAACTAAAAACAGTTATCAAATGCATTTTAATGATTTCAATTAAAGCATTTTACTTACCAGAGTAAACCATCTCTGTATCGTTATTAGGGCATTGTTTCCTTCCCCATCTTATATACGTTGATCCAGTATCTGAAAAAGTAATCAAGGGAACCAAGGTTATAGCGGTAATCAAAAGAATTTAATCCAGGGTCAAAGACCAGACATGGAAAACCATTAATTGTAAAATTGTAATATTTTATGCATATCAGTATTTCTGGATGAATTTTTTATTGTTGGAGCTTATCTTAAGGCGATATGACAAGGGAACCAAACACTTTTGTGGATATTAGGAAACAAGTGATCTGGAATAATAAGTAAATAAAACGATGATAAGCTAGCAACTAAATGTTAAACATATACTAATTGGATCAAAAGTAATATCATATTTGTAAATAGCATTCTTGATGTAAAAGTCACAAGAAATCAGTTTAAAGAAATGAAAAAACAAATCCAATTGGATTTAAGATATAAATATTGTTAAGCGATCCATTCCTAAGCGATTGGTTGATGTACTAGTATCGGAATTAGCAGCAAAATCTGCTGTCGGCGTTAAACGTTTATACAAAGATTTAGATAAATTCATATTTATCACTTAAAATAGTTTTCCTTTCCTCGTTTGTCTACCCCGGACTTGACTTGACTCGGCGTTACTTTGTATGTATGATTTTAGTTACTATATGTTCTTTGTTGTGTGTTTTCCATGCTGGTCTTTGTCCCTGGATTACTTTTTCAGATACTGGATCAACGTATATAAGATGGGGAAGGAAACAATGCCCTAATAACGATACAGAGATGGTTTACTCTGGTAAGTAAAATGCTTTAATTGAAATTACTCTTTAAGAAATTGATAGGAACCGGGAAACTCCGATTGGGATATGTAAATAGATTAGAGTTTGATCTCCAAATCTTAAATGATAATGATGTATTACATGTCTACACATTTATTTTTTAAATATTAACAGGAAAACAAATTATTTTTTTAGATGGAAGTTGTTACAATATATAATACCACCAAAAACTTTTTTTTAAATGGAGAACCACCCAAGACAGTCTAAAGTATGTATTTATTGTAATTTAGAAGATGACTACATGTATTTTTTATTATTTTAAATTTTTGTTCTTATTTGCAGCTTAATTGGCACAATATACATAATAGCCTTACTCGCTGCAACATGAAGTTTAAAAAAAAATATCAATGCATCTTGGTTTTGGTAACAAGATATTTTTTTTTTATTTTTTAAGTTTACATACATTTCTATATTACTTTTTCCTAACAATTCCAGATTTTCCAATTTAAAAGATATATTATATTTCAGAAGAGAAACGGGAAAAGGTTAATGTCTTTGAAATTAATAAGAAAAATAATTTATTAAATGAGTTAATTAAGAAAACACAATTAAACTTTTGTTAGATATTCGGTATAATATAAAAATGAACAGATATGATGATGCAACATCGTATAACCTCTATAAAAATTGTAAATAGTTACAGAGATCACCAGAAGGTCTTCAATCAGTGTAAACACACTTTCAGTCATGAACTCGTGGATCGTTACAGTGTATTCATCTGCACCATGAAAGCTGATTTGTTCAAGGTGTCATAGTTTTGCTTTCCTCTTTAGTCTACGCTGAACTTGTTTTATTAGCAACTCGGCAGGTGTTTCTAGAAAAGCAGAGGAAGTTTATGCTACCGGTGCATCCTTTTGTGTAGTAGCTTGGTCTATCAATGCATATTACAACAAAAACTATATTCGATAAGACGTTTATTGTGTTGTTAAAAAAATATTTTGTGGAAATACATTGACGTTGCACCAAATGGTTGACCTTACATTTATAAATTACTAAAATCACAGTAGATGGGTGCTGTTTTGTTATATAGAACTAACAGAAGAATGAATGAAGAAAAAAGAATATTCTAAGGGGCTTCCAGCCCAAACGTGTCATCTCGGAACTTGGTAAATTGGCTTAAGTACTTACTTGAGTTCCGTGCCACCACTTGTAACTGTCGGTCGAGCTGATGTATCGTGTTCTCCTGTTGTTGGTTGACAGCGAGCACCTGCTGTAACGTGGTATTAAGGGCTGCCACGGTATTCTCCATAGTGGCTAGTCTGTGTATGATCACATCAGGATCATTCAGAAGAAGTCGTCTATTAACACCAATTGCGTCATATGTGTGAATAACAAACACAAGAAGCGTAGAAATGTAGATGGTCATGTCCTAAAGATTTACTGATATGTAGCAAAATTTTGATTATATCGGAAATAGTTTAAAGATAACTGTTACAAGTCAGAATTCCTTATCGTTATGACATAGTAAGAATCTTTATACTGACATTATAACCTAATAAATACGATGGTTCTACAAGGGACCTTCGTTTGCATTTGCTTTGAAACACACATTATTTATTTTTAGGACAACTCTTGAAAATTGCAGTTTTGAATATCTATTCTCCAAAATGATATTTATTGGCATGTGTTCATGGGTTTCGGTGTTTATCCTTAATATGAAAAACGTATGTTTCATAATTTTCTATGTATTACAAGTAAGAAAAAACGATTTAAAGATAAAAAGACAAAAAATGGAAAGCAAATTCAATCGGTCACTTACAAACCAAGGTCTTGAAAGGAAAGGAAGAAAACAAGTTTAATAATAAACACAAAACAGGAGAACGAGTAATGCTAACACAACCATGTACAAAAGAAAAAGTGCACTTAGATTTTGTTTAGTAATGAAGCAACCAAATAGAAATAAGGAATGCGGAATGATATTATGCCTGGCTAAATCAATGTTAAATAGTTGGCACATGCTATCAACATTACGTTATTATAATTAGTACTTACTAATAATTAAAACGACAGTATTTAAGGGGGAAAATTGCTCGGTCTTCAAGCTTCTGAGTTTTGCCGTCCATGGGATAAAAAGGTCGATAAAATTATTTTTTAAAAGACGCGTTAATTGATTATCAATTTTGTTTTTCAAAACGCATCATGTTTGAAATAATGTTATTCGATCAGATTACTTTCTGTTTAAAACAATTACGTTGTGCAGACAGTAGTACAATTAAGGCTAATAGATTGGAAGGCGTCTTCATTATGTCTTAGACATATATAGTCGCCTAGTATTTAGTGACTTATAACTTTAACAAATATACTTTGAAATCAAGAGTTGATATTTTAAGTTTTAGATAAATGTTATTTCTGATAATCAATGTTCTGAGAAAAAAAATGGAATAACGAATAATTATTCAATGTATATGAAACTATGCACATTTTGTCCTTCGTTTCCACTCTCAACCATTAATTTTCCATGGCCTGACAGCGTCATACAGTAAGGACGAGGTATGCCAAAATTGTTAAGACTGACGGACTCCACAAGTGTTCCCTCTGGACTTACTAGACGAAGATATAACGAAATAACTGACAGACATCGAGTATAACAATGTTTGAGAGTGGTGTAATAGAAATGTCAGCAATGTTGAGCGAATGTTCTAAGTGTTCACCAAAGGTCAACTTCAGTTCTCAATATTTTTCTAACGCTATGAGACGTCCACAATAGTCTGATGTTGAATCTGCCACGTATATATTTTCTCCTACCAGTTTAAAATTATTCGGAAAAAAGAAAAGAGTTTTGTCAAAGAGAAAACGAGAGATAGAACACTTTTGCACACTAAACATCGACTCCAGTTCAAAATTTCCTATTTCTTATATGACCTTCTCATAAAAAAAGAGTCTCCTTGAATTCTAGACGCTTTGTGTTGTAAGTCTGATTGGGTAACTCATTCACTTGCTGTTTAGCGTCTTTCATTTTCAAATCGAATACATCTAATTCCGAGTAATCCCTTTTACTTATCTTATTTGATAACTCATCGCTGACAATCTTTAGATTACTTGCTGTCTTATTTAAATCATTTATTTGAGGCTGGACGGTTGACTTAATTGCATTAAAGTGTTTCAAAAAGCTTCCACTTTCGATTATGGGCTGCGGTTTCAATAGTTTTCAGGAAATCCTCAACTGATGACTCAATACTTTGCCTTGTGCTCCTCCTGTTCTTGCGATGGAAATCGATAAGTTCTTTGAGAAAAGTGAGTTTTGACTGTAATCCATTTCGAATATTACCATCAATGGCTTTTTTTTAATCCTTCTAAACCTTTAATCCTCTCAACAATAATAGTCTTATCAACGAACCAATGCTTTTGGTGGCTAGTCAGAAGACATGAAGCGCAAACCAAAGACTGAGAGTCCTCATAAAACATTATGTAGTCTTCATTCTCGTGTAGAAGACATTTTCGGGGAATGACCTCTTTTTTCTAAGCCGTTTAGTTTGTAACTCCTTGATATTACCGATTTCATGATCTTGAAGGGCTTTAATTTTCGTATGAATTTTTCTGCATCTTCACAGACGCTAAGATCACAATCTAAGCATTTGAATTTCACATCAAATGAGTCGTCGCACATGTTACAGACCACTGAAGTTTGTTCCTTTGTTGTATGGAAACTTTCAGCCATGTTTGTATTTTGAATATATACATATAGAAATGAAAATAGGTAGATAGATAGACATGAAGACACATCCGCTACGTTTGTCTGACAATTTTTATTTGTACTTACATGTACTCTTTGACTATTTTGAATGTGTTATCTTCCTCTTGTCACTTGAACTTAAAGATGTATTGATTTTTAACTTTTTAAAAACTATTGTATTTTAACTAATATAATTCGTAATATATCAGAGTAACGCAGGTATTCGATTACGGTAAGAAGACTGGGGTTTATGATGCAGTATAATTATTGTTTTCCCCGGACTTGACTTTTTATGAGCAAGTCGACGGATGTTTCTAGAAAAGCAGAGGACGCTTACCCTACCGGTGCACCTGGTCCATGCTCCCAGTTTTTAGTGGAGTCCGAGTTGCTCATTTCCTTTGTTACTTTGTATGTATGATTTTAGTAACTTTATGTTCTTTGTTGTGTATGTCTGTTTTCCATGTCTGGTCTTTGTCCCTGGATTGCATTCGTTTGATTACCGCTATAACCTTGGTTCCCTTGATTACTCATTCATATCAAAATTTTATTTCGATTGAACGTTTTTGTTTTAAAAAATAACTGATAATGGGGAATGTTTTATGGTGATTATTTCTTACCTAATTCTAATTTTCTAAAAATACTAGATGTGATATGATTTCAAATAAGACAATACCAACGAATACCAAGCAAAAAAAAAACAATATATAGGCCACCCTACGATCTTCAATGATGGGCAAAATCCATATCAGAAGTCAAGCTGTAAAAACCCCAAAACAAATGAAGTAAAACTATTCATAAAAGACGAAAATCAACCTAATCTATAGAGTAACAACGCAAAACGAATAACAAATAACATTCAAAACTACGACAACCACTGGACTACATGTTCTTGGCTTGGGACGGGTACATAAAGTATGGGGCCGGGTTAAACATGTTTGGGAGCCCTCAACCCCCTCCTTTTTCAAGTTACCTGGGACAGTTGTGGGAAAATACAACAATAAAACTAAATATAAAAACCTGTTGAATATGGACTTTACTCGTCAAATCGATAAATCGATACAGAATACAAACATCGTAACAATTGGGACAAAAGACAAGAAGCTGTATAAACATATACGCGCCTTTCTTCTTAGAACTACTTGCTTGGCGGAGAAGCAATGACTTCCAATTTTAAACACCTTGGTTTGACTCGACCTGGAACACGCTATCATATTTCACATTCGAGACTAGCTCATTATCTATTCTGGACCCACCATTGGCGAGTATTAAGATAGCTGTCAAAATGTCTGAATAAAGAAATGGAAAATTTCATCATACGTGATAATTTGAGTATTGGAATACCATTCAAATTTGCACAAATAAAGATTAGCGAATGTTATTCATCTCATTTCAACTTAACAGTCATTATATTAATATGAAAATTAATGACATATCGAATGTGTGACTGTATCTGTACATCGTTGTAGATCCCTTTCTTTCGCACCTGATACCATCTGATGTATATCATGTGCTTATGTTCACATACCAGATTTATTTCCGAAGAAGTATCATTTAGTTTATGAAAGATGTTTTTTTCAAGAATCTGGATGGCATATTAATCTAGAACATTGACCTGGGTGTAGGAAGTAGTTTGCTTCGCAAAGAGTTCAGATATACTACTTGGTTGAACTTTCTTAAGATTGAGGAGTCAGAATGCAAGGTTAAAAGATAAGCCATTATCATGTACGTATCCACAACTCTAGCACTGAGTTCAATTATAATCTAGTAGGTAGGTATAATCATGCTGAACCGACTGTCTGTGTTTTTATTGATTTTACAGGTACATATGTGCCATTGACACATGCAGATGAGAAGCGGTTATTACTGAACGATCCTGATGTTTTAATGCATCGTTTGAACCAAGTGGAGAATATGGTGATTATTTTAAACACAACACTATAGCAGGTGAAGACTGAGAACGACAGGCAAGAACAAATAATCCAGCACCAAGGAAATACTATAACAAATCAGGCAGTCAAAATACAACAACAGGCAAATACAATAATGCAACATGAAAATACCATCAATAATCTTCAGCATAACTTGAGTTCATTTAAAGGTAGACAGCTTTTTACGGAATTTGTTACAAGAAATCGTAAATATCCATGAGAATGAAGATCGCATATTGGTTTCCAAAACACGCTCATTCGTATGTTGAAATCATGTTTTATTATGCTCGTCCAATTCAAGATTATTGGTTACTCATTGAAACTCGTGTACAGCATAACTATGCGCCATTTATATTTTTGGTAGTTTTGCATTTAGAAACCATTTGGTCGATGACACTGATGGTGGATGAAAAGCCCAAAGGGTTCTTGCTGGCCCAGTAGTCAAATTTCTCCGGCCTGTATTTTATCATAAATCATTACCAAAATTTGTAATAGCGCAAAAAGTTCGAGACCCCCGAAGCATTGAAGCTTCATTACGTGTGTAACACATTAAAAAGAATGGACATAATGAAACGTAACAAATACTCCAGCGTATAACCTAAATACATAATAGTAAATACTCTCAGAGATCCCCAAATGTCTTCAATAAGTGTCAACACACCTTTCAGCAAGCTCTGGATGGCCCGATAACAAAGTGATAAAAACGTTAACTGAACGATGAAAGTTCTTAAAAATCAAACTAAAAAGTAATATAACGACACAAAGACACATTAATGACCAACATCTCCTTGTTGTGGACATGCACATGAAATCTGCAGTGTGGTTAAATAAGGCCGTAACCATCCCCCTTTAATGTTAGGACAAAACTGAACTGAAACAACATACAAGCACATCATAAAATTCAATCAATAAAACATCCAATTCTCTACATGGAATTCTTCAGCATAAACATGGTAGAACCCCTCGATGCTGAATTTGGCTTTCTATTTTAAATAGTTTTTACAAATCAGACATTTGTATCAGAAAATGAAGTTGATATAATATCAGAATTTAAATTAGTGGAATTTAATAAAACATATAGCAACTACAAAGATATTTTGTAGCATGTCCTCTATACAAAAACGCGCCATTCGAAGTTTTTCTTTCAGTAACTGGTTCAACGTTTATACGATGAGGAAGAAAACAGTGTCCGGGAAATAACACAGAACTTGTCTATTCAGGTAAAAATAGTCAACAACTTATTAATTAAGCACATAATTTCAAACCAGATATTGAAAAAAACTTGCTCGTTGGCAAAATAAGGTTGTAAAATTAGACATCCTTTATAACTATATAATTGAACAACGTTCGGAGTTGTCTACAGATATCAACGCTTTTAATAATGCCCAACATTTAGTTATTCTTGTATCATTTTTTACATCAGATATCTGGTCATTAGAACATATTCGACCCTAATTTGTGCACAAAAGAGATAGTTCTACGTGTTAATTTAATATTATTACTAGTAAGTTTTTTTATAAGGAACGAACTCAGAAGGTAGATTTTAGAAAAAAATGATTTGATTTGTAAATTTCTAGGTTGTCGAACACAGTTACCTAAAAGCTCATGTCTGTCTGAATAAAATGACTTAGCGAAAGCCATGTTGTAACCATGTTAGCTATGTGTAGATATAGATTCAAAATTCTTCATTAATTTGATAAATATATGTATTTTGAGTTTGGGAGATGATGTCACCGTTACCCTGATCGATCCTGAACGTTTATTATCTTCCTCCAAGTTTCCTATAGAACGTCATTACTCTATTCCTATTATTTCTATTTGTTTCTGTTTAAAGAGTTTAAACTTCTGCATATTTTGCTTTTAAACCAGTTCAATTGACTTGTATGTAGAAATATTGGTTAAAGCGTCGTGACACAGGTATAGTATCGTAAAATGGTATTTTTGTATCACATATAAACAAAACTGTGGAGTTATCCAACTCTTAATTAGTTGAACGAACTACATATTGTATATCATTGTCATGAGTAGACAATTGTTACAACGAATATTTTGTTAAAAATATGAAAAATCCGAAATTTTAATGAAGCTGTCAGTTTGCAGTAGTAGACCAAGACTGGAAAATAAAAACTGAGATATTATCCTGTTGCTGCGCAGTTAGCTATGTCTGTACAAATTCATAAATATCAGCCCTAATGCCTGACTTAATTATGTTTTAAATAATTACAGGATATGGTGGATAGGTGGTGGAATGTTTAACGGAAAGGTTCCGCTGTGGAATACGTGAGTTTGCCACCTGACCCAGACTTTGTTAAAACATCAGGAAATGACTACGGAAGAATGTACGGCGGGGAGTTTGATAATTTCTTTGCTAGTAATGGTGTAAGTAAGGACGTACCATGTGCTTTGTGTAGAGTTACTTATTCGACTTCCTTCATTATGATCCCTGAGAAAAATGAATGTTACACAGGCTTGAAGATGGAAAACTATGGATATCTGGCATCCGGTGCCTATGGTCACGAAGCTGCCTCACAATATGTGTGCGTTGATAATAATCCAGAATTCTTCATTGGTGGTGCTACCCATTACGACGGGAAGCTGTTTTATGAAGTTTTAGCGAAATGTGGCTTACTTCAGTGTCCACCTTACATTAACAATTACCCGCTTACATGTGTTGTATGTTCAAAGTAACTACAATTGTGAAGCTAGCAAGCATGGTCACTCAATTTATTTAGGGATCGATCCGTTAAAAAAAACAAACAAACATTTTTTTTATCGTCATTAACTAGTCTTGAAGCAATTACACCTTACGTATTAGACATTGTACATGTATTATATTCACTAGTATAATACATGTACAATGTATTATATTGTATTGAGTGCCCATTACACAAGTATAGGAGACTTCTTTCTTTTAACATTGAAGTATGCGTTTTCACAATACTTCTTTCTGAAACGTTAACATGATAAACTAATTATTTGTCGAATTACCCGCGTAGGTACTTATAATTATTGATTTATCAAAGCTTTCGAAATGTTTTCAGTTATATGCTATTAAAACTTCTATGGTAAAAAGTATATTACCGGTATAGACCCTTTTGTGGTAAGTTTATGAGCATGCCCAATATACGCGTCCACGAGATGGGACTTGGTAATGTCACGACCTTGTTTTCTATGGGGTTGACTGAAGTAGACTCTAATTTCTAGGGTTCTGTATGGTTTATTGCCAGTAAGTCATATGTAAAATAATAATGCCCTCACATATCATTCAAGAGGCACATTTGTAAATGGTCACAGGAATAGTCCTAGGTAGTACTGTATTGTACCTTAGTAATAGTAAAGTCAGAAATATAATTGAGTTGAAAAGAGTGAACATCAAAACCAACATATCCGTTCAATATTTAGGTAGGAGTGTTCAAACAATTACCATAGATAGACAATGATCAATGCATTTGACTGGAGAACAATCATTAACTCCAGTAACTCTATGGATAACAACTGTAAACATTTTAATCAAAAATACTTGGATATTATGTAGGAATGTGTTCCTAGGAAAGAAGTAACAGTTTGTCCAAATGGCAATCAATTACGTAGAGAAATAAGAAAGCGTAACAAATTCCATGAATTAGCAATCAAAATTAAAAAGGATACCCATTTAAGTAAATACTCCCCCCCCCAAAAAAAAAAAAATAAAATAAAAAAAAACAACAAAACAACACAGAAATCATGTTAATAAAATGAAAAAATACCACAAGCGACAACTTTTCTTAAATGTAAATAATATACTAGATGAATTAGAAAGCACTCAGTCTAAATACTATTGGTCCTTAATAAAAAAAAAATTCACCAAAGGTACTAATGAAATTTCTAGAATTAGTCAATTGAAACAGGAAAACAGTGATGTCGTATCTGATGAATATGAGAACGCATGCCGTCTCAATAAATAGTTTTGTTCTATATCTACAATTAATGATAAAACACCTAATTTGAACGGGTAACGAACGTATCTATTGATACATTTATCCTGAAGATGTTAAAGGCATCCTTCAAATACTTAAACTTGGTAAAGCCCCAAGGACCCGATCCAATCAGTCACCACATGCTAAAAAAATTCAAAAAATATATACTTTTTAAGTTATCCCTTTCAACAGCCCAATCCTCTGAACTATGGAAAACCGCTACCGTATCCCAATTTTTGAAAAGGAAGATAAACTCGAAAATTTAAACTTATAGACCTATCTCACTAATATCATCTGTCGGAAAGATTTTTGAAAGGATTGTATTTAAGCACTTATGTTTACTGATAAAACTTTTAAAAGATAAAAGATTTTTGAAAAAGTTAACAATAACAACAGAGATGACTACAACAGACACAAAGTTAAAATATACGATAAGAAAACAAACCTTTAGCTTCTAACTATATTCTGGTACCAAGAATGGTAGTTTCAAAATCCAGACTTTAATTTCTTAAAGTTTTAATTAATCTAAAGTAAAAATCAACGGAGTGGAACGAATTCTAAACTTGACTTGTAACTTAAGGTGAACTTGAACCAAATTTTAATGTCAATATCTGCAACTGCTTAAAAAAAGTCCGGAAAACTGAAGATGGACTGATGGACAGACGGGCGGGTCAAAAACATTATACCCCGCGCAAATTACTGAAGCTCATCAGAGTTCTTCTTTAAAATTTAGAGAACACATTGTTCAGAACAGAATGATGTTTAAATGATTATTTACCCTGATACTTGGGGTTAAGCACAATCAGGTGATAAAGGGCAAGTGATTCTTTACATTTATGAAATACTACGAGGTGAAATATTGCATGAAATGAGTCATTAACTTAAGCCAAAATTTTGTATGTCATTTGACCATAAGGTCAACGGTCAAGTTCGAAAGTCACTAACCTTGTTACAAGACGCTCCGCCTTAGCGTGAAGTAGCCACATACCTAATGTCGGATATCTAAGTAAAAAGACAAAAAAATTATGGCGAAGAAAAAACTTTGGGTGGTATTTTGCCAACATTTGTATGTTGTTTGACCTTGAGGTTACAGGTTGAGGTCAAATGTCACCTACTTTGGTACATGACACTCCACCCTGAGAGGATACCAACATACCAAATATTAGAAGTCTAGGTCAAAAGCCAAAAAAGTTATGGTCTGGACAAATTTTGTACGAAAAGCGTCAAATTTGGTATGTTATATGACCATGAGGTCAAAGGTCAAGTTTAAATGGCAACCACTCTAGTATATGACGCCTCGACTTGAGGAAATATAACTCCATACCAAACATCAGGTGTCTAAGTTAAAACACAAAAAAATTATGACCCAGACAAAATTTTGTATGTCATTTGAACTTGGAATCAAAGATTAAGGTAAAAAATCATCCTATCTAGAACATTACATTCTACCTTAATGTGATTTACTTACATACCAAATATCAGATATCTGGGTAAAAATACGAAAAAAACATTATGGCCAAGAATGGTTTTATATGGTATTTTGCCATTTTTTTTATATTATTTGGGATCAGAGGTGAAAGTCAAAGGTCATCTACATAAAAGATTACTTTCTGCCTTGGTGCGATATATTTAAATGCCAAAGATCAGATATCAAAGTAAAAAGACCTAAAAGTATTGGCACAGACAAAATTATGTATGTATTATGCCAAAATTTGTATGTGATTTGACCTTGAGGTGAAAGGTCAAGGTCAAAAGGTCACCTACTCTGGTACGCAACACTCTGTCCTGAGATATACCAACATACCAAATATTAGAAGTCTAGGTAAAAAACAAAAAAAAATATGGTCTGGACAATGTTACAATGAAAGCGGGAAGAAGAAGAAAAGTCTTCATGGGTGGTGATTTCGGGTTCAGATGAGCAAAAAAACAAAGACAGGGTACACATTTTTATTTTTGGTATGTTTCAGTGGGGAGGTCTTGCCACACATCCATGCATACATTTGGATAATATCTCCTTTTTAGTGCTGGCAAAACGGGTCTGAACATAGGCTATTATCGTATATTTCAAAATGTAACAAAAATTAAGAATTTTGGTTGATATGGTAACCAGATCTAAACCAATCGGATTGCTTTGTACTTAATTGTAAATTGAAAACCAAGGCTTTAATCATTGCATGCTAAACGCAACCTGACGGAAGACATTGATTTATTATTTCGAAACCAACCAACTGGAATTCGTTCCGTCTCATAAACACTTAGGTATTACGTTTGATTCGAACGGGACGCTCTCGACCCATTTAGACAAAAACATACCCTTTCTTCGAAAACTTAAATGTGTTCTAGGTAGAAAATAATTAGCTTAAATTTATCTAATTTTCATTCGTACAGTGTAGTCTTGATGTTAGAAATAGTTTTTAAAAAATGCAACTTGAAGCTGGGCATATTGTAACAGGACAAGTTACTTTTGCCAGCAGGGAATCGATTTACTATAAAACAAGTTGGGGAGTTATGGAAGATAGAAGACGATTCAAACGTCTTAACATATTTTACTCTATACATAACCATCTGTGTCTACAATACTTAAGCGAACTTATGCCCCACTTAATAACCAGAATTCGTCGTACAATTTATGTAACAGTGCGGATTATACCATACCCCATTTTAGATTTACTAGTACCGCGAAAGGTTATTTTTCTATTCAACAGCTAAATTCATAAATAAGATATGCAAGAAATATAAGGATTTTCAACAAAATTACTAAAGGACAACGGGAAAACCCCCCTGAACACTTCAATTTTGGTGAAAGGAAAGTTAATGTTATACACATCAGGCTAAGAAACGTATGCAGTTCCCAATAATGCTGATTTATTTCGTATAAATGTAGTGCCATCCCCTTCTCGTAGTTGTGGACATCCTTTCGAAAGTGCATCCACTATATTTTATGATTTGAAATTTGTTTAATGAACATAGAAATTACCTACTGGCACGGTTTTAACACTAGCAATAGAATTCCTGTTGGCTGGTGAAAAAAGTATTACATATGGTGAAAACAGATATTTTTGCTTCTGTTTATCATTTTATCAAACGAACTAAAAGGTTCGAATCTCTTCAGTCCTGGCCATCGCCACTATACATCACCTGAGATACATGATGTCTCAATACACATTCATACAAAAACCTGCTGAACGTCATATGTATACGTACTCTATATTTCTAAATTTACTACACATTCTTTACAATAAGGCAAGTCTTGACACTCCAGTTTCAAAGCTATAGATCTGGGTATTTATTATTGATGTCGGTTATCAGACTCTGTAAGCCAGTATTACATTTAATTCATGAGGAAGAGAAATGCCTCTCTATCATTTCCGCTTCCCAAAAAGCTAGAGATGCCATTATATTTGTCCAGTGTGGTGGACGTATTTTTTAACAATCGAGCGGCATTCTAAAGTAAACAAATTGTGCTCTGCTATTCGCTGATCCATTCCTTTATTTTTATGAAGTCAACACCATAGTTTGACCTACTCTTATATATGCACATGCACTAGAAATAGAAAGGGATTGGTACAAAAACATAGAGAGAAAAAAACGTATTTGTATATCATGTAATAGTGGGAACATAGAGGATGAATATCATTTATTCTCGGTGTGCACCCACTACACACCGCAAAGAAATCAATACAGAATGAAATTGGACAACCATAATTTAATTTCTTCATCAAAACCTCACTTCACACCAAGAGACATAGCATATATATTAAACAGAAGCTCTATAGAAATACTGAAAATAACTATCAAATTCATGAGTGAATGTTGGAATCGAAAGTCAATTTAATTTAACAGAAATTATATTGATATATAATAATATATAACGTTAAAACTATTGATTAATCTGTTTTAATCAGATTTACACCACTGTCGCACCATGGTCATAAATTTAGTTTACATGTAATGTGTATTACATTGTTCAGTTTTTGTTCATATACTGTAAATGTGTTTGTGCAAATAAAATTGTCTATTGTCTATTATCTATTGTCTATATACAGATTGAAAGGATGATTCAACAATATGACAAGCGCAATGCCCTCACTTCGTATCGTAAACTCTGTTTGCTGAGAAATAAATATCTTAGTGGGGGAATAACACGAGAAAAGTTTAATATACTCGTATTAACCAATATACCGAATAGAAAAATTGTCTGTATGGAACGAGCTAAATAAGTGACGAATTGAATGTATTTTTTACATTCACTCCCCAGTCTAAATTTCACTCAAAATCAGTGGCACGTGTAATAGCAAGGTTTTCCTTGTTGTTGTCGAGGGAACCGGGTTTAATTTATGATAATTCAGTGTATAAGACCAGTGTAAGATCTCGTTTTATTTCAGCCTAGAGCTAAAGAGAGGTTTCCAAGTCTTACATTGCTGTGAAAACATCACTGTCATCTGCATATCCGCGCCGGATGTTAAATGTATTTTCATGAGCTTAAACATATATATAGTAGTGTCAAAATTTATACAAGTACTTTGAATGTGACTTGCAATGAAATTGTATAGCTCATTCCATAATAGTCCAAATAATAAGGCAGTGGCTCCTCGTCCACATATTCGTGGACGGAGCCTCTTCAGGCTAATCGTCCACACATCCTGTTTGGGTTGAAAACATATGGAATCATGATGGAAATGTCCGATTTGTTACGAAAATGTTGTTGAACTTATATGCAAATGTACGTCACTATCAATGTCATCGTGAACAGTGTTCCCATTTAATAAACTGAACAGTTTTCTGTTTGTGTTATATACTAGCTTGACTGCAAATTTGATAGTGAGAGCAAGTTCCTGTGCTTGAAAATGCATGGATTTTATGTTAGTCAAACACAGAACAAATCACTGAACAGAAGTTATGATTACTAGTGCCAAAGTCAATGCACTGTCTTTATCAGATGTTTGAGAATAAATAATTAAATCTTGGCTGATATCATAAATATCCCACGTGTTAAAAAATGCATTAAATGTTCTTAATATTTTAGTTTCTACAAAGAATGACCAGTGTGAATGGATATGTTTCAAATCTGAAATCTGGAATGGCAGCATTATGATTTAAAATGTGCTGGATCGACTGAATCATGTGCCAAAAAAATCTTTCTCGATGTGCAAAAATAGTCTTTAAATTTATTAAATGTGTATTTTGTGTTTATTCTGAATGATTTGTAATCGTAATTTGGTACATCAGTCACCATTTAAATAGTTACTGTATTAAAAAGGTTGTAAATGGACCATTTCCGACATGATTCTGTGTGTTATTGACCCAAACTGGATGTGTGGACAATTAGCCTGTAGAGGCTCCCATTTCATGAATGTGTGGACGAGCAGCCACTGCCAAATAATAGTAATGTTATCTTTGGAAGCTTATTTTTATTTTGCTTGGTTGCCTTAACTCAATATTTAAGATAAAAACACCACAGCAAAAGTCATGATTAGCTGGACTAATTTTATAAATGAAATGAAGTACTGTAAACATATTAATGTATCAGTTTTTATGTCGGTCAGATAAGCACAAAAAAGACCCCATCAAAATTATTTTTAATGATGAAACTGACCATAAAAAGTCCATGAAAATTGATACATATGTACCAACAAATATTGAAGTAACTGGTACTACTTACTTTTCCATCTTTGGATTTCAATACATTCTACATCGAAAAGTCCAGTAAAAGAAACTAGAACCAGACTTCCCATCCCTTAACCTCTTTAAAGTACCTGATTCTATGATAAATAAACTTTTAAAACCAAGAAGCCTAAAGTTTGGTTTTTTAGTTGAACAGAATCCTATTGGATTAATGAAAACCCTGTGCATACCTTTTAAGTTGCAATGTTCTTTTGTAGAGAATACCTCACAAATGTTCAATTAGACCTTTTACAGTACAAGGCTTTTTGCAGATAGTTACCTGATGTGTGAATTTTGTTTGTGAAAAATTGAAATAAAGTTCAGTTAATATGATAAATGTAAATTGGGGTATCTATTAACTGTATCTATATTGTAACACTGTTGTAGAAAATGCCAATCTTAAAAAATGTATATGGTCACTTTAAGAAAAATTGCATGTACTTTTAAAGTTAATGTAACCCCTCCAAAAAATGAATTGGTTGCTACATTTTACCACTATGTGTACAAGGGTTAAGTTACAAGAATGATTTATAACTCCAGTGATTAGTTATCCACGCACTTAGTTGAAACATGTTAAATAACATGTTAAATAATATTAGTATTTTTGCAGATGATAGTAGAACTTTTTGTTTTTGCAGGACAAGTTTGGTATACAAGAGAATGGCTTCTGCTTCTGTGCTTCAGCGACTTCAGCAGAGAACTAAAGAAGCTGAGAACATCATATCTGAACTTAAAGGCCAGATCGAAGGACTAAGACAGACTGCTGGTGAGTAAAACTAGAGCAGTAGGTCAAAAATTATAGAGACAGAGTGCTGGTTAGTTGAATCTAGAGCAGCAGTAGGTCAGAAATTAAAGAGACAGACTGCTAGTGAGTTAATTCAAGAGCAGCAGGTCAGAAATTACAGAGACAGACTGCTGGTGAGTAAAATCTAGAACAGTAGGTCAGAAATTACAGAGACCGACTTCTGGTGAGTAAAATCTAGAACAGTAGGTCAGAAATTAAATAGACAGAATGCTGGTGAGTTGAATCTAAAGGAGTAGGTCAGAAATTACAGACAGACTAGTGATTTGAATCTAGAGCAGTAGGTCAGAAGTTACAGAGAGAGGTTGCCAGTGGGTTGAATCTAGAGCTGTAGGTCAGAAATTACAGAGACAAACTGATAGTGAATTGAATCTAGAGCAGTAGGTCAGACATTACAGGGAGTAGTGATAGTGAGTTGTTTAATGTATTCAACCTTTACAGAACTGTTGTTTTAATTTTCAAATGAAAGTCTTTTGACAATGTAAAACTTTTTTATTATATCTTATAGTCTTGTAACCCTATGTAGTCAAGAAAATAGCTATAATTTTGGCATAAAAATGGCAAAAACTAAAGCATGGGAGTCTATCCACAGGCATGGAAATTTATGTGTTTGTGCCTATAAATTTCACATGGAAACATAAGTTTTTTCTAAATTATATGAAAACCATACTCTTTTCGCACCGTAATTCCTATGGAAGACATATACTGTATTTTACTGTATTTTCATGAATTAATTTGTTAGTCCTAAACATGTTTTTTCGTATGTTTTTTCATGGGGGTTCTAAAAATTTGATAGAGTAATCCAGGGAACCAGGTTCTAGAGGAAATCAAAAGAATAACCCAGAATGTAAAAACATTTGATAAACATATATTATTTAGGTGTTTTCAAACATATGAAAAGCATACTAGTATGTTGCAATTTTACATGTGTAGTTAATTGATTTGTGGTGTTTGGTAGTCATGTATTAGTATAGAGAATTTGACGATTACTGATATTATTATTATCTTATCTAATATGCATTTATTATACTTGTGTATCTTCTAAAATGCTGTATAAAATTTAAGATTAATGATTAGTTTTTAATACAAATTATAAGACTATGGTACAAGTATTTATTGAAAAGACTTGACCTTTTCACAGGTTTGACTGTACATGCTATTTTTTGTAGCCATAAATATCAGTCAACAAGAAGAAGAGAAATTGAAAATAGAAAATGAATCTCTAAGAAAGGAGATAGAAAACCTCAGAGTTCAACTTATACTGGCTGAAGCAAATAATGGAGGTAACTTGGTCTTTAGTCACTTACTGTGAAATGCTTTTATTTGTGGGTGCCAATTTTCGTGGTTAAGGGGTAAATAATCAGTTCATAGATTCTTGAATGTGTGGATTTGACAACTGTCTTATGAACAATTGAAACATTTCCTTTTTGTTGGGAATTAAATTTTGTGGTTTACAAAACCCATGAAAATTGGTACCCCAAAAACAATAATGCTTTCACAGTTTACAATATATATTATTCTTGTTTTTAAAAAATGGGTTTTCTTTCCCATAGCTTTGCAAAAGTTTACTCATATAATTTGACATTAATATATTAAATATGACCCCAGTAAGAACAAAGGTAAAGTAAAAAAAATCTAAAACTCCAATAAAGCTTAATTGTACTGTTTTGCCACTGTTTGTATTTGAATATTATAAGAGGTGTATAATTCACAAGCATACATGTTAGTTTTACCTACTTGTTATAAAATATAGCAAATTGTATAATTCAGTATAGGGCCTGAAATTCATAAATGTACTTGACTAATTAACAAGGAACTGCATAATTCCTAATAATTGGTGCTAGTAGACATACTAGATTCTTAAAATGAACTAAAACATGATAATAGTGACTATTTTATTGCATTATCCCTGTGACCATTTAGCTGGATTTTATTTGCTTGAATATTAAATATCTATTATAAGTGAAATAATTATAGAAATGGGAGATGTGGTATGATTGCCAATGAGACATTTATCCACTAAATACCGAGGAATAAACAATTAAACTTCTACAGGTCACTATACAGTCTTCAATGATGGGCAAAACCTATACCATAAAGCAAGCTGTAAAAGGCTCGTAAACAAATGAAGCAAGTCTTCCGGTATTAAAAATAGACAAAAATTTGCCTAATCTATAGAAAAATGTAAAAAAATAACAATAAACATACAGTTTCCTGGCTTGGGACAGGCACATCAAGTATGTAGCAGGGTTAAACATGTTTGTGAGAGTTCAATATGACAATCTGACATTAAAAACAATTCTCTCAATCCAGTTTTCATGTATATTTAAAATGTACAAATTTTTGGTAGATTCAGGCAAAATTATAAAAAGAAGAAGCATATATTAACCTCCACCAGTGATATTGTTTACTTTAAATTACCTCCAAAATATTGTT
Organism: Perna viridis; assembly: GCA_037379345.1. Taxonomy (NCBI): domain Eukaryota; kingdom Metazoa; phylum Mollusca; class Bivalvia; order Mytilida; family Mytilidae; genus Perna; species Perna viridis. The sequence continues at coordinate 1,686,670 of CM074520.1, forward strand.
TCCCCCAAACAAAAGTTTCCCAATTTGTAAAAAAAAAATGGCTAAAAACTAATCATTAATAACATCAATTATTTCCCTAGTGCTAGTTAAACACATAATATGGTGTTTTTGTTCAATATTACACTGGTTAATTGTGTCTTTTTCTTGTTTATATCTGCTATGAGATTAATGATTTCAACTATGAATTCAGGATTTTATACTGATATTCCAAACCCAGTTTAAAGAATGAGTCATTTATTCTTAATACAAAACTACCTCATAATAGTCACTGTCCACTCTCACATTGATCTCTCATACTAATATTGACATTTATTTTTTGTCTAACCATCAGAAGAAATTTGTTCGTAAGAATATGTCAGAAAATGTTTATTTTGACAGAGTTGTTTACTCCTGACTTATTCATTTGTGGTGCATTTAAATGAAATTTAAAACTAGCTTGTCTCCAGAAAGATATACATGTAGATCTAGCAAATTTTACCATGATAGTTTGATAGTACCAAAGACATATCTTACCATATAACACCACCTGATTCTTACAGAGATCGGTATTGAAATATTTTACATTTAAACTATAGTTAGGCAGGTGCCCTTACCCACCGCCAAGGGAAGATCAGTCCAAGGGTCAAGCCAAGGTAATGCCAAGGCCAAAGAAGAAGTAAAGGTGAAAGTTGAGAAAAAAGATAAAGCTGCTGAGGGTAAAGCAGCTAAAGGAGAAAAGAAAGATAAACCTTCAGCTGATGCTGGTAAGTTATTGGTGATCAGGCTAGAGAACCTAATGTTTAAAAATAGGTCTTAAGCAATACAAATATAACCATTTTGTGAGCTACCTGGTTGCTAATGAAGTCATTGCATGACAAAGTGTAATTCAAGTATAATTGTTTAATCATATTCAATTTATAAGATTTAGAAATGTTAGAAATACCACTTGTGTTGAATAAGTTTCATCTATCAAACAAAGATTGTTTTTATGAAGAAAATACTTTGAAGACCCAAATATAGTAGATGTAAATGTGTTTATACCTTACAGAGCCTAAAGCTAAGAAGACCAAGCCAGACAAAAAAGCAGCAGCAGCCCCTGTCAACGAAAATGTAGATGTGTCAAGAGTGGACTTCAGGGTCGGGAAAATTACAAAGGTTGAGAAACATGCGGATGCTGATTCTCTGTATGTAGAACAAGTGGATGTTGGTGAAGGCAAAACCAGGACAGTTGTTTCTGGTCTGGTTCAACATATACCTATAGAGGAGGTAGGATATTCTATTGTTAGTGGTAGGGAGTACCAGGAAAGTTATTTCTAGTCTGGTTAAACAAGGTGGGATATTCTATTGCTTATGATAGAGAGTATCAGGATACATACTTATTGTTTGTAATGGTTAATACCAGGATGATTATTTCTGGTTTAGTCAAACATATACCTGTAGAGGAGGTAGGATATTCTAGTGTCTTGGTTAGGGAGTACCAGGATTTTTGTTTCTGATCTGGTTAAACTTAACTCCTACAACGTAAGAGGTTGGAATTCTGTTCCTCCATACCCTAACCTCTTACTTTCAAGCGCCATTTTGCATAATGCTCGTTCCGATGTTCTTTGAAATCGACTGAATTAGTAAACTATTTACCATTTAAAACGTTTTATACAATTTCTTTACCATAACACGGGAGAACATGACTACACTGAAGAAAAAGAAATAACCTACGTGATGAGAAAATCAAGCTATCCTGGAAATTCTTTGTAAATGCAGTTAAAATGAACTTCATATTTGGTTTTTAGGTTTTTTAGTGTGTAATTCTGGTTGATAAAATTACGGATTTTAAAATTTGCGAAATGAACATATCAAATTAACCAACGAATTGCCTTTACCAACATTAAGTTTGTTTTGTCAAAAATATATTGTATTCCGTAAAATTAGTGACCTAATTCAAAATTGCTGGTCATTTTGATACTTTTCTTAATTACAAATGTTTTCTAGGTATTTAAGAAATATTTAGGATTTTTATCGATTGATTTCCGGTAGGTTTAACTTCTTTCATGTAAGTAAAAGACTTAAAATATTTTAAAATACATGTTTAGCTAATTCACGTTTGCGGTGGCTATCAATGTGTCAGATGCTAGAGGTTAGGATGGCACCAAGTCAGAAAATATTTTGCCAGACAACCCTTAACATTGCTGGATTAGTTAAACTTATACCTATAGATTTGTAGGATATTCTGTCATAGTGATGGGGAGTACCAGGGTGTTTTGTTTTTTTTCTGGTCTGGTGAAACATACCTGTAGAGGAGGTAGGATATTCTACTGTTAGTGGTAGGGAGTACCAAGAAGGTTGTAACTGGTCTGTTGATACATACCTATAGAGGAGGTAGGATATTCTACTGTTAGTGGTAGGGAGTACAATGAAAAAATATGGTAAGGTAAATCATGCTCATGATTATTTGTTATACGACTACAAAATATTACATGGTATTATATTATGATATTGTCATCATCATTGTAAATTTTTTTCCTTTTCTGTGCGACAACTTTAACGATATATAGTGAACCAAAGGTCATAAAATAAGAATTTATTGTTACTTACAGCTAGCTTATTATTAAAGAGGAAGTTTTTTATTTTTGGTCTGTTTTTGAAAATTTTTTTAGATTCCTCGTGAAAATTCCTGTGTTTTTCAATCAGATTTCAGATATCTCATTTTTAGTTACGGTAAAGGATTGAAAGCTAAGGTTTCAATGAGCAACCGGAAAGCAGAACTTTTTTCATCTTCTCTTGAATTTCAAATTTTGTGCTATATTATGTCTAAGCTAGTGCCAATAATTAATTGTTAAGTCCCTATGCTTAAATGTGTGGAAAAAAAAACTGATATTGTGTCCACACTTGCCACAGGTGAACTGAGTTAAACATTTTGTGGTTAAATCATGCTGTGCTCCACAAAGCTTTTTATCATACCCCCACTTGCTAAAATGAAAAATGATTACATTCTTTTGATTACCGCTATTACCTTGGTTCCCTTGATTACTTTTTCACAGAATTTTTGTTACATGCTCCCATTGTGCACCTCCTTTTTTTAGATTTTGATTCAAATAAATTTGGGGGTTTCACATAGCAAAACATACTTTGTCATTTGTGCATATGAGGACATGGGAGGACCTCTTATCCATTATTCCTACTATATCACTGAATTGAATTGAATGAAACTTTCACAGAATCTTTATTACATGTTTTCATTGTACACCACCTATTTTAGATTTTGATTTGAATCAATATGAAGGTCGAAAGGTGCATGTTATCAAATGGGGGAGTTGGGAAAATCAAGTAAGTGATCATTGCTCAAAGTTCAACTGCAGCTGTGAGTTGTCATTAAGGTAGGTTCAATGTCATGTGTAAGTTTTATGACCAATGCTCAATGGCAAAAATGTATGTGTGTCAAATATTTGTATTGCAAATAAATTTAAAATGTAATAACTTTAAATATGTTGCCCATACTTATGCCAACTATTCAGAGGCTGACCCCTATAGAAGTTTCATATTGCACCCCACATTCTATCAATGAATAGTAGAATTCAAAACATTTAAGTTGATAATAAAGATGAATTAAAACTGGAAATTCATAACAACAGCAATGAATTCTGTTCTGTTTACAGTATGATATAGGATAAAAAAAAAAAACCCAGTGGTCACAACCCCTTGATTATTGTATCTGTCTGGATGACTTGTGTAACTTGTGTTATTTCAACAACCCATTAAACATTAAGGAGAAATATGGATTGTATCTGTGTAAGTAAGTTAACTATCATTTCAGATGCAAGACAAGGTAGCTGTGTTTATGTGTAATTTGAAACCAGCCAAGATGAGAGGGATACTATCAGAGGCAATGATAATGTGTGCTAGCTCTCCAGAGAAGGTGGAAATCCTAAATGTACCTGCTGGGGCCCAGATAGGGGATAAGGTAACAGCAGAGGGATATACAGGTAAAATATATTAATCCCACCCTCCACACAATAAGTGGATGGTATATTAGAATCACCTTGTCTGTCATTTAGGCCATCCAAATTTCATCACAAAAATCTCAGCTCCTTATTGATGGATTGATTTCAAATTTGATTTGTGGCTGTATAAAACAATGTAGTTTGGGTATATGTTGTAAGCAATTTTGGAATGCTGTACAATATCAACATCCAGTTTCATGGGACTTTTTTCATAATATGGAATGTTAGAGAAAATTTTAGTTATACAAATTTTAACTCCCAATAGATTGATTGATTTCAAATTTGGTCTGTTGCTTTATATGGATGGGGCATATGTTGTAAGTTATTTTAATTGCTGTCCAATATCAACTTTCTGTATGAATGGGGGTATCCCTACCACAACCATGCATGCAACTTTATGTTAGATATGTAATGCATGTTAAGGCTTGTATTCTTTGGTTAATAGAAATAGTTGGTCAAAAGCATGTAATGATATAACAACCCCCCCCCCCCAAATGACAATGAAAACAGAAATCTTAATTTAATTTAACCCGACGATATTTGAAATAAGGAAATCTCACATGGCTAGGAAATCAAAAGTGAAAAAAATGAATCCTCAATGTTAGCGTTTTATGGAAAATTTTGAATTGAGTGGAGAAGACAATGGAGACGTGGGAATGTGTCAAAGAAACCACTTCCCTATCAAACTTTAAAAAAAAAAGAAACAGACGATATCCCTATTGACCTTAGAAAAAAATTATCATTGCCATCTTCCTTTTGAAAAAAAAAGAGCCAAAAGCAGTCTATATGCCTATGCTGAACAGTGAGAAATATTTTAAATGTTTATGTAATTGAATCAGACAGGTAGGCTATAGTATATAAAATTTTAGTGCATTTGTACTTGCCAAGTTTTTTTATGTGATGAATATCTATTGTACTTTCTTCTTCAGGAGAACCCGATGCTATGTTAAATCCTAAGAAGAAAGTTTGGGAAGCAGTAAAACCAGATCTACGTGTAGATAAAAATAAAGTGGCTTGTTACAAAGGTGCTCCACTGAAAATAGAGGGAAAAGGGCAGATAACAGCACCTACACAGGCTGATGTTCAAATCCAATAAGGATGCAAAATAAAACTTACAATGTACCTGTATATTAATATGGAAGTTAAAAAGTAAATTATAAATCTGATGAAATTGTTAGTTGTTTATTTCTTAAAATGTTTAGCTAGATTTTAAGCATAGATTTTTTTTGTCTAAGTTGCAGTAGACCAATTTGCCATTATATGATGGTAAGAGGCTGTCATTGCAGTCATCATCATCCAGACTCTGTTGTACCAACTTCAGTAAGAAAGTGGTGATGGATTTTTGGAATGTTCGTATCATCAGTAAGTAAGTGGTGATGGATTTTTGGAATGTTTGTTTCATCAGTAAGTAAGTGGTGATGGCTTCTTGGAATGTTTGTTTCATCAGTAAGTAAGTGGTGATGGCTTCTTGGAATGTTTGTTTCATCAGTAAGTGGTGATGGCTTCTTGGAATGTTTGTTTCATCAGTAAGTAAGTGGTGATGGATTCTTGGAATGTTTGTGTCATCAGTAAGTAAGTGGTGATGGCTTCTTGGAATGTTTGTTTCATCAGTAAGTAAGTGGTGATGGCTTCTTGGAATGTTTGTTTCATCAGTAAGTGGTGATGGCTTCTTGGAATGTTTGTTTCATCAGTAAGTAAGTGGTGATGGATTCTTGGAATGTTTGTGTCATCAGTAAGTAAGTGGTGATGGCTTCTTGGAATGTTTGTTTCATCAGTAAGTAAGTGGTGATGGCTTCTTGGAATGTTTGTTTCATCAGTAAGTAAGTGGTGATGGATTCTTGGAATGTGTCTTTGTGTCATCAGTAAGTAAGTGGTGATGGATTCTTGGAATGTGTCTTTGTGTCTTTGTGTCGTTTTTTTACTTATAGTTTATTTTGAAGAAGAACATTGTTCTGTTATCATGGCATTTATGACATTGTTCTGTTATCGTGGTGTTTTGTTGTCCGGGCCTTATTGAGCTTATTTGGTGTATTATTGATGACCTTTTGGTGATCTCTACATTTACTATTTGTATAAAGATTATACGATGGTGCATTTGTTGCACTTTGCCATATCTGTTCCTTTTTCTATTGGTGGCAAAGGTTAAATTTTGTGAGGTGAATCGTTGTCAATTTTACTTGTGATGTCAAAGTATGAGTAGATCACTCTTTTAAAAATTGACAAGGTTCTATACCATGAAAATAAGTTCAAAACACTGTTATAATAGGATCTGTCCTTGAACCCACTTTATCCATCACCAGGGGTTTCCCTGGATTTCCAAGGAAGAAAGGGTTAAAACATACTATTTTAGATTTCTTGTTTCTTAACGTATTTCATTGTGGTTAATTTTAAAAGTGCCTTACTTTTATATAAGCTTGTCTTGTTGTAGTTAGGTTTATGCCTCTCAAGTAAGCTTAGATTAGGGGCCATGAATGTACTGTATGGCATGTGGAAAATTTTGGGATTTTAAGACAAATATGTATGCAAAATTTTGGCATTTTTTTAATTGCCAGCACTCCACAGTTTAGTTTGTTTCACACTTTTGGTTAGGGATGAAAAATGACATAAATGGAAACTGGTGGTTGCTATAGTAATTAAAAATGAAGAATCTATTGTTGATAAAACATTTTCTAAAAAAGGGGACTTTTAAAAGTATTTTGCAATGTTTTATATATTTTCAATGCTGAAGGGGCTTTTTTTCAATGACAATTTGACTTCATTGTGGAAGTGAAAGCAAGTCAATTTTTTTACCATGCTAAAGTGGATTACAAAGTGAAATAGCTCAAAATCTGACCGGGGATGCTCATATGAGGATGGGGTTTTCAAAGGAAAAACTTTGAACAGTTTCAGGGGATGTAATAAAAATTAGAGATATTTTGCGGGAAATTTGATATTTTTAAACCTGATTATACGAACTTTTTTTGCAAATTTTCGCATATTTTTGCATGATTTCTATGGTAACCCTATTTGCTGTGGGTAATTTTTTTCCAGAAAATATTTACTGCATCCTGAAGGCCTTGGCTTGAGCTATTTCTAGATATATAGATTTACAGATGCTTGACAATTTATAATTTATAATTTTTGAATTAAGTGATAAATGTTACAAAGCATCAGATTACAAGACCAAAATTAGGCAGTTCTACAATACTGTGGAGGGCTGGCAATTGGCAGATGCTTAGTGGTGGACAAAGAACTTAGCTGAGAGTTGATATTTTGTGGAAATTATTTTGGGGCTTCAAGACATGCTACTAAAATATGCCAAAATCAGCACCCTGTCAAACTACCAGCTATATGGTAAATTTGGTTTGATTTCAAAAATAAATCAAAGATATGTCTTGTCTGTTGCACGTGGACACTCTTATTCATTATATTCCCAACTTAACTTGGTCCAAATGAGAGTCCCAAGAGTCTAAAATAAAATAAAATTTCATTGATTTTAATCAAAATGAGATGGTATGGACTTTGATATGCTGAAACCAGATCTGTTTTTACTACTTGATGACAATCAGTATTTTTCACAGTATTCTATGGAAATAATCCGTAAAATCCTGAACTTTCTGAAATTTTAATATAGGTACTATGGAGATCTTAACAATCCGTATTGCAGTAAAAATCCTTAGAAAATACAGAAAATCTGTATAAGTAAACACCTTTGAGAAATAAACTATGTATTACAATTTCTGAAACTGGACCTTGATAGGCAATGTTGGTACAAATTCTCTGACCCAGTTTATTCAGTGGGAGAAACTTGCTGCATCAAATTTTAAATCTCAATCTAAATCAGATATGTAGCAAGATGACATGTAGAGTCCATACTCTCCACAGACTGTTCAGGATTGCATTTTTGCAGATGCATCAGGCAGTTTAATGAAAGAGTTATGTCTTTTTCAGGATTTCCAGTTGTAAGGTGTATTTTTTAAAGTGGTTTGATTTACTTTACTGATGATTGTACTTGAGTCCTCAGAGTACATTGTTCAATAAATTTGACTCTCATTGACAAATCATCCAAACTCCATTCAACAAGTCTTATTTATTGTCATGTAATATTAATGTTTCCTTGCTAAATGAAGTTATCTTTTGAATTGCATATTTTGCAGTTACAAAGAAAGAAAAACAAAATTACAAATGACTTTTTCTTTATTGAAAAAAAAAAGATAAAATTCTTTTTTCACATTTACATAATTGTTTCTATATAGTACCCCAGATACCATAACAAACAATAATCTCATCAATGTTCTCCACTTATTTACATACCAAATTAATAAAATAAATGATTTACAAATGGTTAATTTTCCATTATGCCCAAATTCAGTGATCTATTCTCCAAATATCTTCAAGTCTTATGGAAACGAAAATTGCAAACTGGTTCCTGTAGTTTTGAACATTTTTGAAAACTATTGAAGATCCAAATTATGTAGAATTCAGATGGTCACAAATAAAAAAAACCAATTAACATATTTTAAAAAGACCCTGAATGGCAAAACACATTTGCTGTGAGGAATGGTCCGTGTATATGAAATATAAATGTATAAAAACAAAAGTTCTCTACATGCAATCTTGTTAGAAAACTAAAAAGATTAAGCATACCGAGTGAGAAATAAAAAGGGTGATGGTACCCAAGTTAGAAACTTATATAGAAACAAGAAGATCAAATGCTGGATTATTCTGAACACATACAAATAACAGCTCTGCTACAAATTCTAAAAAAAAAAATCTTATGTAAAGGTAGTGCAGTTTTCCATCCTGTAATGATTATGAAAAAAAAACTTATCCAGTAATGCCAATAATGATGAGGCAAAAATATTCTTTAAATATATACTATACCAAGAAAGTAGTCGCGAAAATAAGTTGTTTACAATATACAAATCAAAAGATCCACAAAATCACGAACATAAAAAATAACATCGAGAAAATATTCTGAAAGAACCCAAATAACATTTATCACAAACAACTTATAATGGACTAAACTTGTACAAAATGGAAACATACCTAGCAAGCAGTAACAACACTTATATATTACTGAAGAAATGAAGTAAACAGCAGTAGCATCTGGAAAAATCTGTATCTATTATAATAGACCAAATATGAACAAAAAAAGATCCTCTAAATCAGGAAAAAGTGTCGATTTTCACAGTTGCTAATTTTCAATGGTAAAATAATATAAACCATCTGCTATTTCACTAATAAACTGATACATTTATACAACTGACAAAGTTTTTTTCTAAGTTCAGAATAAAAAAAAAAAACATTTAATCAACAAGCATAAGTATTGCACTTAAAATACTATTTTATCTTACAAACAAAAGATTAATTTTGTCAACATTGATTTCAATATTTTTAATCATCGGAAAATGAAGTAAACCCTAAGATATAAACTACTGAGATTCTGTTTGGGAATGATCTGAGTACAATGTTCCTATCAAATAAAAGGCAGATAGTTTATTGACATGGAGAAATCTATAGTTAGCAATATCAAGTAATGATACTTAATGTCAAATATCTAGATTTATTCTCCAATACAAATAACACAAAGCTTTATTCAGCCACTGCGTAATAATGTCTCCTGGTTACCTTTTCAGTTATAAGCAACATCAAAACAGGAAACAGGTAACAATTTTAAAGGTGCACATGCTGACAACTGCTCAAAAGATTGCTGAAAAAAATTAACAATTTTGGGCACATTTCGCATGTTTAATTAAGAAAATATGGTTGCAGGATAAAAACAATACATGAACATTGTCAAAAATATCAATATATTTATTTATATTTGCTCCAACACAGTCAGATTAGCTTGCGGAACTTTCACAGTCCGACAGTTCCTAAAGCTCGTCAATATACATGTACTGTATATACATGTATTTAGTCACATTTCACAAAAGTAATAAATTTCTAATTCATTTACAAATGCTACATGTGTTACAAGATCAAGTAATGAATTTTCTCAGTATCTTAATCATATGATTTATCGAACTTCCTTATTCAATTGTATTTACATATCATGCTCTTATAGTGCATGGGTATCAATTTTGTGGTCTGCCAAAATTAAAAAAGTTTGTGGAGTTTTAAACCAGTGGACTTAAAAGGAGTGTTATATGTTGAATGTGATTCTACAAAACAAACAAAAAAATGGCACCTCACTAAAAAAAAGTTAATTTTATATTAAAATCACATTAAGTAATAAACCTAAGGTCTACATGGGAAAAATTTGAGAGTTTTTAAAAAAGTAACCAACTTGATTTAAAATATATTCATTAATAAAACAAAATAAAAACAGTAAGCAAGCACCATAACCCACTTGAAATAAATTGGGAACACTTATATCATTGCACTTTATGAAAAACCTCGGCTGTGTGTACGTATTGGAGATTTTTCAAAAAAACAAAAAAAAAAGGTTACTACATGTATATAAACACTTAAATATTCTAAGTACTGCTTTTGGACAACATACTTGTAATCAAATCATTTCCCCCCAAAAAAAATTTAAATTCATTACACCCAGGGGCAGATCAGCAGGGACAGACCAGTTAGACATCCCATAAAATTTAAGGAATTTAATATTGTCTTTTATATAATATTACATCACATTATATTATATTATATCTTTATAAAAATGGAACTAAATTTCGACTTCAAATAAAAACGGATGCACATAAAAACATTAATTCACTATAATAAAGAATACGAGAATGGACCTATTACTAAATATATAAAAATGTGTTCAATAAAACATACCGCTATTAATGAGACAAATAGATTTTAAATGTGATAATAGTAGCTTTCCTTCAAACATGACTAGTTTTATAAAAACACTCTAACTGTAGATCACAGTAAATCATTGATTGAGATTCAAATTCTGAGAATGGACTTCTTAGTACAAAAAATACTGATTTTAATGGGACATTTTCAGTTTGAATGTTATAAACTGTGTATGGCTCACTCTAAAACCTAGTCACTGGACAAAATCTAAATATTTACAAAGAAAATATCACACCAGATATCTTGTAGAATAGAATTAGTTCGGTAGCTTCATCAATATAGCAGAATATCCATTCTTACACCTAAATCTAATTGCAACAGAACATTGTACATACTACAAGATTTCACATTTGATTTTCTACATCCAATAAACATTGTATATTAAATAACATCTTAGTAAACAATCACAAGATTGAAAAAAAAAGACCCATATACATGTATGTTTGTCTGTTTCTAAATAAAATACATACTCTTCTTCAATATTACATTAAATAACAATTAACCAACTTTGGCAAGAAAAAATGTGGTAAAAGCGGTAAAAATTAGAATCAAGATTTCTGAAGTGTTTCACATACATGTACATGTATAATTCAGTATTATAAAAGGTGTCAGACATAAATAACTACTGTCTTTGTACTTATTTAATCATATTCCTGTGAAAAATTACTGATCCTAAAATTCATGAAAATAAACTCACTTTAAAAATAAGTACACTTACATGACAATACAATGTACTTGTAATATTGAATTAAAAAATATACTTCAATGATCAGCTTAAAATGTTACTTTGAGTTGAAAAATATACAGCTACATAGTGGATGGAATTCTTGTTCCAAAATTATAATCTGATAAAGAGTACATCCTACTAGACCTGGACTATACAGACTGAACTTAGCAGGTCTCTGTAAAGATAATAATATAATATCTATGAATTGCAGACAGAAGTCTATATAAGATAATGGCATCAAGTTACCATTGGATTGTTTTAGTAAAGGCATACATGTATTGATGTCGACAGTATTATATGTAATACTCAACTACAGTTTTTTTTTTTCAATATGTCAATTTATGATCTACATGTAATAGGTATGTTACATGATTCAAATGTACATAAAGCTGTCAACAACATTAAATTACACTGTACAAATGTACACACGCATTTATAAAATCTTTGTACATGTACATGTATCTGGTAGGCCACATACCATATACATGTAGAGGGTTATTTTCAGAGGGTGTTAATTTGGCATAATTTAGCTGTCTATGTAAAATTGTCAGAAATAAATTCCACATCATATTTACTCTGAGCTGAAGTAATATGATAGTGCACTAATTGGCACTCACTAAAATTAGAATTTGCAAATCTTTTTAGCATACTCTTTTCTTCAAATTGCAATTCTTTTAACCCACCATACAGTATGTCAAAAAAAAAACAGGGACTTTCATATTTTTAAAATTCAACGAAAACCCAGAAAGAGTAAAATAAGAACAATGTATACCTGTTTACTCAGAAATAGAGGCATATAGATCTAGACATGCAGCCATTTTCCCACCATAGTTAACTTCAGCATGGAAGTGATAGTCTCCTCCAGGTAATATAGCTGCATCAACTTCAAAGTCCTGGTTAGGTAGGAAGTATTTACCCTACAAATAAATTCAATGGATACAATTATTGATTTATTTTTTACTTTAGTTTCAAATCATGTAATTGTTACATGTACATTTCAAGAAATATCTCTATATCGCAAACAACAAAGGTACTGATACTCTTTTAAAGAATGAATAAGAGTATTCCCATTGAACCATTGTAAAGTACATTGTTTTTACTCTTTGATGGTAGAGAGAAGTGACAAATCATCTCTCTCTGGAGTCCTCCAACAGTAATTTTATTCCGTCATGCATATCTAAATGTGATATCCAACCTTCCTATGAAATTTCATCAAAATCCCTTGAGTCATTTAGGAGCAGTTGCGCTTATGATGTTTTACTATGTGTAAAACACTTAAGTTGAATTATCTCCTTTCGAGGCGTCTGACAGTAATTATATTACTTCATGCACATCTACATGTACATGTACAAATTATATACCCAACCTGCCCATAATTTTTTTTTATCAAAATCCGTTGAGTGATTTAGGAGTTGCATTTGCAAGGTTTTACCATGTAAAACTTTTAATTTGTATTATCTCCCTTTGGAGTCCTCCAACAGTTATTATATTTCTTCATGCACATCTACATATGATACCAAACCTTCCTAAAAAATTTCATCAAAATCCTTGAGCGCTTAAGGGGGAGTTGCACTTACGAGGTTTTAACATGTAAAACCATTTATTTGGATTATTTCCCTTCGGAGTCCTCTGACAGATCATGCAGATCTACATGTGATACCCAATCTTCCCACAAAATCTCAAAAAAATCCCTTAAGCGGTTTAGGAGCAGTTGTGCTTACAAGAAATGTTGGAAGACAGATGCGAAAAAGTTGTTAGATGCATAGTATTTATTATGTTGTATAGTTAAATAAATTAAGAAATTGTTTCAATGTAGTACATTACTACCTCCTACCTTGTTAAAGGGACATTGACATGGAATGCCATGCTGCACTAAAACATCAGGACATGTTACATCAGCTAAGATTGCACAGATATCACTGTAGGTACAGCTACCAAAGTTAGCAATACAAGGGATTTCTATGTAGGCACCTCCTACCTTCTTCTCCATCTTCACAGCAACCTGAAAATCAATACTGGTATTTGTAGGATAAAGAAAAAGCGCAACAAGTTTTAAAAAGTAAGTAGTGTATTTCTCCAAACCATTCTAAATAATGTTCTAAATAAAATGGATGCTGAATGCACACGAAGCTTGTCACTACTGCAGAGATCTACCCATGAATAGTTGGGACAAGTATGGACTTAATGTTAAAGCTTGGTGAAGCTCTGCACTTAGGTTGTGATCAAATGTTTGACATAGTGTATGATTCTGAACAGAAAAAAGACCTTTAAAATTTGTAATTAGCAATTGCACCATTACAAATTACCTAAGATCAAAAATCCAAAATTAATATCACCTTCCATGTACCTTGCAAAAAACTATTTGCGAGGGATATCATGTAGCATAGGTAGACTGTAGCAGTCAAAGTCAGTGGATTATTAAGGTCAACCCTTACCTTGAGAGGGGTATCCAGAGTAGCATAAGTAGATACTTCAGCAGTCACAGTCAGTGTACCAGGGAACTGTATAGGATCAGGAGACAGGTTTAATTGCGTAATCTTCACAATGCTCCCACCACAGTCCTTCCATTGGAACCCATTGACCTGTTTTCTTCCTAAATTCTTCTGAAAATTTTAATTTGCAATTTACGAGACAAATTAACATTCTCAAATCATAACATCCTTTTAAGGCTTGTCTTACATGTACATGTATATGTACATTCATATTTTCTATTCACATGAATTGTCTATTTCATATGATAAATGACTTGGTTTTTGTCGAAATTATTCTTCCTATTTTACTGTACTTGATCTTCATTTCACAGCAAGGTGGATGTCTTGCAAGCTGTAACTGCTGTAAGCTGTAAATGGAGTATCTTAGTTCTCTACTGGTTTTAAATGGGGTTTGTACTGTTGATTTCTGTGTTTTCTTTTTAGCTCATTAGTGTTATTTAATTAGTTCTCCATCCATAGTATAAAATGTAACAAATGTACCATCATATATCATTTATAAAAAATAGTAAACAGAGATCCCCAAAAGGCCTACAATAAGTGTAAACACACCTTTAAGAAAGCTCTAAAAGGCTCAACAACAAAAAAAAAAATCCACTGTAACAGAACATGACACTTCTTAAAAATAAACTAATTAGTAAAATAATGACACAAAGACACATTTGACCAACATCTTCTGTGGACAGGTGAGTTTTTTGCGATGTGGTTGGTTACCTGTGATTTGGTTTTGGTTGGCAAAAAAATAATTGAAAAAGTCTAAGGTTTATTAATTGCAAAAATATTGAGTGAATATAAAAATGAAATTCAAATAACAATGACACAAAAAATTAGTGGATAACCAATACATTAAAATATCACTACAAATTAATTTTTCCAGTAGCAAAGTTACGAATTCCCAGAAAAAATATGAATCATTTCATGTGAATTAAAAAATTTACAGAACCAAAATTGGAGGAAAAATTACAAAGTTATTGAGTTTGGAAGATTTTGATTCTTATCTTAAAATTGTTAATTGTTTATTTTTGTGTTCTTAGTACATGCACATGCTTTTACTGGTATGCTCATACATGTAGTATTTTTTGAAACAGTTAATGTATAAATCTATAGTTGGTTAAACCCATTTCAGTGGTAAAAATATTAAGCTTTTGATAGAAATTCAAGAACGACAATTGATGAACATGTTTTTTTTTCTACACATGTAGCCTGGATATTCACCTATTAAATATCTAAGAAAATTATCAGGATTGTAATTGCTAACCTACATAAGGAATGAATGAATGACATTTAAGGAATAAATATACTGGTCAAAGAGCAGTTCTCACCTGCAAGTAATTCTCGCCAACTGAATTTTCATACTCTCCTGTGAAACAAGTTCATGACTACAATTTAAAAAAAAAATTTCTAACAGGGATCTCCATGGATCAAAATGAACACATGGCTCACTCTCCAGTTGGACAAATTTTCACTGTGGCGTGTGTCTTTCCACACAGAAAATAAATTGCCAAAGAAAGTATGATAAGGTTGAATGAGACATATTTAATAGCGCAAGCTTCAACATAGAAATTTATAATCAACAATTATGGTAAATCTTTCCATCTGTACTGTCCAACTCAGTTATACTAAGGTGAATTCCCTTCCTTATAGGCTTGACCATAGGTCCACAGCTCTAGAGAAATTAAAATGACTAGTAGGTGTGGTCATTTTGTTGGTGCCATTAAAGAAAGTCTTTTTTTTGTAATTTAACCACAAGAAGTTACACAGTCATTTATTAAATTATTATTGAATGTCGTTTTCACCCGAATCTGTATCATTAAACACTATTTTAGAGCTTTTGGGAGTCGATCCATCACCCTTTCAAAAATGTAAAGCAAATTGGATTGCCTTCTGTGTCAGATGAATGCTGAGATCATTAAGACATTGTTGTATAATTCAAGATCGTCTTCCCCTCCTCCGATATTTCTCAAATTTAATTCAACTCTTGATATTTTCTATATTTTATTAAATGAAGTTTTCAAATTTTATTCATTAAAAAACAGTAGAAATTACTCAGCTTATTTGAATCTTATTGATTTTGCCGATGGTGATAATCACAAATTTGACCGATCCAAGATTTGTTTACACATGCGTTTCACTCCCTGACACATTAAACCCCTGGAAATTGCCAATCAAAACATTGTATTACCGTTAAAATAAACATATGCGCCAATCATATTGATTTATGACAGGTATAGGTGATTAATAAGCAGGTGTAATTGGGAAATACATTGCCTATTTGTAATGTGTGATGCAAATTTGAATACATGGCGCATGTCAATTGAACACATGGCACTCGTTTTGACTTCGTGGCGCAAGGAAAGTAACACACAGCACAGTGCTGTGCAAAAAGAGGTCATGGCAAACCCTGTCCAATTGATAGATTGCTAATACTTTACTCTTAAAAAAGGAGCTATGGTACATTAATTTTCATTGAGGAATAAAATTTTGACGAGCGGATTGGTGAGAATTGCTTCTGTCTTGAAAACAGCAGAATCTACTCTCCGACCATCAGAAATATATTTTGTATCAGTATCATTTTTAAATGACATTAAATACAAATATTTTATTGGCACAAACTCATAAAGGAAATATAGTTATGACCCAGTTACAACATACATGTAAACAACATGTAAACATACAGTAACATGTTTCAAATATTGTAGATGTTAACATACCGTACTACATACATACATACATACATACATACATACATACATACATATATATATATAGGTATACCACTATCCCCTTTTCTATTGCTAAAGAATGGGCACTAATACAGAATTTAGAAAGAATGGTTCTATCAGATTTATTTAACAAATGTCTACATATGCAGGTCGCTTAAATGGTAAATGGGTTTTTCGGAAAAATGTAATATATATGTACATAAAATCAAAATCAATTTGTTTCTTATTTCGATAAAACTCTGATATATCAAGAAGTCAGTTTTAGGCAATGTACTGAATTATTATTGAACTTGATTTTTACAGTAAAGTTGAAATACATCCATAAAACCATTAAAGAAAATATGGTTATGACCCAATTAAATGACATTTTTACAAAACACATGAATATTCAGTATATTGCTGGGTCCGAAATTTGTAATTACTTACTAAATGATTCATCATTTTGGTGCCATCGGGTTGCTTTTGGTACATGTGATACATCATCAACATCTTACTAATGTTGTCGGCAAAATCAGGTTTAGATTCATTTCTCTGCACGAGATGCTTCAGTTGTTTCATCTCAAAATTATAAACGTTTGGCAGTGCAAGCGACAACGTCGCAGATAATAAAACAAAAACGAGGCATACAAGCTTCTCCATTCTTCTGCGAAATCAACGGGAAGTTGTCAGAGGAAGTACGAGGCAATGTTATGAGTATTTCTTTGGTGGTATCACAAGACGCCTCATATGACTTTCTAAAGTTTGAACCGGGAATGGAACAGTGATGTGATAATTCCGCCTTTGTTAAGCGTCAGTCTCAGTAAGAATCAGGCGGCGGGTGAAACATGGTATGAGAAGAACCTTCATTTTGAAAGTTTAAGTTGACTATTTACACCATTAGAATCATGAAAAAGACCTTATATTCCATATTACTTTGGTAAATTGAGTTATAATTTCTTGAAATGCACTGATTTCAAATGAACATTTAAAGGGCAGATAACTCAGTCAAAAATATCATTTTTCTAACGTTCTATTTGAATTCTTTTTGGAAAATCCAGTGATACAGAGATTGAATGATGGTCTTTTCAAATAGAGAAAGCATCTTTGAGAGAAATTATACTGTCCGATCGATGGGGTTTTTGACATACATGTGTCTGATTTTTCACATTTTGCCAGATTCTTCCGAAACCTTAAAACATAAAACTAAAAGACCTTGGGGAAAAAATGATAAAATTTTGAATAGTAGTAACCACGAATTTAAGCATCGAAAGAAGAATCCAAGTGTAAATATTTTGGAATATACTTAAAATTTAGTTCTTCTGGATCATCTTCGTATGCTCAAATTGAATTTTATTTAAAAAAAAACAAAAAAACAAAAAAAAACTAAACAAAAAAACTCTTAAAAGCTTATTTCAAATTAAAGAAAGATCTTTCATTCCTCAACCCAAATATTAAAACATTAAAACTAGTGACAGTGTTTTTGACTGTTGTATGGAAGTGATATTTGGGGTATATTCAATCCATTTAGCACTAAATGCAAAAGAAAATCATTCTTCTTGATATAACTTTCCTGATTATATTGTGAAAATTTGCAAATTTATTCTTGGTGTACACAGGGACGTTCTAATATATACTCCCTGGTGTACACAAAAAGACAACCAATATATATGCATATATTGCCATTTTATCAGAGTCTGAAAGATTTTGTCTACCGTGAAGTTCCTCAACAGTATAACAGGAATGTCAATTATTGGTATCGCTTAGAGAACTTTTGCACTAACTTTCCTCTAAGATGCATGCGTAGAATGAATCTAAATTATTACACCTTTCCAAAAAATCCGTCATGGTTTGAATCAACATATTTTTTTGTTTAACTTCATGCAGTTGTCTCTTGGATGAATTTAAGAAAAAAAAACAATATAAACATTATATACTGTAGAATGGCATACACACATAAATCAGTTTTCTGATGGCAAACTAGAAGAATGAACATTTACGTTAACTAATTTTTGTTTTGAAAAAAAAAATTAACACTTATTAGATGTTTTGCGAAACTGCGTTCTTCCTCTCATAGATTACAAATAGAAATTGGTGGATACCAGGGTATTCCCGAAACAATAGAATTTGTACTAAGTGTTCTTTTGATGCTGTTGGGGATGAAACTCGTTTTTAATTTGAATGTTCAAAGTATCAGGAAGACAACGATTGTATGTTGTACATTGTTTCAATAATATATGTGGCAACTTTAAGAAATTGAACAATCAAAACAAATTGATTTGGTTTTTTAATTCTGAAATTGCAGAATTATTGAAATATCTGTGTAAATATAGTAAATTTAGAATCTTCCTCGAATTGAGATTTTCATCCAACTTCTCAATTGCCATGTTTTTCACACTACATTTATTTATACAATTCAAATACGATTTAAATGTTATTCAAAATATCTCTGTGGCATCTAAGTGAACTGTGCTCCATCATAAAATAGCTCAACATGCACTTCCTCACGGCACCGTCCCCTGTTCTTAATTGTATAAAAGTTATCATATATGTTAGCTTTTTTGCCTTAAACATGAGAATGATACTTCAAATGCATGTTAATTTTTATATATCTACTTTTTTTCTGATCTACTGTAGACACAGGGACGAAATTATTCATCATATATGTCATATATAACGTATATGTGTGTATATATATACTGGAGAAAATATGGAATCTCCTAGAGGATTCATGTCGACAATGTGGCGGATACCCCCTTTTAATTGAAAATTTGTCATTTTCATTTGTAAAATAGACAAAAAATGGCATATAATGCCCTAGCGCCCCCTTTTTCTGAGGAACTCCGCCTGGCACTCCTCCTTTTCGAAGTGTCTGGATCCGCCCATGTAACCAGTATACTCTACCAAATAAATCCACGTTCTCGAAAACGCGGACTTAAAATAAGGGTCGAACACATTTTCTGACTTGTTTTGTTATGTTTTACTTATGTCTTTGCTGATGTTTTAGAGGGTTTTGTTGACTCTTTTTGTTTTCTAGTCTTGTTTTTTTATCGTAAGTTTGTCAATCCGTCAAAGCCATGCAAGTATATTTCAGATCCAATATGCTTTAGCTTGAACTTTTCGTTTGTGCATTAAAACTATGATTTTTTTTTTTAGAAATTTATAGACCCACATTAGAAAATGAATAATTGTGTTTTGTTACTGCCCGTTTCCACTGAAAATTTTAAAGCTTAACCATATACTAACAATTCAGAATATATAGGACAGACAACTGTTTGAAATAGTTCTTATCTAAGCGAAAAACACAGACTTTTAGTTGCATGACGTGTCGGAGACGACGACGTATTCACTGACACTCGCATGAGAACATTTGAATCCCGCCGTTTACCTTGTCGGTCATGACCAGTCATGTTCATGTGTCGGAGACGACGACGTGTTCATTGCCACTCACAGGAGAACATTTTTATCTCGCCGTATTCATTCCCTACCCAAATGTGATTTTCATGGTCTGTACCGACACTCACTGGACAGAAGAAATCACTTTCATTTGTAAGAAAGTGTCCAATATAACTACCGTCCTTGTCCAATAAGTGTATTTTATGATTATCAGATTCTGTAATGAAAATCCGACCTTTTGTGTCGCATGCAATGTCAGACGGTGAGAACCTTGACGACGACGACTTCCTGAATGGTGCATTTCTCTTCACTTTATTTCCGTTATATATTGTTTTCAGTAACCCTGTCCTGTCTAAGATAACTACCTGTCCACTTCCCATTTTAGTTTTGTCTATAACACAAATATCTCCATTAATATTTTCAACCACACGACATGGCCGTGTAAAAATTTTTGTTTCACCGTTGTATTCGTAAATTCTTTCCTCTTCTCCTTCTTTTGTGTATTTTACAACTAAACGACGACTTCTTTCTGCAACAACAGTTGAATAACTATCGCTCATACAAACCAGAATACCGCCATCGTTACTGACATTTATCCCTTTCGGATGGAATGGGACGTTGATAAAATTACTCACAGCCCCTTTAGGCGACAACTTTCGTATGCATTTATCTTTGAAAACCGTAACTAAAAGATCTCCATGTGCATTGCACGTTATATCTTCCAGCTTGAACTTCAAGCGAAACGATTTTATTGTGTGCCCTCCTTCATCAACGCAAGACACTTGTTTTCCACTGATACCACAACTTACCCATAACTCATCTTTGTACTTGGTAACGGCATTTATGGGTCCGATTTCTTGCTCATCGTCGTCGCTTTCGACATTATTCCTTTGCTCACATCGAAATGATTGTTTAGTGCGACAAGAAAGTCGCCCACATTGTTGCTTGTTTTCGTATGTAAATGCACCATCATCTGTGGCAACAATAAAATTGACGTTTCCGAATATTTCACTCAAAGATGAAGCTGACAGACAACCATAGTCAAAACTCACATACTCCTTCCATATACGGGGTGGAACCATATCATCAACTGCAGTTTGTTCTGTTTTATAGGATTTAAATTTCTCGAGAAAGTATTTGTTGTGAGTGGAATCAATTAGAGATTCTAAATAACACAATTTGTTCTCGCTTGCTTTTAAGTTAGTGTGTAGTTCTGTTTGAGAAGACATAAATTGTTGTATACAATATTTTTTCTTGCTATAGACATCCTTAACAAGATTGTTAGCAATGGTATCGAGAACATCTTTCATGTAAGCACATCTCTGACGTATCCTAGCTACGACCTCGTCGCAAGAAGTTTTAAACTCGGCCTTTTCGTGCTCAATGAATGAGAGGTTTCTCTGTAGTAACATTTCTTTTTCCTTTTCCTTCTTGATATATTTGTTAACAAGCTCTTCCTTTTTTTCATTTACAGCGATAGCAATTTTCTTTGTTCTGTGACCTTTGTGATCGACCGACGTTCGACAAGCCTGACAGATGGCTACTTCACATTTTCTGCAGAAGTGTGTCAGTTCGATGTTATGAATATCACAGATGGTCCAGTTGTCACTATATATTTTAGGAGGGATTTTATCATTAACGGTTGGAGTAATATTGCTCTGTTCTGTTTCATTTTGCCAGTTTCCTTCGTTGTATTCAAGTTCCTTTAGGTTCAAGTCGTGTGTCATGTCTTTGTATGCACTGATAACTCCTGCTAGTAAATCCTCCTTACTCTCATACGAAAGGTGTACTCTATTCACAGAAAACCTAGCTTCGTAGTGATCTCTATTCATCTTGGACTCTGCTATTTCTCCGAAATTTCAGTGATCCATTAATGAAAACAAAAGATTATTTTTCCTTCACAGTTATCTTTTAACCAACCATAAACCTAACGTCATTAATTGTAGCTAATAAAACAATCCTTGTAGATATTTTAAAACTTGTCATCCGTCGAGTGATTGATATTATGAATTACACAAGCTATGTTATACTAATTGTCGTATTCTCCTGAATAGCAGTGTTCAAATAACTTATTCGTCTTTTTGAAAGCTTTTTATGATATATTCTTAATTTATTCAATTAAACTTGACGTTAAATGATTTTGAAAAGCCTTTCCTTGCTTTAATCTGAATTCTCTTGTCATGTGTGACACAAATATGTCCACGTTTTAGTCTTAAAAGGTGAAGACTGAAACAATTACTTCTCAGGTCCCAACAACCTATAACGTGATTGTAGTCACCTTAAATGCATAGCAGCGAACATAGAAACCATGGGAATAGACAATTATTGGCCACAATCCTGCTTTTGGTGCATATATATGTACACTAAGTTAACTTTCTTGTGGTTGATATCTGCACATTTATCACTAAATGCTATCATTGTTTATTGTACTTTAATTGTATACCTATGTTCACTAACAAACATTTGGCCCGAGGGTACATCTGCACAATCTGTTCCGTTTGCACTTTACACGTCGTTTTGGAGAAAGATATACATTTGATAGAATAATGAGGTTAGATGGATATGTTCGTCAAAGTGTGGGAAAGTGCAGTGATGGGATTGAAACTAATTATTATGTATAGTCTGGTTAACATAAGGATTAAATAAGTCCGATCACATATTCCGCGATACAAGCAAAACACACTGTTACGACGACTATAACAACATATGTATTTTTTTTTTAGAATAATTGTAATCATTGTATTATTTTTTCTAACAGAAAGGGTCCATAATTATAAAGTATCTTATCGTATCTTATCTTAAACATCTCTACCTAATACGACCGATAATATTTATACTAAATTAAAATTTTAAATTTAAAAAAATTCTACTCACACATTTTAATAGTTTGCGAAAAAAGTGAAAATTCCATACCGAATTTTGAATTGTTGTAAAAATCGTTCAATATTTATTTATTTAGTCTCAATTATATCGAAATATAGTTCGATCACGTGTACCTTTTACAAAAAAAAAGAAAATTAATATATATAGATAAACATATTGGGCATGTCATCATTGTATTTCTTGTTTAATATCGCGAGCATTTCAGTACCTGAACGGTTGATCAATCGCGAACAGACCCCTCTTTCTGGTAGACGGAGTTTTAATGTGCTAAAAAAGTCACCCAACGCGGTCACATTATGACTCCAACGCAACCAGTCCGTCAATACATTGCCAATATGCCGTGTGTGTGGCTGTGAGGCATTGACTAACACTAAGTCTCCGGCAAGACTCCTGTTGGGAATCCTACACACGACCTCCCGCAATCGAGGCGAACACGCTACCAAAAGACTACCGAGGCGATTTTCATTTGTTTTGCAGTAACAGCTTTCATTATTCCTTTCCAGTTTTCTACATGAAGTAAGAAAACATGAAATTTATAAATGTTTTATTTATGGAAAAAATTACAATCGGAATCAGAAGACGATTCGTTGTTTATTTCAGACTCTTTTGCCTGAAACTTTTCCAGGCTCAATCTAGCAAGATCTAGCGTGGATTTGACTGTGTGTGGTTTGGTGTCGAGTATAGCCGTGACATCCTCATGATTGTCAGCAAAAATATCTGTATTATCCGTCACCTCTACGTCGTTTATCGTGCACTGCTCTCCTCCGATAAAATCATCAAATGTTTTTGCAACAAGTTTTATGTTCGAGTATCTATCTTGTTTGTTTGGTACGGTTTTACAACCCATATCTTTACTTGGCGACTGACGGACTTGTCCTGCTCGCGTTCTGTTTCTGGCTGGTGTTTGACAAGCCATGTCTTTACTTGGAGATTGACGGGCATCTTTCTCCATCATTCTGTTTTCGACTTGTGTCTGGCAAGCCATGTCTTTACTTGGAGATTGGCGGGCATCTTTCTCCATCATTCTGTTTTCGACTGGTGTCTGACAAGACATATCTTTACTCGGCGACTGACGAAGTTGTCTTGCTCGCGTTCTGTTTCTGGCTGGTGTTTGACAAGCCATGTCTTTACTTGGAGATAGGCGGGCATCTCTCTCCATCATTCTGTTTTCGACTGATGTCTGGCAAGCCATGTCTTTACTTGGAGATTGGCGAGCATCTTTCTCCATCATTCTGTTTTCGACTGGTGTCTGACAAGACATATCGTTACTCGGCGACTGACGAAGTTGTCTTGCTCGCGTTCTGTTTCTGGCTGGTGTTTGACAAGCCATGTCTTTACTTGGAGATAGGTGGGCATCTCTCTCCATCATTCTGTTTTCGACTGGTGTTTGGCAAGCCATGTCTTTACTTGGAGATTGGCGGGCATCTTTCTCCATCACTCTGTTTTCGACTGGTGTTTGACAAGACATATCTTTACTTGGTGAAGGATTTAGTTGTCTTTTCTCCGTTTTGTTATGGACTGGTGTTTGACTAGCCATGTCTGTACTTTGGGAATGACGGAGTTGTCTTTTCTCCACTTTATTATGGACTGGTGTTTGACAAGCCATACTTTTACTTGATGAATGGCGGAGTTGCCATTCGCCCGCTTTGGTATTGATTGGTGTATAATGAGCCATATCTTTACTAGGTGATTGGCGTACTTTCCTTGCAGATCGCGTTTCCTTTCTGACTGGTGTTTGGCAAGCCGTGTCTTTACTTGGTGAATGCCGGACTACTATTGTCTCTGAGTTGTTTAAGACTGCTTCGCAAGACATATCCTTATTTGTTGACTGACGAACTTGTCCTGTCCCTGTCTTACTTAGGTCTGTTTGACTAGACATATCTCTACTTTGTGACTGACGGACCCGTCTTGTCCCTATTTTCTTTTTGGCAATATTATGTTTACTAGGAACTCTCGATGCACCTCCGGATTTATTATAAGTTGAAGGACTTGGTAATGTACCAGATAAGGAACTATCGCCATGATCGTGAATATGTTCACTCTTTGCACTGGATACCTCAACGTCGAAGCTCGTTCGTGACATAGTTAAGCTTCGGTCAAAGAGCTCCCAGAACTCCTTTGACTTCTCAGTAACTGGACGTCTCATCTCTAGTTCATAACTTGAAAATTCATAATTGGATGGGTGAAATCGCTCGTGTAGTCGGCGAAAATTGCTTTCCTGTAATCCATGCATGGAGGTTGACCTTGATGCACTATTGTTACTGTTAGGTATCGGACTGAAGCATGAGAAGCCTGGTGGTATAGCCCGAAGTCTTTGTCTCTTCCGAATAACTTCTTCGGTTGCTATCATCTGTAACCAAAAATATGAATAAAAGAAGAACAAATACAATACAATTTTAGTCAAGTTATACTTTTTCTCTGCATTTTAAATAAATACGAGTAGTTCTTACAGAGATTGTATCGTTGACATGTATAACGTCAATATCGATACATTTTGCTGCTTCCTTTTAAATGTTGTTTTAAAAACATATCATTCTAGTCATGAGGGGGTGGACGGGGGTACTTTTCTCCTTTCTCCTTGTCTCTCGTTAGCCTGTCCGCCATCCCAGTTATGAATATATTCGATCCTAAAGACAAAATTTTTAAAAATAAGTACAAAATCATCTGATGAATATCCTTCACACGGGAAAGTTTGAAAGATTGTAATTGTATAACTGTAAGTGTGTGGCATCGATAGTCTTTTGTGTAAGTCGATACATATAAAATAGGCGTAGGGAATTCTGCTAAAAATTTGTGCCCGTCAATATCCAAATATTTCTTCGGTCTGTGTTGCATCTATTTCATTTTTCCAATGAATGAGAAAAAAATCTTTGAGAAACAAACAATCTATGATTGCATTTTTTTTTGGAAGAGTATGTACGCTAATAGTGATGAAATATTAATCAGTTAAGTGCTGTTTAATTAACCGTTTGTGGTTATGGTTGTTTATGAATTACTCACCCTTTGTCATCTATTTTCCTGGATCATCGGGCAGAGATGTTTTTCGTTTTATGAACTTCGTCACGTCAAAAACGTCACAGAACTAAGGGCGAAGGCGTCGACTAAAATTTGAACAGCGACGTTGGTATTCCGTCATAAATTGACAAAACTTTCAAAACCGATATTACGACCATATGGAAAGCTAAATTAACATATAGTCAAATAATTATACCTATCATTAAATTTAATTGGTCCTATCTTCAATCTTGGTTCCCTTTATTACTCTTTTCAATTCATTTGAAAGAGTAATCAAGTTGAACCAACGTTATAGCGGTAATCAAAAGAATGTAATCCAGGGAAAAAGACCAGACATGGAAAACAGACATACACAACAAAGAACACAAAGTAACTAAAATCATACATACAAAGTAACAATAGGAAATGAACAACTTGGACTGGGAGCAAAACTGGGAGCATGAACCAGGTGCATCGGTAGGGTAAGCGTCCTCTGCTTTTCTAGAAAGCTCATAAAAAGTCAAGACAAACGAGGAAAGGAAATTTGTGTCCCGTTGAATAAATCAGTTTTAATGGTGCAGATGGATACACCATAACGATCCACGAGTTCATGATGACGACCATAAAACTTCTGTAGTGATGACTTCAATATTGTAGCAACATAACCCTGATCCAGAAGCCTATTTGCTAGAGTTCTAGCGATACAAAAAGTCTACGTAGTTTCTGCAAGCTCTGGCATAACGTACGAGTTGTGATATGAACACTCCATACACAGGTGATGAAGATATGTTGTCACAGATGAAAGGAAAGTTGACAATTCTGAATGAAAGGTCATCACGTTTGTCGTAAAGTTTGGTCAATAATCTTCCTTTACCATCGATTTCTAAGTATAGGTCAAGATATGAGGCCGACTTCACAGTGTCTGTAATATCCATTACCTCAAGTTCTTGCGATGTAAGATAAGTATAATTTTCAAATCAATTGTACCGAGGTACATTTATGCGGAATTGAACCTACAATGTATCTTCAAATTTTAATTCAAATGTATACCTATCTTCAAATGAATTAAAAATAAGTTCATTTCGTCTGAAATATGTACAACTGAATTAAACATATAGGTCCAATGCAATTGAATTATATCCTCAAACGAATTAATGAGACGTTGTATTTATACCTACATGGCCTTCATGTATAGTAGGTTCAGTATATTTGTGGATTTAAGGTAGCTATAGGTTTGATTGAAATAAAATATCGTTTATTTTTATTTTTTTTTTCCCACCGAAGATAGTTTATCGAACAATCTAAAGGAAGACAATGTCTGAAGTCATAAAGGTTTAATTTCAGGTCTATGGTTAAGTTAAATGATTAAAATTTTCCTTAAATACTTAATATATAACGATGTGTAATCTATGAAATGCAACAGACTCAAATATTCATTCTCTACGCGAGTTGTCAAATTCGTATGTTAATCGAAAACGCTTTCAGTTCAGTTCAGGTAGTTTTCCGCGTGTTCAGAACACTCTAGTTTGATTAAAAGATGTGCTTTGCACACATAAAACCTTCATTGTACATTATATTTGCTTTTTGAACCCTTAGTGGTAGTATCACCAGTTAATGGGTACACGTACGGGATGACGCATTGATTTTATTTTTTTATGTTATTACTTCCCTTTGAAAAACAAACTTTTCTGAATTTTTCGGACAGAAAATAGTAATTTTCTTTTTGCATTAGATTTTAAATGTTGATATAAGACAATGTCAACAGAATGAAAAGGTAATATAAATCCGCATGTGTCTGGTTACGCTTATGTTCGTCTGAAATTGGCATTTCCATAAAAATCATGTGGCTGTGGTATACTCTCGTATCATTATCCACATCTTAATGTTTACATGACATGTACAGAACACCTTGATTCTGTTGCCAAGGAAAACGTTTTGTTGATTATTTTGTTGGTTATTTGATTAAACATCTTATTTATCACCAAACTTCATGTCTGAATGGTCGTAGTGGCTGCTGTATCTGAATTTCCTTTAAATTCTGCATCCCCATCTTTTTGGGTTTTTGATTTATCAAACACCTACAGCATTCAGTGTTCAGAGCTGTTTTCTGATTTGGCCGTTTCTTAAACACTACACCAACATATAGCCCAAATGTAATTCATTTAATAGCGTTCAATACATATTTTATAACCTGTAAATATGTTTCTGGCAATTATTCAGCTCATAATAGTATTCTATTTTTTCTCCAAATAAAATTAAAAGACCTAGTCTTCAAAATTGAACTGAAGATTTGAGGGAATTCTTATTGGATATTTAGTAATAAATCGGCATTTAGGGAATGAAGTTCTTGCAGTAATTTATCAAGAAGCATTTAATATGCTAATCCTGTTCCATTAAAGTACAAATATCAGTCAAAATCTCCATCATATCATCAATATTTATGATTTATAATCAAGAAGTGAAGAGCAGTTACATTAACCAAGTAAAATTGGCCGGAAAATTCAATTATTATTTTTTTTTACGTCACAATACTTTGATCTACTATGAGGTGATAACATACAACTAGTTTACTCTTATGATTTTTTGTGAAAAGGACCATTATACACTTGGTTATACTGAAAAGTTGTTTTTTTTAT
The DNA here is from genome assembly GCA_037379345.1 of Perna viridis. Classification (NCBI taxonomy): domain Eukaryota; kingdom Metazoa; phylum Mollusca; class Bivalvia; order Mytilida; family Mytilidae; genus Perna; species Perna viridis. Next base: position 1,715,263 of record CM074520.1, read on the forward strand.
AAATTAATTTGCATGCATTATATCCATGCAGAGTTCTAGATTCAATATTTTATTAAAGTCTCAACACATGTACAACATAAGACATCAATATTATAATAAAACATAGTATATACAATAATTAAAGATTTTCATATATTAAAAGTACATGTGCCATTCTATAAAGAATGATGAACGACTAAAACACAAATTAGTTGAATAAGACATAATATAAATGCACTTGTAAAAAGTAACTAAGCTTAAAAGATAAAATGTGATCATGAATACAGAAAACTATTTCTTCTATTTAAAATATTTAAACAGGTTCTGGCAACTATATCAAAGCATTCAACACTTTGAAACATAAAAACAAATTTATCATCATCAGATAAAATATCAAACTCTCTATTTACACCTTTGACTTCATAAAATAATTGTTCTTGCAAATCTACATATAGAGGGCAAGCTAATAACACATGTTTCTCATCCTCAATCTGATCATTACATATAAAACATACTCGTTTATTGATCTTTTTATTTTCATAACGATCTGTTTCAATACGTAAGGGGGCTATGCCACACCTAAATTTTGCAAATGTACTTCTGTATCTGTGAGTAAGTTTTATTTAAATATAATTCTGTTTCAAAAGTAGTTTTAAAAAGTTAATAAGTTCTTAATTTTTTACCAACACAATTGGATAAAATTCTCCATTGCCATTCAGTTTGATACTTATGAAACAACATCTCAAGTTGAGAAATTAAATTCTTATAAAATATCTTATGTAAATCTGTATATAGATCTAAGTCACATTCTCTGAATTTTTCCATAGTTCTAAAACACCAATTTTTCTTATTACAGATAGCATTTTTATGGCACCATATGAAAACTCTATGATTAATTCTATCCATGGGCATAACATTAACTCTAGGCCAGTGTCTGAAAACACAGCTCCATTGTTTAACACTCGGAGGTCTCCAGCCCATATCCCCATTAATGGCATCATTAGGAGCATATTTACCTAGACCTATAAAATATCTAATAGCTCTGTGCTGGGCAGCATTTATACATGAAAAATTTTTGGTGCCTTAGATTGCTGCACCATAGCTTACTACTGACCAGACTAAGCTATCATATAGTTTGGTAAAAGTTTTATACTGGAAACCTCCATGTGTTTTACTCTTTGCAATTAATAAACTAAGAGCTCTACTGGCTGACCTTGCTACAGCTTTGCCATTTCGTTATAATCAAGGTGCTCAGTCAATAATAAACCAAGATAAATATAGCCATCAACAACACATATTTGTTTGTCACCATATGAAAAAATTCTACCTGTTCTATTCATAGAAGGATTCTAAAATGTACAATTTTAGTTTTATCTAAGTTAACATTAAGAAGCTTTTTATTACACCATGTATTAAGCACATCTGATAACAACTGAAGATCCTTTTCAGACTCTGCAATGAGTACTATATCGTCTGTATATAAAAGAATATTAACCTTTTCACCATCAATGTCAATACCTATATCTAATTCCTTTACATCAGGAACAAGACTATTAATATAAATGTTAAACAGTACAGGAGATAACACACAACCCTATTTTAAATCTGAATTGACAGTAAACCATACGTTCATATTACTGTTCAGTTTAATTGCACATTCAACATGAGAATATATTTTTAACAGTATTCAAAAAATGTGTACTAATACCCAGATGATTTAAATTACTGAATAATAAATTTCTGTTACCTGTATCATACGCTTTTTTAAAATCAACAAACACAGTAAATGTAGATAATTTTCTATCATGGTGGTTGTTATACAATGTATATTGTGAGCAGATTGAACTAGAACAAATTACGTCTGCTAGAAAAATATTATTGTTTGTATACATGTATCATAATATTATTGCAAATAGTTGTTAATTATTAATTAATTAAGGACTCATTAGAATATGTGATAATGTCCGTTAAAAGTGGAAGATTGGAAGTAATTACAATCAGTATACACTCAGTTAATAAAATAGACCATAAATGTGAAAAGAATAATGCAAAACAAGAAAGAACAAGAAATCTCACCTTTAAACAAAATGACTAATTATTTAAAAAAAAGTTTTCTTATTATGGTATGAGTTGATGAACAATGTTACTCCACCATTAAAATGCTGTGACTTACATCTAATTTTCATACCGCTGTGAAAAAATTTTAGTCGTACTGTATGGCAGATTAGTTTGACTTTTGTAAAATGTTGTGATTTTTAGGCAAAAAGGTACATTTTTGTATTTTGACAGATTCTTAAAGTTCAGATACACAAAGTGCCTAAGTCAAGAGTAAATATTTTACAGAATTTATTTTAGCAGGCCCGCTAAAGTACACTAAAATTAGCACATTACAAACATTTCAGACTATACAGTATTATGGTATCATATTGTCGTTGTCTACATAGTGGTCCATAGAATTATTATGACCAGACAATAACTTGAATAAATATCAATAGAAAAGGGATTGAATTTCAGATTTGTTTCTGCTAGCTACATTGTAAATTTAGCAAGTACTGAAAATTTACTCTCACTAAATTTAAGTTTTTTAGGTTATTTCTAGAGTTTACCTATATGACATTCAGAATTCCCCTAGCAAATTTTAGTAAGTGGAAATAATTTCTACTAGCAAAATCAAATTTTAACTTGCATTTAGCAAGTATTTCCCCTTAAATTCGATCACTGTAGATCTCTTTGTAATTGTAGCACAAGGTGCCTTACCACAAAAGAAAGCTGGGTTTGATTTTTTGGGGTTGTGACTTGAACAGTTTAGGAATGAGGGCCAGAAACAAGCATTTTCCTGATGTCCAGACAATAAATTGACTATATGTTTGTAAGTGAATGTATCTCTGTGAAATTGGGCCAAAAATGCACAAAAAAAAGCTAAATTTCCAAATTTCTGTAAACAAACTCTTCATGATACATAGTTCAAATTGATGTATTATCATTATGAATTGTAGAGAACATGAAACAGACCTGAATGAAAGGAATACAGTAAATATGGAGGAACAGACTCTCACTGGTCACAATGAAAAAGAGGCCAATGGTCATGGAGATAAAATGGAGGACAGAGATATATTTCTTGTGATTGGTAGTGATGTTGAGGAAGATTTGGATGAAACAGTTCCTACAGACAAATTTATACACTATGATGAAGATGATCCTGCCTATATGGATTATCCAAAAACTAGGATTGGGTAGGTTTTCTTTAGAAGCATACACACTTTACATCCTTTTGTTCTAAAAAATCAAAAACAAATAAACTTAGTTCTTCACCAAAACAACATTTACAATATACAATTGATGAAGAATTATTGTATACCTCCCCCAACAAGTTTACACCAAAACAACATTTACAATATACAATCGATGAAGAATTATTGTATACCTCCCCCAACAAGCTTACACCAAAACAACATTTACAATATACAATTGATGAAGAATTATTGTATACCTCCCCCAACAAGTTTACACCAAAACAACATTTACAATATACAATCAATGAAGAATTATTGTATACCTCCACCAACAAGTGGGTGGTACATTGGAATGATATTGTTCGTCCCTCTGTCAACCCCATGTCTGAAATTTGTCGCTATTATTTTGACTTCATTGGATGGAATTATTTCAAATTTTGATATGTAACGGTAGATGGGGCATAACGTTGTAAGTGATTTTGGTTACTGTCAAGTACGAACTCCTTGTTATGTGGGACTTACATTTAGCCATTTTTCACTACAGCCATATGGAATGATAGTTAAAATTTCGTCACAAAAATCTGGGCAAACCTTGGATGGATTGATTTCAAATGTGGTCTTATTGCCTAGGTTACTTTTATGTCTTATTGCCTAGGTCACTTTTATTGCTTATTCAGAAACAGTTACAGAACACATATGATAGCCAGTCTTAGATTTTCATTGGGTTGTTGCACTTTCAAGATAAAATTATATGGATTTGTATAAAATTAGCACTGTGCAAGAGTTATCATTCTTCATTTGGTTTGATTTGGTTAGAAATGAATGTATGGTTTGCTCAAAAATATAGATTTGAATACAGAAATGAGTAACATAACAAAACCATATACTGGTAGCATGTGTAGACTGAAAAAGCATTGTTTGTTCAGTGGGTTTTCCTACACCATTTTTTTACCTCTTAGCTCAGCAGTGTCTGAATTTTATATGGACTGGTACTTTAATTTACATTGTTGATTTGACTATTTGTTGTTATAATGTTGTAAGCTGGCTGTGCTGTACTTTGCATCAAAAACATATGTGTATTGCACAGTTTTCAAGCCATTTTTTTTTTTCAGAAGATTAAAATAATATATCAAGATATTCATTGATATCGCCAATAAATAATTCAGATTGACATCATTATTAATCATGGTTGATTGAACAATGTGATACATGTACATGTAGGTTGCTGTGACCAATCTATCAATATTTACATAATATAATTAATTTTTCAGGAGGCTGAGATTCAAGATAGCCACTATAATGGAAAATGTATGGTTCCGATTGTTTACTTTAGTTTTAATCCTAGCTGACTTTACCATCGTAATAGTTGATTTAGCGTCAGGTTCGTCCTCACATTACCATAAACAGCTAGAGATGACATCACGATGTATCATCACTTACTTTGTCATAGAAATATTTCTCAGAATATTTTACAAGGGGTGAGTATAAATAGTTACCACCTTTGTTTGAGTGCTACCAGACCTTTCATCTACTAGTGAAAACTAAGGGTTTGGCTGCAGACAAAGCAGAATTAGAAATAGAATCTATCAAGTTATAAATGTGCAGTACATAGCAAATAAAAACTATCAGTAAATAAGGAATTTGTATACTTCTTAAAAGGCTTTTACTGTGTGCAAGGTACACCTTTAAACAGCGAAAGTCAATTGAAAACATAAATATCTTTAATTTTGCATACTAATTACATCTTATTTCTGTTTTTGTACACAATCCTTTAAGATAATATATTTGCCATATGGTATACTGTGTTTTTTCTGTCAATCTGTTATTGAATTCACACTTTGGACTCAAACTCAAAAATGCCTCTTGAGATTTTTTTAGAACCTGCCTTGCATACTGGGTGTACATAGTTCCTGCCATCCATACTTCCCTCGGTTTTTCTGTTGCACAGATAGGTACCCTTCTCATATCCAAAAATCTTCATACAATGCTGAATGGAATTTTACAGAACATTTGTGTAAAATGTATTTTAAATTTTGATCTTTTTTGGGGTTCTCTAATACAAAACATGAATTAGAATATTAGCATTTCTATTACATATTCTCATTGTACACCTCTTATTTCAGAACTTTACCCAATCAATCAGGAGGTACTTCCTATTAGATGACTTTGTACTTACTAGTTAATTATTTTGATCAAAGATTTTCTGATTGGTGAAGAAGAGGATTATTCTAACAAAACAAATGACTGCTAATTTTGTATGACAACTATTATATTTTATTTAATATTTTCTTACATGTTTTTTTTTTTTTTTGTGTAGGATGAAATTTTTCTATTACTGGGCTGATGTATTAGATATGATTATAGTATTTGCCACATTCATCATTGACTGGGCTCTTAGTGATTATGCTAGGTAAGTTAAACTTTAAGTACAACTATAACATTTCATTACAAAAAGAAAATGTATGTGTTAAGAACCAACAAATATATACCAGTAATAGGGTATGTAAGCCTCGTTCTAGTTTTCTTTCCTTTACGAGAATTTCCAACGTAGAATGTATTGAAAACTGAAGATTGGTCTGCATTTAATTGTTTACTTCTGGGTTCTTGAAACGCTGTATAACAATGCAAAATCTTCTATTTTATGTTTTTTCTTAATACCTTTATTATGTAGAAATAGATATTTGTCATTTTTATTGATATTTTTTACACAAAAGATGTTTTGCCCTTAACACTGAACTCAACATTCTTGCACCTGGTCCATGATCCCAGTTTTTAGTGGAGTCCGAGTTGCTCATTTGCTTTTGTTACTTTGTATGTATAATTTTAGTTACTTTATGTTCTTTGTTGTGTATGTCTGTTTCCCATGTCTGGTCTTTGTCCCTGGATTACATTCTTTTGATTACCACTGTAACCTTGGTTCCCTTGATTACTCTCTCTAAATGACTTATCTCCATGCTTTTGAATGGTAGACTAGGACCCATTCTGATGAAATGATGGGGTCACATGACGAGACTTACATACCCTATAATTATTGTATTTAGGCTTTTAGGTTCTAATAGACTTTTGTAAGTATGTTTACATCTTATGAGGTCAATTTGGTTATTTCAACATTTGATCTTGCATCTTTTGTTTAAGTAAACTTGAATAAAGGTGAATGATTCAAACTAGTCATTATGGAGTTCTTCCCTTCTTATGTATAACTCATTAGAAATAGCAAAGTTAAGGCTATTAAAGAAATACATTGTAGTTTTTTCCTCACCAAATTATATACAAAGGAGGATTACTGTATTTGTTTGTCTTGACAGATTGGGAGTGATAGGAAGATCTCTGAGAATTATCAGAATTGTCCGTAGTATCTACATATTGTACTCTGACTTTAGACAATTCAAACGAGCAACACGACGATTGGTGTCTCAGAACAAACGCAGATATGTGAAGGAAGGATTTGACCTAGATCTTTGCTATATTACAGGTATAATCAAATCTCTTTAATTTTCAGACTTGTAAGATAAAAAAAACAGCCGTCCATAATCAGGAAAATCAACATATCTTTGATAGTAACAAAGGAAATATATGTATTACCTTTTATTTTGAACTGTGATATTAGTAAATATTAGTAAGTTGATTCTGAATCGAGGATGACCCAAGCCATATGAATTTTAATTAGCTAAGTGGTCACTGTTCCAATCTTGATCTTCAATGAAAATATAGATTTCACCCTTTTTTACGTAACATTACTCCTGAGAAGTATACTAGTACCAGGGAGTGTAATATAAAGTCCCTTCAAGTACAGAGGATAATACGAATATGTTTAGTTTTTATTGGTTTTGAAAATTTAATTTGATAACCCATAAGGGTTTTGTGCTGAAGCTTCCTTTTGTTCTAAATCTTTTTTGCTAGAATTGAATATTTTAACTGACCTATAAAAAAATTTCGTAGTACCAGAAAAGATATACTTTGTATTGTGTCATACTCTCCATGTAAATTGTTTAATTTCAAAATCCATAAGACAAAATATATTCAATTATCATCAAAGTCATACACCTGCATCGACACCTGTGTCACATGTTGCCGAACCCTGACAAGATAAAAGAAGCCGCCAACACTATCTCTTGGTCATTAGTCTACCAGGCCTGTTTTTTTAATGTAACCCAGTGGCAAAAAAAGAACAATACACAGAGTGCCACTATTTTAGTTGTACTCTCCTGTTCAAGTCCTAAAAATAGTGTGCAAAGTAGTTGTGTATTCACCACACAGGGATGTAAATGTATGCCTAACAAAAATGAAAAGCTCACATAAAAACAAGAACTTAAAATTTAGCCTTCTTACTTTCTAAACAAGATTATTGCACCCAAGTCCCATACACAGATCAGTAGACCACACTGCATTATATATACAAGCTATTTTTGAAGATTTATTTATTTTTTCTGGCACGTGTATACATTTTCAATGTACCCAAATGGAGATTGAGAACCAATTACGTAGCACCTCCATAGATGGCAGTTGAGTGTTTTCATTTATACATATCAATAAGGTGGTCATGAAAACACAAATAAATCATTCTGACTTTATTTAGTGTTAACCTGATGAGAAAACGTTTGTTACACTCAAATCTAAACGTGCTATAGTTCCTATAAATATAGACCTTTATAAAATGATATTTTTTTGTGTCATATCTCCTTTAAGAGTGTGACATCATAATGGTTAGAAGTTACTTTTTTTCTTTTCTTCCATACAAATGATCCAGAGTAAACTGTATGTAAAAAGTATAATATAACAAGTACCTTATAGTTCATGTTTCCTTGGGTCAAATTGCAATATATAACCCTGTTGGTCACCCAAAAAATTATATGGACCTCAGCTATGCTTTGGTTCTTATAATTTTTTTTGGACAATTAACCAGTCCATATATTGCCCTATGATCCATAGCATCATGAACTATTTACCAATATTATACTTCAAAGTTTTTTATTTGTTTACTTTCTTAGATAAAACTGGCAGTCCACATAATGCCATATGGACCGGTAAGAAATTATATGGACTGCCTCGCTTTCAAATTAAGATCATGACGTCATAATTTTCGAAGTTTTGTATGTTTCTCTTTCCTTCACATGAATGATCCAGAGTAAACTATATATAATAAGTATAATATAGCAAATAGTTCTTGCTATTTCTGGCCAAATGGCAATATATGGACCGGTTGGTTGCCCCACAAATTCAATAGACCTCAGCTACATTTCGGTCTATATAATTTTTGGGGCGACCCATATGGCCCTTAATATCATGAACTATTTACTAACTATGTTTTTTTGACTTACACTAAATGTTTAACATGTATTCTTTAATGAAAGAACATATTTGTGGCCATTTATTTCCTTGATTAAAAAAAAAATCACACTCACAGAATTAAGGAAAATAAGTTAGTTTACAGTATGAGGAATTTCTTAATTCTTCATAATTGTCCTTAATTGCCAATATTTACCTGATGAATCTTTTGAGCATAACTCATTTTATTATAGAGCGAGTGATTGCCATGTCTTTCCCTTCCTCTGGGGTACGAGCTATCTACAGAAATCCTATCAGGGTGAGTTGATGTACTTAGAACCTTATTTTGCTTTGGTACACTACATGACTACAAACATTTAGCTCTGGACAAAATTTTACAAAATGAACACAAAAAAGAAAGGGGGAGCATGGACATAGTGCCTTGGTAAGGTAAATAAGTATGCTTTTCAAAAAATACCCGTTGAGTTGCTCATAAAAAGACAAGTCCAGGGTAAATTAAAAAGGAAAGGAAAACTATGACACTTTGAATAAATCAGTTTCAATGTTTCAGATGGATCCACAAGTTCATGATGAGGACCATAAAATCTGTAGTGATGACTTTTATAGAACTTGTAGTAACATGGTATTGAACATTCAAAATCATGTTTAGCTAAAGTTAAAAGGGTGTAGTACAAAGTTAATAAAGAACTAATGTGTCAGTGACTAAGTAGTAAAATGATGGAAGTTTGTGACTATGTAGTAAAATGATGGAAGTTTGTGACTATGTAGATAAATGATGTCAATTTGTGACTAAGTAGTGAAATGATGGAAGTTTGTGACTATGTTGTTAAATGATGTCAATTTGCATTGAGCAGTATTTTAAAGTTATTTAGTTGTTTTCATTTCAGAAAGTTGGAAAGTTTTTAGATACAAAACACAAAGACCATTACAAAGTATATGATTTATGTAGTAAGTAAAATATTACAGACATTTTTTATGGATGATATTATAAACTGGGTGTGAATAGGCTATTTTACAGTTGATTTATTGATTGTATTATCAAATGATTGTTTTAGAAAACAAAGGAATGAAATAGAAAAAAAATAAAAAAAAGGAATTAAAAAATATACATTTAATTGTTAAAAAATAAAATCTAGGATGATATCCACAATTTATTAATTGTCTTTGTGTGGTAAACGAGATATAAAAATCCAACACATATATATATACATGTGTAGTAGAGTGTTGACCCTAAATACTTATCTTTGACATTGAAGGTGAACTTGATTACAACAGGAAGGTATTTCATGACAGAGTTAATAGTGTTTATATAGAAGACCATAATGTTCCTGTTCTTAAGTAAGTATTCTACTATAAATAGACCCAGCAAACTTAATCAAAACCCCCACTAGATAACATTTTACAGTAGAAATTATAACAGTCAAAATAAATATTTTTCAGTAAGTTTTTAATTTTCTTTCTGAAATACCTATTGAACCTGTTCACAAATCTGCTCAAAATGGTTTATCAATTTATTTCTTATAGAAAAAGTTAGTATTGTACTAGTCATAATGTTAATCAACTCTTGTAAAGCCATTCGTTACTTTCTCTTCTGCATTGGAGTACCACACATACACATAATTCATGTAAGAGTAATCAAGGGAACCAAGATTCTAGTGGAAATCAAAAGAATGGAATCCAGGGATAAAGACCAGACATGGAAAACAGACACACAAAACATAGAACATAAAATAACCAAAATAATTCATACAAAGTAAAAAAAGTAAATGAGCAACTCGGACTCCATTGAAAACTGTAAATATCAGAAGAACCACACATACTCTTTCAGTTGTTAGTATCATGAGTACCACAAATACCTTTACTTCTTGTTAATTTCTGGAGTACCACACATACCAGTACTTCTGGTTAATATCAGGAGTACTACACATACCAGTACTTCTGGTTAATATCAGGAGTACCACACATACCAGTACTTCTGGTTAATATCAGGAGTACCACACATACCAGTACTTCTGGTTAATATCAGGAGCACCACACATACTGGTACTTCTTGTTCATATCAGGAGTACCAATCATACCGGTAGTTCTTGTTTATATCAGGAGTAACCAGTACTTCTTTTTTAATATCAGGAGTACCACACATATCAGTTCTTCTTGTTATTATCAGGAGTACCACACATACCAGTACTTCTTGTTGATATCAGGAGTACCATACATACAGATACTTCATGTAAATATCAGGATCAGCCAGTTCTTCTTTATACTTACAATCATAGGATACATCTCAAGGCAAGTTTTCTCAAAAGAAATATTGTGCATAGAACAAAATCAATACTTTAGCATGTTACTAGTTTAAAGTGTCTTATGTCGATTATTTTACATTTATTTAATTGTAATTGTGATACCTTTATAGTGTGTTTTATTGATATTTCCTACAGAGCTATGGTAGAGTTCTGTAAAGATGTCAGACAATGGTTAGCTCAAGATGACAAGAATGTTGTAGCAGTGCACTGTAAAGGGGGCAAAGGTCGCACAGGAACTATGATATGTACATATCTTATACACACTGAACTCTTCCAGGCTGCAGAGGTAAGGGTTCAAAGGTCAGGGTACACTATAATAGGGACAAAGGTCACACAAAAACTAAGGTAGCAATGGTAGAGGTTCAAATGTCCTGGTACACAATAAAAGGAGAAAGTTTGACAGGAACTGTAATTTGTACTTATCTGACACACACAGAACTCTCCGAAGCAGCAACTGTAAGGGTTCAAAGGTCATATAACACTGTAAAATGGTACAGTTTGCACGAGAGGAACAATATTTACATATCTTGTACATGTAACAGGCAAGAAGATTAAAGTTTATCTCTTGGCTCTGTCAGATCAAAGACTAAATAGTAATGACTATTTCTCAGACAATTTGGCGTAGTCAGAAAATCGGAATATGCAGTGTAATTCTACCCAGCCATTGCTTCCATAAGCTAACTTACGAAACTTTGGCTAAGAGAAATTGACAAATACAGAAAAAACCCCATTCCAATCAGTAATTGTTCTCAATATAAATACGAAGTATCTGTCATCGATCATGAAACTACTTATGCTATCAGCACTGAGTGTAAACTTTTTCCATTCCATTTACAGGATAGCTTGAATTATTTTGGAGAGAGAAGAACAGATAGAAAAGTAGGAAAGACATTTCAAGGTGTAGAAACACCAAGTCAGGTAAATACAGGTAGTTTACAGGTTACTATAGAACATGTACAATAAAAACTGTCTGAAGACCCATCATAACAATGTCAATGTATGTAAATGTGTGAACGCTTGTCATAACCAAACAATGGTTCATCCAACAGGGGATCAGTTTAGGCATGTTTCACGTATTTCTCTAACTTATTTCTATGGAATTTCTATTTTTCTATTTAGAAATATATCTACTTACTATATGTCACTGATTGGTTGATTATGACAGTCAACCATTGAATAGTACATGTTAATGTTATTTATAATTCCCATCTTCCTAGGAACTAAAATTGATCGCTTTTGACCTGTCACAGAAAATGGAAGTAGGCAATTAAATCAAATTCAACAACCCTAATTTTTCATTGGATAACTCTTTTGGTCAGGTAGTTTCTAATTGGATAATATTTTTTCGGACTGGAGAAGGTAACCAAAAAAGAGACTATCATGTGTTTGCTTTTCAGAATCTTCTGATACTTTGGAATTTCAATTAGAAAGACTTAATTTTTCATCACCCTGACAACTTTTCCAGCGGAAAATAAGTCTTGATTTCTTAAATGTTTTGTTTTACCCTGAGCAATATTTTATTTTATTGGCTAAATTTGAATCATGAACTTCTTGATAGCAAGCAGAATAGTAATAAATATTTTGTGTTGTGTCATATAAAATTGGAAAGTCCTATAACTAGACAGCACCTATCTCAAATATATGTAATACTATGGTGTTATAAGTTTTATATTGGTGAATATTGTTCTGAGCAGAAATTTTATCACATGAGCTTGCAAGTGCAGTATGATAATGTGGAAGGGATTATAATCTCCAGTATATATGCAATAACTCTTTCAACATAATAATGAATATTTGAGTCATCCATATCTGCTAATGTGTGCCCAATATAATTGTTATTATAACTAACATTAAATAATATTATTACCTAATTATAAGGTTTTATCTTGTTTATTAAATATACACATATTTTTCTCTATTTTCAAAATTTATTCAGGACAGGGTGATCTATTGCACTGACCCCATAATGACCTTTATCTAAGCCTTTTGATTGGTTGAACTTTTTTTAAGCGCTTCATTGAATTGGAATTTACACACAAAAAACTTGTGTGTAAAAACGTAGATGTGACTCTCGTCTGCCAATTTGTAAACATGGAGCGGTCAATTTCCTATTCCTGGTCGAATGGCTGTCTCTTTGACATATTCCCCATTTCCATTCTTTATTATATCTCATAGACAAATTAGGTTATAAAACAGTTATTAAATGGGTTGGATGCAATAGACCAACGGCCTCGTGCAATAGAACACTTGATCATTCTCAGTACCAAAGGACAAATATTCTGGTCTATTGCATCCAACCCATTTAATAACTGTATACTATTTACTTCCAGAGTCGATACGTAGGTTACTATGAGAAGGTTAAGTTTGATTTGAATGAGGAGATGCCACCCCTCCGTCCACTCATAATAGAGTCTATTAAAATTACTGCCATTAAAGGTAAAATTGTGAATGTAATTCAGAATCTTTACAAAACATCTAAATATAGTTTAAGACAGATTATTTGTACTTTATGTTTGACACGTAATTTACTGTATAAAACAAACTTATTTCTGTGTTTTGTAGTGTCTATTCAAAGTCATAGCTATTATAAAGCAGTCGTGATAAAAATCAGACAGGGGGTAATTCATGCATATCAAAAACCCATTAAAGTCACTTTAATTTCTTAATCAGGATTCAATCTTAGTCAGTCAGTCAGTTGTACTTTTGAGATCAAAATCATATAGATTGTGTATGAAATTGACACCTTGCAAGAGTTATTGTTCTTGATTTGTGGATGAGGTTAGTGTACTATTTTCTCAAAAAAGCAGATTTGAATACAGAAAGGACAATTGTTACGTAAAAATATAAAGAAAAAGAAAACACAAAGAAAATTCCAACATATGTTTTACATGAAATCATGAAAATAAATTATATGTTTTTCATAGGATTTCATACCTGAGAAGAGGATTGTTTTCCAATGATTTTCAGGAAAAAAACATGTACATAAAAACATAGATATATCGATATGTTTCCATGTTTTAAAACATATGAAAACATGTGTTGAAATCTTCACATGTCCATCAGTAATTATACAATATGTTATCATTACAGGTGTAGGAAATGGTGATGGTTCAGACCTGACCATGCAAGTCAGAGCTGGATATAGTGATAATATATGTCAGTATGATCTTAAAGAACAGCAAAAATGCAAGGTAAGGCCCAACTTACATTTACAAAACAAGTCTTGTTAATTGTGATCAATTTCTGTAAAAATTGAAGAGTGGAATATCCCTAGCTTATTTTTTTTCTGTACCTCTTTTAATAATATGTTTTTTATACATTTGTATTATGTAAAATTCCTATGTTTTCATTGGTTGTCAACTTACATCATAAATTCCAGTGAGCAGAGAATTTGTATGCCCCCTCAACTCTAAGATTCAGTGTTAAGTTAATTATGTATAATGTGTTGCCTAAGTGTCAACAGACAAATCTTTCATGTATGGGGCATCCTATGTGTCTGCCAAACACAAATCTGTTCTAGGATAGTCGTTCTTTGAGTGTTTTGCCTGGACAGTTTTGTCCATGTGGAGCGTGGGGGCATCACTTTGTGTAGTTTTTGTCTTGTCCCAAAAACACCAATACATTAAACTGTTAGTTCTAACAAACTTCTTGGTCATAAGAATTAAATGGAATTTTACCATAAATTCTCTTTGTTAATCATACAATATTTAGCCTCTACACTGACTCCAAAAAATAATGAGGTCATTTACAATTTAGGCCACTGTAAATTCTTTTTCATCATTTATATAAAAAGAAATCTATGAGGAAGGGCAGCATTAATTTTTATCTTTTATTGCCCAGAAAAAGTGATGTGGGTGCATTTTACATTGTTAATATACCTTTGAAATATGCTGACTGGAGTGTTTTTTATACTGTGAATGTACTTAAATTTGTGGATACCAATTTTCATGGATTGTTGAAGAAACACAAGTTCATGGATTCTTGAATTCATGGTTTCGAAGTTTTGAGTAAACCCATCAATGGAAATCTACTATTCGTTGGGAATCAAATTTTGTGGTTTGACCTATCCACGAAAACCATGAAAATTGGTACCCCATGAACAGTAGTACTTTCACAGTATGTCATAAAAAAGTATATAAGTATGGCACTGAGATTGGATTTGTCTGTGTAATTGTCATCATCTGTAGACACTCGATTTTTGAGTGATAACTTGAGTATTACTCAGTTGATCTTCATAAAAAAATTTTAACAAGATTTCAAACCACAAATTGAAGGTTGATATTAAGTTTTGGTGGATATGGCACCAACTGTTTTAGAATTAGGAGCCAAAAAGAGGCCTAAAACAAGCTTTTCATGGAATTTAACTACTAATATATAACTCCAATAAAAACATAGGAATGTCTATGATATTGTTCCACAATATTCTATACCACAATGGTCAGGCTTGGAATAGTTTTTGGAGTAAAGACTTGAACTTTTTCAGAAACTAGGGGCCAAAAAACAGGGGACCAGAAACAAACATTTCCTGATGGCAATGGGTGACCCCCCCCCCCAAAAAAAAAAAAAAATATTGACTTTAATTTAGTGCAGTTTGACATTTTTAATTAGATTCTATAGGAAGAGCTTTAAGAAGTATGTTGACTATCATTTACTGTTTTTGAGATAATGAGGTACATGATCCATGAATGCACCCTGAAGCAGACCTTTTTTTTAAATTGAAATTTTAATTTGGGGAAAAAGACTTGATTGAGAAAGAAGACAAAACACAGTAAATAACTAATAACACAAATTAAGTGAAGTAACACACACTGAAACTTAAGAATCAACCTTGACTCCACTATAAACTGAGAGAGTAAACCAGGTGCACAGGTTATAGTTCTCTGCTTTACTAGAAACATCTGTTGTTCATATCAAACCTACAAAGGAGGGAAGCAGTTAAATCTGTTCTCATGGTGGAGATGATCACACCATAATCATCAATAAGTTTATAATTTCAACCATAGAACTTTTGAAGTGGGACATGTGGATAAAAATGGAAAGTGGGGCACTCTCAAAAGTGATGATGGGAGGGCTTCAGAACCTAGCAATTATATTAGTTGACCTTAGAAGTTTATGTTCTGGTCGACTATACAGTTTAAAACAGGAAATAAAAACAGTAGTTTTCATATGTTCATTGTAGGTTGAACACAACACAGATGAAGACTTTGTAGTAGTTACCTTCACAGACAGTCCTATAGTGTCAAAAGATGTCAAGATTAGATTTATATCCAAAGCTGTGAGTTATTGTTATAGATTATAACATGGCATTTTTCATATCTTACCAATTATCAGCCATTAGTCATGATCACAGCTGAGTCTTAAGGGTCGAGGGGTGATATTGTCTGCCATGTTTTTGATTGGGTAATGTAAGAGGTGAATGAATCTAAAAAAAATGGGCAACTCATCCACTATTGATTGAGAATGTAATATAAACAGAAGCAGTTGATATAATCTAGAAGCAGTCAATAACAAAGTCATGGCTTAGACAGTTCTTTAGATTTCATGAATTTATAAGTTTAATTGTTAGTTTATCAGAACTGATAATTATACCTTTGTTTTCTATAAGTATATAATAAATTTGTAGATTTCTAACTATTACATTGTCAGGAGCGTAGCCCCTGGTACGGCAGGTAGTGGTGAAGCAGTACCAATAATTTTTATTGATATGTCATACAGTACCTAAAACTCTTGTCAAAAACTTTAAAAAAAAGAACAGGGTTATTTTACTCTGTAACTAATTAAGAATGTGTTGGTAATCCCTGCTGTACCAAACGAGATTTGGGTTCTACTTGTGAGAGATTCATTACTCATAGAAAACAAATTATTGCTACCAAAAGGGTACAAGTTTTCAGTGGATAAATTTAATGCTCAAATAAAGAATATTCTTATCATAATATTGATTTAGTAATGACAGCTCACCTACTGGGTTATCAATCAACAATCACAATGAGTTTTAAAAAATTATTATGTTGGTAACACTTTGAAATAATGTGATGCCACATCCAATAAAAATCAAGGTAGGAATCATGGGAAATATGTCCGAGGGATCCTACTTTACTACCATAAAATATCTTTTGTAGTGGACACATTCTATCAATGATTGTCAGTTTCCGGTATGATGAATTTAGAGTACTGAATGTGGTATCACTATTTCAAATCGAAATACAAATTCCTGATATGAAAAATTGAACTGACAAATGGCTGCAAGGTTTAGTTTGATTGTCATTCTCTGTGCTGTTTTTGTAGGAATTTGTGAAAGGGAATTTATTTGGAGTTTATTTGAGAAAGAGGAACAATACTGGTAATTAATAGTATTACCATTATGGAGCTATAAAAAGAAAATCCATAGTCACCCTGACATGTACTGGTATACACATGTATCCAGACTTAAAAGCAGAATGATGTTCCTTTCTTTTCTTTTCAGAAAAACATTCCTAGGATTTATGATAACTGTGCCTTCTACTTCTGGTTCCATACTGCATTCATTGAAGATAAAAGGTAACCATAGACACTTTATCATAAAAAAATAAAATAAAAAAACATCCAATTATGACTAATGAATTCTTACACAAGTTGAAATGAAGACTAGGAAATCTTCAATGAGTTTTTATTTAAATTTGTTGTTTCAAAGTGTAGTGCAGTGAACTATAACAAAAAATGCAGAAAATGAGTTGAAGATTTCCCAATACTTCATTCATAAAACTGAATAATTTACATAAACTTATTGTTTGAGTAACTGATCATTATTTCCTGTGACTTTCTATGTACTGTTACATTTCAGAATCACAAATACAATATGACATAATCAATACTTAAGAGAACATTTTTTTTTATGTTAAGTTGTCAGTATAATTTGAGCTTTGACATCTGTTTAATGCCAATGTAATATTAAGTAAATATGAGTGTGCATAAGCTTGTTTTACAACTCAAAAGCCCCCATTTACCAAAGAATGATCAAACTATTATGTCTGCCATATAGATTTTCATAAAGCAAGATGTTATTCTAATTATTCTCTTTGTCAAGATGCTTAAACCTGTTATTCACATCACAGTGGGTAAGACACATCTATCCAGCATAGATATATTGAAAATGTTCATAGATCCCAAACTGTATTGTTAAGTTCATGAAATATGACACAGATCTTACAAATGTATCATGGATATTAATTATAAGTCTACCATTAATTTGACATACTGTTATAATTGAAATATTGCCACTATTTTTAGTAACGAAGCAGTTACTTGAGATGGACATTATCATACAGTAAATACAAAGACAAGATGCTACAATTTCAAAACATTTATGAAAGATATACAATAAAAAACCATTTGAATAGAAAGTAATATAATTCTGACCTTATTGTGTAAAACAATTTGTAGTTGTTTTTTTTGTAATTTAGTTTTTTTTTTCGATAATAAAAGATGAAAAATGATTCCACTGAAGTCCTGTACATGTACAGATTTATTTATTTATTTGATTCATCAAAGATGAGTTTCAGGGTTGTAAAATCTTAACTATAGTTTGCTACCAAATTCTCCCTGCTTTTGATTTTAGTGGTCAGGTAAAGGGTGTAAAACATTCATATGGGCTTATTGTTGATCTGTTCATTACATGGACTTGTGTTGTATACGCCCCTAACACCCCCTACATCCATGCTGTAACATCCTATGTGTTTTATTTTTAAGATTGTTCCTGCCCAGGGATGAGATAGACAATCCCCACAAGAAGAAAGGACAGAAGGTGTTTAGAGAAAACTTCAGTGTGGAGATGATGTTCAGTGATCCACATGTGTCCTAGCCATTGTTATGCCAGCTGTTTTTGCTTTTATTGAGTCCATATCATATCCTACACAAAACGTGAAGATGCGAAGTTTTATACTACAAAATGATTGAAGTAATTGATGTATGAATTGTGTCCCTTTCAATTTACAGAACAATAGAAAGAATGAAACAAGATTTCATGCTTCAATTTGTGTTTTAATTACTTATTTTCAATAATTATAATGTTTTATTGTAAAATACTGAAATGGTGAAAATGTAAACTTTTCAATAACTTCTAGCAAAGGATGTAGATTTTTTTATTACATTTTAAAATCTTTTTTTTTTAGATTATATCAAGGATTTGGTTGTATATGTTTGATAGGATTTGTAGGACCTTTTTATTAACATGGTTCAGATGTATTACTTCCTTGTCAGTATGTCAGTATTATAAAGTTTCTGGTTTTTATAAGATTATGTGTTTCTCTACAGCATGCTGTTGTTTAGATGTACTTGTTACAGATGGGTTTCTTATCACTTTCAAGACATCATAACTTTAGATAACTTTAGAGTTTATGTAATTGGTCTTACTCTGTTTTTCATTAAGGTACCAATCAACTTTCATATTACGGATTGATAAAGTTTTATGTTTGACAGGGGATATGTTTCAGGATGTTATGTAGGTAAGGCACTTTAATGAACAAAAATGTATAGCAAATTTGATGTGTTTGTTTTTGCAAGCCAGAACACCTATGATTTATTTTGGTAAAAATATAAATTTAAGATTGAAATCAAAGTAGTTTGACCATTCCAGCCAAATAAGCCAGTGTGTTACTGCTCACAGCTTTCTTTATTGCATTGTCTTGCTTTCAATATTTATCATGCAGGTAAACAATTCTACTCATTTTTAAAACTTCTTCTACCAGGAAGAACTGGAATCTTTTTTTTATCAATTCTTTAATGCAAGGAGAGGATTTGCACCGTTTATATGTACATTTATATATGGGCATTCCATTCTACAGTTTGTGCAATGTATTATGACTAGAATTTATTATTGTTATATATTATGGAACTTGGTATTGTTGACGAATATCCCTTAATCTACGAATCTATGCATGGCAGGTTTTAAAGAATTCAGATGGCCAATATTGCCGTTTGATACTTTTTTTGATATAATGTGGAGTTCCGTGATTAGCATTCCTAGAAGTGTCGTAGATAATATCAAGGTTATGTGATAAAAACTTACTCAAGGTTAATTTATTTAACAGTACCTTGTATGTATATTATTATTGTGAGGGATAGACTTACTAAACTGATCTTTAGATTTCAACGCTCCATGAGGAATTTTGACATCATGTACTGTATGGCAGATTATTTTGGAGGATGTAAAGTTTGGCAATTTGGAGGCAAAAAGGTATACAAAAAATTGTTGTTGCTTGATGGTGCTGAAAGTACCTAAGTCAAGAGTAAGTATTTCACAGAATTTATTTAAGCAGACCTGCTTATATATAAGCCAAAATTAGCACCCCGTAAAAATTACCTGCTATACAGTAAATGATAAACGAATACATGTGGTTGTTGAATGGAAGTGTTTAATTAGAAATCTCTACAAAATACCAATGTTGACCTTATTGTGGTTTAAAAGTGTAGTCAGATTATTAACAGAAAAGCTTGAAAATTAACATGCATTTTAATTAACTACTCTTGATATAGTTTATTAACACTCTTGGGTTTAGTGAATTTAAGATATTCTGATTCTGAATTAAAATTTCTCTGAATGGGGTGGAACTCAACAATTCATAAGGGGTACCACCAAGAAAATTCATCTTCATTTTTTTCAATGCATTAAGTTGTGTAAAATATTAGATATACAATTGTACTTCCAACCAAGGTTTAAGTACGAGTCCATATAAAATTCAGACACTATCCATATTAAAATGATTCATGCTGAAGAAAAACCCACCAAACAAACAAAGCTTTTTCAGTCTATATATGCTATATTTTTACGTAACAGTTGTCCTTTCCATATTCAGATCTGTACTTTGGAGAAATTCATACATTTATCTCCCATAAAAATCAATCAAATCTGACAATATCAAGAACGATAACTCTTGCAAAGTGCTAATTTCATGTACAATCTATACATTTTATCTAAAAAGCACAACACCCAAATGAAAAACTATGACCGGTTATGTGGTTGGTAACTGATTCTGAATAAGAATAAAATTGAAATCGGTGGGTTTTTGACATGCATGAATCACCTTCTGTCTGATTTTTATAAAAATCACTACTTAAATACTTAAGTGACATTCCACCCCTCCACGGTAATTTTACTGGATTACTGACAATAGTGTGTATTGTGTTGATTTTTGTAGGTACAATTCAGTTGATATTATGTGTGGGAGTTTAGGGTAACCATAGTGCTATTGTTTTATGTCTTAAACTAGTTTACAATTTTCTTTTTTAGATTTTAGGTTGTTTTTGGCTATTATATATTAGATTAAGAGTACATTATGAGCTGTATATTTTTATATTAAATGTTTGTCCATGGAAAAGGCAGAATTTTCTGATTTAGTGATCTCTATTCATAGCTTCACTCAAATCTTCATATAACTGGAATATGTAGCCATGGTCTTTTTTTAAGGACCATTCTGTGTAAGAATCAGGCAGTGGGTGGCACATCATTTTGCCCAATTTAATCATTTTTTGCCTAAAATGTATTCATTACATCTAGAAAACAACTTTAAAGCTATTTAAGTTTATCCTGACTGAAATTTTACAAACACTGTGATGGTTATTTCTGGTGGTTATTAGGTATAATTAATTGGTTAATGCAATAAAATATCGGTGTTTTTTTCTCCATGTGCCACACTTATATACATTTTGACCAATTCTCAGATGGAGAAGTTCTTTTAATTGAATTAAAAAGTCAAATGAAATACCCACTGAATACTAGCTGCCAAAGATATGACAAAGATCGTCTTAAATTTTATGTGTGCAGTTCAATTGTTTTTTTGCCCAAAATAGTGTTAGATGTACATGTTGACTTAAAATTATTGGATGATGTTGTTATTTGTAGGTGATGTAAATTTTTTTCAAGAGTTCAGTAAAACAATCTGTATGCTCAATTACTACATGTTACATGACAGAAATAGGTGGTTGTTTCTTATGATTTGTTCATTTAAGATTTTTTATATTCCAGTTGAACACAAAGCTTTATTTTTTTTCCCTATTGTTCTTGGTTTTGAATGTTATATTTCATGTACATTTGTTAATAGCTATTATTACACTTTACTCTACACTGATTTTTTAAAAACACACTTTCGCAATTAGATCAGTTGTATGAAAGTTCTATTAGCAACCTTTTATGTAATTGGTTGTCTTGTTTCCGTATATTTATATATATATATATACAGGGGAAAGGGAATCTGAAATGTGATCTGACTTTAAAGGACAGGGAACATTAAGGCAGCAACCATTTGATTTTTTTTTTGAGGGGGGGGGGTTAAATGTGATTTTAAAAAGGATTGTTTCCCCTTCCAAATTTTGAAGAAAACATGTAAGAAATGACACTTATTATATATAAAAAAGTTCTCATATACCATTTTAAGGTGTATTTAATGAAATTATGAAAAGAAAAGTGGGGATCATTGGGCAAAAAATATTAATGCTATGGAATGGATAAAACCAGAGGGGTTGAAAATCTAACAAAAATGACTGAAGATGAGCAGTTAACATCCTTAAGTGATTGTTAATCAAGTAAAAATAAGAGCTATTTTGGGCTTCCATGATTTGCTGGCTGGTACAATTCTGTTTTTGTGATAATTGTTACATTCTCAGGGTTTGTTTTATATGATGGTTATTACATCTACACATATTGTCTTTATACAGGCTTATCTGAGCTCTGGTGAGCTGATTTTATCATTTACTGTCCATCTATTGTTGTAATTTCAGTGGCCAATCTTAGACTGAATGCTGGTGTTGGCCCATTGACTACCTTTGTTTTGTTTTACTGTAGGTTTTGGAAATATCTCAAACTTCATTGAAGACCCATAGATTCCCTTTGGTTGCTTTTTTCATTGTTTGGTAGTGAAACTTATAAAACTTTAATAGACTCTTAACTTAGAGATATTTTTTGAGTTAGTGGGAGTTTTAAACCCAAATTCTAGTTTAGCGGTAGAAAGTAGTCACGTAGCCAAATTCTAGATGAGCTTAAGTCTGGCTAATTAAATTTTGAGGATTGCATATTTAAATACATTTCACATTATCCACAATATTTGTCTATGCCTTTATTTCTATAAAAGTGTGGCTAATGTTTTTCTACAGTATACACAGAAATTGTGATGGTTTATACCTTTAATAGAGTTCAAAATCCAATAATTAATATATACAGAGTCGTCTGCATGATTTGTCAACTTACTCAAAAACCTTCTATTGTTGATTTTTTTTATAATTTTATTACTCATTTATTTATACATTGTATTCTTAAGAATTTCATGTATGGATTTACATTTTTGTATTTAATGCATATATGCATGTATATAGTATGCTGCATAGGTTGATCTTATACAAAGAAATCATTTTATAGTAATATAAATGTATATAATTGTATTTTGTAAATGAAATGTAAACACAGTTGTTACAATAAAAGCACATCTATTAACCTTTGGAACAGATCATGTGGGAGATTCTCCATCATTGACACTACCTTGTGTTGGAAATTTTTATGTAAAAGCAGATGTAAAAATTCAATTATTTAATATTTTCTGTGTTTTTACAGAAAATTTCTGTAATTCAAACCAAAACCCTTCCACAAACTTTACAGTTTTGTGTGGGAGATTCTAAGTTTTTCATTTATTTTGTGGTAGTCTCCATCCTTATGTGGGAGGGTTAGCAATAGTGGTTCATTTACATGATAAAGTTGTAACAA
This sequence comes from Perna viridis, assembly GCA_037379345.1. Taxonomy (NCBI): domain Eukaryota; kingdom Metazoa; phylum Mollusca; class Bivalvia; order Mytilida; family Mytilidae; genus Perna; species Perna viridis. The sequence continues at coordinate 1,738,791 of CM074520.1, forward strand.
AATAATTTGGTGGTCTACATTTAACTTAGGAATGGTGGGAAGGGAGAGGATGACTTAGGAATGGTGGGAAGGGAAAGGATGACTTAGGAATGGTGGGGAGAGGATGACTAAAGGATGACTAAGGAATGGTGGGAAGGAAGATGATGACTAAGGAATGGTGGGAAGGGAAAGGATGACTTAGGAGTGGTGGGAAGGGAAAGGATGACTTAGGAATGGTGGGAAGGGAGAGGATGACTTAGGAATGGTGGGAAGGGAAAGGATGACTTAGGAATGGTGGGGAGAGGATGACTAAGGAATGGTGGGAAGGGAGAGGATGACTAAGGAATGGTGGGAAGGGAAAGGATGACTAAGGAATGGTGGAAAGGAAGAGGATGACTTAGGAATGGTTGGAAGGGAGATGATGACTAAGAAATGGTGGGATGGGGGAAAATTGTCAAATATTTACACACATTTGACAGCAGTGCTCACGAATTCCCCAAACCGACAGCATTATAAGATTAATGCACTATTTTAAATTATTTCAACAAAATTGTTTATGTCAAAGATTCTTGAATTTTTATTCCAAATTGAATTTTTATACCTGCTACATGGTGAGGTATTATATGATTCCTTCTGAAAAGTTGTGTGTCTGTCTGTCCAGATGATGTTTTTGAGTTTTTGATCCTTCAGGATTAAAATACTTTATGTTTCTGGTCCATCACAGGAACTTCCCTACTATTTCTGAACACTACACAAAAATATAGTCCAAATGTAATTCCTTTTATATCATTCAATACCTCTTTTATAAGCAGTAAATATTTTTGCATTTATTCAGCCCAGAAATATTGTATTATTTCTGCAAATAAAATTAAAAGATCCAGTCTTTGTATCAACTGAAGATTTGAGGGATTCCTTTTTGGCCTTGAAAGGTATTTAGTAATTAATTTGCATTTAGGGAATTTATTTCTTTCAGTAATGTGTCAAGAAGTGTAAAATTCTCAAACCTATCATTAATATTTTACCATTAATAGACAGGGAGTGAAGGGCAGTGATTTTAACCAAGTGAAATTAATAAGAAAATTCAAATTGATAAAAGTAGCTTTTGAAAATCTTCTTTTCATCAAGGAAATTTTCTTCTTTAACTTAAATTCATTTTATTTTAGTATACATACAGTATAAAATAAATACTCTGTTAATATAGTTTTTTAATGCAAAGCACATTAACTTTTGGACAGTTTTGAAAATTTGGGGAAAAGGTGAAATGAAACAAAATTTGTAAATGCATGATAGTATGGATTGAATTCAGGGAAAAAACAGTTCTTAATAAGATGTAAAATGCAAATATGATCACAGTTCTATTTTACATTATGTAATCTTCGAAATTTTGTTAATGTTACAATTTCTCAAGAATCAAATACCTTCAGTGCTTACAGCACTTTGATTTTTTAAAATTTTCCACAGTCCTTATGTACCATAAACTACAGGTTAAGTTCTATTGTCAGCAAAATCCAAAATGCAGTTTTCAAGTAAGGTCTTTTTGAACATATTGCCATCCACCATTACAAGTGGTGGGTTATCACTTATTAATGCCCATTTTTATTTAAGGAATGCACCATAAAAACATCATGGTTTGGTAATTGATCATTGTATTTTACCAATTGTATTTGATGTTAATCATAATGTGCTTATGATACATTTGTAATACAATGGTATTAATGTTGTTTCAAATGTCAAAAATACATTTATTTTGTTTGTTAACAACGAAATACAAACTGTTTTAATAAATGAAATAGCTTTTATTAATGTACATTTAGTTACAAACTATTGTGTTATTTTTACATGAACATATTAAAAGTTTATTGTCTAAAGAAGCTTTTCTTGTTTCACCATGTCATTTTGTCAGAAAGAGAGTATATTGATATATAGTTATTGCGGGGGCAGAATTTATAATTAAAGAGGTTCAAGGCAGACTTTATAATTAAGAGGTTCAAGCCAGAAATTGAAAATTATTGGCTCATTTTTACACATTTTTTTTATCAAAATTTTACAAAATTTTCTAACAAAGACGGAGTCCATTGAAATAACACCATTTAAACTTACATGTAAGCCATATTCATAGGCAAGACTTATAAAAATTAGTTTTTCTTTAGTGTAAAAGAAATGGATTTGAGAATTTCTTGTGTACCATATAGTTTGAAGATTTGTGGAAATAACTTGAAAACCAATAGGTTAAGCCAAGTTTTATGAGGTAAAATTGATCAGCATGGTGAGGTGACCTATTTCAGAATTTTTATGAAGATCCATTGATCGATGTTGGAGTTATTGCCCAAGAGGAGTCGAAAAATGACTACGAGAGATTTATTTAATATGAAAACCTGGTGGATAACTAAGTAAGGTCAGGTGTCGAGCTTTAGAAGGCTTAGAAGGCTTAAAAGGCTTATTTTGATCATGTGGGCGATTCAGGCTTTACAGAGCCTCTAGTTCTGTTTTTTTTTTAAGTTAACATTACCTTTGCGTTTGATTTTAATGTTGCTGATGAAAGGTTACTCCTTCAAACACCTGTACAGCATATCAGAATTTGCAGTATTGTATGGAATGGTTCTTTTGTATTTAATTCATAAAGGCTATTCAGGCCGTTTTTTTTCTGTGGAAAAAAGTAGGTTGAATTGCGATCAGTCAATGTGCCCGCCCATTCTTCAATTAGTGTAACGCTTCTGATTTACATGGCCTCGTGAAGGTCCGGGTGTTAAAAGAATAGGACTGCAGCAGCGCTAAGCTTGTCGTAAAAGGCGACTAAATAGTGCTCAGAACCCTAGCCGGGGGCTAGGGCGCTCTGCCCACAGAGCAACTGGGATGTGTGCCCCAGGTAATAGAATGGGGTACCCCTGGCGTGTTACATGCTGGGTTTGTCAGGTTATAATACGGAAAACCTGACCGCAAACCATAGTGGTGCACCGTGTTGGGAAAGATGCCACGTTTCTCGCACGTTAAAGAACCATACTGTGGTATTCTCCCGGAGTAGGAACCATAGGACTCTGCCACAGGAGGCTAAATTGCCCGACTCTACCCACCTCTCCCTATTTCCAGTGGCAATCAAAATTTGTCGACCCCATTATCCTTGTGTCCCATCCCTTTTTCATTTCATGATCAGTTCATGTTCATTTTATCATCCATTTCATGTTCATCGTCTGAATATAGCTGAAATATTGCTGCTCGGACGTTAAACCCCAACAAACAAACTGATTTACATGAATAAATCAAATGCTTTTATTTTCGGTTTTACTCTACATTTATTACTGGATTTGCTCATTTTTGTGCTAATTACTCATGACTGGACAAAAGCCGGAATAGCAGTTCTAATTTTGTAGCATATTATGAATTTTTCGCACCTGAAATATTTCATTTATCACATTAAGAATTTATGAAGTTATTTATGCCTGACCCCATTTCCCCTACCTGCAATCTGTCGGATAGCATGGACACTACTCAGAATAGTCACTGACCACACATACGGTCCAACATTTGTGGCATTTGACAATCACTTTGGCATTTGGACACTCCTTGGGAATTATAATTTGTCTTTAAAATTTATATCAACATTGTTACATTGATATGACCATACTACAATACTAATGTTGAAGGAGTAATTAAGGGAACCAATATTCTACCGGTAATAAAAAAAATGTAATCCAGGGAAAAGAAAGAACACAAAGTTATCATGAGCAATTCGGACTCCACTAAAACACGGGGAGATATATGGATGTGGAATTCGGGGGAATTTTCTGTACCCTCTGCTGTCTTTAAGAAGAATGAATAGTATGCTTTGGAAAAAAGGTTTATGAAAATGATTTCTGTGCAAAATCACGAATGAAATTTCTAATATGTATTTTAGGTGTCAATTAGAAATCAAGTACTAGTAATTAATCTGTCATATCATAATTTGGATACTTGCATGTAAGTATCAAATCATCAACGATGAAATACTATTACAGATCTACCAATTTATGAAGTGGACTTCAGTATGATACACTTGTATGTGTATTGTAAAGAACTACATCAGAACATTGTGGTACTGTAGTATAGAATGTATCGTTAGAAGAATACTTGTAGTTTGAGATTTAGTATCTTTTACTTAAGTAGTAAAGGTTAAACTTAATTGTGTACAATACTGGGATGATTTCAAACATAGTACGCTACAATCAGATGCTAGGAAACTTTTGACATATTGTTCTTTAAAACACGTTTGGTTTTGAGACATTTAATTTAAGGGAATTTCAAAAGTTAAGACAATCCATTTCTAAAATTATAATTAGTGCTCACTCTCGTTAAGAGTACGTTTTTCAAATCATTGTCTTTTCTTTGACCCTTGTGATATTCAGTATTGCACTACATCAAATATTACCTATTTTTAGTACTTGGCGTTACTTCTCCTAATCCAGTCCACTGGAATTGTAGTGACAGATTATTTCTAATGCTGATAAGTTTGATGATATTGTCATTCTTTAAATTGTTTAGGGGTTTTGATACGATTGTACAAACCACTCTAGGAAGATTCATATTCAATTTGGAATTTGTGGCCCCTATCGTTTTAGATTAAGAGGCCAAAAAGAGTAAAAATAGGTGTTTTATTAAAACCTATGTAGAATGTTTGTTTTTCTTCCGATTTATATATATATTATTCCTTTTCATTGTGTTTTGTTTATTTAATTCTGGTAAATAAATTTGGTCTGATTTCGACATTTCGATTCCTTATAAAAATCCGTGCTTGCATTTTTTCTATCAGATTCCAGATATCTATTTTTTTTTTCGACTAAGAAGGGGTCAAAGAGGCCACACCCCATAAAAATCGACTTTTTCTTTTTGTCTGATTTTGAAAATTTTTATTTTTATTTCAGATTTTGTTCAATATAGTGTCCGAACCAATTATGTTCATAATAAATTGCATGTCCCTATGTTTAAGTGTGTCAAATACAAATATCGTGTCCAACTGTTCAAGGTTCGACCACTGCGAAGCTTTTTATTTACCTTACATTAAAGGGGATGGTTAAGGCCTTTTAAAACTAGTTTAACCCCTTCGCAGACATGTATAACAGCCAAAAGTATCCTGTGTGAAATACTTTCCACAGGAAAAAAATATCAAATTTAAGCCATGCTATTTCGTCATAATCGGTAAATAAGCAGACACATCAGCACAAAGGACAATCATTATTCATTAAGAAGAAACTGAGTATTTTCCCATCAAGGACTGATATCTGAAAAAGGTAGTATCTTTTATCATAAATCTTAGTGAGATGACTACTGTTGTCAAATTCGAGATGTAGGTCAAAATAAGATGTAGAACAAACTGTCTCTGTACCTTCTTTTTCTCGAGCTCTGGTGGATATATTGAAGGTAACCATTTACCAAAAAGAAGGGTTGTTGATGGACATCATAAACATATCTTTATGTAAGCTCATAGAATTTAGCATCTTTTATATTTTTATTCTGAACGATATTCTGCAGAAATTCAGTCTCGTATGAATAAAAACACAAATCGGCTAAGAGGGGGGCACAGTTAGTGTCCAGTGGAACGCATCTTGTGGAAAAATAGCTCCTCCAAATGTGACAAATATGTTATTAATGAGAAAACCAAGCATTTCGCAAACCTGCTTTTCTGTGTAGCAAACCTTGCCCTTCTGCGATGTTTTCGAAATATATGTGAATTTTTAACCAAGAACAACATAATTTTTCGAAACTGCAAAAGATTTACGAATAAGTGCTTTCAAACGAGATTTCAATGAATCATGTGACAACATAGTGCAAAGAGTTGAGAAGTCAAAAGTTTATAGAGAACTGATTTCCGAAAAGCTGTTGGATTTTTGATTTTGAAGTATCCACACATAATTAATGCTAGAGTAGGTGGTATTGCAACTAGCTTGCTGTCCATATTTCAAAAAAACATATTTTTATAGATAAAATTAATAGAAAATGTCAATATTGTACACTAGATAAAGTTGAAGATGAGGTTCATTTTGTTACCGAATATACTCTTTATAAAAATATATTCGAGATGATACATATTTAGAAATCTAATGAGCATATAAAAGCTTTTTAAAGATTTGAATAATGAATAAAAACTTCTCAAATGTTTTTGAAAGTTTTTGTCAATTATGTTGACGACGAGGAGACTGTCGAAGACGATGATAATTATGTCTATATGTATTTTTTCCTGTTATGTTCGATTTGTAACTGTCTGGTAATTATCTTCGTATATGTAAGTGGCATAAACGGTCTGTAAATGGTCACTTGATTGGACAAAGCATGTTTTATTTTATTATAATAAACAAGCGCCATGATAATCAAAGTGTTGCATTTCCCTTTCTTGCAAATGTTCGGCTCATTGACATTGTCCATTAACCTACGACTCTGAAAACGTATTTGGTATGACTTTATAAGCAGTATAATTGAGTCTGCTGTAACTAGAAGTGTTCGCACGATTACTACGGACGGTCGGTGGTGTTACTTTATAAAAACGTCCTTTGTGGGGGGATTACAAATAATAATGCGTAAAAACATCGGGCGCTTCTTAGATAATTTGAGAGAAAATAAAATATTCAATAAAAAAGTATTCCCACAGAACGGAAAAGAACTAAAACGGTATTTTGAATTTTAAATGCCGAAATACTCAATCATTTATTTGCAAAAAGCTAGTAATCGATTAGGCTTTCCAATTAAAGTGCCTTCTTCTCAAATTTCTCAATCTCCTACGACGGATCATTATGCAGTTCTGTTATGTAATCTACCGCAGGGGTTTTCCAGATAAAATAGTCTGGGATTTATATGTGTCTTCGATGCTACTCGGAACGGTAAGCTTTTATATTATAACCTCGACGTTTCTTCATTCCACAATTAATCCATATCCCTTCCGTCAAGAGATAGAGTCACCTGTATTAAAGATTTTATAAATATGGTGTACATGTTCAATTGTCATGACAATTTAGACTTCTTGATATTGGTCACATGTTACCCCTACTAGTCGCAGACCCAAGGGAAGGCGTGCCGGGCGAACATCCCCTCCAAAAATGGGAATATTAAACAATTAACATTTAACCCATTTGTAGGAGATGGTGGGACCGATAGTAGACTTATTACTACGAAAAACGTTTTAAAAAATGTAGCCACTGCGCTTCCTCTATCGAAACATGTCCTACAGCTGGGTGCAGCAACGAAAAATCGTCTCAAGAGTAATGTGAATGTAACTTGAATGAATGACCGGGAAAGCTGGGCAACAGGAGCCTCCCCCCCCCAAAAAAAAAAAAAAAAAAAAATACAAACAAACAAAAACAAAACAAAAAAAAAACAAAAAAACTTCGATGCATGCATTTACACGCAAAACAGATGCTAAATAATAAATTTTGCAAATTGATACCACGCCCCCATTGGATCCGCCTAGGCTCTGCTTCATTGAACAAAGTTCATGTCCCGATGTGCATTGCAATATACATTGTACTTTGAAATTTCTTTATCATTTGACCATTATTTACATTCACGACATAATCTCTCAGTACTGAAGTAAAATACTAAAGCTTGTCTCATATTCTAGAGCACTTTGTGAGAAAGAGAAGAGAAACATAACTACCTCTTATCACAGAATAACGGAGAGAAGATACACGGACAAAGAATTCAATCTTCAAAGAAAAAAAACAATGGTTAGACGCCAAGACGACCTTCTAAGACAGTTTTATATTGAAGTCTTGACATGCTAATTCTTCCATTGTTGTTTTATGTGCTTCATACTAAACACCGTAAATAAATCACGGGTTCAGGAATGCGTTTGTCATAATTTCAGTAAAAATGCCTGTAAATCAGAAGTTAGTGATATATTCATTTGCTCAGTAAGCTGCTGTTGATTTCTAAATTTAATTTAGTACTTAAAACCAGAAACAGGAACGATGTTTCAGACACGAAAACTTGACACTTTTGAGCTTGTATACAGTACTTAGATCGCTGTTTGTATTCCGTAGTACTTTAACTAAACAATACAAAGACACACTGAATTTAAGATCATCCATTAGACTAGAGTTTGATGCATCTACTTTAGGACTTGACAAATCAATAACAAATTCATTAATATCAATTCAAATTTTAAAGCTCTTGAATTTTTCAATATGAGAAACAAATCATTAAAATTGGTGAATAAAAGTATCTACAAAAATCTGTAAATCTGTTTTATATGTATAGTATTATATTTTTCCTCTTTGAAATATTTATAATGATGTCGGCTTAAGAATGAAAAACGGGTGATTTAGAGAAATTTCATGACAATAAATGTTGTACACAGTATACTTTTTGCTTTAGGAATCAATTCCCCAATACAAAAGGAGTAATGGTCAATTAGTTGAGCCTGTATACTTTATTGTCCCGATCTGGTTTTGATTTTTAAAACTGATAATAAATACAGTTTTATCACTAAGCTCTGCATTTGTTCTGTTGTCAATTCGATTCCCGACCTGAAATGAAAGATGAGGTTAAACTGTGGTACCCCATTCTTTACAATGATACAGTTACCTTTGCATTGATAGTACTATCTACTGAGGTGTACAATTGTGTTATTACAGAAGAAAAATCATGACTGTGATATAAAGCGTTCTTTTTATTGTTTTACGATCAAAATGGATTTAATAAACGTTGGTTAAAAATATAAACATTAAAACAATCAAATTATTTTTAATCAATGGATTAAAAAGTGTTAAAGAATTCAGAACAAACTGTAAACAGATTTTTTTTCAAGCGAATAGAAGAAGATCCTTTTCAGTAAGCATGCATGTGATAAATCGATTTTAAAGACCCAATTTTTGCTAGTTCCTCTATACATTTCGCAGACTTTAAACTAAACGGAAGAACTTCAGTCGACTGCAGTAAATTACCATTAATATTATAATACAGTATCAATCTTACTGTAATTATCTAAAACAACAGGAAATTAATAAATTATCCAATTTTATGTCGTTCCAGCCGAGAACTCCATCTTCAGTAAAAAGATAGAATAACGAGACAGAACGGTTGCCATCTTCAGGTAAGACGGTATATTCTATTAGATATAATGTAAATTTTTGTCATTTAAAAGAATATATTCGTTTTTTAATTATCAAAAGTTGCGGTTTCCAACTAATACAAAGTTGAGTTGAATTAACAAATATAACATTTCATTAACGAAGGTTTGGATGGGTCTGTTTGGAGCTATCATGCACCTTTTGTTAGAACAATTTGGTCATTCCGTGCATTACTTACCAATAACAGCCAGGAACGCCCTTTGTTCCTAACCCGTCATTTTTCGATGTACTAAATATCACTAGTAGTTTCAATATGGCAAAGATGAATTAGCAATGCACGTCAGTAATTTGCAGTATTAGACAAAAACAAACAAAAACAAAAACAAAAACAAAAACTTAAATGCATTCAAATCCATTTTATGCTACACTTGTACTACTTCTTGTTTGATTTCTATGTAAGCTGTGGGTAAAGTAAATAACTGGGTACATTTATATAATTACGGATGATAACCATCCTTCTTAGCATGAGGTATTCTGTATTTCTCAGTGTTTTGTGGTCTATATAGGTCTATACTAGTACAAACGGGACATGGTTCTCCAATCATTGATCGACAGCAAAATAAATGCTGACACAGAGCAGGATTTTTTAGATGACTGAAACTTGTCTTTTACCAGGAAATGTTTTTCACAAAGAAAAATAGTCGATACTGCATTCAAATCGATAGTCTTGTGAGGATGATTAAACACAAAATATGAACTTCTAGTCATACTACATGTAAATGGAGGATTCTCAAAAAGGGGGATGGAAGGGGATGCTCTGATAGTTGTAGTACGCATGGAATTTGACTGATTTAGTGATAATTTTCGTATTGTTGCGGAGGTGTTACTAAAGTTGTGGTTTATTATGGAGTTGATATAACTATCTGGAATTTTGGAGGATGGGAGGGAAAAAAACAAGTCATGATATTCCTTTGCGTAAAATATGTACTAGTAAACCATTTTCCTATATGCATTTCATTGTGTGGTTAATTATTTCTCAGATACTTTGGGATAACTTTCGAAGTATATATATATATATATATATATATATATATATATATATATTTTTTTTTTTGGGGGGGGAGTACTGTAATTTAACGGTAAAAAAACGTTAGCTATCAGGGACGAGCGTATACTTCCATACATACCTTTAAGTGCTATATTGATTTGTTATTGTCATGTACTATGTGAGGCTTTATTACAATTATAAAAAAATATCAGACCGACGAAATTTTGCAAGAAGAATTGTATAGTAGGTTCATGACTGATTTCACTGAGTGATACGCTCATCTTCACTAGGTTAAAGTTGGAATTAATATTTATGTTTTAACATTTAAACCCCTTAATTGTGACGTATATCCATTTGCAATAATCAATTAGTAATCATCATGTTACATGATGACCAACTTTCATATAAACAAAAAGTTTATCTAAATCTCTTGAACCGTTTACGTGGTGTTGTGTTTACTGTCAATGAACCGACGGACAGACGGACGTCTGTGTGTGCTTAGACGGCACCCTCAACCACCACATTCATTATTAATGTTAAAGCCAACATGTATGTAGGAAGTATCTACTCAACCTATCAGTACTTGACCATTAGAAACAAACTACAGATTTAGACGGGCTGGGGATGTTAGCCAATAGTATTCGGTTAAAGTTACAGATGAACCACTAATTTGAGGAAAAACGTAACAAAAACAAGTAATTAAGCTAATGGATAAACTACAGTGTAGCCTGGTGCAAAATATAAAGTTTTGTAAGACTTGGTACGAGGTAGGTTCAATTAATCCGTAGTTGATGTGGTCCTATGACGTTAAACCCCAGACACACTTAACCGGCTTGCTAATTATTTCAGACCATTAAAGTTTATGTTTTGATACAAATGCATCATAAGGTAAATCGATTTTCTGATATCAAAAATTTATTTAGTGAATTGATATGATATTAAATAAATATTAAAACGGCGCCACCATGAAGGCTTTATTTCTACTAGTTCTGTTTACTTGAAGAGAAACATAATGTGAGGATGGTAGCTGTTTATACCTTCGCCACAGAAACACGCTAGCATGGTATAGGTGTAGGTATCTGTAACATTAATGTAAACCAGCAGGTCTTCGGTATCGGTTAAACAATAATGGTTGATAGGGGGACGGGGATATGGGTCTGAAAGGCGGGGAAAGGTGGTTGAAGTGGCGGAGAACGTGGAGAGAAATATAAGGGAAGCGGAGATTATGGTTGGTAACAATAACCGGGGGAATGGAGGGGGTCGAAAAGTGGTGTTCAGGATGGTGGGAGGTTATGGTCTAGGGGAAGGGGGAGGGAAGCGGAGATGAAGTATAATCCTGCCCACCCCTTCAATAATAGGAATGAATCGTATTTGCACTGAACTTGGCTAGACTAACAGTGTAAACAATCCTAATTTCATTAACATGGCGACAGGAATCAAAAGCAGCATTATACATCCAAGAATCAATTGATTTACCTCAAAGTATGGACTTTCTATTGACTGAAAGATTAATAGTTCTTCTAGTATTAAATTCACTCATGTATGGACATCGTAAGCTAATGGGTACTGTATTGATATATTCAAGCATCATACGGCATATTAGTATAAACTTTATGGATATCCATAATAGATATAACTTGCATTCAATGGCAGATGCGGTTACAATTATAACAAAAAGAAACCAAAAACAACTTTTGTTCGATATACGGAAGTCCGACAATGCCATGCAGTTCATACATTAACGACGTTAATAAAGGTAAACATCACTTGAAAACGACTTTCAGCCTCCGTAAGTTGAACATTGAAAAGGACAAGTGACATTTCAAGGGCTTTAAGATAGTACTTTACTCATATATATTTATTACCATTTACCTTATACCAAATACCATTTCAGAGATTAATCCAAGCTGGCCACATTTCCGAAATTTCAGGATCTGCTGCTATATTCCGTGTTACGGTGGTGGTACTACTTTTTGTATTTTTTATCCGAATTCAACTCATGGGATTGTTATCGTGTGGTGTTTCTGTCATGGTTGTCTCTTAGAAGCAGAAACCAGCCTCAGCTGAGGCTACAGTCAAAAATCCATCTTACATGCAGCTATACATGTAAAAAAAACAGCTTACATACAATATTTACACAAACAGTTAGTGCTGAATCGCTTTTTCAAGCATTCCACATCATAGTTTACTTGTATCACAGATTCTGGTTTTAAACAGAGAGGACCAAGGAGGATATGAGAAAATGGCAATCAAGGTAATAATATGCTGTGCATCTCCGTTTCAATACAATTTAATTAAAAGCTGGTTTGATATATATACAACTACTATATTGGAACCAGTTTAGAGCTTGTTGTTCTAACTGAATTGTATTTCGTGTAGGAGGATGAAAAAGTGCCCAATTTATGTTTATTTTGTGGGTTGTCTTACCAAATTGATGGAATTGTTGTCTCATAAAAGTTTCCCTCAACTTCTCTGTTGCATACACTATAAACATTTCAAGAAACGGATAGGAGGGTAGATTTTTTTGTTGCAATAGACATGGGGAAGTGATTGCATATACGATATATATGACAAGTATGTGAATTGCTTTCCGAAAAAAAAAAAACATTCGAAATGCCGATTTAAAAAATATAATGAGACAAAATCCATCAAGAGATCATAACGAAAAGCTCATCGTTTATTTGACTAAATAGAGCATTAACTTATTACATGTATTAAAAAGCTTAGTTATGTTTAAAGTCCAAATGACATGCACGGTCACAGCGCCACCTCGTATTTATCATCTCTCGGCTCTATGTGTTGATAATTTTTTATTAAAAAAAAGAACATAAAACGTACAGCAAGGAAAAAAACCTCAAATGAATGGATTTTCCTATAATTAGTTAATTTTATTTACAAATTTGACGCATGTTTGTTTCTGTTTCAGGATTTTGTGCTCTTCCATTTGGCTGACAATAGTTGTATGTCTCGTTTTCGTAAATCTTGAACTATTTATTTCGTCTGGGTATGGAAATATAGGACCAACAATAAATGTTAAAGGGACCAAGAGTAAATCTTCAAAACAAAACATTACTGTTATCGCACGAAGTAAACAAGATTTAAATTCAAAACAAACCCTAAAAGTTTCCGGTGAGCCGATACGAAAAGTAAGTTTTTCAAATTTTACCAGAAGTTTGCTGGAGCACGAGCCTTTGAAATTATCTCCTTCTGAAAGAGTGTGTAAGCCAAGAACGAACATAGCCTTTCTAAAAGTCCACAAAACCGGAAGTTCCACAATCATGACCATGTTTTATAGGTTTGCCGATAAACACAACCTTAATATAGTTTTGCCCAACAGTACCAAAGGCAATTTTAATTATTTAGGTTATGGCAGAACAATGAACCCCAGTTCCTTGATAAAACTTCCGACTGGGGAAGAGTACAATATACTCTGTAACCACGTGATGTACAACAAGACAATCTTTAAAGCCGTTATGCCAAGAGACACACTTACCATTGGGATTTTACGAGATCCAGTGGCCAACTTTATATCTGCTTTCTCTTACTTTGGTGTGCTTCAAGATCTACAGTCAAAAATGATTAAAAAGATAGGATCTCCATTGCCTGATAGTGTCCTTATGAAACTATTTCTACAGAGACCCGATGCGTTCGGTTCGTCAACTTACAATCATTACATCCACAACAAGATGTCATTTGATTTTGGTCTTCATTCTAAGAACTTTGATGACGACAGAGCAATAGACGAATTTATTGTAGATATCGATAACGATTTTATTCTTGTAATCATATTGGAACATCTAGACGAGTCGTTAGTTCTAATGAGACGAATCCTGTGTTGGGAATTTAAAGATATTTTATATGTGCCTGCGAACGTCAGGATATCACCGAGTTACCGAGAACGGCTTCAACTAAACAAAGAAAGCATAAAAAAATTAGAAAAGTACAATAAAGCAGATTTTAAGTTGTACTCATTCTTCAAAAACAGACTTTTAACGCAAATTCGTGACTTGGGCCCTGAATTCAAGTCAGAAGTTAAATATTTAAAGATAGTTCAATCACAACTAGTGAACTACTGTAGCCGATATCCTCGACAAAATCTAACCGTCCACGGTAGCAAATGGAATACTGAATTTACAGTGACATCAACCGACTGTGATTTCATGATGACAGACGAACTGATGTTAGTGAGAGATAGAATTATAAAAGGTATCGATAAATATGAGATATGGAAAAGACGGACGCGAAACATACGTCGCAAGTAAATCTGTGTGTGTCGTACATAGTCTTGTCTTGCTTCTATTACTTAGATTTACTTTCAACAACCAACATGCATTATCAGTTGTCAACATATGTGGGATGTACCTTAATACCCTACCCAAATATTACAATAAGAAACCCACAAAGTGACTGGTACGATAGCTAATAGGATTCAGTTATAATTAAAACCATCATTAATCGAAGACAAAAAGCACCAAACCAAGTAGTTAAGCTAAGGGATATAATAACGTGAAAAAGTCACACTAAAACGTCGCTCGATTCAAATATAACTTTTGTAAAACTGAGCTTTTCGGTTAAAGAAATGCGTATTAAACATGGTTCTTCGTTGATAACGTATGTAACAATTGTTCCTGTCGTGTTGCAATCATATAGATGATCGTAAATTCGATGTTCACGTGTTTCTATGAGTAACTTCTCATCAGTAGCATTACAACCAAATACTTATGAAGTTCAAGCTTCTGAAATAAATTGTATACAAAAAGTACTCAAAACCAAAAATATCGAAATAAGAAGCCAAATTTAGTACCGATAATGACAGAGGAGCTAAAGTATCGTAGACTTACACAAGTGAGTAAGAGACAGCACTGACCAGTGTAGTAACTCATGGTTTCAAAAACCAAATACATTTACCCTAACGCTGCACACCAATAATATTTGTGGTATATATTTTTCACTTACAACCATATCATGCCAATAATAATTTGGTTTTTATACAAATGGCGCCCGTTTGAAGGGGTTATCCTACTTGGTAATGATTAAAAAAAACACGTCAACTTCGAGATCAATATTTTTAATTATAACAAATTGAAAGCATAACTTCGAGGTCTGTTTTCGTGTATACTTTCATGCGCCTTTTAGTAAAAACCTTTCCGTTGCAAAATATGTATGAAACTCGTTTATAACTTTAACAGGAATGCCTCCAATCGAAGTTGTATATTGTTCCATATTTACTAGAGAAAACAAGTATTGATTCAGATGTGTACACTAAATAAAAGACAAGAAAGAAATTAATAGAAATTTCACATCAAGGGCATTGAAACGTACTACTCATGTCATATTGTAGAACCATAAAATAAATTAAAACGGTGGTCAACAACAACACACTAGCTTTCAACCAGTCAAAATTATATAAAACACACACACACACACAAATACTAGCTAAATGAATAAAAAAACAACACAAACAACAGTAACAATTTTTGTACACGGAAATATTTCCTAATCCGATTAAGATCGACTGATAGGTATAAAATCTTCAGCTAAAAAATTGCAAAAAAATGTTTCTCAGGGCGCAGCTTGTTGCGACAGAAAAGGTATTGTTGAACCCTGAACAGGTCGGGTAAGTAATGAACAAACCAAAAGATCTATCTATCTGTGGACAAATTTTTGTGAAAATCTGTTGACCCAAGTTGGAGTTATTGCCTTTTTTTGATGTATTTTGCTGTTTTTTGATGTTATTACTTTCAAAAATCTCCTTAGAATCTAATGTACAGAATTCAATGAAAGTTTGTTCTACTGTTTAGGGTATCCTGTACCACATGACCATTTTGAATTTTGATTGGTGAAAAAAAACATGGCCGCTGTTACTAAAAATAGAACATAAGGGTCGAAATAACTCAAAAACTGTGGAATTTAGCAAAATTCTGATGAACAGTATAATTGTTCACCACCAGAAGACATACGTCCGCCGAAATTTTCAAAATGATTTGTTGCCTGTTGTTTGAGTTATAGCCCCTGAAACAGATATTTTTGTCGTTTTTCGCGTGTGCAAGTCTCTGAAACCAATTGCAACAAAATTTAATAAAGTTGACATTATTTGTTTAGCGTATCCTTCACAAAATGATCATTTAATTTTTTTTTCATCTGTCAAAAAGTTCTGGGCGGCCATTTTCCGGCTAATTTTTATACTTGCTTTGATTTCAACGATAATTAGTTCACATAATTAATATACATGGTCAACTGATATAAATGGCGAATGCAGATGATGAAAATGTTGGATAGACACCGTTTAACTTCCTGTTTAGACCCGGTGGAATAACAGGGTAAAGAGGGACCCCTGGCCATTTTTTTTCTTTTGTAATACAATTTAATGGGTATCAATACTGTTATATCTGAGCTATCAAAATCGTAGACATTCATATGGGTTCTATGAAATACTTGTTTCAGACCCACTTTTTGGCCCATTATTCTAAAACGGTTAATTTTGGCCAAAAAAAAACAAAAACAAAAACAAAAAAAACAAAACAAAACAAAACAAAACATAACAAAACAAAATCGATGCCATTTTTTCTATTGTGATTTTGACTCTTGCAATAAAAATACAAACTTTTTAAGATCAACCATCTTATACTAAAATTATCGCACGAAATCCAAGTGCCTAAGGACGACGACAGCGCCATGCTAATATACGACCGCGGTCGTATAAAAACAGTTCAGTTGCATCGATCCCGTAATACAATATTATATGTTAATAAATATGTAATTTCATATTGGCCCTGTTATAGTTTTGAGGTTTGCCATATTGGTCGAGGCGGTCATATTGGTCCCGAGGAATCGCCGAGGGCCAATACGGCTGTCGAGGCCAATATGAATGACCGAAACCTATAACAGGGCCAATATGAAATTACATATTTATTGACAATTTTATTAACCATGTCTTTACTAGATGATTTGTAGAACAATTGTTTTCGTGTTTTACCAAGAAACATGTAGGTTTATCAGCATTAATCAGTCTTAAATATCATTTTTGTATAAAATGGAAGATTTTTTGTGTTTCTGCAGCTTGCCCTCTTTTTTCATACGACTCTATTCGCTACACTGCTCCATCGGATCAAATTGATACAGAGAAGATTACGTAAACTTATAGAAGGGTCTGAAAAAATTCCCAATGATGTTAGAACTGTCAAATTTGCGATGCAAATTTTTGGTCGTTCCCTCCGCGGGACTCGAACTCGTACCACTGTGACAACACCGCCTGCACAAAGTCCAGCGCCCTAGACCACTCGGCCAGCTAGGCTATATAAAAATATAGCTTTCGCTGGCCGGGTTATTCCTCCTGGTAGGATTAATCTAGGGCTCTAACTTAGTACACGATGTATGGTAGTACGGGGCATTTCATCTAGGTGTTATGTAGGATAGATGATCAAATTAATGTTAATAATGCATGTCACAACAAAAGATGGTGAAATTGACATTTGAATATTTTGGATAACTGATATCCTTATTCAGCATAAAACTCAGAAAACTTTATGAGCATAAAACTTTGTGACTTTGTTTATATATAAAGAGATAACCGAGTGTAATTTTCAATTGAACTGCGATTCTATTATAACTCTTCTATCATCTCCAAAATAAATAAGTCAATACCTCATCAAGCCAAAGCATCGATATTACATATTAAGAAATATCTTTTAATTCTGTAATGTTGTTATTTCAAACTACTTATCTATACATGCAATAACAATTATTGAGCAATTTCCATGATTTTTTACCAGAAGGAAAAAAATATTATTGTTAATTTTTTTTCAATAACATGCAGTTATAAAATATATAATATGGTGCATTCACCCGGTAAAAAATGCACAAAAATGATTTAGTTATTCTTATTTAAAATTTCAAACCACGAGTAAACAAAACGAATGTAAACTTGACATATCTAACCTGTTTGATAAAATGTTAATTAAAGCCAGTGCTAACATGGCTCCACGTCTTTACAACTGTGGAAAATGTCTTTATACATAAAATGTAATGCAGTAAAACATTTCTACGGAAGCCCATTAGTGCCAGGTGTTCACTTATTTTTAAGTCGTTATAACGACTTAGTATCTCGTTTAAACGACTTAGTATCTCATTATAACGACATAACTGGCGTTGTAAACTATGTCGTTAAAACGAGATACTAAGTCGTTTAAACGAAATGCTATGTCGTTTAAACGAGTTAGATATGTCGTTATAACGAGATACTAAGTCGTTTAAACGAGATACAAAGTCGTTTAAATGAGTTACAATGTACCTATGCCGTTATAACGATATACTATTACAAAGTCGTTTAAACGAGTTACTAAGTCGTTATAACGACTTAAAAATAATTGAACACCTGGCACTAATGGGCTTCCGTACATATCAGATCTAGATCTGCCAATTTTTCTAGGGAGGTGTTTGGATGTAGCCGTTATTTCACATTTTTTTTTCATTATGACTAGCTACGGAGACAAACGAAGATATCTTATCGTAGGATCTGTCATCCTAGAAATAGTTACTCCCAGATTTCGAGGTCGATTAGAAAACGAATACAAAAAGCTGGGCTTTAACAATCTAACACAGCAAACAGGGTTTACACCCACTATTCCACGTAAGATTTTATGGGAACATAAAGTGTTGTACAGACCAAGATAAATGTATTAAGCCTGACACTAATAGTATGAACCTAGTCTGCTGTCAATGGAATACTTTGTGTATTTGATGTATTATGTCCTAGAATATGATCCCGATGTACAAGATGGAGTGTTAGAAATACAGAATAGAAGCTTAGATGTGGTTCAATGGTATAACTGTACTGTAGAACTTCTGAATATACAACCACAGCTCAATGAGGTACCCAAACATAATAAATTAATTTCTAAATAAGCTCATAAATCAAGGGTAATCCAAAAAATAGTATACCTCTAGAAATTTACATTTAACTAGAGGCTCCCAGGAGCCTGAATCACTTTCGCCTTTCAAGGACCCCAACAAGGATTCGTCATACAACTTTAAACCATGGAGACTTGTGTAGGCTTTATCATAATCGCTTCATCAAATGAAACTTTCTCAATTTTATGGTCTATTATGGTTTTCAAGATAATGGCTATTCATGGCAAAAACGTCAATTTTAGTCTTTCAAGAGAAATAACTGAAGCAAAAGGTCATCCTATAATTTCAAGTCATTTTGGAATTTGGTATGTATCTAAGGGTATTCTGCCTAGAACTGACGTTGGGATTGGTGATCCGTTGATATAAGATAATAGTATTCAACATGATGAGATGTATCTGCGGTCAAGTTTTTGTCAATCTGTCAAGCAATGAGTTATTGCCCCTTTTTCAACGTTTTTTGTTATTTTTAATGTTATTACTTTGAAAAAAGCTTCTTCTCTGACACTACTGGACCTACATGGCCGCTTTTACAAAATTTAAATGTGGCTTATTAAGCAAGGTGAGCGATTCATCTAGTTTATCGTAAATATTTAAATGATATTTATTTTATTGCAGCAGATGAGACGAGACAGAATACTTAGAACACCTGGAACAGAGCTATAATAAATGACACATCGAATCCTATTTTATTACATACTTTTAAGGCTTAATGTATTATTTTTTACAGTGAAATGTGAATGAAGTCAAACTTAAAAGTTTAACAGTGAAATTTCAAATGCAAACTTCTTATTTTCTTTTGCAAACAAGTGCGTTTTTTAAGAATCAAAATACTAAAGTTACCTTTCTTCGGAGAAGTGAACGAAGGCCCACGAGCTGTAGAGTACAGTCACATAACAAACATCAAATGTCTAGACCAAGAAAGGTAAGCTGTTAATGTGTAGATGTAAGGGACCGGTCAAAATTTATCGCCATATAGGACCAGTGCAAATAGCAGTAGGACAGACACTTTTTTTGATGTAATGCTTTTGTTGGGACACCACTTTTTTTACTGATAATATCCATAGGATACATTTTTTTACAAACAAATACTTTGAACTAATTTTTTTTATTAACTTGAAAAAAACTATTATAACAAAATTAGTCTACAACATATAAATGCAGTAGAAAATACAACTATTTAACATAATTCATTGTAATTGGAATAACTATGTCAGTGGTTTTAGAGCCAGTTTTAGGGCCCAAAAATTTTTGTTGACAGGATTAGTGGTGAGGATCACAAAGTGTTCTACATTTGCTCGGGGGGGGGGGGGGTGTGGGCATGGCCCCCAAAAAATTGAAATATTAAACCTCAAATCCTGCATTCTAAGGGTATCTTGAACAACTTTCAACAATTCTAAAAATAGTAATTTTGCAAGGGGGGCCTGGGCCGCTCTTTAATACACTGTATGTCTTAAAATAATATCTTCAAATAAAAACGTTGTAAGAAAACCATGATAGGACACCAACTTTTTTCTTACCAAGTTGACATAGGATATCATTTTATTTCAAATCAGATAGCCATAGGGTTGCAAGTTTTATTTAGGCTCTTGTTGATTTTTTGCACCGGTCCTATGTGGCGATACATTTTGACCGGTCCCTAAAACACATGGAACAGCTGAACCTGTTGTGATCAAATCCTTATCAAATGGAAGGTTTTGTTTTCTCAGACAGGTGCTCTATTGGTAAAGAATATCTGGTTAATTCAGTGTAATAGTCAATTTGAACAATTGCAAAGGGAGGGGGATAAAAATTTATAAAATGGGGGAGATGTCAAGTCCAAAAATTTATAAAAAGGGGGAGAGGTTCCAGACTTCGTTCGCCATTACACCTGAATGCCAGTTTCCTCAACAAATCTGGCTAAATGTCATTTTAGTTGTTCGTGCGTGATGTTGTGGTCTGTTCGAGTGCGCTGTATCGTCCAACACCTCCGTCCTCAGCACTCTACGTTTTCTAGCGATTACCTCACCCTTAGCTTCTGAACAAAAAGTACAGAAAAGAAGTTACAGATTCCTGGTTCTGGATTTTCCTCGAGGTTGTCTCCTGAAGCCTTTCCCTGTCGAAGGGTGTAGCCGAGGTTTTAGATCAGAGTTTTCCTTCTCCTATATAGATTACCCTCCAAGATATACGAGCCCCATCTACCCGGTGCTATCTGGTTTTAAGGCGCCAGTGACTCGCCTTCGCCCCTTCTCCAGTCAGTCGAAACGACCGGACCAGGTCCACCAGTTCGTAAACCTGTTGTGAATGTTGGAGTTGGAATTAAGTTGTCAGAGACTGTTTGAGACGCACGCCGAAAAGAGCATTTAAAATGATATTGGGAGCCCATTCCCAACACCACCCCTTGGCTTTGACAACCTTTCACGAACCGGTACCAGACTATCATGGGCTCATTTTTGCAATCAACAAAAATGTTTCCAACCAAACTAAAGGGGAGTTCCAACTCCTAGACCTCTCCATCTGAATGAACAATTGTGTTAGAGTAACAAGTTATTCAATTTTTTTTTTACAGATAAGCTTATTAAGTTAAAAATCTTATTTTTATAGAACAAAAGATTCAACAAAGACCATAGGAACTAGGACAACTGATCTTCTACCTCCAACATACCATAGATTTTAAACCTGTGATGGCAGACATGCTAGGGGATATTAACACCTACCAAGAGTGACTGCTGACGATACAAGTATTAGTACCTCACTACTTGTAAATGATGGCATTTTAATGGACAGTGACAAACTTGTATTCTGTTTCTCTAACATGTATGCTCTACTAATTTGTGACCTAGATGGTTTGCTGGCTGAGATGATCCTCCTCGATGGTCAACCTAGAAGTGTTACTGCAGATCGTCTGAATATAGCTGAAATATTGCTGCTCGGACGTTAAACCCCAACAAACAAAAAAGTTACTGCAGTTGACAGTAAAACCGTTGCTGTTGCTATTGACAACTCCGAAACCATTGATTTTTATGACATCCACACAAAAGATAAAGTGAAATTTATTTGTACGAACAAGAGGATAAGTTACTGGGGGAGAAATCACTATGGGTGTTAAGTTATTAATTCTAGGAGCTGATAGACAACTTGTGTTTGTTGATCATATGACTAGACATGAGATTAAATCAACAGACCTTGGGCTTTACCCTACTCTTGTCCATGCCATGGGAGATGTACATCTCAGGGAGAGCAACTAACTCCAGCTTCATGTCAAGTGTGTACACAAAGGAGCATAAAAACCTTCTGTTATAATTCTTCATCAGGGGCCAAGACAACAGTAACATTTACCTCCCCTGCCAACAATTTGACAACCTTATGTGATGGGAGTCTCTATCTGATCTGTGATGATGGTTCCCTGTTACATATATCAACAGCAGTCAGAAGAGAATTTCCAGGGACCAGCTTGAAATTAAAGGGAAATGTCAATTGATTCGATACAAGGTCCAGAAAAAACTAATGGCTTTTGACAAACATACAGGTCATGTACAAATATGTCATGAATTGCAGTAACAACACTACTAGATATGTGTATACTTTACGTTAGAGATTTATTTAAATTCATAATAACATTGCGTAAATATTACCAGTTAAGTTGTAACCTATTTATGTGCTTTGTTTTATTTGTTAATTTTGTGATCGAAATATGTGTAAATAAAATCAAAAGGAAAAAACAAGATACGGTTTGAGAAAACAAATTCGCTTATATTTGTAGATGTATCACTTTAATGTAAATGGAATAGGAGATTGATACAAATAAGACCTTCTTTATACCTGCTGATGTTCTACATCATTTAGTCATGTTTTAATTTGTTGTAAATCTAAAGTATTTATTGCCTGATTATACACAATAATCCAGTTTATTGTATTAAAAGTTATAGAGATATTTCGTCAATGTGTAGTGACTAATGACATGTGTGCTCTGTCATATCAGTTATCCTGAATTTTCCTTTATATGTATTCTATGCTGTGTGAAAATCTTGCATCAAAAATTACTCTTACACAACAAAGGGTTACTTTCATTGTATGACTTAATCAAGATATTTGAGATAATATTACTACTAAGTATACAAGACAAATTTACTATATCAATTGATTAAAATGACATATCATGAATAGAAAACTGATTCTAATTTATTTTACCCAGAAACACTGTAATCACCATGACCATTGCTGGAATTCTATTTTCATCACACAATTAACATTGAAAATGCATCAATAAAATTTTATTAAAAACAATCTTTCATCATAAACAACCATAACAACAGGTCTTCAACTAACAAAGAGATGTACATAGTTACAGCTAAAATGGAATCAGGAGTTGAAACTAGGCCTAAGAAATTAATTAGTAAATTCTCACCCCCCTCCCACTCCTAAAAATGAAAAAAGAAATTTGGGCTGTAGAGTACAGTCATATAGCAGCTGTTTGTATGAAAATTTCACATTAGCATTGATATAAAGATAAAATTAATTCAAAATACTTCAGCAACATAAAAATTAAACATTATACAGCTCATGGTTTTATTTTACATTCATTGTGACTACTTTTGTACTATAGAGCAAGGATGATATAAAGAAACACATAATATTTGCTGAAACAAATCTCTTGAAGGATGCTGCCTTTGTTGCTATAAAAAAAATACTAAATATTTGCCATTCAGTAGCAGTAGCAGATAGTTTACATCCAACTTAGCTTGATAACATCAACAAATGTTTGTTTAGTGCCAATTGAATCACAACACTTCACTGATATTGCTAAGCATTTATTGTTGCTGTTTCGCTCCAGCCATGGATACAGCCATAATTTATTGTGTATGTGGCTAGCATGAAGCCATAGGCAGTGACAGCACTTTCATTCAGATGGCTAATAATTGTTCGAACAGTTTTCCACTAGTAATTGGTGTAATGTTTCACTCTGGAATTAAAAAAAAACAAAACAATAATAAAATACTAAAAAAATATTAAAAAAAATATGGAAGATACAATTTTTTTTTTCAATGTAGCACCTCACAGAAAAAAGATAGATTGTTTTACAATGTACTACCTTCATTGGACAGAAAATTAAGGAGGTAGACATAGGCAAAGAACACAACTTGTGTAACAAATGTAAGTTTTACATAAATCTCATGCAAATGTCAAAGTAACTTGGATTGATTTCATTCTGATTCAAAGGAAAGCTTGATACCCTTTGGTGAAATAGAAAATGATACAACCATATCACTGAATTCAAGAGTAATGTCCCTTGACCTAGGTCTACCTCCCTAATATAGGCACATTTAATAAAATAGCCACCAAATAATCATGCAAGGGAGTTTTATCAATCCCTATTCCATCAATAAAATGCCATGGGGTTCAATAAACAACAATCTGTGACATTTTTTTTAAAAGGCTGATTCTAATTATGCATGATATTTATATTTATGTGGACAGCTGTTAAAAAATGACAGCATCGTGGTGGTTTCCAACTTTCAAGTTTTTACACTGATATTGCTATTTGTTATATAGACTTTCCTTTTGACTATTTTGACTACTGCCAAGATTTGATCAGTTGGGTAATTTTGTCATTACCCTTCATAAATAGAGTAAAAAGTTTACCTATACAACAGTGCTTGTCCTTTGTGTGTACCTATAGTGAAGTAGCCACTGTTTCTAGAGAAATCTATACAGGCAGGTATCCGTAATTTGGTGTCAAGGGGGTCAGGAAAATTAGAATAAACTGTCTGAGATGGCACATGAACCTGTATTAATAAACCGATATTTAAATCTCATGATTTCAATAATAAGACATTATTTTATGAGGGCAATTTATCACACATAACTACATCAGAGCAGAATATATTAACACAGCTCAGAAAAAAAAACAACACATTTCTGAAAACATTGAGTTGCATCAACTGGTTGCAGAATTTTGTTTCTTCCTCCTTCGCTTTTCAATGCTGAAATTAAGCATTAAAGCACAAAATGTGACAGTCTATGTATTAGCTATGCCTCTTTTATTCTTAATCTGCACAGAAGAAATTGTCAAGCCAGCAAATATGAAATGTACAGTCTTATGTTGAATTGTCAAAGATAAAAATGAATGAATATGTAAGTGATGACAAGTAACAATACCAGACACAAAGAATGAAGAAACCACATGACATCAGCCTCAAATGAAACTAACATCATCAATACAAGAAACTAACAAATCAAGTACATGGTGACATTAGTATGCAAGCAAACTATTACAGGTATTATCAAATTTCTACATGTAGTTCCTTGTGCTACAACTTACCAATTTGACTGCCTTTTCTGCATTATCAGAAGCCATTGCAAGAATCTCTGATGTAGAATTAAACACTAATTTTTTACAAGGAGTAGTCAAATTTAACAATGCTTTCTGAGGTTTTGGTGACCTAGATTTAAGACACACAGAAGGTTCATATAAATTGACAACACCACTGTCCGATCCACATGCAAGAAAATTATTGTCATGTGACACAGCAATTGATAGTCCTCTGATACATCCATCATCTATAAAATGGTGAATACAGTCCCTTGTACTCATGTCCCAGACATACACATTACCATCATCTGAAAAGATTATAAGCTTAATACATGTAGTATATTATTAAAACAAAAAACTACAGAATTTTGACTAGTGATAAACATTTCTGTGTTTTAAATTTCCAAAGTGAACTCAAACATTCTAAACATCAAACTCAAATATAACCTGTATTCCAAGGTATAAATTATTAAAGTTTGAAAACTTCAGCATGTTCAGGTTGAGCAGTTCTTTAATAAAAGTATGCTGGACAAACAAAACATAAGGATCAATATACAGGTATATCCTTGGCATGTTGAATTGCAGATTTAAACCATGTCTTTTTCTACCACAAAATTTGAAACCCACCATGATAGATGAAACCACAGTACCCAAAAGTTATTAAACACTCATAGTGTGTTCAGGGCATCAATAAACGCTTACCACCATGTGAGTACATTGTATTACCATCCTGGGTAAAACACACACTTTCTACAGATCCATTCATCTTAAGTGAAAATATCCATTCCTTCGACTGTAAAACATAACAGATAATAAGAATACATAATAATTGCTAAACCAAACCCAATTATCCATGGGCATAGTCTTAATATTGTTCATTGAAATAAAATTTGTAATTGACAGTCATCATGACGAAAGTTTTCATTTTCACCCTATTTTTTCAGTTCATTTTAGGAGTGTTTTGATGTGAATACATCTAAAAGTTAAGTACTAATCGTGGTCACTGCTAGAGAATTTGTTCATTCAATTCTTATAAAGGAATTTGTATGTCAATTCATTAAAAGTAGAAATGGATAATTCTCCTACAGCAAAATTATCTCCCTTTTTACAATGTCCACCAATGCTGATATTTTCTAGATACTGTAAATCTGCTTATTTTCCTGAGTAATTAATTTCTAGTTTTTTTAGCAAACAAGAAAAAACACACAAGTCCCTTCATTATATAATACATTTTAAACAGTGTGTAAGTTTATACAGAAAACAGTGGTGAAATCAAACCTGAAATACAAAAAAAAAATGTCAGTATCTGCAAAAATAAGTTGGTTAATGTACTCTGTATAACAAAGTATGACTTACTCTGGCAGACAACATGTGAATGTTTCCATAAGATCCTAGAAAGGCAAGAAACCTTCCATCAGGGGATACTACAAATCTCTTCATGTCTATTTCTTCTAAACCTAGAAAATATATGTAAAATGCTATACAATTTAACTGGGAGAAAATTTTATCTCAATGTGTGTGCTGTATTCTGTCATTAAACAACTGCTATACTGTATATTATTTGTATTCTTTATCTCCTCAATCACAGAGATACTTGTATATGCAAATTTTTAGAGACTATTATGTTTCAATATATGTACTAATAAGAAAAAGATATATGTACTAATAAGAAAAAGGAAAATTACAACAAGAATCACAAATAAAATTAAGCATGAGAAGCAAAAATAATCATTAATCTGAATGTTTACCCTTCGATCTGAGATCTAGAAAATACACAGATGTCAATAATCTATAATCTGACAGAAAAATAAAATAATTAACTGAAACTTCACATTTAAAATTAAGGAAGTGATTGATTTTTATCTGAATGTTTGTAACAAGAGAAGTATTCTTTAGCAGTGTCACACAAGAATTTGGCATGAGTGTTAATAAAGTTATATATTTCTTTTTCATACGGACTTTTTTTTACCATGGGTAAATATATGCACATATATCATATTTAAAAAAAATTTGATAGATATGGCGTTTGGTGGTATCTTCAAAGGAAACAACTTTCAAAACAAAAGACATTGTAACGAAAATACCCTCCCATTCTGTGGTGTAGAAGAGTAAATGTCAGATAAGAAATGGGTTTTGCATAACAAAAAGAAGGAAGGACAGACAGAGTGAAAACGTCCCATAACATAGGAAGATGAGTTGGACAGCAACAAAATCTCTAACAACATAAGTCCTATCTATGTAAACCTACAACAAAACTTGATATCAATCCATCCATTGGGTGCTGACATATCATTGACCAAATTCAGATGGACAGGCAGACAGACAATTTGATTCTAATAAATATCCAACTTTTTGATTTGGGATGTAATAC
This sequence comes from Perna viridis, assembly GCA_037379345.1. Classification (NCBI taxonomy): domain Eukaryota; kingdom Metazoa; phylum Mollusca; class Bivalvia; order Mytilida; family Mytilidae; genus Perna; species Perna viridis. The sequence goes on from CM074520.1 coordinate 1,766,420, forward strand.
TTTTGTATTTGTCCACAATAGGAGGTGCATATCTTTTAACATCTTTATACATGTAAAAACAGCACAAAGTTTGAATAATAAAGATACAACCCTTAAATACTTTCTGAGTTACACATTACACTAAAAATGTAAACTGCATTGTAACAGACAGACAGACAGTCGAGCAGCTACTAGACCAGCTTTCACTATAAGATACATGGGTAAAACCTTATTTTTGACAAATCTAAATGAATCTTTTCTCATTTATAATTTGTCAAAAAAAAAAACAGACACATTTTCCCTTACCTTTAATTGGAGGAACATTGACCATTTTCCCTGCCATCATATCATAATAATGAAAACCTTTATGAAATGATCCCAAGATAACTTCTTCTCCATTAGCACTAAAGTGAGCCGTGTAAATTGGAAATCTCTCCATAAATATACTTTGGATTTTAGGGTTGTTCTTACCATCAACCTGAGAAAAAGGTACTTCACTGATTAACAAAGTCTAATTTTACCTATGGAAATAAAGGTAAGTAATTACTTCACTGATTAACAAAGTATTATTTTACTTATGGAAATAATGCATTAATGATCCATTTCACAAAAAGCCCTCTGATTATAAAGCTGCCAATGAGTAATGGCATCATAATGTTTTTTTCTGTTATGATGTCAATTCTTAACAGCTAATTTTTACTTTGAGAATTTTTTAAATAAACTACAGGCTTTTGATTGCAACAACTGTATCACACATATCTGACTTTATCAAGATATATCCAAACTGAGTTTGTAAAAAAAATGTAAAATTAAAAAAAATTCTAGCAGTTGTAAAATAACAACATCAATACAATCATTTCTAGATGAGTAATATATGAATACTTGGCAAATGTTTCTAGAAAGGCATATAATACCAGTGCACCTGCACTATGGTTTAATTTTATATTTATTATTCAATCATTAATGCTGTAATGTTCATTGTTGACTTGTACATGTATGTGTATTCAGACATTAACTACAATTTACCTTGACCTTCACCATTTGTCTTCTTTCTGTCTCAAATTTAAATGCTTTGTCTTTGCCATTGACTTTTGAATTAGAGTGATGTTTCCATGATTTTACTGTCAGATATATTACAAAAGTCTGGGCAAAAATTAGCAGTGGCCTAGCATCACATAGCTACCTGATTTGGAGCTGGGCAACCAAAATTATGGGTAGAATTCAGTTGAATATACAGAGAGTATTTGACCGAACTGTGGACTGGGCTACCAGCTTGAAAATTCTTAGTTTTCCCCCTGCTTTAACAGCATTGTTTTACATGTGTGATTGATCTGAGGTTTAATACTTACCTGAAATAGATTGAGTGTCTGGTTCATACCAGCAACTAACATCACCTGAGCTGTTGGATGAAACTCTACTGATGTCAATTTACACTGAAAAAAAAAATTTATCTAGTTCATACATGTTATAAGAAAAGATGAGATCAAGTAAGTAACCTAATGTATCCTAATTCACTCTGAACAACACATCATATTTATTAACCCCTTTAAGATGAACAAAACATGAAATTGTACAAAGTTGTCACAGTTGTTCTGCTGTATAATCACATATTTGGTAGAGTAATCGAGGGAACCAAGATTCTAGTGGAAATCAAAAGAATGTAATCCAGGGTCAAAGACCAGACATGGAAAACAAACAAACACAACAAAGGACATAAAGTAACTAAAATAATACAAAGTAACAAAACAACAAAGAACATAAAGTAACTAAAATAATACAAAGTAACAAAAGTAAATGACAACAATAAAAACTGGGAGAATGGACCAGGTCTACCAGTAGGGTAAGCATCATCTGCTTTTCTAAAAACACCTGTGGTGTATAATACAATGGTGTTATTCTGTAATACATGTAAGATGGCATTCTGAAATATATGTAAGATGGGCTTCCTTGTCATTCATTGTAGACAAATGGGTGACCTTGGGCCGACATATTCATCCTGGTGGGGAATTTATTTTGTTGTTTTAAGTCAAACTGCTACAATACACCAAAATTAGCAACCTCCATAAATTTTATATTTACCATAGTTGGGGAGACTCTATTACCATCTGTACATTGTTATATATTTACTGTAGTTGGGGAGTCTCTATTACCATCTTTACATTGTTATATATTTACCGTAGTTGGGGAGACTCTATTACCATCTGCACATTGTTATATATTTACCGTAGTAGAGGAGTCTCTATTACCATCTGTACATTGTTATATATTTACCGTAGTTGGGGAGTCTCTATTACCATCTTTACATTGTTATATATTTACCGTAGTTGGGAAGACTCTATTACCATCTGTACATTGTTATATATTTACCGTAGTTGGGGAGTCTCTATTACCATCTTTACATTGTTATATATTTACCGTAGTTGGGAAGACTCTATTACCATCTGTACATTGTTATATATTTACCGTAGTTGGGGAGTCTCTATTACCATCTGCACATTGTTATATATTTACCGTAGTTGGGGAGACTCTATTACCATCTGTACATTGTTATATATTTACCGTAGTAGGGGAGACTCTATTACCATCTTTACATTGTTATATATTTACCGTAGTAGGGGAGTCTCTATTACCATCTGCAAATTGTTATATATTTACCATAGTTGGGGAGACTCTATTACCATCTGTACATTGTTATATATTTACCGTAGTAGGGGAGTCTCTATTACCATCTGCACATTGTTATATATTTACTGTAGTTGGGGAGACTCTATTACCATCTGTACATTGTTATATATTTACCGTAGTAGGGGAGACTCTATTACCATCTTTACATTGTCATATATTTACCGTAGTTTGGGAGACTTTATTACCATCTGTACATTGTCATATATTTACCGTAGTAGGGGAGTCTTTATTACCATCTGTACATTGTCATATATTTACCGTAGTAGAGGAGTCTCTATTACCATCTGTACATTGTTATATATTTACTGTAGTTGGGGAGACTCTATTACCATCTGTACATTGTTATATATTTACCGTAGTAGGGGAGTCTCTATTACCATCTTTACATTGTTATATATTTACCGTAGTTTGGGAGACTCTATTACCATCTGTACATTGTTATATATTTACCGTAGTTGGGGAGTCTCTATTTCCATCTGCACATTGTTATATATTTACCATAGTTGGGGAGACTCTATTACCATCTGTACATTGTTATATATTTACCGTAGTAGAGGAGTCTCTATTACCATCTGCACATTGTTATATATTTACTGTAGTTTGGGAGACTCTATTACCATCTGTACATTGTTATATATTTACCGTAGTTGGGGAGTCTCTATTACCATCTTTACATTGTTATATATTTACCGTAGTTGGGAAGACTCTATTACCATCTGTACATTGTTATATATTTACCGTAGTTGGGGAGTCTCTATTACCATCTTTACATTGTTATATATTTACCGTAGTTGGGAAGACTCTATTACCATCTGTACATTGTTATATATTTACCGTAGTTGGGGAGTCTCTATTACCATCTGTACATTGTTATATATTTACCGTAGTTGGGGAGTCTCTATTACCATCTGTACATTGTTATATATTTACCGTAGTTGGGGAGTCTCTATTACCATCTGCACATTGTTATATATTTACCGTAGTAGGGGAGTCTTTATTACCATCTGTACATTGTTTCATCTGTATTACACCTTTAGGTAGAGATCTGGAGGCTGTGATGTAATCACCTGTTGACTGTAATAAATCTTCTACATCAGAATCCTCTGTAAATAACAGGAAATTTCTGACAACTTTTTAATTTTTCATTGTATAATAATTTTCACTATGGAAAGAACACTGTGGAAAATAGTAACTGGGAAATTGATTTTTAACACTGCAAATGGCTTAACATTTTTTGAAATCACAAAAATCAATACCTGCAATCAGTTCACTTGGAAAAAAACTGTGAAAATGAATATTTTACAGTAAATAGCTATCTGATCTCCATTCTTCATGTTTGGCAGAATCAGACCAGTGACATCAAGTAAAATTATACATTATATAAACATAAGAAAACTGTAATTTGATTTTCTGTTTTTATGCGGGGGAAGGGGTGTGACATTAAACCTACAAAAATATAGGTAAACTGTATTTGTGGGTTTATTTGTCTGTATTTTGTGAGAAGGGGTTGCTTTTACGAACCAAGAAAATTGGTGGTTATCTTTTCAATTTTCTCCACCTACCTTCTGATTGTTCAGATCCTTCTGATGTGAGTCTTGCCCAGTTTGGTGTGGAATGAACTTTTTGGTGTCTACAAAAGAAAAAAAAAGGCAAATCTTAAGGTTATATGATATATCTAGAATTTTAAAACCTAATTTTGTACGCAAATTCAATTAATGTAAATTCTTTTCCAATTTTGTTGCAATCAACTGTGATTTTTTGTAAAAATCAGGCTATATTTGGAAATTTTGAATATGAAGAACCAAAAACCTACTAATCTGACAGTATAATAACCCCATAAAAGTTTTCTGTGCTAACACTGCTAATACTGAATGTCATTTAGCCTTAAAACAATTGCAACAATTTTTTTAAACAGAATTTTAATTTAACTGATTTACAGTTATTTAGTCGCAGTGCTAATCATTGACCTTTAAACTCACTTTACTACATGTGGAAAGGCAGGCTTCTTTGAGATGTTTTCCATAATCTGATGGCAATTATACCCAAATATCTCTTTGTGGGCTGTTTGGTTTCTTTATTTCCTCACCTTGTCAAAAAGGAAGTCGCAATGCATGCCCCAGCATTCTTTGATAACAAATTTTTTAATGCACCTGAATTTATCTGCAGAAAGTAGAGTTTGGCAAAGTGCCATGAACAAGCAGATGGACATTCATGATCACCTGTCATTTCACAAAAGAGGACAACAAATATACCCATGTGAATACCATATAGCCTATGAAACTTACTTAGTTTGTAATAATTTTCCATACTGGTCTGTTGATATCTCTCCATCCCCTATCTTCTCCCTGGCATATTTACCAAGCCTTTTTACAGCAACACTTGAAAGTTAAAAATATTCATATACATAGAATATACAATACTGTAGCGTTATTGGATGGCTTTTTTCATATTGGTCTCTTATTATGTACAAAAATAATGCCAAGGCCTAATATGGCTTGTCTCAGTGAGGACATGATATGGGGACAATATAAGAAACACCATTATAAACTACTTGTAACAAAAAGAGGAAACATTACTAAGTGTACAAATAGTGCTAGAAATTCAAATTTTTACCATAAATAATGATTGATCGTACTTTGAAATATGTCAACACTGTCAAAACATCACCATTACAAATAGTTTTCTCGTGAAATTTTGGAGTGTTTTTCTGTATTTGTTCAAACATTGATTTTGATTGGCTTTTTTCATTTAGTGTAGGAGGAATAGGGAACATCTGTGTCATCCATATATTTGTCAGCATATGAAACACTGTGCAAAGCTTGACAAACATTGGTTTCATGCAGTTTGTGTTAAAGGTTACACTAAATAAGTACCCTTTTTAAAAGTATGTTGGACAGATACATGTAGATGGAGTCTGAGGTTATTTAGACCCTCTTCCTTTGGTGTCAATGCAGGTGAAAATATAAAATAAAGATAATTAAACAATATTGAAGTGGTGATGTATTAATAATACACTGTTACCTACAGTGTATATTGATAAAATGTGTCACTTAATAAGCTGTAACTACATGTACTTACCTCCCAGATTGATCATCTTCATCTTCCCATACAGGTCTTTTACTGTCTGACTTCCTTTTCTTTCCTTCCTGAATAATTGCATAATGTAAATGAAAACAAATTTGATTAGGGCAAAATAATCTCTGTTTCTGGTAACATTTCCTTCAAAATTAGGATAGGTAATTACATGTAGGATTTTCAATGTCATTCCATATCATATCCATTATATTATATTAATCAATATACAGCATTGAAAAGAAAGTTTAGCAAAAAATTGTTGACAAAAAAGCTGAAAATAGTGCATTCTTTACATGGCATTATCTCAAAGCATTTACAACTTTGTACATATAATGATGTTTTCTAAACTATAACATGTACATACACATATAGATTTACATACAAAAAAAAGGAGTATACAATGAACAATGTACATGTAAATGTAAACATGAGACATTATTTGTTAGCACAAGCACATTTACAATAAATAGTTAAGCAGAAAAAACATACATGTATCATAAACAATAAAGCACAAAACTAACAGACATACATGTACATTTGTACTATCTTACAGTAGAACAAAATAGACTGAATCGATTTATTTTTATTGTGGTTTCATATCCAGAGGCAGATATTTCATGCAATTTTGGACCAAAGTTATGCACCATTTAAACAGACCCTACATTGTAATGGATTGGGCTCCCTATTTTGATAGTTTTGGTATGAGTACTTCATGTATACAAATAATTGTTGGATTGAGATTTTCCTATAAATTTGATTCTAAAGCTGCTGATGAGAGTTTCCTTTTTGAAACGTGTACAAAATACAAAAATCTGCCATTTATATGATTGGTATTTTTTTGGGGATTTGTAATACTGTAGCCTTTTCCAAGATAGGGATGGCAAAAATAGTTAACAATATGATGGCTCCAAAATGCTTACAAAACATGACATTATCATATTCTCTCCTATTAACACCCTGTAAAACATAGCCCCTACCATAATGTAACCAAAGTTCCTTATGAATGCTAGCCAATTATAGCACAAAAAAAAACATTCTGGACCATGACAATTATACCATATTTAAAGGTACAAATGTAATAAGGGCTGACACAATGAAAGGTGGTATAAATTTATGATTATAAATAATAGCTTTCATTTCGGAATAAAATTTTGGTGAACAGATTCATCGGCAAGAAATGCTGCTGTCTTGAATATGGCGAGATCTGTTCTCTGGCCGGTATATTTCAGGGTTCTCACTAGGAATTTTACATGGTGAGTCCTGGGACTCATCACTTTTTGGAAAGGTGAGTCCCAGATGAACTTGGTAGATCCCACCCTTTTCCTGGTTTAAAACCAGTTTGAACGCTACAGTCATTATTTTAGTGCATACTTGGTGCTACATACATGTATGTACAATCATACAAAACCATATCTCACTGCAATTATGCATGTCATCCATATTAAATTGTGTAGAGTAAACTCACCATGTTTTTATTTTATTTGAAAACTAACTTATTCTGTTTGTGTGAACCAACATTTTCAGGACATATTTTACAAGTTGCATGGGTTTTACTGTAGTAATGTATGAATAAGCATTTTAGTGCCTTTTTTTCAGGTGAACATGTGCATGCACTATAATAGATTGAAGTTTGTAAGCCCCCTTTTTTGTATTGGATTCCTCCAAACCTAATTAAAATTCCTAAGTTTAATCAAAAACTTTTATTTGCATTCAAACTCATTGCTATTTGAGAATACATTGAGCAAATCTTTCCTTCTTCCCATTGATGTTGGTTGAAGAGGGTTAGTATTCAAGTTATGAAATTGAAGAATGACAGTACAGTAAGTTTATTTGTCTAAATAAGCCTAATATGGATTTTGTGACGGCATGATGCTGTATAGTCCTGAGAATATGTTGGTTGAAACTTTGGCAACTATTACTGGTCCATGCTCCAAGTTTTTGGTGGTGTCCGAGTTGCTCATTTACTTTTGTTACTTTGCATGTATGATTTTAGTTACTGTGTGTTCTTTATTGTGTATGTCTGTTTTCCATGTCTGGTCTTTATCCCTGGATTACATTCTTTTGATTACTGCTATAACCTTGGTTCCCTTGATTACTCTTTCATTAAATCCACACCACGAGATGTAGTATATGAGGAAATGTAACAAATACATGTATTCAAGAATGTAGATATTGAATTTCCAAAATCATCAAAATTTTAAAGGAATAGTAATTTTTTTAATTATTGCAAACAAAACTTATGGGAAAAATAATGCACTGTTGAAATTACAGGAAATGTGAGGACTGGAGGGGAGGTAACTCATTTTGAATAAACAGTGATAATTTTAAAATTTGCTTACACACCTGGTTCTACAAATTTGAGACAGCATTGTCAAACTAAATGTAATTGTGGAGTAGAAATTAATCTTTAGAAAATGATTTGATGTTCACAAAATAGTGGTATACCAAATCAGGATTCATTTTCTAATTGTCAAACCCTTTCTAGTCATCTCGGCCATATAACGTTTCGGACACAGTACTTTTGGCCATAGTCATTTAGAGCATAGTCTTTTCGGCCATAGTTTTCAATATGTATTCAATCATTATACCATTGGTAAATTAACATTTAATTGGTTCCATTATGTAATATATTTATCATTGTCATCTGTTTTTTGGGTGGTGAAGTTGTTTTATTAGAGTTAAGAAGTGTCTTATGTTATACGGAACCGATGATATACAAATGGCATATCTTTGTAAATAATGAAATGTGGAGCAAAATAATATACCTTTTGCACATATTTAAGAGGACTCTGAATAAAATCAAATTATGAAGAAAAAAACATTTAAGCTAAAAATACAATCAAATCGAGTACACTTAGCAACATAAATACAATAAGTAATAACAAGAGGCTACCAGGAATCGCTCACCTGTTTGAATTTTGCCTTTTAAAGGCAATAAATTTAACAAGAAATTGTCCAACAATTTTACTCAAGAAGTCTTTGGTAGGACTTATCATAAGGATCATTTCAACAACTGACAGTTTCTTTTAATCCATCATAGTTTTCAAAATATTGACTGAAAACTAAAAATAAGTCATTCTTCACCTTTCAAGGGAAATAACTCTTACAAGGAGTCGCCTGACAACTTTAATTCCTGAAGACTATTGTAGTCCTAATAACAAGGATCATTTCAGCTACTGAAAGAATTTAGCTTAAACTAACGGTTTTGGAGATATATGCAAAAACATCTGTCTGACATCTATGTTCTATTTTTAGTAACAGTTGCCATGTTTTTAGACAGATCAAAAATCCCCATAACAGTTTTATGCAGGATACACCAAGGAACATTCATGCCAAGTTTAGTTTCAATTGGTCAAGTAGTGTCAGAGTAGATTTTTGAAAGAAATAACATTAAAAATAGCAAAAATCGTTGAAAAAGAGCAATAACTCCAATATGGCTTAACAAATTAAAGCCAAAATTTGAAAAGAGATAGATTTTATCATGCTAAACACTTTTACCCACGTCAGATTTTAGCTTCACCTAACGGTTTTGGAAATATATGCAAAAAACTACTGTCTGACACCTATGTCCTATTTTTAGTAACAGCGGCTATGTTTTTCGATGAATCAAAAATACCCACTATGCAGGATACCCCAAGGAACATTCATACCAACTTTAGTTTCAATTGGTCGAGTAGTGTCAGAGGAGAAGATTTTTGAAAGAAATACATGTAACATTATAAATAGCAAAAATCGTTGAAAAAGGGCAATAACTCCAACATGGCTTCACAGATTAAAACCAAAATTTGACCACAGATAGATCTCATCATGCAGAACACTTTTACCCTAGTCAGATTTTAGCTTAACCTCTTTTACCCACTAAAAGTGTCTTATGATATACGGAAGTACCCATAGTGGGTATTTTGGAGATATATGCAAAAAAAACTACTGTCTGACACCTATGATCTAATTTTAGTAACAGCGGCCATGTTTTTCCATGAATCGAAAATCTCCACGTCAGTTCTATACAGGATACCCCAAGGAACATTCATATCAAGTTTGGCTCTAGTTAGTCAAGTAGTTTCAGAGGAGAAGAGTTTTGTATAATTGTTAATGACGATGACAAAGACAAAGACGGACGCTAAGTGGTGGCAATAGCTCACATGGCCTTTGGCCAGGTTAGCTAAAAAAATAAACTTAATAAAACTATATCAAAAATAAAATCTTATGTTTGGCATTGACAACTTATTAAACATTATAAATCTTTACATACCTGTATTGCAAACTCAATTTTGTTTTGTAAAAAAAATTGTATGATGAACATCATGTGTAATTTACTTAGTAAACTTCCGGTTGTCCAGATTGTCAAAAAGAAAACCCCAAAAAATCCGAGTTTTTCATGATTTTTAGGATAGTTTTAATGATTTTTAATTGAATTACTGATGTTAGGATGCATCTGATATTGTGTAGACGCATCCCATGGACGCACAATGTTTTAATTTGGCGCGTCCAGCAACCCTGATATTTAAGGTTTTTAAATTATGCATGTGAATATAACCACCTATAATTGAATATTTTTAAAGGAAGAAGATATATGTAACTTTGTTTACAAACTTTAGCATCTGTTCCTTTCTTTTGGAAACTTTCAACCAACTTGTCTTCTCCACCGAAAACAGTTTCTTCTAGAATCCTTTCTGACGTTTCTTTTGCATCTGCTTTACTTCCGAGGGGAATGGATTTCTTATTCGGACAATGTTCTATATGAACATTGTCCTTGGTACTTCCTTGTTGTCTCTTTTTTGCTCGTCTCAACATTTTTGAATTTTTGTGAAATTTTTCACGTGTATGAATTCAAACCGGAAGTTGTTTACAAATATTAAATTTAAACCGAACCTTCATCATTCTCCGGAAATAGGTTAATTCGCCCTATTTGAGTTCATCCCATTCGATTTACAGTTCAAGTTTATATTGTTGAGAGCTGTAATACTCTTGAAATACAAAATAACCTTTTCGAACATTGAGTAACCTGGTATATAATTACCTTGAAGTTGGAGATGGGGCAGACGCATGGTATAATTATCCCTTACATTCACAGAGGCTTAACTATGCATGATGTTGAGTTGCCAATAATTCTGCTAAATTGGTTTTTTTTTAACGATTTTGTTTTACATTTTACTACCCATGGCCATACTCCAAATATGTTGAGTGTATGTCCATGGATATATAAAATACTGTGAAAAGTCGTAAAAATAAATTTTAGTAGAATTATTGACACTAATATGGATCAACACGCGCGTAGCTGATGCCAAATTGAAGTGTAGTCAAAATTACGGCAGGGGGTCTGGGGGCCTCTTAAGGCCCCCAGCAGGTCCAGGGCGAAGCTCCGCGGAGATAGCGCTATAGAGCACCATTTATGCCTCTCCATGATGTATTTTATCTTAAAAAAAAATTGGAAAAATTCAGTGCAGGCAAAAGCTTTTTTGCCTAACGGCAGCTACGCGCCTGATCAAACTCAAGAACTCAAATCCTTGTGTTAATATTGGGGAGAGAAAAATAGTGAATATACTCTTTGCATAGGAGTTATGCAAGTGGTAAAATTGCCCTTTACATGAGAGTTGGGCAACTGGTATAAAAGAAAAGGGAACAGATATCAAATGGATCATAATCCTCTGCTTTCCTAGAAACACCCACCGAGCTGTTCATAAAACTGAGTCAAGTCCAGGTTAGATGAAAGAGGAAAGGAAAACTATGATACGTTGAACAAATCGGTTCTCGTGATGCAGATAAGCAATACCATGCATTCTTTTGATTACCGCTATGACTTTGGTACCCTTGATTACTCTTAATTAAGAAACCTGCATTATTGTATCAAAGTTTTTTTTTCAGTGAAAAAACTATGTTAATGTTTTTGAAGTTTGTGATATCGATATTTCTGTAAGTTTGTGAGTGAGTGAGTGAGTAAACAAAGAAGTAAGATGTGGCGGATCCAGGAGGGGGAGGTCAGTTGTCCGTTAGAACCCGGGCCCTTTTGACGGAAAGTTTTGTTAATTTTTAGCAAAACTTGGCAAAAAAATGAGCTGATGATAGCCTAACTTTATAAATTTCGCTGAAACATCCATTGACCACCATGAAGTTTGTAAGTAAAGTTAATACATTTGTAGTTAGCATTTTAGTTAGCTGAAGTTCTAAATTACACCATACTTAGGATGGCACCCAGGGGCCGATCCAGGATTTCAAGTTAGGATAAAGGCCATTATTAGAATTAAATACCTACGAAGCGAGGCAAGAAAATACTTTCGAGGTAAAAATGGTAAAAAATCAAAATTTCATGCAAAAAAAAAAAAAAAAAATCCCTCACCCAATTTTTGGGGAGGATCGCGTCGGACGCACACATGCCTGAATCAGCGCCTGGGCAACAGGTCAGACAATAGCTTGTCACTCAACGGAATTACTGGAGTAGCTATATAGACTTGTCAGGGTCCTATTTCAGGATAGGGAGGATGCTGATGTTGAATAAACTGACGTTGGAAATAACACTAAACTGTGTGAAGAAACACTCTCACAAAAAAGATAGAATTTCTTAAAACAATGTAAGCATCATTTGGTTTATGTGTAATCTAAATGTAATTTAAAGTTAATGTGGAGTATAAATCAGGGAAATCGATGTATTTACTAATGAGGAAAAGAGTAAGATGATAGTAGCGTCTATTGCTTGGACCGTACTGACACCAGTGTGACTGTATAATATCTTATTTCATTCCCCATTACTGTAGTCTCCCTAAAAACAGAAATTGAAAACAATGGGTTTAATGTTTAAAGGTATCTTTTTTCGACATTTAGTTCGTACTAGACCGAAGTGATATGGAAGGATAAAACTTTTTATGTCATAATAGACTACACTGAAAGTTTCTTGTGAAAGATTGCATTGTGGATCTTGATCTTGGCAGAAACATATTAATATTATGATTTAATTGTCTCTGATCTTGATTAGTAGATCAGTAAAAACGAAATATAAGATAAATGAATTGTTATTCGAAGCTTTTTACACAAGTATTGTAATACTTCAATGTGAATTTATCTGTTACACCAGTTCCATGTAGTAAAGATTTACGGGCTTATTAGCCCCTTTTTGATACACAACAGTGTGGGAAACCATTTTTTCCCTAACTTTCCATTCTGGCTAGTGGAATATTGACTTTGCTAGCCAAATATAAATTCAACTAGCCAAATTATTTCCATTCATTAAAAAAAATGTCTATGCTCTTCACATTTTGGTTTTTTTTTTCTGTACAAATTTGCTACAAGAATTACATTTATTATTGAAGTTTTGATAATTTTCCACGAGAGACCCTGTTCTGTTGACATTTTGAACCGTAATAGAGAGTAGGTGGAGCTTTTTACTTTTGGAATGGAAGGGTAGCGGGCACGTAATTTTTCAGCGGAATTTTGAAATATTCTGTTAGATTCTGGTTTTAAAAATCATTTCTGCTCCGTTCCATTCCAAAGATAACAAGCTCCACCTACTCTCTATTACGGTTCAAAATGTCAACAAAACAGGGTCTCTCGTGGAAAATTATCGAAACTTCAATAATAAATGTAGTTTTTGTAGCAAATTTGGTATCAGCATACAGGAAAATGATTCTGGAATCGAACTAGGTAGGTGTGACATGCACAATTTCAACTTGAAAGTTGTTACAAGCTGTTGAAGGGCGATACTCTGCAGTACCGCTAAATCTCCAACTTTTTGTATGGCACATCATTCTGACCCCAACCCGACATATCAATATCCAAATAAAAAAGAGGAGGGTTGCAGGGTCAGAGGGAATTCGGACTATACTACCATCTGTTTTCTCTTGGAAGTGACTACCTTCTGCCTTTCCTTTTCTTTCTTCAACTATCTTTTCATTTGTGTTTAAATTTATCAAAAACTTTTCCATTTTCGAATATTCCCTCTCATTGAAGTTTTTCATGTACTTTATAGTAACAGAATAAGTACTCATTTCTGAACTTATATTTACAAAAAAATAAAATTATATTTCAACAGATTCATCATCATGAATTAAGAAAATGTTTATCATTTGCTTCTTGTTCATTTTTATTTTGACAATAAACAACTAATTTGCAAGGTAACATATCTTAAATTACCAAGATAATTTCATTTGAATACTAATATGAGATTGGAACCGTCGCATAGGTTTTGGCACATCCCGTTTACTGGAAATTAAAATGGCAGATCATAAACAATGCTTTACAAGTCAATAAAATCGTGCATATCATTCAAAAATTCACTTAACATATTCAAGCTAAACTTCTTAAAATGTAGGGAACATATTTTTAATGTAACGATGTTAACGGATGTTTTACTAAATAACTGGTTGGCTGGTTAACTTTCCTTGGAACTCGCCAATCAAATGACAGTCGCCAAATTGATGAATGTAAGCTAATGAGAACTTGCCAAATTACACATCTACTTGTATTTGGCAAGTTGGCGAGCAGTGGTTTGTTTCCGACACTGCACAACGTCACAAGTTAAGTATCAGTGTTAATTTAACCGTGTCTGGTTATTGTAAAATGATGACACTTTGCTTTACTTGCCTGCTAACTTTCAAAAATTTTTATTTGGGATTTTGCATATCATGACAACATACATGTACTACAATATGTAAAGGAACAATTTTGCAGGATGTCTTGCTAAAATATTTTTTTACCACTTTGATATAAAGTGTATCATGATAACTTTCAGTTCTACATGTAGAAATCAGACAAAGTATTGCATATGCATTTTATAAATTGTCAGTTAGTGAATTCTGGATTTTCTAGAGCATTTTTGCAAACAATTACTAATACATGTACATGTACCTCATGCTCTTATTATGTATCAATGTCATTAATTTCATGGAAAACACATGTTTTTTTATCAATCAACATCAAAGGGATTTGTAGCACCCCCGTGCTTCATAATATTTTCAATACTGTTACACTCCTCATTTATTTTTCTGTACTTAACAGAAATGACATTAAAGTGTAAGAATCATTGAATAAATTTTTGTACATGTAGTTGTAATCATAACAGGGTTTGAAATAAGCAGGGGCCCACTTGCCAATGACCCCTAAAATTTGGTGTGGGCTGCTTAAATTTCTACTGTGATGGTAAAGATCTATACATATTGGCTACAAAAAATTAGCTATATGTTTACAAGCAAAAATTTCAAGTTCAAACCCTGCATAAAAAGTAAATTACAGAAAAATTCTGAATCAATGACTCAGTGACTCCACTCAAAGCCACTGTGGAGAGTGGATAAATTAAAGTTAATGTTCACAGTAGTGTACATGTAGGTATCCATGGTAACTTAGTGTTATGAGACTAACCAGCAGGTACATGTATGTGGATTAGCTTTCTGATCTAATTGGAGTCTCTTTCTCTATCCTACTTTCAAATATGTAAAATATGTACACTTCAAATTTGTTAACTTTATTTATTCATAAACTGTAGTGTTAATTTCCACATAAGGACATTGTACCAAAATAAGGATGTACATGTAAATGAATGCTTGGAACAATTGACAATCGATCGACACTTAGTCAAGTTGTCCTGTTTCTTGGTACCGTACTTGCATGCTATCTACAGCTATTTATTATTTGAAGGTTGTGAGATTTTTGAGTATAGGTTAGTTTGCACAGTACACAAGTACTTAGATTGAAGAAGATTCTAAAATTGCCCTGGTACACAAAATGTAGAGTAAATTATTCTCCACCTTCAATTTGAAGGTGCCCATGCATGTTTATGAATAAATAATTGAGTTAATTTGTTCACATTTGAGATTCATTTAAAACATCACTGTACATTGTTTCTATAAAATGTTAATTCTTATTTAGGATTGTGACATTATAAATAAATTTTGTACATTTATTTATAGGTACGTTTTAACATGGCTGTGAGTTTGGTGATATGTTTGTTATCCTTCACCTTTGTCGTGTATCTTCTTCACTACTCCCATCACTCACTAACCATCCATAATGGACTGCAAGGAATTATCATACAGTTATGGATCTGTAAGCTAAAAATACTAATCTTCTTATTTTCTATATGTATATTCTTTAGAAAAAAAAATCCAAAAGATGTTGTTGTGGAGTCTACGTTAAATTCCTATAATTTTGCTATATAATAGTATAGCATCTTTTTATATAGATAGCAGTGCATGTTAGAATTTTTCCAGTGTAAATAAGTTATGTGAAATAGTCATGCACCGTAATAGGTCTATTACATATTTAATTTAATTTTTCGTGAATAATCTAAGTATAATCCTTTGTGCCACACACTTGTTAATTATATATCCTATTAATAACATTTACATGAGGACACACTTACATGCATGTGTAATTATTACACAATTACACATTGACAGATAGTTACATTTCTTTAAACAATTAGGCACCTACCATTTTTATTGGGGGAGGGGGCTGGGAATTGATGTGGGATAAGAATTTTTTTTCATCCAAGTGCAAAATTTTTACTTTGATTTCAGCAGCATACAAAATAAATATTTTTTTCAATGGTTGAGTAAAAAAAAAATTCCCCAAAATTTGGAACATTTAATCTATTTTTAAAAAAAGATCCCCCAACCCAGCTAATAAAAGAGTTAGTGCCTTAGCCAGTTAGTGAGTGAAATACATCCCAGGGAAAATGATATTAACTTGTAAGATTTCATTTCATTTTCTGTTATGGGAAGGTTTACGGTAATTTGTTGTAGCATCTTTACCATGTTCATGTATATAAAGGGAAAATCATTGTTATCTTCAAGCTGTATAATTTCTGTATTAAATGCTAGTGCTTTAGTGTTTAGTGTGATATCTTGTTTTTCTTATCTTCAGTTTTTTTTTATGTAATTGTATTTTATACTGTTCCCTACATGGTGAAGGTCTCTGTTTCCTGTTTCATGTTAAGTTGATGTACTTGGGTTTTGATGCATCTGAATTGTCCTGTTATTGACATTTCTTTTTTTTGCTGATATGAATATTTCTTGAGATTGTGAAATCACATTATACAAAAAACCCAATATATAGGCACCATATTTTACATTGAAATCTTTGGTTTCCTGGTTTAAAATAACTTCAATTATAAATTGTATGTTGCAGTAGAAATATAATAACACTGAGTTGAAAAATTTGATGTACATAATGCTCTCCATTTCAGTTCATTTTAAGTTTTATAAATTCATTAGGGCTATTCCAGTTAGATTTCTCAGAAGGGGATGGAACACCACAATTCATAAGGGGTAACCAAGAGAATTGATTTCATTTTTGCAAAGCATTAAATTATGTAAAATATTAGAAATATCCCCAACCAAGGTTAAAATATTTAAATGGTGTTCCACCTCCTTCATTGAAATTTTACTGGAATAGCCCTTAGTTTTATATTAAGTCAGCACTGTTTTATTGTCTTCATGATACCATTTGACTAACACTTCCAGTCTCACATTATTTCAGGGGTTCTAATCTCAGTGTTCAGTGTGACGGGATATGTATGTTATGATTTCTACAAACGTATAGTCACCCCCAACCATACAATAAGGACTTCTATCAATCATTATATAGCTGTGTCATCACTATCATGGATTGGTTGGTATAAAAGACAACATTTGGAAAGAGGAGCAAAGAATGTTAAACAAACTCAAGAACAACTACTCTTAAAAAGACTTAAAAGCAATAGTGATACTCTTTATGGGAAGAAATATAAATTTTCTGGGATCAAATCTCGTGAGGAGTATGTTCAAGCACATCCTTTAACTAGGATTTCACATTATGAGCCATTTATACAACAAATGTTACAAAAGAAGGACTGTGAGAATATTCTGACTCGTACCAAGCCTATTCAGTTTGCTGTGACTTCAGGGACTTCTGGGAAGAGTAGTATACTTCCTATGACAGGAGAACAACGTCTAGCGTTCTTCACACAGGGTATAGCTGTTGTATACAACAGTCTTCTCCAGACATATCCAAAGAACGGAAATATTCAGAAAAGTTTGAAACTGTTTTACACTCCCCGATGGAGGACATCTGATGGTGGACTACCGATTGGGCCAAACTCTTCATCACCGACTAACTCCAAGTCTCTATTGAGTATATACTCTACACCCAAACCAGGTTTTGACATTTTATCAGAACCAGAGGCTTTGTATGTACATCTGTTATTTGGTCTGAAAGATAAATATTTAGGAATGATAGAGGCTAACTTTGCTTCTATTATACTGATTGCTTTCCAAGCACTAGAAGCTCACTATAGAGATCTTATTCGTGATATTGAACTTGGCAGAGTGAATCCTGAACTGAATATACCAAGTGAAACACGTGAGGAACTGAACAAACTGATGTCTCCCGATAAGATTCGAGCAGATGAACTGAGAAATGCTTTTAAGGAGGGTCCTTCTGGACTTGCTCGAAGGATTTGGCCAAAATGTAATTTAATTCTTGCCGCTGACACTGGTGTCTTTACACTTCCAGCCAGTATTCTACAGAAAACTTACTGTAAAGGTATTGCATCCTATTCACCTCTGTATGCTGCTTCAGAGGGATTATTAGGGGTTAATATTTGGCCTGCTCAGACACCCAGTAAATATATGCTGGTCCCTGGATATATGTTCTTTGAGTTTATACCAGTAGAAAATTGTGATGAAGATCAACCAAAGACATTATTTCTTGATCAGGTATAACACATTTTATGCTAGAACTCCCTTGGGCATCTATGGATGGAATATAGCTGTTGCAATAATAAAAAAAACAACATCTTTTTGTGCTGACAATATACAAAATGTAATTCATCACTTATATATACCAGTAAACTTAAATTATAAAAAAATATAAGATATATTACACCTTACAAAAAAGAAATTCTTAAATAAATCAAGCTCATCCATTGAACATTTAAGTGACTATGATGACAATGTTCCAACATACTATAGGGATGAAGAAAAGAAAGATAACTCTGTTTTGGAAAATTAAAATAAAAGAAACCAAAAGCTGTATGTACTTACACTAAGGTTTGTTATTATTTATTTTTCACCTTATTTTTCCTGAATTTTAAAATTTGTTTCATTTTAAGTCATTGAAATAAAAACTCTTTAATTGGGGACACTTTATCTGATGGTAGGTTTATTTCCTTTTTGGAAAAAGACAATTGATTGTTTACAGTTAACATTAAATTGTTGATTTTTTTTACCACATTTTCAGCATTGGTTTGAAGTCTCTTTCCTAGCATTCTATTTTATACTTTCAGGTAGAGTTAGGAAAGGAATATGAACTGGTGATCACCAATGCTGGAGGATTATATCGATACAGGTTTGGTGATGTGATTAAGATTTCTGCATTTTATCATCAATGCCCTGTGATAGAATTCATGTACAGGTAACATTTCAATTAAGAAATATAGTGATATGTATTGTGTTGTCGAGAATTGTGTCAAACATTACAAGTATTGGTTTAATGATAGATAAAAGTTTAATAAAATGTTAATGAAAAAATTACCAAAGCTGTCAAGTTCTTACACAGCTAGTGAGAAGCATGTAGCCCTAGCAGAGCAGGTCTCACACTAAAACAACACACTCTCAGTAAAGAAAATAGTCTTGTGTCCTGCTACCAGCAAGAAAAATAGATAGTGTAGATAGGTAGTAAAAAAGTGTGTGAACCAAAATGACCATAAAATGTTTAGGATATGCACTAAACATTAGGGTAGGTAGGGAGCAGGAAACAAACATATTATTTTTTTTGCCTTACCAGTCACTCTCTAGAAGGTAACCACATTCTTGCACTCTCTATACAATTACACTATTACAGACAAATATAGTAGGCCTGAGATCCCATCCTTGTTTTCCTGACATATACAGTAGGCTTGACAACAAGATATCCCCACCCCTGTTTCCTGACAAATACAGTAGGCTTAAGATCCCCACACTTGTTTCCTGACAAATACAGTAGGCCTGTGATCCCCACCCTTGTTTCGTGACAAATACAGTAGGCTTGAAATCCCATCCTTGTTTCGTGACAAATACAGTAGGCCTGAGATCTCATCCTTGTTTAATGACAAATACAGTAGGCTTGAGATCCCCACCCTTGTTTCCTGACAAATACAGTAAACATGAGATCCCCACCCTTGTTTTCTGATAAATACAGTAGGCCTGAGATTTCCACTCTTGTTTCCCAACAAATACAGTAGGCCTGAGATCCCATCCTTGTTTCCTGACATATACATTAGGCTTGACAACAAGAGATCCCCACCCTTGTTTCCTGACAAATACGGTAGGCCTGAGATCCCCATCCTTGTTTCCTGGCAAATACAGTAGGCTTAAGATCCCCACCCTGTTTCCTGACAAATACAGTAGGCCTTAGATTCCCACTCTTTTTTCCCAACAAATACAGTAGGCCTGAGATCCCCACCCTTGTTTCCTGATAAATACAGTAAGCTTGAGATCCCCACCCTTGTTTCCTCACAAATACAGTAGGCCTGAGATTCCCATCATTATTTCCTGACAAATGCATGGCACTTGTCATTGACAATAAAAATCTGAAAATACTGCTATTATAAACAAGCTTAAATGTTACTAATACATTGACTGAAGAAATAAAATTATTTTATCATTAATTGCCTATCAACCTCAAAACAGTAGCTTGATATATTTGATACAATATTATACAAATTTTAGGCAAGGCCAATTTTTAAATGTTCGTGGTGAGAAAACCTCAGAGAAGACATTCTACAATGCTTTAATGGAGACTGTATGTAGATGGGATGGGTTAAAACTAACAGATTATTGTTGTGCTGAGAACTTACTGATTACCGAAGAAGGTATAAGTTACTTTAAAGAGCAACCATTTAATTTTTAGGGGTGGCTAGGATCAAATTTTTTTGGTGTAAAGCCTATCCTTTTTATTTTTGATTCCAGCTTGTCCTGGATTTTTTTCATGATATATATATACAAATATGACAAATTAAAGTGTTTACAAAAAACATATACTGATTTTTTTCAACAGATGTATCCTGCCTTTTTTCTTACCCGAATGGTCATCCTGGATTTTTTTTTTTGCAATATGCTACCATCCTGCCTTTTTTCTTACCCGAATGGTCATCCTGGATTTTTTTTTTTGCAATATGCTACCATCCTGCCTTTTTCTTACCCGAATGGTCATCCTGGATTTTTTTTTTTGCAATATGCTACCATCCTGCCTTTTTTCTTACCCGAATGGTCATCCTGGATTTTTTTTTTTGCAATATGCTACCATCCTGCCTTTTTCTTACCCGAATGGTCATCCTGGATTTTTTTTTTTGCAATATGCTACTATCCTGCCTTTTTCTTACCCGAATGGTCATCCTGGATTTTTTTTTTGCAATATGCTACCATCCTGCCTTTTTCTTACCCGAATGGTCATCCTGGATTTTTTTTTTGGCAATATGCTACCATCCTGCCTTTTTCTTACCCGAATGGTCATCCTGGATTTTTTTTTTGGCAATATGCTACCATCCTGCCTTTTTCTTACCCGAATGGTCATCCTGGATTTTTTTTTTTGCAATATGCTACCATCCTGCCTTTTTCTTACCCGAATGGTCATCCTGGATTTTTTTTTTGCAATATGCTACCATCCTGCCTTTTTCTTACCCGAATGGTCATCCTGGATTTTTTTTTTTGCAATATGCTACCATCCTGCCTTTTTCTTACCCGAATGGTCATCCTGGATTTTTTTTTTTGCAATATGCTACCATCCTGCCTTTTTCTTACCCGAATGGTCATCCTGGATTTTTTTTTTGGCAATATGCTACCATCCTGCCTTTTTTCTTACCCGAATGGTCATCCTGGATTTTTTTTTTTGCAATATGCTACCATCCTGCCTTTTTCTTACCCGAATGGTCATCCTGGATTTTTTTTTTGGCAATATGCTACCATCCTGCCTTTTTCTTACCCGAATGGTCATCCTGGATTTTTTTTTTGGCAATATACTACCATCCTGCCTTTTTCTTACCCGAATGGTCATCCTGGATTTTTTTTTTGGCAATATACTACCATCCTGCCTTTTTTCTTACCCGAATGGTCATCCTGGATTTTTTTTTTGGCAATATGCTACCATCCTGCCTTTTTCTTACCCGAATGATCATCCTGGATTTTTTTTTTGGCAATATGCTACCATCCTGCCTTTTTCTTACCCGAATGATCATCCTGGATTTTTTTTTTTGCAATATGCTACCATCCTGCCTATCTTTCAAATTTAATCCTAAGCTCCCATAACAATCAAACGGTTGCTTCTTTAGTTATGACTATTGTCTGAAGAGGCTGCCTCTGAGAAAATCTTGTAAAATCATCCAACTTTTTGAGAAACTGAGCTTGATTAAAACTTTAAGATCAAGACATCCCTTCTGATAGAAAAAATTAGAGCCACCATGAAAAACAAATGAAAAAGATATGAAAAAGCTAGTAGTCCTATATTTGTGTAATTTATATTCAGTTTCTTTATTTCCATTGTAACAAGGGACTTAGATATTTTTGAACTGATTTTTTAGGGATGTTTAATTGTGTAAAATTTTTTCCACAGTGGCCAGATTTTAAGGAGGAAGGATTGTGATCATACCAATTTACTTTAACCCCACCACAATTTTTATGCCAGTCCCAAGTCAGGAATTTCTGGCCTCTGTATGTCTTGTTTTGTTTTCACCTTTAGTTTATTTTTTATATTACTTTAGTATACAAGGGCAACTCTTTCACTTTTCCTGTGTATAATGATGTTTTTGGGCCAGCTTCAGCCTGCCCAGTGGTATGTGGGTTTCCTAGTTGTTTATTGATGACCAATAGGTGGCCTTGGGCTGACATTTTCACCCTGGTGGGGTTGTCTCTTTGACATATACATTTCTGTACATTTGTACACATTCCTATTCTCGTTATATGTTCTCAATTAAATATAAATATAAATTCATATATTTTCACTTAGATTGGGGCAAATATACAGTTCATCAATTTTAACTTGCAAAAATAGATAAATGTCCATAGTGGTCCTGATCATATGTTTCCATATGTTTTGAAACATATGACAATTTCCTGTGTATAATTCCATACATTTATTGTACTTTCTTTTAAAAAAAGATAAAAAATGTTTGATAAAAGTGTATTTCATAAGATTAACAGGAAATGTATATTTGTAGAATGTTCAAGCAAGGATTATGTTTCCTTTTTCATAAGTTTTAGAAAAGATCATTTATTCTTATATGAATGTATGGGATCAACCTTTAAAACATTTGTTTAACCATTAGTTCTTAGGCCTCGATCATGCCAGTGGTAGGAGTGTTCATTTATTAAATTCTAAATGCCTGCTCTAAACATTGAGTTCTACTGGTTCACACATTACAAAATTTTCTGTGAAGCCAGGTTCTATATACAGATGGAGTTATTGAGTTGTCATATGTTTCTGTCTATTTATAGGAGCTTCCAGTAAGGATTATGCTCCCTTCTATTATGTGTTTTTGGAATTAGAATCTGGAAGTGAGAAGCCTTTGCTGTCAGAAGAACAAAAATCTGAGGTAAAAATTATTAAGAATTATTGTTTTCGTGGTTACTTAATAAAATAAATACAATGGGATTTATTTGATTCTGTGAGATCTTCACCCTTGCTTTTCTTACTGACTCAAGAAAAACTAAACAACAAAGGTACTTTGAAACTATGATAGAATTTAGTAGGATGAGTTATTAATTTACACAATTGGTTGACCTTATCTTGAATGATTTATACTCGTGTCACCTATTTTTGCGAATGTAGCATTCATGTTCCAATATTTTGCTTCTACTTTTATAGAAATAAAGACAGTCAATTTAAGAATGAAAGTGGCAAATTTCAAGAAATTTCAACTAGTTTTCATTATCAACCTGCTCCCTGCACTAGGGCAAGGTCAAAATTATGTTTTTTGCAAACTATGTAAAATTGTATTTACGGAAACAATAACGGTCATGTTTAATACAGAACAGAAATATTTAGCCTTGGAAATAAGATAACTGAGTCGACAAATGATGCAAGAAAAGGATGAAAAACGCAAAATTTTCCTATGAAGAAAACCATACCCTCAAGGAATCCATTAGCACTTTTAGAACATCAAATGACTGACTCCAAAATCATTAGAAGTCTAGTCCTGCTTTCTTGTGGATTGAAAGTAGTGTGGCAGCAAATAAAAATGCATACTTAGAAATGTCTTTTTTTTTTTTATACTTAATCAATTTCTTTTTTAGGAAATTTACTCTTATTAACATAGAGCATTTCTCGTGAAAATACATAAGGACTGATGTCTTTAAAGTTCATCATAACTTTCTTAATTTGGATAGTGATCACATGACAGTCACACAAATTCATTGAGCTATGTTCATAGAAGATCACAATTTCAAAACAATTTTCATCAATTTAACGTGTCTAAATTATCTTGGGCATTGAATATGGAGACAAATGGGCATTAGTGATAGCAAATAAAAATGGAGGATGTTATTTATTGACAATTAACTTAACACTTTTCTGTCATCATGACCTGTAGCCCATCACAGGTTTAGCAGATAGTCAATTTAAGGAGACATGTGCTGTAGTCTTAAATTGGAAATTTAGTTTTCAGAATATATTTTAGAAGTATTGAACTACAAAATTATTATTTTTTTTTAGATTGATGAAACTCTATGTAACCTCTCCTATGTATATGGGTCATTCAGGAAGAAAGGTAGTATACAGAAAATGAAGGTCCATGTTGTTAAGTCTGGTACATTCCAAGGATTAAGACAGTTTGCCATAGAAACCACAGAAGCATCAGCAAATCAATATAAAATTCCAAGGGTTGTAAAGACTAGAGAAGCAGCTGCATTTATGATGAAAAATGTGATCTAATATCTTTTAAACTTATTTTTTTGTGGTTATTATTGTAAAATTGTTGAGATATTTATTTTGTTTATAGTCAGTGACAGAGTTAGTATTATATGTGGTGTGTAGTACCATATCACTCATGTGCTTTCCTATCTGTTCACCAATGCATGAAATGTTTTATTGAATTTAGAATACACAAGTCACAATCTCCGACTTGATTTAATTGTTCACAGGTTGAGTAAAGATTGATATTACTAATCAAACATAACAGACTTGATTTTCAGTTATGAAAGATTGCACTGAATTGTGTACTGGTAATATTTGTATTGTTAACCTGTAATACTGTAAACATTCTGATATTCGTGGTGTACTAATATTCACGATTTTTGTGATATAGAGAAAGCGAAAAATAGTACTTACGAAATGGATTTTGTCATCATATAGCACTAATAATTTATTTTTGAAACTGCGAAAATTGATACCAACGAATATGTTCATTTGACAGAATCCACAAAATTTAGCAACCACGAAAATTAATTGGTTTTACAGTATTTTATTATTATTTACATTTTGAATAAGATTGAAACTGTACATTTATTTTGAAGTTATTTCATAGTATATGTCTTTACTGTTACATATGTGTGTGTGATTTATTAAATGTAGCAAGTAAAATGATAATACAATGATTGCAATGAAAAAGATATAATTAATCACAAAACATTTTTTTATGTACATGTATTAAAAATCTTTCTTTATAAGCAGTGATTAGCCTATCTTCAGTTAAGGGAGTTCCTACTTGGAAATCTGAAGACTCAGACAATATGATTTTAACTTTTCCATTTGTAGAAATATGTTTATCCTGCTTGATGAAAGATTTCTGTCTTTAATCCTTTTTTAATATGCTAAATATTTTGTTTTTATGGTTTAATAGTGTACTTGTGTGTACCTTTTTTTTTTTATGCCATCACAGCTGAACATTGGAGATTATTGTTATAACCTCATCCATTACCTGTCCACTATGCAAGTCTCACACAATAACTCAAAAATGCTTGCCGCTTTATCTATACATGTATTTGGAATTTATTTTCTTTAATATTCCAATTTTTTGTTTGAAAATGCAGCAACTTGTGTGATACATCAGAATTTTCATGATGATAATTGATCCAAACAGCATGGGGAAATCAATCCTATTTTCATACAACTGCAAATAATTTGCAATCGAACTTAAGTTGTGGTTGATTGTTATGAAATTTTGATATGAGGTTCCTATGTAATTTAAAGTTTGTGGGTCCTTTTAGAAGAAGATACCATATTTTCAGTGCTCTTTCATATCTTCACTTATACTGTATGAATTCATTCTTTCATTTGTAAGTCTAAATTTTAGAGTTAAATATTTATTAGATACACGTTGTACATTTTTAATAAATATTTATTTACAAGTTGTATGTCCTTACTTGCATAAATATTTTATTGTGACCAAAGTTTGGTCAGTCATGTTTGGTGTTGAGTAATAAGTGAAGTTTATGAAAATAAACCCATGGGAGTCTCTTGTATATAATCCAGATTATATACAAAAAATAAAAGCTTTGCCGAGTACAGCCATTTGAAATGTGTTCACTGGAGGCAGGTGTGGACACAATATTAGTTTTTGACAGACCAAACATGGAACTTTTTAGCCCTTATTCTTAAACAGTTGGGGACTATAACCCTTCAATACCAACTATGCCAAGTCAACATAGTAATACTAAAGTTGTTGCATGAAAAAGCACCATTCCAATATGCAACCACAATTTTTTTCGTGTACGTATAAAAACTTACATTTTTATATAACAAGATTCTGTTAAAGTAGCAGTCTTTGTAAGAATCATGCAAAATCTGAAAAATGTGATGCACCCCAAAAAAGTTACATATTTACATTTTTGTAATTAAGTTATTTTATGGGTCTATATTGTGAAATATGTAATTATTCATTCAAATCTGCCTGCTCTTAGGAGATAATCAACATTGAAAATCCAATAGATTCTATTGTATTTGAGTATCATTTACAGAATTATCTTCCCTAATTTTAAAATTTACAGTGTATTCTTTATAATTTTTATCTCCTATGAACATGGGTTATATGAAAAACCATGTTATTTTCTGTTTACTATGACATTTTAAACAAAAAATAAAAACTAAAAATATGTAGGCTTTCCAACTATGAATCACATTTTGCATGATTCTTATGTGGAATGCTACAAAACACTTAAATCAATGAAAAGAAATGGTCAATTTTCACCTAGTTTTATTGAAATGCTCATTTTTGGCTCCCATTCTCTTTACAGCTAGGGTCACAATACTCAAAATCAATCTAGATCTTCCTTTTGTGGTTATAAATATTGTGTAACAAAATTTGTACAGATCTAAATAGTAATACTTTAATTATTGGTTGAACATCAAAGGTCTTTGTAAAACTTTTGTAAAGGAAAACGATGTTATTACAACATAGAGACGGGGCATCAGTGATGTCCTATATATACTTGAATGGCTCAAAATTGTTTTGTTGGGAGTGCCCTATATAGTTAGGAAGTGATTGAACTTTTAATGTAGATGCATAGCGCATGTTAATGAGTCTGGCATATTCCCATTGGTCTAGACATCAAAAATAGAACAACATAGCGGTGCATTATCAAGTCAAATGTTATTAAAGTAGCTCCGTCTCTCATTCACAGCCTAAAATCATGTTACGTCCTAAAACTTGCCTCCCCCCCACCTCAACAAGGATATTATGTGATTTAGTGTTTATGTCGATTTCCATTTTTCATGTTATATTTTGGAACCAATTTTACATGTACAAATGTAACCAAAATATGACCAGAAGTGCTAAAGAATGTACAGATTTAACGAGTTCTTGGCACAAATAAATTTATTTAATCTATTCATGATAACCAATTGATTATCCTATTTATTTATAGTTTTTTTTTCAATTATTTATTGCATTTACAATATTGTGATTGCCAGATTGATATTCCTCAAAACATGAGAAAAATATGTGTGAATTATCATAGATTTGTAGACATGGGTCATTCCATTAACATAACTGCTACCTACATACATTTTTTTAAAAATGTAAGTTTTATAAGCGCTGCAAATTTCATTTCGGGACTTTGTTTCGTCGACATCCTACGTGACGTCACGTATGTTGTGCAGCAGTGATACACATCATTTGAAAAATAATTGGTTAACTATGATGGTCGCGTTTAAAATTTGTGGAATAATTTTGGGATTTATTAATTTTAATCGGGTAAGTTACTTCATTTAATCATTTTCCATTGTAGACTAGAAAATATTGCCACAAATTAGCCATTATTTCATATGCAGTAAACAAACAGACGGTTATTTGGGTTGTCAAATATTCTGATGCTGTTGCTTTTTTGTCGCGCGACGATAGAGAAACTGGCAATAATTTTCATTCTCACTAGACTGACGTAAGATTGAAAATTATGGTATACCAAGATCAAAGGGATTTGAAATAAAATCGCAATAAATGCATTTTTACAATTAAGACAAGTGTGGTCAGAAATAAAACATCAATTGTCACACACTAAGGACAGGTGTGGTCAGAAATAAAACAATAATTACCATACACTAAGGACAGGTGTGGTCAGAAATAAAACATAAATTACCATACACTAAGGACAGGTGTGGTCAGAAATAAAACAATAATTACCATACACTAAGGACAGGTGAAATGGTCAGAAATGAAACATTAATATAAACTAAGGACAGGTGTGGTCAAAAATAAAACATTAATTACTATACACTTAGGACAGGTGTGGTCAGAATTAAAACAATAATAACCATAAACTAAAGTCAGGTGTGGTCAGAAGTAAAATATTAATTACTATACACTAAGGACAGGTGTGGTCAGAAATAAAACAATAATACCTATAAACTAAGGACAGGTGTGGTCAAAAATAAAACATTAATTACTATACACTTAGGACAGGTGTGGTCAGAATTAAAACAATAATAACCATAAACTAAAGTCAGGTGTGGTCAGAAGTAAAATATTAATTACTATACACTAAGGACAGGTGTGGTCAGAAATAAAACATTAATTACTATACACTTAGGACAGGTGTGGTCAGCAATAAAACATTAATTACTATACACTTAGGACAGGTGTGGTCAGCAATAAAACATTAATCAATAAAACATTAATCACCATACACTAAGAACAGGTGTGGTCAGAAATAAAACATTAATTACCATACACTAAGGACAGGTGTGGTGAGAAATAAAACATTAATTACTTTACACTTAGGACAGGTGTTGTCAGCAATAAAACAATAATAACCATAAACTAAGGACAGGTGTGGTGGGAAATAAAACATCAATTACTATACACTAAGGACAGGTGTGGTCAGAATTAAAACAATAATAACCATAAACTAAAGTCAGGTGTGGTCAGAAGTAAAATATTAATTACTATACACTAAGGACAGATGTGGTCAGAAATAAAACAATAATACCTATAAACTAAGGACAGGTGTGGTCAGAAGTAAAACAATAATTACCATACACTAAGGACAGGTGTGGTCAGAAATAAAACATTAATTACCAAACAATATTTTATTTGCATTCACAACAAAACTATGATGTTACTTAACACCTTCCTCAGCACTAAACAATATCACCTAAACTACTGCATTGTCATCAATTGGAAAATAAAATATTACTAAAAATCATTAAGATGTACAATAAGGGAGACAACTCAATTTCTACTAAAATAAGAATGCAAATAACATTTTTTGACTGATGAGAATTCAATTGAGTGATAATTAAAAAAAACATATATTAAATATATACCTATTTCCTGATACACATAACAAAAATAAACATGGAGATCTTGGTTGTACAAAAAGTGAACATGTAGTGTGACTTGCTGTTTATAATACTACTGAGAAAATCTTATCAATTAACTGGAGGCTTGAATCACTCACCTAGAAATAGCAGAATTATTTTAAATTAATTATAAAGGCAACAGTTATATCAAGAATCAGAACTCTTCTAATAAGATTTATCAGAGGAAGACTTCATTACAATCCACTCAGTGGTTTCAAAGGAGAAGAGTCATTTAATCACATCAATGAAGAGATACGAAGTGATAGCATTACCTCACATGGACACTGACTTTTTGTCTTTATGAGCTAAAAAAGGACAAAACTGATGGTGCTAAGGCAGACTTTATTTAATTCTTAACAGATATTAATTTTGTTTTGTGACTGATAGCCATTTTGACCTAAAATAATTGTTCATTGAAGAAAATTATAATGAAGGAGGTACAGAATAACTATAAGGATGTATTCTGTGTGCTTTCAATGATTCCTGTGTTTATCGAATAAAATAATATGCATTATTTTATGTAGTTGAAAAACCGGGGTTCTTTAAGTATGAAGACTTGACATGTACATGTAGGATAAGGATATTGTTCAATATACATGTATTATTATAGTAATCACAGTGGATAATAAAGAATTATTCCATCAACAATAAATAATAAAAAATAAAATAAATTGGCAACTAGTATATGAATATATTGTTCATTAACAAACTTTGGGACTATATATAGTTTACATTTAGTTTTTGTTCATTCTATTACAATTTCACACATGAAAACCACAGAGAAATAAATATTAAAATCAGTATCTTTGGCTTGAATTATACATGGATAGAAAGCAGCAACACTATTATCTTATTTGTAGAATATCCTTTGACATACAAAGTCTAACGATCTCGGTCAGTTGATTTGTTACATGTACATTGTTTGAATAGAAAATATATCTTAACCTGACAAATAATGTATACATTCAAATGTATTTATTCAAGGTCAATTTTTTATTGTTTTTTTACCATCAATGTTTAGATGACTTACTAAATTCCCTTAATGACTTATTTCAATAACATTTAAAATAAAACACTGACAGAAACTGTTGTCTGGTACACAGTAAATAATGGTTTATAATTACAATCCCACAAAACAACCCACAGTCAACAGCAATAAGTAACATGCACCTACAATGACAAAAGTACACATACAGTACATGGTATTTAATCAAGGTCATTTTTGGTAAGTATCATGTGATATCAGCATTTCCAAGGAAGTGCTCCATAGAATGTGTTTTTCACAGATTCAACAAATTCTCTTATTTCTTCAAGAAAAACATAAAGCCAAGCGACTATAATAGTGAAAGGAGAAACTAAGACAATTTCTGTTCATATAAACAGGTATAAATAATGAGACAGTAAAGTGATTATTGTCAGTATTATGGTATTGAATTTATAATATAGGCCTCTGATATACAAAGTAACAAAGTACATATAACAAACAATGAAAATCCACGGAGATGAGACAAAAAATAAATACTAAACAAAATGCACAATTACAAAATACATAGAACACAAGCAGGTGCAGGAACTATCAGAGCTTAATCTGTTCACATCTACAAACTTAAACTTACTAACAAAATCTTCAACTATCAACTCAAACTTCAACCAATCAGATGAATTCAAAGACTCTCAAATTATTTTATTTTAAATGAAACTTGGTCAAAAACTTGTCATATCTATTTTAAAGCATTTTTGACACCTAGTCTTAACATAACACAGAGCACTAAAGGAATTCAATTAATACAACTGTTCACCAGCACGTACATTTACTCTGTGTTTATTGTTATAAAACGAAGATAAACTACACCTATCATGTACACATGTACTTCATCAATTTCACTGATAAATACATGTTACATGTACATACATTATATATTGGCAAAACTACTTGCAACACTGCAAAAAAAAAAAAAAAAAAAATGTGGATTGAGTACTATTTAATTATATAACATTACACCTAGTCTGGACATAACAAAGACCTCAGAACTAAAAGAATTGAATCAGTACAAGTTATACTGTTTACACCTAGGTGAGAAATACTGGATATTTACAAATTTTGCCAATTAAAGACTCAATTTTAGAAATAAATTTTATGGGACAAAACATTACGTAAAAGGATTGAAACTAGTTCAGGTTTGTTTAATGTTGTAGCAGAAAAGCTTTGAATGGATTATGAAATAAAAAATTTCCAAACTAGATACAATAATACTGTGCCTGGTATACTACCCGTGTGCAGAACAGTTTCTGGTTTATATATAATGTGTATAAAGCCACATCTACAGTGGTACTAACAGATTAACTTATCAGAACTGGTCTCTGCCTCGACGTACACTACAACAGATTAAATGGCTTATCAATCTCGAATTATGAAACAGATCCTAACATGTACATGCATCTTGCCGAAAGGACAAATTTTCTAGCTAAGTGCTTGGAATTTTTTAGATGGCTGAAGAAAAAAAAAAGGTATCTGTAAATGAATGCAAGTTCAATTTTAATTGACTAACAATGGAATGGAATTGGTATAGTAATTGCATCAATTGGATACATGTAACTGTTCATGCATATATTAGTTCACACAATATATATTCTTCCTGAAATCTTAATGCTTATTGTCAAACCAGATTTAACAACAGACATTTTACTTTTACTTTCACGTTTTATCTTACAAGGAAAACTTGAAGACTGACCGACCTATATAATGCACCTTTTTATCACACAAAAACAATATAGACAACAAACTAACAAGTAAACAAGACTTTCATTCATATATATGTTATAAACATCTGAGAATTTACTTGCTTGGTATGTACTCAGCTGTACAGAAAATTCTCATGCACTGACTGATTATCAATTAATATGTAAAAATTGATGAATTTCATGATATCAACATTATGACACTTAACGTGAGCCAAAATTAACTACCTAACTGATGTGTTATTCTGAACATTTCAAAGTCTCTGAAATTTTTAGTAAGCAATAATTATGATGAGAAGCATTAGAATCTTATTTGTTTGTATAGCATGTGGTAAAATAAACATATTCATATACAA
This sequence comes from Perna viridis, assembly GCA_037379345.1. Taxonomy (NCBI): domain Eukaryota; kingdom Metazoa; phylum Mollusca; class Bivalvia; order Mytilida; family Mytilidae; genus Perna; species Perna viridis. Next base: position 1,798,987 of record CM074520.1, read on the forward strand.
GGATGCTCTTTCAAAATGGGAGAAAACTGATGTTGTACCTTGCCAGAGGGTCACATAGATGCAAATTTTCAATCATTTCAGGATGTTTTAAAGGGAACATTGATTCAAAAGTAATAATGACCCTACTGTCTGCAGGGAATCTATTATGCTCTACAACATATATATGAATGAAAACTGAGAATCTACTTATATTTCTAACAAGATAACATGTACTACATCAGTATATATATAATTAAACATCCTTTAATTCAATAAATTAATAAATCTCTCTCAATGAGCAAAAACCTATAAAAATTAAATATACTACACACACACTAGTGGATCTTAGTCAACACACACACTCTAGTGGATCTTAGTCAACACACACACACTAGTGCATCTTAGTCAACCACACACTAGTGGATCTTAGTCAACACACACACACTAGTGCATCTTAGTCAACCACACACACTCTAGTGGATCTTAGTCAACACACACACTAGTGCATCTTAGTCAACCACACACTAGTGGATCTTAGTCAACACACACTAGTGGATCTTAGTCAACCACATACCAGTGGATCTTAGTCAACACACACACACTAAAGCATCTTAGTCAACCACACACTAGTGGATCTTAGTCAACACAGACACTAGTGGATCTTAGTCAACACACACACTAATGGATCTTAGTTAATAAATACCATACACTTGTGGATCTTAGTCAATAAATACCACACACTTGTGAAAAAAAAGATATTTACACAAAATACCACAGACACTCACACACATACATGGTAAACACTCATTATGTACATTCTTTTTCTCCTTAATTTATTACTGGTGTGAGAAACAATCAACAAACACACTGTGTAATAATTATGTACAACTATTAAGCACTTTAAACTTTATAAAAGAAATATTTTTTTTTTTTTAAATAAGGATTTTCAAATAATTGACTTGTGTAGATTTTATGTCAAAATGCACCAGGTGGGTATCTCATTAAAGGACTTCTTACCAAAATTGAATGAAAAAGAATGGTCAGTATTTATTTACTCTATCAAAATTAATGATAAGGAATAATCAAGAACAAAAATGCAGCTGCACTTCTTATGTATTCTGAGGTAAAAAAAAAATCAACAAATTCAATCTGCACTACACCATACTGTGCTAACTGCCTATAACCAGTGCATACAGAAACATTTAGTACTTCGTCATCTGTGATGACGTTGCAGGACTAGGTCGTGAACATCTTTTGATGAGATCATCATATGTCCCTCCGTTCAGGAAACACACAAGAACAACAGTCATATTATCACATCCTAATCCTCCCATCTCACAATCAGGTGCCAAACATCGTGTCATCAACTCTTCACAAATCTGAAACATTAACAATACAGAGGATTTTTACAGGAAAACACTAAGGATTGCAGGTTTTGAAATTCTACCAACAATACAAAGGAAAAATTGCAACATACCTGGATGTTTTATATGAAATCATATGAATAGGACCACTCACCAATATATGGAAATATTCATTTTTGTGCATAGTAAAACACATAAAAACATGATTTTCAAAATCATAAAATATCATTCTCTCTTCATTTAAAAAAAAACATACAAAAAGTCCTATGAAAGTCATGTAATCATCATACTTGTTTTCTTGAATTAATTCCATAGTCATAAATATTTGATTTTCACCACATCTTTCTAAACATAAGAAAAGCATTACATTACTTTTTTTCATGTGTAGGATAGAGGGAAGGGACAAAAAATACCGAAGATTGTACTGAAGGAATGAATATGCAGATAAGATGCAAATAATAATTTTAATACTTATCACTGATTGACCAATCTAGTAACCTTACATTTTCCTTTTTGAAACATGTGTGTTACAATGCTTTCAATTAAAAGAAATTATTTGAACTTTATCTAAAGACACTGTCATTTAAAATGCAATGAAATGTAGAACCTAATTTTCCAGAAAGAAAACCTTTTTGTCTGGGATATACAGTTTTTACAATCTACCCTTATACCTTATGAGATATTAAAGGCAATTAAAACTTACAATATCTGGCTGCATTCCTTGGGCAATTCTATTGCGTACAAATGTCACAACTTCTTGATTTGTGAGGACGTCCCATATACCATCACATGCCATGATAATAAACTCATGATCTGGGGTTAAATGTTTCTGTATCACATCAGGAAAAGCTAAAAAATAGTGGGAATATCTTGACAAAATCATAAACATCCTTATTAGATTCTTTTGAAGCATCTGAATTATGAGCATATCTACATTTGAAAACCATACCCTCTGCCCTATAGTAAGAACAATAACATCTGTTTGATCAAGTGTAAGTAGGACACTTTTTATTTTCCATATCTGTTTTATTAATATACTAAACATTTCTTTATATCACTGATACCCATCATTAAAGGGCATGTTAATTCTTTTGTAGTGCAATTAAAATATGTTTAAACTTGACTCTTTTGTGGATAAAATAGGTCTTTTTTAAAGCAATGTCTGAATGAAGAATTAATAAAATTCTAATCACTATATATAAGATTTTCAAAGAGAGTTTTAAAATTAATTTCAATCAAATTACAGACTTTGGACTAGAACTAAAAACACTGTGATCAAACTTGCAAAGAAAATACACTCTCCCTGCCCCTTCAGATGCAGTTAAATGTATAACCTCTCTGTTCAATTTTCTCCCTTTGGGGTGTTCTGACAGTTAATTTATTCCTTCATACACATATACACATTATGCCCAAGGGTTCTATAAAGTTAAGTGATTTAAAGGAGTTGGGCTTACAAGATTTTAACATGTAAAACCCTAAAGCTGGGAGAAGACTTCATCCTCCCAGATTTTAGTGGAGTCTGAGCTACTTCTGTTACTTTGTATGTATTAATTCAGTTAATAATGTACTTTGTTGTGTTAGTCTGTTGTCCATGTCTAGTCTTTGTCCCTGGATTCTTTTGATTTCCACTAGAATCTTGGTTCCCTTGATTACTCTTTTATAAGTTTGACTTACTTGTGTCCTATCTCATTTGTTCTAGTTAGCAAATAAAATTGCTATTAACTAAACCTGCAGTTGAATTATCTCCCTTTTAAGTGCTCTGACCATATCTAAATTCCTTCATGCACATCTACAAATAATGCCCAACCTTCCTATAAAGTTTCCTTAAAATCTCTTGTGTGGTTTAGGAGAAATTGCTCTTTCAAGATTTTAACATGTAAAAACCCTTTAAATTAAGATTATTTCCCTTTCCAGAGCTCAAACATTAATTATATTCCTTCATAGACATTTCCATATGATGCCCAACCTTCCTATAATATTTCATCAAAATCCCTTGAAAGGTTAAGGAGGAATTATGCTTACAAGAAATGTGGACAGACTGGGTGATTCCTGTAAACTCCCCTCCTAAAAAAACATTGTTTTTGGGGGAATAACAATGAATGTATTTTCTGCCTGCAGTTGAAATGATGCTATCTCAGAAATGACCTTCAAATCAATGCACTTACCAGTGACTATTTGGTCTTCTGGTTTTTTGGTTTCATTTTTCTTGAAAACAAAATCTCCTAGTGCCCTTGATAATGCTAAATTACCTACAAAATAAAGGACAATCATTCATACATAAAAACTTTGATACCTTAACATCATCCATATCTCTTATGATTTGAAGCATGCTTTTAGTGATTCAATAAAACGTTTATTATATCATAATTAAGACCTCTCCTTTCACATCTACATTTTTGTGATATAGCTAATTTTACCATTCTTCATCTGGAGTCTTAAAAGAGTAATAATATTCATGGAGACATACATTTACATATATGATGCCCAACATTCCTAGAAAATTTCATCAAATTCCCCTGAGCCAGTTTTGACAAATAGAGAGACAGACTGATTCCTATTCAACCTTGGGTACCGTACATACTCAAGTATAATTCAATCCGCCTGTAAGTCAAGCCCCCCTTTTTAGTAAAAAAAAATATTCTGGAAAATAGCCTTGAAACGCCCTTAAAGTCAGACTGATTTCTAACAGCTGCATTGCTAACATTCCTTAATTACAATGAGTATACCTGTTTGTTTTGATAACCAATAAATGTTGAAATAAGTAATTACAAGCCAGAGTTTTTAACTTCATAGTAGTAAGTAATTAAATTCTTGACAAGCAACATGATTGTTTTAATACGGCCATTTTTTCAATTCATTCTAATTTTGGTACAAACAATAACACAATTAAAATCATAAATATAAGTGAACAACAAAGAATAAAACAGAAAGTTTATGATACTCTAACAACTCATTTTTGAAGATATTTCAGAATGTTAAGAGGTTTTATTTTAAAGTGTAAGTTCCCAATTTTTTCAAAATTTAAGTATGCATAGTCCTTACTTTAGTTTTCCCTTTCTGCTAAAAATGCCTAGTTTTGACCAAAAATGCATTTTAAAGATGCATTTCTTTGATCTTGAGGAGTCATGTGACTTTCACATTAAACGGCAATATGTCTAAATACCACAATATAAATGTGGAACCAACCATGACCTTTAATTGCAACCGTCATTTATTTGTGTTTGTCTAATATTTTCTCATTGACAAAAAGGAACAATTTTTGATAAAATTTAAGTTTTTTAGGGTGTCAATATGACGAAAACAACAAAAAAAAAAGAGAACCAATTATACATGAATTCTAAATCTCTTACAAATAATTTTTTTTTTTTATGTCTCATTATATTCACATCCATGAATTTCTAAATTCAGCTATTTGTATACTTTTATTTGCAAAACATTGTCTTGGTCTATCTGAACTTTAATTCTAAAAGTAAGTCTTAATCAACCTTTAGATATCATATTTGCACAAGTTTTTGTTGTCTAAAAACTTGTCACATGACTTTCTGATTTGTGCATGTAATAAAGAGTTTTGAAACCCATAAGTGTTACACTAAACCTGTATATAATAAGTTCATTTAAAAAACAAACCATTGACTCGGTTAAATTCTACGAATCCTCCAGCTGCAGTAATTCTACGAGCCTCAGTCTCGTTACTTGGTTTATGATCGTATGATAACTGTTCTACCACACCACGTACACTGGCTATTGATCTTGAATCTCCTACATTTCCCTGTTAAGTCAAAAGTAAATGCACCATTAACAGTTAAATAGCAGGGATTCCTAGCCTTCTTGAAATGAAAAGAACATTTTTATCATAGACAAATCAATTTCTTACATCTAATAGGCAGAAAAAAACATCAATATTGCAATTGTCCAACAAAACTTAACTAGGAATAATGTAAGCTCCAAGTAGATTTTTGTTAAACTCTGCAGACCCGACAACAAATATCCACATTCAAACATACTAACATATGATATCAAACCTTCCTCTAAGGTTTCTGTGGTTCAAGATGAGTTGAACTTACTGGGTTGTAACATGTAAAAGCTTGAAGGTAAATTATCTCCCTTTAGGCCATAATAAAAAAAAATTCTTAGATTTTCAAATCAAATTTCCTTGAATATTACATATCTTGCCCAGTTATTGTTTTATAGTATGTTCTGGTTTGTTAATCATAATTTTTTGCTGTTATTTTCTTTTTAATTGAATCAAAATCTGATGAAAACTGGTGTAGGTGTATCAGCAGCGACATGTGTACTTCTTGTTTTTTAATTTGTTGTGCTGGTAAAATCGATCAGTAAGCACAAATATAATGATGATGATAACAACAACAACACAAGTTTTTCAGCACAAGTAACAGAACTGAAGGGAAAATGAAAAATAAAATTAGCCCCCCCTCCCATATTTTTCAGAAAAGAATCTTGGATTTTTTTAATTATGGCCTTACAAGCATTATTATTTTCCTTAATGTTTATGACCTTATAACAATTTATAAAAAGCAACTGAGCTGGACTGAATATATTTATGGACAGAAGAAAGGACAGATAGATACACTAGGGGATTCCTATGCATATGCACATGGACCCCCCCACAGAAAAAGAAATGTTTGTAGGGATATAAATACATGGTTCCCCATGAAAATTGAAAAAAAAATTATAAGCCTTGGATTAAATGGTTCTTTTTTTTACAGGAGTTATCAATATCCCTATATATACATGACCCCTACAAGACTTACACAATATAAATATCCGCCCTTTAGTAGAATAATAACAGCAGTAGTTCCTGCAAGTTCATCTTTCATCAAATCATCCTTCATCATTTCCTCATCCAAAGCTAGAAATCCCCTTCGTATTGACTCACTTATGTTTCCCTGAGCTGAAAAATTAACAAAATAAGTCAAATCAGAAGCATTAATACAAAAAAAAACTGACCAGAGAAAAGGTTCCTAGTCCATGCCAGGGTTGTAACTCAGCAAAAAAATCAACAAACTGGAACAAACTTCAAACTTGATCTGAACCTTGTCATGGTATAGCAATACGCCAAACATCAATTATGAGGAAGAAAAGTGTGGAAAATGGATTTGCCAGACTCACAGAGGGACAGAGTGCAAATTTGAAATTCCTCTTCAACAAAGGTCATTGTTAGGGGACTGTAATGAATTACGAATAAAATCATCTACACCTAAGGGCAAGTTACATTGCATGTGCACACATAATATAATATTAATATTTCTTAAACAAGGAAATTTCAAATTTTCAGCATTTTGCAAATATGCTTTAAAAAAAACTTACAGTAATTTGAAACATACATGTACATGTATCTGATGTAAACTAAACTCACAGTAATATGGCTGTGCTAAAATCTTCTTGTGTAAATTTTGGCTAGCATACTGAGCTACTTTGGCACCTGAAATCATCATGAAAAAACATGCATTAACTTAATACTACCCAACAAATGCAAATATATAACACTGTAAAGTGTGACTGTTTTGTTTCATTGTGTACAGGTACATGTAAAAGTTCTATGCTACATATCCTATATTTTCCCAGACAAAAGTATCCTGACTTCTTTTAAACTCAATATAAATGTTAATTAATCTATTCCTGTGATAAACATAGTACATGAACCAGCCCTGTGTACTTGGATTTTCCAAACTTTTAAAGTCTAAATGCAGATTAACTTTTCCCCACATTTGAAGTTTGCTTTCTACCTAAAAATAAAAAGCTCTACAGTGTGCACCATAATACATCTGCCATGGTAAAACCCTAAACAGAGTGGACACAATATTAGTTTTTGAATTTGATGTATCTTAAGCGTAAGGACTTACAATTCATTTTGGACACAACAACTATATTCCACAAAATTTTAGAGTTAATTCAAAATTTTCAAATCAGACCAAAAATTAAAAAAATTGATTTTTGGGGTGTGGCCCTTCCACCCCTTATAACTTGAAAACTGTAAGAGATATCTGAAATCTGATTAAAAAATGCAGAAAGGGATTTTCATGAAGTATCCTATTAAAAGATTTTTTAAATCAGACCAAACATTAAAAATCTGATTTTTTTCAGGTGTGGCCTCTTTCTACCCTTTATAACTTGAAAAACCTAAGAGATTTAAAAAATCTAACCAAAATTTATAAAATGAAATTTTTTGGCCCAACTTTGACCTTTTCTAAGTGAAAATGATCCAAAACACATAAAATCTGCTGAAACATTTAATCTGCCAGAATTAAATAAAGAACACAATAAAAAAGAATAATTAAAATTGAGAAAAATACTTTCTACATGGGTTTTAATAAAACACATATTTTCACCCTTTTTGGCACTTTTTCTTAAATGGTAGGGGCCAAAAAGTCCAAATTGATTAGGAACCTTCCTTAAGTGGTTAGTAAAATAATATCAAAATTTCGGAACAATTTGGCGACCACAACATAAGTAATTGCACGGAACAAGGTATCACCAGAAGCAGACTGTATGTAACATTAAACGACCGCAAATAATAAAATTTTTTGTGGTTGTATAAAAATTGAATTTCTATTTGCCAAAGGGAAAGTGGGCCATTATAAACAACTTTCCCACACCAACAATACACTTGCCACTTGAAATTTATGAGTCAGAAAATTAATGTAAACAATCTGTAATTTGTTATTGTTGTGATTAGTACCAACACATAGTTAATGATGAACTACTTAAACACCAAATTAGTGCTAAACAACCAAACTATAAGTTAATGTCTCTTAAAAGGTTTTGGTATACGTATACATGTATGTCACATAAAAGGTCTTGATATACATTTACACATGTCACTTAAAAGATCTTGGTATACATATACATGTATGTACACTTGAAAAGTCTTAGTATACATATACATGTACATTGTATGTCACTTAAAAGGTCTTGGTATACATATACATATGTCACTGAAAAGGTCTTGGTATACATATACACATGTCACTGAAAAGGTCTTGGTATACATATACACATGTCACTGAAAAGGTCTTGGTATACATATACACGTCACTGAAAAGGTCTTGGTATACATATACACATGTCACTGAAAAGGTCTTGGTATACATATACATATGTCACTGAAAAGGACTTGGTATACATTTACATGTCACTTAAAAGGTCTTGGTATACATATACATATGTCACTTAAAAGGACTTGGTATACATATACACATGTCACTTAAAAGATCTTGGTATACATATACTTGAAAGGTCTTAGTATACATATACATGTACATTGTATGTCACTTAAAAGGTCTTGGTATACATATACATATGTCCCTGAAAAGGTCTTGGTATACATATACACGTCACTGAAAAGGTCTTGGTATACATATACACATGTCACTTAAAAGGTCTTGGTATACATATACATATGTCACTGAAAAGGTCTTGGTATACATATACATATGTCACTGAAAAGGTCTTGGTATACATATACACATGTCACTGAAAAGGTCTTGGTATACATATACACATGCCACTGAAAAGGACTTGGTATACATATACATATGTCACTTAAAAGGTCCTGGTATACATATACATATGTCACTTAAAAGGTCCTGGTATACATATACATATGTCACTTAAAAGGTCCTGGTATACATATACATATGTCACTTAAAAGGTCTTGTTATACATATACACATGTCACTTAAAAGGTCTTGTTATACATTTACTCATACATGTATGTATTTCTTTTACAGCAGATTAAACAGCCTTGTATTAAGATAAGAAGTTAAATCTGAAACACATCACACTGATGATCAAATTTAACAGAACTTGAAACTGAAACCCAAGTACTACCATTCTCCATTAGAATGGATTTTTCAAAACAATTTCCTACTTGTATAATATAGTACATTGTAGTATGGCAAGGAGATTTGTCTCTATAAAACCATTAATTAGTTGTAAAATGCACAGACCTATTGATCAGAAACAAGTGTAATTAAGTTCTTCATATATATGCAATATCTGACTATTCAGGAAATCTTTACTCTTAATGGAGTGAAAATATGTTTACTGAACAACTTCCATATCAGTCAATTATAGGAAATCAATAACTTTCTCTTTACTACATTTCTTTAATTTGGAAACTGAAAATTTTAAAAATGATTTAATTGAACAACTTGAAGACAATTAAAAAAATCAATACAAGTACAAGAAAGAATTGTGAACATTTAAATCAGTAGCCCCTTCTTATCTTTTTACTGATTTTTTGCAGTTTTACCTTAATTCAAAATACAAGTTTGTTCACCTTCAACAAGCTTTTATTACAAGCTGCAAAACTTACACTTAAGTTGACAATGCAGATATTTATACTGTAAATGAAATGCATCAGCTTGGTATGGCTGCAGGTATTGAACCTGAGCAATTGTGACAACACTGGGCACAATATTCAAAATTGATATAGCTATGAATTCTGATTGTGATGAAATACATTATATCTATTTTTCAAAATCTGTGATTTTGCAATGAAAATTTATTTTTTTTCAACAATAAATATTGGATAGTGACCCAAACTTGAACTGGTTATGAAAATTTAAACATAATTCAGTTTGATAGATGGACAAAGTAAAAAAAATTACCTTTAATAAAAAAAAAATAACCACTAATTTGAAATAAAAGTCATGGATATCTCTTTTCACCTAAGTTGCAGATATTTAAGTTAAAAAACTCAAATTACATACAAGGAGTTAACAAAATTCACCTGTGGAGACCGTGACCTTTGACTGACATGTAACCTTGAGAATCAATAAAGGCTTTCAAAGCACATTTTTGAAAGTCTCATAGTACACTTCATACACTATTCGGTCTAAATCTGTTGAAGATTGATTCTAGAAAAAGACATATGGAGGTCATGAAAATTAGATGGGAAGATTTTACATATGTGTATATATGATGGGCAAATCAATTCAGTATATGTCCTGTTAAACAACCAGGCATTCTGCTGAATTACTGAGAGAGATTTCATTCAAATGTGAATAATTACATTTACATGTCTACAAGTATGGAAGTCAGTAAAAAAATTGGAGAAATAGAGGGGGAGATAAAGACTAGAAACTGATATTTATATGTAATGATATATATGTACCTCCATGTCCATCAAAGACCCCAAAATAACTTGTGTCCTTATCTCCTGGCATAGATAAAACTTCTGTGTGGGCATCTTCCATATCTGTACAACCATAAGGAAAGATAATCATTTCATTAACTACAGTACCACCTGAAAATGGCCCAATTAATCAATAACAAATAGTATTGCATCTAAGCTTAATTAGTGCTTAACAGATTCAACTTAATTCAAATTCAGTTTACCAGTCATGGACACTTACCTGTACATATAGATAGAAACAAAGCTCTCAGGTATTCTATCTTTAGATATAAACATTACTTTTTTAAATTAGGCTGAGTCATTGTACAATAATTTATATGAGCCACAAAATACTGTGACTACATATATTCACAAGTGATAGATGTATTATTCTGACCTTTTTATTATGAATTTACAAACTTAAAATTATTTTGATGTTGAGAACTTTTCAAGATGACAATGTATTTGGATCAATATTGTTGTTTTTAGGCAAAAAAAGGACAATATAAAGTGTCTTCAAAATGTTCTGTGCTGATAACATCACTGAGCAATACACTTTATAAAAAGCTTTTTTTTCTGGAGAAAGGCACAGCTTATACATACAATGTAGCTTTTATAACATTTGAATAAATGAGAATTTGTAGTACATGTATGTGTGTGTCTAATGTATAAAGGATACTGATTCTCCATCCCTGCATACATGATGATGCCACTTTGACAAAGGAGTTCTGGCAAGAGCTGGTTGTCTTGGTAGTTACTGGTTCAGACAAAGTCTGGCCCATTTTCTATCTGTAAAAATATGGTTGACATTTACATTTGTATATTAACAGAAATTGTCATTATTAGATTTAACACAATGTCATATTTGTAAAGATGTTGTACTTCAACTTTGACATGTATAAGAGGCTGGCATTCCTTTACATTCCAATCTCTTCATAGTGCCATTTTCCAAACTGTCCCCTCTGCCATGCCATGATGCTGTAAACTTGTGTTCAAAGCATATCATTATTTAAATTATACATATAATTTTTTTTCAAATATTCATGAAAAGGTGAAATCTTCCTTGCTATAATACAACTTTCACAATAATTATTTTAATTTTCAGTATATTGTCAGGACTTCAAACATTGTAAGGTACTAGAAGTTATGATGGTACCATGGTATTGAATGAAGATGAAATCAGGGTTAGAAAATTATCATGATGAATTGAAATATTGTTGAAGTACAACCATACAAATGACCATTGCCAAATTTATAATATGTGTTATGCAGAGCCTAAAACCGAGCATCGCACTTCTACACTTAACTCACTTTTGTTCAGGCATTGAAAAAAAGGACGATAGTTGAAAGGAGCGAGATGGGATCGGTAAACGGTTGTCCATATTAAAAAAAAAAAAAAATTCAGAGTACTAAATTTTGATACCGTAAATATTTTTTTAATAATATTTTCTTGGTTTTCGATTTGCTTACTATAATTTTAGATTAATTTAAAGGCTACTTTCACTTTGAATTCACTTCCTTGACCTATTTTTGTGGGCCAGTATAACACCTTTTCAGGTTTGACTTCAGGACTATTGTTAGCTTCGGTATTAGAAATAATTATAGACATATTTGTTCTCAATCATGTCAGTACTTTGATTCAATGGAAACATTTTTCTAGGGACATAAAATAACCTCAGTTTTTGACAAGTAATTGTTGAGTGTTAAAGATACTGCATCAGAAAAATAAGTTCAATGAAATAAAGATTAGAAGTTATACTTTAAGACAAATTAGGAATCAGCTTTCCAGAGGCCCATTTTTAGGCTCTAGAAAACAATTCATTCCTGTGGGATTTCCTGTACTTGGCGATCATATAGACTGGTACATATCAGTATTGTACATAATACTGTTATAAAAAATATTTCCAGCATTTTTTCAAAATTTATACAATGTAATATCCAGGTATTAACATACCAGTATTAATTAAGATATTAGTATGTAATTGCATCGTTTTGAATTAAATCAAATCACAAATAAGTTTAAATAGTGTTACATTGAACATTAATGTTTTCAAGACTGTATAAATACAGTGTTTAACCTTTTAATGAATTTTGATTTATTTACATTTCGGAGGAGGTTGTCTACAAATGCATTTCAAATAGTAACAGTGAGTGCCAGTTTTTTGCCTAGCCCTACTTATGGAAAATAGAAATTGGATCACAATATTCAAATGTACACCCCTTCCTCCTCCAGCCCATACCCCATCCCTGTAGATGAGCAAAATTGACTGACATTGAAAGTGAAATCTGTAGGTGATGTGGTTACCCACAGATTAGTCATCAGTTTTAGCTGTGAATTATGTTTCTCTTCAGTTTGTTATTTGGTAACTTGTTGATACACCATATGCTATCTAATATACTGCTTGTGAGGTTAAGATATAGCATCGAATATTGGATATCTAGTTTGGCATGTTTAAATCACAAATTGTGGAAGACAAATAGAAAGACTATCCCACATATTTAGTTTCAAAAACATTTCACATGGTCTTAATAATGAATATATTGAATATGTTTATTAATACATGTACAATGCGTGTTAGACTATTTAGAAGGTATAAATAAAAATTGTGAGAATATAAGAATCTTTTTCTTTTATTTCAAAAAACTATGATTTCCGACTATACATGTAAGTTATCATATTTGTTTCATTTCAAAAACTTTTAAAAATCTGCATGTTTCCGTGGCTTGCTCAGTTTAACTTATTCTTTGACTAAACAGTTTTTAGAAGCAGATTTACAGCACAGTGATAGGTCTATGTAATCAACCTTTTTAGATTTTGAAACCTCTGCTCGCCTTAACTCAAATTTTGAAAAAATCTGGAACTTACATGTACATTTTTAGGTTTCACCTTCCTCACATTTATTGTATATAATCAAAATATTTCATATTTTTACTTACAAACTCATTACCAACTCAGGGAAATCAAAGCTGGGAGCAAAATTGTAAACCTTGGTCACCAAATTTATAAATATTAATACATGTACCTGTTCATGAAAATTTGACAAAATTAATAGTCATGTCTACATAGATATCTGAACATTTCCATGATACAGTATAAACTCATCATACATTCAAATCATAAACTATGATATGGTGATGATGCATAACATAGATCTAGCAAAAACTGGCAAAATTATAAACCGAGAACAAAATTAAGAAAGCATTCATAAAACAATATTTTTTCGAACAGTGTATCGGTGGCCCTAGGTCAAATAACTTCTGGCCGACAATCAAACATTTCTTCAGTAATAAAGACATAATACTGAAAGAGAATGATCAATTCATTAATGACCAAGAACAAGAATTTAACAACTTTTTAATAAATGTGGCAAAGGATATAGGATCAGATTTAGCTACCAATGAAGAACACCACCTAAGTATAACACAAATAAATAAACAAGATATTGAAATGTTAAAATTTAGAGAATGTAGAAAAACAAATTGATGGAGCTAATATTAAGAAAGCAACAGGCAAAGATGGTATTTCTCAAAAATTGCTAAAACTTCCTAAACCAGCCTATCACAAATTTGATAAATAAAAGTTTAATAACATCTAAATTTCTAGAAAAACTAAAAGAGGTCCAAATTGTGCCATGCCATAATAAAATAAAGAACTAGATAAGTCTAATTATAGACTTGTAAGTATTCTTCCCTATATTTCCAATTTTTTGGGAAAGGTCATAGATGTGCAATTGAATGAATTTTTCAACCATAGTTTCCATCCCTATCTTCCAGCCTTTTGGGCTGGCTATGGTTGTCAAACCCCATTATTGAAAACTGTGAAAGACAGGAAAAAGGCATTGGATGATAATAAATTTATAGGTGCAGTTTTGATGGATTTAAGCGAAGCATTTGATTGCCTTCCACATAATCTTCTCCGACATTGTCTGTCAAACTAGGATTCTCATTTAGTAAGTGGGAGAAAATTTATAAAGGGGTGCCACAAGGGTCAATTCTAGGCCCGGTATTATTCAATATTTTTCTATATGATATTTTCTATTTCATTCATGATTCTTCTCTCTACAACTACATTGATCACAATACTCTTTCTTATGCTGGATACAATCTCGATGAAGTCAAAACAAAATTGTCAGATACTGAGATAGCTTAAAATTGATAGATTGGTTTGCAGTGAATCACATAAAGCCGACCTTGATAAATTTCAGGCATCAGTGCCATTGGCTAGAGAGTCCATGTATCTATATTTTTAAGGAATGTGGTGATTATATTATGTTTAATAGATAGAACTTCTTTAGACCAGCATTTTGAGCCCTCATTTACTGTAATCGAACAAGGGGTTGCAAAGGTATGACATTTTTAAAGTCCCAAAATCATCCCCCTTTTTTTCCACTCGCAAAGAAATCAGAAAATGACTTTAAGCCATTTTTTGAAGGCAAATACTGAAGCCATTATTGAAATGACATCATTCAACATTTATTTTCTCAAAGAATGGAGTCTTTTTATTGAAATTACTATGTATTATGATCAGCCTTTTCCTCTTTTAGGAATATAACCAAGCCAAGTACTACGGCAAGTCTGTTTTGACGGGGTCAAAACAGCCTCCATGACCATTTTTCCCTTGCCAAAAAATAAAAATGCTTACTACAAACTTTTTTCTTGGCTTAAATCATAAGAGAACTACAAGAATTCTTCAGGATAGTAGTGTTAATAATCAATCCAAACATAAAATTTAAGATTGATCAACTACTTTATATCCCACTTCTACCATTTCAGCATGTAATGGCAAAATGGCACTATAGTATCTGTAGTGCAGTGCATCCAATTCAGTATAAGACTAATAACCCATATCACTTAATGTATCATATCTTTAAAAGTAGTAAAGATATGATCAAGAAAATTGGCATGCATTGTCATTATAGAATAAGCAAAATTTTTATTTTGGTTTTGAGTGTTGTCATGGAGAAATGGCAGCCATTTTGAATCAAGATGGCCACCAAATTATGACAACAGTTGGTTTTTTTCACTTAGTCCAGATTTTTTAAGCTAGTCCTTTCATGTTTTGTTATTTCCTGTATTATGACATTATTTATTTGTGTACTGTAGTATATTACATGAGAGACGAAAGGAAAGGCAGCCATTTTAAATAAAAATGGCCGCTGCTCTCGTTGATATCCATTTCGCAAACGAAAAGTTTATTTTCAGCAATAACTTTCTTAAAAATCAACCTATTTCTACAATCTTGGTATCATTTTAATCATTTAAATTGAATATTGTAAAAGTACATGCACATGTATAGATTTGATAAATCAAGGATTTTTATAACAGACAATATAAAAATCCTAAGATAAGTGAGGAACTTTAAAATGGTAAGTTTCAAACTGGTTATTTTTTTTTAATGTTTACTTCTTGTTTTATCCAATGCTTCAGATGCTTGCATGTAAAATTGACCAAGTTTTGTAAGGTTACTGACTGAATTGATTTAAAATAGTTGTTAAATCAAAATATCATGATTCTGCCATAATAGCTTTACCCTATAATCACATATGTCATTTCGGTAAGCGACTGTATTTGTGCAATGTAAGTGGTTCTCTTTTGTGTGTATGTGAAGTTTTTACATCTTCAGGCAGTAATAAGCAGAGCGAAATGTTGACTTTACTTCATTTATTGCTTTTCTTGATTAAGACAATATTTAAATATAACTGCCATCATGATCATACAGTGAGTCAAGACAAACCAAATCTAATCAAAAAGAAATATAAAAATCTATTTAAATATCAGTTAGTAAGAATATCTGTTGTAATTGCAAGAAATAATTACAAGAAAAATCAGTATACACATGTAAGAATGTAAATACAACATGATAAGATAAAAAATTGAGTCAATGCAGTACTTTTGCAGTGAAACTGACTGTATTTTTTTAAATGGTGTGATATTTTAATAGAAAATATATTTAATTTTCAAAATATTAATCTGATAAAACCACTAGAACAGTTATGTCAAGACATAAAAAATATCTAATTTTTTTAGGTGTCTTAATTAAGAATAATACATGCATTTTATGATAGCAGATATGATGCATGAAGTCAATTTCCCTACAACATAACATATGATTTTCCTATAAAAAACAGCAATTACATCTATATGGAAAGTCCAAGGATTCTCTACAATAAAAAATCATTAATTTAGTATGTGCACTAGATGCTATAAATAGATAAAAATTGGTAAACTCATTGTAGTACTGAAAGTATAACAGATATTAATTGTCTTGAATAAGTGTACATGTCATACACAAAGACCTAGGAAAAATATTCATCATAATACTTTTTATATTCAGAACAAATAGATTCAAACTGTGTTAAAAACCAGGTTCTACCACTGGTGTCCTTGGGGTTGATCTCAAAATCCGAATAAAAGATAAAAAAAATTTCAACAACACTAATGTCATCTTTGTTGGGCCATTTGAAGACATTTTTCTTAAGGTTAGACATTGACCAGCAACATCAACCTGAAACTAAAACATTACAAAACTGTGAAATTAGTGTTACAATATATACCATTCAGCATGTAATTATACCCTAACTCTTGGTAATATTTATTTGTGTATCCTCATCTACATGAAATATGCATGTCCTCCATAACATGTGCTTTCACTTCAAGTCGGCCAGTGACAATGTTACAAAAATGAATCTGATGTCCAGCAGCAGGTAGCAATCCACATTTGAAGATCCAAAATTGTCTTGCGAACTCATTAGCATCATAAAGGAATTAAGAATTGACATCAGTTAACTGAAAGAAACAAGAAGGGACCACAAAGAACCAGGCTCAACAAGCAAAAAGATTCAATTAGTAGTAAAAAATGTTGTCAAAAATACAATTCTACTTAAACTTTAATGAATTATTATTAAAAAGCTAATTTAAAAAGTAAAATTTACAAACTGCTTTAAAATTCAATATTGCTCAATAATTCTAAAATGACTCTATCTAGATTATAGCATTCTGTACATTTTATATTCAAATAAATCTTATCAATAAAAAGTTTGACGAAAGAACTAACCAGAATAGTTTCTGTCTGTCAGTAGTTGATATATCTCCCCCTTGGTGATCCCATTTGTCAACAAGTACTCATTAGTAATATTGTCCAATTATGTACTTGTTGATACATCATTTAACAATTCTCCAAGTGTAATACATGTAGTTCTTGACTCAACAGTGGCTAATAAAATAATTACAGATCAATGACTGTTTGTTTATAACAATTAGTATAACTCACAATATTCATTAACCATAGCCAGCAAATTGAATTATATAATAATATATCAAAACACCATAGACTGTTCAGAATATAGTAGTTGAAAAAATTAAATACATGTACATGCACTAAAATGTACAAGTAACAACTAAGGACGGAATTACTTTCCCTATCAAAATGCTAAACACTTACTTAATACTGCTTGAATATTTTAAGAGCATTGTTAATGTTGGAAAAAAGTAAACAAGCATCCCCCTTTTCCTAAATGTCGTATTCGGTAATAAATCAATCATATTCGTAGCAGAAGAGAAAAATAGAGATTTTAAATCCCATTATTCTTTAAATAATAAATTATCATTGATGTAAATCCTATGTAGAAACTCCAAATTTACTTACAAGCACAGTGCGAATCGATAACGGATTCCGTTAGGTCAGGGTCAGCCATGACGGTAAAAGTGTCTCGAACCTTCTATAGCCGCCTATTCCAACGCTTAAAATAAATATGTTCCTGATTACAAATCGAGAGCAAATTCAATTAAATTTAAAGAAAAAAACTTGAAGAATTGGAATATGCATGTCGTTAAGCCGTACTCTGTATATTTACCTTATTTTTTTCTCTTCAAAGTATTGAAAACAAAATTTCAAGGTCGATTTGGGAAGTGTATCGGAAACGACTTCCATTCTAAAGATATTTAAATCCTAAGCTCTTATTGGGTGTTATTTCTATTTCAATATGACGTCAGGAACATATTCATTTTTAAGTTTGAAAAACGTATACTCCGCTGAAAAAATCGTGCCGCGCGACGTTAAATCCGTATTGGTACCGTTACAAAAAATGACGATAATTGATCCCCATTCCGAGAACTATAAACAACAAGACTTATATTCACTACAAAAAGTATTTTATTAATTATTTATTCATAAAAAAAAGTAATAGCTAATGTAACCTCCAAAATAGAAGGATTTTGGCAACGTAAATACTAAGTCAAATTCTTTACCAGAAAACAAAATGGCGGCCATATATGGTCGCATTGGCATCTCTACATTGGCCGAAAAACTTACGATAAAAACATTTCTTTCAATCTTTGTGATAACATTATAAAATATGAGGATGAAGTAAAACTTTTGTGAGTAACAATAGATCACCAGATAAAATTTGATACTCATATAGCCAACACTAGCAAAAAGGCCTCTAAACAGTTAAATGTTTTAAAAAGGATAGGGAAACACTTAAATTAATTGGGAAGGTTAACAATTTACCACTCTTATTTTGTCCAATCTTAACTATTGCCCTGTCACTTGGCACTTTTGAAGCGAGGTTAATACTAATAAAATGGAAAAAATTCAACAAAGGGCTCTTAATTCCATCTATAATGACTATACTAGCACATGTGAGGAGCTTTCATTAAAATCAAAAATGCCATCACTGAAAGTAAGAAGAATTAGAAATATTGCATCTGAAACTTTCAAGATAATAAATAGACAGAGCCCTGTATATCTACATGACCTAATTGAAATAAAGGAAAAATAAATATAATTTCAGATATCAGAACACAGCAAAACTACCTAGTGTCAGAACATCAAGGTATTGGTTAAATCCCTTTAAATATTTTGATGCAAAAACCTGGAATGACCTGCCAGACCAATTTCGTACAGAATCCTCTTTAACCCTATTCAAGGATCTTCTAAACTCATGGAACAGCTTTTACACTGTTGACTATTTATAGTGCTGCTCTTTCATTTTAATCTGATTTTGCATTTGCTTTATTTGTTGGCTAGTGATTTAGGTATGTCTGAATGAAAAGGACTATAAATACATGCCATGTATCGTGAAATAAATATTATTTATTGTAGTGCATCTATTACGATTTTAAAAGCTCCCAGGAGCTTATGTTGTATTGTTTTAAAATACTGATGTTAAATTAATCTTTAGTATTGCATTTCTATGCTAGATTTCATCATGGACATCAATGACCCTGGAATCATTCTTAAATTTTGAATTGAAGCCATGGCATTGCCATTGTCGTTTATGTCATCCTTGCAAAACCTTTTAATACAGGTTTCTTATCTGAATATGAATTAAACACCCTTACGAAAGACATGGTTTGAAAGCAAAATATAGATGAAAAAAGATCAAACAGATTTATCAGAGTAGAGCTTAGCTGAACACTTAAAATACTCATTTACATTTATGCTTTTCCATCCATAATAATAAAAAAAATATTTGTTTAGTACGGCAAATTGGATTCCTTTAATACTTCTGCACTTACATCTTACACTGACGAGCAATTACATTTATGACTGACAGTCTATAAACAGAAACTTCACGACGGCATGACTGGAGTAACAGTTTCTATTTTCATTAAATTTCCCATTGACTTATCACAACCTTTGACATAAACATTCCGCCATGTGGCAGTCTGAATTCTCTAGGGAAAAAGTTTTTCTGGAGAAAAAGAAGTTGATAGCATTCTTGTTAGAAAAACTTGTATCACTGAAATCATTACGGGTTAAAGAAAAGATACATAAAAGCGAACTTTACAAAATTAAGGAAATTTCCGTTAGCGGAGTAATTTTAAAAAGACTAAAAAGCTAAACTGATTGACGGACAAATATTGAAATAATTTCCGTACTTTTAAAATTGACACGAATAAAAGAACTATAACGAAAAAGCGTATTTTAACACAACCGAACCAATATTGAATAAAAAGAACATAAAATAACCAAAATAATACGTACATAGAAACAAAAGTAAATGAGCAACTCGGACTCCACTAAAAACTGGGAGCATATATGGACCAGGTGCACCGGAACGGAGAGCATCCTCTGCTTTAATAATGTCACCGAAAGATAAAAAAGTCTGATTGACTTGTGTAAATTTATTAAAATTATAATCAAAAGAGTGAGTCCTGATGTCTAATTTCATCAATACTGTAATATATCTAACATGTCTGTAAATAGTTTTGTATAGCATAACCTGTATATATGTTATATGTCTCTATACAAAATATGTGGTTTATGAGAAATAAAAAAAGATAATAAAGGAAACAATAGAACTATTTCGCAATCTTTCGTGTGAGCTATGGACAAGCTGACTTTTTAGCTACAATTGACTACATTTCTTGACATATATAATGACACAAGCTATTAAGTCCACCGATCATGACAATTGAAACAAGTGGATTAATAACTTGTTATTAATAAAAATCTGTATTGTAAATAATTTTAATAAAATTATATTGCTTAAACATTAATCATTTTATTTCAAAGATGAATTCAAATAATTGCCTTATAAAGATAGAAATATACTTTTTAAAATATCTATCGTTTTAGTATGCTACATTTTTTTCCAAAAAAAAAAAAAAAAAAAAAAAAATATCACATTATTATTGTACTATTGTGTCTTTAGTCAATGAAATCATTTGAAATATCATCCAACATTTTTATTGGAAAAAGTAAAATACAGGTTAATATAAACTATCAAACCCTTTATAGGACCCAATAATCCCTAAACTTTATTGATGTTGTTTTAGTCTAATAATTGGATGTTGGAGAAACGTGAACACACCGAATAGGTCAGCAAGTAGAGGAGCACAATTTGTTCCCATTGGAATGACGATCGTTTGTTGAAAAATGCGTCCACCACACTGGACAAATATGTTGTCGATAAAAATTCCAGCATTTTGAAAACATCTTCTGTTTATTTGGAATTATTATTTTTTTACAAAGTATGAGGAATACCAAAAACTATATCTTTGTATGTAGGTGTACCATCTTTTTGGAGAAACAACGACGTATAATGTTTTAACTGAGTAAACCAATTTGTTTACATTGACTATGTACTATGTATTCTCTGTTTAATCAATTCTACCTATGTAAAACTGAAGGTTATTTAGCTCTATAATGAGGTGGCAAAACTCTAGATTATTCAGCAATTCGTTTTCATGTGACATTCATTTACCTTTATCTCATACATATTTAAAATTTCATGTTCCAACGTACCAGAGGAATTAGGTATACGATTAAAAAATTTGATAATATTCAATTGAACTTTAAAATGTAGAGAGTTCTATTTGTTTTCGCTTGGAAAGCAATATTAGTAGTCTTATTATAGACACCAAGAATTTCTTTGATTAATTTTAAGTGTAAGAGTTCCTAGGGGTCTGAGTCACTGAATGTTTTTCCAGCTCTTCATGATCATATCTTAATTTCATATAGGCCAACAGGTATTACTAAAGATTCCAACAAACTTTTTTGAAATTTTAAACCAAGCCTCCCTTCCATTCCCCATCAAGTTTTTTTTTCATTCAAATTATCATTACAGGTAACTGCAATTTCAATGTAACTGTATAACTATATTGTCTCATCATTAAAATTGGTGACCGTGATTTTGAGTTATAATTGTGCGAACTGGGATTGACGGGCGGACAGACGGACAGACGGAGAATATCTAAAACCAATATATAGGGAAGCAGGGTAAATTTTCGGTAAGATTTACCAAAAAAAATGTAACACGTTGTAACAAATGCATTATCACTAATTAAATTCAAGTCCTGATTGACTAGAAACCGGCTTTACTTGGTTCACAAAGTAGAACTTTCCATTCAAATACGACACGGAAGAAATAGAAATCGATCTAAGTCCAAGATAGCGGACCCTTAACCTCTACCGGAACATATCAATTTATGTAAATAATAATGAATCATCTCGACTCTTGTATAATGTGTGTGTCATTTTCCATTATACCCAAAAACAAGGGTTATACTCTCGGTTTTAGTGTTTATTATGAGTCAGAAAATCGTTATACATATAACAACTTTAAAAAAAATATCCCATACTCTCTGGCTCTGTACTTGCGAGAATTATAAATATATATATATAGGTCTGAAAAATTCCCAACGATGTTAGAACTGTCAAATTTGCGATGCAAATTTTTGGTCGTTCCCTCCGCGGGACTCGAACTTGTACCGCTGTGACATCAATGTTCAATGCACAAAGTGCAGCGCCCTAGACTACTCGGCGATATAAAAATATAGCTTTCGCTGGCCGGGTCATTCCTCCTCGTATGATTTATCTAGGGCTGTAACTTAGTACACGGTGTATGGTAGTACGGGACAGTACATTTAGGTGTTATTATGTAGGATAGAGGATCAAATTAATGATGCATGTCACAACAAATCAATATTATACAACGTCTCAGAATGTGACGACCTCTACTCTGCTCCATATATATATATATATATATATAGAAGGGTCTGAAAAATTCCCAACGATGTTAAAACTGTCAAATTTGCGATGCAAATTTTTGGTCGTTCCCTCCGCGGGACTCGAACTCGTACCGCTGTGACACCGCCTGAACTAAGTCCAGCGCCCTAGACCATTCGGCCAGCTAGGCTATTGTATAGACGTTGTATATATATATATATACACACACACACACACACACGCGAATTACATAAAATGTATAAAGGGACTGATTGGGGAAGTACAGATTTACATAATATAGAAATGAAAGAAATGAAAATAATTAGTCTAGTTTCAGTATAGGAGTTTGGGTTGTGCGGCCAGATTTATAAACCTTGGGATCAGGGTGATGATTCTGAATTTCAATTAAATTACAAGTAATAATATTTCTAATAACATCAAAAACGTAATCAATTACAACTGATTACAATTACAAGTAACGATTACCACATGTCTGATTATGATGCTCTTTTCATTGTTTAATTCAATAAAAGCAGTTTAGTGTTTTTAAGTGTTTACCACCAATTGTGAGCCTTTAAATCGACCTGAATATGCTTGCATTTCGTTTAATGCAGACATCATGGGATTAAATATGGCGCTTAAAAATGATCTGAGATACATAATTTTCGAAAGTGTAATGTCATCCATATAACACGATGGCTAATGGAAGATGCTGAATTTTCATTGTTTTCATTAATGAAATGGACAGTTTAGAGGAATGTTGCCTCGGAGTTTTTTGTTTTTTGTTTTTTGTTTTTGTTTTTTTTTTGGGGGGGGGGTTAGATCAAATTTATTACACATAACATTCTTTTTGAGTTTTCTTCTTGCAAATCACACAGAATTATGTATTTTAAATGAGCAAATACTGTTTGAAAATATTTAAACAAATTTTCTTTGAATATTTAAAAAATGTGTTTGGCATTCACCTATTTGATAAAGTTCTGTACCCACAATTTTCTTTTTGAAATATGAAATAATGTCAGATAAGTGTTCACTACACAAATTTTATGAAATTTTATTTACAAGTTTTTTTTTAAATAGTAAGCGAAACTGTGAAGATTTTTTTAATCTATATATAAAATGTTGTAGAAGATCGCTTACATCTAGATTCAAGCATTACTCAGTACATGTATTTGAATCCTCCATTGCTGATGGTTCGATATTATTCAGGCACAGTGGCGGACCCAGAGTTCCAAAATTCATGACAGGATCACGGGTGAGGATCACGATGTGCCCAATTTGTCAACAATTTTTAAAAATTGCAATTTTTTTAGAGGGGGAGCGGTCCCCCTGGATCCCCCACTGAGGCATCAAGTACTCACTCTACAACATGGTAATTCTGCTGTACAAATGCAGATTTTTTGTAATGATCGTTGTGGTCAATGGTAAGAAAAACCTATATTTTTCTTCTTAAAATTTCATAGCGTGTTCTTTCAAAGTCGTCTTTTAGGCATATAAGGAAAATGTATCTACTAAAGTATTAGGTAAAACTTAAACTTAATATAATTACTTAAAATGATTTTAATTTCCGGAAAAAGTCTGCTACCATTTCCGTCAATTTTGTTGGTTTTATATTTAATATACAAAGAAATAGTCCTTATTTTTTCAGCCTCTTTTAATTTTGATTAGATTTAAATATGACTATTTTTTGACTATTTAAAACACTTAATGTGTGCACCAGTTTCTTTGGTAAGACACCACATAAAAAAAGTCTCACTACATTTTCATTTTGAGCTGTCAACAAATAAACAACTTCCGGTTTTGTTAAGGGCTAGAAAAACACGTGAAATGCAATGTATAGACAGCAAAAGACAATTTCTCTGACAGGATGGCGGCTTGCTGCGTTTTGGGGTGGAATGTTAGGTTCAATCGGTGCATTTATGTATGCAGTTGCCATATATCCCATGATGAACATAGAAAAATATCGTAAGTCATGCATGTCCAAATGCAAAGTAAAGAGTTACCACTAATACCAGAGCTTTTATGGTAGCCCAATTAAAATCATTAGTTTTATCAGGGATTGTATACAAAATTCCTGATTTTATTGAGAGTCAAATAATAGTGTACAAACACATAAAATACGTTTGTATGCTCTATGCACAGTGACTCGTAAAAGTGATTTTCTGCTAGCGCTTGATCTTTGTTTTTTTTTCCTGATTTTTGCGGTTTAAGGTAAATCACAAAAAAACATAAGAGCACTGTTTAGCAAATTATAGGCATGATATACTGATAAAGGGCCTCCCTGGTATATGAGTAGGAGAAGAGAAGAAACAAGTCTTGTCCTACCAATTTTCAAGACCCATGCATGTCCGGGTGTTAAAAGAATAGGCCTGCAGCAGTGCTAATCTTCTCATAAAAGGTGACTAAATAATGCTCAGAACTCTAGCAAGGGGCTAGGATGCTTTGCCCATTGAGCAACTGGGATATGTGCCCCAGGTGGTTGAATGGGGTACCCCTGGCGTGTTACATGCTGGGGTTGTCAGGGTATAGAGTGGTGCACTGTGTTGGGAAAGATGCCACACTCCTCACACGTTAAAGAACCCTACTGTGGTATTCTCCTGGAGTAGGAACCATAGGGCTCCGCCACAGGAGGCTAAATTCCCCAACCCTACCCACCTCTCCCTATTTCCAGTGGCAATCAAAATTTCTCGACCCCATTGTCCTTGTGTCCCATCCCTTCTTCATTTCATCATCATTTCATGTTCATTTTATCATCAATTTCATGTTCATCCTCTCAATATAGCTGAAATATTGCTGCTCGGACGTTAAAATCCAACAAACAAAACCAATTTTCAAATGCCTGAAAATTGTAACAATTTTTGCCGGACTACCACTTACTTGGCAATTTTCTGTAGCCAGACAACTTATCTTCACATTGAACCATGCAATTTGTGTTGTTCATGCTATGGAGGCAGCGATTTTTTAGGAAATTCAGCGGTTTTTTCACAAATCCAACATCAACCCAGACTGGAAATGCCACCCAGGTCTCACTAATTAGCGACTAGAAATGACAAGATGGGACAAAAAGTCTAGTAAAGTGACGCTTCTTGTCATTTCTTGTTTTTTACTATTATAATTCATGGCAAACTTTATGGTAGTTTTGTACATTCTGTCCAGATAATATGATTTATTCATTATCATTACAGAGCATCAACAGAAGAAAAACAGACAAGGAATGGATATAGAGAAATTACAACCTGGAGGTTGGTTTTGATATAGAGTGAAACCTGTCTAAACCAAACCCTTTTTTGGACTGTAGACTTAGTCCAGTTTAGACAGGTGTAAGGTTTACTCAGACTCAAAATCTTATGAACTGATTTGAGGAGCTGGTTCAGACAGGTTTTTGGTTTATTCAGGTTTTTTTGTCAGGTCCACTGTACAATATAATTTTAGTTCAGAACATTTATATACAAATGTAAGGATAACATACATGTACATGTATATGGGTTCTAGCAGAAATAACTTTACCTAAGACCCCTAAATAGACAAGTACACATTATTTTCACCTTGCCAACTTGTTCAAATCTGCCTCTTTGTTTTCTATGTATATGAAGGATAATTACAGTGTATTATGACCATAAAATTTTGTTGTTTAATGGAATAGTACTGTTGTTGATGGTCCCGTTAATGGACCTTGCTATTTTGTGATAAATGGAGTGTTAGTTGATTGTCTTTATGAATTTTACAACTATTAAATTACTTCTTTGTGACCAATTTCAGTTGATTTTGACTTTTAATTTGGGCCTGTTTTTCATGTTGGATTTGTATTTGTTGATTTCAATAAAAATGGAATTGCTGTGATTCTTTGATATGCTGAATCTTACAATGTTTTAGGTTTTTGATTTTAAGCTTTGTGTGGATTAGTCCACATAGATCTTGTCTGTTGCATTAAGATTGCGGCTGTTACTATAAAAAAATACATGTACATTCAAGTCAAGCATATTTTTAATACATAAAAAGTTTATATATTCAGTATTTCATATTTAAATTTCAAGTTTTAAATAATGCATTTGTTTGTCTGTGTATTAACAGAATGGTTTGTACATAAGGAATAGAGTTGGAATAACACATGTGAATTTACATCATATTTTGAGTTATCCTTCTTTGTATATTCTAAATACATTATGTTGTTTTTTCCAGTACAAGGTATATGTGCCAAGACTATTATCTGAATATAATAGCATTAAAACCTATGATTTTTCATCACTGTATACTTCTATTCCCCATACTCAGTTAAAATCCCGACTTAAAAACAATACATCGTTGTTTTTCCAAAAAAGATGGTACACCTAGATACAAATATATAGTTTTTGGTAGAGATTCCTCATACTTTGTAAGAAATAATTCCAAATCATCTTCCAAATATACAGAGGAAGATGTTTACAAAATACTGGAATTTTTAATCGACAACATATTTGTCCAGTGTGGTGGACGTGTTTTTCAACAAACAGTTGGCATTCCAATGGGAACAAATTGTGCTCCTTTACTTGCTGACCTATTTCTTCACTCTTATGAGGCTAACTTTACAGCTGATCTGATCAGAAAGAAAGAATATCGTTTTGCTAGATCCTTCAATCTCAGTTTCCGCAATATAGATGACATATTATCTTTAAACAATCCTAATTTCGGGGATTTGATACATCGAATCTACCCAAAAGAACTTGAGATAAAGGATACTACAGACACTGTGAAGTCAGCCTCATATCTTGACCTACACTTAGAAATCGATGGTAAAGGAAAACTATTGACCAAACTTTATGACAAACGTGATGACTTTTCATTCAGAATTGTCAACTTGGATCAAGGGAACCAAGGTCATAGTGGTAATCAAAAGAATGTAATCCAGGGACAAAGACCAGACATGGAAAACAGACACACACAACAAAGAACATAAAGTAACTAAAATCATACATGCAAAGTAACAAAAGTAAATGAGCAACTCGGACTCCACTAAAAACTGGGAGCATGGACCAGGTGCACTGGTAGGGTAAGCATCCTCTGCTTTTCTAGAAACACCCGCCGAGTTGCTAATAAAAAGTCAAGTTGAATATTCATACAACGACAATCTGACATAAGAACTAGCCTTTTGGAAGAACTATTCTTTTTTCAGTATCTTATTTCATGGTGGTTTTGTGATTTGATCGACAAATTTTATTCTGGTATGTATTACTAAATTTATTATGTATTTTAGGTATGAAAGTATGGTCGGATCCTTTTGCTGAATATAAAGGGAAGAAAGCTAAGAAGGAATGACTCTCTTATATGTTTTTGTTTTGTAACATATGAACTTGTATTTAGATAAAATATTTATTTATTTGATTATTTATTATAATGACTTATGATGATTGATCAAATGACTTCAGTCTAAGGCAAAATAAATAGAAATAATAGTCTTGTTTCCTGCTACCAGCAAGAAAAAAATATAGTGTAGGTAGGTAGGGAAAATATTATATTTTTCAAAAACATTTACATTGAGTTAATGGGGAAACGATCTTGGCTTAAACAGTACTTGAGCCAAAATGGTCATGTTTAGAGTAGGCAGGGTAGCAGGAAACGGACATTATTTATTTTGGTCTAAACTTCTATATGGCAGATATTACATCATTTGACTTTTTTATGATGAGAATGTTTGATAATTTAAACAGACCCTTCTGTGAAATAGTGCAACAGAACAGTTTATTCAATGTTTGAGCATGCACAGGCAACATCCTATTGGAAGTCATATCACCGACCTCAGACACATTCTTTTACTCCAAGGTTTCTTCACTTAGTACCTGACAAATAAGCAGAAGAGTGACAACTGGCATGATGTCAGTGTTTTGACACTATATAAATACCATGATATTGTGATGTGCTTTCCTGGATCATTCTTTGGTTTGGTGATTTTATCAGTTGCCGATCCGGAAGGGGGTTTAGGGGTTGGAACCCCTCCTTTTTATTGGAAAATTTGTCATTTTTCTGAGTAAAACTGACAAATATGGTTAATAATGTCCTAGTACCCCCCCTTTTTCTGAGGAACCCTGGCTGGTACCCAAAAGTGTCAGGATCCACCCCTGATTTTAATCATACACTGTACCTATCAGAAAAGAACAAGTTATGTTTGAAAAAACAAGTGATGTTTGAAAAACACCACACATGCTTATATCTATAACCACTCCTAGAAATAACAAGCCATTGCATAAATCCACACTTAAAGTCAAAATGTATCTTGATATGGCAACACTCCATCCACTACTTTCCTCACCAGGGTTTTAGATCTGTCTATACTGGCAAATATCGTTCATATGAAATTCATGTGAAAATTGAGCTTCACTTGAAATTTACATGATTGTCATGTGAAATTCACAAACTTCATGTAAAAATTTCATGTGAATTTTGCAAAAAAGACTCCGTCAAGAACTATATATGCTCAATTTGGGTGAAACTTATGTAACAGTAATCAAAGAAACCAAGGTTATAAAGACCAGACATGGAAAACGGACATACACAACAAAGAACATAAGTAACTAGAGTCATGCAAAGTACCAAAAGCAAATGAGCAACTCGGACTCCACTAAATACTGGTAGCATGGACCAGGTACACCGTTAGGGTAAGCATCCTCTGCTTTTCTAGGAACACCAACCGAGTTGCTCATAAAAAGTCAAGTCCGGGGTAGACGAAAGAGGAAAGGAAAACTATGACGCATCGAAACAAATCAATTTTCATGCCGAAGATGGATACACCGTAACGATCCACGAGTTCATGATGACGACCATAAAACTTTTGTAGTGATGACTTCAATCTTGTAGCGACATAGAACAATGCAATGTCATAATCTTTTAATCACATATTTGAATTGTTAGGTAATAACTCTTGATGACTATTTCAAACCATATTTTACAAGTTTCTTTATTTATAAACAAACCATATTGATGATGTTTTCATTGAAGACTGTCAATATCAGCTCGGGGCTGATATTGGCTTGAAACTGCCAGCATTATCAAAAGGGCTAAAACGTCTATTTTACTTCCTAGTATGTGTCAAATGGTATAACTACATTTTACGTAAATGTACTTTTACTGAAATTGCTAAAAACAGTAAAGAAAAAAAAGTTTCAAAATCCTGTTTCACGTTCAAGCTGCAAAACTCGACACCCGTTACCAGCGATTCCTCTCGCTTTACAGTGTAAAAGGGATGGTCAAGTGTGAAGAAGTTTTAAGCCAGTCTTTGATTCCAAATGTCGCTTAGAAATTCATGACAGCAAGAAAGGAAACGTACTTCTTCGTATCTAGTTTAATTTCTGTTCAGATATTTTCTGCATATATTTAAATAAGGCGACAACACTGAATGAGTAATCAAGGGAACCAAGGTTATAGCGGTAATCAAAAGAATGTAATCCAGGGACAAAGACCAGACATGGAAAACATATATACACAACAAAGAACATAAAGTAACTAAAATCATACATACAAAGTAACAAAAGTAAATGAGCAACTCGGACTCCACTAAAAACTGGGAGCATGGAGTTAAATGAATTAATCGAACAAGAGTAATCATGGAAACCAAGATTTTAGCGGAAATCAAAAGAATGTTATTCAGGGACAAATACCAGACATGGAAAATAGACAAACACAACAAAGGATATGAAGTAACTAAAATAATACATACAAAGTAACAAAATTAAATGAGCAACTCAGACGTCCCTAAAAACTGGGAATATGAACCAGGTGCACCGGTAGGGTAAGCGTCCTCTGCTTTTCTAGAACACCGCCGAGTTGCTCATAAAAAGTCAAGTCCGGTGTAGACAAACGAGGAAAGGAAAACTATGACCCGTTGAATAAATCAGTTTTCATGGTGTTGATGGATACACCATAACGATCCACGAGTTCATGATGACGACCATAACACATGAAATAGCCGTCTTCATCCATATTTGTTTAATTCTTCTAAATAGAATTTTATATGAAATATTTTACGCACGATAACATGAAAGTACCGCATTTCTAACAATATAAAATATTGAATTGAAAATATTTTATTGCACTTACAGACTAAAGGGATTGGACATAAATTATTTAAACTGATAAACGTCATCTCCCATATTACAGGAGTAAATAACTACCTAAAGGTTTTGTATGCATCAACAATAATAACTACGCAATATACTATTGAAAAAATACTTGTATTTAAATATAATATACATATACGATGAAACATAAATAATCTTATAGAATAAACTTTAATGTAGTCAATATAATATAACAGTTCTTTGAAGACGCATAGTTTGCTAAATAATATTCTGAATGTTCTTTACTTGATTGTTGTGTATCTATTAATATGTTTATTTAGGTTACAGACCACCAATTCAACCAATGAGCATTTGGAACGTACGCAAAAATAGTCCTACGCAGAAATTACCCCTGTTCCCCATAGTGCTGTGAAAAAAGTTCCCATCTTATTTAAAAAAAATTAAACAGTTTCTGAAAGGAAAAACATTTCTGTACAATTTATAGGTGCATTTGCTTCTTGTGATGTGAAGCCTAATCTCCATAATGATTTCTATATATATCCCTATCTTGTGAAAACACTGGGATTTCCCATGCTATTTATAGACCCTTCACTTCCGGTGACCAGTACTGCACTGCTGGTCGGCTAACCCCACATGCCATTCTGAGGATTGTGAGCTGACATATGTAGAATCATGCTGATATATAGTCCTCTGCAGGTTAAAGTTAAGGTAAAGTCCAGAGAAGCCATTGAATATTGTGAAATTAGCATAGAAGCCTATGGGAAGTGGAATTAGTGGTTTCTAGCCTTTATACACGGGTATTTCCGCGAGGGTTTATTATAATGACAACAATAATAATAGCATCAATCGCCCGATCAACCAACATGGGTTTTCAAATAAAAACATGACCCCTACTGCCATTGATGTTCGTTTCGACATACATGACCTACACAGCTGTACGGCGATTGTCTTGGCATTGGCAAAAAGAATCACTCTCTAATCATCGAATCTAACATATGGGTTTTAATTGGATTTGTGGTGCATGTTTCTCTTTGTTCTCGTGTTGTTTGACTTATTATCCATTTCTTTTTCGTGTTACCAGTTCAGCAACAACTTTCCCATCGTTCAGACCTTCATCTTTCTTTCGTTAAATTACAAAAAGTATTGACAAATAAATAAACTGTTTCCTAGATACTGTACCTGATTGCTCTGTATTTATTGATAAACTGATTATTTATGTCCATATATTTAAATGGGGCTATAATTGTATGAAACATGATTATATCATTAAGTCAATAATGATAATAATTAATCCTTTGTCATCACTCGCTTACACCTGACTGACCAAAATGTAGAGTAAAATAAAACAAATGACCATATTGTCTTATATGTTCTATCCAATTTGCCGACAATGACCTTCAACACATTTTTTTTAAGCTTTTGTTTTTGACAGGATAAGCCCTATGAACACCTCATTTCCTAAACACCTTACTTAACTCCTGAGTAAAAGTGGGAGATTTGCTGCATTTTTCTGTGTGCCATGTTGTAATTCCTTCGTATTGCATACCTTGTCCATCAGTCGTCATATTGGAGTAACCGACTTTATTTTGACATTGCTCCCCCATTTGAACTTGTGTGAAAATTTCCTCTATATCATTCCATCTTCTTATGACAAATAATATAGCTAAGAATATTTATATAAAAGGAAAAAGAATATTTATATAAAAGGAAAGCAAACCCCTTTTCTGGATACTTTTACGGATTGCTGTATATTTATTAATATCTCTTTTATTCATACCCAGGTATTTCCATGAACTGTATATATAATAACAATAAATGTATATAATAACAATAAATGTTGAGCAGTAATTGTTGATCAGCTTAATTGAAAGCTTCTACCTACACGGATTAAACTGAAACAAAAGGTAAGTTGAGTTACCTTCATAATTTCATCGCAATCAGTTTGTATTCCCATGCCAAAATAAACATTTATAGGTGAGACAATTTGACAATTTTCTCAACAACTCATTTCATTTGCAAATGATAGAAATACCCCAAACGGACAATCAAGTTTTTTCTACCAAACATCGCATACAGTAAAAAAGAAGATGTGTTAGAATTATTTATATATGATTGATGTTTTTTTTGTAACTTTCTTTCGAACCAAACCCACTCCTTGTGTTACTTTCAGCAAATAACATTACTGCTTTTTGTAAATTGGTAGAAATAAGGTGCAACTGTATTATTTGCTGATAGCAATGTGTGGGAGCGCGTTTGTTATTTCATAAAAAATGTCAAAAAAACCTGTACGACTTCGGAAGTTATGCAAATCAGATAATTTGGTATTGTGTATACGATCACGTCATATATCTTTTGAAAGTACGGAGTCAAAAATTTTCATAGAAAATTCCACTTCCCTTAAATTCTTCGGCGGATTTTAATCATAATGTATCATTATATGATTACATTGTGTACTAATATTTTAAATTTTTGGACTCTTCAAATGTTCAATTGAATACATAATGATTTGGTACATATTTTTTAAAACTAATTTCCCCTTCACTCCATCACCTGATTCTCCATTACAACCCTCATGCCTATTGATTGTGCCCTCGTTATCCTACGTGTCTGGATAAATACATGCCAACGTTTAAAGTAAGAAAGAGTAATTAAGGGAACTAAGATTCTAGAGGAAATCAAAAGTATATAATTCAAGGACAAAGACCAGACATGAAAACAGTCACACGCACTCCTTTTTTATGAAAGCTTTTGGAATACGTATTAGTTAAAATTAAAACAAATAAGGATCATAGATAAGGTAACAATGAAATGATGTTTTATTTTGGAGCTTACACATTTAACTATCCATTCATTTTGAATTGCAGATGAACGAAAGTTGGAATTCGTACGCCGAGCGTCTGATAAAAGCAGATAGTTTGATAATGGGTACAAACATTCTTTATACAGGCACATTGCAATCTATTTGCAAATATGGTACTATGCTTGATATTTCCCATGATAAGCTATCTTGCTTGCAGAAGATCACCAACATGTTTCTATATAACAAAACATTTATCCATAACTCGAAACAAATAGGCGATGCAATTTCTCTAGCTGGAGAGAACTACCTACAGCAACATATCCACCATCATGAAGCAGAAGAAGAATCTTTTCATACAATATTCTATACACAAAAGGATAACAGTGACGAAATAATATCTAGCCACAGAAAAAAAAACAGCTGATTATCTTTGTCTCCCCTAGAATAACTATTTTGATATTAGGCAAACTTGGTACTCTTCATAATTTTCAAAACATGGCTGATACAGGGATTCGGAGGGAATTGGATGAACTTGCACAACATCTGAAGACCGAATTATAGAATGAACAAACGACTATCCACATAGAGTTGAAACATGGAGATTTTTATCTTTGAAATAATGTAAAAATGT
The DNA here is from genome assembly GCA_037379345.1 of Perna viridis. Classification (NCBI taxonomy): domain Eukaryota; kingdom Metazoa; phylum Mollusca; class Bivalvia; order Mytilida; family Mytilidae; genus Perna; species Perna viridis. Next base: position 1,833,402 of record CM074520.1, read on the forward strand.
CATTATTTACAAACAAGACTACAGCTTTGTTTGCTTACCAGCACAACATTTTGAAAAAGGAATACTTTGATAAGTTTTCAAAAGGGTACCTACTATGTGAAATAGGAAGAGATTAATGGATATTCATTCACAGTCTTTTTTGATCTGATAAACAAATACAATAAATATCGAATGTCTCATGCCAGGTTTTGTTCTTGGACAATATTGAAATGTTGTTTTCTATGCATTAAAACTCATGTAAAGAATATTGAAAAAAAAACAAAAAATACTAAAAAATTGTTTTGTTAATTTTTAGTTGAGTCGGATTTGTTCATTTACTTTTGATTCTTATAACGTATCATTTTGGTTATTTTATGTTCATTGTTGTGTGTGTCTGTTTTTCCTGCCTGATCTCTGTCCCTGAATTGTGTTTTTTTCATTTCCACTAGAATCTTGTTCCCCTTGATCATTCTTACAAGCAAAATGTAATTCAAAGATCATTTTAATGGTTACGAAAGTAACGTTTATGTGTGAGTATCTGCAGTAAACAGTCAATCGTTGTTATATTGTACGAATAATAAAAAAAACTTAACTAAACAAACGCCATTTGACTGTGTGATTTTACTTTTTGTACCATCGGAAGGAAAAAAATATCAGATTCATCACATCGTAATGGTCAAATTCAGTCTTTCGTCTTTAAATCACACTGCGGTTTAAGAATCAAGATATGAAAAAAGAAATGTAAAGACAAAGAGGATTCTGAGGGTAAATGTACCATAAGATTGTCAGATAAGTTTCATATTGTTAACAATTTTGCCCGATTCTATCAGTTACTATTATCTAAAAGTTACGGAAGAATCATTGAATGGTCAAGTTATCTTTTTTCAGTAATATATCTCACTGGTTGACCTTAGTACCTGGCAAATAAGCAGAAGAGTGACAATTGATATGGAGTCCGTGTTTATAACACTATATATGTTTCACTAACAACTTCCGGGTTAAATGGCCACCCCACCCCCTATGTAGTGCCAAAAACAACCTTAATATAGAAATATGCATTGTAAGTGCATTTTTTTGTATGTATTCTGAACAACAGTAGTCAAAATGAATCTGAGAATGTGTACTTTAAAATCATAATTATAATTTACTACAAAAGAGTATAAATATTGTTTACAAGTGTCAGTAATTTGCCACTTTGCTGTCAGCAGAAAAGGTGAAAATATTGATTTTCAGTATCTTTTATTCAAGTAATTTTTGTGAAGAATTTCTACGGTCATTAGAATAATGATTTTGAAAGCCTTGTTTTTCAAGCTTCGCAATGGTATGCAACTTTAAGGTGTCATTTGTCCTGGGAATTCACAGTGAAACATTGAAAATTACTTGTTTAACATGTTAAGTAATGGAAACATCAGAAGTATTTAGTGAGACCTTATGTTTGTGAAGAGTTTTATCTGCTGATGTATTTCTGGCTGCTAATTCTATGATTTGGCGTACCTATCACAAAGACCAAGTGATGTTTGAAGAACACCACCGCCTTTTATCTAAACCCATTCCTAAAAACACCATGCCATTACATAAATCCACACTTAAAGTCACAATGTACCTTAATATGGTAACATTCCACCCGCTCCTCTCCTAACCAGGTTTTAGATCTGTCTTTACTGGAAAATATAGCTCATATGAAAATCATGTGAAAATTGAGCTTCACATGAAATTTATATGATTTTCATGTGAAATTCATAAAAAATTGTATATGCTCAATTTTAGGGAAAATTATGTGAATCCGTTTTCCCGGTGTAGGTATAATAAAGTTTATTGATGATTGCTTTACCTTATTGACTTCTTTTTATATCACTGCAAAAAATTGGTAACGATATGACACTGGTTTACTTGTGTCATTGTTGTCGTTCAAGTCACCATTGTCTGTAGACACTTCGTTCTCATGCAGTAAGTTGGATCAGAATAACATTTTACAAAATTGTTCTCCTAAACCACAAGAGAGAGGAAAGCTAAGACGCAAAATACATGTGTGTTCGGAGTATGGTATTTGAAAAAAAGAAAGCATGAAATTCACCAAATTACTCTTGGAAAAATCATGGAAACTGTACATGTTTGTTAGAAATATGATACTTGTTTATTAATGATAACTGTAAGGACAGATTGGTCTTACTTAACACTTAAATGTTTCCATTACTGTTTGTTTTACAATCAACATTTTTTAAAGTCACATTAAGGATTACTATGATACACGTTGCACAGATTGGAAAATAGAGGACTTAATAAACACTTTATGAGTGAGTAATCAAGGGATTCAAGATTCTATCGGAAATAAAAAGAATGTAAACCAGGGATAAAGACTAGACATGGAAAACAGACAATAGCAACAAAGAACATAAAGTAACTAAAATGATACATACAAAGTAACCAAAGTAAATGAGCAACTCGGACTCCATTAAAACTGGGAGCATGGACCTGGTGCACAGGTAGGGTAAGCGCCCTCTGCAGGCAGGATTTATTCACAAATAGACTTGAATTAATGATACCGGTATCGAATTCCTACTTTACCATATTTTCAGATTTGTACAAGTTGTGTTAAAAATTATTCACATATGTGTGATACTGAGAGTCGGTCCCCTATATTGACTTATATATTGATCCACACAAAAAATGCGACAAACGTGTTGACTTCTCATTTTATTGGTCTATGATAACATTTCTTCATTATTTGTAAATATCTAATCTTGCGATATATACATATGAAGCCCACAGAATCTACAGTGCCTAAATTTGTTCAAATATTTTAGAAAAGCTTTGAAGTCACCACTTCACATTATTTACGGTCGACATCATTCTATCGCCATTGTGCAGCTATAAGGAGAACAGATTTGTTTGCTATTTCTTAGGTTTTTTTCCGTATTAACCCGTTATTTGACAAGAAGAGACATTAACCATTTAATGTCTACACTTGCGTATATTTTCGCTTAAATTTAAAAACAAATCGGATTTGACATAATAAAAACAACTCAGTGGGCGTTTCTCGAAAAAGAAAGGTAGCATACCCTACTGATGCACCTGGTGCTTACTCCTAAAAATGGTGCTCATTTAAATTTTGTAACAGTGTCTATTTTAAAGGAACTGGAAAACAGATACAATAATTACATTGATTGGATATAATATATTTACAGAATCAAAGCATAAAACACCAATTATAGTACAATGGATTGCAGCAAAGTGCCAAAGTACATCTATGATTTAAATATTTTGAATATCTACATAATTGTTAAATAGAAAAGAAAAACACATTCTTTGCATGTCAAGTCAGAAATTGTAAATTTTACATTGTATTTTTTAAATATTTGGCCCGTGTTATTCGGCCTATATCAGCACTCAAACAGAGCTCTCGGGCTTGATATTGATACACATGCCGATATGGAACAATGCAATGTCATAATCTTTTAACCACACACTTGAATTGTTACAAAATAATTCTAGATGACTATCTCAAATCATATTTGACTGTAATTTCTTTATTTATAAACACATCAAATGAATTACAGTCATATGAATAATGAAATACGTAATATGAATGACGTCAGTTTACATTGACGACGGGCTGATATTTATGACGTCTTCATTGAAGACGGCCAATAGCCAGTTATCAGCCATATTAAAATGGGAAAAACGTCCCTTTTACTTCCAAGTATGTGTCAAATGGTATAACTAGATCTTAGATAAATGTTGACTGTACCTATACTGAAATTGTTAGAAAGTAAAGAAAAAAGTTTTAAAATCTTGTTTCACGTTCAAGCTGCAAAACTCGACACCCGTTACCAACCGATTCCTCTCGCTTGACAGTGTAAAAGGGAGTGGTCACCATGAAGTTTTCATAAAAACACAGGCGGCTGTGAAGAAGTTTTTAGCCAGTCTTTGATTTCAAATGTCGCTTAGAACTTCGTGACAGCAATAAAGGATACGTACTACTTCGTATATATTTTAATTTCTGTTAGATATTTTCTGTGTATTTTTAGTTAAATAAGGCGACACCATTGAATGCAATAGCTGTCTTCATTCATTTTTGTTTAATTCTTCTAAATACAATTTCATATTTTATATGAAATATTTTACGCACGATAACATGAAAGTACCGCATTTATAACAACATAAAATATTGAACAGAAAATAACTTATTGCACTTAAAGACTAAAGGAATTGGACATCAGCTATTTCAACTTATAAACGTCATCTCCCATATTACAGGAGTAAATAACTACCTCAATGTTTTGTATGCATCAATAATAATAACTATACAGTGTACAGTTGAAAAAAAACATACTAGAATACAAATAAAATATACAAATGCGCCGAAATATAAATAACGATCTTATAGAATAAACATGAATGCAGTTTATATAATATAATAGTTCTATGAAAACGCATAGTTTGCTACATGAAATGTGATACAGATTTGAAAATTTGTTTATTGTGTTCGTATTCATGTCCAATAGGAGCAAATTGTGTTCCTTTACTTGCTGACCTTTTCCTTCATTCTTATTAGGCTGACTTTGTAGCCGATCTGATCCGAAAGAAAAAACATCATTTAGCTAGATCCTATAATCTCAGTTTCTGCTAAATAGATGACGTATTATCTTTAAACAATCCTAATTTTGGGCATTTGATACATAGCATCTACCCCTTGAAATAAAAGATACTACTACCGACATTGTGAAGTCAGCCTCATATCTTGACCTACACTTAGAAATCGAAATGGTAAAGGAACAATATTGACCAAACTTTACGACAAACGTGATGACTTTTCATTCAGAAAGGTCAACTTTCCTTTCATCTGTGGCAATATCCCTTTAGCCCCTGCGTATGGAGTTTTCATATCACAACACATACGTTATGCCAGAGCTTGCCGAAACTAAGCAGACTTTTTGTATCGCGCTAGACTTTTTAAAATTAGGCTTCTGGGACAGGGTTATATTGCTACAAGATTGAAATCATCACTACAACAGTTTTATGGTCGTCATCACGAACTCGTGGATCGTTACGGTGTATCTATCAGCGTCATGAAAACTAATTTGTTCAACGTGTCATAGTTTTCTTTTCCTCTATCGACTATCCCGGACTTGACTTTTTATGAGCAACTCGGTGTTTCTAGAAAAGCAGAGGACGCTTACCCTACCGGTGCACCTGGTCCATGCTCACAATTTTTAGTGGAGTCCGAGTTGCTCATTGGCTTTTGTTACTTTGTATTATTTGTTGTGTATGTCTGTTTTCCATGTCTGGTCTTTGTCCCTGGATTACATTCTTTTTGATAACCGCTATAAGATTGGTTCCCTTGATTTCTCCTTAAATGAGAAAGACAGAACAACGTTAAATATTGGCAAAGTAAGAGACGGTTCTGAGTGTAAATGTACCGTTAGATTAACATGCACGTTTCATATTGTTTACAATTTTGCCCGAATCCGTGGTAATATTGCACTTTAGTAGATTTATAATGCCTATTCTTATTTTTTTGTGATACAGAAAGCCATACTAAGGCAACCACCTTCCTTTGAATGATCATTTTTCACTACAGTGTACGGCATGCATCAATGGCGTCCATCCATCCTTATCTGGGATGTCTGGTTTTGCTTTGTGTTCTAAAAGCATTTTGAATATTTCTGTATAACCATTCATGCATGCCAGAGAAAGTGCAGTGGCGCCATTTTCATTTACAGCATTGACGTCGACGTTTTTATCAAGCAAAGTATTAACAACTGATACCAAATTGTTCTGACTTGCAATGGTCAAAGGTGTGTTCCCTAGGCTATCAGATTTATTGACATCAGCGCCCTCTTTTATTAAAAGTATGGCCAAATCCTCCTGCAAGATATTGCAAGCATGTATCAAGGCACTTCGACCTTTTTTGTCACATAGATCAATGCCAGCATTATGCTTTAAAAGACTTCGACAGAGACTAACGTTTACTGGTGTAGCGTGAACTACAATGTCATGAAATTCTTTTGTTTCGCATGTGTCTTTTGTTGTAGTTAAATCTGTATAATAAAAGTAAAAAAAGTTAATTGTTGAATACCAGTCCACATAAAATTCAGACACTGCCAATGATAAAGAAAAACACACCAAACAAAGAATTCGTTTTCAGCCTTGATAAGTTTTTACATAACGAGTATCATTTCTGTATTGAGATATGCATTTTTGAAAAACAAATCATGTATTTATCTCACACTAAATTCCACAAAATCAAACAAAATCATGAACGATAACACTTGCAAAGTGTCAATTTCATGTATGATTTTTATTGCAAAAGCGACCGTATGAAAATCTAAGACTGGTTATGTGATCAGTTACTGGTTTAAACAAGAAATAAAAATGAATTTGTTGGGTTTTGATGTGCATAAATCACTTCCTGTATGATTTTTATCAAGACTGCTACTTAAATATATATATTTGTAAATATTTCCAATTTCGTACTTTTTTACTTTTACTAATAAATTAGACAAGTTTTACTACCTTTATATATTTTTTATAAATATGTTATTTTTAAGTAGGTCAATGAGTGCCAAGGCTACATCAGTTTTCAAAAACAGGGCAAAAACATTGTCTACTATACATAACAAATATGTTGTCGTACCAGCAGACAAAGCCCAAAACAACATTGTTTTTGTCTGCAAAACGTTTTATATCCAATGTTTATCAGAGGTAGACGTAGAAAATAATAGTTAAAATCCCGACTTAAAAACATTATACATCGTTGTTTTTCCAAAAAAGATGGTACACCTAGATACAAATATATAGTTCTTGGTAAAGATTCCTCATACTTTGTAAGAAATAATTCCAAATCATCTTCCAAATATACAGAGGAAGATGTTTACAAAATGCTGGAATTTTTAATCGACAACATATTTGTCCAGTGGTGTGGACGTGTTTTTCAACAAATGGTCGGCATACCAATGGGAACAAATTGTGCTCCTTTACTTGCTGACCTATTTATTCACTCTTATGAGGCTGACTTTATAGCTGATTTGATCAGAAAGAAAGAATATCGTTTGGCTAGATCCTTCAATCTCAGTTTCCGCTATATAGATGACGTTTTATCTTTAAACAATCCTAATTTCGGGGATTTGATACATCGCATCTACCCAAAAGAACTTGAGATAAAGGATACAACAGACACTGTAAAGTTAGCCTCATATCTTGACCTACACTTAAAAATCGATGGTAAAGGAAAACTATTGACGAAACTTTACGACAAACGTGATGACTTTTCATTCAGAATTGCTAACTTTCCTTTCATCTGGGGCAACATCCCTTCGGCTCCTGCGTATGGAGTGTTCATATCACAGCTCATACGTTATGCCAAATCTTGCTGAAACTACGCAGACGTTTTGTATCGCGCTAGAACTCTAACAAATAAGCTTCTGGAACAGGGTTATATTGCTACAAGATTGAAATCTTCACTACAGAAGTTTTATGGTCGTCATCATGAACTCGTGGATCGTTATGATGTATCCATCAGCAACACGAAAACTGATTTATTCGACGTGTCATAGTTTACCTTTCCTCGTTTGTCTACCTCGGACTTGACTTTTTATGACTCGGCGGTGTTTCTAGAAAAGCAGAGGACGCTTACCCTAACGGTGCACCTGGTCCATGCTCACAGTTTTTACTGGAGTCCGAGTTGCTCATTGGCTTTTGTTACTTTGTATGTATGATTTTAGTGACTTTGTATTATTTGTTGTGTATGTCTGTTTTCCATGTCTGGTCTTTGTCCCTGGATTACATTCTTTTGATTACCGCTATAACCTTGGTTCCCTTGGTTACTCTTTTTAAACATGTGATGAAATGTAAAGCGCTTGGAGTAATATTGTTTTAGATTAGCGCTATAGAAAATTGTAATAATAATAGTAATAAATAAATAATTATAATGAACATTTTAAATGTTTGTATATTATTATTTCTTTGTTTATTAAGTTACTTAAACGAGTAAATCGCATGCCGTCTGCGTTTCTTTTGTTTGTGTATGAGGTGGAGACAAAGTACTGTAGATCAACACGATTTTTGTATTTACCATTTCCTTCTTTCTTATTAGGAACTTGACACTAAAAATATAAAAGTACTTGTAAACATTATCGCATCGCAGAAAATTACGACTGTGTATTGCTAAGTTTTCAAGTGTTACGATAATGAACATTTTCTCAATTTTATTTCATACCATTTGAACAGTCCTCTGCTTCTTTGACTGCTTTGTAATCTTGTTGTAATGTATCATCCCTATTCTCATCTGGAATAATGAATTTATTTTTTTATCAATTAAATATAAAAAATATCCATACATTAAAGTGATATTTAATGTGTGTAAACAATTTTAAACAGAGTTTGTACCAAGACACGTTTTGTTTCATGGGAATCAAATGGAGTTTGTTTCATCGAAGGGAGTGGTTGTTTTTGTCAAATATTTTATCAAGTATATTAAGAGAATTTATTTTTTGTGCTCAAGAGCTTCGATTTTATACTAATAAACGTTTTCAATAACACTGCAGGAACATACCTCTAACTCTTTTATCATCATTCTTTTTAATTCTTTCATAGCAGCTTTTGTAAATCTTGATCAATAGCAAAACTATAAAGATATAGATTTTTCAAATTGACATATTCGAAATGAACAAAGTTAGACAACACCTAAATGATACAAAATCAATGAATATTCATCACTGTAATTTGAGTTAGGCACAGCCTACAACCGAGTTTTTTTATGACGTTTGTTACGACATTGAAAAAAAGAGAGGATGACTGAAAGGCAGAAATAGAAAATGTAAAAAGTTGTCCATTAAAAAAAAAATAACTAGCGAACGCACCTGCTCTAGATACTGCAAATTATTCTTTTTTTGAAAATCTTTTCTTGATTTTTGAATACATATTTTAATGTCAAATCAATTTAAAGGCTATTTTTCACTTTGAATTCACATCCCTGACCCATTTCTGCGTGTCTATCTGATACATATTCCGGTTTGCAATGGGCGGTTTTAAAAAATATATTTTACAATACAAAACTTAAAAAAAAGGGTCTGGTTGATAGTAGGAAACATAAACGATCATTATATACAATGTAGCGTACAAAATAGGTTACGATAACCCTAACACTAAAAGTAATCAAGGGAATCAAGATTTTAGGGGAAATCAAAAGAATGTAATCCAAGGACAAAGACCAGACATGCAAAACAGACACATACAACAAAGAACATAATTATAACCAAAATAATACTCACACATCAACAAAAGAAAATGACCAACTCGGACTCCACTAAAACAGGGAAAACTAAAAGCGAAAACTAAAGTACTATAAAATATAAACTCTAATTTAAATTCAAGATTGACATCAAGTGCTCAAGCAAACGTATGACTATAAAATATGATTTTTAGGAATATGTCTGTGTATAAAATCTGTCATTGCGTAAACCATGATAATACTATGCTTAAATTTGTATCATTAGAATAAGAAAAAAAAAAAAAAGATTTTTAGACAATTCCAAATTAGAGTAAACAAAAAACTTACAATGACAATATGTAGTATAAGCAGTTTAAGGGCTAAAACTTAACTAAAACATTATTCGGCTAGCACGAAATTCCCGACAGTTTATCAACACTTTAATCAACAAGATCATTCAATCCTCTCTATGAAAGTTCGTATTTTAGAAAAAAAAAACATCCTACAGTTCTGTTCTAAGTAAAACCTATAGTATGGAAAGAGAGGAGTACTGGATACGCAGAGTAGGTACTGCAATACCGCACGGATGCAATTACAACATCTAAAGTATAAACCTTTCAAGCCAATATAACAATAGCATAAATATGATGAATTTATTTAACAAAAATCCAAGACGGGAAAGGAGTCATGACCATCGCCACCATACGTCACCTAAGTTACATGATATCTCCATAGATGGCCTCCTTCCTTTCATACAAAAACCTCTTGGACTTCATCACATAAGAACCAAACCTTATTCTATACCCCTCACTCTACTACACTCCCTTTACAAAACAAGTCTTGACACTCCTGTTTCTGACCCACCTTTTAACTTATATACTCACAATTGTCAAAAAGGGTCTACATTTCTACCACACTTGTTACTCCCGTAGTGGTATTAATTCAATGTGGATTCTGAAAAATTCGAACGATATTTGGAGACAATCAGTTCAAGACTATTATCTGAATATAATAGCATTAAAACCTATGATTTTTCACACTGTATACTTCTATTCCCATACTCAGTTAAAAAAAAATCTCGACTAAAAAACTTTATTCATTGTTGTTTTCTCAAAAAAGATGGTACACCTAGATACAAATATATAGTTCTTGGTAGAGATTCCTCATATTTTGCAAGAAATAATTCCAAAACATCTTCCAAATATACAGAGGAAGATGTTTACAAAATGCTGGAATTTTTAATCGACAACATATTTGTCCAGTGTGGTAGATGTGTTTTTCAACAAACGGTCGGCATTCCAATGGGAGCAAATTTGCTGACCAATTCCTTACACTCTTATGAGGCTGACTTGATGGCTGATCTGATCAGAAAGAAAGAATATCGTTTGGCTAGATCCTTCAATCTCAGTTTTCGCTTTATAGATGACGTATTATATTTAAACAATCCTAATTTCGGGGATTTAATACATCGCATCTTCCACAAAGAACTTGAGATAAAGGATACTACAGACAATGTGAAGTCAGCCTCATATCTTGATCTACACTTAGAAATCGATGGTAAAGGAAAACTATACGACAAACGTGATGACTTTTCATTCGGAATTGTCAACTATCCTTTCATCTGTGGCAACATTCCTTCAGCACCTGCGTATGGAGTGTTCATATCACAACTCATACGTTATGCCAGAGCTTGCCTAAACTATGCAGACTTTTTGTATCGCACTAGAACTCTAACTAATAGGCTTCTGGAACAGGGTTATGTTGCTACAAGGTTGAAGTCATCATTACCGAAGTTTTATGGTTGTCATCATGAACTCGTGAATCGTTATGATGTATCCATCAGCAACACGAAAACTGATTTATTCAACGTGTCATAGTTTACCTTTCCTCGTTTGTCTACCCCGGACTTGACTTTTTATGAGCAACTCGGCGGGTGTTTCTAGAAAAGCAGAGGACGCTTACCCTACCGGTGCACCTGGTCCACGCTCCCAGTTTTTAGTGGAGTCCGAGTTGATCATTGGCTTTTGTTACTTTGTATGTATGATTTTAGTTACTTTATGTTCTTTGTTGTGTATGTCTGTTTTCCATGTCTGGTCTTTGTCCCTGGATTACATTCTTTTGATTTCCGCTATAACCTTGGTTCCCTTGATTACTCTTGCATTAAACTGTAACTTATTTAGTCATAACAATGCATTAACTCTGTGAAAGATCATTCGCCCGAAAAAAAAAAAACAACAACAACAAAAACAAAACTGCATTGCATCTAGATAAAGCTACATGCAAAATCAAGTGAGTACCTCAAACAACGTTGGAAAATAGTCTTGGATTATCGTGAGGTACTTATCAACGGACGGAAATTGAAATTCAGTCCTGTTGTGATTTCGCTAGTAGTGGAATAATGATTATGTTTTTTTAATTCATTTCATTCCTTACGTGAATGTTTCGTGCACATGTTCATGTTACAACTTATTAAAACCAAACAAAAGAATATCCATATTATATTCTCATTAACACATGTCAAGCTCTATAGAAACTTTCCTACCCATCGCGCTAAAAGAATTTTTTATAGGATCAAAAACATAAAAAATCATTCAGTATAATTAAACAATTATCCTAATACACTATGTAATTCAAGAAATTTGTTATGATAGTAGAACTAAAAAAATCATCAATAATTGTTCTAAAAAGAATTAGATACTAATAGTAACTTACACCTATTTTTGGGATTTCTAATTACGACACAAGTGGCTGTTGATATAAACTGTACTTTTTGACATTAAAGCACTTACCTACTAAAAGCATCAGGCAGATTAATACTAACGTCACTCCATATCTACTGTATGATGGAACTGGTATATTTTCCTCATCATCATCTGATTGAAACAATTAAAAAGTAAATTACACATTCGTGTATTTTTTTAAAATAAAAAGTGTAGAGGCATTAATATGGGGTTAAGTTACAACCCTTAATATAAACCCAGACTTGCTTTGGTGCTAGGACACTTTGTGTTACAAGAGTCAACACATTGACCGGACTTCAGGAAAATGTTTCTGGCCATTCATTCGTAATTTGTGTATAGTTAAAATTCTAAACCCCCTAAAATTGATCCAAGTATGACCTAATATTTTCGACCAATATTTTTTAACATCCATATGTTTTATCTGAAATTAAATGAAATATTTTTCTTGGTTTGTTTTTATCCTAATTCTAAAACGATTGAGAGTGTAACCCCCGAATTCCATACCAACTTTCCCTTTATGGTTGAAAACCTTGTTGTAAAATTACGTAAAAACAACTTATTACTACTTAAGTTATCGCAAAAATCATGCGTCGACAACAAGGAAGACAGTGTCATAACATTATAGGACCATAACTTTTTGCGGTTGTATCGAAACTGCTGATAAGGAAAATTGGTGTATTTTTCATAACATATTTGCATCCAAGAAACAACTATATATAATCACAAACATGTATGTTAAACTATGTTATGATGTATATATTCACTAAATTTGAGAGCGAACACTATTTCTTTGCCACGTTTATGATAAGAAATGACCAAAAACTACACAAATAAAATAAAATTTGAATTTTTGATAAACTTCACAGAATGTTTTTGTCCCTTTTATTTTAGACAATTAAGGGCCTTAATGTCCAATATACTATGGCTGTTGTTTTATTCAAATTAAACTAGATCCCGGTAAATAGTACATATTGTAAGAAACAGTAGGAAACTTTTTTTATTCTTGGGAAATTAATCTTTTTTTTTTAATGGAGGGATGGGGGTAGGAATTTATTATATTTGATAAGCTTGTGGCACAAGGCAAGCAGTATTTGACTACACATGCTATTTCATAGTAATTTCAATTTTTGTATGTTTGTCAAACCAGTGTTCACTATGGCAAGGTTACACTTACCCACTTCCATAGATTTTTGTCATTTTATAGGCTTATGCCACTCTTTATAAGGAATAACTTGTAGCTGCACAAGATTTTTGGAGTAGTCATTCATGTTATATCACTTCTTGTTATGATTCACGACTGTTATTCAACATTTTTTGTACTTTGTTTTGTTCAGCGTCAAGAAGTCGCCATTTTCGGGGATAGGAGTGAAACGTCAAAGAATCTCTTTTATTTCATCATGTAAAATAATTTTATTACATTAGGTTCATTGCAAAGGTCCCAGTTTTCATTTTTATGTAAGGGGCACCTTGCCACACTTGAACATGCATTTCGTTATAAAGAGTAGTAGAGGGTACAATTTTGTCAAAGGAAACTTACGCATTGTTGTTTCGTCTGCTATATTGATTCGCATTTATGAAAGTGGTGTCCGATTGTTTGTTTTATGACAACTTGTCCATTTCTTACTTTCACTCGAATTGTTTTATTAACATATTACTAAGGACAGTTAGCCGACAAGTTGACATAACTTATTTTTGCCGTTTTAAGCATTTCCCATTGTCTATACACCCCGCCCCTTACAAAAAAGACAATCTGCCATTGGTCACTTTAGGTCACCTGGTACATATTCCCAACATATATATAAACGCGAAAGTATTTCAACATGGCAGATAGCTGAAAGTATCTTCGGCGGCAATTTACAAATCCAGAATTTTTGCCAGAAGTCTTTCCAGACTTTAGGTGAGGAAATTATACCAAATATGGATTTTACTTAACTTAAGGAAGATAATGATTTCATATGTCCGCCGCTGATATTACTCTCTAACGGAAGTTTAACGGAATAATAAAACCGCTTTCATGAAAGCACAGTGCTACCTCCCACCACGTCGGACACCACTCGTACAGTTGATATAGTCATAATACGATTGTATAATATTGTATAATATAAACATTATTATTATTATAATAAACGTTTTGAAATTAACAACAAAGACCCTATCTTATGAGCAGTGTCAGGAAACATTGGGAATCCATGCTCACGATTAAACAAAGGAACGCATACCAGATCCGATCTCACGGGACAAAGACTAACACCAGAAAACCCTATGCATATATATACACAGAAGTAAAACCTATAAAACGTGAACCCATAAAAATGAAAAATACAAATACAACTATTAAAATCGAACAGTTATATGAATATGGCGCTACATGTTCTACATGTACATTACGGTAACCACTGGCAGGTATTACGGGCAGGATACCGGCGAGTCCCTTACAATATGTTAATCATCTATTTATGTACTTACCTTCAACGTCAACTTGTGATGGAGAAGGAGGCAGCCTGGTAAAACATCAACACGAACAATTAAAAGCCAACATATTCATATTGGAATATAACTTAAAAAAATCAGAGTATGTTTTGAATCAAAGTCCAAGCACACAAACAAAAACAAAACGTAGAGGTCACATTTTGTTTGCAAGAATTATTAAAGAGCAATTAGTTTGTACTGTATTGGAACTTGTAAATAATATATATATGTGCCCAAACTGTCTTCATTTTCAAATGAAAAGGTAAAAAGATCGATGAAATAAATTATCTTTGTTTATTTGTCAGCAAGCATTAGCAGTAGAGACAGTAAGCTGTGAGACAAGTGCTTTTAATTATCAAATCAAAATGTATTACAATGATTAATAAGCGAAAATAGAGATATAAAATAGAAACAAAATTAAACGTTTCAAAATTAAATGTATCCATCAGCACCATGAAAACTGATTTATTCAACGGGTCATAGTTTTCCTTCCCTCGTTTGTCTACCCCGGACTTGACTTTTTATGAGCAATTCGGCGGGTGTTTCTAGAAAAGCAGAGGACGCTTACCCTAACGGTGCACCTGGTCCATGCTCCCAGTTTTTAGTGGAGTCCGAGTTGCTCATTTACTTTTGTTACTTTGTATGTATGATTTTAGTTACTTTATGTTCTTTGTTGTGTATGTCTGTTTTCCATGTTTGGTCTTTGTCCCTGGATTACATTCTTTTGATTACCGCTATAACCTTGGTTCCCTTGATTACTTTTTCATTTAGAAGTACTAGTATACTAAAAACGAAACAGTGCACACCTTACGAGTTTAATCATTTTAAAACGGATAGATTTTCTATCTTAATATTTTTAATATCTTTAAAAAGATAGGAAGTGAAAAAAAAACAAAATAAATTCACAGATCTTAAAAAAACGTACATTTTTAACCGGATTGTGATTAAGATTTCCAAGATCAACGTTTGATCATCATTCTTATGTAAAGATTACAGTATGAATTTTGCAGTAAAATCGACCCTTTTTAGTTTTAAGTTGAAATTTACTTTTTTCATATATTTTTGCCAAAAAATGATCTTACCATCATAATCTTGGCATTGAGTAAACATCAAACGAATATTTGTAATCTAAGGTATTAATTTGCAACTGAATTTCCGTTCCTATTGTTGCACAGTTTCTTTTTTCCAATAGTACAATTTCACAAAGTTTTAAAGGTTTGTTGAATAATAATTTAAATTGCACTTTAAAGAGTTATTAAGGGAACCAAGGTTATGGCGGTAATCAAAAATCATGGTGCAGATGGATACACCATAACGATCCACGAGTTCATGATGACGACCATAAAACAATGGAATTCAGCGATTAAGAATTATTTTAATTAATACCTTGTTTACATGTCAATTATTTTAACTACTTTTGTAATCGTACATTTTATTAACCCATCGATGACAAAATTTTATGCCACAAAACACTTTGGGTATTCTATGTATTTGTTAAAAGGTCAACGAAATAATACCAAAACTCGAATTTTTGGAATAAAAAGACTAGATTGAAGAAGTAAAGGTTTACAGTTAAAAATAATTTCAATTTTACCAATTTTAAAAAGTACTTAAGTACTGATGCAGATTAAAGAGAAAAGAGCTTACATTGAATTGTTTTGTGGAAAGATTTCTGGACAAAAGAAACTTCCAGTCCAATTCTGCATGTCGACGCATGTGTAATCTAGGAAGGTACAGATAGTACATAGCGTTTATTTCAGTTTAAACCATCTTATAAAAGTATTTCAACATACAATTATGATCGATGTTTTAGTTTGATAACTGATATATGAACTGAACTATGAATATGAATGTGTTAGTAAAGTTTGAAGTTAAATGTACATGAGCCATTTTGACATTTTTTTCATGTTAACAGAAAACATCTAATGGATCCAAGAAAGTAGAAAGAGAGAATAACATTTTTCATATTGACTAAAATGGTAATTGTTTCTACGATTGATGTACAATAATGAGAAGTGCACTATATTTTTGGAGGTTAATCTAATAATGCAACTTTGTAAAATGTTTGTGGAGTTAAAGCAGGTAATTGCTACTAAGTTTGCTACTAGCTTAAAAAGGATTTGAAAGATGAATGCACATTTAAAGGGTTATGTTCGGTTATTAACAAATTAAGTATAGAAAACGACTAAGTCAAAGCAGTAATTATGATGCATAATATTTAGTAAAATGTGTGCTTATTTTTGCCAACTGAATCGGGTTTTTTTGCAGATCATTCTTGCAGACATGGCGAGGAGCTAAAATGAATGAATTCTGCCGAATGGAAAACTATGTGATTTCATTACATTTTTATTGTAAAGATTTTAGCGACAGGCTATAACACCTGAAGTAGCAGTCTTTATAAAAAATCATGCAGGAGGTGATTTATGCATATCAAAAACTTTTTCATATTCAGAAATATTTACATGCCAAATAACCAGACGTAGTGTGTCATTCAATTATTGTACTTCTAATATAATATAAAAAATATAAATAGATTGTGTATCAAATTAACGTCCTTTAAGATTTTTCGTTCATGATTTGGATTGATCAAGTTGAAAGAGTAATCAAGGGAACCAAGTTTATAGCGGTAATCAAAACAATATAATCCAGGGACAAAGACCAGATATGGAAAACAGACATACACAACAAAGAACATAAAGTAACTAAAATCATACATACAAAGTAACAAAAGTAAATGAGCATCTCGGACTCCACTAAAAACTGGGAGCATGGACCAGGTGCACCGGTAGGGTAAGCGCCCTCTGCTTTTCTAGAAACATCCACCGAGTTGCTCGTAAAAAGTTAAGTTCGGGGGTAGACAAACGAGAACAGGAAAACTATGACCCTTTAAATAATCAGTTTCCATGGTGCTGATGGATACATCATAACTATCCACGAGTTCATGATGACGACCATAAAACTTCTGTAGTTAAATCTTGTAGCAACATAGATAAAAAATAGAAAGGAATCCTAAACATTTAATTTTTTGTTATTGTTGAAACATGTGTGTTATATGTGCGGGGCGAAAAACCACTCGTAACCAAAATTAATTAATAAATAATAAAATTAATGGAAGTTTCGATAAAAAAATAACATATTGTGACGTCATTTTGACGCGTAAATATTGCAATGGCACGTAGATCTTGTTTTGTTGATTAGGTTTAGTAATCTTTTTGCAAGAAATGTCTTGCTAACTTTTTAAGTGGATAAGCGGAATGACTAGCGAGTGAGTAGAAATTATAATTGCGTGTACGAACGTAACCTCCAAGTGTCCTTGGCACAGTTAATGATATTTTGTTACTCACGAATTTATTTTCTTTTCTATTGAATGGATTCATTTTTTACATTGTCATTTATAAAAACTGAATTTTTGAAGCAGCAAACATTATGTTTCAAATCATCAATGACATCAAATAAAGTTAACAATACAAGAAGAGAAAAGTGGTGTGATGTTTTGGCAAAAGCAAGAATCGTAATTTATTACACAGGAAGCGTACAACAATACACTCCCATATATCTGACATCGTTGAAACTTATCTGGTTGTATATGAATCTATCAATTTACTATTCGAATGTTAATTTACAGTTTTCTTTGATTGAATTTGAATTAAAAGGATTTCAATAGTTAAAGAATTAAGCAGCATATAAGCAATGCAGCCGTCACCAAAAACGTCAAGTGATTTTATATTTTAAGAAAATTGTTTGTCAAGAATGCATCAGTGTTTAAGCGAATAATAACAACACACTGCAACGTTAGAATCTATTCCATTTGTTTTGCTATAAAAAGAGCTCTATATTTAAAGATAGGTAATAACAAATTGTAACGTAAAAATAATTATTTAAGACAACGATTTTATGTACAAATATACCAATCGTATACATAATGCAAATGTCTATACATTGTACATATGTACACGTCTTCAACGTCTCTTCAGCAGCATTAGAACCAAATACTGGAGGGAACAAAAATACATGAACATTTATGTTAATGAAGTATGTAACATCTGTCAACTGAATAAGCAGAAAAGTAGGAGAACCTGGAAGCAAATTCAAAGGGAAACAATGGTCTTTTACTTGGTGCAGCGGTCTCACTCACCACTTTCGGGTTGAAATGGTCACTTCCTATGTAGTAACAGAACACATTGAAGAAACGGTCCGAATAAAGCTGAGAATGTATACTTTAATATTATTTTGTTTTAACTACAAAAGTGTTGTAATATTGTTTACATGTGTAAGTAATTTAAGTAATTTGCCTCCATGCTTACAATTAGTCGAAAAGATAAAATGTGAATTTCGGTATTATCTATTCAAGTGAACTTTGTAAAAACTTCATCGTACCACCCGTATAATAAATTAAAAGCTTTGTTTTCCCAGCTTCGCATGGTATGCAACAATCATCTGAGAATTCATAGTGAAATTTTTAAAACTCCTTCATTTTTAACAAGTAAAATAATGGAAACGTTACAATTCGTAAGTTACACCAGATCTTATCTTATGACATGCTGACTGGTAGCTGGAGCGTTCAGAAAAAGAAGAAAAAAAATATGTCTGATTATATTTGACACATCTAGTGAAAGGAAAAGAATCGTACAATACTTAATTGGCGAACTCTTTTTCATGCATGTTGTTAAAGTAAACCACAGACAATATTACAAGTAGAAATGACGTTTTAATGACAAGATTTTGATATTTCAAAGTAATAAACGGTAAAAAGAAAAAAAACATTGCTATGACCAGTCTATCAATAAAGACCAACACATAACAAAATCAAAGAATAGACTTATAAATTTGAAAACTACAACTGGATACAAATTGAATTTGTTTTTCAATTTGAATGTGCTGGCAAAATTTAAAATATCCACTAATACCTTGAGATAAAACATGACTCCCTGGACAAGTCTTCAAATAACAGGAACAGTCGTCAACGGTTGGTTGACATCCACATTTATCTCTCGGTTCGTTGACATAACTATAATCTTTAGTATAGTCACATCGGCATTTTACGTCTGTTCGTGTCGTGCCATTGTCAACTAATACAGAACCCTCCTCAGAACAAAAAGACTTCGCAAAAATACAATTACTTGTTTCGTTTGTTAAGAACTTAACAGGTTGAAATCTTTCTTCGGTACATTCCCTAATAAATATTCCACCAAGGTATGTTACCATAGATCCTGTGGTAAAATTTTATTTATAAAAAAGGAGATACCAGTAGTTATTCTCTGTACATAATTTGACCAAAACGTATCAATTTGTATAAACTAAATACGTCGTCAAATATCATGATTCAAGTTAACGTCAGAAGGATCGACATTTTTCTTTAGACATATGATTAAAAGGGCATGAATGACTCTAGATGCACCTTGTTCTTTAAATTTTTATCATGTTTTATGTATAAATTTGTAACATATGTTCGACATTTAAGAAGGAATAATCAAGAGCCTAGGAGCATGCCTTCAAAATTAATTCAATTGTTTCTTGGTAATAAGATTTGGCCTGAATTTATGATTTCATTTAATCTATCTTTAATAATGTACAACTCAAGTATTATCAGATGCATATAGCAGTGATATAAAAGAGTAATCAGGGGAATCATGATTCTAGCGGAAATCAAAATAATGTAATCCAGGGACAAAGACCAGCCGGGGAAAACAAACAAAAATAACAAAAATAATACGTACAATATAACAAAAGCAAATGAGCAACTTGAACTCCACTAAAACCTAGGAGCTTGGACTAAGTGCAACGGTATAGTAAGCGTCCTCTGCATTTCTAGATACACACACCGAGTTGCTCATAAAAAGTCAAATCGGGGTAGACAAATGAGGACTGGAAAAACCATGATACTTTCGAAAATCAGTTTTAATGGTGCAAATAAATACACCGTAAGGATCCACGAGTTCATGATGACTCTCATAAAACTTCTGTAGTGATGACTTCAATTTTATAGCAACATAACCCTGGTTAAGAAGCTTAATTGTAAGAAGTGTAGCGCGATACAAAAGGTTTGCGTAGTTACGGCAAGCTCTGACATAACATATACGTTGTGATATGAACACTCCATACACAGGTGCTGAAAAGTGGCCACATATGAAAGGTAAATAAACAATACGGAATGAAACATCATCGAGTTTGTCGTATATATTTGTCAAAGTGTTTCCCTTACCGTTGAAAGTGTAAGTCAAGATATGAGGCTGACTTCACAGTGTCTGTAGTATCCTTTATCTCAAGTTCTTTGGGGTAGATGAGATGTATAAAATGGCCGAAGCAAGGATTGTTTAATAATAATAGGTCATCTATATAGCGTGAATGAAGCATATAAAGTATTTATAATCTCATACAATATTCAAAGCATTTTCTGTATAAGTGATTTCTTACTTAAGTGTTTAATATTTTTTTTTTAAATACTTTTTTTATCAGCCTGGAATTATAATAACAATAATAATACTACAAAAACAAAATTACAGAGATGATCATATTACTATTTTCACCTGGTCTCTGTACGATTGGAATTTGACATTTTGATCCAAAACGTTCCTCGTTCTCATCAAATATGCATGAATACCTATGTGTCCTATTACATAGTCGCTGGTCATAAATGTTCCACAACATTGCCTCTGGACATTGCAGCTTATACGAGTATGGCATCTTATGGTAAAATAAAAAAAAATAATAAAGAATTCATAAATAAAACATGTCATAGAAAATAGAGACCCATCGACCGAAGATGAATATGAAACGTTACAATATACATTTGTTTTATAAATGCAACCCTCTAAAATAGTGAAAGAATAATCAAAGGAACAAAGGTTATAGCGGTAATCAAAAGAATTTCATCTAGGGACAAAGACCTGACATGAAAAATAGACATACAAAACAAAGAACATGTAGTAACTAAAATCACATATTCAAAGTAACTAAAGAAAATTAGCAACTCGGACTCCACTAAAAACTGGGAGCATGGACCAAGTGTACTGGTAGGATAAGCGTCCTCTGCTTTTCTAGAAAAACCCGCCGAGTTGCTCATAAAAAATCAAGTCCGGGGTAGACAAACGAGGAAAGGATAACTATGACACGTTGACTAAATCAGTTTTCATGGTGCCAATGGATACACCAGAACGATCCACGAGTTCATTATGAAGACCATAAAACTTCTGTAGTGAAGACCAATTGTGTAGCAAGTTCAAGATATGATGCTGACTTCATAATATCCTTTATCTCAAGTTCTTTGGAGTAGATGCGATGTATCAAATCTCCGAAATTAGGATTGTTTAAAGATAATACGTCATCTATATAGCGGAAAGTGAGATTAAAGGATCTAGCTAAGCGATAGTCTTTTTTTATGATCACGTCCTCTATTAAGTCAGCCTCATAAGAGTGAGGGAATAGGTCCGCAAGTAGAGGAGCTCAATTTGTTCGCTTTGGAATGCCGGACCGTTTGTTGAAAAGCGCGTCCACCACACTGGACAAATATGTTGTCGATTAAAATTTCCAGCATTTTGTAACATCTTGCTCTGTATATTTGGAAGATGATATGAAAATTATTTCTTATGAGGAATCTCTACCAAGGACTATATATATTTGTATCTAGGTGTACCATCGTAACAACGATGTAAAATGTTTTAATTCGGGATTTTAACTGAATATGGGGAATAGAAATATACAGTGTTGAAAAATAGGTTTTAATGCTATTATATTCTGATTATAGTCTTGAACTGATTGTTTCCAAAAGATCTTTCGAATTTTTCAGGATCCACATTGAATTAATACCACTACAGGAGTAACAAGTGTTGTGGTAGTATTGCAGACCCTCTTTGACAGTTGTGAGTACAGAAGTTAAAAGTTTTGAAAGAGGTTCGATGGTACATTTGCAGACCCAGCTATGTAACTTTGTTTGTATGGATTCATGTGGAGTTTAGGAATCCAGTACATAGACAATCATCATCCTTGGTCGAGACCAAAAAAGATAGCACAGACTTATGGTTTTCCACAATCTCTTCTTTGGAGAGAGTGGTAGCGGTATATGTTGTATCACTGCTATTATTTTCTACGTCTACCTCTAATAATAAACATTAGATGTAAAACATTTTGCAGTCAAAAATAATCTTGTTTTGGGCTTTGTCTGCTGGTAGAACAACAAATTTGTCATCTATAGTAAACAATGTTTTTCCTACATCGGGGTCTTTGAAAACTGATATAGCCTTGGCACTCATTGACCTACTTAAAACTTTCATTCGTTCCAAAATTAAGGACCTCACGGCCTTTAACCACTCTGAAAGAGAATCAATGTCTGCTTGTTCTCGTTTTATCCATTTTCTTGCATAGTCTAGTCCTCGACGGCATCCATAAGAACTGAAAGTTATAATTCCAATTTACGGAGCGCGGTTTATGGTACCTTTAGAAAGGATATTACGCAGAGATTCGTTTTTGATGATGGTTAAATCTCCCGTAACGATGTGATAAGAAGGACCATATTTGAATGGAGAGTTTTTGCAAGACCAATTAGGTGGTTAAGCCTTGAAGTCCGCAATCCCGAGGTTCTGCAATAGCATTTTATAATCGACAAGTTTAGATGCAATGGGTGAAGTATAGGAATATGAAATAATTGGTTTGGGTTTGTCTTTGAAATGTGGAGGAATTTTTGTGATGGGGGATGTTAGCCAAATTAATTGGATCTATATCTTTTTTCTTTTTGCTTTTCACGCAAACTGGCATAAAGAGTCTGGGAACCAATATCAAAAATGATGGAAACAAGTCTGTATAATAATGAGGTAGGTTCAGGAACAGTAGTGTCAAGACTTGTTTTGTCAAGGGAGTGTAGTAGAGTGATAGGTATAGAATAGAGTTCTAATGTGATGAAGTCCAAGAGGTTTTTGCATGAAAGGAAGGAGACCATCTATGGAGACACCATGTAACTTAGGTGACGTATTGTGGCGATGGCCATGTGGCCATGGCTCTATGTCTTACCAAAATACCAAAAAGCGTAATGTTTTGGACAATACCAAATGAAGTTTGGCTGTTTGCATGGCAGAAAAGGGAAATGAACTACATGTATATAATCAAATAATAAGACAATAAAGCTGTTGTAATTGAGATGAATGTTTGCATATGTTAATATGGTCTCCAGTATTACATCAATTAATTTTATATTGATCCTTTAGAAATATGTTCTATAATTAGCACAATTTATCTATACAATAGCTATTTTGCTTTCTGTTAAAAAAAAATAGTGAACAACACTTCTTCACTAAAAAAGTTCTTTTTGATTTGTTACTTACTTGCAGATAATGTATGCCAAACAACACTACAGTATAACTCCTAGCAAGAATTGCAACTGTTGTCTGTGCAAGAAAAATATGAAAACAGTAAATTCAGTAAATTCAATATTCTTTGCAAATTCATTTTAGTTCTTTGTAGGTTGTACCGTTTAAGTAAAGTAAAGTAAGTTCTGCAAAACAATTATCATACATATATCAATATCATTTATCATCATGTACATACACTTAGCGTAAAATTGTCATTCATACTGAAGCGAACTTGTATGCAATCGGGAAATATGATAACGTATTAACACTGCATAGTGTAATGCTTTAGAAAATAGTTCAATGACTGTGGTTTCAATAAAGATCTGAGAGTAGATAGGAAAATATAGATATAACAGATTTAAATACTATAAACGTATTAATTTTGCGATTCTATCAACATTTTGGTGTGTATCAATTGTCACGATTTTAAAAATGATTAAAGTTATACTGTGTTAAAATCAATTTTACGGATACAATTTAGGTGTTTTATTTTTTTTTTTGGGGGGGGGGGGTTACGTCAAGATTAATTTTATTTTCTTCAGCTTAATTTTTATCTCTTTTTATTTTGTTCGTTATATAAGCATGCAGATCGTCCGTATTTCCTGCATTCACGGGGACTTTTTTGTACTGTAGTAGATTTCGTACAATTAATTTTCTGGAACAAGGTTGTGTTGCTACAAGCATGCAGATCGTCCGTGTTTCCTGCATTCACGGGGACTTTTTTGTACTGTGCTAGATTTCGTACAAGGTTGTGTTGCTACAAGATTAAAAGCTCCATTATAAAGTGTTATTATTGTGATCATGAACTAATGGATTGTTTTGATGTTTCAAACTGCGCCATGAGAACTGATTTGTATAGCGTATCACAGGTTTCCTATCACCTTCTTTCTACACGGGAAGTGGCATTTTATGAGCAATTTGCGGGTATTTCTATAAAAAAAAAACAGATGAGGGACGTTTCCTTAAATGGTTCAATTTTGTTTATATTCAGGCCATGCGTACTTTGACTTTGATGTACGTGAATTGTTCCATTATTGACACGTCAGTAGTTGTTTGTCAATATTGAATAAGTTAATTTACACGAGTGTTAATCCAAAATGCAAAGTGGAGTGTTTAGTAAATAAAACAAGAAATTGCCCATAAAGGGAAACCCCGGTGAACTGCAATCAGTACAATTTGTTTTGGACAACACAATCAAAGAATGTAATTAAAACACAACTTCCTAACAAATTGCACCTCCAAATGTAATAATTTACCACTCTATTTATTTAAAAACAATTTTGCAAATTTTTTTAGAAGGAGTTTCAGACATAAATGGGAAGAAAATAGTTCTGACAGGCGGACGGAAAGATAGACAGACGGACGGTAAGACAGGCATACAAGGCGATACCTATTTACTTTTTTGATGGAGGTGTTAAAATGTGGCGCGAGACAAAGGACGTTTCTTGACTTTTACTGTCTATTGTCAAAAACGTTAGATTTGTAGCTTTATGCGGCCATTTCAGAATGCACAAGTTTGGTTTTTCCAAATATTTATCCAAATATTTATTTTTACCTACTTTTATTATTTCTGTTTGTGGTGTCAAAAAACTCCAACTGTTTATTGCGTTGTTTTAAAATAAGTGTTATATATTTTTACCGAATGTTAGGGGGAGTGGGGTGATAAGAACAATTGTTCGACAATTTGATAATTACTGAGTAATGTTTAAATCACCAGTAATTGTTAACAATCTTAACAACTGAGAAATTGTTTTTAAAATCTATAACACATACATACCATATCAGTTTACCATCACAATTTTTCAAGTATACGTAGCATTAAGACACCTACAAAGGAGATTAAAATAATGCTAAGGTATCATATGTCTCATATGCCAAAGAAAACATTCAAGAGTGATACAGCATTTAGTTTTATTAAAGATTTTTACATTGGTAAAAATTCGACATGAACTAAAGTGACCCCTTTTCGTCCCTTTTCATGAAGGGTACAAGTCACAATTCTAAATTCAATGTCCCAACCACCATTTGAAGGTATACTCTTCGTGGTACGATTTCAAAGTGACTCATTTACTTGAACCATTTTTTTTATAAAGACAAGGGGGTGTAATTGTTTCCGTTTTTATCAACCTTAATTAGTAAACTGATTTAGTCACAACACTAAAAATCAACCCAGTCTTCTTTTATGGTATGGCAACTTGTAGTAACACTTTTCATGAACTCGTGGGTCGTTACGATGTATCAATCTGCATCATGAAAATTGATTTGTTCAACGTGTCATAGTTTCCCTGTCCTCGTACGTCTTCCCCGAACTTGACATTTTATGAACAACTCGGCGGCTGTTTTTAAAATAGCAGAGGACGCTTACCCTACTGGTCCACCTGGTTCATATTCCCGGCTTTTAGGGACGTCTGAGTTGCTCATTTAATTTTGTTACTTTGTATGTATTATTTTAGTTACTTCATATCCTTCGTTGTGTTTGTCTATTTTCCATGTCTGGTATTTGTCCCTGAATAACATTCTTTTGATTTCCGCTAAAATCTTGGTTTCCATGACTACTCTTGTACGATTAATTCATTTAACTTCAAGGCGCTGACTAGACAATATGCAAACGCTTGTTCCTGGCCCAAGTTTTGGCTCTCTACACAAATCATTGCATCACCTTGTGCAACATTTCATTCATTGCAAAATAATGACAGACATATGTAAATTGATGTTTTTCTCATTTTTGCGTCCCAAATTCCACAGCAGTTCCAAAAACAACCGATTAAAAATCGATCCCAGTCTTCCATTTGAGGTATGGCATGGTGTGGTAAGATTAAAAAACAATAATTGAAGTTATTCGTACATCTGGAAACCACATTGTTTATTGACACCGGTTGACGACAACAGCATGGAACAAACCGTCCGCATTTTGTTTGCTTTCGTTTTATTAATGGAAACAAATTGTGCTCCTTAACTTGCTGTCCTTCTCCTTCACTCTTATGAGGCTGATGTTATAGCTGATCTGATCGGAAAGAAAGAATATCGCTTAGCTAGATCCTTTAATATCAGTTTCCGCTATATAGATGACGTATTATCCTTATACAATCCTAATTTCGGGGATTTGATACATCGCATCTACCCAAAAGAACTTGAGATAAAGGATACTACAGACAATGTGAAGAAGTCAGCCCCATATCTTGACCTACACTTAGAAATCGATGGTAAAGGAAAACTATTGACCAAACTTTACGACAAACGTGATGACTTTTCATTCAAAATTGTCAACTTTCCTTTCATCTATGGCAACATCCCTTCATCACCTGCGTATGGAGTGTTCATATCACAACTCATACGTTATGCCAGAGCTTGCCGAAACTAAGCAGACTTTTTGTATCGCGCTAGAACTGTAACAAATAGGCCTCTGGAACAGAATAATGTTGCTACAAGATTGAAGTCATTACTACAGAACGTTTATGGTCGTCATCATGAATTCGTGGATCGTTATGGTGTATCTATTTGCACCATGAAAACTGATTTATTCAAAGTGTTATAGTTTTCCTTTCCTCGTTTGTCTACCCCGAACTTAACTTTTTACGAGCAACTCGGTGGATGTTTCTAGAAAAGCAGAGGACGCTTACCCTACCGGTGCACCTGGTCCATGCTTCCAGGTTTTAGTGAAGTCCGAGTTGATAATTTGCTTTTGTCACTTTGTATGCATGATTTTAGTTACTTTATGTTCTTTGTTGTGTATGTCTGTTTCCTTGTCTGGTCTTTGTCCCTGGATTGCATTCTTTTGATTACCGCTATAACCTTGGTTCCCTTGATTACTCTTTCATGTTATAAAGGGGAAAGCTATATTATGAAATCTATCGTATAAATTCTGATAATTAACATTGAAAATAAGGCGTTTTGCAGACAAAACAATGTTTTTTTTTGGGCTTTGTCTGCTGGTACGACAACATATTTGTCATGTAAAGTAGACAATGTTTTTGCTACACCGGGGTCTTTAAAAATTGATGTAGCGTTGACACTAATTGACCTTCTTTAAACTTTCATACGTTTAAAAATTAAAGACTCCACAGCCTTTTCCCACTCTCACAGTAAATTGATGTCTCTTTTTCTTGTTATATCCATTATCTTGCATTGTCCTCCACGGCATCCATCAGAATTTTAAAGGTATAATTTCAATTTATAGAGTGTGGATCACTGCACTTGGAATCTGTATTAAGGACCTTACAGGATGATTCGATTTCGATGATGTTCAAATGTCCCGTGATAGAAAAACTAAATATAAATGTATTTACTGGTATGCCAATCATTCACCCGATCCTTCATTCACTTGCATTTTGTAATTTTACAAAGTAAAGCGTATATGTTTTCATTTTCGTGGTGCATCAGGATGACTTAGACCCTTAGATAATAAAGTTACGAAAACCTTGTCATTTTAACACCATGGAGCGCAAATATATAGGCCTATACTAAAGTAGAATCAAATAATGTTTTGAGTGAGCAGGCAGTATTCAAAAACATACATGCAAAACATGGACAATTTTTCTAACTTGCACAAGAAGTCATTCGCTCAACGATTGCGTTTAAATAATAATGTGAACAATCACTCATATCTTCGTTAATTTCAAAACACAGCTTAAGCAAAAAAGCCAGTTATTGTTAAAAAATGAGAAAATTCTATGTTTAGAAGTAAGTCAGGATTTGATGTTTTTTGTTTGCTTTCTGTTTGTTTGATGTCTTATTATATATGCCAAAGTTATTATAATTTACACATAAATTACACATATTTTTCACTATTATCGTTGCATGTACAGTGATAATCATAAATGCTCTGCAATTAAGGCCATATTATTAGAAAAAAACCCAATTTCTTCCCCATTATATACATATTGTAAAAGCATATTATGTGATAGTCTTTTAAAGTGGTAATACACATTTTCTTATCTGTATAGAAATTATTTATAGTCTTACTCGATATAAATTGAAAACTAAGACAAGTACAACGATCTTTCGGCAATCTAAACAAATATTCAGACTAAAAAATATCAGCAATCAATATTCATTTATGCAAAAATAATCAGTCAATTGTATCGAAAGAACATGTATCTTAAAAAATGAATTGTTTGGTAGTTGCAATGACTTAAAATAACTTAGGGTTTTCTGTAACTATATTTATCTTGGATTGCAACGCCCTTTAAATAGCTTACTGATGCAAAATAATACTGTTAGCAATTCTTTTATACATAACATAAACATAAATATATTTAAATATTGTATTGGTCTATAAAAATCTTGGTAACAATCGACAGAATAAATTATTGACCATTTTTGAAATCTGTGTATTGTGTATCAGTATTATAAACATCAACTAAAATTTGATGAACAATCAATCATATCAGTTGATGAGGGTATAATACAATTTTACGACACAGATAGGTGTGATTGATTTCTTTATGATGATTTTAATCTTACCTGTTTATTTTAAAAATAATCCACGTAGGAATCCCAAATGGAAAGGTGACGTAACATTGTATAAAATACATCAATATTTCGCATAGCGTGTGACCTATGACCTTTTAACTTTTACATGAAAGAAGGGTCAAATGCATTAGTATTTACGTAAATAGTAGAGTAATTTCAATGTATTCAAAACAAAAAAAATGGACGAAATATATATATTTTTTAACTTACTGGTGATTAAATCTAATGAAGTGAGCAGAATAAATTGCTTGAATTGATATCACGACGATAAACGGAAGTAAACAGAATTAGGACTGTCTGTAGGTGTGTATCGTATAAAAATCGAAATCACAAATAACCATTGCCTTACACTAATTCACATCCAAAAATTTTGATAACAAGTGATGGAAATTTGTATTTCCAAATTTATATCACATTAAGTGAAAATAATTAACTGAATTTGGATTTGACATTTTTCTTTATTGATATAAATTATATCTGATGTTTTTGTTACAAACTTCTCTTCCACTTTTATTCAAATTTCCCGAATACAATAATAAATCCCCAAAACAAAATTGAAATGGCAATTTAATGAAACAAGCGCTATCAGTTAGTCATATTAGTTAGTCGTATTTTAGACTTTTTTGCCATGTCGCAAATTGTGTAAAGCTTTTGACTTTTGAACAGAACAAGTAAACGATACTCCAATGCACAAATGCAATGTAATTTATTGGACATTTATTTGAGTAGATACTTTATATATTATAAACAAATCAAAAATGATATCCACTGAGATTCCATGTTGTAAGTACTATAAAATTGTGCGTGCGGTTTGTCTTTATTTCCTTAGTTTCAGTCTTTATAATTAATTGTATTTAATCATTTTTTTACATTTCTTGCAAGAACTCGGTTTTTGTCGTTGAAAATTTTGGTGATGTATTACACTATGTTTGAACCAATGCCCACGGTGCAGATTGAAATCAATCAGTTTATGACGAGCAGAAAACGTCTGTAGTGATGCCTCTACTCTTGTGGCAACATTACCCTGTTCCAGAAGTCTAATTGTAAGATATCTAACGAAAGTTTGCGTAGTTACGGCAAGTTCTGGCATAAATCTTTTATGCGTCTACATAAAATGAAATATGAGAAACGGTTAGTAATGTATTCTACTATGTTTAAACCATAATTAAACATCTAAAAACAAATAAGTAACGATAAATACATTGCTGTACATTTAATGCTATTCAAAATTCGCCGATTTCCCTGGGAAATGTTTTATCATTACATGAAGCAATTCCTGTATTACTGTATCACTGTCAGAAGTTCATTTATATTTATCATTATTAGTCCCCTCTCCAAAACGGATGATAAGTGAACACTTAGCCGGCGTACCGTAGACAATGTACCTAAGAATAAAGGGATAATTTTCATTTTATAAATACTCATTTGCTTTTGTTACTTTGCATGTATGATTTTAGTTTCTTAATGTTCTTTGTTGTGAATGTCTATTTTCCATGTTTGGTCTTTGTCCCTGGATTGCATTCTTTTGATTACAGCTATAACATAGGTTCCCTTAATTACTCTTCTTCATTTTGTATCACAAATACGCGACCACTTTTATAGCAAGTAATTAATATTAATGATATTAATCTTATTCAATTAAGACAGCGCCTGCCGTTATAGAAAACCTTGTATAATTGTGATCTTCAAAACAGGAAATGAATACGAAAACTAATATTTTCTGGTTTTTAAGTTTAATATATAAATTCGCATAGTGAATAAAACAGCATTCATTAACCCTTTAAAAAAATTGTTTCCGTCCTTAATGCTATATTATATCATTATATATAGTTTCTTCATTGCAAAAAATGAATAAATCTTTGTCTTTGTCCCTGGATTGCATTCTTTTGATTACCGCTATAACCTTGGTTCCCTTGATTATTCTTCCATGTCTGGTCTTTGCTCCTGGATTACATTCATTTGATTACCGCTATAACCTTGGTTCCCTTGATTAATCGTTCCTTTCATCTTTCGCATACACAGGACTTAACCGTTTATGAGCATCTCGATGGGTGTGTCTAGAAAAGCAGAGGACGCTTACGCTACCGGTGCACCTAGTCCATGCTTCCAGGTTTTAGTGGAGTCCTTGTTGCTCATTTGCTGTTGTTGCTTTGTATGCATTGTTAATGTTATTTTATGTTCGTTGTTGAGTTGGTCTGTTTTCTCCGTCTGGTCTTTGTCCCTGGATTACATTTTGTTTATTTCGGAAGAACCTTGGTTCTCTTGATAACTCTTTGATCTCTATATCACTTGATTTGTTCAGACGTTTTTCATTAGATTGTTAGAAATATGAAGATTTTGTCAGGGTTTTCTTTCCTATAAATTTTCATTTGCAGTGCATTGTAATGAAATCATAGCTCAATTAACAATGGTGATATGGAAACATTGCAATTTTTCTTAATTCAATGATGCAAATAGTCGAATTATTCTTTCAAAATTGTAGGTTTTTTCATGTCATGTTTCACTCATTGCTTGATTTTTACAGAGACTGAAACTTACGGTGATTTCAATTGATAAAACGATGTTTCCTTTTTTAATGTTAAAAGGAAAGACGAATTCCTCTTCCAAATGAATTAACTATGAGTTCAAGTTTTTAAATATGCCTACTTTTCTACTACTGCACATAGGAAATTTTACAAAAACATTTGCTAAAATTTGACAAAATATTAGTACTAAGAAAGCACAACATAAAATTACAATCTTAATTTAAAAAAAAACCAAGTATTTAAGTGTACATTCAAGCTTTGAAACTAATATACATTTATATTCCATTATCACGATATTTTGAATATGTAGCGATATATTATGGAATAAATTTTTCAGTTCTATATTTGATACTATTGGCAATCAGTACAAGTTAGTTTAGTAGTTAATTCAACGATGTTCAGTCCACCCAAATATGTTTACTAAATCAGTCCGACACAAACATATTAAAATGATTGATTTTTCGTGAAGAGTACTACAATCAAAGCTCAAATTTAGGGATAAAATCTTACTCATTAGGGTGTTTAACAAACTGCTTAAGATGGTTTAAACAAATACAATTATAGGTATAAAATGAATGGAAGTTGTAGATTGCGGCCATTCGCTCATTGAAATAGTACTGTATGTCATCATCAGTTAACCGTTTTTAAAAAAAAAGATACCAAAATAAAGAGTTTCAAAGAAGAAATATTTTGATATTTGAATTTTTATTTCATTTTTATTTTATAATATAGTGCTTGAATATTATAAAAATCTTGAATTTAAGCATATAATCTTAAAAGAGTAACAAGGATGATTCGAAGTCTAACCAAAAGAAAATATCCAAAAGATTAATACAGGGAAAATAGACAAACATTTCAAGGAACAGAACATAACTAAAGTGACACAAAAAATGTAAATGACCAATCCAGACTACAAGAAAAACTGGGAGCACCGACTAAGTGCACTAGTATGGTCAGCATCTTCTGCTTTTCTAGTAACTACCGTTCATGCCCGGAAAAGACGATAGAGGAAAGGAGAACTACAACGCATAAGAAAAGCTGAATTTACTAGGAGGAAAAAGGAAACACATATAATTATATTGTGCAATCCACAGATTGAAATGATGATTTTAGGTAGTAACATATGTCTTGGCTCAACCTAATCCCCTGTCTTGGTATTTAATTATGTATTCAATCCAAAGGGATAAAACGGTATTTGAATTAATAATATGGCAATTTTAATTTTAGAAAGGAGTAAATTTTACATTTCAATAGGCATACCGCATAAACAATATTCGGTCATAAGAAAGACTAAGTTTTTGAATCTGACAGTTCAAAATATAATTCACAGGAGCTATATTTTTTATGGTGTTAATTGTTGAACAATATGAAATAGGGATATTTTTTTTGCATGTGAGAAAGACTTTATACGGAATGAAGGTCAGAAATCGTGTATACCATGTCCTGAAGGATTGTATGGAGATCAATGCATAGAAGTATGCCACTGTACAAAAGGACAAAGGTTCAAATAAATATTAAGAAAAAATAAAGATGTGTTTGCAAAGTAAAACACCTTATTGATAAGCGCTATATACACATGATGATGAAACATCCGGGTACTTGGCATTTGTACATTAGAACAATTCCCAAATTGTAAAGGCGTGCTCCTAGCCGATCCAAATCCTACAAATTTACTATCACTTGCATAAAAGATTTTGACAAAGATGGTGAAATATACACGAGACTTGGTTTACAACTTATTTCCTGATATTGGTCAGCAGTTGAATAATATTAGAATTCCATGATACCAGAAATGTTATTAGTTGTGATGGTGTAAAAAACAATATACACCAAATATGTTTTAGCTTCATGCACAGTTAACCTTAACATAAGAGTTTCTAAATGAAATAATTTTAGCATGTAGCATATGCTTTTATTTTTTGTATGTGTGAACGTAAAAAGAATATAAGGATAATGGTAATCATTGTCTACTAAAAGTTATAAATCAAAATTTGATTGTCGAGAGTCGTTCATTTTAATGACATATGTCTTAATTTGAAAACAAGTATGTCAATATCTTGGGAGAAATCGCTTATTATATTCATATCGTTCTGTATAGGTAAACAGAATGACAAATTTCTATACCAATTCCCGAATGAAATGTTTTTTTCAACGTTATTAAGTTACAGTCCGTAACTGCTTAATTTACCGACAACTATTCAACTTATAAATCTCGGAACAATTTTCTATTTCCACTAAAAACTGGGAGCATGGACCAGGTGCACTGGTAGGTTAAGCTTTTCTAGAAACAAGCGCCGAGTTGCTCATAAAAAGTCAAGTCCGAGGTAGACAAACGAGGGAAGGAAAACTGATCCGTTGAATAAATCAGTTTTCATGGTGCTGATGGATACATAACGATCCACCAGTTCATGATAACGACCATAGAACTTCTGTAGTGATGACTTCAATCTTATAGCAACATAATTCTGTTCCAGAAGCCTATTTGTTACAGTTCTAGCGCGATACAAAAAGTCTGCTTAGTTTCGGCAAGCTCTGGCATAACGTATGAGTTGTGATATGAACACTCCATACGCAGGTGATGAAGGGATGTTGCCACAGATGAAAGGAAAGTTGACAATTCTGAATGAAAAGTCATCACGTTTGTCGTAAAGTTTGGTCAATAGTTTTCCTTTACCATCGATTACTAAGTGTAGGTCAAGATATGAGGATGACTTCACAGTGTCTGTAGTATCCTTTATCTCAATTTCTTTAGAAATTAGGATTGTTTAAAGATAATAGGTCATCTATATAGTGGAAACTGAAATTGAAGGATGTAGCCAAACGATATTCTTTCTGATCAGATCAGCTATAAAGTCAGCCTCATAAGAGTGTAAGGAATAGGTCAGCAAGTAAAGGAGCACAATTTGTTCCCATTGGAATGCCCACCGTTTGTTGAAAAACACGTCCACCAAACTGGACAAATATGTTGTCAATTAAAAAATTCCATCATTTTGTAAACATCTTCCTCTCTATATTTGGAAGATGATTTGGAATTATTTCTTACAAAGTATAAGGAATCTCTACCAAGAACTATATATTTGTATTTAGGAGTACCATCTTTTTTGGAAAAACAACGATGTATAATGTTTTTAAGTCGGGATTTTAACTGAGTATGGGGAATAGAAGTATACAGTGTTGAAAAATCATAGGTTTTAATACTATTGTATTCAGATAATAGTCTTGAACTTAGTTTCTCCAAAAGATCTTTCGAATTTTTCAGGATCTATATTGAATTAATACCACTACGGGAGAAACAAGTGTTGTGGTAGGACTGTAGACCCTCTTTGACAGTTGTGAGTATAGAAGTTAAAAGTTTTGAAAGAGGTTTGGTGGTACATTTAGCAGATCCAGCTATGAAACGTTGTTTGTATGGATTCTTGTGAAGTTTAGGAATCCAGTACATAGACGGTAAATCACAATCATCGTCCTTGGTAGAGAGACCAAAAGAGGATAGCACAGATTTATGGTTTTCCACAATCTCTTCTTTGGAGAAAGTGGTATCAGTGTAGGTCTTAATACTGCTATTATTTTCTACATCTACCTCTGATAATAAACATTGGATATAAAACGTTTTGCAGACAAAAACAATGTTGTTTTGGGCTTTGTCTGCTGGTACGACAACATATTTGTCATGTATAATAGACAATGTTTTTCCTACATCGGGGTCTTTGAAAACTGATGTAGCCTTGGCACTCATCGACCTACTTATACTTTCATTCGTTTCAAAATTAAACACCTCACGGCCTTTAACCATTCTGACAGAGAATCAATGTCTTCTTGTTCTCGTTTTATCCATTTTCTTGCATAGTCCTCGACGGCATCCATAAGAACTTTAAAGTTATAATTCTAATTTATGGAGCGTGGTTCACGGTACTTGGGACCTTTAGAAATGATATTACGCAGAGATTCGTTTTCGATAAAAAAAAAAACAATTACGCACTACTCTTTAATTACATTGTACATTTATAGGACACAAGAACCACAAGCCTAGGTTAAATTTACAACCAAACAAAAGTTGCATATAAATGTATTTCGAAGAGTTTTTTTATCGTGATTTTATAAAATTGATTTTGCCTTTCGACATTTCATTTGTCTACATATTGTCTACTTTATGATATTGGATTTCATTTCAACTACAGGTGTAACAATGTTCACGGTTGTGTTTTGAAGAAAAGATTATCCGAATGAACAACTGGTAGTTTTTTTAGTGATTAATGCGCAGTTAAGGTACAATCATTATGAGTTTTTCAATAAGTTTATGAAAAAATAGAGCAGTTTCGGCATATTCAAGTGACTAAAGTATTATAATATTGTATGTTCTTTGTTGTGTGTGTCTGTTTTCCATAACTGGTCTTTGTCCCTGGATTACAATATTTTAATTTCCGCTTGAATGTTGGTTCCCTTGATTACTCTTTCTGACTGCTCTTTGAAAAGGAATCAAATATCATGTCGCGGTCTACAACATCCATAATATATAAATATATCAGTAAGAAATAAAAAAGATAAACCTATTGTTGAGTAAAGCAAACAAAAAAGACAATTATTAGCATTAATCCTTTTCAAATATATATATATATATATACAACGTCTCAGAATGTGACGACTCTATTCGCTACACTGCTCCATCGGATCAAATTGATACAGGGAAGATAATGTAGACTTATAGAAGGGTCTGAAAAATTCCCAACGATGTTAGAACTGTCAAATTTGCGAAGCAAATATTTGGTCGTTCCCTCCGCGGGACTCGAACTCGTACCGCTGTGACATCTATGGCAACACCGCCTGCACTAAGTCCAGCGCCCTAGACCACTCGGCCAGCATCGTTGTCTGGAGTGTTTTTATATCAGGATTATCTAATAAAATTGAATGTAGAATGGGTATGGAGATATTTTATACCAGGATTACCTAATAAAATTGCATGTAGAGTGTATTAAGTGATTTTATATAAGGATACCATAATAAAATTGCATGTAGAGTGTGTATTGAGTGTTTTCATGTAAGGATACCATAATAAATTTGCATGCAGAGTGTGTATTGAGTGCGTTCATACAAGGATACCATAAAACATTGCATGTAAAATGTGTATTGAGTGATTTCATATATGTATACTATAACAAAAATGTATGTAGAATGAGTATGGAGTGATTTTACAGAAAGATTGCGTGACGAAATTGCAACTAGAGTGTGTATTGATTGATTTTCTAACAACTGTCAAAGAGGGGCTGCAGTCCTACCACAACACTTGTTACTCCCGTAGTGGTATTAATTAAATGTGGATCCTGAAAAATTCGAAAGATCTTTTGGAGACAATCAGTTCAAGACTATTATCTAAATATAATAGCATTAAAACCTATGATTTTTCAACACTGTATACTTCTATTCCCCATACTCAGTTAAAATCCCGACTTAAAAACATTATACATCGTTGTTTTCCAAAAAAGATGGTACACCTAGATACAAATATATAGTTCTTGGTAGAGATTCTTCATACTTTGTAAGAAATAATTCCAAATCATCTTCCAAATATACAGAGGAAGATGTTTACAAAATGCTGGAATTTTTAATCGACAACATAATTTGTCCAGTGTGGTGGACATGCTTTTCAACAAATGGTGGGCATTCCAATGGGAACAAATTGTGCTCCTTTACTAGCTGACCTATTCCTTCACTCTTATGAGGCTGACTTTATAGCTGATCTGATCAGAAAGAAAGAATATTGTTTGGCTAGATCCTTCAATCTCAGTTTCCGCTATATAGATGACGTATTATCTTTAAACAATCCTAATTTCGGGGATTTGATACATCGCATCTACCTAAAAGAACTTGAGATGAAGGATACTACAGACACTGTGAAGTCAGCCTCATATCTTGACCTACACTTAGAAATCGATGGTAAAGGAAAACTATTGACCAAACTTTACGACAAACGTGATAACTTTTCATTCGGAATTGTTGACTTTCCTGTCATCTGTGGCAACATCCCTTCGGCTCCTGCGTATGGAGTGTTCATATCACAACTCATACGTTATGCCAGAGCTTGCCGAAACTACGCAGACATTTTGTATCGCGCTAGAACTCTAACAAATAGGCTTCTGGAACAGGTTTATGCTGCTACACGATTGAAGTCATCACTACAGAAGTTTTATGGTCGTCATCATGAACTGGTGGATCGTCATGGTGTATTCACCTGCACTATGAAAACTGATTTATTCAAAGTGTCATAGTTTTCTTTCTTTTCCTCTTTCGACTACCCCGGACTTGACTTTTTATGAGCAACTTAGCGCTTAGAGGACGCTTTCCTTACCAGTGCACCTTATGTTCTTTGTTATGTATGTCAGTGTATGAACAATTAAACTTCTACAGGTCACCACAGGTCTTCAATGATGGGCAAAGCCCTTACCTTAAAGCAAGCTGTAAAAGGCTACATAATAAAAAAATGAGGAACTATTAATAAAACAGGAAAATTGACATATTCTACAGAAAAATGAGTAAAAGAAATAGGACTTACCAAAAAAAAAACAAAAACAAAAAAAATAAAAATAAAAAAAAAATAAAAAAAAATAAAAATAAAAACATAAAAAACAAAAAAAAACAAAAGGAAACAGGCTCATGAATTAAATTCTTTTCCAAAGCAAAATCTTAAGATATCACATTAATACATTCCCTAGTCAGTAGTGAATAAGACACATGTATGAAAACATGTATTGGAAATGCATATATTTGTGATAAAAATTTAAGTCATGCATATGTACATGTATTATGACTTTTCCTAAAAATTCCTAAAACATGTGAAAGTAAATTCGGAAGTTAATAAATAATAGCCACAGATATTGTTCATATTTGATTTTTTAAAAATTATATTTGTGTATCATAGTACATGATGATATAAATGTCATGTATTTGATCTTTGTTTTCGTGTGAGTCTGAGAATGGATAGATATCATTCTTTTCTTTCCTCTTTCCCTCTAAGCAGCTGAAAACAACTTTGTGTGTGTGTAATCAACTAAATGTTAAATTGGAAGTGGAATAGACTAATGAGAGGAAGGAATAAGCCCATGAAATATGCTTTAAAGATTAAATTACAAAAAAAGATTGAAATAACAAACATGGATCTCCTGTTGGTGATCGAAGTTATACATTTTCTGCTTAATTTTACTCTGAATTATACTGTTATCATTTTTAATCTAAAGCATGAATTGGCCTCGAGGCTGCCCTTTTGGTTCGATGTTAGCTGCAAATGCACGATGCATCGTCGATGGTCCACATAGCTGATCCGGGCCCAATACGAGTGTTCGAGGAAAATACGCATTTAATGACATCTTAATTAAACAATTGACCGAAAACAGACGTTAACACTTGCCCTGTATTAATATTAATACAGGGCACATGTCCTATAAAAATTTGTAGAAACAGATTTCATTGGAATAAATTTTTGTGGTTTTGTCATTGAAACGACATAAAAACTTTCGAAAGAGTAATCAAGGGAATCAAGGTTCCAGCGGAAATCAAAAGAATGTAATCCGGGGACTAAGACCAGACATGGAAAACTGACAAATACAACGAAGAACATAAAGCAACCAAAATAATACATACAAAGTAACAAAAGTAAATGAGCAATTCGGGCTCCCTTAAAAACGACGTTAACCGTCTTTGGCCATCATTGCCTTATTCCATTAGCTTCTGTGTCAGTCGTAAAGTGACGACATTTTGCAAACGTTTTAGTCATGAAATAGGAAATTCGAGGAGGAAACAACCTGTACTACTATTTTATATTAGAATAAAATATCTTCAATACGAAACAAATCCAAAACATGATTAAAGCTGTATTAGCTGCCAAATTTGTTCAATTTTAATTCTACTGACTTTGAAGCAATTGAAGCAATAAATGTCAATAATACCTACAGAATATTGTAAATACAACTTTTTTTTTAATTAGAGAAGATCAATAGCTCTGGTCTAATAATTTTTCGCCATTACTTCCGGAGATTGCTGACAGGACATACAACTGGGTTAAAAATACTTTAACCTCGGTAAAAAAATTAAAAAAAACGGATACACAGGTGAGCACGTGTATTGTTTTCATTTCATTTCATCTTTTTCTTGATTAGTTTTCAAATAAATAATGACATATTTGAGCCACATTTTGTCACAATACGTAAATTTCAAATGGATCCTTGCAGTATATTTGAACTTTTATCTTTTACGGCTTGAGTCCGTCGGTCATCCTTGCCGTTGAATAACCACTTTCGCTTTGCAATCAGATTTCTAATTAAAGAAGCGACCCTTACAGCACATGCGCGAATTAGGTCACCAGAAGTGACATGCATACGAATTTATCTAGGTCGAATTTTTGTCTTGCAGGACAATAAATATATAGACACCTATTTAATGTATTCAATGCATTTTATTGGTGGATATCAAATGAAATTATACAGGAAAAGTATAATTTAGTAGAAATAATTCAAAGTTAAAGCATCTTTAAACAGAAACAAAAAATTACGAAAATGACAGCTAATGCAGCTTTAAAGAAGTGTTTGTTATTATATTCACTCAATTTTGATTCCACTTATTGTTTACAAATTTCAAATAGAACACTTCGAGTTGAGCCGCCGGACCCCGAGGTAACGTTTATGTAGAAAGATGGCAAATCTATTAAACAATCTATACTCGGCGTCACATAAATAAGATACTGTTTAAATTTGAATAAAAATATTTTCTACGACTTTATTGACACCTACCGTCGTTTAAATTGTCTTAAATGACTTGCTCATTCGTTTTGCCAAACGGCATCTCCCTAAACATTGAATCGTTAAATTGCGGTGAGATTTTAATTCTCTGTCCCAATATTGACGAACTGCGTTTGTAAACAAATCGTCCCGTAGAAACCAACATGGCGGATATTAGTATAGGATTTTCCTGTAAGGATTTGATACGCACGATTTAAGCTAATAAGCGTCTCGTTGGTACTAACACGTCGTGCATATATGCGAACTATCTTCAGATTAAATTAAAGAGAGACAACTCTAGCGGTAAGTCCCGACGGTTTAAAAAGTAGAGCTGCTATTCGAAAATGTGCTGTATGTGACGTCGAGTATAACAGTAATTAAATATGAAAGGGAATACATCAAAGTGAATTTCTGCTGTACATATAGACAAATATGAACATTTCACTTCCGATATTTTCGTGCTTTTCACGATGAAATGGATTGACAAATTTTGAATTATCATTAGATATTTGGATCAAAATGGAAAGACTACAGAACAAAATATCTCTGTTGTGCAAATTATCATGAAGATCAAAAGTTTCAATGTGTAGGTAGGTACTAAAACTAGGGACTAAGTATCACCAGCGTTAATAACACTTATTTTAAAGGAAAACATGAAGTCCTTTTCGTGCATTTAAATGTGTCTATTTTCGTAGTTCTTGTAGTTAAAACTAGTGCAACGAAAAAAAAATTAGCAATTAAAAGTGATTTATTTGGATATTGTTAGTGTTTTTTAGTTGAACAACACCGTCAAAAACAATATGTTTACTAATATGAAAGCATAATGACCACGAAAATAAGGTACGTAATCAATTTAGCCGTATTATTTTGCAACGTCTTTTTGAGAGCTTGTATATGTACAGTCTGAATACATCATTGAACATTTTCCATTTTTTTTCAAATCACTTCGGCTAATTTCAATGACTTTCCATAGTAATTACTATTGATAAACGTCAATTTATAATAAATTTTGTTCATGGGTTCTATTTGGTAAAAAAATGTGAAATTTGCTTGATTTATTTATCAGATTACTAGTACTAAAATACAATATGGGATATCAACTTGAGCATTGAGTGTAAATTTATTATAAATTTGATAAATTTCATAGTTATGAGTGTCCTTTACTATAATAATTTTGTTAACAAGAACAAATATATGCAGTAGTTTTTTCAAACATCTTTATTACACTTACAACCTTGTTTATTTGATCATTACGACACAAGCATATAAGGACAACTATCCTTAAACGCAATCTGCTGTAATAGTACTAGTACTCTACACAGATTGCGTTTAAGGATAGTTGTCCTTATATGCTTGTATCGTAATGATCAAATAAACAAATACAATAGGAAAATATTTGAAGTATATAGCAAAAACAAAACATTTGATGATTTGCCATGTGAGAAAGGTTTTATACCAACAGCTGATAAAAATCCTGTAAACCATGTCCTGATGAATTGTACAGAGATAAATGCTTAGAATTATGTTACTGTACAGAAGGACAAAGGTTTGTGTCGCCGAAAATATTGATTATAAAATTAAGATAACATTTCTTATTAATTATACGTGTCTCTGTATTTTTTAAAGCAAAACTTATATAAAAGTAGTGCATCAAAAGAACAAAGGTTAACGTACTGTTCCATATAAGAATCTAAACTAACAAATAAAGGTGGTTGGTACATGATGACTTTCTAATATAATTTAATTTTCCTTTTAAATGTTCATGTACGTACGAAAATGATTAAAAAACAAATAAAGAAATGGTATACCACTAGTTCTATATCTTGACTCCTTGAATTCATAGCCCGTTCTTTTCAAACATCTACCTCAAATCACCTTTTGCAACATTGTGCTTTCGTGCTCTTTTTACAAATAAAATCTTCG
Source organism: Perna viridis (assembly GCA_037379345.1). Classification (NCBI taxonomy): domain Eukaryota; kingdom Metazoa; phylum Mollusca; class Bivalvia; order Mytilida; family Mytilidae; genus Perna; species Perna viridis. The sequence continues at coordinate 1,875,828 of CM074520.1, forward strand.
AAGAGCAAACATGTATAAATGTAAAGAAGAAAGCATTTGGGATAATCATTTTAAACTAAGCAAAATCTGCAAGTAGTGTGTGTTTTTTCAACGCTCTCCCACTTCAACAAAACTGTTTGCAAAGTATATTTACAAATTAATGATATGACACAAGTTAGCTCCTCTACTCAAAGTGCGTTCTACGGAGAAAAATATTTTCAAAGTTAAAGATCAATATCAGAAAACTTAAGAATTAATTAAATACTTGTCTTCAAGATAAGCAAAAACAAATAAACGACTTTCGACAGTGAAACATTCGCAACATCCATTTATTACTTAATAAGTTAATCAAAATGACCTTGTTACGCCAATTAAAGAATGGATCTTTTTTTCTAGTGTTTACTAAGTGCAGATATTATTAGTTAGTTACTGCTCTCTTTCCTGATCATTATTCGACAAAAATATCTAATTACAAATAATTCCTATACTTATCAATACCACATTTTGCTTAGCATGTAGATAAAGACAAATTGTAACTAAGGATTTTCGGTGGTAATGTTCAGCCATTTTGTCAGATTTTTTGGACTTCTCTTATTTTATCCATTTCATTGTATTTATATTTTTTGCCCAATGATCCCAACTTTTCTTTTCATAGTTTCATTAAACACATCTTAAAATGTTGTTTAGAAAGTTTTTAAAATCATTTTTTGTTATAGATATGACTTAATAAGACTAAGACAAAACCTATGGGAAATCTCGAGAAATCCTTTCCCGACCAAAAGTTCAAATGCTTATATCTCAAAAACGAGCACACTGACCAATCATTTTTTATATTCATAATGTTCTTGCATGATAAATCTGAAAAGGTTTCACAACTTTTTGAAATCTCTGTTATTTTTAAACACAGTAGCGGTCATCTTTAACACAATTTTGCAAGATGAAACTAACATGTCTTTTGAAATGCTAAAATAAATAACATAACTGAGGACAGTAGAAATGAAATTTACACACTTTATTACACTTAGAGAGAAACCACGTATGATATGTCTAGATTAAAGGGTTTTACAGTCTGTAAACAACCTAACAAAGTTATATATACATGTACATGTACTTTGAAGAAAAATAGGAAACTTTATTATTAAAGAGTAATCAAGAGAACCAAGGTTATAGCGGTAATCAAAAGAATGTAATCTAGGGACAAAGACTAGACATGGAAAACAGACATACACAACAAAGAACATAAAGTAACTAAAATCATACATACGAAGTAACAAAAGTAAATGAGCAACTCGGACTCCACTAAAAACTGCGAGCATGGACCAAGTGCACCGGTAGGGTAAGCGTCCTCTGCTTTTCTAGAAACACCCGCCGAGTCAAGTCCGGGGTAGACAAACGAGGAAAGGAAAACTATGACACGTTGAATAAATCAGTTTTCATGGTGCTGATGGATACACCATAACGATCCACGAGTTCATGCTGACGACCATAAAACTTCTGTAATGATGACTTCAATCTTATAGCAACATAACCCTGTTTCAGAAGCCTATTTGTTAGAGTTCTAGCGCGATACAAAAAGTCTGCGTAGTTTCGGCAAGCTCTGGCATAACGTATGAGTTGTGATATGAACACTCCATACGCAGGAGTCGAAGGGATGTTGCCACAGATGAAAAGAAAGTTGACAATTCTGAATGAAAAGTCGTCACGTTTGTCGTAAAGTTTGGTCAATAGTTTTCCTTTACCATCGATTTCTAAGTGTAGGTCAAGATATGAGGCTGACATCACAGTGTCTGTAGTATCCTTTATCTCAAGTTCTTTTGGGTAGATGCGATGTATCAAATCTCCGAAATTAGGATTGTTTAAAGATAATACCTCATCTATATAGCGGAAACTGAGATTGAAGGATCTAGCCAAACGATATTCTTTCTTTCTGATCAGATCAGCTATACAGTCAGCCTCATAAGAGTGAAGGAATAGGTCAGCAAGTAAAGGAGCACAATTTGTTCCCATTGGAATGCCTACCGTTTGTTGAAATACACGTCCACCACACTGGACAAGTATGTTGTCGATTAAAAATTCCAGCATTTTGTAAACATCTTCCTCTGTATATTTGGAAGATGATTTGGAATTATTCCTTACAAAGTGTGAGGAATCTCTACCAAGAACTATATATTTGTATCTAGGTGTACCATCTTTTTTTGGAAAAACAACGATGTATAATGTTTTTAAGTCTGGATTTTAACTGAGTATACAGTGTTGAAAAATCATAGGTTTTAATGCTATTATATTCAGATAGTAGTCTTGAACTAATTGTCTCCAAAAGATCTTTTGAATTTTTCAGGATCCACATTGAATTAATACCACTACGGGAGTAACAAGTGTTGTGGTAGGACTGTAGACCCTCTTTGACAGTTGTGAGTATAGAAGTTAAAAGTTTTGAAAGAGGTTTGGTGGTACATTTAGCAGATCCAGCTATGAAACGTTGTTTGTATGGATTCTTGTGAAGTTTAGGAATCCAGTACATAGACGGTAAATCACAATCATCGTCCTTGGTAGAGAGACCAAAAGAGGATAGCACAGATTTATGGTTTTCCACAATCTTCTTTGGAGAGAGTGGTAGCAGTGTAGGTCTTATCACTGCTATTATTTTCTACGTCTACCTCTGATAATAAACATTGGATATAAAACGTTTTACAGACAAAAACAATGTTGTTTTGGGCTTTTTCTGCAGGTATGACAACATATTTGTTATGAGCTTATCAAATTAGATTTCTCTTTAGGCTATTGGTATTGTGTACATTATGATACTGTATTTGTACTCACCTACAGGTGTGACAATGTTCATGGTTGTGTTTTGAAGGAAAGATCATCCGAGGCTACAACTAGTAGGTTTTTAAGTAGATCGAATCACAGTTAAGCTATTAGGTTTATGAATCTTCCAAAAAGATAATAAAAAAGAACTCTGATCCTATTTCAAGCATTTCCAGCAAAAATGTTAGTTAAGATATATGTGACTTGTACCGAGAACTGCCATCATTTTCTGATTTTGTTCGTTGAAACATAGGAGAGAAGGAAATGTCATCTACAGAAACATTATGTGGCCGTCTTCAAAACGTATAATAATAATTCCTATTATGATGGAAAACAAACGAAAAGGAATGCTGTTATTTAGCATTTATGTCTCTTTTCTATTTTCAGAGGGGTCACTCTGAAATACAAAACACATACTTTTCCAACACAATCTGAAACGCAGTAAACAGTTAATCCTATAAGTACTCATGGTTAGTTTTCTGTTGGTTTTCTATTACCTCATAAACAACAACGTCACATTTGGCACAGGCTGATTTATGAAGAAAAGAAAAGAATGAACTATGCATGTTTTTTTAATCATCGCTGTAAGGAACTCTGAATATTACAGTATTAACTATAGCAATTTTGATATTTTGTAAATACTTGGAAATATATTTGAACACTCCCTGCAACAATAACTGCCGTTGTCTTTAAATATAACCTGCAGTAATTTCTATTCAAAAGCAAAAGAAAATATTTTAACAAGAAAAGATTCTGATAAATGATAAAATGTCAAAAGAGTAATCAAGGGAACCAAAATTCTAGCGGAAATCAAAAGAATGTAATAACTTATGAGTTGTGATATGAAAACTCTATACGCAGTTGTTGAAGGGATGTTGCCACACATGAAAGGGAAGTTGACATTACGGAATGAAAAGTCATTGCGTTTGTCATATAATTTGGTCAATAGTTTTTCCATACCATCAATATCTAAGTGCAGGTCAAGGTAGGAGGCTGACTTAATAGTGTCTGTAGTACCATTTATCTCAAGTCCTTTTTGGTAGATGCGATGTAAATCATCCCCGAAATTAGGATTGTTTAACATTTTAAGAGCTGATTATTAATATAATATTTTGATGATTGCATTATCACAGTAGTTTCACTTTTCTGCTAAATTTTGTTATAATACAGATAACTTGATAAGAAAAGACGATAGATGTTGTCCTTTTATTCTAATTACTATGTACTGAGTAAAGTTTATTTGAACAGGAACAACCATTAGAAACAAACAAACAAAAAACACAGGAGGTATGTGAGATTTCATTATCACAGTTTTGCATTTTATACAAAATATGAAATCTAAAACTTCGTGACATGAACCAGCTATACAGCTCTAAAACAACCTTTTTATTCTTTAGATAACAAACTATTTCTTGTCTTGTCTGAAAACGACTTAAAAGTATATTATAATGGATGCAAATAGTCTTCCAACTTGGTGGACATACACACACACAAACGTCGATAAATAATCGTATTTTTTCACTTAAAAAAATAAAATTGCATTTAAATGGATAAGTAAATATAAATATCAAATTATAATTTCCTACAATTTGATGCACTTATATTCACATGAGCAATATTTGACTGCGAATTATCTTTTTGTTTCTAATACCATGATTTAAAGTAAGAATGATATATCTTTTATCACAGTAGTTAAACAAATCCAATGCTTGTCATGCATGTTATTTTTCAATATATAGTATTATATTGTAATTATATACGTGTTTCACTGAAAAAAAGATTTTGGGCATATTTAACCTTTTTATTTTGATATAGTTCAAAACAACATAACCATCTACATAACATGTGCTGCTGCTGTCATTAGTATTGGTCTGATTGGGTTTATTTACATAAAACGACATCTCTCAATGTTTACCTGCAAAAAGATAAGTGCTCTTGTGGAAAATGAACAAGAGGAATCCGATGTACACGATGACAACGCTGGAGAACTACATGATTTGATTGATGATGGAGAACTGTAAATTATAATTGATGTGACTTAAAATCCTTAACAAATTTTATGTCTTATATTCCATTGAAATGTTTCATAGTTTGAACGGTGCTTTATTGCAATCTTTTGAAATATGTAAAGCTGATTGATTATTAATACTATCTATCACCTGTTGAACTTTGATGGACTGAATAAGGGTTGCGGAAAATAAGTTTAACATCAAGTATCACAAAAACGAAATAGTGAAACACAAATAAGAATAGCAATTCATGAATAATACACGTGAGCTTTCTTCGTTTATTCAATTTAACATGAAATGTAAATAATCCCTATTAGTTTCATGATAACATATAAATTTAATATGACCTGATGTAAGTATTGATAATGAGAGACGGCGTTGGAATAAACAGAAATACAACAAACATTTCGCGTTTAAAATGTGTTGTTTTTATTTGTGTGAAAATTTTCTTTTACGTACTATTTTCTATTAAAATATGACTTGTTCTTTGCTTTTGCTTCAACATTTTATTTATTATGAAATGTGCCATATCTGTTTAAGAACTTTTAATCCATATTTCATATTGTATATATTAGGTCTGACATAAACTTAAAACATTATCATAATAAATCCGGCGTAAAGATGTCGCGTTACTTTTTTGCGGGATGCTCATGATGATTATTGCCTTGCGCCGCGCATGAAAAGTAACGTAGTACCTTTTTTATTTTGTAATGGCAATCAAAAAGATGCCATCATTAACTCAAAAAAGATATATAAAAACTGAATAACAAACGAGTAAACCAGATTCGACTAAAAATCTTGTGTATGAAACAGCGTCAGTGGATGAATTACGCCAATGTGCAATATTGTAAAAGAAAATAAACGAATGGCTAATCCGTTTTGCCAATTAATTCAATTTCAGCTTCAATGTCTTTAGTTGACTTTTTTCTCGACCCAAAATATGGTATGTAAATTCCGCTGTATGAGTAGTTAGTTTGTAATGTATATGCAGAAAATATAAAAAAGAGAAAAGGTGAAGGTATTTCCTATCAAACAGAACAGCCTATTTCTCTTTTTTTTTTTTAAAGATTAACTAAAGAAATATATAGGTTACATTTCTTTTTTTTTCAAAATGTTCTAAAATAACAGTCGTTAAGATACATTTGGAGTAAAATATGTTTTTATATTCCACATGATTGCCACTTGCGGTTGTTTCCAACTACCCTGATATTGTCATTTATTATCCGAACTTTCCTATTAAACTTTTCTTTTTGACTACTGCTGCAAAGGTTTTATGCATTTCAGTAATTTTGTTTTTCCCTTTACTTAAGCAAATATTGAAAAAGATATACCTGGGCAAGATGGAGTATTTTTGCAAATATCCTTCTTGACATGATATATTCGTTTATTTACGCCGATTATTAATTTAATAAGTGTTCTTACTTGGGTGTGCAGGAGCATCAATTTCACTATTGCTGTGTATAGTGCTGTTTTGGAGTCACCTGCAACCTGCCCTGTGGTTTCTTCGTCATTGATTGAAGACCATTAGGTTGCTTTGGACTGACAATTTAATCCAGGTGTGGTTGTCGTCTCTTTGACCTATTCACCATGTTTAAGGTTTTTTTTTCATTATCGTTTCCACTTCCATATATTTCTAGATCTTCTATATGGCTGCGTTGGCGTCTGACAACTTTGGCTGTTTGACCTATACAAGGATTCGTACCTTATTCTTCAAAATTGATGAATTGCGTTACATAACTTTGAGCGATGAAAGAATATCCGAATGAATTATTGAAGAATGGAACTCCTAATGGTAAAAGACATACATCACGGCCAAGTGAAAAAGACATATTTTAATGCATGTACCCCTGCAGTTGTAGAAAATGACCGAAATCTTAAAACATGTTTAAATCATTTTGCTATAAACAAATCATAATCTGAGATTCGTATATCAGGGGTAATTAATATTGCAATATCTTGTGAAATTCAAAGGAATGTCATAAAAAATTAAGGTTTGATATGAAATTTGCGATATCTATTTACAAGTTCTTTTGTATATTTGATTGTCGAATTATAATAAAAGTAATACGGACGGATAATGTATATGTATTTTGGAAATATTTGGAACTCATACTGAATCATCAATGGACTATTGAGAATTAAATTGCTAACACAATGGTAAACATTGTCAACTTGACAATTATTTTTGAAACAATTACTGAACAATAGATGAGTCAATTCAATATTCTTGCCCTCGTACACAAATAAATCATTGAAAACCCCATAAATATAACCATTAAAAGTATCACATAACAATCACTGGTTGATTCCGCTATGCGATTTTAAAAGGAAATAAAACATTTGAACATTTGAAATAATGCACTTAAAGGCCATTGAATATAAATGATTTTAAGGAAGAATTGAGATTCAACAAAAATAATTTATTGTATTAGAGAGCAGATTTTCGTTTACTTAAACAAACTCATAATGCTTTTTAAGCCGACGTTTGGTTGATTTTAATGTTTAATTTTTCATATGTTAACCGAAAAATCAATCATCCAAACATTTAAATTGTGATTACTAAAGAACACTTTTTGATTACTCTTTAATCAAAGGTTCAAAAATGAAGAAGCGAACAGGGAGAACGCACTATTGGGAAAAAATTGCGTGCAAGCGCCTAACAACATCCTTTCAATGTATATTAGAAGCTATGTAAACATATATGTGATTCCGTGGTTGGTACTTCTGTATATATTAACTTCCCCCAAAATACAAGCATGTACTTTTACGATGTGTTTTTTTTTTGTCTTTAAGCTGTTCATTTGTGACGTTACGACATTCTGTAGAAGGAATATATTCAAAATACCTTGTTGTATCACCCTTATTTTTCAAGGTCTTGATACGTATTTGCTGTATCTGAACCGATCCGTGCAACAACAATTTTGATCGGTCATCGATGATCGATCAGTTTCCGATCAGTCATTTATCCGTCAAACCGATCCATTAGACCGGTGATCGTATCACGAGCGGTCACTGTATTTTACGGTTTTTGTTGTTTTCTTTGTTAATTTTACACACATTTACATAATACAATAGATTTAGACATCAATCTATAATTTTATTTCACATTTCTTTTATTTTAAAGAGATCATCCGTCATTTTACATAACAAAACTGCAATCAGATCGGTCACCGGTCATCGATCTGTCAAATTGTTGCGCGAATTGTTTCACGGACTATATCAACGCTGGTTCACCAGTCTTACTTTAAAGATTAAAAAAAAGTCTTCCCTGTTGGAGTCTATGCTCTCTTCTTTTTCTGTATCATCACCATTGTCATCATTGCTGGTATTCAATATCTGATCTTCATTTATTTCTCATTATTTTACTCGCTGTTCCAAGTTTGCGATCAGGGAATCTTTGAGTAAACTTGACTTCCCGGGAGATGGTTAGTGCCTGAACTTAAATAATTACACACACTCACAAAAAGGTTTACAAATCTGAAATTGAATTTACCAGGAGAGTAGCATCTTCAGAATATTGCAGGGAATTATGCCAATAAGTTTGAGTGGTATGGCAAACTCAATTTTATTTGTGTGTAGTGCTTTGGCAAACTTCTTTCCAGCTTTGGTTAAGTGAATAATGCATTATACAATAAAATACAACATTTATTACATTCAAACATGTTGGAAGAAATTCTTTTAAAGAACTTGTGATCAGAATTTGAATACAGGTGATATCAATAAGGTCCTACATCATGTACATGTAGACAAGTTTTGTTGCTGTGGTTTTGAATAAATATTCAAATTGGTTGATTTTCAATAATATTTTCTACAAATACATCATTGAACACATTGATTGTGAAATTTACTGTATCATTGTATATATATATTTACATACTAAGGTCCTAAACAAGTATTGTTTTCTCACTTTTTAGCAAACCAGAATTTCACCTAGATACAAATATATAGTTCTTGGTAGAGATTCCTCATACTTTGTAAGAAATACTTCCAAATCATCTTCCAAATATACAGATGAAGATGTTTACAAAATGCTGGAATTTTTAATTGACAACATATTTGTCCAGTGTGGTGGACGTGTATTTCAACAAACGGTCGGCATTGCATTGGAAACAAATTGTGCTCCTTTACTTGCTGACCTATTTCTTTACGCTTATGAGGCTGACTTTATAGCTGATCTGATCCGAAAGAAAGAATATCGTTTGGCTAGATCCTTCAATCTCAGTTTCCGCTATATAGATGACGTATTATCTTTAAACAATCCTAATTTCGGGGATTTGATACATCGCATCTACCCAAAAGAACTTGAGATAAAGGATACTACAGACACTGTGAAGTCAGCCTCATATCTTGACCTACACTTAGAAATCGATGGTAAAGGAAAACTATTGACCAAACTTTACGACAAACGCGATGACTTTTCATTCAAAATTGTCAACTTTCCATTCATCTGTGGCAACATCCCTTTGGCTCCTGCGTATGGAGTGTTCATATCACAACTCATACGTTATGCCAGAGCTTGCCGTAACTATGCAGACTTTTTGTATCGCGCTAGAACTCTATCAAATAGGCTTCTGGAACAGGGTTATGTTGCTACAAGATTGAAGTCATCACTACAGAAGTTTTATGGTCGTTATCATGAACTCGTGGATCGTTATGGTGTATCCATCAGCGCCATGAACATTGATTTATTCAACGGGTCATGGTTTTCCTTCCCTCGTTTGTCTACCCTGGACTTGACTTTTTATGGGCAACTCGGCGGGTGTTTATAGAAAAGCAGAGGACGCTTACCCTACCGGTGCACCTAGTCCATGCTCCCAGTTTTTAGTGGAGTCCGAGTTGCTCATTTACTTTTGTTACTTTGTATGTATGATTTTAGTTACTTTATGTTCTTTGTTGTGTATGTCTGTTTTCCATGTCTGGTCTTTGTCCCTGGATTACATTCTTTTGATTACCGCTATAACCTTGGTTCCCTTGATTACTCTTCAACATTACCACCAAAGGAGGTCAAAGTTTTTATCTACTAGATTACTTGAATAGTACCATAGATTTATACTCCAATAAAGTAATACATTTAAAAGTGTATACAACTCGTTTTATCAATTCTCATCGACATTTCTTCTCTTCTTTAGATGCTTCAGTAATGAAAGGGACCATGTATGTTGCATAAAATTTGCCCAGTACTGGTCTTATTTCAGACCAGTCGATTTGGTCAAACTCTATCTCTACTATTTTAAAGTCTATTAAACAATATATAACACAAAATCACAATTCATTGCCTGACATATTGCTATTTGGCCTTGTACTTGAGCGTAATATTTGTGTGACCTTTTCAATCGTATTTCATTGTCGTCGATTTCACCTAAGAAGTCTCGGTCTTTACAGAAAGCCCGAATGGATTTAAAGCGCCATTTATACGGACATTTGATCGCCAAGATCCACGATCTACACGTATCCGTTTTGTTAGTAACGATGTTATCTGGACTTGCGCCTAAATAGCAGCAAGTTGCACAGAGAAAGAGAACACATTCACGCGCACTCACATTTTTATTATGCCGTAGCTTTTTATAGGCAACATACTTTTTCCTTGCAATAGCCTCTTGTTTTCTACCCCATTCCAAAGCAGGAGTATCAACACATTTACTTTGTTTGAAAACTGTTCTAATAAACGTTTTCCTTTTTTCCTTTTAAAATTGCATAAACATTTGAACTTGTAATTCTGAAGTGTCTCGCGGATTTCCAAAGCGGATTTGCATTTTGTCCCATAGTTCTTGTTTCAATTTCTTTTAAAGTGTCTTTTGGAATGTTTGAAAACTTTTCAATGATGCTACTTTCGTCACGATGTTCTTTTTGGCAATAGATATAACATCAATATATTTGTCCGATTCTTTAAAGATAAATTCTGAGGTTGAAACCTCTTCAAATCGCGATACATTTAAATCATTCGAAATATCGACATTATTCAATTGCGGTGGTATTAGATCGAACAGTACTGGATTTGCAATTGCGAATTCATTCGAGATTTGATTGATTTCAATTTTTTTCTTATTTTGATTTACACCGAAATCCTCTCCATACTTAATTTTTTTAAACTGTAATTCAGTCACTTTCTTTGGCTCTTTCTTCCTCTTTCCTTACTCCAATCACATTACTTAGATGTACATGAAACTTCGGCCAATTTATTCGCATTAGCCTCGAGTGTAAATAGGAGACCTGAGATGTGTGTGCAACCTTCGCCTAACCGAAAGGAAAAAAGAACCTTCACTTGTCAGATCCCGACAGACGGTTTAACGCCACTCGCAGTCTAAACAAGCCATACAAATACTGACGACGAGATTATAAAAATTAATTAATGCTAATAATGAATTATTACAAAATAAATGAAATAACTGTTTAATCTTGAATACTTTAGAGTAGATACTATTACAATATAAACAAATTAAAAATGATATCCACTGAAATTTCATGTTTTAATATTGTGCGTGCACTTTGTCTTGACTTCCTCAGTTTCAGTCTTTATATTTAATCGTAATTTATCATGTTTTCACGTTTTTTCCAGCATCTAGGTTTTTGTCGTTGAAAGTGCTGGTGATGAATGCATTCTACTATGTTTAAACCAGCTCCCATGATGCAGATTGATACACCGTAACGATCAATTAGTTTATGACGACCAGAAAACTTCTGTAGTGATGATTCTACTCTTGTGGCAACAATAACCCTGTTCCAGAAGTCTAATTGTAAGAAATCTAGCGAAATTTTGAAAGTTCTGGCATAAATCTTTCATGCATCTACATAAAATGAAATATGAGAAAGTGTTGGTAATTTATTCTACTATGTTTAAACCATAAACAAACATCTCAGGACAACTAAGTAACGATAAATAAATTTCTATACATTTAATTTCATTCCAAATTCGCCGATTTACCTCCTACATTTCGAAAATGTATTTACCTTATATGAATCAATTCATGTATCACTCTCAGAAGTTCAGCACGCTAACATTTATATCATTATTAGTACCTTCTTCAAAACGGATGATAAGTGAACACTTAGCCGGCGCACTGTACCGAACAATAGATAGATACTTTTTATTTTATAAATGTTCTACATTTTTATTTATCAATACGCGACCTCTTTGTTCAATTGTTTCCGTCCTAAATGCTATATTATATCAAACTTGCCTTGGTTTTATGTATAGTTTCTTCAGTGCAGAAAATGAATATATCAAAATACATTCTCACGTTTTGGAACTTTTTATATATAATGTTCTTATGGTGTACTGTCATCAAGGCTACGTATGGCGATAAAAGAATTTGCTCAAGAAAAGAAAGGTAAGCTTCTTGGCTGATGCGTATGATGATAAAACTTTCAGTGCAAGTAATTATACGCTTTAAAACCTTATAAAAAGAAACCTTTAAAAATTCTGTATTAAAACAATTTCTCTGTTTTTTTTCTGCTCGCCTAATGTACCACCAAACCTGTTATAAGTCAGGATCAGAAAAGCTTACGCCTTTTTTTCTAAATTTCAGTTGTTTTCCGATTTTCTAAGAAGTCTATGTACCTTCTAAGTAGTTTTAATAGAACTTCAAATTGGTGTGTATTATCTTATTAAAGAAAAAGAAAAAAAATATTTATGAGATACTTCAGTAATTGAATGGGGTAAACGTCCCATTTTATGGTATACGGAAAGTGGAAGAGTAATCAAGGGAACCAAGGTTATAGTGTATATGGGGATTGTACTTTTGCGAGGGTGGTTAAAGAAATTGGTCTTTAAAGTATTCATCAATAAAAAATAACGAATTTAATTGAAATAACGCATGTAAAATATTTTTTTTCGAATTGTCATTAGATATAAAGATCAAAATGGAAAGACTTGTTACAGAGTAAAATACATCTGTTGTTCAAATTATCATGAAGATGAAGAGTTTCAGTGTACCGGTATGTACGTATTATATGACGAAGTGTAAGTTTTTTTTGTAAGAATCAGACAGAATGGGAATCAGAAACACGCATGTCAAAAACTACCGATCTGACAACATAATTTCACTAAAAGATTACTTTTCAATTTGCAAACACCATTATGATGACTTTTCATCATAACTTGAGATAAAAGATACTACAGATACTGTGAAGTCAGTCTTATATTTTGACCTACACTTAGAAATCGATGGTAAAGGAAAACTATTGACCAAACTTTACGACAAACGTGATGACTTTTCATTCAGAATTGAACTTTCCATTCATCTGTGGCAACATTCCTTCGGCTTCTGCGTATGGAGTGTTCATATCACAACTCATACATTATGCCAGAGCTTGCCGGGACTACGCAGACTTCTAGAACTCTGACAAATATGCTTTCCTTTCCTCGTTTGTCTACCCCGGACTTGAGTTTTTATGAGCAACTCGGCGGATGTTCCTAGAAAAGCAGAGGATGCTTACCCTACCGGTGCACCTGGTCAAACGTGATGACTTTTCATTCAGAATTGTCAACTTTCCTTTCATCTGTGACAACATCCCTTAGGCTCTGCGTATGGAGTGTTCATATCACAACTCATACATTATGCCAGAGCTTGCCGAAACTACACAGACTTTTTGTATCGCTCTAGAAGTCTAACAAATAGGCTTCTGGAACAGAGTTATGTTGCTACAAGATTGAAGTCATCACTACAGAAGTTTTAGGCCGTTATCATGAACTCGTGGATCGTTATGGTGTATCCATCAGCACCATAAAAACTGATTTATTCAACGGGTCATAGTTTTCCTTCCCTTGTTTGTCTACCCCGGACTTGACTTTTTATGAGCAACTTGGCGGGTGTTTCTAAAAAAGCAGAGGACGCTTACCCTACGGGTGCACCTAGTCCATGCTCCCATTTTTTAGTGGAGTCCGAGTTGCTCATTTACTTTTGTTACTTTGTATGTATGATTTTAGTTACTTTATGTTCTTTGTTGTGTATGTCTGTTTTCCATGTCTGGTCTTTGTCCCTGGATTACATTCTTTTTATTACCGCTATAACCTTGGTTCCCTTGATTATTCTTTCATTACGTATTGTCAACTTCTCTTCCATCTGCGACAACATCATTTCAGCACCTGTGTATGGAGTTTTCATATCACGACTCATACGCTATGCCAGAGATTGCCATGAGTACGCAGACTTTTTGTATCGCACTGGACTTCTTACATGATTTCTGGAACAGGGTTATGTTGCCACAAAATTGAAGTCAACACTACAGAGGTTTATGTTCGTAATCATAAACTCGTGGATCGTTATGGTGTATCCTTCTGCACTAATTTGTTCAATGTGTCATAGTTTTCCTTTTCTCTTTTGTCTACAACGTACTTGATTTTTTATGAGCAGCTCGGTGGATGTTTCTAGAATAGAAGAGGACCCTTACCCTACCGCTGCACCTCGCCCATGCTCCCAGTTTGCTGTGGAGTTCGAGTTGCTCATTTACGATTTTGCTTTGTACGTATTATTTTTGTTATTTTATTTTCTTTGTTGTGTTTGTCTGTTCTCTCCGTCTGGTCTTTGTCACTGGATTACATTCTTTTGATTTCCGCTAGAAACTTGGTTCTCTTGATGACCCTTTGATCTCTACATCACTGGATTTACTCAGACATTTTTTAATATAATGTTAGAAAAATGTTTTTCACTGGGTTTTCTGCCCTTCAAATGTTCATTTTCAGTGCATTTCAATGAAATTAAAAATTAATTAATTAAATTGATATGGAAAATCTTGCATTTTATCTTTGATTCAACGGTGCAAAAATCGTCATATTTTTTTTTTTCAAAATAGTAGGTTTATTCATACTATGTTTCACCCACTGCCTGCTTCTTACAGAGACTGAAACTTAAGCTGATTTCAATTGATAAAAACATTAATTTACATTTCATTGTCAATTGTTGGATGCAACAACAAGTATAGTAAAGTCAAGTATATATTCAGAATTTCAGCAAGTGTCATCGATGTTAAAAGGAAACACGAATTATTCTTCTTAATGAATTGACTAAGTTCAAGTCTTTGAATGTGTCTACTTTTATATTACTGATGAAAATAGAAAGTTTAACAAAAACATTTAGTAAAATTTGACAAAATATTAGTACTAAAAGAAAACACAATATGATATTAGAATCTTAATTACAACTTGAGTATTTAAGAGTTCAATTTATGTAAGTTTATATTTCATTATCATGACACTCTAAGCAAGCAGATATATATTATAGAATGAATATTCTGTGCTATCTTTGATATTTTGGTAAAAAGTACAAGTTAATTTAGCAATAAATTTAAAGACATTCACCACAATATGTTTACTTAATCAGTCCGAAACAAGTATACTAAAATGATTGATTTTTAATCTCAACGCGTGAAGAGTACTAGTACCATTGTTACAGACGGCTCAAAGTTATATCGACTTCTTTATTTGGGTGTTTAACATACTGCTTAAGATGGTTCAAACAAATTATAGGTATAATATATATATATATATATATATATATATATATATATTAATTTAAGTTTGCGGCAATTTTTGCGCTTATTGAAATAAAACTGTATGTCATCAATTAACCAATTAGTTAGTTTTTAAAAGGATTCTGTTATAATGAGAATCAAAGAAGTGATATTTTGATAATTCAATTTTAATACCATTTTTATCTTGTAATATAATGCTTGAATATTATAAAAAAAAATCTTAAATTAAAGCATATAATCTTACAGAGAGTAACGAATATAATTCGAGGGTTAACCTAAAAAAATATCCAAAAGAATAAAACAGGGAAAATCGACACACACTTCAAGGAACATGAAACAACTAAAATGACACGTACAAAAAAGTAAAAGACTAAGCCAGACTGCAAAACCCTGGGAGCATCGACCAGGTCCATCAGTATGGTAAGCACCTTCTACTTTTCTAGTCACTACCGCTCATTCCTGGAAAAGTGGAAAGAGGAAGGAAAAATTATAACGCATCAGTAAAGCAGTTAGCTGAATTTACAAGGAGGATATTTGGAAACAAACATATTTATAACAAACCACAGATTGATATAAAATTGACTACGCTTGATGTTCTTACGTAGTAACATATGTCTTGGCGCAACCTAATCATCTGCTTTGGTATTTAACGATGTATTTAATCCAAAGGGATAAAACGGTATTTAAATTTATAATATGGTGATTTTAATTTTAGAAAGGAGTAAATTTTACATTTCAATAGGCATACGACATAAACTATATTCAGTCATAGGAAAAACCAAGTATTTGATTGATTGATTGTTGGGGTTTAACGCCCGAGCAGCAATATTTCAGCTATATTCAGGCGATGAACATGAAGTGGATGATAAAATGAACATGAAATGATGATGAAATGAAAAATGGGATTGGACACAAGGACAATGGGGTCGACAAATTTTGATTGCCAATGGAAAAAGGGGAGAGGTGGGTAGGGTCGGGCAATTTAGCCTCCTGTGGAGGAGCCCTACGATTCCTACTCCGGGAGAATACTACAGTAGGGTTCTTTAACGTGTGAGGAAGTGGCATCTTTCCCAACACGGTGCGCCAGTATGGTTTCCGGTCAGGTTTTCCATATTATAGCCTGACAATCCCAGCATGTAACACACCAGGGGTACCCCATTCCACCACCTGGGGCACACAACCCAGTTGCTCTGTGGGCAGAGCGCCCTAGCCCCCAGCTAGGGTTCTGTGCACTATTTAGTCGCTTTTACGACAAGCTTAGCGCTGCTGCAGGCCTATTCTTTGGACACCCGGACCTGCTCTGGATCCAAGTATTTGAATCCGACAGTTAAATAATAAAACTCACAGTAGCTATATTTTTATGGTGATAATAGTTGAAATATATGAAAACGTCGCAAAAGCTCTTCAATGTAAGAATATTTTGTAGCATGTGAGAAAGGCTATATACGAAAATCTGAACAGAAGTCCTGTACACCATGTCCTAATGGATTGTATGGAGATCAGTGTATAGAATCATGCCGCTGTACGGAAGGACAAAGGTTCTATCAAATATTACATAAATGATAAAGATAGTTCTGTCAAGTAAAATACTTTATTGATATCAGTTATATAAGCATCATAACAAAACATCCAGGTATACGGAATTCGTAAATACGTGCTCCAAGCCAATTAATATCCCATAAATCTACTAGCAATTGCATAAAAAAACTTTTGGCAAAGAGTGTGAAATATAGACGGGACTTAGGTTACAAAGTTTCCTGTAATGTTTAAAATGATAATGCAAATATATCACTAAATTGTTTCCTGACATAAGTCAGCAATTGAATAATATTGGAATTCCATGACACCACAAAGTTATTATTTGTGTCGGTGTACAAGACAGTATACATCAAATATGTTCTAGCTTCACACACAGTTAAACTAAAGATAAGAAATTCTAAATTATATAATTTAGCATATGTTATTACCTTTTTGTATGTGTGAACGTATACCGAATATAAGGATCATGGTAATAATTGTCTACTAACAGTTATAAATATAATGTTAACTGTCGAGAGTCTTTCATTTTAATGACAGATGTCTTAATTGTAAACAATATTTCAATATCTTTGAGGATTTCGCTTATTATACACATATCGTTCTGAATAGGTAAACAGAAATTGCTATACCAATTCGGGAATGATTTTTGTCCAATGTTATTACCTGTTGAAAGTTATAGTCCGATATTGCTCAATTAAATGACAACTATTCGACTAATATATCTGAGAACAAATTTCTGTTGCTGGTACTACATTTAGAAAACGACATATCACAATATCAATGGCCATTTCCTTTTAGCATTTAGGTAAGGACAGATATGTTAATAATAAAAATGTGGCTTGATACAACTAATATTTCTGTTGAATTACTAAATTTTAGAATGAATATAAACAACCGCTGAAACCTAAATTAATACACAAAACCCTTAATTACATTGTACATTTAAAAAACACAAGAATTGCATGCGTAGTTTAAATTTACAACCAAGCAAAAGTTACGTATATATATATATATATATATATATATATATATATAAGATATTTATCGTGATTTTATCAAATTTATTCTCCTTTTCGACATTTGTCTACATATTGTCTATTTTGTGATATTGGATTTTATTTTGACTACAGGTGTGACAATGTTCGCGGTTGTGTTTTGGAGGAAAGCTTATTCGAAGGAACAACCGGTAGGATTTTGAGTGATCAAATCATTTAAGCTATAAGCATTATGAGTTTTCCGATAAGTTTAAGAAAAAAAACTAGAGCACTTCCGGAATAATCAAGTGACTAAAGTATTAGATTATTTTATGTTCTATGTTGTGTGTGTTTGATTTATATGTCTGGTCTTTGTCCCTGGATTACATTCGTTTGATTGCCACTAGAATCTGTTTTCCCTTGATTACTCTTAAAACGGGTAAAACACATGACTTGTCAAAATTTGTTGACTATTCTTTGAAACCTCGAAGGGAGTCAAATCACATCTATATATATATATATATATATATATATATATATATATATATATATATATATATATATATATATATATAAACATTAGGAAGATGGACCTATTGTGAAGTAAAACAATCGAAAAGAGGACAATTATTAGCTTTAATACTTTTCAAATGTATTTTATTTTTCTATTTAAGGAGTCACTCAGATTGACAACAAGCATACCTTTCCAACACAATCTGAGCCGCAGTCAACAGTTAATCGTATAAGTACTCTAAAGTCGTATGGTTAGTTTTCTGTTGGTTTTCAATTACTTCAGAAACAACAATGTCAAATTTGTCATAGTTTTACTAGAGACTGATTTATGAAAAGAACAAAAGAATAAACTATGCATGTTTTTTTATCATCGCTGTAAAGGAACTCTGAATATCACAATACTAAGTATAACAATTTTGATATTTTGTAAATCCTTGGAAAAAGTATTTGAAAACTCTCTGTAGCAATAACGGCCCTTCAAATATAAACTGCAGTAAATTCTTTTCAAAAGAAGAAGAAAACAATTTACAAGATGGGATTCTAATAAATGATAAAATGTCGAAATAAAGGATATAATGAACATAATATTTCATTGGTTGTATTATCGCATTAGTTGCACTGTTCTGCTTACGGTTCCTGATTCAGAGAACTGTATACTAGACTAAAGATGTTGCTCTTAAATTATATTTACTATCTAAAATGTATACAGAAACAACCATAAAAAACAAACGAAGGAAACAATCAAGAGGTATGTGAAATTTCAAGAGTTATAATTTGCATTTTAGACAAAATTATGAAATCTAAAACCTCGAAAAATGGACCACTTACAACGGTAGAACATACCTTTTCTGCTTTAAATAAAAAAGAAGTTCTCCTTGTCATGTCCGAAAAAGAAAGTTGAGCAAACTGATAAGTAAAAAAATATGAATTTAATATTAATTTCCTGTACGTTGAGCATTTTTTTACATGAGCAATATTTGACTGTGTATTATCTTTTTTGTTTCCTTAATTTAAAGTAAGAATAGGATATATTTTATCAATGTAATTGTACAAATCAAATGTTTGTAATGTAAATTTTTTTATAAATATAGTAAGTGCTTCATTATCAAAGATTTGGGTTCATTTAACCTAATTTGTGGTTTTTTTTCTTGATATAGTTCAAAACAACATAACCGTCTACATAATATGTGCTGCTGTCATTAGTATTGGTCTGATTGGGTTTATTTACATACAACGACATCTCTCAATATTTACCTGCAAAAAGTCAAATGCTCGTGTGGAAAATGAACAAAGGGAATCCGATACAAACAATGACAACGCCGGAGAACTACAACGCCATGAAAGCGTCTATGATTTAATTGATGAGGGTGAACTATAAACTATAATTGATGTGACTTAAAATCCAAAATCAATTTCATGCTTTATATTCCATCGTAATGTTTCATATTATGAACGGTACTTTATTGCACTCTTTTGACACATCTAAAGCTGATTGAGTATTAATAATATCACCTCTTGAACTTTAATGGACTGAATAAAGGTTGTGGGAGATAAGTTAGCATCAAGTATCACAATACCGATTTAGTGAAACACAAATAAAAATAGCAATTCATTAATAACATACTGGCGATTTCCTTGTTTATTCACTTTGAAATGAAATGTAAATAATCCCTACATATCCGTTTTACGGTAACACTTGAATTTGATAGTACCAGACATAAGTATTGATAATTAGAGTTGGAGTGAACAGAAATACGACAAGACTTTTACGTTTAAAATGTGGTGTTTTTATTTATATAAATACCTTCTTTTATGTACTATTTTTTTCTATTAAAATATGATGTGTACCTTTACTGTTGCTTCAACACTTTGTTTATTGTGAAATGTACTATGTATGTTTTACGAACTTTTAATACATATTTCATATCGTATATATTTGGTCTGACATAAGCTTAAAACATTATAACAATATATACGGCGTAAATATGTCGCGTAACATTTTTGCTGGATGTTTTCAGGTTATTGCCTTGCGCCGCGCATGAAAAGTAACATAGTGCCTTTTCTTTCTATTTTATTATGGCAGCCATAAAGATGCCAACATAAAAAATGAATAACAAATGAATAAACCAGACTCGACAAAAACTCTTGTGTATGAAACATCGTCAGGGATGAGTTACGCCAATGTACAATGTTGTAAGAATTAAACGCATTGCTAATGCGTTCCGCAAATTTATTAAATTCAGCTTCAATATCTTAAGTTGACTTTTTTCTTGACCCAAAATATGGTTAGTTCCGCTGTATAAGTAGTTATTTTGTAATGTAAATAAAGAAAATAAAATAAGAGAAAAAGGTGAAGTTCCTATCAAACAGAACAACCCATTTCTCATTTATTTTAATATTAGCTAAAGAAGTAGATAGGTTGCTTTTCTTTTTTTCAAAATTTCCTAAATAGGCGTTAAGATACATCTGAATCCAGATAGTAATAACGCTAAATGAGTAACATATGTTTGTATATTCAACATGATTTTCACTTGCTGTTGTTTCCAACTCCCGTTTTTACCCTGATATTGTCATTTGTTATACAAACTTTCCTTTTAGACTTTTCCTTTTGACTACTACCGCCTAGGTTTTATCCATTTCAATAATTTTGTTTTTCCATTCAGTTAAGCAAATATTGTAAAAAAGATATACCTTAGCAAGATGGAGTATTTTTGCAAAAACCCTTCTTGATATTATATATTCGTTTATTTACACCGAATATTAATTTGATAAGTACTTGAGTATGCAGGGGCAACTATTTCACTGTTGCCGTCGTGTAAAAGGGTGTTTTTGAGCAAGCTGCAACCTGCCCTGTGGTTTCCTCGTCGTTTATTGAATACCACTAGGTGGCCTTGGGCTGACAATTTCATCCAGGTGTGGTTCAATCGCGTTATATTTAAGGTTTTTCTTCGTTATCGTTTCCATATCTTTCTAGTTCTGCTATACGGCTGCGTTGGCGTCTTACAATTTTGGCGGTTTGACCAATGCAAGGATTAATAACTTTTTTCAAAATTGATGAATTAGGTTGCCTAATTTTGAGCGATGAAAGTACGTCCGAATGAATTATTGAGGAATGGGGCTCCTAGTGATAAAAACATTCATCACGGCTAAGTGACAAAGACATATTATAATGCATGTTCCTCTGCAGTTGCAAAAATGACCGAAATCTTTAAACATGTTTAAATAATTTTGCTATAAACAAATCAAAATCTGAGATTCGTATATCAGGTGTAATTTATGTTGCAAATTCTTGTGAAATTCAAAGGAACGTCATAAACATATTAAGGTTTGATATAAAATTTCCGATATTCATTTTGTATATTTGATTGACGAATGATAATAGAATGTATTACGGACGGATATAATATCCATATTTTGGGAATATTTGGGACTCACACTGAATCATCAATGGAATGCTGAGAAGTAGTTTGCTAACACAATGGTAAACATTGTCAACTTAACAATTATTTTTTAAACAATTACTAAACAATAAATGAGTCCATTCAATATTTTCGCCCACGAACACCAATAAATTATTGAAAACCCCTTAAATATAACTATAAAAAGTTTCACATAACAGTAACTGGTTTATTCCGCATTACAATTATAAAAGGAAATAAAACATTGGAACAAAACAATGCACTTAAAGGCAATTGTATATAAATTATTTTAAAGAAGAAATGGGATTTAATAAAAATAACTTATGTTATTAAAGAGCAGATTTTCGTATTACTTGAACAAACAAATAACGCTTTTCAAGCCCAAATTGGGTTGCTTTTAATGTTTCATTTTTCAAAGTTGTCCGACGGAACCACAAATCAATAATATCAATTAGGAAACATTTAAATTGTGACTACTACTCAACACGGGTTCAAAAATGAAAGTAGCGGACAGGGGAAATGCTCTGTTGGGAAAATATCGCATACAAGCACCAAACAACATCCTTTCAATGTTTATAAAAAGCTATGTAAACATAAAGTTGTGATTCACATGGCTGGTACTTCTGTATATATTACCCCCCCCCCCACCAATATAAGCACACGGATTGGTAATTTCTTCTTTAAGATATTCATGAGCGACGTTACGACATTCTGTAGAAAGAATATATTTAAAATACTCTGTTGTATCACCCTTCATATTTTCAAGGTCTTGATAAGAATTCATCAACGTTTTTTGACTAGTCTTATTTTGAAGATTAAAAAGTCCTCCCTGTTTGAATATATGCTCTCTTCATTTTCTGTATTGTCATCCTTGCTGATATTCAACATCTTATCTTCATTTATTTCTCCAGATTCTACTCGCTGTTTCATGTTTGTGATCAGAGAATCTTTGAAGTAAACATGAGTTCCTTGGAGTTTATAAGTGCCAAAACTAAAATAATGACGAACACACACACAACAACGACCACACTGATCTCCAAATTGTAAGGAAAGCTGGCTTCCAAGATTAATTTCTTCAAAAAGATAAAAATAATCCCGTAAAACTGAAATACTAACAAATAAAAGAAATTAAAAACAATAGTGTGTTTGTTTCGTAAGAGTAAAATTGCGTAAAGTAATAAAGACGAACATTTTCAAATATTAAAACCGAAATTAAGCGAAATTGAAAAATTCGACCAAATAAATCATAACAATAATATTACACATTAACATAAAAAGATTCCTTTACCAATGTTTTCATCTTTGAAGTGTGTAAATATTTGCATTACAAGATGAAATCTTCACCATTTTATCCGGGAAAAGCTTAAACGATGACGAGATTGATTATATAACATTAATAACAAGGCAAAAAAGGCATAATTAATTTTGAAATTTTGAATTTCAAGTAATCACTAATGTTAGCTGTACATGTACTGCTTTTAAAGATATATTGCATTTAAATTGTATAATATTTTTCGGTAAAAGTTACAATGTTTTTTTCATTCCTATATAGAAAAATAAATTTTGAGAACCTCTTGCATAGAACGGAGACACCGTTACTTGTTGATTTTACCAAAAGCTATATTTTGGTTTTCATTAACATTTTAAAAACCACATGTGTTGTTTGGCACAAAATAGAAATGTTCACCCTAATACTGTCCGGCATGTATTAATATTTTGTAGATTTCTTTTGTTCATTTAAAACGCACCCATGAATACTGTCATATCTAAAATAATGAAATGAGAGATTATAAAAAGGAAAATAAATACTCGACGCTTTTAGACAAAGCATATATGTTACTTTTCCATTAATTTGCTGTAACTTTTTAATATTTGTGAAGAGCGAATTTTAAATGTTTACTTATGTCATTTATTAATTTCGTAACATAGTTCATTTACCTCAGCATTCTTTGAAACTATACACACGGGACAAGTCTATCTTGGAACGTGGCACTTATTAGTCATGTTTCAAAACAAAAAAATACCAAATAGAGTCTGTAAACAAACATATCCAGGAGTTAGTTTCTTAGATGGAATCTAATTGATTTAAAGTGTATTCGAATTCTAATTGTTATCCTAAAAATCATGTCTGGTAATGTCATGCAGTTACATTTACTTGAGAAAATCATATAGCAATCTTAACGTTCAGAAGAAATATATTAATCAAGTGTAATTTTTGGGGTATTGTTTTGTCTTCCCTTTATTGTCTTGTCGAAAGGTGTCACCACGTAAGCACTTCTCAAGCAACACGAAGTACGGGGCTTGGACAAATCAAATATTTAACTGCGATATCAAATAATCTGATGGCTTAAACAGTATAGCTATGTGATAATAATTTGTAAAAAAGTTATACACTCACACAACCTTATTTGAAGACTTAATTTCAAAGCTATAATATATTCTGTTGAAAATTATGCCAGAGCCTGGATAAAGAGAGAAAAGGACCAAGAACCAGAAATCGAGTCCTGTCAGATCGGATACGTGCCATCCGATGGTTTTTATGGAATGGTATTGACAATCTCCAGAAATGAGTCAATAAGACCCAAGTCCGTATTCAGCGGTTGTGAGGCACTTGAATGCCTTTTATCACTACATGAGAAATATGTCATCTACCATGTGGACAAGCTTCAAATAACATTGTATTTGGTTGTAAAGCCCATTACCTCAATTGCCTTATTACGGAAGTGGCTTGGACAGTAACATCGTAAGTAATGCCACGTACAAACAGACTACTTTTGACAAAGATGAAATCCCTAATAATCACAAGTCCTTTATGTCTTTTCTCAACAATGAAACAAAATGTGAGGAGTTACCTTACTTGTATTGGATCCCCACACTTCATAAGAAGAACGTGAGCTTTAATTGGGTTGAAATAATACCATTTACATTACACTCTTCGACAGTTTAACTAAGTATTGGTGTGTAAATGTTCGTATTTGTAGATTATGGCAACAAGGAGAACGATTTAAATAAGGTATATGATATATAATGTAATTTATACTTATTTTGTTATCAAGCAGACATGACACCATAACTAACTCTACATTAATGCACGTGTATGTTTATACAACTGAGATTTAAATATTAATAGTTTTCTAGTTTAAAGAGAAACAAGATAAATGTTCTACACAATATCTAATTTTGGAAGCAATGGGAAAATTAAAAATAAATTTAAGCATACATTTTGGCATATTGTGAACAAGCTCATAAGAGAAAATCTACCTCCTTCCTATGGACTTTCATGTTACATGGTGTTAAAGTCCTTAATAAGATAAGATCCCTTTCACTCATGTGAATAATATCATATTTCTTTATGCACATGTACATATAATGCCCAAAATTTTTATACAATTGTATGAAAATAACTTGAACAATTTAGGAAACAATATGTTTTTTTTACAATATTAAGTACCCCCCTTTTGGAGTCCTTTGTTAATAATCAAATTCCTCTGTGCACATCGAAAGCCCAACATTCCTATTAAACTTCATTAACATCCCCACAATTACAATGCCTAATTAAAAAAAAAGATATATTAGCTCATAAATTGTTCAAATGATCGTCATCTCTCTACCAAAGACGAAGATAATTGTTGTGATCTACTATATACTGGAATACATTGACTCAACAAGAATCCATACAAACAACGCTACAAAGCTGAATCTAGAAATTTGTACCACCAAACCTCTTTCAAAACTTTTGACTTCTATACTCACAGCAGTAAAAGAGGCTCTCCAGTCGTACCACGTCACTGGTTACTCCCGTAATAGTATTAATTCATTGTGGATCCTGAAAAATTCGAAAAAAATCAAGATTATTATCAAAATACAATAGCATTAAAACCTATGATTTTTAATCTCTTTATACTTCTATTCCCCATACTCAGTTAAACTCTCGGCTCAAAAACATTATATATTGTTGTCTCTCCAGAAGAGACGGTACACCTAGATACAAATATGTATTATTTGGTAGAGATTCCTCATACTTTATAAAAAAAAAAATACAATTCTAAATCATCTTTCAAATATACCAAAAAAGATGTTTTCAAGTGCTGGAATTTTTTATCAACATCATATGTGTCCAATGTGGTGGACGCGTTTTGCCACAAACGGCCGACATTCCAATGGGAACAAATTGGGCTCTTTTACTTGCTGTCCTATTCCGTCACTCTTATGAAGCCGATTTTATAGCTTATCTGATCCGAAAGATGAAACATCGTTCAGCTAGATCCGTTATGCCAGAGCTTGCCGAAACTACGCAGACTCCCAGTATTCAGTGGAGTCCGAGTTGCTCATTTACTTTTGTTACTTTGTATGTATGATTTTAGTTACTTTATGTTCTTTGTTGTGTGTGTCTGTTTTTCATGTCTGGTCTTTTTCCCTGGATTACATTCTTTTGATTACCGCTATAACCTTGGTTCCCTTGATTACTCTTTTAATCTCAATTCCGCTTTATACATAACGTATTATTGTTAAACAACTACCCTAGTTTCGGGGATTTGATACATCGCATCTACCCCAAAGAACTGGAGATAAAGAATACATGTCACTGTGAAATCAGCCCCATATCTTGACCTACACTTAGAGATCGACGGTAAAGGGAAACTATTGACCATACTTTCTGACAAATGCAATGACTTTTCATTCCTTATTGTCAACTTTGCTTTCATCTGTGGCAACATCCCTTTAGCACCTGCGTATGGATTTATCTCACAGCTTGCCGTTAGTAAGTAGACTTTTTATATCTAGGTAAAATAGGCTTCTTGAACTAGGTTACGTTGCTACATGATTGAAGTCATCGCAATAAGAGTTTTATGGTCGTCATCATGAACTCGTGGATCTTTATGTACGGTGTATCCATCTGCACCATGAAAATTGATTTGTTCATCGTATCATAGTTTTCCTTTCAAGTTTCGACTACACTGGACTTGACTTTTATCAGCATCTCGGCAAGTGTTTCTAGAAGATCAGAGGACGCTTACCCTACCGGTTCACCTGGTCCATACTCCTAGTTTATAGTGGAGTCCGAGTTGCTCTTTTACTTTTGTTACTTTTTATGTATAATTTTGGTTATTTTATGTTCTTTGTTATGTGTGACTGTCTTTCATGTCTGGTCTTTGTTAATGGATTAATTTTTTTTCAGGAAGAATCTAGGTCCCCTTGATTAATCTTACCAAAAATGTTGATAGACAGACTGGCTGATTGTTATGTTAACAAATATTGTAAACGTTTTGCAAGGTGTAAAACATGGGACTGAAACATTCAACGACATACTATTTTTTCAAAGCGCAGATAAACAGTAAAATAGTGAACATAAGAATTCCAAAAAGTAAAACAAATTAAATAAACATCTATTTTATACACTTCATGTATTGACAAAGTACATTGACATACACCCACACTTGCCAATTGTAAAATCAGAAAAAAAAGTTTAATATGAAACACAAACTTGGGGAAAAAATTACAAGTACTTTAAAAAAAAACTTTAAACGTCTATCTATGTGAAATTTGACATTTAGAAATTAAAATTCTTTATTCTAACCTTAAGTCACGTATAAAGTAAAAAATATATACATGGCCATTTACTGTATGCACAGTATGAAATATGCAATGTTTAATTTGTTGGGTTAAAGGTCGGTCAGATTTCAATTTCCTATATTGAACTGACAAGTAATGTACAAGTTCATCTAAGAAGTAGGCACTCGATAATATTGTCAACTTTTCATAACGGTGTAAATTCAGCTGGAAAGTATTTTTCTGCTTTTTTTACATTATTTACAGAGAAGTGACAAAAATTTCAGTAGCCTGAAATTGCCCCCCCCCCCTTTCCTTAATCACAGCACGTACCATTGTAAATAAATAATCTATGTAATTATTACAGTTAATAAGGGTCAAGATCTCCCAGACTTATTTTATATCACCAATAAGATCTTGCTGTGTTCTTGGTTCTTCATTTGTCTTATGAAATGTTAAAATACACAAATTCTCAATGGAGTTAAGATCTGGAGTTTCGGGAGAGGTTGGCAATTGTTTATTTTGCATCCACAATTTTATTGAACTGGAATATTTTGGGTCATTATCCTACTAAAACATAATTTGTTATTAAATTACATTAATTACAAGTATGTGGTCAACTGCTTATCACCAGTATCAACATTAATTTGGAGACCTTCCAAATTCGTATCATATTAGTAAATGTTGAACAAGACATTACGAGTGTACTGTTCACTTATATACTTATAAGATTCTGAATAAAATACCTGCATGAACGATGTGCATTGGTATATGTTGTGCGAAAGCATTGCAGACAGAAGACGGTCATTAAAAATACCGGTACATATATCGCGGTTCATGTATGTATAAGCGGGTTGGAAATATGTTTTTATTTACATGAAGTAAATTATCTGGCACATTCATAACTACTTGTTAAACATAAACATTATGCATAAAATATTAGTTTCATTAGACTTAATGGAAATAGAAACAAGTATCTGTGTCATGCGCTATAACGTAGTTACAACGAAACTAAGGCAAGACACTTTAAATAACAAACTTGACAATGTATGTTTTCTTTTTGGACAAGAAAAAACTTATTTTTATACCAAAAGTGTCCACATAATATTCATGAATTACTAACGACTATGCCTCAATTGTAGTAAATTTTCTTGTCAGTTTTTTGGTTTTATCACTCTACCAAAACAATTCCAAGACAAGATTTCGCAACATGTACTCTTAACGACCAAAGCTTTGCAATTTTCTGAGCCTTTTCACCATCGTTTCTTTAGCGATGTCGAGTCGAAGTTTGTATTTCAACAGCAGTTTCAACGGTAAAAAATACGTCGTCAATTAAAAATACTTTGTGGTTGAAAATATTCAAATTACTTAATTTGAGCAAATAATGAGGTATAAATATTTAAGTAGTTGTCCTTTTAAGAATCATGCAAAATCTGAAAATGTGATACACCCCCCAAAAAATACATGTTTTTATTTTTGTAATAAAGTTGTTTTATAGGTCTAAATTATGAAATGTGAAGTAACTAAATGAAAAGGTAAGGCAGTATCGACTATGGTAAAGTATTATGTAAACCATTAGAACGAAGAACAGGATTTTCACAATCCGGTGAGAAAGAATGAAGGCAGAAAGCATGCTAAATATTTTTGATACTTGTGACAAGTTATCTTAAAGAAGGCATGCATTAACTTAAGAATAAATAGGTAACAAAGACTAGTCTTAAATAGACTATAGAAGTAAAAATCAAACTATTTCAGACTAGTTCTTTATAAAAAAAAATAACTCAAATACTAAACATACTATATGCTAAGGCGTTTAGATACATTTGAAACCAATTTTTTTTTAATAAGGGTTAAAGACGTATAAAACATTAAATGGAAAAAGGCATGTGTTTGATGCATATTTCCTGGCAGCTGTAAAAATGACCGAAATTTCATTACCATATAAGACTTCATTCCTAATACATTTTCAAGTACTTTTGTAATTGACAAATGATAATAAAATGTATTGCGGACGGAAATGGTATCCCTAATTTGGGTAGCATTGATACTTACACTGAATCATCAATGGATTGTACCACTTAGTACTAGAAAGTTCTTCCTTCTAATTCGAGTTTGTTTATACAATTGCAAAATTAGTAACGTAAGTTCCATTTATATGCACAAGTTTTACATATGTGTTCAAAAGCGAAATTGATAAGAAATTACATGAGTCTTTGCAGTGTGTGTAAAAAAATAATAATCAGGTCACTCAATATTCGGCTTCTATTGACACATCCTCACTATGGATGGAAGTCTTTCTTTATAAAACAACGAAAAAAATCCATTTCCTACTATTTTGGAGAGGGAATCACCTTAGGATTGACAATTCATCTATTTGATGTTAGAAACATTCACTGAAATCAAAAGTGGCTTTAGGAAATTTCCTCTGACCCTGCAACTTTTATGGTCGTCACCATGAACTCGTGGATCGTTATGGTGTATTCATCTGCACCAAGAATACTGATTTATTCAATAGGTCGTAATTTTCCTTTCCTCGTTTGTCTACCCAGGACTTGACTTGTTATGAGCAACTCGGCGAGTGTTTCTAGAAAGCAGAGGACGCTTACCCTACCGGTGCATCTGGTCCATGCCCCCAGTTTTTAGTGGAGTCTGAGTTGCTCATTTGCTTTTGTTACTTTATATGTATGATTTTAGTTACTTCATATTCTTTATTGTGCATGTCTGTTTTCCATGTCTGGTCTTTGTCCCTGGATTACATTTGTTTGATTACCGCTAGACCTTGGTTCCCTTGATTATTCTTTTCCTTGATTACTCTTTTGTAGAGCACATTATATAATAATAATTACTCTATGCGCTTTACAAAAATACAAAATATACAGCAAATCACATATAAAAATGAAAACCAAATTAAAGGAAAAAACAAACAAAGCTAATTTATCACTTGCATTAAAAAATGATGATGAAATAAAATATTAATGAGATATTTGGCAAAAATTTTGAAAAGTTAATATGTAAAAACTGACCAGTAATTTAAAAACAAAGTTAACAGTTAAAATAAACCAAATATTAAGAGCAATAATAAA
Source organism: Perna viridis (assembly GCA_037379345.1). Taxonomy (NCBI): domain Eukaryota; kingdom Metazoa; phylum Mollusca; class Bivalvia; order Mytilida; family Mytilidae; genus Perna; species Perna viridis. The sequence continues at coordinate 1,906,172 of CM074520.1, forward strand.
ATGGTCGAAATATGATAAAAATATTACAGGATTGCAAGCAAAAATAAAAATAGAAATAATTTTTGGATATACATATATATAAACATATCTACAAACCTAAAAAATGAAATAAATGAAGTCAGTTCAATTTAAAAAAAAAACATATCCATCACATACGGTTGATCTATACTAAAACACAGCTGTCCAAAACTAAGAAAAAGCCAGTCTAAAAAGGTATGTTTTCAGGTCTTTCTTAAAAATGTCTAAAGAGGTACAATTTCTTATAGTTGGAGGTAGATTGTTCCAAAGCATTGCTGTTCGGTACCTGAAGAAGATTGCTACATTGGGATCATAAAGTTCTTGCAGGCCTACAGATTGAAATTAGTTCTTGTAAGTATACCGGGGCGTTACCTTGGAGAGCTTTAAACACATATAAAAGTATCTTATACTGACAGCGGTATTGAATCGGAAGCCAATGTAAAGACATCAATATAGGCGTAATGTGTTCGTATTTCCTTTTCTTTAAAATGAGTCTTGCCGCTGAATTTTGCACTCGCTGTAATTTTGTGATGACACTAGTATTAACTCTATGTAGTAAGGCATTTCCGTAGTCCAGCCTTGATGTTACTAAAGAACAAATCAAAGTTTTACAGACATCTTCGGAAATGTAAGGTCTTATACGTCCTATGTTGCGAATTTGATAATAACAAGCTTTACTGACGCCACTAGCTTGTAGTTCCATGCTTACCGAGCGTTCGAAAAATATGCCTAAGTTTTTCACACTTGGTACATCGCTAATAATATTTCCATCGAACGAGAGCTCAAGATTTGATAACTTATTAAGCCTGTTTTTCGGTGCGAAGACGATAAGTTCAGTCTTGTCGTGGTTGAGTTTAAGGAGGTTAGGAACCATCCAAGCACTAATGTCGGAAAGGCAGTTTTCTAACTTAGTTGATATATCGGACCAGTCATTGAGAGGCTTAATCACAAAGTACACTTGTGTGTCATCAGCGTAACAATGATGCAACATATTTTGGCGTCTGCAGATTTCACCGACCGGTTTTGAGAACATGCAGTAAAGTTTGGGTCCTAAAACGGAACCCTGGGGTACACCATATCAAAGACACTTATCGTCGGAAAGTGTAGATCCAATCGAAACACATTGAGTCCTGTTCGTCAAGTAGGATTGTAACCATGATAAAGCTGTTCCAGATATTCCAAAAAAGAAAATTTGAGACGATTCATGAGAATATTATGGTCAATGACATCAAATGCCGCTGATAAATCTAGCATCAAAAGTACGGTACAACAGTTTTTGTCAAGAGCAGACGTGATATCATGATGGACGCGTAGAAGGGCGGTCTCAGTAGAGTGGAATTCTCGATACGCAAATTGAACATCATCATATAAGGAATTCAATTTTAAGTGACACAATTCTCGATGCAACAACTTTTCGACTACTTTCGAAACGAAAGGTAAGTTTGAAACTGGACGATAGTTCTTCATTATCTCCTTATCTAAATTGTTTTTTTTAGTAGTGGACGCACACAATTGCTCTCTTGAATGCTGGTGTAACTGTTGCTTCGGATAAGGATTTGTTCACAATGCCTGTAATTGTAGGCAGCAATGGTTCTAAACAATCTTTGATAATATTTGTTGACATTGGATCGAGCTCACAGGATTTAGACGGAGCTGATGAGATGATCTTTTGTACTCCCTCACATGATGCAAGTGAAAAGGTTGTCAATGGCTAACCAGTGAACCTTATGTCAGCTCTTAAGATATCCAGTGTAGTGTCTGCAGTGATTGACTTAGCACTGAGTTCGTTACGAATTATTTGTATTTTCCCAAGGAATAATTCTCCGAATTTGTTTCCAAGATCCTTTTCACTCTGATGTGAAGGGAGGGCTGTTTGATGGATATTCCCCACTAGATTATTAGTAAGTCTGTGAAATTTTTTCTGATCGTTGCCAATTTCAAATATACTATTAGAGTAATAGTCTTTCTTGCTTTGTATGAGAAGTCTGTTTGTTTGCCTACATTTATCTTTAAATATTTCACGATCTACTGTTAGCCCAGTTTTCCTCATTCTACGCTCGGCTTTCCATTGATCTTAGCTGTACGAAGATGATCGTTATACCTTTCCGTATATCTCTCTTGTGATGACTACATCGAGAGTGTGTCCCTTGATATGAGTCGCACCTTGAATGTGTTGCACTAATCCGCGGTCTTCCAAAGATGGAAAATCGAGAAATCGATGGGCAGTGACGTCATTCGGATTGCCAATATGAAAATTCAAATCACCAGTTAAGACAATTTCCCCTGGAATTACAACAAGTTGATCTAGGAAATTATGCCACTCATCGAAGAAATTAGCAATTTTAAAATTGTTTGTTCGTGATGGTGGTGGGCGGTAAATAATGCACAAGCGAAAATGTTTTTCGATAGTTCCAACATTGAATTGTAAAACTTTGAAATGCGTAAAAGTTTTGTCTGGTTTGATTAATTTGGTTTGTGTTGTAAATCAAAGCAACTCCACCGCCTCGTTGTCCGGTGATATGGTCGATCGCATACCCGTCAGAGTCAGTTCTGCGATACCTCCATTGTCTACCGTAGTTCCAAGCCATGTTTCGGTGATCGCTAACAAGTCTGCACGAGTAGATAAAATATAATCGCATATTGATGTGGTCTTGTTCTTTACTGATCTAGCATTCAACGAAATAAGTTTTAAGTTTGAATATTTATCACCATTTGAAGATGTTGTAGCGATATTTTTCAGGAAAGGTGTTCGTGATATGGATTGTCTACTTTCGTTCAGGCGTGATTTTGATAAAATTGGAATTGCAATTTCAAGGTTAGCGCTGGTGTAATCAATCTGAGTGTTGATTGTAACTAAGTTGGAAATATTAACACTTGGAATTATTTTTGCATTTAAAGTCTCTGCTGGGCGACACTCTAGTTCTGATAGGTCGAAAGAAGTTCCTCCCAGCTTTTGTACCGCGTCTAGTGCGAGAGGTCAGTTTCACGTTACACGCACTGTATTGATTACATAAACGTGTGAACTGTTTTTCAATGCATTTCAAAATAACCCTTTTGTTGTCGATAAATTCATGGCTGAGTGACTACTTTAACATCAATATAACTTTTCATAGTTCCTAATATGTCCGTTACCAGTGCCCTGATCAAATATTGTAATTATAGTAGAACTGAGGAATTGTCAGACTTGTTTCCTACATAAATGTCAGCATTGGTGAAAAAAATCAAAAAAGGATGATACTTAAAAGAAATCTAATCTGCCTAGTTATTTACTAGCCCCTCGCCATGTAAATCTATGTGCGTCAGGGTTACGTTCTAGCCATATATCATGAATATTTAAGAAGAAAATTGTTGAGAATTTTGGGTGTTTCTTAATTGATACTTATGTGTCTGTTTTAGTCCATGACAACATTCCGATTACAGGCTGTGATAATAAATGTGTTATCTATTAATCAAATTTTTGACTCTTAATTCTCGAGTAAAAAAATTGTTTGTCTTAATTTTGGTCATACACTCTTACCAAAGTAAACATCTGGTCGTTCATCGTTAAGTCAAGGATCAGCTAATTTCTGCTTCAAAACTTTTGTAAACTTATAAACTAGATGTTTTGACTTTGAATAGCTAGCCTGTTGATCATGTGTATTTTTATAATTATTACTTTTTTGTATGTTATGTGTAGGTTATTTCGAAACTGATACATTCGTCATTATTTCTTGGGCCAATCGAATGGAAAACATTCGTAAACATAATACCCGTATAATTAATGTATCAATTTTCAGTCAGATCACGGTCCCCTTTGCTTCACGACCAGTCCTATTTTTCGTAATCTTTTATTTACCCAGATTACTTAAAATAAAATTGGAAATGCGATAATAATTAAATAAATTTCGAGCATTTTAAAATCATACATAAGTATACATAAATATACATGAATGTTTTTTTTAAGACTTCTTTGGACATTCCTCCGAAGTCTATTTGTCTCAATGAAAGATGAAGTAAATTCTAAGTGTTATTTATACTTTTTCAATGTGGATCCTAAAAAATTCGAAAGACCTTTTGGAGACAATCAGTTCAAGACTATTATCATAATATAAAAGCATTAAAACCTATGACTTTTCAACACCTGTATACTTCTATTCCCCATACTCAGTTACAATTTCGACTTTAAAACATTATACATCGTTGTTTTTTTTTCAAAAAAAGATGGTACACCTAGAAAATATATAGTTCTTGGTAGAAATTCCTTATACTTTGTAAAAAATAATTCCAAATCATCTTCCAAATATACAGAGGGAGATGTTTACAAAATGCTAGAATTTTTAATCGACAACATATTTGTCAAGTATGATGGACGCATTTTTCAACAAACGGTCGGCATTGCAATGGGAACAAATTCTGCTCCTCTACTTGCTGACCTATTCCTTCACTCTTATAAAGTTGACTTTATAGCTGATCTGATCTGAAAGAAAAATATCGTTGAGCTAGAACCTTTAATCTCAGTTTCCTGTACATAGATGACGTATTATCCTTAAACAATCCTAATTTTTGGAATTGGATACATCGCATCTACCCCAAAGAACTTGAGATAAAAGATATTACAGACACTGTGAGGTCAGCCACTTATCTTGACATACACTTAGAAATCGAAGGTAGAGGAAAACTATTGACCAAACTTTACGACAAACGTGATGACTTTTCATTCAGAGTTGGCAACTTTCTTTTCATCTGTGGCAACATCCCTTCTGCGGATGGAGTTTTCATATCACAGCTCATACGATATGTCAGAGCTTGCCGAAACTACGCAGACTTTTTGTATCGCGCTAGAATTCTAATAAATATTCTGGAACAAGGTTACGTAGCTACATGATTGAAGTCATCACTACAGAAGTTTTATGGTCGTCATCATGAACTCGTGCATCGCTACGGTGTATCCATCTGCGCTATGAAAACTGATTCGGTCAACGTGTCATAGTTTTCCTTTCCTCTTCGTCTACCACCGACTTTTTATGAGCAACTCGGCGGGTGTTTCTAGAAACGCAGAGGATTCTTACCCTACCAGTGCACCTGGTCCATGCTTTCAGTTTTTAATGAAGTTTGAGTTGCTCATTTGCTTTTGTTACTTTGTATGTATGATTTTGGTTGCTTTATGATCTTTGTTGTGTGTGTCTGTTTTCCATGTCTGGCCCTGGATTACATTCTTTTGATTACCCTATAACCTTGGCTTCCCTAATTACTCTTTGATTACCTCTTTAACCTTGGTTCCCTTGATTACTCTTTTGCGTTTACATGTGCAAAATTTTAATTTTATATACCCTTGTGGATATCTACATTTATTTCTTTACATCTGCGGTGATGTATATATACAAATGATATAAATGTATGTTTGTATGTATTTGTATTTACAAACATGTACATGCAGTATTTGTACACCCGTGTATATTAACACACATGTAAATGGGACTTAAATAAGCAAGGGTTTTTTTTGTTAATGATGGAAATAACTAAACAAAATGAATAAGTCTATTCGATAACATAAATAAATAATTGAAATTAAACCGAAACTAAGATAATATGAACATGTCAATAATACAGTAGTGTGGTCACAGATTGGTTCATAACTGCAGATCTACATGTATTCGAAAATAAAATACTCCAAACAAAAACAATGCAACTTAAACTCCTTGTTTATTTGTATTAAAACAAAGAGTACACTTGTTCTGTTGTAATGCAACAGTATGGTGTAAGTTGGAGACAATACACCTGCAGCAAACACCCTTTTCAACGATCAGTCTCCGATAAGTCATCGATTCGTCAAACCGATCTATTAGACCGTTGGTCATTTTACATAACAAAACTGCAATCAGAGCGGTCACTTTTCATCGGTCATCGATCAATCAGTCAGCATTAAGTCCAACATCAAACCCTGGTGTTTTCAAATATATAGTTATTAATGTGCCATGTTTAATGGTGATAAATGTTATTACCTTAATCTATTTTTTTCTATTTCGAATAACTTCTATAATTTCCCCATATTTACTTTATTTACATCATAAAAAGTCAAGTCCGGAGAAGTCGAAAAAGAAAAGAAAAAAACTATGACACGTTGAACAAATCAGTTTTTATAGCGGAGATGGATACATCGTAACGATGCACGAGTTCATGATGACGACCATAGAACCTTTGTAGTGATGACTTCAATCGTGTAGCAACATAACCCTGTTCTATTTGTTAGAGTTCTAGCGCGAAACAAAAAGGCTGCGTAGTTTTGCAAGCTCTGGCATAACATATGAGTCGTAAAGTTTGGTCAATGATTTTACTTTACCATTGATTTCTAAGTGTAGGTCAAGACATAAGGCTGACTTCGCAGTGTTTGTAGTATCCTTTATCTCAAGTTCTTTGGGGGTAGATGCAATGTTTCAAGTCCCCTAAATTGTTTAAAGATAGTACGTCATCTATATAGCGGAAACTGAGACTAAAGGATCTAGTCAAATGATATTCTTTCTTTCGGATCAGATCAGCTATAAAGTCAGCCTATAAAGGATACTACAGACACTGTAAGGTCAGCCTCATATCTTGACCTACACTTAGAAATCGATGGTAAAGGAAAACTTTTTACCAAACTTTACGACAAACGTGATTAGGTCAAGATATGAGGCTGCAAAACACGGCGGGTGTTTCTAAAAAAGCAGAGGACGCTTACCCTATCAGTGCACCTGGTCCATGCTCGCAGTTTTTTTAGTGGAATCCGAGTTGCTCATTTGCTTTTGTTACTTTGTATGTATGATTTTATTTATTTTATATTCTTTGTTGTGTATGTCTGTTTTCCATGTATGGTCTTTGTCCCCGTAAAGCATTCTTTTGATTACCGCTATAACCTTGGTTCCCATGATTACTCTTACAGCACAGAATACAAATTGTTCCTTACAGCACACACGCACTTTATTTTGTTTATATTCATTATGATGATAAAACTATCTAACTTTCAATAATATCACCCTGATGCAAAATTAGTCTTGCATAATTAATAACGTATGGATTTTCATCTCAATGATCCCCTTGCGACTAATTGATGAACCTGAAGAGCAATAATTTACATTTTCTGAATTGGCAATGATGAGGTACACGCGTGTTTCTAAATGAGTACATAAACAGAACAAATGCCATTGCATATATTGTAAAATTTGATTTCTACCAAAAAAGCATTATTTAAATAAATCAAGATTAATAACATTTTTCTCAGCAAATACCTAACGAATTAGCTTTCTCACAAATGCCTTGAACAATATTATAACATTTAAAACTACAAAATGTTTTTTTGGCGACAGAGAATGATATTTCTTCGTTTCTATTACTAGTAACCTAAAGATAGAGACCAAAGTCAATTTATTATATCAACAATACCCCAAAAATTAATATTAGGATATTTCAGATAAATCAATATCCAAAGTACATGACCTTAACGTGAAAACATGAATTACACTACTGTAGCTAATGAATTTTTAGTTCGACGTATTGTCAATATATTAAGAATTTACATTTAGCTCGAATCTTTCTCATCTGTAAAGACAATGTGCAATAAGACTAAATAAATGTATGTCTTTCAAAAGTTTAGATTGGTGAAGTCATGGACGACCCAGTCAATACTTTTTAAGCCAGGAGTGGTTTCGCGTAAGTTAACAAGAATATAGTATATGCTTTGAGATGTTTCAAGTTTTCTATAAATGCGAAGCACAGGATACTTACCCTACCGGTGTACCGGATCAATGTTCCAGGTTTTTGTTAGCGGATTGCTTGTTTTTATTATTATTATTATTATTATTATTATTATTATTATTATCATTTCACATTCTTTGCCGATGGTATATTTGCCCTGTCTAGTCTTTATTCTTGGATTATATTCTTTTATTTTTGTTTTGTTTTGTTTAGAACATTGTGAAAAATATTCGTTATTTGTACTGTTGTGGATCCATAAATTTGCTTAAATAAAAAAGGCAACTAAGATGCCATTTTCGTATCTCAATGTTTTTAAATAACTCCTAATGAACTCCAAAAAATGCTACTCAAAAACAGTTTGAAAACACAACTGAATGCCTAAAACTATTGCACAAAAATAAATAAGGATAGGTAGTGATCTGTAAGTTTTCAACTTTTGGGTAAACTCCATCTTGGTTTTGATAAATAACATACGCTACAAAAGTGAATAAAAATGTCCATGAATAATATTGCCGTCAAAACAGCTACTGGCTTCTTAAAATTTTATCTGAATATGTTTTTATTCAGCTAAATGCCTGGTGAACACATTTCACACAGGTTAGTACTCAGGCAGTGTACCTATTGTAACATATTTATAATGCCATGGATAGAAAAAAAGACCTCTTATTAGCAATCCTAGCAATGCTTCAATCAAATATGTCAGCACGACAAGTTGTAAGCACGTTTGTGGAATAGCCCGAAGCACAGTTTCAAGAATGTCTAACCGGTTTAATTTCTTGAAGTCTGTTGATGACAAACTAAGGTTAGGAAGAACTAAAGTAACAACTCCTCCTCCGGACAGAATCATTAGAACACTTACATCAAGAAATCGAACGATCAATGCATTCTTTCTTAAGTGGAAAATAAACAGCCGCAGGTCTAAATGAGTCGGATAAAACAATACATAATCTTTTATGGGATGCAAATTCGAAGTCTTTGATGCCATGTTAAACGTGTGCTAATAGGCAGAAGTCATAAGATGCAACGCTTAGACTGGAGTCGACGACATATGCGTTTGAATGCCTATGAGTAGAGTTCAAACTGAAGCTAATTGACGGGTGCAACCGTGTGTATAGGCGTCAGGGAGAACTTTAAATAGTATGATAGCATTGGAGGCGGATTTGTCATGGGTAGAGTGGTTATAACTCCGCTTTACTGCATTAATGGTAATCTTAATTCACAGCGAGAAACTAGCGTGATTTTGAGACCATTAGCTATGCCATTTTTGCATCAAAACGGACCTCAAGCAATCTTCCAAAACGATAATTCAAAGCCAAATTTCACCATATTTTGTTATTTTATTTTTTCAAAGGTGAATGGTAATGGTGAATATGTCAAAGAAATAACTTCCCCCACCCCGAATGAAAAAAGTAATCTCAAGGCCTTACAAGTACAGATTGGACAGTACATCAGTAACACATCCCAAACTCTGCAGGATCTTAGCTATCGTTTAGTAATAGAATTTCAAAGCATCCCACAAACAACAATAATTCGTGGTTGAGTTGACAGCATGAAAATACGTTGCCGAGTTTGTATAGTCACTACAGGAGGCCACACCAGTTACCGGTCAAAGCCCAGGAAAAATGTGAAAAATTATGTACTGCAAGTTGACCCCTGTCATGTTTTTAAGAATAGCTTTATGATTTAAAAAAAAGATTTTACACAAAATAAAATAAAGATCAATCAATATGCATATTCTTCTTCAATGTTTCAGTTTTTGCGAAGTTTATAATCAAGCAGTGTTGTTTTATATTTCCAAGTGCCTCAAAACTTTTCATGAGTTATATAGATATGTTTCGATAAGTAAGGAGTAAAGTGGTGTTTATGGTCTTTAGAAAACATCGATCAACGATTAATTCTATTCCCTACAACATTTACTATTTCGGTTGAGCTACACCCTTTGCTAAAAGCGGCCCGTTTGTGTTGTCCTCATCTTGATGTAAATATAAGGCAGGCCACACAACGTAACTTATTACTTTGCCTGGTTTTGTATACTCAGTATATAGATCTTTATTGAGTAATTGTCCTTTCAACGATTCCGTTTCTAAATAAAGAGGAGGATCTTGTATCACAAACAGCCAGCATAACTCTACACACTTTCTGAAATAGTCAGTAGCCACGACTTCTTCCAATAAACTTTGGTCCAGTTGAGGTTCGCATTTTATTATCTCGTTAAGGAACACATCATCGTCTGTTATTGTCTGAAAAAGCAATTTGAAGTTAAAACAACTGTCATACTCATCCTTAATCTAGTATTAATCTCGATTCTCAAATAAATTCCAACAAAATCAAGTTTTAACATTAACTTATAATTATTGAAGTTCTATTTTTTATCAATTCTATGGGTAATTTTTTTTAAATAATTTTATCAAAGTATAATTATCCGCGTATTTATACCATATGCTTTAATACTTTTATTATAAAAATGTGATTATTTGTAAGCTGAAGTATGAAGAATAGGGACGCATCTGCAGTAAATTAGAATTAATCAATTTTCGCATATGCTTTTCAAACGTTGTTTTCTTTTTTTTGTCTAATGCACTTCTTTAAAATCAATTATGTCAAAAGATCTCAGTTACTAACACACCTTCTGTAGATTTAAAATCATTCCGTCCGCTGCGTTTTTCCGACATTCAATGATTCGATTTCGTTCTGATGGGTAATCAATCCAAGTTCCATCAATCTTTAGACGGTTTAATAAAAAAAAAATTAAATTTAGAGAATATCAATGAGTAATCAATATTACACTTACAGTTTTATTTCATAATAACAGCATTATGTCGGTTTTTTTTTTTTTACCCAAAATGATAAAATATGGTCGTGTATAAAGGGTTAACGATGTTTAATTTGAATACAAACAAAGATTACATCAGTTGAATTCCAATTACAAACAGGCAATATGTGTACAACAATATCGTGCCAAAGTAATTTCAAAGGACAAAAAAAAATAAAAATTGTGAATCCAGTCCATACTTTATCAAATATCAAATCAAAGGCGTGTGATATACAAGTATTGATAACTCGTTTCAGTATTTTACTAAGCTTGTAGTGTTTTTGAAACTATTTCATCAATAGTTGTTTTATGTAGATGTGCTGCAAAATGAAATACGTTTACCTGTTCATGTGATGGAAACTTTAAAAGAAAGAAATGTTCGGTTATCATTCGTAGTTGGAATAATGATTTTTGTTGACATGTCCTGTAAACAACCTTCAAAAAATTGAACGCTAAGTTTGAAATAAATCAATCAAATGTAGACTGTTTATATTATTAAACTAGATTTTTGTATTTTTGATGCAATATAAGCATTTAAGCACAAGGATATAGTATGAATAAGGTCAGATTCAGAACTGTATATTAATGCCGATAACGTAGTTCTTAAAGACCAATACATGTACCTGCAACATAAGTACATATTTATTCCTTTTAGCCATATATGTATATATTCTCACGAAGTTACTACTACGGATCGTGCTTTTTTCTCTATAAACACTACTTTAATCCTGGATTCCTTAATTTCCCAGTATGTTTCTACGGACATTTGGAGGATTATTTTGTATTGTATAAATCTCTGATGTGATCAACCACTTTGTAATGAGTTCGGCACGCTTAGCTTACGTTGCATTGAATATCTGGGATTTAATTTCTAAAGGGGAAATAGAATTAGAACAACAGATGATTTATAAAGTGTATATAGACACATATTGCATATATCACAGACACAAATGAAAATTGATTTCACATTGTAAATCTTTGTAAAGCATAAAGTATCTTATTTCATCAAATGTTACCTTGATGGCAGAGAATAGATGGTAAACACAGTTTTTCACATTTTCATGTGATTTACTAAACTTTTTTTCTAACGTTTCCATTGCATCAGTCCATTCGTTGTCATACAAATCTTTATACAGCTCAGCTAATTTTGTCGGCCGCTTTTTATCACCGAGGTTTGTAATGTTTGGGTTGTTGTGGGTTAGTCTGTCACCAGCTATGGAACTTAACCTATACGACAATATGGTCATAGTTATACATAAAGTTTTATTAACTTAAAGAAAGTATATATTTTTCACAATTTTACGAAATTATATAAGTTCAATAAAAAGATACAAATATGCGTCGTTTTAAGATATTTTACAGTTTTGTAAAAGATATATTAAAGTTAATTTCCCCTCTTAATGATAAGCATTACTGTCTTGGTTAGTGGGGTCAAAATATTTTGTAAAAATTTAATATTCTATTCTATAGCAATAGGTGTAAACATCCTGTTCTAGAATTTCTGTAATTACAAAAAAATACTAGCTCAATACCTATTCATTGCCATGTCTCTTTCTGACTGAATTCTCGATAACTCATAATTTTGTGTTATGACATATTTTTCAACAAAACGCAAATTTGTGGTAAAGTCTTCCGGACATAAGGAACAATCACTCCCATCTACCAAAGGTGCCAATCCAGACGTTCTACACACGTTACACAATTTCTCTGCTGTAGAAGACATTGCTTTTATTTCTGATTTCCTGTACACAAAAAGCTTAGAATGAAGACATATATCTTTGATTTAACTGTAAACTTGATATTTTTCTTGTATCATTTTACTCTGTAATTGTGACTTCATAAAACGTTATATGTTGATTCTTGAATTAAAATTTAGCTTATAAGGAATGATTGCATTATTTTCGTGTCTGTTTGAAAAATGCGTTAGGTGTACAATTGACAAAAATTCACTGTGCTGATTATTTAGTGAGCACCACATGATAACGGTTAACCCTAGATAGACTAAAAATTATGAACATGTCGTCTCAATACTCAAACAAACCAACGTTTAGTGAATGCAACTTCGATTAGACAATCGTGATTTTTTTTAATATAGGCAGAGATCAAGTTCAAACAGAGCAAACGTTTTTGTCCATTTTCATAATTTTTTACTATACCCTTTCTTAGATCACCTAGCATTAATAAGATATTGAATTTTTGTTTCATCTAGTATTTTTATTTGTGATCAAATTCATTGTGCATACTTCGGTATTCCATTAACAAGTTACAGCATTTATTCACAATGTTATTCTTAATAAAGTATTAACATCAAAGGTTCACGTTGAACGTAAATATAATTCATAACAAACATTTAAAAATGAGAAATAACTTTTAAATAAGTGAATCTGTATTATGTATTTGGAAATTTGGTAAATACCGTTCTTTGAGTTCTTGTCGAATTTTTTCTTTCTTCGGTTTTTCATTTGAACCAGTTTGAACTCCTATATCTACAAGTTTTGGCTGTTCTGAAACGTCTTGTGAACTGAAACACAACGGATAACTTTTATTAATGAGATGGGAATTCAAAATGTGCTATTAAAATTTGTGATTTGTGATTTTAGTACTCATTTGACTTATAAGTTCGTCAAGTACAGTTAAACAAACAAAACTGACAGCTTTATACAATTTTAAGTAAACAGTATAAGGGACAAAGCATTAATATACATTTAGTTGATATTAATATGAAAACATGTATCATATTAAAAAAGATACATAACCAGTATTTTATTACAAACCTTTCTCTGATTCTCACAGTTCTTGTGCCACTATATACTGGTCTTGTTTGACTGGATCCTATTGTAAACATCTTACTAGAATCTTTACTGTAAGTGCCATTATTTAATGTGTGGTTAACAATGGATTTCCTTAAAACAATTTTATAGTAAAGGAAAACATGTTATAAATCTCAAAATTAAATTTTCTTGATTTGTTGTTTTTTATTTTTGTTCTTGTTTTTTAGTTTCTTTACACGTTCAATTTTAAAATTATTTATGGTTATTGGTTCTAATACTTTAATACTGTTAATGAGATTTTACTCCTTGAAAAAGGTTTACAGCATACCGAAATTTTCCACATATATTTGACTGGTATTTTTCATTCGGAATAAACACAAGATTCTGCTTAAGTGCAGTAGAAATCTAAAATGTTATTCCTTCTTATAAGGTTATCAACATATTAACGCCTAATTTACTTACACACTTCATAAGTCATAGAAAAGTAACATACGTCAATCGTATGTGACACTTTCTGACCTATTCCTTCACTCTTATAAGACTGACTTCATAATTGATCTGATCCGAAAGAAAAAATATCGTTTAACTAGATCCTTTAATCTCAGTTTCCGCTACATAGACGACGTATTATATTTAAACAATCCTATTTTCGGGGATTTGATAGATCGCATCTACCCAAAAGAACTTGAGATAAAGGATACTACACACACTATGAAGTCAGCCTCATATCTTGACCTATACTTAGAAATCGATGGTAAAGGAAAAGTATTGACCAAACGTGATGACAAACGTGATGACATTTCATTCAGAATTGTCAACTTTCCTTTAATCTGTGGCAACACCCCCTAAGCACCTGCGTATGCAGTGCCATATCACAAATCATACGTTATGCCAGAGCTTGCCGAAACTACGCAGACTTTTTGCATTGCGCTAGAATGCAAACAAATAGCCTTCTGGAACAGAGTTATCTTGCTACAAAAATTGAAGTCTTAACCACAGAAGTTTTATGGTCGTCATCATGAACTCGTGGATCGTTATAGTGTATCCATGTGCACCATGAAAATTGATTTATTTAACGGGCATGGTTTTCATTTCCTCGTTCGTCTACCCCGAATTTTTATGAGCGACTCGGCAGGTGTTTCTAGAAAAGCAGAGGACGCTTATCCTACCGGTGCACCTGGTTCATGCTCCCAGTTTAAAGTGGAGAGTTGCTCATTTGCTTTTGTTACTTTGTATGTATGAGTTTAGTTACTTTTGGTTCTTTGTTGTTTATGTCTGTTTTTCATGTCTGGTCTTTGTCCCTGGATTACATTCTTTTGATTACCGCTATAACATTTGTTCCCTTGATTACTCTTTCAACATGACAATGTTATATATGATATATGAATAGATTAGCAGATGCATATGATAAAACGTATAAACGACAAGGAACATGTATTGAATTATACAAATATAAAATTGCTGGGAATGACTTAAAATATGATAAAAGTTTTTAATGCATTCTTAAATGCTTCGATTGCCTTTGTAACACTGCATCTTTTACGAAAAATATCCCCAAATAAAAGTAATTCGAGTCGGAAATCTATATAAGGTACAATATTCCAATCTATGTGTTGCCATTCTTTTAGCCAAAGAATGGACAGTATCTTCGTGTTCTCACCTACCAAGACAACTGGACTGATTTACATAATTATATCTGAATGGATGAGCATTATCGATTTCCAACAAATAACATGATAGATAATTCGTAATACTTTAATATCTGATGGATCACTTGAATATAAATGTCTATATTCATCATTATTTATAAAACACTATATTCAGTTAAATTTCATTACGCGGCATTAAGATAACCTACCCTCAATATATATTGTAGAGACATGAAATAACAATACAAATATTTGAAGCGGGAGTTGAAACTTTTATTTGCATGTACATTACATGTTTAAGTTACAATTAGTAAAAGGAGATGGCAATAGACTTACTCTGTGTTTGTGGACGAATGAAATATTTCTGGATTCCCGGTCTGATTATTTGCATCTTTGTTACTACAAACGACAAAAAAACGAACAAACAAACAAACAAAAACAAATGACACAAGTTTGGTCATCATGTACTATATTCAATCCAAATTCTATATTAACATATCTATTTCCTGTTTTTTTCGCTTTTGTCCCGTTGTTAGATTTACATAACTCGAGAGTGTCTGTATTGTTCTGATGTGTACAAATAATCAAGGACTGCTTGCTCGATTGATAATTCCATGTAAATATTTGTATAAGTAATTTATAAGTAAGGGCATGTATTCCACCGAAAATACTGCATAATTAAGTTTTGAATATATGAATTGTTGTTACTTAAAAAACCATATCAATAAACGTAAGTTGAATAACATTTGGAAATAAATAGATGTAGAGAATGCTTTATTTTATTCTTCGTTTTATATCAGACACGAAAATAATCATGTTGTCTTTGAACATTGCCATAAATGTTCATTAAACACGCGACTCTAATCTTAAACGCTTGAACTAAAGAAAATAAATCAACAGTTCATTATAGCGTATGGTCAATTGACCTGTTGCAAAATATGCAGCAGTACACGTCAGGATACTAGCCTTTTACAAACTCAGAAAAATATATGCATTGTAGCTCTTTTGGATTTACAATTTACTCAAGAACAAATTGTCCACCAGCAGAAGCAACACTGCTATTTATTCATATAATAAGACTACCTTCAATATTTTGTATAAAACATATATACTTACGTATCATTATTTCCGCTTATGACTACTTTCTAGAACGAAAAATGAGGACACAGTATAAGAGATTTTTGTTGAAATCTGGGTTTTGATTGAATAACAAAAAAAAAAAAAAATACACAAAAAACAAACAAACAAACAAAAAAACAAACTAGCACAAAGAAACAATTGCATTGCAGTATGCAATCTTCTAACATTTTTAAATGTTACATAGGCAAAAGATTTTCTAAAGAAAATAAAGTAACAAAAATGAAACATACAAAGTAAAAAAAGTAAATGAGCAACATGGACTCCACTAAAAACTGGGAGCATGGACCAGGTGCACCGGTAGGGTAATCGTCCTCTGCTTTTCTAGAAACATCCGCCGAGTTGCTCATTCAGGTCTGTGTTGAACGAAAGAGGAGAAGAAAACTATGACACGTTGAACAAATGAGTTTTCATGGCGCCGATGGATACACCATAACGATCCATGAGTTCCAGATGACGATATACAACTCCTGTAGTGATGACTTCAATCTTTTTAGCAACATAACCCTGTTCCAGAAGCCAGTCCGCCTCATAAGAGTGAAAGGTCAGCAAGTAGAAGAGCATAATTTGTTCCCATTTGAATGCCGACCATTTGTTGACCAAATCATCTCATTCTCGCAAGACTTTCTTAAAAAGGATTACGACGTACGTTTGAAGCTCCTCTTATATAGGCCTTGGTCCTAGTATTTTGTCCAAATAAAGAA
The DNA here is from genome assembly GCA_037379345.1 of Perna viridis. Taxonomy (NCBI): domain Eukaryota; kingdom Metazoa; phylum Mollusca; class Bivalvia; order Mytilida; family Mytilidae; genus Perna; species Perna viridis. The sequence continues at coordinate 1,922,973 of CM074520.1, forward strand.
TAATCAATGGAACCCAGATTTAAATGTTAACTAAAGAATATAATCCAAGGACAAAGACTAGACAAGGAAATAAGACACACGTAACAAAGAACATGAAATAACCAAAACAACAATATACATACAACAAGTATGAAATTGCAACAGAGAATTAGTACTATATTTTACAGATCCAGCCGTGAAGCGTTTATTTAATTGATTCTTGTAGATTTTTGGAATCCAATTCATCGACGGAAGATCACAATCTGTTTCTCTTTTAGAGCATCGTCTAATACAATTAGGACACAAACCATGTCATGCCAAAAAATTCTTTTTAATATAGAGTTTAATATCTAGGTTAAGACCCCATGAGCGAATCAATGTTAATACCAAACAATACCATATTTAAAGATAAGCATTGGATGTAATATGTCTTGCAGACAAAAACAATTTTAATTTTGGAATCTTTGAAAACTGATGTAGCATTCACACCCAATGACTACTTAGAACTTTAATACATTTTAAGATTAAAGTCCCCACAGAAAATTTCTCAATTAATATATAAATAATAATTTTTCAACAAATAAACAATAAGCACAAATATGAACCAAACTAAAAAAAGAGATTCTACAATTATAGTCTCATGAGACGATTGTAATATCAGTTACGCTATGGACACACTTAGTAATAAGTTGCATAAGAGCATATTTATTGTTTGTACTACTTAAAGTTTTAGTTTCAATTGCTTTGGGCTTTTAGAAGATTGTTTTTGCAGTAATGACTTGAAAATCAATACAATGTTGTGGTTGTTAAGTTACGAAAAAGGAATCTCAATCTTGATGTGCTTGCAAATGGCTCTGAAAACGACACTCACGCTATTTGACTTTCCCATGTCTTTGTTTAATTCTATATTATTCTCTACATAGCTCTGATGTTCATTTTATATCATATTTCTGAAAATATATCAATACAAATATCATATTGTCACTACCATTGTGTGGAGCGATTTATTTATTTTGAAGCGGGGAATGATATCATAAAACCATAGCATTTGTTCGATTGAACGACATACAGGAATAAAGATCACAAATCCCTCCGACTGAACAGTAGCACTTTAATCAAATGTGTGGGTACAGAAAATATCTATCATATGCATTCATGTGATTTTTGGATCGTCATACAAAATTTACAAAGATGGGTATTTGTTTTTTTTAATGACATGCAATGTTTTAAAAACAAACGTCATGTTAAAATATAACGAGAATATGTATGGTGAATATGTCAAAGAGACAACAAACCTCCCGGGATGAAAATGACAGACTACTATTGAAACTAAACTACACATACTTGCTACAAAAGACGATGACGAATCAAATCAATTGAAAACATAGTGTTGCACAATACTCAATATGTTTCTCATTAATTGATCAACTGCCGCAGCATTTCAATCCATGATTTAAATTAAAATCGTTTTGTTAACTCCAGACGTCATCGGTCAGTTTCCGAAAGATTTAAGATTTTAAAATATTACTTCCTTCTAATACTATTTTGGTACGAACAATAATTCCTATTCATACACCTGTAGTATCGATTTCATGCTGACATAATTTCAATAATATGTATTGAACTATTAGTTTAATTTTATTGTTATTCAAGTAAATTTATACAATGAATAGCTTAAAGAAAATTCAACGCAAATAGACTTCTCATGGATATGTTCGTGAACATTTTTTTTCTAAATAATAGTAAAAACAAGTGAAAATATACAAAATAAAATGTAAGAATGTTCGCTGAATTATTTAAGAATAGTGTCGTAGTCGAAACTGATACCTATCTAGTTCAGACCCCGATTTCTTAAATACTTCAGGTTCTGGTTACCTGTTATTTTCGCTATGTTCGCAATTGCCACAAGAACGCAAAATATAGTACTCGTGAAAATATATTCACACTACCAAGTCTTTCTTATCATGGGTTAAACAATTTTGAATAGGAACATCGTTTTGTGTAAGGGTCGTATCATTCAATAGAATCAAGTATGAATTTATTCTAAGTCAATAATAAAAACGTATACGGAAAAAGCACGTGTGTTATAATTTCTAAATTCATGATCTTGTTCACATAACGATTTGTATCAATGGCCATGTCACATCAAGGAATAGAAATCAATAATGTGCAAACATTTTATTCGCAAAAAGAACAAAACGTGAGTGTTGAACACACACTACATGTGATCACCGATAAAAGATTACCGTTACATCCACACGCTTAGAACCATCAATAAAAAGTTAATCCGTAAACATGCAATTAAATTGTCAAAATCTCTACAATTACCTACGGCCTTGGCAATTTTAGTGAGTCATTTTAAGCTTTAAATAGATATACACTGTTGGATCAAAATGACCAGAAGAAACTGTATACAATTTATATTGTATGCATTCACAACTACATCACTGAAAATGCTTGTAAAACACTGATAAACTCGCTAGTTACATCACGATTAGATTATGGAAATGCGATGCCAAACGGACTACCATCTAATCTCATAAGCAAGATACAGAGGGTGCAAAATACATCAGCACGACTTATAACAAGAACAAAGAAGCACGATCACATAATACAAACTCTGATTCGTGTTTCAGCTTCCAGTATATTACCGTTTCCAATATAAAATCATGACGTATGTTTTCAAAGCTATTCACGGAACCGCTCCAGCATACTTACTCGATAGCAGCCGGCTCGCTCGTAACGCTCGGGTAACAGTAACCTTATTAAGCGACCACTTGTCAGAACAACGACCAAAGGCGGAAGACGTTTTGGAATAGCCTACCTGACAATTTGTGAAATGAGCGTTCACTGGTGTCTTTAAAAACATCTAAAGACTCAACTTTTTTGGCTTGCGTATCCAGATTCTTAACTTTTCATATTGTGTTTTGTTTTATCGGACATTTATTTTACATATATCTAACTAGGTTACATATTAATAATAGTTACATATATTTTTACTTTTTTCAATATCTTTATCAATTTTCACGTTTTTGATTGATTAAATTTTTTTCTTATTTTTATTCTGAAATTTATTTCAGAATAAAAACAGTTTTTTTTACAATTCTTCATCTGTTTTAATTCTAATTTTGAATTGAATTTCTTATATTTTATACTTCTTTATTTTCTTATTTCCGTTTGCCATATCTGCATGGCGTGCCATATCCTGGTTCAACGTGTCATAGTTTTCCTTTCCTCTTTCGACTACCCCGGACTTGAATTTTTATGAACAACTCGGCGGGTGTTTCTAGAAAAGCAGCGGACACTTTCCCGACCGGTGCACCTGGTCCATGCTCCCAGTTTTTAGTGGAGTCCAAGTTGCTCATTTGCTTTTGTTACTTTTTATGTATACTTTTAGTCACTTTATGTTCTTTGTTGTGTATGTCTGTTTTCCATGTCTGGTCTTTGTCCCTGGATTACATTCTTTTGTTTACCGCTATAACCTTGGTTCCCTTGATTACTCTTTGATAATCTTTACGGTATTTATTATTATATTGTATTCCCCGCAAATACAAAATTACTGTCAAAATTTATTCTAACCAAGCTTGGAGTATAATATTTTTTCCACAGACACTATTCTCGCTCTTTTTTTCAATATTTTGGAGCCGTCTGAGATTTTGATTATCTTTTGTGATTGTCAGTATGAAAGTGCGGAGAGTTATTCTTACTGACATTCTGCACAAAATGTGTTTAAATGAACTTTTGTCAGTATCACTGACAATATTTATGAAAATAATTAGCTATGCCCGATCCAATTAATGTGAATAATGCAAGTATTGGCCAGCTAAAGACTTTAAGAGGAATTGGAGAAAACAAGTAACAGGCCATAATATAATTTAGAGAAAAAAAAGGTTATTAACTGCTAAAAATGTTTATGAAATAACAGTAGTTTCAAATTCAGTTTCGTCAAATTTGATAAGAAAGAAACTGTTACATTTCACCTTCGAGGGATGATTTAACAAATGTTGTATAGATGGCCCAAAACAATATAGTTAATATTTAACATGAGCATAATGGCGTGTCAGGTAGTTTTCAGCATGGAATTTAACAAATAATAGACCAAGCACAGTTAAAGGCAGGTCAAATGGAATTCCAGAGCAAAATAGAGAAGTTTATATGAAAAAAGTAGCTGTAGATATTGCAGATTATAAGAAGGTAATATATGAACAGAATGAAATAGTACAAAGTTTAACAGACAAAAACGATAAACTCTAAATGCAATTAGATCAAAAAGTACAAAAAAAACTCGCATCGATAAAGTTACAAAAGAGAGACATAAGGACTTCAAACAGAAGTCGACATCATCAACCTCAAATAATTCTGGTATGGCCATGAATATCATCCTAAGTTCAACGGAAAGGGAGACTATTGCCCTTATATAATGCATTTTCTACCATTGGAGAAAGGTGTAACAGGTAAAAGAGTACCGTCTCTATTTGTTGAATGAATGTTTATTGGACAAGGCACTCAAGTATTTTAGTACTAGATCGATGCCAAGCTTTTGGTCTTTTGTGTAACAAGTTAAATGAAAAATATGGGCGGAAAGACTCAACATACTTTGCGTAGACTTATAGAGGATGTAAGACAAGAGACTGAAGAGTTGCTGGAAGATATGTGGAGAGGTGGAATATTTTGCAAGGGATTGTAATAAGGCTATGGAAAATTCACCTATCAAAACTATGAGCAGATCTTTAAAATCTGTGAGGTCAAGATGATGGCCGATTCCTGACCTATTTGGGTAATCTTGGCCAAAAAGAGGAAGAAAAACATGGAGATAACACTGAATCGTTACAAATCCAAGAGGTGATTTAATATCAGCTATCCATTAATGCAAATACTTTGTATATTGAGTTTTTCATAAATTGACACAGATTTTTAGCAGCTGGGGCCAGGGGTAAAATTGAAACAAAACATCATGCTGAAAGGTGTGGGGAAAGGCTCTCGAATAGCAAGGTACACTAATAGTTTGAATATTCATGTTCTTTGTTTAAGATACAGAGATGGTACTTCCTGATCTTTATACAGGGTTTCAGTTCGATAAAGAGTTTTTGTTCCGCCACAGAGCATGAGATGCGTTAAGGTGTTGTCATGCAAGAGCCATACACATACAAGATTTTGGTGTTCAACCTAGGTACCATCTTGAAGGTTTCCTCGCCTCTAACCTAGTGTTAAGAAAAAAAAAATGTCAAATTTCATTAGAGGATTGATTCTGTAATGTAAGAATTTGAATAATGCAATAAATATTACCCATACCCCCATACAACTCATGAAAATGTCCAGTGAATTGGAATTTTAGGTTTGATACCTAGCTGAATTTGGTATCAAGATATTTTTTTTTTATGCTTCTTTCCGTTATCTCACAATTATGTAGCTATTTGTACGACTCTGATGGACTGATAATTATTCAGACAAAAGAAAAGACATGTCTGAAGTGCACCCTTCTAATTTCGATATATATACAACGCCTCCTGAAGACAAAAATGTATGTTAAAGAGATATAACAAATACAAGGTAGCATATAATTAATATGCAAATTCAATTTTACAAGTATATTCGATGAAATAAATCCACAGTTTCTATAAAAGGTAATTACAAAGTATTGTTTGCTTTATTCTAGAAGAAGGCATTTTTCTTCTTACGCGTCTTTTAGGGCACATTTTAATTTGGGTTGGTTGTTCTTGAGTAGTTTATTCGGTTAGTTTTCGACCCTATAATTTACCGAAAGTTTTAGCCCATCCACATAAAATATTTATTGGCATATTTTTTTTTAATAAAACAATTACGACATTGACGAAAAAAAATAACGTTTTTATGCAACATGCATTAATTTCTTACAACATTAGGAGGCTGACAGGTAATTGTTCGATCATGACATATACACACATGCTTCAACAAACGATGTTTTAGTCAAACGTTGTCTTGATACAATAGGCTTTTATGGTTGGAATATTTAAGTTGTTGAGGGATGTGGCCAAAATCTTCTGCAAAGAAAATGTAATGAAACCAAATGTTTTCCCTAATTCAGCATAATTTCGGCGTATCACTCCTTTTCGCACTATTATTGACTTGTTATGGATGGCTAAATAGCAAACCAGATTTTCCCTGCAAAGTAAACACATTCTACTGAATATGATGCATAATCTATACAGATTTGACAAAATTTATTTTCTGGTCCGAATTTCATATAAACTAAAGGTGTCCCTTTATCATTTCAAATATTAGACGCGCATTTAGCATGCCTTGTACGACTTGTGTTTATGTAAGCTACCACATCAGAATCTACAAATACTATGTACCCTTTTGAAACTCATTCTCTGGTTCTTGAAATATCTTAAAAAGAAATCCATGGGATTTAAGTAATCATTAATCTCCCCTTGCAAGTGAGTAGAACAAGGATTTGGCTTTTTTATTTTAGGACATGTCCTCGTGCTAATCCTACTTCAATTGTTTCTTTAACAAAACTGTGAGACACCTGTACAATTTTAAAGTGGGTCATTATCGCTGACAATATCGTACAAGGGCTTACTAGATCATGCAATAAATTGAGAAAAGCCAGTCTTATTGATTGTTCATCAAAAGAAATACTTTTAATATTATGTAATTCCTTGCAAATGCAAACATGATTTTAACTTCGCTGTTTTCGTTTTAGAATACTTGCAGACATTTTGACGTCACTTATAAGTCAAACAAGAAACTGATTGTTCTCAAATGAAAAATGCAGTTACACAAGAAGTTCTAAATATGTGGGCTCAGTACAAGGTAATGACTTCTATGTGTCTTCAGGAGGAAAATTGAATCTTCAAATGAATTCTTTTTGAACCATTTAACTGATAATTCAACTATTCTCCAGATTCCAGATTGCCGACATGACAAACGAGTTTTTTTGAGCAAATGAAATACCAAAGGAAATTTTTAGTGGAGTCCGAGTTGCTCATTTGCTTTTGTTACTGACCAGGGCATTCCAAAGGAGCAGCATTCTCAAGTGGCAAAGCTGTTAGTAGACTATGCAAGTATTCTTGCAAAGAGTGATATGGATCTTGGTCTATTTACAGGTAATATCAAGCATTATTTTGACGCTGGGAGCGCCAAACCAGTCAGTCATAACCTCAGACAAATTTGAGTGATTTGAGTGGTAGAAAAAGAAAACGTCTTCAGCAAATACTAACGAATGGAGTTATTCAGCCATCTACTTAGGGCTGCCTGTCTTGTTTTGGTTAGGAAAAAAGACACAAGCATTAGATACTGTCTTGATCATAGGGGGCTTGATAATGTCACTACAAAAGATGCATTTCCGGGGGTATCCCATTTGAAAGGCTTCAAATTGACATACTTGGACCCTGTAACAAAAAATCGTAATAGATTAGTCTTGGTCATTGTAGTTCAATGTTCCAAATGGATAGAATGTTGTCCGCTCCTGAACAACGTGCTGATACCATTGCCAGGGCTTTAATGGATAACATGATTTCAAAATTTGCCTGTTCTTTAGAAATTCACTCTGACCAAGGAAAGAATGAGGACGGTAAAGATCATTAACCAAATGTGCGATCCTCTGGAGATGAACAAGACTCGGACAACGCCCTACCATCCAGCATACAACATCCAGATAGATCGTTATAATGGATTGATAGCTCAAGATTCTAGCGGAAATCAAAAGAATATAATCCAGGGGCAAAGACAAGACATGGAAATCAGACAAACACAACAAAGAACATAAAGTAACTAAAATAATAAATACAAAGTAACAAAAGTAAACGAGCAACTCGGACTCTACTGAAAACATTGACCAGGCGCACAGGAAGGTCAAGTGTCCTCTGCTGTACTTGAAACACCCACAGAGTTGTTCATAAAAGTCAGGTCCGGGGTAGACGAAAGAGGATAGGAAAACTATGACACATTCAACAAACCAGTTTTCATGGTGCAGATGGATTAATAAAATTAGGAACAAGAAAAGAGAAGAGATTGTTCATCACGATTGTTTGCGGGCAGAGTTATGCCCAACTTGGTAAATCGACTGATAAATACAATACTCCGTGATAGTCAAGAGCAGTCAATGGACACAAACACTATATGATCTAGATAACCTAGAATTCGGGTCCTTGATTTTGGGTTTTGCTTCTGACACAGACATTTCAGCTAGTGATTATATTGATCATGGTGACTATATATTTGCCTTGCGATCTTTTAGAACTAGAAACCGATACAAATGATAAAACTTTCATTTTAACATTAATGATGTGCCTGACCCGTCCAGAGACGAGTATGGTGCCTTTTGTACAGTTGATGTTGCTGGTAGAAAAAGGAATAAAAAGACCCTAAGAACTACATCATCTAAGATAATAATGATTGAAAGTCTGTAGATATTGTACATTTTAATTACAAATTACTGTCAAAATGTTAATTTTATATTTTTTTCGTTAGGGGGATGGACCCTGAAGTTGAAGATTTATACTATGGGCCGGGCCAGAGGAAGAAGAAGAAAGGGTCAATAATAAAAAGTTCTAGTAGTAATCCTAGGATGTCTAGATCATATTCCTTATGCAAAGGTAAATTTACCAACACAACCACACCCTGAAAGCTCAAGTACCTTGGAATACAGCAAAACTGACCGCATGCTGAACATGTTAGACTCAATTCGACCAAGAGAGGACGTTAAAAAATTCATTATGCGGAATTTCATAATAGGGATACACCCCCATGACCTCCGGGAGGAGTATTTAAGTCCATGGAAGCTCATAATATCCCAATCGTTGACAAATTAATTGAGGTGAACATAACTCCCATATTCAGAAACTGGGCAACAGCTGTATTCCACTGGATTGACACTTCAAATGTAACTGTTTTCATACGTTATACCAGAGCTTGCCGAAACTACGCAGACTTTTTGTATCGCACTAGAACTCTAACAAATAGGCTTCTGCAACAGGGTTATGTTGCTACAAGATTGAAGTCATCACTACAGAAGTTTTATGATCGTCATCATGAACTCGTGGATCGTTATGGTGTATCCATTAGCACCATGAAAACTGATTTATTCAACGGGTCATGGTTTTCCTTTCCTCGTTTGTCTACCCCAGACTTGACTTTTTATGAGCAACTCGGCGGGTGTTTCTAGAAAAGCAGAGGACGCTTACTCGACCGGTGCACCTGGTCCATGCTCCTAGTTTTTAGTGGAGTCAGAGTTGCTCATTTACTTTTGTTACTTTGTATGTATGATTTTGGTTACTTTATGTTCTTTGTTGTGTATGTCTGTTTTCCATGTCTGGTCTTTGTCCCTGGAATACATTCCTTTGATTACCGCTATAACCTTGGTTCCCTTGATTACTCTTCAACAAATACAACAGATAAGATTCTTACATAGTTCATTCTGTTCATCCACCGGAGTCATTATATTCTCTTCTTCGTTGGAAAAGTTTAGCTCATTTGATCCGGTTTTCGCATGTTATAGATACTCATTGTCATTTGCATAACCTTAGCCTTGAAGTCAGATTTTCTGGCTTACCGTCTTACAGATGGCATAGTTATGCTGGGTCCCCCATACTGTTCGCATAGTTATGCTGGGTCCCCCATACTGTTGCCATAGTTATGCTGGGTCCCCCATACTGTTGCCATAGTTATGCTGGGTCCCCCATACTGTTGCCATAGTTATGCCGGGTCCCCCATACTGTTGGCATAGTTATGCTGGGTCCCCCATACTGTTGCCATAGTTATGCTGGGTCCCCCATACTGTTGCCATAGTTATGCCGGGTCCCCCATACTGTTGCCATAGTTATGCCGGGTCCCCCATACTGTTGCCATAGTTATGCTGGGGCCCCCATACTGTTGCCATAGTTATGCTGGGTCCCCCATACTGTTGCCATAGTTATGCTGGGTCCCCCATACTGTTGCCATAGTTATGCTGGGTCCCCCATACTGTTGCCATAGTTATGCTGGGTCCCCCATACTGTTGGCATAGTTATGCTGGGGCCCCCATACTGTTGCCATAGTTATGCTGGGTCCCCCATACTGTTGCCATAGTTATGCTGGGTCCCCCATACTGTTGCCATAGTTATGCTGGGTCCTCCATACTGTTGCCATAGTTATGCTGGGTCCCCCATACTGTTGGCATTGTTATGCTGGGTCCCCCATACTGTTGGCATAGTTATGCCGGATCCCCCATACTGTTGCCATAGTTATGCTGGGTCCCCCATACTGTTGCCATAGTTATGCTGGGTCCCCCATACTGTTGCCATAGTTATGCTGGGTCCCCCATACTGTTGGCATAGTTATGCCGGATCCCCCATACTGTTGCCATAGTTATGCTGGGTCCCCCATACTGTTGCCATAGTTATGCTGGGTCCCCCATACTGTTGCCATAGTTATGCTGGGTCCCCATACTGTTGCCATAGTTATGCTGGGTCCCCCATACTGTTGGCATAGTTATGCCGGATCCCCCATACTGTTCCCATAGTTATGCTGGGTCCCCCATACTGTTGCCATAGTTATGCTGGGTCCCCCATACTGTTGCCATAGTTATGCCGGATCCCCCATACTGTTGCCATAGTTATGCTGGGTCCCCCATACTGTTGCCATAGTTATGCTGGGTCCCCCATACTGTTGCCATAATTATGCTGGGTCCCCATACTGTTGCCATAGTTATGCTGGGTCCCCCATACTGTTGGCATAGTTATGCCGGATCCCCCATACTGTTGCCATAGTTATGCCGGGTCCCCCATACTGTTGCCATAGTTATGCTGGGTCCCCCATACTGTTGCCATAGTTATGCTGGGTCCCCCATACTGTTGCCATAGTTATGCTGGGTCCCCCATACTGTTGCCATAGTTATGCTGGGTCCCCCATACTGTTGCCATAGTTATGCCGGATCCCCCATACTGTTGCCATAGTTATGCTGGGTCCCCCATACTGTTGCCATAGTTATGCTGGGTCCCCCATACTGTTCAACATATCATGTCTAATAGCTTATTTTGTATTTTCAAGCAGGTGGTCCTTGATGAACAAAGTAAGTTGGGGTCATGATACCAGAGTCATGATGACTATGGGTGTACACCCTTAGCTGTTAGTACATGATTTCTGGACCCAAATTTAAAACAGGCGTAACTACATGGAGAAACAGGTGGAAAAAGATAGAGAAGGAGGTGGGAAATTATAGCAGTAAAGGAGTGCGGTTTAGATAACATTCTGAGTAGTAGATGTTAATCCAATCATTTTTTTTATTTTGGAGAGACTGTTAATAATGGCAAACTTCCGATGGGTCAGTGTGTTCGTTCTTGAGATTTTGCAAATAAGGGAATTCTCTAGATTTTCCATAGGTTTTATCTATTAAAACCACTGCAGAAATAACAAGGATTTCATAAAAAAAAACCCAAACAACATTTTAAGTGTGTTTAATGAAATTATAAAAAGAAAAGTGGGGTCACTGGGCAAAAAATATCAATGCTATGAAATGGATAAAGCCAGAGGACAAAAATGCCTGAAAATGACCAGCAAATATCCTTAAGTATTCACAAAACCGCCAACTTTTAAAAAAGACTTTAAAAAACAACTACAAACATAAGGAAGAAACCTAGATAATATGGGGTATAATGTAAAATTATGATAAAACAGGACCCACTTTACCGACTGATTATTTGCCAGTTTGTTCTTGGCATAATACGAAAGGAAAAGTACATAATCCTTTTAAATATGATGAGACAAGGATAATTGACACACGAACAAAAATCATGAAATAACACGCATATATAATTTAGCAAGCTGAACGCCATAGACAACTGGGAGGGAGGACCATGTTTCCCAACAGGGTAAGCGTTCCCTTTTTTTCTAAAAACACCCGGCAAGTTTCTCAAATATACTAAATATCGCATCCGGGTAGACAAAATAGAAAAGGAAAACTGCAACTCAGTGAACAAATTTGTTCTCTTTGTGCAGATGGTACACCACAACAATTCACGAGATCATAACGTCGACAATAAGACATTTAAGTGATGCCACATCTGCATTTCAGATTACATTTTCAATAATTTCTGATTGTTCTTACAGCTGTGACATCTATCGCAACATCGTACCCAATGACAAGCGCGTTATAAACGCAAACTACATGTACAATAATCAAACAATCGAACAGTAGGTTTCGTGTATTTATGTATTTGTCGAAACACCATTCTACAGCTTAGTTTTAAAAGATGAAACAAATTAAAGATTATTCGCCTGATGGCTAAAAAAATTCATCTTCAGAAAGGAAATATAATAATAGATCGCATTACATATTTATTTTAAAGTTTTACTTTACACTAAGGCTACAGTATTTAATATCTTTCCCGGGGTAATTTGGAAATATATCAATTATTACGTTATTTCAAACCAGAAGATATAATGATAACACATGCATGATTTATAATGACGTCAATTCATATGACAATCCAGTAGCTGTAAAATAAAAACGGATATAAAAATAGAAGATTGGTATGAGTGCCATTCAGAGAGTCAAGCAATGAACTATTAAACTTCTACAGGTCACCATACGGTCGGCAAAACCCGAACCATTAAGCAAGCTGTAAAAGGTCATACAATAAATGAAGTGAAACTTTTCATGAAAGACGAAAATCGACTTAATCTATTAGAAAAACGTAAAACGAGTTACGATATAAAAAACAACTACAACCACTGTACTACGGATGCATGGCTTGAGACAGGCATGTAATGTATGTGGCGGGGTTAAATATGTTTGTGAGCGTTCAACCCTCCCCCTAATCTGGGACAATGGTGGGAAATTACAATAAAACGAACCTTAAAATCTGTTGAATTCGGATTTAACTCTTTAGATTAATACTGAATACAAATAGGCAAAAGACAACAAGCACAAGCTGTATATACCTCGAAAGAGTACTCGCTTTTTCTGTAAGCTATTTCAAAGTCCAAATGCAACTGATAGATTTATTTACTCAAACAAAAATGTCAATAAAACACGTCAAACAGGACTTAGTGAAATTAAATTATAAAATGTCTAAGTTAACGTGTAATCAAGGGAACCAAGGTTATAGCGGTAATCAAAAGAATGTAATCCAGGGACAAAGACCAGACATGGAAACAGACACACACAACAAAGGACATAGAGTAATTAAAATCATACATACAAAGTAACAAAAGCAAATGAGCAACTCGGACTCCGCTAAAACCTGGGAGCATGGACCATGTGCACCTGTAGGGTAAGCGTGCTCTGCTTTTCTAGAAACACCCGCCTTGTTGCATATTAAAAAGTAAGTCCGGGGTAGAAAAAGAGGAAAGGTAAACTATGACACGTGGAACAAATCAGTTTTCATGGCGCAGATGGATACGCCGTAACGATCCACGAGTTAATGATGACGGCCATAAAACTTTTGCAGTAATGACTTCAATCTTGTAGCAACGTAACCCTGTTCCAGAAGCCTATTTGTTAGAATTCTAGCGCAATGCAAAAAGTCTGCATAGTCTCGGCAAGCTCTGGCATAACGTATGATTTGTGATATGAACACGCCATACGTAGGTGCTGAAGGGATGTTGCCACACATGAAAGGACAGTTGACAATTTTTAATGAAAAGTCATCACGTTTGTCGTAAAGTTTGGTCAATAGTTTCCCTTAACTATCGATTTCTAAGTGTAGATCTAGATATGAGGTCGACTTCACAGTGTCTGTAGTATCCTTTATCTCAAGGTCTTTGGGGTACATGCGATGTATCAAATCCCCAAAATTATGATTGTTTATAGATAATACGTCATTTATATAGCGGAAACTGAGATCAAATGATCTATCTAAACGATATTCTTTCTCTCGGATCAGTTCAGCTATAAAGTCAGCCTCATAAGAGTGAGGGAATAGGTCAGCAAATAAAGCAGCACAATTAGTTCCCATTGGAATGCCGACCGTTTGTTGAAAAACGCGTCCACCAAACTGGACAAATATGTTGTCGATTAAAAATTCCAGCATTTTGTAATTATCCTCTGTATATTTCGAAGATGATTTGGAATTATTTTTTACAAAGTATGAGGAATCTCTGCCTAGAACTATATATTTGTATCTAGGTGTACCGTCGTTTTTGGAAAAAAAACTATGTATAATGTTTTTTTTAAGTCGGAATTTTAACTGAGTATGTGGAATAGAAGTATACAGTGTTGAAAAATCACAATTTTAAATTGTAATGTATTACATTCTGATAATAGTCTTGAACTTTGTCTCCAAAAGATCTTTCGATTTTTACAGGATCCATATTGAATTAATACCACTACGGGAGTAACAAGTGTTGTGGTAGGACTGCGAACCCTCTTTGAAAGCTGCGATTATATAATTTAAAACTTTTGAGAAAGGTTTGGTGGTACATTTTGCAGATCCAGCTATGTAACGTTGTTTGTATGGATTCTTGTGGAGTTTAGGAATCCAGTACATAGACGGTAAATCACTGTAACCGTCGTTTGTAGAGAGACAAAAAGAGGATAGCACAGATTTATGGTTTTCCAAAATTTTGTCTTTGGAGATTGGGTAACAGTATAGATCTTATCACTGCTATTATTTTCTTCGTCTACCTCTAAAACTAGGTCTTCGTGCAAAGGCCAAAATAAAAAGGATTTACGTTCATATAATAGTGTTACGTGGGATTCGTTAATCTTGAACTGTAAAAAGCAACAAAAATCAATGAGACCAGACATGGAAAAAAGACATACACAACAAAGAACATAAAATCATACATACAAAGTAACAAAAGCAAATGAGCAACTCGGACTCCACCAAAAACTGAGAGCATGGACCAGGTGCACCGGTAGGGTAAGCTTTTCTATAAACACCCGCCGAGTTGCTCATAAAAAGTCAAGTCCGGGGTAGACAAACGAGGAAAGGAAAACTATGGCACGTTGAATATATCAGTTTTCATGGTGCAGATGGATACACCATAACAATCCACGGTTAAAATTACGGTTCCCTGTATGAGAGAAAATAGTTTACTGCTGATCAATACCGCTACTTCAAAGCATTGTCACTTTCACCATACGTAGAGAAATAAAATACTAAATAAAGTTTGTTTTCTAACGGAATAGTAAACTGAAAAGGTGTCTTTTATTTTGATGTTGCTCACGTATCTGTATGTACGGCTACATCATATAAATGAAGATAATAGGTAAAAAGAAATTCACAATAAGTATGAAAGTCTAAAATGCCTGGATAAATACAATTAAATAAACAAACAATAACAAACTATGATTATGCATTCACAAAAAGCACATTACATAGTCATCAGGTGAAAGAACATACAAAAAAAAGAGAACTTACAGCAGAGTCGGTCGATAAGTTCGAATTTTCAAACTTCTATTTATATTTGATTTTATTTTCACAATAGGATACATAGTTACTGAAATAATAGTTCAAAAGATAGTAGTCCTGTCATTCAGACCTTTGGTGGGTATTCTAGCACATTTCCCACCTAATGATCATTTATTTAATGTATTCAATTAAAATCCATGTTCAAATATTATCAATAATAATGATCATAACAATGTCATGGTCAATGAAGTTGTCAAACATGATCTTATCTTTCAAGGAGAGATTCACATAACTTATCTTGAGGATTGGTCGGCAATTTAGAAGGTATGTTAATTCTAGTGATATTACCATTTATAGCGACGACAAATGCACAACAGTTTGCTCCAGGGTGTAGTTTCTTTAATGGCCAGTGCGTGTACAATGTCAAACTAGGTAGACAACAAAACTGCAATGGTGGTACTGGTCTAAATCCACGAGCACTTGATGGCGGATGTTCCTGTGATGACGTCACGAAAGTAGCTACCGACTTGAACATTCTCCAATCTCGTCTGAATAAGTTGAAACAGTCCATGACCGATTTCAGGAATCAACTCACGAACGTCGAACCGAAAACCAATACCATTCAAAGTCCTGTTAATAGTGAGAACGAAAAATACGTTCAACTTCTCCAGACATTTCACACGAAATATGATCTCCTCAATAGAACTGATGAAGAGGTGACCAACATTTTAAGGGTAGCATCATCTGAAATAGCAACGTTGAGAGAACAACTGAAAAATACCACTGGAGAACTTGCCAGCTGTAAGGTGTCTTCTGGAACCACAACATCACCTCTGACAGGTATGTACGACAGGAAAGTCAGAATTGTAAATATGATTTAAAAGTCGAGTAAACTTGTTGCAAGCCCTTCGTTTATTTGATACACTTTAAAAATATTAAAATTCAGAATAAATTACATGTCATACATAACCATAATAGTCAATGATAATCTCCAAGGCAACAACTAGTTAGCAAGTATTTACACCATTTATCAAGTAGAACCAAATTACATTGAAAGTTAAGTTATTTACACCATTTATCAACTAGAACTTAATTACCTGGAAAGTAAGGTTATTCTAACACCTACAAAACAGAAACACTGACCAAATGAATTGTAAGTGTAATCAGCATTGACTAGCATGTTCTTCGAATGACATTAAGTAATCTATTTGCTTTGAACGATTTTCAATTTCATCTACATTAACTCCCAAAATAAAATTTTAAAAATATAAAAACAAATTCAGTAAATAAAACTATTGCTCTGTAGCAAACACAATTTACATTTAAATTAGATTTAAAGTAATAGTATTCAATCCGATGGCAACATGCCATCAACTCGTGACAGAAGTGGTTGTCCATGTAACGTCATGCGTATTTACTGTAATTATAATTGAAATATTATTTCAATTATATTTTTTACGTTCGTTGCTGTATACATCCTTATACATGTACAAAACATACTGTTCCAGTCACCAATACGGACTATACTACCTTCCATTGTGGCTTTCAGTCATCAGATTTGTGTCACTTTACACAGGACCGAGATGACAACACAGACTGGGCACACCAAAAATCGATGATCATGACCTCCTCTGGGCCAAAGACTGACCATTCATATGGAAACAATTATGGTAGAATATTATTCAATAATTTAATCTTAAAACTATCAATATCAGGAATAACAAGAAAACATATAAGAGTTATTGGGAAAGATATTTTCATGAAAATTTTGGAAAGCTTGAGAGATACTTGGCAAAGCCTTTTGAACATTGTAGGAAATAGAGTCAAATAAGAGCGTAGCGAGGTTTAAACCGATGATATTACGACTCGATCAATTATTTTTTTTATATCCATACGTCTTCACTTTGTAAGACGGAACATATACACAAAGAAAAACTCCCAGTAACTGTTTTTTTTTCGGTCGTGAATGTTGATAAATAGTTATTGTTTATGAAATAATTGATTCAGTTCTGTCATCAGTCTTATATTTAACGTATGGTGTACTATGTTGGAGCATCGTAGGTATTGCTTAAATAGTTGACATAAAAACTCAAAGGGTGTCTTGTAAAGAAATGACCGCCTACAAATTTTGTGATTATAGGACAAGGTAACAGGATTTTCCATTTTCTTTGAAAACGCCGAGACTATATATTCTAGTGTAGCAGAGTATTCAAGGGAACCAATCTTCTAGTGGAAATGAGTAGTCGAAAGAGGAAAGAAAAACTATAGCATGGCCAATATATTTGTTCTCATGGTGCAGATGGATATCGTTACGATCCACGAGTTCATGTTGACGACCATTAAACTTTTGTAAAGATTACTTTAATCTTGTAACAACATCCCCCTGTTCCACAGGCCTAATTGTAAGAAGTCTAGGACGGTACAAAACGTTGTGTGGTTACGGCAAGCTCTGGCGTAACGTATGAGTTGAGATAAGAATACTTCATACGCAGGTGCTAAAGGAGTGTTACTACAGATTAGAGGAAAGTAGACAATACGAAATGAAAAATCATGAAAAAAAGCTACATTCTTTAATCGTGAAAAACGTGTACAGCACATAAAAATTTTCTATATTAATGTAACTGGTATTTTTGTACAATGAAAATCTGTAGTACAAAATTGGTTCATTGCCTAAAAACGTATAATAAGGTATTTTTTTTTCTAGGATATATATTTACCTATAATATATTTTTTCTTTGAGTCTCTGATGGTTTCTCTTCAACTTAGTGTAGTATTTTTTCCGCTGTTTATATTTTGTTTATAAGATTTATCAAGGAACAACCAATAAAAATGAATATATTGCATTTCTATCATGCAGTTATATTTGGATTGTTAGTACTTTGCTTAAGACTAAACCCTTTAGCATACGTCTTTTGATTCAGAATCTTTTCATTTTCTCTGTGCACTAATATTCTTATTCTTTTATAAATCTCGCCTTATTCTATTATATTGAAAAGTACATTTTATCAACTAAACATTATGACTTTTACAGGTTATTACGCAGCTCTGAGGACACATGACACTTCTAAATACAGCGCTGGTAAGACTACCGGACGTATAACGTCGCCAACATTTCAACCCGCTTCCAATTATTGTGTGCGATTCTGGTACACCTTGTACGGCAAAGACGTTGATACTTTAAATGTGTATGCAAAGGTGTGAAATCTTAAAAATTAAGCGAATTAGCAATTGACAGTCATGTCTATAAACATATATTTATGGGTTTTATGTAATTGCAATGAACGTTCAGTTTCCTAGGTGTTAGCTTTTACATCTCTGCTTTACTAATCACTAAACCTCGCATTCCTGTAAACATTAATAAATTAATTTCAAGTGAAACATATTCGCAAATTTGTTTTGACTGGCACTTATGCCTTATAAAAAATGTTCAATTCCTGTATAGTAGATTAGCTAGAGGGGTAATATGTACTAAAAGGGGTAGCACAATTAAGTCTGCTATATTACATTGATAACTTTTATACAACAGCTGCTATATACAATAACCTGTTTTGAAACTGAGATCAAAGACATACCTTTAGTGAAAAACCCCAGAGTGAACAAAAACTTAAACACATTCATAAAACATTTAACTCCAGGTCGGAAATGGCCGAGGTTACCCTGTGTATACAATGTCAGGCAATGTTAGTCCATACTGGCAAATGGCACAGATAGACTTAGGACCAGAATACACTAAACAACAGTTCAAGGTAAAAATATTCATTCACTTCTTTTTTCCGCTTTATACAAAGGAACTGAGCCATTTTCCCCGGGGTTCTAGCCATATGTAGGGTCAATTTTAAAAAGTGTCCACTTGTCCAGAACTGTTTTTTATTGGTCCCCAAAAAATGCAAATTAGTGAAAATTTGGATAAGTTAAAAGTACAAAACTAAAATAAAAATTGTTGAAAATGTATTATCGAAATTTTTGGTGTAAACAGAATACTCTGAGTTGGGAATTTCCCAAAAAGAAGCACATCTGCAGCTATC
This sequence comes from Perna viridis, assembly GCA_037379345.1. Classification (NCBI taxonomy): domain Eukaryota; kingdom Metazoa; phylum Mollusca; class Bivalvia; order Mytilida; family Mytilidae; genus Perna; species Perna viridis. The sequence goes on from CM074520.1 coordinate 1,942,297, forward strand.
AAAGTGTTTTTTTTTTTTTTTTGTTTGTTTTTCGTTTTTTTATTTTTTTTTTTTGCTTAGTGTTAAATATTTAAGAAAAACACTTTTTCTACAAGCAAGATGGTTGGTAATGTGCTTTTTAGGTGAAAAAGTAACTTTTTCGTTATTAATATAAAACACTGAAAGAGTAAACGTACCTAATTACGACCATGCCCAACTAGTCGTACTCTGCATTAGTTTAAATACGAAGCTTTTTGGTTCGAGTATGTATATCATTTACTTGTTATTGCGTTTCAATGAACAAAATACCGGGAAAGTTGTCACAAGCCCTATCGTTATATGCTTTACATTTTAATATTTAATAGATTTTTAAACGTTTTTTGCTGTTGTTTTTGTTGTTATTTTGTGAATTGTGATTCTTATACTGACAACGACTCTTTTACTTATAGCTTACATTTGAAGCATCTTATAATACCTACAAAGTTAGTCACCACGTCAGCTCCCATTACGTCTACAATTACTATAAAGATGAAGGCAATATTGCCATAGATGACGTCTATGTGTACAATACAACCTGTAGTAGTGAGTATATACAAATGGTCATTCCTTTATTGACAGAGAAAATATTAATTATTGAGGCTTCATTACGTGCATTGCATGTTATGGGGCTTCTCTGTGCTATATATGGCTTCCTATTTTAATGATTTGGGTTTTTAGTTTTTGGACTTAGAACCTCGTATGCATTGGCTCCAAAGCTGCTTGTGAGAGTGTACTCCATGATAAATGTGAACAGCATATGATGGGTATTTTTTTTCATTTACTTAACACCATTAAAAGATATGATTATCTCCAAAAAAAATTACCATGAATTTATCATAATTTCGCAAAAGATAGCAAATTTTATAATTTACTGTTTTATATCTGTTTTGCATTACACTATCCAAAGCGAAAAAAATTTTGCAAATTATTGTTATAATTCTATGAAGCACTCATTATTGTTTCAATAATTGATGCAAAAACAAGTGTCCATGGATGTCTCTATTCAATATGTTAATAGTGATAGAATTACATATGCATGTTTCTTATGCTAGATTTGTAATAAATGTTTTTAGGAAAACATTTTCAACACTTACAATTTATCTGTGCAACACAATTATAAAGGAGTTTTCTGCATGTACACGCATTTTGCTAAAGAAAGTGACGACGTTTCCGGATGATCATTATGAAAATGTACATCTATCAATTCATCCTAACCATTGTTTATATGTCTCGTCTATTTTGTAGACCTTCACCCTTATCCTAAGCAGGCGTTTGCACGACAAGACGGTAACACTACCTCATACTATACCTTTCACACCAGTGCTTCAACCTGGTACGCTGCTCAGGAGACATGTAGAAAGGAAAACGCTAAATCTAGCCTTGCAGTTGTAAGCGATGCTACAGAACAGGCTTTCTTGGTTAATGCAATTAATACTCATGTTGGTGAGTAGCATTAGTGATGTAACTGAATGTTAATTTTGATATGGCGAAACCAATTATGACAATTAATTACAACAACAGATAACAAAAATATTGTAAAGGAAAGTAGTATGATATGGTAAAAATAAATTCAAAAAAACAATGAGATGAACAAAACAAAACAACCACTTTACGTACCATTGAATATAATATAAAATAATATCTAATCATTTTATACACTTTGAAAAATAGAGATAGCGCGTGCCTGATCAATAATTTGTGAACATTCTTTGCAAACTTTTTTTTTACTTTTTTTTATTTGTTTTACTAAATGCTGTCCACTCCAATCTAATACCTTCCTGTTCTTTTTTTCAATTTTTGTTATAAAGTAAGCAATGGAGCACTGTGGAACGAAGGGGAATAATTCATTGATATTTACGATGAATAACTTCACATTAATCTGATATAAAAATTACCTTGTAAACAGAAGACCATCATGTGCCATACATCCTAATATACTTGTTTTATTTTGTATTGAACTGTACTAAATACTTTACGCTTTCAAAATACTTTACATCGACTGACTCGAGTCATTGTCATGATTAGCAATCACGTATAATATGAAATAGTATATGCACATCCGTAACCAGATTATGTTGACTATAATCCATGATCTTAAAATTCTGAAGTATACATATTGTTACTTCAATTATTTCAATACATATTTGTAGATTTAATAGTTGCTGGGCAAAATGGATTTTACATCAACGGAAATGACATCGACAATGAGAACAAATTCAAATGGACTAGCACTGGGTACCCACAAAATATACAATATACAAACTTCCATCAAGGTCAACCCAATAACGTAGGAGATATCCAAGACTGCTTGTTAATGGAATATCCGAGATTCAACTATGAATGGGGAGATGTGGCTTGTAACGAAAAGCACCCGTTTATCTGTGAGATTCATTACTAAAACGCGAACAATATTTGAATAAATGCAGAGTATAACCTTTATGCGTTTGTATTAACCAGGAAAAAAAGTATCTAGATCTTAAGTATCTGCAATGGAGGTTCAATATTGAACTGAAATAAAAAGTCAAGTAATAAATATAAAAGAATCTAACAATACAAAGCTAACCAATAAGAATAGACACAGACAATATGAAACTAAGAAAGGTTTGAAAAGGGATTTTAACATCAGTAATTCATAATTTGATATTCAATATCATAATACGTATATGTTTTGCAACGTCATTGAATTGGCACTTCTAAGTGGATCTTAATCAAATTACGACTTATTCTTGGTCTTTCTAGCCAACTTCATTAAGCGAAGAGCCAAGAACGGAACAAATTATAACCACATCAAACACAGATGAAATACTGCATATTGACTAATAAAGTGGACAGTTAATAAACTCCTAGTCACTTTATCACATTGTGAGTGACAATAAAACAAAGAAATGTAAAAAAAAACATGTTGGATCACGTGGCCATAAACTGAACATAAACGCTTGGTACGCCTAAGAAATGTTCAAATTACATAGAAAAAATAAAAATGAAGCTCTAATTCCCTGAAAAATGTCATCTTCGCTTTGAATATTTCTAAAATAATCTTGTGGGTAGTGGTTTGGTGACCAAAATCGGTGTGACACATTACGACTATTCGAAATAACATGTCCAAAGATATTTGTTATCAAAAAATTTACGCTACTCTAATAAACATGTTATTTCATATATATTTTAATATGATGAAATTTTGTTTTGCAAATTTCGTCTAAAGGGTCTGCAAGAAAAAGAAAACTATACTGAAGGCCTAAGTGTTTGTTTGTTTGTTTGTTTGTTTTTCGGTAGTTTATAGAACAAACAGTTTGCTATATATACGGCTTTTAATAACGCAGGATATTTAATACTTTAGGCGTACGGATGGATGAACCGAAGATAAAATAACACTGGGTTCTTAAAGAAAAATAATAAAAATTTTCGGGATCCTTTACGCCATATTTATTAAGATTTTCAAAGAGCGCACATGACTTGAAAAATTCCAGAAAAATATCACGTGCACAATCACTTACCTGAACTTGTAATTATCTATATACAAATATATAATAAAACCTTATAAGATAAAAGATCAATTGGCATTAACGTGTTTCAGTAAACACAAATAAAAGTAAAAGCGACAAACCATAATCAATTTTTTGGCAGGAATAAAGATTTGATTTTGATATCACATGTGGTCTTTAGAAGATAAGGATTGTACTAATCGCAAAGGCGCATTTAACCACTCAATATCAAAATTATAACGGTAACAAAAATTAAAAATTACACATCTACTTCATTGAGTGAGTATTTCGATGTCATAATATGATTATATTTTAGTTTTCCCGTCTTTACACATATTTAAAAAGCATTGTTTCATTAAATAGTAACTTTCAGTTATAAATTTAAACATTGAAGCAATCTAAATGTTTATGCCAGATTGATTTTGTTGATTTTGAGTACTATTTAAGTGATCATTTCAATGCAGATTTATATATATATTATTTTTATATATTGATAAAATCATAAGTGATCACTCTTGCGAATTTCATACACAATGTTTATGTTTTTTATCGCAAAAGTGCAACAACTGAAAGACAACTCAGAATGGTTGTACAGACTACTTTATACTAAAATAAACAAATCAACACTATTAACACCTTTCTTTAAAACATGCATCAAAACATCGTTTCAAAGGTTCAATACGACCTACAATGACACAGATAAGTATGTCGTGTTACAGTGTAATAAAACTGAACAAATCCTTATGTCATATCCTTATCTGTCAACAGTTTGTCTTTGTAAGTCAATACCGTTTTTTCTCAAATGATGAATTTGTTTTATTGTCATTGCGTGATTATTATACATAATTAAATCAAGGTTGATTACAATTATAATTACATTTTGTACTCTATAATAACTTAAGGCACCTTATTTTTTGTTATATTGCATGTACTGATCTGGCAAATTGTCAATGCCCTAGAAATTACGTTGAATCAAAAGAAATCATGGAAATGATGAATTTGTGATATGAAGCCAATGGGAAAAAACACTCAAAACTACTAGTTAACAAGCAAATACATATTAACTAGAAAACTGAGATCAAAATTTAGATTTTAGTGTGTTTCCTTTTTATTTCTAGATTCACCCATCAAGTCGTTAGGCCATTACTTTGAAACAATTTATCCAACAAAAACAATCATTTTGAATATCTTTTCGTATACTAGACGTGCATATTATACAAACAAACAAAATCCTGATCACAAAATCCTTATCATTATAAGTCATATTATCTCACATGACCTATAAATTTCTTTCCGACCTTTACACGCGTATAAAATGTGTTGGAATTTATTTCTGATATTCCATAGTGTATTAATATTAGGCGTTTGTCGCGAGATAAAAAGTGTTCATTCAGCATGCAATCTAAAGAATGGACAATGTGTGTACGACACACAATTAGGACAAGAAGGACAATGTGATTCCGTACCAAAACATGAAGGTGGGGGTCACTTTTCAGGACCATGTACATGTGATGATGTTTGGAGTGTAAGCAATCAAATGAAAGCCATGAAAACAGCTGAAAACGACTTAAAACATATAATGGCTGAACTTCAACAACATATGGATAATGCAACCTCGGAGCTTAACAGAATAAATACAATGCTAGGGGCTGAACAGCAAAATACAAGTCAATTAAAATATAATTTAAACACAAAGGAGGTCTCTTTGAACCAGACGAAGGGACAATTAGATAATATTCTTCAAAACGCTAACACTGAACTGAATGTTCTTCGGGGAAAGCTTGCCTCAATCACCAGGAATTTAACATCATGCCAGACGGCCTTAGGAACACCAGTTAACACACAATTAGGCGAGTATATTTCGACGTTTCAATGAAAAAGGTATTATTCTTATTACTTTTTTAACAAAATAAAGTTAATATAATATGTTCTACTATGACTGATCTTCAATAATAACATATAAATCAAACATTAGATAGATCTTATAAATATATAAAACATTATACTATTTAAATTATTCTATTTTAGCCATGAGTGATAATTATTCGACTTTCTTCTGTGGTTTTGAACCTACCAATATATGTAGTTTTACTCAGGATCGAACTGACAACGCAGACTGGAGTAGGTCACATGTCAGAGAATCAAGTCATACTGGACCAGTAACCGACCACACCTTCGGCAACGGTCATGGTTTGTATATCTATGATTTATTAGATTCCATTGTCTGATAAAACTGCCACAAAAAGTCAAAACAATTTCTACACTGTATTGTGTCATTTATTAAGGTAGACATAAAACTCAATTAAACAGTGATTTTATTCTATATGCCGGTCCATATATCTTGAACTGACTTCGGATAAACGAAACTTATTGTTTTGGAGTGAATGACATGTGCTACATATCGAGGACATATGGCATTGTCGTAATCGTACTCACGTATTCGTTGTTCATATAAAATTGTTAATAATATATACTGTTTTTTTTTTACAGTAGAACCTTTCTAAACCAAACCCTTAATAATTTGAAAACTAGTCTGAACTAGAAAGTTAAAGTCTTTGATTATAAATGTAAATGTATTGTGCACCTTGGCAAACCAAACACATTTTGAAGTCTAAAGATGGTTTAGTTCGTATTTTAGAAAAATTACCATCCTACGAAAATTTCCGTTGTAAGTAATAACTATCGTAGGGAAAGAGAGGAGTATGGATACGCAGACTAGCTACTGCAATACCTTACGGATGCAATGACAACATCAAAAGTATAGGAAATCTTTCAAGCCAATATAACAATAGCATAAATGTGATGAATTTATTTGACAAAAATCCAAGACGGGAAAGGAGTCATGGCAATCGCCACTATACGTCACCTAAGTTACATGATGTCTCCATAGATGGTCTCCTTCCTTTCAACAAAAACCTCTTGGACTTCATCACATTAGAACCAAATTTTATTCTATACCTCTCACTTTACTTCATTCCCTTTACAAAACAAGTCTTGACACTCCTGTTTCTGACCTCACTCCATCATTATACAGACTTGTTGCCATCATTTTGGATATTGGTTTCCACAGACTCTTTAAACCAGTTTGTGTAAAAAGTCAAGATGAAGAAAAACGATCATTTCTTCCACTACCGTTTGCCAACAAAGATATAGATGCAATTAATTTAGCTAACATTCTACAGTTTGCCAACAAAGGTATAGATGCAATTAATTTGGCTAACATCCTCCATCACAAAATGTTACCAACAAAATACCCCCATACTTCAAAGACAAATCCATACCAATTATTTCATATTCTTATACTGCACGCATTGCATCCAAAATTTTCAATCATAAAAGGCTTTTTCAGAACCTCGAGATTGAGGATTTCACGGCTAAACCTCCTGACTGTTCTTTGAACTCTCCATTCAAAAAATGGTCTTTCTGGTTACGTCGTTACAGGAGATCTAACCATCATCGAAAACGAATCGCTGCGTAATATCCTTTGTAAAGGTCCCAAGTACCGTGAACCACGCTTCATAAATATGAATTAAAAAATTTTAAGTTCTTATGGATGCCGTCCAGGACTATGCAAGAAAATGGATAAAACGACATTGATTCTCTGTCAGAGTGGTTAAAGGCCGTGAAGTCTTTAATTTTGAAACGAATGAAAGTTTTAAGTAGGCCAATGAATGCCAAGGCTACATCGGTTTTCAGAGACCCCGATGTTGCAAAAACATTGTCTACTATACATGACAAATATGTTGTCGTACCAGCAGACAAAGCCCAAAACAACATTGATTTTGTCTGCAAAACGTTTTACATCCAATGTTTATTATCAGAGGTAGACGTAGAAAATAATAGCAGTGATAAGACCTATACTGCTACCACACTCTCCAAAGAAGAGATTGTGAAAACCATAAATCCGTGCTATCCTCTTTTGGTCTCTCTACCAAGGATTTACCGTCTATGTACTGGATTCCTAAACTCCACAAGAATCCATACAAACAAGTTCCAGAGCTGGATCTGCAAAATGTACCACCAAACCTCTTTCAAAACGTTTAACTTCTATACTCACAACTGTCAAAGAGGGTCTACAGTCCTACCACAATACTTGTTACTCACGTAGTGGTATTAATTCAATGTGGATCCTGAAAAATTCGAAATTTATCTTAGAGACAATCAGTTCAAGACTATTATCTGAATATAATAGCATTAAAACCTATGATTTTTCAACGTTGTATACTTCTATTCCCAATACTCAGTTAAAATTCCGACTTAAAATCATTATACATCGTTGATTTTCCAAAAAAAAGATGGTACCTAGATACAAAAATATAGTTCTAGGTAGAGCTTCTCTATACTTTGTACGAAATAATTCCAAATCATCTTCCAAATATACAGAGAAAGATGTTTACAAAATGCTGGGATTTTTAATCGACAACATATTTGTCCAGTGTGGTGGACGCGTTTTTCAACAAACGGTCGGCATTACAATGGGAACAAATTGTGCTCCTTTACTTGCTGACCTTCTCCTTCTCTCTTATGAGGCTGACTTTGTAGCTGATTTGATCAGAAAGAAGGAATATCGTTTGGCTAGATCCTTCAATCTCAGTTTCCGCTATATAAATGACGTATTATCTTTAAACAATCCTAATTTCGGGGATTTGATACACCGCATCTACCCTAAAGAACTTGAGATAAAGGATACTACAGACACGGTGAAGTCAGCCTCATATCTTGACCTATACTTAAAAATCGATGGTAAAGGAAAACTATTGACCAAACTTTACGACAAACGTGATGACTTTTCATTCAAAATTGTCAACTTTCCTTTCATGAGTTGCAACATCCCTTCAGCACCTGCGTATGGAGTGTTCATATCACAAATCATACGTTATGCCAGAGCTTGCCGAAACTATGCAGACTTTTTGTATCGCTAGAACTCTAACAAGTAGGCTTCTGCAACAGGGTTATGTTGCGACAAGATCGAAGTCATCACTACAGAAGTTTTATGGTCGTCATCATGAACTCGTGGATCGTTATGGTGTATCTATCTGCACCATGAAAACTGATTTATTCCACGGGTCATAGTTCACCTTTCCTCGTTTGTCTACCCCGGACTTGACTTTTTATGAGCAACCCGGCGGGTGTTTCTAGAATAGTAGAGGACGCTTACCCTACCGGTGCACCTGGTCCATGCTCCCTTTTTTTAATGGAGTCCGAGTTGCTCATTTGCTTTTGTTACTTTGTATGTATGATTTTAGTTACTTTATGTTCTTTTTTGTGTATGTCTTTTTTAAGTCTGGTCTTTGTCCCTGAATTACATTCTTTTGATAACCTTGGTTCCCTTGATTACTCTTTGGACAGTTTACCACAATACTTAACTTTGTTATTTAGTTTGTTGACGGTCATTAAAATGTACACAGTCATGCATTGTTGATATACAACAATATTAATTTTGAATGATTAAATCTTATATGTCTCGATTTTGTAACTATTTTAGCGCCGTTCATTGATTCCTGTTATATATATACTAAACAAAAAAAACTGTTTTATTTTTAGGATATTATATGATTCTTAAGGCCTCAACGCCCACTACCTCTTCTCGGGGAACTAAAACATCCAGAATTATCTCCCCTACATTTGATGCTGCACCTAACTATTGTGTCAGATTTTGGTACACTTTGTATGGAAATGATGTAAAAAACTTCAATGTTTATATAAAGGTACAATATCATAGTCTAGAATCAATTTTGTGAAAACTGAATTCTTGTACTTCCAAAACTTCTTATTAAAATCATTTTTAATCTATATTCAAACATTAGTATAAAGAAGCCTTTTGGGGCAAATCATAAGCACGAATTGTAAAGGGAATGCTTATTACATTAGATATGATTTCCCTTGAACATAAAATAATTTCATTTCCATTGAAGTACAGAGTGTTTAATAACTAATCAAAGGAGGGTTGGGCTAGTACATGGTGTTTAATAACTAACTTTGTAGGTTCATGGAGGGATGGGGTAGTACATGGTGTTTTATAACTAACTTGGTAGGTTCAAAGAGGGAGGACTGGTACATGGTGTTTTATGACTAATTATGTAGGTTAATGGAGGGATGGGCTAGTACATGGTGTTTTATAACGAACTTTGTAGGTTCATGGAGGAATGGGCTATCCGATTTTTACCAGATCTGGGAACGTTGATAGTCAATGGCATATGGCAGAAATATCTTTGGATAAAGAGTACACTGGAGGACGGTTCCAGGTATAGATGTTCTCGGTATTGTTCAGAACCGTCTGTAGTTAAGTTAAAGCAAAGAACAGAGCGTTATTAAAACGAAGAACGGTTCAAACACTAGATTACCAAAAAAATTAACCATAAATACCAAATGCAAATGACAATTCTTAAAATATGATGTGCAATTTAAAATTATTTGGAAGAACACAAGGGAACTAAGATTCTAGCGGAAATCAACGGAATGAAATCTAGGAACAAAAACTTGACAGGGAATTACTATGTACGATCATTATCCAATTTTTTTTTGATTTTGCAATAATATGGCAACTTATCTTTGGGTTTTGATAACAATTTCCTTCTCAAATCAAAGTTTAATTATTGCAAATTTTGCAACCCAAGCAGGTGCCTCATTTGAGAATAATAGAAAGAATTCCTGCACTTCAAACTTCAAAATACTAGATTCTCGAAAATATCAAAAAGGAATAAATATTCTTTGTAGGTAGTTTTCGAGGCGACAAACGAGGCCTATCGTGTATCGCATTACCATAGTGGAGGGCACTACACATATGATAATTATCATGAAAACGGAAATATTGCCATAGATGACGTACTTGTATATAATACATCATGTTCTAGTAAGAATTGTACTGTATCGTTAAATTTGTATAGGTATGTAACTCCAATTGGCAAAAAGAAGTTTCATTCCTTAACACATTGACGTACAAAAACATGTGTACAAATAATATTTGGTCATTTAATTTTCACAATAAGTTAACAATTCGATTCTTTATGATCAAAATTCTATACAGCATATTGGTGCATAGACATAATAAGAAGTTTTTATGCAGACATTGATTTTATTAACACATAGATAGATGTAAATGAAGCATGTACATATATAATAAACTACATAGTAGTGTTATTAAGGTAGTAAGTAAGTTAGTAAGAATTTTGTTACCTACCACAATAAAGCATTTATATGATATCCAATTTATTTGGAAAAAAAGAACGGATATGGTAAACCGCAATAAATGAAAAAGCTTATTTAACCTAAATCCAAACTAGTAACATGAAATGTGGTAAATATCAAAAGATCGTCATTGTTTTTAATTAATTTGCAGAGAACACTTCAGTTTCAACATTCATTGCATCATCATACCAATAATTCTGAGATGACGATTGCCATTTTTGTTTTAATTTGTAGAGATCCCATCACACCCAAATGGAGCAGTGGCACGAAATACTGGCAACCAGACAACGTACTATACATTCCATACTACCCCAAAATCTTGGTTTGATGCTGTTAACGTTTGTAAGAACGAAAACAGTCGGTCGAATCTGGTGACAATATCAGACGCAACAGAACAGGCTTTCATTGTGAGTGCTGTTCAGAAAGATATTGGTATGTAAATTTAGTAACATTGCTGAATGCTTTATCCATCTTAAAAAGATGGGTAAACATCACATTTCAAAGATTTTATAATTGCAATCAGCTATTATGTAAAAGAAATTTATATTGAAAAACATAATGTGTTTTTTTCTTTAATCTATCTGTTAATGAAGTTCAGACTCACCTAAGAATCATGCAAATAAAAACAGAGAGTTTTTTCAACAATGAGGACAACGTCCTTATCAACCGAAAATCTTTAAGTAACTCTCTAAAAAAAAACAGAATAATTTACGTTTGGGAAAGTAATGAAACTGCTCAAAATAGTTTTATTAGTTACATTCTACAAAAAAAAAATATTTCCCTAAATGTTTTCACTCTAGATGACTTTATAACTAGTGAAGCGTTATCCCCACTTCTCTAACCTGCTCTTCTTCATTTCCAATAGTTCTTAATTCGTTGATTTGGTATATTGTATTTATTTATACTAGTAAAAGTCGATAAAATATATTTTTACATCTGCCTGATACTTAGGTGCAGTTACTTAATTGAGTGGCTAAGGGTTAGTTGATCCTGTAAGGAAATCATTAATCATAGATTTCTTTCAGGATTGACAGCAGCTGGACAAAAAGGATTTTATATAAACGGCAACGACTATGACAGCGAAGGCAATTACAAATGGACGAGCACTGGTTACCCTGAACCGTTGACGTACACCAATTGGCATCCGGGTCAACCAAATAATGTGGGAAACAATCAGGACTGTATTTTAATGCAGTATCCGGAAAGCAACTATGAGTGGGGCGATGTTGCGTGTACGGAACCCCACCCATTTATTTGTGAAACAAATAATTGATTTTTTTCTATCTGGTGCAAATTAATTTGGGCATTAAAAATATTTTAATTTTGTATTCTTGTTTCAAATATTTAATGTCAACATGCATTGGCCATAATATATCCTTAGCAAAACGACTAATGGTGGAAACAGGCTTGCCTTATAAGTAAAACACCAATTGCAAGCACGAATATTTTAATCAGCTGTAGAGCCAATATTCGATAGTAATGGAATAAGGATAAACGTAAAAATATTGTTCGGATGCCTGACGACAAGTATAAGGAGTCTATAAATCAATTAACGTAAAATCAATTCATTAAAACGAATGAAGATACAACATGGCCTTTGAACTGTTGTGGTAAAATAATATGGCAAACGATTTTTTAATTAAAGGTCATATAAAAGCAAACTCCAAACTGCGACTTTCCGTATCCCGCCTTTCTTGTCTTCAGATACTATGGAGAAATATTCAAATATAACAATTAATGACAAATCAGAAAATATCAGAACGCTATTCAATTCCATTTTTCGGAAGAGCACATAACAACGGTCTTTTTCATGCTTTTGTTCTGTTTTTGTTTTTTTAGTTTAGATTTTTTTTTTAAATCTAAAAATATCGGGTGTTTCTAGAAAAGAAGAGGACGTTTACCCTATCGGTGCACCTTGTCCATGCTTGCAGTTTTTAGTGGAGTCCGAGTTGCTCATTTTACGTTTGTTACTTTGTATGTATGATTTTATGTTTTTGTTGTATATGTCTATTTTCCATGTCTGGTCTTTGTCCCTGGATTACATTCTTTTGATTGCTGCTAAAACCTTGGTTCCCTTGATTACTTTTTATGTAATACATTTTTCATCGAACGTAGCTTTCATGTTACTTGGTTCTCCAGATACAACTGTCTTCTTGAATATTGTTGAAGTGTTTGAAATGGCCTAAAATGAAACAGATCACGCATGTACATGATACAAAAGTGGTATAAATGGTTTTACGAAAAAAAATGGAAATTCAAATTTTGATCATATAATATAAACAATTCAGACATTTAGAAAAGAGTAAAGAATTTTGATAAGTGCCAACCAAGCTCGACGACTTGAATTTCTTAATTGTCAATAATCATTTTATTTCCATTATTTTTGTTCCATTTCTGTTTTCTCTTCATACATACATATAAGTAGAATATGTATGGTGAATATGTCAAAGCGACAACAAACCTCACCGGGATGAAGTCACCGAAAGGCAAACCAGTGGTCTTCAATGAAGGACTAGGGAACCCTCACACCACAGGACAGGCAGCAACTGGTCCCAGCGAAATAGTTGCCCCTATAAGTTGAAGAACTTTGGCCTGATCACAGCCATTGGCCTTTGAAATCTGGCAACTGTAGAAAAAAAATATTACACAATTAAACACACCTAAAAATTAGTTTCAAAACTGCTAAGTCCCTTGTTACAAAGGAAATAATTAAACTGAATATAAATTACACTATGGTACAAATTAAGGACTACTAGCAGTTGACTGACATGCCAGCTCAAGACCAGTTTAAACCTACAAAAAGTTATATTCTTATCGTATGTAAAATCAAATCCTATTTCTGCCCACGCGTAGTTGAGAATAACGGTACATCATGCCATACAATAAAATAACAACCCATTTCATGCTAACGTATGCTTTGCTAATTGAAACCATTATACCAATTTCTCAAAAGGCATATGACAACTTATATTCTTCTTCAACAGGCCATGAACGAACAGCACAGCAGTTGTCTTGAAAAGAGAAGACACTGCTCATCAAGGGCAATTGAGCGCATCTATTTTTTTGGGAGAAATTTTGGGTTTAGGGGGTCAATTTAATAAATTTTGGTATACATATAATGAAAGATCAGTCACTAAGGCAAGTTAAAGACCATAAAATGTTATATTATTATCGATAAAGACAGGCTTACATGATAAGAAGAATAGAAATTTTAAATTGGGTCAGGTGTGGAAAGGCAGAACAATCATGAAAGTAATTTCTGTAATATTGTTCTCTGTATTTCCTTGTGTTTTGTTTGCGAGTTCTTGTGGATTTTCTGGACAGTGTGTTTACAATGTACAAATACACCATTGCAATAGCACTATTTCGAAGCGTGAATCTGGCATTAATTGTAATTGTGGAGATTTAGAAATAGTACAAGGGGAAACTTACAACATACAAAGTTCATTGAGTACTCTCGAAATAGAATTTAATGCATTGGTACAAAAGTACCAGTCTACCATTGCCAGCATTAAACAAAAACAGCAACAACTGGAAAAATCAATTTCTCAAAACAAAGCTTTGCAAAGGAAAATTCAAAGTGTAGACTATCTTCAGACTCAAACAGATGCTAGTGTTGCGAGACAAACAAACAACTGGAACAATGAGAAGACTCGACTTCACGTCCTGACAAGCAAATCAGAAAAGGATACGCAACTGTGTCAAGCTACCCTAGCGTCTGTAACCACCAACAAAGGGACTGGAATTATAGGTTGGTATACATATATTTCTCAGATCATTAAATATCACTATACAAGTTATTTGTAATTGTTTAAAATAATGCGGTTTGTGAATATATATCTATATTACTTTTATACCGCCAATCACTGATTCATGTCAAGTAAAGTGGTCAAAGCCAAATTCTAATCCAATATTCGCCGTACCATCGAATTTCGCCTGATAACATCGTAAATGTCAGGGCATCAATTCAACGATTGACCTCCTCAATTATATGCACACGCACAGCTTATAGGAATTGTGCTTTATTTTCAAAGATATATTTGAAAAATCCATTACAATGGAGATAATTGTATTGTACTTGCAGATGTGTCGTGTTGCCAAAACTCATTCAGTAGCGCCATCATTGAACTTAACTTGCAATAGTAAAATTTATTAGTGACGCCTCTAAACCTTTAATTACAATACAGTTATCCACAAGCTGAAATTACTGAAATCTGAAAATTAAGCAAATCATTTGCCTACTAAAACGTGGTAAAATATTAATAGATATTTTAATACTACGTGTGTCATTGTATCACTACACTAGCTACATACATATGTAGCTCTTTAGTGGACGCTTGATGTCTTTTAGTTACTCGTATGTATACTACTGTCTCGACTTGATACAAGGAGTTGCGCCTACATATGAATGTACATGTTTATTAGCGTATTCATATATATTTTTTTAAATACATAACTCTATATCTCTTAGCAATTTTGTATTTTAGATACAGCTTCAAAAACCCAAGTTTCTGAGACGTTTTGTGGGTTTGAAGATTCTAATATGTGCGGCTACAAGGTGGAATCAGGTTCCCGCTGGAAGAGATACACATCTACCTACTCGTCGACGACTGGACCTAAACAGGATCATACATACGGAAGCCCTCAAGGTACGTAGCAGTTTAGACCATACTCATTGCACCCCTCAAGGTACGTAAGCGTTTTTACAAATTTCTATAACTGTCTTCCCAGCGATTGGTATTCTTTTCGTCTGTACATTTGACCTTTTAACTGCCATTAATCGCGAATATTCATAATCTAATACTGCTCAGAGTGCAAAACTGAGACACCTCATACAACATACCAAGGGCAATATTTCATATTCTTGAACAGGGCAATGACAACGGTCTGATATCCACATCATCTCAGAAATTCATATCGCTCGCTAAATAACTGACGTCAAGTTAATTAAGTGTTAGAACGTATGATATTGATATATTTTTCATATCACATGCAATAACACCAATAGTCCCAGTTCACTTGAGTGGTTTTAGTTCATGAAATTTTATATTTAAAAAATCCTTCTAATATTCAATAAATTTTATACATTTAACACTAATTCTTTCAGGGCATTATATGATGTTAGACTCTCACAATGCTGCTACTACCTCACAAACTGAACATACATCAAGAATTGATTCACCACAATACCCTACATCTGCCTCTGGATACTGTGTCAAGTTCTGGTACAACATGTATGGAGCCGATATTACCTTCCTCAAGGTTTATGCTAAGGTAAGATGAACAAGAAAGAAATAGGAAATAGTAGTCTGTAGAAAAAACAACGCTGAAAACACCAAAAACAACAACAGACGTTGGACAAATCGTATAGCATGTTGTTGTAGGCTATCAAATCAGTATTTCAGAAAAAGTACATGTTATTTAATCAGTCTGAAATATTAATTTGCATACGTTTAACCTTTGTTTTTAGTTAATTCTAAACTATACTTCTTGCTATTTATCTCATCGAAACAGTCCAACGTTGTATATTGGAAGATGACACAGGAATGCTTAATGCCGTAGCTGAAGTATGAATATGCGGGAAAATAAGAGGGGATATATATTTATAACTGATTGAATAGGATGTGTTAATGGATATTTATGCTTTTTTTTCTGTTTTTTTTTGTACTTTAGATAGGCGGCGGTCTTGGTTATCCTGTATTCACACATACTGGGCAAATTGACGCCGATTGGCACCAGGCTCAAATTTCTTTGGACACCGAGTATACAACTCATCCATTCCAGGTATAGTGAGTCCTGATTAACAAATGTAAAGTGCGGAAAGATTAAACTACAATATGATAAGTGCAATATAAAAATATGTAATAATAATAGGAAAATGAATAACCAAAATATGATCATGAGTGCCGAAGAACGCCACGATTTAACGAGTGTGTGGAACTTGCTCCGCGCAAGAGTAGACTCTTAATGCGTTCCTGGCAAAAGTGATTATATTTTAGTTATTCGCGATAACCAACTGATTATTCTATTTATTATATATATTTTCTGCACCATTGCTCAACGTGTCATAGTTTTCCTTTCCTTTTCCGTCTACCCCGGACTTCACTTTTAATGAGCAGCCCGGTGGGTCTTTCTTGAAAAGCAGAGGAGGACGCTTACTCTACCTGGTCCATGCTCCCAGTTTTGGGTGGAGTCCGACTTACTCATTTACTGTTGTTGCTTTATATGTATTATTTTGGTTTTTTGTGTTCTTTGTTGTTTGTGTCTGTTTTCCATGTCTGGTCTTTGTCCCTGGTAACGCTCTTTTGATTTCAGCTGGAATTGTGGTTCTATTGATTGCTCTCTCCTTTATTTGTTTTTCAACCTAAAATTAATTTTTTGTAAACGGCGGATTGATATACATGGTGTGATGTTAAATGACGAAAGTAAGAGAGTGAAATTATTGAATTTATTTCACAGTGCGATCTGGTTTTTTTTTACACAATGAACATTCGGTAAATCACTGCTATCTATATAAGTTGTGAAATTTTATGGTAAATTAAATAATAAAACAAGAATGAATGTGGTGAATATGACAACAACCCCACCGGGATGAACAATGTCAGCTCCAGGCCACCCATAGGTCTTAAATGAATGTTGAAGAAACCGATACTCCACCGGGCAGACTGCAGCTAGCCCCAAACAACATTATACCGATGTACAGGGATAGAGTAGCCCCGATATACCTCAGCAACATAAAAATAAATTGAAAGTGAAGACGAAGCAATACATACAGATACCAGAAATTCCTGATTTTGGGCAAATTCTGATGGTGATGTGTTTATGTTTGCTGTCGGTATGGTTTCGCTTTTTATCATTTGACCTTAAGGATGCTCTTCTATTGAAACGCGAATAACCTGATCGCAATGTTTTTCCACATAGGCAAAATACTGCCAACGAAGTGGCGTTCGAAAAAACTGTATCGAAAATTTGAAATAGCGTTCGTAAAAACAATCGAAAATTTGACAATGCGTGCCATGTGCTATTTTCTTGAAAGAAATGTAGAAATTTAGAGAAAGAACAAAATTTTACTGCGTCAGCTATCTCTTTACTTATGATAATACTTGTTTTAGTTTTAACCTTCATATGAGTAAAGAGAAATTTTAAATTTTAAATTCAGTGTTTTCTACAGCTTGTTGGTTCCTTGTGACAGCGCATCATAGGTTGACTTATTATGCAGGCCTGATTTATACAGAATAAGTAAATATAAATACATTTGCCATGATAGGTATACAGCCCATTATAATTATCTTGTAGTTGGTATTTGAGACATCTACCAATGCTTACTACTCCAGACAGTATAGTAGTGGACGATATACTCAAACTTATTATAAAGACAACTCTAATACTGCCATCGATGATATTTCTGTTTTTAACACCTCTTGTAACCGTAAGTTCTTATTATAAAGAGAAGTCTAATACTTCCATCGATGATATTTCTGTCTTGAATACCTCTTGTAACCGTAAGATCTTATTATAAAGACAAGTATAATACTGCCATCGATGATATTTCTGTCATTATCACCTCTTGTAACCGTAAGTACTTATTATAAAGACAAGTCTAATGCTGACAACGATGATATTTCTGTCTTTAACACCTCTTGTATCCGTTCGTTCTTATTATCAAGACAAGTCTAAAACTGCCATCGATGATATTTCTGTCATTAACACCTCTTGTAACCGTAAGTACTTAGTATAAAGACAAGTCTAATACTTCCATCGATGATATTTCTGTCTTTAACACCTCTTGTAACCGTAAGTTCTTATCTTAAAAACAAGTCTATTACTGCCATCGATGACATTTCTGTCTTAATCCCCTTTTCTAAGTTGATTTATTGTTTTAAATTATTTTAATACATGTTTAATATATGCATTTGATAGGTTTATTGTTTTATTTAATCTAAGATAAAGGAAAAGTGCAAGTACAACACAATCTTCGCTATTAAAGATGTTGATTTGAAGTGTTTTGAAAATTGTCCAAGTCCATTAAATGATAGTTTAAAATCAATTTGGAGGTCAAAATGTGCATGTAATCAAATGGAGGAGTTGGGGTATCACGTTAAGTTTCTGATTTATTCCTTGATCTTGTCATTAGTTATACCGACATACCTTTTATCGATACATAGAGTTAATCAGTTCACTAATTTAGTTATTTTCAGTTTTATTTAAACTACTACTATGAACATGCTCAGATAATATGCATATACAATGCATATAGAAAGTTTTTACATGGAATGTCTCTTAAATAAAATTGATAAACTTAATATTTATACATTTATTTATTTTAATTTTTCATTTAAAATATTGACTATAAACTTTACGTATATTTAGGTTTGCCAAAGGCCCCAGCCGGTGCATATGTCCGTCAAAATGGATCTGAAACATCGTTTTATACTTTCCATTCTAAGCCTCTGAGTTGGTATGATGCCAAGCAGGCGTGCAGAAAAGAGAATAGTCTAGCCAGTCTGGTGTCTATTAACAGTCAAGGAGAACAAGAGTATATAGTTAGGACTATTAAGAACAATGAGGGTTAGTATCAAGTCAGGTAAATGGCTCAAAAGGGACTCATCCCCCATTCCCCATCCCAACAAAAAAAATCAATAGATGGGTCTATGTGGCCCGGTCATTGGAGAAAATTTGGTTTATTATAGAAATATCTATCGAATGATATCATATTTGAGACATACTGTTTGTGCAATAACTTTAAAGGACTTTATATCATATATTTAGATAAAAAATATACTTTGGTATGTATGCATTACAAGTGTTTGTTTTAACCCTATATTGTTTTCCCTACTTCGAATACCCTATACCACACTTCAAGACCTATATTACATACTCCTCTATATCGCACCCGTTCACGGACCATACTTGTACTATAGTTGAAATTTACGCTATAATGAACAAGAGATTCAAAATTTGTATCACATGTAGTATCAAAACTCTACCTATATCACCACGTGGGCCGATGGCTCTTTGTATGATATAGGACTCTCGGTTGGTACTGCATGTGATACCTATTTGGACATGAAACATTTAGTATTCATTAAAATTTCGCAGATCCTATCTATAACAATATTTGATGAAGTCTGACCATACAAATCGCCACAAGTCATCAGTGTCTTGTCCTAATACTAAACAGTAAATACAAAGAAAATCTATTCTGTTAAATACTTGACGGGCTTTGATGATTTGAATTTCATGCAAACATATCACTGATTTCAAGAGTTTTATCCTATGGCATAGGTTTATAACCTTGAAAATATATACCAATACAGTTCAAGTATCACATTGTATTTCTAGTATATTTCCGTAACATAAACACGAACTATTTTAGATTTATCAAACGTTGGACCTTTAGGCTTCTACACTAGTGGAAACGACGAACGTGCTGAGCATAGTTTTGAATGGACCGACTCTGGTACTTCATACCCAGTCTCCTATACAAACTGGCATCCTGGTCAACCGAATAATGTAGGTGGTGCCCAGGACTGTCTTCTGCTTCAATACGCAGACACTGACTTTGAATGGGGAGATGTTAATTGCGCAGACAAACATCCATACATATGTGAATATCATAACAGTTAAAAAACGTTTAAATAAAGTTTTGCGATAATATTAATATGGCTTTCCTTTGTTTTAGCGATGCTGATTGTTACACATATTTAATGTTTGAATTAAGTGGTGAAAACGTCTGTATAGTCATTTTAACTTTTTGATTTTCGTTTCCTTTGAAAGAGTAAACAAGGCAACTAATGTTATAGCGGTGATCAAAGAATGTAATCCAGGAACAAAGACCAGACATGGAAAACAGACATACATAACAAAGAACATAAAGTAACTAAAATCATACATACAAAATAATAAAAGCAAATGAGCAACTCGGACTCCACTAAAAACTGGGAGCATGGACCAAGTACACCGGTAAGGTAAGCGTCCTCTGCTTTTCTAGAAACACCCGTCGAGTACCTGATAAAAAGTCAAGTCCGGGGTAGACAAACAAGGAAAGGAAAACTATGACCCGGTAAATAAATTAGTTTTCATGGTGCAGATGGACCTGTTCCAGAAGCCTCTTTGTTAGAGTTCTAGCGCGATACAAAACGTTTGCGTAGCTTCGGCAAATATCAGTTGTGATATGAACACTCCATACGGAGGTGCTGAAGGGATGTTGCAACAGATGAAAGGAAAGGTCAAGATATGAAGCTAACTTCACAGTGTCTGTAGTATCTTTTATCTCATGTTCGTTGGGGTATATGCGATGTATCAAATCCCCGAAATTAGTATTAGAAGCTTACTATGGATTGAATTGAATTATACATTAAATTGCCAAAGGGTGGTCCAACTTATCAATATTTTTCACTATCATTATGATTTGTACTTCACAGTAGTGTTTAAAGTGTACCCAAATTAGATTTAGGATACTTTCTACAAGGCCATTACAATACATGTTATGAATGCCGCGGTCCTTATGAGACAATTGATTCCATCTTATTTGACTCCGTCACCTTTTTTAAACTCAACATTTTATCACGTGAGTATTCAGTTGTGAACTTCAGTTTTTAATGGCTTATGGTTTGAGATATAGTGCGTTCGTTTAATTTAATAATATAAACAAGGAATTGAATGAAGGAGTCGATAAAAGTGATTACAAATAGTGCATTGGTGAACAGTTACGGATATGGTTGGTCTATGTTTAGCATGTGTCACTTTTCTGCTGTATCAGGGATGGACAACTGGCGACTTATATGGCAATTTAGTGTATTCAAATAATTACCGGAAACAGTTGTTTTCAACCTGGAATAGACCAAGTGAAAAATTTAAGCTAAATATTCAGATATACCCTGGAGCTCTTGTTGATTTCGCAGAGACAGAAGAAAAAATATATTTAATGTGTACGTTATTACCCAATTGGACTGATCCATGGTTGACATGGAATCCGTCTGTTAACAGTAATATTTACTATCTTAGTGTAACACCAGAAGGCATATGGCTTCCGTATATCTATCTTGCTAGTGATATGAATGGAATTAAACCGATAGGATATGACTCAGCTTTTTATGCACATCTCAATAAGCACGGAGTTATTTATTCGAGTCCAGGTACTCTTTTAGAAGCTCAATGCACACCTAAAGTTTTAAGGTTTCCTTTCGAAATACATACGTGTCGTTTATTCTTAAATATGTGGGATGTTAATAATGATGCAGTGCAATTAATTGCACAAACAGAAACTCCTGCTTTAGACCACTATTATGAGAATTCCGATTAGGATTTACTTAGTTTTGGACAGTCTATCCATAAAGATAAAACCACACAGAATTTTATTCTTGAGATGACTATAAAAAGAAGACCCATGTATTATGTGGTGACCGTGATATTACCTACATTACTGTTCGCGTTGATGAACCCACTTGTCTTTTGTTTACCGGTAGAGTCCGGAGAACGGATATCCCTTGGAATGACAATTCTTCTTGCATATGCCATATTTTTGACTATAGTATCTTCATCAATCCCTGAATTGTCCAATCCAGTCTGTGCTATAATAATTGTGCTAGTTATGATCATGTTGGTCAGCGGTGTTATAGTTATTATGGCGACTGTAAGTTCACACTACTACTATAAGAATATAGACGAAACGGGGGATATTAATTCTTGTTTAAAATGCCTAGCAACCGCCGTTGGCAAGCGGAAGGGCGCCAAAAAGGAGGAAATAGAAGATGCTACCACAGTCACTAGACAGAAAGTTTCAAGAGCGTTGGACTTGAGTTTTTGTTTCGTTTCATACGTACTTTTTGCCTGCATTTTAGGGGGGTATAACATTTTCATATTATGTTATTGACTACATTCAGATAAATTGAGTGTATCAATGATACAATGATTTAAGATTCGCTATATTGTATCTATTTGATTTATTCTAATTCATGACGACACCGTGTGAGCGGATATTTGAAGACGTTAAATTAATTTACTAACAGGAACAAGTCCAGGAGATGAACTTGTAAAAGCGTTGAGGCTTGTTTCCAGATCGATCTGTCAGATATAAAATTGTTTTGTATTCAATGACAGAAGTACTTTTGCTGTATAAATGTATTTAAAATAACAGGAACAAAATGAATTTTATATACGACCTGTTTATAATATATTTTAGACTGTTTTGCCATTCTATAGAATAAGTTTGGGTTATTATATTACTAATCAAACAAATTAAATGGATTTTCTCGTGTTATTACTTAAATTAATGCATCTCTATTAACCATGAAAATCACAACCATTAATCTAATCAATAAATGTTTTCATCGTTTTAACTTGTTTTTGATTAAATATTTTTTTTTGCTTTTTTTGTTTACATTCTTGCTCGGGATTACTAACAGTTCGGGGGGAAAATACATTCCATATCATTTCATTGTGTTAAAAGGTAAAAATGGTAATGATTGAATGATTTGTATTTGTATATCGCCCGTCCTTTCACGTATATTATTTTTTTTTTTAGTTTTAACCTCGATATGCGTAAATAGAAATTTTAAAGAGCGGAAAAAATAAAATTCCTTTATCTGCATGAGTCACATTTCGTGTTTTCTAAGTTTTGTTGATTCCTTGTGACAGCGCAACTAAAGCTGACTTATAAAGAAAGCTTTTCATGCAGGCAGTAGATTTAAATACATTTGCCATGATAGGTATACAGCCCATTATAATAATCTTGTAGTTAGGATTTGAGACGTCTACCAATGCTTACTACTCCAGACATTATAATAGTGGACGCTATACTCAAACTTATCATAAAGACAAGTCTAATACTGCCATCGATGATATTTCTGTCGTGAACACCTCTTGTACCCGTAATTTCTTTTCATAAAGACAAGTCTAATACTGCCATCGATAATATTTCTGTCTTGAATACCTCTTGTAACCGTAAGTTCTTATTATAAAGACAAGTCTAATACTGCCATCGATGATATTTCTGTCTTTAACACCTCATGTAACCGTACGTTCTTATTATAAAGACAAGTCTAATACTTCCATCGATGATATTTCTGTCTTTTCACCTCTTGTAACCGTAAGTTCTTATCTTAAAAACAAGTCTAATACTGCGATCAATGATATTTCTGTCTTAATCCCCTTTTCTAAGTTGATTTATTGTTTTAAATTATTTTAATACATGTTTAATATATGCATTTGATAGATTTGTTGTTTTATTTAATCTAAGATAAATGTGAAGGTTGGGAGGAAAATTCGATATCATCATTTCGGTACAATTGTCGTTGATCATTTTTGTTTAAATTAATAATATCAACATTTCTTTCCCCACTTCTGATTGCTGTAAATATAAACGTAAATAATAATTTTCATTCAAATTTGTAGTTAATGACATAATATATGTTACAGTAAAAGTGTGTAACTAGGCATTATATATCATTACCGAAAATGTTAGCAAATTTGTACAATAACTTGCATGAAAGAATGCAAATGTATTGTTCTTGGTAGAGATTCCTCATACTTTGCAAGAAATAATTCTAAATCATCTTCCAAATATACAGAGGAAGATGTTTACAAAATACTTGAATTTTTAATCGACAACATATTTGTCCAGTGTGGTGGACGTGTTTTTCAACAAACGGTCAGCATTCCATTGGGAACAAATTGTGCTCCATTACTTGCTGACCTATTCCGTCACTCTTATGAGGCTGACTTTATAGCTGATCTGATCCGAAAGAAAGAATATCGTTTGGCTAGATCCTTTAATCCCAGTTTTCTCTATATGGAGGACGTACTATCTTTAAACAATCCTAATTTCGGAGATTTGATACATCGTATCTACCCCCAAAGAACTTGAGATAAAGGATACTACAGACACTGTGAAGTCGGCTTCATATCTTGACCTACACTTAGAAATCGATGGTAAAAGAAAACTATTGACCAAACTTTATGACAAACGTGATGACGTTTCATTCAGAATTGTCAACTTTCCTTTTATCTGTGGCAACATCCCTTCAGCAACTGCGTATGGAGTGTTCATATCAAAACTCATACGTTATGCCAGAGCTTGCCGAAACCACCCAGACTTTTTGTATCGCGCTAGAACTCTAACAAATAGGCTTCTGCAACAGGGTTATGTTGCTACAATATTGAAGTCATCACTACAGAAGTTTTATGGTCGTCATCATGAACTCGTGGATCGTTATGGTGTATCCATCTGCACCATGAAAACTGATTTATTCAACGGGTCATAGTTTTCCTTTCCTCGTTTGTCTACCCCGGACTTAACTTTTTATGAGCAATCCGGCGGGTGTTTCTAGAAAAGTTGAGGACGCTTACCCTACCGGTGCACCTGGTCCATGCTCCCAGTTTTTAGTGGAGTCCGAGTTGCTCATTTGTTCAATATTTTTTTACCCTCAATTAAATTAAAAGTGTGCACACTCATTCATTTTGCAAGAATATGACATTTTTAAGGAATTTTGACTCAAAATAGTATGTCGTAGCCCCTATATGATAGTTATATTGAAATAATTATAAAAATCCCATGACATTTTTAAAGAATTTTGACTTAAAACATGTGTTGCAGCCACCACATGATTTTTATATTGAAAAATTCAGCATTTTAGTCATTAAATGTAGACACTCATCGAAATAAAAAGTGCTCACACTCATACATTTTGCAAGAATATTACATTTTTGTAGAATTTTGACAGAAATATATGAGTTACAGTCACCCAAATAAAAGTTGTATTGAAAAAAAATAATCATTTTTGTCAATAGTTTTAGACCCTAAAAAAAATTGGCTGCACTCATACATTTTGCAGAATTTTTACTGAAATAATTGTTTCACAGTCGCTAATATGAAACTAACATTTTTAGTTTCTACATTTTCTACATATAAGACTATGTAGGGAAATTGGAAGTGTTATCACTCACGTTCGTTGCTAAAGGTGGCATTTTGAGGAATTTTGACCGAAATGTATCAGTCACCCATTTGATGCAAAATTGTCATTTTTTTTTTAGAATTATTTGTGACCCTTATGTTGTTAAAAGTAGCTTTCACTCAAAACGTATTTTGTCAATCTTGAACTTCATGAGAATTACCAAACATCTGAAAGTTATCTGTTGCGACGTTTACACTCAGAACGGAAACATAAACCTTTGATTTTATAATTAAAATAATTTAATTTAATTAATATCACAGGTGTATGACCGACTGCAAAAAAAATATACATGTAAACAATGATAATTTTTGAACGAAGAATGACTGGACCGTGATCGACGAAAATTGGAACATGAACAACGATCGAGTGATTGTGGGATGATGATCACGACGAGCTCTATATATAATTGGAAATTCAATGTTAATTTTGAAATCAAGATCTGTTTTCTAATCGGGATAACTAAATTACATTAGTCACAGTTTCATTTATTAATCGCGGATTTCTTGTTCTAAATTACGTCACACTGAATAGAAAGATTTAGTGTCAGAAACTGTTCAGGGGTAATACTGTGACAGTTTAGAACAGCTTTTCGTATTTTCGTTGTCACGACCCAGGACAGTTTCTGTCAGGATCTCTCAGGGAATAGGGCAAAATGTGACCTGACCCAGGACAGCCTCTGTCAGACCATGTCAGGATCCGTCGGGATTTCTGTTCTATCTACTGTCGTAGAACATAAATCCTGACAGATTCTGACAGAATTTAAGAGAGGTTAGAAGTGATCCCAACTGTATGTATATATCCGTGAAAATATATAACAATACAGTTCAAGTATCACATTCTATTTCTAGTATATTTCCGTAATATAAGCAAGAACTACTTTAGATTTATCAAACGTTGGACCTTTAGGCTTCTACACTAGTGGAAACGACGAACGTGTTGAGCAGTTTTGAATGGACCGACTCTGGTACTTCATACCCAGTCTCCTATACAAACTGGCATCCTGGTCAACCGAATAATGTAGGTGATGTCCAGGACTGTCTTCTGCTTCAATACGCAGACACTGACTTTGAATGGGGAGATGTTAATTGCGCAGATAAACATCCATACATATGTGAATATCATAACAGTTAAATAAGTTTAAAAACACTCTTGCCAAAATATTAATATGGCTTTCCTTTGTTTTAGCGATGCTGATTGGTACACATGTTTAATGCTTTAATTAAGTAGTGAAAACGGCTGTATTTGTATAGTCGTTTTAACTTTTTGATTTTCGTTTCCTTTGAAAAGTATGAGAAGCTTACTATTTCTCATGGGATTGAATGAACAATTTACTTATATGTTAAATTGCTAAAGGGTGGTCCAACTTATATATAAGAATATAGACTAAAGATGTTTTTCACTATCATTATCATTTGTATTTCACAGTAGTGTTTACAGTGTACCCAAATTAGATGTTGGATGCTCGTTACAAGACCATTACCTTAGACAATACATGATATGAATGCCGCCGTCATTATGAGACATTTGACCCCATCTCATTTGACTCGAAATTTTGTCTTTAAAACAATTTTTTTCAAATAACATTGTCACATTTTTTAAACTCAACATTTTTATCACGTGAGTATTCAGGTGTGAACTTCAGTTTTAAATGACCTTATGGTTTGAGAAATAGTCGCGTTCGGTTAATTTAATAATGTAAACAAGGAATTGAAAAGTCGATAAAAGTGATTATAAATCTTGCATTGGTAAACAGTTACGGATATGGTTGGTCTATGTTTAGCATGTGTCACTTTTCTGCTGTATCAGGGATGGACAACTGGCGACTTATATGGTAATTTAGTGTATTCAAATAATTACCGGAAACAGTTGTTTCCAACCTGGGATAGACCAAGTGAAAACTTTAAACTAAATATTCATACATATCCTGGAGCTCTTGTTGATTTCGCAGAGACAGAAGAAAAAATATCTTTAATGTGTACGTTGTTACTCAATTGGACGGACCCACGGTTGACATGGGATCCATCTGTTAACAGTAATATTTACTATCTTAGTGTAACACCAGAAGACATATGGCTTCCGTATATCTATCTTGCGAATGATATGAATGGAGTTAAACCGATAGGATATGACTCAGCTTTTTATGCACATCTCAATATGAACGGAGTTGTATATTGGAGTCCAGGTACTCTTTTAGAAGCTCAATGCACACCTAAAGTTTTAAGGTTTCCTTTCGAAACACATACGTGTCTTTTTGTCTTCAATATGTGGGGTATTAATAATGATGTTGTGCAATTCATTGCACAAACAGAGACTCCTGTTTTAGACCACTATTATGAGAATTCCGATTGGGATTTACTTAGTTTTAGACAGTCTATCCATAAAGATAAAACCACACAGAATTTTATTCTTGAGATGACTATAAAAAGAAGACCCATGTATTATGTGGTGACCGTGATATTACCTACATTACTGTTCGCGTTGATGAACCCACTTGTCTTTTGTTTACCGGTAGAGTCCGGAGAACGGATATCCCTTGGAATGACAATTCTTCTTGCATATGCCATATTCTTGACTATAGTATCTTCATCAATCCCTGAATTGTCCAATCCGGTCTGTGCTATAATAATTGTGCTAGTTATGATCATGTTGGTCAGCGGTGTTATAGTTATTATGGCGACTGTAAGTTCACACTACTACTATAAGAATATAGACGAAACGGGGGATATTAATTCTTGTTTAAAATGCCTAGCAACCGCCGTTGGCAAGCGGAAGGGCGCCAAAAAGGAGGAAATAGAAGATGCTACCACAGTCACTAGACAGAAAGTTTCAAGAGCGTTGGACTTTAGTTTTTGTTTCGTTTCATACGTACTTTTTGCCTGCATTTTAGGGGGGTATGCCATTTTCATATTATGCTATTGACTACATTCAGATAAATTGAGTGTATCAATGATACAATGATTTACGATTCGCCATATTGTATCTATTTGATTTATTCTAATTCATGACGACACCGTGTGAGCGGATATTTGAAGACGTTAAATTAATTTACTAACAGGAACAAGTCCAGGAGATGAACTTGTAAAAGCGTTGAGGCTTGTTTCCAGATCCATCTATCAGATATAAAATTGTTTTGTATTAAATGACAGAAGTACTTTTGCTGTATAAATATATTTGAAATAACAGGAACAAAATGAATTTTATTTACGACCTGTTTATAATATATTTTTGATAAAAGTTTAGACTGTTTTGCCATTCTATAGAATAAGTTTGGGTTATTATATTACTAATCAAACAAATTAAATGGATTTCCTCGTGTTATTACTTAAATTAATGCATCTCTATTAACCATGAAAATCACAACCATTAATCTAATCAATAAATGTTTTCATCGTTTTAACTTGTTCTTGATTTAATATTTTTTTTTTGCTTTTTTTGTTTACATTCTTGCTCGGGATTACTAACAGTTCGGGAGAAATATCCATTCCATATCATTTCATTGTGTTAAAAGGTAAAAATGGTAATGATTGAATGATTTGTATTGTTTTATTTTCATCGCCTGTCCTTTCACATCGATTATTTTTTTAGTTTTAACCTCGATATGCGTAAATAGAAATTTTAAAGAGCGGAAAAAATAAAATTCCTTTATCTGCATGAGTCACATTTCGTGTTTTCTAAGTTTTGTTGATTCCTTGTGACAGCGCAACTAAAGCTGACTTATAGAGAAAGATTTTTATGCAGGCATGATTTATACAGAATAAGTAAATTTAAATACATTTGCCATGATAGGTATACAGCCCATTATAATAATCTTGTAGTTGGTATTTGAGACGTCTACCAATGCATACTACTCCAGACATTATAGTAGTGGACGCTATACTCAAACTTATTATAAAGACAAGTCTAATACTGCCATCGATGATATTTCTGTCGTGAACACCTCTTGTACCCGTAATTTCTTATCATAAAGAGAAGTTTAATACTGCCATTGATGATATTTCTGTCTTGAATACCTCTTGTCACCGTAAGTTCTTATTATCAAGACAAGTCTAATACCGCCATCGATGTTATTTCTGTCATTAACACCTCTTGTAACCGTAAGTTCTTATTATAAAAACAAGTCTAATACTGCCATCGATGATATTTCTGTCTTTAACACCTCTTGTAACCGTAAGTTCTTATCTTAAAAACAAGTCTAATACTGCCATCGATATTTCTGTCTTAATCCCCTTTTCTAACCGTAAGTTGATTTATTGTTTTAAATTATTTTAATACATGTTTAATATATGCATTTGATAGATTTGTTGTTTTATTTAATCTGAGATAAATGTGAAGGTTGGGGGGAAAATTCGATATCACCATTTCGGTACAATTGTCGTTGATTATTTTTGTTTAAATTAATAATATCAACATTTCTTTCCTCTTTTCTGATTGCTGTAAATATAAATGTAAATAATAATTTTCATTCAAATTTGTAGTTAATGACATAATATATGTTACAGTAAAAGTGTGTAACTAGGAATTATATATCAATACCGAAAATGTTAGCAAATTTGTACAATAACTTGCATGAAAGAATACAAATGTATTGTTCTTGGTAGAGATTCCTCATACTTTGTAAGAAATAATTCTAAATCATCTTCCAAATATACAGAGGAAGATGTTTACAAAATACTTGAATTTTTAATCGACAACATATTTGTCCAGTGTGGTGGACGTGTTTTTCAACAAACGGTCAGCATTCCAATGGGAACAAATTGTGCTCCATTACTTGCTGACCTATTCCTTCACTCTTATGAGGCTGACTTTATAGCAGATCTGATCCGAAAGAAAGAATATCGTTTGGCTAGATCCTTTAATCCCAATTTTCTCTATATGGATGACGTACTATCTTTAAACAATCCTAATTTCGGAGATTTGATACATCGTATCTACCCCCAAAGAACTTGAGATAAAGGATACTACAGACACTGTGAAGTCGGCCTCATATCTTGACCTTCACTTAGAAATCGATGGTAAAAGAAAACTATTGACCAAACTTTACGACAAACGTGATGACGTTTCATTCAGAATTGTCAACTTTCCTTTTATCTGTGGCAACATCCCTTCAGCAACTGTGTATGGAGTGTTCATATCACAACTCATACGTTATGCCAGAGCTTGCCGAAATTACGCAGACTTTTTGTATCGCGCTAGAACTCTAACAAATAGGCTTCTGGAACAGGGTTATGTTGCTACAATATTGAAGTCATCACTACAGAAGTTTTATGGTCGTCACCATGAACTCGTGGATCGTTATGGTGTATCCATCTGCACCATGAAAACTGATTTATTCAACGGGTCATAGTTTTCCTTTCCTCGTTTGTCTACCCCGGACTTAACTTTTTATGAGCAACCCGGCGGGTGTTTCTATAAAAGTTGAGGACGCTTACCCTACCGGTGCACCTGGTCCATGCTCCCAGTTTTTAGTGGAGTCCGAGTTGCTCATTTGTTCCAAATTTTTTTTACCCTCAATTAAATTAAAAGTGTGCACACTCATTCATTTTGCAAGAATATGACATTTTTAAAGAATTTTGACTCAAAATAGTATGTCGTAGCCCCTATATGATAGTTATATTGAAATAATTATAAAAATCCCATGACATTTTTAAAGAATTTTGACTTAAAGCATATGTTGCAGCCACCACATGATTTTTATATTGAAAAATTCAGCATTTTAGTCATTAAATGTAGACACTCATCGAAATAAAAAGTGCTCACACTCATACATTTTGCAAGAATATTACATTTTTGTAGAATTTTGACAGAAATATATGAGTTACAGTCACCCAAATAAAAGTTGTATTGAAAAAAAAATAAGCATTTTAGTCAATAGTTTTAGACTCTCAAAAAAAAACTGCCTGCACTCAAACATTTTGCAGAATTTTTACTGAAATAATTGTTTCACAGTCACTAATATGAAACTAACATTTTTAGTTTCTACATTTTCTACATATAAGACTATGTTGGGAAATTGGAAGTGTTATCACTCACGTTCGTTGCTAAAGGTAGCATTTTGAAGAATTTTGACCGAAATGTACCAGTCACCCATTTAATGCAAAATTGTCATTTTTTTTAGAATTATTTGTGACCCTTATGTTGTTAAAAGTAGCTTTCACTCAAAACGTATTTTGTCAATCTTGAACTTCGTGAGAATTACCAAACATCTGAAAGTTATCTGTTGCGACGTTTACACTCAGAACAGAAACATAAACCTTTGATTTTATAATTAAAATAATTTAATTTAATTAATATCACAGGTGTATGACCGACTGCAAAAAAAATATACATGTAAACAATGATAATTTTTGAACGAAGAATGACTGGACCGTGATCGACGAAAATTGGAACATGAACAACGATCGAGTGATTGTGGGATGATGATCACGACGAGCTCTATATATAATTGGAAATTCAATGTTAATTTTGAAATCAAGATCTGTTTTCTAATCGGGATAGCTAAATTACATTAGTCACAGTTTCATTTATTAATCGCGGATTTCCTGTTCTAAATTACGTCACACTGAATAGAAAGATTTAGTGTCAGAAACTGTTCAAGGGTAATACTGTGACAGTTTAGAACAGCTTTTCGTATTTTCTTTGTCACGACCCAGGACAGTTTCTGTCAGGATCTCTCAGAGAATAGGGCAAAATGTGACCTGACCCAGGACAGCCTCTGTCAGACCATGTCAGGATCTGTCAGGATTTCTGTTCTATCTACTGTCGTAGAACATAAATCCTGACAGATTCTGACAGAATTTAAGAGAGGTTAGAAGTATATATCCGTGAAAATATATAACAATACAGTTCAAGTATCACATTCTATTTCTAGTATATTTCCGTAATATAAGCACGAACTACTTTAGATTTATCAAACGTTGGACCTTTAGGCTTCTACACTAGTGGAAACGACGAACGTGTTGAGCAGTTTTGAATGGACCGACTCTGGTACTTCATACCCAGTCTCCTATACAAACTGGCATCCTGGTCAACCGAATGATATAGGTGATGTCCAGGGCTGTCTTTTGCTTCAATACGCAGACACTGACTTTGAATGGGAAGATGTTAATTGCGCAGATAACCATCCATACATATGTGAATATCATAACAGTTAAATAAGTTTAAAAACACTCTTGCGAAAATATTAATATGGTTTTCCTTTGTTTTAGCGATGCTGATTGATACACATGTTTAATGCTTTAATTAAGTAGTGAAAACGGCTGTATTTGTATAGTCGTTTTAACTTTTTGATTTTCGTTTCCTTTGAAAAATATGAGAAGCTTACTATTTCTCATGGGATTGAATGAACAATTTACTTATATGTTAAATTGCTAAAGGGTGGTCCAACTTATATATAAGAATATAGGCTAAAGAGGTTTTTCACTATCATTATCATTAGTATTTCACAGTAGTGTTTACAGTGTACCCAAATTAGATGTCGGATGCTCGTTACAAGACCATTACCTTAGACAATACATGATATGAATGCCGCCGTCATTATGAGACAATTTACCCCATCTCATTTGACTCGAAATTTTGTCTTTAAAACAATTTTTTTCAAATAACATTGTCACCTTTTTTAAACTCAACATTTTATCACGTGAGTATTCAGGTGTGAACTTCAGTTTTAAATGACCTTATGGTTTGAGAAATAGTCGCGTTCGGTTAATTTAATAATGTAAACAAGGAATTGAAAAGTCGATAAAAGTGATTACAAGTCTTGCATTGGTGAACAGTTACGGATATGGTTGGTCAACGTTTAGCATTTGTCACTTTTCTGCTGTATCAGGGATGGACAACTGGCGACTTATATGGTGATTTAGTGTATTCAAATAATTACCGGAAACAGTTGTTTCCAACCTGGGATAGACCTAGTGAAAAATTTAAACTAAATATTCTTACATACCCTGGAGCTCTTGTTGATTTCGCAGAGACAGAAGAAAAAATATCTTTAATGTGTACGTTGTTACTCAATTGGACGGACCCACGGTTGACATGGGATCCATCTGTTAACAGTAATATTTACTATCTTAGTGTAACACCAGAAGACATATGGCTTCCGTATATCTATCTTGCGAATGATATGAATGGAGTTAAACCGATAGGATATGACTCAGCTTTTTATGCACATCTCAGTATGAACGGAGTTGTATATTGGAGTCCAGGTACTCTTTTAGAAGCTCAATGCACACCTAAAGTTTTAAGGTTTCCTTTCGAAACACATACGTGTCGTTTTTTCTTCAATATGTGGGGTGTTAATAATGATGCTGTGCAATTCATTGCACAAACAGAGACTCCTGCTTTAGACCACTATTATGAGAATTCTGATTGGGATTTACTTAGTTTTAGACAGTCTATCCATAAAGATAAAACCATACAGAATTTTATTCTTGAGATGACTATAAAAAGAAGACCCATGTATTATGTGGTGACCGTGATATTACCTACATTACTGTTCGCGTTGATGAACCCACTTGTCTTTTGTTTACCGGTAGAGTCCGGAGAACGGATATCCCTTGGAATGACAATTCTTCTTGCATATGCCATATTCTTGACTATAGTATCTTCATCAATCCCTGAATTGTCCAATCCAGTCTGTGCTATAATAATTGTGCTAGTTATGATCATGTTGGTCAGCGGTGTTATAGTTATTATGGCGACTGTAAGTTCACACTACTACTATAAGAATATAGACGAAACGGGGGATATTAATTCTTGTTTAAAATGCCTAGCAACCGCCGTTGGCAAGCGGAAGGGCGCCAAAAAGGAGGAAATAGAAGATGCTACCACAATCACTAGACAGAAAGTTTCAAGAGCGTTGGACTTTAGTTTTTGTTTCGTTTCATACGTACTTTTTGCCTGCATTTTAGGGGGGTATGCCATTTTCATATTATGTTATTGACTACATTCAGATAAATTGAGTGTATCAATGATACAATGATTTAAGATTCGCTATATTGTATCTATTTGATTTATTCTAATTAATGATGACACCGTGTGAGCGGATATTTGAAGACGTTAAATTAATTTACTAACAGGAATAAGTCCAGAAGATGGACTTGTAAAAGCGTTGAGGCTTGTTTCCAGATCGATCTGTCAGATATAAAATTGTTTTGTATTAAATGACATGTGTATTTTGTTATAAATAAATATGTTTAAACTAACAGGAACAAATAAATTTTATTCACGAACCTTTTTATAGTATCTTTTATGTTAACAGTTTAGACTGTTTTGCCATTCTGTAGAATAAGATTGGGTTATTATATTACTAATCAAACAAATTAAATGGATGCCATTGTGTTATTACTTAAATTAATTCAAATCCTAATGCATCTCTATTAACCATGAAAATCACAACCATTAATCTAATCAATAAATGTTTTCATCGTTTTAACTTGTTTTTGATCTAATGTATTGTTTACTTTTTTTGTTTACATTCTAGCTCAGAATTACTAACAGTTTTCTATTTTCATCGCCTGTCCTTTCACAACTAATATTATTTTAGTTTTACCCTCGATATGCGTAAATAGAAATTTTACAGAGCGGACAAATAAAATTATTTTATCTCCACGAGCCAAATTCTGTGTTTTCTAAGTCTTGTTGATTCCTTGTGACAGCGCAATTAAAGTTGACTTACAGAGATAGCTTATCACAACTGCATGAATATGCAGGCCTGATTTTTACAGAATAAGTAAACCTTATTATAAAGACAAGTTTAATACTGCCATCGATGATATTTCTGTGTCTAACACCTCTTGTAAACGTAAGATCTTATTATAAAGAGAATTCTAATACTGCCATCCATGATATTTCTGTCCTTATCATAAAGAGAAGTCTAATAATGCCATCGATGATATTTCTGTCTCTAACACCTCTTGTAACCGTAATTTCTTATTATAAAGACAAGTCTAATACCGCCTTCGATGATATTTCTGTCTTTGATACCTCTTGTAACCGTAATTTCTTATTATAAAGACAAGTCTAATAATGCCATCGATGATATTTCTGTCTCTAACACCTCGTGTAAACGTAAGATATTATTATAAAAACAATTATAATACCGCCTTCGATGATATTTCTGTCTTTGATACCTCTTGTAACCGTAATTTCTTATTATAAAGACAAGTCTAATACTGCCATCGATGATATTTCTGTCTCTAACACCTCGTGTAACCGTAAGATATTATTATAAAAACAAGTATAATACTGCCATCGATGATATTTCTGTCTCTAACACCTCTTGTAACCGTAAGTTCTTATTATAAAGACAAGTCTAATACCGCCATTGCTGATATTTCTGTCATTAACACCTCTTGTAACCGTAATTTCTTACTATATAGACAAGTCTAATACTGCCATCGATGATCTTTCTATTTTTAACACCTCTTGTAACCGTAAGTTCTTATTATAAAGACAAGTCTAATACTGCCATCGATGATATTTCTGTCTTTAACACCTCTTGTAACCGTTCAAAATTATTGTAATACATGTAAAAATACATGTATTTGATAGGTTTGTTGTTTTATTCAAGATACTTCTAGATGTGAAAATGTGGAAGAACTGTTGGGAAATCTAACATTAAAGATAAGTACTAGTGCAACACAAGATGATGATTTGATTGAAATGTTTTATTTTTTTAAAGTCAATTATATGTTTAATGCTTTTACATAAGTTGATGCACCCAGGCTCATGATAAACTTATAGCTAAGATTTTATTTAATTTTGTCTTAGTGCATCCTATGAAAATTAAATTGTACTTCATTGACAGAAATATAAAGTACAAAAACATTTCTATAGCGTAGTGAACTCTGCACTGTGATCATTGAGCAATAGTTAAGATGTGATATTTAAGTGTCAATCTCTGTAAGAATCAGGCAGAGGGTAAAACATGGTAACTTTGAAAAAAGCAATCATTTTGATAGTGTAATTCTACTATTGGCACAATCGGAATGAAAGAAAAAATATGATATTTTCCATATCATGTTGTTGCATTGAGTTATAATTTCATTGAAATGCACTGAAAATGAACATTTCGAGGGCAGATAACTCTGTCAAAAACCTCATTCTTCTAACATTCTATTGACAAATTTCTGAGCAAAGCCAGTGATGCAGAGCTCGAATAACAGTCTTTTCAAATTGAGAAAACATCCTTAAGTGAAACTATATTGTCAGATCGGTGGGTTTTTGACATGCATGTTTCTGATTTTTCCCATTTTGCATGCTTCTTACAAATACTTACACTTAAAGGTCCCCTTTCTTTTCTACTACATAATAAATTAAAATAATTTATTATACTTCGGGTCAAGGGAATACCGTTGTGAACCTTGGAGAAAAAAATTCTAAATCATCATATTAGTACAATGGTCGATGAGATTTTTACATTTTCCCAAATGCTGAAAACATGGAGGTAAACCACTGACGTGTATAAAGAAAATTTATTCGAATTTGTAGTTAATGTCATAATTCAGGGACTTATAAATATAATTACAGGTCTATATTATGTGTTAAAGTAAATGTGTATAACTAGGAATTGTATAGATACTGAAAATTTTAATAAATGTTTATATAACTGGCATGTTTAGAAATTAATTACTGAAATGTTTTGGAATTCTATATAATTACAGAGAAAGAATGGTGGGTAGTGATGACGTCGTTTAGCTAACAAGGTCAGGTTTTGACTTTTTCATGTAGATTGGCGATAATGATTTGTTCAAATTGTGGTGTAGAGGCATATACAGACATTTTATTTCGTTGGAAAGATACTTCATGGCATGTATAGGTCGTAAGTCAAAACGACAGCACAAACGAGTAATTTGAACGATGCAATACCAAATGTGAATGAGGCTTATACGGACCTCTGTCCTATTTGCTCGGTGCATCCCATTAAAACAATCAGCTACAAACGCCACTACCATGTTAATTAGGGCCGAATTTACACACGGGCATACAGGTCTTGTGTTTTGTAGAAAGAATAATTATGTATATCGTATACGGGAGAGTTGTTAAGGACATATCTTGTGGTTCATGTACATGTCAAGATGTGTCACTTATTGATTATTTTTTACCATCTTCAATTTTTTTTCCCATACATACTAGAATTTGAAGTTAAGGATTTCTCTCTCCCTGTTATTCGATGTTAACAACCCCCTTCATAACTGTATAAAACATTGTGAACGCAACAATTCCGGTATCGATACACAAAACCGTATGCACGACTCAAATCCAGTCTAGAAACTGGTCTGATGAAGTCGGATGACTTCTATTAAAATTTCTGGTCTGACCTGAACTTTCAAAATATTCATATTCGGTCGACGATCTTTTTCAAAAGCACGAGAATGGTGAAATATTTACCAGCAAGCGATTAGTATTTTAATAGATAATATTGGTAAACACTTTGACAATACTGCCTAACTGTAGTCGGAACAAAGAGAAAAATGCCAAAATCGAACACGGGTAAGGAAACTCCTTGGTTTGACAACAAATGTAAAACTAAACGCGGTTCTTCTCATAACGCTTAAAAGAATTATAATGTACATAAAATCGCGGTTAATCGTGAATCTATATACAATGCTTGTAAAGAATATAAATCTCAGCGAGTTAACTCATACAAGAAATTCCAAAATCGTGTAAGAAATAAAATAAGAGGCGCATCGCGAAATCCGAAGAAGTTTTTGGAACATTTTACGTAATTGTTCCAATAACTCGCGTAATTCAAACGTAGATATGCCTCCAGACGAATTGTATCAGTATTTTAGAGAATTGAATTTAACCAATGATGATGAGACTATAGATGGCCAATTGATGTAGACTCTGCCATTGCAGACTGTATCTTAAACATTCCAATATCTTAGAAATCGAAGAAACCGTACGCGGCTGAAACAGAATCTTAAAATGGTTTTGTATTTAAAACCAAGCCTAAAATAAAAGTTGCATATCTGTTACCTGTCGACGGCTAAACAAAGAAATAAAAAGAGAAAATAAATTAGAATTACAAAATGTATATCTCACAATTGTAGAATAAAAAACTCTACTTCTGTACATCACATTTCTAAAATTCAACAAAATTATTTTATACTTCTGTGGTTACATAGTTAAATACTACATATGAATTTTTCGATATGCCGATTGGTAATCATCATGTAGGTTGTTCGCATCTATGTGGTTTTCAATGCGCGCAGAAATCACCTTCTCAAGAATTTTCGATAGGAATAGAAGGTTCGACACCGGACGATAATTCTTAAGCTCATCTTTATCCATACCGTTCCTTTTTCTGAAAGGTCAAAATATATTATGTACTTAATTGTCATCTCTATCCCCATTGGATTTTTTTCCGAAGCAGTCGGTATAGTTTGGCTTTTTACCCTTTGACCTTAAAGACGCGTCTCCATGGAAACGCAAGTCACCTGATCGCAATTCTCTTTTCCGATTGGCAAAATACTGATGACTTAGTGGTGTTCGAAAAAACTGTATCGAAAATTGAAAATGGGTGCAGTTTGTGCTGCAGACGATATCATGTTTTTCATGACGTAATGATAAGATCAAAGCGTATTACAATATCACAAATATCTCCCCTTTGATGTGG
This sequence comes from Perna viridis, assembly GCA_037379345.1. NCBI lineage: Eukaryota > Metazoa > Mollusca > Bivalvia > Mytilida > Mytilidae > Perna > Perna viridis. The sequence continues at coordinate 1,981,560 of CM074520.1, forward strand.
ACATTGTAAAAATTGAAAGAAATCGATTTGCAGACAAAATGTTAGACATTTGTTTTAAATTATGCGAACAGTTTTTTTTCAATCGGGACTTTTATTAACTATATTGACAATTTATTACATAACCCCAATGAAAATATATATATACATAATGTTGAATCAGTCTTTTTGTTAAAAACATTTTTGTCCGTATTTCAATTATGTCACAAGTCTTAATTTTTTCGACGTTGGCCAATGGCTACTTTCTTGCCTACGGTTGTAAAATATAACAACGAATAGTATTTTTACCAAAGTATATTCACGCTTAAAGGACTGTATAAATATTCAGAATATCATGTTTATTCTAAAAAATAATGAGTTTTATTGTCTAATAGTAGATAAATACGCACGTATGTTGTGATGTCACGTTGTCTTTTTCCCAACGTTTCCTACAAGTTGCGTGCTAAACGGTCTTTATCAAAAGCATTTTTCGTCAGCTTTGAGTGAACTAATAACCATGAAATTTTGAATTTTGCATGTACATATACTGCAAATAGTATATTCTAAAATAATGGTACTTGGTTGAACATGTACCTTAGCGCAGCATTTTGTCTGTGTCTAACCAAAATGTCACAACATCTAAAATTTGTATATTTTATTTATTCATGCGTACACCATGCAAAATTCGAACGAATTGCTCAAAAAGGCAAACGGTGTTGAGTCGATTTCTGCATATACTTAAAAATGTATTCATCCTCCTCTGTGGTTTTATCATTTCATTTTTTTTCTGTTGTTTAACAAATGGGTTATATATATATGTAAAATCGTGTCTAACAAAAATGTAACAAAGCGCATTTTTGATGTTTCCAAAGTAACGTTCTGTTTTGCGACGTAAAAACTCTTTTAACGTCAATTTTAAAAACAATAAAAAGTATTGAAAAGTTACGATACTAGATTAAATTAATACGACTGTGGTTGTAATGATTATAAAAAAAATACGATTTTAGCGAATCTGATAAAATAAGAAATGTTGAAAAGAAAACAGGAGAAAGAAAGCAACCCCCCACCCCCCCACCCCCACCTTGCGCGCTCTCCTGTCTGTTCATATGCAATGATGCCCTGGTGAAATCGGGATCAGCGTGTCTGCATCAAAGTATTTTGAAATGTGTAGACACGCGCTTGCACGTTCGCCAGCGAAATATTGTAAAATCAACGTATTTCATGATCGTCTAATTTCCTCTTGACAATTATTTTAGCTATAAGATATAATAAGCTGTATAAATATTGCACAAATATTTTTTTGAATTTTTTTTTTCAAATCAGACCAAAAACAAAAAAAAAAAGATTTATTCTGGTGTGGCCTTTTTGACCTCTTATAACTCGAAAACCGTAAGAGATATGCGAAATATGATTGAAAGATGCAGGCAGGATCATTAATAAGTAATCCAATGAAGAATCTAATGAAATAAAAAAAAATCGAAAAAAAAAGTTACGAAAACGTTTTTAGACGTTGCCTAACTTTGACCCTCTATAACCCGAAAACGGTCCAAAACACATAAATCTGCTGTACATTTGTTTACCCGAATTGAATAAAGAACACATTAAAAATATAATAATTGAAATCGGAAAAAAAATTTACATGGGTTTCAATAAAACACGTATTTTTACCCTTTTTGGCCCTTTTTTCTAAAGCGGCAGGGACAACCAAGTCCAAATTAAATAGGAATCTTCTTAGTTGTAGGCAAAATCATATCAACATCTCAGAACAATTCGTCAACCACAACTAAAATTTTCGCACGGAAACGAAGTGTCCCCAGACAACGACGACGTCGACGCGGACAAAAACGGGAGATTTCGCTCTCAAATTTTCTCAGAGGGAGCTTTGCCAAGGTTTTGTTATCTCGAAATGTTTAGCAACAGACCTTAGAATTCCGAAACGAGTACATGTATTCGGAAATATCAACATCTACATTAGAGATATAAAATCAAATAGGAAAGATTCACTTTATACACTTCCACAATTTGATTTCCGGGGGGGTGTTACTGACTTTTTTGCTTGTACGTTTGTTGGCTTTCTATTTTAGTGAGGGTGTTTTACCCTTTTTTTTAGCGCAACACGAAATTTGTTTTCATAATTCCTAACATTTTTCTCATAGTATAAAATTTCCTTCAAATCATTTTTAAATGATTGATGCCAAACTATTTACATGTACCCTATCATGATGTAATCTGATCATTTCAATTGACCAAAACGTACGAAAAATTAATATCGAATCGGATAATTAAATAATAAAACATGTTACTTAATGTAAAAAATATTAAATAAGCACACTTCTTTCTTCATGTAACAATTATAGAACGATGTTCGTCGCAATACAAGAAAGACGTCGAAATTTTGCCGAATTCGACGTTACCAAGTATAACACCAACACCGTACGCTACGTCATAGTACTTGTTTTCATGTAAAAATGTTGTCTATTACATGGTACTTTCTATCTACTTATGTGTGTTACACTCCTTGAGACGTTTAGGTTTCCCGCACGCACGATACCTAAACGCACGCTAAACGCTCATCAACCGTACAATAAACGAACGCTCCCAGCGTGCGGGGTCAAACGCACGATAGACGAACGCTCATATTGTGCGTTTAAAGGCGAACGATAAAAAAATAATATTAATAGAATGAAGAAAGAAAAAATATAAAATAGAATTTATGAAAATATATAAATTGATAATGGCAAAAAATATCAAAATAAAAGTTGAAACAAGGCAATAATCAAAATACAAAAATAAACGAACGCTTCCATCGTGCGTTTAAACGAACGCTCCTAGCATGCGTTTAGTCGAACGCTTCTATCTTGCGTTTAAACGAACGGTTCAAGCGTATGTTTAAGGTGGGAGTTACGTAAATGAACGCCCCTAGCGGATTACGGGAAAAACGTTGTCGTTGCCGTTACTACGCGAGTTATTTCCCTTTGACCACAGACTAAAAAATGTACGACGGCAATCTAAATTTCCGTGAATATTTCGTTCGTATATTGTATTATACTAAATAACATAACCTTCGCGGAAAACAGAGACCAGAAGATGTTCACGAGAAAGAAAAAATGAATGCACACGAAACTGATAACGACAATTTTGAATGGAGACAGGCCATGATAGAAGAGTAGTAGACAGATATGCTGAAAGGGTGTAAAAGCTGTATATAATTCTCCTCTATTCTTGCATAATTGCAAATCTGAGCGAATATATGGTCTTGAGAGCACTCTTTATGAAAAAAGAGAAATTTTGAAATTTCCTCCAATTAAAAATAAATGACCAGTCATGTTTCGACGAATAAAATATACATGAAAACAAGTTAGACGAATGATAATTTAAAATTATTTGTATGGGAAGAGTGCGTTACATTTTGTGAACATACAACAAATGCACGTAAAAATAAAAAAAACAAAGAGAAAAAGAAAAAGAAATAGGTAAAAGGATTGAAAGCTGCGCTGATATATCTTACCAAAGAGCCATACAAAAGGAAATATCCCTGAATAAGTACGGTTTACAAAATGGTGTAGGATTAAACAGCTATTTTCGGTCGTTCAAGCATATATGAACGGATCTCTCCACTCCCAAAATCATTGCGTTTGCGAGCTCTGAGAATAGGAGACAGAAAACTACACGATATATGAGACCAGGGCGGATTCACAGATATTGAAAAGTGGGTTCCAGAGGGGTTACATGATAATATTTGCTGATCACTCTTGACAAAATACTGCGTGAAATTTTTTATCCGACTTTTGGTCCACCACTGGTAAAAGAAATCAATCCAAAATAATGTGGTAATCGGAAAAAGAGGGGGTGGTCGAGGGAAAAAGCAAAAGATATCCCTACAACAAACTATCAAATAAATCAAAACGCTCTTGTACTGAATCAATTTACATCGATTGTTTAAATTTATCGTCAAATTGCAAAAATGGGGTTAAGATGGAAGGAAAGAATCGGAATCGTCTTCAAACGTATCTAAACACAAGCTTGATGTTGTACATTGTCAAAATTATTTAAACTCATTTATTTAAATTCACCATTCTGATCACAAATGACGATCAATTTGTCTGTAAAGTAGCACAATAAAATTCATTGGCACCGTAGCAGTGCGCCAGTTTGTGTGATATTCAGGTTCGTTGTCAGTTTACATGGAACACCTGGATGAATGAACACAAAACTCACTGACATCTTGCTTAGTTGAACTACAAACTTTTTAGTTTTTTAAGTCAAAATTCAATTTAGCGAACTCCAGATGCCCTTTTTTACATGTACATGTACTTATCATAATACAGTTTGTTATCAGTTGATAAGCTATAACTTAAGTGCTACAAATAACACCATACCGTAGACTGACACCATTCCTAGAAAACTGCATGATCAAAATTACGATACCCCATGAAATATCAGTTGTCTTTGACAAGGGTTTGCAAAAAAGAGGGGAAGTGGACGGGGTTACAGTAGTTTGACAGATGCACATTACACAAGTAGAATGCATTTTTATGTCTGACATTTATAAGACCCATCGTGTAAAAATGGCATGGAAAGCTGTTATTATGATGTATTTCTAACATGATTGTTATGAGCACATGTAGCTATACGTATAGTGGAGGGTAGAATGTAATTAGAATTGATATGTGCTACTATACACTGATTGGATTAGGACAGAATTATACGTAATTCGTAATTCATTGGTATTTCTATGTCCCATTTCCCTTCATGACGGAAATAAATTCACCGTAATATAATCCATAAAATCAGTATCTCAATTCTAAGGCACCTATTGTGTAATACTTCAGAAGATTTCCCAGCTTTCCTATCACTGCCGGCTGGTGTCTCCTTCAGTAAGAATACAATGACTTCATTAAATATCACGCCTACCAAATATCACATATGTTCATTGAGGTTTTTTTATCATTTAGGCCATACAATAATGCAGCGATCATGTATCCTTTTTTTTAATTTTGAAGACACCTTCTTTTCGATACAAATACGTGTTATAAAATAAATGAATATACAGAGAATGCATTCGTAAAATATAGCAATCTGAAATAAAATGGTTAGACAATGTTACACATATTTGTAAATCGCCTTCTTCTCGAAAAACTTAGTTTCTTTGATTGCCTTTTCGGTATTTTATTTCCCTTTTCCAACATCTTTGAATTTATTTGCAACTGAAGAAAAAACTGTCCAGGGCCTTTCGTTCACTAATTTTGCTACACGTACTGTACATTAAACAAGTGTCGTAGCAAGCTTAATGTTTCATTTACAACCGTAAAGATATGTGACGTCGCCGAAATAAATTTTGACACTACCGAAAACAACGAAAAAAAAGGTGAGTATTCCCACTTTAGGAGGGCATGACGGGTTAACGAGTCCCATTATCAAGTGATTTTTATACATCTTTTGATAGCTATTAAAGATGATAATTATATACTATTTTTTAAAGAAAATTCTAGGCACCGTTATCTCACAATACTAAGAAATAATTTAATACCTGCCGTTTTATAACAATTTCCCTACATATCTTATCTATTTTCATCATTGTTCTAGTATATTTCAAATCTATGTACTTAGGAAACAAAATCCGATACGATGTCATTTTTTTCTATCATATGATTGCATTCGAGTCGATCTTTCCATTTGCAAAATTTCAGAAAAATTCTAGGACGCGATATTTACGTATCTCCTACCTTAAAAGAACACTCCCGGCGTGCGTTTAAACGAACGCTCTTAGCGTGCATTTAAACGAATGCTTCTATCGTGCGTTTATCATGCGATTAAACGCACAATAAACGATGCACGAACGCTAAAATGGAAAAACGTGGATGTTATTTGTATGCTCACGATACACAAAGGTGCCTGAGCCTGATTCATTTTTTTTTAACCTTGAAAAAAGTGATATATTTTGCAGGAACTATGTATAATGATTGAAGTGTTATCAAGAAATTATTTTAAAACGCATTTGAAAGAATATCTATGGATCATCATATATAATTTTAAAGATACTACTGACATGGCTCCTCTGTGTCATTTTTAGAACTCACTTGAATTGAACAGCAGTAGTCATCTCGGTGCAAAATGTACCACAAACGAGACCATTCCATGGGATATTATGAATTTCCTATTCAGATGCAGTAATAAACTAGATTCTTATGGATATGGTGTATCTTATAGTGATAGGGGTGTCTGTCCTTCTGTCCGTACCTCTTCCTTCTGATACGCAAATGGGTACGTATATACCCATCTGTTGTCCGTTTCTCCTCCTACACCACGGAATGAAATTTAATGAAACTTTCACAGAATCTTAACTACATATTCTAAATGTGTACCTCCTATTTTAGATTTAAATCCGAATCCATTTGGAGGTCAAAAGTTGTATATTATCAAATGGGGGAGTTGGTGTATTAAGTTGGTGATACTTCACTTTCCATTTTGTTTATTGTCATTCGAAAGAGTAATCAGGGGAACCATGACGGTGGAAATCAAAAGAATGTAATCCAGTCGACATCTCAGTGCAAAATGGACAACAAACAAGACAAGTTGGATATTATAAAATTTCCATTCATATGCAGTAATATTCTAGATTCGTCAGGATATGATGTATCTTAGGCAGGGGGCTCATATGTAATCCATTTCTCCGCCTACACCACCGCAAGGCATTTAATAAAATTTTCATAGAATCTTTATATAACATGTTCAAATTGTGTACCTTCTATTTTAGATTTAAATCCGAATCCATTTCGAGGTCAAAAGGGCATGTTATCAAATGGGGGAGTTGTGGTATCGCGTTAATTATACCCCCACTTAAAGTTTCTGGTTTTCACCTTGATATTGTCGTTTGTTTTACAGACATACCTTTTATCATTACATAGAGTAATTCAGTTCACTAATTTTGTTATTCTCAGCTTTATTTAAACTACTACCATCAACATGCTCACAAAATATGCATATACAATGCATATAGAAAGATTCTACGTGGACTGATAAATAAAATTGATAAACTAAATATATATAAATCGTTTATTATATTTTACAATTAAAAAATATTGACTTTAAACTTGACGTATATTTAGGTTTACCAAAGGCCCCAGTCGGTACATATGTCCGTCAATAGCCGGTGCATTTGTCCGTCAAAATGGATCTGATACGTCGTTTTATATCTTCCATTCCAAGCCTCTGGGTTAGTTTGATGCCAAGCCAAGCAGGCGTGCAGAAAACATCAAGCTGGGTGAATGACTCAAAGTGAACTCATCCCCAAAAAAATCCATATATGGGTCTATGGGTGCGTGGTAGTTGGAGAAATTTCGGTTCATAATATAGAATTATCTATCGAATTATACCAAATTAGAGACGTATTAACCAATAGTTTGTTGGGTCCAACTTGGAGGACTTTTCTTTGAAAATTCCCAGATCCTTTTTTAGAAATATTTGATAAATTCTGACCATGGAAATCGCCATAAGTCATAAAAGAGTCCACCAGAAGTATCAATTGTGATAATACTAAATAGAAAATACCAAAACAAATTTATTGAATCATAAATGCTCTAGATGTTTCGATATTGAAAAATATGTCAATTTACGCAATTTTTCGGTGGGGTATTGGTATATATAACGAGCAGTCCCATATTCTAGTGGAATTGTTCTCAAGCATTGAACTAATTCTCTACACAGTAGCTTGTGCATTTGCTAGGCACCATACATGATCGTTGACAGGCAAATGAAGATGATTTAACTCATTTATTTGAGACCCTATGAAAGGTCGTCTTTAAGAAAGTAGACCATGGTCAAGGGCCATAACTCTTACAAATCACTGGTACGTTTGTGCAAATCATTTTACATAAATCTCATGTAAACATATAAGGTGTAATACTACTATTTCGGGAGCCAGTTTCCTTCACGTACAAGATTGTTAGTTTGTTTGTTGGGGTTTAACGCCCGAGCAGCAATATTTCAGCTATGTTCAGGAGGTGAAAGGATGATAAAATGAACATGAAATGATGATGATGATGATGAAAGGAAAAAGGGATGGGACACAAGGATAATGGGGTCGACAAATTTTGATTGCCACAAGATAAAAGGGGGATGGGTAGGGTTTGGGCAATTTAGCCTCCTGTGGTGGAGCGCAAAGGTTCCTACCCTATCGAATACCACAGCAGGGTTCTTGAACGTGCGAGGAACGTGACATCTTTCCCAACACGGTGCACCCTATGATTTGCAATCAGGTTTTCCGTATTATAGCCTGACAACCCCAGCATGTAACACGCCAGGGGTACCCCATTCCACCACCTGGGGCACACATCCCAGTTGTTCTGTGGGCAGAGCGCCTAGCCCCCGGCTAGGTTTCTGAGCACTATTTAGTCGCTTTTTACGACAAACTTAGCGCTGCTGCAGGCCTTTTCTTTTGACACCCGGACCTGCACGGGTCTTCACGTACAAGAAGGTAGTTCGTTATGACACGAAGTAGTCCAAATATTGCACTCTGTCATTCTCCTGGTTTGGTAGAGATATAAAAATTTGGTGTCATCTGAATGTTGAATGAATCAGCAGCAATCTAAAAACTTCATTTTCTTTATTCAGTGTAGGGTAAAAAAATTCTGAACAAAAACTCTAGACCCCTTGATATGACTAAATTTCAAAACGAAAGTAGTGATTTCTGCACTTGTCTACTTTCACTTTACCGTTCTTTCTTATGATGCATGTTGGTATTTTTATGAGCGTTAAGGTAGAAGGTGACTGTCATAATGAATACCCTCCAGCACCATCTGTACTGATGTAAAATTTGATATTAGCCTTATAAGTAGCTGAATTTAGCATAGAAAATATTAGGGGCCCTGAAATAGTGGTATGATACCTATAAGTGACTTAAATTCTGTAAATGAATGCCTGACAGGCTTTGGTGATTTGAATGTAATACAAAGAGTAATCAAGGGAACCAAGGTTATAGCGGTAATCAAAAGAATGTAATCCAGGGACAAAGACCAGACATGGAAAACAGACATACACAACAAAGAACATAAAGTAACTAAAATCATACATACAAAGTAACAAAAGTAAATGAGCAACTCGGACTCCACTAAAAACTGGGAGCATGGACCAGGTGCACCGGTAGGGTAAGCGTCCTCTGCTTTTCTAGAAACACCCGCCGAGTTGTTCATAAAAAGTCAAGTCCGGGGTAGACAAACGATGGAAGGAAAACTATGACCCGTTGAATAAATCCGTTCTCGTGGTGCTGATGGATACACCATAACGATCCACGAGTTAATGATAACGACCATAAAAATTCTGTAGTGATGACTTCAATCTTGTAGCAACATAACCTTGTTCCAGAAGCCTATTTATTAGAGTTCTAGCCCGATACAAAAAGTCTGCGTAGTTTCGGCAAGCTCTGGCATAACGTATGAGTTGTGATATGAACACTCCATTATGCAGGTGCCGAAGGGATGTTGCCACAGATGAAAGGAAAGTTGACAATTCTGAATGAATAGTCATCACGTTTATCGTAAAGTTTGGTCAATAGTGTTCCTTTACCATCGACTTCTAAGTGTAGGTCAAGATATGATGCTGTCTGTAGTATCCTTTATCTCAAGTTCTTTTGGGTAGATGCGATGTATCAAATACATATCAATGATTTCATTAGTAATGTCCCATGGCCTAGGACATCTCCTTGAAAATATATGGCAATACAGTTCAATATCACATTCAGTTTCTAACTTCTGTTTCTGTAACATATGAACAAACTACTTCAGATTTATCAAACGTTGGACCTTTAGGGTACTTCACTAGCGGAAACGACGAATGTGATGAGAATGATGGGGAGATGTTAATTGCGCAGATAAACTTCCGTACATATGTGAATATCATAAAAGTTAAAAAGGTTTAAATAAATTCGTGCAAAATATATTGGTTTAGTTTTCCTTTCTTTCAGCGATGCTGATTGGTTGACATCTTATTTAAGTTTAATTAAGTGATATAAGCGTCTGTTTTTGTAAAGTCATTTATACATTATTCAAATTTTATTTATTTTGTTTTGTTTTGTTTTGTTTTGTTTTGTTTTTTGTTTTGTTTTGTTTTGTTTTGTTTTGGGTTTTTGTTTACTTTCTTCTTTTAATAATTTTTAATATTATTATTTTTTTTTTTTTTTTGGTTTGCATTACCTTTGAAACGTTTGCATATCTTATTATTATTTATATGATGGCTGGATGAACAATTTACGTCTCCGGTAAGTTTCTGAAGGGGTCCGCTTATATATAAGACCATAGGGTAAAGACGTTCACACGCTTATCAGTTTCATTGTCATCATGAAATGTATTTCACAACACTGTTTACCGTGTACAAAGAAAGAAATCGCACTAAAAGAATGAAACATAAATTAGATGTTGGACGCCTGTTTCAAGGTCATTGCCTTGGACAAGACATGTTATGAAAACCGCCGTCCTTATGTGACAGTTGATACCATCTAAATCTCTTCTTTTAAAACATTTTTTTTTTCAAAATAATATCGTCACCGTTTTTAAACTAAGTATTAAACTTTATCCCTTAAGTATTCAGGTGTAAACGCTTTTAGTTTGAAAAATACCAGCGTTTAATTTAATAATGTAAACAATGAACGGACAAGTCGATAAAAGTGATTATAAATCTTGCATTAGGAAACGGTTACAAATATGGTTGGTCTACTTTTAGCATTTGTCTCTTCTCTGCTGTATCCGGGGTGGACAGCTGGCTACTTGTATGGTGATTTACTATATACAAATAATTACCGGAAACAGTTGTTTCCAACCTGGATATAGACCTTGTGAAAAATTTAAACTAAATATTCAGACATACCCTGGAGCTCTTGTTGATTTCGCAGAGACAAAAGAAAAAAATATTTTTAATATGTACGTTGTTACTCAATTGGACGGACCCACGGTTGACATGGAATCCATCTGTTAAAAGTAATATTTACTATCTTAGTGTAACACCAGAAGACATATGGCTTCCGTATATCTATCTTGCTAATGATATGAATGGAGTTAAACCGATAGGATATGACTCGGCTTTTTATGCACATCTCACTAGGAATGGAGTTGTATATTGGAGTCCAGGTGGTCTTTTAGAAGCTCAATGCACACCTAAAGTTTTAAGGTTTCCATTCCATTTTGTCTTTAATATGTGGGGTGTTAATTATGGGGCCGTGCAGTTAATTGCGCAAACAGAAACTCCTGTTTTATACCACTATTTTGAGAATTCCGATTGGGAAATACTTAGTTTTGTACAGTCTATCCATAATGATAAAACCACACAGAATTTTATTCTTGAGATGACTGTAAAAAGAAGACCCATGTATTATGTGGTGACCGTGATATTACCTACATTACTGTCCGCGTTGATGAACCCACTTGTCTTCTGTTTACCGGTAGAGTCCGGAGAACGGATATCCCTTGGAATGACAATTCTTCTTGCATACGCCATATTCTTGACTATAGTATCTTCATCAATCCCTGAATTGTCCAATCCGGTCTGTGCTATAATAATTGTGCTAGTTATGATCATGTTGGTCAGCGGTGTTACAGTTATTATGGCGACTGTAAGTTCACACTACTACTATAAGAATATAGACGAAACGGGGGATATTAATTCTTGTTTAAAATGCCTAGCAACCGCCGTTGGCAAGCGGAAGGGCGCCGAAAAGGAGGAAATAGAAGATGCTGTAACTGGAAATTTCACGTCAGTCACTGGACAGAAAGTTTCAAGAGCGTTAGACTTTATTTTTTGTGTCGTTGCATACGTGCTGTTCACCTGCATTTTAGGGGGATATGCCAATTTTATTCTTTGTTATTAATTACGACCAAATTGGAGTGTATTTATTATAATTATCATGACTTGAGATGCGTTTAATTGTAAGACAAGACAAGATTTTATTGATAGCCCTAGACACAGTAGGTGTACAAGAGGACAACAAAAACAAATACAAACATTTACATACATGTAAATAAGACAAATACACAGACACAATACACAGAACAATCAATAGCATAAAATATGTGAATACAAACAGATTCACATGTATATTTTAACACATTTACTTTCATATAATATTAGCAATTTTTCGTAAAAAAGCACACACTCTTTTGTATGATTGAACATTACAGATGGTCAATAACCCACCAAACTTACTCATATTCGGTTGCTTTGAGCAATAATCTGGGATGTAACGAGATCTTAAATACTTAACCGTTGGATTATTACACTGGAAGAATATGTGAAACTCATCTCCCACCCCTTCTTTACAAAGATTACATATTCTTTGACTCCATGAGACTCCATATCAACCACAGTTTCTATTGGTTGTCTTAAGTTGGAACATCTTAATTTTATAAAATGAATACGTTCTGCTGGGGACAATCTAAGAAGATATGGTTCAATTCTGAATTCATGTTTAAAAGTGGAATAGAATTCACCACGTCGAGATGTGTTGTCCATTTGTAACAAACCAAGATTGATAAAATCGATCACATAATGTCTGTTTAACTGTGACCTTAAGCCAGTTAATATTTGCTCTGTTTAACTGTGACCTTCAGCCAGTTAATATTTACTTTAACGTGTTCGTTCCATAAGTAACTAAAACCCGTATCATTCAAGATAGATTTAATATAGTTAACCCACCTAAATTTGGTTGGATTATTGTCATGCAATTTTATCATAAGCAGAAGCATTAGATTTGACAGTTTTTGTTCTTTTTGTATAGTTATTGCCCAAAAGCTAACCATTCTTACTTTAACAAATATTTCCAGTGGAATTCTACCCAACTCTCCATAAACCATAAAATTTGGAGTGCTGCTTCTCAGCTTAAGGATAATTTTTTTTACAAAATTTAAGATGTGCCTTTTCAATGCTTTGCTTATTTTCAAAACCCCAGACCTCAGAGGAATATAACAGTATTGGTGATATCAAAGTATCAAATAACTTCAACTGTAAATCAATTGGCAGTGGAACGTTTCTCAGTTTCCTATAGAGAGCAAATAGAGCTTTTTGGGCTTGATCTATTAGACGCTTTCTTGCAATAGTAAAACTGCCGTTGTAATTGAAAACCGTGCCTAGATATGTATACGACTCTACTATTTCTATATATTTTGTTATATATTTGAAATTGAAAATGTTGTTTATACTTTCTTTTACTGAAGACAACAACTTTTGTCTTTTCAGTATTAACTTGTAATTTCCATTCTTTACAGTAATTAGCAAACACATCCAATGCTTTTTGCACAACTTCCTTTGTTTCAGAAATGTATTTTATAGAAATGTGATGGAAATGGCATTTTTTTTTTTTGTACAAGACATTTAGCCACCATCTGAGCAAATTTTTATTTGGATTTGTCCTCTACATCCAATGACTGTTGATTAAGGTTAGAACACAGGGGCTTGTTCACACTTTCAAATATGCAGTCCAACTAGCATATACCACGAAAAGTATGATTCCATAATTGGGGTGCCTCGCTCTATTCTTTTCAAGATAATTCCCCTTTTTCACCTATTCGAAGACAGCTCCACCGGCCGTCCTTTCCGTTTATTATCCATGTAGATAACCTGCGTGAGTGGTTTTAATTTCTGGGGTGCATTGATTATAGTACTAAGGATTTTTTCACGACCTTGACTACTCTTTCAAGTCGGGCACGGGCGATGATTGATTATAGGTTTGGGGTAAATTATGATTGTCATATTTATTTTAAGGAAAATGTTTTGTTTATTGACATAAATAATATAGAGTTAACATGGATATTTTAGAACTAACTGTAAAAAAGACCTTGGTATTGGAATTGGAAGCTATGAAAGGTATGTCAATGGGACTTTTTTCACGTGGCGGAGCATTGCGAGACAATATTTCAAGCGTTACACATCGTCTGCTAAAATTCCGTTTAAGTGTTACATTTTGTAATGAATAACATTAACCATGAACTGTTTGACAAAGACACGGGCAAACACCAGGATCGTTGCATGTAAGTCAAATTATTCAACCTTGGGCGGTAGGTATAATTAAAAACAAGAAATTAGAGAAAAGCATATGAAAAATCTTTTTTATTTTCATATCTACTGTACATTGCGTCAAATCTATGAACAAGTTAGCTGTGAAATCGTAGCTCTTGATCTTTTTTTTTGATTTTGCGATCTAACGTTAAGAAAATACAAAAAAATGGTTAGAGCTACGTTTCGCAGCTATGAACAAGTATGTATGCATAACGATTTGATGTCTTACTCATTTAAATCATTGAAATCTATAAAAATGTTTCAACAGATCTTCATATTAAAGTTGTTTGAAAGCATCATTTTGATTCTGGTAAGGGGCTGGGGGGTCAGCTAATTTTCATATGTCCCGAAAAAATTATAAAATAAATAATCCGTCCTATACCTCTGAGAATATAAAAGAATCTGACTCAAGTCCATGTACATGTACTTTGAACAGTGAATTGGAAATTAATAATCTTGCCTGGATGTGGTTGGAAATTAAAAAAAATCTGACCTACAAAATTTCAACTTGAATATAAATATACTGCTCCCTACAAAATTTGCCATAATCATAATCCTCATAAACATTATAAAGTGGATCTCGTCTTAACCAAACACTTTTTGGCCTTTATTGAATATTGGTTCAGTTTAGACAGTGGTCTGATTTACAAAGGTTAAAAACACATTTAAACTGATATAAATGGACTTTAAAAAGTGTCTGATTTAGAAGGTTGTTGGATTATTCAGTTTTTGGTTTAGACTGGTTTCAATCAATTAAAACTATTGACACTCTTACAGGTTCATGCATGATATAAGGACATAATAAAGAGCCTTAAAGTTAAAGTTTCTAATATCCAAATTTAAAATAGAATTGCCACAATATTAGGATTTTGACTTTATCATCCAAATAATCTGTAGTAAATGTGTAAAATAAAGTTAACACCACTAGACTTTGAAAACAAACAAAAAACAAAAACAAAACTGAGACAAAAAAAATGACTAAATGTTTCCAATTTTTGCAATTTTTTTTTGTAATTTCATATTCTTAACTAGCATCACCATCATTCATCAATAATGTTAAGCATCATATTTGATACTGCAGCACAGACAGAAACACAAAAGTATGTACATTTTAGTGCATACACAATTTATGCACAAATTTAATGTCAAGTTCCATCAAATTCCATGTTGATTGATAATGACTAAAGCCAAAGGTATTAAAGTACACTTAAATGGATACATGTGTATTGCAAATATGGAGCTAAAAGAACATACACCATTTCCCATTTTATCCATGATGACATAAAATTACTCTTAACTGCATACATATTTTTTTTCAAAATTAAAACTTTAAAAAGTAATTAAATTGGTAAAACAAATATATATTGATAGTTAAATCCCTTTGTTTTCTTAGGGAAAATCAGCATCATGAACTTCGTGTTTCAATAACATTTAAAAATTGTATGATTCACAGATTGAAAAATGAAAAAAGCAAAATCAGAAAATTTAGCCAAATTGTGCTTGTTGTTATAATAAGCATTGAGTTGTACTCTGTATCATTATCAATCCCTGAAAAAATATTTTGCTGTGAAAATGACCTTATCCTCTATTTGTTTGTAAAAATTCTTTGAAAACAGTGAATAATCATTATTTTATTGCCTCCTTGTGACCCAATTATGACACAACAACTAGTCTTTTGGATATAATGGAATTAAATTATTATTTTAGCTTTAAAATCAGCAAATAGGATATTTCAGATATTAAATTGAACTTGTAACAAATTGTAGGCCTGAAAATAGAAGTATGACTGACTGATGGACAGAGTTGAGTTGTAACTAGAATAATGGGCTTATTATTGTATTGTGTAATAAAATATGAAATTTTTTACTGGATTTTATTTGTTCCTTTGTAAACATAAATGAAGAGGAATGTTGGTTGATAAATAAAACCATCTGGACCAAATTACATTTTAACTTCTAAAAACTAGACACAATACATGATTAAATTAAGTATGTAAAAGACAGTAAGAGTTTATTGTTATGAATATATAACAAAAGTTTTGATTTCTATAGACTGTATTTTTTCTGCCAATAGAAACTCAAAGCAGCTGGTGGCAGACATGACACAAGTTCCCAGGTTCTGTCATTGGGTGAATATCCTTTCCAATGCATAAGGAACTCTTGGCCTGCTGCACCTTTCCTGTCTTCTACAAGGTGATCTATTTCATACCTAGTATAATCTGAAAAAAAATATGACATTTAAAGGTACTGGTACTACACATTCTAATATGAGGTCTTTGTAATAGGCTTGAGACGTCAAACATGGTTAGTTTTTTAATTGTAATGTGAGCACAAGTTACACTCAGTATGGCTTGTGTCTGTGTATATAATTTCACTTCCCACAAATCTGAAAAGATGTAAAAACATAATTATCACCTCAATGTGTTTTTAGGAATAGCTCACATGGCCCATCAGGTAAGGTAAGTTAAAAAGCTACAAATTACATTTGAGTTAAATGTATCTAGAACTTAGGTGAAGATTTTACAGTGGACCACAGTGAAAAAAAAAACCCGTCTGCATAATTAGAGTACAAAAACTTATTTGTTTGACATGAAAGAAAATTTAAAAACATGTAAATGTATATAAAACTTTGCAAATATTTAGTTTTATTGGTTCAATTGATTTACAGATTGCATGAAGTAGATACTTCCAAAGCATGACATGTGGGCTGACTGACAGATGGACACATGGAACCAAGTATCTTGTTTACCTGCTTTCAATGTTGGTGATGTAAGTAAAAATGTATTAAAATTAATAATTAACCAATTACATAAACTATATGCTGTAAACACTGTCCTGAAAAACTTGATTTAGATTTTTTGGACCTGGTTTCAATAACCAAGTTCACGGATGGGCACTTTGATGAAAGGTAGATGTGTTAGATATATTTCTAGTATGACCCTATGCATGCTTGTAACTGAAAGATATATAGGACACCTGCTATTCCTCAAAGTGCCTGTCTACCATCTCATGTTCCCAAAACCAGGTAAAAAAAATAATAAAAACTGGGCTTGTTCAGGACAGTGATAAAAAACTTAATTTTTTAAATCAAATTTTCTTGTAATAGGAGCATAATGATGTCTAGAATAGGGCTAGGGAAGTATTAAAGACAAGTACCTTTCTGTCCTACAAACTTTCTTTTCTTTGTGTGTAAGGCAGTACTTTCCCCTTTGCTGTTTTCTGTAATTAAAAGGTCATAGTGAAGTTTTATTTATGGCACTTGTAACCTATAATAAAGTTGCCTGTTGGTCTAGGTTGTCGTACAGTTTTTTTTCCCTTAATTTCCTTAATAAAAAAAGAGTACAGGTATATGCTTTCTGAATATTTGCAATAACTTCTAAAATTAAAGAAGTTAATACACTTATACTCCAGTTATTGTCTGGACATAAAATGTTTACAATAAAATGTCAGCATAATACATTATATGACTGCTTTTTTTTCCAAAATTATTTTTATTTAAAATCCAAATAAAGATTGAATAATATCTTACTTGCTGCTGTAATCTTTCTCTTTGAAGTATTAAGCTCAAATAGACCTAAAAAATATGCAGACAATACACAGAATCTGAATGTTTACACACCGTCACTTTAAGATACTGTTTTTACGAATATTTCTGCCCTATATTTTGCCAAATGAAAAAAAAAATTTTAATTTAATTTTTTCTTATATTTATCTCTTTGGATCTAGTTTTTTTTCAAGCAGAAAAGAAATATAGTTCAGTTCAAAACTGCATTAAAGAATTTGAATTAACAATTTGATATATTAACTTTTGAAGTTTAAAACTAACTGTAAGAATCTACACCAAAGGAAATATACAATTCACATTGTCATGAAAATACAATGGAAGATAGTCCCATAAATTGATGATGGAAAGCCAGAAATTTACTATTGACCTAAGTTTAATGAATACTATATTTGACTATTTCTTACTTTTAGCGCACAATAAGTTCCTTATTTCAGGAACCACAACTGAAAAATTATGTATATTTATATCTTCCTTATTTTAACCAAAAAAATATCATACCATCACTCAAATCATGTACAGGTTCCAATGGATCAGCTACTATAAAGTCAACTATCTCCTCAGCACTGCCTGGCTCACACTCCAGCATTTGTTTCATCCTAAAGAAAAAATGTATGAAAGTAAAAAAAGTTAGGCACCATACCTAGTTGATAAAACTGCCTCACCATTTTGGTTTGGCTATTTCCATGGGATCTGTAGGACTTTTATTGTTTTCATGTATTGAACACTGAAGCCAAACTTAATGGAGGCGAAACCTCTGCCACTTTATTATAAATGAATGGATCTTTTATTATTGGTGACAAAGAGGCCAGAAACAAGGGTTTCCTTCATGCCTGGATTTTACTACATGTATAAGTGAATGAATCTCTTTGAAATTATACTACAAGGTGTCATACCACTAAAGAAAGACTGGCATTAATTTTGGGGAGTGTGATTGAACTGTTTATAAAGAGTAAGAAGCAAGCTCTTTTATTTGACTATAAAATGAAATGAATCTCTCTGAAATTCTACCAAAAAGTGCCTTACTGCCAAAGAAACATTGGGATTGATTTTTGTGGTTATAACTGATACTTTTTTATGAATAAGGGTCTAAAAAGGTGCCACTTTGATTTAGGTCAAATTCTTATTCTGAGTAATATATTTTTTTGTAATCCAAATTCAGAGCTTTATCAAACATGTATGGTGGGGCATGCTACTTGCCCCAACTGTTTGTGGTCATATCAAGTTGCATCCAATGAAGCATTATATTGTATTTTATTTGGTATTTTATCTTTTGCTGTTGTGGTTACAATCTTCCAAAGATACATTCACTTTAATCAAATAATTGACCATATATCATAAAAAAATTTTTTTTCTAGACAAAACATACTTAAAGTTTTAAATACTGTAAATATGAAAAATTGACTTCACATATTTATATGGACTTAAATACAAAAATAACAGGAGATTTTCCTCTAAAAAATTTATTTGTTTTTCAATACCAACAAAATTTTTATTTGGTAATCTCAATAGTGTGATTATTCTCATATGCTCACACAAATTTAATGCCTGCTTTGTGGTCAAGAATTTTTTTCAAATCAGCAACACCATAGTTGCTTGGATCCTTAAATGTTACAGGCAGTCCTTCTAGCTTCCATGCCATCTTCACCTTTAGCAGTGATACATATGGAATTGGTTTTGAATCTCCTGTGGCCTTTTCTAAAAATGTAAAAATTTAGTAATGAAATCATACATAAGGCTGTTTATGATAATCTACCTCCATATGTATATGAAGGATACACAAAAAAAATAACTTGAATGAACAACAAAAAAGACTATATTCCTGAATATTTATCAGTCATTACAAATTATCTGCCAAACAAACCCAAAATTTGCTTTTCATTGCCTTTGATCTGGCAAAAAGACTCACATATGATGGAAAAGGAGCATTGACCAAACCACACATGCATAATTTGTTGACCTATTCACAGGGCCATAAATGATTAATTAATTTAATATATATCATTGCTATTTGTTAATCTTGGAAGGTAGCTTACCCCAGCAAGAATTTAAAATCTGTCTTACTTCAGTGCACAAGCCACATTTGCTTTGTTTGCTTGGTTGCATGTAAATAGTATTACCTACAAATCAAAATTCAGTAAAAACCACCTACTTTTAGAAAGAGTAATCAAGGGAACAAAAGTTGCAAAGACCAGACATGGAAAACAGGCATACAAAACAAAGAACATGAAGTAACTAAATTCATACACACAAAGTAACAAAGGCAAATGAGCAACTCGGACTCCACTAAAAACTGGAAAATAAATTGCTTTCCAGAGCACTGCTAAATACGTCCACAGAAGTTGAATCATTCATGAAAAGATAGTGCATATATAGACACAACACTCAAGCTTCATGAAATTTTAATACAGTTAAATAATGTAACCATGGACATTAAGATGCGAAGAAAGTTAATATGAATTAATGATTTTTTTCTTAGGTTTTAAAGATTCTGTGCTGTAAGGCCATCATAAAAAGATACCTAGATTTGCACTCAACATTTATTACCTTATTAGTTAACTTGATCTTTAAGAACTTGAATGTTGAAACAGCTGCTGACATATTCCATACATGTATCAAATTAAACAACTAACATGAAGTTTTATCTTTTATTTTTATGAGTAGTAATAAGAATTTTTTTTTTCAAATAGGTGAAAGACTATTGGTCAAAGTAAACTAATATAATACCAAACACTGACTTCCTGAAATTCTCCAGTACTTGGGGTTGACCAATATAGTTAAGTCCCCTGTTGGTGCCAAATAAGTGAGGAGCTTCATGTTCTGTTGAAGCTACCATCATGGACTCAGATCCAAGAGAGCTTAAGATATTAATCTGAAGAAAATTATAAAAAGGTAAAACAGGTGTTATTTTTTTATTGCTTGTAAGTATCTATAATATTGATAACTTTTCTCCTTAAAAACAGGTCACATACATGTATATATTGTAATAAGTTAATGTACTTTGGATATCTTTTTTAAAAGCACTGCTTCTCTGCTGAAAATGCAGTATTATGGGTATTTAGTGGCTAGTGGTTTCCTTCGAGTCAAAATAATGTGTCCGAGTAGAGTGGCATGCCAATTTGTGGGTGTTGCTTCTGTGAGCTAGCGAAATAAAGAATTTTAAGATCCGACTCAGCATGTTGGACTAGTACAAAATAGGGTATCTTTGATTAGTCACTGTATCTAGTTCTGAAATGCATGAAATACCTGAACATTAAAACATAATCAATCAATTCTTTTTAAAATGGAAGTAAAAATTTCCTATAAAATATAGCTCACATACACAAGGTGGTTCAGTTAAGATATAAACATGTATTCTGTAATTCTTCCAGTTTACACTGATGCCTGAACTGTCCAGTTTCGTAAAAAAAGTATTGCTGTCTGCTTTAAGTTAACAAAAAATTTTCTGATATTTCAATACAAATAGAGCATTCATGTATGATATGAAAAAAAATTTAACAAGTGTGTCACGTACTGAATTTTCAATTTGTTTGAAATGATGGGCAAT
The DNA here is from genome assembly GCA_037379345.1 of Perna viridis. NCBI lineage: Eukaryota > Metazoa > Mollusca > Bivalvia > Mytilida > Mytilidae > Perna > Perna viridis. The sequence continues at coordinate 2,002,684 of CM074520.1, forward strand.
GGCCTCATCCTCTGATAGTCCTTTTAGGTCACTGGACCTAATATTTCTGGCCTGCTGTTGATATTTGCACTTTTCGTCTTCAGTGAGCTCTCCCCACTTCTTGGATACGGCCTTGAAATGCTCCTCTTTTGAGGAGGCTTCTATTCAAAGAAAGATTACTAATGTAAGATACAATATTAACCATCTGAAGACAAATTATATCAATTAAAGTGAAGTTACAAGAATTGTTGGTGGCCTATGTACCTCATCTGTACCAAAGGCATAAGCAAATAAGCAAAGTCAAGTTACAGATACAAATACTTCTACTTAAAGATGTATGGGGCATAATGCTGATGAAGTTTTGAGTCACCATATTTATTTATAGCCCATTTAAGATAGGTATTCTACCATTTTGACAAGTATTTGTTTTTGATTGCTTATATAAGTAGATATTTTTCCGCATATTTTCCTTATACTGATAGTAAATTTTTTGCCACCACTAGTTAACAAGTTGGGTTATAAAAATAAACTTAATGGTGACTTTCTACTTAAACAGAATGCTTTTTTGTCATTTCTTCTTCTGTATGTATGAATTTTATTCTTTAAATTTGTCATTTGATGATAGTAATTAAAAACATACTTAATTTACAATTAGTACCTCTATTGAACTGCTTGGAAAACAGAGTGTAAGAAGATGGTCCCCTTACAGCTGTCTTCTTTTTGCTGTAGGCAGGTGCCTGTCCACCCCTCCTATCCTTTGCCTTTCTATGTCCAATCCACACCTAAATTTAAGGAGTAAATAAAATGATTACAGTTTTAATTTTTGAATTGCCTAATGTAAAAGAAAAAAATATGTTCTCTTCAACAGTAAATGTTAGTTTTATATATTTCAATGGAGAAGGGAAGGGGCGGGCGTGAAATGTTCTTATTGGCCTAAAACGTGACTGTCAATTAACCATTAAATGCTAAATTGTAAATCTGAGGACTTGCATTCAGAACACGTTTCAGCAAGGTGAGCTAAAATTTTTAAAAAGTTAAAATTTTCAGCAATTTTTGTGAAGTCATTACAATGAAATAAAGCCACAATTCAAAAGTAAAGATTTTCTAAAATTTATATTTTTTACTGTGTTTTGAACAAATTTTATGTTATTGCAACAAGTGTGGCATTGCCCAAGGGGCAAGTATGGACCCAACTGGTATTGGCCAAAGAGAAATTTGAACATACATACGATTTGTCTTGAATGTACGTTTGCATTGTCTAGAAAATTTCTCCATTTATTGATATCAATAATTGAATTATGCACATCTTGATAAATATCCATTAAGGTGTTTTACTAAACTTCTAAATGGGGAACAAATTCCACTATGGATTGCTAATAGACAAGTCATGTACATATTACAATGCTTCTTCCTTGAGGGTGTACTTGCATGGATGTGTTGAACTTGTGTTATTACAACATTGACAAGTTGACATATTTGGCCAATAATCTACACCTTTTAAAAATTTATGATATTTATCCCCTAGAGTGGTTATAATAACATTTATTTATTTTTATTCTAGAATTAATACAGTGCAAAATGATATAATTCTTGGCATAACCAAAGCTCCTATACTTATGTATTTAGAACCTGTCAGCCCAAGCCTACTTTACCTCAATTTTTTCTACTGACAGTTTAGTCTTGTTAGCTAGTTCTGATATTTTGTCTTTATCTTTTTTGAAGTCAGTTGAGAATTAATTGAGAGTACCTTAAAATGGCAAAATAGGAAATAGTAATATTTCTCAGGTTACAAAGATAAAGATATCATAGACTATGAGGTAATGTGATGGTATGTAACAAAAATCATAAGGGGACAAAAATTGTTATTGCCTGGATAAAGCTTCAATTGTTCAATTTATTTTTTTCAAAGTTTTGGTAAATGGTTAGCAGCAAAAAAACCTTGGAAGGGACTAATTATCACAGAAATTGGTTAAGAAAAACAATTCTTCAGGACGGGCTTCAGTAAAAAAAACATGGATTTATAATTGATGTTGTGGCCTGGATAGAGACTGTTTTTTTTTACTCAGATTTCATTCAATATTTAGTGAATGATCAATTTTAATAAAAAAAAAAAAGTCAAGGGGGACGACTCTTTGGGGAGGGGAAATATAGAAAAAAAAATGCTTGTGGCGTGAATGGCATCCCATTGTTTGACAAATTTCCTTTTATCTTTGGTGAATGGTTGGTTTAACAGCAATAGAATCTTAAGATAGAAAAATTGATAAAGGGGAACCATTTTATTTTGGGAGACAGAACATGTACCTTAAAGAGGCCCAACTTATTTCACAAAATTACATGTGATTATTCTTCAGTGTAATAAATTCTTCTAAATCATGTAAATACTTGAGTTTAGACTTCAAGTGATTGAAAAGTTTCTGTTATAGCTTACATTGGTAAATATAAATATAATGGATTGATATGAATAATAATATAATTAAGAAAAGGAGCAATAACCCAAAGTAAAATGTTTTTTGTTCAATGAATAAAGTGTAAAAAAAATAATTATCTAAGCTTTTCACCTGATATAAAAATTATTTTTGATGTATTTAGTTAAAACTATGATCAATGGTTAGAATCAATAGCTAGAGGCTCAGGTGAGCATGAATTGCTCATCTGGTTAATTTTCAACTTTCAACTGTCAAGGGCAATACTTCTAGTAAGAAGTAATTGGCATTTGACATAGTGAGCTGAAAACTTGAAGTGGATTGATTTTCAAAGAAATCAGTTAAGGGGGCCACAATGGGACCAGACAGTTTTTTTTTTTCAAAAGAGTGTAAATGTGTTCACATTGGGTTTAGTGTTCACTTTATAATATTTGATTTGATACAAAGAAATCTTCAAAGCCTTCCACTTGATATTAAATGATAGTCCCCCAGCTAAGTATATCTCTCAAATGAAGCAGAAATATATCGTAAAACTCCCAAGAATTGTTTCAATTAAGGACAAAGCTATTTGTGATATATTCCACATAATATATAAAGAAATCCATGAGCATTTTAAAAAAAGCTGCATCACAAATATTTTCTAATGATGAGAAAAAGAAAATACTCCTCAAAATCTAGTTGTTGATTTTAATCAGAGTGATGTTATAGTAATTACTTTGTAACAAAATATCTATGAAATATGGGTAATATCAGACAAGTGTTTAAAATCTATTATATGGGTTAGAAATGTGAAAAATACTCTATTTTAATTGAAAAATCATCAAAAATATAAGGCATTGCAAAGTCAGCTATATGCAGCTACAGTGGCTGTTACATGAACAGTAGGAACATACATGTATGTTTGACAAAAACTCTGAAGTTTGATAAAGTTCAGTTGAAAATTTTTATTTCTTACATTTTGAAGCCCCTAATTAATAAAGGAAAAAGGCCATAAAGGTTTTACTGTAAATCAAATTTCTGTTATGGTATGAAACTTGGCACATTTTCAAAGGGATTAATAGCTCTTGAAATAATACATTGTAGCATTTAGTAAACTATTTTATTCAGTTTGTTGTGTATGTTGTAGTTCTTTGTTTCCTGTTTTCCTGTTTACATTTTTTGTGATATGGAAGTACATATAGCATTCTAACTGTTTTCTAATGAAATCAAACAGAAGTATATATTTTCTCAAAACTACTTGACAGCAGTTGTGAAATTTAAGAAAATGTATAGTCTCTTACTGATCATTAACATGAATTGGCTAATGACTTTTGTGACATTTCTTTGTTTAAATCAATCACACAGTGATATGGAAGCTCATTTTAGCTATTTATTTGAAGAAAAACTCAGATGACTATAGATCTAATCCAAAGGAAGCAATATCGCGTAGCCTGATTCTTTGATCTCAGTTTCTGATATATATATATATATATATATATATATATATATATATATATATATATATATATATATATATATATATATATATATATATATATATATATATATATATATATGACATTTTATATATCGCATCTACTCCAACGAATTTGAGATAAATGATACTACAGACACAGTGAAGTCAGCCTCTTGACCTACATTTAGAGATCGATGGTAAAGGAAAACTATTGACCAAACTGTACGTCACACACGATGACTTTTCGACAAACGTGATGACTTTTCATACCATATTGTCAACTTTCCTTTTCATATGTGGCAACATCCCTCCATCACTAGTGTATGGAGTTTTTATATCACAACTCATACGTTATTCCAGAGCTTACTGTAACTATGCAGACTATCTGTACCGCGCTAGACTTACAATGTAGCTCCTGGAATAGGATTATGTTGCTATAATATTGAAGTCATCACTACAGAAGTTTTATGGTCGACATCATGAACTCAGGGATCGTTACGATGTATCCGTCTGCACCATGAGAACCGATTTGTTCGACGTTTCATAGTCCTCCTTTTCTCTTTTGTCTGCCTCTGACTTGATATTTTATGAGCAGCTCGGTGGGTGTTTAAAGAAAAGCAGAAGATGCTTACCCAACCGGTACACCTGGTCCATGCTGTGGGTTTTTATCGAAAGAGTACGAGTTGCTCATTTACTTTTGTTTCTTCATATGCGTGTTATTTCGGTTATTTCATATTCTTTGTTGTTTGTCTGTTTTCACTGTCTTTGCCCTTGGATAATATTCTTCGCTCGAATCTTAGTTCCCTGGATATAGTTTCTTGTAAAAGGCATTTCTTCAAATTCTAAGCATTTCGAATATTACGAATTTATACTTTATTATTGTCTATGTTGATATGAAATATATTTTTAAGTTCAAGGTATTTTAATATAATATTAAGAATTTATTTGCATGGTTTTAATTTTCATTTATTTGCAATGTATAATTAATATTTATACACCAAGTGCACTGATAATTTCAACCAAAAGTGAAACGAAAATAATCATTCATTTCGTATCATAGTTGATCGATTTTCAGAGAGAAAGAGTAATCAAGGTTCTAGGGTAATAAAAAGAATGTAATCCAGGATAAAGACCAGACATGGAAAACAGACATACACAACAAAGAACATGAAGTAACTAAAATCATACATACAAAGTAACAAAAGCAAATGAGCAACTCGGACTCCACTAAAGACTGGGAGCATGGACCAGGTGCACCGGTAGGGTAAGTGTCCTCTGCTTTTCTAGAAACACCCGCAAAGTTGCTCATAAAAAGTCCGGGGTAGACGAACGAGGGAAGGAAAACTATGACCCGTTGAATAAATCAGTTTTCAAGGTGCTGATGGATACACCATAACGATCCACGAGTTCATGATGACGACCATAAAACTTCTGTAGTGATGACTTCAATCTTGTAGCAACATAACCCTGTTCCAGAAGCCTATTCATTAGAGTTCTAGCGCAATACAAAAAGTCTGCATAGTTTTGACAAGCTCTGGCATAACGTATGAATTGTGATATGAACACTCCATACGCAGGTGCTGAAGGGATGTTGCCACAGATGAAAGGAAAGTTGACAATTTTGAATGAAAAGTCATTACGTTTGTCGTAAAGTTTGGTCAATAGTTTTCCTTTACCATCGATTTCTAAGTGTAGGTCAAGATATGAGCCTGACTTCACAGTGTCTGTAGTATCCTTTATCTCAAGTTCTTTGGGGTAGATGCGATGCATCAAATCCCCGAAATTAGGATTAAGATAATACGTCATCTATATAGCGGAAACTGAGGTTACATATTTGGCAACTTTTTTCTTTAAAAAAATCATCGTTACCTTTTTTCAACTTGATATTGAGATATTCAAATCAGAATAAATATCTGATTACCACTCTGTGTAAGAATCAGGCATTTGATGGCACATCATTTTCCTAATTTGTTCCTTTTTTTATCAAATATATGAAATACATCTAGACAACTACCGAAAGGCTATTTTAATTTATCACGAAGCATCTGTGACGTACAGTGTGGCCACTTATATAGAGATTCTAATCATTTTTCCATAGTCCATTCTAATAAATTTGACCTATCAATATTTTTAAAGGTGAACATTACAAACAGTTCTGATGTTGTTTCTGGAGGTTAGGCCGAATAAATTCTTAAAAAATGAAAATTAAATCACTGCATTTTTTTTCTTTGTGTGCTGCAACCTATACACTTTTGCCTGATTCGTTGACAGAGTAGTACTTAAATGTCCAATTTTCTTACCTGTACTATAATAATTGTGCTAGTTATGATCATGTTGGTCAGTGGTGTTATAGTGGTTATGGCAATTGCAAGTTCCCATAATTATCACATGCATACCAATGACATTAACAATTCAAATGTTTGTTTAAAGTATCTAGCCGAGACCGTAGAAAGGCGACTGGACAATAAACATGAGGAAACAGTCGATGATATAAACAAAAATAATAACGTCAAAGGAATTAACTTTTCACGAGTATTAGACGTTAATTTTTGTATCTTTTCTTACGCTGTATTTACTTGTATTTTAGTAGGATATGCTATATTTATTAAATTCACATAATGAGCTGTCGTGGTGTGGTTGGAAACTTTTATCGCCAAAAAACAAGGTTTTTGTTACATTGTTTCAGATGTCTTTTTTAATTGGGGATTTAGCAGATTATCTCAACATAATTTGGGAAGTTTGTACACTAAGAAAATATATACTTAAGTAGTAGTCTTTGTAAGAATCAGGCAATGAGTGAAACATGAAAACCCCATCATTTTGATAGTGTTATTTGACTATTTGCGCCATCAGAATCAAGGAAAAAAACAATATTTTCCATATCATTTTGGCTACTTGAGTTATAATTTCATTGAACTGCATTGAAAATGAACACTTCAAGGGCCAATAACTCTGTCAAAAACCTCATATTTCTAACATTCTATTGAAAAATTTCTGAGCAAAGCCAGTGATGCAGAGGTCAAATAATTGTCTTTTCGAATAGAGAAAGTATCATTGAGTGATATTACATTGCCAGATCAGTGGGGTTTTGACGTGCATATTTCTGTTTTTTACCCATTTTGCATTCTTACAAACAGTTACATTTTAAAATGAAACAGTTATAACATTATTACGTCATATAGTATGCTTCTTTGTGACTTGTTATGTACTGTAACGAGCCATGATTTATAACAATGTTAACGGTCAAGCCAAATGTTCCTCTGTGGCATCAATACTTTGACTTGCTTGACTCAATTCCTTTTCTCCTGAGGGAGATTAAGGCTGTAAACGAGTGTTCTCCATCCTTCACGATTCTGAGCTGATCTTGCTGCCTCTGTCTACGTTCCTAACCCCATGTTGAGTCTTTCTTTCTCTATGTTTGTCCGCCAGGTTTCTTTTGGCCTTCCTCTTTTTCGTCGTCCTTCCGTTGTCCATGCCAGCGCAGTTCTTGGGTGCGAGTTGTGGTCCTTCGTAATATATGGCCTAACCATTTCCATCTTCTGGTCTTTATTTTGGTGGCTGATCGTTTCCACTTTTGCTTGTTCTCTCAAATTTGCATTACTTATCTTTTGAGGCCAGTATATCTTGTATATGTATCTGAGACATTTGTGTTGGGATGTGTCTAGTAGTTTTTCATCTCCTCTGGCATCGGTAACTTGCAGTATTTTATTTTTCTGTTTACCTTTAAATAAGTGTGTTATCGTGAAATAACTCTATGTGGTCGCTTATTACTCAAATATTTTATTATGGCTTTTAGTCAATAAATATCCTAATGATATTGTTTTAAGAAAAAATTTTAAGGTAAAGAATTTTTTGTGTACTTTCGTGCTTTAAAATCTCCTAAGAGGTAGGAATATAACAGCCACAATCGGCCCCGAATTCCCGTAAAATATTTGATTTTTTCCCTAGAATTTGGCATTATTATGAACAATTTGTATTGTAACAACAATTTGTAAAAATCTTTTTTTCATAAATGTGATGCAGTGACGAACTTATGGTGTCATAATAAAGGGTATTTTGTCGGAAGGTTCATTGGTTTTGGGGGGAAAATGTAACCTCCACATTCTTCCATCTGCGAATTATTTGCATATGTTGTGTTAAATAAGTACATAAGGACTTTTTGGAATAAGGGCGTGAAGGCATTAAATTTTAACAATAAAAGATTAAAAATCCTTTTTTATCTATCTTCAGATAAATTGAATCAAAATACTCATATCCAAAATGCTTTTTCACAATTTTATTTTTTTATTTTAAAACAACAAAGAACGTCTATCGAAAGATCAAATACACACATATTCAGGACAGTAGAAAGTAGTTTTATTTTGGGGCCATTTTGAACCTTTATAGCCCACATCTTTTACACCAGCCTAAAAAACGTAAAACGTTAGCTTTTTTAAAATAAAATGCTTGCACATACATTGCATTGCGTGTCTTGTGAGATGTTATGCAAAAGACTATAGACGTTATAACATTGGTACTAATATCTACAGAAACTGTAAATATTTTTTTCTTTGTTTTTGAATTTCATAATTAAATTTTAAACAGATTTAAAGGCTAGTTTCGCTTTGAATTCACTTCTCTGACCCTTTTCTGCCTGGCTGTCTAATACTTATTCCGGTTTGAAAGAACGTCTATCGTTAGCCTTGCATGCGATACTTGGTATAACACGGTCGCTAGTTATTAGTTGAGCACGCGATGCTTCCGTTCTTTGTCACTTCCTATTTTGAACTGTTAGAATGACGTAGGTTACTGTTGAGATGCCTGGGGAATAAACGGGTACATGAATATGTATTTAATTGGCGTTCCAGAAGTCAGTTGACCAGAGAACAATTAAAACATAAAGAAATACATGAAAAATATTATTATCGTGTTTAGAAATGTGATACATCTAAGATATTTAACATGAATTGTCCACAGGCTACAATAACAAAACTTTTGAATGACCAATATGCGTGCATGAATCCTTTTGGTTAAATAAACAAAGCACGTGGGTAATCACGTTTTATTGAAAAACCCATGAATAGTACTCGAGGAAGAAAGATATAACATTATGAAATCGACAAACAATCAACAACACATACAACTGTAATTTCACAGTTAAACAGAACGGTTGAATTAAAATAAAAATGTACAACCGTTCGGTGATCTCTTCGTAGCGTGGGGTGGTGGACATGGATTTCATCCCCGACCAGGTGATAACAACTTTAAAACTGATAGTCCCTGCATCTTCTCCAACCTTGCAGCAGATAGTCAACTTGTTGGTTCAAAGTATGAAACGTGTCGCAGTAGGGTGAAACGCTTTGGTGTCAAACACACAAATCATCATGTTTGTGTGTTAATGGTAGAAAAAGGAATAGACCCTTTTGTGCTAACGTTGGGGTATTTGTTGAGCATGCGTAGAGCATGTGTTCATATCACAACTCATACGTTATGGCAGAGCTTGCCGAAACTACGCAGACTATTTGTATTGCGCTAGAACTCTAACAAATAGGCTTCTGGACCAGGGTTATGTTGCTACAAGATTGAAGTCATCACTACAGAAGTTTTATGGTCGTCATCATGAATCCGTGGATCGTTATGGTGTATCAATCTGCACCATGAATACTGATTTATTCAACGAGTCATAATTTCCCTTTCCTCGTTTGTCTACCACGGACTTGACTTTATAGCAACTTGGCGGTTGTTTCTACTTACCCTACCGGTGCATCTGGTCCATGCTCCCAGTTTTTAGTGGAGTCCGAGTTGCTCATTTGCTTTCGTTACTTTTTATGTATGATTTTAGTTACTTTGTCTGATTTCCATGTCTGGTCTTTGTCCCTGGATTACATTCTTTTGATTACCACAATAACCTTGGTTCCCTTGATTACTCTTTGACAATTTAGATTAAGGCAACGAAGAATCACCATTTAACATGCGCAATTTATCAAATATTTTTTTTTTAAATTGAACTTTAAAATTTAAATCTTAAACTTGATATCACAAAGCAATAAATCGTGCGATAAAAACCAATGCAGGGCCAAAAATATTGCTTGAAAATTTTAAAAGAAACTAAATGTATAACTCGGTGATAGCGCTACATTTCCAAAGTATGAAAGAAATGAGTTCAATCGAAATTATTAACATAACATTATTATAAAAGCCAGACCGGCATAAGAATATTCGTTTACCTCGAATTGTACCTTTGTACCAAAATGGAAACTCAAAATAAAATGTGTATTGAAAAAGCCAAGCCACGGCGGCATAGATACCAGAGCAAGTCGGTCTTCACCAGGCAATCTTACATACTCACTCAATGCTTTACTTAACATAACTAACAATGACGTGTCTATTATTACGTTCTTTGGTATTACATTTGGTAGTAAAAAATATGTCTGTTTCTTCTATTGATTTAATACCAAAACTTCTTGTCCTTTAAAACGGAGGAATATAGCCATGCCTGCCAAACACACAAATAAACCCTTCAAAACTCTTGACTTTTTCACTAAACTTCAGTGATATACTCAAAAACTATTCTGATAAAACATTTTCTACAGGTAGATTTTCAGTTGTGGATTCTGAAAAATTTGAAAGAGCAAATGGAATGTCTCTCTTCTAGTAGCCTCGCCATTTAGAATAGTTTAAACACACTTGTCTACCAAGTGGTACTTTGAGATTGATATTGCTTAAATATTGGATTTGTTGTCAACAATATATTTGTCGTGTTTATATGTATAAATTTATTAAGTAATGGAAATATCTAAGGAAAGTAATTATGCACTACTATTTCTATATTCATATGCATCTAGGTTTTTACCAAGGCTGCTTCAGAAGAAGCGACTAACCTCCCCAGTCCATCATTTCCCGTTTCGTTTATATAAATGATTTAGAATCTCTAAATATATTCTTAATTTCATGGATTGCTTACATTTGCCCATTGAAATTCAAATTCAAAAGACAATTGATACACCTTCTGGTTCATATTGTAAAGATATATTTATCATTAAACTGGTATGGGTTGTCTCCTCTATATTGAGATCGTGGTGTACACCTGGAAGCACAAGTGTTTTTTGTCAATGCCATATAATGTTTACGTAACTCTTCAGTTCATCTCCTTATAGTTTAATTCGTTGTAAGTGTATGAATGTAATATGTAACAAATAACATTTTAATGAACCGAATCAGTTATGAGCAACTCGGCGGGTGTTTCAAGAATAGCAGAGAACGCTAACCCTACCAGTGCACCTGGTCTATGCTCCCAGTATTTATTGGAGTCTGAGTCGCTGATTTACTTTTGTTACTTTGTATGTATTATTTTGGTTATTGTATGTTCTTTGTTGTGTTTGTCTGTTTTCCATGTCTGGTCTATGTCCCCAGATAACATTCTTTTGATATCCGCTAGAATCTTGGTTCCCTTGATTACTATTTTTTTAAAAGTAACCATTTACCAAAATAAGTGTTGTTAATGAAAATACATCATCAAAATATCTGTATATAAATTTAAAGGATTTAGCATCTTTTATATTTTTATTCTTCGCGAGATTCTGAAGAAATTCAGTCTCGTATGAATATAAAAACAGTTAATGCCCATAGGAATGCCAACTCGTTGAAAAACAGCTCCTCCAAATGTGACAAATATGTTATCAATGAGGAAATTAAGCATGTCGAAAACTGCTTTTCTGTGTAGCACACTTTACCCTTCTGTGACGTTTTAGAAAAACATGTTGATTTGTAACCAAGAAATACATAATTTTTCGAATCAGCAAAATATTTGCGAATAAGTCCTTTCAAACGAGAATTTAATTTATCATGTAACAATGTAGGATAAAGTTGAGAGTCAAGAATTTGTAGAGAACCAATTTCCAAAAAGCTGTATGTGATTTGTGGTGTTTGTAAGGTTCCACTAAATAGATAGGTTACTGCAGTTAATTAATGACAATTTGTGGAAATAAAGCTATATTGAGACACTTAAACAAGCAAATCCAACAATTTTTTCCTGTAAAAAGTATGTTTTTCAAAATCTTCATTATGAAGATCCAAGAGAAAATAATATATATATTATTTTCTATTTTGTCATGAAAATCTGTAGCCATGGTAACATAATAAAAATAAATATCAGTTTTCATAATATATTTTGGGTGCTTTCCCAGAATTAATTGTGGAAAAAACAGGGTTTCTAAAATATCAGGCACTTTAAAACTGCCAGAAAAAGTAAGCGGGCATGGTATTAACCTAAATCCCATCTGTATGGTGCAATATAACTCACAAATGAAATGAAATGGTTTAAATTCGGAATTAACATCTTCCCGACTAGACAACCCCAACCAGATTTTAGTCACTTGCAATGTGACTGCTTGTAAAGCAGGAAATGTTTACTTTTCTGGAGCACCTGGTTCCTCTCCTAATTTTTCTTTCTCTTTTTTTGTACTTTTGTGTTGTCTTGTTTCCCTTATCTTAAGGTTTTATAAGTAATTGAATTTTATTTTGTTATCTCACTTTTTTCCCCTGTTTTTTTTTTGTTTTGTTTTGTTTTGTTTTGTTTTTTTGTTTTTTGGTTTTTTTTGCAAGCACAGTTAACACGTTTTTCAGGGTGACGGACCAGTCCAGTCTGGACCGGGAAATACCAATTGCGTTTATTTTGCGTTCTTTTGCGCCACTAATTATTTGCACCAGTATTATGTTTTCGCTACTTTTTTACAAATTTGAACTCGTTTGTACCATAAATTAAGTAATCGATTCAGCCAATTTGATTTAAAAAAACAAAAAAAAAACAAAACGAATTAAATTATTCCGTGAGCATGAAAGCAAAAGTAGTCACGGAAAGCAATATTCTAGCTGAAAAGTGTTGTCCCGGTACAAAGACCAGAGAGGAAATACAGACACACATAACAAAAAACATAAAATAACCAAAATAATACGTTCAAGGAAACAAAAGATTAACGAGCAGCTCGGACTCCACTAAAAACTGGGAGCATGGATCAGATGCATTATCTGTAGGATAAGCATTCTCTGCTTTACTAGAAACACCCGACGAGTTGTTCATAATACGTCCGTGGTAGACAAAATAGGAAAGAAAAACTATGGCACACTGAACAAATCAATTCTCATCGTGCAGATGGATCCACGAGTTTGTAATGACGACAATAAAACTTCTGTACTGATGACTTCGATCGTGTAGCAACATAACAACATGACAACAAGTAATTACAATAATGCTCTTCGGCACATTTTGAACAATTCAGAGCATATCTCTTAGGTAGCATTACTGTTGATTTTCTTAGGCTTGATATTCGGTGTTCCTATTTTCTTATTTTGATTTCATGTGTATGTTCTAGAATCCTTTAAGTACATCACATCAGTATATACTTTAGCAGGGTAGTTTGTTCATTTGTTGTACACTTATATTGAACTTCCCCAATTTAATATTTTGGGTATGCAATTCAGCTTCGTGAGACTACTACTTACCAGGCATACTTGCCTATACCAGGGCAATTAAAACATTCTAAAAATGTATGCGGCACATATCAAACAGTCAACAATGAGATATAACAAAGGTTATCTAATATTAAAAGGTAAAGTTTAAAAGTTAGAGTATGGTTATCAATCTGAAAGTTTACGACAGCACAGAAAACTCCTGTAAAATTATCCGAAACTAACTACTTGTCAAAATATATTGATATACATTTACTAATTAACTAGAATGTAAATGTTGTAAATTTTGTTATTGTTTTATATAATATTATTAAAAGCAATCTGATTAAAACACGAGGTCTAAAATAAGTCAAGATAAGGGAGTAGCGTAATCAAAGATTTGGGTTAGATAATACATTATAGCCAATGTAAATGTTCTTTCAGTGGTATTGAATTGTCTTGAATAAATGTAAGAAATGCAATGGAAAGCTTGTAGTCTTAAACAATGTTCTGAAATTATTATTTTATATAAGTCTTTTTATGTACTTTATAATACAAACAAGTATTCATATGTCAATAAATATTAACTGAATATATTTTTTATAATAACTAATTCATATTAGTATGTGTTTCTTTCAATGTGTACCTTCGTGACATGTTTAGTACAAATCTCGATAAAAACTATTGTAGAACATTGGCATTTCAGTAGTTCTGTAATGGAATACAATTTTACGATTTATAAATTGTAACGTACCTTCAAACTCCTACATCCAATATGAGCCTATTGAGCACATTGAAATATGAGAACATGAAATGTCTGTATTGTGTGGCAAAGTAAAATTCACTGAATTTTGTGTTTGAACCTGCAGCTACAGCTTATTCCATAATTTCACAAAAACAACAGCAAATATGATCAAACAAACTCATTTGACTTCACCATGTAAATTCTTAATCAAATTTAGAACATTTAGTACATTTATGAAATGTAACGATTTTGTATCAAAGTTAACTATCTTTGATATGTTTATTTTTGTCATTTTTGTCTATTCTTGCAGTGAGTCCATTCTTCGGTGAACATAGAAGCAGTGCTATTGGTTTGATTGGTTTAATATTCGATGTCCAGCGGTGCATTGATGATGTGAATGTTAAAAATATTTTATTGTTATGAACACTACAATATTTGATAAACCATCACTTTTCTCCTCTTAAAAATCTTGATCATTTGGCGCATATATTCGGCGACAGTTTGGAAGTCTTGAGACAACATGTGCATATCTCTCTGGTAAATTTCTCCATTGTCCATTAATAAAACAAGCAAAAACTTCGTGTGGCGCATTGTTAAAAAACCGTTTATCAAAATTTTGATGACTCTTTGGTGTGCTAAAAGAAGTTACAAACATAGCACTGAAAACTTGTTTTGGTTGTGTTGTTTTGTAAGGTCCGTAAGAATTATAAAATAAATCCACTCCATTTATCAATAAAGTCAAATAGGTTATGAAAACACCTTTGCTAAACATAGTATATCGATAGGTTAATATTTTTCCTTGAAGAAATTGGATTAATAGACTCAACTAGGAAAATGGTCATTTAAATACCAAAGAAAAATGAGTTGGTGGACAATAAAAGAGCCATATAGTCATGATTTCCTAAGAAATTTGAGAGATGTCACATATGATGACTAAATCCATAGGCGATAGACTAATACTTTTTGAAGAGGTAAGTATGACATTATATCTTTACTAATTTACACATTAATTGCTATATCTTAGCCGTGGTAGACAACCCATGACCAAAACGAGAACCAATCAATTCTATTTATATTAATGTAATATAATGATTACATGTTATTTTAGTTTTGTAAATGTCATAGTTGCGACAATATTGGAATCTTAAAATAATTCGAGTTTTAAATGCCCTGCCAAATTTCAATACATGTATTCAAAGAAATGTATCATATATCTTTTGAAATGTTATGGGGACATTACCGTCTTTTTCGTCGTAGGTAATGTGCTTGTAGTAGATTGCTTTCCATAGTCTATGCTCCCAGCTTTTTTGTGGAGTCCGGGTTACTCTTTATTTTTGTTGTTTTATACGTATTATTTTGGTTATTTTGTGTTCTTCGTTGGGTGTGTCTGCTTTCCATGCCTGGTCTTGCATTCTTTGATTTCCGCTAGAATCTTGGTTCCCTTGATAACCCTTCCAAAACAAACTTAATGAGTACAAAAACGTGTGGCAGTAATTACATTTTAAAGAAGGAAAATCGGACACAAAAGTCGACATGTACCTGTCAGATACATGTATAAATAAATTTGTTAAATAGATATGTCTGTTTTACATGTCAAAAACACTACATATGTTATTTTTTTCCGTTGAAAATAGGTGCATTTCATTATCCGACAAGAGTATTTATTTGAGTGACAGGAAGCTCCAGATATATGCTACCAGAAATGAGGCTTTAAATCCGTAAAATAAAAAATCCGATAAATATTTTCAACTAATACAGAACAGAACATAATAAACTTTAAAGAATAAACTTCCTCTAGTGAACTGATTCTTATTCATGTATTAATTACGAAATTACTCTCATTTTCTTCAGAATGTAATACAAAAACAAAAGGAAATGAGCAACTCGGACTCCACTAAAAACTGGGAGCATGGACTAGGTGCACAGGTAGGGTAAGCGTCTTCTGCTTTTCTAGAAACACCCGCCGAGTTGCTCATAAAAAGTCAAGGGCGGCGTAGACAAACGAGGAAAGGAAAACTATGACCCGTTGAATAAATCAGTTTTCATGGTGCTGATGGATACACCATAACGATCCACGAGTTCATGATGACGACCATAAAACTTCTGTAGTGATGACTTCAATCTTGTAGCAACATAACCCTGTTCCAGAAGCCTTTTTGTTAAGAGTTCTAGCACGATACAAAACGTACGGCAAAGCTTTGTTGGCATAACGTATGAGGTGTGATATGATCACTCAATACATTTTATATAATAATTAAAAAAAAAATAGTGTAATACTTTACTAACCAATGATAGGATGGTATTGCGTTTCAGGAGAAATGAGATATCCGGAAAATGTGCAGTAGATTTGATCTGTTGTGCCAAAAAGCGCAGTGTTGTGGCTTTTGATATCCAAATAAACTTCGTCCCCTTGATTAAGGTGAAGTGTAGCAGAATTACTTCCGGTAATGTAGCCTGATGGGACATGGCCATATATGGAATTAACGTATATAAAATTGTGGTAAAGATCAATCCAAATAGACTTGTCTGAATGTGACAGTGCATGGAAATGAAAAACATAGACACCACTGCTTTTGGCTGTGAATTTCCCTGTCTGCATGTTGAAACCTAGGCCCTGATTAATGAAAACTCGATCGAATTTCACAACATGTCCCTGAGTTTGAGTATGGTGTGATGCAAGACCAACTGAGAAAGCAATCTCTTCAAGAGAATTTTCACTGACCCCTGGAATGATCCATTAAGAAAATTTTAGCAAAATACAAGCATTGTTTTTACTAAAAATTGCATATTATCAATGTTATTCTTTGTTTCTTTGATTTGTTTCATTTTTTGCTTCTCTGGCTTGACATTCAATGACATAAAATATTGGACAAAAATGTCTTAATGTCTTAATGATTATGAGAAATGTTTGACAAATATGTAAAAGACCAGTAGACAGCATCTTCCAAATCAAATAGAAAAGAGTATTGAGGCGTTTTATCATTGTTCATTCTTGGCGTGAGTAAACTGAATACTGTTTCCATACAGATACAAACCACATGGTCTCTACCTCTAGTTTTAATCGCCACGTTGTAAGCTTTATGTATCTCATCTAATGCTGGGGGTGGAATAAGATTAGCTATTATCACATTTAAAGTTTCAATTAAAATATGTTGAATCATAGTATTACTGTCGATGTGAACTTGACTATGATAAGAACATTGTTACACGTCGAGTAGGGACACAGAAGCTATCATATCGTGGTTTTACTGTTGATCGAAAAATACCAATCATATTAATAATGGAAATTACGATCTGCTATACACGTGTTTTAAGGAGTAACCTTTCATCAGTCGCACTAGAATCAAATACAAAGGAAGATCTAAATCTAAAAGTAATTGCAAACAAGAAGTACTTAAAACCAAAAACTATCCGCGATTTTGAAAGAGTAACCAAGGGAACCAAGGCCACAGCGGCAACCAAAAGAATGCAATCCAGGGACAAAGACCAGACATGGAAAACAGACACACACAACAAAGAACACAAAGCAACCAAAATCACACACACAAAGTAACAAAAGTAAATGAGCAACTCGGACTCCACTAAAAACTGGGAGCATGGACCAGGTGCACCGGTAGGGTAAGCGTCCTCTGCTTTTCTAGAAACACCCGCCGAGTTGCTCATAAAAAGTCAAGTCCGGGGTAGACAAACGAGGGAAGGAAAACTATGACCCGTTGAATAAATCAGTTTTCATGGTGCTGATGGGTACACCATAACGATCCACGAGTTCATGATGACGACCATAAAACTTCTGTAGTGATGACTTCAATCGTGTAGCAACATAACCCTGTTCCAGAAGCCTATTTGTTAGAGTTCTAGCGCGGTACAAAAAGTCTGCGTAGTCCCGGCAAGCTCTGGCATAACCTATGAGTTGTGATATGAACACTCCATACGCAGGAGCCGAAGGGATGTTGCCACAGGTGAAAGGAAAGTTGACAATTCTGAATGAAAAGTCATCACGTTTGTCGTAAAGTTTGGTCAATAGTTTTCCTTTACCATCGATTTCTAAGTGTAGGTCAAGATATGAGGCTGACTTCACAGTGTCTGTAGTATCATTTATCTCAAGTTCTTTTGGGTAGATGCGATGTATCAAATCCCAGAAATTAGGATTGTTTAAAGATAACACTGAAATTTGTAACACTGAGTTTTGATAAAAAAAAAAGTATGATATAATTCAGGGTCTGAAAAATCTGACTACTGGGTTGGTGAATACCATTGGTGACCTAATTGAGGAAGACCTAATACTTAACTTGAATTCATTTTCTCCACTACACTTACCTTAACAAATTTACATTGTTTTATTTAATTGAGACATGAATAGTTTCTTCCAACCATCTTAATTATTTCCTGAACTAGCATACTATTTATTAAACGCAAAGTGTGATTAAACAAACAGACGAGGAAAACACTAACCTTTCAAGACAATTGTTGGTGATAATAAAAACCCGGAGAACGTCGTGTAAATTTGGTTTGTTTTAGCATCTCCATAAACGGCACCATCACGTCTGGACTTAACAGAAATCGTGTCACCTGAGCTAACATGCATTATAACTGTATTACCAGAATCAGCCCACTCGTTTGGAGTTTTTCCGTAAGCTGAGTTTATGTACTGGTCATTATAATATAGGTCTAACCATAACTCCTGTTAAAAAAGTAATACACTGTTTCAGAATGTAAAGAAAAACGCAAAAATCAGAGAAAAGGCCACGGTCAAAAGGCAAACTATAGTAAGAATAAAAAAAAGATACACCAATCCATATTTTCATCTTTATCATAAATCTTTTTTTGCATTTTTTTCTACATAATTCATTGTACCTTTTTTCACTAATTAAACCATCCGTCCGTTGAATTTATTTTTGTGACATATTTATCAGTTTCTCTTTGAATGAATGTTTACATATTTGGTATATTGCTTTTGCATAGTGTACCGTGTCTTATCTTGCAACGTTCTTCGCTCATCTACTACCTGGGTATTCTTTGCACAACGTTTTGTACAATTTCTTTCGAATTTACTTTTTTTAAATTCTAGAGTTTGATTTCCGCTATAACCTTGGTTCCCTCAATTACTCTTTGCCAAACAGTATTATCATTTATCTATTAAAACTAACAGACTTGTGCAGTTGTGTTGGTAAAATGAGTGGCTTGGCTTTGGCATTTGACCAAAGTAAAACATGGATTTGTGTCCAGCAGAATAAAATATCGACAAAAACTTCCGAATCGTCAAAGACAAGACGTTTCAGATACTTCAAATCCAAATATTTGACCATAACGTGAAAACAGAAAAAAGAGCCAATCTATGTACACAATGTAACATGAGGATATAATACATGTAAATATGCAAACTAAAGTTCAACAATCAATTTTCCTCACACTGAACAAATCATTCATTTGCAATCCATGGGTAAAAATGCCGTTCGAAATAGTTCAAAGTCGGGATATACATACATCTTTGTATCTAATAGAAGTTATAAACTAATGGCTATAATTTCGTTTTATATTTAAGTATGATATGTTGTTAATATAAAATTAAAACACAGTCAACTTATTTGACGACGATTACCTGGTCTTTGGTAGCTAATGCATGGTAATGGAAAACGTATATACCGGAAGTGGGTGCTGTAAAAGTTCCAGTAGTTAAGTCATATATCTGAGAAGCCTCTGTGTTAATGACACGGTCATACATTACTTGTTGATGGGCTGTTAAGGACGTAGACTGGTTTAGACCCGCCGAAAACGAAACAATATAGTCCATTCCTGCTCCTGAAATAAATCAAGGTTATTACTAACTGTGTTATGTATTAATGTAATGTGAAATTAGTTTTAGGTAGCAAAACATTGTTTTATCACTCCGATTAACTCGTGTATTGCCACAGTCCATATGACATTTTGGCTGTAGTTTGGGCCATATCATTCATTTGGATAACTCTAATCGACCGGAATTCCCCCAGGACACTCCCCTTGAAATATCAGTGGACGTAGATTTATTTTTCCGCTATTCTCCAAATCCGAGGTAATGCCTAAATGTCCGATGAAACACCAAAATAATCCTTGAACCTGGCACTTAATTTACATGAAATAATTCTTTTCAGTATATATCTTATTTTATCTGTCTTTTTCAAGCATTTCGACAATTTTAAGTCTCTTAAACATTTCACTGAGTAATTAATTTAAGAGTAATCAAGGGAACCAAGGTTATAGCGGTAATCAAAAGAATGCAATCCAGGGACAAAGACCAGACATGGAAAACAGACACACACAAAAAAAAAGAACATAAAGTAACTAAAATCATACATACAAAATAACAAAAGTAAATGAGCAACTCGGACTCCAATAAAAACTGGGAGCATGGACCAGGTGCACCGGTGGGGTTAGCGTCCTCTGCTTTTCTAGAAACACCCGCCGAGTTGCTCATAAAAAGTCAAGTCCGGCGTAGACAAACGAGGAAAGATAAACTATGACCCGTTGAATAAATCAGTTTTCATGGTGCTGATGGATACATCATTACGATCCACGAGTTCATGATGACGACCATAAACTTCTGTAGTGATGACTTCAATCTTGTAACAACATAACCCTGTTTCAGAAGTCTATTTGTTAGACTTCTAGCGCAATACAAAAAGTCTGCGTAGTTTCGGCAAGCTCTGGCATAAAGTATGAGTTATATGAACACTCCATACGCAGGAGCCGAAGGGATGTTGCGACAGACGAAAGGAAAGTTGACTATTCTGAATGAAAAGTCATCACGTTTGTCGTAAAGTTTGGTCAATAGTTTTCCTTTACCATCGATTTCTAAGTGTAGGTCAAGATATGAGGCAGACTTCACAGTGTCTGTAGTATCCTTTATCTCAAGTTCTTTTGGGTAGGTGCGATGTATCAAATCCCCGAAATGAGGATTGTTTAAAGATAATACGTCATCTATATAGCGGAAACTGAGATTGAAGGATCTAGCAAAACGATATTCTTTCTTTCTGATCAAATCAGCTATAAAGTCAGCCTCATAAGAGTGAGGAAATAGGTCAGCAAGTAAAGGAGCACAATTTGTTCCCATTGGAATGCCGACGGTTTGTTGAAAAACATGTTCACTACACTGGACAAATATGTTGTCGATTAAAAATTCCAGCATTTTGTAAACATCTTCCTTTGTATACTTCGAAGATGATTTGGAATTATTTCTTACAAAGTATGAGGAATCTCTACCAAGAACTATATATTTGTATCTAGGTGTACCATCTTTTTTGGAAAAACAACAATGTATAATGTTTTTAAGTCGGGATTTTAACTGAGTATGGGGAATAGAGGTATAAAGTGTTGAAAAATCAATTTTTTAATGCTATTATATTCAGATAATAGTCTTGAACTGATTGTCTCCAAAAGATCTTTCGAATTTTTCAGGATCCACATTGAATTAATACCACTACGGGAGTAACAAGTGTTGTGGTAGGACTGCAGACCCTTTTTGACAGTTGTGAGTATAGAAGTTAAAAGTTTTGAAAGTTGTTTGGTGGTGCATTTTGCAGATCCAGCTATGAAATGTTGTTTGTATGGATTCTTGTGAAGTTTAGGAATCCAGTACATAGACGGTAAATCACAATCATCGTCCTTGGTAGAGAGACCAAAAGAGGATAGCACAGATTTATGGTTTTCCACAATCTCTTCTTTGGAGAGAGTGGTAGCCGTATAGGTCTTATCACTGCTATTATTTTCTACGTCAACCTTTGATAATACACAACTGATATTCTGGCACACATCCAAGTATCTGTTGGAATTAAGAGTCTGCCCATTTTTCGTCTCACTCAGATCAAAGTTCATTAGAGTTATGATCCAACATATAAAAATAATGCAAAAAAACTAATTAAATTGCATTTTTTTTTTAGTTTTTTAGAGAAAATGAGATAAAATTAACTTTCAGTACTCCGACGATTATTGAACCTTATTTGCAAATAAAAGGTAATGCGTCTCAACTCAGCGTATTCTAATGCGACTAGCGGATTCACTCTAGGATTGTTTGACCATAAAGTTTCACATTGCTTTGGTGTTCAAATAATTATGCAATTGTGTTTTACGTTTCTTTACATAAAGGGTATATTTTAAGTATACTCTTTGGTACAAACACGAATTGCACACTGTGTTACCCCTTATAAACAGAGTTAATATACAGGTATAATTTACTTTTTAAAAGAACACCCGTAAAGGTTGTATAGACCTGATCCTCTCTTCCATACAGCATGACGTCATAGTTGTCTCGAGCTTTGATATATACAACGTCTTCGTTCATGAGATCAAGCAGGACAGAGTTGCCAGCGTCGACATAGTCACTAGGGGTTCTTCCGTAGATTGACACAACGTATTGGTCATTTTTAAACAGCTCGAGCCACACATGCTGATCGCTATTGGTTACAGCGTAAAAATGGAATGCATACAGTCCTGGTACAGTGCAAACGAACTTTCCCTCTGACGAGAACATGGCATTGATATTGGTGACGGTTTTGTCAAAAGTCAGGACTTCACCTTGAGTAAGATGAACATCTGTCATTCGGCCTTTGGTAAAAGCGACAACTGTAGCTTCATTTGGTTCGAGAAGAAGGCCTGTATAAATATATAAGAAATTTCTGGGAAGATTACCTCAGAAATGGAAAAGGATTAATTCAGAAAACTTATTTACAAATTGAGAAACTAACAGATGTATTCACTAAATTGTATAGATAAATATACACTTATCTATTTATACAAATGTGTTTAAAATCTAACATATCGATTTTTTATTTTGAATTAGATCATTACGTAAAACTTCTATTTAATGTATACATTTTTACCATACCTGATGAGGAGGAAAAAAATGTCCCTGCAAGTAATATGAACAGCATTATTATCATCGCAACGAAATGGAAATGGACAACTTATTGAACTTGTTTTATCTTTGAGGATTGTCTACAGTTTACCTGTGTATTTAACATGAAAATAAAAGCATTCTATATTGTACGATTAAAGATCTTCCCTGTGACCTTGCTGAAAATACTATTTTCTTTCTAGATTTTGGTCAGCCTTGTAAATTCATTAGGCAACGATATTTGGATGATGTAAAAAAATAAATAAAGAGTGTCATAACTTTCATTGTCAATAATGGCTTATAAATTGATTTACATGTTTTTACAGAAAAACTCAATTTATTTGCAGTATTCGTTTAGATTTCTGAAGATCAAATGAGCGGCGATAATTTTAATAAATGTCTAGCAATTATGCAGAGCATTCTGGTGGTTGTTTTTGCTTTTTTAGTGAGATTGTGTTTTTGTTTTTGTATGTCACCGATAGTGAACAGTCTCTGTCTAATCTAATTTAATCAAGTTCGATCATAATAAACGTTTTTTGTTTCTTAGGGATGAATATGTACATTATGTTACACGGAGACTAATAAGCTATTCAATTCTCTTCAGTACCAGTCTACATAAAATTCAGACACTGCCAATGATAAAGTGATTCATGGTGAACCCACCAAACAAACGATGTTTTTTTAGTCTACATTTGCTACACTTTCAAATAACGATAATCATTTCTACATTCAGATCTGCACCTAGAAAATTGCACATTCATCATAATCTCCCACTTAAATCAACCAAATAAAACCAAACCAAGAACAAAAACACTAGCAAAGTGCCAATTTCATGTACAATCTATGTAAATTTTGTCTCAGAAACGCAACATCCAACTGAAAAAGTAAGACTGCCTTTGTGATCAGTATCTGTTTCTGAACAAGAGATAACACTGAATTCGGATATGCATGTATCACCTTCAGTCTGATTTTTAGAAAGATTTAAGATTCAAATTCGGTTTTTCAATTAGTACACGAAATACATGGACAATCATACATTGCGACAAAAACAAACCATATAAATGAACACAAGGATAATCAAGGAAACCAAATTTTAACAATTATCAAGAAACATATTTCAATGATCAAGTCTAGAAAGGGAAAATGTACATACACATTTAAACACATAAAATAACCAAAACAAAACACGTTCAAAGATACAAAAGTAAATGAGCAACCCAGACTCCACTAAAACTGGGAGCGTGGACCAGGAGGATCTGGTAGGGTAAGTATCCTCCGCATTTTTAGAAACACCCGCCTTGTAGTTTTGACAATATCTTGCATAACATACGAGATGTGATATAAACACTCCATGTGCAGGCTCTGAAGAGATGTTGCCATAGATGAAAGGAAAGTTGACAATACGAAATGAAAAGTCATCGTGTTTCTCGCCTCATGAGAAGTCAGCCTGTAGCGGAACATTGGGATACCGACCGTGTGTTGAAAAATAAAATACATTCACCACACTGGGCACATATGTTGTCGATAAAAAAATGTAGCATTTTGACATCTTTGGTATATTAAGATGATGATTTCGAATCGTTTGAGTATCTCTACCAAGTACTACGTATTTGTATAAAGGTGTTCCTTCCATCAGTGATACGACCTATACTGCTACTACACTCTCCAAAGAAGAGATTGGGGAAAACCATAAATCTGTGCTATCCTCTTTTGGTCTCTCTACCAAGGACGATGATTGTGATTTACCGTCTATGTACTTGATTCCTAAACTACACAAGAATCCATACAAACAACGTTACATAGCTGGATCTGCAAAATGTATCACCAAGCTTCTTTCAAAACGTTTAAATTCTATACCCACAGCTTCAAAGAGTCTGTAGTCCTACCACAACACTTGTTACTCCCATAGTTGTATTAATTCATTTTAGATCCCAAAAAATTCAAAAGATCTTTTGGAGATGATCAGTTCAAGACTACTATCAGAATATAATAGCATTAAAACCTATTTTTTCAACACTGTATACTGCTATTTCCCATACTTAGTTAAAATCCCGACTTAAAAACATTGTACATCGTTGTTTTCCGAAAAAAGATGGTAAACCTAGATACAGATATATATTTCTTGGTTGAGATTCCACATACATTGTAAGAAATAATTCCAGATCATCTTCCAAATATACAGAAGATGTTAACAAAATGCTGGAATTTTTAACCGACAACATATTTGTTCAGTGTGGTGGACGCGTTTTTCAACAAACGGTCCGCATTCCAATGGGAACAAGTGCTCCTCTACTTGCTGACTTATACCTTTACTCTTATGAGACTGACTTTATAGCTGATCTGATCCGAAATAAAGAAAATCGTTTAGCTAGATCCTTTGTTCTCAGTTTTCGCTATATAGATGACGTATTACCTTTAAACAATCCTAATTTAAGGGATTTGATACATCGCATCTACCCCCAAAGAACTTGAGATAAAGGATACTACAGACACTGTGAAGTCTGCCTCATTTCTTGACCTACACTTAGAAAACTATTGACCAAACTTTACGATAAACGTGATGACTTCATTCAGAATTGTCAAATTTCTTTTCGTCGGTGGCAACATCCCTTCAGCACCTACGTATGGAGTGTTACTATCACAACTCATACGTTATGCCAGAGATTGCCGAGACTACGCAGACTTTTTGTATCAAGCTAGAATTCTAACAAATAAGCTTCTGGAGCAGGGTTATGTTGCTACAAGATTGAAGTCATCACTACAGTTTTTTATGGTCGTCATCATGAACTCGTGGATCGTTATGGTGTATCAATCTGTGCCGTGAAAACTAATTTGTTCAACGTGTCACAGTTTTCCTCTCCCCTTTCGTCTACCCCGGACTTGACTTTTTATGAGCAACTCGACAGGTTTTTTTCTTTTAAAAACTTTAACATAGTCATATTCATTCTTATTGTGGTTATTCGCCTGTTTTATAGATTGAAACGTAATTCTTGAACACAATCGTGAATATGAAACCCAAAAGGTGACCGGTGTCTTCCTGATACTAGTACATGTACTTGGGTTCTCGTTTCTTGCCTGTGTGTCTGTGTGTATCATTTTGTTTCTTTGGTGTTATTTGTTATGTGTCGGTCGTTCTATTTCATGTTCCTGACTATCATTTTAACTTTGGATTCTTGTTTTTGAATTTGGAATTTCTCCATTATTTGAATAGTGTACAATTTCATACTCCTTGCGACTTCCATGATACATTTGCATTTTACCATCTCATTTTTTTAAATAATACCAATGCATCATTTTATAAATGTTCAAGGTTTGATGCTCTTACAGAAATTATCTTATTATAATCTATTTACTAAAAAACTTTCAATGGATGGCTTAAATTCACCAAAAAAAAAGGCAAAGACAGAAAGGGGAGTACACGTCACATTAACATATATATTAGCAAACAATGACATTCTATTTTTAGCATAAAAAAAGATGCAGTCAAAGCTATATAAGGGTTTTAAATCGTATAATGTTGTACCAATATTTCGTCAATCATACGACTTAAAAAAAATTGATTTTTGCAGATGATGATAATTGAATCAGAATATCCGAAATGATATTTTGAAAGCCTTAAACCCATCAATATAATCATTATATAAAT
Source organism: Perna viridis (assembly GCA_037379345.1). Taxonomy (NCBI): domain Eukaryota; kingdom Metazoa; phylum Mollusca; class Bivalvia; order Mytilida; family Mytilidae; genus Perna; species Perna viridis. Next base: position 2,029,225 of record CM074520.1, read on the forward strand.
ACTCTTATAAAAGTTGTTGAACGACGTCACGCAAAAAAAAACCACCGGAATATTGATTTTGTGTTTATTTTAAGAGTGTAACAATCTATCTCTTTGATAAAGTTTAACATTGTTGTGTTTCCCACGTACACCGGATAAAAGAGAAGAAATTGGACGGATATATATCTAAACAGAAAACAATAGTATCATTTTAGTCTTGTAAAGATTTTTAAGTGTTTTGCTGAAATTATCAGTGCAGTAACTTCCCATATCTGACTGCAATTAAAACATATATTAAATTATTACTAACAGCCAGATTGAATACTTAGAAATTCGTGTTTTTCACCTTCAGCTTATTTTTATGTTTTTATATAAGTATATAGGGGCACTCGTTCGTTGTACCTGTGTATAATGATGTTTTAGGGCCAGCTGCTGCCTGCACTGTGGTATGATGGTTTCCACAGAACAAACGATGCTTTTTCAGTCATCTTATGCTATATTTTCAAATAACGATAATCCTTTCTATATTCAGATCTGTACTTTTGAGAAAATCATACATTTATCTCCCACCAAAATCAACAAAATCTAACAAATCAAGAACGATAATTTCTGCAAAGTGCCAGTTTCATGTACAATCTATACAAATGATTTTTATCTCAAAAGCGCAATCCCCAAATGAAAAACTAAGGTTTGTTATGTGATCAGTAACTGATTCTGTATAAGAAATAAAAGTGAATTCGGTGTGTTTTTGCCATGCATGAATCACATCCTGTCTAAATTTTTTAAAGACTGCTACTTAAATAGTTTGAGAAAAACTGCCTCCTTTTAATATCGACAAAACGAACCGGCAAGATGAGAAAATAAGTTCATTATTTCAACATTTGACTTCATCAATGGCAACGAATACGAAATCCCCTAGAACTTAGATAAAAAGATCAAGACCACCAAACCAGGTTCCACACTGGTGGCAGTTCAGGAACCGGTCCCTTTGGTGATTGAAAGAAGGCCAAAGTACCTTAACATACATGTACAAAGTTCTGTGGTGACAAAAGAATCATTTCCGAATATGAGCGAACAAACAATAAAGAGATCATGAACTTTTTCTTCTTGTCATGCTGTCTTGATTAAATTGTTTTCTACCTTTGGTTTCAATTTGGGCTCTATAGACACACATATTAACATACCGACCAGTGTTCTGAAGGTTAAGATTGGACTTTCAACATCTTTGCAAACCCATCGCCCAGTAAACAATAGAGGATACAATGAACCATATAGATCGATGATTAACAAGAAAAGATTTAATTTTTATTTGTTGTGTGTATCTGTTTTCCATCTGGTCTTTGTCCCTGGATCACATTCTTTTGATTACTGCTATAACATTGGTTCCCTTGATTACTCTTTGTGAGACAAAATTTAATCATATGATTGATGCGCTATTCTGCAAAAGTAATACTTTATTATATATTACTTACCTTTGCAGAATAGCTCATCACCCATATGATGTATCCTTGCTCGAAGTAATCGGAAACCTGTGTCTGCGAAACCCGCGGTTACTATATCAAATGAGAAACCTTCTTACAAAATCGTGATGAGAGAATTAATTTGCATATCCAAAGGAATTTGAAAACTAATTTTACAAATATTCCTTCTGCATGAATCTACTTCTGCATTGTTCCTTTCTTTCATTGTCCACTTCATATGAAATTCTTATTTTTTTACACTTTCTATAAAATTTACAGTCATAGTTGTTATTTGCCATTATAAGATATACAGTTGAAAAAGTAATCAAGGGAACCAATGTTATAGCAGTAATCAAAAGAATGTGATCCAGGGACAAAGACCAGATGGAAAACAGACACACACAACAAAGAACTCAAAGTAACTAAAATCATACATACAACGTAACAAAGCATATGAGGAACTAGGACTCCACTAAAAACTGGGAACATGGACCAGGTGCACCGGTAGAGTAAGCGTCCTCTGCTTTTCCAGGAACACCCACCGAGTTGCTCATAAAAAAGTCAAGTCCATGGTAGACGAAAGAGGAAAGGAAAACTATGACACGTTGAACAAATCAGTTTTTATGGAGCAAATGAAGTAATGACTTTTTGAAAAAGGATCAGTATTTTCTTGTGTGGTCAGTATGTGGTTATTTCTTAATACATACATTTATATTGAGTGTTGATATGGATAAGGTTCATTTTCTGTCTTTTGGGAGTTAGATTACATCTATATATATATATATATATATATATATAGAAAGGTCTGAAAAATTCCCAACGATGTTAGAACTGTCAAATTTGCGATGCAAATTTTTGGTCGTTCCCTCCGCGGGAATCGAACTCGTACTGCTGTGACATCTATGGCAACACCGGCTGCACAAAGTCCAACGCCCTAGACCACTCGGCCAGCTAGGATATATATATATATATATACAAACGTCTCAGAATGTGACGACTCTATTTGCTACACTGCTCCATCGGATCAAATTGATACAGGGAAGAATTATAAACGTATATAAAGGTCTGAAAAATTCTTAACGATGTTAGAACTGTCAAATTTGCGATGCAAATTTTTGGTCGTTCCCTCCGCGGGACTCGAACTCGTACCGCTGTGACATCTATGGCAACACCGCCTGCACAAAGTCCAGCGCCCTAAACCACTACTGGACTTTGTGCAGGCGGTCTTGCCATAGATGTCACAACGGTAGAGTCGTCACATTCTGAGACGTTTGTGTGTGTGTGTGTGTGTGTGTGTGTGTGTGTGTGTGATTATAATTGAATTCTGAAATTTGGGATTTAAAGTTGATGTTTATATGAAACAACATAATACAACGCTTGTTTTGTAAATCCATTGTCAAATTTACCTTGCCCTGTTCCCAAATATTAATGTCAGAAGGAGATAACTAGCCTTAGCAATTTCATATTAGCATACTGACTCAACAACCATGGAATTACAATAGTCTGTTGATGAATTAATATTGTCATGATGACTATGTATCAATATTTTGTATGTATTGAAGTTTTGATTTTTGATCATTATCATATATTTCAAACGTAATGTATGAAAACCCATCTCCTGGTCCATTGTAAATATCACCATTTCCTTGTACATTATGAATATCAACATCTCCTGGTAAATATGAATATTACCAGTAAAAGGAAAAGGGGAAGGGAACCGTTTTATTGAATGTTGTCTTGATACAGTTTTTAAAATCGTAGATGGTGATAGATGTGTCTTATGTTGAGACGGAGTGTTTTCTTCTAGTAAAATTTGTTAGTTCTTCACATGGTGTGTTTTCTAGTTTATCTTGTCTAATTTTGTTAGATTTGCCTATTCTTTATATGTTGGTTTTAATCTTATTCTTTCAGTTAGCAATGAGGGTTTACATTCTTGTGAATGCATGTGGTCAGTATTGGTTTGACTTTTCATGAGCAACTCGGCGGGTGTTTCTAGAAAGGCAGAGGACGCTTAGCCTACCGGTGCACCTGGTCCATGTTCCCATTTTTAGTGGAGTCCGAGCTGCTCATTTGCTTTTGTTACTATGTATGTATGTTTTTTTCACCTACTTTGATGTTGTACCGATATGCCATCATCTTTCATTTCATTACTTGGAAGTAATATATCGGTATAATACAATACCTCGTTATTTCAAGCAATTATATCGATATTTCGAAGACAAAGTCTCTTTTTTGGCTTCGTCATGTATTTTTGACATAGAGGTGCAATATTTTCTTATTTATGTCTTTATTTGAGACACGCAAATGATGATGATGAATAATTAAAATTTATACTGAGGAAAATGTGTTTTTCAAGATTGATCTTGAACCTGACACAGTTTCTGAAATTGATGGTTACGATCTTTCATATAAGTAATGAAATTATTATATTAAATTTTAACATATAGGAAGAATTTTGATGAGCTTGTACGACAATAAGTGTTAGTAGACCTTTTGCTTTTGCTTTTGCTTCGTTTTGTTTTGTTTTGTTTTGTTTTCGCTTTTTTTCTTTTCTTTTGTTTTGTTTTGTTTTGTTTTGTTTTGTTTTTTTGTTCTGTTGTTTCTGTTTATTTATTTATTTATTTATTTTTGTTTGTTTGTTTGGTCTTTTTTGTTTGTTTGGTTTTTTTTTATTGGGGGGAGTGTATATTTAGGTTATAGTACAATTTTTATTGTGCTGAACAGGTTTCAGGGGTCAGTTGAAGGCAGAATACTGGCGTATAAATTTGTTTTTCAATGAATGCCTACTTTTTCAGAAGCAATAAGACCAGTTGTCAACTGTTTACAAATATAAACTACATATACATTTGATTGAAGACGAGGTATCTTGAAATACATAGACGTTGCCTTTGAAATAAACTTTATTTGTAACACATATTTACTACTGAATCTATACTTAACTGTCACCTTGACATTCACCTGGAGTCCATATTGGGGAGGCGTTGTCATAGATACCTTCTTGACGGTATCTCGTGCCGTCATAGAAAACATATTTTGCTCTATAGCCTTTCTCCAAACCACTTAAGGAAAATGTGTAATATCTATCCCTTGCATTTATATAAAACTTTGAAACCCACTGCCAAGTTTGATATAACTCAGTGCCAATCTGATCAACAGATTGTATGGTAACATAGTCATATGAATTTGGAGTGTAGAAAAAGAAATTCTTTAAATATACGGCTACATAACCGTCTTTCATAGTAAGTTTGATCTGAGCAAAACACGAAGGTTTATCTTCATAATATGGAAGATTTTTCAAATAGACATAACCCAATCCACAGTCGTCCCAATTATAAGATGTACGAACGACGTGATTGTTTTTCCAGTAACGAACATGCATTCCATTTTCAATGTAGGCATTAAAAGTTTTCTTTCCTGTCGTTTTCCCCCATGTCCATTCCCAAGTCACGCGCTTGTTGTTTATATCTACCAGCTCAACCCATCCATTATAATCAGAATTTATGTCATTGAACCACAGTTGAGCTTTGCCATTCTGAAAGTCCATTGCAATAATGAACAATTCGTCAGTAGTTCTGCATATGTCGGAAGAATCTCTTCTAATACGATTATAACCGGGTTGGTGGCATTGTCCGTTGTTCTGAACCTGAAGTAATGCGCCTCTGTTAGCATTCAAGAAATTTTGAATGTCATTTCGTCTTTGTCTTGTTGCAGCTTCATCCTGGGCGTTATTTTCTCTCATACCACCGATTAACTGGGTGTATCCAACGTATAATCGAACTCCTGTATTATTATTAACAAATTGCTGGATTATTTGATAACATCTATTACATGGTAGAAAGTATGTATACATATATATATCTCTTACATTCCTGCTTCCGTATTGAGATATGTACCAGTTCTGCAAAGAAGGGTACACTAGGTTTAAGGCCATATCTTCCGTGTGAACAGTAACTCCGCGTCTCCTTCCCAAAATTGTTCCGTATACGGCGCCATTTATGTCCACAGTCACACCAGCATAGTTCTGGGGATATATCCTTTCATTTACATTAAATTCAGGTGAGATCAATGGGCCTTGGGAAATGTGGGGTTGCCTGGGAACGTATTGTACTTGTCCCCGTCTTGAATTTGGTGGTGGCACAAATAAGGCGCAATACTGATTAGTGTGGCGAATTTCTCTAAAATCTCTCATCAAATGCTCCAAAATCTGGGCGTGAGCCTCGTTATCGTCTATACCATAGATCGATGACAACAGATTAGCAAACAACACTATGAAAGTGAGTTTCTTCAACCATTGCTGCTCAGACATCTTGAACCTATCGTTATTTAATGCAGACTTCGGAACTCTAATATGAACGAGCTCTCATAACTTATTCATTGCATATAACAGCGCATGCACATGAACTAACAAATAATAAATCTCTTTATGTATTATACCAATATACCCAAATACGGATACGATTTTAAGCAGTTGAATAATAAGTTAAACGACAAATAAAGTTTAAAATTCTTGTTGCATCATTTTTGTGTTTTAACTATTGTTCTGCCTAAAAACCAGGCAGAGGGTGTTTCATCATATCTCAGGATAATCGATGAATTTAAACTGTTCAAATACATACGATACTTCCTATATTCATTTCCTTGGGTTTGCTATATAACGTGAAATATTTATTGACCGGTTCTAATGTAAACGTTCTGGCGGGAAATTTTCCCTAGCTTTAAGTTTAAGTGTTAATATCTCAATTGGGCAACTTTCATTTTCACAATACCCTCGCCCAAAACCAATCAAAATACAGCATTTTTATATAAGATGGAATTGTGTCGTGTATTTCCATTGAATTCCGCGGAGATTCTGCGAACCAATAAATATTTGATGAATTTGTTTATGCTGTGCATGAGTTTGATATGCTTGAACAATTTCAACAGCATCAATCATCAGCAAAAAACTTGACTGTTGTCATTAAAAATATCTGCTCCGTCAATTACAATAGCAGTGATTAGTTTAATAATTAAAGATAGCAGCCACGTTTATTAGCTAATGAGAGGGAAATGAAGGGAACAAAGGATTAGAATAGTAATCAAAACAATATAACCCAAGTACAACGACTACACCACGAAAACAGACATACACAACAGAGAACATGAAATAACCAAAATAGCATGCACATAGAAACAAAAGTAAATAAGCAACTCGGACTTCACTAAAAATTGATTGAAACCATGGACCAGGTGCACTGGTAGGGTAAGTGTACTCAGTTTTTCTATAAAAAAAAACCTCAGAGTTATACATAAAATGTCATATCAGGGTAGACGCAAGAAGCTCGAAACAGTGAACAAATCGGTTGTCATAGTGCAGATGGATACACAATTACGAGGCAATAATTTCATAATAACGACTGTAACACTTCTGTAGTGATGACTTTAATCCTATAGAAACATAACCAAGATTCAAAAGCCTAACTGTAGGAAACCTCGCACGATTAAAAATGTGTATAGTTTCTACAAGCTCTGACATTAAGTACGAGTTTTGATATGGAAATTACATACGCAAGAGCTGAAGGAATGTTGTCACTAATGAAAGGAAAGTTGACGGTACGAAATAAGAGGTGCGTTTGTCGTTAACTATGGTCATGGGTTCCCTTTCCGTCGATCTGTAAGAGTCAAGATATAAGGCCGACTTCATAGTATCTGTAGTGTAATTTATCTCAAGTATTATGGGGTAGATGCGATGTACAAAATTCCCGAATCTAGGACTGTTTAACGATACAACGTCATCTATATATATATAGACGTAGCTTACGGTGTTGGTGTCATTTTTGGTAACGTCGAAATCGGTAAGATTTGACGTCTTTTTTGTATTGCGACGAACATCGTTCTATAATTGTTACATGTAAAAAGAAGTGTGCTTAATTATTTTTTTACATAAAATAACATACACGACATGTTTTATCATTTAATTATCTGATTCGATATTAATTTTTCGTACGTTTTGGTCAATTGAAGTGATCAGATTATATCCTGATATGGTCAATAGTTTGGCATCAACCATTTAAGTAGCACTCCAGCTAAGAATCATGCAAAATGGGATTCATGGGTAAAAAGCCTACATATTTTTATTTTTGATATTTTGTTTGAAATATCATAGTCAACGGATATTAACATGTGTTTTTCATATAACCCGTGCTCTTAGGAGATAAAAATTATATAGAATGCACTGTAGATTTCAAAATTAAGGAGATAACTCTGTAAATCACGCTCAAATACAATAGAATCTATTGCATTTTCAATGTCGATTATCTCCTAAGAGCAGGCAGATTTGAATGAATAATTACACATTTCATAGTATAGACCCATAAAACAACTTAATTACAAAAATAAAAATATGTAGCCTTTTTTGGGGTGTATCACACTTTTCAGATTTGCATGATTTTTACAAAGACGACTACTTAAAAATGATTTGAAGGAAATTTTATCCTATGAGAAAAATGTTAGGAATTATGTAACAAATTTCGTGATGCGAAAAAAGTAAAACACCCTCACTAAAACAGAAAGCCAACAAACCTACAAGCAAAAAAAATAAAGTAGCACCCCCCTCCCCCCGGAAATCATATTGTAAAAGCGTATAAAGTGAATCTTTCCTATTTGGTTTTACATCTCTAATGTAGATGTATGTTGATATTTCCGAATACATGTACTCGTTTCGAAATTTTATAAGGTCTGTTGCCAAAGATAAAAAATTGCTAAACATTACGAGAAAACAAAACCTTGGCAAATCTCCCTCTTTGAGAAAATTTGAGAGCGAAATACCGTTTTTATTATACGACGAAAAACTGTTCGCATAACTTTAAAAAAGATGTCTAACATTTTGTCTTCGAATCGGTTTTTGTCCATTTTTACAGTCCACATCAAAGGGGAGATAATTGTGATATTGTAATACGCTTTGATCTTATCATTACGTCATGAAAAATATGACATCGTCTGCAGCACAAACTGATCTTTCCAAAAAAGTTTGTTTTATCAAAATACGCCGAGAAAAAACTTAGATATATTGGTGAAATGGGAAGCAAGCATTTCTTAACGTTACCCGTCCACATATGAACATGGACGTTCTTGTGATCGAATAATGCTTTACATCCACAATTAACGGCATCTTTCAAAGATTTATGATTGTAATCCTAAAACAGCAACCATTTTCGAACATTTTAATATCTATATTGCCTTTGATAACTCCACATTATAATAGCAATATTTCGGTTTTCGTAACCAGCCGCGGTTCAATCGAATGTGACACCAACAACTTACGCAACGTCTTAGGAAACTGAGATGAAAGATATGACTAAACGATGTTCCTTCTTTTAGATAAAATCGGCTATACAATCGGCCTAATAACGGTAAAGGAATAGATCAGTCAGTGATGCTATCATACTCCGATAATAGGTTACCAGAAATCTTTCGAATTTTTCAGGATCCACGTTAAATTGATGCCTCTACGAGAGTAAAAAGTGTCGTGGTAAAACTGAAAATTAAGAAACAGCCGCGAAGAAGTGTAACTTGAGATATCTTATAAATAGAAATAAATCGCAAAACTGAGTCTTTTAATTGCACCACCTAATAATTGATCCAAATGCAATAAAAAAAATTCATTGATGCCTGATTCATAAGCCAAATAACATTCAAGATAAAACGCGAATGGAATCAATATTTAATTTTCTATTTTCCGTTTTGTCGGTAAAAATGGTAACCAATAATTTTACTATTAACATATGATGAGAACGTATTATAAAACAACCTACAAATGGGACATTTCTTAACATATTACCAAACACCCTGAAAAATATATTAGTTTTGTTCATTTGTCTAAATTATCAAAAGTTGACAAAAATGAGAAACAAATATTATGCGTATTGGTTTAAACATTTAGATTAACGAAAACTATTTCTTTATTTCTTGTTCATGTCTGAACAAAAAAGCTGTTTTACCAATGCGATCAAGAGGTTTTGTTTCTTTGTCCAGCCATCAAGCATCATTTTCTAACAATGATCAAACCTCACTGCACTATAAACTATGGTGATATAAAACAATATTTCTTAACAATAATTGACAATAAAATTTATTTTCCAAGTAAATTGAAATGAAATTTCAGAAGTGTTTGACACAACATAACATAGATAGTTTTTTCTATAGATTTTTTACAACGCCAATTTTTAACAACTATAGATATCACTTTTTGGATATCACTATATTCTTTAATAAATGGGCAATACATATTTGTTTAAATTTGCATTTACATCATAAAGCATCTATAAAGGATAGTAATGACATGTAGGAGGCGGGTGTTATCCTGTCCATAGATCTATAATGCAAATGTCTAAAAACCGTCATACACTAATCAGATAAATCACAACCTACCAATTCTATATATATAAACCATCTTACTTTTATACCATTTTGTGTTGTGCTAGCTAATGCTGATGAAATTATTTTCAAGTCATTTGGAATCCATATAATGGAAAAGTTTTTTTTTTGTTTTTTTGTTTTGTTTTGATTTGTTTTGTTTTGTTTTGTTTTTTTGTTTTTTTGATGTGTCATTAATGTCTTCCGTATGAACAGGTATGTAAAATATGTTTTATGGTAAGAATTCAATTATAACCTTTTTAACTCTTATATCAAAATTACATCCACTGCTTTCACATAACTTCTTTATTTTTTAACATTTATATCAAATAATTGTGTGTTTCGTGTATTTAGTTACATGTACTATTAGCTTAAATACCCTTGCCGTGTTCTAATGTCTGTTTCCTATATATTGGTAATAATTGTAGTCTACCTTAAAATGATCCTTTTCTTACATTCATGACCTTTCACACCTTTTCAAAATGGGTGCAACAATTAATTTTCCTTAACATATAAATCTGTAGTATTAGAGAATTGCCACATTCAACACCAGTAAGGAGTAATCAATTTTTAAGCCTAATGAAGTCTTGTTTTCGAAGGTGCTAAGTCGTCCTGGTGTGGTCAACGAAAGTTCAACAGATTATAGTTGTACATTATGTTTCATTAGATAGTTTTTTTTTCAGCAGCACCAAAGATAAATAATATATATATATATAGATGTATATACATATTATTTGTATGTAAACGTATAGAAAGGTCTGAAAAATTCCCAGCGATGTTAGAACTGTCAAATTTGCGATGCAAATTTTTGGTCGTTCCCTCCGCGGGACTCGAACTCGTACCGCTTTGACATCTATGGCAACACCGCCTGCACAAAGTCCAGCGCTTTCTATACGTTTACATTATCTTCCCTGTATCAATTTGATTCAGGGAAGATCTCAAAATGTGACGACTCTATTCGCTACACTGCTCCACTGGATCAAATTGATACAGGGAAGATATGTAAACCTATAGAAAGGTCTGAAAAATTCCCAGTGATGAATTTCCTGTCAAATTTGCGATGCAAATATTTTTGGTCGTTCCCTCCGCGGGACTCGAACTCGTACCGCTGTGACATCTATGGCAACACCGCCTGCACAAAGTCCAGCGCCCTAGACCATTCGGCCAGTTAGGCTATATAAAAATATAGCTTTCGCTGATATATATATATGGATATGTTGAATATGTCAAAGAGACAATAACCCCAACAGGATGAAAATGTCAGCTCAAGGCCATCCGTAGGTCTTCAAAAAATGACAAGGAAACCCTCACACCACTGGGCAGGCTGCAGCTGGCTAAAAAACAACATTATACACAGGTACAGCAAAATACATTTGCCTCTATATACCCATACAAAAAATAAATTAAAAGTGAAAACGAAACAAAAACACACAGACCAGAAATTCCTGACTTGGGTCAGGGGCAAAAAAGAATGTTTTTTTTAGCATCTCTAACTTGACCACTTCTTTGGCTAACACATATAATACAAAATACATTAAATAAGTTTGATAAAAATCTTTAATAGAGGCTAACCATAAGCTTGATATTGTGAATGGTATAACAGAAGTAGTTTGGCAAGAACAAAATGGTCATATTCAAAGCATAAACAACATGTATATGCTGCTTAAAAACTGTTGTAAACAATCTCTTTGTTATAGTTCTCAATTATAGTTGAGTTACATTTTAGAAAAATTGTCATGGATACATGGGAACCAGTAAAAATAACATCTATAAACTGTCCTCTTATTGACATGCCTGTGAAAAGGCCCCCTACTAACTTGTACTTAATGTAAAACTGCATTTATATTTTTACTATAATGTTTACATTTTTGTTAAGAGGGAAATCTTGATAAATTGAAAAATTAACTTAATAAAAGTCATAACAAATTTTGAACTGTGTTTATATTAGAATAAATCTACTGTAAATAAATCATGTGAAAATTTATTGGAAAATTGTACCTTCCAACCAATAATTAGTTAAACCTATTCATAATTCACCTTCATATACAACTCTGCAGCATATATTAGTGGCTAGTAACAAGTTCTCTTCGACACAAAAAAGCACCATACAAGAAGTGAACATCAATGCCATCTATGAAATAATATATAAATCTCAGGATTAAATCTGTTTACAGCTTTTTATAATATTAAAATGATAAATTTGCAAAAAAAAAAGACAATGCAAAGAATTTTTGTATTTTACTATATGACAGACATTATGATATTTGATGCATGCTGATTAAAAAAAATTATGTGCACTGTTTTTAAGTAACAATTTAAACATAAAGTGAAATTCAGACACTGCCAATAGATAGGTGATACTAAGTGTGGAACCATTTATAAGCATTTATTATTATTATTATTTTTCATTTTGCAGTTCTTTGGCCCACAAAAAAAAAGGACCTTAAGAGATATGGTTCCACAGCCAAGTGATACAAGATGCAAAAAAAACCTAATGAACTAATGTCTTTTTGGTCTACAAATGCCATGATTTTAATCCATTTTGGAAAAAAAACCTCTTCAATCAACAAAATAAAACAATAACTCTATCAAGTAAAAATTTCATACTATTTCTATCTCCAACGTACAAAAACCAAAGAACGAACTTAGACTTAACATGTGGCCTATTACAATATCTTAGGGTTTATGACATGCATGAATCACCTCCTGTCTGTTATTTACAAAGGCTTCTACTTTAAAAAATCATGAATTAACTTCACATGTAACAAGCAACATGTTTTTTTTTTGTTTCTGTTACATGAAGTTCATTATTATAAAAAAATGACATTTTATTCTCAAGCCAATAGAGTTACGGATGTAAAAATAGTGTCATCACTTTTTGTGCAGCACATTTTGCTTACATACAATTGTTTGTATGTGATATAAATGAAATAAATACATGTATATAAACTTATCGAAAAAACTTAATTTAAATGTAATTCTAAAGAAAATCTACCAGTAGAATAAAGGGAAATTCTATAAAGTTAAATAAGAATTTGTTGATTGAAATCAGAAATAAAACCAAAATGAACATCCTGGACTACTCAACCAGCTCCAAAGGAACAACAATTACCAAAATGAACATCCTGGACTACTCAACCAGCTCCAAAGGAACAGCAATTATCAAAATGAACATCCTGGACTACTCAACCAGCTCCAAAGGAACAACAATTACCAAAATGAACATCCTGGACTACTCAACCAGCTCCAAAGGAACAGCAATTATCAAAATCATTAGGTTTTCTATTCATGTATATAATAATAGAAATATACACTTCTTTTATTTAAGTGCCCACAAAATGATCATATACTGGTATTTTGACCTTCTAAATTGAGTTTTAAAATTTGTCTATAAGTAACCAACCTGTTCAAAAAAATTTATTTTCTATGTTAAAGATTCAGACAAATTTACATGAATCAATATGGCTTATGTCTTAAATTTTTGTTCTTAAAAGGTTGACAAACAGCTGGAAATCTACTTAATGATAATGCTAGAATACAATGTCATTTGTTATAGAATATATAGAATAAATAATAGATTATATCATTATCATATTCATTGCATAGAATTGTTATAATTTCTCCTTTATTTAATAAAAAATACCATTTAATGTAAAAATCTAAATAAGTTAATATTAAAAATTGATATGTATTTACACTGGAATAATACAAGAAGAACACATCAACAATAGTCTTTAGATACATCATATAAACATGATTAACTTATAATTTCTACTTACTAAATTGTGTGCTAGTTTAAACGTAACCAACAAAACCACATAGATAATAACTGCAAATGTCATTTGTCATGTTTGCTGGTTAAGGAAACGTATGTACTAACAGAAAAATGATTTCTTTATTACAAACAAGGTGTATATTGTGAAAAGCAACACAAATATACAAGTCGTCTCACATGCTATCGTGCTTGGTATACCCCCTATTGAACATGGGAGAAAGTCACACAAAACCTGATAGCAACCAAAACCATAACAATGTATACCCCATCCATATAAAGCCAAATATCAATTTAATACCAGATTTGAAATCAATCTGTCCTGGCAAAGCAGAGATTTTTGTGACAAACATTTTCTCTATTATTCCACAGAGTGAAGAATGGCAGTCCCACAAAAACAGGATGCTAATATTGGACTGTAACTGAAATTACTTACAACCTATTCCTTATCAATATAAAACCACATACCAAATTAGCAATCAATCCATCCTTTCAGAGTCTAGACCATTGGTTAGGAATATGGACAAATGGACAGACAGACAGACAAGGTGATTCCAATTAGATAATATTGCCATCAATCAGATGTTACATTGTACCTAATGTTCTCCAACATCAAATCAAACTTCCATTACAGGCCCTATTCTTATGAATTTTTACATATAACTTTCCAAATAAGTAGTTTGTCCTTTACATGCCAATCAAACACTTTACTAATTTGGACATTAAAAGGTTTAGCACAATGCAGCCATAATAACAGTAGATTATAAACAGATGAATAAGCAATGTGCACTTATATAGATGGTGATAAAACAAAAATAGTAAGGTAATGTATTTGATAAAAATGTGAGTGAAGGCAAATTGGTGCTGACCTATACAATGAAAATTGCTAAAATGTTGACTAGAAAAGAGAATAGTTAAAAAGTATACCTGCTAGAAAGTATGTCAATGGTTGTTGTTGAATCATTTAATTGCGGTGTTTTTACTAATTTTCATAATTTAACAGCCTTCTCCCCATAATATTAGAAACCTTCCTTACAGAAAGGTAAACATTGTCCAACAAAAATACAATAATTCCCAGTGTTTTTGAGATATTGTTCGATCTGTGGACAGTCAGGCAGTGTTAATTCATAATTTGGATGTTTAACATAGGATGGGTGCATAGATATTATTATAAAAAAAATAAAAATACATCCACAAAAAGAAAAATAGTTCTACAAGGTCATGTTTAAGTAAAAAAAGTGTGTTACAACTATAGGATTAATATTATTGACTAGTTACCTATACCCATGATTAAGTGGTTAACAAAATCACTTTACAAACCTTAACAAACAATCATAAAAACAGGTATCTGTATGAAAAACAGGTCAAAGAGAGGTACAACCATTCAAAACAGTCCTTAATGAGCTAGTCAATAGCTTTTTAAATGCAAACATTTTACAAAAAATCTTAAAAATATTTCTGCAATAGAAAAATTTAAGCACTTCTTTTGTTTCTGGAATTCCTTATTAAACAGTTACTGTGAAAGAATCAATTTCATGGGCACCAATTTTAATGGTTTTAGTAGGTGTTTCAAACCATGAAACTTAATTCTCAACAAATAGGAAACTTCCTGTTTTTATTATAACAAAGTCATTAAATCCATGAATTCAAGAATTTTTTAATTAACATTTCTTTCTCAGACCATGAAAATTGGTACCTATGAATACAAGTACAACTGCACTTACACAGCATATCATTTTAATTCACAGTTCAACTAAAACCATCTACACCCTGGTTTTAAACAATAACTGTTAATTGCACCTGTTCCACACCATCAAGCTCCCATTGAAATAAACATAAAGCTGATCACTATAAATAACAATACATGGAAGATAATAAAAAGCATGTGGTGAATTCAGTTACTATGGTAACCATCATCAAGTATTAAAACGGCATGTTCCTGACATATAGCTGCCAATTCTTTAACAAATTCATCTAAAATCACAGCACAGTATACAGAGTTGTGAGTTTTTGGTGAATCCATTGGGTCACGGTTGTCCGGCACATTTGGTTGTCTCTGGTTAACGTAGCGGTAACCTTTACCGCCTGGGATAATCTGTAACTGGGGGGCACCTTTACCTCCCCTTGTATTTGTAGGATTCCTTTGAGAATTGGGACTCCTCCTAAACAGCAAGTCTGTCAAACTCAATTTCCTCTTTTCTATAAAATAAAAGAACTCATTTGATAAATATTTCAATTCACCGCATATGAATGATTTTGAAACACAAGTGATCCCTTATCCTCTGATACATTTATTTTTTCAATCACTTATTGTATACTTTTTATACCGTATTTAGGTGTGTATAGTGCACACTTGTGTATAATGCGCAAGGTGGTTTTTCCTTTAAAAGTTGATGTAAAAAACTTTTTTACCAATGTGTGTATGTATTGTACGTGGTGAAAATAGCATAACTTGTTAGAACCACAAACATTTCTGGCTTTAATTTATTTGTAAATAGTAGGGACCATTTCGTCTGTTTTGTGTATTTCTTCCAATAAAGAATTGTTTATGTTATTTTATGTATTTATCTGTTTTGTACACGTTTATGTATATTCATTTACTATTCAGGTAAGAAATGCGTAACGTAGTCAATAGCTGAAATTGTCAGCTTGGGCATATGCTTTGATTACCTTTGAAAGGTTTCTATTGAGAGTAATAAATTTCTGAAGATTGCTAATTCTAGAAGAAGGACTGTTTTTACTACAATCAATTAAGGGGTCTGAGCGAACAATGCAGACGGTCATCAAATAGGGCAATAGGGCACCTGTTTTGATAGCTCGGCCAAGCATAATGAGATGCAGAATTTTCTCCGATGTGTATCGGGGATACATAAAGGGTTTATGTTTAAAATTAATAGTTTTTACGTTGGATAAGGATTTTGATATTAGTTCACTGAAAAAAGGAAGCCGATATTTTCAAAAAGTAGAACATCCAATAACTATGAAGTAGAGTTCAATACATGCGTAAATAACAATATTTTTTTTAAACAAACTACTTTGTCCAATGGAAATATTTTAGGGCTCTATAACCAATGAGCCTATCTTACGTCTGTAAAAATGTGTTGAAATGATGTATGGGTGTATTATACACACCCCCATGTTCTGAAATTAGTTTCCTGGTAAAAAAAAGTGTGCACAATACACACTAAAATACAGTACCTGTTTTTTTTAAACCTATGTTTCATAACAACCTGTCCCATTCAATCTAATTCCCAAGTCTCAAGGTATTTCACATTGAAAGGTACATGTTTTTTTCATACAATTAAACTACTATAACCTACAATACAAAATTAGCGATCTGTTGTATAATATATTAAATCATGACTTCAATAGAAAAATTACATCAACAGAAAGGAAATACACAGCATTGTTTTAGCTACTGACCTCGGACTACAGGCTCGGGTGGAGCACTAACAGTCACTACTGCATTCTGGAAGTGGTTGATATCAACTCCCTTCTGCCAATTTTCTTCTTTAGCTATCAATGTAATCCTGGCCTTTGTCAGTAATTGTTCAAAGTTTGGTATAGTATATGAACAGTGGTCTACTTTCTGCCTCACTGAAGCTAAAACCTATGAAATATAATGTGGTAATGTGTATCCATATTAAGATTTTTTTATGAAATTTTTTAAGAACTCTAAAGCTTTTGTTTTTATTTTTTAAGTAAACAACCAATAATAAAAAGATTTGAATCATTTAAAAATTTACACCAGAATAAGAACATTTTGTATAAATATGACACAATTCAACTCTTTAAAGGTAAATAGACAAAATAATTTTGGTTATCAAGCGTGCATGTTACTTATTAGGAGCATGATTTTGTTTATCAATCATGCTTATAAGAAAATTTTCATTAACATTTCAAGTTTGTATTGGTTCAGTATATTGTGCAGTTCTAACAAATGTTGTACACTTGAAAAGGCTAACAAAATACACAGTCATAATAATTTTAATCAATACAGAACTAAAGCTAAATGATAAGCAATAAAAAAAAAAAGGTTTGGGAAAAGTCAGTTAATTTTATGTATCATCATTTAAAAACATGATTTGCAGAGAAGAGTTGGATACAACCTCAGAGGTCTCTGAAACAGTTGGGGCAAGTATAGGCACACCAATCATGCTTGTTACAGCTTTTTATTTGGATTGCAGCCTAATGTTTGACACTGTATAAGATTTTGATTAGAATAAAATAGTCCCTTTTCCTAAACTTTTCTCCAAAAGGGTCCAACCACTAACCCCTAAAATTAATCCCAGTCTTCCTTTGACTGATATCTTTTGTACAATTCCCAAAAGGTCAATACTCTTTTACTCAAATCAATGTCCTGACATAAGGAAATTTCCAAAATGTTTGTTCATAGCCCTCCTAAGCACCTGCTTTGTAAAACATTTTAACTCACAACCCCTAAAATAAAATTACAACCTTCTCCTGTTGAATGTGCCAGGAGGTATACAAATACAATGAGATCTATACAATTATGCTAGTTATTGTGTCAACATCAACTGTCAACAGATGATGCCAACAACAGCACAATGCCATTATATAGTGTATGATAAGTTTGTTGACTGTGCAAAATTAAGGAGGTACAAAACATCCAACAAAACACAAATATCTGCAGACTACAAACTAAAATTCATCTACTGGTATAAAATATTACTTTCAGAGCAACTAACACAGTACCTGAATACAGAATTAATTTTCTATGCACTTTGTAAAGGCTTTTATATATTAGCATATTTGGGTATTATGACGTGCAAGGAGTTATCTGAATGAGTTAAAAACAAGGGAATACTCAGGAATATGGTGTAAATATGCAGGTAAAAATAGTCCAGCTAAAATATAAACATGCAAACATCCCAATGCATTCCATAATATTGAAGTACAATTACTCCTAGGGGTACCAATTTTCATGGTTATTGTAATTCTGTCAATCCACAAATTCAAATTCCATATAAAATGTAAAGTGTACATTTGTAATGTAAAGTTCTCCAAGATCTCTAAAGATCATAAAAATTGGTGCCCATAAAAATATTAGTCACAGTACAATGAAACCTGTCTAAACAGAACCCCTTTTGAACTTTAAAATTAGTTCCATTTCCACAGGTGTTTGATTTACCAAGGTTCAAAATATATTAAGTTCATTTACTAGAACATTGAAAAGGGTCTGTTTCTACAAGTTTTGGATTTTCCAAGTTCAGTTTAGACAGGTTTATGATTTTCCAGGGTATGGTTTAGACAGGTTTGGGATTTTCCAGGGTTTCATTTAGACAGGTTTTGGATTTCCAGCATTCTGACAGGTTTAAATGTACCACTCATCTTTTAAACAAGCATATATAACTAAACATGCATATCATGTACCTGTAGTAATGATTTAACATTGGGTTGGAATACAAGATTATGACTGAGAAGAAAGGAGCGTAGAAGTGGCTGAGGGAAAGCAGCCAGTCGGGAGATTATGCCAGTCAGAAGAAAGTTGACAGCTTTGGGATTCTGGATCATTCCTTCTAACTTCGTCAACAAGGCAGTCAGAAATGGTCCTACAAAATACAGCTTGTATCATCAGCATTCAAATGTTACATTATCATAAATGCAGGGTTGATAGTTACATTATATGGTATTCATGTATTTAATTGATTTTACATGTAGCTACATTTGAAAATATTGATGAAATGTTTTCAAATGCACTGTTTGTTCTATTTGAATGTCTGAGATGGTTATTGAGAACATACAGAATATACATGTACAGTTGGTTAAAAATTTTTCAAAGCAAACATTTTTTTTTTTATCAACATCATCCAAAATAAATATGAACATTTCAAGACATTTCTATTCCCTTAATGTTTATTCTTCAGTTACATGGAATTTATAATGTTTAATGCTTACTGTATGTGTAATTGAAAAATATCAGTTGCAAATTTATAGAAGGCAGATCTGGCTTATGCCCCATGGAGTAAAACAAATTTGTATGACATTTAGATTTTTCACAAATTCTAAGCCCCAAATTTGTCTTACCTCACTTTGCCTGGCCTTTAATTTTAATGTTCCACATCTAAAATCATGGATTTCCCCTTGTATATATCATTTAAACACTCTTACCTATACTTGGTGCATTTGCTAAGCTAACCCCAGAAGGCACTTTTCCTACTGTGTTTTGCATAGAGCTGGGTGGTAAAGAGAAACTAACACTTCTTTTGGTTGAACTGTCATTGCTGGCATCACTACACTGTGTAGTATTCAGGTTTTGTGTTGTGGTTAAATTACTTGGTAATGAATTGGTGTGTGGTAGAGCTGACATAGTGATTTCGAAGTAACTTGTATCATCAGGAAATTTGACTTTGCTATCTTTCACATCCTTATTGTGATCCTTCAATGTATCAGACAAATTGCAATTAGGATTTCCGTTGCTACCAATAGGTTTCGTGACTGAATCTTTCACCTCCAATGTGGTAGCATCACCACCTTCAAATTTTACTTTCCCTTCGACACTGGATTTCTCAAGCAGAGTTTTGTCGTTCTCTGATTTACCAACAGTTTCACTAGATTTACTAATTGAAAGACATTTTGATACACTAATATAATCCTGTTTGCTAATATTACTTTTGTCACATGGCACAGATGTTCGAGAATTTGAAAGGGACTGCAATGATGAAAATATTGTACCTAATGTCTGTATACTTGTTTGGATAGATAGATCTTCCTCTGGAGGAGTCCCCACATCTTGTAAATAGTCTAAAAATTCACTAACATCTTCTGAAGGTGCACCAGAATCATCCAAACACGACCAATCAATGTTTCGTAAAACCTCTGAAACTTCAGGGATGGATGACCTAGTTGACATATCACTAAGAAAGACATCATCAGCACTTGTAGAACAAGTTAAATTTGTCATTGAGCCGTTTGAACAGTCTTTAATTGAACTAATCTGACTACTATCTGTACATATACTGTCTATACCACTAACTTTAATATCACAATTTTTTGTTTCAGAACTTGAGTCATTTTTCACAGTGTTT
The DNA here is from genome assembly GCA_037379345.1 of Perna viridis. Classification (NCBI taxonomy): domain Eukaryota; kingdom Metazoa; phylum Mollusca; class Bivalvia; order Mytilida; family Mytilidae; genus Perna; species Perna viridis. Next base: position 2,049,876 of record CM074520.1, read on the forward strand.
GCTTCCGAGTCTGACCATTTAGGCTCTGGACTGAAAGTTCTATTACTATCAGGACTCAACATATCTTGGAAGACTTCATGAGGAGGATTTTCGCCATTGTATGGATATGTCCATACAGTACATGCTTTACAACAATTTTCTAGAAGAACTTTTGCTTCAGATAAGTAGTCCATATAATTCATTTCAAACTGCTCCAATTTTCCTGCATTTGCTGATAAGCCTGACTTGAAGTTTTCAAAACTGTTTGATCTGGATCTGAAAAGATAAAATAAGGTTTTGATACCTAAGTGTTACAAGAAATGGTAATAAATACCTCCCTGTATTAGAAATAGCAAGTCAGTTAACCAAAACACACTACAGATTGTTAGCCACTAAGCAGCAAGCCAGCAAACATTCTAGCTAGATGACGATTGATGATGAATATGGTAACATATCAGCAGTAACAATAATTGATTGAACAAGGTACAACAGTCTGGTCTTCTGACTGCACCAGTGGGTATCAGAAATGTAGTACAAAATATTTTTGACTGAAACATCCTACTTCTGACATTTTCAGAAAGCAGATACATGTATTGGGTCCTTTCAGCAATCATTTATTATTATCCAAGATCAAATATAATGATAGTCTGTGATATTATAATGATTACAGAACATATAAAACTAATTGTACTGATGGTGATAACAAAAATTGTTATATGTTCCTTCTGCTAAGCTATCCCATTACTTTCTTCTTAATACTACAATATCAACCAAACCTACTGACTCATATGAAGGTGTAAAAAACATCTTGGGTAACTTAATACCTTTACTTTAAACTACATGCAAGTATTTACAAACCTAGTGAGCATGCTCACAAACTACTCAATGACATAGAATTTATTATTATTTTATAGAAGTGCATGAATCATTAATTGAACAAAAGAAATTAAGTCAATAGGTACAGACAACTAGACAAACAGACAAAAACAGCATATCCAAGCAACATTGCTGAATGGAATATAAAGCAATCTTTTATGTTTTACATGGTTTTGTACATTAAAATATACAACTAGTTCTACATGACTTTAAATTGAGTTGCTTCAACACGAAGAAAAGTAACTTCAATATACTCAATTCAATCTTGGTTTTGACTTAACCAGTGAAATTCTTTTAATATTAGTTATGAGTTTACCCTTAGAAAACAACAGACATTCATATGCTCAATTCAAAAGTTTTATAATTTCTTGAGAGAAAATCCTTACATAATTCTACCATCTTTGCAATACATTGTTGACAGACACTGATCATCATTTTTTTCATGCAATATTCATACAAAGGTAAATGTTCAAATATCTGAAAATAAATAATCAGATTTTAGACTGAAAATTCGGCGGTTCAGCAGGTTGTTAGTAAAATCACCAACAACCAAAAATCAAATTAGAAACAGCTGATCTGACAACCTTAACTTTGGGATACTGGAATAAGGTGTCACTGGCTTTGAACCTTCAAACTTTATGGCCATGTCATTTACCAACTGACCCTGTCATGTTAACTTGAGGGTAGACAGTGAGCATGCATGACAAAAAGGAGGGTTTAAGGGTAGAATAAAAGAATGTTCCTCGTAGAGGCGTACATTAAGCATGCTCATTGACTACCCTGCACTTAACAAGAAAGGGTCAATACAGTTTACAAGGTTGTTCTAAAAATTTAAACAATGGTAGGTGGAAAGAAACTTGTAGATCTGTTTTTAATTTAAATTTCAAAAGATTTTATATCTGTGTGAAGCCTTCTACAGTGATAACAACTAAGGTAATGCCATAATACTAGTTATTACAAAACATTCTGCTTCATACTAAAACAATTTGATCAAATGTATATATAGACTCTTACTTGCAAGTTCTAAGATATAAAAAAACTACAATGTGACAACCTCATGCTACATGCATAACAGGTACATTTCATCAACCAACCCTGCCCCTTTTTTCAGAAAAATATTTTGGGCATCACAGTTTAGTTTTCTTCCTGCACTCTTTAATAAAAGCATTCCATGGCAACATGCATATTAAATCATATGAATTTTTTATCATGATACTAAAAATTGTGTTTTATCAATGAAAAAATAGATAAATAAAAATTGTTTTCTACAAGTACTTTTTTTAATTAGAGACACATTTATCTACCCAAGTACCTGTCACATGCATTGATGCACAACTTGATGCAAAGGTGTTTTCTGATATTTCTAAAATGTGGTTGTACATATCAAACTTGAAACTGTGAAATGAAAATATATTATCACATTGAACTAGAACAAATAACACAAGTACTAAGCTTAAACAACAAATGTGATCTTACAGAGAAACCGGAAAGACAAACATAATGACAGTCAAACAATTGTTTAATTAAAATGTACCATGATTGAACTAAGCTTTGATCTTTTCCTGAGGATCAAATTAGATGAAAAAATAAGTTAAAGGATAGTTCATTTCTTAAGCCAAAAATTCCATAGAGAAATGAAAGGTCAATGAAAAAAGATTGTAAGGCCACACAGATATTTGATTTCAATGGCTCCTGATAATAGGACCAATCAACTCATTTGAACCCTTGCTTTCATCATAAAAATATCTTCATGAGATGATATAATATGAATCTTCAGTTGGCTAAAAAGCATTCTAGACTAAAACTGGAATCATATTCCAGAGATAGACCAAACCACAGCATGATACATTATCCATTAAACCAGCTGACTTTCCAAGCATACATTATCTAGCAAGTTATACCACAGTTATGCTTAAGAATTCGAAAACAGGTACATGTAGCATTATTGAATCAAACTCAAAATTAATGTTTTTGTAACAGCAAATCTGATTGGCTATAATTCTTCTACTCTTGGCCAATGAATTATGTTAAATGATATTAATTGAAAAATTGTAAAAAAAAAAAAAAAAAAAAAAAAAAGACGGTTGAGTAAAATTAGAAGAACATGTTAACATTACAATAGAGAATTAATAACTTCAAACTTTTTTCCATCAATAACTTAAAGAAACTTCACTGACTATTTCACTGTCTCTGTACTGCTAGGGAAACTCAGTATAGAAAGATTTTACGTAATTAATAATGGATGATTTATAAATGAAAAAGTTATCTCTTTAAAAACTGAAGAACATGTGTTTTAGGATAAAGTAGGCTCTATACATTTAAAACAGCAGATTTGTTTAATAGAAACTCCAGAAAAATTAAGTTTCATGTCATTTCAAAGAATAATGGATTCTTCTTTTAAATCATACATGTACATGTAAGAATAGAGTGAAATGAAGAAAAATTATTCACTCTGTTACTTGTTATCCATATAAATTTCCAAGTAAAGAGAATGAATATGATGATTGAAGATCACAGTTGTTGTCAAAGCATAGTATACTGTGAATATTTCTAAAAGCAATACCTGACTTTTCGTAACTCCAATTCCTTTTTCCGTGCAAGGAGAAAACTGCCAAGACCATGTTTAGGTCTAGGTGCAGTAGATTTTGTCGTGTGAAATCTATAGTAAAACACCAATGCTTAATGTGAGCAAGGCAATATTTCATGACAAATGCAAAACAGCCTTAGCAAAAACAAGTGAAATACATGTATAAAATACTATAAATACCTTTTACAAAGGTATTCACTTTTGTAGTATCTTGTACATTACTAAGTTTGCAATTCAAAACAGTCTGTTGTACATCTACTCATGTTTATTAATTTATCTTCTTTATTTATTATTTTTTGGTAGAAAAACTCCAAACTTCACAAAAGTAAATACTCAATGTAAAAAAGGTACAATTACAGTATTGTGTAAATCTAAGAAGTCTGAACCTCAGAAAGATCAATTAAACCATTCCATTTGATTATAAATTATTTTTACTGCAGTTAATATGCAACTAAAAACTTTTCAAACTGTTTTTAAAAGTTTTGTATAATGATTAGAAATGTTCACAATTATGAAACAAAATAGATTGACAATTTAAAACAAAACAGGAAAATTAATATCATCAATAAATATGACCCAAATAATCCATGTAATGATATGTCCATTTCATTTCCTCTCCAAAATCTCCCAATATGCATCCATTCAATCTTAGGAAAAAGGATTTATAACACCTAATAAAATTTTAAATACCTGTCTGGGTCTGGTTCTGACGATTTCGGCACTTCCTGTAGGGCTGGCGGCAGTGATAGACATGATGGACGGAGTGACAGAAATCTCTCAGCACCTCTACTGTACAAATCCAAGTCTTTGATGGCTCTTCTCTGGCTAACCATTACATGAGTACATGGGATCAGATGCCTTAAATAATGATGGAATTTAATTTACAAGAATTAAACTTCAATGAATGAGACAAAATTGAATATTAAACAAATTATTAAAACATCAGGGGCTTCAAACAAGTGGTGATCCAAGGTTCGACCCTCAATTTTTTTTCTATGACCCTTGAAACTTCACCTTTTTCATTGTAAAATTATTGAAACTTTCGGTTTTCCTCAATATGGACCATTATTTTGAGAAATAGAAAAGTTAAAGAACTTCAATTCATGAAAGTTAATTTGATTTTCTGAACATTGGCCATTTCATAGTTCTAAAAAAGTGAATGTTTTTGTCTCTCTCACCAACTTTCTTTTACTGAATATAAACATGACTTGTAGGAAAAATAAAATGCACACACTCATGACATTATACTCTAAGAATTTTATACCTTTTCATACAAAATATAAGAAATATTAAATGCCATACTCACTTAAAGATGATTTCAAACATGACATCTTCACAGTTCAAATCTACCAAGGTTTTAAACAGTACCAAAGAGGCAGAACACAACAGCTGAAAAAAATAAGATTTGATCAGAATTTTGGTTCAAGTACAGAACTTGTTATTAGTTAAGTGTACAAAACTCACTTGAAGTTATCATGAAAAATGTTTGTTCAAAATTTTGTATTCTTACAATATGGACACTGCATTCAAGCTTGATAGATCTCTGAAATTGGATTACCAGCTTGATTTTAAACTATTTGACAAAGCAGCAATGTTTGGAAAAAAATACAACTTAAATATTTCCAATCTGACACATACCTGGCATTAAAAAAGAAAATCGAAACTGACTGTTAGATAAAATATAAAATTCCATAGTACAATTTTTGTTGAAATTAAATATAGTTTTGTTTCGTACCACAATTTCAAATAAAAGGAGCTGCTGCTGATTGTTATGATGTCACAATTTTATTTTCTGTTGTGATGTCATTACTTTTGATCAACTTTATATATTTACAACTTTTTGTGAATTGACACCTGCTATTTATACTGGTTATCAGTGAGTATAGAATAACTACTCACCCTGGAACTGCTATTGATATGGGTTATCAGTGAGTCTAGAATAACTACTCACCCTGGAACTGCTATTGATATGGGTTATCAGCGAGTATAGAAGAACTACTCACCCTGGAACTGCTATTGATACGGGTTATCAGCGAGTATAGAAGAACTACTCACCCTGGAACTGCTATTGATACGGGTTATCAGCCAGTCTAGAAGAACTACTCACCCTGGAACTGCTATTGATACGGGTTATCAGCCAGTCTAGAAGAACTACTCACCCTAGAACTGCTACTGATATGGGTTATCAGCCAGTCTAGAAGAACTACTCACCCTGAAACTGCTATTGATATGGGTTATCAGCCAGTCTAGAAGAACTACTCACCCTGGAACTGCTATTGATATGGGTTATCAGCCAGTCTAGAAGAACTACTCACCCTAGAACTGCTATTGATATGGGTTATCAGTGAGTATAGAAGAACTACTCACCCAGGAACTGCTATTGATATGGGTTATCAGCAAGTCTAGAATAACTACTCACCCTAGAACTGCTATTGATACGAGTTATCAGTGAGTCTAGAATAACAATCTCATCATTTTGTTCTGTCAATATAAATCTAATGAAGGCTTGAATTAAGGCAGGCTCTGTGATTTTCCTGAGAAACAACTCTAAGTAAGCTGTAGCTGCTATCACTTCCTCCCTAGAATTCTGAAAGGATCAAAACATTTGAAAATGACTTAAGAAAAAATCTGATCATTTTTTTGTAATTTCTACTTTACTGGTTATGCTACCACATCTATTCATACAAGCTATTTCATAAATGTGATTTAAGCAATATGTTATTTTTCATTTATTTTTCCAAGGACTGGGTGCCACAACTTTAAAGTGTTTAGAAACTATGATATCAAATAATAAGGCTATTTATTCTCTGAGTTATAATTTATTCAAGTCTGTGACACAAGCCCTACATTTTTCTTGTTTTCTAGATTAACAAGGATTAGTCTTATGCTTATTCTATTCTGATCTGACAATTTCAATACAATCATTTATAATGTAACAAGAAGTCAGTTTGATAACAGCCATACATGTTTTACATAAAACATGCCATAGATTTATTTCAGATGTCAAATATCAAAACCATGCAATGAACAAGAAAAGCTCCCATAGTCTCAGAGGATAAGGTTTCTAAACATAACATGTAACTACATTTTAAGATAGGTGAAAAAAGGTAATGAATGTTATACAAAGCAAAAATATGATAAATTAAGCAAGAAATTTGGAAAAATTGACATCATGTTACATTATGATTTAAATGCCTCTGCTAGAAACAAATATATGTGCAAAGCATGGTAGCAATAAAATACATTTTGAATATAGTAGGTTTACATGGAATTAATATCCACATAATTTTTTTTTAAATCACAAACAAAAACCATATTCAATACAGAAAAACTCTTCTTTTTTCCATCAGTCAGTAGTCATAGTTACACAAGCAAAGCAGGTGAACTTTTATATGTCTTTCAAATCAAACAGTTTTAGTGCAGTTGCAGTAATAGCACAAGATAAAACATTTTAAAAATAATTTCAAATTATTATTTCACACAGATAAAGTTAATTCCTGTTGATCTGTAATGACTTAACTGTTTGGTGTAGGTTGTGGAAACTTAGGATATTTTAAAATGGGATACATTATCAGATAAAAGATTTGTATAGTACTAATAACCCATATAACAATAACTTCATTTCAGTTGTACTAGCATTGTAACATCAAACTATTCTTAGAGTTGGCATCAATGTGCACATCCAAAATTGTACAATACTACTTCAAACAACACTATAGCTTTCTGTGTTGACTTGAAAACAACAATCTATCTAGAAGTCTCACCAATAGACAGTCTGAAACAATCTATCTGGATGTCTCACTAATAAACAGTCTGAAACAATCTACCTGGATGTCTCACTAATAGACAGTCTGAAACAATCTATCTGGATGTCTCACCAATAGACAGTCTGAAACAATCTACCTGGAAGTCTTATCAATAGACAGTCTGAAACAATCTATCTGGATGTCTCACCAATAGACAGTCTGAAACAATCTATCTGGATGTCTCACCAATAGACAGTCTGAAACAATCTATCTGGATGTCTCACCAATAGACAGTCTGAAACAATCTACCTGGAAGTCTTATCAATAGACAGTCTGAAACAATCTATCTGGAAGTCTTAACAATAGACAGTCTGAGCTATTTTCTAGTAATAGTGTGCATTCCTTCAATGGATATCTCTTTCAATCTACATGTATATGGTGTATGTTGTGGTATTCCATGGAAAGTATTAAAGGTACTATTGAGTGTTTTGGTTTATTTTACATTTAATTTGTTTGTTTGTTTGTTGGGGTTTAACATCCGAGCAGCAATACTTCAGCTATATTCAGACGATGAACATGAAATGGATGATAAAATGAACATGAAATGAAAAAAAAAGATGGGACACAAGGATAATAGGGTCGAAAAATTTTGATTGCCACTAGAAAAAGGGGGGATGGGTAAGGTCGGGCAATTTAGCCTCCTGTGGCGGAGCGCAAAGGTTCCTACTCCTATTGAATACCACAGCAGGGTTCTTTAACGTGCCAGGAACATGACATCTTTCCCAACAGGTGCACCACTATGGTTTGTGGTCAGGTTTTCCATATTACAGGCTGACAACCCCAGCATGTAACATGCCAGGAGTACCCCATTCCACCACCTGGGGCACACATCCCAGTTGCTCTGTGGGCAGAGTGCCTAGACCCCCGCTAGTTTTCTGAGCACTATTTAGTCGCCTTTTATGACAAGCTTAGCGCTGCTGCAGGCCTATTCTTTTAACACCCGGACCTGCACAGGGCTATTTTTCATTTAAAAGGAATGGTCGTGGCCTTAATAAACTCCAGTATTCATACACCTGTCCACAGTCAAGAGATGTTCGTTAATAATGTGTCCTCATATCGCTGTATTTCTTTTTAGTATGATAATTAGGTCACTGATTTGCTACTGTGAATTTATTACCTTTGTCATGGTCTTTAAGAGCTTGCTAAAAGTTTGGTTAACAATTGAAGAAGACCTTATAGTGACCTCTTTTAGGATTTACATTATATGTATTTGTTATGTTCAACATATCTGTTCAATGTCTTACTATATAGTCACGAGTCCTGTTTTATTGTCACACAAATACCCTTGCAATAATGTCAGATGACACTCAAACTCAACATTCACTACCCAAGTTTTGATCACACACAGAAACATTACCTCAGGTAATATTATTCCACATTGGAATTTGCATAGGAAAGAATCTATGAATGTGAAAACAAAGTATTAATCATTTCCATTCAATGCTCCTCTGTTATCTTGCTAAACAAAACCAAAAAACTATGCAACAGAAAAGAAAAAATTAAAATAAACTTAAAATTCATAACATGCAAAAAAAAACAAACTCTGATAACTCAAACACATGGAAGGCTTCAAAGCTGAAATAATTAAAGAGGTAAGTTCAGACAGTCAACCTTGTAAGATATTATTACCAAAACTATATTGTACATACATAATATGACATGCCGAGTAATGTAAGCATTACAATCCTGAAAATAGTCATAAATCTTGTATATACCCAAGGTCCATCTTTGTGCATTGTAATAACCGCAATATGACAAATTTTTGAAAAAAATATTATATGTAAGGTTTTGAGGATCAAAGAAAAATAGACTTCCCAGTAAGTTGAGGCACCAAGATGCACTAAAAATTTCTCAAGCATTGAAGCACAGAAAGGCTCTTTTAATAACAACAACTAGCAAGAAAACAACATTTATACTTAACTAACCGAAAACATGGGTGAATCTAGCAGAGGCAATGGAAGTCCTGATACATCCTAACAAATGTAAACATATATGTGTATCTAATTTTATGACATATTCAATGGGGGCAAAAAATCACAATACAAGGGTTTTTTTATGCAACCTACATGTAAATGTTCCACCCAAAAATCTCAAAATCCAGATCATTTATTATTCATCTATATATTTTATTTGTTTTTGCTACAAAACTCATTTAGTGTAAAACATTAATCTTTACACAAAATATTATAGTAGAAAAATCATGAGGCCTTTTTCATCTTCTGAATATATTTAGCTATAGATTTAGTTACAAGAACAGTAACCTTGAAAGTTTGAGTTACCATACCTCATGATTAGTCAAGTTATGAGTCTTACAGGAATTTTGTACAATTCTAAAGGGAAATCTAGTTTGTTGTTTAGACTAACGAAAAAACTCCTAGTTAAGATAATGCATTTCATTTCTATAAGCTTTGTATACAAAAAAGAAAATGATACGATATTTAACAGCTATTGTACTAAGTTACCATAGAATGAGTTGTATATAAACGATGGAAGCAGCCAAATCAAATTACTATGTGAGAATAAATAAACAGAGACAAAAATACAATAAGAAAGATTTAATTATATGGGATTTTTTTTATAAAACACATACATTTAAGAGCCGCTGAAATTTGTTTTATTGTGATTAACATTTTATTCTCAACAGCATAGGATAAAGATAAATTGCTTAAATTAGAAATGTGATGTTTACAAATTTCAACAGCCCGGTGAAATGCAAAAATAAGGTGTTCAGTTAAACGAGGAACAACAAACCTGATGTAATGCAGGACCTAAAACTGGCACCAAGAAACCATCATATATAAAATGTATCAGCTGAGACCGCACTTGAGCATCAGATATCTGAAAAAAGGGAAGATAATTCAATTATATATAAGCAACTATATCAAAATCTGTATGACACAAAATTCACCGCTGGAGAATAAAGCTGAAGTGTATCGAAGAGCCAAATTCACTATGACATGGAGAAATTTTGGTAAATTCTTTTTGAAAAAGTACAATACTGACATTTTTGTCTATGAATTTCTCCCTATCAAAGATGAACAGGAGAAGTGAGCAATAAGAGAAGTTTTTGCTCATACATGGCTCTATATTTGGCTATAGAAAAAGACAAGACTGTTTAGTAAATTGGTAAGTTCAAGATACGAAAACACACAAATAAGAAATGCCGTCATGAAAAAATAGAAGCACATGCAAGTTATTTTCTCCAAGTAATCAACCTTAAGTTTCGTTTTACTGTGAAAGTACTATTGTTTGTGGTGTACCAATTTTTGTGGTTTCCTTTGGTTTTGAAAAGTACATTCCAATGGATGTGTGTACTGAAAACTTCAAAACTATGAATTCAAGAATCAATGAACTTGTGTTTCTTCCCTGATCCATGAAAATTAGTTAAAAAAACTAATTAAAGTACTTTCACAGTAAGTAATACAACATGTAGATCATAGCAAAGACTCTACAATGTACTGGCAGTAAATGAAATAAAACAAGGAATGTATACAATTATTTAAACTTAGTTGAATTGTATCCGACAGATTTTGTGTCCCTTTTGAGAAGAAAAACTTAGTTAAAATAACAAAAATGCATCATTAGTGCCCTGTGTTCTTGAAAAATAAATGTTTTATTTATTCTGCCAATGATTAGAACAGCTACATAATATTTTCACTTTAACAGAAACAATTAATGCTCTAAAATGTGTGCAAAATACAATTCAAAAGATTCTTAGTACCAAATATCTTAAACAAACCTGAACCACTGCATTACAAAACTCTAATGAGTTGAGGAACATCTGAAGTTCTGACACTGCAGAAATGTCCCTCTGTGATATACCAGACCAATCTTCTGTCGGAAATATTATCTTTCTTGGAAGCAATGAGTACAAACCACTCAATCCAGTGGCTAATACCTGAAAAAAAGAAAATAAAACCCTTAAAAGGTCAGTGCTATAAATAGTAATGTTAAAAGTGATTTTTCATCTAATAAACTTGTCAATTTTTGTGAAGTTGGTGAACATTTTACCTTCAGGCCTTAAAAAGTTCCAAATTAGGATTCAGTAAAAATCTTCGTTTCCAGTTAGTGGCCATTATTAGAAGTTATTTTGTCAATATGACAGATATTTGTTGATGATTTTCAGCAGGTTACAAAAATTGAAATACTGCTATCAAGAACAATACTGTTGAAAACAAAATTTGAAAAAAATATTGAGAAAAAAAGGGCTGGCAGTGGAAAAACAGGGCTGTTCATGTAACCAGGAAACTTACTGTTTTCATTACAAATGTAAATAAATGTACCTGTATATGTATGTCTTATTCTGCCATGTTCAATGTCTTTGAAAATATTTTTTTGTAACTGACACAACATTTCTACTGTTTAAGTAAACTCGGTAAAATTTACTGGTACTGTTAAAGCAATTACTGATTCAAGAAAAAGTACTCTGAAATGTTGATAAAAACAAAAATTTAATTGCAAGACAAAATACTTACTGGGCAAAAGTCAGAATTTTCTGCTATATATTGACCAATGTGTGGGTGCTTTGATGACAGAGACATGATCAGTAACAGGGCATCTCTAGCCTGTTGTCCTATTCTACCCTCTCTATGTATGAATGGTATCAACAGTGAAAATATCAAGAATCTTGCTGGACCATGATTAGCATCAATGTTGAAAAAGCTTTCTAATATCAATGTCTGTTGAGATATACAGACACAAACTTGATGTAATACAAGAACTAGTCGATATTCTATTTCTGATGAGTTTTGAATGCCCTCACAACTAGACAAAAGTCTTAATAAAGGCTGAATAACCGGCTTGTGGATCAATAATATTTGATGGGACTGGCTTATCAACTGTTCATAAAGCCTTAACTGTTCCAAGACAATCTTTTCTGAATGTTCTGTGTGACTTTGACACCATGATGAGATCTTTTCAAAGATTCCAAGTTCAAGTAAATAGTGAAGAATTGCACCTGGCATGCCTTGACCACTGTCATCCAGTCCTTCTTCAGCAGCCAATAATGTCATCATCTGCTCTAAGTTTTGAAAAACTGTGTCTATGTCATCAATAGCTTGTTGCCCTTTGTATTGTATTGGACCTTTATCAATTATACTATGAGCCTGACTCCAGTGGTTTTTAAATACCTCCAAGCAAGTAAGTGGATCGGTCTCAGACCGAGGCCGAGCATCCGACAAACAATCGCTACTTCCAGATTTGTTGGATAGTTTAGAATCATTTCTTCCTCTCTTGAACCAAGACATTTTTCCTCCAAGGTCATCGCCACATGTCAGAATGTAATTGTCACAATAAAACTGTAAAAATGAGAAAAAAAATACATGTTTAAGACACTATACCTGTAACCATCATATTTGATTTTTACATGTATAATACAAGTAAGGCCTAAAAATATTCTGTGTTTCAAATAATTCATCAGGCCCTAAAAATTGCGTCTTCAATAAAACATTTTTTTACATATGACATTAATTGACCAACTCGGTTTTCAGCCACTGGTCTAGAGGTTCAACTACAATTTTTTGCAATATGCAGCATTGCCACTATACATGGCTATACATTATGCCACTGAAAAAAACAGGCTTCCATCTTGAAGATAGTAGCCTGTTTCCCTAGTGTTTATTTAGTTAGGCTGACATTTTCATCCCAGTTTGGTTGTTTTCTCTTTGACATATTCACCATACCTATTCTCGTTATATTTCAGTGTATGGCCATGCAGGGTTCTCAATAAGTTTTATAGTAGGTGGAAGAAAATTAAAAGTAGGTGGCACCATTGAGGGCCCTCTGGCCCGAACCGAGCACTGAATAGATTCTAAAACTTCCCACATATGGAATCTGTGATATGGAATCAGTACTACGTTTGAAAAAAAAATACAAAAAATTAATTTTTTTTAGCAACAAAATAGCCGGCACCAATGACAAAGTAGACAGCGAAATCGCCGGTCACCGGCACTTATTGAGAACCCTGCCCATGGAAATTGTTAAAACAGAATTTGGGTACAACTTTAGCCCATTTAATGGATCTAACTCATGATCACAAGTCTGTGTGCCTTTGACCCCTTATAGCTCAAAAATTATGAGAGATATCTAAAATCTGATAAAAAAAAAAAAAAAAAAAAAAAAACCCATCAGGAGAATCCAATAAATAAATGTTCAAATCAAAAAAAAAGTTTAAAAAAATTTTTTTTTGGGGGGGGGGGGCATGGTCCAACTTTGTACCTTTCAACTCAATGGTTTCCATGTTTAAAAATTTTAAAGGAATTTCAAAAGAAACACATTGACATCTAAATCATAAAAATTGGATCAACAATCAACTATTCTTATAGATCAGTTCTAATAACAACACCCATATTCTCCCTTTTCGCCCTTATTTCCGAAACGGGTTGCGAAAAAAACCTTCAAAAACTATACAGCCCCCCGCCACGTCCCTAGACAATGAGTTAAAATTTGTAAAAGATCAGTTATTTTTACTCAAGTTATCATAAATAAACTCAAGTTAACAGATGCCAACAACAACGATGTCACCAACAGAGTGATACCATTATATGACCATAAAATTTTTGCTGTTGTTTTCATAATTGGACACTAAAAAATTCAAGTCATTTTTTAAAGTACAATAGTCCAAACAAAACAAAAAACTGTAATAATCTGAACAAAGGGCATATTTTTTCCAAATGTCAACAGAAACACAGCATTTTTTCTAGGTCAAACATGTCTAAAGAACATAAGTTTAAGTTTTTTTTCAGGATATTTTTAATGAACAAATTTTCTTAAAAATTAAAACTCATATATAGCAGTGATGTGATATTTCTTAAAACATTTCAAACCCGCCTAGTGTTCAATAAACTAAGTAAATAGCTCATTAGCATACAGCATAGTTTACTCTAAAATATTTTAAAATGCATATCTAATTCATTTATGCAAAAGATGTTCGAATTTCTAGTTTTAATGGACATAAGGTCTACCAAGGTGAGATGTTTGTGGCTCTTACAAAATTCTGGCACACCTATGACATAATTTGTATTCAATAATATGAAAATAATACAATACAACCAATAAAAAATCCTAACAAAAATGTATGACTAAGACTGTATTTAAAAAAGTTAAATTAATTCATGAAATTTCATTTATTTCCAAACAGTAAATAAACAGACAATAATTGGCACATTTATATCAATCAATATGTCTGTACAAGTGTGGCAGGACAGCATTATAGTAGGTAGTGAGATTTAAATAGCAAGTTCATTGACTTGGCTAAAAGATGAATTCTTTAGCCGAATCAGTATGTCGCTGGCTTGTCAAGAGCAGTATAGGGTTTGATCCTCGGTGGCAGATAATTTTGTGAATCAAATCATGCTCTCCCATTACATTTGGCACCCAACTAAAAAACCCACATGGTTTGGTTAGCTAATGAACTAGTGTTAGAGTTGTTTGTGGTACGAGGACTCTTAGGTGGGAGAAATGTGGCAGGACAGCCTACCTGTGTTGCAGTAGGTGGTGATATTTAAATAGCCAGTTAATTAACATGGCTAAAGGATTAATTCTTTAAGCGAATCGGTTTGTCGCTGGCTTGTCACCGAACAGTCCAGGGTTCAATCTTCAGTGGCGGTGGATAATTTTGTGAATCATATCATGCTCTCCCGTTCTAATGTTCTTCGATATTTTGTGAAAGTTTCTGGAAGGGTCTGTTTGTTACATTTCCTGTTATGACGTCGAAAAAACATCGTATCAAGAAATAAAATTTCTGACAAGATGTTTTGTTGGTGTGTAGGTGTACGTTAAACAAAAATTGTGGTTAACGGATATAAACTCATATCTCTACCTGTTCAATGTATGATTTGAACTATGCGTTTCCTGTCCTAAAGATTGCAGGCATTTTTCTTCGTACAATACTTAATAAGAGTGTAATATTGACAATAATGGGCAAGTCACTTCATCTTTCGGATGTGTCCAATAAAGGTCAAGGTAAAATAACCGGAAGTAGCATCAGGGAAGATCAAATATTGCTTAATTGTGTGTGAAAAACGTCCGTTTGTATCTGTCCAAACGAATGTGGTTAATTTATTAGGCATATAGCCGTAAAATATTGAAAGACTTTGCCATTCACTGACATGTACGACCTAACTTTTCAATATTTGGGTTGTCACATCAACTTCCGGTCATATTCAAAATGGCTGCTGAAGTGGCAGACTAAGTTACTAGTTGTTGTTTTAGGGCAACATTAACAATGATAAATGGAAATTGTTTTGAAAATATCAGGTCAATTTCTCATAGAGCTGAAGTGCGATTGAAATTGTCAATATTCTTAAATTACTTTTATGTTAACAGACTGCTGTGAGTCACCCCTCAACAAAAAAGTTCGAAGACCTATTAACAAATTGTCCTGATAAAGGACGCCACTGAGCAATATGCTAACTTAGCAAGGAAGTATTTCATGTAATAAAGAATTCCTTTTTGACTGAAAATGTGAACTGCTGATGGATGAACAGTCACTGAATGAACTCCTTGAATGTTCTGTTTGCTTAGACAGACTTGATCATACAAGCAAGGTACTTCCTTGCCAACATACATTTTGTAGACGATGTCTTGAAGAAATTGTTAGCACAAAAGGTGAATTGAGATGTCCAGAATGTAGATTTCTTGTAGAAGTGCGTGTAGAAGATCTTCCATCAAATATTCTCTTGATAAGACTTCTTGAAGGCATCAAAACAAAAAGCTGCACAGACAGGACAAGATCACCTGATAGATACACAACTGATGATCAAGCATTTAATTTACTTTCTGACAAGCATGGCAAGCAGGTAATGGGAAAGAAAGGACAGATTGCTCGAAGGAGTTTTAGTATATCTCTATGTAGGAAATTAGTTAACCATACAAAGTTGGCATTAAGTTATGATATGATTGTAGGATAAAACATGTTTTGACAATTTTAATTATAGGATAATCCTGCATGCCTTGGGCTTAAATGAGATTAGAATCAGCGGTATAAGATACAATTTCATTTCATTAGTGAACACTTCAAATGCCAAATTGAAGGCACATGTCAATTGAATTGTTCCTGATCATTTTACAGCTTTACAATGCCTGTAGTATAGCATTTTTAAAAGCATTCATACATGTATTTAAAACAAGTATTGAAGTGACCGTTTCTGCTTTTAAACATGTACACTTCACTCAGTTACTTTTGTTTCTCTAGCACTCAAGTCTGAGTTTTAAATCTGTATAAGTCGATGAAGCACCATGTCAGTCAGATTTTTTCAAGGTGAATTGTGAGTGTTACACCCACCAACATTTGTACCTGGGATATTGTATATTCTGGTTGTTAATTTTGTACTAAGAATCACTTGCCTGGGTATGAAATTCACACATCGGAGACATTGTAAACAATGTGTTCATTTAAATTTCTAAAAATTGACGACTATATACACTACTGTCAACACAAATTTTAATTTTTCCACTCTCCACAGTGGAGATATTTTGAGTGGAGTTAGTGTCTCCATTCTCCACAGTGGAGTCACAATTTCAAAAATTGTCTGTAATTAACTTCAGCTGTCTTTATGCCAAGATATATTTAATGGTTATTATGTAGTTAAATAACATTTCTGTAAAGGACAGAGAAAAATATTGAAAACTATTAAAATTGGGCAATTTTATCTTGGTTTTTATCTCGGTAGAGTCACAGTGGAGGACATGAGTGACTCCACTGTGAAGAGTGGAGAAATTAAAATTTCGACTGAAGAAGTGTATGTGTGAGGTTCGTCAGGAGGTTATTTTTAAACAGGAGTAAACATCGGTTGGTATCAATGAAAGTTCGAAATCGTTGAACAAAACTTATTATTAAAATAGATATACATGTATATGTATGTAGGTTAGATTTGAAACGTACTGCAGTGAAACTTCTCCAAACCGGACTCTCAGAAAACCGGCTGTTTTCAAAAGTCCCAGCTGATATACCTTAAAACCTGTGTGTTTTGTCTTCAATAGACCGGCCACCCCCTAAAACTGTACATCGGCCGTTTTTTTGCAGTTTTAGTTACATATTTCAAATAAAAACAACCTCTCGATTCTGGTTGCCCTGTTTTTGTTCACCTGTAATAAATGTGTCAACAAAACTGTAAATGATTACGTAATTAATAATTCATTCACTGACCGGTTTGCATTTCATCAGTGGACAGATGATAATTGAAGGGGACAGTTGTTTAAACAACAAATTTAATCCAGACATTACATTTTGTCACTGGTTGGCTGTTAATTGGTGTGTACACACGTCAGGCAACCGGGGTCATTTAATAGTACGATCTTTACGATCTTTAAACTGTCAATTAATGTGACCTGTACCCAAGCCAAAACAATATAGGGGTGAAATTATTAGATTTTCTTGATATTAATTACCATCAGTAGCCCTGATCTTTTAATACACATTCTTTCAAAACCGTGAACATTATTTAGTCGGCAGTATTGTTTGTAAAATCAAATCATTTACCAATGATGCAAGCTTTGAAATGAAATAAAAGGCCAAAAGTTTTGAATTGGCATTAAACATGTTTCGACCAACAAACTGACAAGGTGTAGGGTAATAGAACACATTAATCGAAACAGCTCTTAGAATGCATTGCTATTTTTCACAAAACCGGCCACCCCTATAAACCAACCATTTTTTCTTGTCCCAGAGGTGGCCAGTTTAGAGAAGTTTCACTGTATAAATAAGAAATATCTCAGAGTTAACTTGAAGCATTTTTAGCAGTTGAAAATGAGTGGCTGAGGTCGCCTTCTCATCCTATGGGCAACATATTGTAACTACAGATCATGTTCATAGTCCTGATTAAGAGTTTGTACTTTACAATTCATACATGTATGAATGCATTATATAGATGTTTTGTTACCTGTAATTAGTTTCTTTAATTTTTGGAAAAGCCGTTCAATGATCAGCACCTGACTGTTTTTACATGTCCGTCACTCAAAGCAAATTACTACAATCAATACTTACAAAGTGTTTTATTTACAAAATATATAATTATTTATAGTAATTATCAATTTTAAAGTGCAAAATTAAAATATCAGTAGATTGCATTATTACTTGATAAAAATATGAAGTAATATTTCTACATGATATCTCCCTCTCTTTGGATGTAGATGTAAATAAAAAATAACGAATAAACAAATGATAAACATGTACAAATAAAAAAAATTAGATGATGCTGAATTTTTAGTAAGATGACTAAATTTTTATCTTAACTGGAGTGCTCCAAATTACCTGAGAAGTAGAAAATGCATTGTATCTTACAATAAAATTCCTGTTATATCTTATTGAATGTTACGACTATTACAACATACAAACGGTCAGTGTTGGCTAGGTGGAATCTGGGTCTTAAACACTCAATATGTCAGTGTAACACTGGTCAGACTTAAGTGTTAGAGAATCTTTCCACTCTGAGTGTAATGTACTAGTAATGTACATATTGGTGTTCTTGCATTAATAAACTCGGAATCTTGCTTTGCTTCATACAACGTACCTATTACTAGATAATTTCTTATAACAATGCATGTACATATACCTGTAGTCACTTGAATTTAATAATTTACATGTCAATCAATTGTATAATTTTTGTAATTTCAGACCTCTGGAAAATTGCCATGTGCTAAAGCATTATACAACTATGATGGGAAGGATTCTGGGTACGTATGATTTATTGATTATCAGTTCTCAGTTGTTTTATCCACTGTATGCATATACATGTATTGCCTTTATTTTATGTTATATTTTTTTATGCATTGAGTTGATTGGTAAGATTGATATGTAATACAATCATTGTCAATGTCAGTGTACCTTATATAGGTGTATAGAAATACAGCATTTTATCAAAACATACTGTAGCATCTTTATACGATGAATAACATATAACTTGTAACATGATGTATCTATAGAATCACTTATCTACTTCATTAAACACACATAGAGTTAGGACAAAATTTACTGGCATTAATGTATTGAGGTACTTCGATTGAATAAAAAAAATGAATTAATTTGAACAATACGTGTTCATGTAGGGTCAGCACTGAAATTCCTTTGTAGTTGAAGTTAATACTTATAGAACTAGAATTCAGCTGAATATTCTCAATGTAAATTGTGCTTTTGGCATTGTTTTATTTGCAGAGACTTGTCTTTTAAGAAAGGGGATGTAATTTTACTGAAGAAGCAGGTTGATGATAATTGGTTCCATGGAGAATTTAATTCTGAACATGGATTTTTCCCAGCCACCTATGTTCAGGTAAGAAGCTATGAGATGTCAAAAATTCACCTTTAATTTAAAAAGAAAAGAAAGCACATACACATGTATTTTAATACATTTTATTACAAAA
Source organism: Perna viridis (assembly GCA_037379345.1). Lineage (NCBI taxonomy): Eukaryota > Metazoa > Mollusca > Bivalvia > Mytilida > Mytilidae > Perna > Perna viridis. The sequence continues at coordinate 2,069,481 of CM074520.1, forward strand.
TTTGCTTTTGAAATCAGAAATGCTATATATAGACATGTTAACATTTTGAGTAATTGAAACAGCAGAAAAACATGTATACAGTCAAACTTCACTTGCTTGAACTGGGATGGCTTGAACACCCGGGATTTCTTGAACACAATTTAAAGTACCAAACTTTTCTCCCACATAATCAATATAAAAAACCTTGAATTTCTCAAACACTTGAACTAACTAGTCGGTCTGTTTGGTAATAAATACTAGAGAATAACCCTCACTAACTCAAACTCGACAGCCATTTTGTCAGCTTAGGTAATAAAAGGTGTGAAAAACTGAAACACTATCATTAATCATAGTGTCATTTTAGTAAATTACAGGTAATGTTTAAGTCATCATTGATTAGGGAGATTTACTGATTGAAGTTCGAGAACGTTCCAAAGTTGGCATTATGAAAGCATCAAAGAAAATCAGATGAAGACAATTTATTGTCCAAGGAACTCGAACTTTTTAAAAGCAAGCACAGCATTTTTAATGTCCACATATCAACATAACTTTCCAAAAGCAAATGAAAAATATCCTAGAGCTAACAAAACTTTGTAAGAAGTAAGCAATTTCTAAAGATAAAGTCCAACTCAGACTGGCAAGGAAAAAATCTGGAAATAGACAAACTTCAATTTCTTGAACTCCCGATAACTTGAACACATTTCAATGGTCCCTTGGACTTTGAGCTACCGAGGTTTTACTGTATTGAGTCTTTGGTCTATTTTGATATATGATAGCAACAATTGTTCTTATTAAAAAAAATACTAACTATATTGCTTAGATTTAATTAAGTTGTAGATTGAGGATTTATCGACACTGTCAATTGTATAAATGCATGCTATTTGTAGGGAAAGTGTCATTACTACTCAGGAAGAATCATAAATCTAATGGACTTACAATAAAAAGTACAGTGGTACTTAGGGCTGTTCTATTTAAATCTACATGGGAAGGGGGATACCAATTTTTTATTTTTCTCTAAAAAATTTCAATACACCTGGTAGTTGGGAAATTTTGATGCTCTGATTTCCCAAAATTTAGTACTACATGTGAGTTTTTCAACAGATTGATTATTTTTTTATATTCATTTTTTTTTCTGGTGGTGGGGGATATTTAGAGTATCTATGATATGTTGCGGTGGGAGGGATATTTAGAGTATCTATAATATGTTGGGCGTGGGAGGGAATTGTAGCCCAAAATGTCTAATCCCAGGATATCTAAAGCTAAATTTACCTAATTAGACCTTTAATTCCCAGAATGTTTACAGGTAAATTTTACCTAACTAGACCTTTAATTCCCAGAATGTCTAAAGCTAAATTTTACCTAATTAGACCTTAAATTCCCATAACATCTAATCACAGATTTAGGGTAATACCCAAAATGTCTATAGGTAAATTTATTTTAACCTGAATTAATGTAAATCAGAGTTTTTTTCCCCAAAATGTCAAACAATATTCTAACTGTATAGAAATTATTACTTTAATTTTGAAAACAGTTGTTTACAACAATCTTTTCCCATGTGTGTTATTCTTTTGCTCAATTCAACACTTTATCATTTGTTTCCACACCAATATTCTTTGTCCATGTTGTCAGACATATTTAATTATAAAAAAACAAAAAACAAAAGGTGTCAATCGAAGACCATTTTGAAAACCTTATAGGAAAAATTGTAATGGTGCTTGGCTAATATGATTAAAAATATAAATAAAAAATCATATTGTCAATGAATATTACATTTTGTTTCATTTATTACTAACTTTTTCTTTTTAGACATTTTGGGAATAAAACAATTTTTGTCATGAGACATTCTGCGCATAATTTCATTAGCCATTCTGGGATTAGACATTTTGGGAACATTCAAGTGGGGGTTGGCAATTTTTTTTATATTGGTCTTTTACAAGTTGCATCCCCCATATCAATTTAAATGGAACAGCTCTTTGTATATAATATTTAGTATCCTATTAGTTTTGTGTTATCTTGGTCTGATTTAGTTGGACAGTGTCATTATTTTGTACACTTTTGTTATTAAAGTTGATTGTATCTTTTTTCAGGTCTTGGTACCATTGCCTTCAACGATTCCACTGTGTAAAACTTTGTATGACTTTGAAATGAAAGATGAAAGTGATAAAAAAGATTGTCTATTCTTCAAGAAGGTTTGCATTTACAAAATCTATAAACAGTGCATGATTTTTTCTGTTAACATGAATACATGTGTATGAAGTTTGGAAGTAAAATCAGATTCAGGTTATATAGATATTTGATTTCTATAACATGGTACAGTATGTATATTCAACAGAATTTATTATTGTCATTGTACAAAACAAAAGCTAAAACTGCAAATGAACAAGAAAGTAGGACTGTCTTTTGCTTGAGTTCACAGGGTCAAATCTCAGATTTTTATGTCTTCTCCCATTTTTCTGCTCAGGTGATGGAACTCCTGTTTAAGATGTTTTAATGGTAAAATAAAATTGATTTAGGTCGATATCAGATGATTTTTATATATTGTTTACTTTTGATAATACACAATGTTACCTTGATAAATTATTTTACTTTAAAGTTTCAACTTCTACTGTAGTATGATAGAGCCATTTACAGTACACCCAAAGACTATAGATTCTCAAACTCCCATTTCAGAGTCACTTTTTGGGGTGACTCCAGGAAAATTCCAAACATGCCATAAAAATCCTGGAGTGATCTTGGCATATTTCTTCCAAAATGCAATAAAATACTGGGAGTTTTTGATTGCCTTAATTATCCTTTGAAGTACTACCTACATCCTGTCTTACCTGTTAGGTGAACATGATTACAATACACAAGGTAATAAAATACCTTGAGTGATTCCAAAGTACTCCCAAAAAGGCAAAAAAATACTCCCAGAAGGAGGATTTTAGGAGTGGATTTCAAATGGTGCAGAAACCATGGAACATTTTTAATCATAAAAAATAATGTTGATTTAAAACCTTCTGATTTTGAGTTTCAAGAGTTATAACAAGTATGATGTCATCAAAGTCATAATACTTTAATAAAACCAGATAAAACTTAGCTTTGTTTCAGATGAGGTAATATATTGATTGAAAGAGAAAGGACCCTTAGGGCCCAGCAATAGCAACTTCAAATTCATTTACCTCTTTAATGTTTATGAATTACAGGATGAAACCATTACTGTATTAAAGAAAGTTGATGACAATTGGTTAGAGGGGAGAAAAGGAGAGAAAATAGGCATATTTCCTGTTTCTTTTGTGGAGGTTTGTATATTATTATAGTATTAATTTTTAAGTTGTATAACAAGAATGGATATAGTGAGTAAGTCAAAGAGACAACAACCCCAACCAGGATGAAAAATGTTAGCTTCTTCTCTTCTTTATAAGCTTCCACTTAAAGCAATACACTTTTTTTCAAAGTTCCAAAGTCACAGTTTATAAAAATTACAATCATACACCAGTGAATATCCACCATGTATTCAAATATATGATTAAAATCTATAATAATAAAACAGAAGCAATAGTATTAATTTACTTTTTTGCTCTTTTTCATATAAAGAGATAATGTTTTTGCGTAAATTTAGAAGAAATATACAAATGTATTTTATATCATATGTTATGCACAAGTTATCATATTTTCACTTTCACAGCATTGTCATTCAGACTGCAAAACTTGTCAACTGTGATAAAGATAGTACCGAAGTGTTAGCTCTGTTGATTTTCCTTACTACCAAACTTTTATCAACATGTTTTAATGCACATTTATCATGTATTTGTCATATTCTTTTATCTTATTTTGAATTATATATATCGGAAACTGGTCCAGTGGAACTTTTACAATTGTAACTGTAATTTACTGCAGAAATTCGGCTTTAATACAGACAGGTATTTGTTTTCAGTTGAATGATGCAGCAAAGTCTCTACTTAATTCACAATCTAAGTAAGTAGTTTATTTATGTCGTGTTTGTCTTAATGTTGATATCAAATGTATACATACTATTAATTGATTTATAAACCTTTTATGTTGTGTTTCACTGTCAAACTTTATACTTGCATAAATACTATTAAATGAAGTTATTTTCTTTTTATACAACTATAAATATATTGGTCATATGATGGTATCATGCTGTCGTTGCCAACCATGTCCAGACAATAACTTGAGTGTTAGTATATAGGTCTTTATGAAATTATACCACAAGGTCCCATACCACAAGGAAGGCTTGGATTGATTTTTTTGGCTGTGACTTCAATCATTTAGGAATTATAGGCCAAAAAACCAAAACAACCATTTTCAGGTGTGCAGACAGTAAATTAATAGATCTCTTTGAAATTATACCACAAGGTGTCATACCACAAAAGGAAAGCTGAGAATACTTTTGGGGGGTTATAACTCAAATTGTTACGGATTTAGCGGCCAAAAAAGGGGCCAGAAGAAGCTTTTTCATGAAAGTGATAAAATAAGCGAGAACACAAGTGAATGAATCGCTTTGATATTGTACTATAAGATGCCAAACCCTGGATATTGTAATATATGGTTCCAAACGACCAAAGGAAGGCTTGGATGGATTTTTGGGTATTATTTCTTGGACTGTTTCTAAATTAGGGGCCAAAAACAAGCATTTTCTTGACAAACAGTGAAACTGAATTGGTCTCTTTGAAATTGTACTAAAGGAAGGCTGGGATTGATTTTGGGTTTGTGTTTATTGAGGAAAATTAGTGGCAAAAAGATTTACTTAAAGCTTTATTGATGTGTCCATACTTGCCCCAACTGTTCAGGGTTCAAACTGTGTGGTCATATCAAGCTGTGCACTATGAAGCATTTCATTTTTTATTGCAATTGGCTGAGCAATAGTTGTTTTCTTTTTTTTTTTTTTTGGCTTTTTCATAAAATTATTAAATCATCAGCATTTTTCAAAACTCTTTCCACATCATAAGACAGGGTTAACACTGAAATATAAAGACATTGCAATTTTTCAAATGAATATTACTGGATAAAATTTGAAATTTAAGGTGTATGATTGTTAGGTCTCTTGACTAGAGTTCTTCTCTACATCTAGTATATTTAAGATTAAGATGTGAAGTCTTTCAATACAGTTGTATAATGCATGTACATATATGTTGTCATTTTGTTTAGATAGATGCACAGTGTAATCTATGTTAACCAGTCCTAAATAAACCAGTCATATTCTGAAGCCCCTTTAGCTCAAGTCTGGGCATTTTTTACCTGCACAAACCAGGCATCAATTATTGCCTTTGTTTGTCATATTGGCAATGTCAAGGAGGAGTTTTCTAAAAAATAACTTTTCATTTTTTAAACTTAAACACCCTCGAGATAATTTTACTACCTACACTGATGATATTTTACTTCAATGACCAGCTTTAACAGAGATACATTTGTATAGATGAGTTTGGTTATCTAAGATTTTACTGTACATGTACGTGTATATGTATGTATGTTATATATTTTTATTATCATATCCCATGTAGCTTTTGCAGGCTTATATTTGTGTTTTACAATTGAATTTCAGTCCTTCCTTGCATGTTGGTAATTTAATATTGCATGACCGAGGTGCAGGGGATGGGGTTCCTCAATCCTCAACTCTGGCCTCTCTGGTAAATCAAATGCCACAACAGAAACGGCACTCATTTACGGCTTCTCCTCAGAAACCACCATTGGCAGCTAGTCAGCATAATAGAAGGTAAAGTTGTGGTTTGTATGTGTATCCTGATATACTAATGTGTATATTGTAAATACTGTTTTGTCTCTATAGATACTCTTCTATTTAATATGTTGAAAGTCCTTTTATTTGATTCATACTCTTGTTGTACTGTATTGTTTTACCAGTTAATTGAAATATTTAATTTTTGGATTTGTAATGAATGTGCAGTTGTCAAGTAAGAAAATCTATTTTGTAGTTCTGTTTAAAAAAATAAAAGTTTTTGTACCAGGTACATGTAAACATTAATGTTCTCTTAATTTGTATGGTTTATCCGAACAATAAAAAAATATGCCCACTTCATTGGGACTTGACTATAAACCAGTAGTCCCAAGTCTTACGCTGGTAAAAGATTATCTTTCAGACTAGTAGTATCTAAATAAAAATTCTCAAAATATTGTTTTGGCCTGTGGATAAAAAATGTTAATGTGAAGAATGATCGTTGAATATGGTTAAAGGATACTTTGTTTGTCTTCTTGGTTCTGGACATGAATTGCTTACTATTTTGTTTTGTCTTTTAGCATGTATGTGCTAGCTTTAACAGCATTTTTAAATTATATGATAACTGTATTTACACATATATTTTTGTAATTGTATAACTGCTTTAATTATTGATAACTGTATAATGGGAGGTTTAAAATTTATTCTTGATTGATTCATTGAAAGCAATTGGAACTAATTTCTTTATTTCTTATTGAAGTTGATAGAAATAGAGGTTTTTTAAATTACAGATCTCTAGAATTAAGCAGTAGTGGGAATCTAGTAATTGCCCCCTCCTCACACCCTCTACACAGATCCAGATCTCCTCCTCCTGTACCATCATCAGCTACCTCAGTCAGCAGAGTCACAACAACAACGGCGAGTAAACCGCCTACCAAGTCCAATTCTGATGTTGCCAGTAAATCTTCTACTGCCTCGGCATCAAAGCCTACTTCTGCATTTCAGGTGCGCCACTGGTATAGATATAAGCATGTAAAATACTATTTTGAATGGATTGAATTATTAACTGTATTCCATATTGTATTACTGATATTGATGTGGCCTGTTTCATCTAGAAGTTAAAATAGACAATTAGGTATTATAACACAATATTAGAAGCATGTTACTAAGGCCTCTAGTTGTTGATTCCCATGATTTTTATTGTCACTCTGAGTTGGATAATACAGTAGTCTTCTATGAGACTTCTGAATCTGTCAGATTCTAACTTCTAGAACAAAAGAAAATGAATTCTTCTTGTTTAAGACCATGGCATGATTGAGTGTAACAGAATTGCAATATTTATATTTATTAGGGTTCATTAGGGTACAATATTTTTTCAAACCTCAGTCTTTTTTGTTTTTGTTTTATGAGTGTGTGGGGGGACGTGTTTTACATTTATAAGATTCACTGTGTGGTTCCATCTATCAGTTCATCCATTCTTGTACCTTCAGAATGCAAATCCTAGATATATATGCTTGGAGCCTACACAGTTCTTATTTTTGCCCAGTGTTTAAGTGAGATATATGTATTTGTATTCAGGACCCTGGTTTTACAAGAAAATCAGACAGTGCAAGTGAACTACAAGCAGGACCTGCTATAGTGGATGCTTCTAAACTATCTGGTGTAAATAGTCCAGTGTAAGTAATAATTTATGATTCCTACAGTTTCCACTCTGGTTTGGATACAAATTTACCCATTACGACATTGGGGTAGATCAAAATACAGTTAACCAACTTATTTTTGGGGATACTTATTTTGGGTTTCAGGGAATCCAGTCGATTTCACTACTACATGTATTTATTTTCATTACCAACAATCTTTTTAACATGGATTTCATAATAAAGGATATTTCACATATTTGCAGGAATTAATTTTCATGATTTTTTTTCTTGCCTGTGAAATTAGCAAAGACAAGGTAGTTCACAGTATTGAAAATCATGAAATAGACGAATTCCTGTTATTCACTTTTGATTAGAGTAAAGATGAGAAAAGTCATTGTATTAAGAAATTATTTTGTTGTTTCTTACATTGTTATTTGGAAAGTTTTTATGAAATCCTTGTTAATTCTTCCATGTTTTTAATCGATAAAACCTGCTAAGACAAAACTTATGGAAAATCTAGAGAAATCCCTCCCACCAAAATTTCAAATGCTTATATCTCAAAAATGAGCACACTGACCCATCATATTTTTAATTCAAACTGTTCTAGCATGAAGGACCTTAAAAGATTTCACAACCCTTTTAAATTCTTGTTAATTTTAAACAAAGCAGTGAACTTCATTCTTTATTTTTTTTACATTCTTTTTTTTTCAGGTACACAGCATTATTTAACTACAAGCCTCAGAGAGAAGATGAAATAGAACTAAGGAAAGGAGAATATTACACAGTATGTGATAAATGTCAGGATGGCTGGTTCCGTGGACAATGTTTAAAGACTGGGAAATGTGGTGTTTTCCCAGGAAATTATGTACAAATGGTCAGGTATGGTTTGTTTTCTTTATTTAGGTAGAAAAGATAGAATTATTGGTCTTGTGGATATATTTTAAGTGCACTAAATGTCACAACTTGCTTTTTTACACATTTATTTAACCATTCTTGGAACGCCTTTTTTTTGTCTTTAATTGTTACATTTAAGTCAAATTTTCTATGTTTTTTGTCATCCTTCTTTCATTTCTTTCATTTCTTTCATTTCTCTCTCCACATTTAATAGGATAACAAATAAATAGCTGTAATTTCTATATTTTTTGGTACAAAGTTTTGTCTTCATAGAGTAAGATAATCTTCCATTTGTATTCTTGTTTGATTTGTTGAAAACAAAGGGGATAGATATAAAACATGCTTTAACTCAGCTGTAAATTATTTAATTTTTAAATTCCTAAATATGAACATGGAAAAATTGGAATTGCACTGTATGTGTATGTATTCAAATGTGAAAGGCTTCAAAGAACAAGATATTGGTAATTGTCTTCTTAATAGATGTTTGCTGTGTAAGATTTTGTAAATGAAGTCAGTAAAGGGTACTGATAATAAAGAATTATTCATAAAATATTGTTCAATATTTTGAAAAGATCTTTTACTTTGAAGGTTACCAAGTGCTTTCTTACCAGTCAGTGGAAATGTGATGAACATTCATTCAAAAGGAACAAATTCCCAGGCCTCTTCCTCCTTAGCTACTTCTGTTACTATGGCTACAACTTCTGGTCAACAAAGAACAAGTACATCACCTAGTCGACAAGGTTCATCTCAACCACAGTCAAGTGTATCGTCAAGGCAACATCAGTCTACAGCCCCACCTCCCATTACTCCAAGAAGCTCAAAATCATTAGCCAAATTTTCATCTTCATCAGCTCTACCTTCTAGATCAGGAGATGGTAGTAAGTTGTCTCCTCACTTACACACCAGTACAGAAGTACAAACATCCACAAGGATGTCAACTGAGGCAAGAACTTCTTCAAGGGGTCCATCATCATCATCTCTTCAACCCCCATCAAGTGGAAGGTCAAAACACAAATCCCCCTCTAGATCATCATCCCATGCTACTGCCAATGGTATAGAAGGTCGGTTGGACCTTAGTGTTACTTCTGGGCATTCCAGTCATCATAGACCTTCTAGCTCAAAACAAGTTGTGTACAGGAAGCCACAGCAAGTGTGTATGGCACAGTCTATGTCCACATCAAATAATATAACACCACCAAACATTGTTGCAGGTGCTACAGGTGAAATACCTGGTTTAAAGGATAAGGTAAGATGATATTTTAAATGCATTTTTGCTTGCAGCTTCCTATAGCCATTTAACAAGCTGTAATGCTTAGGGAGTACAATTTATTTTTTTAAGCCGAATTCTTTGCAAATACAGTGACTGCTGTTGTTAATAGAATGAGAAAATGAATTGTCTTGTTGACATTTAAAACAGGTCATTAGGGTACGTACATTGTTAGTCTAGTCACATAATTTTTTGGTTTCTTGAGAAAGGGTCTTACTCTTACCTTTGAAATGCATGGAAACTTAGTCATTTAGAGAGCGTTGAGTATAGTAATGAAATTAAAACATCTTTCTGTTTAAAATACTGACAAAAAATGACCATTGTATATTTTTACATGACAAAAATGTTAAGAAACGCAATAAGTAATTACAAACATATCATTTATCTGCCAACAGTCATTCAGTCATTGATAATTTATTTACTCATGTTATGCAAATGGCTCAAATTTACTTAATATGTTTGCTTTGAAAGATTTATGTACATAGATTTATTAAAGATAGTTTATTCTGTGATTCTGTAAATATGTATTAACAGAAGGACAGGAAGGATAAGGATAAATTAAGTCTTGTGAAGAGATTGACATCAGGAAAAGGAAAGAAATCCAAATCTTCAGGGCATGATAGTGATGGATCTGGAACTGAGAACAATCATGTCAGGTGGGTACTGGGCAATGGAGGATTTACCATTGGATTCAGACCTGTTTACCCCTATGCTTTTGGCGTATTTTTAAAGATTTTTGGCTTAAAAATACGCTCTCCGCTTTACAAAGAAAAACAGGTGTACAAAAAATTAAAACATGATTTTTGTCACTAAAAAATGATTCTTGCGAACTGCGTTTTAAACCTCTCATGGCTGATGGGTAATAGTGAATGAAAACACTAGGGAATCCTGAGTGGATATCCGGTTAATTTCCTAGACGCTTTAATCGGGCTCATATACCGAGGGTTGTTGTAAATGCTGAAGTGACTTTGCCAATCATTAGTTACCCGTAGAGCGTGTAGTGGCGATTAAAATATTTCAAAAAGAAAAGAGGATGATGAGGACCCACCCGTAGTGTCTGATACTTGTGTGAATAAAACTGTTCTTTGTGAAATAATTTGATGGTTTTTTTAAATACAAAAACAAGATTTGTGTCTGCAATCAGAAGTTACCAGGAGCTCAACATTAAGCTAAAGAAAATATATACATACTCAGACTCATGTCATCTGCGTCACTGAAAGGGAAGGATAAGAACAATAACACATTAAATTAAGATTATGATAATTTCTTTCTTATGGTGTATCCATCTGCACCATGAAAATTTATTTATTCAACGGGTCATAGTTTTCCTTTCCTCGTTTGTCTATCCTGGACTTGACTTTTATGAGCAACTTGGCGGGTGTTTCTAGAAAAGCAGAGGACGCTTACCCTACCGATGCACTTGGTCCATGCTCCCAATTTTTAGTGGAGTCCGAGTTGCTTATTTGCTTTTGTTACTTTGTATGTATGATTTTAGTTAGTTTATGTTCTTTGTTGTGTATGTCTGGTCTTCATCCCTGGATTACATTCTTTTGATTATCGCTATAACCTTGGTTCCCTTGACTACTCTTTCTTGGTATAACAAAGTCAGAGAGTTCCATTCATGCTAAAACATGAAGCATAAGTCATCATAAGCTTCTTCACATACTATATAACCAAAGATGCACCACCAAAACATGGTTTTAGTCCTAATTTACAAAACTACTCCTAAAACATCAAAACTACTCCTTGACAAGGCTTCAACTTCTCCCTGGTGTAAAATGAGGTAAACTGGTCTGAACTTTCTACTGATATTTTGTGTTTTTAAGGGTAGGTTCAATAAACCAGCAACTATTTTACGTAGAATAAATTGTCAAATGAATCATGTGCATGTTAGTGTGTGGTTAAGACTATTGATATGATGGAAATTCATTGCAATTCAATTTTCAGAAAAGTTTCATTCAATTTCCAAAAAAAAAAAAAGAGTTTTAAATAATGGCGTTGATTTCATTTAAAAGATATCAAAACATTTAGAGGATAAAAGTCTTGATAAAGTGTGATGATGATCATTTTCAAAATAGAATAACTACTGGGTTCATAATTAGAATTATTGGCCAAAATAAAAATTGGTGATACAAATGTCATACAAAATGAAACATTTGGTATTATGTACTCTAGATTAAGTAAACTATTGATCATTCTTATGTTTTCTGCATAACTTGGTTTGACTTCTTTTTTCATCTTTTGTAAGCAGAATGCAGGATTTATTTACAGTGTATATGAGATTTACACTGCAGTTCCCAAAAACATTTTTTCAGTTCCAAATGTTTCTTTGCGCTATTTTTTTTTTTAAATTTAAGTGCTTGAATCTTTCTTGTTGCCTGTGAAAATACAGTTTGTCTTCTATCTCACAGATCTGGATCCTGCCCATCAGATAGTAGTAGTCTTTTAGGAGCAGAGGGAAGTCAGCATGTGAAGACTGGTTCCTTCGATTCCAATGTACCCCTTGTTCCCCATAAGCCAAGTAGACCAAAGCCTGCTGTTAGAGAAAGGTACAGAGATAATGAATTGTAAATACATGTATAAATGATCTGTTTAATTTTAATTTAGTTCATGTTTTTGATTATATCTTAGACACTAATATCAATCCTCAGTACTCAGTGTTTACGAAAGCTCTGCACAATCTGTGATATTAACCATAAGGCAAAAATAAGAGTAATGATTATTTTATGTATACAGATGAAACAGAGAAATCCATTCCATTGACAAAGCATCCGACACTTACAAAATATAGTATACAGCTATGAATAGAAATTTATCCCACCCCTGAAAAGCAAGTTTTTAATAGTGATGTAAGTGTTTGTGAAACTACGAATGTTAACATCTTTATGCTTCACTTTTATCATCAATTCTTAGAATAGTTGTAATGTATTATATATTTTACAGGTATAGATGTGTTGCACCATACCCTCCTCAGGGTGAAATGGAGCTGGAACTGAAAGTTGGTGACATTGTTAATGTCTACAAGAAACGTGAAGATGGCTGGTTCAAGGGAACTCTTCAGAGATCAGGGAAAACAGGACTATTTCCAGGAAGCTTTGTAGAAAGATGTCATGAGTACTGTAACACTTAGGTTCTGATTGAGTTACTTGTGTCTAAGAATTCCTAGCATGTGTATGAGACTATTTATTACTTGAAGGTGACATTAGAAAGGTCTAAATTTCAGGGGTCCAAGTTAACTTTAAAGACAAACTTACATGTATTAACTAATGCCATTGCAACTTGATATTAGCGCAGATGAAATAGCACTAGTATCCTACCAAAATTATGGAATTGTTAGCAGAAAGTAAGTGTTGTTCGGTTCAAGACTTCGAACTTAAAGTGTCTTCTGGGGGAAAGTTTTAAATTGAGTGTTATAGAAGGGAAGTGTCATTTTTGTATTTCAATATACAGGTAGGGAATTCTTTTACGGAATTTAAAGGGGCTTTAATTTGAACCTCTGTCACTACTACCAATGCAGTAAACAGAACATTTCAGAGTGTCTAAAGCTAGTGTGTTTGAGTCACTGCCAACCAAAGCCTATAAACTCAAGTCAGGTCTACCAGCTTATACCTCTCAAATGAGATGTTCCTATTTCACTGTTGTTGCAAAATTGTGAATTTTATTTTTCTATTTGCTATGATAACTCTTTTTTTTACAGTTGGTGAATCACATTGTATGTTATTCATTTTGCCCTCAATTTTAAAGAAATTTTCAATAAAATTTAAATACAAAATATTGAAACCAAAACACTAATTTGAAAAGACTACTTTGAAAGTATCATTGTTCATGAGGTACCAATTTTCGTGGTTTTCATGGGTATGATAAAACATGAAATTTGGTTCTCAACGAAATGGAAATTTTTCATTTGATTGTATGATAGAGATGTCAAATCCAGGAATTCTAGGATCTAAAACTGATCATTTTTCCCTAAACCATAAAATTTCGTACCCATAAATAATAGTATTTTTATGGTATATGAAAAGGGTCAAGGATATAGGACATTTACCTTAATTTAGATTGAACAAATGATTGATATAGAAGTACTGTATTTTGTAGTATTGTTATATTTAATACAAGCCATCCATAGTAAATATGTAAACTGATAAGCAATATAGTCAACTGTTATGATATTATTAATGGTAATTGAGGGATATACTGTGTACAAGCATGTATGGTGGTTCTGGAGTTATTTAGATTCGCATAATTTTTATGTATGGAAACTGCTTGTGTGGTGTGTTGTACAACTGAATTTGATAAAATATTTTAGTGAAAACTTTTGTTTTAATTCAAGGCAGTGACATGTGATATTTTGGAATTTGTTGTAATTCATTTCAGTCATTTTAAAGTGATCAAAGTGCTTCCACCTGACACACAAAAGGAGGTAAAAACATCTGTCAGCCATTTTCTGTGATAAGTCATGTGATCTTTTTTTCTTGCATCAGTGTAGTACATGTAATGTGACATGTTGTAGTCCATTTTTACATCCATTTTTCATCAAACCAGTTTTCTATGGTACAATTGTTAGTTTTACTTATACATGTATTAAGTATTCAATGAAAATAAGTTTGCATGCACCAGAAGTCTTACAGTTTTTTTTTTTGGTTTTGTTTGTACCAGTGATAACTTCAAGGTATAGTGTCTTATCATGTCTCATATATAACTCAACTAAACCAGTGGTACTACAAGATAAAATACAATATTTTTAAAGTTTTTCCTTCACCTAGGTATTTAGTCCCAATAAAGATTCGTTTCCTTTTTGTTCAAATAACCATGTGCGTGCAAATAATTTGTATCTTAAATGTCGGAATTTAAGTTTCAGAGCAAGGAAATCATCCATTTTGTTAAGGTAATACATGTAGTTGTCTGCTGGTCAGTGATATCTGTTGTTATAAAAATTGTACCACACTTAATCACTATTTAATAAACTTGAAAGTTTTAAAGTCAATAAATGTAATATTTTATTCATATTCATATTGACGTGATATTAGCTAGATATGTTTTATTCACACTCCAACTGGTTGCTTTAGCTTAATTTGTGAAATGTAAATTGTCTTTTAATGAAATCTGTTATAACTAAAGATTTCATAAAACTGCAGTGTTATTTATATTCAGATATATGAAAGATAGTGCTGTCACAATGAAAGAACTGATATGAAAAATGACAGTTATACCCTTTCCACTCATTTCTTTACCCTGACCTGAATTTTTGCCAGTTGTAGTTCATTAAAAGGCCAGCTGTGTTGTCAGTTATTATGCAATATACGTGCTGTAAACTATATACCAACTTTTATTTGAAGTGCCTATCTTGGACACAGAATAATTTAACTTTACAAAAATATTGTAGAGAAAAACAGAATTCAACTGTTTGTCCTACTAGTGTTATAGAGGGTCAACAATTACCTAAAAAGTTATTCATCTTAACCTAGGATATATAAGTTTGTTTATCTTGGCCTAGGATGTAAAAGGTTGTATTTTCAGTCTTGAATATGTTTCATATTCATGTAAAAACTGAGGAAAATTACCACCAAGTAGGAAGAACTGCAAGTGTTTATTTCTGTTTTTGTGAATTACTATAGATGTCTTAAAAGCCAAGTAAATATAGTGCGACTGTTAATATCTGTTTCAGCTATTTTTCAGTTTTTACTGAATTGTGATGAGTTTGTAATGGTTTACTGTATATTAATTTTCAAAAAACTATAACATACTTTATGAGATATGAATTATTTACTATTCTTAGTCATACCTGATTATTTAGATATATATACTCCATAATTCAATTATCAGTCCACATATTGTTCAAAACCAGAAGAATTGGTCATTCTATTTGCATTTAAAAGAAGTTGTCTTTATCAATTATGCATTATATTAAGATAAGTTCCAAACTGTGTTTAGTTTATATGTATTTATGTATATGCATTACTGAGGTTGTTGAACATCCAAAAACTTAGATTTCAACTTTTTTTGTTTTCGTCAGTTTGGTAAAAAAAAAAAAAAAAAAAGAGGAATATATATTTTAGAATATGCCCTAATAAAATTTTGTTTTTAGAAAACTGAATAATTTAGGATTTTTTTTTGGACAAGGAATATTTCATTAATCAAAACAGTTGTTATCACGAAAATGGAATTTAGATAAATTGAAAAAGGGATACATTCCTAAAGTCCTTTACATCCCCCTTTTATACCTGTATTTATTGAGCTTGAATTAACAGTACATAAACATCCATTGTTTGTGTGTCACATGGTAGATATGCTATTTGTGTTCACCTTTGCCTATTAAATATCAGCCAGTCTGGTGGTTGTCATCAAAATATTGACTGATTTGTATAGAGTTGTGTCCTTTTACAACAATCAGTAATTTCTGGAACATGATAATCCATGGTTTATTGCTTGTTCAAAATACAAAAGTAAATTTGTCACAAGTTTTGATTAACTCTTTGTGGCTCCTGATTAAAACATAGAAGAAAGCAAGTTAATATGTGAATTTTAAGTGGTTAGAATATTTACATTAATATGGTGGTTGTTTATAATGAATTGTCTTGATCATTTGACCAAACATAACTTAAAATGCTCAAGGTATTTATTGACTTTACTTAGAAAATCTATAATTAGAGTTCATTACAAAAGAACAATCATTAATGAGTGTGTCAGTTGATAAGGAATAAAGAGATAATCTTCGAAAGATACCAAATCACAAGATGAAAGTTTTCTCTGCTGAAATAGTAAATACATTGGACTTTTCTATGAAAGGTCAAAAGTGAGAGACAATTGGTTGTATTACTTTGAGTAGAATAATAATTTGCAATACAAAGGTTGTTGGACATATTTGTTATGTTTATAACGTTATTTTCACTCATGGTAGTGTAGTTTTAATCTCATGTTGGTCATGATGATTTATTTTTTAGCTGTTTATTTGATAATAAATACACCATGCATGTGTATCTAATGATGTAATAAATCTTTAAAATACATAATATACTGGTGTTTTACTTTTGTGTTAAATGTTGCTGTAATTTGCAGGCACCGATCCAGATTTTGATAGGGGGTTCAGAACATAAGAGGGGGATTTCCCAGGCTATTATTTGCCCAGAGTTCACAGGAAATTAACAAAAATGTTTGAAAAAGGGGGTTCCAACTCAGACCTGCTTAAACAGAAAAATGTTGTGGAAATGACTTGTTTTAGCTAATCATGACCTGATGCCCTATCGTATCCTAGAAAAGGCCATGTGAGCTTTTGTCATCTCTTGTTGTCTGTTGTCATTGTCTGTTGTCATTGTCTGTTGTCCCTTATTAAATTTTCTTTAAAAATCTTCTCCTTTGAAACCACTGAACAGTATTTGATAAAACTTGGTGACCATCATTCTTGGCATGTTTACTCCCAAAATTGTATCCATTATGGTCCCTTGTCAAAAACATTTGTTGCTGTTATTAAAAAATGAACATGGGAGTACATTTTGTATCACCATATATTTTTGTTTAGATCTCAAAAACCATAACCCATAGAAGAAATCTGAGACATCTCAGGCCCTTTGGCTTGTAGAGACCTATCTTCCCTGAAAATTTCAAGAGTATCAATTTACTGATTTTACAAGTTATTGCCCCCTTTTTTGTGCTGATTTTACCTTTTTGGCAGTTTTTGCCTATTAATTAGGAAAAGAAAACTGATTGATGATTATTGTAAATTGTTAAAATATTCAGTATTTCAATATCTAGTTGTGGTGCAAATTTTAAAAAAATCTGTTCACACTTCTTGGAGTTGTGGCCCTTTAAAGTGTCTTTTTTTTTGTTTTATCAGTTTTGTCTATTATTCAGAAAAAGAAAGTAGATGGACAATTAGTGTAAATTGATAAAATGTTCAGTATTTCAATATCTATTTTTGGTGCAAATTTCAGAAAAATCTGTTGATACTTATTAGAGTTACTGCCGTTGAAAATGTCATTTTTTTAGGTTTTTATCCGTTTTTGCCTATTATTTAGAACACAAAAGCAGATTGATGATTAATGTAAATTGATAAAATGTTCAGTATTGTAATGTCTATTTTTGGTGCAAATTTCAGAAAAATCTATGAACACTTTTTGGAGTTGTAACCCCAGAAAGTGCCATTTTGACCATTTTTCCCAGTTTTTGCCTGTTGTTAAACACGCTGTACAAAGTATGTAAAGATCTATGATTGGTGCAAATATGGGAAAAGTATGTTGATTGCATTTTTAGGTCACCTGGGCTGAAGGTCCAAGTGAGCTTATGCCATTATTTTGCATCCGTTGTTTGTCCTCTTTCGTCTGTAAACTTTTCCCATTTTGCTCCCCTCGACCAATTTTAACCAAACTTAGCAGAAATGATGTATGCAAAAACTTCTACATAATATCCACTTTCGATTCAGCATGATTTAACAAGAGGGCCGCCACAGGCCATTTAAGCTTCTATGACCATATGTGAGCGATTCAGGCTCTCTAGAGTCTCTAGTTTAATGATTTTTTACACTTTCAGCCTGTTATTCAATAAATATAAGAAGAATGAGGATTAATGTTAACAGCAAAACTGTTCAGTATCATGACAAATATCATCTATGCAAATTTGGTGAAAGGTGTTAACAATTATTAGCTCACCTGGCCTTAGGCCTTGTGAGCCATTGCCATCACTTGGTGTCCCGTCGTCGTCGTGAACAATTTTTCAAAGCTCTTCTCCTCTGACACTATTTGGCCAATTGGAACCAAACTTGGTATAAATGTTCCTGGGGATATCCTTCATAGAATTGGTGTGGGGATTTATATATGATCCGACAAAAAAAAACATGGCCGTTGTTACTAAAAATAAAATATAATTAAATAAAATAAAATAAAAAATAAAACAGGAATCAGACAGTAGTTTTTCGCATATAACTCCAAAACCGTTTGGTTTTGCCAAATTCTGACGAGATTAAAGTGTTCAGCATGATGAGATTAATCTGTTGTCAGATTTTTTTGTGTTAATCTGTTTAGCCATGTTGGGGTTATTTCCCTTTTTCAATTAAGTTTTTTTTTGCTATTTTAATGTTATTTCTTTCAAAAATCTCCTCTGACACTAATTGACCGAAGTTTTGAAGGAACTCTGATTCATGATAATAAAGAAATGGATGGGCACAATTAGTGCCAAATGGAATGCCATTACTTTGTTAAAAACTTGTCTTTTCAAAAGTGACCAACATGTTGTCGATGAGAAACTCTTGCATACTGGTCTCCTGTAGCTCAGTGTAGAATTTTTGTATTTTTGTTTTGTATAGTGGTAAAAGATACAGAATCGTTGCCAAAAACAACAAATTCGTGCTAATTACCATTCTAGAAGTTCAATACTTGTGGAGGATTTCTTTTAGACGGGTTTTCAATTTATCGTGCGGTAACGTTAGATATAAAGTTGAAAAGTCAAAAATGTTTTATATTATATCGAGTTAACTTCAGCAAGTATGTGTTGGGAACCCACAATAAACCTAACTTTTGTTATGCTTTAAAGTAATTCATTTACGACAGGTTTTGTGGTTTATGTAAAAAAAACTGATTTTGAGAGTGCTAGTATTTATTGAAAAAGTCCATAGGCCTATTCATATCTGGTCTTGCATCAATTATACATATTTTCTCAGTTTTCATGTCTTTAATTCATCTGAATTGGCTTTAAATGTAGAAGGTTGCTATATAGTGTTCACTTCCAACAATTAGGAGAATGAGACGAACCAATAAGTGTTAGCGTATAAGAACTGCCACATGGTTCTATAAATAAAATTTGTCAGTAGCATTGTTTCATTTAACAAAAAAATATACCTATCGCAAAGCAGGAGCTATATGGTGATTGTTCCATTCTAGTAACTATAAAAACATTTATACCCCCCTCACAAAGCGGTAGGTTTATAAATAGTGATTGTTCCATTCTAGTAATTATAAAAACATTTATACCCCCTCACAAAGCGGTAGGTTTATAAATAGTGATTGTTCCATTCTAGTAACTATAAAAACATCTATACCCTCCTCACAAAGCGGTAGGTTTATAAATAGTGATTGTTCCATTCTAGTAATTATAAAGACATTTATACCCCCCTCACAAAGCGGTAGGTTTATAAATAGTGATAGTTCCATTCTAGTAATTATAAAAACATTTATACCCCCTCACAAAGCGGTGGGTTTATAAATAGTGATTGTTTCATTCTAGTTGACTAAAACAATTTTACCCCTCGCAAACGGGAGGTATAAAGTGGTTTTGTTGTACGTCCGTTCGTCCGTCCCTAGCTTTTATCTGCAACTTCTCTAACAACTGCAGAATGGAATTTAATGAAATTTTCACAAACTCTTTATTACAATAGGTGATTTTGTACAACATGGACTTGATTATTAGATGAGCAGAGAGACCATCTTTTCATCCGCAAATCACTTAAAACCACTAAATTCTAGTTCGGTTTACGATTGATATCAATACACTACAAGGAAAAACCATAATATTTCTAAAGAAAGAAAGCCCTTACAAGTACTTTTGAATATGTTAATAGAGTACAGATTGGTGTAAAATTTCTTTAAAGTGACTTTCACAGTAATATAAAGTCTACAGCTTTGTCAATATTACCGGACAAAAAATGACCAAGTCCTACAACAGACCGCAAGGCTGTTTTAGCAACCTCCTTTGGTCTTGAATGGTTCTCGTGTTCAGTTGGTAAATTTACCCTGCTTAAATTCAAATTGACTAGAGCTAACACATTATTGTGTGTCAATGAAACCGCTTTTGTAAAAGCTTTCTCGGCCACACAAGGGTTTTCTGCGATTACTCCACTATATCCTAGTAATTCATAATCCCCATAACTACCTACTGAGTCACAATATGTTTCAAATTTACTAAGAATGTCACCAAGTCTTGGAGAGTTTGATTGTGAGTATGCTTGAACTAAAAAATAATAAGCAAATGATATCGAACGAGCCAAGAAGCATCCATTATGCTTAACCTCTCTCTGAAGTTGTTCGTTGAGAGTGGTTGCCTCGGCAGGGTAATATCCGTTCTGGATTCCAGTTTGTTTCCTTTCTTCAACCTCTGCAAAACTTTCTAACAGTGCAATAGCTTCTCTCCATCTTTCGCCATAACACAGAAAATTGGCAAAGTCTATTGTGGTTGCAAAATGTATGCCATTCTTTTGAAGAACTTCATTGTAAAGTTTTTCTGCTTGGTGCATCCGCGCTTTTCGTTCTTTAGAATTTTCACCATGGGTTTGTGCCAACGAAAAGCACATACACGCCATGTTTCCTCGCAGATATTCCATTTCGGGATAAACCTGCACTTGTGCAAGACACTTCTCATAAAACATAAGTGTAATGAAAGGTGTTTCGAGTCTGATACCCATATAATTTAGAAAGTCTACAAAAGACATTTGTACGTATTTCTGGACGAAAAACTGATAAAAATCCAAATGGTGCCAAAAAGAAGTACGTTTCTCTCCAAGCATAACAGATGCTAAATTACACTGAATGTCGGTAAAACACCCAAGCACACTGCGTCCGTTGTCTAACTGCTCAATAGACCAGATTTCATCGAGGATCAATTGTACTAAATGTCTAAATGTAGTGCTGTAGCTTAAACAATTTCCTGGTCCATAGCACAGAACCCTACAATCTGTAAATTCTAACGTCGGTGAAATAGGGTCAGCTCGAATGGTGTCGAGGACGTTCTGCACTTGAACCACCTCTTCTTTACTCAAATGTCCTATGAGGTTATTTTCCGGTAGAAAATAACTAGGTAAGTTACCCTTTTTAACGAATTCTATTAGAACGTCTAGCATATACAAGCAGCAGCCTGCTGGGTCTTCCTCCCAGGATTGCTTCGGTAGTTCATCACAACAATATAAAAACACATTTTTTAAACAGTAAGAGGATAGGTTTACATTTTCCGGGACAGACTGTTTCCGTAAAATTTTTAAATAAATGTAACACTGTCTTTGTGCGGCTGTTACAGCATATTCAGCTAAAGATTGCTCTGCCAAAGCAAAAGACAATCTCCAGCCAATGTCGGGATTCGAACTGAGTTTGTGAGACACGGGTACAATGTGACATCCACCAGACGTTATAAATTGAATAATGTCTGGTGCTAGCCATCCATTCGTTCGTTTACGTGTTGTCCAAGGAGCGGCGATTTGAGGCCAGCCGTCGCAAGGAATAGCCATTACGTGATCTTCAGGATGAGACAGTCTGTCCGTTTTGCTACGTTCTAGTGTCATTGGGGCCGGATCATTCACGGACAAGGCGGGTCCATGAGGTGTATATTCATATTTATCAGCATCTTTCCCTTCGTTGATCAATGCTAACTGACCTTCCATAAGAGCAGAGGACTTTAGATAAAATTTGCCAGTTTCACTGTCACGATAAAGTAGTTTGCTGTTTTCATCTTTTGGAGACGTATAGCAAACAAGTACGTATCCAGGACGAGTTTGACTAGTGTCAATATATATATCATTCTTTTGACCGTCTGCTGTGTATTCATTGGCAGCTGCACGAAACTCGTCCCTGATAAAAGTAGCGTCAATGTCCGACAAAAACTCAATGAACGGTTTGTCTCCCAATCTTATAGCATCTGGTATCCCATATCCTTCAAATTTACTCCCGACTGGTACAATATGTAGAGAAGGAGAAAAGTTTTCCTTTATTTTCGAAAAACCTTCCATCAACTTAGCTTTAGCATCAGTGATTCTATCTCTTTCAAAATATCGTCTAGGCAGCAACAAATGGATGAGATAAGAAAGATGCAGGGTAGGAATGTCTGCATTGTCGTCCCAGTCTTTTAAAGAATAGTTAGCGACTTTCTCCATCATCTGAAATGAATATTAACGTCAAATGATCAAATTAATAACGCATATAGATAATCTTATATTATATGTAGAAACGAGGAATAAGTTATACGGAGACAAATAGCAATTTAAACACTTAGAGGACGTTCACCCTCAGGCGCGTAGCTGAGGCCAAATTGAAGTGTAGGCAAAATTACGGCAGGGGCAGCAGGTTCACCCACCCCCCCCCCCCCCCGAAGCTCCGCGGAGATAGCGTTTTAGAGCATCATTTATGCCTCTCCTGGATGTATTTTTAATCTAAAAAAAAAATTGGCAAAATTAAGTGCAGGCAAAAGCTTTTTTGCCTAACGGCAGCTACGCGCCTGACCCTACTGGTGCACCTGGTCCATGCACTCAGTTTTAGGAGGGTCCAAGTTGCTCATTTACTTTTTTTGCTTTCTATGTATTATTTTGTTTTTTTTATGTTCTTTGTTGTGTGTGTGTCTGTTTTCCATGTCTGGTCTTTGTCCCCGGATTACGTTAATTTGATTTCCGTTAGAATCTTGGTTCCTTTGGTCACTCTTTAGAGATAAGTACAGTAACCAAAGACAGCGAAACTTACCAAGGTTTTTTATTATCGACTGCTCTTAAAAGTGAAAGTGTGGAATTATGTAGAAGATAAGATATGGTATTCAAATGTGAATTATTTTAAAGAAAGACTGGTTGTGTATAAAATGTAACAGAATGCAGTTATATATTTCAATAAAACGAAGATAATGAAACTAAACCCGTTGAAAGCGACATATATAGCAGAGACATGAGACAAAGTAAAGATAGTGGAGACAAAAATCAGGAACATTATACGTGGCCGATCTATGGGAGGATTCCCGAGGTTAATCCCTCTTGTTTTTGGTCGACTTTTATAGGTAATGGAAAACTGCCACGCCACTATCGACATATACATGTTTTCACACGAAATATACAAAGGAGAACAAGCCTTGACCAGAAATACCTTTTAAGTCGCTAATATTGTTAGCGACTTCTTGAACTCGTAATTTCAGTACTTTTACATTCGCATATGATTTGCATAATTATATATTACTACTCCACATTAAGACGCTGGTCGGTGCCGTGTTTACCGTCATAGCCATATAGTTCTAGCTTCATACGAGATCGAAATGTACCTCTTGAATATCATACACATGTGTTCTACGTGTATTTTTGTTTTTGCTTGTATGAACATGGGAAGTTTACATTAAAAGATGAAATGATCGGTTAGCATTGACCATTACCAAGATATATATATCTGGTTTCCTGGTTAATATCACAAATAAGCGAACCAAAGATCGTTAAAAATTGAGAGAAACTTGTGGAATGAAAAAATTACCTGCACTTCCTGGTAATCAGTTGTTTTGATAGAAAAATATTCGGGTCATCACGGTTATGAAAGAGTAATCATATCATGGGAACCAAAAATTCTAGTGGAAGTCACCCGATTTTATAGCATATCGCATTCGTGCCATTTCGGATGTTGAAAGCAACCCAAAATCAGTGGCACAGAATATTTGACCATTAGCAACTTTGAAGACTTCAGTCTTCGATTTTAGACTACATTCCTGTCTGCTTTGAGGATTATTCATGATTATATTGTATATTTGCACATTTTTCTAAAATCATTGTATTGAATTTCTCTACCCGAGAGGGTCGACGATTGGCGAATAAAACTATCTCATCTTATCTTTTCTTATATTTGATGACAACGTAGATAAAATAAGATCAAAGACATCACATTCATCGTAAAGTTTGATCATGAATGTCCTTTCTCCGTTTATTTCTAGAAGTAGGTCAATGTATAAGAGAGTTAGTTCAGTTAGTTCATCTTATATTCTTTGAGTATAGAGGGTACGCAAGTATAATTAATGTACATTACACCGGACATTAAAAGTGCACATATAAGAAACACTAAAACATCTTTTATTCTCGCCAAATATCGATCGTTCTTTCTTTTGCGTAGGGTTTGAGCACTGTTAGAGAGAAGAGAAAAGGCGACGAGAATCGAAGCTCAATATGATCCCATTAGAATGCCAATTATTGTTACTAAACTATGGCGTAATTTAGTCCTTGGTATCAAGGATAAGTTGATTTGATAACGTTTTCTTACGTTCCCTCAAGTTTCACAAGTTCCTTATAAACAGACTGTATCGATACCGGTGTTTGATACTCACTTTAGCCTTAAATAGATAAAAAAATAAATTTTCCTTCACCTACCTAAAGTTAATACATACAACTTTTATCCAATAGTCTGTTAAACAAATAAAACACAATTTTGATATTACAACTAAACTAAATACTTAAACACTGACCGGTATAATTCTTCCGCGTGCAACGCATAACAACATACACACAGTGTTCAACAAGGCTCAAGTATGAACAAGAAATTTTCCCATCTAAAAATAGATCAATATAAGGGATTAAAATATGTTTGCGAAATTGATGATATCGGAAGTTTTTATTCATACGTAAATTAATTTTGTATTTGCTCTCGTAACTAACATTACCCTCAAAAACATTCAAAACGACAAAATATTGGCCCAAAATATTAGGGGGGTCTTTATTTTTTTTGCTCGAAACATGTAGTAAGGTCTTAGCAAATTACCACACCCGGAAATGTCATTTAGTTACTCCCCTTGAATTTGGAAGATCGAAGACGGAGTTGTCAGACGATGCAAACTCGTCTTTTCTCATAGCTCGGAACATTTAAAACTATGGAAGGTTCATGAACGGTATCCCTCGCGGCCGACCAGCGTCGAGTAGACGATTTTTTGACAAGCTTAAATCAAAACGTCCAAATGCAATGGCAATGATCGATGAAATCGTTTTCCTGCTGCAAAGTTATGCATGTCTCAGCTGTTACAAGTCTTAATCATCAATGAAAATAAATCTGAATTTAATTGTAATATCTTAGAATTCCAAAATGTCACTTGTCGACGATCTGAAAAATGCATCAAAGTCCAACTTCATCGATGAAGTACAGTTGGAACTTTCAGACTCAAAATGGTATTGGTTCTTTCTGTCAATTGTGTTGGCTCAGGCATGGGTACTTTACCTTACTTTCTACAACTCTAGGGTCATTGGTGTCATCCTCACAGCTGTAATCAACAAATTTGTGAAGATTGGACATATCAGACTGGGTAAGCAGAGTTTGGAATAGTTGCATTCACTTTTGCAAAGGGTTGGAATTTCAGAGAATCTCTACTGGCTAGGTGACATTTTATACATTGCAGATGTCTTCAGTTAACTTACAAAATATCCTGAAAGTCAATTAAGATGTTGTTGCAGCTACATTGTACCATCTTTATTTACATAATTTCTTCTTAACCTTTTAAAGAGATAATCCTGGGCATATTACGTACCTGTTAGCCGTCCCACATTAGAGGGATGACTCCCACCAAATCAGTGAAAAATTCAGAATCTCACTCATAAAATTGTAAGATTTGTTGGAGTTTTTTTGTATTTTTTGTTAAATTACTATATTTTCTATCGAAAATACTTTATAATTGAATTTTTAAATACAATGTAAAAAATTTGCTTTTATGCCTGATTTTAACACATGAGACAGTGTCAATAGGGAAGAATCCCTCACATGAAGTGTTCCAAAAGTTAACAGATTTGAGGTATTCATTTGTATATATGAAGATAATTACATTTGACATGCTTGAAATATTAGATTTTTTGTCATTTCTGCTTTTGTTCGAATGCCCTGCTTTTTCCAGTTAATTTGAATTCTTGGGATTGACCAATCAAATCAGACTACTCATAACTTCACACTAAGAAATTAAATATTTTTATTTGTACATACAAAAATGTACAAATTTTTCAAAAAACACTGCAGTCTTCCTTGCATAGGAAAAGAGGATTTAAATAACAAAATGAATAGTCAGGACAATCAGAACTGAAACATGAGCTTATTCTACAAATTACTTTTGCCAAAAAGTTTTACAATCACTTTCATGTCTACAATGTACATTTACATTTGGAATGTCACAGTAGTTAAATTGTAAATGTGTTTTGCCCTTTCACGCCAGTGCTGTATTTTAATGAAACTGATATTTGTACTGAACAAAAAACTTTTTTTGTAAACCCTCAAAGAAAGTTTTAATTGTTTCAATGTTAGTGCATACAAATTTCTCATAATTTCAGTACATGTGCATTGGGTGAAATGGCAAAAACATTTTTCTCTATTTATAGCATATGTAAATACTATATATATTTCATTTTCATAGGTTCTTTGTCATTCTCTGTTCTTTCCGGTAAGATCATGTTTAGAGATGTCCATGTGATTACTGAAGATTTCTCTTTACGGATACAGTTTGGTTGGATAATTTTTAAATGGTGGCGACCTTATATTCCAAAGAGTATTAAAGAAGGTAATTAAAATAAAAGAAAAACACTGTTATGACTATTATAATAAACCAGAGAAAAAAATATTATCATTGTTGCATAAGCCTAGATGTATTTATCTGATATTTAAAATCCTTAACAAGATGCAAAGTCAATCGCCTTTGTGATAAGATTCAAGACAACATCAAACTACTGGGAGTTTGGTTGATAAACAGTCAAAAACTTCCAAAAATTCTGTCTGACCATCTGAATTTTTGTCTGATATATCTGTCAGTCAGACAATATTTCATAATGACTGCTCTATTTTAGATTTGTCACATTCTGAATCAAGAGTTATGGTATTTTTGGATGACTTTGAACTTCACATATACAACAGATCAGGAAATTATTCAAAATTAGAGAAAATGTTTTCTGGAACAAGTGATGAAGAAGACGAAACGAATTCAAAAGATACCACTGAAAATGATGAAAAGAAAAGGTAATATACTTACATGCAGGGGTCGTGCTGGGCTTCGCCGTTGTTGCAATTTGCGATTTTTTATTTTATCTGGTGACAAAAATAACCAGTTGGCGATTTTTTTGGCGCCTAGGTTTTGTATATTAAAATTGACCAGAAGTTTATCAGCAACGGATATCTCAATAATTAAACAATTGTGTTGACACCTGGTCAAAGTTAATTGACCATGACCAATTTATGACTGAAGGCAATTAAAGGTAATTAGACCAGGCGACCGTGACTGACAATATCCTCATGGGAGGTGTCAATCAAATGTCAATATATTATTGAGACAATCAAAACTCTCATCATCTGGTCAAAGGTAAACACAATTATGTCCATGTGCATGTGGCTACATACAAGCTTCACAGTCCTTTGATACATTCAGAAACAGACTTACCTTATAACAGAATAAATTAAATCCAACTAACAATGATTATGCCATCAGGAAGTATCTAAAACACTTCGAAATGAAAGAAATTATAAAAGAAAATGGGTGACATTTGTTTACACTTTTGCCATGTGACTTTTTTGGTGGTAAAATCAGTAAAGAAATAGAATGGGGATTCCCAAAATCTAATTAAGGAAATACTATTCAGATACCAGGATAATTAAACAGGTACACAATTAATCCTCCATGGTACAAAATGTAGTTTGCTAGAAAATTTATCAATTGAAAAAAAAGAATCAAGTTTGTTAAAAATATAAAAAAAAACTAAATTATATTGTAAGATAAATTAGACTGTAAAGGACAAAGATGAACATGTTTTAAAATCAAGGACTATATGAGAATAGTATTATAAAGTCCTTGATAGAAATAAAATACCTGTTTCTAGAGTAGTACTTTATTATTTTATGCATATGAAAGTGACAGACTAGAGCTAAAAACCTGCTTAATACATGCATCAAGATTGAATCTTGGGTACATGTATGTCATGAATGGAGAGGTTATTTTGATGAAATGATAAAGATAATTCATTAGTGGACTTAATACTGTCATATTTAAAAAAAAAAAAAAAAAAAAAGTGTAATATTTGTTTTTGGCACCCTTTGGCTCTAATTTCTGAAAATTGGTGATAAAAAATGGCAGCTGGTGATTTTTCTGGTGACAGAATTTTGGAAGCCAGGGCAGCCCCTGCACATGTACATGTATCATATTTAATTAAATGAAATTTTCCTTAAAATGTATTAAATAGAATGCATACAAGAGATTTAACTTTTCAGACTGTGTTTTGATGGTTTTGAAGATGGAAGCAATTGTTTTGTAAGGTTTATTGATGTGGGTTGTCTGTCTTTATATTTTTGTTGACTGTGCAGTACTCTAATGCAGTTGAATTAAAGTATATATTGAAGACCCATGGATGGCCTTGAGCTGCCATTTTTACTCGGAAGTCATGTGACTTCTGAGTCTTAAAACCATCTGATGTCAATCAAAAGGACTTTTGGTTGATAACCGCCTTAAAGTACTTCCACAGCGAAAAAAATAGGGCGAATGTATATTAAAATGTATCAAACTGATTATCTCATTTAAGTACATTGCCTGTTTTTACAGTATACGATCGAAATTATATTTTACATGATTGATTGCCAAAGAAAAATTCAGATACATATATAGAAGTTTGAACTATATTTTATTAATGCCTTTGATATCCATACATGGATTCCACATGATTGGCTATGTTTTAAATTGAAAATAGGTTGTCAAGATTACACATTGAGAATCAAATAAAAATGAAGTGAAACAAAACAACAACAAAAAAAAGAAAATAGAATTAAAATTGAAATTTTGAATGATCAGTATTCTGTTAATATGTAGCTTTAGTAGCACTTGGTGAAAGCATTGATCCCATTTTAGATAATTAATCTTTTTGGAAATACAGAAAGAACAAATTACCATCAGTGGATTATAAAGTTTTTAGAATACCTATCAATATCTTCTGACTTCCAAGGCTCAATACCATTGGCACTTTGATTCATCCTGATGGGGTTGTTATCTCTTTGATATATTCACCATATGTCATTTTGTTTTAATACATGTATATTTGCTATGTCATTGTCATTTCTTTGTATGACCTCTCAACCTTCATAATTTACAACTCTTTTGACAGATTTCACTTGATGATGTTCTGAATTAAGTTGTGTACCATTTATTAACCAAATTATTCATGAAAAATCTATTAGAATACAAGTGCATGTATTGCATAATTAAAAGATGAAGAGCAATACTATAAAATAATATTTACTGTGCATATTATTAAAAAGAATCTTATCTTATCTTCTAGCTATTTATATAGGCCCTCAGTGAACTTGACTACATTTATTGATCACTGTGTATTGTCTATTTTCAGTGTATTTATAAAAAATAAAATAGAAAGAAAAGAAAAGAAACATATAACAAAAAAACATAATTATAAGAATTGAATGGTTTATTTTTTATGTTACATTGGTGTATAAAAAGTGTTGAGCAGTTGCACATTTTGGACATGAAGCGAAAATATGCTCTGGTCAACACTTTCATGTTCCAATGAAACATTAAAAATGGTGTATTCAATTCTTTAATGTTTAACTTGTTAACTTGGTATTTACAAATGATATGTTTTATCCTTAGTTCTATTTATTAGTACATTACATAATGTCATTTATTTTTTCTAATTTCAGATCAATACAGAAAACTGAGTTTATGTGGAGAGATTTAATTCCAGTTATCAAGATACAAATCAGCATTGTATGTATACCTACAGCAGGATTGTAAATCAATTTTTTTTCATATTAACAGTAACAGGTTCTGTTGCTGTCTGAAACAACATCAACTGCTAGACTATAATATGTATTTGTTGTCTTTATAACTGCTATATTATTTGTTACAACCCTCACATGTCCTGGCAATGTACTTTATTCTTCCAATTAGTTTTCGATTCATCTGTTCTTCTGTGCCTTCGCTGGTGGTTTCCAGATGAATAGTTGAGAGAAGACCTGTGGATTTCAGGCCCTAATCTAGAGGAAGAAATTAGCAAATACATCTCATTGTTTGAGCTCACTTCTCCCATTTGTCTTTTTTATAATAGATAACATAGACAAAAGTGTCAGTATTGTTATTTTTCAAAAAGAATATACTCAAATTTCTCTTTGACATCAATGTCTAGATTAGGTCCTGGGATTTGTTTCTAACTTTGCTTAGCTTTTAAGTTCTATCAGTATTAAATGCAGAAGTTTTATTTTAAGCATAACTCTATTTGTACATTTTGAGCTCTAGTTATAAACATTTGTTTTCTTCTCATTTCCTTATGTTAACACATGACAAATCAAAGGATTTCTCTTAAACTTTGCACAATTGATAAATACTGTAAAATACAGATCAAGTTTGATTTAAGGCACAATTTCATTGACGTTCTCCAGTTATGCTGTTTTAACCCCCCCCCACCCCTTACTGTTGTATTTATTTTTTATGTTCATGAATTTTTTACCCACAATATGGGGGTGTCATTTAATGTACCATTAGATGATGTTTTTGTGCCAAACGAAGGCATATTCATTTTACATGCTAATGATAGTTAGGTTTTATGTTTTGAAACATTTTAAGTGCAATTTTTGCAAATTAAAAAATGTGTGTTGCAACCAGTTTAAAGCAGAATTTTTTGGTTATTTTCATGTGGTATTCTTCCTTGATTCTGTAATAAGCTTGGTATTTTTTTCAGGGAAGATTAGTGTTTGGTAACCATTTAGTTCCTAATACTTTGATTGTGAAGTTCGATGATGGTAATTTTACTTACACAACAAAGCCCCCATCGACACCTTTTGATATACTGATGCATGATGCCAAGGGTAAAGCTGAAAACTTTAAAGTTATGTTTGTACCAAGCCCTAAATACCAGGGACCAGTTGATGAGTAAGTATCAGGTGTTTTAGTTGATAATAAATAATAAAGCAGTATGATTTTTTTCCTCAAATACACTACAAAAGGTAGGTAATGTGACAGCACATCATAGAGATAGAGAGTCAGGAAGTCTTGTATTCGTAGGGCTCAAAATTGTTATGTAGGAAATATATGAGATTTAATGGCAAGTCATTTTTAAAAGAGAATTTGTTTGCCATTACCTACACTTGTTTATTTTGTAAAACATTCTGGACATGATATCAATGATAAAAAATTTCCAGTTGACTTCTTTTATGTTGTTAAAATTGTTGAAAAAGTATAAAATGATATGGTTTTTATTTTGACTTCCAGGCCACCACGAAATATGGGTGAAGGATTTGTTGTTTTACAGACCAGGATAATAAATGTCCATTACTTTATGGACAGTCCAGGTAGTACTTTATACATGTATAAATGGTTTCTTTCTAGCTGATAGGCAAATGAAAATGTTTAATTTATGTATTTTTTTGTATGATTTTTATGAAATTACATTTCAGACATATGTTAAAGTAAGTAGATTTGCACATATATGTATACAGTTATTAGAAACATTTCATTCTTTTATGTAGGCAAAATCTATTGAATATGTATAGGAGACTCTAGGAAGAGAGTAACAAGACAGTGGCAAAGCTTTTGGGGTTTATTTGACCTTCTTTTGCTTGAAAATTTTGTATATTTTGTGCTAAATTTGGGCAGGAAAGCAAATAATGGCATGGAACCTCCATTTTCAAAACTGTTGAAATTGGCCAGATAGAATTATTAACATAGTACAATGATTTTGTAGGAACTGTACCATATGAACCAGAAAGTGTCCAGCTGGCAGATGGGGAAACAGTAGTAAGAAGAACTTACCCATGTTTTGGTATTGTAGCGGGGTGTGGAAAAAATACAGACTTTAATTATGGTCCTTGGGCAGATCGTCAAAGGTATGAATTGTACACAAGAAAAATACAAATCTTTGATAATGTCTCTTTAAGATAAAATCGCTCCATTGAATTCTTACAAAAAATTAGTTATTACAATGTTGGAAGTTTTTTTCATATCAAAGTTTCATTTGTATCTTATAATAAGTAAATGGTTGACACAGCCACATAAATGAAATAAGATTGTTAGAATCTTGCATGATTTCTTCATAATTAGCTCACCTGGCCAAAGGCCATGTGAGCTATTGCCATCACTTGGCGTCTGTCATCGTCCGTCATCGTCCGTCATCGTCGTCCATTGTTGTCATTAACAATTATACAAAACCCTTCTCCTCTGAAACAACTTGACTAATTAGAACCAAACTTGTATGAATGTTCCTTAGGGTATCCTGCATAGAATTGTTGTGGGGATTTTTGATTCGTCAAAAAACATGGCTGCTGTTACTAAAAATAGTACATAGGGGTCAGACAGTAGTATTTCACATATATCTCCAAAACTGTTAGGTTTAGCTAAATTCTGACATATGGTAAAAGTGTTCAGCATGATGAGATCTATCTCTGGTCAAATTTTGGTTTTAATCTGTTAAGCCATGTTGGAGTCATTGCCCTTTTTCAACGATTTTTGCTATATTTTAATGTTATTTCTTTCAAAAATCTTCTCCTCTGACACTACTTGACCAATTGAAACCAAACTTAGTAT
The DNA here is from genome assembly GCA_037379345.1 of Perna viridis. NCBI lineage: Eukaryota > Metazoa > Mollusca > Bivalvia > Mytilida > Mytilidae > Perna > Perna viridis. The sequence continues at coordinate 2,102,170 of CM074520.1, forward strand.
GAATGTTCCTTTGTGTATCCTGCATAGAATTGATGTGGGGATTTTTTATTCATCGAAAAGAATGGCTGCAGTTACTAAAAATAGAATATAGAGGCCAGACAGTAGTTTTTCACATATATCTCCAAAACTGTTTGGTTGAATTTTGACATAGGTGAAAGTGTTCAGCATGATGAGATCCATTATTGGTCAAATATTTGTTTTAATGTTAGCCACGTTGGAGTTATTGCCCTTTTTCAACAATTTTTGCTATATTTTAATGTTATTTATTTCAAAAATCTTCTCCTCTGACATTATTTGATCAATTAGAAACAAACTTAGTATGGATGTATATTGTTGTATCCTGGATATAACTGATGTGGGGATTTTTGATTCCTCAAAAAACATTATCGTTGTTACTAAAAATAGAGCAAAGGGGTCAGACAGTAGTTTTTCGCATATATCTCCAAAACCATTAGTTAAGCCAAAAAATTCCTTCAGTAGCTGAAATAATCCTTATGATTAGGGCTAAAAAAGTCTTCGGGATCAAAGTTGTCAAACGACTCCTTGTAAGAGTTATTGCCCTTGAAAGGGGAAAAATGTTGGGTTTTTTTTGGTTTTTTTTAATTGTTTTCAGTCAATATCTTGAAAACTGTGATAGATTGAAAGAAACTTTCAATTGCTGAAACGATCCTTATGATAAGTCCTACCAAAGACTTCTTGAGTGAAAATTGTTGGACAACTATTTGTGAAACTTATTGCCTTTGAAAGGCAAAATTCAACCAAGTGAGCGATTCAGGCTCCTGGGAGCCTCTTGTATTAAGAACAACTTATTATATACTGATATTGTATATTAAATATTTACTACTTCAAGGAAATTCATCTATGTTTTATTCAAATAACTCTCTAAAAAGAGTTCCACTCATTGTAAAATTTTTAACTTCTATATTAATGTACAAATATTTTATTTTGTGTTTTATAAGTGCTTAGAAGTAAGTCATATCTTTTTGTAGAGAACTGTTATGGAAGTTTTTTTACCCAGCTGATTACCAAGATATGGTACCTACCAAAGAATCTGAGCCTGGAGAACTGAGACAGTACAAGATGTTTGAGTTTAGGATGAATATGTATCATATATCAACGATTGATATACTCTTCACTAAAAATTCTGTAAGATAATCATTACTAATATTAGGTTGTGTAACCTGTAAAATGAGGACATCATAAGCCTGTGAAGCAAATTCAGACTTATTACATGATTTAAAAAAAATGTTTTTTAATGTCAAGAATCATTTTGTTAATTTATTTACTGACTAGTGTTATACAACTCAAAACCTTGGCTTTAGTTGTGGTATGATGTAGTGTCATCAGTGGTTTCTAGAACTTAGATGTATGTCATCTTATTCAATAAAAACATCGATGATGATTAATTTAAAAATGCATTATTTAACTAAAACTGCCTTTGCCTTAAAGCTTAAACAGTATTATAATGGTATAAGTTCAATAGGTCTGGTAGAGTTAAGTTATCATTATAGAAAATAGCATTATCATATCATTATTTAGACAAATTTTTAAAATAATTTTGTTTTTGGAAACCAATTATTGACATGTAAGTATAGAAATTCACTGTTAAAAAACAGTAGAAAAATCTGGTGGTTAATTGTGATTAATGGCTATTAATGGCTTTTAACTTCATTTCATTGCGAAGTTTTTAGGGTTGTTTTTTTTTTCTATTTTTACCCCCAGGAAACTCAAGCGATCCATATGAATGCGAGTCAGGGTTCTTATATAGAGATGAACATTCCATGGACTGTAGCAGAAAGTGGTTATACTACTACAGTTAAAGGCCAGCTCCTCTTGGCTGATGCTACCACAAGTCTTCAATATAGATCTCTTATAGAATGTGAAACTTTTGATGTATGTATCCCTGTTCAACTGTCATTGTTTGGAGGGCACCAGTTTTTTATATAGTTATTTCAGTGTTTTGTCAAATCATGAAATTAAATAAAAGATCAAAAACAATGATTTAATACATAAAAGATATTTGATTTAAAAAAAAGATAATAATAAAATCAATTACTGTGGTTTCATTTATTTTCATGGGTATCAATTTTTCTGATTAGAGAAAAAAGGCTTTTAGTTAGATGCTTAAATTTGTGGTTGTTGGGTCTTTAAAATTTAGAAAAAACATTTAAGAATGTCTCAGTATTTCCATCTGACACTAAAGCAAAGCAGTTTTGCTAAAGATTTAAAGCCAAAATTTTGTAAGTATTTTTATTTTTATTGTGGGCTTGTGTTTCACACCACTGAAATGTTGTAAGCATTTAGCGTTTTTATTGTGGGCTTGTGTATCACACCACTGAAATTTGATAGGCTTTCTTGAAACACATGTTATTTTGGTTTCAAATGAATGGTATATGATAAAAGTGTCAGGGAATTGAACTCACAACTTTCTGCAATTGAGGTAAGCATATGATCACAATCAGTTGAAGTGATTTCTTTGTATATTTTTTTCAGTTTACAGTAACAGCATCCTACCCACTTACATGGAACGACCATCAGGATTGGGTCTGTGATTTCATCGCATGTAAAGCTACAGTATTCCTCATCTTTCACTTGAAACATTTTATTACAGGTGAGCTAGGCAAAAATTTATAATACTTTTTTACTTGTTTTACAATACAAAAAACGTTGAGTTCAGGGGAAATAGTTGGTCTTACTCTGACAATCACCTGATTAACAGGACGAAACCAGAAAAAAACCATTTTATTGGGCATTTTAACTTGTTGACTGATTCCATAGGTATTTGAATTTCTGTCTGATAGAAAGTGTAAATCTCCTTCTCAATAGTCCAACTAACTATTTAAGTATGGTTCTGCTTAAAAATCAGGCAGGAGGTGATTCATCATATCTAAGACAATCAGTGAAACTGTATAAATATATTTGTTAGGAACAACTCTTCCTACGTCTTTGGATCTGCTACTTGACGTGAAATATTTTTGATTGGTTATAGTGTAAATATTTTGGCATGAAATTTTCCTGTACTTTTTCTAGTGGGCAACTTTCATTTGCTTTTTTATTTTTGACTACAGTTTCTATGTGGCCTACTGAAGGATTTCCATTAAAAAACATTTGGGATATCCTATATATCTTTCAATATGTTTTGACTGGTTATAGTGAAAAAAATCTGGCTTGAAATTTTTCTAAACTCTTCCTGTAGTAAATGATGACAAATTTTAAGTTTTGATATCTCCAGTGTACTACTTTCATTAGCACTTATATTTCTTAATATAGTTTCTATGGGGCCAACAAAAGGATTTGCAATAAAAAAAATTGGGATTAAGAAATGCATGAATCACCCATAATAAGCATCTGCCTGGTATTAGGCTCAGCTGTATTTAAACACCTTAAGGTAAATCTATCTTCTAAATATCCTCATGGTATGCACTATTACATCGTTGTTGAAATACGGTGTATTGTCTGGTGATATCTAGACAATTGGTGTCATCATCATTGGAATTTAAAAATGTATAAGCATAAAATTGGAAACTTTACATTTCAGTACACTTTTTGATATCCTAAAGGAAGAAGTAATGCTCCACAAAACTTAACCAAGACTTTTTAATGAAAAGCACTGTTTGAAAGTAAGAAAATTGTCAGTCTTCTTTGGATAAACTATTTCTGTTACCATGGTTACTGTGTGTTTTCAGATTTAATGGATGATTGGTCATCAACTGCTCGACCAGATGTTTATCATTTTGTACCATACACCTGGACAATCAATCTTATTGCCAAAGAATTTGAACTGGTGTTGTTAACAAATGAGTATAACTGGATAGATACATCTTCTTCAAACACTGAAAATGGTGAACAATTTTAATATATTTATTGTTTTGAAGTGACGATTGTAGCTTTTCCAGTTTCAGTCAATTTTGGCTGTTTAGTAGGTTAAGGAAGATGTGCTTCAAGTATTTATAATTTTACTTCTGTTGAAAAAAGTAATATCCCTGGTATACAGGTTTGACACTTAAGCTATTGAAGCACTAACTGCTGAGGTTTATTCACCAAATACTATCATTGGTTTGAAATTTATTCATTTATTTGTATCCTAAAATTTCTCTCTTTTCTTCAGCACACATAGCATTCTGTGGACAGACCCTGGATCTGTCGTTAGTGCTACCTTATACAGATTATCTTCCTCCCACAGTTCATGTAGGGTTTGTAATAAAGGTATGACTAAAGATAGTAATACCATTTTTTGGTCTGTTAAATTAGTAACTACTCATAAATACATTTCTTGATACCCAACTGACGACTATCAAAATTGTGAAGTGATAATGTGATAGAATAAGTGGCAGCATTGAAAGATGATTTACATTGATGTGTATGCTGAAAACGTAAAAACCACAAATTCAAGAATCAACGAACTTGTGTTTCTTCCCTAATCTAAGAATATTAGAATCCATGAATTAAAGTACTTTCACAGTAGTTAAGAGGAAGATTCTACCTTGCATTATCTCCCTTGAATGTCATTCTACTTGCTTTTATTTTAGGGTGAGAATGCCTACTGTAGATTTTATCTACCTGAAACTAATACCAGCAGACACATAGTAATGGCTATATCTAAAAACATGAAGATTATGGATAGAAGTGGACAGATAATAGAAAAACCATTTAAACCTGCCAAACCTCAGTGGAGAAGGTTTACATTAGAAAGGTAGGTTGAAAACTAAAACAAGTATTATTATATAGATAGTAGTGATTGTTATATGTGTGATAAATTTTGATATTTCACATGTGAAATTGATTGTTGAATTGATAAAATGTTCTCGGATGGCAATGCATGAAATATTTACAGATATACATTATTGATTGGTCAAGAGGGAACACTATAATTTATTACCCAGAGCTATGCCATTGGTAATAGTTGGTATAAGAGGTTAATAAAGTTATTGTTCACCAAATGAGCAAGGCTTTATTATAAGCAATTAACAAGAACTGATGACATGGTAAAAAGAAGAGAAACTTCTCAAGTTATTAGTTAAATTGTTGCACTTGATTTACTTTGATAAGAAAATAAGTACTGTAGTAATAACTATTATCAATTAATCTGAAGTTAAATATTTGATACGATGTACTTTTTAATTTACAGTGATGGATGGATAGATTGTTGGACGACTACGCATGTATCTCTAAGCCTAGGTTATACCTACCATCCCATGCCTGTATTAGAAGAAAATCAGCCAGACAGGACACAACAAACTCACAGGAAGAAATCTGTGCCTACCACACCGTCTGTAGATGAGGAAATATTGATACCCTTGCAACCAGTTAGGGGAAAGTCAATAAGAACAGACCCTCCTGATGATTTTGATCCAGTTAACATGGAACCAGACTTGATAGCATTAGAGTTAGAAGTTGCTCCATCCATGTTGTGTATTTATGGGTCTTTACTGAGAAACTTTTTGCATGTAAAAGTAATTATTGCTTTTTTTTAATTGAGGAAAATTCTGAAATCTGTGTTTTTAGACCTGAATTCAAGTCCCTTGTGTCTTGTGGACAAATTTTTAACTTCTTTACATACCAAGTACAAGCATTAAGCCATTACAACTTCTTGTTCTAGAAACTCAAATTTTGATTACCTTGCATTGAACCATAAGTTGGATAAAGTATGCTCTAGGGAATTATTTTATGAAGCTACATGTTTTCTTACTTTTACTTTGTATTGCGAGTTTAAGTTCACATTTAAAAAGGTGGCAATTTGACCTTTAATATTGTATTTTTAGGAGAACTATCTTGGAGAGGATCAGTTGTTTACAGATTTATATGATACACCTAAAACAGAGAAAACAGGTGAAGCTGCAGTGGGCCCCTTGTTAGCTGAGGTTGTTGAAGCCAAACCATTTGATGCTAGAGATTACCGTCCTTTTTCAGTTACTGTATCATTAGCTATCCATGATATTCATGGTCATTTGATTAAAGTAAGTTAATGAATCATTGTGCCATTATCAGCATGTGTGATTTTCAATGCATTTTAAACACATTCATCTTTTTTTCAATCTCTGTACATTTTTGTAGTGTGTTTTTGTTTAATTTTATTTTTGTTTGTATAAGCAAAATTGTAACCAGCAATTTTTGTTAAAGAAAAATCATTGTATGCTGGGTTTGAAATTAGTAGTGGCCCACTTGAAAATGGCCCCTAAAATTTGGTGTGGGCTTCTAAAATTTCTAAATTTAATTGTAAAGAAATATACATATTTGCTACCAAAATTTAAGCTGTAGGCTACTAAGTCAAGATTTTAGTTTAAGACCCTGCTGTCTTTCTTTTATATATTTAATACTGTAATATGCCTCTAAGGGTCCTTAAATATAAGCCCTGGAAATAAACTGACTAAATTTTTTAAGCAAGATTAAGATCTTTTTCATTTTTTTTATCTCATACAATAGAGTAGAATAAATAAAATAAAAATGACTGACCTAATGAAATTAGTGAATTGTTTATATTTCAGAACTGTAACATAGATGATCTGCCATGCCCAAGTATATTTTTGGAACGGCTGTGTTTTGAAATGGACAAGACATATTTAGAGACTAAACTACAATTATTACTCTCTCCTGCTGTCCTGGTTGCTAAAGATACTTTTAATGTGAGTAAAATTGGAATCCTAAGATGAATGATTCATACTTGTAAGGATGAATTATATTGCCTGGACTTTACTAACGATAAATAATGGTTAAAAAAGAACATTCTGAATCTCCATAATTGTCATAGACAGACTTTTCTCCAACTTGGGTGTCTTTATAAAATCTGTATGGAGACAGGGGCAGTGTTATACTTGTGTATGGAGACAGGGGCAGTGTTATACTTGTGTATGTTTATAGGATTTATGTATGGAGACAGGGGCAGTGTTATACTTGTTTATAGGATTTAACATTCATTAATAACTTTGAAATAGATACTGAGCTTGAATTTTATTTATTTTCTTTATTTCAAACAACAATGAAATAAGGTCGCACATAGTTACATGTATCTTTAAAAAGGTCCTGAAGGAGTGGGTGTGTTCTCTTTAATTCACAAATATTTTTTTTTTGACCAACCAAAACAATGCATTTCTCTTAAATTATTTCCTATATGAATTGAACTCCTTTGTAGAGAGAAGATGTCAACAAACATTTAAATGAAGGTCACCTTGGGTTATCAGGGTTACAGGTCAGAGGTCATGCCATGTTTTCACATGAAGGCCTGCCTATTGACAGTGAGACTTTGGAATATGGCTGGCTGGTAGAAGCAGTTATTGGGGATTTGACTGGCAAATTGACAAGTTCTCAGGTAAACTGGAATCATAAAGCTGATAATAAAAGGCAACTTTAATTAGGAATAAGTTTTGTTACAAGTTAAAATGGAGATGAAAAAATTTAAGTTATCATGAAGAAAGTAACTTATTGGGAGATATTTGCAATGCACTTATTTTCACCAGAATTCTCAGTATGAATATATTACAATACACACAGTCATTGAATACATTATTCAGAAAAAAAGCTGACAAACATTGAACATGATGAACAAAACACAAAACAAAATGAGCCCACTGTACAATTAGATGATTGTAAAACACAAATCATTACTCTGTGGTTACGATATTATGAGTTAACGTAGATGTACCTTATGGTTAAATATTACACATTTTTGATTTTCTATTTTTAGCTTCAGAATCTAGTAGAATTTTTACAGACGTTTATATTACTGGTAGAAAATGCAGAGAACTGTCTGAGACCATCCAAGCCATACAAGCTCTGCCAACATATGTTGCCCCAGCCTCAGTGTAGAATGTTACCCCAGTATTCCTTTCTGTGCCCCTCATCTGAGGATATTAAATATGAGATGGTCAGGCTGTCTATGGATTCCATAAACTTTTTTATGGTAGAGTCTGGAACTGCCTTGAATGTACAGGTTTGTTGTGCTGAAGAGTATGTAATTTGTTAGGTTCTAACTTTCTTAAATTTTATGGTTCAGTCTGACTGTGGCTTTTTGTTTGAAGAATTACCTTCAACAATTTATGGTAGTAAAATTTTGACATTTTGTACAAAAACAAATTGAATTTTGTGAAACAATAAAAATTTAAAATAACTCTTTATTTTATTCTTGCTGTTTCCATGTGAATTTTTTTGTAATTGAAGTTGTGTTTCTTACCTTAACATTTTTTCCTATGAAGTCAGTATTGAGTTTGCTTTGACATCACATGACATCTACATGTATAATGCTTAATTATGGCAATATTACTAACAGAGCATACCACCTCTCATTACATTGGACAAAAGTGATGGTAACCATGAATTTTTTTTTTTTTAATAAAGTACATGTTTTCTTATTTATTTGAATAACAATATTTTTTATGAGAAAAAAAAACATTATGTGTAAAATGTGTTTGATTCTTTAAGACTGAAAATTTAATACAAATTTGATCATCTTTACTGTCATTATAGAAACATTTATTGTGTACATCTAGGTACATCCAATCAAACTGTCCACATGTAACTTACATGGCACAAATACAAGGGCAGGAATTACAGCAAGAGTTGAACACATCTCTATGACACAGTTCATTTCATCATCTGCTCTGAAAAATGACAGTAACCAATCAGATTTGTGGTTGGAGTCAGGTGGTCTCACAATTGGACCAATTGATGCAGAGGCTGCAATGGCATTACCAAACCCAGACTTTCACAAACTGCAAGATGACTTTTTAAAATTACATGACAAGAAGACAAAAAGGTTGTGGTTTTTGTGGCCAACTGAGGAAGTTAAAATCTTGCCAGTGGTTGTTGGAAAATGTGGATGTCTTGGTGGTTGTGTCTTCTTTGGAAATAATAGAACTGGAATAGGATTTTTTAATTCTAAAAAACCTAAAGATAGGCAATATTCAGCTGTGTTGAAAGTTTCCCCAGCAGGGCAGGATCCTGGCTTTGGTCAAAGTCTGTTGTTCAAAGACAAGTTAGTGTTTGATGTTTCTCCAATGCATGGCAATGATGGAGCTTCTCCATCTAGAGGTAATGGATTTAAATTCACTAGGGGTTATATGAGCAATTTGACTAGTCCTGAATCTGGTACAAATATAACAGTCATAGAAGAACAGTCACCATTTAGTCAAACATTGACTGTTCCAAAGGAGAATATTTTCAAAGGGGCAACACAGTCTCAGTTGTCAAATGCAGATACTTCTCTGAAATCAGTGGCTAGTGATTCACGTCTAGATGAAAGGATATTCAATGTACCAGTGAATGCTAATTCACCTGATGACATTTCAATAAACACTCCTTCTGAAAGCAGAAGTTTGGCTTCTGTGAAAGAGAGTCTTGAAAATGTGAGTCAGAGGGAGTCTTTAGTTAGCCAAGGATCAGGAACAAGGCTTTCTGATAGCTTAAGTGCATTAAAATCTACAAACAGGAAATCGGGATCTGACTTTGAAGATTTCAAGTTGTATCATAAAAGTTCATCGAAATCTTCTCTTCCTACACCAAGAATGGTGAGGCAGGATTTGGGTTCAAAAGTTCAATCAGAACAGTCATTAGAAAGTGAAAGGTATTATTCTGCTGATGAGGAGGTGGATAGTTCACCTCCAGAAAACAGTTCATATTTATCTGCAGAAAGTTTGAATTTCACACCAAAATGTAAATGGAATAATAGTTATAGTACGGTCTCAAAATCAAGTGATGACACAGCAATCGAGGTAGAAACTTTGAAAAGGGATACAAAATTACCAATTGAAAGACAGTTCAGTTCTGACAGTTCAGATTCCACACTGTCCTATGAATCAGCTGCAACAGAGCCAGATGAAAGTGATAGTTTTTCAGCTCTTCCTGAAAATTTATTGGTAGATCTTCACAGCCAGGTGCAAAAGCCAATCAGTGAGTCTCCTGTTCTTATGTCATGCTATGCTAATCACCTGACTCAATATCAGTGCAATGATTGGTCAGTTTCATCACCAATCAGCTATAACAAGACAAACTTAGCTGACTATTCAACATACTCCTTATCTTCTGCTGGTCAATCTGTTCAATATGTTCATAGTCCAGCATGTATGCCAAGATTTGCAAAAATTAGACAAGGTTTTTCTACAAGTTTGATGAAAACTAGAGAAGATTTTAAGCTTGAAGACGATAGGCCAGATAATGAAACTGAACAGGATGAAATTTGGCGGGCGTCTGGGGAAAAATCTCTGCTGGAAGGTTTGTTATTAAGTTGTTATGGCAGTATACTGTGATAGACAGATTTATTTTTGACTTCAGTACTAATTTGTGTGCTGTATGCTGGATTATTTAAAAAAAAAAATTAATATTAGGACAATCATTCCTGACAATGTCTGAAATTTGATAAAAATTAAAATAACACCTTGTAAATCCAAGGAAAAGTGAAAGTGACTATAGTAATCCAACAACAAAAATACAAAAAGGCAATAAGCAACATGCATGTTTTAACAAATTCAAAAATGCAACCAAAAAAAATGAGAATTGGAATATAACAGTTGGAATATGAAAAAGCAAGAAAAAAAAATCAAATTTTGGCAATGTTTCTGAATTGCAAGGTAGAAATTTTAACTTGTGTATAGAGAACAAAATGTATGTAAGTCTTATTTCTGTTTTTTAAAACACTATGCATTATTTTTTTAACATTTGATATATTTTTTTGTAAATCTTATGACATTCAGAGGATCTAGAGAGTGGTTTACCAGAGAATGCCTCAATAACAACAGCAGTGGTAAAAGTCAGAGGGTCTATGAATGTTATGTTGACTCCTCTGTTTTTAGAGTCTTTCCAAAGGTAAGATAATCAAAATGATATATAAGTGAAATACAAGTAATATCTGAAGATGTCAAAATGTTTAAAGGCTAGGTAACTTAAAAAAGAGAATAGGAATGTATGAGATGTATGCACTGGCAACAACTTGCACTAGGAATCTCAATTTAAATTTTAAAGGGACATACCATGACTGAACACCAACAGCAATAATTTTCTTCTACAAGAGATTTTTGTTATTTTCATTTGTATTGTGAGTGTTCAGCTCTTCCATTTTCACTTCAGAAAAAAAATCTTAAAAATGTATTCAAAGAATAATTTAGATATTTACCTATCTACCTATCCTCTTCACTCCTCGTGGAGCATAAGGCAAGGCACAGATCTCTCCACCTTGTTCTGTCTCTGGCAACCTCTTCTGCTGCCTTCAAACTTTGCCACCCAATCTAGTTCCTGTCTTTCTTTGTTGTTCTCCCACGTCTCTTTTTGCCTTCTGGCACCCTTGTTAATGCTATCTTAGTGTCGTCATCATTTTCTTTCTTTAAAATGTGGCCTATATAGCATCATCTTTTTGACTAGATGTTATCAATTGACTGAGTATTTGTTTTCTTATGAAGTTGCCGTTTGTTGATTTTGTTAGGCCAAAAAACTTTCAGTATCCTAGGTAGACATTTGGTCTGGAATGTTTTTTGCCACTCTAAATCTTGTACAACACCATGTCAGTTTTCAGTCACAGTATGTCTCTTTCTGTACTGTATATGAAATGGAGAACCTTCACCATATCAGAGATGGGGTAATAATTGTAATCACTAATCAGCTGTAATTGATTACATTTTTTCAAGTAATCATTGTAATCATTAGTAATAAAAAAAAATCTGATTATGTATGATTAAATTTATTTAATTACTCCTAAAAATACCCTGTAATCCTGATTACTTTATGATTACATTCTGAATACAATAGAAATAAATATGAGCAATATTATATAAATAATATATAGCTAAGAGGGGGATAGAGCAGTTTGTTACCCCAAGAAATTTTCAAGGGGTAACAAACTCTCTATTACACTCTAGGCTATATATTTTTTATTTTATTAAACTGAATGTGTTTTGTCATTCTTTTTCATTTTAGATGCCTTCACAATCAGTTTTTTATGTTTATCGTTCGTCTTTATTTTCTTCTTTATTATTTGTTTCATTTTTTTTCATCGTTGCATTTATTTGAAACTAAATGTCACACTCCTTTTTGTGATGGACCTTTTGCCCATTCTCAAACAGAAATGTCGGTAAGATGTTATTTTTTAAGTTTTTTTGTTCATAGTTATTTAATCCAACTGTTACTGTAGGTCTGTACGAGGAAGAATTAACAACAACAACAACAACAAAATTAATAAAAAAACAAAAAAGAAATCAGTGTATGGTTTAATGATTAACAACAATGACATACATTCTCATTCAAACACTTTCATTTCTTGTTCCAACCTCAGTCACTTTTTAATTTGACTTTAAAATTAGAAATGTTTGTGTGCAGATTGGGAGTAGATTTGGCATCATAACTAAAAAGTATATATATATGTTAATACGTCTGCTTAATTTCCTTTATTGATCAATGTTATATCAGTTACTGATATGAAAGTTGCGCATATTGATTCTTTCAAACGCAAAACTGACTAGCATTGAACTGGTACCTACTATGTGCTGGAGTCAGTTTAGCTTTTATCAAAAGGGTAATAGACAAAAAACAATCACCCTCTTAGACATGTGATAGAGCAGAATATTACCCTCGTATTGAACCAATCAAAATTCAGCAAACTGACATGATGTGTAATAAATTAAATATGTCCAAAATGGAATGAACAGTACTGGGGAACATGTTTTTTTTCAGCTTGTTTGGGAAAAAAAAAACCATAGAAAAATCAGAAACATCTTAGACTAAACAGAGATTATATTGCCTAAAGATCCCATTGGAAAAGTAATAGCACTGTGTGAAATTTCACAGGTGTTATATGAGGAAAAACGAAATACACTGTATATTTGGAAATACAATTTCAACAATAATTGTAGTAAGATGTAATCATGATTAATTTACCAATGTAATTATTGATTTAATCAATGACTTTCAGAAATGTAATCATTAATTTGATTCAGTTGTGTATTTGGTTAAGTAATTCAATTAATTAATTTGAAAATAATCAAACTCATCTCTGCACCATATACAAACAAATAACCAGATATAATCTATCTATATTTTGAAAATAGCTTTGTGTTTTAAGCAAACTGTCATTATCAAATTATCAGTATTAAGAATGTTTTCCTGCCTATGTTAGAACAATATATTGTGTAGTATGATATTGCATAGGTTAGCTGATAAAAACAGTCATACTTTTGTACTTGTACATATAGATTTAACTGTTCTTTTTTGTCACAGGTATGCAGAAGCTGTGATACCAACATTGACAGCCCTACATGCTTCCTCTATAATAGATGGTCTACACAGTCAGTGTATAGATGGACTCAAAAGACAGAACAGATTGAAGAAAGTAAAAGAGAGAACAGAAAGTGATGGAACCAAACACCCACCAGAGAGACAGTTCAGTACAGAAAGTAGGAGTAGTAGTGGAGAAATGAAAACATCCAGTATACAGGCTTTGTTTACTTTATCTAAGGTTGGTTATATTGTAAAATTATCTGATTTGCTGGAGGCATATAATAATCATCATGTCTATCTGTCTATTCATCTGTTCACATTTTTTGTTTTACGTTTTATCAGGGCCCCTTGATATTTTGTCAGAAGTTTTATATGGGTATGCCATATTCTAGGACTTTGATACTGGTATTATCTGTAAATATTATTTATCATTGAGATTTATTATCTGTATTAATAATAAAATCAAATATGGATTATTTTAAATTAAAAAGATAGGGCCTCTTGATTTTTCCTACTTCATGTAATCTTTATTATTGAAAGTACAGAAGATTCTTATTATTATTAGTTTTTAAACTTCATCATTCTTCTTAATCTACAGTAATTTTAATTATTAAATAATTTAGAAAATTACAGCCATAAAAGAATTTGCAAGTAAAATAATATGAAAAATTCCCTTTCATACCATTAACAAGTTTACTAGGTATTTGGTTATTTTTAATCTATATTTACCTTTGTGGAGTTTCAGGGAAATAAAATGGGTTAGCCATTAGATTGCTTCAGAGAAGTTTGAAATGTAATGATCTAAAGGAATGATGTTTAATTTGAAAATCTGTTGGTATTATGATCAGTTTTGTAGTTTTGTACATTTATTTTTCAGATAAATATTTGTGTTTTACAATCAGGTATGGTGGAGGAAGTCATTGCCTTCTCTGCTATGGAAAGTTTAAGTGACTTGACGTGTGTTTCACTCCTAGCAGTGTGTTTTGATGATATTAATTGCCAGCTTCTTTCTAACAGCCATTCTGTTAAGACAACAACAGAAAAAAATAACCAAGGGCCTAGTCAAATTAAATTATCTCCAAAGAAACAAAAAGCAAAAAGAACAGAATCTAATCTTTTTGAACGATCCCAAGAAGACTTGGTGACGGAAGTCTGCCGAGAGGAGGATGTTGGTACACTTCACATTACTCGTATTCATATTCAACTGCAGAGAATGTTAAAACACAGTAACTTCTCCGATGAAGTTTTATTGACAGCCATTCCTGAACACAAGTCTAAAGTTTTGTTTGAATTTGACAAAGAATCAAGCAGACCCTTAGCATTTACATTCCCAGTCTCCCCTCGTCAGCGGGAGAGATTGGACTCCAGAGTGTCTACCTCCACTCCATCCCCTAAAAGTGTTCGTAGACTTTCTAGTAGAGATAGTAGGCGGAGCATGAGTAGACAAGCAAGTAAAGATACAGAGAGTAGAGGTGGTACACTACCAAAATTATTTCGGCAGACAAGTATTGATGAAGAATCACTGGATGGTTCTTTACATGAAAGCAAAACAAAAAAGGCACCAAGTAGAGAACATAGCTTTAAGTCAGGAAAATGTGCATTAGGATTCATCATGTTTGAATGTGGTCTGGAAAATATTGACGTTAAAGCTGTGAGGCGGCTAGGATTCTCTGAAAATGTTGATGAAAAGTTTTCACAGAAGATGGAAAGGGTTGCTAGAAAATTGTCCAGTATTCAGACAGCAACAAAACTTGAACTGGAGAGAGAACTTGAAAAGGCAGAAGAGAACACTAAACAGTCCAAACAACCTAAACTGAGTAGAGAGGCTAGAGTTGATGGTGATTCTGTACATTCTTGGGATTCTAGAGTATCTCTTCCCTCTAGCTCCTCCTCATTGCTGTCAGAAACAGAATATGAGGCTCTAAAAGGAGATGCTTCAAGTGGAATGTTAGAAATAAAGACTATTTGGTTCAACTTTGCTGCACCTCCTCCTATATCTATTAAAAGGAAGGTGGACTTTACAAAGTAAGTTTTTACTTAATGATTAAAAAATATACTTCTCATTTTTGGATTATGATTAAGCTAGTATTCAGGATCAATTTTATATTTATACAATTTTCTTTGCCCTTAAAATAGGAAGTGAAACTGAATTACACAAAAAAATGTGTACATGTACTTAAAAGATTTGACCACCGAAGTTTTTTTTTTATATTCTTGTTGTATATTGTTTGTTTTTTGTTTTTTTTTTAAATCGATGAAAATTTAGGGGAAGGGAATTATGTCATGATTGTAACTTGCCGAGTTGGAAAAGTAGAAATTTATTTAAAGTAGTTTTATTTAGTATTGAAAACTTGTTGCTATTTTTAGACATGACTGGAACCTGTTGAGTACTGGTACCCCTGCTATAAATGCTTGGCTGAACCCTCTTGACAGGTTGATATGTACAATCAGGAGTATGATTTTGTCGTTGACACATCGTACTAGTTCTGTAATGGCCTGTGTCATGACTGATGGCTTGGAAAATACCAGTGTACATTTTCCAAGAAAGGTATTTTAAATTATCTTTCTTATCTGTCTTATCTAATTATCTATTTTTAATAACAAGTTTAAATGAAATGCAGGTAAATAGCTTCATATAAAATCAATCTTACCCACTGTTTCCATGAAATTTTAATGTAAACTTGATAGGAGCCCTGTAATAAAAATATTTGTTGTCAGAAAATAAAATAATTGTGTCAAATTCATGTTATAAGTCTTTTAAAGAAAGGAATGATGCATCATTCATTTTGTCATTATGAAGATGGGAGACTTACAATGAAGCAGTTTGATTAGCTAGATATTTACTAATGACCAAAATCATTTTATTTCCTTTTGAAATCTCTGCTTACCCAAAATAATCCAGATATGAACTAATTGTTTATGATGTGCTTTTTTTATGAATGAAAACATTGCAACATTATTTTCAGAGCAAGTATAACAAGACAACACCACTATCCAAGATACTCATAGAAGAACCATCTTGTCAGTTATTTACTGTACTTAGGAAGCATCTGTATGATGTTGGTATCCAACCTGTAGAGAGAGCTGTGCATGCTGATACCCTGCCTCAACTTATCACAATACAAAAGGGCATACTGGCCCTGACTAGACAATGGAGGAACGTGCTTGTCATGCCCCAGTCAAGTGGCATGGATTTTAAAGCACAAAAAGCAGTACGACCATACACTGTTAAGTTTGCTATACCTGATGAAGAGAATAGTGATGAAGATGAAGATGAAAATGATGAAGAACATTTTGATGTTGTTGATGAAAGGGTATCACTTTTAACAGGAGACGATGGTTCTATTCACAAATCAGGATCCATTTCCAGTTTCCATGCTCCTGGTCGTGGAAAGAAAGAACAAGATGGGTCGACCTCAATGCCTTCAGTTCAGTACAGGAAGTTAAAATCATATCTACAGGGAGGGTTATCACAGATGTCTGGAACGAATGATTCCCCAGACAGGCAGGTCAACGGTAGTGGGGCACAAAATACTCCTTTGATACCACCTCCTTCCTTACACCGTAACGATAGTAACTATAGCTTTCATTCTGCTGCAGCTAGTTTGACCAGTATTGATAAGAGTGATATGACACCACCTTTGACCCCTATAAGGACTGACCCATCTAAACCTTCAATATTGAAAAACAATGTCAGTAATGTTGATAAGACACAGGATTTATACCAGTGGATGGCAAAACAACAAGAATTTGAATTTAACAATGATTCTGCCTTGTTTCACAGACAGGGTTCAATCATTGGAGGTTTTGGTAGTGCCTGGAGTCAGGATGATAGCAGGTTAGACCTTAGTGATGAACAATTTTCAAAGGCTACATCCATCATGCAGTTAGCTGATGCTAGAAGTCTTTTCAAACCCTTTCTACAAAGTATTGGGTTACATGTGGAAGGGGTTAGGCCAACTGCTATGATGAAAAAGTTTGGTGGAAGTCTGTCCTTACAAGGGGAATTAGATACCATCAAAATTCAAATTGTTAGCTCTGAAAGGCATCACAGAAAAAAGGAAAAGTCAAAGAAGAGAAGGTTGATAGATTTCAATGCAGTACCAGCATTTTTATGTGAAGGATTTCTTGCTCACATTGCAATGAAGGATGTTGTTGATTTTGAGAAAAAAGATTCTGGAAGTTCTGACAATCAGAGCAGTGGAAGCAATCCATTGAATTTTGCAATGCATAAACTTGAGGCAAAACCTACAACTTTGCAGGTGAATTTTATGATGAATTGTGACTCAGTTACTCAGCATGTTGACATGCCTTTACTCAGACTCGTCCATCAGTTTGTTACCATGGCTGATAACATCAAAGACACAAAGAAAGAGTTAAAACAGAGCCATTCAAATCTTGAATGGGTCAAAACCCACAGGAAACAAGATTCTAAAGGATCAACATCTAGTGCTAGTACTCAACATTCAGATATGTCACACACAGGACTCACCAGCCCTCCATCAACTGAAAATCTCAGTAAAATGAAAGAATCTAGTTCATCTAGTGAGTCAGGGCCAGCTGTTACTCTTGAAGTCCCTACTCCCTCAGACAGGAAAGGCTCTGTACTAACCTGCATTCCAATAACTTTTACCAAGGAGCAAAAGAGACCAGAAAAGTTGATGATGCTGCCTCTTAAAAAGCCAAATATTTTTCAAACAAAGAAGGTATCAAAATCTGAACCTGTGCCAAAAAACGAAGTAATGACTCCTCCTCAGTCTTTGAATTACAGTGACTCTGTTACAATTGATATGGAGGATACTTCATCTCCAATAGTTGCTGAGAAAACAATCGTGGATGAAATAAAAGAGACAACTCCTAAATGTTGGCGGACATTGTACCATCTATTGGAGCTATACTCTACGATGCCAGAGACTAAGACATTCCATGGGAGGAGACCTACAGCATCTAAACTGTTACCAGTCATAGTTGAAGAGCCAGAGGGAGGGTCGAGAGAAAAAGTAGCAGGGAATTTGGAGACTCCATCAGATAGTACTAAGGTTACAGGACAATCTCGACAGGATCTGAATGATATTGAAGAGAAAAACATGGGTATTATTGGACAGAACAGTGGTTCTCAACATCCATCATTCAGCAGAACTAGCTTTAGACAGAGTAAGTACTACATGTAGCTGGAGATTACATGTATTGCTACATTCTTGTTGATATTATGAAGTTTTAAGTGGCTAATATTTTTGAAAAAGGTTTCGCTAAACATTTTTAATTTTTATTTTAGTATCTGTGTACATTTTTCTGCACAATATGAAAATGTTAAAGTTTCTTAATTTGATTCTTTTTCTCTATTATATAAGAGTCAGTACAGAATTACCAAAGAGTTTATGATGTTAAGTCTCAATAAACATTTACTACATGTATGTAGCAAGTGTTGCAAAGTAAATTAGCCACTGTAGAAAAAGTTTTTTGTGGAGTTGCACAATATTTTTTCAGGATATATACAGATAATATACATGTTTGATTGAAATGGAAGTGAGATGATGAAATCTAACTTATTATATAGATAGCAATGTTTTATTGAATGTTCCCAGTGTAATAAATTTCAATAATTTCCACTGTGAAATAACTGGGAATTTCACTCTTTCCCACCAAAGCATCACAACTTTGATATCAGTCTGCCAATCACAGAATTTAAAATTCATGTTGAAAATATTGATAAATTATAAAGGAGATCTATATAATAAATAGGATAATCAGTTGGTTATCGTGAAGAACCAGAATGGAATCACTCGTACCAAGAACACTTGAAGATTTAACTTCGGATAATATTTTGGTTATTCACTCTTCCAATTAATTATCCTATTTTCTTGTTTTTTCTAGGTATATATGTAGGAGAGAGTATTACATTGGTGGTGTTTGGTATAGCAAAAGTAGAGAGAGTTAGAGTACAGGCTTTACTCAGTGGTCTTAAATTAGAAGCTGAAATGAAAAGTGTCCATGCAAGTGGTTCATACAAAGAAAAGGCAAAAGGTTTGTGATAATTCTAATTTTATTGAGGATTTTAATTAGGAACATGGGAATAATGACTTTAATAATACAAACCATACAAGACAACAGTATTCAAGCAGCATCTAAATCTTTTAGTAGTTTCTTTTAAAATCTATTTTTTTTTACATTTCCAATTTCAGATTAGTTTAGTTAGTCACTTGTGGGGTTTAATGTTGGTTTGCCCTCTGTTGTCCACTGTGGGTCTTTGGTAGGTAGGGTAATCCCAAATTTCTATTGAAAACAATCAAGTGTTACAATTCTTTGCATATAATTTCTGTTGAAAGATGAAAATAAAATTTCGGGGGTAGAACTATTTTTCTGTGTAGGTGTGGAAAGAGCAAATGAATATTAATTTAGACCTCGTTGTTTTTTATTGTATATATGTTAATGTAACTTCATATTTTCTGTTGTTTATAGGTTTCTTACATAGGAAGTCCTCAGAGTCGTCTGTGACGGCACATATAGGAAACACAAACATAGTACTGTTAGAAGGTCTACCTCCTGATATAAAGTAAGACTTAAGCCACCATTAAAATACCTGACCCTACCATTACTGAAAAGGTCAATAGATTTTTTTTAAATGATTACAACAACAAAAAAATTATTTTAAAAAATATTATAAGGTTTTGAGTTGTGTGATTTCAGGAGTCATTTGGGTGTGGGAAATATTGATATTTTAAACATTGGCCTTAAGAACAGTTTTTTAAGTATAGAAGTAGACATCTAACATGCATTAAATTATCGTATGTACATGTACCATTTTCTCTCTCATACACAGGAGAAACTGGTCAGTTAACAATATGAAGTGCACTTATAAAATTGATTTTTTGAAAATAAATATACATTAATGTTCTTCCGGGTTCAATATCTAGGATATTTTTGTCAAATTATTGTTGTTTATATTGAAGAAAAATATGCTAGTTCTTTGTGAAGTGATTTCATAAAATTGTAGACATTTACTCCAAACCCTATTTTGATGAGATTTTAATTTCATTCCTATCTGATTAACTTAAGCATCCAGTTAATATCTCAGATCTTTGTTTTTGTTCTAGGACTGTGGTCACTGTTAGGATAGACAGATCATTAGGTTTACATACAACTATCCTGAGGAGGGGAAAGGAACACAACTCTGCCATGGTATCTATAGGAGCTATACATGTTGATATACCTCAGCACCCAGTGGTACTGCATGGCATGGTCACCAGAAGCTCTAGGGAATTGTCAACAACTTTACAGGAGTTCAGGAGACCAGCTTCTAGGGCAGGGTAAGCTGAACTATGGTTCATGTATTTTTGTCTCTTGTACTTTCAATTTTCACCCTAAAAATCTTATCAGTAATATGCTTAGTTCTTGTTCTTTGAGACTTTTAAAAGCGAAGAAAAAAATATGAAAAGGACACATTTGCATCTGTAAGTTAATGGGGTGTGCTCTTTTTTACAGTCGTGTTTTGGAAACCATGTATGAAGCAGGTGCACCTGAAAACCAACAAAAGACAGAGAAACAAAAGAGCACTACCAAGCCCATGAAAGAAGAAAACAAGCCAACTTTTCTGCATATCCATATCAAGGCTATCTTACAGGGAATTACTATTGGAGCATCACTGTTACCGTCACTGAAAGCACAGTATAAGGTATTCAAGTTGTACTGTTATGGTATGACTTCAAAGAATTTTGAGATAAATGCACTATCTCTTCTGGGAAAATTTGAATGAACACAAAGAAAATGTTGCATTGTTAACCCCAATGTTCCTAGCAAATAACAAATAATGTTCTAGTAAAGCAGAGATATGTTTAGAAATGGGAAAATGTGCATTGAACAATCTGAAGATTGTATGAACGATTGTTGTGTCAGATGCTTTTACTACTGCATATAGTACATAAAATACAAAAAGATTTTTGCTATGTTTTTTTTTAGACTGACTCCATAACAGTGAGTGGTATTACAGGGAAGAAGGCACACTTCAACCTTGACCTTCCTAGCCATTCTCTGAGTTTCAAGTCCAAGGTTTGTAGTTTATTGGAATAGGATAGGTGACCTCTTAACTTCTTTGAGGGATACCTTTATTTTATCAAGTAAATATTGTTTCATGGGGTTTTTAGTTTGTAATTTTTTTTTTTTTTTAATTTTTGGGGGAATTTTAATACATTGTTGTAAGAATCATGAAAACCTCAAAATTTTTTTACCCAAGAACAATGGTTCTTAATCAGAATAGATACATTCTTAATTTGATCAATGTTGCAAGTTTCTTATTGTGAATTTATTTTTTACTACTGTAATACATATTTCTCAAAATTAAGCTAATTTGATTTTAATATAGCAAAGTGTGGATGACCAAAAGGACTTTGTCTGCACTGATAAAAAACATAGTTTTTTTTTATGAAATTAGATATGAAACAAAACCCTTTCCAAGTTATGAACAACTGTATTATTTTATATACCCAATTCTTGTTTGATGTAGAAAATAGGGAGAAGGTTATTACAGGTAGCTGTATACACAGTATTACTATCAAAGTGAATGGTCCTTATATTGCACACATCAATTTGCTTATAAACAAAGTTATCTTCTTTCTCTGAAAACTTTTCTCAGTTCTCTACTTATAGAATAGGTTAATATTCATCCTTAATCAAAGTCTGTAAAACTAGATATTATAGTATTATTGCATAAGGTTTTCTATATTGGCTGAGTTATTGGTCAGAGGCTAGCCATATTGGACTGAGGCGTAATTTTACTAAATAGTTCAATATGTCATATTTGCATAGGCCTATATAACATATTGGATGGGAAAAAATCGTACTGGATGGCTAAATTTTGTACTGGTGCACTTTTGTATTTTGTATTGTATTGGCAGTTTTGATCATATTTAGGCCAATATTTGAACAATGAACCAAATTTATACCCTGGGTAAAATGTTTGAAACATTAGTTATAATATAAATTATCAAGTAAAATTTTCATGTATGAATTCAGATTTAACTAAGTTTAACTTTGGTACACACACCTCATACCAAAGTGCAGGTGTAAAATGGTATCCACAAAATTTGAGGATTCTCATTTTGGTAGATTATAAGTGGTGCATTAGTACTTATGTTCAGAGTTAACATTTCACTGAATTTATTTGGCAATTGTAGACAGATCACTAAAGGCAGTATAATTCACATACATGTACCAGGTTCTTGATCATTGTCTGAAGGCAGTATAATTCACATACATGGAACAGGTTCTTGATCATTGTCTGAAGGCAGTATAATTCACATACATGTAACAGGTTCTTGATCATTGTC
Organism: Perna viridis; assembly: GCA_037379345.1. Classification (NCBI taxonomy): domain Eukaryota; kingdom Metazoa; phylum Mollusca; class Bivalvia; order Mytilida; family Mytilidae; genus Perna; species Perna viridis. The sequence goes on from CM074520.1 coordinate 2,124,687, forward strand.
TGAAGGCAGTATAATTCACATACATGTACCAGGTTCTTGGTCATTGTCTGAAGGCAGTATAATTCACATACATGTACCAGTTCTTGGTCATTGTCTGAAGGCAGTATAATTCACATACATGTACCAGGTTCTTGATTATTTACTTTTTTCTTAAATCATGTTAAATTTTTTATGACATAATTTATAAATGCAGTACAAGAATCCTAAATGTTATGTTCCAATTATGTTTATTTGGTCCCATGTAGTATTTCTGCACTCTTTACAACTTTTCTTCTTCACTATAAATTAAAAAGTGGTTTCCAAGTCCTATTTCCTTATGGTTGTAAGATCTTTTAGTCTTGTGATTATTCTATGTTTAATAATGTAATGCATGTTTGACTTTGCTTACATGCATTTGAAGTACATTTGTACATGTACATAAGTATCCCAACTGCTTTTCCAAAATAATGTAACATACACTAATTAAATTGGATGAATAACTGTTTTTTCCTGTCATATTAGATTTGAAATAGAAAAAAATTTAAATGATTAATTCAATAACTATGAGCTATATATGTACTTAGACTTTCTAGTTCACCATTTAACCCAAAACATAAGATTAACTTGACTTAATTTTTTTATGTTGCTTTTATGTAATTTTGGGATCTCTTTTATTATTCATGAACATGCATCCTACAAAAAAATACTTTAGGAAGTTTTTATATTCTTAAAAAATGCTACATGAAACTAATTTGTAAATCTTTATTATTCCTCTAGGTTATCACCACAGAGACATCCATTCCTTCCTCTGCCAGTATAGACCTACCACCAATACACATGTACGCTGACTACCGTACATACACTTCCGGCTCCAGTAACATTGAATCTCTTACAGACGGACTGGTATGGAAGGAGGGTAGCTATCTGAATGGTGTAGCTGAAGTGGGCATGTTAGAACATAGTCTGTCTACTGATCTACTCAACCATCTTGTGTTTGTACAGAAAGTTTTCATGAAGGTATGTTTGCAGTGCTAGATGCAAGGTGGATCAAGAGATTTTGAAGATATGTATGATGCAGTTTTTTGCTCATTTTTGCCCAAATTTTGCTAGAAAGGAGTACAAATTTTTCCAACTTAAGCAGATGTTCCTGTAGTTGGATCTGTCACTACAAGATATTAAAGTAGTAGATATAGGGTCATGTATACCGTCTCTTGAAGACTGGAAGGGGACAAAAATACTACATTCCTTTTGTTTCTCTACCTTATATTGGTAGTATGTTCCTTCACAGATTGTTCTCAATATCTACTGGACTGATTGATTTCCTATAAGGTATTTTGTATTGATAAGGCGAACTGTTTTTTTCTTTGCATTCTGTTGTTGTTGTTAAAATAAGAACTGATATTAGGCTGTACAACTGGGGAACACAATTTTTTCATGATTCTTCAAGTATATTTTAGAAAACATGGAAATTTTATATCAACTGCTTGGTAGTTTGTCTAATATATGATTAGTAAGCCAATTATACAACAACATAGATTCAAAGAAGAAATATTAGTATCTTGGTAACTTAATAAAAACTATCCACAAAAAATGTAACCATTTTGGTACTATTGGATCCATTTAGTCACAAGTAACTCAGAATTTAACCTAACAAACAGTTATCATATTGATAAAATGATAGTAAATTAAACTTTACCGACATTATCTTGTAAGAAAAGAAAGAGTTTAAAGTGATTAAGTGAGGTGAATACTCCTTTGTTGTTACAGGAAGTGAATGAGTTAGTACAGAAGGTATCAGGATCTGACCAACCTGTACCTCTGTGGGATGAAGTGGAACCTGACCCAACATCACAACCTCTTCTGTACTCACTGCTGTTCAGATTCAAGGTACGGTATACCAACATCACAACCTCCTCTGTACTCACTGCTGTTCAGATTCAAGGTACATTATACCAGCATCACAACCTCCTCTGTACTCACTGCTGTTCAGATTCAAGGTACGGTATACCAACATCACAGCCTCTTCTGTACTCACTGCTGTTCAGATTCAAGGTACGGTATACCAACATCACAGCCTCTTCTGTACTCACCGCTGTTCAGATTCAAAGTACGGTATACCAACATCACAGCCTCTTCTGTACCCACTGTTGTTCAGATTAGAGGTATGGTATATATTACAATATAAACACGATCATTTTAAAGCCAGATCCAACATCACAGCTTCTACTGTGCTCACTGCTGTTCTGATTTATGGTACTGTATGTATTACCATATTAACCATACTATTTAAACAAGATTGTTTGATTTTATATGATAAGGAGATAAAAAGGAATATTTTCTATTTATTATGAAGCCATTATAATTATAATCATGGCATGCAATAAAATGTAAAAATGTTATTGTTTTTATTTCAGTAGTTTTATTTGTCATAAGCCCTTACGTTATTAGATAAGACCTAAATGATAAAGCCATTTGATAAATAATACATTATAATAGAATGAGAATACTGTCAATGTACTAATTTTTGCTATTTTTGTAGTGGAAAGAAAACCACGAAAAATAGTACCCGAAAAATCTTTTTTTTTTCTTTCTTTTTTTTTTTTTTTTTTGAAACTGCGAAAAAACAGCAATATGATCACCTGAGAGAATTCATGAAAATTAGCAACCACGAAAATTAATATGTTTACACTATTGTTTTTTTTTTCTTATAAATTGAATCTTTATTTCTTCTATGAAACAATGTAAATACAATATAAAGTGTATTTACTTAATGTACAAATGTTTAGCCCAGATACATTTCTATAAGCCTGTCTTTTACTCCTATAATAGGGTATCCAGATAACAGCTACTACTCCCACATCAAGTGCTGTCAGACTGGAGACAGGTTCTGTAGACCTAGAGATATCCAACAGGGTACAAATGGCCAAGAATGAAGATAGTCCAAACACCACAAAGGCTTCTAACAACCAGAAAATGTTTGTCAAGGCACAAGTTGATCTGAATGTTTCATTAGGACAACTTCTAAAGGTATATGAAGATCAGTTTTTAAAGGCTGTCAAAATCCTGAAATCCTTGAATAATATTGCTAATAAAACTTAAAAGCCAATAACCTATTTATATTTTATCTTCCATTTGAATGAAATGTATTACTGAAAATTGTTACATTTTTTTTTTTCATATATAAAATTTTCAACCACCCTGTGTCTTTTATTTATCCTTGATAAACTGTAGTTGAAAATGTATTTTATATTATTAGAATGCATTATTTGAGGAAGCTGAGCCAGAATTTCAGACAATGGCATTCTTCAGAACAAAGATTTCCATCAGGAATGCCCTGCAGGATGAGATGATCCCTGGAGTATCTGCTGACCAAGAGGCATTACTTATCAAACTTACCAGACCCATTATACTAATACAACCCCTGGCTTTTGACAAAGGTAAGGTCAGGAACATTTTAAGTATACCAATCTTTGGTAATATGAACATTCTTCATATGTAGATTCTATGTCAAAACATGAATGGCTCAAATTTTTTGTTAGAAGTGAAGTCAGAAGTTAGGATGTGATTATTTGAATTCTTTTGTGGTTAGTTGGTGAGCATGTTCAATGTACACTTCCGCGAGGTAGGGCTTGGGTAGAACGAAAGTATTTTCCTCACAGAAGTGTATACTGAGCATGCTCTACGCACGTTCATCAACTACCCTACCATTAGCACAAAAGGATCTATACAGACTCGCAGCATGTGTTATAGAAGATCTCGCTGATTCATGTTGGTTAATATAACAACTTAGTGGTGAATTATCAACAAAGTTAAATCTTATTTGAGGTCCTCATAGGTACAGCCTTACTTCATATTGTTGTCATACATGAAGCATGGGAAAAAGGTCAATAGTTCAGAAAGAATCAGCTGTTTGTAAACACTTTAAAGTTATCTGTCTGTTAATTGCTCAGTTCTGTTGTTGTTCTAATTTTATTTACAGTTTGAATTTTCATTTTTGAACAGTAGATCTTTCAATTTTCACACATATTGTGCATAAAAGTTTGTTTTGGTTTTCTGAAGTATAAAGTAATATTTTTATATTAAAATTTCAGTTAATGTATAGGTACAATGTTAGTGCACTTGAACTTAAGTTGAACTTGTATTTTCAATTGTATTGTTCTAGCTGTATTGGTGTGGCTGAATTACAAGAATGCATACGAGTATTGGACAGAACAAAGAATGGCGTTGAACACAGAGGTATTGTGTTTGTATGACTGATTATACCTACTTAAAAAAAAATTGATACAATAAAAAAAAAGTAAATGTGAATACATTTTTTCATTGATTGTATTTAGACCATGGGTGAATTGAAATGCCATCACTATGTTTTGGTTTTTTTTTCTGTGTCACAAGCTATATTACAACTCCTTATATTTACTCCTAGCATGACAGGCTAGAGATATGAACAGTTTATTGTATACCCCCACTTGACTAGTAGGCATTGTATTAGAATCCCCTTATCCATTCGTTCAAATTTTGTGCCAACTATCTGGCCTCCCAATGAATGGATCAATTTCAAGTTTGGTATGTGGTTTCATATAGATATGGCATATGTTGTATGCAATTTTCGTTGCCACCCACTATAAAAATTCTGTACACAGATGGAATGCCTAGCATGAGAACATGTGCAACATCGTGTTTGAATTAGGAAATATTATCCATGGATGGAGTGGCGACTTAGCTGTTACTAGAAAGGAATTATATAATATATGCTGAGATTGGTCAAGCTGATGATAAGGCTGCAATAATGATATTTTGAGATAAATCTTTAAACAAATCACCATGTATATAAACAGGTTCAGACAGCCACTAGGATGGTGATGGGTAGAATACCTCAGTTTAACCCAGGAACTGCTCAGGCTACATTCAGTACCCTGTATTTACAAGTCACAGTGGATGATATGGGCATGTGTATGCCTGTAGAAAGTGTCCCTAATTCTGTAAGTAGTTTGCAAGGAATTTAAAATATTCATGAAATAGCCAATTATTATGCCTTGTTAAAAAATGCATGCATTTTAAAATGTTATTGTACATGTCTGATTGTGATATTACCCAGATAGATGCCTAACCAACGTAACTTTAGAAAATCTTTCCATTTCATTTCATATTTAAAACTGTTAAACATTTTTTAAGTTTGTAATTTATTTGATTTTAGAAGGACATTGTAAAAAATAAAATGACTTAGGAATATTATTTTTTTTTTATAAACAGAATAGTCATGCCAGTAGATTTATAGAGAGTGAACCAGGAGCAGCATTGGTGATGACTCTGAAGAGTACTCAGATTTCTGCTTGTTCTTCTGGTTCTCTTGTCAGCAAGGGCAAATTCCAAGGTATATAATTATATGTATATGTAACTTGAAAGAGATATAGTGTCCAAAGAAACACAAATGAAATAACATGATGGTTATGACCATAATTGAAGACTATTATTTTTCTTCAAATTTAACAATACATTTTGTGTAGGTTATTCTCACATTTCCAAACTGTACATCAATTGAAATGAAAGTTGTAACAAAACTGACCATGATATGATGTCAGTATTTTTGTTTTGTTTTGGACCAAATTGTCCCGTTTGGTCTGACATGTGTCTGGATTTCAGTAATACCATACACATTTTGAACTGTCAAGAAACATGGCTGCTGTTACAAAAAAATAGAACTTAATTGTCAAAAATTGCAGTTTTTTGCAAATAACTAAAAAAAACTAATGAATTTAGTAAATTCTATTGCAGGGTAATATTGTTCACCACCAAAAGACGGACCTATGCAAAATTTTCAAAATGATTGGTTGACCAATGTAGGGGTTATTGCCCCTGAAACTTATTTTTTTTTGTCATTTTCATGTGTACAGCTTTGAAAATCTCTGAAACCATGTGACAAAATTAAAAGAGAGATGACATAATTGTTTTTAGGGTATCCTGCAGAAACTGATCATTCAAAATTTTTTATCTGTCAAAAAAACGTGTCTATCGTTATGGATGTCATTATTAAATATAGAACAAAGGGGTCAAAATGCTTTTTTTGTTATTTTTCCTCAAGTGTAGAAGAATTATGAAGATGAAAGCTAATCATAAGATAAACATGATATTCTGAGTTGACTGGCAGTATTGAAATTATTTTAGGTAGTCATTTTCAAAACGGCTGCCATTTTTCCACCATTTTCACCAATTGCTTGGATTCCAATGATTTTTTTGTTTCCTGAGGAAACATGGTATTTAAAGTTGAATGATGATAAAAAAAAGTTTGTTCTGGGCTGCAGTTTTCCCGCTAATATTTATTCTTACTTTTATTTCAACGATATTTGGTTTAAATAGTAAACATGGTCTCCCTAGTTGAATGATGATAATGAAAATGTTGTATAGCCATGATTTAATTTCATTTCATGTTCTTTTTCTGTAAATATTTACTGGGCTTATGCCCTCTCAGACCCAGTGGAATACCAGGAGATAACCAGAGGTTCTAAAACACTTTGAAAGCATTTCCAATATTTTACAGTGCCTTAGGTACTCAGTTGAACTTAAAGCATTTATCAATACATGCATTTTATTCAGCAATTTTTTGTCAACCATGGTAACAAAGCAAGATACCTTTACTCACTTAATTAATACAGCATGGTTTGCCAAGTGAGTGATTCAGGCTCTTTGAGAGCCTCTTTTTTCAGTTGTACTAAACATACCTAATTTGTCTGCTTCACTATGTTTATATTGTCACTCTGTAATTAGTATGGTCTTTTCTATTCTTGTTATATTTTCCTACAATGTATTCAGGGTTCTGTCTGAGGTTTGCTAATGACTTTGAGACATCATGGGATGATTGGAAACCTGATAGTAAGGAAGATCCTGTAATGAATGCTTGTGTTGTACCAGAGGGGACATATGAAGTCTGTTCTAGGACCATCAATAAACAGGCATCAGGTATATTCAGAACTTCTTATATATACTAAGCCATTTTAAATATGAAATATGTAATTTAGCCCTTGTTTTCCATCATTTTACAAGTGAAGATTCTGTTGGAAGACCTTTTTGTAAAGATAGTCTTGTATCATTTTATTGTTAAACAAAATCTAAAAACTTACTTAATGTTTAGTTTATGAAATTTGAAACAATTTATGGTTTATTACAATGATAATGCCTATTGGAGAGGACCTGTGTATATTCATAAAAAAATATGAAAAAAAATGTTTCGATTTTTCATGAGTATCTGACAATAACATATTTTTTTCATAAACACTATACATATATGAGCTATGATTCTATTATAGATCCTAGCAGCAATGCTAAATGGATACTAAATGTTCAATGGGAGATGAAGGGAATTGATGTCCATCTAGATACAAACATTGGGAAAAGGTTATCTGCCCTTGGTGGAACTCTCACTACTCTGGCTGGAGAACAAGATGAAGAAATAGATGATGAAGTTATACATCAAGATGTCTTCTCTCCTAATATATATGAGGTTAATATTAGTAGTTAGTCTGGAAGTGGCTATTTCATACCAAAAATTCTGGTGTAAATATCACCCCAAGGTACTTTAACCCCGCCACATTTTTTGTGCCTGCCTTAAGTCAGGAATTTCTGGCCTCTGTATGTTTTGTTTTGTTCTTACCTTTAGTTTATTTTTATGTTACTTGAGTATGTAAGGGTAACTCTTTCACTATACCTGTGTATAATGTTGTTTTGAGGCCAGCTTAAGCCTGCTGATTATATATAGTAAATATTTAATTAATACATGTGTATGACCCCTTATGTACATTATTGCTTCTACATGTCTTAATTATGTTTTCTAGACTGAGCCATCCCCACGAAGACCAAGCCTTATGATGGAGTCCCTACCAAACTTTGTTTATGACACCACTATGGATCCAAAGCAGAGATTCAGGCTGATTGAGAAAGAGATGAATGAACAGGCCAGGATTGTACAGGATCTCAGGTTGGTGCTTGAAGACAAAAATAAATACGGTTTTAGTTCTATGAATGTTGTAAAATCTCTGTTAGAAGTTCTTGTGGTGCATGTTTAAAGACTTTGTTAGAATCGATATTCATGATATTGTCTTGCATGATGTGTGAGAAATTTGAATAACGTAAATAAGAGTATGAGCATAGTAATTGAAAGTGAATTATGTATGTTTTTTCATTGACAATGTCATAAAGAAAAAATGACATGATTAATTACACTAATTCATAGAAGAAAGGAGTTTAAAGTGTATAAGAGTTTGTACCGTAAATTCAGGAATTATTGCTTTGATTTCGTGTTGTAAAAATGTGATTGGGTAAAATTTGTAATTATTATAATATGCATTATGGTATTCTAACATTGTGGGATGTTTTTCAAAAGTGAAAAAAATCAAATAAGATTTTCGTCTCAAATTCCAAAATTGTAATAATAATTTCTAAATTTACGTTACTAAATCATATAAACTGTCTTTTCCCCCATAATTCTGTCTCATAATTTGTAATAATTTTCCATTTCTAGCTTGAACAGTTCTCTTAATAGTACATGTAGTTGGTAATTCATGTATATATATATAGAGAGAGAGAGAGAAAGAGAATAACAAGATGGGTGGAGGAATTTTAAGTTCTGCCATGGAATTTTAGCTCATCCTTATTTTTATGGGATTTTGATAATTTTGTTTTTAATTATTGTTTTTATTTCCAAGTAAAGTATGCATATGTAATTCTTTATAAATATTTTTGATGTTTGGGATTTTGCATGGTGATTAGTAAGTACTTCTATGTTTGTATTTTAGTGAAAATGGGTATGTCTTTTATATAAATTTCAAGTGTGGACTTTTCTAAATGTGTGTTGCATTTTTATCACATTGCAATTTTGAAAAATGCTTTGCTTTGAAAAGTAAGTTAATATTTTATTTAAATTACCTGGAAAAATCCAAGTTCAGTTTGATCATTAAAAACATGCTTTTAGTATTTTAGGAGAGTTAGATGGAAATTTGATATGTGTTTCTCACAGAAAAGTCAAAACTATTTAAAATGAATTTTCCTGCAGTACTTTGTAAAATTTTGAAGACATGTATGATATACTATTTTTATGTGTTTGTGTCTTTATATATCCATTATACACAAATTCTAATACCACAGATTATAGGAAGAATTACTCATATGATTTATAACAAATTTAGATTGAATCTTTCTTGTTTTAAATTACTGGTACATTCTGACAATATCAACTTGCTTGTGATTTTTCTTCGGTTAGTAAAAACTATTATTCATTCTGTCTTCAAGTCATCAAAATACTTTTGTTAGATTGTGCTAATAAATACATACAGATTTGTTTTCGTAGCAACATTGACTTTAAGATCAGTTAAATGGACATGTAGTTAATATCTAGGATCAGTATTTTCATCTTATTGTGTTCCAAAGAAGAAAAGAAACTTTTTATTTAACATCGATGACAACAGATATAATTTTTTTATTTTTTAGGCAATTAGGTGCAAGTTTGCCAACAGTTGAACTCGAAGCCAGGAAATTAGAAGAACTAAAGTCTATAGTTTTCAGAGATTTTAGAAGAGAGATTCTTTTTAAACTGAGAAAACAAGGAGAAAGTCGGGTTGGTGGAAACTGTGGTTTAATCTTTGAAAGAGATTTATGACACTAAAAGACAAATTTGGCTTAATTTGTGAAATATTGAATTACTTGGTACAGATCAGATGATTCTAATGAACAATTAAAAATTATCAAATATTTTATTATCCTGAATGTATATAAAGTTTTTAAGGTACCAGTTATGTTGATATTCTTTCTTTGAATTAACTGCAGAATTTGATTTCCCAATTCAATGAATGTTTTCCATTAAAACTGGAGTGGTTTACTGACATCTAACCAAAATTACATATAGTTAACATTTTCATCTTAATGAGCTTTTTGTCTCTTTGATATATACACCATACCTCTTGTTATCAGTTTAATGAATCCACAAAATGTGGTATCCACAAATGAAAGCGCTTCCACATTTATTGCTAGATATCCACTGTATGGAAAAAGTCATTATGAAAGTCAATATTAATTTTATTTTGATGATGAGGTACCATGTGGAATTTGAACATGTATATTTGAAGTAATGTTCAGGAAAACCAAACACATATAATCACAAATATCCAAAGTTTCCTATTTCATCAAATGTAAGGAAAAAAAACCAATAAATGAATATTTGACGTCTTGTTTGTCTTTGTAGACATCAGCATTGAAGGACCAGTTAGGTATAGGTAACAAAGCTGCTCTGCATTCTAGGTCAAAGTCATTTGCTGGGCAACAAAGGAAGAGGTAAGTTAAGGCTAGGTATAGATAATAAAACAGCCCTACATTCTATTTATTGGTAAATTACACAACCTTTCATTTTCTGTCATTTTATGTAATTGTTATGTAGAAAGGGGAATAGTATCATATAATTTTGTGTTTTTTATATAGAGATTTGATCCTCAAAACAATAACAGCCTTGTCAATTTTCTTAGAATTCTATACCATAATAAAGCTATTACATCATACTGTCCTCTTGCTCAAATACTAAAATATCAGAATAATCATGCTTACTTCCAGTAGGTAGCAATGTTACCATGCCTACTACATGGATGTGCTTATGATGGTAGATGATATTAAAAGCTTAAACCTGTGAAATTAGTAAGCATTGAAGTCACTAATATGAAGAAAGCTGGATTATAGACACAGGCTAAGATCAATCAAACTTGGTTGTTGACTTTCCCAGCTGGCTAGTCTTTATATCTTGCATGATGAAGGAATTATTTTGCATCATAAGTTTTGTTATTTTCTATTCCAGCCATACAGACATGGATAAGTTAGCTTCTTATAACCAACAGTATAGAAGACTAGGTTCACTTGACATGTCCTCCAAAACATTACCTGCCAAGGTCAAGTTTGGTCAGGCATTAGCAACTACATACTCTCCTCCAGGGTAGATATACATACTATACAAACATACCTGATACATACTCTCCTCCAGGGTAGATATACACACTACACAAACATAGCAACTACATACTCTCCTCCAGGGTAGATATACACACTACACAAACATAGCTGATACATACTCTCCTCCAGGGTAGATATACACACTACACAAACATACCTGATACATACTCTCCTCCTGGGTAGATATACACACTACACAAACATAGCTGATACATATTCTCCTCCAGGGTAGATATACACACTACACAAACATAGCAAATACATACTCTCCTCCAGGGTAGATATACACACTACACAAACATAGCAAATACATACTCTCCTCCAGGGTAGATATACACACTACACAAACATAGCAACTACATACTCTCCTCCAGGGTAGATATACACACTACACAAACATAGCAACTACATACTCTCCTCCAGGGTAGATATACACACTACACAAACATAGCTGATACATACTCTCCTCCAGGGTAGATATACATACTACACAAACATTTAAACCTGCAGAAACTTTACCTTTTTGTGACTGAACATTTCAATATACATAACTTGAGTTAATTGTGATCTTTATGTTATGGATATCATTCCAGTACATGGCTTGATATGATATTTAAAGCATCGCTTAACTACTTTTTCAACTTCAACAGTGATAAATATGTATTTTTCCCATTCAGGAGTTATGTCCTTTTTTATTTCATTTACACAAGTTCAAAATGTATATAAAGAGATAAAAATGGACTTTGAAGGTGATAAGTTTGTACACACATCATTTGTGTTGCACAATTTTCTAATTTGTGCTGTAAAATAAAATTAATTGCTCCTAAGTCTTTTTGTGTAAACTGCTAAAATATTTCAAAAATTGTTTGTACATGTAAGATGATTAAGGTACATGTATATTTCTAACCTTTACTACTGCATCAACTTATATTTTTAGAACCCCAACATCATTGGATGAAGAATCAACTTTCCTGAAGGGTTTTATGTCAGGAAGTCCGTCAACTGATGCTAATACCTGGTACCAACAAGATTCTATGACCAGTACCGAGTCGTCAGATCTGTCAGATGATGATTATGACAGCAATGGCCCATTTAGGACTGGAGCAGTGTCTGAGTAAGTGTTTCATTAGTTAAGAAAATTGATGCTTTAGATATAAGATATATATATGTTATGGTAATGATCCAGTTTGTTACATTTCAATAAAATTTTAATTGGATTTGTTACAAGCTTTCTGATTGGTTGGTTCTCTTTGAGCAAACCAAGTTATTTTGTATAACTTTCTTTGGTGTTGTGACATCATTAATCTGGATCGGTCTGCACTTTGTGATTCAAGTGATCCCAATCATTTTTTCCTGTTTATAGATAGAAATTTGACTTTTTGGAAGTTGCCATGCTCTTTAGCAAATTTGACTGTATAAGTTACAACACAAAGTTGACAGTTCATTTGACATTTAATTTGAATTAAAACTGTATAACACACACTCCACTCAAAGACCTTAAATTGATCCCTCATTGAAAATAAGACTTTTGTATTTACCATCTTCCAAAAACTAATTAATTAGATATGAAACTTGTTGACCTTTACAAGAAATATATCCTCCTCTGTTACTTAGACATTAAATCTTTCTGTAGTGGAGAGAAGAGTGGTGTTCAGTCACAGCTGTCTAATCCCAGTATAGGAAGTGCAGGATCAAAAACTACCACTGAACCAAACATAGACTTTGAGTTGGACATTAAAGTCTTCATTGACAGTGGCAAGTGTGTGCTTCATCCTAAAGACTCCAAAGAAGATGAACTTAAAAGGTAATATAATTGTATAAGATTAATTTTTTCAGTTTTATTGTAGCTTCAATAATAGACTGTAAATTAACTAATTTTCGTAAATACTTATTTTCGAGTTTCAGGATATCAGTTCTTTTTCAGTGCTATTTATTTTTATAAATTATACTCTGCCTCACATCTATTCCATGGTAACAGGACTTGTTCAAAGCTATTTATTTTCACGATTTCTTTGTGATTGGGAAGTAAGCAAAAAATAAATCGGCTTGAGTATAGGTTTCTGTCTATTATTTTGTCTGTTGATCATTTTCCAAAACTTTTAATTTAAGTCTTTAAGTATTGAAAATTCTGATCATTTGATTTTCTGGCTTAAATCAATTTTAAATCCATGGTCAGAATATGACAATTTTCACTGGAAACCCAAAGTCCTGTTTGGTTACACAAAAGAATACTAAAGACCTAAGGTTAAGGTATTTTCCTGTATATGTATATATTTTTTTTATTAATTTGTTCACATTGCTTTTTAACTTTGTATACATCTTTTATATGCATGTACTTATGGGAAAAAAAAGAGGAATTTATGGTAACAAATGTTAAATATATTAAAGTTATATCCAAAATTCTAGAGACAAAGAAGAAACGAAGGAAACAAGTATAAAATGAATTAATAACATACCAAAATTAAAAATAAAAAACACAAAAATATCAGGTGTGAATGAGCCTCATTATGTCAAATGAAAGCAATTTCTTTCTCTTTTTGATAGGCAGCAGAAGAGAGAAAAGACCCCAACAGTAGACCCGTCATCTCCTGGTTCTACAAGGAGGAGTGCCAAGATACCAAACTTTGGACAGTTTGGTAGTGCTCAGGCCAAGAAGAATGCTCAGCAACAACCTCCACAAGTGGAGAATACAGTTTTCTTCATGCCTAGTGTTGATGTCAAGGTATGTAAACAATGCTGATGTGTTTATCAATACTAATTCTCCATAGTTTTATAGAATATTGACTGCAAAATTATGCTTTCATGGACACTTTTAAATATATTGACATTATTAGTGAATTGACTTATTCACTCAATTTATACTTTTCTTACTCTTGCTGTGATATCCTGATCAAGAAAATTGATTCCCTTAAAATGATCAGCCATTATAACAATTTTGCAAGTAGCTGATTGTCAAATTCTTCATATTGACTCCTTTATATCATAGTATATGGCTGTAAGAACATGCTGAATATAGTGTATTTTTGGTATTATTGGGCTTGAACATTAAGATAATACTTGTACTTTGGTCCATTATACATAGGTGATTACCATTACACTGCTTTACATTGAACTCAATATAATTATTCTCTACTCAACAAGTGAGTGGTATATTGGAATCACCTTGTCTGTCAGTCATTTTGTCCATTTGTCTGTCTATCCAATTTTAGTCGCAATTATCTCAGCTCCCAATGGATGGATTGATTTTAAATTTGGTGTGTGGCTTTATTTTGTTGGGGAATATATGTAATTTAGGTTCCTATTATATATCAACTTCTTGTTCGAACTGGGGTATGCACAACGTGTACAACTTCATGTTTTGTTTTATAGGTACATTACAACTCGAAAACAACCAGTACTACAGTAGAAACGGTAGTAACACCAGAGACTGTGAGAGACCTCCTCCCTGAGGAGGACCCATTTAAAGAGGAGGATGTTGTAGTCATCAAAAGACCTAAATCTAATCAGTTCCTAACTCCAACCACCAGTACTGCCTCTGACCTAGGGGAGTCAGGTGCTGTGAGACCAAAATCTGGTGTCAAGAAGGCTAAGTTATATGCGTGGCTGTCTCTTCAGTCACTACCAGAGGTAAGTTTTAAGGGATGTATGGAAGAAAGAAATGAGAGACAATTCTGATATGTGATGAAAAATAGTTGTCTGCTGAGTAACTGCCATCGAGAAGGCCATAAAATTGTACCAATTAAAGGAAAGGGTGTCTCATATTGATTTGCAATTTCTCAAATGAAGAAAAGTTACAGAAAACACATTTTCATGTTTTCATGAATTAGGGGTTGTATTTTTGCTGGAGAAACTAGTTTAATTCCTATTTTCCTACTAGAAAATAATGAAAACAGCATGTGCTGGGTAGAGAGTAGATTTCACCATTTTGATAACTGAAGGAATTCTCACCAGTATGCTTACTTAAATTTCATATCTCAATGACAATCTTTGTATAATAGCTCATTTTCAGAGTGCAATGTCTGTGAGGAATATATTTAAGTCTAAAACAAGATAATTGTCGTAGTATAAAGACCAAAAACAGTGTTAACATTAGTTAATGATCCTTTAATTGCTAAAAGTAATATCTTAAAATCAAATTTGTAGCTTATGAGTGATAACCAATGACCATTGACTGATCTGATTACAATTTTTTTATTTAAGATGACGAATTTTCGGGTCATAAAAATTTTATAATTTCCATTGGAGCAAATCCCATATAATGCCATTTTAAATTGATCTTAAATTCAAGATGTTAGTTCTACATATTGTATTTTAATTGATGTTTAGATCTTTTGCTTTTAGTAACTATGCATAAAAATTAACAAATGGAGCTCTGTGCTCATGTGATGTGATCACTGTTTTAAATGGATCAGTTTGACAGATTGATGACTGATCCGAAATTGATTGGTAATCGATGACCGATCACAATTATAGTTGCACAAATTGGTCCAGGTACTGTACCATGTGCAGTTCAATGAATAAAGCTTTACTTTTTAAAGGTTTTTATATTTGAATTTCAGTAAACATCCTATGATACAATTCAAGCCAGATCAGAATATAAAGTATATTTTTTTTATTTCAGGAGATGATAATTAGTCCATATCTGATGTATTTCCTGGAGCAGGCATTAGAGCCCATACCTATCAGTCAACCAACTCATACACAGTCTCCTCCTACAAAGAGAAGTAAGTTTCCCCACAATCTCCTTTCATCAAGAGAAGTAAGTTTCCTTACAGTCTTCTCCTACCAAGGGAAGTAAGTTTCCTTACAGTCTTCTCCTACCAAGGGAAGTAAGTTTCTTAACAGTCTCCTTCTACCAAGAAAAGTCAGTTTCCTCACATTCTCCTCCTGTCAAGAGTAGTAATGTCATGTGTTTGTCTTTCAAATAGTGATGATGACACTGAGCACATTTTCTCATTATTACAAGAAATTTATACTGAGCATGATCAGATTTAGCAAATGCCCTGATACTTTTTGCTCTTTTTTTTTTTGCCAAAGAGTGCTGTGAGTTAATAGTAGGTAATGAAATAGCCCAATACAACTTTATTAGCTTATAACATTGATTTGATGAAAATAAAGACTATTTTAAAGTGTCTGTCTCTGTAAGAATCAGGCAGTGGGTGGAACATGGTATGAAAAAACCCACCATTTTGAAAGTTTAATTTGACTATTTGCACCATGATCAAGGAAAAAAGACATGATTTCTCATATCATTTTGGTAAATTGAGGCATAATTTCATTGAAATGCACTGGAATTGAATATTTCAAGGCAGGTAGCTCTGCCAAAATCATCTTTTTTCTAACATTCCATTGAAGAATTTCTTAGCAAATCCGGTGATGCAGAGATCAAACAATGGTCTTCCCAATAGAGAAAGCATCTTTAAGGGAAATTATATTGTCAGATCAGTAGGTTTTTGGCCTGCATGTTTCTGATTTTTCCTATTTTGCCTGATTCTTACAAAAACTCACACAGATGTATATAGTGTACAAGTCATATATTCAGGATAGAAATGTTCATTTAGCTCAAAATCCCCCATAGATATGAGAAGGCTACTTCAGTATTGTTAAATTGATTTACCTAATGAAATTATTTGTATTTACAGTGGATCCATTTAGCATGTTAAACCTGGATCTGGATGCCTCCAGTACTTCTCTGTCAACAGCTGCTGGTCTAAACTCCTTCCCTGTTGATGTAGTGGTCTTCATTCGAGTGGAACCATCTATAATTAGATTCAACTGCATCCCTGTTTCCAGAGTGGAATGTCTGTTACAAGTGCCATCTCTTGATGTTGTGTTTAGTACTAGAGGATCTGATGTAGAGGCTCAGATAGGGGAAGGAACTCCTCCATCTAAGCCTAAAGGTAATAAGGGTTTTTAGTTTTGCTTGTGATGATAGGTCAATGGTATTTAGTGTATAGTACATTCTATTTCTTTCATATTGTAACTGTAGTGGCTTAACCTGTTTAGAACTTTCAATTTGTTTGATATTGGTTTTATAAACATAATAATGTCAAGGAATTAAGCTTATTGATGTAACTTGCTATGTTGTTAATGATTTTTCAGGAAGCAGAGAGAGAAACTGGAGTGGTGGTAAATCTGACAAATCCAGAACATTTAGTGGTACTTCAGCTGCTAGTGATGCTACCCCAGTCATGACAAAAGCAGGAGGACTCAGCTTTACTGGCAGACTTTCAGACTTCTCATTGTATATATTCCATCCCTATGGAGGAGCTCAGAGGAAGATGGCTTCCCCAATGTATAGCCCTACTGACTCTCATAAACTTGGTTAGTGAATTCATTTTAAAGCCTTATTAGTATGTAGTTTCCTGCACTACAAGAGCTGTATATGATGAGAGATGAAACGTATGACAATTGTAATCGTTAAACCTTAATTTCTTATGATTTAATAGGAGTTGTTTTTTCTGTCTGTAAAATGGCAATTAACAGTGTAAGAATGAAGATTTGTCTGGTACTTAATGATGTATAGTGATAGATATAATGGTTCTACCAAAATACTTGTATAACTGTGGGATGAAAATCATGAAGAAAGAAAACAATCCAACCAAATTTGATATCTTTTACTGGTACCACATTTTAGCTTATTATTAAAAAACAACAAAGTACATGAGAAAGAGATGCATTGACACCACCATGGAGAATAGTTGATAGAGGTCACAGGTTCTCTATATTGTAGAATAAAATCCTGCAATTTATTCTTTTTTTAGATTGTAAAGAAAAAAACAAGAATTTTCTGATATAAAAAAAATAAATGCCATAGATTTGAATACATTTACAGTTAGTTTGTTTGGAAGAGTTCTTGTTGATTTTATTTGAGAATTTGAATACATTTACAGTTTGTTTGGAAGAGTTTTTGTTGATTTTATTTGAGAATTTGCAGGTCAAGAAGTAAGTCTCATCTGCAAGTACTTCCTGACACTAATTTTTCATCATCTCCTGTACAAAAATTTTTTCTCAAATTTCAAGATAAAAAATATAATAGATTGGCATGTAATAGGCATGGTGCTATCAAAAATGAATTCATACATGAAGAATTTTATTTAGAAGCTAATTTTCTGTCCGCCTACAAGAATTCATCCCATCATGAAAGTGATGATATATTCTCTTTGTCCAGTATTGTTTCAATCTTTATATAATTTTGATTGCAGGAAGTATCCAGGAACATGGTACCACGTGGTCAGAGATGTCCAGGAGAGATATGCTTAGTCTTAATGTAGAGTTCATCAAAGTAACTATCTCCAGAACACGGAAGCTGGAAGTCAGAGTAGACCTACCTTTACATGCATCAAAACATGAACCACAACTTAGATCTAATGTGGTCAGATTTTCTGGTAAATCACTGTTAATCTGTACTTACTTCAATTAAACCTGAATCAAGTTTTCATAATTTATTCAAAATATCCACTAACACTTTAGTTCTGTTATAATATTTAGTCAGTTATTTACTATATTATATTAAACATCAATTTGTTTTTTTGAAATTATATTTTCTACATTTGCTTTTTATAATAATTAGTATAATGTAATGTTCTGATGACATACAATTTCTGTTATGTCCAATTAAATCACTAAAACGATATTGTAATTAGTTTTATGTTACTTGAGCGAAATCAGTTTGTACAGTAAATCCCGTCTAACAAAATTTGGATTGTGAATTTGTTCAGTTTAGACAGGTGTCTGGTTTAGACAGGAGTATAGTGTAGACAGGTGTTTGCTTTAGACAGATGTGTGTTTTAGACAGGTGTATGGTTTTGACATGTGTGGTTTAGACAGGTGTATGATGTAGACAGGTGTGTGGTTTAGACAGGTGTACAATTTAGACATGTGTACGGTATAGACAGGTGTACACTTTAGGCAGGCTATGGTTTAGACATGTGTAAGGTTTAGACAGGCTGTGATTTAGACAGGTGTAAGGTTTAGACAGGTGTACTCTTTAGACAGGCTATGGTGTAGACATGTGTTTGGTTTAGACAGGTGTTTGGTTTGGAAATGTGTTTGGTTTAGACAGGGGGTTTGTTTCGACATGTATGGTTTAGACAGGTGTTTGGTTTACTCGGGTTCAAAATACATTTTAAACTGATATGAATTGACCTTGAAATGTCTCATTTAGACAAGTTTTTTAGTTTTTTTTTTTTTTTTCAAGGTTTAGTTTGGACATAGTATATTTATGTTCTTGTAGAAGAGGGCTTCCATCAAAAAGTGTAATATCATAAAAACTTGATACTCAGGTGCATCGGGTGAACATTAATTTATATTTCTTCATTTGATCTGACCAAAAATGCTAAGTAAAGCATCCATATAGGATTTCAACATTTTCCACATTTTCAATTTCAGCTGTATGTGATATCGGTACTGCAGCATTTAAATACGACATGAGGAGGCTGTCAGAAATCCTAACATTCCCAAAGGCTTGGTATAACAGGAACTTGACCAGGAGACTTTTTCTGGGAGAGGAAAGCTTTGCTCAACTTGGGGATGAAGGTAGAAACTTCACCAATATCATATTCATTAATTTTTTTAAATGAAGAGGAACTCCAAGAATTTTAGAAGTACATGTATATGAAATCAGTTCATCACAAATATTACATATTGGCAATAGAAAACTGTAGTTCTTACTTAAAAGATGGATATTACATAGAATTATGACATGACTATTTTTAAGTAAAATACAGTATTTATTCTTAACAATATTTTTTTTTGTCTTTTCAACATCATGTGGAATTTTTTTATGTAATTTTTTTATCGATTGCTTTCTAATTGAATGGTTAAAATCCGGTCATTCATTAAATTTGAAAATTAAGGTCAAATGATTATGAAAAATCATGTACTTTTCCATGTTTTACGATACGACTTGTAACAAATCTCTTTTGGAATCATTTAAATCTCCTTTGAGATCCTCTAAAATGCATGCTAGAACTTTGCTGTGTTTAATTTCCATTGTTAATTTATACAATTCATGTTTGTATGATGTTAATTGGTTTGTAAACATGACTCTATGTTACTACAACCATACCTCCATTATCAATGATTTTATCCTATTTGCTGCTTCAGCTTTCTATATGTTATTGTCCTGTTCATTTTACTGATTGTGTTTCCTCAATATAGTCAGCTACACACGATTAAAATATTCAATTATAACTACCTTACAGATCCAATCCATATAATTGATTATACTGGGTATATTAACATCTACTTTTGTATGAATCTAAACCAAAATTATCTATATATAGTAAAACGTTTTAATCAAATGCAACCTTTTAGTGAAATGTCTAGCTGAGACTGGTGTTGTTGTTCTCACTTTCATGAAAAATTCTCAACTTTAAATTTTCCTCAAAATCTTATTTTTTAAGAAAAAGTAGTAAAGTTGAGATTATGTAAAGAAATTCTAATTTTTGATATTTCATAAAACCTGGCCTGTGAGTAGATTCTAAAAGCTTCTAAAAGCATTCAATTTCTATTTCTGGTTAAGGTCAAAGAATTTTTGCTTAACCAAGTTTACTGTATAATGCATGAAAGAGTTACCTCCCTTCTCTCAATATCCTTCCAAAAACAAAGTGCAGTAAAGCTGGCTGTATTGGTCATTTTCCATTATTTATGTTTTGTTTTGCTGTTAAAGGACTGTACTTTCAGATTTGGACAGTTTATCATCTGCCAGCTCTCTTGGCGATTCATTCAGCCCTGCATCCAAAATATTTACATCCTCTCCAGCACTTAATGTTAATATTCCTGATACCAAAATACGAACTCATCACCGTAGAGGTTCGTCAGGGGATAAATTCAGAACTCAACTCAGTGTGGAACTTCAAAATGAAATAGATAGCAGAGTTAATAGAAGAGGTTGGATTGTAGTTTTACTTTCTATACATAGAAATTCTGTCTCCTTAATAATATTTTGTCATCACTGTCTCAAAATAGCAATTTATGAAAAAGCCATGATGTTTTATTATCAACTTTATAAGACTTTTTGTTTTGATAAATAGTTTTTGTATGATATCAGTTGAAATAACTACTTAGAAATGTGATATGAAAAGAGTTTAATTTTGTCATTTAGCAGAAAATGTTAACATAATCTTTAGATCTTTAGATTTTGATTTATAAATAGAAACTTGGGTCTATTTTGATTTAAAAATTAAGTAGAAA
The DNA here is from genome assembly GCA_037379345.1 of Perna viridis. Classification (NCBI taxonomy): domain Eukaryota; kingdom Metazoa; phylum Mollusca; class Bivalvia; order Mytilida; family Mytilidae; genus Perna; species Perna viridis. The sequence goes on from CM074520.1 coordinate 2,145,843, forward strand.
ATCTGCGAGAAGTTATCTATGTAAACATTAAAATTTACAGGGCGTAAAACATTCAAGCGTAAGTCCATCAATGGCTCCTCAATGCACAAAATTTTCAGCACTGATTTAATAAACTGTATATTGCTTGATTTCAGTTGAGCCTTCCATATTCATTTACATACATCATAATCCAGATATTGTCTCTGTATGCTTTCTTTGTTGGATGCTGGAATGGCCCTTCCCCCATTTTCCTCACTATATATACATATACCTCGTTTTTTTATTATTAATTTGCTCCAGTGTCTTAGACACCTATTCAAACTTCTCCATTCATTAAACTCATATGCCTATATTTCTGTAAGACTTTATTTTTTTTTTTCACTTTATGTTAATACACTTTATGTTAATACATTTTATGTTAATACATTTTATGTTGATTTAGTGTTTTCTCTACAACGATGTTAGGAGTTTTAGTTGTAGTATATTACATTGTTGTATTTAGCAGTTGACTTACAATAAAACTCCTATATTCATATTCTAGCAGTCTAAATATTGGGCATTTCAGTTATTTAGAAAATAATGAATTAAATTTTGACAACAGGCAATTATTTTGAAGGAGTTCTCTATGGAAAGCTTGGGTCACTCATCTCTGTAATATTATTGCCAGATGTATCTATAAGCATTCATACATTATACATGCTATGATACATAGATAGCACATCAGTCAAAAAAGTTGCATTAATGATAGCATTTATAATCTTCACTTACAATCAATAATGGAATGAAATCTTTTAACAATGACAAACATCATTGGTTTACTTATTAGTTTAATCAATCACTCTTGGTTCTTAAATGTGATGTTAATGACTACTCCATTGTACTACATAGAGTTGGTAATGCTTAATGATAGATTTATCATGATGAGTTTCAAAATTAAAATTTATATAAGATCCATATAGTTGCCCATTTTTAAGTCTTCTTAGACAAAAACTATTGAAAAACTATACTTTTTAACTTCAATGTAATGCCAGTTGATAGATCATAAATTTTTACAAAGTTCATGTTTAGTCTACTATCGTATTTTTCTGTAAATTGACTTTTTAGGAATCTTAATGCTAAATGATGCAGGGTCATTTCAAATAAGAGCTCACAATATTATTAATGGTGGTTATTTCTTAATTTCTTACAAGTAACTGGATAACATTTCAAACCAAAATTCTTTGAAAGTAATTCTTAAACATAATTATTAAAGTTTCCCTCTTTTTGTATCAGGGTCTATGTCTGCACCACAATCACCTACAGATATATACATGAATGAGTCCGGTGCTGCTCCAGTTGGTCGACCTATGTCAAAACACCGATCTAGTTTAACACCAACAGAGACACCTAGGAACAAGCGAAGGGTATCAGGAGCTGCCGTCATCAAGCCTTCTAGCTCATGGGAAACTCTCGTCATGTTTGCTGTTAATCTCTCCCAGTTAGATCTCAGGGTTCAGATGAGTAATGTTATGGGTAATACTGTGTAAGTTTGACACACTGTAAAGTATAAGTAAGAATGGAGATTTAAAGTAAAAATAGCTAAAATAAATGGAAGTCTTGATAGATTGACATTAGGCTCTATACTTAAAAATGTATTCAGATTTAAATGAAGAGACTTCTGAAGAAATCTGGTTTGGACAGGTCATTAGTTTATTTAGTTGAGTTTTAACAGAATTCGGTGTAATGTATGTCTGTGCATCCTTCTATGATACTTATATAAACACTCTGTAATAAACATTTTTCTATGAAGATTAACCATTCTTAGAACATATTTAAACTTTGGGAAACAGGGGAAGTAACATTGATTTTTAAGGTCACAAGTCGAAAGATAACGTTCAAGGCCATTTTTGAAAGAACCTCCGCGTAATATCCTTTCTAAAGGTCCCAAGTACCATGAACCACGCTCCATAAATTGGAATTATAACTAAAGTTCTTATGGATGCCGTCGAGGACTATGCAAGAAAATTAATAAAACGAGAACAAGAAGACATTGATTCTCTGTCAGAGTGGTTAAAGGCCGTGAGGTCTTTAATTTTGAAACAAATGAAAGTTTTAAGTAGGTCAATGAGTGCAAAAGCTACATCAGTTTTCAAAGACCCTGATGTAGCAAAAACATTGTCTACTATACATGACAAGTATGTTGTCATACCAGAAGACAAAGCCCAAAACAACATTGTTTTTGTCTGCAAAACGTTTACATCAAATGTTTACTATCAGAGGTAGACGTAGAAAATAATAGCAGTTATAAGACCTATACTGCTACCACACTCTTCAAAGAAATGGAAAACCATAAGTGTGCTATCCTCTTTTGGTCTCTCTACCAAAGACGATGATTGTGATGTACTGTCTATGTACTGGATTCCTAAACTCCACAAGAATCCATACAAACAACATTTCATAGCTGGATCTGCAAAATGTACCACCAAACCTCTTTCAAAACATTTAACTTCTATACTCACAACTGTCAAAGAGGGTCTGCAGTCTTACCACAACGCTTGTTACTCCCGTAGTGGTATTAATTCAGTGTGGATCTTGAAAAATTCGAAAGATCTTTTGGAGACAATCAGTTCGAGACTATTATCTGAATATAATAGCATTAACAATGTATACTTCTATTCCCCATTCTCAGTTAAAATCACAACTTAAAAACATAATACATCGATGTCTCTCCAAAAAAGATGGTACACCTAGATACAAACATATAGTTCTTGGTAGAGATTTCTCATACTTTGTAAGAAAATAATTCCAAATCATCTTCCAAATATACAGAGGAAGATGTTTACAAAATGCTGGAAGTTTTAATCGACAACATATATGTCCAGTGTGGTGGACGTGTTTTTCAACAAACAGTCAGCATTCCAATGGGAATAAATTGTGCTCCTTTACTTGCTGACCTATTCCTTCACTCTTATAAGGCTGACTTTATAACTGATTTGATCCGAAAGAAAAAATATCATTTGGCTTGATCCTTTAATCTCAGTTTCCGCTATATAAATGATTTATTATCTTTAAACAATCCTTATTTCGGGCATTTGATACATTGCATCTACCCCAAAGAACTTGAGATATAGGATACTACAGACACTGTAAGGTCAGCTCCATATCTTGACCTACACTTAGAAATCGATGGTTAAGGAAAACCATTGACCAAACTTTACAACAAACGTGATGACTTTTCATTCAGAATTGTCAACTTTCCTTTCATCTGTGGCAACATCCCTTCAGCATCCCTTCAGCACCTGCGTATGGGGTGTTCATATCACAACTGATATGTTATGCCAGAGCTTGCCAAAACTACACAGACTTTTTGTATCGCGCAACTCTAACAAATAGGTTTCTGGAACAGGGTTATGTTGCTACAAGATCAAAGTCATCACTACAGAAGTTTTATGGTCGTCATCATGAACTCATGGATCATTATGGTGTATCCATCTGCACCATGAAAACGGATTTATTCAACGGTTCATAGTTTTCCTTTCCTCGTTTTTATACCCCGGACTTGACTTTTATGAGCAACTCGGCAGGTGTTTCTAGAAAAGCAGAGGACGCTTACCCTACCGGTGCACCTGGTCCATGCTTCCAGTTTTTAGTAGAGTCCGAATTGCTCATTTGCTTTTGTTACTTTGTATGTATGATTTTAGTTACTTTATGTTCTTTGTTGTGTATGTCTGTTTTCCATGTCTAGTCTTTGTCCCTGGATTGCATTCTTTTGATCACCGCTATAATCTTGGTTCCCTTGATTACTCTTGCAAAGAGTTAGGGGATGCTAGGCATGCTTTCTTTGATTTAAAAGCTATTTAACTAGTTTGGAGAATTAGAACAATGGTGTCATATCTATTTCCAGATGGTCAACAAAAAATGTGAAAAGCCAAGGGAGGCTGTCCATAGACTGTAGTGGACACAAGGATCTTAAGATAACAGCTGGGATGGATAACTCCCACTTTGATTCTAGAGGGGGAGTTGTTGGTGGAACATTAGAGATCAACAACCTATCAATATTCAGTAAGTAATAATCCCTACTCCTTGTAGATAAATTGGTAAGGGAACATAACTTTTTATTGACCTTAGATGTTCTAGGATTCATAACTTTTTATTGACCTTAGATGTTCTAGGATTCCTCTGCTGCACATGTCAAATCCAACATTTTATAGGTTTCACTATGAATTCACAGCATAAATGTATCCTTTTAAAAATACTGTTAATGTACTAATTTCTGTGGTGTACTAATTTTTGCTATGTTCACGCTGGAGATAAAATCACAAAAAATAGTACCCATGAAATTGATCTTAACGTAATATAATGCTAAATAATTTTTTGAAATCACGAAAATCGGTACCTGTGAATATATTCACTTGACTTAATCTGCGAAAATTGGCAACCACAAAAATTGATACATTTACAGTATTAGAAAACAATGCAACACTTTGGAAACAAGATTATAAAAAAATTACGCCATGAAATGGAATCAATTACTTTAAAAACCCATATTTTACAGATTCTGTTGTAAACTCAGATAGAATGAATGATACCTACAAAAATAACAATTTTTCAAACAATTACGTAACAAATTAATAAATAAAATTTTTTTATTTATTTTGAAAAATTTACATGCAAACATGTAAGGTCAATATATTTGAATATTGATGATAAAACTATTCCAGTTGAAGTAAATGAGGACCCAGAGGTAGGAAAGGAACCCAGTCACAGACTAGGACTATCTCTGTTTGCTATAGAGTGTAGAATGGACTATATGGGTACCAGTGTACTGATGACCAGGCTCAGTAAACTGGACATTGAGCTGAAGGATGAATGGCATGTAGAGACCAAGAATGAAGGGGATACTCCACTGGCTACTACCAGGTTTAGTATTCTTTGTCCTACATGCTATTGTAATATTTGTGATGTGAGGACTAGCTCTTTTTAAAGACAGGCAGGTGCCATAACAGTGGTGGTTCACTGAAAAAATATTCCCTTACTTAATGTTCCTATTTTATTCTTCGTATGGTGCTATAAGAAAATGTGAAGTCAGTTTTTGATAATGAATTTGGACAAGAGAGATATTTCCAGTAAAATATTGATATAAATTAAGAGTTATCTTTCCCTTCAATTAGTGGTGCACCAATCATCGGGAACATCAAATTATTAGTCATTTGGGGAGTTTTGATTTAATGATCGATTGCAAGATATCAAGATTAATCAGTTACATCTTAAAAATTTGAAGATTTTGTCTTTATCCTTCTTTTTGAAAGTCATCTTTTTTCTTGTCTGATGGTTTATTTCAACTGTAACATTAGATGATTCTATTTGTTGTCTGATGGCCAGGGGGTGGACAAGCCTCAAGTCAACACCTTATTTTAGTAAAAAAACTTCAGTAAACTTTCTGTCTCTTGCCTGGTCTTATAAAGACTTACTCTTAATAATATGAACTGATGTTGTGGCAAAATTTCTTTTAATTTTTAAAAATTCATAAAGTTTTCTTGCATGAAAAATATCTGTTTGTTTGAATTAATGACATAATATAATTTGTATGAAGACCAAAATAAATTTGGAGTTTCATTTCCTTCTAGGCCTGGATTTTTGTTTGCTCATGGAGAACTTGGCTGGGACAAGTTCCACATAATGATATCAAGGTCCACAACTCCAGACATCTTCAAAATGGTGGCAAAAATAGAGGAGTTTATCACAATGCAATTTAACAGCAGTAGACGTGCCTTGTCAGCAATTGGACCAATAGGAACTAGGAGACCATCTGATAGACAGAAACAGAGTGACTCAGAAGAATGTAAGAGTATAAATGGTTATTCTTACTTTGTGCCATATTAGCCATATATCGTATAGAAATATGTAGACCAGGACATGCTTATAACAATTACCTCATCAGTAATATAAACCTGGGGGAAAGTAGTTAGTTAGGAAATACATACATACTTGTTAACCCTTTCACATTAGGAGGGAGTCTCTCACAAAATTAATGAAAAATTTAGAATTAAAAGACTTGTGGAAGGTTTACTATATTTTCTGTGAAAAATATGAAATAATTAAAAAAATTTCTATAAAAAATTACTTTTATGTATAAACATTTTACAGGAGACAGTTTCAGTGGGGGAGAGCCTCCCACATGAACTGTTATGAAGGTTTACAGGTAGGGAAATGTGATATATTTTGAAGCTCAATATTTTTTTTGGCTAAAATAATATTGTACCAAATGTCCAGTAAATTAATTTATTGATATTTATCATTCCTCTGTGGATAGAAATCACTACATGTATTTATCATTCCTCTGTGGATAGATATCACTACATGTATTTATCATTCCTCTGTGGATAGAAATCACTACATGTATTTATCATTCCTCTGTGGATAGAAATCACTACATGTATTTATCATTCATCTGTGTATAGAAATCACTACATGTATTTATCATTCCTCTGTGGATAGAAATCACTACATGTATTTATTTCCTATAAAGTTTATCCTAGGATTTGACACTGCTTGTTAATAACATGTTTTAAGAAAGACATATTTATTGCCTATTTTACTGTTATTTGTAATTTCAGATCTTTGGGACATTAAACACCATAGACATTGGCAGAAAGCTTTTGAGATGATTACTGACTGTAAATTCTCAATGTTACCATCCATGATTCCAAAGTTAGGCACCATCTTAGGAGGGAATATCACTTTGCATGGCAATAACTTGACCTTGGCCTGTTTCCATGGTATCAACTTCAGGTCAAAGTCTTGGGCTTTGTTCTGTTTGAATGAGGCTTTCATTGTGTTTTCTACTGAAGCTCAGAAATCTCAGGATGGGAGTAAGTGTTTATGAAGGGAAGTTAAAAGGTCACATGGTTATATGTGAAGGCACAAACTGAGTATTAGTCTGTAAATGTTTTCTTCCTTATATTTGATATACTTATTACAGCATTATGAAGGAATAGCTGTAGATAGTTCTGTTTGTCAATGCATCTCTCCACATGTAGTATCATAACTATAGAATACTATACATCTCTCCACATGTAGTATCATAACTATAGAATACTATACATCTCTCCACATGTAGTATCATAACTATAGAATACTATAGAATACTTTTAAGGATTTTCATATGTGTTCGTGAAAATGTTGTCCGAGTTGGATAATGCTCCTTTTGAGCATAATAAACCAAAACACGGTAAAAAACAAATACTTTTTAAAGTTCTTTCATATCAATGTAGATGTATGTTTAACATATGTAAACCTAACACCCGTCTTAAATGGACAATTCTACAGTTTATGAGGGGTTCAGTGTAGATGTATGTTTCACATATGTAAACATAACACATGTCTTATGGACAGATTCTATAGTTCATAAGGGGTTCATTGTAGATGTATGTTTAACATATGTAAACCTAACACATGTCTTATGGACAGAATCTATAGTTCATAAGGGGTTCAGTGTAGATGTGTAAACCTAACACCTGTCTTAAATGGACAAATTCTACAGTTTATGAGGGGTTCAGTGTAGATGTATGTTTCACATGTGTAAACCTAACACCCGTCTTAAATGGACAAATTCTACAGTTTATGAGGGGTTCAGTGTAGATGTATGTTTCACATGTGTAAACCTAACACATGTCTTAAATGGACAATTCTACAGTTTATGAGGGGTTCAGTGTAGATGTATGTTTCACATGTGTAAACCTAACACATGTCTTAAATGGACAATTCTACAGTTTATGAGGGGTTCAGTGTAGATGTATGTTTCACATGTGTAAACCTAACACATGTCATCAATCTACAAATTCTACTGTTCAGTATAGAACACAACATTAGTTTGTTAGGACATATTAAAGTATAGAGTTCTGCATCATTTCATTCATCACATACTTCTCTTTTGTTTAATTGTACAGATCTACACATAGACCAGGATCTGACATTGAACATTGGTAACAATAAAGCCCAGCACACCCTTGGGAAGAACATGGCTACAGTGTGTAAGATCAGTAGAGGTCATACCATGCCACCAACATTTACCAGTGTACAGGAATGGTTCCATTATACATTTGCCACATCTGAAATTAAAGGTAGATTAATTTTAAATAAGATTAGCCTGACTTTTCCTCTGACATTCACCAGAAAACAATGATGATTTGAGTTAGCAATTGTTGTCCAAAAATTGTTTGTTTCCCTAAATGATGCCTTTTTTCAGTTGATTTGCATGGGGTATAAAAGCGAATCAGAAGCGACCTTGAAGGTTGTAAAAGATTAATGAACAATTTTGAAATTTACAAATTGTTTCCTTTTGTTGCTTAATATATATTTTTAAAGTTGTCCAGGTTTTGTGAAAGAATGCTAGCCTGTATTCTTAGTATTGTTGAATCTAATCCAACACATAGACACCAGACAGATTGTTAGAATTAACAATTAACTATGAATCATTTATAGTATGAAAAAATCAAAAAGGGAAAACAAGAGATCAGAATGAACAGATATCTCCTTACTGAAAGTTTGATAAAAACATTGACTCATGTTTGAATCTCATAAATCTATCTACATTAAGTAAGTTATTTACAGAAAAATAATTTTGAACCAATACTTTAGATTTAGATAGTTTCCCAGCTATGCAGAGATATGGAGTAGAGAGTCCTAAAGACCATAGGCGGAGGAGAACACAGGAATACTTCCATGACACAGAGATGATATTTGTACTGCCTACCCTAGAGATGTGTCTTAAATCCCTCCATACCCAAGGAGAAGACGAACCACAAGGGGGTAAGTCCCAAATCTCTCCATACCCAAGGAGAAGACGAACCACAAGGGGGTAAGTCCCAAGTCTCTCCATACCCAATGAGAAGACGAACCACAAGGGGGGTAAGTCCCAAGTCTCTGCATACCCAAGGAGAAGACGAACCACAAGAGGGTAAGTCCCAAATCTCTGCATACCCAAGGAGAAGACGAACCACAAGGGGGTAAGTCCCAAGTCTCTCCATACCCAAGGAGAAGACGACCCACAAGGGGGTAAGTCCCAAATCTCTCCTTCATATTGGGAGGAAGACATCAGATTTAATATTTGTACTGCTATTGGTCAATACAGGTAAATGTTGAAAGAAAACAACAATTAAAATAAGGCAACTTCATAGGCCAGCTGTAATATTTTACATGTTTATCTGTATATTGATGCATAATAGCTTCAGAATAATAAGAGATTTCTTGAATTTCAAATACTTGTACAAACAAATTAGGAATGACCATTTCTTTTTTCTTGCAGTTTTCATTATCTCATGTTGTTTATATTTTAGATGATAGACCAGTGGTAGAATGTACATTTGTTACAGAGTTTGAGGACCATATTTATGTTGCCATGGATGCTGAAGTTATCCTCTTCCTCCATGATCTGATATTCATGTACATCAAAGAGAAAGATAAGGGTACTCTGTCCTAATTTTTGAGGTTTTTGTGTTTAAGTTACAATTCTCAATGATGGATAAAACTTTTATTGAAAATTTGTGGTTACCTTACATTGAGTGCTAATGGTTTTATTTAGTCTACATAAAAGTGATAAAAAAGTTGATATTCAAGATTCATATATATTTTATTTAAATAAGGGATTTGGGGATCAATGATTTTTTCATTTTGCTAAATTTGCAAATGAAACTCAACAGTTGATTTAGACCCAGCCAGCGAAAGCCATATATTTTATATAGCCTAGCTGGCCGAGTGGTCTAGGGCGCTGGACTTTGTGCAGGCGGTTTTGCCATAGATGTCACAGCAGTACGAGTTTGAGTCCCGCAGAGGGAACGACCAAAAATTTGCATCGCAAATTTGACAGTTCTAACATCGTTGGGAATTTTTCAGACCTTTCTAATACGTTTACTTTATCTTCCCTGTATCAATTTGATCCAATGGAGCAGTGTAGCGAAGAGTCGTCACATTCTGAGACATTTATATATATATATATATAAAATGTGTAAACTTAAAAACCCTTTTCATTTTTTAAACAGACAGTAGAATGTCCTACAAGACAGACACTGAGAAGAAGAAAGTCACAGACCCAACAGCTGCCCTGAAACAAGATGTTAGAGAATTCAACTGTAAATTCTGGAAACTAGAACCCACTGTTAGGTAAAAACTAATCTACATATAGCATAAATACTGTGAAGTAATGAGTACAAATGTAATAGCATTCATTTTTATGGATATTTTGTCAATATTTGCTACTATCATATTTCAACTGTGATTATGAGGCCTTTACATTTCAGTTACATTTGCCAGATTTACAGAAAATGTTAATGAACATGATGTACATTCATTTGTGGTAAATATTGCCAGAGTTGGTGTTCTTCTTAAATAAATAATGAATGGTTTTTAGCTGTTGTCAAAATCTGCAAACAGTAAAAGTTCTCCATCAAAGCTTTAACTAGCAAGAAGTGGAGCTAAATAATTTGCTGCCCTTTGTTTGACTTTATTGATAAATAGTTCTTGTTTTTTGAAAGGTATGAGGTAATATTCTGTCCTAGAATAAGGAAAGTGGTTTGTGTTTTGATATTAATACATTTCTAGATGTTTTAAAAAAAAATTCACTTTCAGGTTACTCCACTGGGCCAGTAAAGAGATTGATCCTGTTGGAGTTGATTATGTGCTACAAAAGTTAGGGTTCAGTCATGCTCGAGTTACAATTCCTAAATGGATGCAGCGTGGTTTCATGGACCCCCTTGACAAGTTCTTGTCCATTCTGATTGAGTATTTAATTACAGTATTACGAGAGAAACCAAAGGAGCAGAATGATGGGGAAAGTTGATAGAAATGGTTCAAATCAATGTCAAGTTTCACTTTTACAATAATGTATCATGTAACTGAAATTCAGGAACATATCATGTGATAGAAAAAAAAAAGAAAGTGTCATTTGATAGGAACAAAAAAGTTGCCAAGAACACATGATTAGACTTAATTAGATAATTTATCTACATATTCCTGCTGATAATTCAGTTGAAAGAAGTAGACAGACAATCTGTGACTTTATACATTTGTACTTGCTATTTAGAATGTCGAAAGCATTTTTATTTCTCTTATTTAAGCTTTTTGGCTTGTTTAACAGTCTGTATCATTCCTCATCAATATTTATATTATGATTTTAAAATGTTAAATGTTTTATGTGATTCATTAATACTCTAGTCTCATTACAAGTCCAATGATTACTGGCAAGGGTGTGTTTGACTTTGTTTTGGGTATCTATTTTTAAACTAAAACTGGGTTATTAATTTTGGTCATTAATTTGGTGATGTATGGCAGGCAGCCAGATAAATTTGTCAGTGCTATAACTTATCCTTTGGGTGAATATTTTCAAATTCAGATTTTTTTTTTTAAACAGAAAACAGGTATGTGTTGATTTTTCATAATTTTCACTTTTACAGTTTTTGAGTAAATGACCTTTCAGGGTCTAGGGTTAACATTTACGAACCCTTGTTTTATGGGTCAAGTTGATGCAAATTGAAAATAATTGAACTTCTACTTGCCTGAATGATAATCTTACTTTTCCTGGGCAATAGGACAATATTTAACATCATACCCTTCATTTTTGTAGCAAAAAAATTGACTTGGCACATAAAATCCAGTTTGCTGACATTTTGACATCCTCTTGTTTTACTGTTTATATTGTAATACTGTTTTAATCTACCAACTTTTTATGATGCTATAGTTAGCTATTAAAAGTAAAAAAAAATTGTATAAAAAATCCACTACTACAAGCAGTATACAAATGATTCAAATTACAGATGTTGTATTGATAAATTCTTCTAAATGCTAACTGTATTTTTTATCAACTGAATTATAGCTACAAATTGTTTTAAAAGCCTGTATAACTTTGTCGCTCCGTAATTCGCCTAGAATTTAATATTTAACAGTCAAACACACCCTGTTTTTGTGATCAATTGGTTTAATTCTAGTGGCCATCTTTTTACCACTGCCTTGTACAGATATGTAAATGTTTGTAGTCTATTTATTTATTGTATATATTGATCAGTATAATATATATATTGTATAATTTGAAATGCCATTGTTTTATCCATTATGTAAATTATGACCGGTTTTTACCATCAAGTTGTGGCTTAAGTTTGATTTTTTATTAAGGGATGATAAAGGTAATAAAATGCTCTAATGAGAGAGGTGCTTATCTCAGAGATTATGACTAAATCTGGACTATTTCAAATAGGCCAGTAACTCTTGAATTGTGATGGCAAAAGTCACATGTGTTAATATCAGGTGGTGAATTTACCAAGTTACATATACTTTTAAAAATTTTGCTGGAGTGTTTTACATAAATGCCAAAAAACAAAATGAAACATGCAGTCAGTAAATAGTGCATTTTTGTTTGATTTAACCTCAATATTTTACAATATGTATGTAACACCATGTATACCATTGAAATACTCTGTATCTATTCCAATCCTTCCATTGTACTTTACTCAGAATTGACTGTAGAATGACAATAAATTACTATAATTATGATTGACGTGACATTAGCTCTATTTGTTTTATAGGTTTTGCCCTTCCTTTCTGTTGTCTGTCTGTCCATCTTTCAGATATTATTTTATATCATGTTTATCTTCATGGCTGGAAGCTCCCTTTTGTTAGCTCACTTGGCGTCTGTCATTGTACCTCGTCGTCATCGTTAACAATTTTTCAACTCTTTTCCTGTGGTACTACTTAACATATTTGAACCAAACTTGGTATTAATGTTCCTTGGAGTATTCTGCATAGAAAAGATGTGGGGATTTTTGATCCATTGAAAAACATGGCCACCATTACTAAAAATAGAAGATAAGGATCAGACAGTAGTTTTTTTTTCGTCATATTATACTGCCAAAACCGTTAGGTTTTACCCAATTATTTCAATTGCTGAAATCATCTTTATTATATGGCCTGGAAAAGTCCCTAAGGGATCAAAGCTGTCAGGTGACTCCTTGCAAGAGTTATTGCCCTTGAAAGGTGAAAAATGAGGGGTTTTTTTTATTTTGAAAACTATGATAGATAGAAAGAAACTTTCAATTCCTGAAATGATCCTTATGATAAGTCCTACCAAAGTCTTCTTGAGTTATAATTGTCGGACAACTCCTTGTTAAATTTATTGCCCTTAAAATACAAAATTTAAACAGGTGAGCAATTTAGGCTCCTCTTGATTTTGAAAAGGGAGAGGGGTGAAAGTGTAACTTGTGCTTTGAGTGCAGCTGTTAATTGTTGGTAATGGCTTAAAATGTTAGTCTTTGTTTTATAAAACATCTGAATTCCAGATATTGTCCTCAATCAGAGTGGAGGAAATATGGACTTAATATGATTTGTGTACCTAGAAACATGTTTTTATTAATTATTTAAATGGCTCCTTAGATTTTTTAGAAATGCATGTATAATTATACATGTAGATAGTAATATCAAACTTATATTGTGTATTATAAGATAGTAACTATTTTCCCATGTACATGTATGTCTACCACATTCCTTGTTATTTAGTTTATATCTTTTTTTTACTTGTGCCCAAATTTTTAGTGCTGGCACTTTCACATCACTTCTATACATTGTAAGATGTGCTGCTTGGTATTGGTGGTCTTGTCCTTTCATCTGATGCTAGAGATTGATGAACTATTTGTCTGAGTGCCTGCTTTTCTTGCATAGTAGTTTTTAAATGTGCTATACTTTTTTATAACCATTATGTTGAAATGAAAAATATGTTCTTGGAAGTTGCAGTTATTAAAACTTTTACCCTTCAACATTACAATGTACAATGTTGTTTATAACGTACATTGTTGTTTATAATGATCTACTGTTTGATTCATTGTTTTTTGTTGTTGTTTGTGTGATTTTTGTGTAAATATTTATGATTTAGTGAACAATACTCTTCAAGAAGTAACTTGGCTCAAATTTTGAAGGCCAAAAGGTCAAAATTAAGATCAACATTCATTTTGCTATGACACACAATAAAAATAATGCTTTTTTATTGATTTTGCCATCAAACTTTTGTCCATCAATGTGAAAAATAAATCTTCAGTTTTAAAAGTTTGAAAACAGGTTAAAAAAAGTAACAGAATTTGTTCCTATTAAGTTTTCTACACGCATCAATTTTTTCAATATATTTTGCCAATGTTGCCAAGATGTTGGCTCAGTTTCTTTAGAGACCTCAATAGATTTATTTATTTTCCTTTTATTTTTGTTTGTTTTTTTACTGATAACCCTTTTTCAACTATGAAGTTGTGGGCTTACTTAAAAAAATGTGTCATGATTAGATCAAGTTGAGAATTAGGCAATACTGAATCTACTTCATAAAATGATGTTGAATCACTGGATATTGTTACGAGTATTATGATAGTGGCTTATTTTGCATATATGTTTATTCTAAGATGCACCAAGACAGATGTCATATAGTAATATTAGTCCCAAAATAATTATTTTGCAGATTTAGTAATTGTTTTAAATGTTATATAAGTATTGTTCCACTTGTTAGAGATCTACCATTTGTGTGATGTGTGGTATTTATATGTTAATTTAATGCATGTCATAATTTGATTTTTATGTTAAAACTGAATACTTTTGTTCTAGACCTAAATTATAATATGCTTGGTCATATTGATATGTGTTTGCTGGGAAATAATTTTATTACTATGGTAACAAAAAATTATAATGGGTCATTATTTTATTGAGACAATCAATATTTCTACAAATGTTTAAAATCAAGCCATTTTATTTCTCAATTATTGTTTGTCTTGCATGCTGTTTAAATGTTTAAATGGGAATTTTATGTATTTTGATTTTAATATTTATCTTTCAAAGTGGTTAACAAAATACATTTTCAATAGGACCTTTCAATTAATATTTTTTATCTCTTTCCTTGTTTTCCTGCATTACCCTGCCAATACCCCATAACTAAAGCTGATCAGAATGTAATGTTCAAATCTCTTTGTTGACGTTTATAGAATGATCTCCCCTTGATCACACCTTCACTTTTCTTCCTCTCTCTGTAAGATTTTTCTGCAATCTTTTAAGGTTACGATTAAAAATAACATATGTAGTTAAATTCCAATTTTTCTGTTATAACTTAAATAAAGTTGCAGAAAATATCATTTGAATATCCAATCTTTTTATCTATTTTTCAATTTGTTTTTACATTCTACCTTATTCCCCTTTTTTGCTAGGTGAAGCTTCATTTATAATATGCCTTTCCTTTTTTTCCCATAAACTCTTTCCTACAAACCTTCATTTAATGCTCTGTTAAGTTCTTTTGCCTCTGTTGACTTATGTATGTAAAATATGTCCCTGTAAGCTGTAAATTAATAATAAAATGATGTTTCACAAATATTTGAAAGAAGCATTATGTGAACATTTTATGCTTAAATTTTGAAATATTTGGTGGATTGTATACAATATGTCAAAAAACTTTCTGTTATTATGGATCTTATATTGTTACTTTTTAGTTTAATTGATATATGTAAAAAAGAGCAGTTAAAGATGTTTGAAACATACTTCCTGAAGTACACTTGTCCTATAGATAGACATTCTTCACTGAAGCTTTGCATTATCTCTTATTCACTAGTTCAAAAATATATAACTCTTGGTACAATCCCAAGGTTGTTGTGACGTATTCTCAAAAATGTAGATTATGTGATATGAGAAAATTAAATGGGAGCTGAAAATACTGACCAAGTGATGCTCAAGTAGTAATGTGCAATAATAAGGACAAAGGGTGTGGCTATACTTTTAGTTATAATGCTATAATCACATTATGGTTAAATAGTATTTATGTTTTTCTTTTGTTTATAAGTGTGTGTGAACTGTTACCCAAGTATTGTGTTTATATAGTGAAACCATGGTAACCAAATCCAAACAAAATTCATACTATACCTGCTTTGAAGAAAGTATAGTGACACTAATAACAAACTATAAAGCTTCAATAGTCTTCAGACACTTTGACTAGTGTAAGTCCAAGTAATACAAAAGTAGATGTTTAATTTGGTTTTAAGTCTGAAGGTAGTTGCTATGGAAACAATGCATATAAATACATTATTTTACAGTTTAAATTTTGTTTTTTTTATTAATGACAAGGTAATTACAAAAAAAAATACAACAAAGTTACTGCTTTAAAAATAAATTACTGGGAGGCAGTTTTATGAAAGTTTTTTTCTGGCTTTTGGCTATATGACTATCATTGTATTATAATAGCCATGTTATGGTATGTATTCAGTATGGAAAGTTATTTATTATTTAAGTTAATTCTGGTAATGAATGTATTTTAATATATGAGAAGTGTATATTTTTTTTTAGTACAAAATCATGTTAACTTTTGATCAATAGGCTATTATTACATGTTTTTGTTACAGTTCAAAATAAACATTGTCAGTATCTGGAAGGTGTTATTGGCAATAGCTAAGGTTACTCGGATAAAGTAACAATGGAAAATATCAGCACTGTTTTTGAAAATGAGCTTAGCATTTGTGGTTGAAGATCTTTTACAAGAGGAAACCACTTGACAGTTGGTCTGAAATTTATCTCAAAATTCAAACATAAAAGTTTCATATGTAAGATATAAAGTATAGATACTAGGTAGATACATGTACATGAGGTGAATCAAAGATGTGAAATATCAAAATAAAAATATATAAACAGGTACTATCTTTACTCCAGGGTGGAGTAGACATATATTTGAAAATGCAGTACACAATCGTTACACTGTAGTCAAATAGGTACAACTGGTATAGACACTGAACAATGAAAATAATAGTTAAATATAAGTAAATATCAATTTTCATTGCGCAATTTGTTTTGTTTTGAAAGATTAGTTATTTTGTTTTTTTTAATATTTGATAAGGAAGCAACATTTTTATTATTTTTTTAGCGATAAAAATCGAATATTTGCAATGAAAATGGAAATACACGCTTCTGTGAGGAGTCCGACATCAATGAAAACCTATATCCTGGCCAACAGTAAATTCAATTGATTCATTCTAGTATCCTTTTAGACATGAAAACAATATTGATGTTATCGAGAGGTAGAATTTATCTTGTTCGATTTCATGGAATAGGGATTGGTATCATGAATGGACAAACAAATAATGTATCTTTACGTATACAGAATGACACTCACAATATTACACATTTCGGTATGCTGTACACGTGTTTCAGGGAGTAACATCTCATCAGCAGCACCAGAACAAATAAATCGGAAAATCAAAATATGTTAATTAATTGTATACAAGAGGTATTCAAACAGTTTGAAAAAAGGTTCGAAAGGGGAAGCCAATCTCAGAAATTCTACCAGGACAAAGTAAAAACCTCATTATTGAATTTTATCATACTGAACATTTCGGTAAATAATTAATAATATAAATCAGACCAGATAAACAATCAATAGTTGTATTTATTTCCAAGCAGAAGCTGATTTTTTATGGGAAATGTTCTTGCAATACACAAAAACTTTGTCCATTGACGTGAAGGATAAAAAATAAGGGAAAAAGTGTGACGTGTCATCGTTTTAAGTTAAAATGGGTTCTCGGGTACATGAAACAAATAGTTTAAAAATAAGTTTTAAGAATTGCAATCAGAAAACAAGGATAAAAGTGTCCGAATATACTGACCGTAGACTATTCCCTCAACCTAAATGAGAGAAAATCATATTACCTAAGAAATAAACAGCTTATAATCTGTCCAAACCATAATACTTTGAAAATTGTCGAGTTTTAAAACGATCAATGCAGATGAAAGACTTATACAACAATTAAATGTTTTCAAAAACTTTTGACATGTCAACTTTGTTCGCAACACAATCCAAAGTCTTTTATTACAAATATTATAATTCAAGTAGTAAGCGACAGTAAGTTAAATAATTTATCTACAAAGCGTTGAATACGATCTACATTTTAAGTTTTATGGGTTATAGGTATACACGCTGAATGTATGGTGTGAAAAGCAAAAATATGGAGGGTTTTTACTCATATAACTGATGATTTAGAAATAGAACTGAATCATTTTTTTTTTAAATCTGTTTACTGTATTATATGCTGATGACACTGTCCTTTTGACAGAGTCAAAGGAAGATTTACAAAACCAGATAGTTGCACTATATGATTACTGTGAACTGTGGATATATATAAAAGCAAAATTGTTATTTTTAGCAAAGGAAGATTACCGAATAATTTGAGTTTTATGTATAATGAATCCGAATTGAAAATAGTAAATGAATATATTTAGGAGTAACTTTGACAAAATCAGGTAGTTTCCTACGGGGCAAAACTAGTAAAAGCCAAGACTGCTACAAGTGCAGTGTATGATATCCTAAAGAAAGGAAGATTGCACAATTTATCTATTGAATGTCAACAGCACCTCTTTGACAAGGTAGTTCAGCCAATACTTTTATATGGCTGTGAAATTTGGGGATCAGAGGATAACCGCATAATTGAGTGGGTACACTTAAAATTCTGTAAAATGTTATTATATTCGAAGAGTACCACACCAGACTACATGGTCTACGGGGAGCTTGGGAGATATTCTCTTGATATTTGCATCAAACTGAGAACAGTCAATTACTGGTCCAAATTAATATTGGGAAAACAAGAGAAACTACCTGTTATTTTGTACAAACTGTATTTACGAAAATTTGTTGATGGACAAATATGATTTGGATTAAGTTTATTAAATCCATATTTGATAACTGTGGATTGTCATACGTTTGGGATACACAAATTTTTATCAGTAATACCTGGCTTTATAACAATGTGAAACAAACAACTGACAGATCAATTTAACCAGTAATAGAATTCCCAAGTTCAGAACTCACCGAAGGCACTAAATTATCGAATTTTCAAAGAAAACCTTGAGTTCGAACACTATTGTAAGTTTTAGATCATAAAAAGCGATCGGACTTATTATTGAAGTTGAAGGAAATTATATAAATTAATTAATGCTATAATTAAAATGTTCTCCGGGGTAATTTTATGTTTAATACTGAAACAATTTGATGTATATTTATAATGATTTCATACACTGTTTCGTAACCTATTGTACTGATATTCCTAATTATGTTGTTTTATATATTTTACATATATCTCTATACCACTGTAAAGAGGTTTATTGAGTAATAAAGATATATATACGTAACACCTATTCTCTTTTAGAAGTACTTGAATATCTATACCGGGGCAGGAAATGCACTGATTCAAATTTTCTTCCACGCCCCCTGAAAATGGGTCTTAGAAATGGTAAGATAGTAACAGTGAAAAATGAAAATATCTACCGTTTTCAATACAGTTGCACATTTTTGATATACTCTATTACGTAAACAACCATTTCGTTCATTGTCCAGAGATAAGAATCAAATTTGAAATAAAAAAAGGAAAACTATAAGGAGTCCAAAATTGGTCATAACCAGATTGAGTGATGATTAAAACGTCGGAAGTGAATTCAAAATGAAAAATAAATGACAGAATAAAATTCTACCCTGGTCCCACTTTAAATTCAGTCGTTCACCCTACTATCCAGTTATAGATGAAAACATTGCGAACTGTTTTCCAGTAAAAGGATATAGCCTGTATGAGTGCATGATTTATGGTTGGTGTCATAAGCATAAAATAGTAAGCAAGGGAACCAACATTCTAGTGGAAATAAAATAAAATGTAATCCATAGTTAAAGACCACACAGAGAAAACAGACATACACAATGAACAATCCACAAATCAATTGCAAATAATGGCAAACATTCAGAGTAGTCGTAGATCCCATTCAGAGTAGTCGTAGATCCCATTCAGAGTAGTCGTAGGTCCCATTCAGAGTAGTCGTAGATCCCATTTCCAACTATAAAAATAAAAGCGGATTTTCTCCCATGAGGAAAGTTTTGCCAAGACTTTCTTACATTTTACAAAGCTCTTTTTCAATGTAGTAAAGGGGCATAGAAATTGGAATAAGATGTAGTGTTTAACAATTGTAGTTGAGATGGTGTCTTGGTTACATGCAACAAATAGTTTTAATTTTTCAACGCTGCACAAAGATGGATGTGATAGTTGTATACCGAGTCTGTTTAGTTTTTATTATCATTTTATTACATGCTATTTTCATGACTATTTATTGGTCAAGATTGGAATTACATCAATGTGCTTTTTCACTCACGCTTATTTTACATGCGTTGTTCAATATTTCTCTGGTAAGGTTTTTTTTACATAGAAAAGAAAACTTTTGCACCAAATGTAATTAGGAAAGGTACGGTCAGTTCACAAATAGATTGAAATAATTAGATGCTCTGTCAAATATTAAAACGAAGATATTGTTAGATGGACTGATAAAGGCAAATCTACTTGAATCACAACATATGAACGGGATTCTCTTCATTAAGCTCAATGTACCACCTATTTTGATGGTATAAAAGTTCTTAAGTTGCAAATACTAAAATTTCCGGTAAACAATTTCTGATTGAAACAAGAGACAGCTAAAAATGGACTTATGAAAATGCTGATTCATAAGTCTCATCAAATGTTACACATTTTACGTAATTCAGTATGAGAATAATGATTGATTATAATCAAAGAGCAGTATTTATTAACCAAATGATAGTTTCAAATTTCACTGTTTTAACTCATTTGGTTATTTTAATGTTAAATTGCAAATTCAGTAAAGTATAAATCTTGATAGTATGAAAAGAAAAAAAAAACAATATCCTTGAACGATACATTTCAAGTCATTAATCCTCAATAATTGTAAATACTCAAAAAATCAACAACATTCATTAACAATGACCTGTGAAGTCATACAAAACACAAACTAAAATGAGAATGAATTATCATACTTTCAAAAATACAAAAGTACTAGAAGGTATTACTTTGTGATTATATGCAGTGTTGGCTAACTTCAACATCACTTTATAATATTGAATGCATCCAACGTTTTAATGTTTACTAACAAATGATCTTGAAAAATATAGATTTCTAGTTTTGGGCTAGAAGCAAATATGTTTCATCGGCAATTATATAATATGACATTGAATATATTTGCCTTTGGCACGCTAGAACACAACTGCAGTTAAAAAGGGGATTAAAAAAAAGACCAATAAAACTCCAAACAGTCCCTGACATTGAACTACATGTACCACGTGGGTTTTGTGTTGTACTAAATAATGTTCATATGAAACATATGTAAATTATTTTTTTATTCCACAATTATCACGAGGTTGATTTAATCAACCTGGTCCATGCTGCCATTTTTTTAGTGGAATCCGAGTTGTTCATTTACTTTTGTTACTTTGTATGTATTATTTTGGTTATTTTATGTTCTTTGTTGTTGTATTGGTCTGTTTTCCATGTCTGGTCTTTGTCCCTGGATTACATTCTTTTTTTTTTTTTTTTATCTCCGCTAGAATCTTGATTCTCTTGATTACTCTCTCAATAAACCTTAACCAATAAAGAAGACTTTTTAATCACACCTATGGTTTCAAATTACGAAATTGTCCTTTTTACCTTCGTACCTGTTCATTCAGTTGTGTTCGATTAATTTTGTCTTTTTCCGTGGTAAAGACCACGTGCTTGTAAAATGCAAAATGATGTAACTTTTTTTCTTTTTTTCTACCGGAAACAAAACCGCTAAATTATTTATAAATTACTAAGATCAGTATTTTTGAGACTTCTTACTGAATCGCATTGAGTGCAATGTATGACACTTTTCAATGGTAATCACTCTAAAGTATCTACGGCATTTAGGTTCCTTGTTTTTGTTTGTGATTCTAATTCTACCCCCGCTCCAGAGGATGGGATATAATGTTATACCATTGTCTGTCCTTCACACTTTATTCGTTACTGTTATCTATACAACAGCAGCCACTTGATTTTATATACTGTGTGACGTCGTTTATTAGATTGCAGGCTTTAGCAACAACTATTTCTGCGTGACGACTTGTACCACAAGTAGGTATTGGCTCACATCTGCGTGACGACTTGTACCACAAGTAGGTATTGGCTCACATCTGCGTGACGACTTGTACCACAAGTAGGTATTGGCTCACATCTACGTGACGACTTGTTCCACAAGTAGGTATTGGCTCACATCTGCGTGACGACTTGTACCACAAGTAGGTATTGGCTCACATCTACGTGACGACTTGTACCACAAGTAGGTATTGGCTCACATCTGCGTGTGACGACTTGTACCACAAGTAGGTGTTGGCTCACATCTGCGTGACGACTTGTACCACAAGTAGGTGTTGGCTCACATCTGCGTGACGACTTGTACCACAAGTAGGTATTGGCTCACATCTACGTGACGACTTGTACCACAAGTAGGTATTGGCTCACATACTTCTTGTTTTCTCACGACTATGTGAATTTGCTTTAACAAAGATTGCCTTATGTAATTTAGTTGTTTTAAAACTAATACAACACTTTGTGAAAACATGCCGTCTTCACAGAAAAAGACCAGGAACAGTGGGGCAGGGTTGTAGATTGATTATGTTGAAGTGCAGGCACAATTCTGAATAATTATTCAATATTCAAAATCTGTACAAATGTATGTTTTATAAACAATATGACATGAAAAAAAATAATCGTTTTAGGCAGACAGAAAATCAGTTTTATGTAATAACATAAGTATATAAAAGAAATCAGTCATGTACCTACATCTTTTGTGCGAGTTTATGAAATCAACCTAATGAAAAACAAGCAACCGATGATTCAAATCGTTTTAATCGTGTTACTAGGGTTAGGGGTCAGCAGTAATCCCCTGCACGATCATCCTCCGCGGCTAAGTACAAAGGTGTTAAGAGTTAGTAATGGTGGTCAATATGGCAGTTGGGGTCCGTTTTGTGGTAAAGGAGCATATGCAGTAGGATATGCAGTAGGATATGACATGATATGTAAAAATGTTTTCTACGTTTAACATTCTGTTTGAGTGTTAAATTATCTGGACCCGATGTCACAAGGCACAATTAAAAGGGCTTAGCTCACGAATAGCAAAAAACCTCAAATTCAAACTTCTTCGTAAAATTTGATTATTATGGAAAGAATTAAAGTTCAGTTTCAATTAACCATTGAAACATACCATAACATTTCTGAAAAGTGACATCTTTGAAATAATGAAAAAAAATTGATTGCACTTCTATCCTTCTAGGACATTAAGCCGCATGTTCAAAATATATTCACGTTAAGGCTATAAGAATCGTATAGTGTATATGGCTTACATATTGATATTTAAAGATTATCAAAACTTTTTTAGGAAAACATTATTGTCAGTTGCAAGTTTTGGGAGCTTTATCACTGATCCATATAAATAATCTAAACAAATAATGAAAACTATTGTACTTATACTTTTCATCCATTAAAGTGAAACCAATTATGTAGGAAAATCAGATTTTTCCCACGAATACTACTGCAAATAGAATATAGGTCACAATGAGTGCTTTTTAAATAACAAAATTTAATACTAAATAATAAAAAAAATATATACACTTCCTGCATTACCAATAAATTACCCTCTCTTTAGTTCGAAGCAATTTGTTTTCGTAGGTTGAAGAACCAGATGGCGACAATACGGCTTTGAATGCGATATCCCTGCGCTGTGAGACACGTGAGAATGGTGATTTTTCAGGCCACATTGAATCATCTCCTGGGCATTGGGGTGATTGGCATGGAGAAGCGAAATGCAGACCTAAAAACTTTTTGACAGCATTTTCGTTACAAGTCGAAACAATTCAGGTAGGTTAATCTATATTTCATAAGGTTGCCCAGTATCAAAGTAAGTAAACTATTTGGATCTTGTATTCGTCAAGTTCGCACTAGTGTTTAAGCTGACTTCGTACTTGTGAGAATAAAACATTAAGACATTTTATAAAGAAAAATAGAAAGTAGATAATTTCTAGAAATCAACCGACTGAAATTAATTGAAAGGCATCGACGTTCTTTTAAAAAATTGGTAAACACTTTTTTAAATATAACGAGAATAGGTATGATGTATATGTCAAAGAAACAGCAACACCAGTGAGATGTAAATGTCAGCCCAAGAGAACCCATTTGTCTTCATTGAATGACGAGGAAACCCTCACACCACAGGCAGACGGTTGCTGACCCCAAAACATGATTATACACAGGTACAGCGAAAGAGTTGCCCCTATATACTCAAGTATCATAAAAATAAGCTGAAGGTGAAAACGAAACAAAACATGAAGAGGCCAGATATACCTGAACTGGGACGGGCGCGAAAAATGCGGCGGGGTTAAAGTACTTTGGCGTGATCACAACCCTCCCTATCAAACATCTGGCCACTGTGGAAAAATATTACACAATTAAACCCACCTTAAATGTATATTTAACGTATAATGATAAAATCGTATTAAGTGATTGTGGCGAATCCATAATTAGTATATAGAGAGTTTTCGTTCAGTTCAGTTGTACATTTTGTCCTTTTTAGAATACAGGAGATGACACGGCTGCTAATTGGATAAAGTTTAAATGTCGCAGTTTCAACGAAGGTAACGTGTTTGAACTGAACCCACAACCTGGCGATGGAGAATGGGGTACTTTTGGGGGCTGGAGCGAAAGTTGTACTCTGCTATATGTGGAATACAAACTAAAGTCGAAAATCCACAGGGTGGTGGTGATGTCACAGTCTAAATGATGTTAGGTTCTTTTGCTGTTCTGATTAAGAATCTACAGGGCGCAGTAATCACCCACGACATGAACGGAAGTACAGCTGTATTAAATAAAGTTTTTAAAAGTTTTAGTCGTCTTTGTTAATATTTGGACCAGACAGTATTACTTTGAATTTAGAATTTGTGTACCACCATTGGTTGAATACAAAAAAGATATATCAATTCAGCAATTATTTTATTAGTATCTTAGGGTTCTCTGTAAACGAGTTATTAGTGTGAAGTCTAGTATGTTAACTGTAAACAATACTAACAACAACAAAAATATTTTAATGTTTAACTTTGCTCTAGCGAAAGTACTTCTTATTTTTGGGGTGGATGTGGTCCTCAGCTAGTATCATTTATATTTACTAAATGTTATTAGTTGCAAGGATAATCAAATCAATGTTAAGTCACGTTCTTGATTTTGTATTTGTGCTATTGAAAAAATATTAACACTTCGAAATATTCATTCCGGCTTCGTTGGGTGGTTTGTTGTCTAAATCATGGTAGCCAGTAGTCAGCTTCAATAAATTAAAATTTGACTACGCTCAAAACATGTGTCAGTGTTTTCGATACAATACAAGCAGTCCATTCCCTCAAATCTATATAAATATTGTTGCTGTTACCCATATCTACGCGATATTTTTTTCCAAACTATTTTGAAATTTATTGCCGATCTCTAATCCTTCTGATGTTTTGCTGCACCCTTTTTAAGTCAAAATACCCAAAAACTCTGTATTATATCTGTATTGATATTATTCGTTTATGTAACATAATTTATTTTTCTATCAATAACAATTGTCGTTTTTATTATTATTATTATTTTGGCCTTATTGTTTTTTTTTTTAAGGAGTTAAGTTTGCCATTATTGGTACCAGTATTTAAACCTTTTTTATATTTATGTGCGTATTTATGTAACACAATAGTTCTCAACTCGGTCTTTTTGTAAAATGCCTTTAACTTCGGTGCCTTAACCTGAAAGGATTTTTATACGCCTGAAAATTTAGTACATTGTATAAACTAATTGGCTATGTTCTATTCATTTTGTGATTTTAAAACAATAGTATATACACGTTCGTTTTGCATTCGGTTTTCATGGGATAAATGTATATTTGATCAATATTACGACTCCCATATGTTTTATTAGTTCCTTTGCGTTGTTACTGAATAATCAAAGTTTTTTATTTTGTATTATTGATACTGTCATCGTCCGATGTGTATGAGCATAATAAGTATTCATATAGGAAACTACAATGTTAAAACTGACACAGTTTTTTTTCTATAATTAACTTCATTTTTTTAACTATTGAAATTTATTTTGAATTGCAAGTCACCTTCCTACGGTCCTCTCATGTATCATTCACAACCCAGCTTCCGGAACTGTTCCACCTGAAAGTAGCGAGAATTATTTTAAAGTAATGTAATCGAGATAAACTTACATGCTTAAATAATCAAATGAAGGTTTAGGTCTGTTAATCAGGTGTTATTCCGACACAGTCGGTATAGTTGCGTTTTTTACCTTTTGACCTTAAAGACGCTTTTCCGTGGAAACGCAAGTTACCTGATCGCAATTCTGTTTCCCGATTGGCCAAACACTAATATTTTAGTGGCGTTCGTAAAAACTGTATCGAAAATTGAAATTGCGTGCCATGTATTATTTCCTGCATAAAATGTAAAAAATTGTAAGTAAAAAGAACTAAATTTTACTGCGTCGCCCATCTTTTTTTAAAGATAGTACTTGTAAGTTATAACACCTTGGTCAGCAAGTCTGTAATTAAAAAATTATTATAGATACGAAGGGAAAAAAATGTTCACACAATTTTCCTCTGAATCGAACAAACAGATATTTTGACCGTGTTTAAACACAATCCATGTGAATTGAGCCTTAAGTTCACGTTATATCAAGCCAAGCGAATATACACAGAAAATAACATGAAAAAAAGTGTTATTTTTTTTTTTGCATGTGCATAGAATTATCAGTAGCTACAGTTCATGTATTTTAAACAAAAAAAATTAGCAAAGAATCGCTCTGTCCTTAATTTGAACTGACCTGGTGTCTTGAAAGTTTATTTGGTTCCTTGAATACATTCCATGATTTCCTTTCAACACACTCTGGCTGTGAAAAGCTATGGTCGTATCTGTAGTAAGTCCTCATTGAAGAAAACAAAGTTGTTATATCAAAACGATGCAGCTGAGTACTTGTGACTACTTTTGCCTAAAATAAAAAGCAAAAGCCATACGACGGTCTTCAAAAGATATAAAAGTATATTTTACTGTCAATTTATGATTCTGTATTCGACTTTAATGAAATTTGAACACATACGTTCATGGCAAACACTTCGCGTATTTCTAAAGGAAAACAAAAAGAAGCTCCCAGAAGCATGAATCGCTCAACTGGTTAAAGTTTTACTTTTCAATGGCAATAAATTTAACAAGGAGTTGTCCAACAATTTTGACTCAAGGGAACTTTGGTAGGACTTATAAGGATCATTTCAGCAATTGAAAGTTTCTTTCTTTCCATTATAGTTTTCAAGATAATGGCTGAAACTCTGAAAAAGTCATTTTTCACCATTGGAGAGTAATAACTCTTACAATGAATCGTCTGACAACATTGATCCCTCTAAGACTTTTGTAGGCCTTATGATAACGATCATTTCAGCAGTGAAAGAATTTGGCTAAACCTAACGGTTTTTGGAGATGTATGAAAAACACTTCTGACCTCTTTGTTATATTTTTAGAAACAGCGGCCATGTTTTTTTCCACGGATCAAAAATCGCTATAAATTTTCTATGAAAAATACCCTGTGGAACATTTATACCACATTTTGTTCCAATTGGTCAAGTAGAGTGAGAGGAGAAGATTTTTTGAAAGAAATAACAAAAATAGCAAAAAAACTTAGAAAAAGAGCAATAACTCAAACATGGCTTAACAGAATAAACCGAAAATTTCAATTAGGATAAATCTCTTTATGCTGAACACTTTTATCCATACCAGAATTTGGATAAACCTAACAGTTTTGGAGACAAATTAAAAAAACTAGTGTCTTACCTCTACATTCTGATTTTAGTAACGGCGACCGTGTATTCGATGGATCAAAAATCCCAACATCAGTTCTATGCAGGATACCACAAGGAACATTTATACCAAGTTGGATTCCAATTGGTCAAGTAGTGTCAGAGGAATAGATTTTTGAAAGAAATAACATTAAAAATATATTGAAAAAAAAGTCGAAAAAGGGCAATAAGTCTAACATCGTTTCACATATTAAAACGAAAATAAGACCACATATAGTTCTCTTCATGCTAAACACTTTTAACCTGTAAAAATTTGGCTAAACATAACGATTGTGGAGATATATGCGAACTAGAGACTCTTAAAAGCCTGAATCGCTCACCTAGTTTGATAAGCAACATCATATTTTTGCAAATGCAGCCGTATTTTTTCTTGGATAAAAATTCTTTACACTCAAGCTTAAGGAACAATCATATCAATATCCAGTAGCATCAAAAGAGAAGATTTTTAAAGAAAATAACAATTAAAATAGCGAAAAGAAAGTGGCTGAACAGATTTACGCGAAAATTTGACCACAGATAGATCTCGTCATACTGAGCACTTTTACCTTTGCTAAACCTAAAGAATTTGAAGATATATACAAAAAACTTTTATCTGACCTCTATGTTCTACATTTTACACCAAATTATGATTTTTTTTCCCTTTTGTGATTTGCGACTGTTGTAAAAGGTTAAATTATCAATTTCTGTACACTACAGTTGTCGTTATTTGTCCAACAATTTATTGTGTGCTGTATTTCATGTATGGAGAAGACCATGTGAGTTGGAACAACTCGTGTCTAATCCAAATTTGTTTATTTGCAAATAAAATATGTTTAAACTAGTTAAGATTTCAACATGTTTACGTTTTGTATGACAGCCATGGATTTAGGAAAAAAAGGAAAAACGGATATTCCCACGAATATGTTTGGGGAACAAAGAGTTCAACAAAATAAATTCCCACAAAAATAGAATATGTATTAGGTAATTTTCTACATTGCGATTTCTTAACTTCGTGCTACTGCAAACATGTATGTTTTTATATAAAAAAGAGAAATATGCGCAGCATTTCTCCGCTACAAGCCTCAAGATAACAACAGACTATACATGCAAAATATTAAGCTTTCGAATTCCATCATAATAATATGAGGGTAGTTTGAACACGGGATTCTGATTCCTCAGTAATTGTTTGAAATTATGTAAGGTTGGTACCTGTCTCGGTAGTAGGTCTAAGCTATTCTACAATCGTATAGCAGACGGACTTCGGAAAAGTTTCAATACGGGTTTGAGGATAAACATAGTTGGTCTCATTTCTCAAATTATATCGATTTGTTGTGCCTACAATAGGTGTTGAACAGTCTTTTAGATACGCTGGTACCTTACTGTGTACTCTATGGAATAGACAGTTTACGTCTTCATCAATCTTAAATAATCCATGACTGAAATAAACAAAAAAAAATTATAACGAAAGGTACAATCTAAAAATAATTATGATGCACGCATTATTGATGTCAATGATGCTATTTATAATTGCATAGGAACATTTTTTTTTCATTTTAATAGTACAGATACTGTTTTTTCTCTTCTTATTTGTCTATGCACTCATTGCAAAATCTCTAAATTTCTCTATATAATTCCAGAGTGGGCTACATAACCATAACAGTTCTTCTTAAGTCATTGGTGTATGAAAATGTCTGTAAGATTTTAAGAATATAAATGAACGTTGAAAAGTAAAGAAATGTTCTTAAAACTACAAGATAACTTGAAGTAAATCATGAAAGTTTCTTGAACATTCAAGATATAGAAGGTTGAAAATTCAGGTTAATTATTAGCATTTCGATTTCCAACAACTCATTCAAATGATGAAACAATAATTTCGGACTAAATATTTAATATACTTGTACTAAACTGAAGTCTTTTCTTTGATTTTCATGAGGTGTACCGAGTTCTGGGCCGGTTTCATCTAAGACAGAAAGAATATACGCCAACCGCCTAAAATCACCCGAGAAAATAACGAAATAGGAACCTTTTAATCTTTAGTCGACAATACATGTCTTCAAGTATATACAAAAAAAAGTTTACTTGCAAAAAAAACAAAAACAAAAACAAAACATGGCGATATCATTATGTTTGCGAAAAAAATGTTGAGTGCATGCTGCTAAACAAAAATCATATTTTTATTGGATATTAATTAAAATTGTAAGAAAGTAAACTGTATACAATACTAACATTTATTTCTGGATCGTCCATTACAGGTTGGTAAGCAATGTCAGAACAACCTGGTTGGTCTGGATCCAGCATTATATCTCCTTCCAAGTCAGTAGACGAGTGGGCGTATACCGCTGCGGGGGTAATGTCATAACACGTATGCTCATGATCCTGCAAATATTAACTTTTTGATAACTGTACATTATATATCAATTGTTTTCTAATATCTGAATCAAAAGTTCCAATCAGCGATCTATACATCATGAGCCAAGTAGGTTCCACGAAATTTAGGTACTCAAAACTTCTTTGTTGCGCGACATGGCTAAACATATTGTGCACCCAAATATCCAAATGAGCAACAATCTCTTGTGTAAAGTAAAAATTTATTTCCTTAAGATTCAAATCTGTGGTTGACTGTTCCATAAAACACACAATAAAAAAACACGACCCTGTGCCACGAAGATGAATATTTTGTAATATGCAAATGATATTGTTACGGTAAATATCACGAACATAAAATGGTCCATGTCATCAGTACTGGTTAACTACTAGAGTTTCTCAAATCCTTTTTAAAGCCCCAAAAACTCGAATTCGATGACGATTGTATGTACATGTATATACTTAATTATACAGATGTGCATTAGAACAGATGCTGATACAACGTAAAATGATTTCATATTCAATTATCCACAATAAGTACTGTTCAAACTTAACACTGAGCGTGAATTCTTTTCACTTAGCAACTGATTAAATACAACTAAAAATGACATTTTTGGACTAGTTTTATAACATGCAATTTAGCCGAAGATCATGTCTTCGTATCTAAAACATTTAGAAAGTAGACATTTACTGATTTTACAACATACTAGTAGTACCTTTTACCAACAAATTCACATACCTCGGTAGTATAGTTACAACTGATGGAGGTGCGGAGAGCGACATCCACCTTAGACTCTCAAAAGCAAGAGGAGCATTTAATAGCTTGCAACCTGTCTGGAGATCAGGACAGGACACTATCCGCACCAAACTAAAATTGTATAACAGTTGCGTCTTGCCTATCCTGCTTTATGGGTCAGAGTGCTGGAGGATAACAGAGTTAGACCAACACAAACTCTCAACCTTTCACACCAGGAGTCTGAGGAGGATCCTAAGAATATTTTGGCCTCTTAAGATCAGTAATCAGGACCTCCTTAATAGATGTCAACAAGAAGACATGGCCACCATCATTATGAAACGAAGATGGAAGTGGTTAGGACATGTCCTGCGAAAAGACCCAAAAGACAACACAAAACCGCCCTATTCTGGACATCTGAGGGAAAACGCAGGAGAGGACGCCCAAAGATCACCTGGAGATGCACCATTGAAGCAGAAGTCAAAGAACATAAGAAGACTTGGGGCACATTACAGAAACTTGCCAATGATAGACAAGAGTGGATGAACTTCGTTGCTGCCCTACATGCCAGTGGCGTAAAGGGCAGTAAGTAAGTAAGTAAGTAAGTAGTACTTTTCGAGAAAAAAATATGTAGATAACTCAAAAAAATTTGAAAGCATGATTATAAACCTTTCGCTGTCCCGATTTGTTCAATGTAATATATTTCTACTAAATGAATAATGCAATTCTAATTTATTTTTGTTTTTAAGATAAAACCATAATTAAATTAATTAACAATAAATCTCATAATAAAACAGGATAAAAAAACTGATTCCATTTATCAGTATGCATAAAAATGTTACAGAACACGAATACGTCTACAGCCTTGTTAACATTACAATGAGGAAAAAAGTACAAGTTCAATGCTAAATTGAAATTTTCTCCTTTTTGAACTGATATTATGTTAGGGTAGAAATTTCATGTTCTTTTTTTTTTATCTATTTTGAAGTTAAACTTGTATCGGTTATCAGACATTTTGATGTTTTTAAATTATATTTGGAGGCAAATGGAGACATGGTGAGTAAAAATAAAAGGAAACGAATGGATTTATCATGTTACTGTGGTTACAAGTGGAATTGGAATGTAACTCTGTCGATGGATGTATATAACTCTCTCCGACTTGCATGACATACCATTAACCATAGACTGAAATATAAATCTGTAATTCTTTGACAATACCTCATCTGGCAATTCTCCCTAATGTCTTTTGTTGTTGTAATTTTTATTTTAAAACCCTGAAAATTCTACTTTTATTGAAAGTCTGTAACTTACAGATCGAAATGAAAACGAAAGAAACATACTGTCCACAAACCATGTATTATATTATACTGATGTACATATGTATAATATGATACTGATATACATATGTATAAATTAATACTGATGTACATATGTATAATTTTATACTGATCGTCTATTAATATAATTGATATCGAATTGGAATCAAATTTCAGTTAATTACTCTAAAAGATGATTATTGCCTGTTAAAAATAATTACTTCATTCAATATTGCACTCAATAGACAGCCAGTTTCCTAAACAAAACAACCATGTACACAGCCAAATATGCCACGTGTAGTAACCGTTTGTTAACATTGGCTTGGATACATATGAATACGTTTGTGAAAAACACATGATTTTCATGTGATAACTGAAAATATGATTATAGTATCACGCTCGTTTCATGTGATTATCACACGATGCAAACCATATGATTCTCATTTGTGACACATTCGGCTGTGCATCATTTCATTCTAAATGTAAGTATAAGTCTACTTCTACAATCCTGCATAATTATGTTGCAAGAGTAAATATAATTCTAAATTCTTCACATGAAGTGACTTTTGCGAATTATCTCGGTGCCATTTTTGGTCTAAATATGTAAAATCTGCTCCCAACGTTGGTGGTAACTGATTATTACAAAAAAACTTTTAATATGATGCATCTCACTGTATGGTACTAATAAATTTTATTAAGTTTGAGCCAAATATTTGACATAATCTTCAGATAATTACTTTCATATGATGACAATATCAAAAGTTTAGGAAACCTTTCTAACCAATATAACAATAGCATAAATATGATGAATTTATTTGACAAAAATCTATGACGGGAAAGGAGTCATGGCCATCGCCACTATACGTCACCTAAGTTATATGATGCCTACATAGATCGTCTCCTTCCTTTCATACAAAAACCTCTTGGACTTCATCACATTAGAACCAAACTTTATTCTATACCTCTCACTCTACTACACTCCCTTTACAAAACAAGTCTTGATACTCCAGTTTCTGACCCCACCTCATCATTATGCAGACTTGTTGCCATCATTCAGGATAGTGGTTTGCACAGACTCTTTAAACCAGTTTGTATGAAAAGTCAAGATGAAGAAAAACGATTATTTCTGCCACTTCCGTTTGTTAACAAAGGTATAGATGCAATTAATTTGGCTAACATCCTCCATCACGAAAACGTCACCAACAAATTTCCGCCATATTTCAAACACAAATCCATACCAATTATTTCATATTCCTATACTTCACCCATTGCATCCAAAATTTTCAATTATAAAAGGCTATTGCGAACCTCGAGATTGAGGACTTCAATGCTAAACCACCTGACTGTTCTTGCAAAAACTCTCCATTCAAATATGGTCCTTCTGGTCACGTCGTTACGGTAGATTTACCATAATCGAAAACGATTCTCTACGTAATATCCTTTCTAAAGGTTCCAAGTACCGTGAACCACGCTCCATAAATTGGAATTATAACTTTAAAGTTCTTATGGATGCTGTCGATGACTATGCAAGAAAATGGAGAAAACGAGATCAAGAAGACATTAATTCTCTGTCAGAGTGGTCAAAGGCCGTGAGGTCTTTAATTTTGAAATTAATGAAAGTTTTAAGTAGGTCAATGAGTGCCAAAGCTACATCAGTTTTCAAGGACCCCGATGTAGCAAAAGCATTTGTCTACTATACATGACAAATATGTGGCCGTACCAGCAACATTGTTTTTGTCTGCAAAACGTTTTACATCAAATGTTTATTATCAGAGGTAGACGTAGAAAATAATAGTAGTGATAAAATCTATACTGCTACCACACTCTCCAAAGAAGAGATTGTGGAAAACCATAAATCTGTGCTATCCTCTTTTGGTCTCTCTATCAAGGACGATGATTGTGATTTACCGTCTATGTACTGGATTCCTAAACTCCACAAGAATCCATACAAACAACGTTTCATAGCTGGATCTGCAAAATGTACCACAAAACCTCTTTCAAAACTTTTAACTTCTATACTCACAACTGTCAAAGAGGGTCTACAATCCTACCACAATACTTGTTATTCCCGTAGTGGTATTAATTCAATGTGGATCCTGAAAAATTCGAAAGATCTTTTGGAGACAATCAGTTCAAGACTATTATCTGAATATAAAAGCATTGAAACCCATGATTTTCCAACACTGTATACTTCTATTCCCCAATACTCAGTTAAAATCCCGGCTTAAAAACATTATACATCGTTGTTTTTTTTCCAAAAAAAGATGGTACACCTAGATACATATATATAGTTCTTATTAGAGATTCCTCATACTTTGTAAGAAATAATTCCAAATCATCTTCCAAATATACAGAAGAAGATG
Source organism: Perna viridis (assembly GCA_037379345.1). Lineage (NCBI taxonomy): Eukaryota > Metazoa > Mollusca > Bivalvia > Mytilida > Mytilidae > Perna > Perna viridis. The sequence goes on from CM074520.1 coordinate 2,180,306, forward strand.
TTTACAAAATGCTGGAATTTTTAATCGACAACATATTTGACCAGTGTGGTGAACGTGTTTTTCAACAAACGGTCGGCATTCCAATGGGAACAAATTGTGCTCCTTTACTTGCTGATCTTTTCCTTCACTCTTATTAGGCTGACTTTATAGCTGATCTGATCCGAAAGAAAGAATATCGTTTAGCTAGATTCTTTAATCTCAGTTTCTGCTATATAGATGACGTATTATCTTTAAACAATCCTAATTTCTGGGATTTGATACACCGCCTCTACCCCCAAAGAACTTGAGATAAAGGATACTACAGACACTGTGAAGTCAGCCTCATATCTTGACCTACACTTAGAAATCGCTGGTAAAGAAAAACTATTGACCAAACTTTACGACAAACGTGATGACTTTTCATCCAGAATTGTCAACTTTCCTTTCTTATGTGGCAACATCCCTTCAGCACCTGCCTATAGAGTGTTCATATCAAAACTCATATGTTATGCCAGAGCTTGCCGAAACTACGCAGACTTTTTCTATCGCGCTAGAACTCTAACAAATAAGCTTCTGGAACAGGGTTATGTTGCTACAAGATTGAAGTCATCACTACAGAAGTTTTATGGTCGCCATCATGAACTCGTGGATCGTTATGGTGTATCCATCTGCACCATGAAAACTGATTTATTCAACGGGTCATGGTTTTGCTTTCCTCGTTTGTCTACCCCGGACTTGACTTTTTATGAGCAACTCGGCGGATGTTTCTAGAAAAGCAGAGGACGCTTACCCTACCGGTGCACCTGGTCCATGCTCCCAGTTTTTAGTGGAGTCCGAGTTGCTCATTTGCTTTTGTTACCTTGTATGTATGATTTTAGTTACTTTATGTTCTTTGTTGTGTATGTCTGTTTTCCATGACTGGTCTTTGTCCCTGGATTGCATTCTTTTGGTTACCGCTATAACCTTGGTTCTTTTGGTTACTCTTTCATTGATTTCTATGATAAATGTCTCTTCAGAACATGTATAAGGCACTTGGTATAGCGCAGAAGTCTGTGTGTATTACATATTACCTGCAGATCCAAGACAATATTTGACATTATAAGGCATGTTCTTATATTTACACGCGAATAGTTCACAAACATTTTTTTTTTGTACATCATAAATTAATTTTCGATTTACCTCCCTTAATCCTTATTTTTCTTCTTGTTATCTTCAAAATAAATGTTGCGTTTAATTTAAGGGTGTGTGAACCTAGAAGTAAAACCAAATCTTATTCAGATTAGAATGTACATGACCAATGAATGTGCATTACTACATGTTTCCAAACAACGGAATGAATGATCAGAGAGCATTACAGAAACAGTGGAAAAGTGCACAAAAATAATCAGGCGGGAAAACTTTAATAGTCAACTTAATTTTTCAAGGTGCGGACGGGTTCTAATAACAAGAAGACTTAATTATTTATAATGGCCTTATCATGGTTTGAAATGCAGCTGATTTTAATCAGGTCTAATTTCATTTGTGTTGGTAATATTATCAAAGACCCTATACGTGTGTAGAGATAATCTGCAATCTTTCTCATAAAATATTCAATGGCTAGCCAAACAAGACAGAATAACGCCTAGGAACCTATGAATTATTTCGCTCTTTTTCTTATTTGAAAAGAAAAATCGGAAAGTAAACGGCCTTATTTGGTTTTTATTTGAGTGATTTGTGGCTCCAAGATTGTACTGGGATTTTTGTATAGTGATTTACTCGTGATTTCTGTTTTCTTTCTTGTACCCGACAATTTGAATGCAGTATAAATACAATTATGAGCTATTAAACTATTTCCTTCTTTCAAAATTGATGCTTCATTCATACCATGGTTCAAAGTATCTAGCCGTCTTGATATTATACTTCGATGTTCATACATTTCGGCTTCTGTGTGATGTTTGTTAAGGGTTTCAATCCTGATATTTCTTCGTTTCTTTCCGTTACCCGACAATTTGAAAACAGTGTGCGTGTACAATAATACACAGTTCAAATAATACCCATCTTTTAAAGTTGTTTATTCATGCGTGTTTTCTTTCTGTTTCTCTATTTTAGTTGTTGTATATGTCTTGTTCATTACTTCTGTTTCTTTTCGACCTTTAAATAGCTGATAGCGCCATGACTCTGGTTGTCCATCGATTTACTTGCAGTGTTTGTAGGTATGGTTTAAATGGTTCTGTTTCTTGTTATATATTTAATGTTAAGTGTTTTTTTTTTCATTTTTAATCTTGGTGTATGCAGAAAATCATATTCAATTTTTTTTTAAATAATATGGTACGTCATTGTATGTCATCTCGAATATTAATATTGCTTTACATGATTACACCTCATGGTTAAATTTGTTGCTTGTCAAAGTACTCTTGATCTGGACACTTTTTCTGGATAGGAATCACAATTCAAATATAATGCAGTACCAGAATAATGGTGAAAATTCTGATAAGTATTAGACTTTGAGTGAAAAATAGAAAGTTTTCCCCTGTCTATTAATGACAAAGTGTTTGATCAAATCAACGGATTTCAGGTTTTCAAGAATAATTTATAATAGAGATATATTTTTCAATTGTTGAATCCCAGAACACAAACACCAGTTATGATGTACTGTCATGAGAAACTGAATCCCAGAACACAAACACCAGTTATGAGGTACTGTCATAAGAAACTGAATCCCAGAACACAAACACCAGTTATGAGGTACTTGTCATGAGAAACTAGTACTTCTAAAGATGACATTGCATTTTTTCATGGGCTGCTAATATTTGAAGTTTATGGAGCATAAAATTACAAAAAGTTGTTAAATCCATCAAAGGAAGTGTTTAATTGAACCCTGATACAATCATACCCCAAAGGATCACAATATGATTAAACCTTCTCTTATAGTTATTATTTTTTTTAAAGGACCTGGTCTTGTTGATATGTTATAATGAGAATTACACAGGTAAACATGGATAAGATGTATACTGTAATATGAATCTGGTTGGATAGCATGACATAGATTTAAAATATTTCAAAACATTTAATGCATCTGGCATTCAATAACAAAGTATCATAACGTGTATAAATATACAACAAAATAAACTTTCATCGGCGCCACGCATTTTACAAGTGGCTTACATGTATTTGGTCCATTCTGCATTTTTTCTCAGTGAGAGCAGGCAACAAGTTATCCAGATGGAAAAATCCAAAAACCAAGTGTAAACTTGTGCTATGGTAAGTTTCTGCCAAAACTGTTTTGTTATGGTCCTTTGGGAAACATGGCACTGTTAAACATGACTGGACTTCCTGAGTTTAGTCACTTTGGCACTATAGAAACCATATGATGAGCTCTAAAATGAAAAATGGCAATGTAAAAAATAGTTGAAGTATCTCATACACAGTTGAAAATATAGTTCAGGTGGCAGCGGTGGGTTGAATAAAGAAATTATAATTGACTAACAGGTGTATTATATACCACAATTTTCTATGTCGAAAGATAAAATGATGTTTGTTTGTTTGTTTGTTGTTGGGGTTTAACGTCCGAGCAGCAATATTTCAGCAATATTCAGACGATGAACATGAAATTGATGATAAAATGAACATGAAATGATGATGAAATGAAAAAGGGATGGGACACAAGAACAATGGGGTCGACAAATTTTGATTGCCACTGGAAATAGGGAGAGGGGGGTAGGGTCAGGCAATTTAGCCTCCTGTGGCGGAACCCTATGGTTCCTACTCCGGGAGAATACCACAGTGGGGTTCTTTAACGTGAGAGGAACGTGGCATCTTTCCCAACACGGTGCACCACTATGATTTGCGGTCAGGTTTTCCGTATTATAGCCTGACAACATCAGCATGTAACACGCCAGGGGTACCCCATTCAACCACCTGGAGCACACATCCCAGTTGCTCTGTGGGCAAAGCGCCCTATCCCCCGGCTACGGTTCTGAGCACTATTTAGTCGCCTTTTACGACAAGCTTAGCGCTGCTGCAGGCCTATTTTTTTAACACCCGGACCTGCACGGGGCAAAGATAAAATGAGGATCAGTCTTTAATTCACATCCCTAATCCAAGTATTCGTCTAGGATATGCAGAAATATTCACACAAAATTAGCATTTTAATTATTAAGCACCGTACAAGTTGGCTTTAGCTAAACAGGATAATCTGACGGATAGTACCCGCCTTATAACGATAGTACACTGAACGACTTGAACTATTTTGAATATAAATGTATAATGAAAGAGGCTAGAGAGAAATGTAAATTCGTAGTAGATTTGTAATATCATTTCAATTAAAAGCACAGCTACCTGTCCTTTCGCACACTAACTTGAATAAGCATATCATTTTCAATATTAAAAATTATCTCATTGGGGGATATGTAATTTGTCATTACGTTCCAATGAACAATTTTCCATGCAATTTTATACCGCTTTGTTCGGCGAACCATTAATGTAATAACGATGTTTTTTCTTTCATTTTTTATATAAAAATTTAAAATTTCTCTTATTAAGGATTATTATCACCCATATTTAAGGAATGTTGTTAAAAAATAAATGACTTCGAAATGATGAAAAGACACAGAACATTGGATTCCCATCAATTTAAAGAAGAGGACATTTCAATAAAACATGTTGTGGGAGACGGCTTATCGTAATAATGAAGTTGATAAATCTAAAATAATTAGATTCACATTTTCACTTTTATTGACTATTAACACAAACCTGGCGACTGTTTTGGATATCTAGACAATTTCACAACTTTATCGGCTAAAAGTATTATATTGACTGCAAAAAACTATTACTACATTAAACAATTATACCCAAGTAAGGCGCATTCAACGTATTTCTTAATTTACAGTAACGCTTTGGATATTTTGAAGAACTATCAATCAGCATATTTGCCTCGTTTTCGTGTCTATTGCCCAGATGATTCCTAAGGTTGACGTACTTCAAAAGACAATCTATCTCATACCTACGTGGGGTCTGGGAGTAAGCCAGATGGGCGTCATGCTTTTTCGCTAATTTTTGAAATATTCACTCTTTCGTTTGCGCCATTTGCGGCATTACGTAAAGATTGTCAAACGTTTGGAAAATGGTGATAAATTGTATATGTGTCAAAAAACCTTGCAAATTCAGAATATTAACAGTTGCTGATGAAAAAAACAGTCGATAAAATTCTGAATGAGCACAATCATGGTGTCCTACTTTTCAATATTCAAAATAATTTATTTAAGGAAATATGGTATGTGGCGCAATTAAAATCTTAATTAGTGCAAAGTAGTGCATCGAGCCAGAGCGTAAACGCTGCAGCCAAGTCACTAGTAGGACATACCCTGACAACAGGGGCTTGCTCCTACGTTCAAATTTACTGCCCGACTAGATACTAACACGACACGAAGAGAGTGATCCCAGATTGGGGGAGGGATCCCTCGCGTCAACTTATTATTTTTTTCAAATAAACATATACCCCAATCTAGGATCACCCTTTTCTATAACTAGTCGGGTTGCTTATTTGATAGTGGTAGCAAACCCCTGTGCTCTCACCAAGCTCCTCTGTTAGTTATCCCGGAGGCTGGGCTATGCCACCAATAACCATTGGTTTTACGATCATTAACACCGACCATGCGATACCATAAAAGGTAATTAAAAACACCGATCATCATCTTACAATCAATGCATAAGAATATCAATATAATTTACCTTATTTGTGGTCATACTACACAGTCCTGTGGAGTATAATCTAAATCTAAATCCTGCTCATCCACAACATAGCTACCGGAAGTTGTTGTGTCGTCATCATAATCGTCTATCGTTCCCATACTTCCGTTTAAAACATCACTTACTGAGTTCCAAGCCATATTAGCTTTATATGGCGGACCGTTAGAAATATGATTGAATTGTCTTTTATGAGGATTTTGCATGTTAATATAGCTATGATGGTGTTGTCGATGGCGACCTTTTAAATGTGGTAACTGTTCTATATTTTTCTTAGTCAATAATGGTCGGCCAGGAGAGTTAACTGGCGAATATCTGCTTTTAATATAATCTGAAAAAAAAAGAAATATATATTTTTAAGTGAACAGGTCATAGAAAATATGACTGCCTTCAAGTATGAGCAATTATTAAGTTTTCCTTAAGTTTACAGTAGCCTTTACTAACATAACATTGACACTTCAGAATTATACTTTAAGATTATGGATCAACGACTGGCCCAACTAACTGCAATATTTTTCACAGGTCACTGTTTTCGTAATCATTTCATACATACATACCTAAATCTACACTTTGATTGAACCCACTACTGTGGATATCACTCTCACTTCCGCCTCGGCCGCTATCATTTGTTTCTCCCGATGTCTCGCTGTGGTTATCTTCGTGTTTTCTATGGAAATGCTGCAGACAGAAATACAAAATGTGTTAATGGATATGAATGGGTAAGCAGAAAAATAATGGCTAATACAAATGTATAAGATCATTTGAACAGAAAATATCAATATGCTTGTTGACCTTGACCCTATTTGATATTGCTGTTTTACTTGAGCAATTATAATCTCTTAAGTCGTCTGTGGGAAAATTGGGGTCAAAATGAGAAATTAGGAAATAAAAGATCTTTCAAAAAATTGAGAGTAGAGAAAATTGAGAATCCAAGTATTTGTTATAACACTGGTTTTTTTTTTTACCTGTTGGTTTGGTAAAGGAAGGGACTGTAGATTGGTTTGGTGGAGCTGCAGCCTGGACATCTGGATGTTTTGTAAGGATGAATTTGATTGATTGGTACCATTCCCGGAATTTAACGACCTGCCGAAGGAGGAGTATGGGTTTTTCTTACAGTCAACAATCTGAAATAATGAATTTCGAGGTTTACAAGCAAGCAAGATGTCTAATTAAAATATTCTAAAGATTTGTCCTCTCAGATTAAAATGACATTTGATAATTTTGCAAGAGATATACCAATACTCCTTAACTTCCTAATCATATAACAAATATCTACAAACATTTCATCTAGAAAGTACCTATTATAAAAATTACACAGTAAATATTTACAAATTATCTACTCGAAGATAAAATAAAAAGATGAAATAGTTAAAATTAATATACTGGGCAGGACCTCCTTTCCCAGCATTGTTTTCTGTTCGATTTATAACTGGTTCAGGAATTTGGGAAACTCAATCATTATTATAGATTTTAATGGCGGTATTCAATATTTGTTTTATCTTCCTTAGTAAACACTTTGATCGTGTCATTTTCTTTCGAGATATTGACAGCCACAATCTCTTAATTGAGATCCTGACATGGGATTAAGGGGGAATATTTTGATTTATAGACACAGGTCTTAAAAGGGGAAAGTGAAGTGGATTTCAATACACTAACATGCTCAAATGCTTAACATGCCACGCTGAAGCACCATACGAGAATGAAAATAGAAAAAAAGTGGACTTTAATATAATTTATGACATTTTTTGTCATTAGATTGATTTTTGTAATTGTTTTTTTTTCACTTTAATCTGTTCCTTTTTACTTAACTTAATAAGTCGTGTAAAATTCTATTTCAATTTTAAAACTATATAAATACTGCATTCAAACATTTATATGCGTGATATCTATATAACTAATAGTTTTCAGATCTATGATATTTTGTAGTTTCGAGTTCTTTAGTGATAAATAGTAAACAGATTTAACTGAAATCCGAGATGAAATCGGATTTTACATTTGTTTTCAACATTATAGACCTTAATACATATGCATTCTTAAGTTTCATAATCGATTTAAGAATTTCTTTAGAATAAAACAGAAAACATCAATATCGTCGAATGTTCCTTCGATTTTTTTCTCTAAAATTCTAAGGATTATTTAACTGTGAAAGCGAGATTATGCAGTTACTGTGAAAAGTTTGCTTCTGAGACAGTAATTAAATTTGTGTTAAATCAATGATGATCGAATTTAGACTTTTGCCTGATTAAAGAAGGAAATGGAAATATCTTGCAAAAACTTTGGAAATATTCAGGCATAAAAAGAAATTTAAATGATTATCGATTAAGTAATAATAACTAACAATAAAAATATTAGGTTTTTTTCCTACGGATATTTGTACAGACAACAACTGAGACAAGATCGTCTTTGACAAAGGGAGATAATGCGACAAATCTTCCGTAACCTCGGGTGTGAAGATAGTCACTTTTCGGTGTAACAGCTTGTAAAAAGATTATATCTGTGAAAGAATCTAGAAAGTATTGAGTTAAAACTGATAAATGTTTTGTCAATCTAATCGTGTTTCTCTTAAGATCGTTTGTTGGTATGAGAATGGACATTGAAAGAAGACATCATTGTGTTGATCCCTGGTCAAATGAAATAGTTCAACTGAAATGTAAAGTTTATAATGAAACAATCAGAAACAAAAGATCATGTTTGAATTTCAGCCTTTTCTTCCATGCTACGGTTATAAGCCAGTCGACATTTTTAATTACCAGCACATGTACAAATTTCGTGTTTACTTTAGAGAAAACTACCGTAAACCTTAAATTGGTTTGCGTTTAAAGAGTTTCGTGACAAATATGGGAAAGTAGTTTACACTTCGTTAATACAAACGCTGTTATCAATTCAATACATATTTTGTTCTTATAATTTTCACTAAGACACCTTCAAATGAATGTTTTATCAAAACTTAGTTTAGCCTGTTGGCACTTCATCCGTAAAAATGATTTCAAAATATTTAATATTTAGTCTGAATCATTTTTTCCAAAGCATTCATGTGTACATGTTTTTTGTAATGATTTCAAATAAAACCATTTTGTATTGAACTTTTCTTTTCAAGTGGGAAGCTTCATTAAAAACTGTAAATAGAACTGTATTCTAAGGAAGACTTAACGCTATTCAGACTCCTTCAAGCAGCCATGTTAACTTTAAATATCATATAAACTATTCAGACTAAGTTTATAATACATTTTCAGAAAATTGAAAGTATTTGAATATATTATTTACAAGAGCATCTGTAATTTTGTGTTAGATGCATTATTCTTTTTTTTTCTGCATAAATATATGAACATTACATTTACAAATTTATACTATCAGTAATTTTACTCCAGCATTTTAATACAAATATTCCACTTCCTTACTCTCAACATTGTTGCTTTTTTCTCTTTGCCAAAAGGCCATTCTTTTAGTTATATGAAACAAATCAAACTCATTTGTCAACTAGATGCGAAAACCATGATAAAGGTAACTGCTGGTGGGGAAGTCACAGACAGAACTATATTTGACCATGCATACTGTACCTAATGAACGAATGGCCAATAGCTTGTTAGGATAACAGGTCCAAGTAGAGAAAAAAAATCGTATTTTAATTTTTAAATGACACCATTACCGTTGAACAATTCAGCTTCAAATACAGAAAACGTTCAAACTGTTCAATTTCACCTTATATCATGATAAAAGGCAATCATGTACTTTTTGATGGACATATTCACTTCATAAATCGTTCAATTTTCCTTCAAATGGTGTGTTTTGTTAGCACTTAATAAAATTCCATAACAATAAAGCCAAGTGCAAAGTCATACTAATAGTAGAAACATCAGTTCATCCGTGACTACACTGTGTTCTTTCATCTTTGCCTGAACCCAAAATCATTATAGAACGCATTCTAATTTATGAAATTAGCTTTGAAGTCGGGTCATTATGGGCTGTATATAACCTTCTCAATGCCGTCTGTTGATTTTTTCATTAATATGAAGAGAAAAAGAATGACTTTTCCTGGCAGAATCGATCTGTCTTCTCGGAATACGCCAAACAAATAACCGCTCAAATAACTATCAACCGGGTAGAAAGCATGCCAAGTGTTTTAAAATTTATTTCTTTATAGCTTTATAGTTAATAACTAAATATGTCGGGTTAATTACTTTATGGTTAAGGTCACTCCATCTTTACCTGTTTAGATTGTAAATGGTTTGACGCTAAATGGAAATAAAAATCAAATAAAGTGAAATATAGTAACTTTGTCGTTAATATGAATATTTCATCAGATTTTATCTGAAATGAAATAAACTTTTCGTATTTTTCACATTAAAGTTGGTAAGAAATGCTCGGAAGACTACGCTATATAGAAATTAGCTATTTTAGAGTCCGTCGAACTGGCTCGAAATATAAATGCCCCTTATGGATGACATGTTCTTGGCGGGTGACAAGATACCAAAAGATGGTTTGATAAAGAAAGTACAAGACCGCTAGTATAACATTAAAATAACAAAAAAAGTCGTTTTCCAAAGCTTAAAGAGAATTTTTTTTGTAATATTCAAAAACTGCTCCAAATACCCTCGTTCCCATAACTGCTGCTAAAAGGGGTCACCTTTCAAGCTTTAAAATGGGACTGACTAAAGAGGGCAAGACTCAACGGAACGCTTTATAGGAGGGAGGGAAGGGGAATCAAGCAGTATACGAATCGGCATTGGTGGCATTCAGAGATCCTATATAAACTACCCGGGAGGAAGATATAACGAGATCGTGGGTACAACTGTCCGAAACGGAAGTGGAAACACAAAGTCATGCAGGGACGTGACAAAAATGGACCACACCAACTAACTTACATATTTCCGTTCTACGGATAACGTGTTTAGCCTGTAAAAGATATGAGGGTGGTGTAACTATTGAAATATGTACAAGTTCTTATTAATAAGGAATCATTTCGCTTAGTATTACATGCTTTTAAAACGAAGCCGTTTTCCCTTTCACTTAGATTACAGTTTGGTATCCAACTTTTTCACTTCTTGAAATGCCAATTTGTCTGCTGTTTTCATGCAAGATGAGACTGATGTTTATTAGCAACGACATGGGTCATTTATATCCTAGAAAACTCTGAATTTCATCTTTTTGTTTAACATTTCTACTGAAAATATTGAATATTGCGTAATGATCATGTAATTAGATTCGTCATTGAAACGGAACGGTCAGGCTATATGGTTAATATGTATTCCACGCCAAAAAAATAAAACAACTTATTTAGTTTTTAATTAGAAAAATGAGTGGTAAAACTAGACCTAAGTAATTATATCTCTGAAGTCTACAGTCCACCTCTAGCTAAACCCTATATTTATATGTTGATACCCCTTAATTCTCCTACTACTGTTTTGATCATTAGTAGAAAATATGATTATCGAACCTTTCTCTTTTCAAAACTGAAAGTACAAAATAATGTACTATGAATGTTGCTGTTGAACTAAATAACTTCTATGTTTCTGTACGAGAACGAAAGGAATTTATTATTCATAAAGCTGTAGATTTAGACACACTGCTTATTAAAGCCAAGCTCTCCGTTTAAGCGTGCAGAAATTATTTTAATTAGCAATATGCTGATGTTACTAGCAGTAGTTCGAGCATTTGACATTAATTATATTTGTTAACAGAAAAAAATTATTTTGAATGACGGATATTAGATAATTTAGTAGTAGTAATTTTTCCACATGCCCCAAATTCTGACAGATAAAGGAATCGGTATACAAAGTAAAAGACATGAGAAATGTGGGGTATTAGTTTAAATTATGGTACATGTTTACACGTATATGTAAGGGTTAAGACCCTTTTTTGCCACGTACCTCTGTGCTCCCCCTATACCTGTAAGAAATTGATATTTCGATAAAAACCCAGAACTGATATAGTATTACTTACTGACCACGAGTTTTTATGTAAGAATGAGGTAGAAAAGTATAGTTTGTAAGAATGGGGTAGAAAAGCATAGTTTGTAAGAATGAGGCGGAAAAGTATAGTTTGTAAGAATGGGGTAGAAAAGCATAGTTTGGGGTGAAGTGACTGCTTATTGGAAATCAGACTTGGCTTCTAGGACCTTTATGTAACCATTCGCGATGATTTTGTTCTCCATTTATATGCAAGTTTATTATGAAAATTGAACTGAAATAATTTACAAATTAAATTACGACGTTTGGGAGGGGATTTCAAAAGTCCGCAAGTGGATCCAGCAATGTGGGATGAGGCGTTCTAGGCAAAGGGGTTCAGGCTATTTTTGCTCATGTTTGCCTGAATCTTACACAAAATCAACATCCATTATCCGAAAAAGACCCAAGAAAACCCTCTCCTAGACTCGGCAATGGCTACATACAAGAGTAATCAAGGGAACCAAGGTTATAGCGGTAATCAAAAGAATGTTATCCAGGGACAAAGACCAGACATGGAAAACAGACATACACAACAAAGAACTTAAAGCAACTGAAATCATACATACAAGTCTCTAGTCCAATATAGTCTTACTCTTTAGAGGATTAAAGAATTATCATTAATGGAAAGCTTTAAGTAAAAAAGAAAAAATAGTTTTTTACAGAAGAACAATTTATAGTACGAGTCCACCTTGCCTCTTTTAAAAACCGGAAAAAAATTTAAACATTAGCAGACAAGTGCCGATCCGATTTCAATCTTCCGTAAATACATCCAGTAAGGTAAATTTCTAAACATCAGAGAATGACAAAGCGTGTTAGCTACAATATTTATTTTCTAAATATTAAATTTATTGAGCGGTGAATGTAATTTAAATACATCTTTAGATTGAAGGAGAGGGATTAAATATATCGTCTTTAGTGACAACATTCTACGACGAAACTCAGAACAAATAATGAATTTTCCATTGCTTTCAAATACAGCCAAAGCAAGCGAAATCTGTCAGTTTAGACAAGTTTAAAAAGAATGGGGTTTGAGATACTATATTTATTTAATTCATCGATTCTGACAAATGTTTACCTAGTCCAAACGTAGTTAAATATTTTCAATAGATTTTTTAATTCAAAAATGAAATTTTAATCATTTATTTTAAACACATTCTTTTTTTAAGACGTGAGAATTAATTTTTCATATCTCAGTACTTTTTTATATACTGAGCGGGGAATTCGTCAGTGTGGTATCCCCTTGTTAATGAGTCTTGTCACAAGATACGTAGTTGGGGAGCTTATCGTACTTCAAAAATAAAGTTTAGTCACTTCAAGTTTTAAAATTTCAAATTGGTACTAGACGTCATGTAAACAGCCTATTCATAACGTCTATTATATCTGTAGAAAGAATTATAATTGGACAGTGTTAATTTGTTATAATAACGTATAATAGTCATAAAGACACTATAGCGAAGGCTTAGAAGTGGACCAGGAGCGGTGATCTCCTAAAATTAGTTTGCGTTCCGTAATTATTTAGCTTTTAAACCTTGGTTCTTTTTATCTTTAGTTCAATATATTAAGCCACAGGTCAACAAAAATTAGTTTAACATTGAAATACTTAAGCAATAATGGTGAAGTATTTAAATGTTCCATCATTGAGGTCACCCTATAATTATAATTTACATGATTTATTTACCACTCTAAATCATTCTATAATTATCACAAAATCGCCAAAGAATGCCTCTTGGTATGTCCTTTTAGAATTACACATACCCAAATCAATATCTTGTTTGGCCTAAAATATTGCGGATGAAAAAAAAACAGCAATTTGCATACTTCTTTTCTAAAGTGGTTTAGGCGAGTAGCAGGTTATGTTTACTGGTAGTTGGCTTTTATATTTAGCATTTATAAAGTGAAAAATAGTTTCGTCATCACAAAAATTATTAAAAAAAATATAAAAAAAAAACAAATTTAGAATTGATAATGTTGTAATTGTCTTTGCCTCGGGTAATACCGATGTTCGTATCTGTATCATACTTGTGCATCTGACACGTGTCGATCGGGTGTGGAAACATGTCAGTGTCATTTATGCAAACAGGGCTAAAACATGGAGAAATAAAAAGTTAAAAGACAGAAGCAACTGGTGGTTCACTTTCTAATTATACAAGTCTGTTCTTTTGTTTATTTACAAAAATTGACCTTTGTTGATATGGTATGAATAGACTCCCTAAAACAATTAAATCTCTTATCAGTGCAATGACTAATTACCCAAAATCAGATCGGTTTTAAGATTAACAAAAAAACGTAGAAAGTGACAGTGGTTTTAAAATCTGATAAAAGTTCATTTTCACAGCTAAAACTTTTTAGGGAATTCATTTCATATCAAGAACTATCTAAGATCGTGCCCATTTCTTTCAGAGATTACGATTAATAAACATGTACACTTGAGTAGATTTTCTCATGGACGCATTTATAGTTTTTGATACATATAATAAATTCAGGTCTGTTTAAAATTATTTAAATTTCCAAAGAATCATAGGATGACACATCATTATTAGAAATTTAACACTGAATTATGCAAAGTAACATGATTTTTTTACTTAAATGTTTTAAGCATGCATTTGTAGTATGATAATAAGTCATGGATGGTTTTACACTTTATGTAACTAGATGGTTTAATAGGTGCACAAAACATACTTTCAGTCCTCACCTAAATGCTAGAAATCTGTGAAACATTTCTAATGAAACATTGAATGCAACTGCCTTTTATAATGATAACTAAACTGTCCTTGGTTGCTCTTCAAGCAAATCTGGTTGCTTACATTGCCATATTTTATAAGATAATTGAGATCTCTGAATGAATCAGTTTAAGCATTAACTAATGTTAAATTCAAATTAAAATGAACTGTACATGATGTTTATATACCTACTTGCGATATTTGCTCTTCTACTGGTACACCGTTGCTCATCACAGTGTTGCTCCTTTCTAACACACCAAGGTCTTGTGTGGAGAAACTGACTTTCTTTTCATTTCTGTATGGTTCAAGTTTCGGCACTGAACCATTCTTATGTATAGAATCGTACATGTCCTTCTTATCATTTTCGCGTACTGCAGCACTTCGTTTCTTATTTTTCTTCTTTTTGTCCATTCTGCGGATCAGGAAAATGCCCATGATTATCGCCCCTGATAGAATGACGGTGATACAGACAATGATAACTACTATGAGAGTATTGTCCTTCTCTGGTTCAGACTGAGGCAGCACTAAAGGTTTGTTAGATGAAATGACGATTGTCAGATTTTGACGGTCTTTGTGTTCTGGGATTCCACTGTCCTTAACCTCTACCGTTATGGTGTACGATCGCATATCAGCAGACGACAATGCTCTTGCAAGAGTTATTTCCCCATTGAATGGATTCATCCTGAAAATATTTTGCATTTCAATCTGTACAATTGCATATCTCAGAATGGCGTTATTCCCAGTGTCATTGTCGGTTGCTATTATGTTAGTTATGACTGTATTTGTCGGTTTTTCGTACACAATTTGAACCGTTCTATTTTCAGGAGCCGGGAATTTTATGAGTGGGTGGTTATCATTTTCATCAACTATGAACACGCTAACATGTGCTGTACTGTTTAGTGGAGGAGTGCCTTCATCAAATGCAACAACATTAAAACTGTATCCATATGGTCTAGCCTCTCTGTCTAGTCGTGCTTTTGTAAAAATAGAGCCATCAGGTAGTACTTCAATGTCGTCGATTACTGGATCTGCGATGAACTTTATGACCGCGTTTTTGCCCAGGTCACTGTCATTTGCAATAACCTCTCCAATGTAGTGACCCGGCTCTTGGTTCTCTTTTGCATGCATAACATATATAGATTTGTTAAACTTAGGCGAGTTATCGTTGATGTCAGTGAGATTTACAGAAACTACACTTGTTCCTGTCAGAGGAGGAGATCCCTTGTCTTTGGCAATAACTCTGAATTCAATGAGTGGAACTGTCTCTCTGTCAAGTACAAAGTTTGCATTTATTTTCCCTGATGCATCAACTTGAAAGTCGTAAAAGGAAGATTCTATGAAGTAATCTATTTCAGCATTTACACCTTTGTCCAAATCTAATGCAGACACTTGAACGACAAAGGCCCCTGCTAATCGAGACTCTTCCATGATGATGTCATATCGGTGCTTTAAAAATGTCGGTCTGTGATCATTTTCATCCAGCACTTTAACGTTAAACTGTGCGGAGGTATTTTTCGGAGGAGTTCCACCGTCAATGCATGCTATAACAACAGTGTATTGCTCTGTCTTTTCACGATCTAAGGGTTTTGACACTACGACTTTGTATTCAGTTTGATCTCCAGTGATGGGTTCTAGCTTAAAAACGTCATGTGCAATTGAGCATGTGACTTGACCATTCTGGTCAGTGTCGTCGTCGGATACGGCAATATGAGCGACAGCAGCCCCAACGCTTGCATTTTCGGAGATTTTAGCTACGTCTGTGTTTGATAGTAAGTTTACATTAATAACTGGAGCATCATTCCCAGAATCAAGTACGGTAACGAACACGGTGGCTTGCGACATAAGTGGTATGGCTGCACCATCATTTGCTTCGATAATGACTTTGTAAGGATTTTCAGAGGAATACACAAGAGGTTTTAAAGTAAAAATATTCCCTGTTGAACTATTGACAGCAAATATTTGCTTTATATTATCTGACTGATGAGGACTTAGTTTATAAGTCACTCTACCATTCTCATTTAAGTCCGGGTCTGTGGCTTTCACATTGTAAATCATGCTACCTATGGGTAAACCTTCCTTGACGCTAACGCTATAAGTTGATTGATTGAATGATGGTGGGTTATCGTTTACATCAGTAATAATTACGTTCAAATGCAAGGTGCCTGACAATGTCGGTTGCCCGCCATCCTCAGCGACCACTTGCAACTGGTACCCATCAACTGACTCCCGGTCGAGAGTTTTGTTCACAACCAAGCTAACGGCAGAACTTCCATCAACATATTGTACGTATCTTAGCGAAAAAGGGGTCCCATTTGGTTTTAGAATGTATTTTTTGACGGCATTGTCACCACTGTCCATATCGATTGCCCCTGGTATAGGGGAGGAAGATCCAACGACGAAAGCTTCCGATAATTCCAAAGTCTTGTCATTTTCTTGAAACTTGGGAGGGTGGTCGTTGATATCAGTCACCACAATTTTCACTTTTATTTTCTTGAAAAAAGTTCCTACTGTAGCCTGAGCGACAATATCTAATGCTAGTTCACATACAGTTGAAAACTCGCATTCTTCTAAAGATTCACGGTCCAGTCTCTTTCCTATAGATAAAGAACTAGTACTCTCACTAACGGTAAAATATGATTCATATTTACTTTCAAGAATGGTATATTTCATGTGATTTCTTTCATTATCAGTTAATTCGTCGTTAAGATTTGAATCATTAACAATGTTACCTATATAAAATCCAACAGTCTCCTCCTCTGGTAATGTGTACGTTAAATCCGATACAACTGGCAAGATAGAGGCAGTCGAAATCCATAAAAACAAAAAAATCTCCATGTTCGCTGATCGCACTTATAAAACATCCATGTTTAATTCAGCACTCCAAAGACTAGTAATCATTTAGTCATAAAAATAATCCTAGTTGTCTTGACTGAAATGTCCGTGTACTCCTGAAATAATATAGGAAAATAAATATTGATAGTAAGCTTGTATATCAACATGGAATATAAATCCTTGAATAACGTTCTAATCCTCGCCAATATAACATACTTTTACTTGTATTTCTTTTTACCAAAAAGTTTATTTATCGAATTAATGTAAACGCTAATCTCCAACTACTCACAGGTAAAATTATACTTTAAGCATACAATTTCTTCTAACATTTCACTATTTTTATAATTTTCACCTGGGGTTCTCTATCTTTGTCGTAACTCCGCCCCTAAAAAGCCTATGTGGCCAATCATCGTCCAGTTGTTCAGGTGAAAATTGATTATTGGCACTCAAGATTTTAATTGATTTTTGAGTATTTCTACCCATTTCGTGTGTTTTATTACAAGTGATAAAATAGACTTTTAATTATTTTATCACCTATGGACAAATAGACTTTCATTTAATAAACTTGTCCTCGAAAAGTCCTAATAAACCAGACCTTTCAACGTATTTTTAAACATTTATTTGATAATTTATAAACATCGCAAGGATTATTGGATTTTCATTATAAACTATAGCATCGATTTGAAATTTTTTAAAAGAAAAAAAATAGAGATTTACTTTATTTTGTTTATGTAATATTTGTTGTTCATCTTGGGAAAAAATACAAACTCAGTTCTAAATGCTATTTTAAGAAATAATTTTACCCAAGAAATATTTCTGTTCAAGGTCTTACTCTATATGTAATTCTAAAGCATTAAACTTCACCGAAATTATTATCCCGAATTTCTATTCATCGTCTTGTTTATTTATTTTAATTACTTATTTATTTATAATTATCTATATTGGTTGTTCATTGGAAGTTTTAACTGTTCTGAAATAGAATACGTGGTAATTTCGAGTGATTTTGTTTGTACCAAACCACGACCCATTCTTGACGGTTCATCATTGTATAAAACCGTACTTACACTATCATTATCCCTGCCTTCAAATTTGTCAAATGACACTCGAACTTTAAACTCATTGAAGAACAAAATGACAAACTGGGGGATATAATTGATTTAACAGATCATAATTACTAAATACGTTCCCTTAGTCTATCAATTATTTGTATATATGGTAATGTGGTCCTCCCTTTGGCATGTACGATCTCATTGTACGACACTATAGTCTTTTTAAGCTTCAACGCCTCTTACTCTATGGCGAAACGGTCGTCTTTACTTCAGAAACAGATTGGTAGAAACATAATACCACCAAAACATACGATATTACACAATCGTCAAAGCCTTTACCAGTATAAGATGTAAGATTTATTGACAAAACAAATATTCTGTTTTGGGTCACAATGGGTGAAAGACTATACCCCCAGATAGCACACGGCGTTGTAAAATATCATCTCGTTCCGTCAGTCATTAACTCGACATAAACACACTGCATTGCTCCAGCAGTCTCCGCTGGGTGAATCCCCAAACCCACAAAAACATTTGGTTCCACATTTGTATATTACTAGTCTTAAGCGAGATACCGAAATGAACACGAATCGAATGCAAAATAATATAAATTGTGTATATTGTGGTCTTCTACCACTTCTACGGCGTGCCAAAACATACTTAAGAAATCTAAATGGACTGTCACTTATTGTATTTTATTAATATTTTATCAACCCTCACATGGAATCCGTTTACTAAAAGATGAAGCTTGACATTTACATGTAACATCTTGGACCTGAACAATACAAAAGCTTTTAATCCGAACTAGAAAGATGTGATTTCACCAGACCTTTCAACACCATTCAAACAGAGAAACAGCATGTTTACAGTTTGTTACATAATTGAAGAACAAGCTTCAAAGTGTATCATAGTTCGTCTTAAAATATTTACAAACTGAACTTGTTTGAGATTGAATTTTCCTCCTTGACTACACGATTCTCTTCCTAGGTTTAAAAAATACTGTTCAATAATTCTTTTTAATAAAGTTCAACTTCTAACTGACACGATCTTTAATCATTTAATGCTATAGTCTGTCTCTCTGACATATGCTACAATTGGTATTAACTGTATATACTATTAATGAAGTGCAGTTGGCTTCGGATATTTCTACCAAAAGAGGCAAAGAGAAAAGAGGTGTGTGTAACCAGAGAATAAAAATAATATACGAATCAAGGTCATGTCATGGACTAAAGACTAATGTTATATTTTAGTCGTAAAAATAACCATTCGCTCAAAACAATGGATGATATATCTTGTCAAAGTTGTAACGGTATTGTAGAAGATAAATATATACATGTATCTAGCCGTAACTTACAACACTGAAATACAGTGATACCTATAGACGAAGTATTCCCTGTGACATATATATATACCACCATTCCCTGCGACATATGTATATACCACCATTCCCTGCGACATATGTATATACCACCTAGCCAAAATTGTGACTACCTTTACCAAATGTTAACTTTTCTGTCATAGCCTTAACTGTAACTTTTTGCTTTCATCATTGGAACATCCTTCACATCAGTAGAACATGTGCCAATACTCTGCCGAAGTAGATATTCTTTACTTTTACGCAGATGCGACGTAACTAAAATCTTTTGAACAATCTTTTATGTTGTTATTAACTTACAGTATATAATGTCGGGGTATTACTACAGATCCCAGTATTCGTCACAAATTACCATTTCCTTGCACCACCCACAACAAAATATTATTCTGGTTCTATAGTCTATAGAAACGGTCTAAGGTCAGCACCAATCAATTTTACATAAAACAAGACCTCTTCGTCTGTCAAAGTATTTAATGTATTAGAAGCTGGCATAAACGTACCTTCGTTTATTTATATTACTGAGGAAGGGAATTACAGTTTACAAATTTCATGTCTGCTTAATCGTTCTCCTATTCTGTCTTTTACATTGCGGTAATAGAAGGATAATTCAACCATTCCAGGGATATTGGTCTTCCTAGACAAATTAGATTGGTTCAAAGGGGGCTATTACAAACGTGTTTCATTATGAATTCTGTCTGTTTTACTTAATTGCAAAGCGCTACTTCGAAGAATTTCACGCAATTACAATGTGAAGCGAAGAACTGAAACTTAGATATTAATTTTATTTAGACTATTCGTGCTATTATCGTCGATACAGGAACACGCAGACAAGGCGCAAGGTTGTGGGGAGTTTTTTGTTAAATTCTTCTACCTTTGTAAAGTTTTGCATTTGAACAGGTCTCATTTCTGTTTGATTGCAGAAAATACGAACTATGCTTAAAGACACATTTTCTTAAAGAAAATTGAGTTTAAAACAAGTACATGTCAATTATCCAGCCACATTGTCACACTGCTTACTTAATGCGGAATTAGTTTTTTGTTGCTTCGATTATTATTTGATTGACTGACTTTTATCTCGCCAAGCTTGATACTATTTGGGGAAATGAAAATACGATTTTGGGATGAAAATTTGACTTAAACACAGCATGCAGCGATTTCTTTTAAATCAAAGTATTATGACGGAAGCTCCCACAACAGGTATGGAAACAACTATAGCCTCCAATGTTGCTAGAACAAATACAATGTCATGTCAACAGCACAGGTGATGAAACGTTTTATGCAATGCAATAAATGCCAATATTACCCTCTAGAAAACCGTTAAAAGGCGTTATCATCTTCCAGGGAGAACCAATGAAAACGCCACATTAGCAGGTAGGTGCGAAACACTTCATGCTGTCAGCAACCTGCTGATTAAATCATGAAAACCTGTTAATTAGCTTTTGTGATTAAACAAATTTGGGCTAGTTGATAAAGGTGTCAACAGACTGTCGCAATGCTCCATAATCCCCACCAGGTGCCATTGTTAAATTATTAGCCCAAGGAGACATATTTTGATAATTATTAATTTAATAAAACCTTAAACAATTATGATTAAATGTTCAAGTATTCTCAAGTTTTCACACGTTTTTAATGTCACGGTTATTACATCAATACACATCCTTAAGACAGTTACTAAATAGAGATAGCTGCAATAACACCACAACTGACCACTTCAGGACTATATGACAGTTACCATGTTGTGGAGACTATATGAACAAATTATGGAAGTCGTAAAACTCAAGTAATCAACAGCAAAGACAATGACAACAAGAGTTGTTACACGTATTTACCTGTACCAAGGTAAATTTGAAGTACTCGTACAAAATGCAGATAATATATATACTAAAATTCGTTGAAGCAAAATGTTATTATGATATGACTAGCAACAACAGATGTAAAACATCCCTACAAAATTTCACTAAACTCCGACGGTAGGACTCTAATAGTGTATGTGAAGAACAACCAAATGGAGACCATTACCACAAAATATCACGATGCACACGCACAAAGCTCTGAATTTGAAATGGAAACACAATTCAGTATACAGCACGAGAATCAATCTACAGAATCGTTGGCGATTGTTGAGGGTTACGTGGTTATTGAAACAAACGAATGACACGACTGTTATCATATAACAAACAAGTAACATGCTTCCGTTATACGTTGTGCATTACTCAATCGAATGATCAACGAAATACAGAATGTAGCAAAAAATCACTGCCAAGAAACATTATTGTCTTTTGGCATGCATTAAGACGAAAAACCATCCATTGTTAGTATACCCTTTTCACCACAGTAAAGATAAATGATAAAATTAACAAACTGCATCTTACTTTACTTTTTTTAAAGCACATTGCCTGCATATACAAGAATACAATTTATACTTAATCAATGAGCAAAATAAAAGCTTTTGTTGAAAACTTTCTAATCGGGAAGAAAATGAAATCATCTCAGCATTCGAAACAAAATTATCCCAAATTAATCAAAGCTCATGTCATGAATGATAGTCACGACATTGAAGCAGGATTACGAAATTTATCTCATTTATGAACATATAAAATATAAATTAGATATAAACTACATTAGGCTTTCTACTTTCCAAAGCTATCAATCATTTGAAGGGTAGTTTATTCTTCGGGAACAGTTTTTAGCCATTTTGAATTCCAGAAGCTCTTAGGAGCCAGTTATGTGCATTTGCAATCATTGAGTATCCCGGAATTTTTACGCATGCAATAGAACATGAAAACAACAGCAGCATAACATGTAAAAACCTAAAAATGAAACTAACAAATGACATACCTTTGCTGAACTCCTTCAACAATAGACCTATTTCATATCACGGCTTTGACTTCGTTTTTAAAATTTTGAGCAAAGGGAAGTGACTCTTCAACCCGACAGACTGGTTTCCTGTCCGATTGGAGCAATGGACAACAGTAGACTTCAATTAAAAAAAAAAATTGTAGCTGCGGTAAATACTTTGATACTTTCAAGTAATTTATTTCAAGCCGTTTAGCTACTGATACCGAAGTGTAAATAGTTTGAGTATCAAAGAAATATGTTTATTACTCATAATTTCCCCAACCAGGTTGTCGGTTGTTGGTGAATTACGTTCCTTTTAAAAACTTGCTAAAATGGCTCACATTCCGTAAATATGAAAGACAGCTTTTATCACAATCCTTCCAGAGGTTTCATAGCTCATAGCCATGCACTGTTTGTGAACTAAATTAAATTCACCTATCTAGAAACAATGGTCATTTAGAATGAACAGGACAAAGCATTGTAACAAACCACAACATTGCCTTTGAAAGTGTCAATATTTCTTTAAATGGAAACCAGAATTCCTTTATTACAAGATTTCCAATGTGAATACCTGTTTTTCAATTTACTATCGATTTCCAAAACCAGCTGCTTGAAAGGTGACAATGCGTTCAACATGACTTTACATACATGACACTAATTTACTCCATTTCACGTTGAAGTTAGTTTTTATCTTGTATATTAACGGTAAATTAAGGAAAGTCTACTCAATGGTAGAAAGTGTGCTTTGAAAGGCATTTTACCAGTAAAAATCTATAAAATATTTTTGTGATTCATTGAAGTTCGCTACTCGATTCATTAATTCACTATATCGTAATTGGGGGTAATCGAGTGCACCTTTTGTAAGATGTAGGGTACTAAACCAACGATTGTATATACCTTTGTTATGATGTAAAATAGTCCATTAATGGTTAAAATCTTTGTGGAAATGGTGAGTAATTGGCAAATCAAATGGGATTGTATAGTTAAGGTTCTGTTTGAACTGTAGATTTATTATTATTATTATTTTTTTTTTGATATCCCGAAATTATAACCATATGTTTAAGTAAAATGATACAGAAATAAAAAATTTGCAGTTTACTTGTGTTGTACTACAGACGATGGAAAAGATAAGCACTATTCTTCATAAAAAAAATCGCCACACTTCCAATTTAAGACAGTACTATGAAGTTACTGAAGTTGGAAAAGCTGGTTCACCGAATGAACATAAAAGGAGCGAATCTTTCTTGGGTTGTGAAGTGAATAAAACAATCAGTACACACACACAAATACAAAACACGATGAAAAATAACGAAAACTAAACCAGTTAAAAACAAATTGTATATTTTCCTAAAACATTGAATGCGCGTTTTTAGTTTGTCTTTTTGATTAGTTTGCGTGTGTTTGTGTGTGTGAGATAAAGAGAGAGAGGACATTTTATGGAGAAGTTGGCAAATATTAGGACATATGGGATCAATTAGACCTTGTCACACGCCTGATTTACGGGACATGTACCGTCATCGGCCTTGTACACGCTATAATCTCGACCCATTATCTATTACGTCACAAACAAAAGAGAGAGTTAAAATACAATTAGTATTCGATGTCTTTTAAAAACAAAACTATACAACATTATGTAGATCTGGCGACAAGGATTGGAGTATTGATATAAATTATTTTGAAAACCTACACAAATAACTTCCACCCGGAAAATCATTATATCATACTGATAATCCTATTCATGTCTAAACAATTTAATAAACTACAATTCTCGATGAATGGATGACCAATTAAAAGGAAAACAAAACATTATTACAATTGTCAGCTCACATTCAATAAAACTTCATTGTATTCCTTTATTGTTAGATAAAATGCCAAAAAAAAGAAGAAAAAACAGTCAAATGTATTTTGTTTTTGTGAGACAAAACGTGCCGAAGAAATAAATAGTGTGTTTATGTAAAATGATCATAAAACAAATCAATACAGCAAGACTTCCGTTCTTTTCTTTATATTGCACAATTTATATATTTTATGCAATCATATGCAGTTTCGAATTATTCACTATAGTACTTAAACACGTCAGTAGAAATTCTTTGCGGGGATTAGACAGGAGAAACATTATAATGGTCATTTTTCAAACAGCTGACGTGAAACTGACCAAACACACTTGAACAAGTCTTCCAATCTGTCGTTGTATGAAAACTTTATCAAAATCTGTCACCATATTTGAATGTCGTGAATGAAGAAGGGGCATTAACCAGACCAACAACAGGAAGGAACAGTGTTTATTCCGTCAGACAACTTGAAGAGGAACAATATTTTGACGTAAATCTGATTGATGATGTTTACCCCCTTGACCCAATTTCTGTCACCCACTTGAGCTTTTAAACCCTCTTCTCGTGAACTTAAGACTAATTTCTGTTTAATCACAGAGTAACCAACCCACGTCTGTCTAGTCTGTAGATACTTTATTTTTGACAACCTCGATAGGAAATTGATGGTAAAATAATAATACCAAATACCAATCAGTACAAGATTTGCATCAGGATAGCAAATATATGAGACAACAAAAATGATATTCCACATTAGTGCATGACTCCATAGGCGGATCCAAGTTTGGGCGGCCCCACCTTCTGTTCGAAAAGTTAGTTTGGTTATTTAGGAACATGGAAATAAGTGGCGTCCCCCTGAACTATTTAAATAAATTATTTATTTTTTTTTTTAATTGCAATTTTCCATTTCATGCAGGTTTAAAAAAATACCTTCTCATATTTACTTAGGCAAAACGTTTGATGTTCTATTCGATAAATCTAGATCACGAGTATTTAGCCAGTAATTTATTCAAACAGAAATTAAACTGTCACCCTTATGCATTTTAATGAACTGAATGCTACTGAAATTAGCTCTTTGATTTTCTTTCTTTATTATAAAAGTATCGTTTTCATTACAAACCCCTGCTAGCTGATAGCCAAACAATTCAAATGTAAACACGATCAAATGGTAGATAAACTCCTCTGCTCTTTGACAGCAAATTCGCAATAGTTAATTATGGGTGTCGAATTTAAACTTAGACTTACCTCTAAACAGTCAAAGGAACAAACGTTTTCGTGATCATTATCTCTAAGTAATGTCACCTTAACTTTGTACATCTTTTGTAACGGTTTGACATAAATAACCTATCCATTTAATATACAGATTCTTCCGGCTGTCCACTGTTTTTATAAGATGGGAGATAAAGTGCAATAGTTTTTACTTAGTCAATACAAAAAGGCGAGACAACACATTGTTTTATGCCTGAAGGTCCTTCGGAACATTTTACCGCGCTTACCTTGCACACTCGGAATTTCTGCGAACGCATCTGAGCCAATGAGATTAGATTCACACTGCGATGAAGAGAAGTGAAATGCAACTCAAAAATAATATTTTCCTTTCATCAAAGATGTCAAGAAGAGTTTTGTATTGAAAGTGAAGTGTAAATGAAGATGCAATAATATTACTATTTGTGTTTACTCACGTGAAAAAATAGGGAAAAGTAGTACAATGCCTTTAACACATGATAGTTAATCTTGTGTGAAAATTCCATGAAATCCTTCTTAAAAACTTAATATTAGAATTCAAGAAAGCATTTGAATGATAATTATTTAAATGATGCCCATTTTACTTCAATTTACTTTTAAAAGGATCATAATTTTAATTCCTCTTTAACCGTCTTGGCATGACAATATTACATCACAGATCTTGTCAGGTATGCGAAACCTTTGTCAAAGATATACTAAATTTAATTGATTAACACCTAAGTATTAAAATATTTTGATGTTCTAATATTTAAAGTCGATGGATTATCATCTGGGTTAATATCTTTTTAGCATGCAACAAATGGGTACCAAGGGCGGATCCAAGATTTGAAGTTAAAGGGCACAGATCGCCCAGCAGAGTAAGGCGGACTTGTACGACAGTTACTCTTAATTATTTGCCCTTCTAAATGAAAACACGAATATTAATAAATCTTCCGTTAACTTAATATGTTATAAAACCGATTTATACTTTGCTTTTTTTTTTCTTTTTTGGGGGGGTTTTCTGTTTCCAATTTTATAGAGGGTGCACAACAACCATGCTATATCAGTTGCTACATATCTTTATAATCATTATAGACTATATCTAGTAAAGTGTTAGTAACTTGACTTATACAAAATCTATTTTTTCTCAATAAACATCAACGAACGCCATTATAAGTCATGTGCTTGTAAAGTTTGTTAGTTGTTGTGAGAATCTATGTGAAAAAGATTGGCGATAATAGAATATTTGTAAACAAATATTCGTTTTTCTCCACTATTCGTAAAGTCTTCAATATTGGACACCCCGCAACGCTGTGGAGGCTTTGATCTCTTTGAGACCATCTGTTTTATTAGTCCTGTGTACAAGCTATATACTAACAGCAATGCAAAATATTTCTTAACAATAATTTACGTTTGTTTCGCACAAATACTACGATATTTTCGGCGATGACTAATAAAACCGCGGGAAAATTTAATAAAGGTACAATTAAAAATTTCAACTATTTGACTTTTTCCAATCAGATTAGTTTCTAAGCCACTTTAATGGACAACACAATGAGTCTGTTGGATAGCTTTAATATGAAATATCATTAATCTTAATAGGAGGCGGTTAAATGACTAACATTGTAAAGTTCATAATTTAACTATCAGAATTGAAATGCAACCGCTTGGAATAATATGAGAATAATGTGAATTTTGACAAGCTATTTGCTTGAAAACAAATCATGATAGCATTAGCGGCTACTCATTCAAACGTGTATCTGTTTGAAACATTTAAGTGTTCAGTATAAATTGAGGTACTAGTTTAAAGTGTCAAGATCAAATGTTACACAACGTTTACATATTTTGACCTCCCCCCCCCCCCACCAAAAAAAAAAAAAGAAAAGAAAAGAAAAGGGAGAGAAAGAGAAAAAACATCGAAAATTTATAAACACACGTTAAAAAGCGGAACAACTCATTAAGTCCGCAAACCACAACCTCCGACGGAAATTCAACAGGACACTTTCACCGAAAATTGTTCCGGGTGACTGAAGTTCCGCGTTCAAGCGCCGTAAAGTGGAATTAGGTGATTCCTTTGTTTTCGTCAAGTAATGGGGTTAACGGTTACTGTAATATCATTACACGCTTGATAATGCTGAAAATTTGTAAATTACAGCTTATGTAAATGTCACCATTTTATAACACGAAGGACATTTTGGTAGTGTTTTTTTTTTTTTTTTGGAAGAACATGAATTATTATTTAAATATTAAACACAGATATACAGCAGTGAGACATTCATCATTGTCAGGATTAAAAACTTGCAAAAACACACTAAAACAAACATTTAAACAAAGCATAACGGGTCAATGTTATCTTAATATGTCTGTTAAGGGGACGATCATTTCATATTGAGATGTAAGGGAGCGATTTCTTCGGATCAAAATATTATTCTCGACATGTAAACGATTAACATATTTATTTGTTCACGCACATCGAATCATATTATTCATTTTCATATTTGTAAAAGCATAATGTTCGAATCAGAGTGATTTGAAAGTATCAAAATATTTTTTTCTTCCATCTTGTGACCATCTTCTAACTTAACTGTAAAGCCCGGAAGTTCCCGTGACCATCTTCTAACTTAACTGTCAAGCCCGGAAGTTCCTGCCACCGTTCTCTCCTAACTTGTCTTCTATTCTGACCACACAGAACGATATCGATGTAATTTTACTTCAAAATCATGATCATTGCATTCTCATAAACTATTTCTTCGGAACACATTTATAGTCGTCATCTCTCAGAATTCATTTTCAAAAATATTTATTTGAATTTTATTACAATGTATCTTCGGCAAGGCGATGAAAACACCATGACATTCAGCACAATATGTGACAGTTCAAATTATCTGTTGGTGATAAAAGATCCACAAATAAGTTTGAAGAGGCAGTCAAACCAGATAACAATAAGCGTTGACTTAACACCATAAATTGTCAAAGAGACCGTGCACACTGTCTTTTACTCTCTTCTCCATGTAAAAGATTTAATTACTATCATTATATAGAAAGACGCCCTAGGACGTCGAACTAATTGAAATAAAGCTAATTGGGATTGTAAATGTTCACTTTAGTGTAAAAGAATCCGCAAATTGAAGACTATTCTCTTATTAATGCATCCCGGTCAACGAGGACCGCGAGGATTTCGAATGAATTTTTTGAATTAAGCAGATAATTTCGTGGGAAATCCGATCGATCATTCCATGTCTAACCCCGGGTGTAGAACTTTGAGGTAGAACAATTAATTTACAGCAATAATTTAAAAAAAAAATGGAAACCGGGGGTAAACCAAGGTGATGTTGTGAAAAAAAATAACATAAAAGAGGTCCAGGCTATCGTTAGCACATTTACCCGAAAAATGTAGCCCATTGAATCATCCCCCAGTCAGTCATCACTTGCATAAAATCTACTAGGTAATACAACCAAATGGGGAGGGGTTTTAACCCCCGGACTCCCCTGTATCTACCACTGTTATGGACCCATTTCTCTTCTCTTAGTATTTCTTTTTTTCATATGCCTGTTCATTTCCTAACAAGAGACACTCACACGAATCCCAGCACCGAGTCGGTACGTGGAATAGAGATGGAACGGCCATGACTGATATAGTTTAATCTTTCTGTTTACTGGTTTCTTTGGGAATTCGTGGTCTAACATAAAGATCAAAAGTTCACATAATATTCATAAATATTAAAAATAAAAATGTAAAATTTTCATAATTCCATTCGCACTAATCTCCGTTTGTATTATGCGCAGTTTCAATTTCATTTTGGTGACCATAAAAGTTTGTGCGACGTGCCCACAGGACCAAAACAAAGTGTTAACGAATACACATAAATTGTTTAATCACTTGTAAAACACAGATAAGTTTAACTTTAATTGATATTTATAGGCTTCAAAAACATGAACATCTACAATTTATGTGTTTGTATTGGACATTAATCATGTCCGACAACTCCCGCGTAATAAAGGTTAATTATCTCCCTTGACATCTCGGAGTCCATAGATTTAGAACTGTAATAAATATCGACTTTTACGATTGAATTATTACCCTATAAATTTTAACAATTGATCCCGACTTCAACTAAAAATATTCGATACCGCCTGGGACTATTTGTTATTTCATACACTAACATTATGTATTCTCACGATCATATTTGTGGCAAATTATTTGTTTTAACTATTATTTACTGCGCATAATTGCATGATCTGAAATTGATTGTTCCG
The DNA here is from genome assembly GCA_037379345.1 of Perna viridis. Classification (NCBI taxonomy): domain Eukaryota; kingdom Metazoa; phylum Mollusca; class Bivalvia; order Mytilida; family Mytilidae; genus Perna; species Perna viridis. The sequence goes on from CM074520.1 coordinate 2,210,075, forward strand.
GCATCAATATTTTAAATGAGGACTTTACTGTGTATTATTTCGGAATCTTGTAAAATGGTTAAATTGCTCTGTGAATTGAACATGTAAACCTTAATTGAGAAGGAATATATTTCTAAATTAAAACCTCGGAAGTGAGCAAATTTGAATATAGATTTCTGTGCAATAATTGGTTACAATACATGAAATGGGTTAAAATGAATTGAACAATCAGTAACTGGGAGAATATAAATTTTCAAACAATACTAGGATATACATAACTAAATAAGGGGTGCTGTGTAGCATAGGTGGATGATTCCCGGGCTCTCTTTATGAATTTGAAATAGATGAAAATAACACATTTTTCTATGTAAATGCACGCATAAAAAAGTGTTTAACAAGATTTTTAGTGCCCCACCCTCCCCCCTTGGCCCCTTTTAGGTGATTCTCCGGATCCGCCACTGTGTTGACCTATTGAGTGCACTTACAGTTACATTAAGGTGCACTGTTTCGCACACCAAGTTATCCCGTCGAATTTTGTATAACTTAAAATTAATAGTTGAAATTTGGTGGATATATTGTATAAATGTAGTTAAGCATTTATACATAGACAGATGTAATGTATAGTAATGGTTAAAAGGTGTAATTTAAAGGAAGAATGGTATCCGGAACGTTTCAGTCCCCTGCCGTATTAGGTTCTCTCCTCAGCGTCAGATGGATGATTTTCAAAATACCTTATTTCGCACAAACTTTTGGGACTAAATTTGTGAGAGAATGAATCGAAAAGGGTCTTATTATTTTTACCCTTTCTCCACCTACTCCATGCATGCTTTCATCCTGTGGTAGTGTCTAAGTGCCTGATATTTTGGGCTGTTAGTTTTGAAAAGGCACCCCTGATTGGTACTAAAACTCAGTAATATTTTTTTAAGTATGTTACCATGGTTTCTGGATTTTATAACAATAATCACTAAATTACTTATAAATGACTTGAACCTCCACACACCAAAGATTTAAAAAATATGCACTTTTTTATGAAAAAAACACTAGAAATTTCTGTGCAGACTGCCCGAAAACAGCTTTATTTCAACAAAATGAGACCAAATTTTCAGAAATGACCTAACTGTATTGTACTACCATAAGCTGACCAAGGAAACTACAAAATCACTACCCGAAATTGGGCGGAGCTTGAATAAAACTTAGTAGATCCTTCGTATTGTTAAAATTTAAGACGCAATTGCATTCCTTGGTTTTTAGTGCACATACCTTATGCAAAACACTATTTTTTAATCAATTAAAATGGTTTTGAAATAAAGGAGATATATTTAACATTTAAAAGGTTTTGAATAATAATATGAAATGAGTCTTCAAAACTTTCGTTTATAAGTTGAATATTGCCAACCTTTGTATATGCTTCCCTACCTAAGCTGTATACATGTACATGTATGAAGGAGTTGGATGATCGTCTGAATTATCACAATGAAGTCTTCATTTCCTAAAACCATTACTTATAATCAAAGGGAGTAAATTCGATCTAAAAAAACTCCCTTACACAAGGGTTTGCATGGAAACTATAATGAAGGAAGACAAATCTTTTATCAAACACTACTCCTTTAAAGAATCGATTTAACTGACATGATTTACTGATGTCCAAATCGCGTGCACTTTGGAAATTTTTCATTTGAAGTCTAACCGTAAGTTGTAAATGCCCCTCCCTTTCAACGCGTTCTGGTGTTTATTATCCTATTTACAATATTGATGAACTTTAGATAAACCGAACCCAAACGTCAATATCTAACATATTTTGTTGATCATAAATGAAAAATCTTTAAATTAGAAATTTTTCAAGCTTAAGATATTTACCTTTAATCCATAAACTATAATGTTTGAAGTCCTGTTTCTATTCATACAATTCTAATAATTTTCATAAACACAACATCAATCTCTCACATTATGTCCAGTCGGCGAGGTTTTCTGAATGTCTTAAATTCAATCCTGTCCATTTCAGATCACGCGAAAAGCTGCGATTCAAATTATTTCTGACCTAATGTATGTCAAACAGATAGTCGAGCCGGACGACTTAGCGACAATATTCCCGATCACTCAAAAAATAAAGCATCAGTCAAAGTCGTCGTATTTACTCAATATCAAGTGGTCAAATGCCCATGGCAAATGCTATTCCAGAGTCATAAAGCACTTATGACCAGAGCCTGGCTCTCATTAAGACAATTACGCTTAATGATCATTATGTGTGCATATCTTATCAAAATTGTCAATATCTAACTGAGAAATATCCAATAAATTGCGGGGCGCTCAAAATGTTTATGGAAACCACAGATACAAAAATTGTTGATGAAATTCGTGTCTTAACCAATCAACTATGTGCCGAATATAGGAAAATGTAAAAAATCCAGATGAAATGTCACTTTCCTAAAATTTTGAAATTAATCATTTATGGGTTAAAAGATGTACAGTGTAATGGAATATAGATTCTATACAGCTTTCTATTGTAGCTTGTCATTCAATCGTGTGTAAAATAGAGAGAAAATATGACAAGCGACAGTTTTATTTTATCTTGTCCGTTAACAAATGTTTGGTCATTTGTTTTATTGTATTTCTACCGGACAATCTAGTTCGTTACGGTCATACGTAACAAGTACTAATTACATTGGTCATTAGGATGAACCAAGGAGAAAACATGGCGGTGTTATGTCAAAAGCGTGGAGCATTGTTTGCATGCATTACAAACAATGGGTTCCCAAGGGATTTCAAAATGCACTAATTAACTCCGACGATAGCACAGTTGAACTCCACCTCTCTACTTCCATCCACCTCTTTGATGTCCAGTCTTAAACAGTTAAACGTCTTCTCAAAAGTGGTATTGAGCTTAAGACTAATCAGAAGAAACATGGAGAGTTCAAAGCAGCAGGGCGTTTGAAATCTTATGATACATTTGCGCATTCTAACCATTTAAACACCCATTATTTAACACAGGGTGCGAATTCCTGGACAGACCGGTAGATGTAATTTTCAACAAAAAAAAATTTGGGAAGAGCAAGCAGTTTTAGTCCAACAAACGCTAAATCAACACATTTAAGATTCCTGAGTGATTTGATTTCTTGTCTCAGAAATGCCTATACCAAGTGAAGACCCTTGCAATGGTTCCCATCTTTCCCGCTTTACTCGATTCTGCAATGTGTTAGAGGACTTTTCTTTTTGACTATTGCCTAGAGTTTATCAGTTCGGTAATTCTGATTTTACCCCTTATTCATGCAGAACTATAGAGAATTGCTTTTACTAAATATTCCTACAGTTATTATTCAAGTAAAAATCTCAAGCTCTTTCGTGTGACCGAAACTCATCGACAGGTTAACTCAAGGATAGGATTACGGACTTATCCATTTACATAAAATATAGTAACTACGATCATTTGCGCAAATGTTTCGTTGGCACTTTTACGAATGAACAATAAGTAGTCCTAATTTAAGATGTTGCGCGAAAACGGCACATTCTAAGCAATAAAAATAAGGTGTAAATTAGTCCATGGGGATCCATGGTACGGAATTTTAGTTAATCCGGTAGTTTTGGAAAGTTAAACAGTCCGGTGTTCAACATACACATGACGACTACCAGTATTTTAAGACAAAGTCAGAAATTAGCCTTAACAGGGTACAGTTGTCTGAGACGGTCCATTGGTTTAAAAAAATCTCTACAGAACGAGATGTTTTGTAATTCATTCCAAAAATGAAACGAAATGAAATTAAATTTGAAAGTATGCAGAGTCAAGGAATTCCCATGTAAAGAATGTTGAAACGTACACACCTGGTGCAGTGTTTATACAAAATGGTACTGACGGCATTTAAAACTAGAGTCAGTTTAGATTCGAAATCAAGATTTTTTAAGTAGTGAAAGGGCTCTAATTATGTACACCGTGAAATTGTAGATTTTAATCATTGTAATCAGTTTTATTTCCTGCGTGACACCGCTTGTGTGAAAGTTCAATATTTCGGTGCTTTTGTCCCATTCACTTTGTCGAGGACTTAACGACAGGTCCATAAAAATGCCTTATCGATGACCAAACAACGCCCGCCATGATCTACCCTAATACCGATAAGCAAAATAAATGTTATCACCGGTTCATCTTTGTGGGTAGGTTCGAATGGACATAATTTGAAGGAAAATGTTTGCTTACATTGATATATTTAATCAAGTTATTTATATAATTGGGATATAAACTGATAGAATCTGATTGAGAGGCGAAACATCTGCCTTGTCGGTGCGTTGTAAATTATTATGTGTAATATCATTGGACAGGTTCAAATATATATACAAATGTAATTATATTATATACCGTCCGTGGTAAGGAACGACAATTAAACCTTATAGAAAACTATTTTTTGACAATTCATTAAATCCTTCCGTTATAAGGGCAACTATTAACATTAGAATTATATCGTCTCAAAACTTTACTCATAAGTATGAAATTCATTCACCAAAATTTAAAAAAGATTCATGAATTATTTGCAGAACTTTTTTGTGATAAAACACTTGAAGTAATAATAATTCTAAAAATCAAACTTATGCCCAGATTCCAAATATATTTAATCCAGTTTTACTTAAAGACTTACCGTTTCAGTTTGGTGTTTCTGTATCGTCACCTGTTGTTTTCTTGAACAAAATTCTTAACTGAGAATACGCAAAAAAAAAACTCAAATAATGAAAAAAACTAATTATGATAATTATAGAAGCAAGTAGACAAGGTTAAAAAATAACTCATTATTATAATTCCTCTATTAAAATACCCTTTCACAAGTTTTAAACGACGAGACTAACTTAAAATAATGAAAAGATTTTCAAAATCTAATTAACTGATAAGAGAAATATTTTGTTATCGCATGTAGTGAAGGTAACCCTGATAATCGACCGGACGCACGCCAACTTTACTTTACAATTTGTTCAATCTTTTCATAAATAATTATGATAATTATTTCATTCATTTAATTGGGTGTTGGGAACAGATCAATTCTAAAGTAATTGCAAATCATTGGTCATTGGATTGATCTCTTAACTGTCATGGCGGACAGGAAGTTTATCGTTTTCACTCATTTTTCTTTCGTTTATCAAAAGAACCTACAGGAAATAGTTAGTTTAACAAACAACGGTATAACGATTACCATTCGTCAATTAATCACATACGACAAAGTGCATTCGAAATACATACTATGTCGCCGTTGAAAACAGACTAGAAATAATTGGACAGTTATGTACACTGACTTTTGAATGAATTTACCAATTATCATCCGTTACGGTTTATAAATGAAAACAAAAAATAACATCGTCGTTTTGAACTGTGTATAAAATCATAAACAAGATATTCTGATTACAGTTCAAATAAAATGATAAAACAATGAAGTTTTACCAATTAGGCCAATCATGGAAAATGGGGTTGGGGTGGGTGTGGGGCTATGAGCCAATTTTTCGCCCTGGATATTATTTTTTTGTGTTAAGAATATCCTTACTTTTTATTTTTGATTCCAGCCAGTCCTGGATATTTTTACTTGATATATACAAATATGACAAATATTTCAAATAGTAATCAGTATTTACAAAATTCAAATCCTGATTTTTTTTCAAAGCATGCACTCTACATTTTTTTACCCGAATGGTCATCCTGGATTTTTTTTCACCATATGCTTCCACCACGGTTTTTTTTCAAATTTAATTCTACCCCCCCCCCCCAAAAAAAAAAACAAAAATCAAATGATTGCTCCTTAGATTAAACAAAGATGAAAGTTGTAGTTATTGCAACAGAAGAAATATACTATTCTCATCTGGCGGGAATAACATACTATGCATATACGTTAAATACATTGACTCTAATAGCCGCTTTGGCAAACAGCAAACAATGTGTCAATTTCTGCGTCCGTCTGTACGTTCGTATATGTGTACATACTTAATCCTAATTGTGATAAAACTTTAAATGAGGTTGGGCATTATATGCAGAGATGATTATTGCCAAATACATTGAAATTGAAAGGAGGTTGCTAGAGATTTATTATGAAGCTTTACATGCAGGTTGGGCATTACCTAAATTTGTGCAAAATAATATTGCCGGTGATTTCCAACTTATGATGGGTTTTACATAAATTATATCATTCCGCGAGCTCACTAACATAATATAGTATGTATTAGTGCTAATCCAAATTAAATGGTTCAAAGAGGAAACATTCGTAATTTACTAGTTTTGTTGTTTATCGCTTACGTACTATAAGTCAAGCAAGCAATCATGCACACTATGTTGGGTGTTAAAGCAGATGCTCATCTATAAGACTTTACCAATCATGCTCGTATGCGTTTTTCGTGAGTGTGGGTATCTTATCTGGTAGAAAATCGTGTCAATCGATTGCTTCTGCGTAAATGAACATGTAGCCTTTCATACATTATGTTATAGAACTTTTAGTATTGGCTTGACAATGTTATGTAAACATACTGGGTATCTTGTACACGAAAAAAAATAGCATGCGTCACAACATCGCAATAAGTTGGTTAAATATCAAAGAGTTAGTACAACTACATTGTAGTTCGGTGACGTCAGTATAAACGTTAACTAAAAAACAGATAAAAAATTATCAAAAAGACATAGCTTGACGTTACTTGCGATCGCAATTTGCCTCCTTTCGAAAATAGTCCAAATATTCGACCGTTACAGTTTGCTTCAATGAAATTATTGTAATCGGTAACCGTTCTTCAATTTTATCTAAGTCAAGTTTATTTATAAAAAAAACCTTAAGGCTTTCATCTTTATACATTATGTACATTGCAGTGGTTGACTTTGGGACGTATTGGTGGCTCTTTGTCAAGTCGTACCTTTTTAACTCGACCTACCGTAACATAAAATTCTGTCCACTTGTTGCTATTTGACTTTAAAATTATATTTTAGATAATTTCTTATTCAATATTAATCGATTCGGAAAATGATATAACGAGGATGGATTTGGTGAATATGCCAAAGAGACAACAACCCTACCGGAATGAAAAATTGTCAACCCAAGGCCATTGTACTTTGATTTCATATCAATATCGAATGCAAAGCACCATATTTTGTAAATACCGGAGACGGACTGAAACTGCAGTTGTCCATGATTCTTGTCTCGATGTACAAAGTGTAAAACTAATTCAAACAGTTCGATAAGCCTTTTGCAAACTCTAAGGATATCGTTTTCAAAATCTGGCTTTTACACTTTTTAAATCGTAAGATGTTTGTTAAGTAACGGGAAACTAGTAGATACGTGCAATACTGAACGGTGAAGTAGCTTCAAACACAAGTGAATATTTCGATGATACAGTAAAAATATGATACTGGTCCTAAAATACGAAGCTTTGCCACTTTTGTGACAGTTTTAAAAGTAATATATGCTATGCAAAGTGACATCTCATAGTTAAATCTAATGAAAACCTAATGAAAATACCGTTTAAAAGTTACAATTAGATACATGTGATGAAGCAGTTTCACGCAATGTGACCCCTGTAGGAGATTTTAATGTCATATCCTTTATGTAACGTGATGGATGGTGTTATATTTTGCATTTCTTCAATGTTTGTAGAAACCAGATAGTGTTGCTTTGATGAAAAAATTCTTTAATTGAATGCAACGTCTCCATTTCGAAAAAAAAGTATAAACTTACACATTAATTGACCGTTAAATTGTATAACTGGTAAAAAAGATAAATACGTTTTTAATTTCCTTGTTAGCATATGATTATACCAATAGCCCTGTGGTCGACTGAGTAGAGAGAAAAGAACTTTTGAACAACATTGTATAGTTTTATAAATAGCTAATAGGATGTCATTAGAAATAACTATACAGCTCCATTAAAATGTCTTTTAAAAAATCACAATTTATTATGTAAAAAAAGAAGTCTTTGTGGAATACCACACAGAGGCAACGTTTCTAGCACATGTAGTGCATGTACGTCATCGTTTACTTAATCAATCACCAAACAACAAAATAACAAACACGAAAAGCTCCAGATGAATACGAGAATTACTGTAATTAATGTCCGAGGGTGTGCTCCATACAATTAGATCAGTACGAGAAAGGTTGATGTTACTCACCAAAAATGCATTCACTTATACACAACATGTCGGTATATTTACCCAGTTGTTTTGATCGACACTGTGTTGCCCATTCTGTCGGTCGCTTCAACACTCTTATATAAAAGACCGAAATAAAGTAAGTAGTATCTGTTGTTTATTGGTTAATTGTTCGCTAGGCAGTCCTAGTAGGGAATCGATAGCCAAGGTCTTTAACTTCAAAAATAAGGTTTTACGCAAAATTGTTTAAAATAGAATCTAGGAAAACAATGGGGCAAATTTCAAGTTGTTTTTTTTTTTTTTTATGTCATTGTTACTATGCGCTCTATTCCCGTTTAATCTTGTAAAGTTTGAATTTCACTTCAAAAGCCCTGAAATAATGTCCAGACATTCGTGATAATTAATTTACGCTCCCAACATCAATTATAACAAATACATCCTTTCCTTATAATATCGGCAGCTAATTGTGCTGTAACTAATAAATGAAATGTCCTAGTGTTATTGTCAAGGGATCGTTCAGTGTGAATTACAGCACCGCTTCTCTTCGGAATCTAAAGCAATGTCGCACACATTGACGACTTTTTGATTTGATTAATACCGATTTAGATGCTTTGTAAGAAACCTAATTTGATAGAAAGTTAATAATGGTCGGCAGAGTTAATAATGGCGGGCAGTTCTTTATTACCAGTGTTTGTTTTCACGAGTTCAGCATTTGGTCAGTAGAGAAAAAATATTCATCTTCGCAAAAGTTTTGCAGTGAAAATAGAGTTTTATTGTAGTTTTCAGTAACCAAGAGTTACTGGTTCAGAACATACAAACTTTTACGGTAAACATAAACTGGCTCAGAACCTAAAGATACATTGAAAGCAGTTCTCTTTAAAATAATCATGGTAGCATGCAAGGCAAATTGCGGGTTTTGTGTGAAAAGAACAAGGAGACTTATTATTATATAGGATAACTTATTATTGCCAAGTACCAGGTTGACGAAATTCAAGACAAAAATTTGAAAACGTGGTATTTCCCAATAGAGGTGTTTTCTGGTTGGATATGGAGGAAAAGAAAGAAGCAGTGGAAGAGCTAGCGCGCAATCCCGGAGATTGTTATGCATGGACAGCACTGAAATAGTCGAGGGGAGGAGGGGTCCGATAATTAATGGAACCAGTTGAGCTGTGGTAACACTGTATTTAGGTATTAATTTACTGTCATTTGTGTTTCACTTACTTCAATGTGCGCGAGTGAATGTAAAATGGAGAAAAAGAAAGAAAAAATAGGAGACATGAGATGTAATTACTTACGCAATCGCCTGCCGGAATTCTTGCACTCTTTTTCGATCGTTATTTAACTGGTACAATACCAATGTACAAAATATTGTAGAATTGTAACGACATTTAGCTCGACTATCATTTTAACGAGTATTTCACACCTTCCCAATTTTTTATGTGTGCTATATGACACTTTATTACCATTTAAAATATTTCTCATGCATTAGTTAGGTGTGCATTCTCTTTTTCTGGACAAATGAAAATATAATTGATGCAAACAGCTTGCTTGATATTATTCAGAGGCGCTAAAAGGATTCAGTTTTGTATTACTATTTCAGTAGGCTCGAATCATGTTTTTCATTACAAACCCCTATTTAATAAACTAGAGTTTCAGACGGTGGATACAAAATAACTGGTCCACCTCCCACTCACCCTCTCTTGCTCATTAATTTTACCCACTTAATAGCCATTCTAAGAGGTGGATCCAGAAATTTTGAAAAGGGGCCTTTAAGAAAAAAAGGGGTGTTTCATTCTATTATTTGCTCATTTTTCTTAAATTTTGCACGAAAATCACAAAATTTAAAAGAGGGTGGTTCCGATCCCCGAAACCCCTTCCTTCTGGATCCTCCACTGATGTTTGTGTCAACCCTGTCGAGTCGAATGGTCATAAGCTCCCCCGGAGACAAATAACCGCTCCTTTGATTTACTTCGCATCTCACTGCCTAGTTTGAAAAAGCGTTGAAATATCGAACATATTCACAGCACAGGAGACTGACGCAACTCACGAATCATATTTTTAAAGGACCAGATTTGATTGATTTGAAATAAAAGATATCATTCTGCAAAAATATTTAATTAATGAAAATATTTAGAGGGAAATGACAAATGAAAAATACATCTTTTAGTGTATGGTGATATACCCTTACCTAGGTTAGAATTTGACAAGGATGATCGAATGCTAAAGAGAACAAGGAAACTTACAAGGACGTGAAAAAATATTTTTACATGATTTATGTTCGGAGGATAACGACTTGATTATTTGATAAAGATCTAATATTCTACTGATATCCACCTCTAATAGAATTTTATGTAAATGAATTTAAAATTGAAGAGGAGGCTATTTATCATCTTTAAAATTTAGTTCTCTTCTTAGGTTGTATGTAAAGACCGTTATTCAAGATAAATTTATCTTAAACATGTAATTGAACCAAACTTCCTAATGAGATTTTGTTTGGAATTTGTTTAGTTGTTGATGACTCAACACAAGAATAAATTTTGTATATAACAAGGGGTGTAATAACAAAGTAATAGATGTAAGTTAGAGATAGGTAAATTGGATTGTCGCCCTTGACACATCAACACTATGTTTTCATGGAACAAACGATACATTTTATGTTTTTAAACCTCATAAGATTTTTTTTTCAAATATATTGCTTGTCTGTAGGATGAAAAACAAATCTTGTGTATTTGCTTTTTAGCTTTGTTTAGATGTATTGGGTCTAATTTTTAGATTGTCCTGGGCCACAATGCATGAAAACTACTATCACACCGGTAATCAGTGCGACGGAGTCGTCATACCGGTAATCAGTGCGACGGAGTCGTCATACCGGTAATCGATGCGAATTCAACCTTTCTTTGCTATGGCCTTAAGTTTGTAGAAGCACTGAGGCCTTGTTTCAGTCTGACAGGAAGTTAACCTGATATAGTAAATTTTTTTGTTAGTAAAGATATTTAATACTAGTTTCGCATCTTTAACAAAAACAAATGCTTTATCTGTTCATAGGTCACATCTTAAAGATTTGTTAAATTATGAAGTAAAATACACCCTTTAGTTAATGTAAAACTGTATAAGGTGTAATTACTTATCAAAATATCAGTGTATTCAACTTCCCCTCTTACAGTTACAAGTGCCTCATAAGCTTTTAACTTTAACATTTTTTGTGAAGAAAGATGAAGTATGAACTTGGCTTGACCATCATCGACAAAAGGTTAAGATCTTGACAAAATCAAATTACGAAAAGATCGAGCCATTGTTGAAGTATGAGCCACCAGATGTGGTAACTACATCTAGTCTGGCATCCTGCCCTAGCTCATTGTGCCACGTCTAGTCTGGCATCTTGCCCCAGCTCATCGTGCAACTTCTATAGTCTGGCATCCTGCACCAGCTCATCGTACCACGTCTAGCCTGGCATCCTGTTGCAGCTCATCGTACCACGTCTAGCCTAAAATCCTGCCCCAGCTCGTACCACGTCTAGCCTGGCATCCTGTCCCAGCTCATCGTACCACGTCTACTGCCGATTGATCAGGAGCCAGAACCCCAAGCAAATTAACTTCGACGCGCTATATTCATTTCATAATGACGCTCAACAATATAGTTATTGTATACATTTTGGAAGGAAATTTTGTTTTCATCATATCTATTTTAAGCTTATCAAGCCAGAATAAAAGAAATGTATCTCGAATTGGTAAAATGTTTTTTTTTTCTTGGCTAGTCTTCATACTCCGAGCTAAACGTGCGAATTTAATGGAGAAGTTGATATAGTGGGAAACAGGATTTTTGGATGTATAAAATCTTTAATTTCTACAACTTTATACACAACTGTCGCTCACTACACTTTAGACAGAAGCAAAATAAGAATTGCAAAAATCAAAATCGTTGTCTTCCTTCAACCAGTGCAATAGCGAATTAGCACTCTGATCAGTGATAAAAAATAGTTGTATTAATATATAATGTCCGTCGGTCAACATATGTTGAACTGCATCAGATCTATAAATTCAAGAAGGTCGGCTGTCAGTTTATTAAATATTGGTTTGTAAATTATAAGCAAGTTTTGGTGGTACAAGAGGAAAACAAATTTTGGAAATATTTTTTTCACAATTTGTTTTGTATAATGCAGGCTGAATACTATAAGATAACGTGTTCATCATATTGCTTGTCTGTAGGATGAAAAACAAATCTTGTGTATTTGCTTTTTAGTTTTGTTTAGATGTATTGGGTCTAATTTTTAGATTGTCCGGGGCCACAATACATGAAAAAAACTATTGAAGCCTAGATTATTCCGAACTGCTATTCCAAGTATTTGATCTTACATTGCTCGTTTACTTCTGTTTCTTTGAACGTATCGTTTTGGTTATTCATGTTTTATGCCCTTGTTTACTCTTAACGTAGATAGTGAGAATATTCTCAGACGTCAGTAGTACATTGTTTAACAAAGTATTCTTTTTAATGTACAGTAATGCTTAAAGGGAAACTTATTCACCTATTTCTGGTAACGGTTTTTTGTCAATACATAGCTATACGAAGTATAAAATTTAAAGACTTTAAAAAAATCTGAATTCATCTTTGAATATTTAGATCATCTATGATGGATAAACAACTATAGTGAACATATCTTGGTTATTTTTGTCCACAAAAGATATTTTCTTAAATATTGGCTTGAACTATCTATACAATATTTAGAAAAAGTATCTATATTCCTTAGGGTGAAGTCAACATAAACTTGACTTATAAGGACTGTTTCAATAGTAAAATTAAACCACATTACATGTCATTATTCTGTAGTGCTGCTAACAAACAGTAGTAAATTATTAGGTAACACCCATAAAATAAATATTCAGACCTTAGTTGCAACAAAATACATTAATAGAGGACAAAGTCATCATACCAGTCATCAATGCGACGAAGTCATCATATCCGTAATCAGTGCGACGGAGTCATCATGCCGGTAATCGATGCGACGAAGTCATCATACCGGTAATCAGTGCGACGGAGTCGTCATACCGGTATTCAATGCGACAAAGTCATCATGCCGGTAATCAGTGCGACGGAGTCGTCATACCGGTAATCGATGCGACGAAGTCATCATACCGGTAATCGATGCGACGAAGTCATCATACCGGTAATCAATGCGACAAAGTCTTCATACCGGTAATCAGTGCGACGGAGTCGTCATACCGGTAATCAGTGCGACGGGGTCGTCATACCGGTAATCGATGCGAATTCAACCTTTCTTTGCTCTGGCCTTAAGTTTGTAGAAGCACTGAGGGCTTGTTTCAGTCTGACAGGAAGTTAACCTGATATAGTAAATTTTTTTGTTAGTAAGGATATTTAATACTAGTTTCGCATCTTTAACAAAAACAAATGCTTTATCTGTTCATAGGTCACATTTTAAAGATTTGTTAAATTATGAAGTAAAATACACCCTTTAGTTAATGTAAAACTGTATAAGGTGTAATTACTTATCAAAATATCAGTGTATTCAACTTCCCCTCTTACAGTTACAAGTGCCTCATAAGCTTTTAACTTTAACATTTTTGTGAAGAAAGATGAAGTATGAACTTGGCTTGACCATCATCGACAAAAGGTTAAGATCTTGACAAAATCAAATTACGAAAAGATCGAGCCATTGTTGAAGTATGAGCCACCAGATGTGGTAACTACGTCTAGTCTGGCATCCTGCCCTAGCTCATCGTGCCACGTCTAGTCTGGCATCTTGCCCCAGCTCATCGTGCAACTTCTATAGTCTGGCATCCTGCACCAGCTCATCGTACCACGTCTACCCTGGCATCCTGCTGCAGCTCATCGTACCACGTCTAGCCTGGAATCCTGCCCCAGCTCGTCGTACCACGTCTAGCCTGGCATCCTGCCCAGCTCATCGTACCACGTCTACTGCCGATTGATCAGGAGCCAGAACCCCAAGCAAATTAACTTCGACGCGCTATATTCATTTCATAATGACGCTCAACAATATAGTTATTGTATACCTTTTGGAAGGAAATTTTGTTTTCATCATGTCTTTTTTAAGCTTATCAAGCCAGAATAGAGGAAATGTATCTCGAATTGGTAAAATGTTTTTTTCTTGGCTAGTCTTCATACTCCGAGCTAAACGTGCGAATTTAATGGAGAAGTTGATATAGTGGGAAACAGGATTTTTGGATGTATAAAATCTTTAATTTCTACAACTTTATACACAACTGTCGCTCACTACACTTTAGACAGAAGCAAAATAAGAATTGCAAAAATCAAAATCGTTGTCTTCCTTCAACCAGTGCAATAGCGAATTAGCACTCTGATCAGTGATAAAAAATAGTTGTATTAATATATAATGTCCGTCGGTCAACATATGTTGAACTGCATCAGATCTATAAATTCAAGAAGGTCGGCTGTCAGTTTATTAAATATTGGTTTGTAAATTATAAGCAAGTTTTGGTGGTACAAGAGGAAAACAAATTTTGGAAATATTTTTTTCACAATTTGTTTTGTATAATGCAGGCTGAATACTATAAGATAACGTGTTCATTTTTTCTCTAAAAACTCAGTCTCAGTCAGTAAATTCCAAGTCCAGTATTGACTACATAAGGTATGCATAGTATTACTAATTTCCTTATTCATTACGATAATCTGTTTGAGAGCTTCAGAAGTGGACCAAATTCTATCAGATCTCTTAGTAATACCCTCAAGTGACAATGCCATTACTTATTCTATGTTGTTGTACTAAGCCAATTTAAACAACAAAAGATTTGGATTAAAAAATCATTAATTCATAATCCAATGACTTTTTCAGTTGTATTAATTCGTTAATACGTCTATAAAAGTTAACGTGTGAAAGTCCTTCAGATTATGTACTATGCGTAAAATATATTGTTGTGGTCTATACACATGCTAAATCCGCCGTGGTCGGTCCCAACAGAAATGGGGAAGGTTGTGCACAGAGCCAGCACCCCGTCACGTAAAAAATTCTATCTTTGGAAACCACATCATCATTTTTTCACCAAATAACTTACATAGTTGGCACTCAAGGAACTTGAAGATGGTATGACTGTTACTAGTAAAATTTAGTGAATACACATCATCTTTATTTGTTTGTTTGTTATTTAATTTATAAATTTTCATATAAATGAATTAAAGATATAACAATGTTTTTTTAACTGAATGTATTAATTATCATGTATTTCAGCGGCGAATCCGGGGAGTTCAGTGGCTTTTTATAAAATCTCTCGATGTTTGTCTGTACTTTATATTCTAATTGTAATATTTATTATTTTTCGTCTTGAAAAATAGCGTAGACATCTTTCCCCGCGAATTAAAAAAAATCCTCATAAATGTAAATCGCCCCTATATATAGTTCTTAACAGTATAAATGCATCAGCGGCATAAAATTATATAGAGAAATGGCAATTTAGTGTAGTGTCAATGAGATTGGAAAATGACTAAAAAGTGAAGACCACTTATAACATTTACAAGCAATGGGATTTTAAAGATTCTTTTCATTTGTTTGTAGACTCAATCTGTGAAAATATGTTAAATGAAAAAAAAATATGACAATACAGGAATTCCTTTCCCTTTTCGGCTATAGCTCCCCTAGGGGCAAACATTTTATTAGCTGACATTTTTCATCCCTGTTGGGTTGTTGTCCCTTTGACATATTCATCGTATCCATTCTCATTATATTCGACACTCTAAAGAGTATCTACTTGCACGTAGTTCATGACAACTTCAAATCTACAACTATTAGCTGGTACCGATGGTTCCACCTATCAGAAGACGACGTTTTTTAATAAGGCAGATAAAGGCTCCTTCCTATGACACATCGGAAAATAAAATAAAAAGGCAAGTATCTTAATTAAAGAAATTATTTAGACCATATTTACTTTTCAATGAAGAATATACGAAGCTAGCTTAATGTGTATTATAGTTATTTTATCATTCGGAAACATTCGGTCATTTCGGCTGCACTAAAATTTAACCCAGAAATCCCGTGAAGTTTCGCCTGATGTAACTTCCTGTCAGACCAAAATTAGGCGCTTAATAAAGTGTTTCAAATCAGCATTGATGACCGTTTTGGGGAGTTGGTCTTCTCTTATTAGTAACTCTCTAGTAGTTCTCTTATTTTGCACTAAAGATTTGAGATGGCCATTACTTACTATGTATTCCAAAGTTTGTTTTGATTTTAGTTCACTTTCATTTTTGCCGTCTCCTCCAAACTTCACTCTGCTATTACGTTTATTGTTTCTGCTTATTTAAATTTTCTGTCCTTATTTATTTACAGATAAAAAAAGACGTGACCATTTAGGTTACTTTGAAGAAGGTATTTTAGTATCAATTTTTTAACGATACATTATGACAACGCAGTGAAGTGCCTCAAAATAAGTCTACGATGGAAAGACAAGCACGAAATGTCAAAGGAAACATCTATAGCTAATGATATTGACTCGAGTTCCATTACTTCAGCAAAACTTCTTTCTGCGTCTGATAGTTGACGAGACCGGAAATGACATTTGAAGTGAGTTTCCATTGATTCCGAATTAAGCAAGTTATAGAAAACCGGTATTCATCGAAAAAAAAAAAAAAACATTAAGAAAACTGGCAGCAAGCAAACAAACATGACCCACTGCTACATAACAGTGTTTAGGACAACATTAGTCGTAGCAGGCCATTCATCGTCGTTCATTGAAGACCAAAGGGTGGCCTTGAGCTCACAATTTTCATCCTAGTCCGGTTGGTATCTTTTGACATACTCACAATATATCCACTCTCCACAGTGTTATCATGGTCAGTAATCCAGCGTTGAGTACTCTAGCTATTACGATTACTACCGTGTATTTTAGAGCATTATGTTAGGGAAATAAAATGAATTGGAAAAGCTATAGTCATGTAAATATACTTACTGTTTGACGTCGAAGAGTCGTCGTACAAGAAGTCAGATGCGGGGTAATGTTTAATATCTAATGACTACAGATTTTTATTTCGTTAGAATTTTAACACAGTTGGTTTTTCTATAGCATATGATATGCGTTAACTATTTAAGCATCATGTTATGTAACTGTATATGGTGTATTAATTTTGTTCTATTTTACAAAGTCATCCATGTTCTAAATTGCATGCGTAGATTGAACTGTCATGGGGCCAGTCAGGGGAAAAAAGTTTGGATTGCCTTTATGGTACTAAAATGTCAATTCCGGTTCCAGTTAAAGACACGAGCATTTGAAGTACTGATAAGTCTGGAAGTAAATTCGAATGTTACACATCCTAAATAGTACATCAACTTGCAAATGACAACGAAATGAACTGCTGAGAGTCAGCATTACACGGTACTCAAACTGAATATATCGCATAACGGCAAAAACAAAAAAAAAACAAAAACAAAAAAAAACAAGACTTTATATCATGTGAACTATGGAGTAGGTCTTTTACAGCACTAAGTAATTGTACTTTGACTTTATATGCTCCTGCCAACATCCAGACTTGCTTAAAAATGAACTGTGCGATTAAAATGTGATGCAATAACTTTAGAAAGGTACGGCATAAAATGTATTCGGCATGTAACATTTGGCTACTTGGAATAACGTCTAAGTACTCGAGGCAACTTAGTTTTTATTAATCAACGAGCTCAAAGCACAAATGTATGTGCGAATCCTGTATCTAATGTTCTTTTTTGGTGTCTTTATTTCTAAAACCTGTCCCCTTAAGTTACCTCACAAAAGTAAGTAATTTATGAGCTATCATATTACATAATTATCAATGAAATATCCACTTCAACAGCATGTGTATTCAACCAGATAAAACAGTTTATGCTCCCCGTATTGACTGCGCTGCGCATCAGTATCGTATACAGTGAATAGACAATAAGTTTGCGTGAGCGTGGCGCGTGAGAATTGTCCATCTACTTCAGAAATGGAAATTTAATTTTGATTTATTTTAGTCGATTACATTTCTTTAAAAACATCAGCTAAAATGTTTCTTCAACAACATGTACGTTCATTCTCAGGTGGACTGTGGTTGGTTATGGCGTGTTGGTACTTAGATTTACCAGTCAGTATATCACATGATCGGAATTAATTACAGTTCGTGGTTTAACATCTGTAGAACTTCACTTATATTTCATTTTGTCATCTTCTAAACGCTTATACCAGCCTTGCATAGGTATAGATTTCTTATAAAAAGTTCATGACAGTCGTGTATCTATTTCTATCCCTTACAATTGTTCAAATGATTATTGTGTTGGACCTTAAATTTTTCAGATGGTGATAAAATATAGAAATTCATGTCGAATGTGTTGTGTTATTGTCACATAAGAATTACTATTTATAGCATATTACACAGTGCAATGAAAGTATGCACACCATTTAACTTCTCTCGATAACAGATGCGGAAAGTCGAAATAGCCGGAAACTGCATGTAACGCTTACCCTACCATATACACCTGATCCATGCTCTTAGCTTCTAGTTGAGCTGGATTTGCCCATTTACATTTGTTTCTCTGCACGTGTTATTTTGGTTTTCTTTTCTTCATGTTCTTTGTTGTGTTTGTATAATTACTCTGCCTAGTTGTTAACCTAAGATTATATTCTTTTGATTATATCAGTCAAACCTTGGTTCCTTGATTTCCTTTCCAAGTTTAAATGCCAAAAAAATTACAACAACCAATGATTTAATCGGAGTGAAAAACAAGCAGGGCGATTAATAACACAACTGCATCGATAAAGGGTAGTAACAAAATTACTGAACTGATAGGCAAGAGTCAAAACGAATAGTCGAAAGAAAGTTCATATACCAAATGCGATACGAAGGAAAAACAGGAAAGTTAGAAACAACCGCATGTATTACCGAGTGAAGTGATGGATTGACCCAGTTTTATAGCGCTATATTACCATACGACATACAAAGAGTATTGCATTATCCAGCAAAATGAATGAGAAATGAATGAACTGTTCCCATAGTCGGTGGAAATATTTCCGAAGAAAATAAGTTGGATGTCGAGCAGGACGTCTTATACTTCATATTGTTCACATCTTTACACTGTAGCCAGCCAAAATTATGTTACAAAGTTTGATTGAAAGGGCAGCATGCATATCAACATGCTGTAAAAAAATGAAAATTGGAATAAGACGTATGTCAAACCTTGGGAGAACAAGCGTTGAATAGATATGCTGTTATTGTCCTGCTTTTTCCAAATAGAAATACAGTTTTTTTCATATCTTCAAAAAATCAATCAATCTCTGTGAGTAATTGTTTCCTAATGTTGTATTTTCATTTTGGATAGTTTTTTGTTCGTATAACGGTATATTTGACGTTTCCTGAAATGCGGGTCTGCTCCGACTTCCGGATAAAAATTAGTTAACTTTTGTCTCTTTTCCTGTCAGTTGCAGTGTTTATTTTTATTTTTTTATCTATTTATTTATTTATTTTTTTTTTTTCTTCTATATTTTTGTTTGTGTTAAAAGAACTTAAAATTGTGTATTATCAAGTCCCTTTTTCCCAAAATGCAGAAAGATACAAATTAATTACTTCCATCAATGTTTGTAATACTATGTTAAAGTGTTACTATGGTACTGCACAATCAGACTGCATGATGTCTTTTAAGTTCTGATATAATTTACGTCGCAGGTGCATTTCTTCATCCGCACAAAGAAAATGTACTTGAGTTCCGGAATATCGAGATTATTTTGCGGATGGCGTGTACATGAAGTGTGCGTTATGATCTTCACAATTTTGTCTCATGTGTACAGGTACAACTTGTGATCCTGAACAGTATTATGTGGGTGTCAATTTTATTTTTTTTTTGTTTTGTTTTGTGGCTTTCCAATAATAGACTCTTGATCGATGGTACGTTTCAACTGTTCAGCGTTGCCATATTTTTTATTGCGCTTTGTCCGCGATTTTTACTCTTTCTACAGTTGAGATTAGTTAATTGGGTAAACAGAGTAGACGATGATCGGTATAATGAAGGGTAATTTGAATGTGATCAAGTTTTAAGGTGATCGGTTTAATGAAGGGTCATTTGAATGTGGTCGTTTGACGGTGATAGGTATAATGAAGGGTGATTTGAATGTATTCAGGTTTTACATTTTGTTATTTAAACAAGTATAGGTGTTTCTGTCTGTGTTACACATCCATACAACCATTTAAAGTTTGTCTTTTTAAACTTAACTTATTCATATCATTAGTTTTCAACGACTAAGTTTAAATGAAACCCAATTAATTTCGAAGTCTCATCTCCATATTTTATCTCAAAACTGAACAGCATTTACTTCTCATACCTTCAAGTTACAATTACATTTTGCTATGATTTTTTGTCAACCTTATATTGAATGCCCCAACAGTGGATTTCCTAGACATGGGACTTTAAATTACTTGTGAGCATTTTCTCGTAAGTTAATACACAGGGCCTTATATAGAAATTAAGGATGCAAAGACTTTAAAAACGTAATAAAGTTTTAATACTTAATAATAAATTATAACAATAAAAATAAGAGTATTGCACAGACTTGGAGTACGAATCTTGGATCCTTAGGCGAGTCATCTGAAACGAGAAAAAGCAGTTTAAGAGATTTAATTCCACTGTGTATTTATTTCAAATCAATGCAGTTACTTATTGATTTCACCATTAACTGCACATTTACGATTCAACCTAAGGGTAATGAAAGCTTTGTATCTCTACTAAATTGTGCGAGATCATTTTCTGTACTAATTACTTAAGCATTTTATTGTCATGACAACACAGGACCTTTCAGCATTTCCTTTACTTTTTATTGTGGAAGTGTTATTTTAAAATGTTCTTTTTTACTTAAAATTGTTTAGATCTGATAGCTGGCCAATTAAGTAAATTTGCTGCTATTAACTTAAATTATTTTTACACGAAAACAGTGAACAATGTTTAAATTACAACACCATTTAGATGTAACATAACGCTCAAATTAACTTTTTGGAAAATTTCATTGGGCTGACAAAACGGATAGTTTCGATTTTTAGTTTTCAATACTCCTGTCATCATAAGGATATCTGACTGTTTTTTTATCAAGTGTAGACTACTCTTTCTTCAGAAGTTAAACAGCAAATAGTCACCGGTGCATCTGATATCATTCGTAACGAATTTCAACGGAATTTTTTGAAGTTTTATGTCCCATGAGTAGAAAATGACCGACATGGCACGGTACAACCTTCAAATCAATATCAGGCTTTTTGCAATTTTGTTTCACACAGATGTGACAGGTCTCAAAAGCAATCTGGTTCCCAATATCATTATGGTAAAAGGAACCAGACAAGCGGAAGTAATGTTTTAGAGATTGTCTCATTATCGTCATTTGTTGCTATTTAATGAATGTCTTTAATCGAATCGGAAGTCAAGCATATTAACAATAAATCATTATCATGATGCATCATAGGACTTAAAAAGACATTTGAACAAAAATTGTACAAATGAAAGGTCCTTGTATTCCAGATACAGATCTTTAATTTTATCATGAGCTGTCCAGAGTCTTACTACAACTTACCGGAATAAAATCTGAGTTAACAACTTTGGTCTTTCTTTTCACTTGTACAACTCTGTAAAACGAAAGTGTTTCCATGAACAAACAGCATGGAATATCAAGATAAATTATATTCGGTTCTTGAAACAAAAAACCTTCGTTGATACCAATACTTCATCTACATGTTAACAAAAAATACAAAGTCTCTTTTTTAAGATATGATTTGGGAAATTTGTGTTACGATTGTTAGTGTCTTTCGTTGTTTTATATATAATCCGTTTTGTTTGGAAAGAGTTCATGTTTCCTAAAGTTTTATCACTAAGCTTCTTAGTCAAAGTCAGTTCCTTTTTTTCTCTTGGTTTTCACTGTGTGTATATTCCTAATGAAATAAGTTTTAATTAACTTCTAAATCAGTGTTGCTATAAACGGAAACTTATAAAAAGATATTTTAACAGAGTAAATATGACAATATTGTATCTAAAATTACACTTTGCGTTTAATAAAACAGCAGTATCCTTTGATAATGATAACTATAAATATACAAACCCATAAATGCATAAAGTAGCTCGGCTTTCTTAAGATTCGTCATGCGTAGATCCACCGCTTATATCATTCTTTATGGACTTAATAAGTTCTTATTGATAAAGTTCAGTTATGAAGAAAAACAGAAATCAAAACATATGAATGTCTTTAAAAATCATCATTCACCAACTTCTTTCCTATTCTTTTCGCGGGACTCTGAATCTGAAATGAGAAAATACACAAAAGGTAACCAAATATTAAACCGCTTGCGTTCGAATTTAATGTGAGTTTGGAAACGGTTTTTGAACTCATTTGATCTGCATGAAGAAAATTAACTGAAGTCTTTTGATGCTTCTTTCATATCAATAGCCCCTTGATAAAGTTCAAACGAACACGTCTTCATATTAAATTGATATTAAATCATGTCAACTGTATTTTAAAGAATCAACTGGTGACGTTAATAGTAAAATGAAAAATGACTTTCCTTAAAGCAGTAAAAGTCGAATTTAGGGTGGGCGAAAATGGCTGAAAATCAATATCTGTAATAGAATCTTTGCTCGTAAATTACACTGATTTGTAAAACTGTGTTGTACATGGCGATTTCAACTCCGACCCTGACCAATCCACGTGTTCACGAGATTTTACGATCTGATAGAACATGGTATTTATTGTACCGTTTTAGTTTCGTTTCTTTTATGAATGAGAAACCGTGATCTTGATCAATTAATCACATTCAAAATCAAGTTAAAGATTCTTCATTTTGATAAAACGTCCATAAGAAATGGATAAAATGCAATATAATGGAATCGGGGAAGGGATGGACTCATTTTTCCGTGTTCTATCTCACCATTAAACGGAAATTTAGTACTATAACCATCGATTTAGCGATAAAAAAAGATCATCATCATTGTATGCCATCCCATTAAAACTTTCTTTTCACGTGTGAATAGAAAGATATTATTTTTTTTGGAAAGATCAGCCTCTGTCTAGGGTAATCAATTAGGAAAATGAATATCGTAAAATTTCTTACAAAATTATCTACGGACTTTCTAAAAATAAGGGTATCGGTAATCGATAGTCAATTAACTAAACATAACGATTATGAAAATTCTCCAATAACTTTACTCTGATAAAGGACCACAATGTTTAAGCAATTTTCAAAGTAAATCAGGGATATGAAAATGATTTCAATGGCGGATCCACGTTTTAAAAAAGATAGGGATGATTAGGAGGAGCATAAAATAAAAATTGGTTACTCGTTTTTTTTTTTTTTATTATTTTTGTGTGGGATGTTTTTACTTTGGTTCTTAAAAAAACTGTTTTCGCTGAACATGCAGATCTCAAAATATTTCATTACTTTATTTTCTGTTCAAAAAGCAGGAAAATCCCTCTCTATGTACCTTATTTCAGTTACTAACATTTTAATTAAACAATCGTTAAAGAACGATGAGGAAGGAAAATCGCTGGCTTTCATGCATCACATCGTTTGGTTGGTGTAGGGATCATATTTTAGTTCGAGAGTATCAGTGCATCTAAATAGATTCACATAGAGACGGCAATGTATAACCAAGCCGCTATATTACGTTTTGCATCAAATATACTAATTTAAATCTAAAGACTCAATCAAACTGTCAATGGTTTAGTCAATACCTTATCAATGACCTATTCAATAAAGTTTGATTCTGTGAAAAACTATCATTTTTCATCAAATAACTTGATACTAGTGATGTAATTTATATAGTATCTAATGAATTGTTATTGTATGTGGACGGTTCGTTATTTCATTTGTTTGTTTAAGTGCTATTTGGGTCGTTAGCTATGACAATTGTTAACAAAATCCTTAACCATACTATTACCACTCTGTAACTGTTCATGTAAAACAGACAGTTGTGTTACCAAACATGAAAAATTAATTAATGTGTGTTTCCAATAGATCTGTCAAATCAGTGCAAACAGATAAAGACTACTGGGGCGCAGTATGCGCTTCAGATGGTTGGAAAATTGTGAAAAAAAGAAGGAAACTTATGCTGAATTGTACATGTAACTTTCACGGAGAAGTATTACACTACATCAATACAACTATTAATCAATTCAAAGGCATTTTTTTCTTCAATATCGATGCATTTTAAGTTTTCAATATACTGACTGTGTAACCGTTCGAAAACTTTTTTGGATGCATTATGATTTAAAAGGTGCTCCTTTCATCGAATTTCAAAAGACCATTTTAAAATGTTGTACAGCAGCAATTTTGTATTTCAAAAGTATGAAAAGCTTTCGAAAATTTTCTGTTATTTATTGAAGTTACTTCAAATATTAATATTCCGACGATTTTAAAGCTCTCTAAAGTAAATAAAGTCCAGCCTTTCAATTTTCAATCTAACTTAGACGACTGTCAGACACGGATTTTACAAATATGGACCAATATTGTTCTGAAGTGGAAATCAATGTGGCTAATGGCGGTCAAATTCACTCCGTATTTGTTCTGGTATTTACAATCATCTTTCCTATAGTGCTTCCATAATTGTCAGAAAACTTCAAAGTAAACAAGATGACATGAATTTCAAATTCATATCAGTGCTACCTTTATCGTCCATTAAATATCGGATAGTTCTTTATGTTACTATTAAGGGGGAAGATTAGCGTTTTAATGCTCAGATACTTTGGGGTTTTTATGTACAGTATAGTATTCGTTCATAAGACTGATTGCCGTGTACAAATCTTAGTGAAATTTCTTATTTCTGTAGGAGATCGACATGAGACATGATATGGAGACATCGTAACTACATACGGGTATCTGAATCTGCTCACTTACCTTAACATTGACTGGCCTGCCAGTGTACTTTATTTTTCTGTTTTGTTTTTAAAGAAAACGTCGAGAATGGTTCAGTATTTGGTTGTTTTCTTTCATATTCATTTTCGGACCAATCCCAGATCGCCACAGAGTCAGAAATAATTTCTGGTCTGACTTCGTCGACGGACGCCTAAAATATTGAAGAAAAAAATAAGAAAACCGAAGGATTATATAGGTATAGGTTATTCACATCTACACTTAAGTAGCCGTCTTTGTAAGAATCATACATAATCTGAAAAACGTGATACACCCCAAAAAAAGGCTACATACTTTAATTTTTCAAATTAAGTTGTTTTGTGGGTCTTTATAATGGAATGTACAATTATTCATTCCAATCTGCCTGCTCTTAGGAGATAATCAACATTGGAAATCCAATAGATTCTATTGTATTTGAGTGTTATTTACAGAGTTACAAATGTACCTCCCTTAATTTTGAAATCTACAGTGCATTCTACATGTATATAATTTTTATCTCCTAAGAACACAGGTTATATGAAAAACCGAATGTTAATTTCTATGAACTATGGCAGTTCAAACAAAATATCAAAAATAAAAATGTGTAGGCTTTTCAACCATGAATCACATTTTGCATGATTCTTAGCTGAAGTACTACTTAATATTTTAGCACCATATGCATTACATATGCAGATGTGCAGAAAAAGTATAGAATTACTAATTATAGGCATCTAACCATACAAAGGACATTCGACACATACTTCCATGCAAACAGTCAATTTCATGCATAATTTCTCAAATTAACGATAATTATATACCAGTAATTAATGCATAACCTTTTAAAAGGTGTATGTTTAAAATACATGTCCTGCCATTTAATTCTTTTAGGTGGACGGACATTCAAAAAATAACATTAGTATAAATATGTTTATGCGACGATATTGCAACTTTTACACGGAGAGCAACTACCGGACAACAGAAAATGAAAATACATGTCAATTCAAACAATAAAGTTCAGATGATAATATAAACATTTTGCGTGATAAGTCGTCATTTTTAACGCTTTCTTGCAACTACTAAACAAAATACAAAACTTTGGGAAAAAAGAATATCATTCACAATATTATTCAAACTTTTAATCCATCTTTGACCTATATTTAATAATTCCAGGGTATATTCCAGTGTGCTTGTTGTTGTTTTTATTTTTAATTTTTATATTTTTTTCTCAAGGGAAATATCGTTTTCGAATGCATTTTATACCATTTCTTAACTCAAAAAGTAAATGTGTTGAAATTTGCCGCAATTATCTAAAATCATTCTGTCAACTTGTCAATAGGTTAAAAAATAACATGAAAACATTATATACGGCGACAGTTTGTAATTAATACACCTAATTATGGGCTGATAGGGGTACAAATACAACCCTGTCTGACACCGCTGACATGATTTAATTCTATAACTACCATATCTATTACATTTTATATGCCTATCCTTGTTCGTTTTGTTAAATTGTTTTGTAATAAATAGGTTTGGTTGAAATTATAATTTGGTATGTACTTGACGTTATTGTGCACATAGTTGATTTGGTAATAATTGCATTGAAAGATATTACTGCATCAGAAAGCTACATGTATGAAATATACGGTATTTACTAAAATGTCACAAATAAAATACTAAGACCAAGTAATCTGACAACTTCCAGTAGAAGATAGTTCTTAAATGATACTTTTTTACTTTCAACAAAAAATTAAAAAAAACCAAACAAACAAGCAAATCAACAACTAAACAGTTTAAAAACAAGCGCGTTGAAACTGGGATCAATTTCTGAAATGTTGACACCGCGCTTCCCCACCCATCCAAACAGACAGTAAAAAGTTGAGACTGTTTTCCGTTCTGTAGATCTTGGGGTTACAAGAGCGTGAGATAAAAAAAACTATACATATCAAGTGAGGACAAAATACTCTTTAAAAATTCATGTCATAATGAAATTTAATAGTATCACAAGATTTACTTTTTGTCACTTAAGATATAAAGTATACATTTTTTTTTCCGGAGATGCCATTAAATGTTACGTCAATTTCATGTTCCATAGCTACTTCGTTTATACGATCTATTTCAGCCGAGCAAGACAATACTCGTAATTAGATGACATAAAATAAGACCATCGTGCTCCGACCAATATAAAAATTTTAAAACGATTTTAAACCAGATCGATTAAATTATTCATTATTCATTGACAACCGAAGTAGAATATAACTCAGCAATGATAACTTTCTTCAGTAAAGCTCTTACAAAGATAGGAAGTAGATGATTATTGATTGTTTATTTTATTACTCAAATTTAATGTGATTCATACTTGTATCAGCCTGACAAGAGGGACGCTTAGTTGATTCAATTTGTCACAAACATAATAATTAATTCAAAAGCCAAATCTTTAAAATAAACATCTTCTGTTTCTTTTCATAATATTTGTACATATTATAAGAAGTGACAAGTTGTTTAGTCTCTTGGTACAAAACAGAACCTAAGCAGAAAATTATTACTATAATAACAAAAATACGCTTAGACATGTCTGAAATTGGAATAACGTAACCCAATAAAAGATTATAAAGTTTTTATAAAAATAGAGCATTAATCCTTACCACCGTTGTAAATGGCTTCTTTATAGGATTAGCTTTACTGCTTCGGTCACTTCTCCGGAGGGAATTAGTACCATTCTTTTGTAGTATGCCACGAGTGCAGAGATCATTGAAGCGAATATCGGAACCTTCGCTGTCCGTTTCCAGCGACGAGCAAGTTGTTACACTCTCGGCAATCTTTTCATGTTGTTGACGCTCCTTTCGCTTGATCAAACAAATTGCCAAAACAATAAGAATTGACAAAACAACAGTTATACAAGATATGGCCACTGCAATAGCAAAATATTTTATCTGGCTTTCTGAATGACTAGCTGCCATGACAGTTTTATCTACTATGACTAATTTCACACTTCTGCGACGTTCTTTATTCCCACCATCTACCGCTGTCAAAATCATATCGTATGTACCGATATCAGATAAATCGAGTTTGGAAGTCACAGATAATTTTCCAGTGTAATCGTTCAAAGCAAACATGTTTAAAATATCAGACCCGTTCATCGAGTATTTAATCTGGTCACTGAAACTTGTATCAGGGTCGTATGCTTGAATCGTAGCTAATACTGTATTTGGCACAGCTTGGTACGGAATGCTTATTTCTTCTATATCCTCCCCTGGATATATAAATATCGGTGGGTTGTCGTTCTCATCGTGAACGTTTATTATGACTATTGCAGTACTACTCCTAGATGGCGAGCCTCTATCTGATACCATAACTGAAAACTTGTAAGTTGGCATTCTTTCTCTGTCCAGATGGCTTGTGGTAAATATTGTACCATTCGATATAACTTTAAAAGGCAAATCATCACTGCCACTAGATACAAGAGTATAATCTAGCTCTGCATTCAAACCAGCATCTGAATCAAGAGCAATAACTCTTCCAACTGATAAATCAGATGGTTGGTTTTCTAGCACAGTGAATTGAAACTCTGTTGGAGTGAAAACAGGTTCATTGTCATTGGTATCGAGCACTGAAACTTCAACTATTGCACTTCCGGTTAATGGAGGCTGATGTTGATCAATGGCAAGAACTTTGAATGAAATTTTCGGATTTGTCTCTCTGTCTAGAGTTTTCTCAACGAATATCAAACCAGATGTGCTATCAATACTGAACATGTCTCGGTATTCATCGGCTACATCTAAACGATATAAAACTTTCTTTGATGCTGACACGTCGTTGTCGTTAGCGACTACCTGAACAATGCTGGTACTAGTAGGTCCATTCTCTTCCAAACTCACTTGATAAACTGCCTGTGTGAATGCAGGAGGCACATCGTTAACGTCCAACACATGAACACGAAAACTTCCCGACGAACTAAGTCGTGGCGATCCAGCATCGCTGCACGTCGTAACTACTTCGTGCCACTCATTCACTTCACGGTCGAGTGTCTTCCCAAGAACAATAATGTATTCGTTGTCTCCTTCTAATTTAAGACGGAAATGTTCATCATTCAGTGAGCATGTGACTGCCCCATTGTAACCACTGTCGAAATCAGTAACGGTTACTATTGCCAGAGTTACTCCGATGTTAGCATTTTCATGATACTCGACGTAGTCATCGTTTATTTTTTGTGCAATAGTAGTCACTTTCACTTCCGGTGCTGTGTTGTGCGTGTCCAGTACGTTCACGATGACTTGCGCTTGCGATGTCAATGAGGAATATGGAGGAACAGCTTTATCAATGGCTTGTATAATAATTACGAATTTTTTGCGTTTTTCGAGTGTCAGTGATTTTGTAATGCGTATGTCTCCATTTTGCGTATCGATGCTAAAAAGTCTTGAAATATCAGCAGACTGTAGAGAACTCAGTCTGTATTCAATTTCCCCGTTCACAGCCTCATCGGGGTCCGTAGCATGAACTCTAAGAATTATGGTAGTCTTAGGGAGGTCTTCGTTGATTGTGATATTGTAAATAGGTTTTGTAAATTTAGGTTCGTTGTCATTTACATCTTCTACTTGTATATCTATCGATAAAGAACCAGATTTTGACGGCGTGCCGCCATCTAATGCAATGAGCGTCAAAGAAAATGTAGCATTCGTTTCACGATCTAGCATTTGACTTACTTTGAGGGTGACTTGTGTTCGCCCATCCGGGAAAAAGTTCGTGGTAATGTCAAATGGAGAGTCTTCAGGCAAAAGCTGGTAATTTTGCACAGAAAATATCCCATGGTCCTTATCATCGGCGCTCCCTTTCCACACATGCGTTCCAACGACTGTCGCTTCAGAAAGTGGTAAGTTCACTACCGATGATGGAAAAGTCGGAGAATGATCGTTAATGTCAATGATATTCACATTAATGCTGATTTTGGTAAAGAAATCGCTCACCGACGTATCTGCAGCAACTTCAAAGTGTAGAATACAATTGTCAGAATACCTACACAGTTCGTCTCTGTCAATGTCCCTTTTTGTATATAAATCACTAGTACGTTCATTGACGGTGAAGTGTTCAGCATCTGCGTTACCACTAGTTAGCAGGGTGTATCTAATAGATTGAAATTCGTCATCACTAGAGATCTTTGGCGAATTACGTAAATCGGCACCGTCAGAAATTCGTCCTAAATAGTAGTCCGAACCTCTTTGCTCCTCTATGGAATAATTTACTGTTATTCCTCCAGAATTTCGGATCCATATCAACATAACTAATATTGATATTAAATGGTTAGACATTGTTATCTGTACATGATCGTGTCTTCTAGTCTGTCCTTTCACTTATTAATGAATTCTACAGGTATCCATCTGAATTTCTCATTATCTCAGTAAATTATATTTACTTTGTAGATAATACCCTTCGTCAACAATCAACACAGGGCTAATCCCAGTCTAAATCACATTATTCTCAGTGGATAATCTCTTTTACTTTTTAATCCGCAGTTTTTGTCACTTTCCTTTCCGTTGACTCGTTTAGATAGTTATACCGACTTTCACTTTAAATTTCCTATTACACTATAGTCCCTTTAAAATTATGATTTGATGTGCTGTCAGTAGAAAGTAAATAACACCGTATTCATCCGATCTCGTTTTGTCCTCTCTATTGATGCATAATACAGAATCTATTGAGAAACTACTACCTGTATTTACAAACAAGATCAATGCATATGGTAAAGCTCCGCCCACATTATAGCCAACAACCAATCAGAATTTACGATAGTAAGCAAATAATTACGTGAACCTATTTGGTCAATACAATTCTTTTATTTTTTTTGGAGTAATTGTGCCCGGTTTTTAGGTCAAATTATATATATAAAAATTATGAGTCATTTTTATTCAAATGAAAAACGCTTATTTTGTATTTTTAAAAATGACATTTTAACTAATAGTTGATCTTAGCGCAAATCTTGTCCAACAGAAAATCGACTTCGTGTATGATTATGAGTCTCAGCTGTTTCAAGGGCAAATGATAAAAAAGGGGTTAAAATTAATTTTTCTTTTAAACGCTGACAATTTTGGTGTAATTCGAATATCATTTTATTCAATATTTGATCTATATAAAGCGATACAAACATGAAATACAAAAAAAAATCATAATTAATGTAAACAGGGACGGATCAAGACATTTATAAAAGGGGTTCGATCCAGAAAAAAAGGGAAAAAAATAGTTTTAAAAATAGGATGGTCTATGTCAATAGTTTGCTCATGTTCGCACAATCTTTGCATAAGAATAACATTTTCCAACAAAAGCGGAGGCCTAACCCGAATCCCCCTTTTTGGGTCCGCCTCTGCCCTGGTTTGTAAAATCAGTTTTATATCGTTTAATCAATTAATCACACAATCAAAAAGGTGCTACATCAAAAACTTGTAAGGATCTATTAATTATTAAGTTCATTTTCTCATAATCTCTAAACATCCCTTCAAGTAGGAATGCGGCACGCGACTTTCTCTCATTCATTCTGTTCGTTTGCTGATAAATGACAAATTAAGTGCTGAATTTCCGGAAAGACGTTAAATCTACTGCAATAATAATCATACCCTAGCATCGTTCTGTATTAAGTTGCATGTTTTCAATTAGCAAGTAATCTTCAAGATATTGGATAGAGTCGTTAATCGGGTTTAATGTTGTTCCTTCACGAAATGCTCGTTACCTTAATGTTCTTGGTTAAAGTTTGGTAGCAAATTCGCAAAAGTGACGTATATACTTCGAAAGATAACTCTCAGATATGTATGCTAAATTTACAAGTATATAAAGTTTAAGCTAGGCCAGATTCATTCTACAAACCTTTAAACTGGTGCAAAAATCTGCTAAAAGTGGGTGGGGCACTCTACAACTGTCTGAGTAATAAATAATGTTGCAAAAAAAACTTTGTTTCAGAACTGACGAACCAAATTCAAACGTTTAATATATTCTCATAGTTTAATTGTAATTGCACGTGCATGCTCATTGTGTCACGACTACCCTAAACTTGAGTTTAATATTCTAAGGATGTGGCCTGTCTTTAACTTCATCTTTGCTGATGATGAAAATAAAGCGAAAAATCTTGACACTCTTCTTCGGCCTTTGTATACGTCAATGTGCTTGCTCATATATCCCATTTTTGTATATGCTTTTAATCTGTTAATGCCAGGATGCGACCTGTTTTAAATTTCTAAATTAACATATGATTTTTGTACAATTTGCATCTTTATTTAAGTTATAACGTCATTTCTTTGATTTCTAACGAACCCTTTATTCAAGTTTCGCCATTAATGTGTCAAAGAGTAATTATCTATCAAATTTAATTTTTTTTTAAATCCGTTAGTTCTTCACATGTTCGATCAAGTGTGTTTACTCAAGTTTCCAGTACTAAGCGAGAACAACGAAGTCCGAACTGATCAATTCGATAGAGTTGATATCTACTTAAGTCAACAGTTATTTGAGAACTGTAGAGTCATTTATGGGTGTTTTATGACCATAAATTATTCAAATGTTCATCATCTTTTTGTGTTTCATCAAAATATTTTATAAACTTTGAAGGACTGTTACCAGACAAAACATGATCTAACTTCATTAAGGACACAAACTATCGTAAATTCATCGTGGTTTTGAATACGTGTTGGCTTCTTTTCAGAATACTAGACGATAAATGTTAATTCCTAGCTGACGAAGCTTTTTTAGTGCACTATTTCCGATAACGCAGATGTCAAGCCAAAATATTTTGTAAAGTAGACACCGAAAATGCATGTAAGTGTAACATGAAACAAATCATAAATGTGTATACATTTTAAGTTTTCAAGGGAACCAATGTTCTAGTGGAAATAAAAAGAATGCAAACCAGGGGTAAAGGCAAGACACGGAAAACAGACAAACTCAACAAATAACATGAAATAACCAAAACAAATCGTACACAGATCAACCTTTTTACATTTCTTGTTATGATTCTTTACATATTTTCTAGGTGGAAATTAAAAAGAAAGCAGTTTAAGCAAAACACTTTGAAAGAAATATCCGAAAAAAAGGATAAACACAACGTAAATTAATTATTTTATTTTGGTAGAAACAAAATGGTCGAACAAATTAGACATAAACCCAGAAATGTGTATTGCATCAGTGTCAGCATTACTCCTCTATTGCGTGACCTGACACACATCAGGGGATATTACTCTCTGATTAACACCAGTCGCGTAATTATTGTAGCTTAATTCTCGTAAACAATGGCTGCTAAATTTGACACGTCTTATAATTACGAAAATTGTTATAACTAATTAAATGTACACAAAATTATCTATAACTTACGGCAGTAGTATTTATATATGTCGACCAAAAAGTAACTGATCTAACTTGGCTTAAGTTTGACATGTTATATACCAATAAATAGTAGTATTTAGCAGAGCACTCTGAAGCTCTATCCTGACGGTGCAATAACCGGCGCATCTGTTCAAAAATGGTGCCGTATGCTTATCTATGTCCTACTAGAAATCAAGACGACCCGTGACCAATGCCTTAATTCCATCCAAGACGACCTGTGACCAATGCTTTAATTCCATCCAAGACGGCACACGTTGTCAATGCCTTAATTCCATCCAAGACGGCACACGTTGTCAATGCCTTAATTCCATTCAAGACGGCACGTGCGGACGATGTATTTATTCCATATTAGACCCCTTCATTCCAAAATGGACATGAGAGTTGGTCGATCATTGATAATATTGTGTGAACTTCGACAAAAAACGGGTACATTTGCGCGACATTTACCAAATCACATTAACAAAACAATATTTGAACTATGACTGCATGTGTACCAGTAAAGTACTTACCGTCTAATCATATCCGTATAACTGAACTTGTCAGGACTCAGTTTTTGGTATATTAGTAACGGTTTTAACTTATCCTTAGCGTGTATTGATTATAGATGAATATGTCATGTTACAAGAGTTAACTTCGCTTTTATTGTTTTGTTCCGTTTGTTTTGGTTTTGGTTTTGTCTTTTGTTTGTTTTGTTTGTTTTGTTTTGTTTTGTTTTTTGTCTTTTGTTTATTTTTTGTTTTTTCTGTTGGTGGAATGTTTTAGTAAAACTCAACGTAATGATAGTTATTAATGCGGAGTTACAATCTAGACGCATAATACAATAAAACGACTCAATCAGCTTCTCTCTCCTTCTCTCTCCCCTCTCTCCTAGTTGAGGATGATGAATTGTATGAAACCGGACCCAGGGGAGTACAACAAAAAACATTGCGCATTGCTACATCTTATTAAGCCACTGTCTATTTCAGCATTGGAAAATCCAGAGGTGGGTTCTGGCCATTGAACCCCCTTTTTGAAAAACAAAATTTTATTCTTGTGCAAATATTTGGTAAAGATGAGCAAGCGATGACCTTGATCCGACACTTCTGAATGTATTAAAGATGTAAAAAATACATGATTAGTCGCGAAATGTTTGGTGAGGTGTTGTGACTTTAAATAAAGGAACGCACTGTAACTGTTTTTAGGACATTTAATTTGCTTCTAAACTGTAATTCAAAATTGAATTTTAATATTGTCTTATCTTTGTCCGCTACTGTCCCTGCATTCAATGGACGTCTGAGATTATCTTAATTAGTACTGTTGATATTTTGTTTGATGTTTTTATTACTGCCGAACTTTGCACATCGACATTGTTTGAGAATGATTAATTAATTTTGTCCATTCTTCAATACATCTCTCCAGAAACAATAGAAAAGCAAACACAATTGTCAAACTGATACTTCTGAACAATGACGGGTTGTGGAACGAACCGGAATCGTTTGTATACAACCACGCATTCTAGACTCCTTAGGGACCATATCATCAGCTTAATTATATATTGGAACAAAAAGCCTGGCTGATGAGATGAAACCTTTCCATTCAACTTCTTTCCATACACAGAAACATATAATGTATTTAATCTATAGACGTACTGGTTTGTAATAGATTAATGGTACCGATATGAAATTATTACTACCATTAAAAAGAAAGGGGATTTTATTTGGGGAATAAATACAATAACCCTTCATTACATTATATCTGTGGTCATACTGTTCTATTGGGTCAATAATGGACACAATCGATGTAAGGAGGGGTTTGACTGAGATGATAAAAATATTTTAAAATGGAATCATAGTAATCGTTTTTTTACAATGCACTTGTTCCAACATGCTTGTGTGCAACCATGTTGTGATACGCTATTTTGTATTCTTATCTTGTTTGATTTCTCAGATGTGTTGAATTTTCTACAGGCAATTAATTATCAGGTGAACATATCCCAAATCTTTTATTTTCTAACTTGCTGTTTTCATTCACCGTGTGCTAAAATAATGATTATTTCATCGATATACTCACAAACTCCGTAAGCTGTTACATTCATGGTTTAAAAGGTAGGAGCACTGCTATTAAAACTGACAAGATCAGACACCAGTCACCAATATTACTCATAAAATATATAATACTGCACACAAATTAACAAATATCATCATTACTTGCATGATTACGACAGTTCTATATTTTCCGACAGCTGTCATGACTTCAAAAGGATGCTTACACACACCATGTCATAATTTAGAAATGCATCGATTCGAACATAACGCGGTTTCAAATTAAATTCATTTCACTTTCGGACATTAATCTAATACGGGATCACGCAAATATTTGATTAAATTGCTTTTAATAAATCAGCACGACGTAACTAAAGATTGGTTAGTGACGATTGTTTTTTAATATATACATATGGTCTGTAAAAGAAGAAAGATGATACGATGGGTTATTATCTGTTCAGTATGGTCCATTGGCTGCATGCGATGTGGCACTTCCGTATTGTGGTTACAGGGCCGGATTCAGACACTATGAAATGGGAGGGTGCCATCTAAGGTTCCACAGAAAAAAGGGGGAACAAAATATAAGGACGGTCAACTCTATACGATTATGAATTCAAATGACATGCAAACGAAAACATACTTATTGAATAGTTATCGATGGCATTATTTGACAGTTGTCTGTATTATGAAGCTTTGAATAGAATTTGCATTTCCATAGGCACATTACATGAATATATTAAGAATGGGTCGTGTTTACTTCTCCAAATGCAACCGGAGGTGACGGTCTGATCATGTTAAAAGCAGATGACATTCTTCCTTCTAAATCTAAGCATGTTTCCGTTCAACTGTCTTTTTGTTGGTTTTTCTTTTGCCACCCCGTCACCATTAAAATGTGATCACGGGAACCAAAAGAATATACAGATTTATGGTTTTCACTTTCTCTTCTTTGGATAGTGTGGTAGCAGTATATATCTTATTACTGCTATTATTTTTGACGTCTACCTCCGATTATATGCGTTGGATGTAACGCGACTTGCAGACAAAAACAATGTTGTTTTGGGCCTTTTCTGATGATACAGCAACAAATTGTCATGTATACATGTCACAGTAGACATCGAGATCGTTGATAAACAACTCATTGATTTACTCAGAACTCTCAGACGTTTCAAGACTAAAACCTCACAGCGTTTACCTACTCTGATATCGAATCAATGTCTTCTTGTTCTCATTTTTCTATTTAAAATAGTTCTCCACAGCATCCATAAGAATTCCAATTTATAGAACGTGGGTCGCGGTATATATTTCGGACCTTTAGCAAGGACTTTACGGAGACAAACAAGCCTCACAGCGATCGATCAATTTCAAAACCCAAATACATGCAACTCAAGTGTGCAAACTGTTTGGCCAGCTTACACGTGCGAGCATAGGTTGGTTTTCTACAGAAAACGCCCTTCAAATTATAAACTTTGCGAATATTTTTTTTTCCTATAGAAGTATTGGTCAGACTGCTGCTTATCAGTGTATAGGTTTAATAACATGACAAATCTAGCATAAATAAGTAACTAGCCAAATTCATTATTTTATTATCACCTCGTATTTATTTTATTATCACAGTTAATTACAGTATTCTGACTTTAACGGTCCAGTTAGTCCTGGTTAAGCGATAAATCATGTCTGACATATGTTTGCTAATGAGTAGACAATGTAACATATTGGTTTACACATGTAGGAACTATTACTTCCCTTGATAAGTATAGTATACTTTAAAACTGGTCTAGATCGGTACAGGGTAGCGTTTATTACTGAAATGTAACGAATTTCAAGGATTAATACCCCAAACCCGTCGTGAGACCAGGCTCTCTGCAAAGAACTTTGGTATCACCTGCCAACAGGTGGTTCTTAGTAAGACTTTCACTTTCTAAGAATGATAAATTAATAAAAAGGGACATCTCCGGAATAGAACTTACCGCTATATTTGTTTTTACTTATTAAATCAGTCTATTCGCGTCTTTTTTGGATACCAGATGATTGGAGAGGGAAAAATAAGAGTTAATTCATGCAGCATATACCTATTTCTATAACACCGTGTATTATTTGCCAATGTTTTTTTTGTCATCATAGATACGAACACACATGCTTGTGGCATACATCCCATTGATAAGAACTATTTTCTTTGGCGTAAAGACTTCATACGGACGAACAATAAAGTCTTTACGCGTTTAATCAGCTGCACGAATTGATGAAAGACGGACACGGCAAATATTATCTTTTGTGCTAACTACCGTGTAATTAGAAATCGATAACATTTGATCATATCACTAAAACATGTCTGATAGGTTTTACATGCATTTTTTTGTTTAATTATCTAGGTAAGCTTTTTGTCAGTATTGTTTTACATATTTAGTACAAAAATGTATACAATTTTACAGACATTGAACTTCTTTTCCTGGTTATCACAAGATACACACCACTGAAGAAAGTTAAAGTTAACATTTTACCCAATGTATACAGAGAAAACCACTTTACAATCACAGCTCCTAAAGGAGATTTCTTCAATTTAAGGAAATAACTGATAAGGCTTAAAGTTTTCCTTTGCAAGATTGAATGAATCGGTTTTACAGAAGAACTTGTGAAATTAGGTATCATGAGGTTAGATTAAAAAGAAAAAAAACTGTCAAAAAGAACTTATAAAAATATCATATGTAAAAACGAGTTATCTACATCAGTGCATGGATTATTTGGTATTATACATGTATGTATGATGTAAAAGTACCGACTTTGGACCAGTCGTTGAATACCATGAATGACATTCGGTAGTCCATAGATTGATTCCATTTTCTTGTCATACCTTTAAGGAACAAAATCAATTTCTCTTACCTTTTAATTGATGATACGGGTATTTTGATTTTTTGTTTTCTTTTATTTTGCCAAGAAGATAAAACCTAGAATTTAACAAGTCCCTCTAATACTTGAGTGGCAATTCTATATGGAACTCGGGAAAATCACATCTTTCATTAGAAAGTCGACGCATTCAATTAACCAAAGAATTACCCAGAGTTTCAAAGAATTGTCCCTAAACGCAATGAAATTGTCATCATTCAGCAAAGTAAAACTGAACAACATATAGACTTTCGTTAATTGAAAAAATAATATAAAACCAGACTATTTCTGATACGTACATTAAAATCAGTATACTTTTTATATATGATATATGAATATGATTTATTCCCCCTTCATCGTATGTAGTATAGTGTTTTAACCAATGTGACTATCTGTATATATACCTTTGCAGATCATCTACTGTCTTGTCCGATACCATTAGACGTTGTCCTATCGAAATCGTTATTCAGCTACATCTCGTACAAAGATTATGTTAACGCTCTAGATTCACTTATACGAAGAAGCATCTCTCGATTAATGAAAGTTATATTTTTATTTTGCATAGATTGCCGAGTGGTCTTCACCGTTGGAATTAGTGCAGGCGAAGGCGAATTAGCAGAGGAGGTTTCAAATCCCGCCTCGGGAGCGACCATAGCCTCGTATCGATTCCAGAATCCTTATGTAGCTTTTAAAAGACTTAATTAAATATATGTATATAGTTATCCTGCATCAACATTCAATAATAATCAGTGTTGATACTAACCGTGTATGCTGTATGTGGATATTGTAGCAGCATTAAGATGACAGAGTTCCCATACCCAATTAGACTTCTTCATATATTATTTAATGTTTTGTTTATAGCAAATATGTTTCACATGAGTTCCTCCATGTATTCTTCAGTGATTGATATGCATTGAATATTTGGCTTATTTGTATAATTATATACTATCATTGATCTTAATCTATCAATCTGCTTGATTTTTTGGTATAAAAGAGTAACCATGGGAACCAAGATTCTAGCGGAAATCAAAATCATGTACTCCAGGGACAAAGACCAGATATGCATGGAAAGCAGACAAACACAACAAAGTAACAACAGTAAATGACCAACTCAGATTCCACTAGAAATAGGAGTATGGACCAGGTGTACTGATAGGGTAAGCGTCCTCTGCTTTTCTCGAGACACCCGCCGAGTTACTCATAAAAAGTCAAGTCCGGGGTAGACAAACGAGGAAAAGAAAACCATGACCCGTTGAATAAATCAGTTTTCATGGTGTAGATGGATACACCGTAACGATCCACGAGTTCATGATGACGACCATAAAACTTCTGTAGTGATGACTACAGTCTTGTAGCAACATTACCCTGTTCCAGAAGCCTATTTGTTAGAATTCTAGCGCGATACAAAAAGTCTGCGTAGTTACGGCAAGCTCTGGCATAACGTATGAGTCGTGATATAAAAAAATCCATACGCAGGTGCTGAAGGGATGTTGCCAAAAATAGGAAATAGCCGTTAATGGGTGAACCGTACGTTTGACGTTTGACGTTTGCAGTTTGAGTTTTCTGACACGCGTCAGCACACTACCAACAATTTCACCACAGATTTTATGTACTTTTAATGCCGCTATGAAATCAATACTTTTCTTTCAAAAACATTTCAGTCAAGAATTTTGTTTACACTTTTTCAATACCCACCTTTCTGTCATTTCACAGTACTTCAAATTTTAGGCAATTTTCAATACTGTAAATTTCAGTCATTTTTCAAAGTCCAAACATCTTTTTTTAATTTTCATTTATTGTTACATAATGTTTCCTCAACGAAGTCGGGCAACCTATGGTTTTTACTTCTTTTTTTATTGTTTATTTTTCTTCTAACCTCCTTCTTGTCAATAAAACTGCAAAACAGTCGAATGGTTTAAACCATAGACCTGTAATAATAGTTCTCCGTGAAAACCAAACATCAGCATATGTAGAAGTGAACAAAGGTGGCCGCCGTCAATATGTAGATTCGTAAAAAATCAAAAACAGTCGTTTAAGATTCACACTCGGTATAAAAATGCCTCGCAACAAGGGCTTCGAATCAGACATATTGAAATCTAAAAGAATTCGAAAATTGAAAACAATTCGAAAAAAAAAATCGTTGAACAGTAGAAACTTATTTTCAGAGCGCCTGTAACAAAAGGGGAGCTGGAGGAACATCCTGTTACGTAGTACTGAATTCATATTGAATTTCTGTTTCAATGTATTTTTGATAATGCTAGTCAAATCAAGGTCTTCAAAAACTATTTAAGCTTTGGATGCATCATGAGACCTGGTTAAAAAGCTGTGCTCGCGTATTGGCAATGTCTACCCGAAATTAGCCGTTCTCTGTAACCTTACGCATTTACAAATTGCCAAACTGATATTCAGAAGCGAAAGTCTTCTAAAAAGAAAAGCAAATCAACGACAATAACAAACAAGCAAGCAAAAAGCCTTTACAATAGTTTTATTACCTGTCGTTCATTTTTATGCATGACTGACAGGTTAAGTTTCTCTCTTTAAATAACTGATCAAAGTGTATACCTATGGTACAAACATACAGGGATTGCTTTCTGTTACAAAGCGTTTTATGTCACACCTTAAAGCAGGTGGGTGTTTTGTAAGAAACAGGAAATGTTTATCCATTTTAAGCATCTGTCTTAACCCCAAGTATAAATGGGGTTTATGCAGTTTTTTTTGGGGGGGTTTTTGTGTGTTGCAAATTTTGTTCATCGAGCGTTGCAATTTTAGTGTTCTGGACGTTGTCTTGTCCAAAGATTTCCCGTCGTTTGCACGATGCCATGGGAATATTACTACTTCCTCTTGGATGTAGATTGAACTTTTTATGTGTATTTTTTAAACCAGGCTTTAAATCTAAATGCACTTTATATCTGAAGTATCTGTAACGGGGTCCGCTCAATAGTCCGATACCCTGTTGGTCCATTTCGATAGTCCTAAAGACTAGACTGGGAAAACAGACACACAAAACAAAGAACACAAAATAACATGAAAAAAAACACATAATAATAGTTCCTAGAGCCTAAGATTTGTAAATTATTTGCAAATCTATGGCTGTGTCTTCCTATTATCTTATCCTTATTTTTGCAAGATGCGCAAAAATTCGATCATTCAATATAAATTGAGTCAGTACAAGAGTACTTTGATTTCCTTTCGACGTGATTTCTTTGAATTGTCGGACTTTCGAAGTGTCAGACTATCGAAATTGTTTAACATGAACAGTTAAGCAAAGTCTTGTTAAAACATTGTAAGTGTAAAGTTAAGTTACAATCAAACACTCAGACCCGGAAGTTTAAGGTATGCTATTCCTATGGCTCCGCGCACAAAATGTTGCATTGATCTTCTATTTTCCTTTACGCTCTGTTGCCAATTTTACTACTTTTTCTTATTGTTCTTTTTTGACATTACATGTGTGTAGGATATAAACATGCAGCTGTTTACGTTTTTTCTCTGTTACCTGTTATACAATCCATGCAGGAATGTAAAAGGACACTATGCACTTAGGGATTCTTTTGGTCCCCTATACTGTCTGAATTTCTTAACATAGTAAACTGCATATTTGCTAAGGACTTGATGTAGTACGACAAAATTACCTTTTTGAATTTATAGTTACTTACAAGTCGTTTTTGATTACTGACAAGTCGACTGTACTTAAAAAAACTCAGAGTTTTTTTATTATTATAATTGAT
Source organism: Perna viridis (assembly GCA_037379345.1). Lineage (NCBI taxonomy): Eukaryota > Metazoa > Mollusca > Bivalvia > Mytilida > Mytilidae > Perna > Perna viridis. Next base: position 2,251,962 of record CM074520.1, read on the forward strand.
CATATTATTCATAAAATTCGATGCCTGCACTGATGTAGACTCCCAAGTCATCGTGACATATGATCAAGTAGACTCTCCGTCATCGTGACACATGATCAAGTAGGCAAAAATAATCAAGAATAGGGTAATGACATTGTATTTCGGATCCAGACACTTTGAAAAGTAGGCCTAAGGGATACCAGTCGGGGTTCCTCAGAAAACAGGGGGTGCTAGGTCATTATTTGCCATTTTGGTTAATTTTACACAATCATGAAAATAACAAATTTTCCAATAAAAAAGAGAGGTGCCAACCCCCCTGCACCCTTCCCCTGGATCCGCTACTGGTATTATTAAATTTAAGAATAAAACGTTTATTTCAACCTTCACATAAATTTACACTTCAGATATTTATTCTACTTTCGGTGAAAACCCTTTATTTACATGGCAAGTAAAAATTTGATTTGAGTTTTATTACAAAATAACCGAGGAGTCGTATTTCACTCAGAACTTTGTACCACTATAGCCAAGGTAAGTTTGAGTACAGATCCATCTAAGAATCAGACAGGCCCTTTAGACACTGAAATATATCATTGTTTATTGATGTCATAAATTAAATGCGCCTAAAATAAAAATATCTGTATATGATAGAGTATATGTGTATGGCGATGAAAAATCGTTGAGAAACTGGTAAAAAGGACACTGCAATTTTTAATTTCCAATATAACCGGTCAAGATATTGTCATTCTTCACTCAATTTCCAAAATTCCATTATGAAGGAATAGTGTATCCTATAACTATATAGTGGGAATGTAACGTTTGGAAAATTTATAATGCTTAAAATAAAGATATAGGAGTAGAACACCTTAATCAATTGTTTGTTATGATAATAAATCGATCTGTATACTTTCCGAAGAAAATTCCAGTTTTAGTTTTTGAGTCATGAGACCTTATTTAAAAAGGGGGAGTGTGAAGCTTTTACGTGTAATCCCATATTTTGAAAATTGCAAGATGGATTTACTTCATTGTTTGTTACAATTGTTTGTAGGTCTATATACATTTTGGTGAAATTCCTACTTTCCAATTTTGGGGAAATTTACATTTCCGATATTGTAAGGGACTTTTTTCACATACTGTTTATAACTTTTAGAATACCTTGTTCAATAAACAAGTATTTGTTATAGTGGTCTAACGGTCTGTATAATTTTTGGAGATTTTTAGTTTCAGAGTTTATGACTTTTTCGTAATTTCTTGTTTTTTTTCACATATCGCCCCTGTAATTTTTTTTTGTTATAATGTTCTAATGGTTAATGGTCTGCATACTTTTGGGACGAAATTCGATTTTTAGTTTCAGATGTATGGGACTTTTTTATATTGTCATTTTAAGAAGTCAATATGATAAAAAAAATCCCATCCCTGTCTTGTAATGGTAAAATTCAGCATTAAAAATTTCATATGCTATATAAAAATTTAATTTCTTTCAGTCACGGAGACTGGCATATCATGCGTTCATGGCGCAGTTGTTTATTTGAATACATTGTAGCCATTACAATTCTGTCAAAGAATAAGTTTAACTTTGTTTCGGACTTTCCAGATTTTTATTTGGATCTGTTGTTAGAAATATGAGCTGGCGCGGCTGCCGATAAACCTGATCAATTAAGTCATGTGCGCGAGGGAGTACCTTTCTATATAAGTTTGAGAAATTCACGTTTTTTTCCACAGCTTTGATAGGGCAAGAGACGTGCCATGTAAGTAATGAGACGACATAGTGAGCTCTTTCTATGTGTGTTTAACATATGTCAGCAAAATCAGATTCGTCAAATGTTTATTTGTAAAACTGTCGTGTTTATTCTTCTACATTTAATTTAAGTCCAAAGTGGAACGTAATTAGGAGAACAATTAACTGGTTTGTCAATTACATGTATATATTTTAATTTATTTTAATTTTATGCAAATTCTTATCTTTATAAATATTTTGAGCATGCGACAGAGATGCTACAAGGGCACTGATGTGAACATTTACATCTTTTTAAGTCGCTAATTGTGTTAGGGACTTCTTGCACTAGTAATTTCTGTATTTAATATTCGCATATGATTTGCGTTAATGCGTAGCTATACGCCACATAATCCAGCAGATCTTCACCGTGTTCATAGTTCCAGCTTCATACGAGAAAAAAATGTACCTCTTAAGTAGCACTCCAGCTAAGGATCATGCAAAATGTGATTCATGGGTAAAAAGCCTACATATTTTTATTTTTGATATTTTGTTAGAAATGTCATAGTAAACAGAAATTAACATGTGGTTTTTCATATAACCCGTGCTCTTAGGAGATAAAAATTTATTGAGTGCACTGTAGATTTCAAAATTAAGGGATATTAACTCTGTAAATGACGCTCAGATACAATAGAATCTACTGGATTTTCAGTGTTGATTATCTCCTAAGAGCAGGCAGATTTGAATGAATAATTACATATTTCATAATATAGACCCATAAAACAACTTAATTACAGAAATAAAAATATGTAGCCTTTTTTAGGGTGTATCACATTTTTCAGATTTTGCATGATTCTTACAAGGACAGCTACTTAAATATCATACACGTGTGTTCTACTTGTGTTTCTTGCTTATATAAGAACGGGAAGTTTACATGAAATGATCAATTAGCTTTGAACATAACCCGGTTTCCGATTCAGGCATTGAGGCTAGTTACAAGACTACATAGGTCATATACATTATTTATGAATATTCATTGCCAGCTGCTAAATCTGGTTCATGCAATATCATAAGCGGTCCGGAAATCGCTACAACGTACCTTTTTGAAAACACATCATACACATGTCTAGGCGTGTTTTTTTGCTTGTATCAGAACGGGAATTAATATTAAAAGATACAATGATCCCTTAACATTGAATTTATGTAATATTACCAAGTTTCCGATTCAAACACAGGCGTTCGTTTATACAATTGATTATATAAAGGTCATATATTATCAGTACACCGATATCTATAGGTTACAGACCACCAATTCAACCAATGAGCATTTGGAACGTACGCAAAAATAGTCCTACGCAGAAATTACCCCTGTTCCTCATAGTGCTGTGAAAAAAGTTCTCATCTTATTTAGAAAATTTAAACAGTTTCTGAAAGGAAAAACATTTCTGTACATTTTATAGGTGCATTTTGCTTCTTGTGATGTGAAGCCTAATCTCCATAATGATTTTTAAATATACCCCTATCTTGTGAAAACACTGGGATTTCCCATGCTATTTATAGACCCTTCACTTCCGGTGACCAGTACTGCACTGCAAGTCTGCTAACCCCACATGCCATTCTGAGGATTGTGAGCTGACATATGTAGAATCATGCTGATATATAGTCCTCTGCAGGTACGAGACCACAATTATCTGCCCTTAGCTTTTCGTTGTATACGAATATAGTTCCTATAATAATAGGGGATTTTTCAAAAATTTTTTAGAAACACTTCCTTTCAGAATTTCTCATACTTTTTGTGCTCAAATGGAAGAGGAATAATGAAATTATTTTAGTAGATGTGTTGAAATGAGAAATTTGACATTTAGGTTGTGATTTGGTGAGGTCAAAAAAGGTCAAGTTTGTGACATCCAGAAGCCATTTTGGGTCATTTTTTAGGGTATCTCTGTGTTTATGCATAAAATTTGAAAAAATAATGGTAAATTTTTTTATATTTTTTATATAAGTTGTTGGAAGGTTCAAATTAACGTCCCTGAAAATCTGAATTGAATTGCGCCGGTGGAATTTTTTTAAATTACAGAAAGGCTATAAAGAAGACAGTGGGAAAATTAATTGTGGTTTCGTGCCTGCAGGTTAAAGTTAAGGTAAAGTCCAGAGAAGCCATTGAATATTGTGAAATTAGCATAGAAGCCTATGGGAAGTGGAATTAGTGGTTTTTAGCCTATATACAGCCATTCGGGTCATAACGGTTACGGTTCCGAAAGAGTACGCAATATTATCAAGGGAACAAAGATTTTAGCGGAAGTCACCGATTTTATATTGAGCATATCGCAATTGTACCATTTCGAATGTTTAAAATATGTCAAAATCAGTGACAGTGACGATTAGCGACTTTGAAGACTTCAGTCTTTGATTTGTACTACGCTTCACTTATTATACAAGTCTGCAGATTTTCGGACGATTTCGGTGTTACATGCATCGTGGTACGAAAAGTTCTTTAATCGAAAAATGAAAGCAGTTCTTGGTTAAGCAATTAATGTAGTCAGATATAGGGATTGTAAACAATTGACATGAAAGTATCACCTATGTAAGTATATTTTACAACATTTATTCCAGCGCAATGATTAAGCGACAACTCATGCCTTCCTTGGCTGCAACGGTTATTTTCGTGTTGATTTCTAGAGTTCATAGTAAGTAATTTAAAGACTAAACACACCTATAAGTTTATTCACAGAACTCCTTCATTCTACAAAAATACACTATTAAACGGCAAGTACCTTTTTAAAGCATAACTTTCCTTGGACAATTATCACAATCTCGCACATATATTAAGTACAGAAAATTTTTATGTTACTTTGAAACACCTAGATGGCTTCTACCCAATTTATTTTCCTGGCTTAGCGAAAGGTTACACTATTTTTTGTTCATTGAAATCCTGCAACTACCGAACATTTTAAATATAAAATTGCTTTAGGATTCTTAGACACATTGTAATGACCACTAGCCTTGTATGTTTTGATTTTGTAATCAATGCGATTTAATTTACATATATAAAATTAAACATGCATTGTGGAACTTTTAAAGATAGGGAAAAAAGTAAAATCGCATGTCGACTTAAATAACAAAATCGCACTTATATGTGCGCGCGTAAAAATGAGCTTATAGTATGTACACTGTAAGGATATGTTACTCACAGGTTATGATACAAAGGAGTGTTCAGAATGTTCGGAATCTAACGACAGTCCTGCGGGAGGAGGAGTGTATACTCGCTGGGGCAGATCAGATTGTCCCGGTGGTTCTGAATTGGTTTACAGTGGTAAGTTATACATTTTTGCTTGTTTCCTTTCAAAAACTGATAGTTTAATCATATGAATCAATTCATGACGTTTTCACGACACTAGCTTTATTAGCGCAATGTTTTTGGCATCAGCCTCAGGGGCACCACGCCATAGGACTGATGTATGATCGAGAAGTATAAATAATGCATTCGATTTAAAAAATCTAGTATATTAATCATTAATCATTATGCCATAACCTAAAAACATCTTCCCTTGAAATAACTAAACGTTACCAACTTTATTGCAATATAACTTTATATGAAGCCATTGATTGAAGCAGGAAACAGTTGATATATACTGAATATTACATGTCAAAATCTGTATCACATGCTATATCAACCCGAGACTTATAATCTTAACGGGACTTACATAACGAATTGACTTGGTTAAAACTCGTCAATTAATAAATATTAGCCCGAGCAGATATCATATTGCACGAACGTGCGAGGGAACGTAATATAACGACTGGATTATTCGGGTGAAAAATAAACGGGAAAAATAAAAAAAAAAACAAGGAAGCAAAATGAAATAAAAGAAATCTTTAAACACGTTTCGCAGTTTGTAGGTTCCACATTTTTTCCAATGACGGACAATTCGACCAAAATACATTTCGTATCAAAATGATTCAGAGCGTGTATGAGGTCAATTCAAACGTATATAATGAAGAGTTTAGATGAAAAGGTTACAGGTATAATGAAACAGGGATAAAAAAGAAAAAATTTTCTTTGGAGCGTTTCAGGTTTCACCTGTCTCATAATTAGCGAGCACAGCTCAAGCTGAGCGAGAGCGGAGAGCTCATCAGCAACATGCACGTGCAAGTTGGCGTGGTGCATAATTGATTGTCTGGAAGTATTGTATCGCGAAGAGAATGTAAAATGAATATAAGTATCTTCATTTTAATAATTATTTTAAAAACTAAAACGATTTCTTTACTGTCTGAAAATGGAAAAGCAATTTATGTACGTTGTTTACATTAAGAGAACGTCATATTGCAATCAATGTCGTTATTTTTTCTTTCCTCCCAAACTCAGTTCAAACAATATCAAAATTACAGAACTTTAAGTAAACGAACAAATTCATTTGCGGTTTGGGTAAAGATACACATTGTTCGTGTAACGAGAATAGGTATGGTATATATTTCAAAGGGACAAGAACCCCATCGAGATGAACATGTCAGCCCAAGGCCACCCATTGGTCTTCAATGAAAGACCAGGATCGAAATCTCTATACCAAAGGACAGACTGCAGCTGGCCTCAAAACATCATTATACACGGGTACAGAGGACGAGTTTCCCCTATATACTCAAGTATTTTTTTTTAAATTAAATAAACAAAAAATAAAAAAAAAACCAATTAAACTTGAAGTGAAAACGTAACGAGGCATACAGAGGCCAGGAATTCGTGAGTTAGGACAGGGGCAAAAGTGTAAACTACTTAGTATATGTTTTAATAATTCATATATTATAATGATAATTTTATTTCAAATGAATATAAATAGTCTTATGAGTAAGTACTGTTTATACAACTATTTGTCACTTACAATGAAACCTAACACTGGTCAAAAAGAAATGCTGTGCTCGCTTACAGACATTGCCTACTTCACATTAAATCATTGTTTTAATTTGTATAAAGGTTATATAGGTGGGAAGGCCTTCAACAAGCCCGGATCTGGCGCAAACTATTTATGTCTTCCACAAAATCCAGAATGGCGCCAATATACCAGTAATTCGCATCCATGGTCAGGCCACATATATGGTGTAGAATATTCAGTTCATGAAAGCAAACCTTTCCCCAAAAGTATGAACTTTAAAGAAGCTCCGTGTGCAGTTTGTAAATCTACTGGACGGCCGACAACGCTAATGATACCGGCGAAATGGACATGTCCTAAAGATTGGCACATGGAATACCATGGTTACATCATGTCCCAAACTGAATGGCCACATCGTCCTGCTACTTATTACATATGTGTCGATGAAAATATAGAGGGCATTGTTGGTTATAATTATCGTCATAATCAGGGAGTCATCTACAATGTCGAGGCAGTGTGTGGTAGTTTGCCCTGTAAAAAATACGGCGGGCATAAAGAACTTACCTGTGTTGTGTGTAGTCAGTAACTGCCATGAGTCTATACACCATTAAAATTGAAAAGTATACAATAAATTGTTTCCGAATCCAACAACTTAAAGACGAGCTTTGCATTGTGGACAAAATATTAGTTTTTGACTTTTAAGTTTAGGGACTTACAGTACTATATTTAGTAAAATTTGAAAATTAAAAAGACAAATTTTTTTTTTTTTATTTTTATTTTTTTTTTTTGGGGGGGGGCATGGCCCCTTGTAACTCAACACCCGTAAATATATTTGAAATCAAATTGAAAAACGCAGTCAAGGATTTTCTTAAGGAATCCAATAAAATGGTTTGAAATCGGACCATGATAAAAAAAAAGTTGTTTTTTTTTAGCGTGACCCAATCTCGTTTCCCTTTAACTCCAAAAAGGTTAAAGATATGTCCATCTTGTAAAAGACCCTAAATACAAAATTTCAAAAGGAACGCATTGGCATATCTGAAATATTAAAATCGGATAAAAAATAATTGTTTCCTATCAGTTCTAATGGTAATACCTATTTCCTTCTTTTAGACCCTTATTTTCAAAAGGGGATAAATATCTTCATTAACTATATGGCCCTCCGCCATGTCCCTAGGAACAATGTGTTGAAATTTCCAAAGGAAATCGCATTAAGTTTTACTCAAAGAAAATTAATGGACCCCAACGAGGGCAGGGTGGTACACTAATACCACCGATAATTTTTTGCGGTCGTTTAAAAAATAACGATGAAGCAAAAATTGGAAGAAACAGATTGAAACTAATGTGTATCAAATAAAAAAGATCTACAAAATAACATCTTCCTTGTAAGAAGGCCTATTCATGTTAATGTTCGCAGATATTATTGTTACAATTGCAGGGGTTGTAAACATGAAGCCTACGTTTTAAAAATGAACAAAAAGGGCAGATAAGAAATCAGTCCATACACTGGCAAAATTGCATCATATGTTTTCATTTGTTTTAAAACATATGGAAACATATATTTAGGATAAGTATGGTAAATATATGCTTTATGCATTTAAAATACTTGATATCATTTGTTTTTGAATATCACATGAAAACCATCCTCTTTTCATAATATGAAATCCTAATGAAAACACGAAATTATCATATGATTTTCGTTCACTTGTATTTCATGAATTAATCTGGTAGTCCTAAACATATGGCTTTCCATGGTGTTCCTAAACATATGAAAAACATATGTTGCATTTTTCCTATGCACATTGATTGTAGTTTACTACGGATTTGGTTACTGTTTTTTTTTTCATCTATAGGTTCATGGCATGAAGTTTTTCGATCCAAAACCTTTCCTGTTCCAAGTTTTAGGAATCAGCTTACGCGGGGTATTTTGTTCGATGAAATCAAATATAGACAGCATAGGCCTTGTATAACTGGACTCCAAAATATACTTTGTTGTAGTGTTTTCTTTTAGAAATTAAAAAAAAAATATTGACGCCATCCTTTTTTTTTTAATTTGAAAACAAAATTGAATATTTTATCGGTTATCGCTCAATCGAACTATCAGCTAGGAAGCCAGTGACCAATTTCTTACTAGTTCCTCGGTCCGTTTATTGTTCATCTAAATGAAAACCGTGAAAAAAAATTTTCATATATATGGAATAACAATTAGTATCGTGTCTAATGTGTTTACTCCTGTAGCAATGTTCACTGCTACCTTGTGATGATAAAACTTGTCCTCAAATAGGGGACCTGTGTGGGTTTGATTGAACTAAACACTTTACAACCACATGCGATTGCTTGATATCGTGCTTCCATGAATTTCCTAAAGCTTTTTCACAAAAAGTTACCTTAAAAATGGCTAATTGTCAAACAAAAACGAATGTCAACCGCTGCACCCGCCACTGGAACGCGTTTTTTGATGGAGCAATGAGGTGCTTATACCATGATAAAGAAGTATCTTGTCATTTCTCCCAGTTTTTTCTTATTGTTTGCTAGTTTGCTTCCTTACTTGTAGTGCCCCATGTTTTTTTCTCATGCGTTTTCTGTGTGTCAACTGTTAATTGTACTTTCTTCGTTTAAAAAAATATAAGTTTTGGTTATACCGTCTTTACATCTGGCTTCTATTCTATAGAAGACCCTAAAATTTCATAGCTAACTTCTGTCTTTCATATTAAGCATTTAACACGACCAACTAAAGCATTGCATTTCTTACTTGTCACGTACACATTATTTATGACCTTTTCTCCATTCTGTTACTTGTATTTTTTTTGTAGAATTGTAAAAAAGGTAGGAGATTTTTGGACTTTTGGGATTTAGTTGGAGCAATGTTTTAAAGGGCGAGAACAAGAGGTTCTGCCCCTGAACTATTATGGCTTGTAATATTTCTCTTCAAAGTTGGGCTAGATAAGTGTTGTTGCATGACTACACCTTGTTGGTGGAAGAAAAAAAGACATAAAAAAGCATTCGTGGTTTTGTTTAGAAAATATGTTTAATAAATCATGAAATATCAAAATTAACAATCATATGACTAGAACTGTATTTTCTGCTATCTTGGGTAGCGGTGCAGCTCATTATACTATGTCCGGTTCCGGCGATAATGACCGATGGTAATGGTATTCATTATTCGACAACTTTGCACCTACAATACATAGTATAGTTCAGATATAATATCGTAGAAACGCAAATATAATGCAACATAACAAACGCATAAAAAGGAAGCGTAAAGGCTTTTACTGCACCAAAAAACGCATAGTAGGACAGATCGGGTGCAAGCTGGAATCGTTCCAGTCGCTAACTAATGCATGTCAGGAAAACAAACGATAAAGGAATTCGTAATTCTTTCCTAATGATTGAGATACACTCAACGTTCAAAAATAGAAAGGAAGTTCATAGAGGTTTTAAATCCATTCTTTATTCTTGCTCCATAAAAAAAGTTAAACAGTGTAATTTCGACATTCTCAGATAAAAAACCGCATGAGTTGAGAAGTATAATGTGCAGAAACATTTATACCCAAATAAAATGATGGACAACTGCTCATTACACCACACAAATTTTTCAAAGAGAAAATTATTAAATGAAACTAAATAAACAATACCTTGTAAAACTAATCTAACTGTGTATCAGGTAATGAAAGACATCCGTAGATTCACAAATCTCAAAGGTGGCGGTCAGCGCAGAACATGTGGTATCAACTAGTAAAATTTTTACATACAAATAGCATCTATAGTCTTTACATAATGTGGTCCGCGAGAGTTAGTAAGGTGTCCACCATAGCAATTGAATTTAGATTGTCTGAAATGTAAAATGTATCGTATAAAGACGTGATATCCAAGAAACAAATTATTTAGTTAAAAAGTTATAACAGACGAAAAGGTTATTCAAAACCCTACTCTAATATATTATATTAAGATATCACATAATTATTTTTAAAAAAGTAACCTGTTCTTTGGGGCAAACCGTTTGAAGTAGATAATTCAAATATATAGTTTCAACAAAATAAGATACCACTTCCCACACACTTACATTTCCCCTGAATTCTTTTCGTATTTGATTTTACAATCTGGATTAATCAACCGACTCTCATAACAGGATGATATAACTGAATACAAGTACAAACGTTAAGATAAGCACATTTTTGCGATATGAAAAGTAACTGTTTTTTTTTTCTCGGACGCACCTGTTTTGAAGAAATAAAGGACGGACATGGTTCTTATTATGATTAGCGCATGTGTAAGAACGATAACTATGATCAAAGCTATAGAGGTTTTGTTCAGCGGAAGTGACATTCTTGGAATATTGCTTTTTTACGACATTGCTAACCTGACGTTCGACAAAAATACACGAACACGTAATAAGAGGAACTTGATAACGGTTTAGAAAAAAATGGAAAAGGTGGGTAATAGGGCCCACCTTGTTGCTGTAAGGCGGGTAATAGGGTCCGCCTTCTTGCTGTAAGGGGGTAATAGGGTCCACCTTGTTGGTGTAAGGCGGGTAATAGAGCCTACCTTGTTGCTGTAAGGCGGGTTATAGGACCTACCTTGTTGTTGTAAGGCGGGTAATAGGGCCTACCTTGAAAACCAGGTCTAAATTCAGTAAACAGCTTACCAAAAATATGGACCCTTCTATTTCTACGACAAAGGGCTCGGGGCTATGAAAACCAAGTTTAGTTTCATTCCAACTTACCAAAACAGAATGAGAACGTTTGCACTGCTGTATTCGGAGAAGAGACCTCTGGTACTCAATAGACATTAATTGATTTCTCTGTCTTTCCTGGTCATTTAATTCCATGTCTTCCCTAATCGGTGGCTCAGAACTAAAACTGGTATTAAACAAACTAGTATCAGGTTGTCGTACCTCTTGCTGCAACGAAAAAAAAATACATGTGAATTCGGGATTCTATCGATCACGTGTTAATTTGGATATAAAACAATATTACTACCACTATTTACGGGCGTACCAAATGTCTTTTCTAAAATAAATTTGGCTCGTTTAAATTCTTGAAATTTTATTCAGTGTTTAACTTTGATAGAAGCAAAATATATAAATTTCAAGAAAGTAGTTAAAATTCTAACTAAATATTACATGGGAATAATTCCAATGAACACATAGAAGCTCCATCAACAAAACTTATGATCACTAAGATGCGTTAATAAAATAGAACGTTTTGCTGATTTTTACAGAGTTATTTCCCTTGAGTGTTGTGTACCCCCTTAAATTGTATACGCTTACTAAACATATTACTGGGTTGTAATCGAAATAATTGAATTTCGTATTTCATATGTTAATACATTTCTAAAACGGGATTTTGTTCACTTATTGCAAAACTTTAAATTGTATCTTTGCCAAAAAAGACTAAATCGCAATATGAAAATACAGATAATGAAGTAACAAAGTATAGAATAGAATTCCAGCGAGCTTATATAACACTACTGTGCTATTTTAACTGGTCACACGATTAAAGCTTAAATATAAAATGATTATATGACTATCATTCAATTTGCATATACATGTAACAATTGCATATACATGTAACAACTGCCTAGATCTAATAGCTTTCTGGTGGTGCAAAGAATTATAATTTATAAAATGCCATAAAAGTAAGAAAACTTAGTCGTCGAAATTAGAAATTTCATCCGATAATTGGTTAATCTGTTAATAACAGGAAAACAAAATCGAATGTCATGTGCTTTATTTTACATTATTTTTCAGAGTCTAACAAAAATGACTGCTTGTAATTAAAGAGATAAGATCTTCAGAGGACTACCAATAAATACGATGTTTTGTTAGAAGTCAGATGTCCATGTGATAAAAAAGAGGGCAAAACAAATTGGTAGTAAAGTTGTCCTTTGCAAGTTCAAATAGGACTATTCATCACAAGGGTTCTAATGACTTGTTAAAGATATTCAAATTAGAAGTGTCACCGAGTCTATGATTTTCTGATCGACCTTTCCCATGTTAACAATCTTATCAACGTCTCGTATTAAATTCATGGTCATGGTTTATGTTTTTATTCATTAAATGCTGGACAATATATTCGTAATTCTAATCGTAAACAAGTTGGTATTAAGTACGATGCATGTCTAAAAGACGTGCAAACAATGCGGCGTCTTTCAAGAGTTTATAGATCTAATATTTTTCGATATATCCAAGTACGCCTACAACTATACTGTTCAATAACATCTATGTTTCCTGCGGAAAATCATTTTCCATCAGGTTTTGTATGGTGTGATCGAACCAAAGTAAATCTGAACTCTATTTTCACTATTGTATCAATTCATTGTACCAACTAATGCACATATAAAGAATGGGTCTACAGACTGAATTCCAACCAAAGAAAATGTGTAAAAAAAAACGGCATGCAGACCTAGAACATATTCCCTGTTCCTGCATGGTTCTTATAAGGTATAATATAGAATAATGTTTGGGATATATAATTATATTTTCATTAAATAAACTTGCAGAATAATATCCTTTGTATAATGGTTATCAACGTTTACACGTAGGAGCAATGTCAGTTCAAGTTTATAGACAATGTCCTTATCTCTAAAACACCTCACTTTTTCATTAATTTCCTTTTCTTACTTAGATATAGTTTTTAAATATCAAAAGATTTCCGCTTAAAAAATAATAAAATTAATAACGATTTGTAAAATTTGAGTAAATTTGTCATCTGCTCAAGCTCAAGTTATTTTGCGTGTCAAAAGAAAATTTAAACAAAGTACATTGTATTTTCTTCTAACGATATTTATCTGTACATTTGTTCTTGTGACACTGCCTGTAGAAAAGGGGGACACTATTCATAAGGATTGTTTTCTTAGACCATGTAGAAAAAATCTAAATGAAAACCGAAAATACGTACAGAATATTTGAATATCGACTACTGTGCATGTAGTACTAAAATAATAAAAAAAATGTATGTTAGGAACTCATGTTACATCCCCCTATTGCTATTATCGTAGCACAAATATCTACGTAATTGGTCAGTCCTTTTGCGACAACATAAAAAAATCAGACTGAAGTCTTCAAAGTCGCTAATCGTCAAATATTCACTTTCACTGATTTTGGCTTACTTTCAACATCCGAAATAATACAAATGCGATAGGCTCTAAAACGGGTGACTTCAGCTAAAATTTGGTTTCCTTGATATTATCGCGGGCTCTTTCGTAACCATTATGACCCGAATGTTTTCAATCATCCGGAACAAGATTAAACAACTGGCAATGGTTGTATATAGATATCGGTGTCCTGATAATATATACATGTATGACCTTTATATAATAAATTGTAACGAACGCTTGTATTTGAATCGAAACTGGGTAATAATACATAAATTCAATGTTAACCGATCATTTTATCTTTTATTGTAAATTTCTCGTTCTAATACAAGCAAAAAATAAAAAAAAAACACGCATAGACACGTGTATGATATGTTTTAAAAAGGTACGTTGTGGCGATCTTTGGGTATCTTATAAGACTGACCAGGGAACCAGTTTAGGGACCAATTTAAGCAGATGGCAATGAATATTAAAAAATACCGGGGCGTGTCAATATATATAACCTATACAGTCTTGTAACGAGCCTCAGTGCCCGAATCGGAAACTCGGTAATGTTCAAAGCTAACCGATCATTTCATGAAAACTTCCCGTTTTCGTACAAGGAAGAAACACACGTAGAACACATGTGTGTGATACTTAAGGAGGTAGACCTATGGCAAGGGATATAACTTTTGAAATCAGCGATATGTTTGTATCATATTCAATTTCACCAAAGCCTCTCAAGCTGCCTTTTGAAGCAGAATAAAATCAATCAAAGTTAAATAGATGCTTACATAATATTGATGTAAAATGCTGAATACAAACGTTCCAATGATTTTTAAGAGTTATGTCCCTTATCCAACGTCTACCTCCTTAAGAGGTACATTTTTATCACGTATGAAGCTAGAACTATGACGCTATGGCGGTAAAACACGGCGAGGATCTGCAGCATTACGTGGCGTATTTATGCAAACCACATGTGAATATTAAGTACTGAAATAACGAATGCAAGAAGTCGCTAACAATATTAGCGACTTAAAACACACACACACAAAATAAAAAAATTCAACCAAAAAAAAAAAAAAAAAAAAACAATAAAATATAAGAACTACATAAGACATTACACACCCGTCTTTAAACTGCTGGCACATTTCTCTTACTAAACACCATAACACGTTCACTTTTGTTGAAATAATGTAAAATTTGAAATCAAGAGCCATGATCAAAGACCTACAAATGTAGGCTTTTACACTTTGAAGTTAAACAATAACTGTTAACAATATGGGCGATTTCATTGTCAGATCTTTATCAAGGGTTTATCTATCATTTATCCCAGCCTTTACAACCCCATACCTGTAATTTTTACCGCATTAGATCCGTATTTAATGTTCATAAAATCTCGTCTTATTTGTACATCGACATATAATACTACTCAAGCCTTGGTTTAGCAGCTATTGAAATTTGTACCCAACCCGGCATAACGTCGCCTTGTCAAACCTCATCCCTATCCAACCCGTTTCAAATGGTTGTAAAAATCTTAACGGACTTGACTCTTCTAATAACTTTTGCTGATAAGGGTATCCGTTAATGTTTAGAGTTACCAATAAATTATTTCTAAGTACCATAAACTCATATAGTATTAATTCAGACCGGTAACTTCAAGACCACACCACCCCGTGCTAACTGTAATGTCAAATACATGTAGTGGGATTGACACTAAATTACTGCTTGTATCAGTTTAGTAGAAGGAACACCGACATATACATGATCTAATTATTGCCTTTATCAAGTAGAGGAAAAATTACGGTATTTTTACTTAGATAATGCTAAAATGTATTGACAAAGCAAAAAAGTACCTAAACTTCAACAGCATATTTTTTTCTTATCAGTCACTTCCAATCATAAAATTATTGCCAATTTACTATCAAAGCAAAAATATACCGCTAAACAAACACAGCCCAGGTTTTTCTTAAGCAGACATGTTGAAAGCAAGCAGCTCTGTGTTTTTTATCTCAATGAAATAAAACGAAATTGAGTTTGGAGGAATTTAAACACAGATACTATAAAATATGTTATTTCAAATAAAAACAAAACGAGGCAAACTTTATATACCAACCTGTAAGGATATTGATCGTTGGATTGTATTGAATTTTGAACCATGTGCATAGACGTGGTCATCTGACATGGGTGCCAATGGCGGCGAATAAGATGGTGGTGGCGGCCGACTGTATGCCACAGGTATTGGCAATGTATAAGTTGGTGGGTAATATACAGGGGTAGACACTTGTACAAAGCCGGCCTCCTCTCCGTCCAATGTCTTCTGTGAATTTGAATCTTGGCTTCCCGAGTGAAGCCTTCCTCTACTCATTGTTTCTTTCCGTCTCAGTAGATAAATCGTAAAAATAATCAGAAGAGCCAACAGAACAGTAACAGTGGATAGGACAATCGCTGTCACTAAGTTTTTCTCCATTCCAGCTGATAAAGCCGATAAGTCACGAGTAACACTTAGTGTCAGATTTGCTACTGATTTTAAAGGAATTTTACCGCGGTCTTGAACAATGACTTCAAATGTCCACATACCGATGTTCATTTCTGATAACTCCTTTACAAGAAAAATTTCACCACTGTAACTATTTAGAAGAAAGTATTCAGTAATATTGCCATTTTCGACAAAAAACGACAATTGAGCATTTATCCCTGTATCATTGTCGAACGCTCGGATAATCCCTATAACGGAGTTAACAGCAGTTTTGTACGGTATGGTTATCGTATTGTTATTTTTAGATGGGAAAATAAACGTCGGCATATTATCATTTTCGTCCTTGACAGTTATTGATATTTCGGTAGATGAATTAAGAGACGGATTGCCTTGATCCGAAGCAATCACTTGGAAACTATATCTCCCTCTATGCTCTCTATCAAGTGCTACAGTTACTAACACACTTCCGTTTTGAACGACTACGAACGGTGCCTGCTCTCCATGATCTCTCAGGATATCATAATAAATCTCTTGGTTGATACCAGAGTCAGCATCATCGGCTCGAACTTCACCGACAATAATATTGGGCAAAGAATTTTCTGACACTGAAAATGAGTACTGTCGTTTTTGAAAAGAAGGCGAGTTATCGTTAATATCCTCAACATCTATTATAACGCTTCCGGTTCCCGTCAAAGATGGCGTCCCTTTATCAATAGCAAGAACAAGAAAACTGTGCTTTGACTGAATCTCTCTGTCTAATGAATTAGCTAAAATAATCTCTCCACTTAATTTGTTGATGGAGAAAACATTTTCGTCGTTATTTTGCAGAAAGTACTCTATAGCAGCATTTTGATCCGAGTCATCATCAACGGCCGAAACTTGGATTATATTTAAACCTATATCATTATTTTCAGGCAATGATATTGTGTAAATATCTTGTAGAAATCGCGGCTCCTGATCATTTTCATCAGAAATGACAACACTGAAAGTTTTATTAGTGACTTTTGGTGGACTTCCGGTGTCCTGACATTTTATCATGACATCATATTGAGGGTTTGTTTCTCTGTCTAGAACCAAAAATACAACAACTTTATACTCATTTGTATCGAATTTCTGTAACCTGAAAACGTTTTCTGCCAGTTTACATGTGACAAGACCGTTATCACCGGTGTCCGGGTCGGAAACAGCAACATGGGCTACAGTGGCCCCCTGACTGGCGTGTTCAGATATTTCTGCGTACGGCTTGTTTGATAAGAGATTGATATTAATTTGTGGGTGATTATTATGATGATCTAATACTCTGACATAGACTAAAGCCTGAGCAATCAACGGTTCTTTTGCACTGTCATTAGCCTCAATGATTATTCTGTAGTATTCCTTTGAACGCGTGATAAGAGATTGTTTTAAGTAAATTTCACCGGAAGTTTCATTTATTTGAAACGTTGATATGATCTCGACGCTCTGTAAAGAGCTTAACCTATACTGAACAAATCCATTTTCTCCTTGATCTAAATCCGTAGCAAACACTTGTGTGATTACTGTGTCAATTGGACTGTCGTCATTAATGGTTGTGTTGTACATTTCTTGTGTAAACTTTGGAGCATGATCGTTTACGTCCATAACCATAACGCTAAACATAACCGTCCCGACGTTGGGTTGCTCTCCGCCATCATAGGCTTGAACTTGAAATTGGTAGGACGCAACTTGTTCCCTGTCTATCGTTCCCGTTACAATAAGTTTAAGCATAGATCTACCATCTGTAAAAGTGTCCTTGACCGCACGAAAGGGAACGTCATCGATTATTTCGTATTTCTGTACTGCAAATTGACTTGAGTCCTCGTCACTTGCACCATTAAATGGGAACGAAGTTCCTAAGGATGTACCTTCAATCAAATTTAACTGTATCAAGTTTTTATCAAATATCGGCGAATTATCGTTGATGTCTATGACATTAATATAAATCTTAATGCTATACAAAGCATCTGAGAGCTCTGACTTAGCGATAGCTGCTATTTGTACGGTACAGTCATCAACGAACGGACAGATACTATCCCTATCTAGTGATTCCTTGGTAAACAGGTCACCAGTCATTTCATCCAAATTAAATTTTGACGAATGTTGATATCCGTTTACCAGGAGGGTGAATCGTATGTCATTATCCTGTTCCAGATTTACAGAATCAGCAAGGCTTCCGATGAAATCAGATATTCCTTGTTCCTCCGTAACATTGTAGAACACGGACTGTCCAGAAACGGCACACGTACTCCAGAGAATCATCACAACCAAAATCATTGTTAACAATGTCTTCGTGTAAACAATCATTTGTCAATTACTGTCTGTATGTCTGTTGAAAGCAAATCATTGATTCTCCTATTGTTTTTCAATGTGCATCATGTGATATGCAGATATAAATGTCTCCAAAATGTATTAGACACGCATGTTGTGAAATTTTAGCTCTTTCATCAGAAAATCTGTATTCTTTACGGTTGTCATCGGTTTTGGAATGATAATTCAATGATGAAAAATCAATGTTATCTCAATTCCAAATAAATGAACTTTATTGATGAGATTTAGTTTTCATATTTAGTAGTTAAAATATCTATTTGATTTACCTTACCATACGAAAAGAACCGCCCCTTTTCCACATCTATGACCAATCACTGTTAGAGGATCCAAACTACCATTTACAGTCGTAAATTGACCTTGTTATGTATACAAAAAACTTTTTCATTAAAATCAGCAAGCGTAGATGTACTGCATTAACTCCTGCCTTTACAAAAATCGCTTGTTCCAACGAATATATATAGTTAAAAATCTGCACGGAAAGTTTTATGACAATTTATCATGGCTTTGCTATCTATTTATTTGGCCTTGAAGACGTTTTAAAGATAATTATGTCAATAATGTTTACAAAAGTGATCATAAATCTACTAATTTTCCACACCAGGAAAACTAGAGTATCATTAAAAATATTAAAAATGGTTTTCAGGTACCTTTAAAAGTTTACAAATACATAATCTGCTCGCTTTAACCTTACACTATTCAAATCTCTATGTTTGTTTTCTCAAAATTCTAAAAGCACTTGAACCCACGACTTGTTTCTATAATTACCGAAATAAAACATCTTGGAGAGAGACTTGTCTATTCATATTGGTAGAAGTACAGTAAACGGCTGTCAGAAATTTGGTAGAGTTTCCATTAATATTGGCATGACAAATAAAGTTTACAATAGAACTTCGTGTTTTATTTGGGTATGTTGAAGATGGATCTCGTATACCATGAACCGACTGACCGCAGAATTGATCTTGGCCACTTCTTACACCAAAATACACTTACAATAGTCACCGCTTTATGACAGAAATTAAAAGAAAACAATTTATAATCAAATACAAAAATAATTTACTCAACGACTCTCGATCTTTATCGGTTTAAATGAAGTTTCGAATGTCTTATATTGAAAATATAACAAGTTGTTTGTCATTCTTTGTTATAAAAGGCGACTACAATATTGAATCTTTCTCTGATCAGTTGTTAAAATCACTTTTATAACTTTGTTTTAATGGTGATCATTGACATCTTGATTTACTTGAAAAAAAAATCGCTTTTGAAGTATTGCCCGTGAGTTGGAAGGTTTGGTGTATATAACACAGTAAAACCGATAAACTAAAAACCTGTCTAAACCAGACACTTTTTAAAGTCATTTCATACTCAATTTAAATGTATTTTGAACTGGATAAACCGGAGACAAACTACAACCCTATGGGCTTCGGTATAGACCGGAGACGTACTACAACCCTAGGGTTCGGTATAGACCGGAGACATACTACAACCCTAGAGGATTCGGTATAGACCAGAGACATACTGCACCCCATGGGGGTTCGGTATAGACCGGAGACATACTACAACCCTATGGGCTTCAGTATAGACCGGAGACATACTATGACATTGGGGTTCGCTATAGACCGGGGGCATACTACAACCCAAGGGGCTTTGGTATAGACGGACTTCACTGTAAAACGAGCATATTTATTATAAGTTTACACAACCCTACACGATTCCTAAAAAGTAAACAGGCTTTATTACTAGTGTCTGTAGTTTCATATAATTTTGCCAGAAAGTACAACTAAATGTTGCACAGTCACTTCAGTCTCTTATGTCCGACACGGAGCTGTAAGTGTTTTGCGAAAAAAAAATCTTGTTAAGGGGACGACCATTTGTTTATTAGGGTGTTGGGGGCTGGCAATTTTTAGAAATGAATTATCTGGCCCTAAAATGTTGAAAATAAATATTCAGGGGTCTACACCTAGAAAATAAATTATTGTGGCCTCAGTCCAGATACGCCATGCAGCGAAATGGGAATACATAATCTTGCTCCAATGTGGTTGAAAACAAATTTTCTGACCAGCAAAATTTCAAAGGTAAATATTCTGACCCCACAAAATATGCCTGCCCACTCAGAATCAAATGGCTGTCCTCTAATTGTTATAACATATCTTTGTTTCAAGGAATGACTTATTTTTTTCGGTTTATGAAGAAATAACCTCAATGTCTGTGGTGCACATGATTGAGGTTATTTCTTCATACACCGAAAAAGTGTAACAGTCATTCCTTAAATAATCGAAACTAAAATGATGACAAGCTTTGATCTTGTAAACAGGCCAGAATCCTCTATAATAGGAAACGTTGTCATGGCGACCAAAAACGATTTTACAAGGTTCTCTCCACGTCCTCGACAGTTAAACGTTTTGGTTTGGTTGCAAACGTTTTCTAACAAATAGACTAATACGTCCTGCTTCTAAGGTCTTTAGATCACAGCCGTGGTAAACGGTGATAACTACGAGTAATATTGACAGTAAAACGAACGCTTAACGTACTTAAAACAAAGTAATGTGTTTCCTTGACGACAACAAAACGTTTACATTGGTAATTCTTGATTAATGAGTTAAAACACACATCTCTGTATCAATTAAGGGATTACTTATGTTAGGATTTGGAGTTTTGTTTCATCCCTAGTCTGACAAAGGTTCTATAACAATAACGAACATTAAATTATTGTAAGTCTTCGCTGATTCAGTAAATTAAAAGATGAAGTTTCGTCGTCGTCAACCATAACTGTAATCGATTATATTGTTCAGAGTTTGATATTTCATTAATCAAAACTAAACTGCATTGTATCGTCATGTAGCTGTACTATAATTAATGAGATGGCCTACTTTTACATTTGAAATTTGAATCCAGTTTTGTAATTTTATAATTTTGTTACGAATATTATAATCGTTTTCTAATGTTAGTTACATTGTAAGGCACATAGCCCAATTAAATGATACAGATATTATAATTGTCATAGCTTAATTACATGTATATAAGTATTGAAATTGGAATACCAAGCATATGTGCTTATCAAATTTTGAAATCGTCAATTTAAAGATTTTTTTGTTTTTAAAAGTCAAGGACTTTGATAAAAACAAAGCAAATCAATAAAAAAAAAAACTGTAATGGATGACTTCAATTGATATACACGGTTATCAACTACTTTGTCGGAGGGTTTCATAGGAACCCACTATTTGAAACTCATTTGGACACAATTAGCAAATAGTAGCTTGGAACCCTCTTTTCAAAATCTCAGGATCCGCCCATGACTAAGTTAATGAGAAGTTTCGTTCAGAATATCCTGTCATATCACAGAAAAAAAATTCTCACGAACTACATTTTTGTACCATGACCTACTTAATCAAATGTAGAAACATGTAAAAACACGGACAATGCTCCAGTTGAACATTTTATTAGTGTTTTCGACAGTTCCTATATTAAAGTTTCATTAAAATTAATCCCTCGAGCGGTTTAGAAGGAGTTTATAGACACATGGACAGATGGTTTTCGTATCGTGTCATCGTCGTTGGTGTCCGCTTAACTTTAGTTTATTTACGATGATTTGAGTCAAACCTATTGGATTTATTAAAATTTTACACATCGTACTGAGGGGCATACCGGATTGCCCTATAATTTTTGGACATTTTGTACCCACTCCAGGCTGGATCTAGACACTGAAAAGGACGGGAGCCAACCGGGGTTCCTCTGAGGTCTCACTAACCACTTCCGGGTCAAATGGCCTACCCCCCTCCCCCTATGTCGTACCAAAAACACACTGAACCTAGACATATGCATTGTAAGTGCATTATTTGTGTGTATTATGATTAAATGTGGTCAAAATAAAGCTGAGAATGTGTACTTTAAAATCATATATGTAATTAACTACAAAAGTGTATGAATATTGTTTACATGTGTGAGTAATTTGCCTCCATGCTGTCAGCTAGCAGAACAGGTAAAAATGTGGATTTTCAGCATTATTTATTCAAGTAAATTCTGTGAAAAATTTCTACAATCATCGTACCATTAGCATAATGATTTTGGAAGCCTTACTTTCCAAGCTTCACAACGGTATGCAACTTTAAGATATCATTTGTCCTGGGAATTCACTGCGAGACTTTGAAAATTACTTTTTTAACATGTAAAGTAATGGAAACGTTGGAAGTGGTTAGTGAGACCTGAAAAATAGGGGGTGCTAGGACATTATTTGTCATATTTTCTCAATTTTACACGTGAAAATGGCCCTGCACTCTCCCCTGGATCCGCCACTGCACTCCATTTGAAAACAAGAGGCAAAAAAGGTAGAAAATATGTGTTGTACTTATAATTGATAGGCATAGTTTATCGTCATTCAGATTTTGATGTTCTGTTGTACACGAGTTCATATTGAAATTGCTTTTACAAGCTTTTTACATATTAGATTATTTTTCAAACTCATTTAAAGTTATATAGGTATACAGTATTGGGCCTCGCCTAAAAAAAATTCTAAAATTTTTTGGTCCGATTTTGATTTTTTATTTTAAGAATCCTTACGCACATCCCTGCCTGCGTTTTTCAGTTAGATTTTCTACATCTCTCCCGGTTTTCGAGTAATGACGGGCCAAAGTGTGCCTTATAAGAAAATAAACTTGTGAAAAACGATTGGTTCAATTTTGATTCTTATGAAAATCCCTATCTACATTTTGCAATAAGATTTCACATATCTTACATTCTTTCCAGTTTTAGGGATCGAGGGCAAATGTTTTTGATGAGAACCCTAAAATATAACTTATTTATACTTAATTGAATTTCTAATTTTGTTCAAAATTGTGTTCAAACCAGTTCTTGTCTCCATAATGAACTGGAAGTGTGTCAAAAACTTATAGTTTGTGGTGTATCATGCTGCGCCTATGTTTACTATGTCACAATTAATGCAGTCTGGTGAATCAGAAAAGACATTAATGATTTGGAATGTTTGGTTTCACAATACGTTAGTTTCATTTTGTCACTGAAAAAAATGAAATTCTAAAAAAAAAATAATAGTATTTTCTCCTATTCAATTTCGACTCGATATTTTTCCATATGAAATACACAGGCGGTTGAATATTTATAATATTCCCTTATAAGATCAAACAAGATTGTACGAGGCCTTTGTCGTCAATGAAAAGAGCGTGGTTTTATTTATATTAAGGAGTATTTAATAAAGTCCCTCCCTGAATGAGACAAGTAAGATAAATTAGTTACATCCTTTTGAATATCAAGGCTCACATACTATCCACGATGAAGTCATGTAAAAGATGAATTTTGACCGCGCGTTTTTACTGAAGGTATTGAGTCACGGTAGCTTTCAGTGGTGTGACCCTCGTCATAACGGCCATAAGTAAGCTTACCAACATCATCTTTGTCTATCTTATCTCCACATCAGGAAATAGTAATTATATACAAGCCAAAGTTCAGCAGAAAACACTGTCAGTATTAGAATTATTTTGCCTGGAATCCTTTTTATCTTAACTCTTTTTCTGGTTCTATCTATGGTAAATGTTATTTTCCTTCTCTAAGCAGAATGTTTTAAGACGCAGTTTGTTATGGTCGTTAATGTATTGTGAGTATTTTGGATTTATACAATTTTTAGCATAAGAATATTCACTTTAATTATTTGACAGCATTTTAATAGAAAAAAAATATCCTTGGTCTTCACCAATCTGTACTTAGAGAAGAACAAACTAACCTTGAACAATACGAACCAAAATACACATCTATCATTTTTAATTTCCAATACTACCTTTTATAAAAAAAAAAAAAACCCGAGTGTCCACTGTTTATTGAACAAATGCAAATTACAGAACACATATTAAGAGCCATTATGTACTGAAATAAGCCGTTTACGGTCGTATTACATTTCACATGTTCAATGGATCCGTCTTGTTTACGATAATTCCCATAATTTGGTGGTTGTTAATAGTGGTAATTTTATGGACTGTTTGTCAACAATTATATTGGAAAACTAATGGTTGTTTTGTAAATAATCATATTAAGTAATACATTGGAACATCTAGATAGACGATGGCGATGAAATACGTTAAGGATAGATCCAACACAAGGAGAAATCAAGGTTTAACCATTGACATAAAACCATACAACTCGTATATAGGATTCATACAAGGCTTTGGACTCCATCATGATATCCATCAATTATACCCCGTAACACGGATAGAGTGGCGAAGTATTATGGACGGACAATTTCAATTCATTGGGGATGTTTTGCTTAATAATCTGATTTCAAAGTTTAGAAAATAACCCTTCATAAATTTTACAATGTCATATCGTAAAAGAAACGTGCAAAGCTCAGATAAAATTGTTTGTCTTTTCATATACTAGAACTCCATGACTAATGTGTAGGTTTTCAACGATATTCGAATACATCATGTCATTGCTGGCCAATGTTTAAATTCGGTTGAGAGGGGATTTGGATGAGCACCATACTTCACAATCATACAACAATATTGGTTTTGTGGTATGCTAAAATAAATGAATGCAAAGTTTTCAAGTTGGGGTCTAATGATAACAACCTTTTTGATGTTTTTAATATACTTGGAGACCTTATTGTAGAGTTCAATTCGAGCAAAGAGGCAGGTACATGATGCGCTAAAATAATCACTTAAGTGCCATTCTGTGTAAGAATCAGGCAACGAGTGGCACATCATTTTTCTCAATTTGGACTTTTTGCGTCAAACATATTCAAATACATCTAGAAAACAACTGAAAGACTATTTAAATATATCCTGAAGCATTGGTGACGTAGATATATTTTGATTCCTTATACAAGGAAAAAGTTCGGGAAAAATTTCCCGCCATTTTCCAATAGTGCATTTCAACTAAATTTGACTTATCAATATGTTAAAAGGGCGAACTTTACAAACACTTTGACAGTAATTTCTTGAGTTTATAAGGTATAAATACTTGGATAATGCAATAAAATCTCTGTGTATTTTTTCTTCATGTGCCACAGTTTATACATATTTTGCCTGATTTTTAGATGGAGAAGTAGGTAAGTATTTACAATGTTGTACATGCAAATTCTATGTTGTTTTCTTAACTAGTCAATATGAGACGGACGTGTGAGCCCGCGTAATTGAATTTTTGTAACTGGATTTACACTCTTAGTTTACAGTGAAGCACCATTCCAAAATATCTACCTTAGAAGGCCACGGACTGTAAATGCGAGTAAAATGACATGCAAACACAACGCAAAAAGAGGTTTGTGATGAAGTATAACAGCATTAGGTGAATTTTTCTAGATAATCTGGAGATCATTAAAAAAATAAGTTGAATTAGTTTGGCGTAAGATTATCTCACTGCTTAACTTGTAGTTTAACAGCCAAAAATTCTGTCACACTGTTGTAAATCTTGAT
This sequence comes from Perna viridis, assembly GCA_037379345.1. Taxonomy (NCBI): domain Eukaryota; kingdom Metazoa; phylum Mollusca; class Bivalvia; order Mytilida; family Mytilidae; genus Perna; species Perna viridis. The sequence continues at coordinate 2,277,822 of CM074520.1, forward strand.
ACAGTATTCATTATTTTAATAGTTAAATGTAAATGATGTGGTTATTGGTCCTAATTGATCTGAACGACGGACTGCAGTCAGTGGATTATCAATATTATCAAACAGATTAAAATTTTCATATCGAATTATTCAATTTTGGTTATTTTAGATTGCATACCTTTCATTTAGATAAATGCTACTTTTTAGAACATTTTTTTTCAACACATGGTTCTTTGCGTAACAGCATGTATTATTTCGTGTGGTTTGTCTTTCAAAGGCTAATGCCGTGGTAGAGGTCCACATAAACGGATGCGTTCTGGTTGTAGAAGTACAATAGCCAAGGTTTCTACGACTGCAAACTTATTATTTTTTGCTTTCTGGTTGTAGAAGTACAATAGACAAAGTTTCTACGGCTTTAAACTTATTATTTTTTTTGCGTTGTGGTTGTAGAAGTACAATAGACAAGGTTTCTACGACTGTAAACTTGGTTTTTTTTTGCGGTTGCTAATTTTCGTGGATTCTGATAAGTGAACACATTCGCGGTATCCATATTCGCGGTTTCAAAAAGTGAATAGCATTATGTTAAGTTAGAACTTAAATTCGTGTGTACTATTTTTCGCGCTTTTCTGTCAACCGCTTCAATAGCAGAAATTAGTACTCCGCGAAAATAAATACGTTAACAGCTGTAAGGATTTCCAACAAAATTCACTAAAAACCTTGGCTATTGTTATACTTTAAAATTTCAATTTACTCACTACAAATCCAGCATTTAATCGGTGATCAAAGAAAGAAAATTGGAGAACAAATTTAAGTTGCAAGAACACGCAAAGTCATAATTGTGTTCTAGATAAAATTTAAAATTACCCTTGTGGTGATAAATGCCCAATATAAATTGACACTAAAAAAAACTCAAGTCATTTTCTATAATAAAGATAAATTAGGGAAGTTTTGTATATAAAGGCTGGGAGGACGGGTTCCCATGTTTTAAAAATCAATGATTAACGGTGATTTTCTGTATTTATTCGTGAATAAACTTTATCTCCGTGTCATCTATAGAAATAAATTTGAAAAATATCATTGGTTTAAACAGTGAATAAAAAGTCCTGATATCAAGTGTATATTGTTATTGATAAAGAAACAACCACAAATCAATGCGTATTTTTTTTTTATTATAATTTTGGTTATAACAACTCAAATAATTAAATAGTGTCATTATTTTTTTCACATTTGACCCTTCGCGAGGGTTTCATACGAAACAAAAATGATAATCATTTGAATGTATCTTTTCTTTAAAAAAAATCGCAAGGAAAAGATTGAAGTTGTTATCAATAGTAAAAATAGACAATCAATATAACAGTTATTATCTAATGGAAATCGCAACAAATAATTTTCAAATTCTAATGTGACGTGCTTCATAGCTCTTTAGACCACAGTCATGGTAAAAAGGTGATAAACATATGACCAACACTTTGTGCAACTCATAGACTGCGTCTATTAAAAATATGGAGAAACTAGTTCTTTTAGAATCGAAATAAATCATGGAAACTCTACGGACTGGTCATGCATATCTTATCAATACCATATGCTAGGCGGATCCGAGGGGGTGGGACAGGCATCCCTTAGGTTGGAAAAATTACTTGATTATATAGGAAATCACCGAGCCATGACAGAAACAGGCCTCCTCTTAGGCCAGGCAGTGGGCCCTCTTTTAAGAATATCTGAATCCGCCTCTCAATACTATTTCGTGTCCATTTTAAATCATTGCTCGAAAAATCAAGGGTACCAATAGTAATCACAATGTCCGTCCGTACGTCACACCTCTGACCCAGATAAGAGCATCTTGACCAAACTGATTTATTACAGGAAAACTATTGACCAAACTTTACAACAAACGTGATGACTTTTCATTCAGAATTGTCAACTTACCTTTCATCAGTAGCAACATTCCTTCTGCACCTGCGTATAGAGTTTTCATATCACAACTCAGACATTATGTCAGAGCTTGCCTTAACTATGCAGACTTTTTGTATCGCGCTAGACTTCTTGCAATTAGGCTTATGGAACAAGGTTATGCTGCTACAAGATTGAAATCATCACTACAGAAGTTTTATGGTCGTCATGATGAACTCGTGGATCGTTACGGACCATGAAAACTGCATGATTTGTTAAATGTGTCATTGTTTTCCTTTCCTCTTTTATTTACCCCGTACTTACCTTTTTATGGGCAAATCGACGGGTTTTTCTGGAAAAGCTGAGAACGCTTACCCTACCGGTGCACATGGTCCATCCTCCCAGTTTTTAGTGGAGTCGCTCGTCTACTTTTGTTATTTTGTATGTATTATTTTAGTTACTTTATTTTGTTTTGTATGTCTGTTTTCCATGTCTGGTCTTTGTCCCTGGATTACATTCTTTTGATTTCCGTTAGAATCTTGGTTTCATTGATTACTCTTACAGGATTTTTTTTCACTTTACAAAATTTGGAATTGGGGTATGAGTTGAGGGGAGGGGGGGGGGCTTGTAATATCAATATCACTTTTCTATACTAATTTCTTATAATAGGATGTTTATCTTAGTTTATGTGCCTTTCAAAAATCATCCCAATCAAGTAAGAGGTAGATGCAGAAGCACTTAGTTATATTTGTCCTACAATACAATTACTCTATTCGTTTCACATATTTTTAACCTTTATTCTATCTTTGTTTTTGTTTTCTTGCTAATCCTTCCAGACAGCTTTCTTATATACTTCGTATTTTTGATATGTCATTTAATTGAAAAATTTTGGTCATCATTGGATATAATTATTTGTGTAATAAACTATTTTGTAGGGACAGGACTTGAATATGATAATGTTTGTCAAATCATTTTACTTCTCCTCTACCAAACAAGAGGCTTCCAGGCGCCTGAATCGCTCATCTGGTTGAAGTTTGTCTTTCAAGGGCAATAAATTTAACAAGCTGTCCACCAATTTTGACTCAAGAAGACTTTGGTATAGATCTATCATAAGGATCATTTCAGCGATTGAGAGTTTCTATTATAGTGTTCAAGATATTGGCTGAAAACTGTAAAATAACACGTCATTTTTCATCTGTCAAGGGCAATAACTCTTACAAGGAGTCGCCTGACAACTTTGATCCCTGAAGACTTTTGAAGGCCATATAATAAGGGTAATTTCAGCAATTGAAATAATTTTGCTAAACCTAACGGTTTTGGAGATATATGCAAAAAACTACTGTCTGACCCCTTTGTTCTATTTTTAGTAATGCTGGCCATGTTTTCGAACGGATCAAAAATCCCCACATCAGTTCTATGTAGGATACCCAAAGGAAAATGGAAACCAAATTTAGTTCCAACTGGTCAAGTAGTGTCAGAGGAGAAGATTGTTGAAAGAATTACACAAAAAATAGCAAACAAATGTCAAAAGGGGCAATAACTCTTACATGGCTTCACAGATTAAAATGAAAATTTGACCACCGATAGATCTCATCATGCTGAACACTTTGACCCACGTCAGAATTTGGCTAAACCTAACAGTTTTGGAGATATATGTGAAAAACAACTGTCTGACCCCTATGTTCTATTTTAGCGACGGTGGCCATGTTTTTCGACAGGTCAAACCCATATCAGTTCTATGCAGGATACCCCAAGGAACATTCATACTAAGTTTGGTTCCAATTGGTCAAGTAGTGTCAGAGGAGAGGAGTTTTGAAAAAAATTGTTAACGACGACGGACTCCTTTGGCCAGGTGAGCTAAAAAATAGGTTAATCTATTAGAAACTGTTCAAGAAATAAATGTACATTAAAACAAGGACTGCCAGCAAACAAATAAAACCTGGTATTGTATATTTTCAAGGGATAGTATAGAAAGACAATAATGTCTATGTTTTTTAGCATTTATTATATTAATCACACTAGAGATTTAGCAAATCAACAAATATTGTATAATGAACAGTGCTAACATTGTCCATTTCACACTTTTACAGGAAATTGAGAACACAGATAAAGAAAGATAACTCTTGTTCACAAAAATACCATAATTCTATTAATAAAAAAAACTCATTAAATCACATAAAATGAAGGACGGCAGCTTTAAATTTCTCCTTTAAAAAAAATGAAAATAAATTTAAACAAAATAAATTACACCTCCAACAAAAGTAAATAAAAACTAATAATAAACATCTTGATTGAACTACTTTAGCATATATATACCTACAAATGTACTAACAAATTAAGGATTATTTGTATTCCTATTCTATTTGAAGAGAACTTGCCCATTTGATATCAAAACACTTATCACAGATTAAAAGAGAAAAATGAGAGGCTGACATTGCCATTTTTTTTAAATATACTTGGTCAAATAATGCACAATACAGAAAACAATTAAGTTTACATCTGATTAATATTTTGCAAAAAAGAGAAAAATAGAAATAATAATACATTAAATCTAAGACTCCTCAATGTGATGAATGATAAAGCAACAAAAGCAAAAAAACATACACGTAGGGGTCTCTTCTAGAGAGGGACAGGATACAACTCAGAAGGAACAGAACACATGGCATAGGACAGAGTGAAAAGGAAAGAACTTACATGTATGTCCCACTCAAGATGTGGAGCATATGTGAGGTGAGGTGGTCCAGCACAAGGCTGACATCCATTCAAACAAAAACTGAATTTCAAAGACACCTACATGTAAAATATCCATGCATACCTAAAACTTAATGTACATGTACCATAACAAGCCAAAGGTCTGACATACTGAGCATTGTTGTGGGAATATATGTGTGCTAGAGTCACCAGAATAATTTGGTATAACAAATCGTATCAGGGATTGGCCATTCCAGGGGTTGGAACCCCTGTTTTTTTTAATACTTAGTTACATTTGTAATTTTTGGGCCGAATTGAGCAATCAATAGCCTGTAACCCCATATTCAATAGCTTTCGATCCCTGCCTGTATCTCTACACTCATCTAAAAATACACTACATGTACCAGTATATTTTGATAAACAAAAGTTAGATACATGTGTATGTAGTAAATTTTTTTTATCTTGAGTTAAATTTATACATGTAAATGAAAACAACCATGATGCAAAACTTATTTGCAATGAATTTAACAAAATTTCTTTATATTTTTTCCTGATTATCTTGAACACAGGGGAATCAATTCAATGCCCCATTTTAATTGAAACCCTGTTTAATCATGTTTTAAATTTGAAGGTGTCATTGTGCATTCTGAATTACTGAAACTCTGAGTCTCCCTAAAAACAAAGAGGGAATATGCAGAACATTACCAGTATAACACATAAGCCACATGGAAGCAGATATAGCACACTGGATATATGTTTGTTAAGTATGAAATAAGCTTCCTATCAACTAATTGTACAAAATACATTTTGTAGTTAAAGTCAATCTAATAAAACATTGACCCTAACCCCAAAATATTGAAATAGAAGATACATTTTTTTTATTTTTAATATATTTGCTTGAATGAAATAAAATTCTTAACAAAAAAAAAATAATTTTACTTGTACCATGAGAAGTAACATATTGTTGCACTAAATTAAGTCAGGTATGTTATTTTAAGTATTTTTCTCAAAATACAGAGGAATAAAATTTTAACATGAGTTACCTCCCTTGTTCCATAGAAAAATTAGGAAATATAGTCTTCTTGCAAAGTTTCCCCACCATTAAATACTTGTGGATTTCTCTCTCTCTGAATATTTAGGGAGGTAATATAGGATAAAATCCAGCATATCAAATTCAAAATATTTTCTGTTGCAATTATAGTTTGAGGTCAATTATTATGACAGGGCTAAAATAGCATGTGTTAAAATTTGTGTCAGCATAATACAGAGTATTCATGTATATAAATAGAGAAAGATACATTGCACATTATGGTAAAAGACATACATGTACAAAAATTTAAATGCCTCCAATAGGCCCTTCAAGAGTAATATAAGAATTTTTTGTATCATTACAAACATGAATATCTGTAGTAACACATAAAACTGATAATTGCGAGAAACAGTAAATTTAGCTCCAGTACTTGAAAATATTATTGAATTCTTAAGAATTTCAGAATTTTAAACAGACAAACAGACAGATTTATCATACAGACTAATACATGATTGGTAATAACATAATATTAAAAATACCAAGAGAGAATACGCAAATCAACATCCACAAACTATACAATGGAAGTTTTAAACAAATCTTGTTCAGAAATGATATGAACACAATATTTAAGACAATATACTAATACAATATAAAAGCAATTATAATACTAACTGACACTTTCAATAAGGGGCCAAGAGATTAGCAAAAGTATTTAATCAAATAATCCAATATAAAATATCTTATAAAATTGGTCAAATCAAATTAATATGTTCAACTAAAATAGTTTTTTTTACATATCACAGCATTGCTTATTCAAATATATTAGCAAGCTTTTATATACCAAGAAAGACAACTCTACCTCCTTTTCATTTTAACTGAATAAAATAACTTTATAAATGAAAAGTTACAATCACAGCATCTTAAAACTGATGTGAATTATTTTGGTAAGCAGAACTATATCACATAAAGTAAACAAATTCATACCTTCATCAACAACTAAATACAGATCAGTGTAAAAATCAGGCATTTCAACAATGAAAAGTTCAACATGTGACAACATTTTACATGATTCATCTCCTGCCTGATTCCCACACAAACATGTATGGAGAGAATTCTAATTAAATCAAATTGAAATTGACCCATTCTATGAATATGAGGATGTATATTAACTACATTGTTAGGGTGCAATCAATTAATTCATATGGCTATGAGACCTTAGATTAAAATTCTGCCATTTTATTTTTGGTCTTTTTCATGAGACCAATATCATGGATTCTTACCAGATTCTAATTAATTTGACTCTAGACCCATATACTGTGAAACTACTTTATTTTGTGGATAAGGAAAAAAACACAAGTTTGTGGATTTTTTTAATTTGTGGTCTTGGGGTTTTCAGTATACATGCACACTTCAATGGAAATCTCCTTTTCGTTGGGAACCAAATTTTGTGGTTCGGCCTTCCCAAAAAAGCCAGAACAATAGTACTATCACAGTAGCCCCTAGTTCCATAAATAAAGTAGTATGATGCCTCTTGGCTTTGAATCAAAATTGTATAAATTTCTCTAGAATATTTCATGGAGTTATATACTGGAAAAAGTACTGAAGTATATATCACACCTGTTATATCGTAGCACAATTCACAACTAGAATGGACTACAAGTGGTGGAAACAGGGGTTGGCCATTCCAGGGGTTGGAACCCCCCTTTTTTTCAAAAAACGTAGATAATTTGGGCCATAATGAGCAAATAATAGCCTGAAATTCCACAGTCCAGATTTTTAGATCCATGCCTGAATCACTGCACTAATTTAAAAATTATACCTTATGTTCCATTGTATTTATTAATTTAAACAAGAGGCTTCCAGGAGCCTGAATCGCTCACCTGGTTAAATTTTGTCTTTCAATGGCAAAATATTTAAAAAGAAGTTTACTAATAATTTTGATCCAAGAAGACTTTGGTAGGACTTATAAGGATCAATACATGGCTTAACAGATGAAAATGAAAATTTGAACCCAGATAGATCTCATCATGTTGAACACTTTTACCCTGAGTCAGAATTTGGCTAAACCAAACGGTTTCAGGGATATATGCGACTACAGTCTGACCCCAATGTTCTATTTTCAGTAATGGCAGCCATGTTTTTGATGGATCAAAAATCTAAACATAACTTTAGTGTAAGATACCCCAAGGACATTCATGCAAAGTTTGGTTCCAGTTGGTAAAATAGTGTCAGAGAAGATTTTTGAAAGAAGTAATGTTAAAAATAGTAAAAACAATGTTGAAAAAGGGCAATAACTCCTAAATAACTTAACAGATAAAAGTGAGAATTTGAACACAGGTAGAGCTCATCATGTTGAACACTTTTACCCTATGTCAGAATTTGGCTAAACCTAATGGTTTTGGAGATAAATGTGAAAAACTACAGTCTTACCCCTGTTCTATTTTTAGTAACAGTGGTCATGTTTTTTTGACAGATCAAAAATCTAAACACAATTTTTGTGCAAGATACCACAAGGAACATTCATACTAAGTTTGATTCAAGTTGTCAAGTATTTGTCAAGTAGGGTCAAAAGAGAAGATTTTTGAAAGAAATAACATTAAAAATAACAAAAAAAAAACGTCCAAGAAGGGCAGTAACTCCTACATGGCCAGACAATTTAAAATGAAAATTTGACCACTGATAGATCTCATCAGGTTGAACACTTCTATCCTGTCAGACTTTGGCATAACCTAATGGTTTTGGAGATATATGCAAAAATCTACAGTCTGACCCCTATGTTCTATTTTTAGTAATGGCAGCCATGTTTTTTTAATGGATCAAAAATCAAAACATATCTTTTGTGCAAGATACCCTAAGGAAGATCTGTGCAAAGTTTCATATAATTCCTTTCTGTAGTTTCAGAAGAGAAGATTTTTGAAAAATTGTTAATGGACGATGACGACGTACACCAAGTGATGGCAATAGCTCACTTGGTCTTTGGCCAGGTGAGCTAAAAAGTAGACTCTTACATGTACATGTATGACATCTTTTTCGTCTTGAGATGAATTAATAAATGTAAATGATACAGAATGTTAAAAGACAAGAACTGCACACAATGCAATACTAATTTGCAATAAATTCCACAATACATATATTTCTTGAAAATTTTCCTGATTATTGCTGAACACAAAGCAACCCATTCAATGCCCCATTCTAATTGAAACAATTTTTTCTTCTCCTATCTCCCATGCATGATGAGTGAAAAAAAACATGCTATGAATGAATGACTTACATTACAAATATAAATAAAACATTGCATGATAATCAATGTACACATGATACAATGTACTTGTACATTTGGTACTTTTACAAGTACTGTACTTGTACAGGTAGTGTACAATGTACATCTTAAATATGTATATGTAGCTAAATTCTTCATAATTTGTCAAAAATTCACGAACTCATGGATTTCATTAAGACATCAAAAGCTTTCTATGAAAATTTAACCACTTCATTACAAATTTGAGTTTCAACAGAACTACAAAACCACAAACATATGATACTCAATGAACAGTTCTTTAAAATTGAATGATACTGTCAAAATCATTTTAAGGTGTAGTACATACAAATGTACAAATGTAAAAGCATTTTCCAACTATTTGCAATTTCCCAGTTTCCCAATAAAACTTTCCCCTTGACTGCTGTAAGGCTTTGCTTTTCATATTGTACTCAAAAAGACAATTCTAAAAGAAAAGTACTTAACACATTTTCTCCATCTCTCTGTGGAGTTTTACTACATAATGTACCTTTGATGTCAGCCAAATTAATCATAACACTGTTCAAAAGGCCAAATAAAATTAATTAATGGATTCTCGTAATCGCCCGCCTACAAAATTTGGACGGGAATTTAAAAAATCAGGATTTTTTCACGTCAGCTCCAGTATTGAGATACTGTAACGCACAAATCTTTCATTTCTTTGTGACTAAAACAATGTTTTTTCTCTGTTGTGGCTATGGATTTAGAACATATCTACAAATGTAAACCTGAAATAACTAAAATTAGGCTAGTTAAAATCTGGTGATCAGAAGGTTGGGTGAGAATCTACCATTTTAGTTTACTTGGCCTGAGGTAAGACTAAGCAACTTTTCACCTTGCATTTCAAATTTTGTGGATACCCTATACCAAGGAACAGAGTAGCTTACAAGTCTGAAATAGACAATCAAGTTACTGGCCTGGGGTAATAAATATCTTTCATAACCTATGCATATACAAAATGTAAATGTATTAAGAATATTTTTGTTGCCTCTATTCAAAGAGGTTAACTTCAGTGATTGAATTTTTCCTATATCACAGTAAACTTTGAGCTGAAAATAAAAACATTGACATTCTAAATCTCCAACATCTGTAGTATGTTATTCTTTGTGAGCTTGTACATGTACATGTATATGGTATATTCAAGGTTGTGAAAATTACACTGAATGAACTTAAAAATGCCATTTTAACAAACAAATCTTGATATTTTCAACTTATGAAAAAGAAACACCTACATGTACATGTATGTAGTGTCAGAAATTTAAACTGAGTCATTAATAGTTTCACTTGCCATTTGACAAAGGACCACTGCAAAGGTGCCCATTGACTGAAAATTTAATGATATTATTGAAGTATCCATGATAGCAAGGGAAGAAAAATTTAATTTTGAAATACGAGTACACGTAAATTCAGTTCAATAAAACTTTTCAATAAGCTCTATTTTATATTTGTTGTCATTTAATCAATGCACGTCTTCTTCAAAACATACTTTATGACTGACAGAACAAAACAATCTGAAAAACTTTTCCTACAAACATGATCCAATTGGAATGTATAATTGATTTCCTCTTAAAAATTCCTTGGAATGACGTAGGACTAACACATTAAATGATCGCAATAATTAAGTATGGATTTATACAGGGTTTTGAATCATTTGTTACGCCAACCAAATTGCACAATACATATAGTCTATAGAAAGGCTTGTATGTTCTATAATAAATAAATTGCCATTTATATGCAGTGTTCTCCCTATAATAAAAAGGCTTTGAACAGTGCAATTGTTACTGTACTACACTTAGCTACAGTATTTTGAGTAGTAGATTTAAAAAAAAAATAATATAGAATAGTGGCTGATCCAAAGAACTAAAGGGACCATATTTTAATGCATGCATTTACACACAACAATACAGTATTTTCATAAATTCTGCAAATTGATAAGGGATCCTCCCCTTCTTGGATTGGCCTATGTAGACTATATACTTCAGTCACGGCGAAATTCGTTAGACTGTTGGACATGACCGGTAATTTTAGTTGCTGGTCTGGAAAAATTTATGTGATTTCTGGACCAGATGTCTGGTGCATTTTTTTATTAGACACACCTCAATCAGAACTTCCGGTTTAAGATGGTTTCCGAATCTAGGCAACTTATAAATTTTTTTTTCTTTTCGGTCCGGCAGATAATTGTTCAGTCCAGCAGATTTTGTTTTGTTGCTGGACCAAATGTCCTACAGGTTGAAAAATGATTTTGCCAGGTCTGAATCACTTATGGATATACTTGGGTTAATAGGCAAATACAAGGCATCATATTTCAGCATGTTAAGGAAGACCAAATTTTACATTAACAAATAATACTTTTACAAGTTTAGAAACTTAGTAAGTTTTTGGAAGGTGAGTTTCCTGTCTGCTTTACCTCTATACTGTCGGCCATTACTAAGGGAGAACACTGAAAACAGATCTGTCATATTAAACTACATGAAAAATCTGAAAATGACTTTTATGAACTGTTTCTACAAACAGAACTAAATTCTCAACCTAAGGTTTTTTAAAAGGAAGAAAACAAAGAGATCGACAGGTATGTTAAAGATACATGTAGTATTCAGCAGTCATATAAATGTATTACTGAGCATAAATACAAGTACATGTAGCACAGTTAGCTTTGATAACAATAATAACTTGGCACAATGCAACTGGATCCCACATTATCATGACCATGCTTCATATGGCTCATCAGTATGTCCAACTTTAAAGAAACAGCAGCCACATCTTTTCGGTCTCGCTTTGAATTTTGCAGTATCACAGTCGTATATTTGGATCTCGGAAAATTGTTGTCCACGGAGAGACACAATAAGCTGGTTCTTTGTGTATGCTACACAAACAGGTTTGACATCAATACCTAACTGGAATGTGTTTTGAACAGGACAGGCAAGAAATTCTCCTCTTGGAGAAAATAACTGTACTCTGTGATTATTAGCATCAGCAACAAAAATATTGTCATAATCATCTACACAGATTCCTAATGGATAAAACAATGTACCTGGAGAGGACCCTTGGGATCCAAAACAACAACGAAGACTTCCATCAGTTTTGTGTACTTTGATCCTATGATTGCCACTGTCAGACACTATAATATCATTTTTACTATTAGTTGTCACATAATATGGGAATAAGAATTGTTCAAGGTTTTCGCCACCTGTTCCGAAGGAAATAGCATGTCTTTTATGTTCATTGAACACGTGTACTCTATTCCTTTGTAAGCTGGTTACTATAATCCTATCTCGTTTATTCACTGTGATACCAAATGGATTTTCACTTCTGTACATGTCCCCATATTGTGCAATAAGATGGCCATCAGCAGTATATTCTCTTAGAATAGCATCACCGGACCTACTAACTGTCACCAATATTGTCCCACCTTTTGTCACTGCAACATCACGTATAGAGCAATCACATTTGAAAGACAAATTTTTTGTATCACCATTTGGAATGTAGATTGTAATGGTATTCTTACTACAATCTGCAATTATAATCCGTCCAGTTTTTGGACAGACAGCTACACCAGAAATATTTACAAACCCTTCAGGCCCACTATCAAACTGGCCAAATCTTTGTGAAAATGTTACTGTGCTTTTCTTTGAAGAGGGTCGTTCAGTGAGAGGGAAGTCTGGCTGATTGCTCTTAGAACCAGACTGTCCTGGTTGTTTAGAGGAAGACAGAACTGCATCTTTTAAACTGGTAATAAGATGATTGTAAGGAAAGGCTGATACACCTCCTTCTGGCAAGCTTATGTCCTTAAAAGAGAAAAAATAATAATTGGCTTATTTGTACAAGAAACAATCTTCCACATATTAAATTACAGTATCCTTAAGTACAGCAGCAAAATCAGGGGTTAAACCTTATATTTTGGCTTGGTAGCCCACAGCTTATATTTTGGTTGCCAATATGTACAGTTCTTTATAATCTCAGTAAAAATTTAAATGGCCATTGTCAATGATAATTTCAAACCCTGAAAATGTCCTGTAATACAATCGCATTGGTCAATCCCTAAACAGTCAGGAAAAGTAAAGATGCACAAACTTAACACAACTCCAAATTTGGATTGCGATTAGCTGTTTACCACAGCAAAAGTTTCCGACACAAAATGATAAATAGTCTAAGAGTTAGAAAATAGGAGAATTATACCTTTACCTACATGTACATTTATTAAAGTCCAATATCCAAAATATAACGAGACAAAAACATAATCTAAATATACAGTGAGTTTCATCTAGTAAAATATTTCACTGAAAAGAACAAAGTTAATGTTAGACCATTTGGAACTCCTTGCAGTCCAATTTGAAATTAGGTCTAAATGTCCAAAATTTCAATATACGGGTAGATTCAGCACACTGAGTGGCTCATGTAAAGAAATACAAATGTAATTAAAAGATCAGTAGGGAATGGCAATCCGACAAGAAATATGGTTTTCTAGCAGGGTTTTATATGGGTATTTTGGGAAAAAGGACCCTGGAATAATTTGGGGAACTTTATTATCGGTCTACCTGTCATTTTGGAATTTTATATGTACATGATAAAATAAATAAAAACTACATTCTTTTTTAATTTGCTTTTATATTTATAATTTCATTTTTCTCTGCTTTCCGTCCCTGAATTTGTCAAGTAAGTGTTTGAATGTTAAATTTGATAGCTCTTTTTCGCCCTCAAGGCATCTTCTCATGAGAGTTTCTAGGGTAACTTGGCCATTAATCTTCATAGTGTATACATTGTGTTCATTGAACTTAAGTTCCTTTCAACAGCTGCTGTTGACACAAGGATTATATTCAACTGGTGGTTGATCACCCTTGCCAACAGCAGCTTTTTCAGTGACAATGTCATTATCTATGTACAGTAAAATGTAATATGCCTTAGCTTTGGCCAGTTTGGATTTTTTTCATGCCCATGATGGTCAGTTTCTTATCTTTTGAATTTGAGCCAATTTTCTTAAAAAGAAAAGCTTTTAATTTTTTAGATCTTTCTGCTGTCATTATTAAAAAAATGTTCACATAATATTTACTATTGTGGCTCATCCTTAAAAGAAGAATGATTACCGGTAATCAACATCATCCTTCTATCAAAGTTTATGTGCTCGTTTATTTTTGATTTTAGTTTTTACAAAATGTACCTGTTATTGTTTGTAAGAGCAACACCACTCAAACAGCCATTTTTGAATGAAAATGCCAGAGTATTTCCAACAGTATGGTAACACAAGACATTTGTTTTCCTCCCCTGTATCTGTATTCCCCCATTATTACAATGGAGTGACAATCATCTTAGAGGACAAAAATGAATCCTATTTTTTTTTACAACATTCAGTTTTTATTTTTGTCAATAAATGGGATTTTTTTACAGTTGGGAATTCTTTAGTATAATTGGGAAATAAAATTGGGCAGTGGCCATTTGGAATATGTTTGAATACCAAACCCCAATGAATGCTAGATAAATCCTTGTCTAGTGGGAATGTATGATAATCTTTTAAATTCTGTGAATTCAGTATACCTTAAAACCCCATGTATTAAATTTTTGTTGAAATCTGCCTGTGTTTAGTTTTGCAAGGACCCTAATGTGGTCTAATTTATAAACAGAGCCCTAAATAAAGCAAAGACTGAAGAGTCGCTAAACCTAAAATATTCACTGTCACTGATTTTGGCTTACTTTCAACATCCAAAATGGTACAAAAGCGATATGCTCTAAAATCGGGTAAAATCTTGGTTCCCTTGATATTATTGCATACTCTTTCGTAACCGTTATCATCTGGAACAAGCTTAAACAACTGGCAATGTCTATATATAGATATCGGTGATCTGATGATATTTATGACATTTATATAATCAATTGTAATGAACGCCTGTGTTTGAATCGGAAACTGGGTAATGTTACATAAATTCAATGCTAACCAATCATTTTATCTTTTAATGTAAACTTCCCTTTCTAATACAAGCAAAAAATGTGCATTCTGAGGAGATTTTTTAAAATAATAACATGAAAAACAGCCAAATATGTCCAAAAAGGGCAATAACTCCAACATGGGTTGACAGATTTTCACCTAACTTTGACCACAGATAGATCTCATCATGCTGAACATTTTTAATCCTGCCAGAATTTGGCTAAACCTAACGGTTTAGGAGATACATGTACATGTATTTGCAAAAAACTACTGTCTGACCCCTATGTTCTATTTTAAGTAATGGCAACCATGTTTTTCTACAGATCAAAAATCCTCACATCAGTTCTATGCACAATACCCCAAGGAACATTTGAATTAAGTTTGATTACAATTGGTCAAGTGGTGTCAGAGGAGAAGAGTCTTGAAAAATTGTTAACAATGACGGACAACCACGATGACGACGGATGCCAAGTGATGGCAATAGCTCACATGGCCTTCGGCCAGGTGAGCTAAAAAGGTATGCTGTAAGCGATCTTTGGATCCTTTAGGATATTGACAAGGGGACCAGTTAAAGAACCAGATTTAGCAGTTGTCAATGAATATTCATAAATATTTGGGCATGCTAATGTATATGACCTATATAGTCTTGTAACAAACCTCAGTGCCTGAATTGGAAACTGGGTAATGTTAAAAGCTAACTGATCATTTCATGTAAACTTCCCGTTCTCGTACAAGTAAGAAGCACACACAGAACACATGTAGATGATACCTAAGAGGTACATTTTTATCTCGTAACAAGCTAGAACTATGACATTATGGCGGTATACATGACGAGGATCTGCAGCATTATGTCATGTATAACTACATATTTATGCAAATCATATGCGAATATTAAGTACTGAAATTACTAGTGCAAGAAGTCGCTAACAATATTTGTGATTTAAAAATCTCAATGCATAGTAACATTAAGTATATTAAAGACTGCGAAATTCTCTGTCATCAAGATTGCCGTGGAAATAGTTTAATACAGTTTGTTCATGATTTTCTTTGAAGTATTCAGTGGTTTCAGAGTAGTTGTGGGTTCGAGAAGGGGACGAGTGAATTGAATGATTACTACATATACAGATGTAGACCATGTAAGTTTTTTAATCAAGGTACATTTTGTACAGGTAATTGGTCGCAGATCCTGCGGTAACTGTGTTGGAACCCCATTTTTTATAATTTTGTTAATGTTGTGCAAAATTTGATAAGTTAACCCTATTCAAATATCCATCCTACAGAATTAAATAAGTTAACCAATAAACTGAATCATTACAATATACATGTACAGCATATCTTTGATGACTTCAATCAATAATTATCTTCACAAGTTACTTGTTTATGTATCCCATGAGATAGACCATCTAACAATTATACATTTGAAGCCTTGGTAATTCCTTCAATATATCTACTCATCAGATGCCCCTGTGATGTAATGAGATTTAGGGTTTTACACAGTAAATATACACTGTAAAAGGACCTACACATTTTTTTGTTAATGAATGATAGTTAATGTTATAGGTGTAAAGAAAGATGATTTAAAACATGTAGATGGCCTGAATGGACTTTCTTAGCATACGATTAAGAATCAAACATATGATCTTAGTGGTGATGATAGTGCAAGCTCCAAAACAGTGTCTGATGTTCCAAATTTACTTTAGACACTGCAGTCAGCCCTTTAAGAAATTGCAAGCATCTTGGAAAGTCAGGAAAATGTGAAAGATTTTTATCCAATTTTCAAACGAAATATGACTTGAATAATGTCAGAGAACTTCGAAATGTCTGTCTGCAGTGGTTAGTAAGAGACAAATCTATCAACTGCCCTAGAGTAGAGCTTGGTGGTAGTGGTCCAGCTGCAACGCATGTGTGCAAATTTTATGCAGTTATATAAAAATTAGTGGCAGCATTTTGATTTACTGTGTGAAGTGAGAACCACAGAGTCAGATAGAAGGATGAATGGACACTAGTATTAAAATGCACAAAAAAAAAAAAACAAAAAAAAAACAGCTGCATAAAGATCAGCTAATCATCAATATGCAAGCACTAGGAGAAAACATCTAGCAATGAGAAATATTTGTGAAATTTTCAAAGTCAAGCACTCATCATTTCATATCAAATCTGTTTAGCAAATACAAAGTTATACAACAGCTGCAGCTTTTTTTGTAACCCTTCAAGATCCATATTCTTATAATCTGATCTACAGTGTACGTGTACATGCACTGTAAGCCAGTAAGATCTGTAATTCAACCACATATGTATACATGTACATGTATTACTTAGGTACAGAATGTTGTATTTACAAAAAAATGATCTAAAATGGCTACTGTCGTACCTGCTCTTCCAGAACATGTGCCCCTGAAATCACTTGCTAAGAATATAGTACATATACATAATATACATGTACATGTACATGTAATTCCACATACAGAATATTTTTTCTGATTCTGAAATCGGTCTTCAACCTGATAAACCATGCAGATTCCATGAACATTTTATAGTGTTACAAAAATACCAGAATCGGGCAACACTAATTAATTGTTGAACTGCATTTTATTCAACTTCCCTAACAAACCCCAATTTATAGGGCACTGAACTTTCCGAGTTGCGTCCCTTTGTGTAGAATATATTTTTGCTTAGTTCTATTTAAGACATTTATACATTCAGGAAGCATACATTTGCAAAATAAGTACTAATTAATTATTTTTTATACGTGAACCGCGATAAAATTTACTCACAAGTCGACAAATCGGGCATGGAAACTGAGTGCTTCCCTGGTTACTGGTTCCAGCATATTTCTCTGCGTAGTCCTCGATGCAACCTCTACAGAATGTATGTAAACACGGCAAGGCCTTAGGCTGGTTGTAGCATTGTAGACATATAGAACATGTCAGGAATGTATCCTCTATGTGTTCGACAACACTCGAACTTGTCATGTTTGGAATTTCATCCCGATTACAACGAAACAGGTGCCCGAATTAGACAGACATGTTCAACAACAAAAGTCACGTGACGAGGACCAATTAAGGGCGACGACTATTCTTAGACCGTTTTGTATAGCGACAGTGGGGTTCGTGACAATAGGTATATATTCTGCAACATTGTGGAAATGTACACATGTATAATATGTTTTAGTTTACAGTCATATGCTTGGCAATTACAGTATTTCTTCTTTCGTGAGAATAAAACACCAAAAAGAAGGGAAAGATAGAAAAAAAATGTTATAGAGGTAAAAAAATCATTTACCACAAGAAAGAGCAGTCTGGTTACAACTATTATGATTTTCAAATACAAAATGAAATAAATAAATAAATAAATAAAAATCTGATATGTTTTTTACGGACCACTTTAATTTCTGGACTATAGTTTATCCACCCCCACAAAAAAATATATCTCGAAGTAATTTTTGTAAATCTCTTACAGTTTGATAAAATTCACCATTCTACGGTGGTACATTTAGGACACACAATATTTTAATTTCCCGTAAATAAGCCGAGCGCTCGACTTGTTAAACAAAATCAAAAATGAAGAAACAAAGGCGTTTTATTTTTCTTCTGAAAATTAAGTCGAGCGCCAACTTTTTTACGGGAAATTTAAATCATTGTGCGTCTTAAGTGTACCACCGTAGAATGGTGAATTTAATCAAACTGTAAGAGATTAAAAAAAAACATACGTTTGAAGTCAATCTGGTTTCTTCCCTTTAATCTTGTTCTTCATTTTGCAATTTTATGATTATTTGAGGAGTAAAAATTCAAACAATTGGTAGAAATTGATAAACTAGTACTTTAATTGATTTTAAATTACTTTGAGATATTTTTTGTTTAGTATACCTTTTCTTTGCTTAGATATTACACTAGAAAATGGCAACATTTATGATAAAAGAGACGGTTTTTGATTTTTTTTCTTGTCAATTTCCATTTTCTAGATGGTGATATTCCTGAAGCACCCCGTATGGTATTTATACATTTCACAATAGGTCAACGACTTTTCGCTTGTTTTTGTATTTTTTAAAGAACGCAATAAATCACAGCAAAGGTATTGCACCTTGGGCATCGACATCACTAACTTCTCAAAACAATTACTAAGTTTTTTTTCACTGTTACAAACTTTGATACAGAAATATATGTAGCATTTGCAGGTTCGTAATTCCTCACCTAATTATTTACAGGAATGAAATATACATTGTAGTCTTAATTTCAAATAAAATTCGATGGGTTTATCAGCTGCCTTTGATAGATTTATTGGTGAAGGATACGATTTTCAAAATATTTTCTATTCTCTGAACCTTTTTTTCACAAATAGATGTATTCGACCACTTACTGCACCCATACGTAAGTCATGTTTGTGCATTACACTACATCGAATCTTGCCTACTTGACGTTACTACTCCGAATCCAGTCCCTGGAACTGTTGTGAGTGATTATTTGATGCTGTGGTCCTTTTCACAAATAATCGTAAGTGTAAAATTAGTCGTAAGTTATGACGTCACAATATTTTGATTTACTCTGACGTCATAACTTACGACTAATTTTACACTTACGATTTTTGTGTGAAAAGGAAAACTGGTGGTTTTGATGGTATTGTCATTATGTGGCGGATACCGTCTTTAATTTGCATTCATTTTTAATAAATAACTTCAAAAGAGGTTTCCAAGATCATTATACCTTATATTTGAGTGATATTTGGGTTTAATTTGGTCTTTTGTCTCTTTTACTTTGTGCCCCGTGCAGGTCCGGGTGTTAAAAGAATAGGTCTGCAACAGCGCTAAGCTTGTCGTAAAACCTGACCGCAAACCATAGTGGTGCACCGTGTTGGGAAAGATGCCACGTTCCTCGCATGTTAAAGAACCCTACTGTGGTATTCTCCCGGAGTAGGAACCATAGGGCTCCGCCACAGGAGGCTAAAGTGCCCAACCCTACCCACCTCTCCCTATTTCCAGTGGCAATCAAAATTTGTCGACCCCATTGTCCTTGTGTCCCATCCCCTTTTCATTTCATCATCATTTCATGTTCATTTTATCATTAATTTCATGTTCATCGTCTGAATATAGCTGAAATATTGCTGCTCGGACGTTAAACCTCAACAAACAAACAAACAAAACTTTTACTTCGTTAGGCCCTTTATGGTTGTCCGCGAACTAATTAAGTTCAGAATGAAGATTTACCCTCGGGTTTTTAGTATTGGGTGCGTTCATGGTTAATGCATGAGTACTATTCTCATTTTAGGGTAGAGCAATTTTATTTAAATTTTTATTTGAATACTTTTCATAAATGTATTAAACAAGTTATTTGGATATTCCTTTTATGGAAGTGAACTTTGTTTAACCTTTTTTCAGTAGTATATAAGCTCGTGAGATTCTCACTTAAGGGCTTTTTCCTCACAAGAGCCAGTAGTGTCTGTACAAGACTAAGGTAGATTCCTTTAGCAGGACGTTGTGCTACCTTGCAGTTGTAGCCAGTACCGATCATCGATTGTGTATTTTTGGCTCTTGCGTACCTTTCCAATATTTGGCATTTTTCTAAATTAGTAGGATCTTCCACGTCTGGTCTTGTTTCGGTAATTTGACTTAACTTTAATTAGGAATGTAGGTTTTTTTTTAAATGTAGATTTTATGAGCAGGGTTTTATTAGTGAGTTATTCGCATAGATTGATCCATTAAACTATGTTAAACTTTGTAACTTATTAAATAATTGTCACTTACTATATAACAAATACACTGTTGTTAATATTTAGACATTTTTTACCTATTAAATATGTAAAACTTTCTTGCCTTTTACTTCGTAAACCAGGAGGAGACAGAAACTCAGGTCCCTGTGTTCGAACCGGAATAAAAATGCTATTGATTGAAAATAAGACTGAACAACTACATTGTAACATCTAAAATTCACTAGCTCCGGTTACAATTTGGTGGCCAGTGTGGGAACCTGTTGTGAAAAATCTGCCACCTCTTGTTTATTTTTTTTAGTTTACAAGTTTAACATTGAATATTAAATTAAATTAATACGGATAGTAAAATGGCCCAAGGACAGGACCTAGAAAACTTTAAAAGAACTTTTCAGCAGGCAATGAGTCAGTTACAAGTCCAAATAGATAATATACCAACAGTTAAGGATGAAAATTATCAGTCAGATCTATCTTTATTTAGCCCGTTAGGCACGCAAACTAGAATTTCAAACTTTGAAGAAGAATTTGATCAAGTTGAACCGAGCCGTATGTTTGAGGTAAGGTCAAATGCATTTCATAAAGACGATGAAAACGAGGATGATTCAGAATCGGAATTACCAGGATACTCCACAGTCTTGTATTACACAAGCCATAGCACACCGTCTGGGGATGCGAGTGACAGTTGATGATTATACCAACAGTAGTGCCACACCCCAAGTTACACCGCATGAATCACAGTTTAGCAATCGTATATTAGCTTCCTCTATGCGATCACCGGTACAACACAAATCCATAATTAGTTCATCCAAAAGTCATATATCAAACGCGGCGAAAGTCTCAACTGCAGTAGGTACACTAAAACAAGTAAGCTTCAATTACAGGAAACCACCGTTAGCTAAACGTGAATGTGAACCTGATACATTTGACGGGAAAACTATAGATTAGCAAGATTACATTGTTCACTTTGAACAAGTTACGGATTGGACAGGTTGGAATCCACGAGAATGTGCACAAATGTTATGTATGAGTTTACGTGGAACCGCACAGAAGTTACTAGGGGATGCGGAGCCAGAGGTTCTAGGCAACTATTTGTTATTGACCGATATGTTAAGCCGACGGTTCCCGCCAAAGGAACGAATTACCGCTTATCAGTGCGAATTCAACTCACGAACAATCCTGAAGAGTCTGTAAACTCTCTCATCTTACAGTTGTGTGATATATATACTAACAATAGCTTCAAATAAATCAAAACCAAATATAAAAGCCATAAAGCGACGGAAACAAAAACGCTCTTGGTCACCTGTCATCAAACAGGCATGTCAAGAGAATAAGTTATACTTCTGGATATGGAAGGAGAATGGTAGACCAGTGGACCCATATAATGAACACTTTAAACTCATGAAAGAAGCCAAAAAGAACCTCCGTAAATTACAACGTCAGTACGAGGCAAGTAAAAGGAGATCAACATATGAAAATATTATGGCAGCTCATGAGGGAGATCAAACTATCTTGTACAAACTCATAGGCGAGCAGAGAAAAGATGGAAATAGGGGAACTACCTACCTCACTGTAAATGACCAAAATCTTACAACTAATGATGAGATTTGTGAGGGGTGGGCAGAATATTTCAAAGATCTAGCTACGCCAAATAGCTCCGATTGCTCCGATGATTCATACAACCCCCGAGTCGAACTTGATCGTCTACTACTGGAAGATATATGTAAAAATAATAAAGATATCACACCAATATTTCTGGAATCTGAGGTGCAAGATATAATCTCCTCAATGAAAAATCGCAAGTCCCCAGATAGTCTAGGAGTAATGACAGAACATTTTAAGTATGGCGGATATAAATTACTGGCGTTCTTAACAAAACTGATAAATCAAATCTTTGACAAAGGTCTGGTACCAGATCAGTTTCGAACTGGAACTGTGACACCTGTATTCAAGAATAAGGGGAAACCGTTACATGATCCTAATAGTTATCGCAAGATCACAGTAGATAGTATTGCTGGTATACTGGTGGAGAAACTACATCTCAATTTATTAACAGCTAAGATTGTCTTTGAACAATCTAAACTCCAACGTGGTTTCACAAATGGTGTATCACCATCTAGGGCGGCATTAATAGTAACAGAGCTCAGAGCAGAGGCAAGAGATAATCGATCTCCCGTATTTTTTTGATTCCTAGATGCGGCCAAGGCCTTCGACAAAGTCTGGCATGGATCAATGCTAAAAAAATGATTTTCCTCGACTGGGGAAACAGGGTATATAGCTTGGATGGTTGGCTGAGTCTCACCAGGGACTAGAGTTACCGTCTAGTATATTGTAGTTATATTATAAATTTTACCGAACCCAAACTATAGATAGGGATTTATGCAGATCCGTTGGATATAAGCACCGGATCTGCAGTTCTCCAGAAAGTGGAGAAATATACGTAACAACAACAACAGGAGGCAGAACGTATCATTAGCTGATTACGGTTACGCATTGAGGCGTTTAGTTAAATTAGCGTATCCTGATGTAGATAAAACTGAAGACTCAGCCATAGATCAATTCATTAATGGATTGAATGATTTTGAAGTTCAGAAAAGGGTGCAATTTTCACATCCAAAAAACGTTAGAACGTGCTATCGCTGTAGCAATTGAGTATGACGCTATTCCTCCTTTTTATACAAAATACAAAAGATATGGTCATCATATAGAGGGATGTACAACACCAATCTGTTTTAAGTGCAAAAAAATGGTCATATGTCTAGATTTTGTAAACAGAATACAAATAGTCAAATAGGAGACATGAAAACTCAGATGCTGGTCATAATTTTAATAACAACAGCCTGCGTTCAGGGCCAGAGACACAGGCTCTTTAAATGATAGGCCCACTGTTGACATAAATCCTATAAAAAAAAACGGGCTTTTTGCTCCTGCTAAAATGGGACATCAGAAATTCAATCTTTTAATAGATACTGGTTCTATTGTTAGTTGTATTTCAAAATCAAAACTTGATGAAATGGCAACATGGAGAAATGTTCAAAACTGTTCAACTTCTTTAGTTAGTGCAGGTTGTTTAGACCTTTGAGTTCGTGGCAAAGATTTTGTTATTCATGATATCCCATTTAAACAAGATTTTGTAGTAATTTTAGGGATAGATTTTCTGGAGGCAAACCAAGCATTAGTAAATGTTTATAAAGCTTTACTAGTTATGCCAGATATGAGCACAATAAAGTTGAATAAACTTAAAAATTCACACTGTGCACTGATCAGACTAAAGGATAGGCTAGTGTTACCTGCAAATACAGAGTCATTGGTTCAAATTAAAATTCCTAAAAATGTTATGAGCGACGATATGATAGTTGAGCCAAATGTCACCCTTACAAAACAAGGTGTACTGATTTATTTACTTTATGTTCTTTGTTGTGTATGTCTGTTTTCCATGTCTGGTCTTTGTCCCTGGATTATATTCTTTTGATTACCGCTATAACCTTGATTCCCTTGATTACTCTTTCAAGTACTTTAGGTAATACTAAGAGTAGGGAAGTTATTATTTCTGCAATAAATTGTAGGGATTTTGATTTAAGAAAGAACAAAGTTGTAGGGAGTATTCAGAAATGATCTCAGACCCAGTAGAGATAAAGCAAACAGTACTAACTTCTGAAATGATCTCTGACCCAGTAGAGGTAAAGCAAACAGTACTAACTTCTGAAATGATCTCAGACCCAGTAGAGATAAAGCAAACAGTACTAACTTCTGAAATGATCTCTGACCAGTAGAGGTAAAGCAAACAGTACTAACTTATGAAATGATCTCAGACCCAGTAGAGGTAAAGCAAACAGTACTAACTTCTGAAATGATCTCTGACCCAGTAGAGGTAAAGCAAACAGTACTAACTTCTGAAATGATCTCAGACCCAGTAGAGGTAAAGCAAACAGTACTAACTTCTGAAATGATCTCAGACCCAGTAGCGATAAAGCAAACAGTACTAACTTCTGAAATGCCAGAACATTTATAATGTTTAACGGATAAGATCTCTGATAAACTTACTGAGAGTCAAAAAGAAGAAATTGAGGAACTGGTCATTAAATTTCAAGATATTTTGTTAGGTCCAGATGGGAAGTTAGGCAGAACAGACCTAGTGAAGCATACTATTGACACAGGCAATACCAAACCAATAAAAAATACCCCCTATAAGAACTCCAATAAAATTGAGGGAGGTTATTGATCAGGAAGTTGATAATATGCTACAACAGGGAGTAATTGAACCTAGTAGTAGTCCCTGGAGTGCCCCTGTCATCCTATGTCTTAAAAAGGATAAAACTTGGAGATTTTGCATTGATTATCGCCTTCTTAATGCTGCTACTTTAAAAGATTCATACCCCCTCCCAAAAATTGATACTTCTCTTGATTCATTAGGAGGTAAGTGGTTCAGTACCATTGATTTAGCATCTGGTTATTGGCAGGTTATGGTAGATGAAAAGGACAGGCCCAAAACAGCTTTTGCATGTCAAAAAGGTTTATACCAGTTTAGGGTGATGCCATTCGGGTTGTGCAATGCTCCTAGCAGTTTTGAAAGATTAATGGATATAGTATTAAAGGGTTACCAATGGGAAAGGTGTTTATATTACCTGGATGATGTGATAATTTTTGGTCCAACTTTTGAGAAAGCTATGGAAAATTTGGAACTTGTATTTGATAGGTTTAGGGGTGCAAATTTAAAGTTAAAACCCCAAAAGTGTTTCCTTTTTCAACACCAAGTTCTTTATTTAGGTCATGTTGTGTCAGATGAAGGAATCAGTTGTAATCCTGATAACGTTAAGGCTCCAAGTGAATGGCCTGCTCCTAGAAATGTAAATGAGGTCCGGAGTTATCTTGGCTTAGCTGGTTACTACCGTCGCTTTATTCAATTTTTCAGAAGTTGCCTCTCCTTTGACAAATTTAACTAAACAGGTGTGAAGTTTGCATGGGATGAAAGTTGTCAAAATGCATTTGTTCATTTGAAGGAAAAACTTACTTCAGCTCCCGACCTCAGTTATCCAATGGGTGAGGGTCAGTTTATTTTAGATACTGATGCTAGTGGACATGCTATAGTTGCAGTCATATCACAAGTTCAAGGGTCAGAGGAAAAAGTAATTGCTTATGTTAGTCGCATGTTAACCGAGTCTCAGATGAAGTATTGTACAACTCATAGAGAACTTTCGGCTGTGGTTATATTTGTAAAATATTTTTGCCTTTATTTGTTTGGTCGTCAGTTCAAAATACGTACAGATCACGCTTCTTTCATTTGGTTAAAAAGATTTAAACAGCCTGAAGGAATGGTTGCTCGATGGATTTCTGTTCTAGATACTTATGATTATTTAATAGAGCATAGGAAGGGTAGTCAACATACAAATGCAGATGTATTATCTCGAAAACCCTATAGGTAATGCAAAAGGAAAGATTGTCCTGGCTGTGATAAGGTTGATGGTAGTTTAACTTTGGAAAATGGTGACGGTAATGTCATAGCTCCTTTAAGGTTTGAAGGTCTGTCTTGATAACACCATTCCTTATGAGGAAGAGGAAGGTGCAGCAGAGAATAATATTGATTTACCACAAATGTCTAATTGGTTGAGAATTTGGTCAAATGGAGACATTTTAAGCTGGCAAGAAAATAATCCTGATACAGCTAAAGTTGTCGAAATGTTGAATCAATATGATCAAAAACCAGAGAGAGATATTGTGACAGGTAGTAGTTAGGAACCTTTGGAGTACTTGGGAGTCATTAACCCTAGTGAATGGTATTCTTTATCTCAAGTATTATCAAGGTGAAAATGAAAGTCTTTTTTTTTAGTTCTACTCAAGGAGATTCGTAGTCAATTCATGTTATTGCAGGTCATTTAGGTAGGGATCATACAATAAAAGCAATTAAACATAGATTTTATTGGCCTGGTATGACATCTGATATCAGTGCATGGGTTCGAGAATGTTCAGTTTGTGCCCGAGCTAAGCCTGGTCCAGGAGTAGGCAGATTTCCACTTCAGCAGTCCTCAGTAGGATGTCCTTTTGATAGGATAGGTGTAGACATAGTAGGCCCAATTCCTGTAACAGAATACAGGAATGAATATTTGATTGTAGTACAAGACTACTTAACCAAATGGGTTGAAGCTTTTGCTGTCCCAAATCATAATGCATTAACAGAAGCTGACAAATTAGTTACAGAAATACTTTGTAGATTTGGTATGCCTAGTCAAATTCATAGTGATCAGGGTAGGATATTTGAGTCTGAACTGTTTAAATCTGTGTGTGATATATTGGGAATTGATAAAACTAGAACTGCCCCTTACCGCCCACAAAGCGATGGCCTTGTGGAGAGATTCAATCAAACTTTACAGAGGATGTTATCAATGTTTGTCAATAAATTTAGAAATAACTTGGATGACCTGTTAACTTTTGTATTAATGGCAAACAGAGCCACAGAAAATGACTCTACTGGAATAAGTCCTCATAAAATGTTAACATGTAGGGAAATGTCTTATCCTCTTGACATTATGGTAGGAAACCCTAAAGATAAAGAAGTTTGTTGTCCCATAGAATATGTTCAATCGATAGGTTATTCTTTTGAGAAAATGTTCAATTTTGTAAGGCAGAATTTAGCTGCAAATAGACAGAAAAAGAACTATGATAGGTGTATTAAACCTAGACAATGGCTATGGTATCCACCAACAGCTGGTATTAAGTTAGGTTTAGGATGGAGAGGTCCCTATAAAGTTTTAACTAAACTTACTGAAGTTACTTACAGAGTACAAGAAGTTCCAAATTCTAGGCCCATAGTGCTTCATGTAGATCATCTAAAGCCATATCTAGGTTCAGTTCCAGAAGCTTGGCGTCAGCCTGCAATAGAGGATTCAGAGTCAGATGAAACTGACATAGAACCACCTGTCTTTGATAACTTTTTCCATTCATCTTTTTCTGATAATAGTGCTCATCTTGATGATGAACCTATTCCTCATACACCTACCCAAAACAGAACTAGATGTGGAAGAGTTGTTAGAAAGCCTACTAAATATTCACCTTGTATATAGCTTTATGTGTTATATAAATATATTTACGCTTAGTACAAATGTACCTAAATTAGGTACTCAAATCATATACATGAGTATAGTTTGAATGGTATGGTAAAATGGTAAACAGTTGGTAAGGAAGTAATGAGTTGATTTCATAATTGATATGTATTCCTTTAATTGAGTAAATTAGTGGGAGAAGTTAGAATTTATTCTATAGAGGGGTTTAATATTTATTCAGATCCTACATGTACAGTGTATACAAATATCAAGCATTATCATAGATATTAAGTAGTTTGTTGATATGACAAAATACTACTGATAAGAATATTATATGATCACTTCGTAGACCTATTTAAAACTCTCAGTGAGAATCAGAAGAGTTTGTATACTTGATTTGATATGTTTTCTTTATCTCAAAAAAAAAAAAGATTGTCCTTAAAACCTGACAAGAAACGTGTTGAAATATTTCCGGTACTATTGTCTTTACTTAATACAAAGTATGTCACCCACATACCTATATCTTTGATATTTACAAAATGTATGCTTGACTATATGCACATTGTGAATACCCAGAGTATTTTCTTTACTTACCCTGTTATTTTACAGTATGTCTGATAGACCAGTTTTCACAGATAATTACATGTGCCCTGTGGCAGACTGTGGGAAAGGACATTTCCATGCCTATCGTCAGTATCAGAGGCACTGGCACAGGCATCATGTGAGACAATGTTTGAATGTTTGGGTTGTCCAGAACGGTTCTGTAGATCAAGTGAGGGAAATTTTCATCTTGTTAGGCGCCATAATTTCACACACAATCATGCATCTCAGGCGCGTAGCTGCCGTTAGGCAAAAAAGCTTTTGCCTGCACTTAATTTTGTCATTTTTTTAATAGATAAAATACATCCAGGAGAGGCATAAATGATGCTCTAAAACGCTATCTCCGCGGAGCTTGGGGGGGGGGGGCTTCGCCTCCTGTATCCCCTGCCGTAATTTTGCCTACACTTCAATTTGGCCTCAGCTACGCGCCTGCGTCTTCAGCAGTGGTGTTAATGAAGGGAATGATGGTGGATAATCCGTGGTATATCAATTCGTTGGAATGTCTCCCTCCTAGAAAAAAGGAGAAACTGTGGAGGTACGAGAAGACATTGTGGAGGTTATTGAACAAGAGTATTTACCAGTGGGAGCGTCTGTACATCGAGACATGGATTATAACTTAGTATACAGAAAAGGAAAGATTGTCATGAAATTGATACATAAAGATGACTTTGATATATAATTATGTTTTATTTGTTCATTTGTTTATTGAGTTTCATGTATTTGTTTTATGTAGACCATTTTCAATATTTTGTTATTTTTTAATGGTCTAGGTAGTGGGAATGTGGCGGATAGCGTCTTTAATTTGCATTCATTTTTAATAAATAACTTCAACAGAGGTTTCCAAAATCATTATATCTTATGTTTGAGTGATATTTGGGTTTAATTTGGTCTTTTGTCTCTTACTTCGTTAGGTCCATTATGGTTGTCCGTGAACCGGTCTCAATAATTACCGACAAAGATCTCCAAGAAGCGACAAGAAATCGATTTCGCGACAAGAAGCGACAAGAAGTTTGAATTAGCGACAAGAAACTAAAAACTGCCGACAAGAGGAGAGAGACTATATTTATTTGCTGTTTGAATTATAAAAAGAAAAAATAGAAATAATTGTAAGTAGTTATAAATCTGGTTATATTTAAAAAAAATGTACATGCAAAGTTGATAAAAACAGAGACATTGATACACATTTGTGTCTCTGGTAAATATTTGCCATATAAGGTTTAAAAGTTCGAGAAACTAATATTAATCAAATTTATCATTTTCAATGACATTTTAAAATATACTACTGAAATAAATTGAAAAGGGCGAAAAATAACGTAATTTGCAAAAAGATTTGAGTTTTAAAATGCTATGTTTTTATCAAAAGATTAAGGTATATGTTATCTATTTCTTTGATGTTGTATGCTATTTTTATTTTTAAAAATATTTGAAATAATTCTTAAAGAATGCAGATATGCCAGGATACTAGATCATTCTAAGTTCCGATAGATTTTTATATTTACGCATATCACTCAGCCAATCGGATCAATTAAGTTATGACATTCATCCACGCGCCAGTCAACCAGGTGTTAATCACTGACTTACGGTAGCACGTGGGCTTTTAAAAGAAGCAAAAGTATCTAATGCATAAAAATGATAATCCTTCAAACAAACAGAATGTGGCTGACGATATGCAAAGCGTTATTAGCATGAATTCTGCCAAACATCCTTTTATAAAAGAGATAGTTCAGACCTCCGGCAAGCCTCCAAATGTTATTTGCTATATTGATTTTCAAATGAAGCATTTTGCCAGTGCCTGCAGGTCTTCTATCATTGGTGTTGACAGAACATTTAACCTTGGTGCTTGTTATGTCACGACAACTGCGTTTCAAGAAAACACACTCTGTACACGATACTTGAGCGAAAATGTGTCAAGGCATTTAAGAAACAAGGTGTGAATGAGAAAGTCTCCTAGCAAATAATAACAGACATATTTGGAGCTCAAGGTTTTATAGAGACCAACTGTCGACTTTACATCGCAAGCGGCAGAAATCGAACGCAAATGCGAAGACCTAATTGGTCCTTACTTAACGGGCAATATTATTCCTACTATCAAGGAATATGTTTATAAAGCTCGAAAAACGGAATCTAGAATTCCTCTGCAATGGAAAATGAATCTATTAATCACATCTTGAATTAAATTAGGAGTGGAAGCCAGAAAAGCTGCCAGAGTTGATCAACAAAATCCATAAAGAGATTACACTGCAAGGAAGCTTAATACATGGTACACTTTAAGCACGCGGAGACTATGAGTTGTCTCGTGTTACCAGTCACTTGCAGTGTACAAAATCACTCTGGCAGAGCAAATCTGAAAAAAAAAAATGACTCTGTCGCAAAAATTGATGTGCTCTGGCGGAAAGGGTGTTAAGACATCAAGCAATGTTATAACATCTACTGATAGGGAACTGGTGATTCCCAAAACAAGTGATTGTGCCAGAAAGCCTGGCCAGAGCATAAGGTCGGCAAAAACACACTCAGCTAAGAAGCAAAAGCTTCATTAGTACGAGAAAATGGATGCGGCAAATACAACTCCTGTACCCTTCAACACAGTCAGTTAATGTTGTATAAATGTTTATATGTAAATATTAATAAAAATAATAATAATAAAAAAAAATAAATAAAAAATCGCATGACAAAAGAAAAATATACAAAATTTAGAAAATTCATAAATGATATCCGCAAATTTTAACATAAAAATGATTTGAGTAAATTTCAACGCTTATCTTTATTAGTATTTTGTTTTATACCTATTTTGTGTTTATTTAGGTTACTAGTATGCGCTGGTGTTTATTACGTTTTACACCTATTTTGTGTTTATTTAGGTTACTAGTATGCGCTGGTGTTTATTACGTTTTATACCTATTTTGTGTTTATTTAGGTTACCAGTATGCGCTGGTGTTTATTTAGGTTACTAGTATGCGCTGGTGTTTATTTAGGTTACTAGTATGCGCTGGTGTTTAGTTAGGTTACCAGTATGCGCTGGTGTTTATTTAGGTTACTAGTATGCGCTGGTGTTTATTACGTTTTACCATATCCTTAACATCAATGTAACATTTAATTGTAGACAACTCGAATTGAAATGAACAACGGACCCTGATAAGAGGTTGGATGTCAATTATTTTTAATTGGATCTTTGTTCATTCAAACCAAATTGATCAGCATTTTTTAGTTCGTAGTAAAAGTTGTTTATTGTCGTAAATAACGTAGAGTTAAACTTGATATCTTATAAATAACTATAAAAAGGACCTAATTCTTTGCATTTGAAGCTAAACGGGGTATGCCAATTATAGAACTTTTGTCCTGCGGCGGTTTCACTTGTAAGAGAAAGTTGCAGATGCCAACAGGCTTCACAAATCCTCTGTCGTCTGTTATATGTACCTATTCTGATTTTCGAAAGAAACAAAATGGACATCGCATCAATAAAAGTTCCAGCCAATATTCCTGCTGTAGTTAACCAAGGACTACATAATAATATAACACTAACAGTTAATATAAAGTCCAATATTCTGGCAGTTTACAAAGAAAAGTTCTAATTTTGCAGTAAAGTGTGAAGTTGTTTTAGATTCGAACAGTACATGTATCAAAATCTAAATAATTAGTTTTAAAGATATCTTTTAAAATCCTTAAAATAATATCTAAAAGTGATAGTTAAGAAAGCTAAGATACCATATAAATGTTCTGTATCATACAACAGCTAAGATACCATATAAATGTTCTGTATCATACAAAAGCTAAGATACCATATAAATGTTCTGTATCATACAAAAGCTAAGATACCATATAAATGTTCTGTATCATACAAAAGCTAAGATACCATATAAATGTTCTGTATCATACAAAAGCTAAGATACCATATAAATGTTCTGTATCATACAAAAAGCTAAGATACCATATAAATGTTCTGTATCATACAAAAGCTAAGATACCATATAAATGTTCTGTATCATACAAAAGCTAAGATACCATATAAATGTTCTGTATCATACAAAAGCTAAGATACCATATAAATGTTCTGTATCATACAAAAAGCTGGTTTAAACTTCATTATTAAACAATGGCAATAATAGGGGATAGAGAAGAAAATCAGAAATTCTGCAAATTCTCCTTTTTACGACTTTATTATAACTTTTTACTGCAGCATAAATACTCTTGGGTTTTTGGTTATTTAGTGATACCTATATATGTTTGTTTACTTATATAAAGAAGCCAGATTATTAATAAGAATAATAAAAACAAAAACAAAACAAATATCGTAATTTTGCCTCAGAGGAGAAAAAAGTGAATAGAAAAAAAATGGTTCAGCGACAAAATGATTCATCACTGAGAGGTATAAGGGTACCTGAAAATCATGTTTTGGTTAATGACTGTGGGGGTACACGGGGGGAGGGGGGAGGGGGGCGGTGGGTAGGTGGGTATCTCTGTCCACGCACTAAAATAACAAAAAAATAATAAAACAAACAAACAAACAGGCAGTCAAACAAAATACCCAACCAACCGAATTTGACTACAAATAAGAAGTTTCAACAATTGTGTAAACTTTGTTTAAAGAGTAATCTAGGGTCTGAGATCATTTCGATTGTTTGAATACTCTCTACAACTTTGTTCTTTCTTAATGTTACATCAAAATCCCTACAATTTATTGCAGAAATAATAACTTCCCTACTCTTAATATTAACTAAAGTACTTGAAAGAGTGATCAAGGGAATCAAGGTTATAGCGGTAATCAAAGAGTAATCAAGGGAATCAAGGTTATAGCGGTAATCAAAAGAATGCAATCCAGGGACAAAGACCAGACATGGGAAACGGACATACACAACAAAGAACATAAAGTAACTAAAATCATACATACAAAGTAACAAAAGTAAATGAGCAACTCGGACTCCACTAAAAACTGGGAGCATATGGACCAGGTGCACCGGTAGGGTAAGCGTTCTCTGCTTTTCTAGAAACAGACATGTCCCTTAAAAGAAGGAACAATATCGATTTTGTGATTATTTTTATCTTAGCAAATCCTCTGAGATTAATATGTGTAAATTTTGTTAATTAACGTTTAGTTTTCTCTTTGTTTATTTGCGTTTACTTGTGTGTGTGTGTGTGATATCTTGCTGAATTGCAATCCGTTTGCAGTTTTTATTACCGTTCAGCGTGTGTGTGTGTGTTTAGATGTAGTTATTTCACGTTTATTTTTCTGTTTATTTTTGTTGATTTTTTGCATGTTTTTTTTTGCTGATTCACTTTTAGTTTTATGTGTATTGTTTAGCTTATTTGTGCATATCTCTTTTTTCAATGTTTGAGTATATAAAGGGAATTTTTCAGAAATTCAGATTTTTAAAACATTTTTCCATTTCACATTGTCCCCAAATATCATGGTATAAATATGACTGTGAACATATTTACTTAAATTGGTAAGTCTTTCAGCTTATGAATAAGCACATGTGATGAGTATCGGTAATTGACACACCTATACCATTTTTATCATTTTACAATTATCATCAATCTGCTTTCATTTCTTAGTAATGTGTAAAACCGGATAAAAAAAAATACACTTCCGAGAACCATAACTCCAAGAAAGGTCAACAGATTTTTCCGAAATTAGCACCACTAATAGATACTGAAGACCAATTTACATTAATCATCAAAACACTTTTCTAAATAATAGGCAAAAGCTGCCAAAAAGGGTAAAGTTAGCAAAAAAAGTGCAATAACTCCAATATAAGTCAATTATCTTGAAATTTTCAGGGAAGATAGATCTCCTCAAGCCAAAAAGCTAAGACATCTCGGATTTCTTCTATCTTATGGTTTTTGAGATATAAACAAAAATAAGGATTATAATTTTGGGAGTAAACATGCCCAGGATGTTTGTCACCAAGTTTTATCAAATTTTATTTAGTGGATTCAGAGGAGATTTTTAAGGAGGTAGACCTAGAGGGAGGGATGCAACTCTTAGAAATTATTGGAATGTTTGTATTCATAATTTTACATCAATCTCATGTAAGCATCAAAGTAGCTTGAACTTGATTTCATTCTGTTTCAAATGGATGCTTGATGGGCTTTGGTGAAATTGAATATAATACAAACTATCACTGATTTCAAGACTTATGTCCCTTACCCAAAGTCTACCACCTTAAAGTAAGTTAATGAAGGACAACAGACCACTCAGATGCCCATGACAATGACAGATGCCAAGTGATGATAAAAGCTCACAAGGCCTTTTTGGCTAGGTGAGCTAAGAAAAGTTGATTTTTTTTGGGTGCGGCCAAATTTTGTACCCCTTTAACTAATAAAAAAAAGGTAAAAGATAAGCCTACCTTGTCAAACAAATTCAAAACAGTGTTTCAAAAGGAACAGAATGACATCTGAATCATAAAAATCTTGTTAACCATTAGCTTTTTCTTTGATAACACCTATTTTCACACTATTAGCCCCTTATTTTCAAAAGGGGTGGAGCAAAAACCTAAAAAAAAACTAGGGTCCTCCATGTTGTCCCTAGGAACAATGGCTGACAATTTCAAAGAGACTGGATAAGTTTTACTCAAGTTTTTGTAAATAAACTAAAATTGATGGTTGCTAATGACGACAGGGTGATACCATTATACGACTGAAAATTTGTATGCAGTCATATAAAAAGCAAGTATACCTCTACTGAGGAGAATATTTCATGGACCTAACCATCATAATATTTTGGTTGTCAGACATGTCCCTTTGATGTCTGTCTAATCAGTAACACCAATTTCTGTTACTAGTAGCATCTAAATTCATTTCTTGCTTGCACATAAATATGGACCTTCTTGGATCAGAAAACAATTTAAGGTGAGTTGAAAAAGTCAAATTTTGTTTCTATATATATTTTATTTTTTTCATGTACATTTTAGAAATAAAAATGCTTCATTTTTTGCAACAATACAATATGACTTCATGACAATGATCTACATGAAAATCATAAAAAAATATGACACATGCATGGAGTTACCTCCCATTACTTACAGACACAGGAATTACCTCCCCTTAATAATTTGCATATCATGATGAGGAATGAATCAATAACATGCTTTTTAATATAGGTATGGTACAAAATGGAGGCAACTCTACGAACTTAAGGAAAAGAAGAAAAATTAATTTGATTGTCAAAAATATACGCAATAAATATAATCCAAATCAGGCCTAGATCAAGTCATAGATTTTAATTATATGGGGAAACACCATGTGTGAATAATGAACCAAATGAGCAAAAATTCTAATTAAGTTAATAAAATTTGAAGATATTTAGATAGTTCTACCAACACTATATTGCACTGAACAAAATGCTGAAGTAGTTATATTGCATAGATATCAAAAAAATAAAAAGTAAAATACTAAAAACTAAGGATAGAAAAAGTACCCAAGCAATGTGCAATTGTTTTATTTGAGTATTAAAAAAGTGGTGAAAAAGGAAAATAAAAAGCAATGAAATAGATGTTGTTTGATCTGAGAACTCTTCCTAAAGACATGCATATTAAATTCTCCATTAAGTTTACAGTATTCCCCCAATAAAACTGTTCAATTTTGATTTTTCAACATTTGAAACCATGATAAAATCTAGTCCTTTTTATCGAGAGTCGAGATCCTTCTTTACTTAAATACATAAAAAGAGAATGAATGCCGGACTTATAGAGAAACTCATTTCATAAACCAAATATTATCTTGAAACCACATTTTGTACAGAACTAAGCAAATAAAATAAGCCTGATGTAAATTCCTTGCAAAAATTAATCACAGAAAAATATCCAAGAATTCAACCTTCCAGATTCTGAACCACTGCTATAAAATATGAATTACAAAATATAGCATTAATATTTTAGACCTGCATTACTTAAAAAATGGCGAAACTTAGAAATTCTACACTGGTGAATTTGTAAATAAACCTAAAATTTGAATAGAATTTCAGTTAAAACATAGATGACTTCCAAATTGTTTTACAATACTGTACTTTACTGTACTTATAAAGTATCAACTGTACTGTCATCAGAGGTACCACTATTAATTCAGACAAAAATTATTGCAATGTCCATAATATCATTGCAAAAAATGTGCCTGACTTTAAAATCCCAATAATTAAAAATGATATAGTGGAATTTTCAACAAACATTTTCTTACTGTGTTATTTTTTTTTGCAAAAATTCTTATTTTTGACTTACATGACAAAGTCGCAATAATTAGTGCACACAATAATTTCTGAATTTACAGTGTTACAATACAAAGGGACTAGCATGAAACTTATTGCAATAATAACAATGACATCATAATATATTTGGCACAATACACAAAATATATATCAGCTCACTTACACACATACAACCTTACACACAACCATGTCATCTAGCATTGATACATGTAGCTCGTACAGTCACATATTTTAAGTTTTTTTAATTAAAATCTACTTGTTTTAATACAAAATATCTGACCATTGATAGGTTTCTTTATTATCAAATTCAACAATGAAAACAATGTAATATAATTAAACTTTGGTTTCTCATCAATCTAAATCGAGTATACACAACTGGATTTTGTATTGGCAGTGGGGTATTTAGACATTCCATTAGAATATCTTCAAAGCATAACTTAGCTAGACAGCAGCTGATATAGGCACTAACACATGTTTCAGAATGAACCAATGAACTATCAACCTTTATTTATAGTAGGGTTCTGTGCTCCCAGTATACATGTAAGTATTGTCACCTATTTAAGACAGCTTTAGCTTTGTGACCTAAATTGTGGAACAAATTAACATGGAACTTTATTAACATGAAATTTGATAACAAGAACAACCTTTAACAAAACTTAGCACTATTGTTGAATAATGTTTATATAAAAGATTATGAAGAAAAGTTCATTAACCAAATTTTTTCCCAGTTAAAAGAACTTAACTGGGTAAAATGAGTATGGTATAGATAAGTTTTTTTCCATGTTCCAATTTGGTTTGTGAGTCAAGTAAATTGTTTATGGCAATGTAATATCCACATCTCATCAATTCACACATTTTCATCCAGTAAAGAAGCAAGAAAAGCTATATTCAACATATGTTTCTAGCTTAGCTTTTAACAGACCTGTATAATCGAACTTAAAGTTCTAAAAATGTCATCATCACATTTATTATGTATTTCAACAAGTTCACAGCACATAATTTACATATTTACATGTAATTACATGAAAATACAATAAATAATTACATCTTTGTCACACATATATAATTTACCATCACTGAATAAACAATGGTTTTGATTTTACAAACACTAAATGTATATATGATATTGCATTGTAAATTTGAACCAGAGAGGGGAGGTAACTTACGCAAATCCTCAACCAGAGTTAACGATGAGTGCATTTATGTCATGTTGCAGAAATACAACACAATATTTCATATTAGTCAGACTCTGTTCTGCTATAAACTGAGTAAAAGTTTCTATAGAGTAAAGATTTGTTTAGATTGTGAGGAAGAAATATTTATGATTGAAATATAGGAACTGAGAGGCATCAAAGTTTAATTGAGGCTCCAGTTACATTACAATGTAAGTAAAACACTTTTAAGAGCTACAAATCTGGTTCAAATTTTCAATGTCAATTTAATCACACATAGCACCAACATCCATTTAATTCATAATGATTTACCCTCTAAACTATATCAATAATGGTCTACCCTTTAAACATTTCTTGTTCTCAGGGATCTACAGCTCATTTAACATGGTGTAACTTGAGCAAACTAATCTCACTATTTTCAGCATTACTCAACAAAATAATTGCAAAATTATTAGCACTTGCCCAAAATGAATCCAAAATATGTTATCTACCCCCTTTACTTTTTGTAAATCTTATATTATTACAATCATCTGACAGTTCCGGGTATTGGTCTGTCCTTCGAATAACATGTCCCTCATATCCATGAGCACTACCTAAGTTAATAATACTCTGTTTTTCCTCCTCGTTCCACCTATAATTAGATTTCAGATTATTTTTCAGCATCCATTTTTCTCTAGCCCAGGCATGTTTCACTGCCCTGTCTTTTGCATGTCTGAAGAGTCTCTTTCTCTCCTTTTCTACTGTAGTCCCATATCTAATATTAATCACAGTATGCTTGCCATGTAGGCGAATATCTGTCTCTGGGTTTGGGTTCTGTCTGAATGCATCAATATGTTTGTTACGATGAACTGTCACATTAATATCATTCTCAAACTGAGCCAAGTCACTTGTAATCCCAAGAGCATTAAGATCATTTCTGGCTTGTCCAGGATCAGTTTTGATTAAATGGTGAATATCCTTGCCTTTTATATTGTATCTAAGATTTACTAGATGTGATGAATTCACAAAAATTTTTGCTAATTGTTTAGCCCACATTGGAGCATCATCACTTGTAGAAACAACAGCTTTACCGTCATGATAAGACAATGTAACACCATCACCAAATATAAATGGGAGCGGTGATGGCTCTAAACCAGGAGTTTTTTGTAGTGGAGACACTTTTGATTTAGGAACATTAGTCATTGAAATGAGATTGTCCATGTCTCGTAAAAAGGTGCACTTGAATGCTGAGGACATTGGCAGCAGTACATGAGGATTGTCCAGTTCCTTTGGACGAACTTCGCCACTGTATGATATATCTGGTGCTAAACTACGGATATCATATCCAAGCATCAGCAGCCATTCACTTATTGCTGGAATGAAATAAAAATTTAGTATTGTAGTTGTACAATGCAATCATAAACAAACTTGGCATTGTTTGAACAGATAAGAATCAATTGTCCCTTAAATAGAACAAGTTGTATACTAGTACAATGTTTTACTGAAAGATTCTGGAAGACACTGACACCTTTACACACACACACATATATATATGCTCATACTAACAGAATAAGTATCCTTTTTGCCTCGTAATTAATAATTTTGACGGTATCAGACGGCATACAAAGTAACTCGTTGTGGTTTGGAGTCAACAGAACTTCAATTACTTTCAATAGCTTTAATTAACATCTATTTTACTAGGGCATAAGGCTACAGGCAGACAGACCAATGTGTGTAGAGCTTGATGATAATCTATCACAGTACATACTGTAGATCACAGACAATGCAAACAACTTAATGTTTGAAGATATTACATCATAATTCAAAACTAAAACTATGTTTAGTAAAACTCACTTAAGGTAACCGCTGTGCCCCACCTGTAGAAATCATATTAACAACATTTGAACAGTTGTCAAATAACAAGTTGATGTGGCTATAGTCTGAAATATTTGAAGCTGCTGTTGCAGAGAATACTGTGACAAAACAAACAAATGGACACAATGATCATTTTTTACCCCTCACTTCAAAGCAGGGGTATCAGTAATAAGAATTTGAGACATTAAATTACTTACATAAAATAGGTAAATTCTGCCTTTTCACATTGTTATTAATCAAATCAGGGAACCTGTAGTTATTGGTCATCATTGGGTTGTTGGCTATATCTTTGAGATTCCGTAAAACATTGTTGTACTGTGGAGATATCCAATTCCCATTGAATGTATCATAGACTCTTCCATCAAATATAACTAATTCTGTTATAGGATTATAGATGCCACCTTGGAAACCAAATACAAACTGAAAACCGGGGTTTGAATCCAATTTACGTTTGCCAAAGGGGTCATAGATCATTTTTTTAATGATCTTGCCCTCTTTGTTGAAGATAATAAGTGGTGAGCCCATGGGATCAGTAGCAATATAGTAGAAAATTCCATTACGTTCCATGCCAAGCAGTTTTCCATCAGGATGGTACAAATATTGAGATAGTTCATTATTAGAATGGTTAAATGAATGTGTTATTTGATGTGGCTTCTCAACATTTGTATAGAAGAACTGCAAAATGC
Organism: Perna viridis; assembly: GCA_037379345.1. NCBI lineage: Eukaryota > Metazoa > Mollusca > Bivalvia > Mytilida > Mytilidae > Perna > Perna viridis. Next base: position 2,317,867 of record CM074520.1, read on the forward strand.
CACCAAAGTTATTGTCCAAACACTCCTCAATGACAAGACGACCTTTAGTGTCATAGTAGTATAATATTCGGAATTCTGATTTTTTGGAGATCTTAACAAACTGTCCATTAGAATTAAATGAAACTTGCTGGTTGTGGCGAAGCACCAGAAAACCATCTTGGTCGTAAATATAACGTAGTTGTCCAGATTGTAATAGCCTATCACCACTATCATATTTCAGATTTCTGTTGACCTGATTACGCTCTGTTATTTTGTTTATATTTCCATTGTTGTCATAGCTATACCGCCATGTTGGTTGTCCATCTATAAATATATCAACTAGATTCCCATTGATATCATAAACATATTGATAATCTCGCTGTTCTTCAATACGCATACTCCAGTGGTGAATACGATTCATGGTGTCGTAGCCAATACTGAATTCTAAGACCTCCTTCTCACCAAACTTGTACTTCTTTGCATGAAGTCGGCTATAATCATCATATTCAGATGTAATGGTCATGTGACTATCACTTATTCTTTCAGAGTCAACCAATGGCCAATCTATTTTAAAGTTTTTCAGTTTTATTAACCTTCCAGTATTAGTATCATACTCTCGATTACAAGTTGTTGTAAAGTTTTTACCAAACTGAGTTTTCATCTCTGTCAATCTGAAACTGTTATCATACATGTAAGAAGTGACAGCAGCTGTCAAGCGACTGTCCCTAGCAAAGTCTATGCGATATTCTTTGGTCAAAGTTCCCATATAGCGGAAATGTTCCATCGCACTGTATGCATTGTTCCTAATCTCACCACTTTTCAATCGTGAAATATGATCATCATACTCAAACTGAATATTAGTTTCATCGAAAAATATTTCTTTTGGTTGAGCATACATGTTGTACTTGTACACAACTTTCCTTTGCTCACTAGGATAAAGTACCTGTAATAACTTCCCATTACCATCATACTCCTCGATATACGGAAATTCCAGTTCTGGAATATGGTAAAGATAGCGCTGAACTCCTAGAGTAGTTATCTTACTGAAGTAGTGTTTACCAAGACCTGGAGTACGGAGGAATCTGATGTTGCCTTGGTTATCATAGTCAAGTAGATACTGCAGACCACTAGGCATCAAAATGTCAGTTGGCTGCAGAAAATAAAGTAATATAAACCACATGTCCCATTAATTCATACTTAATGGTAAATACTAGCACATTAAATAACAGATCCCACAGGAACAACTTGTAAAACCTCAAAATCTTTGTGGATTTTAATCAAATCACTTAGAATGATTCTGAATTGTTGTGAATTTTACAAACTTTTACAACCCAGAAAGTTAAAATAACAAAATCACAATTAAATTATTACTTTCCAAACAAAAAACAAAAATCCCCCGCCCAAACAAATTTCAGGTAAAAATGTCAACAATTTTCAAATCTTCATATTAATACTGCACTTACCCTACTGCCATATCTGTAACGGAAGACATACTTAGCAGCTGACGATGACACACGTTCCTGCAGCAGTCCTTTACCTGTATAACTTCTCTGCTCTTTGATCTCACCATACTGCCACGTAGCGATTTGACCATCCTGTCTGTAGGAAATGTTTAATGCATGATGTCCATTGGCTGGTTGGAAGCTTAATGGGAGGCCAGAGTTGTCATAGTGGATTTTAATGATTTCTTGAAGGTCACGCTTCATGATAGTCTCAACATGTGATTCAAGGTCATATTGAACAGTCAGTAGATTTTCACCATTAATCTGCAAGGGGAACAACTCAAATTTAAAAGTGGGGAGATGATAATTTAGTCTCCCAACCTAGACTTATCATTCCTTGAAATAGTTTGATTTTTTTTTTTACATTTTTTAAATGATATTTAAGCACTAAATTTCTTAAATAATTCTGATTTTTGACAAGAGATGTTAACATTTTAGACAAATCTTCAGCACATTAATTGTATGAAAATAAAACCACAAGTTTCTTAAAAGTTTATTAGATATTAAATGATAAACTAGTAAAGCAGAAACTAAAATAAAAAAAAATATTCTACTTTCAAAAGTGTTAATCCCACATTAAATCATATTGAAAAATAGTTTTGGTTTCCATGCTTAACAGTGGGGTAAACTTCAAATGTATTAAAACCTGAAAAAATGAACACAATTTAATTATTAAACAGTAATTCCAAAAAATGTCACATGCTTAATATGAACAATATATAACTTGGGAAGATATATATATAGATGGCTAAATTTGAATATCTACTTTAGATCAATGTTATGCAACATAAAATATAATTCTACATGAATAAAATAATAATAAAACATAGATTTGAAAAAAAATTCATGCATACAAACTTAATGGTTTCAAAATATCACTCTGTTGCCATAGTTACCAAGAACAGCAGTGCTCTAGTGAAAAATCTAAAATTGGGTCACTTTCAGAGAATGACATTATTGTATAGTAACTGAATTTGTGGTGAAAGCAGAGAGTGATAGCTAGCTCAGCCATTACATTAGGAAAGGATGACAGTATGTTTTATGACAAACTGTTAAGGAATTATACCACATCTTTAACTATTCCTGTCAAGGTAGAATTCTGCCTTACAATATAGGTCTGATTTCTTGATTATTGAGCACCAATGTGTTTTTTTTGTTTGTTGTTGACCGAATAAAACAGGTATTCCATAATAAACAATGTTATTATGTAGGGCAGAATATTACCTGGAGCACTGTGACTGATTAGTATATCACAAGTACATTGTACAACTCTCTTTTCAATTTGCCATCAGCATGGATCTGCTTAATATAATATCCTGATATGGATAAAGTGATGAGCTTCAGAGAGTAAGCATAATTTAAAGAAGGGTGAAGCAATAGGTGGTACAGATTGACTGACATTCTTGTCAATATATCCCCAAAGTATCAATACAGACTATAGAGTTACTGATTGTAAGAGGACGAATATGCAGCTGTGAAGCTAGTAGTCTTGAATGTTCATTACAAGACATGAGGAACAAGTCAAATTTTATCGAGCATAATGCAGTGCTCAGATAATATAAGTCTTTTAATATGAAGGAATATAAGGCAGTATAATAAGGATAAAATTGTGTCACATGATAAAATGATTTGTCTGCATTCCAGATATACAACCAATCAGTTCTTGGCAAGTGCTCAAGATATAAAGTTGGCCAGACAAAACTTACTACAAATATCATGTTGATCATCTAAGTAAAAATGTCACTACTAAGAAAAATTAACTATTACATTGGAACACATACATGTAGAAAGATCCTGATAAAATTGCATGTACATCAGAAAATAAATGCTGGTAAAATGATCAAGAAATACTAACTATATCCACAAGAGGAAAACCTTTTCCCTTACTGTATTCCTATTCAAAAATTCATGAACTGGACAAAAATACTAATGCTACCCAACTCCAAAGTATACTGAGGAAAAAATCTGCCAGAAGTATTTCTAAATATATCCTCTCTAACATAAACAAACAGATATATACACAGCATGTGATATACATAATGATCAATCTATATATAGACAATAAAAGCTCAGAGGGAATCTACTGGAGCAGATGACTGTTGTCATGGTTACAGGCGGGAAGGACATGTAAATAACGTACCAGGAGGGCTTTTCCTTTCGCAGCGTCTCCATGCGTGTCATGCATACTTGCATGCCGTGAGAAGGAGTCTCCTACCCGCATCCTGTTGCCTATGCGTTCTGGTTTGCGTGGACGAGATCGTCCTTTAGAAGAACGCTTATAGAACCTCCACTCCAGTTTGTGGACAAGTTTACCAGGCATGATGACTTTCCTTTTGAAATGCATCCTGTGTTGGTTGTCAAGGATTGGATGTTCACCTGATTCCACAGAGATGGACATGTTGCTAGGGAACACCACTACTACAGTGCCATCTGGTAGATATGTAACCTTGGTTTCAGCAGGACCTGGAATAAAAACAAAGAATATTTAAAAGTTTTTCAGGATTTTGATGGTTTAACTTTGACTTCCAAACATATCAATGATTGAACATTTTATACTTTATACTGAATCATTCAAAACATTACAAATTTTGCTCTGTTTTCTCTATCTATAACAACAATTTTCTTTATCAAATATAAATACATTTTAAGTTGAACAAAATAAAGTGAATGCTCCAGTTACTTGATTGTACCAACTGTCCTGAAATATAAAATCTAGCATCATCTACACAGCTACAAAACTTCTACTCAGAAAGAAAAAAAAACAAAAAAAAAACAGATTTTTATATTTTTATGACTGGATTTCAGGAAATATTACACCAAAAAAACCCATTTAACAAAAATACAAATTCTTACTTAACCCTCCAATACCAATCAAAATGTATATTCCACATGCAATTTAATAAGAAGAGTTATTGGCCTTTTCCCAAATTTTATCTCATTAGTTGACTATGTCATGCTATACATTTTTTCAAATTCCAAGGATTAGACCATACATTTTGGAACTCTAATGCATCAAGAAGTCATTTAATTTGAAATAAAAAACTTAGGTAAAATAAAGCTATTTAGAATAAATTTTTGTGCATTAAAATATCGATAGTGCAGTTATTTCTAATACATTAAGCAATCACTCTAAGGAAATGAGAGTTCCAGGATGGGTAAAATATTCTTGATAAGAAGGCAGCCATGAAGCATTTCAGATACTGGTAGTTGCTTAGTACTGATGCAAAAACCAGAGTACATGTAAACTTTTTATAACATCTTTTTTTACCCTTCAATCATTATCAAATACACACAGAAGATAGAATATAGAAAGGTCAAGTACAAGGGGACAACGACAAATTCTGTTGTCAGAAATTAAGTTGACTGAAAAATAAAGATACTGCACAAAGAAGCGAAATACTCTAGCAGTTTTCATTAGTATACTGAGCGACAAAAAAGCATCTAGGAGTATATATAAATGATAAACCAATATTACTACTGAACTAAACAGTTACCGTTTTGTGTGAAAACTGAAAAGGGAGGAAAAATATAAATTGATTGTATCATCTATATAGGTTCAATTTAGAGTTAGCAGAACATGATTGATTTTGAAGGCCATAATATTCTGTTTCAATTTTATAGATCAGTTTATGAACCAATCATTTGTATGTACATGTATTGATAAAATTGTTTTCAAAGCTTAGGTAATCAACCTAAAGAAATGTTATATCTGACTATTGAAGAGAAAATCCTACTTAAATGTAAGCCTTCCAAATGAACTACCATATCAGCTAACTTCTTAATTAAACCTTTGCTATGTTATTATAGGAGCCTTTAAAGACTAACTTCAAATTGGAACAAAAATTCTATCAACTGCTACAGGTGTATTGTGTATTTGCAAGGTTATAATGAAAGCATGAAAAGCCTAAAATTTGCAATATTTTGCTGATGTCCTATAATTAACAGTCTTATAGGATATATATATGTACAAAGATTATCATATGTAGCAAAAATTGAAAATAAGGAATAAAAAACTTGGTGATTAAGTTTTACCATGCATGACAGACTGGACACTGCCATAAGTTGCCATGGCAACAGCATCAGTTCCATCAGTGGTGATGTGGATAATTGAACCAGTTGTGTTTACATCTGTAGTAATCTGAGTTACCTCCCCTGTTGGCTGCTGAATTTCCTGTACTCTGCCCATGTCATTATAAGAATAGATGTAAGTTCTATTAGCTAAGAACTTTGATGTGAGAAGTTCTGATGTCTCTTCATATTTAAATACAGCTGTATTGTTACCAGGGGATATAAATTTCTGAAGATTATTCATATTATCCATAGAAACCTCACACCTAGAGTTGTCAGGTGACCATATTTCATTGGCAGACATCTTGTAGTTATATTTAACTTCAATTTTGTTTCCAGCATCATCCAAAATGTTTTCCAGTTTGCCATGGAATGAATTAACATTATATGTGAAGTTGTACAAGAATTGATTTGTCATAATGTTGACTGTGTGCTTATGCTGTCCAAAATGGTTGAAGACATAAATTTCTTCAGTTTCAGGGGAGACGACTACATACTCCCCAATGTTGTTCTGTGATGGAAGTTTTGACATGATCGAAAAGACTCGTAAGTTTCCAGCATCTCCAATGTGTACAATTCCATCTGGTGTCACTGTGATAGAAGTCAGTTCTTTAAACAGGGCCTGGGCTGCTAATGTTTCCTCAGGCTTATAACATTTACACCTCTCGTTTTGGCAATCACACTTGGATTTCATACCAGCAAAGTGATGAATCATACCATCTGAGGTCACCACACGTACACGGTTAATATGGTGAGTATCACTCTCAATCACATACAGTTCTCCTTGGTTACCAAAAGCAATGCTCTGAGGGTTGACCAGGGTAATATCAGTTGCTATGCCAGATGCCTGGTCATTGTCAGGTAGCACTCCTGATGGAAGAAACTCCTGTGCATTGACTGGACAATTAATGGAACGGCCAGCAATTGTAATGAGGTTGTGATCCTTTGTCATCTTCATGATGACGTTTTTGTCAAGGATGTGAAGTGTGTCATCGAGTGGGTCAATGGCAAGGTCAGTTGGCCACTGTAACCTAACCTGAAAAGGTCAAAGATCCAAGATTAAGTGTATAGTCAAAAATGATCAGTAATATTTTCATGGCCAAGGAACTATAACACTATATACATGTAGCATATTATCATGAACTGAGTGCACAGAACACAATGTAATGAAACTTACAATTTATAATGAAATTAGAAAACCATAACCTATGAAATCGGTTTTACATACTGAATATCTGTGCTTATTGATTTGTGTTAGAAAACAGGGGTTCTGAAATAGTGCAGGAAGAAACACTTTTGTGCTTAAACAACATTTGATACACATCATCTGAGTGTATAGATATTTCAAAAGTATGTGCTGTTTAGAAAGGGAAATATGCAGTGAATTACTTACTTCTGAATGTAACTAAAATAATGAGTTCCTCATGTATAAAAGCATTTAGAATATTTGTGTCCAATTACCAAGATCTAATAATTCATTGAACTTATTTTATCATTATTTTCACTATCAGCTATCATACAAAAATGAATATTACAGATTAAAGAGGTAAGTATTTAAGGCTTTTATTGATTTTAATTTTTTTTTGTACATAATATTGCAATTACACCTTATGTAAAAATGGTACTTATTTAAACACAACCAAATATTTGAGGATTTTTAATGTAATGGATGGTTCATTTTCTTAAATACCTTATCAGCTGACTGACTGGTTCCACAGTCCATGGGCTCCCATGCCATAGACTGGGCCTCTGAATTGATCAGAGTGTGGATCTTCCCATCTGGTGTAATCTGTCGAATGTTTAAGTTGTCAGCTACATATATAATACCATCCTTACTGATAGCTATCCCTGTAAATATTGTGTAGATTAAATCTTCAAGAAGGTCACTTTGTGAAGGTATTTAAAATTGTTTTTTTCATGGGTTCTGGAATTCTGGAATGGGAATTAAACAACCAAGCAGAGTGATCTCTCTTTGCACAGTCTCTGTTAAAGTTGTTTGATATTTCATTCGTGTATGAAGTACTGTAAATCAATCATTCTTAAAGATACTTATTTTAACATTTCAATTCATTTTTTCATAATGTATACTTTGTGTAACATGTTCTTCATAATGAAAGAAATTGTTCTCAGTGATTTATTTTTGAGGTATGTTCCTGCTCGAGAAATAAATTTAGTCGCAAATGAAAATAAGTTCTTTTTTCATTATACCCTAATTTGTTATAAGAAAATATTTACCTTTAGGCCGAACCAGTCTAGCATTCTTAGCTAACTGACTATCTCCACACTTGTCTAGGGACATAGGAGGACACTCCTCCCCAGTTCCTGCAACCACTTCAAAGTTACTTTTTAGGTCTTTGACTGGACCCATTGTAGCAATCCTGATGATACGATACTTCATGTAGTCAGAGATGTATAGACGACCATCAACAGGACTTACTGTCATGTAGGGTTTGTGAGAGGTGGAAATGGAACTATCAAGAAAGAGGTAAATTGTCAGGTATTAGAATTTAAATATTGTAAAAAAAGGATTGCTAGTTTTAACTGTGAATGCATTTTCTCTTTTCATACTACATTTTACTACATGTAACAACATAATGACACTATAATGATCCTTGAACTGTGTTAAAAGTATTTTTAATATTTCAAGGCATTATTTATCATCTGTAAAACATGAATCTATAGACAACTATGTACATTTATATCCTGACAGTGGCACACACTCATATCACCACCAGTAGAAGGTCTGTACACAACAGTTTCAATGTGACAACAGTAGTTGTACATATACTTATCATTTATGGACTTTTTACAAAGTCAATACGTTATATATGAACCTGTTCAGATTATATAGACCAAGGACAAAGTCTGAGGTCAATATAATCTAACAAGTTCATATAAAATGTATTGACTGAGTGAAAGTCCTTCATTTATATATTACATATGTAGATAATGTATTTTCATTTTGTCTGCTTTGTTTGCAGTGCTTCCGTCATGATTGGCTGAGAGTAATTATGAAACTGAATGGTTTATATCTGGATCTAAATTTAGAAGTATAGCCTCAATATACATATAAATAGAAACAAAGCCTCAATATATTTAAAAATAAAAACTAGGCTTCAGGTACATTGAATACCCTTTGAATCGCATGATCATGATAACCAAGGAAAAAAGAAGAATGTTACACCCTATGTAATATTGTAATATATTAATATGTACTGTGCTGTGGGGATTTTTATGTATTTTAGCAGTCTGTCTAAAAACACAAAAAATAATTCTGCATAATAAAGACTTTTGGCTTCAGAACTTAGTGTACCACTAAGCATCTGCAAAAATTAGAATCCCTAAAATTTGTTTATACCTTTTATCCTCAAAATTGTCAATTTTTTCATCTGCCTTTCAGCATTATCTTTGATATATTTTGCTTAAGAAAAAGATGCTGATCAGTTTTGGAATAAAATACCTAGTTTCAAGTATACTGGCAATATCATCTCTGCCTGGAGTAACCTTTCTGATAAAGTTATGATCCCAAACATACAGGCTTCCATCACGACCACTGGCCATCGCTATTGGCAACAACAAGCTGTTGTCAAGGGCTCTACCATTACATGTACTACAGTCAGGTTTCCGTTGGAGGCCATTGCCAAGTATGTTCACCAGTTCTTGAGGTTTCTCTTTTAGGTATATATTAGTACCATCTCCTTTGTGCAGGATACCTACAATGGCATATTACAGAATATACTAAAAATACTAATTAAATTGGAATCATGACACTGATAATTGATCTTTACCATTTTAGAAACAAAATCCATTTTTTAATATAATTCACATTGCGCAAGACTGTATATCAAAATGGCTGAAATATTGCAGACAAACAATATAATGCCAGTTTTTAACAACTTGAAAGAACACTCGCCCTTTTGATCTCATCGTTATATTTTGCATTATTCTGTTTTTAAGTTAGTGTCATTGGTACTACCACCAGTATATTCATGCTGCAATGGAAGAGGGAGGTTTGGTGCGTTGTAAAGCCTAGATTTCACCCACCATTTCATCTGAAATTTATCTACCAAGTAAGGACCAGTGTGGTACTCCAGTAATGTAATATATATTTTGTCAGATACAATTTGGGTTTGATTATGGATCTGATGAGTGTTAAATTATTTTGTTGTTACCCTTATTCAAAAGTATAAAACTCTGTTTCTCCTTATGTTTTTCAATTCTGTCAGTTTTTATCAATCAAAACTTATATTCCTATACTTAAAGAAAAACAACATCTTTCTCCCATAATACAATTTAACGAACCTTCCTGGAAGTTATATGTATGGTGGATATCCAAGTTCCATCCACCAATGCCTGATGAGGTCATATCAAATCCACTCATGGTTGTACTTCGGCTCTCCCAGAAAATATAATCACATCCAGTGTACTGGTACCCAACATTAACTGCAAGAAAAATAGCATATTTCAACAGTCTTTATGAAATATTATAAGTAAGTTGAGAATTTTGGTATAGAAGAAAAGATTTGGGGAAAATTTGCTTGATGGAATAACAGTTTAATACACACAGTTCAACTGATAAAAGTGAGACCAGAAAATATATACTTCATAAATAAAGAGCTAAATATACAATTTGATATACATTAGTACAGCAAGTGTACATTTGAATTTTCAACTTTAGATCTTTTAAACATAAAGAAGTAGAGAATTCCTACCTCTAGCTGGAACGATTCCATAAACCTTCTGGTTATAGGCATTTTTCCTATCCCAAGAAAATGTGTACTTCAGTTCAGGATCAGCCTCAAACATCTTCTGCATAGAGTTACCCTCAACAGAAACCTTAAGATGGACAAGGGCTAGGTTAGAGGGAATGGTATCAGGGGTCATCTGGATGAGAATGACTGATTTATAACCTATGGCATCACTGGAGTGGTAGACAAGGTGAACATCGGTACCGGGAATCTCTATACTCTCTTGTAAAACCTGAAATTTGGAGATTTATAAGAGACTAGATGCATTCTTCTGAAAATTATCAAATTGTGTGAGTCATTTCAATAGCATGGAAAGATAAATGTAATAGATCATAAGTTTAGAGGACAAAAAAAAAGCTTCATCATGGCACCAGTCAACATCAACAAAACACTGACCATTAGAAATTTACTTAACAAGACAAGTTTATCTCTTTAATCATTATATTGATCTCCCAAGTAACATGGAAAATGAAATCAGGAAGTTTTATGCCTAATGAAACTATTCTCAAAAAGGTTAATTAATTTTGAACATAATAGAAACTTTCATTACAGAAGAAATCTTCATTAGTCTTTGAATCTATTGATTACAATGGAATGTAAAATAATTCAAAACTTGAAGGATACCATTGTCCATTAATTTTTTCACGAAAAAAATATTGATTCACCATAAACTAATATAACTTTTTTTCACTATTTTAATATTAATTTTCAATTGGTTCTTTGCTAACAATTTCCATGACAAGGTTCCTTTTAACTTCTCTTATATACCTGGGATTCTGGAATCAGTGTGCTTTTCTCTGGGCATGCTCCAAGCTGTGTGTGTTGCCATGTCGACAGAACAACTGGTTTAAGGTTGTAGTAATCATGGATGACTCCACAAAGTTTTGGATCTGGGATGAAGGTGTTGCTAAGTTGAGAGGTCAGATGCATAACAACTGACTCCATGGTAACAACCTGATTCCAGGGAACCAGAACACTGATCTTCTTGGTAATGAAGGGTAAACGGGTGAATTCCAAGGTGACTGAACCTCCTCCGTTAACAAGAATATCAAACCTTGAAACAGAAATATAATTGAATACAGTAAGGGTTTTCTGTAGCAAAAATTCTTTTAAAAATCTAAATGCTTCAAAAAATTTATCTATAAAACACTTCTTCACCAACAGCTTCGATTTTTCACCTAAGAACGGCCATAATATTCTTATGACTTTATAAGTATTTATAAAACTGCCGGTTCAGTGTTTGTATTAGCATGAAAAAATGATGGAATGATAAAAATATGACATAGATAAAACTACTTTGTGGACTGAATAAGAATAATAATACTCTCTTTTTCCTACTTCAATAAATGAAATAAAATGAAAGTTAGGTTTTAAGGTAAAATATCTTGTTTTAAAGGCTGATACACATTATGCTGTATAAGAGTTGCCTCCCCTTTCTTTAATCTATTCACTTACTGTCCACCTCTTCTAGTCATAGTGTGTCCGTACAGGGGTTGTCGAGTGACTGTTACCCTGACACCCAGTAGTGGTGTACCATCTCTAGTGAAGACAGAACCTCTGATCACTGAAACTTGACTGAAAAATACAAAATATTAAAGTTAAAGGACAGAGACCATCTGAAGAAACATATTTATGTACATGGATTGATTTACTGTATGACAGATAGTTCATGCATTAGAAAAGAATATTTAATAAATCCAACAGTTTCCTTCTTTTATCACTCCAATGTTACTGAGCTGAATGTTAGTCTTTTAGCAGACAGAAGTGACAGCCCACGGGAAGGTGTGTCAACTCTCTCAGACAATAATTTTGACTCTTAGCCATCTTGTCATCATATGCTGTATGTAACAGTGACTACAAATTTCAGACTTTCAATGACTGGCTGAAGTTTGAACCGACAGTAGACCCATGACCTCCTATACTCCACTGTAAAACCACTGAGGTAATATTAACACATTATAACTGGTCTTGTCTGTAGTACTGATAGATTTACTTGGTTTCTGTAGTCCTGACCGATTTGCTTGGTTTCTGTAGTACTGATAGATTTACTTGATTTCTGTAGTACTGACCAATTTGCTTGGTTTCTGTAGTACTGACAGATTTGCTTGGTTTCTGTCGTACTGATAGATTTGCTTGGTTTCTCTTGTATCAATAGATTTGCTTGGTTTCTGTCATACTGACTGATTTGCTTGGTTTCTGTCGTACTGATAGATTTGCTTGGTTTCTGGAGTACTGACAGATTTGCTTGGTTTCTGTTGTACTGATAGATTTGCTTGGTTTCTGTAGTACTGATAGATTTAATTGGTTAAGACATTGGATTTAACAAATTAATATAATAAAGGACGTTAAAATGCATCGAAATCAAACAGATTCTGAATTCAATCAGGATTTATAGGAGTTTAAGACGACATTTACTTCCATTTTGGCAAAGCAAGGTCAATTGGGGACAACAGATAGAAGATCTGAGACTATTACTGATCATGTTTTCTTCAAGTCCAAAATTCTTTATGTTTCAAATACAAAATCATAGACATGTTTACACCAGATTCCATATACAAGTAAAGGGCAATTGTGAAAGTCATCTATTATCTCAGTCAGCAGATCTGACTATAAACTTGTATGATTAAAGTTGAATATCCCACTTTTCTAAAACAAAAGAATACAGAGACAAATTGAATATCAATCCTCCCACTCAGCAGCTGCTTTTAACTTTCTTGTACCTACAAGTTACATGATTAAAACCGTCTCATCTACTGATCGTAGACAATAAAATTAAGTCTACGCTGCTGAGAACAATATTATACAATTACACAATGTACAGTATTTCAATCAGCATTTATCTCCTCACCAGAAACAAAGAAAATCATTGACAACATAAACAGCGATAAAATGTACATACAGTTTGTGTTTTATTCATCATTAATGACAATAGATAATAGTTTCTATCTACATAGTCTGTGTATTTAATTAAATTCCCGCTAACTCTAACAACAGGAATAGACAATAAGAACATTTCTGTTCCTAATTCAATCACATGGAGATCGAAAAAAGAGGGAAAATGACACTTGTAGGATGTGTGACAAAGAACTGAGGCACCCCTTCGGCAGATTTTAGATACTATCATCAAATGAGAATGGAATTGAATTCAGCTGTACTTTTATCAACATGAAATTTTTTTTCCAAAGAAGGCAAAAAGCCGTCATGCCTTGAGATTTTATCAAACCTCCAGATTATATCTCTCTGTGAAAAAAAAATCCATTTGTAGGACGACAAAAGAAGAATTCTAAATTAATATACATATATATATCATGTTAGTATTTTGTTTTGAGACCCAAAAACTTGAGAAAAAGTAAAGGTTCCAAATTGATAGAGGTTTCAATTTTAAGGAGGCCCAGGTTTCAATAAAAATATCAAATTGAGATTTCCCTCATTCTCAGATTTTTTAAAGTGATCTGATTGGTCAAATTAGAATTGAGAAAAAAATTGAGGAAAAATTTTCATTTGACATATGAAACTGAGCCCTGGGCTGGTTTCATGAAAAAAAATCTCCAAATGAGATTTTCCTCAAATCTTAAATTTTAAGTGATATTACATTGTATTAGTTGAAATTTAAGTTGAAGAAGGATTTGAGGAAAATCTCAAAGATTTTTTATGACATCAGGCCCAGGTACTCAGAGGGGCACAGAATTAAGGCTGCTAATATAAATACCAAGTCTGAATATGTCTATGTTTCAATATCACAGAGACACACCCAACTGAATCTAAAGCAAGTAACAGATCTAGCAGTTTTACATGGACATACTTTTAGTGTAAGCTGAATACTGAATGTATTTTAATAGTCATTTCATAAAAAAAATCAGATTATTAGTCCCACATCAAAATTACTCAAGGGTTACTATCAACTTTATACTACATCAATACATATCTGTTTTGTTATGTGTGCAGTTTTTGGTGTGTTGTATGTTTGGTCTTTGTCTGTTGTCCATTTTGGGTTGTTTTATCCAAGGATTTCCCCTACACCCTCAGTACCATTCTGTACTTCAGGTGTTTAAAGTGTACTTCTTGCCCTACAATGACGCATGCTTTGTATATAACTTCCCTTTTTAACTTCTGTTTACAATTGATAGAAACAATTATAAAATGGACCATAAAGCATTCCATTAGTAAGAAGAATACAAACAAGTAATCCCTGAAATCAAAGCCAAGGACATAATGGATAGAACTAACATATCATCTTCATAATTCCATAATTCTAAATGTCTATCAAGATATACGGTAACCAATTTCCTTGATGTAGTGGAGGAATTAATCCATATATACCTCTGTGGTTTCTGATGTAATGTAATTTATCAAAAATCCTTTCTCAAACAAACTTTGATCAATCTTAGATGCTCTATACATTATCGTCCATTGCAAAACCAGGCCTACATTGTCTAGCAAATAAGATGCTTCTGTATGAACAATTTACTTTTATTACAATAAATATACTCAGGATATCATTTTGTTCATCTGGTAAATCACAACCAATCTATGTAATATATCCTCAATCCATTAACCGATTTATGCTCCAATTTCTTGGAAATGACAAAACATCTTCAAGTCATTTCATTTGCTTTTGAGAAATAGTCTATAAATTTGTATAAGTTATGAAATATGAGATGGTCTTCAGCAAGAAGTGTCATATTTACTGAGACCCAGAAGATAGTACTCTAGGGCTAACAGCTATTAACAGTCACCATCCCAAAGGTGAATATCAAACTATTTGTCAGTTTGAGCACTTTTCTGAATTAAAAACTTAAGAGTATTCTCAAATGTACAATAAATATATCAAGTCAGCCTACATGATGGCATTGGTGATTTATTTTCCCAGATATGATGTATGATGACATTCCAAACATGAAAACTCCAAGGACCATACAAACTCATGAAAAATGATATTAACAGAGATGATACTGTTACAAAGTCAACAAGTGTACTACTAAGACATGGGCTGACTTGTGAGAGGATTGACATAGGTGAATGTAGGGTGCAAACATGCAGAAGGCCTGACAAAGGAGAATGTAGGCAGCAAACATATAGAAGGCCTGACAAAGGAGAATGTAGGGTGCAAACATGCTGAAGGCTTGACAAATGTGAATGTAGGGAGCAAACATGCAGAAGGCCTGACAAAGGAGAATGTAGGGAGCAAACATGCTGAAGGCCTGACGAAGGAGAATGTAGGGAGCAAACATGCTGAAGGCCTGACGAAGGAGAATGTAGGCAGCAAACATGTAGAAGGCCTGACAAAGGAGAATGTAGGGTGCAAACATGCTGAAGGCTTGACAAATGTGAATGTAGGGAGCAAACATGCAGAAGGCTTGACAAAGGAGAATGTAGGGAGCAAACATGCTGAAGGCCTGACGAAGGAGAATGTAGGGAGCAAACATGCAGAAGGCTTGACAAAGGAGAATGCACAGCAGTTAAATTCATGAGGCAATGTTTAGAATATCTAACATTTTCTAAAGATGAGTTTATAAAAATTATAAGAAAAAAAATTCAGAAAAGAAATACAGAGGACACTCTAGTCAATCCCTGGTCCTTGGTCACTATAAACAAAAGAATTAATAAAAACATTGTAATCTAAAAACACATTAACAAAACAACTGATAATAACAAAATAACAACTTCCTTAATGTTTAACATGTTGTTTTAATGATCTATAATTACCAATAGTGATCAGAAACAGACCAAGTGCCAACTCCAATTTTTCGTTTAGACCATGACCTGCCAATATTTATACATGCTTGGAGAAAATTTCATCTTATTTCCATTGTTTTTTGACATTAGCTACACTGTTGTGTAATTAGATGGGGAGATTTATTTCCCCAGCGAACGATTTAATTTCGTTTTATTTTGGTCTGATGAAAGAGCAATGCACATGCACCTTTTGCAAAAATCGATAACTCTATGTTGTATACAAAATATAATATAAGCAGAAAGATTGCTTTAATCTTTTATTTCTGATCTGGAAATCCCTCGACATAATTCAGTTAATTTAATTCGTAGATTGCCAGAATTATTGACAAAAAGACATTCTTCACAATCTCCCAATCTATACTTCATTTTCCTTTTTTCTGATTAGTTGGTTAAAATATGAAATCGTTGTGAAAATTCTATCAATTCTTCGTAGCAGGCTGTTTGTCTTAACTTCAAATGTGACATTTTCAATTTGATTGCAATTTATGGAAACCTGTGGTGTTGTTACGTAAAATCTAATCTGGACCAAGATCGAACATGTAACAAACTAATTAAGTTGACTTAAATTGACAATTTCTGAGGATGGGATAGTTTTACATGTATTATTCTCAATCAATTGCTTTTGAGGTTCTAAGATGTGGTTCCAAACCTTTCAGTTAGAAAGGGTGTTGAGATAATACCTAAAATTGCCATCTAAGCACAGCAAGATATAAAACTTCAAAATATTCTCTACGGACTATTTAAAAATTCAAAATTACCTTTCATTGAAAGCATTCCTAGAAGTCCCAACTTGTACACTGTTCTCCTCGATCAAAAACTTCATCCTATCATAAAATGAGGCTGACGGATATGGTGAATGTTTCGTCAGTAGAATGTCCAGGGGGTCAGGTGACATCTGACAGAATGCATCTCCTAGACAGGAGGTTGTCATACAGCAATCTGGATCCTGGCAATCTTTCAGTCCATCTAAAACATCATTGTCAAAATAGTTACATTTGGTTTCTTAAATGAAAATTCAATAAGGGGTACCATGCAAGAAAATGAAACCAGAGGCTCCCAGGAGCCTAAATTGCCCACCTGGTTGAATTTTGCCTTTCAAAGGCAATACATTTAACAAGAAGTTGTCCAACAGTTTTGACTCAAGAAGTCTTTGGTAGGGCTTATCATAAGGACCATTTCAACAACTGAAAGTTTCTTTTAATTTATCATAGTTTTCAAGATATTGACTGAAAACTGTTAAAAAAAAGTCATTTTCCCCTTTCAAGGGCAATAGCTCTTACAAGAAGCTATCTGACAACTTTTATCCTGAAGACTTTTGTAGTCCTAGTAATAAGGATCATTTCAGCTATGGAAAGAATTTGACTGAACCTAACGGTTTTGGAGATATATGCAAAAAACTACTGTCTGACCACTATGTTCTATTTTTAGTAACAGCTGCCATGTTTTTGACGGATCAAAAATCCCCACAACAGTTCTATGCAGGATACCCCATCACTATCACACAGACTGAACTTAAAACCTATCACTACCATGCAGACTGAACTTAAAACCTACCACTATCAAGAAAACTGAACTTAAAACCTACCGCTATCAAGAAGACTGAACTTAAAACCTATTACTATCAAGCAGAAGGAACTTAAAACCTATTACTATCAAGCAGAAGGAACTTAAAACCTATTACTATCAAGCAGAAGGAACTTAAAACCTATTACTATCAAGCAGACTGAACTTAAAACCTATTACTATCAAGCAGAAGGAACTTAAAACCTATCACTATCAAGCAGACTGAACTTAAATTATACTTCTAAATGTTGATTTAATTGCACTTTGAAATTGTGCATAATGAAAATACAACTTGTACAAAAAATTGTTAATTTAAATGTTCATTTGTCTATGCATTTATAATCACCAATTCCCTTTTAATTGTAACAAGCCATAAATATGTCATAAAAGAGTTGAACAGTAATGCTGACAATGATGGAATATGTAGAAACAACTATTACACTGTACATGGAATTTTGCCAGATTTCAAATATGTAAGATTTTACCTTCTAGGGCAAATTTTGAGGACCAAAATCCATTAAACTATTGTGTAACCCTAAATATATCATATATTTGGTTACCAAACCCCATCCCTCCCCCCAAAATATGAGAAATATGTCGTACAAGAAGAGTTTTGACTGAATAGGATTTACACATCAAACAAACCTCTATCATTATCCTCCATGTCATTACAGACCATCTCCATGGCAACATCACATCCCTTCCCTGTCCAACCACTATGACAGGCACACTTCCAACCGTCGGAGGAAAACAACCGACATTCACCATGTTTGTTACATCCATTAGGACATCCATCTATAAATTTTAATAAATTTTCATAAAAAAGTTAAATTGAGAATTTCTATTCAATTCAGTTCAAAAGAAATTAAGGGACTTACCATGCAAAATTCTTAAAGTATGGCAAAAGACTGAAAGATAATAAAATATGACACAACTGTAAAATAGATAATGTTCAGTCATCAAAAAGAAATTCACATTGAAAATAATACAACACTGAATACTGTGTTACACCCCAAACAGTTAGCGTGAATTATAGTTCTAAAAGCCAAATTACCAACACCTTGCTAAAATGTATTCATAATGTTATACTTCTTCTAAGCTAAAGCGTAATTATAGTCTCGCCCTTTCATAACTGTAATAGCCTATCCTCATTTCAGCCGTAACACTGCTACTTGTGTCACTTCTTGAACATGGATCAACTTCACAAGAAGAATTAACAGTATTTTTTTTAGGCTTAAATTTTCATCAGCTGATCAATATCTTTTCTGGCAAGGATAGAATTGGTTTCAAAAGTTGCCATAGATCATGACCATTTACCTAATGTGCAGTGTTTTCCATTCCAGCCTTTACGACATACACAAGTTCCATTTTCACACTTTCCTTTGAAATCATCACACCTTGGGTCACATGATAACTGGTCACAAAGAGCTCCACCCCATCCAGAAGCACAGACACATTTCTGATTTTGGCACTGGCCACGATAACAACCAAGTCGGCAATTTTCTAAGGGTAAAATGTCAAAGGTCATGGTCAAGGTCAAAATAATTGTTCATTTTTGCAACTTAAATACTGTTAAAATGATGTATTTATGACATAAGGAAAAT
Source organism: Perna viridis (assembly GCA_037379345.1). Taxonomy (NCBI): domain Eukaryota; kingdom Metazoa; phylum Mollusca; class Bivalvia; order Mytilida; family Mytilidae; genus Perna; species Perna viridis. Next base: position 2,337,067 of record CM074520.1, read on the forward strand.
AAAATTGTTAACGTTTATTTATAACACTTGTAAAACTAGAAAAACTTCCTGTTGGAAAATAAAGATTGCTTATTTTCAACTAGAAAGAAAAGACGGAAGAATATTGATGTATAAGAATAATAAATATAGGTCACAACAGGAAAACATTACAACACTCATATTGGTGGATACTGAGTGGTGAGATGGTAATTCCATTCTATCACAACCTTAAGACTTACATTGTTTTCATTATAATATTAGGTACTTATTTCCATACTAGCATCTTTTTAAACATTTTCTATTTTATATTAATTTTGTACATTGTACTTACCACATTAACAATAAAATAAATACAGAATATGTTTGCGTTATTAGTGTGTCTCCATCGCAATCTTTGAGATGATCTAAATTAGAGATTTGTTTGCCATGTCAACCAAGTCTTTGGATTTGGTGGGTCGAAATGGTGCTTTTATGCATATAATTCACTGCAAAGCAGCTGCTGAAGTTTCTAGTTTATCATCTTTAAAGGACAAAAGATCTAAGTGGTAGAACTTGCCTCACACAGGAGATGGGGTATTTGGTTCTAATTTAGGCAGTTTCCTTAAAAAGCGTAAGAATCAGAAGAATGTTTCTGATTTGTTCCCGAATGTTCCAGAAAAAGGAAAACTGACTTTGAACCAAAGGATTCTTCTGCCAGTAAAGTGGCAAAAGTAAGCAATAATAGTGGTAACAATACTGTTCATGAGAACGGTAACAACAGTAGGTTTCAGAAAGGCCAGACTGATTTTAAAGCTGGTAACAATTCTTCAGGTGGAAGTAATGACTTCAAAAAGAATGACCACAAACCAGTTGGTAAAGGCTCATGGGGATCATTTCGGATTCCAAAAAAACACAGTAGCTGACTCAGAAGTAAGTATAATGATGTGTCCACAATTACCAGTAGGGGGTCGAAAAATAACAAAGGACAAATGGGTACTGTCAACTTTGAAAGAGGGATACAAATTGGAGTCTCTAGAAAAGCCTTTTTGGATCTTAATCCCAATGCTCGTGTTCACATGAGACCTATTCAACTTCATCTGTTGAGTTTTTGGAAATCCATATCCAAGGATACAACACAATTTGTTCCATTTACTCAGCACCTGAGATTGCATCTGATGTGGTGGTTAAGTTCAGCCAACATGCAGAAAGGCCGATCTTTAGTATCTCCCAGCAGCAGTGTTCCAGTCACGACAGATGCTTCCAAAAAAGGTTTTGGGGTTATATTAGGACTCAGATTTTCCAAAGGGAATGGAATTCAGATCAAAAACAATGGCACATAAACTGTTTAGAAATGAAGGCAGTGTTTTTGACATTGAAACATTTTCTGAGTCTAGTGAAAGACAGGTATGTATTGATACGGAGCAACAACACCAGTGTTGCAAAATACATCAACCATCAAGGGGGAACAAAGTCACCAAGTCTGTGTTATTTGACTTGGGAACTTTGGCAGTTGGCCGTTCAAAATGGAATAGTTATAAAAGCAGCACACATAGTAGGCAAGAAAAATTTGTTAGCCAACCAGCTGAGTCGGGTGAAGATTAGCCCAACAGAATGGACATTGAACAGGTCAATTGTCAGTCAAATTTTTCATTTATGGGGGGTTCCATTGATAGATCTCTTTGTTTCATCGGAGAACGGACAGACAGAAGTGTTTTGTTCATGGATTCCAGATCACAATGCATTAGCTCTGGATGCATTGACAATTTCATGGAAGAACATGTTTGCTTATGCATTCCCTCCAATTTGTCTGATTCCGAAAGTATTAAAATATATGAAGCAATTCAATTGCAGGATCATACTAATAGCTCCTTGATGGCCAAGGAGACATTGGTATCCACAGTTACTGGAGTTACTGATAGATCATCCAATTCAGTTACCGATTCAAGAAAATCTACTGAATCAGCTGAGGAAAAGGATATATCATCCCAATCCTCAAATGTTAAATCTGACAGCATGGCTCCTCTCGACAGAAACTTTGAAACAAAAGGGTTTTCTGAGTCAGGTCGAAAATTGCTCACAGCATCATGGCGGAAGGGCACTCAGAGAGATTATGTTAAGAAATTCGAGAAATTTTTTTGGCTCTTACAGAACCCCATAAACCAGTTGCATCAACAACAACTTCTAGTTGGTTAGTGAAAATTGTTCAGACAGCCTATTCAGATGAGAGTATGAGAGTCAATACACATTCAACTAGGGCAATAGCAGCAAGTTGGGCTTTATACAAAGGGGCTTCAATAAAAACAATTATTGAAGCAGCTGATTGGGCATCTGAATAAATTCTATTTAAGAGATTTGGATTCTCATAAATATCTTACATAAATGATCATTAACATATTTTTCAGTGTAAATAGTAATTGTTTTTAACCTGGTGGAAGTGTTTTAATTGTACAGAATTTTAAAGATAGTCGATGGTTTGTTTTTTCGTTGAGAAAGAAATTTATCTCCTGGAGAATACTGCTTATAAATCAGTAAGTATTCTATATTTATTTTATTGTTAATGTGGTAAGTTTAACGTACAAAATTAATATAAAATTGATATTTTTGGATCTCAAGAAGAGATTTTATATTAATTTAAATGTACATTATACATACCACAAGCTGCCACCACTCCTTCATAAATTCCTTTCGTTAGGATGAAGGATTTGTAATTACTTGTGCCAAAATTTTAGACTGGTGCGAGTTTACTACACGTATATTGATTACGTATTACAGGTAATATGGTTATATGATTGTAGTACGTATCATTGAGATGATGACATCACGTGATGTTTAAATTTAGATCATCTCAAAGATTGTGATGGAGACACTAATAACACGAACATATTCTATATTTATTTTATTGTTAATGTCGCAAGCATAATGCACATTTAAATTAATATAAAATCACTTCTCGAGATTCAAAAATATCCATTTTTTATGGCAAGGGAGACAACTACAATTTGCCATGCTTTGAGCAGGAAATTGGCAGTAAAAATTGAATAAGAATGCTAGTAACCAATTTTTATTTCAGTTAATTGTAAAAAAAGACGAAAAAAAAAGGTGAATATATATATAAATCATTATGATTTTATATTCAATAGGAAACATCCAATTATAGATAAATACACAACAAAATAAAAAATCCTAATCTAAACAACATGCAGAAAACATACAATGGTTAGTACCTATTTTTGGATGAACTGTATTGTCAAATATATCTGAAATACATGTTGAGATACCTTATATCAAAGATATAATTATTCCTGAACACAAACAAAAAGAATAACTGAACTGAAAATGTGTAAAAAACACATAAGCTATAACTTAAATCAGTGAAGTTAGAAAAAAACAGCATGCAGACATAGTAATAATTGGCATGCAAGTATATACCACTCATTTTATAAGAGTGAGATAATGAAAAGAAAAAAAATATGCCAGCTAGGGTATTTGTGATCCATCTTCTTAGTTTGCCTGCATGGAGATAAACAGTACATTAAGAGGTAAATTTTAAGCTTGGTGGCTATCAGAAAATACTATGCCATAGTTGCAAGTTCTGTCTAGGATAACTTTCAAAAAGGTTTTCCTAGACAGTAAATGGAAAAGGAGGTGGGGGTGGGGTTGGGTTCCTCTTCTTGTCAATCAATATTGATTCAAGACCAAGAATAATTTCACAAGACAACCCATCTACTAACCAGGGCATTGCTAGAGTTAAATGCATATACTTTATTACTTAAAATAACTAATTTTTATAAACAATGATGTTAATATGTCAGCTTCCTAGGTTAACATGCAACTACTGTTTATAACTGTTAAATGGGAGATAACTCTTCAAATAACAGGGGAGATAATAAACTCAATGCAGTTAACAAAGGGAGGCAACTCATTCAGCATCCAATTACCTGTTTCACAATTGGGTCCTGTGAAGAACCTATCACATATACATTTTCCCAGTTCAGCATCATACTTCCCGTTCTTAGAACAATCTCGTGCACACAAGTGTGTGACATTTAGTTTATCGGGAGTGCGACAGTCAGGGCCTTTGAAACCCTTGAAGCAGACACACTTTCCAAGGTGACAAACCCCGTTACCAGAGCAATTTGGGAGAAGACAGTCAACTGTTGAGTGAAGGAAAAAAAGAAAACTAAGATTAAATCAACAACATATTGAGCCATTCACATACATGCCATGCTTAATTTGTGCTCATTTGATAAATACTGTGCTTAGGTGCAGATTTTACTTCCAGCATATTTTGTCAAAAATCAAAAGTCTATATACCTGATTGCTAGCATTAACATACATGCCAAAGTTTCATGCATAAAGAATTTAAGATGAAATTTTACTTGCTGAATACATTTGATATGCAGTAAAACATGCTGACTATATAAATAATTTTGAAGTCATTAATGAAATAAAATAAAAGCACATTCCAGGATAAAATATAAATGGCTCAACAGTCTAATTAGTAACACAGCTATATAAAGCAAATTAAACCAATATTAGTAAAGCTCCAAACAGAAAAAAAAGCATCAGAAATAGTACTAAAATATCATGTTATAATTAATATATAGTCTACTACATGTACTGAAGTGAAATTAATTAAAATACAAATAAGGAAAAAAGGGCAGGGTTCTAAAATCCTACAGTCATATATCAGGTCTACATTGCACATTAAGAACACATCTGTACATGTATGTTTAAGAATATTCTCATAACCTCCTCAACTGTAATATTGACCGACTGGAACATGGAAGAAAATTTTATTGAAATGTTTCAGGTAATCATCCCATATTCCTAATTCTCCAAAATCCTACCTCATCTTTTCCTATTCTTTGCAATTTTCCTCATCCCATTCTAAATTTAATTTACTTCAAAGCTCAAATTCACAAAACACAATGCCCCTCCCCCTTTTTGTCTGTTATTCTTTAGCCTGTCCATTCAATAAAGTATGCTAAAGTTCATGAATTAAATTCTAATTAATATCTCTGCTCTATAATTTAGTCTAGAATTTAAAAGAAGGCAGAGAAAAAAGTTCATAAATCTAATATATCTTCATCTTCAAGTAACATGTTTTTTCCTGTTTCATGAATCATGAAATAAAACAAAATATATTTTTATTCCTAACTTGATTGTAAATTTGTATGAGTTTGATTTACAGTAAAAATACAATGAAGTTTTAATCACTTCTGCCATAGAGGCACCAGAATAGAAAATTAAGTTTCAAAATCGAAAGAATTATTCAGTAAAAACGAGTAAAGAGAAATAAATCATGTATAAGATGATAGTATAATAGTTAGTTAAGAATACATCTATATAATAGTTTCAAGGCTCATTAGATTTTTTCTACTGGCTATGATGTAAAAATTCAATTTAAGTTCTCTACAAATCCTATGTCTATCCAGTGAGAATTGATTAAACCTATAGAGGTTCTCTCATGGAAATAAAACTGTGTCTCTTATGTTCAATAGTAACTCCATCATGATGTCATCAATATTCATTGTTAAGTTATATAATTGTGCCTGTCTAAAGCGTACTCGCGGTCACCAATAAAAGATTTTAAAAAACAGATGTCTCTATAACAATTCAATTGATTTTGGATAGAAAAATTTGAACTTGAATCATATGATATCAAAGTAACTCTGAGAGAAGACTTGGAATTTTCCTATAATTCTTTCTTTAAGAAAAACATAAAATGATGATTTAACAGCACAAGCATGGTGATGCTTGGTAAGCACAGACCCATCAAAACCTGCCGGACCGTCGGACCTGTCCGATAAAATTGTCCCGGGTCCGGTAAATACACGTTGCTTGTCGGCCCGGGTGTCCGATGTTTTTTTCTTACGTTAAAAAAGATTTTCTCAAAACTGAAGTGGTTTTTGTGAATAATAAAACTAGAACGTTTTAATAATTACTTGAATTAGTCTACAGTCTAGCAAGATAGTCAATCAATTTGATTGTAAACAATAATATGTAACTTCCGGTTCATTCGCTACACGTCATTTCGTCCTTTGATATATCATCCCTTCCGTTGTCTCGCTACTCGTTTACATGTGAAACATGCGGTCATTATATTGTCAAAATAATAATGAAAAAAATAATAAAGTATATTTCTTTTACATCGAAATTGATAAAGATTAATAATTGAACATCTGATAAAACAAATTTTCATTTGACAATGATGATGATTATGAAGACAGTGAATGTTTTGACTATCAAGATGAAATGTTGAATTTTGAAATGATTATGTTTTATGCCAGAGATTGAGAATAGATTTTATAATTTAATAACAATACTTTATTTCAAATTTAAAAAATCAACAATATATAATACAAAGAACTAAAAACAAAGTACACATGTTTCGTTTATGAAGACTCATCAGATACACTCTAGCCAAAATGAATAATGGTGACAAATTAACAAATTCAAGAGCCCATACCCAGTAGTTTTAAAATCAGCTTGATAATAAAATGTACTTGGAGATTCCCACCCCCCATCAAAAATGTTAGCGTGTCGATAAATTGTTCAGAGTTTTTTCGGTCAGACAAATTGTCATTCGGTCAGACAAGTCATCACCTTGTGTCTGACTGAATGTCAGATGTGCTTAAAAAAATTTCGATGGGTCTGTAAGCATGTTTACATTTCCTACACATCCTTCAAGTTACAAGAAAACCTAACAAAAAATGAAGTCTGTATCCGGGCAATGACAGAGAGGACAGATAGATAGACTGACAGACAGACGATCAGTCATAACCATTGTATCCTCCACATTTTTGTTGTGTGGATTGTGCTTTTATATAACAATAAGTTGTGTTATTCTTTTTTCCAACCACCCACTGTTAATGTGTCAGTCAACCTCAGAACATCCAAAGATAAATAAATAATTGACATCTTACCGATTCCACAGTGTGGTCCTTTGAATCCACTGTAGCACTTGCACTCCCCGTTGATACATCGGCCATTTCCATTACAGTCTGGTACAGCGCACTCATTCTCTGGAATGTTACATTCTTGTCCCTTCCAGCCTTGTATACATTGGCAAGCTCCAGCTAAGTACTGCCCATTACCACTACACACAACGGGACACTCACCTAAACCAAACAAATTGCAACAATGTCATAGAAATATTTAAACTTGTAACATTTTTAATTTGTTTTGATAATAAATTGTCTTATAGTTAAAAAACAATTTAAAATGACATTGTTCATTTGATGCCACAAAGTCATCAGGAGTCTTTTCCTGGGTTACTAGGCATTTAGAAAGACTAATATGTCAACAATTGTTCATTCAGTGACAAAAACATGAACAATTAAATCTGGATATTGAAATTTTTTTTTATCAAAGTAGAGTACACAATTTTACTTGCTCATCAAGTTATAAAGTAAGTAGACAACATTTTACTGTACTCATTATTGAACAAGAAGAACATCCTAAAAGGCTGAAGTCGAATACAGACAAGTCAGCCTACAGAATCTGTTTTATCACTTATATTTTCCCGTTTTTACTTAGAGCATATTGAGGGACCAAATATCTAATGTCTCCCATAGGGTGAAGCACAACTTTTCTCCACTATCTATGGAAATTTCTAGGAGAGGAATAAAAATATTAATATTTTTATTATCATTAAACCTATTTTTGACTTTTGACGATACTTGATCTTAACATGGAAAATGTACATGCCAGTGAAAAGCTGATGGTTAATACGATTTGTAAATTATTGAGGCAGTTTGCTGTAAGGATTAGATTAAGTGTCTAAAAATCAATAAACTTTCATTCATTTACAACTGATAGATGACACCCTAGTGAATTCTGTTCAGAAAAACAATTGTTGCTTTGTGATATCGGAAAACCATTGTCCCCAATGTTTGAATATTGTATTTATACCAATTGGTGTCTTAGAATGGAATTACCACGTCCCATAACTGTAATGTCAATTTTGTATGTGATTTAAAAAAAATCAAAGAAAGTCAATGGGTTTAAAGATGGATTGCGTCGCAGGGGTTGCATTCACATCAAAAACTGAATTTACTGTACAAAGAGTTCAGTCTTGACTTGTCCTTATAAATAAGAATATAGAGATGTTCTCACATAAAATTGATATGAAGGGAAAATAAGATTTTCTTATGCTCATTAGGGATCGCTATTTTGAATGTGATAATGTCTACTTAACCCTCAAAACAAGTATTATTTAATAAGGTGGGCAATAAATACAAAACTGAGAAATAAATATGTTGCTTTCTTAAAGTTTAGTGTCTTTGATATCCAAGTTTTCCTGCAGCATTCCTTTCAGAATTTCAAATACTCCTTTTCATTTTAAAATGAGAGAATAGAAAAATTTAAGTTATAGAGAGTCTCAGCACTTTTCTTTTAACCACATAATTACATTTTGGGCTATTTACTGCTAGCTGGCCCGTTCTGTCACAATATTCCACTCACTAACCACCTTATATGGAAAAATTACAGAACACAATTCTAAAAAAAACATCTGTTCAATTCATATAACAGAATTACTACAAATGGAAACTTGTCAAATTCAATTTCAAATTGTGATAAATGGTCAGAAAAACTGGAATTCTGTCAACTGAAAAAGACATTACAGATACCAATTACAATCAGAATCAATGTTCAGGCAGGGTAAATAGACAAATTAATTACTGTCGCTCTGAAACTAAGTGCAGAATACAACTGCATGAATTGTTAATATAATGTGCTGCAATTTTTGCAATTAAGCACTTTACACTGGTGTCTTGATTTTAATTCAAAAATCAGTTTGAAATGATTTGAAAGCCTACTACAAACTCTATCAGAACTTCATGGTTCCAAAAACTTCTATTAGTTAATAGAAATCCACTATTTCATTCAGGGATCTTCTTTTAAAGTTTAATCATTAATGAAAAATAAACATTCAATAAATAATAACATTTTGTAGTTAGCCAAATAGTTAAAATGGACACCCTGTGACGAATTAGAACTTTCTCAACAATTTACTTAATATCATATAATATATTCAGTATAGAAACATGTCATTAAAATGCATCAGAAATCAAAATATACCAATGAAACACCTGATAAATGCTCCTGTTAATGGCTATGATGGAAATGCACAAGAACAGTTCCAATATCAACCGATTAGCAATTTTCTGATGCAAACAAGATCCAATCTTGGGCATAAGTCACAGGCAAAAACAAATCATACTGTCCTTTTTAAGATTAATGACCTCATTTCATCAGGGACATTGCAAATGATCAATCTTGTACGACAATCCAAAGACATTCTACGGAACTCGACTAGAGTCGTTTTTCATCAAATTTCTAATTCGACACAGATTATATTACAGCACTTAAAATAAACTACACCAATTACGGGAAAAACTTTCCAAGATTTCACGTTCCATTTCCTGTCATGTCACGGCTAATCTCAACCCATCAGTACTTCAGACCAATCAAATAAAATAAACCCATTACATTATGGTTTTAAAATGTACAACTTCTCCAAACAGGGACAATAGTTAGGACACTGCACTGTTTTATGTTTCAACATAATAAAATAAACATTAAATTAGGTTTTGAGAATTATTTCACGAAAATCTTTCAATTTATACGTCCCAACAGTGGGGTTTTAGTGATGACTAACTAAAATTTAATTTCTCTGAGTCATAATAAAGGACATTTTCCAGATAAAATTGTCTCTGATTTTGATAGAGTTCATCCAATTCTTTACGATATGGCTCATTTCTCACCAATTATTACATGGCATGATAGACAGAATCAATTCAGCTAAGAACTCCGCTCTCCCTTGCATCATAAAAGATGCCCATACAAAAGTTAATATTCCTCCGCTAGTATATTATCTGTGAGTCGCTTCATAGCAGATGATTTTATTTGTAGTAATTTATACAGCAGGATTCAGATCAAGATTCTACAACAATTTTAATTGTTTTCCGAACAAAATACAACTACGATTACTTTCCTGCTTAAATGACTATGTTTGTATAGTTAGGGTAAATAAAACACTACTACAGCAATAAAAAGTCTCTCCAAACCTTTTAATTAAGCAATCCCCCTTTAGAAGTGAAAGTGACATCAGCTCCAATATTATCTATGATCTATTGTTGTGTATAATTACTTGGATCCAGAAGATTTTTCAAAAAACAGCAAATTAAACCTTGATTTTAAATGATGTTTGAGATCTGACATTTAACTTCAGCCTTTAAATTAAAGTAATGAAGTTTCCAAAACAAGAGGGAATTTCTGGAAAATTGGTTCTATTTATTTCCTTGGAATTTAAAGATAAGGTTTTTAATTGACACTGTATAATTGAGATTGCTTCGACCTAAATTGTGTGGGAAGTTAGTAATCCGTTATTCTCCATGCCACTGATGCATTATGGGTAGTTATTTAATATTATAGCATGTTTAACTTTCTAAAAGTCCTGATGCACTTTGAAAAATGCTTTTTTTTATCATAAAATTGAAGAAGCTTTTATTGAGGTAATGAAAGTTGACTGAAATTCAAACAGAACTCAATCTGTACAGCTGGCCTAAAAGCATTATACACAGGTACAGGGACTTAGTTTGTACCATTCTTTTCTATTGAGAATTTATTTTTATGACATCTACTAAGACATTCAAGTTATTTTTTTGGCTATATTACAATGATCTACCATAAAGAAAAAAAAAGAAGTCTGTTTACATTCTGGTTGAAGAACACTTACGATCATTACAGTCCCATCCATCAAAGCCTGCATAACAAAAACATTTCCCCTGGATACAGTCACCATGGCCTGAACAGTCGTTTGGACAGTCACTCACTACATTAACTGTAATTATATGCAAACATATATACCCTAAACATGAACACAGCATTAAAAGATCTGTTACATTCTTTTTTTTAAAACAGACATGGCTAATATGATTATCTACTTCAGTCTTTTAAGTACTTTCAAGAGGTTAGAATATTTATGTACAATAATCAAAATATCCACATCTGGAAGACAATTAAACTATTATTCCACATTGAGTTTTTTTATCTTTTGAATTGTTCTGCCCAGGACAATAACTCTCATGATAGACAAGTATCCAACTTACAACAGATAAATCTATTTTCTTTTCTAATTTACCTCCTAAGAGTAAAATTTAACACTATCAACTGGATGTTGTAGATTTTTTTGTCAATTCTAAAAAGTGAACACTTGTACACTACAATATAAACTGATAAGATGAGGAAAATCCACTTAGAGTAAAATGACAACTTATAAATTATCATTTTTTTTTATTTTTCATATTAGAGAACGGACCAAATTTGCAGCAACTCATAATATTTAGTAAAACCAGTCATAACCAAAGCATGTATGGAATGGAAACCAGTCATAACCAAAGCATGTATGGAATGGAAACCAGTCATAACCAAAGAATGTATGAAATGGAAACCAGTCTTTACCAAAGCATGTATGAAATGGAAACCAGCCATAACCAAAGAATGTATGGAATGGAAACCAGTCTAAACAACATATTGTCTTGAGTTTTTTTTGTACTGTTTGGACAACCCCATAGCTCAAACTGGTACTGTTTGGACAACCCTATTGCTCAAACTGGTACTGTTTGGACAACCCCATTGCTCAAACTGGTACTGTTTGGACAACCCCATAGCTCAAAGTGGTACTGTTTGGACAACCCCACTGCTCAAACTGGTACTGTTTGGACAATCCCATTGCTCAAAGTGGTACTGTTTGGACAACCCCATAGCTCAAAGTGGTATTGTTTAGACAACCCCATTGCTCAAAGTGATTCTGTTTGGACAACCCTATTGCTCAAAGTGGTACTGTTAGGACAACCTCATTGCGCAAACTGGTACCATTGGGACAACCCCATTGCTCAAACTGGTACCATTTGGACAACCCTATTGCTCAAACTGGTATCATTTGGACAAGTTTCCCTTTTACAATAGACTTACAATCCTCTCCTGTTTTGAATGTGATGTACTGTGGAAAGTTCCTGTCATTGTAGATATTAATATACCATTTCCCTCGCTTCAGGTTCTGGACAAATCCTGTCTCTTTACCATAGTAATAACTCCTTCTATCCTAAAACAACAATATAAGTTTTAAGTACATATGTACTCAGTTGAAAACTTTGAAGCAAAGACATGTTACAGTTAAGGTTACTATCCCTTTTGTTCAGTACAGTTTTAGAATGTGGAAAAGAAAACTACACTTCAACAATGCTTTCAGATAAGTTATGAATGATGTCAGTTACTGTAACTGTTTAGAAAGTGCACTGGCACATGATCATAAGAAACCAATTGGATATAATGATAACCCCTTTTGAATTACTTCAAATAAGATGTCTAGGAAGTTTACTGCTTAATACTCAGAATAGATTTAAAAATAGAAATCCCCAACCCCAGTAGGACTGTAAACATGTTTATCCACTGGTTCCATTATCTTTATTTCCAAGAATCTCGACATCTTCTTGGTTCATCATGCAAATCTATATATTTATATGAAAACTACTTTCATATAAAAATTCCTTAAAATCAATTAAATCTTTAATGAGATGTTATACTAACACCATATATGGATGGAGGGGCGGACAGACAAAGCGATTATCCCCTCCCTCCAGCTTTGTTTGTGGATTTATGATCAAAATATTCAATAACACTCATATCTATTCTATTTCACACTTTGAAGCATCCATAATTCTATGAGTTTTCATCATTTATTTCAACTCCCCTAAGAAACCCAAATGACATTTCAAAGGACTGTTCTTTTATAGATGAAAATTACATTTTTGCTTTTTCTTTAAACTAGTCTGAAGTATGTCATTTCAATAATCCATTTAGACAATAATTCCTCTACCTTTCTGACATGCTAATCTATTTGTGGAGTTTAAATTAGTTACATAAAGTGATGTGAAAGATGTGTTTTATTTCTGATAACTTTATTGTATTTTTATGGCATTCTGTACATCTGCACTAATCTTATTTAATGTAAGATATTAGAACTTCTCAAACTGAACTTTCTAATTTCTTATCCTGACTCTATTTTCAGAGATTTATATAAGGGATTGGGGTGGTTTGTTCCAGAAAATTATAAAAGGGGAGGGGGGTTAAGCTGACATCTGTTCATATTGCCCTCTAACCGCGCCTGATCCTTTTTCTTACCCTATTGACAGATCTGGTTTTCCTTACTGGTATTCTGCTTCCATCTAATACCTCAAAGAAGTCATACTGTACTATGGATGGTTTCATTCCCCTGCGTCCATAAACCCCAATGATAGCACTACTTGGAATGGTAAAATTGAATTTGACACGTTTATCTGTGTCTTGGTCAAAATTCAAAGACCAGAAAGACTTAGGTGGAATTTGTTGTTTGGTATTAATATCCCCTATCTGAAAATATGTGGGACCAACAGTTGAACCTGAAAAAGAACAAGGGATTTCATGAATACCAATTAATCGAAGTCAAGTAGAAACTTAATAAAAGCTTAGATATGAAATCTAATAAAAAAAACTCCATACCTAGGAGATGAAACATTTGATTCACCAAGAAATAATTAAGAAAATATCATGTATCATGACAAGCAACTCCAAATTAAAGGTGAAAAAAAAATTAAAAACACTTCCCAGTTTCAAGACTATATTTACCTAAAGGACTAGAAGTATTCAAGGCAACAGCTGTCACTGGGTCTTTTTCTTTGAACACCATGGCAGCTGAAACAAAAAGTACCACTTTTTTTTAACATTATTAGTTTTGAAAGATTTCTTTTTGTCCCTTCACTTTCGCTAAACAAGCAATTGAAGGGTAAAAGAAAACATCTAATAGTTGTATAATATAAAACAAAGGCATGTCTATCCTGATATTTCACATACTGAGATTAAAACCTAATAGTTTACCAATCTCTCAACATCAATAAAAACTCTGATGAAGTTGGATTAACTTTGATCATTAAAATTATTAGGAATAAGTAAATAGATAATTATTTAGGTTTAAAATGAGCTTTTCTTAATACAGTAAGCATTAATAAGTTATATTTAAAAAGACTTTTTAGATTTACTTGTGGATTATTTTCATTGTTTTTTTACAATTGTTATGTATGTCTATAACTTAAAGGGTTACAAGCAATCAGAAGGTGGATCACAGGCTGAAGTAAATTGTTAATATTTGACCACATTTCAGATTTTACATTTATTGGATGAACTGCTGGAATTAAGTGTTATTTGCACTGCACTACTGTCAATACCAAACCCATAGTACATGTACATGTACCCACTTAGAAACTAATATTTGTAATTTGGTTTTTCTAGCAGAGTGCATAGAAATTCAAAACCATAAAAAATAAATATGCTTTCTAACTACAATCATATAATCTATCTAAAACTTATACCATACCTGCAAAATACAATGTACATGCTAACAATATCACACAGACAGCTACGAGAATAAGTGCTGTGCAGCGCCAAGAGCATCCTCTTGATAGTTTCTTCATGTGTTTTCCCGTACAATTAAACTTTGAATAATAATAGTCGTCCACCAGGGGAGGAGGATATCCACTCATTAAATGTTGTTGTTGGCACGTGAATCCAGGGTGAGTGAAGGCATGTCTAAAAAAATATTTAATTGACATTATACTTCCTGGTTGATAAAGCAAGATCTTGGAAGCTCAACTTTTCATTCTTATCTTCAACAAAAGGGTTTCAGTAAAATGTCAACAGTAATGTTTCCAAGAACAAGAGTTTCACCTTAAAGTAATTTATTCCAGGGAAGTTCCATGCAATAAATCACCTACCAAGAAACTGCAGGAAAGTTTTACTGCTGAAATGGCACTGTGAAAGAATTGCTCTTATCAAAACATTGTGCATCTCACAGTTTAAAGTTTCTGAAATGAATCGGGCTACAAACGTCTTAGTAGCTAAGTGTCACTGATGAAACTCAACCTGTCAAAGGCTGGTACATCACTAGTGACACCAACCAATTAAAATCCTGTTAAGTCTTACGCAATTAAAATCCCAATCTCCATCAGATTCACAAGTTACAATCATCAAATTAAAACAAAATTGTCTCTTGGTTCTCAGCACAATATCACTGATGCTTTATTGGACCTCTCGCTGACTTGAAAAAGTTTATGATTCAAAAACTCAAAGATGACGCAAGAAAAAAGTCAGTAAAATAACATCAAGAGCAAATAACATAGCTAGACAGTCATAATAAATTGGCAGGAAACATTCCTCTACGAAATTTTCTGTTTAAAATACCACTAGTTGCAGTTTTGACTGCGACCGTAACAACCCTGTGACAATATCGATAAACACCGTGAACTAATCATCTATATTGTTCGCTTCCTTTGGATT
The DNA here is from genome assembly GCA_037379345.1 of Perna viridis. NCBI lineage: Eukaryota > Metazoa > Mollusca > Bivalvia > Mytilida > Mytilidae > Perna > Perna viridis. The sequence continues at coordinate 2,352,406 of CM074520.1, forward strand.
ATTGCTTTTAAAAACCCTAATTAAAGCATCCCTGGTGAATAACGCTCTGTGGAAAGTAATCGGCAATGATACATTGCTGGCTACGAAATCTTTACACCACTGCTTTAGTCATTTAATTCATTTTCCTTACTATTGTCAACTTCAATTATGTATTGTAACTACAATGGACGAATGTCACCAACATTGCACGACTGCATGGGACATGCACATTACATTCTCAATGGATTGAGATGAGAGAGACAGAGGTATCAATAGCATCTTTTTAATGCACTTAGGGAAAACATAGTCACAGGGATAAAGTGGAATGGGAGAAAAACTGTCAATCTATCGGATCAATTTACTTAATTAGAATATGGGCATTAATAATTTCACTAATAATTCATCATTTTTACACTTAGTTTTTCATCCATTTATCACCATTAAGAAGTAAAATGTTAATATAGTGATAAATTTCTTAACTATTGAGGGCTTATTTGATATTTTGAAATTTTTTTTAGCTAATGGCGTTTTCGTCCTAAAAATTTATGACTACATCAAGACTTCAGAATTTCAGAACAATTACCCATAAATCTTCATTGTTATGCAGTTATTCTGAAAGATATCCATTTCACATTATTAGACTTTCATTAATTTGTTATTTTAAAGTCATAACTTAGCTTTAGGAAATCAGTCACTGGCTTAGACCTGCAATGGCCATGTTTATGACTGTAAACTTAATAAATCTAAATATATGCCACTTTATAAAAAGTTTCAGTGAAATTGGAGATATAATTCTACAAAATATAAACAAATTTGGTTGGGAAGAGGAAATTGGTTTCTAATGTTACATGATGCTCATGTTTTTCTACGGAAATTAATGGGATGGCTATGATCAGGTTTCTATGTAAGGATAGGAGGAATGATCCATATATAAATGTGAGATCTCTATTTCATTCTGAATTCAGATAAAGGAAAAATTATTGCTACTTAACAGTTTTTTTTTATTTTGTTTTCATTACCTTGAAAGACTCGAGGTTATTTCTATAAAATATGAAGACAAAAAACATTGCTGGAAGCCTATAAAATTGTAACATCATCCTCCATGATCACAGTTCCGTTGATTTCCGTGTTCACTTACCATCAATTAGTGGGCACCGTAAAATACATCACATCTCTTGTCAAAGTAATGGAATAAGACAATATTATAGTGACAGAGAACTGATAGAAATGGTCAATGTCTATTGGTCATTTAAAGGATGATTATTCATACCGTACTGGGTTAGGTCTATTATCACAGGTTTACTACTGGGAGTACAGTATAGTGTAAGTTCTACTCCCTATTTAGGGTTATGTAGTGAATGCTATCAGAGTTGCCACTTTTTGAGTTGTTGAAGAGTAATCAAGGGAACAAGGTTTCAGTGGTAATGAAAAGAATGCAATCCAGGGACAAAGACCAGACATGGAAAACAGACATACACTACAAAGAACAACAAAGAACATAAATCATACATACAAAGTAACAAAAGCAAATGAGCAACTCCGACTCCACTAAAAACTGAAGACATTTTCTACATATCTACCTATGGAGGGCTTAAACAGGGAACATCATAGAAAGGCCCTTTAACTTCTTCTAGTCCAAATTGTTTTGTGGCAATCTATCAAAGTTATGTTTATTTTTTATCTGAAGGGACAAAATGAGTAAAAGAACTGACATAAAACACTAAAAATCAATACATAAATTCCAATAAAAACAAATACTCTCATTTCCTGCATTCATTTACCTTCAATTAGTGGCATAAGACATGAGGTCTCATGTTACGATAATGTTATCAGACAACTCCAAAATGACAAAAGCATGGAAAACTGATGAAAATGACCAATGTCTACAGAAAATTGATAGGAGACGAAGTAAGACTGTAATGAAAATGGTCAAAGACTTGGCAATGATGAATCTAAAAAATACAATGTACTTATCTGGGCAAATAAAATAAGAAATTTGTCTCTCAATGATATATCAGGAAAACAGACCATGACATATTCTTGTTATGAGAAAAGATGAACAGTACAGAACCCACTCATAGATAAAAGGGCTATCAATAAACTATCACGTAATTGGTAACAGCATGGGTCCGTAATGTAGGCTGGTTTAATCATTGGTATACCTGATAGATAGGTCTAGTAATTGTATATAGTTGTATACTTAGTGCTAAAAGGACAGGAAGCAACAGATCTTTTATAATTAGAAAATGAACACAAAAAAAAAAAAAAAAAAAAAATGTTTCCTAATAAGCACATCTTTATTTGTAAACAACAGATATTTTAAATGACAAAAAAAAATAAAAAAATCCAAATGGATATAGCAATGAAAGCAACCTTTACACATCAAATAGGTTCTTCTGATAATTTAATTAAACGAAAAAAAAAAAGGTCAATATTAAGGAACAAGACATCTAGTTTACATAGGTCATTGTATAGTATTTTTTTATTCTTTTGCCTTCTTCCATGAATATCAAAGAGGATGAAATGCATTTCTTTACTTTTTATAAACCAGAAAAGGTTTGCATATACATTCTCCAGCTAAGAAAAAAAATGTGCTGTTTTGTTTTTATTAGATCTATACTGCATGACAAAAAGGAATGAATTAATTTACAAATGATAAAATAAGAGTCGAAGAACAGGTAATTATTTTCAGTTGGCCTTAATGATGAAAGAACCTTTCTGCACTAATAACAGAGATTCTAAATTTAATATGAAGAAAAAAAAACTAGAAATTATTTATAGTAGACCTTAATGGCAAAATAACCTTTCTGCACCAATAATCAGGATTCTTAATGAAAGATCAAGAAGGACAAGAACTTAGAAATTATTTTAGTTGGCCTCAATGATAAAGTACTGACAAGAGAGCTCTTGTAATATACTGATACAAGACTATGTTCAGAAGATAACTGAAACTGAAATGGAGAACCAAAAATACAGATCTTATCATAACACAAATAGAAACTGTTTCAAATGTTGATACCAATCTGTTTTCGTTTGGATAATAGATGCCTCATTTTCAATAACAATTTCTATTCTTTAAGCTACAGATCTTATCATTAAATCTAGACATAACAATCATTATAAACTAAACACTTTACTGTCTCAAGATAATTCTGATATCATTTCAGAACTCATTTTTCCATAATCTTTGTTTTTCGGCTTTAGGTGCCATTCATTCATACCAAAATTGCATGTGTATCCATCTTATTTTTGTCATGTTTTGACATGATATCCCATTTCATTTATATATTGTTTGATAACCCAATTTTCTGTATCTTAACCCTCTGACCTCAGTGGTCCCTTATTTAATACTCCAAGATTTATTACATGTTCCCAGAGCAGTAGCCATCATACAAAGTTTCAAAATGATCTATCGAAAAATGACAATAGCAATTTTCTCCTATCTTCAAATAATAGTTCCATCCCATAAAACATTATAATCTGATAAAACATCAATAAAACTCATCCTAGAGCTATTTCTAAGATATGCTGTTTGTTTTATAGTCATAATGCTACTTGTTTTTAGGATAATAGTGAGATAGCTTGCTAGCTATCAGGTGAATGACTTATAAGGGCAAATATCTGTAAATGGAATTACTATCAGTCAGTCACTATGGTTGATCAGCTTACAATAAACATTGCATGAAAAAAGAGAGATGTGATTCAGAATTAAAATGTTTCATTTAAACTCTGCTTTACCATCATAATTATTCACTACAAGTATCTTAACTACAGACAGACTGACAGACAGACAGACAACTATAACTATTCCCTGTATAGGGCCATTTAAGGCCAATGATTTGTACAGCAGGTGCTTTGTTGATTTTTTTGTATTATTAGCCATAAGTGTGGACAGACAGACAGACATTTACCTGTTATCTAAATCATGACCATTTAGACAATGATTTGGTACTGTATTTGATGATCGTGTTTGGGGACTGGGTTTGTCCTGATTACAGGATCCTGAGCGGGGCACTGTTCTGGGAAAACGTGGTTGTCCATCTAAAAAGAGACACAGTGATTAAAGATTTGTGAAGAACACAAAAAATGAAAGTTGTGTTTGAAAGAATAATTTAATGAGGTAATTTTTAATGATGGAAATATATACAAGTACAGACAATACACAATGTATCACTGTACATTCAAATTAATCAGCAGAAGCAAGCATTTTGAAAGTGGATTTTATTTTTACTTTCCAGTGTCTGGTCAACTTTTATGTATCAGAAATAGTTTTTATTCATTCTATTCCCTGTCATTTTTCAAAGTTTCACATTGATCTGTTTACCCAATTAAGATTTTCGACTTTTGTTATGAATGTATTATGTCAAACAGAGAGTAGAGGTATGCATAACAAAAACATGACATAACAAGAAATAAATGTTTTCACTTAGTGGTACTTTACCTGGGATATAAACATTTCCTGAGGCAGTTTGCTCTAAATAATGAGGTTCAAAATCACTTATCTCCCCTTCTGAGTATGGACATTGCCGTGCCCGTGAGGAAGTATCCATGTCTGAGTAATGGCCCCTATGATAATGAGCGCTATATGAATCACCATACTGTCTGTGACACACACAAGTCTCTGCATCAGAATATGTCCCTCGATTAGAATTATGTCCGAGTGATCGCTGTTTCTGTAAGGGGGCCCGTCCTGGAATGTCTTCTATCGGGGGTGGTGGAGGAGGGGGAAGATATGGGAACGCAGGCGCTGTAGCTAAAAATAGAAGAAAAGAACAAAATGCAAGATTTTAAAATTCGTTCAAATTTCTAGATTGCTTTGCTGTATTATGCTTTCTTTTCTAGTACAAATATTTGGTCTTTTAGAAACAATATATCTTCTTATTTGACAAGAATTACCTTCAAGATTCTTACTTTTATTCTTTTAAACTTCTGTTATTCTTTGAAAAAGTCCTTCTTGAAAAAAATCACAACCTCTCATATAAATACATTTGTACTTTCTTTTCCACCTTCAGTTATTTTTTTTTAAATTCCTTTCACAGTTCTTACAAAATTATAAAACACCAATTTTAAAGTCAGTGACAATATTTTTGGTTACAATAACAAATCACAGTAACTTGATATCTGCCAAAAAATATTCATGTGAAGAAAATGACACTTTAAATTATGGATAATTAACATAGTGAAGTTTTACTTTGTGACCTTGTTCACTGTGCAGAAAAATTCTGTGTATTATATAATAAATATTTTCTGCCTTGAACTGGGGTAATAATAATTGTTTTAAAACCTCCTTTCCTATAGAGGTATATTTGGTGTCATTGCAATTTAAAATGAACATTTCTACCTGTTTTTTTTTTCTTTACAATTAATTTCAAAATTTGTGTAAAATATACATTATTAAGTCATGACTCCATCAAGTTTTGCCTACCTCCTCTGGAAGGACATTTTGCCTACCCCCTCTGGAAGGAGATTTGGCCTACCCCCTATGGAAGAAGATTTTGCCTACCCCCTCTGGAAGGAGATTTGGCCTACCCCCTATGGAAGAAGATTTTGCCTACCCCCTATGGAAGGAGATTTTGCCTACCCCCTCTGGAAGGAGATTTCGCCTACTCCCTCTGGAAGGAGTTTTCGCCTACCCCCTCTGGAAGGAGATTTTGCCTACCCCCTCTGGAAGGAGGTTTTGCCTACCCCTCTGGAAGGAGATTTTGCCTACCCCCTCTGGAAGGAGATTTTGCCTACCCCCTCTGGAAGGAGGTTTCGCCTACCCCCTCTGGAAGGAGATTTCGCCTACCCCCTCTGGAAGGAGATTTCGCCTACCTCCTCTGGAAGGAGATTTCGTCTACCCCCTCTGGAAGGAGATTTCGCCTACTCCCTCTGGAAGGAGTTTTCGCCTACCCCCTCTGGAAGGAGATTTCGCCTACCCCCTCTGGAAGGAGGTTTCGCCTACCCCCTCTGGAAGGAGATTTTGCCTACCCCTCTGGAAGGAGATTTTGCCTACCCCCTCTGGAAGGAGATTTTGCCTACCCCCTCTGGAAGGAGGTTTTGCCTACCCCCTCTGGAAGGAGATTTTGCCTACCCCCTCTGGAAGGAGATTTTCCCTAATGTAGCTACTCACTTCCTAAGATTGAAAATCTTGTCACACAACGTCAAAAGAAGACACTTATAACTTCAGTTTTTATCATATTTTGTGCAACTTTTCCCATTTAATAGTACAAAAATAAAAACAACAAATTTCTATACCATTTAATTTTTCCAGTTTCTATGGTAACTATGAACACATAAAACATTTATCGTAAAATTCTTATGCTACTGCTCAGTTCAAACATTTTTCTAATAGAAACTTTTGAAAGTACATGATCTTAAGTTGCGTAACATGCACCAAATTAACTCTTTTATATTTCACATTTTTTTTTTTATAATATTCGACATACATCATGTAATAGAAGCATTAATTTTCCCAATAAATTAACTGCCAGATTTCTCCATAGTTTAAGTATGTACTACATAATCTTATAATACATTAAGTTCTGTCACGAACATTATCTTACAATTTTAAGTATCTCTTCAATCTGAATCATAAAGAAAAGCCATTTTTAACAAATTGGCATTTTTATAAATGTCAGATAAAGGGCAATAACTCGTCATAAGGTATGAGTTCTCAACATGCAATCACAATATTTACTTATGTCAATAAATTTTCAAATTGAAAAACTACGGTTTTGTTTAGTGGTAAAAGGATTATAGTATTCAAAATCTTTCAAAAGATGATATTAAGTAGATTGACAGTTTCAATTCAAAGTTTTAAAGAAATACATGTGAGAAAAGTATCCATCCACAGAAACATAGTGGTTCACTCTGCCTAACTGCAATCGTTGTGAGTTGCCAAGTTACAACTTAGCAAATTCAGTGAAAATGCAAAGATCATTCAGAAAAATGAACCATGTTATTGATCCTTCATTTTTACAATCTGACACCAATACATTATGATATTTTTCATTTACTGGAACCTTGCTAATCAAGGGAAATAACCCCCTCTGACCTCTGATTCATGTAGTAGAAAGTTTAATCTGTTACATTAATATTTATTAACATAACTGTCTGATAAAAAGAAAGATTTTCCAGATAATTTAAACTTAAATCTTTCTCTTATTCACCACCTTGACAGATAAGGACATGTAATATAGATAATAATAATCTATTTAATTTTATACTTGGATGATCACCATCAGATTTGAGAAAATGTTTAATGATTTCTTACTGAGATTTCAAATGTAGCATGATTTCCAAATTATCTGTGAGATTTATGTTCACAGATTTGGCACAAGTCTGTCTCTTGGTTTTATTATGGTGATAAGACAGGGTTTTAAGTTTTAAACAATGGTTGAACAGATATGACTAGTGTTTAATATTACTTGTCGTTGTTTTCCTTGGCTGAATCATTATATGATTTTGGTCTTAACTCAGGGTGGAATATTGACATTCACCTTACACTGCTAAATTTTTCAATTAGTAAATCAGCAGAATTTTCATCATAAAGTAACTTATAGCTCTAAGATTACGATTTACATAAATTTCACATTAAATAAGGATAAAGGTCAAGTTCAAAAGTGCAGGTCAAAGGTAAAGTAAATGAAGCCATAAAAATGCAACTGGAAGGTAATATTTAAGAAAGAACTGACGCTACAGTATGCACCCGTCCATGCTAGATTCGTAAGAGTAGTTAAGGATGTTAAAACCCCCTTAGTACTACAGTATACACAAAGCAGTAGGTATGAGTAAAGGGCAAAGGTCAACTATATGAAGACTTTAGTAACCACATAGAATTGAGAGAAAATGCAAGGAAGGTGAATCACTTAAAAGCAAGAAAACTACAAATTAAGATAACAATGTAAAATAGAGAGACTGATAACTTTGAAATTTGAGTAGACTGGTAAACATGGAATAATAGACCAATGTGACCAAAACAGTTAACGTATAACCATAGTAACTAACAGATAACTAGGATATATCATAGTTTGACAGAAAACAGGTAAAATGATTGAAGGAATGAAACCCAAGATGTCGCAATATTTACAACATTATTGTGAAAAACGCAATGAAAAAAAAAATCCTGATTTGTAGAATAATGTTACTTGTGAATCTCTGAAATTGATACTACAAAATTGTCAGAAAAGATGACAATCATTTCATTCAAGGTAAACTTGTAACCATACAAAGCAATGGGAGTTCAAAAATGTGTAGTTATCAGATTCATACCTTTCAGATTAGAAGAAGGTATACTTTGGAATTCGAGTAGATCAGGGGTTAAACTATAGGATCCATATAAACTCATTAATCTTATCAGCATGACATCATCTTATTAGAGGATATGTAACTGATCTACCAAGCTTAGATTTACAAGATAAACTTTAGTAAAAACTGTTCTGTTTTTATCTTATCTTCAATACATTTTGATACCTTCATTTTGCTGTTAAGTTGTAACCCATCTATCATAACCTCCCTTTCAGCTTCATAATACAGGTGATCAAAAATGACTGCATAACATAAATATTTATTCTGATACATGATTTTCTTGTCAAAATCTTGAAGTCTAATGATGATCAAAGGACTGAGAATGACACTTCAAAAAGATGTTGATACAAATTTATGTCCTAAGGTGTTACATATGATTTTATAAGGGTGCATAAAAATTACATTGAAGAATTTATACTGCTATTATGGGAGGATGACATTGAAGAATTTATACTGCTATTATGGGAGGATGGGAAGTCTTGAATGTCATTATACATTCTTACATGATCATTTACAGGCAGGTAGACATCAATCAGAGAGATAGGAGGTAAGGAAAGATAACTCTGTCAACTGGAGTTATTTTTGAGTAATTTGGATGATTACAAATGCCTGCCCCATTTCTTACTCTTTTTTGTATCTATCTGTAAATAAATTGCTGTACACTTATTAAATTCAAATTACCATAGAAAATTGATGGAATGAACAGGAGTATATGTACCAATTATCAGAGTTTGTTAAAATTTAATTAGTTTGTGGATTTTTGAAGGCATCTTTGTAAGCAATGGACTATTTAAGTTTTATTTACAATTTGAAAACTCATGGTTTGAAAGCCAAGAAAATTTGTACACCATGTACACTTATTCATCCACAGTACAGGTAGTTTGTTTCCAGTACATTTTATTCTAAAAATAAATTCCTCCTAAACATGTTTTTACTGTCCATTTAAAATGACTGTTATATTTTTTGTTTTGTTTTTTAAAGATCATGTGGTGAACAGGTTAGCAGTTTATTTTCAAGTGAACACCAAGTGACTGGGGTTACTTCAAATCGTCTGAAAAAAATAAAACAGTCATTTCTTGTTATTTAATTTAAGTACCAAATTTAATGAGAAGATCATCAAAAAAAGCACCATCACATTACAAATTTGGTCCATGAGATGGACAAATTTTTCTAACCAATCAGAAAGCTTGTTACTTCTGAAATTATACTATTTCTAAATAAAATGTACCAATAAAATCAATTGATTAGAAATTATATCACAAAAAAGCTAATTTTTCTATAAATGCATATTACTAATTTCCACCTATGAATGTTTTTTTTTAATACAAGATCCTATAAATCATGCCAATCATGTTCATAAATTATAATAGCTGTGTCATACTTTTTCAGGAACTACAACTCCCATATTTTAGCTATATTGTAGAAAAATTAAGATGATGTCATTTTTAAAGATTCTTTTTTAGAGTAGGACAAATCAGAAAGAGTTGAAAATGGCCTTTTCCAATATAATTTCAGTACCAACTTTTGAAAGAAAAGTGATTAGCATTTTATTTAAAAGGTTGCTTTATATGATAAGGTTATAAGACATATTGTTTTCTATACCGAACTTAAATCATCATACTGTCTCCTATCAAACCTTGACCAATTTATTATGGAAATTCCCAGAAAATCTTTTCATCAAATCAGCAAAAAATCTTATTCAATAAAAATTTAACTTCCCTTTTTTCCACTTTCTTAGAAATAAAGTATAATTTCAAAGCCAACTAATGTCACCCATATCATAAAATATTCTACTTTTTCCAGACATCCTGGCGACTAATTCATTCCAAAATGCATATTATTAATACTTAGACCCAAATGAAGCAAAAAACTTATTGACATTCTCTATCACAAGGATAGCTATGATTTTTTAACGATCTAGATCTTGGACTTCTAGAAGCACTCTAATCTGCCGGAGATATGAAGTTTTAATGGAATCCCATCATGCAATACTAGAATATTTCCCACTTTTGACTACCTTTCAAATGACATTCCACATGAAACTTGACATTTTACATTCTATTATCAAAATCTATGATTAACTCCAATGATGATCTTCAATGATTACTAGCCAAATTATCTTCAGGGGAAAATAAGTCTCAATGATTCTCCATCATATTTACATAGCGCCACCATGAATCATTTTTCCCCCAAACCTAATATTAGTTGTCACCATCTTTTACAAATAATTCAATACCAGTTAACATCAGAAGTGTAAACCCATTTTTACCAGAATAATATCCCATTAATAACAACACCCTCTCTTTAATAAAAACACGCTATTTTGAAAGTTAATCATTTTCATACTTGTAATCTAAGTAGAATACATTCAATCGTCCATTAGGGTCCACTTGAATGTGTCTCCGATAACGCCATTTACACGATGTGACTATTAATTCAGCCCACATTTAAGTCTAGCACCATATTTCTTTATTTATTACCGGTAAACTAGTAGAAACATCCTCTGCAATGGGGGCACTTTAGGACAAGTTGTTCTCTCAGTCTCAGACTAAGTTACCCCTAATTAAAGAATGACATTAAGTGTTTTATGTAATGGTTTATAGGACATTTCTAATGTTTTTGCACTTGGTTTTGAACATGGACTGAACTATTAAAACATTTTCATGTAATCAGTATATAAATGGTAAGCACTTGAACCTACTCCAGACTCTGTTAAAACAGTAGGTAAACAATCTGACTTATTTTGTTGGAGCAGATTTTATTTATGATGTCATTATTATTGCCAGTTATCTTGCAAAATGTATTTAATTTTAGCTATATTTGCACTTAACATTTTACAGCCAAAATTCATTAATGTATTTTACTGTCCATTCAAATACAGTACATATGAAAGTCAATAAAAATTATTAAGATTTAACAGTCTATGATGTCTATTGTTTCAATCATACATGTCATATTTGTCTTTGCCTCTTGTGGATCCTTAATCAGTAATATAGATTTTGATTTGATTATTTCGAAACGAAACGTAAATTGAGATAAAAGGCAAACATAAAGATAACCCAGTATTCAAGTCATGTTGGCATCATGACACAACCATCCATGAGAGTCTGACTAATGCCCAATCCCCTAACCACTCATTCCCACCCAAAAATTAACCATCCATGAGTTCTGACTAATGCCCAATCCTCCTAACCACTCATTCCCACACAAAAATTAACCATCCATGAGTTCTGACTAATGCCCAATCCCCCTAACCACTCATTTCCACACAAAAATTAACCATCCATGAGTTCTGACTAATGCCCAATCCTCCTAACCACTCATTCCCACACAAAAATTAACCATCCATGAGTTCTGACTAATGCCCAATCCTCCTAACCACTCATTCCCACACAAAAATTAACCATTCATGAGTTCTGACTAATGCCCAATCCCCCTAACTACTCATTCCCACCCAAAAATTAACCATCCATGAGTTCTGACTAATGCCCAATCCCCCTAACCACTCATTCCCACCCAAAAATTAACCATCCATGAGTTCTGACTAATGCCCAATCTCCCTAACCACTCATTCCCACCCAAAAATTAACCATCCATGAGTTCTGACTAATGCCCAATCCCCCTAATCACTCATTCCCACCCAAAAATTAACCATCCATGAGTTCTGACTAATGCCGAATCCCCCTAATCACTCATTCCGACCCAAAAATTAAATAGCTTTCAATCATTACTTTTAAAAACATCCACTATTCATATGTTGAACACAATAATAAGTGCTGTCTTCAAAGAAACCTTTCTAATAAAAGAAAAAAAGTTGACTGACTTAAACTTCATCTGAAAGAGGAAAACAATACCTATATACCCTCTGACCTCCTCAGCCCTAGGAGATCACCTGATGAATCATAACCAATCAATATACTAGAGACATTACCTAAAGTGCTATCTTATCAAATTACCCATAATCCATCAAAATTTTGTCGTCTGCAGTTTGAGCAGCCATGTTTGTTCAGCCATTATATCAACGTTTTGATGGATGGTGTGATCTTATTGGGACAATTTTCTTCATTATTACGGAAATTTTTTCCAGGCCTTTGATTCCAATAATTGCTCAATCTTCTATGCAAACTTATCCTTGATCCATTCGGAGCTATTAACTTTTGTCATTATTTACAGATAAACAGAATCTATTTGTCCCCAATCTATCTATTTCTGTCATGTTTTCATGACTCAGAATGTTTAAAGAGGCAGATAAGAAGTATGTCATGGAAAACTCACCAAAATAAACTACCTGAAAAATCATTATATTAAACTAGGAAGTTTTCACAAAGGGAGACAATGTCTAGTTTAAGGGCAGTTAATTTACCTGCATGATGTAAACCTGGATGTGCCATTGGATGAGCGACACATGGTTGATGGTGGTGATGTTGGTATACAAGAGAATGTCGATGCGGCATATTTTCATGCTCAGAATCACTAATTGATAACCTTGACACATGTATATTTCCATTTTGACGTGAAGAATGTTCATTGTCAAGGTCATTTGAAGAAACAGAGCACTGTGACCCCTGGTGATTAACATTTAAAGAGGCATGTTTAGTTGACCTTTCTTGATCTGAGTCAAGGTCATCCTCAGAACCACTCTTGTAATGATACAACTGTGGGTCAAGTTTGTTGCCATGGTTACCCTTTTTGTCCACCGCTGATATAACATCAGGTGTGAGCCCTATTAGCAAAACAAAAGCAAAACTAAAAATACAGGAATTAGAAAGCAACAACAAATAAATAAGTGGGGACTGTCTCAAAAACTGTCCATGCAATTCTATAAATAGGAAACAAATCACACTGACTCTACAAATAAGAATTAGTTTTTACACAAATAAGTTACTGTTTTTACAATAGAGTTTTGAGACAATCCCTTTCAGTGACAAAATAACAATTTCAGCAAGACATTTCAACTTCTTGAAATGCCTTTGTTATATCAAACACATAAAATTCACATTACATTTCCTCATGATAGATATCCTTTGATTGAATATTTAAAAAATTCTCCTTTACTGATTTTTTGCATCCATTTCTGTGGGAATAGTCATGTGCCTAATGTCATATGAGATGAAAAGATGAAATGAACATTGAAGGAATGATGATGCGATGATGAAAAATGAATATCAAAATGCCACAATAATTGGATATGTCTCAAAAACATTTACAACAAAAGCCGAGGTAACAAAACAAAGATAGCCATGCTTAAATAATAAAATATTGGTATAGGATCCATGCAGATATCATAAATATTGTAAACTGAAAAATTTAATGGCAGTTTTAATTTTCATGGTAACATCTTTTTTAAAACATGAAAATTAAACTGATATAATTAACTTTTTATGGTAATATGACTTGAGGTTTGATCTCCAATATAAGGCTGCCTGACAGTGGCAGGAACTACAAATAAAAAAACACGGTGCGTACAATGTGCAGGTTACAGTATACATAACAAAAACATGTTCACAACATCTGAGGAAAATTAATCAAGCTCCTATCAGGTTAATGTGAGTTTTCATATTAACTTCACATGAAATCACCTAAATCTTGTAAATTTTCATGTATAGCTTGAATCACATTCAATTTTTTCAGTGTAAAATTTTGTGTAAGCATGTACAATGTCCTCCAAAGTTCTCCTTTCAGGACGTCACTTTTCTAAAAATGTGAATTTTCTTCATCACTTTGGTTTTTTAAATTCACTTTTTTGACTGTTTAAGGGGGAAAGAATTTTCGAATGCAAAACTAAAAACATATTTTTGTCACCATTGGACATACAGAACACTACTAATTACAGGTACATTAAGTATCTGTAACGACTTCAATTATCAATGTTCATAAAAACTGTTTAGATCTTCATCTAAAGATATTTTCTGTTCTGCTCCATTACAATCAACTAATTGAAGCAGCATGAAAAAGAGTAAAAGACATTAAAACTTAAAATTTGCAATTTTCAATTTCTGTGATAAAACTGATCCATTTGCATACAACAATGTACAACTCTTTCTACAATGTATAAAACTAATCAAGATAGTATAAATTAGTTTTACAGGTCTGCAAACAAAATAAAATGAAAATGAAATGTTTGAAATGGAACTAATAAAGAAGCCATCACAGGGTAAATACAATGTCATGCAAGGAAATTAATTGACACTGATAGCATTGAGATGTATGATTCACTGATCTCCCCTGGGATACACAAAGTTATCTCCCTTTAATATGGAATTAATCAATTTGTTTTCATATTATTTTCAGCAACATGCACAAGCTTTAAGCCACATATATGCCAGTTGGTAAGGCTTATGAGTGAGGTATAACATGTCATAACATCTTTTCATGGAGATTTAGTCTAAAAATAGATTAGATTATGATGAACTGCATTTAATACTGCTGTCAGCACACCATCTTACATTTTTCTCAAGTTCATACCACAATTTTGTTTTATTCTATTTTCCTACGGAGAAACAATCAAGTTAAATGATATGATTCCTGGACACATTCATAAAGAAGGAATTAGAAAATGAAAGTGTAACACCAAACTAACAGATAAATACGACAACTTATAACATCTAGCCACAATAATAAAACTTAATGAAACTATACATATATCCAACAGGGGCAGATCCAGGATTTTAAATTAGGGGGGTGCATAGTTAAAATTTTTGAGGTCAAATTTTTGAAATATTCTTCTAGAGTGGGTGCAATGTAGATATCTTTTGCGGTTAAACTAGATATCATTGAGATGGGAGCCATCTCTGTTGGCCCCACTGTCAATAACATGTTTTTGACCTTGACCTTTGACCTAGGAAGTTGTACATACATTATGACACACCCTCTGGTGTTGGTTAATACACATGTTAAGTATAAAGTATGAAATCATAACGGTTCTCTAGATATAAAGCAGACAAAAATTTTTTACAGATGGACAGACGGATGGACAGACTGATCACTATAGGGCGACCCGCCTAAGGCGAGGCTGTAATTAGTGAGAAATTAAAGTTTCAAACTAAAACCGCCTAAATCTACCCCTGACAACCCATGCTTTGGAAAGTTTAGGAGGTGCATGCCCGCCACGCCCCTGCCTGAATCTGCCCCTGTCCAAATAAAGTTTTGAGTTTTGTCATAGGTTGAAGGTGTAACTTTAACAATGTTAAGACACTGTTTAATTTCTCCTACAGACACAAAACTGAGAGCCTTTGTGCTTTTATTCATAAAGAGATTTGACTTCAAACAGGATTAAAATGGTATATTAAGCAACATTAAAATTACCATAACTGATATTTATAAGTCTACCCCCCCCCCCCACTAGGCTTGCTACAAGTCTCTCTGTAATATATATTTTATTTGATTAAATATCATTACCATCAAGTATTCATTCACTATCAAGCTGTTGTACAGATATAGCAGTTGGATAGTGAATGAATATTTGATTGTAATGATATTTAATCAAATAAAATATATATTACATAGACTTGTAGCAAGTCTACCCCCCCCCCCTTTTAGCAGCTTAAGTTGTATAAGATATAATTTACATACCAGCATGAAATTTCTCATTCCCATACATCTCATTTTATCTGACTATAATCCGTATTTAATTGTTTCTACTAACTACTTCTTTCACAAATTAGGTTCAATTAGATAGGTATTAAAGATAAAGAAGTAGCCAGATCTCATGTATCATCCTAATATACTTGTAACAGAATAAACAACATTAATAGACTGTATATAATGTCACGGTATAAAATAAACTGTTAAAAATGATGAATGATCTGGTTTTTCTAAACTTTGGGTAGAGATCAAACTTTTTAGAGAGAGAACTTGGTACTCTTAAACTTCATGTTTACTGAAATTTTATTTACTTCTGAGATAAATTAAAAAATTTGAGAAAAATTTCTCTAATTAGAAGGAATATGACAGATATAAGTTAACCAAAGCATGAATTATTGAAATAATTAAAAAAAGAAAGTCAAATATTCCCAAAATCTCTCATAACAAACAACCCCTTATGAGTTTTCATTTTCAGTTCTTGCACCCCCTCTTCATTCATTTCGTTCATCCCTCTCTAAACTTTCCCTCTACAATCTATTTCCTTCTATCTAGAAATAACCCCAACTCCTCACTTGAGGAGTAAGGAGCGCATGGACCTCTTTTTGTCTGTTCATCTGTATGATTGCCATAAAATATTAATTAAAGAACCACTCAGTTAAACACACATTAGCACATTATTTGGAACTATAAAATCCAACTTTACTGTTCAGAAGTTATGTCCCTTTTTCACCTTAAAAAAATTGATTGCAGGTATGTAGTAACCACCACACCTCAGGGTCAGAAAACTCAAATTGCTTAAGTTTAACAAAATTCTGAACTGTTTGTGATGTTACCAATATTGAAAACTTTGACTGAAGTTAAAATGGCAGTTAAGAATATTATACAACTGCGTAACTTTTTAAAGTTAAGTGGACCTAGGGTTTGACGAACTCTAAGTATCCTTTTATTATTGCTCCCGTGTGATTTCTACATCCCATAATTTCAAAATACTCCACAAAAGTACAATGCATGAAGTGCAACTACAAACACCTGGCAGCATCATGGTGTATAGCTAAAAACCCCTAAATAACAAGCAGTACCAACCCCTTCGTCCAAAATATCCCAGAATACACCTCTTCATAAAAGTACACTTTATATTATGTAACTGCACAGTAAACTTCAACAGAATCATGCACATTTTAAAACTTTCAAATAGGTAGTATTTAGCACATTCAGTAAGATGTAAAGGACTTGGGTGCACATTAAACAACAGTAGTCTGTTTTCTGTCTAAATAAACGGCCATAAAGTACTTATAAATTACATAAATCTCTTACAAACTAAACATTTCAGACATTATAAAAGAAATCATCAAGATGATCACTTTCAATAGAAGAAAATTATGGTGAGACTGTAAACACAGTACCAGCATTGTATGGCAAAGTGATTAGGACTGAACATCCAGACTCCTTAAACCATCCATTTCCAAGATTTAAATGGGATCTTAACAAATTGACAAATGACCAGATCTGACAAACTTATAGATGGGTAAATCAACTTCTAAAACACATTTAAAACCAATTTCAAACATGTGACTTTAACAAATTGGCAAATAAATTCTAGATAAAAACCATATAGACAGTTGGCTACCACTAACAAATTTCCATATCATCAGCATTTAGATATAGAATAGGTTTAGTCTGGTGGCTCCTTGATGATGCTCTTGGCTATCAATAAGTCTGTAATGAAATTTAAAGTAGACAGTCTTTATCTAGAAAATGATACATGTTAACACTGCCCTTTCCTTAAAATCACTTTTGTCTGAGAAATTTCAATTGAAAATTTGCTCATCATCCTTTTCATACTAGAGACTGTTAATGATTTTGACTAGAATATCTACAATGTCACAAAACAATCTACTGGTCTTAACATAGATTGAACCAGACAGCTGATAGTAAGTGACATTATTTTTTAAACCACATGTAAGAAGTTTGGGACTTAAGACATTAGAATATCAGTTTTCAAAACCAGTAGATGGTCCATCTATCTGCAAGCCTCAATTTTAAGCCTAAGTTTCAAAAGATTTCTGATATTAGAACTTTTCTGTACTTTTAAAAAATGAAAGCCTTTGAAAAACACACATTCAAAACAGTTTTTTTCAGCATACCATAAGTGTACACTTCATATATCTATAGTTATACACAGGACTTATTGAACAGAGGCCTAAACTGAAGGTCTTCAGATATGATGGGTTTCTGGTATATTTAAGGTTTGAACTCATGCTTCAGCCTATTTCCAAGTCATTTGATGCAGCACCTTAGAGCACTAAAAACAAATATCAGTTAATTATACTGACATTTAACAATACCCATTTATAGATCCTTCTCCAAGATGTTAAAAACTTAGATACTAAAATGTCTGGAAGAAATCCTGCCTTGCCAATTTATCAAATACTTGTTTATGAATTATTCTGTAACTTCTGGGAACATAACAATATTAAACCAGTCTCTATATGCCTTATCTTAACAGAGAATTACTACACATTCAACAGATATTCCCTAAAGCTTTTCAGTGAAACCATTAAATTATACCTTAATTAAATTTTACAGAAAAATTTTCCTGGTATTCAGCAAAGTTTTATAGGAGGAAAGAGAACAGAGCCAAAAGAATTCAATTACATGGAATTTCTAAAACTCTAAAAGGCAATGTGGTTTACTCTGTTATATGGCTTCAAGTCCATCAATAAATAATTTTGAATCTGAAAACTGTATAACAGTCTTTAAAATATTGCCAATTCTGACAATTTCATCTAATTCCAGACATCTAAGGGATTTATTAGCCCAGAAAAGTAACATTAACTGTACGAAAATTATGTTAACTGATATACCAAAAGGGAGGTAATTCATTTAAATCTGTAAATTTAGTAAATTAACAGCTATGAAGTTATGAAATCTTTCTATAATATCAAATGAAGGGAAATAACTCAGTTATATTTTTAAAACATGATCAATTCTGAATTCTTAAATTATGAAAAAAGGAAAATTACCTTAAGTAACAAACATTAAAAAAAATACACCTTGTCAAGTCTTTATATTTGGACTTCAATTTTTTCAATCTTTTATTTTTTTTTTGACTTTGTGAAATTCAAAAGCAGAAGGTTCTGAATCAAGTACTGTGGAAGTACTTTATTTCATGTTAGTTCAAAGATTCTTGAATTCCTGATTTGACAATTCCACGTTACAAATGTATTGGAAATTTCCTATTCTTTGGGACCCAAATTTCATGAATAACCCTTTCTATGAAAACCACAAAAATTGATACCCCACTGACAATAATATTTTCACAGTATCATCATTATAAAAACATCTGTAACTTCAAATTCTAAAAGTTGACCACAGATGCTTCCAAATATGAAATAGCTATGAGAAAATATAACTGTAGGCCTGCACTATCATTAATATCAGAATGTAACTGTAGGCCTGCACTATCATTAATATCAGAATGTAACTGTAGGCCTGCACTATCATTAATATCAGAAAATGTAACTGTAGGCCTGCACTATCATTAATATCAGAAAATGTAACTGTAGGCCTGCACTATCATTAATATCAGAAAATGTAACTGTAGGCCTGCACTATCATTAATATCAGAAAATGTAACTGTAGGCCTGCACTATCATTAATATCAGAAAATGTAACTGTAGGCCTGCACTATCATTAATATCAGAAAATGTAACTGTAGGCCTGCACTATCATTAATATCAGAAAATGTAACTGTAGGCCTGCACTATCATTAATATCAGAAAATGTAACTGTAGGCCTGCACTATCATTAATATCAGAATGTAACACATTTTACTTCATCACATTAAGAAATTACCGAAATCATGAAACACATGTACTGCCATCAGAATCATATCTCCTACAGCATCTGAGGGAAACAGTCTTGTGCTCTGGTGTAATTTTTTATGAAAGTTTCATTATCACATTCAATTCTTGCTTTTTACTTCAAACATTTATATTTCTTACTTAATTGTTGAACAAATTTCTTGAGCTAACACATGCATATGGTTATTCTAAAATGGTAGTTGGGCTATTGGCATGGACAAATATTCACCTTCCTCCCCAATCTTTCAAGGTCAACCTCTCTAATGATAAACAGTAATATTAAGCAAAGGAAGTGATCACTACTAAAAACAGAACTTAGCAATTTGCACAACATACATTTAGCTTACTAACATATAGTATGCTCTTAACATTGTACATTGCATTCAATTACAACTGTGGGTGTTTAAAACTAAGCTAGAATAATCCACCATGACCACCTGACACAAGCTCAGAGAAATAATTGAATTTCAATATTTACAAATAACATCATTCATTACTACAAAAATACTTTCAACCTTTTCTGCTTCTTTTTGACAACTGAAAAGACAGACATTCTTTCATTACACCAAAACCAAACCATTCCAATAAAATATGGATTGTTCAACAAAAAATAAATAATTTGAGAAGTTAATGGGCTGTTGTTCCAGTTTAATGGTTCTAAAATGTGAAATCAATAAACTGAAACAGTCCTGATATGGCAAATAATGATTTCCTTAAACTGAAATACAGGTTACAGAATGGGACTGTACTAAAACACTGACTAAACTTATTTTCTGGAAAATGAAATGGAATTGTTCATGAAACTTCTTCAATCGAAATCAAAGATCATTGTTCCTGGATGATCTTTGTCAATTGCTTCACAAACAATGTACTAAATGGTATCCAAACAATGAAGCAAAAAAGGGGGGAATGGTTCTGTCTTGTGCTCACAGAGAGACTGGCTACCAAAAATATTTAAATAAAGACAACAGAATCATTCTTAGATACTCCAAGTCTTTTTTATAATCATGAATTTTCATAAGAGAAAGACAAGTACTCAGTTAAGTTCTTTTAAATTGTATGTCAATTGTGTTTTTTAGCTCTCTGACTATCCAATGAAGGATCTGGCATAAAGTTATTAGTCTTACTTGGTCGTGCTTTATATCCTCAAGTGTGCTATACACTCAAAGTAACAGCCATATTTTAGTATTTACCAAATTGAGACAATGCAGCAACAAGTTGAATCAGATAAGAATGTATTCTGGGAGAAATCACAGGGCCTGTGTCACACAAATAAATCACCTTTTATTCAACACCAGAGAGGCCTTACAATAATTCCAGATTTCAATTACATTTCCATTTCATCCAGTTTGTAGAATAAGGAAGATATTTCAAAACTACTTCTCTGGAGTTTTATGACATGTTTTGTAGATGTACTGAAGTAATGAAATGTTTTTTTACACAGAAAATTAAAGCAATCACAAGGATCAATCTGTTTTATTGGATGTACAGTTACCTAAGAAACAGAGACAATACCAAGCTCTATGATTTTCTTAGTGACATTATGTAATTGGAAGCTGCCATAGGTAATGGGTGCTGAACAATGATAAAGATGACTTTATATGCGTTTTGGCTGACTAATCAAATCACCACCTAGGGAATGATGCTGATTTGTATAGTAATAGAAAGCAATCAGCCATCTGTGTCCTGTAATAAAATTCCCATGTACTATTCTCAGATTCAAAGTAAGGTGGTAGTCAAGATCCACTGACACATTTCACAAACTTTATTTTTCTTCAAGAAGACTGAAATAAAATATACTTGTAAGCTTCAAAAGTGAGGTAAAGAAAAAGGTCATAATGATAAGTATAAAGATCAACTGATGATTTTAAGGCATGGAAAGAAAATTAATGTGATAATATAGAGTAGCAGCAAGAGATAATTCTCATAAATCATGATGACCAATCATGCTAAAATATCACCATGACAATGCTATTTGTATGGTATGTTTTTAGGTATGTCAAATGAAAGAATTTTTTCTGCATTAATGTCAAAATATTTGACAGAAAAAGGTCACCTACCCACAACTAAAAACAAAACATGTCCTTGAAATCATAAAACAGAACTTACCTAACCCATTTAATTTCTTGTGGTTATGAGCGACCTTAACCTCTTCATAAGGTCGTAGGTTATCATCAGAGTTAAACTCCTCTTCTTCACTAGAACTGTATGACATGCTACCATTAGTATTTTTGATCCGACTATGGCGGTGCTTTGGTTTATGGTAGTTATAGTTCCCATCCATTGTGGGATGTTTGGCCATCTTATTCTCTCATAGTTGTAATTCTGTCCTGAAAAAGAGAAAGAATGTAATGAAAAACAACAGATTCCAAGGACTTAAAAATGCAAGATGATTGTTAAACTAGTCGTTTCCTCTCTTTGTTGTGTTACTGGCATTTTAGCCCACATCACTTTTTCTATGGAAATTGGTTGAGACAGCCTAACAGTAAACTTTCTAAAAATCTTCCATTATAAACATTCTCACCTATCCAGCATTAAACTAAGGCTTCATGATGCTGCCAGATTACCATGAGTAGATAGAGCTATAAAGTTTCTGATCAGTAAACAGGAAACAAGTGATCTACTTACATGTACATGAATGGGGTTACTACAATGTCTTACCAACTCTCAAGCAAAATAATTAAGTCTTTGGTAATTTTTTTATCCACTCCCCCTCAACATACTGATATTTTATTACAAATTTAGAAATTGCTGCATGTATTTATTATAGCATTTTGGTCATTTGCAGAAGAAGTTTTTAATTCTGATGTCATGTGACATTCTCTCTTCAGAAATTAAAAAAAATCACAATAACTTTAGAATTTACAACAAAAATAAAAACTGTACAATAAACAATAAATTAATTTGAGATAAATACTGTAATCTGATTGGTTAAAATAATTTTGTTATGTCCCAATGGATAAAAAAATACTGACATGCCCATGTTCAGTTAAATTCAGAGCTATTTTTTTCAAGTTTAAAGATAAAAACATGTTTTAAAATTAATTTACAAGAATTGCACTTTGCGCAATAAACAATATGCACATGGAAAATTTATGTTATTTTTCAATAGACAAAATTTTTATCATAGCCAATTCTTAAATCAACAAATGGCACAAGAAGAAGGAACAAAAGGCTGTGTCAGCATTATTGAATTTGTATCTAAATAAAGGCACAGTTCTGGTAGGATCTTCACCTAATTCTGTTACCCTATAAACCACTGGTTGTTCAACCTACGCAGTAAAAATGTGCAAAATCTGCCGATCAAAATTGACTGAAAGTGTTTGATGAGAAAGAAGTCAACATATTCATTGCCAATAAAATGGCAAAATACCATCCTAGCTCCATCTATCATCTATTTTTTCTACTTATAATATGGCTACCACAGAAACTATCTATGCTATGTACTGTGTCTGACATTGATGTAAAAGACACCAAATAAAAATTGTTTTAACAGCCTTAAAATAAAAGTGCACCCTATCATTATCCCGGTAATTTTTGTTTCATCTGAGCTGCCGAATTTGTGAAGTTTGATAAGCATGCAAAAAAATGCAATATGGATTTTAGATACTACAGGTGCATTATAAACTAGAATCTATTTAAGACATCAAAAATAACATTAAATTCACATGTAACTGTCAGAATTTGTATGAGAATTTGATAAGACTGGTATAGTTATCCATACAGAATAATGTTTTCATAGCATATCTTATCTTATTTTATCTTATTGGGTGATAAAATACTCAGCAACAGTCATATTAGCTGATGTCTAATGTTTTTAACATTTAAAATCATTGCCAAAGTTGTGAACATCTTGGGTTTTAGTCTTTCTGTCATATTTTCATGGTACTCTAAAGAACACCTGGTCTTTTCTCTACTTTGTTAATTATAAAATGAGTCATTTAACTGAATTAAAAATTTTATTTAGTACAAAAGTTTTTTTTAAAATGCTGAGGTTTTTATTTCACTGGCACAGTCAAAAGTCAGATCGTGGGTACTGATGACATTGATTTCTGGGAATCACATTATCAACACCAGGCTCTATTTATGTTGTGCTTAGAACACTTAAATTTTCTTCATACTTAAACAGTGGTCGGGGTATGAAGATATGAGGTGACTGTCAAAGCTTTGTACCAAGTATACAAGCAATCAGCATACTAGTACATGTCAAAGGTTACAACAACCTGTGAACAATTTTATATTTTCCAAACTGGTTGGATATGTATCATAAATAACATTTACTTAAGTGTAGTAATATATCAAATTCTGCTTCAAAGATATCATACCAAAGATAATAATATTATTACAAAGCTGAAGTTTGTATACATAATTGTGCTTCTTCCTCACATCCTAGTAAGTGTAAAAACAAGTATCAGATCAATAAATGTAATATCAAATTGAAGGATACAATTGCAATCAGCTGTTTACCAGAGTAGTTTGTAATTCTGAAATCTAAACTAAGTAAGTTCAAGAAGAAAACCTGCATACCAGGTTAACAAAATCTGTAATTACATTCCCCTGTACTTTTCCTCTCAATCTATATCTCATTTTGTTGATTATATAATCAGTAAAGAACATCAGTAGCTCATTACAAAAAATAATAAAACCCCACACATCAAAGCGTCCTATTGTTCGCATTAGACAACTCTTTGATCAGTTAACTTCATTATTTTACCCTCCTCTTTCTGCTGCGTCACAGCTTACTGCCAATTTCTGTTAATTCTAAGCTTCCGTTTCTTGTTTGTTTTATAAATTTTTTTAATTCAGCTAATGTACCAATGTTTCTGATACTATAACAGGTGTCTATGTTTAAATAGATGTAAATGTTGCTTTTATAAATCAATTGTCTTAATACTAAATTGTTATGTCCAAGACCGGAAAAACATTACAGCAGCTTTTACTAACTACAATACATTTTAACTGATTACTGGAGAAAGATACAAAATCATTAAAGACTAAGATCTATTTGATTTTAATCACAGTTTTTCCTTCTTTAAAAGAAAAATTGAGGTTCTAAATGATTACTATGTAAGTTAACAATTTGCAAGGATTGCATATATCAAACAATTAAGGCCATGTAATTCAGAATTTAAACAGACACACTATAAGAAGCACCAAATAAAAGGAAGGATCTTAAACACAAAATGTTGAACTGAAAATTCTGATCCCTATAGGTTATATAGTACCTTACTCAGTCAAATACAATTTCACATGAATAAAATGTCTAAAAAATGGAACTTGTATTCAAGAAGTTAATTAGCAGGAATATATAACAAACAGCAAGGATAGAAGTTGAAGTAACTTATGTCCAGAACTAATAAAAAAAAGAAAACAAGTTCATCACTAACCTTATTACTACAGCGATGTTCCAAGGAGAATACAATTCCAATAAAACGTGAATCTATAACAAACTACCCTCTCACTAAATGATATTATTCCATCCTAATACCATTTTAACACCATGTTTACACAAAATGACCAAACATAGAACATTTTAACAATTACATTTTACAACGAAATAAATCAATTTTGTTGTTTGTACATGGCTACAGTAACAGTGGTCATGGTAGAATTAAAACAGCAACACCAACCATTTAACAGGGGAAAATGAACTCAACAGGCATCAACGCTACATCTCTCAATGTAAATAATCAAACCCAATTTATTTATACCATTAAGAGAGTATGAATGATCATTTCTAAGACAAATCAATACATGGGGCTTAGATCTTGCAAAGCTACGATCTTTCACCAGTAAATACTCTGTTAATAACACTTGTTGAGGAAT
Organism: Perna viridis; assembly: GCA_037379345.1. NCBI lineage: Eukaryota > Metazoa > Mollusca > Bivalvia > Mytilida > Mytilidae > Perna > Perna viridis. Next base: position 2,377,947 of record CM074520.1, read on the forward strand.
CTAATTTGACGATCCAAACAAAAAATGCCATTTTGGTTGTACCACAACAACACTGGAGAAACACTTGTTCATAGATTGCAGAGATTATCATGATCCCAATACAGAGGTTAAACCTTATAAAGAATTTAATATCCCTTGGAGCAGATACTGTTATTAAATGATGCATGCACTGAGCAGTGCTTATACAGCAACAGTGAAGATCATTAAAATCACTGCAGCAGTTTACAATTAAGTGATGTATGTGCTGAACACAAGAGAAACTACATCTATAGTGGAAAATAGGAAAACCCAAGGTCATTTATAGGTCAACTGCAACTTGTGTGCATAAAAAATGACATTTGCCTAGAAATCAGGAAGGAATAAGATCAAACACTGATATGTTACAAACTAGATCACTCTGATAATTGTAAAAAAAAATATAATTGTCTATCAGCAAATACAAATGCCACTAAAATAATCATAAAACCACAAAATATTTCACAAACACATCAAATGAAATACAAATATTAATTTAATTATTTTTTTCATTACAATTAAACCATAAAAACATAAAACATGTATATAAACTGTCAACTGATTGCAGCCGAGTGCATATGGACCCAACTATCATCCTTTTTATGGCCAAACTACATTATTTCAATATTTGCTATCACCAATAAAACATTAATATAAATTAAAATCATTAAACTCATAGGAGAAAAATCAGAGAAAATGCCTCAGGCTGAGGGCTAGGGTAGAACTAGAGTTCAGTTAAACTCATGGATCCATATTATGAATTTTCTCTCCATAGATCACCAACAAAATCCAATTAATGCTACGATTGTTTTATTTAGTGAGAATCCTGTCATTAAAATGATTGACACAAGAATTACTAGAATTGTTTTGTATTCGATGTTAAATTGATCACTTGGAGATGGCGCCATAATACAGGACGGTGGGAGGGAGTTCAAAATTGTATTCCCCCCACAGGGCTATATAACAGACTGTCTATAAGCTTTATAGAATCATTATTCTGCTATGTATTTTCTATAGAAATCTATATATTCTGCTGGAAGCAATGATTCAGAAACTGTCTTTACAAAGCCATGACAGACAAATAAAAGTCTAAAATGCCATATTTGGTATTCATGCTGTATATAGTATAGGGGATAACTTTTGCTGGTTCCAAATTTTCTGATTTGCTCTATGATAAGGGACACTAAATTTTCAATGTCTTTATTTTTGGCGTCTTCAAATTTAGTGGAATGGAAATTATGTGCAAAATTTCTAGACTTAAATTTGTCAAGTTTTTATTTTTACGGTTCCCAAAGCCTGGCTAATACAACAAAAATAAAAACCTAACAAAAATTTCCCACTTTATGGTATGAGAACACCATGTTCCCACTTTATGTATAACGACACCGTGTTTATTTTATCTGTAACTAAAGAAAACTGTAAAAAGTGCAGCCATTCAGAAGAGGAGACATTTAGACACTATTGAATTCTTCTCCACAAACAGGAAATCTGTTGTTAGGGGCTTAGGTTGGTGCTTTTCTTCTGAATTAAATGTGTTAAAAAAACTTTAAGATAATAGAGTTAAATAATTTCAACAACAACCCTTTTGATTATTTAATGTAAGATTTTCTAACAACACAGCTACTGTAACTTAAATAGTAGCAGTAATGATCAAGAAAACCTGATGGCAATGATTCAAAAACAATTTATTAAGTTATATTAATTTTTTTTTTCAAAAACAAATTTTAGAATTATCAAGCCTACTGTGTCAGATATATTGATCTGAGAGAAGTCTGGTGTCATTTTCTCCACTTACCAACTTCCATTTTAATAATCCATTTACAGAATCAATTCCCATGATGCATTTCAGGTTTAACTAACAACCAATGACATGCAAATATTTACATAATTCTTGTAATTCTTTTTGATTTATTAAGATGAAAGTAAAGACCATTCCAATTATTTGAGATGAAACTCTAAGCGTGTGGAATTAGGAAATATAGGGAGATATAACATACAATTCACAGATTACAGCAGAGTGCAACAGCAAAAAGCAACAGAATGCCAGAAACAATCCTTGTGATGTAACTAAAATTAACAAATATTGATTCTGTTTAAAATTTCTTTAATTTTCTTAAATCAAATCCCTATAATTACCTCATTTTCTTAGAAGACATTTCCCTTAACCAATCAATAGTAATTATCAACATAAATTAGCCAATCAAGTCTTGGTTAGAAACAGTGAATCTCATTGGTTGAGATCAAATGAAATGTGACAGATAGTGACCAATAAATACAGTGAGTCCTTGGAGATCCTTCTAAGATCGCAATGTCATAAACTTCCTTATTAGTGGTGCTCCAAGTCTTTAGGAGGAAGATATGGCTCCAGGGAATGGTTGACGTGACAACCAATATCATACCATCTATGGAGTGGAATTTAATGAGACATCCTCATGACAATCGGGTCTATCAGAAAGTGCGACCAAATGGTGTTTAATTTCAAAGTTTAACATGAAGCGCTAGAGAAGTTCACAACTCTTTGGAGACAATGCCTCAGAATAGAAAAATGAAGTGTGACAGTTGCATGATCAGATCCCCCCTTACAGGCACCAAAATGGTTCCAGAAGTATTGACTCTATGATTACTCTGTAAACAGGACCATAGGATCATGGCCATACTCATTAGCACCATGTCTTCTGCTAAAATTTCCATTTCATTGTAACTTATAACATCTCAGTTTTCAATATTCAGGACTCAACATACATGTAAATTTCTTTTTATGCCTACAACAAGCAAACTCCAGGTAGTTGGCAAGCACCTACTGATCCTAACTGTTTGCTTGATGTTCTCATTGGCTTATGTACAATTTCTGAAGTTTATCTTGGCTATGAGTATTAAGAACCCTGTAGGTATTGCAATTCCCTTTGATTTCATTTAAGAATTTTTACTGGTATAACTCTCTGAAATAAAAACCCAGCAAAATATTACATACCAGCAGCATTCTCCTTCATCTATTTGTCAGCATTTTATTTTATTTGACAACCAAAGAAATTCTAAAATGCAATAATCATTTCATGATGTTAGCTAAGTGGACTAAAATAAAAAATATCAAAGACCAAAAATTATCCAATAGTTTAACATCAAACTAAACGATAACATAACTCACAGAATTTGCAAAAAAGCTATTACAGAATTATCCTAATTGCCTGTAAAATCATTAGACAAAAGTGAACAAGATAGAAATTAACACAACTTCAGCTAATTGCTTGTTTTACAAGAGCAGTCCACAGATGATATATTTCGCACATGCAGGCATGATGTAACACATATATTATGTAACTTCAGAGGGATATGACTACTTGCATGCAAGCTTAACACTATAATAGAAACTTAACAACTATTATATTTTCTAATGAGGAACAGGGTACTTTCGGTCTGAAGAGCAACTTTGGTCATTGGCATCACAGAATCAGCATTTGACTAACTTTGGAGAAAATACATAAGGACATTAGTGTCTATTCAATGTTTTCTAACACCTGAATACTTCAGTCTTGGAGTTGAAATAAATTATGAAGGGCTTGGGCTACAAAATGGAACTACCTGGTTCACTTCCTACATTTTAGTCATTATTGGCCCTTTTCTATTGGTAGAACTTTCTGGTTAAAATTGTCAGCATTCTATCTAGACCCCCCCTATAGTGAAAATTCCAATAGATAAACTGGCTTGTTTTGGTTTGATTGGCATTAATTAATTGCCTTTGTACTGATAAAGGTCATCTAAGGTCAACTTTAGAAGCACCCCATAACATATGTTCTTTTGTATATAAACATATGGTGATCTGCAAAATTAGATCCTGGCCTTAAAAGCAAGGTGATGCAAGAATTTAATAAAATGCTCTGTCAAGTGCAGCTTGATAATACCACTCTTAGAGGAAATGTTGAATATGTTTCTTGTATATATGGGCCAAGAATAAGTGTTTGATACAATGCAGACTTTTTACCATTGAACAGATTTTTTTCTGATCATACTTAAAACACTCTTGGAACTATGATAAATATGTAGGAGTTACTTTATATGTAGATAACTTCATGGATAGAATGTGTTTAAGTGTAAATAAGCCACGTGCTATACATACTTCACTTACATATAAAATAGGTTAACTAAAATCCTAACTAATCAAAGACATACAAAAAATATATAAATTTCATAAAATTTGGCACTTCAAGTTAAATATAATAATATTGGAGAATCACACAATATCACAAGATTCTTTGACAAAAAATTACATATGTTTACAATGTAAAATATTGGCAAGGTATTAGTAATACTTCATTTTTCCCAACAAGGCCAAGTGCCAAACAACAAACGAATAATAGTCACATTCTTTACTTGTTACATAATACGACAAACATTAAGTTATGTGGGAAAGGAGAGAACAGATGAAAAAGGTCTGAGAATGTGCGAAAAGTTCTAAAATTTCAATGAAATGTTCAGCAGTATGTATTTCATAACAGTGAGTCAGGATATATAATCTGCCATTTTTACTTAGCTTTTTGTATAACACATGTAACTTTAACAGGATGTCAAATAGTTTTATACCAAAGTCACAAGTTGTAAGTGAAAATAGCATTTCTCTGATTTCACAAAAACTTGTGTATTTTAAATTTTACACATTACATCTGTGACATATAATCCAGATTTATATAAAAATTTTGCAAAGCATTTAAAATAATTTCCTTTGATTCATAGAAAACATTAGAAGTCAAAAATACATGTATTATATTCAGTATCATGTTTGTAATTTAGTCTTTTGCTTGTCACATAATTATTACAATAATTTACCATGGAAATAGCATGGTACTTTAAATCTGTTTGGTTTGCATATGGATTTTTTATGACTTACTACTCCAAAGTCAAATAACAATTTTTCTATGCTAATTTGTGATTTGCTCAAACTGCATAAGCAATAACAGTGTACCTACTCATAACATCATTGACACAATATAAGTTACTTCTGTATTATACTATGCAATGACATAACATCACTTCAATTTTTTTAACTACTATGACAAATCATAAAACAGCTGTTAATTTCAAAGATGCTTCATCATTCTCCTTAAAGAACAAAGAAAAGAGAAAATTCAGACAGAAAATATTAACACAGTTTTTTCTTGTCTTTCACCCAGTGTCTTATCAGTTACTTCCAAGATGTAATTAACATTACCAGTCCATCAGCGATTTATTTTCGTTACATCACCAAAAAAAAAAAAAACTTTCATGTCTTAGCTTTAAAGTTTTTCATCAGTCATTATCCAACTAATGTTTCATCTGGATCTACTCCAAATTCTCCCTAAGTGACAAATAATTTCTCCCAACTGTTTGTCTTCAATGAGTACCAGTCTACTGTATGTACTGTAGCATGTCAGAGTCCTAGACCTCAGGGAGCCACAGCTTTCACTTGATTATTTACTTTGTCAAAAAATTCTATAGACAAGACAACTACAAAAAGATATGTAGATGTAACAGTATTGGTTTAAAGACACCAAACTATTAATTGATTTGAATAATGAATTCTGAGTTATGTCAATTTTAGAGATTATGCTTGAAATCCTCCATGATACGGTTTTGATAGCAGTAAATACATGTAATTGCATGATCAAAGCAACAACTTCAAATAGATCTGCGGTCAATTTTACAAAGAGTTTTTAGTTATATCCTTTCGAAAGCCTTGTGACATCAATACAAAAACTATTATTGTGAAATTGACAACTGTTAGAAAAGTGTATCTCCAACAGTATAAATATCTGCATTAGAATATTAGAAGTCTCTGCAAGGTTGATTATTTTAACTCCACACAGCCAAGGTCAGACAAAAAATAAACCAAAAAGATTATAAATGAATTATCCATTATCTTAGGTAATTACTCTTCCACTGATTCTGGAAGCAGATTTTTTGTCTATTGGTGGAGTTCTTAGATTTATGTATAACAAACAAATGTTAAATACTAGTTACCATAAATCAATCATATATGTCATAATAAAAAAGCCAGTAACCCTAGAAAATAAAAGGGTCCTTGACCAAAACCCTCCATTATTGAATAAACTAAGTGTAATCCAACCTACAACAACTGAAAAATCTAAGTTGGGTAAAAATTTTAGTGGTTTTCAATGAATCAAACCAACTAGGATTTTAAATTCCTGGTGAGAGACAATTTTCTATTAGTCATTACATGGACTGTTTTATAAGAAACAATAAGGAACCTGAAGCTGGCAAAATCAGAAATAAATATAAAGTTAAATTCAATGAACAGTAAAATAGGCATTTAAAAAGTGGAAACCTGCTAAAGTGAGAGAAGAAAACCATACCTAAAACTAGCATGCTCTAGTTAATTTCACTTGTTCAAACCGTCCTGAAGGATTAAAATGGCATATGACCTTGAAAAATTGATAAACATAAATATCCAGTACCGGGTATTTTTGATAGTAGACAGTTGTTAATTATCAGCTTCTTTGAAATATGGTGAAAAGTTCTTTCTACATATCTTTAATATAATAAGATACATAATGTATATTTCTCAGCAACTGTTGCTGTACGGACTTAAAATGTTCACTTAAGTAAAGTCCTTCAGATGTATGGTTTCTATCTCTCCAATAACATCCACATCAAGCTTTATTAACTCTGTGAGATTGATATATGCAACTTCGCAATGGATATCATCAGGATCAGAGATAGACACACTCTAAACTCTCTGCATTACTGTATTACTTAGCAAAACTTAAATCTGCTGAACAGTAGAATCAAGATGGATGGTGAATACTGGTAAGTATTTGACAGTTAAGATGTGCATTTAAAAAAATCATAAGGGAGACTTGTAGCAAGCTTTGGTCAGGAAAAAAAACCAGTCATCATAACTACAAAACCAATCAGGATCCAGAGATCATTCTATTCCACATTTCATTAATGGTTTATACACACCCGTACTGCCAAATATTGATATTATTGGCACCTCAGCAACTTTTCCATACCACCTCGATAAGCCAATAAAATAGATTCCAAGTAAATTGTCAGATATCAACTGACTTTATACTTTGTTCAAATCAATTCTGATAATAGAAAAAAGAAAAATGTTTTTTCAATTTTCACAAGTCAGAAATAACAGATAGTTTATCTAACATTTAAAATACCTCGCACCTGAATCAGCTTACATCCTTTGTTTTCATTGGTTTTGATGAAAGAGAGTTTGGTTTAATATATTTCTGCATAAAAATCCAGCTGGTATACCTATAATATTATCAACTTTAACATATATAACTGAGAATGAAATGTTTTTTGGGTACAAACTCATCACTTACAACTGAGTATTTACTAAGATATTTTGAAGCTATGATGTTTGTATATCTAGTGTACCATGAGAAATATACTTAAATTAAATGTTGAAGGTAACATTTTACAGATGAAGTGAATGTATCTATAAGTGGATTTATTTATAATTTTTACTGTACTACATTTGCAGGGTTTCCACAAATTTATATTGGTGAATTTTATACTAGAAAATTGTTAATATTGTGAAAAGAAATTCTCACTATCGTTGAAGAAACTAATATCCCTTTGCAGCATGTATGCCATATTTATCCAAAAGCATGTTGAAAACTTTTAAATTCCTGACAATATACAATCCAAATAGTGATCTCACACTGCTAAAATTTCATGAGAACCTTGTAAGTAATAAAATTTTAGTTCTGGATGATGTAATATCGGACAGAAAAAAAGACTGAAATCTTAGACTTTGTTTGTAGAGAGTATGAAAAAACCTGACATTAAAGACATAAAACATAAAGTGTGATTCCATATAAATTCTTAGATTTAAATTGTAATACAATTTACCACCAGGTTTTTGTTCCCTTGAAAATGGCTTCACATAAAAAAGATTAAATGCTGAGACAATTATATAACCTCATTCATCTTAATAAAAACCAAAATTTCACAATATCTGAACCCTTTGAAAACCAAATCAGTTTCCATAGCAACAAAATTTAATAAATCAGACAGACCTATAAGGAGAAGATAAAACAACAACACTCAATTTGTCATTGCTTCAAAAATTGTATTGACTTTATATACACTGCAGTTCCCAATGGAAAGATTAACTCAACATTCTAGGATTTTGTTGTATCATTTTAAACCTACAATTGTCTTCTGCTTTGATCGATAGGTTTACCAGGAAAAGTCAAATGAGAGAATGTGAATATCCTGTTGATATGAAACAGATATACAGAATCACCATATACAGTAGGGAGAATATTATTGCTTTATTGATGAGAAGAAGGTGGTGTGATAGTTCGGTGGTGAGAAAAAAAGCGGGAGACTTGTAAGACAGGAATTAATCTGAAATATTTTTTCATAGAATTCCGGTGCAAATTTCAAGTGCTGTGGAGTGCATCTGATAATGAGATCAAATAAAATTCTGTTACTGAAACTACATTCCAGTATATTTGGTCATCCCAACTTGATTTTCTGTTAAAGTGAATTTTAAAAATTTATTTTTGGAAGGGGGAATTCCAATGACTTTCATGCCATAATATTAAAACACATGAAAATAAAATACAGCTGTTTTACAGTTGGAAATATTGGTTCTGTCTGAGATGTTCAAAACTGATGTGATTATGTTTATTAGGGACGTCAAAGCGGTAGCCTGGGATAAGAAATTATACAATTTTGGGTTGTGCTGACCACTTGTAATTGGATAAAACCTTCGATCCAAATAAATGGAATAGCAATGCGCAGATGAAAGTTAAATATAGAAAATCTACCTGCCATTGATGAAAATATTTGAATGAACAATATGCAAATGACCATAAAAGGAAAATCCATCCACCAATGAGAATGATGTTAAGACTAATATAGCACTTTCAAACAACTTGACCTGAATGTCCTGACTAAAATAGTTCAATAAGGCCACTGGCCAGTGTGTATACTGGACCAGGACACCAAGACAAAAATAGATTTTACCTAGTAATAACCAAATTATTTCAAGAAATATAGTTTGATACAAAGCTTAATTCATTTCCCCATAATATATAGATAAGCAAAATCGTACAAAAAAACTCCCATAACCATCTATGATTATTTAGACAGTCAGTAGATCTTGTGAACAGATTTGTCTAACCCTCTAACAGAATCTACTGACTGTCTAAATTACCATAGACAGTCACCTGGCAGCTAACCAGACAGTCACCTGGGAGCTTACCATAGACAGTCACCTGGCAGCTAACCATAGACAGTCACCTGGGAGCTACCCATAGACAGTCACCTGGCAGCTTACTATAGACAGTCACCTGGCAGCTACCCATAGACAGTCACCTGGCAGCTAACCATAAACAGTCACCTGGCAGCTTACCATAGACAGTCACCTGGCAGCTAACCATAGACAGTCACCTGGGAGCTACCCATAGACAGTCACCTGGGAGCTTACTATAGACAGTCACCTGGCAGCTACCCATAGACAGTCACCTGGCAGCTAACCATAGACAGTCACCTGGCAGCTTACCATAGACAGTCACCTGGGAGCTAACCATAGACAGTCACCTGGCAGCTTACCATAGACAGTCACCTGGTAGCTAACCATAGACAGTCACCTGGCAGCTAACTTGACAGTCACCTGGCAGCTAACCATAGACAGTCACCTGGCAGCTAACCATAGACAGTCACCTGGGAGCTAACCATAGACAGTCACCTGGCAGCTAACCATAGACAGTCACCTGGGAGCTTACAACTTATCAGGCAGTAGAAACAATGAGAAATTGCTAAAGTCGTTGATTAACAGATTTTAAGTGGTGTATACTTAAAAAAAGTATCAAATTGAAGTCATCCACTTATATAATATAGTAATATATTAATTTACAACTCAAATATGCAACATTTAATATTTCATACATGATTGTTACTAACTACTTCTAAAATGTCTAATGAAGGGTGAAATGGAACAATAGGAAGCCAAATTAAAATTCCTTAACATGAACTTACATGTAAAGTATACCTAAGTCCACCAAACATAAGATAACACAACAAAAAACACTGTCATTATGGGTATCATCCACTCACTTCTGTAAAAAAGCTCAAATTCTTGAACATTGTATTTCCTTACAACAAAAGTCTCTGATTTCACTGATAGTGGAGAAAATCATTACATTACTTTAAAACGTCTAAATAACCCCAAACTTCCTCTTACTAAACACAGTGTATTGAATTTTACAAAACAAAAACCGCAAACCCACTGCAAGCAATAATTATATGTAATTATAAAAACTTCTATCAGTTGGTTAATAATGTCAAAATATTTAAATTTTGACAAGCTGGTAGAGAGTAAAGGTCAATAGGGTTGGCTAATAATTGAGAGGAACCCCATCTATTGTGTGTAACAAGTATGTTATGAATGTAGGAGGGATGCAGTATTCACTAAAGGTGGGTTATGACCCTATAATGCAAAATAAACCTTTGTGGTTCATACTCGTTGACCTTCTATGGTGACCCTTGACGAAATAATCAATAACATCTTTAATCACCCATCTCCCACTATTCAATAAAATGCAAACCTTTTCACAAGCAGGACTGTGCATATTTGAATTATTTCAGTAATTCTTAATTTTATTACTTAATTTTTTGCCATCCTACAGAGCATTAAATGGTTATCTATATTATTTATTTAGGCAGAGCAGCACTTGATCTGAATTCTTCTTATATCTATAAAGAAGATAACTATAAATTCATTTATTGTGATATTTATATCATTGTGAATATTGGGACTTGATTGAGATCAAAACATTATTTATCTACTCTATATGTAATGAATCAAAATAGTGCAATAAAATTTAACATTAATTTGTTTTTGTAGCATTCCTAACAGTCTACAGATAACTTGCCCATCAAAGATAAAACTACATGTAAAAGTTCTAAATTCCAGGTAAAACCAAGCATTAGATTGTCATTCTTAAAAACCCAAATAATTATGAACAAGGCTAAGCATGATACGCCCAGCCAACCTTTTTTGGTGCTGGATTGGTCCCATATCTCTGAATTTAAAAATTTCAAAACAGTTTGAAATGAAAGATGATTGGGAATAAAGACAAGCATTTTATCTTAATCATTTAAATTTATCAAAGTTTTTTAGTGGTTGTATGATATGTGTACAGATGGACTGACCACCAGACAGCAGTATTTCATAAAACATCCCCAAAAAGATAGAAGAAAAAAAATTATCAACCCAAAAAAATCATGGAGAATTTTACCAGTCAAGTAGAATTGTTCTGCCATTATTCTTTGTCTTACAGTATAATAGATGATACTTTCATACACAAATAGAAAGATAACTCAACCAAAACATCAGCTGATTCCAAACAAAACAATGTTGATTACACAAAGTAGCATGGCTTCATTCATAGCTATTGTAGTTTTTGTTCTAAATTACATAGGTTTTGATGCCATGCCAGGCAGTAAACCTGTATTTCATATCAAGTTATAGTATTCATAGACTACTTTTAGAACTTAACAAAACCATGACAAACTACTGGAATTGTTGATAGAAAAACAGTGGTGAAAATTCGTGTAAGGATTGGAGTGATGAATGATGTATAGATATTCAGTATGGTAAAATTGAGAGTGTGAAAAGTTTCTACTATGACAAGGATTGGTCCTTTGTCTTGTCAAAGTTATTATAGTTAACAGAAATAAACTTGTTAAGTCCGGATTCTGGTTTCTTAACAAATAACATCATTGAAATTTGTAACTGAAATAAATATCTTGACATGCATTTATTAAGTGAACTTTCCATCCTTATACTTCTATAGTATTCCTTTTAAGTTTTTGCCTATCAGCTTGGTTCCTTACTCCAATGGGGTATGTAAGTCTCGTCATGTGACTCTGTGGTTTCGTAAGAATGGGTCCTAGTCTACCATTCAAATGTATGAAGATTCGTCATTAACATAACATTGAGTTAAATATTAAAAGCAAAGTATCTATTTTGGGTAAAAATACTGATTAAAAATGACAATTATCAAGTTCTAAGAGATAAAAATGTTTAGAATACCATAAAATAGAAGATTTTGCATTGTGAAGCAGCATTTGAATTTCCCGGAAGTACACACTAAAATGCATATCGGTCTTCGGATTTCAATACGTTCTACACCGGAAATTCCGGAAGGGAAACTGAAACTAGAATGAGACTTACAAACCCTATTATGGTTAATGAAGAAAAATGGTAACTATCGATATACATATGTATATGTAATCTCAGTGATCAAAATATTTAAATCTACAGAATAAATAATATGAAATATATATATATGCTACAGACTAATGTAGCAGGTCTATATCAATGATACTCAACAGTATAAAATGTCTTTGTAAAAAAATATAAAACTTAGTCAATCATAATAAACAGTAGTACAGGCATGCATCCTTAATACCTACCTTACACCATTCTGTGGCTTTAAATGAATCACACTATCATTCTGTTATCTGTAAATAAAAAATAGTATAATTAAGCTAGTATTTATCATCATACAAGGAATATCATGCAATTTGGAAGCCTATTGACACATTTTTAAGTAATATTACTTACTCACGATTTCATGACGTTTTATTCTTTCTATGACAACTATTTCCAAATGGAAATCCATGAAAGAAATAATTGCCTTATTTAATTGGAAACTACATGTATCTATATATAAACCAAGGACACAAAAGTATACATACTTCTACATGTATTTAAAGTAGAACAAAAGACGCAAGGATCCTAAACTATCATTAACAGTCACTTTTGTTATAATACTGTAATTGACAAATTACTTCTACTCTCCAATTATATATTGACATGAAATACCACTCCACTGACTAAACTGGTCCAACAAAATGAAATGCGAGATTCTATAATCCTCATCTATGTTTGAATCATACAACACAAAAAATGAAAGTAAATATTTTCTTTAATATTCCATACCACACTTAAGACACTTGAAATTTGACTACAAAGATTGCTTGTTCAAAGATGATAATAATGTCATATGAAACTGCAACCTTTTAAGTGTCCTATTAAAATGTTTACCGAAGATTTTTTATGAACATTTACACATTTGAACATAAAATATTCAAAAAACGCACATAAAACGAATGAAAATTGAATCTATCAAGAGGTTAAACTGTACAATAGGTTTGGATCTTAACAACACAATTTTCACAGTTGTGATCCATTCAAGTAAACTTAGATAACTCTTAACCCCCTAAATCCATGCTGTGTGCCATGTGCCTTATCCTGACCCGTAAATGTGTCAACATGACTTTATTGTCCTTCCTAATCCAAGGGACTATATCATAAATTATCCCTAAAAATCCCTAGGTTATCTTAATAATAATAACCTTAGATTAAATTATCTAATCAATTACAACATACAAATACCTGTAAGGTAATTTACCTGTGATTGTGGGGGAGGACCAAGTCTGAGGTCAATATTGATTATCTGTCTGAGTGATTGATCTTTCAATTAATCAAGGTAATCAACTTTTCACAAAAGGTCCCCCAGAAATGGACAATAAGACTGTCCTGTTATCCTGTACAAAGTCCAACAAGGTGAGAATTAGAACTGATTAACCTTTTCTCACCTGGGTATTACAGGTGAGCTAATTAAGATCAAAGGGAATTTGTATATTTGGTATATTTACTAATAATATACAACTTGACAAGGTGAGAAATTGACAAATATTAAAGGATTGCTATCCACAAGATAAATTCCTACATTAATACTTCATACTATTGTTAATTCAAATTTTGTACAACAAACAGGAAAACAAGAGCATTTAGAACATGCTACATACTGTACATTGTACATTGGAATTTTAATTGCAGTTAACAGTAATATTAATTTGGAAATATTAAATTCATCAGGGATATCTATTACCTCAAACTTTATTCATTTTAACTCATTGAAATGAAATATTATATTCAAAGTAAAAATTAAAATACAATCAGCATTTTTTCTTCATTTTCATTAAAAAAAATTCATTAATTCAAAAAGTAACACCACAAACAAAATTTCATTTAGACAAGTTATTCCAATGTAAAAAACATTTGGTGAACTGAAATATCCCTTTTTGATACATGTACACAAATCACACAGCTGCTGTGCATTCTGCAATATCACCCCTTATAGTGGTAATTTATGTCCCCAATAAATTCAACTTGAAAAAATTCAATTTTAAGCTGAAACATTTTAATGTTTAAATGGATGTGTCAAGTGGCTTTTTCACATAAGAGACCATTACAATTAGAAAAACAAACATATTGCTAAAAGAATGCATTTTTACATTACTAAAACATTAAGTGGTATCTTATAACACTTACATAGCATATACTAGCATTGATTAAGGACTGAAACTTGTCACAGTAAACTTTGAAAAATGTATAACAATTTTCAAGAAAATAATTACCTTACCACAATATATCCTTAAACCTCTGGAATCTTAATCAGAATTCCAACTAAAATTGATCAGTGACTAAACTGTCTTTTACTTAGCAACAAACTCACTGAAATAAATTTTCCAAAATTGCACTAAGTATTATTTATGTTGGATTGTAATGACAGAGACAGCCAAGAGCAGACAGATTTGTTTGTTTATCTTTCACCTGATACACAACACATGCTTGTCTCTAACTCAACTATGATTTATGCCCTAATTATCTCCCCTTATTAGTGGAACCATGGGAGTCACATTGACCCATGTGGTGTCCACTGAGGGCAGCCATGTTTGATAAATGACCAATGTATGGAGATCAAAGATGTAAAGGAGGGCAGGTCTGTCTAAATTGTGTCCTGTGGTCAGTCTGTTTGGAGAGATAATTAGATATTAGTTTCACAACAAATTATGACAAATGACTTCAAGTGAGCAATTTTCCACTTTGTCAAACAGGTTCAAAGCTAGCCCCTGGCTAGTGTGTGATAAGGAACAATACAAAGTGTGCCTGATTTAATTTTACAGAAATTAATACTGAATTATAGAAGGAAATCTAATACTATTAAAGATGGTTTAAACAGATATAAATATGTGCTGTTAATCTATAAGCCATACTTCATTCCAGTCCTATTATACTCAGGGTCATAGAAGCTGGGCAGGCTAAAAGGAAGATACATGCACTTATCTGAGTAAAAATTCAATTTATTGGAAGCAATATTTTTATATTCTTTAACATATCACATCAGTATAAAGATAGGACATACAGCGATGTAAATAAACAGTACAAACACATACATACATAGAGCACTAAAAGAAAACTGATGTTTCTCAAATTAATTTTGATAGTTTTGGTTTTGAGTACTTCTTGTTGGTTTTGAATACTTCTTGTATACATTAATTCTGGAATTTTAGGTCTTGCTATATATTTCATTCGAATGCTTCTGATGGGAGGTTACTTCTTGAAACACATGTACAGCATATTGAAATTTGCAATAGATATGATTGGTATTATTGTATCCATTATTTTCAATATCAACTAAATGTCTAAAACATGACACTTGCTGATTATGTAAAGATATGTTGGTTACACCAAAGGAAGTTCTATTTAAATAATGAGTTTAGTAAGGATGAAGGAATTTTCATGGGTCATCCTCAACTGGTTAAATGACCCCAGAGGGGCACATAAATAATGTCATCCTCCCATAAGAAGATAAATCTGCCTAGACTAAGACACTTAATGGCAAGTTTATCTCTAAATACCAGGTTTTAATTGAGATGTGAATGCACTTATAGGGCATCAGTTTGCCAATAAAAATTTCAATATCCATTGTGACTATTAGCCCAGGTGTTGTTATAATTTGTAACATTCTTCCAATTACCACTATTTCAAGGTTCAAGAAAATAACTTTTAACACAATGGTACCTAGGATTTAAACATCTTAAAGACTGGGATTGATTTTGAGACTTATTTTTTTTCTGACACAGTGATAATTGAAATACAGTTAAAATTTTGCATCAGCTAAACCATAGAAAGGATGACCTGATTTAAAAGTAATTCTATTCAATAATGCAAGAAAGACTCTTATTATTCTTCCCTAGAATAGTTTGATTAAGCTTTACTGAAAAAGTTACATAACTGATGTTGTGGGCGTTATTGCATCAACTCTTAAATAAGAACAGATCTACCACCTAAAGATATCTTTTTTCATTAAAAAAAAAAGTAAAGATAAGACCCTGAATTAGTTCTGTAGAATGAAGCCATGAAGTTATGGTTCAATTTAAAGTGTCTTGGACATAAGACCATAATTTATTGGCTAAAAGATAAACTAATCAGCTCTGTCTACTTAATATACAATATACATGTACAATGCTCAGAGATTTTAACAATGCAAAAGACTTGGTTCCTTTGTATTGTTTTCCTATCAGAATTGAATGGTTGCTTTACATCTGAAATCACCATACATTGATGGTTCCTTAGCTGTCATTTGAGATTCATAGTTCTCCAATATTGAAAGTAAAAAAAAACCACAAAACACTCAGATATCCTAACACCACTGAACATTTTCTCAGCCTTCAGAGAAGAAGACACTATGATATCAGACAGGAAGTGAGCCATTCAGTCTACAGGAAGTAATATAGCACTAATTATACACCAGTAGGGACAGAAAGAAGGACAGACAAACCAAAGAGAAATATGCCATCTAAATGGTAACAGAACAGGAAATAGCAACAATAATACAGCCATTAAATAATCATTCTTCCATATTGTTCATGTTGACAAGAAACATTTGGACTTTCATGACTTTGTGTTAGGGAAAATGGGTAACAGGATAAAACTATAATGTGAAAAAACATCCATTAACTACTGTGAATTCAAAAATAGCACCAACAAATAAATACAGACTGAAAACAACTTACAATAAAACTGAATGATGAAATAAAAATATTACTGCCAAAACAGAATGTATCTTTAGGATATAGGTTTTTATTTGTATCAATATAAAGAGAATGGATATGGTATGTCAGAGAGACAACATGACAGGAATGAAAATTGTCAGCTCAAGGCCACAAATTAGTCTTCGTGAACAAGGAGGAAATCCTCATACCATGTGGTCCCCAATACGACACACAGGTACAGCGAAATAGTTATTTCTATAGACTCCTAAAACATAAAAAGTAAACTGAATATGCCACTAAATAGAGGGAAAGACAACAGTTTGATATAAAGAGCAACTTACTACTTGGGTAACACAAAGAATGACATCAAACTTTGAACAATCAGACAGCATAAATTTGTTCCAAAAGTTCATGATGTTAGTGTGTTGCAAGTTTACTGAGGGTATGATTGACTACAAAAGCTTCAGTACTTTCTGTTCCATGAGACACCATATTCCCCAAAACAACATGTCAATTAATGCACCCAACTTTTTTGTAAAGAATTCGAATTATTAGCAACCTAAAACAAGTTAAACTGCCTGAAGTTAGCAGTGATGCAAAATTAATATGATTTAGAAAACAGCTAAAAAACAAACTCTGCCATTTAATAGAACAATTCAACTCATCACCCTCCCTCCCCCAGCAAATGAACATCATTTTCCCATCAGCAAGATTGAGCTGTCAACCTTCCAAGTTCTCACATAAAAAATGTTCTATTAAAGACTTTGAACTTTTCAGAACCTGCAGGAAGCAAAATAAATGAAATTGTTATGATTACTCATTAATTGGGTAGCAACAGTTTCCAGATACCAAATTTAACATGGATCAAGACATTGGGAAGCAGAAATCTGGTGGATATAATACAATACTTCACACATTGATGAGTTCTCAACGGAAAGGTTAGCCTAAACAAAAGTGCTGGTAGAAAATCTTTGTCTACATGTACAACAAACATATGCAAGTAACATATCTGGGGGAAAATGTGTTGCAGATTTATATTTGAATTGAGCAAATTGCTAATGTTTACGACAAGTACTGCAAACATGATTTACTGTTTGACTGCCTAAGTAAAATATATTCTTTCCTTTTACAGTGCTTCAATGATGATTTTCAGGGGAAAGAGATAGTATTGATTAGTAATAATTATACAACAATCACCTGACGTAGTTCCTAAGGTAGTTGACTGGACAATTAAGAAGGAGATTTTAATTCTCTATCAATATCTGTTGAATTTTCAGATCTCCTTCTCAATTGTCCAGTCTGCTACTGAAGGAAGTTCATCGGGTCATAGAACCAAGGACAGACCAACTCTATCTCCTCAACATCATTATTGTGTGTGCTATAACAAGTAATTTTATGGTTAAAAGAAATGAACTGTACTCAACTTAATCTGCCTCATTAGTTTGTATGCACCAATACATAAGGCAAGAAATGTAACATTTGTCATTTTTGATCAAAATTCTCTTAAATTATTTCTGAACATTGACTACATATACTGAGTGAACAATGACATTCTTGTGGTTTTATTATAATTGCACATAATTCGCTTCAATGGCAAATTTTACATCACAATAGGAAGTCAAACAAAACAATTTCTATTTGAAGTATTAATTAAAAAGGAAAATCTTGCAAAATTAGGGAGGAATTCAACATATCAAATTGATAACTAAACTTTTGGTTGGATCTACACCCTGAAAATAACTACCAATATAAGGGGACAACTGATATTGATCACAATTGAGGGGGTGGAGGGTGCTAAGATAATTTTTTGTTTTGGATCAAAATATTTATGTCCCCCATAATTGTTTGGACCGAAGTGATTTAAACTAATAAAAAAATCTGTTCATCCATCTTACAGATCAAGACAGTTCATAATTCTTCCTAACCCTCCTTCAAGTTTATATTTTCATCCCCTTAAAGACCTTGGCAGTATTAATTTTAAATACTTGCGACAAGGCTAATAGGGTTGCCAAGTATTTTTATCAAGTTTTAACAGAATCTGGCATGTAAATTGATCGCTCTTCCCAAAATATTAGCAATTGAATAAATGTATAAAACACTGCAATTCTCTATTTCATGGTTAGGAAAAAACATTCATAAAAATATCAAATTCATATAAAAAAGGACACACATAGTCAATAAACGCCTTATTAAAAAAATTCAAGTGTTCAACACCAGGTTTATATTTCATTATAACTGTAGCTGAATCCAACATCAAAAGTGCAATTGATATTTAATTTCTCCAGTATATGTAGAACCCATCAAACACCTGTTTGTGAACAGGTTTTCTCCATATAAAATAATTCAACAGATAGATGATGCATAGTGGTTCTTTATAGATTTTATTGTTAAACTGATCAATTTACCAAGTGCTCTGTCTGATTTTCAATTGCATTTGAAGATAAATAAAAATACTAAGATAGATTTTTATTAAAAAAAAAAAAAAAAAAAAAGTGAGATTATTATATATTACTTTGATTCTGTAAACTTTCTGCTACATTTAAAGCCAAAAATATCCAGCAAAGTCTTCATAATGAGCTAATAGTAGAAGGAAATCTGTTTGGACTTGTTTTCTTTTTATAGCAATCATTAGAATTGGTCACCTACAGCTTGGTTACACTTGAGGAAAGGAATACACTACTCACAGATGAAAACTATATTAAAACATCATTTAAAAAAGCAAGTAATAATAATATGAACACTAACAAATGCATGGAATGCTGTAGTGATTAAAAATACAAAATTTTGAATTGGTAGAGCCCATAATATATTTCTGAAGCATACAAAAAAAAAAAACCAAGCTTCATAAAATTAAGTTTTCTGTAGTAGTGTAAGAGGAGTAACCGTCCCCTGGGTAGCACATATATGGCTGGAATGACGCAGTCAATCTATCACTATATACCTGCTCTTCAGAAGTAGAAGGTACAATAAAGCTATTCAGTTCATTGTACATAAATTTACAACATATTTCATTGATCTGTTGCTAATAATAAAATAACATGTACTGGTAGATTAATCCCATTCTTCACAGTACATGTACTGGTAGATGTTTATTTTACCTATCAATGCATTACTTAAAATAGAAAAAGTTACATAACTTTTCTAATGTTAATTCATCTTCAATCAAGACAAAAAGGACCACAAATAAATAATAAATACCATCTACTTACCATCAACTGTGAATAAATTTGTACCCTGATAACTCCAGTTACTTCTGTCACATGTTATTTAAAATCCAACAAGTTAAATAAATATTCCTTGTGCACTGTAACTTAATATAAAAAGTTTCACACATTAAAATCCATCACCAGAAATTAATTTAACAATCAGCAGCTCATACTTTAAAACTGTCAGATATAATTTCCGCCAAACCTGCAAAATAGAAATATGAGAATATTAAAAACAGACCAGTATTGTAACAGAGAAGAGAGTACACAAAACAGAAGTAATGCTCATCAACCTGCATCAGTAACCAATCAAATGTTTGATTACATCATATGACCTTTACCCTCACCAAATGTCTTCTGCAGCTGAGGACAATATGATTGACATTCCAGGGCTATAAAGTGGAGACAACTCTTGTTAAGTGTAAAAGATAAGGGATTTGATAGATTTATGATACCCATTACACAGTATATCAGAAATGCACTAAGTTGGCTGCAGTAAATCTACAGACTAATGTGCAAGTTCATTATTTGTTATGAAATTATATTGCATGTTTACATGAAAGTCTACATATACTATTAATTATACATCATCATAAATGTATCATCATTCTATTTTATGCTATTGGAGGAGTAATTTCTGTTTATTCTATTTACTTCAAAAGTATTTCTTAATGCTACAGACCAAGTTGCCATAGAATGTATCACAACTGATACTTAATTAAGGTTGATTCAAACTTAACTAATGAAAAATGGATACAGAAAAAAACCAGACATTTGTTTATTTCTCAAGTCAATACAACTATTGAACTGTAGTTACCTTCTGATAACTAAGTCAAACACAACTCAACTGTATAACTGAGAAAAATATCATGGCACCATAGTTAACTAGATTATTTGTTATTTCAGGGAGCTGGGTGCCAGAATTCTCAGTCTGACTGATAGCTGGTAGATAAATACTAACCAGTAATTATAGTAGAGATATGACAAGTATGTTGTGTAACCATAAACCTCATCAGTTACTCTGTTAATGAGAGGTTGGTGATTCCTGTTCACTTAGGAGAGGTTTTAGTGACTCCTCTTCACTTGAGAGAGGCACTGATGACTCCTATTTACTGAGGAGAGAGGATGGTGACTCCTGTACACTTAGGAGAGGTTTTAGTGACTCCTTTTCACTTGAGAGAGGCGTTGATGACTCCTATTTACTGAGGAGAGGGGTTGGTGACTCCTGTCACTTAGAGAGGTTTTAGTGACTCATGTTCACTTGAGAGAGGCGTTGATGACTACTTTTTACTCAGGAGAGGGGTTGGTGACTCCTGTTCACTTAGGAGAGGTTTT
This sequence comes from Perna viridis, assembly GCA_037379345.1. NCBI lineage: Eukaryota > Metazoa > Mollusca > Bivalvia > Mytilida > Mytilidae > Perna > Perna viridis. Next base: position 2,399,381 of record CM074520.1, read on the forward strand.
AGTGACTCCTGTTCACTTGAGAGAGGCGTTGATGACTCCTTTTTACTGAGGAGAGGGGTTGGTGACTCCTGTACACTTATTGGAGGTTTTAGTGACTCCTGTTCACTTGAGAGAGGTGCAGATGACCCCTTTTTTCTGAGGAGAGGGGTTGGTGATTTCTTGTTTATAGAGTATTTTACACATTCTCTACAAAGTCTGGTCATTATTAGACAGAGAAAGCCAGGACTCTATCTTCATGCATATCATCTTCAGTTTTAATAGATCACATCAAAAATTTTGAAACTTTATGATATTGATTGAGAAGTTACTCCATAAAAGCACATAGTTTATCAATAATAACAAACACAGCATAAGGAGCTCTATGGTAACATGCATGTACAAGTATTCAGGGTGCAGAATGATGAGAACAAAAAATTATCCTCCATAAGTGATATGTCGGGAGAATAGGTAAAATAGCAAAATTAACTTTTTTTAGAATTAAAATGATTTATTAAACATATTAAAAATCAACATTACACAGCAAAAGAGGATTGAAGGTATATTTTAATGATGATTTTATTTCAAATTAATAAAAAAATAGTCAACGTTATCTGCTGACTAAGCATTGCTCATGCACGTACCTACAATTATTTGTCAATCAGTGAAACCGAATATTAGTCAAAAAGAAATTCTGTGCTCACTTATAGGCAATGCTAACTCCATATAAGGACTTTACATAATAAAGCTAGCAGAATTCCCTCCTAAAACACACACCCATTCATTGACAAATAATATGACCTGATGTCACATTTTATTGAAGTTAGAAGAAAAAAGAATAATTATAACTACGTTAAAAGAATCATCATACCAGCCCTTTTCAAATAATTACTTTTATTTATTTTATTCCTAAACATTGTGGCCTGCCAAAAAAGTGTTTACAAAATTAAGTCAGAATGTCTTAACCCTACTCTAATTGAAAGCTGATCACATATGCCTCCACTTTTCAGTCAGATTTTGGCAGTAGAAGAGTCAGTTGGAGAAAGTCAGGTACAACCCTCTGCCAAATTACTGTTATTTTCATACCTAAGATTTACTTTACTTTCAAAGAAAAAGAAAACTGGACAGATTGCAATTTATCAATAATAATGCATTTTTGTGGTAAACATTTAGCTTAAAAATAACAAATATTTCTGCAATTTTCACTTTTTAAAGATGAAATGATGAAGAGAGATGTGAGAAAAATGTACATTGACAGAAATGATACACTTATAAAAAAAAGATGATTCAGTAAAGTACTAAACTTTAGGGGACAGGTTCTACCATTTAGATATATATTCATACTAATGTTTTTGTCAAGGGTTTGAATTTTTATTTTAGAGCGTTCATTAATTGTGTGAAAAAAAGTAAAAACAGATAAGACGCCAATATTTACATACCTAACACCCTGACAACACCCAGGGTGTCATATTACTTTGATAGAAACATATGTACTATACATCTCAGTTTTTTATTGGTATAATCTATAAAACATGACTGCTTTATCTGCTATGTATCAATAAATGGCTGTGATAAAGTCTGGCAACCTGGAATCTCTCAAAACACAAATTAGAATAAAAGAATCCTATTGTTAATGTTGTCAGTCCAATACTTGCTTTTTAATACATTATACCTTGACTATGCAACTGACTTTAAGATTTGGAATTTCCAGTTTTTTCAAATTTAATTGCAGTTTTATTTACTGGTAAACAGCAAAGTTGATAGAGTTTGAAAGAACAATCTGCGACTTACACAATAGTGCACATCTTGTGTAATCATAAAACATGATTATCAAACAAAGATCTTAAAGTAATGAAATGGGTGAGCTATGACTTTCATTACTTGTCATGATTATATCTTTACATTATTAAATAGAAGATTGTATTGGTGGGTGAAAAAGTATAGATTTACATTTACATTCTCATTTTTTTTGACCCCACTGATTACAGCATGAATTGTAGTGGGAAGCTATAGTACACCTCTAATACAGGAGAAAATATGACTTCTAAGCATAAAATGATGTTTCTCTTATTACACATTATAAATTTAACCCTAGTTTTGACTGCATGAACTAATGATTGGTCTAATTTTAATTAGACTGCTGCTCAGCAAATATTTTTTTCATTCCTGAATTTCAAGATTCAGAAATCAGTCCTGTCAATCATAAATGTAATTATAACATTTAACAAGTGTCTTTTCAACATTTGTACAACAAAATTAATAAGACAAAAGATTTTGACTTTTCATATGCTTGAAAAACAGTGATTATCATTTTATGTAAGTTTGGACCTCAACTTGGTCTTGAACTGTGAACTAAAACAGAGAAGAGTCAGCTGTGGGTACCAGTATCGTATTGCATATCCCTGAGCAGGTGTACGTCAAAACATGGATGCTATAAAAATATAGTGCATTTTCTTTCTGCCTCTCTACAAACTAATATTTCGTCAAAAGATATGAACAATGACTTATAAAATAGAGCAAACATCACACTGTAAGATGAAGAACTTTTTTAAAAGAAAATCTAACATAATATCATAAAAATGTTCCACTGAAAAGGTTGGTTTGGTGAGTGCAAAACGAAAGTGAAAGTAGGGAAAATGGCTATTTATAGTTCGAGACTACTTTTCTGTCCGATCTTCGTGGACTCACCCTATTTTCTTTGCGGGAAATTATTTTTTCACATGTCCTTAGAAATGCTACATAAGTGAAAGTTTTATTGAATCAATTTACATATTTTTTAAAAAATCCTAAAAATATGCACTTCACTATAGAAGTCTATGGGAAAATTAATACGATACTGAGACCTAGTAAGCCAGTTTTTCAAGTAAAGTTGGATATTCAGCAAGTGGTCTTTACCAGCTGAAAAAGTAGTACCCCAATGCAGGTAACACTTTTATGATGAATTAGCCAACTTTTGAACCTGATTTTTTATGGTAGCTCTGGTTTTTTGCATTTATGGTTAATCTTTACCAAATTTGGAAATGCATTTTGTTTTCATGAATTTGTATAATATCAGTTCAATAAAATTATTATCTTGACTGTTTATGATGAGCATATCTATATTCATGTAACCTAAAGCAAGTAATACTCCTGCATAAAGGATAGTTTTCAAGTTACAACACATTTTAAGTATGTGGTTAGGACTTGAAAATAGTCATTTTCCATACATTGCCTCTTATATATGAAAAAATGAATATTTTTTTTATTTTTTGTTTTTCTTTCAAATAAATAGCTAAAATGAGTTGCCATATAACTGTGTGGTTGATTTAAACACAGAAATGTCACAAAAGTCAACAGCCAATTATTTAGTGGACTTTTTTTAGTGGTTCAAATGGACAGATTCTAATGCGGCAAGAAAAATAAAGGTGTTTTTTCATATAAAAACTGAATTTTTTCAAAAAGTATCTAAAGCAGACAGTTGTTATTATAATATTTATACCAATAAACTATTTTTCTTGCATCATAGCTATCTGTTTTAAAGAAAAAGTCCTTTTCCTGTCATATTGAGGTCCTTTTGTATCTGCCTGGGGTACCAAAATGGCTTAAAATCTGTATTTTCTGCATATGAAAAGCTATATTTTTTTAAAACTATGATATTGGTATAATTTTTTTTGGATTTATTATAATTGAAATGACCATATCTATAGTTTAAAACAGTTGGTTGTACCAGTCATTATACTTTACTTTAAACAAGAGGCTCCCTTGAGTTAAAGACAAAAACGGTGGTTCGAATATTAATATTTCCATATATGGAAGTCACAAGTGGGGATTAAATAATGATTTGGAACTCATAGTACAGCTCATGTATCTACCATGTCAGAATAAACCACAAATTTGCTTAGTTTGACTAATGAAGCAGCTTTTTATCAAAAGTAATATTTTCTGGCTAACACTGAGATATTAGTCTCATGCCTGGAATAGGGTACCTATATAAAAATTTTAATAGAAAACTCATGTTTATAGCAGGGCAATGATGTTCTGAATTTTCAGTATGAAAATGAATACTCTAGCAGAAAAACAACAACTTTTATGATTATATTGAAATGTTTATTAGTAATAGGTACCAGTATCGTATTGCATATCCCTGAGCAGGTGTACGTCAAAACATGGATGCTATAAAAATATAGTGCATTTTCTTTCTGCCTCTCTACAAACTAATATTTCGTCAAAAGATATGAACAATGACTTATAAAATAGAGCAAACATCACACTGTAAGATGAAGAACTTTTTTAAAAGAAAATCTAACATAATATCATAAAAATGTTCCACTGAAAAGGTTGGTTTGGTGAGTGCAAAACGAAAGTGAAAGTAGGGAAAATGGCTATTTATAGTTCGAGACTACTTTTCTGTCCGATCTTCGTGGACTCACCCTATTTTCTTTGCGGGAAATTATTTTTTCACATGTCCTTAGAAATGCTACATAAGTGAAAGTTTTATTGAATCAATTTACATATTTTTTAAAAAATCCTAAAAATATGCACTTCACTATAGAAGTCTATGGGAAAATTAATACGATACTGAGACCTGTGGTGGAAAGCATCTGATACACATGTCAACACCACTAATTCAAAAAAGTCACAAGAACTTCTGTATATAAGCAGTACATCAATTTTTGTTTACTTTCGTCAGCTTTAATTACAGTTTAATGATCTTTACAGAGCCGTTGGCTGTCTAAGTCATGTCACAGCCATCTTCTAACGTCATAACAAATGTTTCATTCATTAAAAGAAAGTTTACAGCTGCTAGAATGAAAAAAACTTTTTCATTGTTTAAGAGTGCACAGACCTTGTGATTATAACTGAGTCTGTTGTGTTGTTGCTTTTAACTTTGATATACCAGTAAAACTGGAAAAGACATTTAAAAGACAACTGAGGCACAGACTAAATAGAACATAAGATTATAATCTAAGGGGTGTAGCATTCACATGGTCAAAGCAATGGACTTATATCACAAGGTTTCATAGCATTACAGGTTCAGGCCTACAGAAAACAAGATTCTAAGGGGCCTTAATGGTAGCTCCAGGTTGTTCTAACACAAAGTCTTCTAAAACATTTCTCACCCATGACCCTAATGACAATGCCCAAGCATTTCTCACCCATGACCCTAATGACAATGCCAAGCATTTCTCACCCATGATCCTAATGACAATGTCCAACATTTCTCACCCATGACCCTAATGACAATGCCCAACATTCCTCACCCATGTCCCTAATGACAATGCCCAACATTTCTCACCCATGACCCTAATGACAATGCCCAACATTTCTCACCCATGACCCTAATGACAATGCCCAACATTTCTCACCCATGATCCTAATGACAATGCCAAGCATTTTCTTGCAAACAAGTGAGATGAACAGAATGATACAGAGATCAAAATTCTATATACATGATCCCTACTTCGAAAGCACAGCAGACAGACAGACATAATACTAGAAATCCAGATGAACTTAGTCAGTAAGTCCTCAACAGATAAACCCATATACACAATGCAGTATTCCCATTCTATTTCAGACTGCCAAAAACAAAATACTCTCTGAGAAACAATACAGTCTTATCAAGCCCCAGTGCATTGAACATTGTTAATTAGAAGTCTGTTAATTATATCCTGATATTTCCACTCTTTTTTACATAAAAATCAGTAAGACTTGTCAAATATAATCACCAAAGCTATGTAGTGGAATAGACTTTGATTATCTACCATTTCTCAAGGTTTCTTTGTTTATGATACAAGTTTTGGTCTGGTTAGATAAGGCTGCAACTTCACCTTTCATTCTGGTTAACACCAACACTAACTTTAGATATGTTTTTATTAATATACAAAAAGGAGATGTGGTATTATCGCCAATGAGACAGTCATCCATCAAAGGCCAAGCAACAAACAATAAATTCTTATATTTACTAAGCAGAACAATGACTTATGGAATAAAGACTTCATGTTCTTTGTTGTGTATGTCTGTTTTCCATGTCTGGTCTTTGTCCCTGGATTACATTCTTTTGAGTACCGCTATAACTTTGGTTCCCTTGATTATTTTTCCACTAAAGTTACATTGAAAATCTTTGAGTACCATAATCTTTATAGTTCTTTCAATTTTGTGGAATTTGAATTAAAGATACTTTCCTTTTTTCCGTATAGAAGAAGCCTATTAAATAGTGATATGAATTAGAAAAGTTAAATAGTGATATGTATTAGAAAAGTTAAATAGTGATATGTATTAGAAAAGTTAAATAGTGATATGTATTAGAAAAGTTAAATAGTGATATGTACTAGAAAAGTTAAATAGTGATATGTATTAGAAAAGTTAAATAGTGAAATGTATTAGAAAAAGCAGTTTAATTTTTTAATTGTTTCTGCTTTGCTAAGTGTACAGTGCATCAGTTATTCTGATACATTTAGTAATGACTGTATACATACATATTTGACCAAATTTACAGTTACTTTAAGTGAAAGCTGTATGTAAACCTAACCCTGTATAAAAGGTACACATGTCAAAACCAATCAAGTTCTCAGGTCCTAATTATGTTTCAATGAAATGATAACCTGACTCACTTTGGAAAGTTTCATCATAATCAACTACTAACAAAACAATGAAAAGATGACATGAAAACCCCCCTTTTATTGTTGCTTTTGTATTAATCTGAATTCTCCAGATATAATGACCTTCTAACGAAGATGAGAGGAAGCTAAAAGTAAACATATAATGTTTGGTAAAGTTGACGTTAATCTCCTCCAAGACTTAATAACATATGTTTTATACTTAAAGAAAATATCGATAATCTGAAGATACATTTTTAGTTATTGTGCTCTAGGTTCGATGTTAATGTTGCCAACTTGTGCAAGCCATGTTCAGTTAGCATCTCATGTGAGGTCTCATTTTTGATTGTGCAGAAATTTTCAGGTAATGTTTTTTTATTCCGCAATCACAATTTGATGAAATACCACACACAATCTCTGATGTGAAATCTGTGAAAATCTGAAGAAACAGTTGCTGAATTGTTGCACAATAAAAAATGTGTGTTTTTTTTTCTGAATAGTGATAGAATACTGCTTTGTTATTTTTTAAACTATGCATTGCAATGAACTCCAGTAATGAAAACACAATTTATTCTTAGTGATACTGTAGATAAAAGATTAAATCATCCACATTTTCTTCTACTAAACTTCATCGGTCTGTGGAGATTTGAATAAGAATTTGTAGTTATACAAAAAGCTGCATTTGTTGGTGTACTAGGTATACCCTCACTTCTTCCACATAGTAAAAAGTGGTGTAAAGTCCCACACAACATGAAGCTGATATGAAGCATCATCCAAAATCACTTACAAGGTATTTTTAAGGCCACATACCAAATTTGAAACCTTGTCGCCATTCCATGGGAGACTAGATAACTCAAAAGACAAGGTGGTTCCACCCGCTCATTGTGAATAATAAATTCTACAATCGGTAGAAAATAGCCTATTTCTGATTTACAGGCATTTATATCAATTATGTTAATATATTTTATCATCATTACTTCAATATATGGTGTAAACTAATTAGCCCAAAATTTAATCAGTTATAGTAATTTTCAGTTTTATAATCAATATAATATCTTTAGTTATGCTTTCAGATAAAACGACTATTCTAAGACTATTGCTAAGACCTAAGTTAAGTTGTTTTTTTAACACCAATTTCTGCAGGTAGGTTTACTAATGAATTAAGATACTAAAACAAAATTTAGTCTACTTGGCTGAATAAAGAGCATGGAGTAATATGCCATGACACCATGATATTTTGCCAAATAACCAACTTTGATACTTAAGGTTGTCATTATGAACTTGTGGATCATTATGGTGTATCCACCTGCACTATGACAATTGATTTGTTCAACATGTCATAGTTTTCCTTTCCTCTTTCGTCTTCCTCGGACTAAACTTTTCATGAGCAACTCTGCAACTGTTTCAAGAAAAGCAGAGGACACTTACCCTATCAGTACACCTGGTCCGAGTTTTCAGTGGTGTCTGAGTTGGTAATTTACTTTTGTTGATTTGTACCTATTATTTAAGTTATTGAATGTTCTATGTTGTGTTTGTCTAATTTCAACGGCTGGTCTTTGTTCCTGGATTCTTTTGATTTCCACTAGAATCTTGGTTCCCTTGATCACTCTTATAAAATAACTTTCACATTCCTCCACTTACTTTCCTCTTATATACACTAACAGACTTAGATAAGTACATAATATTACTACAAAGCAGGTAGAAGTTAATATTATGATATATTTAACCAAAACTTTCAACCATAGCTTTAATGATATAACTGACAACAAACCCTGCTTACTTAGCTGCTAACTTCAAAGACAGCGATTGCATGCTAATGCATTAACATCCTTCAATTTACTCTTTAAAAAACACAAACGACGACAATATTAGCAATACCATGTAATTATCAACTTACCGTTTAAAATGATTCACAAAGACGACAAGACGAAATGTTTGCTTATTAATATCCATGCACACGACCATACACCAACAAAAGTGCTTGTCCAATATTATCTAATGAAACTACCAATTGATAGTTTTTATCATAATGATCAACGAAGGGCTTCACTCTGTTGATATAAAGGATATTAATACTGGTATTACGTAATCCATCCTACTTTGTACAAAATCCTCAGATTGTAGAATAAACATAGAAACCATTAGAAGGCCAGTGTTTTTTTGTATGAAGAGCCATTAAAGCCATAAGAGACACTATGTATGGAAGCTGGGGTTCTTCGCAGAACAAACAGCGAAACCATTAGACCTACTTCAGGAAATCATTTAAATCTGTGATGTAATAGATCTTTTAATGGTTGTAAATGGACACAGCCTTATCTTTGATGCCTAATGTGACTTCATGGAGAAAGTTGGATTCAAATACATGTTGTAATATAGGAATCATCATAGCAGGGTGCATCTGAATTATAGAATCAAATTACATGTCTGCAAATGTACTTTTCATGTGACCTAGTAAAAGCTTTACCAGTAATCCAAGTTTTGCAATTTGCTGATTAAGTATTAAGTATAATGAAGCTGACAATGAATGCCGTGAACTACAAAATATGGTTTGATAAGATGAAGTAATACCAAGGGAGATAATATACTTTTAGCTCATTCTTCCAATTTAATACACCTAAGTTTGATACAATGTTGTAACCCTTATCCAAGATCTGAACAGGACTTAGTTATCAAAAATACTGAATCAACTATGAAGTTTACAGAGTTTGAAAATGATGTTTTCTTTCTCCACCATTAGCATCAAACTAAACCATCAATACATGAAGAGTAAGTAAGTACTGGTCAAAGCATTAAAACTAGAAACTATACCCCATGCCATCCCAACTGACATATCTCCCCATAAAACAACAGATTCCTTTAACACCCAGTCCTTATCTCCCCATCTGTAGACTGACATCCCTTTATCAAAGTGATTTACTGGTCATCATGCCTTATCACCCCCTACTCTATCCCCTTATCATACTCTTTGATCATCCTTATCTGAAGACCTTCTAATGGACATAACCAAACTCTTATTGTATACCAGGAAGTAAAAAGAGGGAGAAGAGCTCAAATTAAGACTTCATGGGTTGATTTTATTACTATCTTGTCTTTACACCTGTTCATTGCAAGTAGTTAGTAGGTTTCTAATTCCTGTATAAATGTACATGATATGATTATTCGGTATAATAACAAAGAAGGCTTCTTCGGCACTTTCAGGATCACGACATCAACTTTAAGTCAAATGACACAGATGCCTTGCACAGCACTTCCAAGACTATGGAGTAGTACCTTGGTCAGCATTTTAATGGACCTTGCCATAGTGGACTTGCCCAGCACTCTTAAGTTAAAAACAATAGGGTGTTTGTATCGAAAAGTTCCTGATTAACAAGTAAGGAACATCTGTACCAAGTTTCATGATGATATTCTAAGTGCTCTAAATATCACCACAAAGCACAAAAAACTGATAACTGAACTAACCTTGTATGAGCACTTTTATATTTATCTTGAAATTTTCTCAACCTTTAGAAATAAGAGTATTTATCAAACTAAATAACAAAGGCAAATACTGCCTTCATCAAGCAGATTTTCTTCTATTGTTGATTGAACAAGTCACATATTACCATTTTATCTTCTCAAAATTTTATCAGAAACCACTGGCATAGACTGGTTTCTAATATTACAGTTCAAGAATCAAAAGGTCTAACTACCTGTAATCTGCTACCCACAGGTAATTAATCCAGGTGTGAAAAATGATAAGGTAAAAACGCTGTAATAATTTCTTTGTTTTCCAAATTATACAGCAAATTATTACATTTTTACCATTATTGAAAGTCAATAGCAAATGATAACATCTGCCTTATTCTTTGACATAGAAACAGTAGGGGTACCTCATAATGAATATTTCAATTTCAAGCAACTTATTCTAAACTGACCATAACAGCAAAAACAGTAAAAGTCCCATTACAAACTCAAAAATGTTTCCATGCATTGCTACAATTTTCTTTTACTGATGGAACTCACATTTAATTTAAAAGACTAAAAAAACTGCACCCATCACCCTTTAAGCTAGATTATCTTGCCAAGAACACAAAGTGTTTATTTGGAGATTGAAAGACAGGAAACTTCCATGCATCACCATATCTTGAAATGAATCCGTAAATAGCGATTACTTTCACCATTTATAAGCTGTCTAATAGACAGATAGATGGATTTCTATCTACTTGTATGTTTTTGATAAGCCATTTCTCATTCAATAAACAATATTTTTTATCTTTTGTAAAGTCTTTCAGAATTGAGATTTTTATGCAGAATCAATATTCTGACAGATAGTTTTTCTATCATAAGTCTAGCAAAGTAGATTCGATTCCATCGGGACAAATCCCAGATACATAATAGCCAATCTTATATTGCCCCTCAGATCAAAACAGACATAAATGGTTTGCCTACATGAAAGGCAATTAGAAAAACAAACTACAGCTGAAATAGATGTGGTATATAATGATTTGAGGCCTTCATAGTGAAAGACAACTTGAAATAATACAAGATCATATTGGGACTTCGATTGTTTGTGATTAAAGCAAAAACATATCCAAACCTGCCCTGGTCTTCTCTAATTCAACATATAAGCTACAAATGTCTTGAATAAAGGATTTTCTATCCTGTTTTTAAGCCAAAGTTTCAAAAGTTTCTTGAGAAAAATACCAAAAACTAATAGTACAACAAAATCAGTGAAGCGTGTCATATCTTTAGGCTAGCCATTGACTTAAATCAGATTTAAACAAAGGCTCCCAGGAGCACGAATCAATCATCTGGTTTAAATTTTTCTTTCAAGGGCAATAAAATTAACAAGGAGTTGTCCAACAATTTTGACCCAAGAAGACTGGTAGGACTCATCATAAAGATCATTTCAGCAATTAAAAGTTTCTATCTATTATAATTTTCAAGATATTGACTGAAAACTGCAAAAAAAAACCCATCATTTTTCATCTTTCAAAGGCAATAAGGACCTTTTCAACAACTGAAAGAGTTGGGCTAAACCTAACAGTTTTGGAGATATATGCGAAAAACTACTGTCCGACCCCTATGTTCTATTTTTAGTAATAGCAGCCATGTTTTTTGACCAATCAAAAATCCCCACCACAGTTCTAACTTGAAAACTTGCACTTTAACCCTGTCAGGATTTAGTTTAACAAAATAATTTTGGAGATATATGCAAAACAAACTACTGTCTGACCCCAATTTTCTATTTTTAGTAATGGCGGCCATGTTTTTTTATGGAAAAAACATTCATACCAAGTTTGGTTTCAATTGGTCGAGTAGTGTCAGAGGAGAAGAGTTTTGAAAAATTGTTAATGACGATGGATGACAACGTCAACTGATGGCAATAGCTCACATTGCCTGTAGCCAGGTGAGCTAAAAAAAAGGTGGTCCCTCTGCCCTTTCCAAAACATGGAACACAAATGTCAAAACCCTGATGACAATCTGTATGAGAAATAAATATAGAACTAGGCCAAGAGAGTTTTAGGGTATAAGGCTGTTTGTTTACATGGCAAACACTGGCCGTATTGTACTTTCATAGTCTATAGCATGCTAATATCTCATTAGTATACCTTTTACATTTTCTGTCTACATGCTCATGAAATCTATTGATAAAACATTAAATTTAATTATAACAGGAAATATTTTCCTCCAGATTTTATTAGAAGCGAGTTAATGCAATGAATACAACATTACACCACCCACTTATACAGCTAATGTACTTCCTGATTCAAGGTCATTCCATTCTTCTCTTTTCCAGTGGAATTGGCTATTTTTATCTTGTAACACCCGTTAGGCAGATAAAAAAAATGGGATTCTGGCAGTTGGAACACTCTTTGTGTGTGTTTGTGTGGAAACGTTTCTACAGCCAGGTTAACTGCACAAACTCTGAATCTTGGCATAAAGCACTCGAGGGACTTACGTACACATAACTCATAAACAAACCAATGGGACTTACATGCATGTATGTCTTACGTAAGCTTTGTGAAGCAATGCCCTGGAGGAGATTGGCAACACAAAACAGTTTTTAGGGGGAGTGGGTAGGTAGGTGCATGTGGGTAGGTGTAGTACTATGATACTGTAAACAGTTCTACATCTTCATCCTATAACCATGCACTTTCCAAAAAATGTCTAGGTCTTTTTTTATCATTCAAGGCAGCTGCATACGATATGAAGAAAAAATATGTTATATTTTATCTGTAAATGACCATTTCAATTTTTTCCAGATCTGTACTGATGAACCAATTGTCCTGGACAGCTGCTGCCTTTGAACTAGGTGACAAAACATGGAATCCATTGATTGAAACAGAAACAGTTACACTGGCAAAATTAAATTATATATACTTTCAGGTTGATAAAGATACAAGGACTCAAGCTGCACTAATCCGAGTGATAACAAATGGTTGATAGTCAATAGATTGTTATGTAAAGTGGTTCTAGCTAATCAGATTATATACTGTAGCTTGACCAAGATCATGGAATCTGGTCAGGGGTGAATCAGGTAACAAAACATGTCTGTATTTCCTAATGACTGTTACACCTAGCATATGTTGAGAATTGAATTACATGTATATCATTCTGCTTCATAGAAACCATTGTAGCCTTTCCTAGTACATGAAACATCTTTGAGTGTTAATGTAACATCATATTGATGTCTCTTTTTTTGTGTCAAATTCTATATAATTCACCTAATACTTCTACAGAAGAGCACTTAAATGATGAAAACTTGTTTCTTATGCGACAGAAAAAAGGTCTTAAATCCAATAACATATCTAACAAAGCAGAGAAACCAAATATCAATAAAGAGTTTTACTTCTATTTCTTATTTCAAACCAAGACTATGGAACTATAGCTGACCATCGTGACAATGTGACAACACCATGGACTAAAAGCTATTGATCCAATGACAGAACCATCTACATGGAAAAATCAAATTATAGCGGTCTATCATGGTTGACCAAGATTTGTATGGCCACTGGGTTAGATATAGGATCAATATGTGATGGTATTATCTTCTAAGATGGTGTTAAGAATGTATGGCTATATTTTGTTCTTTATGCTCACAGCAGGGTTCATGGTATTAAGCATTCAGTGAGTAATTAGCACTAGATAGACTGATGGTATTGAATTAGTTATAAATTCTTCTATAAGCTTCCTTAGTAATGTGTATATATGAAGCTCAGGTGTTTGACAAGTCAATGTTAAAGAATTCCTGGTTCAATTTTTAAAAAGTACTTTCAAAGGCTCCTAATGAATGGGCACAGAAGTTATATTACTGCACTCACTGGGCATAGTTCCACAAATGAAACCACAAGTGGCTGCTGGTATTCTTATAATGTATCTTTGAATGGTGAACTTACATGTAATATTACAAGTATTTCATATATGTCACTCTGTGTTTGAGGGGATCTATCTTTTTTCAGTTCCATATCTCTATATACAATTAATTTAAAAAAAAAAACCATTTATATCTTTCTGCACTAAGGTTTTCTATTATCAGTCAGAACATTAAATTTACCAACTTTTCACTATAATTGCAATATTTAATGCAATGTCAGAAATTGTCAAGACTCTCCTTGATATATGTGAACAAAACTAATTTCCTTGTATATCAAAGTTGATGAGTAAAAGGTTTGTAAGCTTATTTCCATGGAGTTTTATTATGCAGAAAAGACAATGTCTGGCCTCTGTCAGTGTCTCAGACTTGTCAAAATATGAATTAAAAATAAAATGCCAGGAATATGTCATAAACACAGACTGCTATCGATTGCCCATCATTGCCTCCTTACTGATATTAACTGTCGATTGACTGTGTCTACTTGTCTATGCTTTCATTAACTTACTGGAACCATCATGCATAATCACAAGAATCCGACATCTTTTAGAAGGATTAGTTTACAAGAACTAACCAAGTGTGTTGAATATGTTTTAAGACATAGTGGGGGATACGAAAATACTTTGTGGGTAGGTTGGTGTTATAGATACATAAAAGTGCTGTGAGCACTACAGGCATTTATCTCTGTATGAATATTATAAGAACTAGGAATTTTAATGTCTGAAGTATGAATTACAAATAAATTTACTTGCAGTTGTGCAATACACTTTCATTATGATGTAATGACCGGGACAAACTGTTCTAATCATTTATTTTTAGACAGATGGTCCCCCTTTTCCATGATGACACCTTTAGCTGTTAGTCACAAGTCAATATTGACTATGACAACTGATAAGGGTAAGACTTTATTTGCCAACCATGTCTTCCAATGTGTGATCAATAGGGATTAATCCCACCTCCACAAAGGATAAGTAATAGGATTAACTCCCCTGCAGTCTTACATAATACACATTGTCAGGGTATGTGTTAGAATTATACAACATACTGATCATTTTTTTGATCTGGTTAAAAGGTGTCATACCACTATTTCTGGTCTCCATTACTTTCTATGTTAAATTCAGATTTTTATAAGGCTAAGGCTCATTAGTACATTAGTACTGATGGTGCTAGAGGGGTATCATTATGATGGTCACCCTTTACCTGAACTCTCAGAAAAATATCAACATACCTTATGTACCTTCTAAGAAAGAACGTTAAAGTGAAAGTAGACAGGTGCAGAAATCACTACTTTCGTTTTGAAATTTAGCCATATGAAGTTGTTAGAGTACTGCTGATTCATTCAGCTTTTCGATGACACCAAGTTTGTATACCTCTACTAAACAAGGAGAATGATAGGGTGCAATATTAGGACTTCGTGTCATTACGAACTACTTTCTTGTATGTTCAGGCGACTGGTTTCCGAAATAGTGGTATTACACCTAAAGGTCATCCCCCTTTTTGACAACTGGCAAGGATTAACAGTAAAAGAACTTTGAAAGTATCCAACTGTGTGACCTAACAAACATTTAAGAGCAACTAGTACCTTCTAAATACATTTGAAAACTTGTGGTTTAAGACCAAGTGATTTAGTGTATTGGCATACATAAGAATAAACTTCATTGATACCCTTCCTGATTCCATACATTATTCAAGTCCAATAGATTGTGTCTACATTATTAAGATTTGTAATGTGTTCTACAAAAGATAGAAAAGTTCAGTGGGTTTATTTACTGTAAATTCAGAAAAATACTGCAAACAAACTGACAACAAACGGCAGTAATAAAAACTGGAACAACTAACATTCTATTTACTATTCATATGACATGATTGCTATAATCGACACATGCAATAATGTCTAAATTTTCAGCAGGTTAAGAAATAATTAATAAACATATCTTTCCAACAATGTTAATATGAACTATGATGCAAGAAGTTTTACTTGTTATCCCCTTTCAATGTTGGCAAAATCTGAGAGAATTCCTGAGGGTATTTTTTCAATTCAACTTTAAAATAGACACTTACCAGCTTTCTTTGAATCTTTCTACTTTGCACAACAGGAACCATGAATTTCTGTTTCCATTGTGCTGACCATAATTACATGTGTCTAACCAATACAGATGGCAATAATACTCAATACAAACTTATCTTCAATATCAACAAGCTTGATTTATAAAAAATCTGATTAGAAATGAGAAATGAAGAAGTTCATTTTGTCTCAATATTTCTGCAATAGATTGATCACTGGAATACAAGCTTCATAGTTATAAACCCAGGGATGAAACAGAGGGAGTTTATAAAGCCCTCTTTAATTGGTTACTGATAGAAAGAGATGAGTTTTACATCAGTTTAAACTGAAGAGATACAAGTTATAATTATGTCAATGAAAACAGAATAGACAGCGGTACGTTAATAATGTACAGCTTCAGAAGTCACTTGATTGAAGTTAGTACTGGTACTTCATACCAATTGTGAGGTAAATACCAACTAAGTAACATCATTACACTTTTTATAATTAACACAATCATCTATAGATATGATTGTTTTAATGTATACTAATTATATAATTATGACACAACAAGTTATGGAACATAGAATGTCTTTTACCAGTACTTAAAAATTTCATTTAGGAACTAACAAGATGTCTCCATTTTTCAAGTTGATCAGTGAACTATATAATTTCAATGCAAGGTTATGTAACAATTCAATCCCATGTCAAAACCTTCCTTTATAAAGGTACTATGATGAAAAAAGATCTGGAAAGGCAAACATTAGGAATATCTTAATTGTCTTGATCATTTGACACACTTTGTGAACACTTAAAACCACTTCAATGACATTACAGGACTATCTGCCACAGAAGCTGGTTCTGTAATTGTGACCTTCATATAAACTTTCTATTAATCAAGGATCATGTTATTATCTACTGACCAGTAATTACAGGAGATACATCAATACCACAGCCAGACAATTAACAACTGTCCTCCATCATGGTGGATCATTATGTTACTATAGACTGTGAATGTTCATTGTAATAATTATCATTATGGGATATGCTGGAAGTCATTGATGGGTAATTATTGTCCCTAAGGTCATCTCAGGTGAGAATCTGACTAGACATCAGGTAATGTGTATTGGTATTGGACATCAAAAGGCCTTTCAAATAATTGATGGTGAAGTGACTTGAAATAAAAAAAAATATTACCATTTACATATAAAACACTAATATTATCATTATTTAAAAAAAAATGTCAAGGATTTCAACAAATTTCTTTAAAATTAACCAGAAATATTTTTAAAAATTGATAAAAAAAATCAATGCCTAAGCTTGATTTCTGGATGAAAGAACCTAGTGAACATTCTCACATAACCAAGGCCTCTTTATATTGGACCTCTACACTCACAAAGTGGTCCCTACAGACTACATTGTAAATTATTACCATCCAAACTTAGAATACTTCACTTATGTCTGAAGGAAATCTATTGAGAAACAATGAAGACCACAACAATATAGTGATAATGGATACAGACAGACACCATTCAAAACTTTGTTAAATACCATGCAGACAGTCAAATTAAAAATAACTATTACAAAACATTCATGACAGACAACAAACATAAGTATACACAGAAAAACAATGTCAAACTTATTTATACAATAGACATTGAAGAGCTAGAGGAAGCTATGACAAAACAATACATATGTAATCTTCATTTTTAAATTGTTCCTTTATTCTATCATCATTGTGTAATTGTCATCTAATGAGCAACAATGAGGGTTGTATCCACAACCAATTAGGAAATCTAAAAGGTCAATTCATAGAAAAACATAATTCAAAAAGAATGCCCCACCTATAACATCAAAGAGTTTTAGTCCCAAGACACCATACCCAAGTTGAATACCAAATTTTAACTCATTCCCAAGAAAGGCTTTGAAGTTTTAGCAGGCAAATATCTTTAAATGTCCATAGCATCAATACTTGAAACATAAAGCCCAAAAGCAAGGTCATAAAAAAATACCATATAAAACAGTAACTGCATCTTTGAACCAACATCCCCGGTGATGAAATAATACATACAAAAGACAAGGCCAGCAGTAAGTGCAAAGTTGTGCTAAGAGCTTTCTGTACCTGTATTGTCATAATATAATACAACAAGACACAACTCCATAACAAGACAAATATAAAAGTTCCCAAGAATTTAATGCTAGAACACATGGAATGGATGTATAACAGTACATATAGCTTCAGCAATCATCAGTTTCCTCTATAGAACACTTGGTATGGATGAGTAACAGTACCACTCAATATAATGCAAAATAGCATGGCCCATAAAACAGGAATTTAATATCCCACAACATACCTTACATTGTATACCTCTTCTATATAAAGCCACACATCAAAATTGAAATCAATCCATCCAAAGGGAGCCAAGAATCAATCCATCCACGAGGAGCCAAGAATCAATCCATCCAAGGGGAGCCAAGAATCAATCCACCCATGGGGAGCCAAGAATCAATCCATCCATGGGGAGCCAAGAATCAATCCATCCATGGGGAGCCAAGAATCAATCCATCCAAGGGGAGCCAAGAATCAATCCATCCATGGGGAGCCAAGAATCAATCCATCCATGGGGAGCCAAGAATCAATCCACCCAAGGGGAGCCAAGAATCAATCCATCCATGGGGAGCCAAGAATCAATCCACCCATGGGGAGGCAAGAATCAATCCATCCATGGGGAGCCAAGAATCAATCCATCCATGGGGAGCCAAGTATAAATCCATCCAAGGGGAGCCAAGAATCAATCCATCCATGGGGAGTTAAGAATCAATCCACCCATGGGGAGCCAAGAATCCATCCATCCACGGGGAGCCAAGAATCAATCCATCCATGGGGAGCCAAGAATCAATCCACCCAAGGGGAGCCAAGAATCAATCCATCCATGGGGAGCCAAGAATCAATCCATCCATGGGGAGCCAAGAATAAATCCATCCAAGGGGAGCCAAGAATTAATCCATCCACAGGGAGCCATGAATCAATCCATCCACAGGGAGCCAAGAATCAATCCATCCAAGGAGAGCCAAGAATCAATCCACCCATGGGGAGCAAAGAATCAATCCACCCAAAGGGAGCCAAGAATCAATCCACCCATGGTGAGCCAAGAATCAATCCATCCATGGGGAGCCATGAATCAATCCATCCACGGAGAGCCAAGAATAAATCCATCCATGGGGAGCCAAGAAAACTCCAGAAGAAATCCAGAAGGATAGACTGAATGACAAACAAGGTGATTCCAATATACCACCAACTAGTTAAATGGGGTATAAAATTCTCGAATTTAAATTACACTTACAAAAATATTGCCATGGTGATATCTTTTGTTTCATTAGAAAATGTAATTCCTGTGTTACATTTGTTAAGCAGAATGGCTTCTAATTTCCACAGAACGAAGTATATTAATATTATGCTAAAACAAAATCAGAAATAGTTAACATCAATATTGATGAAGTTGTCACTGGCTCTTAAGGGTGTCAAATATAATACCTATTAAAGACTAGAGTATATTGTTTACCTTTGTATTCTACATCTAATTGACACTTCACTGAATATTTACCCAAGTTAATGTCAATACTTGGCTATAAATGGATGGAAAAATACAAGCATTTAACTAAATTGGTTCTTTTATTTGAGGATTGAATTGCAAATAAGACACACAAAGATAGCGTTTAACGTTTTATCTAATTGTAATTTTTTTTATCCTCCAACAAAGGACAGTAAAATGAGCAAGCGACAGCTTGAGATGGTTTGGTTGTGTGTAGGACCTAGGACTGTTACACTATATTTAAATTAGTGTTGAATTTATCAATTCACCTTTAAGAAAAAGAGCAATAGAGAAGAACTCAATGTTCAGCAAAAATAAAAATTTTGATTTTCATTGGTTTAAAGTGTGAATTTTTATTCCTTTTATTAAGTTTAACCTTAAAACATTCATGATTTCCAAAGCTACAGGAATTAAATTTAATTAAACTTCATGAAAATCAATTTTGCAGCATGTCTCACAATCTTTTATGTCCTTTTTCAAACCTTGTTATTATCTCCCTTGAGAACTGGGAATTTGAAAGTATGTAAAAATCTAAATAAAGAAATATCGTATTTTCAATTTATTCTACAATAGAACTATGTTGAACCAGAAATTAAATTATATCTTAATGCATAATTACTTAATTTCATTGTCCTATGTTTTCCAAGAGACAGTTACATTGATCAAGATTATGAAATAAATTTCATAATTTTTACCAACAACAAGAAAATCTATACACTAACCTTTTCAAGCAGCTTTCCAAATTAGCAGCTATTTATACCCCAACCAATAACAACATACTCCAATATTCTGTTAAAATACAGAAAAAAATATGTCAGTATTGAGGAATTATATGGAAATGGGACAAGAATCTCTGGCGTAGATCTGGATTATGTGATTAAAATGGCACCAATCAATATTGACTGTTGAATGCTCAGGTTTCTGCTGGGATTTTCCATCTCTGGTACGTAAAATCTGATTTACTCCGAGATTCCTCACATTTTCAGTCAATGTACAGAATAAGATTAGCTCCAAATGCAATTCGTTTTCCATTTAAGGAGAGTTGGTTGTTTTTTGCCGATGTTTCAGCAGGAAGTAGTTCTATTCCTGTTAATCTAATAGCTCAATTTTTTGTGAAATTCTCCTACATAATGAAGAAGATTCCTCAATACATTGATTTATGCATTAAAATACTGTTTTAAGCTAGATATTTCAAAATTTAATCTTCTGAAAAATCCTTTGCTATTTTCCTATTTTTCAGCTAATGTAGCTCAAAAGTGATTAAAATAAATACTCCACTGCCACTAAAAAAAAAAATACTCCACTGCAACCAAAATAAATACTCCACGGCAACCAAAGAAATTGAAGTTTTTATGAATGAGCTAAGCTGACAATTCAGGCAACTAAGTTACACACATAAATGGGTGCATGACATTTGAAAACAAAATTCCTAGCATTAAAATTTTCAAAGTATAATTATGAAAAATTTTAACAAACCCTTACTTCCCTAATGCATTCAAAGTTGAACCCTTCAACAAAAGAAATTCAGTTTCTAACACAGCACCCCTGACTTTCATCAATGTGTAAATTACCCACATAGTAATTTGTCCACAACAAGTGAGCACTGGACATCAAAAATTTATTGATCAGAACAACTAGGCTCTGATATTTGACAAGTAACCACTAAGTAGGAGAACAAAGACATAACTGAACATACATAATGGTGAAGGACATTGTATATGTTGATCCAAATGTTGACCAGTGTGGTTAAGAAAGGACTTGATACATGTTGATCAAGTAGCTGAGAAGTGAAGATAAACATTGGAACAATGATGAACAGCATAGAATTTTAAAGTGAACTTTAAAATATGGAGTTATGTAATGGAAAAACTTGGTTAAGCAAACAGGAACAGAGTCAGATTATGCAATAAATATTTGTCAAACAAGCAAACATGAACCCAACAGCTTTGTGTTTAAAGAGCACCAAGGTGGCTTATATCATACCAAGGTTGTTTATATGGTATGTTTGTTGTTATCAATTATCCTTTAAAAATTACCATTTGGTTAAGCTATTGTCTAACCTTTCATCTTCTGGAATAAATGAAGTCTTTATAGTTTTTATTTGTGATCCATCGAAATTACTTATTTTGGTCTTTTTTTATCATCTTGCAATGATTTAACTCTCTGATTAGCTGGTATTCTTTGAGCAAACCAGGTTATTTTGAATAATCCGGCTTGGTAATATTACATCATTAACGGCAATTAGTCTGAACACTGTGATTCAAAAAATCCAAAATGAAATAATGTTGTGATTACAAATCAGTTATCAAAATCTCGACAGTCATACATTAGAAATTAAATCATATGGAAAGTTTCTAATTTTGAACAAGTTATACTTATAACCTGTTTAAAAAAAATTATAGACATTCTTTTAATATCTTATTGCATGAAAGTTTTGTGAGGTTCGGAGAAATGTAGCTAAAACTTGTTACCAAAATGTAGTCCTAAAAAAGATATTTCAATATCTAGAAAACTTAGTTATACAAGAATAAAAGATTCCCGAATTATAATTTTTTCCTTCTTTAAGAAAAAAAAAAGTAAATGTAATTAAGCATCCATGAAAATCACCTGCTTAATAGGATATTTGTGCAACCTTAAGTTGACATGAATTAAAATGGAAACCTATCTCAATGTAATGAACAGATGAGAATAATCTCAGAGTTTAGAAATCTAAAAACATGTGTACCAGTAATTGAGGTCAGGGTGTTTTTGATGGAGATGATCTGTAGAATAGCTCTAACTATGTGTGACAAATAGATTACACCTCCAACCTCCTAAATATTAGTGTAAATATTGGATTTTTAAAAAAAAATTAAATTTAATGACTCTAAATATTACTTTGATTAAAACTTAATGAAATGTAAATAAGACCAAGGTTATGGTATGGGTATTCAATCCCTAAGGACAGAGGTCAACTGCCTTTAGCAATGAGGGTAAGTAGGAACCAAAATATAATATACATTCTATTATATGCCCATCAAAACATATAGCAAATCAAAAGAAAAACTTAAAGGCATAATTCTAAACCATAGTACAGTCATATTGAATCAGGTTAGGTCACTATGGTCACTTGCATGACATATAATTTAACTACAACAAATACTGAAAGGTAGACAACTCTTTACCATTAATGTTACTGTCAAAATTTTTCTTTGTTTTCAGCATTTTTTTCTCATGAAATAATTGTGTGCTCTAGATAAATCTTATAACAATTGCATCTTGTAAATTTTTACTACGATCCTAAATGCTACACCACTTAGACAAAAGGGTGTTACTTAAATAGTACTTCACACTCATACAAAGTATTTCACTTAAGTATTGCCCATAAATCAGTACACGTAATTATAATTCTATGAGAAAAACATACATATCATAGCCAAAACATGGACACTCTCAAGGGCTAACCTGTCAACAACTTCTGGGAACAAGTAATAAAAATTGTACATGAAGAAGATTCTCATTTTTAAAACAATAATCTAATTACTTTTCTTGCTATATTCCTAAACATTGGATCAGTTATTAAATTTATTTGTTACAGAGCTGACATATGATATACTTGGAGTTTAAAAATGGAAATTTGATCTAACATTCAGTTTTCAAACAGCAAAATAACAAAAAGATATTCCATGCACACATGCACACACACAAACCCATTTATTGTTTTCGATTCCCAATTCAATTTTCAGACTGATACACTAATTTACAATATTATGCAACATTTCTAAGACAAAGTCATACAATTTATACAATTAATTTCAAGGTACAAAATCTACAAACCATGGAGGAGAAATAAATATTTACTATTCGGTGCGAGAAATATCAATCTACTAACCGTGGAAGAGAAATATATATCTACTAACTGTGGATGAGAAATATAAATCCAACACAAATATTCTCAAAATTCTACAGTATGAAATTTTAAGTACCTCTCCACTCAAGTATGAAGAGAGTTTCCGACCAAACCATACACCATGTGGCTGGGACCCACAATTAGAAATTTCCTTTTTGATTAAATGTTTACAAAAACTTGAATGAACTGCTCAAGAAAATTGTACGTCCTCGCACGCCCACTTATACACTGTTACGATTTTACATAAAATGAGAAAAATCTTTAATTACATTGCCTATTGAGGAAATCTGAAAACCACCTCAAAAGGAGCGAAACTTTAATGATGTTTGTTTCATCGGCGATGAGTATTGATACAATGAACACACAAAGACAATCTACTGTAGGTTATTAACATTAAATGTTAAAAATATGAAAATCAATATAAAAAAAATTTTTAATTTCTTTGAAGATTAACATAAATTTCCAATAAAAAATGCAGGTGGCTTCTAAGAGAAAGTAAAAATCAATCAAAATTTAATTAACACAATTGATACTAACATTACCAAACTGCTGTTGGGGAGCTTCATGTGCTGTGTCAAATCATGACTTCAACAACAGATGTTAACCTGTATCTACATAAGCTTGCACAATGTTATTGACAAAGCTACTGTTTATTTCACAACATTTTCTCATTAAATTTGTAACATTTTAGAAACAGTGTTTAATCATAAATGTTGCAGTTGACTTCTGTTCATTACAAGTCCTATGACTGAAGCTGTGCTCATTCTGGCATACAATGCCATGACATTGCATGTTTTATAAATTTTATATCATATTCAATTTTGATCTTGCCTATAAATTTATTCAATAACTACTTGACATCGATTGTTATACAAAATCACAGGAAAATATCAGCCTTTCAATGTTTACACCACAGAACTTAATGAATTATTTATTATTAAGTTTTGTTATGGATATCTTATTGTGCAACCTTCGCATGTAAAAAATATATACAGGGATATTGACAGTTCCTTGAATGAAGGAAATGTTCCATGCTTAGTCTTTTGTTATCACTTTTAATCTATCAAACAAGGGGAAATAACTCTATAACATAACTTACAATCACTCCAAGTATTATATTATCAGGTCAAACCATTTTGTGTATCAGTACACTTTTCCTCATTTTTTTTCTGAATCAAGAAAGAAGTAAGATGCACTGTTAACAGTTTCCAACACATGGTCTGTTGCTTATTAAAAAGGGGATGAAATGAAGGAAAATAAAAGGTATGAGATGAGACTTTCCATGGGTCTGAAATGTTGTCTAGCCCAGGATTTCTGGTTGGGGGATGTACTTAGAATTAATGGCTGAGAAAAGCTATGCATGGGGAGGTAGAAGTTGTGAAAATATGATTTTATCCCATAAAATCAAATTTTGTCTATAAGTTTTCAAGCCTTATTCAAGTCCACTAATCCTAATGTTAGACCCTGCTGTTGAAAGCACAGTACAAGTGTATTAAAGACACATTATCTCATTTAAACCACCTTCAACTATCTCTATATCTGAATAAAAAAAAACATCAAAGAAACATTATCTGATGCCATCTTTAAATATTAGATGTGAACTTTACATAACCTTGTAATGAATATCACCCTACATAATTATATCAATTTCTTTAATGATGGTAAACAGAGGAAACAATTATCTTTAGGGAGACAGCACTCATAGAAATGCCCATGTTCCAAAAGCGTACAATTATCTCATAAAGGAAATTAAATTCATGAAAAGAAATGTATACTTTTTGAGAAAATAAATTAATACTTGAAACAAAGAAATTAACAAGTTTGGGTCCTTTTGAAAATACTCTAAAACTAGTACAAAACATTTTTTTTTCAAGAAATTGAAAATAGACAGAAGATTTAATTATTTTGAAGTACACTTCCTATATTGTTTAATATACAATCAATATTTCTAGAAAAAAATAGGAATCTTGTCTCAATAAAAATTAACAATTCACAGATGTAATTTTCAACAGTTAAAAAGGAAGTAGAATTTGAAATTGATAAATATTGATATTTTCATCATATCAATTCCATGACTACAGAAAGAGGCATTTTACCCAGAGAGCTCACTAGTGAATATATTTAAATCAAAATGGGCCAATACTTTCCTTCAGGTAGAGCTGTTTCTATCACTTAAATTGACATGAAAGCGAAATCATACAATATTTTGATTCTGACATATGAGTATATTTGCTACAGATTCTGATTGCAACTTGAGATCCTGGCATGAAACTCATTTCAAGGTCCAAGTAATTTCAAATCAATAAACTTGAAATCAGATTGAAAACTGAACCAGTATTTCCTTCTGGTTTGACAATTTTTTTCTATTGATTCATTTTAAAGTCATTAGTTGATGTCCCCAACCTCTCTGTCACATAAAACTCCATTTAAAGCAGTTAGAACGTTTTCCGATTGAAATAAAAATGTTCAACAGAAAAAATGTTGGAATTATATTAGGAAGGGAGCATAAAAATTACATTAGAGGAAATTTATTTTGATTAAAGCCGAAAGATCGGGAGACAGCACAATCAAAGATATCTAACAAATCTAAACCTTAAAATTCACGGAAGAAAAAAAAGAAATAATGTCATTTCTTAATAAAAAGAAGATGATAAATCAAACTCAGCCCGCAGCTCAATAAATTAATTTTTCTATCAAATTTTGCAATTCCCAAAATGGAATTTCAGTGTGTTGAGCAAGGAGACAAACAAAGCCACATGTCAAACGAGTTTGTCTCGGAGTAATAAGATGGGAATAGACAATCACATTATCTTTATAACCAGAAGTCAGAGAAGTTTGTAAAGGCATAACATGATATAAAAGATCAGTCATGTATATTTAATATGTTAAAAATGAAAAGTGCCTTTATTAGTATGAAGTGCATCTGGGTTCAGTTTCAATTTGCCATTTTCCTCAAATTCTGGAGTTTTCCTTTAAATTTAAATTTTCAATTAAGTTGATTGAGATGAAGAAAAATATAAGGAAATCCTCATTTTGTGATTTTTAATAAAATCCAGGGCAGTTTCTTTAAAATCTTAGTTCTTAATTATTAGCTGAATAATTTTTAATGTAAATTCCTAATAGAAAAGGGTACATGACAGTCTACTAAAAGAATATTGTCTGAATGGTCAATATGTAAGTGAATTCTAAATGTGTTGTATGTAGGTATATACTCCCCACTTGTACAGGGAATTGATACTTGACAGCAACCAAAAGCACTTACAACACATGCCCCATCTATATAGAGTCACATTCAAAATTTGAAATCAAATTGAGTTGGAGCTCATACTTTTATGACAAAACTTAATGGATGGACTAATTGAGATAGGATCGATAGATTGACAATATTATACCAATATACCACCCAGGGTATAATTTGATTGCTGATTGCCTGTATGGAAATCATCTATGGCAAAATGCAACAATTGCATGTGAAGTATCTAAGTCAATTTCACTTGTTTAATGTCTACCAATACTATATACAAATATTCCATTTTGAATTAAATAATACATTTAAATAAAAAAAATTATAAGGAAATTTAAATTACAGGGTAAATAATATGTCATTACCACTTCAAAGGAAAGTAAGTATATTATTAATTCTTTAACTGACCTCTTATTATCTTTAAAAATAAACCCAGATAAGAAAGGCTATGATCAGTACTATTATGTATTGAATAGAGCTGATGTTATCATCATTATTATGAAGTTAATGAATTTATATACCCTTAAGGCAATAACAAGCTGATCTTAGATACCCTTACAGGAATAACAAGCTGATCTTAGATAACACCTACAGACCTTTGCTTAAAGAGTAATCAAGGGAACCAAGGTTATAGCGGTAATCAAAAGAATGTAATCCAGGGACAAAGACCAGACATGGAAAACAGACACACACAACAAAGAACACAAAGCAACTAAAATCATACATACAAAGTAACAAAAGTAAATGAGCAACTCAGACTCCACTTAAAACTGGGAGTATGGACCAGGTGCACCGGTAGGGTAAGCATCCTCTGCTTTTCTAGAAACACCCGCCGAGTTGCTCATAAAAAGAACAAATCATCAGATGAAAGCATTCTTGTCTATATGAGATCTAAGAGCCTAATTAATAAGGCAAATAACATCACAAATGAGTCCTTGATATTATCAGTGAGTTACAAACCAATAAGCAAGAGTCCTTTTCAAGGTAACTGTGGAACCATTATTTTTTTTTTGTGACAATGGACTGGGCACATAACAAATATTTGGCCCTGTGCAGGTCCGGGTGTTAAAAGAATAGGCCTGCAGCAGTGCTAAGCTTATTGTAAAAGGCAACTAAATAGTGCTCCAAACCCTAGACGGGGGCTAGGCGCTCTGCCCACAGAGCAACTGGGATGTGTGCCCCAGGTGGTGGAATGGGATACCCCTGGCGTGTTACATGCTGGGGTTGTCAGGCTATAATACGGAAAACCTGACCGCAAACCATAGTGGTGCACCGTGTTGGGAAAGATGCCATGTTCCTCGCACGTTAAAGAACCCTACTGTGGTATTCTCCCGGAGAAGGAACCATAAGGCTCTGCCACAGGAGGCTAAATTGCCCGACCCTACCCACCTCTCCCTATTTCCAGTGGCAATCAAAATTTGTCGACCCCATTGTCCTTGTGTCCCATCCCTTTTTCATTTCATCATCATTTCATGTTCATTTTATCATTAAATTTCATGTTCATCGTCTGAATATAGCTAAAATATTGCTGCTCAGACGTTAAACCCCAACAAACAAACAAACAAACAAACAAACAAACAAACAAACAAATATTTGTTTGTTTGTTTACTGACATCAGACAGAGCGTAATTACACAGACTCTATTGGTTCATATCAAAGAAATAACTTTCTTGAGCAAGTAAGACAAGAACTATGTTAGACAAGTAAGACAAAAACTATGTTGTTAGACAAGTAAGACAAAAACTATATTAGACAAGTAAGACAAAATCTATGTTGTTAGACAAGTAAGACAAAAACTATGTTAGACAAGTAAGACAAGAACTATGTTGTTAGATAAGTAAGACAAAAAACTATGTTAGACAAGTAAGACAAAAACTATGTTGTTAGACAAGTAAGACAAAAACTATGTTAGACAAGTAAGACAAGAACTATGTTGTTAGACAAGTAAGACAAAAACTATGTTAGACAAGTAAGACAAGAACTATGTTGTTAGACAAGTAAGACAAAAACTATGTTAGACAAGTAAGACAAGAACTATGTTGTTAGACAAGTAAGACAAAAACTATGTTGTTAGACAAGTAAGACAAAAACTATGTTAGACAAGTAAGACAAAAACTATGTTAGAACAAATATAATTTTCAACAATGATTACTGAACAAGAAATACATTACCATACTGCCAGGATCTATCTTCATTATTTTTCAAAATGTATAGAAAATTTAAAACTAAAGGAACAGGGACTTTTGATCTGTAAACAAACTCCAACAAATTCCTAACCATGAGAATGGCTGAGTACTTTTAAAGTTTTAACCTTTACTATCTCCTGATCTAAGATGAGCATTAAAACATATTACAGTCCTAAATTCTTCTGACAAATTACAATAAAACACCAGAAGAAAGAAAAAATTCAATTTACCTTTTGATATAGACACTATAATCCTTTGTAATAATAAATTTACCTTCAATATCTACAGGTAAAAAAAAATGTTAGTCATAAAATGATGTCTTATCTACGATATAAACAGTCGATAAATGTCTTCTGGTATGTCACCTCAGTTTATCCCACCTGGACCACGCTATAATACCAGGGATTTCCGACTGATTATGTTCCCAATACTATAATCACACTGTTCTCTTTAAATTAAGCAATCATAAGGTCTCAGAGTGATAAAAGTACACCATCAAATACATCTAACTGATTAGCATCGTAAACATGGAAGGTAAAGGCTACTAATTTTATGGTTAAGATGACAGGGATAACTTTAGAAATAAAACATTTAGGTAATTTGAAAAAAGGTGTCTAAATTTTAAAAAAATCTTGTCAATAGAAAGGCAAGTACCGGTAAAAGCTGTCAGTGATCAATTTTTCTGCTGAATTAACAAGTATGAAATAATAAGTCTTGCACGTACATGTATGTAATGATCAAAAGTTAACACTGATCTTTAGTGGTGAACTACATTGGTGTATGCAGAGTATAAATTTAGTACAAAAACAAACTACGAACCTTATTTAAAAGAAAATGAACTGTCAATTAATTCAAAAGATCTTGTAGAAAATTTAATAACGCAAAAACATAAAGAGTATCGATATACATTTTAACTAAATTTTATAGGTTGTAATTGTTTTTTTTTGCCTCATTTGAAAAGAAGATACACATGAAGTACAGAAAAAGCCAGTGCAACATAAACAAAAATTAACTTGTGCAAAATCCCCCCCCCCAATAAAATATAAATTTATTCTCTCCTGTGAAACAAATTCAATAGGGTATGGCACATTAATAAAAAAAATTAATAATATCGACCTCATCAGTCAAGATCATGCATTTGCATGTCTTTAGAATAATAAGATGCACAGCTGCACCCTGCCTTTATAAATTTGGTATCTTCCTGAAACATTCAGGCAGGAACAGTTTTGACAATGAACCATAAAAGACATACACTTTACTGCCTCAGACTTCATATGTCTCAAACTCACTGGATGAAACTGAAATGTCCTGAATGGAGATTGTCACAAATAGTATATGCAAATGAAAAGATAAGTATTATTTTCAATACACTGCCTGATTCTTAAGTGTGGTCATAAGTTGATAACTGCTGCCTCTGAAGACTTAGACAAGTGTGAAAGTAGTTCCAAAATACCAGTGTTAAAGTGTGAATAACTCTTTTTATCACCCTGAGATTTAGAAATTAAATATCTTTGTGTCCATTTAATATCAATGTCAAATGTACATAACCTCTAACCTTTGAAAGGATTCAATTTCTAGTAACCCAGTGACTTCCTTTAACAGAAGATTTACAGCCAAATTAAACTCCAATTTCATCATTATCAAATTTGTACAATTATTGAAGTGGTTTTCATTTTTCCATTAAGGATAGTTGAATGCTGCAGTTTTGGTTCTATTTTAAAGTATTGTATTAAATCATGCATGCGACAGCTGTTTTGAATAGACAATAACAGTAAATTCAGAGTCGTCACCAACATAGCAGCTATTATTATAATTGCATGCTTAAACTAATGAAAATTTTGAAGTAATGCTTTTGTGCAATAAATAAAGTAATATCTGATATTGAACATTATGAGGCTTGAAGAAGAGAAGCTAACAGAAAGAGTGACTTCATGATAGTCACCATATTTAACTATGGATAAATGAAGTCATATCAGATTTCCTATATCCTAAAATAACCCTGATTTCACAAACAACTTTCTTTATTTCAAACCAGCTTTTGTAAGTATATAATAGATAAAGTTGTTCTAGTAGATAAAGTACTGTAATCATGCAGCATTCTGGTATAAAAGGACCTCTAAGGAGCAAAGGTTGTTCTAGCAGATAAAGTACTGTAATCATGCACCATTCTGGTAAAAAAGGACCTCTGAGGAGCAGTGTGTAAATTAATGCATTAATTTTTACTGAGTTCAACTGACATTTCCAACACAAATACCCCCTAACATACATACCAAATATTATTGCATCCATACAATCTATTGTATGCTACAATGTGTCGCGATCTAACTTTAGATATTGGCGTACAATTTTAACTATGACAAATTTCACATATATATTACATGTACACACATAATTGGTAAGCTACTAATCAAACTGCATTCTTGATGCACGATTAACTAATCAAGAACCACATTCCCCGACCCCGAAACTTTGATGAAATCCAGAAAACTAACCTTAAATGACACAGAATAAATCCTTGAGCAACTGAACAGCCATCATCACAAATCGTTCAGATAAAATACACAATATATTCACTAAATATGAATAAAAAGATCGTTTAAATCCTTTATCAACTGTTAGAAGTAGCTATCATCCTGCTGTTACCATCAGCTTGTACATCAAAGAAAAAAAAAATACCTGTCAACATTAAAGAGATCTACCTCCAGGTAATACACAGGTAGTACAGGTGTGAAACAGCTCAGAGAGTGGTCAGTGATAATTAATGTACAAACTAATATTAAACACTAGGAAGTGAGGTAGTAATGTGACATTTATCATGTTTTATTATCATTAATATTTCCAGCCATCAACAAGAATATATGAATTACCTCATATTATGATTAACTACATGAAAACAAGCTGTTGAATGCCATAGAAAAATAAATCTAAGTAAAAAAGATCCTTTCAATAAACAGTTATAATTTTAGTCCATATCAAGTGAAGGAAAATATATAAAATATAAATTAGCTTCACAAAAATTAAGGAAGTGAATTCAAGAATTTAACTTACGCTTTAACTTATGTCATAACACATAACAGAACAAACCCAAAGCATACAGTGGGAAGTAGAAACAAGGACAAAAATCACATAAAAACACATAAATACCAAGATCAGACCAGCAATATGGACTGAACCAATGTCTTTAATAAGTGTTTCCCTAAAGTTTACACCAGATCTTGGTTCCTAGGATCTACATCAGATCTTAGTTCCTAGGTTTATCAGGAAAAATCTACACCAGATCTTGGTTCCTAGGTTTACCAGGAAAAATCTACACTAGATCTTGGTTCCTAGGTTTCCAAGGAAAAATCTACACTAGATCTTGGTTCCTAGGTTTTCAAGGAGAAGTCTACACCAGATCTTGGTTCCTAGGTTTACCAGGAAAAATCTACACTAGATCTTGGTTCCTAGGTTTCCAAGGAAAAATCTACATTAGATCTTGGTTCCTAGGTTTTCAAGGAGAAGTCTACACCAGATCTTGGTTCCTAGGTTTACCAGGAAAAATCTACACTAGATCTTGGTTCCCAGGTTTTCAAGGAGAAGTCTACACCAGATCTTGGTTCCTAGGTTTACCAGAAGAAGTCCACACCAGTTTCCAAGGAGAAGTCTACATCAGATCTTGATTCCTAGGTTTACCAGGAGAAATCTACACTAGATATTGGTTCCCAGGTTTCCAAGGAGAAGTCTACACAAGATCTTTGTTCCTAGGTTTACCAGAAGAAGTCCACACCAGATCTTGGTTCTTGGGTTTACCAGGAGAAATCTACACCAGATCTTGGTTCCTAGGTTTACCAGAAGAAGTCCACACCAGTTTCCAAGGAGAAGTCTACATCAGATCTTGGTTCCATGGTTTACCAGGAGAAGTCTACACCAGATCTTGGTTCCTAGGTTTACCAGAAGAAGTCCACACCAGATCTTGGTTCCTAGGTTTATCAGGAGTAGTTTACACCAGATTTTGGTTCTCATGTTTACCAGGAGAAGTCTACACCATATCTTGGTTCCTAGGATTATCAGGAGTAGTTTACACCAGATTTTGGTTCCTAGCTTTACAAAGAGTCTTATCTAAGTTCATTTTTTGTGTATTTTTTTATTGTGTTTCTGTATGACACCCTTTTATTTTTCAAATAAACATGTGAGGACCTATGTTTACTGAAAACCTGATGTAAGTTTAAAATGGTTTAAAAGTTATTTCTGAGATTGTTTTCCTATTCTAATTATATACTTACAAATACAACATCTACTTAAATCTGTTCCAGTTATCTGTTAAAAATGGACTCCAATTTTTTATTCACAACAATAGAAATCCACTAATTTCAGTAGAAGTATTTGGTCTTCAAGCTATAAATTACAACCAGAACCTGCAAAAATAAGAAACTGTATGTAATATGTAATCTTCACAGTGTTGAATTTCATTGCGCATTTTCTGGTACCAGGCAATTTCTCAATAATAAAATAGTTTATAAAAAATATTCATGTATCCAATTTTCTTGCTAGAAAAATAGAAAATCATGTGCATAAGGTTCTGTAACTTCACACCTTTCCTAAAACTTGTGAAAAAATGTACAATTACAGACCACAACAGTTCCTTAATTTATCATTCACAGTTATCCCCCTTGACCAGAAGGACAACTTATATCTGTACATTGTACATTGATAGGATGTGACAGTTGCATATAGATTTTCTCCTAAGCTCTGGTCATTAATAAGCTAATTAAGTACATGATTGTCAAAGCCATCATACTTAATCATCTGTATATTGACTTTTATATCACTAGATTTCTTGTGGGAACTAGCATGTACTGTAGAATAAAATTGAGTATCATTTTTCATAAGTGCTTTTCAGTATTTCAATGAATTTAAAGGAATAGATTCTGGAAAAGATTGACTGCTTACACTACCTTAAAAGGGAAACATTATTTTTGGTACACATAATGTTGCTTTTTATATGGTTTTACCTATAAAAAGGCTTTCATGCCATGTTATGCTAAGGACTATTTCAAAATATATACAAAATGGTCACTTATACAGAACTCCTATACAAATAAATAATACTGATCAAGTTTGGCCTCTACACATAGGGAAACTGTTGGATGATTTTGATCTTTAAAATAGCAGATCTTAAATTGACCAAATATAGGCTTATTTTTTTTCGTAATATCTCACAACACATTATTTGCAGCATTTTCTCAGCATTTTTTTTATTTATAATGAAGTTTTCTCTATCAAGATTCATTAAGTTTATTTTTTCATAGTTTATTTCACATTAATTCTTTAATTACTGTTGCATAATATTCAAATGTATTCATACAACATAATGAGTTCTAATACAGAAATCTAAACAAAAACTATGATAAATGATATCAAAGAAGTCGGCTAGCACTTACATCAAAATTATCTTTAATTTGCCTCTTCAACAATATTACATCTTAATTCCTGAACACTGTCCCAAATCATATCATTACAGATGGAGAGACCACTTAAAATACAATGGATGCTGTCATGGATGATGATATTTTATTTGCTATTGTGAAACCAAATTATTTCATTGCATGTCTAGTCGCCATTTTTACCAAAAGCTGTCATTAAAACAAGTCTAGCATTTCCTGTATAATTTGAATGTTCGTCTTTTTGTGACCAGTTGGTGTGGAACAGACACATAAAACTTTTCTTGGTGTTTCCATCAGTTTCCATCACTGGCAGCAGACACTACAATCTACAGCATCCATTACCCAAAAATCCTAGAATGTTGACAAGTCTGTGGGAGTCTGTTTACCCATCAGTTAGTTTTCCTTTCTATTCAGAAACTATTGTACGAATTATTGGTCATTTTAGACTCAAATATGATTTTAATTTTTGTTTTAACAAAATTTTCTTAAAAATCCAAGATCAATCATTAAATTATGATACACCAGCAAAATCTATATACTGCAATGCAACTCTGCATTATGGCAAAAAGTAATTATTGCAATAACTGCCAAATTTTCAGGTTATACATTTTCACAGTATATATATAAATATAGTCACCATGCTCACAATACCCCACACACCCATATTTACACTCTATAAAAAAAGTTCCTATACAAAAAAATAGTGGTTTCCCTTTCTCCATTAAAATCAAATCCATTCAAGATTTCATAGCTGTTTACCAAAGACCAAAGTTTGAAGGAAATCTGTAAAAAAGATGGATGCACTTTCCAAGCCACAAAATGCTAGCTGTAAAAGATTGACAAACAGACAGACAGACAGACCAAAAACATCTTGAACACCAGAATCAGTATTATGAACATTATGTTGTCAAAGATAAAAGTACAACTCACATCTAAACAGCTTATGATGACTAAGACCCCTATATACCGCTCTATAATTCCTGTTGCTGATTCTTCTGCAGTTCAAGAAATCTATAACAATTTAATCACTATACATGTATGGTATGATTGATTTAACTACAGTAGCTCTAGATAGCTAACATAATAATTCTCTGTTGTCTACTCATACTCTCTGGACCGTAACAATCTTACAGAAAACATTGTATCGCCTGGGTAGCCCCCTTGCCAGTCCTTTTTATGGTATGCCATATAAGGAAAGTGTCACAGGTGGCAGACATAAAATATTGACTGTAACATATTTAAGATGCAAAGAATATCTTTGTTTGTAAATATTAAAGATTCAGCGTCATGCATCGACTGATCGATAGTCTGCTCCGTAACGAGATAGGTAATAGGATTAGGTTAAATGAAGAATAACATCTACTTTCACATATAAAATGCACATTAGGAATTCATTTATGAATAATTCACTCATTTATATCAAAATATTTTCTTCCATTGAATGCATTGTGGTTTAACCTCACAAATTGTCAAGGTGGTTTGTACTTCTAGTGAATAGTTGATAGTTATGTCAAAATATATCTACCAGTAAACTAGTCCATACAAACATTTGTCCCTAGCATTTTTATCACGAGTTACTGTACAGCCAATTTCTAAATCCAACCTCAATTAACACTCACAAGAATACTTATGTAAAACCAATGCTCTTAACTATTTATATAGATCTGTTTAAAATTAGTTTCATTAGTTGTAACATACTATATACATTGAACCATTACCTCTAAGCTTTATGTCAGGTTTGGTGAAAATTTAGACGTGGCCCAATATACTGTTCATGTCATTGTTTGAGATGAATCAATAACTTACTGTCAACAGAAACACTTACAATATACATGAAATTCCCTCTTCTAAAAAGTTATAAATTTCACATATTTTATTGGATTTCATCTATGCACTCATATAATATTAAGACTTTTTATGCTTTTTTTTAATCAGTTTGAAGTTTCTCAATAGAGGTCCAACAACTACATTCTTCTGGGTGGTTACCTGGAATTTCCATGTCCTCCATTCCACCATAGTAGAGTGGAGCCTGAAAAAGCTATCTTCAGCAATCACTTAAGGGGATCAAATGCACCCTTAAATCTGATCAATAGAACCAGTATCAGATTTATGGGCTGAGTCATCTCCAGATGTCTTTCAAGATATCTTAAACCAATGGTATGAAATACAGTGATGTGGGAGGAATACCCAGGAGACAGAAACTCCAACAGTAAATGCCGAGACAAACACACCAACATGACATATGTTAGCTAGACAACAAGAGTAGGAATCACTATTTAGTCTATAGACAAACATCAATAGCATTGCTTCAAATACTCAACATGATAATATGTACAGACAACATATATATAAATAAAACAAGCACATACTGTGAAGATACTTCCTGGTTTAAGTAACAAATATAATCTCTATCAATCAAATGAATGCGATATTTCCTTTCAGTTGGGAACCAAATTTTTTGGTTTACCAAACCCATGAAATCCACGCAAATTGGTACCACATGAACAATATTACTCTTTCACAGTAACTTTTTCAAAGAGTGCAAAGTATGGTTGTAACGAAAAATTAATCTTTGTTCTTAATGTAATTATAATAAAGTTCAAAATACTGATTCTAGGTATACTATTTCAGGTTGGTGCTATACTAGTTTGAATTGTTTAGCCTTAAATATAGGACTAAAATAAGGCTAGCTCATAAAGCCAATAGTAATTGGTTTCTGATTGAGAGACAAGGGTCAGACAATAATTTAGATCCACTGGATACAGCAGTTAATGATGTCAGAGTTATTTGACGAAGAATCATGTCTCTAGATCTGTGATTTGTCTCTCATTTAATATCTGATAGTATCAAGACTACAGACATTAACTTTTCTTCACAGTGTTCCTAGACAACCATTTATAGACCTTTCTGTGATAAAATGACTGGAATAATACAGCAAACTCCAAACAAATAAATTTTAACTCAGTAGCAAAAGGTATGATAACACTCTGAAAGGAATAATTATAACAAAATAATCAGAAGGATTCTATCAAACCATACTGGTAGATTACAGTATTAAACATAAAGTTGATAACACTGCCATGCTAGGTATACTCCAACATGTAAAGGAAGTTGACAGCAACCAAAATCGCTTAAAAGGTATGCCCCATCTATCAACAGACATTCATCTGTGCGAGACCCGACAGGGTACCGGTAGTCAAGGACATTAAAAACCCCCTTAGTAGTATTTAAAGACACATACCAAATTTGACATCAATTCATTCCGCAGTAGAACACAATTTGTGACAAAATTATGATGGACAGACAGACATACAAGGTGGTACATA
This sequence comes from Perna viridis, assembly GCA_037379345.1. NCBI lineage: Eukaryota > Metazoa > Mollusca > Bivalvia > Mytilida > Mytilidae > Perna > Perna viridis. Next base: position 2,436,991 of record CM074520.1, read on the forward strand.
TATACCAATCATTCATTGAGTTGGGTATAAAAATACCACTAAGCATTCATGAGTGATCTTATATGGCTTGTTAAATTTGGCAAGTCAATTTATCAGCAGTTTATGATTGTTATACATACAGATTATGTAAACTTGAAAGATAAAAAAGATCAAAATGTTTTTTGTGTGCAGTGTTTAAAGCCAGATCTGTTTCCTAATTGTAGGATAGAGGGCAATATTTCAATATACATATGCTGAATCAATTCAGTAAAAACATTAATAATAAATAATCCACTGGTAAGCAGAGGTTTTAAGTTTACATAAATGAAAGTGATAAAATAATTCTACACCAATTAATTCATAAATATAATCAATGGAATTTGCAGATCTTCTGAGTTTTACTTCAATTAGTGAAAAACAGTTTCATTTCATGGGCAGTAATCAAATGATATATACTATAAACTTTTATAAACATCGGAGTAGAACTTGAAAGCTGTTGTGCCACTTGATCTGGTGCATCAAAAAATACATCTTAAAGTGCATGAAATTACCTGAGGGTGAATGGGACCAGGTAAAGTCATCAATCTCAATTAACATCTGTAACAAAACTAGTACACCTCCAAATACAACACCATATCTTGTTGACTTGCTACCCCTCGTCAATTATAATTAATTACCTACAGTTGCATAACATGAATTTACAAAACAAGCAGTAAAAATCTGAATAGGCACCCTGTAATACATCTCATTATAGAACAGACATAGAAATGATTAGTTTGGAAATTCTTCTACAACAAAATATTGCTAGTTCAGTGCAAGATCTTTTTATAATGAAATTTTTGTAATTTTTATCTACCAATGAAAATCAGCTTTCCCTTGTTGGACATTTGTTTGTTTTTTTTTTTTTTGTCGTCTAATTAAGAATTGTTTTCAATTGCTGGTTAGATTATGGGATATAAATGACTTTGGGTGGGTTTATGCTAAATAAACCTGGAAGCGGTTTATGTTGCAGCATAAACCAACCCAAGGTTGTTTATGTCCCAAAATGTTACAAACAACTGAAAACAAATCTTATATTTTGATTTAAAAAGACCAGAAAACAAAAATAAAATCGCAATATATTATTTTTAAAATATGAAATCAACATTCATTTTAATGTGAATCAACACTGTACATGTAGTTCCCTAATGAGGGGGTGCGGCTAAAATACCAAGTTTGGTTATACCAAATGGACAATGTCACGCAATAATGCTGAACTATTCAGAATTTCACAAAAAATTAAAATATTCAAAAATATCCTTCTTCAGGTCTCTGATAGCATAACTGCTTTTTTAATTACAAATTGTTAGGGCTTGTAAGTCTGGTAACATGACTCTCTGACTTTACAAGAATGGGTCCATAACTCATATTCAAAGGTATTGGAAGTAGTTGTTTGTTGAATAAAGACTATAACGTTATCATAAAAAAACCCTTGCATGTAAATAGGATAAACAAATTAGAAATAATAATCTTAATTGGATAAAAGATTTTATATCAAACAATCTTTAATGGCATTCAATCTTCTAAATTATCTGTAGATTCAGGTGTCCCACAGGGTACTGTATTGGACTCTACCCTATTTTTATCATTTATTAACGATCTGCCAGAGCATGTATCTAGCAAAGCTCCTCTTTTTGCTGACGACTGTGTATTATACAGGATAACAAATAAAATAAATGAATCTAGTGAATTACAAAAGGATCTCACAAATCTTGAACTGTGGGAATCAGAATGACAAATGAAATTTAATCCAGAAAAATGCTAAGTCATAAATATTTCTAAAAAAGCTAAACCAAATTCATTTCAATATAAACTGCATTACCACATACTTGAGACTGTGCCAGACAGCAAATATCTAGGCGTCACTTTAAGTAGTAATCTCGATTGGGGTCCACATATTAACAATATAACAGTGAAAGCCAATAAAACCTAAGGCTTTTTATGTAGAAATATGAAAAACTGCACACATAAGGTTAAAAGACTTATGTATACATCACTTGTGCGTCCGATCGTAGAGTACTCCTTGCCAGTTTGGGATCCATATGAACAAAACCAAATTGCCCAACTTGAGCAGATTCAGAGAAAAGCCGCAAGGTATGTCTTCAATGACTACACAACTAATACACCATGTGCAATGACTGGCATGATAAACACCCTTAATGGGGAGTGTCTTCAATCTAGCAAAACAAAAGCAAGGTTTATTTTACTCTATCAGATAAATGGGGATTAGTGGAAGTTACAAATGATATGCTCACACAATTGGCACACTAGAGGCAAACATAAATTTAGGCAAGTTTATACAAACAAAGATTTCTATAAGTATTCCTTCTACCCAAACACTATAACAGATTGGAACAATCTCCAAGAATCTATCAGTATGTCACCTCCCCAAGAGTCCTTCAAAAGTAATATCTCCATGTTAACATTTGAAGGACGTTATCTAGCTTAATAATAAAATAAAATAACCCCAACCACTGTACATATTGTAAATATGTTTAACTTTTAAGTTATATATTTTAACATTAATTGTAATGAATTGCAAACTTGTCTTTTAACGTTAAATTTCCGACCCCCAATTTCATGTATATAGCATGGCAAGTTCCATGAGGTTACACAATACTTGTGGAGTCTACTCCCATATTAGAAGATGATGATGATGATGAAAAAAAAAAGTATTTCTACAGTAACACTCTAATAAGTTTGGTAATTAAACAAAGTAGACAATTCCGATACATCATATTGACATACCCAGTATATGTAGCAGAAAACTAAATATAGATCAGTCTTCAGCTTCGAATGCTTACATTTTTAAAGTACAATTTTGTGGATCAAACATAAATTGAGAATGAGACTTACAAGTCCTTTAAGTCTAATCTTACAGATATCACCAATAACAGGAACTTATGACTACTGACAGCACAGTATACATGTGTGTACTATTTTCTGTGGTGACCTTGATTTAGTTGCCCTAAAGGCAAAGGTGGTAAGATTAACAACTTGTAAAATTACCTTAGAGAAGGAATAAACAAAAAATACTTCAAGAACAAGACAAATATTATTTCAAGAATGAAGATTTCACTAACCTTAAAACCATGAGCTCAGAAAACAGCAGAACCCATTCATTAATCCAGTAGATTCCCAAGTTTGTTGTGACAAAGAAATAAGATCATAAAACCAACATCAGATGACAAATATTTTCAAATAGTCACAATAATCAATTTAATTTGAGTTGCTAATTAGCAATTATATGACCCACATGTTCATTTGCCAAATGTGCTGATGATCTGACTGACCCCCTGTAAACTGACCACTAGCTGTAAACAATGGTTTTATTGATCACTATGACCAATTCATTATGTCTTGGTGGGTCACAGAACTCATAACAAAGACTTCAATTGACCTGAATAACAATAAAGATGGGGGGAAGGTCTCAAGGATTTGCTTGACACTGAATGCTTGTTACTTGTAAGTTCATACTATAATCCTTTCTGGCAATTATAAATGCTTGCATTCTTAATTTGGGGTAAGAAGCTTCTGTAAGGGTAACTATTTCATTAAATACATCCATGTATTCTAAAAACAGAAACTTGATGGCTCATGAGAGCTGCTGTTTCAAGTCCGGATCTACTGTAACTCTGTGAAATGGGTGGTCCAACAAGTGCAGTGATCCATTTAAATTCATGGGAGGGTAAATAGATTCTTCATTTAAAAAATTGTGTAATAATATCAATCAAGATTATGATAATGAATAAAAGTTTTTTCCCAATTTTTTTCTAAATACTACACCAAACTAATGATGAGTTAAACAGCACTACCTCAGACTGACCTTAGTATGTTAAATACTTTGGAGCATAACACAGTACTGAACCACAGGTAAGGATATACATTCCTACTATTGTCTTTTTCTTCTTCTTTCCGTTTGACCTATTTGTTCATTTTAATTGGACTACAATCTCAGTTTCATACATTAAATATATTCTTTGTAAAGTCTAAATATATAAAGTCAAAATAACTGAAGCATGTAATAAATCCTTATGTATTTAAGTCATCAAAAAGACAAACTTAAAACTCAAGAATACCTAAGTTTCAATGAATATTAAAAAGAATGTCTTTTAAATTTTTTACCCTTAAGTTAGTGCCACTTTCCTAAGTTAAATATTCTCAAATTTCATAAATTTTAATCTGCTCTAAACATTAATGTCAACAATAAATCTACAAGTATTTTATTATGAATAAAGATTTTAAGGCCAACATTAATAGAATATTAATATATAGTCACACTTGAACAAGGTAAAGTATAATCTGTTGTCAAAATTACATTTTTTTACTTATATTTGAAAAACCAAAAAACTTTCAACAGTCTCAGTATTTATACTCCAAAGTTCTGACATGTTAACAGAGGGTTTGATTGATCATTGTAGAATGCCTACAGTAAATATTTCTTGCAAGTTTGATCTAAAACCTGCTTTGTCTGGAACATGATAGTCTGACTTCAAACAAACAGTCCTCATTCTATCTCCTATATACAGTGTGCTTGGTTGGAGAAAAACTGATAACTATTTTTAGTCTTTGGTATGACTCCACCACGAACCTTTTGCACTCAATACAAGCTGAAGACTACCTACTGCATTAGGTTAAGTACAGGACACCATTGAATCTTAGAAGTTAAACCTCAAAGACAGGAAAACAAAACAGAAACTGACTGTTTTTAAAAAATTCAGAACCCTCTGTGTCTTTAAGCAACAAAATAAAATTGTACTGTCTGTGTGCCTAAAACTTGTGCATACTAGTATATACATGTGTCAGTACTTTATTAAGAGTAAAAACAATTTTCAGACAATTGTTTTACTATTAAATCCTGGATTTTCCAGTATTACTTTATATCTACCCCAAATCATAACTTTTTTTAAGTTTGCTGTTGGGCTGAGCCCAAAGAGCATCAAAAGAAAACGGAAGGGTAACAAAAGACATCAAAAACAATTCAATTTACCATGCATGACATGATAATCATTCTGTACTAATAAAAACACAAATAAAACAATCATGACAAAGAATTAGAAATCTTTATTGGTCTCCCACAGCAATCATGTTCTAAAACAATAAAACCATAAACGGCAATACAAAGAACAGCATGCTAACAGCACAATAAAATGGATGTAAAAGTGCATATGCTACTTACTGAAGAGTAAATCTAAATTTTGCTATTTTGGTGAGGCCCACTGATAGGGTGATAATTACAGTAATAAAATTTTGTGTTTATTTCAGACTCACTTCTCTATAAACAGGAACTGTAAGACTGTTTTAAAAGGATACCACAACTAGAAAAAAACCCTGAAGGTTGTTCTGCCCTGTACATCCCAACATAGAATATTAAACCCTTAAAGTTTGCCTTGGGTAGGTTTCATCATTTGTTGTTTTGAAATGGAACAACAGACAAATGGATGGACAAGGTTATTCTAATATTAGATCCACTCTTTTAGTGGTGGTATAATTAAGGACGGGTGAAGATGACCCATATATGGTAACCAATAAATACTGCATCAGAGGTTAATTGTGCTAACAAGACAACAGAGATGTCACCTTTCACCAACTAACAATGGAAGCTGTGCAAGTTTCATGAAAATCTATTAACCACAGGTGAGTAAAGAAGGTCTTTTCCACAAAGCACTGCACTGAAAAAGGATATGAACTTGGTGCGGCTGTTATAGGTTAAGCAGTTTGTGATAAAGAAATTCCTAAATAATTTTTTTTTTAGAAAAGTTTAACTAAAGTAGAGGATTTTTTTCAAGGAATCTATTTTTAGAGTGATTCCTGTGAGCTGAACTGACAGTGTCCTTAGCTTTAAAATTTAAATCCATTGTTCCCATCAAGGACTGTACCCTCTTTATTCTAAGGCTACCCTATGAAGCAACCTAGATTAATTGGTAATTAAGCCAATCTGACCAGATGGTCACCATAAACATAACCAGGGATTTAAAAAGGTCACAAAATAATCCAAATACTATAACACTTGTTATTCGGACCATAGAAATACCCAAGTATACCCCAGAAAAACTAAAGGGGCAGATCCAAATAAGGGAAACTGCCAACATATCTCCAAATAAAGGAAAACATTTCTAAAATTTACCTTAAATTTAAAAGCAATAGTGAGTAAACAGTAGCCCCTACAAATTATAACCTATCCCATCTTAGGTACTTCTAGTGGCAATGTCTGGAAATATTGAGATGTATTCACAAAAAGATGGTATCAGAGTAATTTATTACCAGAGTATACACACTTTAAATTTCACTCCAAGAACTAAATGATACATCTTGTATGAATTCCATTTTTCTTAGTCAATGACTGATTCTTTTCTTAGGTTTTAGACAAATATAAGAACTAACTTTATCAGATATGAAAGAGACATTACTGAGATTGAATTGCACTTCCGACAAATTATTTGGTAATCTGTGATTCAATATTTTATCTATGGACAAAATATTTACCTGTCAAGTGATTTATCAGGGTTAAGAACATGTGATTGTATACAAATGATTAAATTATGCTGAAATCAAAAAGACACTATCCCTAAAAGATGACTGTTTAGTATCAATTCCACGTGGGAACACAATCCGATCAGTAAATATTTTCACATTGTAGACATTATGGGGACCATTGGTTGACATAAGATGACTATTTCAACAACATAACAAATAAAAAAATAATGAAATGCATACCAGCAAAATATCAATTTATCCACAAGCAATTCCGTATTATTTTTTTTGTACTTTTTTACAGTATGTTTTCTTGATATCTATTACAATGTTAAAACAAAGTTTCATCACTCTTTAATGTTTTTCTGTAAGGAACCATCAATTTTGTGACATAGATCCACTGTAATGACTTGAGACTTAATTTCAAATAACTGCACAGAAATTCACCATTTTAGTAAAATGCAGTGTTCTTAGATAAGTTGTCACACTGACTGAAATCAATTTCAGAACATGACTGTACTCTGGAAAGACAATGCTTGCAAAATTCTACTTTTATAAAATGTAATAAATATTGAAACACTTTGAAGATGACAAAGACCTGAAAGGGTTAATTCATGTATGGATTCAAGGCTGACAGTAAAACATGGATACTCTGATCTTTTTCACTTGATGGCTATGCAAATACATAAAAATTCCTGGCAACTAAACAGCTGCATGTACAATGTACCGGGCAATAAGAACTTATATGGATGGACAACAAGTACTATCTTTAAAAAAAATAGTCAATGCAGTAAAAATTGTTCTTTTTTACTTATAATTTTCTATCTTTTATTCAGGAAATAACATATAGCATGCACTTCCAATACAATTTTTTTTTAACGCCACCATGTTATCAGTATTTGGCCAATCAGGAAACAGAATTATGATCAGTTGACTTGCATTTGCTTGAAAGAGCATCTCTAAGTTTAAAGGGTAAAAAACAAAACTATACCGACTGTGTGGGAAAAAAGTACACAGTATTCATGAATACTCTAAGTTGGTTTAGATGAATACACATGTATTTGACAAATTTTGTTTAAGTCTGGTGGAAAGTCTTTTAGTGATAGACTATGACAGATTTTATTGAAGTGTGGAGGTTCACTTCCAAATGACAGATTTTGCTGAGGTGTGGAGGTTCACCTTTACAAGACAGATTTTGCTGAGGTGTGGAGGTTCATCTTTACATGACAGATTTTGTTTAGGTGTAGAGGTTTACCTGTAAATGCAGGATTTTTTTAAGGTGTATAATTTCCTTTGTATCTCAGGAGAATTTGAAGGTATAGAGCTTTGCCTGTATGTGACAGATTTTTTAAGGTGTGGAGGTTTGCCTGTAAATGCAGGATTTTTTTAAGGTGTATAATTTCCTTTGTATCTCAGGAGAATTTGAAGGTATAGAGCTTTGCCTGTATGCGACAGATTTTTTAAGGTGTGGCATTTGTTTGTATCTGACATGTTTTTTAATAGGGCTTTATATCTGATCAATAATGCATTTGAAACCCTATAGAATTCAAAACAGAAGTACAACTGCAATTACTGGTACTCATTTTATCCATTAGTTTTGTTTTTCATTTCTCATATTCTGTTTCTGTGATTGTCACATAAAACTTCATTTAAAACCTTTAAAACACTATCCTTGGCTGTAAATAACATGGAAAAATACTTCATTATTCACGTGTTGCTGGGAATTAACTTGATTTATTAGCAAAAAGGAATGGATAGAAAAGCAAAATGCACAACAAATAAAATTCCTACAAATATTTTTTTTCATTGTAGTTTAGTTCACACTTTAGCCATCAATTATTTTCACACTTTTGCAAATGTTTTTAAAATGCAAACACAAATACTGTGAGCAAGCTCACAACGAGAATACCCCTATTTCAATTGGAGTGAAAACCTAAGTACTATTATCTTCCATTGAAGTTGTCTGTCTACATATAATTTTTTTTATAATCTTAGAGTGTTTTAGGGAAAATATTGTTTTTACAACAAATGTGGACAGATGGACAAAAGATAGACAGGGTTATTCCTTTAAAACTCCAAAAATAATAGTTTGAGGTTGGTATAACAAGAGGCTCCCAGGAGCCTGAATCGCTCACCAGGTTAAATTTTGTCTTTCAATGGAAATAAATTCAACAAGAAGTTGTCTAACAATTTTGACTCAAGAAGATTTTGGTAGGACTTATCATAAGGACCATTACACGGCTCAACAGATCAAAATGAAAATATGACCACAGATAGATCTCATTGTGTTGAACACTTTAACCCTACGTCAGAATCTGGCTAAACTTAATGGCTTTGGAGATATATGCGATAAACTACAGTCTGACCCCTATGTTCTATTTTTAGTAATGGCAGCAATGTTTTTAAGACAAAGATCTAAACACAACTCATTCATACCAAGTTCGGTTCCAATTGGTCAAGTAGTGACAGAGGAGATGATTTTTGAAAGAAATAACATTAAAAATAGCAAAAAAACGTCAAAAAAGGGAAATAACTCCTAAATGGCTTGATGAAAATTGACCATGGATAGACCTCATCATGCTGAACAGATTTAACCTTGTCAGAATTTGGCTAACTGTAATGGTTTTGGAGATATATGTGAAAAACTGCAGTCTTCCCTTATGTTCTATTTTTAGTAATGGTGGCCATGTTTTTTTGACAGATCAAAAACTAAACACAACTTTTGTGCAAGATACCCTAAGAAACATATGTGCAAAGTTTCATATAATGCCGCTCAGTAGTTTCAGAGGAGAAGATTTTTTAAAAATTGTTAATGGACGACGACGGATGACTACGATCGATGATGCCAAGTGATGGCAATAGCTCACGTGGCCTTCGGGAAGGTGAGCTAAAAATGAATCTTGTACATAACACCAAACTTATCTTCATCATACACAAACTTCACTGAAACGTATTGAATGGTTTTGGAGAAGTTGGACTACTAGGTACATGGACAAACAGGACACACAGATGGACATGGGACTCCAGTATTTCCCCTAAATCAAATGTGTCTGTAAGACACTAATGATGCCCCTGCTCGCTAGATTTGCCAAATTAGGAACATGTTTATTTTTATATGAAGACATGGTTTGCAGATTCAGAAATCCTTCTAAGGCTTGTGTTACTTATGGTCTGGGGATCAATGTGAGGATCAGAAATTCCTAAAAATATGCATATCTACATATTGTATCCTGGCCACATAGTGTCATGAAATTCAGTTTGGTAGTGTCAGACTAGTTGCGATGTGAGAAAGAGGACTGATGGACTAATGGACACAAAAAAAATGTTTATACCCCCATAACAAATCCTTAACTTTGCAGCTTGGGACATATTTCTGACAAAAATAACAAAGTCTAACTATCATTCAGTTCTGCAATATTTCATGAAAATAAAGATCCTATGACCTTGCACACCATCAGTATGTGAAGAAATATCCTGCAAAAAATATTTTAGATGTAGTTCAAAAACTACAGAAAGAGATAGCCATACAAGCCATATAGCCCTATTTCTGAACAAAATAAGCAAGTCTAACTATCACCAATTTCCGTAATATTTTATGAAAATCAAAATCCTTTGGCCCTGCACACCTTCATCATGTGTAAAAATATCCTGTAAAATATTTTAGATGTATTTCAAAAACTGTACGAGGAGATGGCCGGACAAGCTATGATCCATATATTTCTGAGTAAAATGACAGTGCAACTATCACCAATTTCCGTAATATTTCACGATAATAAAAATCCTTTGGCCCTACACACCTTCATCATGTGTAAAAATATCCTGTACAATATTTTAGATGTAGTTCAAAAACTGTACGAGGAGATGGCCGGACAAGCCATGATCATGTGTAATCCGGAAGGATGGACTGACAGACAGACAGATGGATGAACGGATGGCACGGCAGACGAATGGACAGATGGACAGGGGTAAATTAATATGCCCCGGACAGTTTGTCGTGGGGGCATAAAATCTTTTTCATAAGCATAAACAATAATTTTTAGTGTATGATACTGAGGAATCTCAATCTTATCACTAATAATCTGCTTAATTCATCATTTTTCAAGTATGTTGATTGTTTTTGTTCCTGTTACATACTTGGATATATAGTCCTATCATTGACATTTCAGGATTTTTTTTGCCAATATGAAGATAATTTGTTGTTTTCTTCTGAACTTACACTGAAACAATACTTTTACCATAAAAATTAGACAAGAAAGTTCCACATTTAACTTGTTAGCTTAACTGCAAATACAAAGACTGTTTTTGATTATTACAAATGAACCAATGTTTTGTTTCATGTAATAAAATCATAACTTGAATCAACAGAATGCATTATAACTGTAATTAATATTAAGGTACAGCATTAAACAAACAAAACATTCATAACAGCAATAACATTGATTGAGAAAAGAAGCACTTCAAAACTACCTTAATGGTGACATGCACAAATGTTCAATTTAACCAATTTTCTTTGGTGTAATTCAAAGCATTATATCACAGCAATTATATAACAATAGACATATAAAAGAGTTCTTACTTCATAGCTATGTTCTAAGTACATGTTTCTTTAATTAGTTGAACAGTTCAAGATCGGGTTCAGGATTCAGTAACTAATACCCCTACATCCCAGAACATATAAATTGACCACCATTATAATCAACATTTTGACATTGTCTATTGTATGATTACATGACAAAAATAGAAACAAAACAATTTTGGGCACAATTATAGAAACTTAATACCAGTTTCGACATCTAATTTTCCTAAATTATCATGCGACATATTGAAGTGTTCAGTTGTGTACAAGGAATTCCCACAACTATTTACCCTGATTGACATTAAAATTACTAATTCACAAATGTCAAGTCTTTCCTCCATTCAAAATCATGTTCTGCATAAAAATCCACCATTCTATAATTTCTTCTTATTCCCTTCTGGGTCAATGAAAAAAATTCAGCCTTTGTTTACGTGACTCCTCAGCAATATCAAGTGTAAATAGAATGATGATATGAGAGTGATCAGTTTCATGCTATCGTCCCATTTCTGAATGTTTTCTATTTATTATAGCATTGAATAACCCCTCAGAAAGTTTATCCCACTTAACAGAAGTGACAGCATAATTAAAAGTGCATTAAAATGTAACATTGCAAGTTTAATAACCATCTGTTAATGGATAAAAAGCAAATGAAGGAACCAGAAAGTCAGAACAAGACCTTCAAAAACTTTTACTGAGGCAGAATGCAGACCAAGGGTTGCTTTGAAATGAGAAACTCTCATAAAATGGATTAAAATAGCATAATTGTATGACATTTTTGGTCTGAACTCGTTCCAGATAATAATGAAAAGTTCAACACCCATCATTTCCACAAATTTTGTCCAAACATAAAATCCTGACAGTATGCACATCTCCATATGGTTATAGTTTGGACACATGAACAGAGAGACAAGGTGTACCCCCCCAAACTTTGTTTGCAGGGGGGTATAAAAAAAAATTCGTTGAAGAAAGGTTAGGAATCCTGGATTCCAGATTTTGTATATGTGGTGTTTGAACCATTCTGATGTTGCATCCAAAAAAAAAAGCAAATAAAGGTGTATGTACCATTCCAACAAATAAAAAAAAATGACCATGAACAAACAGCTATAAGTCATGTACCATTCCAAAAAAACAGAAACATACTTATTTTTGTAAAGGACAGATAAACGTGGAAAATAGTACCTGCAAATAAATTTGCTCAACAGAATCTGCAGAAATTGATATATTGGCAGTGTATAAGCATGTATTATTAAAAAAAAAGGCCAGAACAGCTATAGGTACATGTACTGTTTCATCTAGAAAAAAAAAGAGTGTTAGAAATTCATTGCTTCAGATCTTATGATAAAACAAAATTTGTTAATATCAATAGTCTAAAGTTGAGCATGTGGAATTGCTTCAGGAGAAAGAGAAAACTTTTTCTCAAAAATTCAAAAATTAAGTTTTCACTAGCAAACTGTAAATGAAAATAATAAAAAATTGCCCACCTGAACCATCGAAGTCTGTAACTTTCTAATCCATATTTATCCTTCGTCAATAGGAAATAATCATCTTATAAAAATCCTCAGGTAAAAATGGTTGATAATGACAGAATAATGTTTTATCTGGGATTAATTCGATAACGTCAACTGGTATGTCACCCCAACTCATCCAACCCTTGTTGTACAATACCGGAAATTTCCAACCGATTACCCACCAAATACAGATCGCTGTTATTCTTCTTTAATTGAGCAGTTAAAGGTTTATAAGATAATGATAACACAGACAATGACAAGGGGGTAGGGGAGATAATCATTCAACTAAAGCAATCATTAGATAAGCATTCTTGTAAACAGTTGATGACATAGTATTTTCTGGATGACTAAGTAATGATTAAATAGATTAAAATAGAATTTAAAAGTCTCCACTTAGTCTCTTTAAAATGGTTTACAATGTTACAAAGGCCAAAACATTAGAAATGCTATGTCATAAATACAGAATTGGACTCATTTTAATATAGCGAACATGAAAAACCTCAGACTTCATTGCCAATACATGTACAAAATGTGGAAATTTATATGACATTATTATCCAATATATTGCTTACCATTGAAAAGTGCATACAGGACTAAACCAAAAATAGCTGAAATATTGCTGCTCGGACGTTAAACCCCAACAAACAAACAAACAAACTAAACCAAAAAATCTGAATGGCACTATTTTAAGGGTGGTATAAATTTCAACCTCAATAAAATAACATACCCTTACATGTATTGGCAGTAAAGGGCTTATGTTTTAAGAAAACAAATCTGTTTTGATACCAAAAGCATTGGACATAACATGAAAGACTTAAAAAAATTTGCTTATCAATATAGGAGGTGGTAGACAGAGATAAGCATTAAATTTCTAGCAAGTTTGCAAAATGGAGAAATTCCTCAAATTTAATTATGGAAATAGATATAAACCTAAATATATTTACTCTTGACAGAGGACAACATGTTTTAAAACATGGGATATGGAATTAAATGAGAGCTTACCCTTAACATGAAAGAAACATAATTACATTAGTTGGAAAGAGAACAGACATTTGGTAAATGCCAAACACAAGCAAAATCAATGAAAATAGAAACATCAAATAAATATTTAATTCATCCCTAAAGTTTTCTCTTTTGCTATGAGCTCTCAACACAAATAAAAAAAAAGAGTTGTTCAATTCTTTCCACAACCATCATCTTATGCACATCTGTGACAGTATCAAATCCAAATAAAACTTGTAAACCTGACTATATAAATCTGATATTTATGATGCTATCATAAAATCACACCACAAATGCTTTAATTTACTAATGCTTGCTAAAACATAAAACTCCATTCATTTAATGAACTGAAGCAAACATGGACTATGTCATTAGGGAATGGGGACAGATGGCAAATGTGTAGAGTGTGTCAAATAAATGCCAGGGTTTTTATAAGGATACAGAGCTATACTCCCTAGCTTCTGAGGTTAGAAAATAAATTGATTTAAAGACCTTTCCTTTAATAATTTGAAGAGATCAGAAATCTAAACAACATATTCCAATATTATACATAAAATACATGTACAAGTCCATTGTTTATTGGTATTGTATATATACATGTAGATTTATAATATCTTATGATATAATAATCAAAGATAATAATTCCTATGGCTTTAAATACATACATGTTTCTCACTTTACGAATCTGGGATTGCTATTATTGATTACAAATATCCCAACCCTGATTGTTCATGATGTTTTTGATTGCATGGCCAGTATGTATTTAATGAGTATGCTATGATGGCGCAATGTTGTTTACAAGGACAGAAGTTGAACTTCTGAAAAGGTCCATTGCAACAATTGAGTGGGAAACAGGCTCAAGCTTGTAAAAAAAAAACAATGTAGAACACTGATCCTGAACCTACAGAGATATTGTTTGAAGGATGCAGATCATGTTCAATACCAATGAATAGAAGCATTTATAAAATATATACAAATGCCATGTGTCAATAAAGTATGTTAATCAGGTTTCAAGTCCACTTAATGATGCACCATCCATATTCAAATAAAATGAAATCGGAAATGCAGTTTGAAACAGGTTTTTATTTTCTATCAATTAAAATATTAATAAGTTGGTTCTATGACTACCCATAACAACCCAGTTGTTCGCCGCTCATGGATGTCTTCCTAAATTATTAAAACCCTTTATTTTTCTCAAACACTGTGATAATGACACCCAAGAGTTAACACTCCTTTTTACTTGAACATTATTGAATTATTATGTAACTACAGACTCATACAGTACTCCAAAACTATGACTTTATAATCACTTATCAAACTGACAATTCCAATCAATTTAAAAAGTATAAAGAACCAAGCACACTTCTCTTCCAGCAATAGATCTAGAATTACACAGTTTTGATAAATATTTTAGTATTTTAACATTTATTAGTGAGGAGAGTCGTTAGCAATATTTCCTCTGTGGAGTTGTAAATCTGATGCTGTGAGATAAGAGAAATATTCATCAATATTTAATGATTTCAAAACTCTAAGCCTAAAATAGATGATATAATATCACGTTTGAATTAACTGGGAATGAAAAAAATTGCCCCCTGTCACTAGGCTATACCTATAGTCCTGCCCTGCTTAATTGATGGACAACCAAATCTTTTTCTGTAAGGATAAATGACAACCAATTAATTAAAATTTGAATATTTCTTGGAATAAACTATATTCTAGTCAACATTGTAAATTTTCATTTAAGTTTCATATCAATTACAAAAAATTAATCAAAGTACTATTACATTAGCACTGGAGACTTTGATTCCTGTGAAAAATGTAGCATGAACAAAATTTTTTAGATTGCATAATATAAAATAGAACTGGGATTAAATGTTTGCATTTTTCATATTATTTAGAACTGTTTTTTCTCATATGTATAAACTGAATGTCAATCAATTATTGATTTCTGAAGTATGAACTGAAATCAAAAGTCAAACTTATTAACATTAACAAATTTTGTTCCATATGTTAATTTTTATTACCATTCACTAACTATATTAGCAGATTATTTATCCTACAGTGTAATTATACTAAAAAAAAAACTTCAGCTTACAAAAATAACTTTCTTGATGAACAAAAGATTTTCCAAAACTTGACACTTTTGATCAACTTGAATTTTCCCGCCAATTTTACTTGGTTAAAATCACTGCTCTTCACTTCCTGTTTATTAATGGTAAAATTTTAATGATAGGATAGAGATTTTGACTAATTAATGTGTTAATTGGAATATGCTTAACACATTTAATGCTTCTAGACACATAACTGCAAGAACTAAATCCCCAAATGAAAAGTTATGACTAGATATCTTTCAAGGCAAAAAAGGGAGTCCCTCAAATCTGCAGTTGATTTGAAGACAAAATCTTAATTTTATTTGCAGAAATAATTGAATAATTTTGAGATGAATAATGGCAGAAGTATATTCACTGGTTGTAATAGAGGAATTGAATGATATAAAAGGAATTACATTTGGACTATGTATTTTTTGTGTAGTGTTCAGAAATAGTAGGGAAGTTCCAGTCATGGAATGACAACATTAGGTACATATATTTTGATACTGAAAGAAAAAAAAATGTTGTTCCAAAATTTGATGAAACTTGTTCCTAAGTAATATGTATAAAGCAATAGTGGCATGCTGAACAGTTGATAAATAATTGGTGATCAAAACTCAGTATGGTGATGTCTTAGTGTAGCTGTAATGTTATTCAACAATAAAACTGTGCAAATTTTCTCCATCCCCAGTGAAATCTAGAAAATATTTTCCAGTTTTCCAGGTTCTAAATTTTCATTTTAAAACAAAAAAACATGTAGTTATTTATTAGGAAACATTCATTATCAAAAATAATACAAATTGTCTTTAACAGAATTCAAGCATGCATTTAAGGTGACATATCCAGCATAATGCCAAACTAAAATAAGGGACTTTTCAGCATGAAATATCAATATTTTCAACAAGATACCCATAGGTCTACATGCCTCCTCTAACCAGAATCTGCTCCTAATTACTATAAATGATACTGACCATTTCCAGCATTTCCTCTAATGCAGTAAACAAACCTCTCTCAGTTTACTAACAGTATCTATTGACCAAGACAACAACATTTTTATCATACTAATGCCATTCCCATGTTAATACAAGAATGACAGACAAACAGCCAAAATATCCTGAGATGACAACACAAGACTATATTGTACTAACATATTATCTTTAATTGATGCAAGCCACTCCAACAATTCAGAACAACAGCATGGTAATCAGTGATGATAGAGGGCTAATATAGTTAGGCTGATTTTTCCATGGCCAATCAGGTTCTATTAGTGGTATTCTGAGTCAATATGCAAATACTACAAAACTGTTCTCCTTTGTGCACTAAAATGTATATGTTAGTGAATGTTCTCCATGAAACCATGGCTTTACAATCTTTTAATTTCACATACCGATATCGATATATTAACGGTGTTCTATCCATTAATAATCTTAAATTTGGAGAATGACTTCCGTTTATTTATCCACCAGAACTAGAAATTAAAGAGACTACTGACGTAACTTCCTCCGTGTCAATTTTAGACCTTCACCTCGAATTTGGTGACTGTAGTTATCTCAGTACAAAAATATATGACAAACCAGATTTTAAAATTATAAACTTCTCTTTCTTGTGCAGGAATATACTTGTTTGCCCTACATGTGTTTATATCTTTTATATATGTTGCTACAAGATTGAAGTCATCACTACAGAAGTTTTATGGTCGTCATCATAAACTCGTGGATCGTTATGGTGTATCCATCAGTACCATGAAAACTGATGTATTCAACGGGTCATAGTTTTCCTTTCCTCGTTTGTCTACCCCGGACTTGACTTTTTATGAGCAACTCGGCGGGTGTTTCTAGAAAAGCAGAGGACACTTACCCTACCGGTGGACCTGGTCCATGCTCCCAGTTTTTAGCGGAGTCCGAGTTGCTCATTTACTTTTGTTACTCTGTATGTATGATTTTAGTTACTTTATGTTCTTTGTTGTGTATGTCTGTTTTCCATGTCTGGTCTTTGTCCCTGGATTACATTCTTTTGATTACTGCTATAACCTTGGTTCCCTTGATTACTCTTTCAGTTGTAAAGGTATGTCAGGGCTAGTAGTCACTACTCTGGATCCTCAAGATGCCATCATTGCCTTAGAGATGGGCTTTTGGACCAGGGTTATAAGAAAATATGTCTCATATGCTGCCCAAAACAGTTTTTCTGCCAATGCCCATATTTTAATGAAAAAATATTCTGTTTCTATTATAGATGATAGATTTTCATTAATTTGCTGTTGTTTTTACTTGTATATTATTATCATTTCATCTTGAACTTGATGCACCTTCCACACTGAGTTCCAAGACTTTTTGAAAATTGTTACTAGGATTTACAACTTGTTTATTGTATTTAGTTATGTTCCCATAGTGGCGAAACTTATTGTTTTTGTTTCAACATTTTAAATTCTTCTTTCCTGTATACTTTTGTCAGGCTATATTCTCAAGAACGACTGAACAAATTCAAACCTAACTTGGCTCAAAAGTAGGTCACCATATGCTGATGTGCAGTTGCTATCTGAATGATCAAACATGGCCACCATTTAAAAATGAAAATAATCATATCAAAATGGGAAAAAAATCTTAGACTTGATATTTGGTTTAAAACAAGGGGCTCCCATGAGTCAGAATCACTCACCTGGTTAATTTTTTGCCTTTCAAGGCCAATAGCTCTTACAAGGAGTTGTCCAACAATTTTCACTCTAGGATACTTTGGTAGGACATATCATAAGGATCATTTCATCAACAGAAAGTTTCATTCTATCCATCATAGTTTTCATGATATTGGCTGAAAACTGTAAAAAGAACATCATTTTTCATTTTTCAAGGCAATAACTCTTACATGGAGTCATCAGACAACTTTGATCCCTTGGATACTTATGTGAGCACTATGATAATGATCATTTTAGCAATTGAAAGAATTTGGCTAAACCTAATGGTTTTGGAGATATTTGCAAAAAAAACTATTGTCTGACCCCCATGTTCTATTTTAAGTAATTACAGCCATAATTTTTGACAGATAAAAAATCCCCAAACCAGTTCTATGCAGGATACCCAAAGGAACACTCATACCAAGTTTGGTTCCAATTGGTCAAATAGTGTCAGAGGTGAAGATTTTAGAAAGAAATAACATTAAAAATAGCAAAAAGCGTTGAAAAAGGGCAATAACTCTAACATGGCTACACAGATTAAGACGAAAATTGCACCACAGATAGATCACGCTGAACACTTTTACCCATTGTCAGAATTTGGCTAAACATAAGGGTTTTGGAGATGTATGGGAAAAAATACTGTCTGACCCTTTTGTTCTATTTTTAGTAAGAGCGGCCATGTTTTTCAATGAATCGAAAATCCCCACATCAGTTATATGCAAAATACCCCAAGGAACATTTATACCAAGTTTGGTATCAATTGGTCAAATAGTGTCAGAAGAGAAGAGTTCTGACAAATTGTTAACGACAACAAGGGACGAAGGCAACGACTGACGCCAAGTGATGGCAATAGCTCACATGGTCTTTGGCCAGGTGAGCTAAAAAGGTCATCACGGGCTTCCAGTTGGCCATATTGAAATTCAGAAAATGTCTGCCATTCCAAATTATTTAGAAAAATCAGGAACCAGTTGAAACTGATTTTGGGGCCTCCTGTGACAATGGGAATATTTGGGGAACATCTGTGTTGGTATCCAACGGTATTAGTACAGTCAAACCTTGGTACCTCAAACTCAAAGGAGCCATTGAAGTGAGTTTTAGTTATAGGCAGTTTGAGAAATTGAAGATAATATTTTTCCAAATTTTTCTTTTGCTGGTCCAAGTTCGACTTTATCACTAGAAATTGCTTACGTATTGTCAGTTCTGGGATATTTTTTACTCGCTTAGGGAGGTTATGTTGATTCGTGGACATTAAAAATGCTATGTGTGCATTAAAAAACTTACAGTGTTAAAGTTTCATGGTCAATAATTTGATTTCATCTAATTTTCTTTGATGTCATTGTCCTGACAAATTTCTATACTGTAAATATAATGTTAGATTAAAACTACCTAATTAGTTATGACTTTGATATTACCTATAGTTAACTAAATAAGTAAAATAAGACTTTGCTTAATGATAGGGTTTCATTTTTTTCATACCTTTTATTACACAAGCTGACAAAATTGCTGAAGAGTTTAAGTTAGTGAGAGTTATTCTCTAAAATTTATTACCATACAGACCAACTAGTCAGTTCAAGTGTGTGAAAAATCAAATTAGAAGAAATCCAAGGTTGCATTTTTTTTGTATTTTTATTGATTATATAGAAGAACAGTTTGGTACTTGAAATTGTGTTACAGAAATCCTGGGTAATTGAGCCATCCCAGTTCGAGCAAGTGAAGTTTGACTGTAGCTGTTTTTATCTTCACTTATTTATTGTTCATATCTTCTGTACTGTTTGACTGGTGGCAATTTGATGCTGTCCATTTGTGTTGAAATATACCGGAAATAATGAACAATGATAGAAGCAGGTTTACCATGCTATAAAACGTGGTTTCACCCACATTTCATTTTGAAATGCTTGTACTAAGTCAGGACCATTGTGGTAGTGATCCAACTTTCCAATGTTTGCCCTGATACTCCCATTTGATATACAGACTTTCCTATTACACCATTCCTTCTGACTACCGCCTAGATTTGTTCAGTTCAGTAAATTTGTGATTACCATTCATAAACAGAAATGTCACTATATAGTGAAGACATTTGTAAATTTTTAAAACACTTTTCAAGATGGGACATAATTAGGAGACAACTATATTGTATTTGAAGTATTGGAATTGTCAATCATGGATTTGACAGTGGCAAATAAGTTTGCTGGCATAAGCAGAGCCAGTAAACAGACATTTGCCACTGTCAAATCAAGATTGACAATGACAAGTATTCAAACAAAATACAGCATTTCCATTATAATGCAACTGTTCAATTTATCTGTGAAAAAATGACAATTAAGTAAAGAGCTTTCTGACATGCAGCATGATACAACCTCAGCATGTTAAATTCTGGACACAATATTACTATTTGACATACTTAAGGTTTAAGGACTTACAGTTAATTATGGAATAGCACCAAATTTAAAATTCAATTAAAAATTTTGAAATCAGACTCAAAATAAAAAAAAACTGGATTTTTTGGGGGTGTGAGTCTTTTGACCCCTTCTAACTGGAAAACTGTAAGAGATATCTGAAATCTGAATGAAAAATACAAGCAGGAATTTTCATTTTAGTGAATTCAATGAAAAAATTTTCAAAATTGGACCAACAATAAAAAAGTTGGTTTTTTTTTTCAGGTAAGGCCCAATTTGTGCCCCTTCAACTTCAAAAAAGTTATAACCTAAGCCTACCCTTTATAAAATTTTAAAACAGAATTTTAACCCGCAGAGATTGACATCTGAATCATAACAATCAGATGAACAATTAGCTTTGCCTATCTATTCTAACAATAACACCACAGAATATACAATCAATCATGACATTTACAACATGGAATTTCCAGTCTTATCCTTAGAAATTCTAAGTTACAAAAACATTTTACAAAAGATTTTAGATATATTACCAATAGCAATTTAATTAAGGTTCATGTACCTGGTATGAGTTGATTATGTTAAATAGTGCTGTATGGAGCAATACTGTAATAATGTTCAGAATAATTTATTTTTTAGGGCAACAAATTCACGAAATTATTCCCTCACTAGAATCTAACCAAAATGCATTTGAAACAACTCAGCATCAAACAATGAAAATAAGTTTCTCCAAAACAGAAATGTGATTAAAACCACAAATTTTGAACTCCCAAAAATTTTGATAATACAGCAGCTATGCTGGAAATATACAGTAACTGTGTTGTCACTTCCAAGATAAACACAATCATATAATCTTTGATATTTTAAACCTCTCTTTTATGGTAAATAAAACCCCTGTTCAGACATTTTTACCCTGCCCCCTTTTGATAATTTGACCCCTCCTTCCACCTGTATCAATTTGTCAAATTATGATAGAGAAACCCCCTTCCTACAAAATTTTTAGAAATGCCTAAGAGTATATCTACCCTCTCTAGTCAGTAAAAAGTTATGGAGGCTAAAATAACCATACTTGGGGTTAAGTAAGTACAAACCCTGGAGTCAATATTTCATACAGTACACTGACAAGTCAATATTTTAGGGGTCAAAATATCATATGGCACAGATAGTTCAATTCCAGGGTCAATCTTAGAAATACAGAGGTCAACTTCATAGAAATGGCAAATGCAGTCATAAACCACGTCCTGCAGTATCTAGCAGTCCATCTGTTGCAGTGTCCAATGTCCACCTTATCAATGAACCTTATCATAAAATTGCCTTAATTTTCTATAAATCACAAAATCCTTTTACCAATAGATTTATGGACAAATTAAACTCAGATATCCTTATTATCAAATTTATAATGTTACTCTATCAGTTCAGATGAAATGTCCAAGTTTATGGGTCAGTGGCTGCAATAAAAAGGGTTGTTTTAGAAAGGTGACAGATGTTTTAGACAATAACAGTCCACTTTATAAATGGATAAGTACGGATAAAGCACAAAATGAATGATGATTTCATTGGATAAATATAAATACAAGTTACTTCCATATAGTTGCCCTTTAATAGAGTACAAACATAACCAGGTTCTTGAAACATAAAAAAACCCTGGTATATAGTAGACCAGCATGATGGATAAACAAATAACCCGAGACGTCTGAGGTATTTGTATTTGCTTTTATGGACAAATAGAGTAACATTATAAATTTGGTAATAAGGATATCTGAGTTTAATTTGTCCATAAAGGCAGCTTTGTTTTTTCTTGGATAAAAACTCCTAATGCTCATACCTAAGGAACAATCAATTCATTATTTTCATTGAATTTTGCCCAGTAGTTTCTGGGAAGAAAAGTTTTGAAAGTAATAACATTAAAAATTGCAAAAAGAAGTATTAAAGAGCAAGAACTCCAACATGGCTAAAATTACAGATTAATGCAAAAATTTGACCAAATAGAGATCTCATCATGCTTCACTTTTACAACCATGTCAGAATTTTGATAAACCTAATGGTTTAAGAGATATATGCAAAAAACTTCTGTCTGACTCCCATGTTCAATTTTTGGTAATGGCAGCCATGTTTTTCAACAGATCAAGATTCCCTGGAATGGTTCTATGCAGAATAGCCTTAAGATCAATTATACCAAGTTTGATTATAATTGGTCTACTAGTGTCAAAGAGAAGATTTTTTTATAGCAATAACATTATATTAACAGTACAATAATAACTCCAACATGGCTTTACAAATTTACATGAAACTTTGACCACAGATAGATCTCATCATG
Organism: Perna viridis; assembly: GCA_037379345.1. Lineage (NCBI taxonomy): Eukaryota > Metazoa > Mollusca > Bivalvia > Mytilida > Mytilidae > Perna > Perna viridis. The sequence goes on from CM074520.1 coordinate 2,460,037, forward strand.
CTGAACACTTTTACTCCATGTCACAATTTTGATTATCCTAATAGTTCACGAAATGTAAGCAAAAAACTTCTCACTGACCCCTATGTTCTATATTTAGTAAATGCATCCATGTTTTTTAACATGAAAAAATCCCAATTCAATTCTATGCAGAATATCCTAAGAAACATCCATACCACGTAAGGTTCAAATTGGTCCAGTAGTTTCAGAGGAGAAGAGTTTTGAAAAATTGACGCAACAGATGATGGATGCCAAGTGTTGGCACTCCATGAGGCCAAGTGAGCTAAAAATCAGGACAGCAAGTCTTCAATTCAGGTATAAGTTACAAACTAGACATAAAAATGACACAATGGACATATAACTGTCACTAAACACTGACATAGTGGACACATAACTGACACAGTGAAACATAAGTACATTTGATCTCATAAAGACACAATACTGACACAGTATACTCAAAACCGAACACAATGGTCACATATCTGACAGTGGAACTTAACTGACACAATGGATACATAACTGACACAGCAAAACAACTGAAACAGTACACACATTACTGACATATTGGACATCTAAATGACTCAATGGACACATAACTGACACAGTGGCCACATAACTGACTCAATGGACACATAACTGACCTATAACTGACAAAATGGACACAAAACTGACACAGTAGGCACATAACTAAAACAGTGGATACATTACTGGCACAGTGCACACATCACTGACACAATGGACATATAACTGACACTGTGGACTCATAAATGAGACAGCGGACATATGAAGACACAGTATGCAGTTTTTTCAAGGATGTATCACAGATTGGATTACTACGTGATCATGAAAATTTTGGATCCCCTAAAAGACATATCCTAGTATGACAAACAATAAAAACAAACACTACTAAATGTGTACATGTATCTGCAGTCATAAACCATGTCCTAGATGGTTCTTCTGACGCAGTTGGTATAGTTTCACTTTTACCCTTTGTCCTTAAAGACACTGGAAACGTAAGTCTATTGGGAAAAATACTGATAACTCGGTGGTGTTTGAAAAACTGTATCAAAATTGCGTGACGTGTTATTTTCATAAATGAAATATAGAATAATTATTAGTTAAAAGAACAAAATTTTACTGTATCTTATTTTTGAAGATAGTACTTGTTTTCTCTAAGGCTTCCACCTTGATTTGATATAGAGCAAAATATCTTTGTTTTCCAAGATGTTTTTATCAAGCCATAATAATCCAAAGGAAAATAACTTCTACAATATGTATATACACCAAAATCATCAAAGTGTTCTACAGTAATGCTAATACATGTAAAAGTAAAATTTTGCTTTAAAAGAGAATCATAAATATCTGTCAGTATTTATCAGACCTACAAGAAAACACAAAATTTGTAAGAAAGCTGGTTCTGAATTAGTTTTTTTGGATGCCATTATTTCCAGTGGTTTTCAGGACTGTAGTTTTGCTCAAACAAAATCAGTCTCTAAAGAATTTGTTGTCATTTTATCATTAGAGAGTTTTTTCCAGCGTTTCACCCATTCTTTTTTCATTAAAGGGTTTGCTTTGCTTTCTATAATAACACTTACCTCAGAAGACTTTTAGCAGCAAAACAGGTATGTACTTTGTATATCCTCAAGCTATCACAAAAAATTTGCTAATCATTGACTCAATAAAGATCTATCCTTTTGAGAACTATAAACTATTTTTACTGAATCATTCAAAGCATTTTATCTGTTAGAAGTAGCTATCATCCTGCTGTTACCATCAGCTTGTAATCAAAGATAAAAAAAATATCTGTCAACATCAAAGAGAACTACCTCCAGGTAATACACAGGTAGGTAAAGGTGTGAAATAGTATAACTCTTGTAATGGACAGTCAAATACCATGATTTATATGAATACCAGGGCAAAATGGCATTTAGATGACAAATATTCTTTAGAGTCTCGATGCACGAAATGAGAACTTTTAAAAGGGGCCAGTGGGGGGGGGGTGGGGGGGGGGGGGCAAAAGCATATCTTAGATAAAAAGCTATTTATTGTCCATGTTTCTGCGATATAAAATAAATCCTGTAACTAGTAAATAATTGTAAATAAGGGTATAGCTTAAAAAGATTAATAGTTATGGAGATTGGAAACTGGTTTTAGCATGCAATCAAAGAATGATTCTCAATAAGTACAGAAACAAGAAAAAAAAGCAAGGTGTGGACAGACAGATAAAGAGACAATCAGACAGATACAGACACTATAATCACTCCAGTTTTTCAAAAACAGGGAATAAGATGAACTGACATGACATAAATTGAACTGCAAAGTTTTCTGACAAGGAAATTATAACCTCTGGTGGCAACAGGTCAGTGGATAGCAAAGAAAATCCAACCTCAACCTAAGACTAAAAAAAAAAAAATAAAAGATGAAATATTTGAATACTATCCCTGTATAATTCTATTGATGGGAGTATGACGTTGTCTGTCAATAGTGCAACCACTATATAATAAAGCCAGCTCAAAACATTAGAAACTGCCATTATACATTCAATTAAATGTATTAGCAAGAGTAAATGACTAGAACTACAAGCATTATATCAACTTATATCATGAATGATTTTTTTCGCATAAATCAATCTTAAAAATTGAATAAAAATGTCAAAATGTTACAATTTTAAAGTAGAAAAAAAAGAAGAAAATATCTTAAATTTTTGACATTCCTAAACAACTAAGAAAAATGCCTTCTGATCAGGAAGGAACACACCTGCCAGACATGTTCTTAAAACAGGTTTTAATTTGTTGGCTGTATGTATAGATCAGAGTAACATTGTAAAAGGGTGACTTCACTACTAGATCACACCTTAAAGTTACTACTCATATTTCAGATGTTGTGTGAAGTCTCTCACAATCAATTATTATAAAGAAAAGAACATAATTACAAGTCAGGACTATGTAAACTGAATTAATAATTCAGGATTTAAATTTTCTAATACAAAAGATGACCAATATGGCCATCAGATAAGATGTAGTGTCAGATACAGTTTGTGGTTTTTAGTATTATTTAGTCAACTAGATATGGACTAATCGCATGACAGTGTACAATAACTTTCATAAATCAGTGAACATGCCATACTTAAATTATACCATATACTGTATACCTATGATATTGGCCATTCCAGAGACTGGTTTCTGCCATATTAAAATGGAATCTTAACTTAAACTTTGGACAAGCAATGTATCACAAGAAAACATGTAAAAAACAGGAATCCATTGAAGAAATGGAACCTTACAGATAATAGTTTATCAGTACTTTACAGTGATAGCAAAGATATGACAAGGTAAAAACTAAAAACTGCTTCATAGAAAATAGAAAAATATCAAGGTATAGCACTTGCAAATCCAGAAATTCAAACGAGGGGTCTTCTGACTGACCTATGAGTTCTTTAAAGCAATCTACAGTGATTTTTTTAATATAACCAATCAAAATAGTCCAGCCTAACGGTTCCTCTGGATCCATATCTGTATAAAAACAACAAGACACAATTCATTCTATAATATACAGCAAGCATTTGAAGGAATGGTACAAGGACTAGCATATAGCGAGTAATTTTTGAAAGGAGGAGCAAATTTTGCAATTTGCTCTACGAATAGGCGTATTCAATATTTACAAAATAAAAACTATTTGTAAAAATATCTAAGTATTTTTTACATTCCCAAAACCTCGCGAATGTAGTGAAAAATTAGAACTTCGCAAAAATTTCTTCCTAGAACTTAGTTCATCACCTTAGCATTTTGCTATGTGCTAAAAATATATACGGAAACCAACATTCATCCTATCAGCAATACTACATTTTTTTTTAAAATTCCTGGTTCATTGAGTTTGAATAAAACTATAAAACAGTATTAATATGATAAGACATTTAATTCTGCTGTTGCTCACTCAAATCTGATCTTCACCTTACTGTGTTGTGAACCAAAAGACATCAAAGATTTCATCAAGACAACATACTTGGTTCAAACATTCATTTATCTCACATAGACATCTGTAAAAGATGTACACATCTTTCATCTTTTCCAACTTTCTGACCTGTGAAATTCTACCAAGATGTTCAAGTTTCATTCATTAATGAGGAAAGTATCTTGTTTCCCTGCACTGAACTGCCTTTCAATGAAAGTTCTCAGGTGACAGAGTGATGAATGTGAGAACTAAATTATAAAAGGGAATCATGGACACATTTCATCAAAAATGTTGTCAATGTGTGATTATTACAGATACTGAGTAATGTAATATGAAACAAAGTAACACAGAACTGAGTACATAAACACATACAGAGTTCATAACAAGGCCTCCAATGATATAAAATTACACCAAGCTGGTGCTACTCAACTGGTTGGGATAACTGAGTATCCTTTGCCTTATAGCACACATGTTCCTGTATATTGCTTGTTCCTTCCTCTCAATTTAAGTACATTAAACATATAAAATTGATGAAGAATCCATAATCTAGAGGCTCTAGAGAGTCTGGATTGCTTGCATGACTCTTTTTTTTAAACGAAAATACACAAAGACTATGTCATTTAGGTTATTAATGTAAGAGTCTATGAAAATAATTACTGCAAATAATTACTATAGAAATATTGATTTTCTTGTAATTAAAATGATGGCTAAATTTATGTTGTGGTTAAAATTTCATTGACAATTTTTATCCATGAAATAGATGACCTTTAACCCCAATAAACATTTCTACTCCTACTGTACTGATAACTGATAATAATAACAAACTCTACATATTAAAGAGGCTGTGAGTGAATAATGGTGGAAAAAAAACCATGTAAGGTTCCCATGTCAGTAATTCCAAGTATAAATTATATGAAATGCAATGCAATTTTATCAAAGGGAGATAACTTACTTTTCCTCTATCATTCTATTGTATTTTCTGCATCCTCTGACACTTCTAAGATGAATGAACTGTCAGTTCTTCTTCAATTGACCATGAACTATGTGCCCAAATTATCAAATTCATATGTTTTTTTCTGAGCATGATTCATAATTTTTCTGAGTATGATTCATTATTTTTCAATATTGCCTGATTCTTACAGAATCCAGCACTTACCACTAGAAGTCATAATTTATAGAACTTTTTATTCAATATTTCCTTCTTTTTTATGGTCTTTCATATTTAATTTAGAAAAAACCAAAATCACACAAATCAGGGGAAATAACTTCTACATAGGGGTCTGATTTAGACCATTGGTCCAGGTGAGCCAAGAAAAACACACACACAAGAGAAACCATAATCTGATCATTTTTTTTCCTAACAGCACACTTTATGAATAATAAAGAAAAGAGTACCTATACAATCTGAGTGTTGTGGAACCTACTGTACAAAAGGTCTATGATTAAAACACCTCGCTGAAACAGTTATGAATTACTTGCTAAGTGTAAAGTGCCCCACCATCTCAATTTTCACTGACATTTGCCTATGATATGTCATTGGTGGCATTTGTTTGGTTAGTTGCCTTTAGAAAATGAATTTGACAGAATCTTTTGTACAATAAAAGTTTACTTTATATACCCATAAATAACTACAATATTGTGCACTCCAACATGTAAAGTACTACTAACCTGTATATGTTTGATTCTCAACTAGTAATCTCCAATCTCGTTAGAATTCCAATATTTTATAAATGAATGTGTCAATATCATGTAATTTGACAATCAGAACAAAAAATGAGATAAACACAGAAAATCAATACAATCATAGTGCCTCCATACTGACTGCTTCCCTTCCCTAATCAGAAAAAAAATGTCATTCACAAATAGTGGGAGCTCTATGAGAATTACATTTTATAAGCATGGCCAGTTCCAATCACAATTAAAATCCTTTCTCTTACAGTTTTTATCATCATCAGTTGGGCTGGTTACAAGATTTCAATGTATTTTTCCAATGTTTAGAATTGCCAATGCAAAAAAAAAAAAATTTGAATAGTGAATTCATCTGATATAAAAAAAAATTTAGTAAAATTAGAGTAATATCCCAGCTTGATTGTGGATGTTATCAAATACATTGAGGCACATGCATATCAAATACATTGAGGCACATGTATATCAAATACATTGAGGCACATGTATACCAAATACATTGAGGCACATGTATATCAAATACATTGAGGCACATGTATACCAAATACATTGAGGCACATGTATACCAAATACATTGAGGCACATGTATATCAAATACATTGAGGCACATGTATATCAAATACACAAAATTTCAAGTTTTCTAGCAAATTTTTTTAAAGAAGCTGGTATAGTTTCTCTTTTCACCCGTTGACATTAAGGACACTCTTCTATGGGAACGCAAGTCACCTGATCACAATTCTGTTTCCAAATTGGTCAAATACTGCTAACTTAGTGGCATTCACAAAAAACTTATCGAAAATTTGAAATAGATTTCGAAAAAATGTATCAAAAATTTGAAATTGTGTGCCATTTGTTATTTTCTTTATATACAAGTCAGCTTTCTATTTTTTAAAGATAGTACTTGTTTTGGATACTAGCCACTTTAAAGCAATAAATTTGATTGTAACACTGTGCATGTGACCTGCATGAATCTAAAGAAAGGTGTCTCTGTGTGTATTTAATAGTTTTGTCTTTCGTATTGTAAGTCCTAACCATTTTGTAAAACATGTATTTCACCCATAGATCTCCCCTTCTTGATATCCCAAATTTTTGTTGGCGCTTCCTTATTTTCTTTTAGCACTTCTTAAATCATTCTACTGATAATACATGTATATAAATAAACCCTCAAATATAGGGCATCTAAAGGGACATTTTAATGATACCCTGCCATGTTTGTTTTTGGGAGGGGTGGGGGTAAAAAACTAAATCCTATCTGAAGCCTGGGTAACACAGCATTCACACAAATTAGTTATTCCTAATGTGCCATGGATTTGACTGAAAACACTTAGTTAAAGTAAGCCTAAGTTTCACTATTAAGACTCAAACTTTACAGGTATCGAAAACTGATATCGAAAGTATAATCCAACTATAACAATAGGCTCCCTGAGTCCACAGTTAATGGCTTTAGCATTGTACTTTTACTGCAGAGTAAAATATCCTATTAAATCTACATAACAAAATATCATCATATAAAATGATAATTACTAAAATAAAAATAATTAAAAAATGATTTAGAAATATTAAATGGGTCCTGAAAATCCCTATGGGTTATAACATTACCATTAAGTTTGGATATATTACCACAATCTGTAAGCCATATAACACTCAGGCTCTGTTGGGAAAGCAATTATTCTCCATCCAAGTGTTCTGGACATTTAGATTTCAATTTGATCTGAAACTAATATCATTTTTCACAAAAATAACCTGGAAAAGTTATTATATTAATCCTAGCTTTATGCACAATAATTAAGCATTAGATATCGTTGCATCTGCTTCCTACCTTCTCAGTTATTAGTGTGATATAAAGAATTGGATACCATCATCACAATGACACAATATTTTTCAATCAAGACAAGAAACTGTAATTTTAGTAAACATTCTTTGCTCAAAATTTTGAAATTTCTAATTTGGATTATCAATGGCACTTTTAACCATGTGGTACATATCCGATAAACCAAATAAAACATGAATGATCAGTAAGACACATTAGTGAATGACAAGTGACAAAGAAAAGCTCAGAAGACTGCAACTCACTTACACTAGAATCATGTAAAACAAGTGAGTTGAATTATCTCCCCTTTCAGACAAAAGTTTTCTTCCTTCGTGCTCATATGCCAAACATTCCTATAAAGATTCATAAAATCTATTAAGCGGTAAAAGAGGAGTTATGAAATATGAGTAAGTAAGACTCTAAAGATATGTATAATGTCTTGTTTTCTTTATCTTTAATTTTTATATGTAATCTATTTAACTTGGTATTCATTGTATATAGAGACTGTTGTAGAATCCTGTTTTCACGTTCATTCCATGTACTTGGATTTTGACGTATTCCAACTGTCATTGTTGATGCTTCTAGAATTACCTCCCCTACCAATATCTACTATAATTTATGCTCTTTACACACTAAGATGTCTAACCTTCCTTTAAAATGAATTAGCAGTTTCAGAAAAATTCCTCTACTAGAGATGTCAACACAGAGATGAATACTGCACAGATAAAGTGATTCCTATTAGCCCCCTACAAAGTTTGTAGATATAAGTACATGTATGAGGAGCTCCCCTAATTAATAGAGGATTCACATGTATAAGGGCACATACTGGTAGTGAAATAGTTAAAGAAGGGGGGCTCTTACAACAACAATATCTGGTATAACATGGGGGCTATTAGTCCTGTTACCATAATATAGGGGCTATTAGTCCTGGCACCATAATATGGGGCTATTAGTCCTGACACCATAATATGGGGGCAAAGTCCAATAAGTGTTTCAAGGATATGGGGGGAATAAGTCCACTGTGTAATAATTTCATAGGTCTCACTAACCACTTCTAATGTTTACATTATTTTACATGTTAAAAAAGTAATTTTCAAAGTTTCACTGTGAGTTCACAGGACAAATGACATTTTAAAGTTGCATACCGTTGCGAAGCTTAGAAAATAAGGCTTCCAAAATTATTATGCTAATGGTACGATGATTGTAGAAATTCTTCACAAAATTTACTTGAATAAACCATACTGAAAATCCACATTTTCACCTTTTCTGCTTACTGACAGCATGGAGGCAAATTACTCACACATGTAAACAATATTCATACACTTTTGTCCTTAATTACATATATGATTTTAAAGTACACATTCTCAGCTTTATTTTGACTACTTTTAGCCATAATACACACAAATAATGCACTTACTACGGATATGTCAAGGTCCAGTGTGTTTTTGGTACTACATAGGGGGTGGCCATTTGACCCGGAAGTGGTTAGTGAGACCATAGATATGGCAGTGTTAATATTTCATGAATATGAGGGCTAAGTCCACTAAGTGTTAATGTTCTATGAGTATGGGGCTAAACCTACAAAGTGTTATAATGTTTTATGGGTATGGGGCTAAGTCCATTAAGTGTTAATATTTCATGGATATGGGGCTAAACCCACTAAGTGTTAATGTTTTGTGGGTATGGGGACCAAGTCCACTTAGTCTTAATGTTTGATGGATATGGGGGCCAAGTCCACTAGGACTTCATATTTCATGGATATGTTAATTCCACTAAGTGTTAATGTCTCATGCATATTGGGGTTAATTCCACTAGGACTTCATATTTCATGGATATGGGAGTTAATTCTACTAAGTGTTAATGTCTCATGGATATGGAGGTTAATTCCACTAGGAGTTAATATTTCATGGATATGGGAGTTAATTCCACTAGGAGTTAATATTTCATGGATATGGGGTTTATGTCCACTAAGTGTTAATGTCTCATGCATATGGGGGTTAATTCCACTAGGACTTCATATTCCATGAATATGGGAGTTAATTCCGCTAAGTGTTAATGTCTCAAGCATATGGGGGTTAATTCCACTAGGACTTCATATTTCATGGATATGGGAGTTAATTCCACTAAGTGTTAATGTCTCATGGATAAAGAGGTTAATTCCACTAGGAGTTAATATTTCATGGATATGGGGTTTAAGTCCACTAAGTGTTAATGTTTCACAGATATGAACGTTAATTCCACTAAGTGTTAATGTCTCATGGATATGGGGTTTAAGTCCACTAAGTGTTAATGTTTCATGGATATGGGGGTTAATTCCACTAAGTGTTACTGTCTCATGGATATGGGGTTTAATTCCACTAAGTGTAAATGTCTCATGGATATGGGGTTTAAGTCCACTAAGTGTTAATGTTTCATGGATATGGGGTTTAAGTCCATTAAGTGTTAATGTTTCATGGATATGGGGTTAATTCCACTAAGTGTTAACGTCTCATGGATATGGGGTTTAAGTCCACTAAGTGTTAATGTCTCATGGATATGGGGTTTAAGTCCACTAAGTGTTAATGTCTCATGGATATGGGGTTTAAGTCCACTAAGTGTTCATGACTCATGAAACCAAGTGTTCAGTGAGAGTATTATTACATTTCTATATAGAATCGTTAGCCTTCGTTCCAAAAGAAAAACAAATCGCCTGAAATGGCAAAATACTTCTTAGATTTTCTTCACCTTTAATAATATACATGTACAGATTACAAGTAAATACAAGGGCCTATTAGACTGATATGTTTTCTATACAGAATCCTGATATTTTTATTCAAATCTTTCAACACCAAGGAAATTATACTTTTTTGCCCTTAATCAAATCATCAATATAGTTTCGAGTTTTTGTAACAGAACAAGAAATAACCCAATCATATCATTACAACATCTCCAGATTTGGTCAATCAGAACCCAAAAGAGATGATAAAACACAGACAAAAGACAATTTATCAGAATTAAAGTTCCAAGTTCCATTAGGGCTGTTAAAACTCATCAGATATGCAGCATGCAGTGCTAATTAATAATGTTATAATTCAAATGGTTTTGTTTTTTTTCATTTTTAAACAATTAGTTTACAAAGTAATTTTGTTATACCTTCCAATTGAATTCAATCTACCAATACAAAGGAGTTGATACTTGTATGGAAATATGAGATTACACTTAAGTTACTTATTTTCAAAAGTCTGCTCTAACATCTGTGTTTTCTGACCATAAACGAGTCCTATGTATCTTGTACAGTTATGTAATAGTGTAAATCTCCTGTTATTCTCCTCTTTCTAGTTTGATTATTAACGACTTTTATTTACTGCAAACCAGGAAATTTTCGTGTTGCATTTTATTTGTAGTCTCTACTACTTATCTTCTATTGCTCAGTTCAGAAATTTGTTCCTCAAATACTATTATAATTTTCTTGAAAAATATTTATGGCCACCCATGAGGACAGTGCCATAGAATTATATGACCACAAATTTCCCACAGTATTACCTGTTTCCATATGAGTTGCTTATCTTAATTTGAATGATGTTACTAATGCTTAACTGAAGTTAAATTTTAAGAAACAAATCAACACAAAAAAATCTGACTAATGTACAAACCAACTTCATTGTCATTCATTAAGACATCTAAAATAATTCAGATTTTTATAAGTGAACAAAACATAACCCAATCATATCATTACAACATCTCCAGATTTGGTCAATCAGAACCCAAAAGAGATGATAAAACACAGACAAAAGACAATTTATCAGAATTAAAGTTCCAAGTTCCATTAGGGCTGTTAAAACTCATCAGATATGCAGCATGTATTGCTAATTCATACCATTGTTGTGATTCAAATGACTTTGTTTTCTAATCATCTGATCAAAGCTACTCGTTTTTCAATATTGGTGGACACATTGACAGAACCAATTTATCGAGAATTTCAAACTTCCTCAAAGGTTTAACACAGAAGTTATATTCTGAAGATTAAATATGATAGCTTCATAATGTTTAAACCTGTAATATTTTCTACCCTCACACTTCATTTCAACCAAATCTTCAAAAAAATAAAACAGTTTTAACCTTTTTCCCTATTTTTCAGAATTACTTAAAATCAGATAACACATATATAAGGAGATTGGATATGGTAAATATGTCAGAGACAACAACCCCACTGGGGTGAAAAATATCAAATCAAGATCACCAATGAACAACAAGGAAATGTGAGCCACTGGGCAGGCTGCAGCTGCCAAAACAACATTATACACAGATACCACAGATAGTTGCCTCCTATTATAATCCAGCATAAATAAAATTAAACTGAAAGAGAAAATAAAACAATACATAGAGGCCAGAAATTCCTGGCTTCAGACAGTTGCAAAAAAAATGGCTTGCTTAAAGTACATGTACTCTGGCATGATCACAACCCACCTTTTAAATCTGGCCACAGAGGCAAAAATATTACACATATAAAAATCAATTAAAACAGCTCTGAGTCCCTTGTTAAAACAGAAATAAAGAAACTGAATATATGTCACACAAATACACAAACTTAGGACTACTAGCAGTTAACTGACATGCTAGCTCTGGACCAGTTTAAATCTACAAAAAGTTATTTCCTCATCGTATGTAAATATCCATCTTAATTCTTCCCATGTGAGTTTGAGAACTATGGTACATCATAAGTCATACCATAAGGACACATATATGAAATATATGCTATTGGATGTAAAACCAAATTCAATCAATCAATTTAGCTATTCTAAAGAATAACATGTAATACTTTTTAATTTTAAAATACTGCTATGGTTTTTGTAATCATTTCTGTAGAGCTACTGAAAATATTTTTAAGGAAAAATCTTTGCTGACATGCAACTTTTAAAATACAAGACAATTTTAAAGACAAAATAAATCAATAGGTCTACTTCAAAATAATCTTGTAATTGGTTGTAATTGATGAGGAATAATTAGATCTGAGACCACTTAGTTACAGACAACAAAAGGAGTCTGTCTTGTTTACTGTTCTTTATTCTCCATTGCTACGGAAAATAATTTTCATTCTGACCACATAGCATGCTGGCTTGTCGTTATAGTATCTATGGTTGATGACGACTTTCCTTAGAATAAGAGCACCATTTCCGCTAAATTTGAATGTTCATCTTTTTGTCCCCGACAATTTGAGACAGATAGGATAATATAAGAGGTATTTGCACACAAGCATAGGATTTGATGATATTTATGAGACAGCATAGCTATTGCATGAATTTATATAAATATTGGAAAAATACACCTATCTAAGGCTAAGGGAAACAACTCAGTATTATTTAAAAATATAAAATATTGCTAGTTCTAGCCATAGTCAATACATGTACCAAGAAGTGTAAAATTGATTGAGATAAATGACCTCAGTACTTTTAAAAAGAGATACATGAACTACTCAAAAACTGGCATGACATCTGAAAAATATTCAAGACCGAGCATACAAGAACAGACAACTGGACAGGAAATATAAACAAGCTGAGGATAGTCAAATCTCGACAGAAACAAATTAGTTTGAATTGGAGAAAGAAACAATAGGAGAGACAGAAGTTCAAAATAAAAAGAAATGCTCTTAAATCAACAAAAATTTTTAAAAAAAAACCCACAGAATTTTAATAATCAAAGTCTGGGCAACTAATTGCACATGGAGTCACCATGAGGATATGGGACATATTTAAACATTCCAATTGGGTACCATGAATTCCCATCACAATTTGATCAGATTGACATTAAAATTGTAAATTCACAGATGTCAAGTTTTTTCACCATTGAAATTCGTGTTCTGCATAGAAAATCAGTAAGAGAATGCTATTTTCATTCCCTGAGGGTATTGCTGAATTGGTAGCCTTTGTCTCCATACACTTCAGCTATGTCAAGTGTAATATCGTGATTGAGAATGTAATTTGTTGTTGTGATTTCATCTCATTTCATTTTTTCTACTTTTTTTTTGAATGACATCACACCCTAGTAGAAAGAATTGTTTTAGTTCAAATAGCCAAGTAAGAAAAAAAAAATAAATGAAGTTTTGAGAATAGTTCATTAGAGCAACATCTGTTTCTCCTTTTCTGTCATAGTCAACCTACTGTCTCAATTCTGTCTGACACACAGCGTTTATCTAATAAAAACATGTAGTTTTAAAGTACACAAATGACTAATTCTTACATAGTAATGAAATCCACACTACTTCAACAAATTTAAGATATTGAATAGAGTTTGATGTTCATAGATTAGGTAAAAAATTTTAGTGTTTTATGAATAGTTTCACTTCATATATGTTTTTTGCTTTATAGTATGAGTTTTGCCCATCATTGAAGACCATTTGGAGTTTTGCCCACCACTGAAGACCATGTGGAGTTTTGCCCATCATTGAAGACAATGTGGAGACCTGTAGAAGGTTTAGTGTTCCTTGCTTGGCTTTTGGTGGAGGACTGTCTCATTCTCAGAACAGATAGGGTTCCATCAAAGCAAGTGTCAAGGTAACCTATGAACATTTTCTGTTTACATTTCAGAGGCTATATCTTTTGTTAAATTTAAAAAGAAACTGTACTCAGATAAAAAGAAACAGAACCTGAAGTTTTAATGACAAATAATAAATGAATCTTTTACTTGTCATTCAGAAAACAGCTTGAGATGAAGTCGTTTAGTGTGTACCAAATAGTACCTATTTAGAAATACTGAGTAATGGATTAGTTTGTACCAAATAACATAACTCTCTTTGTTTAAATACAGCAGAATGTACTAAAAAGAGTCAATGTCCTCTATCACTGACTGCAATTACTTCCCTTTACAGGAGTTCAGTGTCTCCACTAGAATAATCTAAGCCAAAGAGAAATTCATAAAATACAGACAATGGATATACCGTACATGTATCTTTCATGGATACATACTGGGATCAATTTTCAGGATTATGAAAAAGGGCTTAGTGTTTCATTGAAAAGCAAAACTTAGTATACCTCCTAAATTAGTATTTTTACATTATATGTACCCTAAGGATGCAACCACTTAAAGAAGTTAAATATACACTGAAACAGGACAGGCTGTACAAATTTGTCAGTCCATAAAATTTTTAAGAATTTTCAATTAGTTGCACTCTCTATAATTAGTTTAAGCTTATTCAATACCTGTACAAAATTTGTAAGTTCTAGAGTTAAAGATTAATGTGGACATAGTGCTGAAACAGTACATTTCACCAGAACCTTGATGACTTTTGACCTTTCAAAGTTTACTTTAATGGTGTTTATAGGTTGATGCCACAGGATTTCAGAGTCAAGGGTCATATAAAAACACTTGCTTTTTAAATGTTGTTTGTTTAGTATCAGTCTCTCTTGCTGGTAAAAATCTTCAGATTTCTGTTTACATATATCCAAAACAAGGGAAATAATCATCTTAAACAAATCTGCTAGTCTTTAGTTGAATTAACATAATTATAGACCATGTTAAGAAAAAAATCCATGTTATCATAAAACGAGATTCAGATACACATGGTCCCTCCATCTAATAAGCTTCATCATGCTTAACATGTCAAGTTTGTCAACTTCTACAAAACAGATGATTTACTAAGAAAAAAATGTCCCAAACAAAGTCAAATTAATGTCATCTTAAGAAAAGCCCTTACACAATTTGCATACAAAATAAGACATTTAATTTTACTGCAATGCCATCTGAGTTTTTCCAATTATCTGTGACAATGTCGGATTTCATTGGTGACTTGATTTTGCTAGTCTCCAAGATCCAGATGGAATCAATACCCAGAATTTATGAATAATTTATGAAGTAAAATTATTAATCGGCATAGCAAAGTATTTGTTTTGTAAGAGACTTTGATCAAACAAATTATACCAATATGAAAGAAAACTTCGAAGAATTGTCCGAATTAGAACATAAAATATCAGGTAAACAAGGAAGTCTAAAAAAAACACTCCCCAGGAAAAAATAGAGAAAAACTGCATGGAAACCTCAATAGGCAATACCCCCTCGCTACTCCTAAATACCATACAGCAAACCCCAAATTTCATTCAAATGGAAATCTAAATAGGAAGTGCATAATGGCATCTTATAGAATGTGTGCAAGTTTCATTGAATTCCATTTGGCCGTTTCAGACTCTTAGAAGTTGTTTTCTATGAATGCCAAAGCCCATATTTTGCATCAGGAAATTCCATAAGTAATCATTCAGATGGAAATACACAATAGGATGTGCACAATGGCTTTATTTGATGAATTCAGCAGTTGTGATGGAGTTGTGGATAGAAACTAGGGACAGATAGATGGACAAAAATAAGGTTGGAAAGAACAGTATTGAAAAATACAATCACTAAAAATCTGTAGAGGACAGGAAATGGCAGTAATGATAGAAGTCCAGCAAGTCATTATCAGTTACTTGATTCATTTCAAAATGATAATTAAGACCGGGCTTTAATTTTGTTCAAGCATGTATAGTGTAATTTCAGTGCCTCATTCACATACCAGAATTTAAATGAGACAGAAAATAGAACTTACTTCATTTTTTTGGAGAGAGGGGAGACAATATTTCTCCACAATAGTACCACATGCCACATGCCACATGCCACTGGATAATGAAGAAGATAAAGACGAATCGTTTATTTACGTACAACCTGATTTCAGTCAGTCAGGGTCATGATATACTGTCTGAATCATTATTATACTGGATAAGGTTATTATTTCTCCTACAGAGCACAAAGTCAATTCTATCAATGACAAACCAAAGCTGTAAGGCCCAAATGAAGGAACAGACAGACAGATGAAAAGATATGCCCTTACTTATTTAGCCCAATATAGCGGTACATGTAACAAAATGCATAACATAAAGTAGCATACTTTCAGTATTTACATTGTAATTCTAACAAAGTTAAGAATACTAAAAGTATAATCTGTAGATATCTTAACACAAACTCCATTTAGAGTACCCTTGTACTGTATTGTCATCCTATTCATAATTCACAAAATATATTTGTCTCCTAAACATTCATTAACTAAAGTACACTTGAGTTCTAGATTTTATCAGTTTGGTAATTTTGTTATTACCCATCATTTCATACAAATACTTACTGATCAAAAATACATTACTGGCTAAATATGATGTTTGTTCAATAAATATGATCTTGAACTTGACATAAAATGTTATCATGTACTCAGTGTAACACACCCACTCATATACCAAAATACACTGTCTGCCTATCTTAGATGTACACTGTTAATCAAAAACTCAATGGTGACAGTGTGACTAATTTTATATATTATGGACAATACATAATATCAATTCAACCATTCGACACCACCAAAAGTGGACAGATTCCTCATGTATAATTTCCAAGGTATAGTTTATTGTCTGCATTTATGGAACTGTGACAAAGTGATAATCTCAAAAAGTCAATGGACTGTGACTGTGGTTTGGGGTGGGTGGGTTATAGCTCAAAATGGATACAGAATCGTGGAACTGTCTGCATACTAAATATGATTTATCAAGCATAAGTGGTTCATATCAAAATGACCTAACCAGAAAACTTAATAAGAAAATCTTAACTTGAAATTTGAGAAATTTCAGTCAACAGAACGTGACTGTGGGGGCATATTCACAAATTGCATACAGCCTTGTGGAAGAGTGATGCTAATGCGACTGCATACCAAATATGATTGACTAAGCACAAGTGGTTCATATCAAACTTATCTAATCAGAGAACTTTAAAAACATGGGCACATATACACAATATCTTAGTCTTTCCTGACACACACAAAAATTTCGAGGTCTAGCAAAAAAATGTCATGGGATGTTCTTTCTGCCATTTGCATGGCTAAACATTTTGGGTTGGTAGAAATTTCAGTCAGATGTCTCAACAACTTATGTTACAGGGCAGACAGACAGTCATGCTGACAGACAGACAGACTGCCATGCTGACAGAAGAACAGTGGTTAAGTATTTTGGTATATGTAAACGGAAGGACAGATAACAATTATTTATAACAACAACATGAATGCTCCACATAAACATATAGTTTCATGATGTGAGTAAACCAGATCAGGACCAATACAACAATTATATCATTGGAGTTGTTTTCAAAGCAATATTATAGTTGTAGAGCAAGCAATTACCCTATGCAAACAACTTTTCTACACAATGACACCCTAGGGACTCCTCTAATGACATATAACATCCAAATAAAAAATTAAAACAAAGATTGCATTATTCAGTTCACACCAAATTTGTATTATGTGATGAGTATCTCCTATAAATAATTCCATATCTGTGACCAGGGAAATATTACATTCAGAAACAATTATAGTCAGTCTGATGTGATTGTTTTTTATAAATTTATGGTTGTTATATTGTTCACAGTAAAACCTGCCCAAACCATCTTGACAAAAATACAAGTTGAAAGTAAGAAGAGAAACTGTGAAAGTTTAAATATAGAAAATCTGTAAGTAAAGCTTAGTAATACTTTCAGTTTGTGAATAAAATGACATAGGGTTGGGGTAAAAAAAAGGGTTGGTCAGGTAACTGTGAACAAGACATTTATTTTTTAAAGCCCCGGATGAGGATGGAAAAAACAAAGTAGATGGTACACAACTCATCATATAAATTATCTGTTAAAAATTCATAAAATTATTGATTTGTGTTGATTTTTTGTGTGTATGTAATGCATTAGATGAAAAAAAAATGTTTAAAGGTTTCAGAAGAGTTGAAGATTAGTACTGGGGATGAATAGACAGCTAGATAGCTATATACCTCCTGTTTTTAACATGGTGGGTTTAATAATTCATCATAAAGGGAGCATGAAGTAAAGCATTACCACTTCCATCAGTAACCGGCATCTTTTCCATGAACATTTTTAAGACTAAATAAAAATGTCTAAAAGTTTGACTTATTATATATAGCACTGTGCAATATATTCAGGTCAGAAAATGAATAAATCATCTTAACACTGCATACTGCATACATGTTAAAACTGTTACCATCAGCATATAAAAAATTAAAATGGTGATGTCAGTAAATTCCTATGAAACAATGATTCCAACAGTAACTCATTGGACTCACTTTTCTGAACAAATTTTAGGTGTGTTTAATTGTGCAATGTTTTTTCCACAGATGCCAGATTTAAAAGGTGGGGGGTTGTGATCACGCCACAGTACTTTCCGTCCGCTATATTTTGCACTGGCCCAAAGTCAGGAATTTCTGGCATCTGTATGTCTTGTTTCATTTTCACCTTTAGTTTATTTAATATTATTTGAGTATATAGGGGCAACTCTTTTGCTGTACCTGCATATAATGATGTTCTAGGACCACCTGCAGCCTGCCCTGTGGTATGAGTGTTTCCTCATCATTCAATGAAGACTAATGGTTGGCCCCGGGCTGACATATTCATCCCAGAGGGGTTGTTGCCTCTTTGAAATATTCATCATATCCATTATCGATATATTGTAGTTGTTTCTAAAAAAACGGGCCACCAACATTTAAGACACAAATGTTCACTTAATTGGTTAAGTTAACCAACACTATTGTAAAAATCTAAAACAAACCAAAAAGAACAAGAAAATAAAACAAATTTATGACCAGGGCACAAAACACTCCAAATGACTGTTTCCTGCAAACAGGGGGTAGTTGATGTGCATACGTGTGACATATACTACTAAGAGGTAGGGCTTGGCATAGAAAAAAAGAATTTGCAACAGTGTACATTGTAAATAAAACATGCTCATCAAATATTCTGTAAAACCTACTCCAGTGAATTTCAAGAAAAAGATGTAGTACCAATTCAAATTAATACTATACATGTAATTATAAACTCTGCAACCCCAAAAAGTTTTAGTTTAAAATGTAACCCACTCCCCCTTTTTGTTTTCAAATCCAACCTAAATACTCACTAACAGAGATCTGCACTAGATTCCTGGCTTTGTATGCAATCAATGTACTCAATTCAATACTTAGATAAAAATGCTTAAAGCCAGTTGGTAACAATTTTGAAATTACAGAATTTTCTGTGAATGGTCCAAATAAATTCTTACCTTATGTAAACCAGAATGAAGCTGTACCAGAAATCATGTAAAATTCTCTGTGTATCTCCAAACACATGGCTGCATTAATTTCATGCATCACTGATTATGATAGAAGATCTTCATTACTGAAATAGGAAATAAACAACTTTATTGATTGATAAAAACCCTCAGATATTAGTGGTAATGGAAGTATAAATTTATTACTGAAATATTAACAACAACAAATTATTTATAGATCTAGTTCTCACTTTTTCATCATAAAGAATGTGTACATGTAATTTTAAAAGGGATATGGGTAACCAATTTTTAAACAATCTAAAAAAGGAGAAAAAAATAACTCTTAATTCATTTACAATAAAGTAAAAGACACAAATTGTAGCAAGAGAAACAACTCTATAACCAAACCTAAATCAATTTATTAACTGCAGTCTTTTTAAAATTCATACAGGAGGTGATTCATGCATGTCAATAACCTACTGAAACAGTTACAGACCACACAAATGTATTTTGAACTTATCCTGTAACCACCTTCAGTAAATATAGCAATATATCTATCATAAAGTTAACATCTAATAAAAAATCTGAAGATGAATGTCAACGGGTCATAGTTATCCTTTCCTTGTTTGTCTACCCCGGACTTGACTCTTTATGTGTAACTCGGTGGGTGTTTCTAGAAAAACAGAGGACGCTTACCCTACCGGTGCACCTGGTCCATGCTCCCAGATTTTAGTGGAGTCCGAGTTGCTCAGTTGCTTTTGTTACTTTGTATGTATGATTTTAGTTACTTTATGTTCCTTGTTGTGTATGTCTGTTTTCTATGTCTGGTCTTTGTCCCTTGATTACATTCTTTTGATTACCGCTACAACCTTGGTTCCCTTGATTACTCTGCTACTTGGGATATATTTCTGACAAAAATAACAAAGTCTAACTGTTACACAGTCCATAATATTTCATGAAAATCAAGATCCTATGACCTTGCACACCAGAAACATCCTGCAAAAAATATTTTAGATGAAGAGATAGCCATAAAGCCCTATTTAAGTAACTTTCATCAATTTCCGCAATATTTCACGAAAATCAAAATCCTTTGGCTCTGCACACCTTCGTCATGTGTAGAAAGATCCTGTAAAATATTTTAGATGTAGTTCAAAAACTGTACGAGGAGATAGCCGGACAAGCCATATAGTCCTATTTCTGAGTAAAATGACTAAGTGTTACTATCACCAATTTCCGTAATATTTCACGAAAATCAAAATCCTTTGGCCCTGCACAGCATTCATCATGTGTAGAAATATCCTGTATAATATTTCTGATGTAGTTCATAAACTGTACGAGGAGATAGGCAGACAAGCCATGATCATGTGTAGTCAGGATGGACAGACGGCACGACGGGCGGAAGGACAGGGGTAAATTAATATGCCCCCAACAGTTTGTCACGGGGGCATAAAAATTATAAATGGGATGTTATAGCCAGTCATTTGTTGGTATTTGCGGTCAAATAGGTATTTAAACTCAATTCATGCATGCACATCGATAAAGTGATTGAACTAAATAAAAAAAAATCAACAATGACAGACCAGCATTCACATCAACAGACAATAGAGTCTACAAGTAGAACACCAGCTACAGATACATTAGAGAATGCTCACAATGTCTTATATAACAGAGAACATTATAATTCCTCATTTAATATTCCAGTAGAGATTGGAGATCCAGTAAGACAAATTCTGAATTTCAATGAAAATATGAACACTCCATTCACACAAGATACGATGCACCCTCCTACTTCCTGAATTATAAGTCTAGAAGACGTAATCTCAGACATGCATTCAAGAATGAGTGCACTTAGATTCTATACCTGGCATTGTAGAACAACTTGAATTATTACCCGCTATCAATGATAGACTATCAAGGATAAAGGGCAGATTTATAAATATAGAGAGTGAAATGCATCAAATGAAACTAGATATGGCTCATCTGAATGAAAGGCTTTCGGGTACAGAGGGTAACTGCATGAACATAAGTTGAAGATTAACAGATATTGAATATGAGAGAGATGAAATGCGCGGACAGAACAAAGAGCTGAGGGAACAAAATTCAAGAACGTTTGATGAGAGATAACCTACTGTTTAGTGGAACAGAGGAAGTCGCTATCGATAAGATGATCGGTGCTGAAAACGTCAATACTGAAAACATCATGCATACGTTCATTAAAGAAAAACTTAATATTGAAGCTCCTATTAAATTTCACAGTCCATCGATTAAGACCACGAGATGATAGAAAACCAAGGACTATAATGGCAAAATTCGAGTCTTGAAAAGATTGGGATAAAGTTCTAAAGACCGCCCCTGTCCAATTGAAGGATACAAATTATAGTGTTTATGAACAATGCCCTAAAGAAATTATAGAGAGTAGGAACAAATTGTATCAGATATTTAAACATGAAAGACTGGGCAACAAGAATGTGAAGCTGAAAATGGATAAGCTATCCATCAATGGCCGCTGTTGGTATCCAGGAACATTTCCTCAAGATGATCAACTGTATAGATAATATCAATTCAGATGCAATGAGAATCAACCACCATCACAAATCTCAAGGTCATGAGTATAATGAACCTTCTATTTTAAACAGACATTTTGGCCCACTACAAGGTGTACATAACATGACCAGGTAGGCCAGGCATACAAGAGGTCAGTATGGAGATCCCAGTAACCTGAAAATATCTTATGTAAATGTATGTGGTATACAGAATACACTTCTCAGTCCAGACCTTTTTGAAACCATTAAATTGTATGATATTTTTGTATGTGTTGAAATCAAAACTAATAGTTATGATGTATTGAACCTTCCTACTGATTATACTTTTTATGCAAAACATAGAAAAAATTGTAAATGAAAGTCAGGTGGTATGATAGTCATTTTTAAAAAGAGTTTGAAAAAATATATCAAATTTATAGAGAGTAATTGTAATTCGGTTTACTTTTGCAAAGGTATCCAGTAACGATTTATCTTTATTGTTGGGGTTGGTTTATTACCTGAGGATTCAAAATACACATCAAATGAAGCTTTTCATGAATTGGAGAATATTTTTGCATGTAAACCGAAATATTGTTTTTGTGGACTAATACGAGATTTTAATAGTAGATGTAGTCAATTATCTGATTGTATTGTACCTGATGATGGACTTTCTCAATTACGATAATAATACTGTTGAAAACTCCATGTATGATTATAGAAAATGGTTGTTAAACAATATACCATTGGATAGATCATCACAAGATCTCACTAGGTGTAATACATATGGTTACAGAAACAATAATATGTATGTAGCCAATGGTAGAATTGGCAATGATACTGGTATAGGTAAAACTACATGCAAGGATTCTAGTATTGTAGATTATTGGTATTTGCTATGTGATTCAGATTTACTCCCCTTGGTTGGGGAATTTAGTGTACTGGATTATAATCCGATTTTTTTCTGATATCCATTGTAGATTACATGTCACTTTGTCCTTGATATTACTGTGATTGACAAAAGTTGGTCTGTTACAGGTGCTAAACCTGTTCAGTGGGTTGCTGAGTAACAAGGGGAATTTGTAAAATGGTTCAATGAAGCGGAATTACTTGATCAATTTACCGGTGATCTTGACTCAATTGATCCAGACGGCGATACTTTACAGGAGGATTTAGATCGTTCTATAATAGGTTAAACTTAGCATTTTGGATTACACATGTAATACTTTTGGACATAAGACTTTGAAACGATCATACAGAGACACCAAGCAACCTTGGTTTAATGAATATTGCCGCCGAAAGAGAAAGCTTTTTTATGAAGCTAAACACAGACAGAGCAAAGAGAGCAGAGTAACATTAAAATCTACTGGCAAAAAGAGTTTCGAGGACTAGATTTCAGATTAGAAAATTGCCTACACAACACAGTAAAAAAACAGATCCTGTGAGTTATTGAAGATTATGGATAATTTCAACAGAAACTCCGATAGTGGTCCACAGGTTTCTTTTGATTCTCTGTATGATTTTTTTCAAGAATATTAAAGAAGATTCTGAGCATGATGATTTTGATTTTGTTATACCCGATAGCGACAATAAAGTGGTTAATGAATAGCAAAATTACTGCTGACGAGATTTTACAAGCCGTCCAATCTTTAAAGAACGGAAACGCTGCGGGTTGCGATAATGTCACTAATGAGTATCTTACATGTGTGTGTCTAATATTGATTCACTTTTGCATATTTATGTAAATTTCTTTGACCTAGTTTTGAATACTGGCACCATACTGGAAGTTTGGACTAGGGGAATTATCATTCCTATTTACGAAAATAAGGGAGATCCTACGAATCCAGATGCTTACAGAGGAATAACATTAGTGTCCTCTACTGGAAAAATCCTTACTTCTGTATTAAATAACAGATAATCTGGACACGTTGATTTATATTCTTTGATTCTGTACAGTCAGGCTGGGTCTAGAAAGGGATATGTTACCACAGATAACATTTTCTGCTTACATGTATTGATTGAGATCTATCTGGCTATGGGGAAGACACTTTTTTGTACATTAGTCAACTTTAAAAAGGCCTTCAACCCTGTTTGGAGGCTTCGGTTATGGCAAAAGCTAATTAAAAATAATGTTTCTGCTAAAATATTAAATGTGGTATATAATATGTGTTGCAGCATTAAGTGTAAAATTGGGAGGTGATGTATCTGGACTTTTCTCTTGTGATATTGGAGTATGTCAGGGTGAAAATTTGTCCCCTTTTTTGTTAGTATATTTTTGTCAGACCTAGAAGAATATTTTGTTTATAATAATGTAAATGGGCTGCAGGATATTAATGATAAATATAAAGATATGCTTAGAACATACAAAATGATATTCGTATTGTTTCATGCTGATGATACAGCAATTTTAGCTGAAAAACCAGAGGACCTTAAGAATTGTTTGAGAGGTTTTGAATATATTTGTAACAAATGGTGTCTTGGTATTAATGTTCATATAACTAAAACTGTTCTATTTAAGAAGAGAAAGTCAAAACGTAATTATGAGTTCAAACTGTTTGTATCAGTAGTTGAAATTGTAGATTCCTACTCTTATTTAGGACTACAGTGTCTGGCCCTAAAAAATACTTCACTTCAATCATTTACAAATCTAGGTTTCTCTATCTCTGTGTTTTCAGGATATAGAATATAGAAACTATCATTAACAGTTTAAGATAAATAAAAATGAATTTTACACACATTATGACATATAATGTAATATCAAGTGTATTACAAGTATGTGTGTGTTAGGTAAGGGATAACTGCACAAGTTTTGTCAGGACTAAAAAATGTCCTCAACAATCAAAAAAAGTTTCAAGCATATTCAAACGAATTTTCTAAGACATATACAGAAAATACTTGTGTATCTGCTAATATGCTCTAGAAAAGTAGGGTTTAAAAATATTTATTTTTCAAAAAAAATTCACTGGTTTGTTTTGGAGACACTTTCAAGCTTTTTTAGTGCATGCCAAAAATGGAAAAAAAAAACTTTAGGGAAAGCACAAATAAAATAGGGTAGGTAGGTCAGCAACAACACGGGTGATATTTTTTTAGGTTTTTGAGGAAAGAAAGTACCTGCTTTTTGTCATACTCATTTTGATCGGTCAAATTCCATCTAAGTCAATTAAAAAATACATGAAGGATGGAGTTCTAGGTAAACGGACGGAAAGTCACAGCACAAAAAGTCACAATTTGGGTAGGACAAAAAGTCACAGGACAAAAGTCACAAATCATGAATAGGACAAAAAGTCACAATTTTAGTAGGACAAAAAGTCACAGGACAAAAAGTCACGAACAAAAAGAAAGTCAATAAATAAAAAGTTTTGCAAGGTTTTCTTTAAACACACAATATCACTTTGAGCATTTTGTTTAAACACACAAGTTCCTGTTTTAGCAAACACTGTTGAAAGTCTATTTAGTTAGAAACGTCTAACTCCGCACCTGCAGCTGTAGTACGTCTACCCAGGCAAATGTTGAAGGCGACACCATTCAGGAATTCTGGAACTGTCTTTCTGCCTGATACACGGTCTTGGCACAGATTCTGGAGTCGTTTCTGGAGATGAACTATCTTCTGCGGAACTCTCTTTGCTGGCTGTGTACCGATTGCGTCTTGGAGAACGATCGTTGTTACAGTGCTCACGCTGAAACCACTTGAGGACGGTCCAAATACTAGGATGAGATGTACCAACCAGTGTGTAGAACTTGTTATTCCAACCTTCGCAGACGTTGTTGGTTCTTGGGTTGCATTCCATAGTGGCTTTGTGGACACTCCAAAAAGACCACTAACGTAGGTTGCGTCAAAGTTGTCGACTAAGTCTGCTGTCTCTGCTGGCTCTTCTGGTGTGAGGCGTCGGATGTAGGCAATACCCTCTGGTAAGTCTTCTATTGGAAGGAAGGCTAAGGCATCTAAGATGTTGCAGAAGTGGCGGAACACTGGATCACTCATGTAGTGGGTAGCTAGTCTGAATTTCTGTATCTTACGCCAGGTTGCCTGTGTCAGGTGGTAGAAACAGCCTTGGTGCTCAACTTGACAACCGAATAGTGCTGAAGTTGCTCTGAGTAGACTATCTTCAAAGTCGGTTACCACTTTGGTGATGTTGATCTGTAGACCCATGATGTTGCACTTGTCGATGATTGCTTGGAAGAGTTCTTCATATGCTCGGTGTGACTTCTTCTGTAGTAGGCTGTAGACGATGGTGATGAAGGTGTTGCCGAATGGTATTCTAATGGTGAAGATCTGCTTAAATAACAGTGATGCTGTGTCGAAGGTACCATCCATGTATAGTGTGTCTGCTGCTGCTAGATGTCTAAGGTTGTCATCTGTTGCAAAGGCAATAATTCTGGTTCTGGCTTCTGGACCATTGTCGTGGAGGAGGAAAGTCTGCTGGTCGTCATCTACTGTAACTGGTAACTCAGGTGGCACTGTAAGCTCTTGTAGAGATGCGGGAACAGGAAGTTGAGGTCTGCGATGTCTGATGGGTCTTTTAACGTTGTATTCTGTAGGGAGCATGGCTTTTACTGCATTGGATGTAGTTGATACACATTCTGCGAAGATCTGGCTGGGCTTGTTGAAAGTTTGAAAGTGGACTCTGCTTTGTGGTTCATGTTGTTGCGACATCTTATGAGATTTGCCGAGTCTTCTTGTGGTGCATGGTTATGTGGTTGACTTGGTACTGGATTCTCATTTTTTCTCTTTTTGTTCGTGACTTTTTGTCCTGTGACTTTCCGTCCTACATTCGATTTCTATTCCATCAAAGTGTGTAAATCGAAGTTGTTTGTCGAAGTTTACAGTTGCAGATCCAATTTTAAAAATTGTTGAAAAATTGTGCCTGTTAAATCATGAAAAAACACTCAGAAAGAAGTATGATTCAATAGTAATCCAGCAAATTAGTTATTTAGTATGATTTCTTGATCCTCATCATTAATCATGTCAAGATATTTTTTGGGCCCTGCCCCCTTACCTAAAACTCTGGATCCGCCATTGTTTTTTTATATCGATTTACACTGGTACAAGGTCAAAAAACTTTTCCAAAGCAGATTTTGATGGAAACTTTTAATAAACTTTATGTACATGTATTACGTTCCTTTAATATACAAGTCCACAAGAAATTTTATTAATAGTGATAAAAAAAAAATACTGGCGGAGTACGTACCATCTGACCATCAGTTATCACTTCAGCAGTTTTTTTTTTACATCTGAATAATAATTTTCATGAGAAAGTGCCATTTCCACGAATCTGCTCAACATTCAACAACTGCAATTACAATGTTTGTTCCTAAATGCGGTATTTTCTTCAATAAACATAGGAGTTGAGGCTTTTAGTGTCTCCCCATGCGATGCTGTGCGGCTTTTACGTACACCTACAACGTAAGAGGTTGGAATTCCGTTCCTCCAGTTAGGATGGCACCAAGTCGCATTTCAGGAGTAACTTCTACGGTACATTGTGCGGGAAGGGGAATGGATCATAGAGATACAGTTATCAACTCGATCCAATGCTAGTTCGCCACTTTTGCGGGTACCCGCCACCAAAATTCAGTTTGCCCACCCTTGTTGTTTTCTTATTTTGATATTGACAGCTTCTTTTAGTTTTCTAAATACTTTGAGTTCATGAATAAAAGCAGGAAAAACATGTTTTGCTGAGATTTTATTTTGTAAATGGAAGGGAAATCATAGAGGCGCTTAATAGAAAGAAGAAGAAATCTTTAATACCCATATGAATGGGCCCGCGAGGGCATGATACATTACATATGATACTACAATTATAACATCACATTGCATTGAACTTACATTATAAGCTGATAAGACAGATCTACGACGATTGCATAACAACATAGTACAGTATAATATGTTTGTTTGTTGGGGTTTAACGCCCGAGCAGCAATATTTCAGCTATATTCAGGCGAAATGAGAAATGGGATGGGACACAAGGACAATGGGGTCGACAAATTTTGATTGCCACTGGAAATAGGGAGAGGTGGGTAGGGTCGGGCAATTTAGCCTCCTGTGGCGGAGCCTTATGGTTCCTACTCTGGGAGAATACCACAGTAGAGTTCTTTAACGTGCGAGGAACGTGGCATCTTTCCCAACACGGTGCACCACTATGGTTTGCGGTCATTTTTTTCTGTATTGTAGCCTGACAACCCCAGTATGTGACACGCCAGGGGTACCCCGTTCCACCACCTGGGGCACACAACCCAGTTGCTCTGTGGGCAGAGCGCCCTAGCCCCCGGCTAAGGTTCTGAGCACTATTTTGTCGCCTTTTACGACAAGCTTAGCGCTGCTGCAGGGCTATTTTTTTTGACACACGGACCTGCACGGGTCCAATATATGAATGTCATATATATATGTTTCGACCACAGCAATTTATGTCTTATTCTGTTATTAAAATTATCCATATGAACATTGCCATTTTGCAGTTGCGAAGGGCTTCAAGGATCAAATTGTTATATCATTGTGTCCGGAGCAGAAGGGGCTTTTTTGATGGTCCAAACGATGAGGACACAAAGGGGCAATGTTTTATATAACAAACAGGAACTTTGCCCAGATCAAAAAGATTAAATTTATGAGTTTGTTGGATGACCACCTCTGTTATTTTTAGCTAGGGGCTTCAAGGCCAGGAATGCCATCCTTGTGTCATATGCAGAGTAGTTAGCTATCAGGTAACCAGCCTGCAAAGAGCACCGAGGGACGATGCTCTATGGCAACTCCATGACTTTGACCCTCCACTCATCACACCAAAAAAAATATTTTTTTACATATAGCAAGACAGGGTAATACACATAATATTGAGTTATTTTACAGTTTGATTATATATTGCTTGTTTTATGAGGTTGCAAATATTAATTAGACAATATGTCAAGATTTTCGCCCGAGCAGCAATATTTCAGCTATATTCAGGAGATGAACATGAAATGGGTGATAAAATGAACATGAAATGATGATGTTGAAATTAAAAAAGGATGGGACACAGGGATAATAGGGTCGACAAATTTTGATTGCCACATGAAAAAAGGAGGGATGGGTAGGATCGGGAAATTTAGCCTCTTCTGGCAGAGCGCAAAGGTTCCTACTCCTATCGAGTTCCACAGCAGGGTTCTCTAACGTGCGAGGAACGTAGCATCTTTCCCAACACGGTGCACCACTATGGTTTGCGGTCAGGTTTTCCGTATTATAGCCTGACAAACCCAGCATGAAACACGCCATGTGTACCCCATTCCACCAACGGGGACAAACAACCCATTTGCTCTGTGGGCAGAGCGCCCTAACCCCCGGCTATGGTTCTGAGCACTATTTTGTCGCCTTTTACAACAAGCTTAGCGCTGCTGCGAGCCTATTCTTTTGACACCCGGACCCACACGGGGCATAATTCAGTTAAAGAGTTGTCTCCGACAAAAGTTAATTTTGATGTTTATGACTTATATGGTCCATTTATAGATTTAAAACAAATGATTTATGGTGTTATATTATGTTATATTATATTGATAAGATGACTGTGTAGAGGCAGAGATAGCATCTATGTGGTTGAGGAGTAGGAGGGCTGACAAATGGAAGACCAATAACTGAGATGAAGAGCCAAGTGGTTCCGGGCTGGGACTTGATCACCCCAGTCGGCGCACCTCTGGAGGTTGTAGTGGACAGCGCCGAAACAGCCGAGGAAGGAGGATCCACCTGAAGGCGGAGCCACGCATCATTTCACCAAGATGCATAAAGGTAATTTCATCTGTGAAACCAGTGACAGCCTGGAAAGTCTGGATGACGACTAAGAACAGTTCAGTGTGACAGCCTGGAGAGACAGGAGGCAGCCAGGAGAGACTGGGATCAAGGGTGTTGCGGCTTGGCAGGCCTAGGCACATCTTCTGTGAGGAGGAACCCATTTCATCTTGCTATAGAGAGATACATATTGGGACACCCCCAAGGCCGTGCGAGAACGGGGGAGGATTATCGACCTACATTAACGGATAACCAGGAAACAACAGAGCAACGGACAACGACTACGGTTTTGAACAACGGAAATGTATGCAACTGTGGAAAAGTGTACAGGAACCAACGAGGCCTTAAGATCCATATGGGAAAGATGGGATGCAAGCAAAATCAGAGGTTAACACAACGCACAGAGCAACCTGGTGAGACGGGGGAGGAGGTGGTTCAGGATGCAAACCACAGTGACCACAGCCTCCATGTGTTAGTTAATGAGGAGGATACAACCTAAGACGCATCCAACACAGAGAACCATCAGACATTGGAGATTGAAGAAGAGACTCAACAAGGTGCAGTAGACACACAAAGCACAGACAGGGAGACGAGTAGGAGGAAGAAGATCAAATGGCCAAACAGTAATGTCAAAAGTGAATGGGAACGGTTTGACATCGATGCTGATGCGGTCTTTAATACAACTTTAACAGGTAGTATAGATAGAAAGATCGAAGCCATGACATCAATCATTTCAACATGGGACTGGACAGATTTGGTGTTGAGCAAAGGGAAAAATCTCGGAAGGAAGGGAAGAAGAACAGGAAAGAAAGAGAAATAGCGAAGATGAGACAAGACTTAAAACAGCTTCGAAAGCAGTATAAGAAGTCAACAAACGAGGAGAAACCGGCACTATCAGAGTTGAGAGATATCATTAGGGAACAAGTCATGGACAGAACAACGGAAAGAAACAGGCGTCTACGAAAGGAAAGAGATAGAGTCAGGTCAAGATGTTTATCAGATCCTTTTCGATTTACATCAAGGTTGCTAGGTAGCAAAGGGTCAGAAGAGCTGAAGGCTAGCAAAAAGGAAGTCGAGAAGTATCTCAGGGAAATGCACAGTGATCCAAATCGGGAAAAAGGGTTAGGAGGCTTGGAACAGTTGATTCAGGAAGAACCAAACCAACCTTTACATGAATCAACACCTATGTACATATATAAGGAACTTGTCGATATAATAAAGAAAGCAAGACCTGCATCGGCACCAGGACCAGATGGAGTACCATATAAAATTTACAAAAAACTGTCAGAGATTAACAAGACAGCTATGGAAGCTGATAAGTGTTAAATGGAGAAGAGGTCGGTTAGCAGACAGTTGGTACAAAGCAGGAGGTTGTTTTATTCCCAAAGAAGAGAATTCAGAAGTACTGAAGCAGTTGAGGACCATATCACTGTTGAACGTGGAGGGATAGATCTGCCTCGCAGTTTTAGCCAGGAGAATGACCAATTACATGCTTGGGAACTAGTATATTGACATCGCAGTACAGAAAGAAGGAGTACCAGGTGTATCAGGATGCCTAGAACACACAAGTGTATTGACACAGATAATACGAGAAGCAAGAGTCAAATGGAGAACTTGCTGTCCTCTTGTTAGATTTAGCAAATGCCTACGGGACAGTTCCACACAAGCTAGTAGAGTTGACACTTGAAAGATACCATGTACCAGGAAAAACAAGAGCACTTTTGAGGGATTTCTTACTTTGCCCATCTTCTGCGGAGGTTTACGGTCCAGGATTTTACAATACCATTGCAATGCCTGGAAGTTTGAATAGTCACAGAATGCACAATATCAGTTATCTTATTTTCAGCAGCAATGAATATAATTGTAAAATCAGTAGAGAAGAAGAGCAAAGGACCCTGAATGCAGTCAGGAGTGCGTCAACCACAAGGAAGAGCATTCTTGGACGACATGACAGTTACAACAAAAACAGTCATTGAAGCCAAGTGGACACTACAAGAACTGGAATCAGCCATCACGAATCAGCCATCACTTGGGCAAGAATGAAAGTGAAACCAAGTAAATCTAGAAGTCCGGTGATCAAGAACGGAAAAGTGACAGAAGAAAGATTCAGGATTGGCAACAGTCTCAGAGAAACCTGTGAAATGTTCTTCAACGACTCACTTAGAAAGGCAGACTGTAAGGGAAACTTGTAACCAGCTAGACGATTGGATGAAGATTGCTGATAGGAGTGGACTACCAGGAAAGTACAAAGCATGGATTTATCAACACCGGATACTACCTCGTTTGCTTTGGCATCTGTTGATGTATGATGTACCAATGACCACGGTTGAAGGAATGGAGAAAACAGCAAACATCTATTTGAGGAGATGGCTAGATGTACCAAGGAATTTCAGCAGTATTGGATTATATAGTTCGGGTTCAAAATTACAGCTACCTCTTAAATCACAGAAGAGTTCAAGGTGACCAAAGTATGGCAACATCTGAGGCTACGAGACATCAAGAAAAAGGGGGCACTATTTGTATTCAGTTCCACCAATGAACTTTATTAAGTCTGTCAATCATTCACTGAATTTGTTGTATTTCATTAATTGTACCCATTCCTGATTTGGACGTCTAACCCGCCAGTTATAATAAAGTATTTTCATTCACTGACCTTTGCATATTTCCAGTCTGCCAAAGACCAGGTGTCAGAAGCTTAGCTTCCTGCAGACCGCGAAAATTGATCACCTACACATAAGCCTAACTCTCTAAATTCTACCATTTTGAGCTACCACCCAACAACATACAAAAAGTATCCATAACAAAAACCAGTTTGGACAGTTGGACAAAAAACAAATTTTATTTCCTTATTAGATTGAAGATGTTTATATGATAAATGGGTTGACTGTAATAAAAACAAGTTTTGGGTGTCTTTATTAATAAACATGCACAGTTTGGTCTAAATGCATAAAATAGATATAATAACCCCGGAATGTGGATAAAAAGCTCTGGAATGGAAAATTAACAATAGGAAGATCAAAACCGTCTTTTTTGTCATAAGGTTTTGTATGAACGCTGCCATTTTCTAGTGTTATATCTAAATCAAGAAAAGATGTACGAGAATTGTTTATGTTAGACTTGGTCAGCTTAAGTTCTTACGGGGTAGATATTTTGAACATGCATGGTTTTCAAAGTAAGTATTATGTACGGAAAAATATCATCAAGATATCTGAAAGTATTATTTAATTCACGCGACAGATCACGTTTCGAGGAATCTTTAAAAAGTTATGAACTGTGATTCGTAACAGTAGAGCAACAAATCCGCAATGAGTGGAGCACAATTAGTCCTCATTGGAATACCAACAACCTGTATAAAGTATTACCAAAATTGTCAATTAAATAAATGCAATGATCATATCTTAATATGTCCGGAACTCAAAATCACTGGCAAAAAAGCATTGTATACATGACAAGAAATAAAATGAGAGCCAGATTTACCGAAAGACTATTTAATCAAATATGACAACTTTTTCTTAATCAGTTTATGTGGCAGTGTTTAATACAGGGTAAAAAAAATCATAACTATCAGGATCATACAAATCTTGAAAGTTGTGAAGCCGATATTGTAAAAATTAATAACAAAGTTTTTTTCATAGTAATTAAAGATTTAAGAAGAGTTTGGTAATATTTTGAATTTTTTCTCGAACAAAATGATGGTAAAATAAATAAATATAAAAAAACGCTTTATTTAAGAAAAGCATCTGCGCTTTTTTGCGTGATAAAGAAATTTTAGCAACATAAATTGGTAGAATACAGAGAGATTTCCAAACATTGTTGCCCCGTGCAGGTCCGGGTGTTAAAAGAATAGGCCTGCAGCAGCGCTAAGCTTGTCGTAAAAGGCGACTAAATAGTGCTCTGCCCACATAGCAACTGGGATGTGTGCCACAAGTGGTGGAATGGGGTACCCCTGGCGTGTTACATGCTGGGGTTGTCAGGCTATAATACGGAAAACCTGGCCGCAAACCATAGTGGTGCACCGTGTTGGGAAAGATGCCAAGTTCCTTGCACGTTAAAGAACCCTACTTTGGTATTCTTCCGGAGTAGGAACCATAGGGCTCCGCCACAGGAGGCTAAATGGTCCGACCCTACCCACCTCTCCCTATTTCCAGTGGCAATCAAAATTTCTCGACCCTATTGTCCTTGTGTCCCATCCCTTTTTCATTTCATCATCATTTCATGTTCATTTAATCATCAATTTCATGTTCATCGCCTGAATATAGCTGCTCGGACGTTAAACCCCAACAAACAAAACAAACAAACCAAACATTGTTGGGTATATACATATAAGTTTATCATTCTGTAATGCGTTAAACAAATGCAGGTGAAACTGTTGTGCTCTAACGATGTTAATAATTTAGAAGTACTGGTATTAGAATATTTGCTGGAAGATGAAATAAAGACGTAATTTGAGTGATTTCTTATGAAGTTTTGGTATCCCGTGTAAGGTCGGAACGGCCACGTGATCAGTGTTAGATCACAACGAAGCAAATGGTTATGATGTACTTAAGTTATTTCACTCTCTGTAGAATTCGTGAATAGGAAAGTACTTGAGTTAGTTATTTCGTTACAAAGTACTTCTGTATAATATTTACGTCATATGATAACCACGTTGTTAGATGCTTTATCCTCCGGCACAAAAAAATTTCTCCCCTTCTTCTTTTAACTTTTTTTTTCTATTCTAGAAATCGGAATATGAGTGTCGA
The DNA here is from genome assembly GCA_037379345.1 of Perna viridis. Lineage (NCBI taxonomy): Eukaryota > Metazoa > Mollusca > Bivalvia > Mytilida > Mytilidae > Perna > Perna viridis. Next base: position 2,494,550 of record CM074520.1, read on the forward strand.
ATGATACACAGTTCTTTTCGTGATTTTTATAGATGATCTGATCCGAAAGAAAGAACATCGTTTAGCTAGATCCTTTGGTCTCAGTTTCCGCTATATAGATGTATTATCGTTAAACAATCCTAGTTTCGGGGATTTGATACATCGCATCTACCACAAGGAACTTGAAATAAAGGATACTACAGACAATGTTAAGTCAGCCTCATATCTTGCCCTACACTTTAAGGTCGATGGTAAAGGAAAACTATTGACCAAACTTTACGACAAACGTGATGACTTTTTTTTCAGAATTGTCAACTTTCCTTTCATCAGTGGCAACATCCCTTCAGCACCTACATATAGAGTTTTCATATTTCAACTCATATCTTATGCCAGAGCTTGCCGTAACTACACAGACTTTTTGTATCGCGCTAGTCAGACTTCTTACAATTAGGCTTCTGGAACAGGGTTATTTTGCTACAAGATTGAAGTCACCACTACAAAAGTTATTTTGTCGTCATCACGAACTTGTAGATCGTTAAGGTGTATCAATCTGCACCGTGAAAACTTATTTGTTGAACGTGTCATATTTTCCTTTCCTCTTCGTCTACCCCGGACTTGACTTTCTATAGCCAACTTGGCGGGTGTTTCTAGAAATGCATAGGACGCTTACCCTACCGGTGCACCTGGTCCATGCTCCCAGTTTTTAGTGGAGTCCGAGTTACTTTTGTTACTTTGTATGTATGATTTTAGTTACTTTATGTTCTTTGTTGTGTATGTCTGTTTTCCATGTCTGGTCTTTGTCCCTGGATTACATTCTTCTGATTTCCGCTAGAATCTTGGTTCCCTTGATTAATTATTCAGTCCTCATATCTACAGTGACCATGAATTTATTGATGAAATGATATGAACTTATTTTAAATAAAAGAACAGCGTTCCACTGTTCCTGGCATAAAAGAACAGCGTTAAAATGTCCCCTGCGTAAAAAAGATACATTTCAAACTTTAAATTCACTAAAATTGTCAGTCCAAAGGCCTTAACTTCTGTAAAAACTTTCAACCATAACGTGAGTCGAACTTAATCTATAGCTTCTCATATTAGAACTATATACAAAAGATAAAATAAATTGGTAAAAAAATACAAAAAAGTGCGGAAAACTTTAAATTCAAAAAATTCTGAAATAAAGTTGGTTAATAAAAATATCAATGCATGGCCTTTTCCATAACATGCCCGAAGTATAAATAATGGCCATTATAGCCACCCGAGGCCATTATTAATACCAAGGGCATGTTACAGGGCCAATATGGAAAAGGCCATGCATTGATACTTTTATCACCCAACTTTATTTCAGTACATAGTCAGAATCTATTATCCATACATATAGGGTAAATATTCTACTCTTCTAGAAATACCTGTTGAGTTGTTCATAAAAAGTCCGTGGTAGACGAAAGAGGAAAGGAAAACTATGACACGTTGAACAAATCAGTTTTCATATTTCATAAACATTGATTCGCTCATAGGGTCTTTACATAGAAATTAAAACACTCTATGTTGAACAGTTTTTGGCATGACATGGGTTGTGTCCTTATTATATGACTTATGATGTTCGGTGATTCTCAACCCCGCATGGGAAGAATTGGGATTGATTTTAGATACGATGGGACATAACCTTTTGTAGGTTTAAACTGGTCTGGCATGTCAGTTAACTGTTAGTAGTCCTTAGTTTGTACATTTGTGGAATTTATATTCAGTTTTCTTATTTCCTTTGTAACAAGGGACTCAGACCTTTTTGAACTGCTTTTTGGTGTGTTTAATTGTGTAATATTTTTCTAAAGTGGACAGATTTTAAAGGGGAGGATTGTGATCACGCCAAAGCACTTTAACCCCGACGTATTTTTTTGCACCTGTCCCAAGTCAGGAATTTCTGACCTCCTTTTGTCTTGTTTCATTTTCACCTTTACTTCATCTTTTATGTTACTTGAGTATATGGAGCAACTCTTTCATTGTACATTTGTGTAATGGTGTTTTGGGGCCAGCTGCAGCCTGTCCTGCGGTTTGAGGATTTCCTCGTCCTACATTGAAGACCAATGGGTGGCCTTGGGTTGACATTTTCATCCGGTGGGGTTGTTCTCTCTTTGAAATATACACCATACCTATTTTCGATACATTTTTGATCATATACTTGGCTATTTTTGAATATTTTGTATTGTCATTTGCAATATTTTGGACGAAAAAAGATACTTTTAGAAGAAAAATTCATTAATTTCTGACTGCTTACAAACCGACATCGTGAACAATTGGAGCGTAGTACTATTATTTTTGCAAACTGGGTGACTTTTTTGTGGGGGAGGGAGTTCTAAATGCTTTTTTCTATAAACTTTATAATATCGCAATATTTCTTTGGGAACTTGCAAAGTTTCGTTATCTTGCCCACGAACAAAGACTTCACAAATAGTGAACAAAGACTAATTGAAACATGAACCTTTTTTTCTATGAAAGATTTTTCATTCTTTTCTCATAAAGTGACCATAGACAAGTCAGCAACATGTGAAGCCTCTTAAAATGCGAAAGTACGATGAAATCAAATCCATTTGTTTTAATTATTTATAATAGGTTTTAAGAACAGACTTGTCCCAAGAGTTCCGGTATTTTGTTTATCAGTTCGGCAGCATTTGATACCGGGAAATAGTGGTTGAATGAAGTCGCAATTTGTTTTAGTTGGGTCTCATCCACACCATTCCCGATTCCAACTGTAACCACGGTAGTTTGTTCAAAGGCTTTCAAGGCCATGGCAGCTGCGTTTATATTTCCCGATGCTGTGTTCTTGCCATCAGTTGCAAAAATCACAATGTTCTTTTTGTTGGACCTATTTCCATTTTGTTGGGCAAGCATGGCATCCCTGGCAAACTGAAATAAAATTGCGATTATTGTAATGGCAAAAAATACATTAAATTTGACAGTTTAAACTTAAGATATGATACGGAAATAAGGTGAAAAAAAAAACATGTCATTTTGGAATCTTAATACTGCTAAATTTTGTTATTTTTCTATCAGAGACAAAATTGCAATACTTAAAAAGAAAGCAATGGACACAAATATCGATACAAAAAAAGAGAAGAACAAATTGCAAAAAAAAAAAAAAACAAAAAAAAACAAAAAAAAAACCACAATATATAACAAGAAAAATACTCGCAGAAATACGATCAGCATAAACCCCATTTATATATATCCCGAACTAAAAATGGAGTATTACAAATACTTGAAATAACAAGACAAAAATATATCGTTCAGTAATCAAAGTTCTACTAATAAGACAGCAGTTTTACCTGCAAAGCTTGAGCTATTTTGTTAATTTTCTATCAGAGACAAAATTGCAATACTTAAAAAGAAAGCAATGGACACAAATATCGATACAAAAAAAGAGAAGAACAAATTGCAAAAAAAAAAAACCAAAAAACAAAAAAAAAACCACAATATATAACAAGAAAAATACTCGCAGAAATACGATCAGCATAAACCCCATTTATATATATCCCGAACTAAAAATGGAGTATTACAAATACTTGAAATAACAAGACAAAAATATATCGTTCAGTAATCAAAGTTCTACTAATAAGACAGCAGTTTTACCTGCAAAGCTTGAGCTATATTTGTAGACCCTCCTGACTGATTTAAGTTCATAATTTCAGCTTTGATGTCGTTTGAGTTGAAGTAATCTTTTAAATAGAAGTGCATTTTACCGTTTTGGTTAAAGCACATTGCGCCTATTCTATTTTCGCTTGAGCTAATTGTAAGGGCATCAACAATTTCCTTGTAGAATACTTTCTGATCATTGAAGTCCTGTGAAGACATGGAACCTGATTCATCAAAGGAGAATATCCAATCAGCTACTGTGTCTATGCATGGATCAGTGTCACCTGCGAATGAAAAATCCTACTTTTCTTTTAAAAAAAATAATGTAGTCTTTAACAACTAAACGTTTTTATTAATTCAAAATGAGATTTTCCAAGTTTGTTTTCTAATATCCACTATTGAAGCAAACAAGGCTTAAAAAATGATGGTCTCTTTTTGCTTTAATATGAGTGCATCTAAACCGTCTCTGACTGTGATTGAAATAAAAAGAATATCTTATTAACTAGTGTCTTTATTAACTAATTAAGTATTCTAAATGAGATATTGATATTCTGACACCTCAGGCGTCTGTTACACAAAAAGTCGTAAGTGTTAAATTGATCGGATGTAATGACGTCATAAACTAAAATAGCATTGTGACGTCATGATTTACGATCAATTTCACACTTTTTTGTGAAACCGACGCCTGATTAAATATAAGCCTTCCTTTCATTATGTTATTATATATTGAAAGCGAACGTTTTGTCTGAAACCGTGGGGAGCCAAAAAAAAAAGGTTTCGTCCGGAAATGACTCTTCGCGAGTCAAGTTGCGCCGACCTGTGTAAGACGAGGGCACGAGTGCTCCTCATAACTTGTTCTCTTCGCCAATGAAAGTTCTTAAAAGTGACAGCATCATAGACATATTCAAAACAAAAGGCAAGAGAAAATGTGTTAATTTCAAGAAATTGGGGCGTTTTCTAAAAGAAGTGATTAAAATATATATATTTTCACGGAAGAAACGGGTACTTATACTCGTTGCAGCTCAAATATCGATAATCTTCCGCTCGTTAGACAAATTCTCGTTTTTTTCACACATTTCGCTGCGCTCCACTCGTGAACAAAACCTGAGTTTCTTAAACTCGTGAAATTAATCTTTACTCATATAAGAACATATTAAATATCACAGGCCTTATTTTATTAACTAGATAACTAGATTATGAAGGTATGTAAAATTCACAATTAATTTCGACAACGTTGTATTTGACGTATATATGCTAACCTGACAAAATCATTTTTATAATGATGTTATGCATTTTCATTATAGAGGAAGATTATATGATTATATGATAACACGTAGGACTGGTGTAACTATAAACAGCACTAAACTACAATGGGTGCAACCACGCCATCCAAAATTTATTAACAGAAATATTTTAATCACTGCTAGATTATCTACCCCTTAATCAAATCGATTATTTAAAATTTACACAAAAACAACGATTTATTTTAAAAATAAATTTAACATTTGTCAGTATAAGCAAGATAGTTATATATAACTCACAGCATTTCTTTTTACCACAACAATGTCCAACAATATTTCCTTGAGCTTTACAGGCCGTTGGTGGTAAACATTTGTATCTTTTCTGTCCTGATTTATTTCTGTTTAGACAACTATTAGAACTAGAGCCTAAAACAATTCTCAAACAAGTCACTATAGGAGAAGAACGGGTTTTCATCAATTGGTTTTCATATTAGACCTTACAGCATACATATATAAAATCCTTCACGTTGTAACAAGTATGTGTGTATAAACGCTTAAACTATATTATACATTTTTTGAAGTAAGGGCTAATATTGAATTTGTTGAAATGTGGTCAATCGTATGGACAGTTCTAATACACAGTCTAATGTGTCAATACATGGAATCGTATGGACAGTTCTAATACACAGTCTAATGTTTCAATACATGGAATCGTATGGACAGTTCTAATACACAGTCTTATGTGTCAATACATGGAATCGTATAAAATGCTACAATTGATTTTTATCAAATATTAATTATATATTAATTTTATTTTATATATAAATTTATATATGAAACATATGTTTTTCATATCACACTGGATTTATGTGTATACCTAAAATTCCAGTCTGAAATAATAAATATATGTTTCACATGATGTGTAGTATTTCTATATGTATATATGATTGTCATTTGTGAATACATGAAAATCTACGGTTTACATACGTTTCCCAAAAGTAGCAGGTCAAACTAAACATTGAAACTATATCACCAAATATAGCAGCTCCAACGTAACATTGAAACCATAACACCAAATATAGCAGGTCGAACCTAACATTAATCTATAACACCAAAAGTAGCAGGTCACACTTAACATTGAAACTATAACACACCAAAAACAGCAGGTCAAACCGAACTTTAAACTATAAAAACAAAAATATCAGGTCAAACCTAACAATGAAACTATAACATCAAATGTAGCAGGTCAAACTTAACATTGAAACTATAACACCAAAAATAGCAGGTCAAATCTAACAATGAAATTATAAAAACAAAAATAGCAGGTCCAACCTAACATTGAAACTATAACACCAAAAATAGCAGGTACAACTTAACATTGAAACTATAACACCAAACGTAGCAGGTCCAATCTAACATTGACACTATAACACCAAACGTAGCAGGTCCAACCTAACATTGAAACTATAACACAAAAAATAGCAGGTCAAACATTTACTCAAAAAAAAAGTGCACGAATTACTCTTTATACTTACGATAGTTGTTATTAAATTCTCACTTACTTGATACTTCATCTACAAGGAAGGAAGCCAGAAAGCAGTAAACAAGTAAGGCCGTAAATCGACCCATTTTGTGATGATGAGAGAATTCGTTGACCTTTAAACAAATGATATACTTATATTATGGAAAGTTGTTCCGGCTGATCGTAGACATTTAAAGAAAAGAAAATTATTTCAAATCAACCAAAATATGTCGGTACATTGGTATGCGTCTTTGGAAAAATTGGGTTTCATGATGATATTTATTTATTTATTGAAAATGCTTTTAAATTACAGAGTTTTGTCAAACATGTGCTCATTTAAAATGATTTTCTATGAGTTTAGAGATGTATTCAGTCCATTTCTTTGTTCATATTTGTAGATAGAGGTATTTCTGTCATAATGGGTAAAAAGAATAGCTAATTAAAATAAATATAGAATAAATGTTTGAATAATATATAACTTAATTTGAGTTAAATAAAATGACCCCCCCCCCCAAAAAAAAAAAAATAAAATAAAATAAAAACAACAACAACAAAAAAAAAAACCAAACAAACAAACAAACAAAAAACCAAATACAAAAAACAAAACAAACAAAAATTCTAACAACAAACAAATGATTTAAAAAGAAATATAATAAAAGGAAATTAACAAAAAAAAAAAAAAAAAAAAAAAAAAAATGAAAAGAAAAAAAATTAAGGGACACACATAATCTAAAGTACTAAACATTTTATGAAAACTTGTCGAAAAAGTTTAGTCTTATCATGATATCAAAACTTTGCTTGATGAAAACAAAATGGACACGAACATAATTATCATTGTTATTGTCATACTTACTTTGTGGTCTAACAATCTCCTATGAAATACTCAAACACATCGTGGGTATATATACTATAAATAACATGTGTCGACATTGTCATGCTGAGCAATCGAATACATGTTCAAATTGGTAATATCTTGTTTAGTAAGCACATATTTTAGTTTGATCTAATCATAATGTAAATTTATTTATTTGTCAATTATTTTTTTCTGTTTTTCCTACAGATGCTCTGCAAGACGTCAGTATTATAGCTATCTTATTTCAACAAATGTATCTGGTGGAATGTGTGGACTTCGCTACTTTATTTTACCCGTAACAATACAAGTTCTTTGTATAATTAAGTCTGAAACCATTAATGATATTTCCATACTGAATGTATCTGTGTCAAATAATGCTGAACTACGAAATATGAGAACAAATATTTACTTTACAAAATTTGAAATATATTCTTTCTCCCCAATAAGTTGTCAACAAAGTGATCACACCTACGACAATTAATATTGTTATCTAAAATGATGTTAAACATGCACACAAAACTAACCGGTGGCTCGGAAAGGTTCACAATACATTCGAAAGATCCTAAGATCCTAATGCAGTATTTTTCTAAATGGTATCAATATTCTAATATTATAGAAGTGATATCGGACTGAATTATGGTGAAAGAAATCAATGAGGTTTTGTGTATTTTTGAATTTTGTGAAAATCAATTAAACTTTGGGATAATTGTAAAACTCCATTGAAGAAATCCGTAAGTATAAACTACTGATACGTCATGAAATTGTTATTTTGGTGCAAATAACCATCACCAATTTCTATGTAATGTACAAATACATAAATGTTAGTAGATTACAGTAAATCGTTAATGTATGCATATCCTAATGATACTTTACATTTCACTTCAGTGTCTCTGCAAGACATTCATATATATTATTGACTACAATGTATTTTGAATTTTTACCTTTTTCTTCATTTAATAACTTTATTTTCAACAAACGGATAATTTTGATGTTTGCACCTGGTCGAATTCAGTCATCTGTCTACTATAGATGACTGTGTATAAGGTACCAATCTCGCATTCCATAACCCTAAATGTGTGGTAATCAATACATCCATTTCATTGAAATGGTGCGTTTTTCCTTTTGTCTCTTTCTTTCAAAAATATCAACTTTGACTTATAAAATAAACCAAACATCACACTATCATGACAAGACAATCTTTTTGTGAAGAGAATATATCATTATGACATAAAATGTTTTTTTTCCGTACAGGGAGGTTAGTTGTAAACGAAAGACAAAAAGGGACATGTATTGTTCATGAATCCTTTTCCTAAACAACTTCGTGGATATTACATTCTTTTGACATAAAAAAAAACTTCTACGTGTCCTTAGTAGTGCTGTATCAATAAAAGTTTCATTGAATCATGGTTTGAATAATTTTTAAAATATTCCCTAAAATGTGTGATTTTCTATAAAAGTCAAAGGAAATGTATCCAAGACTGATTCTATGAACTTTTTTTCTAAAAGTTCTTTGTTGTGTGTGTCTGTTTTCCATATTTGGTCTTAATCCCTGGATTTCATTCTTTTGATGTTCATTCAAAATTCTCAACTTTTCTTTCATCTGTGGCAACATCCCTTCAGCACCTGCGCATGGAGTATTCATATCACAACTCATACGTTATGCCAGAGCTTGCCGAAACTACGCAGACTTTTTGTATCGCGCTGGAACTCTAGCAAATAAGCTTTTGGAACAGGGTTATATTGCTACAAGATTGAAGTCATCACTATAGAAGTTTTATGGTCGTCATCATGAACTTGTGGATCGTTATGGTGTATCCATCAGCACCATGAAAATTGATTTCTTCAACGTGTCATAGTATTCCTTTCCTCGTTTGTCTACCCATGACTTGACTTTTTATAAGAAACTCGGCAGGTGTTTGTAGAAAAGCAGAGGACGCTTACCCTACCGGTGCGCCTGGTCCATGTTCCCAGTTGTTAGTGCAGTCCGAGTTGCTCATTTACTTTTGTTACTTTGTATTATTTTGGATATTTTATGTTCTTTGTTGTGTGTCTGTTTTCCATGTCCGGTTTTTGTCCCTGGATTACATTCTTTTGATTTCCGCTAGAATCTTGGTTCTCTTGATTAGCCTTTAAAATAATGACTTATCGACTAAAACAGTCATGAATGTATAGTTGATGGGTGTCACAGCAGCAGATAAATATGTTAATACTTAAAAGAATATGAAAATAACATTGATAAGGCAACACATTGATCGAGTACAAAATATGTTGATGCATGTTGTATATACAAATTTAAATGCAAATATAATATTTAAGATACATAATTAATGCAGCGTTAATACAATCTTAATGAGTAACTAAAAGTGATATATGAAACATCACTACTATATTAGCAATAAGTAAGTTTGGTATGTACTTAATACCTAGATAGAGACACGCACTACACACAGGTTTCTGAAACCAATTGACACCTAACAATTTCCCTCAATATTTTAAATGCTAGAGGGTACAGCTCTTTATTTTTACCTTTCGATATATAAATAAAGATGTTCATTTCTATTTTGTTATCTGTTATTTGGGTTGATTTTTAAAAGCATTATATGTGTTGAAGTGGTTTAATAAAGCGTTAATATGAATGATAGACAAGTGAACAATAGCCACATTTAAAAGGTAAAAGGGAAAAAGGAAACGAAATTCAAATAAAACACAAATAAAACTGGACGACAAACACAGAAAAGTAGGCAAAAAGTTTCGGTTTTATGACCTCCATAAAGGGCAAAAATATACTAGATTATGAAATTGACTATACGAGACAACTGCTCTTTTCCTTGTTTTTTGTTGGTATGTCATGTTCTTTGTAGTCTAATGAGTGTTTCTTTTCACTGTCTAGTCCTCATCTTTGGACTATATACAGTTGATTACCTCTCGAATCTTGGCTACTTTGATTACTCTTTTAACTCCTAGAACTGGAGAATATCGTCACCCTATCGTGCAGTTAACAAAGGCACTTTAGACATATCGAATTTAGCCATTTACTTTGATCTTTGAGAGAGAGAGAGAGAGAGAGAGAGAGAGAGAGAGAGAGAGAGAGAGAGAGAGAGAGAGCTCATGTAGTATCATTCCAGCCAGTTCATTGAGTGGTGATTTGTCACCTTCGTCATTCACCTTGCTAATCCCTAAGCTGATAGTATACTACTCGGTATAAATTTACCAACGGCTTTTGTCGTTCCTCATAACTTTTTACCATCGTTATCACTACCTGATTGACTTATATATTTTCATTTCTCCCAGTATTACGAATTTCAATACCGTTCAACAGTGATTAAAAATATTTCCCAAGGGGATTAAAAAATCTCGTGCAGTGGTCAAATTTAAAGTCATGACCTCTTACCTTACAGCCACTCATTGACTGTTAACGTTGTAAAGTTACTACGCCTTTGAATATAGTCCGGTCGTTTTGTCATAAATTATTCGACATATCAAATGTGAAAATGTTGCATGTTTTATTTTGTTTTGTTGATAAAAACCGCTTTATATCTTTTATATCCAATGTGCATTAATTATTACATCTTTAGGTGTCAAAATGAACAATTGTTAAAATTTTTGTAAAGTGGATTGGGTACTCGATGGGGAAAATAATGATATTTTAAAATTTGAGAAACAGATACTCCATCAGTTTCTTGTGGATTAAAGGATTTCTATTCTTGATAGTTACAATTCATTGTATTATTGATTTTAACTATCTCGAGTGAAGAAATATTTTAATCCAATCAAAACTGAAGGTGAATCTATTTTGGCAAAAATGACAAATAACCCCATCTGTCAAAGATATTTTTTCTTTTCAACGAGCCGGACTATCAACGGGCAGTTTGACGGGTGTCTTGTAAGAATCAGGAACAGTTTATATGTTAGAAAAACTTATGAGAAATGCAAGTTTAAGTGGGAACTTCATGCTCCTGTGTTTACTCTTTTGTTCCATGTTGTACGACTATTCTTCCTCTGAAGTCCATTTAGCGTAACTGTCCCACGGATGTTGAGAATTCATTTTATTGTTTGTATTCAATCAAAGTTACAAAGTTACAAAATATGGTCATTTTCAGTTTCAATCAAGCTTCCAAACTTTCCATTCACCTTTGTGTGTCGTATTTATTATATGTCTTTCTCCTTAATTCATTACTACTTTTACTTAAAATAAAAATATTGTAACAGGCAGATTAATATTCGTGTTGTGACGTCTGTACGTCTGAAATTATAGAACATATTTCACAATTTGTATTATCGGCATTTATTACACAAGAAACATTCGATAATTCGCTGCTAAATATAAAATAATATTTTACATTCCATTCATTCGCATTATCTTTTCTCTTTGAAAACTAAAGATAGTTAAAAAGCAGTGCTGTTACAAATTACCGATATTTATTTATAAATATGACACATACACGAGGTCTCAATATCGTATTAATATTCCCATAGACCTCTATAGAGAAGTGCATATTTTTAGGATTTTTTTTAAATATGTAAAGTGATTCAATAAAACTTTCACTTACGTAGCATTTATAAGGACATGTGCAAAAATTATTTCCCTAAAAATAAAAAGTAGGATGACTCCACGAAGATCGGACAGAGAAGTAGTCTTGAACTATAAATAGTAATTTTTTCTGCATGTTTTGACGTACGCCTGATCAGGGATATGCAATAGGATATTTGTACCATTAGGCATCGATCATCATATGTTATAGATACAGAGAATTGCAAATGAAAATAAGTTATCTCTCTTTCTATGTGTTCGGTGTGCTTTCTGCATTTGCATCAAACGGCATTTGATTTCCCACATATACGTGTCAATACTTTTATCCACACTATTTTGTCTTTGTTTTGTTTTATATTGATAATAATTATGTAAAGGTAACTCTTAATTGGTGTGAATGAGTCGTTCGAAGTACATGTAATTGAATCGTTTGATTATAGGCGAAGTACATGTAATTGCTTTCGTGCTGTTTATTTTTCTGATTTTTGTTGTCTTGCACATTAAATTTACAATAAAAGTTTAAATCTAAATAGTTACCACGATTGTTCCCATTGTAGATGTACATATAGCTGGTAGATTAGATAAGACAGTTGATTTCCCTGAAAATAACTTGACAACGATACAGTTTTCTAAAGAGAACAATTACAGTATTGTTGATATATTCAATTTTGTTATCTTTAAGTAAGAGAGAAGAGATATTCTTCTAACAACGGAATTTTTTTGATTTACTGTCAATCCGCCTCTGTATTAAAGTTGTTTTTCCCCTAATATGTAACTAACTTCACTTGAAGGAAACTCATTAAATTAATTTATTAGTTTTGATATATATATATATATATATAAGAATGACATGTGCATCTGCACATGGCACTATAAGGATTTCAAAAACAATTACACTAAAGAAAAAAGTCATTGTACATCATTCTGACGGATGTCTGCCTTGCAGTCAAGGACAACTTCTTCAAAACACATCTTCAATCCATGTTTCTTTTATTCAAAACTGATTTGATGAAGGCTTAAGACACTTTGTTCATAGTATATAAGATAGTTTAGGAATCATAAAACAAATGTAATTCATGGAGTACATATTAGATCTTAGCACAACTGTGAATAGGTCGATTCCAGCCACATTATTGTATATATTATAGTTTAGAAATGCAAAGAAAGCAGAATAGAAAAATAAATTTTAAAAAAGCTAAAAACAAAAAGAAAAACGAAAGAACAAAAAATTAATAACAAGCAACATATTTTTTTATCGATTTAACTAAATTTGCATACACAATATTTTTTTATTAACCCATATTGCTTATGAAAATGGACAAGTCGATAAGAAGAAATCGGTCTTTGCTGGAAATCCATGGAAAAAAGATTTCAATACGTCTGTATGGAGTAATCAAGGGAACCAAGATTCTAGCGGAAAACAAAAAAAAAATGTAATCCAGGGACAAAGACCAGACATGGAAAACAGACATACACAACAAAGGAAATAAAGTAACTAAAATCATACATACAAAGTAACAAAAGTAAATGAGTAACTCGGACTACACTAAACACTGGGAGCATGGACCAGGTGCATCGGTAGGATAAGCATCTCTACTTTTCTAAAAACATCCGAAGAATATATAGAAGATTAACCTTTGTTAAACATTTAAAGAATATTCATATGATGTGTATCATTCAATTCAATCAATAAGTATTACTTAGTATAAACAAGTCCCAAACATTTGATGTAAATGATGTTGCAAATCTGCACTTTAAAGAATAGTTATTAAGTAAAAGTTATAGATGCATAGCGTGTTGTTTCCATCACATAATTTTGGAATTAATGTAATGCACTTCATGCTATCTTGAAGTGTAACCAACCTTACTTCATCTTATAATGTTCTAAATCAATACACGTTTATACAATTTAACTTTATTCATCAAATCGCAAGAAAAAAAGAGGATAGATATTGATGCGTCTTAAAAATTAAAATAATCAGGTTCATGTCTTTATTTAATTGTTTGATATTGGGTTCAGACGTGATAATGAGTACATGATACATGTGATAGGAAATTTGAATTTCTAAAAAGATGACATGCAATTAGGGCGATTTCAGTTAAGGAAGGAAGATTTACACCTGCTTAGAACTACCAACATTACTTATCAACACAAGTCGCTCAATCGGATACATTCATTGTCCAACAAGCAATATTATATACATATATACTATAGTCTGTATTGTGTATTTGAGTAGTAGATTCTACTTCTTTAAGATGGCGAATTTAGATACTCATAAAAATACGTGTTTTGTAACAACTGACTCTTAAATAAACTTTCAAATATTTACTTTGAATTTATGAACAAGTAACTGTTCAGAAAAAAAAAATCTCCACACTATCATTTCAACAGGGAAAGTTTTAAAAAAAAGATCTCAGTTACTGTATACTCACCTGTGATGTTGTCTTAAACATCACCAAGTTTCCTTAAAAGAAAGTAGTGCAAAGACAATAGTACTATACAGTTTCCTCGTGATTTCTTTTTCCCCCAAGTTTATTTTCTGAGTAGTATGTCTAAATTCAATTATCAATTATTATAATTTGATAAACAAGTTGATTCTTACGTCAGGATTTATCCCACGCCTGTCTATTTTTTTATACGCTTAGTCTTAACTCTTATCTTCTTGGAATAGGCCATTAGAATAATTCAGATTCCCTCTGTAACAGTTAAACTTTACTGGATCTAAAAGAAACTTTGTTATGAAGTAATATATTTTTCATTTCAATATGAGATTTTTGGGTAGGCTTTGACAATCAGGGTAACAACAACATTACGAAACAGTAATCCGATCGGTAATCAAGTCAAGTTGAAACCAAATCTGGCAAAATAGATATTACGTCAATGGAGCAGCTGGTACCACAATTGTCCTGACTTGGTACAGGCATTTCAAACGAAATGATGGATTAAATTTATGTTTACAGCGCACGGAACCCCCTCTTCAATTGCGGGGGGGGGGATAAACCAGTGGTAATTAAATAGCATCTGAATGCTAAATCGAACAACTTTTCACAACCTTGCATTATGGAGATCCATGAAAATCTGTAGCCCCGTAAAATATATTTTTTCATAACAAAATTTATGTGACTTTCCTAAATTAATTTTAAAAAAAAAAAGGTTTTCTAAAATATCAGGCACGTTAAAACTGCCAGAAAAATTAAGCGTGCATGGCATTATTGTAAAAAACCCCAACTTTTTTCTTCTCACTTGTTCATGGCTCTAAATCTCCTCCAATTTGTCCGAAATTTTGCATCTTTAAAAAACAGCCAGTTGGGGCAGGTAAAAGAACAAATCCGACAAGAACCCGCCCGAATCTATCCGGGTAGCTTAAAGCATGCATTTTACACTCTTGAACCATTACATGTATTACATCTATTTATGTACGAATGTTCTACTACTCACAATTAATATTTCCACCAAATTTTACATTTCATCTCATCTGTATAGTGCAACCTTATAGTGTCCGATTCAAATCATTCTACGATTTTGGTGCCGTGACAGGGAAGACATCCAAACTACGTTCAATACGCGCAGACCACAGAAATGCAGTTTCAAGAATTTAGAACAAATTCCAGAAAATCCGTGATGACAAAAATGTAAAGGGAATACTAAGGAGCTATTGAAAAACATCAATAATCGTGTGAAGTAACAGGAGAATTTACAAACATTAAATCAACAAATTATACACAACTCAGAAGAAGCAGACATTGAAGCAGAAATCGTTGATTCAGATATGTATGTTAATATGTTAGATGAAAAAAATAGCGAAATTCAAAATCTCATTATTGTCAATACTCCTTTGCTAAACGCAAAAGCAGTATAGTTCGTCAGTTCAGTAGAATGCACTGCAGTACAATCTCAGATGTCCACCCCAATTCAGACCAAATTAGCTCCAGCAACAAATGCTCCATCCGCCTTAGTTCAACCCGCCAGTGCCCCGCAGCCCGCACAAGTTCAACTGCAGCTCATCAGTACGCTAATTATCAACATAGTTTTTCTCAGCCCGAGACTGAAATGCCCTGCAATACATGTAATTACAACTTCAGTGAGCCCGAATATCCGCCAAAACGAAGTTTTACTATAGTTCATGAATACAATAAGTTGCCCTAATTGAATCTTCCGACGTTTGACGGAATTTTATGCAATGACGATCATTTTGGAATTCCTATGAGACATCGGTTCACGATAATTCCCTCCTTAGCAATGTTTAGAAATTCAATTATTTGAAATCACATGTTCAAGACGAAAACAGGATTTGGGATTACATATGCTAACTATGTGAAAGTTATCTCTTTGCTCCGAGAAAGATACGGACAATCACATGTATCAGACAAAAGTACATGTAAGCCCTGGTCGATATTCCAACACCAAAGTGTACGTTATCTAGCATGAAAAACTACTATGATGAAATCGTACAACACATTTGAGTTTAAGAGGCATTAGGACAAAGAAAGGAGACATATTTAGCGTTTCTTGTGCTTATCATTCTTAACAAATAATCGGGAGAAATATTGCTAGAGAGTAGCCTTAGATTTGAGTGAGTTACGTCGTGCAATTTTTAACGAGCTGTACATCACAGATGCAGGAAAGGTGGTCGAACAAAGCAGCTGCTAAGAGCAATAGCTGTCTTTCTGACTAACACTAAATCGAGACACTGCTACAGCTATGGATAGAAGTAACAAAAGCTGAAGTTCAAACCATAATGACTATAAAAATAAACTTAGTTGTGCATATTGTAAAGAACCACACTCGTCTACAAATTGTACATAAGTTACATAAGTAAACTTGCCGAAACTACGCATACTTTTTTTGTATTGCTCTAGAACTCTAACAAATAGGCTTCTGAAACAGGATTATGCTGCTACAAGATTGAAGTCATCACTACAGAAGTGTTATGGTCGTCATCATGAACTTGTGGATCGTTATGGTGCACCATGAAAACTGATTTATTCAACGTGTCATAGTATTCCTTTCCTCGTTTGTCTACACCGGACTTGACTTTTTATGAGCAACTCGGCGGGTGTTTCTAGAAAAGCAGAGGACGCTTACCGTATCGGTACACCTGGTCCACGTTACCAGTTTTTACTGGAGTCCGAGTTGCTCATTTTGCTTTTTTTTACTTTTTATGTATGATTTTACTTTATGTTCTTTGTTGTGTATGTCTGTTTCCCATGTCTGGTCTTTGTCCCTGGATTACATTCGTTTGATTACCGCTATAACCTTGCTTCCCTTGATTATTCTTTCAAATATCATTACCAAATTATTATATGAAATATGGAATGTTTCTTTAATTAAACCTTAGACACTACATGTAGCAAAGATGGCTCAAATTCAGAACTCAAAACAAAAAAAAAAAAAAAAAAAAAGAAAAGAAATGCAGATTGTCTGAGGAATAAGCTACCTTAATGAATGATTTATTTTAATTGTAAAACATTCTGATCATAATTTATTTATTTTCGCCAGTTAGGATTTTTACTCTTCTTAGAATGTTATTCCGTGTTATATTTAATAATATCAATAAATACATATCTGGTTCATGTATTTCTGCATGTAGAAGTGCTAAATGTAGTCCGATAAAATCACAAATGCTAACGAATACAGAGTTGCGATATACTTAAACATCGAACACGCTATATATCGATGGTTCTTCGTAGACAGAGTGGGTATACAGATAATCAAATTGATTTACGACCATTATTTAATGAACTGACTTAGGTAGTGAACTTGGCAATCCAGATAGATCTTAAAACTTCTCCTAGATATAAATCTATTGAATGATTGAAAGTTGTAATCAGCTTGGCGATTGACCAGTTACCTATCATTGAGAAGACGGCTTATGTACGTGGATACCAACTAAGATGTGTGGTCTTCAAGCAGCGGTATCGTTCCCATAGGAACGCTTTTAGAGCACTTTATAATAGAGCATCCCTTATGCCAATTGTATTGTTTTTGGCTTTAGGACTAGAATCGAGACTCATTTCTTGTTCAAAAATGAAGTTACAATTTTGGTATAAACATAGTAACTATTACATGTACTACATGTGTACGTTAACGTTGATATGTACTACATGTGTACGTTAACGTTGATATGTACTACATGTGTACGTTAACGTTGATATGTACAACATGTGTACGTTAACGTTGATATGTACTACATGTGTACGTTAACGTTGATATGTACAACATGTGTACGTTAACGTTGATATGTACTACATGTGTACGTTAACGTTGATATGTACTACATGTGTACGTTAACGTTGATATGTACAACCCATTTTATTCGATAAATAGTAAAAAACCTACAATTTGATAACTATGACAAAAATATCTCCAAATTGCAATGGTAGATTTAAAAAATAATGATAAAAAAAACCTTCGTTAAAATATATTCATGTAATTATTTTTGATTTTTGATACTCTAAGTGAACATAGCTTATTACCATAAATTAAACACGTACTCATCAGTCATTGTGATCTGGAAGACATTCCGTTTTAAGTGGTGATATCAACATTTGGCGCGTTATTTTAGAGGTGGGCTTTATCTTGTTCCAACCATTGTCTGATTCTAAAAGAAACGGCTCATTAGCAAATTAATGCAATGGGTCATTCTTATGTCCTTTCTCACAAATTCTTTTTAACATGTACATGTTTTTTTCTATCTACAAGGAGTTAGATATCTTGATATAATAAGCCACAGTAAAAAAATTGTGACAAATTAATTATGTAAATATATGATTATCACACAAAGTCAGATAAACCCAAACAGCCTCTATTATCCAAATCAGTTACGATATATGACAGTACATGAACAATTAATTACACTTTTTCTATTTTTCCAAACATTTAATATAATATGAGACAAACACTTCCATTCTTTAATAATTTTCTGTTTGGTACAACTACAATGGCATTACTATCTCTATATAATATATTATTATATTATTTACACAGGTATTTGTATTAGATTAATGTTTTCGTCCAAACAAATGCATCACATCCCAGAAAAAAACATGTTATTAATGCGCTTGATCTTATTATTGTTAACATGATAAGTTTACCAAACCCGCATAAAAAGAAATACTGGTGATATCAAATTAAACTTTATCTTAGTAATGAATCGACACTCTGAACCGAAACACTGATTTGTATATTGAAGTCGAATTTGTACTTAACAAACATAAAAAAAAACAGCTATGCATTTTACTGAGGTGAGTTTCTTGAACAGCCTTCAGGACTGAACAGATACGTGAATAAATTTCTCGAACTTTTTTTAAGACATAAAACTATCAGAAAAGATTTTTTATTTGTTTGGCCGAAAAATATTTCTTTTTGTATTGGGGGCGGGGGGGGGGGGCTTAAGAGAAATAAAGATGGATGTAATAACCATAGATCTCCAACCACTTTGCTTACTCTATAAGAATTGTGTTTTGTTCAATCTGCAAAATATGCAAAATGTGTATAGCAAATAATGATTTTACACTCCTTTAGACGTTAGGGCTTGCGTCACGCATCGTGCATTTAATGAAGTATAAGTACATACGTAAATAATGTATCTTAATTTTAATAAACGCATGTTAAAAACATGTTTATATTGAGAGTCGATCGGAACATATATTGATTACCTGGAAATTTCAGATGTATTCTCTAATCCCGTCAGTTCTGTATTTATTACTGTCAGGACCATAATGAACTCCAATCTAAGACAAAACGATTTGTTTTTCTATTGAGTGGTCTTTTCAGATCTTATCATGACTACTGACCAAAGCGGAATATATGAAGTTTTGTATTAAAACATCATTTTACTAGGGTAACGATACAGTAAAATATCCAATTTAACAGAATTTTATTTTGTTCAAACAAGTATTCGAATAGGAAATCTCATTCTATTTTACATGTAACCAGTTACATTAACTGTTGGGCATCATTTGCAGAAATAGTGTTTATCGAAATGAAACATTTAAAAAGCGAACTAAACTTCTAGAAACAATGCAATATTTTGTTTGAATTCAGAGTGAATCAAGTGAACGAGTCTCGATTATCAAAGAGAAAATACTTAGTCCAAGGATAAGAAAAAATAGGAAAAGGAAAAATAGACAACAAAAACAAATGTCCAAAAACACGCACAATGAACCAAACGTAAATTAGTAACCTGGCGTCGGTTTCACAAAAAGTCGTAAGTGTGAAAGTGATCGTAAATCATGACGTCACAATGCTAAATTACTTTATGACGTCATTACTTACGATCAACTTTACACTTACGACTTTTTGTGAAATTGATGCCTGGACTCCACTAAAAATGAGAGCATTGATCAGGTGCAACGGTACGGAAAACACGTTCTCATACTATTCAAGAAATACCGGACGAGTAGGTCATAACATGTCGGGTCGGGGATAGAAAAATAGATTTTCCTGTACATGAAAAAACTTTCAAGAGTTATCGTTCTTGATTTGGTTCAAGTTTGTTGATTTTAGTATGAGATGATTGTATGATTTTTCTCAAAGTGCAGATCTGAAAACGGAAATAAGTATTGTTATATAATAATCTAGCATTGTTTGTTCGGTAGGTGTTTCTACATGATGAATCACTTTACCATTGGCAGCGTCTAAATGTTATTAGGATTGGTACGTATACGCCTTTAACCTTTACCCAGAAGTAGACGGAATTATTCACATTGACCACAGTGGACATGCAATAATTCATTCCGTAAAATATTGTTACATTTTGAACACAGCTCCTCGTTGTTATGATGTATCCATTTACACCATGACAATCCATATATTTCACTGTGTCATTGTTTCCTTCTTCTGTCTCGTTTCTAGCGTTCCTCCATTATCAAATTGATATTATTTATACATCACAAAATAAAGTAAAAAGCAAACAACAAAAGAAAAATTATACTTATATAAGGGTGCCCGTATCAAACCAAATACATCGTACTTTGATGAACTTTTTTTCATGTTAACACTCCTTTTGTTATTTAAGAGTTTACGTCAAATGGAAAATCAATATTAATTCAACCATAAATACCACGACTATCCACTACCGTATACCGGACCTAAATTTAGAATGGACAGTAATGATACCATTCTATTGTTTGATATTTGTTTTGGCGGTTGTTGGTAACTTAATTGTAATAGTGATACTGGTACAGAATAAACGAATGAGAACGGTGACTAATATGTTCCTACTCAATTTGGCAATCAGTGACTTATTGATAGCAATATTGTGTATGCCGTTTAATACAATTACTTATATCTTACATAACTTTGTTTTTTGGAAGGTTTGTCTGTATTTGAGTTCGGTACCTAGATGAATCAGTATATAAACATATATATATTGCTAATATTTACAGATATTGAGGTATATTTTCCAAGATACTCTACGTATCTTGGAAAATATACCTCAATATCTGTAAATATACTTGATGTGATGTTAATGCAGAAGATGTTGAAATTAATGATATATGGAGGATAAAGGGTACAAGTTCGGTGTAATGAAAGATAACAGAACATTTAGACCATAGAACTACTAGTTCGACCATCAGAGTATTAACTTTTTGCTTTTTCTATCACGTTCTATTCGTGTTATCTATTACATAGAAGCATTCCATTTGTCTAGATACGTATTTGAAAATTGATAAATGTAATTGATTTCAGCATAATTTTAAGTTCTTATCAATATGACTTTCAAAACTGCAAACGCAAATTGGCATTATTTATATTAAAACAGTATATTTGAATTCTATTGAAGAATTTTTCCCGTCAGTTTTAGCCCAGAACGGTATACAACCGTCATTTCCCCCCCTTGTCCCAATCCATTTATTTCTTATTTCACCTATTTGAAAAAAAAAGAAATATATTTGAAAGAATTAACAGTATTTAGATAGTTATTTTGAAATATCACAGCCAGCATGATTCTTAAGTGAAGCTTTACTCTGACTATGGAACTTATCTTCACATCTTTAGGCTATGTATTTCGCATTGTAGACTCAACCCCTGTCAATGCAAGCAATTGTTATGTTTTACGTTCGTTCGTCATCCATTTTATTTCATTTAATTAATTGCTATGCTTTGTTGTAATTTTACAAAATTAGGTTTTAATTGAGACCGCCTTTATCAACTGATAATGATAAAATAAAAAAATCGTTATAAAGGCAAAAGGTATAATTTTTAGATAAAAAATCTTTTTGACGTCAATGCAAGTTTTCTTTAAAGCAAGAGCTATTTTTTTTGTCGAAGGAAAGCATTTAATTTAACACATTATTCCTTTAGAAGGTTTGTGAAATCCAAAATAATTGGTTGTTTAAATGCGCCTTCTTAGATATTTCATTAAAGAGTTTTGAAGCATATTATTTTTATTTGTTATGTTGAAACCGACCAACACCATGCTTTTTATTAGTTTGCTGGAAGACAAAATCTAAACCAATCGAAGCAGCCAAAGTACTAGAGTACCAATGAAAGGAATATAGGGGTCATTTGCCATTTATAAAGAATGCAGTCCAACGAAAAAAATGACATTTTTGTCAACAACAGATTAATCAGTATAAGAATGTCTATTTCAACAATCGTCAAAACCAATTTTAAAAGGCAATGATGTCATAATAAAGCAATTAACGCTAGTATTTCAAGACTTTCTGTTAAACATTTTATTTATTTTCATCACTAGATTTTATAAATTACATTAAAATGCTACATGTAAGATACATACAAAGATTATATACAGCACAAATACCTTTGGTATGGAGAAACGTGTGGGTTATTTCAAAAACCTCTTTTATAAAAGTACATATTATGTCATCAGTTTATGTTTCAGGAATGTTTTCTTTTCTAGCAAATAGTTCAATAAAATGTGATGCGTACTACATGTACTATTAATGTAAGTGTTATTTTGTTGTTTTGCAATAAACTGATACAACAAGAATGTAAATGAGATTTTATTGAAACATTTATTTCACAGTTCTAGTACAAAACACCTATTAAATCGATTGACGTTGTTTGATAGTGACAATTGGAACTGTTCTTTATTTGACTTATTATGCAACTGAAGAACCTAAAACCACGTTTTCACGTTTTATACCCATACTCGCAACTTTTATGTATGTATAAGTTGCAACCGGAACAAACGACACTAATAATTTCTTTAAAAGTGGATCGGAAAGAATGCTCTAAAATTAAAGCGCATGTTAATACTACATAAAAAGAACAACGTAAAAATACAATGTTGTTTATAGTTATTCAAAAGCAAACTTGTCTGATTATAGCTACCATTAGAAGATACCATATTTGGAATCATTAGCTTATCATTTAAACAGTAAGGAGAAACAAAAGATCTATAAAATATCTCTGTCGTTTTGTTGTTATAAATTTTAATGCTTTCCATTATAATAATTGTTTCAATCCTTATGTTTTGCAAATATAACTTGAACTCATATGATACTCATCAGCCGTGACGACCAGGGTTTATTAATAGAACGGCTGTTTCTGTTACCCTACCGGTCCATGCCCCAGTTTTTAGTGGAGTCCCAGTTGCTGATTTGCTTTTGTTACTTTGTATGTATGATGTTAGTTACTTTATGTTCTTTGTTCTGTATGTCTGTTTTCCATGTCTGGTCTTTGTCCCTGGGTTACATTCGTTTGATTACCGCTATAACCTTGGTTCCTTTGATTACTACTCTCTGTGCAAATCTTTTATTTTTCCTTTCCTTTTGTATTTTACGTTAGTCGTTTGGATGTTCCAAGCAATTTTGAACTTGTGTTATATTAGAAACTAGAGTTCTAATTTTGTTTGTGAAAGTATTCCTCTTCATCTCTTCATTGCATATTATTATTTTTTTCATGATGATTATTAAAGTAAGTTACAACAATTGATAGGTATATAAATGAGGACAAATTGTGACCCTTTTCAGATGTTTTTGTTCGATATCTTACTCTTGGAATTTTAACACCAATATGGGTCTTTTTTGAACCGGCCAAATTTAAAATGATTGTGATTATTAGTAATTAACCCCACCGCATATTTTTTGCACCTGCCTCAAGTCATGTTTGTCTTGTTGTTTTCACTTAAAGTTGACTTTAACGTAGATGGAGTCTATAAGGACAACTATATCGCTGTACCAGAGTATAATGTTGCTTTGAAAACAGCTGCAGTCTACCCTGTGTTGTGAGTGTTTCTTCGTCGGTCTTTGCAGATCCATGGTTGTCCTTGTGCTAACATTTGTTTTTATCCCATTTGGGTTGTTATCCTGTTGACATATTCATTAAATCCCTTCTCGTTATATTGAAGCAGGTACTGTTTTCAAAATATCATAATATTCGGAACTATTGTAGTTACATCACATTAAAACGAAATAGCAATTCTGAAATTCTATGCGCCTAGATTTAATTGACACAGTGATACAATTATAGCCTTATTTAATCTACAATAAAGCAATGTGTCGTATCTTTTTGTCGACAAAGATACGTCATAAGGAAAAAAGAAACCCCATTTGGCATCGTAAAAGTAGTTTAGGTGAGAATTTATTTGAAAGCAAGTCTACAGTTATTGCGATTCATTAAAGAATATGGCAGCATATAAACTTTCATTTAACAATAAAGAATAGTTCCCCATTGCATCGCGCCCAATAAAAACAAAATGTGAAGCCTAGAAATTCATTTATTTTAATTCAATGTGATTAATGAACGATCCCAATAAAAACAACTTATGTCAGAGGACTACGGATTACTTTAGTTCTTCTCCGCTTTGATCCCAAATGACTAATTAAATTTATATTTGTTATCAGATTTTTTGTAACGTCGTGAATGAATGACATGAATCGATTACAAATCAGACGTAAATACTCATAGTTCAAGGTAAATTTCAACTAAATACTTGTTATTAATCCACCTTATATAATATATGATATGTTTATTTTATATGTTTGCTACTGTTGGGGGAAACACGTGATCAGCATATCGAAAATAGCAATACATGTACATGTATATACATGTATGACTGGTATTTTTGTTTTTATTTCATCACAATTACACTTATAATAACAAAAATACACAGATTGCTCATGAAATTACGATTGATCGCAAAACCTTAAGAGGTTATCATCTAAAAATCTTGGCATTTAAAATTTTCAGTAGTTTGAATCGTAACCGTCTTAAAGTTTACATAGTATCGGCTGTGTTGCTAAATTGTAGGTATGGTTGAAAACAAATTGAAAGCGTAAAAATGCACCCAAAGCTAAGATGGGGATGTGACAAAATCATATATCATCTAACTTTTTATTTCATAATGATTTAGGTGTATCATTTTGTCTTAATTGCTTCACCTTGGTATCTGTTGTGGGAACTGATATCTGTAGACGACATTCGAGGAAATGGCAGACTCTCTCTCCCACTCGCACCAGATCATAACAATCTGCAGGATTCTTTCATTTATTCACAACCGTTATATCACACAACTGTACGGAAACTATCTTTGTTGTGAGATTTGGGACGACATAAAACTAGAGAAAAGCTATCAAATTATCATTGCTGGTAGCACCAGTTATGATTATAACTATAGCGTACGCTAAGATAGCGTTCACTTTATGGATGGGAATGAAATTAGATTCCAAATGTAAACACTGTAAATTCCTATGTAAACATCGTGGTATCATCGAATTGGATTGTATAAGGTTGTACATTTTAAGGGTATCAATTAACACAATATTAACATAAATACCATAACAAACAAAAACCAATAATTAAAACTATCGGACTAATGAAAGAGTAATCAAAGGAACCAAGGTTATAGCAGTAATCAAAAGAATGTAATCCAGGGACAAAGACCGGACACGGAAAACAGACATACACAACAAAAAACATAAAGTAACTAAATTCATACATACAAAGTAACAAAAGCATATGAGCAACAGGGACTCAACTGAAAACTGGGAGCATGGACCAGGTGCACCGATAGGGTAAGCGTCCTCTGCTTTTCTAGACCCACAGAGTTGCTCATAAAAATGTCAAGTCCGGGGTAGACAAACGAGCAAAGGAAAACTATGACCCGTTGAACAAATCAGTTTTCATGGTGCAGATGGATACACCTTAACGATCCACGAGTTCATGATGGCGACCATAAAACCTCTGTAGTGATGACTTCAATCTTGTAGCAACATAACCCTGTTTCAGAAGCGTTCAAAAACGTCTGCATAGTTTCGGCAAGCTCTGGCATAACCTATGAGTTGTGATATGAACACTGCATACGCAGGTGCTGAAGGAATGTTTCCACAGATGAAAGGAAATTTGACAATTCTGAATGAAAAGTCAGTCATCACGTTTGTCGTAAAGTTTGGTCAGTAGTTTTCATTTATCATAGATTTTAAGTGTAGGTCAAGATATGAGGCTGACTTCACAATGTCTGTAGTGTTCTTTAACTCAAGTTCTTTGGGGTAGACGCGATGTATCAAATCCCCCAAATTAGGATTATTTAAAGATAATACGTCATCTATATAGCGGAAATTAAGATTAAATGATATAGCTAAACGATATTCGTTCTTTCGGATCAGATCAGCTATAAAGTCAGCCTCATAAGAGTGAAGGAATAGGTCAGCAAGTAGAGGAGCACAATTTGTTTCCATTGGAATGCCGACCGTTTGTTGAAAAACGCGTCCAGCACACAGGACAAATATGTTGTTGATTAAAAATTCCAACATTTTGAAAACATCTTTTTCTGTATATTTGGAAGATGATTTGGAATTATGTCTTACAAAGTATGAGGAATCTCTACCAAGAATTATATATTTGTATCTAGATGTACCATCTTTTTTTTGGAAAAAATAACGATATATAATGTTTTTATGTCGGGATTTTAGCAGAGTATGGGGAATAGAAGTATACAGTGTTGACAAATCACAGGTTTCAATGCTATTATATTCTGATAATAGTCTTGAACTAATTGTCTCCAAAAGATCTTTCGATTTTTTTAGGATCCACATTGAATTAATACCACTACGGGAGTAACAAGTGTTGTGGTATGACTGCAGACACTCTTTGACAGCTGAGAGTATAGAAATTAAAAGTTCTGAATGAGGTTTGGTGGTATATATCTAGAAAAGCAGAGGACGCTTACCCTACCGGTGCACCTGGTCCATGCTCCCAGTTTTTAGTTGAGTCCGAGTTGCTCATTTACTTTTGTTACTTTGTATGTATGATTTTAGTTGCTTTATGTTCTTTGTTGTGTATGTCTGTTTTCCATGTCTAGTCTTTGTCCCTGGATTACATTCTTTTGATTACCGCTATAACCTTGGTTCCCTTAATTACTCTTGCAGATCCTGCTATGTAACGTTGTTTGTATAGATTTTTGTGGAGTTTATGAATTCAGTACATAGACGGTAAATCACAATCATCGTCCTTGGTAGAGAGACCAAAAGAGGATAGCACAGATTTATGGTTTTTCACAATCTCTTCTTTGGAGAGTGTGGTAGCAGTATAGGTCTTATAACTGCTATCATATTCTACGTCTACCTCTGATAATAAACATTTGATGAAAACGTTTTGCAGACAAAAACAATGTTGTTTTGGGCTTTGTCTGCTGGGACGACAACATATTTGTTATTTTTATTAGACAATTTTTTTGCTACATCGGGGTCTTTGAAAACTGATGTAGCTTTGGGGCTTACTGACCTACTTAAAACTTTCATGCGTTTCAAAATTAAAGACCTCACGGCCTTTAACCACTCTGACAGAGAATCAAGGTCTCTTTGTTCTCTTTTTATCCATTTTCTTGCATAGTCCTCGACGGCATCCATAAAAACTTTAAAGTCATAATTCCAATTTACGGAGCGTGGTTCACGGTACTTGGGACCTTTAGAAAGGATATTATGTAGAGATTCGTTTTCGATGATGGTTAAATCTCCTGTAACGACGTGCCCAGAAGGATCATATTTGAATGGAGAATTTTTGCAAGAACATTCAGGTGGTTTAGCCTTGAACTCCTCTATCTCGATGTTCTGTAATAGCCTTTTATAATTGAAAATTTTGGATGCAATGGATGAAGTATGGGAATATGAAATAACTGGTATGGATTTGTCTTTGAAATAAAGGGGAATTTTGTTGGTGACGTTTTTGTGATGGAGGATGTTAGCCAAATTATTTGCATCTATACATTTGTTGACAAACGGTAATGGAAGAAATGATCGTTTTTCTTCATCTTGACTTTTCACACAAACTGGTTTAAAGAATCTGTGGAAACCAATATCTAAAATGATGGCAACAAGTCTGTATAATGATGAGGTGGAGTCAGAAACAGGAGTGTCAAGACTTGTTTTGTAAAGGGAGTGTAGTAGGTGAGAGGTATAGAATAAAGTTTGGTTCTAATGTGATGAAATCCAAGAGGCTTGTATGAAAGGAAGGAGACCATCTATGGATACATCATGTAACTTAGGTGACGTATATTGGCGATGGCCATGTATCCTTTCCTGTCTTGGATTTTTGCAGCAAACAGAATATACAAGTGTAAACGGAAGAAAAGGAAAATTGGACATCAAACATACAGAACTAAAGCACTGGCTTAATAAGTGAGTGTGTACGTGTAGTAAATTTGATTAACGAACAGCACACATTATCACTGATATAAACAAAACATTTGTATACGTATTAATATTAGAATAGGAATACAAGTTGTCATAAAGGTCTATCACATTAAAGGAATGTGTTTCTTTGTTGTTACATTTCCTCAAAAAAATAATTCTTGATAAATAACTACACCGTGTACTTACTGAACCTTTGATATTAAGAGATCACCAACAAATACTAATGAATTCGTAGGGAGAAATGCCCTTTCTTAATAATTCAACTTTCCTCATTAGGTTCAATATTCGTTAAAGCAGAAATATTGATGCATGATGTTTTGCGTTTGTTGCCAAATCAATTTTTCAATTTTGGATGTATATTTAGGAAAACTCATTTCTTGAACTAAATTGCATTTTCTTGTTTGACATAAATGTAATATAAATCAACTAAATACTTCCAAATGATAAGTCGATGTTAATTGGTTTATCCAATTTTTGCCAAGGCGATTTCTCTATATGTATTGGAGTTCACATGTCTCTATATGTCATTTATTTGTCCTTTCGGCCAATGTATCTTCAGTTGGAATGATTAAGTTTGTTCTTACCAGATTAATTAATTGTTTTATCCATATTCTTTACCAGGAAAAAAATCTCCCTTCTCTTTTTTTTTTCAAACAAACGAAATTTGTTTTATCTTATGGCATTAGCCTTCATTTGGCTTTTTCTTCATTTACAATCCTGATTTGCCCTTTGCCCATTTCCATCTCCCAGATGGCAAAATTTTACTTCCTTGCATAATAAATTCTATTGAATTCAACATCTATTCTTCTTTATATATTAACATCCAGCGAGACGTTATTCCGATGTATATTGTAGCGAAAAAAAAAGGAAATTAATTATGTGTGGAGTAAAAATATTCATATAATTTACCATTGACTTGTCATTTATTTGAATAAATGAATATTCAGTTTAATGCACATCACACCGGACGTTAACGTACACTGATGATGGATTCAGTACACCTGAGTAATAATTTTGATGCTTTACGTCACCATTTATATTAACATATATGATCGATATGGCGGGCTGCCAATGTACACTAAGTTAAGAAATGTAGAAAACATAAATCAGGAATCAGATCATTCAAAATGGAAATAATTTACGGTGAATAATAGTAAAGCAATAATGTGCGTCTAAAATATTTTTTTCGATTTAATATTTGATACTTGATTTCAAAGCAATATCGAAAGGAATATTCACATGGCATTACATATATGTTTAAAAATATATTTTTATAAATCATCGTAAAAAAATTAATGATTTTAATAAGGTAAGGTTTTCTTGTTTCGTTGTTTTTTGTGCTACATCGGAAATTTCAGTCTATAATATGACAATGTTCCTCCTCGTCCACTGATGATCAAAAGTCCCTACATCGTTATGTATCATTGTACTCGGATTTACTTTTTAGCATCGCATCGTGATTAATGTGATTATTCTCTATTCTTACATGTCGTAGTTAATTTCATAATAATACGTTAATTGTCGATATTAAATAAAAAATAAATGACCACAAATGAGGCCACACAATGTCGTCGTCGATGGACCGACATGAGAAGAGAATGATAGTCTTAAATGTGTTTGTGTCTTCAGTGGTAAACAATGATGCTGCTTTTTTCAAATTGAAAGAAAATTGTAATAATGATAATGTAAGTAGTCTACAACTGGTAATACATTTCATCTGCATGGCGTAAAAATATTCTTACAAACACCCGATAAAAACAATATCAAAATTGAACAGACGTAAACTGATATCTGAACAAAAGTAAGAACAGATAAAAAGACATGCACAACGCAAAGCCGTAATGATTAAGGTCTCACTAACCACTTCTAATATTTCCATTACTTTGCATGTTAAAAAAGTACTTTTCAAAGTTTCGCTGTGAATTCCCAGGACAAATGACATCTTAAAGTTGCATACCGCTGCAAAGCTTGGAAAATAAGGCTTCCAAAAGCATTATGCTAATGGTACGATGATTGTAGAAATTCTTCACAAAATTTACTTGAATAAATAATACTGAAAATCCTCATTTTATGATTTTAAAGTACACATTCTCAGCTTTATTTTGAATACTTTATTAGTTTTATGGTCGTTATCATGAACTCGTGGATCGTTATGGTGTATCCATCAGCACCATGAAAACTGATTTATTCAACGGGTCATAGTTTTCCTTCCCTCGTTTGTCTACCCCGGACTTGACTTTTTATGAGCAACTCGGCGGGTGTTTCTAGAAAAGCAGAGGACGCTTACCCTACCGGTGCACCTGGTCCATGCTCCCAGTTTTTAGTGGAGTCCGAAGTGCTCATTGACTTATTACTTTGTATGTATGATTTTAGTTACTTTATGTTCTTTGTTGTGTATGTCTGTTTTCCATGTCTGGTCTTTGTCCCTGGATTACATTCTTTTGATTACCGCTATAACCTTGGTTCCCTTGATTATTCTTTAATCATAATACATACAAATAATGCAGTTATAATGCATATGTCTAGGTTCAGTGTGTTTTTGGTACTACATAAGGGGGTGGCCTTTTGACCCGGAAGTGGTTAGTGAGACCTAATGGTGGAAATGTATTAAACAATAAAGTTTCTATTAAGAGGAAGCCAGTGAGGCATGTTATTTTAGAGGAAGAAAGATACATGAAAAGTATAAAGAAAAACCGACCAACTCTTCACGTATTGGCAACCAAAGATAGCTTCGTCGTCATGTGTTTTTGTCGTTGTATAGTTAATTTTGTTTTATAGAATAATACTCGATTTAATGATACATATGTATCTTTGTCACATTTATCTTATATAATTTGAAACAGAAGATTGCATATATATGAATTACTATTTTGTAGGAGTACTCTGATAATAACTTATTTGTTGATACTGCCGTGTTGTACTGGGTGATGTTTTAACTAACCTTGATATGCAAGGCTTGATAGAACAACCGCTATGTGCCTGCGTAAAATGTTCAACTTAGAACGCCACTACATACATAACATATGCGAAAATGATTTTGAGTCATTCTTATTTCCGACCCCTTCACGAATTTGACGTTGCTGACGCTTTGTCCTTTATGAAACAGCATCAGTTGCATAATAGCTCAACCGACTCGATAAGTTCGACAGAAAGTCACGATGAAGCAACATGCCAATTCTTTTTCATTTATAAGGAGAAATAATCCGTGTATTTTTGTTTTAATTTTCACCATATTCGTTCAAAATAACAATAAACAATGAGTATTGCTTCTGTGGGTATTGTCTCTTCCGTTTTACACAATGAGTATTGCTTCTTTAGGGTACTATTTCTTCCGTTTTACACAATGAGTATTGCTTCGTTAGAGTACTATTTTATTCCGTTTTAAACAATGAGTGTTGCTTCTTTTGGGTATTATGTCTTCCGTTTTACACAAAGAGTATTGATTCTGAGGGTATTATTTCTTCCGTTTTACACAATGAGGATTGATTCTGTGGGTATTGTCTCTTCCGTTTTACACAATGAGTATTGCTTCATTTGGGTACAGTTTCTTCCGTTTTACACAATGAGTATTGCTTCATTTGGGTACAGTTTCTTCCGTTTTACACAATGCTTCTTTTAAAAGAACTACGTCAGAATTCATGTTATCGTCTGTGCACTATAATTTGGTCATTTTGTACATAAGATGTAAAGAAACATGGTCTGGTTAATAGTTGTAAACTCTAGATTTAATTTTCAGTTTGATGTACGCAATCCGTTATGATCTGCTTTGGACACTTAACCTATGAAATCATTGGAATAAACTGTTTCGTGTATTTACTTAGGTTTTAATTCATTGTTCGGACACAAATGCTTTATTATTTATTAGCGTTTTTCAAGATGAAACAACCTGAAGACGAGAAAGGGAAACCAAAGAAACCATCAAGCGAGTATCAAAACAACATAATCTAATGACAAGGTATATAGACATAGACATAGACAAGCTTTATTTAAAGGCGACAAGACGTAAAAACAATAAACATAAGCTCTTATGAGCTTTTGAACCGACAAACATAATATTTACAGTCATACATAATTATGCAGGTGAGTAAAACAAGACATACATATACACACAGAAGACATTTAGACTAACATAAAAACAAATATTCATATCAGTCAGTACTATGATAAAAACACTAAAAATATTACATTACTACTACTAGCTAAAGAATAAAATAATAAGCAGATCAGGAATAAAGGTATCGTGCAACTACAACAAAGTAACTAAAAATAATAATAAAACTGAACCAAAGTAAACACACACACACACACACACACACACACACACACACACACGTTCACACATGTACAAACACCAAAGAACTAGACAAAGCCAAAATAAACGCACATAGAAACAAAAGTAAATAAACAATCCGGAGCCGACTATAAATAGGAGTATTCTGGTAGGATAAGCGTCCTTTCTTTAAAGAAATAAGAATAAGTGACTGACGTCTTAGTGTCTTAAGTTTCCTTTATCTTAAGTGATTTGGGGTAGATTCGATGTATGAAATCCTCGAATCTAGGATTTCTTTTACAAGACAAAACGCATCTTTATAGCGGGAACGGAGATCCAACCATCTGGCTAAACGATTTGTCTTCTTTTGGATACGACCAGCTATAAAGTCTGCCTCATAAAATTGAAAGAATAGATAAAAAAATGAAAACAATCAATCAGTAATAGGAGATAATATGACGTTGATGGACAAAGCATGTTATACTAATGTTATACTGAATATTTTTTCTCTCAAATAACACAATAATTACAAGTCTAAGAAACAAATAAAACAATAATGAATTGGGTCTTTAAAAAAGTAACCAAGGAAATCAAGATTCTAGCGAAAATCAAAAGCATGTAATCCAGGGACGAAGACCAGACATTGAAAAGAGTAATCAAAGGAACCAAGGTTATAGCGGTAATCAAAAACATGTAATCCAGGGACAAAGACTAGACACACACAACAAAAAATATGAAATAATAAAAATAATGCATACAAAGTTTCAAAAGTAAATAAAAAAATCGGACTCCACTAAAACTAGGATCATGGACCAGGTGCACCGATATGGTAAGCGTCCTATGATTTTTTTTACAAATATCCAGCGAGTTGATCATAACAATACGAACAGACATATCTTCCTCGAATTAATGGCGTTATATTGAAAAACGTTGACATATAATTTTTTTTACCCGAAAATAACCGAAAGCTTAAAGGTAGAACGATACTATATCTGATGATATTCAAAATCTTTAATTCATTTCAGATTTTAACATAATTCTACTTGTAACAAAATGCATTTTGTTTTTTTTTGAAACCATTTAATAGAATATGTTTTTGTTTGAATGTGTGTACCAATGTCAGAAAAAGGGTTTGACATCAAACATTATCTGATTCAAATATAAACACAAATAAATGGTCTTGCATTGCATTTTAGTGAGGGCAATGAGGATATAAATGGAAAAAAGTCAATTTATGGTCCCGTCATTGTTTTTAAAATTTTAAAAGAAAGTTTCACTATTATCGCTTGTGGAGAATATATAGTACCGTTTCACCTACAGCATTTAATATAAAATGTAAAAGAACATTTTACCATTGTAATAAATATGTTTAAGTTATGGAGTTCGTCACACTAGAAATAAACATGTTAATAACGGCGGTAGTAGAAAGTAATTGAGATATACTAGACAGCATGCGGGGTAAATTGACTCAACAAATGATAACATTTCTGACAACGTCAGAAATTTAAACCTGATACACCAATTTAAAGACTTGAATAGAGCTATTAAATAAAAGTTACTGTTCGAAAAATATCGAACACAAAGAAGAAAGTCATTATATCTTGACTATGATTTAAGCAATTGACTTATACAACCTTCACTTATGATATAGCAATAGATTAACGAGTCTTTCGTTTTACATTTCATTCATAGTCATAAATATGGAGTCTGAATTTAATATTTGTTTGAAAAGTGAAGAATTATATATTCATTTGTGGTTTTGTTTCTTATTTTGTGCTTATATTTTTAGTCAATTTTACTTCTGTGTTCTATGAATCATATTTTGTAGCCTATTAAGGTTTTATCTACTCAGTTAACTTTATTGTAGGTTCAAGTCTTAAGTTTTAAGTTGAAATATAATGATAAATTTTGTTTGTGATCAAACGTTTTTGCTTTTGAGCTTGTTAATAAGTTCAAATTTTGTTTATGTTTTCATGAAGCTATTTTCGTGGAAACTGACAATATTTTTATATACCGTAAAATTTTATCAAAATTTTATATTTCTCCCTACAAACCGAGGATTTTTTAAATTCAACTGCGGCTCGGCGTACTTGCAGTCAGAAATTTTCATTTAGCGAAATATCCTGCCCCGTTATTGAGTGTACACTGGAAAGAGCGGCAACTCCAGTATTGCTCAAATGGAGACCGGGTAAAAAAGTCGACCATGTATTAGAAGTACACGGTCTTCGTGCCTTGCTAATACCGGGAAGAGATTCACTGATTTATATCAGAGGTGGGGTTAATAAATATATAAGCACCATTTCAATATCAATTCTGTAGATCATTATTACACGAACAACATACATTTAAAGCCTTTTCTTGAAAATGGACACTCGAATGCTATGAAAAAAAGTGACTTACACATGTTTGACTTCACAATTTAATACAATAATTTTCATTGTTGTATAATGAAAATTGCTATGGAAATCACAAGACAACAAAACGGTAAAGGATTTTTGACCTTTTGAGAAGAATGACAAAATCTATGGAAGATGGATGTGATATGTGGTAAAGATGTTTTAACTTATACCACTTCTTCAATGATTAATTAATACAATATCGTGAAACAA
Organism: Perna viridis; assembly: GCA_037379345.1. Lineage (NCBI taxonomy): Eukaryota > Metazoa > Mollusca > Bivalvia > Mytilida > Mytilidae > Perna > Perna viridis. Next base: position 2,529,787 of record CM074520.1, read on the forward strand.
GTCTTAAAAGCACCCCGAATAAATTTCTTTTTATTTATCTTAATGTCAGTTAAAATGCAGCTAGAACCTAGCAATCATGACATTTGCCTTAATCAGAGTTTCAGTTCTAAAGAAAAGAAACCGCGGTTCCACTGTGAAATCGAATGACGATATGTTAAATGTCATTTTTGAATTTAATGTACAATGTTCTGTACATAACACAACACCTGATGGGCACTGCATCAAGTTGGATGTTTAGAAACATGTCATGATTGTAAGTTATGAAGATAAATCAGCATGAAAACAAATGGTTTATCTTTCTAGTAGATAAAAACCTTAATTCATTTCTAACTCATCAAAATATTGTAGAAAAAAATATCCTGAAATAAACAGCTGCATGCGATGTTCTTGGGTACCGACTGAAATAGAATGGTCGAAATGGGACATTTTAAAAATAGTTAGGACAGAGGTTAACTATTTACGATGTATTCTTATTGAATCGTTTATTAGCATTGAGATAGATTTATTTCATGGGGATGTAACCTGTGCAAAATTATTTATCCTGTAGATGTTTCCGTGTGCCACGAAATGTTCATCAAATCAATACAACATATTCTATTTAATATTGTAATATCAAAAATTTTGTCAAATAAATTTTAAACGGCACAAAAAATAGATCATAAGTTTTAAGCAATAGCAGACCAAGAAATAGACCACAGTATTAAAGATTGGCAGAACAAAAAATAGACCACAGTTTTAAACAATGGCAGACCAAGAAATAGATCACAGTTTTAAACAATGGCAGAACAAGACATAGATCACAGTTTCAAAGATTGGCAGAACAAGAAATATATCACAAGTTTAAAAATCAGTTACTATACCTAATCAAACTAAGTTCGCCTCAGTTGCCTTAGATGAGTAGGATGATTATGATAACAAAGCAGTTTCATTCATATTAGCATCTTGAAAATAATTTTGCACAAAGGAAACAGTTTTAAGGTGCAAACTTGATCAGTTCAATTTGCATGGATTTATGTGATGTAGCTCAAATGTCAATGGCCAAGAAAGTGGTTAATTAAGTTCCCGTATATTTAAAAAAAAGCATGGATCGATATTTCTTAGATATCGGCTTTGAAGGATGCTTGTTAAATAGACAAATTGTTTACTGATTAATATACTGATATGTATATTTGTGTTGAGCACGTCTTCCATCTTTGAATTAAGCATATAACAAGTTCCTCATATGACCACCAAATGTTAAAAGAAAATAGGAGATATAATATATAATTTTAGAAGACGATGAATTATTCAAATGCGAGTTCTGCGATTATCCAGTACCGTATACCGGACCTAAATTTAGAATGGACAGTAATGATACCATTCTATTGTTTGATATTTGTTTTGGCGGTTGTTGGTAACTTAATTGTAATAGTGACACTGGTACAGAATAAACGAATGAGAACTGTGACTAATATGTTCCTACTCAATTTGGCAATCAGTGACTTATTGATAGCAATATTGTGTATGCCGTTTAATACAATAACTTATATCTTACATAACTTCGTTTTTGGAAAGTTTGTATGTATTTCAGTACGATATCTACAAGGTAAGTAAGATATCTTGTCAACAAAAGACAAAAACGCGGTTACAATACAAAGTGCTTGATATTTTACAATTCATTTACAGAACATCCAACCATTGTCTTTTACTAGAACTTTTTCGGCCTTTTAAACCAGTTCTAGTTGGTTAATTGATTGCAACAGTTTTCTGTAACCTAACTGACTGTTAATAATACGCCTCTTAGTAATAAGTAATTCCTCATGTTTTAAGTTTTAAATTTATTGTTTTAAGAATAAGAAATTCAATACAATTTAGAAATTGTATTACCCTTTTTTGAGATACAGTGTGTATCTCTTCACATGTATTAATATATATATATATATATATATATATATATATATAGAAAGGTCTGAAAAATTCCCAACGATGTTAGAACTGTCAAATTTGCGATGCAAATTTTTTGTCGTTCCCTCCGCGGGACTCGAACTCGTACTGCTGTGACGTCTATGGCAACACCGTCTGCACAAAGTCCAGCGCCCTAGACCACTCGGCCAGCTAGGCTATATAAAAAAAAAGCTTTCGCTGGCCGGGTCATTCCTCCTCGTAGGATTAATCTAGGGCTGTAACTTAGTACACAATGTATGGTGGTACGGGACAGTTCATTTAGATGTTAATATGTAGGATAGAGGATCAAATTAATGATGCATGTCACAACAAATCAATATTATACAACGTCTCAGAATGTGACGACTCTATTTGCTACACTGCTCCATCGGATCAAATTGATACAGGGAAGATATATAAACGTATAGAAAGGTCTGAAGAGTCGTCACATTCTGAGACGTTTTATATATATATATATATAGCCATTGTATGTTTATGTTTTATGATTTTTTTTAAAATCATCGAAGATTCGCCTTTCATTTTATGTTATAACTCACTTACGAAAAATATAAATTTATTTTCTTTTCATTTATGCAGTCAAAAATTGTTTCTTTCTCCTTTTTCACGCACACTTTTTCCATGTGAACATTTATATTAGTAAAATATGATAATACCATCTTGTAAATCACTACATGATGAAAACAATCCCTTCTATTGCTTCTTTACTACTACAATAATCAAATCCACAGTTAAAAAAGCGAAATGGCATGGCTGTTTCTATCAACCTTCGACAGTATAGATATGGAAAGCATCACAATTATTGGACTTCTTTTCAAACTTAAGTTGGCTGAGTGTTGTACATCCCGGAGTTTCAGAGTTTTTTCAAGCACGACTGCATTTATGGTAATGTTTAGAATTCGTCTGCATAAAAGGTAACTACAAAATTATGCAATAGACTTATGAAGATTTTAATTATCAACTTTGAGGTGAAAGGGCAAACATGAAACGCAATGTATTTTGTTTACATTATCTCCTTACAAAGAATTGCAAATTATGGGTACTTGTTCCTCTGGAGACAGAGCGCTTAAAACACAGAATATTCATATATAAATTATTTACATGTTATTACTTTCGACTATTTTCTGCGGAAATGAACTTTTATCAACAAAAATCGATGTTAGAAAAACTTAGACTCTAGCGTTAAACCGTTGAATATGCGATTGACGTTAAGTACAGTGATTCCTTTGAAAATCAAAGACTGAATTCTCAAAGTCGCTAATCGTCAAATATTCCATGCCACTTATTTGTCCTGTTTTCAACAACCGAATGCCACGAATGCGATATGCTCTAAAATCTTGGTTCCTTGATATTAGTATTCCTTCGTAACCGAGATGACACGAATGTTTTTTTCTATAACAACAACTGGTTACCAGGAAGTGCGGGTAATGTTTTTGTTCCACAAATTTCTCTCATATATTAAATGATCTTTGGGTCGCTTTAACTAGAATAATTCAAGCCCTCTCCGATTAATATTGTAGTGATCGATAGTGAGTGAAAAATATTGATTGAATTATTCTGGTTAGTCTTATGATATTGACCAGGGAACCAGATTAGAAACCAGATAAAAAAAAAACAAACTGACAATGGCTATATATAAATATCGGGCCTTGATAATGTATATGACCTATATTGTCAATTGTAACGAGTCACTGAGTATTTTTTAATGCTTACCGAGTATTTCATGTTTAAATGTAAACTTCCTGTTGTCATACAAGCAATAAACACACGTAGAACACATGTGAATGATATTTAAGAAATACAGCTTGATCTCGTATGATGCTAGAACTATAAAACGATATGGCAGTAAATACGGCAGATTACTGTGGAGTAGCAATATATGATTATGCAAATCATATAAGAAAGTAAAGTACTGTATAATTCTAATCATGAGATTCGTCATGCTTATAGCCGTTTTTGATTGTTCGAGAACGTCTTTGCCAGAAAGTTCGTACTTGTATGAACTTCGCCAGATCGTTCATACATGCATGAAAACCAGTCAACTTGAAACCAATATGGCGGCTGTGTACTTCGGAAGAGTGTGGCAAAAAACTAAACGGCATAATATAGCCGTAAGAATATTTTATTTGACCACATTTGACACCGGTCAAGTTTGTTTACAGAGAGCAATTTTCACTCGGGGAAAGAAACTTATAAATGCTTTTAAAAGTCTAACTACCAGTAAATTCGCCCCAAAATTAAATTGTCCCAGAAATAGGTTTTATTAAAAAAAAATAATTCCCAAACATCGGAATAGAATTATAAGGATGAAACAGCTATTTTTGGTCGTTCATGCATATATAAACGGATTTCTCCACTTTTATACATTACATGAACGGCCTTCGTACAATACTTTTTTTTTTCAAAATACTGTTACAGTATATGACATTTTCAGTAATAATTTTGTTGTGAAATTACATTTTAATACATACACACATTTTCAATATTGATATGGTTGGCATTTTTTGTACTTAATAACTAAAGGTCCAACAAATACGGTACGTTGACTTGTTTTCCCCAAATGTATATCATATTCTATTTATCTGCAGTATTACAAATTTTAAAATGCCTAAAACACTGAGGCTTCGTTCCTTGTATTTCAGTTGGTAGAACCTCTAGGGGATAAATTTGGCCTCGATATATTTTCGATATATTTTGTTTTGAGTACTTCTTGTATATTTTTACTTGAGTTTAATTCTGCTCCTTAAATTATGTGTACTGCATATCGAAATTTGTAATATTAATATGACTGGTATTTATGTTTTAGATGACAAAAATTAGCTAAACTAGTATGAAAATAGCACAATCTACCTGCGCTTCAAAATATATCAGAAGTTTAAAAAAAGTGTAAGTTATATTGTAAAAGTTTGTAAACAGAAATTATCATAAATTATCAAAATAAAGAGTGTTAATGCAGGTACATGTTCTGCGTAATGATGGAGTCAAAGTACATATGCGTAATTTACGCCATTTTGCTTATAAAAAGACAAAGAGATATTTATACTTATGCATCGAAGGCAAAGCTATAATCATTTACATGTGTATAAATTAAAAGTTTAATCAGACATTTATCATATTCATTCTTGTTATATTTCTTTTTATAAAACCCGATCAAACCTTGACCTTCGTATGTTGCAACATTTCAATTGAGTTATAACTTTTTCTAGAATTCCATTCATCCCTTCATACATTTACTTTTGCATATATAATCTTGCTCGATATTTCTTTCTTCAAAGATATTAAAATATTCAACAGCTTTCATTAACAAATTCCTGGATATCGATGTGTATTTATACAAACATAAGACGTAAATCACATCATACAGCTTATTAAGCCCGTCCAATTTGTATTTTAGATATTCATCAGATGATTTTGATGTCGGCTTTGAATTGAGATAAGTATTGCAGTCTTGATTTGATTTATTTTTACCGCATTATATTCTTGAGTGTAGACAAAGCAATTATACAATAATTAACAACGGATATTTTATTTTTTAAGGCACATCATTTATAAAATGAATGCCTATTATCTATTTTCAATATAAGTATACGGGAATGAACATGGTGAATTACGCAAGGATGCAACAACCCTATTGGGATGGAAAATGTCAGCCCAAGGCCACTCATCATTCTTCAATGAACGACAGGTAAACCCACACATCGCAGGACCGGATAACTAAAGCAAACTAATTATTCTAATATTTTGGTAAACGAACTAGTTTGTTAGACCAGCATCGTAATGTCTGGATTGAACGGAAATGAGCATAAGGCGACTTATCAAGTAGTGTGGTTTCATAACGGCCTTACTGTGTATCATCCAGTACTCAACATGCTGAGTTTGACTTAGAACTTAGAAAAGCGCTTTTATAAGATAAATTTCCCATTGATTGAGATCAAGATTCTAAATAAAAAACTAGAATGATACTTTTACTTTTGTGTGTTAAACTATTCCATGTTTGTCAACAGGACTGTCGTATAAATGTGGGTTCGGAATTGATTTAGGAATTATATAGAATGAAAAAGAATTATAATAGCTTTTAAAAAGTAATTATATATACTGTAAGATTATTAAGAATGCTCATTTCAGAGTTGTGATGAAATGGAAATTGTCTTTTGTCAAAGTACAGAATGCTGTCTCGAATTTGTTTTATCTATTACAAATGGGATTGGTTTGTGAATAAACAGCGGATTAAAATGCATTCCCTTAGCTTTGTTTGACCTATTAAATGAGTAAATGGATGATTGTCATTCAGTTAGAATGACAGGTTATATTCTTTCACTTTAATGCTATTGCTTGTTCTGATTTTCTTTGAAGATACTAAATAAAGTCTTGTTACATTCCTCCGACAAATCGTTCCTATAAATGAGTTATGATAATATTGATACATAGCACGACAGATTTGGTCTCTTTAAGAAAATACTAAAAATGTCCTTCTAATAATCCATGTCAAAGAGTAATCAAAGGAACCAAGATTTTAGCGGAAATATGAAAAATGGAATTCAGGGACAAAGACCAGACATGGAAAACAGACGAACACAACAAAGAACATATAGTAACTTAAATAATGCACAAAAAGAAAAATAAATGAGCAACTCGGACTCCACTAAAAACTGGGAGCATGGACCAGGTGCACCGGTAGGGTAAGCGTCCTCTGCTTTCTAGAAACACCCGCCGAGTTGCTCATAAAAAGTCAAGTCCGGGGTAGACAAACAAGTAAAGGAAAACTATGAACCGTTGAATAAATCAGTTTTCATGGTGCAGATGGATATACGATCCATGAGTTCATGATGACGACCATAAAACTTCTGTAGTGATGATTTCAATCTTGTAGCAACATAACCCTGTTCCAGAAACCTAATTATTAGATGTCTAGCGCGATACAAAAGGTCTGCATAGTTACGGCAAGTTCTGGCATAACGTATGAGTTGTGATATGAAAACTCAATACGCAGGTGGGGAAGGAGCAAAGGAAATTTTACAATTCCGAATGTAAAGTCATCATTTTTGTCGTAAAATTTGAACAATAGTTTTTCTTCAAAATCGATCTTTCACCATCGACAAATGAAAATTTTGAATACTAATTGCTATTTTAATTATAGAATGGATATTCATAATGACCAATGTAATGCTATGCTATCTAGACGATATCTTGGACAGGATAATTATATAAACAAGTGTATTTTGAAATATATATTGTTTTTGTAAATATATGACACTCGTCCGTCCAGCGATAGCTATAAAAAGTCTACAAAATGACTTACAAAGTTTCAGATATTAAACTGCGAAACAAATCATAAAAATGACGACTGACTTCAATATGAGTAGAATCCTATAGTTTCATGATTACTGAGACTTTTTTGCCTACTAATGCTGATTTCCCTGTCACCAAGGTGAACAGTCCATTTACGGATATTCGTCTTTTTCCTTAAGGATGAATTCAAACTCTCATTGATCCATAGGTTTAATAAGTGTAAAATACTGGGGTCTATAATGACTCAATATTCTATAATACTCATCAACTCCTAAATCTAATCTAATCTAATACAACTTTAAACGAACTGTTTCACCATACACCATCTCTGCTTTCACATTTATTTAATCTTTAATTGGATTTTTCATCATTATATTGCTTCATCACAGATTTGCAATTGAAAAGGGTAATTATTGGCTTTTACTCATATATAATCTGGTGAGTGCCGCTGTCGATGGAAAACATGCTTACCCTTCCGAGGCACTTGATGACTTGAACCGTTCTTTTTTGTTTGAGGTGAATTTGCAAGTGCTTTATATATGTAAGTAAATCATATTTTTGGTCTGTACTGTATAATTCTCCTCTTCTCATGTTTTGTGTCGTCCTTCTATTTTGATAGGTCTATTTTTTCCAGTATTTTTCAATTTAAATTATTTTAGTCTTAATTTCAAATATTTTAATCATTGTCTGACATGAAATAAAATATCTTTTGATGTTAGTTTTAACAGTAAATACTATTGTTTTTGTCAGATATATTTCATTTTTAAGCACTTCTTCTATAAACAAATGCTTAGACTGAACCTTGTTTTGGAATATAAATCAAAGGAACCAGACGCTATTCGATCTAAATGGAAACTTATTGTATTTCATATGCACTTGAAGTTAACTTCTGTTTATGTTTACGGTTTCCACTGATTTATTTTTTTTATTTATGATGGAGAAACCGAGTTCTAAACGATCATTTAGGTAAAGCAGAATAACTTTAATATAATGTCGTTTTCTTTCCTCTATTGGACTTGGTAGATTTTCTCGGTGCTGGATTTGGCTTTCCTATTTCGATATTTGTGGTTTTGATCATTTGTTAACAATTTATTTGTGGATTCGACCTTCCATGTTATTTTTTGTAATTATATATTTTTTTAAAAATAATTCATTGCTGTTTTAAAATTAATTTTATTTTTTGTGATCAATGAAATCATAAAGTAGAAAGAGTAAAGTGATAATACGTTTTTGCGAGAGAAGGACCGATAGAGAAAGTACATAACTTATCAAACAATCGAATTAATAACTTATTACACAGAAAATATTCGTCAACGCCCTTTTACCATAGAAAAGGGAACGATTTTGTAAACCAAAACCTATCAAAAAACAAAACGGTGAACCAAGAGCATACTTTCTCTGATATGTAGTGGTATTTTGGCTATAACGTGCATAGGCTGTATCTGTCTGAAGATTTGACTGTCCGGTGTATTTTTTTTTATTGCAAAGAGATACAAATCACACAAAATGCTGACTGTAATTGAATCTCACCTTTACCGCAAATCAATACCAACACATACATTCATCTTATTATTTGCTTGAATTAATATATATATTATATATCCAGAGTTAACTAATCACGTGTCAACTTGCATCACTTAAAAAAACTTCTGGAAACAAAATGAATGGACGTTATAAAAGTTCAACCAATCTTAGAAATAGTCCAACAAAAAAGAAATCAAGTATGTCTTAAGGCTACTTCGACAAATTAGATTATGGTTCCGCTGATTGAGTTAAAATATAATTACTCTGAGTTTAAGGTGTTTCACATTGATCACACTGCGTCTCTCTTTAGTTAATTGCAACTGTAGGTTGAACTAATTCTTAATATCTTCAAATTTACAGTGTTATACGACCCCAAACAATTTGTGTACGTAAAATGGTTTCATGCTGTCATCGTAGTCTGCTTCATCGTCATCTGTCTTTCGTAAACTTTTTGATTTCCGAATGATAACTTAATTAAAAGTGTATTCATCTTTCTGAATTTATATCACAAATGCCGTACCAGAAAAAAGAAAGACTGTGATCAATTGTGACGGATATCACTCGAACCGTTCAGGAATTATGGAAACAAGCAATTTTCATCAGATTCGGACAATAACTTGTGTATTTGCGAATGGATCGTTATGAAATTATACCACGAGGGGTCATATCTTAAAAGAATGGCTGGGATTGAATTTTAATGGTTGTTGCTGAAACTTTTTATGAATAAGGGACGAAAAAAAGACCACTTAGATTATCGTCAAATTCTTTTCCTGTGTAAAATATTTCAGGCTCAACCTCTGCGGTCGTATCCAGTTTCGCTCATCAAAGCATTTAACTTTTGTTTAATTTGTTACAATTGTCCTTTGAAGGAATTGCTGTAAAATTACTAAAAGAAAAACCGTAAATGATCAAATGAAACAGAGACCTCCATTGTAAACCTTTAAATATGATAGACTTTTGATAGTGCAAATAATTGAAGTCAATCTAAATATCTTTTGTTGCAGTATAATTACATTTTTATTATTTTCCTTTATGTAATTCCTAGGTTCACTGTCTATAATGTGTACGCATACGTGGGGTTATTTTACAATATTTGTAACTGATATTTCAAAATATACTTGACGGTGTGCATTTAAATAAAGGTACTATAAACGTATTAATTTTCGCGGATTCTGTACTATGAAAACATTCGTGGGTACCAATTTTCGCGGTTTAAAAAATTGCATATGTTTCATTGTGATTTTTCGTTACCTTAGTCTAATTTTGTCACTTTCGGATAGTTATCCAAGTTATCTACTACGCTTAAAGTATAACGAGAATAGGTATAGTGAACATGTCAAAGAGACATCAAGTCCACAGGGATGAAATGTCAGCCCAAGGTTACCCATTGGTCTTCAATGAACGCCGAGGAAACCCTCACCCACAGGATAGGCTGCACTGGCTCAAAAACATCATTATACACAGATACAGCGAAAGAGATGCCCCTATATACTGAAGTAAGATAAAAGAAAACTAATTGTTAGAACGAAATAAGACATTCAGAGGTAAAGAATTCCAGAATTGGGACAGGCATGATACTTAGTTAAAATGAATGATGACACCGTAAAATAGATAGTGGTTGACTCGTGTCGCTGAGTTTTATAACTGTTTCTATATCATTACCTGATGAAAATCACTTGCAATATGGCGGTTATCGCTATTGGAGCAGGACACGTGTACATTTCCGGAGCAATTGATATCACTCGCGGTTTTTTTTGTGGGAGTTCATATTGCTACTTGGTTAGTTATCTGTGCGACCTGCCTTCAATTTTGATGTGTAATCTATTTTATTCAGTATGCTACTTTGTGTATGTAGATTGGCTCTGTTTCATGTGTTCACGTTTAGGTCAAATATTTGGGTTTGGACGTATTTGAATCATCCTACAGCAGACGCTACGGTTTTCTTGTTGCCGATATTTACAAGACAGTTATCACCTTATTCCTATCTCCTTGAAAGTCTCGCCTATAAAACACTGAAAAGAACCTAGGACGTAAACTGCTGGGTCTGTTGCTAAAATTATCAGATATACAGACCTCATATAGGACGTTTCGTGCATTGCTCAACCGTTAACAATGATGACGTTATAAACGGACGTTCTCTAGTATTTCATATGTCATATTGATTTCTTGTTGCTTATATTGCTTAAGATTAGAGACATCTAGATAATCATCGTATAAAACTTTATCATTTTGTATTGAGTATCTATACATGTACGTAAATCTTAATTTGAATTTGCATATTGCATTATTAATGCATTTCAAGCGTTCTTTTTTTCATGCCACGATAAAACAATTTATCTGGTCTTTTTTAATATTGGATGAAGTCCTGTTTCGCATCTTATTTTTAATTTTTAAGGTTACAATTCCTTTTGAAATAGTACATGTGGTTTATGTTAAAGATTTATTTGAAAAACGTCATATTATTATTGCAATTCTCAGATTATTGTTGGCAAATAATTTACTGTAAATTGAAAATAAGAAAGAATTCAACTTTGTGTTGCTTTTAATATAGTCATGAATTTAAAAACCGAGAAATTAATTACAATTTAGTGGATTGGATGAAACAGCAAGAACAATAAAACATCTGCTTTGATCCTTAAAACAATTGTTATGGTAGTTATTAAATTGTATCCAAAGATGTAAACTAATTAAATTAACTTAAAACATTAACCAAAATGGAACATCTCGAGTGCAAATCTTTCTCTTTTAGTTGCTAATGATAAATGAACATCTAAATAATCTCTTGTGTTAAATGCTCAGCAATGAATCAAAAAACAAACAAACAAACAAACCAAAGATGATAACGATTTAAAGCCGGGGTACAATATTGCCTGGCTATGAAATCAATTTTATCAGTTGGATTGATAGTTGTCTAATTCATTTGAAGGTTGGAAAGTCAAACGTATGTAAAGGGTAAAAACAAAATTACCTAATTGATAGAATCTAGTCAATGAGCACAAGATTAGGATTTACATAATGAAATGGATAAAACACGAAATCTAGTTTAGTCAAAGAGTAATCAAGGGAACCAAGGTTATAGCGGTAATCAAAAGAATGTAATCAAGGGACAAAGACCAGACATGGAAAACGGACATACACAACAAAGAACATAAAGTAACTAAAATCATACATACAAAGTAACAAAAGCAAATTAGCAACTCGGACTCCACTAAAAACTGGGAGTATGGACCAGGTGCACCGGTAGGGTAAGTGTCCTCTGCTTTTCTAGTAACACCCGCCTAATTGCTCCTAAAAAGTCAAGTCCGGAATAGACAAACGAGGAAAGATAAACTATGACCCGTTGAATAAATCAGTTTTCATGGTGCAGATGGATACAACATAACGTATCCACGATTTCATGATGACGACCATAAAACTTCTGTAGTGATGACTTCAATCTTGTAGCAGCATAACCCTGTTCCAGAAGCCTTTTTGTTAGAGTTCTAACGCGATACAAAAAGTCTGCGTAGTTTCGGCAAGCTCTGGCATAACGTATGAGTTGTGATATGAATACTCCATACGCAGGAGCTGAAGGCATGTTGCCACAGATGAAAGGAAAGTTGACAATTCTGAATGAAAAGTCATCACGTTTGTCGTAAAGTTTGGTCAATATTATTTCTTTATCATCGATTTCTAAGTGTAGGTCAAGATATGAGGCCGACTTCACAGTGTCTGTAGTATCCTTTATCTCAAGTTCTTTTGGGTAGATGCGATGTATCAAATCCCCGAAATTAGGATTGTTTTAAGATAATACGCCATCTATATAGCGGAAACTGAAATTGAAGGGTCTAGCCAAACGATATTCTTTCTTTCTGATCAGATCAGCTATAAAGTCAGCCTCATAAGAGTAAAGGAATAGGTCAACAAGTAAAGGAGCACAATTTGTTCCCATGGAATGCTTGCCTGAAAACCAGGCAGAAGATTATGATTAGTTATTTGACGCATATCCCAAATCAAAAAATCTGTTGATTGGAAATCTTTCAGTAGGCCTAATAGAAATCGTATTCAACAATAGGAGCGCAAATGAAAGTTGGTTACTGGGGATATTGATACTTAAAGTTTGGTAAGATTTTTTTGAACTATAACTAGTCAGAAACGATTTCACAGTAAATTGGAGAAAGTAGGAAATGAGTGCAGAAAATGTTGTTTTAGGAGGTTACATTTGTATTTGAACAGTTTCATTGGTTACGAGATATGATGAATTACCCACTGCCTGATTTGTATATAGACGAATTGTTAATATTTAACAAAACCAAAATTTTGCAATAAAGAAAATTACTGTTCTTTAATGTCGTAATTTATACATTCAGCCAAATATACTCTGATATATTTTTTCAGGTGTGTTATTTTGTGTTAACTGCTTTACCTTGGTAGCAATTTCTTTGGAGAGATACTTTGGCCTTTGTAGACCACTGCATTCCCGGAAATGGCAAACGATATCACACTCCCACAAGATCATAACTATTTGCTGGGTCCTTTCATTCATTCTTGTCATTCCATCTGCCATCCACAATCGTTATATAGAACAGCCATACGGGAATTACCTCTGCCGTGAGATTTGGGACGACATAGAACTAGAGAAAGGCTATCAGATTATCCTCGTCATATCATTGCTGGTAGCACCTATTATTATTATGACAATAGCGTACTCCCGGATAGCGTTCACTTTATGGATGGGAATGAAATTAGACCCACAAAGTGGACAAGGTAAATATCTAAAAAAGACGCTTACATAAAGATATTCGAACGCCTTAAAATTACATATTAAGTAATCTTTAAATCAAAACGCTGCACGATATGGTAGAATATTGCAAAGGGCAATCTATAGTAGACACTTTTATTAGAAACTAACAAAAATGATAACACATGATAAAATTATTTCAAATGAAAGCAAGACCCCAAAAAGTGAAGTTATTGACATGTTTAGAATAATACAGTGGAACTGAAATATAATATATTGTTCATATCTGTACTTTTTCATTTCAGAAATTTTTGGACTAGTGTTAGAACCTGCCCGTAAACCAGGTAAAGATCCATGTGAGAAAACGACATCATCTCGATTAAATAATGCCAATGTTATGCGAACTAGCAATGGTGAACGAATACGATCTTCAAAGAAACGTGTGGTTAAAATGTTGTTTGTGGTTGTTTTTGAATTTTTCATATTTTGGACTCCGTCTGTCATAGTACAATCTTGGATAACTATCGATAACAAATCCGCCGTATATTACGTAACGAATGAAATATCATCTGCTTTTCTTCTACTGTCTTACGCCAGCACTTGTTGTAATCCTATCACATATTGTTTCATGAATCGTAGTTTTAGACAGGGCTTTCTGTCAGCGTTTAAATGTTGTCGCCGACGTCATTTAAACCAGCATTCCCGCTGCAGATTTTTAAACAGGGAAAATGAAAATTCTAACAAGAACTCAAGAGTAGGAAGCGTTTTATTAAGTAAGCGTGTCAATATGTTTACAAAACAAAATGTTTCATGGGATACACACCTATGCGATCATTAGATGATAACAATAAGTCTTTTCATTTAAAGACAATAATACAATATAACACAATATACGTTGTATTATTATACGGTAAAATCTAGAACATGATCAGTTAACTTTTTTCTTTGCTCAAGTAATATCATTATGTTCAATCTTTTTTACAATATTCATTTTACATATGAATTTACTAATATACCTTATTTAGCTGGATAAACACGTGGTGTATTATTTGCATCATTTATTAGTCATCCATAAAAAGAATACAAAAATGTGAAAAAGCTACATTCCACAAGTCAATGTATGGAAGAGTAATGAAGGGAACCGAGGTTATAGCGGTAATCAAAAGAATGTAATCCAGGGACACTGACCAGACATGGAAAATAGACATACACAACAAAAAACATAAAGTAACTAAAATCATACATACAAAGTAACAAAAGCAAATGAGCAACTTGGACTCTACTAAAAACTGGGAGCATGGACCAGGTGCACCGATGGGGCAAGCGTCCTCTGCCCCTCTAGAAACACCCGCCGAGCTGCCCATAAAAGAGTCAAGTCCGTGGCAAACGAAAGAGGTAAGGAAAATTATGACAGGTTGAAAAAAATAAGTTTTCATGGCGCAGATGGATACACCGTAACGATCCACGATGACGACCAGGAAACCTCTTTAGTGATGACTTAAATCCCGTAGCAACACAAACCTGTTCCAGAAGCTTATTTGTTAGATTTCCAGCGCGATACAAAAAGTCTGCGTAGTTGTGGCAAGCTCTGGCATAACGTATGAGTTGTGATATGAACACTCCATACGCAGGAGCTGAAGGGACGTTGCCACAGATGAAATGAAAGTTGACAATTCTGAATGAAAAATCATCACGTTTGTCGTAAAGTTTAGTCAAAAGTTTTCCTTTACCACCGATTTCTTAGTGTAGGTCAAGATGTGAGGCGTTTTCAAATGGCAACTCGTACTTTATGGCATATCGTTAACATATTATAAAAATAATAAGGTCCTAATATACTTCCTTGAGGAACTCCACAAGATATATTTTGAAAAACTTGATTCTACTCTGTTTACACGAATCTTTTGTTTTATACCAGTAAGATAAAACTCAAACTATTTTGTAGATTTCACACCCATAACCTTTTACTTACTACATAATTTGTTGTGGTAAACTGTACAAAAGCTTTCTGTAGGTCAAGCATTATCATACCAGTGTATAGGCCCATAGATTGTTGTGATTTTATATGATCCAACAAATGTATCAAGCATGTATCAGTGGATTGTGAATTTCTAAAACCGGACTGTAAGCTGTATAATAAATTGTTTCGGACTAAATATGTTTCTAGTTGGGAATAAAATAATCTTTCCAACATTTAGAGACTACAACATAAAATATCAGCGCCATCTTTAAAAAGAAAACGTGATGGAATTCCATCTAAACCTCTTACTGAGGTTAAGTACCCGCAACTCTTTATTCACATAATCTTCTTTGACAGGCGACAACCTAAAAAAAAAATCATACCATAATTACAAACTTTATAATAAAATTTTCTAAAAATCTTACAACTGTAGTGAAAATGTTTTGTTGTCTTTGGTAGTTTTCTACAAGTGAAGAGGCTACAGTAGCAAAGAAAGTATTAAAATAATTGATAGGATGACATTGGTATCATGTATAAATAAAGTTGATATTAATACTCGAAATTTGTACATGACTGAAAGCAATTTAAAAAAAAGCCAGCAAGCTAGTTATAATTGATAGTTGTTTGGTATATGAAGATCTATATCCACATTTCACAATTTTTTTTCTAATACAAATATCTACTATGTCATTTATCACACTCTTCAAGAGGGCTTTGATAAAGTAACTAGTTAGTAGATAAGGAAACAGATCAATTATTCATTTAACAATACTTTATATACGTTAAGACCAGCTATAACAAATGTTTGTATCCTACAAAATAATTATGATTTTTAATTTCTTGTAAGGGAGCTTAAGCAAAATAATAGGAGAAAAAAAAATCATTTAGTCAATTTCCAAGTTTGTTGGAAGCAATACTATATATTTTTATAAGAAAGGTCGAATATCTAGCTATTTTAGATGTGCTTGCATATATCCTAGATAACGACAAATAAATCATTTTATTGGCAAAGTATTTAAAGTAGCAAAGGAATTTTTCTTATCTACATTTATTTTTTACATGTATAATTGAAGTAGTTTATTCGTATGGTAAATCATAACCTTCACCATATAAGCTACTCACGCACAATTTATAATTATAATAACCTTTTCACGTATAATACCCTAATATTAGTGTTTTTGACCAACAGCAAAAGAAAAGGGTGAGTAAAAACTGTTTTCTTTCTTTCTGATACTCTTATAAATCAACATATGGCCACTAAATTTCCAATAGTATTAGCAAATATTAAACCAAATAAATATCGACAAAACTACCGAAGCGTCTGCAGTTGCATGATACAAACAAGTCAAAATGATAATTATAAAAGACTAGTTTATTCTCATATATCTCATAATACAAATAATAGAAATATGGAATGTTTTCCATAAAGAAATAAATTGGTAGTCAAAACAAATAGGCGGAAAAAAACTCAATATACATGTACTGAATAAAAAAAGCACACTGGTCACAACAATACGGCAACATACAAAAGATGTACCTATTGGAAAGGCAGATTATAGATGTAAGAATACCACTCCTAAGGGAATTCGATGATAGAGTTTGAAAAGTAATGAATGTGGGAAATACACATCTGAAATACACATGTAAAGATGAATTCATATTGGCAGTCGTTCAAATACTGATATGTGCATGTAAGATAGGAATGTGTCAAAAAAAGAAAAGAGATAACAAATCTACCAAAATATGGACAATAAACAACTAAAGGCAGTCTATTGGCCTTCAATTAACGGTAAGAAATTTGAACGTCTGCCTTTACCATCAACGTATAAAATACAGTGTTCTAAGTCGCACACTGTTAAAAAAAAAGATATCCTTTCCTTGGGACAGGTGCAAAAAAAGTTTTTATGTTGAAGTAATCAGACAAGGCCTAAACTTTAACTCTACTTCAAACAATTGCAGATACACATTAGCACAAGAAATTACTTCATCAAAAAAGTAAAAATTGAAATTATAGCAAACAAAACATAAAAATATCAACGCAATACTACTTCTACTACTGACAAGTCAGCTCCAGACCTCAATTGAACCAATGCTTGTATCACATCACTTATAACATTTGCCTTTAACGTTAAGTACAATGTTATAATTAACTACCTTAGAAAAAACAGTCAATGATTAGATTAAAAATATTATTAATTTCGATAAATGGCGCTACTCGGAATAGCTTATCATTTTATATTTTCTGGTATTGATTACAATTTTTCTTCAAGTTTACAAAATGCATAATTTGGAAACTTGTGAATTCTGCATTTTAGCCGCAACTTCAAGAAACCGTACTATGTGATCAATAATGTCAACAATTAGGTCAACAATATCGTTCTTAATTGCGATATACAACTCCTGGTAGAGAAACAGTTGATAACTTCAAATCTGTGTAGATATATCGTTTTAGAGGCTATATTTTTTGTAGCATTGTTTTTATTGTTCTTAAAGGGGATACGGCTATCAAGAGAGTCCAACTCCGAACGTATAAAACGTCTAAAAGTAGAATTATACATTTTGGAATTATGTTTTTGTAGCGACGGTGAAATTACATAATATCGAAACCCTTGATGTTGCATTTTTTAAAGGGAATCACACAACGTAGACAAGTTATTGCAAATACGAATAATTCTGAAAGGATGTGAAACATCACCGACATATGAAGGTACTAGAGATTCATCAGCAACCAAAAAAAACGACCGATAAACTATGGGACATGTAAGAGTAATCAAGGGAACAAGATTCTAGCGGAAATCAAAAGAACGTAATCCAGGGACAAAGACCAGACATGGAAAACAGACAAAAACAACAAAGGAACCTAAAATAACTAAAATAATACATACAAAGTAACGAAAGTTAATGAGTAACTCGGACTCCAAGATCCTGATGCCTGTAATAGCTTTTATTTCAAAGTAAATTCTGACTGATATATGTTTTTGGATCTTTCTTTTTTTGTGTCTACTTCAACGCACAACATGTGTGGTGGACGTGTTTTTCAGCAAACGGTTGGCATTCCAACAAGAACCAATTGTGGTCCTTTACTTGCTGACCTATTCCTTCACTCTTATGAGGCTGACATTATAGCTGATCTGATCCGAAAGAAAGAATATCGGTTAGCTAGATCCTTTATTCTCAGTTTCCGCTATATAGATGACGTATTATCTTTAAACAATCCTAATTTCCGGGATTTAATACATAGCATTTACCCTAAAGAACTTGAGATAAAGGATACTACAGACACTGTGAAATCAGCCTCATATCTCGACCTATACTTAGAAATCGATGGTAAAGGAATAAAATTGACCAAACTTTACGACACACGTAATGACTTTTCATTCAGAATTGTCAACTTTTCTTTCATCAGTGGCAATATCCCTTCGGCTCCTGCGTATGGAGTGTTCATATCACAACTCATACGTTATGTCAGAGCTTGCCGAAACTGCGCAGACTTTTTGTATCGCGCTAGAAATCTAACAAATAAGCTTCTGGAACAGGGTTATGCTACTGCAAGAATGAAGTCATCACTACAGATGTTTTAAGGTCGTCATCATGACTTCATGATTTTACCCATCTGAACCATGGGAACCGTTTTGTTTACCATGTTATAGTTTTCTTTTCTTCTTTCATCTATCGCGGTTCACATTCATACTGGTCGCAGGCTCGGCCCACATTAACTTTACCTAATTTGTGGGTTAATCTTAACCCGGGTTCACTTTGAAATATCCCGGTTAATTTATTTTGGTAAATCCCGGAGTAAATAGCATAGGGTGAACGGGGACTATGTTTGCAACAACTAACAAAAAAAATGTTAAAAACTATTTCAAAATATCTATATACATTACCGGTTACAATTTTGAATACAAAATTACCAATTTCATCAGCAGCATTAAAATCAAATATGTAGGATGATCTCAGTCAAATGTACACAAGAAGTACTTAAGACAAAACAGTTGCAATCCAACACTGAGAGGCTCTACCATGTGCAATACAATGATGCCTCAGTATTTTAGGTGCAAATTTCGATTAAAACAAAGGTATCATTCACACAAATCATGGAAACATGCAGATTAAACTAAAATTAGCTAAACTATAAAAACTGCAAACCTCTCAAACAGGTATATGTTTAGTTTAATCATTGAGAAAACAAAACAATTTCGTTCATCAAGAAGAAAAGACATTGAATTAACCATAACAGCAGCAACACTGATAAATATTTAAAGATATTGATCAAACTTTGCTGTACCCAACCTACTATCTTCAGTTTACTCCTTATAAAAAATCGGTTCTAGATTACACTATTTGATTACTTCCACGAAAATAGAAAAGAGAGAGAAAAAGAAGACATCCCCTTTTGTAATCAAGGTATATAACCCATGCTAAACATTTCTAGACCGAAAAGATATCTCGAATATGTTAAGGATTTCATTTGTTGGCCCTCTCTTTGCATTTGAATATTACCCAAAATACAAGATACAAAAGAAGTTGAAAATTGTGAAATATGCATCCATCATTAGGTTAATATTATCAATGTGTAAACATTTCGATTAAATGTTCAGGTGTATAAACCCAAGGCCCAGAACCATTGATCGGTCAAAAGGAATGTACCTGGTTTATCATTATGTTTCTCTTCGAAGAAAAGACTAATTTTTGAGTGTTTGTTTTAAGTATTTTATTAGTATTTAGTTTCATTTGCCTTTCAAAAAAGACTACTTTTGACGAATTTAATAGTCATACGTATGATAAAATAAGCAACGTAAATTATTATCATTATTGCAACACATCAAGTATGATATACGTTTAAAAAATCTATGCGGAAGGTGGCACCTTACAAGCCAGCAAATGATTTATTTCATTTTATACTCTGTCGAGGTCGACATGTGCCTAATTTCTTGGTTTGGTCATGTA
Source organism: Perna viridis (assembly GCA_037379345.1). Lineage (NCBI taxonomy): Eukaryota > Metazoa > Mollusca > Bivalvia > Mytilida > Mytilidae > Perna > Perna viridis. Next base: position 2,550,165 of record CM074520.1, read on the forward strand.
ACCGACGATATTTTTGAAAAATATGGCCGCTGTTACTAAAATAGACCATAGGGGTCAAGCAGAATTGCTAAAACCTTTTGGCTTAGCAAAATTGAAGGAACTTTATTAATTGTTAAACAGTAAAAAAATGACTTAATTTTGACGTAGAGATGCAATTACGAGTCGACTAACTCTATTTGTGATACCAAGGTTCAAAGAATAGACAACAATTTGAAAATCGCGCCCTTCACGAATAAATTTATATATGACAGTTTTTTTCTATCGGATTTGTTTCAAAGAATGTGCTTTATAGACTATATTTCCGTACACAATTTAACTAAGATTATGTTATAGTATCAAAGCTTAGCTACGGTAAAAAATACAAGACCGCACAAGGAAAACAGACGAACAAAACAAAAAACATAAATTAACCAACATAAAACATACAAGGTAATGTTTTTAAATGAGCAACCCCACTTGAAATAGGAGCATTGACCAGGTACACCGGTAAGGTAAGTCTCCTCTGCTTTACTAGAGCTGCTCATATAAAGCCAAGTCCGGGGTGTATGAAAGAGGAAATGAAAACTATGGCACGTTGAATAAATCATTTTTCTAGGTGCAGATGGATATATGGTACTGATCCACGAGTTCATGACGACGACTACAAAACTTCTGTAATGATAACTTCAATCTTCAAGCAACATAACCCTGTTCCAGTGGCCTAATTGACAGTGTAGTGCGATACAAAAAGTCTTTGTAATTGAAGCAAGCTCTTGCATAATTTAAGTTGTGATATGAAAACTTCAAACGCAGGTACTGAAGGGATGTTGCCACAGATAAATGATAAAAGTGATGACAATACGGAATGAAAGTCATCGAAAAAAAAGAAAAAGTTTTTAGAAGTTTGTGATGTCGATTGGCCTGGTGCAAAAATCTTTTTTGTGAGGAATCCGCTGCGTTCATTGAAATCTGACACTGTTTTACAAAAATGGGCAAAAATTGTCAATGTAAAAACTGAAGGGGAGTGCTTATGAATTATCACCATCTAGGAATAGAAAAATTACAATGTGAAAATTAAAATTATGTAAACAATTATTTTCATAACATTTTTGCAGAAGTTGTTTATTGTGGTAAGAGTAGAAGTTGTGGTATCCAGTATAATGTCAGAACGAGCATATGATCAATGTTAGTACACACAAAACAGCTGATTTATTTTTACGACATATAATAACCATGTTAGCCGCTTTATCTGCAAACCAAATTCCTTCCTAGGTTTAACTATTTTTTTTACACTACTTTTTGTGATTTTCAAGTCTTTTACAATGTCAATGAATTATCTGTTTTTTTCTTCTAATTTGTCGTTTTCAGCAAGCATTTCCTGAATCGTGGATAGTGTTACAACATTTTAAGTCAATCAATTTCGAAAGGAGGACGCTATTTAGGTACTTTGGCCCTTCGGGAAAATGTATCGTATGTGCTAGACTCATAGGCGAAGTCAAGGAAGTAAAAAGCCAAAGCCTAATTATCCTCGGGTAAACGTATCTCTGGGGAAGCAGTATGAGGCTTCAATTTTTACAAGGCAATATCAAAGTGACAGTTAACTTTTCAAATTTGACCTCGGAATGACAGATAAAACATTAACATAGTTATCAAAGGGATGTATCTGTTGAATTTCAACACAAATTTTAAATCGTAATCAAAGAGAACCGACAAAAAAAGGGAGATTATTAAAAGTCAACTAAATTGAATTAGTAATACTCAACAACAACAATATACCATAATGTCTGAATCAATTGGTCTCAAAAGATAGAAAACACACGTAGTGCAAATGTTTAAAGTTAGTCTTTTTATATGAGCCCCTTTACTCGTCCAAATATAAATGGGTATGATTGCAACACAACAAATGCTTCTCAAGACCTTTGCATTTTTATAAAAATACAAATTTTGTCACAATTCTTAAAACGTACATATTCCAATGTAACGTTTGTGACTTAATCATACTAATTTTCAACGTCCCATTTTCCATCAATAGTGTACGAATTGTAGTTTAAAAGCTCTTCGCAAATAAATATTGATCATATAATCTCTAAAAGGATGACTTTTAGTGTCCACAAAAGTTAAATTCTTTCCTTGTTATTAAAAAAGATACTAATTTTCCACAAAGTAAAGTTTTTAGACGACAAAAAAGTTCGGAAATGTTAGTTTTCAGTTGATGAGTTTTGTTGTGGTCAATTAAGAGAAAAAAAGTAACTTTATTTGTCTTTAAATTAAATTAAATTAAATCATCAAATTAGATTCATGTATGTAAGTATAATACATGTACATGCACTATCCACATGTCTGTCATGACATTATACATAATACAGTGAAAATAAAAAATAAAGAAAAATAAATAAACGATTGAAAGTATGCTTAATACTAAAAATTTAAAATATTGGTAGGTTTAAGATAATATAAAATTACAAATACTCACGATAAAAAACTTATTGACAAATAATCAATACAATCATATTTTCCATTCGCTATAAATGTATCCTATGTAAAAAATAACGTCACGTGATGATGAGTTATGGGAAATATTTTTTTACGTAATCGATGTCTAAAACAGAAGGCATAAGTCAACAAACAAAAAATACAAGTAATAAAGCTGTACTGAATTGTATACAAGTTGTACCCTAACATAACATATTCATATGGACAGTTTGTCCTTGTAGGAAAACCAAGGAAATCCATTTATGTTGAAACATCTTGTTATCACAAAAGTTCAGCTTAGTTTTGTTAACAAAAATTATCATTCATACTTTAATATCAGAGTAATCAAGATATCCAAGATCGAACAAAGATCAAATAAATAGAATACAATGATACAGACAGGGCAGGAAAAACATAGCAAGAGCAATACGGCCTCAACTTGAATCGGAGAGCATGGAACAGGTGCACCTCCGTTTTTTTTAGAAACATCAACCAAAGTGTAATAAAATATTAAGTCCAGATAGACGAAAACGAAAACGAAAAGGAAAACTATGACACGGTGCACAAATCGACTCTCATGGTGTAGATGGATACACCGTATTGATCCATGATGACGACCATAAAACTTCTGTAGTGATGACTTCAATCTTGTAGCAACATAGTCTGTAGCATGAATACATATTTACAAATACATTGATACCTATAATAAAAGTGTTGCACATTTAGGTGTTTTAAGGAGTAACCTTAGGAAATTCAATTTTCAAAGAAATAGGTAGCCAAAGTAAGACACGATAACTTCTACAAATCATATGTTTTCATTGTTGGAATACATTTATTCCAACTCAACAGGACAGATATATTATATTCAAGTACTTGTACCCTGCTTGTCGTACACATATATATGTGACAAAACTTATTCGAATATCAACAATTGTTTTAATTAGACATAACATAACTGTCGTGATATTTTGTCACCTGAGGTAAGAGGAACAAGCGGTTCATATGAAAGGTTCGGATGTTGTTATTAAAAGGAAGATATCATTTTGATAAGAAATTAATACTACAAAAAGAAGCTGAAGTTACAATGTTATCGAAATTGAATACTAAATAATAATAATAATAATAATAATAAAAATTCTTATCTAGACATGATTCAAAGAATATGTAGTTATATCTATTTATATTCATACAGCACATGGAGTTTCTAATTTACATCATTCATCTAAAAGAAAGATCAGTATTTCATTATAACTAACGGTAAACTATCTGTTAGAGTTACTATTGCGTTAAAGGTGGTAACTGTAATTACGTTTAATATCATACATTGGCAATAAGCATTCCTTATAAATACTCAAAATTGCTAATTCTCAAAGTAGAACATCTGGTTAGCATGAACAAAAATTCCCAATAGTATATATATCAGATGTGTTGGTCAAGATTGCACATGATAATACTATTTATTATACTAGCCTTGACATCAATAAATGTTCTAGATGGTTAAAAACAATGTCACTATCTAATTTACATGCGGGATTAACGCCAGGAAGGATAATGATACGTATATATGGCTCCAGCTGGCAAGGTGGGCGATTACTTAATAAGATCTCAATAGTTGACACGAATGAAAAGAAATTAAAGTGACCAATGCTATATATCTATAAACCGTTTTATCAACTGGACGTATAGGGTTGATTTATTGGCAAGCACGTTCATATTTTACGTAAACAGTTCTAAAGACAAAAGTGGCTGTTATTAATCAAAGGTAATCTGCTGATTTTGTCTCCCTCGAGAAACAGGTTTAAATGTATTATACTTAGACCATATCAATTATATTTGCGACTTGATTGCTATATCTAACGTTTAAAAAGGTGTTGCAGTGATTGGTATAATTTCACTGTGGTGATTGATCTGGAGTACTATTGGTCTAACCGCTGATTGGCTAATGATGATTCCGTATTTATTTTATTACCATGTTTATCCAGTAATTATATTTCTTCGTAGGCTGTCAGGAGAATTGGACGACTTTCTGGAGATAATAAACTGTGTGTATTTCAACCAAATGTTTTTGTCGTATAAGGCTTAGTGAAATATTAATATATCATAGGACTTCTTTGATGTACGTACAGTAGTATGAGGCATTGAAATAAAAGATGCAATTCAAATCGTACTTTTTATAAGGAATTTCAAGAATCATGAATAATTCAACGACAAATACAAGTATTCAATCATACCGTATACCGGACCTGAATTTAGAATGGACGGTCTTGATACCATTTTACTGTCTAATATTTGTTTTATCAGTTGTGGGAAACATTCTTGTAATAGTAACATTAGTACAGAACAAACGACTGCGAACCGTAACTAATGTGTTTCTTCTCAATTTGGCGATCAGTGACTTATTTATTGCAATATTGTGCATGCCATTCAACACGATACCTCAGATACTGGAAAACTTCATTTTTGGAAAGTTCGTGTGCCTTTCAGTGCGTTACTTACAAGGTAAGATTTGTTGAAGCTAACTATTATGATTTATCTAACAATCAGTTACTTCATTGACTTCTGGAAAAATTCAAATTTGAATAGTGTTTAAATGATTATACATTTATCAATGTGAGCAACTTAAAAAAAAAACATTGGAAATAAGATCTGAGAAAAAAATGAAAAGAATATATACCAAGAATAAAGACTAAACACACTACAAAGAACATGCAATAGTAATAATTAAAAAAAAACACGCATCAAAAACTGAGAGCATGCACTAAGTGCACAGGAAAGGGAAGCGTCCTCTGCTTTTCTAGAAACGCCTGCCGAGTTGCTCATAAAAATGTGCATCTGTCCTTATTATAAGAATGTCATCTCCTGTGTGGACGAAAGAGGAAAGGAAAGTATGACATCGTGAACAATTCGGTTTTCATGGTGCGGATGGATACACTAATACGATCCAGGAGTTCATGAAAACGACTATAAAAGTTTTGTAATGGTGCCTTTAGTTTTGTACTTACATAACCCTGTTCCAAAAGACTTATAGACTAGCATAGTATAAAAAGCCCACATTGTTTCTCCAAGTTGTGTCTTCACTTATGAATTTTATATGACGACTCCAAAGGATAGTTGACAATAGAAAATAAGAAGTCATCTCATTTATTGTATAGTTTGGTCATGTGTTTTCCTTTTCCATCGATCTCCAAGTGAAGGTCAAGATATAAGGCCGACTTCAAAGTGTCTGTAGTGTCCTTTATCCCAAGTTTTTTGGGTTAGATGCGATGGATGTAATCCCTAAAACTAGGGTTTTAAATTCCAAATGAGCCAGCATAGTTGTGCATGTTAATCTGGTCTAACAATCAAAATATGAAATTTCCACAACTGAACAACTTTAGAATGCAGGGTTTCTTAGCAAGTTAAAATCGTACTTATACAAATTTAATTCAACACTTTTCCCGAAAATTCTAAGAAAGAATTTATAAAGTTATTAAGTAGAAGTACTAATTGGGCCTAGGACTATAGTTGCATGTCGCATTTTTTTTCAAATAAGGCAATTCTTAGTGGAATATTTATCATACGAGAATCTTGACATAAAGTAGAATTATCCGATTATGTTTACAAAGATATCTAACATTATAATCACTTGTTGGTATAATATTCAAAATACATGTACTATTGTTTACCTCTTATAGTAACTTGCATATCATATCGAATTTGTTGTGTATAAATGCAAAATGTAAAAATATGTCTTCGGAACATCACTACAACAAAATTAACGAAATCGAATCCTAAACCCACTCTTTAGAAAATCTGATATCGAGAACAAATGAAACAATTATATTTCAAATAATGTAATCATGCAGGAAAAGAGCAATTGCACAATTCTTAATGGAAGTTATCATGAGAACTATTCCCTCTGCATAAACACATTTGACGTTTAGTTTTAATACCAAGACTCCAACTGTTGCATAGCCTGAATCAGTCAAGCAAGTGTTGAAAATGTCAGTTATTTCTGTCAATTAGTTTTATCAATCTACGTTTTCATGCAATCTTACTTGAATAAAGTCTTAATTGAACTTACTTTCCTCATTTGCGAACTGATTAAATTGGAGATGAAAGAAAGAAATTTTTAGTATAAATAGAATTGGGTAAATTTTCAAATTTTTCTTTAAGTCATTTTCTGATATGACAGGACTAGTTTTATCAAAATAACTAGAACTCGTATTTTAATTGCTTTGGCAGATTTTTTTGTGGTTCTTGAATTGATGAATTTCATTTATGTGTTACTTGATTTTGTTATTTAATGATGTGAAAGATGCTAGATCTTCAATTTTACATTGTGGTTATTAGAATTATTGTGTCTTTTGTTCGATATCATGTTTATTCAGTGATAGCAAGTTTCTTTTAAATTTATATATTCACACTGCGCAAAACATATCGTAGGGTAATTCATACTTAAAACAGTTAAGATATGTTTGCATATGTCCACTAATGCTAGGTGTCGGGTCAAATAATGGTTAGTGTATCATCTTAAGCATTATATATAAATAGAAGAAGAAAGACGTTTAATTACTTCAGAGCACTGAGCATATTGCAATAACGTTAACTTGTCAGCGTCTAACGATAAATGCTGCCAACAAGACACACTCTGAAAACATGCCGTGCAAACTCTCATCTTTTAGCCAATAATAGTGCACTGACTTGAACTGAAAATTATATACGGATGGGGATAAGAAACCAGGGGAATGTGCACCTTTTTCGTATATTAAAGTTTTTTGTGACATAAAAATACAATGTATGTAACTTTTGTGACGTCACAACAGAAAGTTATCTTCAGTCAGTGACCTGGTATCATTTGTACACGGTCAAAGCATTTTGTCAACTCAAATAGAATGGTTGCAGTATGAATCATATTACCAGTGCATTAAAAAAAGGACTTAAGAACATGACGATTGACTCTCAAAAATACAGCTGTAGTCAATTAATTTTGAGGATGTTCTTTCTTGCGAATTATGGTGAGGAAGATTATTATTAATATTTATAGATGTTATCGAATAATATATATTTAATTGAAGTTAATACGTTTTGTGTATCATTTTCCATCGGAAATATAGGAATTACAACCGTTAACATGAACTTTGTTTGATCCAATAAAATGACGTTTACAAAAGTCAGTCCATATCAGAAGAGGTGTTGTTAAAAAGTTCATTAATGATATGTAAATTATGATAATGTTGTTTTGTAAAAAAATGCCTATTCTGTGGTCTCAATACGAAAAAAACATCTAACATTATGATTTCCGAAAAATGACAAAATGAAACAATAAATAGTAGAAATTTAAAGAAACGCATAAGTTATTTTATGCTATTTTATAGAAAAACAACATCCACCTGTATACAAATGTGTTTTCTCATCAAAGCAGAAACATAGAAGTATTTTGTTTACTACTACGAAACTTATTCAAACTAAGTTTTTCAAAGATCTTCTATTTAATACTAGAAACATTTGAACCAAAAACAATATGTACAGCTTCACATCACCTGACAAGTCCTCGATATTTGATTTTCGTAATGCTTTTGCAAATTTGTGATGATGATGATTTTTACCGCTTACATTTCATTAAGTTAAAGTAGACAATAGCACTATCAATCTAAATGAGAAGGAAGATTCCGAGAGAATGATACGTCGTCACTGAAAATTCTAAAATCAGAGCATCACTTAAATAATACTCTATGATGACAATAAACCTTGAAAAGGGTAACATTAGATAATTTATAAAGTTTGCCAAGGTAACATTAGACAAAAGATGTAAATGTCATTTACAATTTTCATTTTGCTGTTAAATAAGCTATGCATTACTGAGTTGAATCATACACATTTGAAGTTTTCGGAAATAGACCCAAATTAATTTTTTGTTATATATATATATGGTACATATGTCTGCCTCAGAGCCATATGCACGCTCTCAATCATTTTCCTTATTGAACGTTTACATTGGAACATGATAAAAGGAAACATATGAAGACTATTACGATTTAATTAAGGAACAATATGAATACAAAAATTTATTATGGAGCACTGGTCATGAGAATGCACAACAAGGGATCTACGTTAAATTCTATAGAATTATCTTGAATAGCGCGAGTCTGGCGCTGATCTCACGGCAATTAGCGATTACTTGGATAACAATACATTTACAAATAAGTTCAATCTTTACCTGTTCTGGTTTTTTTCTTACAAACAAGAATGTGACATTGATTATGAGAAATTGATATTTTAATTATTTAGAAGAATCTTAAAGTCGAAAGATTAATGCACAATTACAAAAACTGGCATGAAAGAACTGTTGTATATATATATTGTTATATATATATATATATATATATATATATATATAAAGGTCTGAAAAATTACCAACGATGTTAGAACTGTCAAATTTGCGATGCAAATTTTTTGTCGTTTCCACCGTGGGACTCGAACTGGTACCGCCTGCACAAAGACTAGGGCGCTGGACTTTTATTATATTATGTATTATATATATATACACATGCAGCTTTAATACACTTGTCAGTTGTTTCATAAAGCAAGTAACGGGTAAACCGATGAAAATTTCTTCGTCAGATACGATTTTGTTTCCACTCGAACTATTCACATCGATCAAAGCATTGAATTATTACATTCAATATGACGCATTAACTTTTAATAACTTATTCTATCATTTATCGTCTTTTTAAATGAAACACACATGGTTTTTTTTATCACCTGTCTTTCCCTATCTAGAGTGGCTAAAAATCTATTTTCAAATGTCATAATATTCGTTAAAGGTAACAATGTCTCTTAGTAAAATCAAAGTAAAGTTACAGTGATTAATAGATAATATAAAAAAACATCCAATCATTAGGTTTTTCATTAAGTACAGATTAATGTAAAAACAATACAGATTTTGTAAGTGTATTGAATGATTTTTCATGAGAAAAACTTTTGCTAAATAATTGTAGTGAATGCATCTAATTCAGCATAATAATAACCATATTACATTTTGATTTGCTAAACAAATTTCCAATCATTTTTATTGAAATGCACTGCCAATTTTTACACTTCATCACTTCTTATGATGATTTCCTATATTACCAGTCAAAATTCAGTATTCTTCTTTAGACCTTTCCCACAGTTTTGTTTCTAATAAGGAAGTGTCATTTACCTGATGTATTTAATTGGTTTCGGCAATTGTTCTCTAATAATAACCCCCTGCCTAATTTTGTTATAGTTCGTGCTTACAATTCCTAAGAAATATAGTTGCTACTACATATTCAACGTTACGATACCAATTATATCATGAAACTACCTTTATTTCCAACTGAAATGTGTCTCATTCAAATTTCTCAAGGGGAACAAAAATAAACGTATTGAACCGAAATATTCATTGAACGAATTGTTAATTCAACATGAACATATATATGTGCATGTCTTTACAATATATCAACTGACTGTACATGTACAAAAAGGACAGTCGAAAAAAAAGTTGGACCAGACATGGCAGGTAGTTGAAAATTTACCTTGTTACATTTATCGGCGATACAAAAAGTTTGAAACGCGCATTGTTCTTCAAGATATTGTACATTAGCCTGATCATGAAACGTTACAGGAAATAAGCCGATGAGGTGAAAATTCACTTGAAAAGATTAAATGAATTTGTTTGATCGACATATTGAATCATTAATCATTATGGAAGACGATTAACTATTTCTCTGTTCGCAGTTCTGTCTCATCCACCAAATTGCAAGATAACTACAAGTACTTCAAAATGCTCAATATTGTAAAAAAAGTATTACATTTAAATATTTAAGTCTGTTTAAAAACATAAATAAAATAATGCCATTAAATATACATTGTTTTATATACAATTTTTCATGTAGTTACATGTATGACATATATATGTCCTATCCTTTGGACATTAATTTTGCTTTCACAATCAATAATGGAAAATGTATGACAAAAAATTGAACTTATTGTGGCTATCAATTGTCAAACAATGAGCTTCACAAATATGGTAGAATAATACCTTACACGCAAATAGCAAAGGATAAACATCAAGTCAGTTTGATAGAATCATCAGAAAAATAATATCTATTGAAATATAATATAATAAGTTCAGGTACATGTTCACCTAGGAATCAGGCATATGTAGTATAAACCGGAATCTTCTATAGTAAAGACACTAATTCAAAATTCCTTTGAAAAAAATACTTCACGCGATATTTCAAACTTGAGATCCTTTTATGACTAGTCAATTTTGTCTTCACTTTTCCAACCACCTTAATCAATTTTATCCCTTCTGGAATCACCTAGGCAAAATTAGGCAAACCTGCACTTAAATAAGTCTGGAATTTCTTAGTGATAAAAAATGAAGGAAATACAAGACAGTGCACTAGTTCAATATCAAATATGAATTATAACTCCAAAAACATTGAATTGCTGCAACTGTAAATATAAGACGATGATTTTTGCATCTGCGTTATTGTCAGAAGCATGATATGATAATTCATATATTCTGGAACAAAAGTTGTGTTTGCTCCGGTAATTAAAAATTACCAACAGATTTTTTGGCGAGAATCTCATGACATTTATCTGTTAACTCTACCTTAAGTCTGAATGCAACAGTTTGTAAATAATAAAAGGCAGAATATATAAATGTACAAAGATATGATTGACTACCTTCTTACCATCTACGAAGTATGCTAAGGTACATGTAGTAACATTTATAAAGTTAAAAAACTCAGATGCTTTTTTTAACAAATGAATAGTTCATACCTTGAGTAAAAAGCTTGTCAATTTTTAGATAATATGATTAATGCACTTAAAGCAAAGCTGGTATTACCGAAGCAATACACGCCTATATGGCCCTTTATCCAAATACACGTTTTTATTTATGTTTTTAAGGGTTTATATTGTATATGTAGAGGGAAAGAAACCAAGGAAAATAAACTGAAAAAAAAACCTATTGATCCCAATCGAATGTGTAATAGAGAATTTAATTCAAGTACTACGGAAACAGGAAATTACAAAAGCAAGTGAAGTAAATGAAATAAATACACAGAAAATCAAAAATATAATAGGCAACTCAGACACGTTCGTACTTCACAGAAAATTCTTTTTTTTAAACTTTAAATCTATTCCAGTCGAAATATTAACAATGAGTTCGTATTCAGAACGTTACTTATTGTTTTGTATCGGACCAGTCGCGATTACTGACGTCACCTTATAGAAGTCATGTTATACAAAATAATCGGGTTTGCCCAAAGAGAACCAACCAATCAAAAACTGATTAAAGTTAAATTAAATAATTAACAAATACCATGTTTCAAAACAGTCGCTGATACAGTAATTTTAAACGTATTTTATATATTATTACCTTATATTATTTTAAGTGTTTTTTTTTCGAAATCACATTTAACATTTTCAATCCCTTGTTAAGCATATTCGACAACAAGCGAAGACCTAACCCTCAAATAACTATTGAGTGGAGCATACTTTATACTGCAGCAGCTGAGTCTGTTGAACAATAATCAAAAATTATACCTAACACAGTGAGAAGAGACTACCACGTAACAAGGTAGATACAAACAATAAATAAAGCGTAATACTAACCCCAAATACAGTACACCAGTTGTTGCATTGGAAAAAAAATGTTTTCTGTTTGATTTTAAGAAATTAATATCTGCCAAATGCTTTTTTTAAATACACATCAGAGTATAAGTCTATTGAAGTGACCAATAACATCCTAACAGAGGGCAACATGTTATAAACCTTTTGATTAGATTATACAAATGAATATTTTAGATGATTGATGCCTCTATGATATAAAATATAGCATCATTATTTTTAGAAAATAATGTTATTGGTTAGACCTGTAAGTAGTGGTTTTCTTTGTTAACTATAACCCATTTAGCTCTTACTGAAACATACATATATCATTCTCTTATTCAACTTTGATGATCTCAAAAGGTTAAGTACAAGCTAATAATGCAAGGTGCGATTTACATGTCTTTACAATTAACTTAATTGAGTTGCCGATGAGGGGTTATTACTTGCAACCTGTGTACAGCATACCGACATGTCACTATTTATGTTATTGGTATTTTAAATAAAGTAAAGCACATTGGCATGGAGAATCATGAAACTGCTGGCTTATTAGTTGACCTTACCGGATAATGCCGCAAGAGGGTTCATTTACTCCCAAGCGAAACAGCTATTTTCCCGATTTATTCCCTCCCATGTACAAAACTTCATAAATATAATAAGATCAAAACGCATCATGAAAACAAAATTACTATGAAGCATAAAACCAAAATGTGGCAATGGAAAAGTTCAAAACCCATTGTCGGTTTACTGTAACAGTATATGGCTACATACATATGATTATCTAGACCCTGTTTCCACTCAATTATTATTAAAATTAACATTTAAAAAAGGTGTGGATAGAACAGTAACTCGTATACGTAGGAAGTGGTTGTTTTCCTAAGTCTTTACTTTTATCAATGAAAAAATGGAAATACCGGGATGTCAATAAAAATGTATTATTACAGATATGAAATATATAAATACGCTCTAAGATGATTAATTTGAATCCAACCAAATATCCAAGCTGACGTTAGATACGGAATTGTAAATAGGACCTTGTTTGTCATGCTGCGGGATTAAGGTCATATCCGGTAGAGAGTATGAACTTTGCGACATATCTGCATAATATTACTTTGAAGTATGTCATGGTGACGACGGTTGAACTTTTGATGTCATGCTAAGAGTCATGCTAAAAGTGTCATGCTAAAAGTGTTTTTACAAAATACCCTTGTTCAAATAATTTCTGTGCAAGCTGCGTAACCCCTACAAAACCAAATTTCAATTCAAAAATAACATAAAACGTTTTTATGTGGTATTCGAGATAAAAATAAAATGCTTAGAAGAAGACATAAGATAATTAGATTTACCAAGAAAATGTCATACATGTGCACAATAAAATACAAAAAGAGGTAAGAAAATCTAAACCCACAGTACGATACACTGTATTTTATCATGCAGGTTGGTTCCGCCTTGGATCTAAAAATAACAGCAATAAAACAAACGTGCTATCAGTGCATGTAAACCTTGCCACTTGATCTTTTGTCTGTAAAATTCTCCTAATTGTTGATGAAAGATTAATCAAGGGAACCAAGGTTATAGCGGTAATCAAAAGAATGTAATCCAAGGACAAAGACCAGACATGGAAAACAGACATACACAACAAAGAACATAAAGTAATTAAAATTATACATACAAAGTAACAAAAGTAAATGAGCAACTGGGACTCAACTAAAAACTGGGAGCAAGGACCAGGTGCACCGGTAGGGTAAGCGTCCTCTGCTTTTCTAGAAACACCCGCCGAGGTGCTCATAAAAAGTCAAGTCCAGGGTAGACAAACGAGGAAAGGAAAACTATGACCCGTTGAATAAATCAGTTTTCATGGTGCTGATGGATACACCATAACGATCCACGAGTTCATGATGACGACCATAAAACTTCTGTAGTGATGACTTCAATCTTGTAGCAACATAACCCTGTTCCAGAAGCCTATTTGTTAGAGTTCTAGCGCGATACAAAAAGTCTGCGTAGTTTCGGCAAGCGCTAGCTTAACGTATGAGTTGTGATATGAACACTCCATACGCAGGAGCCGAAGGGATGTTGAAAAGTCATCACGTTTGTCGTAAAGGTTGGTCAATAGTTTTCCTTTACCATCGATTTCTAAGTGTAAGTCAAGATATGAGGCTGACTTCACAGTGTCTGTAGTATCCTTTATCTCAAGTTCTTTTTGGTAGATGCGATGTATCAAAAGATAATAAAGTGATACTTTAATGCCATTGCAATGTATCTTCAAAGAATTTATACGATTAAGTTTTTCGATGTGACGTATTAAGTCGCACGCATCTTTCTAAATATATGTACCACAAAGAAAACCGACGCATTGTAATTAATCATTTGTGGACGATCATATTATATCATTTGATGAATACCTGACCAGTTTGGCGGTATTTTAGGAAAAGCGATGGACGCTTACTCTTCCGGTGCACCCGGTCCATGCTCCTATTTTTCATGGAGTCCGAAAAGCTCATTAGATATTGTTTCGTTGTACTTGTTCTTTTTGTTTATTTCATGTTCTTTGCTGAGTGTGAATGTCTTTGTCCTACGATTATGTCATCTCGATTTCTGCTCGAATCTTGCTTCACTCTTAAACATGTCTCTTAGTGTTTTTTGGCACTATTTCATATTTGGTTTTTGTAGTTGTAGTGGGTAATTTGTGATTTATACAGTTAGAATTATAAAGCACGTGTACCCAGTCAATACATGTATATAATTTAAGAAAAGGTATACGTAGCACACGAACTTTCAGAAAAAACAGTCCACCTTTTCACATCATGAACATTAAATGCTATTCGTTAAAAATAAAACTTACATGCAGTAAGATAAAACATAGAAATAATGAATATGTATTTGCTTTTTATAATGATATAAGTTGTATGATGTAACTGCAGTACTAATTTGCCTTGCATTGAAAACACTCGTCTTTCAAGGACATTGGTCCTCCAATGAATGATAAGCTCGTATAATGCAATTACAAAAAAGGAGAACAAATCCAGATTATAGAAAACACATTGTTGTCACTTTCTATGGCGAACAATGTCTTTACATCGTCTTAGTGAGCGGAAAGGATAGGCTTTTGTATGATGTTCAAGTTGATTAAGTTGCATTTCTATATCATTGTTCAACTTTTGAAATGCAGAAAGAGTGGAGTGTCATTAAGTAGAGAAGGCAGGTTAAAGTCGTGCATGTCATTCGTGAGTACGTTTTTTTTTGCTGTTCTCCATATTCCTGAAACAGATTCTAATCTATCATGCAAACCAACCCGTAACGTTAACGCTTGATTAAATATTGCAGTCGTTCAGTAGTAAACATAGTTATTCATAAATATTTTTTTCTGGAATGGCGATATTTTAACAATTGGGGTTACAACCCCACAGATTGGGAACGTATAAAATATTATACGTGAGTTAACACGTGACACAATATATGACTTTTATTACTAGTCGTTTACTATAAAATCGATCATTTACTATTTTTATCATAGAAATATTGATGAAGCCACTTTAATTAAAAGCTTTCTCTTTATAAGAGATTTTGACCACACATTAAAATGACCTGACAATTATTTGCTTTGGCTACCAGTTCAGTATTGCGTTATTACTTCATTGCAGGTAATTTTTAATTTAAAAAAATCAGAATATAAAAACACAAATACAATCAAACAAACAAACAAAACAAGAACAAACAAAAAACGTCAATCTTTAGATGCATATATTTACGTTGAATCAACGGGGATGTAAGAGAGCATTTAAATAAATTGAAGAATGGTCGCAGACTCTATTTAAATAGTGAAGACAATCTCATTTGGAAAAGTACTTGTAACAGTTTCCTAAAACATGATTTAGTTTCGAGTTAATATTTGGAATTTCAAACAAAAGAGTCGACTATGAAATGTAAGATTGATTGATAAAGACGATTTTTCTATTTCATTAAGTTCTATTTAATATAGTGAAAGGGAACATTTTCATCCTTAAATGTAAATGAATCGTTCGTCTGTGACATGTGTAAATGTTACCATTTTATAATACAAATGAACGGCTGGCCATTTTTGAAAATGCCAACAAGAACTTTATCCATTGTACAAAGAGCAATCAAGGATTCTAGCAGAAATCAAAAGAATGTAATCCAGGGACAAAGATTAGACATGGAAAACAGACATACACAACAAACATAAAACATACAAAATAAAACGTACAAAGCAACAAAGGTAAATGAGCAAAGGAAAGAACAAATATCACATATCGGTAAATATGACTTTACAGTATCTGTAGCATATCATAAAAAATGAATACGCCTTTTTAAATATAAAAACGACGGTGTACTATACTGAAATTTTTTTATTCTACCAAGTAAGTATCCCATAACATAAAATTTATGATTTCTGCCACCTCTTTTTCCTTATGAATAATAATGGATAAAAATATTTGTAAAGAATAAAGTAAGGCTTACCGGAAGAGCTTTGATACGAAAAAAAAATGAAATGTTTAACAATTTAAAGAGTTTGATAAGTAACACTACTCGACAAAATAATGATTGATATGGCCATCCACAGTCGTTGTTTGACTGATACAGACACACATGTCTCAATCAACACTTCTGTCTGTGTAAAATACATGTTGTCTACCACATCGGTAAAAAGTTTTGTATCAGTCATTTGGTTAAGTTAGACAAAAACATGTCTACATCAACACTTTTTGCGTTTGGTAGACAAAATGTGTCTACCTTAGCGCAACAGAATGTTGTGTTAGATGTAGACACTTTGTGTCCTACTCATCACTTTAAATGCTTTGATGTTGGTCATAGTTTTCCTTTCCTCGTTTGTCTACTCCGGACTTGCATTTTTATGAGCAACTCGGCGGGTGTTTAGGAAAGCAAAGAACGCTTACCCTACCGGTGCACCTGGTCCATGCTCTCAGTTTTTAGTGGAGTCCGATTTGCTCATTTGCTTTTGTTACTTCGTATG
This sequence comes from Perna viridis, assembly GCA_037379345.1. Taxonomy (NCBI): domain Eukaryota; kingdom Metazoa; phylum Mollusca; class Bivalvia; order Mytilida; family Mytilidae; genus Perna; species Perna viridis. The sequence goes on from CM074520.1 coordinate 2,567,236, forward strand.
TATGATTTTAGTTACTTTATGTTCTTTGTTGTGTATGTCTGTTTTCCATGTCTGGTCTTTGTCCATGGATTGCATTCTTTTGATTACCGCTATAACCTTGGTTCCCTTGATTACTCTTTAAGATTGTCTACTAGGACGCATATTTGGGTTGAGTTCGACAAATTGTGTTTTAATGGACATTTTAAGTGTTGATATGGTTTTAGATGTATTCTTTATGTTTTTTTTAAAGCAAACTACATTATTTATGGTCTCTTAAAGACACGAAGTTTCAGTTGCACTTTTTCATTCTGTTTGTGAATATTGACAAAAAGCTGGTTATGATGTGAATCAAGTATTCGAAGTCAATAAATATTAGAAGGATTATTCTATAATTTTAAAACAGATATCTGAGCTAGTCATTTTGTTTATTCTAGACATAAAGTCAATGATGGCAACGTCCACGACGTTATGTTCTTTTTTACGATGCTGAATTTAGTTTTGGCATAAAAAAAGAAGAGAATTTTTCAAATGTTTTTTTCAACCGATACAAACAAGAGAATAAAAAAAAAAAAAAGATGTCGCTTAACGTTAAATTTTTATTATCACATATTAATCCACACGAAGAACGAAATTTTTTATTCCTTGTACATTACATTTTCATGGGAAGAAAGGGCAGGAAGAATGTATAAGTTTTATTAACATATTCTATGATGTTTTTGAAATAGTGCAGTTATGCCATACATGTTTTGTGCGATGAATGGGAGAAACGGAAAAGACAAGCGTGTTTTTTTTATTTGTTTAAAAAACAAATAAAACAATAATGCCCTTTCAATGTAATGATGTAATTATGTCTCTAGGTATAAATAGATTTGAAAACAAATTCTTAGTTTTCTACCTATCTACAGCCATATTTGACTTAAGCATCCTTTGTCATTTGGAAGAACCCAAAGCTATGTTTACTGATTATATGTTTATTGATTGTAGAACAATTGTTATACATTTAATATGAGTTTAAATCTTTGTCAAAAAAGGCTTGTTATTGAAGAATAGTTATTATTTTGTCCATCAATAAAAGTATTATGAACTGACACGAATATGTAATTATCACATTATAATTATTGTATGTTTTTATTGGCACTATATATAAACATTGAAGGTGCACTGACAATGAGGCAAGCCTGAGGTCAATACAGGTATAAGAACTTAATTATCACTGAAGTATGCGATAATTATTTTCTTATTGGGTGGATGGTGGATATGTTGCACTCTACTTGAGTGCTTTAGTGTAGTACAGAATTTGATATGTATTCGGGTGATTACTTGTCATAGAGTACATGACATCGTGTTTTTGTTTTTGACGGTTCAAATATACTTTTAGTCTCCCTTTAAAATATGATGTTTTTCATCTTATACAAAGTGCAACAGTAATGTTTAAAAGCAAATATTATTCGCAATAAAAAAAATAACCATGACACACTGCATAAAACATAGATTCTTTGTTTCCGTTTTCTTTTGGAAAAAGACAGTTGAAATATGGGTTCATTAATTAGATGGATTGGTATTCTGTCTCAGTTCAGGACAGGTAAAGTATTTTCTGGTATGCCTTCCTGATAATTCTCTACAATATACTACGAAAAGTCATTGAGGGCAATGTGATAAAAAAGTGAAGTTGGGCAAAACCTGACACGATTTAAGCTTTTGTTGAATATTGGAATGAACAATAAGTAATGAGATAATGCACTTTGAATGTACACTAGTGATGCATTTGATTCAATTAATTATTTATCGTCTGATACATCTTTTAAGTAGATCACACCTAATCGGTTGAACAATCTCCCTGTCATGATAATGTATCATGCTACTTACTTTTTTTTTTAATTTAAACCATCTTAAATCCTGTGAATAAAAAAAAAACTGTAATGAAGGAATCGTTTTTTTCCAAAATATCCTGATTATATGCATATAAAGTACTGTCTCTGTTTCTTTTAGTATTGTTTAATTAGATTCTGAGCTTTAAAGAAGGGATTATCTAATTCACGTTTGATAATGTTTATCTTTATCTATATTCATATATTGTCTTTAGAGGTACGAAGAGACGAAATCCATTTTTTAAAATTTTTAAACGAATATGTGCATTATACTACGTAGGTACAAAATAAGATTCTACAAACATATATATTTTGCTAATCGTAATACATGAAAGAAATTAGCCATATTCAAATACTGATGTTTATTAACATTAACAGTATACAGGGGAAGCCAACGAGTGCTTGATTTATCAGTTTTTAATCAGCATTTCCAATTATACAGATACCGAACTGGTTTGTCGGTTTCAATTAAGTTAAAAGGTGGAAATACACGTTCGTAAGTCTAGAAGTTTGGGGAAAATATTGAATTGATGAGATAGTTGGTTATACACATGTAATTACAATATAAAAGAAAAGGTTTATTAATTACAATGGAAGTATATTCACTTCTTAGCAATTGTCTAATTGTTTGTACTTTCTTTAAATTATCAGAGACTCCGAGTATGAATTCTCAACGGCCTCTCTCAATCTTTTTCATTCGGTTTGCTACATATTGTATGTAGATCGTCTGTGTTACACGTTTAGACCGTTTTTATTTATAATGACGTATTTTGTGTTTTAGTGATCAGGAATTGTTGCATGTATATTATGCCACGAAGGGAGATAACAGGATATAATTTTTTACCACAACATGATAAGAGAAATTAAAGTTTTAATAGCAACCACGGTCTTTACAAACACAACAAATATATAACAACATATCCTGATACACGTTTTCTGATTGCGAAAATAGAATAGTAATGCGTTCATATTCCATATAGTCCAATACGAATACGTGGTATGGACTGTCGAGTTTAAAACAAAACACTTGCTGTAGCACTGCATTTTGTTGCACAATGCGGTCTTAGAAATCAAATTATGTTTTGTTTGAGAAAGGTGGAATAATTGTAAACATCTTTGTATTTGCGTTTTTCAAAGTTATGACAATCTGCAAAATGTAAGATGCCTTTCAAATAATTTTGAAAATAATAATCTCTCTTCATTCACGTCTGCATATCTGGCCTATACTCTCAAGTAAGTTTGAACAAAACCACCAAATGACGTAAGAATGCATTGCTTAAATGAGACACACATATGTTCAAATCCTGAACTCGATTATTTCTTCTTTTATGCTGCCACATATATCTGTCCTTTCTAAATAACATCTACTACATGTAGTAATGCCTTATATTTCTTGTTGTAAGTTCCATCGAAATCCCTTGAGTTGTTTAATGTGAGTTGCATCTCAAAGATATTGTGACCGAAAGGACAATATATCAGACAGAAAAACAGGTGAATTATAAGTTACACAAAACTGTGTTCCCTATGTGTATTTTTTGCCTTAAATTTCCCTGGGCCCACTATCTATTTATTTATTTTCACCTTTTCCTGATGTGATTGGTCATACTTTTGGGGTTCCCTCAGATTTAACGATGCTGAAAGATGTTTGAAGTGAACAAACACGGGCATAAAATGTCGCTTAATTTGGGGTACTTCAGGATAGTAATTTTGCAAGTATAGTGAAATTTATCGTGTTGCTCATTTGTCTGTTCCATTAGTGATTTTATTTCTTTTTCAAATGAATGTTACAAAACAATTGTATGGTCACTGAATGTTACGTTTGATTTGATTGTTATAGATTGAACAAAACCCACAGAAAACTTAAGAAAACATTGCTCCAATGAGAAACACATTTGCTCAAATCCTGGACTTTGATTATTTCTTTTTTTTATGCCGCCAAATATATTTGTGTTTCAAAGAGCAATCAAGAGAACCAAGGTTATAGCGTTAATCAAAAGAATGTAGTTCAGGGACAAAGACCAGCCATGGGAAACAGACATAAACAACAAAGAACATAAAGTAACTAAAATCATACATACAAAGTAATAAAAGCAAATGAGCAACTCGGACTACACTAAAAAGCTGGCAGCATGGACCAGGTGCACCGGTAGGGTGCAAAGAAATAACACAAAGAACGTGACGGCATAAAGAAGATATAATCAAAGTTCAGGATTTAAACAAACTATGTTGGCAGGGTTAAAATGTTTGTAAGCGTACATTTTCTCCTAACCTGGGACATTGGTGGAAAATACAACAATAAAATGAATTAATTTGGATGTAACTCTTGAGATTGATACAGAATACAAACACCTTTACAGAAGGCAAAAAGCAGTACCTTCCTCGAAATAGTACTCAATGTTTCTGAAAGCTAATTCAAGAAACAAAGGCAACTGATAAGCTCACATATTTAACTAAAAAGTATCCATTAAAACACGTCTAAAAGGATTAAGTGAAAATATTTCATAAAATGTGAAAACATTTTCTAAAATGTCTAAAACTGCGCTAATACCAGGATAAAAGTATTGATAGGAATTAGGATGAAACATAATAAAGTTAATTCATATCTAATTTACATTACAACTATTAAACATAATTGAAATATTTAACAATGATACAGTGAATATAACTCTTATAGATAAGTTTATTTATATCTAATTGCAGCAATACTTCGATAAGTTTATTTATACCTAATTGCAGCAATACTTCGATACGTTTATTTATACCTAATTGCAGCAATACTTCGATAAGTTTATTTATACCTATTTGCAGCAATACGTCGATAAGTTTATTTATACCTAATTGCAGCAATACTTCGATAAGTTTATTTATACCTAATTGCAGCAATACGTCTTGTCTACATCTGTTTTTGTTTTGATATTCCTATGAAAACATTATTAATTCTTTAGCTGCTTATTAATCCACAAAAATCCTTTATTCATATGTAAATGTAGCTGATTTCCTTTTATTTTTAATCATAGAACAATTTTCAAGATTGAACAAAGGAATAGTAAATTGAAATTGTTGAAAATTACAATTATTTGACCTTTATTTATTGGTAATCGATGTGATAGGCGGCAGTTATTTTCGCGAAAATATTCGGTAAAATGCGGAGATGTTGCTTTACCATTAAATGAAATCATTATAAACTGCATACGCAAAAATTGATGTTTAAGACGGTTGCACAATCAATCAAACACGATAAGTATCTTCTCTGTTCAAAGTCACTCACCTCCTTAATTCAACTAAGAAAGATTTCTTTTTCACTTTAAGTTAAAGAGTGTCATCTGGATAACACTATATAATTCTGTACATTCTCTCTTCGTTGGTGAGAAGAATATTTCTGATGCCGATAGCAGATCATTTCATGATTCCATACTGTCTATCAGAAGAATGATAAACGGTTGATATTTCTATGCCGTTGTTGATATAGTAAAAAAACAATCTTGTCATAAGATCAAGATTAGTACGATGATGAATATAACAAGTCTGACCAACAAGATATCCGCTCTTTTTTGTTGATTAACATGCATATCTTTCAGCGGGAACTTTCAAGTAACACGGTTCAAAGATATCATGCATATGTATGCCGTTGGCACACCTTTTTTGATAATAGTATGACGTTTAACTTAACCAGAATAAAAACACCTAAACAATTTGTAGAAATCACGGAATTTTGTACCTGCAAATTCACCTGCACTACATAGTTGTAAAAGCTGGTTATCAAATAGAATCCATGATGGATTTGATACGAGTTCGTGTCATTGTAATGGATGTTTGTTCATTTTTATAAGAGTTAAAGTTACAAAAATAAATAGACCTTATTACCAAACTAAACTTAATCTAAAAAAACGCATAAACAGAAAAAAGAGATGTCATTTTTCTGGAAATCAAGAAAACAGTTACTAAATGTATAATTCAAGGCAATGGTTTATCACTACATGTTTTAGTTTACTGGCAAGACGATGGAAAATAAAATATATCGGAAAGTATGATAATACAACTATTACAACAACCACAGCTTTTACTACTATAATATGGAAACATAATTTATACTCGTAATAACTTCACTTGAGCTAAGTCTAAAATGCAACCATTAAAAATATATTTTGTATCTTTTATAACAAAAAAAATACTTGACACAATTTGTTTTTCTGCAGAATATTAATTGAAAACAAATTTTGAAGTATTTAAATATGAAAATCTTTTAACTTAAAACCACTTTTCCCACATACACTCGTTTGTTATTTTCTCACAATAAAGTAGAATAGTAGTTTTGAATGAGTTATATACTGATCATGTTGTTCATCCTTTTGTCTATCCTCAGTTCTTATTCGAAACTCCTCTGAAATAGCTGAATGCAATTCAATAACACTTTACTTTCACATACTCTTTATCAAATGATACCAATGTGAACCTCCTATTTTGTTTGTCAATCTGATTGTTCCCAATATGACTTCTCGGGAAGGAGCACGAGGTATAACCAAGTGATCTCGCTCAAAGTTTTTTTTTCAAGATTTTTAAATTATTTAAACTCTGAAAGCTTATTTTGTTTAGCTTCGCTTGTCATTAAAAATCATTTTATCAATTTATAAATATGAAAATATGAATATCTATGGTTAACCAATATATGTCATCCTGGCGAAGGTCAACAATAACTATTGCTCTTAGTAATTGAACATTACAAAATGAAATTGACACAATCTTGGTTCTAGCAGACTTAAGAATGAATTCTAGTAGCCAATTATCTTTAAAGGATTCTATGATAAATCAAATTGCGGTAATTCAGATTGAGTGTAAATCACATTACTGTGATTCGAAAGTGTTACAAGATTTAAATTAAGGCTTTCATTGTACATGTATTTAATTACTTTCTTTGCCTTTTATTGCCTACTGAACTTCGATACAGATTTGACTGACATACGGTTTATAGTGTCGATTAACTAACTAGAGAATCCAGGTCAATTTCGGTAAACCTTTTAGTCTGTCATATTCGTTTAGCGGATAAACCTGTTGCGCCAAGTATTTAGGCGCATGTATAAAATCAATAATATGACATATACGCGTCAATAGATGTCATATAACATTTGTACGATGATGAGAAAGGTACTAGTATTCGGTCGAGATATAATTTGGAACAACATAGAGTCGTAATATATGATGTGATCTCCTGATAAGATTCCAGTATTCAAAATTTTAACATCGATGTACAGCTCCCATGTTCTCGGAAAATTTACAAAAAAATATACTAAATTCTTTTAGGTTATTGAGTGTTATTTTCTTTGAGTGTTGTCTTTAGTTGTTTATACTTCGTTATATTCATTGAAGATAATGAATGGTGAAAACAAGTTATAAGATTTTCTTCCATATTTATATTTTTTATCATTTAAGTTTCGCAAGAACTTGTTAAACGTTTAAATCTACCATTCTTGGACCTTGTCTGTAGAGAGCGCAGATATTATTAAATAAACTTCTTAATCAAGGGTATTTTCAGCCTTTGTAAATACCATCACTACAGAAGTTTACCCGTCAACATCAATATTTGATTGAACAATAAGAAGTTTCAATGTAAAAAAATCAGACAAGATATCTGCAAAAACAATCGACGTATTACCGGATTGACTACCTGCTGAACTGACTACATGGCTAGGTCATATGATTCACTACGGTTCTCTTACACATTTGTAAATTACACTGCTATCCTGGAGAGATAAACTATTTTATACTGATTTTTCTTTTCATTTTAATGACTGTGTTCTTGTCTTCGATATTATGGCTTTGAATAATCGAAACGCATTTTATTTCGACTTTTAGTCTATACATAATCATATAAATCTTTTTTTTTTTAAATTATGTCCAATATTCGAGGTACACGATAGTGAGACTAAAATAAATATTAAGAATTTCGCATAAACTCATTTTATCAGTTTTTAGTGGAGTTCGAGTTGCTCATTTGTTTTTGTTGCTCTGTGTGTATGATTTTAGTTACTTTGTGTTCTTTGTTGTGTATGTCTGTTTTCCATGTCTCGTCTTTGTCCCTGGATTGCATTCTTTTGACTACAGATATAACCTTGGTTCCCTTGATTACTATTTCAATGTTTAATCTGTTTTATTCGATTTGCTTTATTGTGTAAGTAGATCGTCTTTGTTTTATGCCTTTGCGTTTAGGCCATTTTTTTATAATGACGTATTTTTGTCATCTCACTACTGACGCTTCGATATTTTTTGCCGAAGTTCAATATATATTGCCATTTGTATCTCATTCATAATAACTACAAGCAATAACTTCGATTCAGTTACATGTGCTCAGATTTAATTGACGCCATGAAATGATTTGTAGATTACTAGATACCAAATACAGCATCTTTTTTTATAAAAATAACTGAGTAATAAGAAGGGAAAAAGTTTGATAGGCAGTTTTATAAAGTTCGATGATTACATAAAAGTTTTATTCGAAAAACCAAATATATAATTATTATTTATTATTAACCTGTGTAATTTTATATGAAAGATAAGACAATTTCTCATTCGATCACGCCTAATAATCACAAAACTAAGAGCCAAGAAATTCATTCATTTCAATTCAATGAAATATAATATCTATACTTTATTAAAAGACATTTTATACAAAGATAAGATGTCTTCCATGCTTTTAGTCTTTAAAATACAATCCGTTTTAATTATTTCAATAGAAATTTTAATGCAATACAACTGACATTAAATCAAATTGAATGTCAAATGCACAAATATATAGGTTGGATCGAACCGTATCAGATATGTATGATATCACCTTGATTACATTATTTGTTACATAAACATTTCATGTATTAAAGAAAACGGTTTTGGCAAATTATTGTTGACACAAAATGAAGGGTGTTTATAAACTTATGATTAGTGCTGATGAAACTTAAGTAGATGTAAAAGGTTATAACGGCTTAAGTTATGCAATATTTTCCAGTGATGTACATTTACCATTTATGTCAGATATTTTCAACAAGAATGCGTCATCTGATATAAAGATTGCAAACTTTAATTAAATTCGATCCTGAAAAATTTAAAAGGTTTTCTGGAATCCCTCAGTTATAGATTATTATCAGTATACAACAGCATTAAAACCTATGTTTATACTTATATTCCCTATACTAAGTTGAAAATCAAAAACATTATACATCGATGTTACGCCACATACAACCTACATACAAATATTTTTTTCTTAGTAGAGATTACTCATTTGTGAAAAATAACTACAAATCATCTTCTAAATATACAGAAGAAAATGTTTTAAAAATACTGGAATTTTTGATCGACAACATATTTGCGCAGTGTGATGGAGGCGTTTTCTAACAAACGGTCGGCATTCAAATGAGAACACATTGTGCTCTCCTACTTGCCGACATCGTTTAGCTAGATCTTTCAATCTCAGTTTCCGTTATATAGATGACGTGTCATCGTTAAACAATCATAGTTTCGGGGATTTAATACATCACCAAAGAACTTAAGACATTGTGAAGTCAGCCTCTTATCTTGACCTACACTTATAGACCGATGGCAAAGGAAAACTATAAACTAAACTATACGACAAACGCGATGACTTTCCATTCCGTATAGTCAACTTTCCTTTCATCTGTGGCAATATCCCTTCAGCACCTGCGTATGGAGTTTTCATATCACAACTCTTACGTTATGCCCGAGCTTGCTGTAACTACTCTGACATTTTGTATCGCGCTAGACTTCTTATAGATGGACTTCAAGAACAGGGTTATATTGCTATAAGATTGAAGTCATCATTACAGAAGTTTTATGGTCGTCATCATGAACTCTTGGATCTTTACGGTGAATCTGTCTGCACCATGAGAATTGATTTGTTCAACGTGACAAATTTTCCTTTCCTCTTCTCGTCTACCATAGACTTGAATTGGGAACCAAGGTTGTAGCGGTAATGAAAAGAATGTAATCAAGGGACAAAGACCAGACATGGAAAACAGACATTCACAATAAAGAACATAAAGTAACTAAAATCATACATACAAAGTAACATAAGTAAATGAGCAACTCGGACTCCACTAAAAACTGGGAGCATGTACCAGGTGCACCGGTAGGGTAAGAGTCCTCTGCTTTTCTAGAAACACCCGCCGAGGTGCTCATAAAAAGTGAAGTCCGGGGTAGACAAACGAGGAAAGGAAAACTATGACCCGTTGAATACGTCAGTTTTCACTTTAAAAAGTCAGATGACGCTTACCCTACCGTTGCACCTGGTCTATGCTCCAAGTTTTCAAGTTATCATGAGTGCGATTTACTTATTCACGTTTGTTACTGTGAAAGAACTATTGTTTGTGGATATCAATTTTTGTTGTTTTCGTGGCTAGACGATAGCACAAAATTTGATTCCCAACGAAAGGGAGATTTCCATTGATATGTATACAGAACACTTCAAAACCACGAATTCAAGAATCTGCGAACATTTTTCTTCCACAATCCACAAAAATTGGTATCCACGAATGAAAGTACTTTCACAGCATTTTTTATGAAATACTTTTGTTATTTTATGTTCTTTGTTTGTCTGTTTTTTTTTATGTCTAGTCGTTGTCCCTGGATATATTTCCGCTAGAATCTCTTCAAATTGAGAAACGATGTAACTTTGAACACAAGTTGCCATCTGTTTTGTCATGGTACTCTAGGAACTACTTTCAATTTACTACCGATTTTAGGAGCATAATTACATTATGGCGCTTTTTTTTACTACTTTTTGTTTTAGTACTGCAAACTCCTTTTCAAATACAAAAAAATACCAGTTTTATATGTTGTAAATTTCGATATGCTGTACACGTGTTTCAAGGAGTAAACTCTCATTAGCAGCATTAAAATCAAATATGTAGGAAAATCATAATCAAAATATTAGTTGTATACAAGAAGTACTCATAACCAAAACTACGAAAGAGGAAGCCAAATCCATCACCGAAAAGTTCTACCATATGCATTGCAAGGAATGAAGCCTCGGTGTTTTACGTATTTAAAAATTTGAAATACTGCAAGATTTCATAAATAGTGTAGATAAAATATGATATTATTCGGGGTCAGACAAATCTGACTACTGGGTTGGTGAATACGCAGGTCCACCAGCAGTGGTATCGACCAAGTGGTTCTTACGTTTGCTACAATGCTAACACCAAATGCTATTGTAAAAATATAACAAAAGTATATAATTAATTATTAGATTATTCATGTTTTAAGTGAAGGGTATTATGTATATGATATGTGAGAGTAATCGAGGCAATCAAAATTCGAGTCGAAATAAAAAGAATATATTTCAAGGAAAATGACTAGACTGTAAACACTCACCCACACACACCCACACACACACCCACACCCACACCCACGTCCACACACACACACACACACACACACACACACACACACACACACACACACACACACACACACACACACACACACACACACACACACACACACACACACACACACACACACACACACACACACAACCACCCACCCACCCACCCACCCACACCCACACTCAAGCCCACACACACACACACAAACACACCACAGAACATGGAATAACCAAACTAGCACGTAGAAAGAAACAAAAGTAAATGAGCAACCCCAACACAGAGCATTCACCATGTGCACCGGTATGTGAAACATGCCTTGTTTTTTTTTCACTAGAAAATGTCGTGCTTTTCGAGTTTGAATGTATAAGGAATAACTTTACATTTTCTTTTCCGACCTATGAAAAAATCGCTATCATGTAGTATGCACTAAATGACCTGTGTTATTTAAAATATAATGAAAACAATACAACAGTCTATGTTTTTAATATGATTTTATTATTCAAAATTCAAAGAAAATTCAATTAAAAACGTTGATAACATCGAAGTCATATTAAGAAATGTGATCTATGAGATGATGGACAAATTTTTTATCCAACCAGAAAGCGCAATACTTCTGAAATCAAATTTTGTAAAATGTTTGTGAGGCATGTATAGGTAGGCGTCTAAAACTGTAAATGAAATATACTATATGTAAACATAAATGAATGTGTGTGTATGTATAAACGTACTTTTTATAAAGAAAGGAAAAGAAATCACGAAATGTCTACAAAGTTTTATCCCCTATCGTATCTTTTTAGGTGTGTTCTTCTGTGTTGGCTGTTTTACCCTTGTTACCATATCGTTGGAACGATACTTTGCCATCTGTAGACCACTGCATTCCAGGAAATGGCAGACTATTTCCCACTCGTACAAGATCATCACAATCTGTTGGATCCTTTCATTTTTTCTCATGATACCATCAGCTGTTCACAACCGCTACATCGCATTATCTTATGGGAACAATGTCTGTCGTGAGATTTGGGAGGATATCAAATTGGAGAAAGGATACCAGATAATGCTTGTCATATTCTTGCTCGTAGCACCTGTTATAATAATGACGATAGCGTACGCTTTAATCGCGTTTACCCTTTGGATGGGAATGAAATTGGATTCCCAAAGCGAACAAGGTTTTTACGTTTACTTTCTAAAAAAAATTAAATAAAATAATAAACTGCATTTTCATCTCAGAAATAAATCATATCAGTAATTCAGCACATTTATTCTATCGAAAAATTATAAAGAATTTTTTTCAACGAGTTCATGAAGTACAATACTTGGCAAACAAAGCAAAATTTAAGATTTGTTACCAAAACAGTGTGAGACGGCATAGTTATCACAATAAACTAAAAATTACTGGATATAATATCATAAAGACAAACAAAAACACATTGGCTTATTTCACTTGTTTTATTTCAGAATCAGTTTCTGGACCTATGCTTGGATCAGCCCGCAATCCAGATGTTGTTCCTACTTCAAGCACAAAAGGGCGTTTTGATGCTCCTCGTGGTATGCGCACAAGCAATGGTGAAAGAAGCCGAACTTCAAAGAAGCGAGTAATCAAAATGTTATTTGCCGTTGTATTTGAGTTTTTCGTTTGCTGGACTCCGTCATTCATAGTACAGACTTGGATAACTATTGATTATGAATCTGCTAGATATTACGTCACAAACGAAATGTCGTCAGCGTTTCTACTTTTGTCATACGTTAGCACGTGTTGTAATCCTATTACATACTGTTTCATGAATCGGAATTTTCGACAGGGTTTTATGGCTGCATTTAGATGTTGTCGACGACATCGTATCTACCGACATCACTGTAGCAGTCTATCATACACTGGACATTCTTTCATGAACACTAGACTTAGTAAAACAGGATCGTATGAACGTGCGAATGGAAACCATTACGAAAGCCACCATAACTCTGAGGACGCTCAATAGTTACAATTTTAATTATAGTAACTTTTAGACAATCACTTTGACGTTGTACTATTGAATTTATTATTAATATTTTAACTTGTGACCTTAAACTAAAACTATTGTCATTGTAAAAATTGTATTATGAATATAAAATCTGATTGTAAATTAAAATTTATGTGTTCTGTTGTAACGATGTATTTAAGTTTTATCTAGTTCTGAAGTTTTAATGTTGCTTTCGTACATATTCTTAATGCACAAAAGTAGAAAGCATAAAATCTGATATATATTCCCACGTAAGAGTAATCAAGGGAACTACGATTCTAGTGGGAACCAACAGAATGCAGTCCAGAGACAAATACCAGACATGCATTGAAAACAGACAACACACAACAAAGAATATAAAATAACTAAAAGAACATATACAAAGTAACAAAAGTAAATGAGCAACTCGGACTCCACTGTACGAAACGAACAGGTAGTAAAACACCTCCTCATCTTTGCGTTAATCTTTGTTACTGTAATGCATTCATCATGGACCATAGAAAATGCTCTAACAATAATATGGAGTAAGCATACAAATTGCCTATAAATGCAAGTTCCAAGATATTCAACATTTTTTAACTATATCATTTAACTTTACCAGCTATATCATTTTAAGATTAAGCGGGTATAATTCAGAATATGTATAAAAGACCTGTTTTGTCCTTGGTATGTTAAAATGTTTTCTTTTAATGAATGACATCTTTTAAAATACCAATAATAGGTCACTAATATTAAATAGAAAATAATTTATACTTTACAAAAATGTTTGAGGTGATGCATATTGGTAAAATGTTAGTATAAAAAACGACTTAAGCTACAAATTCAGTGGTAATTATAACAGTAAAAGTGAAATTGCTATTGTAGCAGAAGTAAAATTTGGACATTAATACATTAATATGAGATATCACAGAGACGTGGCGGAAGATTAAAACAGAAACGGTCATCAACATTTTTTTTATTTAAGACCTAGACAGCGTTAACACAAACAATGGAAAACGAACCACAGTTATCTTTTACTTTGTATCACAACCTATATTATACTGAAGGGTTGATTTCGCTTCATCTAACGAATCAGCATAACTGGCTTAATTATCAGTGACATAATGATGAAATTACATCAATGAAGACTAATAAAACGAATGTTTTCCTATAATGGACTTCTTTAGTTTCTTTTCAATATCTCTTTACCTTATTGTTCAGAATCTAAGAAATTCGTTCCTACTTTCTGTAATGGCTTTATGGTCCTAATTTATTCATTTTACGACCTTTATACCACAGTTGTGTCTACAAATTATGGTCAAAACTATTTCCGATGTTTTTCCCCCAAAGGAGCCATTAAATCTAGCAAATATATATCTGATATTAGGAAGAAGTCGTCTTTTAATCTATCTATATTTGGTAATAAACCTTAGATAATACCAATTTTCGAAGATTCGATTACAGTGAAAAGAGTAATTATGAATCCCATTTGTCGTATCTCCGAACATAGTTGTTATGTTATTGCGTTTATTGCCTGACTATTTCTTGGCTAGTCAACTATCATACATTCAACTTTCTGAATACATTCATTATTTATAAGAAACAGTGAAACGCTTTTTGTGTTTAATTGTTAACAATGTTTAGGAAATCATCGGTTTTCCACGAGTCTTCTTTATAATTACAATGTTAGAATTTGTTTTTTTTTTACCAATTATCTAAAATTAAACATTTTATGAATATACAATGAAATCATTCATTATGCAGACTACGGCAAATGACATCATATGGAAGCAATAATGTTAGGATTACACCTGATCCACATATTTGTTCCCGATTCTTGTTAATTTTTGCATATTTGTCTGCTTGACTTCTTTTTTGTGTCATTAATTTTCAATGAAATTTCATGATCAGATGATATCCCTTCTGTGTTTTTGTTTGACACATTATAAAAATTATTTGTGATCGTGTTTCTGTGGTTTTCTGTTATTGATAAAATCAAATATTTTTTCGATAAAATAGCATTAGTAAGAACAAATTGTGATTTAATTTATCAAGAAACCCAGATTTAAGACAACAAAAGTCTTTTAATAACATTTTGACGCAACAAAAACGAAATGATACCGAACCAGCTCACACCTAATTTTCCGGTAGTCGTTAATTTTTTATAGTTTAATTTTCCGAAAAAGCAATTTTATGATCGCAGGATAAAATTAGTCTCTTGTCATGTTTATGTTAATTTTATATTGTTGAATCACTTTCCTATCCTCTCCTCCTTATCTCATTGAGAACAAAGTTACCAAGTGCACACTCTTTGAGACCATGTATAATTTCATATTATTCGAATCATCTACGATGAAATATCACCATTATAATCCAACTACAAGAACCTTAACGACCATCTTGATACTCATTACGAACAGATTCGGAAATAGCAGGCAATAAAACGATGATAAATGGGAGTCCATCTACATTTAGACAAAATTTCATGCAAGTAATTATATCGTAGCTGCCACATACCAAACAGAGTCAAATGTCTGCTATCTATTCTTCACACAATAATACTATTACTTTCGTTTTTTAAACTTTACTTCTCATTATAAACCAATGTCTAGACGTAACTGATCCTGTCACTTTTTGCTGAGATAGTGGAGAGAATATAAAAAAAAAAATCACAGCCAGTCTTCAACAATATAGGTAAAATAACAAAGAACAATCAAATTGTTTTAACTTTAAGATTGCATAGCTTTTGCAAGTGTGCTTCATGGTTTTAAAGAAAACATTCAAAGATTTCTGACTGATATCGAGTGTTTCAATAAAGGATGCCATAATAGAAAAGTATTGAACTTTAAAGAAGCGTTCTTTCCAACTACTACATGACCTTGACCTTGATTGTATATATTTTTGTTTCGCTTTATGGACTTGTTCCATATAGACGTGGGTTTTAATGGATGGAAATGAAATAAACATAAAATGTAGTTATGTATTGGTGCACTACATTGTGGTTAAATATAAGAAAATGTTTAAAATTTCATTTTTACACAAAAAATATTTTTCCAAGGTACATGTACTTTTTAATACCTTGTTATCAAGCCTTTTGAAACGTATATATCATATAAAAAGTAACTGGAAGCAATTTTATGTTTGCTATTTTAACCCTTGGCAACACATTTTACTAAAGTACCATTGTAATAAAAAAAGATCGAGATGACATTGAACTTTGGTCATTCACGTAACATTGTGTTTGCAACGAGTTACACTTTATAATATTTACAAATATTACTCTATACAGTAAAACATAGCATTGTTTGAGGATTGAAAATCACATGTCTGTATTTTCCTATCCTTACAGGGAATGATTCTTAAAGGAACACTGAAATGCCTATGTCTCTAGAACATAAGCATATCAAATTAACATTATAACTTCAGAGAAAGATTTGATACATATTTGTTAGGTAGTCCAATTTTTTAATCTTGATTTCTAAATGGTTTTGTCATCTTTTAATATCTAGACAATAGTTATACAAAAAAAAGTTAAATTAAGATTACTCGGACAATGAATTAGCAGAAAAAAAAACAATTACATTGCTATATATAATAGCAACGGACAGCAATCTACGATTGTTTTTCGAATATTGTTTTCCATCAGATAATCTGGATAAATGCAGTTCAAAATTAACGTCTTTTGCTGTCACTTTCCCCTAACTTACGTTATCTGAGTCAACGTCTTATCACGTTATACCAGACGTATTGATAAATATTGTCATATTTGACAAGAAATGAGGGATTCTCGCAACATCAATTCCCCGTTTTCTAATTTATCTTGTCATTTCGGTTATGTAAACTTATAAAATAATCATTCACCACCAAAATTAAATTGAAATGCTCCGACATAAACAACAAAAACGCTTAATTGCTATAGCAATAAGATTTTACAAAACATATCAAATATAATGAAATTGCCAACTTCTAAATGCCTTAAAAAGGAACGTGTTTTAATATATCTGCACTTATTCATTATATAATAGTCTAAGTTTACATAATCTGATATTAAATAACATTTACAAATCAAATTTCCTTATAGATATCATTCTTAAAGAAGTGAAATAACCTTTTGAGAACCAAAGAGTCTATTTTTCTTATTTAAAAGGTACATCGATTGCCAAATATCAGCTAACAGTCACATAAACATATCAGCATGAACCTCACATAGGCATAGACTTATCAACTTTATAGAAACCAACCAAATCTAACTCACTATAATAAAGACAGACTCTATATATTAAGGAATTATAGCGTAAATAGTTTATCCCAAAATTTGTCAAAATGCAATTTTTAATTTTAGCAAGACACGGCTTGTTTTATTGTGATTCAAAAATAGGAAAACAAAATAGTTAAACCTGGAACTTAATCTATAGTGTACAATGAAATAAAGACAAGTATACCCTTTCATTTTTGTTGAGAAAGTAATTCACAACAAACTTTAGCAAGAGTTTTGCAACTGACAGAAAATGGTTAGAGCAATACCAAATGGAAGTTGACCACTATTTTCCAATAAAGAAATTTGGTAAAAAAGCAATGAAAAAAATAAAACATATAAAACAAACTAACACAAAATAACCATTCAGCAAATGAATAATCGACAGAGGAACTAAGATTCTGCCAAATTAATTTAAAAAAAAAGTAAAAGAAAACGTGGGTGTATAGAGATAAAGAGTATAAAGGGGGAAACTGAAATAACGTTAAATGAAAGAGGCATGCAGTGTTAGAAAAAAAAAGTAAAATTCGGAGAAAAAAAGGTACAATTCTTGAGAGAAAGAAGGTCGTCTTGTTCGATAAAAAAGTCCAGTGGGTAGTAATTTAAGGAACAGGGGTATTGTACGGAGACAAAGGATGTAAATACTATCAGAAAGTATGTAGTAAAGTGGGGAGAAAGAGGGTGTAGTGATTTTTGATGACAGGGAATAGTAATGTAGCAGATGTTTGGTAGTATTATAAGCAGGAATAAGATATTGTGATGTAGGGATTAAGAAGGTAGTTATACTGGGCGATAGAGGGTTGTACACGTAATATATCAATACAAAGTATTATTACAGGACAAAGGATGTATTACAATAGAAAAATAATGTAATGTCGGAAAAAGGAGGTTGTAATATTGGAATTAAAGAGGTAAATGGAAGGAGAGGGGAGACAATGATGTAAAGTGAAAGAGAGAGGAGGCAATAAAGTAAGGAGAAGGAGAGAGGAGACAATAATGTAAAGTGAAGGAGAGAGGAGGGAATAATGTAAGGTGCAGAAGAAAGGAGGCAATAATGTAAAGTGGAGGAGAAAGGATGCAATTATTTAAGGAGAAGGAAAGAGGAGGCAATAATGTAAGGTGAAGGAGAAAGGAGGCATGAATGTAAAGTGAGAGAGAGAAGGAAGGCAATAATGTAAATTGAAGGTGAGAGGAGGCAATAATGTAAAGTGAAGGAGAGGGGAGGCAATAATGTAAGGAGAAGGAGAGAGGAGGCAATGATATAAGGATAAGGGGAAATGAGGCGATAAAGTAAAGTGAAGGAGAGAGGAGGGAATAATGCAAAGAGAAGGAGAGGTGAATCAATAATGTAAGGAGAAAGAGAGAGGAGGCAATGGTATAAGGATAAGGGGAAATGAGGCGATAAAGTAAAGTGAAAAAGAGAGGAGACAATAATGCAAAGAGAAGGAGAGAGGAATCAGTAATGTAAGGAGAAAGAGAGAGAAGGCAATAATGTAAAGTGAAGGACAGAGGAGGCAATTATGTAAGGAGAATGAGAAAGGAGGTAATAATGTAAGGAGAAAATGATAATCAAATCATTACAAACAGAAAAGTCATTTTTTATTAGTGAGAAACAACATTCAATTCTTAAGCCTTATGCAATGGAAAATAAAAAAAGTAATGATTACAAGAAATGTTTGATGGAATTAACATTGACATTTCGAGAGTTGTATTCACAGAAATAAAAGGCTTAAGCATAAGGCCTTATTGAAAGAAAATATATTGGTAATTTTTCATACAGATTGTTTGCTTAATGAAATTTTGTTGGGAAAAGACGTTAGGTTATTTTCATTCATTTTACAGTTATTTTATCGAATTTAAATTTGTAGAAAAATATTGGTTTACTTTTTTTCATTTCGTTATAGCTTGGTATTTAACGCGCGGAAGAAGAAAATGTGCAAGTTTATTATCATTAAAACTTATTAGAATAAGCGATATTATAATATTGATACGAACAGTATGTATTAATAAGTTTCAATTGAAAGGGTAATACATGTTAATATGAAAATGTAAGGCATGCATTTCATTAATTTGGTTCCTTTGTCAATTATTGTTTTTCAATTTGAAATTTACTTGAAATTTAAAAGAAAACTATGAAAAAGAATAAATCTTCCAATTTACAGAAATGAAATCACAATACTTTTTCCCTCAAAACAAACACACATAACATAGAACATACAATAACAAAATGCATAAATATAAAGATACAAAAAGCAACCCGCACTCCACTTCGGGGTGGAAACTTAAAGTCATATAGTCAAAGGATAAAGAGTAATCAAGGGAACCAAGGTTATAGCGGTAATCAAAAGAATGTAATCCAGGGACAAAGACCAGACATGGAAAACAGACATACACAACAAAGAACATAAAGTAACTAAAATCATACATATAAACTAACAAAAGCAAATGAGCAACTCGGACTCCACTTAAAATTGGGACTATGGACCAGGTACACCAGTAGGGTAAGTGTCCATCTGTTTTTCTATAAACACCCGACGTATTGCTCATAAAATACCCTGTCCATGATAGACAAAGAAAAGATAAAGTACGACATTGTGAACAAAAATATTTCATGGTGAAGATAGATACACCATAACGATCAACGGGTTTATGTTGAATACCATAAAAAAAATTGTAGTGATGACTTTAATCTTGCAGCACAACAACCCTGTTCCAGAAATCTAATTGGTAAATATAACGAAATGGAAAGTGTAGCATGGTACAAAAATTCTGCGTAGTTGCGGCAAGCTCTGTCAAGCATAAGGTATAAGTTGTGACATGGAATCTCCATACGCAGGTGCTAATGTAATTTGTCTTTTACCAGTATCTACATTTTGCCTTTGGCCTGTACCTGCCTTTGATGTGTAACTGTAGTTTGCCTTTGACGTGAATCTGCAGTTTGGCTTTGACCTGTACCTGCATTTTACCTTAGACGTGTACCCGTAGTTTGCCTTGGACGTGAATCTGCAGTTTGTCTTTGACCTGTACCTGCATTTTACCTTAGACGTGTACCTGTAGTTTGCCTTTGATTTGTACCTGCAGTTTGCCTTTGATTTGTACCTGCAGTTTGCTTTTGACGTTTACCTGCAGTTTGCCCTTTGACTTGTACCTGCAGTTTGCCCTTCACTTGTACCTGAAGTTTGCCTTTGACGTGTACCTGTAGTTTGCCTTTTACTAGTACCTGTAGTTTGCCTTTGACCTTTACCTGAAGTTTGCCTTTGAATCCCTACCTGTAGTAAACTTTTGGCATTTACCTGTAGTTTGCCTTTCAGTGCGGCAATTTTTAAAAACATTGTAAACTTTGTATACTCTAATAAAATTGGATCACACATTAACTGAATCTTCGTCGTATAACATCCTGAACAAAGAGCAATCAAAGGAACCAAGATTCTAGCGGAAATCGAAACACCAGACACGAAAACACACAAACACATCAAAGAAGACATAGCAACCAAACCAATACATACAAAACAACAAAAGAAAATGCGCAACTCGGACTCCACTAAAAACTGGGAGCATGGATCAGGTGCAATGGTAGGTAAGCGTCCTGTTTTTTTTCTAGAAATATTCGCCGAGTTGCTTATAAAAAGTCATGTCCACGATAGACGAAAAAGGGGAAAGGAAAACTATGATACGTTGAAAAAATCAGTTTTAATGGTGCAGGTGGATACACCGTAACGATCCACGAGTTCATGATAACGACCTTGAAACGACTGCAGTGATGACTTCAATATTGTAGCAACATAACCCTGTTCCAGAAGCCTAATTGTATACGGCAAGCTCTTGCACAACGTATAAGTTGTGATATGAAAACCCCATACGCAGGTGCTGAAGGGATGTTGCCACAGATGAAAGGGAAGTTGACAATTCTGAATGAAAAGTTGTCGTAAAATTTGGTCAGTAGTTTTCCTTTACCATCGATCTTTAAGTGTAGGTCAAGATATGAGGCTGACTTTACCGTGTTAGTATCTGGGTTTTTGGGGGGTAGATGCGTTGCACTATTTTAACGATAATACGTCATTTATATAGCGGAAAGTAAGATTAAAGGATCTAGCTAACGATGTTCTTTCTTTCGGATCAGATCAGCTAGCTATCAAAACAGCCTCATAAGAGTGCCGACCGTTTGTTGAAAAATGCTTCCACTACACTGGATAAATATATTGTCGATAAAAATTTTTTTCAGGATACACATTGAATTAATACCACTACGAAAGTAACAAGTGTTGTAGTGGACAGCTTTGAGTATAGAAGTTAAAAGTTTTAAAAGAGGTTTGGTGGTACATTTTGCAGATCTAGCTATGTAACGTTGTTTTTTATGGTTTCTTGTGGAGTTTAGGAATCCAGTACATAGACGGTAAATCACAATCATCGTCTTTGGTGGAAAAACCAAAGATGATAGCACAGATTGATGGTCTTCTACTATGTCTTCTTTGGAGTGTAGTGGCAGTATAGGTCTTATCTCTATTATTTTCTACGTCTATCTCAACAGATTAATTGTCTGTACTACAAAAACGTCAGATGTCTACTTTCAGTAGTATTTCAAGATGTCTAAACTATATTTTGCGAAAGTCTAAAACAATAAAGATGCCTTAAACAAATTTCGGTTTCCGGTTGAAATACAAAACCTGCGAACGAATTACAATTTATTTTATTACTTTTGTCGACAGGTTGTAAACGAATGCAATAAAATGCAGAAAGTAATTTTCTATTTCCCTATTCAACTGTTAGTAAGCGAAGCCGTCAAATCGATGTAAAGAAAGCTGTAACCTTTTTTTCCCAACAGACAATTAAGACATTCCGTTTGTTAAAGGAAAGCTTGTTTTCCAAAACTGATATATCTTTATAACACGATTAACTAGATGTTAAGGACATTAAACACAGAAACAGATATGATTTCGACCTATCAGACATTTTATGATAACATTTTTGTATCGTCCAATCTCAAGTTATTGGAGGCTGAATGATCTACCCTGTCGTTACAATGTCTGCCAGATAAGATTTTGAATATCATCATTGTGACGATATATCATTGTGATATTATTTATTGGAATAGGCTGCCTCGACGAGTCGCTATACATTTTTGTATTGAGGTTAAACAGTTATTTCCGAAATTGAAACTAACCGACATTAAAATCACATTAAATAACAACAAATGTCGTTCTGTATATTCTGGTTCAAAATTAATTATAAAATTGAAATAACCTGTAAGTGCATTTTGATACTCTGCTACGAGAAATACTATGTTCTTCAAATCGAAATGCAAAACACTTTCAGTTTATAATGGTGAGTTTTTCTGACAGTCTTGTTAAAAAAATGTTTTACCTTATAAGTAAACTAGTATTTAATTTTGAACCAGTTATATTTATCTATTAATTTGTTTTATTCAAACAAAGGTAATATACATCTTATTTTCAAATCTTTTCCACTCTGCATTTTTTTCTAAATCTACCCTTCATCTGTACTAAGCTGTTCTATTTATATTATCCATCGGATAGTTTTAACAAATAACTTAAGATTGAATGATATAAATAATGAAGTGGCGTAGTTAACGTTAAAAAGAGTAATCAAGGGAACCAAGATACGAGCACAAATACAATGCATTTAAAACTTAAAACCAAAAACAAAAATACAAATGAAGAGCCAATAAGACGTTGCATTATGTTTTGTATTAAATAAAAAATATATATATACTTATATATAAATCGTTTAATACATTTTCGCTGTCAATTTCAGAACGAATTTGTTATTTGCCGGGAAGGATTAAATCGTCTATACAGATACGAGGGTATATTGCTCCGAGCTTTCACGGCTTTTCAATTGAAATAGACAATTATTACAACATATCGAATGTTTATTGTACCAAGCTCAGTGTAATGATTAATATCCCAAGAAAATAAAAAAGTAGTATTTTATTAACACAATTTTAACAGTATTGTAACAATTGCTATGCTTCCGGTTTGAGGATGCTAGCTAGAGGTTTGTTACCGATCATAATACTCAATTCATATTTTTCTAGCGATTAACCACATCACAAGACAGATAGAGTATATAATACTAAATATGGTCCGCGAATAAGCACATTTCTTAGAAATACATGTCATATTATATGGCGATATTAGTTATAAAAAGAAGGGTATAGTTTGCCAACTAGGGCAAAACTAAACATCGGCAAAAATACCACTGTGTCAATAATTGGATTTATCAACATTCTAGTACATTGCCAATCGTGAAATCGTGAAACACTACATACACGTGAAGAAACAAGAATGAACTATATTTGTCTAGTAACATAAAAAATGCAGGTAACGAAAACAAAACATCACACATAAACTTAAAAAAATAATAGTTTGAAATCCCCAAAAACAAAACTCCTACTCCGCCAGTTTCTAGTTTGGCTACAATAATGTAACGCCCCAACACATATTGTTAGAAAAGACAACAAAGACGTTCCACTTATAACCATTACAAAAATTATGAAAGGAAGTAGATGTTTTACTTCATATGTTTCTTAGGGGACGTTTACAGTTTCACCATCCTCATATTATTCTTATGTAATATTGAAAAATACATTCATTAGTTTTGCATTCAGGAACACATTTGGTAAATATTTCGAAATAATCATATTACAAATGGTTCTGTTATTTAGGAAAACTGGTTGGATAATTAAATTGTCAAGATGAAGGTCTTTAGGTCATTTTAATTTAAAGTAAATCAATCAACTTAATGTATTTAGTATAACATTTAAAGAAATAATGATTTCATTTGGATGATAAAGGAAGAGTTTAGTTGAACTTTAAGTTCAAATTTACTTAGCAATGACACTTAATCAGAACCATTGTACAGAACTGCATTTTAATCAAACATTCAGAAAAGTAAGAGAGAGAGAGAGAGAGAGAGAGAGAGAGAGAGAGAGAGAGAGAGAGAGAGAGAGAGAGGGAACAAACAAAAAATATTGGTTAACCTCATTGAGTCGTCACATTCTGAGACATTAGTATAATATTGATTTGTTGTGACATGTATCGTTAATTTGATTCTACATAACAACACCTAGATGTAGGCGGTATTACCATAGATGTTAGAGCGAGTTCGAAGTCCAGCGGCGCAACTCGTACCGCTGTGACACCTATGGCAATACCGCCTGCACAAAGTCCAGCGCCCTAGACCACTCGGCCAGCTAGGCTATATAAAAATATAACTTTCGCTGGCCGGGTCATTCCTCCTCGTAGGATTAATCTAGGGATGTAACTTAGTACACGATGCATGGTAGTACGGGGCAGTTCATTTAGATAATATTATGTAGGATAGAGGATCAAATTAATGATGCATGTCACAACAAATCAATATTTGATGATACATGGTACATGAATCTATTTTTCCAGCAAAAATGTCAAAGAATACTATTATCAGTTTAACTAGATATAATAGAAATCAACAGAAATCCTGTTTTGATTGATTTATTTTCCACTAACTACTTCTAGATAGGAAAGTAACATTCGTTATTACTTACCTTTATTGTACATACGTATTAAATTAATTCGGAAAGCTTCAAGTTTATTAAAAAAACAAGACTGAAATATAAGGTTCCTTCAAATAACTATGAATTAAACAGAACGAAATTTATTATATTTAACTCAAAATTACAGGCATGTCCATTGTCCAAAAGTCGAAATAAGCTTTTCGTGCATGTATTTATTAAGATCATGCTACAAGAAAAGATAAATTACTTTATGATGGGAGTTACTTTTAGTGATGACGCAAAGTGGAACGATCACACGAAAATCTATCTACCTCAAGTAGAAAGCATCTGACTATTCTTCAAATATTTATAATTGTGGGATAATTGTGGGATAGTAAACACTCAAAAACTAGAAACTTTACATTTCGAAGCTGGTAAATAAATACCTGGCCTACCGATATTCACCAAGTATATCGCGAAATTGGATGGGAAAAAACTAAAAGATCGAAGAAAATGTAAGAAATTAAATTTATAAAAATATGGCTTCGGATTGTTTACAAGATCTAATGCCATCATCGGTCGGTGACTCAACGTCATAATTCTTCATCCTTTTTAAACTTTGATCTATATAACGTCAATATTATACAGTTCGTCGTGTCATTGTGGTCATACGTACGAGACTGCTCACCATTAATTTTTGCATGCTTTCTTTATAACAATGCAAGTACCAAACTAATGAGCGACCTACACTGGGTTCTTGAATTTTGCAATATAAACATACATCTACTTGTTGGTATTGCAGAAAATGTATCAGAAAAACAATATCAGGTTGTGTTGGACCGTGTACATCCCTTCGTTAAATGCACTAAGAGATTCCTTATTGCTTGAGCTGAATTAATACACATCACATCACATCACATCTCACCATATCACCTAATGTTATATTTTTACTGTCTCATCTTATCTTTGTAAAACATAAATAACTCTATACTGTGTTGGTATTATCATTATTATTTCAGGAGAAGACTTTATAAGTAATCTATTTACTTGTGTCTGATCCATTGTGTTTATTACAAATAAAATATGTTTAAACTAACAGGGAAAATCCTCTTCTACCGCTTTCCCATTTAATTTGAGGAAACATGAAAAATGTGTTGCAAGCTTTAGGTCAATTGAATTCAGTGTATCAAATGTTCTTGAAATGAACTTTCTGTATGGCCATATGTTTCGTCTTCTATATCAGACCAACATGATCTGATGACATCCATTTTGATACTATCATTGACTGTCGTCGTTATATGTCTTTACATTGTGATTTAAAACTACTGTATGGTTTTCGACAAAATGAAATCACAACACTATGGAAGTATTAACTTCACAAGTGTTTCGATACTGATTGTGAAATTCCTAATATAAACATTTTATTTGCTTTGAAAGGAACAGATAAGTTATTGCAACCAACACTTTGGATTGTACAATCGCTGTATGAGTTTTTAATTTGGTGCATTAACTTACCTTTTTATACTAATACGAGATATTGTCCCTGAAACATTTATTATGGCGATTTTGTAACGATTCCTTTTAGTAAAATTTTATAGCTTATCAACCATAAAACATAGAATGAAAGTAACTAAGCGTGTTATGATACTCTATAATTTTGGTAATACTTGGCTTCTATTTCCCAAACTATTTCTGAAAGGAAGGAACTAATTTTGACTAGGCATACGAAGCCGTTGTAAATGAGAGATTATAACAAAATTCCGAACTGTTAAAATCTAGACATTAGCCAAAAGGAATAGTTTAAAAGGAATGTTCGTATTACAAATGTCAATATTGTTATAATCCTGAAAGTTGGAAACCACCGCAATTGTCCTGACTTGGTACAGGCATTGCAAAATGGAAGGTGGTTTAAAACTTGTTTTATAGCGCACTAAACATCCTGGAGAGTTTCCGGAATGGAGTAATAAATGACAAATCGGAAAACATTGAAACAATAACAAATCTTTATATTATGGCAGAGTTTTGTACATTCTTATTTGTTTATTTAGACAATGTAATAATCCTGTTATAAGTACAGAGAAGTTAACCTTGAAGTTATGTACACTAACATAAACATGTGCTGAAGTAACTTTAAATGCACAACGTGATCGATTATGTTTACAGTTTAGTATACTATTTCAAACTGTCGCACAACCAAGCATCTCTAATGTATATCGTAAACAGACAGTAGATGAATATAACAAGAGAAGATATGGTGAGTATGTTAAAGAGATTACAACCACACTGGAATGAAAAATGTCAAGACAATTTGCACCCTATTTTCACCATACAAATGCTATAAAATTAAATAAGGTTAACTGTTTTTTGCCTTAAGTTAATAGTAGTAAGTATAATTGTGAATCACTCCTTAGTTTAGGATGGAGACTCTGCTTTGTCAGTTTGCAATATGACAGATGGTGCTTGCTTGGTAGGACATGCGAAATGTTCCATAGCATCTGTTGTGTCTCCCGGCTTTTTTAGATACCATATTGCTCGTGATGTATTTGTGATGTCTTGTTTTCCTTCAGTTTTTGTATGTTATTGTATTTCCTGTGAATTTTAATTGTCTTTTTTCTTGTTTTTACGTTCAGGGAATGAACATTGTGTTTTATCTTGATTTTCTGAATCAACACATAAAACATTAAAAACAAACAAACAATACACACAAAAGATACAAACAAGCGAAACAAGTTTTTTTGTCGACTGAGACATAGGTAGCAAGCAAGCACTGACGTTGAATCAAATTGAGTCCTAAAATTTAATAAAAATGTAAATTAAGCCAATGAGATTGTCATATAGCCTTAAATTATTATATAAAGTCGTCAATATGTTTTTAGCATGTGACATATTGTTATCGCTAATTGAACAAAACATGAAAACTACTGACGGCATTAGGAATATTAGGCGTCTGATTAAGTTTTTGTTAAGGTTCTGTAGATTATTCAAATTCAAAATATCAGAGCTAATGAAGCTGATGGGAATAACAACTTTACTCCACTGATCTGGACAATAACTTGATTAACGACATACAATGTTTCCACCTGATTTCCGGTATAACAATTCAATCATAAGATAAAGACCGCTCAAATCAAAGAGTAATCAAACTATTTACAACAAAAAGAAAAAAAAAATCAGCAGCCCTCTTAAAGTTATATATATAGAGCCGACGTATTAGATAAATTATAATATTTCTTCTTTAAAATAGCACTACAGCGTATAGTACACTATCTACAAGAAAGTGTAATTGCATGTAATCTTCCGTTATTTTGTGAAACTTTAAAGTGAATCTGAATCACTTTTGAGTGGCATGTTCAGGTTCGTAAGAAATTTATTTTTCGATTAATATTGTGTGTCAATCTCTATCAAGTCCATATAATCATTTCATTCGTCATTGTTTCCTCATTTCTTTAAAATAGTACAAGGCTTGTTATCAAGTAAATCAAAATGAGTTTATGAATTATAGGTCATTTAGCCCGTAAAGGTCGTTCAATTTTTTCCAATAAAGCCTTTTTAAATCAAATTCTGTATATTAAAAAGCCATGAACAATTCAAAAAGTTAGGAAATGAATGATGGGTTATTACGACAAATACAAAAAGGTATCGTGAAAACTTGCATTTATTTGACACAAAAATCAGCAAATTAACTTTAAGAATAATATAATATCTCGTCAACATTTATGTCACACGTAGGCGGTGCTCTTCGTAGATTAAACAAGAAGCATTTTCTAAGCTTCGAGTTTAAACCTGCCAATTGAATATAGCTCAGTGTCAACGGAAATAATTTTCGTGAACCTACATAAAAAAGTTAAGCGCCCATTCTACCTTTCCTTAACGGATTATAAGAAATATTGCTTGCCCAAGGCTCTTAAAATCAATGTCAGAGTAAGGTTACAAAATTATATATGAACACAGCAAAGTAGAATCATAACGACAGTCGCATTGCCGTTTAAAACGAACGATTTCAAGACACAATGCCCCCATATATATAGTACAGATATTCTTTAATTAGCCACATTTTCTTTCCACACTATTTAGGAAAGGTCATTTATTAATGAGGGAAAAGAGAATAAACATGAAGAAATGCAACAAATGCCCAAGCGTACAACCTAATTTTATTATAGTAAACTCTTGTATTGATCACCATAAGGTCTTTAAAAAAGTAAACACAGTAAGAACCCTAGGGCTTCGACAACGATAACAGTTATTCATATTTAATTATAAAATAACGAAACAATAAAAAGACACATAAATGACCATTAATTGACAAAATCTGCGGTTCAACGAGTGTTATAAAACCTTTTGATGTAAAATGAATAATGAACTGAAACAACAAACACGTCATAATTCATATAATAATACACCCAATTCTCTCATTGAAAAAACTCATTTTTCACCATGTAAACAAAATAAGATATCCATTTATGTTCACAATTACTGAACGTTAGCTGTGTTCATAATAAAGAATGATAATACAATCAAAAAAAAAATATATCGATACTACAATTCTAATGGACTGAGTAGTAACGTCAATGCAAATTCTAGTGGACTAAATTACGAGAACCCAGGTCAAAGCACGTTTCCAGGTAGTAAAAAAATCACAAATAACTTAGTTTTTACACAAGGATTCAATTAGAGTTATCTCTTTATTGAAAAAAATAGGTTTAAAGAAAAGACAAAATTAATTTGAAAATCGCATCCCTTACAAATAAAGTATTAAGGACAGTTAATAAACCCATATGACTATGTTTGAAAGATATATCGAGAATAAGTATGGTGAAAATGTCAAAAAACAACAACCCAACCTGGATAAAAGTGTCAGTCCAAGGCCATGGCCACATATTAGTCTCCAATGAACGACGAGGAAACCCTCACACCAGCTGGCCCCAAAACATCATTATACACAAAATCTACTTTATAGACTATATTTCCGTAAAAAAAACTGAAAAAATACCATTTTTAATGAAGCACCTGCAAGTGGTATTATATTTTTGTTTCAAAATTGGTAACGGTAAGGAACTTACTTAATATTTTCGGAAGTTTCTGATATCGATATCCCTGGTGCAAAACGTATTTCTGTAAGGAATTAAAATTAGATACTTCACTGAAAATACGAACAAAACAGACCAGTTGTAAAATAAACAAAACCAGGAACATCACCAGCAAAGCATGGAAAAATAACTATAGAAAGTCATCTCTTTTATCATAAAGTTTAGTATGAAGACTGTCATTTTCTACGGTAATATCTTATTCATGAAAAAGTTGTGTGAATACTTTTTGTTGTAAGATTTAATCAACTTAAGTTCTTTTGGGCAGATATCTTGAACAATGTATTCGAAGGATTATATTTTTTTTTATCTCGTCTTAAATTAAACTTACATTATAGTCATTACAAGAAATGAATTATTATCAAATGACATAACTATCTACCAAATCACACGAACCTAGAAAATTATGAAGTCGCTGTAATACTCAAAATGAATTGTTAACACCCAAAACACTCATGTATTCGAGTTTTTGTTTTTGTCTTGATAATAGTTCTTAAATTGTACAATAAAATTTTCCTCTTTTTCATCAACAATAAGTTAATGAAAACATACCATTTAAACAATATTAGTATAAGAAAAAAAGTTTCCACCTCTAGATTTGTTAACTTTTTCATAATCCATTTGTCAACTTTGAGAAACTCTTTTTCCATTAAAATCACAAAATATCTGTTGCAAGCAAGATGAATCCAATTTAAACTTAATATAAAAAATAAGAGCTGACATTTACCGACAAATCGTATTTAGATGTCCTTTCAAAATATTCAACAGACCTCATATTAAACATTAATGTATACATATATAGCATCGACTAGTCTGTTTGTTTCTGCTACATACTTCCTGAATTAACTTAATTGTCGAGCACAATAGTTCTTTATAAAGATAATATTTATATTTATCTCTGATTGACACAAAAAATTGGTTCATAGATCGTTCACAGTAATAGATTCCCTGAATGAATTCGCAAGTGTTATTTTTAAAAAGTTCTTACAAACGGATCAAGATAATTGTACTCATTAGCTAAATACATTTTCAATACATTGCCCGATTAAGTATAATTTAATTTAATTTACAATTTGATTGGTTTTTGTTCCTTAGGATATTAAGGAAAATTTTCAAACTTGGCTAATTTTTCCATGCACAATTAACATATGACAATTGAGTAGTCGATTTTACGAAAAAGTAATTAGTGTTAATTAGTCTTATGCAAGTACGCCGTTAAAAATAGCATTGTGACGTCATATCTTACGACGAATAACACACCTACGACTTCTTGTGAAAAGGGTTAAATGTGTACTTGAAAAGATTCACCCCTTGTATCGTTTTGAATTTTCCCGCTTTTTCTTTGACTACCACCAAAAGTTTATCAGTGGTAGTTATGTTATTACCCTTCATTTTCTTGATTTTTCACTGAACGAAAATTTTGATCTCAAATAGAAAATGCCATTTAAAACTTTCTCAAAACGTATAAATAAAGTTTTTAAAGTAATTTATGATAATTAAGTATTCCAAATAAAATGAGCCCTTTCGTGGCGTAAATAATTTTATATTACTTAAAAAGCTAAAACATTAGCTCTAAGATGTTACAGTTTATGAAGTCGAATGCCGTCCACATGTGTTTATTCAATGTTCATTGTAGAACTCAGATATTCATTCATACCTCAGTTCAGTTGTTTTAATACTAAAAAGGAAATACAAAATGCAAAGGCACATATGTAACATGTCTTCAATCAATATACAATATGTTGTTTTGCAATATTTTTCAAGTTTTTAAGTTTAACGATTTATAAATGTGATAATGTGGGACTATATACGGATTAGTAGAAATCATACCGACTGAAAAGTCGATGATAAACCAATATCAAGGGACCTTGAATATAAAAATTATATTTATTATTCTGTTACGGGATTAATTTCAATATAAATTCTTTATCAATTATTCTGTTATAACATGATATATTGGCCACTTAGGAAAGACATGATTACCAACTAACAATTTATGCGATAACACTCATCCCATTATATTGTATCTGTTAAGATCGGTATGATATTGATGATATATTGGATAAAAAAAACAAAGCAAGTCAAAATGTCTTATATTTTTGTAGACCTGAATGAAGTGACGAAATAACTGGCCTGAAATGAAAGTAACTAAAATCATACATACAAAGTAACAAAAGCAAATGAGCAACTCGGACTCCACTAAAAACTGGGAGCATGGACCAGGTGCACCGGTAGGGTAAGCGTCCTCTGCTTTTCTAGAAATACCAGCCGAGTTGCTCATAAAAAGTCAAGTCTGTGGTTGATGAGAGAGGAAAGGAAAACTATGAAAATATGAGCATGCATATTTTGTGTTTTAACAAATATTACATATTCAGGTATATCAAGTGACGAATATAGATTCACCTTCAATAAAACAAAAACTACTTTTCATTTTACTTTTATGTCGGTATTTCGTCAGACGGATTGTAACTACAAAGTATTGTCATCTCCAGTTACCTTCGACGGAGTGTCGAAATTAGGAGGTTTAAGCCTATGGTTTAGTAGAAGGAATTAGTAGCCTTTTGTCATGTTGCTACAAGATTAAAGACATCACTACAGAAGTTTTATGGTCGTCATCATGAACTCGTGGATGGTTATGGTGTATCAATCTGCACCATGAAAACTGATTTATTCAACGGGTCATAGTTTTCCTTTCCTCGTTTGTCTACCCCGGACTTGACTTTTTATGAGCAACTCGGCGGTTGTTTCTAGAAAAGCAGAGGACGCTTATCCTACCAGTGCACCTGGTCCATGTCCCAGTTTTTAGTGGAGTCCGAGTTGCTTATTTGCTTTTGTTACTTTGTATGTATGATTTTAGTTGCTTTATGTTCTTTGTTGTGTATGTCTGTTTTCCATGCCTGGTCTTTATCCCTGGATTACATTCTTTTGCTTACCGCTATAACCTTGGTTCCCTTGATTACCCTTTCAATGAGCAATGATTGCCTTTGGTTTGTTATTCTAAAATATAAGGAAGAAAATGGGTAATTGAAGACTAGGTGCAGCAATTTATCGCATTTTTGAAAAATAAAAACTTAACATGTAATGATTAAATTTGATAATTTTGTTGGCGTTTCTGAAAGCAACCTAAAAGTACAAATTCTTGTTTTTTTTTAATTTAGATATCGGCAAATCGATTTATTTTTAAACATATACTTGTACTTCAGGAATGTGAAATAGATGACAGCTCGTCAAAACGGTTTGTAATTTTCTTTAAAATAGTTGTTTCTATGGGAAGACTTTTGATTTAATTCGATTTATTGTTCTTCAGTCCGACATATTGATAGGTTAACCAATGCACGACATTTTTACCAAATACAAGTAGATTGAAAATAAGTGAATAAATAAAAATGATGATAATAATAATTATAAAAGTTGAAAAAAAACTACAAATACAACAACAAAAAATAAAGAGACTAAGACACAAATACATTACAACACAAATACTGATAAAGAGGTGAATTATAACGTTAAATGTAGAAAATTAATAACGCAAATTATCATGATTTTACTTCTGTAAATGTGATGTGACGAGGGTGCAGGAAAAGCTTACCTTTTTGGAGTACCTATTGTTACTTCCAGAATTTGGCAGAGTTGACACTACAAGTGCTTCTCTTTGTTTTTGTGCTATCTTGTGTATGTATAACGTTCTTCTGTTTCTAATTTTCACATTTTGGTCTTATACACCTGGATTTCAGACATCTAATTTGTCCTTTTATTTGAATGCTATACAGGGAAATATATTGTTCTCGTGAAACTTGTAATGTAATCTGTACATTAAATGGGGGTGACTTATACATAGCATTCATGTATTTTCACGTGCAATTCAAGTAACATAAAATTTGTGTGAAATGTTCACATGAAAGAGTAATCAAGGGAACTAAAGTTATAGCGGTAATCAAAAGAATGTAATCCAGGGACAAAGACCAGACATGGAAAACAGACATACACAACAAAGAACGTAAAGTAACTAAAATCATACATACAAAGTAACAAAAGTAAATGAGCAACTCGGACTCCACTAAAAACTGGGAGCATGGATCAGGTGCACCGGTGGGGTAAGCGTCCTCTGCTTTTCTAGAAATACCCGCCGAGTTCCTCATAAAAAGTCAAGTACAGGGTAGACAAACGAGGAAAGGAAAACTATGACCCGTTGAATAAATCAGTTTTCATGGTGCTGATGGATACACCATAACTATCCACGAGTTCATGATGACGACCATAGAACTTTTGTAATGATGAATTCAATCTTGTAGCAACATAACCCTGTTCCAGAAGCCTATTTGTTAGAGTTCTAGCGCGATAAAAAAGTCTGCGTAGTTTCGGCAAGCTCTGGCATAACGAATGAGTTGTGATATGAACACTCCATACGCAGGAGCCGAAGGGTTGTTGCCACAGAAGAAAGGAAAGTTGATAATTTTGAATGAAAAGTCATCACGTTTGTCGTAAAGTTTTGTCAATAGTTTTCATCTACCATCGATTTCTAAGTGTAGGTCAAGATATGAAGCTGACTTCACAGTGTTTGTTGTATCCTTTATCTCAAGTTCTTTTGGGTAGATGCGATGTATCAAATCCCCGAAAATAGGATTGTTTAAAGATAATACGTCATCTATATAGCGGAAACTCAGATTGAAGAATCTGGCCAAACGATATTCTTTCTTTCTGATCAGATCAGGTATAAAGTCAGCCTCATAAGACTGACGGAATAGGTCAGCAAGTAAAGGGGCACAATTTGTTCCCAATGGAATGCCGACCGTTTGTTGAAAAACACGTCCACCACACTGGGCAAATATGTTCTCGATTAAAAATTCCAGCATTTTGTAAACATCTTTCTCTGGATATTTAGAAGATGGTTTGGAATTATTTCTTACAAAGTATGAGGAATCTCTACCAAGAACTATATATTTGTATCTAGGTGTACCATCTTTTTTGGAAAAACAACGATGTATAATATTTTTAAGTCGGGATTTTAACTGAGTATGGGGAATAGAAGTATACAGTGTTGAAAATTCATAGGTTTTAATGCTATTATATTCAGATAATAGTCTTGAACTGATTGTCTCCAAAAGATCGTTCGAATTTTTCAGGATCGACATTGAATTAATACCACTACGGGAGTAACACATTCACGTTAAGGCCCGTTTTATATTAATTGTAAGTTATTTCTGTCACATATACAATTTCTTGATTCAGATGAAAATAATGGTAAATTTTATATGACAATGATGTGAAATAATGTTGCCTGTTTTCATTATTTTGCCAATACTTTCAAGTAATTTCTCTTAAATATTGTTTTGGTGTTTTCAACAACTTTTGCAAAGGATCATTAACCAATATATCACGGAGGACACTTAGATGTATGCTTAGTCGCGTAAATTGTGACAGACATTAAGATTATGTTTTTATTTTGGCGCCCACATACACAATCAACAACATCATTGCATGAATTGATCAAGAAGTAATATATAATATGCTAGATTTTCGTGTGATGTAACTTAATTTGAAGATCATATAGAAAGTAATAATCAATCTTGTCATAATTCATTGTGTAACATGATATTCGATTTATGATTTATATGTCGTTCAGAGTGACACATTGGAAAATTATACCTCACACAATTTGAGTCCAGGTATCATATCATAACGAAATTCAGCCAAACAATAATAACATAATAAACAGAATGAGGAAAATACATAATGAGTTGGTGTAACTCAGTCTTTATCAAAAACAAAGCTGTTTACTGACATATATATCAAGACATCAAGTTTCAAACATCGGCCAAATACATTTTAAAAATAAAAAAAGGACATTATTTAACAAATATAAGAACTTACAACAAATATATATTCGAATCTAAAAAGAGTCTTTGCTATATTGAGTCATCACTCATTTAAGAGATAATTATATACGCACTGTCGGTCTAGATGTAAAAAATAGGATTCCAGTGAAGATGTCAGTGTGAACACGTTATTTGTAATTTTAAAAGATTAATCAATCGATAGAACAATAGTTTAATTCGCCTTAGAACAAAAGCCTTTGGAACTTTCATCAGAAACAATTTTACTTCTTGCACCATTGACCATCGACAAAATACACAAGAATGGTAAACATTTACTGCATATACACAAACAAGTATATGGCAATAAAATGATACTGCATGACTCTTGTTGGTAAAATGAATGACTTATTTGTATAATTGTCTGTCTGCCTGTTTGGCGCTATTATTTCTTTCACGTAGTTAGTGTCAAAGGCGTTCTTAGTTTCCTTTGTTCATGCTCAATCTCACTCTTTTGTGTTTCTTGGGTAGAAAAGGTCAATTATCAAATAAAAAATTGAAATGAAAGTTTCATACAGAAGCAATACAAAACATCTGTCAAAATCAATGTGCAAAAAATAGAAAAAATGTCGTTCAATCTTTGGCATTTTCGATATAAAGGATAAAAATAATTCAAAGTACCAAACATTTCTCTGTTCTTGTGCATTCAATTTACGAAATAATGTACAAGTAATTTACATAATGTACAATGAATTCTTGCTGGCAGTGGTCCGTTAAGAATTGTAAGGTTTTATATTTATACAAGCACATAATCGAACTGACATTTCATGCATAGTGAAAAGTGGTATTAACATCCTTGGAGTTTTATTATACAACAAGGAGTTCACCAAGAAAATACCTACAACATTCATTAAATACAAACAAATATCAACAAAATCAATCATTATTATAATGAATGATTCTCCGATTAACACGGCTTGTATTTGATGTGATATAAATAACATAATTTGAGTTTCTATTGGGTATTTTACCATAGTCGGTATTTCGTCAGATGGATATTGATGTAATGTTTGAATTGTTTTGAGGTAAACCTTGTACTTGTAATTATGTTCCTATCAATAGTATAGACATTTTGTAGAGGGATCATTTAGGGGTATTGTTACCCTTGGATTATATACTCCCCCCTTGTGATCAGGTTAAAACATAGTCATATAATATTAGTTTTTATGAATATCTTTTAACATTATATATTCATTTATCAATAATGAAATGAGAACTCAAGGCATTCGGAACAATTGATTAGTCTTCCCGCACACCTGATTCAACTCCAGGTTTTCTTTTATTGGAGTTCATATTCCTGGCACTTTTTGTTCCTCTTATCTTCAGTTTTCATATGTATTATTTCTTTATTCAATTCACTACTTGTTTATGTAGATCGTGTCTGTTTTATGTGTCCACTTTAGGCAAGATTTTGACGTATTTGAATCATCCCACTATCGATGCTTCGGTATTTTATGCCGATATTGATGTAACGATGTCAGCTTACAATGTATGTTATTCATACTTTGTATGTATGAGTTACTTTATGTTCTTTGTTGTGTATATCTGTTTTCCATGTCTGGTCTTTGTCACTGGTTTGCATTCTTTTGATTACCGCTATACCTTTGGTTCCTTTGATTACTCTTCCTGTATCTTTTCAAAATTTAAATTTGATTTTCGCTCCATAAAACTGAGGTGTCTCTTGGTATCTCAATTATTGATATCATGCATTTCATACTATTTAAGTTAAACTATGAATAACGATACATAAATGAATTTGCTAAATCTTCAGGAGGAAGATAATGTATAATCATATCTTTTATAAAAAAAATCATTATAAATTTGAACGCTTTATTCAATATGGACCAAAAATGAATACGGAGTTAAATATGATGTATGTCATATCATAGACGACATAACAAAAATCACTGTTTCACTGACATACAACTTACAATAGTACTAATATTATCTTATACCAAAATGTACCACTATCAAACTTCTTTGATCATTTAACTTATGACAAAAAGCAAAAGTACCCATAAAATATGCTTCGTAATTGAGTTCTGGACTGCAATCATGTATCACTCGAATGATAAAAATACCGAATCATTTAAAGTCAACACTCTGTAGAACTTAAATAATTAATCTGAAAATTATTTATGCAACATTTCCAAGAAAGAGAAAAAAAGTTTCGGAGATGCTTGTTAAACATGTTGTAAAGTATACTTAACACAAATATGATTGTAATCAGGTCATTATTCATTCTCATGACATTTTATATCTCATTACGAAGTTATACTTATGAAATTTCTGTATGTTGTATCTCAATACGAAAAATGCAATCATATATAAATATTGCTACTTTCGTCATGATAAACAGGTAGTACACAGGCTAAGATATGCCATGTGGGTCCTCAATCAACATTCAATTCCATTAGGATTTTAAGGTGACCTTATACCAACTATTTACAAATTATTTGTCGTCAGAAAAATAAACCTAAGTATTTTCGTATTTTATAGCCATTTATTTTACCTATTTTATTAAATCCATTTTTTTGTTGTTTAATTCTTCAACATAAGTTAGTTAACATATGTAAAATCACCAGGCAGTTCAATATCTCATTTTACCAATGGCACCATAAAGTACACTTAAGGTTAGTGAGTTATGTGCAGAAGTATCAAAGAGAAATCAAGGGAACCAAGGTTATAGTCGGTAATAAAAAGCATGTAATCCAGGGACAAAGGCCAGACATGGAAAACAGACATACACAACAAAGAACATAAAGTAACTAAAATCACACATACAAAGTAACAAAAGCAAATGAGCAACTTGGAAGGGTAAGCGTCCTCTGCTTTTCTAGAAACAACAGCCGAGTTGCTCATAAAAAGTTAAGTTCGGGGTAGACAAACGAGGAAAGAAAAACTATGACCCGATGAATAAATCAGTTTTCATGGTGCAGATGGATACACTATAACGATCCACGAGTTCATGATCAATTGTGATTAACAGAACATACAAAATAATTCATGTTTACCGTATCATAATACTCTAGGAGTTTTGACATAAAAAATATATGTCAATTTAAGCGGTCTGTCGTTAGGTTAGGTGTATATCGTAAGTATTACGGCAACCTTCGTGATATTATTGGAGAGCTGAGACATTGCGATACGTCATTATACATTTATATTTTATATTCTTACTTGTTTTCCAAAGATGACGTAGACGCTCGAACAATGGAGTCAGAAAAATCTTGACAAACATACTCTTATATTGAAAAAGAATCTGATAATATTCTTTGGCGACGAATTGATTCTTTCATGGGAGGTATAATGGTACTAAAAAATCATCAGGAAATTTAGGAGTGGAAGGGATTTCACCGTGGGTCCTCCAAGTTCATGGATTAATGTGTCTCAGTTTCCGCTATATAGATAAAGTATTATCTTTAAACAATCCTAATTTCGGGGATTTGATACATCGCATCTACCCAAAAGAACTTGAGATAAAGGATACTACAGGCACTGTGAAGTCAGCCTCATGTCGTGACCTACATTTAGAAATCGATGGTAAAGGAAAACTATTGACCAAACTTTACGACAAACGTGATGACTTTTCATTCAAAATTGTCAATTTCCTTTTCATCTGTGAAAACATCCCATCAGCACCTGCGTATGGAGTGTTCATATCACAACTCATACATTATGCCAGAGCTTGCCGAAACTACGCAGAATTTTTGTATCGCGGTAGAACTCTAACAAATAGGCTTCTAGAACAGGGTTATGTTGCTACAAAATTGAATTCATCACTACAAAAGTTTTATGGTCGCCATCGTGAACTCGTGGACCGTTATGGTGTATCCATCAGCACCATGAAAACTGATTTAATTAACGGATCATAGTTTTCCTTGCTCGTTTGTCTACCCCGGACTTGACTTTTTATGAGCAACTCGGCGGGTGTTTATAGAAAAGCAAAGGACGCTTAACCTACCGGTGCACCTGATCCATGCTCCCAGTTTTTAGTGGAGTCCGAGTTGCTCATTTGCTTTTGTTACTTTGTATGTATGATTTAATTACTTTATGTTCATTGTTGTGTATATCTGTTTTCCATGTCTGGTCTTTGTCCCTGGATTGCATTCTTTTGATTACC
The DNA here is from genome assembly GCA_037379345.1 of Perna viridis. Lineage (NCBI taxonomy): Eukaryota > Metazoa > Mollusca > Bivalvia > Mytilida > Mytilidae > Perna > Perna viridis. Next base: position 2,607,278 of record CM074520.1, read on the forward strand.
GCTATAACCTTGGTTCCCTTGATTACTCTTTAACAACACTTGGAGGAAGCCACTTGGAGAAAGACCATATAAACAGGACATACTCTCTAAATAAAAAACAATCGTTTATGGCATTTGAAGAAAATAAAAATCGATATTTTCTGTATGTTCTATAGTACATATTAGGTCTTCCTCTACAGCTTTAGAACAAACTACTTAGAAAGAGGTGAAAAATTTATTTGCATGGAAGAAAATGCTCAAAAACCAAAAACATCGAAAAAGGAAGCCAAATTTGGCCCAGCGAAGTTAGTTCTAAAATGTGCATTTGAAAGAATGAAGCCATGATGTTCAAGGTAATTTTGGATTTTGTGAAATTGCCAAATTTACGAATAAAATAATTTGTGGGAATGTCAGATCTGTAACTCTCCTTTAAGATGCTGTTTGTGTTCGAGAGAGAGGACAGGTTTATTTTAAATTCCAACAACATTATATAACATGCGAATCAAGCATAAAATGCCAATTCCCGATAGACTTTAATAAGGTTTGTAATGAATTGAAAGTATCTAGACTTGTTTATTGTAAATGATACACTATAACATGAGATTCGGGTTTTCGATTAAATTGCCTATGCAACATAACTGGTGACGTAACAGGAAGTAATTTAAATCATTTTTACTGGAAAACTACATTCCCAAACAATAGTTTAATCAATCGGTAGGCACGCATCTGAATGTTTATTTACAAGAAAGCAAAATACAAAATAAAAAGCATTATATACTAGTTAACATGACTAATGATTAATTAAACATTGGTCTACGATGATTTTCTCATTAAGACTTGCCTCAGTTACATCATGAAACTAATTGTTGTGGTTGCGACGATGCTTGAACTGACAATGCAGCTAACACTATTTCCCAAAACAAATTTGTTCTGTTATCATGTCTATAGAGTCTGCAAACGACCCTCTTCCAAATGAGTTTCATTTCTATTCCTATATGATGATGTGATGGATTGTAGAATATAAGTGTTTATCATGAGTATCTTACATTTTGTGATTAAGCAACTTAATTTGTACATGGTGAAGACAGTTTAAAAAGTCGAAAATTATTTGTTCGTCCAGATGTTTAAAAAAATAAATAGGATAAAACGTCTCGATTAAAATTCTGTAAACGCACTGATTTTTGCGGTATATTAACTTTCACTATTTTCTCGGTGGATAGAAAACCGAGAAAGTATCCACAGAGTGTGGCAAGTGTATAGGCAAAAATGGCGTAAACATATTCACCATAAGAACATTTGTTTTTCAAAAGAAGTCATGTGGTGCAGAATAATACATCGAATGGAATTATCCAGGGTCTCCAATAGTTTTTGATTGTGATAATACAACTTGGAAAGATAAGACTCTTTGCATAAACATTTTATAGTATGAAGATAGCAATAAATAGAAAATTTAAAAAAATTATTTCGAGACTAAGGGAATTAGATTTCCATTCGTGTGTCAAAACAATTTGCTGACAGTATTTATAAAATACAAGTAATATGAGTTGGCACAAAGGCTGTCCATAGCATCACAACTTTGGGGATGCTATTCAATGATGTTTGCGGTTGGCATGCGGTTCATTCGGTTCCATTTGACTCAGTTATATATATATTTTTACAACACAACCGTTTCTGTCATTGTTTGTTCAAACGAGGGAAGATATTTCAAGGGAATCTTCTGTTTACAATATTTTAGTTTAAAGTGTCGTTTTTAATATACACCTGATTAAGAAGTGAATGTCCTTTTGAGTTGATGTAAATTTGTTTAAGATAAATGTTTGAATAAAGTACAAAGCAACATCCCAATTCATTATATTCAATTGGAAGCGAAAATTAAGGTACATTTATGAAAAAGTATTTCAATCATATCGATATTCTATTGCAGATATCTATATGTTTTAGTTTAGTCAGATAGGAAGATAGAAAGATAGAAAAAAAAAGATCAGTCGCTAAGATCGTCTGCCCCCTGTGATTATACTTTATGCAATACATGCTTTATTGTAGGTATTTTATTTTTAGATTCAATGTTATTTGTCAAAATTAAACCATGATGTGAAGGGTCTACCAATGTGACATTTATCTGTCTGATGATTTACCTATAAGAGACGGATGTACTTGTTTCCAAATAACATTTGATTTGTTAATAATGCATCATTTTGATGTTATATCGTTAATGTCTTTACTAACCGGAATATGCAAGACACACGTTGTCCACACAATCGCTTTCTTACTGCATATGTCATTATCGGAATACATCATTTCCCACAGAACATCTGTGAGTCGTTTATGTTAAACGACATCTACATATTCACTGGCACTTCGTTTGTTATATGATTTTAGGCTTTGGCTATAAAGGAGCTATTTACACACAAGTAACACTAACATATTGGCGATAATGCCCGATTAAGTTGCCAATACAAAGTCAGGACCACTGCTGTGGTTTTCAGTTTTAGGGTTTTTACACTGATGTTGCCATTTGTTATACGAACTTTCCTTTTGTAAACTGCATAGATTTTTAAGCAGTTCGGTAATTTTGATACTGCCCTTTATCGCTGATGTATCGACCGACAGTGAAGACTGCATATAACACATATATATTGTTTGTCTGTGTCAAGAGTTCAAAACGCTACCTTTCTGATTCTATACGTCATGCTCTACATTCGTCACTTCCGACTGAACGATTTCAATTCATGATAAGTATCTCAACACCAAGTAAGAGTAATCAAGGAAACAAGGATTTGAGCAGAAATCAAAAGAATATGATAAAAAGGTAAACACCAAACTGAGAAAACAAACACACACAAACACACAACAACAAAGAACATTAAATAATTATTATTATACGAAACAAAGAAACAAAAGCAAATGAGCAACTCGGACTCCACCAAAAAATAAAAATAAAAAAAGGAAAACAACAAAAAACTGGGAGCGTGGACTCGGTCCCTGGTAGGTTAAGCGTCCTCACCCGCCGAGTTGCTCATTAAGTCAAGTCCAGGGTAGACGAAAGAGGAATGGAATACATTGACAAGGTGCAGATGGATACATCGTAACGATCCTTCTGTTGTACATTACGAAGCTCGTGTACATTTAAAAGATTCATAAAATAAAAAGCAAAAGTTCAGGACTTCTGCAAGAGAAGAAGTTCATCTAAGTTTTCTACATTAAAAAAACAATTATTTATGATTGAAATCTTACTGGTTTTATCAATACATTACATTTCTCTATGATTACTTTTAACGCATGTTTCGTTAAAAATACTTGGTTACTAAATATGTGATTGTTATATCCTACAGTTTTGTTATACTGTAAAGCTGGTATAAAATTCAATTATTCTTAGTTATAGGCCTAAGATTGTTCATATTGCCTGACCGAGGACCTATCTACACGTAAGGAAATTCTAAGATTTAATTAGATTGATCTTTTTTTCTGTAAAAGGGTTGCATTATCAACAATATTCATTCAGTGAACAAAGATGTCTATTTTGAAAAAAATCATAATGTATTCATTAAATTCATTTTATTTTTGTTTTAATTTTTTTTAAAATAACACGTAAGAATTCCACCATAAATCATGTTTCTCTTCGAATTTATGCCTATAGCTTTTTCCGTCAATAACTTCTAACAAAAGGGGCGTGAAAGTTCAAATATTTTTATTTTGTAATAGCACTATCGATGGCAGTAAAATCCGTACATGATATGATTTAAATTTTACTTTGAATGCTACCTATAGTATCAACTCTACCAGTTCATGCACTGAATCTAACTATAGGAAAACAACACAATATCCAACATTACAGTTTCACAAAACGGACTTTTAATGTAATATTGACATAATCTATTGTTTGAGGTAAACTCAAGAGAGTTAGAACGCACTAATACTGGCTCCGTCGCCATGTGCTGTCAAATGTTGGCATAAAACCTGCTATATTGCCTCTGTTCAGTGGTTTTATTTAATTAGATCTTTTTTCAATAATTTATTTCAATATTAATCTATTGGTTGTGTCTACATCATTGTATGACCTGATGATAAATTTTAACAGTTATTGTTTTTTCTTCAATAGGAAATGACTTTTCATGACATGATTAGGGTGATAGATTAAATTGAGTTGATTAGCTTTGGTAGAACAACGTGAATAGAAATAATAATTAATAATAATAATATAATAAGCAATGCGTTTATCAATTTTGGCATTGTTTTAATTTTTACACTGAACAATACACTACAAAAAACAGAAACAAAAACAAAAAACAAAAAAATAAGAAAAAGAGAAAAAAAAAGAAAACCAAAAAATCAGAAGGAAAAAAAATTAAATTATTTTGTCCCTGACTCAGTTATTATATCAATCGTATTTGTCTCAAAAAAACTTGAGATAAAGGAGACTACAGACTTATTATTATGCGATGTATGTTGACCGACCCTTACATATTGAAATATTGACAAAGGGGGAAACTCATGACACAGCTGTATTATTATCATTATGACCCTTTCCTTTCCACCGACCGTTGAGTAGTATCATTCTATATGATCCTAGTACATAAGACGTTAAAAGGTAATTGGAGCCTTTTACGGCCGTTATCATTTCCTTTTAGTTGATGTGGATCTTTCATCACGATGTTGACAGAATGTCATATATATTATTGTCAACATGAACTCGTCTGCACTAGTAGAACTGATTTGTTCAAAATGTCATAGTTTTACTTACTTCTTTCGTTTATCCCGGACTTGACTTTTTTATGACCAGCTCGGCGGGTGTTTCCAGAAAAGCACAGGACGTTCATTTACCTTTGTACATATCATTTTGGTTATTTTATGTCCTATGTTGTGGATGTCTGTTTTCCATGTCTTGTTTTTGTCCCTGGATTATATTCTCTTGATTTCCCTTAGAATCTTGGTTCCCTTGATTAGTCTTTCATTTACCTTATACCGTGCTAGACATGACATGAGCATTTCGATGGTTGTTCTAAAATTGCAACCCGCCTCTCATCGGAAGGATCTAGGTCTATGTTCCTAGTATGACTTGCTCGTTTGTTGTTGTTGTGTATTTATTGTTTCTGTATTCCTTTACATACCTACTGACTTAAGGTCAAGTAAGATTAATAATTTTTCATCAAATAACAATCCTTGTCTTCCCTGTGACATTATATGATGCCTTTTTTCCGATGATTAGTGGGTGCTTATTTATTCAAGCTGTATGTTAATCAATATTGTAAACATTCGAATTAGTTGCAATTATTTCATCGTTCATTAGAAATATAACAAATCAAGCCAGGAAAACATTATAGTAAACACATCATTATATTTCAGCACAGCACACCTTCCAATTTATTATCCTTTAATTATTTATGAAATGGAAATACCTACGCTAATGATGGAACAATAGCGACGAGAAATGAAACTTAAAAATAACTATGTCTGTCTGTTATTGATCATTGAATGGTTATCATTTACAGTGCAATTATTTATAAGTTAGAAAACAATATCTTAAAATTTTTCGTTTTCTGGTATTTTTGCTAGAATTGATAATTAATTTATTAAAAGAAATATCGATAGAAGATTTGTAAGCTTTGTTCCGAGGGTATAGTCAACATTGTTTCACCGAAATTTATTGAAAAATTGCAGTGATACAAATTTCAAAATTCCTTATACACTATGGCTTCTTTCCCTGTATTTCTCCTGGTATATGTTTTGGCTTCGAGACGTTTGGTTTTGAGTATTTATTATTTCAATTCATGTTTTGATTTAGATCTTCCTATCTTTTTTATTTTAATTAGAAAGGTGATAAAACATGCACAGCGTAATAAAATGTATATGATTGGAATTTTGTAGTTGTTGAAATATATGAAATACTACTTACTATATTCTAATGACAACCTATTTAGTTAGTTATTGTCTTGACATTGTTATTGTAAGCATGAATACAGATGTGCACGAAATTGTATAAAACCGATAATAAAAACACTTAAATACAAGTTTAAAGGTATATTATGTTACATAAATTAAGTTTTTGAAAATACTACTACAGTTATAGAAATATATTCGTACTCGAAAGAACTGTGATGTTCATAACTAAATTATATCTTGGACTAAAAATATATATGTTTCTATTGGCACTTAAGTTGTCAATTAATTGCACCCTCCTATATCATGTAGACATCAGTAACTATAAAAATTGACTGAAAAGTTAGTGTACTTAAATGTACAAAGTGGGAAGAAATATACAATAAATATAAAGACATACAATGAAAATATTCAAGACAACTAGAAACAAACAAAACAATTTGAATATATAAACTTATATCATAAAGACACATAAATGTTCAAATAACTATTGTTTCACAGTTTAAATTTGTTTTTTCGTGTGTGATTTTTTGTATCAATATACAATTACATTCACTTTAGGCAATACATGTACTGAACAGATCAAATATCGTAAGAGATAGAGGAAATGCGAGTTTTCATCGAGTAAATGTCAACCAAATTTCCAATTTATTACTAAACAAATCCATTACAGAAAGTACAACAAGTGTTTATTAAACACCATACCCAGCAATTCACCTCTCACAAAGTTGAGTGCAAACAAATCGAATGTATTTATGGTAGCAAAAACTAAAACATTTATGGATGTATAAGAACCATGTTATTGAGTATTCATGATTTCATAACCTTAGGATGAAAGAATCTGAACTTCACGTTGATAATCTGTCATTTAGATGAACGCCAGTAAAATATGATAAAAGATTCTCACATATAATGCCCCATATAGAAAAAGAAAAGATGTGTTTATATCCACTGCTGGAAAAACATGGTTTTTATATGGTACATAAGTTTAGTTAACAACTATTTATTCTGAAAAAAAAAAAAAATAGAGTGTATTCACAAAAATAAAGATACTTTCGGATTTTATTTAACCAATAAAATAATTTTTCAAACGTTATTTCTGATAGTTCTAACTTACATTTTACACACCAAATATGAATCAAGTGAACTAATCGACACGGTCTATAAATTGTGACATTGCATAGGTGTTACTCTTGAAGTTTTAATTTACCGGAGGAAGACCTAATATGTACTATAAAATGTACAGAAAATATCGATTTTTATTTTCTTCAAATGTCATAAACGATTGTTTTTTATTTAGAGAGTATGTCCTGTTTATATGGTCTTTCTCCAAGTGGCTTCCTCCAAGTGTTGTAATCAAGGGAACCAAGGTTATAGCGGTAATCAAAAGAATGCAATCCAGGGACAAAGACCAGACATAGAAAACAGACATACACAACAAAGAACATAAAGTAACTAAAATCATACATACAAAGTAACAAAAGCAAATGAGCTCGGACTCCACTAAAAACTGGGAGCATGGACCAAGTGCACCGGTAGGGTAAGCGTCCTCTGCTTTTCTATAAACACCCTCTGAGTTGCTCATAAAAAGTCAAGTCCGGGGTAGACAAACGAGGAAAGGAAAACTATGACCCGTTGAATAAATCAGTTTTCATGGTGCAGATGGATACACCATAACAATCCACGAATTCATGATGACGACCATAGAACTTCTGTAGTGATGACTTCAATCTTGTAGCAACATAACCCTGTTCCAGAAGCCTATTTGTTAGAGTTCTAGTGCGATACAAAAAGTCTGCGTAGTTTCGGCAAGCTCTGGCATAACGTATGAGTTGTGATATGAACACTCCATACGCAGGTGCTGAAGGGATGTTGCCACAGATGAAAGTAATTACTTTGTTTTTGATGTAGCAATCGTGTTTTTCATGCTTGCTGACAATGTATCATTAAAAATACTGGGGTTCGTTGTCTGCCTTACTGATCACTTAGTCACCAGTATGTAATAAACTAGCTCTCCAAGAAGACATTGAAAACTCGTGTCTGGAAAGATAAATGAAGGTAATGGTAGGAAATAACTTACCGGGACACATCATTAGCTTAAGACAAAATAACATTACTCTTTCTCAGTTTTCATTCAAATCATTAATAACTGAATGGGAGGTCGTGACACAAATATGTCATCATGCCATTTTACTTATTACTGATTCTACATGTTTGCTTCAATACAAAAGAAAGGAAAAAACATCCAATTTCTTCAATTGATAATTTTGCTTTTATATTTAGGGTTTTTTTTTTTTTTTTTTTTTTTTTTTTTTTTTTTTTTTATTTAGGGTTACTGTAAATAATATAAGAAAATCTCTTTGTGAATGCCTGATGTACTTTTTTGTATTAGTCATCTATGTAATTTCATCTTTACGAATGAACCTAAATTTAATGAAAGAAGTTTTAAGAAAGGAATTCGTCCTTCAGAAATCCATATAGACATTCAACTCAACAAGTTAACATTTCTGTGACTTAGAAAAGGGTTCTTCAGTAAAAAAGATATGTCTTAGAATATTGGAGTTTCCATTTTTGATACAAGTTCCCACGTGTAAAACACCTGCCTCGAATGATAAGATAAGGTTTTAAGCCTCGCCGCTACAAGCCTACAGCAATTGTTATGGTTATGGTTTGTAGGACATTAGATTGGTCCCATTGATGTTTAAATGATTGATGATTTATTGCGTAAGAAATTCCTTAAAGTGGGAAAGCATTTATGATACTTCCTAGCACAGAATTAATTGACGCGTAAAAATACCATGTCAGAATATAATACGTGTAAGTAATTCATTACATTCGTACATAAATCTACTTACACCAAATTGGTTTCTCAGCTCCTGATAATTAGAGAGAAATTAAATGAATACAATATATCATAAACAACCCCTTAATTTCCCTGTGCCTTAACAGTATATAATCTAATGTTAATTTTGATCTTTCTACGTAAAAATCAACAATAATGAAACTCATTTGCTTTATTTATTGATATTACGCTATCGTCAAAAGATTTAATCTGGTGTTACATTTCTTGCATTGAGTGAAATTCGCATTTAATTGTTTGTTACAAGGGCAGTGGTGAATGGTGAAAGGGATTTTGTCTATTAGATAGGTTGAGTTTATAAGTTTATAAAGTTTTCTTTGCTAAAAGAAATAGAAAACAAACAAACTGTGATAGGACAAAAGTTTTTTTTTGTTTTTGTTTTTGTTTTTTTTTTTTCAACTTGCATGGTATTTTCCCCTTCAACCTTGGTTCCCTTGATTACTCTTTCTATACATAGAAGCATGCGACAATTGAACTATCATTTCTTATGGACATTAACATGCAAAACACCAACAATAATAATAGTAGAAAAACGAGGTGTACATTTTGAACTTGACAACAGTATACACTTTTTTGACAAATGACTTATTAACTTATGGGGAAGCGTTTCGATTTTTTTTCATATCTTCATACCTCATCAGAAAGGTTAATAGACTCTTATCAACTCAAGTGAGCAAAAGAACATTAATTTCTATACGGCTAGATTTAAATTATGACAAAGAATTTCTCGGATCTTAGAATAACTTGGACTTTCCATGAAAAAGGGAAAATGATCTTCACTCAGTGCTCCACATCTGCATCTTGGATTTGACATATTATATACTTTCAAAAGTTCAGCATTAGGGTATAAAGCTGAACATCGAAGTTACGAAGTTGACTTAATTTGATATCAACTTTACGGGGGGAGGGTGTGTGGGTAGTAAGATGGTTTGTTCTGTATAAACGAGGTAGCTGATGCAACAATTCATTTTTGTATTTACAAGAGGACTGTAGTTCGCGAGTAGATCTATCAAGTTTATTCCATTCTATTGATAACCGCGGATTCATTCGTCCGTCAACCACGGGTTTTGACAACAAATTTGACAGTTCTAACATCGTTGGGAATTTTTCAGACCTTTCCATGCTTACATTATCTGCCCTGTATCAATTTGATCTGATGGAGCAGTGAAGCAAATAGAATCGTCACATTCTGAGACGTTTGTATCAAATTGATTTGTTGTGACATGAATTGTTAATTTGATCTTCTATCCTACATAATAACACCTAAATGAGCTGTCTGTTCCGTATTATCATACATCATGTACTAAATTAGAGCCTTAGATTAATATTACGAGGATGAATAACCCGGCCAGCAAAAGCTATATCTTTATATAGCCTAGCTGGCCGAGTGGTCTAGGGCGCTGGACTTTGTGCAGGCGGTGTTGCCATAGATGGCACAGCTGTACAAGTAGTCCCGTGGAGGAAACGACCAAACATTTGCTTTGTGAATTTGACAGTTCGTCGATCGTTGGGAAATTTTTAAACCCCTTATATATAAATAAATAAAAAAGGTCTTAATACCGAACCCTTGTGTACACCTGCATTTATATTTTTACGTTTCGTTTCCTATCACTCAAATTATCTTGGACCAGTTGTGAAAATTGCCCACAAATTCATATGCGTTTAAAATTATGCAGAAGACTTTTATATCAAATTTAGTCAAAAGCATTAGAAAAGTCACACAAAATTAAAAAAAAAACAGCAGATTTCTCTCTTTCCTGATGAGTTTTAAACATTGTAAACGATTTTGATTAAGTGATGTACAGTTGAAAGTTTTAGTAATATCCCTAATTGGTTTTCATAAGGAAGATTGTATTCATCAAATGGCTATACACCTGTATATGAATTACTAGTTCTAATTTAACAGCGATGTTGATCGGTAATGTGAAGGGAGGGATTTGTTACTTTAGAAAAAATCGGATGGCATTTTTCAATGTGGTGGGAAATTTCACTCGTCGAACGGATAAGTTAAATGTAATGCGAAGTTGTTTTCTTATATATTGTAAAATAGTTTTAAGCAAACTGTGACTGATTTTTTTCTGGACCAGTAGCTTTATCGGAGTCAAAAATATATTTTATTCTCCGTATTGTTTATTTCGATTCTAATAGGTATCTACTAATTTGTTTTCCAACATTATTTTCTAATTAGCTTTGGGTTTTGAAATTGTCGATATCTTTTTTAAAGTACTTTTGTGTAACCGATCTTTGTTCCTTATTTATTTTCGTGTATCATTATTTATCCAAGGTTAATATTGCTCTTGTACTCATATAGTTTTTGTTGTTATCGCAGATCTAGATATTTAGAGAAAATTGTTTTGGAATTCGGAGCAAAAATCATCAAAATGACTATTTGTTCATAGCAATTTTCCCCAATCACTTACTCTCAGTTCCGTATTTACTATGTTATCATCCATGTTTTCATATAACCATACATCACGAACGAATAAACTTGGTGCTGACAATGAAGTATAAGAAATGCGATGGACGCATCATGTTTCTCAAGGTATTTGTATTTTGAATAAATGAAATACGGTAACGAAGCCAGCTTTAAATAAGTTATCTGTATGAAAATCATATTCATATTAAGCAAACTGGATTATCAAAATTCTGAAAAATTAAGAAATTTAATTGATAATGTAAAACTATAATGAAGGAAAGACAGTTGAGGTATTGGAGATTCTCTATGTGAAATGGAAGTAATAAATAAATGTAACAACAAAATTACTGAACACTAATCCATTTCATTACACTACTAAGTTATATAAGTCTGAATAGGTTACATTGTGTTCTAACTTGTGCTAACTCTGTCTTAACTTTTCTAAATATGTCTGAAAAATATTTGGATTGTCTTGACCGAGTCTCATCTTGTACAAACTAGTCTCAACTAGTCAGTCTCAACCGTGTCTCGACTTATCTTGACACAATCTTGACCTGTCTCCACCAAGTTTACACAAGTCTCAAACAGTCTTACATGTACCAGTCTCAAATAGTCTCAACTAAGTCTCAACCAGTCTCGACTAAGTCTTAAACTGTCTCAAAAAATTAATTCAAAGCTCGAACAGTACTATCAAGTCAAGTCAAAAATAAATCTAGCAAAATAGATATTAAACCATCTGAGCAGCTGGCACCGCAATGGTCCTGACTAGGTACCGGTACTTCAAACGAAATGGTGGGTTAAATCTAGTTTCACAGCGCGCTAACCTCCATCTTCCATTGAGGCGTGACTATCCCAGAGGTGATTAAAAGCATTTACATACCATTGTCATAATCGGTAAATCAGCGGTCACATCAACACAAAGAACAAACAAAAAACAAAAACAAAAAAAAACACACAAACAAACAAACAAACAAACAAAAAAAAACAAAAAAATAACCATTGCTCATTGTTTTAGAAGAAACTAAGTATTTTTGAACCAAGGACTGATATCTAAAAAAAAATTGGTAAAAAAGACTTTTAAGACGCATTTCCTCATATCCTATCCCTGATTCAGGAGTCTGTTACGCAGATATTACCGGCGTTAAAGGAAATCAGAGTAGTAAGTACTTGCTCTAGCGTATTGCTACACAGGTAAGAAAAAATTATGATATTGAAATTATAAGGTCGTCTCTTTTATCATAAATCTTAGCGCTGAGATGACAGTTCGATATGTAGGTCCAACAAGATGCAGAACAGGCTGTTTCTCGAGTTCTTGTGGATGTATTGACGATAACCAATTACCAAAAAGGGTTGTTGACGGACAATACATTATCAATATATCTGTACGTAAAGTATTTAGCATCCTTTTAATTTTTATTCTTAAGGGTTTTCTGAAGATTTAAATCAAATCTCGTATGAATATGAAACAGATCGTCTAGGAGAGAAGAACAGTTAGTACCAACTGGGATATGAAAAGCATTTTGTATCAACTTTAAAACCATTGAAAGTCTGTAATTTATATTACCAAGACAGGTATTCAATTTTCGAATGAATTAATTAATTGAGAAGGTAAAACTACAAAACGTGTAGGGAAGAAAATGAAGCTAAGCTTTAAGAATAAGCTTAAAGAAAGAATATCGTTTAGCTAGATCCTTTGATTTCAGTTTCCGCTATATAGATGACGTATTATATTTAAACAATCCTAATTTCGGGGATTTGATACATCGCATCTACCCCAAAGAACTTCAGATAAAGGATACTACAGACTCTGTGAGGTCAGCCTTGACTCTTCTTGACCTACATTCCGAAATCAATGGTAAATGAAAACTATTGACCAAATTTTACGACACACGTGATGACTTTCCTTTCAGAGTTGTCAACTTTTTTTTCATCTATGCAAAAAAGCCTTCAGCACCTACGTATGGAGTGTTGATATCACAGCTCATATGTCATGTAAGAGCTTGCCGAAACTACGCAGACTTTTTGTATCGCACTAGAATTCTAAATAATATGCTTCTGGTACAGGGTTATGTTGCTACAAGATTGAAGTCACTACTACAGAAGTTTTATGGTCGTTATCATGAACGGAATATCAATTTGCACCATGTAAAATGATTTGTTCAACGTGCCATAGTTTTCCTTTCCTCTTTCGTCTACCCTTGACGACTTTTTATGAGCAACTCAGAGGGTGTTTATAGAAAAGCAGAGAACGCTTACCCTACCGGTACATCTGGTCCATACTCCCAGTTTTTAGTAGAGTCCGAGTTGTTCATTTGCTTTTGGGACTTTGTATATATGATTTTAATTACTTTATCTTCTTTGTTGTGTATGTCTGTTTTCCATGTCTGGTCCTTTTCCCTTGATTACATTCTTTTGATTACCGCTATAATCTTGGTTCTCTTTATTACTTTTTAACAGTTAAGGTGTTTTCAAAGTCAAAATTGGGGATACATACACACATAATAATGTCAATACCTTCATCATTTCTATACTTAATGAGCTGAAAGGTTGTGTAAATTTTCATACTTTGCACGCTTTTGTTTTTTTCAAAAAAATGTATGGTAATGTGATCTTTTGATGTTATATTTTGGAGTATTTTTTGTATAAAAATGAATGCACTGTTGCATCTACACGCTCACTAACATTTTGTATACTTGCCGCAATGTTGATACTGACCCTGGCCTTTGCTCTATGACGTAATTATCGTTTAATCGTTTAAGGAGTTGTCTTCGATATACCTTTTGTGCTTTTATTGTAGGTTTTGTGTAATTAAAATGTATTTTGGCGACAACAGTGTCTTAACAATTGTTTGTTTAACAGAATTGTTTCATCTAGTTCTGACAAATATTTATTTACAACTAGACAAACGAACACCTGAAGTTACAGGACAAAACACATCCTTTGATCGATTATTCAAGATAATACCATGACTAACATCTATAAGATGGCGAAGGCAACGAAATACTCTGTAAAAAATGTAAATATGTCAGATTGGTATCGATGAAGACAAAAAGTCATCGCTTTAGATTAGTTTTATGACATATCATTTATAACACTCTGTATTACAATCAATGTGTGTTTTTCTCTATAACTATGACAAATAGAACCTATTTTCGATTTCAAAATATTTCGCTTGTTCTTTAGAATTAGTGTAATGAAGCTGATCAATACAATAATTGTTTCGATACGTTTTCTATTTCGTTCTGAATGCCTAGATGGACGTAATTGTTCTTGTTTTTAAGAGTAATCAAGGAAACCAAGATTCTAGCGGAAATCAAAAGAATATCATCCAGGGAAACAACAGACATGGAAAACAGACAAACACAACAAAGGACGTAAACTAACCAAAAAATAAATAAATAAATAATAAAATAAAATTAAAAAAGACACGTACAAAGCTACAAAAGTAGACGACTTCATGACAGTAAAGAGATGAGAGAAATCCTAAATCGATAAGTTTTTACATTCTTAATTCAATTGTAATATAATAGAAAACTTGCCCAAACTACACTCCATCACCGTGAAATCTCGTAGCCAAATGAATGAATATGAAAAAGCAAAGTAACAAACTGAGTGAAGGTTTTAATTGACCATAAAAGTACTTAATCTCGCTGGTTTCAGAGCATCACGAACCAGTCAGGAAGCGTGTGAACATAACGCAGGGAGATATCAATATATCTAACTATTATACGTATTATTCTGGTGTTGTGTTCACAGTCTTTGAAATACTAAACAAAAAAACACAAATTTCAACATTTAAGACGACCCCTTTTCTGTTCACACCCTAATTCATTCTATAACCCATCAAACACACTCTATGACTCAAAACACATTTCTTTTTGTTGAAACTGCAACATGTTGAAATAAAGAAATTTGAAACTTTTATGATGGTCATGATGACTGATGTAGGTGCCTTTTACCTCTTTAGGTATTATCAGACATCGGGATTACTCAAGAATAGAAAACAGGTCCATAAGATAAAAACACATTATATTACTCTGTCATATAACATTTATGCATAAGACAGTTACATTATAGTAAACATGAATAAAGCGCATGTCATTTTAAATGGAAGACTTTTTTTCAAAATGACAGTAGGGAAACAATTATACTATAAATTAGCTTGTTAGTACATTTATTCAGATTATTTGAACCCAAACCCTTTTGTCAGGTGTCTTTTAATCATAATACTCAACTCAAAAATTACACATACATTATACATATAACATATACATAACGCGCCAGCCCGCCACAATGTAAAGCGAGAGGAATGAACGTGAAAATTTCTATAATAGAAATAAAGAAGAACAGTTTGAACGTGAATGGAGGCTGTCTATGATCATTAATATGGAGTTTTGTCTTGTCACTTATGCTTGATGAAATAGCCGCTGTTGTATTGACAATAAAATACATGTATGTTTAAGCGAAATTGAACAGAAGCCAATGTGTCTTTTGTACAACATTTTGAATGTTATTCTTAAAAATGAAATACTTTGTTAATATTAGATAGCCTTTAAAATTCAGGCACATTGTAAAAATCTTAATAAAATGGTTTCATTTCTCTGATAAAAAAAACACAGGGCAAAGTGTTGCCAGCTGCATCTTTAACTTTCAAAATCAATGAAACATTAGTCCATTTTCTTTGTAAATGGAGATCATGTCGACAGACACAAAAATTGTTTTGTTTGTAAAAGTTGCTGTACCTGTTGAAAAGTAACACAAATACACAAATTAAATGAAAATCTTCTAATCAGCGGTTCACGATCCTTCACGTCCTCCATTCTCGATTAGGCTGTAGGAATTTACTTTTATTGTTAATATTTTCACGTGCATTTCCATAATTGGCAGTGTGACGAGGATAAACGTGCTATCCCAATGCTCTAGATTTACTTACAAGGAAGTAACACTCGGTTAATTAAAGTTTTTTTCTTTATAGCCTAGTTGACCAAGTGGTCTAGAACGTTGAACTTTTTGTGTCTACCCGAAATTAGCCTTCCTTTTTTCAACGAGATTACTACGGATAGACATGTCCTTCGCCGCCTAAAAAAGATTAAGTGCAAACGTCTCATAACTCTTGTATAATTTGAAGTATTATAATCAAAGCTATGTTCAATATCATCAACTATACATTGTGACTCATAATCTTTCAAAATTTGAACAAAATCCAAATAGCGCCATTATAGGTCTACGATGAGTTGCATCCACAAAAGTGTTTCTATAAAGTAGCATGATCATAGTCAACATAGTTCTAATATTCCTTTAAAATTTCTCAAATGAATATAGTTGCACAATCAGTTCAACAATCTTACAAAACATAGAGTATTTATAAGTAGACATTAAACATTAAACAAATTCATACAAAAATGGTAAAAATTGAATTGTTGAGGATCTTGTTCTTTGATATAATGCACCTGATTATCATCCACTAACCTTATCATGACCTTTCTAAACTTCCACAAAACTTACTCAAAAAACGCATTTACCTTACTCAATCTGACTTACACAATATCTTCAATAAGATTCAAAATATGGTGTATATCTTTATATCTTTCCATCTACATTTCCTTGATCTATTTGTATGGGCCACCTTTTTCTCATGGAACAACCAGACAAATAAATAAAGACTTTAGAAATAAATGCAAATATTTCAAATGCATAAATAGAATATTTACCTGCAACTTTTTTTTTCATCACATGACTATGTACTTCTCTATAGGGCCAGTTATTAAGATAATAGCTAGGCGAACATTACTTCGACAAATGTTCATCATTCACATTTGCAGATCCAGTGATTTTGGAAAGACAGAGTTCCAGTCATGTTCGATAAAAAAGGAGGTTTCCATCCTTTGATTCGCCAATTATTCTCCAAATTTCGCAAATTTAACAAATTTCTCAAAAAGGTGAGTACCGACCTCAAAAAGAATAATCAAGGAAACCACGATTGTTGCGGTAATCAAAAGAATTATGTCAGGGACAAACACCAGATATCGACATCCATAACAAAGAACATAATGTAACTAAAATAATACATACTAAGTAACAAAAGCAAATGAGCAACTCGGACCCCACTAAAAACTGTGAGTATGGACCAGGTGCACCGGTAGGGAAAACGTCCTCTGCTTTTCTTGAAACATGTTGAGCAAATCAATTTTCAAGGTGCAGATGGATACACCATTACGATCCACGAGTTCATGATGACGACCATAAACCTTCTGTAGTGATGACTTCAATCTGAGCCCTGTTCCAGAAGCCTATTTATAATAATTCTAGCGCGATAAAAACGTCTGCGTAGTTTCGGCAAGCTCTGGCATCACGTATGAGCAGTGATATGAAAACTCCATACGCAGGTGCTGAAGGGATTTTGCCACAGATGAAAAGAAAGTTGACAACTCTGGATGAAAAGGCATCACGTGTGTCGTAAAAGTTGGTTAATACAATAGTTTTCCTTTATCATCGATTTCTAAATGTAGGTCAAGATATGAGGCTGACTTCACAGTGTCTTTAGTATCTTTATCTCACGTTCTTTGGGGTAGATGCGATGTATCAAATCCCCGACATTAGGATTGTTTAAAGATTATACGTCATCTATATAGAAGAAGCTGAGATTAAAGGATCTAGCTAAACGATATTATTTCTTTCGGATCAGGTCAGCTATAAAGTCAGCCTCAAAAGAGTAAAGGAATAGGTCAGCAAGAAGAGGATCACAATTTTTTCCCATTGGAAGATGATTTGGAATTATTTCTTACAAAGCATGAGGAATCTATACCAAGAGTAATCAAGGAAACCAAGTTGTTTGCGGTAATCAAACGAATGTAATCCAGGGACAAAGACCAGATATAGAAAACAGACATACACTACAAAGAAGATAAAGTAACTAAAATAATACATACAAAGTAACAAAAGTAAATGAGAAACTCGGACTCCACTAAAAACTGGGAGCATCGAGCAAGTGCACTTGTAGGGTAAGCGTACTGTTCTTTTCTAGACACACACGCGAAAAAATTGGTATTTATATTTCAAATAAATTTTTAATTTGTTCGCACCCGATTGCTCTAAATCTGTGAAAAATTCAGATAATCATACATGAATAATTGATATATTGTAATACACAGAGAACAACACGAATTGAATTTTGATTTCTCTCCGTTTGGTCAGAGCATTTATGCGTGAGCCTACATTTTTTACTTCTGAATGTCGCATCTTTCAACGATAACTTGTTTATCTCAAGGACAAAGAAGTTGTATCTCATAAAGAAAATTATTTAATTTTAAAGATGACTCTCGATACAAAATCCTAATTCATTATGAAACTTTTAAAACCTTCTGATCTATAAGCAAAATTTTAAATTTATTTTCTGACCAACTACCTACATAAGATTTGTACGTATTTTCTTCTTTAATCGGACATTTGACTTGTAAAGGTATAAAATGCTTGGTACATCAATTATTTTTTGCACACTTTTCTTGGAAAATCTTCTCTCGTAAGCAGTATATTTGGTTTAGTGAATCATGCATTTTAAGCCATGAGAAGGAGCAGATTCATACATTGTCAAAATGACACAACAATTGATGAGCGGAATGAACAGTTAAACACTGTAAATATCTCTATAGGGAATGTAAAGCAAGAAAATATAATTTGAGCTTTTTTATCTCTCTCTTTAAAATTCAACATGAAAATGCTTTATTGTTCCGGTCCTTGTTTTATAACATGCTGTTAAATTCAAGAAAAAAACATAGTCGTTATTATGCAAATATACCCATGAGAATAGTCTTGAAGGAGGTCTTAGAGATGCATCTTATTAGCAATATATTCTAAGGTGCATCTATATGATCTCTTTTTTTTCCCTTTCGAAAACGCTCTGATAATTAAACGAATTCCAATGTCTATAAATTACACACTAAGCACTTCTATGTCTCAAAGGAAACTTTTTGATTGTAATACGCAAACAAGTCATTATAAAGAATATGCACTCCGTCGAACGTCATCAGGTTCAATATATTGTAAAAACTACTTCTGTTTGTGTGGATTTTATTACTGTTGAAGCTTTCATTTTAAAGTGTGTTTAAACTTAAAAAAAAACTTTTATTGACCTCTGAAAGTATTTAGTTCACCAACTTCAATAAAACTACATTGGAAAGTTTATTTTTGAATGTTCGAGAAAGTTATTCCAAAATAACTACAGGAAATACTTTGAAGACACAGCTCCATTCATAATGTTTTAGTGGGAATGACTACTAAAATCCTTCAAATTTGTCAAATGCATATGACAATCTCAAAGATGTTAAATTTATGAAAGGATGACAAATTTAAATGTCACCCTGAAGTTCCAAAGAAATATTTGTTTATCATCTTTGAAAAAATCAAAACGTTCTAAGTAACATCATTAAAGTTGTCTTGGAGTACACACGGTTTCGCTTTCTGTCCGTTTTTTTTCTTTGTATCTTGTAATGCGATTTATTCTTTGTCCATTGTCTTTTCAGTGTTGAACCCTCGTTGATATTGCTTCCTTTTACACTAACTATAAGATGTACAATTATCATTCAGAAATAAAAATGTCAAACCTTTTTCCTTTTAATCTTCTAATTGATTCCTCATTACATGTATGTGAAATACTAATGAAGGGAACGAACATTCTAGCGGAAACCAAGAGAATGTAACCCAGGGACAAATACCAGACATGGAAGAGTAATCAAGGGAACCAAGGTTATAGCGGTAATCAAAAGAATGTATTCCAGGGACAAAGACCAGACATGGAAAACAGACATACACAACAAAGAACATAAAATAACTAAAATCATACATACAAAGTAACAAAAGTAAATGAGCAACTCTGACTCCACTAAAAACTAGGAGCATGGACCAGGTGCACCGGTAGGGTAAGCGTCCTCTGCTTTTCCAAAAACACCCGCCGAGTTGCTCATAAAAAGTCAAGTCCGGGGTAGACAAACGAGGAAAGGAAAACTATGACCCGTTGAATAAATCAGTTTTCATGGTGCTGATGGATACACCATAACGATCCACGAGTTCATGATGACGACCATAAAACTTCTGTAGTGATGACTTCAATCTTGTAGCATCATAACCCTGTTCCAGAAGCCTATTCGTTAGAGTTCTAGCGCGATACAAAAAGTCTGCGTAGTTTCGGCAGGCTCTGGCATAACGTATGATTTGTGATATGAACACTCCATACGCAGGAGCCGAAGGGATGTTGCCACAGATGAAAGGAAAGTTCACAATTCTGAATGAAAAGTCATCATGTTTGTCGTAAAGTTTGGTCAATAGTTTTCCTTTACCATCGCTTTCTAAGTGTAGGTCAAGATACTTTACCTTGGAAAACAGCCAAACACAACCAAGAACATAAAATAACCAACATAATACGTATAAAAAAGTGAATGGTACTAAGCAACTCGGACTCCACTAAAATTGTAAGCGTGGACCAAGTGCACTGGAAGGGTAAGCATCCTCTGTTTTTTCTAGAACACCCGCCCAGTTGCTCATAAAAATAAGTCGGGAGTATACGAAAGAAGATAAAAAAAACTATGACATGTCTAACAAGGCGGATGAAATGGTGCAGAAGGATACACCGTAACGATCCACAGATTCATCATGATGTAGAAATAATTTACTTTATTTATATAGACGATGCTTTGTAAGAGTAATCAAGGGAACCAAGGTTATAGCGGTAATCAAAAGAATGCAATCCAGGGACAAAGACCAGACATGGAAAACAGACATACACAACAAAGAACATAAAGTAACTAAATTCATACATACAAAGTAACAAAAGTAAATGAGCAACTCGGACTCCACTAAAAACTAGGACCATGGACCAGGTGCACCGGTAGGGTAAGTGTCCTCTGCTTTTCTAGAAACACACGCCGAGTTGCTCATAAAAAGTCAAGTCCGGGGTAGACAAACGAGGAAAGGAAAACTATGACCCGTTGAATAAATCAGTTTTCATGGTGCTGATGGATACACCATAACGATCCACGAGTTCATGATGACGACCATAAAACTTCTGTAGTGATGACTTCAATCTTGTAGCAACATAAAAGAGTCCGGGGTAATATCATGAGCTGTTTATCATCAAAGAGAAATAAACTATGCAAGCTCAACAAGGAAAAATGTTATCAACAAATCCTAGAAAAAGATGGAATTTACTCCTTTAACTATCTTAACAGTAGATTAACATAGCAAATACCAAAATAACTGGAATTAACACACCATGTCATGTATACGAAAACCGCTTCAGAGAATGGTACAGTAATTTACCTCAGAACTACTCTTGAAAGACAAAGTCAATAATCTTCTTACTAAATACGGGAATTTCACTAATTTCCAATAAAAAAAACAAATTCCCATTTCACATGCTATTTTTTTTTCAAATTCATGGATTTCGTCATTTTCAACTAAAAAAAACCATTCAGGCATAACATTTAACCAAACTATGCTTAGAAGTTATGTTCTTTTAAATCTCAGAATTCTTACTAAAAGTTAAGAACCATGCAAAATATGTAATATGTGATACACCCCCAAAAATGTTACACATTTTTATTTTTTTGTTATTAAGTTGTTTTATATGAAGAAATGTATAATCATTCATTTCAATTTGTCTGTTCTCTAGGGGATGATCCACATTGAAAACTCAATAGTTCCTATTGTTTTTCAGTACTATTTACAGAGTTATCTCCTTTAATTTTGAATTCTATTGTATAATCTTTGTAGCTTATATTTCCTATGAACAGGGATTATATTAAAAGCCAAAGTAAAAAATATATCAAAAATAATAAAAAAAAATATGTCTTTTCAACCATGAATCACAATTTGCATGATACTAGTTAGATCTTGGATTATTTTCTATTGTACACAATTGTGGTGCATTGAAAGAAAACAATTATTACAGTTTAGAATTTAATAAAGACACGCTTAATGTAACAAAATTATCAATTGTTTATTTCCTTATTATTTTTCTCATTTGAAGATGAGGTAGGGTTCGTATTATTAGGGTCATACGCAAGAATGAAAACCAGATCGTATAAACCAAATAAATAGGTCTAATTTCCATTTCTTTTCCTATCTGTATAGTGCTGTGGACGGCTAAGGATTTTTCTAACTTTAATGGGCCAAGAGGGTATACGGCTATCTCGTATGTCAATGGAAAGATAAATCAATGTAGTTTTTGAATCTCATTCTTTTCTATGTGAAAGGTGGTAAAGTCTCCTGTTATTTTGCATTATTTAGAGGAGTAATCGTTCGTTGTAGGTATCGGAAACAAGTAACATGTGAACAGGTCATATGTATAGAATTTAAAAGAAAATATAAAAAAGCTTATTATCACTACTTAATCACAAAACAAAAATGCCCTTAAAATTGGTTGCATTTTAGTGCATTTTCAATGATTAAAAGATAATAAGACACCGAAGGATATTACAATGCATATCTAAGTGTTCTTTACTGAATAAGTAATAAAATAAACAAAACGTTCTCGATTCGATATTCAACATGGCCTTTGCAAAACGAGTTTGAAGTTGCAAGTATTCACATATGTGGACTACCAATTGTACTAAGGTTGCACGATACAAATGGGATTTAGGTGAACTGTTTCGTACACAAAACTTACCCGGTCTAATTTTCTAAAACTTAAAAATAAAAATTGAAACTTGGTGGAAATATTGATTGTGTGTAGTAGAGCAATCGTACATACATAGATGCAATACTTGTGAAGGTAAAGAGGTGTAAAATGCATGCTTTAAGCTATCCGGAAAGATTCAGGTCCTCACCGGATTTTGGTTCTCTTCCCTGCACAAACTGACTGCTTTTCAAAAATGCAAAATTTCGCACGAACTTTAAGAATCAAAATCATAAACAAATGAGCAGAAAAAGGTACACTTTTTATTTGCTTTTTTTTTCAACACTGTATACTTCTATTCCCCATACTCAGTTAAAATCCCGACTTAAAAACATTATACATCGTTGTTTTTTCCAAAAAAGATGGTACACCTAGATACAAATATATAGTTCTTCGAAGAGATACCTCATTATGTAAG
Organism: Perna viridis; assembly: GCA_037379345.1. Classification (NCBI taxonomy): domain Eukaryota; kingdom Metazoa; phylum Mollusca; class Bivalvia; order Mytilida; family Mytilidae; genus Perna; species Perna viridis. Next base: position 2,630,496 of record CM074520.1, read on the forward strand.
AAATAATTCCAAATCATCTTCCAAATATATAGAGGAAGATGTTTACAAAATGCTGGAATTTTTAATCGACAACATATTTTTCAAGTGTGGTGGACGTGTTTTTCAACAAACGGTCGGCATTCCCATGGGAACAAATTGTGCTCCTTTACTTGATGACCTGTTTCTTTTCTCTTATGAGACTGACGTTATGGTTGATTTGATCAGAAAGGAAGAATATCGTTTGGCTAGACCCTTTAATCTTAGTTTCCGCAAAATAGATGATGTATTATCTTTAAATAATCCTTTATTAAAAGAACTTGAGATAAAGGATACTACAGACACTGTAAGGTCAGCCTCACATCTTGACCTGCACTTAGAAATCGATGGTAAAGGAAAACTATTGACCAAATTTTACGACAAACGTGATGACTTTTTATTCAGAATTGTACACTTTCCTTTCATCTGTGGCAACATCTCTTCAGCGTATGGAGTGTTCATATCACAACTCATACGTTATGCCAGAGCTTGCTGAAACTAAGCAGACTTTTTGTATCGCGCTAGAACTCTAACAAATAGACTTCTGGAACAGGGTTATGTTGCTACAGAAGTTTTATGGTCGTCATCATGAACTCGTTTATCTACCCCAGACTTGACTTTTATGAGTAACTCGGCGGATGTTTCTAGAAAAGCAGAGGACGCTTACCCTACCGGTGCACCTGGTCCATGCTCCTACTTTTTAGTGGATTCCGAGTTTCTCGTTTGCTTTTGTTACTTTGTATGTATGATTTTAATTACTTTATGTTCTTTGTTGTGTATGTCTGTTTTCCATGTCTGGTCTTTGTCCCTGGATTGCATTCTTTTGATTACCGTTATGACCTTGGTTCCCTTGACTCTTACAGTAATACCATGCCAACATACTTTTCCTTGCAGTTTTTAAGCGCCTGATATTTTAGAAAACCTGTTTTTTGACAATTAATTTTGGGAAGGCACCCAAAATTTGTTATGAAAACTTATGTATGATTTTTTTTATGTTACCATGGCTACAGATTTTCATAATAAAATAGAAAATAAAATTTTTCTGCATCTCCATAATGTAAGGTTTTGAAAAAATATATTTTTACAGGAAAAAATGCTGGATTACCTTGTTTGAGTGTCTCAATATAGCTTTATTTCCACAAATTGTCATAAAGTTATCTGCAGTGTCCTTTCTATACAGTGGAACCTAAACTTGTATAACGCAGAATCATTTCCGGACAATGTGTCTAGTTTCCGCGCTGTTTTATGAACAGAGACACATGTAAAGCATAGAGTCTACTTTACGTTTTGACGAAAAGAAGATAGTTTTGAGATTTATCTATATAAATACAAAAATCATACATATTTTTTTTGCATTTGTATTCATATGCTTAGACTTGAAACAAAACGTTAAAGATTTAACCATAAATCAGGGATTCGCGAACAAAAAAAAATTCGACTGGGGGTAATGATAAGGCTGGATTTCGCAATAAATTTGACAGTACAAAAACTGTGAACTTTGAACTTAGCATGGAAGCATGTGCATTCATGTACATGCATGTTGTCACAATATATATATCTTATGATGTTTAACTGTGCGCCATACTGATGCTTGTAATGAACTTTCCTCTGCAGGTCGGATCCACACTGAAAAGGAGGGGTTCCTTAGAAAAGGGTGTGTGTGCTAGGACATTGTTTATTTATCATTTTTTGTCAATTTTACTGAAGAAAATGGCAAATTTTCCAATATAAAGGGGTTTGCCAACTCCCTGCACCCCATCTGTATCCGCCGCTGCTCTGAACGGTTTATACGAAATGAGTTGATTGAAACAAACCAGATTCTTTGTTAAAATTCTAACGTTAAACGAAAAAAGAAATTCAGACTCAATCAAAACTTCCAAGAATTATTTACCTCTCAAAGACTGCAGCTTTAGTAGCCGTATAAATAAGGCATAATGGTAACATAGATGTTATAGAATATTAGTTCAAAGGAAACTTCATTGGCAGGGACGGATCAAAAATATCAAAAAAAGAGCGGGACTCTGGTCAAGAGGTTTATAAACAGGGGATACAATATATCGTTTGCTATTTACTGTATATAAGTTGTTATAAACTTACCTTTTTGCGGCGTGAACAAACATTTACAAAACTTTTATCTCTCTGCTTAATCAACACTTACAATATTAATTATGTAAAAAAAATAAGTTTCTTTGAATGAAATTCATGCTTTTCTTTTGTACCAACAGTTCGGAAACAGAACAGGTTGTCCAGGATTTGATTTCGTATTTCACAATTTTAGTATAATTAGTAGTTAAAATAAAAATTCAAGTATATTTTGTAAGCTCATATTGCAGATCGAATCGAGAATGTTGTGTTTATTTTATTTGCTATTCAGTAAAGGATATTTAGATATACATTGTTATAATCTACGGTATCTGATTTTCTCTTAGTCATTGAAAATGCACTAAAATGCAACCATTTTTAGAGGCAATTTTGTTCTGTGATTAAATAGTCAACTTTTGTCGGAAGAAGTTCATTTTTACATGTTTTAAATTTTATACATGTGATCTTTACATGTTACTTATTTTCCTATTTTCCAATATCTATAATGAACAATTTCACTTAAAATATTTTTCAAAGTGTATTGGGGTCGATTGATCTTTGACCCTTCCTCTAATTAATGCAAAATAGCGGAAAACTTTACTGTTTTTCATTTTGATAAGTACGATATTAAAAAATTACATTGATTTATCTTTCATTGACATGTGATATAGCCGTATACCCTCCAGGTTCATTAAACTTGAGAACTAAAACACCCTTTGACACCTGTCCGCAGCACTAGTAAGTCTTGAAACGGAAAACACCTTTAGCCAATCTGAAGAAACACTGCATAGACATCGAAGCTAATTAATGAGATAAATTATCTATTTCTGATGGAATGTTACAGGAGATCGAATAGTTTTCTCCTCCATTGACGTCGGCTTCTTTGTCTTTGTTTTGGTTTCCGCCTGGTCTGATCGTTTCCCCTTACTTTTGGATTCTTATGTCGTAATCTTTTACATTGTTTATCTTTATCTGTGTAAAAAAATAATCATTCATTACAACACAAAAGAAAAACTTATTTAGATTTAAGTAAGAGATTTTTTATATAGTGAGTTCCGTGCTGCAAATATTTCTATGTAGTTTTTTTTTTCTTTGTTTCGTCAGCAGATTTTTACATTAAGTGACACTTTTGTTTTCTCGCCTTTTTTCCGATGCGATACTGAAATTAATGCACAGCATTATGTTTCTTAATTACATGTTTTGTAATGTGTATATGAACTTGCTCAAAATGATAAAAGACTGTCTTTGTACTAACTAGATGTGTACTTACTTGACATGTCAAGTCGACGTTTCGCCTTTACTGTAGGGTTCATCCATAAATCATTACATGCTGATGCACCAAAGTCATGTGGTCCAGATCCTACTAAAATAGTATTTGGACGTTTAAGGAAAAAAGAGTTGAAAAAAAGAAGACAAGGACGACACTAGAGATTTTGAAACAAAGGTTCCAGAGGGGGACAACGCTATTTATTTTCTAAGTTTGGCCCAAATTCTTCACGAAATTAACAAATTTCACCCTGGATCTATCACTATCACTCTAAACATGTTTGTTTCTTAAAATAGTAAAACTATGTTTGTAAAATTATGATTAACCCATAATATTTATGTAATATCCTTAAAATAATAAGACAAGAAAGTAAATCAAGACAAAGCAAGTATTAAATTTAACACGGATTTTTTATATGCAATTTAGTTTGGGATTTAAAAGTTTCTATATGATTGATGTTGCTACTGATGATGAGAGCATACTCCTTAATTGAAACACGTGTACAGCACAATGAAATTTTCAATTTATACGATAGATATTTTTGTAACTTATATCCCAATGAAATGTGTAAGCACTACACTGCTTCACAGTGACACATTGTTTTACTTCTACAAAGCTCAATTATAATACTTACCATTAAAGCATATGATAAAACCAGACCCTCCTTGAGTAACATATCTTTTTCTTCTTTTATCTTGGTTGTAGGTTAAACTTGAGGTAAATGATATTTTGATTGACCCAATGGAACTTTCGAAATCTCTGCTCATTCCGGTCTCTGAGACTGTTTCATTATTTATCATTAGTTTGTCAAAGTTTCTATCGACATCGAAGGCATCGACCGACAGAAATATTCTATGTTTGCCATTAAAATGAATGACTTTTGAACATTCAAAGTAATTTTTATCTATGTTGATGCTTTCCCTTGGAAATGTGTCCTTGTTGTAATTCCATGGAAACTGTGAATGACTAAGAATTATTCCTTTACTTTGATTTTGTGAAAGCGTCTCCCTGTCACAAATTGTTTTTAAAAACGGGTTTTCTCTTGAATCCTCTTTTTGAATGGAAGACAAAAAAGGACCTTAAGTTAATCGATATTTTATTAAGGAAGCAATAGTCAAAATATTCAATTTAATTCTCAGATTAAAAATATCACAAACTGTGTTAAATTGTCGTATATAAATATATGCATACATATAAATTTCCTTTTTTTATTTAATTTTTTTTTGTTTTTGTTTCTTTCTTAGTCTTTTTTAAAACAAGTAGTATTTCTGCGTGATTCAATACCAGCGTATTAAAAATACGTGGGGAAATTGACATTAATTTATATAATTTTTGTACATTTGAGAATCTATTTGTTACTAATACTTAGGTTTTGTAATATTTGATAAAAAAAGTTGTTTTTTGCTGTTTCGTGCCTTGTAACATGTCTAACATTCTTTTGATTACCATGTAACATGTCTAACATTCTTTTGATTACCATGTAACATGTCTTACATTCTTTTGATTACCATGTAACATGTCTTATATTCTTTTGATTACCACGTAACATGTCTTACATTCTTTTGATTACCATGCAACACATTTTACATTCTTTTGATTACCATGTAACATGTCTTACATTCTTTTGATTACCATGTAACATGTCTTACATTCTTTTGATTACCGCTAGAACCTTAGTTCCCTTAATTACTCTTGCATACCTTGTATAAGACATTTCCAGCTCCTAACATGAAAAGATCTTGTCTTTGAAGCCCAGTGGTTTGTAAAAATGGGAAATTTAGGGAATTTAATATTGCATTTCCGCTTCCAATAACATTGCGCAACCTCAGTAGCAAGCTCAATAGATCGTCCAAAATAGTTTTTGTTTATTCTACCGCATTTTCGTCTTGAGACCCTGATGTCTGGCATATATATAACAGTGTTCCGAGGACAGGTAATTTTGATGAACTGGCATGATGATCGCCATGATGTACCAAAACACTGGCTTCCATTATAGGACGCTAAACAAATGCTAGCTAAAAAAGTTGAAGTCAACATGTAGGAGACTAAATAACTTCTTGGGCATTGTGTAGCAGTATTAATATCATATACCCTGAATTACAATAAAACAATACAAAGATAATGTGTATGATGTTAACAAACGTGTCCAGTTTTTATAAACGACAAAAGTTATACCATGCAATTTATTTCGAAGGTTAGAAGTATTTTATGAGTATGAAGAACTCATACTGATTCAAATTAATGATTTTATTTGTTTTTATTTCCGCTCGAGTCTTCATTCTCATGATAATTCTTTGTGACATTGAGTCTTTTGAGTTTCAAAATGTATTTTTCGAGGTTTTATTTCAAAATTATTTTTAATGTATCAATAATTTTGACACACTTCCTTGAAATATATTACAAATTTGACAGATTTTCACTACATTCTCTATCAAAGTTTTATTCTTATATTTCATTAATGATATGAAAAATAATTGTAAATACCTGATGAAATAATGATAAAAATCAGAACAAAAAATAAGTCCATCCTTATGATAAAAATTTTGACTTGTGAGTAATTCTATTTTTCATTTCCTCACTTGCTTTAGCGTGGGCGGTCAAAAGAACTTTCCATTCGTTTTCTTCCCATAAAAATGCCATTTTTGAAAAAAAAGTCCAGTATGAAGTCCATTTTACTTCCCTGTTATATATATCAAACACAACAAAAAATTAAAGAGGAAGATATGCTTCAATGGTGTTTTGTTTTTGTTTTTGTTTTTGTTTTTTTTTTTGCGTTGTTTCCTTTTTTTAAATAAGTAAACACTTATGCATTTTGTCATCTACTGGTGCACTGTGTACTTAGGTGATTCATAATGTCTGTATTATCTGTATCATTTATCACGAACATCTTCAAATCAACGCATTATTAGTTCATAAATCCGAACTATTGACACTATTGACTTACATAAAAAAAACCTCACTTATCACGCTCACAAAACCACGAGAGCCTGCATATGAAATCATTTTTTCTAGTTAAGTCCAGATGCAAGTGAATTGATATCATAAAAAAATCTAATTATGAATTTCCGAAACACAATTTATGGCTAGAATGAAAATGAGTTGTTTGGAAGGGTCATTGTTTCCTCTAGCAATAAATTGTGGTTCGTAACAATACAGAAAGAGGTCTGTAATAAATGGTGCACAATTGGACCCCATGCGAATTCAAATAGCTTGACAATAAACGGTATCTCCAAAGACGAAAATATTGTCAAACAGGAATTCGGATGCCGTGAGCAAATCAAAAGAAGTCCAATTTTTATGTTTTTTGTTACAAAAATGATCTTAAAAAGTTCGAACAAATATATTCACACCCTGATAAAGCAAAATATAGATAATAAAGAATGTCCGTTTTACATCTATAATTGTAAACTTTAAACTTAATTCTAAAATTTAGGACAAAAGGGATGATTTTCTTTTTCCAATTTAACTATCCATTTTTAAAGGCGACTCTCCCTTGTCATCAACATATGGTGTTGGTTCTGTTTACTCGTATTTGTAACCATATTTTGGATTTTATTAAAAAAAATCTTAGTGTAACCGAGGTTTTCGATATCACAATTTGGTAAAAGCATTCATAATTATTTTAACCGATACAAGGAACTCATTCTCAAATACAGATGTAATTGTAAACGGTTCACAAGTTTCAGACCAATTCGTAAAGGATACAGTTAAGATATTTTGTTAAATCGTTAAAGATAGTGTTTTTGATTTTAACATTTATTCGCACATAGGTCTTTATATAGAAACTCGCCCCCTGTATTTGAAAGGAGTTTTCGGCATAACGTGAGTTGTGACCTTATTGTAATGCCTATGATGTGCAATGGTTCTTAACCTCGCTTGGAAAGAATTCGGATTGATACTACATACGATGAAGACTTAACTAGACTTAACTTTTTTGTAGGTTTAAACTGGTCTGGAGCTGACATGTCAGTTAACTACTAGTATTTCTTTGTTTGTACATTTGTGTAACGTATTATTGGTTTTAACAAGGGATTCGGCCCTTTTTGAACTGATTTTTGGTATGTTTAATTGCGTAATATTTTATTCCACAGTAACCAGTTTTAAATGGGGGGGGGGGGGGGTTGTGATTTCGCCAAAGTTCTTAACACCGTCGTATCTTTTTACAGAAAAAAGGTAAAAGAAAGTAAGGTTATGATAATAAATTGTTGTCTCATGACTGATTACTTTCTTCAAATGTTTTCCGTCGTTTAATTGTAAACTTTACCATCACGTGGGCAGAAACTCGAGGTACTAACATTCAAATTCAATAAGCGTTAACGGTTTCTTTTTTATAAATTATCTTACAAATATTTTATGAATGCAGTTTACTCAACCAACCTGACTGTCTTTTATCTCTTTTTTCTTCCTATAGACCTCTTTTGATAGCATTATTCAATAATAGTATCTTGTAGATCAGATGTTTGATATGTGTTCAGTGACATTCCACTTAACGACTGTGCTTAGTGGATTGAACCGATTTCATTGTATTTCATTACATGTTTTTCAATATGAATTATTTTGCTGTTTTTATTTCCCTATAAATAGGGTAGTAATGGAACATTAAGTGATACCCGTCATGCATAATGGTGAGAATAGGGGGGTGGCAAAATGTTAAAATTACATAATTCAAAACCTGCTTTTGGATTTTGCTGAAAATTTATCTTAACCTTTATTTTATGTTACCAAATAACTTTCCAAAGTTTAAAAGAAGTTAACTGATCTGATCTTAAGCTATCATCTGGAAATTGTTGAGAGAATGGATGGTTTCACAGTTAATACCTTGCTGTTTTATGTGGCAGTGTATGAATGGCAGAGACATTTTCTTAATGTTAATGCCTTAACTTAAGTATCATTTTAAGCCAGTTGGCTCTTTTTGTTCATTAGTTTATTTTGATAACACCATAATTACACACAAAAGATTCATGGACTTTGTTCTTTTGTCCCTTTATCATGATGAGCTGATGTATGATGTTTTGGTTATGATGACCAATGATTTAATCAGCTGAATTTGTTTAGTTCTCATACACAATTATATGAGGAAGGAATTAGTTATACCCTAAAAAAATGATTCATATATGTGTTATAATTCTCATTCCTTAAAAACTTAAGAATGGATAAATTTGAAATGTATAAGTCTGTAAATTTTAGTAGTTTATATCTACAAAAATAGGTTAAAATAACAATTACATTTTATTGTCATATCACATAACATTTAAAAAAAACACAATATCTCATTGATTGGTTAAGGAAATGGAATGATCCACATTATCACATATATCTTCATCACCAATGAAATAAATAAACATAGTCAATAAGGTGGTCACAATTCCCCTGCATTTCAAAGTGAAAAGGGGTAATAACTCCATAACAATTAATATATAAAATTTAATTTCTGATGTAACACACTTTCTGATTGGATACAAAATTTTGAACATTATCTCATAGACAAAATTTTGTCGTTGACTGTGACATCATCAACCTTTTTTGATGAGTTTCTCATTAAATTTTGATAGTAAAATTAAACTATAAGGAATGCCTGTTATATTTTTTTCGGCGAATTGAAATAACCTTAGTCACTTGGTGTACACTAAAAAATCAATGCAGCACGTTTTTGAAGTGTGCACCATGTGAAAAAATATAACAGTCATTCCTTAACACATTGTAGTTGAACTTAGAATCAATTTTCATAATTTCTCATCAGTGTCTAAATACTTATATCACAAATATTAAATCCAATTCCAAAAACAACTCTGTTCAATAAAATAGTTATCACTTCAAACCTTTTTCACATTACTAACTCATGGTAAATAAATCGACATGCAGCTAATGTCACCAAAAATTACACTTCCAGTCCAAAGTACTACTTTGAGAATAGACTCAACTGAATCAATGGAATCACTTGTAATGTTGTCAGATCTGCTAAGACTGCCTGAAAGATAAGATAAAAGTCATACTTTTACCCAACAAGAGGCACTCAGGAGCCTAAATCACTCGCCTGGTTAGAAGAGCAATAACAAGGAGTTGTCCCACATTTTTGACTCAAAAAAAAATTTTGGTTGGACTTATCATAAAGATAATTTCATAAACTGAAAGTTTCATTTTATCTATTATAGAATCTACTTTCAAGATATTGGCTGAAAACTGCTAAAAACATAATTTTTGCCTTTCAAGGTCAATAACAAAAAGTTTTCCGAAAATTTTGATCCCCGCAAACTTTTGTTGGCCTGATCATAAGGATATTTTCATCAATTGAATGTTTCATTCTATCTATCATAGTTTTCAAGATATTGGCTGAAAACTTTTTAAGAAAAAAATATGTCATTTTTTGCCTTTCAAGGGTAATAACTCTTACAAGTAGTCATCTGACAACTTTGATCCCTGGACACTTTTGTAGGCTTTATAAAAAGGATCATTTCAGCAACTGAAAGAATTGGGCTAAACTTAACAGTTCTGAAGATTTTGAGAAAAAAGTACTGTCTGACCCCCTAGTTCTATTTTTAGTAACAATGGCTATGTTTTTCAAAGGATCTAAAATACCCACACCAGTTCTATGCAGAATACTCCCTCCAAGAAACACTCATATCAAGTTTATTTCCAATTCGCCAAGTAGTGTCAGAAAAGAGGTTTTGAAAGAAATAACATTAAAAATAGCAGAAACATTGAAAAAGGGCAATACCTCCAACAAGGTTTATCAGATTAAAACCAAAATTTGACCACAGATAGAGCTCATCATGCTGAATACTTTTACCTTATTTTAGAATTTTGCTAAACCTAACGGTTTAGGAGATATATGCAAAAAACTACTGTCTGAGTAACAGTGGCCATGTTTTTCAAAGGATCAAATATCCCCACACCAGTTCTACACAAGATATCCCAAGAAAATTTCTTACCAAGTTGGTTCCAATTGGTCAAGTAGTGTCAGAGGAGAAGAGTTTTGAAAAATTATTAATGACAACGGATGGCGATGATGATGGATGCCAAGTGATAGCAATAGCTTACTTGGCCTTCAGCAAGGGGAGCTAATAAATTACAAAAATAAAATGTTTTGAAACAGATATGAAAATTTCACTTTTAACTTATTCCATTACATATATATCTGAACTAAGTAGGCATACACATTTCTTAAAGCTTTCAAAACATGTTATGAAAATAAGGTAGACATTTATTTATAACAAACTGGATATGCAGACATCTCATCAACCTTTTCAAGATCTATTGCAAAGGTTAAGCTGATGTTTTCATACATGTATCATAACAAATGTCAAATTCAGCTTTTAAGTCTTCTGATGGTACTAGTATTCTCCTGTATGAGTTTCATGGTATACATATAAGAAATGAATGATAAAATAAACAACTTCAAAACTTTCTTCAAGACAAAATAAGTGGAAAATAATACCTTCATCAGATATCAAGCTATATAATGAATATCACAGTATTATAATTCAATGCCATCAAAGAAAAAAAACCTTTTTCATTACTAGATCATGAGTAATAATTTTCTACTAAGTAAACACTTCCTCAATTATCATAAACCACATAAAGGGCATTTAAATATTCAAATTACAAGTTTCTAACTAAGTTACTATGTAATTTCAAATATTGCATTGTATTAGGAATTTTTATTCATGTGTTACATAATTATCCTCTATATTGTTGTACTTCTATTTGTTTTAATCTTTGTCATTGACAGTCCCATTTCAATCAAAAAAGGACAATTTCAATGTCATCAAATATTTCTTTTTAAAATCTTGACATATCTTCCACAGTGAATATTTCCTTGACATGATAACTTTACAAAAAAATATAACCATTATCAAAGAGCTATTTAAGACTGCTTCAAGATTTCATTTTCAAGTCAGATAAATGCCATTTCAATTTATAATTACGTCTTTTGACAACTCTTCAAATAACAGCAGCATAGCATGACATATAAATATATTACCTCTGCAGCATTGTATGATTGTACTTTCAGTAAATTTGTCTTTCTGAAGGAAAAGATAGCTACTGCTAAAACTGAAATAGACAAAACATGATAAATGAGTAAATAAATGATAAATGATAAACATGAGTATGCTTAATGAAGGTAATAATGAAAATCATAACTTGTCTTACCAATTATTAAATGATTCACTGGATGCAGCTTGATACAACCACAAAGGTCAAACCCTGACCATATGGAGAAAATATAGAACTAACATTCAAGAATGTGACTAGAATCAAAGTAATCATCTAGCTTTTCTAGTTAAAAATAACAAACCAGAAAGTTGAAGAAAGCTTGTTCCTTGCCCCTCTTGGTGTTTAACTCGTATCCTGTAGAGGCCATGACTCTTTAATCCACCAAACATTTCATATATGGTATGAAACAAATTACCATAATTTGGTAGAAATCATACACTTTTAATCAAGTTACAGACCAGAAAAAGTGTTGTTTTTTCCTCCTTTTGCTCCATAATTTCTTCACAGTAAACATCTCCAAAAGCAATAATATCTAAACTTTTTATAATGGAATCTTGTCATACAATTACATGGACATACCATCGTATACTAAAGTCATATACTCAAGGTTTAAATTGCTTGTTTTTTGGCCTCTTTATACCTTTTAATCCTATCAAGAAATGGTTATATGTATAATCCCTAAAAATTAATCGAAATCTTAATCACACATTTTGTTGCAATATCTTAAAAATCCTTATTCTTACACTCATGTGAAAAGTTTGATTTTTGTCACTTTTATTTTTGCCTGTAAGTCAAAAGGGTTGGTGCTATCACCCAAAACGTTAGTACCAAATTTCCCGTTACAGTACAATATCTTTTCCGTTGCTATATACATTCACACACTCACCTGGTAATATTTCTAAAGAATTATAGGCAAGTATTCTGTCCCAAAGTAACAAGACTTGGTCACTTGACAAATATCCAGAGAAAGCTCTCACTAACCACTTGAAAGCTATTTTCAAACTGAAATAACAAATATTATTTATCATGTCAGAAATCTGTTTTCTAGATATAGATTTCAAAGACCTTCCAACTCAATCTTTGGTTAGATTTGTCTGCACTTTTTCAGCACATCATATCATTATACCAATGGTTTAAAAATTCCAGACATTTCATCATTCCATGCATAAGGGAAGGAAAGTTGCCTTAGAAAACTTTAGCTCTACATCAACTGGTTTGGACACAATATAGCAGAAAATTTGAAATTCAGACAAAAATTTTTAAAATCAGACCAGATATAAAACAGCTTTTTTTTATAAAAGTAGATTTTTTGGGGTGTGGCCCGTTGACACCTTTGAACTCGAAAATCGCTTTTGATATATGAAATCTGATTGAAAAATGCAGGCAGAGATTTTCATAAGGAATCCATTAAAGGAAAGTTGATTTTATTTTGGGACCAGGCTCATATTTGTACCCTTTTAACTCCAATACAGTACAAGATAAGCCTATCCTGTAAAAAAAAAAAAAAAAAAAAAAATAGAATGTCAAAAGGGACAGATTGACATCTAAATCAAAACAAGAGGCTCTCGAAGAGCCTGAATCACTCACCTGACAAACCACACCCAATTAACAAAGTAAGTAGAGGTATCATACTTTGTTACCATGTTTGACCAAAAAAATGCTGAAAAAGACCATATATATTGTTGAATGTTGTAAGTTCAACTGAATACCTAAGGCACTGTAAAATGTGTTTTTAGAACCTCTGGAAAAAAATTAAACAGGGACCCCCTAAGCCCTGTCATCCCACCATGGGGAGGCATTAGCCCACTATCACTATATGTTTACTGAGAAAGAACATTAAATGAAGTTTAATCATGGCAATACAACATTATCATCATCACCATTAATATCAGGCGACTATACTATGTTAAAGCAATATTGTTGAGATCAAAGCAAGTATAAAAATTAGATGGAAAATGGCAGCCAGTTTGAAATAATTTCGAAAATTTCAGCATAGGTCAGTTTTCTGATAGTGAACAATAGTAAACTCCATCAAAATTTTGCTAAAACCAACAGCTTTTGAGTTATTCACAAAAAAACTTTTTTTACCTTTTGTTCTATTTTTAGTAATGAAAGCCATGTTTTTTAAACCGATGAAACATTTTATTTAAACAATACATTTGTGCAGGATACCCTAAGAAACAACTATGCCAACTTTCATTAAATTTTGTCGCATGGTTTCAGAAAAGATTTTCACCCATTACCCCATTTTAAGCCCCTATTCACCATGTATTAAGGAACAATTTATAGAAAAAAAAAAGATAGGTTTTACTCCAGTTATCATAAATGAACTGAAGTTAACCGAAGCCAAGGACGACAATACTGGCAATGACAATAATGCCAATAACTACACCATACCATGGTTAACCATTATACGACCAAAAAATGTTTGTCGTGGAACAACATATAACCAGGTTGTACAATGAACATGAATGGTGACAAACCAGGTTTACTTCTATTCATGTTAAAGATAAACAGCTGGTATTTATATTCAAAGGAAGTAATTGTTTACTTGATCGAGTTAATAGGTGACATTGGGTATAATTTCTTTGTTCATTTATTCATTTACAGCTGACAAAGACATGAAAAAGAAACATAGTAATAAAACTATCATATTTTAAGAATAACATTTCATAATGGAGACTGTACACCTCAGACACTTTCCAAAGACTTTACCAGATTGTAAGCCAGTGTGGTATAAAACTAGATCTCTTCTAAGTTCACTTATATATTTCTACATCTTTTGTTTTCTTGTTGCCAAAAAAAAAGAAAAAAGAAAAAGAAAAACAGGGCATTTATGAGTATCACTATCATAGTTTATAAGAAAAACAATATTATGTAAGAACTTCAATAATATTACCCTAAAGGTGTTTTAGGTTTCTAAGGGGAACTAACTTTCTCACAATTATATGATAACAAAATTTCCCTCACTTTCTCTGGGTGTCAGAAAATGGAAATTCTAGACCATGTTTTGCTTTGATCTACATATTTATATGACCTACATGTACTAAAAGGAAGCCACATATGGTCTAATCATTACATCAAAATGACTGATCAAAACAACTGTACAACAATAAAGACCGAACAAGATTATTTAGGCAAGTTTGTTTTACTTTTGTTTTTAAAAGAGAAGCTGTAAACATGAATAATGACAAGGCATATTCATTTAATATATACTTCATGTCAATTTGCTCAATTTTGATTTGGTACAATTTGAGGGTAATATTCATATGTCTGCGAGGGTCATTTTATTTTTTTTTATCTATTACACTCTCGTGAAGAGCTTAACTGGTTCCGGTAAATATTTGGTACCAGTTCAATCTTAGTTTTGTGTTTGAAGGAACTACTCAAAAACTGATATAACATATATCAATACATGCATATAAAGAAAGACAAACATGCAAAACTGTTTGTTAGGATTTAATCTGAAAAAGAATTATTATAGGTAAATAATACATAGCCTACTCAAAAGTGCAAGAAGTTGTCTGGCAAGCTATTTTCTAACTTGGTGCTAACTTGGGGTATGGAGGAATGGAATTCAAACCTCTTAAGTTGTAAGAGTAACACATAGCCTAGAGAGTTTGTTACCCCTTGATAATACATTGTTACCCTAAGACACCCCTCGGGTTGACAACAATTTATGGTAACAAACTGCTCTATCATAATATAATACCTACCAATCTAGGAGATGATTAGTAACTTACTTAAGGATTCCTTAACTAAAATTTTAGAATCAGAATGATTAATTTAAAAGACTGTGCTTTACTTTAGAAGTAGTTTGAAAAATAAGAGCTTTTTAATTTGTGTTTTCAATTTTGAATAATTTACTTAGAAGATAAGAAATTCAGAAATACTTAATATAATAAATATGAATTTTGTATACCCCTGCTTTTACTATGGATTGAATATAGTAATTATTGTGTCTATCAGTCCGTCCATAATCTGTCCATCCTTTGGTTCACTCATCTGTTGGAAACTTTTTCTTTAACACTAATCACAGTCATTTGATATTGTGAGAGAAACATTATACAGGTATGTCAAATTGTGAGAATCAAGAATTTCAGACTTGAGCCACTTCCTGTTTGAGAATTTCTGTTCATATTTGGAATATGTTTGAAGTAGAGATATTTTCAGAAAGCTTTGCCTACAGCTTTTCAAGCTGTTCAAAAAAGTTTAAAAAAACTTCACTTTGAATATGAAACACCACCCAAATATTCTGCATAAACATAAACTCTATCATTCTCAATCATACATTGTACATGTCAAATCTATTTTTAGTAAACTACAGTTTCCACTATGCCCCATATTTAACATGGTGTGTTGACTTGGGATGTGATATCATGAGAAAATAACTAGATGCTACATCACAATCATATTAGTTATATTACATTTCAGACCAAATATGAAATAGCACTTCTTTTTATGATGATACATTTAAGTCATTTTAATGTCTAGACAACATACAAAGTGATTTTATTTTTATTGAAATAATCAAAACCAGATTATGTATGTTCCGGCTTTAAGATGCATGAACCACCAGAAATAAAAATATTGAGCATGCAGAGAAACTTTTAACATGATTTTTAAATTTCAGAGAGTTCAACTCAGCATTGGTTAATTGTAAAAAAAAAAAAAACACACCAATAAAAAAAATCTTTCCATACAACAATTGTATATCTTACGGTTGACAACCAACTGTCTTCAGGTGGAAGAATAACTCTGGTTCATGTGTCTGTAACATTACTTCAAATAACAAACTCAATGCTACAATGCCCTGCAGAAAAATACAAAACAAAAAAATGCAATAATGTCATCTAACAAGTCTAAAAGGGACTGAACATTAGATCACAAAATATACAGACACAACTAAACAATAAATGTAAAAGCAAGTACTCCATGTACTTGTAATTATTGTATAAGTTCCCAACAGCCAACTTCACAACTAAACTGGAGTCACATTTTATAGGAAATTATAATACACCAAAAAAAAGTTCACATAAAAAAAACATAACACACACACACCACACACCACACACAGACACAGACACACACACACACACACACATTATTTCAGTCTTATATAAATCAAGGTATAACTATCATTTTGACACAAACGATATATTATGAACACCTGACATGCAGAAAAGACAGTCACAACATCAATGTTATTAATCATTTGAATTTTTAACTCTTAAAACATGAAAGTTGAAAGCTACAAACTGCTTACAGATTTAAGAATGAGCTAATTTTAAAGAATTCTGCATTCTACAATGGGTTTTAAATTCATTAAAATTTACATCAAGGAATTTAGCAAATGACTTGTTTAGACAGTTTTTGAGTTTATCAAGGGTTCAGTTTGGACACAATGATAAACTGTACATGTATTTAATCTCCGTAAAAGAAGATATAATATATTATTTCATCACAATCAAGTCCATAAAAGGGGAGAACTTTATTCCTATCTTACCTGTGGATGTGATGAAATACTGTGAAGTCTATAAAAATATCTGGTATAAATCTCTCTGAAGATGTAGTATAGTGTGATAGGATCATTGTAAATATAGCACAGTGGGGCAACTGAAATAATAAACAAAACATAATCAATGAGTGCAATGTATGTATAAAATCAATGAGTGTACAGTACAGACTAATAAACAATGTGTGCACTGTATGTACAAATAAACAATGTCATAGTTAAGTG
Organism: Perna viridis; assembly: GCA_037379345.1. Lineage (NCBI taxonomy): Eukaryota > Metazoa > Mollusca > Bivalvia > Mytilida > Mytilidae > Perna > Perna viridis. The sequence goes on from CM074520.1 coordinate 2,647,595, forward strand.
TGGCTTGGAACAATATAAATCAAAGAGAAACTTCCAAAAAAAGTTTCACAAAATTAAAATCTATTAAAGGGGATGCATTAGGATCATAGAAAGGGTTTACTATGCTGTAGCTTTTAAAGCTTGTCTAAATTCAAGACAATGTTTTCTACTATGTGTCATATTATGTCTATCTGCATCGGTACGGTTTTATTATGTAAATGTTAACAATTTTTTTTTATTCAATAGCCATATTTCTTCAGATTCAATGCTTATACAACTTGTGGAAACAGCAGCCTACACAGAATGAACTATTAATGTGAATGATCAGTTATAACTCCAAAACAATCTGATTTGTACAAAATAACAATTAATTCTGCACAAAAACAAGGCTTTTATATTTGACAAGATAAATCTCCAGTTAAGTGGTCAGTGAAGGAAATAGTCTATCTCAGTGACTTGATAATTGCCTCTAATAGACCAAGAAAATATTGGTCAAAGTACATTACACTGACGGAAATGACAAAATGAGGCAGTGTGGTATCTAATTTGTAAACATCAGCTATCACTAAATTACGTAATAAAACGATCCCATCCTTCAAAAATCTTCCAGATGAGTTCAATAATATTCAAGTAAATTATAAGATTGACAACAATATTATGTAGGTTAATAAATAAAATAAAAACCATCCAAAAAAAAAGTGTTAAGAACCATTCTCTGTAAGAATCTGGCAATGGGTGGCACATCATTTTTCTCAATGTAGTCTTTTTTGCCTCATATTATATCAAAAATACATCTAGGAGACATTTGAAAGCTATTAAAATTAATCCTGAAGGAGTATGTTGTAGATATATTTTGACTGCTTTTACAAATTGGGGAAAAAAAATGAGGAAAAAAAATTATGGCCATTTTTTAATAGTGCAATCAAACTAAATCTGACCTCTCAATATTTTGAGAAGCATTTTACAAACACTCTGATGGTATTTCTGGAGAAAATGAGGTATAAACACTTGGATAATGCAATAAAATATCTGCCTTTTTCTTCCTATGTCACATCTTACACACACACTTTGCCTGATTCTTACACAGAGAAGTACTTGAAGAACAGTTATATTTACTAAATATATATAATTTTAATGCATTAATTAATAAGATCTGATGGTGATTTCCTGGGACATTTTTTACAATACTAATCAGTGTCTTATTGATTAACTTGATACTATACGTGTATTGAAATTATGTATTAAAAATTAAGCAAATCGGTCCAGCTAGAAAAAATAGACATATGGACAACATCATGCACAGACTTGTCACCAAAACATAGGGGAATCTTAAAACTACAGTCGAAAATGAGATGCTGTTCTAAGAATTTACACAAGTTCAGGTTGGTTTCATGGATCAAAATTTTTGTTCAGTTTCGTTACTGAGGTACAACAATAGATGAAAATACAAATTGATATTCAGGGGAATCTCATCCCCTCCTTCCTCTTAAAACTGAAAAAAAAAATAAAACAAAATTAAAATTAGACTAGTAAATATCTGGAAAGAAATAGAAATAAAAAATAAAAAATAAAATCCTCCAACTCTGTGAAGGTTGGATGAGAAACTCATAACCATTTAAGTTAACTTGGCCTTAAGGCCAGAAAAAACAATAATTCTGAACAGGAGACAATCTGGCAACTGCAAAACAAAAACAATACAGTATGCAATGTGGTCACAACAAAAACAATACAGTACGTAACGTGGTCACAACGAAAACAATACAGCACGTAACGTGGTCACAACAAAAGTTATAATTAGTAACAGTATATCATTTGTAAGCCTTAGGATCAACGCATTCTATTGACTGCTCACAGGACAGGTGTGGTATAAACTGTAAGGACTAACTGACAATGTTTTATAACAGGAATTTAAATTCAAATGCAGAGACATTGATGATGCCACAAAAACTTGGAACAATGTCACCAAAGAGGAAGGACTCAATTTAAAATGATCAATAATTGCTTGTTTTTCAATAAGTTCAAGTGCAAAAGCGGAACAGACATATAACTTAATGCATCACTAAAGCAGAATAAACTAAGTCAAGTGTTTATTCTGTGTAATCAGTTAAATAAACTCTATTTAAAACATACATTGGAAATAACAAAATTTACAAATGCAGATGATTTCATTTTGATAGGAGAAAAGGGACAAACTAAACTAATACATTTTTTTATTTCAAATTATCAAAATCATCCACTGTTTTTACTTGGATGAGCAGAGTCAATTTACAAAGCATTAGTAATATACATTTTATAGAAAAAAGTGTATAAAAAGGTTACTTTTTTATCCTAACATGAAGGAGGTAAACAGATTTATTTGCAGATGGCATAACAGACAAGTCAGCAAATCATTCAAAAAATGGGTCAAGGATTGGGTAGCCGTGAAGTTGAAAAATACTCAATTTGGTAAACAGAAAATAGAAGTGCAACAAACCTGAAATCTCATCCCATGATATGGGTCCCCATACAAAAGTTGTGTACCAAATATCTAGTTACTGAGAAAAGGGTTTCCAAAACATTTTCCCCAAGCAAGACCGACATTTACCATTCTATAAGCAGATTCGCACTAGTGCAACCCAGACAAAAAGTATATGCAATTATATAAAGACATATCCATTTGTCTGTTTTATGAATTTTTATGGTGGTTAGAACTTGATTAGTAAACCATCTTTTAGTTTTAAAAAATTGGACAAATACATACAGACACATCATCTCATTTGCTCTAAAAGTTTGATTGATGTCAGTAACTATTACATTACATAATATACCTTTAAATTTCTCTGGATCAGGCACTAATGGTGTTTAAACTTCCAAATAATGCATGACAGAGTATTGTGAAGTCTCTTATTTATTGAACCACTTAATCACACTCTTTACCAAAGAATAATAATTTCCTGTAGAACTAGATAAACCAGGAACTCATTGATGCAACCAATCCCAACACCAAAACAGATTGAAAAGTTTTTTTTTTCTAATGATGTTAAAAAAGATACATTTGTTCAGAAGAAGTCAGACCATTTAAGGGAAAGTTTACACAAAAGAAACAAACCACCGAGTTGAAACTGGATTACAATCATTCATCAAGATGCATTGAAGTTTAGATAACCTAACCTTCATCAACTATAAAGCAGCTGATCTGCCTAAACCAAATCTGGAATACACTTATATTCTGCTTTAACTAGAATTTTTTAGTCTTTTTATATCTGTTTTACTGTAATTTAGCCCTGTGTAAGCTGAAATCTGTCTGAAGCAAATAAATTATAGAGTCAAAAGGATTTTACCAGTTAAACTGTGAACTAAAATTTCATATTAAATCCAGATTTTTTTTAATTTGAATGATATATAGACTAAAACTAGAAAAATTTTGAGCAATGCTCACTAACATGATAGTGGTGTAGGAGAAACAGATAAAAGATGAGTCCCCCGTGTAACAATAGGAAGAAATTAAGACTAGGAGGAAGGAAGGATGGAAGGATGGATGGAAGGATGAAAGGATGGATGAAAGGATGGATGGAAGGAAGGAAGAAAGGAATTGATGGATGGGAGGAAGGAAGGAAGAGATGGTTGGATGGATGATGGATGGATGGATGGAAGGAAGGAAGGAAGGAAAGAATGGAAGGAATGAAGGAAGGAAGGAAAGAATGGATGGATGGGTGGATGGACACCCCTATCACTATATACTCCCACATGCATGCAAAGTGAGTGGGGTATAATAAGCGTAAGGTAAAATCAGAAGTGATGTTCACAGCAGGTCATGCTAGTCAAGATGAAAAATTCAGACACCTGAAATAGTGGATCATGAGATAAATGCACTCCTGAGTAATGAGTCTGAAAATATCCTGCTAACATCACAAGTACATAGGGATGATGTTCTATTTACATTTTCTACTTAAATCGTATAAAATGTGTCGCCAAACAAGTGTTCTTAATTTCCTCTACTAGATATATTCCATAATAGTCATTTCTGGAAGGTTTAGTGCATATTTACAAAGTGACCAATAAAACTTTTTTGGTCCTGAAAGGTAATATGTAGTGCATGTATCTGCAAATTAAATGAAGTGTTCTCAAATATGAATCATGGAAAAACAATTTAGGTAAATAAGTACACCTACTCCATATACCAAATCTAATTTCTGGAGTTCTGAAAATAAATTCTTATGCACTTTCTTAAGTATTCCCATAAATCATTTAAATTCTACCATTTAATATAACATATCTGTTGCTAATGGTCTTCATGTATCATCTTTCTGGTCAATTTTTACAAGACATCAATTACTTAAGTATAACTCCTTCCAAAAATCGTGTGACTAATGATAATTTTATGATTTAAAGTAATGACCAACTCTGTCTAAAAAACAACAAATTTTCATCCAAATATTCCAGATTTTCCACTTCAGCATGACACAATAACAGGTGATATCAATGTTAGGCATTTTCACCCAGACAACTTCCAAAAAATGAACAACAATGTCTAAAACCATTTAATATAAGTATCAATGAACAGAGAGCTGAACAGGATGAGAACCTTGTCTTCATCTGGTCTCAATATATGAGTGCATTCATTATTAAAACAAAATCTGCAAGCCAGTGGGACAAATTCAGAGAGCTCATTTTACTAAATTTGAAACAGAACACTAAACTGTAAACAAAAACTACAACCTAGAGGGGGGAGGCTGCAATATATATTGATTGCATTGTACTGAATTTTCGAAAATTGATGAGATTTCAAAAAGTACTAGTAACAGACTTACTTCTTCAAGTTATGAAGCACCTCGGCTCTCCAGCTACATGTACATAATGATCACTTCATTTTTAGCCTAAATTTTTTTAGACATCTTGTTTATCTGTCAAACAACAGCTTTATACCTACATCATGTATATACATGCCTAATTTTTAGTTAATTATCAAAACTCCTTATGGTTCGATAAATGAAATCTTTCAGCAGATAATTGGTTCAAATTAAATTGCAATGTCATAAAAAAAAAATAAAACTTTAGGGAAGGTGCAAAGAATAGGCTACATAGGATGATTTGTCTTCAGATGAATGAATATCACATTTCCTGTCAACCAAGTTTTTCAATGAGAAATATGAAATTTTACAATGCTCACTGAGCTTTATTCTTTCAATTAATAAATAAAAAATATAGGAATACAGTTTGTACCATTTAAGCACTAAACACAGTGTATGATTCTATATATCTAATTTTGGAAGCTATGAAAATGATCACAAAATTTCAATACAATCATTAAGTGAAGCCTGCATAGCTCTTAGACAGAGTTGTACTCAAAAACAAAATTTATTCATGCTCTGCCATTCTAAGAAAGTTAGAATAACCCATAGTCCTTATATTAAGAAAGCAATCCATTATATTAAATAAAGTAATTACTTGGCTAATAAAGGCTGAGAATCCAATTCTGCCAGGTGTAACAAAGCCACATACATTAATGAATTCTCTATTACAGTTTGGGATATAAATAAGGATTTCTTCCCTAGAGGTATTTTCTTGATGACTTAATGTCCCTATTAGTTAACCTATAGAAGGAAACAGTGGCTAGACTAGATGCTTGACCAGTACAGATATAAATAATTGGTTTGGATGGCCAAAGGCTCTTCATGAAATGGCAGAAATGTAATTATTTGGTCTGGTCATTATTGGATTATACTTTGTAGGCATCAAATCAAGGGTTTCACTTAATTGAAAAAAGGGGGGATTTATGAACTATAGAACATAAACATATCAGTTAATCTCTTCCTTGTAACTTCCAGTAGTAAGCATTTTAGGACAAAAATAAAATAAATAAGTTAACATGGAGATCACAGAAATCTGACAGGTGAAAAGGTCATGTACACTTAACTAATGCTAAAGATTACTGAACTAAACCTGATAGGGAAGGTATTGTGTTTGATAAGATTTGTTCAAACATTCTTTTATTTTTATCTGGGACCATAAGTGTAATGAATGAAATGATAAAAGAGCAGAAGAAGGGCACCTTTCACCAATTTTCATTACAGTATCAATTAAGAAGTTGTCTTTATTAAAATCAGACAAAATTTGGTCTTAGTTTGTCATTTGGTTCTTACACTTTTGAGATTATAAAGATTGTGTATGAAATTGGCCCTTTACAAGAGTTACTGTTCTTGATTTGGTTTGATTTGGTTCATTTTAGCGGGAGTTCAACGTATAGTTCTCTCAAATATATGTAGACCAAAGAAACATCATTATTTTGGTGGATTTTTTCTACACTATGAATCATCTCTACCATAAGCAGTGTCTGAATTTTACATGGACTGGTACTTAAATATAAAATGAAAAAAACACCTCCCTTTTTTTCCCTACCATGAAAAATGTAACATACACCTTCATTGGAGACAATAAATAACTTTCTCTTTCACTGGGGACAATGAATAACTTTCTCTTTCATTGGGGACAATGAATAACTCTCCTCTCTTTCACTGGGGACAATAAGTAACTCTCTCTCTTTCATTGGGAACCACTAATATATCTCTCTTTCATTGGGGACAGTAAATAGCTCTCTCTTTAATCAGGGACAATAAATAGCTCAGTCTTTCATTGGGGACCATGAACAATTTTCTCTTTTATTGGGAACATCCGATCGTTGGTACAGAATCGTATTGCCATCCAATACAAGATGCTAAATATTTTAACTTAACATACAGATACATGCATATTGATGATATATTGACCATGAACAACCCTTCTGGTAAATGGTTACTGTCAATATATCCACCAGAGCTCAAGACAACAGAAACAGCTTGTTCTGCATCTCTTTTGGACCTACATTCCGAATTTGACAACAGTGATCATTTCAGCACTAAGATTTATGACAAAAGAGACACCTTCAATTTAATATAATAAATTTTCCTTACCTGTGCAGCAATATCCCTGCACCTCCTGCATATGGTGTTAGTATCTCACAATTGATTTGCTATGCTAAAGAAGTACTGACTTCTCTGATTTCCATGAATATCTGTGAAACAGACTGAATCAGAGGTATGAAGAAATGCACCTTAAAAGGTCTCTTACCAAATTTTTTTTTCTAGATGTTATTCCTTAGTTAAAAAATACTCATTTTCTTCTAAATAATGAGTAATGATTTCTTTTTGTAAATTGTTCTTTATGCTGATGTGATGCTGATTTACCAATTATGACAATAACATGCAAATGCTGTTTAATCATCACTTGTATATTCATGCAGCAATGGAAGAGGGAGGATAAGTGTGCTGTAAAACTTAGATTTAACCCACCATTACATTTTGAAATGCCTGTACCAAGTCAGGACCATTGTGGTACAAGCTGCTCTAGTAAGTTATATCTATTTTGCCAGATTTACTTTGGACTTGACTTGATTATGAATCAGATTAGTGTTTGGTAATTTTGTTGTTAACCTTATTTCATTGGGGACAATGAATAACTCTCTCTTTCACTGGGGACAATGAATAATTTTCTCTTTCATTGAGGACAATGAATAAGGCTCTCAATCAATGGGGACAAAGAACAACACTCTCTTTCATATGGGACAATAAATTATGCTCTCTTTCAATGGAGACAAATAGCTTTTTCTTTCATTCAGGACAATGAACAACATCTCTTTCATATGGGTAGATGAATAAAACTCTTTCTTTCGTTTGTTTTAATGAAAAAAGGCCTGACAACTCAGAGATATACTTTGAATACAATTTTTCAGATTATTTGGTTTTAGTTATAGCTTATCTTACCTCCAGTACAAAAGATATTAATATATTTATGTTTTTGATGCTCGACCCCCCTTTATCGTTAACATATGTTACAGGCTGGCTATATGGTGAACAATAGAAAAAGATACATTTAAGAACAGCATCTTGTTAACATCATCTGATTTGAAAACATAGTCATCTTATGGAACAATCAAAATAATTAATTTGCAAAAATAAACAAAGCAAAATGAAGGGTAATAAAAAAAAGTATTGATATGATAAAATCAAGGCAGTAATCAAAAGTCTATACAACAAAGTACAATATCAGGGTAAAAATATCATGAACTGTCAGGATTGATGTCAACACAAAAACAGGAGACTACTCCATAGTAATTCATTTTGTCCCGGTGATAAGGCATTCAATTCAATTTTTGACTAATAATTTTCTGTTCAGTTTCAAACCATTTCATTTTTGTGAATTTTTTTTCTGATTCTCCTTCAGCAAGTCTTGATTTTAAAATATTTCTCCAACACTTGAAAATAATTTTTTATTTCAACATGCTCACTAGAGCCAAAATTATACTGTCTGGAGTGGGGGACAAATCCTAACCACTCCCATCTGAAGAAGAGATTTTTAAAAAATTTTTCTATTTTTAACAGGTTTAACCTATTAAAAAATAGAAACTCTACGCATCATATTACTTCTTATTGATTCCAGTTCAAGCTAAGATTTAACCCACTCGTGTAGGTCCAGGTGTCAAATGAATAGGCCTACAGCAGCGCTAAGCTTGTCGTAAAAGGCGACTAAATAGTGCTCAGAACCCTAGCCGAGGGCTAGGGCGCTCTGCCCACAGAGCAACTGGGTTGTGTGCCCCAGGTGGTGGAATGGGGTACCCCTGGTGTGTTACATGCTGGGGTTGTCAGGCTATAATACGGAGAACCTGACCGCAAACCATAGTGGTGCAATGTGTTGGGAAAGATGCCACGTTTAAAAACCCTACTGTGGTATTCTCCCGGAGTAGGAACCATAGGGCTCCGCCACAGGAGCCTAAATTGCCCAACCCTACCCACCTCTCCCTATTTCCAGTGGCAATCTAAATTTGTCGACCCCATTGTCTTTGTGTCCCATCCCATTTTTCATTTCATTATCATTTCATGTTCATTTTGTCATCCATTTCATGTTCATCACATAAATATAGCTGAAATATTGCTGCTTGGGCCAACAAACAAACAAACAAACAAAAAAATTTAACCCTTAATGAATACATTACTTAGTTTGGAATTATTTACATATGAGACTGCTTCACAGTACCAACTAAGTTTATACCAAAGAAAAAAAAACAACCAATCAGAAAGCTTTGTACATATCAAATTATTTAGTTTGGAATTATTGACATATGAGACTGCATCACAGTACCAACTAAGTTTATACCAAAAAAAAACAACCAATCAAAAAGCTTGGTACATATCAAATAAAATTATTTATACATACCATACATAGCAAATCCATGGAATGGTATAACTCCATTAGGAGGATAGATGACAGAGTACTCCTCCACACCAAGTTTACCTCGGATGTAGGACTTGGGAGGTGTAGCACTATTCTGGGAGAAATGATTCAATACTACTGTATCTCTTGAAAATGGCAGTAATACCTGTAATCATGAAACAAGTGAGCATTACAAATTTAAAGAATAAAAAACCGTTCATAAAAACAATTATGAAAGTCAATTTTGCCATCACACTGCAATGAGAGACCAACAACAACTAAACAGCTATTTGACAGGAATGTACGATTAAAAAATAATTTAAGAAAATGATCTTGCAATCAATTTTACATTGCCATTTTAGCATTTGTTAGCATCTATATTGTCATTAATTTATACTGAGCAAAAATATGGGTAAAATAACAATATATACCACCGCTCATTTGAATTATTTTGACCTCAATAGGATACAATTCAGATCTTTTTAGAAAAATAACAAAGTAAACACCTTTGACATAACATGTAAAAAGGTGACTTATGGCAAGGCTTATCTTGTTACATTGGTCATGGTATATAAACACTTTTACAATGGTTAAAGAGTGCATACATTGTTATAGTACAATCAATCTTTAACTTGATTTTATTTTCTTTTTCTACCATTACAAGGCATACTTGTTTTTTGAGACATAAAAAAATACCAACTTAAAATATAAAATATTCTCATTTACAATATTGTGGTAGGAAAGATAACTCAGTTATTGAAATGAAAAACTTTATGAAATGATATTTTTTCTCACATTTTTTTTCTTAAAATAAATGACACAAGTGTAACGGTATGAATCGACTTACAAAATTACGTTGTTTCAACGAAGGATCAAACCTTTGACCATTTAGTGACAGGTCAACAACAAATTGATTCAGCTAAAGAATTAATCCTTTAACCAAATCAATTAACTGGCTATCTCACTATAACACATAAGAAACCCACCTGATACAGGAAATCTTCGAATACAAAATACTGATCATCATTTGTGGCTGTTAATTTTACATCCTGTTAAAAATTCAATTTCTCATTAAATTATTTGTCTATTTTCTTATCAGAAAAAAAAAGTACACAAATAATAGGACAACATTTACACAGGAAAAAATGCAATACATTGAAGCATATGCTTAGGACTGATTTGAAAACAAACATTGAACACATGAATACATAAGTTTCTTCTTTCAATTACATGCACCTGACATTTATTCATATAAATCTTATATTTTCGTCATTTTATTTATATCTGTCAAATTATAGATAAATTGTTTTTCTTTCAAAAAAATTTTTAACAATGTAAGCTTTAAACATAATTCAAATAAAACATCTTGTATAAAAAGCCTATTTTTCACCCCTTTGGATTAGTGGTACAACAATATATATTGTATTATAATTTTGATTACCTTGTAAAGTAAACTATCAACTAACAGATCATGATGTAATACACTGGTCTTTAACTGTTCATAGTATAATTTATCCTGAAATTAGAATGAATCAGCAGAGTTATCTTTCTTGTAATATTTTTTTTTATTAGTTGCTATGTGAAATTGATAAGTTAAATGTGGTGGGGGACAAACTGTTTTTGTTCTAACTTTCATAATTCTGTTTTCCCATATTCCTTTGTCCCATATCTTCTCAAAAACAGTTGAATGGATTGGAACCAAACTTGGACCAAAATAAGACACCATATGCAGTCAATCAAATATGACTGCCATTTTAAGACGAAAAAAAATCATAAAATATAAGGAAAAGACCATAAAGACTTGATAATTGGTATAAAAATAAATCACAGCATGGGCTTCTAGTCAGCCATATAGAAAAAGTGTTAATTTACCACCATTCCAAGATGGCTGCCAGTCAAATTTTAAAAAGATTTAGAAATAGAAACTGATTTTGGATACTCCTGTGACAATGGGAACATTTGGGGAACATCTGTGTTGGTGTTCACAATCAAAACTAGTTTTTATACATTTATATATTTTTTAATAAATTGATAGTTGATATGATATTATGCTTTGCCTACACTGAATGAAGCTATTTATACTCAAATAATATATGACTTTATATAAAAAAATATGATATCAGTTTCTGGAAAAAAATATTGGTATGTTACAAAACAATTAGATATCTCACAGTGTACTTTTAAAACATGTAACAATATCATACATACAACTTCATCAACTTCAATACAAAGCATCTGAGACCAAAGACTAGCTCTAAGACTGCATGGACAACCTTTCTTGGAGTACTCCTGAGCAACTGGTCCATGGTTAGCACTAATTACTGTAAAACAAATACAACAATAAAACTGAAAAAAAAACAAAAACTGAAAAAAAAACAAAGATAAATATGAACTGTCAAGTACAAATTGGGATATGCATGCAGCAAAGTTAAATAATTGTCCATTTGAGTTATATTCATGGATGAATACAAAAATATCACCTAAATTAATAATGCAAATTTCTACATGCTGTGTTTTCAGAAGTAACCTCTCACCATCAGAATTAAAAACAAATACATATGAAGATCTAACTTCAGCAGTGTTTTAGCTAGGATTTTGAGGGCTTTCGTCACTCTTGCATAAAGCATGAACAACATATAAGCAGCAGAATTTTGAAAATAGTAAATAGTATCAGACACTAAAGATATAAACACTCTTAATATATTTATTTTAAGTTTACAGATACAGACGTAACAATAAATACAATAAATATTACAACAAAGTAACTATTATTTTCTATAAGGAAACATGTGTTACGTAATAAAATAAAATAGTTACTATAAGAAAAATAGATTTTTACATCATGACAAAGCTTTGATGCATTCAGTATAAAAATATCTACTATTTGGCAAAAGCTACTATTATGGTATGACCTGACACTCAACTAAAAAGTCTCTTCAACCTAAAATTCCTCAAATCAGAAGGATGGAGACAGATCTTTAAAGAGACCTTGAGCCTGTTCCTAAGATAGGTCTTGTTCAGATAGTACCTACTAAATCCCCTCTCTGTCACCAGAAGATAACGCAGAAACTAGACAGATAGAAAGGAGCTTTGCCACACTGGCATAGTCAACTGTAGTATTTTCAACTCTGTTAGCAGTTGCTCTGTGATGTCTTACTGTTGGGTGGTAATTTTTTAGTAACCTATGACCCCAGATCATGAGTCCAGTTGAAGATATTTGTAATCATTTTGATTTCGTTTTAAGAAGAAAAGGGAGTCGTAAAATAAATATTTATCGTTGACTAATACTTCCTAACTTTCCTATGTTGCGTTAAAATTAATTGAAATCCATTAGATGACCAGACACACATTGGAGAAATTGTATATATAATGTGTGCATTTAAATTTCAAAAAATTGATAGCTATTTATGTGTGAGGTTCATGAAGGGTTTGTTTTTATACGGAAGTAAATATCTTTCGGCATCCATGAAAGATCAAAATTAAAATTTATCTGAAATACTTTTTGAATGGAATTCTTCTATACACTTTTCAAATTTTAAGTGACGAAAATGATCTAAAACATTTTCGTCATTTAGGAAATCCTTTTGTAAATGGTGAAAATGATGAGCGCTATCTAAATCACTGCTTCAATTAAATTGTACACAAGAAGTACTCAAAGCCAAATATATAGAAACAGGATTCCAAAAAGCAGCAGCAAATTGTTCTACCTAATACAATACAGCAAATGAAAAGATTGGTATTTTTTTTAATTTAAAATACTGAAATGTTCAGTAAGTAATCTATCACATAGATTGGGTCACACATGTCTGGATTGGTGGATAACCTGGAGGGACCTTTGGCTCACTAGCAGTGGCATCAAAATATATTTCACAAAACCTGGCTTCATGAAATCAGTGTCATTATCTGAACATGAACAAAAAATTCTTCACCTTTTTAACCATTTTATCAGTTCATTTCATTTCCCAAACTGACCTTTCCTAATTACTACCTTGATGGTTAAAACTAATGACCTACCCTTTTTGCCAAGTTTGTTCCTTTCAAGGTCAAACAGCTCTGTAGGTATATCTGTGGCATCATCTATTCCAGACTGACACTGGTTAATGGCCATTTCACTGTACTGTAATCTCTATAAAATAATTTAAAAAAAATACTTTTTTCTTACAAATGTCATTGAAAAAGAGAATTCAAAAGTAAAACAGCATATAACTTCAATCATTAAAATCAATTTATTTTTCATTTCATGGTCTTTTTTTTCATTATAATGTGAATAACTACACTTATCCTATCAGGGCACCTCATATATACCGCTGGTTTTAGGTAGAGTTAGACTGCCTAATTTCTTACTGTAAACATATTAATTTTCACAAACAAATTACTGATCACATAAAAATAATACCCAGTGCCCTAGAAATGAGTTTTTTACACTATGTGACAGGAAAATACATCCTTTTAAACCACAAAAATTAATACTACAATCATAATCATTTGATGATATCTGAAAAATAAGCAGTCCCTAAAATTGATGTTAACAGTTAACCAAGTGCCTTTATGTTCATAGTTTATAGTTTTGTCTCATTATTTGTCAGATTTGTACATAACATTTAATACATACCAGTTTGTTTATACTTTTGACTTTTATTGGAACCTGTACAATACCCCATAATGGATAAAATCTGCAAAGAAAAAGAAACCTATCAATGTTAACTACACAGAGTTATCTACCCTTAGTTTGTGATGTGGTGTAGTTAAAATGCAATTACTTATATTTAATCTAATCAAAATTAACTAGAATTCTTATCCTGGTTTCATGAACTGTACTTGTTATAGGTTCTAGCAAGTCTGCAAACTTTTTCATGATTTTCCAAGTAAAATAGTTGTCATATACTTTACAAATAACATCTCGTGCAAACAATATGTTTTGTTTTCATTTTTTTTATTTATTTCAGAACTAAACTTGATTTCAAGAATCCATATTGTACTTGAAAAAATTGTAGATATCTTGGTTTTGACTTTCTGATTCATACATTATGCCAGAGCTAGCCATAACTACACAGACTTTTAGAGCCGCCCTTGACTTCTTAAAATTAGGCTCCTGGTACAGGGTTATGCTGCTACAAGATTGAAGTCAACACTGCAGAAGTTTTATGGTTGCCATCATGGAACGATAAATGTATCCATCTGCACCATGAGAATCTATTTGTTCAATGTGTCAAATTTTTCCTTTCCTCTTTCGTCTACCCCGGACTTTTTATGAGCAGGTTGGTGGGTGTTTCTAGAATAGCAGAGGATGATTTCCCTACTGGTTCACCTGGTCCATGTTCAAAGTTTTTTAGTGGTCAGTCCAAGTTGCTCAATTACTTTTGTTACTTTGTATGTATTATTTTGGTTATTTTATATTCTTTGTTGTGTATGTCTATTTTCCATTTCTGGTCTTTGTCCCTGAGTTACCATCTTTTGATTTCTGCTAAAATCTTGGTTCCCTTGATTACTCTTTCAGGAACTGTATGCATTAAAGAGAACTGCTTTATGTTTTTATTGTCATCCTATTTCTACAACTATATTAAAAGCTTTGTGATCTTGCCAACTTTTTACTTCCAATAGATAACACGTTGCAGACTATATAAACTTGTGGCAAAATGTTTTTTTATATTGCATTACCCAGAACTTTCCCCTCCATGATAATTTGGGTTTTGAATCCCAACAATAACTTCCAGGAAGTCTTTCGGAGCATAAACTGGACGGATCTGACTCAAATCTGAAATACAGAAAGTTAAAAAAAAAATAAACATGTATTTCAGACTGCATGTACATAACCTGTTAAGATGTTTTAAAAGAACTTACTAAACAAGGTAGGAGAATCTAACTGATTTGTTTGCTATTTTGTCCATTTACACCATGAATTTTCACAAAATTTTAAGAAAACAGAAGATAAGGCATTCTAGCTATGTATGATCTATAATGTTAGAGGTCATGCTTAAGGTCACCAACTGTAAAAAATTACATTTTTTAATTGAAAAAAAAAGCATATTACTTATGATAATGTAATGATTTTATTTAAATATCTATCAAGAATGTATAGAACAAAACTACAGTTTAATTTCCATTACTTAACCATGTATACAGGGAAAGAGAAAAAAAATCTATTACTTAAGTCATAAGTCAAAGTAAATAAATTGAAAAGCATACTTAAAAAAATCCTAAACATCTATAAAAAGTCATAATACATAAATCTTAAAGCATAAAAACTACATGTACAATGTAGAAAAAAACTTTTACAACTAAAATATAATATTAAGGGACTATTTTAAGGCCAGCTAGAACTCTGTATAAAATGTAGAGTATGTATGCATGCAATTTGAACTAATCAAAAGAAGAATATCTTTCTAACATAGTAAGCTAGTAGGTTGGATATAATGACACTCAATTCACTTAACTTTGACAGAGAAATACCCTGTTGAAAGCAAAAGAAATATCATTATAGTCTGGTAACATTTGGTTAGAAAAAACAAAGTACACTTAAAAATTCGAAAATTGTCTAAACATCATTAAAATCAATATACATGTACTGTGAAAGAACTATTGTTTGTTAGGTACCAATATTCATGGTTTTTATTGGCAGGTCAAATCATGAAATTTGATTCCCATCAAAAAGGATATATCCATTGATGTGTATACTGAAAACCTCCACACCATGAATTCAAGAATCCACGAACTTGGGTTTCTTTCCTAATCCATGTAAATTGGTATCCACAAATTAAACTACTTTCACAGTGTTTACAGTCTGTATATCTTTATATATTGAACAAATTCTGATTTTCTACAGACTACGCAAAATAAAGCCTGATAAATGCAATGTTATCACACAGAAATACTTTCTACATGTCAGAAAAAGTTCATTGTGGCAACCAACACCACTTATTAGAATTGAATTCAATACATTTTCCGTATTTACTATTGTAAAGTAATGTGTAGAACTGCACAACTTTTTAAGACCATTCAATCATGTACATTTATAAAGAAACAGATTAGATAAATATTAAATCAATTAACTAAACACTGCCAAGAAGAAATGATGATAAACAACTGTACACAGACAAATATTGTTCATGTGAAATTCATGTGGACTTTATATGAAATTTATCGTAACTACATTTCATGTGAAGCCTTGATTAACAAAGATTTCACATATATGTCAAATATAATTTGCTGAAAATCATGCAAAAAAATTTTTGCTTGTGTATGTGTAAAAGAATAAATATTTATTTCAAAATCATTTTACAACTTTATTCTTAAATTTAAAGACATTATGTTTAGTTTGGTATTCATTAAATTACATGTATAACTGGAAAACTAGACTTTTATTGGAGAAAGATGAAGCAGTCATTCAACAAACTACCACATGAATGAAACCTATAATTCAAATTCTTTTAAGTCAAATTCAGACAGACAGACAGACATATTTTATACACACCTACTCTTAACAATAGATAATTATTAAACTAAGTGTTTTAACAAAACAAAAGAAACATTCATGACATTATGATGATAATCAGAGATAAAAAAGAATTGTAAAATTAATCCATGCATTTTTAGTTTTGAAACTGAACTGCCATATCTCATGAAAAATAACTACTTTAAAAATAATCCATTATATTTGGTGAAAATTTAATGTTTAAAATTTAAATAATTGACAACATGTACATTTACATGTTGAAAATCCCTTTTTTTCTTTTTTTATTCTTTCTATGATTTACCAGTTATCAGACTTTGAACCTCAAGCAATACAAAACTATAAAAAAAAAATTATTATACTCTGTATCATAAAAAAAATATAAATAAAAACAGAAAATTGGAAAAAAATCTGAACAGAACAATGATTTCTACCAGGTTTATGATATTCTTCAGACTGCCATATGCATACCTCTAAAACAACAATATTCTAGTGAATAAATTTTAAAAGAACACAAATATTTCTTTGATAGATTTTTGACTGTGAATGAAAGGCATACATTTCTGTACTGAGTAAAATTGCTATATCCATAAGAAATTGAAAGTCAACAATAATTCACTATAAAATATTTTCATCAAAAATGAAATGATTTGAAGAAATTGTAAAAAATTGAAAAATAGAGTTAGAAAGTTGTGACTTTGTTATTTAATTTTGATTTTTTTCTCTGCAGCAAAAAGAAATAATGATAACAGATAATAATCTTTAATGGGATTTTATGTATTAAAATATCTAACTTTAGTAACATTCATCTACAATATTTTTTATAATATTTGACCTTTAACCTTACCTGGCCCCTCCACACCAAGCTCTGACCACTTAGAATTCATCTCTTTCTGTTCTTTTTCTGGGCGCTACAAAGTAATTTGTTTTTTGTTATAGAGACATCATAAAAGAAGTGAATCTGTCTTATAATAAATACTATGTTCATTATTGTTTCATCTTTAAGGAAATATATTCTGTAAAGATAATCTCCAATATCTATTCATTTTCAAGAAGTCAACCATCGTTCAACTTGTTTTAAAATTGCTTAACAAATTTCAGAATGACCTTTAACTACATTTTTACTGCCAATTAAAAAAACATATACATGTACTTCTAAACAATTTATGTTTGAAGTTATGAGGCTGAACATTGAAAATCCATTGCATCAGATGTATTTATATTTGTTTTGTATTAATGTTAGAGTAATAACAAACCTTTCTTGCCAGAGGAATATTGAGCTCTGTGCACATACTGTTTAAACTTTTTAATATTCTTTTCTCCCATGCTTGCTACAAAAAAAACATTATCAAACAGATTTAATTTGTGTAGTTTATTAAACCACTTTGCCATATTACTAATTTTTAATTTATGCCTGGTAATTTGGTCTCGTAACATTTGAAGCATGTCAAGAAAAAGCATCTGTCTAGTTTAAATTTTGTTTTTCAAGAACTTATGATGTAATATTGTTACAAAAGAGTATAATACCTTGATAAATCATAAATCAAATAAAAAGCTTTTCTTCAAATTTGACATTGAAAACTTCAAAGCACCTTGATCAATGTGAGTGCTAAAATAACTAGAAATCATTTGAGATGGAATCTATTTTTGAGTCCCGCTTGACAGTTAAGCTAAATAAACAAATTTGATTTCGGTGATAAACTCACATGCCAAAATATCAAAAGACAAAATATTTACACCTTGGACAAGAGTTTGTCAAAAAAAAAAAACCATGATAAAAAACAGGAATTTGACATTGAGGTCAATATTCAAGGCATCCATGGTATATGACATATTGTTAAAAGCCTACCTCAAAAGACAACAAAATTACAGCCCGGCACAAGTTTGTCACTGAGAATATAGGAATTCCACCTTTGGGTCAAAGTTCAAGGTCATATGTCCAACTCCATGGTAAACAACGAATCATCTTTACGTGATCTACCCACATGCCAAATATAAAATGCTCGCATTGAAAGACAAAAAAATTAAAGCCAAGACAAGAGTCGGTGAAAAAACAGAAAATTGACCTTGAGGTCAAAGTTCAAGGTCATAGGCCTAAATCCATGGTACCCAACATAACATCTTTAAATAATTTATCCACATGCATATTATCAAAAAATTGCATTGAAAGATAAAAAAGTTACAGCCTGGACATGATTTGAAACAGATGGACGCATGGACGGAAAGATGCGCAGATGGATGGACAGAATGATCACTACAGGGCAACTGCCACTACAATGTAGAGGGGCCCTATTAATAAAAATGGAATGCTTAGAACTTTGGAAAACATTATCTCTGCCATATCATCCACATATCTGTAGTCAAATGTTATTGGCTTTAAATTTTACTCATTTTAGAAAGGGTCATAAAACATGACATCTGCTGTATCTCTTGCCTTTTATCGTTGCACAAACCTGAGCTTTCCTGAGGTATAAAAGTGGTTCCTTGACATGCTCTGGTGGAGTGATTGGGAACTGTGACTTTGGCCGTGTTTGCAGATACCTAAATACCACATTCCTCAATTTCTTATCCCATCCTTCAATACAGAACAAATACTAAATATCAAAATACCTATAAGTCATATTTTGATGCATTATTACTTCAAGGTAAAGAATCAATTAAGTTAAGTATACAAATTGATTAATTTTATTTTTCTTTGATAGAAGTCATTACTTAAAAAAATGTATTCTATGGTCAAAATTCCTTTTTGTGCTAAATTCTCCACCAGTATTCATTATAACAGTTCTCCTAAATCGAGAAAAAATATATGTCTGTTTATGGTTACATTGGATGAACAAAAAGGGTATGTAGGTACATGTAGGTGAATTCCTTTTATTTTCTAAAAATATTTTATTATGACACTTAAGTAAGAATTTCTTGATTTTTATAGCGATCAACTCAAAAATGATAATTCAGCAGCATTTTAAAATCAAATACTAAGGTCTTCAAAGTCACTAATTGTCAAATATTCTGTGCGACTGATTTTTGCTTGATTTCAACATCCGAAATGGCACGAATGCAATATGCTCTAAAATCGAGTGACTTCCCCTAGAATCTTGGTTCCCTTGATATGATTACTCTTTCGAAACTGTGATAACCCAATGTTTTTCAATCATAACAACTGGTTACCAGGAAGTGCGGGTAATGTTTTCTTTCCACAAATTTCTCTCAAATTTTTAGCGATCTTTCAGTCGCTTATAGTTTTGACCAGAGAACCAATTAGAAACCAGATTAATCAATTGGCAATGACTATTTATATCTATATATCAGGGACCTGATAATGTATCCTGCCTATATAGTGAATTGTAATGGGTCCCTGTGTCTGAATCAGAAACTGGGTAATGTTCAATGCTAACGGATCACTTCATCTTTTAATGTAAACTTCCCGTTCTCATACAAGCAAAAAACACACACAGAACATATGTGTATGATTTTTAAGAGGTACATTTTGATCTCATTTAAAGCTAGAACTATGAAGCTATGATGGTAAACATGGCACTGATCAGTAGCAATATATAATTATGCAAATCATATGCGAATGTAAAGTACTGAAACTACAAAAGCAAGAAGTCGTTAACAGTATTAGCAACATAAAAATACTGACAAAATGAGCTAAGGTAGGCAGAAAAAATAGGTAAAAAGATAAAAAATGGGTACATGTAATTACAAGACAATTGATAACAATAAATACCTGATGTGACCAAGCCTGACTGAACCCCTTTCTTTAATTCTGATAATCTTACACCAGGTTTACTTATTTCAACCTGGAAGAGAAAAAAAAATCATCTTATACATGTATTAAACTATTGCCATTACGTGTAAAATTAAAAAAAGTCATTATCTAAAATCATTTATGTTTGGTTAGCACTGGAAATATAAAGACCGTACCCAACTAAAAGTATCTTATGAGATATATGACCTAAAATTCTGCTTAACAAAAGTTTATTCAAAATATTGACGACATACTCGGTACTCAAAACATATTTTAAATTGTACATATATAAATAGAGCACAAAGAAAAAGAAAACAATCATCTTCCAAAAAATGACGATTTTCCAGCCAATTTACAGGTCATTGAAGTTTTGCAAGGCACTGTATTGGAAAAAATCTCGTAAAAATCTACCGCCGAATGTTAAATCATTCAAAAATGACTTAAAGCAATTTGTAATTTCAGTATAATTCATTATAACATTTAATTAAACACATGAATATAAAACAACAGGCAAATGAATGTCTAAAATTTAAATGAGAAACACAAGGAGTGTGCTTAAAGCAAACTGATAAGCCTAAAGAAAAAAAAATTAGCTTGGTTTGTTTCCAGTTCTGACTGACCATCTGGACATTTATTTGTACTCTTGTCAAATTTTTGAAATAAGTTATTTCCAGTACCAAGTTTGTTTAAAAATTCTGGAATGTCTCTCATCAGGTTCTAATTTGGGAAAGCTTTTTCAATAAAATTGACATTGACATATATTAACAGTTATATACAATACTGAATAACAAACATTTAAACTCTTAATAAACAATTAATCTGCATTGTTTATTTATGCTACATGTACATTTGGTCTTTAATATTTACGCATACATTGTAGCTGGCTATAGTTGCTATTCTGAATTTTGTCCCATTTTTTTTTTAGGAATGCCTATTGAATTTAAAAATGTCCCATTGAAATGAAGGGTAAGGGGGCCATAGTCCCATAGGCAAAATTTTTAATCCCAATCACTGTGCACCAAGCACTATTAGATTTATAGTAAGGCAAAAGTACATGTAGAGTCAAACAATATGTACATTCAAATTATTACAAATGCAATAATTGGATTGCTGATAAACAGAATAGTAATAGACATTATTCCAAATTAGGAGATCCAGAATTGTTTTGCAACTACATTGAAAAAAGCCCTACTGGAAAAAATGGGTAACAAAATCAACAAATTCATACAGCAAAACTTATGTCTGAAACATTGTTGGCATCCCAAGATCATAATCAATGCCAATTTTCCTTCTGAATATACTAAGAGCCTTCCCAGGCTTTAGAAGTCTACTTTTTACTTTAAATCCATAGTAAAAGCTTTCCAATTTGAAACTCTTCCTTGTCATTTTACCCTGAATTATCTTTACCAGAAATTGGGAGAAGTATAAATAAATGAAGTTTTCCTAAAGTTGGAATATCATGTATAGACCTTACTTATACACTATTGTCAGTATTCAGTATTGTCACTAACCTGTGCAGCATTCTGCAAATCTGTATAAATCTTAGATGATTTCAAGTCATCAATTAGAGTCTGCATGAAGGATTTTGACAGAGCTGAGTCACCCATGGAGGAAAATTATCTACACACGATCGAAGAACAATTTCCCAGATAATGACTGAAATATGTAACCGAGTCCTTAGCAACACTTCGGTGAAAGTAGTATTTACGATCAATTCAAGCCATTGATGAGCCTACTGAAATCAAAAAAGACAGATTCCAATTAAATATAAATGATCTTTAAATTGGAAAATATATCATAATTTATCTTTGAGCAAATAATATAACTTGGTAAAAGAACTTGATAAAGAAGAAAAGAATTCGATGGTTCTTGGTGACGACGATTTGACTTAGTCTTCAAAACGGTTTTATTTAGTATACTAAAATTAAAACCAATTTCCATAATAATCAGTGTAGTATCCGGATTTAAATCCTCTGAATTAACTTAAAGATATCCAAGAGAAAATGTACATAATATTTAGTCGAGTGGCACTAGAAATTCGAAATTAACACCAATTCAAAGGAATGTCAGAAATATATGTAGAACAGAACGAGATAGAATGAAACCTAACCACTTTTTATTACACAATGTTTCCAAGCAGGGGGATAGAAGATCTAGTAATTAGGGGCGGGTCCAGGTGAGGGCGTAATAGGCGTACGCATAGGCATCGTAAAGGGAAAATGGTAGTATTTATTTCCCTGCATTAGGTTGACCAATTGTGTACCCTATTCAGATGAAAGGAAATAGAACTTTGAAAGGACAGATCGGTGTACTGACAAAGTTTGTAATGATTATTATTCTCTCTCAGATTCTTAAAGGATTCAAGTTTATTTTTTTATCCTTCAAAATGCATAGTTTATGAAATTTAAAAAAAGACAAATTATTACAAATGAGTCCGGTACCTTCAAACTTTTGATGGTGGTTAAAAAAAAAGATGGTCAACCTCTATTCCCATGGTGATTTTTTAATCTCTAGATGAAAGGATTACAACAAAAAATGGTTTTTGAGTCCTAGTTTTAATTAGAAATTACTGGAAAACTTGAAAAGGTTAGTATTGTCGGCTATAGGAAAATAAATACTACCGTTTTCCTTAAAGAGCATGGTCTAAAATATGTAACCCGTACCCGTAGCCGTAACAACTTTTCCCCGTACCCAAATACTACTTTGCCAATTTCTTCATTATTGCTTGGTATTTCCAGCTGAAAGTGGGTACACATACAAAATGACATGATGGTTAGGCTAGAATTAATGATTTTTAAAATGTTTGTCGAAAAAATAGATTTTATTCGATTTTCTGTTTTCAAAAGGTCTAAAATGTGTCACCCGAAATTCCCGTACACAAAATCAAAGTCCGGTACTTTTTTGTTATCTGTACTAATTTATTTTGTATTAAATTGTGATAATTATGATTAATTTTCACTGAACATCTATTTAACTGCCGTTTTAACAGCATTTCAGGGCATTTCCATTATGATTTGAATGTATTTGAGTATATTTGTGTCTGAGTATATTTGAGTGTACTTGTCTAATGAGTAAAAAGACGGACCGCATATTTGACATTGAAAAGTCAAAAATATTATCAACATTTTCATTGACAATAAATTAAAATCGCATCAGACTCTGTTTATAAGATTTTGTTTTTCATTATGGATAAGATCGTATCCATTCTTTGCTGGTACGGGGATTGACGCTAAGTACGGTATGGAATTCAAATTCAATCACTTCATTTTTAAACAATATCAAATCTTTTAAAACTTTATCATCAAAAGTTTATTCAAAAGTTTTTAACCTCTTCATAATTTTAGAAAAACGTAAAATTCGGACAGGAAAGTGAGAAATAGTCAATAAATAGTTAGGTACGGTAACTTCCAGTTACACATTTTAGACCTTCTGACTTCTGAAAACCGATGAAACAAGAAATATCAGAAAAATATACATCACTTTCTTGATTAGAAATGAATTGAAGCGGACTTTTCCACACCTCATGCAATTTTCAGTTCTTAACATACCGTAAGAATAAATATTTTAGCAAAACAATATTTGGGTACGGGGAAAAGTTGGTACGGGTACGGGTTACACATTTTAGACCCTACCATAGTGGAGAAGCATATTATGCACCAATCTCTGTATTCGTATGAAGCGAGTTTTTCGCCGCTACGAAATGGTAAAAAGGGGGATTGTAAAACTTTCAAAATGACTTTAATTTGGATTTTGCTGAAAATTAAACTTAACCTGTACTATATCGTACTAAACTTGGACGAAAACGAAACAAAACAATAAAAAAATAAAAAAAAAAAAAAAAAAGAAACCAGAAACAGAAACAGAAACAAAACAATTGAAACGTGAAGAACTTTTACAAAACTTGATTAAGATTTATATTTATGACAAATTAAAGTTTTATAGGTACTGAACGTAAGGTGCTATACAATACATGAACTTTTTACTTATAAAATCAACACTGGCTAGATATGAATAAACAAAATGTCTACAACAGAAAAAGCGAGATATTCTATGAATGACATGAATAGTTAATGAATTTCTATACGGGCGTTCATACAAGCAATGATAATTCATTTAATCTCCATCAATATTTTCCTTTTATGTTTTGTGACATTATTTTGCTTCAATCCCATGACAGTGTCACAATAATATTACATATTCTTGACATGAAATCTGCAAATAATTCGTCATTGTTACTGTTTGAATATTCCACTTAAAATAAGTGAAAGAGTTCAAGGGGTTTTATTGACCTCAAGCGCGGATCCAAGGAAAGACGTACGCTCCCAAAAAACTGTTTTTTTTTGTACCCTCAAATATTGTGTTGACTCGCTTTTTTTTTGGGGGGGGGGAGGGGGGGTTTAGTTTAGTTTAAACATATTTTATTTGCATATAAACAAAAGGGATTGAACAAAAGTGAATCACACTTACGAGGTTCTCTCCTAAATACAGTATAATATACAATAACAAAATGACATTGAGCATGCATCAACTGTGTATACTTATAATAATCAGTTAAATTTAAAGATAGAAAATAAAGAGAAAGAAATAGAAAAGAAATAAAAAAAAAAAAAAAAAAAAAAAAAAATTGACAGAAAAGTAGTGGTGATGATGATGGTGATGATGGTGGTAGGAGAGTGGGTACACAAAGTAATATCTTACAAGTTACTAGACAACAGAAAATCTCTCAGAATCTTTGATAAAGGCTAGAACGTGCTTCAATAAACTTATGTTTTGATCATATGTTAATTCCAAACTACCACGTGTAAGAAGTTCAACATCTATTGTTAAAGTATCAGGAATCCAGTTAATGTGGTTTAAAAGGCGTGCTCTTATTTCATCATATAACGGACAATGAAAAAAGAAGTGATTAACATCTTCCATTCTTCCGCATCTACAAAAAGGTGCATCCACTATATTCATTCTGTGCAAGTCATGCTTTAAGGAAGATACAGAATGTCTTAGCTGGGTCAGAATAATATTTAGTTTCCGTGGACCAAAAGAAAAATGCTTTGGAACTTGCAAGATATTTGTATTACTTTTAAAAACGGGCTTGAACTTAGAAATTGAATCTAATTCTCTCGTGCAGATATCGAGTTTATTCCATTCTTTAATTGTAGAAGGAAAAAACGACTCGCTTGTCACAGATAGTCTACAAAAAGGCTGCATAATGTCATTTCCATTTCGAAGTGGGTAATTTGTAAGTGACTGGATTTTAGGTGGAATTAGATCGCATAGGTATGCAGGTGCATTTTTATGTTCGATATTATACATCATGTTTAACTTTCTCCTATTACGTCTCACTTCTAATTTTTCCCAACCAGTTTCTCCGTAGAGTTTTTCTGAGTTGGTGAAGATAGGTAAACCTGTCACTATTCTAGCAGCTTCCAATTGAAGTCTTTCTAATTTAGACGAAAGACAAACCCCACAATTATCCCAGACTTCAGGAGCATATTCTAGTATGGGTCTAATGTAAACTAAGTATAATTTCTCTAATGTATTACGGTTAAGTTGGTATTTTAGCTTTCGCAAGATATTCAAGTGTTTTTTAACACTAGTTACAACGTTTTCAATGTGATCGTTCCATTTAGCATTGCTACTAAATGTAACACCAAGATGTTTGTGACAATCTGTGATTGGAACGCTTGTACCGTTTAAGGAGAAATTAAAATCAGGCTTTTCGATGTTTGAAAATACCATAATCTCAGTTTTGTCCGGATTAAATGACATAAGCCATTTGTTTGACCATTTGTCCAGTTCCACCAAATCATGACTGATAACAGAAAATATCTGCTCTCTATCAGAGTCAGAGTAACTGAAAGAAGTGTCATCTGCATACAGTCTGCACAGAGATGTCAAATTCCCTGCAATAT
This sequence comes from Perna viridis, assembly GCA_037379345.1. NCBI lineage: Eukaryota > Metazoa > Mollusca > Bivalvia > Mytilida > Mytilidae > Perna > Perna viridis. Next base: position 2,673,909 of record CM074520.1, read on the forward strand.
CGTTTATGTATATTATAAAAAGGAGAGGACCGAGGACCGAGCCTTGAGGAACTCCAGCCGACAGAGAGCAGCTGTTAGAGGATGATGTGTTTAGAATCACCTTTTGACGTCTATCTAATAAATAACTTTTAAACCAGTTAACAAGATTTCCTGATATACCATACGAATCTAGCTTACACATAAGACCTTTATGCCAGACTTTATCAAAAGCTTTGGAAAAATCGCAAAAAACAAAACAGTTAATTTCTTTTTTCTCAAGTGAATTTAGGATGTTACTATAAATTTCAAGTAGTTGGTGGACAGTCGAATGTTTTGGAAGAAAACCAGATTGATATTTGTAGATGAGATTGTTGCTGTGAAGATGGTTGTACACATATTTGAAAATTATTCTTTCCATTACTTTTCCAACACAACTTATTAATGATATGGGTCTATAATTGGATGGTAAAGATGTATCACCCTTCTTGAAGAGAGCAGTCACATTTGCCAATTTCCAACTAGTAGGAAATTTGCATTGCTGAATAGATTTATTAAAAATTTTCTGCAATGGGAGAGCGATTTTATCAGGACACAGCTGAAGCATTTTATGACTGATAACATCGGGTCCAGATGCTTTATTTGGTTTTAGAACCTTAATAATATCAATAATTTCAGACTCTTCTATATGTACGTCCGATAATTTATGATTTGTTCGGTTTTGAAATTCCGGGACTTGATGATTTTCTTCATCCAATTTAGTGATTGAACAGAAATATTTATTTAGTAATGCACACTTCTCGTCATCTGCATATGCTATATCATTTAAATCCTGATCGTTTATAATATTCTGAAGTGGGGGTATAGAGTTGGAACCTTTGTTTGACTTTATCAACATTTTCATTATTTTCCAGTACGCTTTGGGGTTGTTAACATTTTCTAAAATGAAATTGTCCAAATTACTTTCGAATTTTTCTTTTGCTGATTTTTTAAGATTATTAACTCTATTTCTCTGCCTCTTGTACTTAAGAATGTCATCGTCGGTTTTTGATTTTAATGCCCTTTTCCGTAAACGGTCACGTTTTCTTATTTCCCTTCTTAATTTGTTATTAAACCACGATTTGTCATTTCGTCTGATGGTAACTTCCCTAGTTGGAATGGACCTCCCCGCGACGGCCAGAAATGTTTCTGTAAATATATCAGTCATTTGATCTACATCTGTACCGTCGGGAAGGAGGGCATTCCAATCCAGAGCCTGTAAATCAGCTGAAAACTTTTCTTTATTCGTTTTATCATACAACCAAATATGTCTTTTAAAGGCTACGGATTCTTTATGTGGGCACAGTAGGTATACTACAGCTGCATCGTGGTCCGATATTGATCTCGGAACATCAAAAACATCAGAAAAGCTGTACGACAATGTATCACTAATAAGTATAGGGTCTAATAAAGATCTACGTTGGTCAGTTACTCTTGTTGCTTTCTTGATCACATTAGTGAGATTAAACAGATTCATTGTGTCGAGAAGTCTATTATTTTCTCTGACAAGTAAATCCGTATTCAAATCTCCACAGATCACTAAACCGTGACTGTATAGGTAACTTGTACCTATCGAGTGGTTCAAGCGCGTGTAAAATTCCGAATCTGTACCTGGTGGACGATAAACATTACATAATAGAAATTTTTGACCCTTTGCACTAATTTCGACCCAGATAGTTTCATCAACATCATTTTCCAACATATTCATTCGTTTTACATGGATATTTTCCTTGGTTAATATCAAGATACCGCCACCGAACGCATTTCTATCTTTTCGATGAATGGATTTAGAAAATGATTCTAAATGGATTTCTTCGTCCTTAATGTTTGGATCTAAGTGTGTTTCTGTGATGGAAATAATATCAAAATCTTCACAAAACAAGTTTAAGAAATTAAGTTTGTTTCTGATACTTCGGATATTGATGTTACATATCGATAGTGAGTTGTCGGTGACCGATGTCCTAGTAGATGATCCTGGACCAGGGTTCATCTCTATGTTACCGATGATCAAAATAAAATGGAGTACAAAAAGCAGAAAAACAATGTCAATATTAGGATTAACTGACTGCAGGATGGACAGATTGACGACGAGAAATGTACATTTTAGATTAATACACAACAATTCAAAGAAGGTGGATTTTGACGGTTTTAGTGGCCCAGATTTGACAAATCTTCTGTTGTTGAATATACCAATGGCTGCCCTGTAAGTACTAAGGTCACTACCCATCATCTAATACAGGGACAGATATAAGGTAAGTTACCACAGTACAGCCATGGTTATAAAGTGTAACCCGTATCAAATCATCATCACCAAGAGAAAAGATAAACAGATATAAAAATGTACAAAGAGAAACAATATAAAACACAAGATATGGAGACATATACAGGTAGAAGACAAATATCATTTCATTGGGGAATTTAGGGATCATTTTGAGAGATTTTCACGAACACAGAAATGCATTAAAATATGGTAAATCATAAAAGCTGAAAATTTGTATAACTACATGTACTTGTATTTAGTAAATTTAGATATAAAGCATCATTCTAAATAATTGCAGAGATATATCCATCACAATGCACATCGTACCCATTGGGTGGTTTTGTCAGGATTGACAGATCCGCAGAACTGCAACAGCAGAGGTCTAGGACATGTGTTACAGTTCTTCAGGCCTAGCAGCAATCCAAAATCAAAACAAAGTACAAAATACATTACGATGGAAAATACATAAACTACAATATAAAAATATATTTTAGAATAATTCTGAACACGGACTACAGTAACTACAAAACACAAACAAAATGAATTATTCGGGTATCATGAGTAATTTTGAATGCAATACCTTGATATTTTGAATTCAAATGACATTATATTTCATTCATACACATCAAGCAGCATTTGTTTTGATTTTAAATAGCAGGAATGAATGATATACACTTGGTACTTATTATATACAATATATTAAATAACTACTGTTTTTTTAACAGTGTCTACAAGCAAGATATTGGTATTAAGATTATAAAACCTGGTTAATGAAATTATTCCAAAACGAAATCAACTACTTTTTGATTCGCCGGAAAAGATTTAACTCTTGAAATCGTTTTTATAATTAATCATAAAGTCCAGAGAATTTATGAAGTTGTCGAGGAAAAACAATGAGAGAATGAACATCTTTTAATCACACATGTGAAATTTTCTAGTCAAGGTAAGTGGTCTATTCTAAATTTAGCAACAGGAAAAACCCTATGGTGGAACAGGTGAGTATCAATAACCAGGTAACAATAACAATGAAAGATCACGTGTTTCACTTTGACGTGGATATTTTAGAACCCAATACACAGTTCTAATATTAAAACATAAAGAGTACACAGACAAAGAAAGTATTTGGTTGACAGTTATGAATTGTTAATTTGGCAAAAGTTTATTAAGTTTCTACAAATTTATTGTTTATAATAACTAAGTTATTCTACACCATCATTGCTATTCTGGTCATCATTCCAGACACTTTATGACGGTGGTTGCTCCCGGATCCTTCGCTCTAGGTTGGAGATATCGTCATGACAGTTTATAATAAGCTTTGTACTATCTTCTGTACGCTTGACAAATATTCTGCCATCGAAGGTCCAGTAGGCCTCTATCTGATTGTCATTTTTAAGCTTGGCAATCCTCTTGACTAGACTTGTTCTGAACTGCGTCAAATTTTCAGAAATGAATGTACCGTTAGAGTCATTTTTCAGTGCTTTTTTATTGGAGTACACCAGATGCCTATTCCTATAGGATATGAATCTGACAATCACCTGCGATTTACCATTACGCACTTTACCGATGACGTGTGTCCGACCTATGTCCTGAAGTTGGATGTTCAGCTTCATTTTCTGGTTGCATATATCTAATATGAGTTGGTCGGTATTTACTGGATGTGCGATTTTTCCGTCATCACCAATGGGCACGGGTACATTGTGAAATCGGAGGCTTGTTCTACGGGAATACTGTTCTTGGTTTTCCAATCTATATTCCAAGTCAGCTATTTTCTGATACAAAGCATCAATGTCCCTTTCGCGCTCCTTGACAGCAGTAATACTCTCCCTTGTCACCCTTTCAAGATGGGAGATTTCTATAAACTGCTTGCAAATTTTAGTCTCATTGTGTTTAATATCAGCGCTTTGTTTCGCTAGTTCTTCTCGCAGTGATTTTGTTTCTGCTTGTACCCGTTCATTTACTTGTTGCTCAATCATGGTTGATAATGACTGGCCGATTTTACTGGCTAACACAGGGATGATAGAGTCAAGCACCTCGGGACTAGATAATATCTCTAGGACTTTGTCAGCGAGGTTTTTCTGAGCGGCTAATTGCTTCTTTGTAAGTGGTTTCAGCTCTGTCATATCACCAAAGGAGTTGCGTCTCCGGATTTGTCGCTGTGTCTGCTTTTCTGTTGCAGGCAAACCTTCGGGACTTTCTGGACTAGGCCGTTTGTTATTTGTAGGGTCAGTAGAATCAAGAGAATCGAAACCAGTAGTCGAAGTTGGGTTGGGCTGTGACTGTGTAATGAAAGGCGGATCATGTATGGGGGCGTCCATGTTTGTTTTTGTTTTTGTTATTGTTGTTGTTGTTTGTGAGTCCGAGCTCACTATCGAGTTCACTTCAAAAAGTTAGTGTATCAAACAATCACTAAATCAGCTGAATATCAATTGTAATGTACATCTACATTAGTATTAATGTTACAGAAAGTTTCTTTATGTAGCATTCATGTTTTCCAGCTTAAATCCCGAAAATTCCGACGGATATTTTTCAACCTACCATGTCCTGTGAGCAGTGTTCAATGAATCAATGAGGGGGGGGGGGTTAATTCTATTTATGACCCCTAACCTGAAATCCTGGATCCGTCCCTGGACTTTTACTCCACATGTAAAATGAGGGAGAAAATTTAGAACAATCTAATTTAGGCAGTAATTTTCACATTTACATTTTTTTAAAAATGAAATCCAGGAGCTTGGATTTGTTGAAATGAAAACATGCCAAAATCAGGAGCGGATCCAATTAATCTTGATTTTTCAGAACCTTAAAATTCGTTTGTCCTTTAATTCTTTTCAAACTAACTCTAACTTGTCAATGAAATCCTGTATCCACACCTGAAAATGTTGAAAAATACTTATAAGCTCTAACAACCACTATAGTACACTTGTCAAGTTCATCTGAAAATTATACATAGGGTGGTATGACAAGAATGTTGTCAACTTTTCTATCAGTGTAAATGCATCCAGTATGTCCCATTACTAATTTGAGAATCAGGGTAAGAGAGCAGTAGGACGGGCGCGTACATGTCAATTTTACCGGTTACATAGTATTCGTGTAGTGAAAAATTTGGCGAAAAAATTTTTGAAATAGATTTCAGCAAAACTGCTTCGACATTCTCGTTGTATTGATGATATTTTTGAAAAAAAGTGTTGCATTTCTTACTGTATTCCGTATACCTGGTATACTTTATTCCGCGTACCAAGTATTCCGCATTCCTGGTATTCTGTATTCTGCATGCCTAATATTCTGTATTCCGTATACCTAGTATTCTGTATTCCTTAGACCTAGTATCCTCTGTTTTTAGTTATCATCTGAAACTGTTTCCTGTTAAGTTCTCATATAATTCAATATGCAACCACACGAATTTTGATTTTTTTTTGTAACAAAGAACAACGAAGGGCATACGTCATCAAGGCCAGGTTTATCAATATCGAAATAAAAAAAGAGGAAGTTTGCCGGGTCAGAGGAAATTCAGACTTGTCAAGAGGTGTTTATAAACATATTTAAATCAGGTGAACATTCTATATATGGTACATAATTCTCCGCCATTGTATAAATTAGTGTACACCCTAAAAATCCGAACATAATTCTCCGCCATTGTGTAAATTAGTGTACACACTAAAAATCCGAACATAATTCTCCGCCATTGTGTAAATTAGTGTAGGTTACAGACCACCAATTCAACCAATGAGCATTTGGAACGTACGCAAAAATAGTCCTACGCAGAAATTACCCCTGTTCCTCATAGTGCTGTGAAAAAAGTTCTCATCTTATTTTAAAAATTTAAACAGTTTCTGAAAGGAAAAACATTTCTGTACATTTTATAGGTGCATTTTGCTTCTTGTGATGTGAAGCCTAATCTCCATAATGATTTTTAAATATACCCCTATCTTGTGAAAACACTGGGATTTCCCATGCTATTTATAGACCCTTCACTTCCGGTGACCAGTACTGCACTGCAAGTCTGCTAACCCCACATGCCATTCTGAGGATTGTGAGCTGACATATGTAGAATCATGCTGATATATAGTCATCTGCAGGTTAAAGTTAAGGTAAAGTCCAGAGAAGCCATTGAATATTGTGAAATTAGCATAGAAGCCTATGGGAAGTGGAATTAGTGGTTTTTAGCCTGTACACCCTAAAAATCCGAACATAATTCTCCGCCATTGTGTAAATTAGTGTACACCCTAAAAATCCGAACATAATTCTCCGCCATTGTGTAAATTAGTGTACACACTAAAAATCCCAATAAACATTCTAAACAAGATTCATATTTTCATATCGATTTTCAACGTACAATAAAACAAACAGAACTTAGTAATGGTCAGCTGCGTACTAGACACATTCCTCACTAAAATAAGATCATAATTAAATGCAGGCATGATCAAGAACCTCACCTTTGCACCGGACTAGGTTAAACAAAAACAATAATGACGGCCAATAACCCTTGTCATTCATCCATTCCTTAAGAAGATCAGTATTTTCAATCATAATCAGTTTTCGACATTTATAAGAAGAATATTCAGGCTACGTGTAACATAAGTCCGTAATTTTTATCAGAGACTTAATATTTTGACCACCGGGACCGGGTTTACCGACAATACCAAAAAAGATTTTATTACTGTTTCATAGCGAAAAAAAAAAACAAACAAAAAAAAAAACAGAACAAAAACGATGTAAATCTTTGAGGAATAAAAGATAGAAAAATATCGATCATAATAAAAGAAAATGATTTTGATCTCAGGTTTCTATTCATCGACTCCAATGTAAAAAAAAAATATTACAACATGTTTACCCTGATGAGCCGATAAATTCATGGTCCCCGAGTTCCATATCGAGTACATATGATGAAGAATGTATGCGAGACAACATATCGAGGAATTCCGATTGCAATCAAAAGTTTTATTATACTAGTACTTGAACCCATTTTTGTTCTTTCAAATTTTACCAAGTGCTCAACGAGTAATTATAGTTTTCGTCGACTAGTTCAAATTAGTCTGAAAAATCATATAACGGGCTTAAAGGATATATATTCAACAACAGCGAAATGGTGAGACATCATTGAAGGGAGAAGGTAAAGATTCTGAAGTATAAAACAAGAGAAAACTCATCGAAAAAATATGAAAATGCATCTGGCGAAGAACAAGATTAAGTCACAAATAAATCAAACTAAACAATACATATCCATACAACAACTAGCAGCATGAACCCTTTATAATCTGGGTGGCTATACGAAGCTGGAGAATAAAGAACAGGTCTAAAAAGTCACAGTTCTCCTCGTTTGGGGTCAAGCATGTATATTTACTGACGCCATTTCTTAAATAAAAATAAAATGGCGTGTAAAGAACTTAGATCACTAAACATAAGTATATGTCGGCAAAAGACAGCGAAGCGTCATAAATAAGACAATGCAGAGACATCTAAATCCAGGTGTATTGTTTCCTAGGGAATCTAGCCCAATTCCTTCATCTTCAGACCCGGAAGAGGAAGAATAATCAAATATTCCCGAGGATAAAGTAAATAATGCAGTCAGTAATATCTAAATATTAGAAAACCTGCATCAAACCAAAATGTATTGAGTTTTACGTAATATTCACTGGGGTTAAAACTATATGAAACACAATAGCTGTAATAAAAATGTAATTATTCTCTTTTTGAAGAAAAATCCACTAAGTTTCCTTAAGCTACAGGGAAGTGTTTCTCATTGGGTGTACGTGCTGCTTATTTTAATTAGTTATTCCTATTCTTGTTTGTGTTGAAATTCTTTGTACACCAATTTAGAAGAACGCGAACAAGATAAGGTTGAGGCGGGACATTAATTTTACTAGCTGTATATGTCTCTAACTCTTAAGATTTACATGTAGTGAATTCCAAATTAATCGTTCAGCAGTGTTTAATCATGTCATGAAAGGAATTAAAATTAAGATGTACTTTTTCTCCTCTTTTTTTTTCATTGTGCCATTTTTTCTTTTTCTTTTTCTTTGCTTTTATAATGTTTTGCTTCAAAACATACACGGTTACCTTAATGACATATCATAAAGCGTGCTTTTGATGACAGCTGGAACTACTCACTATCGCTCCGATCTGATATTTACATAAAAGTTCCGGATTTTATGGGTGTCATTATATTTTAGCTACTTTTAGTTGTGTCGGACATATTGTTTATATGATGTCTTTTGAGATATTGTTGACGGATTCAACCTTGACCTATTATGATTTTTCTCCATAATCTAAGCTTATAGAAATTTTAAATTAAGAAATAAAATACATAATTGAATTATAAACCTTTGCTGCATGCCAGCTTTGTTATTGTCAAATGACCATTCGTCGCTGTCTTCATTTGACCAGATTTGAAAAATTAATTCTTGCTTTTTAAAGACACTAATATTACATATGTGACAGGCCTTCATAATGATGTCGTGGTAACATGCTCGTCTCGATTGCGGGAGATCGTGTGTACGATCCCTGGTTTAGTCATACCTAATATTCTATGCAATAGATGCTAAATACTGCTCGACCAAGCACGAGACAAATAAGACATAAAGAGATGACAGTTGGGTGCATCTAAATTTGGTGACAAACCTTTATTCTAGCTGGTGCTTCTGTCAAAAACCTATCTAGAATACCTGTCTAGAATAAAGCAGTATTTGTTCGATTGATCAAATCTTCTTATCCTAAAAAAGAATGAAATATCGGTCAATGTTCGTTTAACAACAACCAATCAATCAATCTATGAATAGCTTTCAATTAGTGACTACCCTATCAAAAAGTCAGATGTTATTGGTAATCTTTATAAAACCCTCGCCACAGTTGACCAAGCATGGTTTTAATTGATATCAAAGACATTATTACCTCATTATTAAGGAGTCGATATAATATAATGAAATCTGCATCTGACGCCTTGGGCTGGACTCTCTGTGATCTTAGATAAATAGAATCAATCAAAAGACCAGGATATCTTTGAACAATTTATGTGTTTTGTTGTTTGGTTCTAACATATCTACACAAACAAAGGTCGTTCAACATTTTCATTCTCAGAAAAGAATTTTCATAAGAATGGTACCGGTTACTTAATCTGTACATATGACAGGGTAATTACAATCTGTACGTACGACAGGGTAATTAAATACGGTTGATACTACAAACTTATGAACAACGTGTATATTGCTTAATATACTTATCTCATTTTCGAACTTTAGTACGTTCATTGAATTAAATGGTATATTTTTTGGTTTGTATGTTAGTCTGTTTACCATCTTTCCTTTCGGTAAATTTATGCTTCTTTTTGTTGTTGTTTTTTTTCTTTCTTATTCTTTGTATGATGCCATTTACCGTTCGTATTAATTTGTAGGAATTTTTTACAATTTGGTTAGCTTGATTTCATTTTCAAAGATAAAATATTTCAAACACCTCGATTTCAATAGCTTAAATGTATAAGGCAAAACACCTTACATTATAACTAAGGTTCGATGTTCTCTGAAAGTATCTGATACCATGTACCATGCAACATTTATCATCATTTGATAATTAAGATGACCCTTCTGCAAGAGGCTAACATAAACACATCATAAACACAGTTCTGTTGGCAGTGATATAAAAGCATGATTTAACATCATTGGAATGAGAAAATGTTTCAATAATTCATCACTCAACTAAATGTGTTAAAAATATTAAAAACTGTGTGAAATATAGATAGTTATTTTTTTCTGTACTTAAAGATGTCACAGAGGAATATGTTACCACGAGAACGATTTAATTTAAGCCGCTCAATGTTGCAATGCAACTGTATAAGAAAAAAATATTGTCATGTTGAATGACAGCTATGTATAAATATTTTCAACAAAAGGAATCATTGTACAATAAATTTGGATGGGCAAAGGTTCTAAACTTAGGGAATCTGATGTGACATTTAGGAGATGAGATATCGATTTAATAAATCCATCAATGAATACATTTCCTTTGGATAGCTGAGACTTCAATTCACTCTTTAAAAGAACATTTTAGTGTCCAAAGATGTCAACTCAAAACGGGACGACGTTTTTCACTTACTTAAATGACACCAATGGTACTCGTACGAAATTATACCGAGCTAGGTCGATTTCGTTCGATTCTAGTGGAGAAATAAGGATTTCCATGTACAGTATAGTGTTTTTGGTGTCAGTGTTCGGAAATTTGTTCGTAATACTGACAATAATACGGAACCTCCGGATGCGGACCGTGACTAACGTGTTCCTGTTAAATCTTTCTGTCGGTGACCTTTTGTTGGCAATTTTCTGTATGCCGTTTACACTTGTACCCATGTTGCTGAGGAACTTCATATTTGGAGCAGTCATGTGCGTTTTGATACGTTACCTACAAGGTAAGTGTTTTATCTCTGAATTTTGTTTCAGTCTTTCAGGAGAAAGGGCGAATTGCTTTCTTTTAAGAAGTTGTGTTGTAATGGTCAAAATATTCTTGACGAAATAAATGTCTGCAATTGCATAACTGTTTTCGGTGTTTTGGAACATGTCAAAAATGACGAAAACAGATATTGGCACAAAATAAGCGTAATTTAACAACTCTCCTCTCAATATTGTGTCGTAAGGACAAATGCTTAGCGTCTGAGCACAGCTAATTCCAAGATGTAGTTCTGCATATGAAATACTACAACAATTGCAAGTTCTGTTTGTATTTTTGCAAAGAAGCAAGATTATATTCATCAGATTCAACATAATATTCTAAGCATACATATGTTTATTTTTTTTTAAATCGAGCTGTTTATTGAGTTCTAGAATATAATGAGGTACCGGATATTACCATTTGTTACAGGTTTGTATTACATTCTAAAAAGACTTAAGAGGTTGTATTGAATTTTAATCAAGCTTATACAAAGTATTTTTGCTACTTTGTATATGATTATATCGAAACAAATAACTTAACAAAAATATGTGTATGTACAAAAGCTGTAATATTGTAAACGTTTGTATTGTTATTTAAGTCAAATCAATTAAACAGATAAACTTTATGTGAAGTCGCTGTTATGAACATAAGCGTTGACAAGTTTTTAATACCGACATAGTTGGTCTTAGTTAACATTACTTTGGTAGACCAAATGCATGTAGTCACTCCATGGTACAACTGACCACAGACCAAATCATTATCGTCACTTCAGTCTGCCTTTTCTTAATTAGCAGTCTTTATAGGAATCTGATAGAAGGTGAGGGTGAGTCATGCATGTCAAAAATCCACCAAATTCACTTGTTTCCAATTCAGACTACATAATCAGTCTTAATTATATTTGTGATTCGGTTCTTATAATTTCCAGATGAACACACACACACACATGTGACGACTCTATTCGCTACACTGCTCCATCGGATCAAATTGATACAGGGAAGATATGTAAACGTATAGAAAGGTCTGAAAAATTTCAACGATGTTAGAACTGTCAAATGTTTGGTCGTTCCCTCCGCGGGACTCGAACTCGTACCGCTGTAACATCTATGGCAACACCGCCTGCACAAAGTCCAGCGCCCTAGACCACTCGGCCAGCTAGGCTATATAAATGTCACAGCGGTACGAGCTCGAGTCCCGTGGAGGGAATGACCAAAACTTGCATCGCAAATTTGACAGTTCTAACATCGTTGAAAATTTTTCAGCCCTTTTTAAATGTGACGTCTCTCTCTCTCTCTCTCTCTCTCTCTCTCTCTCTCTCTATATATATATATGAAACTGGCACTTTTCATGAGTTATTATTCTGAATTTGGTTTGATTATGGTGATTTTAGTAGAATATGAATGTATATGTTTGTTTTTTACAAAATTACATATTTGAATAAAGAAGACTACTATTACGTAGAAATATATCATACGTAGACCAAAAAAAGCATCGTTTGTTTGGTGTTATTTTTCTACACAAATGAACATCCCTACCAAAGGCTGTGTCCGTACTCTATAAGGAATGGTACTTAAAAGAACCAATCGGCACTCGCCATATCCCTGATATGACTTTTTGATCTTTTGATTCGATGTCATCACTTAAATACTCTTCAATGCGTCCCAACTCAATTCTTAGAAAATGATCTTTTGGTGATTTTTTTCAGAATTTCACCTTCTTTTTGAGATTTGTCTTTTCTATATTTTTCTCATTTTGAATTGCCTTTCAATATCAGCTACTTAAAACGTACTTTGTAATGGCTAATTCTTCCAATATCTTCCATCCTGTTTAAATTTCACACTTCTCAGGTCTTTCTATTAAATTATCATTTGTTGCGTGAAACTCTTTCGCCAAATCAAATGAAAATCATCCTAGTAAGCGAACTAGTTTGTCAAATAAAATATAAGAGTTAGGCTTTAAGGCGAAATTTTATTTTTTTAAATTTGTCAAATTGATATGTTTTCCAAGAATAAGATTGAATAACATTTTCGAAATTGATTTTTGGGACATTGATGTTTATTTTGGATAGAAAAAAGTTGTAACTTCAAGTTAGTCTAACATTTAACATTGATGTCAACGACCTCAGAACTGTTTTTGGTGAAATAAAATGAAGGTGAAGGGTCATTAGGAAATTGTCATAAAATATCAACTATGTTGTAACTATACAAATTGTTCTCAAAATAGTAAAACGTATAAATATTAGGTAAAATTGTTTTGAGGCATTGGTTCATTGAAGTAACGACATAATAGCGCCACAATATACGTCATTTTACAAAAACTGCAGAGATTTGAAAATATAACTACTGAAAGTATTATCAAAAGTGTATCAATATGTTTTCTCAACTTTTAAATCTTTCAATATCCTCTGATTAATTCTCTGTTGAAATTGAGACTTATTTATATCCCCCCTTCACCTTTAATTCGATTTACTTTCGATAATCACATACTTATCAAACAGTTCTATGAAAAGTAATTTTACAGTAATTTTCTTCAGGTTTTTATTTCTAGTACCTCCCTTTCAAATGGTCTAAAATAAAGATATTATACTGCCATATACATAAAAGTGAATCATTTCAGCTATAAAGGTCCTTCATAACAGATAGTTTCTCGGTTCACATACATAGATTTTAATCAAAATGACCAAATACGATACCAAAACCATTTTACTCATCAATGTCAGTGTAATCAAGAAACAAACTTTCGACAATCGAACCTTTTAATAATGTAACTCTAGAGAAATATGTATCTGTTTAGTTGTGTAACATGACAAACATATTGTCAGTTCTTGGTTTTACTTCTAAATTGATGTGTGTGGGTGAAAAGAATATGAATGTATTTTATCTAGGTCAAAAACTCATGGTATGTCATTTTGGTTATAGACACGAAACACTGGTTACAATTTACGGGAAGACAACGATTATAATATTTTCTATATGAAAAGAAAAGTGATATATGTTCAATAAGATACAAGTATTGGTTTCTACAGATACGCAATTAAACTCTGTATGACCCTTTGCTGAAATTGAGGAATTAAAAAGCATGGACATTCATTTCTTCGTACCATTTTTTCCGGTGGTTCCTTTTATCAGATAATGATTATAAAGACCACAGAGACACTGTTATTGTTGATGTAGATTAGGTAAAGCTAGTTACACAGTTATAAATTGCATCAATGGCAAAGAAAATGACAATGAATAAATACAAATTCGTTACTGACTCCATCCTTCAGTTCGTTCAACTTCTGGATATAACTTCCGGAGTCTCAATTACGGTACTCTATACTGACAACGTAATTGCCCTTGGACGTTGTAAAGCATGATTTTAATAATTATAGTTTTAACAATTTAGACATAGAGAACTCTAAAATTGTTTCCACTAAAACGTCGCCAATATGTTATCTAGACGTATATATATATAATTTATAAACATCTCGGAATGTGATGACTCTATTCGCTACACTGTTCCTCGATACAGGGAAGATATGTAAACGTATAGAAAGGTCTGAAAAATTTCAACGATGTTAGAACTGTCAAATTTGCGATGCAAATTTTTGGTTGTTCCCTCCGCGGGACTCGAACTCGTACCGCTGTGACATCTATGGCAACATCGCCTACAAAGTCCAACGCCGTAGACCACTCGGCCAGCTAGACTATATAAAAAATATAGCTTTCGCTGGCTGGGTCATTCCTCCTAGTTCTAACATCGTTGGGAATTTTTCAGACCTTTCTATACGTTTACATATCTTACTTGTATCGATTTGATCAATTTGATCCGATGGAGCAGTGTAGCATACTGCTACCATACATCGTGTACTATGTTACAACCCTAAATTTATCCTATGAGCAGGAATGACCCGGCCAGCGGAAACTATATTTTTATATAGCCATATATATATACCTATACAACGTCTCAGAATGTGACGACTCTATTCGCTACACTGCTCCATCGGATCAAATTGATACAAGGAAGATAACGTAAACTTATAGAAGGGTCTGAAAAATTCCCAACGATGTTAGAACTGTCAAATTTGCGAAGCAACTTTTTGGTCGTTCCCTCCGCGGGACTCGAACTGCTGTGACATCTATGGCAACACCGCCTGCACTAAGTCCAGCGCCCTAGACCACTCGGCCAGCTAGGCTATATAAAATATAGCTTTCGCTGGCCGGGTCATTCCTCCTCGTAGGATTAATCTAGGGCTGTAACTTAGTACACGATGTATGGTAGTACGGGACAGTTCATCTTTGGTGTTATTATGTAGGGTAGAGGATCAAATTAATAATGCATGTCACAACAAATCAATATTATACAACGTCTCAGAATGTGACGACACTATTCGCTACACTGCTCCATCGGATCAAATTGATACAAGGAAGATAACGTAAACTTATAGAAGGGTCTGAAGAATTCCCAACGATGTTAGAGCTGTCAAATTTGCGAAGCAAATTTTTGGTCGTTCCCTCCGCGGGACTCGAACTCGTACCGCTGTGACATCTATGGCAACACCGCCTGCACAGTTTGGTATTGGGTTTTATTGAAACAGACTGATCACTTTTCCGAAAGTAAGTTCACGAAAAATGGACTTTTTGCATGATTCACTATATTCACTGGATGACTAAAAGAAATATTCTACATTTACATATTTTATTGTTCTTATATTTATTTTGAATTAACTCGATCGTCATTTCTACTAATCCCAATTTTATATGAGTTTTAAATAGTATTACTCACTATAACATCATGCTGGTATTAACGAGTATCTTTTACTTAAATGTCGTCAACTATTCTGATATGACTTGAAATAGAAAATATCAAATCACAAAAAAACCAAAAAAAAAAAAAAAAAAAAAAAACCAAATAATAATAAAATAAAATAAAATAAATAAATCACGTTTTTTTATAGTTTTTCTTCATTAATTGTGTTTTATTGGTCAATCGACTCAATTCTGTCAAAGCTAGACATTTAGAAAATCGTATCTGAATGAACTTTCGAAAAGAAATTGCCGTTGTCGAGGAGGTGCGGGAGTGTCAATCAGAACAGTGTTAGTTTATGACAAAATAATATATTATTGACATGGTTTGCCGGGTGAAGGCTATAACGAACAAGGGAGTTATTTATCAACAACCATTCTTATCACAACTCATCAAGCATCCCTATCTGTTCAATTGATAACCTTTTGTAAAATCCCATAGCGACCAGAAAGTCAATTATGCTGTTCGTCCGTCTCATTTTTGTCTCATTTACTCACTCATCTCAATAGTTGAATTTTATGGCGTATATTAAAGGTTTAGAAGCCAACGCATGAAGATTCCTATGATAGTTCAGTGGTCATATATATTCATTCATAACTTTATTTCCTCTTACAACAGATATGACAATACAAACAATTACATATACATATCATGCAGACAAACAGAAAATATAAGAAGTAATGAATACATACAAATACTTAAGTAAGATCAATACACAAAAGAAGACATCAGTGATTCTATTCTACTAGTCTAATACTTTAAGTTATTCCCGCATTAGCGTATTTACATTCCGGCCCTCAAGAGTTTATTGTAGTGACTTAGGCATTGAACGATGTGTAAGTGACAAAGTCTCATAAAGTCATAAGGGTCAACGTAATCAAATACTACATTTTTTCCAAGTAGTGGTACGAACAGCGAATTTTCGTCATATTCATATAATTCGGTAAATACAAATAGCGGAATTTTTTTAATTAGTAGGCTCCAAAATATATCCTGAATTAGAAGCGTTGCTGGACATTTGCATATCACATGAACAAATACGTTTGAATATATGGTTACATAGTACACATAAGCCTGCTATAATATTTGGTGGGTCTGTAAGAAGTTTAATCACAAAATAATAGTTTCTAATATCATACTTTGTTTTGGCTAAATTCCAGAACGGGGATAATTCAACACAGTCTATTACGCGTTTAAATCTTCGAAAGTCATTATCGGCATTTGTTCGGTGGTTCCATTTGTCATCTTGTACAGTGGAGAGCGAATTGTTCATAATTTTTTTTCTATTCAGTTTTTGCTGGGAATACACCAGTGAGTAAATAGTCCTTTAGGTAACCATGAAGTTCGTACTCGAATAATATATTACATATATCCGGCACAAAACCAAGACCAATGCGATCAGAGTCAGCTAAAGAAGAAAAGAGTCGAATAAGGAATATTTTTTTAGTTAAATGAATGCCACTTAATGATATCAGCTTTTGGAGAAAACAGTCGTTTCTTTTTTTTTCTATGGAAACAGTAATCGGACGTAGTCCTAATAGACTCTCACACATATCAGATCGTGTCCTCGGCTTCAAATCCAGAATTTGCTTCGTTATGAAATGTTGGAAACGGTTCAGATTACATATTTCTGAAGATTTAATGTTAGTCCATGTTTCACAACCATATAATACAGATGGTAACACTATGGAATTGTAGAATTTAACCGTGACTTTCGGATTTACAGATTTATCATTAAGTTTATTCAGTGCAAAGAAAGCATTACGCCCTTTCCGACATGCCTTTGATATACGTTCGACCGATTTAAATGTACAGTTAATTTGAACTCCCAAGTGAATATAATCATCCTGTAAAGGAATCAAGAAGCCACCTAGTTTCCAAGGATATATATTTTTTTGGGTGCAGGGATATTTCGAAAATTGAAATACTGCTGATTTCTCAGGATTAAAACGGAACTGCCATTTGTATGCGTACTGTGCACATACATTTAACATCTCTTGAAGATCGGAAGATGATAGACTAACGCAGGATACATCATCTGCTAATGCAGGGCAACAATTCACAACATTATATACTCCTGTAATATTGATAAAGTTTTCTAATTTAGATAACATTTCATCTATAAATATTAAATAGAGGAAACCTGACAAGACACCCCCTTGCCTTACCCCTGTTGAATCCGGGAAAAAGGGTGAACGTGACTGGTTAGCAATAACATCACTAAATGTATCAGTATACATATCATTTATAATAGACCAAATTTTGTTGGTTATGCCAAGGCTATATATTTTATACATTAATCCTACTCTCCATACGGAGTCAAACGCTTGCTTCTATCTAAAATGCTACATACACTTTACCTGACAATTCTACATTGTGAGAAATAGTTTCATGCAGAATTAATTAGGCAGTGGAAAAGCCAATGTGTTTTTTGAAATCGCTGCTGTTGGGGGTTTGTAAAATGTTCACTAAGAATAAGGGACGTAATGGGTCTATAACTTTCGAGTGCAGTTTTGGTTTTAGTACTACCTTGTAGATCGGTACTATCAGTCCGAGTATCCATCGTTTTGGTATTCAACCATCGAGAACAATGCGATTCAGCAATGTACAGAAGAATTGGACCATTTTATTTCCGCCGAATTTTAAATGTTCGTTTTGGATTCTGTCATGCTCTGGGGCTTTTTTAAGCTTCAAATTTGATATCACTTCACAGACTTCTTCCCCTGTTATTACACCATCAGGTAAGACTTCAAATTTGTCACAAGATGTTTTTAGAATATCAAGGTATTTAGTTTCAATTTCACTTTTAAAGTTATTGTCAAATATTTCACGACTATGTCCACTATATACCTTTTCATAATACGGCGCAAAAGCATTTGAGACGGATTCTGGGGTATTGCATAGTTTATCGTTATAGACGATCTCTGGATATATATTTGACCTCTTTTTCGTAAACCGTTTTAAAGACTTCCAGAACATACGGATGTCACATTATGCAAACTTGTTTAAGTCATCATAGCACTTTTGATCGAAATACTCGCATGCAGCTAATTGTTTATTTCTAAAGTCATATTTAGCAGTTTTGTAGTTCTTATAACTATCAAATCGCGTACCGCGAGGTCGGCCCTCGGAAACCCATATCTTACGCATCGTACGTTCTTTCTTGTGTGCTTCTTTTATGTCGTTTGTCCAATAAGGTTTGGTCTTAGGATTAAAGACATTTCTCGGAATGGTTGAGTCAGTAGCGTCATTCACAATAGATACAAACGAGTCAATGTCAGTATTACTACATGTATTTTCAATGTCTCTGGATAGTGCTTTTAACGGTTCGCTAAGGTATAACTGATATTGTTCTTTTTGATTGTCTGTTACACGGTGCCAGGACGGAAGTTTATTACACTGCTCTAGTATTATATAAGGATTAGTTTCTAGAGAAATCGATATTACAATCGGAAGATGATCTGATGTAGAGTTTACGCTCCCTTCCGCAAGGATTTCGTAACACCTTAACTGCCTTTGTACAACATCGTCAAATAGGATATAGTCTAGCATTGACCTCTTTATATAAAATGTATAATTTGGGTCCTTATATTTAATGTTGTTTCAGGATAAAACAAGTTATGCCTACTAACAAAATTCAATAACTCTTTAGACTTTCTTGAGTTTGATACATCTCTATCTTTTTCTAATTAACTACCATTAAAATCACCCCCAATCAAGACATTACCATTGTTTCTGTAATACGTATATAATGCATCTATAGAGTTCAATACCGTGACATAGTCATCAATACTTTCACTTGATGGCATATAAATACCTAGAATGTACAGAGGGCTAGATAATTGATTGTTTTAGTTCAATACAAACAATCCTCTCGGAGTATATTTCGTAAATTTCATTTATGGAGAACTGTAGAGAACTTTTATACAAAATTGCTATTCCACCTTTCCCATGATAAGCTTTGTATTCAGGTGGTAAATGAGCAGACTTAGCAATACAACAATAATCATTTTCTAAGCTATGCATGAAACCTAGGGAAGATTCCTTCAATTTATGTTCAGATATTATGCAAATATCACACAGTGTCAAATTTATAAGTTCACTTAAGCACATTGTTGAGGACATGATACCTCTCACATTCCATGACACAATCGTAAGACTGCACATGACTGATATGAATGAAAGTATAATCACTAATAATAAGTTTAATAAAATGTAACTAATCATGATTGGTTGAAGAAGTTTGCGCCATCGACATGTTCGTAATGATCATCAGAGAGTTTCTGTTGCTAATCTCTTTCACTTAACCATTAGCGACAAGACACCCCTTAGGGCCAGAATGTATTTCCCTTTACAATATGAGCACTTTCTTCAGAAACATGAAGTTTAGCGGAGATGAAACGCTGCCGTTCGCGTCTATTAAACAATTTTAGAATGTAACATCTACATGTCTGGACTCTAATTAGAACCTCACGCGCTGACTTTGAGTCAATTCCGGATAAAAAAAAACCGTGGTGTTTTTCGACGTATTTTTACACCGGAAAAGAACATATCATCTTCAGGTGACTTCATCTCTTCAGTTTTGCCATCAATCTACGACGAATTTGGTATGTAGCGTCAACCGATGTCGCGTTTTTGTCAAGATCAGAACGTATACCATGCACGCTTTGATCTGTTGCTGAGTCATTACCTTCGTTAGAAGAGTTCACTTGTTCACTTATTCGTACGCTAATATTGCCAGTGGTGTTTCCATTTGTCGCTTTGCCGTTATAAGCAGACTGATCGCTTGGTTGAACATTCGTCAATCGTTGAACAATGTTACGGTCAATATTAATGTCAGCTGCACTCACGACGGTTGTTTTTTGGAGTACTCGGTGGGTAACTAATGCGTACGATTGTTGACGCGCAGACTTTAAATCGGACATGTTCTTCTGAATAGTTTGTATCAATTTACTGTGACGTAAAGATTCAGCATCTGAAAGTTTAACGTTAGTGAGATACTCATTGTAATCAAATTCACCAATTGCATTGGCTTTTTGCCTGAACAGTTTGAAGTTTGAGTCATATTGCACGCACTTCCTTTCGTAGCTAATACGGAGATTGTCTAGTTTCTCATCATTTTTTGCTAGATCATTTTGTAATTCTGATTGCTTCGTTTTAGCGAGTCTATCTCTTTTACATGATCTTTTTCACTTTTTTCGAGTTCGACTAGTCTCTTTAACACCGACTGGAGTGTGGCTCTTGATCGAAATTATGGAACCAGTAGTAAAAGTAGAGTCCTGGGACTGTTTTTTTTTCGTTTTCTATTATCGGGTTTGAAAATATCATCAATACCAATTAGGTCATCAGATATGAATGATTGTAGCACATATCAGTCACGGGCATATTTGTCACTAGACGAACCATTTACCGTGTTTTTTTTCTAGTAATCAGTATACCTGAAGGGCACCCCTGTAAAGACCGGGCACGACACACAAGAATTCCCCTATAAAATGTTATTGTTTCATCAGATGATTTGGAAATGTCATATTGATTAACCTGGCCAAACAATGTTCGTCTAAGAATTGTGTGATTCAGCTACAGGACGGATCATTATTCATATTGACTCGATGGAGATCAGCTTTTAATGAACTACATATATTTCTAAGTCTCGTATGAATTATATTTATCTTTCTCATACCATAATTATTAATAAATGGGAGGTTTTGAAATAGGTTGGTTGATCCGCTCTTTGAAAATGCCTAAACTTTTGGAATGTTTTACGTCAGAATTTAATTGAGTAAGTTCCACTCTCTTATTGTGTTGAAAAAGATTGATTTACAAGTGCTAGCCAAACAATGCTGTTGTACACCATAGTCATCATTGTTTCGCAGGTTATATTGTGTTACTTCACTTACTAATGGAGATAATAGATCTATAAGATATAGTGGGGCAGTATTACTATGAATAGAATAAAAAAGCTTGAGGCGTCGATGCTTTCGCCTATCAATTAACCGTTCCCAACCGGTTTTAAAGTAAAGAGATTCCCCGCTGGCAAACAGGGGCAAACTTGTTACTATCCTGCCAGCTTCTAGTTGTATTTTTTTTTTTAAATATCAGATTCTAGCTCTGTACAACAATCCCAAACTTCACACGCATACTCCATTACAGGTCGAATTAACGTCAAATATATATGAGTCAAATTATTTTTACTTAACACATATTTAAGCTTCTTAAGGACGCATAATTTTCTACTAACAGACTGAGCAATATTAACAATATGCATGTGAAATTTACCATTGCAGTCAAAAGTAATGCCTAGATGCTTATGCGATGAATCAAATTGTACTGTTTCGTCTTAAAATAATAAGTTGATATCGTTTCTTCTGTATCATTATTAATAGTAAGCAATGGCTTTGTCTTCTGAGAATTGAATTTCATCAACCATTTACGAGACCACAAATCCAAATTTCCAAATCGAAATTCAAGATATCTTCGATAGTTTTAGGATGATACCTTGACAACAGATGATAACAATGATATTGGCCTATAATTTTAAACTTCCGATTTATCTCCCTTCTTAAACAGATGCATTACACTTTTTGGACGTCAGCATGCTTATAGTCCTAAGTCATCCTTTGAAAGGATTTTGGTAGGGAAAGCGGACTCTTTAAGTAAACAATAGTTGCTTCATGATCACTATATTGTCTATCGACTTAAATGACATCAGAATCTAGAACATTACAATCCTCAGTTACAAGTATTGAGTCCAACAACAAATGATGTGTGTCACACAATCTAGTTGGTTCCTTGATTGTATTCGTAAGACCGTTCAATCGCATACTATCATGTATTTTATGATTTCGATTAGAGAGAAAATCAACATTAAGATCACCTACTATCACAACATAAAACGAAAAACTTATTGTATTCTAAACACAATTTTGAAAATTTTCCCAAAACAGAAAATTATCGGTTGTCGATATATAGTGCAAAGTAACATTTTATAATTAGGAAATTCTATCTCTAATCATATAACTTCCCCATTAAAGGATAGATGGTAGATAGATGATGATAATTGAATGGTCAATACAAAATTAGTCGATAGGTCATAATAACTACAAAGTGTAAACAAACACATCTTTCCTCCAGTAAAGGTAACAGCGGTGAAAACAGAAAATAAAATTGAAACATAAACAAAATAAATTGAAAGGAAATGTAAAATGAACAAATAAGCAAAGCCCATTTCTACATGGATTGGGTAATCAGAAAAGTTTGAGTCGGGAATTCTGTATATAAAGCGAAGGTTTGATACATATTGAAATATTTCGTTTTGCACGATCTTTATCATTTGTGTATAATACTATCTGTATTACAAAAAACAAAAACATAAACAAAAACAAAACATAACAAAAAAACAAAACAAATAAAAGTAATTAATAGCGAGCCCCGCGAAGCGGTGTGAGCTCTACTGTTAAATTACGTGTACTTTCTTAATTTCCCTTTAGGTTCCCCAATATACTAACGAAAACATGTCCCGGAAGTAACATAAAGTGACTGTCCTTACGGAGACATTTCCTCGTATCACAACTCATACGTTATGCCAGAGCTTGCCGAAACTACGCAGACTTTTTGTATCGCGCTAGAACTCTAACAAATAGGCTTCTGGAACAGGGTTATGTTGCTACAAGATTGAAGTCATCTCTACAGAAGTTTTATGGTCGTCATCATGAACTCGTGGATCGTTATGGTGTATCCATCTGCTCCATGAAAACTGATTTATTCAACGGGTCATAGTTTTCCTTTCCTCGTTTGTCTATCCCGGACTTGACTTTTTATGAGCAAATCGGCGGGTGTTTCTAGAAAAGTGGAGGACGCTTACCCTACCGGTGCACCTGGTCCATGCTCCCAATTTTTAGTGGAGTCCGAGTTGATCATTTGCTTTTGTTACTTTGTATGTATGATTTTAGTTACTTTATGTTCTTTGTTGTGTGTGTCTGTTTTCCATGTCTGGTCTTTGTCCCTGGATTATATTCTTTTGATTACCGCTATAACCTTGGTTCCCTTGATTACTCTTTCATGTCTGGTCTTTGTCCCTGCATTACATTCTTTTGATTACCGCTATAACCTTGGTTACTCTCTCATTCCTTCAATCAAACAAATAAAAAAAAATACAGATTAAGATAACGTTTCAGTAAAAATAAATTCAGCATATCTGACAGTTTGCAAGTATTTTTCTAAATTGAAGTGAATGTTACGGAAAACACGTGGATGTAGTTCTGTTTACGTGTATCTCCATTGTTACACTGTTGCTGTTGTAAAGAACCTAATCCGCCTTGGAAAAAATATAACTCCGATTGTATTATCAAAATCGAAGCATAGCTTTTCTAAGATAGGAAAGGCAATCATTTTCTTGCTTGTAATTTGCAGTTTTCGTCTGAATTTTGTTTACGTCACATGATATATGTAAAATATTCCCACCATCCGTGGAGAACTGTAATGTTTCCGGTATCTGTACATGTACAGATTGATCTGATATGCCAAAACTGAAATGGATGTTGCTAGAGATGCCCGTAAGGGATAAAAAAAAAATTAAAGTATTGCGAGGTGTTATTGACCATTTTGAGAGCGAGGGGAAAGGGAGATATGGGGTTGGAATTTTGGGGGGAAAATTATTCAAGTTATGCATTTATTGAAAAAAAACTCCCCCGTTAATTAAAAAGAAAGATTTTCAAATAGAAATATTGATTTTGCTTGCTGCTTAAATATAAATGAAAATATTGCACTTGCAAAGCAAGAATTTTCAACCGAGTCGTCGCTCCTTTTTGTAATGTCCTTTATTATTTTTTACGAGTCTCGCAGACGTTACATGTATGGTAAAGCTTATTGAAAATCGGACTACGTACTACATATTCCGTTTAATCGTTTGAAGGTAAAAGTCAAACACACCTAACTACATGTATCATGTGATCTATTTATAACTTTGTCAAGATTGTAAATAAATAAATGGGACATTTAAATGCCATGTGATTTGGAATTCTTGTTTTTTAGAATGCCTGTTCCAAGTCAGCACCAATGCGGTTGTTTCAAACTTTCCAGTTTTTACCCTGATATTGCTATTTGTTATACGGAGTTTCTTGTTGAATATTCCTTTTGTCTTTTGCCTAGAGCGCATCAGTTCGGTATTCTGTTCTTATCCTTCATGATTAAATACATTATTATGTCAGCGTTTTTTGTTTTCAGGTTATGATTTCGGTTTTGTCCTGTACTTTTTTTTTATGATTTTGCTGTTTTTTTTTTTGTTAAGGTTAATAATCTGATTGTATCAATATCAAAATTACAAAAAAAAAAACAAAAAAAAAAAAAAAAAAACAGCAAATAAGATATATGTTCCTATCAAAAACATATTGTCAAAGTAGTTTTACAAGTATGGCTCTGCAAAAGTAAATCGCTAACCATTTAAACTTCACAGCAAGTCTAAAGAATCATTACAATTTTGTCTTATTAAAGTCCCACTATATACGATGAATGAAATGCAATGTATTTGATTTTTATCCACTTAATGTTTTGGAATCTTTTAGAGGATCATAACCGTAAAGTCCATTAAGCAATAGTACATAAACCTAAACGTACCGTTCGACCATGGCAGAAATTTTAAATATACAACAAAGAATAAATACCATATACCACACTATATGTGAAGTTGATATGTAAGAATTAGTTATTGCTTCATTTGTATTATAATAACACTGGACAACTGTCTCTGTATAAATGGTGATGTGAAAAGAAAGGAACTGACACTCACATTTTTTGCTAATAGAATTAATAGAGTTGCTCAATTGCTTTTGTTACTTTGTATGTATGATTTTAGTTACTTTATAGTCTTTGTTGTGTGTGTCTGTTTTCCATGTCTGGTCTTTGTCCCTGGATTACATTCTTTTGATTACAGCTATAACCTTGGTTCCCTTGGTTACTCTTTGATTACCGCTATAACCTTGGTTCCCTTGATTACTCTTTGATTACCGCTATAACCTTGGTTCCCTTGATTACTCTTTGATTACCGCTATAACCTTGATTCCCTTGATTACTCTTTGATTACCGCTATGACCTTGATTCCCTTGATTACTCTTCTCTAAATCCAATTAATTTATTACAAGTTACCTGTAATGTACTTGTAATGTAGATGTAGTAGTTTTTTTAACGTTTGTATAAGCAATTTATTATTGTCTTTCATCCAAGTCTATAATTTTTTTAATCTGGCTAGATCGATTGTAGAAGAAAATCATCGTGAACGTCTTATATTCAAATTCCTAAAATTCAAATAAGACATTTTTACTGTATGGTAGAACTAAGTCAAACTTCTTAACGACAAATGATCACTAATTTGATACTAAAAAAGCAATCAAAATTCTAGATTAGTAAGCATATGAAGATAACACGTTTTTTATTTATCTATAAATCTCCTCAGTCAGTAATTTACATTTTGATTTCTTTTGACATCTATATCGTTTTGGACATGACATATGATTTTCTGATTAACTAGTCTACATGTACGAAACAAATTCAATTTAAGTTCTTCTTCTAATATACTAATGTTTCTGTTCACTCTTTCAACTACCAAGATGCTAAAAGTTATCGCACTACCGCAGTTGTAAGTCTTGATTGATGATCCATACAAAATAGCATGCTTATAAAATCACTGAAAGCTTCGGTTTTATAAGTTCTTGGCAAACATTTTTGATATCATTTGTCAGAGTTCTTCGTATGTGCTACGAAGACCTCATCAAAACAATAAACACCTTCATTTCTAGATTAAACAACTTACTTTAGATACTGTTTGTTAATCTGGATGTGTGGTTTTCTAGATGAGAAGTAAATATGTCAACGGGAACCACAGAGTTAATCAAAGTGTCACAAAACATGAATTATATGCAATTGTCAGAATAATTATCTTCATGAGTGGTTTATGTACTTACTCAGTGACCGTAATCATTCATTTTACTTTGTAATCTCCTGAAGTAGCCCAGGAAAGCATTTAAAACCAAAGAGACATTAAAAGGTTATCTTCAAAGAACCGATGTATTGTCTTTCATATGTTTTATTTTTCCTCGCTTTGTGGTATTTAGTGGTCATATTGTCGTTATATCTGTAAGTCCGTTATTTCGTCCACCCGTAACTTTTTGTTAATATTTCTCTTCAAATACTTATTTTATTGAAGTCACTTGATATTCTGACAGAAGGCTTATATAGGTATGTCATATCGTGGGATTCGTTTGGCGAACAATATTTAATTATGATCTTATTTTGCCCGTATGGTTACTGGGATTTAGGTGGAGCGGGATTATCCTTATTGAGCTTCTTAAATGAATGAAATTCATGCTAGTGAAAAGTAACTAAAGAAATTATAGCGAAGTGGGAAAACAATAGGGAAATAAATAAGTATATTGATCCAATTAAGATATGACGTTTTTTGGTCGATATTACAATTACTTCAATATTTGATAAAATAAAGTAAAGATGTATTGTACATTACACATATCTACACAAATACATACCAATGTCTGAAATATTCAATACCATACAAAGAAAGAGTTTCTGCATTTTGGTAAATGTTATCCTCGAAGAGCATCATATTGCTATCCCATGATCGTGCTATATAATATCTGCTCGGAACAATATACACTAAATTATTACAATTTCTGAAAGAAACAAAATAATTAGAGAATATAGATACTTCAAGGATAACAAATACAATTAAGTGGTCAGTACATCTTGTAGTAATGATTGAATTTATTTAAATTAAAAAGGAAATTCGAAAGAACACTGATACAGCTCTTTTATATGCCTCATAAGTGATAAGTTTTTCTAAGTGCATAGAAGTCTATTCTCTTTTGCAATTTAACATTTAACAATTAATAAAAGGAAAATAAAATATGATTAAATCTTTTGTTGAGTGTTGCAATTAAGATTTGCTGCTGCACGGGCAAGGTATGGAAGTATACCATAAACCGCCCTAATGTAAACATATAGTGCAGAAAATTTGATGTATCATTTCTAAGGAAAATTTCATGTGAAAAATTGATTTGTTGCAAAACATATAGGGTGAGTCCACGACGATCGGACAGAAAAGTAGTGTTGAACTATAAATATCCTTTTTCTCTACTTTCACTTTCGTTTTGCACTCATCAAACCAACCTTTCAGAGGAACATTTTTATGTTATAATGAAAAAAATTCTGAACAAAACAAATGTTATTATATAGTGTTATGTTTACTCTATTTTATACGTAAATGTTCATATATTTTGACAAAACAAAAGTTTGTACAGAGACAAACAGAAAACCCACTATATTTGTATACCTTCCATGTTTTAACGTACACTCGCTCAGGGATATGCAATGCAAGACCGGTACCTCATAAAATATACCATTATTTGTACTTCATTACAAAACAGTGTATTCATTTGTGCCTACATACAATAAGGGTAATAATAAAATTACTGAACACTTATCCAATCCATAATCAAGCCGAGTAAAACAAATCTGGCAAAATATATACTCTTTAAACTAAAAAGTGGTAAATGTTCCTCTTACTAGAAAGTACTACATGTAGATAGCCGTGAATTGTTTACTCAAATGTTTTACTTAATTTATTGCAATACAAGGGGACTCTGGGACTCCTCATAACTCCTTGTTTTCTACCTGCGCCCCTTTTCTGCAGATTTTCCATGATTTTAATTTTGGAATTAATCATCATTGTGCACTGAATGGTTGACCGCATAAATTAGAGAAATGATACCACAATGTCCTAATTTGTGATAAATTACAATAGATATGAGATTAAGCCGTTATGTAAAAAGACACCGGATTTCATTAACTGATGATAAATATAACAATTGTCTAGACCTTAACAAGACAAATGGCAATTTATTTCCGCTACAAGTATCACGGATTCAACTTCTGGAAACAGGCTTATATTTAATTAAAATCACAAAATATATATATATATATATATATCAATATACGTTTCAACGAAAGGGCATTTATTTCTGGAAGGATACTATAGAAGTGCTTATACCCTTTAATATAGTGTCATAGTTTTTTTCCTCTTCTTCTCTACCCCTGACGTGATATGAGCAACACGGGAGTTTCTAGAAAATAGAGGACGGTACCCTACCGATGAACCTGGTGTATGTTCCCAGGTTTTAGTGAAGTTCGGGTTGCTTGTACTTCTGTTTCCTCTTATATGTTATTTTGGTTATTTCACGTTTCTATATTGTGAGTGTCTACTGTTTCTTTCTGGTCTTTATCATTAGAATATATTCTTTTGAATACAACTCCAATCTTGGTTCCTTGATCATTCTTGACCCAATTATTTTGGTTTTGTGTTAATTTAGCATCTACCAGTCATTAGAAACTTGTGTTGACCGACTTGGAAAAAAGATATTAAGTGATGTTGTTGTATTCATTTACTTGTTGTACGAAATAAAGTCGAAAATAACTGGCTCGAATTCGGATGACTCGAACACACAAGATTTCTTGAACTCAATTCAAATTATTTAACTGATCTCCAACAGAATCAATATAAATAACCTTAAATTTCTCAAATAATCGGACCGACTTATCAGTCCATTCGGTAATAAATCTTAGAGAATAACCGTCACTAACTCGAACTCGTCAGACATTATTTGAGTTTGGGTAATAAAAGTTAAGTTAATTACAGGTAATATAAGACATCACTAATTGGGTAGTTTTAATCTAACAAAGTACTGATTGAAATTCGAGAATGTTCCGAAGGCATAGTGAAGGCATCAAAGAAAATTCGAGAAGAACAAATTATTGACCTAGGAGTAATTCGAACTATGAAAGTTTTAAAAGCAAACCCAGCATTTTTAATGTCCACAAATCAACATAACCTTCCAAAAGCTAAGTTCGTAGGAAGTTTAAGCAATTTCTAACGATAAAGTCAAACTCGGACCGGCAAAGAAAAAAAAATCCGGAAATATACGAGCTTCATCTGATTACAGGGTACAGGGTATATTTGTGATAAGAACTAGTGTAAACCAAACCAAACAATGTTATTTCCTACAGCCTGTTTAAAAAGAATATTTAAAATTAGTTTGTAATTAATGCAGTATTATTTTTTAAGTTTTAGACTGCAGCCCAATCGACGTGAATGACGTTACAATAACAAACCATGATTATAAGTAAACTATTCAAATGGCTTGTTATAAACTAAATAAAACATAAACATAGTACTTTTAAAGGTTTTTGGTGAACTGCATGTTCATGAATTTGATATCTCTTTTTGCATCCCTTTTCAGAGATCTCATTTCATCATACATTTCCTTATTCGTCATTTCCGTCCTTCCCCATAAATTAATTTTGCTAGGGAGACATGTGCACTTGTGATCATTCAATGTCTACTCATTTTTCAGATAGTTGCGTATCCGTAACTTTCTTGATTTTTTCCCTTCTCGGGAAAAAGTTAATCTTTCTTATATACATTTAGGTGTGGACAATACTTTTTTTGATATTTAAAACTTTGTGTCCAACATTCAATATTTCTCTTACATTCAATAAAAGAGAAATAAAAATGATACTATACACATACTACTTGCAGTTGAGAGTGATCTACTATACCACGTTCAACTGCAGGCAGTATGTGTTATATCATACTGAATATACTGAAGTTCGTGTTCCACGGATTCTATAAACAGTTTGATGAGTTGTTCTTTAGTAGAAACTGGCGAATTTTCATTCGTCTTTGCTATGTAAAAGGAAAACTATTGACCAAATTATACGACAAAACCCATGACTTATCATTCTGTATTGTCAAATTTCCTTCCATCTTTCGCCACATCCTATCAGCACTTCGTATGAAGTTTTCATATCATACCTCATACACTATACAAGAGTTTGCCGTATCTATGCAGACGTTTTGAATCTTACCAGACTTCTTACAATAAGTTATAGGCTTCTGGAACAAGATTTTGTTGCTATAAGATTGAAGTCATCACTACAGAAGTTTTATGGTCATTATGAACTCGTTACGATATATCCATCTGCACCATGAATACTGATTTGTTCAACGTGTCATAGTTTTCCTTTCTTCTTCCGTCTACCCTGGTTTTCTATGTTCTATTTTGTGTGTGTGTGTGTATGTCCGTTTTCCATGTTTGGTCTTTATCCATGAATCACATTTTTTAATGTAATCGTCAGCCTTATATCTTGACACTTAGAGATCGATGGTAAAGGAAAAGTATTGACAAAACTTTACGACAAATGTGAAGACTTTACATTCAGCAGAACTGATTTTCAACTTTCCTTTTATCTGTGGCAACATCCCTACAGCACCTGCACATGGAGTTTTCATATCACAACTCATACGTTATGCCAGAGCTTGCCGTAACTACGCTGACTTTTTGTATCGCGCTAGACTTCTTATAGTTAGACGTCTGGAACACAGCTATATTGCTACAAGATTGAATTGATCACTACAGAATTTTTATGGTCGCCATCATGAACTCGTGGATTTTTACGACGTATCCATCTGTACCATGAAAACTGTTTTGTTCATCGTGTCATAGTTTTCCTTTCCTCTTTCGTCTACCACGGACTTGACTTTTGATGAGCAACTCGGCGGGTGTTTCTAGAAAAGCAGAGAACGCTTATCCTACAGGTGCACCGGGTCCATGCTCCCAGTTTTGAGTGTTGTCCGAGTTGCTCATTTGCTTTCGTTACATTGTATGTATTACTTTAATTATTTAATGTTCTTTGTTGTTGTATGTCTGTTTTCCATGTTTGGGCTTTGTCTCTGGATTGCATTCTTTTGAATTCCGCTAGAACCTAGATTCCCTTGATTACTCTTTGATTTCAGCTAGGTATCCTTTGCACAATTGTTGTGTTTTCATTTCTTCATTTACATTTTACTTTCCTTTTTATTTTTGCAAACTATCGTCTGATTTTTTTGTTTAGGGCAGTAGTATTGAAAATGGGCAACGAAAAGGATAAGAAAAATATACGTTTCGAGCGGGTGGTATACTCAAGTATACTACCCTCCTGAACTTGCTTATGAAGGTGGTGCACTTGCAAAAGGGTGGTATACCAGAATAGTTCATCTTCTTAAACCAATGGAAAACGTAGATTTTTATATGAAGTGTGATTATTCAAATAATGAAGTTAAGACAGGAAGTATAGACACACACAAAAAAGAATCTGAAATTACCAAAATAACACGTAAAAGGTAACTAAAGTAAAAGAACAATCCTGATTTCAATAACAATTGGGAGAAGGATCAGGTACACCGGAGGGTTAAGCGTCCTCTGTTTTCTTGAAACAACCGCCGAATCACTTAAAATTTCACGTCTAAGGTAGACGAAAAAGGAAAGAAAAACTATTACATAGCGAGCAAATCGATTCTTAGGGTAAAGATGGATACACCATAGCGAACCATATATTACATTTGTAGTGATGACTTTAATCTTGTAACAACATAATTCTGTTTCAGAAGCCAATATACTGACGTTGTCACTTTATTACTTTTTGTATGAAATTAATTACTTAAACAGTAAAGGTATTTATACCAGGAAAGACAAAACAAAACATCTCGGTCAAGACTCATTGGTAACCACCCTAGTAGGCATGCTCATTTGTATTTTACGTCGTTTACAAAAAGAATATTTTTTTATCAAAGCATAGGAAGATTTATTGCGTAATCTTTATGTTAAATTCAATTACGCTCTTCACAAAATGGAAAGAGGAAAATTTAGAGGAACAAAAGTTTGTTTTAGTCTGCATGTGAGGGGAGAATGCGATCTTTTTCACAGTAGAACTGCCATGCATTTGATATTCTTTACTTCCTTTGGCTGTACGTGCAGAGCATTTTAATCAATGTGTTTCATTGTAAATGATACTTCAATTCCGTACTTTGATTGTGCCTTTTAAGTGTTAAATGTAAAAGTCGTTTGAGATATTGTGTTAGTTTATGACAACTTAAAACTTAATGAAAATATCTGAATGTAAAACTACATTCATTCTATAAGCGTAACTAAATGTGGAATCTTTGAAAACCATTTTAGTTACTCTTGTACATACAATTGTTAATACAATTCTATTTAAGTCGTTAACTTGAGATTGTTAAGCTTTAAAAAGACAAATTATATGCCAAGAAAGTTGGTCATTTTAGTTTCAATATCAATGTTCAACTTTTTGAAGCTGTGATATTTGGAAGATATCGCAAGTCACTTCAACCTCAAAGTATAAAAATATTTAGCTCTCAATGGAATGAATGACTACTGTTTCACTGCATGTACGCTGATATGACATGCATTTGATTCATAAATTTGTTGCCAGTTCGTTTGATACTCGTCTTTTAGGACGCGTCAGACACGCATAACACAGCTGTTGTGGTAAAGATAACGTAAAATGATATGTTGCTGCATTCTTCGCCTTTCATGAGAAAATAACCTGTTTTCATGCATCGTGACAGATTGAATTCCTGACAAATTAGCAGAAGAGCAGAAGTTAGAATTTAGGTTGTAGGTGATTTAGTACTGACGTCGTTACGGCTGTTATTTTGAGGTCATAACTAATGTTTTACTTTAACTTTGAATTTTTTTCTTTTCATATTTTTTATTCAATATCTCAAAACAGCACAGTTTTAAAGAAATCTAATTTGGCCATAGACTTTGCATTTTTTTTGTTTTCGTTTTTTGTTCTGCAAAATTGAATGAATGAAGATTAGATTCAGTAGAGCTTGACAATAGAAGTATAGTTTACGGTATAAAACATTGAACTTGTACAACATTTTGAAAAATGAGCAAATTTTAGATCTTAAAAAATGATTTTTTTTCTCCGATTTCCCCATGCAACTTCAAATAATTGCTTCAAAACGAAGCTTTCTTAACTTACATAAATCAAATTTTATCAAATGGTTTGGCGTTTCCGACTAAAAAAGAAGGAAATATTTTCGAAATTGTCTCTTTTTGTTGGTTCATTTCAGACTTGCTAAAATACAGGTCTTTATTCTTCACTTAATCGAGTCTATCCTTCTACATCCGTTCACATACTAAAATATGAAAGTGGTTGAATACTACTACCTACATACGTATTCCAGAACAAATTAAGAAAGGTATGTAAATTATTCCTTTGTTTCAAAAACAAATATTTACAATTTTCACTGATTAAATTCAGAATTATTGACAACGTTTTAAGTGTAAGGTTACATTTTAGAAAAAAATGTAAATCAAGGGGACTTAGATTTGAGTGGAAATCAAACGAATTTAATCTATAGATAAAGACTAGAAAGGAAAAAGAGACACATACAAGCAATTACATGAAATAACTAAAATAATACGAACAAAGAAGCAAACCTAAATGAGCAACCGGACTCCAATAAAAACCATGATATTTTATGAAAGCCTGTTAACCTAGATTATTATCTAATGGACTTTAAATTACAATATAATGGTTCATACTGAGTCCAACTTTGTGAGAGTCATATATTGGTATTGGTATAGTGATAAAAGAGGTTTTCATTTGGTGGTCAAATGTATCATTGTTTTGGTAAAAGGATAAACTGTTAGGAGGTCACTGAAAAGCTATAGTCATATACTGTAGCAATTCGTGGAAGTTTTTGCATATCGAAATTTACAATATTTAAAACTAGTATTTTTTTAATTTAAGAACAACTGGGTCGATACCACTGCTGGTGAACCTGAGGTCCCCGAGGGTATTCACCAACCCAGTAGTCCCGAATAATATCACATTTTATCTACCATATTTATGAAATCTTACAGTATTCCAAATTTAAAAACGCGTAAAACACCGAGGCATCATTCCTTGCATTGCATATGGTAGAACCTCTCGGTGATGAATTTGGCTTCCTCTTTTGATAGATTTGGTTATGAGTACTTCTTGTATACACCGAATATGTTGATTATGATCTTCCTACATATTTGATTTTAATGCTGCTGATGAGAGGTTACACCTTGAAACACGTGTACAGCATATCGAAATTTACAATATTTAAAACTGGTGTTTTTGTGTTTAAAGCCGAAATATAATGCTACGGAAGATATTTTTTTTTAAATTACGTTTATAAATTCAACCTAACATGAAGTCCTTAACAGGCCTTTAAATCAAAATCGTAGTCGATTTTCGATTGCTATATGAGAAGCATTGACATCAGCACTTTATAACAACATAGTGGTGCAGTATAAAAGAGCCAAAGGTTAGCAGTGGCGGATTCAGGCGGGGGCGTGGCGGGCGTGTAATAAAATTTGCATAGCATGGGTTGTCAGGGGTAGATTTGGGCGTTTTTAGGTTGAAACCTTTACCACAAGAGATATCTGCATTACACCCTCTCAAGAAGAATATTTAAAAAAAGTAACCTAAAAAAATTTTAACTATGCACCACCCCTAATCTAAAATCCTGGATCCGCCCCTAGTTACCACAATTATTTCTGTCCTTAATAGGCCAAACCAAAATTACTTTATTTCAATTATGTAATTGTTTCCACAACGTTATTGAAGGGGTGAGATAAATTAGTGTGCCTGTACTTCTGTCTATCTATCTGTAGTATCATTTGGATATTCTAGAATCAGCATCATTGAAAAAGAAATCAATTGAATGTTGCAAAATTTTGTTCTCAGAAAAAAATAGAACCTTTCTGACATTTTAGTGCATAAAACAAAATTAAGGTTACAGCGTTGACTCGTTATCAACATATTTGATAGAATTTTAATATGGCTTCATAATCCATTGATTGGCAAGGTCAAATATAAATACTGATTTGATGCACAATTTGAGCTTTTCAAGCTATTATAATCCATAGCTCAAATTTGTAATATGGTCGATCAGATGATTACAGTGCAACTGACGATTGCAAGATATATATAAACAAAAGCTTTAACAAAATTGAATTGAGAACTTTAAATATACATTTTCTGTTATAAATTTACTTATTTTTCACTGTCAATACATGAATATTTCTATAAGAATTTTTTCATTGATGTTTTTGTAAAGGAAGTTTTCATTATTCCTAAGATGAAAGAAGAATAATCTGACTTAATATCAGTATCAGGTGAAAGATTCTTCCAACCATGGCTTACAGCAAACATTTCCAATTTCCCTCAATAACTCATACGGGATTGGCTCTATGGTATCAGTATGACTTAACGCAATTAAGGTAAAAGCATTTATAAAATGAAGATTGGGGAGTGATTTGCAAATTTGCCTTATAAAACTAATTATTGATTGTGATATCTGGCATCATTAGACGTATAAATAAATATGTTCAAGATCACTGTTCCTTCAATTTATGTATTCATCACAACAAATCTGGCAATAAAAAAACTATGTTGTTAATTTAAGACAATTCGAAATAATTGTTTTATTACGAGATTTTCTTGTTTTGTTTTGTTTCTCCATTTTTTATTTTTACTTCAGTCTTTCTTTGAAACATTTTGAATGCGTGTTTCTGCTAATATCACCATCATTTTAAAAATCAAATCGCTTGTCTGTTCTATTATCTACAGCTTGTTTTGGATAACATAAGACTTTTTGGTAATAATAGACAACAATGACTTCTACTCTACTGCTTAATCTTTGTCTTGACTTTAAAAATACTAAAAAAAATATTCAATGAACTGGGAAATTTAGTTCCCTACTTCAGCAAAGAATTGCGTATTAACAAGTAATTACTAACTTGTTTACCGCACAAACTAAAATTCTTAATTGCTGTGGTAGAAAATATTTCTGCACGAATTGCTAGCAACTTAATTTCTTGTAGCAGAAATAAAATAAATCAATATAAGAAAACATAATATTTCTTTCCAAGAGATTCAAAAATCCACATTCAGTGAATTGAACTCCTACTGATTGATTGACTGTTTTTGTCATTTCAGCAAATAATGTCCCATTATTCTCAACATATATTCTACAGGTAATATGGCATTAAGGGCGTAACAAGTGCCGATAATAGTACAAAAAAGGTTTAATGAATGTAATTATTACAGATAGTTTACACATAACTGACTTTTTTTTTCGTTGCCTTTATTTGGTCATATGAGTGCATATTTTGACAACTCGAAAATGATACCAATGAAAGAACATTCACAGATTTAATCTCAGTAAGATTGCAAAATGACACTGGATGCACTAAATTAGCTCAGAAACGTTAACTTCACGAAAATCCATAGGCTATGAACAATTCAAATTATCACCGTGAATACTGGTCCGATCAGCCATATGTAAAAAATACACAACCATATCATTTTATCTCAATGAACATGAACTCACAAGATGATTTAATATTGTCATAAGACTCTTATATCCCATCTCAACAAACAAATGAAACTTTAGATAATGTTTTACACGGGTTACCTAGAGAACTTTATATTCAGAAACTTCCCCAACTTTGTGACAACAATGAAAGTTTAACAACTCCTTGGGAGGGCCTCGTCCATCAATGAATGTCCAAAGGGAAAATTCTGCTACAGAAAAACAACCACTTTGAGTTCATGTGTTAAAACAGTATGCCAAAAACTGTTTCGTTATCAATATTTTTATAAACGGTGACGATTCTGAGATTGAAAGTGTCTTTAGTAAATCCAGTAAACCAGCACAAAGTGTTGAAAATGAACAAATTGAAAACCCAGCTCACAATGTTGAACTGTCCGTAGTGATTTAGTCGCTCGTAGAGAGAGTTGCCACTCTTAGTTGTTAAAGTCTAAAGATGAACGAGAAAAAGAACTGAAAGATAAAATAACTGAATTTGAGGATAATGTAGAAGCTAACTTTAATACTTTTGATCGTTTTGAAGCCGAATTTCAACGTAAAATTCAAAAATGTGAATCTACCGTCAAAACATTTAAAAGCACTTAAAAGCATCGGCGCATTTGACTTTAATACGTACTGTTATGAAATGCCAGATCTGAAAACTGAAGTGAAGAAAAATAGCGGTTGTAAAAATTCTATTCAAAAGTCAATTAGGAAAATTCAATCACCCGTTAAACAATCACATGTCATGTCTACAGATTGTGAGATTAGTCGGGGAAATAGTGTGACTTCCTTGGGCGATAATACAAACACTGTACACAACGCGGTGATAGAGAAATCTACGTTAACAGTGGATACTGACTCAGAACTAAATTAAAGAGACAATTTTGAGCCAATGAGCTGTAATGATGATCCCAAGTTACATTTGATTCCACCAAGAAAAGCTTGCGACTACGCAATGTCAACCTCAAATCGAAAGTTATATAGATCAGTTGTTCAAAACCAGCTTTCTCCCGAAAACGTGAAATCATATCTAATTCCGGTATGTGTGAATATGTAGTCAGAAATTCCGCATCCTGTAAATTATAGGTCAGCTTCGAGTACAAATCGTGAGAGTGAAGGAAGTTCCTTCAATACGCAGTCGAGCACCGACATCTTTCCAGCCGTAAACCGTAAAAGAACTTCACGCTTCTATGTTACTAACATTGACATAAATTCTACCCGACAAGCCATGTCTGACGTCTTAGAGTGCAAAGGTGAAACGGCGTTAAATATCATATTTTTTCGTCCCCAGAAAGGGAGGCTGTCTGCTAAATTTAACGCTCCGTCCGAGTTTCGTGACTTAGTACAAGACAAAGCGTTCTGGCCTCCTGGAACGATATGTCGACATTGGTATAACAATCGCGAATGGAACGATTGGTTAACTGAGCAAAATTCACACCAATCATCATTAACAGTACGTCCATAATCTTAATATTAATTATGTTATCAGTTGTTATTTGGAACGTTAGAAGGATTATGTCGTCTGCAGCGTACTTATCGGACTTGTTTCAGTATAGCCGATGCGACATAGCTTTAATTAGTGAACATAAATTGCTTCCACATTCGTTGAACTTCCTTGATAGCATTGACCGTAATTATACGTCTTACGCTTCTGCAGATACATCTGTGAAACAAGAGACTAATAGATGCAGTAAAGGGGGCGTAGCAATCTTATGCCGTAACGAAATAAATCTCAATGTTACCCAACTCGAATGTTAACAACCAGAACGCATCATTGGGGTAGAATTTAAGACGAGATAAAAATCAGTCTACATTCATATAAGTTACCGTCAAACAATAACATTGATGTATACAAGTATGAAATTAATATGTTGAATGACTACATCAATTTCTATTGACGATACGGATATGTAATAGTCGGAGGAGACTTTAACACTAGTATTATCGAAAGAGACCTGTGTCATACCAATGTTTTTAAATCGGCATATTTCCGATCTTATCTGAAATAACTGAATGGTCTCTGTAAATACGAACAAAATGGGCGTTGGGTCGATATATACCTATACTACCTGCAAAACCACGCTTGATTACATTCTTGTGGGAAATTCTTTGAATACTTTTGTAAAATCCTGTACTGCCGTAGAAGAAGGAACATTAGCTAATTCGTCCGATCATCTGCCTATTATTATCAACATTGATATTCCTATGATGCCGATATAGATTCATACTAGTGATCTTGCTTGTTCATCATGGCACAAAGTGACAGAATTAGACATCAACAGTTATAGAACATTTACTGATGACCAAATTTCTGTTCACAATCTTAGAATTTCGACACATTGTGACATTGACTCAACGTCTCTACAACTTACTGAATTATTGTTGTCGACAGCTGAATCGTGTATACCCCATAACCACTTTAACAGATTAACAAAGCCATACTGGAATTACGATGTAAAACTTGCTCATCACACCGAACGCTTAGCTCGCCAACGATGGATTTCAGAAGGTCGACCTAGAGGCCATGACATTCTTTCATATACGTATTATAACTCTGCCAAAAAAAAATTTTCGTGCTTGTTAAGGCAAAGCATGCGAAGACTATATGAATAAAACGTTTGAAGACATTGATAAAACAGCAGGTTGCGACGTACGTTTATTTTGGAAACGTATTTCACAACAAAAACAACGTAAAAAGCCAGTGCTGTCTAAACTCACATACAATGACAAATCTAGTGACCTTCCACAAGAAATATCAGATATTTTCGCTGAATACTATAGTGATGTTTACACACCGTCGCCAGAGAACGACCAAGATATACATTTTTACACTGTAGTAGATGACATTCTACAGACACCTCTCGATGAACACGTGGATATACCAGGTGGTTTGGTCTCTATTGACGAACTAGAAAAGACATTAAATAATCTGAAACTACGAAAAGATCCAGGCTTCGACAAATTGCAAAACAAACACTTGCGTCACTGTGGGGCAAAATTCAAACATGAAATTCTAAATTTGTTTAATGCATGTTTACGACGAGGTAAAATTCCGAAATGTTGGAAACATGGAACACTGGTACCGATTTATAAAGGAGGAGGAAAGGGTCAATCAGATCCTCGGAGTTACCGACTAATATCGTTAGTACCAGCATTATATAAACTTTTTGAATCCGTTCTGAAGGACCGTTTGTCATGCTTAT
The DNA here is from genome assembly GCA_037379345.1 of Perna viridis. Taxonomy (NCBI): domain Eukaryota; kingdom Metazoa; phylum Mollusca; class Bivalvia; order Mytilida; family Mytilidae; genus Perna; species Perna viridis. The sequence goes on from CM074520.1 coordinate 2,713,846, forward strand.
CACAACAACGGGTTCATTTTTTCCAAATATACGTCATAAAGGCTATCAAGCTACCTTAAACAGTGTAAGATGCTTCGTTTAACTTCCAAGAAACTTTATATTATAGTCTTGAGCTGAACAGTATATTGTATGTAGCGATTTTGGATAGTTCACGTGCAGTTGACACTGTGTGGCACTCCGGCTTGATATATAAACTTCATGAACTAGAAATACACAAAATATACCTGAAAATCAAATATGATTGTTATCAAAATATCCAAAGTTCAGTAATGTGCAATGGCTTTAATTCTGAGAAATTCATAATCAAGCAGGGAGTTCGTCAGGGTGGCGTGCTTTCAGGCTTAATATATCTAGTATATATATTAACAATCTCCTCAATCAACTGCAATCAGAGAAATCATGTGCAAACATTGGGAACTTGACGACCTGCAATCCGTCATTAGCGGATGATGTTACTTGCATTAATATGACACCGAATGGTCTTCAGGAAATGTTGAATACTGGAGGTTCAAATTCAGTCCTGATAAATCGACCGTCTTATATTATACTCCAAAAAAGAATACAGAACATCCAAAACTACCTTTAAACTTGGAAATAATTATCTCAATCCAGTTAATTTCATGAAACACTTAGGCATATTGAGAACTACTGACTTAAGTTACGAATCTGACATTAACTTGTCATGCCAAACTGATAGAAACGTGTACTTCGCTATTGTTGGAATGGTTCCCATCTAATGAATCCATTGACAGTAACTTTATAATAAAATAGTTTTACCTACAGTTCTGTATGATAGTGAATTGTGGGACATTTATACTCAGAAGGATGTATGCAAACTGAACAATTTCCAACACTTTATTGTCAAACACATTCAAGGATTTCACAGAAGGACACGATCCGACATTTGTAAAAGCATGTTGGATTTACCTTGCATTCCAGTCGTAGTCGATAAGCGAAAACTGATGTTTCTACACATTCAAACACATTCAAGGATTTCACAGAAGGACACGATCCGACATTTGTAAAAGCATGTTGGATTTACCTTGCATTCCAGTCGTAGTCGATAAGCGAAAACTGATGTTTCTACAGAAACTGTGTACCCTCAACATTGATACACTCGCTAAACAAGTGTTCATCTACAGACCTTTTCAATATTTTCATCATCCATTAAGGAAACAGATTGGGTTCATACCGGACATAATAAATATTTTACTCAAATATGATCTCCACCAATACATTTTGAACTATATAAACTGTGGTGAATTTCTTTCTAAGTTTCATGGAAAAACATTGTTAATACTGCCATCAATACCTCTGAACTAAACAACAAAATGTTTAGAATACATTGTGATGATGACTTCGCAAGATTTAAGGAACTCATAGACTTAGGCAAACCATCAAACTTATGGAAATACGGTCTCATTTCATCTTTGTCCCTGCAAACAGCCAAGAAAATATCAAAACTACGGATTTTACCAATCACATCCGGGTATTGTCAGTTATGTGCTTCATATTCGAATGATATATTACCGCATTAAAGTTCAAACTGTCCATTCTTAAATGACATTCGACAATTAATGAACGGAAAACTGTATTGTCTTCTGGGACATGACATCTACAGTGACCTTTTAAAATTGGACATTATAACACAATGCAATATTCTTTTAGAAGCGTGTTGGACTCACGCTGACCCAGACATTATCTTATACGCAACTGGTCCATTTCTTGTGAACTGTACTCTCTAAAGACGTGCTTGTATATACATTTCTATTTTGATTAACATTATAATTTTTCCATTTGCATTATGTAATTGTATTTATATGTTATATCTCCTTTTGGAGGAATTAAAGTTATGTATGTATGTATGTATATATATATATGTAGTTGTTATACATATATTATGAAAGCAAAGTAAAAGAAAATGTGTATGTACATTCTACACCAATGGAAGCTGACAGGATACCCTCGACTGTTCATTAAGGCAGTAGGGAAATATATCTTCAGATTAACTGCTACATGACCGACTAGATTGAGATGGGGTTCTTTCACTTTAACGGATTTAACTGCAAAATTGTTTAACATCATTGTATCATTAAGGAACCACAAAAGTTTGTTGGGGTTCTTTTATTGTTTGTTATTATGTCTTTTTCACCCGCTGTTATTCATTTCATTTGGGTTTTATCTAATTTGTTTTTATTGTTATTTGTGTCTTTGCTTGAACAGTTTTAAAGGTTGCATCTTGTCATATAACGAACATTTTTAGAACAGCAAGCTTCGGTTAACATCCAGCTATTATCAGAAGACTTGATAATTTGTACTGATAAGACAAAATGTTTGCTTAATATTTGTCTTAAATATTACATGAAGAAAATATTCATAATTAGACAATAAACTATTTCCTACTTCAACAAACAATTAATTATTACAAAGTAATTAACAATTTGTTAAACGCGCGTACTATTTATTATTATATGTAATTACTGTGGAAAATTTTCTCTCTGCACGAATTACTGTATATCTAGTATCTGAAACAAAACTAATCAATGTAAGAATACATTATATTTTTTCCAAGCTATTCAAAATCTGCATTTAGTGAAATGAACTCCTGTTTTCATTGCCTATTCACGTTTTAGTTTCGATTTATACCATTGACCAATTGAGATGTTAAATGTAGAACACAAATGACGGAAGTGTGTGAAGCGAGGCTCTAATCAGCTAAAACAAAGGATCGATACACATATATTATATATTATACCACGTCAAAAAATCTATAAAATTAGCATTATGTGTTATTTTGGATATTTTTTTCTTTCTGGCCTCAATCCCTAAAAATGCTCGGTAGTTATGATATATCACCAGCTGAATATATCACCCCGGCATGTCACCCTCATCATGGTATATCTCCCTCATATAAGACAAAATAAAATTACATGTTCATGTATATTCAACACCTAAACAGCTGAGTGGAAAACCTTGCTCGTTCATCAAGGAAGTCTGTAATACGCAATACTGTCTGATTTTAAAATTATCATTTTTTATTTAAAGCATAATGACTGACTATTTCGTGAAAGAGCTCGTACACTAAAACGAATTTATCAATGAACTGCAATTTGTGAAACATCTTAGTATCATTAAGTAATCACGCAAGTTCGTTACGGGGTTCGTTTACCATCTGTTGTAATGTCGTTCTTACTTGTTATTAACTTGAGAACGTTGTTATACGTTTTTAACCGTCCAGATACGTTTGTTATGCAAGCATAATACTTCTCGACTAACACCAAAGACAAATCAAGAAAATTAAGTGGACGCAAGGCGGTAGTTATTTCCTTATCTGTATGGATTCTACTCGATGTAAGTGTGATCGTAAGGCGCCTGTTATCGGAGGGTAATGACCGTTAAAATGTTTAACACTTTTGAAAAAAACCTTTTAGAAAACTTTTAGATTACTTGATGATTGATGAATATCATTCATTTCATTGCACAAGACTAATGAAGATGGAAAATAGAACATTTTTGTAAATAATGTCATAATTTAGTAATACGTTTCTTTAAGAAATCAAAGGTTTCACTATATTTTAATATGTTTTAATCATAGATGTTTCTATGACACTAAAAAGCAATTTAAGACCTTTAGCAACTAAAATCATATGCGCGCAAATTACCTGTTGATCTTGTTAAGCCATTTGTTCATTAGAGAAAGCTGTTGATTCTAAATAGGGTCGTTCACAAGTAGGTCAAAGTATCTTTATTTTTTGTATGTAATCTGTATCATTTGTATTTTCAAAATATACATTAATATACAAGTGAATAGTATCTTACATTCCATTGATTAACCGGATTAGAACAATAAAGTGTAGTCATAAGAAAGCATACGAAGTATTTAACGATGACGCAAACGACAGCCTAGTGAAATATCAAATCTGTCATTAGAACATCTTGCAATCACGTTCTAAACGGAAGGGAAGACTAAGACTTTATCGTATTGTAAATAACACAATGTTTCAAAAAACAAAAAGCACGGGACACAGTCTAGCTGTTACAAGTTAAATGGAGTAGGACTCGTAAAATGATCGACCAAAAATTGACATGACTGCAAAGCTGGGAAACAATTCTATATTTATACATGTAAATGTCATTTGAAGACCCCATGCACTCTATTTCTATCGAAGAACTTTTTCATCTTCTTTATTTTTAATGAAAAACAAGTCTTGATATTTCCTTTTCGTCTGGCTTCTGTTTTTAAAATTAATTTATTTTCTGTTTCAGACCTTATTTACAGAGTAATAAGAAAATATGTGGTTCATTCAATAATTTCACGTAACGATCATTAGCAAAACGTTTAAATCAACGAATCGTTCAGAGAACACTTTCTCTATTGAATATAGGTATGTTTGTAGCAGGTATTAAAACAGACTAGTTTCTCGAGCCGGCATTATCAGAATCTATCTGACATAATTTAAGAAATATATATATATTACTGTTTATATGTGCAGTCTCTACACATTTCAGACATTAAACAAAAAGACTTGATATCAATAATGTTTGATTACATCTACATTTTTTTCCTACTAGTTCCAGGTTCACCTTCACAAGGCTAGAATAATGCTCTCCCTTTGGTCATTCAAAAAGGATATATGATAGGAATGAAGATGTTTTACACACTCCATTGCTTTCTTTTAAAAAGTTATAACATGTCTTGTATTAAAAACTCTTGGTATGACAAACAACAGTTTGAGGAATGCATCTTGTACTTTTGTCTAGAGAATGATGAAAACGAAAATTGTAAATTTTATTTAAAGAAATAAAATGTCTACAGATGTAGCGGTTGGTTATTGACATTTTATAATTAGAATTGGGATGTTTGTAAAATTCAAATATAATCTAAACATTTTATAAGTTTAATATAATCATGAGATGTGATGTATGAAGTATACTAAATCTTGAATCTTCCAATCTTTATTGTTTAGTAGAACCACTCAATCTGCGTTTAAGGAACAAACAAAAAAAAAAAAAAAAAAAGAAGAAAAAACATGCAAAGGTCAACCAATTTAGAGAAAAGACTTTTATTTTAAAGATAAAGTCAATAATTTCATGAATCATCTGATAAACAGTTGATATTGTCTTATAGTGTTCCTGAATCAAATATTTTATATGGACCTAAAAGCGTCTAGATGTCTTTTACAAATTAAACAATGAAATTTCCATTTTAATTGGGGATGTTTTTTGGATGTTTTGTGAACACAAAAGTATTAACATTAACATCGAGCGACACCCAAATTACATTATTTGTGCATTTATGGTTTATATCACAAAGTATTGTTTCACTAAAACTCAATGGATTAATAATTATGTATCTTTTGGCAATTAGTATAGATAATAATTTCATTCATTGACATACAGAATTGTGACATCTAAAGAAACAATATTTAGAAGTAAACGTTTCAAAACATTTATGGTAGTATAATATAAGGAAAAACTCTTATCATTAAAAACGAATATAAATACATTATCTTTCTGTTTCAATTGACTTAATTGTGTTTTAAAACTTAAACATGAACAATACAATTATGAATGACGTAAATACTCCTTTTATATTGTGGATTAGTATTACTTCACGAAAACAAAAAACATGGCATTTTTCTGCTCAAAAGACAACTAAAAGCTAAACAATTTCGTTTATTGTTAAAACGAATTTTAGATTAATATAAATGTAAAACATTTTAGGGGATAGGCAATTAAACAATAACAGTATTTGGGGTTAAAGGTCAAGGAAAAATGATTAGGGTTTAATTGTACTACAAAACACCAAACAAGTAATATACCTTTAGCTTTATAGAGAAATGAATTGATGAATTTAGATATCGATTTTATTTGTAAAACCTTGCTTGAGTACGTAACTCTGAAATGACTTCTCGACTATTTTATATGGATTTTAATTATTCATAAAGAAATATTAGCAATTATCATTTTTTTGTATTTCTTTTTTTTCATCAAACTCGTGAGACTTACAAACTTAATCACAGATATTGTCCTTTTGTTTCTTACCCGGTGTTGTCTTTTATATATATATATTATTATATATTTTATATTGTATATATGTTGTTTGATTTTAGCCTGTCTTTGCGTTTTGGATTATAAGCTTTATAGTTTTCTTTAATAATGGTTACTAATAATTCAATATATAACTTGAATTTGAATATATTCAGATGAGAAGAGAATATATTATGAAAGAATACAATGTCATAACAAATACAAAAGATGTTTTACACGGGTTTTCTGCATTTAGGATTTTGTCCGGGGGAAAACTGTACGTTGCGTCAGACGCAATTAAAAAAAATCCTCGAAATATTATTACTGAATGAATTTTGTTGTCGACACATTTGATAAACAAAATTTGTTTCAGTAACTTATCGTTTAGCCAAAGCTCGACCGTATTAAACCTCGTGGAAGACAACAAATACTATATAGTTATATTATATGAACCGGATGGACATCTCCTGTTAGTGAACAAACATTGTTTTACAAAGGAAACTGTATATGTTATTTTATCAATAGTTTACTATAATCTTTTTGAAATTTGGTGTTTACTGTAGAGATCAAACACAAAGATCAAACATTTCATGTCTTTTATCAAGATGTAATTTGTTTTAGGAATGATCGTATTATTAAACATGTATAAGGCGTGGTTTTCCTCTGCAACACCAGTGTGTTACAAAGGAGCTACGGTGCATGGATAAATTCATTGAACTTTTATTATCAACAATAAAAAACTTAACAATCTAAACAGGAAGTTGGACAATATACTATATTTTAATTGTTGTTGGAGGAAAGCAAAACTAAATCAACACAAATGTCTAATGATAGATTTGCAGTGTCAGAAAACTTTACCCAAAGAACCGAAACGATGAGAAACAGACATGTACTTTTTGACTCGAATGGAGAAATAAGGATATCTCTATATGCCGTGATTTTCATAATCTCTCTCATTGGGAATACAACAGTTGTTTTGACATTGTGTCGGAATATTCGAATGAGGACAGTAACCAATTCGTACTTGATTAACCTCTCAATTAGTGACCTACTTCTAGCTGTATTCTGTATGCCGTTTACTTTGATACCAATGTTATGCCGTAATTTCATGTTCGGGGCAGTACTTTGTACCCTCATAAGATACCTTCAAGGTAAGACTTTGTCTGTATAGATGGAATTCTTATAAGATACCTTCAAAGTAAGACTTTTTCTATATAGATAAGATTCGTATAAGACACCTTCAAAGTAAGACTTTGTATATATAGATAGAATTCTTATAAGACACCTTCCAGGTAAGACTTTGTCTGTACAAATATAATTCTTATAAGGTACCTTTAAAGTAAGAAATTGTCTGTATAGATAGAGTTCGTATATGATACCTTCAAAGTTATACTTTGTCTGTATAGATTGAATTAGTATAAGATACATTCGAAGTAAGATTTTGTATGTATAGATAAAATTCTTATCAGATACCTTCAAGGTAAGACTTTGTATATATAGATAGAATTCTTATAAGACACCTTCCAGGTAAGACTTTGTCTGTACAAATATAATGCTTATAAGGTACCTTCAAAGTAAGAAATTGTCTGTATAGATAGAGTTCGTATATGATACCTTCAAAGTTATACTTTGTCTGTATAGATTGAATTCAAGATACATTCGAAGTAAGACTTTGTATGTATAGATAAAATTCTTATCAGATACCTTCAAGGTAAGACTTTGTCTATATAGAAGAACCGTTATTTATTTGTTTTTGTATAGCATGCAAGTCCATTATATCATTCAATGATGATGTTTACTATTATTCTATATTGCAATGTTTACCCATTGCCAAACCAATAGCATCAATAACATCAGGATTGAATTGCTTATACTATTATGCCTCAGTCCACGACTACAGTGTACACAATTGTTTATTACACATCTGCATTCTTCTTATGTAAGAGCCATTAATTTTGGATTTTCCATAATTATATACCCCTTTTCTCTAAACTGTTTATTATTAATTTACAATTTGAAAAACAAGACCTACTATTTTTCATTCTCGTTCATTTTTCTACTAATAAGCCTTTTCACAATCAAAGAAAGCATAATACAGTATTGTTGTTCAGTGTTGTAAGCATATAATCAACATAGGAACTACATGTAGCTTAGATAGAAAAAATGTATAATGAGACAGAAATTGTTACATAAGGAATACATACCTGTATCATTCAAACGATTTATCATCACATGACTAATACACGCGCATAATAATGATAATAGTAAATATATAACGGATTTTCTCGTACGTCGAAAGAAATAACGCATAAAAGATTTATGATTGTTCAATGTTGAAATGATTGCAGAATTTATAACGGAGAATGAAATATGTATTGATGGCAAAAAATACGAAAAAATAGTGTACTTTCTCCTTTTATATAATCAGAGCATTGAAATAATCTGAACTGCTCTTTTTTGCAAATAATATTGATAACAACACCTAATTTGTTTTTTTTTCTATGCAACAAAAATACGGACAAGGTTCAAACTATTATATAATTGTAATTTAAAAAAATCCCGAAGGGTTTAGCGGCTGCCCTTAATATATTAACTGGTAATGTATACGATTTTTAAAACAAAAATATTGTCCATTCTTTGAACTTTAATTTCACAAATAGAGATATTAAACTCCTAATTCAATCCTTACGTAAAAATAAGTCATTTTTGTTTTAGTATGGTTTTGAAGACTTTTATTCTGTTACCGTAGATTTTAAATTACTTTTGTTGTCGGGGCAGTTCAAAGCTTACTTAAAGGTGTGTTTTCGCTTGTTGAAAACATTTTGGTTATCTCAGAAAGTATTTACTTTTTTGTGTTTATGTAATATGCTGGTGCATTTATTACATTTCACCATATTCATTTTTCTATTAATAATTATAGTCACGTGGATTCTTTCCACTATTCTATCATTTCCAATAACCTTTTTACGACATGGGCTTTCAGGGATGAACTAAAGAAGAAAATGCCGATATTGAAATGACAAATACGACAGCATATATATGGCAGCGGTAACTTAAAAAGGAAAGTGATGTATACACTCAGTGGTACCGTCTAACACTACATGCAAAGCCATTAATGGTTGTTGTGTTGAAAATCTAATCACATTATGCATTAACTTATTTCTGAATATAGTATTGATATTACATTTGTTAAAAAGTTAAGTTTTACTAAAAACCACTTTACTCTTAGTGAACATCAGAATCAAAACTTTATTTCATTTAATAGTATAATTGTTTTACAGCACGGCAGTAATAATCTTATAAACACAATCATTATAAGATTTAATTTATTACAATATTTTACTTTTATACAACGTAAAAAAATAATTACAGAAACATTCATAGCCTTTTAAATATTGCTCTTGCATTAAGCCCACAATCTTGATATTCGACCCCAGGTCTTTAGCCCGAAATATGATGTCAATCGAGGGCTGATAACAAGGGTGATATTTGAAAAGCCGTATATTATTTATTCAATTGCTTTACACCAGTAATGTACTATTTACCAATTTGATACAATTCTATATGTTTATTTATCATATGTATGTTGCATTTAATTAATGCTTTTAACGACATTGCTCTCTTGGCGTTATGAAAGCAAATTATTGTCATTTCGAACCAGGTATTTTTTTTCATTTTTATCACTATGACGTCTCCGATAAACAGTTTAATGTCTGACTAAGTTTTGAACAGTTGATGGGAAGTGATGTCAGTGAAGCTTACAAGAGGGCTGATAACAAACCAAGTTGTAGTTTCAGCAGAAATGTGAATTCATTGAATTCTTTGTTACTTAATTTGATCACAATATCATTTTCCAGTCATTACGAATGTCTGATTGGGCCAAAATCTATTTTCACTCGAATAAGCCCTAGGGATCCATTGACATTTTACTTCTACCACTGTAGTGATATTATGTATATTGGATATTCATAACTTGCGTCATCTTTTCGGATTGCGTACTCTTCAGTCGTATCATGCTGTTACTTGTGAATCATTTTACCTTATAACAACAAATAATTGCAAAATATCGTACAATGATATTGATCTATTTTCATCATTGAAAATTTCACGACATTTGCCAATGAAAAAAAATTAAACCACTACATTCTTTCGAAAGTCATTATTTTCATAAAGAAAGTATTTAAAGGTAGAAAAACAAAGCGTGACGTGTATGGTGAAATAACTTATATTATAACCATTATATCTTGGAGTAGAATAAATTAACTGAATATTATCAAGTAAGAAAATGTCACTGACTAATAATGAAAAATATGAATGCTGTTGCAAGGATATTGCCTGCTTCGAACATTTTTATAATGTTAACGATTTGATTATTCCCATGTTTCGCAGATTTCGACAAACATAGAAATTAAGCCAATTGTTTAATTCAAAACATATTTTCATTTTCGCTTTTGATGTCACAATTCTTTTTCCGTAAAATCTTTAAGAAAACACAATTTTACAAATAAAGGTAATGAATGTTTTGAAATTGCAAATTGAAAATGAATTTATTTTTGATATTTTAGTAATCTAAAGACAATATTACATAACATTTGAAGGAATTAATACCTTTATAGCGTCGTTTATTGTGTTTGTGTCATTTCCGAGCTATTTCCTCTAACTGCGTTGGTGATTACATTTTCGCAGTGAAAAAGCGTATGTCAATAACATTTGGAGCAATGAATGTTACGAATTGCTTTTTTAAGACAATAAAAAAGATGTTACGAACAATTACTTGACAATGAGTTAAGTGCAACAATGTTATTAGAACAAAACTATGCGAACTTTTAGAGTTGTATTTTGGCTTTTTATTGTAAGTTCAAACAGTTTTTGTCTACCCCGTACTTGACTTTTTATAAGCAACTCGGTGGGTGTTTCTAGAAAAGCAGAGGACGCTTACCCTACTGGTGCACCTGGTCCATGCTCCCAGTTTTTAGTGGAGTTCGACTTGTTCATTTACTTTTGTTACTTTGTATGTATGATTTTAGTTACTTTATGTTCTTTGTTGTGTATGTCTGGTTTCCATGTCTGGTCTTTGTCCATGGATTACATTCTTTTGATTACCGCTATAACCTTGGTTCCCTTGATTTCTCTTTAACCTGTCTTTATCAAAAGTTAGAATATGAATATATAATCAGTTGAATTTGTTTTTCAAACTCGTCCATTAAAAGGAAACGGTGTTTGCAAAATATTTTATTTCAATATCTAAAAGGGTGTCCACGCAAAAATCCGGCAGAGGGTGCCACATGACAAATTTTGTTTTAAAAAAGATTTTCATCCATTTCATATCCGTAATCCATCCTTTCTGATAGTTGAATGTTGATTTTGTTTATTAATTGGTTAAAAGGATATAGCATTGGAATTTATTGAAAAACTGAGATACTTTTCATTTTGTGTAAAATTTGGTGGAGTTCTTAAACTCTTAAAACATATTCTGAGGCATCCATTGTCGATTTAAAAAGATCTTTGTACTATTGGGCATAAAGATATTATACATATGAATTTGAAACAAAAACAAATGTGGGATAAAATATACTATGTGCCATTCCTATTTGTCTGATTTCTAAATAGACATCCTCTTCATTCTTATTATTTCATTGGAACATTTATAATAAAAAAAACTGATTTTCTTGATCGGTAAATTTGAATGCTAACAATCCATGTCGTTGCCAACAATCTGAACTAAAGACACCAAAACAAGGGATATAATCAATAAGACCAGTTTTCTTTCCCACAACACTACATGAATCAATTTCAGCTTGTCTCAAAACAGGCCAATTCATTGTAAGGTGGCCAGAAACCTATAAAAAATTGCAGTAATTTTTGGCATAGGAAATCGGATGTGTCATGAAACATCTTTTTATCACTTGTGGAAAGTATGAATTAGATTTGTTTGTAAACCTTAGTGTTCATTTCATGAACAATACTAGGTATGTTACTGTACATACTTACGCAATCCTTTATTGTATAACCACCAATATTTAGGTTGTTGATATTCAGTAATAAGATTTTTAAACCGTTATACAATATATGCTAAACAAATGATAAACATTACAAAAATCAAGCAGAAATGATAGCACGGTTTACAGTTGTTAAATAAAGGGGAAAAACCTAGGCCGCTGGTTTAAATTTACTTCTAACTATGTCATATGTTGTCTCATAACGTTCAAAATTTGTGAAATTTGTTTAAGGAAAAGGCATGGCAAAAAAACTAAGGTCATGCGGATATTTCCATATTTACAGCCATTTTTTGTCAAATGAAATTGCTTTATCTTTTAGTAAAAACATACAATAATATATTATACAGGGAATGAAATTATCCTCCTTTCAGTAAAACTGTCAGAAAGTAACCAAGGTTCTAGTGGAAATCAAAAGAAAGCAAACCAGGGACAAAGACCAAACATGAAAAACAGACATACAGAACAAAGAACATTAAGTTACTAAAATAACTAAAAAACGGGTTTACTTAAATTCACAAAGATAATCATATGTGATAGCAAAGTGGCGGTGTATCATTTAATGTCCCATTAGATGCCATACTTTGATTTGATAAAATGTTTTTTCTCCACGTTTTTCACTGACATCTTACTCAAACGCAGAAAAAGGGGATGTTAGATATACTACTGTACATTTATGTAACTAAGACACTGTGTCAAATACGTAATTATGAAAATATTACTTTTTCCGTAAAAGATGTTATTTTTTATATTTAAAGGCGGGTGTTTCTAGAAAAGCAGAGGACGCTTACCCTACCGGTGCACCTGGTCCATGCTCCCAGTTTTTAGTGGAGTCCGAGTTGCTCATTTACTTTTGTTACTTTGTATGTATGATTTTAGTTACTTTATGTTCTTTGTTGTGTGTGTCTGTTTTCCATGTCTGGTCTTTTTCCCTGGATTACATTCTTTTGATTATCGCTATAACCTTGGTTCCCTTGATTACTCTTTCATATCATTATATTCATCTTTCATTCATATTGCCACGCTACACGTTCTGGCGAGATATATGACGCCTCGAACAATTTTGTAGCTGGTTGTCCGTACGCACACGACGTTATATATATATATCATAGGCTGAAAATACATCGATAGACCTTGATGCATTTTATGGGAAATGAGATTACCGAAATATTTTTTCATTGATTTATAAATTTGAGAATTAACTGCTAACGATGATTAGGTTTTCACTTATACGAGACTAGAACGTGGCGTGGTATCATTTACTGTTCCGTTATATGGGACTAGAACGTGGGGGTATTATCTAATGCTCCGTTATATGGGATCAGAAGGTGGCAGGGCATAATTTAACTTTCCTTTTTATGGGATTAAAACGTGGTTGGGTAACATTTAATGTTCCTTTAGAAATTTTATATTAATGGTTAATTTTGTATGACCACAAAACATGTACTCCTATTTTTAATGTTACTGTTTTCTTGGTATTGATGTCGTATTTACGAAATCTTAAATTTCTTGACTTAAAATTTAATTATTGTTACTCAAACTTAATTTTAAAAAAAATATACTGAACAAATACACTAGAAATATGATCTACCACAATTTATTCACGGTGTCTATAGATGCTCTTGTCAAATTTAAAGAACATGATTACCCAAATATATCCACGCAAAGGCGCATGAAAAAATAAACATAGAAATACCACTATACCCTTGCAAGTAGAATTTAAGGAGGACGCATTCCACACATGGTGTATCAGAAAAACATGGATGCATGTATAAATTTCATTTGTATTAACTGGGAGTGTGGGTTAGTAAACACAATTCTGTATACACCATTTTGGGGGGCATTTTTTTCTGTTTTTTGAAATTTCATTGGCAATTAATAATGGGTTCAGTTCGTATTGAGAAATGTGGATTCACTTTAATCTTCTTGTACACAATTACAATACATCAGGTTATGGATGGCTAATTGGCATGTTTTTTCTAATATCATATGATAAAGCAACGACATAAGGTGAAGAAGTAACAGGGTAATTGTAATTATGTAAGAGGTATAACAATCTTTTTCCATCGATTATACATGTTTAAAAATTACATGCTAAATGTTCTATGTACTAAAACTTATCCAAAATGTATTCACTGTTTTATGACCTTTGTGCTTTTATCGTATGTATTAGTTTGTTTGTTTGTTTTTCTCTATGACCTTAACGTTATTTTACAGTAAAGTATACAATCCTTAGCTGGAAAGTGTATGCAAACATTGGCTTAAAACTGACAGCATAATGTATGCTAACGTTTGTATCAATTAAAGCAAACTTCCGCGTGTTATGACTGACTTGATTTTGAAGATGGGATAATGTCCCATTTTGTCTTAACTCAAACTAGATTTGTATAACACCACAATTTATTTAATTAAATAAGTGATATCTTTTTTCCGTCTAGACCTTCCTGCGACAAATGCTTATTTATTCCCTGGATTAAACTATGGAATTTGATTAATGCAATTATTCAGCATGACGGTGACATATGCCTATATACTTTGTTCTTGTTATGCCGTTAACTACTACATTTAAGTAAACATTCCACATTTGCATGTCTGTGGGGCATGAAAATGGTTTATGTATCTAGTTAGGCATTTCCGCACACCATTCGTATATTAGTGCATTTAGTGCATAGAGAAACTCTTGAGGTTGGATTACTACAAATATTTTAAGTCAAACATTAGTTTTCGAAAATGCTATATATGGCACTATTCTCTGTATATTTACTTCTATACAAAGGTATATCTCTTAGCAGTTTGCAACTGTGGGATTCCAAAATAATGAATGATAAAATTTAGAGTGTTTTTTTTAATAAAGATACTTTATGTCAACAGTTGCATGGAGGAAAATTATTATCACCTTAATCCTTTAGAGCTAAATATGGGTTTTCTAGTCCTTTATTTCATGATGAGTATAAATATAAATTTTCTGAATAAAAAAATATGCCATTTAGAGGCCTCGTGCAGAGGCATACTAATGTTAATGACCAAATTTCTACTATTTGATGATATATTGGTTTTTGTGCAGTCTAGGGTATTTTATATTTTATCTTATCATTCTCTTAATATTTTAGACTTAAATTTGAAATTAAGTTTTTTCCATGATTGATGAAAACTCTTTAACATAGAATTTTAATGATGTTAACATGTTATTGATTAACATAGGGTATGACTAATGTACACTGGAAACGGATGTGGATGTAAATAAAGAGGGTTACTTGTCAAGTTCGTAGCATCTATTTTTCGGCTGGTTCGCTGTAGTACTTTCTCTCTCTATTGTATGACTACTTTTACTTTTATCCGGTCCATCCTCCTGCCTTTTTTCCTGGTGCTCAATTCCTGTAAAACGATTGAACTTATGTGTATCATTACATGTAATTTAAGTAAACAGTTATTTATCGCCTTTGCAATCTTTATTTTAACAATCCTTTTCCTCTAAAGATTAATATCTTTAGTACAGCTATACCGAGGTTCTCTTTAATGTATTCTCTTTTCAGAACTTACTTTTCAATCTTAATTTAAAGCAATCACTATTTGCATGGTTTAACCGTTATTAGACACTACCTGTTATACAATAGTTAATCTAATAGCAGATCTTAGGATCCCAGTAATACATTTCGTGTTTGCTTGATGAAACTTCATTTAAGCAAAACTGTCCCATCTGTCAGCCTAGAGTGCAAAATTAAGATTAAAGTGTGAGTAATGAAAAACGCAATTTATTAGCTTGTTATATATATGACTTGTCTAGACAATTTACGATAATTTTCAATGTTACTATTTTCTTAACATGACGGGATTTTTTCTCTCAGATAAACTTGAAAAATCTGTATTAATTGTGTTTTCATTTCATTTGAAGAACATAAACTTAATTAAAGTTACTTTTTTTTCCATTTTGTCATCAGAGAGGATTCTGGTTTCAGATGTCTTTGTTTATTATCAAGTATTGAAATTTAAATGTAAAACAATTGTTTACGAGGGTTACTGTTGCAATATATTTTCTTTATGCGTCATTTCTGTTGAAGTCAACAATTTGGAATTAATTCATTTTTATTTTTTATTTGTGATGACAGCACAAATATACATTTAAAAAATCGGTGCATGTTGTAAAAAACAGATACAAGTTTAAAGGAATGTGTTGTAGACTTTTTTCAGATTTAAGTTCATTAACCTCTTTTGACCAATATTTGACATTCATACTCTTAGTTTTTTAATATCAGTATCAATGCAAGTATTTGAACATTCAATAGAAATTATTCACCAAGTAGCCCTTTTTTGTCTTTCCATGCAAATAAACAAATAAAAATCTCAAAGTGAGAGGACTGATCATGACTCACTTTGTCTTTTTCCATCTGCACCAAGAAAACTGTTCAACGTGCCTTGGTTTTCCTGTCCTCTTCCGTTTACCCTGGACTTAACTTTTTATGAGCAACTCGGTGGATGTTTTAAGAAAAAACAGAGGCTGCTTATCATACCGGTGCAACCTGTCCATGCTCCTAGTTTTTAGTGGAGTCCGAGTTGCTCATTTACTTTTGTTACTTTCTATGTATTATTTTTGTTGTTTTATGTTCTTTGTTGTTTGTGTCTGTTTTCCATATCTATTTTAATCCCTGGATTACATTTTTATAATTTCCGCTAGAATTCTGGTTTCCTTGATTATTCTTTAAAAAGCAAAACAAAAAAATTAGGAATAATTGCACAACTCATATAAATAACAAAAACAAACAGATGTTTCTATTTGAATCACCCGAATCCAATGACAGAAATAACATCATTAATCTTATTTTATTAACTTTGCATTAACGCATATTTCATTAGTAGTCCTGTCTGGTACACTTAATAAACATGGAACTGACCGAACTACTACATATTGTGTAATATAGTATTCCTTAGTTTGTATCTTCCATACTGATCAAGTTATTTTCATTTTGTTTTATCCTAGAGATTTAAAAGAGTAATCAAGGGAACCAAGGTTATAGCGGTAATCAAAAGAATGTAATCCAGGAACAAAGATCAGACATGGAAAACAGACATACACAACAAAGAGCATAAAGTAACTTATGTCATACAAAGTAATAAAAGTAAATGAGCAACTCGGACTCCACTACAAACTGGGAGCATAGACCAGGTGCACCGGTAGGGTAAGCGTCCTCTGCTTTTCTAGAAACACCCGTCGAGTTAATTTATACATCTAAGTCTTCAAAATTGCATTTTACAGTTGAGTCTGGATGAAAATGTTTTAAAACAATTCACCTGGTTCATGCTTCCAGTTTTTAGTGGAGTCGGAGTTGCTCATTTACTTTTGTTACTTTGTATGACTTTAGTTACTTCTCTCATACACTGCTTTGTAGTATTATATAGTCCTTATATGTTGATATTTGCTGTTATATTCACTGTTAAGTTATTACTGAATCAAATATAATCATTACGATTAATTAGCGGTTTATCTTTATTTTCTACGAAAATTTAAAAGGAATACATAACTCTGATTTTTATCGAAAATTTGTTTCTGTCATTTTGCTTCTGATGAGAGTTTTGAATCATTATTTCATACTGCATAGATTCTTTGCCAAATTTATAAATTCAATATAAATTCAATTAATCTTTTTGTAATGTGTATACCAAATGCCGAAAACAACATAAAAAACATATGTAAGTAGGCATATTAGATGCAACAGGTGGTCATTCCTAATGCTTCTTCATCTGTGTTCGTCAGTGAATATTATTTAAATAAGTAAACCATAATATAACGATTCATTGCATTCCGATAATTACCAGCATGAAATGAAGATTGTGTTTTCTATTCTCAATGCGAAATTGACATAAAAGAAGCTGTATCATTAGGAACTCCATTGTAACCGGTTCTTAATACTAGTTCACATTTACTTCCGTTAGGATATGTAAACAGGGGATTACACTTTTAACAATAACCCGAACACTCATGTTGGTGTTTTTTTTAACAAGGCATTACAGTTGAACAATAACCCAAACACTCGTGTTGGTGTTTTTTAACAGGGGAATTACGATTAAACAATAACCCAGCTCATGTTGGTGTTCTATGAACAGGAGAATTAAGGTTAAACAATAACCCGAACGCTCATGCTAGTGTTTTATGAACAGGGGATTACAGATACACAATAACCCGAACGCTCATGTTGGTGTTTGATGAACAGGGGATTACAGTCAAACAATAACCCGAAAACTCATGTTGGTGTTTTATGAATAGGGGATTGCAGTCAAACAATAACCCGAAAACTCATGTTGGTGTTTTATGAATAGGGGATACTCATGTTGGTGTTGATGTTTTGAATTAATTTAATTTTTGTTGTTATTGCATCTCTGATTACTTCTGATAAATTTGATTTTCTTTTTCTTAAATAGAAATATAACTATAGTATTTATGTAGTACAAATGAAAATGATGTCACTTTATTGAGTAAAAAATACGTCCATTAACATAGTATCAATTTACCAAAACAAACACATAAAGTTGAGAGTTATTTTGATATTGATGTCCACTTTAAGTTGTATATAACTGTGTTTAGTTTTACGTGTATATTTTCTATTTTGACTACTGATTTTACCAATTTGGCCTGTTTGCCCTTAAAATCCAAAGAAACTGGAACGAATTATGAATGAAAAACACCAGACGGAGACGATGCAAAGAAAAAAAACACGACCAGAAATAACAGATGATATATGGGTACCGATATTCACAAAATGCTTGCACAATGTAGTAAGTGAATGTACGGAAGATGGAAACTAAATTGGCAAAATGGTACATCGATATTTTTTTTTCTACAGATTAGGCCGATTTTCGTCTTTCATGAATAGTTTTACTTCATTTATTTTTGCCTTTTTTCAGTTTGCTTTAGGTTATTGGTTTTCCCCATCACTGAAGACGTTGTGGTGACCTGCAGAAATTCAATTTCTTGTTGCTTGGCTTGACTGTTCCATTCGAATCATACAACTTCCCCTTTTTATACTAATCGATGAAGTTCTAAAGACGAAATATTATTTACGAAACAATTGTTGACCATTGTCTAGTGAAGTATTCGAAATGTATAGATACTTTTTTTCCCACTTGTATGACTATATGAAAATTTCATTTGTAATTTGATACTAGAGGGATGTCTTTCATTGAAAGCAGGATTAGTAGCAGTCTGTGCTACTTTCTGTCGGTGCGTCCTCTGTCACGCATATGGGGTACCTATTTTGTGTGAACTATTACTAACAAAATAAAATTTAAACAATAGTTCCGTTATTAAATAATTGCAAGTCGCTACATTTGAATTTGGTGATTTCGATGCCGTAATAATTTCATAACATTGTCTATCAATTATAACACAACATACAGTTCTATAGTGATTAATAAAACAACAATACAACTGATTGATATCATTATACAGCATATTATTCTTTGTGTTTGTTACCAATTCACAGTCATCTTAATGAATAACGAGGTAAGATGTCGTAGCCAGAGAATAGAATTATGTAATATCTTAATCACTTTTCTGAGAATTATTTAATTTATGTCCTTTTACTGTTTAAATACAAACTTCCTGGGTATTCTAATATTTAAAATTTCTAAAAGTTTATAGTCATCATCATCATCAATTCTTTATTGCCTATAGAAAGAGATTACAAACACACACACACAAACATACACATATTACTCAGTGTAAGAACAAAACAAAAAATGAATCATGTAAGAATAATCAAGAGTCATAAGTAATACTTATAGAAAAAAATGAAACTAAATTACTAAATGATAAAAATACTGGTGAAAAAAATGAATAATAATAATTATAATAATAATAAAAGATATCAATAAATAGGCATTATATATGGACTATTTTAAAGCAGTACTTAACATTAAGAATAGAATCAAATATATAGCACATCAATGCAAGAATGCATCATTACGTCCGAAAATTATAGGTGGCATAATCTTGTAGTGTCAATGGTCGGAGCTGTGGCGATTATCTTAACCATCTAGAATGAAGTTCGAGACGAGGGAAGGCTATTTCCGTATATCAGCAATAGTTACATCAGTGTGTAATTACCAAAACCGTGAAAAGACAGACAGACAGTACGTGATATAACAATGATAAAATGGAGTGTCCACAAATTATTTTGCTTTAATAGGAGTAGTTCCATAACGTTTATGAAAAGACTATGTGTCGCCCAAATTTATCACCAAAATTCTCCTTTGACATCGGTAAATTATAATAAATGTATCTTTGACGTCAGAAATAAAAACCGTCATATTTCTATGATATTGGCATATATTGGACATATGTTTATTAAGAAATAATAGGAAATTCCAGTATATCATTGTTTTACTATAGGCTAAAATATTGCGATGTAAGATAAGACAATAGTTGTTTGCAATATAAGGCCACAGTGTTCACAGATGGACAGGTACAACGTTTCATTCATTGACCGTTTGTTTGTTTTCATACGTAATGGTGAACGTGGCGAGTGCTAATGTGTACGTGTGTAAATTATTTTTTACGGAATGTAATATACCTTTTCTTAAACATAACGTTTAATAGTTTTATTTAATATGAATTCGATGTTCATTCACGCTACTGAAAGAGTAATCAAGGGAACCAAGGTTATAGCGGTAATCAAAAGAATGTAATCCAGGGACAAAGACCAGACATGGAAAACAGACATTCACAACAAAGAACATAAAGTAACTAAAATCATACATACAAAGTAACAAAAGTAAATGAGCAACTCGGACTCCATTAAAAACTGGGAGCATGGACCAAGTGCACCGGTAAGGTAAGCGTCCTCTGCTTTTCTAGAAATACCCGCCGAGTTGCTCATAAAAAGTCTAGTCCGGGGTAGACAAACGAGGAAAGGAAAACTATGACCCGTTGAATACATCAGTTTTCATGGTGCTGATGGATACACCATAACGATCCACGAGTTCATGATGACGACCATAAAACTTCTGTAGTGATGACTTCAATCTTGTAGCAACGTAACCCTGTTCCAGAAGCCTATTTGTTAGAGTTCTAGCGCGATACAAAAAGTCTGCGTAGTTTCGGCAAGCTCTGGCATAACGTATGAGTTGTGATATGAACACTCCATACGCAGGAGCCGAAGGAATGTTGCCACAGATGAAAGGAAAGTTAACAATTCTGAATGAAAAGTCATCACGTTTGTCGTAAAGTTTGGTCAATAGTTTTCCTTTACCATCGATTTCTAAGTGTAGGTCAAGATATGAGGCTGACTGCACAGTGTCTGTAGTATCCTTTATCTTAAGTACTTTTGGGTAGATGCGATGTATCAAATCCCCGAAATTAGGATTGTTTAAAGATAATACGTCATCTATATAGCGGAAACTGAGATTGAAGGATCTAGCCAAACGATATGCCTTCTTTCTGATCAGATCAGCTATAAAGTCAGCCTCATAAGAGTGAAGGAATAGGTCAGCAAGTAAAGGAGCACAATTTGTTCCCATTGGAATGCCGACCGTTTGTTGAAAAACACGTCCACCACACTGGACAAATATGTTGTCGATTAAAAATTCCAGCATTTTGTAAACATCTCCCTCTGAAGATTTGGAAGATGATTGGAATTATTTCTTACAAAGTATGAGGAATCTCTACCAAGAACTATATATTTGTATCGAAATGAATGAAAACGGTTAATGCACATCGTAATGTTACTTGAGTTTGTTTAAATGATTTAAGGTGGTCAGTAATTAACACACACATTAGCCACGTCCAATAAGTCGCGTGCTGTTCATAAAGCAATCGAAAATCAACCACAGTTGTGGTCGAAAAGCCTTTTAAGGAGGTCGTATTAGAATCGTCATTTTACAATCGCTGTGGGTTTAATACTTTTAAAACACGTCACATCAGAATACCTTTAAATCTTATACAAAAAGAGATTTTTCTGTTTCAGTAAAATCAATTTAATTGCATAACATTTTTTTGTAAAGGAAAAAGCAAAGCTATCCTGAATCATTTATAGAAACAGATTTAAGCATTGCAAACCTATTGATAAATTGATCAATGTATAAGAAAAATCATTCGACGGGTTTAAAGTAAACCTGATCTTGTAGACGGTGGTTCAGGGGAAAATATATTTCACATAATATTCACATGATACTTGCATAAATTGTTGTCAGATAGTCAGCAATTTGAATTTGCGATATAGATGACACTTAATCGTTAATAGAGTCCTCATGCGAGTTTCCTAGGAAATTTTCATACGAAATTCATATTATGTGAATTTCAAGGGAAAATTATTTAATTAGATTTAAAGTAGGCATGAGTTTGACGGGAAAAATATGTGCCTATGTAGATAAAAACAGAGAGCTGCAGTCTTCCATTGTAACTGGTCCAGCGTTCCTCTTTTGGTGGCGTACGAGCTTTCGATGTTTTAAATTATTTTTTACAGTATGATTGTATGAGTTTTTCCGTAATGACTGTGAACCTACAGTATCAATGAATGATTGATTATTTGTATAATTGAAAAAAAAAAGTTTGGATCACTTTAATCAACATTAATAAATGAAAATTACAAAGAATAGAACAACTGTGAATTCACAAAATGTGTTTGAAAATTGTCCATTTCAAAATGATTTCTCTTTTTTGTGACTCACACAAAATCCAGGTTTTTTTTTCTGTTTTTGAGTCCCGAACAAACCATGTATATGTAAGTCTAACATTTGTACCTGAAGCATGTAATTCATGCAGAATTTTGTTCTTGAGCCGACTATTTGTCAACAAATGAATCAATCAGGGGCAAAACTTCAAGAATAACATTTCTGTCATTCCAAACCAAAGCGCTGTCTAAATCCAACAGTTGTTACTGATTACTGAGTTGTTTGTATCTGTCAATGACGATGACCAATACATTCATCATATCCTCGCCATTCTTTGCAAATTTGTTCGATTTTCTTTTTGGACAATGCTATGGCAGTCCTATGTTTTCCATGCTCTAACACTGTTCATAATCTATATGATGCTATAAGTTGAAGGTGAAGTGTGCATTTACGACAGACAACATTAATATGAATAAAATTCATGTCAATCCGTATTTGATACAAATGCAGTAGTACAACCCAAACGTTATTGGTAATGACTGTAATCTAGTAATGCACAGCTATGAATGCATTTTGCATGGCTTTAGACAATTCGAGTTGTGGATTTTTTTTCGGTTATTATGAATATGCCTCTCTATCTGTATTGTAATATGTTGATTGATTATTTCAGTTATTGTTAGTTTTATCCTGCTCAATGAGTTGTAGTGTCGCTTTTATCGTAGAACTTTCAATTAAATTTGTAAGGAGAATGGATATGGTGAATAAGTCTAGAGACAACAACAAATGTCAGCTCAAGATCACCAATGGATCCTCAATGAATGACAAGCTAACCCTCACATCACCTGACAGACACAGGTACAGTGGAATAGATGCCTAGTATGTTACAAAGCAATTATATAAACATCATAAATGGAAAAAATCAAATACTTTTCTATTCAAAACACTATTATTTTAATGCAGCAGCTAGACCATTTGTAATTAACAATTCCTTTTTCAAGTTACATTTATGGCTAAACCCTTTCAGAAACAACGATATTATGATTAAGATTTTTTATATTCTCACTTACAAAAGATATCATTTTTAAACGTCTATACAAATGCTATGTATAGATTAGTATTACTGAATTTAAAAGAAAATCAATTGCGGAGGAAGTTTATATTGTTAATAAAAACGACAAGCCTTTGACCTCATGGCGTATTTATAAAACGATTTGACGCAGTATTTTAACAAACTTTTGCACTTAAAGAAATTCCAAGTGTATATGTAATTTGAAGGCGTAGTAACAATATGTGACAAAGAACTAAATAAGGTTTTCATTGTCATTTAACTTGTCAATATAAATAGTAATCAAGGGAACCAAGCTTTTAGCGGAAATCAAAAGATTGTAATCCAGGGGAAAAGACCAGATAGGAATAAAGACACAACAACAAAAAAACATAAAATAACCAAATGATACATACAACGTAACAAAAGTAAATGAGCAACTTGGACTCCATAAAAAATGGGAGCATTGACCAGGTGCACCAGTAGGGTAAGCGTCCTCTGCTTGTGCAAAAACACCCAAGTGTTGCTCATAAAAATATTCTAGGGTAGGCGAAAGAGAAATGGACAATTATAGCACTTTGAACAAATCAGTTTGTCATGGTGCAAATATATATACCGTAACGATCCAAAAGTTCCAGGAGCCTGGTTGTAAGAAGTCTATCGTGATATAAAAAAGTCTACGTAGTTACGGCAAGCTCTGACATAATGAATAAGATGTGACATAGAAACTCCATTCGCAGCTGCTAAAGGGATGTTGCTACAGATGAAAGAAAAGCCGACAATACGGAATGAAAAGTCATCTCGTTTGTTGTAGTGTTTCGTCAACAGTTTTCCTTTACCATCGATCTCTTAGTGTAGATAAAGTTACGATATGCTTCACAGTGTCTGTCGTATTCTTTTAGCTCAAGGTCTTTAAAAATAGGAGATGTGGTATGACTGCCAATGAAATAGTAATCCATCAAATGCCAAGCCACGAACAAGTAAATTTCTACAGGTCACCACACAGTCGTCAATGATTGGCAAAACCCGTGCCTTAACGCAAGTTTTAAAGGCCCCAAAATTAATGATAGAAACTATTTATAAAAGAAGAAAATCTGCAACCTGCCGATACAATTTTATTTTAAAAAATTAGTTTTTGATTTGACATTTTCATTCAATAGCACAAATTATGAATCTGAATAGAAGTCAGTTGTCTAATAAAATTTTAACTGGAATGAAATAAATGAACTTACTAATAATGATAAACTGTAGCGACTTCTATGAGATAGATTGAGCTATTTCATTTGAATTTAAGTTTTCATATCAATCTGTTGATGTAAGACACACATGTTCGTCCCTTTCTGATGCCCCATTTACAATGAACGTAGTGCTACTATGTACCACTAACAATACTGCTAATGAAGATGCTTTATAAGATTACTATTGCTATTATAACATGTTTGAAGGGCCATGCTTTCAGGGATTTAACCTTAATTGTCTAAATGCATGACAAATTATTACATTAGCCCACATACGCAAATGTCAGCAAGTCATACAATAGAAACTATTTGAAATGTTCGTACGAAAGGAAATAAGTGTGTGATTGCAGATAATTTTGTATTTCTGGCAAAATAGATATTACACCACCCGAGCAGCTGGTACCGCAATTGCCCTGACTTGGTACAGACATTTCAAACGAAATGGTGGTTTAAATCTAGGTTTTACAGCGCGATAAACCTCCCTCTTACATTGCGGCATGAACACCCTGGTGGTGTTTAAATAGTATTTGCATGCTTTTGTGTCATAACTGATAAATCTGCAGTCACATTTAGCACAAAGAACAATTTACAACAGTCATTACTCATTATTTAAGAAGAAACTGAGTATTCATCATCCAAGGACTGATATCGAAATAATGATTCACTAAGATGCCTTTTAAGACGCATTTAGTCATACCCCTGCATCTGTTACGCAAATATTTATGGCGTTCAAAGAACTCAGAGTAGATATACATGAGATGAAGGTATCTTGCTGCAGAGTTAAGGTTAAAATTAGTCGTCTCTTTTATTATAAATCTTAGTGCTGTCAAAATCGAGATGTAAGTCTAAAGAAAGATGAAGATCCATCTGTTTCTGTAAAAAAAAAAGGATTGTACATCTTTTATTTTTTCATTCTTTGCGAGATTCAAAAGAAATTCAACCTATTATGAATATTAAACAAATCGGTTAGGACAGGTGCACAGTTAGTGCCCATTGGAATGCTAAAAAATGTTGAAAAAAAGTTCCTCCGATTGTGACAAATATGTTATCAATGAGGAAATCAAGCATAACCTGCTTTTCTGACTGTTACATTTACAAATGTAACAAATAAAAAATATCAATGATTTTTTTTCCAAATTTCGACATGCTGTACATGTGTTAAAAAAATATCCTCTAATTAGCAACATTACAGTCAAGTACATATAAAAAATATGTTTATCAGATGCACTTAAAACCATATATAGCTTACGAATAAAAGCGAAGTTTATAGAATTTTTTGGAAAGTGAAAGACTATACCCCTCATTTTGCACTCTCCTCTATGATTCTTCTATCTATTGATCAAATCAATTGTCTTTATTACAATTAGGTTTTTTTTTCAGACTTAACGATTTGATAGTATTTCAGGAGCAAAAATTAAACGATGTCCTATATATATGTGTAAAAGCTCTTAAACATGAATGGCCCAAAATCTGTCTTTCGGTAGTGGCGTATTTAGAAAATGACGTGTGTTGTTAAGAAGTAGTTGTTCGTATTGTTTGGACCTTTAACACTGACGCCCAGCTTGTGTTGATGGGTGCCCTACATATTCCTGGCGGTCATCAGTAAGTATATAACACAGCCCATCACTATCAATGAAGTCATATGTACAATAGATCCATCCACTTTATAGTAAGCCTGAAATGAAATTACTCAAAACTATACGATAAAAACAATCCAAACGGTGTTTGAACAGTTAAAATTTTGCGTAGACAAATTTAAATAAAAAAAAAACTATACTTACTGAATTATCTCTGCCTGTTATTATCAGGGTAATGCGGTATTGTAGTTCATTATATTGTCGTGTCGTATTTTGTTGTTACAGATTGACCTGAGACTCCCTGATGGCTTTTGCATTTCAGACAAAATGATATAATAGTTCATTACTATAACAAGTTTGCGTTAATCTGTAAATGTAGATCCATTGATTCTTTATACGTATTAAATATACTAGCAGCGGTTTGAATTTGAAGGAATCTATACTCATTCAATTCAGTTCAGATGATGTACATTGTATGATTTAGTATAATCTTACTTTGGCTTAAGTTCTATGACAGAATGATGAATGCTTCATCCTGCAGAAAATATCTCTTCTATGCAAATAAAAGGAGTCAAATAACGGAAAATGTTATTCCTCAACTGCATAATATCGCCTTCTGGTTACCCCTTTCAGTTATGAGCAGCGTGAAAAACAGGAAACAGGTAACTAGTTTAAAGTTGCCCTCGCCAACCGCCGCACTCGAAAAATTGATAAAAATGGTTTAAAATGTTCAAATTGTCGATAAAATTATTTATTGTACAATAAAACGTTTCTGGTAAGACATCTAAGTTACAACAGAAAAATTCTTAGGTTGCGTTTAGATGCTTCTTTTGAAATTGTGCAGCCTCTAAATCAAACTTCCCATATTTATTAATTGTCTATATAAATAGTATCATAACATTTTTTTTACTGAATTTTTCATAGCAACATGTTGAATGATATAATGATCAGGGAATATTTTATTTCTATTTTAATGTACGTTACTTTATAAAATGGAATGAATGCTAATAATTGATTCGCGCATTCGTTTGCATGTAATCATGTACACGCGGAATAATCTTATTTTCATTGTAATTATTATTATGCTATTCACAGCCTTAGTTGGTCTTTTTTTATATTGAAATTACTTTTTTCCCAATTACATTCTATATACATGTGACATCTCTACGTTGTTCAATTTTACAAATAAATATGTGTTCATGTATACTTCTCATTTCAAGTGAGATAACACTGTTAAGAAATTTTCAAGTAGTAGTAGTTTAATGTTTTACGGTCAATAAATTTATTTTTAGCAGAAATATGAAAATTAAATTTATATGTTAATCACATTACCTTTGATAATATTATATCGTTAGTGCATGGATCATGCCTGTACCATGCCTGGACGCGAACTTACGCTCTTCCAATTTTTTGGCATATTTTCTCCATTTGTCCCAGCATAATGCGACCATATTTTCTCCAGTTATACAAGCATGATGTGACCATATTTTCTCCCGTTATACAAGCATGATGTGACCATATTTTCTTTCAAGAATACCTGAAGGAAAAGTTCATATAGAACAGTACATGCTTAAGTCTTTTGTTTGATGTCTTGTTTTCCTTATTTTCAGTTTCTGTATACATTCTATTTATTTTTTTTTTTTGCCATTGTAATGTTTTGTTTATCAAAAACAAAAACGAAAAAGGTATTTTGTTGTATAAATAAAGATATATTAGATTCCAAAGTTCTATTATATTCCAAGCTTACACTTGTTTACACTTTTACACATCAATTGGTTTTGATATTTTTGGTCTGTAATGTGACATGTGGACCACTATGTAATTGAAAATATTGTTTTATTCTAAAATTAATGACATAGTAATTTGTTTACTTACATGAGTCCTTCAATATTATACATGAAAGAACATTTACACTATAATTTGAGGATTGGTTGGTCAAGTCAAAGGAGTTCAGAATGAATGAATAAATCATCATTTATCAATTGAATAGAAGCTAGCAACTGCAGTGGTGTATTTATTGGAAACGTTCATTGGGTGTTTTCACTCCCACTGTTTGACAAGGAATATACAGAAATCATCCTGCCAGGATGTATTTCTATTTTGTAAGTTCAACTCCTTTTAAAGTACTCAACAATATTGATTGAACTTAAAACGTAGTTTTGAAATCGTATGTAAATATGCATCAATAAAGACAAGATATTGTCTTACACCAACAAAGTTTTAAAAATCGGATCTAAGGGTTTTACTGTTCTTGCAAAAACTCTCAATTCAGATATGGTCCTTCCAGTCACGTCATTACGGAAGATTTAAGCATCATCGAAAACAAATCTCTGCGTAAGGTCCTTTCTAAATGTCCCAAGTACCGTGAACCACGGTAAAAGTTTAAGTAGATCAATGAGTACCAATCAGTTTTCAAAGACATCGATGTAGCAAAATCATAGTCTACTATACATGGCAAATATGTAGTCTTATCAGCAGACAAGCCCAAAGCAACATTGTTTTTGTCTGCAAAACGTATTACATCCAATGATTATTATCAGAGATAAAAGTAGAAAATAACAGCAGTGATAAGACTTATACTGCCACTACACTCTCAAAAGAAAAGATAGTGGATAACAATAAATCTGTGCTATCCTCTTTTGGTCTCTCTACCATAGACGATGATTGTGATTTACCGTCTATGTCCTGGATTCTTAAACTATACAAGAATCCATAAAAACAACGTTTCATAGCTGGATCTGCAAAATGTACCACCAAAACTCTTTCAAAACTCCAATACTAACAGCTGTCACTAAGGGTCTCCAGTGGTACCACAACACTTGTTATCCTCGAAATGATATTAATTCAATATGGATCCTATAAAAATTCGAAAGATCTTTTGGAGACCCTCAATTCAAGATAATTATCGGAATATAGTCGTATTAAAACCTTTGATTTTTCTACTCTGTATACCTCTTGTTCCCAAACTTAGTTAAAATCCCGACTCAAAAACACTATACATCGTTGTTTCTCCAAAAAAGATGGTACACCTAAACACAAATAAACAGTTCGTGGTGGAGATTCGTCATAATTTGTAAAAAAACAAATAATTCCAAATCATCTTCCAAACATACAGAAGATGTTTTCAAAATGCTTAAATGTCTTATTGACAACATATTTGTCCAGTGTGGTGGACGTGTTTTTCAACAAACGGTCGGAATTCCAATGGAAACAAATTGTGCTCCTTTGCTTGCTGACCTATTCCTTCACTCTTATACGGCTGCCTTTATAGCTGATCTGCTTTGAAAGTAAGAATATCGTTTGGTTAGATCCTTTAATGTCTGTTTCCGCTATATAGATGACGTATTATCTTTAAACAATCCTAATTTCGGGGATATGATGCATCGCATCTACCTCAATCAACTTGAGATAAATATACTACAGACACTATGAAGTCAGCCTCATAATTTGACCTACACTTAGAGATCGATGGTGGAGGGAAAAATATTGACCAAACTTTACGATAAACGTGATGACTTTTCATTAAGTATTGTTTATTTTCCTTTCATCTGTGGCTACATCCCTTCAGCACCTGAGTATGGATTTTCATATCATAACTCATGCAGAGCTTGACGTAACTACGTAGACTTTTTGTGTCGTGCTATATATTTTAAAATCAGGCTTCTGGAACCGTTTATGTTGCTTCAAGTTTGATGTCATCACTACATAAGTTTTATTGTCATCATAAAGTCGTAGATCGTTACGGTGTATCCATCTACACCATAAACACTGATTTGTTTAACGTGTCATTCTTTTTCTTCCCTCTTGCTTCTACCCAGGACTTTTTATGAGCTCAGTGGGTGTTTCTAGAAACGCCGAGGACGGTTACCCTACCAGGTGCAACTGGTCCATGATCCCAGTTTTTAGTGGAGTCCAAATTTCTCGTTTACTTTTTATACCTTGTATGTATTATTTTAATTTTTTATGTTCTTTGTTGTGCTTGTCGGTTTTCCATGTCTGGTCTTCGTCCCTGGAATACATTCTTTTGATTTCCGCTAGAATCCTGGTTCCCTTTTAACCTCATAAGTAAAACTCCGTCTTCATTGCTAAATGGACTGCAAAGGGAGACGCATTCCAATTTAAGGATTTAAATGCTATGATTCATGTTAAGATAAACTTCTATCATTCTTATATCATTTGTTGAATTTTAGTGGAAGAAATGCTATGGTATTTAGATATATACAGTATAAAGGAACACTATCAAAGTCAGTTCACTTCATGAAGAGAATATCTAACTTAAAGTAAGTCCAAATGAAGCGGTGTGTTCTATTCAGAGTTTTGCCATTTTCAGTTTCTGTTTATATGCTTACTATGACTTGTTTTGTTATGCATTGTTTTCTTTGGGGCTTGCTTTTGGGGGTGTTTTTGTTTTGTTTTTAAGTAATGTACTCCTGATTCCCCAGAACATGGTTTTATTTGCCTTTGTTAAATAATTTGAAAAAAAAAGAAATTTTCTCGTTTAACGTGTGTTTAAAGTTATTTGTTTAATGTATTAATTGACGAAATTGGGAATTGCCAATACAACTAATTGAACCATACACAAATCTAGCACTTGCAAATCAATATGTGTATTACTCAACTGCTACAGAACACATTACCTTTTCTCAAGATATATAAACCTTTTTTTCTAACAGTGCCTGTAGTAGATTGTGAGACGCCGAAATTCCACACTCAGAAAATATATAATCATCAACAGCAATTCGGTTAGAAATTACTTCGTGTGGTTTTTCGGTATAGCACAATCTACTACAGACATTTTGTGAACAAAATCTATGTAAGGCATCAAATTCTAGACAATAAATTGTTTCTATTCTTCAAATTCACAATAAAATGGCTATACAGATACATCATCTACTTGTTGGTTTTATCAAACCGTTGACAGAAATATTGTGCAATTGAATTGTATAGCGTAGACAGCAAGCAACCAAGTACATGTTTATGGTGTGAAATATACAGTGTTTTGTCTTATCTGAGAGATGAAACAATAAAATATACAACTTACAACAATACTATTTCGTGGATAGATAAGTCGTTATCTTCACTGTCTAATAGATAATAAACAATCGCTTTATGTTTTTTAATACTTTTAGTCTGTGGTATTATTCGAAAGTTTGCTTCATAAAAGAAGTGCTTCTTTTTAAACAGTTAAAACTATTTATAATTCTAAACAACAAGCAAGTGTCTGAATCTTTATGTCGTGGTCATATTGTTTGACATAAATCCATTTTGGTCGGATTGGTTCTATATTTGTTATAGCTATTTCTTAGTAACAATACAGCCTAGAATACTGACATTTATGATTTTATCTCTATTCAAATCTTACAATTTTTCTAAAATCTAGAGGTCTACGGAATAGTAAGTGACTTTCCAATAAATTAAATCAAAACTATAGAAAAGGTTTTAAAACCATGAACACTGATTTGTTCAACGTGTCATAGTTTTCCTTTCCTCATTCGTCTACCCTTGATCTGACTTTTATGAGCAAGTCAGGGGGTGTTTCTAGGAAAGCAGAGGACGCTTACCCTACCGGTACACCTGGTCCAAGCTCCCAGTTTTAGTGTAATCAAATTTACTATTGTTACTGTGTATGTATTATTCCATGTTCTTTGTTGTGTTTATTCCGTTTTCTATATATGGTCTTTGTCAAAGGATTACATTCTTTTGATTTCCGCTAGAATATTTCTTGAGTCCCTTGATTACTCTTTAACAAAATTACCGAAATTATAGTAAACATTTTTGCGGAAGATAATTTGGAACACTATATACGTGCTATCTGACAAGTGGGATCATCATAATAAATAAGACATGCATGTCAGGGTATATATTTAACTAACATTGGATGGTGATGATATAAATAACAATTAACAAGTATCCCAGGTAGTATTACTATGGTATACATTCAGAAAACAATGTATACGCACGCAATTATTACATTCATTTCTTTTTAATTTTATGTATGTTTTACATCTTTAACATATAGAATGATAACTGACATGGCATATCACCTTACGTTTAGTACAAAATTGAATTATATGCATTTGCTTTAACAAATAAATAAAACAGATGACAAATTGACATTTTATTAACACAGACTCGATACATTATTAAATATTAACTGTACATTGTATTATAACGTTGATTTGATAAAATACATTTATGATGCAAAGTTTCCTCTTAACTGCTTTCATGTTATCAAGACTGTTTCCCCAGAGGGTCAGTTTTGTGGTGCATCTACATTTAATGATTTTTCCATCGAACAATCTCAAAGTTTTCAAATCTAGCCAAGTAATAATTCAAAAATAAAGGTAAATAGACGGCTTGATTATATTTCGGCTTGAAAGCAAAAGACTAGAAAGTGAAATTACCGTTGAGAAAAAAGGAAAAAATTGATAAGACTTGCCGGGAAATCAAAAGTTAACGGAACAAAGTGTATGAAAGTGTGTGAAAAAAATGTTCTAGTTTTTACAGAGCATTGTATTGTGAAGGAATTCCGCCCCCCCCCCCAAAAAAAAAAAAAACCCAAAAAACCAAAAAAACCTAAAATTAAAATGACATATAGTTTGTTATAAGCAGAATTCTAGAAGCCCTTTTAGGGGAGAGAATGTTATATTATTACTCTTACCATTTTATATCTCCTTTTATCGCGAAAAGATTTTTTTAAGGCAAGTTTAAATATCGTGTCATCAAACATTGAGTATTGTTTTCTGATTTTATTGAATCAAATCAGAAGATCAAAGCTATCCATATTGAAAACTAATTTGCTTGGGAAAGGTCTTATAATCAATCATACACAGGACACTATAGAAGTAACATTCGGAATTCTACAGTAATATGTGGTGAAAGAATAAGATGTCATAATAACATTGTTACTTCATAACGTTATTTAATAAAATCATAGATTCTTCAAATACTTCAATGCGATCAAACTAATCTTAAAGCTTTAGATCGATGTAATTAATTTCAAATGACTGATCACAAAGAATCTGTTTTTAATATAAGAAGGAGATTTGTATAAGTGGGAAGTCAAAACGATAGGACATTGAACTTTGACAAAATAGAGATGTGGATAATTAAGACTTCAAAACAGTCAAGTTTTTGTTTTAGTACATTTAAATTTAGAATAGTGAAATGATTTTAAGAAAACAACATGGTCTGACATATTGTCATTAAATTTTAGGCTGCTCTCAAAGCTTCATCATTAGTATATTTATGTAGCAGGAAATATCTTAATACTTTCAATGTTTATTATGTATATTCCTTTAATGAATGAATATTTTACAACGAAATGAAACCCATACCCAGCATCCAATTGTACGGTCAAGGTTATATCATTTGTCAAAATAAAACACAAACAGACATGACTAGGAAAGTTAATTACGATGTCAAAAGGTTTTATCTACATAACTGGCATGGAAATTAAATCAAGGTTTGTTTATTTACTGGTCTGTTGACATTGACGATTCCATCTATCAATTCATCAGAGTTTTCCTAGGAACCCCTGAGTTGTGAAATGAAGCGATCCTGATTTGTTTATAAAGGCAATAAATGAACGTTGAATGAAAAATGGAATTTTCACAATATATTGAATATCCAATTTATGTCTTACTTCATCTAAACTCTTTAGATGGTTCTTTGTTAATGATTTTAAATAACAGACGAATAGTGGAAGAAAATATGCTTTTCGTTCTTAAAATGTGGTAAACCAATATGTAATATATCTATTTGTTTGAAGAAATTAGTACGTGAACATAATATGCAAATCTTTCGTTATTATCAGATAAAACTAAAAAATGTATATAAATGGAAACTATAACTTTTATTAGACCAAATGCTATAATTTTCAAAAATAAGTATGCAATGTTCGCTCATTTTACAGTTATTGAATGTAATGTGAATAACAGATGTTAAGATTGTACTGTGGGTTGTATATTTTTTCTTTTAGAACTATATTCGTTTTTTAAATTACAATCATTCGAATATAAATTGGATTTAAAAATTAGCATATTTTTGTCATTAAACAATTCAGATTATGGGATTTTATATATTGCAAATACTCCAAAGAAATTTATATAAAGGATGCCACAGATGCTGTGAAGGCAGCTTATCATCCTTGATTGAGATTGATGGAAATATGAAATACATGAACGAACTATACGACAAACGCGTTCCACCTCATTCCTTATATACTTTCCTTTCAATTGTGTCAACGTTCCTTCATTACCTGCGAATGAAGTTTCCATATCAATTTTCCTACACTATACCATAGCTTGTCGATACCTTTCAGGACTTTTGTTTCGCGCAAGACACGACTTTTGGTACAGGGTTGCTTCAATATTACAATTACACTTGTATTGATACAAACTTTCTATTCTTGTCATCAATTGCCCCGTAAGTATCAATTTGTTCATTGTGTCATAGTTTTTTCTTTCACTTCTGTCTACATTGGACGTGACGTTCTATGAGCAACTCGGTGGATGTTTTTTTTTTCTATGAAAGAGCGAACGCTCAACCTTCCGATGCACCTGGTCAAGGTTCCGGTTTTTAGTTGAGATGGAATTGTTAATTTACTTTTCTTTTTATGTGCGTATCATTTTGGTAACTTCCTGTTCTTTGGTACGTGTGTCAATTTTACCTGGCCAGTGTAGCTATCATTGAATTGTGTTCTTTGGTTACCGTTCGACCCTGGTTTCCTCTATTTCCCTTTGAAACTTATTAAGGATAAATTAAGCCAAACGTAATACTTCAAACAAGTAACCGGATGTATGCCAGTACATTATATAATATGGTGGAGGATAGTGTTAGGCAAACACTGAAATCAAACATGGTTCATTAGAGTCATGCATCATGTATTTCATATATAACTCCTGTTAGCCATAATGACACAATGTGATATGTAAAAATTGTATAGTTCTATAGTTTAAAAAGACATTTTACACAACACAATTGATATATTCTATTGATCCATTTTCCAATGAGAGATAATTTGTTGGAACTTCTTTGTATTAATTGATATTTTACAAAACATATTTAAAAACGAAATCTGCTGTTATCTTAAATATCAGAAAACATGTCAGATTAGTGTTCTATTCATCAAAGGAAAGTTTCATGGATCAATTTACAAGCTTGGGCCATATTAAAAATTTTCTTTATTTTACATAAGAGTATAAAATGTAACATCAACTATGCTCAATTATCTTAACATCATATTCCATTGCATATGAACATGTGATTTCAATTCCACTAGCAAATATATTCATGTACATCTGGGAGAAATTTGGATGAATGTAGAAACAAAATTATTAGATATTATCTACCCTAAAAGAACATAATGTTTGCTCAATGCATTATTTATAAACGACTCAATCGGTACAACTCAGTCTTTCTAGTTACACCGGCGAAACAATAAGAAAAAACTGAGATGTATTAGGTGGAAGAATCTGTCCAAAATTTGTCCGATCCGTTTCTGAAATTATTAGTTAAACTGGTTGAATTTTCACCATAACGTTATCTAAGCTACTCGCTTTGTGTCAAAACTGATGAATGAGTAATTGATAATTATTTCTAGTGACATATAGCTAAATCTTAAGCGTCTCCTTGTGGATGGAATTACTTTGGTACCCATAACACTGAAATTCCGGCATTTTCAAAAGACATTCTTTTCTCTGGATACGAGTTTTTTGTTTAAGTGTAGCGGAAATAGCCGAGTCGTTCCGCTTGAAGACGACTTTCACATTTCCCATTTAAGTCGAATCTGCTTAGAACTTGTTTACGGTTTAAAACTAAACAAAGAGTGGATATCGGATTTGAAGTCTACAAGAACAGTAATAACTGTATGAAAGTACGTCTTCAAAGTAACAATTATATTAAATGCTTCTAGAAGTAATCAAATCCTATTCATGTTACTCTGAAGCACATTTTAATGTCCCCAAAGCCTACACCTGTTGACCCCAATTGACCAGGATTTAACTGAAGAAGTTTTCCGCAACACAATTGAACTGGAATTCGTCCATTTTGACAAATTCCATTTAAAATAAGCTATCAAGGGAATCAAGATTTTAGCGGAAATCAAACGAATATAATCCAGGGTCTAAGACCAGACATTGAAAACAGACAAACATAGCAAACAACATAAAATAACCAAAATAATGCATACACAGTATAAAAATTAACGAGAAACTCGAACTCCACTAAACACTGGGAGCATTGACCAGATGCGCTGGTAGAGTAAGCTTTCCTACAAACACCAGCCCAGGTCATAGGTCCGGGGTAGACAAGAGAGGAAGGAAAACGATGACACGTTGATTAAATTAGTTTTCATTGTGCAGATGGATACACCGTAACGATCTACGACTTCATAATGACGACCATAAAACTTATGTAGTGATGACATCAATCGTGCAGCAATATACCCTTTTCCAGAAGCCTAATTGTAAAAAGTGCAGCACGATATAAAAATTATGCGTATTTACTGCAAGCCCTGGCATAACGTATGAGTTGTAATATGGAAAATTCATACGCAAGTACTGAAGTGATCTTGTCACAGATGAAAGGGAAGTTGACAATTCTGAATGAAAAGTCATCACGTTTGTTGTAAAATTTGGTCGATATTTCCTTTACCATCGAAAATATGAGTCTGACTTAACACTGTTTGTAGTATCCTTTATCTCAAGTACTTTCGGGGTAGATGCGATGTATCAAATCCCAAAATATTTTTTTTATCTGGTGTCACTTTCTACAATTTAAATCAAGACAATGCATATACATGTATAAGTCGTTTATGACTGGAGAAATGTTGAAGAATTAAAATGGTTATTATTCTCAATCTAAAAGCGAAAGGAATACTGTGATCATGTTGATCATAAAACAAAATCCAGTTTAAGTCGTAAATATCCGTTCCCTGGCTCCATTGAACTTTTTGCCAAAGCAAAACCACTAGGTCAAATTTAAGACTTACATATGGTAAAAAAATCTCCATCCAAATAAAAAAAATATGTAATTTTCTTTAAGAAAATATTAAACCATTATTGTAAGAGCGTAGATTAATTTAAAGAGTTGTTGTTAAGACTTAAGTCGATGTTTAAAAGGGACAGCCTTTTTTTCATTATCTATCTTAACTAAAAATATATAAAATGTTTCTAATAATCTACTCTCATGTAATATGACTGTAATTGTTTAAAGGCATTTCATGTTGATTGATTTTACCGTAATGTGTATGTTTTGTTGAATATCTGATGAACAATCTTTGTTTCTAAATTCAGTTATCCCTAAGGAGAAAAATGATCTGGTCTTTAGTCATTGAAAAACAGTATATACATTTAAGTGTTTTAACTACTCAAAACAATTAATGTGCCGCGTAAATCATTTATTCTTTGTTTTATCTTTGTTAAACTGGAGTAAAGGAGAAGATTATTTTATCAGGTTAGATAGGTTACACCAATGCATTTATTCTTTATGCACAATTTCACAGCAAGTTGTGGAATTTCCGTTTTGACAATTGTTGTGATGCATGACGAAAAATTCTGTCCTGTCATGATTTCCTTGCATCATAAACAGCAATGGTACCGGAGAAATATGAAAAAAATGTATCAAATAACATTAATAAAATAGGAATTGTACCTTTTGTTTTAAATTATAAGCTCAGTAGATATTACACAGATTTTGTTTTACACATACTTGAAAAACATTAGCACCCCGGACTTCACTAAAAACTGAAAAAAACCTATCATTTTATCAAAGTATAATATCCCAGTTTGATGGAACTCGCAGAAATAAGATCGGCTCATACATATACACACTTTATAATTATAATACAGTGTGGTGCATTGTTAAGATAATAACATCAATATATCCTTTTTTTACAAGTTCCATTTATACTATTTTTCCGGAAATAACGATTTTCGAGTCGAGACATTAAATGAAAACGAGTTCAAGTGCGCTCATAAATAAATACTAAGCTGATTTTCAACCCTTTTTTCATTCGTTCCGCTGCACTGTGTAATCTCTTTATCTAATTTTTAAATTGCCAACTTAGACCGTGAACAATACATCCATTCAACTGGCAAGCATATCTACAGTGTTAAAAAAACTTTGTCAAGATTATATTCTTATAAAATTCCATAGAAGTGTTCTATATATCAACTTAAGCTTTCACAGGAAAATCCTCTTAGAAACAATACTTCATATACATTTTGATACATCGTCAATATGTTAGCTTACTTCCGCATTCTATAATTTGAAATTTGCATTTTGAGGAGACTTAATGTCCCATTTCGCCCAGAATCAAGGAAATAAGATTGAGTGAGCGTAAAATAAGACACAATAATTCATTAATTAAAAGGGTCACATCGATCTGCTGTCTGGTTGTTAAGCTATTTTTATGAATATCAGAAAAAAAAGTAACGAGAGCCATACCAATAGTCTTATGTCAACAGCCTAGAAAAACGTGAATGCCCGTCAAAGTTTTAAATAATAATGACACAAAAGATTATATTTATTACGATGGGTAATAATTAATAACTTTTTAATACAAGACACAAAGGTCATTTTTTTCTTTTTATATTTTATTTACGAAATACAAAAGAAGAAGCAAAAGCCATTTTAGTAGTCCTTTTGTATAAAAACCGAACTATTGTCCAAACTATATGACAAACGTATTTACTTTTCATTTCGTATTGTCAACTTTCCTTTCATCTATGCCAACATCTTGAAGTACCTTTGCATACTTTTTGTATCGCGCTTGACCTTTTATGTTAATATTAGACTGAAGTCATCACCAACAATGCCTTATGGTCGTCATCCTGAACTCGTGGATTGTTAATGTGAATCAATATGCACCATGCGAACCGATCTGTTCAAAATGTCCTTGTTTTTCTTTCCTCCTTTGTCTACCCAAGACTTGGCATTTTTTAATGATATCAGTGGGTGGCTAGAAAAGCAATGGACACTTACCCTGCCGGTGCACATTTTTCCATGCTCCAAATTCTTTGTTTTGTGGGTCTGTTTTCACTATCTGGTGTCTATCCCGGATTGCATTATTTTAATTTCAGCTTCAATTGTGTTTCCTTTATTACTCTTTAAGAACCATTCCATTAAAAATTCAAACACTGCCTTAGGCATTAATGGTATTTAATCCCACTGATCAAACGATGCTTTTTCGGTCTGCATAACATCACTCTCATTTCCCACCAAAATCAACCAAACTAAAATAAATCAAGAACAATAACTCTTGCAAAGTGCTAAGTTCATTTACATTCTATAGTATTATATCTGAACAGTCCAAAAATGAAAATCAAAGGTTGGGGTCTGTAGCTGTGTCTGAATGAAAGTAAAATTGAATTCGTTGCGTTTTGACATGTCTGGATCACCTCCGTTTCTTTTATGATTTTTATAAAGACTGCTACTTAACAAAATCAATTGAAAAGAATTAATATAGATGGTCAAAAAAACATGGTATAAAGTGACATTAAAATTTCTCCTGTCTTTCTTTTGAACATGTCAGTAAAGCTGTCACTTTTAAGATGTTTCATTGATCAAGAGAACGATTCCAGAGGAGAGCGTGTGACCTCCTCTTACTGGGGTTGTTTCAATTTAAAAAGGGCTATTCCAGAAGAAAGTGTTTCTTAAATTAGTATACCTGCCTGCATAAAAACACTTCACATTGTACCATATAAAAATCGCAAACATGCAATATTCTTATAACCGACTTTTACTGGTCTAGTTCCTTACAAACAAAACCTTTCATGCAAGAAGTCACGATGACTTAAGTTGCAAATCAACAAACTTAATATATGGATTAGAATGCAACTTATGCCGTCTTATATGTGTCGGTGAAACACAAGAACGATTAAACAAAAGAATGTGCGGTCATCGTTCGGGAATGATTGCCACCAAATTCCCAACAGTTTATCAACCCTTTAATCAACAAGATCATTCAATATTCTCTATGACAGTGGTATTTTAGAAAAAAAATCACCACCATACGAATAGTCCCGTTCTAAGTACAAACTATTGTAGGGAAAGAGAGGAGTTCTGGATACGCAGACTAGGTACTGCAATACCTTATGGATGTAATGACAACACCAAAAGTATAGGAAACCTTTCAAGCCAATATAACAATAGCATAAATGTGATAAATTTATTTGCCAAAAATCCAAGACGGGAAAGGAGTCATGGCCATCGCCACTATACGTCACCTAAGTTACATGATGTCTCAATAGATGGTCTCCTTCCTTTCATGCAAAATCCTCTTGGACTTCATCACATTAGAACCAAACTCTTTCCTATACCTCTCACTCTACGACACCCCCTTTACAAAACAAGACTTGACATTCCTGTTTCTGATCCTACCTCATCATTATACAGACTTGTTGCCATCATTTTGGATATTGGTTTCCACAGACTCTTTAAACCAGTTTTTGTGAAAAGTCAAGATGAAGAAAAACGATCATTTCTTCGACTACCGTTTGTCAACAAAGGTATAGATGCAATTAATTTGGCTAACATCCTCCATCACAAAAATATTCCCAACAAAATTCCTCCATATTTCAAAAACAAATCGATATCAATTATTTCATATTCCAATACTTCACTCTCGCATCCAAAATTTTCAATTATAAAAGGCTATTGCAGAACCTCGAGATTGAGGACTTCAAGGCTAAACCACCTGACTGTTCTTGCAACAACTCTCCATTCAATAATGGTCATTCCGGTCACGTCATCACAGGAAATTTGTCCATATTCGAAAACGAATCTCCGCGTAATATCCTTTCTAAAAATCCTAAGTTCTGATGGATGCCGTCGACGACTACACAGGAAAATAGATGAAACGAGAACAAGAAGACATTGATTCCCTGTCAGAGTGGTTAAAGGCCGTGAGGTCCTTAATTTTGAAACGAATGAAAGTTTTAAGTAGGTCAATGAATGTTAATTCTACATCAGTTTTCAAAGACCCTGATGTAGCAAAAGCATTGTCTACTATACATGACAAATATGTTGTGGGACCAGCAGACAAAGCCCAAAACAACATTGTTTTTGTCTGCAAAACGTTTTACATTAATTGTTTATTATCAGAGGTAGACGTAGACAATATTACAGTGATAAGAGCTTTACTGCTACCACACTCTCCAAAAAAGAAATTGCGGAAAACCATAAATCTGTCCTATCCTCTTTTGGTCTCTCTACCAAAGACCATGACTGTGATTTACCGTCTATGTACTGGATTTCTAAACTCCACAAGAATCCATGCAAACAACGTTTAATAGCTGGATCTGCAAAATGTACCACCAAACCTCTTCCAAACTTTTAGGCTAAAAACCACTAATTCCACTTCCCATAGGCTTCTATGCTAATTTCACAATATTCAATGGCTTCTCTGGACTTTACCTTAACTTTAACCTGCAGAAGACTATATATCAGCATGATTCTACATATGTCAGCTCACAATCCTCAGAATGGCATGTGGGGTTAGCAGACTTGCAGTGCAGTACTGGTCACCGGAAGTGAAGGGTCTATAAATAGCATGGGAAATCCCAGTGTTTTCACAAGATAGGGGTAAATTTAAAAATCAATATGGAGATTAGGCTTCAAATCACAAGAAGCAAAATCACCTATAAAATGTACAGAAATGTTTTTCCATTTCAGAAACTGTTAAAATTTTTTAAATAAGATGAAAACTTTTTTTCACAGCACTATGAGGAAAAGGGGTAATTTCTGCGTA
The DNA here is from genome assembly GCA_037379345.1 of Perna viridis. NCBI lineage: Eukaryota > Metazoa > Mollusca > Bivalvia > Mytilida > Mytilidae > Perna > Perna viridis. Next base: position 2,756,088 of record CM074520.1, read on the forward strand.
GGACTATTTTTGCGTACGTTCAAAATGCTCATTGGTTGAATTGGTGGTCTGTAACCTTTTAACTTCTATACTCACAGCTGTCAAAGAGGGTTTGCAGTCCTACCACAACACTTGTTACTCCCGTATTGGTATTAATTCAATCTCGATCCTGAAGAATTCGAAAAATCTTTTGAAAACAATCAGTTCAAGATTATTATCAGAATATAATAGCATTAAAATCTATGATTTTTCAACACTGCATACTTCTATTTCACATACTCAGTTAAAATCCCGACTTAAAAAAACATTATACATCGTTGCTTTTCCAAAAAAAATGGTACACCTAAATACAAATATATAGTTCTTAGTAGAGATTCCTCATACTTTGTAAGAAATAATTTTAAATTATCTTCCAAATATACAGAAGAAGATGTTTACAAAATACTGAAATTTGTAATCCTAATTTTAGGGATTTGATACATCACATCCACTTTCCTCGTTTGTGTACTCAGGACTTGACTTTTTATGAGCAACTCGGCGGGTGTTTCTTGAAAAGCAGAGGACGCTTACCCTACTGGTGCACCTTCCTTGTCAATGCTCCCAGTTTTTAGTGGAGTCCGAGTTGCACATTTGCTTTTCTTACTTTGTATGTATGAATTTAGTTACTCTATGTTCTTTTTTGAGCATGTCTGTTTTCCATGTCTGGTCTTTGTCCCTGGATTACATTCTTTTGATTACCGCTATAACCTTGGTTCCCTTAATTACTCATTTACAAGAAGAGTCTTGTTGTTTCAATTGGAATCTAATAAAATGTCAGTTACAACATTCGCACCTAAGCCGTGATTATAATATATTTCAAAGTGTAGGCTTAAAGCATGATAAATGATTCTGTCGTCCCTTCTATACTTTTTTCCTGAAAAGCATTCCGTATTTCAAGGATAATTTTCGGAAGGAACAACTGAAGTGTCCTATTCTGCCACTTCTCTGATCAAAATTAAGATTAAAGTATATGTAATAAAGCAGTACAATTTGTTTCAGTGTAAAGAATGTATATAATGTCTAGACCGATGATGATAGCTTCAATTTGTTCCAATCTTAGAGCGGAAACAGAAACGTCGTTAATTAGGATTTCGTCAATTTACATGATAATTGTAGAAACTACGATAACTTAAATGCAGTAATTGCAGTTGATTATTCCACAACTGGACTAATCGTTAAGAGTGGACGACGCTGGTACAAAAAAGTGATATAAAACATTTGCGATAATAAGACTTCACAAAAATAATAAACATTCTGAATGTATTGCGTACATGCATTACACACTTGATGTACAATCATAATTATGTGTTTTATTTCCGTGGTTTTTTATATTAATTTTGCTTTAAGTTTCATCTTGTTCAGGTTTTTTGGCATCTGAAAACTAAATATCTCATCCCTAACAAAACTATTCAAAAGAATAACAAGATATTCAAAAACGCATTTGACATGAACAAATATGATTGGTGTTTGTTTATGTTTGCGCCCTCTTTTTGTCCTCTAAAATAAACATATATGAAACTTGTTTCATTTTTGGTTGATTTGTTTATTCTTCACATGACGTTTCGAGTTCAATTAATAGGACGACAAAAATGGTCTAGGCTGATAACTTGGGTCTATGCGTTGTCATTTTGGGTTATACTACTTTAACAAGTACTTCTGAGATATGATTAGAATGCAGCTTATTTGGTTTGATATATGTCGGAGGCACACAAGAACGATTAAACAAAAGAATGTGCGGTCATCTTTCGGGAATAAACACCAACTTCCTAACAGTTTATCAAAACATTAATCAACAAGATCATTCAATCCTTTCTATGAATGTTCGTATTTTAGGAAAAAAAATACCATGCTAAAAACAGTCCCGTTCTAAGCAAAAACTATCGTAGGGAAAGAGAGGAGTACTGGATACGCAGACTAGGTACTGCAATACCTTAAGGATGTAATGACAACATCAAAAGTGTACAAAACCTTTCAAGCCAATATAACAATAGCATAAATGTGATAAATTTATTTGACAAAACTCCAAGTCGGGAAAGGAGTCATGGCCATCGCCACTATACGTCACCTAAGTTACATGATGTCTCAATAGATGGTCTCCTTCCTTTTATACAAAAACCTCTTGGACTTCATCACATTAGAACCAAACTTTAGTCTATTCCTCTCACTCTACTATACTCTCTTAACAAAACAAGACTTGACATTCCTGTTTCGAACCCCATCTCCTTATTATACAGACTTGTTGCCATCATTTTGGATATTGGTTTCCACAGGCTGTTTGAATCAGTTTTTGTGGAAAGTCAAGATGAAGAAAAACGATCATTTCTTCCACTACCGTTTGTCAACAAAGGTATAGATGCAATTAATTTGGCTAACATCCTCCATCACAAAAACGTTACCAACAAAATTCCCCCATATTTCAAAGATAAATCGAAACCAATTATTTCATATTCCTATACTTCATCCATTGCATCCAAAATTTTCAATTATAAAAAGCTATTGCAGAACTTTGAGATTGAGGACTTCAAGGCTAAACCACCTGACTGTTCTTGCAACAACTCTCCATTCAAATATGGTCCTTCTGGTCACGTCGTTACAGGAGTTCTTAAGGATGCCGTAGAGGACTACACAAGAAAATGTATAAAACGAGAACAAGAAGACATTGATTCTCTGTAAGAGTTGTTAAAGGCCGTGAGGTCTTTAGTTTTGAAACAAATGAAAGTTTTAAGTAAGTCAATGAGTGCTAAGGCGGTTTTCAAAGACCCCGATGCAGCAAAAACATTGTCTACCATACATGACAAGTGTCTTGTCGTACAACAATATCACAACTCATACGTTATGCCAGAGCTTTCCGAAACTACACAGACTTTTTGTATCGCGCTAGAACTCTAACAAATTGGCTTCTGGAACAGCGTTATGTTACGGTGTATCCATCTGCACCATGAAAACTGATATATTCAACGGATCATAGTTTACCTTTCCTCGTTTGTCTACCCTTCATTACTCCTTTTTAATCTACCATTCTAATTTTGTTTTTTTTTTTTTTTTGATATTTTACCTCAATTATGACAATTCTTAAAATATTACATGGGATGATATGTTTTTACTAATTATGATATAAATAATTGATTGTGACTAGAAAATAATGAATGATTTTAACGAATTAAGGGCAATAGGATTAAACTGTAAGTGATCTAATTAGCAAATGCATAAATGATGTTTGTTCTCGCTACAAAAATCCGACCAAATCAGGAAAATAGTAGCAAGATCTAAACTGTAAATAACATAAAAAAGTCATTGAACGAAATACTAGATCTAACCTTATTGAAAACCTCCTCATAAATTCACTCAATAAAGTAAATGGTAAAAAAAATCCAAATTATTTCTATGTAAAATAAAGAAAAAGGGCACAAAATTAGATTTATCTACCTAAATATCATATTAATTCAAATGGCATTAAATAGTCTGTCTAACAACATTAAAAGACAAAAGATTTTCAGAACGTCCACATAAATTTGATGAGCTGCCACTCTTATTTGATTGAACGAAAAATGACAACAAAATAACTCTTATTTCATTTCGACTTTTGTCTGGCATGTCAAACTAATGAACAATGGAATGGCTTTATTATTTTGTAACATTAACTTCGAAATGCATGTTCATGTCCAGACTTCAGGTAATGCAATAAGAATCAAGTATGTTCATTTTATAAAGAATTATAATCGCATCAGACAAACTATTTCAAAAACATTTCCGTACATTTATATTCGATCTGTCTGAATTATGCGTGCACTTTCAAACTATATTTTCTTTCTTTGAACCATGAAGATTTTTCCTTTATTTTACTGACTAATAATTTTTGCTTATGAATAATTTATGAAAACACCCGTCTTCGGGCTGACAAACTACAAATAGAAATAAAAAGAATGTAGTTTTATCAAATTACATTATTCAAAATATATACTCAATGAGAGACAATGCCTGAATGAACATAATATGTTGTAAATAAGACTTTCGAAACTCACAAAGGTGGATATTTGATACATATAACTTTGCATAGATGTGGAATTAGAAGCAAAGCTTGTACTTCCTTGACACTTTAATGCATTCGGGTCAATTGATTAATGAAATAATCTTCGCGTTCTTCTATATTCTATGGTCAAGATTTATCCGTACAGACTGTTAATACCGATGATTGTAAGCTAAAAAAGTACGTAACATACTAACAAAATAGAGTTTACCTAGAAAGTCCACCAAACTTTTCTATCTATTAGAAATATATTACAAAGGTAATTAAGTAAAGTATTCAGTTTTACTTCCCTTGACTGTAATATGATGTGTATGATGTAACTTTATAAGGCAGTCACAAAAATGCTTTAATAAACAGCATGCGGTATCGAGAAATGCGTCAACAAACTTTAATTATTCTATTTAAGACAATTTTACATGAAATTATTTTTTATTGGTTAAAGTTTTATTGGTAAACGTCAAAGATAATTTGCATGAATCTCATCTTACTGCGTTGTATGACATTCAAATGAAAACGGCCCAAGCTTTTCCTTCTATACCATATTTTAAAATTTGTGTGTGTCCTTAAACGAATTTAAGATAATACTGGTCATAATGTCAAACATCGGTGTTCATAACCTAAAGTTGTAAAGTAATTTAAACCTGTCTTTTTATATCTTAAAATTCAATATTCTTCTGTTTCATTTTTCGGTTGAATATTTTACTTGAGCAACTGTTTTTTATTAATTTCCAGTAAGACAGCCCAATGAATACAGTGGCACGTGACCCTTAAAACAATATTCCTTAAAACAATAATGCAGTGCGTTATAGTACCATAATTCAGAAAAATCTTTCGAAACTGTCTTCTATTGAACCACATAAATTACGTCTCTATTTTATAATTCTTAGTAAGCATACAATAATTTATTTTACTGATGATTTTATTTTTTGGTATTTATTTTTAGTGACATGACACACATTTTTACAGAAGTGCATTACTTCCTTCGTTTGTCAACGACATTCATTATATAGTTTAAGTAATTTTATACGAAAGAGGTAGGTTCTTGTACTCGTGAATAATGGTACGCTCCACTCGGGAAAAGACGGAATTTCTCACATGCGTGGAAGATATCCCAGAACTCCAATACGCACTCGTTTAAGAAGCTAATAATTTTACTACCGTATGGACAGTACAGGGTAGAAGCAGGTACTCTAGTGGGGTAGAATGTCTTATCCTTTATCAAATAGTTGTAAAATGTAATATATTGTAGAAATGCTTTGAAACAATTCATTAACTAAAAAAATAAAACAATAAACATAGAAAAAACCAAATTTTAGAAACGTAAAGGATAAACGCAGTTACAGACTTTTATGCTGTATATTTCATTTGATGTTGAGGTGTTACTTTGTAATAGGAGACTTTTAAACAAAACAATAAAAAAATCTTAGTGTCTACCAGAATTACATTACAACCCAAGTTTACAATTCATTGGGACCACCTCTAACTAAATGTTGATTAATGTTTGCATGATGGTTTATATGACCAACCTTACGAGGTAAACTCGAATGACTGTCTCATTGGCAATCATGCCACATCTCCTACTTTTATATCGTTCGTTTACTTTTTAATGCTAAATTACAATGTAACTGTAAATGGTGAACTTGGTTTTATATACAATATTTCATAATGCTGTCCAGATATCACAAGGTTAGCTAGACATCTGATTTTGTCTTTAAATATGAAATATAATTTGATGAAAAAAGGTACTGTTTACACTTGATGTAGTAAATGAGTTTATTTGAATAAACAAATTGTCGTGTCGGTAAGTACTGTACAATAATCGGCTACCAGTTTTTGACTGCTACATTTCCATAACATTTGTTAAATATCACCAATTTCCCAATCATTCATGTGAATTTCTTTTTAGCAATAACAAACTGTTTTTCCTAATGCTAAAACACATAAGGCGAAGAAAGTTCTCATTTCATATGAAAGCTCAAACATATCTTAGAAGAAAACTGATTAAGCAGTAAATAAATAAATACCCAGTACGGTACAATGCCATTGGAAGCAGTATCTGTAATATGGTGTGAAAGATAAAATACAATTTTCAAAGAGTACTATACAAGCGACATTATCATTAATTGAGGATGAAATTCACATCCGTACATTTATTTGTAGAAGGAAATGTATGATATTGTCAATGAAATAAAGGTCATAAGAAATATTGGTGAAAAAAGAAAGCATAAAATGTTACTTTTAAACTATTCGTTGTTTATTTATTTTAATGTGTGATTTACTAACTTTTTTTGTTTTGTTTTGTTTTTGTTTATTTTTTTGTTGTTGTTGTTTGGGTTTTTTGTTTTGGTTTTTTTTCTTGTTTATTTCTTTCTTTCTTTGTTTTTGTTTGTTTTTGTTTTGTTTTTCTTTCGTTTCGTTTCGTTTTGTTTTTCGTTTCTTTCTTAACATTTTGATTCAGTTTTCAGTTATTCTTGTAAGACTGTAGTTTTCCTTCTTTGGTCGTTTCGTTTTACTTTTATCGTGTCCATCAGATGTGACATCCATGTCGCTTTTTTTAACGTTACTGTTTAAAATTGTGTTTTGTGTAACTGTTTGATAAAGTCATTTTCGACAGTTGTGACCAAATATTTAAATATTATCAAGTAGGAACATGGCATCAAACAAGGATTATGTATTACTTATTGTCTATCAGGTAAAATAAAAAAAAATGTTTAAAAAGACATAACATACGAGTAAACATATATAGTGATAAATTTTCATATCTTTGTAAAAGAAAACAAAACCAAAAAAACCTCAATTACACCAAAGCGTTAGAATGTACATTTTTGTATACAGCCAACAAAAGTTCATGTTGAATTGCATATAAGACAAATCAATATTTGCAACTTCAATATTTGATTGGATGATAAGCATTGTTGGCAAAAAACTTTTGAAACAGGATATTATCCCCTTTGGTTTGTCCATATTATTCATTAAGTTTTCACTTAATGTTTTAGCCGTGTGACATCTTGATATACAAAAATATAAACCGTCTCAATTATAATAGAAACAATGTGTCCTAGGTTTTCTTTTTTTATTCGAAAAACATTTAAAATAAAGGTCTTACTTTTAACTTAAGTATATCATGCTTCAGTTATTTTAATCGCTATCATTTATTTGCGTAACATTCATTTCACCTTTCACTTTTACCTTCCATTTCCTTTTAAGATGATATTTTTTATTCCGTGTTTAATTAAGCCTTTTTAATTTCGTGTATTTAGTCAATAAGTTACTTTCTAAGAATAAAAGTTCTAGATGACCTGCTATGTGACGAGAAAATCTTTAAAAAATGTTTTTTTTATTCTTTAGTATAAAGTTGTATTTTAAAAAGATTTCAGTGTGGAACTAAACTCCTACAATCATCAAATATGACATCTTAAGACAGTTATCATTGAAGTTGAACTGTACAGCTCTGTCACCTCAGTGTTGCCTGGAATTTGAATTAAGATATTGAGCTTTGTCTTTGTTATCTTTTTTGTTCAACGTGTAATTGTTTCTTTTCCTTGATATATTATTAGCAGCTCGGCGGGTGTTTTTAGAAATGCTGAAGACTTTTACCCTGCCGGTGCATTCCAGTATTAGTTTCTCATTTATCTTTTTTGCTTTTTCGTATTAATATTGTTATTAAATGTTCTTTGTTGTGTGTGTCTATTTTCCTTATCTGGTCCCTAGAAAACATTCTTTTAATATCAGCTTAAATTTTGGTTACAATGATTCCTGGATTACATTCTTTTGATTACTGCTATAACCTTGGTTGCCTTGATTACTCTATTAAAGGGAACATTTTATTTAAACCTATTAAAACAATTTTAGATGAAATGGAAATTGAATTGGCAAAAGAAACGTGTAATATTGTTCAATTCCAAAATTGTTGGGCTGTTAATAAGAACTTGTATAAGCAATCTATCGAAGTCTATAGTGTTTAAAAAAGAATTTGTAATGGTTAATACAATGTTTGTAATTTTAAATAACACTGTTATAGGATCCAACTTTCTATCTGACAACAACTCAAAGGATCAATTTTGTCTAAAGTTTTGAATCTTTCCTCAAATACAATGTATGTTTCTCCTATTGGTCGGTTCCCGAATATATAATCATTAATGAATTTAAACCAACACAAGCTTAAACAAGTTTTCAATTGTGTATCAAAACAATTATATTTAATTTGTAGAACTATGTAATTTTGGTATTAATTGTTTTGCTTTTACTTCACGATCTACAGGAAAATAATTGTAGGAGATCAAAATATTTGTCAATGAATAATAATTAAAAAAACATGCATGTGTTCGATCAAGGTCATAAACCAATGTTTTATATGATGTATCCCAAGCTGTGATGACAATTTTGTTTCAATTCTATCAATGTTATGACATTAATCGGCAAACTAAAATGACATCACACTGATGGTATGACAACAAGGGAATCCAATAACACCAAATTGATAAGGAGGAAAAGACTCTGCGCAAGTGAACTAATGATGTGGTCGCTTAATGATTGGAATGTAAGCAGATTGATTGGCCGTTGCTTCCAATTTTTCTATTACGATTGTGGGTTATAAGTTGGTTGTATTCTAGTAGAAGGGTTTATAAACTTGGTTGATATTTCATTTAAAACTTTATTTAATTCAACATATGGATTTTATAAAATTTTGAGAAAATAATATAGAAATTATATGACAATGTCAAACTTTTCAAACTTTTCAAACATAACTAATATGTTAAGGAAAAGATCGGTTCCCTTTGATACCAACGGAGAGATCCGGATACCGTTGTACTCGATAATATTCATCATTTCAATCTTAGGAAATTCATTTGTGATTATGACTTTAGTACAGAACCGACGAATGAGAACTGTTACTAACGTACACTTAATGAATTTGTCAATTAGTGATCTACTCCTATCCATTTTCTGTATGCCTTTCACGCTGATACCCTTGTTAATGAGAAACTTCTTGTTTGGATCTGTTATGTGTGTTTTACTACGTTATTTACAAGGTTAGTCTATTCATTTTTTTATTTAGCTGGAAAAACGATTTTATTCCTTTTGTCGCTAGTATAGTTGATTCCTTATGTACATGTACATCAGTTGTTGATAATTTTTAGTTTGCTAAATTGAGAGTTTTTATGAAGTTAATAATTACCATATTATTATTTTTTTACCTTTCGTTGAGAAATTTAACTTTAACCTAGGCATTAAAATACTAATTGGAGTGAATACGATGCTCCAGTGTATGCGGTGTTTGTCAAGACTCGTTCTGTATAAAATGTGTAAAAACTTACTGATCTCTCGATATGGCTAAAGAACTTACATAAAATTTTTACTGAAAAAAAATCAATTTTTCTCATATAGTTAGGACATCACTTCAAGAGATATGTGGTCGTCATCATAGCCTAAGTCACTGACAAGGGATGTCAGTTTCCAATATGACAGACGTGCACTTTTTTGCCATACCTCCCCCTGTCATCTGAAATTAACACCACGATTGTTTTCTTGGCAGACATTGCTTATTTTTACAGAGTATATGTGTTCGTGAGTTTTTTAAGGGGTCCACATTGTTTGTTTTCTGTGGGAAAATTTTAATTTAACGTATTTTTATTTTACTTCCATTTTCCAAATATTGGCCAAAAAATACGACTTTGTATTGTAGCAGTAAGCTTTGACATTGAGTCATTAACCCTATCAAGTTTTGAAAATAAAAGCTTAAAGGCAACAAAAAAGCAATAACAACACTGGTCAAATGGTTTTTACACCAAAAATCGTCGTAGATAGATTTTATTTTACCTACAACTTTTTCACCTCCTGCCTAAATTCATTTTAATATAACGCTTTGTTACATTTTTGCAAAAAGCGGCTGTTTGACCCTTACGGTCTATTGTAAGTAACAATGCCGATTTAAAGCGACGGATTGAAAATGTCTACATCAGTTATGGACAAGATAACATAAAGAACACCAATCCAAGTTTGGTCTCATGGAAAATAGGTAGTTTCATGGAAGAGGATTTTGAAAAATAATAATACGAAAATCGCAAAAATTATTAAAAATGCTAAATCAGGGACAACATATTTCCTATATTTCAAAGACTGTACAAGGTAGATGGGAATAATCTTAGATTTATAATTTATTCAGTTCAATAAGATACATCTTCCTGAAAATTTCAGACCTCTATAGTATATTATAAAGGAGCAGCTATGTTTTGAGCGATCAGACATCAATTGAGAAAGTTTGTGCAACACATTATAAGCAACAATGCTACCAAGTTTCATTGAAATCTGTTTGGTAGTTTTTTAGGACACGACATTTAAAAAATGTAAACCGTCTCGACGACGACGGATGCCAAGTGATGGGAATAGTTCACGTGGCCCTTTGGGCTAGGTGAGGCATGCATTTATGCTTGTGTTATAATTTCAAAAACTATAGCCAAAAAGTAGAATACTTAACTACATATGCAAAGTTCATATTCAAGCTGTTTATGAAGCATACTGTTAAGGTAAGAATGTCATTTTCATAAGTTCTATAGTTAAGCCTATGTTTGGGCTATTTCAATTGCATTTTTCCTCTATATCAACATTAAGTTTTGAACACAAGACCTTTGATTTCGGTTTATTACGAAAACATATATTTGTTTATTTCATGCGAACACTATAATTCTAAAGAAAATTTGAATTATTGGGAACAACATTTAGGTATATTCTTGATATTTCCTTGTAACTGTACATTTTAAGATGTCTATAATTTTAGAAGCAGGGGATTTAGTGCAAATATAAAATCTGGTTTTATTAACCGCTTCAATCGGAAAGGTCATTTTCAAGTCAGATTTGCGATCATCTTAAACTTTCCGTTGTTTTCCTTGATTTTGCCAATTGTTATATCGACTTTACTTCTTTTGACAATAGATTTTGTGTATTGCCTTAAGTTTGCATTTAATTTCGGTATTTTTTTTATATCTATAGCACCTGCGTATGGAGTGTTCATATCACAACTCATACGTTATGCCAGAGCTTGCCGAAACTACGCAGACTTTTTGTATCGCGCTAGAACTCTAAAAATAGGCTTCTTGAACAGGTTTATGATGCTTCAAGATTTAAGTCATCACTACAGAAGTTTTATTGTCGTCATTATGAACTCGTGGATCGTTATGGTGTATCCATCAGCACCATGAAAACTGATTTATTCAACGGGTCATAGTTTTCCTTCCTCTTTTGTCTACCCCGGACTTGACTTTTTATGAGCAACACGGTGGGTGTTTCTAGAAAAGCAGAGAACGCTAACCCTACCGGTGCACCTGGTCCATGCTCCCAGTTTATAGTGGAGTCCGAGTTGCTCATTTGCTTTTGACACATTGTATGTATTTTTTCAGTTACTTTATGTTCTTTGTTGTGTATGTCTGTTTTCCATATCTCGTCTTTGTCCCTGGATTGCATTCTTTGGCTATAACCTTGGTTTTCTTGATTACTCTTTAATCTATATTTTCAACCCCTTCCTCCCCCGCGTCATTTAGAGTATACATATGCTAAAGCACACGATTAGGAATTCTTGATTCAAATTTATTTTCTTAATACATGAACAAAGCAATTTTCTATAAAAAAGTTTTGATACGTAAGGATGCTGTATAATTTTATGTTATCTTTATACTGCAAAAGTGCATTTCAATTGACTACACGACTATTCCCAGAGTAGTAATGAAGATTATAATAATTCAAAAAGGTTAAGCCCTTGGTTATGATGGGAATAATTATAAATTATACTTGCAAATATCAAGAGACATTTTCGTTATTATAGTCATTAGGACATATTCTGATAAATATGGCGATGCAATTGAAAAATACAATATCATTTAGACAAAATGAACACATGTTTTGAAATGAAACAACTGAAACTGTCTGTTGTAAATAACTTACTTTGAATAACTATTATTTCTTATTATAATGGTTCCAATAGTGAGTATGACCTCTCATTTTGCTTGGTAAAATGGGATCGTCAAAAATTGACAGTTCCAACCTACCGGTGCACCTGGTTCATGCTCCCAACTTGTAGTGGAGTCCGAGTTCTTCATTTACGTTTGTTACTTACTATGAATTATTTTAGTCACTTAATGTTCTTTGTTATGTATTAATTTAGTCACTTAATGTTCTTTGTTATGTATGTCTGTTTTCCATGTTTGGTCCCTAGACCACTCGGCCACTTAGAATTCATAAAAAAATAGCTTCCACTGGCCAAGTCATTCCTCCTCGTAGGATATATCTAGGATTGTATCTAAATTCACGATGTATGGTAGATAAAGGATAGCTCACATAGATATTGTTATGCAGGATAAAGGATAAGATGAACGATACGCATTAGAAAAGAAAACAATATTATACATACGTCTCAGAATGTGATGGCTATTCTCTGCACTGCTCCATCGAATTATAATTGAAACAGGGAAGATAATGTGATAAAAGGTAAAGGGACCACCACCTACCTTATCATGATTTTATTTAACTTACATTAAAATGCTGTTTTAGAAGTTTTTTTTATGAATCCTTGTTATTTATTCAAAGTTTTTAATAGAATAAACCTATTAAGACAAAACCTACAAAAAATAAAAAGAGCCCCTTTCCCACCAAAATTCAAAATGCTAATATGTCAAATACGAGTACACTGACCGATCTTTTTTTTTTCACTTACATTTTACCAGGAAAGGGCTCAAAGATTTAACAAACCCATGCAAAAATGTGTTTTTCTTAAACAGGATGGCGCACCTACTTAATGGAATTTATACTACTAAAATACTCCTACTTTCTTTTTTAAAAGGTCATTTCCGGGGAAAAGTTTTGAGTCAACCATATTTCAAAGCATTTACATATACAGAAAGTCAGGCATATTCTCTTTGAATAATAAAATAGAGTACACATTGCTACGCCCCTCAAAGACAAACTTAATATCAAATAAGATTGTATATGTATTTCGGCTGTAAAACCAATTAAGTTAAGCTTTTCGATTTTTCTTTCATTCATATCTTAATACTTTTTAACTATCTCTTTTTTCTTTCACAGTAGTAATGTAATTATCTTAGCAGTGACATTTTGTGTTGTTCTCGGTCAATTTGCGAAATAACAATTAATTAACCCTGTGCCATGAAGAACATCCTTAGAAAACTTTCAGTTAATAATCAACGTGCAGATTTGTTTTTTTCTTTTATCGTAATAGAAAACGTTTGCAATAAGTATAAATATATGTTATTGAAAATCATTGATGTGATACTTTACACAATGTTTTATGCAGTTTGATTTTTTTTCTATTTTGAGTCGAAAAGTAAAGCTCTTATAAAGAAAAAAATGGTATATCTAGTTCCTCTTCGTTTTGATACATATGAATTAAGTATCGGGCAGAAGGTGAAACATTGTATGGAAAACCCGCCAATTTGATGATTTAATTTGGTTATTTGCAACTTCAGAATCAAGTAAAAGAAACAAGATTTTTCGTATCATTTTGTTTAATTGAGTTATAAATTCATTGAAATGTACTTAAAATGAACATTTAAAGGCAGATAACTCTGTAAAAAATCTCATGTAGAAATTATATTGTCAGTTCGGTGACATGCATGTATCTGATTTTTTCCCAATTTTGCGTGATTCTTAGAAATACTTACTCGATGGAGTTTCATAGTTTTCCCATTTGCGCATTTACATGTAGATTGCTTTGTTGTACTCCAGGAAGAATAAATGACTGAAAATTAAAACCAGAGAATCGCCCTGATATATTTCAGTCTTGTATAGACACAGATATAGTATAGTGGGATGATGTATCAATTGTATTGATTCTTCCAATATATAGGAAGTCCAATTCTCAGTACAATAGAGATGGATTTCCACTAAACTTAACTCAACATTAGTGGACATAACTCGATCATATAGCATTTGACAGAGCATGAATAAGTGGGAAAATGATTTTTAAAAACTGCAGCTGCAACTCTTTCCTAAGACTCGGTGTCGTATAAACATGATTTTCACATAAACCAATAACATTTGAAATCGTACACTGTACTTATATTGGTAAAATGCAACAAACTTTATTTGTGTACTTTTAACGAGAAACCATATTGATAAAGCATTATTTGCAATTACCATTGTTTGATGTATATGACTATTTTCATTCCCAAATTATTCACTTTCCTTATATGTGCTGCAATATACCAGCGTCGCCGGTATACTGGGTTTACATCTCAGAGTTGATTAGAAACGATAAAATAGGAAGGTAGATTGTCAAATATGCCATCGTGATCTCATTATCTGACTTACTCTACATACAAGAAAAAATGTACCTTTTTCCACAATCTTAAAAAGTTCTTCTGTTGAGATCGAGACCTTATCGCAGATTCTTCTGTAGCATCGGAACAAATAATTGCACAGATGTTTTTTAAACTTTTTTTAGCCGTGTAGTGGCTTATGCAGAATTTATTATTATTCTACCTGCTATTACTCCTATCATAACAACAATTAGTTTCATCGCAACTACCATGGTCAATGTGGAAGTGCGAAAGGTTTGTTTAACCATTAAAACAGACTTTACACCCCATTTCAATTTGAAATACCAGTAGCATGTCAGAAACATTGTGGCATTTAATTTCTCCGGTGTATTCTTGTTTGTGCCACTCTTTATTGTTTAATTGCTCCTGTCTCGATTTGCGATTATAATTACAGTAATTTTGTTATAACTTTTTTTATTTAAGAAGCTTATAATAATAAAATAAATATCAAACTCAAACACAAACTTTTCACGTGTCAAAGTTTTCCTTTCCTCTTTCGACTACCCCAAACTAGACTTTCTATGAGCAACTCGGTGGATGATTCTAGAAAAGCAGAGGACGCTTACCCTACCGGTGCACCTGGTCCATGTTCCCAGTTTTTAATGGAGTTTAAGGTGCTTGCTCATTTGCTTTTGTTACTTTGTTTGTGTTATTTATGTTATTTTGTGTTATGAGGCTGACTTTATAGCTGATCTGATCAGAAAGAAAGAATATAGTTTGGATATATCCTTCAATCTCCGTTTCCGCTATATAGATGACGTATTATCTTTAAGCAATCCTAATTTCGGGGATTTGATACATCGCATCTACCCAAAAGAACTTGAGATAAAGGATACTACAGACACTGTGCAGTCAGCCTCATATCTTGACCTACACGTAGAAATCGATGATAAAGGAAAACTATTGACCACACTTTACGACAAATGTGATGAATTTTCATTCAGAATTGTCAACTTTCCTTTCACCTGTGGCAACATCCCTTCGGCTCCTGCGTATGGAGTGTTCATATCACAACTCATACGTTATGGCAGAGCTTGCCGAAACTACACAGACTTTTTGTATCGCGCTAGAACTCTAACAAATAGGCTTCTGGAACAGGTTTATGTTGTTTCAAGATTTAAGTCATCACTACAGTTTTATGGTCGTCATCATGAACTCGTGGATTGTTATGGTGTATTCATCAGCACCATGAAAACTGATTTATTCAATGGGTCATAGTTTTCCTTTCCTCGTTTGTCTACCCCGGACTTGTTTTTATATGAGCAACTCGGCGGGTGTTTCTAGAAAAGCAGAGGACGCTTACCCTACCGGTGCACCTGGTCCATGCTCCCAGTTGCTCATTTGCTTTTGTTACTTTGTATGTATGATTTTAGTTACTTTATGTACTTTGTTGTGTATGTCTGTTTTCCATGTCTGGTTTTTGTCCCTGGATTACATTCTTTCGATTACCGCTATAACCTTGGTTCCCTTGATTGCTCTTTGGTTACTTTGTTGTGTGTGTCTGTTTTCCATGTCTGGTTTTTGTCCCTGGTTTACATTCTGTTGATTACCGTTACAACCTTAGTTCCCTTGATTACTCTTTCACTGAATTTCCATGATGTTGATACCAAGATAACAACAAAGACTAAATTAAAATGATGGGAGATCGTCGAATTCGAATAATGACAAGCCACAAGACCAAAGCCGTGGCTAGGATCTAAGTAATAGCAACATGGACTATACTAGACTTAACTTTTCCCTTAAATGATCACAATATTAATTCCCACAAATTTGAAATAGAATCACGACAAAAAAAGGATGATCCTATTCCAAGAAATTCAATTGATTTCTAACTGTTTAACAATGTTGGTTATATAAGAAGAATATGGACTATTTATAATGCTGAAGTGGTGCAGAAAATAACACAAAGTAACCAGAAAAGAAAGGAATGGAAATATTAGTTACTTGAAGTAATGTTGATTTACATGGGATTTAATTACTTACGTTTTTTACAATTGCACGCGTTAATAAGAAAAATTATACAAAGTTTGGTGCGAAGATAGTAGTATACGATTTGAAAAAGGCACTACAATCGTCTTATCTTGTTATAGATGATATTTTGATTAGTTATATCATCGTTCAATAAGTACAATACTGCTATAGATATACAGAAAATTTTATTTGAATTATTATTTTTGCTAATGTTTTATTTATTACCGAAACCTCTAGTACAACACCTTGATTGCCATAATGTGTACATTTAATCTGGAGCACGTATCACTAAAATCATTTTTAAGATGATTTAAATTAATGCTTCATCTACAATAATGAATAAGTAATAGTATGTGTACATTGCATATATATCTATGAAACCTTTTTTGTTAATTATTAGTAAATAATTCATGCACAATCAAAAAGTATTTGATGGTAAATGTATCTTGTGCAAAAGAAAACTTCAGTCCTTAAAAAAGCAGTGGTTGTTCAATGGTTTAGGGTAAATTCTTCTGATGGCCTATATACTGGGGTATCAAAAGTTTATCATAATAGGTTAGTTTTGTGCACCAATTATGAATCTCAAGATGGTTAAAGCGATTTGAATTATTATAATCATTGCCAAAATCTGGTTAAGTTTAGAGCTGCTTATTTGTATTTCTTATGAATTTTACCTTTGTTTTAGGTATATCTTTTTTTATGTTTCCCTCTGCGTTCATCCATATTTCTTTCCGGATCTTTATCCAATAACTTCTTATATTTTTATATCGACTTCACAGTAATTATTTTTAATTTTAAAGTTTAACTTATAGTACTGTAATATAATTATTAGGGATAATGACAAAATGATCGACCTGGTCAACTCTAAACAATAGTCAAAAGAAATGGTAAAATTGTGTTAGTATAATGCCTGACTTAATTAATTTTAACTGATGTGATAAAAAAAAATGTAGATCTGGAAATCTTTAACCGAATTCTCACTAACATATTTGCACAGAAAGGAAATTAATATTTACAAGACAATTAAAAACGAAAGCCAAATTTAACAGATATATATTACACTACAACAAAGCTATTACAATATTTAAAATGATTATCATACCAGACTGAAATACTTTTGAGAGTATTGCACTTGACGAAACCGCAATGTAAACATAGCTATGTAATTTTATCTGTAGCTCAAAATATGACGACGGTACAAAGTGATCAGGATTTCAGTCCATCCTCCGTCCTTACCTACGTCTTTTCTGTCCATTTGTATCATAAATTTCTCTTAATTTGTTCTACGAATCATAGTTTCCTTTCCTCTTTTATCAACCAAGGACTTGACTTTTTATGAGCAACTCGGCGGATGTTTCTAGAAAAGCAGAGGATGCTTACCCAACTGGTGCACCTGGGCCATGCTCCATGTTTTAAGTGGTGTCTGAGTTGCTCATTTACTTTTGTTCTTTTGTATGTACAAAATATGTTGTTTTAGTTATTGTATATTCTTTGTTGTGTGTGTCTGGTCTATGTCCCTTGATTACTTTATTTTGATTTCCGCTAGAACACTAATTACTCTTTCTAAATCCTTGAATTGCATGAGGTATTTTTTATTGTTCTTGTACTCTAGTACATAATATTGTAAGTTTTAGTGTTACTGAAGTTGGGATGTTATCTTCGTAACATGTTTTATTAATGTCTCATATAGTTATAAACTATAAAGGCCTGAAATTCGAAATGCAATTTTGTTATGAACAAAGTAATTGTCCTTGTCGTTAAATTGACTTTGCTTCTGGCTCAGAAATGGAATAGGGAGTACCACCTTTATCTGAAACTCCCAATTCGTAACTTGATGTGGTATTAAAAAATTGCAAAACACGCAACATTCTTATAACCGACCCTTACTTCTCCAGTTTCCTTACAAACAAAACCTTCCATACAAGAAGTCACGATGACTCAATTTGCAAATCAATAAACTTAATATATGGATTAGAATACAACTTATGTGGTTTAATATATGTCGGAGAAACGCAAAACCGATTAAATAAAAGAATGTGCGGTCATCGTTCGGGAATTAACACTACCAAATTCCCGACAGTTTATCTTACGGATGCAATGACAACATCAAAAGTATAGGAAACCTTTCAAGCCAATATAACAATAGCATAAATGTGATGAATTTATTCGACAAAAATCCAAGACGGGAAAGGAGTCATGGTCATCGCCACTATACGTCATCTAAGTTACATGATGTTTCCATAGATGGTCTCCTTCCTTTCATACAAAAACCTCTAGGACTTCATCACATTAGAACCAAACTTTATTCTCTGTCGGAGTGGTTAAAGACCGCGAGGTCTTCAATTTTGAAACGAATGAAAGTTTCAATGAGTACCAATGCTACATCAGATTCCAAAGACCCCGATGTAGCAAAAACACTGTCTACTATACATGACAAATATGTTGTCGTACCAGCAGACAAAGCCCAAAATAACATTGTGTTTGTCTGCAAAACGTTTTACGTCCAATGTTTATTATTGGAAGTAGACGTAAAAAATAATATCAGTGATAAGACCTATAATGCTACCACTCTCTCCAAAGAAGAGATTGTGGAAAACCATAAATCTGTCCTATCCTCTTTTGGTCTCTCTACCAAGGACGATGATTGTGATTTGCTGTCTATGTATTGGATTCCTTATACCACAAGTATCCATACAAGCAACGTTTCATAGCTGGATCTGCAAAATGTACCACCAAACATCTTTGTTACTCCCATAGTGGTATTCATTCAATGTGGATCCTGACAAATTCGAAAGATCTGTTGGAGACAATCAGTTCGAGACTATTATCAGAATATAATAGCATTAAAACCTATGATTTTTCAATACTGTATACTTCTATTCCCCCTACTCAGTTAAAATCCCGACTTAAAAACATTATACATCGTTGTTTTTTCCAAAAAAGATGGCGCACCTGATACACATATATAGTTCTTGGTAGAGATTCATCACACTTTGTTAGAAATAATTCCAAATCATTTTCCAAATATACAGAGGAAGATGTTTACAAACTGCTGGAATTTGTAATCGACAACATATTTTGCCAGTGTGGTGGACGTGTTTTTCCAACAAACGGTCGGCATTCCAATAGGAACAAATTTTGCTCCTTCACTTGCTGAACTACTCCTTCACTCTTATGAGGCTGACTTTATATCCGATCTGATCAGAAAGAAAGAATATCGTTTGGCTATATCCTTCAATCTCAGTTTCCGCTATATAGATGACGTATTATCTTTAAACAATGGGGTGTGATACATCGCATCTTCCCAAAAGAACTTGAGATAAAGGATACTACAGACACTGTAAAGTCAACCTCATATCTTGACCTACACTAAAAATTGATAGTAAAGGAAAACTATTGACCAATCTTTACGACAAACTTTATGACTTTTCATTCAGAATTGTCAACTTTCTTTTCATCTGTGGCAACATCACTTCCGCACCTGCGTATGGAGTGTTCATATCACAACTCATACGTTATGCCAGAGCTTGCCGAAACTACGCAGACTTTTTGTATCGCGCTAGAGCTCTAACAAATATGTATGATTTTAGTTATTTTATGTTCTTTGTGTATGTCTGTTTTCCATGTCTGGTCTTTGTCCCTGGATTACATTCTTTTGATTACCGCTATAATCTTGGTTCCCTTGATTACTCTTTGATAAATAGCCATGAAAATTGTTTTTAATTTCAGCGTTACATGAGTTAAGCATTCAGTCAGTTAGGAAGAAGATTCGTTCACTGCTACTGGACTAATTTAATTATGAACTTAGTTTTTTTATTTTTTTAAAATCTATTTTAAATTGTTATTGACAAACTTTTTTTTACAACACAGATCAAACCTTCTTTGCAATTAAATTTTTGCTTAGTTGGTCAACTATTGCGTTGTTGAATGTACCCATAGATCATATTTTTTAAATGTAATTAATTATTTTTTCTTAATAGATCGTAACAACATTATCATAAAATTTAAATGGTATTCTCTCTCTCTTTTTTTTTTTTTTTTTTTTATTATTTTTTACATATATTACGCCCCGTGTTTTCTAAGATCATGACGATAAGCACTGAATGAATCTATATAATTTTCAGTGGTTGTAGGTTTCGATACAGATGGCGGAGGGCGAACGACAACATGGGATCCTAACGCTAAACCATTTTATTAATTTGACAGGTATATGATTTAGTGAATAGCACTCTTCAGACAGGATTCCATGATAAAGAACACATTTGTTTTTGGTTTAGTTTGTGCAGTGTTGTGTATTTTTCCTTTTGATTTGTTTTGTTTTGTTTTTATTTTACTGTTTGTGTTTTTATTTGCTTTGTTTGTTTGCATTTACCGTCGCCCTAGCAAAAAAAATAAACCGACGATATTTGGCTAATAGGGATGAAATTATTCCTTCAATAAGAAAGACTTTTTACAGCTTTGCAATAGAAAAGACCATTACAAACTAGATGCGTAAAAGCAAATGACAAGGTATGAACATTTGTATTTAACACAGTCATAGCGAAATTTGAAAAAAAGACTTTACCATAAATGTAGAAAGGGTTTGTATAAACGTCAAGAAAGAGAAAGTATCCAGCTTCTGTTGAGAATATTTTGCTAGTATGTGTTACCCTATATATCTTGGTTTTCTATTTTAATTTGTTCAAACAATTTCTTATCTTGACGAGAATGTCATTAGGGATTATTCTTGGCTTCCATTCTTCTTTACTGTATATTTTTCAATTAAACAATTAACAATTAAACTCTTTTGAACAAACATTTCATGCTATGGTGAAAAACTATATCATATTACGAGTTATATGACAAAACATCGCAAAAACGTTATTAGAACAATATTTTTAGAAATGTTTTTAGTCCTTTATATTCAAAATGATTTGCGTATGTTCAATACAAGTCGAAAACTTTAAATCTCTACTATCATTTCCAATCCCGACTTGATTGATGAAGAGACCTCCTAGAATGTATAGCAGTCTAATTGCACTTTAAATTGTAAAGACCCATTAAGACGGAAATGACTGCTTTATCAACTTGTATCTCCCATGACAGAGATGATCCATTTTGCAAACGTGAAAATCTTTGGTTGAATACTGAGGAAAAGTCTTCAAATACAATTTTGCGGTGTCTTTGTTTCTAAAGAACAAACAAGGAAATCAGATCGAAGTTTCAATTCTTAAATGCAAAATACAGACTACATCTAAGGCATGTTGTTTGTTAATTCATTCATTTAATACTGTATGTACTCTGTATAATGTTTATAAAGTTCTTGGTTAGAAAATAATATCAATGTATAATAACTGTTCAATTCAGGTATTTTGGCTTGTATTTATTTACTGCATTTTGCGATGTCGACGAAACTCCTTAAGTGAAAGTAGAAAAAAATGCGATATATATATATATATATATATATATATAGTCTCTCAGAATGTGAGTGTGACGACTCTATTTGCTACACTGCTCCATCGGATCAAATTGATACAGGGAAGATATATAAACGTATAGAAAGGTCTGAAAAATTCCCAACGATGTTAGAACTGTCAAATTTGCAAATTTTTGGTCGTTCCCTCCGCGGGACTCGAACTCGTACTGCTGTTTCTACTATGGCAACACCGCCTGCACAAAGTCCAGCAAAAACGAAAAAATTAGTCCTGGTTTTTACATCATTTTATTTCAAATAAATAAACAGAAAGATGTTCAAATGGAATTGTAATTTCGTATGGCGATCAACCGATTTCCTTTTGATTTATTCAGTGTTATAAGATATCTTATAACTTCTATAATTGTTTATAAAAACTTGTCTTTATTAAGTTGACTTTTAGTTAACAATACTAAGCCATTATAACCATGTCCGCGTAACTTGATTTAATTCCCTAGAATGGTTAACATTTTTTTCGTAATGATGGCAAGCCAAAACTTGCTGTTGTCAAATCTATTCCATAAACTACATTATCTGGAATAAGCAGATATGAAAACTCGATATCTTACGAAACAGCCACAACCTTATGTATGTTTGATGTGTTTAGATTTTATTATAACCTTACGTCTCAAATATATTTCCTTAATTTGTGATAGTTTCGGACGTAGATTATTCTTACTTCCGTATGTGGTTGATGTTTTAAATTAGGGTTTAGTCATTTTATTGAGTTTATGAGTATGAACCATATATATATATATATATAGTCAAATTGAGGTTCTTTTCTCCAGTAATTCGGACATCTAATATGTATCCCATCATTTGTAACAGCAGGCTTTTACTCTGCTTTTAAAATATTATATAAAGAATGTATTTACGATGAACAATTGAGAATTGCTTAGAATTTGTGTTTAGTCGTTATCCTTAGATTTCATCTTCTGATCACTGTACGAATCCAGGTTCCCTTAATTTTTCTTTAAATTTGACCTCCTCTCATGCTTTTTAATAATAAACTTTTGTTGGTAATAATAATCAAGGGTAGATTCGAGCCTGTCCAAAGTCCGGATTTATGGCTTCTGTATGTCTTGTTTCGTTTTTACTTTCAGTTTACTTGAGTATGTAGAGGCAATTATTTCGTTGTAAATGTGTATTTTGTAGGACAGCCGTTCATTAGAGATCCATTGGCGGTCTAGAGCTGACATCTCGGTTCGGTTGTTGTTCTTTGGACATATTCACTATATATTTTCTCGGTGGATTTGAAAAAAAAGCATAACTACTTGTACCTGCAGTATGTCTGGCAAGACTATCAGGGTGCTTATAAAAAATAAGGATAAAAAAAAGATTATTAGTAAACTGCATAACATTAAATGTAAACGTAACTTGTGTGATAACATTGCAACAGTGTTTTTTTACATGATAGAAAAGAATGAAAATACAGTAGATATGTCAAATGTGGTATGTCTGAAAAAAAAATATCTTCAGTACGTTTGATACAAATTATTTGCAGGAATTAAAAGTACTAATAAAGTTCTTTTTTAACTCCTGCTTGGTATATCGTGAAAATCAATTTTCTTATTTTATTCACTATATCTAGTTGGAGTGTGTGTTGTTTATTTTTGTGTTTATTTTTGTTTTTTTTTTATTTACTATGAATATTCTATTTTGTATTATTTGTTATTTGTTGCAAACAGCGTCTGGCGTTTTACTCTTACTCCCTAGATGCCAGTTACAGGCAGTCAAATATAGTCAGAGAAAAGTCAATGATTCGAATAACGCCTTAGAAAATTTTGGTTTTCACTACGCTAAGTATATGAAACATTTGTATATGAAATTTGAAGATTTGTTTCAAATATTTCCTGGAGTACATCTGTATGTGGTGTTATTGGGACTTTCGCAGATGAATATCATCAATGAGAAACGTTTGTTGAAAGAGTGGGTAAATATTATTTCAAATAAAACGATAGTAATTTTGAAGTGTACCAAAAACGTGTAGATCACACAACCGATACTTTTACAGGGTTTTTATTTGGTGTATATGCTTTTGTTTCAAGGATTTTATCACGAAGTGTTCATACATTTTGTGAATGTAAACTGAACATATTAGTTACACGTGAGCAGAACTGTTTATTTATACACTTTTGCCTTCTAACATACTTCGAAGAAATACTGCTCACTCAATTAACGAAAAATCTGTGAAATGGTAATGCCGCAATATATATAATTAATTATTTCGTTTAAAATCATTTCTCAATCAGCGCAAATTCTGGAAAACATATTACTGTTCAGACAATGACATTACTTCGATGGTACTAATTGGAAAACAAGTTATATGATCGGTTAATTCGTATAAAAAAGAACAGTTTTACATGGTAAACCTTTTATAAACTTAAATAAACATTCACGAAACGGATATGTTTTAAGACTAATTGCTATAAAACCAATGAAGTCAAGAAGATATTGGTAAAAATCCCCTTGATATAAGTATTAGGGTGGTATAAAAACAAAAACAAGGGGAAATGCTTCCGTCTGTCTTTAACTTCCACTTAATAACATTCAAAAGTATAAAGAACAGTTATTTATTAAACCCAGGCAGGTCCCATAACAACATTGATTTACTGGCAAATATATGCCAAATTTGTTTAATGTTCCTAAATTTACTTCTCTTGTTGTTAAAAAGGTGAAAAGAAATATTTAAACATACTACTACATTGATGGAGGACGAAATCCTAATAATGAATGCGAAATTATGTCATAGCTTGGAAGCACTGAATGCCTGATTTCAATCTGACAGGAAGTCACGTCCGTCGGAGTTTTCCATATAAATTTTGGTATTTTCTTCATCCAGAAGCTTTTATTATATGGTTTTCAATAATTGTTAAAGAGTAATCAAGGGAACCAAGGTTTTTAGCGGTAATCAAAAGAATGTAATCCAGGGACAAAAACGGGGTTGTTAAATGTTTTATTTTATAAGAGAAAAGAAGGCATATAATTGAAACTGAAATAATATACTCGTTGTACTTTGTAATATCAAATTAAGTATGAAATTTCCCATTATTCCCGATGCAAGAAACTTTGAGTTACTAATTTAATAGAAATGAAGTTATTATCTGTTTACTTAATTTTCAAACAATAAACGTCATTAAGGTTTATATTCTTAGGACTATAGCTTGCTTGTAAGGGTTCATTTGTCTACTGAAGCATTGTATTATATAATGTTGTGAAAAATCTAATTTGGTCTATTAGATTTAAAATCTGCAGATTTGTTCTCAAATATCACGTATCATATTCTCAATTGCCATGCAATTTAGACCAAAAAAAAAAAAAAAAACTTATGAAGCTAAATTGAATGAAGATTGTAGGAGGATATCAAGAACCAATATACCTTTTACCCTTTTCAGAATGTGTACTTCTTTTTCGTAGACATTTTGTCTGTTGCACTTTTGTTATATTTTCGTATTTCAAAATAATAAGAGTACTTTTTACATCTTTCACCTTGTTTTATTGTTCGATGATATAGAATAGTATCATTCCATGCTGATTAAAAAGTATTTCTATGACAAATTATATGTTTTATGTTGTATCTGGTATGGGAAAACGGTAAAGAGAATGAACAAAGAGTTTGTGTACATGTATTATCTAAATCAGACGTTCGTAGGGTGTATATATATAATGCATTATTAAATTTTATTAATAAGACATAAATAAAATTTTACTGTCTTAGTGTTTTGGCATACACTTATTTTATTATTTCCACCGAATTTTTGTGAATGGTCCTGCCCTTTTTTTTTCTTTTTTTCCTTAAGTTTTAAGTATTTCTACCTCTATCCATTTCAGGGGTGTCTGTTTGTGTTAGCTGTTACACCCTTGTAGCCATATCACTCGAACGCTTCTTCGCAATATGTTATCCTCTTCGCTCCAGGAGGTGGCAAACTCTATCACATGCGTACAGGTCTATTGTTGGTATATGGATATTCGCACTGGTGTTGATGATACCAATAGCGGCCAGTCAAGAATTATTTACGTTACGAAATGGGAATCATGCATGCCGTGAGATATGGCATGATGATTTGAGATCTCTAGAGACAGCCTACAGTATATTGTTGTCAGTGGTGTTACTTGTAATTCCGTTACTCGTCATGGGAATAGCTTATGGTGGCATATCGTATAAGTTATGGTTCACAATGAGACAACAGATCCAACAAAAATCAGGTATTTATCCTCATTAATCCTATACTAATGTCACTGTTCCTTGTTTTTGATATTCTGTAAGTAATAATTATCAAACGATGATTCCAGTTATCAATTCTACCAAGGTCAGACCAGAGGCCAAACAAGGACTCATTACTGAAAGAGTAATCAAGGGAACCAAGGTTATAGTGGTAATCAAAAGAATGTAATCCAGGGACAAAGACCAGACATGGAAAACAGACATACACAACAAAGAACATAAAGTAACTAAAATCATACATACAAAGTAACAAAAGCAAATTAGCAACTTGGACTCCACTAAAAACTGGGAGAATGGACCAGGTGCACCGGTAGGGTTAGCGTCCTCTGCTTTTCTAGAAACATATCGCCGAGTTGCTTACAAAAAGTCAAGTCCGGGGTAGGCAAACGGAAGGGAAAGGAAAACTATGACTCGTTGAATAAATCAGTTTTCATGGTGCAGATGGATACACCATAATGATCCACGAGTTCATGATGACGACCATAAAACGTCTGTAGTAATGACTTCAATCTTGTAGCAA
The DNA here is from genome assembly GCA_037379345.1 of Perna viridis. NCBI lineage: Eukaryota > Metazoa > Mollusca > Bivalvia > Mytilida > Mytilidae > Perna > Perna viridis. Next base: position 2,782,629 of record CM074520.1, read on the forward strand.
CATAACCCTGTTCCAGAAGCCTAATTGTAAAAAGACTAGCACGATAAAAAAAAAAGTATGCGCTTATATGGCAAGCTCTGGCATAACGTATGATATGTGATATGAAAACTCCATACGCAGGTGCTGAAATGATGTTGCCACAGATGAAAGAAAATATGTAAACAGAAAAAAAAACATTATGCGAAGTAAATCACACATATTACAATATGAAATGATGAACTACAAGTATTATAAAACAAGAAAAGTATTATGAACATATTTTAGCATACAAATAGCAACAAAACCAAATTTGTTTCCTTTTTTAGTTTCAAAAATAAGAAATGGAAGATTTTAATCATTTGAAACTATCTTGAAATATTTATTTAACACTGACTAAATCCTTCAAAAGTTATGTTTAAAAAGAATTGTCTTAAATCATTCTTTATATTGTTTTATTTAGATTCTACAGACAGATTCATAGATACTGACCCAGAGAATGTTAGTAAAAAATTAAATGGAGGTGTGACTATTTGCTTACGTCAGGCAAATCAACGTTCAAATAATAGGAACCGAAAACGTGTCATCAAAATGTTGTTTGTTGTTGTATTTGAATATTTCATATGCTGGACACCCCTGTACATCCTTGATACGTGGAAGACTATAGACTATATATATATTCATTATCAAGTATCTGACATGGCTTGGTCTCTTGTATTGTTGTTATCCTATACATCCTCATGTATTCATCCAGTTACTTACTGTTTTATGAACAAAAATTTCCGAAAAGCATTTCTCGGTGTTTTTCGCTGTTGCTCTGTAGGGACTAATACTGTATCGAGATCTTGTACTGAAGTTAGTCATTTCAATTCTACGACATCGCCAACTGGTAAAAATAAAACAAGGAATGGTTTACTTTCGAGGGAATATACATACTAACGTAAAGTAGAATCGAAGACTTTACTACAGATTACTGATTTTAAGATGTTGCAGCTACATATTTACTTTTGATAAAGTCCAGCTACATATTTACATTTACAGTTTAACTCTTTTATGTATTTTATTTTATGATCATTGATAAAAAAACGCCATCTTTGTTTTCTGGTGAAGTTCCTATGAACAAAACATTATGTCGTCTAATTTTTTTTGTCTAAATATATTGTAAGAGATTCAGCGCGCAGTAAAACCTAGATTTACCCACCATTTCGTTTGAAATGCATACATCAAGTCAGGACCATTGCGGTAGCTGCTGCTCCGGTGGTTAAATATATATTTTGCTACATTTATTTTGAACATGACTTGCATATGGATTGAATTAGTGTTCGGTCGTTTTGTTCTTACCTTTCTTTTTACACTAAGTAACTGAATAGACTTTTTTTTTAATTTCTGATCCAAATATATAATCTGTTCCAAGGATAGACATGGCCTGGTTCCACATTTACTTTGTATGAATCATTTTGGTTATTTTATGTTCTTTGTTTGTATTTTTCTGTTTTTCATGTCTGGTCATTGTCCCTGGATTACATTCTTTTGATTTTCGCTAGAATCTTTGTTCCCTTGATTAATCTTCACTACATCAATAAGTAAAAAAAGAAATTAGTGTTATATATGCATGTACGTTTTTCGGAATTTGTATAAATTTGATATTTTGTTTATCATATTATAAGATTCCCATGCAATTAGTTTAAAGCAACATATATTTTACACTTGAATGGAGTTAAGGGTTGGCTTTAGGCAAAAATGAGTAGGACATTTTTACTTAATTCATGAAGGTCATTAATCATTTTTTTTTAAATATTAAAAAAAGTATCCGTTCAAACGAAACCATACTTTAAATTTTATTTTAAAAAAGCCAAATTGATTAGTGAACCAATGAAATCGGAAAAACAAACTATTCAACTAATCATTATTCTGCATTTTTATTATTGTCACTTTCAATGGCTAACTGTTCTCTTTTTTATTTTTTAACTAATGACACGATGTCATAACATCGTCAAAGTTGAAATGTTCACACGGTTGAAGTAAGATATATTTCAATTTCAAAATAAATTATGAGTAAGTGCTTTGGCTGTAGTCCATTTTCACAACAAAATGAAATTTACAGATTGAAACTTGAATACTATGATATTAGGTAAATTATACGTCTATAAACATTTAACAGTTATCAAAATATTGCTAAATCTCTGGTTTTTTTTTGTTTTTTTTGTTTTTTTTTGTTTTTATTTTTATTTTTTTCTTATTTTAAGCTTGATATACAGCTAATTTCGACTTTAACATGTTTATTGGTCTTTCTGGTAAAAATTAATCGATGGCGTCTGATATTTACTTGTTTCATTATTATTTATAATATCTATAAAATATTTTGGAACGTATCATTATCTACAAATATGCCTAACTTACAAGAACATGACAAGTATATTTTTGCATATCTCAAAAATAAATAAATATTATTGCTACTATGTGTGTGTTGTCGTTTTTTGTTTTTATTTCGTAAGATTTATAAGATTTCTGAATTGTTTCGATGTTTTTTGTTGGCTTGTTTTATGTTTTAGTCTTCGTTTATTCCATTTTTTTCCTATAAAATTGTATAGCTACTCTATCTTTTTTCTTGTAATAACTACGAAATTTTACAATAAACGGTTTATTGTCTTTCAGGCTTTTAAATAAAAAAAAGTAATCAAGGGAAGAAGCTAGCGGAAATCAAAAGAAAGTAATGTGGGAACAAAGACCAGGCATGATAAACAGACAAACTCAACAAAGAACATAAAGTAACTAAAATCATACATACAAAATAACAAAAGTGAATGAACAGCACCACTAAAAACCTGGAGCATGGACTAGGTGAACCGGTAAGGTGGGTGTCCTCTGCTTTTCTAGAAACACCAGCTGAGTTTCTGATAAAAAGTCCAGTCCGTGGAAGACGAAAGAGGAAAGAAAAACTATGACACATTGAACACATCAGTTTTCATGGTACAGTTGGATACTCCGTAACGATCCGCGAAATCATGAGGACGACCATAACACATCTGTAGATATGACTTCAATCGTGTAGCAACATAACCCTGATACAGAAGCTTAATTGTAAGAAGACTAGCACGATAAAAAAGGTCTGCGCTTATATGGCAAGCTCTGGCATAACGTATGATATGTGATATAAAAATTCCATACGCCGGTGTTGAAGGGATGTTGCCACAGATGAAAGGAAAGTTGACAATTCTGAATGAAAAGTCATCACGTTTGTTGTATAGTTTGAACAATATGTTTTATTTACCATCGATCTCACAACTGTCAAAGAGGGTCTACAGTCCTACCACAATACTTGTTACACTTGTAGTGGTATTAATTCAATTTGGATCCTGAAAAATTCGAAAGAGTTTTTGGAGACAATCAGTTCAAAACTATTATCTAAATATGATAGCATTAAAACCTATAATTTTTCAACACTATACTTCTATTCCACATACTCAGTTAAAATCCCGACTTAAAAACATTTCACATCGTTGTATAAAGATGGTACACCCAGATACAAATATATAATTCTTGGTAGAGATTCCTCATACTTTGTAAGAAATAATTCCAAATCATCTTCCAAATATACAGAGGAAGATGTTTACAAAATACTGGAATTTGTAATCGACAACATATTTGTCCAGTGTGGTGGACGCGTTTTTCAACCAACGATCGGCATTCCAATGGTAACAATATGTGCTCCTTTATTTGCTGACCCAGTCCTTTACTCTTATGAAGCTGAATTTGTAGCTGATCAGATCCATCAGAAAGAATATCGTTTAGCTAGATCCTTTAATCTCAGATTCCGCTATATAGATGACGTATTATCTTTAAACAATCCTAATTTCGGGGATTTGATACATCGCATCTACCCCAAAGAACTTTTGATAAAGGTTACTACAGATACTGTAGTACTGACGTCAGCCTCTTATCTTGACCTACACTTAGAAATCAATGATAAAGGAAAACTATTGACTGAACTTTACGACAGACTTGCCGAAACTACGCATACTTTTTATATCGCGCTAGACCTCTAACAAATAGGCTTATGGAACAGGGTTATGCACCTAAAGATTGAGGTCATCACTACAGAAATTTAATGGTCGACATGAACTCGTGGAGCGTTGCGGTGTATCCATCTGCACCATGAAAACTGATTTATTCAACGGGTCATAGTTTTTCTTTCCTCGTTTCTCTATCCTGGACTTGACTTTTTATGAGCAACTCGGCGGGTGTTTCTAGAAAAACAAAGGACGCTTATCCTACCGGTGCATCTGATCCATGTTCCCAGTTTTTAGTGGAGTCCGAGTTGCTCATTTGCTTTTGCTACTTTGTATGTATGATATTAGTTACTTTATGTTCTTTGTTGTGTATGTCTGATTTCCATGTCTGGTCTTTGTCCCTGGATAACACTCTTGTGATTACCGCTATAACCTTGGTTTCCTTGATTACTCTCTCTAAATGTAGGTCAAGACATGAGGCTGAGTTCTCAGTGTTTGTGGTATCCCTTATCGCAAGTTCTTTGTGGCAGATGGGCTGTATCAAAATCCCCGAAACTAGGAGTGTTTAACAATAATACATCATCTATATAGCGGAAACTGAGATTGAAGGATATAGCGAAACGATAATCTTTCTTTTGATCACGGCGCAAAAATGCAGCGGGGTTAAAGTACTTCGGCGTGATCACAATCCCCCTCTTTAAAATATGGCCACTGCAGAAAAAAATAAACTAAACACATCTTCAAATCAGTTGAAAAACCTTGGTCTGAGATCCGTAACAACGGAAATAGAGAAACAGAATATAAATTACATAAATAAACAAACAAAGGACTACTAACAGTTAACTGACATTCCAGACCAGTTTACGCCTTTAAAAAATGTATGTCCCCATCGTATGTAAAATTAATCCCAATTCTTTCCATGCGGGGTGTAGAATCACGATACATTCAAAAAGGACACAATCCATGCCATGCTTTTAAATATAGTGTTTTGATTTTTATGTAAAGACCTTACAAACGAATCAATGTTAATACAAAAAATGCATTCCTTAACGATTTTACAATAATATCATTACTATATCCCTTTCGAGTGAGCCTGTTCAACGGTTTAGTTAAATCATTTGGTTAGTGTTGGGCTTCCTGTGCTGTGTGTAGAATATTATCATAAAACAAAGATATACCATCGCGTATTTATCCTTTACAAGAACATCTGTATTTGAGAGTGAGTTTCTTGTGTCGGTTGAAAAATTTTGTGAATGTTTTACGAGCTTATGATATCGAAAATCTTGATATAGTAATTTACCGGTTATATAAAGATCCCTTTCGTTAAAATCCGAAACAGTGTTACAAATACGAGTATATCGAACCAATTGTGATATGTAAGCACCATGTTGGCAATAGGGAATAAAAATCACCATTTTATCGTAAATTGTAGTTTCAAGTTTACCATTATTAATATAAATACTAAGATCAAGAAACGGAACTAACCAATATTTGCTTTATTCAAAGTTATTTTTACTGGATATTTATATTTAAGCCATAATTTTTAAAGACAAAATATCGTCCAACTGTCTAAAGGTGTCAATATTATTTTCTACAGATTGTTGTTTGGAAGGTTATTTATTAATTCCAGGCGTAAATTGTGTTTTGTAACAGAATCAGAAGAAGGTCCGCAAATAAGAGGTGCACAGAGAATTCCAATAACGGCGGTTTCTCCAAAGCGTATGGAAATGTTGTCTCACAGAAATTCGAGTGCTGTATCAAAAGAAGTCCAGCCAACGTAAAAAAAAATGATATCAATAATTCGAACAAGTATATTTATATCATGATTAATTAAATAACTGTGTGAAAAGATATGTGATTTTTTGTTTTATAAGATTATGTGGAAGTGTAATGTATATAGTTGAAAAAAAACTCTGAACAGATTCGAATGATCCAACATGGGCATTTAATTTATCAAGGACTACCAGTGATGTTTTTAAAACTAAAAAAAAGTTAATTCAAATATTTTCCTACGCTGTGTTACAAAAAAAAATGTATATCAGATTTTATGGTATTTAGCACACTAGTAAGTAAAATAGAAAGTCTAGTTGTAGAGCAATGACTTGAAGAGGAAATGAATCTATATTTATAAGGTGATTTGTAAAATTTGCGAAGCCAGTACATATTAGGAACTTCAATGCTTCTAGACTCAGCTGCTAACGACATAACGACGAGTTTGTGTTTGTTCACAGTTCCACTCTCTGAAAATTAAGTCAGTTGGAATGCTGGAGACTTTGTAATTTCTTTTTTGTAGAATTTCAATATAAAATTTACGACAAATAACAGTAATACTATTTGTAGCATAAGTACAATGTTTATCTGTAGGTAATAAAATCTAACTGCAACTGACCTCCTACTAAAATTAATCAGGAAAAGTGAAACTTATCTTAAGCGTCTGTAAGAGTAATCAAGGAAACCACGGTTATAGCGGTAATCAAAAGAATGTAATCCAGGGACAAAGACCAGACATGAAAAACCGACATACACAACAAAGAACATAAAGTAACTAAAATCATACATACAAAGTAACAAAAGCAAATGAACAATTTGGACTCCACTAAAAACTGGGAACATGGACCAGGTGCACCGGTAGGGGAAGCGTCCTCTCGAAAAACCCGCCGAGTTGCTCATAAAAAGTCAAGTCTGGGGTAGACGAAAGAGGAAAGGAAAACTATGACACATTGAACAAATCAGTTTTCATGGATACACTGTAACGGTCCACGAGTTCATGATGACGACCATAAAACGTTTGAAGTAGTGACCGGAAGGACTATATTTGAATGGAGAGTTTTTGCAAGAACAGTCAGGTGGTTAAGCCTTGAAGGCCTCAATCCCGAGGTTCTGCAATAGCCTTTTATAATTGAAATTAGTGGTCAGCGAAAAGAATAAATATAATATTTACTTAGACGTTAAATGGGGTGTTGAAGTCATTTGCAGTGCGGAACTGTACAATTGTCAATAAATATCCTTTTATTGAAATCATTTCTTAAAGAAAGGTCATGATATTAGCAACACTTTCAGATTTAACATAGATCTTAATCCAAAATACTGTATGAAAGCATAATTTAACCAATGGAAACCAAGATTCTAGCGGAAATCAAAAGAATGTAATCCAGGGACAAACACCAGACATGGAAAACAACAAACTCAACAAAGAACACAAAACAACCAAAATAATACTTATAAAGTAACAAAAGTAAATAAGTAACTCGGACCCCACATAGACCGGTGGCATGGACTAGGTGCATCGGCGAGGTAAGCGTCCTGTGCTTTTCTAGAAACACCCGCCGAGTTGCTCATAAAAAAAGTCCGGAGTAGACGAAAGAGGGAAGGAAAACGATGATACATGTACGTTAAACTAATCAGTTTTCATGATCAGATAGATATACCGTAACGATCCTCGAGTTAATGGTGACGACCATAAAGCTTCTGTAGTGATAACTTCAATCATATAGCAACATAGCCCTGTTCCAGAAGCCTAGATGTAAGAAGTCCAGCCAAATACAAAAAGTCTGCGTAGTTACGGCAAGATCTGGCATAAATTGTAAGTTGTGATATGAAACCTCCATACAGAGGTGATGAAGGGATGTTGTCACAGTTAAGGAAAGTTGGCAATACGGAATGAAAAGTCATTGCGTTTGACGTATAGTTTGATCAATAGTTTTGCTTTACCATCAATCTCTAAGTGTAGGTCAAGATATGAGGCCGACTTCACAGTTTCTGTAGTATCATTTATCTCAAGTTCTTTGGGATAGATTCGATGTATTAAATTCTCGAAACTAGGATTGTAAAACGATAATACGTCATCTATATAGCGGAAACTGAGATCAAAGGATCTATCTAAACGATGTTTTTTATTCTGTCGGATCAGATCAGCTACAAATTCAGCTTCATAAGAGTAAAGGACTAGGTCAGCAAATAAAGGAGCACAATTTGTTACCATTGGAATGCCGACCGTTTGTTGAAAAACGCTCCCACCATACTAGACAAATATGTTGTCGACCAAACATTCCAACATTTTGTAAACATCTTCCTCTGTTTATTTGGAAGATGATTTGGAATTATTTCTTACAAAGTATGAGGAATCTCTACCAAGAACTATATATTTGTATCTAGGTGTATGTACCATCTTTTTTGAAAAACAACGATGTATAATGTTTTTAAGTCAGGATTTTAACAGAGTATGGGGAATAGAAGTATACAGTGTTGAAAAATCATAGGTTTTAATGCTATTATATTCAGATAAGAGTCTCGAACTGATTGCCTCCAAAAGAACTTTCGACTTTTTCAGGATCCACATTGAATTAATACCACTACGGGAGAAACAAGTGTTGTGGTAGGACTGTAGACCCTCTTGGACAGTTGTGAGTATAGAAGTTAAAAGTTTTGAAAGAGGTTTGTTGGTACATTTTGAGGAATCTTTACCAATAACTACACATTTGTATCTAGGCGTATCTTTTTTGGAGTAACGATGTATAATGCATTTGAGCCCGGATTTTAACTGAGTATGGGGAATGGCAGTATAAAGTGTTCAAAAATCATAGGTTTAAATGTCAGGGTATTTTGATAATAATCTGGAATTGAGGATTTCCAGAAGATCTTTAGAGTTTTTATTGGATTAATACCACTACTGGAGTAACAAGGACTGTGGTATGACTGGAGAACCTCTTTGACAGCTGTGGTATAGAGGTTAAAAATTAGAAAGAGATTTAGTGGTACATTTTGCAGATGTAACGTTATTCGTATGAATTTAAGGAATGCAGTACATAGACGCTACATCACACTCATCGTCTTTAATAGAGAGACCAAAAGAGGATAGCACAGATTTATGATTTTCCAATATATCTTGTTTGGAGAGTGTTGTGGCAGTATAGGTCTTATCACTCCTGTTGTTTCTCTACGTCTATATAGTTTTCCTTTCCTCGTTTGTCTATCCCGGACTTTTTATGAGCAACTCAGTGGGTGTTTTTAGATAAACAGAGGACGCTTACCCTACCTACATTCATTTGTTTATTCGTTTTGTTTGTTTTTTTTTGTCTTTCACCGACATATAATAAGCCGCATATGTTGCATTCTAATTCCTAGATTGTTTGGAAGTCTGGAAAAACATTTCAATAATTGAAACTCTTACCATTTTTGATATGGTATGAATGCTAACAAATACAAAAATGGCTCTTCTTCTTTAATAGATGGGATCTCTAACTTATCCATTTCTTACCGCGGTTCCATTGAATCATTTGGAGGGCTTATCATAAGGAATATTTAAAAAGTTTATTATTGTATTTAACAGTCGATAGAAGCCAGAAGCAAAAAACTACAAAGGTCATCGAATTTTGCCTTTCAACGGCAATAACACAAATAAACATCAAATTTGTCGCAGTTAAACCTTTATTAGGGCTACTCTTCATGTTTATTTCGTAAAAGTTTTTTTTTATTCAAAGTATTAGCTTATCCTCCGTCTTCTTTTAATAGACATGACGTTTAAGTTTAAATGGTCGCACAGTCAGAATTAGGGTGCACTGTACAGTTAAATTTAGGCGCACTGTTTCGCACACCAAGTTGACCCGGTCTAATTGTGTAAAACTTAAAATTAAAGGTTGAACTTTGTTGGATATTTTGTTTAATAATCCAATGTAGATAAGCATTTATACATAGACAGGTGTAATATATGTAATGGTAAACAGGTGTAATTTAAATAAAGAATTGTATCCGGAACGTTTCAGTCCCCTGCCATATTAAGTTCTCTCTTCAACATCAGATGGCTGATTTTCAAAACACATTATTTCGCACAAACCTTAAAAACTAAAATTGTGAGAAAATTAATAGAAAAGGGTGTTATTATTTTTACTCTTTCTCAACCACTTCCATGCATGCATGTGTTATTGTCTAAGTGCCTAATATTTCATAGAACATAGAATTTGGTTGTTAGTTTTGGAAAGGCACCTCTTATTCGTACTAAAACTCAGTTGTTGTTTTTAATGTTACCATGGCTACCGGATTTTATAACAATAATCATTAAATCATCTATTCATTTATTGAACCTCTACAAACCAAAGATTAGAAAAATACGTGCTTTTTTATGACAAAACACTTGAAATTTCTGCGCTGACTGCCTTAAAACACTTTATTTCATTTTATTGCCTACACTTAGAAATCGATGGTAAAGGAAAACTATTGATCAAAATTTACGACAAACGTGATGACTTTTCATTCAGAATTGTCAACTTTCCTTTCATCTGTGGCAACATCCCTTCGTCTACTGTGTATGAAGTGTTCATATCACAACTCATACGTTATGCCAGAGCTTGCCGAAACTACACATACTTTTTGTATCGCGCTAGAACTCTAATAGGCTTCTGGAACATGGTTATGTTGCTACAAGATTGTAGTCATCACTACAGAAGTTTTATGGTCGTCATCATGAACTCGTGGATCATTATGGTGTATCCATCTGCACCATGAAAACTGATTTAATCAACGGGTCATAGTTTTCCTTTCCTCGTTTGTCTACCCCGGACTTGACTTTTTATGAGCAACTCGGCGGGTGTTTCTAGAAAAGCAGAGGACGCTTACCCTACCGGTGCACCTGGTCCATGCTCCCAGTTTTTAGTGGAATCCGAGTTGCTCATTTGTTTTTGTTACTTTGTATGTATGATTTTAGTTACTTTATGTTCTTTGTTTTGTATGTCTGTTTTCCATGTCTGGTCTTTGTCCCTGGTTTACATCCTTTTGATTACCGCTATAATCTTGGTTCCCTTGATTACTCTTCCAACCAAATGAGACCAAATTTTCATGAAATGACCTAACAGTATACTACTATCATATCTGGTCAATTTTTCAAAGTATACAGACAAATTGTCGCAGAACAAAAAAGTTTATAATCTACTAACTAGGTTCAATGAAGATTTATTAAGACGATTTACACTTTCACCGACGACGCCGCTAACGTCGAAAACAGACGACGAGAGAAACCGACAGGCTACCACACACAAAGCTCATGTAAGCTCATGCGGTACACGAGAGCTAAAACACTAATTCTAAACACATTAGAAATCTTCTTCAGTTAGTTTTAGCAGACCTATATATCTGCGAGAGTTTAATCCACTTAATTCAAAGGATAACAAATTTTGATTGAATCTGTATTTTTTCGTATCATTGTAACCGTGTTGTATACCGATAAACGAAGAAAATGACTTTGACAAGCTAAGACACTTAAAAACTCCAATTAGCATATCAACAACGGAAATTACTTTTGTAGACATCGTTTTACATGCAAATTCAAAACAAATAAGTTAAGCCTATTGTCTTTTCTTGGGTACAGTCTGACCTTTTTATGCAAATTTGGGGTGGCTTATATTTATAGAGTGTTTGATCGGGATTTATAGTTAAACGAAGCGTGTTCTTACGACCTTAAAAATAGTTTTACTCACCTAATTAATGCATTTTCAAATTTACTTTTTTATATAAGACATTGATGCATTCGTAATTTGTTTTGTTTACACACCTATATTACTTAAACAATTATGTATCATTAGAATTTTGTATATCCTATAAAATGGTAAAAGAATTCACCCTATCGGATACAAAGTTTCTGTAACAAAAGGAAAAGAGTGTGTAAGTATGAAAAATATGTTCTAATTGTTCAGTAAGTACTTGATTAAACGCGCCAATAATTATAATTATAAGGCATATTGCAGGAGAACGTGTTCTGTGATTAATGCTAACATAACGCGTTTATCTTCTATCCTTATTATATAGACAGATCACCTTTATTTTTTATGCAATTTCTACTCAGGTTGGTTATACTAAATAAAACAGTCATATTTAATGATACGACCAAGCTTAACTATAAACTTTACAAAATGACTTGAAAATTTAGTAGAAATTGTTTGTTTACATCTCTGTCTAAATTCTGGCATGATATCTATCCAAACGTAGATTTCTTGGTATCCGGACATGATTTCCTTTCAAAAGTAGGTATTTTAGTATTCTGACCTTTATTTACATTCACCCAAAACCTTGTTTACTATACCGCGAATTTCTAATAGTTCAATTTATTAAACAATTCCTTTAGAGGACTGATTTGAATGGATCCTTAAAGTCATTGGTTACAAAGAACAAAAATTGAGTCCCCAAAGGACATTTATTAGATTGTATAGGATATATATAACAATTGAGTTAATGAAGTGTAATTTGAGGTGTCTAGTGAATATGGTAAACATATGACAACGTGACCTAATTATTAAACTCTGTCCTAGTTAATGTTCTCTTACTGAGTACTTTATACTGAGTCTCACATAACAAAGAGTAGGTTGTCTCTTTGATTGAAAACAAGTCAATAAACTTATTTTAAAATCAATACGTTATAGTTGATCAGTAGTAAAAGCACTGAAATGTGTCATTCTAATTAACAGTTCTATCCCATTTACAATTTATGTACAAGACATTTGCCAGTTTAATATTTTATTGGATTTGAATCAATTTACATAACAAATTATGAGTACAAAACATCTGACATTTTTCTTTCAAGCAGAGACAAGTATCATGAAGTATATTTTGAGAAATGTAGTCATTTTAACAACAGCATACAAAAATTGTACACTTCCTTCTGGTCTTCCTGAATTTATAGGTGTAACATAGAGGTGGACTAAACTAGAACACACTTTTTAAAAAATTTCCCCTTCTAAAACCAAGAAAACGTCCACCATTGTAAAATAAAATCACATAACATTATTATTTAGTTCAAAGTACCTCTCAAATTTAAAAACTTGTTCTTTGAACAAGTAAATCGATACTTTTACTATAAAAACAAACACTTGTGGTCTTTTTTTCTATACTGAGCCCTAGCAATCTTTGGAAAATATTTCTGTCAGATTCTGGCAACGCAAGCGGAGCAGTATCTGCTTACCCTCCAGGAGCATCTGCTGTCACATCCGGTGTTTTGTGTAAGTTCAAAATGCCAGTGATTAGTATTTTGTGTTTCCCGAACTTCAGTTTTTTTGTTTTTGTTTTTATTTAGTCCATTTCATTCGGATCGTTGTATTGTTAATAAGGGTCGTCTTTGTTTCTTGTTTTTTTTTCTGTTATGAAAATATGCTTGGATTGTGATGTACCTGCATTATTCCATTTTTCACACTTCGGTATTTATTTTCATGTTATTCAGTGTGTAGTTGTCCCTCGACGATTTAATCCTTCGATTTTATGTTTAAATGTTTTGATATATTAAAAATACTAAACCGAAAAGTAATCTCCTCAGTTTGATCATTCGAATTTTTTCTGGGACAAAGATACTAAACATTTATAATAATCATGTTAACCGCTGACTGACCGAAATGAGGACAGTTGTCATATTTTTTTCATATTTAGATTCGTCGCCTTTCAGAGCTTAGTTAAAGGTATGTTTATTACACTAGATGAAGACCTTTTTGTGAATGTGTTTTAATTGTCTTTTATCTCGATAATTTGTTGTGTTTCCCTATATTCTGTCCTGTTTTCTAATCCTACTTCTCTTAATAATATTATGTGATTTTGTTTTATATTGATGTTGAACTTCTTGTATAAACTCGATCTTTAAAGGTGCTGCATGCTTAGAATAATGAGGATTTTAAAATGTTGTACACTCTTTAAAGTACAAATATCATGCTGAAAAGGTAATTTTCAATTCTTTTTTCAACTTCTTTGATTGTACAATACCTTCATTTCAAACGATGTACTTTGTTTTTTTAAACTATATATAAATCCTAAACTCCTCATCTTTTTTCCTACTAATTTTTGACGAATTTAATAACAGCTTCATGTTTCTACATTTTGAATTACTTCCATACATTCACTATATTAGTATAAAATAGCTTTATTTTGGTGCTTGTATTTACAAAGATGTTTTTTTTTAAATACAGCACATTGTTAATACCCTCCAAGGCTAATCTTTAACAACAACTTAAGCTACAACTTATCAATGCACTTGGAATGAAATTGTTAAGTTACAGTTACGTGGTTTCACGTTTGATTTCATATCATTGTAATGTGTTTATTGAAGTAAAATTGTGGTAACCAGTACATCGCATGGAGAATATTTGTCTCGAAGCTTAATTTAAAACGTAAAAAACCTCATTAATGTCCTTTATGTTCATATCTTCAATGAGCATCATATGTGTATTTGATTATTTGTCTTTCATATTCCGTTTAATTACTAATTGATTTTGTTTGGCAACATTTTTTTATGTTTTATTCCTTTCTACCAATAAACAAAAATGAAAAAAAGAACGCATTAACGTGTTATTCTATAATTTCTGTTTATTAATAAAATCTGATCGCCGTGGATTATTTGATTTTTATTACCATATGTTTAAGTATGAAATATGATCCTTGTGAATTTTGTTTATCATTTCTCAGTAACAAATTTTTGATATATTCCACCATTCATAGTTAGTAAGATTATATCAATGGATATAACATCAAAGTTTCAATTTACATATTTTCATTTAGCGAAAGTAATGATTGTATAAAACCGATATCTTTTTTCCTTAACACATGTAAGTGAAGACAAGATGATTAATTTACAGACCAATATTTAGTGATAATGAATGCAGCATTTCTACTTAAAATGTGAATCAAAGTAGTTCGTCGTCTGAGTTAATTGTTGCTAGAACTGAAGATAAGTAATTGCTAGAAACAGAAAAGTAATCCATTTCTGTTTCTGTTCCTCCCATTTTCTAATCATACTACCTTTCATGTAAATCAAACAAATTTGAGTTAAAGTTAGTTGTTATCAAAAGGAAAAGCCTTATGATTCGAATATTGTAATCTTAACATATATCCGAGTACTATTGGTTTCTTCAATCAATGGCTGAATAAAACAATTTAATGGTTTAATTTATTTTTTTTTATATAAAATTGGATTTATACGGTATTTAAGTTTATACAATCTACAATACCTGGCAATGAACATATGACAAACCCTGACTTTGATGTATTATTAGTTGTTGGTAGAGGTCGCTAGTTTATGTAAGTTTTTACTTTTTGTTTTATACATAGTTGACTTTGAATCTATTTTTCATGTTGGGGTTAACATCAAATGACAATTTATTACAAAATTACTAAACTGGTAAAAGAAATAGTCAGAAGAAAATTCGTATATCAGATTCCAATATCAGGGTAGATCCCGAAACCACCGCAATTGTCTTGACTTGATACAGGCATTTCAAAAATGAATGATGGGTTAACCCATATTTCATAGGGCGCAAAACCTCCCGTTGTCATTACGGTTCACTTACAAGTCTTTTTTGTTTATTTTCTCACTTTAGAATCTCAAATATGAGACTCAATCTTATATAGTTAAACATATTACAATATTTTAAAAAAGACTCGATCTATGATTCTGCAGATACATGTATTCGTTTCATTCTACTTCATGTTATGAGATATGTCTGCTGCACTAGTTATCATTTGATAAAGTAAGGGTATGTCATGCAAACCAAACAATGTTTAATTCTAATGAGATTTCAGTATTGATACGAGTTCTCACAGGCTGTGTGTCAAATAACAAGGATGTCTTTACCTATGTCAAAGAAAAATTAAGAGCCAGTAAATTAGTTTAAATGTATTATGCATTTCTCATTAACTGTGCGGCTTTCTTAAAAGATAAAGGTTAAAACAAAATATCAGAAGACATAGTAGTATATGAAGAAAAGAGATAAAAAGTAATTATAGGATAAATGGTAACAATTAAATCAGTTACTAGATGTACGTTCCTGTTTTGGAAAGCACATCAGAGGTTATGATATCTCGACATTTATTTCGGTTTGGAGATATATTAACAAAAAGACTTGATGATCCAACATTAAGACGTGGTACTATTGTTTGTACAGCTTTCTACAAAATCACTTTTATACCCTTGTTTGATACGTATTACTCAAGTTGTCAAGTTGATAAAGAGTAATCAAGGGAACCAAGGTTGTAGCGGTAATCAAAAGAATGAAATCCATTGACAAAGACCAGACGTGTAAAAGAACACAAAGTAACTAAAATCATACATACAAAGTGACAAAAGCGAATTAGCAACTCGGACTCCACTAAAAACTGGGAGCATGGACCAGATGCACCGGTAAGGTAAGCGTCTTCTGCTTTTCAAGAAACACCCACCGAGAAAAAAAATATAATTGAATTTGTTTATCAATCTTTTTATTAATATTTGAATCATTTGATTAGTAAACTTGTTCAACTATAAAATATTTCTTAAATTACATCTTTACTCATTGTTGTTTATGAATGTTTATTCAAGACATGAAACATAAAAAATCACTGCGATTTTATAGTGTTTATTTCCTTTTTCCCCCTAACTAAACGAGTTTCCATACTGATTATATCTTATAAATAAGACGTTTTCCATATAAAAACCAAAAGATTAAAATGCAGTTAGAGTAAACTTGACGTGTGACTAGAATTTTACGTTTAATTTAATATCAATGTCCTGAGCTGCCTAGAGTAAAATGATGACTCGTAATTTCAGCTCCAGTGCCAATCATTAAAACGCCTGGGAATACATGTCTGCAAGCTAAATCGTAACGCGAAAAAAGACTTATCTAACGTCACTCACTGAATTAACGTCTTTAGTGATCGGTTCGTTGACCTTCACGTGTAAAAGACGAAAGAATAAAAAAGTCCATTTTTATTAAATTAATTGCTTTGCTTCATGTTATTTAAGAAGGAATCTCGAGAAGCTTCAACTTGTTTTAACCTTTCCGTCTGTGTTAATCTTGCCCAAATTGCGGTGTGTCCTAAACACTAATGTCAAATCGAGAAATCGAATGTGCAAAACAAGAAAATAAATTCGGACAAAATGGTTTCATGTGTTAAAACACAACATATACGAACGATGACAACATAAAAATTTCAAATTTATTATTATGTAGCAAATTTAAACATTCATGATTAAAAACACTTATTGATGTTTATAATGGTCAATATCAAAAAAAAAAAAAAAAAAAACTGGTCTATTGTCTCATTTGCTCAGACAATAGGGATCTGAACAATGAAACTAAGAATGCACATGACAGACCAATATGAGATCGAATACCTGTTACTATCATTTGCAAAGACCGATTCGCTAAGTAATTCAACGCCAGAAAATAAAAAGAGAGATTGATCTGGGGTTACAGCAACCGTTGTGATAAAAGCTTAGCCATCAGGGAATACAACGTCTGCGCTAACAGAATTTAATAGTTAGGATATAAAGTTTCTATCGTATTTTTCAGTTTAAACCTTATGTGGAAGCTTGTCTGGGTGCCAAAATGTCAAAATTTTGAGTATTTTATATGATAAAATGTATAAAATTATTTATTACTCTAAGACGGAAATATTGTCTCCGGTTAGGTATTAAAACTGCGATTTTACGGGTTTATAAATTTGAACGAAAGCTTTTTTCTCATTGTGTCTTATTTCGTAAAGTATCATAGCAAGGCATTAAAGTTATTCATATTGCCTCTTTACCATAAATTCTATTAGCAAACGCGACAGTTTATTTCCTCAATCATTTTAATGGATACGCTATAAAGTTTTTTTTTTCAAAGACGAGTCTTACGTCTTAGTACGGATAGTATTGATTAAATCTCAAACAAACGACAGTCACCTGAAAGAAAAATATAAAACATTTTATAACGTAAACTCAAGAAAAAAAGATCCGATCTTGTTCACCCATTTTCATTAATTCTTGCAATTTATTTCATGGAAAATTGTTTGTTTGTTTGTTTTGGTTTGTTGGCTTATTTGTTTGTTTGTTTGTTTATTCAGTTTTTTTTTTTTTTGTTTTTTGTTTTTTTTTTATTGTTTTGTTTTTTTGTTGTTTTTTATTTATTTATTGTTATTTTTTTTGCATAGTCAGCATAAATAAAATCAGGAAAAGTTTATTTTTGATCTATTGGAACTCACGGTGGCTATTTCGATAGACAGAAAAATAACAACAAAAACAAAAACTTGATTAAAAAGTAGGAAGAAACATTGCATTTTTTAAACATTACAGTTTTATTAGACCAACCTTTCAGGTTTGGTATCTGACATTTATGAAAGAAATCCTATAAATAAATAATGCACTTTTCCTATGTCGGCTTGGTAACATTACATTGATTTAAAGTTTTAAATTGTATTCATGGTTTTCTAATTCAGAGTGACACTTTAGCGAAAAATCGTTAGTTAATTAGCCTTTTCCGGAAGAAAGTGGTAAGTTTAGCAAAGATTCTGAAGATCATGTTGAATGTGCATTTTATTGTAAATTGTATGTAATTGATTTTAACAGCAGCTAGAGAACTTTTCGAAGGAACCTGTTTGAATATCTTACAAATCTTTGAGTGACTAGAATGGCTTGTGTGTTGCCGAATAATATTTTGATAATTCAAACAATTTTCCTCAATCACTTCTTACAAATTCATTAAACAATAAACAACGATATTGTAATTTCGAAATCAGATATTTACTATATGCTTTAAACGAAATGTAGCTGTCGAAGTTTTCCTTATGCTACTGTTTTAAAAGTTAAGATATGTAAACAAGTTGTTCTTTTCAAATCTAGTTTCCAAAATTCATAGAGAGTTTTATTGTGAGTGCCACGTGGCCATAGAAGCCCTGTTTAAAAGCTTTGAGAATTGAAGCAATTCTGATTTATTTTTATATATTTTTTTATATTTTAATATATCACTATAAATAGTAAGAACGAGTTGTCTGCAGGAAGGAAAAATGGAAACAGATTTCTGTGAATGGTGAATATTTTACTGTATTTTAAGAATGGTTACAGTGACTAACTCATTATGTTTTATATAATTGTAATATTTTAGTAAACTTCCCTTCTAAAAGCACTCGACAAAAATATCTATGTCACAGATGCTTTGAGGTAAAAAAAAAAAGCTTTTCAGTTGTTTTCTAGATGAATCGAAAATATTTGGGGAAAAAAAGACCAAAATGAGAATTTTGAAGTGCCACGAATTACCAGATTCGTACACAAAACGGTACTTTTCTTTTTTTCAGAGGTTATCAATGTTACTCGTATACTATATATACGGAGTTAATTAAAATAACAAGAAATTTAGTGTCTTGATACTATTAAAAACAACGGGAAAATGGCGCAAATTGAGATAGTATGACCGAAATCACAGACTTGGTACAGGTTTTTCAGATTACAGTGATTGGTTCTAATAATAAAACAAATGGTCAAAAAGTTCTTAATTATTTACAGCATATAAATTTAGCAATAAACTTATGGGTTAAGATGTATGGATATTCCTCGAAATAAGGGAGATTACAGAAACAGCGTGTTCTGCATCTTTGTGGACCTACGTCTGAAATTTCACAATAATGGTCATTTCAGCACTAAGAGTTTTGACAAAAAGTGCAGGAATATACTTTCATCTCTTGCATATGGTGTTTATATTTCATATTTCACAGTTGAGTTAGCAACGCTAGAGTAAGTAAAAACTACTCTGATTTTCTTGAACGCCATAAATATATGCGAAACAGACTAATAAATAAGGGGTATGCAAAAAATTAGTCTCAAAAGGTCTTTTACCAATTTCTGTTTTAGATATCAGTCCTTTTTTATGATGATGAGTAATGATTTCCGTAAGCATGTGTATTTTAAGAATTTTTGGAATCAGTAAAACCAGGTTTCGAACATTAATGGAATCCCAGGATGACGGCTACATATGGAAAATACACACATTAAATTACCAAATTAACCCATTCGGAGATACAAATGAAAATGAGCAACCTTCACTCTAGAAATATATACCAGGTACACCGGTACGGTAAGCCTACTCTGTTTTTTTAGGACCAATTACCGAGTTGTTTATAAAATGTAATCTGAGGGATAGACAAAAGAGAAAATGCATATTATATCACGATGAACAAATTGACCTTCTTGGTGCAGATGAATGCATCATTATCATCCATGAGTTCATGATGACGACCATAAAAAGCTTTTGCTGTGAATTTTGCAACTATTCTATTTAGCAATATAACTTTGTTTCAGAAGCCTTATTGTAAGGAGTCTAGCATGGTTAAAAAAATTCGCATTGGTATTGTTCGGTAAGTTCTGGCATAACTTATGACCTTATATTGCAGGTGATAAATGGATGCTGCCAAAATTGGAGCAAAGTTAAAGACGTGGGATTGAGAAGATTAGTTTGTCGTATAGTTTGGTCATGGTTTTTCCATTTCCATCAACCTTTAAGAATATTTCAATTGATAGTGTCTGTACTGACCGAGGTCTTTTTTGGGTGAATGAATAAAATCCACGAATCAAGGATTGTTTAAAAACAAAATGACATCTACATAGCGGAAACTGAGATCAAATGATCTGGCTAAACGATAATCCTTCTTTTAGATAAAGTCAGGTATAAAGTCGAAGTGAAGTATAGAAGTCAAAATTTGTTCCAATTGGAATGCCAAGCGTGTATCGGAAAACACGTCCTCCACACTGGACAGATATATTAACGATAAAACAATTTAAAAATTTGAAAACCTCGTCTTCGTTATATTAAGAAGATCACTAGGAATCAATTTTAAAGAAGAATACAGAATCTCTATAAAGTACTACGTATCTGTATCTTGGTGTTTAAGTGTTACAACGACGATCAAACTGCTGAGTATTTAATAGTTAATACTAAGTTTTAAGAGAAATTATGGTAACCAATTTTCGAGCGAAAATCAAAAGAATGTATTCCAAGGATAATTACTAGTCAGGGCATGTAGACACAAGGAACATTTTTGGAAATGCATGAATTACTTATCGTAAGCTTCTGTCTGGTTTTAAGGAAAATCTGTATTTGAATTTGTGATTCATTCCTAGTGAAAAATATACCTCTCAACAGATTTTATAACATTCAATTTTCGAAAAAAGAGGCATTTACTGTTTTCCTGCAAGAATTAGAATCATCATATTTTCCATTCAATGATCAAGATACAGGAACCTATGAATCAGGAAGCTATAGATACTAATCATTTTGTTTTTCTTCCTGGTATGGACTTAAATGGAAAATTGGATAAAGGCAAATCAATTAGAAATATTATAGATTACTATGACTTGATTAAGTTTTCCTTCCATTCATGTTTCTTAACCATGAATGACAGCTGTACAAGAGATGAGTAAAAAATTTGCATTTTGTCAACAACAACAATTCATTAAATTTGATAACACTTTTTCATTAAATATTTAGTTGAAATTTATAAACTTTGTTTGACAAACAAACTCATAAATAAATAAACAACTGTAGCAGTTTGAATTGGTATGCTTCATCGGTTTGCATTCATATAAAAGAAAAAATAAGTTAGAAATTTATATGAATGATATTTTTGTATTTTGATGTAATCATTCTGCCTCTTACATCTTACCTTTTATACATTAAGAAAGGGTTAAATAAGACAAAAAGACAATAGTAACCCTGGCAAACTATGACAGGCAAAAGAAGGTTTTAAGCCTTAAATGAGAAATTCAATTTTTTGTTATGTATTTTAATTGTATCTTACGAGCATTTGAAGTTAAAAAAAATAGATATTTTTAAAGTTAGAAAGTCTGTGCACTTACAAAATGACTATTGAAGGTCTTTTTCTTATTGCGTTAATCGTGTTTACAAACTGTTACAACCTTTCATTGTAATTTAAATATATCTCCGACCATGAATAAGAGACAGGGAATATACATGTACATATAGAGTTTACAAACTAATACAAATTGGTTCAAAACCTAGTAAAGACTTTCATATTCTGCCTTGTCAAAACTTTCATCAAAAAAACACCCCGTTACAAAAGCCTTACATTTACTTTATATAGTTTTATATGTGTATAAAAATACATGTAAAATAGTTTTCCTAATAGCAAAAGTTATCTAATCATAACACTGATACAATTTCTGATTCGGTAGTATCTTACTTTTCTAAAGCTAATAATATAAAGACAACAGTAGATAACTTACAACTGTTTATTTAAAGTTTGGATAACAATTATAAATATTAAGAATTCAACAAAAAAGAAAATTCAATGGTTTCGTGTTATTGCCTTGTTTTTAAGACAATAGTAATAATGTTTCTGTTTCAACAAATATTCGCTTAAGTGATCCCCTAATTTGGACCAATATTTCTCTTATAAAAACTCTACTGAATATTGTCAGTCACATTGTCGAATTTGATAACCTTGATGATACATTCAGAGGGTTGCATAACAAATCTCAAATCTAAATAAAAGAATTAATACAACTATATCAGTCAGTGAGAACCTTCAGATCAACGAACAATAATCAACAGGTAGTTAGTCCTAAAAGTAGAGATGTGGTGGAGGTAGTTTTTCATCAGACGCACCAAATTTATGGGTCGCTCTACAATAAACGGTCAAAAAACGAATCTTCAAACACGCACTTTTTTTTATCAAAATCTATAGACGTTAAGAGACAAGATAAATATTGGAGTCTGTGTTGTAATTTTTAGGCCCGTTTAAGTTTCGTGTCATATTATTTTTTTTCACACATATTGCTCTCCTGTTTCCATTCTAAAAATATTGTCTCATTCAGTTTAATTTTGTTACTTTGTATGTATTAGTTCGGTCATTTTATGTCCTTTGTTCTGTGTGTCTATTTTCCATGTCTGGTCTTTAACCCTGGATTACATTCTTTTGATTTCCACTAGAATCTCGGTTCCAATAATTACTTTTTCTAAATATTGACATATAATTTTTATTTTTCAATGTCTTTTATACGTATTTGTGCTCACATGTTACTATGTGGTATGTTTGTTTATAGTTTTTGAACATTATTTCATTGACCAAAATGTGGTAATTGACATGAAAAAGAGTTCACCTAAAATTAGTTAGAATGATCAAAAACAAAAGAAAGAAAGCATAATTCATATAGAAATTGACAGAAACAAAACACTGATAAAACAAAATGTATGAATAAACCGGACATTGCAAATTAGAAATATTCCAGGTGCACCTATTGAAAAATCTGTCGTTTGTTAGTCTATTAACACAACATAGACACATTCTACGGTATTGAGATATCTGCCTATTAATGACTTCATTTTTATCAACCTGTCTTATTAGGAAAACTGCCTTCGAGATACTTTTTATAGAACAGCATTTCAAAAAAACACAAAACAATCCTTTAATATTTATATTTATGACAAGAATATATAGTTCTCTTTAAATAAAAGTACCATAAAAGCCAGCTATTTTAACAGATGTTTTCCTATCAAATTATCGTGTTTTCACCTAACATTTATTCCCGGATCTCTTATGATCAGTATAGAAATGGGCGGTGATGGGGGTAACTATAACACATCGTTTACCCTTCATTTTACTTCCAAAAGTGAAGAATGTAAAGGCTAATTTTATTTGTCGTGTTTCTTTATTCTTTCATTTACTACTTATCTTTCTTCCCGATATTTGATGATTAATTCGGTAATTTTGTTCCAACTTATGTGAAGGAAATTAATATTAAATACAACAGGTAATTTTTTTTGATGTGTCTTTTTTTTTCTCTCTAACAAACAAAAATGATAATAGATATAATTGAACACACATGATAAAAATTTTAATGAAGTAAGTTGTTTTTTGTAGGATACAAGGGTTTTTTTAATTAACACAGTGTTTTACTGTCTGATTCTTCGTTATTTACAATGTTAAGTTTATGTGTGTTAAAGAGTTTTTTGTCATATACATTTTTTCCATCTGGAAAAAAATTCCGTTGTATCTTTATATACATTTTTATTCATATCATTTAAAACAAAATGTAAAATATATTATCTTACGATACTTTTATTATCTTGACTAAATAAAATATTTTCTCAAAACATTTTAATTTATACAGTCATATTAGTTTTTATTGCCAGTTTTAAAAACTATCTATGATTTGGCTTGCACATTAACTACATCAAACTGTAAAAAGGGAAACAAATGAAACACGAATGTTATAAACCGTATTGTGAACATCTCAGGGTTGTTTTTCTTTTAGCCTTCCTGATAAACAAATTATATTCCTGATATTTCAATCATGAGAGGTTTTATCACATTTGCAAATTAAATCAATGAAAAAGAAATTTAAAATTTAATCTTCAGATTTAAAATTAAAATGTTCTCCTTTGAGATAATTTTCCAACTCGAATTTTTTAATTTAATTTGTTTTTCTTTTTAAACAGAATTAATTACAATTACCAGAAAATAAAATTATGATATAGGCTGATCATCAGCGTTTAACGTGAAATTATACTTTGTGTTAAGAAATAAAGAAAAATTAAATTCATTAATATTGATAAAGCTAATTAAGATAAAAAGAATAAGTTGTTTTATCTCTGTTTAAACCTGTTATGTTTTAGTTAAATAACTTGAAACGGGTTGGTTATAATGGACCTATAATGAAGGATAAATAATTAGCTACACTGTAACTATGTCTATGTCTGTCAGACTTTGATGTATAATACTTAAATATTGATATGAGTCGAGTGCCCAACGACATACTCTCTGATCGATAGTCGAGTGCGCCTGATATATATACTTGTTTCTCTTGAACTTTGCTATGTATTATGTGAATTAATTCAGAAGCATGCAAGAAAAAGCGCCGCCATTTATCTGAACCTTCACCCAATTTAGCTTTAACCTTAACGATGAGGAAATATCAAATGATAAACAAGAGCTATTGATGAACTTAAACATGTCACAGCAGCAATCGTTATTTAACGACGACGACGTTCAATGGTTAGCTACAGTCGTAAAAACAATAATGATCGATGAAAAGAGCTTAAATCTTATGTAACTTTCAAGTAAATAGTGCCACTGGGCCTCTATACGCAGAAATAGACAATCTGAAAACTGAAAATAATCACTAGAAGAATCTATTAGCGACATTTCAAAAACATCATATAAAATTGATGATCTAGAGCAACATAGCCGTAAAAGTTGCATACGAATTATTGGGGTTCCACAAACCCAAGATGAAGATACGACCAAACTTTTCTGCGATGTAGCTACTAAATTAAATGTGAATATCCCAATGATATTATCATATCTCACCGCTTACCAACGGAAAAGGGTCAAATAATTGCACGTTTTGTGCATACAAAGAAACGAGCTGAGAAATTACGTGCTTTACAAATTATCCAGAGAATGGACGAACTGAAAGGAGTCGGCATTAGCCAGGACCTGACAAATCAAAGAGCTAAACTTGCATATCTTACCTGGAACGCCGTCAGATCGGCAAAAATCTCAACAAGATCTCAGTATGGGACGGAAAAATCTGCATAACAGATATAAAAGACAAAAAAAAAAGATTTCAAATTTCAAGCCTTCAAGAATTTCAATCTTTTCAGAATCAACCTACGAAAACTCGTTCCCTTCCGTGAATCAACCTGAAAACATCGCAAATAAAGTACACTCTTCATAACTGATGGCTAACATTCCACACTCCACTCAGATGATGCAATTAGGTTTTCTTGTTCGTTCTCCGTTAAACCCTCTTCAAGCTCAGATGATGTCACAGTACCCTCAACAATTTCAGCAAACTTCAATGTATGGTGGTGAAGGCGGCATGATGTACCCGATGACGATGTCTCATTCAAGATTCGGATTGCCCATTTTTCATTGACGAATTGTGCTTAATAAAATATTCTAAATATATATGAGTAGTATTAGCCGTTTTAGTCTTAACATCTGTATTATATTTTTCGTTTAAAAAATACATTCAGTAAATTAGTATAATGTAATGAATGCATTTAAATGAGGGGGAGACACCAAGTACACTCTTATATTACTCAATGATTCCGGCCTGTTTTCCATCTTTTAAGCTGTTTTTTTCCAATCCAGCTAACTTTTCCCAGTCATCATTTATTTATTTTTATGCATTCTTTTTTACTATAGCCAAATTTGCCCCTATTATCATTATAAATATTACATTTTTTTTCTTTTATAATTCTTTAATTTCGATCGAACGGCCTCTCGCACCCTCACACACATAAAATATACCCCTTTTTACTACGACATCATCATTTTGTTGATGTTCATTTCTAAATTACAAATAACTTGTAAACATGATTTATGATGTGGTATGGCATTGTTGCGCTTCATTATGTGATTGTTTGAAAAATGACCAGTTTTTTATAGGAATAAGTCACATACACTTAACTTGTGAATAGCTGTATTTCATTCATCTTATGAAAAAAGGATAAAATTTATATGTAATTCATTTGCCATGACTGTAAAAACACAATGATATGATCGATCATGCTTTAAAGAATGATTGGACGTAATCCAATATTGTGAATATGAAATGGAAAATACTCACTGGAATTATCCATCCATTTTGATCGACAATTCATGCAATTCTTACTTCCTTAAAGACATGATCATCACGGACAACCGAGTAGTAACGAGTTGTTTCTTCTACTTGTGGGATTTTTTTTGTTTTTGTTAATGTTTATGTGTTACACAGTGTTTGATGACCAATTTTCATATTTTGATGATTAACTGTATTTTATGTGATATTTTCACTTTTATGCTTTTACAACTATTTAGTAACATTCGGAACGGTTAACAGTCCCAGATCGGCACGATACTTCCTTTTTGATAGCAAAATCACATGACGTATACACCTATTAATGAGTATCGTGCCATGGTAGGACTGTTTAACCTTAGAGCAACACACAGACCAAAACGTAAGAGTCTACTATTTGAAGATTTACTTTTTGTCAATCTTATTACCTCACTAGGATCATACGGTGTTTTACTCAGGCTTTTCATAACTCATGCATTGTTTCCATCTAGCAGTGTCCTTACTATTTATGTTTCCATTACACGAAACTCGTACACAGTGAACGCAAATAGATATACCTGTTCATTGTCTTATCATTTTCGTATTATTTTGTTGTATAATGTAAATTTGTTTTTGGTTCTCTATTATTTTGTTGCTATCTGGTAATATTTAGTCAAATCCTGGACCTAGCTGCAATACATCAGACGCCACTTCTACTAGAGAAGATATTATTGATGATTTCCGAGATTATATGCAAGCGTTACCGACCTTCGTTCACTTAAACATTAAAAGCTTAGTTCCGAAGTTTGACATCGTGAGTATTATTATGTCGGTAAGAGAATTGGTCAAATTCTTCATACGAGAATAAGAACCCAAGTAGCGGCTTAAACGAACATTTATATAAGAAAAATTTAGTCAACGATCCATTTTGCGTATGTAAACAAGTTGAGACCCCTGAACACTTTTTTTTATATGTTCTAGATTTGACGTACAGAGACGTAGCATGCTTGATCGTCTGACATATCACCCTGTTACTATAGATAAATTATTATATGGTGATGCCACTTTGTCAGATAATAAGAACTCTGAAAACTTTCTGATCATACATGAGTTTATATTAAACTCAAAAAGGTTTGGTTGATATCAATGTCATTTCTTATATTTGGTCTTGTGTGTCTAAATATATATGTAGCTACAGTTGGTAATTAGTAGTTGGTCGTCTCTATTTTTTTTTCTTTTTCTTATTGTACTTATTATATTATCATTGTTGTGTCTTTTAACGTATCTTATATGGTATTACGGGAAGTGAATTTATAAAAGTGCTGCGTCACTTGTTTTCCTATC
Source organism: Perna viridis (assembly GCA_037379345.1). NCBI lineage: Eukaryota > Metazoa > Mollusca > Bivalvia > Mytilida > Mytilidae > Perna > Perna viridis. The sequence continues at coordinate 2,810,274 of CM074520.1, forward strand.
CTCCATATGTTCATTATTATTATCATTCATATTCTTTCTTTAATAAATTACTGTTTACACTAGGTAAAAAATTGAAAAAAAAATATACGATACACAAGAGGCGCGAACTTGGCAAAAAATAAATTTTACTTTGTTATATAAGATATAAACTCGGTTTATATGATAATGTTTAAATGAATAGATCTTAATTTTGGAGGGCTTATGTTCCAACAAACCATTGAAATACGTATGAGAAGAAATTTGGTACCACGCTTGACCAAGTAGTGCATATATTCGTATGAAGCCAAAAAAGTATTATATCTGGTTTAAAATTTCAACGCTTACTTAGATCTACCCAACCGACCTTGATATTAAAGAGACTACTGATACACCTTTTTAATTTAATACCTAGACCTTAACATGTATTAAGATGGTACAGGATGTTTGAAATCGAATCTTGATGACAAGCGTAATGATTTTGATTGTGATGAGTGCTGCGTGAGGGTCAATATATGCTTACGACTATAAACGTATTAATTTTCGCGGTTTTAACTTTTTTTCACGGATTCTGCCAAGTGAACATATTTGCAGGTATCAATTTTTGTGGTTTTTAAAATTATATAATCGTGATAGTGTGTTAAAAATCTCGCGGATACTTTTTTGCGCTGATATGTTCAAGTATCATTAAAGTTTTAACAGTATTCCGGAGCACTTGATGTAATTTCCGCTATTTTGTAGTAGTTTGATTTGTTCTAACGGTGTCTTGTTTTAAATATAATTGAGCTGTAGTATCCTTTCTCTCGAGTTCCGGTGGATATATTGATGGTAACCATTTACCAAAAGAAGGACAATACATCATAAATATATCTGTATGTAAAGTTAAAGTATTTAGTATCTTTTAAATTTTTATTCTTTACAAAATTCTGAAGTCTCGTATGAATATAAAATTAAATCGGCTAGACTTGTTAATGAAAAAAATGCTCCTCCAAATGTGACAAATGTGTTACCAATCAAGCATATCGCAAACCTATTTTTCTGTGTACACAGCCAAAAGTGCCACATATGATAATCATATGTTAAAACCGCAAAGCATCGCAGTACCTCACTCTTTTATCCAAAACAACTCCTTATGAATGCGGTACGGTCTACTAAGTTAAGAGCTGTTAGTGTGATAGTACTTTTTTTCCATGTAACGAACATTCATGTTAAAACATTGATCATGACCTGGCTGACTGCAATGATTGTAAAGAGCTCGATAATTAGGGTCCTTGGCACTTGTATTCACACGGTTTCACAATGTGTGTTCGGTTATCCAACGTATTTCTGACTACATAATGTACACTCAATCCCGTATATGACACTTTCGGTAGAACAGCCCAGAGGTTCATAAAAATTGGGAAAATAGGTTTTGCCAGTTAGATTAATGATAAATTGGGATGAAATAATCGACATATCACATATGTTGCAAGTAGTTTTTCTGCTAGTGTTTGATCTGCATTTAGAAATATGAGAAGAGAGGAGGAATTTATAGAATTTGGAAAATTGCAAAATATCAGTAAGGGTTATGTTGCTTGTTTAAAATATGGTTAGAAGTAGGGAATTACAGGAAATACAGTTTCGTTTGATACGTTGTGTTAAAACAAAAGGTTATGCAAATATGCCGGCTTTTAACAGACTCTAAATAAATATTCCATTTATAAAATCGGCACGTTTTTAGTGATACCCTAGACATAGTACTGTTGGAATATACTGTATAATTAAATCCAGTTGTTTTTGTCTAACATTTTCATAATGTGTTTCAATTGTAAAATAGACTTTGTAGAACATGTGGTATTCTGTATAGTTATGCTGATGTAGATGCAAAGGAGATTATCATCAAATCATGCATTGTTCCAGGACAGATACATCGAATACACATTGAATTAAATTGTCTTTGATATTTAGGTCAAAATAACCCCTTATTGTTTTACACTATTTTTTGTTTGACTGTTGAGAAGATACATTTTGTCAGTACTTTCACTTATGTCAAGACCGATATTTTTAACTCCTATAAAAGTAACTAATGAGTTTTAATCTTTTTTTCCCTGTCGGACACGCGAATGAACATTTATAATCATATCATTCGTTATAAAAATCATGATGTTCCAGTTAACCAATTATTTTATGTTAATATAGAATCATATTTACTTACCCCCTTTTTGTCTGTTGCTTGGGTTTTTTTTTATTTTGTCTGTTTATTTTTCTTTTTTGTTTTGTTACTTCCTTTGTTTGTTTTTGTATTTTGTTTTTGTTTTTGTTTTTGTTTGTGTTTTTGTTTTTGATGTTTTCTTGTTTTTTTTTCTGTATTGTTTTTGATGTCTCCGTTTTTTGGGGGTTTTGCTTTTGTGTCTGTTTTTTTTTTTTTTTTTTTTTTTTTTTTTAGTTTCTCTTTGTGTTTAATTAGCAGTCTTAATAAAAACAATCAGACAGCCGGTGAAACATGCACGTCAAAACCTACCATGTTCACTTTTATTTCTAACTCAATATCATTACCGACCACATAACTTAGTTTGCAATTCCTTTGTGCATTTTCGAGATATAATATATAGATTGTGTATTAATATTGGCACCTTGCAAATGTTATGGTTTTTTATTTGGTCTGATATGGTTGATTTTAATCGGTGATGAATGTACGGTTTTCTCAGTCATACAGAAATGAATACAAACAGGGTTATCATACGTAGACCGAAAAAGCATCGTTTGTTCGGTTGGTTTTTCTATGCCATGAGTTACCTATAAAATATGCACCGTCTAAATGTTATTTAGATTGGTACTGATATCAGATAGTGGTTTTTTCTAAATGAAATACGATAATGACGTTTTTTTTAAATATAAAAAACACGGTAAATTATATGTCAAAGAGCAAATATGAACTAATTATATCCTCCCTGGAATAGATATCAGTATCAATGGGGCCTTTTTTGGACCTTATTTGGTTCATATCAATCTGAACTTTCCTTCGAAAAAAAAAAAGAATTTCACCACAATAAATTTAGCCCTTTTTGGCCCTCATTTGGTTAAAATCAGTCTGAAATTTCTTTTGGAGAAAAGGCACATTGAGGTACAATTACAAAATTATCTGTTCTGTTTTACTCACGTTATTATCATGACATCAAGGAGTAGCTTGTTTTTTTACCCCTAGTTTTTAATCAGACCAAGTCACAACCCAAAAAATAGCACCTTGTATTACAATTTCAAAAAGATAAAATTACTTGTAGTTGGTGCTTCAGGAAAATGCAGGGTCTGGCCTTTGTTTTGGCCCATCTTTCTTTAAAGGTTCAAAACCAGTTTAACCTTAGTGGTAGGATACATTTATATGCTTTTACTGGAGTTACATGTATATAGCTCAATTCTATTAAATGCTTGCTCTTGGTCCTTGGTCCTAATAGTTGAGTTCATACCTCCCAAAATAAATACCAACCTTCCCTCTGGATTTGACAACTTGAGCAACTAATTAATACCAATATTACAAGTAGATTAATTATCACACGAAAGACATTGACAACAGAGAACAGTGTCAAATCATTATGTGACAGCATTCTTTTCTTAGCCGAATAAAAACACACATTTTCAAATTTTATCAAAATTGGTAGAGGAGTTTTCAAGTAATTGTGTGTAGTATGAACAAAGACATGGTTCTTCAACTTTTATCTTGCAAAACCATGCATAATACGTGTAGTGCATGCTGTAGCTACATGTATAGATAGAAAACCCTTTCAGTTGATAATATGATTCCTATGATAGGACTGATATAGAAACTGATATTACAAAAATGTCCAGTGTATTAGGATAGGCCTCTGTATATTTAAAAAAATGTTCTGCTGGATCAAATAATATCTTACCCAGATCTCTAACATTACCAGTTGAGTAGTTGAGCTCTTGTTGTAGATACATGTACATGTACTCTTCAAATGCTGGCATTATTTAAGACTTGTGAATCTGTGAGTCAGTCAATTACTTCTAATAAATTGTACACATGTAGCACCAATATATAGAGAATTTTGGGCATTTTATAAATGTTTGTTTATAAAAAATGTCTGCTTGATAGTACATGCTTATATTAGATATTATTGACTAACGTTCGCATATTAGCCTAAATATGATATAAGACTTAAAACTTTTATTTCTAATAAAACTTAACACATTTTGAATAATAAAATAATTTATATAATCTTTTCGTAACGTTTTCCTCTCAGGCAATGGCGACACTAATTCCCTGTGCAATATCGTGTCAGTCTAACATATAGGTGACCAATGACTTACAATGATTAACAATCTAGACTTCATGGGCGCTGTTCGTGAACAATTTTTTGTTAATTTAATCTTATTATTTTTTTTAAATGATGAAATAAAAAGAAATAAACACACATAAACATCAATTTGAATGTGAGAAATGATAAACACCCCTATTATAATTGGTTTAGACTCATCTATTTTAAAGCGGAAAAACTAAACTCAATAACTGAACGTGTAAAATTGGAGTATTATAATATGCAGTTGTCGGAGGAACTATAGTTAGATTTATATTAAACAAATCTAGTATCTCTATTTAAATCGTACATCACACGACATATTTAAGATATAAACACTTCTTTTGGTAAATGGTTACCTTTAATATATCCACCAGTGCTCGAGATAAATGATACTTCAGAAAACAGCTAGCTTTGCATATTTTTGGGACCTTTTTTTAAAAGACTCTTGGATCAGGGGTATGAATAAATGCTTCTCAAAAGGTGTCTAACAAGGTGTCTTCGCGCCACAATGAAATAGGAGGTTTAATCCATCATTTTGTATGAAATGCCAGTCATTGACCCAGCGGATGCAATTATAAAATCGTCCCTTTTATGAAAACAATTGTATCATATTGCTGCTTTTACCATAATTGTTTATGATTGCAGCGCTTACTGTGATTATAATGACCCTTCAGATTTAATCTTTTCTGAAGCACTGCATACTATTAACATATTATTAAAGTTGAATGTGTCACATTAAATGATTGTTAAATGAGTTTAATTGGCTAATTAAAACAACTAACTATATTATAGCTGTTAATGATGCATGTGCACTAAATGTTTGTCTGATATGTATTCGATCACATACATATTACAAAGAGTTATCAAGGAAACCAAGATTATAGCGATAATCAAAAGAATGTAACCCAGGGACGAAGACCAACATGAAAAACAGACATACACAACAAATAACATAAAGTAACTAAAATCATACATACAAAGTAACAAAAGCAAATGAGGAACTCGGACTACACTACAAACTGAGAGCATGGACCAGGTGTACCAGTAGGGTAAGCGTCCTCTGCTTTTCTAGAAGTACAAAGATACCACCACTACAAGTTACTATGTATTAACAGTTCCATTAACAATTCCATTCATTTTTTCTATTAGTTAAATTATTGTCTTATGATTGATCATATAACTAGGCACGTGTTTGGAACAGTTCTAACACAAACTTTGTCATGTTTAACATTCGCGATGTATCACTCCACGTGTCCAAAGGGGAAGTACCTAAGTGTTGGAATCTGTCAGAATTAGGAAAAAATGGAGAAACATTGACTAATGTTCAGAAAAAAATGGATTAGAATGCAACTTATGTGGTGTAGTATATGTCGGAGAAACATAAGAACGATTAAACTAAAAAATGTGCGGTCATCGTTAGGGAATTAACACCACCAAATTCCCGACAGTTTATCTGCAAAATGTACCACCAAACCTCTTTCAACTTTTAACTTCTTTACTCACAACTGTCAAAGAGGGTCTGCAGTCCTACCACAACACTTGTTACTCCCGTAGTGATATTAATTCAATGTGGATACTGCAAAATTCGAAAGATCTTTTGGAGACAATCAGTTCAAGACTATTATCTGGATATAATAGCATTAAACTTCAGTTAAAATCCCGACTTAAAAACATCATACATCGATGTTATTTACCAAAAAAGATGGTACACCTAGATACAAATAATAGTTCTTTGTACATATTCCTCATATTTTGTAAGAAATAATTCCAAATCATCTTTCAAATATACAGAGGAAGATGTTTACAAAATGCTGGAAATTTTAATTGACAACATATTGCTCCAGTGTGGTGGACGTGTTTTCAACAAACGGTCGGCATTCCAATAGGAACAAATTGTGCTCCCTTACTTGCTGACATATTCCATCACTCTAATGAGGCTGACTTTATAGCTGATCTGATACGAAAGAAAGAATATCGTTTGGCTAGATCTTTTAATCTCAGTTTCCGCTATATAGACAACGTATTATCTTTAAACAATCTTTATTTCGAGGATTTGATACATCGCATCTATCCCAAAGAACTTGAGATAAAGGATACTACAGACGTTGTAAAGTCAGCCTCATATCTTGATCTATACTTAGAAATCGATGGTAAAGGAAAAATATTGACCAAACTTCACGACAAACGTGGAGACTTTTCATTCAGAATTGTGAACTTTCCTTTCATCAATGGCAACATCCCTTCAGCACCTGCGTAGGGAGTGTTCATATCACAACTCAAACGTTATGCCAGAATTGACTTCTGAAACAGAGTTATGTTGCTACAAGATTGAAGTCATCACTACAGACGTTTTATGGTCGTCATCATGAACTCGTGGATCGTTATGATGTATCCATCTGCACCATGAAATCTGATCTATTTAACGGGTCATAGTTTTCCTTTCCTCGTTTGTCTACCCCGGACTTGACTTTTTATGAACAACTCGGCAGGTGTTTCTAGAAAAGCAGAGGACGCTTACACTACCGGTGCACCTGGTCCATGCTCCCAGTTTTAAGTGGAGTCCGAGTTGCTCGTTTGCTTGTGTTACTTTGTATGTATGATTTTAGTTACTTTGTGTTCTTTGTTGTGTATTTCTGTTTTCCATGTCTGGTCTTTGTCTCTTGATTACATTCTTTTGGTTACCCTATAACCTTGGTTCCTTTGATTACTCTTTGACACTGTGAAGTCTATTTACAGACTTGTATTCATGGAAGTATCCAAGAATGCATAGAAACAAGTTCAAAATATAATAGAATGGTAGGGGGAAAGTAATTTTAATTATCTCTCTCTTATGTTGAAATTTCAAAGCATTTTATATCGTTCATTCCTAGATATTACTAACATTTAAAACTGAAATGAATGCCATTTCTGTCTATTGAATGACAATTAGATTACGATTTTATGGTAAGACATATATATTATTTACCATGATTCATACACTGCCTGATTATTACAGAATATAATACTTCAAATGATATATTTAGGTTTTGTACACGCTATTGGTCTTTTTCACGGGAATTATTCTAAAATTTATCAATCCAGATTCCCTAGTACATGCAGTTGATACACTTTTGTTGTATTTTTAGAACGTTAACAGCGGCCAGAGCGATTTACTCCTCAGACATTATAACCAATATCTGATTCACTGCGAATTATTTCGTTATGTATAAGCTCTGCCATTATAGTACATGGGCTGGTAGGGTCCACCATGCACCCCCCCCCCCACCTCCACTCATCAACTTCATGGTTATTTTTAGGTACCTTTATACCTCCCATTACCGAATTAATTTGTTGCCAAAGAATATGCTCGGATTCGGATTCTTTTTCAGTATAAACCTTTTTGTACCCAAGTGGGTAAAAAAGCCAAGATTTCAATGTCTCAACTTTACAATAATATCAAGAAAGTTGCGGTAAATCTTGCCATGGTTGCCATTAAATGAAGGAAACATACCCCTACCCTGCCGAAAATCGCTTAAATTGACATATTTTTTTAATGTCAAAACCACTAGAGTAGTAATGCTTCAGTAATAAATTGCTTATTTGGTGTGTTCTGATTACTAGTATCACAAGTTATACTTCTGTGGTTCTTTTGATGAACTTTGGCTATTTTCGTAGTCAGAATTTATCGAAAAAAAAAGCCACAATAAGGATTTTCGATTTTGCGGTCAAAAGTCACATAAATTCATCTCTACAAGTTAATGCACAAATAAATCGTATCAGAGTTGGTGTCATTCGATAGATAATTTCATTTTCTACATAAATCAACCCCGAAAACCTAATTGTCAGTAAAAGATTTTTAAAAAAAAATATTAAAAATATTACCTCTACCCCTAGAAAATTGGTCTTTGTATCAAACAGAGTTCTTATTCACAGCATTCTGACATTGTAGAACTCATATTTTAGGCATTCATAATAAAGATAATGATGTTCTCAACATATCTGATCAATTCAGGGGCTTAGATTTTCCTTTATGGGGTGACAATTACTATAAAATCTTCAAAATTGGAATTTTCAGAATTTCAGAATTTTCTTCTATTATGTCACCCAATATTTTTTTTTTCAGAATATCGTACTTTAAACAACTTTTGTGTTATACGGTACATTGATAGTCGGTCTTAGCTTCAAAATGAGCCCACGTAATAAATATTTAAAACTTTTTTAAGTCATGTTAGGTGAAAAATTGCCACCTCTATCCGTGAACAAAAATGCCTCAACATGAACTAAAATGTTAATTATTGGCATATAAACAGAGTATAATAGACATGTTGGGTTCGATATATTCAACATATCTTTTCATTTCGGGAGCGTATTTTTTAGTTTCAATGTGACAATAAAGAGTTTTTTTCATAAAAAGGGGAATTTTCGGAATTTCATATTTCCTTCAATCTCACCTATCATTGACAATTTCTTTCAAATACCGTACTTCAAACACGCTTTTGTATATTCAAATACAGTTATATAGTGTCTTAACTTCATAACGAGCCCGAATAACAAATATTTAAAATTTTCCATGTCCAAATAGGTGAAAACTCGCCTCCCCTACCCATGAAAAAAGTACCTCAACATGAACCCAAATGTTTATTTTTAGCATATAATCAATGTAAAAAACAAGTTGTGTTCTGGTGTTTAAATTATCAATGTGTTCAACATATCTGCTCATTTCTGTTTCAATATGACAATAATGATTTTTTTCATAAAAAGGGAATTTTCGGAATTTCATATTTTCTTCCATTTCAAAGGCAATTGGTATTTTTTTCAAGTACCTAACTTCAAACAAGCTTTTGCATATACAAATATATCTATGCAGCATATAAGCTTTCTAATAGACTAATGTAATGCAAACTTTAACGTATTCCAAGCCTTATAGGCGAAAGGCTGGTACCCCATACCCACTAAAATTTCCGTGAAAAACTCAGACTTCGTATGTGGTAGATTATCATTTTTTAAATAGTGTTGGATACATATTTGTCAATCATTCATCGTACTACCTCTTAGAAACCTTATATGTATAAAAAAAAAATGATAGCAAAAAAATTAAATCAAAAACTGTGATATTTTAAATAAACAAATATACAATTTATGTGCTAAAATGGGTGATAATCTGTTTTATTCTTAAATTTCCCCTCTGTAATATTTTGTCGTTTTGGGGACAATAAAAGCATAATTTTCCTTGACAATATGATTGATACAAATTGATCTCCATAATAAATACCAGAAAGACATTGTGCACAGTTCCTGTATGCTATTAACGATCATTTTCTTTCACGTTGGGGCAGACTTTAATGGGTAGGGGTAAGATTCTTTTGACCAAATGGCTTTGAATACATTTAATTGTGTATTGCGTTGGCTCATTAGGAAGGTCCGATGCTACATAAATATGTTTGAATGTACAACGATTGTTTAGATAGGGTACTTGAAAAACATTAGAGGTGAAATGGAAAAAAATATGAAATTCCGAAAATTCCCCTTTTTATGAAAAACTCATTATTGTCCCCTTGAAACTGAAAATAACTCACCTGAAATGAGAAGATATGTTTCATACATCGTTAATTAAAGCAATAGTACCCAACATGTCTTTTTTACATCGATCATGTGCCAAAAACAAACATTTGGGTTCATGTTTAGGTATTCTTTTCATGGATGTGGGTGGCAATTTTTCATCTAATTGGACTTAGAAAAGTTCAAATATTTATTACTCGGGTTCGTTAGAAAGCAAAGACACTATATAATTCTTTTTGAATATACAAAAGCTTATTTGAAGTACGGTATTTGTAAAAAAATGTCAATTATAAGTGAAAAGGAAGGAAATGTGAAATTCCAGAAATTCCCCTTTTATGAAAAACTCATTATTGTCACATTGAAACTGAAAAAATACAAGCCTAGAATGGGAAGATATGTTGTATACATCGATAATTAAAACAATAGTACTTAACATGTCTATTGTACACCGTTTATATATCAATAACTAACATTTGGGTTTATGTTGATGTACTTTTTTCATGGGTAGGGGTGGCAACTTTTCACCTGATTGGATTTAGAAAAGTTCAAATATTTATTACTTAGATTCGTTTTTAAGCTAATATACTATATTATTGACCGTATTACACAGAAGCTTGATCAAACTACGGTATTTTGAAAAAAAAGGAAATAACGGACGATATAGAAGAAATTCTGAAATTCTGAAAATTCCGGTTTTTCCGATTTTATAGTAATTATTACCACAAAAAGAAAATCAAAGCGCCTTAATTGATCAGATATATTGGGAACATCATTATCTTTATTATGAATGCTTAAAATATTATTTTTACGGTGTTGGTATGCTGTGAATGAGAATTCTGTTTGATACTGACAGCAGTTTTCTAGGGGTAGGGGTAATACTTTTAACATATTTTGAAAATCCTTTCTTGAAAATTAGTTTTTCGTGGTATATTGATGTAGAAAATTAAATTATCTATCGTGTGATACCAAATTTGAGACGTTTTTGTTGAGAAATAACTTGTAGAGTCGAATTTATATGACTTTTGACCGAAAAATCGAATTCCGACTACGAAAATCGCCAAAATTCATCAAAAGAACCCCAAAAGTATAAATTGTGATAACACTAAACATAAAATACCGTATAAGCCATTTTTTACCTAAGTATTAATACTCTAGGGGTTTTGACATTGAAAAATATGTCAATTTGAGTGATTTTTCGGCAGGGTAGGGGTACATTTATTTCATTTTACTACAAAACCCTAAGTGTTACCGCAACTTTCTTCGTATTATTTTAAAGCAAAGACATTGGGCTACATGTTGAAGCATACATATGTCCGTTTATTTTGTTCTGTAAAAAGAAGAAGTTCACAGAATTAAAAAAAATGATTTTTACCTCAACGAGGTATGAAAAAATAGCCAAAAAATACAAAAATGCTTTAATTTATTTTTTGGTGACAACAAAGATTCGTAAATGGGATGTATAAGACAACCTGAAATTCATATTTTGGTTGATGAGTGGGGGTGCACGGGGGTTATCTCAGCCCACGTACTATTAAGGATGTGGATATTTTCACAGGATATTACCAGTTTATAAATTTATAGTTATCAGTTTGTTAATCACTTTACAATAGATTGTATTTACCAACATTAAGATGCAGGTATTAGTCATGAGCCACACAAAAATGTGCACAATAATCTAAAATATCGAATACACATCCATGTAACATACTAGCTGAAAGAGTCAATTCATTATTCTGTGATGCAGTAAAATTCTATATGATTAAGCCAAAAATTAGAAATAAATAAAATTACATTTTAGCTTAAGTAAATTGATAATGATAATAATTGGCATATTTGTAAATTTAGCTGAAAGAACGAAATATTTATAATATATCGAATAATATGTAAATATATGTAATATATAATAATAATTTATAGAGATTGGTAAAATGTATTTAATTGCTTTAGGTAATAGTTTCCATTGTTTAAAGATAATAAAAATAAAACCGTAGTAAAAACAAATGACAAAGTAAGTTTGAGTAAACGTAATCTTACATAACCAAACATTTCATATACTAAGGCGTTTTGAATATTAATCTTTGATAATTAAATGAAATTAAGAGATTTCATTGGTAAATAAAGACAGGTCCGACAGCACGTGATACTGCGTTTTAAAGGACCTCAAAATAAATAAACGAAAAAGTATATTAATTAAATAAATAAAATTATAAATAGTATAAAGCTTAAATTATAAAAAAAATATATTTTGATCACTGTATACGTTTAGGACAATAAAGAATAAAAACTTAATAATCTTTATTTACCAGGCCAGTCTCTAAAGCATGCAGTGTCCGATGGGCCACGGACACGAAATAAAACTACTTGTATACTTGAGTTAATAAGGAAACACCACCACTCCACTAGTTCTTCCCCAAACACACAAAATGTCACCCGAAAAGATAAAGTTCATATTAACGCGTCGGACGGGGAGGCAGTCGACATCTCAAGGAGCCGTGCCATGCCCTCGACCTTTCTGCTCCGATCGTACATTTTACAACATTACAATACTTAAATTAATCAGATGGTGTAAGGAACAACAATTACGACTGCATCAGAACCAATGATTTTACAAGTGCATAGAATGGTTTATAGCATCTACTTTCTCGAGATGAATGCATTTAATCTTAGTATTCACTTTCTTTAATTTCTCTAATTGATGATTTCTTTATATTATAAAAAAAAAAACATACTTGCAGTACCTGTATGAGATAAACTTCCATTTTATGGGGTGTGCGGCAATGGGGTATGAGGCAAGGGGGAATGGGGAATGAGGCAATGGGAACTGGCACTAGGGAATGCTGCATTAGGAATGGAGTATATGAATAGGGCAATGGAGAACGGGGCGAGGGAATAATATTTATAGGTCAATCAAAAAAAGTGTTCTGCCTTTTTCCGCAATTAAGCAACGTACCTATCATAATGCTTTGACAGCAATTTAAAGAGTTTTTTTTTTTTTAAACTAGTTTTAGAGTATTTTTTAATGATTACAGGTGTCGCAATTCATCATTCATTGACATTTTTAAAATATTTACCGGAAGTACATTTGTACAATATTTAATTTCCAGTCATTATGGATTGAAAATGTTAACATATGTCATTTTTGAAAATTTGGACTGAAAAATATTTTGTCGGACACTCGCATGATTTTAATATTGACAATTTACACATATTGAGCAATAATAAGCTCATTTAAATAAAAAAAATGTTGATTCCTTTTCAATTGGCAAAAATATGTTATTTGTTGCAACCTCGAAAAGGATAATAATATTGTCATTTTTGTTATTTTTGTTATTTTAAACAATAATTTTAGACCATTATTGAAATTAAAACTGATCGCAGCCTTACAATCTGCAGATATATGTCATTTTTGAGAAGTTAAACTGAAATCAATGTGTGTCACAGCCAAACATATGATGCTTATTTTGACAATTTTATCATTTCAAACAATGATATAATACCAGAAAGGTAATTTCAAGTTTCGCACTCATTCAATGTGCAAAGAAATATCTCATTTTCATGAATTTGGTTTGAAATAATTGTATTACAACAATCAACAAAAACTTATCTGGACAAATTTTAACATTTTTAAAATTAATTATAGACTAATAGGTATATTAAAAGTGTTCGCACACATACACTTTGCAAAATTATGTCATTTTGAAGATTTTTGACTGAAATATGAGTGTCCAAACCACCAACCGGATAGTGATATTGCCATTTTTAATATTTTTAACATTAATTTTGGACCATTATTGAAATAAAAACTCTTCGCACCCTTACAATTGGCAGAAATATCTCAGTTTTGAGAAGTTTGACTGAAATTAATGTGTCACAGCCATGTATATGATACTTATTCTGACCATTTGAACATTTTAAACAACGATATAAGATCATCAAGGCAATTTCATGTGTTGGCACTCATTCAGTTTACAAAATTATCATTTTTTAAGAATTTGGTTTGAAATATAAGTATTACAACCATCAACACATTACTGACACTGACAATTTTTACATTGTTTACAATAATTTTATATCGTTTGGCTAGATCCTTCAATCTCAGTTTCCGCTATATATATATTATCTCTAAACAACCTTAATTTCGGGGATTTGATACATCGCATGTACCCAAAAGAACTTGAGATAAAGGATACTACAGACACTGTGAAGTCAGCCTCATATATTGACCTACACTTAGAAATCGATGGTAAGGGAAAACTATTGACCAAACCTTACGACAAACGTGATGACTTTTCATTCAGAATTGTCAACTTTCCTTTCATCTGTGGCAACATCCCTTCGGCTCCTGCGTATGGAGTGTTCATATCACAACTCATACGTTATGCCGAAACTATGCAGACTTTTGTATCGCGCTAACAAATAGGCTTCTGGAACAGGGTTATGTTGCTACAAGATTGAAAACTGATTTATTCAACGGGCCATAGTTTTCCTTTCCTCGTTTGTCTACCCCGGACTTGACTTTTTATGAGCAACTCGGCGGGTGTTTCTAGAAAAGCAGAGGACGCTTACACTATCGGTGCACCTGGTCCATGCTCCCAGTTTTTAGTGGAGTCCGAGTTGCTCATTTACTTTTGTTACTTTGTATGTATGATTTTAGTAACTTTGTGTTATTTGTCGTGTATGTCTGTTTTCCATGTCTGGTCTTTGTCCCTGGATTACATTCTTTTGATTACCGCTATAATCTTGGTTCCCTTCATTACTCTTTGACGATTTTGGACCGATATATGAGTGTCGCAATCACCAACCTGACACTTATATTGACATTTTTAATATTTTTAACAATAATTTTGGACCATTATTGAAATTAAAATTGTTTGCACCCTTACAATCTGCAGAAATATGTCATGTTTGAGAAATTGGACTGAAATTAAATGTGTCACAGCCACACATATGATGCTTATTTTGATAATTTTAACATTTTGAACAATACTATGAGACCATTAAGGTAATTTCAAGCGTTCACACTTATTTAATTTTCAAAAATATCTCATTTTCAAGAATTTGGTTTGAAATATAAGTATTACAACCATCAACATAGTACTGGCATTGACAATTTTTACATTTTTTACAATAATTTTAGACTAATAGGTATATTACACACACACTTTCCAAAAGTATGTCATTTTGAAGATTTCTGACTGAAATATGAGTGTCGCAACCACCAACTGGATACTAATATTGCCATTTTTAATATTTTAAACAATAAGTTTGGACCATTATTGAAATTAATGTTGTTTGCACCTTTACAATCTGAAGAAATATGTTGGTTTTTTTTTAGAAATTTGATTGAAATAAATGTGTCACAACCACACTATTTAAACATTTTAAACGAGTATGTGTGCGAACATGTTAAATATACATAAAAATAGCCTAAAATTATTGTAAAAAATGTTAAAACTGTCTATATCATTATTACGTTGATTGCTGTGATACATTTATTTCATTCAAATGTCTCAAAAATGACATATTTCTTCAGATTGTACGAGTACGAACACTTTAAATTTTAGTAATGGTCTAAAATTCTTGTATAAAATATTAAAAATGGCAAAATTATTATCCCTCTCGAGATTGCGACAAATGACACATTTCTGCCATTTGAAAGGGAATCAGCAATTTATTTTTTAAATGGTCTTGTTATAATTGCTCAATGTGTTTAATTTGTAAATATTAAAATCATTCGAACGTCTCCGCCACAAAATTTTCAAAAAAGATTTACGTTTAGAAATAGTGTGAGCGCGAACATTTTCAATTTATAACGACCAGAAATTAAATATTGTACAAATGTACTTCCGGTCAATAGTTAAAAAAATGCCAATGAGTAATGAACTGCGACACCTGTAATAATCAAAAATTACTCTAAAACAAGCTTGTTTAATTTTTTTCAATTGCTGTTATAGAATAATGATAGGTACGTTGCTAGCGGAACAAGGCAGAACAATTTGTTTGATTGACCAATCAAAATTATTCCCTTGCCCCCTTCCCATTGCCCTATTCATTTACCCCATTCTCAATTCCACATCCCCATTGCCCCATCCCCATTCCTCATTCCCCAATACCCAATCCCCTATTCCCCATTGCCCCATACCCCATAAAATGGGAAGTTTAACCCATACAGTTACTGCGCATGTACATACATATAGGTTGCAGAACTTTAAAACATGTATCGATCATTGAATTTCTCGTATATAATGATAATACAAATATCAATCACTAATGCGATAATTATTAAAAGATAATTTGTAGAATACTAGAGCTAATTCTGTATTGATGAAAAGATGACCCCCCATTTTATGTCTCAGTACGTTTGACGATTAACATAACTAAATTGTTTAAGGTCTCACTAACCACTTCCGGGTCAAATGGCCACCCCCTATGTAGTACCAAAAACACACTGAACCTAGACATATGCATTGTAAGTGCATTATTTGTGTGTATTATGATTAAAAGTAGTCAAAATAAAGCTGAGAATGTGTACTTTAAAATCATATATGTAATTAACTACAAAAGTGTATGAATATTGTTTACATGTGTGAGTAATTTGCCTCCATGCTGTCAGTTAGCAGAACAGGTAAAAATGTGGATTTTCAGTATTATTTATTCAAGTAAATTTTGTGAAGAATTTTTACTATCATCGTACCATTAGCATAATGATTTTGAAAGCCTTATTTTCCAAGCTTCGCAACGGTATGCAGCTTTAAGATGTCATTTGTCCTGGGAATTCACAGTGAGACATTGAAAATTACTTTTTTTAACATGTAAAGTAATGGAAACGTTAGAAGTGGTTAGTGAGACCATAAATTAAATTATGGCATATTTCAGGGAAATGCATAATTTGGGGAAAATTGCCTTTCCTGGTCATTATTTCCATTTTCCCATAAAATCAGTATAGTGATACTGGTAATCTGGCTATGTTTTAAGAGGTGCATTGTGCAAGGTATTTTAAAAAAGCAACATAGCAACAAGATTTTTATCAGTAACAGTGACTCATAACTTGACGTCATCCATGAAATACACAACGTCACTGCTTGGGATATTCAAAGTACTCAAATAGTCACACAGCACAGACGTTGAATCACACAGTAATAAAATAGGTATGATATAAATTGTTGAAATCTGTTCTTTTTTCATAATGATAAATGATATTTGCTATTACAACTTCTTGAATTATCATAGGTATCACTTTGGTGTTACAAGTTAGTTAAAATTGTAGTTTTTTAGTAATTTAGGGAAAATATCACTGAGGGGCATGATATAAAAATGACCATTTCTTTGTAGTCCTATGTCTGATTTTGATAGTTTTGGTCTTATTAGACTCACAATACCACAAGCTTTCATAAAATGTAAAAAAATGAAAAACATAAAAACCGATAAAATGTTTTCAAGGTCTCACTAACCACTTCCGGGTCAAATGGCCACCCCACTATGTAGTACCAAAAACACACTGAACCTAGACATATGCATTGTAAGTGCATTACTTGTGTGTATTATGATTAAAAGTTGTCAAAATAAAGCTGAAAATGTGTACTTTAAAATCATATATGTAATTAACTACAAAAGTGTATGAATATTGTTTACATGTGTGAGTAATTTGCCTCCATGCTGTCAGTTAGCAGAACAGGTAAAAATGTGGATTTTCAGTATTATTTATTCAAGTAAATTTTGTGAAGAATTTTTACTATCATCGTACCATTAGCATAATGATTGTGGAAGCCTTATTTTCCAAGCTTCGCAACGGTATGCAGCTTTAAGATGTCATTTGTCCTGGGAATTCACAATGAGACTTTGAAAATTACTTTTTTAACATGTAAAGTAATGGAAACGTTAGAAGTGGTTAGTGGGACCTAAGCATAAACGAATATTGATGCAAATACCTCTATATTATATTCTCACTCGATTCGGGGATAAAGATGTTAACTAAAAAAAAACTATATAATACATCATTTTTTATTGATTTAACATACAGTATATTGTAATTATAAATTATATTCATAATACATGTCTATGGCGAACAAGCAAGTGTGGAATCAAAGAACTCAAACAATTCCAGAAATACTTGAATGAGTACCAGATCAACGTGATTTCGAAACAACACTTTAATGGTTTATGCCGGACCGGAAGCAGAGAAGAAGCTAAACTTATATCACAACAACAACCACTTGTACGTCATCATGACCATGGCAGAATTTTTGGCAAAATGTTATTACTGTACTATATGCCAAAAGGGATACGACCACCTCGAGAAACATGGTTGTAATAATGCATGTCATTGCTGTAAGAAGATGCACCAAGTCAACAAAGAAGAGAAATGGATCAAATATACCGATTGCGATCGGTACTTTAAGGGAAAGGAATGCTACGATCTTCACAAAAATTAGACGACAGGAGGATATTCTATTTGTAATACGTATTACACATGTAAAAATTGTAGTCAAACCATCAACACCCTGTTGCAGCATCAATGTGGAGAATAGTATTGTAAAACCTGTAAGAACTACGTGGGGGATGGCACTAATGTTATATGGTAACCGTGGATAATGCTGGACCAAGCAAGTTGCAAATCTGCATTCTTTTCGACTTTGAGTGTACACAAGACTATCAGATGCAGTGCATAGACGGATTAGGACCTGGACCAATTGGTTATTGTATACATTGCAATAAATCGACCTGTGGCGCTTATGAACATCCACTAAATCTTTGTGTCGTGCATAAAGTTTGTACGAGCTATTTAGAGAAATAAGTCAATAAAGAGAGTTCCTGTGAAGACTGCGGAGCGAACGAACTCGTATTTAAAGGAGAATATACAACAGAGGCACTTTGTTCGTGGTTATGTTCCAGTATCAACAAAGGAGCTACCGTGCTGTGTCATAACTTTAAAGGATATGTTTCCATCCCCATACTACAATACTTGTACAGAAATGGAGTAAAACCGACGATTATTCCTAATGATGGAAAGCACATGCCAATAGAAGTGCCTAGATGTAAGATAAGGATGATCGATTCCCTGAACGTTCTACCAACCGCTCTGTCTAAGCTTCCTAAGATGTTTGGATTCACAGAACTTCATAAGGGATACGTTCCTCACCTTGACAACAGTAAGGAACATAAAGATATCAAGCTACAGCACTTATCAAACATACGATATTATAATCCAGATGCCATGATGCCACCCGAGAGATACAGCTTTAAGACATGATATGAGGAACACAAACATTCGATTAAAGCCATGCAGTGATACAGAATCAAAAGGCATACATATTCAACATGCACGGAATGAGGAGAACAAGACGTTGAACCATAAAGAGGATGGATATGCAGATGGAACAGTTTATGAATTCCATGGATGCTTCTGGCATGGATGCCCTAGTTGTGATGCCAGAGACACATTGAACCCCATCAACGATTTACATCAGCGCAATTGAAAAACAACGATACATAGAAGAGAAGGGATACAAATATGTTATCAAATGGGAATGCGACCTTGACCTGGAAGGAAAAAAGGATCCCTTACTTAAACGATAGACGCATTTGCCGGGCGATGTACGGAAGCATTTACACTATATCATGAAGCATCAGAAGATCGGATCGACTATTATGACGTCACCTCATTATACCCCTTCATCAATAAGACTGGAAAAGTACCGCTATGCCACCCGGAAATAATTTTGGAGAATTTTAAAGGCATCGGGAACTACGAACGATTGATCAAATGTTAAATTCTGCCATCCAGGGGACTTTACATACCCATGCTTTCTGTCAAAATCAACAACAAACTGATGTTTCCGCTGTGCAGGACGTGTGCCTAAACCATAAAACCAAGTGTTACCATACCGACGACGAAAGGACATTAACTGAAACATGGGTAACAGACGAAGTAAAGAAAGCTCTGGAGATAGGATATGAGATTAAAAAGATTTATGAAGTCTGGTATTTCGACGACACAGAGATATATGTTCCTGAAATCAAAAGCAGTGGCCTATTTACGGATTATGTGAATACGTTTCTAAAACTCAAGCAGGAATCGAGTGGCTGGCCAGAATGGTGTGAGACAAAAGAAGACAAAGAAAGATACATTATTGATTACCATGAAAAAGAGGGTATCTTACTAGAGTATAAGAATGTAAAGAAAAATCTCGGTATGAAAAACTCGGCAAAACTCATATTGAACAGCTTCTGGGGGAAAATTCGGACAGCGAGCGAACATGTGTCAACTTAAAAACGTAACAGAACCGGCTGAGTACATTAACATGTTAACCAGTGATCAGATCGAGGTAACTGGAATCAACTTTGTGACTGAAGAAATGGTGGAAATGCGATAGAAGTTTAAAGGAGAATTTGTTGAAACATCGAATAGGACAAATGTGGTCATTTCTGCGTATACTACAGCTCAGGCTCGACTGAAACTGTACAGCTTCTTGGAACAGCTTGGACCCCGTGCTCTAATGTGATACCGACTCCATAATATTCAAAAACAAAAAAAGGAGAATGGAAACCGATTCTTGGAGATTATTTAGGAGACCTGACGAATGAAAAATCGGGAAACAAGATCAAAGAATTCTAGACGGGCGGCCCTAAAAACTATGCCTTCAATTTAGACAAACCACAAGATGATGAAACAACGGCCTGTGGTAAAGTGCGTGGATTTACGTTAAATTTCAAAAACACGCTTCAAATAAACTTCAAATTACTGAAAGAAATGATAGTGAACGGATCTGGAGGTACCACAGTAGAAGATGACAGAATACTTAGAAGGAAGAAAAAATATTGACAGTACGACAGCGGAAAGATTACCGAATCGTCTTCGATAAACGCTCTGTAAAGAATGACTCATAACAAAGCTATCCGTATGGATGTTGATTGTAAAGGCATTGTGGGATCTCCGACCAATAATGTTCTTATGACGGTGAAATATAATTATGTATATTATAAAGTGTTGTTATTAAAAGAGGGAAAATTCTATTTGAAAACCTCCCGGTAAATGAACATTGACTTTTCAAATAGATCTAACCACACGATAGTGAAAATCAATGACACAGAAGTACACGGGCAAACAAAAAGTCATTTATCGAGTCAAGTAAATAATTTTCTTAAATTTCAATATTACACAATGAGATTACATCAATAATAACACATACCAGCAATACCATTCAAAAGCTCATAACGTTCCGATTGTAAACATCAACCTTACAATTGTAAGTATAATTTTGAGTGGTTAGTCAAAATAGCAATATTAATCACTCAAACTGTATACAAAAAAATAATAATAAATTAATAATTAAACAAAAATAATTAAAGCAATGATGAAAATTAATGTCCTACTGGTAAACAATACATGTTATAATCGATGGTAAATGAAAACTATTGACCAAACTTTACGACAAATGACACTACTAGAAAAGCAGAGGACGCTTACCCTACCGGTGCACCTAATCCATGCTCCCAGTTTTTAGTGGAGTCCGACTTGCTCATTTGCTTTTGTTACTTTATATGTATGATTTTATTTACTTTATAGTCTTTGTTGTGTATGTCTGTTTTCCATGTCTGGTCTTTGTCCATGGATTACATTCTTTTGATTATCGCTATAACCTTGGTTCCTTTGATTACTCCTCCTCACAACTATTATAAAGCACAATAAAAAGTGGTTTAAAATTAATACTCGGGAAAATGGGAAGATTTAAACATCTGTCTAATCCGTGAGACATCTATTCAAATGAATTACACAATCCATTGAACGTCACAAAAAGGAACAACTAATTAAAATTCCACAAAATAATTGAACTGCACAAAAACAATGATAAAGAAAAATCAAACACCCGAGTTGCACCATAAATGTATTCATATACATAGCCGCTTAAT
The DNA here is from genome assembly GCA_037379345.1 of Perna viridis. Taxonomy (NCBI): domain Eukaryota; kingdom Metazoa; phylum Mollusca; class Bivalvia; order Mytilida; family Mytilidae; genus Perna; species Perna viridis. The sequence continues at coordinate 2,831,993 of CM074520.1, forward strand.
ATATTAAAAAACTTGATAGAAGGACATCTGCTGAAAACATCTATTTAATTTTACATTATTACGCAATGACAATGAAATTACAAATAATTTACAAAAATAATTAAAAAAAAACAATTAACGTTAAAATGTATCAATAAAACAAACAAAATATACAAAGAAAGACAAGACATAATTCCCCTCCCCCTTCTTTATACTTACCTATGTATAGTATACTATATAATGACCTAATTAGGACACTTAAGGGAGTTCCTATGTGGGTCTTTTCCGTCCCAACCTTTAAGGGTCCCTTTTCTAGGTCAAGGGCCCATGTTCCCTTCATTGGTCAAGGGTCCTTCGTTCACTTCCAGTCACCCGTAGTCCAATTCCGGTTCCTCCTGCCCCTACCAGTCACTTAAGGTCCCCTCTATCCCCCGGTTAATTTTGCTCCCCCCCCCCCATCTCCTGGTCACTTAGTCTTAGACAAGCTGTCATCAAAAGGACAAACTAGGTTATGTATGACAATCAATACCAGACCACTAGTCATCACATTGCACAACCATGTGTCCGCTATGTTGAAAACGGCTCCTCCCAGATTTTCCGCTCGAGTGCCCATTTACAATAGAAAACCCCATAGGTCATTAAAGTGGTCTATATGTACGTCCTAGACTTGTTATACCTAGTAATTTACAACACTTTTTTTTAAAATAAGCCCTTTTATTTGTTTCATGCACGACGTACAAATTCCTACTTAGATTACCCTTAAGGAATCTTCGCATTTTAACTATTACATTCTTCTCGCAGTGGTACAATTTGAATCTGAATCCTGAACAAAGCGGAAGATCTACTGGAAACATAAAATCAATATTAATTTCCGAATATAATAGCATTACTCTGATGACGCTGACCTTATAGCTGATCATCTACCCCTAAAAAACTTCAGATACAGTCCACTACAAACACTGTGAAGTTGGCTTCATACCTTGATCAACTCTTCATTGCTAAATCATTCGGCAAATGCAAAGACTTCTAGCAGTGTGGCAACATCTTTTCAGCACCGGCGTATGGAGTTTTTATATCAAACTCATACGTTATGCCAGAGTTTACTTAAATAACATTGCCTTCTTAATCTGTACTAGACTTTTTTACAATTGGGTTTCATAAACAGGGTTACGTTACATTAAGTCGTCGAATGTCCACAACTGTTTTCCCCTCTCATATACACCGAACATGACATTAATGTGCGGCTAGGCTGGTTTTACTTAAAAAGGAGAGGATGCTTGGTTTATGCTACCTTGTTTTAGTGGAGCCCGATTGCTCATGAACATCTTTTTCAATGTGTGTTTTGTCCTTTTTGCATGTTCGTTGTTGTGTTTGTTCATTTTTTCTTTCTCCAGTCACTATCCCTGAATTATGTTCTTTTTGATGACCGTTCGAGTCCCGGTTTCCTTAATTTTCCTCTAATTTTATTGATTGAAATCAGAAGAAAATATTCTGTTAATTTTAGTTGATAATCATATACACTATCGTCATTAAGGAACGATAGATATGAGCTTTTCAGGTTAAACTGATCAAATGTAGGCTTCAATATAAAGTACATCAAGATTTTTTTTTGGACGAAGCAGGAATTCCACACTTTTTACTTTGGTTATTACACTTTATTGCCTAATTTTAAACAGAAAGGCGGTTCCGTCTTTGTTTGTGACAAGTAATTGATTCTGCTGCCTATCACAGTCTATCCCTGTAGGATGAAGAAGACCGTTAGCTTTATTTAAAAGTTGTTTGTGGTATTTCCCATCAGAGGAAAGGACAACAACGTTGCAAGACTTCTCACCAATGACGTAAATATTCCCAAACAAATCAACGGTGAGAGCTGTTGGTCGGAGAAGGACACTCGTATTCTTGAACTCCCAAATTATGTTTCCAAGCTTGTCACTGCAATACACCATATTGGTCGACGTATGCAAGGTAAAATAAACATTGTTTTTATAAAGTGCTAAATGATTTATCTTCGATACCTTAATTGGTATGATAACCTCGTTTTCATCAGAAATAGAATACGCCCGTACTCCGATGTGTTGTAAGGCGTACATGATAGTACCATTGTAGTGTGATACACCTCCACATTTTGTTGACTTTGACAATGTTTTTATACATTCACCATTTTCAACATTAACAAATTCAATGGTTTTATGATCAAGTGACGTGCACACAACTATTCTGTTGTCTGTATAGCAAACGTCAAAGGCGGATGTTGGTTTCATACTTATGTCTTTTTTACATGTGCCCTCGATTGTCATCAAAACGAGGCGGTCAGACCCATAATCTGCAAATATAAACTCAGTTTCGGATACTATTGCACATCCTCGAATACCATACACAGTGGTATTTGGAACGTCGGGTACTATTAGAAGTTTTTCTAGATACAGTTGAAGATCATCAATGTTTTTCTGTCGGGTCATCATCAAAGTTTGAGCCTGTTTCTCTTTCCATGATTTGTACGTAAACGGAATTGAAGACTGGTTTGTTACTAACTCACCGAGACTCTCAATGTTAGATGTAATAAATTCAAAGTCATTACTTGTTTTTAATGTAATACTCAGTGATTTCATGCGTTTGTCATCTTTTAAAGAAACAACATTTCTCTCTTGGTTGATCACATCGGGTTCAAGCTTAGAAGCAGCGAGAAAAACCAGAAAATCAGATGCACTTTTCTGGATGCTTTTAATGTTATTTTCAGTTTGCAATAATTGTTCCTTCTTTGCATCAAGCTGTTCAAGAAGTCGATCAGTCGATTGAGAGTACTCCAGTGCCATGCTAGATAATTGAGACAGAAGTTTCTGCTCCAACTCATCTATGTGTTGGTTTATTTTAGTTCGCATGATTCTTATTTTTGTAGTAACGTCTAAGTGACATTCAGTAAATTTGGACTTACTTTCTTTTAAAAAGCCAGATACATTTTTGATATAAACATCCATATCGTTCAATGTTTGTATCATTTCGTCCAATATCGAAGAAGATCTTTCACTGTTTATTACTTCTTCTATCGTGGAGAGTTCCTCACATCCTTTGTGTGTGGATGACACACATTTTCTACATATAGGAATATTGTGACCATTGCAGAATAATTCAAATTTTTGTTCGTGTTCAATGCAAGTTTGGGGTGTGTCCAGTACAAAAGCGGGCAGTGATTCATAACACTCGACTGTAATTGTTTGATGAAGTTTTGTACTCTTTGATAATCCGTGAGGTTTCTTGCAGCTTTCACACAACGCTTCTTCACATTCTGGACACCATACTACAGCTTTCTCGTACAGGTGACATTGCGCACAAAGACTACAGTTTTTGCCTAAAATAATAATTTAATGTTATTGTATGATCAAATAATTGATAGTTTTTTAATAGCCAATGGCCCCGTGCAGGTCCGGGTATCTAAAAAATAGGCCTGCAGCAGCGCTAAGCTTGTCGTAAAAAGGCGACTAAATAGTGCTCAGTAACCTAGCCTGGGGCTAGGCCCTCTGCCCACAGAGCAACTGGGATATGTGTCCCAGGTGGTGGAATAGGGTAATCCTGGCGTGTTACATGCTGGGATTGTCAGGCTATAATACGGAAAACCTGACCGCAAACCATAGTGGTGCACCGTGTTGGGAAAGATGCTACGTTCCTTGCACGCATGTTAATGAACCCTGCTGTGGTATTCGATAGGAGTAAGAACCTTTGCGCTCCGCCACAGGAGGCTTAATTGCCCAACTTTACCCATCCCTCCCTTTTTCTGGTGGCAATCAAAATTTGTCGACCGTATCATCTTCGTGTCCTATCTTTTTTTTTCATTTCATCTTCGTTTCATGTTCATTTTATCATCAAGTTCATGTTCATCGTCTGAATATAGCTGAAATATTGCTGCTCGGACGTTAAACCCCAACAATCAATCAGTCAATTAATCGCCAATGTAACACTTTTTGTAATACACGCCTTAGTAGAATTACATTCAAGCTGTTCCTGATCAATATAGGCCCAGAAACAATATTTGAAAAACATCAAAAACCAAACATTCATTTTTTTTTATATTCAGTGAGTTCAGATGATCCATTAATTAGAATGCTTGTTAAATTAGTCCCTGATTTCCTAGATTTTCCTTTGTTATGACATTTATGGTATTGTAAATACCGTGTGAAGAGCGTCTGTCTTTTGAATGCAAAGTAGAATGATTAATGCCTTTAAGATAAAATTGATATTTCAGTTTTAATTTAGGAGCTCTGCTGATTGAAAGTGAAATACCGATAACTGATTCCGTACAAATATTAAAAATAGTCAGATTGTTATCATGGTTGTCTTTCTTTCAGAAAAGGCCAAAATATAGGTCGTCTGTTATCAATTATTGCGTCCTCTTTGAAAGCTCTTCCGCTTTGATAGACTATTGTAATATGACGTGCTTCAAAGCTCTTTTGACAACAATCATGGTAAAAATGTGATAAGCACACGACTAATATTTGTGCAACTGATGGACTGCGTCTATCCAAAAATATGAAGACACTAATCCTAATAGAATCGATAATGGAAACCTCGTTTTATCTTTCTGTCACACTCACCAGGGGCTGGCCACTGGCAGAAACCTACCCAATTTAAATTATCTCTAATTTCATTGTGATTTTCGTCTGTCGGGGAGGAATGTATACAAAAGCAATAGATTATAGTAAGACTTACCTTTTGAATCCATTTTGGTTATTTTCAAAGTCACGTGCTCTGCATATCCACTGAAGTAATATGTTCTTATATGAACTGGTTTTTATGTTTCATAAACACATAATAAAATTATAAAATTAAAAATTCAGAATATATTAAATTTGTTATATGGGTGCAAACTACATTAGTTAGCACCGATTGTGTATATTCATGTTGCTATTTTGCAAATATGATCCGTTTTATTTACTAGTTTAACCTAGTTAAAATAGTGTTTAATATTGAAATATGTTGGATTTTTCTTTGAAAACTACCTTTTAATACTGTTAATAATGTTTTTTCAATTTATTTCTTCGTGAAACTACCAGAAGAAAAAATTACTTACCGAAAGTTTTGATAACTACTGGTTTTGTAGATAATGGGCACAAATCTCAAGAAGCTTGAAACAAGTAAATGAAGTCTGTAATTTACACACAAAATCGGATATGACTTAAACTAACCTGTGTTTACGTAAGAAAAAACGACACATAGATATTTATTTTATAATTGACCATTGACCCAATATCTAAAACAGTGACACATATCCTCTGTTAGCAGAAAATGTCCGATTTTACACATCAATGAAATATGAAAGAGCAGTGTTTTATTGATAATATTATATTCTAGTGGACGAAATGTATGGCGCTATAAGACCTTCATCAGCCCACCATCTCCATTGGTCTCTGGAACCACCATCAGTGCTTTAGCCACTTCGCCAGCACTGCGCCATTCACTAAACTTTGCAGCAATGTAATCACATTCCGTTCTACAAGACACTACAAACAAACTGAAATATCTCTTTTCTCTTAACCTTAAATATCGAGCTCCCCTAAAGTATAGATTCTATAGACTTTATCTACTATAGCTCGTACGGGTTTTTTTAAAATTGAAATCATGTATTTTTTTTGTAATAGCTAAGCAGGTTACACAAATACTTGGAAAATCTTCGCTCCTAAAGTTTTACATCTATCATTATGAAATAGATGACCTGATATATGCGGTATCGGTTCCAAGTATGACTAATTAATGATGTAATGTGATAATGTATATAATTTTACTGGACACAATAGGTACGAATGATGTCTTGTTCATATCTTTTAAATAAGTACTTCAAAGTTCTATTATTCCAACCACTGTGTCTTGTTCTGAGGAGCTGTGACAAATGACAATGTAAAATTGTCTTCAAAAAAGTTCTTCCTTTCATTGTCTTTTATATTGCATACACATTCTTAGACTCGTTAGATTAGTCTATTAAATGATAAAAAGCCTTTGAAGGCCAATGATATATGTTTTAGATATGTCTTAGCATATTATGCTTATGTTTACAAATTTTACATTTTAGATAAAAATGTAAAACCATTAAGGAAATGTTTGCACTCATTCAATTTGTAAAAATATTTCTCATTTTTAAGAATTTTGGACTGAAATAAATGTATTACAGAAATCCACAATAGCTTTAGACTAATGAGTTCATTTAAAGTATTCACATACATACATTTTGCAAAGATATGTCATTTTGAAGATTTTTGATTGAAATGTGATTTTGAATTTTACGTATACCCAACTTCCTTCCCCGACTTCTCCTATGCTACATATTTCCTTAAAAAATCGTAATTTTATTAGTGTTGGTTGTTGTTTGTTTGCCCTTATTAATTTGTAGAAAATTGGAATAAATATGTATATTGTTATTTTAATCTTGTTGCTTGTGTGAACTACACAATGTACTGTATAAAACGACTCCATAACTTTTCCTGGAAAATACAACCCTTTAAATTGTTTCTTTTCATTTTATGTATTCTTTGATATATTAAACCAAGAATATAACAATCCCTTTGATTGTAATAACATGAACACCAAATGGTAGTTTGTCGCACATTTCTGGAAATGAATAGAGAGCAAAGCATTGTATAAAGGATAATAATAAAAAAAAAAGTCATCAATTTACATTAAAGCCCTCATAAAACTTTATCAGTCAGTGAGAAACATTTTGATAACATTAAATAAAGAAGTAAGCGCAAAACTGTACAAAATTACATATTCAAAAAGGAAGCAAGAGTCGAGTGGATTATTTAAAATAGTACAAGGATAAAGGCTAGACAGGGAAATCAGACATACATAACCAAGAACATGAAATAACCAAAATTACACTTACAAAGTAAACGATCAACCCGTACCCCACTAAAAACTGGGGGCATGGATTAGGTGCATCGGTAGGGTAGGCGTGGCATTTCTCGGAAGAGGAACAAGGGAACCAAGATTCTTGCGGAAAACAAAAGAATGTAATCCAGTGGCAAATACCAAACATGAAAAACAGACAAACACAACAAAGAACATAAAGTGACTAAAATAATACATACAAAGTAACAAAAATAGGGAGCGTGGATGAGTTGTACCGGTAGGATAGGCGTCCTCTTCTTTTCTAGAAATACCCGCCGAAGTTGCTCATAAAAAGTAAAGTCCGGGGTAAATGAAAGAGGAAAGGAAAACTATGACACGTGTAGGTCAAGATATGAAGCTGACTTTACAGTGTGTGTAGTATCCTTTATCTCAAGTTCTTTTGGTGTAGATCCGATGTATGAAATCCTAGAAACGAGGATTATTTCACGATAATACGTAATCTATTTAGCTGACATTGTGAAAGGATCTAGCTAAACGATGTTCTTTCTTTCGGATCAGCTATAAAGTCAGCCTCGTATTAGTGAAGGAAGTAGATGAACACAATTTATAACTCATCGAAAAAAAAAAAAAATTTTTTTTTACAAAACGAGTTATTCAAAAACATGCATAAACCTCCTACTTAACCTTATTTGGTAGAACTTTTGTCTCATGTATTTGTGAAATATTCAAATACCACCACTAGTCTCACATAGTAACAGATATCATTTGACAATTTTTGGAAGAGTATAAATGGTCTTACGTGGAAATAAGATTTCCTTTTTATATATTTTCTAAAGAAGATGGAGATGGAGGTTTTTTAGTATATATTGTATTAATATCATTGAAAACAAACTACAATCGATACAATTTTTTTTCCATGGCTTTTTAAAACATTTATTATGTATTTAAAAACAGTATCGTACAGCCAATATTGCATGTGATAAAAATCACTGGATTAGTTTAGACTCTTAGGCAGAGCTTTCACATAAACCTCATTAAAAATGTGATAACATATCCTGAGCAGACTAGAATTGTTCTTCTTTGAGCATGGTTTCTATTGTCATTGTCACAAATTTAAAACATTAAATAAAAAGCATTTCATTTCAACTTTTATGGTCCTCTCACACTATAGAGCATAGCACCAATGTGTGGCAAAGTGATGGAAAATTTTCTATTGCGTTGCATTGGTAAGGCATCTGATCCTAACACGTTACAAACTTCTTAACACCTGTTGGGAGTTGCGAACATGTTGACACCTGTCGTAAATACTTTAAACTTCAAGTGCGTTGCAATATTTGAATATGCTTACAATTTCCAACGTAAAGTTTATTAGTAAGAAACGACAGAGGAACGTTATACACACGGTCGTGTACTTTAAATAGTACGTTAAAATGCGTTGGATGGAAAACGATTGAACATTATTCTGACAACAGAAAACCTTATCAAGTGTATTAAACGGGTATAAAAGGCATCATGATCCTTGTAACTAACGAATTAACCAGGTCTACCTATTACTGTAATTTTTAGTGGCAAGATTATTCTATGTTTACTTTAATTGAGTGACTTTAATGTTCAAGGGCCGCGAAACAGTTTATCTATATCAGCTGTGAAGACACTTCTAAAATTTTCATACCATTAACATTGTGGTTTGCCTCCCGAAAATGTTCACCGACTGCATGGAAAAGCCATTTCAGTGGTGTCGCTTTGTTTCTGTTCTAGAAAACGATCACCTAACCTCCGATAGGTCTCGTCCACGTAAACCATTTCACAGCGTTTGCAAACAATAGCGTAAATGACGTTTTCTGATGTACAGATGAAACAATCTTCCATCTAAAAGACGTTTGCTGGCCCGACGATCTCGTCAGTTTCCCAAGTTATGAGGCGTATTGAACGGCATGATCACTTACAGTGTCTTGTAAGAGGGCGATAAAATTTCTCAAAAAGAAAATGTACCTCAGGTAGTGTTATTATATGTACAAATTTACAAAAAAATGAATTATGGGAACATTTTATGGGGACCCCATGTTTACTAACATAATCAATTTTTCAAAATTAAAAAGCGCAAAATCGAGTATCGAACATATCGAGTATATATATAATTTAAATGAAAATATTTACTATTTTAATATTGGTAATGCTATAGTGCATTTGTTGCGTTTCGCCAAATTGTTTCTTTTTCCATTTATGTAGTTATTGAAACATTGACCAATACATTACTATTAAAATAACCAGTATCTACGCACTTGAGTCACGTGTCAATCAATATTATGTACACGACGTACTCAATTTGACTTTCATCGTATAACAAATATGACAAAAACATAAAAAGATACAAATGTGTTTTTATCTAACCTGAAGGACGTTTTTTTTAACTTTGCTCTGTCTATGACGTGTTATGTCAACACATGAATTAAATAGAAGGCGGAACCCCAGGTGAAATTCATTTTGTAGATAATCGCTGGAATGATGATAGACAACTGTACAAAAGAAATAAATACTTATTGTAATATTTTTCAATTGCCTTATGATTCTTGTATTATGAAAGAAGTATATATTAAGAGATGGTGTACTTGATAACGGGAAAAAAAAAGGACAACGGAATGTCCGCTCTAAAATTCATTCTTGCTTCCCTTGTATTGTTAGACTTAAGTCGTATTTAACTGAAATAATTCAATATGATTACCTTTGATGATATGGCTGCTTCAATTAAAAGCACGATTGTTTCTGTTTTAAGTTCTAAAAACAACGAAATGGAAACCAGAAAAGGTCATATAAAACAAAGTTTAGCCAATCATTTCCCCTAAAATGCCTTTTTTAGAATTCAGGGCTATAAAACGTATCGTCATATTTCCTTGGTCTGTCGGTATGTAGGGACTTTTCCTATCGGTAAATTCAATCTTCTTTTTTAACAGCTGGGAATTCGATAATTTGATTAATAGTTTCTTTATAATATATAGCAAAACAAAACAAGTATCTTATAAGATTTGATTTTTTTAAAGAAAATTGTTGTTGATACTGATATTCACATTTAATTTCTGAATCCTCATGATAAAAGTCCTAGCTAACATCAAAATCTCATTGTTTTGTCGTTCATGAGTCTTTATGTCTCTTATTTTTATTCGGACTGGTAAAGCGCGTTTTAATTTTGTAAACATTGTGTCAATAAGTGATAAATCAATATAAGGAATTTTCCCAAACAAGTTCCTAAAGTTTCATTTATTTACATACAACATCAATGAGCATATATATAACTAGATTTGATTTTTGTACAGAGAAATTATTGTTGATGATAATTTCTTAATCCCCAACACAAGTTGTATAACCGATTTGTTGAAAAAAAAATCAAATTTTAAGGTAAAGTCGTTCATGTGCCTTTTCAAGTTTCTAAAAAAATGAAATGTTTGGCGAAAATTATTTCAAGATCTATGGGAATAACTCTATTAAATGCTTTTTTTTCGTACATGTCATCGAGGCGTTAGAAATTGATTGTTCTAATCATTCCGTTATATGCTAAAATATAAAGCGCACATATTCATGTTACTGTTTGAATCATTGTTTTTTTTAAAAATGGGGCTAGTTGCTTTGAAATAATAATATGATAAAAAAAAATAAACTAAATACAGTTTTCGTTTGTTATGTTGTGTAAATAGAAAAGGATGAGCAATATATATATTCAATGTCTCAGAATGTGAGGACTTTTATCATGAGGATTCAGAAATTAAATATGAATATCAGTATCAACAACAATTTTCTAAAAAAAAAATCAAATCTAATAAGATGCTTGTTTTGTATGGCTATATATTATAAAGAAACTATTAATCAAATTATCGAATTCCCAGCTGTTAAAAAAGATTGAATTTACCGATAGGAGAAGTCCCTACATACCGACAGACCAAGGAAATATGACGATACGTTTTATAGCCCTGAATTCTAAAAAAAGCATTTTAGGGGAAATGATTGGCTAAACTTTGTTTTATATGACCTTTTCCGGTTTCCATTTCATTGTTTTTAGAACTTAAAACAGACACAATCGTGCTTTAATTGAAGCAGCCATATCATCAAAGGTAATCATATTGAATTATTTCAGTTAAATACGACTTAAGACTAACAATACAAGGGAAGCAAGATTGAATTTTAGAGCGGACATTCCGTTGTCCTTTTTTTCCCGTTATCAAGTAAACCATCTCTTAATATATACTTCTTTCATAATACAAGAATCATAAGGCAATTGAAAAATATTACAATAAGTATTTATTTCTTTTGTACAGTTGTCTATCATCATTCCAGCGATTATCTACAAAATGAATTTCACCTGGGGTTCCGCCTTCTATTTAATTCATGTGTTGACATAACACGTCATAGACAGAGCAAAGGTAAAAAAAAAACGTCCTTCAGGTTAGATAAAAACACATTTTTATCTTTTTATGATTTTGTCATATTTGTTATACGATGAAAGTCAAATTGAGTAGGTCGGGTACATAATATTGATTGACACGTGACTCAAGTGCGTAGATACTGGTTATATTAATAGTAATGTATTGGTCAATGTTTCAATAACTATATAAATGGAAAAAGAAACAATTTGGCGAAACGCAACAAATGCACTATAGCATTACCAATATTAAAATAGTAAATATTTTCATTCAAATTATATATATATGAATTAGGGTGTAAATAAATAGAGCTTAATACAACCCAAAAGTGAAGTAAGATATGTGATATTATCGATACAACATGTAATTTAATACCTTATAAACAGTAAAGCACCAATAAATATCAGCACAATAAGTAGGCCACACACACACACACACACACACACACACAAGGGATATAGTCCTTTAACAAGGCACCAACGAAATGCAACATGGGTATTCTCGCTTTTAATCTCCCCACGCAATATATTTATTGAACTATTATGTAAAAGTGCGCAAGATTCCAATCCTTCCATATTTATCCCCTTGGTAAAATGTCTGAATCTCCAACTTTGTATGGCACATCGTTCTGACCCCAAATCGATATATCAATATCATAATAAAAAAGAGGAGGGTTGCAGGTTCAGAGAATATTCGGACTACTACCAGTCGAGTGTGAATGAAAATTATCGTATAGCTGCACAACATACGTGACGTCACGTAGCACTCCGCCGAAAAAAAATCTCGAAAAAAACTGCAAATTCCATTTTTGTGTCTACTGCTTTTCCGCTTTAAACTATGGATTTATAAAAATGTTATTAAAAAAAACTAACAACAAAATCTGGTTACATGTAAGTGTAGCCGGCTACAAATCGATACGAGTAAAACGATACTGCAAAAGAAGACAAACCACGAAAATTTGAATAACTTTATCTACATCGCCCTTTAGGTGACAAACTGCGACAGACCACAGTTGGTTTCTATTTCTCCCTTACATAAACTAGGTTATTTCTCCAATGTTCCTATGTATATTGTGGTTTAGGATTGTCTTTCTGGTGATGATCTTGAGGGTTTCAGTTGTTGATAAAGCTATTAAATTTCGTTTGCAAAAGAAGATATGTTTGAAAGTTCTGCTTGTCCAGTCATTAATGACATCCATGGTGTCAGTTCCTACTGTATTTCCACTTATCAGTTGTTAGAAATTTTAGCTTGAAGTTTAAACATATGTATGTGCTCAAGAATACAAGCAAGGGGATTGGATTCAACCCAGCTAGCACAAAAACGTAGTAAAACTGTTTTAGAAGCGTTACCTTAAAAAGACTGAAAACATTTTTTAGAAATGTTTTTAAAACGTAAAAATGTATGGATGCAAAAATGTTATAATAAGGTTTTCAACAACCATTCCCTATAATGTTATTATGGATTATTGTTTTTTAATAACATTTTTTTTTCAAAACAATCTATGTTATTTTAAAGCAAAGATCGCACACACAACAGGTTTAAGAGTAATCAAGGGAACCAAGGTTATAGCGGTAATCAAAAGAATGTAATCCAGGGACAAAGACCAGACATGGAAAACAGACATACACAACAAAGAACATAAAGTAACTAAAATCATAAATACAAAGTAACAAAAGTAAATGAGCAACTCGGACTCCACTAAAAACTGGGAGCATGGACCAGGTGCACCGGTAAGGTAAGCGTTCTCTGCATGATATAAGAAATTGTAGAGATCTCTATATTTTGTAGATGTAGCAACAAACTAAACGAAATTTCAATGATAGGTTTTGTCAGTTCACTTATTCATCATTAGGCATCTCAAGCAGTGTCCATTTCCGTTCTTTGGTTTCCTGAAAAAAAGATGTATGGAATTAATGGTATAGACACGATATATACATGTATAAGGGTTCCTGAAAATCATGTTTTGGTTAACTAGTGGGGTGCACGGAGGTTATGTCAGACCATGCAATATTAAAATATTTATATACATGAAGGTAGCTTCACAGTTTATGACATTTTAGTCAGGTTGGTTGAACGCACCTCCATCTAATTAATATCATTGAGAGACTGATTTCCCTCAGGAAAGTTCCAGTGTTGGACAATATTGAATATCTTCACACTATTTAAAAATTCAAACTACCTACATGTATTCAGCTTGAATTGTGTGTCCATATTGCCCCGTCTGTCATGCAGGGTTCTACCTCTGCAGGTCTATCTAGATGCATGTCATCTTATATTTCTGTAAGAATTTCTTGTAACGTTTTGCTTTAGCTATAGACTACAAAAGACCAAAATGTACTTTTGATTATGAATTGGAGTAAGTTCCAATATGTTTGATTATCGCTCTCTCCAAATGTTTTAATCCTGCGTTCAGAAAAAGGTTATTATTGTTTTCTATTAATAATTTCACTGTCTTATAATACATCATTTTTTTTACTTTCGAGTCTCAGAAGTTTCAAGTATGATTTTTAAAATGTCTGCATTTTGGTATATATTTTTGTACGTTTTTTTAATACACCAATAAGTCTACACGGTTAATTATGCTCCCCAAACGTAGCGGGGGAACACGTTGTTTCTGTTCTAACTTTACTTGGTATAGTCTGTTACATTTGTCCGCGGAAATCCTCTGAAACGGCTGAATGAAGTAAAACTAAACTTGGCACAGAAATAGGGACCATATATAAATTTTCCCAAACATTTTGAAATTTAAAACCTGGCCGCAGTTTAAAGACGGGAAAAATCACTGGATAAAAACATTGTAGGGACTTGATATTTGGTTTAAAAGAACTTCCGATCAGCCAAATTTAGAATTTAAAAAATGGCCGCCATTCCAAGATGGCTGCAGGTCGAGAATGTTTTTAAAGAAAATAAAAAAAAACAAATAAACAAATTCCAGGAGCCGTAAAAACTGATTTTAGGATCTCCTGTGACAATAGGAATCCGTGTTTGTGTCCATCACAATTAACACTAGTTTTCGTTTTGTTTCTGAACGTGGCGAACTACAGTCTCGCCTTTTAAGTACAACATATGGGTGTGAGCTTGACCTTTCAGGGTACTGGAAAGTCTCTCCTTTGTATAATGTATTATATCCAAGACTGTAGTTGAAGAAATATGTCAACTTTATAAACAAGGGTATCCAAGAATGACAAGTACAACTGACCAAATAGCTGCAACTTAGTCCCTGCTTAAGTGTCAACAGGTGTAATAAAAAAAGATCAGTTTTACATGAAACTGTTGAAATAAACTTGGGACCTTTTGTAATTCGTCTTTCCAATAAGGTAAGTTAAATGCAAATGTCACTTGAAAATCAAGAATTCCGAATCTGTAACGGAGAATAAACTTAAGGCCATCTAACGGAGATAAATGAAATTCCAAGGTATAACAAAACCCTTTCTTTCTATTAATTCAGCTGTATGGACTACATTTTTTATGCATTAAATTAACTAACTGATCCAAACTCAAAAGAATAAAAAATAAGATGTACTGAGGGGACCGAGACGTGTAAGTAGAAATTCAACTTTCCCTCACCATTGCAAATGTATATAGAAAAGAAAAGGCGTGTCAAAATAGTAGGGACGATCAAGAAATCGTTTCTCTCTTTATCATTCTTTTCTCCAATTGACGTAGGTATATCCCGATCAACAAAGGACTAAAAAAAAGAAAAAATAAAATCAAGAAGAAACCAAAACAAATAAGAACAACACTAATCGTTATAAAAATTGAGCCTAAACAATCCCAAAATTTGAAAGAATGATGTTATTCTTATTTCATTTAGAAAATTCTCTTGAAAGTCTGTTATCAACAATATTTTGTTATGCAAAATACAACTAGTTACGCTCGTGGCAATGTATGCGGCATATATATATATATATAAATATTTTCTGCTTCAACATCCGTACAAAGAAATAAGATTGATATATTGACGAAGTCATTTTCCGCTTAATGAAAGACCGAATGAAGACATAAAATGTATATGTATACTCATTTTAAACTGCATCAAACGAGATTTCAGTAGATTTAGTAGTATTTTATTGTTGTTTTTGTATTTTTTTTCCTGCCTATACTCTAGAATAGTTATTTTCTTGTCGTTATCTTTTGATTATTCTCCCAACGAGGGAAGCTGTACTGACTATTATATCCATTCTAAGAATGGTGTGATCGGCCTCATCATAGATAAAGGTTTGAAATATATAACGCTCGTAAATTTTTTCTCAATTTTATACACTATTGTTAAAGTCAAACCATATGAGGAATCTCAGACAGAAGGTCTATCTGATTGATTGTTTGTTTGTTTGTTTGTTTGTTTGTTTGTTGGGGTTTAACGTCCGAGCAGCAATATTTCAGCTATATTCAGACAATGAACATGAAATGGATGATAAAATGAACATGAAATGAAAAAAAGTAAGGATGGGTCACAAGGATAATAGGGTCGACAAATTTGAATTGCCACTGGAAAAAGGGGGGATGGGTAAGGCCGGGCAATTTAGTCTCCTGTGGGGGAGCGCAAAGGTTCCTACTCCTATCGAATACCACAGCAGGGTTCTTTAACGTGCAAGGAACGTGGCATCTTTCCCAACACGGTGCACCACTATGGTTTGCGGTCAGGTTTTCCGTATTATAGCCTGACAACCCCAGCATGTAACACGCCAGGGGTACCCCATTCCACCACCTGGGGCAAACATCCCAGTTGCTCTGTGGGCAGAGCGCCTAGCCCCCGGCTAGGTTTCTGAGCACTATTTAGTCGCCTTATACGACAAGCTTAGCGCTGCTGCAGGCCTATTCTTTAAACACCCAGACCTGCACGGGGCTCTATCTGATTGATAAGGGACTTTATATTGCATTAATATACTAGTACTTTATATTGCTTTAATATACTAGTACACTCCCTGGATTAATACGAGAAAGTGACAGCAGAAAGGATATGAAGACTATTGTAGGCATATCTCCCCCTCTCTCTTCTACGAAAACCCCTTCTATATCTGATAGATAGTCAAGTAGCATCCTTCGATAAGAATGAATGAAATCAAAATTTACTGTTGTCAACGAAGTATACACCAGACTTGAATCAGAATTACAAATTATCACATTTTAGTAAGTTCTTATCCTTTACGTTTTAGAACGGTTTAAATGCTACATTGTATATAAACGAGGATTTCATTGGCTGACAGATTTGCAAAACTTAAAAAGTATCGGCTTACTTTTCAAAAGTAAGCTGATACTTGTTGAAGGTAAGCCGAAAGAAATATCCCTATCATCACATGATCCGCCACTCATAGACATCAGGTTTTACATACGTCATGCACAGGAAGGAAATGAAGACCATCCTTTATATTTAAAATAGCGCGTGTTTGAAACTGGATTGGAGTATATTCTTTGAGTAAAGAAAGTAATAAAGATCAGAACTTAATTATTTGTGTCTGGAGATTTTATAATTATTCGGCCCTGTGTAGTAGTCATTTCAATTCGTAAATCTGATTGCATAACATACAAGATAATACCTCTTTTTGTCATTCGCCATTACACCTGAATTCCAGTCTCCTCAACAAATCTGGCCGTCTTCTGTAGGTCTTCCACAGGTCCATACAGTTTTTCTGTAATGGGGGTTGGTTTATCCCATATCTTCTCTCTCCGTGCCTGGTGTAACTTGGCAGAAAGTGTTCTGTATTCTGCTCTGCTTCTCCATACGGACACACAGGTGATTGTATGACCTCCAAAACTCTGTACAGATGTTGGTTGAGTCTGTTATGTCCTGTCCTGAGCATGAAGATTGTAGTTGGCTCATCATTTTAGTTGATGGTAGCAATCTTCTGAGGGGAATTGTGCACACTTGATGATGGTCTTCATCTCTTGGTAGCAGACAGGATTTTCATCTTGCTGTTGTTGAGCGCCTTCCTTTGCTAGCTTATCTGCTTTTTCATTTCCATGGATTCCACAATGTGAAGGTATCCACTGTATGGCAGTTTTAAGGCTCTTGATGGAATAAATAGCTCTTTCAAGTTGTAGTAGTTTGTTGTCGGTAAGTGCTTGTATTACGGAGAGAGCATCTGTTAGGAATACTACTTGCAAATTTTCTGCACTTTCCTTGATGCAATTTGCCGCATGGATGAGTGCGTCTTCTTCAGCCTTGTAGTTGGAGCAATGTAATCCTATTGGTATTGCCATTGACTGTTGTACTCCATTCGGGTATTCTATGTAGATACCGGCCCCTCCTTTTGTTGTCGCATTTGTGGCTGAACCGTCTGTGTAAACTCTTACCCACAATTCTGATGGATACTCTTCTTCCAGCATGCACATTGTTACAGTTTTTCTGACGATGTTTGTTTGGCAATGAGTAACGGAACTGTTGTCTGAATGGTCTCATTGTCCTCCTTCTCTGCATATAGTTTGTCATTCCTTTTACAATCTATAGATTTGACATGCTTAGGTAGATGTTTTTGGTGTTTTCTTTGTAATGTTCTTGTTTCTAGAGTGAAGCTGGATCTTTTGAGTCTGCCTGAGGATGGTTATTTCAGTCTCTCATTCATTGGGTGGTTTGGTAAGCATTGATATTTGATGGCCTGTATCATAACTTTACATTCTCTTCTCTTACTTATTGGTTATATGTTTATTATTTCCTCCATACTAGCAATAGGTGATTTCATGGCTCCTGTGATGATGCGGAGTGCCTGATTCTGGACTTTATCTAGAGTCTGATGGTGAGACTTAGCTGCTGTCATCCAAGCACTAGAGCCATATTCTAGATGTGGGCGTACATTTCCTTCGTAGACAGATTTCAAAACTTTCTCATTAGCACACCAGTTTTCATGATGTTTAGTCTTTGTCTGGCTTTGGCTTCTGCTGTCATTATATGCTGTTTCCATGTAAGTCTTTTATCAAAGGTTACACCAAGGTATGTTTGCTGATTTTCCATTGTGATATGGATGTCGTCCATGGTCAGTTTGACAGACTGGGTTTTAGGTGAGAGTGTAAAGAAGGTTGCTGTTGTTTTCTCTCTATTGATGCTAACACACCACTCATAGGCCCATTTGACTACCATATCTAATGCTGTTTGTATCCTGTACCTTGCAGTAGTTGCATACTCTTCAGAGCACCAGAAGACAAGATTATCTGCGTAGAGTGCTGATTGTACACCATTTGGTAGCTCTGGAACTAGGTCATTCATATAGAGTATGAAGAGAGTTGGTGGCAATACTCCTCCCTGTGGTACATTTTGTTTTAGAAGTATTTTTCGGCCATGCTTTCCATCTACGAGTACCCTTACCTTTCTATTGTACAGATATGAGTTGGTCCATTTGTACATTGTTTCACTTACTCCAAATCTTAGAAGTTTCACAAGAAGGCCATCTTCCCGAGCTATCTGAAGATCTACAAAGACAGCTAGCTTTACTTTCTTCGATTGAAATGCATCCTCGACTATTTGAGATAGATGTGTTGTCTGATCTTCTGTGCTCTTGTACTGTCTGAAACCAGCTTGTTCATGACAAAGAATGTTCTCCGATTCCAAGTATGTCTGTAGGCGCGTGTTGATTATACGCTATATTAATTTGCAGCAACTGCTTGTTAGGCTAATTGGGCGGTAGCTTTAGGCTTTCGACTTGTTCTTCCAATCGTCAGTATTGGGATCTTTTTGGCTTCTTTCCAACATTAAGGGACTTGACCTTGTCTCCAGCTCAGGTTGAGAAACTGTAGTAAAGTTGTTAATGCTAAGGTGCAAAGGTGTTGGAGCATTTCATTGGTGATGTTATCTGGACCTGGTGTCTTTCATTTTTTCTGATGGGAGCCTTCATCTCAAACATGGTGATTTTTCTCTGCATAAGTTCATGTGTTGGCACCTTTGATCTTTCTCTCAATTCAGTTCTTACTTCTTTTTTCCGTGATGGTGGTATATCAGTGTTGCTTTCTTTCTCATAAATTTACAAATTCATTTGCTGCCGCTTCCCCTATGATTGTTTCTACTTCAACTTCTAGCGTGATCTTTTCACTTTTGCTTCCCTCATCATTCAATGCATTTGTCAAGTTCCAAAGTTTTTCTGTATCTTTTGCCATATCCATAGATGATGTTTCCTTTCTCCACCCTTTCCTTTGACATTCAATCTTTGTTCTTAGATGTTTGGCCTTGCACTTTTGGAGTTTGATATTATTTTCCTGACTGGGATTTAATTCTGCATCATCCCTTGCCCTTGTGAATGCCTCCTGTGTTGCCTGTGTCTCACTGGACCAGTATGGCTTGTAGTCCTTTCTTACTGCCTTTAATACAACAGTGTTGAATGCTTTCACCACATTGTTAATATTCTTTCCCTCTATTTCTATGTCCCTTGTAAGTTCATCTGTTTTAGCTTGAAACATACTCCAGTTTGCCTTCTTTTAATTTCATCTTGGTAGCTGAGCATACTGATGCTGTTGTTTCTGCAATGGATATCATAACAGGCCAATGATCACTGCCTCCTAGCTGATCACATACCTTTCTACTGATTGTTTGGTGTATATCGTTAGTACAGAAAGCTAGATCTGGTGTGGCGGTTGTATGCCATCGACGAGAATAAAAAGTAGGTGCGTCAGTGGCATCGTTCACAAGGATAAAGTGGTTTTCATCCTACCAGTCTTCTATGGTCTACCCTCTTTTGTCCATGGTATTATATCCCCAACTTTGTGATTGGCTATTGAAATCACCTACTATGAGGAATGAACTGTCTGGTATTTGTATAGTGTCTAGTGACAGTTTCCTATCATTGGAACAGTAGAAGTTAACGATGTTATACGAGTTTTTCCAAATAGTTGCATTGATTTCAATGTATTCTGCTTCCTCCATAAACTTTTTTGTCTCTAAGGCATTAATATTGTTTCTTACAAGAGTCATTACACCACCTTTCTTTCTTTCCTTTCTATCACTTATGAAGACTTGGTATCATCTGATCTTAAAAGGTTTGTCCTCTTGGAGATGTGTTTCTTCAATACAGCAGATGTTCACATTGTTTTCATGAAGAAAGTGTTGAAGTTCTTCTCTCTTGTTTGATACCCCTTCTGCATTCCACTGCACGATGTTAATATGTGGTTGCTCTTTTTTTTTCGGTGTGATCTTTATATGGTCAGTAGCTCCTTGTTTGTCCCCTGACTTCACAAAACGAAACTAAGATACCTCCAGTAGCATTGGTTGGGCGGGTTCCTTCTCGAGACAGAGAGCTCGGCACTGCACCTGGCTGGTGGGTCCTCAAGGGGCGAGCACCAAATCGTTTGTTCATGGTTTCAGGTGTCATTTTGGCTGTTTTGCGTGGTGTTGTGGTCTGTTCGAGTGCGCTATATCGCCCAACACACCTCCGTCTTCAGCACTCTAGGTTTTCTGTCGGGGTTACCTCACCCTTAGCTTCTGAACAGGAGTTTTGATCCTAGAAGTACAGGAAGGAAGTTACAGATTCCTAGTTCTGGATTTTCCTCGAGGTTGTCTCCTGAAGCCTTTCTTTGTCGAAGGGTGTAGCTGCAAGGCAGCGGTGGTTTTATATCAGAGTTTTCCTTCTCCTAGATTGGCTACCCTCCAAGGTTTACGAGCCCCATCTACCAGAGGCTATCTGGTTTTAAGGCGCCAGTGACTCGCCTCCGCCCCTTCTCCAGTCAGTCGAAACGGCCGGACCAGGTCCACCAGGTAATAAACCCGTCGTGAAGGTTGGAGTTGGACTTTAGCTGGCTGTTTGAGACGCACATCAAAAGGAGCATTTAAAATGATATTGAGAGCCCATTCCCAACACCACCCCTTGGCTTTGAAAACCTTCCGCGGCCAAGTTAATCAAAGTGCCTGCTTCTACGTAAATATAATTCATTGCAGTCGGTAATGTCATCTATAATGTATTTGTTGACCGTAAATGGGGGTTGAAATGCATTTGAAAAATACAAGAAGATACTGCCTTGTACATTGATTTTATATCACTACACTGGAACTAACTTGATTAGGTTCAGCTTGTTTGTGTCAACAAACAAAACCTTAGTCCACTCAGGAATGCTTCGAACTTAAATGACTCATTTGTGATGTATATATGCCTTCTAATGACGGTTGCGCTGTGCATAATGTTTCTGGTCATACCTATCGAAACAAATCAATCAGACAAATGACATTTTGTAAACATGATATTTGAGATTGGATGAAAATATTTAGAATCTTTTCATATTCACACGATCGGATTTAGTTCATGCACTTGCGAATAAAACCAGTGGCGGCACGATCGTAAGGTTAAAGATTCTAGTTGATTTTAGTTGATGACAAAGTCTTCACATAGTTTCATCGTCAAGAAAAAGGGAAGAATGTATTGGTCCAACAGGAGAAGACAGAACTTTATCAACTGTAACAACATCTCAATGCACAGTCAATGCTCGTCTAAAGCATGTAAAGACTAAGTCTGGGTTGATGAGCACAATAATCATTTCCCCTGATCTATGCTTGAGTTAAGTAGTTTCGTCAAGTCGTCAAGTGAGTTTTGAACGATTTTTCACCAATCGAATTGCAGAAAGATTACGATCAACAAATGATTTTGCCATATAATCTCCATTTACTTTTGCACTGACCGAAAATGACAAAGCTTCCTTGGTTGCATGTATTCCAGTTGAAGAGTTGATAAGTGCAGCAGGATGTGATTAAATGTATCTTTCATGCTTACGTTAATATTGTTAACAACAAAAACAAAGCACGATCGTTATCTCATTTCATGCTAAAAGGTTTAGCTTCGCCATGCGTAGTTTGATTGTTTTATGGCAAACCTGACATTGCCCTCATTTGTAAACTTATATCTGCACATGACGAGTTATAGACTATTTCATCATTGCTGACTGTTCCCAGGTGTTGCTGTCTATTCCACCACTTCGCTTCATGTCTTTTATACTTGTAGCATTTTTTTCAACAGCAATATTAATCCATATCCCATGGAAACAACTACAATGTATATATTTGTCGAATGGAATGGTAAGCTGTCATGATTCAAAGGCTGACTTTGATTCTTTTATTCTGTTGGAATATATCATATCAATACAGTAAATGGGTAACCAAAGACAGTAGTTTACTCAGTAATGTTTTAATATGCACTGAGGCGTGGCTGTTCTGGTGATGAAGTCTTATCGTAAAATTGTTAGTATTATTTTAAAAGAAGGTAAAAATTCGTCCCAATATCTGAAAGTCGCAGACGTTTCACAAATCCACTTTCTGAAATGTTCCATTGAAAATGAAGTTTCATAGAAGATGTGTGTTCACTTGTTTGTGCCTTTAATATTGAATTCGTTTCCTTTCATAGTTACAAACAAAGGAAAAAATTGAAAATGCAAAAAAGATATCCTATAGTAATTTCAGCATTCAGAATGGAAAACAAAATAGGAGATGCTCAATGGCTTCATGGAATAAAAAATTCGTGAAATGTACGACAAATCTTTTCAGCGGTTTCAGAGGATTTGTGGATTAAAAGAGTGTCCTCCTTGTTCGACAAATAACAAAGTCCATATTTTCGACAAATAACAAAGATGTGAGTACAGCCTCACAAACGTGATGGCTTTTTATTCAGAATTGTAGACTTTCCTTTCATCTGTGGCAACATCCCTTCAGCACCTGCGTATGGAATGTGCATATCGCAATTCATACGTTATGCCAGAGCTTGCCGAGTTTTTTTATCGCGCTAAACTACTAAACAATAGGCTTCTGGAACAGAGTTATGTTGCTACAAGATCGAAGTCATCACTACAGAAGTTTTATGGTCGTTATTATGAACTCTTGGATCGCTACAGTGTATCCATCTGCGTCATGAAAACTGATTTGTTCAACGTGTCACAGTTTTCCTTTCCCCTTTCGTACAGTACTGTATAACACGGACATGACTGTTTGTTTATGAACAACCGGCGGGCGTATCTAGAAAAGCAGAGGACGCTTACACTACCGGTGCACCTGGTCCATTCTCCTAGTTTTTAGTGGAGTCCAAGTTGCTCATTTGCTTTTATTACTTTGTATGTATAATTTAAGTTACTTTGTGTAATTTGTTTTGTTTGTCTGTTTTCCATGTCTAGTCTTTGTCCCTGAATTACACTCTTTTTAGTACAGATATAACCTTGGTTCCCTTAATTACTCTTGCATCAGGAAACCCAAAAAGTCATTCAGATGAAAAAAACAAAACGGAGCTGCACAATAGCATCATGTAATAAAAAACTGAGAAAGTTGCATCAAATGTCTTTCAGCAGTTTCAGATAATTTGCGGATAAAAATAGGACTCATCTTGGTCGACCAATGACAAAGTTTCTTTACCATCAGAAAACCCCAAAAGTTATTCAGATGGAAAAACAAAATTGAAGATGCACAATGGTATAATGTAAATTGTAATAAAATAATCTGTAAAAGTTTCCTTTTAAGCGGTTTCAGAGGAGTTGCAGATTGGAACAGGAGACAAACGAATGTACGAACAGACGGACGAAGTCAAAACAGATGTAAAACGAAACAGGATGTGCAAAATGGCATTATGAAATAAATAATTTACAAAGGTTTCTTCAAATTCCATTCAGCGGTTTCGGGGGAGTTGCGGATTGGAACAGACGTACCGACGAACGGACGGACGGACACCATAACCACTAACATAACTCCTGCTCAAGCGTGAGGTATAAAAATCACAATACATGATGCGTTGACCACTACAAGGGATGCGTTTTTAAGTCGCTAATATTGTTAAAGACTTCTTGCACTAGTAATTTCAGTGCTTATTATTCGCATATTATTTGCATAAATATGTGGTTATACACCACACAATGCTACAGATCATCACCGTGTTTACCGCCATAGCAGCATAGTTCTAGCTTCATACGTGATAAAAATGTACCTCTTTAGTATCAAACACGTGTGTTCTACGTGTGTTTCTTGCTTGTACGAGAACGGGAAGTTTACATGAAATGATCGGTTAGTTTTGAACATTACCCGGTTTCCCATTTAGGCGCTGAGGCTCGTTACACGACTAAATACATGTAGGTCATATACATTAGCACGCCTCTATTGTTATTTCAGTTATATCTAATTGCGGTCATTATGCATTCTTTGTAATCATGATGTATGGGAGATGACCTCCATAATGTTGTTATAACTTGAGTCCAATCCCCTTGCTTGTATTCTTGAGCAAATAAATGTTTTAACTAAGCACGCCCATATATTTATGAATATTCATTGCCAGCTGATAAATCTGGTTCCTAAACTGGTTCCCTGGTCAATATCATAAGCGACCCAAAGACCTTATCAAAAACATATCATACACATGTCTGTGTGTGTTTTATGCTTGTATTAGAACGGGAAGTTTACATTAAAAGGTAAAACGATCGGTTAGCATTGAATTTATGTAATATTACCCAGTTTCTGAATCAAACACACGCGCTAGTTACAATTGATTATATAAAGTCATATATATTATCAGGACACAGATAGCTATATATAGCCATTGACAGAACCGAGACCAAGTACGTTGGATATTCGATGTTCGATATTCGACATTCAAACTTTTCAATAAAAAACTGAATATCAAACGGTAAAATTTTACCGTTTGATATTCGTTTGATATTCATACCTGGCTACTTTTAAGAATATAAACTCTAAATCAATATCAAATGAATATCAAACGCTTATCACATTCTGTTCGATATTCAATTGATATTCGTTTCCGGTTTAAATATTGAATATAGAATGAACTTGAATATCAAACTGAATATCGAACATGAGTTTGGTCTGTTCGATATTCGTTTGACATTCGTTTCCGGTTTATATATTGAACATAGAATGGATTTGAATATCAAACTGAATATCAATCAAGATTTATTTGCTGTTCGATATTCGTTTGACATTCGTTTCCGGTTTATATATTGTCAGATTTCTGCCGAAAGGCTAAAAACCACTAATTCCACTTTCCATAGGCTTCTATGCTAATTTCACAATATTCAATGGCTTCTCTAGACTTTACCTTAACTTTAACCTGCAGAGGACTATATATCAGCATGATTCTACATATGTCAGCTCACAATCCTCAGAATGGCATGTGGGGTTAGCAGACTTGCAGTGCAGTACTGGTCACCAGAAGTGAAGGGTCTATAAATAGCATGGGAAATCCCAGTGTTTTCACAAGATAGGGGTATATTTAAAAATCATTATGGAGATTAGGCCTCACATCACAAGACGCAAAATGCACCTATAAAATGTACAGAAATGTTTTTCCTTTCAGAAACTGTTTAAATTTTTTAAATAAGATGAGAACTTTTTTCACAGCACTATGAGGAACAGGGGTAATTTCTGTGTAGGACTATTTTTGCGTACGTTCCAAATGCTCATTGGTTGAATTGGTGGTCTGTAACCTAAAGAGTCACTTTTTGTCTTAGAAAAAATAAATAACTATACAGGTTTCTTCCTACACACATACTGAATGCATTTGCAAAGTTTCAGTGAAATGTGACAAGCACTTTTTTAAATATTTGATTTTTAAATATAGGGTAACCAAGTTGTGCGAGCAAAAAAGTGACAATATTCTACCATACATAAATGCATTAAATATTTGCAAAGAACTTTTTCTGACTTTTCAAATAAAAAATATCAATCACAACTTGTTTTTTAACAATATTAATGAAGAAATAGTTTTAAAAGTAATCATTTTCTGAGAAATTGGTCTATTTTTAAAAATTTATTTCTGACATGCCTCCCCCTTTTTCTTGATCACATGTCAAAAATCCTAAATCTTTAAATTTTCACAAAAGGTGATATATTTGGCTTTACATTTGTAAATACAGTGTTTTCACATTAAAACATGACCAGTAAAGGGCACCTAAAGCAAAAAAAGTACTCAGTAATGGATTTTCCATGTTGCCATAGGGGAATGCTGATATGGCCTTAACCGCAGTAATGAAAGTGAGTTTTTCCTCATTTCTAACCTAATTTTTGCTCAAATCTACACAAAACTTGATTTCAAGTGCTTATTACCACCATATTTAGGTAAATATAGCCCTCAAAGTTTAATATTTGATATTTTTACTAAATTTTCTACACTTTTTACAAGATAGGACATGAAAATCAGCCAAAAAGACCAATTTTCCATAATTTGGACCTATAACTTAAAAAAATGCATATTTTGAAGGATTTTTGTAGTGTATTCCTCTCATGGCAAAGTTAACAAGATCTTCAAGTAGTTTAAAGCTATTTCAAGAAACTTTCAATTTTGCCATGGCTTCAACTTAAGGCTAAAAACCACCAATTCCACTTTCCATAGGCTTCTATGCTAATTTCACAATATTCAATGGCTTCTCTGGACTTTACCTTAACTTTAACCTGCAGAGGACTATATATCAGCATGATTCTACATATGTCAGCTCACAATCCTCAGAATGGCATGTGGGGTTAGCAGACTTGCAGTGCAGTACTGGTCACCAGAAGTGAAGGGTCTATAAATAGCATGGGAAATCCCAGTGTTTTCACAAGATAGGGGTATATTTAAAAATCATTATGGAGATTAGGCCTCACATCACAAGACGCAAAATGCACCTATAAAATGTACAGAAATGTTTTTCCTTTCAGAAACTGTTTAAATTTTTTAAATAAGATGAGAACTTTTTTCACAGCACTATGAGGAACAGGGGTAATTTCTGCGTAGGACTATTTTTGCGTACGTTCCAAATGCTCATTGGTTGAATTGGTGGTCTGTAACCTAAAGAGTCACTTTTTGTCTTAGAAAAAATAAATAACGTTACAGGTTTCTTCCTACACACATACTGAATGCATTTGCAAAGTTTCAGTGAAATGTGACAAGCACTTTTTTAAATATTTGATTTTTAAATATAGGGTAACCAAGTTGTGCGAGCAAAAAAGTGACAATATTCTACCATACATAAATGCATTAAATATTTGCAAAGAACTTTTTCTGACTTTTCAAATAAAAAATATCAATCACAACTTGCTTTTTAACAATATTAATGAAGAAATAGTTTTAAAAGTAATCATTTTCTGAGAAATTGGTCTATTTTTAAAAATTTATTTCTGACATGCCTCCCCCTTTTTCTTGATCACATGTCAAATATCCTTAATCTTTAAATTTTCACAAAAGGTGATATATTTGGCTTTAAATTTGTAAATACAGTGTTTTCACATTAAAACATGACCAATAAAGGGCACCTGAAGCAAAAAAAGTACTCAATAATGGATTTTCCATGTTGCCATAGGGGAATGCTGATATGGCCTTAACCGCAGTAATGAAAGTGAGTTTTTCCTCATTTCTAACCTAATTTTTGCTCAAATCTACACAAAACTTGATTTCAAGTGCTTATTACCACCATATTTAGGTAAATATAGCCCTCAAAGTTTAATATTTGATACTTTTACTAAATTTTCTACACTTTTTACAAGATAGGACATAAAAATCAGCCAAAAAGACCAATTTTCCATAATTTGGACCTATAACTTAAAAAAAATGCATATTTTGAAGGATTTTTGTAGTGTATTCCTCTCATGGCAAAGTTAACAAGATCTTCAAGTAGTTTAAAGCTATTTCAAGGAACTTTTCATTTTGCCATGGCTTCAACTTAACCTTGTTCATAAAGTATGTTTTTTGTTGATCTGATGTTCCTAGAGGAGAAAAACTCAAAGCTGTGCAATATTTTCCCCACTGGTCTATATTTCATAGCTAGCACCCTAGCAAAAGTGCAATTTCAATGGAAAATACCATAGAAACCATATTTTTTTAATTAAATTTCAGAAAAGAGAGAAAAAAGGGCCAAAATCTTCATATTTCATGTAGATTTACTGAATTCTTGAAAATAAACATCAAATTACCCCAGCAAACACTAGCAAATATAATTTCTGATACCCAGGCAACCCCCTTCTTAGATCAGTTTATGTGCTCACGTTGGATAAAAACTATGCTCATGTCAAGATGAACCTTTTTTTACTTCAACTACAAAGTTTCATCATAATTAATTGAAAAATATATGTTATAGCAAATTTAGTATCAGTGGTACATTGCATGATTCGCATGCCCAATGGTCAAAGGAAATAAGGCCCCTTTAAAATGTACATTTTTTTACATTAGTTGCATCATATTATGTGTATTTGATGCAATGAAGTTCAGTTTACTCAAGTTCAAGCAGCTTTAAGGCCAAAAATTGGATTTTTATACATGCAGCCATGGTCAATACACTTTAAGACCATGTATAGGGGTACACATATGAAAACTCATTTTTTGATGCTGACAATAACTTAAATTGATCTCAACATAAAACATAAAGTGGTCTACACATATCAAATGTACACTGAAAACAATAAGAAGTGGATTCAAAGCTAAAACTGTCACTCCAGATCAATTTAAACCAGACCTGTACAGAGCTTGTTCAAGTGTGATTGTGTCCGATATTCAAAGTTAGCCTTTGTTTGTGTTTTGAATTCTAAAAAAACTGAAACAAATGTAAAATAATATAAGGTTCTAACCTTATCAGGTACGTAAGCAGACAGTCAGCTGTATTTTTCCAGTTTTTCTACAAAAATTTTTTTTTCGAAAACCTTACAGTGTATGCGTTACTCTAAAATTAGGCGTTTTTAAGACATCACAAGGTATATACATGTAGTGACTTACACCAAATTCATTTCCAAAGTGCTTTAGACACATTATATGTACTTTAAAAACAACCAGAGGTTGTCTTTTAGAGTAAACTATCAGATGAGGTAATTAAAATCAAGCCAGGATCAGGGTTGTAAAACTGTGGGTTTTGGTAAATATGCCATTTGCACTAATATTTCACCACTACAGCCACAAAATAGTGAATTTTTTTTTTAAATGCATGTTTTGATGCTTATGTAGTACATATGAATTCAACTGGATGTTTCTTTATCATATCAGGTCAGATTTTTTTTCTTTTTTGCTTTGAGGCTATTAAGTGTATGACTGGCTCCAAAATAACTGTTTTTATCTACTCTGCAGGGCTTTTAGTGGCACATTTATTGAAAATATATGTAAAAGAATGGGAAATCATGATTTTTTTTACATTTTAAAGACCTTTTTCTCTCATTTTTCAGAATGTCATACCAATGCAGTGAAAGGGAGTATTCCAAGAGGTTGAGACAATTGACATACACCGTATTTTTGCCAAATGACCTTTGCCGCAGATGAATGGTGTTTATTTGCCGTTATGATGACACTATGTGTGCAATAATCTCAAAATGAGAAAGTAATTAGTTCATTCGCCCAATTTTACCTTGATGCCATAAGCAAAATTTCATGAGTTTTACATTGAAAATCCCATAGACACCCATTTTTGCACTAAAATGAAAGAAAAATTAGAAAAGAAATAAGTATTTTTGCCACATTTCATGTTCATTTTATGAACTCTGAGAAATAAACCCCCTGAACATATTAAAATAGCATGTTTTACAAAAATGTGACCTCCCTTATAGGTACAAGAACACAATTAATTTTGTAGTGCATTCCAGCAGACCCATTTTGACATATAAAACAAATTTCAACCTCTTCAAACTCAATAAAACTTCACCAATATGGAAATATGTATAGAAGCAGGTATCTATAAGAGTGCCAGAAAAATTCAACATCATTTTTTTAAATTTTTAGCCCCATGCTTTGAAGACCTTGTGGACATAAAATGTGACCACTGCCAAATGTCCTTAATTTTGACCTTCTTCCATAGGACCAAATCACAACTTTCACATAAAATTACAGAATGAAAATTTTTACATTGTTGCAGCAAATACTAAGCAATAAAGTTTAGGACAGAAAAGAAAAAAAAACAGGAAGAAACACACTAAAATTAAAGGAACTATATTCGTATACAACAAAAATGCAAGGGGAATTAATTGTTATCTCATACCATCAGATGGCTGATTTTCAAAATACTTTATTTCGCATAAAATTTTGAAACTAGAATGAATCGAAAAAGGTCTTATTATTTTTACTTTTTTTCTACCTATTCTGTACGTGCTTTTATGCATTGGTAGTGTCTAAGTGCCTGATATTTTATATAACATAGTATTTGGCTGTTAGTTTTGGAAAGGCACCCTTGCTTACTCAGTAGTATTTTTTTCAATATGTTACCATGGCTACTGGATTTTATAACAATAATCACTAAATTACTTATAAATGACTTGAACCTCCACACACCAAGGATTTTAAAAACATGCGCTTTTTTATAACAAAACTCTAGAAATTTCTTTGCGGACTGCCTCAAAACAGCTTTATTTCAACAAAATTTAACCAAATTTCAGAAAAAATACCTAACTGTATTGCAATAACTTATGGCAAGTTTTCAAGAACCCTACAAAACAGGATTTTCATCATAGAAACCACAATTACAATTCGTTGTGTAGGCATTGTAGGCTAAGGTGAACAGAGTAAAAAAAAGTAGTTTGTGTTAAGAAATTCAATTGTTTAATGCAAATTAATTCTTAGAAACCAAATTTTCTGAAGTTTCATCATTTCAAATGTGACGTCATAGAAGATATTCTTGTATCGTCTTGCGATATGTGCTCTTCTAACCTTTTTTAAGTAAAAAAAATGTTAGTTCTTTAGCTTATGATAAGTAAAATGGATAACCAAACCAAACTTTGTCTGTGCAATTAAGTATTGCAATGCTGAAAAGAAAGTCAAAACAAGCCTTTTGATACTTAGTCCTAAGTTTTTGTAAAACTCTATGATTTTCTATACTTTCATCCTTATATGTTATTTTTGGGGTATGAAAACCAATGATGAGATCATAAACCTCAAATAAAAACTGTTTTAGTGCCCAGAGTGTGAAAACAATCTGTGTCTTACTGTGTTTTCTCATTTTTGCCATGTTTACAGCTTTTTTCATTATGTGAATGCATGTAGCAGAAAACAAGACAGAATTATCCCCAATATGGGGGGGGGGGCAGACCAAATATTAGATTTGCTATAGAATCAATATAAACACACACATATTCAATATATAAACCGGAAGCGAATGTCAAACGAATATCGAACAGAAAAGGATAACCGTTTGATATTCATTTTGATATTGAAAAGTTTGAAAGTCGAACATCGAACATCGAATATCCAACATACTTGATCTCGGTATTGACAGTTGTTTAATCTTGTTCTGGATGATTGAAACCTTTCGGGTCTTAACGGTTACGAAAGAGTACGCAATAATATTGAGGGAACCAAGATTGAATTTATGTATGTATACATATATAAATATAATCAATAATTTTACTTCATTTTTTTTCGTACACCCAGTGGCAAAATGAGTAAAACTGTCACTCAATTTTTGAAGGACGATTACTCTTTTAAATGAAAATATTTCTAGATTAGTTTATATATAGAACGACTATGGGTAGCTCTTCTATATCAGCGTATAAACTACATGTAGTACATAAAACTCATCTGGCAATCGTTTCACGAATCCTCGTAAACTACTTGCGGCCGAAAAGTCCTTACATATACTTTATGTACCAACTTTAACCGTTTCACAAAACCAACGACCAAGCTCAAGCTAGCGAACAAGAAAGCCAGCGAACAATAAGCCCGATCAAGCCAGCGAACAATAAAGAAGCGCGGGGAAACTCCAATATCTAAAACCCATAGAACATAACAAACCCACAACGGACTTAGCCATTTTATGACATATTGATTGGATATTTCGTTATAAAATTTTTGACAGTATTTTGTTTATGCACGCACTTTTAATGCATTTCAAATTGCTTTATTGAAACTGAGTTTGAAAACTTTTTAAATAAATATTTAAATGCTTTTTATATACGCAAGATAATAGTTTGCATACTGATATGATTAATTAACTAATTTTGGACCCTGGTCTTGGCCCGATTTGTAAATATCTGGCAAATTAAATTGTATAACTCAATTCAGTTAAACAGAAACATAATAATGTTAAAAATAAAAAACAAATTATGTCCCACAACTGTTAAATTTCACTCCTCCTCGAAAAAGTAATTATATAAATAGTCAATTCGTAACAAGAATGAAAAAAATATAATGTGTTGCGGGATTCTGATTTGGGAGAACGATCCATATGCACAACCTAGAAATTTGATGATTAACTAACCAATATATTGGGAACTCAGCCTTTAATTGTTCTTTAAAGTGCATGTACCTTCCCTTACCAAATCATTTGATCGCCAAAAAATAAACTGAAGCATTTTTTTGTATTTTGTGGGCACTTTTTGTACGTCGTAGAGGCAAAAATCCATTTTTTTTTTTATTCTTTTAAGTTCTACTTTCTTCAGAACGAAGGACATTTTGTCAGACAGCTAAATAGATTAACTTTTAATTGCTTTCAATTGGTACCAAAATGTTGCAATTAAAAAAATTATGTACCCCTACCCCATCGAAAAATCGCTTAAATTGACACATTTTTTTCAATGATATTAAACCCATAGAGTATTTATGCTTCAGTAAAAAAAATGGCTTATTTACTATTTTCTGTTAAGTATTATCATATTCAATACTTCTGGAGTTCTTTTTATAACTTGTGTTGATTTTCAAAGTCAAAATTGATGAAAAATTGTAAAAAATGGGATTTTCGATTTTTTGGACTATATGTAACCTATTGCTTCTAGATATTTCTTACACCAGAGACAATGAATATCATAAATACAAAGTACATATGTAAAACCATCATATGCGTGGCGGACACCGATTTATACCAAAGGGGAGCCTAGGGTGTCCCAAAATGACGTAAAAATGGGACAATGACTGTAATGACCGGGTTCACCGGAAACGTTAAAAAAAGCATCAAGTCGGTAAACAGGAATTAGAAGCGCGACTGACCTGAACTCGCATTCCAGGATATGCAAATCGAATATGTAGTGGCTGTGATTTATAGTCGCTAAGACAAATGTTACGAAAATATTCTGATCGAAAATTGCCAAACACCATTTTATAAGCCATTTTGCACGAGTTCAACCCTGCCAAAATATACGCGTAATAATGTATTTTATAATACATGTAAAGGTCCCCTTACACTATAACGAATTAAGGTAACGAAGGTCTAACGGATTGAAAAAAAAATTGAAAGGTCAGCTGTCAATCACCTATCAAATGAAGAGTTATTGTTTTGAACGAGATAAAAATGAATATACAACTAGTATACCGCATTCAGAACAATTTCTAATGATTGAAGAACGAACATGAAAGCGAAAATGGATTTGTATACGCATCATTAACGATCTAAACGCATTGAAAACGGGTAGCTAACAAATGGAATGAACGCATAGCGGAAGGATAACGAATGTAATTGATTTCATTAAATTTTGGAATGATAGAATACATAAAAATTAGTACGTTAAAAAATTGAAGCAGTATAAAAGGACGGAAAGAGCAACACTTTTATTTTCTTAAAAAATGTGAATAAGGTAATGGAAGTTGCAGGACCGTCAATGCATGTCGCGCGAAATCTTGTTGTATGTAGAACTCGATTGCGGGAGTTTTAATTGATACTTTGGCTTTAATCTCTTACAATGATATTATCGTTACAACTCTACCATATTAGACACTTACATACATGTACATCAGTGTTAAAAAAAACAGAAGTATATAATTACTCTTTCTTTCTCGAGTTCCGATAAATCTTGATTCTCCAACATTAATTTGTGCGTACACTACTTAGTTGATATATTTCAATTTTATGCATTGTTTCCTTCATATATTTGAAAAATGAAATGGTAAATCAAAGGGAATCGGCCATACTAACCAAACTTTAATTTGAAGTCAATCTATCATGAAGTTCGATAGTCTCACCAAAGTGGTAAAGAGGTAAGTAAGTTTCATTGATTTCTTTTTTCGTTCTGCTGAATTTTAAAATTCAAGATCTCTAATAATATCATGAGAGATCTGCAGATAACCATAGTCAAAATCAGCTTTTATTGAAATTTTGTGGTTGCTTTCGATTATATCAAAATAAAAATACCAAAATATGCGTCTACTTGAATTGAAATTTGTTAAAGGCTTACACATACCTTGAACGAAAAAAAGCCCATTTCAGTGGTAAAGGTTTTTTTATATCAAAATAAAGATACTGAAATTAACCCATATATTTCTAAAGTAAATTTTTGTTTGTTTGTTTGTTGGGATTTAACGTCCGAACAGCAATATTTCAGCTATATTCAGACGATGAACATGAAAATGATAAAATGAACATGAAATGATAATGAAATGAAAAAAAAAGGATGGGATACAAGGATAATATGGTCGACAAATTCTGATTGTTACCAGAAAAAGAGGGGATGGGTAAGGTCGGGTAATTTAGCCTCCTGTGGCGGAGATCAAAGATTCCTACTCCTATCGAATACCACAGCAGAGGTTCTTTAACGTGCGAGGAACGTGACATCTTTCCCAACACGGTGCACCACTGTGGTTGCGGTCAGGTTTTCCGTATTATAGTCTGACAACCCCAACAAATAACATGCCAGGGGTACCCCATTCCACCACCTGGGGCACACATCCCAGTTGCTCTGTGGGCAGAGTGCCTAGCCCCGGCTAGGTTTCTGAACACTATTTAGTCGCCTTTTACGACAAGCTAAGCGCTGCTGCAGGCCTATTCTTTTAACACCCGGACCTGCACGGCAAAGTAAATTTTAAAGATGGAAACGAATGTTAACCGTACAGAAAGCGCTCTGAAAAAAAAAGGTTTGATAATTGCAAAACGGTCACTGAACGTTCTCAAACGAAAAACAGCGAATAAGAGCAAATGCAAAATGAATCGAATGCTAAACGAGCGTTTAACAAAATTGCAGTTCGTTCCCATTTCGTTAACCAATTCAAGCACCTTAACGAACTTGCATTAATGTTTGTCGAACTTTACTGCTGTTTAAAACTGTTTCAATATATAAATTAAAGAACACACCAATAAATCAAAATACTCATGTACTGAATAAATTTATATCCATAGTTTGAAATTTTACGCCTCAAATAATAAGAACAGGGGTCGAATTCAAACGTATCTAAACACAAGATTATTGTTTTAATGTTTTGAATACACCATTCTGATTACAAAGGACATTACAAAAAAAAAACAAAAAAAAACGAACACTCAAATTCATGATACATGGTAGCGGTGCGCCAAATTTACGTGATATTCATGTTCGATGTCGGTAAAACAAGAAACAGTTAATTATAAATTATTAACCTGCTGTCTTTGCCGACACTTAAATCTGCATGACTACGAAGTTCTTTTTGGTGGAATATTTGAAAAATATGGAAATTTATAACAAAATGTTCAGGGTTCCTTAAGGTTTAGTAGAGTTTGGAATTTGTCTCATCACAAAAGAAGTGACTGAGGATCAGCCGTTAGTCGTTATCTATTCTATAACTTTCACAACCTTGTTATGAACTACGTTGGTGTCTAGTTAGTAAAAATATGGCAGATGATATCGATTCTAGATGGTGAGCATAACGATATCTCGTTACAGCCCAGTAAGAACTGGTTAAAAGTTGAGTTTTGTCCTCGCATCGAAACGGAACTACAAGACCATTACTTCTAGTAAAAAATCTAAACAAAGCGCCAAGTTTAATGCATATAAAGGGAAATCAAGGAAGCCAGGATTCGAACGGCGACGAAGAAACATCAATGAGGGACAAGAAATTAAAAAAATATCCACTTCTCACAAGAATCGTCCAACCTGGAAATTTGTATAGGAAGTACATCTATTTATTTGCAATTGATTGATACAAAGTTCGAAAAAAAATCCTCTTACATAATGAATATTTAAAAGAGATATGTCCCCTAACCGTCTTAATTGTTCCACCTGGCAATTGATATGCATTGTATCTACTTGCGAAACAATATCTTTGTATTGCATGTATCACATGAATTTGATCCACGTAAAATTCACTGAACGGAAATGTTGATGAAGGGTTGGCTAAGAATATTTCTATGTTTCAAGAGCACGTTATCAAGAAATATGTCGTTCAGTTATTATAGTCCATGGGCTGGGAGGGTCCTCAGTGCACCCCACCCCACTCATCAACTTCATGGTGATTTTTAGATACCTTTATACCTCCCATTACCGAATCTGTCGCCAAAGAATAAGCCTATATTCGTACCCCACTGGGTCAAAAAGCCAAGATTTTTGTGACTCTATTGTTTGACCATCTAAGTCTTCCTGGGATAGCATGTGTAAACAAACTAAACATATGTAGGTATTATAATGTAGTCCAATGTCTCAGCTTTAAATGATACCAAACAATTGCGGCAGCACTCAGAGTTCAGAGGTAAACTGAAAATAGTGTACCCCTACCCCGCCGATAAATCGCTTAAATTGGCATATTTTTCAATGCCAAAACCGCTCGAGTATTTATGCTTCAGTAAAAGAAGGCTTATTTGGTATTTTCTGTTTAGTATTATCACAATTTATGATTCGGGGTTCTTTTGAAGGATTTTGCCGATTTTCGTTGTTAGATTTTATCCAAAAGTGCAAAAAATGGGATTTTCGAACTTTCTGTAGAAGTCAGATAAATTCTACTAGATACAAGTTATTGCTCAACTGAAACGTCAAAAATTAGGTATCATTCGATAGATAATTTTATTTTCTACATAAATAAACCACAAAAAAACTAATTTTCAAGATATATTTTTCAAAAAATGGTATAAATATTATCCCTACCCCTAGAAAACTGGTCACAGTATCAAACAGAATTCTCATTCACGTCATACCAACAGAGTTGAACTCATATTTTTAGCATTCATTATTAAGATAAAGGTATATAAAACATATCTGATAAATTCATGGACTCATTGTTTTCCTTTTAGGGTGACAATTACTATGAAATCGGAAGAATGGGAAATTTCAGAATTTTCTTCTATATCACCCGTTATTTTTCTTTTTTTCAAAATTCCGTAGTTTTTACAAGCTTTAATGTGGTACAGCACATTAAAATTATGTCTAAGTTTCAAAATTAATCTAAGCAATAAATATTTGAACTTTTTTCATGTTATGTTAGGTGGGAAAATGCCACCCTTACCCATGAAAAAAAAATGCCTCAACGTGAATTTAAATGTTAATTTTTGGCAAATAAAGGGTGTACAATAGACATGTTGGATTCTTTTGTTAAAATTAGCGATGTATCTAACATACCCTCTCATTTCAGTTTCAATGTAACAATAATGAGTTCTTCATAAAAAGAGGAATTTTCGGAATTCAATATTTTCCTCAATTTTACCAATAATTGTCAGTTTTTTTTTTCAAATACTGTACTTCAAACAAGCTTTTGTATATTCAGACACAATTAAATATTGTCTTAGCTTTTTTGAACAACTTGAACAACTTTATTCAGAAAAACACTCAGCCGTAGTTCATGCTACGGAACAGGAGCGAATATATATATACAGTTTACAA
The DNA here is from genome assembly GCA_037379345.1 of Perna viridis. Lineage (NCBI taxonomy): Eukaryota > Metazoa > Mollusca > Bivalvia > Mytilida > Mytilidae > Perna > Perna viridis. Next base: position 2,869,601 of record CM074520.1, read on the forward strand.
TGAACTATAAGTCTATAAGTTTACGATAGAAATACGGATCAAATTGATACAGGGAAGATAACGTAAACTTATAGAAGGGTCTGAAAAATTCCCAACGATGTTAGAACTGTCAAATTTGCGATGCAAATTTTTGGTCGTTCCCTCCGCCAGACTCGAACTCGTACCGCTGTGACATCTATGTCAACACCGCCTGCACTAAATCCAGCGCCCTAGACCACTCGGGCATCGCAAATTTGACAGTTCTAACATCGTTGGGAATTTTTCAGACCCTTCTTTAAGTTTACGTTATCTTCCCTATATCAATTTGATCCGATGGAGCAGTGTAGCGAATAGAGTCGTCACATTCTGAGACGTTGTATATTATTGATTTGTTGTGACATGCATCATTAATTTGATCCTCTATCTTACATAATAACACCTAGATGAACTGTCCCGTACTACCATACATCGTGTACTAAGTTACAGCCCTAGATTAATCCTACGAGAAGGAATGACCCGGCCAGCGAAAGCTATATTTTTATACAGCCTAGCTGGCCGAGTGGTCTAGGGCGCTGGATTTAGTGCAGGCGGTGTTGCCATAAATGCCACAGCGGTACGAGTTCGAGTCCTGCGGAGGGAACGACCAAAAGTTTGCATCGCAAATTTGACAGTTATAACATCGATGGGAATTTTTCAGACCCTTCTTTAAGTTTACGTTATCTTCCCTGTATCAATTTGATCCGATGGAGCAGTGTAGCGAATAGAGTCGTCACATTCTGAGACGTGGTATATATATATAAACTTCGTAGAGTCAAAATACTCAAAAAAATTATTTTTGCCTCAACGAGGTATAAAAGAGTAATCAAGGGAACAAGGTTATAGCGGTAACCAAAGGAATGTAATCCAGGAACAAAGACCAGACATGGAAAATAGACATACACAACAAAGAACATGAAGTAACTAAAATCTATCAGTGGCCGTTTATGTCAAAATAGGGATATTTCTATCGGCTTACATATTTCTATCGGCTTACTTTCAACAAGTACCGGCTTACTTTTCAAAAGTATCGGCTTACTTGTTAAAAGTATCGGCATACTTTTCAAAAGTAAGCCGGTACAAAAACTTTATGCATAGTGAAAAAAGTATCGGCATACTTTTCAAAAGTATCGGCTTACTTTTCAAAAGTAACGGCTTACATTTTGTTTTAGATATTAACCAATCCAATGTTCCGTTACATCTGAGCATTTTCTCACCTAAACCACGCGATAGCTTGAACGCCAGGGATCTGCCTATAAACTATGTCTGTCCCATCAGGAGGTCATTAATGATGCTTAGTGAAGACTTTAAAATTAGTAGCGTTTCCTTTGATTAAATAAACAATCTCTCTATATATTGTACATAAAATCGCTTGCCCACTTTGGGCATGTGACAGTTAAAAATTCAGCTATAAATAATTAAAAAGATCAAATTAAAGAAGCAATAGCAAACAATAAACAATTAATTGTATAATTATGAATCAGTCAAGTAAGGCTGACATATAATAATTAACTCATTTTATTAGTAGCAATAACGGCTATAATAATTGGTGCCTACATGTAGGATGTATTGCACTAATTCAATTAACCATAATGGTATAAAATCTTGTCTCCTTTATTTAATCTATTATCCTGATTATATCCTTATCCAAAAGTCTTAACATAGTCACCGCAAATTTCTTCTTTCTCTGAAAACCAACACAAATGATCTATGTGAGGCTTTCGTTCAAATTCAAGTAGCAAAGATGACGACGATAGGACTTTAAAGACCTGTATATACCCCAGTGACTCTGTATGGTCGACCCTTTATCCCGCTTTAATATTGTAATTTATAGTTTAAATATATTATATAATTTAGAAGATTGAAATTGATAACCTAACAAAATAAAGAAAGAAAAAAATATATATACTAATGAAACTATAACGAACTAAGTGATAATACAAAATATACAAAAATCATAAAAAAGTTAAAGAAAAATAAATGTTCAGCGTACGAGGAAAAGCACTGATAAAAATCATACATACAAAAAAACAAAAGCAAATGAGCAACTAGCCGAAAAATGCTTCAGTGAAATTTTTTTGGCGACTAGGGGTATAAGGGTACCTGAAAGTCATATTTTGGTTGATGAGTGTGGGGTGCATGAACTTTACAAATATCAAAACAGGAAGATAACGAGGTATAGAAAGAAAATAGCAGCAAAATAATCATTATGTAAGAATAAATAAGTAGGCGATGAATCGAAAGTTCTTCGGTCCTCTCTCGGGGAAAACCATCTCTAAAATCATTGCAATACCTTCAAAGATGTCAACAAAAAAGCCATTTGTTCTTCATAACCTTTTTGATTTGATAATATTGACAACTTTCCTCTTTTCTACTTAATTTGTCGGTTTGATACAGTAAAATAAGATCATAGGGATGTTTCCTGGTTGCAGAAGCAACTACTGAATTTAGACTTATGCAGAAGCTCTTTCCTATCAACTAATACCACCTTTTTCATTGCTAAGTTTAATTATGACAGGAATGAAAAAAAGTACCGGCTTACTTTTCAAAAGTAAGCCGGTACTTTTGAAAAGTAAACTCATACTTTTGAAAATTAAGCCGATAGAAATGTCCCTATTATGACATGAACCGCCACTGATAGATTGTACTGGTTGTGCATGTCTAACAATGTATTCAATATCGATTCTACATCAGCGATTTTGAAAAGGTAACGAATGCTTTACAAAGCAATCAAATGTAATACAAAGGATTTTAGTGACTTATACATGTATGAGCTTACGAATTGTGGTATCGGTGAGTCGATTGATGCTGGCCGACAACCTTTTGCAAAACTGCACGATTTTATGGATACTATAAGCCAGTGTGAAGCTAGCCGTCAATAATATTCATAAGATTGGAAGCGTTCAAACATTTATTTTTAATTTGAAATGCACGAATCGATTTCGATATTCTTAATAATTTGTGTGCAGAAAATAAGATTGATAGATTGTAAGAATATTAATTAGAGTGCTAAGTATAATAAACAATATTCAATATCTAATTAGTTTTGAATGATAAGAAAACAAATACTTTGACCCTTGGAACTATGATAGTTTCGCTTATTGTTTCCCTTGAAGGCCATTTTGCTTATAGAAAAAAAACTCGGTCACTAATAACAAACTTCAAAATTTCTTATAAATATAGATTGATTGATTGATTTTTTAGTTAAACGTCCGAACAGCAATATTTCAGCTATATTCAGACGTTGAAATGGATGATAAAATGAACATGAAATGATGATGAAATGAAAAAAAGGGATGGGACACAAGGATAATAGAAAATGTTGATTGCCACTAGAAAAATGGAGGGATTGGTAAGGTCGGGCAATTTAGCCTCCTGTGGCGGAGCTCAAAGGTTCCTACTCCTATCGAATACCACAGCAGGGTTTTCTGACGTGCGAGGAACGTGACATCTTTCCCAACACGATGCACCACTATGGTTTGCGGTCAGGTTTTCCGTATTATAGCCTGAAAACCCCAGCATGTAACACGCCAGGCGTACCCAATTCCACCACCTGGGCCACAGTTGCACTGTAACTTATTGTGCGGCTTTATCAGAATTATTTCTGAAAACTAAACAGAATTATGAATAGAATATCAATATATCTACTTATTTTATATCCTATTCAACGTTTTCATTATAGAAATAACTTAATTCACATTTTGAACGCATCGCTCATGAATATTATTGACGGCCAAGTTATTGATGGCTGGCTACCATGCGGGCTGGTATTGACGGCTAGATTCACTTTGATAATTATAAGGTCGAATACACAAATCAGAAAAAACCAAGAGTGGCTACTTCAAAAGATTCGTGTCTAGCGAATTGATACCTTCATGTGTATGTGGAGTAACTTTCAAGCAATATGTGCTGTTGTCTGTTTTACTAAGTAACTAATATTTGGAAATTTTAAAATATACCCAAGCCGCAATCTAAATCACCGAATCTTTTTAGATGGGTAGACAAAAAAATGTTGTCAACTGTCCTATTTTAGGGACAGATGTTATCAAATTTTTCCAAGGGTTAGTTAGAAAACATAATTGTGCAAGGTATTACTTTTGTTTTGAACAGAACCTAGCAATGTCTTAAGCTGTGTCCATTTCAGGTTCCTGACATATTTATTCCATAATTTGATTGCATGTACCAAGACATGACCATTACCAATAATTTATGATTTTTTTTATCAGTTTTCATTTTAAATAAATTACTCAATGAATTTTGTTACATCTTTGAAAATACTTTTAATGACGATGATACAATTTATTTAGGTCCTGCTGAGCCTTTATATTTGGTAAGCAAAGAAATTAATGGTATCATGTTGGAATCTGCTTTTTAAAAGGAACTTGACAAATATCATGCTGATGTTAGATACCTAAACACGAGGTATTTCACTTTTCAGTCGTTTTATCAAGAAAAAATCATTCACTTGTCCTTTACTTATCGATGTTTAATATCATTAATCTTTTATTTCTTTAAGGTTATAATAGCAATAATACAGATGAAGTATACACAGAATTGGGTTAGGAATAGACACAAGTTTGTCTTTAATAAAAGTACATGAAAATTTGTTTGTGATCAGAATGCATCATTTCTTTTTGATATAGACAAAAAAATTCTCACACAATACTAAATGCTTTATACGTGTTATAGTTAGGCTTATCTTCCTTTGTTCTTCCCTTTTAGACGTGTTGTGAAAATATCAGGAACCGCTCGCACATCCAAAGTAACTGTTAACCCCGACTCCATTTGGGATTCGTGCTGTCCATTTGTCTGTATACATTTATGTAGTATGTGTTCTGTGATTTCTTATTCGTCTGTTTCCATTTTGATTTCCATTTGATTTGGTATAATTTTCATTCGAGTTCAATACGTTTGTACATTGTCATACATGTAACATCTATCATATGGTTTTGTTAATGTAAACGGAACAACTATTAAATAGTAACAAATAGTTACTGCATGATCAAAAGGAAAAAAATGATATAGGAAGTTGTTTTGGTACTCTACTTTCGCGTTCACAAATAAATTATATGTAAGAGATTTGAGCACCAAGATACAAAGATAAAGCAAAGTTTACATCGGGAGGTATGCATAATGAAAACATAAAAACAGGAAAACTGAAAAACTTTAACATAATTAACTGAACACCAGAATTAAGAAAATATTTTCGAAAAAAGAATACGTTCCGAAATGTTTTCTACTGTTTTGATCGTTATGCCCTTTGCTTAGTCATAAAGCAAAGGAAAACAAATATGACGAGTAAAATTTATCTTGCCACCTAAGTAATAAAATTTAAAAATCGTTTGACCTTGAAAACAGTCAATATCAAATGTATTCAATTTTGCTCCACAACTTAAATGAGTTTATTTTTGAAAATCCAGGAGCAAGTTCCTTTAAAAAGAAAAAAAAAAGAAAAAAATATCTAAAAAAATCTTTTCCATACTCAAAATTTAAAATCTAATTGATTACTTGCTAAATGATGGGCATTTTTTTATTTTCATGGAATGTCATTTGGATTCATTTTTCAACCAAAAAATATTCATGGCTTACTTATGACCCTATATAACAGTATAAATAAATGTATTTTTGCTTAAGTTCTTAAATTGCCTATTTCATTTTATATTTAATTTTACTTTAAGTAAAGCGTCCAAGTCCAAGACGTTTATATAATTATGTTTATTAGTTGTTATATATACATAACTTTAAATCCTTCTTGATTTACAGAAGATTTGCAGTTTACAAATGCATTACACGACAAATGCACAAGCAGAAGAGGTTTCAGACACATTGTCAGATGAAAAATACAAAAAAAATCAATCAAAAGTTATTGAAGATGGTGTACATTTTATTTGTAAAAATAATGCTAGTTATTATAAACGGTTGAGATTTGTTTCATCTAATTTGAAGTCAGGATCACATGACAAAGCTGTTGTAGTAAACATCTCAGGAGTCATATTGTCTTAATAAACTTTGAAGTCTTTTGGGTCTATGCTGATCAGTTCTTCCCATAGTTGTTTTCTGACATTGCTAAATTTATTACAGGAGCATGTAATGTATTTGACTATATTTGAACAAAAACAATCGTCCACAGTTCTCACATAGCAGAGAGTGCAAGGGAACCAAGATTCTAACGGAAGTCAAAAGAATGCAATTCATTGACAAAGCCCAGACATGGAAAACAAACACAACAAAAGACATAAAATAACCAAAAGAATACATACAAAGTAACAAACGCAAATAAGCAACTCGGACTTCACTAAAAAGTGGGAGCATGGACCAGGTGCACAGGTAGAGTAAGCGTCTTCTGTTTTTCTAGAAACCAATGGAGTCTCTTCATATTTGACCAAAACACACAAGCCCACTTCATATTTCGCAGGTTGATAAAGTGCTGGACAGTTTTTAGCGAAGAAAGATGCACGATGCAGCACATGTTTTTGAGTCAGTCTAAAAATATCAAAATCAGGGTCCGTAGAAATTTGCTGAAATAAATACTTTTCTTCAGTATCCATGATGGTTTTATTCACAATTCTAGTCCACAATGTCTCTCACTAAGAATTTTACGAGCTAAAACCACACACGTGATCAAGTTCTACTTCGTAATTATATGCATACTTCGGGAATAAATCCAAACTTTTGACGCACTCGTTTTTAAACTCCAAAAGTCGGATGAGGAAAATACGTTATGTCATCAAGCTGAAATCCATTCTGCAGAGTCTACCGAGGAATAGTAATTTTCATTTGTCTATATAGCACTCGGTTGGAAGTCAACCAAGAAAACTCAACCATTTATCGGAGTATGTCATCCGAGGTACATTTTGAAACTATAGTCCCTGTAAAGTTTTGCAGGCATATCCATGGAACGTTTTAAATATGTTTGCGGGTAAATTGTTCAACAGCTCACATCCAAAAAAATGCTTTGGAATAACACAAATGAAAAATTATTTTGGTACATGTCATTCGATTCAGAAGAAAAGGGTGTATGGTAGTATGGACAGTTCATTTGGATGAACTGCCCCGTACTACCATATATCCTGTACTAAGTTACAGCCCTAGATTAACCCTACAAGGAGAAATGACCCGGCCAGCGAAAGCTATATTTGATTATATAGCCTAGCTGGCCGAGTGGTCTAGGGCGCTGGACTTTGTGCAGGCGGTGTTGCCATAGATGTCACAGCGGTACGAGTTCGAGTCCCGCGGAGGGAACGACCAAAAATTTGCATCACAAATTTGAAAGTTCTAACATCGTTGGGAATTTTTCTGACCTTTATAAATATATAACTATCATTAGTTGTGAAACCTGAAGAATGTAGCGAGTGGAGATTTGTCTTTTTGACTAGATGTAGTTATATATTTAAAATCGGTAACATGTAAAAATATTGAACTTGTAATGGATAAATATACATCAATATATCATGGGTTATTTGTATATCAAAAGACATACAGACCACGTGTCATGCAACTGTTTTAAATGTTATTGGTAGAACCTGTAAATTGAACGAAAGCGAAATTTTGTATTTTTTTAATAAAGGAAAATCACAATGAATTTAACAACTGTTTTGCAATTTTGAACAAACTATACAACATAGGTATTTCAAAGATAAAGGGTGTTACTGTAAACACGCAAATCTAATGTTTAAATTTAGAAAACAAACGCAGATAACTTTGTCAGATGTTATATCAATACAGTTTTGGAGATAAACATATTTGTGGCTTCTACTTCCTTGTTCTAATATTGTTGAATCAACTGACTATGAGTCTCTTTCTTATATTCTCTTGTATATTGTGTTATTTATCAAGACCGCACGGGACATATATATATACAAAAAAAGTACGTAATTAATTCTAAATAAGACAGTAAGCTAAATTTATTTGGATTCGATATCACATTTGAATGTCGTTTACCGAATCAACATAACGACATTCCTAGAATGCGATTAATTAATTGACATACATGGATGCGAAAGTTCATTCTATTTTTAAAGGTGTCGAATTTTACAAATACCTATTAAGTGTTTTGAATGTTTTTAATGTGATTAATATGTTCTAGTGCCGTGATATTATGTTTGATTAAAGTCGGTACTTAAATAACAAAACAATTTAAACATAATGTAAAAATACAAAATTCCGAAAATTCGTGATCATTATTTTTACAAATAGGGACAGTTTTTAGGGAGCAAGGAAATGGAACGTGTGAGCTTTATAACTTATTAACGGGTCAAAAGGTGTTTCAATTCTCATACATAATGTTCCTATATAGTCGATCAATCAGAAACTCTGCATGATTTTTATTTAGAAGAAATTGCATAAATTGAGTTACTTTTCATTTATCAGGTTTAGGTTGTTACTACCCATACAATAACGGATCTAGTTATAATGGTCTGCAAAGCGTCACAGAATCAGGAAGACCGTGTCTAAAATGGAACGATGTCAGTTCGATGTTCTCACATTACACTCAAAACCATTCTTACTGCAGAAATCCTTTACCGCTCGAAATTTCAAAACCATGGTGCTATGTTGGATCCAGCTTTCAGTATGAAAAATGTAACATACCAATTTGTAAGTACATTTAACAAAGTTTAATCAAATGCACTGACCAGATTATGGACGAGTTGATTGTGTTATGTATAAATTTGTTTGATTTATATAATAAATTCCGTTTAGAGCTGTATATTAATTATGTTATGACACACTTTAGTATGAAAAAAGGCAGAAAAACTGTACTCGTAAATACTGTACTGAATATTGTGTTTGATTTGTTGTATCTGGTTCATATGGTATAATTCACTTATTAACACTTTATATATAATAATGATAAAGAGATTCCTCAAACTTAAAAAAAAAAACGATTCCAAAAATATGAATATCATTTGGCTAGATCATTTAATCTCAGTTTCAGCTAAATAGATGACGTATTATCGATAAACATTCCTAGTTCCGGGGATTTGATACATCGCATCTACCCCCAAAGAACTTGAGATAAAAGACACTACAGACACTAAGAAGTTAGCCTCATATCTAAATTTACACTTAAAGATTGATGGTAAAGAAAAACTATTGACCAAATTTTACGGCAAACGTGATGACTTTTCATTCAGAATTGTCATCTTTCCTTTCTTTGGCAACATCCCTTCAGCACCTACGTATGGAGTGTTCATATCGCAACTCATACGTTATGCCAGAGCTTGCCGAAACTACGCAGACTTTTTGTATCGCACTAGAATTCTAACAAATAGGCTTCTGGAACAGGGTTATGTTGCTACAAGATTGAAGTCATCACTACAAAAGTTTTATGGTCGTCATCATGACCTCGTGGATCGCTACGGTGTATCCATCTGCGCCATGAAAACTGATTTGTTCAACGTATCCTAGTTTCCTTTCCTCTTTCGTCTACCCCGGACATAACTGATTATGAACAACTCAGCGTGTGTTTCTAGAAAAGCAGAGGACGCTTATTCTACCGGGCACCTGGTCCATGCTCCCAGTTTTTAGTTGAGTCCGAGTTGCTCATTTGCTTTTGTTACTTTGTATGTATGATTTTAGTTACTTTATGTTCTTTGTTGTATATGTCTGTTTTCCATTTCTGGTCTTTGTCCCTGAATTGCATTCTTTTGATTTCTTCAGCATGGACCAGGTGCACCGATAGGGTAAGCGTCCTCTGCTTTTCTAGAAACACCAAGTAAGATCATGTCTGGTCTTTGTCCCTGGATTACATTCTTTTGATTACCGCTATAACCTTGGTTCCCTTGCTTACTCTTTGTATAAATCTGAATATTTTGAAAGGACGACATCATACATATCATTACTTGGCTGCCTTATTTTATTTTTGGTTTCTCGTCAAACACAGGAAATGCAGTATTTTGTATTCCTTAAATTTTAGATATTTTAAATTTTTAAGATAGGTTCTATCACTAAATAGTCCATAAAGCTATCTACCATCATATCTCAAGAAAATCAAATTTGAAAACTACAGAATATGTGTGTACTTTATATTTCCTTATGTGGTTTTCTTTTCTTTTAACGATTGTGTTAATTTTTTTGTAAATGTTAATACTAGAGCTAAACAGTCCAAAGTCGTCTGTCTCAGCTGCTAACTTAAATCGTAACCCCTGTACATGTGAAAAACAAACAATCATCTGGGAATGTTCCTAGAGGTAAAAATCGCCGCTTCATATTGTTACAAAATCTGTTTTGAAATGTCAGTTTTAATCTATTCGACATATTTTACATTTTCAGGTGTTGATTGCTTAAATAAGGCAGACAAAGGTGCATCTTACGGTGGAAACATTAGCACAACTGAAAAGGGTAAAATGTGTAAACTTTGGAAGGACAGTTACTTTTTTAAAGAACAAGACCAAAATTATTGTAGAAACCCTGACAATTCATCGCGACCATGGTGCTACACAATAGATAATAATCCCCGTTGGCAATATTGTACTATAATGCAGTGTTGTAAGTATTCAAATTACTGATTTTATATTATTGTTGTTAAACATTTAACTAATTGACGAAGTAGCAATCATATGATATATATTTTCTCAACATAATACATCCTCATCTGCAGTTTATACAAATTTGTTTTGAATAACAGGTTTTAAACTATGTTTATGTGGTGAAGAAAATAATGAAATAAATATTGTAAAAATGTAAATTTCAGTACAAAATACAAAACTACCAATCATACATATTGAAAATTTCGATAAACTGCATATGTGCTACAAGGAGTATCCTCTCATCAATATCATTGTAGTCCAGTGCATAGGAAGATCAAAAACCAAGTATTAATTGTATACAACTAGTACTCAAAACTAAACCTATCAAAATATGAATTAAATCCATCACCGAGAGATTCTACCGTGTAAAAACAATAATTGAATCTTCAGTGTTTTAAGTATTTAAAATTTGTGATAACGCAATTTGTTTTATAAATATGATAAAAACATTTCTGATATAAAACGTTAATTTTTCAAAAGAAATGTTCTGGTTCACCACAAAATACTATGTTTAATTAAATCAACTAATATAATATAAATTAAACTAGATTATGGATTGAAACTAATAAAGAAATATTTTATATTTTGATGATAATATAAATACTTCAAGAATAAAAAGCAATGAAAAAAAAAGAAATATCATCACCATCGTACATATTTTGTTGTTTGTTAGAAACGTTGCAAAGTATCCATGTGATGTCTAAGCTATGCCGATACATACAAACGATACGACCGTTTTAGCGCTATTGCGTTCGATTGATTTTTAAACCAACTTATCAACCCTGTTTTGTACATATTTTAGTGTAAATTGCATTTGTTTTATTTACTATTTAGTTGTCGAAATATCAATAAATGATGCAACGAAAAGGAATACTATTTAGAGAGACATCATTATGTTAGAAAAGATGTAGAATATTCTTTCATGATAAGAAAACAACTCATTAAATGCAATAAATGTCTTATAGTCTTTGTTTGCCTTTTTAAAACTGTCAGCTTAAAAGTAGAAATACAACTGAAAAAGTTTTTCTGCACTGTTTTCTACTTTGAACCTTAAATCGTTTCATGTTGGACAAAATATTCAATCTTTACAATGCATTAACCTATAAATACGAGGAAAGTATTTTGGACATGCTAATATCGGTTTTATATTTGAAGACGCTATCTGTCATGGAAGTGTTATGTAGACAAGTTGTACGTTTTCATATTGTACAAAGGCAGATTTCATTACATATAATGATCTCGAATCAAGCAATTTCTTAGTTCATAATACTAACTGCTTACTAAAGCACGCTATGAAAAGCAAACAAAAATTGAAAATGTTAAAATGTGTTCAGTAGTTATTCTCTCACACTTCCACAATTTATTTCAGCCAAAGGAAGAAAATGTTCAAAACCAATACGAAACAGTACTGTGTATACTTTACAACCACAAAATGTCCAATACAGCGTCAATGCCAACGTTACTGTTGGTTGTCAACGTGGATTTACAGGAAATCAAGTTACAATACGATGCATGGTAAATGGTTCATGGTCCAAGAATAATCCAGTATGCTCACGTAAGATTGTAACTTCAAAATACAAGGAAATTAGGTGAAATGGGTATTTAGCATGGATCATACGACTGTGTGCATAAAATATACACAAAATAAGCTCCGCCTCCCTGTTCCCTAACGTTTATAAGATTGGTGTCACATGTATGTTTCAAAGGTGATATTTGAAAACTTAACAGCGATAAATCAATTTTCACATCTAGCCTCACCATGATGTACTGCACCGCGTGGGAGAACTTTATCTGGTCAGTGTAAGGCATTTTCCTTGTTAGTCGGGCATACACTGCCAATTATTGGAAAATGAGAATTTGCCAGATGATGGAAGAATTTTTCTCACTAATGCATGAATTTTAGATCGTAATATAGGCGTTAAATATTCATATGGGGATTATGATTCTAGAAATGGAATTGAAAACACTGAAAGCATATAAATGCGTAAATAATGAACAACTAGCCTCATAATAAGTGACATGACATTCCAATATTTTCTCCATTGTAAACATGCTTATATCATAAATCAAATACTGATAACCAGCAAACAATACATGCATATAGTAACACATAACCAGGGGATGTAGAGGATGGGTGGGGGTCACTGAAATTTGTTTGGGGTCCAACTGCCTCAGCCTAAAAAATTCCATGACATCATGCATAGGTCATGCGACTTGTGCATGTCTATCTAAATATAACTTTGAAGTTAAGGGAACCAGGAAGGGGAGAACATACGTATCTAAACCTACATTAAAAATGAACATTCAAAATGAGACCAATAATGTATATTTTTCTTGGTCTTTTTTCTTTTTAAAGTAAGTGTTCCTATATCTGCTTTTGCTTTCTTTTGTTTGTTTTTTTTTTTTGTTTTTTTGTTTTTTTTTGTGTATTTTTTTTCCGATTTAGTTTATTTGAATGTAGGTCAAATATCCATTTAACTTGAAAATAACACGATCATTTGAATACCAATAATATCATTCCAGAAATAACATGTTCATCACCGATATCAGATATCAATGTATATAATGTACAGCCACCACACCATCAGTACATCTATAATAATCAAGTAACTGTGAGTTGTAAACTTGGATACACGGGAAGTTCGACAATAAGAAGATGTACCGCAAGGGATATATGGTCAAACACTAATCCAATATGTTCACGTAAGTTGAAAATTGCAGGATACTAAAGTCAGTTAAATTGAAAGCTTTGATATTAGGCTACTAAAACACATTGTCGTAGTCGAACTTTTTATCTAGATTTTCGTAATAAAGGGTTCATGTGAAACAAAACAATATTGAACTAACAAACTCTAGACAAAAATGTACTGCATTGTTCTAGGCTGAAATTCAAATTAAACAACAAGAATAGTTTCATATGAAAATAAAACATCATCATGGTGTGTTTTGTAGCATAAACAAACATTTTCTGGTCTTGCAACTCGGCAGGTGTTTCTAGATTAGTAGAGGACGCTTACCCTACCGGTGCACCTGGTCCATGCTCCTAGTTTTTAGTGGAGTCCGAGTTGCTCATTTACTTTTGTTGCTTTGTATGTATGGTTTTGGTTACTTTATGTTCTTCGTTGTGTATGTCTGTTTTCTATGTATGGTCTTTGTCCCTGGATTACATTCTTTTGATTACCGCTATAACCTTGGTTCCCTTGATTGCTCTTGCAGCTTCAATAATCAGAACACCTTTACAAACATATTCGGGAATTTAAAGGCATACGTTTTATGAACATGTATCTCTTAAATTCAAATACATGTATATAAACTTTTATTCATTGTCGATATCAGGTAAACAAGTATTTTTGTCGAGCTCAGTTGGTGTTTGTTATTATTACCAATAACTGTCCAACAGTCATTAAATTGGAAAACTACATATTGAAAGATCATTGCAAAACATGAATATAATTTTACGGAGAACATCAAGACCACCAATGATAGAAATTTGGTAAATATGATAATTGCCTACAACACAATTTTGCAGCATTTTTATTTGGGAGATATTTATTTAAAAAAAAAGAAGTATACTGCATTTTAACCAATGGCGATATTTAGACAGAAAACTTCACAAAACTGATTTACCTTTAATAAAAACTAATCATAATGTTTATTTGCAGCTTGTGCGACATTTTTTGTTCAGCTTCAAATCCATACCTAAAAATCAGAACGTTTCAATTAACTAATTTGGAGGGTAAAAACATCTGTTATGTGAACATATGTACACAAAATGTGTATATATTCGTACAAATCTGTAGTCGATATCAGGTCAATATTTTTGTCTAGTCTTTTTAATTGTAAGGTTGTCCTTGTTCATTTATTTGTATTGCTCCTACTGTTGGTCAAGAAACCTTTCAATAGGAAAATAAACAAAATTAACATAAAATGAATATATCCCAGTAATAACATGTTAATCACGGTATCAAATATTAGAGTCGATAATGTAAAACCATCAAACCATAGAAATTTGTAGTCGATATATGTTAAACATTTTAGCCTAGTTTTGATTCAATCATTTAAAATGAAATATTCTCTTTTTGTGTTATTTCATTTTGTTGTTGTTGTTTTTTTGTTTTTTTTTGGAGGGGGGTTTGCTTTCCTATATCAGCTTTTGCTTTGTTTTGTTTGTTTGGTTCTTGTTTTTCGATTTAGTTTATTTGAATGTAGGTCAAATATCCATTTAACTTGAAAATAACACGATCATTTGAATACCAATAATATCATTCCAGAAATAACATGTTCATCACCGATATCAGATATCAATGTACATAATGTACAGCCACCACACCATCAGTACATCTATAATAATCAAGTAACTGTGAGTTGTAAACTTGGATACACGGGAAGTTCGACAATAAGAAGATGTACCGCAAGGGATACATGGTCAAACACTAATCCAATATGTTCACGTAAGTTGAAAATTGCAGGATACTAAAGTCAGTTAAATTGAAAGCTTTGATATTAGGCTACTAAAACACATTGTCGTAGTCGAACTTTTTTCTAGATATTCTTAATAAAGGGTTCATGTGAAACAAAACAATATTGAACTAACAAACTCTAGACAAAAATGTACTGCACTTTTCTAGGCTGAAATTCAAATTAAACAACAAGAATAGTTTCATATGAAAATAAAACATCATCATGGTGTGTTTTGTAGCATGAACAAACATTTTCTGGTCTGCAAGACTTGCAACTCGGCGGGTGTTTCTAGATTAGCAGAGGACGCTTACCCTACCGGTGCACCTGGTCCATGCTCCTAGTTTTTAGTGGAGTCCGAGTTGCTCATTTACTTTTGTTGCTTTGTATGTATGGTTTTGGTTACTTTATGTTCTTCGTTGTGTATGTCTGTTTTCTATGTATGGTCTTTGTCCCTGGATTACATTCTTTCGATTACCGCTATAACCTTGGTTCCCTTGATTGCTCTTGCAGCTTCAATAATCAGAACACCTTTACAAACATATTCGGGAATTTAAAGGTATACGTTTTATGAACATGTATCTCTTAAATTCAAATACATGTATATAAACTTTTATTCATTGTCGATATCAGGTAAACAAGTATTTTTGTCGAGCTCAGTTGGTGTTTGTTATTATTACCAATAACTGTCCAACAGTCATTAAATTGGAAAACTACATATTGAAAGATCATTGCGAAACATGAATATAATTTTACGGAGAACATCAAGACCACCAATGATAGAAATTTGGTAAATATGATAATTGCCTACAACACAATTTTGCAGCATTTTTATTTGGGAGATATTTATTTAAAAAAAAAGAAGTATACTGCATTTTAACCAATGGCGATATTTAGACAGAAAACTTCACAAAACTGATTTACCTTTAATAAAAACTAATCATAATGTTTATTTGCAGCTTGTGCGACATTTTTTGTTCAGCTTCAAATCCATACCTAAAAATCAGAACGTTTTAATTAACTAATTTGGAGGGTAAAAACATCTGTTATGTGAACATATGTACACAAAATGTGTATATATTCGTACAAATCTGTAGTCGATATCAGGTCAATATTTTTGTCTAGTCTTTTTAATTGTAAGGTTGTCCTTGTTCATTTATTTGTATTGCTCCTACTGTTGGTCAATAAACCTTTCAATAGGAAAATAAACAAAATTAACATAAAATGAATATATCCCAGTAATAACATGTTAATCACGGTATCAAATATTAGAGTCGATAATGTAAAACCATCAAACCATAGAAATTTGTAGTCGATATATGTTAAACATTTTAGCCTAGTTTTGATTCAATCATTTAAAATGAAATATTCTCTTTTTGTGTTTTTTCATTTTGTTGTTGTTGTTTTTTTTTTTTTTTTTTTTTTGGAGGGGGGTTTGTTTTCCTATATCAGCTTTTGCTTTGTTTTGTTTGTTTGGTTCTTGTTTTTCGATTTAGTTTATTTGAATGTAGGTCAAATATCCATTTAACTTGAAAATAACACGATCATTTGAATACCAATAATATCATTCCAGAAATAACATGTTCATCACCGATATCAGATAACATTGTATATAATGTACAGCCACCACACCATCAGTACATCTATAATAATCAAGTAACTGTGAGTTGTAAACTTGGATACACGGGAAGTTCGACAATAAGAAGATGTACCGCAAGGGATACATGGTCAAACACTAATCCAATATGTTCACGTAAGTTGAAAATTGCAGGATACTAAAGTCAGTTAAATTGAAAGCTTTGATATTAGGCTACTAAAACACATTGTCGTAGTCGAACTTTTTTCTAGATATTCGTAATAAAGGGTTCATGTGAAACAAAACAATATTGAACTAACAAACTCTAGACAAAAATGTACTGCACTTTTCTAGGCTGAAATTCAAATTAAACAACAAGAATAGTTTCATATGAAAATAAAACATCATCATGGTGTGTTTTGTCGCATAAACAAAATTTTCTGGTCTGCAAGACTTGCAACTCGGCGGGTGTTTCTAGATTAGCAGAGGACGCTAAACCCTACCGGTGCACCTGGTCCATGCTCCTAGTTTTTAGTGGAGTCCGAGTTGCTCATTTACTTTTGTTGCTTTGTATGTATGGTTTTGGTTACTTTATGTTCTTCGTTGTGTATGTCTGTTTTCTATGTATGGTCTTTGTCCCTGGATTACATTCTTTCGATTACCGCTATAACCTTGGTTCCCTTGATTGCTCTTGCAGCTTCAATAATCAGAACACCTTTACAAACATATTCGGGAATTTAAAGGCATACGTTTTATGAACATGTATCTCTTAAATTCAAATACATGTATATAAACTTTTATTCATTGTCGATATCAGGTAAACAAGTATTTTTGTCGAGCTCAGTTGGTGTTTGTTATTATTACCAATAACTGTCCAACAGTCATTAAATTGGAAAACTAAACATTGAAAGATCATTGCAAAACATGAATATAATTTTACGGAGAACATCCAGACCACCAATGATAGAAATTTGGTAAATATGATAATTGCCTACAACACAATTTTGCAGCATTTTTATTTTGGGAGATATTTATTTAAAAAAAAAAAGGAAGTATACTGCATTTTAACCAATGGCGATATTTAGACAGAAAACTTCACAAAACTTATTTACCTTTAATAAAAACTAATCATAATGTTTATTTGCAGCTTGTGCGACATTTTTTGTTCAGCTTCAAATCCATACCTAAAAATCAGAACGTTTTAATGAACTAATTTGGAGGATAAAAACATCTGTTATGTGAACATATGTACACAAAATGTGTATATATTCGTACAAATCTGTAGTCGATATCAGGTCAATATTTTTGTCTAGTCTTTTTAATTGTAAGGCTGTCCTTGTTCATTTATTTATACTGCTCCTACTGTTGGTCAAGAAACCTTTCAATAGGAAAATAAACCAAATTAACATAATATGAATATATCCCAGTAATAACATGTTAATCACGGTATCAAATATTAGAGTCGATAATGTAAAACCATCAAACCATAGAAATTTGTAGTCGATATATGTTAAACATTTTAGCCTAGTTTTGATTCAATCTTTTAAAATGAAATATTCTCTTTTTTGTGTTTTTTCATTTTGTTGCTGTTGTTTTTTTTGTTTTTTTTGTTTTTTTTTTTTGTTTTTTTTTGGAGGGGGGTTTGTTTTCCTATATCTGCTTTTGCTTTGTTTTGTTTGTTTGTTTCTTGTTTTTCGATTTAGTTTATTTGAATGTAGGTCAAATATCCATTTAACTTGAAAATAACACGATCATTTGAATACCAATAATATCATTCCAGAAATAACATGTTCATCACCGATATCAGATATCAATGTATATAATGTACAGCCACCACACCATCAGTACATCTATAATAATCAAGTAACTGTGAGTTGTAAACTTGGATACACGGGAAGTTCGACAATAAGAAGATGTACCGCAAGGGATACATGGTCAAACACTAATCCAATATGTTCACGTAAGTTGAAAATTGCAGGATACTAAAGTCAGTTAAATTAAAAGCTTTGACATTAGGCTACTAAAACACATTGTCGTAGTCGAACTTTTTATCTCGATTTTCGTAATAAAGGGTTCATGTGAAACAAAACAATATTGAACTAACAAACTCTAGACAAAAATGTACTGCACTTTTCTAGGCTGAAATTCAAATTAAACAACAAAAATAGTTTCATACGAAAATAAAACATCATCATGGTGTGTTTTGTAGCATGAACAAACATTTTCTGGTCTGCAAGACTTGCAACTTGGCGGGTGTTTCTAGATTAGTAGAGGACGCTTACCCTACCGGTGCACCTGGTCCATGCTCCTAGTTTTTAGTGGAGTCCGAGTTGCTCATTTACTTTTGTTGCTTTGTATGTATGGTTTTGGTTACTTTATGTTCTTCGTTGTGTATGTCTGTTTTCTATGTATGGTCTTTGCCCCTGGATTACATTCTTTTGATTACCGCTATAACCTTGGTTCCCTTGATTACTCTTGCAGCTTCAATAATCAGAACACCTTTACAAACATATTCGGGAATTTAAAGGCACACGTTTTATGAACATGTATCTCTTAAATTCAAATACATGTATATAAACTTTTATTCATTGTCGATATCAGGTAAACAAGTATTTTTGTCGAGCTCAGTTGGTGTTTGTTATTATTACCAATAACTGTCCAACAGTCATTTAATTTGAAAACTAAACATTGAAAGATCATTGCAAAACATGAATATAATTTTACGGAGAACATCAAGACCACCAATGATAGAAATTTGGTAAATTTGATAATTGCATACAACACAATTTTGCAGCATTTTTATTTGGGAGATATTTATTTAAAAACAAAAAAGAAGTATACTGCATTTTAACCAATGGCGATATTTAGACAGAAAACTTCACAAAACTTATTTACCTTTAATAAAAACTAATCATAATGTTTATTTGCAGCTTGTGCGACATTTTGTGTTCAGCTTCAAATCCATACCTAAAAATCAGAACGTTTTAATTAACTTATTTGGAGGGTAAAAACATCTGTTATGTGAACATATGTACACAAAATGTGTATATATTCGTACAAATCTGTAGTCGATATCAGGTCAATATTTTTGTCTAGTCTTTTTAATTGTAAGGCTGTCCTTGTTCATTTATTTATATTGCTCCTACTGTTGGTCCATAAACCTTTCAATAGGAAAATAAACAAAATTAACATAATATGAATATATCCAAGTAATAACATGTTAATCACGGTATCAAATATTAGAGTCGATAATGTAAAACCATCAAACCATAGAAATTTGTAGTCGATATATGTTAAACATTTTAGCCTAGTTTTGATTCAATCATTTAAAATGAAATATTCTCTTTTTGTGTTTTTTCATTTTGTTGTTGTTTTTGGAGGGGGTTTGTTTTCCTATATCTGCTTTTGCTTTGTTTTGTTTGTTTGTTTCTTGTTTTTCGATTTAGTTTTTTTGAATGGAGATCAAATATCCATTTAACTTGAAAATAACACGATCATTTGAATACCAATAATATCATTCCAGAAATAACATGTTCATCACCGATATCAGATAACATTGTATATAATGTACAGCCACCATACCATCAGTACATCTATAATAATCAAGTAACTGTGAGTTGTAAACTTGGATACACGGGAAGTTCGACAATAAGAAGATGTACCGCAAGGGATACATGGTCAAACACTAATCCAATATGTTCACGTAAGTTGAAAATTGCAGGATACTAAAGTCAGTTAAATTGAAAGCTTTGATATTAGGCTACTAAAACACATTGTTGTAGTCGAACTTTTTTCTAGATATTCGTAATAAAGGGTTCATGTAAAACAAAACAATACTAAACTGACATATATAGCTAGACAAAAAAATGTACTGCCTTTTTCTAGGCTGAAATTCGAACAAAACATAACAATCTAGAGTTGTTTACTCAGAGCTGTCATGTAGTTTTGATGTCGACGGAATTTAAGTATTGTATACTGGGGGTATATTCGTCTCATCTTGATGTTTGCTGAATTTTAGATATGTCTTGTTTAAACGATATCAATAATCTTTGACAAATCATGTTTAGACTGGTTTGATGGCAAAACGGGAAACACAGTGATTGAATAGAAAGCAAATATTATACAAAAACCCGTTGAAGCGTGAAGAAAAGTTTCAAAAGCAAACTACCAGCCATTCTACACAGGGAAAATTACATGACAATTCGTGACTGCCCAACGACTTATATTTTTTTTTTATTTACACTGGTCATCGATGAAAACACGAATATTTTAATGCCTAGAAATACGAGTTATTTTGATATGATTTACGCCTTTATACCAGCCTTTATACCAGCAGACAAAGCCCAAAACAACATTGTTTTTGTCTTCAAAACGTTTTACATCCCATGTTTATTATCAGAGGTAGATGTAGAATATAATAGCTGTAATAAGACCTATACTGCTACCACACTCTCCAAAGAAGAGATTGTGGAAAACCATACGATGACTGTGATTTACCGTCTATGTACTGGATTCCTAAACACCTCAAGAATACATACAAACAACGTTTCATAGCTGGATTTGCAAAATGTACCACTAAACCTCTTTCAAAACTTTTGACTTCTATACTCATAACTGTCAAAGAAGGTCTGTAGTCCTACCACAACACTTGTTACTTTCGTAGTGGTATTAATTCAATGTGGATCATGAAAAATTCGAAAGATCTTTTGGAGACATTCAGTTCAAGACTATTATCTGAATATAATAGCATTAAAACCTATGATTTTTCAACACTGTATACTTCTATTCCCCATACTCAGTTAAAATCGTTATTTTTCCAAAAAAGATAGTACACCTAGATACAAATATATAGTTCTTTGTAGAGATTCCTCATAAGTTGTAAGAAATAATTCCAAATCATCTTCCAAATACAAAAACGATCGGCATTTCAATGGGAACAAATTGTGCTCCTTTACTTGCTGACCTATTCCGTCACTCTTATGAGGCTGACTTTATAGCTGATCTGATCCGAAAGAAAGAATATCGTTTGCCTAGATCCTTTAATCTCATTTTGCCCTATATAGATGACGTATAATCTTTAAACAATCCTAATTTCAGAGATTTGATACATCGCATCTACCCAAAAGAACTTGAGATAAAATATACTACAGACACTGTAAAGTCAGCTTTATGTCTTGATCTACACTTAGAAATCGATGGTAAAGGAAACTATTGACCAAACTTTACGACAAACGTGATGACTTTTCATTCAGTATTGTCAAATTTCCTTTCATCTGTGGCAACATCCCTTCAGCACCTGCGTATGGAGTGTTCATATCACAACTCATACGTTATGCCAGAGCTTGCCGAAACTACGCGGACTTTTTGTATCGCACTAGAACTCTAACAAATAGGCTTCTGGAACAGGGTTATGTTGCTACAAGATTGAAGTCATTACTACAGAAGTTTTATGGTCGTCATCATGAAGTCGTGGATGGTTATGGTGTATCCATCTGCACCATGAAAACTGATTTATTCAACGGGTCATAGGTTTCCTTTCTGGTCCATGCTCTCAGTTTGTAGTGGAGTCCGAGTTGCTCATTTGATTTTGTTGCTTTGTATGTATGATTTTAGTTACTTTATGTTCTTTGTTGTGGATGTCTGTTTTCCATGTCTGGCATTTGTCCATTGGTTACTATCTTTTGATTACCACTATTACCTTGATTCCCTTGATTACTCTTTCTAATGCTTGCTACAGTATGAACGAACCCTGCACGATTTTTTAAGAGTGAATACGACCAGTTTACATGTACGAATGTATAACTATTGCAAACACAATAAGAAATACTACAAGAATTTACGGATAATTAATAAATGATTTTGTTCGAATATAAGTGGGAAATATAGGAGTGTTTTACTAACGGTAATGATTTTGTTAATGGGGTTGCATTTACCCGAATAAATTGGTGCCCATACTGCCTCGGCATTCTTCAATTGAACTTTAAGTTTTGACAAGTTGCCGAGAGAAACAAATAGTTTTTTACCTCCTCAAAATGACACGGTAACCCAACCCGCTTTGTCCTGGGCAAATTCATCGAATAAACGAACGTAACCTACTTGAAATCATTCGTAAACGAATCGTACAATTACGACTTCATGTGATCGGTTAACGATGCATTACAAATGGTTAAAAGTGGTATGTAAGCCCTTTACGAACCAAAAAAACTAAACATATGACTCGTCTAATCTCCTGTTTACGAATCGATATTGTCTTCGAATGTTAACGAGATATTAACAGATGTCGGCGAATGATTACGAATTAATTGATCGTGAAGATCTGTAAGGAAAAACCCCGTTGAAATGAATTTGGGCATTCTGACATTGACGCTTCTTATAACAATATTCTGGAAGAACCATAAAATGTTAACATGAAGCTTAGGTCCTAAATATAAAAAAAAATCTTATTATAAGAATATAAAAAAATCTTATTATAAGAATATAAAAAAATCTTATTATAAGAATATAAAAAAATCTTATTTTCTTAGATTAGAACTATTTACAGTTAGTTTGCCAAAACCATATATTTATTTCTCACCGATACTTAATAACTAGTGTAACAAATGTTAACAATGGTGTATGTAACAAAGGTGTTATTGTTTTATACATTATTCAACGCATACAGACGGATTATAGATATCTTTTTTATGATTAATTTTTCGTAAACATAAAAACATTTTAATTTTTGTTTTATTATTTTTAATAAAATATTTGCGATAATGATAAGCATTTTAAAGGGGGATGATTTCATTTATTCTAGTAGGTGCTGCTGAGCCTTATGTACCCTCATCCTTTTATAGTTTTAATCAAAGGAGAAGGAGCAAGAAAGAGTCTCATTAGCCTTAAATACAACTGAAAATAAAATATAAACATAAAATCAATTTTGAACTTCTTCTTTAGTGTCAAGGTTTGGCCTATTATTTTTTTCTGGCAACTAACCTGGTTAATGCCAAATCAATTTGATAAGTTTTTTAATCAATTATATCAAATGTAAACTCATATCATGGTTTAAGAGTTTTCTGAAATAGATAACAAGTACTACAAGATAAACGAGTACTACTGTATAATTGATGTTACTTGCCTACAAAGTGGATGAAAAAGAACTGACAGAAAAAACAAAGTGTTTCCTACAATGGCTGCAGGAAAAAGGTTCAAAATATATTTTAGATTCGTTGGCCTAACTTATACCATAAACTGCTAACATTAATAACGTAATACACCAGTTACTAGAAGGTATATTAAAAAAAACAAAAACAAATACAAAATACAACGCTAAACCTACATGATTTTTACGGATTCAATGATCGATGTTGTTTGGAAAATTATATATACAAATATATATAAATCTTCCTAGCTGCCTCCTTCCCCCTCATTTACCATATAGCGGGTAATTTTCTCGGTGGTGCTAATTTATGTGTGTTTAAGCGGGTTGTCTAAAAAGTATAAAATAAATTCTGCGAAATATCAGCATCGATTTAAGCCAAAATGTTGATAATTTGTGACGTAATATCATTTTATCGAAGGTGAACACTGTGTTCACAAATCGCTATAGGAGTAGTGTTCTCTAATGTCGTAGAAATATGTACATAATTAATTTTACTGTAACTTTTTTTCTTTATTTGTAGATCTTTCCTGTCCGTCATTGAGAAAGTATGATCATTTACAGTTTTTAAACAAAACATTTTATTACCTAGATAGGGTGACTTTCAAATGTGATCAGGGATACAATATATCTGGTCACTCATCTATTAAATGCAGTTTGAATGGAAATAATACAATTGGACGTTGGAATGCGAGGCAGCCCTTCTGTCAAGGTACGTTCATGTCTGTTAAAAAATACAGAGAAGGATCCTCTTGCCCCTACTGTAATCGGATGTAAGCTTCAGAGACTATGTTGAACATAACAGCAATCTTGTTACAGAAATATCCTGAAGAGGACCTTTATATGACGTTAGAAAGAGTAATCAAGGGAACCAAGGTTATAGTGGTAATCAAAAGAATGTAATCCAGGGACAAAGACCAGACATGGAAAACAGACATACACAACAAAGAACATAAAGTAACTAAAATCATACATACAAAGTAACAAAAGGAAATGAGCAACTCGGACTCCAAAAGTCAAGTCCGGGGTAGACAAACGAGGAAAGGAAAACTATGACCCGTTGAATAAATCAGTTTTAATGGTGCTGATGGATACACCATAACGATCCACGAGTTCATGATGAGGACCATAAAACTTCTGTAGTGATGACTTCAATCTTGTAGCAACATAACCCTGTTCCAGAAGCCTATAAAAATGAGTATAACTTTGAACCTTTATTTCAGTCCCTTTATTTGGGAATAATATGTTCATATAAAACAAATATTTATAATTTCATATGACTACAAGGATGGATGTAAATCATAGTTGTCAATTGTAATTTAATGCCCTTACCATTATTGTTTGGTAGTGTTTTATTTGTTAGAATATCTTAAAAAATATCTTAAAAGAGCAAAAAGGACCAGATTGCAGAGGACACCATTTAATATAAAAAAAATAATCAAAATTGTTTTTCAGGGATAATCTGCGATCCTCTACCTAATGATGAGCATCGATTAAAGCCAAATAGCAACAAAAGTCATCGTTATCCAAACCAAATATCTATAGAATGTGAAGAAGGGTTTACAGCGAATGAAACATCAAATATAAGTTGTCTTGACACTGGGCATTGGGATATTCCTTTACCATATTGCATAGGTCAGTATAGAGAACGATTCGTGTCCTATCTTCTTTAACATTTTTTGGCTCTCTGTGGATTGTTCGGCTGTATAGTTATATTGAGCTATATATGTTTGTGTAAAGATGATATTAAGAAAAAAGTTACTTTTTATAGCTTAAATACTAATGTAATAATATATTTCATTTGCAATAAATTTATAAAAATATGTAAATATTTTAGACTTCTCTTCTTACGAGAGACAAAACTCGAAAATTAACGGAGGTGCTATTGGTGGAGGATTGTCTGCCACAATCGTCATCATTATCATGATAATGCTAATTGCCATCTTAGTGAAAAGGTATGTGATTAATTTTATAGATCGAGGATATTGTCAAATAAGCGTTAAAGGCAGTGATAAGTTATGTCCGAGTTTCATCATTATTACATAAGTTCCGTTTTATTCACGTCATCACAATTTAATTGCACGATATGAAGTTTTTATCTTGAGATATCTGAGACAAGATCTTACGAACTTTAAGTCCCTTTATGGGCTGAGGATGGACTGATTGTTTGTTAATGTGAAGTACCATGAAATGCTCTCCTTAGATTTTCAGCTTATTTTTCTCGAGTGTTAGTCTCATATCATTTAAAAAAAATATAATATTCCTTGTAACTCGGCGGGTGTTTCTAGAAAAGCAGAGGACGCTTACCCTACTGGTGCACCTGGTCCATGCTCCCAGTTTTTAGTGGAGTCCGAGTTGCTCATTTACTTTTGTTACTTTGTATGCATGATTTTAGTTACTTTATGTTCTTTGTTGTGTATGTCTGTTTTCCATGTCTGGTCTTTGTCCCTGGATTACATTCTTTTGATTACCGCTATAACCTTGGTTCCCTTGATTACTCTTGTAAGGTAATTGTTTTTCTGTATCAAATAATGATGTTTTGACACAAGAGATTTCACTACGCTAGAGGAGTCAAAGTACCGAAGAAGAATATTAGTGTTTAGATGTTCTATGACATCAAAGAACCGTATATTTAAACCACTAAAATATTTTTGCACTTCTAATTTTGGCGGATGCTAAGTTGTGCTCGAAATACATAAGCTCAGAGTAAATATTTCGCAGAATTTATTTTATACTTTTTAGACAAACCTCTTAAACACACCTATATTAGCACCACCGAGAAAATTACCCGCTATATGGTAAATGGTAATAATTTTTCATCTAAAACAGTTTCTACAAAACAAAATAATATACACATCATATATAATTATTGCATTATTTATTTAATATTTGTTATAGGAGGCAAAGGCCACACAAAGATGACACATCAGTTAATGTAAACTATAAATCACCAACCGCAAGCAAAGAAGAGACAAATATCTATTCGGAAATTAGAAAAACAGGTAAAACAGTTTGGTTGATTAGTGATAAGTAGCACTCAAAACAATCATACTGTACAAAAATCACTTTGTGGCTTAAATTTAGGTACCATCAAATAAAATGTGGATTAACGTAATAAATATAATCAAGGGAACCAAGGTTTCAGCGGTATTCAAAAGAATGTAATCCAGGGACAAAGACCAGACATGGAAAACAGACATACACAACAAAGAACATAAAGTAACTAAAATCATACATACAAAGTAACAAAAGTAAATGAGCAACTCGGACTCCACTAAAAACAGGGAGCATAGACCAGGTGCACCAGTAGGGTAAGCGTCCTCTGCTTTTCTAGAAACACCCGCCGAGTTACTCATAAAAAGTCGTCCGGGGTAGACAAACGAGAAAAAGAAAACTATGACCCGTTGAATAAATCAGTTTTCATGGTGCAGATGGATACACCTTAACGATCCACGAGTTCATGATGACGACCATAAAACTTCTGTAGTGATGACTCCAATCTTGTAGCAACATAACCCTGTTTCAGAAGCCTATTTGTTAGAGTTCTAGTGCGATACAAAAAGTCTGCATAGTTTCGGCAAGCTCTGGCATAACGTATGAGTTGTGATATGAACACTCCATACGCAGGAGCCAAAGGGATGTTGCCACAGATGAAAGGAAAGTTGACAATTCCGTAAAGAAAAGTCATCACGTTTGTCGTAAAGTTTGGTCAATAGTTTTCCTTTACCATCGATTTCTAAGTGTAGATCAAGATATAAGGCTGACTTCACAGTGTCTGTAGTAAAGGAATAGGTCAGCAAGTAAAGGAGCACAATTTGTTCCCATTGGAATGCCGATCGTTTGTTGAAAAACACGTCCACCACACTGGACAAATATGTTGTCGATTAAAAATTCCAGCATTTTGTGAACATCTTCCTCTGTATATTTGGAAGATGATTTTGAATTATTTCTTACAAAGTATGAGGAATCTCTACCAATAACTATATATTTGTATCTAGGTGTACCATCTTTTTTGGAAAAAAACAACGATGTATAATGTTTTTAAGTCGGGATTTTAACTGAGTATGGGGAATAGAATTGAAAAATCATAGGTTTTTATGCTATTTTATTCAGATAATAGTCTTGAACTAATTGTTTCTAAACGATCTTTCGAATTTTCCAGGATCCACATTGAATTAATACCACTACGGGAGTAACAAGTGTTGTGGTAAGACTGCAGACCCTCTTTGACAGTTGTGAGTATAGAAGTTAAAAGTTTTGAAAGAGGTTTGGTGGTAGATTTTGCAGATCCAGCTATGAAACATTGTTTGTATGGATTCTTGTGGAGTTTAGGAATCCAGTACATAGACGGTAAATTACAATCATCGTTCTTGGTAGAGAGACCAAAAGAGGATAGCACAGATTTATGGTTTTCCACAAACTCTTCTTTGGAGAGTGTGGTAGCAGGAGCACATTGGTCTTTGAGGGTCCTATGTTCAAACCCTACCACCCCCACCCCATCCCAATTAATTTAATAAAATATACAAATTTGAGGGTTTTTTGTTATGACGTCGGGTAAGGGTTCATAATTTGTATTTTACTCAAATATTCTCAGTGTCACATTTTTGCTACCATTATGACGCTGAGATATTTGGCTGGCTGGTGGTGGCAATATATTTCAATTTACATCGTTTTGCATACAGTAGATTTTTGTTTCAACGAGGTATAAAAAGTGGCAAAACATTACGAAAATGCATGAATTTACTTTGTGTGCTTTAATTTCTTCTTTTTTGGGAAAATTTATTCGTAAATGGTGGGAATAAAAGTACCTCAAATTATATTGGGTTGTTAAGAGGGGTGGTGTGCACGGGGCCAACGTACTAGTAGTATTAACATCTTATGACTGATTTTTTCCACAAAATGTTTTGACTCTCACAATAACAATTTTTCAGCCTTAGTTTTGAAAATATGTGTAATTTTAAGTTTCGCCGATAAAATTTCAGGTATAGTTTTTGATGAGGACAAACAACATTACAGTCATGTTGAAATTAATCATCCTAATAAAGATAAAACATATAATAACGAACCAGAAGATGGCACATATTATGATTTTAGTGAAGGACTACAGATGTCTAAAACAGCTGTCTCGATCAAAGACTTCTATACATATGTTGAAAACGGCCGTGGAAAAGGAGGAAAACTTGAAACTGAGTTTTTGGTTTGTATTTTTTATTTTTGTAACTCAAATGAATTCATCCTGAAATATTTCGAAAACAAAATACTTAAGCACTGGAGCAAATTTTCATATCATTTTACAATGAAGTCCAATTACAAGCAATGTTTTTGATATTAGGGTTCGGCGAAAAGACAATATAACATATTCGTAAATTTGATAAGGGGCAATTGTAATATGAATGACATTTGACAATAGGAAATTATCATTTGCCAATGTCATTTCTTAGGAAAAAAACAAGGATTAAATTAACTAAAGTAACGACAGTAAAAATGAGATATACCAAAAGTACCGAAAAGTACGTATGTTTATTAGATTAGTAGTGCAATTAATTAATATTTAAAGTTTTGGATCGATGCCTTACATTTCATTTTGTTTATTATAGTTATTGCATGTAATAATGCAACAATAGGAAATCTCAAAATCATCAATTTTGTTTTCTTTTTTGACTTGTAGAAATTTAAAACTGGACTTCAAAATCAAACAACTGTAGCATTGAGACCTGTGAATAAAGTTAAGAATAAATACAAAAACCTGTATGCTTGTGAGTACGCTTCAGCAATGATTGTTCAATATGTTTTACTGTTTTCATTTCAAAGCACTAAAGACGTTACCAAGTCTAATGCAGAAACATCGCATCTAACCCAAATAACTTGAGATATAGGATACTACAGGCGCTGTGAAGTCAGACCTACACTTACTACCTTACAATTGCAAAGGAAAACTATTGACCAAGCTAAAGGACAAACGCAGACTTTTTATGTCGTGATCGTTACGCTGTATCCATCTGCACCATGTAAACTGATTTGTTCGATGTGTTAGTTTTTCTTACCTCTTTTGTCTACCCCGGACTTGACATTAGCAACTCGGTTGGTATCTAGAAAAGCACACGATACACATCTTACCTGTGCATCTGGTCCATGCTCCCAGTTTTTAGTGGACTCTGAGTTGCTCATTTAATTTTGTTACTTTGTATGTAATATTTTGGTTATTTATATTCTTTCTTGTGTTTGTCTGTCTATCAGTTTTGGTCTTTGTCCTGGAATACATTCTTTTGATTAACGCTTAAATCGTGGTTCCCTTGACAACAAATTTACAATATCAGAGATCTGCTTTTCGAAGGTTTATAAGACAAATGTGAGTAATATGATGTCTAAAACACGTTTCTGAATCAACTTGATAAATTGAATGTTTGCGCAAATAAAAGGTTATGCAATATTTTTACTTAAAACCAGTTTACGTAGTAATTAGAATGTTTATGGTTTTTCTCTACAATTAGATGATGAAACACGAGTTATCTTAGAGACATCCCCACAGTGTACATCTGATTATATCAACGCTTCTCATATAAATGTAAGTTTAGTTTTCTTTTAACTATATTATTATCGAACTGCAATTTGATTGACCATTTTATGGTTAGACATGTTCCTTTTTATATGGAAAAAGAAAGTTGGTGGCAGTATTCATGAACGTCGTTTTTTTATAATTATTTCTATATTTTGTTTGGTGAACAGAACCTTTGTTTACCGCAAAATATATATTATCCCGCAAAAAATATATTATATATATTATCAAATATTTTACCTAGAAGAACGATGTTCAATGTTTTATTGTAGGGTTATGGACGACTGAAGCAGTATATTGCATCTCAAGGTAAACTATCAACTCATATGACTTTAATGATATCAGTACAGCCTTAATTAAAGTGCAAATGACACATTAAGCAGTCAAAGTGACTTTTTTAAAATTCCATTACTTTTTCAACGCAACATTGAACTTTTTTTACCATTAAATAAATAAAACTACTTATAAGGAATTTGATCTGCATGAACATTCTATTGATCTACACTTGTTGATAATGTTAAAATCAGCATCTTAGCCCGAGCAAGTATATCGTCCAGTCAAAGGTTTGATGGATGTTTCTTCAGTAAATGACCTCAATTTCAGATATTTTAGTTTTCATAATCCATAAATTGTTTATATAACTCTTTGAATATACAGTTTCGAAGTAAGTCAGTTTCCTCTCTTTAAATGTCATAAACATTTTGTCAGATACAGTGTTACCATTGTTTCTACATTGTTAGGTATCGAAGTAAGAAAAGGTACGTCTTTAAGCATGGCTACCACGGAAATATTCAAAGAAATACGTGTGGTTTTTTCTGTGTTGAATGTAGTTCCTTTGTATGTAGGCTGAACTACCTTTGTGCCTATTTTGTATACATAAAGTGTAATAAAATAGGGATCTGATATGCAAAATACTCTAAACAATAACCAAAAAATAAAACGTTTAAGTAGCAAATGACAAAAAAACAAGTAAAACTGTAAATGGAAAACATAGGAAGGAAACGCAGTGGTTCAGGCATTTCCGATGAATATGAACAAGGTTTTAAATCTTTTTAAATTAAATTATCTTTATTACGGTTCATTGTTTCTGATACATTGCAATACAAACATACAGCACTACATTTGCCACCAGGCATATGAAGACACTCATTGGAAGACGATATCTACATATACACTGAAATGTTGTCTGACACTTTGTCTACAGGACGAAATTTACCATGAAGTAAAGAAAGTCTTGGTCTGCGAATACAGCAGAATTTCTTAATCTGTGAATTCAATGTTTCGAGATAGATGTTATTGATTTTTTTTTTATGATTAATCTCCTTTCTTTTTGTAGGTCCCCAAGATAACACTGTAAATGAATTTTGGAGAATGATATTGCAAGTCGACTGTGGTAAAATAGTTATGTTAACAAATGTGTTCGAAGATGCCAAGGTACAATTGAATTCATTACTCATATGTTTCGTTTTATCTGCTCCAATACTTTTGCCTTCTGAATAACAATCATATAAATATTGCAGACATCTGTATATTTTTCTCATTAGCACAACTTTTTTTTCGAAGTTCAAGATTGTAAAATAAAACTTTTACTCAAAATCAGAAATATCGAAATAGAACGTTTTAGCCCGCATCGATAAGTAATATACCAGAGCATGCCTGAAAAGCAATTAACATAAGTGTAGTCCCGCTATTAATGCACAGAATGAAACCTCGGTGTTTTAAGAGTTTTGAGCTTTGATTAACGGTACGTTTTTAAATATAACTCGTTGTCAGACGAATGAATGGTGAATACTCTCGGGGACCTTTGGTCTATCTACAGTGGCATTAATTCAGTTGTTTGAAATACAGTTATACCAACCACACGCGTCATCTGCGTTTCTAGAAACATTTGTCGAGTTGATCATGTGGGCTAGACGAAAGACGAGAAGAAAACTTTGAACCAGCATTACTACCTAATTACTTCTTCCCTGTTTAAAAAGTAGCAGACAAACATATATCGTTTAGGATCAGTTTATCGTCCGGTTTTTATTTGTTATCGGAAAACAGCATAGAAATATTTCATTCGCTTGAAAATCAATACATTTTTCGTATGAAACATGTACATAAATTCATATAAATTAAAATATCGTCTCATCTCTGTAAGTACAGCTTTAGACCAGAACTCAAATATCAACTACGGTATACACAGAGTGTAGCACGCATACTTTATTGGAACTGTGCATTGTTTCCATAACTCTTAAAATTCTTAGTTAATAGTTAAAAAGTGATAAGATTTAAGATGGTAAGGATACCCAGGATAGTAAAATGGCTTGAATTCAACATATTTTGTGTTATTTGTTTTTAATTAGGGGGAGACACTATACTTACATAATATACATTTGTACAATAACATTTTTGGGGGAATTGTGTAAAAACCAAAAAAACATAAAACTGATGAATTTTTTTTCAATTGGTAGGGAAATATATATGATCTATGACATAAGCACTTTGCAGTAATTAAAAGAGTAATCAAGGGAACCAAGGTTTTAGCGGTAATCAAAAGAATGTGATCCAGGCATGAAAAACAGACATACACAACAAAGAACACAAAGCAACTAAAATAATACATAGAAAGTAACGAAAGTAAATGAGGAACTCGGACTCCACGAAAAGCTGAGAGCATTTACCAGGTGCAACGGTAGGGTAAGCGACCTCTGCTTTTCTAGAAACATCCGCCGAGTTGCTCATAAAAAATCAAGTCCGGGGTAGACGAAAGAGGAAAGAGAACTATGACACGTTGAACAAATCAGTTTTCATGGCGCAGATGGATACACAGTAACGACCCTCGACATCATGATGACGACCATAAAACTTCTGTAATGATGACTTCAATCTTATAGCAACATAATCTTTTTCAAGAAGCCTATTTGTTAGAAGTCTAGCGCGATACAAAAAGTCTGCCTAGTTTCGGCAAGCTCTGGCATAACGTATGAGTTGTGATATGAACACTCCATACGCAGGTGCTGAAGAGATGTTGCCACAAATGAAAGGAAATTTGACAATTCTGAATGAAAACTCATCACGTTTGTCGTAAAGTTTGCACAATATATTTCCCTTACCATCGATTTCTTAGTGTAGGTCAAGATATGAGGCTGACGTCAACTGTCTGTAGAAGTTTTTTATCTCAAGTTCTTTGGGGCAGATGCGATGTATCAAATACCGGAAATTAGGATTGTTTAAAGATAATACGTCATCTATATAGCCGAGACTGAGATTAAAGGGTCTAGCTAAACGATAGTCTTTAAAACAACAAAATTAATACTTAAACAAAAACAATAAAATATCAAATGCAAAAAAAGAAACTTTCCTATTCTTATTACATATACTGTATGAAAATTATCAAAATCAATGAATTTATTCTGGAATATCCCCCCTTTTTATTCTTAAGTCCTTTTACTCGGTAGAGTGAAGATAGAAACTTTTAAAAAAGGAAAGTAATAGATCTATATATTTGAAAATGTCAGAGTGTGATCCACTAATAGACAGGAAACAGTATACCATAATATTTTTCAAATGTAGACACACACACAAAGAGGAATAACTCTAAAAAGCATAGCAGAATTAAATACAGATCAGTAATTCATTGAAAAACATGTTTTGATACAGTGGAAATCAGACTGATTATGATCCTGTAATATAAGAGTGTGAATTCATATGTTTACTATAACTTTATAACCAAATTATTTTTGTACTATCCTTTTTCCGTCTAAAATTGCGGTTGTGTTATGTTATATTGTCGTCGTAGTTGTTGTCTCGGCGACGGGGCCGCGTTGTAGTTATTTTCGTTCGTTCGTTTCTGTGCGATAACTTTAGTTGTAATGGACCAAATGGCATGAGATATCGATATATTGTAACTTGCTGATTGAGGAAGCTTGCTATTTCAAATTAGGTAAATAATTCATTTTGTCCTGTAAAAAGGGGTAAGATAGGTATTTAGTTAATTCTGATGTATAAGGTTTACCTCTCATTCAGTTTTTACAATTTTTTTTCTTTGATTCTTTTTAAAGATTGAAAAACATAATTTAAACAGCATTTAATTTTGATAGTCTATAGGGAATGAAGTGAGGCGACACCTTGTGAAATATAAATTTTATTTAAGGTCTGATATTGAAAAAAAATATTTGGTTCCTAATAAAAATCAGATATCTCTCGTGGTTTTCCAGTTATAAGGAATGCGATTTTTCTTCTTCTTCTTAGCAAATGTACTCTGTCATACTGGTTACTGAGACACATACATGTTTTTTTTTCAGTACACATTCTTTAAAAAATGACATATTCTTGCAAAATGTATGAATGATGCACTTCTGATTTTCCGAAGGGTCTAAAATTAATGATTAATATTTAAAACAAATAATAATCAGGATTTATATCATGTGTGACATTTTTGTCGAAATTATTAAAAGTGACAGATTATGACAGAGTTTGTATAAAGCCCTGATAGATCCTGACAAGGTATGTCTCGGGTCAATACAATGTCTGACAGTTTAAAACTGTTCTATAACAGCAATACCTAATGGAATCGAAGAGAGGCTAAGGAAGTGATCGCAAATGTTTCTCCAATTATAATGTCAGGATTACAAATCAATACCATAATGAAACTAGTAAAGAAAATCTCATAACCCATTCGCAAAATGTATCCTTGTGGTATTAGAACTGAATCAAATCTTCAAAAATGAAATGGTCGCCCCTTCCTCTTTACATCCACAAAATATCAAAAACTCGCAAAGCAAATACTCCGGAGACTATTTTCAACGGATGATCCATATGAAATACTAAGGAAGTCGAATCCCTTACACTTTTTACACAACTCCATAAAATATATAATTGAGTAAAATGTACCTGAAGTCAATTGACCCCATAGATTTCCTTTCTTCGTATGTCTACCCCGGACTTGACTTTTTATGAGCAACTCGGTTGGTGTTTCTAGAAAAGCAGAGGACGCTTACCCTACCGGTTCACCTGGTCCATGCTCCCAGTTTTTAGTGGAGTCCGAGTTGCTCATTTACTTTTGTTACTTTGTATGTATGATTATAGTTACGTTATGTTCTTTGTTGTGTATGTCTGTTTTCCATGTCTGGTCTTTGTCCCTGGATTACATTCTTTTGATTACCGCTATAACCTTGGTTCCCTTGATTACTCATTGAAGCTATTTTTGTCCATGTCAACAATTGAATTTAACGACATCTATTTCTGAAAAGGTACAAGAGAAATCTTTTCTTTTGGAAGTTGTAGGCTTTTCTTTAGATTTTGTTCTCATGATCCTGAAAAAAATTAAAATGGCCTAATTATTTTTATCCTTAAATAATGAGATATTTTTTTTTACTTTTTTACCTAAACAGATAAGCTTATGTGTGTAACAATCATAAAAAAAGTTTACCAAATGTAAAATTTAAAACAGCTTAAAACAATTAAACTGCTTATTTCCGACCCTGGAAATCAATACAACCCCATAAATAGAAAAAAAAACAGAAACAAACATTTTTCCAAAGTTTGAACTGGATTGCCATGGTAACCAAGAATTTTTTATTAGATGTGTAACATATTTTTTTCATTGTAAACCATAATGATGAACTCTAGAAGGTTTCATCAAAATTTGGTATATATGTGCCCACTTTTGTTGTTGGTTACAGAGAACTATATTAATATGCTTATATCCTCATGATGCGATTTCATGTTAATTGATAATGATTGCAATGATTACGGAAAGCGTGTTAAATGAGTATGGAATTAACATCTGTTAGTAAAACGTTGTTTTCAACTATTTTCTAGTTTGAATATAGTACTTTTGTAAGCGACTCACAGCTGAATGATTCATTATGTGGAATAATTCAGAACTTCCTTTTGGTCTTGAATCAAACGAACATTTATTAACGATATGTTTGATTACCATTTATAGTATGTACTTTTTTTTTTTTTTTTTTTTTTAATTAATGTAGCAAAAGTGCAACCACTACTGGCCAGAAACTGTTGAAAAATCTAATAGTTATGACGGAATAGATGTCACATTGATGAAGGAAGACATCTACTCTGACTTTACCATCAGGCATATCAAACTACAAAAGGTAGTATTCTGATTTCTTGAATAAACAAAATCGCGTTATTAACAATCATATATATATAACGAGAAAAGGTATGGTAAAAATTTCAAGAGACAACAATGTCACGGATGACCAAGTGATGGCTATTTAATCAAATGTGAATAAATTATACAACATTGAAAACAACATAAATTTAATAAACTATATACAAAGTTCACAATGTTCGCCAATAGAAAATATAAAAGTTACTTCCTTTGAACAAACGGCTTTACTGTAGTGCTGGAGCATCATATAACGGGTTTTCATCATGATTACGGTATTTAATGTGTACATTCACAATAACATCAGAGACAACGGGTGAGTATTCGCAAACAGTAAATCAGTATAAATCCACATACAATGAAGGTAAAGTAAGTTTGGACAAACTCCAGAATACGAATAATGAGTTACTGCAGTTATATTACGATACTGTATTACAAATTGCTGTCCATGCCGGACTACGGACTAATCAATACCACCATTACTGGACTAATATAATATTGCCATTACTGAACTACTGGAACACTACCATTACTGGACTAATGGAATACTATACTGCCATTACTATACTAAAGCTACGGGACCTATGAAATGTATAATAATTCCATAGCTAGAATGTTTTGAAATGTCTGAACGCTATAAATTACAAGGCACTTTAAAATATATAGAAATACATGTATATAATATACTGCGTACATACATCAGTACAAAAATAACAGTGCTATGTGCTGATGTGTTGCACATACTACTACTACTATGCTATACGCATGTTTTACATACAATATTACTCCGTGCATGTTTTGCACACTATACTACTCAATGAATATATGGTTTACACAAAAATATAATCTACACATACTTTACCGTGCGCTTTACAGCTTTACAAACTGTCGAAAATACTCCGAGCAAACTACACTCATCACACCTCGAAAAACATGCAATACATTGTGTATTTCAAAGCGCACAAAGCATAATTCATACGTATTATAAACTATACTGTAAATAGTTTGAATTTGTAAAACAAAATGTGCATAAAAAATAACTTTATAATACAAAAGGTTTCAGCGGAATGATGTCTGACAGTTTTAGCACCGTTTAATATTAAATAAATAAATAAATAAAACTGTGACTTACCATAGAAAGTCAGTGCCACGTTCGCTCTATGCACAAATATCACACACTACCCAGACATGTTGATTCTACAGGTGACCATCGTTTAACTGATGTCACAAAGTAGTAGATACTTTAAAAGAAAATTATTGTTACAGTCCGATGATTGAGGTATTGCAAAGGGTATTTAAATGAAAAATCGATAAATAACCGACACAGTAGAAATCCGTTCAAAACAGAAAATATACAATCAAAACAAACGTTTTGACAAACAATCCCATCGAGATTAGCATGTCAGCCAAAGGCATGGAAATCTCATACCACAGGAAAGGCTGCACATGGCCCCATAACATTAGTACACACATGTGCAGCAAAAGAGATGCCCTATATACTATGTAACATACATGTAAAAATAAACTAAAGGAGAAAACAAAACAAGACATACATAGTCCAGAAATTCGTGACTTGGGAAAGGCGCAAACAATGCGGCGGGGTTAAAGTACTTTGGCATAATCACAATCCTCCCTCTTTAAAATCTGGCCCCTGTGGAAAACTATAACGCAATTAAACACACATAAAAATCAGTTAAAAATGTCCGAGTTCCTTGTTACAACGTAAATAAAGAAACTGAATATAAAATACTCAAATGAACAAACTCAGCAATTTTTTTACATGCCAGCTCCAGACCAGTTTACACCTACAAAAAGTTATGCCCTATTGTATGTAAACTCAATCCCAATAATTCCCATACGGGGTCAAGAACCACGATATATCATTAGTCTTTCAATAAGTACACAGCCCATGTCATGCTTTAAACTTCTTTTAAATATAGTGTTTTAATTTCTATGTAAATATGGTTAGCTTGTTGCTGTGTCCGATTTCTGTTCATAGTAATTCCTAATTTTGTCGTTATTGTTATATATCTTATCATTATTAATAATAACATGCCGATCGACAGCGTCATGTAATTTCTTTTCTCATATAGGCACTTGTT
This sequence comes from Perna viridis, assembly GCA_037379345.1. Lineage (NCBI taxonomy): Eukaryota > Metazoa > Mollusca > Bivalvia > Mytilida > Mytilidae > Perna > Perna viridis. The sequence goes on from CM074520.1 coordinate 2,908,093, forward strand.
TTAAGTGGTATTTCACTTTCTTAGGATTTCAATAGAATAATTTCATTCCTGAATTTTGTATCCTCCAACCCCTCTAACATCTACGTATTTTCCCGTTTCTTTTGGACTTAGACTTGGCGAATTTTACTCTTTTTTTTCAATTCCTCAAATATCGCGAATATACTCTCGAAAATTTGCCTCTAAACGGTATACTATAAAGCATTCAGTCTGATTACCAGCCCATAGCATACCTTTCTGATAAGTTTCAAATTTTATATAGGACCATCACTGTTTAATAATAAACTTTGCATTATCCCTGTATTGATGTTCAAAAGTTTTAACAAAAAACTCAAAAAACCAAATGAATTCAATGTCTGTTAAGGAAAACCTCAAGAAAACCGTTGTTCAGTTTCACTTTACTGCCTGGCCTGACAAAGATGTTCCAAAGTATTCATCATCACTGGTACACTTCCGGTACAAGGTTAACTCTACTGACGTCTCAGCGAAAGGCCCAACTGTCGTTCACTGCAGGTAAAATCAAGAAATAATAAAATACAATTTGTATAGAAAGATGTATCAAACATGACACTCTCAGATAGCATCATACATGCACTACTCGAATTTAATTAAAATTTACGAAATCCGAATTAAAACTTACAAGTTTGTAAATTCAAACTACTTTTCAATGAAATATTGAGGGAAAATCAAAGAAACCAAGGTTATAGCGGTTATCAAAATAATGTTATCCAGGGACAGAGATCAGACATTGAAAACAGACATACACAACAAAGAACATCAATTAAATAAATAATACATACAAAGTAATAGAAGCTAATGTGCAACTCGGACTCCACTAAAAAGAGCATGGACCAGGTGAACAGGTACGGTAAGCGTCCTATGCTTTTCTAGAAACACCCGCCGAGTTGCTCATAAAAGTTCAAATCTGAGGTAGACAAACAAGGAAAAAAACTATGACACGTTGAATAAATCAGTTTCATAGCGCAGTTGAATACTCCATAACGCTCCACGAATTCATGATGACGACCATAAAACTTCTGTAGTGATGACTTCAATCTTGTGGCAACATAACCCGTTCCAGAAGCCTATTTGCGATACAAAAAGTCTGTAGTTTCGGCAAGCTCTGGCATAAGGTATGTGTTGTGATATGAACACTCCATACGTAGGTACTGAAGGGATGTTGCCATAGATGAAAGGAAAAATGACAATTTTGAATGAAAAGTCATCACGTTTGTCGAACAGTTTGGTCAATAGTTTCCCTGGCATAGCGTAGGAGTTGCAATACGAACACTCCATACGCAGGATAGGGTAGTTATCTGCTTATTTCATTTTTTACTTTGATAAGGTAAGGAAGTTTCTAAAAGATTTAAGTATTACAAATGCAAAAAAGGAAGTGTACCTATCTGATATATGCTTTAAAGATGTTTTATTACGTATATATGTTTTCTTCTTTTCTTAGTGCTGGAATTGGAAGAACCGGGACATACATAGCTCTTGATTACGCTGTGACTGAGTCGAAGGAAGTCGATTATGTTGATATATTTCGTTGTGTTGAGACTTTGAGGAGACAGAGGGTGAACATGGTACAGACAGCTGTAAGTGAGATAGTATATAAATATATATATATAAATGAAAATACCGCAGTGCGAATGAAGAAAAAGATTACAGGGAGGCATGAGCACGTTCGAAAGACTCTAAAAATGACAAACAACAAGGAAAACTAAACATTGAATAACAAAAACGCAATGTTTTTGTGATACTGATTAGATGATAACAAATTTAATTCACAAAGATGTAAGAACTGTCAAATTTGCATGGCAACACCACCTGCACAACGTCCAGCGCCTTAGACAACTCAGCCAGCCAGGCTATATAAAAATATAGCTTTCGCTGGCCGGGTCATTCCTCCAGGTAGGATTAATCTTGGGTTGTAACTTAGTACACGATGCATGGTAGTACGGGACAGTTCATCTAGGTATTATTACGTTGGATAGAGGATCAAATTAATGGTGCATGTCACAACAAATCAATATGATACAACGTCTCAGAATGTGACGACTCTATTCGCTACACTGCTCCATCGGATCAAATTGATACAGGGGAAGATAATATAAACATATAGAAATGAAGTGTTATGATTTTTACTAAATAATTAACTAGTTTTTGTGTTAAAACTGTTTGACTGCATTTATTTCATATATATATATATATATATATTATAAAACGTGTTCTTTATTTTTCAAAGCACCAGTACGTATTCCTCCACGACGCAGTTTTGGAAGCACTAATGTGTCCTAACTCTGGGGTTCCATCCAAGGATTTCCCAGAGGTTTATAAGAATCTGATGAAGTTTGATTCTGTCCGAGAGAAACGCAACCTTAATGTTGAATATGATGTGAGTAAAAAAATTAACGACTGAATATCAAATGAATAATAATAAAAGATATTTGAATCACAAAAAACATACTGTATCACCATTCTATATCACAAAAGCTTTTATACAAGACGAGACTAATTTAAGACCTGTTTAACAATATTGCAGTTGCTAAACTCACTGTCAAGAAAACATGATGAAGAAGCTTTCGAGAAAGGCAAAAGTGTTGAAAACAAGTCAAAGAATAGATTCAGTAATATCATTCCAGGTAATACTTCCTTTTTTAGAATTAAGAATGCACACTTATAAAAGTGGACCCTAAATTAAAAGGTAACTGTTGCTTAAGCAATCTTGCAAAAACACTAAAAGCATTGAACAGCTATACACTTAATCTTAAAGAATGCCATAACATGGTATCATAACAAGATATAGGCATTAGCCTTTGAACAATGAGTAAAAAAATATCAGCAAAAATGACAAAAAGAAGGACAATTTAATACATGGCAAACAGAAACAAGTCTCATACACGTTCCTCACGTTCCCCAATTTATCACAGAACCCATGCATTGTAATTCAGTATACAACTTTTAGCCTATATACTAAGTTTCATAAAATTTGGATGAAATTTACGCAAGTTTCCAACTTTGACACCTTATTTTGGATGGCGGCCATTTTGATAGACAGCCATCTACAATAATCTAAAATATGAAACTCATTAACACTTTCATGCGTTTATTTTTATTTTTTTAACATGGCAACACATGAAACATTTTATGGTAAAATATTATAGAGATCATCAAATCCAACCGCCACACCAATTGCCACGTTGATGGTTACTTAGATTAATGAGATATCACCATGTCCTATGTTATAACCTACACCTCTTTTCAACTGAAGCAACCCTCCTCTTAAATTTGTTTTGTTGAATACAATACAATACAAAAGCTTCATTGAACGTCGATATTTTTAAAACAATACAACATAAGCTCAGATGAACTTTCAAAATCGACATACATGTACATGCACTACAATAAATAACATTTAGATCACAAGTACAAAACATGGCAACTATCTAGTCCTTTTCATGCAAACAAACATAAACCGTTAGTCAACATATAAGGCAAATAGTAGCAAATGTAAAATAGGATTAAAATGAAAGAGCAGCACTATAAACAGTCAACCATGTAAAAGCATAAAGCAGAGCTGTTATAAATAGCAAGCAGAACAATGACATGTCCTGTCGTTCTATGAATTTAGAAGATTATTATTGAAACTTTCAACTGCTATATTTCTAATTCTTCGTACTTTCAGTGATGGCATTTTTGATTTTAACAAAAGCTCCCCATATGTGCTAGTATAGTCGTTGTAGATGAATTTAAGAGCCCTTTCTTGATATTTTTTTTTCATTTATTAGTATTAGCCTCCCTACAGAAGTACCAAAATAAAATAAAAGAGTGCTAAAATGTTAACCTTCCTAGTTTATTTAAGTGTTTCCCTATTCTTTTTAAAACAATTTACTGTTTTGAAGCCTTTTTACTCAAATGTTGGCTATATGAGCATCAAATTTCAACTCCAATGTAGTAATCTATTGTTACTCCAAAACAAAAAAAGATTTACTTCATCCTCACATGTTATAGTATTGTCACCAAGATCGAAAGAAATGTTTTTTTTCGGCCAATTGCAAGTGCATGAAGTTTATCATTAATATCTATAGGTTAACATTCCCAACATTTTGAAATTATCATACAATTTTAAGCCAAAATATCAAGTTTCATAAAATTCTGATGACATTTACACTATTTTCCAAGGGGCACCTTATTTTGGATGGCGGCCATTTTTAAATGGTGGCTATCTGAAAAAAATCCGAAATATGTATTCAATCACATTTAGACACATGGCAACACAAACATATCGATTGCATAATATTGTAGAGCTTATCAAACTCTACCACCACACCAATCTTCGAGGCCCTGGCCACCTAGGTTTCCGAGATATCGCAATGTCCTAAATTATGACCTATCCAAAGCGCCCCTCCTTTCATCTTTTTTTTTTGCGGTGTGCACATCTGTGTGGTGAGGCCCAACTTCACAGCCAGGTTTGTTCCAATTCCTATTTTAGTTTCCGAGAAAAGGCATGGACAAGATCATCGGTAAAAAATAATAATAACAAGTTTTAAGTTGTGTTTGCATGCAAGTCACATACAAGTCCCCTCACGTTCCTAAAATGATCACAGAACCTAAATATTTGAATTCTGTGTACAATTTTAAGCTTATATACAAAGTTTCATGAAATTTGGATGACATTTACTGTTTTCAAGTTGGGCACCTTATTTTGGATGGCGGCAACTTTGAAAGCCAGCCATCTACAATAATAAAAAATATGAAACTTATGAACACTTAGATGGTTTTACATATCCTCTAAGTTTAGTGAAGTCATTTGTTACTACACAATAGAAAAACATGTGGAAAAATCACAAAAATCAACCAAATTTTTCACTTTTTTCGTTACCATGGCAACACATGAAATATCAATTCACTTTTTTTTGATAATATTAAAGAGATAATCAAACAGTACGGATTTTCAAGTTGATAGCTACTTAGATTTATGAGATTTTACGATGTCCTATATAATGACCTATAACCCTTTTCGACCGAAGCACCCACCCTTTTAATTTTTTGTGAAGTGAACATCTACGGGTTAACATTCCCAAAATTTTGAATTTATGATACAATTTTAAGCCTAAATATCAAGTTTCATAAAATTATAATGACATTTACATAATTTTCCAAAGGGGCACCTTATTTTGGATGGCGATTATTTCAAAATGGTGGCCATCTTGAATAATCCGAAATATGTATTAAATCACATTTAGATTATTATACATAACTTCGAGAAGGTGAACGTATTCCGATCAATTGAAAAATAATGTACTGTGAAAGTAAATTAATTCGTGGATACAAATTTTCGTGGATTCTTGAATTCGTGGTTTTGAAGTTTTCAGTATACACATCAATGGGAATCTACTATTCGTTAAGAACCAAATTTGGTGGTTTGACCTACTCACGAAAACCACAAAAATTGGTACCCCATGAACAATAGTACACACTCATAACACACTCGTTTTTATGTATTCTTTTTGCAGTTGGATCTGAGATGCCACGACTTATATCAACTGTTGAAGGTCATAATGAGTATATAAACGCTGTTTTTCTTCCAGTGAGGTTTAATTGTATAAATATTTCTAATAACTTTTCTACTTAGGAAAAAATATTGCAAGTTAGTATGTAATTCTTACCCTACCAAACATTCCTCGATCGGCCGAAATCAAGCAAAAAAATAACAAAAGTAATTTCACTTTAATGTTAATTGCATCGACTTATCCATTGATTTTAAGAATATTAGCGGGTAAATAATAAGACGTACACAACAAAGAAAATAAAGTTACTTAAGTCATACATACAAAGCAACAAAAGCAAATGAGCAGCTCGGACTCCACTAAAAACTGGGAGCATGGACCAGGTGCACTGGTAGGGTATGCGTCCTCTCCTCTGGCTTTTCTAGAAATACCCGCCGAGTTGCTCATAACAAGTCCAGTATTTAATGTCACTGACTGTACCTATTTTATATAAAAAAAGACGTTATAGTTCAAAGAAATTTCTTTTTTAATTTTAAGTTGAAAAAAGAGCTAACTACGTAGAAGTCCATATCAAATACCATAACATATATTACTTTAACATTTTCAGGGTTATAAAAGCAGTAATACATTTGTAGTTACCCAAATGCCGATGGAGAACACAGTTATAGATTTCTGGAGACTTGTTAATGACTACAGGATATCAGTTGTTGTCATGCTTAATTGGGAGTTTGAACAAAAGGTAAACGATGAAAGGTGAAAATAGAAAAGATATCAGTTCTGACAACATATTCCAACAAAAATAAATTGCATTCAATAAATAAAATTTATATTTATATTTATTTCAATTTAATATGTTCAATTCTGATTGTTCTTTCATAGGATGAATATTGGCCAAGAAAACGTAATGAATCTTTGTCATTAGGTCCTTTCAAGATCGAACAGAAAGACGTACTCAGAAAGAAGCACTGTGATGTAATGGAACTCTCCTTGACTTCGAATCATGTAAGTCGTAACAACATCATATCATTGAATTTCTAAAATTTCCACTAGTATCACTGGTTCAAAGGTTTGAAAAATGGTGTATTTTCTTGAATATGTAGTTTTAATACTTGCTTATAATTTTATGAAAGAAATTAAAAGTCCTTCATACATTAGTGTTAGCTACAACAAATAAAAGACACATTTTGCAATGTACATTTAACTCTTACATTAGCTCACATTAAACCAAACGGTCGTAAATCTCGCCGTCGGCTTAAAGGCTCTACAAAGCTTGTGCTATTTTGTTTTACTTTTACACACATGTGCAATCACAAAGGTTAAATAACCTATTTAAATTAAATACAATATGAAAATTTAGGATTAGAAATAAAGTTCGATTTTAACCTGTTTTGAAGGACAGAAATAAGGTAATAGTTTTCCAGCAAAGATTTTGGAACGAAGAAGATGCTATCCCAGGAAACATTGAAACATTCTTCTCATTTATTTCTGATGTAGAAGAGGCTCATGGGAAGGACAATAGAGATGGTCCTCTGCTTGTGCACTGTCTGTGAGTAAACATAAAGTACATATGCATTTCAGAACCTTTTTAACTAATTCATGATGACGTTGGTTCAAGTAATAGAACAGCCGATCATGGCGGATGTCTAAGGTTACCTTAGGTCGCAAATATATGAAAATGGACCGTAATTCTAGATTCTGTTAGAATCAGAATATTTTGCAGAAATTGTCATTATTAACACTATTGTTAACTATTTATTTCGGTTATTCTTTTCTCTCTATCGCGGATAAATTAAAGGGCAGTCCGTGATTGTTGAGACAATGATAAATTAGAGTTGCTGTGAATTATTTATTTTCAAACAAGTAAATTGTGAAAAATATTTCAATGATAATTTCTTTGCAGAAATGGATGTGACAAGAGTGGTTTATACTGTGTGATGGCGACTGTTATAGAGAGACTGAGAATAGAACAGGATGTGGGTATACAACACATTATCAAACAGATGAGGAACAGAAGGCCTCAGATCATACCCAACTATGTGAGTAAACAAGTCAAATACACACAAATACTTATTTACAATACATCACCTAACAGATGAGGAACAGATGGCCTCAGGTAATACCGTACTGATTGACTACCAACACCAAATAGTCAAACAAAAATATATACAATACATCACCTAACAGATTAGGAACAGATGGCCTCAGGTAATACCGTACTGATTGAGTACCAACACCAAATAGTCAAACAAAAATATATACAATACATCCCCTAACAGATTAGGAACAGATGGCCACAGGTAATACCGTACTGATTGACTACCAACACCAAATAGTCAAACAAAAATATATACAATACATCACCTAACAGATTAGGAACAGATGGCCTCAGGTAATACCGTACTGATTGAGTACCAACACCAAATAGTCAAACAAAAATATATACAATACATCACCTAACAGATTAGGAACAACAGGCGTCAGATCAAACCAAACCATTTGAATACACACAACAAATACACACTATCATATATATATAGCCTAGCTGGCCGAGTGGTCTAGGGAGCTGGACTTTGTGCAGGCGGTGTTGCCATAGATGTCATAGCGGTACGAGTTCGAGTCCCGCGGAGGGAACGACCAAAAATTTGCATCGCAAATTTGACAGTTCTAACATCGTTGGGAATTTTTCAGACCTCTCTCTCTCTCTCTCTCTATATATATATATATATATATATATATATATATATATATATGTCCATCGGATCAAATTGACACAGGAAAGATAATGTAAGTATAGTAGGGTAAAAAAATTCCAATGATGTTATGTCCATCGGATCAAATTGACACAGGAAAGATAATGTAAGTATAGAAGGGTAAAAAAATTCCAATGATGTTATAACTGTCAAATTTACAAAGCAAATTTCTAGTTGTTCCCTCCGCGGGACTCGAACTGGTACCTCTGTGACATATGTGGTAACACCACCTTCACAAAGCCCAGCGCCCTAGACCACTCGGCCAGGTAGGCTATATAAAAATATTCCTCCTCGTAAGATTAATGTAGGGCTGTAACTTAGTACACGATGTATGGTAGTACGGGACAGTTCATTTAGATGTTATCATGTAGGATAGATTAACAAGTTAATTATATATGTCACACCAAATCAATATTATACAACCTTGTATAACTTGTAAAAGCGGAGTGTATATAATGATCATGTCGGTCGTCCGTCCGTTCGTTTACAAATTTTTTCACAAATTCTTTATCACGTGATGCAATTGTGTATTTCTATTTTTGTTGTTTATTTTATTTATCTGAATGACTTTTTGGGTTTCTTCATACCAACTATGGACTTTGTTATCCCGGTACTCCTATAAAACTACTATATGGAATTCATAGCTTTCGTTCTTTCGTTTTCAAATGATAATGATGACTTCTTGCATCTTCCATTTTGTTTTTCATAAATTAATTCTGGGGTTTCATTAATAGTTTCTAGTTAGGGGAGTTGGTGTCTCACTATTTAAGCTTTGCTCACAGTTGTTTGTCTAGGTAATTAAAAAGTGTGCTAATAGTGAAATCTGTGACACACGTTAGACTTTTAAAATTCGGAGGCCAAAAATTTTCATGGATAAAGTATCATGTATGTCGGGAATCAATAGAGTTGTTATGTTTTTCTTATATCAGATTTGATAATGTGAATATTACCCCAACAAACAAACAAACAAACCTTCGTTTAAATATTATCGAGTCAGTGTAAAACTTTGTCTTCCTTTGTAACAAATGAAATGTTGTCTGCTTCCCAGAGAGTTTCATTTAAATTGTCTGATCAGAGGTCTTAGGGAAATTAGTTTAAATCTTAACTGTCTTGATATCTGATGATTTACTTTGTGATATTCCAATTTGTATTGACAGTATTGTTTTTGACACGTTCCATACCAAAGTCTTTGTATTGCCCATCGATGATCTTTTTTCGTAGGCAATCCATGCTAATTTCGTTCATTAAAAACCAATAGGTGGCCATGGGCTGACATTTTCATCCCTGTTGTGTTGTTGTCTCTTTGACATATACACCATACCTATTGTCGTTATAGATGAAAACTAAAAACATTTTGGAAAATTTCATTATATTGGAATCCAAAAGGACTGTAAGTATTATAATGTTTTATTTTCACATTTCAGGAGCAGTTCTGTTTTCTGTATGAGGCCGTAATAGAATACCTGAAACAATTTGAGACATACGCAAATTTCAGTTAATATGATTTCGAAAACAACAATTACTGTTCTTAAGCTTGCAATATGTATTATTATTATTAATTAGTATTAATATTATTTTTGTCTAATACTAGCTATATGTAAGCAGCTTTTAGTGTGTAGTATTTTGACATAATAAAATATTTTTAACTCATATTTGACAATTAAAATCGTAGATAGAAACCTTATTCATGCATTTTGTCATACTCATTCGAAAGCAATCATCAACGATTGATAAACTGAAAGTAGTGGTTAGCATACATATATAAACCAGATTCTTATATTCAATAAAATTCGTAACTTAGTTAAAGCTTTCACTGACCAAACCATTTACCAATTTAAAGTTATTAATGTTCATTAGTGTCAATATTGATTTTATCAAGTTCCTTTATATCTTACAATGACAGTCAATATCCTTGACAAAGACCGCAAGTGTGTTCAAAGGAACCGAGATTTTAGTGGGAACCAAAAGAATGCAATCAAGTAATAAAGATTTGTTAGAAAAAAACATGAAATAGCAAACATGATACGTACAAAACAATTAGCAACCCAGACTCCACTATTCGCATGGACCAGGTTCACCAGTCGGTTCAATCTAAGATTGAACCTAACTAAAATGTAATTATTGATAATCGTTGACGATTTCGAGTCAGTGAAGGTCATTCTATTAAGATTTATTATCGTGCGGAATTGAGTTCAAGAAGTATATATTTGATTCTAATGATGAGAGGTTACTCCTTAAAATAGCATATCAGAATTTGCGATATATATGTTTGGTATTTTTTTGTATCGATATTGATTCTTATTTCCAACATTTTAGTGTCATCACTGTTCTGTAAGCTTACTTTATCATCATATATGAGAAGAACAAAAAAATGGTAGAAATCCATACATGCAGTTACTATACATGTATTACTGCAAATGTTCTAAAATGCCTATTCTACGTCAGGACCATTGCGGTAGTATATTACCTTGATACCATGATTTCCTTTTTGAATGCCTATAGTATATCAGTTCGGTAGTTTTGTTATTATCCTTCATTTTTTTTTTTCAAATATTGGCAATGTTTCCTGATTCAGATTTCTGTGACTTGTTTGTAACGTATGATAATTGTAATATATCTATGGTTTACACATCTATTAACTTGACGGTTGAGTTATTGATATATTAGTGCAGCGGAGGGCTAATGATTTTTCGAACTTTTATGGGCCTAGAGGGTATACGGCTATATTATATGTCAATGGAAAGATAAAACAATATAGGTTTTGAATATTAATCTTTTCTAACTTGAAAGTGATAAAGTTTTCTGCTATTTTGCATTAATTAATGAAGAGGTCAAAAATTAATCGACCCCATTACACTTTGATAAGTAATTGAATTGAAATTGTTTATTGTAGGTGCAGGAAAACAATTCATTTTTCAAGATCACATATATAGAATTTCAAAAATGTAAAAAAAAGCATTCTTTCCGACAAAAGTTGACTATTTGATCAGAGAACAAAATAGCCTCTAAAAATGGTTGCATATAAGTGCATTTTCAATAACTATAAGATAACAAAATATTACAATGTATATCTAAATATTCTGTAGTGGATAACAAAGAAAAGAAAGACAACATTCTGGATTCGATCTGCGACATGAACTTTGCAAAATAAATTTGAAATTGCAAATTTACTCAAATTTTAACTATTAATTGTACTAAAATCGTATGACGGAATTGTTGAGGTACATGTTAAGTATTGAATTTATCTTACGTTTTGGCGAAAATACTTAAGATTTTGAGATTTGTTTTTGTACATACAAAAATCATAAACATGTTTTTGCATCTGTTTGAATATGCTTGGTCTTCAAATACAACGTTGAAGATTGAAGGAATAAAAGTAAATGAGCAACTCGGACTTCACTAAAACTGGGAGCATGAACCATGCGCACCGGTAGAGTAAGCGTCCCTGCCTTTCTGGAAACACCCTCCGAATTGCTCATAAAAAGTCAATATTGGAGTAAACGGAACAGGAAAGGAAAACTATGTTGAACAAATCAGCTTCCATGGTGCAGATGGATACGACTTTATGATGACGACCATAAAACTTCTGTAGTAATGACTTCAATCTTGTAGCAACATAACCCTGTTCCAGAAACCTAAATGAAAGAAGTCTAGCGTGATACAAAAAAATCTGCGTAGTTACGGCAAGCTCTGGAAGAACGTATGAGTTGTGATATGAAATATGCAGGCGCTGAAGGAATGTTCCACAGATGAAAGAAAAGTTGACAATTCTGAATGAAGAGGCATCACGTTTGTAGTAAAGTTTGGTCAATAGCTTTCAATTACCATCGATATCTAAGTGTAGATCAATATATGAGGCTGACTTCACAGTGACTGTTTTATCCTTTATCTCAAATTCTTTGGTGTAGATGTATCAAATAACAGAAGCTTGGATTATTTAACGGTAATACGTCATCTATATAGCGGAAACTGAGATTAAAGGATCTAGCTAAACGATCCAAAAGATAATGTGCACTTGCATTCAAAAGTTATATTAACAGAGTATTTATCCTACATAACAATTATACTTAAATAAAACCAATATCAGCTTAAGAAAATAGTTTCTTTAACTCAAGATTTTCAAAAACTAGACACTTTTATCAATTTGAATTTTCCCACCAATTTTACTTGAATGAAATCACTGCTCTTCACTTCCTGTGTATAAATGGTAACAACGGTCTTTTTTTTTTAGATCAGTTCAACTACAAAGTCAGTGTTATAAGAGTGACGGAATAGGTCAGTAAGCGGAGGAGGGCAATTTGTTCCCATTGGAATGCCGTTTGTTGATAAACGCGTCCATGACACTGGACAAATATGTTGTAGATAAAAAATTCCAGCAATTTGAAAACATCTTTTTCTTTATATTTGGAAGATGATTTGGAATTATTTTTACAAAGTATGAGGAATCTCTATCAAGAACCATATATTTGTATCTAGGTGTACCATCATTGTATTGAGACACAACGATGTATAATGTTTTTGAGTCGGGATTTGAATTGAGTATTGGGAATAGATGTATACAGTGTTGAAAAATCGCAGGTTTTAATGCTATTATATTCTGATAATAATCTTGAATTGAGGGCATCCAGAAGATCTTTCGAAAATTTTTCAGGATCTGCATTGAATTAATACCACTAAGGGAGTACCAAGTGTTGTAGAAGGACTTGACACCCTCTTTGACAACTGTGGGTATAGAAGTTAAAAGTTATGACAGAAGTTTGGTGGTACAGTTTGTAGCAGATCCAGCTATGTAACGTTGTTTCTATGGATTCTTGTGGAGATATGAATCCAGGTCATAGACGGTAAAACACAATCATCGTCTTTGGTAGTGGGACCAAAAGACGAAAGCACAGATTAATGGTTTTCCACGATCTCTTCTTTAGTCTATTGTATATAATACGTTTTGCAGACAAAAACAATGTTGTTTTGGGCTTTGTCTACTGGTACGACAACACATTTGTCATGTATAGTAGACAATGTTTTTGTTACATCGATATTTATGGGGAATCTCGTTGGTTGCGGTTTTTTTTTTTTTTTTTTGAGGTAGGTTCAAAAACATGAGTGCCAGGACTTGTTTTGTAACGGGAGTGTTGTAGGATGAGAGAGTAATCAAGGAAACCAAGATTCTAGCCGAAATCAAAAGAATGTAATCCAGGGACAAAGACCAGCCATGGAAAACAGACAAACACGACAAAGAACATACATCAACTAAGTAACAAATGTAAATGAGCAACACGGACTACACTACAAACTGGGAGCATGGACCAGGTGCATCGGTAGGGTAGGCGTCCTCTGCTTTTCTAGAAACACCCGCCGAGTTGCTCATAAAAAGTCAAGTCCGGGGTAGACAAACGAGGAAAGGAAAACTATGACCCGTTGAATAAATCAGTTGAAAAGTTGTTTGTATGGATTCATGTGAAGTTTAGGAATCCAGTACATAGACGGTAAATCACAATCATCGTCCTTGGTAGAGAGACCAAAAGATGATAGCACAGATTTATGGTTTTCCACAATCTCTTCTTTGGAAAGAGTGGTAGCAGTGTAGGTCTTATCACTGCTATTATTTTCTACGTCTACCTCTGATAATAAATATTGGATATAAAACGTTTTGCAGACAAAAACAATATTGTTTTGGGCTTTGTCTTGCATAGTCCTCGGCGGCATCCATAAGAACTATAAAGTTATAATTCCAATTTATGGAGCGTGGTTCACAGTACGTGGGACCTTTAGAAAGGATATTACGCAGAGATTCGTTTTCGATAATGGTTAAATCTCCCGTAACGTCGTGACCAGAAGGACCATATTTGAATGGAGAGGTTTTGCAAGAAGAGTCAAGTGGTTTAGCCTTATAGTGGCGATGGCCATGACTCCTTTCCCGTCTTGGATTTTTGTCAAATAAATTTATCACATTTATGTTATTGTTATATTGGCTTGACAGGTTTTCTATACTTTTGATGTTGTCATTGCATCCGTAAGGTATTGGAGTAGGTAGTCTGCGTATCCAGTACTCCTCTCTTTCCCTACGATAGTTTTTACTTAGAACGGGACTGTTCGTAGGATGGTAATTTTTTTCTAAAATACAAACTTTCATGGAGAGGATTGAATGATCTTGTTGATTAAAGTGTTTATAAATTGTCGGGAATTTGGTGGTGTTAATTTCCGAACAATGACCGCACATTCTTTTATTTAATCGTTCTTGCGTTTCTCCGACATATATTAAACCACATAAGTTGCATTCTAATCCATATATTAAGTTTGTTGATTTGCAACTTAAGTCATCATGACTTCTTGTATGAAAGGTTTTGTTTGTAAGGGAACTGGAGAAGTAAGGGTCGGTTGCATGTTTTGCAATTATTTACCACATTTTGATATGGTACAATATGGGTCGTCATCGTTGTAGTCAAATATATCGTTTAAAGTCATGGAACATGGCTTGATAATTTTAAAATAGTCAGAATTTTTGTACTGGAATAGATGGTCTGCAGACTGAACGTGTGATTGGGTACTTGATGCGTTGAATCTGCCGGTGGGTGAGGAGCATCTTGTGTCCACCGGATAGGTTGGCATGCGACAGTCGAATGCTCACGGGACATCCCTTTGTCGCATGCTGGATTTTTTCCACTTGACCTTTCGTCAAGTTCAGACCGTACTCTTGATAATCCATTTATTTACACCTCACGCAGATGGAAGCGGATGGTGAGATGCTCCCCTGGCAGATCGACGGGGCGACCGTCTTGATCGGTCAGATAAGTCTGCATGCGGTCGTTGGTCCTCAGGGTTATGGGTGAAAGGCCAGATTCTTGGGGGGTCTGGATGATTTTCATGCCGGGATCGACCGCGAGAAAGAAGCTATAGATGGATGACTGCTGGGTGCCGTCCACGTAGCTTCCGTGAATGATTTCGCTATTCACGAGGATGCTATTGATGCTGATGATATTGACGATGCGCTCACCCTACGCGTAGCCGTTGGTGCTTCGGTCGAAGGTATACGTCCGGCGTCGAATCCAAGCACCGTATTTAGGCTATTGGGCACGTCGATAATTTCTTGATAATTTCTGGCGAGGGTGAGGGTTGCTCTCAGAGTCGCGCGATTGGCATCGAGAAGGATCTTAGCCTTGTGCTTATGGAGCCGCAGTTGCCGACGGGAAACCAGCTAGCCCAATCATCGGGAGAGTAGCGGAAGAAAATATTACGAATACTGAGGACGAAGTAGTACGTCTCCAGATTCACGAGGGCCATCTCGTAAGCTTTCTCCTCGCACAGTTGGAGGGGTGTATTGAAGCGGGTCTGGCTATCGTTCCCAGAGACGATGAGGGAGAATCCATGCTTCGGCTCGGTATTGGTGGCGATTTTCCGCAAAAGTGGAGTCCATTTATCTAACCCTCCTCAGAAGACGACGCTCATCTGCATGGCGCCGGATTGGAATTGGAGGATTCGATCGGAGATGACCAGGGCGAAGGCTTGCGTATTGGGAGGAACGTTGCGCTCGAAGTCGGCTCGGATCTGGATATCCACCGTCGACTCTTTCAGGCGCTCGGACTGATGGCTCACGTCGATGACGAAAAGGGGATCGAGATTGATGAAGTCGGAGGGATTGATGCCACAATTGCTCAGCAGACTTTCCATGCTGTAGAATTTCTTGCGGAATTCGGCGACCTCCTTATAGACCCTGGTGACCCTGCATTGGGTGAAGCCGGCGTTGAAATCCACGGCGGGATAGCACTCCACATTGAGGGTCACGTGGATATTTCGCACTCGGCAGTGGTCGAAGACGGCGGTTTTATGCAGCTGGTAATTATCCCTTTCGGTATGAAAGGGACGATGATCCATCGCGGTTTTTCTCGGCCGATTTTAGCGGCTAGACGCCAGTGAAATTGCGAACTCTGGGGCACGGCGATTGAGTCGCACTCCTTCATGCGAAATCCGCAATCGATCTTGGTCTTGCTCTGGATAGTCTTATAGAGCCGCAGCTTCTTATAGAGCTAGAACTCTAACAAATAGGCTTCTGGAACAGGGCTATGTTGTTTCAAGATTGAAGATAACTACAGAAGTTTTATGGTCGTCATCATGAACTCGTGAATCGTTATGGTGTATCCATCAGCACCATGAAAACTGATTTATTCAACGGGTCATAGTTTTCCTTCCCTCGTTTGTCTACCCCGGACTTGACTTTTTATGAGCAACTCGGCGGGTGTTTCTAGAAAAACAGAGGACGCTTACCCTACCGGTGCACCTGATCCATGCTCCCAGTTTTTAGTGGAGTCCGAGTTTCTCATTTACTTTTGTTACTTTTTATGTATGATTTTAGTTGCTTTATGTTCTTTGTTGGGTATGTCTGTTTTCCAAGACTGGTCTTTGTCCCTGGATTACATTCTTTTGATTACCGCTATAACCTTGGTTCCCTTGATTACTCTTTCTTTTCTTCGGAGGGGATGACGTGGAGGACGAACCAGGAAACCTTGCTCAAGTTTATATTTGCAGATTATGGGTCTGACCGCCTCGTTTTGATGACAATCGAGGGCACATGTAAAAAAGACATAAGTATGAGACCAACATCCGCCTTTGACGTGTGATATACAGACCACAGAATAGTTGTGTGCATGTCACTTGATCATAAAACGATTGAATTTGTTAATGTTGAAAATGGTGAATGTATAAAAAGATTGTCAAAGTCAGCAAAATGTGGAGGTGTATCACACTACAATGGTACTATAATGTACGCCTTACAACACATCGGAGTACGGGCGTATTCTATTTCTGATGAAAACGAGGTTATCAGACCAATTAAGGTATCGAAGATAAATCATTTAGCACTTTATAAAAACAATGTTTATTTCACCTTGTATACGTCGACCAATATGGTGTATTGCAGTGACAAGCTTGGAAACATAATTTGGGAGTTCAAGAATACGAGTGTTCTTCTCCGACCATCAGCTCTCACCGTTGATATGTTTGGGAATATTTACGTCATTGGTGAGAAGTCTTGCAACGTTGTTGTCCTTTCTTCTGATGGGAAATACCACAAACAACTTTTAAATAAAGCTGACGGTCCTCTTCATCCTACTGGGATAGACTGTGATAGGCAGCAGAATCAATTACTTGTCACAAACAAAGACGGAACCGCCTTTCTGTTTAAAATTAGGCAATAAAGTGTAATAACCAAAGTAAAAAAATGTGGAATTCCTGCTTTGTCCAAAAAAAAAAAAATTTGATGTACTTTATATTGAAACCTACATTTGATCAGTTTAACCTGAAAAAGCTCATATCTATCGTTCCTTAATGACGATAGTATATATTATTATCAACTAAAATTTAAAAGAATATTTTCTTCTGATTTCAATCAATCAAATTAGAGGAAAATTAAGGGGACCGGGACTCGAACGGTCATCAAAAAGAACAAAATTCAGGGATAGCGACTGGAGAAAGAAAAAATGAACAAAGAACATGAAAAAAGGACAAACCACACATTGAAAAAGGTGTTCATGAGCAATCGGGCTCCACTAAAACAAGGTAGCATAAACCAAGCATCCTCTCCTTTTCAAGTAAAACCAGCCTAGCTGCACATTAATGTCATGTTTATGAAACCCAATTGTAAAAAAGTCTAGTACAGATTAAGAAGGCAATGTTATTTAAGTAAACTCTGGCATAACGTATGAGTTTGATATGAAAACTCCATACGCCGGTGCTGAAAAGATGTTGCCACACTGCTAGAAGTCTTTGCATTTGCCGAATGATTCAGCAGTGAAGAGTTGATCAAGTTATGAAGCCAGGAGAAGATGGTCTTCTTGATGTTCTTATGTCAAAGAACATTTTTGGAAAAACAAGAGTTTCAAATGATAAAAAATTAATGTCGTCTGTGGTACAAAAATT
Organism: Perna viridis; assembly: GCA_037379345.1. Taxonomy (NCBI): domain Eukaryota; kingdom Metazoa; phylum Mollusca; class Bivalvia; order Mytilida; family Mytilidae; genus Perna; species Perna viridis. Next base: position 2,926,259 of record CM074520.1, read on the forward strand.
ATGCAGATTTTTTTTTTGCAGAATTGTGTTAAAGTGTTCATTAGCTCATTTGAAGCATAGTTCTGTTTGTGTCATTTAGGACTTATGTATCCCATGCTTTGAAGCAGTGTGTGTATAGTGAAAACGGTGACCTTTTTTTTTCCATGCAATTACTTTGCGTGTGGTTAACCCATTGTTATGAAATTTGGACATTGTTTTTCTATTGACTAAAGGAAGGTTCCTACTACTTTGTTAAATGTTTGGTTTATTTTCAACTTTTTTTTAACTGATTCCTCATAAAAAGTCCTGCTGGTGTTTTTTCAATCAGATTTCAGATATCCCATTCAGTTTTTCAGTTATAAAGGGTAAAAGAGGCCCCATCCCAAAAAATTGACTCTTATTTTTGGTCAGATTTTGAAATATTTTGATTGAATTTAAAATTTTGTGCATATAGTGTCCAAACCTGTTCTGTCCATAATGAATTGTAAGTCCCTATGCTTAAGTGTGCCAAAAACTAATATTGTGTTTGCACTCTCAAGTGTTCAGGATTTGACCACTGCAGTTGTGTCATGCTGCACTCTGTGAAGCTTTTTATTCTTATTTGATAAGACGTGATCAGCTATAGCTATAAGTGTTTTGAAGGACTTGAATTATGTAAGCATGTTGATTAAATCATTTATTGCAATTGAGCAATTAAAAATTTCCTAAAATACTCTAGTTGATAGATACATTTGGATCACACATTTTTGTCATAAATTATTTTATTATTTTTATTTATGCTTGATAAATAATGTTGGTATTATAAATGCATGTAACTAGCCTTCTGCGTTGATTGGGTTCTTGCAAGACATTACATGACTTTAAACATTTGCAACTCGTGCTTTTATGTGATGAAAAGAATTATATGAATTTAGAATTCAGAGTATAGATTACTTTTAAATAAAGTATTTTATGTTTGTGCAGTTTTTGGTTATTCTGTGTATGCAGTTAGGATCCCGAGATAAGTGTTGAGGGAACCCTTGTTAGATTTGCTGCCAGGATGCCAAATATTTATTTGGCTTTGATATTGTCTGATTTATGAAAAAGAGTCTTCTAAACTTTTCTACAAACTAATGACCTCAAGAAATCACTTTGAATCGACAGGGAAGAAATCGTCATTCCTAATAATTAGGTTTTTAATTCCAACTTCACTTTTTGTAATAGTGTAATACCCTCGTGCACCATAGTCGCACATTTCTATATCTATAGTTTGGAATAGTGATACATGTAAATGCATATTTGCAAGAATATGAATTCCATAATACCTTGTGTTGGAGGTTGGACTTGACCATATACATCTAATGATATTTCTCAGGTGTAAAACTGTCAATAGCAAGGATCAGTTGATCAATTATTAAAAATATACACACTTTTGAGGATTGAGCATTAAAAGGAAATTGTTATCAGATTTTAGCCTTTAAGGTGACCTTAACCTTTAACCTTTTGGTTGTTAAATGTTTCTATTATGACACACTATCAAAGTTGTTTGCAAACTTAAAGTATTGTGAAAAACAAAAGAGATAAACTGAAACGAGACACCAAAAAAAATATATAATTGATTGCCAGTCTACATCTCACGACAATGACCTTGACATTACGAATCTTAATTCATAGAAATTGGCACGGTAAAAGTCTCCGAATTTTTTTTACAACATAAACAATAACTAAAGTTATTTTTAATGCAAATGTTGAGTGCCTCAAAAAATGTTGTATTTCTGGACTCCTTGATTTCTGAGGTTGTGCCTATTTAGCCTTTTCTTCTATTTCTATTTTTAGTAACAACAATACATGTCTAAAAATAGAACAACCTATAGCTGTGAGAATTTTATTAGTTTCAATTGATAAGAACATCTTTATGGTTCCTCTTGAGGTATATTGTATTAAAGTGGTTACTGTCATTTGAATATTTCTTGCATCCCCCAACCCCCCAAAATATGGCAAAAAGGGGGTGAACATCACGTGAAGGCTCATTTCACCCAAAATTAACATGAAATTCATGCGAATAACTTCACGTGAGATTCATGTTAGAGCTCGATACAGGCGAAATTCACGTGAATTTCATGTGAAATTTACGTGAATATTACGTGAAGAAAATTTGCCTGTGTACTTTCATGACTTTTGAGGAAAAACACATTAAATTGGTTGACACGGTCATTCTAGAAGAAATTAAACGAATTTCTGTTATTAAAAAAACGTAGTTTACAAATATATTTGTATAGATCGTTTGCAATCTAAAAGGTTCTATTAGAAAATACAAGTGCAATCAAAGAGCTATGTAACATCTTGTTCAGAGTGAAGATACTTAACTTTCTGATTGACTACTTCTTTACCATGCTTAAATAAACAGTGAAATGAACTATTAACAAGTTTATGTATGTTTGCAGTGCTATTACTTCAGAGTTTGATTGTAAAATCACGACACAATATCAATAATGAATTACCTACAAAAACACAAGTGATATATAATTGAAAACACACTTGTAGTGAATAATTACACTACACTTAATGGGTTGAATTGAATGCTTGAATTTAATATTTCATAACATCTTGTCAAATTTGGAATTGGTAAAAATATGAAATGTAATACTAGATCATGTTGGAATGATTAACCATGGGCTTATATTCGAAACAGTAGATAATGTATTAAAAGTGCTCTTGAGCCCTTCTCCTAAATTTCACCATTCCTCAATTTTTAAGAAAGTTCTCTGTTATCACCAAATTCCAAATTGTGTGCGCCTCTCTTTGTGATTTGAGAAGAATGAAAAGTGGAACCTATTTTATCCAGAAAATTTGTTCCTGTGGTGGGTATTTTCCTCACGCCCATGTGTACATTGATGGTCATTGTCATCCCTCTGAAAATTGAGGAATTCTATATCATGGGAGAACTAAACGAACCACTGTCTGGCTGTTCCACCGGTGATGTCGTTTCGCTCCCTATACTAAGGTAGCGCCCTCTATCGCAAGGCAGGAATAAACAAGGATAACTTGTCATTGCATACTTGATTGTATGAAAGAATAAAAAAACATTGACGAGCAAATCAAATTTGTTCATTTAAAATGAAATTGAAATAATCCCTATAATTGTAATGCTTCTGTACATCAAAGACTAACTTGGATTTAATTAAGAATTGTTGAAAATAAGAGATGTAATATAAGATCTTGTTTATATTCGAAACAGTAGATAAACAAATCGGCTATGAAAAGAGCAAAAAAAAAGTACCAAATGGTATACCAACAACTTGTCTGTATACTGTATACGATGCTCCAGAAATCTCCTTAATGATCGGTGACTCCCTTGTTACTACATTGCTGTTCAATTTGGTAAAAAAAAATAAATATCATCCACTAATACAAATGCAGCTGCCGAAGTCAAATACTTTGTGATCTACAAAACAGATCAATTCAAGCCGTACATGTAAGATACATTCCTTATCAAAGCTACCATAAAAAAACATAAATTGTACATGTCAAATATGTCAATTTTCCCTGATAAATACCAATAACTACTGAAAGATTTTTATTGCAGACAAATTTTATAATAATATATATAAAATATAATATAATAAATAATATAGCATTACAAAGGCAATTTGAAAAGACTATTCTAACACTTTATTATCATTCTTTTAGAGTATATTATTTCACGCCAGTGACTCCTGTTATAAAATAAATTATATTGTGCTGGTTTTAAGGTTTTGCAAAGTATCTTTATGAAATTAAGAACATCGTATGATTTATTAAGAATTATTCTTAGTGTATAAAGCATATTATTTTGAACATTCAGTATTTATTTGTGCAGACAATAAAACACACGTTATCATTTTGGGTGCATACATCTTTTTTCTTCTGATCGGCGAAGTTGTCTAAATTTTATGTTTGAATTCTAAATGATATCTGAAGTCATTTTCAGATTCTATCAAGTATTTCTATATCTAAAAATATTTTACTTTATTGAACTGACATACTTTTTGCATAATAATAAGCATTTTTACAGGACATGGTACCTTCGGAAATATCATTGTCGACTTGGAACACTTCTGTGAGTTTCTATTTTTTTTTGTATATTATTCCTTCCATACTTGCTTTCCCATAAAATACGGTGTTAGAATTTGTTTAACAATGTGTGTTTATTTAATTCCGATTTAGTATTCGGCATCCTAAATGTCATATCAAAGTAAGTTGATCATCATGTTTTTCTACGTAAAGTTTTTTATTTTCTTTTTTTAATTTTCAAAGGCAACAATTTTTAAACTTTTTTTTCTTTAAGATTTCCCTTCTGTATCTCTTTTACAAGTTATCAAAGTTGGATCCAGTCGCGACTCATTAAAACTTAGAACCAGATTTTCTGTGTTTTTAATGTATCAAAAGATCAGCAAATTTTGGCTACGGCCAATTAAGAAATTTTGATCTCTGATAAATACAAGACAAGTAATTAACCAAGCAGAGACAGATTTAACAACGCCCCTCTGATGAAAATAAGTGTAACATATTGCAGCTTTTACCATTATTGTTTATTGTTGCAGTGCTTACAGTGCTTGTTTAGCACCCTTATGATTTAATCTTTCCTGAAGCACTACATATACTAAACATATTATTACAGTTGCACGTTTCAGATTAAATGATTGTAAAATGAGTTTAATTGGGTAATTAAAAACTATATCATAGCCGTTGTTAATACATGTACTGTAAATGTCCATTGTTTAATTGGTTGTGTATTACAATCACATAAATATTACAAAAGTACCATCATTACAAGTGTCTATGTATTAATAGTTCCATTCATATTTTATATTAGTTAAGTTATTGTCCTATGATTGATATTACATCAAGGCACGTGGATAGAATAATTCTTAGTAATACCCACAATTTGTCATTTTTAGAAGTCGCGACATGTCATTGCAAGTAACAAGGGGAATTACTTATGAGTTGGAATCTAAGAATCAGGCAGAATTGGAAAAAAAGGAGACCATTGTCACAGGCATTTGACAATGTGGGCACACCGTGTGAGGTCTATTTAAGACGAATTTAAAGCAATTATTTGTTGCTGGTCCTTCTGGTCACGTCGTTACGGGTTTAACCATCATCGAAAACGAATCTCTGCGTAATATCATTTCTAAAAGTACCGTGAACCGCGCTTCATAAATTGGAATTATAACTTTAAAGTTCTTATGGATGCCGTGAAGGACAATGCAAGAAAATGGATAAAACGAGAACTAGAAGACATTGATTCTCTGTCAGAGTAGTTAAAATTTTCCAATTTTTCAAAGACTCCGATGTAGCAAAAACATTGTCTACTATACATGACAAATATGTTGTCGTACCAGAAGACAAAGCCCAAAACAACATTGTTTTGTCTGCAAAACGTTTTACATCCAATGTTTATTATCAGAGGTAGACGTAGAAAAAAATAGCAGTGATAAAACCTATACTGCTACCACACTCTCCAAAGAAGAGATTGTGGAAAACCATAACTCTGTGCTATCCTCTTTTGGTCTCTCTACCAAGGATAATGATTGTGATTTACCGTCTATGTACTGGATTCCTAAACTCCACAAGCATCCATACAAACAAAGTTTCATAGCTGGATCTGCAAAATGTACCACCAAACCTCTTTTAAAACTTATAACTTCTATATACTCACAGCTGTCAAAGAGAGTTTGCAGTCCTACCACAACACTTGTTACTCCCAAATCATCTTCTAAGAAATCGATGGTAAAGGAAAGCTATTGACCAAATTTTACGAGAAACTTGATGACTTTTCATTCAGAATTGTCAACTTTCCTTCCATCTGTGGCAAAATCCCTTTAGCACCTGCGTATGGAGTGTTCATACCACAAAGCATCAGTTATGAAAGAGCTTGCTGAAATGAATACCAAATCTGTCTGTTAGATCACAAAGTTTTTATTCACGGTGTTGTTTTTTTTTTCAAGAGAATTATTATAAAATTGATCAAGCCAGATTCATCAGTACATTCAGTTGATACATTTATGTTGCGTTTTATAGAACGTTAACAACGGCCAGAGCGATTTACCCTTCAGACATAACCAATATCAGATTCACGGAGTATTATTTCGTCATGTATAAGTTCTGCTATTAAGGATGTGAAAATTTTCACAGGACATAACCAGTTTATAGTTTTATAAATATCACTTTGTTTAATATCTTTCCAAAAGACTGTATTTACTTACTTTAATGAGCCAGACAAAATGTGTACAATTTTTTTTTAAATATCAAATATATATCCAGGTAGGATACTAAGTGAAAGAGGCATTTATTTATATTATTATTAATTAGGCGTGTAAAATAAAGAATAACAACCACGACTGCAACAGAACCAATGATTTCACAAGTACATAAAATGAACTTTATTACGAACTTTCTCGAGATGAGTGAATTTAATCTTGGTATTCACTTTCTCTAATTTCTCTAATTGATTATTTTCCTTAGCTTATCGTAAAAAATATAATTCGGAATTTCGATGTTTTTTTTTTTTTTTTTTTTTTTTGGTTTTGTTTTTTTTTTTTTTTGTTTTTTGTCTTGTACTGATAAAATATCGATGAGCCACAATTGCAATTGTTTAGAGGAGCGCCTGACCTAGTGGTAATATCAAGGGCCCATTTCCAAGGGAAAGTATCATTTTTATAAACAAGTGTCGGTAAATCATTTTATTCTATATAATAATGATAATAATCTATATAATGAAAATGTTAAGAAAAAATGCGTTATTTTAAACGTTCGATAGCAGCTATGAACGCAAAGTGATATCATCAGTTTTTAATCACAAGTGATGATTGTGACAATGAATGTTAAAAACAAGGTTTTCAAGACTTTATTGATCTAACAAACACTTGTGATTAGAAAGACTTCCAAGATTTCGAAACACACTTATTGTAGCAGACTACTTTGTAAATTGTATGCTACAACGATAATACGAACATGTTAACAAGCATGATTTCCTACCACTTTGCAACGCTTTATCTGATTACATTACGTAATTTAAATGTAAGTTTGATGTTGCACTTTTGTGACGAATTAATGACGTAGGTAACTTCAAAACCTGGAATTAAATGCACATTCTCAAACTATTTGGATTTTTGGTTTTTTTTCTGTTTTTTCTTTTGTTTTGTTTTCTTTTATTTGTTATAGCTTAGAAGCAGCGAGAAATAATAGATGCACTTTTCCGGATGCTTTTAATGTTATTTTCAGTTTCCATTTATTTGTCCTTCTTTGCATCAAGCTGTTTTAGAAGTTGATCAGTCGATTGATAGTACTCCAGTACTCTATATGTATAGTCACAGTGCGTCTTTGTTTGAATGCATACTAGAATCTTTAAGGCATTTAAGACGAGATTTATATTTTGGTTTCGCTTTGTTTGAAAGTTATATACCGATAACTGATTCCGTATAATATTAGTCAGATTGTCATCCTAGTTGTCTTTCCCTCAGAAACGGTCAAAATAGGAAAACACTTCTTTTCTCGGCTGATGTTTGATACATGGTATTGTACTTTATGTCGAATTTAATATAATAGCCCCATATTAATTGTCACAATAAAACAAAATTGACGGGTTAGAATTGAGAATCAAAATTATCAAATGCCTCGATAATGTGCACAAAAGTTAGACTTACCGTTTCAATCTATTTTGATTATTCCGTCAATGCTACAAGATAAAGAATTTTGAAGTCATGTGCTCTACATGTCCACATGAGATAACTTGTTCTTACGTTGGTGTTCATTTTGATGAAATTAAAAATTCTTTCAAATGTTGTCATGAACTTTTATTGAAATGAAAAAACAGTCCTTGCAGATGTGTGTACAAATGTCACAGGACAAGTTAGAAAATACGAGAAACATGTTTTGCAATGTGATGTTCATTTGAGATATTGTGTCGCATTCATCATACGTGATGTATATAAGTTAGAAACACACTATGCGAACTGCAGAGGTACGTTATTTACAGAGTCATGTACGTTAAGTAGTAATTCTCGCACGTTTAAATTCATGATTATTCAAAGTTTACTTTAATTATATATCTTTAATGAGCATGCTCCCTTATATGCACACAAAGTCAAGTCTCCACATCATAAAACAGCACACACTGAGCAGGTTTCTCGAAATTAAAATGCAAAATGCATTCTGACCAAGGAAAAAATAGATATATAAGACACGACAGTTTTTTTTATATCAATTATGAGACCACTTCTACAACTTTCGTACAATTACCTCCTACTGACCTCATTTCATTTTGTAAAATGAATAATATAATGTTAGATGTTAAGTGATGCACAAATGTTATTAAATGGAATAATATGTATTTATCCCAACTGTTTTTTTTTATGACAATAAATTACATTCACGGTTTTATTGCTAACAAAATTTATCAAAGTCTGAAGGATACCCGTCAAAAATGGAGATAGAATGAGACAAGACAATACAACTGATCTGATGTCAATCGTCAAAATGCTGTATGCATTATTTTTATTGTTGTAGACTAAGTAGATTTTCTAAATTAAAAAGCGCAAAATCGAGTGTTGAACATTTCTGTAAATTTCTTCTAAATGTCTTTTAAACGGATATTTTAATACTGTCCAAACATTAGTATTAAAATAACAAGGATGAATATAACGAGAATATGTCTGGTGCATATGTCAAAACCCCACTGGGATGAAACTGTTACCCCAAAGCCACCAATTGGTCTTCATAAAAATCCTCAAAACACTGGACAAGAAGCAGCTAATTCCAAAACATCATTATACACAAGTACAGAGAAATAGTTGCCGATTTATTCTCAAGTAACTGAAAAATAAACAAAAAGTGAAAACGAAACAAGACATACAGAGGTCAGAGATTCCTGACTTGGGTCAGGCACAAACAATGCGGCTGGTTTAAAGTACTTTGGCGTGATCACAATCCTCCCCTTTGAAATCTGGCCACTGTGGGAAAAAATGACACAATTAAACAAACCTGAAAAAGGTCTGAGTCCCTTGTTACTAATGAAATAAAGAAAATGAATATAAATTACACAAATGTACAAACCTAGGACTACTACACTGACATACCACCTTCTGACCAGTTTAAACCAACAAAAAGTTTTGTGCTCATCGTATGTTAAATCAATTCCAATTCTTTCCGTGGATGGTTGAAAATCACGGTACGTCATAAGTCATAAAATAAAGCCTAAGCCCATGTCATGTCAAAAACTGCTTCTAATTTTAGTGTCTTTATTTTTGTCATGGTGAAAAATACCCGCACAAATTAATCCTTTACAAATAAATTTGTATTTGAGAGTGAGCTCCTCGTATCGGTTGGAAGAAAAAAAATTCAAAAACCTTGATGTAGTAATTTATTGGTTATATAAAGATTTTTTCGTTAAAATCCAAAACATTGTAACAAACACGAGCAATTCGAACCAATTGTGAAATATGAACACCATATGATGGTTACATGGAGGTGTCACAATCTTATAATGAATAGATGGCAATATGGAATTAAAAATCATCCCTTTTATTGTAAATGTTAGTGTTAAGTTTACTATTATCGATATGAATATAACGATCAAGAAATGGACACTCTTTATTATTAATATTTTCTTAATTCAAAGACAATTCTACGTGATACATATCTTTAGTATAAGTATTGGAATAATGCATACATTTTAACAGCACGGGCATCGGAGTTACTTATTACACAACCTACTTCATTTGACATTCATCGTGTAAAAATCTTAATAAAACCTAAAACGACAAGAATGCATTATTCTTATTTAACTTGAAGGACATTGTTGACATTTGCTCTGTCTATGACGTACGATGTCAAAATGAATGAAAAAGAAGGCAGTACCCCAGGTGCAATGAATTTTGTAGTTAATCGTTGAAATGATAATAGGATCTGTACAAAAGAAATAAATACTTATTACAATACTTGTCAGTTGTATTATGATTCTTGTATTATGTAAGAAGTATACATAAAAGCTTTACTTGATAACAGGAAAAAAGACATCAGCTCTCTAAAATATACATGTGGTAATTACATTTCTTGTTGCTATTGTGCTCTTGCTCTAACATTGCAATTTACAACACAATTCCCTATGATTACATTTGATAATGTATGAGCTTCAGTTAAAGCACGATTTTTCTGTTTCAAGTTAAAATATCACGTGTTCATCATAATGGAATCCGGGATTGGTACCAAAGAACAATATTTAACCAGTCATATCCCTTGAAATGCTTTTCTTCAGAATACAGGGTTATAATGCTTATCGTCATGTCATGTTTCCTGGTTTGACGGTTTGTAGGGACATCCCATAACTTTTAATTTATATATATATATATAACCGATTTGAGTTTTTTACGAGGAATTTGTTGTTGATCATATCGATTTAGCGACTACTCAACACAGTTTTCTCATACATATAGATATAATGATATTATACGTAAACTGAAAAAGCATCGTTTGTTCGGCGGGTTTTTCTATACCATGAATTATCTATACAAAAGGGAATGTCTGAATATAGATCGGTACAGATATCGGACATAGCTGTAATTTTATTATCTTTTATTTTTATTTTTTATGATAAAAGGAAAGGTAAACAGTTAAGTTAAGCGTTAAAGAGCCCGGATGAATTTATCCCGCCCTGCCTGTCCCGTGTTATTCTTTATATCTATAAATGACAGTTAGTATATCGGTTCCATCTGCACTAGTGCTCAAGTGTTTTGGAAATTTAGATCGTTAGCTGCATTTTTAATTTATTCAGGAGTACTTCATTAAATTATGCATAGCATATGCTTAAAACATGTTTGTGTGTTCGTTACTTTTGCTTTCTCTCTATATAAATACAACTCTTTGGTTTACGGGAATGCAACAAAAAAGTAATCAAGTGAACCAAGGTTCTAGTGGTAATCAAAAGAATGTAATCCAGGGACAAAGACCAGACATTGAAAACAGACATACACAACACAAAGCTTTAAATAACCAAAGAAAAAAATAACCAACAAAATAACCAAAACAATACATAAAAAGTAACAAACGTAAATGAGCAATTCGGACTCCACTAAAAACTGGGAGCATGGACCAGGTGCACCGGTAGGGTAAGCATCCTCTGCTTTCTAAAAACAACCGGGTTTGCTTATAAAACGTCAAGGCCGGAGTAGACGAAAGAGGAAAGGAAAACTATGACACGTTGAACAAATCGGTTTTCATGGTGCAGATGAATACATCGTAACGATCCACGAGTTCATGATGACGACCATAAAACTTCTATAGTGATGATTTCAGACTTGCAGCAACATAACCCTGTTCCAGAAGCCTAATTGTTAGAAGTCTGGCGCGATACAAAACGTCTGCGTAGTTTCGACAAGATATGCATAACGTATGAGTTGTGATATGAACTCTCCATATTCAGATGCTGAAGGAATGTTGCCACAGGTGAAAGGAAAATTGACAATTCTGAATGAAAAATCTTCACGTATGTCGTAAAGTTTGGTCAATAGTTTTCCCTCACCATCGATTTCTAAGTGTAATTTAAGATATGAGGCTGACTCTCACAGCGTCTACAGTATCCTTTAACTCAAGTTCTTTGGGGTAGATACGGTATATCAAATCCCCGAAATTAGGATTGTTTAAAGATAATACGTCATCTATATAGCTGAACTGAGATTAAAGGATCTAAATGGTATTCTTTCTTTCTGATAAGATCAGGTATAAAGTTAGCCTCATATGAGTGAAGGAATAGGTCAGCAAGAAGAGGTGCAAAATTTGTTCCCATTGGAATGCCGACCGTTTGTTGAAAACCACGTCCACCACACTGGATAAATATGATGTCGTTTAAAACTTCGTGAACATTTCCTTCTGTATATTTGCAAGATGATTTGGAATTATTTCTTACAAAGTATGATGAATCTCTACCAAGAACTATATATTTGTATCTAGGTGTACCATCTTTTCTTGAAAAACAACAATGTATAATGTTTTAAGTCGGGATTGTAACTGAGTAAGGGGAATAGAAGTACACAGTGTTGAAAAATCATAGGTTTTAATGCTATTTTATTCTGATAATAGTCTTAAACTGATTGTCTCCGGAAGATCTTTCGAATTTTTCAGGATCCACATTGAATTAAGTTTTGAAAGAGATTTGGAGGTACATTTTGCAGATCCAGCTATGTAACTTTGTTTGTATGGATTCTTGTGGTGTTTAGGAATTCAGTACATAGACGGTAAATCACAATCATCGTCTTTGGTAGAGAGACCAAAACAGAATAGCACAGATTTATGGTTTTCTACAATCTCTTCTTTGGATAGTGTGGTAGCAGTATAGGACTTATCACTGTTATTATTTTCGACGTCTATCTCTGATAATAAACATTGGACGTAAGATGTTTTGCAGACAAAAACGATGTTGTTTTGGGCTTTGTCTGCTGGTACAACAACATATTTGTCATGTATAGTAGAAAGATTAATCAAGGGAACCAAGGTTATAGCGGTAATCAAAAGAATGTAATCCAGCGACAAAGACCAGACATGGAAAACAGACATACAAAACAAAGAACATAAAGTAACTAAAATCATACATGCAAAGTAACAAAAGCAAATGAGCAACTCGGACTCCACTAAAAACTGGGAGCATGGACCAGGTGCATCGGTAAGGTAAGCATCCTCTGCTTTTCTAGAAACACCCGCCGAGTTGCTCATAAAAAGTCAAGTCCGGGGTAGACAAACGAGGAAAGGAAAACTATGACCCGTTGAATAAATCAGTTTTCATGGTGCTAATGGATACACCATAACGATCCACGAGTTGATGATGACGACCATAAAACTTTTTAGTGATGACTTCAATCTTGTAGCAACATAACCCTGTTCCAGCAGCCAATTTGTTAGAGTTCTAGCGCGATACAAAAAGTTTCGTCAAGCTCTGGCATAACGTATGAGTTGTGATTTGAACACTCCATACGCAGGAGCCGAAGGGATGTTGCCACAGATGAAAGGAAAGTTGACAATTCTGAATGAAAAGTCATCACGTTTGTCGTAACGTTTGGTCAATAGTTTTCCTTTACCATCGATTTCTAAGAGTAGGTCAAGATATGAGGCTGACTTAACAGTGTCGTCTTCTTGTTCTCTAGCGTAGTGCTCCACGGAATTCATAAGAACTTTAAAGTTATAATTCCAATTTATGAAGTGTGGTTCAGGGTACTTGGGACCTTTAGATAGGATATTACGCAGAGATTTGTTTTCGATTATGATTAAATCTCCCGTAACGACGTGACTGGAAGGACCATTTCTGATTTTGCAGGGATAGTCAGGTGGCTTAGCAATGAAGTCCTCAATCTCAAGGTTCTACAATAGCCATTTATTATTGAAAAATGTTGGATGCAATGGGTGAAGTATAGGAATATGCAATAATCGGTACTGATTTGTCTTTGAAGTAAGGGGCATTTTGTTGGTGTGATAGAGGATGTTAGCCAAATTAATTGCTTTGTTGACAAACGGTAGTGGAAGAAATGATCATTGTGCTTCATCTAGACTTTTCACACAAACTGGTTAAAAGAGTCTGTGGAAACCAATATCCAAAATGATGGTAACAAGTCTGTATAATGATGAGGTAGGGTCAGAAAAAGGAGTTTTAAGACTTGTTTTGTAAAGGGAGTGTGGTAGAATGAGAGGTATAGCCATGGCCATGGCTCGTTTCCCGTCTCAGATTTTTGTCAAAAAAATACATCACATTTATGCTATTGTTATAATGGCTTGAAAGATTTCCTATACTTTTGATGTTGTCATTGCATCCGTAAGGTTATTGCAGTACCTAGTCTGCGTATCCAGTACACCTCTCTTTCCCTACGATCGTTTTTACTTAGAACGGGACTGTCCGTCGGATGGTAACTTTTCTATGATACGAACTTTTCTATAATACGAACTTTCATAGAGAGGATTGAATGATCTTCTTGATTGAAATGTTGATGAACTGATTGGAATTTGGTGGTATTTATTTCCGAAAGATGACCGCACAGGCGTTTGTTTAATCATTCTTTCAATTTAAAAATCAATCATTCAATTTAAAAAAATATATTAGGTGGTAGGTTCGCTTCTATGTCGTGTAAAGCATGCAGTGGATGTATTGCTATCAGTGGTGAGCATTGACAGTCTAACTCGGCTTCAATAGTAAGACGTTCAAAATTGCCGTGATGAGGGAACAAAGATTCTAGAGGAAATCCAATGAATAAAAAAAGACCAGACAGAAAAAACAGACACACACACCAAAGAGCATAAAATAATCAAATGATCATAGTTGGATTAAGTTATGCATACAATATTTTTAGGGCGTAAAAAACGCAATCGGTGCTGAGTTATGTTATCAAAATAAGAAAATCATTATTCGTGAAGAGGCCATAATATAAACACATCTGCCACAACTGAACTGCACTCTTAACGTTGAAACAACGCTTTAACTATTTGTTTTTTTCTTTTTTAAACGTCATCCTTGATACGCATCAATGTGACAGAGTTGCACCGGTCTAATATTATTGATGTTTTTGTTCATATGTATAATTGTTTGAATACCTTGTAAAAGTCATCTGTAGTCTACTTGGCGAGTTTGAGTAATAATGCATCTGATAGAAATGTGTTAATTTATGAATACAACCCTTGGTAATACTTGATTACATTATTATTACGTCATATTCAAATTATTGTTTTATCAAAAGCAAAGTATGATTGGTAAAATAATGCAAATCAAAATATGCATTTACCCACATCGCTGATGCTAATGTGATGTACTCTGATATATAGAAAGGTTTTATGAGGCCTTGAACACTTGGTACAGGAATGAATTATTGTCAACTTTTCTTTCATCTGTGGCAACAACCCTGCAGCACCTGCCTATGGAGTTTTCATATCACAACGCATACGTTATGCCAGAGCTTGCTGTAACTACGAAGACTTTTGTATCGGGCAAGACTACTTACAATTGGGCTTCTTGAACAGGGTTATGATCCTACAAGATTGAAGCCATCACTACAAGAAGTCATAATGAACTGGTGAACCGTTACTGTGTATCCATCTCCAACATGAAAACTGATTTGTTCAATGTGTCATAGCTTTTCTTTCCTCTTTAGTCTACCCGGACTTGACTTTGTATGAGCAAACTCAGGGGATGTTTCACTTACTTTTGTTACTTTTATTTATTAGTTTGGTTATTTAATGTTCTTTGTTGTGTGTGTCTATTTTCCATGTCTGGTCTTTGTCCCTGGATTATATTCTTTTGATTTCCGCTAGAATTTTGGATCCCTTATTTACTCATTTAATATTCACATCATACAAAACAACATATCTACTAGAATTATAAAAAAAAGTCTGTCTTATGGAAAAATTTATTTGACAAAGAATATAAATGTAAAAATTAAAGTCAGTTTTGGAATCCAGGAATCATAAGAATAATGCATTAATTGTTTCATAGGGAAAACGTTGAAATGACCAGCCAAAACGGTCAAAAGATCTTAAATGTATGAATTTCTGTACTAAATTAAGTTGTTTACAATTACAATTATCTAGATCGGTTAAAATAGAATAAATCCCAAAGGAAAATACAAGTGCAATAAGAGGCATAGCATAAAAGGTAAGATTGATAAAGCCAGAATCTTTAGTACAAACAGTTGATACATATCACTGTGGTGTTTTACAAAAAGTTAACAATGCTCAGAGTTGTTTACTCCTGAGAAATTATAATCATTTACACAGGGAATAACCACTTTTACAATTATCAATATGTCAATCCCTTTCTAATAGACTATGAATACTTAAATAAGGAGCATGATTTAATACTGATCAGTGCAGAGAAGTATACAAGCTTTGGACTATAGAATATAAATATACATTTTAAGATCACTAATTGGATAATGTAAATATAGAACATAACAAACACTATTGCAACAAACTTACTGATTCCGAGTGGGAATGGCATGCTTTTCTTTCTGCATAATTTCTCTTGACCAGTGATTTTGGTATTCACACTCTTTGATTGATTGTTCTCCTTATCATTAAGACTAATAGTTTTGAGTTGTCATGTCTTTTTTATGCTTTTTACGACAATACTTGTGGATCTTTTTGCATATCGATGAACCACTATCGCCATTGACCAGTGGAGTTTGAGCGCCTAATCAAGTAATGATACCAAACGTAAATTTTCTCAGTGAAATATTAATTTTATTTAATTGGAAATTGTTAGTAAATCACTGCTATCTACAGTCAACTCTCTGGAGATAAATTTTAATTTTAAATTTTCTATCTACTGCGTTGCGTTATTTCAAATGTCCGATGGCGGCTATGAATGTCATTTGCAGGAAAACCCAACCATCTTTCAAGATGGATTCACCTTTTGTCATAGATTTAAGAAATAATGACGAGGGTTTCTATGCCTGAAAATAAGTTTCTCTTCTTTAGAAATATTCCATATACATCAATCGCAGATATCTGTCATATCGTTCAATGTTTGCATCATTTCGTTTAAGATCGTAGAAGACCTTTCCCTGTTGATTACTTCCTTTATTGCGGGGGGGGGGGTGTTCTTCTCATCCTTTATGTGTGCATGAGAGAGTAATCATGGGAACCTAGGTTCTAGCGGAAATCAAAAGAAAGTAACCTAGGGAGAAAGACCAAACGTCAACTGGTGAAAAGTTTTTTCTTTCTTTTTTTTACACAAGGCAAGCAAAAGAAAGTTTACAAATGATACGTACGCAATATTCAACACGAGAAACAGAAGCATCATTGAATAAAGATCTCTCTTGAGGTCCCTTAATATCAGTTTAAAAGTATTTCCGACATCGGTAAACCGAATATATTTCTAAACAAAACAAATATTGTGTCCAAAAGAGCTTCGGATCACTGTATTTTGAAAAAGTTAGATTGAATATCTAACTTTACAGTGTATTGCTTTCTTTATACCTACTTTCTATGTAATTATTTCACTTCATTTGTTCTCAGCATAACGCTTTTTGTAATTAATGATAAAGCATCAGTTGGCTTCTACTAAAGTGTGTGCTCAAATGCATCAAAGAATTACGCAGGTTCAAACACAGTTTAACTTAAAATTTGAATAAGAGGTGAAAAACTATTTCTATTAAAATAAGTCAAACAAAGACAGGGTATGTGCCATGTTAATCACAAATTTAATGTACTTTTTTCTTAAGATATATTTTAGCTTGAAGAGCTATTATGTTGAAGTTGGATTCTCCTAATCCAGAAAAAATTCATGTCGATAAAAACATTTTAATAACATGCTAGATAAACATACACAATTTATAGAAAACAGTGTTTCTTTTATTCTTTTCATTTGCTTGTGTAACTTTGATTATTAGATAGCAAATTTTAATATTTAAAATTTCAATAGTAATAAATTGTATGTATTATAGATGCTTATCCTGACACATGTGATGTAAATATTTTGTTATTGAATGCTGATAAAGGGAACAAAGGTGCTGGCAAACCTTTTTATCTGTTCTAGTTTTGAATTTAACCTACCCTCTTGTCAATTCATTACCTGTACCACAAAATTTTATTTTGTCAAAGATTGATGTAAACGAGGAAAGATTCTGATAACACTATATAAAAGAAGTAAGCGCAAAACTGCAAAAAGTTACATATTCTTCGTGTACCTATTGAGAAATCTGTATCTCTTCTTTTGTTTTCTTTCAATGAAAATTTATGTAAAAAGGGAACCAAGATTCGAAAGATTTTTTTAATAGTAAAGACTAGGCAGGGAAATCAGACACACGCAACAAAGAACATAAAAATAACCCAAAAAAAGTCCTTACATAGATACAAAAGTAAACAAGCAACCCGTATCCAACAAAAACAGGGCGCATGAACTAGGTGCACTGGTAGGATAAGCGTGTTACAATGGTATTTATCAGGTAAAAGGAAGTTCTCCATTTGGTCATTCAAAAACATTAATTATTCTCCTATTTAATCTTATTCGGTAGAACGTCTGTCGCGTGTATATTTGCAATATTCAAATACCACCATTAGTCCCACCTCATTGTAATATTTTGTGTTAAATAGGATTGGAAGGGTATTATTAGTTGAACGTATCAATAAGCTTTCATTTCTTTTTTTTTCTAAATACGATCGAGATAAAGTTTATTCGTAATTATTATATTGACATAATTAAAAAAAAAAACATTTTTTTTAATGGAGTCCGGGTTGCTCATTCACTTTTTCACTTTGTATGCAATATTGTAGTTATTCTATGTTCTTTATTGTGTACGTGTTTTTTTTCATGTCTGGTCTTTGTCCCTGAATAATATTCTTTTGATTTCCGCTATAACCTCCGATCCCTTGATAATTCTTTTTTTTTTAATTAGACAAATTTAAAGAACTTGATATCTAAAATGCACACAAAATCCAAATATTTGGCCCTACGGCATTTGTCGGGGGCAAAAATTTCTTAAAGTGAAAACTGTCGACCCAGACTTTCAAAATTGATCTTGATCATTGTGAAAACGCACCACGTTCAAGATGAAACTAATTAAATTGCATGTATACATTATTAAAAATAAGTAAAACCGTATTATGACAACTCAGTAATGCGGTTTTGGACATTCATTACAAAGGTTTGGGCAGTCCCAAGAAAACTGATAATCCGTTGTTCAAGAAATTGTCGTTGTTTTTTTCACCTAATTATGCTTGTAAAAGGACAGTTATTTTCATATTAACACTCTGGTTGGCTTCTATAAAATATTAACCGACTGCATGGACAATCCATTCAATTGATGACACATTCTTCGTTTTCTGCAAAACAATCATCTAACCTCCGATGGTTCTTGTCCACGTAAACATTTTGTACAGTTTGTAAACTACAGAATAAATGACGTTTTCTGACATGCAAGTGAAACAATCTTTCAACTTGAAGACTTTGGTTGGCCGAACGACCTCGTTCTAGTAATGTGAAATTTTGAACATCGTGATCATTTTCTGTGTCTTTTCTGTGTAATTGGCGGGAGGGCGTCTAGTTTGAAAGACAAGGCGCGCTTTCAGACTCTTTTCTTTTTCATGCACGGTAATTGGGAGAGAATCGTGGAAGACTGACTACATAAATTGGTCTTTGAGAACTATGGATTTAATAAATCAGAATATTTTTGATTGCAACATTATGATGATGGTATTTCAAAACCAAAGGCACACGATCACTGATGGCTTTTCGCCCTCCTTTTCATAGACTCAAGTCTATTAACCTGGGAAACTGATTGATAGCCCTAAATGACTCTGGAAAAGTCTTCTGTCAAAAGGAAAATTGTGTCCCTACCTTATTTGAGAATTTCTTCTGTCATCTCACTATCTATTGCTACACTACCTTTATTCTCCAAATTCTGATGTGATGCACACGTGTTCCAACGACTCTCATCAGCATCATTATAATCAAAGATATATGGAAAGATCTAAATCCAAACCAAAAAAATATCGTATTCAAGCAGTGCTCAAAACCAAAACTATCAAAATAGGAAGTCAAATTCATCACCAAGAGGTTCTACTATGTGCAATACAAGATATGGAGCATCACTGATGTAGGTATTTGAAATTTTGATTACAAAACATTTATGTAAATATGATTAATAATCTGATATAATTCGGGATCAAACAAGTCTGACTACTGGTGAATACCCTCGAAGACCTCCATCAGCAGTGGCATCGACCTAGTGGTTATTAAATATGAAAATGTGAATTACATATATTGCAAATTTCAATATGCTGTACATATGTTTCAAGGAGTGAGTAATCTCGCATCAGTAGCATTATAATCAAACTTAAGGAAGATCAAAATCCCAACATTTATTGTAAACAAGTACTCAAAACTATCAATGAGAGAGTAGCGGATCAAACTAGTTAGCATTGCTCACATTTTTTTCTTGTCTGGTAGTGCACTCATATATTTAACTTTGTTAGGAGAATTTCAAGACCCCATAGTTATTAACAAGTTTCAATTGTTTATTGTTTTTCAGACAGCGACGCACTGGCCAATATAAAGCTATCACTAATTGTTAGAAAAAAAACAAGAGTTTCATGATTTATATGCTCTTGGAGGGGAGATCTAACATTTCAGGTATCTTCTTAGACAAAAAAATTGTTGGTTTTATATTGTAGTAGATTAAGGTAGTAGACCTGGGGTAAGGGGAGGTAATCGAAATAGAAAGATCTTCAGTCACCAAAACGTTTGAATGACTCCTAATATCCACGTTTAAAGTGATAATGCTGTAAAAAGCTTTAAGAAAAATTCAACTTCTTGAACAAAAATGTCAGCCTTCATCAACTTTGCTTTGTGTAAACTAAGAAATTGAAGTATTGATTATATATTTAAGAGGAGTACATTGAGATGTATATATTTTAATAGGTGGGAACACGTTTGAAATGACGCCATCTATTGCATACAAACACTCCTTGAGATACTGATTGAAATATAAAATAAAAAATGTCATGAGTGAAACTGTCAGTTTTATAAATCCTTAACCTTTAATAGTTGAAAAAGATCTTATTTAAAGGGAAAGACCACCTTTGCATGATATTAGGCTCTCTTAAAAAAATCATACCCATGTAAGCAAAAATAAATAACCTTCAATGCAAAATGCGCTTTTGTAAAATGCTCAAGGCTTTGCAAAATCCGAAATCTTTAAAATATATCTGGATAGCTGTCTTGCAGAACTCTCCTATATGAAGGAAGATCATAAGCAGACTTTATTGATTTTGACTGATAGCTTCCGATTAGCTCATGACGTCACTAAGTCGGTTTGGTACTGATACAAGTACTGCATATAATATGTAAACAAAGAATATTCCGTAAATAATTCTAGGCTCCTGTTCATCGTTTCACCAAAATATGCTACCTTGTCAAGCTTACGATTGCACAAATTATAAAAGAGAAATATTCAAAAGTTTTTTGACCGACAATACCAATATTCTTCGGAAGCAGACATTAGATTTTCCTCACATATTCTAGCCTTCTGGTTGCAAAACCCGTTGTTTGTCAATATTGTCCGACGTTTGCTGACACGTTGTGCCTCAATCTCTTCCTCTCTATATTTGGATTGAAATTATAGGCGAAAAGTCCCAAAATTGCGCTTTTTTCTGACATCGTATTCAATTACGTATTAACCTTCACTTTACAAACTGACTTCGTTACGACATATCTCAACCAATCGTGGTGCCGCCCATAGGCGCGAGAAATTCAAATTCCCTAATAATCAATCGCGATTAATTAATTAAGAAAAGGAAATCATTTTGATTAAATTTAATTTTCAGATTAACATTTAACAGAGTAATCAAGAAAACCAAGGTTATAGCGGTAATCAAAAGAATGTAATCCAGGGACAAAGATCCCACATGGAAAACAGACATACACAACAAAGAACATAAAGTAACTAAAATCATACATACAAAGTAACAAAAACAAATGAGCAACTCGGACTCCACTAAAAACTGGGAGCATTGACCAGGTGCACCGGTAGAACATTGGTTCCCTTGATTACCTTTAAAACGTCTTGCTTTAAGTAGATGCGTTCAGCAAATGACCCTATCCAGCATATTACTACGTCCCATCATGCAGAAAAAAATGAATATTTGTGTTCCATAATTTTGCATCGTTCTGTACTCGACAATGCTCTTTCTTTAATATCAGTCATCATAATTTGTATGGGAAAATATTTGAGGGTATACCCCAAGTCTAGTAACTAAAGTCGATTTCCAAAATTAACAAATTGAACATATATGTAGTTTAAATGTACGTTTCTACTATTTTCATAAAGATAATGCAATTTGTTTCTTTTTCTATTCAAATTGATATTTTGATCTTGATCAATACATTACTATTGACAAAAAAGCAGAATCAATGTATTTATTTTAAGAAATCATGCAATTGAGCCACGTGTTAATGAATATGATGTACACGACCTACTCCACGTCACCTTCATCCCATAAAAATATAGCACAAAACATAAAAAGATAAGAATGCGTTGTTATTATGTAACTTAAAGGAGGTTGTTGATCTTTGTTATGTCTATGACGTATTATGACAACACATGAATGAAACAGAAGGCAGAACCCCGGGTGCAATCCATTTTGTAGTTGATCGCAATAATGATAAGAGACAAGTATGCAAAAGAAATAAAAATTTATTGTAATACTTGTCAATTGTATTATGATTATAGTATTGTGTAAGAAGTATAAACTAAGAGAGGTTTTGATAACAGGAAAAATACATCAGAACATAATTCTGTAAAATTAGCTCTGATGGTATGGCAATGAAAGTACAAATTTGCCTGTTTTGAGTTTTAAAAATTCTTTATGTTGATTTACCGTCTATGTACTGGGTTTCTAAAATAAACAGGAATCAATACAAACAACGCTACATAACTTGATCTGCAAAATGTACCAACAAATCTATTTCAAAACGTTTAACTTCTATACTCATAGCTGTCAATGAGGGTCTCTAGTCCTACCACAACATATGGTATTCCAGTAGTGGTATTGATTTTATGTGGATCCTGAAAATTGAAGTGATCTTCTGGAAACCCTCAATTCCAGATTATTATCAGAATATAATAGTATTTAACATTATTTTTCAACACTTTATACTTCTATCCCCCATACTCAGTTACACTCCGACTCAAAAAACATTATACATCGTTGTTTTTCCAACAAAAAGACGGTACACCAAGATTCAAATATGTAGTTTTGGGTAGAGATTCTCAATACTTTGTAAAACATAATACTAAATCATCTTCTAAATATTCCGAAGAAGATATGGTTTTTTTTTTTTCAAAATGATGGAAGTTTTAATCTAAGCATATTTGTCCACTGTGTTGGACGCGTTCCAATTGGAACAAATTGTTCTCATCTACTCACAAACCTATTCCTTCACTCTTATGAGGCTGATTTTATAGATCTTGTCGACATACTATAAGGAATATAGTGAGTAGTTTTTGTTTTGCATTTTCATAATGTGCTTTAATTGTTTGTTACACTTTGTGGAACATGTGGTTTCCTGTATAGTTTTGTTCTTGTAGATGCAATGGCGATTATCGTCAAATCTTGCATTCTTCCAAGACATATACATCGAATACAAATTGATTCAAATTGATACTTAGGTCAAAATAACTCCTAATTGTCTTACACTATTTTCGATTTGAAAGTTGAGAAAATATATTTGCCAGTATTTTCACTTATGTCAAGCCAGATTATATTTAATCCTATAAAAGTCACTACTGTTTATTGTTTCGTTTTTCTGTCAGACACGTACGAATTTATGAATGAAGTGTATTACTCCTTCTTTTGTTCACTTATTTCTCGTTATGAATATTGATTATAGACCCAGTGAGCCAAATGTTCTATGTTATTGTAGAATCTGGGACGCCCATTTACCTAAAGTTATACTGTTGGAGTAAGCGATATCATACTTCATAATAAGGATTAAAATAAAGATTTTTTGTTTCAAATGAAATGTATTTGCACTTGATCTCAAACATAACCCTAATCCATCACTAAAAGGTAGGTTTAAACACGAATCAATGGTGTAGAGTTGATGTTTTGTATTTCATCATCTCTATTAAACGTACAGAAGTATGACAATAATTATATAACAATAGAATATTATCAGGAATATGTCTAATTACCAGTCTTCAGCAGGTGAACCTGAAAATGCTATTTTTATAATATAAGGTAAACACGTAAATTATATGTAAAAGGGCACAGATGAACTTTTCATTTCCTCCCTGTGCTGGGTTGTTCAAAGTTTTTATATATGACTATATTTTGGTTCCATCTGCACTAATGGTCCGACATTTTAACATTCCTTCATTCTGTAAGATTATATTTACTTATTTGTTCCTTTTGAGACATGTTTTATTCATGCTTGCAAAGTGGTTAAAATTTATGCATAACATATGTTTTAGAATTTGTTTATATGCTTGTTGTTTTGTTTTTTCTCTATATAATTTTATCTTTTTGGTTTATGGGAATACAGTAAAACCATTCATTCATTAATTTACCAAATATGATAGGTTTGCATACAGGGGTGTATTGAAATAAGAGGTGAGTATGGAAAGTCTTACTCGGCTTCGATATTGAAACGTTTGAATTGCTGTTAGGATCGTGGTTGGACAAAGTTGTGCATAAAATATTCCAAGGGTATAGAAGTAATGCAATCAGTGTGTGTTATCAAATCATAATTGAATCATTATTTGTTATGAAACCTTAATACACACGAAACCAGTCATACTACAACTGAACTAAACTAACGCTTCAACAACTTCCTTGTTTTAACTTTATCCCCGTCATCCTTGATACGATGCAATTAGATGGAATAGCACCTGTCTAATATTATTGTCTTTTATTTGTTTATATATATACTTGTTGAATGCCTAGTAAAAGTCATCTGTAGTCTTCTTAGTGAGTTTGAATATCAATGCCTCTGACAGAAACGTGTAAATGTATAATACAACCCGTACGTAATTCTTGATTATATTGCAATTACGTCATATATAAAAAAAAATTGCTTTGTCAAAAGTATTTTTTAAAGCAAAGTTTAGAAAAAAATGTTATGTACTAAAAATATGTATTATATTCAGAACGCTATTGTACTAGCAGTGATGTTAATATGATGTACTCTGACATATAGAAGGATTTTATGAGGCCTTGAACACTTGGTACAGGAATTAATTAACATGAAGATCACAATGATATGGTTCTGATTATCTACGCCTACAATAACTATTAACACACATATCTCATTCTAAACATAGCTGTCAATAAATAGATCTTCAGAGAAAATATTCAGAAATGAGGGGGGATCAAAGGACTTGGCTTAGGCAAAATTATATCTCATTAGAGATCATAATCATTACCAAAATCCACGCTGCGGCAGAGGTTCGATCCGTCTCTTACTAACCGTCGCAGACAGGCTTTTCGAAATTCTCGGACACTTTTCAAATAAAAGGTCGTATGACAATAGCATAACGTCGCGTAAAATCATTCACTAACCCGACTTTGCAAGACTCTTGAATTTTCTTAGAGGTTTGGCTGAAGCGTCTATTGTGAATTTCGAACATCAGACGCTGTTTCGGAGCTTGTATCATTACATGTAACCATTCTATTTTGATAATTATTTGAAAATAAAAATTCAATCCTTCAGACAAAATATTTTTCAGATAAACTCAACAAAATTTAGCGAAAAATAAAATACTTATTTTAACAGTGTTTAAAGAGCAGATCAAATGTACTGGTAACGAATTGACTGATGTCTTGTATTTGTATCATATGTAGATCGTTCTTGTTTCTTGTCTACACATTCATGATCTGCACTTACACTTTGGCGTATTTGAATTGTCCAAATTTTGAAGCTTCGATATTTGTTGCTGATATCAATTTGATCGGGTTACTGAAAAATAAAATATTTCTATCGGTTTTGTAATTTTTGTTTATATATAGATCAGACCACATTATTGTAGACTAAATTATATCGAGCATAAGATTTTCAACACAACTGACATCATCGTTTAGTTCTGAAAAAAAAACAAGTGACTGTGTGCATGGTTAATTGACGTCACAAAAATTGTAAGATGAATCCAATTATCGTAATACATTTCGTTTACATGAAGATAACAGTATAACAATAGACAAACATACACATGTATAAACGTAATGTATAAATACCAGATCACTCTCCGTAACATTGGTTATTCTTATTGTAAGTCATAATAACATAGTCACAAGGTCATCAAAAGAGGCTGTAGATTGGCTTATAATTACATGGTCACAAGATAGTCCAGAGTGACTGAAGACGTGCTAATAAGTATAAAGTCAGAAGGTCACAAAAAGAGGGTTTTCACTATCTATAAATTAACAGTCATCAGGAGAATCAAATAACCCAGACAAAGCAAACAACAGAGAAAGAAACAACCAACAACATATAAAGAAAACACTAAAATTTAGTAAACCATTATCTCCTAAACAGAGGGACAATAGATCAGATGAACTTGTAGGTACGTGCCGACTTCTATCTGCCAGAATATTTATGTCATAGAGTAATCAAGTGAACCAAGGTTATAGCGGTAATCAAAAGAATGTAATCCAGGGACAAAGACCAGACATGGAAAACAGACATACACGACAAAGAACATAAAGTAACTAAAATCATACATACAAAGTAACAAAAGCAAATGAGCAACTCGTACTCCACTAAAAACTGGGAGCATGGACCAGGTACACTGGTACGTTAAGCGTGCTCTCCTTTTCTAGAAACACCCACCGAGTTGCTAATAAAAAGTCAAGTCCGGGGTAGACAAACGAGGAAAGGAAAACTATGACCCGTTGATGCAGATGGATACACCATAACGATCCACGAGTTCATGATGACGACAATAAAACTTCTGTAGTGATGACTTCAATCTTGTAGCAACATAACCCTGTTCCAGAAGCCTATTTGTTAGAGTTCTAGCGCGATACAAAAAGTCTGCGTATTTTCGGCAAGCTCTGGTATAACGCATGAGTTGTGATATAAACACTCCATACGCAGGTGCCGAAGGGATGTTGCCACAGATGAAAGGAAAGTTCACAATTCTGAATGAAAAGTCATCACGTTTGTCGTAAAGTTTGGTCAATAGTTTTCCTTTATCCTCGATTTCTAAGTGTAGGTCAAGATATGAGGCTGACTTCACAGTGTCTGAAGTATCCTTTATCTCAAGTTCTTTTGGGTAGATGCGATGTATCAAATCCCCGAAATTAGGATTGTTTAAAGATAATACGTCATCTATATAGCGGAAACCGAGATTGAAGAATCTAACCAAACGATATTCTTTCTTTCTGATCAGATCAGCTATAAAGTCAGCCTCATAAGAGTGAAGGAATAGGTCAGAAAGTAAAGGAGCACACTTTGTTCCCATTGGAATGCCGACCGTTTGTTGAAAAACACGTCCACAACACTGGACAAATATGTTGTCGATTAAAAATTCCAGCATTTTGTTAAAATCTTCCTCTGTATATTTGGAAGATGATTTGGAATTATTTCGTACAAAGTATGATGAATCTCTACTCAACTATATATTTGTATCTAGGTGTACCATATTTTTGAAAAAAAACAACGATGTATAATATTTTGAAGTCGGGATTTTAACTGAGTATGGAGAATAGAAGTATACAGTGTTGAAAAATTTTTAATGCTATTATATTCAGATAATAGTCTTGAACCGATTGTTTCCAAAAAATCTTTCGAATTTTTCGGGATCCAGGGAGTAACAAGTGTTGTGTTAGGATTGCAGACCCCCTTTGACAGTTGTGAGTATAGAAGTCTGGTTGTACATTTTGCAGATCCAGCTATAAAACTTTGTTTGTATGGATTCTTGTGGAGTTTAGGAATCCAGTACACAGCCGATAAATCACAATCATCTTCTTTGGTAGAGAGACCAAAACAGAATAGCACAGATTTA
Organism: Perna viridis; assembly: GCA_037379345.1. NCBI lineage: Eukaryota > Metazoa > Mollusca > Bivalvia > Mytilida > Mytilidae > Perna > Perna viridis. The sequence continues at coordinate 2,953,732 of CM074520.1, forward strand.
TGGTTTTCCACAATCTTTTCTTTGGAGAGAGTTGTAACAGTGGTAACAGTATAGGTCTTATGACTGCTATTGTTTTCTACGTCTACCTCTGATAATAAACATTGGATGTAAAACGTTTTGTAGACAAAAACAACGTTGTTTAGGGCTTTGTCTGCTGGTACGACAACATATTTGTCATGTATAGAAGACAATGTTTTTGCTACATCCGGGTCTTTGAAAACTAATGTAGCCTTGGCACTCATTGACCTACTTTAAACTTTCATTCGTTTCAAAATTAAAGACCTTACGGCCTTTAACCACTCTGACAAAGAATCAATGTCTTCTTGTTCTCGTTTTATCCATTTTCTTGCATAGTCCTCGACGGCATCCATAAGAACTTTAAAGTTATAATTCCAATTTATGGAGCGTGGTTTACAGCACTTGGGACCTTTAGAAAGGATATTACGCAGAGATTCGTTTTCGATAATGGTTAAATCTCCAGTAACGACATGACCAGAAGGACCATATTAGAATGTAGAGGTTTTACAAGAACAGTCAGGTGGTTTAGCCTTGAAGTCCTCGATCTCGAGGTTCTGCAATAGCCTTCTATAATTGACAATTTTGGATGCAATTGGTGAGGTATAGGAATATGAAATAATTGGTATGGATTTGTCTTTGAAATATGGGGGAATTTTGTTGGTAACGTTTTTATGATGGAGGATGTTAGCCAAATTAATTGCATCTATACCTTTGTTGATAAACGGTAGTGGAAGAAATGATCGTTTTTCTTCATCTTGACTTTTCTTGACACAAACTGGTTTAAAGAGTCTGTGGAAATCAATATCCAAAATGATGGCAACAAGTCTGTATAATGATGAGGTAGGGTCAGAAACAGGAGTGTCAAGACTAGTTTTGTAAAGGAAGTGTAGTAGAGTGAGAGGTATAGAATGAAGTTTGGTTCTAATGTGATGAAGTCCAAGAGGTTTTTGTATGAAAGGAAGGAGACCATCTATGGCGACTTCATATAACTTAGGTGACGTATAGTGGCGATGGCCATGACTCCTTTCCCGTCTTGGATTTTTGTCAAATAAATTCATAATAATTATGCTTTTTTATATTGGCTTGAAAGGTTTCCTATACTTTTGATGCCATTGCATTCGTAAGGTATTGCGTATTGCAGTACCTAGTCTGCGTATCCAGTACTCTTCTTTTTCCCTACGATATTTTTTACTTAGAACGGGACTGTTCGTAGGATGGTAATTTTTTTTCTCAAATACAAACTTCATGGAGAGGATTGAATGATCTTGTTGATTAAAGTGCTGATAAACTGTCGGGAAGTAGGTGGTGTTAATTCCCGAAAGATGACCGCACATTATTTTATTTAATCGTTCTTGCGTTTCTCCGACATATACTAAACCACATAAGTTGCATTCTAATCCATATATTAAGTTTGTTGATTTGTAACTTAAGATATGGTACAATGTGATTCGTCAGCGTTGTAGTCAAATATATCGTATAAAGTGATGGAACATGATTTGATAATTATAAAATAGCCAATTTTTTTGCACTGGAATAGATGGTGTGCAGACTGAACATGTGATTGGGTACTGTTAGTTGAATTGGTCGGGGCACTTTCCATACCAGATGTGAGTGTGCTAAGATTCCCATCTGGGGACACCTCATACTTACAAGACGACAGAGTGTCCAATCTGCTGTCAGGTTCGGACCTTTTTATACTGGGCGACGTCAGTTTTTCTTTCATTCCTCTTGTTAAAACCATTAATTTTAAAAAATTGTATTACTGGGTTGATGATACAAAAAATCCAACAGCAGAGGTATCGACCCAGTGGTGTGAAAGAGTAATCAAGGGAACCTTGTTTATAGCGGTTATCAAAAGAATGTAATCCAGGGACAAAGACCAGACATGGAAAACAGACATACACAACAAAGAACATAAAGTATTGCAATCTTTCTTATTATACAGTTTCTACTATCGACTGTAATATTTTTTCTAGTCGTACAAACAAGATCTCATACTATAATCTTTGGGACAAGTGAACATTAAAGTAGTAATTGGTTATCTCTATATCTTTGTCTCTCTTTTGAAGCTTAAGAGACTGTCCATTTAGAAATCAGGCAATTCATATTAAATGGATGGCACATTGTAAATTCTATCGCTCTGAATTTTTTATGTTCCAATGTAATGTTTATATCATATGTATGTCCAATAATACAAAGCTTTTTTCAAATCCACAGTGGATGGCTCAGAAAATGATTTGAGAGTTCCCTTTTGAAAGAAAGCAACCAAATTTTGAACAAAATGAAATAGTTATCTCACATTTCAATGAATTTCAACGTTTTATTTGTAATTTATTTCTTTTGAACGGTTGCATATCATAAATAAAACCAACATCAAACTTTAAGAAAGGAAGTTTTTTTTTAAATAAAATTATTCATGTGCCACCCACTGCCTGGCTTTTTCATGGACGCCCTCTTTATAGTTGGTACATCGTGGAACTCGAGTCGGTAATGGATCTGTTTCTCGATCGACATAAAAGGTAAGTGCCAACAGCCATCCGATAAGAATTTGGAATATCATACGTATGCTAATGTGCATATTGTTTTCTGACATTTTAGTTTTAATAACATGCTTTATAATATTGCATATAATAATGCTACAAGCTCTAGGTAACAATTCATGGAATAATAAAGAAAAACAACAGAATAAATAACTTCGATTCGTAAGTGTAAAACTAAGACATTTATAAGCCTGAACTACAGTAAGCCGTCAACCAAATTAATAACAGGAGCTGAACATTCCACTCTTACAAGTATTTAATCCATTGTTCTAAATATATCGTTTATTTTGATGTTAAGACGGTACAAAAATTTACAATTAATATAAGTAATGCTCGGTGTTAATGGAGCAGAGCATGATGATAAGCTATCTAAAGATTCAAAATGTGCACAAAATATAAAAGCTTTGTAACCTCTTGTTTAGAGTGCGAATATACTTAACTTGACATTGTAATAATCTATTACTAATTGGCTACCTCCTACACCATTCTTTAATAAACAGTGAAATGAACAACAAGTTTAGGTGTGTTGATAGAGCTATCACTTCATTAAACGAACAGAAATCGAGGAAAACGCTTAAAATCAGGACTTGATTGTAAAATAACTAATACAATGTATTTTTCATTCAATGCTATTGAAGTTCTAATGGGTAGTTATCTTTATCGTAGTGTTCAAAGTAAAGTCAAATTATAATCATGCTATCTAAACATATTATCCAAAAAGTGAAACAAATCATGTTGAAAGGAATAACGATGATCTGTTATGCGTAACAGTAGAGAGTAGCACAATTGGTGCCCATTTGAAAACTAACATCCTGTCTGTTTACACAGAGTCTACAAGTTTTGTAAATGACTAGTTCTATGATTTTGTATGCTTTGCCTATAAGGGATGGGGCTGTGGTGCACTCGATTTTACGCATGTTTTACCGTTAGTTGACTAGACCAAACGAGGGTATGGTCTGCGTCCGATTACGAGTTACGAATAACATTCGTTATTTCCTACAGAACAATTTTGAGCATTCCTATTTAAGAGCCCTACTTATATAGCTGACTCTCCGTCTCTATCAAAGTTACATAATTTTTTCAAGACTTCTAGACAAATGAGCTTCCTTATATCAAACGTTTCATTCGAAGAATAAACCTCATAGTAACATGAATTAATCCTGCTAACATGTTAAATGCACTGCGTTGCTTTATATAGGCGGCTTAAGAGGTTGTTCTTAGTCTAAATTACTATTTGTTAGAATATATGATACACACCAGTGGCATCTGTACTACAGTGATTCTTATTACAGAATAATTTTTTATGCTGGTTTAAAGGTTTTGCAAAGTATCGCACCATATCGAATGAATAATTTTTCTGAGAGTATATATTGATTCGATTTCGTCATCATGATTGATTTAATCGTTACGGTGTATCAAGTTGCACCATGAGAAACGTTTTGTTCATCATGTCATGGTTTTCTTTTCTCATTTTTCTACCCCGTGTAACATATGTGTTTTTTTTTCTAATCATTACATGTGTTATATCAAAGAACAATCAAATTTGCTTTAGTGGTCAATACTAGCTTCAAAACCTCAAGCATAGTTTACTTATGGTAAATAAAAAGCTTAAAAAACCCTAACCAAATGAAAACAGATACATCAAAAATGTCCTTTTTTTAATATTGGTAAATATCTTGGGGCTTCTGAAATTAATTGTAAGATTTTGCTATTTTTGTCTTTATTGTTTATGATCGCTGTATTTACAGTGCTTTTTGAGCACCCTTCACATTAAATCTTTCCTGAAGCATTGCATAAATTATTCATATTATTATAGTTGCACGATTCTCATAAAATGATTATAAAAAAACTATATAATTACCGTCAATAATAAGTCGACTGTAAGGGTAATGTCCCTTGTCTTATTATGTCTTTAATTGTAAAAAGTCACTATGACAAGTCCCTATGCCATAACGGTTCCATTAATATTATTTTCATATTTTATTTATTATCCTATAATTGAAAATACAACAAGGCACGTGTGTAAAACTATTCTTAAACACACTTTGTCATGTTTAACATTTGCAACGTATCATTGTAAGTAACAGGAAGTACATTCAACGATCTATTGATGGTATTTGTTCACGTCTTGTGAATCGTCGTAAAATTGATAAAGCCAGATTCGTTAGTACAGCCAGTTAATACGCAAGGTTGGAACATTATCAATGTTTTTTACTCCTCAGAAATTATCACTAGTTTCAAAGGGAAAAACCACTTTATAATTTATATTTATCAAATTATCAATGTGTCAACCCCTTTCAAATGGACTATATATACTAACATAAAGAAATAGGGCAGAAAAGTTTAATATATATATAACAATGTTGAGATAAAGGAACCAATTCATTCATTATACGATAATCAACTGGATAATGTGAAAATAATAAACACGATTGCAACAAATCCCAGTGATTTCGAGTGGGAATGGTATGGGTTTTATCGCATAATTTCCCCAGACCAGTGATTTTGGTATTCACGATCTTTCATTGATTATTCACATTATCATTAAGATTAATAGTTTAGAGTTCTTATGTTTTTTTACAACGTACTTGTTGATCTTTTTGTCGATGAACCAATATTGCCATAGACTAGTGGAGTTCGTATATCGATTAACCACTATCGCGATAGACTAGTGGAGTATCGATGAACCACTATCGCCATAGACTAGTGGAGTTATCGATGGACCACTATCGTCATAGACTAGTGTAGTTTGTTTATCGATGAACCACTATCGCCATAGCGCCATAGACTAGTGGAGTTTGTATATCGATGAACCACCATCGCCATAGACTAGTAGCGTTTGTATATCGATGAACACTATCGCCATAGACTAGCGGAGTTCTATATCGATGAACCACTATTGCCATAGACTAGTGGATTTTCAAGTAGTGATACCATGCGTAAATTTTCTCAGTGAAATATTAATTTTATTTAATTGAAAATTGTTACTTAATCACTACTACTGTGGAAGTACTTTAATTCGTGGATATCAATTTTGGTGTATTAGGGAGGAAACTCAAATCCGTAGATTCTTGAATTCGTGGCTTTGAGGTTTTCTGACAAAGATCAAAGGAAATCTCATATTCGTTGGGAACAGAAATTGGTACCCCACGAAAAATACTACCTTCACAGTATCTACGTAATAATCAACTCGCTGGAAACGGAGAGTTGACTTTTATTTTTAAGTTTAACGTTACTTTATACTGAGATGCGTTATTTCAAATGTTCGATGGCGGATATAAATGGAAGTCATTTACAAGAAAACTCAACCATCTTTCAAGGTGGTTTCACCTTTTTCCAAGATTTAAGAAATAAAGACAAGGGTTTCTATGCCTTTTAAAATAAGTTTCTCTTTTTTAGAAATATTCTGTAAAGCGATCGCAGATCTGTCATATTGAAGATATGTTTTTAATTTCATTGATAAATGTCCCCATTTATCAAGACATGAAGGGACACGATGATGGACGTCGCTCTTATCACAACTACAATAGGTTTTACTTTTGTAATTAATTTCGAAGGCACGATATATTTTGGAGATACTTTTTTAATCTAATCAGAAAGTCTAGGGAATATTTTTCATGACAGTACTTTAATGTATTTTGCTACAAGCAGGAAGAAACATTAATGCATTACAGGAAAATGTAACGGTCATAACGACTCTCCATTTGCAATGCTTTATATCATTACTCGATGGAATTTAAATAAATTTCATGCTGTACTTTGGTTGGATAATAATGGAATAAGTTGCGTCAATACACTGAAATATATACTGATTAAAGACAGGTACCATGATATTACAAGTACCTAAGAAACTTTGGATTTTATATCTGTTTGATTGCATGGTTTTCAGGGAATGTGTGGATGTGTTTATTATTTTTTTGTTTCATTTATTTATTTTATTTCATATCATTTTTTGATGGATGGGTGGTGCTTATAATATTCTTTTTACCGACAGGTTATTCACAGTTTGGAACAAATATACTACATTTACTTCATCCGTATGTCATAATACAATGGAGGTCAACTTGATAAACTATGTTTAATTTTGTTATAATCTGCAAATTAAAGGCAATTTAATTAGAGTGAGACATTCGGTCTTTTTTCTATCCATTAGCTGCAAATTAATTCAACAATAATCTATAATATTCTCTGTTCAACGGTTTCTTTATTCAATGATTTCACAATCATGACAGCTGCTATTTGAAATCATCTTTTTGGACTGATCAAAATAAGTCTCATTGATTGATTGATTGTGGTTTAACGTGCTATGGCAGGTACTACGTACATTTCCAGACGGAAGTGTTTACCAGTGCAACAGACTCTGCTTTTACTAAGTTTGACAGGTTGAGCTGGATCTTTATTATGCTACCTAAAAAAATTAACAGTGGGCAGGTAGGCATCCAAATCATTCGGAAAATTATTTTTGCTACAAACCATCCGGTCGGTACTCTTTTTCCTATATGCCACGTGTAAGGAGGGGAAGCAGTGACCACAATCAAGTGGATGACGGTCTCAGACATAAGATCGAACCTCGAGATCCACGAGTTCAAGTCAACCCCTTTACTTAGGTTATAAAACTTTAAGTGTTCACTTTAAATAGAAAAGCGGTTCCGTCTTTGTTTGTGACAAGTAATTGATTCTGCTGCCTATCACAGTCTATCCCTGTAGGATTAGAAAGACTATCATCTTTATATAAAGGTTGTTTGTGGTGTTTTCCATCAGAAGAAAGAACAACAACGTTACAACACTTTTCACCAATGACGTAAATATTCCCAAACTTATCATGGTGAGAGCTGATGGTCGGAGAAGAAAACTTGAACTCCCAAATTATGTTTCCAAGCTTGTCATTGCAATACACCATATTGGTCGACGTATGCAAGGTGGAGTAAATATTATTTTTGTAGAGTGCTAAATGGTTTATATTCAATATCTTAATTGGTATGACAACCTCTCTTTCATCCGAAATAGATATACGCCAGCACTCCAATGTTTTGTACACGAGAGTTCCATTATAGTGTGACACACTTCCACATCTTTCTGACTTTAACAATGTTCTCTTACAATGACCATATTCTATATTGACAAATTCAAGCGACGTGCACACAACGTCTTTTTTTTTTGTCTATACAGCACACGTCAAAAGCGGAAGTTGGTGTCATAAAAATATCTCTCTTCATCAAAACGAGGCCATCCTTCCCATAATTTGCAAATATCAAATCCGTTTCGGATACTCTTGCACAGCCTCGAATGCCATTCTTTTGGGTATTTAGAATTCCGAGTACCGAGAGTCGCCTTTCTAGATGTAGTTGAAGATCATCGATGCTCTTTTTAGGAATCAGCATCAACGTTTGAGCCTGTTTATCTTTCCATGAGTTGTATGCAAACGAAATTGAAGACTGTTTAGTTACGAATTTACCGAGGCTAATGCTAGATAAAATAAGTTCAAAGTCTTTGTTCGTTTTTAAAGTAATAGTGGTTTCATGCTTTTTTTTCGTCTTTTATAGAAAAAAAAACATTCTTTTCTTGGTTAATCACATAGTGTTCAAGCTCAGTAGCAGTAAGATAAACTAAATAATTAGATCCACTGGTCTGGATACTTTATTTGAGTTCACATGGATCTTATTTTTGAAGAAACTCGTACGTGGCATTCATCAAACTTTAATTGCTTTCTTCCTAGAAGTTACATTTTCGATGTAAACATTTATATCGTTCAACGTGTTTATCAAACCGTTTAATATCGGAGACCTATCGTTGTTAGTTTCTTCGTCTATCGGGGAGAGTTCGTCACATCCTCTGTGTGTGGATGACACACATTTTATTTACAAATAGGAATATTGTAATCATAAAATAATTCAAATTTCTGTTCATATTCTATGCAATTTTCTGATGCGTCTAGTTTGAAAGCGGGCAGTGATTCATAGCACTCGACTGTAATTGTTTTGTGAAGTTTTGTGTTTTTTAGTAATCCGTGAAGTTTCTTGCAGCTTTCACACAACGCTTCTTCGCACTGGGACCCACTTATGATGCTGACTTTATAGCTGATTTGATCCGACAGAAAGAATATCGTTTGGCTAGATTCTTCAATCTCAGTTTCCGCTATATAGATGATGTTTTATCTTTAAACAATCCTAATTTCGGGGATTAGATACATCGCATCTACCCAAAAGAACTTGAGATAAAGAATACTACAGACACTGTACGGTCAGCCTCATATCTTGACCTACACTTAGAAATCGATTGTAAATGAAAAGTATTGATCAAACTTTACGACAACGTGATGACTTTTCATTCATAATTGTCAACTTTTCTTTCATCTGTGCAACATCTCTTCAGCACCTGCGTATATCACCACTCATACATTATGCCAGAGCTTGCCGAAACTACGCAGACTATTTGTATCGCGCTAGAACTCTAACAAATAGGCTTTTGGAACAGGGTTATGTTGCTACAAGATTGAAGTCATCACTACAGAAGTTTTATGGTCGTTATATGAACTTGTTGATCGTTAGGGTGTATCCATCTGCACCATGAAAGCTGATTTATTCAACGGTTCATAGTTTTCCTTTCCTCGTTTGTCTACTCCGGACTTGACTTTTATGAGCAACTCGGCGGGTGTTTTTAGAAAAGCAGAGGACGCTTACCCTACCGGTGCACCTGGCACCTCATTTGCTTTGGTTACTTTATATGTATGATTTTAGTTACTTTATAGTCTTTGTTGTGTATATCTGTTTTCAATGTCTAGTCTTTGTCCCTGGATTGCATTCTTTTGATTACTACTATAACCTTGCTTCCCTTGATTACTCTTTCGCATTCACTATATCACAGCTTTTTTATACAGGTCACATTGCTCACAAAGGCTACAGTATCTTATTCTGGTGTCACCTTAAAGATAGATATGTTACAAAAGCGTGTCACACTAACATTAATATCAGATGAGATGATAAATGATTTACCAGTTTAGAAGACCAGAGAACAAATGAACCATAAAGACTTGCATACAACGATTTCAATGACAAACATTGATTATATTGATTTTAAGACATATTAAACCTAAAATTAGAAAGTTAGATACACAATGGTAAAGAAACATATCACCATTCTAAAAGTACTAGATGCAGTACAGGGGCATTGACAAAGGAGTGTTATGACTGAATTATTTACTGATGTTTATATCATCGACTGCAGTAAAATGCTTTTTCAGTAAATAATTTTCAGATATTTACTATACTCGGCATTAAGAGAAGCTGACGTCGACAGTAATATTCCAAAGATATTTAGGGCCCTTGTTTCATGAACTACATTTTATTTTATTATATTTTCATGGTACATGTATTTGGTATCTAATGAACGAGTAACACTATAACAGATCAAGTAAGTTCTTTTTGTTTCACTTTTGAATTTAATCGATTTAAAATGGTACTGGTGCATCAGGCAGGAACATTTTTTTGTACAAACATTAGTCTTAAATTTCCTGTTCAAGTACACAATCTTGTCCAGTGCAGATGACACAAATAAATTATGTCCTGTAGATTTTTTTTTTTTTTTTTTTTTTTTTGATAAAAGACTCCAAAGATTTAGTCATGCGAATAAGTTAATTTAACTTACCTCTTGAATCCATTTTATAATCTTATCTGTGGCGAACAATTATCATTTTTAAAGTCGTGTGCATTTCATATCCACTTCGAGTACTATGCTCTCATGTAATGTGGTTTTGTTTGAAAGACGATCATAATAAAATTGAAAAATAACTTTCAATTATATTTATAAATCAGTTCAGTTTAACAGTTTTATGGCTTTTTTACACTGTCAAAAACATTTCAAAATTGTGTATGTCTGTTTTCCATGCTCCCAGTTGATAGTGGAGTCCGAGTTGCTCATTTACTTTTGTTACTTTGTATGTATGATTTATGTTCTTTGTTGTGTATGTCTGTTTTCCATGTCTGGTCTTTGTCCCTGGATTACATTTCTTTTGATTACCGCTATAACTATGATTCCCTTGATTACTCTTCCATGTCTGGTCTTTGTCCCTGGATTACATTTCTTTTGATTACCGCTATAACGTTGGTTTCCTTGATTACGCTTGACATCATTGACATCATGGGGACAATATTCCAAACCTTTTCTTTGTTCTAAATGTCTTTGGAAAATATGTTTTAATCATGGTTTTGTATGTATTAATAGTGTGGCAGGATGGCCTAGTAGTAGTAAGGTTTAACAGACAGTTAATTGACTTGGCTAAAGGATTAATTCTTTCGCCGAATCGGTTTGTCGCTGGCATGTCACCGAGCGGTCTGGGATTCGATCCTCGATGGCGGAGTATAATTTTGTGAGTCAAATCATGCTCACCCGTTGCATTTGGTGCCCAACTAAAAAATCCGAGGTGTTTGGTTAGCCGATGAGCTAGTGTTAGAGTTGTTCGTGGTACGAAGACTCCTAAGGTGGGGGAAATGTGGCAGGACGGCCTACCTGCGTTGTAGTAGGAAGTTAGATATAAATATCCAGTTAAATGACTAGGCTAAATGGTTAATTCTTTAGCCGAATCGGATTGTCAATGGCTTGTCACCGAGCGTCTGGGGTTCGATCCTCGGTGGTGGAGTATAATTTTTTGAGTCAAATCATGCTCTTCCGTTACAATAGAAAGTTTGATATCTTTATGGAAATGAATAGGCACAATTCTGAGGGAGCATCATTTCCCAATTTACACAAACAACAAATAAGACGTGCAATATATTGAGTTTACGGACCAAAAAAGATAAATCATTAAAATTATTCTTATTTCATAAAAACAATTACCATGATTATGAATTTCCCCAAACTGAAGCCCGTGACACAGAGGAGGTTTATCAACTATAGATGTTGCACTTTGTTTCGTGTGTATGTTCATTTCCGTTCTTTTATATGTGGCGAAAATTGATCATTTTTAAAGTAATGTAGTCATCTTTTATCCACATTTAGTAACCTGATTTTATATGACCTGATTTGGTTTTGAATAAGCTATAAATTACAATGTACTTTTAATTGTAATTATAAATCAGTTCAGTCAAACATTGTTATGTCTTTTTTTAAGGGTCTAAAATGTTTAAAAAGTTCAACGTCATAATAAAAACGTTGTTTGTTTTTTTCATGCGACGATTTACCTAGACAGTCATAAATATATAATGTAAAATTGCAATGGAAATAAAGTTGTAGCATTCGTCTTTTGGCACATGCATTATATATTACCCGTCTGTATGCAAGACATTTATTCGGGTAACAGCCATTGCGGTTTAGCGGGGGTGAAAAAATGTCTTTGATATTCCTCAGATCGCAAATTACATAACTTGAACAGTCCATGAATCTTTCAAGCCTGATTGGGATGAGAGTGGCGTGAAACTACTACAAATCCTTCAATCCTGCTTCAATACAACACCCTTGGGTGAATTAGGGATTTATTGTCAAGTATTGACCCATAAGACATATTTCGTTAGAATGTATCGATCTATAAAGATGCGCTTGTTATTATGTAATAATTGATATATCCAATTAATTATATCACTGGCTAAGGGGAACATATTGAATAATCTGCATGTGACAGTGCTATTGTGACAGTGCTATTGTGACAGCAGTTCAAACCACTAGTAGCACATTTAATAGTGAAGTACTATGTTTCACGTTGTACTGAACAATAAAAGAAAATGTTTTATTGACATCTTATCTGTTTTATCTTTGCATTATATCGTGAACAAATGTTTCTTCTACAATATATGACATAGACACAAATTAACGCTCGAGTACCGCTTGTATATCGTTCCCTACAGAAAGGGGAAGTTATTGGACATATGTTAGGATTGATATCATTCCGTATAGAATGTGAGAGCTATTGGACGTTTGGAAGAATTGATATCATTTCGTACAGATTGGGAGAGTTATTTGACCTTTGGATGGATTGATATCATTCCGTTTAGAACCGGGAAGTTGTTTGGACGTTTGGAAAGTCTTGATATCGTTCCATACAGAACGGGAAAGCTATTGACGTTTGTTAGGTCTTGATATCATTCCGTTCAGAACGGGAAAGTTATTTGACGTTTGGCAGGTCTGGTATCATTCCGTACGGAACGCGGAAGATTTATTGGACATTTGGAAGGTCTTTATATGGTTCCATACAGAACGGGAAAGTTATTGCAAGTTTGGAAGGACTGGTATCGTTCCGTTGGATATCTGTTGTTAAGTTTCCATGCTACGAGGTTTTGATAGGATGAATGATTTGACAACCATCTATAGACTAAACCTCCTTATGGTTGAAAATGACAACAACAATCTAATGCTTGATAACATATGAACCATGTTTGTTTTCAGAGATTTTTGACATCCATTCGTACATTAATATGTACCTACAATGAACAGCTTTGACCATTTTCGATCGCACTAAATTATAATATTTTAAAAATGAACATAGTCGGTGTTTTCTGAGCATTGGGGCATAATTTTAATGCCATGCAATTCACAGCACATTCTGACATTTACAGTTTAAATTTGACCGCCGCAATATTTCACTAACTGTAACAGTTATAACAAATTCACATTGTATAAGATGTGTTTTATTATAATTATTATTGATGTTGATCTCAATAGGAATGAAGTGTCATTTGAGCACAGATAACAAATGAATACTTTAGATATGTAATGTACAATTGTTATTTTATCAAAATGTACATGTATTAATAATACAAACATTTATTATCATGGTTAAATCCTTTTCTCAGTTTAAAACTGATATTGTGTACAAAACAGTTCATTTTAAAATAAATGAGTTACGTTTCTTTGACTTGGCTGATATCCAATTGCAAATATCATTTTGTGTGTTTGAATAAACGCTGTTACAATACATTTTTATCATGACTCAAAGAGGTAAATGTTAATAGAATTTTATAAATTATAAAGTTACCACTGTAATTAGCCATTGCATCGATACTTTGATTATAAGACTATATCATTTTCTACTGGATTAATTGATCGCACAAAATTTCTTAATGTGAAAACCGGATTGCATTTTCTATTTTATTACTTCAAAATGAGTGCTTACGCAAGGAATCAGTAATGGTACGAAGGAGTTAAGCGACCTTTTTTACGGATTTAGCCATCATACTTTATTATTTATTTCCAGATTCTGGGAGAGAATTAGCTGTTGTTTGATGTTTGGAAGTCTTTGAAAGCATTGATCTGCGGTTGTTCCCTAAAAACCATAATAGTGGCTTGGACCTACATCAATGCTTCAACCACTGAGCAATCACTCCAATATTTATTAAACTTCGCAAAATTGTAATCATATCACCTCCAAAAATGCTGAACTTTAAGTCACTACACAAGCACACACATACCCAAGCCTTTTATTGTTTATTGACCTTTATGTCAAAAAAGGACATTTGAGTAACAATTACAACAATCTTGACTAATTCCTATTGTCGCTGACCATTTCTATGTACCAGCTCTCCGCCGTATTGATTTTTAGATTTTATCTATTACAGCTTGTAACATTTTTCTTCAAATTTGAGTTTTATGTTCATGAGAGCTAAACGGGTCCCTCAGAGATTATAAACTTTTCGTATCTAAAGGACTGCAGTCGTCATTATAACATATTTGATTGTATGAAGTATCAGTGTAAAGAATAATTAATTAATGAGTACATTGGTGGTAATGTGTACATATTTAACCGACACGACACTTGCCGTGCTTCACGAAGAGTATCTAGCAAGAAGCGAAGTACAACCCATGTTCAATTTTTTTTTAATTAAAAAACTGTTTGTACTTCAAAATGTATTTCCAACTACCATAAATTTTGCCACTTAATATGATAGGTCCATTGTCATGTGTGAAAATAGTTTTTACGTCAGTCTCAATGTTTCTTGTGGTATTACTATATGTAGTCCAACTGTGTCATGTTATTGTAGTATATATGTTGTATGCAAGTTGCAACATGTACAAAAATACTAAATTATTGTAAATGTTGCAATGTGTATGACATAAAAATACAAGTTCCAATATGTACAATTATTTCTGTACATGACGCAACTTGTACAACCTTTATCATGAAATTGGTTGCAACTTGTACAAACCTTCTAACTAGACATGTTTATATCAAACTGTATCTAGTACAGAATGCAAATGTGTGAATTTGATTTGATTAATAAATACAAACAATATAAATGAGTGAATGAAGCAATATTCACAAAGCATCATTAATGGTTGTTCTATTTACAAGTGCGAACACATACTTGTATTGCCGAAGAGCAAATAGTTTTGTCTTGAATGTGTTTGCATTGGCTAGGAAATAAAATATTGTGGTATTTAACAGCAATTAATACCACATTTATACACAATATTAATGTTGAAAACAGTATGATTACTTGTCCAAGGCGGTCAATTTATTGATTATGATTTCAGCAACTACTGTGTTTATTTCATTGAAAAATATGGAGCATGCATTAATAAACAAGAGAACAAGTGAATACTATCCACGTTTAAAGGAACTACATGCAAATAAAATATGAATTAAAGGTAAATGTTTTCACTGAGCCCTTTCACAACATATATTATTATTACTTAACATGCAATAGTGAAAACTACCATATGGTGTAAACATTAAAAATAGATCATTCTTCTCTAACATGAAATAATCTTGTTTTGTGCATGCAATACAAAATATCCAGTTCCGCAACTAAAAGATCACTTTTTTTTTTGTTTGTTTTTGTTTTTGTTTTTGATTTTTGTTTTTGTTTTTGTTTTTTTTTTTTGTTTGTTTGCTGAACAGAAAAACTACCACAGTGGTATCTATTTCTGAACTGAAGTGTTAAGGTCCCACAACTCTTACAAGGAGATGCATAGTCGTTATAGACTACATGACTTTACAAGTATTGTAACTATAGGAAAAGAAAATTCTCACAAGCAATAGTTTATTTCAAGCAAAATGTCCTGTACATTTCGTCAATATTGACTCTTCGTAAACTGCTCAATAAATAATAATGTGTAAGATGATAACTAATGAATGTGTACATAGGTGCACAAAATCAATTTCAGTATGCTGATATGTGATCTTCTCATGTACCCCTTAGTCTGTTGTCCTACTACTTTTCGAAAACGTAAGGTCCTTTCCAAAAGATCCAATGTACCGTGAACCATAAGGTATAATCTTAAACTTCTTATGGAAGCCATGAAGGACTGCGCGAGAAAATGGATTAAACGAGAACAAGAAAACATTGATTCTCTGTCAGAGTGAGTTAAGGCTTCGAGGTTTTTAATTTTGAAACGTATGAACGTTTAAGAGTAATCAAGGGAACCAAGGTTATAGCGGTAATCAAAAGAATGTAATCCAGGGACAAAGACCAGACATGGAAAACAGACATACACAACAAAGAACATAAAGTAACTAAAATCATACATACAAAGTAACAAAAGTAAATGAGCAACTCGGACTCCACTAAAAACTGGGAGTATGAACCAGGTGCACCGGTAGGATAAGCGTCCTCTGCTTTTCTAGAAACACCCGCCGAGTTGCTCATAAAAAGTCAAGTCCGGGATAGACAAACGAGGAAAGGAAAACCATGACCCTTTGAATAAATCAGTTTTCATGGTTCTGAAAGTTTCTCAATGAGTGTCAACGCTACATCAGTTTTCAAAGACTCCGAGGTAGCAAAAACATGTCTGCTATACATGTAGCGTATGTCTTAACTCCAAAATAATCCATACAAACAAGCTACATAGCTGGATCTGCAACATGTACCACACAACCTCTTTCAAAACGTTTAAATTCTCTACTCACAACTGTCACCACTCCCGTAGTGGTAGTAATTCAATCCTGAAAAAATCAAAAGATCTTCGGGAAACCCTCAATTCAAGATTATTATCAGAACACAATAACATTAAAACTTATGATTTTTTAACTCTTTATATTTCTATTCCCCATACTCAGTTAAAATCCCGACTCAAAAACATTATACATCGTTGTTACTTATAAAATAGTTGCTGATAAACTGGTCAATAACGTGATATTTAGACTGCCCACAAAACAATTGCATTGACTAAGACTTGCTGACCTTTTCCTTCACTCTTATAAGGCTGACTTTATAGCTGGTCTGATCCAAAAGAATGAACTTTGTTTTGCTAGATCCTTTAATCTCAGTTTCCACTATATAGATGACGTATTATCATTAAACAATCCTATTTTCGGAGATTCGATACATCGTATCTACCCCAAAGAACTTGAGATAAAGGATATTACAGACACTGTGAAATAAGCCTTATATCTTGACCTAAACTCAGAGATCGATATTAAAGGAAAACTAATGACCAAATTATACGACAAACGCGATGACTTTTCATCTGTGACAACATTCCTTCAGTACCTGCGTATGGAGTGTTCATATCACAACTCATACGTTATGTCGGAGCCTGTCGTTACTACGTAGGCTTTTTCTTTCGCGCTATACTTCTTACAATTAGACTTCTAGAACAAGGTTATGTTGCTACACAGCCAATGTGCCACATATGGTAAAAATAAGGTGTTCGATTCATATGATGATCATATGGTAATCATATGAAAATCATATGTTTTATCATATACGATAATCATGCGATTATCATACGATCATCATATGTTAATTTTGGCTTCAAAACATGTAATAGTCAAACTTTTGTGGGAAATATGGTAATCATGCGATAATCATATGCGAAATATATGATTACCATATCGTGCTCGATTCATATGATAATCATATGTTGCAAATCATATAGTTCTCATTAATAGCATATTTGCCTGTGTAAGATTAAAATCATCACTAAAGAGGTTTTATGGTCGTCAACACAAAATCGTGGATCGTTACGGTGTATCCCTCTGCACCATGAAAACTTATTTGTTCAACGTATCATAGTTTTAATTCCCTCACTCGTCTACCCCGGACTTGAATTTTAGCAACTCGGCTGGAATTTCAAAAAAGCAGAAGACGCTTACCATACCGGTGCACTTGGTCCATGATATTTAATTTAGTGGGAGTCCGAGTTGCTTTTGTTATTTGTTACTTTGTATGTATCATTTTGTAATGTAGTTGTGTTTGTCTGTTTTCGATGTCTGATCTTTGTCCCTGGATTAAATGCTTTTGAATCTTGGTTCCCTTGATTTCTCTTTAGTACTCTCGTCCCATTTTTGTAAATTCCATTGTCATTTACATTCATTACAATACATCCAATGTTTCCCTTTGTCAATTGATTGAATTGAGATGACAACATTATTACCAACACTTAAAGAGGAAGACCTCGGGTAAGGGATTTAACTCTTGAAATCAGTGATATGTTTGTATCATATTCAATTTCACCAAAGTCTATCAAGCTTTTATTTGATACAGAACGAAATCAATCCTTGTTACTTTGATGCTTACAATAGATTGATATAATATGCAGAATACAAACGGTCTTATGAGTTATGTCCCTTACCCTAGGTCTACCTTCTTAAGTTAACACACTTTGTCATTGTTATTCGGGTGATGATTTGGGTAAGTGGTACTTGATATGAATTTGTGACATCATGAACAATTTGTTTGTGACATCAAGAACAATTTGTATATGAGATCAAGAACAATGTGTATGTGACATCAAGAACACTGCCTGAGAGAGAAAACTATTGACCAAACTTTACGACAAACATGATGACTTTTCATTCAAAATTGTCAACTGTTCTTTCATCTGTGGCAACATCCCTTCAGCACCTGCGTAAGGAGTGTTCATATCACGACTCAAATTTTATGCCAGAGCTTACCGAAACTACGCAGACTTTTTGTATCGCGCTAGAAATCTAACAAGTAGGCTTCTTGAACAGGGTTATGTTGCTAGAAGATTGAAATCATCACTACAGAAGTTTTATGGTCGTCATCATGAACTCGTGGATCGTTATGGTGTATCCATTAGCACCTTGAAAACTGATTTATTCAACGAGTCATGGTTTTCCTTTCCTCGTTTGTCTACCCCGGACTTGACTTTTTATGAGCAACTCGGCGGGTGTTTCTAGAAAAACAGAGGACGCTTACCCTACCGGTGCACCTGGTCCATGCTCCCAGTTTTTACTGGAATCCGAGTTGCTCATTTGCTTTTGTTACTTTGTATGTATGATTTTAGTTACTATATGTTCTTTGTTGTGTATGTCTGTTTTCCATGTCTGGTCTTTGTCCCTGGATTACATTCTTTTGAATACCGCTATAACCTTGGGTTCCTTGATTACTCTTTCGAACTTTTATAATGTCATCCTGGAGATGGAAAACTTCATTATTGTTATAATGTTTAATGTCTTGTAATTGTTACCACTAATACTCAGTTCTAATTGACTGGACATTGAGATGTATTTAAAAGTTTCAGTTTGAACATCGAATTCATTGCAATCAACATCATATGAAGACTTTTATTTAAAGACGTTGAAACAGAACGTGTAACAACCAATGCGAAAAAAGTGTGGTCACCCAAAAACGACTGCAAAAGGCAAAGTACGTGTATGATTTTTTTTAATTTTGGTTTTGAGTACTTCTTGCATACAATGTTTTGTTTTGTTTTGTTTTGTTTTGTTTCTTTTTTATTATTATTATTATTATTATTATTATTATTATTATTATCATAACGCTGCTGATGGGAAGTAACTCTTTGAAACACGTGTACAGCATATCGAAATTTGCAATACATATGATTGGTATTTTTTGTATTTTTTTAAATGTCTTTCACAGATGATAATAAACACCAATCATTTAATTATATTTCATTTGGTCCTAGATTCTATTTTGTTTGATCACTTTAAGCTTTTGACTCTGATATCGGGGGATTGTTCTTTTGTTTTACTCTGATATCGGGAGATTGTTCCTGTTTTACTCTGATATCAGGGGATTGTTCCTCTGTTTTACTCTGATATCGGGGGATTGTTCCTCTGTTTTATTCTGATATCGGGGATTGTTCCTCTGTTTTATTCTGATATCGGGGGATTGTTCCTCTGTTTTACTCCGATATCGGAGGATTGTTCCTCTGTTTTACACTATCGGGGGATTTTTCCTCTGTTTTACTCCGATATCGGGGATTGTTCCTCTGTTTTATTCTGACATCGGGGGATTGTTCCTCTGTTTTATTCTGATATCGGGGGATTGTTCCTCTGTTTTAATACGTCATGTTCATGAATTGATTGATCATCTTCTTTTGATAACTGCAGTCGTCAAATAAGTACATTACCGGTTTTTGAAAATGACGGTTCTAGAAGAAAATATGAATAATATCGTCTTAATATTGCTGGCTGATCTTTATTTTCAAACCAATATTCAATCGTAACCTTCATAAAAAGAAGCAAGTTTTTCTTGCAACTGTCAATGTAGAGAAATAAATACCCATTATTGTTTATCCGAAAGTATGTTTAAATTCCCTTGGTATTAACAGTATCTTGTTCTAAAGATTTGTGACAAATGATAATGTGAAACTGTCAAAGAAAAATGTCTTTTTTTCATCGTCTTATACATTTCATAGCACATTCCCAGACACGTTTGTTTGGTATGTCCAGCTAATGATAGATAGCGTTGAAGGTTAATATAGCATATTCAAGATGTGGCTTTGCCACAGTAACGTTGCACAGAAAGGTTGTATTTTCCTTGTTCTTGTACCAGCTGTTTCCTTTTTAAAACGTTTGTTTAGGGATGACAAAAATTCTTGTTGTTAACCAGAAACGACTTCGTTTCGTTTATTTCTCAGATTTCTTTGTGGAATCGAATTTCCTGCTTTATTTTAGTTTACATTTTAATACACCACAACAACAGATTATCAACATCTTCAGCTCTTTTTGACATTTTACTAATACAGATGTGTCAGTGTCAGTAACAAACTGGTCAAAACATACGACTCTGACTTGATAAGGCAAGGGAGGAAAGAATTTACCCCCGAAACACTTATTTTATATTGAATTTATACAGTTTGAATTGTTGAATGCATATCTCCAACATGTATATAACAGGATTTTCCGCATAAGAATGCATCTTATAATGGACATTCTCTGATGTAGCGTTATAATGCATGATATCGTAAATTTATTGAAAACAACTTTAAGCTGTTTAATTTACTTTCTTTGCTAAAATTTAATTCACCTCTTTCCATTCATTATCTATTGTAGAATCAGCAGTAGGAGGTTGGGAGGAAAAAACGTTAATTAGTTAATTACTGATAAAAGTCTCAACAAAATAATATTAGATGTATGTAAATAACCCTGAAACTTAAGTTTGCAAAAGAAACGTTTGCAGGGTGTGCAGTATTCACAGTTTCAGCTGGGCTTATTCCAATAACAAGAACTAAAGAAGCTTGATTTAGACATTATCTTTATTTATATAGTATTGAATGTTTGATCAAGAAAGAGTAATCAAAGGATCCAAGATTCTAGCGAAATAAAAAGAATGTAATCCAGAGACAAATACCAGACATGGAAAACAGACAAACACAACAAAGAACATAAAGTAACTAAAATCATACATACAAAGTAACAAAAGTAAATGAGCATCTCGGACTCCACTAAAAACTGGGAGCGTGGACCACCAACTTAGCGACTCCTTTTATAACTGATTTCCCGCCACTTTCCAATGATGGACGGTATATTTACATTTTGCATAGTTAAGCTATAACCTTTAATTATACTCAACTTCCAAAGTAGTTATTTTATTGCTTTATTACGTTTGTAGATAAAATATGAATATGACAAAATATAAATCTGATATATTCTAACGTTGTCTTTGTCCTTGTCTAATGCACTATGTCATACTACATCAAACTATTTTTTTTCTATCCATCCGTCTAAAACCGTTTTTGTATGTAAGCATGATATGTAAATGAAGATATTTAAGTTAAACTCATATTTGGACAGATACTGTTCACGTAACATATATATGCACCGGGCTTCAATAAACGGCAGTTGTTTCTAGAAAAGCAGATGACGCTTACCCTGCCGGTGCACCTGGTCCATACTTCCAGTTTTTTAGTGGAGTCCGAGTTGCTCATTTACTTTTGTAACTTTGTCTATATTATTGTAGCTACTTTGTTCTTTGTTGTGTTTTCCATGTCTGGATTTTGTCCCTGGATTACATTTGTTTATTTCCGCTAGAATCTTGGTTCCATTGATAACTCCTCCATTTGTCTGGAGTTTTTGTTATCCGCAATACCCCAAGCTATAAAAGGGGAGGCCTTTTCACAATAGGAAGACTAAGTCAAAGATTTCAGTGCACTTTTTTTTTGCGAAAACATGGTTAAACCTATACTCTTTATTATTTCTCAGTTTGCGTATACATGTAATGCTGAATATGACGAAATATGATACTGATTTAATGCAAACTAGCTGGGGATTGCGAAGTGAGAGGGCATCTTTGATTTTACTTGATATTATTTATTTGTGTATGAAATTTCCACTATAGTGTTTTCTTAAGAAGATTTTGTCCTTTCAGACTCTCTACCTGTATATTAATTTTAGTATGATAGACCTTTGCATAATTTAACTCATGCACATGCAAATGTCATCCACGTGAAATATATGTGAATCGAGCTTTACAATAAATTCGCACGAATTTAACATGAAGTTTATGTGATTTTCAGGTGAAATTCACGTTTCATTATTTTGAAGCAGAAATGTCACTTATGACATAGAACCTTTACAGGCGAATTATCTTACGATAAACAACAGAATATTCTCAAGTTTAACGGCATATAAATAGTTATAAAACATTTTGAAGAAAACGATTATACGGCAATTATATGACAAGAGAAAAGTCGGAAACAATAGGGTATCATTACGTTATTGAAGAACTTAAAAGCATCTCTTACGTAAAATTATAAATAAAAAATGTTAAAAATAAAATTGCACTCTGTATTATAGTTTGGTATTTTAAATTTTTCGAAGTTGGATATTTTATATACATTTTTAGAATTCGATCCAATTAAAAGGATATCTTATCTTAGTTTTGCTTTTTGGATTATCAGATTTACAGACACTCTTGTACACATTCATGGAAATGAACTATCCTTCTTTTCTATTAGGTAAGAACTACTTCTAATATAAATGAAGTGAACTATTGTTGCAGTAAATGTCAAGGATAAAACTTATTAAAGAAAGAAAAAGCAAAATAATATAAAAAAAACGAATTAATACAAATTTAAGATAAAAATGAACTAATCGGACGCCATCAAAGCATGAGAGCTTGTACCTAGCCATATCAAATTCAGATATTGCCTAATATAAAGGTGATTCGTAGTACAGAAATACCCACCTATCAAACATTTCTTTCGGTCTACATATGCGCCAGTAGACTTTATGGAGACGGTAAAATATTTCCTCCTGCTAAAGTATGTTCCTATATTAGTTCAGTTAATAGAGTGCGTATCTGAGAGCAAAGTTTATTAAGTTCCGTTTTTTAAACCTTACTGATGTTCATTTTTTTTCTTTCAGTCCCATGCTATTATATAGTCAAATACAGAATGCTACCCTGATATATCCTGTCTTTGTTTCGCCCATTGTTGTGCACTCAGTTTGTTTACCATACATACACAGTAGGGTAATTCATGAAGGATATCATTCTATATTTAATACCGTACACAGGACCTGGTTTCTAGGTGTCTTGTTTACTCTTACAATCACTAACGTGTAACAAAAATGGAATTATGTTACGGCAAAAACAAATCAATCTACTAATCCTGTACATAATCGACTTTCTAAAATATTTTTGCAAATAAGTCATGGGTACCCTTCTATTGATAAATGTTATGCCAACAAATAATTAACTTTTCCACGTCTTTCCCCAATAATATAGTAATGTTAATGGTAGCACTTTTTCTTTAAATTTGATTATGACATCACACACTTTTCTTGAGGATTGTAATAATTTCTTTCAGCACTTTAAAATATGAAACAGTTCAAATTATAACTGTCTGCTGTTATTTCAAACTTTTCCCAAAGTTTAATCGACCAGAAAACCAAAGAAAAGTATTTTCTAAAACTAAAGTATAATAATAAGGGCTTTGATTTCATTAACATTCCTGGTATATTAAATATATTAAATAATCATACATTTGGTCTCAGTCTTTTTTGCCCAATAGGTTTCCATAGAAAACCTTAAATTTTCATGATTTAAAAAAAAATAGACAAGGAGCTTTAATCTAACATTTGACTTTTTCTTTCCATTAAGATAATGTCAAAAATAATGTTTATGTATATTGTAGAAAAAGAATACTTTGGTACACCAGAATAGATCCAACTAAAATTGACTTCTTTTACTTTCAATTCTATTTTGAGTTCATAAAATAGACCCCTTTTCTGAAGCATTATTTTTCATGAAAATACTGTTTTACGATATTTAGGTCTTTTTTAAGAAAGGATTTCGACTCTCGGTCATTAACGACATTCAGATTACCTGTAATAACATGGGAATTTGGACCATAAATATATTTTGAGTTATTTCATTTTCAAAATATCAGAATTTTACACATCTTTCGCATATTGCGATATAACTTAACACAAATTGACGGGTTGGCTTTTGTAAATAAAGTAAATAGATGGGAGATAAGTATTATTAAAATAAAAATGAATCCTTTCTTAAAAAAGACCTAAATATCGTACTCCAGCCACTATCAATTGGAATAAATGTCATAACATAATCCAGGATTCACTCTTTTCGTATTGTGTAAAATAGATCAAACTTGGCAAGAGTAATCAAGGGAACCAAGGTTATAACGGTAATCAAAAGAATGTAATCCAGGGACAAAGACCAGACATGGAAAACAGACATACACAACAAAGAACATAAAGTAACTAAAATTATACAAAGTAACAAAAGTAAATGACCAACTCGGACTCCACTAAAAACTGGGAGCAAGGACCAGGTGCACCGGTAGGGCAAGCGTTCTCTGCTTTTCTAGAAACACCCACCGAGTTGCTCATAAAAAGTCAAGTCCGGGATAGACAAACGAGGAAAGGAAAACCATGACCCGTTGAATAAATCAGTTTTCATGGTTCTGATGGATACACCATAATGATCCACGAGTTCATGATGACGACCATAAAACTTCGGTAGTGATGACTTCAATCTTGTAGCAGCACAACCCTGTTCCAGAAGCCTATTTGTTAGAGTTCTAGCGCGATACAAAATGTCTGCGTAGTTTCGGCAAGCTCTGGCATAACGTATGAGTTGTGATATGAACACTCCATACGCAGGAGCCGAAGGGATGTTGCCACAGATGAAAGGAAAGTTGACAATTCTGAATGAAAAGTCATCACGTTTGTCGTAAATTTGGTCAATAGTTTTCCTTTACCATCGATTTCTAAGTGTAGGTCAAGATATGAGGCTGACTTCACAGTGTCTGTAGTATCCTTTATCTCAAGTTCTTTTGGGTAGGTGCGATATATCAAATCCCCGAAATTAGGATTGTTTAAAGATCATACGTCATCTATATAGCGGAAACTGAGATTGAAGGATCTAGCCAAACAATATTCTTTCTTTCTGATCAGATCAGCTATAAAGTCAGCCTCATACGTAGACAAGAAAGCATTAGATTCTTTCTTCAGAACAATCATGATAATAGTTGAATAAAACATTTCGACGAGACCGTATTTCCCGATACAAAACAAAAATTGAAAGAACTCAGCAAGGAACTTGATTTTGTTCCTGCTGACAAAGCTGCAAATTATATTATAATTATTTGTCGTAAATTTTATACTTAAATTCTACAAAGAAGAAGTTATTTTTTGGAGTATTAAAAACTCGCTTGAAGCCCTTGATAAATTTAATGTACATTTGGGATCTTTTTGCATCTGTTCAAAGGTTGATTTTTAAACTTTATACACTACACTTCCACATTCACTCTTAAAACAAAAATTCATTTATCTTATCAAATGGTCATTTAATAAATGGGGATGTGAATATATTTGTTCGAATTCTATTGGATCAATTTTAGTATCGCAAAACATAAAAACTCAACTTCTTTTGATATGCTTACAGCATTTGAATTCTTGTTAGACAATATTTTTTGGTATGCTTTGGCAAAAGCGTTTATCGTTACGTCATTTGATTTCCAATGGGGATCAACTCTGCGTCGCTTATTGCCGACCTCTTTGTGTACTGTTACAATTTGCAATTTATGGCTAGAACAAATATAGACTATTCCAAACAGTATTTGGTAGAAAACATTAATACCACCTTACATGTTTGGTTTGGTGACGATATTTTGGCTATTAAGAACCATGACTTCAATATTTATTATAAAGAACTATATATCATGTAGAACTGTCTTTGAATAAAGAATTCCGTTTCTTGTTCTTAGTATTTATGTCGATAACGGTAAATTTAATACTAAAATTTAAAAATAAAGGGTATAATTTTCCATTCCCTAATGTCAACTGTCCATGTTTAGATGGTGACATCCGCTTGTCTTCATCATATGGTGTTTAATGTCACAACTGGTTCGATTTGCTCGTACTTGTAGCAACGTTTCGAATTTCAACGAAAAGAATCTTTATGTAATCGAGAAATTACTTCATCAAGGTTTTCGGCATCACATGCTCGTTGAAACATTTATTTTTTTTCCAACTGATTCAAGGAACTCACTGGCAAATACAGATATATTTGTAAAAGCTTAATACGTGTGGGTATCTCTCGCCATTGTTTTACGGTAATATTCTACAATAGCACGGAAAGCTCGATACCCATCCAATAAGTTATTGAAACCTGTGAATAGGCTAATGCGTTAGGGATATAGTTATGATATTGTTGTCAAATCATTAAGGATATTATTTTTTTTTTGTATTAACATTGAAGTGCTCATGGAGTCTTTACATAGAAATTAAAACACTTTATTTAAAAACAGTTTTTGGCATGATATGGGTTATGTCCTTATTGTATGACTCATGATGTACCGCGATTCTCAACCCCGCATGGGAAGTATTGGGATTGATTTTGTATACGATGGGGATATAACTTTTTCGTAGGTTTAAACTAGTCAGGAGCTGGGATGTCAGATAGTAGTCCTGCTAGTAGAGAACTGATTTTTAGGTGTGTTTAAAATGTACAATATTTATTACCGCAGGGGCCAGATTTTAAAGGGGTATGGTTGTGATCACGCCAAAGTACTTTAACCCCGCCGCATTTTTTTGCGCCTAGAAGTCAGGAATTTCACGCCTCTATGTCTTGCTTCGTTTTCACCTTTAGTTTATTTATATGTTAATTGAATATAAAGGGGCAACTTAACCTATGTACAATAATGTTTTGAGGCCAGCTGCAGCCTGCCCTATGGTTTGGGGATTTCCTCATTGTTCATTGAAGACGAATGGGTGACCTTGGGCTCACATTTTTATTCCACTGGAGTTGCTGTCTCTTCGACATATATACTATACCTATTCTTGCTATATATTTTTGATATCCAACTAAAATCAACCAAAGATCCAATTGCACGCAAAATCTAGATATAATTTGTATCCGGAAATGCAATAACCAAATGGAGACTAGTATTGTGGTATGTTACTGTTTCTGAATTGAGTATAAATGTTAATACTGTGGGTTTTTCACATGCATGAATCACTTCCTATCTTATTTTTATAAAGACAGGTACTTAATATTGCGGTATTGTTACGTCCCCTATTAAACCTAAAGGCCCTCCGATAAGTGATCTTATTACTTTATCAGGATTTTAAATAAATATTCACAAACGATATTAGTAAACACGTTTCTGACTGAACCCTTCTTTATTTATGCCTTACTATGTGTTAGATGCATTTTAATTCTGCTCAAAACTTTATTCCAAAGTAATTGTCTGTATTTATAGTTCAGGACAATACATGTACCATAATGGTGGTGTACATGTTGTTGGGAAATGTATTGTGTATTTGGAATAAAAACTTATGACCAGAAAGCACGTAGTTGATACTGAGAGTTCGGATATTAAAAGTACAGGTATAATCATGGGCGTTATAAAACAAAGTCAACCGGAACTACTCTGACTTTCTAGTTACACGGATTAAAAAAATAAGTACATTGGGAATGGCCGAACAGTATCGATTGAAAACAAAGTGATTTATTGCGAGTGAGCAAAAAGTATTTCACACGCGGCTTTAGCACGAGTATTTATTATTATCATTTTTATTATAATTATTATTTGTTCGAGATTTCTATTTAATTTTATATAATAATGAATCGATCAAAATTAATATCACTTTGCAGTATCACAAATGTCAAAATGTGCTCAAATCTTTTGGCAATTACAGAAAATCTATAGGTTAAAACACAAACTTCTAATCCCATTTTTTTAAGATATATAAAACCTATTTGAATAGTCTCCAAACTTGAGAAATAAGCAAATCTTCCATTCTAGTGATTACTCAACGTTCCTTTATGGTATTTGGTATGTAATGAAATCTTCTTTGATATGCTTTCCATCTGTAACTTTCATCGTTAACAAATCTTTGTTCTTTTAAAATTGTAGCCACATATAAGTTAAAGCGTAATCAAGGGAACCAAGGTTATAGCGGTAATCAGTAGAATGTAATCCAGGAACAAAGACCAGACATGGAAAACAGACAAACACAACAAAGAACATAGAGTAAATAAAATCATACATACAAACTAACAAAAGCAAATGAGCAACTCGGACTCCACTAAAAACTGGGAGCATGGACCAGGTACACCGGTAGGGTAAGCGTCCTCTGCTTTTCTAGAAACACCCGCCGAGTTGCTCATAAAAAGTCAAGTCCGGGGTAAACGAAAGAGGAAAGGAAAACTATGACCCGTTGAACAAATCAGTTTTCATGGCGCAAATAATAAGATATCATATTATAAAAAAAGGTATAACATTTTTAGTTTCGTCATAGTTTGTTTAAGTTCACATCCATCATTTCTTCATTCTGTAGGTAGGGTTGATTATGCATAGACGATTATAATATGCTTACAAATTATGTTAAATGATCACACGAAAATTGTTCGTTGAGACAGGTAGATTTTCTAGGTTAATATCCAAAAGGGTTTAGTTATATATTACACTTGATAGTCATGTGATTAGCCTATGTCAAATTGACATGAAAAGATTTGTAAATAAAAACATATGATTATTTTATGATACTCGATTCATATGATTATCATATGTTGTAAACCATATCATTTACATATGTGGCATATTTCGCTTATATGCCCTAACGGTAGACAACATTCGATAGTTCTAAATCTCATATCGACTTTAAACAGAATTGGTTATTGAATTTGAATTCAACAAATTACTTTATTTAATAGAATATTCGTAACAAGATATTTTTTTTTCTTTGAACATTTCTAGCACGAATATTTCCCACATGCAGGATTAGTTACACAATTATGACAACTTAAGATGCCTCAGTCTTAACAGTTGTTTTGGCTAGCTTTCACTTCCTTCATCTAATAAATGTACATGATTGTACAAGAATTTTTTTATAGCAAAGTTGTATTAAAACCAGAATACTGCTTTTGCATCACAACTCACCTTTTTTACGAAAAAAAAACCTTTTTACTAAAAAAAGAAAAGCGAAGTGTTTATAAGAAAAAACTTGTGGAAACAAATTATACTTCAATGGGAATATGTAGCCGATCCATTGTATAGTCCAGGTTTGAAATTTTGTTCTACAGTTTATTCTGAAAACTCAAGTACAAGAGAATATAGGTTTGAAAATGAAATAATAAAACCTAAGTGTCACTAAAGACTTGCATATGTCTGGTTTTGATTACTAAGGCTTACCTTATGGATGCATGGATATACCCAGAAACCAATAATTAAAGAGATTAGAAACTTGTTAATTAGCCAATTTTTGGATAAAATGAACACGCAGCGGACAACGGAATTCCCTAACATATCCACTTACTTATTTTACTACGTTTTACCCGTTTGACGAAATGATCTGAAATAAATGAAGCAGACGCGTAGAATACGTAAAAATGAAAAACTGAGGAGTTTATTCAATTATCTTTAAAAACAAAAAAGTTATGAATGTGAAAATTATTAATTTAATTTTGAATCATTATCATATTCGTAAAAATCGGGGGTAGGTTACCTGGTTTCAATACTTCTTTTTTGTTTGTTTTGGTAGAAAGAAAAATGGGATATGAACATGAAGCTAAGGTATCGTGAAATATGAAACTGAAGGTTTTATTTCAATATTCGCAATACTTAATAGTTATGATCATTTAAGATCAAGTTGTCATTGTCGATTAAGTAAGTATACGAGATCTCGTTTCACGTTGGGTGTTAATGCGAGATTTCAGTTATTTGCAAATCTCTTAAATTACTGGTCTGTGATTTCCTGCAAGAAGTTATAAAAGGTTGATTGATTCCTTGGTTGTATAACGCACTCTACAGTTGGGATATGTTTTAAACGCTTGATGGGCCGTAGGCATTAGTGAAAGAGTAATCAATGGAACCAAGGTTTTAGCGGTAATCAAAAGACCAGACATGGAAAACAGACAAACACATCAAAGAACATAAAGTAGCTAAAATCATACATACAAACTAACAAAAGCAAATGAGCAACTCGGACTCCACTAAAAACTGGGAGCATGGACCAGGTGCACCGGTTGGGTAAAGGTCCTCTGTTTTTCAAGTAACACCCGCCGAGTTGCTCATAAAAAGTCAAGTCCGGGGTAGACAAACGTCATCGTCCTTGGTGAAGAGAGCAAAAGAGGATAACAAAGATTTATGGTTTTCCACAATCTCTTCTCTGGAGAGTGTGGTAGCAGTATAAGTCACTGATATTATTAAATGTTTTGCAGACAAAAACAATGTTGTTTGGGCTTTGTCTGCAGGTACGACAACATACTTTTCATGTACAGTAGACAATGTGTTTGCTACATCTTGGTCTTTAAAAACTTATGTAGCCTTGGCACTCATTGACCTACTTAAAACTTTCATTCGTATCAAAATTAAAGACCTCACGGCCTTTAACCACTCTGACAGAGAATCAATGTCTTCTTGTTCTCGTTTTATCCATTTTCTTGCATAGCCCTCGACTACTCGTGGTTTATTTCTTGAATTGTTATCATTTGGACATGTTTCGCTGTTAGTAAAGAATTTCGTTTGAACTTTCAGTTCTAGAAAAGGAATCAACAGCAGGTTCCTCGTTGTAAAATGCCTGGTCGATATGGAAGTAAGTTTTGAAACGTAACTTGAGAAATGGCAATTTCTACTTAGACTTGTACACTCCACGAAGACTACTTAGTAGGCGCAATTATTCCCTCGGAATGTTGTCGAAATGCCGTATTATACTTTATGGGTAACCATTCAAGACTCAGTGTATCAATTAAATGACGAATCTCTGATTAGTCTCCCATCAAACCATATCCTAGTAATGTCGTGATTTAGTAAGTCAAGGAAAAAATGTCTCCATTGAATTTATTAGCAACAAGTTAATAATTGTTTATGAAGAATCATTATACTACAGAGAGCACTTGCTCATTTACATTTGTTGCTTTGTACGTATAATTTTGGTTAGTATATGTTCTTTGTTGTGTGTCTGTTTTCCATATTTAGTCTTTGTCTATAAAATTAATTCCTTTGATTTCGCTAGAATCTTGGTTCCTTAGATTACTCTTTAATACAACGGTAATACATCCAGAGATATATGATATATAGGTAAGCAATTTATCCATCAATACAACTATGGAACTAAATAAAATTACGAGGGCTTAAAATGGACGATGATTCGTATTTATAACTGTAAATAATCATATAGGCAAATATTGCTGGAGAAGTACTTATTCATTGTTTCCTTGTAAAACTGTCGTAAACGATATGTTTCGCATGACGTGACAATAACATCTTGTATAGAATGTTTTCAACATCAATGCACCACTGTTGCTAATGGTTCGTTGTGCTACAGCAAGAGTATAATCAATATCGTCATTCGACAGATTATTGGTTGTAATGCCGTCAGGACGAATTATTCTCCGTTGTGAAGCCGTCAGTCGACTGACTATCGGTTACGACGCCGTCAGTGCGACTGGTTATCGGTAGTACTCCATTCTTGTCGACTGATTCTCGGTTGTGACGCAGTCAGGTGGACTGATTATCGGTGATAACGCGAATAGGTCGACTGATTTTTTGTTGTCAGGCCATCAGGTCTCGTTTTAACTATAGCAATAAGAAAGTCATGCGATTAACTATAAACTTCATTGCTGCTCTGGTATTTTTTGTATTTAAGAACCGCTGGTGGATCTTAGGTCCCCGAGGGTATTCACCAACCCAGTGGTCAGACTTGTCTGATCCCGAATAATATCATATTTTATCTACCCTATTTATAAAATCTTGCAGTATTCCAAATTTTAAAATATGTAAAACACCGAGGCTTCATTCCTTGAATTGCATATGGTAGAACCTCTCGGTAATGGATTTGTCTTCCTCTTTCGATAGTTTTGGTCATGAGTACTTCTTGTATACAACTAACATTTTGATTATGATCTTCCTACATATTTGATTTAAATGCTGCTGATGATAGGTTACTCCTTGAAACACGTGTACAGTATATCGAAATTCACAATATATAAAACTGGTATTTTTGTATTGGAGTAGTATCAAAATATATGCTTAAGCATTGCTTTATGATCGTTAGTTTTATTTTAAAGCAAACGCTAACGACTGTTTCCGAAGGACAATTCATTTATGAAGACAGGCCTTGTATATTCCCACTTGTAAATTCCACAGTGACAGGATTGTTGAATAAACATTCGTTTGGCAATATTTTCACTCATTACATTGGTCTAGTGTTGCTCATATTGTTGTCTATGTATGATCAGTATATGACTTGCCAACACCTAGTGTTATGGTCGAACATACATAGATTCTTAAACTATATATTATATCATCAATTTCAAACAATGGTTATGCTCCAACGGGGGAATAAAATGGAAAACGAAATTCAGTTTTTCTCCATCAAATTAATTTAAACTGGTAAATATCAGTTTTCACTGATGCAAAACAAAAAAGTTTTTTTTTAGGATCAGCGTCCTGGAGGTCCCTTCTTCAGTTTTTAAGAAGCAGAGGTTTTTTTTTTTTTTATTAATATTCATCTCGTACAGGGTGTTATACGTTCATGTCAAAAACCCAAAATGTTCATTTTTAAGGCAGGAACAGCTACATACCACATAATCAGACTATTGTCGCACTTCTGAGAAAATAATAATGTATATAGAATGGACTTTGTAAGGCTTATCTTTCTTATTGATTTGGTTGGTATAAGAGATAAATGTATGGTTTACTTCAAAATACAGACATGAGTAAACTGAATAATTATCGTTTGTTCAGCAGGTTTTTTTTATTTACATTATGAATCAACACTATTGTTAATAGTGACTGGATGTGATATAGATATATATTAATGATATGACTTTCAGTGGTCAAGTTTATAAATAAATCACGGAAACTCCATTTTATCATTGTTTTACCACGGGCTGGCCATTATGTAGCATTGTTTTACCAGTTTCTTCATATTTTTTGGATAGACACAGCTAATGAGTTGCACGAAATGTTGGTCTTGTGTTTATCACTTTTAACATGGTTGTGGTCTGAAGACCTTTAAAGCACGTCGTATAAGAATACATGATCAGAAAAAATTAATGCATACTTTCATTTGCCAATGTTCTTAAGAGATGGGACTAAAAATAGATCATAAAGTCGTACTTTTGTGTCATGTGTCAATTCACTTCTCAACCAATTTTAGCACTCGTGCTGAATGCTTTCGATCTGATAACGGTGTCGTCAGGTGATACTGTGATACTGTGTACTACTACTAAGGATTTTTTTTTATCGTCCTTGACTTCCCTGTCGGGTCTCGCAAGATACGGATGTCGCTATATATAATTCTCTATTCATGTTTATTCTCATATGATTTGGTCCAGGCTATGGCTGTTCCCTAACCTAAAACTGAACACTGAGGTTATAGGGTACGTGTGCTAGGCTCACAAGATCGCAAAAACAATCGCGATTAAATCAATTACACTTACTATCTATCGTTATTATAAACGAGGCTTATATAATAAGATATGTTTCAGAGTCATATTCAGGTGACGTTTATCTGGACACAACTGTAAAATAAAAATAAAGTAGACTTATTGCATTTGCGTTATAAACAGTTATCTTTCAAAGTTCTAGAAAGGCGAATTCAAACAGTCTACATTCATTTCTTATGCCCAATTCTCCAATGTTAGTTTACATCCTTTATAATGACAATTGATAAGTTTTTGCCAGTTTTTTTTTACACTTCTTAGTTATCTTAAATTCATAAGATGGTTAAAGGCGCAGTTTAATCTATTCAATAAAAAAGATCGCAAACTCATTGATATATTTTATTTCAGAAGACTCATAAGTCACAAACATGTCATTTATCTATGAATTGGAAGGAAAACTAATTTGGAGATAATATAGGAGAAAAAAAACGGGAAAACCTCAAACTGCATCTTCTCTTCTGAATAAACAAGTATGCACAGTTCTTTTAAAAGTTAATATCAGACGGTTCAATGATTAATTTTAACAATTAAACCCAAAGGGACTGTCACTGAAAAGGGTACTATGTATATATTTGATAGTCCCTGACCCTACCTAGAACCGTTGAATCTTGGGGTAGAAGTACAGTTAGTAGTGGATTTGGTGCAATTGTGTGTATATCATATTTTTGATTGAACTATGTTGCATAAGCTGATCTGAGCTGTGTGCTTGTGAGTAATGTGCATTAAATCTATATTTCTTCTTGTCAATTGTTTATCCTTTCATACTTGACCTATATGTTAATTTCTAATTTCTTTAAGAAGGCGAATAAAGTATATATTTCCTTTCAACTCCAATTTTGATCTGGTCAACATTGAAGCCACTCACTATTCTCTGACACGTTGAATATGATATTGGTAAAGAAGTAGTCGTCTTAGTATTGGATATTTATTTTCTAGTATTGCCCAAGCACATTCAGCAATGGATTAATCTATGGCAAAGTTTATACATTCGTTTTGTTTTTTTATGGTGATGAATTTACAGCATATTCCAATGAACCGATATGCTTTGTCCTAACTATATGATCTACTTGTAAGGCGTAGTTCTGTTCCTAAATTCTCAATTTAATACTCCTCACAGCTTTTTGTATTGCAAAACAATTGTTATATTTCTACAATTCAAAAGTTTATTTGATCTCCATAAATGATATATATCCTCCTGTAATGTAGGCAATGACCTGCACTTATAATCTGTTAGATAATATTTTAAAGCAGTAGCTTCGTTATTGTAAAACATCTCCCAATTTATTCTACAGTATATTAACAGTAGAGGACGATCTAACGTATCAATGCCTTTTCTATTTATTCTTCAAAGAACTATATTAACATCAAAATTTAAAACAAACAATTAAATATTTTAATGAAGTATTTTTTATCTTAAAGATACTTGCAGAAAAAAAAGACATAAATTATGATGAAGCAACTGAGCTCCAACTTGACAATCATGCAAGAAGTATACCCAAGCTCAAGCTAGCCAACAATAAGCCAGGGAACAGTGAAGATTATTTGAGAAGTGCTTGTAGTATTGCCCTTCGTATAACCATTTTTGCTCCTATTTGGTGAATTTCTATCCTTTATTTCAAAAGCTTCTTCATTAGGATCAGGATATGACGACAGTTTTATGTGTCGTAAGGGAATAAAATCAAAAGAATCGGCAGGATTCAAACGGTAATAAAAATAAGCCAAGGATAACAATTAGACAAAGACACACACAACAAATAAATGAAGTAACCAAAATATCACTTACATAGGGACAAAAGTTTTATATAAACTGGAGGCTTGAACCAGGTGCAGTGATATGGTAAGTGTACTCTGCTTAACTAGAAACGCCAGCCTAGCGACTAATAAAATTTCACATCTGAGGTAAACGAAAGGGGAAATAATGTACATTTTCATTTGTTTCCTCGATTTGTTTCATGTATGCTTAACCAGATTGATTAGATATGTTTCATATGATTTGTGTTCATAACAAAAATTTAATGACTATATGTAAATATTTATAATTGATTTGAATTAAAAATAAAAAATCACGCATAACATTTTTAAAAAAAAAAATATTAAATCTTAAATTATTTTTTTGAAGAAACAATTAAGATGAAATTACTTTGTTATTAAGCATTAACAAATGAATGAATGGAACAAAATATTTAATTTACACGTAATTTACGCTATTGTCTATCACAGTGTTGTCGCCCCTTCACCTTTTTTTATTCACTCAATAAAACAATTTAAAAGGGTATTTTACTGTGTTTTTTTTAGAAATACCGTTCGAAAATCATTATTTATGTTTCATAAAGTGTTATTGATGGAAACATATGTTACAATGTATTTCGTAAACACGCCAATATGTTGGTTGATTAAATCTGTCTTTGTATGACTACTGTGGGCTAAGTTTGACTGCATGTTTGTGTGTATGGTTCGTGAGTTGAAGCCTCACTGTGAAGTTCTAATATTGTTTACTGTATACAACTCGGTCGACGCTCCCTGCTGTTTTTAGTCTTTTATTTGTTCTTTTTAGGAATCTCTTATGTTGTTCCATCTATCAAATCTGTCCATGGTATGTATTGATTCATTTTAATGTACAAAAAGATTTCAGTGCAAGTATGTCTTAAATTAAAAGGTAATGAACCCTATTCTTCTTTCTCGTTTTGTATTTATGAATCCTAATAACAAAATTACACTTTTCATTTTGACTTCAAACGATTCATAGACACTTTTTCTAGGAAAGAAATAAAAATCCATAATATGGCATAAACAACTGACTAAATGAAAATATATTTCATTTTTTTATTTGTCATATTTTTGTATCACAATAGCTTCCAACCACAGCAATCATACTAAAACACATTCATTATCTCTAGCTCAGATTCCAAGCAAAGTTAGTTGTACATACATCTTGGTTAGTTAAAATTACAAAAACCGTAAAAATCTAGGTGATATTGTCCTTATATTCAAATCCTTTTATGATTACATGCTGAATATTTTTTCAATCTAAAATCATTTATTGTAAAAACAGAAATGTATAAAAGTATTGAGCTAAAAATCCTTTTGTTTTGGCTCAATAATACTAATTAAATATTGCCACAAAATTCAATAAATTTGACACTTCCAAAATTAAAAAAAAAATAAACAACTTCATTTATTTAAACCAGATCTAATTTGAATGGATAAAATGCCATTAGTCTGACTACAAAATCTGAAGAGACTACAAAAAAAATTTAAATATACGTCAGGAAGCTTTCCATTTAGACAGTACTCAACAAATAACCACAAAAACACAGACAGACACAGTAACATGAATAATGCCCATTATTTAAGTCAGCTATACATTTACAAATGTTGCTTTAAATGAAACCTGCTAAGATTAATTTAATGCTGTTAAAGCAAAGCTGTAGCCAAGAAATGTGACAGCAACAAAAGATGGCTTTTAAAGAAATTATTTTAATTGTAGTTGTTTGTAATGACAGTTGCAACCCCTATTGGCCATTTTCAACTTGTAACACAAAGTGCAGTACTTTAATTTAAATATTCTGGACTTAAACTAATGTATTGTTAATGAGGATCTAGACCTCTTGCATTCCTTTCAATAATAAAATTGTTTTTTTTTATATTAAGGCAATGCTATTCTTGATAATAATAACAAGTACTGAGAAACGATGTAAGCTAATGTTACCATCAATCAATGAAATATAAAACTTCCAAGATATTTCCTTTAGGCATTCTTCAGAAAAGCAAATCATGAATTATGAATTTCTTTTATCTTAAACTGTCTTTTTTTTAACCACACAAAAATCAATGACCAGTAACCTTAGGAAAACAATTCAAGTAAAATGTTATCTGAAACAATGCAATTTATCTAAAAGGGCATTACTGAATACAGGCATCTTTTAACCTATATAAGAAAGTGTTAAGATCTTTAAAACACCTTTTCATTAAACCATCAAAATATCATTATGACCTAAAATGGTCCTCTAAGTAGTAATTCAATGCCTGATTAAGCAATTGACTGAACTTTCAACAAAAAATGTTAATTACAATTTTCAAAAGGTCAATGTACTCCAATTTGAAAATAAATAGAAACTGATGTATATCCTCAAAGGAAAAAGAATCTATAGATAAAACATTAGAATGTTTTAGCCTGTAGATAAGACATTAGAATGTTTTAACCTATTAAGTATATACCATATGCATTATTGATTCTACATTGGTGATATCTTGTAGAGATATTGATGTAAGCCAAGACTGAAATGACATTTTGAAATTTCAGCACGAAGATATAGCGCTGTAGAGTGATGAGGGATGGAAACCTGTGGCAATATTCCTGTAGTATATACGTAAATGCCAGTTCATTTCCAGGATTTATTATTTCACATCATTGATTTTTTTCATCCTCGTTTTCTTAAGATACAAACAAAATGAGCCAAGAATCAATAATATGTGTTCATTGCTCTATCTGTTTACAGTTGAATAAATAATCAAGGAAAAACTGCAATATGTGCTGAAATTTCATGAAAATTCAATCTCCTACCAAAATAATTTAATGGATAGTGATTGACCAGAAAATTTTTTTGTACTATCATAGTTCAATTTAACTGTTTTTAGGAATGATATTTTTATTCTAAATCAAATGTTCAGTGTATGATCTTATTAATGTCTTTGGCAAGTAAAACATGGACTTCCCTGAATCAATACTTTCTATTATGCATTTTAAACTTAATGAACATTTAAAATAAGATAAAATGTTAGAAAAAAAAATCTTTTCAAACACCATTAAATCCATAAAAGTAAAACTTATGGTTCAACACAAACATTCACTCATACATAAAATATATTAAACACACAGACAACTCTTATACCTCAAACATAAAAAAAACATTATAAAATAACAAACAAAATATTGTATTTCAAAACCATAGGAAAAAATCAAGGTCAACAAGGAATGTTTGGGTTTGGTCAAGGTTGTAACCATGGCAACATATTGTAATTTTTACCATTAAAAATTTAGTTCAGGGAACAAGTCAATGACCACGAAACGTGTTGAGATTTAAATGCAATCTGTTTTTCTAAAACAAATTAAGTGAATAATAAACATGGATTGACAACATGTTGAAGCTTTCAATCTCTTCTGAATTTCTAAGCCATTTATGCGCAGTTGTTGGAGTAATTTCCTTCTTGTTATTAACTGCTAAGTCTACAATTCTTTTAAAAAAAGCTTTAAAAATAAATTCAAGAATTGATTTTTTCATACTCAAACAACATTATATAATAAGGATTAAGCTCATGATATATATTAAATACGAAACTGAAAATATACTAAAACTGCTCACTGAAAATTTATTATAAAAAGGTGGAGCAACTGCAAACAAGATAAATGATTATATAGTTACCATGGTTACCAGAATAGAGTTTTGTTAAAGGAAATCGGAATGGATTGAACCACATCAAATACCAAATAAAAAATAAACAAACTGGTCAAAAAATTGCATTATCTTTAACAATACACAATGAGATGCCACAATTTGTTAGTCAAAGCTTTGTAAAAATTTTGAATAATTTGCCTCACTATCACTGCCCCATTAGCAGGTAGGGACAATACTTCAACTGCAGACATTAAAATAAAAAGTGTGAAAACCATTCAAAACATTTTTAATTTGGACAAAAGGAATTCTTTTTGTGGTTTTTTTCTGTGACTAGAACATTGTACAAAAACTTAATCAATTGTCTTAAACATCAATCTTAACTTCAACTCCAAAGTTATGTGAAGACTCATAAAACTGTCAATAACATCTGTCTAACACATCATCTGAACTGCAAGTTTTAAATAAGTAAATCATACAATTATCTGATACATACTTGTACCAAGGATTTCATAAATACATGTCATTTGTAATCATACATGTACATGTATTACATTTTATAATATACATTCTCTTATAATCAAATGACTTCAATACCATATATAACATTTAAATAACTTTCAAAAATAGCGACAACAATATAAAATCAACAAAATATACAAGTCTATCTTTTTTCATCTGTACATTCGATAAAGTTATGTGAGCACATAGTTACTTATAAAGCACATCGGTGAACACACACGACATGTTTTTTTTTTTTTTCACTTCGTTAACAGAACTCCCATCTCTAAGGCACCCGTGGTCGTTGGTTAAGTCTATGTCTTCCATTTTTCCCAGCCATGTTTAAATTACATCTGATTGCACTTTACACCGGCAAAACAAACGCTAGTCGATAGAACAGGAACCAAACTACACTCTAGTGTTGACTGCAGTACATTACCATCACTGTAGATCCATGATTATCACATAATAAGTTATAAAAGTCCCTGACAGGGGCAATGAACAGGGACTTAAGGATATGGCACTTTACACAATATAAATGTCAATCTTCAAACATTATTACTGCAATCTATCTCAATGATCTGCTTGGGAACCTCAGCAAACTGGTACACTAATCTTTGTCCGTCTACCTTGTTCAAGATTCCTCTAGCATAGTAATACCTGAAACACCCAAAGGCATTTTTTCAATACTATGTTTAAATTGTTATATACCAGAAAAATGAGGACACATTAAATAGCTATAATATAATTCTTATTTCTGCTGAAAATAGGTCAAGGTCATCATAAGTCACTAATAGCCTTTTGCTCTCAAGGCTATACATGTCCATATTTGTTTATAATGGATAGACTATTAAATCATTACCAAAGGATCCAAAACTTCAGTTACTTTGGATGTATTTGAATCAATTTATTATACACAATCTGTTTTACAATCATCACAATTCTTGACAGCATTGATTTACATGGGAATAAAAATAAACCATTTTCTTTAGAACTTACTTCAACTATATTTATATATAAAAATAAACAAGACCTATATCTACTGACCTTAAAGCCCTGCCCATGGTCTCATAGTTCATATCAGGTTTATTTTTATGCAAACCCCATAGTTTAGAAACAGCTTTGGAGTCAACCAGTTTGAATATTCCTTTCTCCCTATTGGTCCATTTGATGTATCGAGGACATGTTTCATGATTCTGTAATAGCTGCAGCAGAAACTCCCACAGATAAGTGGTACTACCTGTAAACAGTTCAAAAAAGTTTTACAAGGAAAACCAGAGGCAGACAAAAATAAAGGTCAAACATTTATCATATTGGGCAAAATTATATTAGTAAAGTTTGTTTAACTTGTAATAAACATCACTGAAACATACAGCAGTAGACATTATTTTTCAGGATAATTTCAGACAACATTTAATTTCTTCTCTAAACAGCATTATCTAGTCCAACACCATTGAGATAAAGTTATCTTTTTTATATGAAGATACACTTTATGAACAAAATTTTTCAACCTTGATAATATGTGAACATGTTTATATATATATGTATTATAACAAAAACATGACAGCTAAACCCATTTTGTTAGGTTAATGATACATACATTACTATTCAACACTTAAAAAATGTAAATTATTTTTTTTACTATATTTTTCTATTCCAATATAAGGAGAATGGATATGGTGAGTATGTGAAAAGAATAACCACCCCCCCACCCCCCCTGGGATGAAAAATGTCAGCTCAAGGCCATCCATTGGTCAACAATGAACGGTGAGGAAACCCTTATAAAAAGAATGGATATGGTGAGTATGTGAAAAGGACAACAACCCCCCCTGGGATGAAAAATGTCAGCTCAAGGCCATACATTGGTCAACAATGAACGGTGAGGAAACCCTTATAAAAAGAATGGATATGGTGAGTATGTGAAAAGGACAACAACCCCCCCTGGGATGAAAAATGTTGGCTCAAGGCCATCCATTGGTCAACAATGAACGGTGAGGAAACCCTTATAAAAAGAATGGATATGGTGAGTATGTGAAAAGGACAACAACCCCCAACGGGATGAAAAATGTCAGCTCAAGGCCATCCATTGGTCTACAATGAACGGTGATGAAACCCTTATAAAAAGAATGGATATGGTGAGTATGTGAAAAGGACAACAACCCCCCCTGGGATGAAAAATATCAGCTCAAGGCCATTCATTGGGCAACAATGAACAATGAGAAAACCCTTATACCATCGGGCAGGCCACAACTGTCCCAAAAAATTGCAAAAAAAGGCTGGATGACAAATAAAATCCCAACTGACTTACTTTCTCTCTTTCGTTTAGGTTGGTTGATAGGACAGTCTAACATGCTCTTTGTTGGTTTTCTACCTGAAAAAGAAACAATGTTGTCTTAAAACAAAGTAGATATAAAATAATAACACAAATCTGCTTCAGACTTCAAGGACTTATTATACCATCAAGATACAATTTTAATACTGAACAATATTGTCCACAAACATAATCACTGATTCTAGACATTCCTTCAACTGACACCATAAAAAAAAACATGACCTATTTTTGAGAGAAAAGGCCATGGAGTAAAGAAAATACATATCCTCCAGCCCACTCAAAGATATAGAGACATGTTCAAAACAATATCATGACAGAACTACTGCCTGAAAAGTTTACCATGGAAAGAATGACGTCAAGTAGACAAGGCACTATCATCAGAGAAGAAGCACCTACACAAGGACGTGATAAGAAAATGGAGCACTTCAATGCTAGAAACTTTCCGCTATCATTGACTACTGTCACCTATAATTTACCGAAGGTCTTTTTTTTTCAGTTTAAAGAGAAATGGCACCTTAAATCAGTGCATTACAGATACTATTTATTAGGTTATTAAGGACATACTTACCTGGCTAATAAAGTGTTTACAAATAAATAAAGTGTTATAGAGGTTAAGAAAAAACTTCATTTATTTGTTGGCTATTGGCTTACAGCATTGAGATTCCCATTACAAAGGCTATTTACAGTTCACATTAAGTCAA
Organism: Perna viridis; assembly: GCA_037379345.1. Lineage (NCBI taxonomy): Eukaryota > Metazoa > Mollusca > Bivalvia > Mytilida > Mytilidae > Perna > Perna viridis. Next base: position 2,996,278 of record CM074520.1, read on the forward strand.
ATTCAAAAACAATTTTTTGTCAGACAGCCATGAATGAATTAACTAATTTCCTTAATCCCTACCTAAGTACAGACTTTTTATTCTGCTGTCACCAAATTTTAAACATATGGCACTTTTTAAAAATAAGTCACTAATAAGAAAGTATGTCAACTATATATAGTAAACCATCTGTCACAAGAAAATGAAACTCATCATTAAAATGTTGACTTTTCAGAACCAAATGCACATCGAAACCTAAATATACCTATGAAATAAGATGAAATGAAAGATGGGTGAACTTCATGTAACCAGGGATTCAAAGTAGTGGTGGTCCAAGGTCCTCTGACCTACAAAACTATTGACATTTCCCTTACTTAGTTCCATGACCTTCTAATCTTCACTTTTATAACTTTTTTCTCATGGACTTTTCCTCAACTGGAAAAATGGAAAAGTCAAGAACCTTCCACTTTTGTAAGTAAATATGAACCTCTTGTAACATATTGTACTATGTTAATTTATTTAATTTAATTTGTTAATGGAAGGCCACATAAAAAGCATGCTTTTGTCCTCTGCAGACAGGGGGGATAATTCAGTTGACATCAAACTACTGACAATTCTTTTTCATTTTTTTTCAAGAGGTTTTATTATAAGAAAAATCTTTAAAACAAAATAAATACGCCTTAGATTCTCAAAACTGGTTTTCCAGTTAGTACAGGAGTAACAAAGGTCATGTGACCTTAACAGACTTGAGTAGGAAAGAATGATATGTCATCTTCAATCATGTCAATAGGTAGAACCACAGAAGTCCTAAATACAGATAGGAAAATGAACAGACACAATTAAATTTCAACATTAAGGAATAGGTCTACATACATCATCTGGACCCTCCTCTAGAACATGTAGTCTAGGCACCAAAATGACTTATTGGTAGCCATTCCTATTTTTAACCTAAACATGTCCTTGCATGCACTCAACCCTACATGGTACAAGTTTATAGATAGGTAATAAACAGCCCAGTTACACAAACCAGATTTACTATTTGGAAATAAATAGATAAAGTGTTTACACATCTTGCATAGGATGAAATAACATGCATGCATCAAACTAGATCATTAACATATAATCGGTCAATGAAATGCGTGAAATAAGACGTAATAAATGCAAGAAGGCTTTTTTCCATGTTTGCAAATATAACCAAAAAACTTCTTCAAATACAAATATGTTTACATAATTTTTATCTTATTTGTAGAAATATTTAAATAAAAGTACAGAATGAATTTTAAACACTTTGAAATTATAATTCAAGAATAAAAACAAGATTCTTTTTCAAACAAGAGAGATTTGTCCTGTTTGTACAAATTTCCTAATTAACAACCCCCATGTCAAATATGATGAATAAAATTTGACAAGCATATATAGACTGATGGGTAATATACATAAAACAATTGGATATTTTTAGCTTGTCATGATGAAACATTAAAACAGCCTTGAAAACTAGTCAAACAAATTGTTGTTTTATTCATTACAATTGCTCTCGTGCAATAAGTGCCATGATATTTTATCTGGTTACATAAAATCATGTCAAGTGCATCTGAGACAGTGGGAAGGGCATAGCTGGGTACATGTATTTACATCTGAGACAATTGGAAGGGCATAGCTGGGTACATGTATTTACACCAAATACATCCTCTAAAGCTTGGAAGATAAAAGCAACCCAAAAATATGGAGATCGTTAGATCTGTTAGTTCAGAGCTTCAACAAGCATTCTGACAGTATTGCTGATGCAATACAGTGTCCCCTTTCGGCCTTTGAACTCATTGCCTTTATGAGATTTTTTTTTATATATGTGAACTAACAATGGATGGTGTTATATTTTAACAATCAAGAGAAAATAACTCTTGAACAGCAAAAGCAAATTCCATCAAAATCAAACCTGAGCTTCATTTTACAGTAGATAATAACATTTTTGCATTACAGAAAGCTGCATAAAGACATTCTCTTTCTATTACCTGGAAAGTTGAAAAAAACTTCGTTATTATGAATTAAAGGGCAAATAACTCTAGAATGACAGCAGCAATTTGCATCAAAATGATGAAACATAAAATTGTATGTAATTTTCTATGGCAAAGGGCCATAAGTTCCATATAAACCATTTTGCCGCAATATTTAAATTTAATTTGTAACTTGTCATGATAAGACTAGCTAACAAATATGAAATCAATTGGATGAGGCATTACAAAAAAAAGTCCGGAAAACCAAGTGTGACTGACACACTGACAGACTGATGGACGGACTGAGTGTAAACCTAAGTCCCCTTCGGCATTTGCCAAAAGGGGACAATAATATGACAGCATAAGAAAAGAGACAATCAAAGACAAGTCGTTTCACAAGAGACTTAAAAGAAATTTACTTTCAATCAATGAAGACAGTCAGATACTATTCAGTCATGTTTAAACTTAAGAACTGAAAAGTAGGTCATCAGATTTAGCTAGAGACTAATGCAGACTGTGTTGGGGTCAGATATAGTGGTACCTTTTTTATCCTTACTTCTAATAGGAGACATGGGAGGTGTATTCGTTGATGGCGAATGGCATGCACTTCTGTAGCTGGATTCCCAGGGTTCCATTCCCATGTGAGGCAAAGGCGTCTGTAACAAACTACTTGAGTACCTGGACTCATCTGAAACACAAATTGTTTTTCATTTTAGTTTTCTGAAAGTTTATTGCTCAAATTGTAAGTTAACAATGTAAGTCAACACCTGAATTGAAACAAAGCAAAAGGTGCTGTACAGACCATTGGGTCTCAGTGATATTAACTCATCACTAGATTTTCTGTTTTCAGAATAACAAGTTTGTCTGACGATGAAGGCTGAATTCTACACATACTACTTGTATCAACCTTGAAATTTTGAGCTGGACATTTGGTTATAATCACTATACTTGTAAATTGGACAAACTCTAACATGCATCCTTGATGAAACAGACCTTGGGTGAAAGCTATGATAAACAATGACTAATTAACCCACAATTGACAGCTATTAGCCAGTAAGCATGGACTGAAATGTAAACAGCTAGGTATCAATTATTTACCAATCTCTTGGTATCTAAACAGTAACATCAGGTCGTTAGGTATATTGTAACCAGGGGCAATTAATGGCGAAAAAATCATTAAGTAAGAAGACCATAGGAAATTACTGACTATTTTATATGGCGCCTACAGACTTACATCCAAGTCACCATTTCTTGGCTTCCGCTCTATACCGTGATAGAAAGCCGAACTAATCTGATGGGAAAATCAATATTGTCTACCGCTTCTCCGAGCCCTACTTCCTGTTTTTGTCATAGCTATAATTATCATGCTTCTCAGATATAAACTTAATTACACCATATTCTGATAAAATGGCGAGATCATTCACCAGGCAAGATAAATGGAAGTCAATGTTTCCTAATAAGTTAATCAAACAAAACATGCCTTATTCACTTATGAGCATTGGTGTTTAAAAAAAATAATCCCATGTCCTTACATTAAAGCCTTTTACAACAATTGGTATAAAAAAAAATTACCTCAGAAACTTCACTGACCATGATTTTTTTGCTGACAATAACATATTTTGTCTTAAGAGTACATGCATATTCCTCACAGCAATGATACAAAAGTACATTGTCATTAGAGGAAGAGAAACATAGAATACTAATACTTGTGATCTCATAATAACATACAACAGAAAAAAATACTGAAACCATACCAAGATGGATTACTTAACGTACCAAGTGCTTAAAAGTAAAATTTGAGGAGAGAGCTATTTAGTACAGTGCCAACGCACTTCTTGTCTTTTTAAATTTTAGATATTTTGCATGTAATATGGAGTTTACGGTAGTTATCTAAATGTCTATCTTTTTCAACTTTGATCTTTTAGGAGTTTCTTCCGAAGCTATGGGACACAAAGTCTACATATGAAGTACGGAACTATCTTAACATTACCGGAAATTATCGTGATTCAATTATTTGATGGTAGTCATGTGACTTCCCGTTGACAAGACCTAAATCCTTGTATTTAGTAAGTACAACCTGTTTTGCAAGCTTATAACAGTTTAAATTTCCTACAAGGGACGACCTCAGATGATATTTCCTGTTGCAATCAAATGAAGAATTTAAAGAGATTTACAAAAATCCCACATGTAACAGTTCAACAGTACAAAGGGTTTGACCTTTCAGTTTCATACTTTTCATACATCAATCCATCTATGCTAAAAAGCTAACTTTTTCAGTTTCTGTGTTTTCCTTTAGACAATAAAAAACTTCCTGCTTTTTTTTTCTACGAAATTTCCTTGAAAGCCATGAAAGATTGTGAAAATCCTTTGCTCCCTAAATAAAAAGATGATAATGAAAAAAATCTGAATGATCAGATTATGTCTCCTTTTAGTACTACTGATAAAGCTACTTATTTTGGTGAATTATTTCCAGTTTCAGTTTCACATTATTACATGTGATAATAGTCAATCATATACTTCCTACTGACACCATGTGACAAATTGATACCCTCATTGGCTAGTTATTATGGGATAAAATTAAATTTGACCTGAAAACTTGTAATAAGCTAAGAACCTAAAACTAAATAAAATCCAAGAAAACTGTTGCCCACATATATAATCTGACGATTATTCATTTGTCTGTTCAAAATTTCTTTTTTAAATCAATTTCATATTCCACAAGGGGGAGGAATGTTTACACAATAACTTTACTCCAAACATATACCCACTTTGTAGGTCATAAAAATATAAAATACCAATGGTAACCATACATCAACTTATGTAACCTGACAGCTTACTCCCCCTTTTTACAATTTCAATGTAGTAATTTTCTTATGGCATAATACAACATTACAAGTTTACCTAGTAAAACATTCACCTTTTAACAAGAATTTCCTTTAAGTAGCCCCAAACCTATCTGACCTGAATACAAAAATCTAGCATTTAATCATCTAGGTATTTAGCCGTCAGGAACAGGATTTTGGGCCAGGAAATATATACACTACTGTTGGTGTTTACTTCAGACAAATATTTAAATCAAGTACATTTAAATTTTTATCTTATATCAAGGTTACTTTATCAGTTCAACCCAGCATTTTAAAAATCTCCACTGGTTGTTAGATTTGGAGTATGTCCAGCTGACATGTAGTAGAATAAATATCGTTTTAAGTCGATTTTAAATAGATCATTAACAGACAACCCTTGTATTCTTGTTTTTTTTTAACCATAAAAACGAATTTATTCAGGCCTATATCATCCTGTTTTATACTAAAGAACTATAAAGTATATGTTTTCCTTTGTATTACTCCTGTTTGAAATCACATAATCCAGTTTACAAGAATTTTCAGGTCTTTTTTCTATGCTGCTAAATGATACAGCATTTAAAATCAACTCAATATATGACAATCTGATCTAAATTGGATACTTACATGTCCGAAATATGATGCGAAATACAGTTACAACTTAACACCCTAAAAAATCATGATCTTGACCGTTACGGAAAGGTCACGATTATTTACGGACCAGCTTGCACTGAAAACATCCAACACCTTGAAATTCATATTTATTTTTTCTAACAATGACATTCTAATATCAACAAATATAGCATGTGTAAAAATATAAAGATGAAAATAGTAGCAGCATGAAAAAAAGATAAAGAAAATGTGTTTTTATAGAAGGGACATATGTGTTAACTTCAACTTATAATAGGTCCAAGTTTTATTTCCTTCACAACAATGCTAACTTTCAATGGTGTTAACTGTTATGATTCACACCATATATCAGTGATAATTAAAAGTAGGTTGTATATCTGGTATTCTGAGTCTGCTTTTACTTTTTAACATAAGAAATAATAGTGTTAATATATAATTTTCACATTAAAAAGTTCAGCCTTCCCCTTCTAAAACTACCGTAAACATATCCAGAGAGACATTTACACATTTACACAGTTGGTGCTAATGAAAGCCATCTTTAGAAAGATCTCCTCCTAAGAATAGAGAATGGTGTTAACTTGGGATAAATTTAGTATTATTACTATCTGTGCTGTATCAAGAAATGTTGCATGCTCCTTTCAGACACTACTTTCTTTAAGAAGAAACACATTTAATAAAAAGTTATCTTACTATAGTGCCAATGTACTGAAACTGTACTTCTGAGTACATGTACATCTAATACTAGGGGGAACCATCATGGTATGACATGGTTCACCCAGCTCATCTTCATGGTGACAGCAGTGTTACACAGTGTAACCACATTTCAGCATGCAAATAACCTGTTTAAGTACGTAAATTGCTAATTGTGCTATGCAAATTACCTTGTCTGATGGCTATGTGTGGTGTAGTGTTAAAATGTGCAGGTAATGGCTGGTGAGCAGGTGGAGGTCGTAGCTGTCCTGTCATCGAACAAAATGGTGAAACAAATGGACCAGGTGAAGATTGCTGTCGATGTAAATAAACTGCAAGAAAATTAAAACAGGGGTTTATGGGTAATTCAATCATTTTAAGTTCAAATTAAGTTTGAATTGCTTATTAAGTCTTACTTAACTACCAATATATCTGAATTGCCACATTGCACATTATTTCAGGCAAATTTTATCAGATTTATATAACAATTCTCCATTCTTGGCCTAAATACAGCAACATTCCAAATATAGCAATAATATATTGACCTATATTTAATGTCTTCACTGATTAAATTATTCAGAAATTCATTTGTCTATACAAAAACAGCCACCACTTTAAAGATCTTTTACATAGAAAAAAGGGTAAATTTGATCAAATGGAATTATGGCATAGCCATACCATTAAAGAAATAAATAAACCATGCCAAAGCTCCCCTAGAGATATAATCAATTGCACTGAAGAGTGCAGAAAATTGTCACCTATAACTTTAAGCAGTTTGTGGTATGGTTATTAAATAAGGAAAACTGATACTATTGATTTCTTTAAACAAACTTTCTTGTAACATGGAAATTCATTCAGCATACATCACACAAACCCCTTTTTATTAGTTTATTAAAGTATCTATAAATAAAATTGATAGAGAAGAATTTATTCTAAGGTTACTGGATCCGGCTAGTGAGGGAGGAAGAGAACATTTAGTTAATAATCACCACTTAAATGATAGAATGTCCTCAAGGCCCATCAAGACTTAATCTGACTAGCCTATTATAGCAATAACATATTAAGTTCACTTATTAACCACAGCATTCCTCAAACAGAGTTACAGGGAACACAATTTTCCCTTTCTGGGAAATTAAATCTAAACAAGTTTCTCAAATAACTACTCCAGAAGAATGTGAACAACTTCCTATTTCTGGCCATTATACAATTGTGTGGTTTTTAAAGCTGATTATTTGCCAAATTTGAGAGAATTTTAATGTGTTTAACAACAGGACAACAGTCCTTATATAACTGTGTATCACTTTTCAAGGAAATATTAAAATATTTATTGCTCAACAGTATCTGGTCCAAGTATTCTACTTATCATGTCTGACTGTGTGAAATAACTATGTATGTTGTATCATTATACTGTACACATAGCCCAGAAAACATAAAGTCTAAGAGTCATCTGATACCAACAAGTCTAAAACAGAATGTTCAGCTTTGATGACAACATATGAATGTACTATTTTGACTTTTATTATAGGTAATTAGACGTACCTGGGGGTATCCGTGACTTGTCATCACAGTTACTCTCTATATCTGAGGAGACACCACTGTCTGAAGGACTGGGAGGTAGGGATGCTGTAAGACAAAACAAATATAACATTACATAACAGTGGAACCTGCCTTTACCAACATATCAGAAAATGTAGTTGATTTAATACTAAAGATGCCAATTAAGACTGGTTCCATGGAATACTACATTAACTAAGATACCAGTTAAGACTGGCTCCATGGAATACTACATTAACTAAGATACCAGTTAAGACTGGCTCCATGGAATACTACATTAACTAAGATGCCAGTTAAGACTGGCTCCATGGAATACTACATTAACTAAGATACCAGTTAAGACTGGCTCCATGGAATACTACATTAACTAAGATGCCAGTTAAGACTGGTTCCATGGAATACTACATTAACTAAGATGCCAGTTAAGACTGGTTCCATGGAATACTACATTAACTAAGAGCTAATCAAATAATAACAAAACAATATTTCATGACTCAAATTCCTAAGACCATTTGCCTATTAATGTCATTACACTGACCCAAAGGACATTCTTTATTTTTTTTGTCTTAGTGGAGACTTTAATGTTCTGATAAATGCAAATACACTCTTTGATAGTTACGTGCATTGAGCGCAACAAAATATCCTATTAGGAAACTCTTAATACTAGTGCATGCTATGTTTATAATTTAAAGCATAAAAAGGTTTAAATTAATACAGTGTTTAAATTCTAGATCTTAAACTAGTACAATCCTGTGAGGATCCAATGTCATGGCTCAGAATACACATTGACAATGTATGAATTGTTGTCAATGCAAAAACTCTAATACATAGCAATCAAAGATTTATATTATCTGATGGACTTCCTCTATAGTTTAATTCACGTTGTCATAAATGTGTTCACCGAGTCCTAAATATTTAACCTTAGTTAAGACTATCATAGGGTTCTCAGTTACAATCATGTAAAAAAACCTTCTTTGTAGGCTTCATTTCCTTATTCTTATCAATGTATTGAAATGAATTCATGCATAAAACGTTATTACCTAAGCAGGTTACTCATTTAAGTTATGAGATTTAAATTTACACCATTTTATAATATCTTTTAACATGAAAGGCAATAGCTTGTAATTCTTCCGTTTTCAAAAGAAACACATTCATTACTTTCATTATGTGTTATTATGTTTAAAAAGGAGCGGAACTCGAACATGAATAGAATGTTGTGACAATATCCTGAATGTCTTTGGCAAGAAGACAAAAAAATATCATAAACTAAGTAACATTACAAATGCTTACATAAGGAATTAAAAATATTTGTGTTCATCTTAAAAAGATATAATTCCAAATGACAAAGCATACAAGAACTTATCACCGGAGATTGACATTTTACAAAGGTAATTTCTATATAAGCCCTCAGTTGTTAATACAGATGTTTCAAGAAAAGAAATTCATTCTGAATAAATTTGATTTGCAAGAAAAAAAACATAAGCTACAATAAAAGACCCTTTGACTATTTCATCTTGTGAATAGGATATGATATGCAGTGGAGTTCTATAGATATTTCTCTATAGACAGTTGATGCCATAACTGGTCACCCTTGATTTTGAATATTAATTCTGTTGCTTTTATCATGAAAAAAGATTAAGGGTCACTGTTATATCAGGCAATGTGAGAAAATTATGACATATACTGAACTGTTTCAATGAACTTGAATGTTTATTTTTCACAAACTATAAAATTTATCAAATTGATGCTTAATTCTAGCCTGGTAATTTAATACAGAAAAATATAAAATTATCCCTTAATTTTCTTTAAAAAGAGTAATATCAAAACTTTTGTAGTAGTGATCAACACAAGCCACACAAATAATTAATTATCTCATATTATTGCTGCTTTTAAGTACATTCAGAGACAACTTATCAAATCATGCTCTCCTGTTGAATATCCTGTAAAGCAACGTAATTGTCTAATGCCATGAAGCAAAAATCAATGCTTTTTCAGTATAAATCAGACTAAACAGTTTAGATATGATTTTAAGTGAAAACAAGGAGTGTTGTTCAATTCAAAAGTATAAGAGACCTCATAACATACATAAAACAAACAACCAAAATTATTGTAAATAAAAATCTTTAATGACAGGACTCACTTGTTTTGTTTTGATTTTGTCTAAGGAAATCTTGGAGGAAGGTTTTATTCTCCTCCTGTGGAGAGTCCATACCAAGTAAGGCCTCTGCTGCCACATGATGGCCATTCTGTATGTGTAATCTTGGCTCCTCCTTGACCTTTGTTTGTTGTTCACATGCATCCACTAGAATGAGAAAAAATAAACATTGCTTTACCATTATGTTTATAAGATTTACATACAGACAAATAAACCTTCCTTTTTTATTATTCTTATACACATCCTTGAACCATTTTACATGTATGACCTCCGCCAACACAAACAATTACATGCGGGAAATAGTATGGGTATTGGCAAGTATCATACATGCCAAATTAGGCATTTTTTAATAGGGCAGTATACAAAGCCTTCTTAGCAAATCTCTTTTCTATCAAAAAAGGTTGCCAGTTGGTTAAGTTTTAACATAGGTGTACCGATACACCAGAGACCAAGGTTTGAGTCTTGTGTGTAAACCAATAATAATCATGAATTTTACAGATGCTTGCACTAATTATGACAAATGATATTGTGTCCTGGCAATGAGAGGTAGACAACATGGAAAGGGACCAAAAAAAACAAACAGGAAAAAAACAGAACAATCTGTCCTAACCAAATATGTTGTTTTTCTTCTATGACTGGTCATTGTGTGCAGCAATATCACGTTTTACTAAAAAGATGTTATGAAACACTTCAAAATTAACAGAGTTCTCAATCCTAATAAAAATTGGTTATTACAACTACAAATACAGACAGACAGATATTTCTCTGCAAGATATATTAATATAGCTCATTGGTCAAAATCAAAGATCTAAAAGTGTGACTTTTTGAATCATCTCCCATTCTTGTAAAAAAAGGTATAAATATGTTTATTTATAATCTTTGGACTACCTGGGGTTATTGATCAAATATTTACATTATCTGTCAATAAACTCTAAAATGTCTACATAAATATATGTCTCATGTTGTCTTAAAATTATTAATATTGATTATTTCCGATCATTTTTAAGTTGTTCTGTAAAAATGGCAGATTTCCAAATAATCTGAAGAATTTTCCAAAGGTTTGTGGAAGTTTATTGGAATTAGAGTGCATTTTAAATTTAGTTCCAGAATTACAATAGAAGGTTTTAAATCTTTAAAAATGTAAACAAGGCGAATTTCCGACAAATATTTTTTCAGGCCGACAGCATTATTGTATAATTACAATGACCCACACACCTATGGTTGGTTAAATGCCTTTGTTCTCTTTATCAAATCAGGAAATATGACTTTATAACAAAGACTGTTTTACCCTTAACTCTGGCAGCTTCCCAATTGCTTCAAAGAAATGTGTAAAAAATTCAACTTTATCTAGATCAAAAATAAATCTATGTCTGTACAAAATAACTTTTAAGCAAAATTTGTAGATTAAGATGCCATAGGTTGAAATTCTTTAGAATATTTTACACAACATTAAAAGAATTTACTGAACTGAGTATAGCTAACAGCACTGTAACATAATTAGGATGATCCCCCTTTTTTCTGAAAATATATCAGTATATACTAAGATCAATAACCTTTCAACACTAATGAACATGTAAACAACTTTTTGTAAGATGAAAGATGACAAAAATAAATTAGGCAAAGGAACATCTACTTTGTAGTTTTTAGATTTGTTACAAATGACAAACTTCCGTAGTTGGTCATAACTCATACTCTAAAAAGGATACGACCTAATACCAACATGTTAATCTTATGACAAAGTAAGAACACAAGATACTTTGAAACATGACTAGAAAAGGAAGATATGTATTTCCTTAACTTATGTTTCGTGATTCATTTCTGGTTTTATAATTACTAAACAATGTTACTGGGGTTAAAACAAGGGACTTCATTTATAACACTCAGTCAATAATAGAAAAAGACACTGCAAATATATCTTATCCAAACATAATGTACTTTTATTGCTTCATTTGGTATATTCAAATTGCACTTTTTCTATATCTTAACTTGGCACTTTTTGAAAGAAAAAAAATACAACCAAAAAAAAAACCAAAGACCCTTTCAGGAAAAAAATCTGTGAAATATTTAAGTAGGTGGTAAGTACTTGTTGTCTAGGAAATCATTCATTAAGTGCACTATGTACACTATTATGCAAATATAGAATCGGAATTCATCATTAGCAGATGACTATTGTTCCTTTGTTAAGAATTGTCACTTTTATTATCAAAAACGGAATTATTGAATGAATTTGAACTTTTAATACTTCTGTGAATTTTTGTTAAATTAATTGAAATTCATTATTGAAATAAAAGTGTTACAGATCTAGACCTAACCGATATCCCCAAGCGCACCAAACAGCAATTACCAGTAAAAAAAACTTCCGTCTCTTAGTTATAATAACAAGGCATGAAAAACTTCTTGTGTCGCCATTATTTTTGTATCAATCTCCTCCAAAACAAACAGTACATGCTATCACTAAGCTACAGAAAACAAGCTTTCCTAAGGACTTCCAAATTTTCAAGGTAATTGGAGGCAATGTACTACTATAATCCAGAACACCTATTCCTTTAGATTCAATATTTCACAAATAACTAAAAAAAAACATGTTATATAAAAATGAAATGGTGCTTACAGATGATTTCATTCTTCTTTATTTTGCATCACCTATGTGAAATTGAGATGTAAATTGAAAATGCAGAAAGTGTCAATGTTTCATGGAAGATTACAAAAAAAAAAAAAATAATGGAGGAATATGACAACAGATTCAAACATTTTTGTTGCTCAAGTTGACTGTTCCAGATCTGAGACAAATGACTTAGGAAACAAAAGCACTGTTATATAATGGATTTCTTAGGCCAAAGACAGCATCTTTTGAGTTTAGCATCTCTTAATCAGACCACAAAAGACATTATGTTTTATGTTTAACATCTCTTATAAATCCTGCCAAATTATTAGTGACCAAAATAAATACTTTCAATTAGTTGGGTCAATTTCAAATGGTTTTGAATGACGTGTTAACAATGGCTGTATCTTCCTATAAAAAAAACAACATAACATAATGTTGACTTCGCCTTACATTAGCCTTGCCAGAAAACATATTTCTAACAATCCTTGATGGTCAAACAATTAATGGTTATTTGTTATAGGTCCACTTCCTAGATAATAAGAATAATTAGTAACATATTGTTTACATTCTATTAATTAATTAGATGACCCATTTAGAGACAACAAGAGTGTTCACATGTTGATCAGTTCACATGTACCAGTACCCTTACATGGTAGATGAATGCAGTGGATGCAAATGTGAGCCTAAGTTCAAAGTTCAAGGCCACTAAACATAAGGGTATAATTAATGTATTGGTTTTATAGCCTTTGACCTGTCTACTTTAAGACCCATAGAATCCTAAATACTAGTTATGCCCAGGTAAGTTTCTCCTCCATCAATACATTGGTATTATATACACCTGACAGCCATGGCTATCTTGGCACTCATTAGGATTGATAATACACTATTAAACAATGCACTACATCACTTTTTGTAGCCTATAAGTGTATCTGATGACCTTAGACATTCAGATTTAACACTTAGTGCTGTCTATTAACATTAAGGGTTTTGGTTATATATGCCACAGTCTAAATTACACCCCCCTTTTTCAGCAAGATAAAAAAAATTAAGTGTATATTTATCCAATATTTTTCAAATGAATCTGAACTCATTTCATGACCTTGGTAAAACATGCAAGTTGGGAACTGATTATATCAAAAAATGAAAATGAGGCTAATTCTCAAAACAGCAATTTACATTTATCGGTGTAATGCAATTTCAGTTGCATGAATTTAGTAAAAATTCAAAATATTTCAAATGAAAATTTTTAATCTCTCAGCTTAATGTTCTAGTTGACAGGTCATTTATACTAGTTTTAAATTAAGACTTTTGAAACCTAAACAATTTTTAACCAAGCTTTTCTCTCATAGAAAACAGACATATATCGACAAAAAGTAAAAAGAGGACAAAATCCTATAATACAGAATAACAATATTTGGAAAACATGACAGGAGTTTTGTCCCCTGAGGGATAGTACACAGAAAGTTCAGGCAATTTATGTTTGTCAGACGTAGGAAACACAGATTATGCCGGAAACATATGTTTCAGCCTGAAGGCCACCAAAAACCATAGACAAGAAATATTTTTGGACATCTTCATCTTGACAAAAGTATCATAGATCTGTTTTCAGATGATACATGTGTTCACCCCAGGCATTACATGTTTTAATTAGTATAATATGCCAAACGTATGTTGTTACAAAGACCAAGTCCGAGAACAGAGATTCAAAATAAAAACAATAGGAAAACATGCTTTGAGATTGCTTTGTTTGTTTGTTTGTTGGGGTTTAACGTCGGAGCAGCAATTTGTGTTTTAAAATGTCCTTAATAATTTAAATTGTACTTAAAATACATCATGCTGATTTTACTCTTCTCCTTAATATAGACCTGCCTACCTAAAATGTTTCAATTTAGCTAATTTGTTGGTTAGATTTATAAAGCCTTCTTCTTTAGCTTGCCTTTTAGAAGGATTTAAAATTAAATGTGATCCAATGCAATAAGATTTAAAACAAACAAAAAAAATAATGGAATATGAACGTGTAAATCTATCTATAACATATGATATCCTAAGTCTGTTATGGCACAATATTAACAATACTCAAAACAATATCTACCATTCCATGACAAGGGTGAAAGGGGTTAGTACAAGGCAGAAAAACACATCACAGACCACTGTAATAGATTAAATATATATTGTTGGTTAATTATCCTACCCTTCTGACCTTAATCTGGACATAAGCTAGTACAGAAATGTATCAATCAGTTCCTTATTAATACATAATATGCATTTCTGGACTACTCTTAGATAGAAATTTGAGCTGTGTAACGATATAATTCTAAACATCAGCGTAAAAGGTTACATGATATTGTGTTATAACCCCCCCTTTTCCTTTTAAATTGTAATTTAAATGTATTAAATAAATGATGAGAAATGTGAAGTATTTCTCACAACAAGTGTGATATAAAGAAAACTTAACTACTAGTTAAAAATAAAAATCTTGAGATGCTGAAAATGAATTCTAAAGACTTGAATTGCAACAATGCTGATCAACAGAACTGTAGAAATTCTTATACTAGCTCACCTCTGTATTGATTCAAGCAGCCAGCTGAAGCATGCACAATTCTACTATGTTTCTTAAAGTGATAGGGAAAGTAAAACAAAAACAATTAAAGTTATCTAAGGCATGATGTAACATACAAGTCAGATTTCTATTTAACATTTGGAATGTCAATGTAAATTTCATCTCAGAAGGAATCAAATCAATTTATCTGTTAATGTGTCTAATTTTAAACAGCTTTTTAAAGAAACTGTGAGTAATGAAATTTATATGCTCTAAATGTATGTCTAAGTGAGCAAAAGACAAAAGGTGGATTGAAAAAGTTTTTTTTTTGTTTAACTCAAATGTATGTTACATTGAATAGTTTGTGGTATTTTTCCATAAAGAGCTGGTTCAAGCCAATCCCTTAATCTTGAACCCCTCTAAAATTTCAGTTATGCTCGATAATGTTATTTTCAATGATTGCAAAATGTATTTAAACAACTAATGCAGAGACAGATGTAATACACCTAAAACCTATTAACATGTGATACATGTATGTCACCACATTCATTTGCAAACAGCACTTTTAAGCCTACTAAAATCTAAGTACAAGTATGTCATAGAAATAGATTTGTATAGCCATAAACTGGTTTATATTTAGCTTTAATGAATAAAATAAGGAAATGCTGACACCATCTGCATCTTAGATTTCTCTCTGTTTATTGCAGCCATGGAATTAATCCTATTTTCTGTGTATTTGCATTTACAATATTTTCCGGATTTTATCTTTTAAAATACGGGTATTTTAGAAGTTTTTTGAATAAATAATAATAGGAAATGCTTTCAATGAGTATTAACTCAGTAATATTTCTATTATGCTACACATGCAAATAAACCCTCTCAATTAAAGCTAACAGAACTGAAGCATTTAAACCAAGTACAGTTAACCAACCTAAAAAACCTGCACTGAAAAAATATAATCACTTCTAACGAAAAATAACTTCCTTATAAACCAGACAAAACACGGAACAATATTTGTTCCAAGTTCCCTTATCCTACTTCCAAGAACCACCTTCAAGTACTGGATAAACTTCAAATACAAGTCAGTCAGAGATAAACTGCATAAAACGATTATTTTTTTATAGATATATTTTTGCCCTAGCAGTTCATGTCAAAAACATGACAAGACAGGTTTAAAAATCTGTGATCCACTTAACAATTTATGCATTTAAATCATTTCTATATGATAGCCTCATAAAAACCCGCCCAACTGGTATTCAATTAACGGACAGTCAAAAAGGGTGACGTCAGACATTAAATAAACCATCCTCGTCATAAAGAAAATCCACATTTTTTTTCATCATGATGTCAAATTGGTACAAATAAGTTTGTAAGTTTACTTCAACAGACCTTTTTCTATTCCCTTTCTCCCAGTTTTATTTTAAAACCATTTTTTTTTTCAACTTAGTCATTTCAATCCACCATGTAAATTAAAAAATATTTTTTTTGTCCAATTTTTCCTTTTTCACTCTTAAATTTTCTCTAGTAAGAGCCTCTTTTACAATCAAACATTTTACAAATTCTTATAAAAATTCAAATAAAAAAAAATAGAAAGTTCTTTCAAGAAATGTTTCATCTTTACATGAAACATCAAATTTTCAAATTACTTTCATAAAAAAGATGAATTTTCCTTTTGCCCAACAGTTAGTCATATTTCAAGCTAGTAATTTTTTTTACTAAATAAAGCAACAAAATAATTTCACAATTAAAAAATGCAAAAATACTTTTCAAAAACCACAAGAAAAAACAACTTACAATATCGGTTTAGTAGTTTCTTTTTATATGTCTTAGCACTAGTACTACACATGTCTCTTTTTGAATCATCCATTGCCTGATCACAAGAGCTATCCTCAGACATAACTGATTCTCGTCTTTGTTTTTTCATTGATAGATCCAAAACAGGAGATGTTTCATACTCCATAGCATTTGCAAAGTTTAACGGCAGTCTGTAATAATCCATCATTGTGTTTGACTTTTATGAACTTAAGCAAAAAAAAAAATAAATGTCCTTAAAAAATATCACACAATATGAGAAAACAAAGTATCTCTTTTATAATCTAAAATTGTAATTATGTCCAAATAACTGCCTGAATGTTGACATCTCGACAGACTGGTTAGTAAGTGATGTAGTGACAAAACCCAATCGCTAGTCTATCTTACACTCAGTTGGTGTTACACTTCTATAGATATAAATCAATACAGGAAAAAATTTCTACATATAATGTCATCCAGCAGTATGTCTATAAATAAATATTTCTTCAATTAGCACATTTTCCCCAATGCTAAACAGAGGTAATTGTTAACAAGTCCATAGCTCCCGTGTTCACATACCAGAGTGGTAAGGAAGTCCCTTCTATTAATGTCAAATAACAAGGCATGCATAGGAAGTAAAGCCTTGTCACATGACCTCCTTTTCTAGGTCACTTACTGTAGGAAATGTATATGTTTGTCAATTTTGGATAACAACATAGTGTCTACCTAGTATACACAAGTAGGAAATGAATTACCTTGATTCAAAGTGACAAAAACAGCTTTAGGGGGATTAAGATTAGGAAAATTTATTTTCAAAATAAGAGTATTGATTAATGAAAAATACCTTTGTTAATGGGGGGAAGCCAATAGGTAGTATTATACACACAGGTAAATTACAGGTAAAAAAAGTTGTTACACACTATTAGATATAGAGGAAACAGGATTAGATAAAAGGTTATGACTTGTTTTGAAAGGATTGTGTCAGTATAAATGGTTTTACTTAAATATCATTTGTAAACATTACACATATCATATACACACACCTAAATAGTACTCAAAAACATTGTACATACATGTACATGTAGTACAACTTATATCAGAAAGAGCAGTGAAATATAATTTGGACAACACGAAATAATCTGTCACAAAATTCAGGGCAATACTGATAATCACATTTGCATTTTTTCCTCTGAAGATACATTCATGTTTTTGACACCAATAACCTGATATATTTGATATCAAGAAATCCCTAGTAATTAGGGAAATAAAGCACATACAAACAAACTTGAAAATTTCATAACTTCCAGTTTCAGACCACTGTATAGTTTCCAGGTGCACTCTTTCATGTAGATCAAGGATAAAACGAACAAAGCTGCATGATTTAAGGAATTAATTTAGAATTCCAATATCCAAGCCATAGTCCTCATCATAAAAAAAGTTAAGAATGCATTTAAAAAAATATAGCTATACAAAGTCCAATTAAGAAATCCCTTACTACAGACACCATTTTATTACACAAATATTGACAGAGAAAGTCCTCTGACAGGACAAACCCATTAAAAGAACATTATGTATCAATAGTATGTGTACATGTAGTTAGATGAAAGGGAGATAATAAAGATACAGAAGCAGAGAGCCTAGATAAAAATGACCAAAAGAAAAGAAATCAATATTTTATTGAGTTTTATGAATGTCCTTGTATTCAACAGTAACAAATCTATCAGAAAATGTTTTACTGAACAATCACGCAAACAACATAAAACCTTGAGTTCAGAAAGGCAGTATGACAAATATCTATTCTACTTCCAAACATTAAAATCAGATAGCTTCCGGTTTTCTAATAGTATTGATCACGCAGAGAATTATCAAATAGGATAAAATCTGATTGTACTCAAATTTACTTGTTTACTGACAAATGTCAAAAACCTTGTAAACAACATACAAAATATTGACAAAAAAAAACCTAACAACAGACTAAACTAAACATTTTTCATAGAGGGTGAATTCTTTCTGTGTTTCCATATATTAAGTAGTTACTGTCAAATGACAAAATACCATTATCGATCAGTAATACAAATACTGGACAAATTGTAGAAAAGTATGGGGTGACTGCCCATAAGACATTAACCATAGAAAAAAAATGAATGTAAGAAGTCCAAACTAACATCATTTTTTAAATAGGCAGTGTGTACTTGCATACTAATAGGGTTTTTTGAAAGGCCAAACACGCCACCAAAATACCATGGTTGAACAGCAATATTACAGTATTATTGCCTAAGGTTTTATATATTGGCTTAGTTATTGTTCCGAGGCAAACCATATTGGACTGAGGTGGAGACGAAGTTCAATATTTCCAGCCAAGGACGAATAACTCAGCCAATAAGGAAAACCTTACACAATTATACCTTTATTGACTAACTAGTCTACTACGCTGGGCCAATATCGATTTTAACCCGTCCAATTTGATGTATTGGACGAGTAAAATACCGTATTGGATGGCTAAATCCTGTATTGGCACACTTTTGTATTTTGTATTGTATTGGCAGTTTTGATCATATTTAGGCCAATGTTCAAACGTTAGTCGATACATTACAGTAATGCCAACAAGTATTCATTTTGTTCTTCAAATCTGAAGACATATAATTAAACAGCAAATAATTCAAATTCCTCAATTAGAAAAACTCAAAGTTTTTTTAATAATCTAAATTTAAAGAAATGATATCCATGGATCCAGATTTTCATTAAAAAGGAGAGGGGTTAAAGGCTAAGTTTTTTCAGTTTTTTAATTTTTCCAAAAATTTTGCACCAATGCAACACTTCCACAACTCTTTTTCTCATTATCATTAATGACCAACCAGTACTAAGTTTTTGCAAGACTTTTCAATATTTAAATCTAAACAAAACCAGAAGAGAAACGAGTAATACGCTAATTAACAGGATACTAATTATGTCCTGTTAAGAAATACCTTAACCAATTCACTTTAACTGTGATGTGGGAGTGATGGCTATACAAATATATCAATTTAATGTCCTCATAGATAAACAAGGTGAATATTACGTGACTACAGCTTAATTTTCACCAAAATACAATGTAAGAATGACAAACGCTTTGGGGCAATATCAGTTTTATTACCAACAATTACCTAACCTGCCATCAAAAACATACATATTAATATAATTCTGCTTGAATACCTAAACCGGAAACATTTTTCTTAGTAAACAACCTTTATCACGATTGTAACCATGCTATTACGTCAAACTGTTTAGATACAAGTAAGTTTTACAGTGAGATAGATTACATACGACATTGCTTGTGAATCACATCATGATTTCGAAAGAGATAGAAATAGGAGTGCTTGCGCCATTATGATAATAATATCTTTTAAATATTTAATGTGCGGTGACAATTATTTTTTAGCTTGTTTTGATGCACTTAAATACAGTCTTTCCGGATTTCCTCACTATGGGATTTGTGTACTTGTTATTCACTTTAGTAAACATAAATTCTTGATCCTAAGTAGAATTTGATAAGGGAACATGATATCATATAGTCCTATAAATTTGTGTGGACTATTTACAAACTTACAGTTCTTTATGACAGAGTTACAAGTACAGGCAATGAACTATAGGATAGGAAAACACATTACACACAGCCAAATAAACAAAAGTCCAAGTCATTCCAATTTACTTTTATTTCCCTTACAACAAACGCACAAATTACAGAAAATTCTTTAAAAAGTAGAAAACATTACTATGCCCTTTTTTTTAACAGTAAAAAGCATAAAAATGAATTTCATTAGTTTGCAGAGAAATCTTCAAAGGCGTATATTCTAAACTTCAAAGAAATACTATGTAAATCAAAACTTTATATACAATACCAACAAAAACATAGCTTAAAACACAACAATAAATATGACGGAAAGTTCTATAATAAGAATATGTGTGATAAAGACATAACAAGACTGGGAACACCCTAAGGAAGGAAGCAAACAAGTAATGTCAAGGGTTAGTAATATAAAGTCTTTATAACTGTCCTGAACAACTACTACAACAAGATACATTAATCAACCCAAGTTATGACAGTCCTTGTACACTTCAGGTGTGTGCCAAGGCAGAAATTTATAGTCCTATAACTTCATGTTTGGTAACAACAATGTAACATTGACTGAGTTCTAGGTAAATTAGATTCCCTTCACAGGGATGGATCTAAAGATTTAGAAGGGGGGGTATATCCAAACATATCTAACAGGCTTTATACACTGGGGCAAAAAAGAGGGGTCCATTCACTTCTGGGTATAACTACTGTTTCATTTCTACTGTGATTAGTGTCTTTGTCTATTTCAAACTTCTACACCTATGTAAAAAAAATCAAGAGTTATCAAAGTAACTGTTATTCAGAAATTCATAATTGAAGGGACAAAGATCAAGAAAAGAATTTTAGATACAAACAAGAACCATATGAAAGCACATGAAAATCAGAGTAGGTACATTTTTTTATTTTTTCACTTATTTAGCTGATTATTTATCACTTCGTGTAAATGGGAGAAAAATGGTTATAACTAGGTCTTCCCAACAAAATGGCAAAAGTAAATTTAAAATAAGTGTTTCCCTGCATAAAAAATAGGGTAACACTAAAACACCAATAGCCTGTGACCATTTTAGTCTACAATTCATGCAAAGTGCTGAAAGTGCTATATTTTTAGAGGTAGACACTTTTCTGTGAAAATCTGGCCACTGCAAATAACCTTGAAGAAGACATTGTTCAATTTTAATCTCTGACTTGAATTGATGAATGTTACATAATACATCTTATTTGACATCATTTCAGTTTCACAAGTGCATTTACACAAAAATGGGACACTATAATTGTGTCCTAGAATTTTGTTATGGTTTTTTTCAAGTTTCTATGAATTATTCGTTAATTTACTTCCTCCTTCATTGTCTGACTACATCCACTGGAAGGAAACAATTCACAAAAATATAGTCATTTTAATCTTGCAAAGAATTAGAATGAAACTTCAGGAATTCCACAACCTTTTCCAGAATATGACACTTAAAAAGAGAATGGACCCTCAAATTATAAGCCATTTAGTGCTTTCTCAGTTTCAATAGCCAGTATCACTGAAAACATGTCAGACCAAGAGAAAACTTTTGTGAAGTGCAATATTTTGAAGACCAGTTGAGTGACAAAACTAATGGCCAAAAAGCCAAACAATGAGAAAAAAAAATTTAAAAAGACAAGCAGGAAACATAAAGTAAGGGTGTGAATAGGATTGTAATACAAATAAAACATATTGTATCATTTGCTGTAAATTGATTCTGTTTCCATGGATATGGCTTTGTTTCTAGGAAATACTTCCCACTTACAGGAAATGAAACCCAACAAGCTTGCTAAAAAGAATATGTATTCTCTACAGCATGCCTTGTAAAGAAATATAATCAATACTGGTATGTTTTTTCTTGAAGTCAGTAACATGTGGTGAGCTGAAAACATACATATTTCATTAATCAATTCTGACAAATTTCTTTTTCATTCTTTTGATGTAGAAATGTAGAAATATCACAAATGTGACACAAAAGTGTAGAAACACAGTCAATGGAATTATATAGTGCAACTAATATAGAAAATTTTTAATTATATTTGATCAGGTGTATTTAGAAATTAAGTACAAAATGCAACGATGCAACATATTGACATTTTAGTTCAGTATAAGGCAGAAGTTAATTATTTATCATACAGATTACATTTCTATGATCTAAGTGTGATACCTAATGCATACTGGTCACCTTTTTCACTAGATAATAAGCATTCAGTGGCACACATATTGGATAGTTAATAGTGCTGTTGCCTGATTTGTATAACAATATCATAATTTACATATTATTAAATATTGTGAATGTATGAATTTTCCCAGATTCTGACAAGTTAATATATTTGTTGGTTTCACATTTTGCAGTTCAAAAAATATTTGCATTACATAGTGTTAAAAATCAATATCACAAGTACACTCTTTTCTGTCCCCTGCCAAAATTGCAAAAAAATTAATACATTTTTAGTATTGACTTGCTACGATACAATTGTCGTTTTTTGTGAAAAACATATTACCGTAATATCCTATGATAATCAACAGAAAATTGAAACCTATGTCCAACATATAAAGCCAAATAATAATAATTAGTAGATTCTCTTCCTGTCCCTAAAAAATGACAAATACAAAAAAAAAATTGGGAAAGAGTTTCAAAATCAGGATTTTTTCACATCAGTTTCTAGTTTTGAGATACTATAACACACAAATCTTTAATTTCTTGGTGATAGAAATGATGTTTCATTTCTTAAACTGATGTGGCTATGGATTTACGTCAAATAACTAAAATTAGACTAGCAAGTATCTAGTACGAAGTAAAAAATAAAATTCTCCAACTTTCCCCAGAACTTTTGTAAAGATTGGATGATAATCTACATTTTAATTTTTCTTGTTCTAACACTTGATTCGTATTATTGTCATATATAGCACTACAAATGATTTTTATGTGTAGCACTTTTAGATCTGAATTCAGAAATTTCTTTGGATTATGATGGGTGACTAGCATCTGCCTTCCTCATGGTTACATCTGACGTAAGAAATTATGTGGATTAAGATGGGTGTTTAGCATCTGCCTTCCTCACTGCTACATCTGAGGTCAGAAATTCTGTGGAACAAGATGAGTAACTAGCATCTGCTTAGTCACTGTTATATCTGAGTTCAGAAATATGTGTGTGGCAATTCTGAGAAAAAGGAACAGCTCTAACTAAATGTTTCGAGCCATCAAATATGAGGGATAATACCTTTAAGACATATCAAAAGTTTCTAAAGGATCAAAACTAAGTGTTAAAGATTGGCCGACACTCACACAGGTAAATTTTTTATAGTTAGGTGGATGCGGAAATTTGATCCATTTTATTGCTTGTTTCCGCATATATCGCCTTGTAGAGCCGGGAGTTATAGAAATGATTGTCAGCTAGTGTAATGAACCGACCTGACAACATATACAAGTAAACATGACAAATTGTAGACCTTTGAATGTCAGTAGGCGTTGGGTATTAATATTTAGGTCTATGTCAATAACAATTTTTTGCTGGGTCTACATTTATACTGTCTTTAAATAACAAAACATTTCAGTCGCATGGCACTGAGTTCATTCTTAAAAAGTTGAACATTTGTTTCAATGTATAAGTTTATGAGTTTATAATCATACATATTACTTTTTTTCTTTTTGACATTAATGTTTCCTGTTAAGCAATATAATGAAATCCAATGAATCTTAAATCATGCTTTTATGCTTTTTAATTCTCAACAATGAATTCATTTTAAGAGGTTATTTCAACTTTATTACAATGTATGCTTTACTTTGTAAAAAAATGTCCATATTTTCCAAGAAAACATAACTAATGCACAATGGAATTCCTTAAGTCACTATACACCTTTTCAATGCAATCAGAGCAGAGGGTATTAAAACGGTATTAAAAACTTTCCATGAGATATATACAACTGGAGTGAAGGTCCCTTAACTTAAACTAAATTCTCAAGATAGTTCAAAGTAATGCATATTAACATTAAAAGAATCCTACAAATTTTAGATGAATAAGCACATATTTCCACCTCTGCAAATCTATAAACTATTTTAGTAGCATGACCCTAACAATTTTATAGCACACTAGATGTCTCTGAACTATTCAACATGTTGTGGCATATATTTGTGTGTAATCCTCTTCCAAGGATTAGAAACATATACAAGTCTGTGGCATCAAGTCCAAAGACAAAATAGACACAGAGGGCTTAAAAGGAAGTGATATGTAGCATAAATAGCCTGCAGAGAACATTTTTGTACAGTTTATTCTACACACAAAAAAATTAGCTATATTCAATTAAAACCAAAACATTTTCTTTTTCTTGTCTTCGAGTGAATTACTAATTAAGTGCATGGAACGCAGGTGTAAAAATGTATATTAATGTACTTATATGTGTCATTTTTATTTTTTCGTGTAACTTATTACCAGGAAAAATATACAAAATATGTACGTTCTTGTTTTCTTTATGGTATGTCTAAACACCAAACTTAATTCAACACACTGCTAGCATAATGCAAAAAAATATGGATGAACCAGAATGAGTAAATTTATATATTTTTTAATTTTTTTTCCATTCTTTATATGGAAATTTTTCTCAGATCATGAGATGTCATATTTTCCTTTCTCCTCTTTAAGTGTATAGGCTATTAATGTTTCTGTGATGTTTTAACGGTTTCTATATCAAACTCACTGTAATAAATTTCGTTCCATAGCATACCTAGAAGGAAAAGCATAGATTTGAATCTCCAAAAATATCATTTTTATTATCAGTATGCCCAAAATGTCTTCTCAAAACAAGTTACGTAGATATTTTCATTTAATTTCCATACCAACTGATGCATCAGTATCGTTTTTTTTTTTTTTTTTTTTTTTTTTTTATTACCTTTGACTTTATCATTCCAACATAAATTATTTCCATTCTTTGAAACGACAACATTTAATGTTATACTTTTCTATTATTATTGATCTATCCAGAACCGTCCTCATCTATTCTTTTGATATTTAATACTGCTTCCTTCCATAATTAAAAGAGACTCGGATTTTCTGTCTTAGAGCAATAGAATCATAAAAGGTAGCCTATGATAAAAGTCCTTGAAACAATTCAAGGTTGGTCAACAACTTGCAGTTCAACATATTCAAATGTTTTATATACAAGTTACATTTTACTAGATAAATGACAAATGTGTAGAAGGTTAGCTTGTTTAATTCTTCTATATATGTATATGCTTTCATTTTGAAACAAAAGTTTGTCTGAATATAGCTGAAATATTGCTGCTCGGACATTCAACCCCAACAAACAAACAATGAAACAAAAGCCTTGGCTCAAATGGAAAAAGAACAAATATAAACATTTCCAGGGTTTCAAAACTTTCATTTTAATTAACTTTTCATCTTGTATTGACAGCACATAAATCATACTTAATAAATGTATGTTTTTACAGACATACAGACCTAAAATGGTAATGCCAGGATAAGAAATTACCAATGTTTTAAGTTTTACTTAATTATGAAATAAAATGCCCAATAAAGTGGTTGCTTCCTCTGTTTCGTTCTTAAGAAAGTACCCAGTCATTAAAAAAGGGGGAAAATAGGGGATTGATGGAACATTAAGTGATACTCCACTATGTAATGGTGAAAAAAAGGCGGACGGCAAAATTTAAAAAAAAACTCAAAACTACACTCTGGATTTTGCTAAAATTGTTTTTAACATGTATTTCATGGTACAAACTTGAAAGTTATTTATTTTAAATTCATTGATCTGTTCTAAAGTTATTTGGAAACCATTGTGGATGGAGAGATTGATAGAAAGAAAGTAACTTTTCTGAGGATATCACATAAAAGCCAGCCACTTCTTGCGGCATGGTATAAATATACAACTGCAGAAAATATAAGATGAAAACATTTTAATACTCTATACATTAAACATCAGTAAATTATGGTGACTGGTCTCTAACACAGGTGACATACTTACATACTTAATGGTTAGTTAAAAATTCATATTAAAAATCTTAGTATGGTATTGATTTAGAAAAGTTTTCTATGCAGAGAAGACATAAAGCTGAAAGAATGGAATTGTTCAATAGTATAAGCTTACATGTACAAGTAAAAAAAAATCACTTGAGGAATTTTCAAACAATAAAAGAGTTTCAGCATTAGTTTATATCAGTGATACACACATAACTTTGGAAGAGTGGGGCCATTGTCCATTTACCCTTCTTTATGACACTTACATTTGATATAAAGGGGCCAAAGACCCTTCAATCTAACCATTCAGACTCCACTGAAATGAAACAATAGCCCACTGACTTTTCTCATTCTTTTTTACATTGATCAAGTAGAAAAAATATGGGAAAGCCAAGCATTTTCTATTGATTTCCCAGAAATACTAAACATTCCTAGTTTCTGAAGTGAAAAAAGGTCCTTTCTTCTGATCTTGAAATGCGTTTTATGAAATAATGATCTTGACATTCATTCCCTGATCCAAAGCTTTGAAGACAGAACAAACTTTGCTGAAATGTTCTTTAATTATCACCAGGAAACCAAATGAGATGGACAGACAGAGAAACACATATCACTTAAAATACTGACTTCTTGCAAGTGATGATATGAAAATTTTGTAACCATGGTAACTAGTACTGTTAAGGTACTTTTTGTCACACCAAAGACCTAGCCTGTATAAATTATGAAACTAGACATATGAAAAAGCCCCACCCAGTTTAGATTACTACAGCTGTCTATGTATGTTCAGCATGAATTAGGGTCCACAATACAAGAGTCCTTAAAACAGACTACCTATGTACCCAAGTCAATGTTTTGAAGTAAATTAGGTCCTATTACTAAAATAAGCATGCATTTAATTCTTAAACATAATACTGAATGTATAAATACATCCTATACATCTATCTCAAATTATAAAGATTTGAAAGTCTTTTCTATAAGATAAAAAAGATATAAGTCAGTGAACAATGCCGTCAACTGGAAGATTTCCCATGTGACACTGTTGTCTGGTTAAAGGACTACAATCTATTTAAAGTGTTCCTAGAGTACAAGTACATACAAGAGAGGTCATTTAAACTGATAAAAGAATTTGGCAGGAAGTATTATTACAAAGAAGTATATAAAATACCAAGGATCTGAAAAGGGGGAACTGGAATCAGTCCAAACACAGATCAAATTTATTAAACTTGAGTTATTCTGTGTTGTAAATTGTATGTATCATGGTAACATCTGACATGTCTATACATGTACCTGATAATTATAACTAAAAAAATTAAACATGAATTATTACTTCCAACCAACAAATTGATATAGCTTGTCGATGAAGGATTGGAAAGTGCAATGAAACAAAAGTACATGTATGATCAATAAAACAGGCCTTCTGCTAATAGTTGATCTTCTAACCTGTATTGATGATGCTCTTGTCTTATTGCCATTAACAAACAAAATAAAAATTATACAAAGTTGTCTCCACTTTTGTCATGAAGAGGTCTAGTGCTCCCAGCTGTTGTTAACAGGGAAAGCATTTTTACCTACCTTTTTTTATAAAAAAAGTTTCACATTTATTGAAAATCTCTTGTTTTTCCTATTAGTATTTTCATATGTAGGACATGAGTTTTCAAGCGTATATGATATATCAAGCTGCTGTCTACGTCAGAAACCCATTTTTTTCTTGTCAGATCTTTGATTTTGTTCTTAAATGATCGTATATACATGTATCTTAAGTTTTGTGATTATAACAAGACTTTTCTAATCATGCAAATTCTAGTTATAAACCTTTAGAAAAAAAGAGAATGAAATGAAGATCCTTTCATTCTGATACTGATATTATTTCTCAGAAAACTACACCAACTTTAAAGGATGCCTTAAGCTATGTAGGTACTATATATATATTACAATTCACTGATAAAACATTGTAACTGATACTTGAAAACAATTAAACCAAGGATTATATTGCCTTGCATGTGTTAATCATTTTCGATAATAACTTTTTAGAGAATTCTTTTTACAATACATGCCATCTTATACTCTGAATGCTGAAATTGCTTGTATTGCTACATGTATTTAGCAAACTCTGTCCTACAAACATACATGTACAATGATACATGTACATGCTGTTATAAATTTTCAGTTTAAAACTTCGAAAATCTTTTTAGATGAAACATTTTAAAGTATAAGTAAAGATACTTTGTTAATAAGTACAACATACATGTACAAATTGTACATATTGTTACTAGAAGTGGTTGGATTTTATATATTAAAGAATTCTGTTCACAGAAAGATATATACTGTCACATTTGAACTCAGAGAAGTGATTACAAGTACAGAACTTATTCACTTGACAACAATGCTCTAGATCTTATTCAAGTGTGAATCACTTTACAAAGTGAGCCTAGGAACCATCATGTACATGTATGTAAGATATAAGAAAGCAGTAGGAGTGTTGATTATAAACAACTTGTCAGGTCCATCACTTCAACTAATATTGTTTTGCATATGTTGGCAGAAAACAAATGATATGATTTAAAGAGACTGCCTAAACTGGTTTTTAATATTTGTTACAATGTAGTGTGTTATCTATTTTTGTTCGCTTTCCCTTAAATGGACCTT
The DNA here is from genome assembly GCA_037379345.1 of Perna viridis. Taxonomy (NCBI): domain Eukaryota; kingdom Metazoa; phylum Mollusca; class Bivalvia; order Mytilida; family Mytilidae; genus Perna; species Perna viridis. The sequence goes on from CM074520.1 coordinate 3,025,269, forward strand.
ATTCTGAAGAAACAGGTACTTCAAACAACTTCCTCTTGTCATTTCCTTTCAATACTACATGCTAATTGGAGTGAGAGCAACTTAAAACAAAAACATGTCTTGGTTACTATGTTACAACACTATGACCCCACATCACCTCTAACCTTATCTGGTCTTATCAGTTACTGAAAACCAGGTTGTTCACCAGGTCTCACATGTAGGTCATAAAGGCAAGAATACATTATTTATCCTGAATTGAAATCTTGTCATTCTTCCAAATTATTTAAATTGTTCTGGAAACATGACACTAAAAACCAAACATTATTTGCAATTAGACATTGTATGTAAAATTTGATTACTACAAAGGTCACCAGAGAGAATTTCATGACTTCATTTCTATACAAATTTTGGGTAAGACACTTGTTCACGTATAATCAGATAATGGGCAACATTCTCGGTCAAAAACTAGCAAAAATTAATGGAATACTTAATTTGTAAATACCTTAACGATAACAGAAATCAAACACAAAACCTTAGTCAATGAAATTATATAATACCAAATTTAAAAACAGAGGCAGGATAGTTTTACATCTTATCATGCTACTTTAGATAAATATCATTATGTCTAACAACATGTTACAAGAATAGATGTTTTATACAAGGCAAATTGTTCAAACATGGATAAGTCGGAAGAACCAAGATATAAGAATCATTTTAAGTAATAAACATGGATAAGTCGGAAGAACCAAGACATAAGAATCATTTTAAGTCATAATTGACATTGATTGAGTTTTCGTTGTCATGACGATGTGGCAAAGAATATATCAGAAGACATAATAACAATTATTGATTTTAAAACTTTAACAACATGAATGAGAATTAAAATTAAAAATAAAACAAAGCAATTAATTTTGGATTAAAAACACAGTTTTTGGTGAGCTATAAGTAAGCTTACATCTATGTAGATCTCATTCATTTCACTGTAAATGTCTGTGTTGCAGAATGAGAAATTTAGGATACAGTTATGACCAGTCTTAAATAACCTTCAAAGGAAAAGTCACAGTAAAAAAACACAAGCAGTCTTTATATACCAGTTATTTTTTTTTTTATAAATGTACCACATGAGGATGTTTTAATTATAGTCTATGAAGACATGTAATTGCTGAAGACAGGCAGTCACTTAGACAGGCCATGGCTGTACATGTACTCATATGGACATGACACAGTATGATACACACAAACAAGATACTCCAGCTTATGCTACCATTTAAGACATTCTCAACTAACCTGAGAAGATAAAATTATCCCTACTTATAAAAGAACTATTGTTAAACAATAACAAGACACAACCCAGTGAAACAATGGAATTAATGTAAACAGAGATCCATGTAATGTGATATTCAAGGCATGGAGACATAGTTCATTACAGTGCTATAACTGCCTGAAGTCTAATCTTGTAGATACATTTATCTTTGAACAGTTTACATCATGATTGGGAAGACAAGAATTGTGAAAAAAACTGATGACTTTTTTTTGTAATATCACTTCCCCTAGTAATTGTCAATTTACAAAACTTAAAACAAGATAAAAAAAAGTATTGATGAAAAAAGATACCAACTGAAATACATACTATTTACATCTAAATAGGTTTACAATAGGTTCTATTCATGTTCTTAAGATCTGGTTGTAATAAGGGGTAAAATTTCCCTTTAACAACAGTAAACATTTATACACGATGATAATTAAAATGATACATCAATATAATGGTTACAATGTTACAAAAATTTATGAATTAATAGTTGTTCATGCAATATATCAAATAAAATGTATATTCTAAGACCATTAAACCTCATTATAGCTCTTCCCTTCTATTTCATTATGGTGTGTTTCAAGGATTGATCAAGGCTATTTCTCATTCTAACAATTTTATTTACTCGTCATCTCCATTCCAATATATTTAGGTTTCCTCACATACATGTACATGTTGGTAATGCCATGTTCAGATGAAACATAAGTCAGCAGTTTTTACCATGTATTTACTACATGTACATATTTTCAGGTTCAGTTCATTTCTAAAAGTCAAGAGATGCTTGCATCAATAATTTCTTTTACTTATTACGTTCAAAAAGAACAACACGGCAAACCATTTTTTTTTTTCATTTTTCATCAGCCTAGAGACCTGTTTAAGATGATTCAGCTTTCTCAAACAAGTCATTGAAAATACAGGAATTAATGACACATCTATAACAACCCTATCAAATTTAACTTTAGGCTGTGAATTTTTTTCAAAACTCTATTGATAGGTAACATTTGATATTGATTAAGACAATGAAAATAATTATGGTGTAAGGGAGATAACCCTACAATGGAACATTTTTTTTCCCAAAGAAAATGTTGAATTATACACAAATATGGTTGAAAATAATTATGTTCTAACCAGAATGTGTTGAGTGATGTAACTCAAAACACATATAATTAAATTTCTTTTAAGAATTTATCTTTCAACAAACTGAAATTGATTTCTTGTTTCTAAGTCCCTTCTTCATCTGTATTTATGGACCATATAACCCATTTATTATTGCATTGATAAATATAAAAACGAAACAAAAACAGAGATCACCTCTCTTTTTTACTTATGAAAAATATAAAAAGCACCCTCATTAATTCTTTTCCAGAAAAAGAGCCTTACTGTAACAAAAGGTAAGAAAAATTACTATACAACAATTAACATAAGTGTGGGCACACTTCATAACTGCTTCAAAATTGTTTTCCATCAAATTGATACAGTACTTGGATTTTTTAGTTTTACTTAAATATTTTTTATACATGTACATGTATTTGAAATTAATAAATACATGTAGCCTTCTATTTTTTTATGTTCACATATTTGAAATAAATAAATAGTGTTCTATTTTTTTCATGTACATGTACATGTATTTGAAATTAATAAACAGTGTTCAACTTGTTTATGTACATGTGCATGTATTTGAAATTGATAAATAAACAGCTTTTTTATTTTATTTTTATTTTTATTTTTTTTTTATATATTTAAGTTATTAATATTGGTTATGGTAAAATATTAGTATAGTCAAAGGGAAATAACTCTGCATGCACATTCTAAGTCAATTATCATAGAAATGATTTGCATTATTCCCCTTTGATTATGACAAAATGATTAATTTTCTCTATGAAATATAAAAATCTCTACATATTTGACAAGTTAGTAACTTAAGATGAATATGAAAAATATATCTTCAAGACATATTCAAGACAAAAAAAAATAATGCATTCCTCTTTTACAGAGCATTTTCTGCATTTACAAATATACACTTTGGCTTAAATGAAACTATTTGGTTTATAGTTAAGAGATAATCCCTTCAAACAAATCCTTAACTCGCTTATCAATAATTTCAAATTGAGATTTTTTTCATTCCTCAAAATTTCAAATCTGTGCACCTAGTAAGCAAACTCGAATTTAGAAAAATTTTGAAGAGGCTTTTAAAGAATATCTTGGTTTCTTGAATTGGTAGAATTCACCTACAAGAATATATTGTAAACAATGTATGTATTAAAGTATGGAAATTAATTTCAATTGCAATTTTTCATTACTAGAACTAGATTTAAAGATTTAAACATTGTAAAGTTATTGTGCATTGTTAAGTTCTGAAAGGGCATATACATGTACATGTATGTTAAACACAAAGTAATGTAGAGACCAATATTGCCAAAGTGATCAAGACTCTTTCAAATTCTTTCCAAGGTCTTTATATATTGTTTTAATCTTCTTCATAAAAACTGTTTTAACCTTATTAATTTAAAGACGTAAAAACTACAAAAATGTATGTACATTCTCTGTAAGAATCAGGAAGTGGGTGAATCCTTGTTGGAAAAAAATACACGTCTTCCTATGAAATCTTATTAAAAATGTTACCTGAAGTGCAGAAATGGCATTTATTTCATTGTAATTGCCAGTAATTCATGGTATAATTTATATGAAATGCATTTCATTTTTTTTTTGTCAAAGGGAGAAAACCCACTTTTCCCCAACCATTCTATTGTACATGTACCTGTAATTAAAGAAAATTGCAACTAACAGAAATCATGCATTAACACGCTGCGGGAAACTTACATAGGCAACAATGACAACTTGACTTAAAATGATCATAAGTAAAAAAAGTACTGCAAATATTGAAATAAAACCTTCAGTTTACAATTTGATAATATCGTAGCTTTATGTTCAAACCCCATTTTTCTTCCTGCCAAAACAAACAAAAAGGAAGTATTGAAAACAAGTTACCAACTCCCAATTTTTATGAAAAAGAAAATAATTCAAAAATTAAATTCCGTATTTTCACATTAACCGATCACAACTTTTTTTGTTTTAAAGATATTTGAATAAAATCTTCAGTTTCCCATTTTTTATGTCTTCTGAGTGTCTGCTACAATTAATTTTAGATCATTTCATCAAAATGGGATAATGTAGTATAATAAATAAGTGGAAAGGTCAGGGAATCTTGTTCTCCACTACATGATAATTTTATTGATAAATTGGCCAATTAAAAGTTCCTTAACTCTTTAATTAAAGGTCTCTGATGTTCCTTAGAACTCATTTTTTCTGCATCCTCTGACACTTTTGAAGAACAAACTCTCAATTCATCTTCAAACAACAAACTATGTGTCCATACTGTCAAAGTCCGTTTTTTTTTTTCTGAGCATGATTTTAATTCAAATTTGCCTGATTCCTAGGTTCTAGCACTAAAAAAAAATTTTTCTAGTACTGCATCAGAGATATGTTCAAACCTAACAGCACCTGCCAGCCTACATAATTGTTTGTAACAGGTATGGCGAATGGTTCGTTGGATAAGATGGCTCTCGGTTTTAAATATTACGTTTCTGTTGTATACTGTAGGCATATGGATGTAGAACAAACCAATTAAAAATAAACGATTAATTTATTACAATAAATGCATGTTCTATTCAGCAGGACATATAACAGACTGATGTTGACTCCTAGTGATAGCAGTTTCTGTGTCTTTAATACGTCTTGTGTGACTTGTTATGTTGCGCCCTCATCCTAGTCCAATTGTAATACTACTGGTATTCACCAACTAAAGTTAATAGTTCCTAGTTCCTTTTCCACATCAAACGATCCTTAAATGTTATCCATGCATCCTAAAGCCCCTTCATATTTCTTATCCACCATAAATAATGCTTGTATTTCACTCATTTCAAAGTCAGGTTCCCATTAAATTCATCCGGTGGTGCTCCTATATTGGCGGAAAATATCGTATGATATTGTAAAACGCAATAAACGTTAAACGACACTATCGGTGTGGTGGGAGATTGCATTAATGATGGTTTCTTGCAGCATTAAGTCCTCTCCATGGCTGTTTTCTTATATTTCAAATGATGTTGACAGCACTGCAGCCAAATGCAATCTGCCATGTTCGACGAACTTGCTCCGTATTTATACCTTCAAAATTATTCATACACTCATGATAATGATTACATGTAAGCAAACAAAGGAACCTTGGCTCATGATATGTCCCTAATGTTATTTCATAGATGTGTGTAAAGATCCCTGTGATTCTCTTCCATGAACTCGTTCTTCTATAAACTCAAATTAATCAGCTAGCATTTCCATTGATGCTGTTGCTATGTGAAGTGGTGAAATATGTCATTACAAATAGTCCATAGTCCCAAATATCTATAGGTTTGAAATATCGGAATAAATATCGAAACTGCTATCAATCAAGGAGTCAACATTTACATTAAACAATATCAACATATAACTTAAACCTAGCTTGAAAACTTATGAAATGTCATCCCCAAAACCTGGAAGTGAAAGTAAATGTAAATGACGTCATTCATAAACATTGAAGACGGTGTCGTGCTGCTTGGTTAAAAGTATACCATAATAATCAATATATGACGTTTGGATAATAAAGCAAACTTGTCAATACTCTTCAAAGGTAATGTTTTTTTTTTTCACATGCATTAGGACTCTTCTTAACATGGAACCCAAAAAATGTAGTTACATCACAAATAGTGTTTTTTGGACATGTGTTTGATGCATGTTGAATAAACTTGATTCATCCCAAAATTTAAGATTATAATTGTCACGTTTACAGTAACAAGGAGACCTCATACATATTACAATACAAATCTGGACAGATAGTAAAGACCAAAAAATACAAATAAGTTACTACAAACTATTCATCCAAAAGCTAAACAGCAGACACAGTAACAGCTCTGATACAAAACAGGTAATCCATGGCCTTCACTATCTTTATGATAGGTATAGTCTAAAATTAAGTCAACTGAAATGAGTAAACAAACTTGATATATTCTCAATCAGAAGAACTATAAATTATTGTACAGTTCACCAAGATTTAGCATCAATTTCAGCACAGTCCTCAAAAAGCAGTAAAACTCAATATTATTACTCATTCAATCTTGACCACCAAAATTAGCCACACTTTGTCAAACTACAAGACTGATGAAAAACATTGCTTTGAATATAGAACATTAATAAAATCTGATAACCATATGATAGGAGACCAAGCTTCTCGCTGTGGCAGTCCTTCATTTCCTCTTTTACTAACCCCTGCAGACAGGTCTTTTGAATTTTTGGACAATGTTCAAATTAAACGTCATTTGACAATCAAATAACTTCACATAAAATCATTCAATATTTGCCAACTTTTTAAGACTCTTGAAATTTCTGAAAGGGCTGGCTGCAGCATCTAGAGTGGATTTTGAATGTCAGAGGCTGTTTCAGAGCTTGATAGAAGCCTGTCAAACCAAATGACTGAACAGTTGTTTATAATTTCCAGGAAGTCTGATTTCTAATTGATGTATTATCATACACGTAGGTTCCTTCATTGCACGGTACTGTTATTTTCTTCAACATGATAAATAAATAATATATTAAATGATATATAAAACAGAGAACATGAAAGTCTTCAGAAAATAATTAAGAAACCAATTATTCCAAACATTATTTTTACAACTCAACAAAGCACAAAGCGTTCACTGCAGGGTTATCATCGTTATAGATATATATATTTTTATCTGTATAATGTAACCTCAATTAGTCTTCATTCATCAGCATTCCAGTAGGAAAAAAAGCCGTTTTTAGTAGAACAAAGTAATTTGTAAATTTACCATTTTTTATTACATGTACATGTACTAATATAATGTATCTTCTTTGCTCTTTTAGGGGAAATTTAAAAATTAAAACAAATTTTTTTCTGAGGGAAAATAGACGATGCTTTGCAAAAATGACCCACCCTTGCAACTTGCATCAACTTAAATACTCTATAACTTTAAATAAGGCAAAAAAAATGTTGCTAAAAGCTGGCACTAAAAATTTGAAATAAGCAATAAAATTGAAGAGCTCGTAGTTAAGCTATTTTTCATGAATCACCTTGTACACTTAAGGCAATTCACTTGTACCTCTTCCGGTACTTATTAACAACTAGTCTCAACTCGGATATAGTAAGTTTGAACTTTAATGTGCTAAAGAATGCCTGCTAAGTGTTAACAACAAAAATATTAACACTTTGTAAAAGTTTCAACCTTTATGATGGGATTATAAACTTGCGTAACTTTTACAGAATTAAAGACGAAATCAAAAATACACCAATAGATAATTAAAACATACCATAAAAATTGTGCAAAGTCTCCTGTAAGAACGCATTATTCCAAAAATTTTAAACTTTATATTTATCCATACTATATAGAATAACGTTTGATTACTATATTTATTATCTCCCTTTGCTAAATTCATACTTCTTTTGAAAAAAATTCGCAAATCTATTTCATTGATTCGTTGTTTTAGAACCAAGACCAACCAATCAGAATTGACAAGGAAGTAAACAGAGTGAGCATGCCTAGATGATGTGAGTAAATCAATAATGAAACACATCATCTGCCACTGTGACCATGGAATCAATGAATCCATTACATCTAGTGTAAGGTTGTAATGCTTCTTACAAAAAAGGTGTGGAAGGTGTTCCATTGATGGATATTGAAAGATAATCTTTATTCTTTTACCTTATATGCCTACTTCATGATCTTCCATATAAATGAAGACTTAATATGACAATTATTTGGAACTAGTGGACTAATTAGTATGCAAACTACATCTCTGACCGATTTTTAGCTTATTCTAGGACAATCAGTTTATCATGCACATCTGCCCCTTCACAGCAAAAAAATATTGTATTACTACTGCAGCATTGATCCTATATTTATAAAATCAATTATATCAACACAATGAAAAGAATTAACTCCTTTATAGACTATTTCACAAATGTTTCACTATGTATAAAGGGTAAACATCAAATTTATGCGTGTTGCAGAGAATGACAATGATTGACCAGGTACATATATTTTTAAATTTAAAAACTATAAAAAGCGGTCTTTAAGCTACAAAATATTATGTCCCTCAGTGATTTCTTTCGCTAAGTGGAACCACTTACCTTGCATAGAATGATACACAAATAAGTACATTTTTTTAAAATCATTCAAGTACAACCTTGAAAGAATAAAAACAGTGATGACATACCACAATTAGGTTGGTCTCATACTTTTCAATTGAGTTATTCCCCTTATACTTAATTTTATACCAATACTGACTTCACTTCACCATGCAAACGACAAATTTATTCTTTTTTTATTCAAGGACTTTTTTTTATTTTAAACAATTTAAAACCAAATGAAAAGCAAATATATGCTTGTGCACTGGCAATGCTTTCTGAATTAATTAAAAATCTTCTGATCAATTTTCAGTTTAGTTTTGACGTTCATTAAATCTCAAGGAAATCCCTGCAGAAGAGCATTAAAATACTAATTTTAGAACAAGGATTGCCTTCCCTGCACCTGGACTCTTTCATAAAAATAAAACCAAAACATGTCTTGAGCTGCATCACAATCATATGTTTATACATGTTCATGTACAATATATATGTCAGTGCATAAATACCTTCAATATATGCATAAACACTAAAGCAAGTTAGAAAAGATTTGTGAGGGCTACCACTTAAGACAACATATACTGCTTTAAAAAAAGTTTATCAAGTAAAAATTCATCAGTCGAATATGTCAACAAGAGTTTACAGGAGGTGTACATCTTCAAAGTATAAACGCTGTATGCGAAAAGTTTTCACAGAAAAAAAGTTAGGGTAAAATTAGTCTTAAATTATGACTGCCAAAACAACATTTTCAATAATGACCTCTCAACTTACAACTAATTCTAGATTAGTCAACAGTTGCTTTCACCATTGGTGGTGCAGGTAAAAACTTTGAAATTAAGATATTACAGTTTCACAACAAGAGCACAGTCCATGCATGTATCTTTTGAAAGGGCTTAGCTTAAACTAGGAAATTTCACTATGTCTAAATAGCAATGATACTAACAATTTGAGTTAAATGTAGTCTTATTTTTCTCTGACCTTCCTCTTCCACTGACACAGAGAAAAGTTAAAACCAGGACTATGTCAGAGATATCAACCCTACCAAATTTTAAAAAAGACAAATATGGGCCTTCAATGAATGGAGAACAATTTCCCTCACCCACTTTCTAGTCTTTGAATAGCCCTAAAAATTTAACATTTCAGCAAAATGGGCACAATATTAATACATTATCATGTTTTCTATATATTATTTTCATGAGAAAATAAACAGGTTGATATCAAAGCCATTTACATATTCCAGATCAAAATATGAAAAAAAATACTTGTACTTTATTAACTACAAAATCAAATTCAGGTCAAATTAAAAAACTCTTAACATTTGCCAATGACAAAACCTTTGTTGAATGAAATGATTTCAAACAAATTAACTGTAGTTACTTGACAAAACTTTCCCAAAAATACATTTAAAAAAACTAGGATTTTTTCTTTTCCATTAATATAAAAATTGAAATATCATATGTAAATCACACAATTTGTAGAAAAATGTGCAAAATTTGAATGCCATAAACTATAAATATTAAGATTTGTAACATACATGTACATGTTTATACTTCAACCTACACTTGAATAGCTATGAATTAAACTATTTATTGTAAATACAAATAGAACAAATGTACATCATCAAATTCATACATATTCATTAAGTCAAAATTTCAAGTCTGAACCAACCATACCCAAATAAACCCACTCCTTCAAAAGCGGTGCTTATAGCAAATGTGGTTGATAAACAACTTCACAAAAATGAATCCTGAGAAGAAGTAAGCCTTACACCATTCGTTTGTTTAAAGGTTTTCTCATAGGCAAATGATTAAAATACAGTGGTTGGGAAGGATTTTTTTATAATGGGACAATGGCCCCATCTTTCCATGATTCATGGGACCATTTCAGTTATTATGGGGCCACTGACAGATTTTAAAGGGCCATTTGATTTTCTACCAGATACTTTACAAAAATTAAAAAATGGGTCCGGAAATTGGATTCGTATTTTCTTTGGAAAATTGTGTGGAAGTTGTGGAAGATTGGACCCCTTCCTTTTCATAAAATCTGGATCTGTCATTGTCGTATATTTCATTTACACAGTGAAAATCTACTTACCAATGGTATATATCCTCCCCAAAAAACATGTTCAGCAAAACTTGAGTTATGGGTAAAACACTGCAGTCCCCCGAAAGGTCTTCATTATTAAAGCATTTTTATAGAAATCTCTACATACATTGAATTAGACTATGCAACACATGTAGGTCAGTTTAATATCTTGTAATTAAAAAAAACAAACAAACAATCAAACAAAAACACCTAAATACATGTAAATACAAGTATTACATATTTAGGATATTGGTGAAATTAATTGAAAATCATTTTAATTTTGGATGTATATATGTTTAGTTAACTGAAATGGGGTAATATAAGTTCCTCCCGTTTAAAATTTCCCCATATTTAACATCAAACAAATTTTATATTGACAATAACATCAACTACATTACATGAGCACACAACTGTATGTAATACAACTGCTGTAAAAGTAATACCACTTCATAAAAAATAGTCTAATATCCTCTTATAAACATTTATTTTTCATAAATAAGTGATATACATGTATGATGTATTGAATACCATACTACCTACATTGATCAAATGAAATTAAAGCGCCAATGGCTTTGAACCTTGGAAGTCATGAAATATTTTTAGGTATTTCAAAATTAAAAAAACTTTATAATGTGATGATAGTAATTTGTTCTTTCTGTATTTCCAAAAAGATTAATCATTTACAATGGGATCAGCGCTTTCACCACTACTAGTACTACACATCCACACAATACTGATAATTCAACATTTCAATTAAAATTTAATTTTTTTTTCTGATTCATTTCATTTTTATTTTGTTTCTGAATGTGTAATCTTCACAACCAATTTTTTTGTTTTAAACATAAGCAATCACATTGAATCCATGTATGGATATCATAGGCATTAATGAAATGCAGCTAAAACTTCTATATACATGTATGTATTTGATTTTTTTCTTTGACAATAAATCATGCAAAAAATATAATTTCAATTGTATGCTGAAAAAACAGGCAATGCATTTATATGAAATAATCAATTTGATACATTTTAATATTCATCCATCAGATCTATTTCGTGGTGGAAGTACTTTTAAGGCAGTTATCAATCGAAAGTCCTTTTGATTGACATCAGATGGTTTTAAGACTCAGAAGTCACATGACTTCTGTGTAAAAAAAGATTAGAATGTGTTTATCTAAAATGATTTTTGAAAAAATAGTCTAAAATTACTAAGATAAGGGTAATGTCCAGACAATAATGAATTACACATGCATCTTATCAACTTACAGCATATATTCTTTTTTTTTTTGGCACAACTGAGTCAGCACAGCACAAGTTTCTACGTTAATCAAACTTTAGATCTTTCTTTTTTCTTTGTTGTTGTTGTCAGAAATTACATACTTTGCTTCTATTATTTGTGTTTTGACTATTAACTGTAAATGTGTTACAACAAATAAAAATATTGAATATTGAAATATCAAACTATTGGAAGTTCAACATTTGCCTTTAAACTGAGAGATGATGCAGCCTAAAAATTCATACTTTTTAAATATTAATTTAATTACAGTTCATTGAGATGTATCACTTTTTGATACTGGAATCGTTTTACAAAAGTTCTGATTTTTGTTTTGTTTATACACGCACGTGGTCGTGTCAAACCGGGGTCATCAATCATCGAATCAGATAAAATGACAACGTTTTATTCACAGGTAATCAGAGGTCATTGTAATGAAATTCTCGCCTCAAAGAAGTTAAGAATGTCTGAAGTATCACTTATCAATTTGAGAAAAGTGCTTAAGAGCATAAATCAAAGAATATTTCAAACAGGAAATGATTTGTCATGTCACTTCCTGGTTCACATATTACGATACAAAACTGAAAAAAAGTAAACAAACACCTGTAAAAGTTTGTCACGTGTTTCTCTGGTATCAAAACATAAATAAAGAAATTAAAATGTGTTTTTACCTGCTTGAATCAAAAGTTCTAGCCCTAAACTTCTTTTATGTTCAGTTCCTTCCATTTTTCTAGAACAATGTTAAGACCTCCGCGTGTTTACGTATACAGAAGCCGGAAATGAAATTTAATACAATAGAGTTCTTTGCTTATCTGTGTGTTGCACAGGTGTAGCATAAAGTTATTGAATCAATACACAAAAAAATGCAAATTATCATCAAATTGATGGAATATATTGGCTGGATTACGTAAGTTGGTGAAGAAAATAGAAACTGCTTCTGATAGGAAATGTGTATTGGCACCGGCGTAGTAATTTTTTTCTTTCTAAGACAAACACTGCAGAAAGTTGTAAAGCGCAAAAAGGTCAAATGGTCAGAAGTTCTGGGTCAGCTATCCATGAAAGGACGGAGAAAATTTAAAATATTTTAACAGGAGAAATTATTTTATGCTTAGTTTCCTCCTAATTTAAAGCCTATTGGTATGTGCATGTACAATGTAAAAACTTGCTTTCAAAATAATATATGGTACAGCAAATGATCTGTACCACATTAAGCTGCTGATTAGGCATGGTTCCACTTCCATAACTAGTATGAAACTTATTCCCCATTCATTGATACACACAATATAAAACACGATAATTCTAGTACTGTTTTTTTTTCTCTATTTCCAATTTTTAATGAGAGAAAATTCCCCTTAGTTGGTTAAATTAGTAAATAATTCCCATATTATTGTTTCATAATTTTTAAAACTTATTTTGGGGCCACACTCGCATCACTTATCTAAGAGTAATCAAGGGGAGCAAGATTCTGGCAGAAATCAAAAGAATGTAATACAATACAGGGACAAAGGACGGACATGGAAAACAAACAAACACAATAATAACATAAAGTAACCAAAATAATATACAAGTAACAAATGTAAATGAGCAATTCAGACTCCAGTAAAAACTGGGAGCATGGACCAGGGGCACAAGTATGATAAGTGTCCACTGCTTTTTTAGAACAACCCGCTGAGTTGCTCATAAAAAGTCAAGTCCAGGGTAGACTAAAGAGGGAAGGAAAACTATGACACATTGAACAAATCAGTTTTTTGATAATGCAGATGGATACACCTAAATGATCCACAAGTTCACAATGACAACCATAAAACTTCTTCAGTGAGGACTTCAATCTTGTAGCAACACAACCTTGTGCCAGAAATCTAATTTATCTAGTGCAATACAAAAAGTCCATATGCAGGTGCTGAAGGGCTGTTGCCACAGAGGAAAGGAAAGTTGACAATACCAAATGTCAAAAATACATTGTACAGTGATAAGATAATGACCTTACACAGAATATATGAGATTTTTCTTGTTGCACAGAGTTTGATCATTTTCCTTTAACTACAGTATGTAATGAGCAGAATGCAAAAGAAAACCTAAAGAATCTCAATAAGAACTAACAATCCGAAATTCAACATGAGGTTTCAGGCACAATATTTCCTGCTTTTTGAACCATTTACAATTGCCAGTGCATAGAGAGTAATTTTATTGGGTGCATAAAGTGCCCTTTTTTGAGCAACTGAATTTCACACAAAAAGGTAAATTTAAGAAATAACAAATTCCTTTAAAATCTGATGTACATGCCTGTCATAGTTTTTATTCAAATGAAAAAAAAGCATTGACTGACCTCCTCTTTTTCTCCATCGAACCCTCTTCCTAAATTTCTTTGGCCTAATGTAGATAGCTTCATCTTCACTATCAGATGTGTTGGAATCAGTGAACACTCTCTCATTTATTTGACAGTCAACTCGCCATTCCTCATAAAATCGAGCACATTTGACTGTTTCATCATAGAAATCAAAATTACATTCATCATCAGTGAAGGCATGGAGTTTGTTTACATTGAGATCAGACATTTCTGGTTCAGGGACAACAATTACTGAGGGACCAGTCTGCAAAAATAGAAAGATAATGTAGATGAAAAACAATCTTTTCTTTTGAATATGAAATTAAAAAAAAAACATGTAAATCTTCTTGTCTCAACCAACAGGGGATATGTAAGAATTCCAAGAACACCCACTCTGTGTGTGCATAAAATATGTCATTAGCAACTGAAAACTTTTTAGCCATTCATGTTTCAGAACCCCTACAAACATAAAGTATTGCTGACTATCTGTCCCTATTAATTCATTAATATTCAGAACAATAAGTATTCATTTGTTATTGTTGTTTCCAAAACAACAAGAAGAAAATGTAACTAAAATCAATTATGATATTATAACATGGGCGATAACTCTGATCTACTTGTTGAATTCAAATAAACTATGGTACACTTTAAAACAATTAAATTTTAAAATTTTGTATAAGGATAGAAAACGTTTTTCACTTTGAGTTACTTCCCCTTGATCAGCTATTTGAGTCATCAATGGATTTTCGTGTAAAGTCTTTGATGTAAGAAAATACAAACTAGCCAATGATTGAATATACCAATAAATAAATTAATGCATGTTATGTCAAAAAATAATAAGATTTTTTTTGTGGGGAGGGGAGTGGGGTTGCACCAAAAGAAACTAATACAGAATTTATGTAAGGTCAAGCCAGTGCAAGTATTGCTGTATATCTAATACTCCAATGCAAAATGAGTCAAATTTTAGCTAAGGCATTTGAAGAAACAGCCTTCCCTCAAATTTGCTTAAACAAATGAAATGACCAATATTACTACACAGAAAAATCTAGTTCGATGAACTAGTTGAAGTTTTTAAAGAGGCTGTCCATGTAGAAACCATGCAGATCCTATGATATAGACAACACAGGTTTTTTTTTTTTTTTTTTTTTTTTTTTTCAGAATGTTAACTGATGTCAGAACAAACAGGACATTTTTTGGTGGAAACAGTGGATGACGGAGAATATATGTTCAAAGTTCCCTTACAAATCAACTTAATTATGAACAGATCAAAGAGTTTTGTTTTCCTTTATTTTAAATTTTGTAGTGCTTTTTCAAACTAACACTCATTTTAAAGAAAACATGGGTTTGTGATCTAAAATGGCTGAATTTTTTTTGAAAGAAAGCTATTGGATGTAACCCCCCCCCCCCCCACTGCCTGCGTCTTCCATAGAACCCTCTGAAAGGTTTAGACAGCTTTTAACAGTGCATTGTTTATAATGCTAATCATCTACCAATACTCACAAGGGAATCAGGAGACGTGTCAGTATCACTATCCAGATTGAACTGGTACGACCCATTGGAATCATCTTCAGTTTCTGAGTCGGAAGACAGAAATGGTGAAGACAAATGGAAATCCTCTACTTCAGTTGGAAGGACATCAACCATCATCTGCAATGAATAGAGATAAAGTATAATGCATGAAAGTATTATTCATCATATAGTTATACTGTAAAACATATGATGCTATAGAACTTGAGGATGCCTCTACAAGCCAACCTCCTTAGATTTGTGGCAAGTCTACCATCTCCTTACCAATACATTGAATCAAGTACTAGTACACTCCATCTCAGACAAATAAGTTTTGATGGGATTAATATTCTGATTTACACATCAGCTAACACATGAAGATGTTGAAAGATCATGGCCAAGCTTATACGCTGTCCATTGTTCAGTTTAATTAAAGAATTATGTGATTTCACAGTTCTGCCAAGCAGGCATAATTAAAAAAAATGTATAAAATTCTTTTGTATTTGTGGTGCATGATTCATTAGAGTTAACTATTTGGTAAAGATTTTGTTTTCAAAGGTCAGAAGACTTTCACCATTACAGATACTGTTCTAATTACTACAAATAAAAAGAGAAGGGTAATCCAATGCTTAATTTAGCCAGCAATAAAATTGTTTGAAAGAAGAACTATTGTTAATAGTGTATCAGTTTTGATGGTTTTTTTTATGGTTAATCAATCCACAAATTGTAATTTCCAATGAAATGTAAAACTTTGATGCTAAATAAAAAATCCAGAACCAATTAATTTCCAATCAAGTTATAAAAATGTTAATACCTTCATTGTTATCTTACTTTGGCAATAACCTTTCAACTTGAAAATTAAAACGTGCACCTTTCAGACAACTGTACCATTTGTTTTGTAATATTAACACTTTTTTGAAATTATACAATTTTACAATCAATATTGAGTTTACATGTAGAGTTATTTTCAACATCAATAGACCAAAAGTGCTCTGTATTGTGAAATATTCAAACATAGAGGATTTGGAAATAAACTAATATTTCAAAATTTCACATGGCATTATAATATTATACCTTTTTTCCCTTTTCTATTAATAATGGCCAAGAATGAAATAAATGAAACTTATATATATATATCCCCTCAAACTTCCCTTGCAAGTGGGGTATAAATATCCATTCCAGAGGGGTTAAATAAGGTGATGTATTTCATTATTATGACTTCAAAATCATGCACCTTACACCCAGGTATAATACAGGTATGAGAAAGTCAGAGTAAAGGAATATCAGTAGTTGGACATTGAAAGTATTGAAAATTGAAAAGTAGCTAAGACCTTCATTATTGTAGATACAATGTCTTAAATAGCTTGCCTTAAAGACTTTACAAAGTATCCACCAAGTGACCTTTCAGGTTGTTTTAGCTGTAAAGAAGACACAATGTGGGTCTCCCCTACTCACAGTTAAAAAGAAACCTTTGAATAATATCTTACTACTGTTTTTAGCATGCACCAAAAAATACTACTTGATCTGGAACAATTTTGAAACAATATAAACGAATGTTTCAAAAGCAGGGTGGGTCCAACGTCTTAAAAAAGGGGAGGTTCCTTTCAAGGAATTTATTTTTAAAAAGTCGGGGGTATCCAGGCTATAAATTATTCATTTTTTTCCAAATATTTTCCTTCAAAATGCCCCAGTTTAGCCATGTTGACAGGTTTTTCACAGTCTTCAGAAAGTGTAGATAATTTGCAAAGCAATTTGGTTTCCCATTTTTTTTTATGGCAAAAGGAAATGAAATGGCTTGTTCTATGCAAGATGTACCAGACACATGATGAATCTCCATGTTAATGGTTTCTGTTTTCTCCAGATGTTTTTATTTAACATATTGTTTGTAATCCAAATACTTCATCAGCATTTTTGTAATTCCTTGGCATTTCATGACAATTTTTTATCACCACATGCAAAAATTTAATATGAGTAATATCTAAAGTACATTAATTAATAAATGAAAATTGATCTTTAATATACACATACCGATACAAGTATATAACACCAGCATATTTTCTTATTCATGTATAAACTAAGCTCTTACAAAATCAAATTGATAGAAATTCCATCATTTATGTCAAATTTTGCAGACTTAATTAATTCAAGGGGAATAATCAATGGAAATAACAAAGATATCTCGGCAGATGGCAAAATAATCAAAGGTACTCAAACATGCACTCCACCCAAAATTAAAATCCTTACTTATTTCTGAATAAATCCAAATAGTTTCACACAACACTTTATTACAATATGGGATGTAATTATCCTAAAAGAAAACTCTCTCAGTGCAAAATCCAATTGTGCTAGACACTACAATGTGTCTGGCTGTTGTATGTCCTTTGTTTATGAATTACAGTACAAATATCCAATTAAATCTGCGAGAATTCAATATCTTCAGATATTTCACTTATGTCTTATTTCATAGAATCAATCACATCATATCATACACACCCCTTTAAAATTGATTCAAAACAACTAATCATGAAGATGATTAATCAAAGTTCTATAAATAGAATTCTCAGCTGACTGTATGAGTAACCTTAATTCAAAATTCATGAACTGTCTGTTTGACTATCTTTAGGATATAGAAAGATGTTTACAACAATTATGGGGTAATTTTCTATCAATTTGATCAGTTTTAAGTCCCATCAATATGACATTTGACCTGTGGTACACCTGAAAGATACCTTGAGGCAACAGAGGGGATATTGTTTACAAACAAAACAAGCCAATCAGGTTTTGAATTAAATATAGATAATGTTATAAACCAGGAATCCCATATTGATTTATCTCAGTCATAAACATTTAATCTAACCATACAGTGCACAGATATGATGTCTTAAGGCTCTTTATCAAGCAAGAGCTACAGATGCATTTTTCCTATAAACGAGCCCCATCTTTACCTGACAGGTGAAATTGTAATCTACCTCATTTGTCATGTATTTCCATGTTTTGCATTAGACAGATCTCTCCCCCTCCATTAGCATGTGTGAATATATGGTTAGATTTATGTTTTACTAGTACATGTATACTGACAATAAATACATGTATGTATTATAATATTATAATATCTATTTGTTATTCACCTGTCACCAAAATCTAGAGTGTGTGTACCATAAAAAAGATCCTTTGTATTATGGTGACATGAGTTTTTACTGCCACTTAATATAAGTTAACCGTGGGGTTTACATAAATATTTCCCTGTTTTAAAAAAAATTGACTTTTAATTACTTTCTCACATCTTACCAGAAAAACTAAAAGGAAGCATATCAGATAACAACAAAAAATTAAACTTTTAACAATTTGACATGACTTTTTCCACACAACATCATGAAGTTATGCTAAATTTAGAAAAGAGTCATTATATGGCATTTCAAGATCAAATAAAGGGGTGAAGAATCAAATACATATCTTTACAGGCCATTGAGATCTATAGGAGTCATTATGAAGAATAGGAAAAACCCAGCTAATATTGTCATATGTTTAAAATAGAATTCAATCCTTAAATCATACTGGTAAGTGCAACCTATCATATTACTGAAATCAGATTTCAGCTTTATTAAAAAGGCACAGTCAACAAAAGTTTGATCTCTAAAATCTTCAAAACAGTAAGAATACATTGAACCTTCAAAACACTGAACCACTTCTGGGCCAAAAATTGTCAAAACAAGAAATCTGTGAGCAATGGCTTTCAATCAGGATATATAATGTCCTTGTTAAACAAAATGTTGTTGAACTTTTCCCAAAATGGATCCCACCAGATGGCCTACCTGTAGGAAGTGTGTATTAAAATTTCAAACCACTGTGATGAGTAGTTGCTGAAAAAACTGTGACTGAAAAAAATTGTTATAGCAGGAAACACAGACAAGGGTAAAACAGCAAACCCTCTGCTCAGTAGTGCAGGGGTATAATAAGACAGTTGTCAGGCAAAGCTGAGATTACTGAGGGACAGAGGTCCATCACTACTAAGGGACTCCAGTTTGAAACTGCTGCAATATTATTAATTATTATCATGAAACATTTAACTTGGTTTTAATCAACCTACAATTCAGAATATTTTCCTATTAACTGATGTTTGGGTTTTTTTCTAGATCCCTAATTTTTTTTAAATTACAGTATATTCATAATGTAAAGGAAAAAATACAAGGCCCAATTTTCCCATTATATACAGCCTTTAGTGTTACTTATTTTTCAAGTTTTGAGAAGAAAGGGGATATGAAAATTTCCATAATATTTTTCTGATTCTATCCCTGATTAAGTCAAATTTAATATAAAACTTCATCAAAATATTGTCTTTTCACTCCTTGTTTACACAACCTTAGTTCATGTTTTTTGTTTGTATTTAGACAGAGCACATATCCTCAGGTTCAAAGTTCTCAAATACCTCTAATGAACTCAGGTGAATGTAAAAGCGACATAGCATGAATCAACAATATTATTAAAATAAATGTAAGGCATAGTCAACAGATTATAAGCTTTGGCTTCCATCCATAAGAGGTTAATTCTTGGGGAATGTTATGATATGGACAAAAAACTTCTGTTCATACAAAAAACCTTTAATTATCTATCTTATCCATGGTTTACAATTTATCTTACATAAGTATCACAATAAATGAAGCTTTTTTGCTGATGGAATAAAAAAAACTAAAGAAATCAAGAAATCTCACTCCCTTAAACAAGATAGAATCAATCCTAAAAAGAGGCCCCCACTACAGACATAATTCATCAGAGAGTAAACAATGACCATTGTACAAGTGATGATACTACCTGTATATGGACACCCACCCTACAGATACCATTTCCCATTTCAGTGTGTATGAGTGTTTACATTGTTATCTGGGGTGATAAACTCTATCCAATATTTCACCAGAAGATCTGAATGATGTGATTCATTGGTTTCATCACAAGGTCAATCAATAGTAAATTTGTTTTGAAAACCTTGAAACTTATTTTTACTTTTTTGTTGCCACAAGAGTATTTTTCTTGGCTGAGGATGCAGTGATCTAAGTTATTATATTTTCATAGGATTAACATTTCTGTTTTAAATGTTTCAGTTTGTGTTGGAATCAATGGGTGCTAAGTAAGATCTCATCACTTTTCTTTATATTAACTTCTCTTTTAAATTGAATCACTATAAATCAAGAAAGAAATTAAAAAAAAAAAAAAAAAAAAAACGTGTACATATGTACTAGATAAGTGCACATATCCTCAAGGTAATACTGCAAAACTTGAAGAATTTGAAGGATGACTAAGAAAGAGGATATTTTTTTTTATTAAATTTACTGAAAAAAGCTCATTCAGAGTTGCTATAGTAAGACCATGTATTATCCCACTTCTTTTCCACAGTTGTTTTAACCACAGTACAGAATAACAATTATACTTTCCTTCTTAAGCCTCCAATGTCTTTATCTTGCAGTTTAAGATCATTAGCCCCAATAAACTCACAATATGATACCCTATACATCAATTTGGTTTCCATAGATAGAAACCTTACAGTCTGACGACCATTGCAAGTTCTGACAATAATCATCTGTTCTTTCTTCGTGTTCATCAAATATGATACTTAACCTTCATAGAAAGTATCATCAAATAAATTGAATTGACTAGGAGGAATTGTCTTTCCCAGGAACATAGACAGATATACAGACTGACCGGCATAGTGACAGATGGACAGACTGACTAAACTCAATAAATGACATATTAACTATGTGTTCTGTTGGTGATCACCTTAAAATCAATATATCCCATGTAAGTAAGATGAAGGTGAACAGGGAGACAAAAATAAAATTACAGGAGATTTTTTCAAGGATATGTTAGGTCAAGGACAGTTAAGTATTAAAATTACATAAAATTTTAGAATAAGGAGGTGATAGTAATTAACAGACTATTAATGTAATTAATAACTGAAGCCTGAATTATTTGAGGAAGCCAGTTTAAAGCTTTTTAGCTTATATGAAAAAAAATGTGAATCACCAAAACAAAATAAAGCCTATCTCCTAACCAACATACATCCTGGTGGCCCACCATAATACATGTACAATTATAAGCTTTAAGAGATCTCATCCAATCATTATGTGTCTAGCAAGTGTCCTTAATGGTCCTTGTAATAATTAGCAAAGTTGATTGTACAAATACAAAGGTCTGGGAGTGCTTTCATAATAGCAGAACACAACCATTTATAAGTCTCACTGAGGCTTACAAACAAGTAAGCCTCATAAAGGTGCTTAACTAGACTATTTCATAATTACTAACAACCAATAGGCATATCAATGCTGATTTCACAATTGAAAGTACAGCCCTTGAATTGCAGACTATATGTAACTATAGAATGGGAGTTCAAGTATTGATTAGCCACTACAAACTAACCCAATCAGTTGACATAACACTGAGATAGGAGACCTGAGGATTCAATATTAATTGGACATTGATCCCTGTCTGTCTGCTATATAGATGGCTTAATATGAATGGATATGATAGATACATGATATTTAACATGGCTTTTGCAGGTTCCATTTAACATGGTAGATACTTCCTCTAACTAGGCAGACTGACCTCACCAAGTGATACCTCTTGATTTTATCATGAAAACCGAGAAGTTGGATTTTCTCCTTTTGCAAACAACCTGCTTTCTTCATGCACATCTACATCTTCACATAGTTAAGGTCTTGCACTAAATTTTTTTGAAGGACAGACAATTGAGAAGACAGATGGACAGACAAAACTCAAGTTTTATCCCTCAAATCTTTTATTTCAAGTGATCTGATTGGTCAAACATTGAGCTGAGGAAAAATTAAAAAGTAAATCTCAATTTGAATAAAACCTCCATTACATTGAAGGTTTATTTTTAGTAGCCTTTTAATGTAAAAACTTTGAAACAAGTATGTCGATCTTCAAAGGGCCCAACATTGTTTTTGGAAGATAAATGTCATTGTTCCCCAAATTTTACCCTTCCCCAATTATAAAAGGAGAAGATGATAGACAACCAGTTTCACCTATCGCTGGATACAGAAAATAATGTTTGTTAATAACTTTGCTGTGTGTGCATGTCTATTTCCTTGTCGTTATCCTTAGATCATGTCCTCAAATCCTGGTTCCCTTGATTTCCCTTTCAAATTTCATGTAAATAAATATTTCTCTGCCTTTCCCCTTAAGAACCTGTAAACTCCTTCCATTTAAGTCAATTTAAGTTACAATGGCCTATAATGGTGCACCTGGTCCATGCTCCCAGTTTTTAGTGGAGTCCGAGTTGCTCATTTGCTTTTGTTACTTTGTATGTATGATTTTAGTTACTTTATGTTCTTTGTTGTGTATGTCTGTTTTCCATGTCTGGTCTTTGTCCCTGGATTACATTATTTTGATTACCACTATAACCTTGGTTCCCTTGATTACTCTAGAACAATTGAAGTTTCCTATTTCCTTTGAACTGAGGAAACATTAATAACTTTCCTTTTCCTATTTATTAACATGGCCAAATTTGTAATGTATCATTATGTTACTAAACAAGAGAAACCTTACGCCATCGTAAACAGGATGACATTTTCCTTTCCAGACGAGACACAAAACAAAGGAGTATTAAACTTGCTACATACTGATAATGAAATTGATTTCCCTTTCAAAAGTCTTTCCTAAACAAGTGGTTTTGATGCATTAAGTTTTAAGGAATCAATTAAGAGTTTAGTTAATGTATATCAGCAAAGGTTGATACAGCAGATTACAAGGACAGAGGACCATGGACTAATGTGTCATAATGGCAAAATCTGAAAATTATGGAAAAATGAAAAATGATAGCTTTAGATGCTTTTAAGTAATATAATTAATACTTTTCTTGTCAATTAGCATTCAAAGGCAGCTTATAAAGCTTACTGGAGTGATAGTGCTTCCATGGGGAGACAACTTGTACAGGATAAACTATTGTAAAGTCTGCGAATACATGTATGAAAGACATGAACGATAAAAAGTTACATAGGAGAACTGTAGAAATACAAGAACGATAAAAGGTTACATAGGAGAACTGTAGTGTCTTATTCAAAACAATTAAGTGTAGTATATATCTGTATTCTGTTCATTTCAAGAAACAAAGACAACCTGTTTCCAAAATTATACATATCATCTTAAAATCGTTGAATATGAACAAGAAGAAGATATTGATAAAAAAGATATCATAACACAATGTACCATTATAGTCTCCCTGCCTTTTTATCTAAAAACTTTCAAATGTAAATGTTTTCTCACAAAACATAATAAATCGTAAAAAAAGTCAGTGTTTTTAATTTCAACAAAGATAAATTCTGAATTTACTTACCTTTATGCAATGAAAACACAAGGATAAAATTTCACATTTAAAATTCCATTGCAATATGAAGATTTTTAACAAGGGTGAATAGCCCATGAACCCGTCAAAATAATCATAAAACATCCCTTACACTAAGTTGACTGTCCAGACTATATCTGAAAATTCAATACAGTTTTCTCTATTGACAGAGGTAATCAGGGTTCATTATTCAGCATTTGACCATCAATGGCCATTAATTATCACTAAGGTACCTTTTTGTCAAATAAGTACAAGTATATAGTATGTATTGTTCAAGGCATTCTCAAGTTTATAATAGAATCTATTAGGAACTATATAGTGTATTATGGTCATCCAGATATAAATCTGACGAGTATAATGACAATGTTGTTTTACATGTATGTCACTACATGTGATCCACTATCCTATTGTTTTACATGTATGTCACTGCATGTGATCCACTATCCTATTAATGACAGAAACTTTTACTACAAGTAAGGGTATCTTGCAGGATAAAATATCCATGCATTTAAAGAACATGGACATTGTAACTTTAAGATTATATGTACAATAATTAAAGAATATGCTGTAAATATACCTTGGAACAGTACTGTTTAAGTGCCCACCAAAATAACTATAAAAAATGGCTCTATACCCCTTCTAAAACTGTGAGGTAAGGGTAGCTAGGGAAATAATGAAATAAAGCTTTATTTGTAGAAATTTTCTATTAGGTTGACCATGTAATGATAATACATGTAATTCTATAAGGGACCCAATCAATTAGTAAAGACAAAATCACTTCATAGCAAAACAAAATTTCTTCTTTCATACTAACTAGTCTGCTGCCTTGCAGACATAGAGCCAGGAACCTTATATTATTATTCATATAGTCCCTGATAGAACATACCAAAAACCAAACCCTTCAGTGCTTAAAAAAAACGGGGACCATCATGGTGTCAATGTCAACAGCACTCTGTCATGTCAGGTATCAGTAAGTTATGACAAGATTGTCTCATTAATTCATATTGTTTATTGACCTCATTGAATTCGGAATGAGAAACATTTAGGTCCATGGTTTACTTGTAACATACACAATGATATTCCACATGATTGTGTTTATGCTACTTATACATGAATATCATGTACTATACATGTATAATTACATGTATCTTAAAAAATGTTATAATGTTATTCTTGACATACTGGTACTAGTTCATAAAACTTCTGAGAACAGAAAAATTACCAAAACATAGCTACCAACACCAAAACAACAACAGACCAAGAATGAGTCAAACACACAACACACAAAGGTGAAAACTAATGTAAAGGAAAGGGATGTACTTAGAATATATACAAGTAGTTAAAAAAAATTGGGGAGTGGGGGCATTTGAAAACACATTGTGTCGTTATTAGTATCAAGCATAGGGAATATTGAAGTCATGACTGAATCACTGTAAGTTATCCAGTCACTCATTATAAATTGACACCAAATCCAAAAGTAAGTTATATCATATAATCATGTAAATTAACATAAAATTGAACATGAAACTACAATTCTTTAAAAATTCAGGTAAAAACATGAATGTCAAAAACCTACCAGTCTGACAATATAATTTTACTCAAGGCAGCATTATCTATTTGAAATGACCACTCTTTCATCTCTGCATTACATGAAATGTTCGGAAATTTTTCATAAAAAATTTTGTGAAATTTATGTTTTTGATGTAATTATACAGTTGTCTACCCTAAAATGTTTGACTGCAGTACATTTCAAAGAACATGAAAATCATGTTTCATTTCTGGATTCCGATGGACAAATTGTCAAACTACACTGTCAAGTTAAAGTGGTTGGTTGTTTCATACCATGTTTCATCCACTGCATGAATCTTACAAAGACTGGTACTTGAGAGATCATATGCAGCCAGTTATGAAAGGAAGGCACAGCAAATGTTACATTCATATAGGTCATTTAAAATGCCTAACAAAAAGTGAAAGTGCTGACAGAAATCATAAGTGTCACCATGCACTTTTTTGTAATTTCTATAATGATATTGCAGAAAAGTAAGTAAGGCCTGTTCTATTCACTATGACCTTTTAATAAACAACAGCTCTTTGACCTTTAATTCCCACCTTCTTCTTCATAAAACTTTCAGTAGGTATAAGGACTTCCTGGTAGTTTTACAAAAGTTTCTGTTTACACACATGCAAGGTTATCAATTTAATAAAATGTTTATTCAAGCTACATTTAACCAATGCAAACACTGTGCACACAGATGTTAAAAAAAATCTATTAAAAGTTCAAAGGTCAGCTAATCCATTTTTAAAATATGACTATTATTGTAAAATTATGGATAATAAATATATTTATGTATTGATTAACAAATAAAAAGAGGGAATGTAAACATTATCATTAAAGAACAGACATTATATAAAGACCTACATTCTACTATTAAAATGTATTTACATATCAATAGCTTACTTTAAAAACTATATAAATGAAGGTCCCAGTCCGATTATTATATTGATGTATAAGACTGGTTAAAGTATCAGTCTGGGTCCCCTTTACTTATTCCCTATCATTGTATACAAGTTACAACCAATCATATCTTTTAAGTCAAGTACTGTAGTCAGAAATTTTGAAAAGGTGGGGGGGGGGGGAAGGAACTTGTAACTTGTATACAACTTCATCCTTCAAAGTGGATGCACATCCAATTTTGGCTGATTTTCTCTTGGAATTTCTATCAGTATCTAAATGCAAAAGGAGGGTGCACTTGCACCTATGGCCATGAAGTCTATCAATATCTAAATGCAAAAGGAGGGTGCACTTGCACCTATGGCTATGTCTATCAGTATCTAAATGCAAAAGGAGGGTGCACTTGCACCTATGGTCATGTCTATCAGTATCTAAATGCAAATGGAGGGTGCACTTGCACCTATGGCCATGTCTATCAGTATCTAAATGCAAATGGAGGGTGCACTTGCACCTATGGCCATGTCTATCAGTATCTCAATGCAAAAGGAGGGTGCACTTGCACCTATGGTCATGTCTATCAGTATCTAATCAGTGAAGTAAAAACACATGAAACATAGAAGTAAAAACATATTTAAAGGTGAGGGACATTAAAGAAAAATATGACCCCCCCTCCCCAATCATCCATAAAAATGTTTCTGATAGATGGGAATTAAACAAAAGGTCTAAATTCTGGAGACCAACCCTCAAGTGGACTCCCTAATCTATCACTGTTTTATAACTCTATTGCAAATAGTCATGCCTCGAGGTTTTAGACATTTCATTGTAAGGTTTCACCCTGGACAAGGTTTGTTAAATCCGTTCAGATTTTCTTTCATATTAATACACTGAACCTTGAAACAAACACTGTATACATATTTTGTGATGAAAGTTATAACCTAATATGAGTGACCAAATTTAAAAAAGAGGGGGATGGCACAATTAAAAGAAAAAATGTTCTAACCTTATAAATGAATTAAGTTAATGACTGCCTGTCTAATCAAATGACTATCATACATTTGATAGCGTCATATTCCCATTTACTTATCACTGTAATGTGAATGTATACCCCCAGGGTCAGATTGCTGACTCAGGTCATCATTGGCCATAACAGACAAGCCTCAGAGCACATTAGTGTGACAAATAAGGATATGTTATAAAGACAACATACCATGATCATATAATACATTTGTAGTATTGGAGCTGGAGAATTTTGGTTTCAGTTGAGAAAGTATATATAACCTGGGTCTAAGTTATGGATGCTTAATAAATTTTAATACAGAGAAAGAAGAATGAAATTTTTTTTATTACCAAGTAATGTCTAGAAACTTGTCAAAATATGAGGGTCTAATTAAAGCAAGATATATTATGTTTTATCAGTGTGTGTGTGGGGGGGGGGGGGTAACATTATACATGAACTACCAGAATCTTTTTCAACACTTCAGTTAATTTGGAATAGTACCCCAAAGTTCACTAGTAGTGCAAAAAAGGATGTATGGTTGGTTTAACACCAATATCTTACCCCTTAAGTTTCGAGCAATGAAACTGCATTCATACTGAAACCAATAGAAGAATAAAATAGATTTTCTATTATCACAACTCAAACAAAACTGCATATATTGCATGCTTTTCTAGATTACTTTCTTAAAACTCAAGTGTATAAACATTCACACGAAAAAGACAAAAATTTGTGTTCAGTTGTAAATGGTTTTCTCCACTGAAGATAATAAAATTTAAATAGCTGTCGCAAGCATGTTAAAATCTAAATTTTACCATAGAAAGTGGAGAAATCATTTGAACTAAAAGAAAACTATTGAATAATTGGTTTGCTACCATGAAATCTGTTGAAAACATGGGAAAACATGTATCACACGGTTGGAAACCTCATAAATATTTAATCACCACTAATGTTTAAAACATGTATCACATGGTTGGAATGTTTAAAACATGTATCACATGGTTGGAATGTTTAAAACATGTATTACATGGTTGGAAACCTTACAAATATTTAATCACCACCAATGTTTAAAACTTGTATCACATAGTTGGAAACCTCACAAATATTTAATCACCACCAATGTTTAAAACATGTATCACATGGTTGGAAACCTCACAAATATTTAATCACCACCAATGTTTAAAACTTGTATCACATGGTTGGAATGTTTAAAACATGTATCACATGGTTGAAAACCTCACAAATATTTAATCACCACCAATGTTTAAAACTGGTATCACATGGTGGGAAACCTCACAAATATTTAATCACCAATCTTAAGTCACATGTATTTTAAGTCTCTAGCTTATAATGATATAATCTCCACAATGAAATCTCATAAAGTATTTAGTATTTGGGATAAGAACAAGAGGATTATTACAAAGATTCACCACTAACATACCACACTTGAGCCATTCATTACATTAGATGAATATACCTCTTCAAGTTATATAATCATAATGCTTGTATGAACATTGCACTTGTTTCCCAAGTATGCAAATAAATTTATTCAATTTTTCTGATTTAAAAGCACCCAAATGTAAGAAAAAAACTATCTGGGTTGTGGGATTTAACCAGTATGACTGTACTTAGGCTTTAAATAAGGAAGAACTTATTAACTACTTAATTTGGGTTAAAAATAGTTATTCATTTAAGAAATTGAGAGCTTTGTTCCATACAGAAACAAATATAGCTATATACAGAAACTTAAAATAGCAATCAATAGATCCCTTATCTTATAAATCTGAATTTTAGCTAAACAATTCAATATTTGTACATTTAACACTGAAGTTACGGTTTAAGTTCATAAAAGCAAGACAATACGTGGGACACTGACTTCATCCTTCCCATAAAAAAAAAGAATCTGTAACCTTTAACCTTATTTTAAAGGGGAAATAGATTGAGCATGCATGTAGAAATTACAAAGGTGTCAGGGATAGGAGAATTATCAAGGACAGCGGTACTAGTGTTAGGGATAGGAGAATTATCAAGGATAGCAGTACTAGTGTTAAGGATAGGAGAATTATCAAGGACAGCGGTACTAGTGTTAGGGATAGGAGAATTATCAAGGATAGCAGTACTAGTTTTAGGGATAGGAGAATTATCAAGGATAGTAGTACTAGTGTTAGGGATAGGAGAATTATCAAGGATAGTGGTACTAGTGTCAGGGATAGGAGAATTATCAAGGACAGCGGTACTAGTGTTAAGGATAGGAGAATTATCAAGGATAGCAGTACTAGTGTTAAGGATAGGAGAATTATCAAGGACAGCGGTACTAGTGTTAGGGATAGGAGAATTATCAAGGATAGTAGTACTAGTGTTAGGGATAGGAGAATTATCAAGGATAGCAGTACTAATTATTTAACTATTTGCAATAGAAAAGAAAAATCAAGAAGTCAAACTTTCTCCATGTATCGCTTAGAACTTATAAAAAGTGACAATTTAAATATGCCATCCTGTAAAATGTAACAAACTCATAAAACATATATGTTTTGGTGGTCTGATGAATTTTATACAAATTAGTTATTTCAATATTTCCGGCCTCCAGCAACAAGCAGTCATGTAGTCTAAATACATGAGAAAGAATTTACTATGAAATATTTGGATAAAGTTATCTATGTGAATTTCCCATATTTGTCAAACAATTGTATATGACAAATTTTTCTCTTTAACTTTAAAAACTGTTCTGTTACAATTTGTATGGTACTTGTAGTCAAAAAACCACTGACTAATACATGTTTCTATTTTCATACACCATATTATACTAGTCTTAAATGTAATACTTCTTGGCCATTTTAACATAGCAAATAAGTAGAATCTTATTACTGCATATATCCTTCAAACTTTACTAAACATGAAAAGACATTTTCATAGTAATGGGCTTTTCAAAATTAAAAGAAAGTATGTGAACTGATAAGTGGACAATGTATTGGACCAAATAACCAGAAAAATGTCCAGGTACAGACCTAATGTCAGTGTTAATGTGGTGTCTTTAGTCTGACATGCTCAGAAGAGCAGCAGCCCAAAATTGATTGGTACTGCAGAATGAGTAAAATATTTTGTTTTGTATAATTTTTACTGAAATTTTAGGTACTGAATGCTGTACCAATGAAAATTATTGGTACTGCTTTAACAATACCAGTCATACAAGGGGCTATACCCCTGCATGTATTCAATAGTCTAAAGACAATACAGAATTCTACTTTACAAAATATCATTCATCAAGCATGCATAGAAAGAGTTACTAGAACTTGGGCTATTGTACATCAGAGTTTGTTCCTCACAAATCAACTCAAATACCCAATAATGATCAAGAAGGTCCAAGTTTTTTTACACTCACTTTGACTTAAAAGGTACTTGTCACCCCTGTACATCATAAATGTACAGAGAACCCTATATAGCCATAACAATCAATCTGATTAAAATCAGCTGTTAGGATACGCTACACTGCCGTTAGGGAGCTAAGGCAATGTAATTTTATGTAGCCACTACAATGTAATTTAATATACTACAATGAGATATATGCAAATTTTCTTCATAACACACCCATCAGATCCTGGACATCAAATAGTATTACTACCAAAGGGATTATGATATAGGCTTATTGACAATAATGCACTACAAAAACTTGCTGTCTTAGCATATCTTACTAATTATAGTACTTATAAGAACAATACGATAATCTACCAAACCTAACCACAGATAATTACAATAATCATCTACGATAATATACCCAAAATGCGAGACTTTTAAATTCCGAAGAATTGTTTGTATAGTGTTATCTAGGTTGTATCAACACATCCTCTCATATAAATGAATTATCTGTATTTTCAAATCTTGTTACAAATACTTAGCATACTACAGTTAAAATCAGTCACTGATGTTGAATAGTAAATTCTTTTATGATTTAAAGCAATTAGACATAGGTTCGGAAGATTTGATCTTAATCCTGAGTCAGTATCATGGCCAACTATTTAAAAAAGACATCAAACATGGCTTACAGGACATCAAAAGTGTCCTCTCCAACTTATGAAATACAACATCAATGTGTTAGATAGCTTGTTATGAGATGCACTGGTTGACAAATAGTGGTTTCATAGCAGTTTTTATCTTCTAGTTGTAAAGATGCATGCACCAATCATTGAAATTTTGTGTTTTGGTAATAATTATAGAATGGAGTTAATGCTTTTACTGTAGAATTTTATTTTAGATGCTTCATTCACAGCAATTATTTTTTTTATTTGAAAATTCACTACTCATTAGTTAATGTATTTCCTACAAGTACATACAATGGGGACAACTTTTTGTAGGTTTAAACTGGTCTGGAGATGGCATATCAGTATACTTCTAGTAGTCCTTAGTTTGTACATTTGTGTAATAAGTACCATATTCAGTTTTTTTATTTCTGTTGTAACAAGGGACTCAGACCTTTTTGAACTGATTTTTAGGTGTGTTTTATTGTGTAATATTTTTTCCACAGTGGCAAGATTTAAAAGGGCAAGTGTTGTAATCATGCCAATTATTACTTTATTACTCAACGGGTGTTTCTGGAAAAGCAGAGGACGCTTACCCTACCGGTGCACCTGGTCCATGCTCCCAGTTTTTAGTGGAGTCCAAGTTGCTCATTTGCTTTTGTTACCTTGTATGTATGATTTTAGTTACTTTATGTTCTTTGTTGTGTGTGTCTGTTTTCCATGTCTGGTCTTTGTCCCTAGATTACACTCTTTTGATTACCGCTATAACCTTTGTTCCCTTGATTACTCTTTAACCCTGTTACATTTTTTGCATCTATCCAAAGTCAGAAATTTCTTGCCTCTGTATGCCTTGTTTCATTTTCACCTTAGTTTTTTATTATGTTACTTGAGTATTTGAGTATATAGAGGCAACTCTTACGCTGTATCATAGTAAAATGATGTTTTGAGGCCAGCTGCAGCCTGCCCTGTGGTGTGAGAGTTTTCATGTTGGTCACTGAAGACCAACGAGTGGCCTTGGGCTACTATTTTCATCCTAGTGGGGTTGTTGTCTCTTTGACATGTTCACCATACCTATTCTCGTTATATTTTTAATTCAACTGATCTACCTTAATGGCACGGCCAAAGCAAAGCACCAATTACCTCGAGCAGTAACC
Source organism: Perna viridis (assembly GCA_037379345.1). Lineage (NCBI taxonomy): Eukaryota > Metazoa > Mollusca > Bivalvia > Mytilida > Mytilidae > Perna > Perna viridis. The sequence continues at coordinate 3,057,881 of CM074520.1, forward strand.
AACCCATGTGGAGGCCCCTACTACAAATTTTTGTCACACAAATGCAATACCATTGTTGTATCCACAAAAACCTATCCATCTCTTCATACAATGTTATGCAAGGAATCTTCAGAAAAATTTACAATTTACCTGTACAAAGAAAGTTGTAAACTTTTATTTGACCTCATGATTTAAATTTGAAATCAAGTGTAGGATTATTTGTTAGAAATAACCCTAAAGCCTTTACCATATAAGGTCAAATTGTCACAATTATACAATCCCTTCAATTTCAGTTATAAAAGATTTTACAAAATTCTTCATAAGAACTTAAACAGGCCAAATTTATAACTAAAACCGACACATTTGAGAGCCTAATTTACATTTTGATCATAAACATCAAGGTATACCTAGATATATGAGGCAAATATTTTGCATGTTTTCATAACTGAATGATATGCATAAAGCATAATTCACCATAATTAGGTAATAAATACACAATAATGTTGTCTATGTATAGATAATTATTCTAATTTGCCAATATTAAAATATTTCTTTAGCAAGGTCAATAAATGGCCTATTAAAGTCCTCAAGTCCAGGCCAACGTGGTTGGCAAAGATACATGTGTCAATCCATTTGTCATCTTTCCCAGAGATATTTTTTATTATTAATCAAATCAAATAACTTTATTGTCATTAAACATGATAATTATGTCTGTGACAAAGCTGAACACAACACCAAAGAAAAGGATATTAAACATGGCATGTTAATACTGATGTCCTTGGATATAATAACAGAAACCAATAACTCTTAACAAGCCTTAAACAAATTTGATCTAATAAATACACTAATTTTGGTTCATACAAACTTTTTTGAAATTTACATCATCTATTTCTATGCATTTGAAAAATGATTCTCTCAAATGTTGGTTGACTTTACATTTTGGTATAAAATGAGATTCATCTTCAATAACTCCACAATCTGTACATAGTCTCTCAGTATGTAGAATAATAATAATAATAATAATTTTATTTGCAATTTGGCCCCTGTCACAGTCACAAATGTACATTCAATTAACATGCACTGTAATACAGAGATTACAAATATAAACCCCGTTTAGTCCAGATTTTATTCTCTGTCAAAAGATCTAGGGAGTATATAATAAGCAGTCCATTTATCCTCTTCTTTTGTTATTTGATCACGCCTAAGGTTTAGATTTTAAATGCAACTAAGTTTTCATATTGTTAATAATGCCTCAGTGTATCAAGTATTGGAATTTGCCAAAAGAGTCCTATGATATAATTTTTCTAGTTGGGGAAGCAATGGATTGTAATATCAGTTTTTCTTTTCAAGGGAGATAATTAAGTTATTGTCAACACATTCCATAAAAACTTTCACTACAAATATTTTTCAAAAGAAGACTTTATATCTATCAAAAATTGAAATACATGTATGTAACTTTTTCAAAAATGTACCATTAACATTTTTGTATGATTCTTAGCTGGGCAGCTACTTAATTTCATAAAATCTTTTTTGTAAAAACAACTGGCAAGAAACATCAACAGTATTTTGATTTTGAAATCATCTGCAAAAATGTTTTCAAGCTTTAAAAACCCAGGTCATGCTCAATAACCATTGCCATAGGTATATAAGTCAATGCAGTATGGAAATGATCTCTTTTCTGTGGATGAATATAGTGGTGGATCCTGGGGTGCAGGGGGTTATTTTTGTGTTTAAACTTGACAATAAATGGTAAATAACATCTTAGCACCCCCTTTTTCTGAGGAACCCCGGCTGGCACCCTCCTTTGCAAAGTGTCTGAATCAGCCCCTAGAAATCTTGTTTGAAGGAAAACTAATTGCTAGTACATGTAAAACTGAGACAAAGGAATGCAATATGGCTGGAAAATGTCACGAGAAACAAAACTTATACTCAGACTGTATCAACAATTAGAGAACTATCAAAAATCTGCAATGATCATCTATACACTTCAAAGCTAGACATATTGTTCTAAGTAACAACAATAGAGTTTCTTCTTCCTTGTTCTTAGAATAATATCACTTAATCTACTTTGTTTTTTACAATTTAAATGCATTAATGATTCCTGCCCACAACGATTATCATGTATTTATTTCTTTGGGAAATTCCATAAAATTCTTTCAGGACATTATTAAAGTATATACATTACCTCTGGTATGCAAGATTGTTAATTAATATCCATAATTATTGTGATCCACATGCAATTCCTAATTTTACACTCCTAATCACAAATGTAGTAAAACTATTCTGTAATTTATCAATTATAGCCGCTTAAACTATAGAATTTAAAGGATGAGCTTTTGAGTAAATATTTAAATTGCCATCCCCTAGCAAACAATCAAATCATAATAAGCATTCGTTCTAAGGGATCTAAACATTTGTACAATGACTGTACAGTAAGGTATGATCAAGTGTATAAATAAGACAACAAGCCAGTCTAATCTACTGACCTTGAAACTCTAAAAGGCTTTAAAAAGAGAAAAATAAAAGTCGCGCAATTCTTGCATTTATTATGTGTCACATGAGTAAACAGAGAAAAACCCGCATTTAAACAGAGATAACGAAAAATCAATAAATTTGGGACTTTTAAGTAACTAATTTAGGAAAGTGTGAGAAAAGTACATAAATAATGCATGCCCTAATGATGCTTCAATGCAGTCATAAGAAAAATATGAAGCAGGTTTTCTGGAGGGTGAGAAAAATAATTTTTGATAAATCTGACTTGAATCATAGTGGATTTTCCTACATGACTCCAATGTTATGTAATAAAGAAAGGGTAATCCTGTCACGTAAAACAGTACATTGTGCCAAAATAAAAAGTTCAACTATACAATACTTAGATGTATATCCTTGTATGTTACTTTGTTCATCGTTTTGATAGAATCTTAATGGCACCATAGAAAGCCCCACTCAAAATACATATAACTCTCAGTAGCATGCTTCAAGTCATAAAGCATTTTAGTTCCTGTTGATGTCATTATTTGAAATTATGTAATATGTGTAATAGTTTAATGCACCTATTGTCCAAAACATAATTGCAATAAGGCCGAAAAAAATAATATGTGTGTTTCATGTTACACCTTTGTAAAAATATACATGTACAATGTAGGTAGGGATATTTTTTTAGTTAACTAATTTGTTTAACATTGTGAGCATTAAATCATGAAAGTTACTATTTATCAAATTAATTTAAGGACTATCCTTTATTTTTGTTGCTTTTTAGTGCCTATCTGAGTAACCAAATTTAGCACAAAGTGTAGAAATTAATAAAGGGGGCAATGTTTCCAATCCAGATTATCAAAAAAGGGTTTGTACCAGGTTAATTCGCTCATATTGTCAAATTTGCACATGAATAACAAAACTGTCCAATTTTGCACACAATTAGCAAAATTGTCCAACAAAAGGGGGGGTGTAAAACCCTCCCCGTGGATCTGCCACTGATATAATAGCTACAATCACTAATCAATTCAACCATACATAGATAAGAGTACAAACTGGCAAATCCCACCAGGCATATATATATTATGACACATTGATATGTTTTATGTCATATAATTTGGAAGGAAAATTATGACACAATATCCCAAAAGAAGTTGTGAAATGCTTGGTGGAACGGTTAATCAGATCAGTGTATTTATTCAAGGCCTAGGAAGAGGAAAAAAAATGGTCAAAGTTGTGGAAAATATTGCAATTAAAGTCTTTTTGTCAATTTAACAATAAGAGGAGGTATAGAGTGTGGTTTTTCAACTTCAGTGCACAGGGTTGCATATCAGGATATAGAATTATGAAAAATTACATAGATTGTTTACAGGCAGCCAAAGATTTGAAATCTGAAGCCACATTTATCAAGTCTGACAAAGATACATACAATACACCTATAATAAAACATTCAAATCCAGTATCTTAAATTGTTGTTTACAATTAGGGAATGGTTCTACCCCTCCAGTGATTGATCCAGAGGTTGGTATGGGGCGTTCATTCCTCTTATTGTTGGAATAGTTGTTAATTTTGTGCCAAATCAGGGCATAAAATAGCAAATGATAACCTGGAGCCTCTGTTATATATCAGGATAGGAAAATTTGATATAATTTTCTGGATGCAACTCTGTCCCCAGACCTCCAACTGGACAAGCTTTAGGATCTACAAGATGGTGAAGGCTGGTTGTAAAGACATAGATGGTGAAGGCTGGTTGTAAAGACATAGATGGTAAAGGCTGGTTGTAAAGAAAAGATGGTGAAGGCTGGTTGTAAAGACATAGATGGTGAAGGCTGGTTGTAAAGACATAGATGGTGAAGGCTGGTTGTAAAGACATAGACGGTGAAGGCTGGTTGTAAAGACATAGATGGTGAAGGCTGGTTGTAAAGAAAAGATGGTGAAGGCTGGTTGTAAAGACATAGATGGTGAAGGCTGGTTGTAAAGAAAAGATGTTTGCATAATGGTGGCAAATATACAGTAAAGATCCTTATATTATAGAATGTCACAGTGTAAACTGACATATTGATCAAGATGGTCATACTTCAGTCAAGCCATGTCCCTTATATATATATATACCATAAAATTATATTGGATAGTGTTCACTGTTTATTGATATGGACATATTAACACATCAAAATACATGTACATGTATACATGTAGCTTGGGTCAAAGTGGTTTACAATGATGACTCACAATAAAGAGGTAAACACAAGCTCCTTGTCTGTGATTGAAAAATGCAAGTTTCTAAAATACATTAAAAGGGACAAGTTAACCATTAGGTCTAACCTTTATAATATCCCCCCAAATGCAAACACACTAGACAAGATTTATGAAATTCAGTATATGAGCAATAAACCTAAATTTGAAATGTCATCTGAATATGATACTCACGTTGACTCTAGATATGATACTCCTATACAATCCACTTCAAAAACTCTTATTCCAAAATTTTAAAATGCAGCAAGTCAGCTAGAAATATCCTGGGAAAATAACCTTGTTTACAATTGTAACAAATCAGTCAAGATGTTCAACAATTTTAAATTGAAAATTATCCTGTTTTAAGTTTTGTGCACACAGGTAAGACTTCATATATCATGTAACATATATAGATGATGTTATAAAACTATACCCAGTCCTTACATTTACAGGTAAACATAGACAATCTGTCAAAATCACTAAAAAATGTCCCGATTATTATGAATGTCATGCATGACTTAGTACAGGGGTTCAGTTTTCACTTCTCATATGATAAAATGACGACTCATTTTTACGTCTCGGTCAAACTTCATAAACTTATGTAAGGTAAATTTCTTCAGTTTATAATGAAGGGGCTACGCCCATTCATCTTAACAAATATCAATAAAAATTTATTATTTATTTCTCTGATTATTAAGGGATCATAATACTCTATTTTATCTCAGTGATATAGTGCCTTTCTTAACTCAGTGCGTAAACTCTTTATATTTACCAACTTTAACTCATAGCCATGAAGATAGACCAATATCAACATAATAAAACATATCTTGCATGTACCACTATTATTACTCTATATAATATAAATAATTTACAGAAACTATTGAGTTAACCTCCATGATGCTACCAACATAATGCTGTTCATTTTTTCTAACAAAACAATATTTATGTACAGTCACAGTAAAGGATAGTTTAAGGGACAAAGACATTTATTCAAAACTGAATTACAACCGCATAAAATTGAACTCTCAATTTTACAGAATATGCCAATTTTCAGCCATATTTTGACCTACCAGTAGTCAAGATGCTTTTCAGATTCCAAAATAATTTCAGGTTGAGATTTCAAAGTAATTCCATCCTCGAGCTATCCCTAATAAAATTTCAATTTTTAATCAACCTATTAATATACAGCATGCAGATACATGAAGATAACATATATAAATTACATGCCTCAGTGACATGTAGGCATGTTCAGTTATACTGAAGTTCCATTCTATCCATCCCACTGGTAGTTAAGGCACCAGATACAGTTTCATAACATGCATTGATAGTTTGATGTAGGGAGGCACAATGATATATTAGGTTTATACATATGTTGCAGCAACATCTTCTATAGCTAAGGGTTAAAATATAACATCCACAGATGTGCATTGCACACTTTGAAATATACCATGTAATGTAATACATTTAGAAAATTATGGAGAATTTCTTTAGATTCTCAGTCAATACTAATTGGAAATTTTATGTTATCAGTATGCCCTACACATCTTCTGACAAGTACAGTAAGCTAGAATTTCAAAATAAAACAGTTGTGCAAATATAATTTTCTTTTATCTTTTGTCTGAATGAAGGAAAATAATGATCTATGTGTTCTGCTTTTTTGAAAGTTGAGATTAAACAATTCTGGGATAAAGTACTCTACTTGAATATTGAACTATGCAAGGACTTACAAGGCCTAAAACTTACTTCATGTAGACTAACACAAAAATGTTGATTAAAGGAAATTCTCCAATATGAAATAAAACCTACTTTTAGCTACCTTTGGCCTTAACAGAAGTCATGCAACACTATAAATACTGCACTAAAAAAGAATCAAGAAAATACCAATGTACAATATTTTCATATGTATATTTAAATTCAATTTTATTTATTTTTTTCATATCAAATCTAAGCAACAACAGATTAATTGTTTACAAATTGAAATGTTTTTGATAATTTAGTTTTCAAAAAACTAAAAGGCAAACTTTATTTGAATTCTTCCTTTTAAAAAAGTTTGAGATATTTCTATCATAAGTTTGAGATGATTTTATCGTAAGTTTGAGATGATTTTATCGTAGTTATTATCACTATAACTAATCAAAAAATATCTTTTATGAGAAAAAAATTTTTACGTGTTTTTTATTTTTTTTTATCATGCTTAATATTGTTTTCAGAGACATTTTTTATATGCTAACCTCTGCCTAACATTTATGTGGAGTATTATTGTAATTCATATTGTAAATGAAACTTGGAGGCTCCTCACTGATCAAAGTGCTGATTTTACATCTTTTTTGTAAGGAAGTCTGGGCTGATCATCTTTTAAAGCACTTCTCATCAAGGCATGAAAATCAATGTCATCCAAGTTGTTTCAATGGATAAGCAGCCCATGCATCATTGAACATTATTTCCCTCCTTACTACCCCAAATTACCATCATAACAGGTGATTTAAATGTGTATCCTTCAAACCTATCATTGTCAGTTACATGTTTGAACTCCAAATAAGTCTCTTCTATTGTAACAAGTGAAATTTTCACACAGTCAAAATAATCTAATCATTGGGTCTATAAAATAGGAGATCAATGATTTCTATAAAGACATTAATTTGAAGAAAATTTGCTTGTAAATCTTTAATTCATATTATGTTTTTTTGGTTATTTTCTATCTATTTGATTTGTAAAAGTACCCTATTTCTTGTTCAGACAGTAAGAGTTCTCAGTCTATTAGTTGGAGAGTAAGAAAATGTACAACATGCAGGAAAACAAGTTACATACTATGACATATTATTCAGTAGTGGTTTACATAAAAAAGTAATATTTAAGAAATTCCTGGTCATCCCATGGACAGACAATACAGACCCAAGTTAATGATGAACGACTATAATCTATTCACCACTGCCAATTTCCATGACAGTCTTTCATTTTAAATCAGCAAAATTAACTTGAAAACCCTGCAAGTGTAAAATTGGTTATAATTGTACTATGGGAGAACACTTTTTGATGTCAAAACAAACAAAAGGTTTCTTGTGACTGCAGACATATAGCTACCTAGTCATCTTTATCCAAATCAAAAATACCTTTCTCAGCAAAAAGGCAGAACAAAAACTTCTTAGTCCCGCCTTGTTTAAATTAATGCAAAAACAACTTCATCCATTCAGTACATGTATACCTCAGTCGGAAGACGTTATAACAACGTAAAATTTTCTGAAGGACCAAAATAAAAAGCAGATATACAATACAGTACAAAATCTTTTGATTGCATTTTGCAGTTTAAATATTACATGTACACTTTTTTATTGATTGATTGATTGATTGTGGTTTTATGTCCTGCAGCAAATATTTCAAGTATTTCAAGTCCAGAATATTTGATCAATTTAAAAAAACTGCTTTGTACTAGTCTGACACAGTGAGCAAGATTCAAATAAAGCAACAGCTTGCAGGTAGACATGTCATTACATTCTGACTCTGAGCCATCACAATCAATATATATGTGCTTGTTGGAAGGACATGTTTCGAGTGTTTAGTGCAATTTGGCCTGGGATCCAACCTATGACCTCCCAAACTCAAGGCTGACATGCTACCATGACACCACCATGGCAGTCATGCTTTATGAAATAACATATGTAGATGAAGCATTTTGATTTTTAACAAATCTAAGCAAATTCCAGTCAGGGGGTTCTGGTATCTTCTCTCTTAGAATATTTAATGAAATTCTATTCTGATTACCATATAAGTGATATATCTTGACCTATTTAAATTATCCTCCTTTTGATGCTTTGATATTGCTTTGAAAATATTTATGATAATTGAGACCTTCAAAATGGCAATACACAAAAAAAACAGAATACTAACTATTTATCTTAACAAATTTTTTTGCATGTACAAGTAAATAATTTGTGAAAATGGTTGAAAATAATGTCCCTAAATTAGGACAACTTTATAACAATACAGTGAAAACCGATCTTAAAACTGAATCATAGAGGAGATTAAATTTGCTTATCATGAAAAACATACCTTTTTTATCATATTATTGTGCTTATCTTGTAGGACATAGGTACTTGTATTGTAAACACAAAGTATTAGACAGGGCATCTGTCAAATATTTCTGTTACCATAATATAACTCTTGACATACTTTGTTTAGGAATTTTTTGACTACATTTTTGTATTTTAGTTTGGTTATATAATATTAACATCCTTATTCAAAAAAAAAGATTGTGAAAAGCAAAGCTGGATGACATTCTTAAATTCCAAGAAATTTGCCAGATTCTTGAAATCTAAGTACACTATTCTCTCTGTCAATTAGATTAGTCTATTGTAAGAATCAATTCAATAATCATCTACCTTATTACTTGCAAGTAAATAAGGAAAATAAGTACACTGTATGACTAAGTCAAAGTTTATCATAGAATTCCTAAAACTATGTACAGATTTGTTGTTTTTGTTGTTGGTTTTGTTGTTGGTTTTTTTTCTTATCAATAAAACATAGGATTTGATATTCATTATGTCTTTAATGCAAACCAATGGTTGAATGCACCTAGAGAAATATTATACAACACAATGGTGATTCCAGGTAAAGTTTTGTTGGATGTACAATACAATGGTAATTACAGGTAAAGTTATGTTCGACATACAGCACAATGGTGATTCCAGGTAAAGTTTTGTTGGACGTACAATACAATGGTAATTACAGGTAAAGTTATGTTCGACATACAACGCAATGGTGATTCCAGGTAAAGTTATGTTTGATATACAGCACAATGGTGATTCCAGGTAAAGTTATGTTGAAGATACAGCACAATGATGACTCCAGGTAAAGCAGTGTCCTAGCTAGGGCAAAATGAAGGGGCGCAACACCCCGCCCCTAACCCACCCGCACCCCTCTGCCCCTATTGAGTACCTCCTAAGTGCTCATTTACAATTATCTGTATGACCCATTAAGATTTCCACTCTTCTTAATAAATTACTCCAAGCCAATTAAGAAGTGTCAACTTCGTTAACAACATCCTGTCATAATTAACCCTCAGGTAAACCTCAGGTAACTATTGGTGATGAATCAGCTGACCAGGGTTATCCGATAATTAATGATTGACAAGTAGAAAATGAATCCCGATTGGACCTATAACAATTTTTTGGACAGCCAATCATTGTTTAATAATTAATTTCTACTGCACAATTAATTTTACAATTATTTTCAAGTTAACAGGTCTAAATTATGTAGAACTACCGGTATACACAATTACATGTTGCACATGTTTGTTGATTCAAAATTTCAGTTACCTCCCTTATAATTTCAATATTTTTAAAATTTTCTTCAACAGTAAAGGACATTTTCTATAAGTTGTAATTGTAATAGTTATATGAAATAATGTTCCTTCTACTTACGTATGGTTTTGATATTTAATTGGAGCAATATTGAATATTTGTAACATTTCATGCAACATATTACCTTGTAGTATGTGGTAAATGTAAAGAATCTGTTGCACTTATCACCAGTTCAAGTAAATATGTTGCCTCACTGCCAGAACATAGACATATATTGTTCACACATCATCCAGATAATATTGAAACTGAATTCTAACTCTTTCATAGGGGAACTTAAGGCCTCAGTAATACATTCCCAACTTATTCACCTCTACTAATATGTGTTATATAAGATGTATCTATTTTCTAAAAGCACTTGGTCATCTGAGAAAGGTCTTTCAATACAATAAGGGTGTCAGGCATATATTAATCATGTTGTCAAATTTACTCAGTTGCCAAATTATGATGTGACCTTCCTTTTCAGAAGTTGGCAGGTAAGCAATAAGAATACAAATTACTGACTTAACACAAACATACAAAATCAATGTCCCTTTTTTTGTTGAAAAAAAAAACATGCTACGCATTAAAGTGCCCTCTTCCCTGTGCCCCTCTATTTTCAAATCCTAGCTAGAACACTGTAAAGTTATGTTGGATATACAGCACAATGGTGACTACAGGTAAAGTTATGTTGGAAATACATCACAATGGTGACTCCAGGTAAAGTTATGTTGGATGCTACAAATTTATTTCTAATGAATTTTTCCTACACAGTGGGTATAGTTTCGCTTTTTAACCTTTGACCTTACAGACGCTCTTCCATGGAAACACAAGTCACTTGATCACAATTCTGTTTCCCGATTAGCCAAATAATGATAATTTAGTGGTGTTTGAAAAAACTGTATCGAAAATTAAAATTGCGTGCCATGTGTTATTTCCAGAATGTAATGTAGAACATTATAAGTAAAAGGAACAAATTTTACTGCATTGGCTATCTGAATTTTTAAAGATAGTACTTGTTTTATATTCAAAGGCAGTATACAGCATAGTGGTGTAATAGAATAAAACAATCCAAAACATTTGTTACCCTCATAGCAACTCAAGAATCATTATAAAGACCTAAAAAGTTTTTTACTCCTAAAGAAAAAGATATTACATCCAAATAAACTGTTGCCTTAATTTAAAATACAAATTTGTTCAGGGCATGTTAGACAAATAAACCTCTACAGAACAAAGAAGCAGGAAAAAAAGTACTGTATTTTTGCTTAGTACTTTTACTTTTTCAGCTTTTTAATCTCAACATACCGGTACTATTAACTTTTTTATCCACATATGCAGACCATGGTCAAAGGGCTGGAGTGTCAAAACATGAATGGCTCAAAAATCTTTTTGTAGGAAGTGACATATTTTGTAAGTGAGGTATGCACTAAGGATGTGATTGTTTGACCTTTTAACAAATCCTATGTTATGGAAAGCCTTACATATTCCCTTTGGTCAAGACATCAGTGATATTAAATCATAATGGTGCATTATCACATAAGTTAAATGTAATTTGAGAACTTACTATGTCACTGATAGGTAAAGCCTAAACTCATATTAATTTATCTTCTACTACATGAGAACATAATAAGGGATAAATGAATTCATAGAAGCATCCTTTTTACTAGAAAATATTCTACTCTAATATTATAAAAATCATTCAAATCATAGTTGAGACAAATCAAGGATAATCTCAAGGATTTAAAGTCTGGGTCATGAAAGTTTGCAGACATTTACCAAAACATTTGAGAGTAATTCTATAAATATAGGGTTTTTTCTCCCTTTATGGCTATTCCTAAATTCAATTTGTGCCTTATTTTTCCATTTTTTCACTTTTTCAACCTATGATGTGCCAATAATATGGAGGGCACACACCCACTTTACCTTTGCCTAAGCCCACCTCTGCAAATGGACAATGGCACACCGAATATGTAATATACAAATAATGACATGATCTAAGTGATGTAAATATAATGTGGAATTGTAAAAAATATATTGACTTAAGTGATACAATTCAATTCTTCATGATTCAGATTACCTAGAAATAATTTTTTTCAATCTTTGTCATAAAAAATAAATAATAAAAATTCTTAGAAAAATGGCAAATCATATTAATGATATTAGAATTGCACCACCCAGGTGGTTTGAAGGGAAACCAGGTTTCTATACTACTAGTTGAAATCCTATATATAGTGATGCCTTTACTCTAGGTTGAGAACTTCCAATTTTCAGCATATATCTATTATAAATTTAACCATAAAGAGTGGAGACTCCTGGCTGGGAGAGTATGTTTCCTTAACAATCAAATAGTACTGTAAAACCTGTCTAAACTGAACCCCTTTAGAACAGAATGTTATGTTCACTTTAGGAAGATGTTATGTTCTGATCAGTTTATACAGGGTTTGGTTAAGACAGGTTTCACAAAAAATCAAAGAAGACGGACAACCTCAGGCAGAAATATACTTATCGCCTGATGGATAAAAAGTTGTGCACTTCCTCAAAATCCTCTATAAAGTACCACAAAGTAGATGTGTATTTAAAAGTAATGATAATTATGTACAGTACTAAGGATAGAAGACATTGCTGAATGACATTTTGTTAGAATTCAATAAAACATTTAGCATATCTTTTTTTTTTGATAGTTATGAATCATATCCAATATAAATTCAGATTTGATGCTGCTATCAAAATAAAATACCTAAATACAACTTGACACTGTTGTTTGATGTTTGATTTATCATAGGCAATTCTTAGTAATCTAGTACATGTATTGCTAAATCTTCTCAAAGGATTACTAAATTCCAGCTACCTCTTTGTGGTCAGACCATTGACCAAACTGCAAAAATGAATCAAAGTTCTAGTTTTTACCGCATAAACGTGTATTGAGCATGTTTTATTGGTCTGGTTGTCTCTAAATTAAGGTTGTTACAAATTGGTTTTCCACCTGTGACACACCTGGATCTCAATGAATAACTACAAAGGGAGATAACTCAATATTTTCAGAAGATTGATTTTTGCCTTTTATGGAAATATACAGATAACTAAATGTATAAAAGCATTGTTTGTTGACCACATTGGGATAACACGTAAGTTCATTTCACCAATAAAAAAAGTCATGATGTCATTCATACATGCATATAAAATAAGATTTAACCCAATAATAAATAACCATTTCCTGCTATATAATGCTTCCAATTGCCTCTCAGTCAAATTATATGAATAATTCTTACCTAATCTGTTAACTTACTTGAGACAATTAGATACCTATTTAAACAGTGAATATGTACATATATATAATGTATATATATAATGTATATATATAATGTAAATTCTTTATTTTATATTTAGTTTTGTTTGTCCAATAATTTTTTTTTTTATTTAATTTTTTCATGGTTTTGATGCATTTTTTTTCAGGGATTTATGACTTTTAAACACCAAAGCATTGGGACAAGACAAGACAACTGTTTATCATTATACTGCTTTTTTAAATTGCTTAAATTATGGAATCTATTGCAGTGTTTTCATTACTGTTAAAATGACACTAGGGATGTGATTATTGAAGCAAGATTTTATCCAATCATAAAAATTCAAATGCAATTTATTTATTTTCTGTTCTAACATTCAATACATAGAATCTTTATCAATTTAATATGGCGTTGTCCTGATGGAATAGGTTCACATAATCAAAGAAAACGTAACCCTGAGGAGATCACTAAAGTACATGCAATAATCAATGGTATTGAAGAATATGTATGACAACATATGGCGAGACACAGAATGCCCTCACCCCACCCTACAGAAGTTTGATAACAAAATACCCCAAAAAGTTTTCACACTTCACCCAACTTGGCCATTTTTTTTCAACCCTGACTCCATCCCTTCCCACATTGAAAACTTGGACCTGTCCATAAGCAATGGATGTAATATATCAGTATTCCTTATTCTTTCATGATCATACTAATATCAATGTTTATATCAAAGCAGACTAACAGGAGAACACCCAGTCTTAAGACAGCTCAGACCTAACAGCATTCATTTCAATCAATAGAAAACTTCATAGTTTTCCATTCTTCTAACTACTTAATATCTCCTATCTCAGACTACTGATATCATACAGAAAGTATCAGCAATTTCAAATGAAAACATTAGGTCAAATATACCATATGTCAAAACATTGTTTGAAAGAGTACAGCCAAGTGGATATCATAACGTACAATATTTAGAATGTACCAGTCACCCAAGAAATAAAATGAACCATCCAGACCTATACATATGTCTACTTTTTTGTGCAAAGCATCACAGAGGTTACAATTTCAACCATCGTTTTTATATAAGCACCAATACTCAATGAATGAGGTGACCTACGTGTAATTAAGTAGAGTACTCTCCAGTTATACATTTAAATTCAACAGTACTTTAAATTAAGCAGAGCTAGCTATGGTCTTAGTATTTTACAAAAAGAAGCCACCACAACCCTAACTAGGCACTAAAGGGCCCAGAACAATACAGACCCTCATATATATTAATATGATATACGTGTTAGATATACAGTGAATTTACTCTTAATACACTTAAGGTGTCTACAGATACTTCCTTTTACAAAGATTTAAATATATTGGTACCCCTTAGTTTCTGGTATACATTACTCCATTTGCTTAAAACAACACATGGGTTTAATCCTGCTTTTTTAGTTTTTCTGCAATATGAGTATAGAAAATAATAATATAAATCTGTGTTGCAAACATTCAACTCAGCAAAGTGAGTCACTTCATAAAGTCTCAAGTACATGCATTAGTATTTTTATTATGACAGAACACACATATTGCCATGATAATATAAGACACAAAACTAACCTGCTTCAGCTCGTAATAAAAAGATCGCATCAAAGTATCCATTTTATCCATTTTCGATGACAAATAAAAAATCGAGGTACAATTTTACAACACCATCCTCCAGTACAATATCCATATGACAGAGATACATACAAGTACTTAGAGGCCTTCAAAAAGGAAATCCTGCACTTGTACAAAGCCCCGTGACAAAATAAACAAAGTTAACATGTTTAGTTGTTGTATGATGGCCTCAACCTGAACACCCATACACTTACATGTAGTAAAAGACCAGATTATCCTGAATTTATATAAATCTTTGTTTTCCTCATCAATGATAGCTATAGTTTTATTTAGAATGGCAATGTCCAAATTTAGACACCATGGGAAAATTACATAGTCATAAAACTTCACAAAGTTTTTTTTAAGTTACAATGTCAGTAAACATAGGGGTGTATTTGCATTCATATGCATTTACTCAATGCAAGTGAAATTTTAAAACAAGATACAATCCTGATAAATGAATAAGGCAGATGTAATCTTGTATAATAGGATGTAGCTTATGTATCAAAAACATGATGAGGATGCTTATCGTAAACAAGTAAGCTTTTGATCTATAAATGACCTAGAATTTGACTTTTCAACTTTAAATATATATCAAGAATCATATTACTTATATTTACATATAGGATTTTGTGATTATATTTATTTATTTATCAGATTTATAGCCTTTTTGCAGTGATACCAATAAATTAAAGGAACAATTGGCAATGTTTAGATGTGAATTTATGTGTGTAAACTTGTGTTGTGGTAGGTCTTACTACATTATAATAGTCATGTACACCCTACATCTGAAGAAAATAATTTCAGGCTTGGTTAAGTTTTAAGAAAAGACAGTACATTTAAAGTACAATATAAATTTGTTTGCACAAAAAAAACAAACTACAGTAATAACAAAAATTTCTAAATTTTCTAAAGTTGACTTCAAACATGAATGACACTCAGTGTTATCCAGGGGCAATAACTCTAAAAAACAATAAAATTAAAATTGATGTACCAAATTCAATGATTTTGAAATCAAAGAAAATGTAATGGTATAATTATATGATAACAGTGTTCATCTGATTTCAAAGACTATGAATTTAGTAAACCATTCTTTGTCAAATTAACATGTACTATGTATATCAAGACTACCAGTCTTCAGTGACTAGGATTTTGCTCTTCCTTGGAAGACTACTTAAAACAGGTTTGACTGTATACAATTAAAAGGTTTTTGAAGTTACAAGATATTGTGCAAAATAACATCACCATTCTATAATTTTTTACAATAACCTAGAGAGGATTAAAAACTTTCACACCATCACCACAATCAGTGCTTGACTCAACTTTTTATATGGAACGCAATATGTACGCAAGTACATGTAAACGACATCAAAAAGAGATTAACAGATTTTTAATTGGCAGTGCTTATAAGCCTTGTGAACATTTTTACATCCAGGAAAGTAAAGATCAAAACGCAGTGAAATAATACGCAATAAAAAAGGAAGTGGTTAATACTAAGTCTGGTGAGAAGATTGAAATGACTAAAACCAAGTATAATCTTTCAGAAGGTATGAAAAAAGAGGGGATGGGCCATCCAACCCTGTGTCCTCCTCCTGGTGTTCAACCCCCTCTTTGTTCGAAAATTTTACTAATTTTTTGTAAAATTTGCACCAAAATGAGAAAACAATAACTAGGATCCCTCCGTCTATAAATTTTTTAATCCACTCTTGCCTTCCATCCAAGTCATTCATATTCAGTGACACCAGTCAGCTATATAGTCAGATTATGGCTTTTTTTATTTTTGTAGTGAAGGATTTTAGTGTTTCACCAATAGAAATATAAATTGTCTTCCAAAAATAAAATACAACTGTCATTCAGAAAGATTGATCAAAAACATTTTTTTTAAAAGATTTCCACCTCTTTGTTTCATCTTTTCTTTTCAGTCTTATGTAATTTCTTACCTGCTCTTGTACTTCAACGAAATGTTCTAGCACCAGGCATTACCGAGCAAAAAGTAAAAAATTCACATGTTACAGTACTTTAAAATATATATAAAATTTACCATATAGAGACTCTGAATTTTTTTAAATAACTGATGTCCTGTTTTCCTGTTCCAAAAAAAAAACAAAATGAAAAGTATAGCAAACACACAGACTTTTATGTTACCTTCAAAACAATGCAATGAAATATTAATTCTTTATAACTTGGTCGATTCTTCTTGGATGTCTAGATATTTGCGATATCACACCATGAACCATGTGATATGAGCTAGTGATATGAAAAACTCACTGTTATAATTGGTTGTTGTGTGTAATATTTTCTATATAACCTGATTGGTCTAAATCAAACGTGTGACATTTTTATCATTGTTCTTCCAACACCACTGGAAACTTCAAAGAAAGATGATCAATAGAATTTCCACCATGAAAGATGCCGTATATCAAACAGCCAAAATATTCCAACGAATTTTTAAAGAAAATGGTTTTGTAACTCATGAAAGTCCAATAACGCAAAATATCAATTCAAGTTAAAATTCAATTACAACATCATAATAAACTTGCTGAAATAAAGCAGTAGATATTAGAGCGATATTCAACTTTCACTCATCATGAGACCTGTAATTCTTACACAACATAATTAACAAGTACCAGATTAAATAGTAACACCCCCATCCCCCACTCCCCACCCCCAACACCACTCCATCTTTTTTTTATCATTTATAGGTTCTATGTTCCATCCAGAAAGAAATTTTAACCAAATCGATTATAAAACTCGAAATACAAATGAAAGGACCACTTTTTTTCATTTTTTCACTGCTAAATTCAATACTCAATACTGGAAATATACTTGTCTAAACCCAGACAATGCCACCACAGCACGTACATTATTCTCAGTGAATCATGTTATCCCTCATCAGTCTGACTAATCATCAATAATAAGCCAATAAATCCTACTTTAAAGTGCTGTAAAATAATAAATATGACATTAAAATGTGTCATGCTACAGCTATTGATCAGATTTCTCATGGGCATTGGAAACTGAAAATGAAACAAGCCAAATAATAAGGAACTTGAAGATATGCAATGTCATAAAATCATAAATTAAGCAGAGAAACAATAGATACAATGCAAAATTAGCCCAAATGTTACAATGATTACAAATAAATTCAAACATTCAATGGATTTATTCAATTGTTCAATAGCCAAACATCAGGGAACTCAATATCTTAATCGTCTTAGTCATAAGATCTGATATTTATTAAGAGATATCGGTAATCACTTCTACATTTCAAATTTTGACTTATAATTACTGAAAAATAAGAGTATTTTTGTTTGCTTCATGCACTAACATTTTAAACTTGAAAGTTTCTTCAATCTAATTAAAAAATAAGACCTATCAATTGTTCCATTCAGTCACTGCATGTAAGTGACTTAATGGTTCAATTGAAAGGTCTAATTGAATAAGATTGGCATTTCTTTAGCTTGAAAGAACACAAAACCCTGACTCAATTTTCTTTTATTTACTGTGAAAATACTTTAATTCGAGGATACCAATTTTCGTGGATCAGGGAAGAAACACAAGTTCATGAATTCTTGAATTCATGATTTTAAGGTTTCCAGTATACTCATCAAAGGAAATCTCCTTTTCATTTGGAACCCAATTTTGGGGTTTGGCCTAACCAAGAAAACAACAAAAATTGGTACCCCACAAACAATAGTACATTATGTACTTTCACAGTTCTACATGCAAATTTGGGAATCAATATATTTATTTACTTTTTATATGTTTTTTCATTAAAACAATTCCACTTTTTATTATAACTTAGGAAAGGGACATAAGTTGCTCCTCTACCTGAATTAGTTTTCAATGGGATCATTGAAATGACCAACAGATATACGCACCCATGAGCACCAATTTCTCATCGTATCATAGAAAATATAGTCAGTATATAACATTGATAATTCAGTGTCACTGTGTACAGACTGTTTCCTCCAACAAAATCATGCAAAACTCACAAGATTCACAGCTTGTTACAGCTTTTTTCATTCCCATTAGTTTTTTTCCCTACAATCGAACAGGAGGGGCACTTTTAACAAAAGCAACAAAATAATTGGTCTGCTGTAGGTATTTCATATTTTATTAGAACTTTAACAAAACTACATTACACATATTAGATTTTCAGAAAAACATTTTAATTGGCATTATGTAGAAAACATATCCACTTGTACTGTTACATCTACTGATGGTAAAAGTATTGTAAACTAGTACTGTTACATCTACTGATGGTAAAAGTATTGTAAACTAGTACTGCTACATCTACTGATGGTAAAAGTACTGTAAACTAGTACTGTTACATCTACTGATGGTAAAAGTATTGTTAACTTGTACTGCTACATCTACTGATGGTAAAAGTACTGTAAACTAGTACTGTTACATCTACTGATGGTAAAAGTACTGTAAACTAGTACTGCTACATCTACTGATGGTAAAAGTACTGTAAACTAGTACTGCTACATCTACTGATGGTAAAAGTATTGTAAACTAGTACTGTTACATCTACTGATGGTAAAAGTATTGTAAACTAGTACTGCTACATCTACTGATGGTAAAAGTATTGTTAACTTGTACTGCTACATCTACTGATGGTAAAAATGCTGAATTCCTTGTGTAATCAGTAACTATTACTATGAAAATTTATGGATCAAATAATGGTGTGGGACTGTAAGTTAATATATTTGAATATCAACTGTTTGTCACTACCTGCATAGCTATTGGATCATAATCGAATAGTTTACAGGTGTATAGCAGACAAATATAAATGATAGAGAATCCAGACTATTACTCACACTATTATATTTTCCTTGGTTCTGTATTCACAAAAAAAACTATAATTAACAACACTAAAAGACTCTCTCCCCCTAATTTTTCTTAGAAATCATTTCTTCAAGTTAATCTGAATGGTATTTAGATAAATAGCAATGATTTACAAATCACCAATATATCATGACTTAACTGCACTTACCTTTATTAAGTAGAAACTACTCCAGACAGAAAATTTCACTATCTTCAAATTCCAAAAACTCAGACAAAAATTCTGATAATTCTCTGAAAATAATCAATGAAAATGCATGTTCAGATGTGTGGGGTATGAATCATGGATCATGTTAGTAATCACTCACTACTGAAGCTAATTGACCATATGAACTCAGTTTAAACTGAGATATTGAGAGTTTGCTATAGGCTGTAATAAAAAATGAACAAATTAGCAGTATTTGATGGAGTCTTACCTAATCAATCATTTCTAACAATTAAAAGCTAATTCTTAATGTATAAATACATTTTTAATGATGTTTAAAATAAAAATGTTTATTTTTGTAAATTAAGAATACCTAAAATTATCAGCACCATTAGATGAGATACTACAGTTTAACATTTAACTTCAACACCTGGCAAGGGCAAATGATGGTTTGTTGGCCTTACATCTAAATCAAAGTGGGCTCAAGCCCAGCAATGACCCCAGCAATCATTAAGGTTTACAAATAATATTGTAGTCTATTGGCTCAGGGAACTTCTCTCTAAACCATACCTTGGCAAACCTTATATTGAAAAGTCATTATCGCTAGACAAAGTTATAGATGTTTTCCATATAAATTCATATGTTACCAGCTACTGGTAAATTGTTTAATGCATACAAAAATTCTAGGTTCCATAACTCAAACATTCTTTTCCATTCACAAAAAGTGGTACATGTATTACAATAAGTACAAACTGCATCCAACTACCCTAGAGATTTCAGCAAATTTGATAAAATTTGAGTGAATCAACAAAGTCAGGTACAGAATCATGGTTGTGGTCCTTGTATATGCTCTGAATAAAAAAAAACAACCACTAAAAACAAACAGGGAAAAATATAAAAAATTTGCACGAATTTTTTTCTGAAATTCTACCTCCAATAATTGTCTTACATTACTCGTCTCTGCCTTTCATTCTACTTTTACCCCCTCCAAGTCTGAAATCCTGGACCCCAATGTAAGTTGCTGATAGAGAGGGACAGATAAACAAATCAATGCACATATACCATTCATGGACAGGGGAAAATCACTTTACTACTAAATTAACACCTTAGAATTTCAGAATTCTCATATAGATACTTTCGTCATTCTTTAACATCATCTTTCATTTTTTGTAACCTATAATTTTTTTACAACTTGTCACTTCCTAGTCTAATGTGTGAAAAACAAGACAGATTCAATTCACAGCATTCATTTTTATCCAGAAGTTTTATTTGACAACACAACAGAAACACCTTCACTAAACTGAACATAGTAATTCCTTCATTTTAAAGTAAATATTGAATATCATTTCAATAACATGATTCAATGCTTCTTGTCTAAAACCCTTCATCAATCACAACTCCTACAAAATGTCATGTTTTAAAACTAATTACATGTAAAAAAAAATGCCATGATCTTGACAGGACCTGTGTAGGAGGTTCATTAATGTCACCTTACAAATTCATACAAAATTATGTATTTTCAATAGGCAAAAAATGATTAATATTATGTAATAATTTTTCAGATAAAACTAGAAAAGGTGGTAAAATTACAAATATTCAGGCTCAATTATCTTGAAATCAAGTTTGATGAACTATGTTTTTCCGACGTAGTCACTATATTATTGCTTTTTACCCTTTGACCTTAAAGGCGCTCTTCCATGGAAACACAAGTCACCTGATCAATATTCTGTTTCCCGATTGGCCAAATACTCATAACTTAGTGGCGTTCGAAAAAACTGCACCGAAAATTAAAATTGCGAGCCATGTGTTTCCTGAATGAAATGTAGAAAATTATAATTAAAATGAGCTGTGTCAGCTATCTTTTTTTAAAGATAGTACTTGTTATAATTACACTTCTAATCAAACAACATCTCTCTCAAAATAATTACCAATATCTGTGTACACAAAAAATATTAGGTATGGTCCATCTAAATAAAATAAAACAGCTATAACTGGGCAAGGCTATAATAAGGAAGTTCTCGGCAGGTGGGCAAGGCTATAATAAGGAAGTTCTCTAGGGTGGGCAAGGCTATAAGGAAGTTCTCAGCAGGTAAATACATGTATAGCTTTAACTTAATAAAATACAAGCATTAGCTATTCTTAATGGCTCAAAATCTCCTCACTAAGATGAAAATATTTTGATAAAATATAACAGTATGAAAATTTCTATCTGAATTCAACCATAACATTGTACATGTAAATGTACAAGTGAAGTACCAACTATGTATACCAATCATAAGGCCTCAAAAGGAAACCTATGTTCCATTGTTAGAAATCCTTGTTTTTCTTGAACAAAGAAAAGTCATTTCGCTGGATTATAAGATGGTATGATGTTTGATTTTCTTTCCAAATCAAGATATTTTTTCTTGTAAGCAGGAATCAGCTACAGGTGCATAATATACATAAATGAAAAATATGTGAAATTAATTGGATGATGAAATACATCTCACAAGTTCTTACTTTAAATGTTTACATTGTGATATACTGGAAATAATTAATTGTAATGGAGGCATTCAGTGCTATAAAACCAAGTTTAAGTTTTAATTTTTAACCCATCATTTTCATTGGAAATATACCAAACATGGCCGTTGGTTTCCATCTCTAATTTTCCTTTTGATACTGTCATTTGTTATATACTTTCCTTTGTTAATCTTTTGACTATTGCCTAGATTTTATAAGTTGGATAATTTTGTTATTATCTTTCAATCACATGTTTCTCAAGTAATAAGTACACATTGACTCTAACTTGTAAATTTGCCTACAAGTACAAAATGATGATGTAATATGCACAATTTGCTGTGAATTTTTTGTCCTAAGTACAAGCACTGATTTCTTTAACCTCTTCTTTAACATGAAAGTTCTAAAACAATGAGGGGCAAGATTTCAAAGATCAGTCATTCAATATTATTACTCAGATAAATTTTTGTTTGCAGTGCAGGGTCAGTGCGAGGCTACAACCTATTGCTGTATTTACTAGTAAAGGGCAATAACTCTATTTCAGCCAAAAGGATTTTAAAAAGTGTTAAAAATGTTAGTCAGCCCAAAGAAATCTTTTGACACTTTTCAGAAATATTTTAAGACTCAAAATTAGTTTGAATATAATAGGGTACATGTAAGCCAGGTACATATAAACTTCTTATTTATGATATAATGGATAAACACCTGTCCATGTTCATGAAAGAGGCTGAAATCATGTGACACATATCAGTGCAATGCAGCATACATACTGCTCTTAAAATAACATATCATTTTAAAAACTTACTTTGCAGTGTACCACATCATAAGTAGATGTATAACATTTGTTTGCTGAATAATTTTTGGATGTTCGCGATAATTAGATATGTATTGTCATTTTTTATCCCTTATAAACAATTTATTATAAACTTATGTAACTTGGCAGCTTATTATGTAACTTGTTGCTATTGTGAATCCCTCACCTTGTTAAATTTTGCCTTTCAAGGCCTATTTAATAAGTTGTCCAATGATTTAGACTCAAGAAGACTTTGGTAGGACTTATCAGAAGGATCATTTCAGCAATTGAAAATTTTTTTCTATCATAGTTGACAAAATATTGGCTGAAATCTTAAAAAAAAAAAAACAAGAGTCTCCCAGGAGCCTGAATCACTCACCTGATTGAATTTTGCCTTTCAAAGGCAATAAATTTAACGAGAAGTTGTCCAACAATTTGTACTCAAGAATTCTTTCATAGGAATTATCATAAGATCTTCTCAACAATTGAAAGTTTCTTTTAATCTATCATAGTCTTCAAGATATTGACTGAAAACTGTTAAAAAAAAGGAGTCATTTTTCCCCTTTCAAGAGCAATAATTCTTACAAGGAGTCATCTGACAACTTTTTTATCCCTGAATACTTTTGTAGTCCTAATAATATGGATCATTTCAGCTATTGAAAGAATTTTGCTAAATCTAACCGTTTTGGAGATATATGTGAAAAACTACTGTCTGACCCCTATGTTCTATTTTAAGTAACAGCGGCAATATTTTTCAATGAATCAAAAATCCCCATACAAGTTCTATGCAGGATACCCCAAGGAACATTCATACCAAGTTTGGTTACAATTAGTCCAGTAGTGTCAGAGGTGAAGATTTTTTAAAGAAATAACATTAAAAATGGCAAAAATCGTTGACAAAAAGGCTTAACATGGCTTAACAGATAAAAATGAAAATTTGACCACTGATAGATCTCATCATGCTGAATACTTTTACCCACGTCAGAATTTCGCTAAACCTAACAGTTTAGGTGATATATGTGAAAAATTACTGTCCGACCCCTATGTTCTTTTTTTTTTAGTAACGGCGGCCATGTCTTTCAACGAATCAAAAATCCCAACACCTGTTCTATGCAGGATACCCCAAGGAACATTCATAACACGTCTGGTTTCAATTGGTTGAGTAGTTTCAGAGGAGAAGAGTTTTGTATAATTGTTAACGACAACAACAGACGATGACGACGGACACCAAGTGATGGCAAATTTGCATTTTTCACCTTGCAAGGGAAGTAACTCTAACAGGGAGTTAGGTCTCGCTAACCATTTCCGGGTCAAATGGCCACCCCCCTATGTAGTACCAAAAACACACTGAACCTAAACATATGCATTGTAAGTACATAATTTGTGTGTATTATGATTAAAAGCAGTCAAAATGAAGCTGAGAATGTGTACTTTAAAATCATATATGTAATTAACTACAAAAGTGTATGAATATTGTTTACATGTGTGAGTAATATGCCTCCATGCTGTCAGTTAGCAGAACAGGTAAAAATGTGGATTTTCAGTATTATTTATTCAAGTAAATTTTGTGAAGAATTTCTACTATCATTGTACCATTAGCATAATGATTTTGGAAGCCTTATTTTCCAAGCTTCGCAAACGGTATGCAACTTTTAAGATGTCATTTGTCCTGGAAATTCACAGTGAGACTTTTGAAAATTACTTTTTTAACATGTAAAGTAATGGAAACGTTAGAAGTGGCTAATGAGACCATAAATTAAATTATGGCATATTTCAGAGAAATGCATAATTTGAGGAAAATTGCCTTTCCTGGTCATTATTTCCATTTTCCCATAAAATCAGTATAGTGATATTGGTAATCTGGCTATATTTTAAGAGGTGCATTGTGCAAGGTATTTTAAAAAACAACATAGCAACAAGATTTTTATCAGTAACAGTGACTCATAACTTGACATCATCCATGAAATACACAACGTCACTGCTTGGGATATTCAAGTACTCAAATAGTCACACAGCACAGACTTAGAATCACACAGTAATAAAATAGGTATGATATAAATTGTTGAAATCTGTTCTTTTTTCATAATGATAAATGATATTTGCTATTACAACTTCTTGAATTATCATAGGTATCACTTTGGTGTGACAAGTTAGTTAAAATTGTAATTTTTTAGTAATTTAGGGAAAATATCACTGAGGGGCATGATATAAAAATGACCATTTCTTTGTAGTCCTATGTCTGATTCTGATAGTTTTGGTCTTATTAGACTCACAATACCACAAGCTTTCATAAAATGTAAAAAAAGAAAAACATAAAAACTCATAAAATGTTTTTAAGGTCTCACTAACCACTTCCGAGTCAAATGTCCACCCCTCTATGTAGTACCAAAAACACACTGAACCTAAACATATGCATTGTAAGTGCATTTTTTGTGTGTATTATGATTAAAAGTAGTCAAAATGAAGCTGAGAATGTGTACTTTAAAATCATATATGTAATTAACTACAAAAGTGTATGAATATTGTTTACATGTGTGAGTAATTTGCCTCCATGCTGTCAGTTAGCAGAACAGGTAAAAATGTGGATTTTCAGTATTATTTATTCAATTAAATTTTGTGAAGAATTTCTACTATCATCGTACCATTAGCATAATGATTTTAGAAGCCTTATTTTCCAAGCTTCGCAACGGTATGCAACTTTAAGATGTCATTTGTCCTGGCAATTCACAGTGAGACTTTGAAAATTACTTTTTTAACATGTAAAGTAATGGAAACTTTAGAAGTGGTTAATGAGACCTTAGATCTTTGATCCTCAGCAGATTTTTGTAGGCCTTATAATAAGGATCATTTCAGAAATTGAACGAATTGGCTAAACCTAACAGTTTTGGAGATATTATAAGGTAAAAAATCCTGTCTGACTCCAATGGTCGACTTTAAGTAAGGGTGGCCAAGTTTTTTTACGGTTACCCCAAGGAACATACATACCAAGTTTGGTTCCAATTGAGCAAGTAGTGTCAGAGGAGAAGATTTTTGAAAGAAATAACATTAAAAATAGCAACAAAAAAAAAACGTTGAAAAAATGAAATAACTCCAACATGGTTTAACAGATCAAAACGAAAATTTGAGCATAGATAGATCTCATCATGTCGAACACATGTGCCCAATGTCAGGATTCAGCTAAAACTAGCTGTTTTGGAGATATAGACATTAGACAATATTTATTAGCACACACACATTTACATTAAATGGTTATGGCATAATACAATACAAAACAAAGTGCAAATAAAAGTAATATGACATATTAATATGAACAATAATTTCATCAAGGTGCAACAGTAGTATACAGTTTAATAAATTTATGTATTTATTCTGATTTCAAAACATTCTTTCCTAAGTTTTGTAATTAGTTTGATTACATTGAATGAGCGACTGTTTAATAGGGAAACTAATTCTTTCATTGTAAAAAATGAATTAGAGACAAGATTATCAACTTTATTTAGTTTTTCCATTAATTGGTTTCTTTGTAGGTTATAGTGGGAACATATTGAGAAAAAGTGGTGTTCATTTTCAACATCACCATTTTTACATGAATTACAAGTTCTATTATATCTATATATATGCATAAAACTACTGTTTGACCCCTATGTTCTATTTTTAGTAAAGGGTGGCAATGTTTTTCGATGAATCAAAAGTCCCCACATCAGTTCAATGCAGGATAGTGTGAAAGTACTATTGTTCGTGGGGTACCAATTTTTGTGGATTTCGTGGGTAGGCCAAACCAAGAACTTTGCTTCCCAACAAAAAGAAGGTTTCCATTGAAGTGTATACTGAAAATCTCCAAACCACAAATTCAAGAATCCATACACGAACTTGTGTTTCTTCCTTAATTCATGAAAATTGGTATCCATGAATTAAAGTACTTTCACAGTACCCCAAGATACAGTCATACCAAGTTTGGTTCCAATTGGCCAAGTTATGTCAGAGGAAAAGAGTCTCGAATGAAATAAAATTAAAAAAAGCAAAAAAACGTCAAAAAAGGGCAAAAACTCCAACATGGCTTAACAGATTTAAATGAAAATGTGTCCACAGATAGATCTCATCATGATGAACACTTTTACCCTGTCAAAATTTGACTAAACCTAAACGATTTTGGATATATATGCGAAGTACTACTGCCTGACCCATATGTTCTATTTTTAGTAATAGTGGCCAAAGTATCAAAATCCCCACATCAGTTCCATGCAGAACACCCCAAGAAACATTCACGTTCCGTAATACATATATTTTTCATGTGGGTTCCGTCGTTGATTCATTTTTTCGTAATATCTTGAATGGTTCTGGCATATCAAAACTCACATGTTTTTATACTTTGATATACTTCTAAGTAGCTCATGGCACCAAAGTGTAAGTTTATAACATATTATAATACTTTTGAGATATATTTAAAGTCCCGGTTAACCTGTATTTTGCATATCTTTCGGTAGTTCATGATGTCACATTGATTTTCCATTGCGTCATACAATTGGTTGTATGTTTTCTTATTTTTTAACTGTAAACCCATATAATATTCATATAAACCCCTTCTTATGATTTTAAGCAACCCTTTACGCCCTTATTTTTTATTTGTTGCATCGCAATAGGGTCACATTCGGTGATTTTTTTTTAACGTCCTAAATTTTGACCTTTTATGTATTGAAAATAACTGTAGGAATACATGCAAATCGATCTTTGATTTTCATCTTTTTAATTTTTCATGGAAAGTAATGTGGGCATCGATTTTTCTGCTTTTTCTTGTTAATCGCCAATATTTTACTGCAACCTTTTGATATGTTTTCAAACCTTTTAAGGAGTTGAATCATTTTCATAATATGATTTTTGTATTGCCATATTTTATGTACATGTATTCATTTATTTCTGTAGTACATGTTGTAAGGACTGTCATATTTTGTATTTTAAGTATTTTACCCTCTCTGGAGGTTTGTTCATCAATAAAGCTTAAAGAATTATCAAAACTTCTTCTCTGTTTGACAGAACAATTCATACCAAGTTTGGTTCAAATTAGAACCCCCTCCTGTGAGTGAGGCATATCATTGACATTATGAAAATTTATCTACAACCCTTAAACTTTACTATGCTTCTGTAATTCTTGATTAATGACAGCATAACAACAGTAAGAAATATTTCTGGGAATGTCTTTTCACAGGCCCTTCCAACTACAATACTTCCAAGTCCCTTACAGGACATAATCATATTGTAAAATGGTCCTCTATTTACCAGTTTGGTCCATATAATGAATTTTAAAACTTATTCTCTACATTTACTTTATATATTGTAGTTGCAACAATCAAAGACCTCAAACAGGGTACATTTGATTTAACTAGTATGTTTACAGCTCCTAATGACATGAAGGAACAGACAGTAGACAGTAATTCCTATAGAAATTCAGTGCCATCAGTCCACTTATGTTATTGAATCCTAAAAGGTATTACATAAACTCGGATTTAGATCTTGGTTGATTGGAAAGTTTGAGTTTTTGTTTTTGGGTTGGGCTCTATATCAATCTACCTCAAAAGTGCTTCAACTCTAATGGTCTCTATGAAATTAATACAACAATAATTTGTATAGAATATGTTCATCATTTTTTGAGAAAACGAAAAAATAATATCTACACATCACTGTTTTACAATAACCCATTAGAATCATAAACTTCCACTTCACATTAATAATAAACTTAAGAACAAGTTCATGTCTTTTATATATGGCTAAAAACTCACCAATTATCTTATCATGAGGAGCAGAAAATTTTATCAAATACCATAACAGGTCAGTGCTCCAACTTTGCTAATCTAAATCTTGCACAAAAATTTGTTTGGCTGATGGCAAGTGAAAATGCAGGAATACTAAAAATATTGGGGAGAATTTATAACAAAATATGGTACAATTTGTAACTTATTGAACCTTTTCTAATTTAAAAACAGTAATTTTATGAGCTTGTACATGGGTAGTCAATGGATATATTTCGATCTGCCTAACATGTATGATTGGATTGGTAAAAAATTGAATTTGGTATTGAAGCTGCTATATAAATCCTTGTTTGACCATTTAGAGCCCCGTGCAGGTCTGGGTGTTAAAAGAATAGGCCTGCAGCAGCGCTAAGCTTGTCGTAAAAGGCGACTAAATAGTGCTCAGAAACCTAGCCGGGGCTAGGCGCTCTGCCCACAGAGCAACTGGGATGTGTGCCCCAGGTGGTGGAATGGGGTACCCCTGGCATGTTACATGTTGGGGTTGTCAGGCTATAATACGGAAAACTTGACCGCAAACCATAGTGGTGCACCGTGTTGGGAAAGATGCCACGTTCCTCACACGTTAAAGAATCCTGCTGTGGTATTCGATAGGAGTAGGAACCTTTGCGCTCCCCACAGGAGGCTATATTGCCCTACCTTACCCATCCCCCCTTTTTCCAGTGGCAATCAAAATTTGTCGACCCTATTATCCTTGTGACCCATCCTTTTTTTTTTCTTCATTTCATGTTCATTTTATCATCCATTTCATGTTCATTGTCTGAATATAGCTGAAATATTGCTGCTCCGACGTTAAACCCCAACAAACAAACAAACAAACGACCATTTAGAACTAGGCTCCTGTAACATGGTTATGTTGCTACAAGATTAAAGTCATCACTACAGAAGTTTTATTTGTCATCATGAACTTGTGGATTGTTACGGTGAATCCATCTGCACCATGAAAACTTGATTTGTTCAACATGTCATAGTTTTCCTTTCCTCATTTGTCTGCCTTGGACTTGACTTTTTCTGAGCAACTTGGCAGGTGTTTCTTGACAAGCAGAGGACGCTTACCGCACGAGTTTACCTGGTCCATGCACAATGTTTTAGTGGAGTCAGAGTTGCTCATTTACTTTTGTTACTTGGTATTATTTGGGTTATTTTATGCTTTTTGTTGTGTTTGTCTGTTTTCCATGTCCGATCTTTATCCCCGGATTACATTCTTTTGATTTCCGAGGGAATCTTGGTATTTGTATACTATTCAAGTCAGGACCGGTGGTTTCTAACTCGATATTACCCGTTCTTTTGTCAGTTTGGTAATTTGGTACCTTTCATTTACACGGTTTTCTCCTCCTCTGTTTAATAAATGACCAAGGATTTATTTATAGCACTTATATATCTGTATTAAACTCCTTGATACGACTGAAAACTGCTCATCTAATTACCACTTGCGCAAGTTATTGCACTTTCTTTCCCCTGCATCACATTTCCCCTTGTTTCTGAACAAGTCGGACCACATCGATTTTGTGTCATAAAATAGACAATGCAAAAAGAGAAAGAAAAACAAACAACAGCCTGGAACAAAAACTAGAAAACATAGCTAGAGAAATAAAATCTAATTACCACTTGCGCAAGTTATTGCACTTTCTTTCCCCTGCATCACATTTCCCCTTGTTTCTGAACAAGTCGGACCACATCGATTTTGTGTCATAAAATAGACAATGCAAAAAGAGAAAGAAAAACAAACAACAGCCTGGAACAAAAACTAGAAAACATAGCTAGAGAAATAAAATGCTTCGCAGTGCGCAACTTGATATGACTGCAGATGTAGTTGTTGTCAAGGATTTATCTCCTTGATGTTGCTTAACTCTGAATATGCAGAAGTATTAAAATATATCCCAATAGACAATGGTCATAACCCCTTTAGTCCATTAAAACCTTAATATACCCTTATGTGGTAAGTTGGTGAGCATGCTCAATAGCTTGGATAGAACAAAAGAATTTTCCTCGCGGAAGTGTATATTGAGCATGCTCATCGACTACCCCAACGTTAGCACAGAAGGGTCTATTACTTCAAGTCAGTCTTCGACATTTGTGACGTAAAACCTATAGTGATGCAGTTTCTTAAAGAT
This sequence comes from Perna viridis, assembly GCA_037379345.1. Taxonomy (NCBI): domain Eukaryota; kingdom Metazoa; phylum Mollusca; class Bivalvia; order Mytilida; family Mytilidae; genus Perna; species Perna viridis. The sequence goes on from CM074520.1 coordinate 3,089,031, forward strand.
ATAATATACTTAAGTTATATTGTAATTTTTCATAAAGTGCTAGGTTTTAGCCCCCTTATGATCCATTTTCATAAACAGAAAGGGTTATTATTTCCCAAAGAATGAATCAAAACCTCCCTGATGTATATTGAACCTTATGACCCTACTCTCCATCAAGCTCATTATACTTTTTACTTATGCAGTTGATTGGAAACCAAAACAATTTAGATCAATAAGCTTACATATACTCGAGTTGTACGGTGATTTTTATGAAATGCATGTTTTGATCCCATGCGCATTTATACCCCAATTAAAATGGTTTGGATCATGACCCCCCCCCCCCAAAAAAAAAAAAAAAAAAAAAAAAGGAGAGAAAGGAAAAGAAAAACAAGCGAACAAACAAACAAAACAAAATCTATACCAACATTCCTTTTTATATCTTGAAGGAGGGAATTAATACAAATCTTGCTCTGAATCATCTCTCAAACACACAGTGGAATCAGATCTTAAATCAGTAGTCATAGACACAAGGAACAACTGATAAATGAACGGTGAAGAACTTAGGTTCAGCTAAAAACCAACTTTGGATTTGAAAAATGTCTTGACATTGTCAATGAACTAAAACAGAAGATACATCACCAAATTTAAAATTAGCTCTCACAAACTAGAAGATGAGACTTAACTGACCAAATTTACGAATTTGTGATAGATGCAATAAACATGAAGTTGATGATGAAGTTCGTTTTTTTTTAAATAACTGCACTTCGAATGTAATAAAAAAATATATATGAACTAATCCGTGAATCCAATAACAATTTTCAATCCCTATCAGCTTTCCAAAAAATGTTTTGGACATTGAATTGTGATAACAGTGATTTCCTTTATCACTAGTGTATGTTTCTTCCTGAAGTCGGAAACTATACAGTAACATCATCTGTTATTTTTGTCATATAGCTTTATTATCTAGAATCATTTTTTTAATAGCTAGGTTTTGATCGGCTGATGTAATATTGTTGCCATTTTGTTGAATGTGTATTCAATCATTCATGTGCTGTACTTGTTCCTCGAGAGCTCTTAATTGGTCAAATAAATTTAAATTCCTTGTAATTCCTTGTATATCGGAACATTGTAATAAAATTTTATCAAAATCAACCCACTAATATTCAAGTTACCGTATAAAAAAAACACGATAATACGATCGCAATTTGTTTTTTTTTATGAATAGGAATTAAGCAACTCAGATTTCACTGAAAACTCGAGCACCATGTGTAACAACATGTAAGGAGAGACTATATAATATTAGTAATATAAAGTCCATGAAACCTCTTCTTTCTTTCAAGAAAAAGTCACCAGGTTGGATCAGATCACATTATATAAGTCTGTTTCAAAGAGTAATATAACTAATACTGTTTCTGTCGGAAAGTCCATGAAAATGTACACTAAAATCTTCATTTTATGATTATTTATTAAAATAAATACAAACTTAACAATATACAATATCACAAATTGCAATAAAAATAATATTGAAAGTTTTGGTTCGTAATGTTAGGCTGTTAATCAACTTCCTCTACAGTTGGTCCACCAGCAGTGTTCTGATCATTAGTTCCCTGTGACGGTTCACTCTGGTGTCCTTCGTGTAGCTTGGTCATCACTGGACTACAGATTTTCTGGAGTTCTTTCATTTTTTGTTCATACTCATCTTTATCGGCCAGAGAATTATTATCCAACCATTTCAAAGAATCATCACATGCTGTACATACGTCGTCCTTGTCCTGTGTTGACAGTTTGTCACCAGAGTCGCCGACAGCTTGTTTAACACTGAAGATATAGTTCTCAAGTTGATTTCTTGCTGCTACACGTCCTCTCTGTCTACCATCTTCCTCTTTGTATTTCTCTGCCTCAGATACCATTTTATCAATGTCCTCTTTACTGAGTCTTCCTCTGTCGTTGGTTATGGTGATTTTCTTAGAATTACCCGTACTCTTGTCATGTGCCGATACATTAAGGAGACCATTGGCATCAATATCAAACTCCACTTCAATCTGAGGTACACCACGAGGCGCAGGAGGAATACCTGTTAAATCGAATTTTCCCAAATGATTATTGTCCTTAGTCATTGCTCTTTCTCCTTCAAAGACTTGTATGCTTACAGCAGGTTGATTGTCGGAATATGTTGTGAAAGTTTGAGATGCTTTGGTTGGTATTTTTGTGTTTCTTTCTATCAATTTAGCCATAACTCCTCCAGCTGTTTCAATACCAAGTGACAATGGTGCAACATCTACTAAAAGGACGTCTTTGATAGCATCACTTCGATCACCAGATAAGATAGCTGCCTGAACTGCAGCACCATAGGCCACTGCTTCATCTGGATTCACAGACTTGTTCAGTTCTTTACCGTTCATGAACTCTGATAGCATCTTCTGAATCTTCGGGATTCTTGTTGATCCTCCAACAAGAACAATTTCGTTGATTTTACCTTTGTCTAACTTTGCGTCTCTCAGAGCTTTTTCAACTGGTTCTAATGTTGCTCTAAATAGATCTGAGCACAGTTCCTCGAATCTTGCTCTTGTAATTTTTGTGTAAAAGTCAATGCCTTCAAACAGTGAGTCAATTTCTACACTAGCCTCTGTGCTGCTTGACAATGTTCTCTTTGCCCGTTCACAAGCCGTCCTTAGTCGACGAATGGCACGGCTGTTCTTTGAAATGTCTTTGCCATACTTTCGTTTGAATTCTTGAATGAAATGGTTGACCATTCTGTTGTCAAAGTCCTCTCCTCCTAAATGAGTATCACCTGCAGTAGATCGTACCTCAAACAATGATCCTTCGTCTATAGAAAGAATCGAGACGTCGAAAGTTCCTCCACCTAAATCGAAAATCAGAACGTTTCTTTCACCACTCAAGTTTTTATCAAGACCATAAGCCAGAGCAGCGGCTGTTGGTTCGTTGATTATTCTCAAAACCTTTAGTCCTGCTATTTTACCAGCGTCCTTTGTTGCCAGTCTCTGAGCATCATTGAAGTATGCTGGCACAGTGATAACGGCATCAGTTACTTTTTGTCCTAAGTAGGCTTCAGCTGTTTCCTTCATCTTGACTAGAACCATAGAACTGATTTCTTCTGGTGTAAATGTTTTCATTTCACCTTTATATTCAGCTTGTAATTTCGGTTTACCCTCTTTGTTAATAACTTTAAACGGCCAATGTTTCATGTCTGATTGTACTGTAGAGTCGCTGTAGTTTCGACCGATTAGTCTCTTGGCATCGAATATGGTATTTTGAGGGTTCATTGCTACTTGATTTTTAGCAGCATCACCGACAAGTCTCTCTGTATCTGTAAATCCTACATAACTAGGTGTTGTCCTGTTTCCCTGGTCGTTAGCTATTATGTCCACTTTGCCATGTTGGAATACTCCTACACAGGAGTATGTTGTTCCAAGGTCAATTCCGATTGCTTTTCCTGGCATGGCTTCCGTATATTGTGTTCAATAAACTGTATGTTATCTGTAATCGATAAACAAAATAGGCTGTTAAGTTTTGCACTTTATATATTCAATAGCATATTTACAAATTACATTAGTTTTAATCCATGCTTATATGCTTGTGTTTACGGAATTACCTGTCTAGTTATCTGTTGAAAAGTGAAACCCGCGAGGGTCCCTGATTTGAAATAAAGATACTTTTCTATTCTACATGTAAACTATAGAATATGAAATTCCCAAAAGTACTAAATTATTAATGCTTAGAGTGAAATTATGTTTTAATGTGCCGACTTAAATAGCTTATTGTTGTAGTGTGGAAAATTTAGCAGGCTGCAAATAATTTCCAATCAAAAGTGGAAAATAAAAAAAAAATATATTTCATGCAGAAACATTAATATCACGAGATTCGCACCTTGTGATTTAAATGTCTCTGTTTCAAGTAATAGTTTTTTTTTTTTGTAGCTGGATTTGATTTAAACATATTTTATTCAGTAATAAAAAGGATTAGGCGACAGGCTAGCTAAGCCTATTAAAGCCCTCTCCATTGAACAAATACAACTCAACAGAACATATACATGAAAATATATATATGATATCAGGTCATATATACATGATCATTTTGTATATTGTCTGCATGGTTTCTAAGTGGATTAAATGAGACAAATAATGAAAATTTTAAAAGTAAAGAATGGTATTTTGAGAAAACAGTTTTTTGTAATAAGATAAAATAAATGACTGTTATACTGCACGTGCTCAGCATAAACTTTTAAATATCAACAAGGTATTTAATAGTAAAAAAAAGTGTAGGGATTTTTATTAACAATATTATTATTGCAATTTAATTAAGTTAATGTGTTCATTTTGAGAAAAGTAGCTGGACACTTTTACAGTGTTTATAAATTTAGATAGTAAAGGGTTGAAGTTCCGGAAAAAGGGGGACAGGAAATATGTTTTAAATTGCATTAAGCAACAAAATTTATCTAACAATCTAACAAAAGAGGGGTCCTTGTCGTTGAAACTGTTAACGTCCCCTAATCTGAAGGACAAGTCAACTTACCTTAAATATTGTTTATGAGACTGAGGCTGCGTATTTAAAAAACAAAACCTGTTTATATTTCATGTCTGTCTTATTTTCTGTTTGTAATAACTTAATACGGATTTGGGATCGCAGAATTTATATTTCTCTGCGCTTTGATCTAGAAAATACCAGAATATTCTCCCAACATTATAATAGGATGATCTATTAATAGCAACAGGATAATTCTAGAGAGAACCAAAATGACACATGGGAAAAATCGCGATCTATTAATAGAGTAGATTTTGGAAGCGCCGCGAACATACGAGAACTACAAATGCAATTTTAAAATTTCAAAGAATATTTGGAGCAAAACATCTTGTGCTATTGATTTAATAACCGTTTTAATGTAAAACTTGTCGCAAACTGGGTCTAAATACATTATTTTTTTTTCAGAAGTATATTCTATGTTATTTCTAATTTCCCTCTTGACTACAAACTGTATCAAGATTATCATGGCATGGCACCCCTTAGATATGAGAAAATTTCATTCATTTGTTTAAAATATATCTATGGGCAAACCCATTTCACGGGTTTGTCTGTGGTGAAATTGAGGCAATATTTGTCGAAAGGTAATGACGAACCTTAATCAAAAGAACAAAGATACAATTTATAGGAATGATAAATTAGTCCTACATATTTGTATGGCAAGCCAAAGTGGACAAAAATGAGCATTTTCTAATATTAAAAATGATTTTTTAATATTACAAATTCATTTTCTAATATAACAGATTAGATTTCTTCACAAAACACATTTTTAATATTTAAAAAAATCCTTTTTTTTAATATAAAAAATTCAATTGAATTTCTAATATTAAAAAACTACTTTTGAATATTAGAAATTGATTTTCTAATATTAGAAAATGGATTTGTCGTATTCAATGACGATTTTTTAATATTAGAATATCATTTTGTAATATTAAAAAATGTGACTGATTTTCTAATATTACAAATTCAATTTGTAATATTAAAAAATGTGTGATATTTTATAATACATGTATTACTAAATCAGGAATTTATAATATTAGAAAATGAATTTATAATATTACAAAAAAAATTCTAATACTAAAAAAATGCTGCTGATGAGAGGTTACTCCTTGAAACAAATGTACTGCATATCGAAATTTATAATATATATTATTATTATTATTATTATTATTATTATTATTATTATTATTATTATTTGTATTTTACAAGGTAATCTGGCAAAGGGATGAGCGGAATCGAGGATCTGGGATTCAAAAGTTTTGAAACTTTGACATTTCATGAAAACTTTGGGCACTTAGAACGATGATTTTTCCGAAATAACAAAAGGGATTGCGGTAGCATCAAACGCAATAAATTCAAATGGAAATGAATTAATACGAAAAATTAGAGAAACCGAATCCTTCGAGTATGCACCAAGGGCTAGTATTAATAAACGAACCAAAAAGTAGGAATTAAACCTGTTGCTGAAGGTGTCATCCTGGTTTGCCCACTTTTAATGGCAGGTATAATTAACCATAAGGTGTTATGTTGTTTTAACAATTAAAGTTTGTTTCTGAAATGTACCTGTATTTTACCTGTAAAGAATTCTATAATTTATCATTGAATTAAGTGAAATATGCTCATTTTAACAATAAATCTTTGACAAACTGTAAATATTATGCTTAATTTCAACCACAAAAATATAAGAACTTTCACAATTTTGACGGAATACTTTACAAATTTGCTAAAATATGTATGATGTTGAAGAAATAGTTTTAACATGTTTACAAAATATGCTTAACTTTGAATAAAACTTATACAATCTTGACAAAAAACCTTACAAATGTGACAAAATATGTATGATTTTGGTGAAATATCTTTAACATATTTTACAAAATATGCTTTATTTTAAATAAAACTTGTACAATTTTGCCGAAATACTCTATGCTTCTGGTGAAATGTAGTGGTACTACAGAAGACTCAGACAGTTACAGAATGCACCATCATCCAGTACGCAGCAGGAGGAGCTCGCCCAGGAAAGAGACGCAGATGGAGTGTGATAGACACCAAACTTTAGCTACTCAAAGATTGGTACCAGCAAGGACTCATCAGCGTGGTAGACTATACGCCGACGCAGCATCCCATCTACTTCACTTGGACTGTTTTTATTTTTTAAAAGAATTTTTGGCATAAATTTTTGTCTTGAAAATTCAATGGTGGAGATAATTGGAACTGTTTTATAGAAAAAAGAGTTCGGTGGACTGAAAGAAGTTAACTGTTCTGTATACAGGACCGGCTTCAGGCGGGGACGTGGCGGGCGTGCGCTCCCCTTAAAAAAAAACAAAAAATTTGCAAAGCATGGGTTGTCAGAGGTAGATTTAGGCGGTTTTATGTTGAAACTTTAATTTCTCGCTAATTTTACCGTAAAAGATATCTACATTGCACCCACTCTAGAATGTATGCAGAGAGGCCATTGGTGATGAGTACCACTACCTGATGTAATGTCCAAATTCGAAACGATAGGAAGCTTTACATTGATAAAAAATTCATATCTAACTGTAATATTTTAAAATTTAGTGCTGTTATGAATCAAAAACAGCAATCCAAACTAAGAAAATTGTGCAAATTCATTAGAATTATAAATGACACTCTGGATTCTCTCTGACCTCTAAAAAACTATGATTGCATTTCCATCCGCAACTGTACAACTCAATGCAATTTGTAATAATATGTTTTTCTGCATATATATATATATATATATATATTTCAAAAATTTAATCTCAAAAATTTTTCGCATCGCTCCGCTCGGCAAAGTTTTAACTGTGCGCCCCTAATTTAAAATCCTGGATCCGCCCCTGATATATGAATTTTTTTAAGTAATTTTATATACCATTGCGAAATATTGAAAAAATCATTATAATTATACGTACAGAATACATATAAAATGTTGTAAACACTGTCAATTTTAAGACTCAATTACATCAAAATCAAGTTTGGTGACCTATGTCTTTTACATTAAAATATTATTCATTATTAAAGCATATTCGTTCAGGGTTATCTTAATGAAAAATTATGATGATTAAAACGCTGGAAGTACTAGTATTAGATATTATCTACCCAGCTCTTGGGGATCTAGAGGGGGATACAGGATCTACCCAAACGCTTAGGGGAAATTTTCTGAATTTTGATTCTTTGTTATTTTCCAAATATTCCTTGATGATAAAAGGTTCCTAAATAAATATCAATATACTACCGGAATACCAGGAAAACATATAAATCATTTCAACAATTTTCGTAAAAGATCCGCCAAATCAAAATTGTTTACAATAGCTATCAAATGAATTTTAGTCGTCGCTTAAATTTGTTGTCATGCACGGAATCTTGCTGACACTCTGAAATTCGACAGTACGCTACACAAAGCAATGTACCAATTTTTTGTTATATAATTTTTTTTTTTCGTATATTAACGGTGTCTATCTTTATCAAATGAGGGTCTTTATTTTTGTTTCTATAAAAACAACATGATTTTTTTTCCATTTCGTTCGATTCTCTCTAGACATTTCGTCAAATGTTTGTTGATCGATCTAAAAATAACTTGTACGTTTGATTTGGGAGAAATTTCTAGCATTTGCTTTAAAAATCTAGATTAAATTTACTGAGTATATAATAAGCCAGTTTGAAACTCGTAGTCGGTTTTACAAAATACAAGAGAACAGAATCACAGAATTTACACAGAAACCAGTGCGGACACATTTGTTATCCAATTAAGGTAAGTTCATCAGTATTAAGATATACATTTACTTGTCCTGGACCTGCACTTTCTTCAACTAAAAATACAGAAAAAATTATTTGTCATCACTATGATGGCAACAAAAGTTTGAAAAAAACTCAACCTAGTTTATTCTCTCTCTTAATATCAGCTTAAATGACAAAAAATCATGTACTACGCTGTTGAATATATGAAGTGCAAAACTTAATTACAGTTTTGTTTATCGCTTACAGATAATATACAGTTTATTGAACACAATATACGGAAGCCATGCCAGGAAAAGCAATCGGAATTGACCTTGGAACAACATACTCCTGTGTAGGAGTATTCCAACATGGCAAAGTGGACATAATAGCTAACGACCAGGGAAACAGGACAACACCTAGTTATGTAGGATTTACAGATACAGAGAGACTTGTCGGTGATGCTGCTAAAAATCAAGTAGCAATGAACCCTCAAAATACCATATTCGATGCCAAGAGACTAATCGGTCGAAACTACAGCGACTCTACAGTACAATCAGACATGAAACATTGGCCGTTTAAAGTTATTAACAAAGAGGGTAAACCGAAATTACAAGCTGAATATAAAGGTGAAATGAAAACATTTACACCAGAAGAAATCAGTTCTATGGTTCTAGTCAAGATGAAGGAAACAGCTGAAGCCTACTTAGGACAAAAAGTAACTGATGCCGTTATCACTGTACCAGCATACTTCAATGATGCTCAGAGACTGGCAACAAAGGACGCTGGTAAAATAGCAGGACTAAAGGTTTTGAGAATAATCAACGAACCAACAGCCGCTGCTCTGGCTTATGGTCTTGATAAAAACTTGATTGGTGAAAGAAACGTTCTGATTTTCGATTTAGGTGGAGGAACTTTCGACGTCTCGATTCTTTCTATAGATGAAGGATCATTGTTTGAGGTACGATCTACTGCAGGTGATACTCATTTAGGAGGAGAGGACTTTGACAACAGAATGGTCAACCATTTCATTCAAGAATTCAAACGAAAGTATGGCAAAGACATTTCAAAGAACAGCCGTGCCATTCGTCGACTAAGGACGGCTTGTGAACGGGCAAAGAGAACATTGTCAAGTAGCACAGAGGCTAGTATAGAAATTGACTCACTGTTTGAAGGCATTGACTTTTACACAAAAATTACAAGAGCAAGATTCGAGGAACTGTGCTCAGATCTATTCAGAGCAACGTTAGAACCAGTTGAAAAAGCTCTGAGAGACGCAAAGTTAGACAAAGGTAAAATCAACGAAATTGTTCTTGTCGGAGGATCAACAAGAATTCCGAAGATTCAGAAGATGTTATCAGAGTTCATGAACGGTAAAGAACTGAACAAGTCTGTGAATCCAGATGAAGCAGTGGCCTATGGTGCTGCAGTTCAGGCAGCTATCTTATCTGGTGATCGAAGTGATGCTATCAAAGACGTCCTTTTAGTAGATGTTGCACCATTGTCACTTGGTATTGAAACAGCTGGAGGAGTTATGGCTAAATTGATAGAAAGAAACACAAAAATACCAACCAAAGCATCTCAAACTTTCACAACATATTCCGACAATCAACCTGCTGTAAGCATACAAGTCTTTGAAGGAGAAAGAGCAATGACTAAGGACAATAATCATTTGGGAAAATTCGATTTAACAGGTATTCCTCCTGCGCCTCGTGGTGTACCTCAGATTGAAGTGGAGTTTGATATTGATGCCAATGGTCTCCTTAATGTATCGGCACATGACAAGAGTACGGGTAACTCTAAGAAAATCACCATAACCAACGATAGAGGACGACTCAGTAAAGAGGACATTGATAAAATGGTATCTGAGGCAGAGAAATACAAAGAGGAAGATGGTAGACAGAGAGGACGTGTAGCAGCAAGAAATCAACTTGAGAACTATATCTTCAGTGTTAAACAAGCTGTCGGCGACTCTGGTGACAAACTGTCGACACAGGACAAGGACGACGTATGTAAAGTATGTGATGATTCTTTGAAATGGTTGGATAATAATTCTCTGGCCGATAAAGATGAGTATGAACAAAAAATGAAAGAACTCCAGAAAATCTGTAGTCCAGTGATGACCAAGCTACACGGAGGACACCAGAGTGGACCGTCACCGGGAACTAATGATCAGAAAACTGCTGGTGGACCAACTGTAGAGGAAGTTGATTAACTGCCTATCATAAAACTGAAATCCAGTATTGTTTGGTGATTTTGAACTTTTATTAAAATGAAATTCTGTGACCTATGTGATATTTAAATGAAGGGGACTCAAATATACTGACACATTTTCTAATATGAAATTGTTTGTTATATGAGCAGTTGATCTTGTATATTTTAAAATAATTGTAAATGATTTATACATGATTATTTTTTCTATTTATGAACTGTTATTTACTGTTCAATAAAAGGTATAAAATTATAAATGATGTTGTGTAACTTTCCATTCTTCACCTTAAACTTCTTCATGATTAAGTTATTTAAGATGAGGTAAAACATTCCTTTTAATATTGAAATTTTCACATTTCATTACAGATAACTATATCTTAAATGTTTGTATTTACGGAATTAACCAGGAATATCAGTAGCAATTGTTTTATAATTCACAAATGTATCACCAATATGGATACTACTAGTTTTTTTTTTTTGTCTTTAGTGGAGATGTTCAGGTTCAGAACATACCTATAAAAGTTTTATCAAATAGCTATATTTATTGAACAATCACCCCTCCCCCCACGAAAAAAATGAGGCATGTATGAACTTTAGAACCACAACAAGATGACATTTCTGTTTATTCATCATAAATTCTTAAACAAAACAATACATAAAATGTGTAGACTTTTTACGTGTGAAACATATCTGTACAATGCTTAAAACCAACACTTCTCTACATAAACAAGTGTTCAATTTCTGTAGACTATAACCATCATTATAGTAATTTTGCATCACTAAAGTAGGGCTGAATTTATGCAAAGTTTAACACTTTTTTTACAATAAATTAAAAGTTTAAATACTGTTTTGACTTCAAAGTACTTTTGAGTAAAAGAGTACAGCTAAGACACCCAAAATTATTTGGGTAGTTTTTCAGCTGATCCACAAAAATAAGATAAAAAATTACCATTCCATTTGAGACTAGAATTCTGGTCAATTAAAAATGATTGAGTTAATAAATAGTACATGAAAGAATCACTTTAAAGGATCTGTGCATGACTTAAAAAATATCAAAGTTCTATCTTTTTTTATTATAAATATAAGACAAATGTGAACTCTATCTATAACTAGAGGTTTTAAATTCTTAGATGCTAAAAATAATAAAAAAAAGTCTCAGAGAGTGACTTCCATTGTTCTGGGGCTATGAGGCAATATAATTATCAGTAAAAGTACAATGTTAATATCACATTAAGTAAGTAAAACAAAAACAATACCCTTTAGAACAGTGTAAATATTTACACAAGAAAATGACTAGATTCCACAAAGAAATGCGCAAAACCTGAAGTTGCATGTGTTGTCTTCTAGGTATATCCCAACTAGTATAGGAGGTTGATTGGAAGATCATAGAGCAACAAATTTGCTTACAACATATGCCCCCATCTATATAAAGCCATACACCTATTGGGAATCAATCCATCCACTGAGAGCAGAGATACTTGGAAATTTGGACTGAAAAAAATGACAGACAGAAAAGTTTATTCTAATATACCACCCAAATTTTGAGTAAGGGTCCAAAATTCAATTGAATTGACATAGAGTGAAACTTCTACAATACAAAGCAATCCCTAGTCAAAATCATTAAAATTTACACAAAACCTTGTTATACCATAAAATCATAACATGTATGTCAAGCAAAATCAACAAGGAGTTGAGGAAAAAATATGTACTTCCCGATTTATATCAGTAGGTATAAAACAAATTAACTTGAACAAAAAAGTAATATTTTGAAACAGATTAATGGCATATAAAATTAGATGTACAATAACTTTTGAAAATACATCAGAACAGCTGGTAACATGACAATTGTAAAATACCTACTCCATAGCAAACAACTTATTTCAGTCAAAAGAAAACCTTTAGGACAAATAATTAAACAATAAGTTCATCAAATATAAATTTTCCAATAAAAAGGGGGTGCCAACCCCCCTGCAACCCCCTCTGGATCCTCCACTAAATTTAACAGTTTAGCCAATGCAAAGAGATATAGTGAGTTATACTACTGAGGCTTCAGTACATCCCAATCAGAAAAAAAATACCACATCCATACTAAGTTCATCATACAGAAATTACATAATGTATATAGGAACTGATAATAAATTCCTTTTTGACCTTCAGAAATGGTGGGTAGACAAACCTACTAAACTCATCACTTATTTTTAAATGTCTTAAAAATATACAATATCACAAATATTTACATTACATGTGTTTAGTTTTTACATAATAATACAGTCATTCACAAAAATATTTTAAAGTAATAGCCCCTTTAAGAATCATGCAGTTCCTCATTACAAAGGGTTACTATGAAAGTACAACTGTACTATTGTTTGTGGGGTACCAATTTTCATGGATTTAATGGGTAAGGTAAACCACAAAATTTGGTTCCCAATGAAAAGGATTATTTACTTTTAATTGTATGACAAGATCATCAAAACCACAAATTCAAGAATCCATTAACTTGTGCATTTCCCCTAAACCACGAAAACTGATACTCACGAATATAAGTACTTTCACAGTATTGATTTAAAAAAAAACCCTGTTAATTTAGTTAGGCCATTCTTAAAAAAAAATTATTTGTTATTTTCCTACACCCAAGTTTTGAAGTATAAGGTAAATAAGATATTTTATTTTCTAAAAATAGAACAGAATGTTTTTTTGTCACAAATGAAGAGAAGTCTTTCAAAGACACCATACCAATGGGTTATCCAATTCTATCATGCAACCAGTACATGTAAAAAGATTTTAGAAAGTTGATAATCTACAGGTATAGTACACTTTATATTATCTGGTCTTGATACACCATAAATCTAAAGTATGTTGGACTATATAAGAAAATAAATATGATAATGAAATTTTAAAAGAATTTTCATTTGAAATTTCATCATGATTTGGTGGCAAATCAATTCATGAAAATGGTAACAGTTTCCATTTTAAATAACATAAAATTTTCTTATGAGCCTCACTGCATGACTCTAAAAGTGACCGGTATAAAAACAACAAATTGAACAGAAAATCAGTCACTTTTATAAAACTGGAGGACGGATTTATACAGATCTATAATACCAAATGGAAGTTTAAATCTTATTGGAACATGGATTTTCACCTTATTTAACAGAGTTAACACACATCATATTATACAGTAACATAAATAATTTCAAATTAATAATTTAAGCATCAATAAATTATCATGACTTCTATACATATGACATTTATATCAGTAAATCGAAATGAACAAAAAGAAGCTGATTATCAGAAATAAAAATATTACTAAAGTAATAAGTAACACAAAGTAATTTGACTCTTTAACGTTAAACAAATGCAATTTTATAAGTAAATAACTTATGAGCTTATTGTATCTGCCTTTAATACAACCAATTCTATATTTCTTTGTTAGGAAAACAACAATTTTAAAAACAGTCACATTTGATCACATGAGAGTCACATGGCAGTTCTATTTTTGTCTTGTCACGTGACCTTGCCTTCAGCTACCAAGGTTCTTGCTAGGGCTACATTTTTAGCAGTCTGGAGCCCAAGTTGTGGAGGTCTATCATGAGCTTCAACCAGATCTTTAATCTGTAATAAAAATATACATGTATCTCATAAAGCACTAAGTCATTTAAATGTTATTCTCTCAGTGCAAATTGACAGGAAAAAGAAATATATGTTCATCAAATTTCTTCCATGTGTATATTTCAAAAGACTGGAAGAAGTTTGTTTGTTCAAGGACAATTAAACTGGGTAATAAAATGAATACCTTAAATAAACAAAGAGAAAACTGAGACCAAGCTCACTAGGTGATACCACTCCACTCCCTTCTCCACCAACTGAATAGGAAACCCCAAAGATTAATCAAAAGGAAAAAGAAAATGAGGGCAGCACAATGACTTAATGAGATACAGAATGTGTGAAAGATTCATCAAATTCTATAAAGCAATTTAAGAGGAGTTGGGAACAGAAGGACCAACACCATGATAACTATAAACCATCCATTTTGGGGGCTATAAAACACAAAGACAAATGGTGCTGTGCTTTCCCAGTTTTCATGCTCAAATCTATAACTAAAATATTGAGAAAAAATGCTTCCATCAAAAGAATAAAGTCGAAAAAATTCTGCATACCAATTATTCAACAAGGTTTTAATAAAAGAAAGAGAGCACAAGAAAATGTCAGTAGCCTTAAAAATATCGTATTTGTGTAGTCCCATGTTAAATGTAATTATTGACAAACAACCTATGTGAGGCAGCTTAAACTTTCCAAAAATACTTAAATTTAATCAACAGAACATCAAATAAACCATTTTAAAAACACATTTATCTATAATTTGTCAACTACATTAAATTTATGGTAAGATCAGGTAGGTTAGACCTTGTATCCTTCTTCTCAGTTCTTATGTTTGTATAGTAGTTTCTATAGTTATATTAATGATAAGTTTTTTTTATATATATATATGAAGAATATTAGTGCATGATAGCAGTTTGTAAAAGGGCATGTCAGTGTAATATACTAAAAAATCTCAGCAACTTACAAATTCTACACAGACAGTTTAATCTACCACTGTGCACTAGCCTTTCACTTAAAGCATGTTTACCAGCTATAGATTTAACTACAGTGAAAACAGCCCAAAATTAACTCTAACTCAATCACTCTGACATTTAAGTACCATTCTGTGTAAGAATCAGGCAATGGGGGGGGGGGGGGCACATTATATTTCTCAATTTGGTCTTCTTTGCTCAAATATATTCAATACATCTAGAAAACAACTGAAAAAATAATGAAATTTATCCTGAAGAATCTGTGATGTAGATATTTTTTTACTGCTTATATAGGGAAAAAGTGCGGGAAAATTTTCCCACTATTTTTCCATAGTGCATTTCAACTAAATTTGACCTATCAATAACTTAAAAAGGCAAATTGTACAAACACTTTGATGGTTATTTCTGGAGTTATCTGGTATATATACTTAGTTAATGCAATAAAATCTGGGGCATTTTATTTACTTGCCACACTTTATACCCATTTTGCCTGATTCTTAGATGGAGAAGTACTTAATTAGCTTAAGTTTAATTACAGCCTCACCAGTGTAAATCTGCCCAAACCAATATTTTCACCTTGCATCAAGTTTCTAGCTTGTGTGAACCAAATACATGTTTAAACAGCTATATAAAATACCCAGGTCTTAGTAGGTTCTGGTTTAGAATGAAATCCCAGTAGTCATAAAGTCAATAAGTTTTAATCAACAGAGTAAAAAGACATCAAAAGTAGAAATACACCATTTATTGACATAAACGGAATTTGCAATATTGTGTATGATTGTTTTTATTTTTGTATTTAAAGTGCCTTTCATTACATTTATATGAAGGAATTAATAATTAGGTGTACCACTCAGTGTTACTTTTCAGTTATTTAATATTCCATTTTCCAACAAATTTATACCTTGCAGGAATGACTTATTACGGCACCATTTTTCTTCAGGTTTTCCCTCATTTCATTGATGTCTGTAATATCTACACCTCGGCATGCGTCCTCTATCACTATTGTTCTAAATCCATGCTCTATGGCATCTAGACATGTAAAACCTGTAATATATACATTATAACTTTATTCTCATACTACCTTATATTTGCCCCTAAAAAAGGGTTTTCCACCTATCTAACCTACAAACATGGAGTTACATATTTCAAAATTCATAATATAATGGTGAGTCATTTGTTGGAATAATTAATTAAGTCTGTATTAAACTGAAAATATTGCATCAGGCATATACTAAAAAAAACAATGCTTTGCAGGGTGCAGCTTGATACAATCTCACAGGCAGAACTAGAAACTTTGAGATTACTGAAGAAATAAGAATATAATACTAAGTTTAAGAAAATGATAATTCAACTTTTATTAATGCCATTGAAAATTTTGTCTCATTTTGTAGAAATAAAGCTGTTTTGGGGCAGTCCACACAGAAATTTCAAGTGTTTTATTCATTAAAAAAATTACATATCTTTTTTTAATCCTTGGTAAGTGGAGGTTCGAATAATTTATATGTAAATTAGTGATTTTTGTCATAAAAACCAGTAACCCTGGCAACATACTGAAAAAATTACTGAGTTTTAGTACAAATCAGGGGTGCCTTTCCAAACCTAACAGCCAAAAACTATGTTTTATAAAATATCAGGAACTTAGAAACAAACACAGGATGAAAGCATGCATGGAGGAGCTGGTAAAAGGGTAAAAATAATATCCTCATCAATTCATTTTCTCACAATTTTTACCATATCATATACTACATCTATCTATGTATAAATGCTTAACTACATTTAAACAATATGTACACCAAATTTTAACTTTTAATTTTAAATTTTACAAAATTAGACCTTGTCAACTTGGTGTGCTGAACAAGGCACCAAAATGTAACTGTATAGTGCATCCTTAACTAACAAGGCTTAAGACTTGACATACTTACCCACACACACATCATACGCCACCCCACATACATACACATCAGTGACTTTGTGTTTAGACAGTATTTTAACTAGATCTGTTTGAGATTGCCTGTTGTTATCCCAGAAAGCTGAGTAACTGTCAACATTTGGGTGGGTCCCTTTGTTTACTATTATTCCTCCATCTGGTTGCTGTAAATAAAACTATCAATGTTAGTGAACTATGTTATGTCAGTAAATTCGTATTTTGAAAATAGAGAATATCTTGAAATCAAGAAATTATCTGCCCAAAGAAATTTTACAGCCATGTGATTTTTCAAGTATGATAACTTGAAGTTTTAACTAAAGAAAAAAAATACATCTAGACTAAAAAAGGTCACATTTTATTTGACCCATGTGCCAGCTTTATATAGTACCAGATTGCCTGTCAATGTATATTCAGTAACATGAAAATGTATCAAATTCCTTACTGACCTTAATATTTTCTTAAATGGAGCAAGATGTCCTAGTATTTGAAATTAAATGGTTTAAACATCAAAACGTAAGTAAATCTGCACGACTGGGTATATATAATTCTTCCAAACACTTCTATGATAAGCTTCTTATACATGTAAAAGTACTTTTATCTGCAGGATACCAATTTTTCTGCATTTTTTGACTCAGTCAAACAATTAGATTTTGTAGAACAAAACCTGTCAAAATTAAACCATTTTAGGACTGAGAAAATTGTTTGGGTAAGGCAGGTGTTTGTTTTACACAGGTTCAACAAGTTTGGAAAATGAACAAAAGGGACTTCAGGAGATGTCTGATTTACAAGAGTCACAGGTTGAACCAATTTTTGGTTTAGGCAACATATCAAATTAAAAACCATACATGTACTTCACAAAATTTACATTTTTCTTTTAAAGAATTAAAAAAAAAAAACAGTAAAAATTAATAAGGCAAAACAAGTGTTATTTCCTGCTACCAGCAAGAAAAAAATAGGGTAGTATTTTAATTTTCAAAAAAAATTTCACATTGAGTTAATGGGAAAACAATCTACACTTTAACAGTACTTGAGCAAAAATTGCCTTGAAATGTTTAGGGTAGGCAAAAAAATATGGTTTGTATGGTAGCAGGAAACAGACATCTTTTGTTTTGGCCAAAAGCCAAAATACACAGCTTTGCTATAAAAAACATGATAACAACAATTTACATTTTCTTTAAGAATTTAATAACAACAAGTCTGGTATAAAATATCAGTGAAGAAAATACAGTAGCCCACCCCCCCCCCCCCCCCCAAACGGCCACCTGTTTTATGCAACAACATTTTAATTTGACTTAAAGTGCAAAATGACCCCTTATAAATGGCCAACCCTCTGACGAGACCAGCAGCCACAACTTTGAAAAACAAAGATCTAACCACTTGTATCTGGCCATGTTCATCACCAGTATATAAACCATAGGTAACAGTGGAGATCAAGTTGAGTGTTTTCCCCAGTATATTTTCAATTAAGTTGAGTTTCAATTGCTCTTAAGCCCTTAAATCAGGTGTACAAAATCATAAAAATGTCATGCATGGGTACCCAAGTGTGAATAAGTCTGATGAATTAGAGATAATTAGGACTGGTAATTTATAATAAAAAACATGACCAGATGACCAGGTATTTCAAATTAAAAACAAGAGTTGTTACCTTTTTAGTCTGTTTGCAATCAGACATATATTTATTCTCTAAAAGCATTTTTGATTTATCATACTTCAAGTGGACATACATACATACAGACAGAAGTATACCATATACACCCAACTCAATAAATGGGGCCTTTTCACAGTAAAATGTTCATACCTTAAGTTCTGTATGTAACTCTGAGCCCCAGCTTCCCTGAACACAGTGAGATGGCCACAGTTTCTGAACTGTTGGAGGAGTTCCTTCAAATATTACTGTGTCCATTACTTTTATTTCAGAATTTACTACCTGAATTAAAGATATAGTACATTATTAAAGGTAAGGCAGAGACTGCATATAACAAATGATGCTGTAAGAATTTGTTTTTCAAACATGATACTTGAATCTGGAACTTCCTATCATACATCAACATATAATATACTACTCTGTCTAACAATTAGACAAAATATGTGTTAAGGTGTGGCACATAATTAAAAATGCAGATTTTTTTTGCAATATCCAAGCATTTATACTTCATAATCTCCAGAAATATCCATCAAAATGTTTGTAAACCTTGCTTTTTTAAGATATTTAATTAGTTGAGATACACTATGGAAAAATGGCAGGAAAATTTCCCCACACGTTTTCCCTATATAAACAGTCAAAAAATATCTAAGTCACAGATGCTCCAGGATAAATTTAAATAGCTTTTCAGTTCTTTTCTAGATGTATTGAATATATTTGAGGCCAAAAAGAATAAAATGAGAAAATGATGTGCCACCCATTGCCTGATTCTTACACAGCAATGTACTATAAAAAGTGATAAAAAAAATTCTCCCTTCTTAATGGATGGTAGGAAAAGGTGTATAAAATTTAGACTTTTGAACCTTTTGATTACAAGTGGAGGAAGTTGTCATAGTTCTTTGGGTAAGCCTCTATACTTCACACTATTTGCAGTATAATGATTTAATTAATTCAGAGCTTGCCATAACTATGCAGACTTTTTAAATTGCACTAGACTGCATAAAATCAAGCTTCTGGAACAGAGTTATGTAGCTACAAGATCAAAGTCATTACTACAAAAGTTTTGTGGTTGTAAGCATGAACTCGTGGATTGTTACAGTGTGTCCTTTTTCACCATGAAAACTGATTTGTTCAGTATGTCATAGTTTTCCTTTCCTCTTTCGTCTGCCTTGGACTTTACTTTTTCTGAGCAACTTGGCAGGTGTTTCTAGAAAAGCAGAAGACACTTACCCTACCAGTGCACCTCGTCCATGCTCCCAGTTAGTGGAGTCCAAGTTGTTCATTTACTTTTGTTACTTTGTATGTGTTCTTTTGGTTATTTTATGTTCTTTGTTGTTTGAATCTGTTTTCCATGTCTGGTCTTTGTCCCTGGATTACATTCTTTTGATTTCCACTAGAATCTTGGTTCCCTTGATTACTCTTTCAATTAAATATTTATTTAACTATGTTGGGATCCAAAGGTCTATAGACCACAGTCATGGTAAAACAATGATATACATATTGACAGTTCAATTTCCGACTTATAGAGAAGTTTTACCCAATTTAACAAATGTCACAAAAGAATTTAGATCCACAATAGTTGGCATTTTGTGCAACACATACCTGTAGGCTGGGGTTTGAAAAAAAAGAAACTTGTCCTATTAGAATCCAAATAACTCACAGATTCAGTTATAATTTCATCATTGTTTTACCAAAGGCTAAAGCAATAAAAAGGGGGGTCAATAATGACATAAATATCAGAGAAATGATAAAATGTGAATTATTTTTAAATATTCTAAGAAACATTATTGTCCAAGATGACCATTCACCATTCACCATTCTATACAGCTACCTATATAGTGGTAGAGAAATATTTCCCTCTTCCAACAAACATTGAGGGAAAAAGATTTACTTAAATGTTTTATTATGATGTTATCTACCAAACATTCATGTTGACCCACAAGATGTTTTTATTAAGCTACAACTCATAGTTTTGGAAAGGATTAAGTGATGTGTTACATGGTTTTTACTGTACTGTCTGTGTGAACTATATACAGTGTATACATGGACCTAAGATCTACAGTGAAACATTAATTATACAAACCAATTTTTGTTTGGGATTAATAATTTATCCTCTGAAATCAAGTAAATTCCGTTCAAAACAAGGATAAAAATTAAGGATATACAAAAGAAACATGAGAAAGCTTTTAACCTATTTTAATAAGTCTGGCCCTAGTCTAGAAATGTTATAATAGACTTATTACAAGTATTTGAAAAAAGGTTATAAAGCGATTTCACAGTAAGAAGGTATTTGACTTGGTATATATATATGTTACAATGCTGTGGTATTGATAATCAATTAAGACTTATACTTCCCTAAGTTTAATAAACTTACTGCTGTCTCATGCTTATTGATATTATTACATGGTTAACATTCTTGGTCATGCACGGCAGTAAGAAATCAATGCTTTAGTGTCTGTGCTAAAACACTTTCAACCAAAACCCCAACATTAGTTTTAAAGTAGTAGTCTTTATAAAAATAAGAAATCACCTTTACTTCTGATTCAGAATCAGTCACTGACCACATAATCTTAGTTTGTCATTTGGTAGTTGTACTTTGTAGTATTTTGTGTATAAATTGGCACTTTACAAGAGTTATCTTTCTTGATTTGGTTGATTGAAGATGAATACATAATTTTGATCAACTAGACATTGTCCTTAATGGAACTAATACCCCCAAAACCTGTTGAACCATGTGTATTTGGGGACCAATGATTCATGTTGGAAACAATTTTTATGGGGGATAGACTACATACTTTTAGACACAGTATTTTGCTTCAATTTCAAAAACTTCAAGCAGAGAAATCAGGCATACTTTTTTGTTGTTGACAATGCAGTAACAGAATATGACTGCAAGTTAACTTTAAACATTTCTTGACAATATGTACACTTCCATATGGTAATTGAACATTCCATTGAGTTTCATTACAATCCTGCAAAACATTGAAGAGGTGTTGCAGACAATGCATCAGAATAAGATTTGCTGAAAAATGCCTCAGTCAAACAGTTGTCACTTCTACAATTTTTGCCCAAACACAAATTCCTGACTATGCATGCACATGTCCATGTGGTTATAGAACATCCCACAAAGTTTCATAACAATGCTACAAGCTGCTTAGAAAAGAGAACAGATGAATGGACATGATGAAACCTATACCCCCCCCCTTTGTTTGTGAGGGGTATATAAATACAAGGCTGTCTCTTTACATTATAATATTGTACATGTAGACAGAAAAATAAATCGTTTGTTTGGTAGGTTTTTCTAGATCATGATTAACCTCTACCATAAGCAGTGTTTGTGTTTTATATGGACATTAGTGCTTTTAAAATTCAAGAACAGCCATATGTTACTGTACAAGTTTGAATAAATTTCTCTTTGTTTGTAATGAACCTAAACATATAAAAAGAAGATAAAGATATAGATATGAATTCATGTAGAAGAAATCATTCAGTATACTTTTAGGTCACCATGTGTTTTTCAATTACTCTTTTTTCCAGATATTACAATCATTTATACACTAACAACTTTTTGTCATATTGACCACTGGAACCCTGTTATCTTCTAAGATAACTGATCATACAACTACTGAATCCTGAACTTTCCATGATAATTGATCATTCAACCACTGAAACCCTGTTATCTTCTAAGAACTGATCAAACAACCACTGAAACCCTGAAACCTCCTAATATCACTGATCATACAACTACTGAAACCCTGTAACTCCCAATGATAACTGATCATACCACCACTGAAACCCTGTAACCTCTTATGATAACTGATCATACAACTACTGAAACCCTGTAACCTCCTGTGATAACTGATCATATAACCATTGCAATTCTGTAACCACCTATGATAACTGATCATAAGGCTACTGAAACCCCATAATCTGCTATGATAACTGATCATACCACCGCTGAAACCCGGTAACCTCCTTCGATAACTGATCATCCAACTACTGAAACCCTGTAACCTCCTTTGATAACTGATCATCCAACTACTGAAACCCTGTCACCCCTTATGATGACTGATCATACAACTACTGAATCCTGAACTTTCCACGATAACTGATCATTCAACCAGTGAAACCCTGTTATCTTCTAAGATAACTGAAATCCTGAAACCTCCTAATATCACTGATCATACAACTACTGAAACCATGTAACCCCCAATGATAACTGATCATACAACTACTGAAACCCTGTAACCCCCAATGATAACTATCATACCACCACTGAAACCCTGTAACCCCTTCAATAACTGATCATACAACTACTGAAACCCTGTAACCCCCAATGATAACTTATCATATAACCATTGAAACCCTGCAACCCCCAATGATAACTGATCATACCACCACTGAAACCCTGTAACCTCTTATGATAACTGATCATACAACTACTGAAACCCTGTAACCTCCTATGATAACTGATCATATAACCATTGCAATTCTGTAACCACCTATGATATTTGATCATAGGGCTACTGAAACCCCGTAATCTGCTACGATAACTGATCATACCACCACTGAAACCCTGTAACCTCCTTCGATAACTGATCATCCAACTACTGAAACCCTGTAACCTCCTTTGATAACTGATCATCCAACTACTGAAACCCTGTCACTCCTTATGATGACTGATCATACAACTACTGAAACCCAGTAACCCCCTATGATAACTGATCATAGGATTACTGAAACCCCATAATCTGCTATGATAACTGATCATACAACCACTGAAACCGCATAACCTCCTATTTAAATTGATCATACAACCTTAAACTCTGTTACCCCCAATGATAATTGTTTGAACAGTATAAATTACTATACCTTAGTGTTTGGATGAAGTTTTCTCTTTTCTACATTTTCAAGAAATGATATATGATTTGATGGATGCCAATCTCTTGTATACACTACAAGATCAAAGTTCACATGGTCAAGGACAGAGTTGATAGCTGGTATGACCCCTAACCCATCTTGGCCAGCAGGACAATTACGAAGGGCAAGGCTTCCATCAAGGAAGTCATTTTGTACATCAACTACAATCAAGGCTGCAACTGGTTGTAAAATCTGAAATATGCAAAAATCATTTGGTTTACAAAACTGTTTGTCTTAACAGCAAGGTAGTCAATAAGCATGCATGACATATACTTCCACAAAGTTGGGTGTGTGATATAAAAGATAACTCTCATAGTGGCAGTATGTATTGGGCATACATTAAATCTACTCTGCTGTTACAACAAATGGGTCTATAAATATGAATTTGTGCAACAAGAGCAATATGATTCAATTAGAAACATCGCAAACAGTATGATAGTAAGACAAAGCAAACCTATGTCACCACAAACATTTGAAAATACAGAATTTGTTAAGTGTTTGAGGGACTGACTTATAGATGTTTGATATGACTTCTACTTTTTTGTTATTGATCATAATGAAGGAAAGTACTTTAATTCATGGATACCAATTTGCGTGGATCAGGGAAAATATACAAGTTTGTGGATTCTTGAATTCGTTGTTTTGAGGTTTCCAGTATACACATTGATGGAAATCTCCTTTTTCGTTGGGAACCAAATTTTGTGGTCTGGCTCACCCACGAAAACCACAAAAATTATCCAATTAAATGATATAAACAAAATTGACATAATATATAGTCCTTGCTCAAATTAAAGTGTTATAGGGGTAAATTTCTATCTATCCTACAGTTGCTTAAACATTGAAATTCCATGCGTTGTTGTGCTAGGTATACGGTAACTCAACTCATTCAGGAAAACATATCAGAAAGCACCCAAAATTGCTTACAACATATATCATTTATATAAAACCACATATCAAACTTTAAACCAACCTACTGAATGGTTTATCAGAAGAGAGTGTGATTATATGCTACATGTACAAACAGACACACAGATTCTTGTAAAACCCAAAATATTTGTTTGTAGAGGATATATCAAAGCTACATGAACGGACAGACAGACATTGCAATTCTTGTAAAAAAAAACCCAAGCCTTGTTTGTGACAGAAACTTATATCTTACCTGTTTTAACCAATAAAAGCAGGTCTCTAGAAAATCTTTCTTACTTAATCTATCATCCTGCAATAAGAATTAAAACATGTCATCTATTAATTAATAAAATAATGGGTAATTTATCATCACCACTAATGGATTTATAATATAATCTTTGTACATCTACAAAACAGTACCAAAGTATGACATTAACACCAAGATTATTTAGGCTTTGCATCATTGAATTTAGAATTTTATCAAAAGCAATATTTTTAGACTTTCTTCCTTAATGAAACTAAATAACAGCTGTGAATCAAGATTGATGCATGTAGCCATATGTCCCCCACCACAGCAAAAGTAAGAAAACCCAATAGAAACAGAACAAGCAACTCCAAAGAGCCTGAATCACTTTCCTAGCTTGATATGCAACATACTTATGGGTTCAGGGTTGATTTTACAAAGTCAACAAACAAAGCATAAATTGACAAAACTGGAAGTAAATATAAATTAAAAAAAGAATTTTAATGGTAAAATCTAGATCTGGAAATGAGGAATTCCTCTAAAAAGTGGAAAAAAAATCATCCCTGTTACTTTTGTAAATGCCATGTTTTTTCTAAGATAAAAATTTCTAAAACTCATACCTAAGTAACAATCACATTAATTTTCATTGAATTCAGTCCATTAGTTACTGAGGAGAAAATTAAGATGAAAAAATAGCAAAAAGAAATAGTAAAAGGCCAATAACTCCAACATGGCTTTAAATAAAGATTTACATGAAAATTTGACCACAGATATATCTCAATACAATGAACACTTATACCCCCATGTCAGAATTTTACTATAACAGTCTGACTCTTTTGTTTTATCTCTAGTAATGGCAGCCATGTTTTTTGACAGAACACAAATCCCCACATCAGTTCTATGCAGAATACCCTAAGAAACATATAGGCCAAGTTTGGTTCTAATTTGTCAAGTTGTGTCAAAGAAGAATATTTTTGAAAGTAATAACATTTTTAAAAAAAATTAAAAAATAGATAATAACTCCAACATGGTTTAACAGATTTACATGGAAATTTTACCACGGACAGATCCCATCATGCTGAACACTAATACCCCAGTCAGTACTTGACTAAACTTAACAGTTCTGGAGATATATGTACCAGTAAAAAACTTCAGTCTGACCCCTATGTTCTATTTTTAGTCAAATTATTATACTTAGAACTAGTCAGCTAAAATGTATATCATTAAAATTGCTATATAAAGTGGACGTATATAACATTTATAATACATATACATTTATCACAAAAACTAGGAAATATATCTATGGTTAAGAGGCTTATGTTCAAAAAGGCAACAAAAATTTTTACAAAAATCTAGAAGTTTCAGAAGAAGTGTGTAAACAAAGTTTCACTTTACAATTCAATGAAGGAAATGAACCAAGTCCTGTAATTCCCATAAAACTTGACAAATGTCAATGTTGACAGTATGATCAACTAGGTATTGAGCCTAACAATCCTACAAAATATGAGCGAAATCCATTTGGCGGTGTCAGAGGCGTTTGTCCACGAAGTGAAACTATAGTGATCAATGCCAGAAAACAATCTGGTCCATAACTCTGATCAAAGTCCATATAGGATGATCAACTAAGTATTGTGTCTAACAATCCTACAAATTTGGAACAAAATACATCCAGTGGTTTCACAGGAGTTGCATCCACCAAGAGTCACTATAATTTTCAATTCAGGAAATGATCAAAGTTCCATAACTCCCTTCAAATTTATCAAATCAAAATGGTGGTGCAGT
The DNA here is from genome assembly GCA_037379345.1 of Perna viridis. NCBI lineage: Eukaryota > Metazoa > Mollusca > Bivalvia > Mytilida > Mytilidae > Perna > Perna viridis. Next base: position 3,115,463 of record CM074520.1, read on the forward strand.
ATGATCATCTTTGTATGGCGCTTCATGATCCTTCAAAATTTGAACAATTTTAGAGCAGTAATGTCCACAAGATAAGTGAGAAGGTTGAACTAACAGATGGACAGACAGACAGTCAGATGGACACCATTCTATGTCTCTTTGTCATACTGCAGACAATCAGATGATATATATGTAAACAGTATCTAAACACTTGCAAGACAAATTAAAGAAACAAATAAAGTCATTGACAAACTTGTCCAAAAAGCGACAGACCTAAAATACCATTCTTTGTTTTCATTTGGTTTTTCTGCATAAAGCATCTACCTGTTTATAATTGGGTAAAGTGACATGATCAGTATCTTTTTCTCTGTATGGTTTTTGCCAATTAAATTGCAAAAATTCCAGTTTTGGCAAACTTCTACTTTAATACAAGCCAGAAAAATTATAGTAGGGTCTATCATATTTATTAACTTAAGACAGGCTTAAAGTCTATGAAAGACAATGAATGACATTTATCCTGGTGAACCTACAGATCAAAAGAATACAGTCAGGACTTGACAGATATACCAATCTGATAAAAAAATATTCACTACAAAAACCACTCCAATAACTATCATATATCTTGCTACACTGATAAATCTGGCTCTTTTTTTGGTAATTTAACTAAAAGGAAATATTTCCATTGTCAAACATGAAATTATTGCCATACCAGGATCATATGCTAGGTATATCTCCACTCATACAGGAAATTGATATCTCACACTGGGTCCAGCTTGATACAACAGCAGAAGGTCAACACTTAACTGGGGCAAGTATGAACACACCATTCAAACTTGATAAAACTCTGAATTTTGATTCTGATTAAATATTTGACACAGGGTAAGAATTTTACCAGAATCAAAGTGGTTCCTTATTAGGCCCCTTATTCATGAATGGTTCAAGTAACATCCCCCGAAATTGACCCCAGCCTTCCTTTGGAAATATGGCATTTCATGGTACAGTTTCACAAAGATATTCAAGTTATTGGTCAGTAATGACTAAAGAACTTTTGCCTGGCCCCTTTTGTCCCAAATAGTTCAATTCACAACCCAAAAATCAATGAAAATCTTTCTTATGTGCCACAGCACCTTATGGTACAATATCAAAGAGTTCCATTCATTTATGGTTTCAGTAATTTTACTAACGTTTCAATTACATCATATATACAAGTGTACATATCAAAATTTCGAAAGTTTCACTGTGAATTCCCAGGATAAATGACGTACTTTAAGTTGCATACCATTACAAAGCTTGAAAAAAGGGCTTTCAAAATCATTTTACTACAAGTACAATGATTGCAGAAATTGTTTCACAAAATCTATTTGAATAAATAATATCAAAAACCCACATTTTCATCTTTTCTACTAACATCATGAAGGCAAATTATTCCCACATGTAAACAATGTTCATACACTTTTATAGTAAACTACAAATATGATTTTAAAGTACACATTCTCAGCTTTATTTTGACTACTTTTGATCACCATACATACAGAATAATTCTTTATTACAGATTATGCACTTACAATGCACAGATATAGGTCTGGTGTGGTACTGCATGGGAGGGGGGTCATCCAAGTGGTGAAGGAGATCTATAACCAAGCTATTGTACAATTATCATGAAAATACTTGTTTATAGCCCCTTTTTATGCCCATTATTTCACAGTTCAAATCACGAGCTCCTAAATCAATCCCACCCTTTTTTTAGTAATACAACACCTTGTGGTACAATTCCATTAAGATCCATTTATTTATAATAAAGTTATTGTCCAGATATCACGAAAGTGTTTGTTTCTGTACCCTTTTTGGCCCTTAATTTTCAGACAGTTCTAGTCACAACCCTCAAAATCAATCCTAGTCTTCCTTTTGTGGCATGGTACCTTAAGTTATAATTTTATAAAAATTCATAACCCTTTTACTCAAGTTATTGCTGGAAACTAAATTGTCTATGGACACTAGACAACACAAAACAGGACCTTGATATCAAACTGCACCAATATTGCTTACAATGTTATCTTTATAAAGCCACATACTAAATTTGAAATCAAACTGTCCTGTGGGAGTTAAGATTTTTAAGACAAAAATTTGGATGAATGAAATGATGGATGAATGGACAAGGTGATTCCATTGATATAAATAATAAAATTTTAATTTGTTTTTATTTAATAAAAGACATAGTTATCACAACATTATTCAATGCAAAATAAAGTGAATAGAAGCACTGAGAGCCGGATTTCAGTCTGACAGGAAGATACACCCTGTGGAACTTTTCATACAGAGCAACATAATTTTGTACCTCCTTCACTAAAATACATTTATTTTATGGTTTACAATAATAACTTGAATTCAGACACTTTTTCTGTTTCCAAAATGCCTTAAGATGAGGCCTTAATGGGTTTAGCCAGAAAGTCTAGAGAAGGAACACAAAGTAGTATTGGTCTCACCAACTAGCAACAAAAACTGTCAACAAGAAATGATGACAAAAGGGGAAAATAGCGACACTAAGGTTTTTAAATATTCAACTTCATCCTCTTACAGGTTATACCTGTCCCAAATTTACATATTAAAATTACAAATTAAAATTTTAATTAACCAAAAATTTGAACATTTTATCTTAGAACATACATGTATATAGCAGATGTAGAAAACATAACTTTGTGAAAGATAAACAGAACCACATGACAAAAGGAGGAAGATACAATGTGTGCAAACCTACATGCATTAAGAATCAACCTTAAAAAGAGAGAGACTACCTAATCAATCCTATCAACTCGACTCCATTTATAAAATCAAAGCATGCAGCCACATGTATAACATTATCAGATTTCTTTTATAAAAAGGTTACAGAGAGGAAATTATGTTACAACAATTTTAAGACTTAATTACATGTTTCTTGGAACGGATCGATGATACCTAACTAGGCTAAGTTTAGTCATGAAAAACATCCCAGGCGACTAGATAATAATGAAAATAATTTCAAACGGTAAAAATAACATCTGAATCAACAGAGAAAAATCAATTTTACTCTCTCCAAACTTTAATTTTCTCTTGTGTAACCATAAAAATGGTTTTACAACACAGAAAGGTAAAAATTGTTAGCGACCTGATTTAATTAATCTGCCTTGATGAACATAAAATAAATCAATGAGTTCCAGGCTTGTGAAAAAATATAACAACTTAGTACATAAAACATGTTGTGTAAACTGATTGCTGATTATCGATCATTCTAAATTCTAAATTTATATCCAAGTCAATTGATGAGACAGTCACATGAGGAAAAGAGATTTTTTGAAACTTTGCATGACTTACAAACATTTAACCAACAGTAATTTCAGTCACAAAAGAACTGGTTATAATTGGTACAAAGATTGCCATTTCTCTCACATCTTATTGTTTCAAAACAAATTGTTAAGGACAATCCCACAAATAAGGATTAATTCTGAGAACTCATTTCTGATACAACTAATGTATGATTTTTAACAACTGATTCTATCTGTATGACTGAGTCAGACTGATACAGAAGTTGGTCAGTAAACAAAAGATTAATAAGTACTTACATGAGTGAAGATTTAAAATTAGGTTATCTTTCACTAGTTTTAGAAATTCAAGTCTTTTTCATGAGTAAAGCATAGCAGACTGGCTGAAAAACCAAGAATTTTTCTAAAAGATAAAGATATTTTATCTGCAATGAGTGTAACTGTTTCTTCTCTGAAAACATATATATTTTGTTTGGTTCTCCCAGAGAGTGCCACCATATCTGGAAACAAAGTATATAGTGACATCAAATTTTCTCTTGCCATTGTTTTGAATATGTATATGACACTGCCACTTTTAAGACGTTTCATTGATTAAGAGAACAAGTCAAGACGAGCGTGTGTGACCTGTCTTACACAGTTCGTCTCGACTTGCAGAGAGCAATTTCTGGAAGAAAGTACATTCTAACAGACATCATACTTTAGTTAGAACTGTATTTCTGTAACTTCTAAACAGTAAAAAAGAAAAAAACACCATAATCAATCTAATCCTTTAAGGTTTTACACCATGATCAATCTTGGCCTTTAAGGTTTTACACCGTGATCAATCTAAGCCTTTAAGGTTTTACACCGTGATCAATCTAAGCCTTTAAGGTTTTACACCATGATCAATCTAAGCCTTTCAGAAAAAACACCATGATCAATCTAGGCCTTTCAGGAAAAACACCATGACCAATCTTGGCCTTTTAGGTTTTACACCATAATCAATCTTGGCCTTTAAGGTTTTACACCGTGATCAATCTAAGCCTTAAAGGTTTTACACCATGATCAATCTAAGCCTTTCAGAAAAAACACCATGATCAATCTAGGCCTTTAAGGTTTTACACCATGATCAATCTAGGCCTTTCAGGAAAAACACCATGACCAATCTAAGCCTTTAAGGTTTTACACCATGATCAATCTAGGCCTTTAAGGTTTTGAAAAAATTTACAAGAAATAAAGTAGGTTATTCAAATATCAAAAGTGTAAAAGTTATGGATAAAAAATTAAAGAGATAAACAAAAGGGTACATAGAAGAATGGCTGATCAGACATGGTGATATACAATATAGGTACATTGTCAAAAATTATTGAAGATATGTAATGAGGCGACGGAACGGGTAGGAAATGTGAGGCTCTGCAGAGCTATTTCCCCTGTTCCAAGCCGAATACACATATCTTCAATAATTTTCGACAATGTACCTATGTTGTTTTTATCCTGTTATATTAATAGTTTTGTGCGTGTGTACATTTTTAAAATAAAATTTTAAAATGCATATCCCCTGAGGAGCCCGATCGTTAAACCTGAAGAAAAAAATTAATACGCATGGCGCATGACTCAGTAAACATTGAAATTCAATCCACACCATATAATCCGTCAAAGCTTTTGAAGAAAATAAGCAATGTATCAAAATTTATTTAATTCCAAGAGACAAATAAGTAAAATGAACAATAAATACAAATATTTTGAATGTTGTAAAGTCGATTTTAAGAACATTAAAGTTTTGAATTTCGCGAGGAAGGTGGAAGCTAACTTGTTTCTGTTTGGTATATGGCAGTAGAGTTCAGGGGTGAAATTTGTGCACTAGTTTCTTTGGGATTTGATAAATTTGTTTGAGATTTTTGAAGAAGAGGAGGCAGTTCTATAATGTAGTGTTCCTCTGATTCATTATCTTGGGGTTTAGGCAGTAATAAATCCAAGACCATAACAGTTTCCTGGTCATTTGTCTCTTCAAGAGTTTTATCACATTGCAATGCTTCAATTTCTTTAAGTGGGGACCAGTTTATGTTAAATTGTGATGGACACTCTGGCTCCAAGTCCGACATGACTGAAATGACAGGGGAAGTCGTCTGCAAACTGATAATGAATCAAATCTGAACGAGATTTGGGATTTGCCATATATATGACGGTGAAAAAATAAAAACAAAATCATTATTTGGTTTACATAAAATCTTTTATTTCATTCAGGTGAAAATGAAACAAAACAGCAAAAAAAAAGATTAACCGGATACGCAATCGCAATTTGTTTATATCGTACAGAAAGTCGATAATCTGCCAATGTACGGATACAGCAAAAAAATAACCGTATACCTTTATTCGTTTAACAAATAACCTCATTGCAGGATAAATCATTATATTCCCACAGCATATCAAAAAGGGGTTTTAAAAAAAGTTGTGAGGGAGAAGTCATAATGTAGAAAGAAATATTTCAAACCAGGTAAGGCATACAATGTAAGAATTCAAGAGAAGAACATCTTAAGAAACAGCATGACAAATTTAAGTATGCATGAGGAAGTCCACAGAACATTATGTATCAGCTAGCACAAGTGCACATAAAATGTGATAGTTTCTCCAGTACATCTGAAGCCTGCTCTACAACAAAAGGTCAAAACTTTGACTAAAAGTACTTTTCATCTAAAACCACTATCTTCAATAGGACATAGAAGCCACAAAAGGTCAATTACCAAATAAAGATATTTTTAAAAATGCACCTTGGGCCATATTTTACAGATAAAGTCATTTCATTCAAAGATAAACAAGAAATATTATTGCCTCTCTTCAAGCAATTACAAATGGGCCTTTGAGGAGATATTTACTGGACTGATAAATAAATCTAATTCTATCATCACTAACACCCCCTGAAAATTCAATATTGATAATCAATATAAATCTGCAGGTAAACCACTGGGCTAATTTTCTTACTTGGTAAGCACAACGCTCTGATAAAGTCATAGAGACATAGAGTGATTTGTGAGGAAATAGTTTCTATGTAAGATATGGCAAGATACATAATGAATACCAAGCTTAATGCTTTGTCATAAAAAATACAATGTACCTGGGACTCATGGTTTCATATTTAAATACCAAACATTCTTGAAATTCTTTAACAATAGGCACAAGATGTCAAAAAATACAGTACACTGTGTCTGAATATATGTACCATTACAGGTATAATTTGTATATCATACTTAGCACTACTGTGAATAAAAAAGTTAGTCTCTTACATAAATGTTGAAAAATTTAATTGAAGCTTTAAAAAACTAAAAGCTCCTAGAATCTTACATTGCTTCTAACTTTTTAAAAGTGAATCTTAATATAGACCCTTCCGATGTGTCCTCCATATCATCATTTCTGAAAAATTAAGTTTAAATCTGCATGTTTGTAATACCATAATACAGACAATGAACATTGTATGATGAACTGAAGAAAGTGATAGCATAACCAAAAACAAACCTTTGAGGGAGCTATTACTTGAGCATTTTTTCGTATTTCAAAACTGATCCATGAGTCATGAATATTACAACTATGGTGGTATCACAATGTGTCTAACCAAGGATAGGAATGAAAGAATACATCCCAACACCACCAAGAATTGAAAATGACCCAGAAAAAATACATCATTCATTAAGGTCTGTGGATTTTTCAAAATTATTTTTTCTTTGACCCACTATTGATGAACCAGGAGTGCCATTGACCAATGGGGTCAATCTATATATGATTTATGATTCATAGATTAACATACAGCATAATATACTTCACATAGTAATACATTAAAAATTCATAATCCTAGGATACATAGCTTTCCATAATAGTGCAACATGTAATTCAAGTAGAAACCAAACCAAGCCCACTACAAGGTTATGTAAGCAAATTGCCTACCACTACAACTATTGCAAACATTTATTATGGTTAGTTATACATCTTGAATTGCAGTACATTTGGAGAAAAGGAAGACATACCACCTGTAAAAAGGTGATTCTAGGTGATGTTCATAATATCCAATCAACAGACATAATGTAAAATTTCATGCCCTTCAGGTCTACACAAGTAAATATTTCCAGGAATTTGGCCACCTTCCTATTCAAGTTACATCCTTTTTTGTACTACTGATTGACAAAGGAAAAAAAAATGGGTAGAAAATCAGGATAACATGAATTTCTGATAAAACAGACATTTTACAAGAAAGTGACCATCCAGTGACAAAGAGTAAGACTTACACTTACGAATAACAAGGAAAAAGAGCATCTAAACTAGCCCATTGGCTGAAATAAAAGAAGAGTCATGTATCAGAATCCCAACACCCTGATTCAAGAAATAAGATCACTCAATATAAAACAAATCTATGAATAATAAAATGTTGGAGGACTATCCAAGCCTACCACTACTTGCCATAGCATAGGAAAAAAACTGAAGTGCACCAGGGTGCATCAGCCAAATTGTGCCCCTATTTAAGAGATAGAAATATTTTAGATATTGTAAATGAATAGGGCTCTCACTTGAATGTAGCAATATTCCAAAGTTCTATTCGAATCCAGTGGAAAAATTTTGAGTAATCTTCCAGAAACTCAATTCTACAGGAAAAAAATGAAGTTTTATGACAACTGTGACCTTGACTAAGTTTTTTCCTGTTAATAAGTATCTCATATATCTGGCATGCAACAATATCCTAATGTTTGGTTTGAATCAGAGGTAAACTTTTAGAGTTACAGTCTGGTAACATCATTTTTTTTTCAGAAAATAATTAAGTTTTTTTTAACTGTGACCTTGAGCTTAAATGAAATTTCCCGAAAATTAATGGATTTGCACTAACCTGGTATGTAAGGATATCCTAAAGTTTGGTTTGAATCAGATGTTAACTTCTTGATTTATCGTCTTGAAACCTCAATTTTACAGAAAAATATAGTTTTTGGCCACTGTGACCTTGACCTTAGAAGATTTTTCCCCAAAATCATTAGGGATTTCACTAAGCTGGTATGTAAAAAAATATCCTCAAGTTTGCTTTGAATCAAATGTAAACTTTTTGAGTTTTCGTCCAGAAACCTCAAATTTACAGAAAAATATTAATTTTTTTGGCCGCTGTGGCCTGGTACATAAACTATGCAAAACTAACTTTGATCAAAATGGGCCTTACACGCTGTACTGTAGTACAAGCTGACCATGGAGTTTATCTTATGAAAGTGAAGCATTCAATTATTTTTCATGTGCTCGGGTGTTAACCCCAACAATCAATCAATCACTTTCCATGTGCAGTACCTTTATCCATTAGGCGTCTTTTTCATGCATTGGTGACATTGACTACTTCTGTTTATCTTTTAACAAAAGGCTTAAGTGAGACAAGTGCAGCTTATAAAGTAATTTTTTAAGAAACATGTCAAGGAGTAATCAAGGGAACCAAGGTAATAGTGGTAATCAAGAGAATGTAATCCAGGGACAAAGACCCGACATAGAAAACAGACATACACAACAAAGAACATACAGTAACTAAAATCAAACATACAAAGTAACAAAAGCAAATGAGGAACTCGGACTCCACTAAAAACTGGGAGCATGGACCAGGTGCAACGGAAGGGTAAGCACAGCTTCTTTTCACATATTTCTTATGAAATTATTTTACTCACAAAAGAAGTCTGTTCAACCTTATCACTTGTTTATTTAAAATAAGTAAGACCTGATCAGTAAAAGATAAACTGTATGGGGATTTCACTAAGCTGGTATGTAAAAAAATATCCTCAAGTTTGCTTTAAATCAAATGTAAACGTTTTGAGTTTTCATCCATAAGGGAAACTGTCTGGTCATAAAATTTAGGTTTTCTAGAAGCATCTTAACTTTGGCAAATAGAACACCTGAGTAACCATGATATCTAGGGAGTTAAATGGGGATCAGTCTACAAAAACAAATTGCCATTTCTACAGTTTAAGCCTACTGATAGTCTGAGGTTTGCACAATATCAAAAGCTGAATGGGTCCTCTACATAAAACAGTAGTTTACATAATGAGTGGTATACTACAAGGGCTCATTGTATTATTTCTATAGAACATAAAATGTAAGAATGACCATACAAATGATTAAAGTAAATTTACCAGACAGCAAAACCCTATGAAACAGCACTAACAAATCCTTTTATAAGTATGACCTTTATAACAAAATTAAGGTGATATAGACTGCAAACACATTTCACAAGTTATCTCTGATATTTATACCCATAATCAATATTATCTTCAGGTTAAAAGAAATGGATCTATGTTTGCATATCATAAAAACAAGGATAAAGTACAAAATTCCAATATAAATGCTTTTATCTTCATTTACGGATGACGACAATACCTCTGTGACATCATAAGCCCTTTGAATCATACAAATTTTCGATACATGGATTTCATAATATCCAATAAAACTTTGGTCCTTGGAATTTCTATAATATTGCTTTTTTGGTTATGAATTCAATTAACTTTTATCCATTTTTATTAGGAATGTTTGCTTTAATTTGTTCTGATATCTGCCCAAACAAAGGTCAGAAATATATATCAAATAAAAAACAATACAAATATTGAATAAGGGACTACAAGACAATGATCTAATGACAAACAAACCATAATGTCAAACGGTACTGGACATTCTGAATGGCAAATGAATGGATTTAAAACTAAAACAATGTTTAACTTTTAAAGTTACCAGCACTCAACTGCATGAATATCAGCTGGTTTAAACTGTTAATTAAGTCTTCATTAACCCTCTATTTCTTAATATGTGTACAAAGAGTTAAAATGACCACGATGGTGAATCTGAACATGTTACAGGACAAAAGTTGTCAGAATGATCAAAAAGTAACATACAAAAAGAAAACATGTACTGGACAGAGAGTGGATCTTGCCATTTTCAAGACAGAAGCAATTCTCGCCAATTTGCTCATCAAAATTTTATTCCTTGATGAAAAATAGCAAAATATCAGCTATCGGTTGGATGCTTTTTCTTAAACTTTTTCATGATCTTGTTTCACAGGAGAGGACAAAAAGATCAACCTGTCCAACAATGATTGCAGATGAAACAAGGAAATTTCTTTAAATTTCATTAATTGGTTAAGGAGGTTAAGTTTTATATGTACTTCAGCCAGATGTGTCAAGACAAACATGGCGACAGACAGAATGATTCCTATTTAACTCTAAACTTTGTTTAATGATAATAATACTATATGATGAGAAAAAAACAATGACATTGCTGGGGAATTCTGCTAACTACATTACCTGGTCTTGATCAAGGAGTTTAAGTAGTTCTGATTTGATCTCATTAGATATAGAGTAGGACTCTGTTCCATCAGAAAATAGGGCTGATAAAAGGTTGTCAAATTCTCTATCATCAATGTACCCATCCCTGTAAATACAAAAATTCTTCTTAAGTATAACTTGTAATTCATAGAGTAACTCAAGTATTTCTAGAGATGTGATATCGATTGGTTCTAGTTGCACACCCTATGCCTCACATACTAACATTCTGGACAATATATTTTAATCATGCAGAACCTATTTTGTTCTTTTTACTCCAGCAGTCAATGGTAAAACAGTCTACCCTGCGCTTATTTCAGGCCCATGTTTTATAAAAGAATCTCAAGTTGAGGATTTCCTCAAGTCCTGAGTTTTCCTCAAATCTTCAATATCAGGTGATCTGAATGGTCGACACTTGAGTTGAGGAAAAATTTGAGGAAAATCTCAATTTGAGATTTTTTATGAAACTGGGCCCTGACCCTAATTCAGCTAACAATATTGTCATCAATCTGTTCCTAAAGTCATATGATGTATATAGAAAGTTTGCCGAACACTAAACTAGCCTATTTTCTTTCATAAGAAATGCCATTTTGACTGGCTATTTAACTGTAGCTTATTTACATCCAGCTGCAAATAGTTTATGCTTTATCATAATGGGAACAAGTTCAAACAAAAATCTAACTGAAACAGAGTATAAAATGTGATTGTAGGGGAAGCAAAGACTTGACTGTCACTAGAAAATAGGAGATGTGGTAGGGACAATTTTGTCTGTAGTGGCTCCAAGAAGACATTCTATGAGATCTACATGTGCACATGAAAGAGTAATCAAGGGAACCAAGGTTATAGCGGTAATCAAAAGAATGTAATCCAGGAACAAAGACCAGACATGGAAAACAGACATACACAACAAAGAACATAAAGTACATACAAAGTAACAAAAGCAAATGAGCAACTCGGACTCCACTAAAAACTGGGAGCATAGAACAGGTGCACCGGTAGGGTAAGCATCCTCTGGTTTTCTAGAAACATCCATCGAGTTGCTCATAAAAAGTCAAGTCCAGGGTAGACAAACTAGGAAAGGAAAACTATGACCTGTTGAATAAATCAGTTTTCATGGTGCAGATGGATACACCATAACGATCCACGAGTTCATATAAGTTGTAGCGCCCATCAGAAGAATTGGCTCACTATAGTCCAAAGTTAAAGCCAGAAACACAATAGAGGCCAATACCATTCAGGCATCAGGGGTACACACACCTGCCCCTTTGAAGGTCTTTGGTCTGTGACTGCCCATTGTTTACTGACCTGAGTCTTAAATGTAAGTACTCTCTTGTAAAAAACAATAATTGAGGGATTTTTTTCCCATCGCATAAACTACTGGCATGATTTAGTTAAACCAGAGTGGCCTGAGAGAAGCTCATAAACAGTTTGGTATGTTACTATTGTTAAAAATAAACTTGTTTCCCAAAATGTGCTGACTTTATGTGAAATGTACATTAATCCATCTTACTCATTTTACAAACAGCTAGTAACATATTGTGTTTACTGTCAGTAACAGTGCATGATGAAAGTTCCATTTCATCCTTTTTTCTCTTTCAAGTATGATCATACAAATATTATGGGATTTCCAGCATTAAAAAAAGTAAAATTTAAATGTCAAACTACCAAGTGCATCCATATACAATTACATTGAATATCTTAATTATGTTTCAAGTTCTGAAATCAATGTTAGACAATTTGAAAAACGCCTAAATGAAAAGAATGAACAAAACCTTTGCTGGTAATTGAAAATGAAGCTTTTTTCTTGTTCCAAAAATATAGTTTTATAAGTGGAAATCAATAAATGATTGTCTGATAGTGCTATTTAAAATATTTCATGTAACAAAGACAGAATTTTCCAGTCTTCATAAGGGCAAGTTCAAAGGGCATTTCCATTACTTTAAACAAGTAAAATTTTACAATTTAGGCATTAATACATTAATAATTTGGAAGAGTTATCTGTATTAGACTTTAGTTACAATTCTTGCAAAGTTTTAAATACTGGTTTTTGGCCAAAATATGAGACACTTCAACCACTGTATCACATAAGCAAATATCAATAGTTTTCTGCATCTTATACATGTACATTTGTACACTCAAACTGCCAACACCTGTAATCTGGTACATGTACATATATATGAGTATAAAACTATCAGGATTTTAAATAAAAATTTTACCTTGGTAGCCCACAGCTTTAATTTTGGTAGCAAATATGTATATTTCTTTACAATCACTGTAGAAATTTTTGTAGTCGAGACCAAATTTTAGGGGCCACTGGCGAGTGGGCCCCTGCTAATTTCAAACCCTGTCTATCAACATGCCAGATACTTGTACACAGAGTAGTCAATCCAGGCTTATAATCTTTGAATTAATTTGTAATAATAATAGTGAGAAATGTATAATTCAGACCATAAAGGTTTTGTACAAACTGTCTAGATATCTTATATTGAACAATACCTTTAAGGCCTACTAACTTTTAAATTGGTCCAAACACTCTTTAAATTTTACAATATTAATTGATCTACATTTGGTACATGTTAAAGTGAAAAGAAGATTAATTTTGATTTCTTTCACACACATATGATTACCATTTTTGATTAGTTGAATGTGTATTTCTATAGAAGGTTGACCTGGATCAACAATGCCATTCTATTTTATATTTTAAATAATATAATAAATTGATACAAGTAAAAATCTAATATCTTCAGGCATGTCCTCTCCTGTTGCATATTTGTTTACATATTTATATGAATTATTTACTGTATTATACAAGGTCATTTTTCCATGTATACAGTATACCTGAAAAGGATAAATGGATTGGAGTAGTAAGAACCCTAAACAATACCAGTTAGAATGTATGGTCCCTTCTTTATACAATTCATATTCTGTTAAGAAGTCATTGTAATATAGAATACATGTACATGTATCATAAATCAATGAACACTGGGGTCTGCTAAGAAAGCTTTTGTTAAGCCAAAACATTGTTGGGATCACTGTACTTGTTAACCTTTCAATTTTCTAAATAAGTTTTGAAACCTTGCAAACTGAAATATTCAGGGTTAACCATAGAGACCATTAGGGTACGATATAATAGGGTAATAATTACATAATCACCATGGTTTATAGATCTTTGAAAACTTAGTATGGATACAGAATTTTTTTAAGGCCTACCTGTTTTCATCATAAAGGTCAAATAACCATGCACACTGCTGCAGATCAAATAATTTCTGTTTTTTCTTGAAACTATTTATGAATGTCATCATTTCAATGTTTTCACTCAAATGCTTAAATGTTTATAAGGTACAAAGTACATATATAAGTGGTCTGTTGAGGTTGAGTAACTCCCCTAACAAAAGACATTTAACTACTTAATTCCTTTAGTCATCTAAAACGGCTTAGTCATTCTAATTAAGTACAATAATTAAAGTAATCTTACATGTACTTTTCAATTTCAAATTACACAAAAATACTTAGCAAAATATGATTGATATTCCTTGAAATTTATGTAATCTAAGCCAGGATTTGAATTAAGAACAAAAAACTTTACAAGAAGCAATCAAGACTTAAGTTTCCATTTATAAGTATATGGTTTTAATAAATAATACATGTCAAGTAGTTTAAAGAAACTTCTAGGATAGTTGCAAGCTACATGTACCAGGTTGTTCCATAATTGTAATTTTTCTAGCTAAGGAAGGGTTGGTAGTCCTTCCGACTGGTGGCCTATAATAATCTAGATTGAAACTAAGTGTTTCAGAGACTGGGTGTCTCATGTATAAGTGTTCTGAGACTAGCAGTCTGGAGAGCAAGTTGCAAAGTGGCTAAGTGGCTCAGAAATAGGTGTTCCGGGACTAGGTGTCGTGGGAGCTAGGTGCTCCGGGAACTTGGGTTTTAAGGCTAATTTGAATGCAAAGTATATGCATTAGTTGTTTAAGCTTCAGTTTAACTTGCTTGGTAGTTCAGTTTATTTGAAATAATCAAGCAATAATATAAATGTATCATAATTATTGAAGCACTTTAGATTCTTTGAAAATCAATACTAATGGCAATTGGTCAAACACACTGAAAACATCGCACTCACTTATGTACACGTACATGTATATAAACAATGTCTTGTTGAATTATGAAACTTTTGAAACAAGAAGCTGCATGATGTTCATTTTGGGCTGTTGTATATAAAACTACACTATTACACCAGTCTTCACAATTTACCAATCCAAAGCCCATGACTGGTAAAAATGTTGATGGGCATGTAAATATTCAACTATCAGGCCAATTTGGAATCCTGGATTATAAGGCCAAATAAAAAAATATGTGTGGTTCTGGCCATCTCTTTGAATAAAATAGGGTCAGCTGGTCAATTTTTTTTTTTTTTTAAACAACTCATGATGTCAGCTTGAAATGAACCATTTTTTGCATTCCTATTTGATTCATCAATAAGCTAAACAAGAAGTCAAAAACAGAGTAATGACAGCTAGAAATATACATTTTGTAGTTTCTCAACTTTTCTGTAGTGTGAACACTATAGGATAACCGAAACTAAGAAATGAAAGGCAAAACATGTCGGAACCAACATCAAATACATGACAGAGTCACTTTTTTATGATTCATTAAAATTTTATATAAATAACAAAAACATGGCATATCAGTAAGAATTATAAAAAAAAAGTCAGATTGTCAGCCAGGAATCATGATAAGTACTGTATTAAATCATGATGGAGTACAATGTAGCAGTGTTTTAAGATTCCCCTATCCTGTCAAATGTGGGAAGTGAATTTTTCTGTCTAGAAAGTCTGTTTTGAAGCCTTTAAGTGAATTTTGCAGTCATAGTTAATCATCATCATAATATCCACAATATCACGGGCCTATTTCCTCTGCTTTATTTAACAGCATAATCTTGCTGAAAATCATAAATGTTTAAACAATTTTCGTTTCAATTTGGGTATAAAAGTGCTTTGAGTATAAACCAGAAATAACAGGACAATAACAATATCATTACGGCGCTATTAAGAGATACATGTATATGAAAAAAAATACTTCTAATCCCTATGTGAAGAAGTAAAATATTATTTATGTCTTAAGTTTCTAAACCTGATAATAAATTCCAATGTGGAGTTTTCGGATATATCACTTGACAACCTATATACATTTATCAGAGAATATTTCTTAAATCCATCTATTTTTCAATTGCAAGATGCCAAGATATGGTTTGATCTATAATTCCTTTATACATGTACATGAATATTATGTCACACAACTCTGCCAGCCTTTCTTCAAATGGGCATTTGCCTATAATTGAATACTTCAAAAATTTTAACTTCTGTAGTAACATGTACATATTAAAGTTGATTTTTTTTTCTTTTACCATGTGCCTAATTTGGGCTAATATACATGTATAGACTTCTTCAAGGCATTTGGTTATCATTATTCTTTCAGGGGATCACTTTTTTTAATTAAACATTTCAAAAACCTTGCAAGGTCTGACCAAATTCAGATGATTTTTGTTTGAAACCAGTCTTGTATCTTGTTCAGCCTGATTTAGTTTTGAAATTTAATGGGGGAAAATCCAGGAGTTCAAGCACATACTATGTATATTCAGTGTAAAAACCTATGTATCAAAAACTGAACTGTAAAAATTGTATTGGGCTGTATTACCACAGCAATACCAACATTATGTGTATCTGACTTCAACTTGACAAAAGCTTGTTTTTGAAAATGCATTCCATCTAAATCAGCTGTAATGGGAGAGCATGATTTGACTCACAAAATTATACTCCACCACCGAGGATCAAACCCTAGACCGCTCGGTGACAAGCCAGCGACAAACTGATTCGTCTAAAGAATTAATCCTTTAGCCAAGTCAATTAACAAGCTATTTAAATCTCACTACCTACTACAACGCAGGTAGGCCGTCCTGCCACATTTCCCTCCACCTTAAGTCTTCATACCACGAACGACTCTAACACTAGCTCATCAGCCAACCAAACCCAGTGGTTTTAGTTGCGCACCAAATGTAACGGGAGAGCATGATTTGACTCACAAAATTATACTCCACCACCGAGGATCAAACCCTAGACCGTTCGGTGACAAGCCAGCGACAAACTGATTCTGCTAAAGAATTAATCCTTTAGCCAAGTCAATTAACAAGCTATTTAAATCTCACTACCTACTACAACGCAGGTAGGTCGTCCTGCCACACAGCTATGATATTCTCATAGCCTACATAGGACAAAGACGTTAAAACATTTGCCTCACTTACTATAGTGCCTAAACTAATACATTATACCTACAAGATAATTAATCAAAACAAACCTGTTTTTGTCAAATAGATTAAAACATCGCACACATTGTTGTTTGTCAAAAACCTTCTCTTTGCATACGAAATCGTTGAAAAACTTTCTCTGTTCGTCATCCATCTTCAGATCTTGCGGGTAGCTGATTGTTTACATCGATTTTTTCATGGTCTATTTGCTGCAGGTAAATAAAGAATCACTGAAGTCAATTACCGAATAAACGATCAGATCAGGACAGACACCACAAGGAAATAAATACTATCAAGTTGAATGCATAAACAATGGTTGAAATAGTATGTTTTAGCTCACTTGTTTACCCTTTTTTTTCAATCAGCAGACGCAAAGACGTTCTAAATCTCTCGGATTTATTTTTCCGAGTGGAATCAATAACTTAGTCTGATGACCACAAAAGTTTTAAAAGCGATATAAGACCACCACTTTTGTGCAACACAAATAGCGTATTATTGTGTTAAATGTATTTATCAAGGATTTTTTTTGTGATTCCTGATTGGCTCCCCTTTGGTAATTCTTTGGATTGCCCCTGACAGACTTGAGCCTCTATTCCGGATTCCAGGGACTTTACATTACTAAGTTTTATTACATATACTTTTATATACCGCTTATTTAACAACTTTATTACACTAAGCGCTCTACATTATATATATAATACAACGCTGTTATAAAATTCAAAATGAAAATTTATCTTTTTCTAGATAATAATAATAAATGAGAGGCCTAGAAAAAAGAAAATCAAGAAGTACAAAATCTAAGAAATTCAATTCAAAATTAAAATTAAAACAGATGAAGGAATTGTAAAAATCTGTATATATTCTGAAATAAATTTTAGAATAAAGAGAAAAAGAAACACAAAAACACAAAAATTGATAATAATGTTGAAAAGGTAAAAGTACATGCAACTATGACAAGTGTGTAGCCTTGTTCGATATATGTAAAATAAATGTTCGATAAAACAAAATAAGATATGAACAGTTAAGAATCTGGATATGCAAGTCTAAAAAGGTAAGTCTAGAGGTTATTTTTTAAAAAGACACCGGTGAACGTTCATTTTACAAATTGTCATGTAGGCTATTCTAAAGCGTAGCGGCGGCTTTGTCAGAGCGTCTCTCGCCGTAAGTCTGTTCTGACATGTAGTGGCTTAATAAGATTACCGTTCCCCGAGCGTAACAAGCGAGCCGGCTAGTATCGAGTTCTTGTAAGTATGCAGGAGCGGTTCCGTGAATAGCTTTGAAAACATACATCATGATTTTATATTTAAAACGGTAATACACTGGAAGCCAATGTAGAGAGATCAGAGTTGGTGTTATGTGATCGTGCTTCTTTGTTCTTGTTATAAGTCGTGCTGATGTATTTTGCACCCTCTGTAGCTTGCTTATCAGATTAGATAGTAGTCCGTCCTGATGCAGGGAATGTGTATATGCCTGATGATATAAATTTGCGTGCATGATTACCTATTTGGCTATGAGTTATACCTGATTTGTAGTCATCATAATATATTTCTCGATTGTCCCAAAATTGGAATAGTCTGTTTATGAAACTATATGACGAAGGTGCTTTTATTTCTGCATCCAGAGATATAAATATACAAGAAATATTATACACTGTATATCTCTGCTGCATCAGTCAATTTTTTCATAGTTTGGCTGTTCTAATGGTAAAAAAGTTTCTATGTTTCTACTTCTTTGCTAGTGTTTTTTTTTTCTCAGTATGCACGTTCTTGACGGGTGGAAAGCCTGAAAAAGCATCTTTGTCGTATTTTTATTTGTTAATTTCTATATTTCATTTAGGAACAATATAATACTAATACTTACTTTAGTTGTATAAAGTCCCTGCTTCAATAAAGTCATCCTTCTGTAACTTAGCGTTGGCAATTTTAGTTTCCGTTCTTTCCGGTTAAGTCACATTTTTAAGACTTGGAGTCTCTTTTGTAGCTCTATGTTGGACGTTTTCTATCATACAAATGTGTTTTATTTTGACAGAACTGACATAGTCAACTTGTGATTTTACCAGGAACTTATATAGGAGATTTTTTTTCATCGAGGTTTCAGAAGGGTGGTCTGATTAAAACGTTTTGTTTGTTGGGGTTTAACGTCCGAGCAGCAATATTTCAGCTATATTCAGACGAACTGGACGTTGAGTTAGCGTTGTTGTTGTTCAATTATTCATAAATATGCTCGTCAAGTGATACCTCAGAATCAGGGGTGACCCGAATATCTTTTTCCCTCCTTTACTTTCTCTGTTTCTTTGTTTTTCAGTTTGTATATTGTGTCTTTAGGTTCTCTCCCATTTTCTGGATGGATGGAAACTCAATAGCCTTTTTTAAAATCCAATCCGAAGTTTATCCAGGTCATTTTGCAAAGTCGTTGTATCGTGATCTTCTGTAATAGTTTTGAAAATTTGTTGTCAGACTCCACAATGTCTGGGATGTCTTTTAATATGTAGACAACGAATAGTATAGGACCTAGAACCGAGCCTTGTGTAATGCCAAATGTGACAAGTTTCGATTATGAATTTTCTTCTTTGACCATTACTATCTAAAACCTTACTTATAAGAATTCCCCGGTCCAATCTAACATCTAATTATTTATTCCGTAACTCTTCGTTTTTTCAACCAACCTTCTATGTGGGACATTTTCGAATGTTTTTTTTATGATCTATATGTATACAGTTTATATTATAGGGTTATTAAATGGTTATTTTCATATTAATCCTGTATTATGTCCAAGTACAGTCGTATTGGGTTGAGATCACTTGTATTGGCCCGAGGCGAAGGTACACAATTCGTGACAATTTCAGTGTGTAATATTGTTTTTATGCGAGTTGTAGTTTAATCATGTTATTTTGTTATTTTCATGTTTTTAAAACTTTTTCAGTCTTTAATGTTTTAGTTTTTCATTCATTTATAACTCCCAGATGTCACGACAGATTTTTTGTAAACAAAGGATAGAGTAAGTATAAAATGGATGCGGAATGGAGATGAAAAAAAAAACGTAATGTTCAAATAGATTTATTAATTAGTGGTGTTTTAAGCCCGATCAGCACAGAAAGGCTATATCCAGGCAATGTTCATATTAAACAACCATTACATACAGTAATTATGTAAATAATGGAAGAGCCCCCACGCCACGTCAAGGCTATGAAACGTGTGGGGGTGGGCCCCCAAAATTCTTTAGCCAAAGTTTCGGTGATCAACCATACCCCCTCCCTTCATTTCCTTTTATGTCGGATAATTTTGGTTTCATATAGAAAATTTATTCTGGAATATTCAATCAAAAAATGATTTATAAAATTTAAAATCCACAAAGAGAAATTTAAGGGGAAAGTTGAACTTAATGAATACTCAATCAACCAATCATTGATAATTCTTTTTTTTTCTGTTATTTACCTAAAAAAAATCTAAAATTGTTTTATATCATTTCTATTTATAAAAAAAAACATATGTCAGGTCTTTTACTCTCCTGTCTTGCAGGCGAATAAAGGTTGTCCGTAGACATATTTATTACTAATTACTTACTAGGTTGTTAACATTCCAAAGTGACAAGTATTTACTAATATAAACAAATGGCCTAATTATACGAGTTTTGTTAATATGTACAGGTTGTATAAAATTTTGATGTCTACCACTGTGTTTATCAGAAATCTAATTTCACTCTATACTTATATTACAATTAATTCGTAGAAAAATATCTTTAGCTATTATTGGCCATAGCTTTATCAGGAGAGTTCAGGAACACCCCTTACTTACCTTTGACAACACAAATTTACATGTAGCAGGAGTCGGTGGAGCCACAATTGAAAAACTTTTATCTAATGACCAGTTTACACAAGTAATGCTTTACAGGCCCACTAGAGTGTTCATTCAAATTGGGGGAAATGATATCAATACAACAACATCAGCAAATACCGTTTTTAGTCGCATTTGTAATTTTGTAGAGACATTAAATCAACAGTACGGGGTTGGAGAAGTTATAATTGGCAGCTTATTCCCACGTTTTAAACCAAGGGGTATGACAACAGATGCTTATGAGGAAAAAAGAAATTCTATCAACAGATTACTACAAGACAAATTTAGAAACAATAACAGTTATGTTTTGGAAAGTAAGGGGACTTATAAATCCTAAGTAGAGTGCATTTCTTCAAGACGGTGTCCATTTAACCGAAGAAGCAGAAAAGACATATGTCAGACAAATTAAATTAGCCATGTTTTGTAAACTTTTTAAACAGTAAGTATTATTTCGTTTGTTTTAGCATATTTGATATTCGTTTTCTAATAAATAAAGTATAGAAATTCCATTTATCTTTTCATCAAGATGTTACGAAATGGTTGAATATTACATATACTATAACACATATTACCAATGGTAGCATTTATTAGTACATACAAAGTAAACAACTATATTATTTACCGCAAAAAATAGATGGGATATTTCGACATTCGAATCTATTTACTGATTAATTACGTTTCTTCACCGTCACCGTAACATTATTAGTTTATTTATCTAGTCGCCATTTTTAACAGTCTACGAGTGGAAATACTTACTCCAAAAATCATGTTTAAATTTAAAAAAACACGTTAATTTAATAAAATAACTTTGAATCATAACAAGTTATATACCATACATCATTGTTTTTGTTTATTTGAATGCAAATAAATAGCTATTTAACTCCTTCACATATTACTACTCGCATACTTAATTGACGTAAAATGAATTTTGTCTACAAAATTAACTTTTGTCATGACAAAAATTAATTTTATCATTACAAAATTGAAGGGATCATAAAACAAGTCTGTATACCATAGTTTTGAACGACAAAAATGATTTTGTGTACACAAAATTGATTATGATTACAAAAAGGTCAAGTCCCATTCGGCGCCCCGTAACCGCGAATGTATATTTTCTCGGATGCAAGTCGTTCCGGCCCCAAACCTGTCCGGCCCAAAGTCGTTCCGGTCCAATGTCGTTCTGGCCCAAGTCGTTCCGGCCCAAAGTCGTTCCGATCCCAGTTTTTTATTGTATATATATGTATCATTTGGAAACAAGACGATGTTGAATTATCATGAAAGAACTGAATACAACAACAGAAAAACTTACACCAAGGAAAACTTAAAACCTTTGAATATGAACCCATACTTCCGCATAAATTTCAATATATTTTACCAGCACTGGAAACTCCATGATTAATAAACAAGGCAAGATTTTTCATATTTATTATAATAGTTTAACAATACAGATAACAATTTAGCATGATATCACAATGTAATATATATGCACTATACAAAACATAGCACTGGTATTAAAGCAAGTTTTTTCTGATATCTATTATAGTAATTTAATACAAAAACAATCAAGCATGATCTATTACAATTCACATAGTTATCACAAAATGTCACAATTGTCATTAAATGAATATAACACACGTTCACATTTTCATTAAATAACTATCACACACTTTCCCATTGTCATTAAATAACTATCACACATTTCACTCGTCGTCGCTGTCGGAATCAATTGGTTCTTTATCTGCTTCTGGTATTGGTACGGTATACATGTTACCAATCTCTCTTAGAAATTCGGATGTCTTGATGGTTTTCTGTTCTAGTTGGTCCCAGAGGTCTGTCAATCTACCCTGAGTTGTTTTGTACGTTGCCCGTTGGTACCGTTGTACAGCATGTTCTTCAACTAGACGTACGGTCAGGTCCACTTGCTTGGCTTCCTTCATTAAGGCTGGTACCAATTTGTAGAATTGAAGTTTACACCCAGAAGCTTTTGCGTTGAAACGGCGGTGCCATCCTGTAATGAAAAAAAAGTGGATAATAAACAAATTGCAAAGGAATACAAATGAACATTTATTTACAAATGTATTCAAATATGATAAAATGAAAAGGAAACCATATTTATTCATCATTTCATTTGATGCATCTTCATTTATAAATAAAAAAATAACCAAATGTTGGTTCTTACTGTCTGCCTGAAGATTGACCACTGATGAACACTCCAGATGCTGTTGTATAACCATGTATTGCGCAAGTACGCAATACGCTGTTGTAGTTGTGGTGATGTGGCGTGCGTTGACAGTTCAGCTGGTAAGCTAGTAACCTTTTGATGAAGTAATCTACTGCTTTCTCTGAGTTGTATGCTGTCTTGAGCCCTAGGTTGGCCACACGGCGCATTACTGCCTGTGCCGAATAGAATGAGCATTCCTTGATTTCTGCATCTGGATACACAGCCTTGATAGATGCCCATGCACCTGTCAAAATAAATAAATAAAATATTATTAAATTTAATATGCAAAGGTACCTCATGGTTAGCATTATTGTATTTTAATAATGTCAAAATGTACTAATTAATCAGATTAAATTATGTATGTACTGATTAATCAAATTATTTAAGTACTGATTAATCAAATTATTTATGGACTGATTAATCAAATTATTTATGGACTGATTATTAACTAAATTAAATCATTAAATAAATATTGCATTAAATAAATGTGGCTTACCTGATTCAAAATCTAAACAGAAGGCTTGTACTCTTGCATCAGGAATCAGAGTCTGTAGGCGAGTGAAGACCTGCAAAATAAGAATAAAAAATATAAGATGTATTAAATATTATATTATTTGATAACTTATTTGGTACACCATGCGCATTTACTTCATAGACATTATTTCCATTTATATTTATTATTACTCTCTTAATCTTTATTAATGCTCTTAATTATGAAATAATGTGATAAAACATTACAAAAACAATGTCTATGGTTCTTGACGGAAACATTATGAATACACATTTGTTGACTAATCTTTATAAAAAATATGCGACTTCGGTAAAATCTCAAATAATTTATCTAAATTCATTGACTAATTGGTAAAATTAAATATTTTTATTTTGGGGACGGAACGACTTTTAAAATGAGGCCGGATCGACTTGGGGCCGGAACGACCGAGGCCGGAACGACTGGAAAATATTTTCCCCACACTCTTCAGACTGCCGAACTGAGAATGGTAGATCAATGAATCAAATCAAATAGCTTTATTAAGAAAGAACCAATATTTTAGCGATTATCAAAAGAGCATTTATTCCAAGGGTAAAGACTATACTTGATACCTTAAAGAGCAACCCTGGTAACTCAAAGACCGTTGTTGTTTATTACACTCAATAGACATTTTGGTATTTGGAAAGAAAAAAAAATCAACAGAGCGCTTTGTTGCACGAGGAATTTGTGCCATAAGAAAATAATCAGGGTTAGCTGCTGAAGTCAAACTGACAGCAAAAATGTTGATGGAGTGATAAGGTTTTTCGCAATATACTGATGATGCAAAATGGGGTCACGAACTTGGAGTGGTTCCAGAGAAACCATTACTGAAACTTTACAATGTTGTTTTAAAACGAGACGAAGAACCGTTTTTTTGTATGGATTTTGTTATCATTGTATTCCATGGCGCCACTGAAATTTCAGTAGCATTTTTATATACGTTTTCGTTGCTGTGATATTGACGTTTCTTACTTTTGGTATGGAAGCTGAATTAATGTGTGGAGTTTGCTTGGAATATTTTGACAAGCCATTAATGTTGCCTTGTACTCATAATTTCTGTAAGAAATGTATAGAAGGAATCTTATCAACCAATAGCAGAACACCTTTTTATGGAAATCCTCAACTGCATCAGACTCAGAGGCCAAAGTATCATTTAGACTGTCCTTTGTGCCAACGCTCTATAGATCTGGAGCGAGGTGTTGATTCTTTAACACAAAACAGGATTTTAGAGAATATAATTGCATTACACAGGAAAAATGAACCACTTTCCTCAAATGAGGCAGCCTGGAAGCTTGACACAGTCACAACTGATAGTCCATGTTTACTTCATGACTCTGAGCCCATGTCTTTGTACTGTTTAACTTGTAATAGAGCAGTTTGTAAATTATGTGAATGTGTTACAAAAAAGTCCTCTGGTGCAAGTCATAAATGTGTTCCAGTAAGGGAGCAGGCTGACCAGTATCAGGTAATATATGTACATGTATATGAGTTCACACTTGTCATTTTACCCTGGATGACCCTAGAAGTTTGTCCAAATGACAGTTTTACATCAGAAAACAATGCGATTTAACATTGTATGGTAATTTGACTTTCAGTTAAAAGAAAGTTCAGTATGAAATCAAAAGGAAATTATATTATTTTCCTTGACATTAGACCAAAGACAGTTTTTCCACCACCTATCCTTGTATTTGCTGAAATTTCACAGATAGGCAAAAAAAACATGTAATAGAGTATACATGTAATATTGAATTCCATTTTGGAAAAGAACTTCAATATAAGAGTATTTCTTGGCTTGCCAATGAGATGAAAAATTCAACATTGTACATGTACATTTTGAATATCACTTTTCATGAGCAAAGTTCAATAACATTAATCATTTAATACATATATATCTTGAATTTTCGAATTGCAGTTGAAAATATCAAGTGCCATTGCAGAAATAAAACGGAAAGTTGTACCAGTCCATGATGACATTCAGTTACTAGAAGACATGATGGTCCAAATTAAGGTACAGTCAAGCATATCTTAAGTGACATTCCAAGGGAGGGCAAAATAATGGTCACATAAGACAGGTTGTCTTTACATGCTGGTTGACTTTACATAGAATGCACTACATAGGAACATGTTAATCATGGTCTTTTAAGACGGGTTGTTGCTGAATATAGGTGGTTGCTAAGAAAGGTTTGACTATACAATTCATGTGTATATGTACTTTTCTGTAATAAGCAATGTTCTCATTCATTTACATTGTACATACCATGATTCACTTAATATACATGTATATGTACACAGATGATCCACATATTTGAGATTGTGATGCAGATTTACATGTAATTAGATCAACTGTTTTTATATGACCTCAAATAATTTTCAGTCGTATAATAGTGTGGCTGACTGTCAGTTGTGTTGGTGTTGTCCCTAGATACTTGGTTTTCTTATCTTTATACAATTTTAGAACGAAGTCCCGAACTTCTTAGGGGTGGAAATTTTTGGGTTATGGCTCCAATCGTTTTGGAACAAGGGACCAAAAAAAAAAAGTGTTTCATATTATTTAACTGAATTACCGTACTCCAAATGGATGTTTATGATATTGTTCTGCGATATTCTTTACCACTTAGGACTTAGATATATTTTAGGGGTTTAGACTTATTTAGGAATGAGGGACTAAAAGGGACCAGGAACAAGCATTTTTTAGTCTTGACAATAAGTTTACTATAAGTAAATGGTTGTCTTTGATATTGTTGAATAAGGTGTCATTCCTCAAAAGGATGGCTGTGATTTGAGTGGGGGGTGGTTGTTTCTTAAACCTGTAAGGTATTAGGGTCCAAAATGGGCCAGAAACAAGCATTTGTCTGATGTCAATATAATACATTATTGAAGAAACTGTTACAATAAATTTAACAACTAAAATATGTACATTGTACATCACCACAGTAACATATACTTGTTGCTTAAAGGAAATAAAATATTATGATAAAGTTATTGATAAAAAGGGTGACTGATGTAATGATATATTATGAAAGTATACAATGTATGTATTTCCAAACTACCCAAAATCACTTCAGGAAATCAGAGAAAAACTTGAGTGAGTTGTACAAAAGTATGTTATTATTGTTTATATTTTTTCTACTGTAGTGTATGTGCCACATGTTACAGTAACTTTTGTTGGTAAGGGACACATTTACCAACCATTTTGCGAAGTAAAATGAAAGTTACATGAACACATTATGCAAAACAAAATGCAGATAACAAGACACCAATCTCTATGGAAGATTCCATGTAATATAAACAATATACTCATATAAACCTACTCTTATCCTTAATTTCTTAAATCAAACATAAACATCACCTTTACCTACTTTCATTTTCATTTCAGTCCAATGAAGACAGTATTAAGAGTCAACTAGACAGTCAGATAAGTGGACTTATTCAGGCACTTAAGACTCAACATGAGGAATTGCTTCGCCAGCTAAATAATGATATGATGGCTATCAAACGTCCAATTGAAGAACAACTTAAAAAACACAAACAGCTTAAGAAAACAGTAGATGATCACTTAAAGAGGTTAAATGGAATAAAAACTACCAAAGATTCAAGTCTAAGAATCAAGGTGCAATATTTTGAAAAAAAAAATGATAACATACATGTACTTGTATATTTTTACACTGTATATTTAACTAATGGTTGTTAGGAAAGAGCAGCCACAATATTGTACATTGAAAACATATTTGTGTATTTTGATAAATGAAATAGGAGACTTCCAAGTCAAGTAAAGTATGAATGCTGATGAAAAACATAACCCTCCCTCTTTTTCATTAATCTTCCTCTGATAAAGTCTCCTACAAAGGAGACACAAATCTCCCTCTCACAAATTTCTCCTTCTAAGCAGAAAAATTGCACAAATTATGTTCTAAATGGTTCTAAATGTTCCTATTACTCTAATTTTGATTTGAAACTTGAAGTAGACTAACAAGTATATCATAGACTTTATATCTGTGTATTTGAATTTCTAGCAGAATTATCATTTTTTCTTAAAAAAATATCATCTTTCTAAATCTCCCTCTTAACAAAGCTGAAAAGAGGGAGATCTTCCTCTTTTAGCATAAAAGAGGTTAACAGGCATGGAAAAAATTGTGCTTCTGAATTGTTTCTGATTTCCTGCACAGAGTTTTTTTTGTAGCCTTTGCAACCATATTTCAACATAACTCAAAATCAGTCCACTTTTTTTTTTTTAAAACAGTTTAGTAAGGAACCCTTGAAAATAGGTAACTAGATAATTATGTGATCAGAACTTCTTAATAATAATTGTCCATACAACTGGCAAACTTCACACAACAGTACTGAAAAAATGAAAATATGTGGTATAGTCTTGTCTTGGCAGAAAATAAGCTTTAAATTATGAAGGGACCACTTCTTGTATTGACTAAATAGGACAAATCCAATTCATTGCTTGGTTAGGACATTTATAATTGAATTGGTAGGTAAAAGCAGAAGTTATAGTGCCTGAAGTTGATATTTAATAATACATACATTATCTCCCTTTTTAGCTAATGAAAGAATCTGAAAGACAGCTGAATAGCTTGTTATGTTTTGATATGGTGATGTTCTCAACCAAAGATATGCCTACAGTAGATATGCCAATCTGGGAAGTAGACCAAGAACCTCTGTCACAGACTATTAAACAATTACATTGGAAAAAAGTTGGAGGTATACTGACAGTGTAAATTCAGGAAATATTTTAATTGAGAATGAAGTCCTTAAAACAGTATTTTATGCAAATTTATGTCATAGCTTTGCAGCACTGAGAGCCTGAACAGCAGGAACAGTCTTCAAAATTGGGACTAACCCACCAGCCAATTCTGGTAAAAATAGCGCCAAATTTTGCTTCCAAGTCAATGTATGCTATATAAAATTCATTTCAGATTAAGGGTAGGGGGCTTGTTGTCTGAAATTTAGACGGCAAAGACTGCAGGAAGTCACATCTTTCGGAACTTCCCATACAAAGTTCAGTATTTTCGTATCTTCTTCATTAAAAAGTGTTTATGTTCTTCAATAATTATTTGAATTCAGAAACTTTTTCTCTTTTCTGATGTGCAATAATAGTGAGCTTTTCTGGCTTTGTCCATAAAGTCTGAAGTCATACTTGTCTCCCCAATTAGTAACAAGTGGTGACAAAAAACCATCAAGATATCTAGAGAAGAGTGAGAAATAGAGACAAGAAGATTTTTAACTATATCTATACATACAACTTCATTCTCTTACTGGTTACACATGCCTCGTATTATTTTTATGATTGCGAAAAATTTGACTTGGCTGTACTTGCAATAATTAATACTTTTTAGCAAACTTTTTGTCATAATACAAAAAATAAATTCTCATTCTTACCCAAATTGCTAAAATTGCAATAATAAATGCAAAAAAATGAATGAACAGCTTTAGAGGTATGAGTGGAATGTAATAGGTAACAGTAACATTGTAATGTAATGTTGAATAGAAAATGTCATTGAAGACTTATATTGCTTTCTTCAATTTATCTTCAGGGTCTAGTTCTGACAGTGTTTCATCAAATGAATCTTCGAGACAGAATTCACATGACTCATCAGTCTCAGGTTCTAGGGCATCATCACGGCAGGGATCAAGGGAAGAGGAGCCAAGTTTTGTTCCAAACATTAGACTACCAACCTCTATAACTTTTGACACACAACCTAGTAGCATGACCTTCACTGATAACACAGTGACAAGGTCAACCATGACCAAGAGGCAGAAACCCAAAAAAGTTGATCTAGGTCATAGAAGAGCTTCAGATGACAACTTTCAGCCTAATATTGTAGTTCCAAATTTTCGTCCAAACATATCAGTGGATCCAGATCCTTCAACACAAGGTGACCAACCTGCATCATCAAATATAACTTCACTGCAAATAGATCCACCATCTGTCAATATAAAATCAAACACTTGGTCTTCTCCTTCTTTTGTTGTTCCAAGAAATTTGTCGAGAGCTGCATCTGTACCTCCTTCAATGCCAGGAAATGTTGTATCACGTCATACTGTCAAAATACCTTCACCTGCAACTCCAACAACCTCGTGGTTTTCATCAACAATGGTTCAGACTGCACCAAGATCAGAACAGACGCTGAGTTCGTCAACACATTCTCAGTCATCTAGATCTGAACATACTATTGTAGATCCTCCTGCTGCAAAGTTGTCACCTCCAACAGTTCAAAGGTTGAAGTCTAACATTCAATATCCAGATACTCAGCAAAAATCTAATATTGTGACTGTAACTGTTCCAAACACTGTAGGTCATGGTATCTTAGGTCAAAGGTCAGCATCACTAGATCTCCCAGGTTCAACACACACGGAAGCAGGGGCCATAGGTGCCAGCAATATAGCCGAGGAAGAAAGTAATATTCCAATGTCAAAAATGAATTTTCCAGTTCCAAGAACATCTGATTTTATTCCACAGCAACCACCTCCTAGTTCAATTTCCCAAAACAAAGGGCTGATGAGGAAGCCAAAAAATGAAGTTAATACTGCCACACTAATGGCTATGGTGAGTGATAGGGGTGATATTGGAATGGACACTGTAATCAAGTCAATGGAAACAGTTCGACTAGGAGTCAAGGATGATTCCAACATCACACAAAGTAGCAGTATTCCTACATCTGTCAATAGCAATGTCAGAGTTGATCGGAGGTTCAGCACAGGCAATGCTTATCTGCCTCAACCTACAGGAAGTAAAAGTTTTCAAGCAGCAAATCTACCTACAATATCAGCCAGAGATTTCTCTCCTACTCCACAGCAGAGATCTAGTTCTCCAAATTCTTGTGGCAGGAGAGCACTAAAACCTAAAAAGAAGGTTATGAAATGAGTGGTTGACTAATTTAGGTCTTTGTCAATGTGTGTAATGTTTGCTATTTGTTAACCAAGTTGATGTAGTATGTCTGAAGTTTTTTTCTTTAAACTGGTAAAGTTTATATATTTTTTTTAAATCTGGTACTTGTCATTTTTCTAGGAGTTTAATACTAATGTTTAAAAAAATCATTTAATTCTGATCTGTGCATTTCAAATGCAATTCAGGGATTAAAACTATAAATTTTCATTTAAACATGAAGAAGAAATTAAGAAAAAAGTGATTTATTGAATTTTTTTAGCATCTTTTTTATTTCGGCTATTCATTACTATTTAACAATAAATATATTAATTAAAACTATAAATTTTCATTAAAACAAAGAGAGACTACCTGTTGTGTTATGTTTGCCTTATAAGCTTAATTGTGGCTTTAAAATAGCAATAATGATGTAGCCCCAGTCAATGTTTTGAAGTGTAAACTTGCATGTGTGTATTCTTGTTTATATAGAATGGTCTTCACACTCATGAGTTGGCTCTGTTTCAGTTGTTCGTTAAAAATCAGTGTTTCCAAATGAATAAAAGTTTGTGTAATTTTTTGTATCTGATTGTTTCTCATCATTGGTTTTAAATTCCAAAACTCAGCGATCGGTTTTTTTTCCTGGAAGTTAGATTTTTTTGTTTTGTACATTGTTTTGAAAACTGAGCAAATTTTAAGTGTATTCTGGATTGTTTTTTTTTTCTTTTTTTTTTATGCAAAAGATAATAGTGTTGGTTGAAATTAACTGCTATGATATGAAATACAGAAAATCATATCACTAATTACATTATGTGCCAAAGCAAATTTACTAATGCATTTATATTAAGCTTTGTATTGATAAACACCATGTATGTTGGATTTTGTTTTAGGCCAATGGAAATAAATTTTGTGTTTCCTGTTTCATTCAATAATTAGGTAGGATAGTAGGTAAAACATTTTATTGAGTAGCCATTTGGCTTATGAAGATCTTCAGTAGCAGTCTTTCTAAAAATCAGACAGAAGGTGATTCATTCGTGTCAAAAACCCACAAAATTCAGTTTTATTTCTTGTTCTGAAACAGTTACTGATCACATAACCAGTCTTACTTTTTCATTTGGTTGTTGCACTTGAGAGATAAGAATCATATAGATTGTACACAAAATTGGCACTTTGCAAGACTTATTCTTGATTTGGTTTGATTTGGTTGATTTTAGTGGGAAATAATTGTATGATTTTCTACAAAGTGCAGATTGGGTGCAGAAATGATTATTGTTATGTGAAAGTATAACATATGTAGACTGAAAAAAGCATCATTTGTTTGGTAGGTTTTTCTTCACCATGAATCACTTTACCATAGGCAGTGTCTGATTTTTATATGGACTGGTACTTAAGTCTTGAGAATGCTTTAATTCTTTATATTTTAAACATACTGTATTACATTGTGCATTAATTACACTGTTTAAATGATTTAAGTTTTTTAAAACAGAATCACCTCCAGATCCAACTGATGATTGAGATTTTTTTATGTCATCAATGAAGTGTTAAGAATCTGATATGGAATTAGAGGTAGGATCTGTAAGACAAAAGATACAATTAACCTGGGCCTTATATTACAATAATGAATACTTGCATGCTACAGATTTAGTATGATTCGATTGTAAGAACAATTAATAATCATGATAATTGAAATGAAATAAGAAAAATAATAAGTCATTTCTCAGTCTAAAGAAGAAAATAATAAGTCATTTCTCAGTCTAAAGTAGAAAATAATAAGTCATTTCTCAGTCTAAAGTAGAAATAAATTATTACTAACACTGATATTTCAGACATTTTTTCTCATGAAAATAAGTGTGTGTTATCGGAGGAAATTTTGATATTTCACACAATCTGATAGTTACTTGTTTTAAAAACTCATTTAAAGATTTTAGGACTGGTACTCAAAATAACCAATGAAATGTTTGGAAGGACTATGAATAAACTTATATATGATTTATATGCAATATTTATTATGTGAATGTTTTGTATTGTATCAATTAATAATTGCAGTTTTCTGCTTGTTGAATTTTTATAAAGTTTAAAAGTTGATTTTTGAAGAAGTTCTCAACATACTATTTACAATTGTTAAAATCAATTGCAGTATATTATTATATGTATCTGTATATATCATAGTCCATATCCTTTTCTATTAACTTGAAAAAGGTTTCATGCTCAGAAAAGAGGATAAAGTAAAAATTGTTTCCTTGATAGAGTTTCGTCTTAGATTTTTTTCATTATCAGTGGAAGATGCATGTTCACCATACCAGCATCAGTTGTATTTGTTTCAAAAGTGTAAAACTATTTTCTTTAATGATATCATAACTTGAAATATTTTATACACAGATGTCAAACTCAAAACATGTTGTAAAGGATTACCATGAAAACCTCTGTTTATTTATGTTTTTCATTTGTCATCCCAGTGACAGTGGGCAAATGTATTGTGTCCATACGTCTGTCTGCTCTATTTGAAATCAGTTTAATATAAATTTTTCATTTGCCATCCCAGTGACAGTGGGCAAATGTCTGATTTCCATAGGCTGTCTGCTGTATTTTAAATCAGTGTTATAATCAGGGTTTCTTTGTTTATTTTTTAATAACAATACTCATTTTTTTATATTTTTTTTTATATATTACCGAGATGAGTAGACATTTGGGTTCAGGGAAGCTGAGATGGAATATCACAAGTTACTAGTTTTTTCGCTGTACTTCCTAATCATACTTTTTGTGCCCTGCAATTAAAAGTTGGGGCCTATTATTTTACCCTTGTCCTTCCATCTCCATCCCACACATTTTTACTCAATAATTCAAAAACACTTGCACAAATAAAATTGAAACTTTGAGAAAGCTCCCTTTATTTTTTTTCTAAATATTTCTATTTTTCATTTTTGATTTATTGAAATTTATTCATAGAAAATAAAATGTATGAGCAATACTAATTTGCCTGCTGTCAGCAGAAAATGTAAAAATATGGATTTCAGTGTCATTTATTCAGGTCAATTTTGTTAACAAATTTTACCAACATTGAACCATTAGTGCATTTAAATTTAAATTGAAAGCCTTCTTTTCCAAATTTTGCAATAATATGCACCTGTTAGACTTCATTTGTCTTGAGAATTCACATTGAAGTTTTAAAATTTCTGTATTTTTAAAACATATATACATAAAGTAATGGAAATGTTAAGTGGTTAGTGAAACCTAATGTCCTTAGTAAAAGGCAGATATTCGTATACACCAAGCCATCCCATATTAAACAGGAGAATACTGTAGTAGGGACAATCTAATTAGAATACAGACTAGTTCCATGGAATGTTATGGCTACAATTCATCTCTATATCAATTTATACAATTATACTCTTGTTTTGATTTTGTTTGGTTGAATAAAACTATTAAAGTGCACAAAGTATTTAACTTGTAATTAGGCATATCATCTGTATTGTTCGTTTGTTTGTTGGGGTTTAACGTATTAGCAGCAATATTTCAGCTATATTCAGACGATGAACATGAAATGGATGATAAAATGAACATGAAATTATGATGAAATGAAAAAGGGATGGGACACAAGGACAATGGGGTCGACAAATTTTGATTGCCACTGGAAATAGGGAGAGATGGGTAGGGTTGGGCAATTTAGCCTCCTGTGGTGGAGCCCTACGGTTCCTACTCCGGGAGAATACCACAGTAGGGTTCTTTAACGTGCGAGGAACGTGGCATCTTTCCCAACATGGTGCACCACTATGGTTTGCGGTCAGGTTTTCCGTATTATAGCCTGACAACCCCAGCATGTAACACGCCAGGGGTACCCCATTCCACCACCTGGGGCACACTTCCCAGTTGCTGTGGGCATAGCGCCCTAGCCCCCTGCTAGGGTTCTGAGCACTATTTAGTCGCCTTTTACGACAAGCTTAGAGCTGCCGCAGGCCTATTCTTTTAACACCCAGACCTGCATGGGGCTCATCTGTATTGTTACAATGTCCAGAGACTATCTACAGGTAAAAGGATCACTTGTTTTGCTCTGGTTATCTCCCTTTTTTAACTGATGTGATATTGTTGACAGTGCAATATACTTTTAACTTGATCTCTAATCTTTACATACAAACAAAAAAAAACCTGATAAAATGTTTTCCTTGAAGGTTGATTTTAATGGAGAATGATTCACATGCCAAATTTAAGTGAATACTTCACTCTGAAAATACATGCACTTAAGTTCATTAATTTGTTCATTAAAAGAGACCTTGCATTGTACTAGTTGATATACTAAGCTGATTTTTTACTGTGCAAGCTCACAGAAGCAATAGCCTTCAGTAGGCATGTCACTTCACTCCGTCACATTATTCTGAATTAGTCAACGTGTCATCACTTGATCTTCCATATGTTACTTGGAAGGCAGAGAAGCATTGAATACTTATTCTATGGTGTACTTGGCTTGGAATCAAACATATCACTTAAACTTGCTGAATGCACACTTCCACAAATTTACATTCACTTAGAACAAACCTCTTATAAAACGCTTTTTATAGTTAAGCTTCATAAAAAGGATGTTTTTGGTCCTGGAAGACTTGACAGTTGGAGGTCATAACTTCAAAAATTAATCCAAACCTTTATTTTGTGATAATGAACCATATTCTGGAAATTTCATTCAGATCCATCATCTTACACTCGAGTTGATACACCAAAAGTAAGTGTCCATGGACTACAAAAAGCAGTCGAAATGTCAACAGTGCAATGCAATTATAAAATGCAGTTTACAGGAGCCCAACATACAGGCATTAATTTTGTTGGACTATGACATAATAGTTCTTTCATGCACACCAAGTTTTATGAAAATTGATCTGGAAAACAAAACAAGTTAGTTGAACAAATAGGCCAGGTTGTATCCTTCCACGACTATAAATTAGCAGGCATATTAATCTACCTGTCTGTTCATCCAGATAGAGGTTACATGATTTGTTCAGCTATCTTCTCCCAGTATTTTTACAGCGTGAAATATTGTAGGATGTTAACACACACATAAAGGAGTTTTATTTCAAAATCAAAGGTACCAGTAGCGTAGAAAAATTAAATATTGCAAAGGTTTTGTGAGCTACAGATTTGAAATTTTGTACGATGTTAAAATATGTAATGGACACTTGCAGAGCAGAAATAGTTTGATAAATTTTGCTAAAATTAGAAATTGTTGAACTTCCAAAGTTAATTATTCCATAGAGGTAATAGGGGGCGCATGAATTGTCTTTTTTGTTTGTTTTTTTTTAGTTTCACAGTTTTGAAATTTGTAGAATGTTTATACTGTGGATGCCTGTTAATCGCATATCCTATTTGTTAGAAAAATATGCAAGTAACAGAAATTATCAATTCAAGGGAAAAGTCCTAAATTATTTCAATGTTTAAGTGGGACATATTCTTTTATCTTGTCTAATTAGATTTCTGCCATAGTGTCTAGTCAAAAGAAAGAGAAAATATTGTTGTCACTAATGATGTATTATTGTTTTACCCATTTAGGTACATTTCTGAGTAACTTTTGAAAAATATTTATGCATTTAAAGAGTTTTCTAACTTCTGGTCATATGTTATGCAAATATGAAGAATTTTTAACATCAATAAAATGGGAAATGTTTTTGTTCTTTGAGTTTCTATGAAATTAACAATTAAGTGGAATCCACTGTACAAGTAATTAAGGTATTCGGGTCTATTTTTTTCTTGATATTTTCCACAAATCAAAGGCATATTTTGATAGTAATTAATTTTATTAATTATTAATTTTCATGGTATCAATTTTCGCGGTATCAAAAAATAATTGGCGTTATATAGTGTTAAAAATCGATTTCGCATGTACTATTTTTCGCAGTTTTCTGTCCACCACTAAAATAGACAAAATTAGTACGTTTACAGTATTTGGAGTCATCAATTTCAAAATTCTATAGGGTTACATGGCATGGTTTTCAAATACATTCATTAATATGCCCTACTTTTGTTAATACATGTATATATGTAGGCATCATTCATTTCTACCAGTTGCTGAGGCATCCTCAATTAAAAGTTTTTTTTTTTAAGTAAATTGCATGCTTCAGTGAGGAGTGTGATTTTTTCTTGATTATTCTGGAGCATTTAACCTCAAGGAGTCTGGGCAACACTAGTCTGGAGCATTTAACCTCAAGGAGAATGGGCAACACTAGTTTTCCCAGAAATTGTTTTCAATTCTCAAAGAGTTTTTTTTCTCTATCTACTGGTAATCTATCACATACATGATTAATTTATGTTTTATTACTATAAAACTCTACATAAATATATGTAATAATATAATATACTGCATAAGGAAAAAAAATCTTGCAAAAAAATATCTACACAATCTGATCCAACCCTGGTGAACCTGGTCAATAAAATCTCACATTCTGGCTGTAAATTATCTCCCTTTTATCTACCTCAGCCAGTCCTATACTGGTTGTGGTCTTGTGATTTTCTTTACCGTGTTTGAAAGTATCAAAATATGTACATGTGAAAAAATTATAATTCCTTTCTTGCAAACACTGTGAATATGTATTGCACACCTGAAATTCTGTATACTATGTGTGTGTTTTGAAATATTGGAAAAAGGCTGAAGGCAATATGCATTTTTTCTTCACTATCCAAAATTACCAAAACTTTAAACAGGCACCCCCCCCCCCATTTTTATTTTTTCCAAAAAGAAACAAACCAGAATATGACATTTCATCTCTTTCCAAATTTGTGAACAATTGATGAAATTAACAAACAAAAAGCATGCTTCTCTAAAATATATTCACATTCATATCACACAATAAAAACCTAAAAAAAATATTATTTTTTTTTGTTATAACATCAAACATTTGTAATAAATAGAAACACACTAACAAAATACTCTACAATATTATACATAAAAACAATATCTTAAAAATATCACAACAATAAAATTAACAAATAGAAAATTTACAATGTATGGACGGAACCCTAAATCCCTTGAAAAAAAATTAATAAAAATGTAAAATTTGGTAAAATATCACAAAATAGATAGGTACAAATATCACAGATCAGGATGTTTGGTCCACGAGCACCAAGAAATAGATCTAATTTGGAGGCATTGAACAATGATTGATTCCATAGTGCACAAGTTGACCATCTTATAATATTAAAAAAAATTAAACCACTCAATATTTTCCTCCTGTTTTTAACTTTGATTATCCAATAAATAAATAAAACAGAGTATACATAATATAAATAGTCTTGGAATGTAAAATGAATTAACCATACATAATCCAAATTCAACAATTCAGAGCACTAACAACTGTTTATAAATAATATTTGTGAACTGTAAGATTACATAATGAATGTCATAAAACTTTTTGTTAATGCTGTTCAAAAGACTTAAATTTTGTTAAAAAGCAGC
The DNA here is from genome assembly GCA_037379345.1 of Perna viridis. NCBI lineage: Eukaryota > Metazoa > Mollusca > Bivalvia > Mytilida > Mytilidae > Perna > Perna viridis. Next base: position 3,153,214 of record CM074520.1, read on the forward strand.
CTAAAACCACTTGTTAAGATGTTTCTTTTTAATACATTTCATAAAAACTTTTTGTCTTCAATTTTGTATTTTTTATAACCAATTTCAGAATAAACACTTTTCCTTTATTAAACCCTATTATCTCCATTCATACAATAAAGTTAAACAACCCTTACCCATCTACATCACCAAATATTGACATGTACAAGTCATCTGACATTACCAAATTAGGAAATATGTAAACAAGTCACCTGACATTAACAAGTATGGAATATATATAGTCTGCAACAACATTAACAAATAGTAATCACATGATCTGTGTAGTCACTAACAAGAGCAGATTACTTCCATCTAGTAAATTGGATCTGAAAAAAAATGAAGGTTGATGACAATGTTAGATCAAAACACAGCAAACTGAGAAGTTATGATTTAATCTGCATTCAACTCCAGCTTCTGACACTAAAACATGGTTTGTATAAGGTTCATGAAGTCAGCAATGCAAATTTTGACAAATCAGATTCTAAATCATGACATCAACAAAGTAAAGCTGTATACTTTAGTTTATCATGTCTAATTGGCAGTTTTTTTAGATTTTATTCTTTTAACGATAAGATGTTAGTACAACTGAATTAAAAGTTTAGATTTTTCAATTTATTAGTTGTGCATACATTTAAAGCATTGTCAAGGATCAGTGACAAAAAATGAGTTACCGGTAAGTTATGCAACAATAAGAACAAACGATGCCAATTGGTTTTGATATTATAACAGCATTAGTACTATCACTCTCACAAAATATCCATTGAATCATGAAATCTTATTAGTAAAGTTATAACACAGTATCATATTTTTTTAATTTTATATGTATTACTTATTCCTTGCTCAGTATACTGTAAAGCAAGTTTTTTTGGCAGACAAATTTTCATACCAAAAATATTAAAGCTCTGTAGTCCAACTTAACACAGTAATTATTGATTGTGTTTCAAAGATAAGTCAATATTTTCCTTTACCAAATGGACTTGCCACAGTTTTGAAAAAAAAAAAATTTTTGCTTTACAGTATTAATACAAGGTTGGTTTGAGTACAGATGATTGTAATAATGATGACATACAGAGACATATAATGAATGAGAGAGTTTTGTAGCAGTGCATTCCGAGAAGAAAAAGATAGTCACATGGCAGTAAGTCTGTTCTATAACCGACCTGAACTATAAGGACTTGCAATACGTCTTGGACTTGGGGAGCGACTGCGAGCCCTACGAGATGGGCTCAATGAGCGAGAGCGTGATCGTGTACGAACGCTTGGGCTGACAGAGCGGGACCTGCTCCTACTTCTCCTACTAGCTCCCTGAAAACAAAACATCTCGGTCAATCATACAACAAAAACACAAATTTCCTTTATAAAAAACTTACATTAAAATATGTTTAATTTATCAACTTATTCTTAAATAACTTATAAACATAACACTTTGCTTATGTCAGCTCATTCGATTCATACTTATCTCAAAATACTTTGTTTTATTGGTGCATCCAAACTTCATCTATCTTGGAAAGTTCTTAATATTCCTTACCAAAAGAGTTGCGAACTTTCCATAAGAAAAAAAAAGAAAGGAAAAATGCAAGATTATAATGTCTACATTACATTCTACTATTAGTGAAGCAAATGTATTCAAACACAAATATTCTTTTTATATATGACAAAAAGTATTCAAATTTTATAGAGAAAAATGTTAAAACATTTGCTATAAAAGTCAATATACCAAAAGCTAGAAAGAAATATTAAAATCCTTGTGCTCCCTTTTCATTTACCTCAAAGTCATAATAGTCAACTGGCTGTTGGAGAAAGAAAAAAGAACATCACTATTAATCCAAACAGTTAGATTGGATTGAAAATTAAACCATTTACCTCCTGAGACAAAGTTTACCCTAGCTACAGTTTCTTTAAGATAAAACCCTTAATGTTTTGTGTCCAAATCTTAATCACCAAAGCTCCTTTCTACCAATATCTTTGACTATTCAATGTTCTAGGATTTTTTTTCAAAATTTTAGGTTTACAGGGAAAAAGTCTAAATGCAGATTAACTTTCCCACACTTGAAGTCTACTTGCCAACAAATCATTCAAAAGAATGGAGTTTTCTACTTGCCTAAGAGGAAAGTGAGGTATAATAAACAATTTTCCCACACCAAACGGGAATGTGGAATCCTAGAACACTGCCATTATTTCAAGGAAAAACTGACATTAATTATGGTAAGTAAACTACCGGTACTTTGAACTTTTCTGTAGAGCCTAAATTTTCTGCTTATGTTATTAAAACTGGTGTCAGTAAAACACCATGATGACAAAAAGGCACTGTCTAACTTTACATACAGAGCAGGACTCACACTTAATGGTAAGCACTTTTCAACATTTGTATAAATAACAAATACAAAAACATAAATCATTTGATGGAATAAAATTAGTTGTGTCAACCAAGAGTAAAAATTAATTCTAGAGAGAACATTGGTACCAATGGCATCTTAATTTCCACGAGGATTGTTTATCCTTCCACATTTGGTAGCCTTCTAGACCTTAAAACTGTCAAGCAAAGGACAAAGGACCCAGAACAACTCAATAGAAGAAGTTTTTCCTTATTTCTATCACAAACTTCTATTAATTTTGACACACAAACCATACAGATACTGTTCAAAAATGTTAAGAATTCAAAAGTTTTTATAAGTGACTATCTTTCTAATTCATGAGGATAACTGGACATCAATACACATTAACACGGGAGTGATACACCAACCCAATGGTTTAAAATGGAGTGCACGTGAAATGGGAGACATTAGATTTATGTTAAATACACATACATGTAATTCAATAATGGAATGTGATTAGTTAGCTGTATATTGTACTTCTGTATATACATCAATATGACAAATTATAACGCAGAGTGCCAGCTCAGTATGTGTTTTGTCCAGCTCAATTTAACAATAGCATTATTTCAAGCAAATCTTCAGGCTGGTCATGAAGAAATATGCAATAGTTCAAGAATTCATTTTTTCTTCATTTTTAAAAAAATTTCTGGACCCTTTTGCATGAGCATTAGTTAAATCTGACATTTATTTCATAGTTGCCATCTAGATATGTTAACTGTGAAATAACTGTAAGCTAAAACTAACTGAGGTTGGTGTCTACACATGGATTTCAGAAAACATAGCTACTGAATCCTTACCAATGAGGCACCTCTGCGTGTACAAGCCTCCCCCTTCATCAGGACCTTTGACCCCTGCATCAGACCAGGCCAGATGTGGTGGTTTACCAATGGAGCTGTGTACTCAGAATCATAACTTCTACGGTATCTGTCAAAAACAACATATTCAAGGTGTCATACAATTCAATAGGAAAAAATAAACAAATAAGGTGAAACACAACAAATGTACCAGCATATAGCCTAAATCCAAAATAGTTCATACTTGCAGAGATCACCAAAATGTCTTCAACAAGTGTAAACACACCTTTAAATAAGCTCTGAACGGCCTCACCAATAAAATTAATAAAATCCATGGCAACAGAATGATAACAATTCTTCAATATACCGGTGTGTAAATTACATTATAAGTCTTGTCTAACTTAAATAATGGTATATCTATAAAAGAGATGCAAAGCTGAAAGGAAAAAAGAGATAATACTGCAACTGAATGTAAATCATTTTTTGTTGTAGTTGTCGTTCACTACTTTATTTCTTTCTTTATAAAGAAAAACTGAAACCCTTTCTCCATTACCTGTTGTTGTCAAACAATTCAGCATCAGTGGCAACAGCAATATCAAGGGGATGGGCAAGGGCACTCATTTGCCAGGCAAGTTTGCAGGCCTCCCTGATGAATGGTTGGATAACAGCATAGGTAGAGTCTGGGGGCAGGTAAATCTTGACACTCCTGTTCAATCCTCTCAAAACATCCTGAAATATTAGCGAAGAAGTTGAATATGAAATGTGATGAACAGTTGTAAAAGGACACCATTAAGTTTTTTACAACTTACAACACATATTGGTACTGCTTGTCTTTAATATTTACAGTCAAAGTACAATATAATTGTTGTTTTCAAGAGTTTTTAAACATTGTATAATAAAAGTCAGTATAACCCAACAAAACGTCAATTTTAATGTGATCTAATAACAGTCTAATAATACACCAACAACTTCAACAATTTAAAATTTGGATCCATAATAAATATTATTGCAATATGTATGTTTTATAAAGTAGTTATTTTCCCCTTTCATCCCCTACTGTGAATTAGGGATTTTTTCCTAGCACTGTAAATTGTTTACATACATACCATATTACTGATATTTTGTTCACTGATTTTCATTTAAAGAATAACAATGTAAGATGCCTATTTGTTAAGTTAAAGACTTACAGCAACCATTTTTGGAAGATCATACAAGTCTGTATTCCTGTTGACATAATCCTGAACTGCTTCTTCTAGGGTCTCTGGACCAATGTGTGTAGCTGCCAGGTTGGCTCTTACCTTCATCTTAAACTGACGGAACTCACATTTGGCTACACTGAAGGCTTCCTGCAACACATATTAACATAGATAAAAACCAAACAACTTTTCATTTATAATATAAGCAAGCTTCTCTGTAAGGCAGTTCAATATTCCAGCTAGTCAGCCACAACTTAAAACTCTGTAACTTTAAACAACAGAATATCACTGCTTCAATTAAATATTATATGTCACATGCATACAGAACTCCAATTTTATTACCTAACCTTGCAGGGATCCAACATTATCATTTTCCTGTATTCATACCTGAACACCATGTATGATGCCAAATCTTTTTATAGAATTTCATTAAAAAAAAAATTGAGCAATTTCCGAGGAGTTCTGTTTATAAGATGTGAAATTGCAAACCTTTCAATTTTGAGTGATTATACAGCAATTATCTTTCTGCACACACAACTACACAGGATGCCTAACCTTCCCATAAAGTTTCATTAAAATCAATTTTATATTTGCAGTTGCATGATGTTTTGACAAACAGAAAGAGAGACTGATTTATATATACACCTACCTGAGTTTGCACAATTAATTTGAATAATATCTATTTTAATGTTATTTTTCAATTATAACAACCTACAATTATACCGAATTTGGTGTGTATAGTGCGCATTTATGTATTGTGGGCAGTGCAATTTTGAAGGTCCAAAACGTGTGAAAAAAGTTTTTTAGACTTAGGTTGCAGTAAAATTTTGTAAGACAAATAAAAATCAATATTTTGCACTTGATCAGTCAATTTATTTACCTTGATGTGGTATTTCCTATGAAAATGTGAAGGGAAGAAACTTCTATGCAGGCTAAAACATCATGTAAACATCAGTAGCTACATAAATTGGATAATTTCAATTTCAAAGCATGATAAAATTGACACAGGATGTATGAAATGGCTTATAAAACAAAATCTAAAGTCAGGAAAATCGGATATTCCCGGTTTTGGTTGTAACTCAAATTTCACAATTTTTCATTTAAAACCATACTTTTAAGAAAGAAAATAGTAAGAAACAATCAAAATAAGTATCAGAATAATCATTTTCAGCTGTAAAAGCATTTGATAAAGAGGGTTTGACAAAACAGGAATTAGTTACTTTTTGGTTTTTACTTGTTTCATATTAATTTCTAACCATGCTTTATAAGAAGGAAATATTGTACAACCTTTGTTTGAAACATGTTATTAAGACATTTGAACATGATTTGAAGAAAATATCACTAAAAATGTAATACTCAACGATGTATTTGATAGTTAGATAAAATTTCTTTTGGTGACAATTCACTTCAAGTTTGTTTGTTTACATTACGCAATGTCTTTTCACGTACCAAAATCTTTAATTTCTTGGCCAATTCTTACGTATTGATGTATAATCAGCACCCCCATGTTCTAGGAATAATTCCTATGTAAAAATGTGCACATAATACACACCAAAATACGGTAATTCTTTCATCTCATTTTATGTTAAGTCTGAAAAAACTAAAATTTACCTGCAAAGCTTGGAAGATGATTCTCTGGTTGTTCTCATAGTCATCAGAATAGCGACGCAGAGTATCCATAGCATCAAGACGATCCTGAGAGAACATATCATTCCATCTTGAGATTAGATTCTGTTGGCGGACTCTCTGTACTGGGTCATCAATAGACAGGGGAGATCCTACTCGGGGAGTGTAACGGTAGGAAGACAGACTTCCATACAGATCTCTGTTATGAAATGGTTTTGATTAGTTAATTTATCTTAACAGTTATCAGTACATTAAAAATTTTCAATTATGCTGATGTTTTACTTTTCCCTTTAAAATCTTCTTTATGCATAAATATAAAATTGAAATCCGGACAAACTTTCTCAGATCACACTTTGGTGATGTGAAAACTTAACAAATCAAAAACTGACATTATAAAAATAAATGTTTACAAAGAATAAATGCCTTAAAATGCCTAGCATATGTATAGTATTCTGGAAAAAAAGCACAGAAAAGAGAGAGATATTACAGCATAAGTATATAGCATTAACTTTGGGCTATTCTGTCCAAATTATAGGGGAAAATCAACAAATTCACAGTTAAAACTTGTTAGATATCGAGTACTATATGGTTATTCTAATCCAATGTATTTTATAAGCTATTTCATATAATCACTGTGTTAATTCTTCATTCCCATGCAGTGAGGTGATCAGTTAGGAAATATAAACACAAAAATCATGTGACGGTTCAATAAAATCATGTGACACAGGACACAGCATTGCACATTGCTTAAAGAGGGAGATAATCAAAGGAAAAATATAATCCAAAGACAGAATTTTGAATTTCAAAATTCCCTTAAGAAAATGACAGAAGATAAAAAGGAAAGAGATGTTCTAATACTGTAATTGGCTTACCCATCCAAATAGCTCTTTTTAGTGGAAGAAATAGTAAGCTCATCTCTAAGATTCCTAACTTGTCTTTCATAAGAATCGACAAGGCCTGCCCTTGCACGCAATTTTACAATCTCATCTTGGGCATCAGCGAGCCTAAAAGTAGTTGTTTGTAAAACAATAAACTCAGGAAAAAAGCAGAAATTTTAGAAAGTTAAAGCTCAGTCTTGAAAACCTCCAAACACTAAAATATCTTTTCAATTTGAAAAGACTGTGTATATTTGTGTCTGAAAATTTTTTATAGCAAAAAAAAAAACTTCATGCAAAGAGATTGTAGCCATTTTGTTTGTGATTACTTTGATAAATATATTAAAAATGGTTGAAGCAACAATTTGTGGCTATGGATAGTAGGTATGAGATTCATCATGTAAAGGAATGGTTGGAGTTTACCTACAAAAAAATCTATTAATCATTATACTTCTAAACAAAGGAATTTAATATGCTTCTTATCATTTTAAAATGCTAATTTTATCAGAATAAACAAAAGAAAATTAATTAAAAAAAAATTAAAAGACAAATGCCTCAAACACCTGATTTTGACAAACACCATTTTTGAGAAACAATCTTGGAAAGCAGAATGTAATTGTTTTATTTTCTTTATACATATTAACTAAAACATTGTTCTGACTGCCTATTTTAGAAGTTTTAACACTAAAAATAAAGATCAATATTATTGTCAACTTTTTAAGAAAACATTTATAATGCAAATAAAGCTAAGGCTACACAGAAATAAAAAAAAACAAAAGGGAAAATAAATTTTAAAAACTACAAAAAAATAACATGAATAAAAGTTGAAAGATAAATTGACAGTAACTAATATTACTACAACCAGAAGAAAAATAAGAAAAATTGAATGAAAAATAAAAAAATCAGTTAAACAACGAGTAGTCCAAGTTAACCATCACTATATATATATGTATACTTCACCACATTAAAAACATTAGAAATTACTACATCCACAAACAAAATAAGTTACTTCCCTTTGCATTTATATACTACATTAATAAAAACCATACCATAAATTATAATACACTACATTTCAACATATATTAGCAATCCTCTCATCCAATGTTGTGACTTCAAGGGCGACACAAATTTAATTTTAACCAAGTTTTTCTGTGAAAGATATCTGTGAAAAACAAACATTCTGAAAAATATCTGTAATGCCAAATCTTGAATATAATACTTGTATACCCCCAAAAACTGAAGAGTAAAATAAAATAGTTGCAGTTATATCTTTAGACAGTACTTATGATGATGTAGGAATGAAATGTCTAAATATGGAACAAATGAAATCAAGAGAACTACTTTAGTATATGTGTTTGATGTCACCATAAGAGTAATCTCAGGAATCAGAACACTTCATAAAAAAATCACCATAGGTAACAATGGGATGGAAGGATTACATGGAAGTTATTGCTCATATCTATTAATAGCAAATGTCAGTGCTACACTAGGAATGAAAGGCAGGAAGCTGGCAAGCATTACACAGTTAGTTTATCAGCATCGCTTCCTTACCCAGGCCCATTGCGTTTAGACTCATCTTTTGATGATGAAATTGATTCATCTTTTATTGTTGATGTTCTAAATAGTGAATCTCGCCTAGCTGTTAGCAGAGCAATGTCATCACGTAAGCGCCGAACTTGTGTATCATAATCTGTTAACAATCCTGCTTTTGACCTTAATGTTCTAACCTCATCTTCGGCTAAAGCAAGTCTGAACAAAAAACATGTTTCTTATATTACTCTAACAGCCAAGCAAGCATTAATGATAGGGACTATCGACAAAATTTTCTTATGAGCAAAAAGATGCAAAATGAATCCTTTCAAAATTTTGTAGGACAATTTAGGCATTCAAGATTAATAATTTATATGGTTCATTAAATAGTGCATACTTCAATATCTAGAGTCCATGGATTATTGGTAAACATTGAAGTAAAATGTGTACAAAGTCAATATTATTGTTAAGACTTAGACACAGTAAGTTATAGGACTATTTTAAGGTACCAGTTAAATACACAAGGTACTTGACAACATGATTTAGACTGGTAAAGTGAATATGTGGACTTGTGCAACTTTCTGAAATAAATACATAAAATAAAATGTACATGAGGCATAAAAGCTCCAAATAATCAACTTCTCAAAGCAAAGGTTCACTCATGAAACTCTAATGTGTTGAAATAAAATTTGATATTTGATAAAAACAACAAATCTATATACAGCAGTCCTACTAAACAAACCAATCACACTAAATATCCAATATAAAATTATAATGAGAATGGATGGTGAATTTGTCAAAGAGATAACAACCCAACCAGGACCAAAATTGCAGGAAATTTTCATGACATTTTAATTTTCATTCCCCCCACCCCCGCAATATAGCAGTAATAACAAAACTAGGTTTGGATAATTTTGTTTTTGTCTTAAAGGTTCCTCTTCATATACAATCTCTGAGAAATTAAGAACCCCTGAAAATTACTTGCTATATGTCATATGATACATATACATATCAATTCACCAAGTTATATGATACATATTACAACCTAATATTACAGTGAAGTTTTAATACATCACAACACTAATTTCACCACCACCATTTTGAAATTCTCTTCAGGAATAAAAGAATTATATGTACACTCCCCAAATAATTCAATGCCTACTGAATGTCTACATATACAATCATATTTAAAATAAATGTGTTAATTCTCTAAATTTATATTAAAAAAATAATAATCAATATTTTCATAGGTCTATAATTAACAAATGAGATATTTAATTTCATATTAAGAGAACTTTTAAAGTTATTATATTGAAAGGAGAAAAAAATCAATCTTGTATATTTCTTCTCAATAATTTGAAGCAACTTGAATTTGTTGCCAATAAAGCTTCCACTTGGAAATTAATAAAATGAAATTTATATTTATAACACAATTTGAATTATTTTCAAATATCTCATCTGATATAAATATTCTACAGAAAGAAAGAAAAGTGTTTCTGACTATATATATTTGATTCTAGAACTTGTGTGTTGCTACATGTATTTGGTGTTCAAAGTGCCACCTCTTTATCTACAGAGTGAAAGGTTCTTAGTGATAAAAGCAGACCACATTCCTTAAAACCAACACTTTTTCTAGTGCTATTATCAAAACTATTGATTTCAAACTGATAAAATAAGTTTTAGTTAACCAAAAATCTAATTGTGAAAAACACTCATTAAGCCCATTACCTAATGATTGAAAAAAAATCCCTAAAATCTCAATATTTTCCATTTAAAAATTTGAAATGAGAAATGAGATGATATTTAATCATGACTTTCACTGCAGTCTATTATCTATACAGCAAAAATAGAAAATCACTTCCTCAACAGGTCTGTCAACACATACGACATTCCCCGTCTCCATGTAAGCCTGATCAACTATAAACCAAAGTATAGAAACAAATCTTTCAATTAAAGCCCTATGCTATAGAAAAGAATGAGTATCGCTAATTCAGAGATGGATTATTTCAAGCAGGTGTACTGTTCTGATCACCAAAACAAGTACCTTTGCAGGCCAGTAGGTAGGAATTTGTAAAGGGTTTCTTTAGACTCGTGGAGTCGAGTCCTGCACCTCGCACTGTGAGGTGCAATTGACTTTAATAGTCACAAATCAAACAAAACTTTGTTTATAATAGTGCTTATTTGTTTTTAAGTGGGGGTTCTTTAGAATCCCAAGAAACCCCCCACTGGCTATGGGTGTGCCTTGACAAAGTAATTCTGTAGAATCGAAATTAAACTTGCATCTATTTTTTAATGACTTCATCACACAAAAAAAATACAACCTCCTCAACAGAAGTCAACCAATCATGCAAAAATTTCTGGATTTCCACTCTTGAAAAATATAACCCTTGTCATATTTATGTTAACCTGATCAAATTTCAATTATTTGTCAGCCTTCAGCTTTAACATGACATTTAAACATTCTGATAACAATGTCATTTTCCTCTTTCTTCAGCTACTTCAAACAAAGAAAGAAAAATGCATTTTAATAGATCAGTCTTACATGGAGATGAACAATCCCAGTGTTTTGTAGATCAGACTGAAGTAAGTGAAACCATTAGTAGATTTCATTCTGACATTAGATACAACACTAAATCAGCACAGGGAGAATATACAGCAGAAGCAAGGGAGACAATTATTTCTTACTTTCGTCGTAGTTCACGAATTTCAACATCATTAAGCATTTTATCGCTAGATGATGTTCGTAAACTTCTGTTTAGCTCTTCTTTTGTTTCAATCAATCTATAGAAAGTAAAATACATGATTAGAATTGAAATCATATCATTCTAAACAAATATAGTAATTATCTTACTTTCTTCTAAGTTCCCTGTTTTCCGAATCCATGAACATTTTATCTGTGGTTGAATTTCTCAAATTTCTTGCCAGTTCATCCTTGGTATCTACAAGTCTGGTCATAGGCAAAACAACATTAGTACAAAATATTGGAGACATATTGGGAAAAATATTCTGACCACTAATATGACTTTAAAATTGGTGTATATATATGTTATGGTTAATACTACTACTTTTTAAGAGAAGTTCTATTAAAAATGTTCTTGTACATTTTATATTCAATGTGCATCAACTATATCTTGGTTTCTTTACCTTCCTGGGAAATTCATACATGTGTAACTGTACTGTTTTTTTTTCATTTTGAATGTTGGGATGAGTGCTCTAAATCATTATAAAGTTTGGAAACGTATGACCACAGTCCCCTTAGGTTGTTCCTGTTGTAATAACAAATCCATTCATCAAGTAATCAAGAAGCACATATTAATTATTTGTTGAACACAAAACATACAAAAATTTGATTTCAATAGTGTATGAGCTTGACTTTGTTGGAGTCACAAATGATACCTCTGGTGATATGTATTTCTTAAGTATGTGTAATATGTTCCAAGTTACAAAAACTCATTTTAGTGTAATTACACATAATTTTTTTAGTGCCAAGCCGAAATTTGGTGTTCAGAAGGTCCACACTTCCAAGACAACATTCAAACCCTTATCATTAGGATACATAACAACAAAAATGTGGTAATAAATCTATCCTTGAAAGACTCATGATTGAATAAAGGGACTACAGCATAACCGTTTAAAAATAGGTACATGTTGAATACATACTCATCTCTGAGGTCTTGAACTTCATTTTCCCTTGCTTTGAGATCAACTTCTAAATCCTCTAAGCTCCTCTCATACTGATCCTGAAGGTCATCTAATTCTCTGTTCTTAGCTGCTGATTCTGCTAGTATACTCAGACTGGTGTCAGCTGTTACAGCACCCCCTGATGTGAAAAAGTTCTGTCCCAAAAATGGGAGTAAACGAGATTTGATAATACTAGCTCCTCCAAACATTCCACCTGAAAAACAATATAGCCATATGATTTTAGTGGGAATGAAATAGTAATCAAGGGAACTAAGGTTATAGCAGTAATCAAAAGAATGCAATCCAGGGACAAAGACAAGACATGGAAGACAGACATACACAACAAAGAACATAGAGCAACTAAAATCATACATACAAAGCAACAACAGCAAATGAGCTATAATATCATTCACATATAGTTTCTTTTTTTTTTGTTTAATTCAAGGATGTGGTAAAACAATCCTAAGAATCACTATATCACTTTTAATTAATGAGTTGATGAAAACAAAATGTGAAATTTACTTCAGATGCAGTTTCTACAGTTCTGAATGTTTTATTTAATATAGATTTAAGCATCTGTAGACCTCAGTCACAGTTTTTTTTTTTACATTTAAAGGGAAATCTCATAAACTATCATGCTTTTAATGAAGAGTAAAAGCTTTAAATTTTTATAACAAGATTATAATGGTATCTGGCAAAAGACCTTTCGATAAATATACAAAAAATTAAATTAAACCTTTTTGGGTTAGCTTTATGCAAACTTCGGTGGACAAAATGTTATTGCATCATTATTTAAATTTTTGTAGATCAAATATGACAGGAAATGGACAGAATTTAATACATAACATAACCAAGAAGATAGTTATTTACCAGTAACCCTTTAGAAATGTAGTATAAAATACATTATTACAGCACGGATTAAATACCAATAAATTATATATTTTCAAAGGATAAATAAATATTGAGAAACTTTCATTTCAGTTTAAAGTAATAAATTATTGGCCTATTTAATTTTAAGATATGAATTTGAATACATATATTTGTAACACTTCAGATATTGTTGACACAAAACAATCAATGCAATATATTAGACAATATTTCATAAGTAATTGTTTAAACAAACAAATAAATGCTTAAGTAAGCATATTTAAATGGTTATTCTTATCGTAATACAATATTATAAGCTTATTTGTGCCAAATGACCAGTTTCCAATACACTAATTTTTCACCCTCTGGTGAGTTGCTTTGTCATTAAATGTTCGGTCAATGGGGCAATAGGGATTTGTATATTGGGTTTTGTAAAATGTTAAATTCTATTTGTGAGTTGTAGAATTCTTACTATAGAATCTTACTACATTGCTATTATTGAATTAAAATCTAAAATTTGAAACAAGGAAAAAATAACATCTGATTGGACGAATATGTTGAGCCAGACCAGAGTTCAAAATACAGTGTAATTGAATTTTTTTATTCAAGAATTTCATGAAGTTGTAGAAAGATCAAAGTACCAACCAATGCAACCAGTGACTTTGCCAAGGTCTATGTGCATTCTAAAAAGATTTAACTTAACATATGTCTCCACTGTTCCAAAGAGGGGAATAACTCCCATAAATTCAATGAATTATAAATTCATGGTAACATGCAGAACTGCATATCTTGTTCTAAGTACCTATGAAGTTGAATGAAATTTAGTGCAGAAGTTTTCTTTGTATTGTGCTCACTAAGTTGTGGTGGACAGACAGACAACCACTGGACAAAAACAATACAAATGCATATCTCCCCACCAAAGTGGGTGGAGACATAATTTAGTTTGGCTTAGCATAAATGTTAGTGATACCAAAGTATGAATTTGAATCAGATTCAAAAGTTTGGTGTCCAAGAAGTTTACAGTAGTCATATAATTTGCAAAATAATTGCAAAAAAAAAGATATGATGGAGGTTTATAATAAAAATAACCACATGGAGTTCTTGCATTCTTATAGCAAATATCTTAGAATAGCTATCAATTTTATCTCTAAAGGAATATACCTGATTCGGCAGTGACACTGAGTAGTTTAAATAGCTGCCCTTGAACTTTGGCATTGAGCTCAATAATTTCACAGCACCGTGCAACATTTTGATCACATGTGTTAATCTGCAAAAGACAAAAAAAACATTACAAGTACTACATGTACTGAGAATACAAGAGAATAGATTAAGGAAAATACATATTCATTTTTGAATTGAATAAAATAACGGCAACAACCTTAACCACACATAGAATGCAGTACAAGTATCTGCATACAAATGACTTACAAAAAGTACCAAAAAGAGGGGAATAGATCAAGTCGCTATTTTCTTCCATACAAAACAGGTTGGTAGATGATTAGTTTAGACTTTTTACATCTTCTACTGGTACCCTGTTTTCTTATTTTTTTTTACACTTGTCATTTCAGGGATGATTTTACGAGGTCAATAAACACAGCAGAAATTGGCAAAATTGTTAGTAAATATACAGTAAAAAAGAATCGTAGAGGTCAATCCGGATTTTAAATAGTGGATTTCAGAGCTCTAAAAAGCAGAAAAATAATCATCCCTGTCTTTTCATAGTAATGTATTTTTTTTTAACAATTGATCTGTGTATTCAAAATGTACATTGCTGTTCATGTTTATACGAAATATTCATAGGTAAATATTTTACATTTTTTCTTCAATTGCAGTAATTATGATTTAATACCAATTTATTTTCCTGTTTATATTTAATACAAAAATAAAAAAGATATTCAAATTATGATAAGTAATTCTTCATTGACATTCAAACACACCAAGGGTTCTTCATTGATGTTTTACCTGCAAATTTTTGCTCACAGCAGACCCATAGGGCTTTAAGGGCATGGACAAAACACTTGAATCAATAACAATTCTTATGAATAATATACATATTACTGTAGTGTATAAATGGTTGGCCAAAAATAAAAGAAATAAATAAGATCATTTCTAATCCATGGCATACAATATGCCGCAGTACATATGCAAATTTAAATGGGATAAAATATTTAATAGGAATGTTTTGATGTGGGGAAAGAAGGAAATCCAGAAAATATCATGCTACAAGGTTAATTCAGTGAATGGGAAAAAGCTTAATATACAGAAATATGAGTACTGTGCAACTTAAGCTTAAAGATTCAAAGTTAGCATAGAAGTACAAGTACTATTGATACACAATAAAGAATCAACAGATGACACATGTAACATATGATATCAGCCTTGTACACATATGTGCTAATGGAAAGATTTCGGAGATAAAAAAAGGTGAAATTATGTCCTATAAATCTATTTAATTTGTCTCCATCCTGAAATAAATTACCGATCCCTTTGATTTCACTTCAAAATAAAAGTTTGTATGTATGCCAAAGTTTTCTACTACAAACTAAAATAAATTTAGTGCAGATTCTGCAGAAATTCAATGACTTTATTGTGATAATATTATAAACTGAAATAAGATTTGTAAAAAAGCCATTGAAAGCTATCAAAAATGTGAACTATGCTACTACATAATATAATCAAAGTAAATATTTGCTTCAAAGAGATTGAAAACACTTTTAATACTTTATATCTACCATTTAATTTTTGTCAATAAAATTTCAAATGATTCTCTTGATTTACAAACAGTATAAAAATCAATATCGGGGGGAGCTCAACCGATTTTGACCCTAAGATTAACGACAATCACGTCATGACTTTTTCTACACCATTTAAAATTCTCAATTGGACCTTTCAGACTTCTAATACAACTGACGAAATAGTAGTGTACATTCCAACCTACCTATCCTTTTAAGGAAATAGGTAATGTAATCAAATAAATGATAGGCCTAAACACCTATTTAAAAATTCTCAGGTAAACAAATTTAGCAAATTAATAACGGCCAGTGTACTAAATGATATGTATGTCAATGGTGTTTCATTGGAACTGTTGGAATTTATAAGATAAAAATGTCACATGTATAGAGTACCTACCGATATAAATCAGGCAGAAATACCTTGCTTGCCTCAGCATGTTTTTCTGATATCTACTAATTACCTTCAGAAAGTGAGGGAAATTAAATTTACCTTTTCCATAATAGGATTCACTAATGGATTTCTATACATACTAGAACCATAATAATAAAAGATTCAACGGATTAAATTTAATTTTTTCTGATAGTGATGGTTGAGAAAGATATAATATCTTAATTAAACATAGTCTTTTTCAAAATGTTTGTGTTTAGAATGGTTCATTTCTCAGATATATTTTTGCTATGCCATACAGACAATTGACAAAGATATTTTCTGTTACTTTAATGCCCGCTTTTAAAAAATGCAGTAAGTGCTGAATAATTATAATGTTTAAAAAATGTCAATAACTGTGGATAAAAACAAAATACCTGTCACATAGAATGCCCTAGGTTTTCAGATCTATAAATTACTTATATCACTTAAATAACTTATTACATGTACATGGGAAAAATCCTTGTGAGGAATACATGTACCACTAAGACCATGAGGTCAACTTATTGTTTAACTGTTTAAAATTTTGTTACACAATAAGTTTGAATACCCTTTCTTCAACTTAAACAAATTTGCACAAGTATGAACAACATGAAATGCAATACAATTAGCCGATTGTATCATACAAATTGAATTTTCTTCTGAAGGATTTAAAATAAGGTTTAGCATGTGACAATACATATCTATGATGAATGGGCACATTAATTCATAGGTTAAATGACCATAGCAATCCTAATACCCACAAACGTTTAATTAAATTTCATAAAGAATATCTGTTTTGTGTAAAAACAATCTGTTATTATACTTTTTTGGGGTAATTCTCCACCAAGTGAAAGAATATCTTGTTAAAAAGATGGACACATGCTCAGTCCTGTACAGGGAATTCAGTTAGTTACTCAGTATAATAAAAAAAGGAAGTTCATTACATGAGGATTTAATAGCTACATTTCATTCGAGATTAAACATGATTACTTTTCTATTTATCATTGTTTAACATGTATTGCATGCACTAAACTTTTTACCAGCTCCAATTTTATTCTTTGAACTAATTGAAATCTATATTAAAGCACTTTGCAACAATGTAAAACATATTGAATAACTACAACAAAATTACATTTAAAACTTTAAACTGTGTAAGGTCACTAAATAAAAAAAAACATTTAGTACTATGTCAAAAGCAGTATAAGGAGGTATATGAAAATAAGTATCAATTTAAGTATTCCGTTAAAACTTCATTGACAAGGAAGAAACTTGATAAAACATGCATCTTTTTTCTTTAGGTAAGGGCAATTTTCAGTTTTTTCAAATAATGAAAATTTCAAGGGATCATTGTTATGAACATTATACAAAATATCTACCAGAGATTCTCTATATGCAATAATAATGTCTACTACATGTATATGCAGTTTCCTTGACAGAGAATCATTTACAATGTGAATATGTCTACTAAAGAGGAGTGATAAAAGTACATGAATTAATAACATTCCCTTTAGCAAATAAATACACACAAGTGTAAGAAAATCTACGTTGGGACTGTTGACTGCTGAGATTAGCTTTAAAATGTAAATTTCCTACCAAGGATTTTTAACCAGTCTTATGCACATTATTGAGCATTTTGCATTCATAAATAAAACCAGAAGAATTGAAAATCAACTTGTGGTGAAAGGGGAATAGAACCTAATCAATAATATTCATAATTGAAGATAAGGTAGTGTGAATTCTAAAACATCTTGCTGATTAAGCAAATTTTTTTAATCTAGGTTAAAAAAAACTTACATGTCAGATTAACTTGTAAAAGAAAATCAAAATTTGACTTTACAGTCCAATCCAATTGATCACTTTACACCTCACTGCACTTTAATTTGGCTGAAAAATGTGGTAATAAATTCAAGCTGACAAAACTTTATCACTTCCAAGTGCTCTGTGGTATAGGGGTAAAACTAATAAACTTTTAATGTTTATGACACACTTAACTATTATAGACTATGCATCATTATTTATAGGTCCTACAACAAATACTTTGCACTATGTCAAATAGGTGATACAACACTTTAGTTTTTATGCAGTATGGGACATTATCACTCCTAACATTTCCCTTTTTTACTTTCTCTCCAAAAAGCATTTTAAATCTACTGCAAAAGAGTCTTAAAGTAGTGTGCTGACCATTTAGTTTCCAGTAAAGTTTCACTTTTTAGATTTTTGTCAGTCCTACATGTACCATAGGCATTCTTGACTTACATGTACTTTCTAACCGAACTGTTTTGCTTCTGCTCATGTGTCCACAGAAAAATTAATTTTAGATAGCAGAATAACTTACAGTGCTAAAAATCACAGTACTCAGGGGCTACACTGGTCCTTATAAAACTGACAGATAGGATTAATTATGCTTGACTTATTACAACATTACTAAAATAATTTCATAGAGACATTATATAGGCTATTCTCATTACTGGCATACAATCACATGCACATTTAAATGTTCAGACAAGAAGCTTAATTTACAAAAAGTATATTTTGTATATAATTCGTCTTATGAGATTTCTCAACAAATTAATGTTTAAGGTCCAGTTAAATTTTCAGAGCACTGGCTACTGGGCCCCTACAAAGCTTAATATTATTATCTTTAACTAGTTTTAGAAGTGACAACAAATCATAATACATGTATCTACAGTTCAGGGCCCCAGAAAAAAACTCCTTTTCAAAAGCTTTATAATGTACAATATGAAATATAATATACAGTAGATCCTGCCATTAGATGTAGACAAAAATGACATAAATCATCCTTTACTCAAATAAACCAACACCAGAAAAAAAAACTAATTTTGTAATTGAATGACTCTGATATTCAATGCATATTTGATGTCTCTGCAAATTACAGTAAAATCTTCCTGTCTCTATGGTAATTTAATATATTTTTATTCGAAAATTTGCATGCTAACACAAATTCTTATAACTGATTATCTTTAAAGTTTTCTGATTTTAGATATAGAGTATGATGCATGTTTCAGTGACCAAAATTCAAATCATACATGATTTATTGATGAAACAATTTTATTCAATATCATGGGAGGCTTTTCTTACAACAACAAAAAACACAAATCTTCATCCAGACGATGACAATGAATTAGGACAGAAATAAAAAATGTTTAGTAAAATCCAATCTTTATTCTGATTGGATATATGGAAGCAAGTACCATATAAACATGTGTACATATCCGAATTGTACTATTGCTACACATGTATAATGGTCAATGTTAATATTTGGACAACATATAACATATCCGGTTTCATATTGCACCTCGAGTCTAAACTAGTTCGTCTGCAAGGCGGCAAGGTTAAAATAGGATTTGTTCTTCAAACTGTTTACTTATATATTGTTAAAAATGAAATAGATCGGTTAGTACTAAAAAGTTAAGATTTACTTTGCACAAAATAATGGCATGGCATTGTCAGTGCACTTGAAATCATCATAGCAACCGTTTTCCGAAAGGTATCGTGATTGGAAAAGTGGAAAACGTGTCAAATCAAAGACATGACTGCATAAAATTCAGGGTATAAGACTTAGTTTTAATGTTTGGTCTCTTTTACTCACATGATAATTGTGGAGCCATCTTTCTAGCTTGTCCTGCAACACAGTGAACGTGCCGATGTTAACCAGTCGTCTCAGAGATTCCGCCATTTTCGACGCTTTTCGATCAAGGCTCTCGCAACGATGATATGCGCATGCCCAAGTTAAAAAGTATTGTGCTGATCATGTGACTGTATCAAAGTGAAAGTGGAAGTAGATGTGAATTTTATCTATGAATAATATTGTAATTATGAGCATTCTGTTCCCTGCTAGCAAACCATGTATTTCATGAAGCACATTTTTTAAAATAAACTTCGTACCTAAATATTTTTAGTTGTGTTTTAAATGTGTAGGGGCACTAGACCATATTTAAGGCCCCAAAATATCATCTCTCTTGTCCAGACCAATACATGTTTGGGCCTACGGCACTGTTATATATCACTGCAAAAAAAAAAAACCAAAACAAAGCAAAACAAAAGCAAAAACAAAAAACAAAAACAAAAAAACTACAGGGTTGTTACAAAGAGTAATCAAGGGAACCAAGATTCTAGCGGAAATCAAAAGAATGTAAACCAGGGACAAAGACCAGACATGGAAAACAGACATACACAACAAAGAACATAAAGTAACTGAAATCATACATACAAAGAAACAAAAGTAAATGAACACCTCGGACTCCACTAAAACTGGGAGCATAGACCAGGTGCCCCGGTAGGGTAAGCGGTAGGAGAAACAATGAAACGTATTGGAACGGGAGGTTTAGCCACTACTGATAAACCTGGTTTGAAGCACCTTCCATTTTGAAGTGCCTGTACCAAATCAGGACCATTCTTTCCGGATTTCAGTCTGATATTGCCATTTGTTATACGGAATTCCCTTTGACTTCATACATAATATTTTGTTCATTTTTGTTTGACTATATTATTCTTCTTCGCGTGCTCTTGTTATGGAGACACAGGGGCTTGCTTCCATTACCAAATATTTAGCCCGACTAGTATAAAACACGATCGAACTAGTCGGGCTGCATATTTAATAGTAGGAGCAAGCCCATGTGATAGAGATTAATTAAACCCCAAAAATTTCAATTACTCTTAAAAAATATCAACGCTCAGTTCTTAAAATAAACCTTAATTAGATAATGTTCACAAGGTGCAAACTCTGCTTCTGTAAGATTATCTTCCCCAATGAAGGTTCCTTTTAATATTAAAAAACTCCAAAATATACTGCTTTTTTAAACATGTTTAAATTATAAATCAAAGATGTGATCATGTATAGTTTTGTTCATACGAGCGCCTTCCATTTAATCAAGGATTTACAAATAGCAACATATATTTAACCCCTTGATTTAATTTGATTTGTCTGCCTAGAGGAAAAAGCTACTTTTTTCAACTAGAAGTAGAACAAATGAACATCGCGGAACAAATCAAAACATGACTACTTTGTTCATATTGGCGAAATATGCTCACATTTTTTTAAATGCCGGATCTACGTTCGAGCCTTAAAATCTTTAAGTATGAATACTATTATAGGCAGCAACCATTTGATTTTAGGGGGTATGGAATCTTTTTTTTTAATTAAAAGTTTGTTTCTAGATTAAAAAAAAAGAAGATATAATTTGTCGCCGGCAATGTGAACAAAAAATTGTGTTTTGCTCTTAGCTTTGAAAATACGTATCCGGATATTTGATACAACCCCCTTCCGAATTGTACAGAAAGTTAGTGTACACTTCTGTTTTTCAACCAATCGTTGGGTTTTGCGCCACCACTCAAAACATTAAAAAAATGTGTAATAGTATGTTTTTAAGATAGTTTGATTCTTTTTAAGATGTCTACAGAGGCGAAAAGAAAATCAGGTAGCTAATTAAGCATCATACTTAAAAGCATGGTAAAACTGTTTACTCGTACAGTCGAAGCGTTACCGATGGGGAACAACTTTACTGTATACTATAGACGTGTAGTGTACGTACACTTTGTCGTATACTATTAAATTAAATGTGATATTTAAGTCCAATAGAATTTAGCTATAAATATTGTGAAGTATCTTGTGTTTTCAAAAATATGTATCCTTTTTGAGATTCAGTCAATCAGTGTTCTTAGTGGTCAAATCAGTAAACAGTATTATTGATTGCTTTTTCCTCTGATGTTTACCTCATCCCAGTGCAACCAGAAATTCCAATATTTTGCAATAAAGAATAGGCGAAAATATGTCCAGATCATACATGAACATGTATGTCATCAAGGTTAGGTCAAGAGATGTTTACTATAAGAGGCATACAAATGTAGTATAATGTATGTAAATCAGCTCAATGTACTATACATTGTGTAACTTTCTTTTTACAAATTTTTTTTGTCAGCCATTGCAATCACACACTTTGCTCACCCTTTAAATTATATGCTATCCAAATTAAATCCTTAATATTGACTTTCAACCTACAATAATACAAACAGAATTGATTTATCATTTGCCACATACATAAAAATCTGTATGAGGCATTCCTAACTAACATGATATTGACCATGGGCTCTTTGTTATCATACCCATTGTCAGCCTATGGTCAATATCATTTTTTTAGCTTTTGGGCCCTTAGGCTAATATCATGAACTAGGGGTGATAATGTGTATGATATGAAAAATGCCATGTTATAATCTATAAACACGCATGACCAAGAAATGTTATTTTACCTTTGTACCGGAACCTGGTTAAAGCAATAAAGGCAACCAGTGACCTTATTTCATTTGTTACATCACCATTTATAATCATGATAATTTACATGTACTTTAATAGATTTAAATTTAATAGATGGATATCCAGACTATGTGTATAGAAACAAAACGAGTCCATCACTTGTTTTTGATTTTATTGAAGGCTTAACCTCTGGAATGGGGTTAAACCAGTATACCTGCACATGTATTTTTACCCTTGACTTCACATTTGTACTGGTTGCTAATACAAGGAGAAGTTCTTGTTTGGTTAAACCATTTGTTCCCTTAAATCTGTTCACCTTACATATATACATGTACATGTATATTTCCAGGTCTGTGATTTAAGTTTAAAAGATATTATCCATTTGTTAGGAACTTCAGTTAACTTAACAACAAACAAGATATACATGTAAATAATACAATGTATCCATGAACTACTTGCACATGTACATGTATGTGCAATGGATTTATTGTTTTACATTGTAGTTCTAAACCAACATTGTGTGATTTTTAAAAAAAAAATCCAGTTTGGAAATTCAATACATTTATATATTTTAGAACTGTATTTGCTGAAGTTTCAAAAGTACAGAGAAGAAAAAGAAAAATTAAGGAAAGACAATGGGTAGTACATTAATTGTTTTTATGCTCTCGTAAACTCACTCACATGGATTTATTTACATGTACCACAAACAAGAATATGTTTCATTTAACTAAAACCATTTGTGTAAAAAAAAGTCCTTTGAAGTTTTTCAAGAAATAGCCTGGATATACTTTATCAATGGGAAAACTATACAAAAATAGAATGCATCATTTCACTAGCCCAAATTTGTTTCTAAATATATTCTTGCTACTGGCTAGTTTCTTTAACATCCTGACTTTTTCATTTGAATACTCAGTGTGCAAGTAGAAACCAAAAAAATAATAAGAATAGCAGTATATAATATTGAGGTTTTTAAACATCTGGTTAAGTTCGCATTCTGTACATGTACTTTGTCTAACATAAATGTATCACTGTTTACCACCTTCGATACTTACATGTACATGTAGCACTCCATTGGTATTTCTGACATTAAGTTATTATCAATTAGAAAAATCAAAGTATATTCTAACTGTAGTAAACTTCTTTTCATTGTAGGAAACATACCTTTGAACCAAAGCCAGTATTGAAGCCAAAAAATGCTGTACAGAAATCAGCCTTTCATATTAGGACCACTAATGTAGTAAAAGCAAAGACATGCAAGGAAAAGAGCAAAGAAAATGAAAAGCCAATTGTAAATTCAACAAAAACTGTATCCTCCTTTCCACACAAGGCAAAAGTTACTTCAGTGAAAAGAGTTCCAAACTTTGAACTGCTGAAGAAGACATTTCCAGTTAGCAATAAGGCTGGTCCGAACCCTGAGCCAAGGAAAAGTTTTTCAAACTGTAATGCTAGGAAATCACTTGGACACACAGAAAAGCCATTTAAATTAGAAAAATCTAGACCTTTTTTATCAAAACCTTCACAAAATAAACCTGTGGTAAATAGTAGAAAGTCAACTGGAAGTGTAGTCATCTCTAAAAATAGCCAAACCAATACTCGAAAGAGTTTTTCATCATATAATCCAACCAACCCACAAAAGAGTTTCTCTAGTGAAAGTGCAAATAGAAATAGACATACTTGCTCAACATCTTTACAATTCAAAGAAAAAACAGGAGTTTCAAAGAAAAGACGCTATTCAGATACACAAAAACATAATAAGAGGGAAAGAACTAAACCGACCAGTATTCTGAAGAGAAAGTCGTGCTTTGCTAGCTTTGATGTAGAAGGAAATATTCAGCTTGGAAAAACTCCAGATCATGGTCGTTCTGTACGGTTTATCAGTCCTGATGTGCAAGACCACAATTGTTCTGATAACAAATACAGGAAAACTTCTAAACGACCTGTTCAGACATCTGACAGATTACCTACACCAGTCAGTATGGGAAAGGGACAAGTCAGTAATCATGGGAACATGAAAAGACAAACAACTCCAAAACAGTCCACTGTTAAGAAACCAAGACCA
The DNA here is from genome assembly GCA_037379345.1 of Perna viridis. NCBI lineage: Eukaryota > Metazoa > Mollusca > Bivalvia > Mytilida > Mytilidae > Perna > Perna viridis. The sequence goes on from CM074520.1 coordinate 3,177,647, forward strand.
AGTGGACAGCCAGCCCAAATTGCTATGAGGTAAAACTTCATCTGTTTAGTAAAATCAATTAAATTCTTCAGCAAGGTAAACAGTTCTTGTTTTGGTTTCTATTTCTATTATGATTATGGTATTTTTAAAGTTCCTTTGTAAACTTGTAAAAAAAAAAAGTTAACTTCTCTCTTACAGCAAACTATTTTCATGTAATAGTGAGTCAAGTCTCAATATCTAGAAATTTCACATCTCTGTTAACTAGAAAACCTGAAAATTTTTGTTCATATAAATTTTTATGTCTAATCTGGTCACAAATCTTGCACTCTTTTGAAGTTCTTTCCTTAGGTACAAAATATTCATGTTTAGAATGCTTTCTTTCAGACCCCAGTGCTTTCATTAAGAGCTGGTACCGGTACTTTTACCCGGCTACGGTAGCGTCTGGTACCGGCAGAAAAAAAATAAAAGCAAAAAAATCATGAGGAAAACTCTAGTAAATAGATATCTAACATCGTTCCGTCTGTAGGCTACGGGTATGTCTCCAAAATCGCGATCTTTAGTGTTTATTATTGTTTATATAATTGGTGTCTTCATCGAGGTCCGCGTCGGAATCTAATTGGTAAAGCGCTTTAACCTACGACAATTTAAAGTAGTGTCAATTTATAGAAAACATGTGGTGACTTAGCAATCACCGATTATTTTGTGCAGAACAAAAAGCTAAACATAGGTGAAGATTCTATGAAAATGTGTCAAAAATATGCTGTTCATATTTGGAATTGCCCCATACCCGTCATTTTCCTGATATTTGTCGTGATTTGCGCAGACGAGTGCAGGAATTTTTAGTGTTGACAATGAGTCAACATGTGAAACGAACTTTTACAGAATAAGATTTAAGGGACGACCATTCAATTTGGCGAGGAGGGGGAGTTTTGGTAAAAATGTTCTGGCAACCCTAAGTTTGAAAAGGACGTCTCACAAGAATATAAAAAAATATTGGATCCGAGATTCAACACTGCTATAGATAATAATAGAAAATAAATACATTGTAATGTTTAAAAAATTCTGTCTGTCTAAAAGTCAACCAGACTAATACTGCCAGCCTTGTTCTTTTTCAGAAGCAAAAAATTTCTTATCAGACTATGATTTTTAGAAGAACATTTCACAATGCAACACATGCAATTGCTCTACATATCACAGTAATAATTAGGCAATAAACAACAACAAAGTTTTATTATGAAAATAATCAGCACTAGGAACCACCACGTTATGGAATTTCATTTAATAAATATTTAGTTTTGTTTCTATGCTTTTATTTGCATGTGTTATTTTTCAAATTTTGTAACAAATAAATAAAAGCTGAAGAACAAAATATGACATTTATACCAATATTGTATAAAATGGTATAGTATTTGTCAACAAAGTTTACCAGCATCAGTCTAGAAATGGATCTGGTGGGAATCATGGGGAGCTCCTGGTTTTCATGGTTTTGAGACTAAATCAGTTAAACAAAACTGAAGCAAATACTGCAGACTTAATCCCATATTTTCAAGTCAAAATTTAAATCTCAAAATGGCTAACAACCAGGAGCAGCCCCAGACCCCTTGCCGAATATATTTGGTACCTCCTACCTTCTGTAAAGTACCTCCTGTCAGAAAAATTAATGAAACCCCTGAGACCGTGTGTCACAGTTTTAAATATGTTAACAGCTATGACAAAAACTTTTTATAAACAAATTGATTTCCAACCAATGTTAATGAGCCTCACAATTTACCATGATTCTACATTGTACATGTATATATGGGATTTTAATATTTCTTGTTTAAAATAGAAGGTTATTGACCACACATTTTTAAGAAATGGATCTTATGTTGCAGGAACAAGTTAGATGATTGGCTGAAGTCTAAAGGGAAGACTCCTTCAAAGTTCCGCCACTTAATGTGTTTCCATGAAAAGGACAGCAATGAACCAGACGTTGAGACTGATTCCTGTATGAAGAGCTCTCTGTCTATTGATGAACTTACAGAACAGGTCTGTACCATGTATTTGATACATGTACAATACACCCAGAGAGGGAGGATTCTCTTTCTTATATTTCAGTGTCCAGTAGATCACTGAGTTTTGCAGAGTCCACTCCGAAAATCCTCCAAGTGATTTCTCCCATCTGGGAGTATTTTATTGCCTTTTTGGGAGTATATAGGTTTCACTCCAAGTATTTTATTACCTTATGTATTGTAATCATGTTCACCTGACAGGTATGACAGGATGTGTGTAGTACTTCAAAGGATAATCAGGGCAATAAAAAAATTCCCAACTGGGAGTATTTCATTGCTTTTGGGGGGAAGTATGCCAAGATAACTCCAGGATTTTTATGGCATTTTTTGGGAATTTCCAAAAGTCACTCCGAAAAAGTGACTTCAAAATGGGAGTTTGAAAATCTATACTCTTTGGGTGTACTGTATTATTGCTATCTGGTCCTACATGCAAGGACCATTGTAGTGGGCGACTGAGTCGAAATAGTCGGTTTTTTGTTTCAAACTTCACTGTATATTACCACAAAGGAGAAGTTAGTCGCCCTTAAAATCTGAAACATCCCCCTTTTATATTTCAAAATCTACAAATAATATCCAGTAGAGCATCAGTGATTCTTTAAATACAACTTCATTGTGTGTTTTCACAGCTGAAATGAGACGATTCACAGCAGGTCACTACACGTTTCCGCCCTGCTTCTAACACTCATCTGATCTCCCATCGAATACTCAATCGGAACTTCTCTAGAATTTACGCTGACATTTATGAAAATGAATATATACACAACACACCTGTCACTATGATATCAAATTTGGACTCTTAAATTGATAAAGTATTACACTTAATACCATAAATGTATTAATATATGACTGTTAAAAATGTTACTGCTTACTGTACACATGTCAACATCGAAGGATCTGAATGCGTAACATCAGTTGATTGGAAGTCACCCTGAAGTGACAGTAAACATAATAAACTATAAATTAATTATCCTTTGTTTTAGTTTACAAATAAATACTTACTGAAAATTAAAATTTATCATGGATTAAATGAACATTGCACACTGAAGATTTCCTCAGATCTATTATGCCACAATATATAGACAACATCGTGAACAGTTTAAAAATCGTTTTCAAGAGAGTGGTTTGTTAGAAAAAATGCAAATATTACAGCCTCTTCACATTACTTCTGCTCACAAAAAAGGAGAGTTGGTAACATTTGGAAACCAAAGTGTTACTGTTTTAGCTGATCATTTTGCCATCCAAGTAATTGACAAAGAACAAGTGCCTACAGAATATAAACAATACAAAAGGCTTGTTACAGGTTCTTTTCAAACTTCCTCCCTTAGTGAAATTTGTGAAAAACTTAGCATGAATTTATGAAGATATAATACCAAATATTGTAAAACTTGTTCAGTGCTGCACACTTCTACCAGTGAATAGTGAAACATGTGAAAGAGGATTCTCTACCCAAAATCGAATCAAGTCAAGGTTGAAAACCAATTTAAACAATAGCTCAGTGAATGTCTTGATGAGAATAAACTGTGGTGCATGTGTAAACAATAAGTTTTTAGACATCAGATTGACTAGATATGAAATTTTATAATTATTTAATGTCTTTTTATTGAAAAAAAATATATCAAATACATTAGTTAATGATCTTATACCTTTTGTCTTTTGCATAGTCTTAGAAAGATGAAGTTGTTCAAAAAAGGAATGTCATTATATGATAACATCATTCAAAATTTAAATTTAACTAATGAAACCTGCACATACTGAGAAGTCTCCCTGAGATTTGAAACTTCTCTTTATTTTTCTTTGAGGGAGAAGTGAAGTCTCCCTGAATTTTGGGTCTAGGATGGTCCCTGTACATGTATGTCAATTATAATGAAGATAAGCTGTGATGACAACTATCCAAAGTATTCATATTCAAATAAGAAATCAACAACAAAGAAGGCACAATATAGCCTGAAAATTCATGAACTTTACAAAGATCTATATTTCAGAAATCCATTATGGACAGAGAAGACAGTGTGGTGGTCAACTTGGCTGATCAGTTCCGAGATGCTGCTCTGGAGGAACTGGACTCCATGTTAGAAGAGTGTTCTACTCTGTATGAGGCTGTAAGTACTGTATATATCCACATGCCAAACATGTCTATTGACCAATTATAAGTGGTCACAGTAATTTTATAGAAATGATACTATAACTTTACTACATTTGTGATAGTGGAGGTTACATTTACATTTTTTAATTATTTCAATAGCTGACAAACAGCACAATATGTGTGACTGTAAGACTCTTCTTGAAAATATTCTGAAGGTAAGATATTCATCTTTAACATTTGACAGGTTTACATGTCTTAAATAACATGCAAGATACTACATTTGATTTAATTACATTGACAGGGTTGTCCAGGAGATGACATTCTTAGATGGTTAGACTCAATTGAAAAGAACATCAAACTATCCAAAACCTATGCCAAGTTCTACATCTGTAAAGCTCAAGTGTTAAAATCTTCAGAAAACTTGGAAGATGTTTTAAAGGTGTATGAAACAGCTGTTGTAAATGGAGCACAGGTAGGTTGTCTACATAGACTGTCCAAGGTATTTGGTAAGGAATTAAAAAAAAAAACTATGATTTAGGATTTTTTTGGAGGCAAGATGAAGGTTTAAGGGTCTTCCTCATGTAAAATTAAACATGACAACTTGTTTAAAATAAGAAATATTACATGAAAATTGCAAACCACTTTTTGAAGATCTGTGTATCCATAACTCAATCATTCAAAAACAAGATCTTAATCATTACAATGTATACATGTACATCTGCCTGTAATAATAATTACAATGTATACATGTACATCTGCCTGTAATAATCTTGAACTTATAATTAAACAACTTGGGACAAATCATTAAGGCATAATAATGCTTAATGAATAACAACTTCTTATATGTAAAAATAAATCTTCAATAATCAATATCATACACATAATGACACTTATAATTCATTCAGCATAGTTGCCAATTGCTCACACATAACAGTATACAGAGAGAGATGAGTGTACATTTGAATTTGTGTATTATGTTAAATTGTATTTTAAAGTACATTTTACTGACCTTTTTGTCTTCATTTTATTACTTTAAACACACATTGTGCCTTTTTAATGCATAGACCTATGTTTATTGTGTGTTTTTAAATGTAAAGGATTGCTTATATTACTTTAAATGGTGTGACCAAAAAATTATGATAAGTTCATTGTTTTCAAGTTTGTAGGTAAATCTTACCTTATAAAATTCTGTTAACATTTTCTCTGATTGCACAATTTAGACTTACATTTCAAAATTATTTTTTGAATAATAACAAATGAGAAAAAGTTTGCAAAAATGAACTTATCATAATTTTTTAACGATGAAGATCCTTAAACCTTCATTAGCTTTTAAAATTTATAACTGAATTAATCTAACATTTACTTATAGCCATCACTTGAGTTGGCAACAGCTCTGACTGGAATTGTGAAAGATGTATGTCAGGAACGAGAGAAGAAAGCCAGAAGGAGAAGTGTAAATGAAGTTCAGGCAGAAAATATCTTTGAGTCCAGTGCTATAAAGTATACTGTCAGACAAGTCACTCCATTCTCAAAAAAGTATGTTGATGATATTTGTGACTTTATTTTTTTTGGTATATAGTTTCAAGTTTAACTTTTTTATTTGACTTTAATAAGAACACAAAATAAAAGACTTCCTTGTGAAATAATCTGTGGTTTTGTTACCCTGAATTTACCTCTGTTTCCCCTACCAAATTATTTCAAAATCATGCAAAATTCCCCAAAATATTAGTTTACTCAGTCTTTTCTATTCTCTTAAAGTCAATTTTCTTCCCAAATCCAACAAGAGGGTCATTTTTAAAAAGAATAACAAAATCACTGAGTAAATCAAATGTGGTCAAACTCAATTGCCAGTTATTATTTAAAGATCTTGTGGTTTTAGGCTCTGGTCTCATTAATACTAATTACTTCTCTAAGAATCAGGCAAAATGTGTAAAGATGTGGCTCATGAAAAAAAATAAAATAAATTGCATTGTCCAAGTGTTAATACCTCATAACCTCCAGAAATTTCTATCAAAGTGTTTGCCATTTTAAAATATTGATTGGTGAAATTTCGTCAAAGTATATTATGAAAAAATAGTGGTTTAATTTCCATGCACATTTTTCCTATATAAATAGTCAAACGATATTGTCAGAGATACTTCAGGATAAATTTTAGTAACTTTTAGATTTTTTTCTGGATGTATTGAATAGTTTGAGGCAACAAATACCAAATTTAGAAAAATGATGTGCCACTCATTGCCTGATTCTCACACAGAATGGTACTTAATAATTTGGAGTATAATAATTTGCTTAAGTATGCAATGGAAAAATTTTGATTTTAAAAGCACTATACTAAACCAGTTTTATGTCAGAAGATATTAAAGTAATTTGTATGGAAGTGTTGCAAAATATTGTTTTCAATTAGCAGTCATTTATGTAAATGATAAAAAATTAAGAAGTGAGTATGTTTTTTTTAAGACGGAGGAAGTCAGCCAGTGATGCCAAACCCACATCCCCTTGTGTTGTCATAACTCCTGTCCGTCGATCAACACGAAGGAGTATTTCCTGTCTTCCCAGCAGTCTACAGGACAAGACACCAACCTATAGATCCCTGGAGGATGTATCAGATACAGACAGAAAAAAGACGCTGTACTTTCCGAATGAAGCTATAAATGATGACTTGTACAATTGATTATTACAGTTTTTGTAACAATGGAGCTTTCTGTTCATTCTGTAAATCTATTAAAATTGTTTTTATTCAGAAAAGGATAATTTAAATGAATCAGTAGACTTGTTTCACTTTCCTTCTCACGAGGTTCTTCCTACCCAAATTTTGTTTCATCACTGCTGAAAAACTTGCTTCTCTTAACCAGGTTTTGCTGAATGTACTCATTGTTCAGCTTCATAATTTCTGAAGGAACAAGGTAATATTTGTGTAAGAAGAGACCATAATGCCGTTTATATAAAATAACAATCCTTCAAACCCAAACATTTTGTGTACACCTTCAGATATACTAATCTTATTCTAAATGAAAATAATAAAGACAGCCCCTCTATGAAGTAATTTCAGTGTTGACACTAAAAATATCATATACAAAATGTGTATAGTGTAAGATAACTAGTATGAAAGTAAATACTATTGGATTATATCTCAGAGATATTTTATGAGCTACATGGGAAATACTTTTTCATTAATTAAATTTGTTTTTTTATTATTAAGAAACTTCAGCCGCAGATTATTGTGTAACAGGAGTAAATGTATATAAATATACATATAAATATTACACAATATCAATCACATACATGTACAATGACAAAAACAATGAATCATTACATCAACATACAAATGATAAATCAATTTAACAACTTTTGGATTTTTTTAATGAAAATTGATAAATTTATCAATACTTTTACATTACAATATTTTAATATACCATATATATTTTCTCTATTAGGATACCTACTATAATAACTCGGAATAAATTTTCTACTGATATCTAAAACTATATTGTTATTACATTCAAATAAATAATGATATTCTTCCCCAAGACCAGATCCACATACTGTACACAATCTTTCATCCCTTGGTATATTCCTCCATCTACCAGTTTTGATAGGAAATTTAATATTACAAACCCTTAATTTACAAGTATGTACCCATTGCCCCGATTTTAGTTTTAAAAGATAAGATGCCAATTGAAATTCATGTTTAAAATTAGAGTAATATTCCCCTCTAGATGAATTGTTCATATCAGTGAACCATCTTTGGATAAACGGGCCCAATATCTACCATATACCATAAAATTTGGTGTAGATGATCTTACTCCCAATATGCGTTTACAAAATTGAAGGTGTAATTTTTCAACAGTAGCTTTATTTTCAATCCCCCATATTTCTGAAGAATATATTAAATAAAGGCCCATTACTCATTTTTTTCATTGACAGAATAATATTTTCTTGATATAGGAGAAGATTTCACATTTATATCATTATGTTATTGCGCTTATAATATTAGTAGCATTATATTGTTTTACTTCACTAAATATTTTGTATTTATATGACCAATCATATTTTACTATAAAAATTGTATTTTATATGCCAATATCTAAAACTATGCTTCATAAATAAATTCCATCATTCATTAAATATTTAGTGTGTGTGTGTGTATTAAAAAATTGAGGTCAATGAAGTTTTGGAGCATTTTTAAGGTTCTGCGTGTAATGAATATTATTTTTAATGCACAGATGAAGTTGCCATGATGTTGCCTGCTTGAAGTCAAAACGACTGTTCTTCTTGCTTTGAAATGAAAAAAAAATGTCTTATGCAGCAAAAAGGCAATAAACTGCACTGACGTGATAAAAAAACATTAACATACCAATTTGGTTCAAATGAGTAAAAAACTTGAACCCTCATCTGTGTTATTTTTATGTCAAGTCTGTGCACTGTTATTATCAATTTACAAACTATTTATTAGATTGAAGTCAAACACTCACGTCTTACTGATGGACGATATATGGTAAATTTCTTGGTTATCTGCCCCCAAACATCTCATGAACATTCCTCATTACCCATATTGCTTTGTAAATAAAAAAAAAATCCTTTCTTCTGTCTGTAAACAGTATTAAAAGCCACCTGCATCACTTTCATATTGCTATAAAAAGTAAGAATTACATTTCTCCATCACTGGTTTTCATGAAAAATGGCTTAAGAATGAAGAAATTAACTTTGAATTGCCTTAAATTATTTTTATGTTGTTTTACACATCGTTGCCAAAGTTTGTTTTCTTTTTGTCGTATTTATGTTGTCAAATTTGTCAAATGAATTTAACTTCAATGATATTTTACCATGCAAAATATACTAGAGTCATTTTTCTGACATGTCCATTATCCTGTCGCTACTCAATCCACCCCATAGTGAAATGTCATCCTTGAGATCACAGATATCATAGCAGTGCTGAATAGGATTAGTGAGCAAAATAGCATTGTTGGCATGAATGAATTAAAATATTGTTTTTTTTTTTTTTTTTTTCTTCAAATTTACACATTAATATATGGATTTGTTTCTTTTTCGATATCACATACAATTTGAGTATTTTCTTCGTAAAATTGAACCATACTAGATTTTTGCAGATTTTGTTGTGTAAACAAGAAATTTTGAAATTGTTTTTTTTGTTGTTGTAGCTCTTACTTGTTTGATGAAGTCCAATAAAAACGTTTTGTTCTCAAGTTAATTTGATTTTACTGTCAAATCAAATTATTAAATGATTTTATAGCCATAATTTGAGAAATTGATTACTTCATACAAGTTGTTGCTTTCTTATCAATAATAAAGAAATAAAATTTGATATGTAAATTTCATTTCTACATTGATCCACAACTAGAAGTAGGATGCACATAACTCGTATGATCGACACACAGGAAGTAGTTGATTGATGAAAATGAAATTGTTGTACAATTATGCCTATGCTGCAAACCAAATCTGTAATCTTTCCCAGTACAAGATGCAAGTCCACCAGGATTCGGACAGATGTCTTGTAAATGAAAGAAGAATCCATAACCAAGATGGAAGTAGCACATCATGCTAAGCTTTATACAAGGCTCTGGAGTTAAAGATGAAGAAAATATCTAAGACATACATGTACTGTTGTAAGGACAGAAGTAAAACCTAGGCTATTGATTGAAGCCTTAATGTTTACAAATTCTTGGAATTCTATTTACAATTGGTGTTGGTTATGAGTGATTTTATAGGTCTATGCAAATCTGTTTTGTATTTTGTATTTTCTAAGTATGTGAACTGCCCAAGTCTGGTTACAGGACTGACTAAAATTTAGGGAATTTAAATTATCTACATGTATACAGTAAAAACATGAAAAGTTGGATTAGCTACATCTTTCCTTTAATTACCTCTGAAAACTTATCACATATGGGTACATTAGATACAACTGGACCCATATGTTTTACTACAGTAGAATAAAAACTTCAAACCTAGTCGGGTAAGAAAGATCACAGGAAAAAATAAAATTTCTACAAATGTTTCATTGGATCAATGTTAAAGTCTATAATAAATACATGTTAAAACAATTATTCACAAAAGACATAAATATCACAGATAATTAATTCCTGCCATGAATGGGAACATCTGAAACTATAAATTAGTTACAGAGTTGTAGTCAAATGAGAGAACACTTAGTCTTATGTATAAAAAAAACTAATAAATACATGGAAAATATAATTTAAAATGCAATAAAGAAAACAGAGCATTTGGTTTCCTAGTATTGAAAAAAAATATACAAAAACACAATCACAAATGTGGATGGTTTGTCAAAATGAAGATACATTGTATATGGTAAGGGCTATTCCAGTAAAACATGAGGGGAAGGCACTTTTCTTCTATGTATATAGGTGGGTGTTCAGGTCTCTTACTACAAAACATCAATAGAACATTTATGGGTGGCCTCCCCTGGTGAAAAATTATCTCTCCCTGCAGGTACCTCATATCTTAATGAAAAAGCCTCAAATAGAAAAAATCTCATTTTGTCAATAATTGCTGGTTACCAAAAAAAAACCCAACAGATAAAATAGTAGCTTCCTACAATAAAAAGAGCTACATTGACTAGGGGGAGATAACTTCTACATAATTACCTAAACTATTTAAGCCTAGTAAGATTTTTTTTTTATAACTTATAACTTCTAGTAATTACACAAAAAAGAAAAACTTTATATAGAACACAGTTATCTACCAACTTAAAAACAGATGGTATTTTCAAGCATATGCAGACGGTTTTTTTTGAATCACTTATCATAATATTTTATCTGTTTGCATTGAACAATAATATGATGCTGTATATCTTTTCTACAAAAATTGATACTACTACACACCATTATAGGAAACATAGCAAACAACAATTAAGAACTATCAACCGGTAAGTTTAAGATTGTCTTACATGCATTGAAATACATTTACCACATTATACATAAAGAAATAAAAATTTTTCTTTCTGCAAATCAAAACTTTGTTGTGGGTCCAACATATCAAAAAATTATGATCTGTCTCAAACCAAAGGTATATAGAGTTACTGATTGTATACTGATTGAAAGAATAGTTACATAGACAATGTAAAGATAAGTTATAACATAGAAATATAAACAGTATATAGACAAATAATCAACAATAACAAATGTAAATGGAATTACAAAAACTTTAAATACCAAAAAATAGTTGTAGAAATAAAAAAAAATATCAAAATGCCACCTAGAACAATAGAAACTAGAAAAAACTGAGCAATTATCACTAACACAACACTTTAACTCCAAAATTTGAAAACATGTAATATCGATTTCGATCAAAATCTAAAATGGGAGTATGTAATGAAGATTCTGTGAAAGTTTCATTTAATTCCATTTGGTGGTGTAAGAGGAGCAACGGATAAGAAATAGGTACCCCATGTTCATAAATTACTAAGTCCATGTTGTGCAATGTGGAACCCCCAAATGCTTTGGATCAAAATCTAAAAATGGAGGTGTACAATGGGAATATATAATGAAGATTCTGTGAAAGTTTCATAAAATTCTGTCAGGTTGTGCAGGAGGAGTAAAGGATAGGAGATTGGTACCTCAATGTGTAATAGACGGAAAGGACAGACAGACACCTTTATCAATATATACCCCCCATTTATATAAATATAACATTACAAGCTAAATAAATATCTATTTTTTACTAATTCATGAATAAACAACCCATTAATCAACAAATACATACTGGTATCCTGTTCTTCATCGAATCCAATTAAAATTCCCTGATACATTACTTAAAAAGTAAGCTAGCTTATATAGAATTTCTCCAAATACAAACAAAATGTCTATTTTGTATTGCTTGAACCCTTTCTATCATCTAAGATACATTTAGAGTTACTCTATTACTTTCCTCACCTAGTCTACTAAAAATATCACATATCAGTCCTTCCAGTTAGTTAAACAAACATCTAAGAAATGGCTTAGTATATGCAACACTGATGTCATGGTTTTCACAAAAGAAAATTTATTTTTTAGTACAAAAAAATATTGTTTACCCTTGTTAACTACACAATATCATTTTGGTTCAGCTGAATTAATATAAAAATCAACATACAGTTGAACCTCGAAATGTCGAACTCGGAAAACTTGAACTGATTACAAAGTCCCAGCAAAACTCCCCTTACTCCAATACAATTTTACCTCGGATGAATCGAAACCTCGGATAACTCGAGGTAATCAATCAGTCCCCTTGATAGGACTTCGAGGTTAATAACCCTGTCTCGAAGTCAACTAATTAGACAGAAAACTGATTGCTTTATTACAAACCATGATCAAAGTGTGTTTTAACGACAATTAGCGTGGCTTTAAAAATTAATTTGTTGACACTCTTTTTGGTTTGATTTGTTTATTTAATTAATTTAAAATTGTGCGTTGTTAAAAGAAACAAATTGTACGAATAACACAATAACACGTTGGAATTTACTCTAACAGTGATATCGGATATTTTGATAAAAAATTTTTAAAATACAGATGAGTTGTAATGGTATCTGAAATGAAACATCGAACAGACGATAGTAAGGGTATTTCAACGACTACATTCGTTTCGCTAGTGAATTTGAAATTTTATCGTAATGATGTAGAGCACATGGTTTGACGATACTCCTGATTGTGAATCAAACAAAGCAGCATGTTATGAACTATGATGTTTTTGGTGTAGAAAAAATGAAAAGGAAATTTCACTAAAACACTTGGTGCTGTTCAGTATTTCACAACATACAAAAAAAAATATCTTCCGATATGAAACGCAAGACATTATGAAGTACCGTGTAAAGTGAAGTACATGTACATGCACAAGCACAAAAAATGATGTAAATGCAGAAACAATCATTGACAAAACCACTAGTATTTCCGGTTTATCCTCGACCTCGGATTACTTAAACCTCAGATAACTCAAACATTTTTTGCATGGTCCCTTCGACTTCGACTTAACAAGGTTCGACTGTACTAATAAATGAGTTAACAGTTTTCTCATTTCTTTTAGAATGCTTATATTAGTTTATATATAGCTATCACAAGGTCATCCTATATCTAACCTGTCTCAAAATAAACCTCTTTAATAAATTAAATAAAAGCTATGGGTAAATTAATGTATCAAAAAACAAAATATCTGCTATTGTACAGCAGATTACTTGTGGTGGACTTATAAAGAGAGGAACTGTACAGCTACAGACATTGTTTGTGTAATGATCATTTATCTACTATTACCAGTAATCCCTTTCCAAAACTGTTCCAGTAAGTACCGCATATAAACTGACCCCCCCCCCCCCCAACTGAAATTGATATGAATGAACTTTTTAAGGTAATTTGCATAGACAGTTGTCCAGTTTATACAGTCTGTTTACATTAAACAGGTCTCATATATTTACTGAACAGAGTGCTAGTAAATTAAGAATATGACAAAAAATAATATGTCTACAATCTCTAAATCATTGATGTTTTCTATAGTTCACTGAATAGAGCATGCTTGACTGGTTGTTTTTCGTTGTGATTTTTTCCTGCTTAGTGACCTTGCTGAACTTGAGTTACTGGTAATGGATTCTGAACCTGTACTATTTGTTGCAGATGTTGGACGAGAGTTTTCAGTTGACGGAATCTTGGTTGTCTTTTCTGAAAAGAAAAAACATATAAACATTATATACTGAAGTAATAATTAACATTATAAAACAGCATGGCATGTTTACTCTTCAATCTGATCAAGAAAGCTCAATTGTTATGATTTTTGTTATATTGACAATTATACAATGGAACTGTGAAGATTTACATTGAAAAATATAATGGCAAAAAAAAAAAATAAAATCAGTGAAAAAACAGGTGATCATAAAGCATGATGGCAAAGAGTGATCATAAATAAATAAAAGAAGAGAATTGGGTTCATAACAAGAAAAAAGAGTTCTTCAGTTATGACCAAATATAGATTCTTGATTGAAAATCCATGCATATAAAGTCACATCAGTTTAAAATCTAAATGAAAGGCTCTCCAGTATGGTGTTATTATTTTTTTTAAATTATCATAAAAATTTATCTTACAGATTATTCCAATGAAGATTAAAAAAAAAACCTGAATTAAAATGTTGAGGTCTCAATAAAATGAGCAATGATTACGGCTCTCTCAAATGTTAAAATGTAAAGAGAAACATATATAAAACATCAACAAATGACAAAATCATCTAGGAATGACATTAGTGAAAATATCAATTCATGAATAAAAAGTATTGATATTTCCCATCTGGACTACCACCAAAGTGCACCAATTTAAACAACATAGCTACATGTAAAAGCGGTCTGTCAACAAAATTCAATAATTACTGCACTTGTCCTCTTTACCAATAGTCTTTGGGTACGTGTTAAGTGTTAGAAATCACTCAATGTACACTCATGTACATGGCCAAAAGTGTCATAAATGAGAATTATATGTAAAGCAACATATCATTTACACATGAAACAAGTGTGATATGACTGTAACAACCTATGATTATCATATGAATGTAACTGTATGACTGTAACAACCTATGATTATCATATGAATGTAACCATATGACTGTAACAACCTATGATTATCATATGAATGTAACTGTATGACTGTAACAACCTATGATTATCATATGAATGTAACCATATGACTGTAACAACCTATGATTATCATATGAATGTAACTGTATGACTGTAGCAACCTATGATTATCATATAACTATAACAATATATGATAATCATATGACTGTAACAACATATGATTATCATATGATACTGAGACATTTTTGGCTGTGTACATCATTGTAAACAAAGCAATTAGTAGACTACTCTATTATATGGTATGCAATGAAGAATCACCTTCTACTGAAGTGAGCAGACATTGCTTTCCTGTTTCCTTGTTCTAGTTTTAGCAACAGAATCAACTTTTCTTGTGGCAAAAGCAGGAGGAGTTTGTTTATCACCATTTAGTTTAGATTCAGTTGAGTCAGAAGATTTAGCATTGGGATGGCCAGACTTGGATGAATTTACTATTATGTCTGTTGGAATTTCTATATATTAAAAGATAAACATAGAATTCAGAATTCATTAATTTTAATTTAATTTTCCAAATGTTTTTTTTTTTTTCATTTTTTTCATTTTGTATGTTTCTGTCATGGAATAACATCCAGCCAATTACCAATTTGAGAGGTTTTAACTCAGCAGTCTTAAACCTTAAATTGTTTTTCAAAAATATGAAATCCATAACTTAATAGTTTTACATTTACACTAAAATTTAAAAAAATCTGTTTCTTGTTCTAAATTAGTTTTAGTAATAATGAGATTTCAGGCCTTGGCACCACATAGCTTGAAAGCTTATTTAAGTCTGAGAATATTATGAATTGTTAGTGACATCATGAACTCCTAAGACTTGATTAGAGTTACCATGGAAATTAAGAATATTCTCAGACGTAAAAAAATGAGAATGGATATGGTTAATATATATCAGAGAGATAACAAGCCCACCGGGATGAAAAAGGCAACCCATGAGTCTACAATGAATGACATGGAAACCCTAACACCACTAGGCAGGCTGCAGCTCGCCCCAAAACAACATTATACACAGGTACAGCCAAATAGTTGTCTTGGGACAGGACCAAATATGTGGAGGCTAAAAATACTTTAGCATGATCACAACCCCCCTCTGGCTACTGTGGAAAAATATTACAAAATTAAACACTCCTAAAAATCAATTAAATTTGCCAAGCACAGCATGATACGATCACAGTGGTCGAACCCAGAACAGTTGGGGCAAGTGTGGACACAATATTACTTTTTGACACACATAAGCATAAGGACTTACAATTCATTATAAAAACACACCACAAATTGTTTGAGCACTATATTGCTCAAAATTTTAAATTCAAATAAAAATGTCCAGACTTAAAATAAACAAGAGGCTCCTAGGAGCCTCAGTTGCTCACCTTGTTAAATTTTGGCCTATCAAGGGCAATAACTCTAACAAGTAGTTGTCCAACAATTCTGACTGAAAAATGGTCTCACTAACTACTTCCGGGTCAAATGGCCACCCTCCCTATGTAGTACCAAAAACACACTGAACCTAGACATATGCATTGTAAGTGTATTATTTATGTGTATTATGATTAAAAGTAGTCAAAATAAAGCTGAGAATGTGTACTTTAAAATCATATATGTAATTAACTACAAAAGTGTATGAATATTGTTTACATGTGTGAGTAATTTGCCTCCATGCTGTCAGTTAGCAGAAAAGGTAAAAATGTGGATTTTCAGTATTATTTATTCAAGTAAATTTTGTGAAGAATTTCTAAATCATCGTACCATTAGCATAATGATCTTGGAAGCCTAATTTTCCAAGCTTCACAATAATATGCAACTTTAAGATGTCATTTGTCCTGGGAATTCACAGTGAAACTTTGAAAATTACTTTTTTAACATGTAATGTAATGGAAACATTAGAAGTGGTTAGTGAGACCAAGGGTTTGGTAGCAGATATCATAAGGATCGTTTCATCAACAGAAAGTTTCTTTCTATCTATTATAGTTTTCAAGATATTGGCTGAAAACTGCTAAAATCATCATTTCACCTTTCAAGGGTAATAACTCTAACATTCGATATCTTTGATCCCCGCAAAAATTTTGTCTGCCTTATCATAAGGATAATTTCAGCAACTGAAAGTTCTTTCTTACTATCACAGTTTTCAAGATATTGGCTGAAAAACTGTAAAAACACAGAATTTTTCAACTTTCTAGGGCAATAACTCTATCAAAGAGTCATCAGACACCTTTGATCCAATACAGACTTTTGTAGGCCTTTAAAAAGGATCATTTCAGAAATTGAAAGAATTTGGCTAAACCTAATGGCTTTGGAGATATATGTAAAACAACTTCTGAATGACCCTTATGTTCTATTTTTAGTAACAGCAGCCATGTTTTTCAATTGATCAAAAATCTCCACCATAGTACCCTGAAGAATATTCATATTTAGTTTGGTTCTAATTTGTCAGGTAGTTTCAGAAGAGAAGACTTAGAAAAAAAATAACATTAAAAATAGGGAAAAATGTAAAAAAAAATATAATTATTCTAATACACAACATGTATGGCTTAACATACGAAACCGAAAATTTGACCACAGACAGATCTCATCATGATGAACACTTTTACCTCTGTCAAAATGTGGCTAAACCTAACGGTTTTGGATATATATGCAGAAAATTTCTGTCGGATTCCTATGCTCTATATTTAGTAATGGCGGCCATGTTGTTCAATGGATCAAAATCCCCAAATCAGTTCTATGCAAAACACTCCAAGAAATATTCATACCAAGTTTGGATTAAATTGGTCCAGTAGTTTTAGAGGAGAAGATTTTTTAAAGTAATAATGTTAAAAATAGCCAAAAAACAACGAGAAAGGGCAATAACTCCAACATGACTTAATGAATAATTCTCATCATTCTGAACACTTTAACCAAGTCAGAATTTTGCTACTAAACTTAACGATTTCTGTCTTCTGTCTGACCCTATGTTCTATTTTTAGTAACAGTGGCAATGTTCTTCGACAGTTCAAAAATCCACAAATCAGTCCATATTGCTCCAGTAGTTTTGGAGAAGATTTTTGAAAGTACATTGTAATAACATTAGATATAGCCAAAAAACATAGAAAAAAGGCTTCAACATGGCTTAATGACTTTATACCAAAATTTGTCCACAAATAGATCTTAACATGCTGAACACTTTCACCCAGTCAGAATTTGGCTAAACCTAAGGGTTTTAGAGAAAAAACACTGTCTGACCACTTTGTTCTACTTTAAGTAACTGACACCAAGTTTTTCAACATATCAAAAATCCCCATATCAGTTCTATGCAAGATACCACAAGGAACAGTCATACAAAGTTTGGTTCCAATTGGTCAAGTTGTGAAAGCCAAATCTGCTGATTCATTTGTTGACCAGAATTAAATAAGGAACACACTAAAAAAGAATAATTAAAATCGAAAAAAAAAACATTTTACTATCTTCTATTTTTAATCTTTTTGTAAAACAGTAGGGGCCACAAAGTCCAAATCATATTAGAACTTTTCTTTAGCAATTAAAAAAAATCATATCAAAATTTCAGAACAATTGGTCAACCATAACTAAAATTATTGTATGGAAATGAAGTGTCCCAAGACAAAGAACTGATTATACATTACACAAGAAGTTAAGTATTCTTTTATTTTTTTTACACAAGGGTCTGACTGGTTTATTTTCTTTTGAAAAAAAATGTAAAAAACCTTAAAATTGACATTAACTGTACAATTTAATTAGCCCCCTGCAAACAAAGTTTGGGTATATAGGAATAACACTGTTAGTCTGTCTGTCTGTTTATCTGTCCACATTTCTTGTAAGTGCAACTCCTACAAACCACTAAAAGGAGATTTGATTAAATTTAATTGGAAGGTTGGGCAACATATATAGATGTAGGAGTAAGTATAATCACTATCAGATGATTCCATGGGGAGATAATTCAACTAAATGGTTTTACATGTTAAAACCTCATAAACTCATTGATCCCTGATCCCATTTGTCAATTAAAACATTCTCAAAAAAAGTTTTTATTAGTTAACATAACTAGAAAAACTGTGAGCAATGCTCTAATACGCCCCACCACCCCCCCCATTTGTTAACATGCACCTTTTGACATCCAAATTGATATGGATCAAAACCTAAAATAGAAAGTGCACAATGGGAACATGTAATAAAGATTCTGTTAAAGTTTTATTCAATGAAGGAAGAGTACTGATAAGAGATGGGTCCCACTTTGTCCCCATATCCAGAAATGACAATGTCCATGTTTTCTATGTGAAAGTGCACAATGGGAACATGAAATAAAATTTCTGTGAAAGTTTCATTCAATTCCATTCAGGTGTGTAGGAGGAGTAACAAATAAGAGATGTGTATCCCTTTAAACAGTAAAAGTATTAAAGGCAAAGAAATGACTAATGTTAAATGTTAAGGTCACAAGATGATTATCATGGTACATGCCATCACCAAATTAAATCTAGTGCTTAGAGCAGATAAAAATAACCATGACACAAGAATCTATTAAAGTACCTAAAAAGAATTGTAAATGATTAAAAATGTTTTCAATGTTTACTTGGTGAAATGAATTCTTTTTGAAAAATGCACCAAGTTTCCCTGATAAAAATTAAACAAGAAGAATAAATAACACAGAATGATGTCATTTCTTACTATTGTTCGTGGAATTACAAACCTGATATAGTAACAGATTTGTCTGATTTCTTTTTCTTTAGTGTCTCTTCATTCTTAGAAGATTCAAATTTCTTTTCCTTCTTCTGGTCCTTCTTTGCCTCTTTCAGTTTTTCTCTACTCAAGTTAGAAACAGATTTTACAAGAGTTTTTTCCTTCTGTAGACCCTGTCTTCCCTTAGTTTGTTCTGCATATAGTGGACTAGCTTGTAGAAGTTCTTTTAGAAGAACATCTTCCTCAAATATCAAAGTTCTGGAAGTACCATGGACACTACTGCTGCCAACCTGAAGCTGTGTGATACCTCCCTTGTTTTGGTGATCTCTACACAGCCAGGATATTTTACCACTCTGGAGGTAGCATCTACAACAACAATGACTGGGATTAAAATAACATACTCCATATACCTCCAATTCAAGTGACTCATAAATAACAAATGACAAAAAATGTAAATACTTCAAACAGGACCTTCCTTTCATAAGAAGTATCACTAATAGGACTATACAAATAATTTCTCATATAAGTGGCACAAACAGACAGACAGACAAAAGGACAAACACCATGATTACTAAATATCTCCTTCCTTCTAAGCCAGGGGAAGATGTATAAAAAAACAATTACTACAGCATACAAAAAGTTACCAAGTTTCAGTATTATATAGAGATCAAATGAATGATATAATTAAAGTACATTTATCCACACAGAGTATATGTGTACTGCAATACTGAAGTTATTTTTTTAAATGTTCTTAATTCAATAGAATTCATTTGATTTTAAGAACATACCTATTCAGTAAACTGATGAACTGATCTCGATCTTCACTTTCAGCAACCATCTTGTGGATAACTTTATATGCATCACTGAAGTTCTTTGTTCCTATTCCCTCCTTTGAAAGAAAAAAAAATCTTCAGATATTTAGCTCCAACACAGAATCTTTGAATGAATTGCAAAGAAGTACTGGAATCTCCCTAAAAAGGCTAGAAAGTATCAAGACAAACAATACTTTTTGAAAAAATCTCTGTTTTTTAAATGACATAGTCACATTTATAGTGCAATTTCTTCAAAAAGATTCAGATATAACTTTCATTACATTCCAACAACAACTCAATATTTTGGGATGCTGCTAAAAGGCTTTGTGGTTAAATATTTGCCAGTAGTAATCAAAGATTTTCCCTACCTTTCTAATATAATTCAAGAAACTCTCCCCCTTCTTGCTGCTAAGGCAGTTTAGTTGTATAGCACTTTGTTTCAGTACAGCGTAGATTCTAGCTAGATAAGGAGACGCATCTTTCAGTGCTTTGTATACCTCTTCTGATGTTCTGCTGATCAATGAAAGGGGTTCTCCTACTAAATGCCAACCCTGAAAATGAAAGGTAAAAAATACAAGAACAGATTTCTACATCACATTCAGTACCAGATGGAGATCAAGCTTTGTAAACAAAGAATGAAACTAAATGTGGATTACAAAATCATTGTTATTTGGTATTATGGAAGTACATTGAGGTTTCAATTGCGTTTTGTCCAGCCTTTCCTAGAAATGGTGTGGTCAAGATCAGGAATATGGAAGAAATCACAAATAATCTCATATTCCAAATAACAAAAAAATGGACCCTAATTAGACATAAACAACACTGGTAAGATACACCATAATTGTATTAGAACTGCATTTTATAGTCTGAAAGTTTGCATTAAAGTTACTTGGTAAAAACCCTATGTCAAGTGGTTCTTTAATCATCAAAATGGAACAGAATGACAAACAGATGAATGGTGATATGAATATGAGGATCCCTATTGACCAATAACATGAGGATCACTATGGAACAATGATATATGAGTGAGAGTGTAGACATAATGGTTAAAGACATAGGAATTCTGACCTGTTCATCTTCACAGAGTACCCTGATACAGAAATCTTCTCCCTGCCAATCATCTTCTAATTCCTCTAAAGTCACAGCCTAAAATTAAAGATTACAAATTTTGAACACTTGAACAAATTTTTAATTGTAAAAATCAATCAAACATCATTTTATTACAAAAATATTCAATACAATTGAAAATTTCATCATTATGACAACCACTCTTGTTGGTCAGCTCTTTGAGGTTTGTATAGATTACAGTCAAGCTGAATATTACCAGTACAGTTTTTCTGCATTAAAACAGTTGTCAAACAAATAAGATAATACTGTCAAAATCAAGTAAATTTGTTGTCATTTAAAATAAAACAACCTGGCAGATTTGAATGCAAGCATTTTCTTTTTTCAATTCAACAAATTATCTAGTGTGAAGCAATTGTCTTTAAGACAGAAAATCTGAGCAGTTTTTTCCTTCAAAATTCACAACAACTAGCCCAAATAATTGAGCACTGTATAAGATTCAAATAGCCTGAACAAAAGCACACATCATTTCACTAGCTTGAATCAATTTTTACTAGACTCCAGCTGGTGGCTAAAAGCAAGCGCTGTCCGAGATGAATATATTGTTGTACACTGTCATGACACAAACCTTCATTTTATCCCTACTGAGGCTACTGGATAGTTTACTACTTGTCCTTGCCCTTAGTGACTGTGCTGTTATAGGTCTTTCATTATTCTGTGATACAGCTTCTTCTTTCTCTGGCTTCTTTTGGGAGGATTCTACAAGGGGCATAATAAATAGAACTGATTATTCCTTTTCGCTGAACAAGAAAATGCATGGATAATATACCAATGAAGAGGTTCGCACATTGCTCTTTGTTTCTTTTGTTTATGTACTTGAATACTTTTGAAAATTTACAGAAAAAAATACTTTTTGGCTGACTGTACTGAGACAAATTATGGTAAATCATAAATTAAAATGTGTATTTGGATGTGTTGATACATGCATTACAATTTGTTTAAAAAGCCATTATCCCAACACAATTAATCAACCTTACACAATCAAGACTCAGTTTAAGCTTCAAGCACATGACTAGTAGATATAGCACTGCATAGTGTAAAATCTTAACCTGACTTATAATTTCTCTTGTAAAAAGAAAACAAAATTAATAAAAGCTACTTTCTTAGTCTTGTGCATGTAATAAGATTTTACTTTAATTATTGCCAAAATTAATTTTTGAAGTGAAATGACAAAATCCAATGCTTAATAACTGTTTATTCTGAGTACAGTACCTTTCTTGACAAAATCAAACACTAGGAGTTTTGGAAGTTCATTTTCTAGGTCATCGATCCTTGTTATCTTAGAAATATGTCTCATCACTTTCCTTTGGATTAATTCTATTTCCTCCTGTTAAAGAATTGAAAAACCATTGATACAAAATCAGTAATTTACTATCCTTTATTCATTTTGGTGTAAAGGTAAACAAGAAAAAAAACTGGAATTTGCACTGTTGTCATACAGGAAGTTGATATCAAACAGTATACAAAATAATAGCAACATTTGCCGAAATCATATAAAGCCACAAATCAAATTTGAAATCAGTACATCTTTTGCATTTAATCCAATGGTTAGTTCACAGGTTGAATATAGCTGAAATATCGCTGCTCGGATGTTAAACCCCAACAAACAAACAAACAAACAAAAGTTCACAGGTTAGGCAACCATAAGCTGGACATGACCAATTAAGTCAATTAACAGCTGTAACTTATAGATATCATTGAGATGGAATCTCTGTGGATCCTGCTGTGGTATATATGCTGTACATCAGCCATGCATTAAATCATTCATTTGGTCTTGAGTGCAAAGTTCAAGGTCAACAGTCACCAACAATGGATCTTCAGCTGATCTATCCTCATGTCTAATATCAAAAGAGCACACCAAAAGACAAAAACAAGTTGCAGCCTGGACACAATCTGTCATGCAAAAATCATAAATTTAATCTAGAGGACAAAGTTCAAAGTCAAAGGTTACCAACCTGATAATGGTACACAACACACTGTCTCAAGCTGGCCTATCATCATGTCAAAAAACAAAAGCTTACACCAACGGACAAAAAAGGTACAGCCCTAACACAATTTGTTAAGGACGAATGGACTGATCACTTTAAGGCATCTGCCTCTTTTGGAGGCAAGCCCCTAATAATAACTATTTCAAGTCATCCTTTGAAAAATCTTTCTACTTGCACTAAAAGTTTTCTCATTGCAAAAGTTTAAAGATACATTTTACTTCACCTGCTTCAACTAGTACTAATATATAGATGTAGCTCACCTGGAATGAGAAGTTGGTGTCCCCACCAGACTGAATTGTTTTCTCCAGTTCCTCCTTCTTTTGCTGTTCCATTTTTCGTCTCTGTTTCATCAGTTTCTCCTGTATTTTCTGCTGTTTCTCTGTTCCAGGTCTTTCAAGGTAACTACGGACACAAGCCATGGCACGATCATAGACATCATCACTTTCTTTCTGCATCTTGATAACTGATGCTAAATCTTTATATTTTTGAACCATTAAACTGACCTATCAAAAAGAAGGGATATGACCATTGGCTACCATACTGTAAGATTAATTAGACAAAAAACAACCATTAAGTCTTCAAGACAGGATCATTGAAAAGGTAGACATACACCATATACTTTACTAAAAATATTTTGATGAATCAAGTTTTTAAATGAAAAGCTACTCTCAAAATCAGAATGTTGGAATGAATGTTACAATATTCTTGACAATTAAGCCTACTATGCATGTGCCCATACCCCACATTTGCATAACAGCATACTGAAGAAAGGAAACCAGAAAAAAATAATTAAAACTATCTCTATATACCCTCTATCCATGTGGAGTTATAAAAAAGACGAAGTATTGTGAATAATGAGAATTATTCCTACCTCTGACATTTTCCAGGCTTTACCTTGCCCCACAACACATACAACTAGAGGCATTTGAAGATTGTAAGCAGCAAATCTGGCTTCCATCATACAAGCATCAGACTCGAGGTACTGAAAGTCAAAAACATTTAGTTGTGTAGTCATACAGATGTAACAATGGCATAGTGTTTAATTGTAAAAAAAAATTTTGACACTTTTTAAAATTAATTCATGTACTTCACCCTATTACTGAACTATTTATTAACACCATAGATCAATATCATGTCTGAACCTGCTTCACCATCAAAAGTTTTCAAAATTTGTCCGTGATAAAAGAGCACATCTTCAATTTGTTTATAAACATAGTGCAAAGAAATGGTTCAATACTTTTAGAGTTAGATATTAAACAAAGTATGTACCCCAATGGACCCAAATACTACCACTGTTTAAAGTAATGTTGGATATTAAGTCTTTGAAGGAATACAAATTTTACGAATGTTTAGTCATATTCTTTACAATTTAGGCTTGTTAGACATCTGTCAATAACATTTGAAGTCTTATAATGCTTATGGTCAACAATTTGAATGCTGTATGGTTTTCCCCAAGATATGACAAATAGATCTCACCTCATCGGACACACACAATACAATCACTCTAGAGTTCTGTAAACCCACTGTAATGTCTTGATACAGGCCAAGCTATAAAGTTAAATACAACAGTAGTTTATAGATACCAAAATATTACAAGCATTGCTTGGGGAACACAAACATGCAGGAATGGAAAGTCTTTTTAATATGCAGGTAAGATTAAAGTATAAATTCAAGAACAACAAAAGTGTCAGATTAAAGGGAAATCTCAAAAACTTGAATGTCAGATGCATGTGTAGTGTAAGATAAGTATTACAGTAAATAATATAGCCAATGTATATACTAGGTTCTCAGTTTTAATGACATGAAAAACCAATATATCAGTTCTCTGCAGATCTGATGAAAAATTATTTCATAAGTAGTAATATATTCAAAAGAAGCTGAACACACATTGTAACCCAACCTCTTTTAAGTTGTCAGCAGTTTTGAAGTTGAACTAGGTACTACATGTAAGTACATTCAAGCTTATATCAAGTGGTTTTTTTTATATTGAAAGTTTACATGTGGATCCTGTAAAGGAAAACAAATTTTAATCAGCTAAAGCATTGGAATTGATGAACTTCCTTTTGCAGATGATATCTTTATCGGAAAAAGTTAAGCTACCCTTTTTAGGGGTGAAATTTCATCAAATTCAATGCTTTAGTTTCTGATGGCCTCCATCCCTGTTTATTTTAAGGTATTCTGTAAACCTAAACAGCATCTCTTATTTGCTCTAACCAAAACATGCATTGATATTAAAATGATTTAACTTTATATTCATGCAAGAGTTCCATAAAAAAAAAATAGTGTGAAAAACACAAATATAACCAGAAATATAATAGAATCCATGGTAACTGAAACCCGTCCAACACCGTTACTCTTTGAGACAAATAAATATAAAAAAATTATCATTTGTTACTAATTACAAAGTAATACTTCTGTGAAGTATGTGTATGAACATAGAGTTGGAAGTTAAAAAAAAACAAAAAAACTACGGTTCTATTATAACAGGTAAGTTTTATACCTTTCCCATCTGTTCAAAGTCTATCCAACATCGGATATCATTTTTCTCCAAGTGCTTTTTGAGAACTCTAGGATCTCCAAATCCCAGAGATCCATCCTTTGCTACAGTGGTGTTGCTACATGCTATTTTGGAATTAGCCCAGCAGTAACTTATGAACACTGGTGGATGGGAGTCGAGATGCTTCTGAAAAAAAAAAAAAAAAAAAAAACATATGAAAAAAATTAAAATTCATCTTAAGGTTACATTGACCTTTCAGATGGTGCCTTTGTTTCATAACTCAATCATCATTAATTTTCTCATTTCACTAGGTAAGCTGTCAGCTAAATTGTATTATCCAGAAAGAAACATACAGAACTAAATACAATTATACACAGTCAAGATATTCCATATAAAAACTGTAAAGATATGCCTACATACATGTATATATCATGTCTTTATTATTTGGTAAGAGACACTCTTACAATCCCAAAAAAGTCTGTTGTTGAATAAAATTATCACAGCACATAAAATGATGTTGGGGATTGAGTTGGTCTTTCATAAATTAACTTTCATTTGATGAACTTCTTTGACAGTAGAGTAGTGGACCTAAAACTTTCAACCAATACCTATGAAATTTTCTGATCGAAATTTTTTTTCTCAATTGTCTAGTCACCTACTAGTATAAATGTATGAATAATTATGGTTGTTAATTTCCATGGATTTTGTGAAGTGAACACATTCGCATTTACCAATTTTTGCAGTTTCAAAAAATGAATAGCATTATATAGTGTTCAAAGGAGATAAAAATTATATAGAATGCACTGTAGATTTCAAAATTAAGGGAGATAACTCTGTAAATGACACTCAAATACAATAGAATCTATTGGATTTTCAATGTTGATTATCTCCTAAGAGCAGGCAGATTTGAATGAATAATTACACATTTCATTTATTTTTGTTACTTTGTATGTATGATTTTAGTTACTTTATGTTCTTTGTTGTGTATGTCTGTTTTCCATGTCTGGTCTTTGTCACTGGATTACATTCTTTTGATTACCGCTATAACCTTGGTTCCCTTGATTACTCTTTCCTAGTATAGTCCCATAAAACAACCTAATTACAAAAATAAAAATATGTAGCCTTTTTTGGGGTGTATCACATTTTTCAAATTTTGCATGATTCTTACAAAGACAGCTACTAAAATATCAATTTTGTTGGTAATATTTTTGGGGGTTTTCAGTCCACAATGAAATTAGCAAAACAGTATAATAAACGCAAAGAACACTTCCTGTGTTCACTACATATTTCCTACCTTTTCTACCTCCTCTATATGCATGGTGACAATGTCTACCAAATCTTCTATCTTCTTCTTGTATCGCTGTGTATTTTTAATCATGGCCATTTTCTGTAAGGAGAGAAAATAAATAAACTGCAGTGTAGATAATTAGATGCAACAACATAAAATACATCATTTATGTATAAAGACAAAAAAATTTCTCAGTCCCCCTTGATTTGTAAAGAACTTTATCATGAACAAAAATTTTCTTAACAAACAAGGACAACACAGCATGTGAATTCACCATGTAGAAAAACAAAGGTTTAGGGGCTCTGGATTACGGTCCATAAATATCAACTCTAACTTGATGTTATAACATTGTCCACAACCAACAAACACTTAATGCTTCGTCATACGATTAAACTATGTAACATTGAATGTATCTATAAAACATGAAGCTGTTTCTAAGTTGTAAACACCACTTCTGTGCAGGAAATAGGATCTATTGGTGGTCAAAAACGAATTTGAATTATCCAACTGCTGATGCCTCAGCATTATTTTGCCAACATTTAGATAACCTCTCTTGATGAAAACTACTGTCTGCAAAGAATTGTTCAAGGTGTACAAACAATTTTCATTTTTTACTCCAAGACAATACATTTTATTGATCTCTGCCTGTTTAGTTCTTAAAAATATTTATATGCCTAATACATTGTATATGTGTATCTATGAAAAGCTAGGTATAAATGATCTATAACCTACTGGGTTTCCAATTTTCAATCCTAGTTGTGTAGATTTCCAGTCATCAGTCTCATCAATGATGGCAATAGCCAGAGGTTTGTACAATGCTGTAATTGCATGCATACATGTCTTCTCACATCTAGCACTGTAGGAAAAATTCTTTGACATACACACAACCAAAACCTGCAAAAAATACATAACAGCGTTCCAATGTTCCCTGCGAAAAAAAAATGTGATAAACTTCACTGAAATTTTATAAGTCCAAGGACCTTAACTTCTGTAAAAATCAATCAACCGTAACTAAAGTTGAACATAATCTGTAACTTCTCATAGTAAGACTACATACAAAACATAAAATCAATTGGTAAAAGCATTACAAAAAAAAAAGTGTGGATAACTGTAAATTCACTGAAATTTTCTAAGTCCAAGGGCTATAACTTCTGTAAAAATCATTCAACCATAACCAGAGTTGAAATTAATCTTTAACTTCTCATAAAAAGACCACATACCAAAAACAAACTTATTTGGTAAAACCATTACAAAAAAAGTGTGGAAAACGTGGGTGGACTGACGGACAGACAGACAGACACTCGGCATTTCCATGTCCCCTCATGACGTGTCGCGGGGGACAATAAATCAGTATAATGGTAATGGATATGGTAAATATGTCAATCAGACAACAACCTTAAAATATCAGGTCAAGGCCACTCATCGGTCTTCAATGAACAGCAAGGAAACCCTCACACCACAGGGAAGGCTGCAGCTGTCCCCAATACAACATGATACCGAGGTACAGGGAAATAGTTGCCATTATAGACTCCAGCAACATAAAAAGTAAACTGACAGTGAAAACAATACAAGACAAGTTTGCTCAATTTTACTGGTATTTTTTCCAGTAGATTTGGTGTATACTTCACACTGAATTCATATCTCTGAGTGTAAAGCAGTGTGACTGTGCAAATTATTTAAAACCCAACTTTTATCTTAGTTTATTATACAGGCAGTAGTGAGTTATCAAATGATCTCAGTGTAATAAGTATATTTGGTGAATTCACTCTGATTTGCTTCTGCCAAAACATCACAACATTTCTCTCTTTATTAACTGGTTGTTTGGAATATCAGTCCATCAATCACAAAATATATAATTAATATGAAAATAACAATATAGATAATAAATAGAACAATCAATAACTAAAATGTCATTATCAAGAAAGCTTGGATAATTAACTCTTGCATGATAAAAGTTCTGTGTACTCATTACAACTTGGCATTCTTGGCACTTGCAATCATATTTTGATTATTCACTCTTTCAAATCAATTATCTAATTATAACCTTTGAACTCTTGACAGCTAGCTCAATTTCTGCTTCAGGAGTCTCCTCTAAATCTCCAGGGAACCAACTATAAACATATGAAATGAAAAATTAGTCAGCACCCTACATTCTCAGAAATTAGTCAGCACTAACCCTACATTCCCAGAAAAATTAGTCAGCACTAACCCTACATTCCCAGAAATTAGTCAGCACTAACCCTACATTCCCAGAAATATCTGTATTTCTAAATCATTTTTATAAAACTAAACATAACAATGAAGTTGTCATAAACAATGTTGCAAGTTAATGTCATCTTCCATGATGTAGAACTCTGCTCTACCATCATATCGTTTAGGAGACGGTTTTGAGAAGAAAAAAAAACTCAATCAAGCTTGTTACCAAACCTTATTCATTTATCCAAATCATTGTATATGCTATATTTTATTCATGATTCACTCCCTAAAATATGTTTAAACTAAATTAACTGTACTCTGTGACATGGTACAATTACGATCTTGACAATATTAATCTATTGATGTCTGTCTCAAACATTAACACATATACAGGTAGTGGCATTATCCAATGTATTAACCAGTACAAAACAATCCGGGAAACACCAAAAGAACAACACACAATAAACAAATTATACAATATGAAACAACTAAAAACACTTCGAAAACCCAACTAAAACCTGGGTGAAAACCCCACTAAAACCTGGGTGAACTCAGGTAAGGGTGAGAAGTAGTATAGATATGATACACAGATGTAAGAACATACCATTTGAAGCCAGCAGTGAGCAGATCCTTATGTATTTCCCTGGGATCTACCATCTCGTCTTCTTTACCCTGAGGAGGTATGTCTTCAACACTGTACAGTATAGCTACATCATTTGACATGTTGTCTCTGATCTCCTGAAGAGAACTTATACTCTCTTGGATCTGTTGGTCAAACTCTGTTTCTCTGTTGTCTGGTATTATATCTGTTTAAGCAAAGCAAATGAATAGAGAGAGACTAGTGGTTCAGAGAACTTTCTCTATTTCTAGGCAGGAGTTTTAAAAACAGGCCTATATTGCAATTAGCAATTTCCATTTTTTGAGAAGAATGAAACATACCAATATTTGAAATACAAAAAAAAAAAAACAAAACAGAACCAAACCAAACAATAAAAAAAAAAACAAAATCATATAGTTCTTGGCATATATGTTGATATATATGGTCTACATTGGTTATACTGACCAAATAATTGAAAATTTGGCATACTAACCACCAAGCTACCAAACCTAACTCACTGGTACCCAGAAAAAGTTATTATTGTATACTCACTAAGTAGCTCGCCAATAGACACAGTATGGAAGTATTTTGTACATTGCAGGAATGGGGCATTAACACTGTGGGCTCGACTAATCAGATCAACCTTGAATAGGAATGGATCCTTGGTTCCCTAAAAATAAAAACAAAACATTAATTCTATCAGCAAAGTATTTTTGATAGTGTCCTATATTTTTGCTAATTTGGCAATGGACAAGAAAGCAAAGAAGACATTTATTATAAATATCAAAAAGTTAATTTTTTAAAAACTAATAACATCAAATCTGCTCATTATACAAAAATCTGAAAATAAGTGAACTAAAAACATCTAAGTCAGCTGAGTTTCTTTAAAAATCAAAATCATTGAAATGAAGCATTTCAAATTTACACAGGTTTCACTGTATTGTTAATTAAAGAACCTTAGCAAACATACCCCACACGTTCCCATGTTGGATACTCAAGTAAATTTGTTTGTAAGAGAAATACATGTAGACGGACCCCGATAAAATGAGGAATAAGAGTGCTTTTTAGGCTTTAGACCTTTATCTTTTAACTAAATTCTATTACTTAGAATGGTAGTTTCAAACTCCAGACAGTGATTTCTTTGAGTTTTAGTTAATCCAAAGTAAATATCATCGTAGTAGAACAAAACGTACACTTGACATGTAACTTATCATGGTGAACTTATATACCAAAAAACATGTCATAATCTGCAAGCGTTTAGAAAAAAAAAGTCAGAAAAATGGTTATTTCTGTGAATTTAGCTAAGTTCAAGGCCTGTAATTTCTGTAAAAATCATCAGAGCGGAACCAACTACAAACTCGTCCGATAACTTATCATGGTTAATTTCTATACTAAAAATCAGGTCAATACCTGCAAATGTTTAGAAAAAAAGTCCAGAAAACTGTTATTTCTGTGAATTTTG
Source organism: Perna viridis (assembly GCA_037379345.1). Taxonomy (NCBI): domain Eukaryota; kingdom Metazoa; phylum Mollusca; class Bivalvia; order Mytilida; family Mytilidae; genus Perna; species Perna viridis. Next base: position 3,209,004 of record CM074520.1, read on the forward strand.
CTAAGTTCAGGGCCCATAATTTCAGTCAAAATCATCGGAGTGAAACAAAAGTTAAACTTGACCTGCAACTTATCATGGTGAACTTATATACCAAAAATCATGTCAATATCTGCAAGTGTTTAGAAAAAAAGTCCGGAAAACTGTTATTTCTGTGAATTTTGCGAAATTCAAGGCCCGTAATTTCGATCAAAATCATCGGAGCGGAACGAAAGTTAAACTTGACCTGTAACTTATCACGGTGAACTTATATACAAAAAATATATGGACGGGTCAAATACATTGTACCTTCACAAATTTGTTGCGTGGGGTATAATAACAGTTGTCCGTCATTAGTCAGTGCCTGTTGTTTGGGGAGTCCTTACTTAGACATGTCATAACAGGGGTCTGTCATTAGTTAGTGTCTGGTGTCTGGGTAGTCCTTATTTAGACATTAAATTATACCATGAAACATGTGATAAATTCTATAACTTACTAACTTCAGGACATGTTTATCAAATTTCTTCATTGACATCCACTAAGATAAATATATACCTCTTTATCCACACAGTCAGGGCATGGTATGTAGAAATCATAGTCTACTCCTTGGAAAGAGTCCTTTATCAGAGTGCTGATAGTCTCATGGATCAGGTCCAATATGTTCTTTGGCCTGGGACCTTGTACTGTTACTATCATCTCATAATCACTGTAAGCAAATGAGACCACATAAATAACATTTACAAATGAATGGTCAGGTTTCTCTATTTGAGATTCAGTACTTTATCTACAGAGATTTAAAAAAATCTAACAGTAATAATATAAGCCATTTTTTTTTTATTTAAAAAAAAACCCACTGTAAATGTATAAGGAATTGTGATCTACAATATCCAACTAATGTGCACAAAGTCACTGGTTTTGTAAGGCTTAACCAATTTTTATAATATCAACCCCTGAGAACTTAAAAGCATAAGGAATTGTCAAAAAATTACTTGGAGTTTGACAGTCTATTTTCCCTTTCATAAAGAAGTTCAATATCAGTAAAAAAACTGGAGGTTAAACACTATCATCATTATCACATTTTTAAATTTGATTCACAGTGGGTCAAAAATCTCAATAGAAATATAACAATATTCAACTAAGCAATATAGTTCAAACAAAAAAATCTTAGAGTTGGATAAATTTAGGTGAGAGTTCACAGGAAAGATGTCTTATAAACCCTAACATTTTTTTTTCAAAAGAGTTGTATGTATAAATAAAATTCTAACCTTGTCTGTTTGACTAGAGCATAGTGATTATTTTTCTTCAGAATAGAGCCTTTCTTCCACAAGAACTCCAGCAGTCTGGTATCAGTGAAGCCCTGACTGAACAGTCTGGCCTGAGCTCTGTTAAACAGACCAGTTGGAAGGTAAGTAAATTTGTATTGAATCTTACTCTCCCTAATATCCTCTGTATCCTTGATCACAGGCCATGGTAACTACAACAGACAAATCACAGACTGTGGTAACTAAAACAGACAAATCACAGGCCATGGTAACTATAACAGACAAGTCACAAACCATGGTCACTACAACAGACAAATCACAGACTGTGGTATCTATAACAGATAAATCACAGGCCATAGTAACTACAACAAACACAAAAATTCTGTAAATTCAGCACTTACTAGTGGCATTTATCATTAAGGTTTTGTAATTTTAACAAAATGTTACTTTAATTTTGGAATAATAATAAAAATTATTAACAGAAATGTAAAAAAAATAATACTAGTATTAAGTAGCACTCCAGCTAAGAATCATGCAAAATGTGATTCATGGCTCAAAAGCCTATATATTATTATTTTTGATATTTTGTTTGAATTGCCATTGCAAACAGAAATTAACATTTGTTTTTTTCATATAACCTGTGTTCTTAGGAGATTAAAAATATATAGAATGCACTGTAGATTTCAAAATTCAGGGAGATAACTCTGTAAATGACACTCAAATACAATAGATTCTATTGTATTTTCAATGTTGATTATCTCCTTAGAGCAGACAAATTTGAATGAATCATTACACATTTCATAATATAGACCCATAAAACAACTTCATTACAAAAACAAAAATATGTAGCCTTTTTGGGGTGTATCACAATTTTTTTTTAGATTTTGCATGATTCTCACAAAGACTGCTATTTAAATATTAGAATTACAACCACATCACATTTTTAATGACAAAAAATAAGAACATTGCAATTATTTCCAAGATTTTGGGAAGTAATTGTGGTGCTCTAAAAGGATAAGTTACACTTAATTACTGATTATGGCCCCTAAATATTTGTATTTATGGACATACAGCTCCTTATGATGAAATGAATGGACTACCCTTTTCTCCAATTCATTAAAAAGATATTTATGTAATGGTATTCTCAGAACAAGCTTTAGAAATGCTTGTAATACCATCATTGAAGAAATCTGGAAATCCATGAGTTACAATGTATACTGTTCTTTTTTTCCAATTTTCTAAAAACAACAACATTTATAATTGAAGTTTGAATTCTCCCAACCTTTGTGCATTCATCACAAAACAAAACAATTTGTTTTGAAGAGGTTTCAATGGAATTCAAGTGAACCATTTGCCAAGAACAAAGAACTCACATATGAGATTATTAGTAATTACAAATAGAGTCAATAAATGGGTAAACTTGCAGGAAACTACAGAAATAACACTACCCTACAGATTTTTTCTTCACATCATAAAGTAATTCAGGAATGATTTTACGAGGACATCAAACAAAGCGGAAATTGGTAAATTGGAAATTAATAAACAGTAAAAAAAGAAATTTCAGGACTGCAGTTGAGAGCAATAACAACACTTACATCTTCTGGTTCCTCTTCAGGAAGTAGACAGGGAACCACATTACAGCTGTCTTCAGAGTCTGGCAGGGGAAAGGTCAGATCAAACCTCTCTGTCAACTTCAACATCCATTCATGTAAATTAGATTCATACTCCTTCCAAATCTCCGAGATGTACTTGTGGAAAAATCTACCTTTGCTTTCCTAACAGAAAATATCAAATGGTTGTTTTTGACATAATTGGCACACTTTCAAGTTTTTAACATATTGATATTTTTATTTTTAAAGTTTTTCTTCATATGACTTTAATTGAAATAAAATATAAAAGATATAATTACAGATTTGATTCAATTTGTATTGCCTACCATTTGAATCTTAAACGCAAGATAAAAATATTTTGCTAACGTTCTGATGATTGTTGAATACTTTAATGTTCACTTGCAGAGGACACTTACCCTACCAGTACACCTGGTCCATGCTCCCAGTTTTTTAGTGGAGTCCGAGTTGCTCATTTACTTTTGTTACTTTGTATGTATTATTTTAGTTACTTGATGTTCTTTGTTGTATGTGTCTGTTTTCCATGTCTGGTCTTTGTTCCTGGATTACATTATTTTGATTATCACCAGAATCATGATTTCCTTGATTACTCTAGCAGAAGTCTAAATCAGCAGAGACTCAAGTATACTTTTCTATAACCTTTGTCAAGATGAAGAAAAAGACTATTATATTGTAAACCTACCTTGATAGACTTTTCATTGACAGAAACAACTTTGGCCATTACATCTACAATCCACTGAGGGTTAATGACGACTCTATCTCGTAGAACTTCTGTATCAAAGTATTGCACTGTACCCAAATCATCCAAGAATTGCACTGCTAGTCTTATCTGTAGAAATGAATTGATCAAAAAACAGTATTTATAATATAAAATCATTTATTATAAAAAAATGCCATATTAAAGAGAGTAATAATATTATCTTTTAAATCACTTCAGTACCAATATGTATGTTCTAAGTAGCAAAGTTTTGACAATCCTTCATGGGGCCTTAGTTAAAATATTCAAATATGCACAATTCTATATATTAGTAGTGGTAAAATAGTGGTTGAATATGTTATCAAACATTGAAGAAAATAAATGAAGATTGAAAATTCTGCAATAAGATTTGAAATGCATTTTTTTTTATGAAACTCAGACCAGACATGACCATTCCTAAAAGAAGTCCTAAATTCCTCAAATTATCACAAGAATTATATTCAAAATTAGATGTTTAGAAAGTTGACACAGAGACAGTTGGCATTAGATTGATGACTGTCTCATTGACAATCATACCACATCTCCTATTGTTAATGATACACAAGTGATGTCTAGACTCACAGGAAAATGTGATACTTTCTAGTACTCATATTCTGCACCTGCATCTAAAGTTCAAATAATCATTTCCAAATTACATACCTTATTTCAAACAGAACAATTCTGAGCCATTATGATTCAGACCCCCTACATAAAGAACTGATGCTTCATCCCTACCAAAGAAAATAAAGCATAAAATAACTTACATCTTTCTCATCATAGATACCATTAGTAATGGCATACTGTTTCAGGACATCCCAGTCTAAAATGTTCTGCCCTCTTCTACGTTCACTGAAAATAAACAAAAAATAATATAAATTTAATTTTTTCAGTACATGCATTATGTGTATTATTGTAGCTTTATATACAGCCAAGTTTGTACATTTTGTCATTTTCGTAAAGCATTCAATACCATGGATGAAGAGTCAATTTCAAAATGTTAACAGAAATGCTGTAAATATAGGAATTACTATTTACTAATTATTAACTATTTTAACATTGGACAATTGTTAAAACAATAACTGATTCCAATTACATACTGTGTAATGAAGGAAAAAAGAACTGACACTTCTATCACTACCTGTATAAACCCCAAATTCACAAGCAGGGGTATACAAAGCAAAAACTAGCAATGTTATATACGCATATACAAGTGGGACTAATTCAGTTGCATTTACTGGGAAAATTCAGAAAAATATGACTTTGCAAATTCACTACAACTGCCAATACTTGGTTCATGACCTCATAAAACACTGCATATTTTCAGAATATGACTTCAATAAGACTATCCAATTCTGGTAAACAACTTCACTAAGATTGTTCATATTTTGATATGTATTACTTCCTTAAGATTATCCATATTTTAGGTATACATGACTACTTTCTATCTTTTTTTCCCAATATACATTCCTAAAGAAACTACTTTCTTAGTTTACCAAGACTTCACTGTTATTTTTTTTTTGTTTGCATTAAGTCAGAGGTACTGCTAATTTTTTGTTTGCATTGATTCAAAGAATTATCAGCATGATCCATTCCACTAAGACAGTCTATTTTTGTTTTCTGAGTCAATTGAGCATCTAACCAGATAGACTGCTATGGACCAGAAAAAACTATACAGATCTACACATGAAAAATTATTCATCTCCAGTGAATTTTATATGAAAATCATGTTAATATCATGTGAAGTTCACATGAAGCTTGATTTACACAAATTTCTCGTGAACAATATTTGCCTGTGTTAACAAACATACATACCATCAGACTTGTACTGAGACATGTAAATACTTACACTAAAATGCATTCTTCAAAATTAAGCCAGACTTTTGGAATTTTCAGTTTCATCTGTGAACAGTAGGTCATTGTGACATTAATCAACACTTGTTCCAGTTCAGCAATATTCTGCAATAATAAAATATTTTCATAAACTTACGTTAACTAATTTATTATATAGATAGCAGTGATTTACCAAATTTTCCCAGTGTAAAAATTTTCAATAATTCCAACTGTGAAATAAAATCTGCAATTTCACTCTTGCCAAAATGTCACGACACAAATATCAATCTACCATTCACAAAATTATAAATTCATGTTGAAAATGGCATCAATAATAATAAAGGATTCTACATAATAAATAGGTTAATGAATTGGTTAACATGAATAAACCAAAATAAGATCACTTGTGCAAAGAATGCATTAAGATTCAACTCATGTGTGGAACATGAGTTAAATCAAGACTAATGTAATTCATAGATGAAGACACAAGTTACTGCTTTTTTAAATTCATATTTAGGGACTTTCAACATTATGAAATTGAGTTTTCTTGAAAACATTATAATTACAATTTACATTTGAAAGATAGAATAATAAGTTCACACAATTTGGAGAATTCCCAACTGATCAATTAATGATCACTTACAGTTCCATGAGTTGAGCTGACATAGCAGAATTTCTTGATCTGAGGATATTTCTTCATAAGTTCTTTCTCTGGGATATCTGGCATTGGAATCTACAACCATAATTTAATATCGTTAGTTCAGTAACAGTTTACGGCAATTCATGATGATACTAATGGAAAGTATATTGCATGGGATGAAGTGTTTAGGACACAACTATTTGTTTAAAAAATCTGATCAGATTCATCAAGAAGGAAGATTGAAAAGAAGAGACCACATACACCTCCAAATCTCAAAGCTACAAACCAAATATTGTAATCTGGGGAAATTTTAACACTTTTTTTCCTTTGGTTTCTGTGATCAATCTGCTGTTGCACACTTTAAATTTACAAAATTTCCTCAAACTGTATTTCAATGTTCTTCAAAGAAAATCTTCACAACATTTTAATTTTGGCATTATGGGTCATACCATGAAAATAGTGAAAATAAAGGTACTGCTCAAAATTTCAAAATTTAGAGCTCTTAATTATTATGTGTGTTGGGAAAGTGACAAGCAATACAGCACAGATAGAAATCTAAGTTTGTTTGTAAAATGGAAACCTTACCAGTACATTAATAGAACATTTCTCTAGGTTACAGATAATGTTACCTGGTCCAGCTGTGTCCCTACTACAATCACAGGTGTGTCTGGGCAATGACAAGCAATAGAGCTCAGCCAGAAATCTAAACCAGCATGTTCAAATCCCATTCTCATGTTCCACAGTAACATGTAAACTGCTTGTTTGGACAAGAAAAACTGAAACAAGACATAATAGCAATGAAGTCTGTTTGTAAGGTATAAGGACAACATTCTATGGAGATCAGAAGATAGTGTAGAATATGTAGCTTAAAAATGATAATATTAAGGATACTAAATCTGCTGACAAGTTTATCCATCAGATCAGATGTATATCTTACCAGTGAAGATAAAAACTAACATTGATGATCCAAGAACTCCTTCATTTCATATTCATATTGTACCAAACCTCTGTGCATAGTTTGGTTCATTCTGATCTGAGGAAGATGAGAGATGCACAAAGGTTGTATAATTCAATTCACTTTAGAAATATTTGGTTTTCAAGTTCAAGAACATTTTTTCAATAACATTCAATTTGATTTCATCTAAGACATGAATTACCTGATGTGTATTGTAATAAACAGTCTGCCCTGCGAAGTCCCAACAGCTGTATGTAATCTCATATCCATCTTGTACAGGTACAACCCATGGTTTTATTTCTATACCATCAGTCAACTTAGCATCCTGTGTTCCAGGGGTTTTCTTCAGGGGACTCTTTAAAGCCTGTAGTAACCTGAATAAGAACAAAATAAATACCTGGTCAATAAGACATTTCAACTAATTCTTTACTTCAAGAACTTTCCACGTGAACCATTCAATGTGTTTTTTAGTCCTCCGAGCCATTGTAAACACAGGTCCTTGGAACCAGGATTTTTTTTTTTTTTTTTTTTATATCGTAAATATCATTAAATCATTTTGTTTCCAGATTTGAGTTATTATGTGTGTTTTCTGACATGTCTACTGGTCATTTAATGCTGTTTATACTATGCCCAGTTTTTTATCTATACACTTCTGTTACAGTACCTGAACCAATCCATGGAACAAAAATTGCGATCTGTCATCAATCACCGATCAGTTTCCTGTCAGTCATCAATCCGTCAAACTGATCCATTAAACTTCTGATTGCATCAAATGACCATAGAGTGGTCAATGTATTTTACTGTTTTTGTTGTTTTCTTTGTCAATTTTACACGTACATACATAATATAATAGATTTAATGATTAATTCATACGTTTGTTTTACATTTCTTTTGTCTTAAACAGATCTTACGTCATTTTACATAACAAAACTGCGATCAGATCGGTCACCAGTCATCGATCCGTCAAATCGTTGCACAGATCGGTTCAAGGACTGTAGAGAAGGAGATGGAAACAGTACTTACGTAGTTTTACCAGCCTGTCCAAGTCCTATGAACATCAGTTTGGTCCTATGACACTCAGTATACCCTCCAGCCATTTTCTTTAGGAAGGCCCTGACAGAATCAAACCCCCTACCAACAATATCAGGTGGGGGAGAATCTAACACAGGACAGCTGTTCAAATGTAAACCTATAACAACAGACATTTCAACAGTAAAGAAGTCAGGTATATTTAACCTCAGAAATTATTATTTCAAGTCCATCAAGTGTTCAGATTTTTCTAGATTGACAGTAGCTTAGAGATTTCACTTTTTAAACATAAAATTCTGTCTCCTGAGGTCAAAATTGACTTACAACTATAAGATCAACAAATTATTGCACATGATTAATCTGCCTCTTTAATGGATAAGATTTAAGCCTAAAGTTCAAAAATGAATTGATTGTACAAATTATACTCACTCCTCAGGTTAGGCAACAATCCCACATTGCCAGAAACACTTTCAAGGAATGGACAATGTTCAAGGTTTAATGATTGTAGAGTAAAGAGTTCACTGGCTATGTCTGGTATACAGTTGATACCAGTGAAGGATAGATCTAACACTTCCAGACTTTTTAGAGAAAAGATCACTTCTGGTACTCCTCCAAACTTAGTATCATCTATAAAGTTACAAAGCATTATTGGAAAATGAGGTTCATATTGGTCAAAGTTCATATAATGTATACACAGAATAAAGAAGTTGAGACAGAAAATATCACACCAAGCCTGACAGGGCTAGATGTGATGTTCAGTCGAGACATTCAAAACTGATATTATTCTGTTTATCTGTGATTAAACAGTCCATATTAAGTAACATTGTCATTGGAAATTACAGATATTTTGTAGGATCACAGCAGTAGCCCAAGGTAAGAAATTATTTGGCAGTAGGATCAATAGAAAATTGATCAAGTTGCCAATAAACACGTATACCCAGTACTTACTGATATTGTTCATGTATTTTCTTGCATATATATATGCATTTAATAAAGTGTCTGAAGAGCAGCTAAATATCATGGGACATATTAGAAAGCACAGATATTCATACCAAGTTTAGTGACTCCAAGTCTTGGTATTCTTTTTAAGAATTCATAATTCAGATGGGCAACTTCACTGGGATCCAGAATGTTGTTGTTGTTCACATCAAATTTGTGGAACAGATCATCAACTTCCTACAATCATAAACACTCAATGTACTTCCTTATACATAAGAATTAGAGAAAGCCTGCTTACAACAAGATGTTGCACCCCCTGTTATGCTTAACATACTTTCATTTCATTATTAGCAAAATAAAAAAAATTGCAGGTGCTATGAAAACAAAAGCAGCTGTGAATTGAAATCACATCCAACAATATGAGATCCCATACTGAGGTTGCATACCAAATATCAAGGGGCTGTGATTTATAATTGCTGAGAAAAATGTTACAAAAATATTTTCTCCACCAGCCCACCTGCCTGCCCACCATTCACATAAGCTGATTTGCAACCTGCCCAAAAACATGTATCCCAATAATTACCAAATTTACAGTAATCAATTGCTTAGGAAATAAGATTCTATCTATTTATTAGATTTCCTACCTCTGCTGATAAATAGTTAACAATGTAAGGTCGTTCAGCATTGAACTGCTGGTATGCTGCTTTTGGCATCTGATCAAACTGACCCTCAAATGCAATCCATGGAATTCCTAAAGAACAAAACAACTTTTTACTGGGCCATAACCTATGACAGAAGTGAACTGATTAACAGAAGTCACTTTGAAATGCAAAACATGCAGACAGGAACATAATGTTTCATCATAAATTTCTATTAAAATGCATGTAGATCTCTTGACTAATTGTGAGTTAGAAGATGAATTGTTGAATTGTTTTAGTTCAAGATTAGATCACTTGACAGCTAAATAATACTGGCTGTGAAGTGGTGGAGTAAATTACCAACCTTTCACACTCAAATACTTCAATTTCTTCAATTTCTTAAGTTCATCGGGTAGTGTAATTATAGGGTTGTAATCTAAATTAAGTTCATTTAACTCGTACAAATTTCCAATTTCTTTTGGCACCTCATTGATAAGCAGCCCTTTCAGACTTAGTGATGTCAAAGTCCTGCTTGGTGGCCATTCTATGTCCAGTGTTTTGATTGGACAGTTGTGGAGGTAGAATGTTGACAGTGCAGGAGCTGTGAGGATGTCAGTTGCCATTTTTTTAACTCCTGGTAACCCACTGAGGATGAGAATTTCCAAGTCCTTACATCTAGCTATACCTGAGGGAAATTCTGGAGTTTCACTTAAATTCACATCCAAAATTGTCAGAACTTGCAGATTCTCAAATATTTCAAAAAGATTTGATGGTAATGATTTCATTTGGTTTCCATTGACCATTAAAATGTCAAGTTTTTCAGAGTATGGCTGGTAAAATTTGCTTTCAAGTGACAAATCTTTGATGCGTATAATATTCTTATCTACTCTGCTATGACTGTGAGCTTTGCATGCTAAAAATGGTGGAAATTTGACAAAAGTATGATTGCTCGAGACCATCCCTTTCCCTAAGAGCTCTACTGGGATGGGTTGTTCCTGTCCACCACAAAGATCTTGAATTTTCTGTGATAGGTAGGTAGGATTTTCCTGATTTGACAGGCCTCCATACTGAGCAGAGTAGAGACTACACAGGGAGGCATAGGGCTGTAGTAGTTGAAACAGAAGGCTTTCAATCTAAAACAAATTACAAAGACAAATATTCAAGCATATCAAAACACAAAAAAAAAAAGCTTTGCAGAGCACAGTATGATATGACTGCATCAAGTTGAACTCAGTTCACTTGGGGCAAGTATTGGCAAAATATCAGTCCGTTACACACTTAAACATAAGAACTTACAATTCATTATGGACAAAATAAAAAATAGAAATTCAAATCAAATAAAAAATTTTCAAAATCAGACCAAATTTTGAAAAAGTCAATTTTTTTTAAGTGTGGTTCCTTTGACCCCTCATAACTAGAAAACTGTAAGAGAAATCTGAAATCTGATTGAAAGAGTAATTGAATATTGATATTAGAGTTGTAGTTTTGTCCTGTTTTCTTATTTTACCCAGAAGGACTCCTATGATTTCAGCAGCATCTGGTCTATAAAATCTGTCACCTCTACATTTTCCCAATTTTGCTGGGATATCAATATCAGGATATAAAGACCATAGATATAACAAATACCTGTCTCCTATCCAGATCACCAAGTCCACCAGTAAAAATCTTTGTGTAAGATGGCAGTAATAGCTGCAAGAAAAACAACAAAGAAACATAACATTTACTTTTTACCTTAACTTCCATTTAATGGTAATAAACTATAAGTTTTCTACCATTCATGATAATAAAGAACATTTGATCGGTCTAATACTGGTTATTTCTGTTTCAAATTTTAAACCATTTGAATCAAATTTTCAGAGTATTAACTCAAATTGAAGGAGTAAATTATGCCTTGAACCATACCTTATGTGTTAACAAGGCTACATAAGTCCAGGCTTGATACAGGCAACCATAGCTGAGGTCAACTGGGACTAACCCTTGAACTCTGAACCCTGGCAAATCCATCATATGCAAACAAATTTCTCGTGGTTGCTTTAGTGGGTATGTCTTTTCATCTATTCCATCTGTATAATAATGAAGATATAATATTTCATAATTTAAAACACATCTTCAGAAATATGTAAGAGTCTTACTTGCCTTTTAGACAAATGTAAGAAACATTTCAATCACAAAAACATTATTCAAGGATGAATGAAGAAAAAAAAAAATCTAACTGTGGGTAAAAAACTTGAAAGAAAGTCAGAAAGATAATAAAAATTCAAAGAAAACATGCTAAATAAGAAAAAGAAAGACAAAAAGAACAAATAACAGAAAGTACAAAGAACTAATTATATATTTTTTTTTTACATCCATTGCTTCCTGTTTATTATCTATTAGTAAAGAGTTAACTGAGCCTGCTTGTGGATTTAAAAATGAAACATACATGTAATAAATACCTTAAAATGTTTTTACAAGAAGAAAGATATGTGAATATCTACATTCAAGGCAAATAAAATCCCATAAAATCTAAATATAAATCTTATAAGACTTTTAGCAAATTATAAGAACCATAATGTTTGCCAGTGCCGGACAATTTGACCCTAAGACATTTCAGACCACGACAACCAATAATTCTGTATGATTGCCGGACATTTCGGCCAATAGACATATCACACCATGACAATCAATATACTGCTTTAGGACAAATATCATTACAAAATTTATCATATTTGAAGGTTATAAGTATAATATATCAAATCAGAGCTGACAAAAATTATCTAACTTGTTTTTAATTAATGATTCTTCGGGAGCATTAAAAGGTAAATATAAATGTAAAACAATGAAAACAAAAAGAATCCTTCTAAAAACAAGCATCCTATTACAGCTATACAAGTTTCTAGGAGAGCACTTGAATTTATATGATAGACAGACAGACTGACAGACCATGATTAGTTTATGAAAAGAAAGGGCTCTGAAAACTCACCACTGATAGCAATAGAATGTATATTGATGTCATCGTACTGTGATCTGACTTGTGGATAACTCTTGATCTTAGAAGGAAACACCATTGGCATCTTGGTCATATCAATGTAACCATCTAAAAAAACAAATTATTTATAAATCATTTAAATCTAAATAAAAAATAAAAACATTATACCATCATAAACAACTTGGCCTGAAACTTCAGTGAGAAGTTGTTACATTCAAAGCCTCATGCTCCCTAAATCAACAACTAAAAATGTCAGTTTGTTTGTTTGTTTGTCGGGGTTTAATGTCCGAGCACAAAAATGTCAGAAATAAAATACTAAACGTAATGATCAATCAATCAACTGAACTTATGGATATTAAAACTTAAACTTTCGAATAAAGTCCATGTTTAAAAATAATTTACTAACTAAAAAAAACCGTGAGCAATACATTCTTACTTAATACCAACAACTTCCCCTTTTAAAACATGCACCTTTTGACCTCAAAATTAATTTGAATAAGAATCTTAAATAGAATGTGTATATTGGGAATATGTAATAATATATAGGTTCTGTGAAACTTCCATAAAATTCAATTCATTCAGGTAGGATGATTGAGAGATGGCTACTCCATCATGTAACCCAAGGAAGTGTGGACTGAAGAAAGGAAAGAAGGATGGAAACCCCTATCACTATATCCTCCCACTTGCAAAGAGGGGGATATAAATAACACTTTATTTTATGTATATCTACATGTATATCATCTCAATGCTGACGATGTCAATAAACTCTGACAACTAACCTTGGAAGAAACATAATCTGTGTATATCAACATTACTGAACATATTCTTAGCCACCGGGTACTTGAGAGTGCTGCCATCCAGTTGTGAGGGTAAAAGGACAACTGACCATGGAAGACTGGAGTCTCGATAGGTCAACCACTTGAGAAGGTTTCGTGAATGTGTGGTTACAATCTGCTCCTGAACAGTTGGTCTTGTTATTGACTGACCACACATACTGAAGTTAAACAATGTGGTCTTCTTCCATTCTGGATCTATCATTTCAATAGCTTCAGCACTACCCTACAAGTCAAAATGGAAAAAATATTCATATTGTAAACCAGCTAGTTTTCATGACGGAAAAACACCCAAAAAGTAAGTTGCTGCAAATTAGTTTCTTTATTGTGTAATAAGTTTATCTCATCCAAGTAAATTCCAGCAATGTTTAAACACTAAAATAATTTGGTTTACAATAGCAAAAGGAAACCAAAATTAAGGCAGATTTGTCCTGATAAGCTATGAACGCTAATGAGATATCTTTTTTGTATTCTCCATCTTGAATAAAAAGCATAACTTTTTAAAATAGATTTCAATTCAGTAGCATCCTTTTTAAGGTCATCAGTTCTTTTTTTTCTTTTAAATGTTTGTAGTTAATTACAAACTGCATTCTTATACATATTTTCATAATCTGATACTGTGAAGGAACTTTTTTCATGGGGTATCAGTTTTGTGTCTTTCATGGTTTAGTCACAAGTTTAAAATTTCCAATAAAAAGTAAAATTAATATTAAAAAACTGTGAAAAAAAAACAAACCATAAAGTATATAAACCCACAAGCTAATATACCATTCAAAGACCATAAAAACTGATACCAAGGAATAAAGTGCTTTCACTACAATTAATTAAGATTGAGTACCTTTGTGACGAGGTGAGGTGGGGCAGGTATGTAAGTTCTGTCAAGTAATGACGTGTTACTGTGCGCTGAAATAAACAACAGAAATTATCAATTAATGTAATATTTCAATAACAATTTTTTCCCCTAACTACCACTAGTTGTAGGGGTCAGTAACCAAGAACAAAAAGAAATGTGTCCATAGAAAACAAATGTTAGTAACAATGAAAGAACTTTTTAAGCAGATTAACATATCCCACATGCCTTCATGTTATACATTTAGTCCCAAAAAAAATGGTTGTCATCACTAGATTTCTGTAAAAATTAAATGTTCACTCAAATTTTATCTAAATATGAAGGAAATATGACAAATAATGAAGGATCTATCAAGGGAACAGGCAGAAATCTATGATTTAATCATAGCTTCCCCTATGAAATGTGATCCCCTATATGGAATCATGAGCATCCATGCCTTTATAATTCATCCAAGTCTAAAAAAATCAACAGAAATGATGTACAGAAATGAAGGATGTATCCAGGCAGCAACATTATGACAGCCAGGCAGACAAGTCAAGCAAATTGTACCATTAAAAACTTCCTTACATGGGGTACAATAACATTAATAAGTAAAAGCTATCATCTAGAAAATTGGAAAGGAATTTGTATTATATATGTAACTTCTATATGTACTTTATTTCCTGTACTTCCTAGTAACTGTTAACATTGTTGAGAGAATGAAGCTGTGTGTGATATTTCTCAATGATTTATGTTCAAGTTGACAGTTTAACCATAAATCTAAATGTATAAGATCAATAGTTGTGGTACTGAATAGATTGATACATCAAACTTAATTCCATTTTAATGACTGCTTGTCCAGAAATATTTAGTAACAATAAGACAACGCAGTTTGGTATATTGAGTAAAATTCTGAACAAACTTAATGCCACAAAACATTACAATCTATAATGCTTACTCTACAAAATTTCAATTCATTCTAAAAATGTTATTTATCAGTGAAGTATCAAAAGTCCTTTAAGAACCAATTTGTACACTGAAATAAGAAAGAACAGCAAACTTGTACTGGTACTTAACCTGAAAGGTGGGAGATAAAACATTCTACATAATACTAATAATAACTGACAAAGTGCCTGCTTACAGTATTTGAAGTTGTTGTAATGTAATATTTTAAGCCTTACATGATAGCAGTCTAATTTTCATATCCTCCTTTGATCCTTTCTTGATAATCTTCTCCCAATCTGCATCCTCTATTCCACATTCAAGACAGCCAACACATATCTTCTCATTCTCAGCCCCCTTCCCTGGTGGGGTATACTCAAAACAATATCCTCCACCATCATATATTTCAGAGATCACAGCATCTGCAAACTGGTCACCTGACCTATCAGAAAGGAATTGTTATTCAAATTCTTACATTAAGTAGATTGGACTTGGGACAGGAAAGTATACAATTGGAAAGTTACCATGTCACCAAAGTAGTAACATACCTGGGTTATATAATGTACACTTGGAAATTTTGGTTGCAGCTTTACTTCTGCTACTTTTCATGGTAAGAACAGAAACACACACAAAAAAAACCACTGCCATGTAGCAAAAATTTGTAACCCAGAAAAATTTATACAATATGATGAACAATTTAGAACTTGAGACTGCAGTATGGTTAATTAATCAGAAAAAAACAACATAAATAAAAAGGCATTTTATATCAAACTTCTAAGGAAAACAATACTTACATCAAGTAAAAACATCTACTAATTATGGATCTGATCTGAAGCAAAGTCACTTAGCAGTAATAAAAATTCTTTTCTAAGGTCAAGTTAAGAGTATGGTAACTATAAATTAAAAAAAAAACTTATTCCATATCAAAGTCATCTGTAGATCTATATAGTGTGACAAAACTTAAAGATAAATCAAAAATACATGTAGTAAGTAGTAAACAAAATAAAAACCTACTCTTTATCATCATCAAGTTTAACAACTACTTTCATCCCTTTTTGCAGTTTGGATGGGTACAGGAATGACTGAAAAAAAAATTGATGACAAAAATATAAATTCTAAAAAAAATATTTTAAAATGTTTCGTTTTCCTGTGGTCAATTGTAGTTGATGAAAAAAAAATTTCCAAAATTATTGTTCCTGCAATTCTGAAGATCAACAATCATTTAAATGCTAAATGTTATTTCCTGCCAAGCTTCATGACAGATAAAATTAATGAAAGCTGCAAATATCACATGCTGTCATATTGTCAACAAAGATGTACAGTCTGGAGTTTCACTATGCAATTAAAAGTGAGGCTTCACATGAAATTACTTGTGAGAAGAATTTCCCCAGATTTATTTTTGTAGAGGAGTCAATAATGTAATAAGATTGTATATCATGCTTGTAATAAAATTTGGATATCATAAAAAAATATACTGAAGTGCCAGCATATTACATTGTACATTCAAATATATAAAAATCACAAAACATGACCTAAACATGAAGACATGAAACAAAGACAATATACATACACAATGTAGTGAACTCAATTAAATAGATAACACAAATAAGACATATCTACATATGATTTCCTACAATCACATCAAGTTTACTGAAATTCCAAAAAAGTTTAATGAGTTGTGCTAAAAGATTGTCAGCACAGACAGACAGACATTTTTATTATTATATACCGACTTTGTTATTGGGGCATAAAGCAGCAAAAGTAACTAAATATTACTTACCGGACACTTTGGTCTCCTGATGATACAGTCATAGGATTTGGCCTGTTTGTCTAGATGCTGCATACTTAACATATATCTCCCCCTCTTCAACAAGTAAGAGTCTACCAATACAGAATTCTTAAATACTTCCAATTTATATCCATCTCTCAACTGTAAATTAAATAATATATTCCTATATCTTGTCAATAAAAATTGAAGTATAGATGAATTGGAATAAATGTATATATTTTGAAATAGATAAAACAGACCATAGAACATTGAGTATAAATTACTAACCTGAAAGCAAAACAAGATTTGTTTTAGGGCACAGAAAAAATAGACAAATAAACATTATACAAGAAAAAAAAATCCCAGACTAAACGAGCTATAGAAATTTGTCCATATGGTTGAGAGGACTTGGGAAAGAGAAACAGTATAATTTTTGAGGTAATGACTTTAATCACAAGATGAAAGATCATTGCTCCAAAACTTAATCAGAAACAAGTCATGATCATGTGTAATCCGGACGGATGGACAGATGGATGGACTGACAGACAGGGGTAAATTAGTATGCCCGCCAACAATTTGTCGTTGTATATGAAATTTTGGGATTATGACTGGTGGGTACCAAATTTTATTTTTTTAAATTCTATTCATGTAATTTTGCAGGAATAACGATTACCATATTTATTTAATGGAATTATTTTAAATATTTGTAATTTTAAATTGTTCTTCAACTTACTTTCCTCTCATCAATGACTAAGTTATCATTGAATTGTTGTAAAGCATCAATATCACCCAATCCTGAGGTTTTTATTGTTAGACCTAACCTGTAAAAAAATAAAAGGAGAGGTTGAGACCTCATCATACATGTAAACCCATCGTATAAAATCAATATCACCTAATCCTGGAGTTCTTATTGATAGACCCAACTTGGAAAATATAATTAGAGAAGGTTAGACCCCATAATACATGTAAATCAAGTATAAAGCATCAATATCACCCAATTCTCATACTGATAGACCCAATCTGAAAAAAAAAATGAAAGGAGAGGATACCACCCCATAAAACATTTAAACCTACCATATATTCATTGAGGAACTTGGGCTGTGGTCATAGGTTTTACCTTCAAAATTCAAAAGCAGGAGATCTCTCTCTCAAAATCTTCTCAAAGCAGGATATTTGCAGATTTTTATGTTTTTTGTGAAATGTTTTGACAAGAATTGAAGTAAATTATTACGATAAGCAAAATAATCATATAAGACAAGAGAAATTTCCAAATACACCTTAATCTCCATCTTTGACACGAGCACTTTACAAGGAGACTGATGAAAGCAAGATGATTCACACTTTTTCTATTTGTAAATGACTATTTAGAACTGGTTTCATGTATATTTCCCCAATCATCTGTACTTCACAAAAAGTGATACAAATTAAGACGAACGGTATTTGAAATAAAAATCTTCTTTGAGCAATTTTCATTGAAAACCAATGAGGGAGGCAGGTATATCTTTTAACATTTTTATTGCCCCCAAAATGAACCCTTGTGTAGAAAAGGGAAGACTTGAAAACAAAGATATCATTTTTGTATGTATGAGGTGTGTAGTGTTATTTTTCTCTATTTGAAACTAATTATGATGGCAAATGAACTATTTCCAATAACAATGGGATGCATCTAAAGCAATGATATATTCAATCATCAGATAGATCAACTAAACCAGTAGAATATTACAATTTTCCAATTTAGATTTGATAATTTGCTCAAAATGACACTGAAGTTGTTTCTTTACTACAATCAGTGGAATGATGCAATATTTTTTCAGTTGAAGGAAAATCCTTTCTGAAAGAGAGGGACAACTGTAAAATTTTCTGCAATGACTGACACAACAGAAAATACAAGTGTACAGTATACTAAGATTTTATTAAGTTACTCAGGTCATATTTCAAGGTGGGTTAGCTACCATACTATTTTTTTCTATTTTATCAAAGTTTTTAAACAAAATAGCTAAAAAAACTGGTATGTATAATTTTTTCACTTTTGTCTAACCACAAATCAAATTTACCAACACCATGTAAAATTTCCTTTAAAAACTTAATACTCTCAAATTCAACTAATAAACCCATAAACCAACACTGTACTTATCATTAATGCCACAAACCAACACTGTACTTATCATTAATGCCACAAACCAACACTGTACTTATCATTAATGCCACAAACCAACACTGTACTTATCATTAATGCCACAAACCAACACTGTACTTATTATTAATGCCACAAACCACAAACATTGTACATTAACCAGCACACATCAACTTACTTATGAGAATAAGTACTGCTAGCACTGGCAGCTTCATACAGCACAGAAATCTCTTCAGTTGTATACTCCTTCACTTGTTCAATAGAAATCCAGTTAATGGACACAGTATCTTCTTTCAAAGAAGCTAGAAATAATTAGAAATACTGTAAAAAACAAGTTCATATAATACAAGTGTGGACTTAAACAAATGTTGAACCTTTAAGTTAAAGTGAAAGTATTACTGTTTGTGGGGTACCAGTTTTTGTGGTTTTTGAGGGTTTGGTAAATCACGAAATTTAGTTCCCAACTAAAAGAAAATTACCCATTCATTAGTATGATGGAGTTGTCAAATCAATGAATTCAAGAATCTATGAACTGATGCATTTTCTCTAAACCATGAAAATTGGTACCCATGAATAAAAGTACTTTAACAGTAGATAATTTTCCCAATAGTGACGTGACAGAAGGTCACCATAACATGCCTTAACTCCAATAAAACTCCAATAAAACTCATCATTAAAATCTAATAAGTGTTTTGTAGGTGCTGCAATTGCTAAGTTTTAAACATTAGCATATCTGCAAGTATCCTTCCTCTGGATTTCTAACGAACCTTAAGAAAGATGGTGTATAGGTTAACTTTTAATTTTAAGTTTTAACTTGTTCAATAACTAATTTAGATAATCTTCCTTTGTTTGAGCCTAATTTTGACCATGAAATGTTATTATCACCAGACAATTATCATTTTTCTCCATGCATAACTATATATGATGCATAAACTTCTTTTAAAACTTCATAAAAATCCATCAACCAGTTTAAGAGGAGTTGAACTTTTAAGATTGTAACATGTAAAAACTTTTGATCAATTGAATTATCATCCTTTGCAAGTCTTTTAAAAAAATTACCTTCCTACATAAAAAAAGACTTAAAAAACAAACCCTTATGCCAAAAAAAACAAAGTTCTTAGCTCTTTAACATTTTACAAGTAGGATGATCTTGGTTGAAATAGTTCAGGGTAAAAGGTCTTGCCAAATAAACTTTGGGAGGGGGAGGGCAGCTTACCTGGGGCCCCAAATTTTTTTCTCAAGAAAAAGTTTATAAAATGGTGATTAAATTCAAATGCTAACAATATTGGTTTGATTATGTATCAAACTATATTAATATATGAGTATTGTCCATATTTTTAACATTAAGAAATTTAATATTTCGAAACATTTCCAATTTCATAAGGGTGGGCTCTGGGCTACATGGACTTCTTGGATTTACATACTTTTTCAGATGATGAAAGAAACAAAATGTAATTGAATGTGTGATTGTGCTAGACATACCCCATACATACATGAAATTGATATTGTACAGCAACAAAAATCATTTATAGTTACATGTATATGATCTTATTTATGCAAACATGAATATGCTAAACACTGTTTTCACTATAATTGACATTCATATATGTATATTTATGTGCATAATCTTTTTATTGTAATAATTCTGCCCCCCCCCCTCCCCCCCCGCCCCCTTAATTATGGAAATAAACTATTTGTATCTTGTATCTATATCAGTGGGAGCCAAGATTTTGTGATGAAAGTGTTCTCTATCATTCTATATGGTGAAAACTAAGAAAGTCCCAAGAAACAGGAAGTTAGTATCAAATGGCAACCAAAACTACTTACAACACATGCCCCATCTATATAAAGTCACATACCAAATTTGAAATCAATTCATTCAATGGAAGTGAAGATAGTTGCAATGAAATTCTAAAGAACAGAATTATGGACAGACAAGGTGATTCCAATAAACTCATTAAGTGGGGGTATAGTAACACAAATCATTAACTTCTTACTGCATTCATTACTGATATACATAAAATAACCCACCTTCCTTTTTCAAGAAAAGTGGAACAGTTTCATTTGGTCCTATGGAGCCAACAAAATTAGTCAGTAATGCATTTGGAGTTATCTGAAAAATAAAAAAGATCTTTAAAAATGTGGTATAATGTTGATATCATCATTTACACATAAACTAATATGTGAAATAATCAGTATTTACACAATTGATCAATATATAGTTAAACAGTTCTAACACTTATCCTCTACTTAGGTCTAAAAATATAATAAATGCAATTGAATAAAAAAAATCAACACTGAACACATGACTTATAAGAAATACAATTAAGTTTAAGTTAAAAACAACTCAACTATAGCAAGTACATAGAGACAATAAACAGCTTCACAGAGTGCAGCATGATACAACTGCAGCATATCAGCCTGTTTTCACTGAGGGGCAAGTGTGGATACAATATAAGTTTTTGACACACTGTGGCATAGGGATTTATAGTATGTTATGGTCACAACAACTGCTTTGGAATGTAGCATATAATTTCAAATTCAGTTAAAGAACATAGCCAAAAACATAATTTACACCATAGCCAAAAAGACAACTTACATCATAGCTAAAAATTTAACTTATACAATAGCTAAAAAGATAACTTATACCATAGCCAAAAAACACAACTTACATCATAGCAACAAGAAATGGTAACATGTAATACATGATACCAAACTGAACAATAATTCTAATTAAGGGAGCCAAGATTTATGCAACACAAATTTTGCTTGTTAATACAAAAGTTGGAAATTTCAAAGTTCCATAAAACAGATAAAAGAGAGAAACAAAAATTGTTACAACATGATTCAGTTTTCATGGTATAATTTTTCCCTAATAAAAACTCCTTTCTAACAGCTATTTTATTGATAAATGTATGGGAGGGTTGGAAGGCAGGTTTTTATTGATGTATGGGAGGGTTGGAAGGCAGGTTTTTATTGATGTATGGGAGGGTTGGAAGGCAGTGTTTTTATTGATGTATGGGAGGGTTGGAAGGCAGGTTTTTATTGATGTATGGGAGGGTTGGAAGGCAGGTTTTTATTGATGTATGGGAGGGTTGGAAGGCAGGTTTTTATTGATGTATGGGAGGGTTGGAAGGCAGTGTTTTTATTGATGTATGGGAGGGTTGGAAGGCAGGTTTTTATTGATGTATGGGAGGGTTGGAAGGCAGGTTTTTATTGATGTATGGGAGGGTTGGAAGGCAGGTTTTTATTGATGTATGGGAGGGTTGGAAGGCAGTGTTTTTATTGATGTATGGGAGGGTTGGAAGGCAGTGTTTTTATTGATGTATGGGAGGGTTGGAAGGCAGGTTTTTATTGATGTATGGGAGGGTTGGAAGGCAGTGTTTTTATTGATGTATGGGAGGGTTGGAAGGCAGGTTTTTATTGATGTATGGGAGGGTTGGAAGGCAGTGTTTTTATTGATGTATGGGAGGGTTGGAAGGCAGTGTTTTTATTGATGTATGGGAGGGTTGGAAGGCAGGTTTTTATTGATGTATGGGAGGGTTGGAAGGCAGTGTTTTTATTGATGTATGGGAGGGTTGGAAGGCAGGTTTTTATTGATGTATGGGAGGGTTGGAAGGCAGTGTTTTTATTGATGTATGGGAGGGTTGGAAGGCAGGTTTTTATTGATGTATGGGAGGGTTGGAAGGCAGTGTTTTTATTGATGTATGGGAGGGTTGGAAGGCAGTGTTTTTATTGATGTATGGGAGGGTTGGAAGGCAGTGTTTTTATTGATGTATGGGAGGGTTGGAAGGCAGGTTTTTATTGATGTATGGGAGGGTTGGAAGGCAGTGTTTTTATTGATGTATGGGAGGGTTGGAAGGCAGTGTTTTTATTGATGTATGGGAGGGTTGGAAGGCAGGTTTTTATTGATGTATGGGAGGGTTGGAAGGCAGTGTTTTTATTGATGTATGGGAGGGTTGGAAGGCAGGTTTTTATTGATGTATGGGAGGGTTGGAAGGCAGTGTTTTTATTGATGTATGGGAGGGTTGGAAGGCAGTGTTTTTATTGATGTATGGGAGGGTTGGAAGGCAGGTTTTTATTGATGTATGGGAGGGTTGGAAGGCAGTGTTTTTATTGATGTATGGGAGGGTTGGAAGGCAGTGTTTTTATTGATGTATGGGAGGGTTGGAAGGCAGTGTTTTTATTGATGTATGGGAGGGTTGGAAGGCAGTGTTTTTATTGATGTATGGGAGGGTTGGAAGGCAGGTTTTTATTGATGTATGGGAGGGTTGGAAGGCAGTGTTTTTATTGATGTATGGGAGGGTTGGAAGGCAGTGTTTTTATTGATGTATGGGAGGGTTGGAAGGCAGGTTTTTATTGATGTATGGGAGGGTTGGAAGGCAGTGTTTTTATTGATGTATGGGAGGGTTGGAAGGCAGGTTTTTATTGATGTATGGGAGGGTTGGAAGGCAGTGTTTTTATTGATGTATGGGAGGGTTGGAAGGCAGTGTTTTTATTGATGTATGGGAGGGTTGGAAGGCAGGTTTTTATTGATGTATGGGAGGGTTGGAAGGCAGTGTTTTTATTGATGTATGGGAGGGTTGGAAGGCAGTGTTTTTATTGATGTATGGGAGGGTTGGAAGGCAGTGTTTTTATTGATGTATGGGAGGGTTGGAAGGCAGTGTTTTTATTGATGTATGGGAGGGTTGGAAGGCAGGTTTTTATTGATGTATGGGAGGGTTGGAAGGCAGTGTTTTTATTGATGTATGGGAGGGTTGGAAGGCAGTGTTTTTATTGATGTATGGGAGGGTTGGAAGGCAGTGTTTTTATTGATGTATGGGAGGGTTGGAAGGCAGGTTTTTATTGATGTATGGGAGGGTTGGAAGGCAGTGTTTTTATTGATGTATGGGAGGGTTGGAAGGCAGGTTTTTATTGATGTATGGGAGGGTTGGAAGGCAGTGTTTTTATTGATGTATGGGAGGGTTGGAAGGCAGTGTTTTTATTGATGTATGGGAGGGTTGGAAGGCAGTGTTTTTATTGATGTATGGGAGGGTTGGAAGGCAGGTTTTTATTGATGTATGGGAGGGTTGGAAGGCAGTGTTTTTATTGATGTATGGGAGGGTTGGAAGGCAGTGTTTTTATTGATGTATGGGAGGGTTGGAAGGCAGTGTTTTTATTGATGTATGGGAGGGTTGGAAGGCAGTGTTTTTATTGATGTATGGGAGGGTTGGAAGGCAGTGTTTTTATTGATGTATGGGAGGGTTGGAAGGCAGTGTTTTTATTGATGTATGGGAGGGTTGGAAGGCAGTGTTTTTATTGATGTATGGGAGGGTTGGAAGGCAGTGTTTTTATTGATGTATGGGAGGGTTGGAAGGCAGGTTTTTATTGATGTATGGGAGGGTTGGAAGGCAGTGTTTTTATTGATGTATGGGAGGGTTGGAAGGCAGTGTTTTTATTGATGTATGGGAGGGTTGGAAGGCAGTGTTTTTATTGATGTATGGGAGGGTTGGAAGGCAGTGTTTTTATTGATGTATGGGAGGGTTGGAAGGCAGGTTTTTATTGATGTATGGGAGGGTTGGAAGGCAGTGTTTTTATTGATGTATGGGAGGGTTGGAAGGCAGTGTTTTTATTGATGTATGGGAGGGTTGGAAGGCAGTGTTTTTATTGATGTATGGGAGGGTTGGAAGGCAGTGTTTTTATTGATGTATGGGAGGGTTGGAAGGCAGTGTTTTTATTGATGTATGGGAGGGTTGGAAGGCAGTGTTTTTATTGATGTATGGGAGGGTTGGAAGGCAGGTTTTTATTGATGTATGGGAGGGTTGGAAGGCAGTGTTTTTATTGATGTATGGGAGGGTTGGAAGGCAGTGTTTTTATTGATGTATGGGAGGGTTGGAAGGCAGTGTTTTTATTGATGTATGGGAGGGTTGGAAGGCAGTGTTTTTATTGATGTATGGGAGGGTTGGAAGGCAGTGTTTTTATTGATGTATGGGAGGGTTGGAAGGCAGGTTTTTATTGATGTATGGGAGGGTTGGAAGGCAGTGTTTTTATTGATGTATGGGAGGGTTGGAAGGCAGGTTTTTATTGATGTATGGGAGGGTTGGAAGGCAGTGTTTTTATTGATGTATGGGAGGGTTGGAAGGCAGGTTTTTATTGATGTATGGGAGGGTTGGAAGGCAGGTTTTTATTGATGTATGGGAGGGTTGGAAGGCAGGTTTTTATTGATGTATGGGAGGGTTGGAAGGCAGGTTTTTATTGATGTATGGGAGGGTTGGAAGGCAGTGTTTTTATTGATGTATGGGAGGGTTGGAAGGCAGGTTTTTATTGATGTATGGGAGGGTTGGAAGGCAGGTTTTTATTGATGTATGGGAGGGTTGGAAGGCAGTGTTTTGATTGATGTATGGGAGGGTTGGAAGGCAGGTTTTTATTGATGTATGGGAGGGTTGGAAGGCAGGTTTTTATTGATGTATGGGAGGGTTGGAAGGCAGTGTTTTTATTGATGTATGGGAGGGTTGGAAGGCAGGTTTTTATTGATGTATGGGAGGGTTGGAAGGCAGGTTTTTATTGATGTATGGGAGGGTTGGAAGGCAGGTTTTTATTGATGTATGGGAGGGTTGGAAGGCAGGTTTTTATTGATGTATGGGAGGGTTGGAAGGCAGTGTTTTTTTTGATGTATGGGAGGGTTGGAAGGCAGGTTTTTATTGATGTATGGGAGGGTTGGAAGGCAGGTTTTTATTGATGTATGGGAGGGTTGGAAGGCAGGTTTTTATTGATGTATGGGAGGGTTGGAAGGCAGGTTTTTATTGATGTATGGGAGGGTTGGAAGGCAGTGTTTTTATTGATGTATGGGAGGGTTGGAAGGCAGGTTTTTATTGATGTATGGGAGGGTTGGAAGGCAGGTTTTTATTGATGTATGGGAGGGTTGGAAGGCAGTGTTTTTATTGATGTATGGGAGGGTTGGAAGGCAGTGTTTTTATTGATGTATGGGAGGGTTGGAAGGCAGTGTTTTTATTGATGTATGGGAGGGTTGGAAGGCAGTGTTTTTATTGATGTATGGGAGGGTTGGAAGGCAGTGTTTTTATTGATGTATGGGAGGGTTGGAAGGCAGTGTTTTTATTGATGTATGGGAGGGTTGGAAGGCAGTGTTTTTATTGATGTATGGGAGGGTTGGAAGGCAGTGTTTTTATTGATGTATGGGAGGGTTGGAAGGCAGGTTTTTATTGATGTATGGGAGGGTTGGAAGGCAGGTTTTTATTGATGTATGGGAGGGTTGGAAGGCAGGTTTTTATTGATGTATGGG
Organism: Perna viridis; assembly: GCA_037379345.1. NCBI lineage: Eukaryota > Metazoa > Mollusca > Bivalvia > Mytilida > Mytilidae > Perna > Perna viridis. Next base: position 3,235,390 of record CM074520.1, read on the forward strand.
AGGGTTGGAAGCCAGGTTTTTTTTTTGTGACCCAACCACCCATACATATTTTGTAAAGATTAATGCAACTCCTAAATTTCTCTTATCCTGTGCAAAATGTGAAAAAAAAACCTTTTTTACAAAATAACTCAATAAAAAATTCAATAACTCAAAAGTAAAATAAAGAATCATCGCAAAAAAATACACATATCTTCAGATTGATATAACCAACAAGTGTATAAAGTTTTATGCAATAATCAAAAATAGTTTCTGAAATATAATGTGACATGTGAATTAACACCCCCTTTTTACAAAAAAACTCATTAACACAAAAAAGAAATATTGAAACATCACCAAAAAGTATACAATTAAGTTTTGAGAAATTTGGATAAGTTGTTCTCAAGTTACAGTGGGACATGTTATGGACAGACAGACAGCAGGATGCTGGATGTTTGTATAGTATAATATGTTCTGTCAATATTGAAGGACGTTTAAAAACATAACTTATAACAACATAACTAAAAACATAACTTACAACATAGCCAATGATAAACTTTGTTGGGTTGTGAAGTATCAGCCAGCCACAATGGGTGTTTGTATATCCCTTCTTTGTCAAGCTGACATTTCTGGCAGGACTACAGAGGTAAAGAAGTATTGCAGCATTTAATTACAATTCATTTTTTCTTTGTTTATAAATTGACTTCTGTTGAGTTTATTAAAATAAAATGAGGGATGTGTGTGTGAGGAGAAAGTTACTAGCTAGAGAAACCTTATCATAAGATATGCCACTTATTTTTATTTGGATGTAGTTCTGGTTCATAGTGGACAGTGTCTATTTTTTGCTACATTTTAATGTAATGAGAAATATTGGGTAGTTCTGAACCAGACCTGATTATGAGTTCAACAAACAAAGCAGATATTGGCAAAATCGGAATCTAATATACATTAAAAAAATCATAATGGTAAAAATCTATATTTAAAAAAGCAGAATTTTGCTTTAAAGTGGAAGAAATTCAGGTTTGCTAATCACTTTCTGCCAGACTGATCTCAGACCCCTCAATGGTTTTAATGCCATAAGTTATTTGTATTAATTACTGATATGGAAACTATAAGCCAAAGTGATGAGTTTTATTCATGTGAAATTATTCATCATTAAAGTTTCCTTAATTCATTTTAAAAACAGAAAAATGCACAATTTATAGAATCACTGATGCATAATGTCACAAACTTAATATATATTTTTTTTTAAATTGATCTCTGAGGCAAGAATCAACATTGAAGGAATTTTCATCAAATCAAATGAAAATTAGAGAAATATGAGCAATTCACATTAATGATATCCCAACTTAAATAGAACTTCAAACATGTTAAGGTCTCACTAACCACTTCCGGGTCAAATGGCCACCCCTATGTAGTACCAAAAACACACTGAACCTAAAAATATGCATTATAAGTGCATTATTTGTGTGTATTCTGATCAAAAGTAGTCAAAATAAAGCTGAGAATGTGTACTTTAAAATCATATTTTTAATTTACAACAAAAATGTATGAAAATTGTTTACATGTGTGAGTAATTTGCCTCCATGCTGTCAGTTAGCAGAAAAGGTAAAAATGTTTACTTTCAGTATTTTTTATTCAGGTAAATTTTGTGAAGAATTTCTATAGTCATCGTACCATTAGAATAATGATTTTGAAAGCCTTATTTTCCAAGTTTCACAATGGTACGCAACTTTAAGTGTCATTTGTCCTGGGAATTCACAGTGAAACACTGAAAATTACTTGTTTAACATGTAAAGTAATGGAAACATTAGAAGTGGTTAGTGAGACCTAAAACCTTTAGTTCTAATATATTCCCCCTAGCAAGCATCTGATAACAATAATTTCCTTCATATACATTTATTTGTAAAGCATTAACTTCCTGTAAAGTTTCATCAATATTCATCCGGTAATTTACCAGGAGTTTCCTATACTAGATGTGTACATGAAACACCTTTAAGTTATCTCCCCTTGTCATTCTTCTTTATTATCTACTTTTGTTGTCGGGCCTTTCAGAGCTTACTTAAAGGTGTGTTTACACTTGAAGACCTTTTTTGTGATCTCTGAAAGTATTTTCTATTTTATATTTAGGTGAAATGCTGGTACATTTGTTGCATTCACCATATCCATTCTTTTTCTATTAAATTAGTTTATTTAGCCTTGCAGAGAAGTCATAAAATTTAATAATATAAAATAACTATACAGTAAAAATATAATAGTTTCATCAAAAGCAATGGAATGCTTTAGGAGAAATTACACTTACAAGCTGTGAACATACAAAAATCAATGCACTCACCTTATCCATAGATTTCCATATTTGTACGTATTGAAAGCTTGTGGTTTGACAGGAACCTGTAAATATATAAGATTAGCTCAAAAGATGTATATCAGATGACTTCTGATACAAACCAATAAAAAAATGACAATATAATACATTAAGGAACCAGATGTCAGTGTTAATTTTTTCATTTTACTTTTACTTTTGCAAAATTAACAACTGATTTAAAATTGGAAAACATGAAACTTTCAACTTTAATGATGCAGGATTATTCTCAAAATCGTAAAAATTAAAATCACATTTTGGACATAAATAAGATAAAACACTCATTTGAACAGACGGTAATATTTGTAAATAAATCTTTAAATTGTTAATTAAATCACAGTGCAGACTGGCTATTGCTGAATAAAGCAGGACAGATAAATAGTGTGCAATGTTAACCATCTCACCTTGACTTTTCACCTTTTGATATTATCAAAATTTTTCAAATAAGCAATTTCATCAAAATCAAAAAAGTAATGCAAGGAAAACCAATGTGGAAATAAAAACTTGAAGTATCAATAATGGAATTCTGCATTCCCTGATTTCAAAATTAATAAAAGAACAGCGTTTCAATATTCCCTGCAAAAAAAAGTGTGAAAAAATTAAAATTCACTGAAATTTTCTAAGTCAAAGGGCCATAACTTCAGTAAAAATCATTTAACCGTAACCAAAGTCGAACTTAATCTGTAACTCTTCATAATAAGGCCACACACAAAAAGCAAACTTATTTGGTAAAAGCATTACAAAAAAAGTGTGGAAAATGCGGACGGACGGATGGATGGACACCCGGTATTTCCATGTCTCCGCGCACCGTGACTGAGGGACCAAATAAAAATCATCAATAAATATTACGTAAGGTGTATTTCTTTTTAGAAGTGCTACAATTCATAGGAAATATACTTACAGTCAGAAATTTGACAACTGTCATAGGGACATTATGTTGGAAAGCATGAATCTTCATTGTCGTCATGGAAACATTTGTTAATATGTCAAATGAAGTGCCAATTTCAGGGTTATGTGGATTATTATGACATCCTTAAAGTTTCAATGGAAGATAAGGTCATGTTCATTATGAGATCAATTCACTTGTATTGATCTGCCAAGGTTATTTGCACTGACCATTGCCATTTCCAGAAGACATACCGTACTTTGCTACTTACATGCTCAGGATCTTGAGTCCATGGATCCTTTTCTAGTAGCTTGACACATTCACCAACAGAATGCATCCCAATTGCAGGCCAATAACCACCTCTAGGAACATTGATCTTAATCTCCTTTACCTAGAGTAGAAATTAATAGGAATCATTAGAGAAAGGTATGTTACTATCACCTGAAATTGATAGGAATCGTTTGACCAAAAGCATGTTGCTGTCATCTGAAATCAAAGGGTATTGTTAGCTCAAAAGTATGTTACTATCACCTGAAATTAAAAGAAATTGTTAGAGGAAAGGTATGTCACTGTTACATTTTGATTAAATCTATATAAGCATAAACTAATTCATTGTCTGAAAAGGCATCAAAATAGCAATGTCTGGTTAAATAATATAAGTTGACCTTCCTAATTTTCACAACTGTTTCTCTTTGACTTTAAAGGCTGAGGAACATTTATGGGATAAATTTGGCTCCCTTAATTTTTTTGAAAATTGATGTTTGAGTTGCAGGAAACTTTTACTTGCTGAACTAAAGTGTTTAACCTAAAGTTTGGTTGTCTATATAAATGCTGAGAGAATGACAAGGTTACTAATACTGCGGCATTAAAGTTATTCGAATAAATACAATACATCTACATTTCAAGCCTCCAATTTTAAGTCAATATCCCATTAAAGAACAAGCTTTAAACATTCCCCATTAGACTGATAGGTTTAATTACCATACAAAACGAAAGAAGGACAGACAACCCTATTACTATCCAATCTTGGCATTGCTCTATGAAGGAAGGAAGGACAGACACCCCTATTGCTATCCAATCTTGGCATTGCTCTACGAAGGAAGGAAGGAAGGACAGACACCCCCATTGCTATCCAATCTTGGCATTGCTCTATGAAGGAAGGAAGGAAGGAAGGAAGGAAGGAAGGACAGACACCACTATTGCTATCCAATCTTGGCATTGCTCTATGAAGGAAGGAAGGAAGGAAGGAAGGACAGACACCCCTATTGCTATCCAAACTTGGCATTGCTCTATGAAGGAAGGATTGACAGACACCCATATTACTATCCAATCTTGGCATTGCTCTATGAAGGAAGGAAGACAGGACAGACACCCCTATTGCTATCCAATCCTGGCATTTCTCTATGAAGGAAGGAAGGATAGAAGGACAGACACCCCTATTACTATCCAATCTTGGAATTGCCCTATAAAGGAAGGAAGGAAGGAAGGAAGGAAGGACAGACACCCCTATTACTATCCAATCTTGGCATTGCTCTATGTAACAAAAGGTAGGAAGGACAGACACCCCTTTTACTATCCAATCTTTACAGATCTTGAATTAACAGTTGAGACAAAAAATGATTTAAAATACAGTGTGAATATAATAATAGAATTAGAAATGAGAAAAAAGATTCATGTAATTTTATATTTTGAAAGACAAAGGCTTTCATTTAATCAATGATTATATATGGGAGTAAAGGTAAACTTGAACTATACCACATCAGTAGCGAACGCATACCAAAACTCACATGAGATGTCAAGTGGGGGTGGAAGGACCCAGTGCACATCCTAAAATGGGGGGGATTTAGTGTGAAATTTTTTTTTCAGGAATTCTTCCCTAAATACTTTCTTGACTCACTTTGCTTAGCCTTCAATTTACACCCGAAAAATAAAATTCTAGTTTAAGTGTTTATACATTTTCCAGAATCCAAGGACCATCATTTCTTTGAAAATGTGTCGAGCAGATGAAAACTTAAACCTGTACTATAACACATAATAAAATTCAACTTCATATCTACAAACTTTCTGAAAAAAAAGTCCAGAAAACTGTTTGCTATAAATTAAGGGAATAACATAATGATAGAAAGGTTGGAATTGTGGTGCATAAAAATACTCAAAACCTTTAGTGAAAACATATCTTGTAAAGTAATGTCATGCATACTTGTACATCGTTCTTGTAAAACACCAGCTGCCTGGTAGTCACATCACAAAACATTGACATCACATCTCCTTTCTGACACTTAACAACATGTGAATTGGCAAATCCAGCCTCTATGAATATGCTAGAAAATGAATGATGATGCCATAAGATTTATATTTGCAAAAAATGTGAAAGTAATATGAAATTAAATGAAGTTAATATTTTAAAATAACAAAATTCCAAAAAATATTCTGTGAATTCAAAATTTCAGGCATTATGATAAAACAAAATGTTGCATAAAGGAAAATTGTCATATTCCTCAATTAACATACAATACACTTACACAAGTCAATTACACACCCTACTTACTTGGTAGGTTTTTATTGTGCACTGGAATAATTTTTGTAAGGGATATAAATCTAACCATCATTCATTAGGACCAAATATGACGGATCATTGACTTTTTTTCAGTCACCAGTACTATATATCAATTCAAAGCAAATTTTAACCAGGGAAATAGGTATAATATAACTAAAATGACAAAGAAAAGTAATTTCACACAAAGAGCCAACTTAACTATCAAACAATGACATTTTTGTATTTACTATATAGATTATTCTGTACAAAGTTCTGAGGCAAGCTAAATTTAATGTGTCATTGGCTGATAACGCTCGTAATTAGTAAATTCACTGTACAAACATATTTTTGAAAGGGAGATAACAAAGTTGGTTCCATAAACGGAGATAAATCTTACCCTCCATCATCAGCATGATAAGCAATAGACCATCTATTCCATCCAGGCATTCTGTTGGCTGGGTAGGTTTTACCAGGACAAATTCCTATTCCAATTGTACACTTTTCACCAGGATCAATTATTTCTGTTGTAAAAACATAAAAGATACACCTTATTTCTGAAGTCTTAAAATATGTATTAATGCTGCAGTTTTTATGGTATTTTAACTTAAGTTCAACCAGTCTACCAGTCCAAGAACACAATATGCTTCCTCACTAGTGTAAAATCTGGTCTGATCAAAATAATAAACGAGCAGTGAGATTGCACAAATTATAATCAAAATCTGAAACACAATTTTATTTAAAACAAATTACACAAAACCAGACAAAGCTGTCCAAACAAAAACCTTATTTGCATAACAATCATATGAATAACAAAATACTGCTTAAATACAACCTAAACTTATACTAAGAAATACAAAGCTTAGGCTTAATGTAAATGGCCATCAGTTCCAGAAAGAACATAAGAATTTTTTTACCAATATAATTATTTTCTTCACTATTTGTTTCCGTTGTTGAAAGTTACTTCAATCACTGGGAACTCAGATTTCTCACAAACAGCTAATAATTGAAAACTATCCAAAAAAATACTGGTCTTTACATTGATTAGTACTTACTAATACTCATCTTTTTCAAATTTTCAGAAAATGGTTTCGGTCCAATAAGCTGGGCAACGGGAACAGAATTTGATGCAGAATTGTAGCTGAAACAATGTATAAAACTGTGACTATTCTGATAATGTATGGAACTGTCACTATTCTGACAATGTATAAAACTGTTACTATTCTGACTATAAAACTGTCACTATTCTGACTGTATATAAAACTGTCTCTATTCTGTTATTCTTACATTTTATTTCAACTCTACTTAATATACTTCATTCTTGACTTGGTTGATATATATGGGAGATGTGTATATAGAAAGGATCGTAGTAAAACTAAGTGGTATGTAGGTTTAAAAGGATCATTTGTTCAGTCGGTTTTTTCTTATTGTGGATCAACTCTACCATCAGCAGTGTCTGTATTTTGTGGATCGGTACTTGAGCTTTCTAGATAAAGAGTATCTGATGAGGTAATATACATTAATATTTTTCCTTCTTTTTTTTCAGAAACAGGAAGAAGAACAAAGCTTGACAAACAAAGGTAAAACAGTATACCCACTCACCTTCTGGTTAAAATTTGTTACATTTTAGTGTAGTTTCACATTACATACCATAGAATTCCTGTTTCATGACTTATGGTCATCTCACGGCTGATGCAGGCATGGTAGACAACTCTAGACTCCTGTATACCTATAACATTCATATTTTCAGCTGGTCTTGTAATTGATCTCTGAAATTGTGTAATTCAGTAGTTCAGTATTGTAATGCATTTAGTCACATATTTGAATGCACAGTTATCATTTGCCCTTACAATATTTAGATTTTTAAATCACACTTAAGAGTTCCTGCCTTCCATTTCTTATCTATATCCTAAAAGATAGTTGGGAAGATTAGTAAGTCATAAATTAGTTGTGATTCAGTTTGGTCATATCAATTCAAAAATGCATGGCCCTTATTTGGATTAACTGGTGTTCTTCAAGATACAATCAAGAGCTCCACAAAAGAAGCATGATACAACCACAACATGTTCACTAGTGGCAAGTGTGGACACATTATTAGTTTTTGACAAAACTGAGCATAGGTAGTAACAAATCATAATGGACACAACAACTAGTTATTGCACAAAATTAGAAATTGAGATAAAAGTTAGGCGTAAGTAGTACTTATCAAAAACCTTTGCATGTGATCACTATAACTAAAATACAGTATGAGATGTAAATCTGACAGTAAAAATGTAGGCAGGGATTTCAATGAGGTTTCAGACCAAAATAAAACTAGAGGCTCTAAAGAGCCTGAATCTCTCACCATGAGAATTTGAAATTAAGTGGTCATACAGACAGACAGACAGACATGTTGATTCCTAAATACCCCTCCAAACTTTGTTTGTGGAATAAGAAAAAAGTTGTTTTTTTTATGGCATGACTCAATTTCTCTATCCTTTAACTCCACAATGGTTGAAAACAAGTCTACCCTGCAAAAAAACTTTGAAGACAAAATTTTGAAAGGAACACATTGACATCTCAATCATGAAAATTAGAACAACAATAACTTTTTTTTCTTTCCACTCTATTAACTCTAATAATAACATCTATTTCCTCCTTTTAGGCCCTTATTTTCAAAAGAGGTAGGGCAAAAACCTACAAAAACAATAGGGTCCTTGCATGTCCATAGAAAACAATGTGTTAAAATTCAAAAATGATCAAATTTTTTATTAAAGTTTTCATAATTTAGAAATACTGTGAGCAAGCTTTTAATCATAATGCACACAAATAATGCACTGACAATGCATATGTCTAGGTTCAGTGTGTTTTTGGTACTACATAGGGGGTGGCCATTTGACCCAAAAGTGGTTAGTGAGACCTTAAACCCCTAAGTTGGATTATCTCCCTTTGCATTCCTCCAAGGATAAATATATTCCTTCATGCACATCTATGTAAGATACCCAACTTTCCTTTAAAATTTCATCAAAATCCCTGGAGTGGGTTAGGAGGAGTTGCACTGACAAGCATGTAAAAATCCTTAATTTAGATTATCTTCCTTTGGAGTCCTCTGACAGTAAGTATATTCCTTCATGCACATCTACATATGATGCCCAACCTTCCTATAAAATTTCATCAAAATCCCTTCAGTGATTTAGGAAAAGTTATGCTGACAAGAAATGTGGACAGACGGACCTACAGACAGAGGGTGATCCCTAAACAACAAACTATCTTTGCTGGGGGTATTATAAACCAAGGTTAATGGACACAAACAAAGCAGACATTAATGAATGGGTGATACAATTTATAAATGACTGGGAAAAAATTGTTTTCAGTAGTATAAGATTCAAGTTTTATATTGCTATGCCAGCATACCAGGATGTTTCCCCAGCTCCCCCTTTGTCACAGGAGAATTTGAAATCGGTTATTATGGGTCAATGAGTCTTTCAAATTTTAAAAATTTTTAAACATTTTTGAGTGGCGGCTACTTTTTAAATTTTAGTATGAATGATTGGAAGCCCTTGTTATGACCTATTTTTAAACCAAGTATGAATTTTTTTTACGATTTTTTACATATTTTTTAAAGTTTGGATAACTGCTATTTTGAAATGGTTGCCATGATTGTAAATTCAAAACCTTCATGAACATCAACATATTGTGGTCTATTTTTGTGCCAAGTTAGGTTTAAATCCATTCAGCTGTTCCTGAGGAGACACGCATACAAGATGAAAGTTTGAAAAAAGAAGAAATGTAAAACAGAAGTAAAAACAATATGTTCCTCAACTTTGCTGCGGGAACATAACAAAATCCTTTCAATGTATAAGTTTGTGAGACATGTATCATTAATATAGTACTGATATGAAGATACCATAATGATACTTACATAAGGGTCTGAGATTCTAATGGTCACACAATTGCCAACCGTATGTTTATATTTTTCATCAGATGTCTGTTCAGACAGCTTTTGGATCTTGTCACCTAGAGTTGATTGCTTATTAGTGTCATCTATGGACAAGTTAGTAGCCTTCCCTGGAAACACACTGACACGGGAACCATCATCTACCCTGAAAACATTAGGCATTAGCTACAAGGTAACTTCCTTCTGAAATATTTTTTTTAAAAATGAAAAAAATAAATCAACAAAAGAGAGGTATCTATAATGAAATATGCATTGTATCAAAAAAACATTAAAACCTGTCATGTTTAATTAAACAATCCTACTACATACTCCAGTAGTGTCATTCCAAGTCTGCCTCCAGATAAATGTTGGTATTCCACCTCATTGTAAGCTATAGGATCAAGTGGAATATCTAAGAATGGATTTGTATTCGGTTCCTCAGAGTTTGCCTTTTTTGGCTGGGTACCATCATCCTTCTGAACTTCACCAATTGCTAAGGTTATAGGTAATGGTCTCAAGAAGCTCCTAGTGCTCTAAATGAAAAATATATATCAATCAACATCAATGATCATAGTTATGTTTGCAATATTACAGCATATACAGAGATGCTGTTCAGGGGATGGAGCTCTCTTGTTCAATGACAATCTATAATTAAATCCCCTGAAAAAAAAGTGGTCTCCCTCTACAAATGTGTGTAGAAATCAATCCAATACAAGTTTTTATACTACTAATCATTAACCAAAGACTGAATGATATTCATCAAAAAAAGAGGGCCAACCCAGGACAGCAAGCTTAAATCATTGACCTTTTACTAAGTTCTTCTCACAAAAAAAAAGCGATTCCATTGAAGGATTTCTGTTAAAATCAATGCCATCCAAGGTTAAATTGCTTAAAAACCACTGACCAAAGTTTGAATGAATTAAGTCAACCAATGGAAGCACTATCCAGACAACAAGTTGTAACTGATGGACAGACAGACAGGTAAAAAATACATTATACCCTTGCAACTGTGTAGGGTGGTGTAAAATTGTTGCTAAGTGCAGATTGTTGACACGATACTGAAAACCATATCATTCAATTTCTGTGTTGACAAAAATGTAATTTCTCACTAATTTGAAAATAAACAATTATTTGATAAAAACAATAACCTTTCAAAGAATTTTTGACAAGAAATTAGGCAGTAAATCATTGTTTCAATTACCAACAACTGAAAATCATGATTGATTTGGCAATTAACAATTTTATGGAGAAGTTGTTTTATGATATGAATGAGCAAATCATTTAACACAATCCAAAAATTGGTAGGGGTCAATAAAATTGTAAATAAACTTCTAATTCAAATTTGAACATTATGTAATGTACAAAAAATGTATGTGACACTGACTATAGTCATGGTTTGAGAAGCTTGTCATTATTGCTTCACTTCTTATTTCTTCAACAATACATAACTTCAATTTATTTTACTGAGAAATTAACTCTAGGAAATAAAGCTTAATCCATCTTAAGGCTATATTAAGGAATCAGGGTTATTTATTTTGCAATCTTAGAAAGGATGAAATGTTTATTTTAATAATTTACCCATAATCTCTCAGCACAGTCAATACATATTCCACAATCCTCACAACCAGAGGCTGACGTCTTGCAGGGACATTCCCTTAAGTTATCTCCCATGATACCATTGTACTTGCACTTCCTGCCAAGGTCACAACATTTATTACACATGGTACAGACTGACTGGTTAGCTTTCCCAGGTATCCGTTTCCAGCAGTGTTTACACCCCACAGATATATTCACTAAGAATAAAAGAAATTAATGATATGAAACAAAAAAAGTTTGTGTATGTATGAATTGATGGTTGATGACATTGACCCAAATAATATCTACCTCCTCCGGTTCTCCCTGAGGGTGCCACATTACCATTTTCTATTTCTGCATCAATAAAGACAAAAAGCACCATCTTTTTCTCTATCATTTAAGGGCCAAAATGCCTCCCTCCCTCAATGACTTTAAAAAAATAGCCTGAGATCAATAAAAAAGGATGGGTTTACCCAATCATACCACATTGTTGATGTTTAAGATTTATTTCTGTTATGTGTTAAGTCAAATCTGCTCACACTTAGGCTCAATTCTGGTTTTGTTTGATTTCTATGATGTTCGTTATATCAACCTTTGCTTGGTTTTTGTCTAGAGTCAGTGTTTAGAGTTTTTGTAATGCCAACACAATTTTACAGGTAGATCAGGTAGGTTGGCCTTTGAGGAATAAACTGATTGAACAAAACAGTGACAAGGCTCTCACATTAGTGGCTATCAGCTACATTATTCACAAAGGTAAATTAATTCCAGATTAAACTGTCATTACAACTTACTTTCAAACATAGGTAATATAAAGTACATCATCTACTCTCTACAGGGTGTAAAAATTAAATTATGACCTTAAATGAATAAGATTTAAGATTTTCCAAAGAACTAAGTATGAAAAAATCACTCTTCAAAAAAGATTTCATCCTTGTTTCTCCAAAACAAAAATTCACCACTTATATATGGATAAAAAATCATCCCAAATAAGATAAATCATTCCATAATTGAAAGTCAAAGTGTTAGATTTGGTGTTTTTAACTTTGTTCAAAATAACATTACAGCTTGACTTTCTTTTAGGTTATTCTTTATAACATCAATAATTTGAGCTAAAAATTCAAAGTTAAGAACATATAAATTTTAAGTTCCAAATTTCTCAACATATTACAATATGACAAACGTTTCCAGTTATAAGGACAGGGTAGTATAGACAAGCAAAAAATATCACTACAACAGCCATCAAAAGAGTGTCACTGATTGAAACATTACTCCCATTGTAATTTAGTTCCTTTTGATTTGTTGATTTGTGGTTTTATGTCCTTTGGCAAACATTTCATGCTTTTTAGGACATAACTAACTCTGCTTTGTGTAAGTCTGACATGCTGAGCTGGAGCACACAGAAGCAACATCCCATAGTTAAGCATGACATCACACTCAGACACATGGGTAACTAGTAGTCACTCACTCAGACAGATGGGTAACTAGTAGTCACTCCATCACTTATGTGTTGCATGCTTTGCAAACAAGCAGTAGCTTCCAAATTAAAGTCTTTTGAGCAACTCAGTCAGGAATATATCCAATGACCTCCCACACTCTGTGTGAGCATGGTACAACTCGGTCAGGAATTTATCCAATGACCTCCCACACTATGGGTGAGCATGGTACTATTATAACAGTGACCTCCCACACTCTTTGTGAGCATGGTACTATTAGAACGGTGACCTCCCACACCCTGGGTGAGCAAGGTTCTATTAGAACAGCGGTGACCTCCCACACTCTTGGTGAGCATGGTACAACTAGATCAGCGATCTCCCACACTTGGGGCTCAAATGGGTTCAACTAAACCAGCAAGGCAGTCACTTTGTTCCTAAACAACATACCCAGATCTGTTGGATAGTCTCCAGATACCATGAAAATAATATTTCTCTGCTTCAGGACTTTTTCCAGCATGTCTGTATATAAACAGAAGACATTCCATGTGTACTCTTTGACGTAAACCTCTGTCAGTTCATCAACTGGTCCACTCTTCTTGTCTGGTAAGTAACACTTGGATTCTATTGATATTACCGTGTTGTCTGTAATGAATGTAAATAGTGATTATATCCTTTTGCGGACTTGTAAATTTTTAAAACCATGATTTCTGAAATTTCTATTCACCAATTTTGATTCAATACAAAAATATCCTTAAGTATCTGTGAATTGAAAACTAAATTAAACAAAATAAATTACAAACAAAAAAAATGTAAATTCTTTTCTAAGAACTGTGGTAGAAGTAAGCGATTGGAAAAATCCTTAGTTTTAAACTGAATTCTTAAAAGTATATTTTACTCGTAACAGATAAAATTCATTCAGTTGGCAACATTTTTCTCTGCATAAATTGAATATTAAGATTTCAAAGGTTAAAAAATATAGATTAACAAGCTAATTTGTCAAGTAAAAGACATAAAACAGCTTATTTCCTTATCGATTAATTCTGATATTAAGATTATAAGACATGCTAGAACCTTGTACTGTAAGCACTTTTAAAATTATACACAAAGTACTGAGCTTCTACATTCAGTAAAGACAAATAACGCACAAAAAAAAACCAAAAAAACTTATACTGCTAGTGGTCAAACTAAGTGATACCAAAGCTTGCTGAATTAGACAGGAACACTTTATTCTTAAAACAATTAAAATTGGTAATATCTATTACCTCCAACAAATCATAACTACTGAACAAAATGAGTGACTTTGTCATTGACATCAAAGGTAGGAAACTGACATCAATGTTTCTTTGTCATAAGATAAAAATCGTTATAAATGATTTAAAAAAAACTTCGAAAACATTAAAATTGAACTTGATGTGTCAGCTAGACACAAATGTCCTGGCCTGCAGTGCAAACTATCTTAGTTCAAGGGGCATTACTCCATCAAAAATCAATGAACATAAACAGAACTATGAGAAGCAAGCAGAAGACCATCAAAATGTTTGAATGAATGTGTATATAAAATATGAAATGCATTACAAGATGTGTAAAGAGAGAAGTCCTCCAAAATTTAGGATTATTGCCTATATATAGAAACTTGACACCATATGAGAACATTAACTTAGAGGTAGCTTTGGTCTGGGAGAGAGGGTACTAAAGACATTACAGCCAACACAAACAATGCAAAGAACTTAATGATTAAAATTGAGATGATTTTTTTCATTGGTAGCTATTGTTAGTTTCTACAACCAAGAAGTAAATCATTTTCAGCAGAGAAGGACACACACATTAAAACTACCCTAGATAAAATAAAAATTTCATTCAATATACCTACAAAAAGATAAAATAGAAAATTTCTAGTCAAATGTGAAATATTTTTCCTAGTTAATATATATATATATAATGTTATCTCTATGTAAATACATCAAATATATAACAAAACATGCAGTTAAGCAAATAAATCATGCAAATAAAACTTTAAAATTAGTACCAAAATTTTTCATCTGAAATATTTACAAGAGAAGATAATTCAATTAGTTCATTTTCCTACAAAACATTAATTAATTACACAGAATCTAACTTGATAAACTGTCGAAAAATTAACTGAAAATGAACCGAGAGAGCTTCAATTGAATCCAAACTGTTTTAAACCTAGGTTAGTGGAACCATTAACTCAGAGAAAGTCAGACTATAAATAGTTTTACTATCAATACGGAAAAACGACAAGAATATGAATTATTCTTCCTCTGACTCTTACCAAATGAAGGTCGTAGGTCACTAAATTTCAAATCTGAAAAGTGGAAAGTAATTTAGAAGATAGGATTAATTAGGATTAGTATTGAATATGGAGACAAGAAAGGCATTGAAAACCAAAGAAAATGTCACCTCCCTTTTAATCATCTGTTTTTGTAACTTCAATGATAAATAACTAACAAAAGTGGTAAATAATACATGTAAGTTGTGATCATTGAATGCAACTAAAAAAAAACATTTTATTCAAAGAGGGAGCTAAATCAAAGTAAATAATTAAGATATCTACAACTCTGATTAAAAAACTATATATAGTAAATCTAACAAGAGTTTTCAAATCAATTGATTTTAATATTAGACCAATAATTTCACGATGATTAGGCAAAAACAAAATGTTCTCCTTGTGAAATCAGAAATATAGGAAATATGTGTTTTTAATTAAAAAAAAAAGTAAAGTTAGGAACTGCTATTGAAAAATAGGAAGTTTGAAGGAAATGAAAAAAAAATAAACAGCTGTGCCACAAGCGCATGATATGCCCATCATCTTGTGAAAAAAACCAATAAAACATGATGAATGATTTGGAATCAGTGTTCTAGGATTTCTATTTCCCGTTACCCAGAGCAAGTGAAATTTGGGTCAGGGAAAGTTAGGTACTTAGTTACACTTTCCCGTGGCAAGTTGAAAACTTCATATGCTGTAAGGATTTGTTTTGTTAGGAAAGCAGTCATTGACTGTGGGAATGTTGATTTATATGAATTTTTCCTGAAGAAACCTCAATTTCTGAAAAATCCTAGAACCCTGGGAATGACTCAGGATTGTACAGGATGTCATGTCAAGTAAACCCTGACTCATTCCTTTATTCTTGCTCAGTAAGACATTTATATAAAAGACCACCAAACACTGCTACAACCCAACCACCCAAACATATTTTTCAAGGAGTAATGCACCTCCTGAATCCCCCTCATAAAGCTCGAAATGTGAAAAAAAACATTTTTTACAAAAAACTCAATAACTTCAATATAAATATTGAATCATCACCAAAAAGTACCAGTATTCAGATGTTCAGACTTATGTAACTAACAAGAGTGTGAAGTTTCAAGCAATAATCATAAATCATATTAGAGATATGGCGCGATATGTGAAAAAAAACACCCCCCTATTTTAGTTACAAAGTTTCCATCTAATTTTCACCAAAAAGTATACAGACCGTTTGACCATCATAAGAAACAACTACATTAAGTTTCAAGAAATTTGGATAAGTTGTTCTCAAGTTAAAGTGTGACAGACAGACGGACGCCAGACATTTGAATGCCATAATACTTCCCGTCAAAATAACAACTAACACACATTACAAAGAAAGTGCTTAAAAATAATAGTTCTTCATTTGGTATAGCACCCTGAGTCAAAATAAAGGAAAAATTAGTTCCCCATTCGGCAAAACCTAACAGTTGCGGAGATATATGCTAAATTCTGCTGTCTGACAGGGGAGCCAAAGACCAAAATAACAAAACTGCCAAAAATCTATAAAAATACCATTTGTAAGGTTGCCATAATTTCCAAAAGGAGAAATCAGATACTGCAAATTTCCTGGAAAAATTTCTTGAATTTTACTAGAATGGGGTGTACAAAATTGCCCACAATGTTGATTTTTCCATGTTAAAATCAAAGAATGAAGTCTCCAAAGTCGCTCCAAACGTAAAATTCTATGCCACTAATTTTGGCTTGTTTTAAACATTGGAAATGGCACGAATGCGATATGCTCTAAAATCTGGAGACTTCCACTAGAATCTTGGTTCCCTTGATATAATTAGTCTTTCATAACTGTGATGAACTGCTTTACAATTAAAATAACTGGTAACCAGGAAGTGTGGGTAATCTGTAATGGTTCCACAAGTTTCTCTCAAATGTTTAGGGATCTTTGGGTGGCTTATGATATTGACCAGGGAACCAGATTAGGAACCAGATTAAACAACTATATATATATAGGGGCCCTGATAATGTATATGACCTATATAGTCAATTGTAACGAGCCCCTGTGTCTGAATCAGAAACTGGGTAATGTTCAATGCTAACCAATTTTTTTAATATAAACTTCCCATTCTTATACTAACAAAAAAAATTCATGTAGAACATATGTGTATGATATTTAAGAGGTCTACATTTTGATCTTGTATGAAGCTATGACGGGATACACAGCACCAATCAGCAGCTTAATGTGGAGTAGTAATATATAATTATGCAAATCATATGAGAATGTAAATTACTGAAATAACGAAGGCAAGAAGTCACTAACAATATCAGCAACATAAAAAAAATGCAATAAATCAAATGAATGAAAATAGCCTTTTTCCATAAATTTTTGTCAAATCAATTCAAAACAGTACACATCAAACTTATAATCATATAACAGACTTTCTTCTCATTCTTTGTGGTTTTCTTTTTGTTTTAAGTTCTTAAAGATTTATGATATCCTTCATACCAGATATAGAAGTCAATATCTAAAAAAAGTCTTGAAACTTTTATCATCCAGTATACTATAGAGAAAATTGGAAATGCCTTATAACTTAATAGAATTTTAGTTCATCAAGATCCATCCAAATACAGCACATGCAAGGAGCAATAGCAGAATCTATCTAACTTAAACTCTTCCCTATCTATTTATAAAATGCTTTGACAGCTATTTTCATTTGTGCAAGTTAAATACCAGTAATTGAAACATGGTGGTTTAATACGTCGAAACCTGAAATGGAAAGAGTGTCATTCTAATTCACTGCAGTCCACACCAAAATTTTTTCAGCAACAAGGCTAAATCATAAATATCAACACTTTTTCTTTCCACCAAACTTACACTAGGCTGAATCAAGTTTTACTATACTTAGGCATTGGGCTAGTGGCCACAGACACAGATTGTTAGTGCACATGTGACAAAGAATTTTATAAAAACTGACCCATTAATCCTTGATGAGTAACTATGACTGTTTGTACACATCCGATCTGGAACACAGCTCCTTGTGGAGTCAACAGCAAAGTTCTGCCATACTTAGTGGCTGCAGAGAGCAAGGCTGACAGAATGTGATCAGAAATGGAATGAATGAAGCTAAAAGTTTTCTGCATCACAACAAAATCTTTAGTTCTGTCTCCTTTACTCCAGAAATCCCTCTAAAAACAAGTGCAACCATTAGCAATTAGCATGCAAGCAAACTATTTCTAAAATATAAAGCACAAACACAAATAAACTACATTGTATATATAAATGATACACACTATTTCTAACTTTCATGAGATAGATAACAAAGTTGACCATGTAATTTAACCTTTACTTGTTATTCTAATTCTAAAGCCACATATAGCACAATTGTGTTGTGTTTCCTGGGGTATACTGGGCACACACATGCTTAAGTAGTTATGGTTGTCACTATTAACCTTTAATAGGAGGTTTGGAGCCACAATTAATTTTCTTTAATCACACTATTTGAAAGAAATCAACTTTACACTAGAAAAGAATATACATAAATGACATTAGGGTTCCCTTTACCTTCAAAAATAAAGTAGACTCAATTTAACTGTCAAAATCAAAGAACCTTAGTGAGCGTGCTCACCTACCCGTTGCATTCCCATGTTGGATACTCAAGTAAATTTGTTTGTAAGAGAAATACATGTAGATGGACCCCAATAAAAAAAGGAATAAGAGTGTTTTTTAGACTTTAGACCTTTATTTTCCAACTAAATTCTGTTACTCAGAATGGTAGTTTCAAACTCCAGACAGTGATTTCTTTGAGTTATAATTAATCCAAAGTAAATATAAGTAAGTAGTGGAACAAAACATACACTTGACCTGTAACTTATCATGGTGAATTTATACACCAAAAAATCATGTCATAATCTGCAAGCGTTTAGCAAGAAAAAACCTGGAAAACTGTTATTTCTGTGAAATCGGCTAAGTTCAAGACCTGTAATTTTAGTAAAAATCATCGGAGCAGAACCAACTGAAAACTTGTCCTGTAACTTATCACAATGAATTTCTGTATTAAATATCATGTCAATATCTGCAAAATGTTTGGAAAAAAAGTCCGGAAAACTGTTATTTCTGTGAATTTTGCTACGTTAAAAGCCCGTAATTTCAGTAAAAATCATCAAAGCGGAAAAAAGCATACACTTAAAAATCATCAGAGCAGAACAAAAAGTACACTTGACCTGTAACTTATCATGGTGAATTTATATACCAAAAATCATGTCAATATCTGCAAGTGTTCAAAAAAAAAGTCTGGAAAACTGATGATAGACTGATGGAGGGTCAAAAATATATCGAAACTTCGTTGTGTGGGATATAATTAGACATCATGTTAAAGCATTATCCCTTTTGTAAGGAATAAATTCATACCCACTTACCTATGGTGTTAAACCATCTTTAAGTATACATGTGTAAATTTAATCTTTAAGTATACAAATGCAAATTTCATCTTTAAGGATACAAATGTAAATTTCATCTTTAAGTATACATATGTAAATTTCATCTTTAAGTATACATATGTAAATTTTATCTCACTCGTTCATTTAGGTATTCAAAATATGTGGACAGACATTGTAATTTCTATAACTTCAATACCATTTATATTGTTTGCTTGGAAAACAGGTATAATCAGGGCTATCATAAAAGCCTAAAAGATTTTAAAGCATACTGGCTATTAATCATCTAGCTTTCATCTTTTATCATTGCTTACAACTATAAATAAAGCATAACACAGCTGCATATACCATTTTGGATACCTAACAGCATGAACAACCATACTAATCCATCTGTGATAACAGTGGTTGACTGCTTAACAGAGAGAAAAATAGCTTTAAAAAAAGACACAAATAAGGATTTCATATCTTACCAATGGAATGGGAGGAGCAGAGAGGGACTCTAAGGTTGTATAAATGAACTGGGCATCATCAGGTCCTGTTCGCCATGCTGGTAGCTCTATCAAGCCTGTGTATTGTTGGAGTATATCTAACAACAATGGGATCTGACAGGAAAAATGAATAAACTATTTAATAGTGAATTTTTCAATTCACAAATTTGATAAATTTTAAGTCATTATATAATGGTAATGAAGTTTTTTACTGTCACATGTGTATTACATATGTGAAGGTACTTATTTTAAAGGTGTAGTTTGTCAGGTTTAAAAAATGATATTCATTAGAACATTTCATTTTTTCAAAGTTTTCACTAACCACAAAAAAAGACACAGAAACAGTACTGAGTAAAAAAACATGTTTTCAAGCATGAGGCCATTTTAAGATAATTTCTACTCATCTGGACCATTTTTATTAAAATAAATGAAGAATGAAGTTTATTTTATACTTCCTATATTAGTATATATTAACCAAGAGATGTTGGTTTTATATCCCAATTTAAGCATTTGGGATTTTTTTGTTTTGTTTTGCTAGTAATGCAAACAAAAAAAAAGGAAAGTGATGGCCTTAGAACAAAAAAAAAATCATATTTAGTTGGTCTTAATTATATAATCATACAGTATATACCTTTTTATCCCAGTCTTTGAAAAGTATCCATGCTGCTTCCTCTGTCCAAACATGAGAGGATTCATTAATGGCTGTAGATAGTTTTCCTGACATTTCCATTGAGGCTATTTTGTCCAATAATTCCATCGCTTGATTTAAGAAATGTGGGTCTGCTATAACAGTCCTAGCAGACAGCTGAATTAGGACAACTCTCCCCTACAAAGAGGAAAATAAACTATCCTCAATAATAAACGCTAATTAATACTGCATTAAAAATCACTTTCTTAAGTGCTCAATTTCTTCATTTTGCCACTATATGTATTAAGTTTTAATTTCAATTTTTTTTTCGCTGTGACAACAAGATTAGAACAAAGAGAAGAAATCCAGTCTTTGGACTTAAATCTAGTAATCATCTTGCTAACTTATTAAACATCAAGAAAATTGAGCTCTCACTTCGTGGCAATGTTTCATTACATATGTACTGTATTTGCATTTCAATGATTTTGTGATGGAGGAGTAATTCTGATTTAAGACTAAAATTAATGTATCATATGCTTTAACCAAATATCTCTTAAAAATGGTGAAATCAGAACCTTGCAAAATTTCTAACTAAAAAACAAAAAAACTAAAACTTCACCTAATTTTCCCACAAACAGTCATATCCCTGCTTAACACATGATTAATATATCAGACATCAGCTGATTATCATGTCATACTTCATCTTCTAATTCTTTACCAATTAAACTTTAAAGCATAAAAATGTAAAATTAAAACCCCAATATATGTTATTTTACCTGTTCATGCAGAAGTTTGGCATTTTGTAGAAATAGGTTGCCATTCATCTTCAGTGTTTTATTACCAAAATCCTTTATTCCAGGCCCAAACTCAATAATACGTTGCTCTGCTATCAAGTCAGCCACATAATTCAAATTTTCTATTGATTTTTTAGGGAGTAGAAATTTTGTTTCCTGATGAGTTTTTCTACAGTCCATTATGTCTGACATCTTCTCTAGCAGTTTATCCAGACCCTAAACATAAACACAAATGATGTTTTAAATTTTTATTTTGGGGGGTGGGGGCATCATATTTCCTTATTTTCTAAATTTCATAGCAGCAAGTTTTTCTTAACTTTTATGTACAATGTTTCTACACTTTTATGTTGCTAAATTCACAAGATAATGTCAGACCAACATGCTTCATTGATTAATGAAATCATTGTGAAATCTTTTAAACTTAATCCCTCCAAGACTGACATATTTGAACCCACTCTTGGACTGATATATTTGAGCCCCTTCTAAAAAACTGATATATCACTCTTATACTGAAATGTTTGAACCCTTTCTGGGACTGACATACTTAAACCCCTCGCTGACTGACATATTTGAACCCCTCTCTGACTGACATATTTGAACTCCTTCTCAGACTGACATATTTGAACTCTTTCTGGGACAGATATATTTGTTCAATTAAGACAGATGCTTGGTTTATGGAAATTGATATGAAGGGACTTCAGAAGATATTTACTTTACACTGATTTCCAGTTTATTTGGTTTACACTGGTTACCAGTTTATCCTAGGTTTACACTGGTTACCAGTTTATCCTAGGTTTAGACTGGTTACCAGGATATTAGGTTTACAATAATTACCAGTTTATTTGGTTTACACTGGTAACTGGGTTATTTGGTTAACACTGGTAACTGGGTTATTTGGTTAACACTGGTTATCAGTTTATTTGGTTTACACTGGTTACCAGTTCATTTGGTTTACACTGATTACAAGTTTATTTGGTTTACACTGGTTATCAGTTTACTTGGTTTACACTGGTTACCAGTTTATTTGGTTCATTTGGTTTACACTGGTAAATGGTTTATTCTATTGTTTGGTTTATACAGGATTCAATGTACATTAACAATATAATGGGAATGGATATGGTGAATATGTCAAACAGACATCAACCCCACCATGATGAAAAATGTCCACTCAAAGCCATCCATGGGTCTTCCATTCTATATTAAATCAATTGGCAGTCTGATAATATGCTTAACTGTTGGGACTGTAAAAATAACAAAATCTGGATAGAAGAACCTTTTGAAGTTGATAAGAACATTCTCAGACCTCCTTTTCGTTTTGTATCCTTAAAGAGTAAAACAAGCCTGGAAATAACAGCCTGATGTACCATACCTTGTTACTGGTCATATCCAGAGACATATAACTAATTCTCTTAGGTTTCTTGACTAGATTTTGAATCTTTTCCTTGGCATCATATAAGGTAGCATATTTTATTTGGTCATTTAAATCCATAGTTGAAAAATTTCTGAAATTAAATGCAGAATATCAACATTATGTGATTTTCCTTTATATTGACAAAAGAAAAATACTGTGAGTTACATGTATGCTCACTAAAATGATAACCACAATACCCCAGTGGATAACCTGTACCTATTGATCTCCAAATTGATTTGGATCAAAATCTAAAAATAAGAGGTGCACAAAGGGAATATGTAATAAACAATATTCGGTTTAAGTTTCATTATATTACATTCAGAAGTGAAGGAGGAGTAACAGATAAGAGGTACAGATGGAAGTACAGACACCTCTACCACTATATACATTATTATGTACTCCCCACTTTGGTGAGGGATATAATTACAATTACAAATTACAATGGTTACAATTACTGGTAATTCACTTACATGAAAACCATAAGAAATTACTGAACCAGCAATCTGGAAATCAAGACAAATCTAAGGCAACACAATTCTGCCATCAATTGATTTCTACATAAAAGAGTTGAAAATATTATCCTATGCTCATAAATGTAAAAAAATTATAAGAAATAAGACCACAATGCTATTTTATATGATGTTGCCATAAATTACAACTTAGTTGTCATGTATGACTTCTTGTAAAATGGACCACTTACAGAAAGTCCAAGACAAGTAACAGATGGACCGGGCCTGCTAATATTTGGAAGTATTTTTACATTTTAAAAAAAAAGCAAAAATAGGTGAAATTTGAGTGAAAATTTCACTGCTGGTTCCTTTTTTTTCAGAAGATTCCAACCCTACTACTAATGCCATAACAGGCTATTAAAATAAGTATCCTTCATTAATGGCTCTACTACTCTAATTCAAAACCTACTTTTCAAAGTGGTCTATTGTTTTACTTAGGTTCTCCAAGACAGAACTGAACACATCTCCCTTTAGTTGATCTTCAACTAGTTGCAATTTGCCAGCAGTTTTGCCAACCTCAACTACAATATATTGACAGTCTTCAAACTCAGGACATGTAGTCTCTTTCTTCTTAGCATCATCGTCAGCTTTCTTCTTTTGCAAACTGACATTTTTCTGTAAATTTGCTTTGGTCTTGTTTTCCTGTGTTTCAGCATAAAAATTGTGGATCATCACTGTCCTAGCAGGACCCATTTTTTCATCCATAAATACTGCAGGATATAGACCTTCAGACTTTAATGTCATTGTGTAGTCACATATCTGCAAAACAAAATATTTTGAGTTAAACACGGCTATATTACCGGAAGAGCTTCCACTTTTATTAGGTGGAAACATATTGGTGAAATGTGATTTTTTTAACCATTGTATTTAATATCCCTTTCATAAAGTGTATTGAATTAGATACATCCAACTGTATAGAGCCAAATACACAAACTGTGTGAATCCCATATAATGCTACTTAATGTACACATGATAGATTCCTAAATTAAACTAGAAAAGTTCCTTATTACAAAATGATTTAAATACATGTTTTTTTTTTCCATATGTTATTTTTTTCAGTAGAACCAAGACCAAATAAGAAATACTTAGCTCACAGAGTACCCCTCAACACTTCAACTGGAGATAAGTGTATAAACCCTTGGATTGTCTCACTTTGGAGTCCACTGACAATAATCATGCTCCTACATGCTAACCTACATATGACGCCCAAACTTCATATAAAATTTCATCTGTAGAGCTGCTCAGGAGTTGTGCTTACATGTGGTGGGGTATAAAAAGACTTTGTTTGTGGGGGTATAGTTAAGACATAAAATATCATGTCAAATTAATTTTATTTACTAATGAAACTATCTTGAAATATACTTGATTTATACATTAGTGGACCTCCCAGGGTAGGAAGTAGAATGGACAAGGTGTCTATTGAATCAAAGTCAGGAAGAGCCATTTAGAAAATTCAAGGGATCATACTTGCACTTCAGTGAAGTCTAAATGGTTAGTTTATAGGATCTTTTGGTCATCTTTTACCAAAATGCAAGGGCTATAGGGAAAATAATGTGATTCTGGGCTAAAACCCCTCCAAAAGTGATCCTTGTAAGCTAATTATGATACTGTACAGTGAAACTTCTCCAAACCGGACCCTCAGAAAACTGGTCTTCCCTTCAAACCGGCCGTTTTCAAAAGTCCCGGCTGATATACCTTAAAACCTGTGTGTTTTGTCTTCAATAGACCGGCCACCCCCTAAAACCGTACATCTGCTGGTTTTTCACAGTTTTAGTTGCATATTTCAAATAAAAACAACCCCTCAATTCCGGCCGCCCGGGATTGTTCACATGTAATAAATGTGTCAACAAAACTGTAAATGATTACATAATTAATCATAATCATAATTAATAATTCATTCACTGACCGGTTTGTGTTTCACCAGTGGACAGATGATAATTGAAAGGGGACAGTAGTTTAAACAACAAATTTAATCCCGACATTACATTTTGTCACTGGTTGGCTGTTAAATTGGTGTGTACACACGTCAGGCAACCAGGGTCATTTAATAGTAAGATCTTTACTATCTTTTAAATTGTCAATTAATGTGACCTGTACCCAAGCCAAAACAACATAGGGGTGAAATTATTATGCATTGCTATTTTTCACAAAACCGGCCACCCCTATAAACCGGCCATTTTTTCTTTTCCCAGTGGTGGCCGGTTTGGAGAGGTTTCACTGTATATATTTTCATTTTGTAACGTGTAAAACATACCAATGCATCATTAACATAGAATTTGATAAGGACATCTTGTTGTGGCAATATATTCCCATCCTCATCAAAGTTCAGTTTCTGTGCTGACGGTACTTTGTCAACCTCACATTTGATTTTATCTCCCTTCATTAAAACAAAGTTTTCCTTTTTTACCTCCCCTTGGCTTGTTTCTTTAAATAATCTGAAAACAAGAGGCTTTACTATAGTTGAAGTACTCATTTTTATGTTTGCAATTTCTGGCAATGAACATATGATGATTTCTTTTTCACTTGTTGGGAGGGTCTCTGTTTTTACTTATGTTTTTATACACAGGTTTTAATTTTTGTAATTTTAAATACATTTTAAGAGACTTGTGTAAGACTGAAAAGAATCAATAGCCACTGAAATTACCACAGGAGTTGTAAAAATGACATAAGTTCTTTATAACATAGGAAATTTCGTAATTCAATGTAAACAGAAAAATCATTTTGTTTTTGTTACTATAATATCCACACTCTAATCTTGAAGGCTGTATTGGTACACTACCTGCCATCACTGGAGAATAGAGCAGTTCCACCTGATATTTTGAAGTAACCATGAGGGTTTCTTGATGTAGTCAGAAGCTGATTAATATCTGGGTCACATAAGCCAACATATACAGTGTTTTTAGTGTTATCTTTCTCTGGCACTGTAAGGTTTTCAACTTCAAATGAAAGTAGTTTGGAATTAAGTGGTGATTTGGCAATGAAGCATGCTCCTAGATTCTCCTCCCTCTGTTTACCAACGCTGTTCAAAAGATAAAAAAAATATGCATAGGTGTCTTGGCAATAGGCTATAACAATATCAAAGGTAATTTAAAGATTAAATTGAAGTTTATACATGGCCATGATTTTCTTCATTTACATTTAAGACTTTTGTGAAAAGTAAGGAGTCAGATGTGCAAGTCTTTTTTTAGCAATACAGATGTGGGTGATGGTTACATTTGATTGGTAGTTATTTCTAGATAAGTCAAAATAGATGGTACAGTGGTGTATGAAATTTGCTTTCTTGGAAAATTTTTTGATCCACCCACCATCCCTTTCATCACCTTTGGGGCTACTCATACTTATTCAGGGGCCAGCATAATTTCAGGAAATTATTTTCCCCTCAATTCATTATACATCATAGTGTAGGTTTTCTTACATTTTACAAATTTTAATGTTAGTGGATAAGGATATGATGTTGGGCTCAACCACATCACTCAGAGTCGGAATCTTCCACTCCTCTAAGCTTGTAGGGCTCTACAAGTTTTCCCCTCTGTCGGATTTACCACAGAGCTATTCATCTAGTTAAGCAAATCACTGGTTAGCGTTGTCAGTTGTCATTATGTACATAGTAACTCAGTCCTCTGTCGAATCTACCACAGAGTTATGTTTAAGTATCTCAGTATAATATCTCTATTTGTAGTTTAAGTTTTTAGCACATGTAGGTTGGTATGAGTAGCCCCCATGAAGACTGAGATATTTAGAGTGTATTGTAATTTTTCTGTTTGTTTTGTGTGTGTTATATGAACCTTTAGTTTTGTTTTAGTTTATAACAAGTACATGTATAGATGGTGTTTTTCTTTTTTATATGTTTGTATTGGTTAGTTTGATAGTTTAAAAGTTAAATGAAAAAAGGCGTTTATAGTAAATGGTAGTAAACTTAATTTTGTCTTAATGTCTAGAGGGAGATCTCATGTTATAGATTATCATTGTGCATCAAACTGGAGTTTTAATACTTCCTATTCTGAACTTTAATGAAAGTACATGAAATAATACAAGAGAATAGTAAACTTATCATAGTTGTACTTATAACGAGTCCCCTTTTTTGGATTGGTATAATATCATACTATGCACTATGTACAATATGTATGTTATTAAAGATGACAAACATTCTCCCATGCACATGTCCTGTTTATTAAAGATGACAAACATTCTCCCATGCACATGTCCTGTTTATTAAAGATGACAAACATTCTCCCATGCACATGTCCTGTTTATTAAAGATGACAAACATTCTCACATGCACATGTCCTGTTTATTAAAGATGACAAACATTCTCACATGCACATGTCCTGTTTATTAAAGATGACAAACATTCTCACATGCACATGTCCTGTTTATTAAAGATGACAAACATTCTCCCATGTACATGTCCTTTGGTGTATAAGAGTAATTGCTTGATACAGACATACAGAAAAAACACAGGTCCTATGCTTATGCACAAGAACACACACACACACACACACACACACACAAATGAATGTATAAACTTTGTTTTAATAGCATTTAATTGATTCAAACATAGAAAAATATACAAATAATAGAAAAATGAATGTCAGTTGACTGTATCTTATTCATTTTAATGATGTCAGTTAACTGTATCTTATTCATTTTAATGAATGTCAGTTAACTGTATCTTATTCATTTTAATGATGTCAGTTAACTGTATCTTATTCATTTTAATAATTTTTGTGGATTGCAGAGAAATCATTTGTTTGTGGAGTCCTAAATTCCGGGTTTGACATTTCTCACAGTACATATGAAAAAAATATGTATTTTGTTGGTAACTTAAATTTGTAGTTTACCCCGGTAAGTCAATCACAAAATTCACAAAAATTGGTACCCCATGAATACAAGTGCTTTTACAGTTACTTTTTTGTCACAATGATACCTCAATTATATATCATTGAATAAAAATTGTTAATTTTGTTGTTTTTATTTCTTGGACAAATGTATATCCTCTTAACTATGTGTCCACCCAAGATGCAACTTCATACTCACATCTATGATAAACTAGCTATGTAATTAATGAATGTATTCACCTAATATGAAGTTGTTTCCTGGGTAAGGAAACCATTTCTTTGTCAGATATATGACATAAAAGCAAATAAAAGAGTACAAAATGAACAGAATATCTGAATTTTAGTTATAACTTCATGCAGGCATTATGTCCTTTAATGCAATAGTTTTCAGATTTTATGGTTTAAAATCTGTAAATTCACAACTAATACTTTTAACACTTGATGATAATTTTTAGATTTTAGGGCCAATAATAGCCCCTAACACCCTTCTCCATGCATTAAGAGATTTAGAGAACAGTGTCCTAATATAAGTATCCTTGTTAATCAATTTTTATAAAAATGAAACATGTAAGAATTAATGAAAATTACAAATGGAATAAATTTCTGCAAAACAATATAACAGAAAAACAAGGTGATTCTAAATTAGTCCAATTCTTTTTATGAATAAGGGATGATAAAAACAAGAATATAGAAAATTTAAGTTTGAAAAAGTACGTTTCAGGTTATGAACCAACAAAAAACATCCAAATTCTTGAATACCTTTAAATGGTGCATATAAAACTTAATCAATTGAACATTGTTAAAGTATTATCCCAAGTTAGAATCGGGCAGGCTAAATTGTAACAATGATACATCAAAATGTTGTGAAGACTTTTTTAACAGGCAGCAAAATGGGTTTCTTGCAAAAAGTAGGAACTGATCCTCCCAAAGTATATTGGTTAAGCTTGGTCATTGTAGAGTTCAAGCTGTTTAATTTTCTGTATATACCTTTTTAATTCTTTATGTTTTGAATGCATTCTCACCATAAATTTCTTCTGAATATTTTAGCTGTATTTTCTGATCCATTACCTGCTGGTTTTTAAACAGAAATGTATTTTACACATTAGGAAATTGGCATTGACTTACATATCCACTTGATTAAGTGTCCCATTATCCAAGATCTGCATACTATGAAGTCTACCAACTGTCAAGGATTCTGGAAACAAAATCTGAAAGCAGCAAGTAATTGAAAATAAACAGAGTCACATTGTAAATAATAAGATTTACTTGATGATTTTTAAGCAAGAGGCTCCTAGGAATCGTTCACCTTGTTAAAATTTTGGCTTTCAAGGGCAATAACTCTAAAAAGGAGTTGTCCAACTATTTTGACTACTTACTTTGGTAAGACTTATCATAAGGATCATATTGTCAATTGAAAGTTCCATTTTATCTATTATAGTTTTCAAGATATTGACTAAAAACTGCTAAAACGTAATTTTTTGCCTTTCAAGGGCAGTAAATCTAACAAGGAGTCATCTGTCAACTTTGATTCCTGGAGACTTATGTAAGCTTTATAATAAGGATCATTTCAGCAATTGGTAGATATTTGCTAAACCTAACAGTTTTGGAGATATATGCAAACAAGAGGCTCCCCGGAGCCTGAATTGCTCACTTGGTTGAATTTTGTCTTTCAAGGGCAATTAATTTAACAAGAAGTTGTCCAACAATTTTGATTCAAGAAGACTTGGTAGGGCTTATCATAAGGATCATTTCAGCAATAGAAAGTTTCTTTCTGTCTATCATAGTTTTAAAGATATTGGATGAAAACTGTTAAAAAAAACTGTCATTTTTCCCCTTTCAAGGGCAATAACTCTTACAAGGAGTAGTCTGACAACTTTTATGCCTGAAGACTTTCGAAGTACTAATAATCAGGTTCATTTCAGCCATTGGAATATGCGAAAAATACCATTATACTACCATTAGGAACATTCATACCATGTTTAGTTTCAATTGATAAAGTGGTGTCAGAGGAGAAGATTTTTGAAAATATAACATAAAAAATAGCAAAAAAATGTTGAAAAAGGGCAATAACTCCAACATGGCTTAACAAATTAAAATGAAAATTTGACCACACATAGATCTCATCATGCTGAACACTTTATCACCACATCAGAATTTAGCTAAACCTAACGGTTTTGGAGATTTATGTGAAAAACTACTGTCTGACCCCTATGTTCTATTTTTAGTAACAGCTGCCATGTTTTTTTGACTAATCAAAAATCCCCACATCAGTTCTATGCATACCCCAAGGAACATTCATACCAAGCTTGGTTCCAACTGGTCCAGTAGTATCAGAGGAGAAGAAATATGAAAAATTGTTAACAACGACAGATAACGACAACGACAACAAACACCAAGTGATGGCAATAGCTCACATGGCCATCGGCAAAGTGATCTAAAAACTACTGTCTGACCCCTATATTCTATTTTTAGTAATGGCTGCCAAGTTTTTTAACCGATCAAAAATCCAAACAGTCATTTTATCTGAATTAGAAATAGCAGACTGCCCGCCAGTCCGAGACTGGCTATTTTTTGGCAGGGCTGGCTTATTTTAACAAAAATCTATATAGCCATATAGTAAGTATATTGAAAAAGTTTCCTACCCTGAGTTTATTTAGGATACCCTAAAAACAAAATACCAACTTCCATTGAATTTTGAAAATTCGTTTCTGAGGAGAAGATTCTTGAAAGTAATAACATCAAAAACAGCAAAAAACATCAAAAAAGGGCAATAACTCCAACATAGATCAACAGATTTTCACCAAATTTTGGCCACAGATAGAGCTCATCATGCTGAATACTTTTATACAGTCAAAAATTTATTAACCCTAACGATTTTGGAGATATATGCTGTCTGACCACTATGTTCTATTTTTAGTAATGACAGCCATGTTTTTTAACCAATCGAATATCCAAATAATCATTTTGTGCAGGATACCCTTTAAAACAAAAATACTAACTTTCATTGAATTCTGTTCATTAGTTTCTAAGAAAAAGATTTTTGAAATTAAAAACATCAAAAACAGCAAAAAAAACTTTCAAAAAGGGCAATAACTCCAACATGGGTCAACAGATTTTAACCAAAATTTGACCACAGATAGATCCCATCATGCTGAATACTTTTACCCAGTCAGAATTTGGTTTAACCTAACAGTTTTGGAGAAGATACAGGCAAAAATCTGCTGTCTGAACCTTATGTTCTATTTTTAGTAACGATGGCTAATCAAAAATCCAAAAGGTCATTTTGTGCAAGATACTCAGAGGAACAATCACCTTAAGTTTCATCCAAATCAATACAGTAGTTCCAGAGGAGATGTTTGAAGAAATTGTTAACAATGACGGACGCCAAGTGAGCTAAAAATTCATTGGATCAAAACAAACTTGAATGGAACATTCATTTCATAGCATTGATACTTTTTACCCAGTGACCCCCACTTTTCTTTTCATTATTTCATTAAATACACCTTAAAAATTTATTTGGAAAGTTTTTTATAAAATAATTTTAATAGTAATTGTTTTTTTAGAGAAAACCTACTAAGACAATGCCTATTGAAAATCAAGAGAAATCTTTTCCCACCAAAATTTCAAATGCTAATATCTCAAAAACAAGCACTCAGACCAATAATTTTTTTCTGCTTACAATGTTCTAGCACAAAAAAATTTAATTTAGAAGATTTCACAACTCTCTGAAACCCTTGTTGTTCTTAAACAGAGCGACAAACATCCTTAATGTGTTAAAACCTTTACATCTATCTTAACTAATGTTACTCACTGGCCCTTTGTACTTCGGTCTGTAATTCAGTAAATGTACTTTCCCACCATCTTCTATTGATATATGTAACTTGACAACGTTTCTTCCAACATTCCTTAATGGTTTGTAATTTGTTTCTACAATCTGAAAAGGTATAAGTTAGTCACACATTTGTATCATAAATTTACAAAGTAATTAAGCAATTTTAAATCCAATAAAAATTTTAAAATTTAGTAAAAATGAATGTCAAAAAGCCATCCATCTGAAAATCACTTTTCATTCTAGACCACTATATGATATCTACAACATTTAACTAAATAAGGAACTGAAATTATTCTTTTTTTTTGCATCTTAATTTTTGAACAAAGAAAAATCCAAAATGTGACACGTGTAAATAGTAGGGAGTAGTGTAGATTACCTGGTTTTGTTACTGGCTTAAAGTAATAGGGAAAACACATTAACTTAGATAAATAGGCTGTATTAACTGTAGGATAGTTAATTAGCAGGTATGACATACACTTCTACAAGGTAGGGCTTCAAGTAATTATTGCTACCTACAGCCGTACATCCCCTGCTAAAAGTGTTGAAGTGCAAAAGTTCCATAATGCCTGTAAAATTCATCTTATCAAAATTGAGGCATAATTTGGTGACTAAAAATCCTACAAAGGACAAAATCTGTCGAGTGGTATCTGAGGAGTTGCATTCACAAAGTGTCCATACAGTAAAGCATATACAAAGTCAATAAAGTCCCATAACTCCTAAAAATTTGTCTTATCAAAATGGTGGTGCAATAAGACTAATTAGATATGGTAAGCACAGTAACAATCCTACAAAATTTGAATGAAATGCATTTGATCCACAAAGTGACAGATGGACACCTATATTTTCATGTCCCCTTCCGTGCCAGGGATTTGTTTATCAAGCATGCTCAAAAGTGACAGATGGACACCTATATTTTCATGTCCCCTTCCGTGCCAGGGATTTGTTTATCGCTCAATGTCTACCCATAGAAAACGTCTATTATTAAACATACCCTTTGGTCATTTTTACATAGAGCCACAACTTTCATAGATTCATCAGGTCCGTTTTCCAACTTAACAGTAAGCACATCACCTGACTCTACACGGCTTGGATCAACAAGGTATTTAGTCTGCTCTGTTGATATAACCCTATAAAAAATAAAGTTCATTTTCAGGAGTTCATATTAGCTTTCTAGAGTGATAGGTCCAAGAGTGTTAGGTTTAAGAATTTTTCAAATTTCAAATCAACTGTTCATTTGATAGGCCCTAAACAAATAGTCAATGTTGGATATAGAAGGTCCAGGGCTGTCAAAACGATAGGCCCTAAACAAATAGTCAATGTTGGATACAGAAAGTCCAGGGCTGTCAAAACGATAGGCCCTAAACAAATTGTCAATGTTGGATATAGAAGGTCCAGGACTGTCAAAACGATACACCCTAAACAAATTGTCAATGTTGGATATTGAAGGTCCAGGGCTGTCATCGCTATAGGCCCAAAACAATTTGTCATTGTTGGATGTAGAAGGTCCAGGGCTGTCAAAACGATAGGCCCTAAACAAATAGTCAATGTTGGATACAGAAGGTCCAGGGCTGTCGAAACGATAGGCCCTAAACAAATTGTCAATGTTGGATATAGAAGGTCCAGGGCTGTCAAAACGATAGGCCCAAAACAAATTGTTAATGTTGGATACAGAAGGTCCAGGACTATCAAAACGATAGGCCCTAAACAAATTGTCAATGTTGGATATAGAAGGTCCAGGGCTGTCAAAACGATAGGCCCTAAACAAATAGTCAATGTTGGATACAGAAAGTCCAGGGCTGTCAAAACGATAGGCCCTAAACAAATTGTCAATGTTGGATATAGAAGGTCCAGGACTGTCAAAACGATACACCCTAAACAAATTGTCAATGTTGGATATTGAAGGTCCAGGGCTGTCATCGCTATAGGCCCAAAACAATTTGTCATTGTTGGATATAGAAGGTTCAGGGCTGTCAAAACGATAGGCCCTAAACAAATAGTCAATGTTGGATACAGAAGGTCCAGGGCTGTCGAAACGATAGGCCCTAAACAAATTGTCAATGTTGGATATTGAAGGTCCAGGGCTGTCAAAACGATAGGCCCAAAACAAATTGTTAATGTTGGATACAGAAGGTCCAGGACTGTCAAAACGATAGGCCCTAAACAAATTGTCAATGTTGGATATAGAAGGTCCAGGGCTGTCAAAACGATAGGCCCTAAACAAATTGTTAATGTTGGGTACAGAAGGTCCAGGACTGTCAAAATGATGGGCCCTAAACAAATCGTCAATGTTGGATATAGAAGGTCCAAGGCTGTCAAAATGATAGGCCCTAAACAAATTGTCAATGTTGGACGTAGAAGGTTCAGGACTGTCAAAACGATAGGCCCTAAACAAATTGTCAATGTTGGACATAGAAGGTCCTAGTCTGTCAAATAAAGTGTTGTTCTCTGTAAGAATCAGACAGTGGGTGAATCATGGTGGAAAAAAAACCTACAAGTTATTTCATGAAATCTTATTCCAAGTGTTAAATGGCATTCATTTCTTTTATAAGTGGCAGTAATTCGAGGTATACATAATATGAAATGCATGGGAAGATAACTCACTTTACCCTATCGTTCTACAGTAACTTTGAACTTGTTTTCTGCATCCTCGGACACTTCTAAGACGAATGAACTGTCAATTCATCTTCAATAGACCATAAACTGCCTCAATTGTCATATTCATGCCTTTTTTTTTTCTTTTTTTTTTCTGAGCAGGATTCATTATTTGTCAACTCTATCTCATTCTTAAAGATTCCAGCACTTAATTCAAGTTATTCAAGATGTTGATACTTCCTAGTTTGACACAACGAGGTCAGCAGTAATTGTGAACCTAACATTATATAGGCAATATAGTATAGGTATTAAACAGTGATTTAGCTAGTGCTCATCATTTTCGCCATTTACAAAAGGATTTCATAAATGACGAAAATGTTTTAGATCGTTTTCATCACTTAAAATTCAAAAAGTATTTCAGATAAATTTTCGTCACCTTAAATAAAAATGTTGTTAAAAACTGTCAATTGAAAGTTACATAATTTCACCTAGCCTTACGCTCTGACAAGTTTATGACCCCAAGCATGGTAATTACCTGGTCAACCAGGTGTGAAATACATTCTATTGTTGTTAACCTGGCATCCCTGATATGTGCATCATTAATAATCCTTTAAAATAACAATTCATCGATCCTTTGATCATTAGGACCTCAAAAGATAATCCCAGGGTTCTCATCCAACTTCAGCTGGTCGTTCTCGACCGCCGAAAAAAGCCTCGAATTGACTCAAGACATTTCTGCTTTTAAGTACTAACTAAGGGGGTTTTTAACATCCTTGACTACCCTGTTTGGTCTTGCACGGACGGCCCAATTATGAATAGCTGAAATGTTAGAAATTAAATAGTAAAAAATAAAAATGAAATTAGAAAATGGACCATGTAAAGGAGGAATATGCCAAGGTGGATGGAGAAGAGTCAAGGACAAACAGTCGGACCCAGAAGGCAGAAGACCTGTATGATTTAGTTTGCCAAATAGTGTACGCGTTTTAGAGTCAAATGGGTGTGGTTTGGTGAATATCCAAAAGTGAAGTGCAAATTTAATAATTGATAAGAGTTTTAGTTACCAAAGGTGTATGCTTTTTTTGAATGCCCAAAAATTTATGCCAAGCCAAAAATTGTATGTAAACTTAGACTGCCTTGTCTAGCCGGGCATAGTTCACAGATTTTGCAGTGCTAGCACACAACGTTAGTATGCAGTTTTCCCACACGAGACCGTTCCAGCTCAACCTTCCGGTGAATGGGTTGACCAAATTTTTTTTTAATAAGTTTGAAAACTGGATTGATTATCATTGGTTAGATTGGTCAACTTTTAGAATTTAACAAGTGTTAATGTAAATCCAAAATTTACACGTGGACTTAACAACAGCCAAAAGTTTAGCCAAAGAAACAAATAAAAAATGTATTTATAAGCCAAAGTAGTATGATAAAAGATAGTAAAATAAGGAAAAAAAAAAGTTTATGCCAAGCCAAAAATTGTATGTAAACTTAGACTGCCTTGTCTAGCCGGGCATAGTTCACAGATTTTGCAGTGCTAGCACACAACGTTAGTATGCAGTTTTCCCACACGAGACCGTTCCAGCTCAACCTTCCGGTGAATGGGTTGACCAAATTTTTTTTAATAAGTTTGAAAACTGGATTGATTATCATTGGTTAGATTGGTCAACTTTTAGAATTTAACAAGTGTTAATGTAAATCCAAAATTTACACGTGGACTTAACAACAGCCAAAAGTTTAGCCAAAGAAACAAATAAAAAATGCATTTATAAGCCAAAGTAGTATGATAAAAGATAGTAAAATAAGGAAAAAAAAAAAAAAAAAGATTTTTTTTATTATTATTTGGAAGTTTAGCTTTATGACTAGGTATAAACCGGAGTTTTTTAAAGAAGAACACACGCGACATTATACTACACATGGCTGGAGCTATCGGCGCGGTAGATATGTTTCATAAGCAAATGTGTACACGATTAACAAAAGTAAAAAAAATAATAAATAATAATAGTAAAAAATAAATAAATAAAATGAGAGACTATGTGTATAAATATATTGCATTGTGGAACTCCATATCAGGTGATTAATTTTATTTTAATTCAATTATATATTATTTTGTTTTTTTATTGAAAAATGAAAGATGATATTATTTAAGATAAATGGTACTGTATGAATATGTTGGTTATGGTTTTATTACATTAGATATTGACCCTACATATTTATAAGTGTGTCGCACGACCACCTGAAACTGCTCGCCTGAAATCAGTGCAACTACACTTGATATATAGGGTGTGAATTATCCAACTTGAAATATAAAGAACAAAAATATATATATAGGGCTTTAAGTTATTTAAGGACAATTACTGTAATTTAAACAAAAGTGTGCTATATTTTACTATGATAACCAATGACTGAAATAAATTGCGCTAATGCTTACCAGACTTGTTGCTGAACTGATTTTGGTGGGTTAAGAAGGTTTAGTTCCAAAAGAGTGTGAAGACCCAATTTGTGGATATTTTCTTTAAGTTCCAAACATGCCTGATGGTTTTCTAAACAATCTATAAGGACGTGCTTAATGTCTTCTGATACTACACATTTTTGGCATAGAGCCGATATATCTTTAACATACTTTCCAATTTGACCTGGTAGCATGGTCCAGTCTGAGTCTAGTAATTGCTTTTGCGTGATGCCTTTTACCACTGTAAAATGCTGGTTTTACATTATCATTAGGTTTTAGCTGTTTATGCCAAATGTGATTCGAATTTTCCCAGCCTTTTATATATCCTTATTTTAAGGATTAGTTGTGTTAAATGACTTTGATCTTTAATGGATACCAACCGATTTTACTCCCATATAAAAACAAACCCTTCATGAACCTCACAACATATATAGCTATCTATTTTTAGAAATTTAAATGCACACAAAAACAATGTCTCCGATGTGTAACTGGTCATCTCATGGATTTCAATTATTTTTAATGCAATAGCAGACAGTTAGGAAGTATTAATCAATGATAAATATTTATTTTACAATTCTCTTTTCTTCTTGAAACGAAATCACAATGATTACGAATGTCTTCAATTCTACTCATGATCTGGGGTCAAAGGTCACTAAAAAATTACCACCCAGCAACCGCTTACAGAGTGCAACATTCTACAGTTGACTATGCCAATGTGGCCAGCCTCCTTTCTATCTGTCTAGTTTCTGCGTTATCTTCTGGTGACTGTGAGGGGATTTAGTAGGTACTATCTGATCAAGACCTATCTTAGGAACAGGTTCAAGGTTTCATCAATCAATTCTCTTCTAAAGATCTGTCTCCATCCTTCTGATTTGAATAGTTTTAGGATTGAGGTGTGGTGTTTGGCAAAGGACATGAGGATTTTCTCTTATTAGTTGAGTGTCAGGTCATACCATAATAGTAGCTTATGTCAAATAGTAGCTATTTTTAGACTGAATGCATCAAAACTTTGTCATGATGTAAAAAAATTTCTATTTTACTATTTTTCTAATAGTAACTATTTTATTTTATTAAGTAACACATGTTTTCTTATAGAAAATAATAGTTATTTTGTTGTAATATTCATTGTATTTATTGTTATGCCTGTATCTGTAAACTTAAAATGAATATATTAAGAGTGTTTATGTCTTTAGTTTATGATACTACTGACTATTTACAAAATTCTGCTGCCCATAATATGTCGTTCGTGCTCTACGCAAAAGTGACTAAAGCCCTCAAAATCCTAGCTAAAACCCTGTATTAAAGAACTAATTCAATGAAAAGAGAACAATGATACAAAGTATAACTAAAAGTAATAAAATGATGAATTTGGTCGTTGATATAGCAAACTTACTCTCCTGTAACTCCCTGAAATATCCAACTTTGACTTTTCTGGATATCCTTATCTTTCTCAATTTCAGGTGAAAGAGCTATTATAATTTTTCCAAAGTTTCCTCTCTCTAAGATTTTAATACTGAACTCATCTTCCACCGATTCCATGGAGACAAAAGTTCCTTGTTTTGATGATGAATCATGGCTGAAAAATAAAAGGGATTAGTAGTATTACCAAGAAATAAATTGATTGATTAATTGATTAACAGAATGCAGTTAAACCACAGACCCCAATTTCAAACAGAGCTTCATCCCTTAAGTACTACCCAACTCATTCACATTAGTCAGATTCAGTTGCAACCAGACATTGGTCTACAACCTGTATACTATCTGAATGACATTGGTCTACAACCTGAACACTATCTGAATGACATTGGTCTACAACCTGTATACTATCTTAATGACATTGGTCTACAACCTGTATACTACCTGAATGACATTGGGCTACAACCTGTATACTATCTGAATGACATTGGTCTACAACCTGTATACTACCTGAATGACATTGGTCTACATCCTGTATACTCCCTGAATGACATTGGTCTACAACATGTGTACTACCTTAATGACATTGGTCTACAACCTGTATACTACCTGAATGACATTGGGCTACAACCTGAACACTATCTGAATGACATTGGTCTACAACCTGTATACTACCTGAATGACATTGGTCTACAACAGGTATATTACCTGAATGACATTGGTCTACATCCTGTATACTACCTGAATGCCATTGATCTACAACTTGTATACTACCTGAATGACATTGGGCTACAACCTGTATACTACCTGAATGACATTGGGCTACAAACTGAACACTACCTGAATGACATTGGGCTACAATATGTGTACTACCTGAATGACATTGGTCTACAACCTGTATACTATACGAATGACATTGGTCTACAACCTGTATACTACCTGAATGACATTGGTCTACAACTTGTATACTACCTGAATGACATTGGTCTACAACCTGTATACTACCTGAATGACATTGGTCTACAACCTGTATACTACCTGAATGACATTGAGGTACAACCTGTATACTACCTGAATGTTTTAGTATGACCTTGCAGGAGGATTGTACCATCTAACTCCTGCACTAAACGCATGCAGGCTGCCACAAAACAACCAAAGCAAAAATTAAAAAACAAAATAATTTTGTTCAAACAATGAATTATGGCTAGAACAAAAAAAAAAAAATTTTGACTTTTGACAGTAAGTATCAGGATTAAAATCAATGTTAGCTGAGTAATGTCATTTAGTTAAGACTGGAAATCATGGATTAACAGGAAGGATAGGGGAAAACCCATGTAAAAAAGATATAGACTGATTGCTTATGGATTAATGGCCTATTACAGGTATTTCACATATCTCAGGAAGACGTACTCAGCTGGATCTTTTTATATTCTAGCTCACAGAAGCAACCACCCATAGGTAGACATGCCACCTAACTCTGACATATTAGCTGGATCTTTATATATGCTAGCTCACAGAAGCAACCACCCATGCTACCCCACTCTGACATATTAACTGGATCTTTATATATGCTAGCTCACAAAAGCAACCACCCATAGGTAGACATGCTACCCCGCTCTGACATATTAGCTGGATCTTTATACATGCCAGCTCACAAAAGCAACTGCCTGTAGGTAGACACACTACCCACTCTGAGATATTAGCTGGATCTTTATATATTCCAGCTTACAGAAGCAACCGACCATAGGTAGACATGCCACCCCACTCTGACATATTAGCTGGATCTTCATATATGCTAGCTCACAAAAGCAACTGCCTGTAGGTAGACATGCCACCCCACTCTGATATATTAGCTGGATCTTTATATATTCCAGCTTACAGAAGCAACCGACCATAGGTGGACAAGCCACCCTACTCTGAGATATTAGCTGGATCTTTATATATGCTAGCTCACAGAAGCAACCACCCATAGGTAGACATGCTACCCCACTCTGACATATTTGCTGGATCTTTATATATGCTAGCTCACAAAAGCAACCACCCATAGGTAGACATGCTACCACACTCTGACATATTAGCTGGATCTTTATATATGCTAGCTCACAAAAGCAATCACCCATAGGTAGACATGCTACCCCACTCTGACATATTAGCTGGATCTTTATATATGCTAGCTCACAGAAGCAACCACCCATAGGTAGACATCCTACCCCACTCTGACATATTAGCTGAATCTTTATATATGCTAGCTCACAAAAGCAACCACCAATAGGTAGACATGCTACCCCACTCTGACATATTAGCTGGATCTTTATATATGCTAGCACAGAGAAGCAACCACCCATAGGTAGACATGCCACCCCACTCTGACATATTAGCTGGATCACATGCTAGGGTGACAAACAGTGACTATCAATCTTAGTCTTTGGTGTGACTTGGTTAGGAATCAAACTCACAACCTACCGCACCTGAGGAAAAAAACTAATTGGAAGATTCATATTTATGATTTTTGAATTTTTTTTAAATTGGTATTTGAAAGAAACAAATTACCTTATTACTCCATTTACATCCATCAAAATATTCGATGTGTGTGCTCTGGTTATCCATTTCTTTTCTTTCATCCATTTTTCCACAAGTTCCTACAAAGAAAAAATGCAGTAGTACTAAATTACTTACCTTAATGAAGAATATTTGCTAAAACAACAATTTTTACTTGTACAATATTCTCTACATTAGTTTACCTTATATTAAGCAGTCTATCACAAGTTTTCTGCAAAGTGCTCCTGAACAGAGTTGACTAAGAGTCTGATAATACTCTGGGACAAGAAAAAAGTAGAGATTACAGAAATAAATCAAAAACTGAAGTCTTCAAAGTTGCTAATTGTCAAATATTCTATGCCACTGATTTTGGCTTGCTTTCAACATCCAGGCAAATTCAATGCTCTACTAAGCTTAACTCCCAATCAATCAGTGATTTTATCACTTTCACCATAAACCCTGGGGTAGATATATGTATGAACAATTATTAAACAGCTGTGCTTTAAGCGCACGATATGCCCGTTGCCCTTTTAAGTTGTCCTTATGCTTTTAATGAATTTATATGATCAACTAGAAATACTGTGAATACCCTCCCCCCACACCAAAAAAAAAAGTAAATAAAAAATGCACAAAAAATTTGACACTATCAAGGCTACCTCAATTTTAACTAAGTTTGTTGTCTTGATTTTTCACCCATACATTTCTATCTTGTTTAAAACACACTTTTCTGACAAGGTTACCAAGTACCTTTTATATTTATAAGTCCATCATCATAACAAATGGTCTGTTTTAAATGATTTTTCAATTAATAAAATTTCCTTGGCATTTCCAGCCTTTTTTAAAGAGTAAAACTTCAAAACATGGAAACATAAAATTTGACATTTATACAAACTGGAAGGAAGCTTACTTCAATAGATATGAACAATTCACCAAAGTTTCTTAAGTTGGTGAAAGTATTTTTGAGTTATTATCCGAAAACTTGAAAATCCCCCTTTTTTAAGTAAAAAAATTCATAATACGGAAATGAAAAATCTTGAACTTATAAAAATCTAAAGGGAGCTTACATCAATATCTATGAACAATTCACCAAAGTTTCATTAAAGTTGGTGAAAGCGTTTTTGAGTTATTGTCCAAAAACTTGAAAATTCCCCTTTTTTGAAGTAAAAAAATTCATAACATGGAAACG
Source organism: Perna viridis (assembly GCA_037379345.1). Lineage (NCBI taxonomy): Eukaryota > Metazoa > Mollusca > Bivalvia > Mytilida > Mytilidae > Perna > Perna viridis. The sequence goes on from CM074520.1 coordinate 3,277,440, forward strand.
AAAAATCTGAAATTTATTAAATTTGAAAGGGAACTTAAGTCAATAGATATGAACAATTCACCAAAGTTTCATCTAAGTTGGTGAAAGTTTTTTTGAGTCCAAAAACTTGAAAATCTCCCTTTTTTGAAGGAAAACAATTCATAACACAGAAATGAAAAATCTTAAATTTATAAAAATCTAAAGGGAGCTTCCATCAATATCTATGAACAATTCACCAAAGCTTCATTAAAGTTGGTGAAAGTGTTTTTGAGTTATTGTCCGAAGTGTGGACCACGGAAGGACAGACGGATGGAAGGACGCTATACCATAATACGTCCTGTCTTTGACGGGCATATAAAAAAATCACAAAATCTGGAAAATTTTAGGTTGATTTAAGGACGGATGATGATTGATAATATACATCCATCATCTTTTCCATTCACAACTTTTGACATCATACATTTGTACATTACCAGCAAAATAAGTGTATTTCTATTTCGAAAATATACTTAACATTTTAGAACTATACTTTTGTGTAACACAACAGTTTGTCAATCAGCTAAGATTTGCAAACTTTGAATGAGTCTGAAATGGTAGGAACTCAAGCGAAGTTGCAATATGTTCTAAAATTGGGTGACTACTGAAATCTCTGAATTGAAGACTAGGCATTTCTCATCTATATTACAGAAAGTTCAATGCTAACCGATCATTTTATCTTTAAATGTAAACTTCCCACTCTCATACAAGTAAAAAACACATGTAGAACACATGTGTATGGTATTTAAGAGGTAAATTTTGATCTTGTGTTAAGCTAAAACACCGTTCTATGGCACCCATCTGCAACATAAGATGGTATAGTAATTATGCAAATTATATACGAATGAACAGTACTGAAATTCCTAGTGAAATAGTCTCTAATAATATCAGGGACTTAAAAAGACAGACATGCTGACAGATATCATTATTACACACTTAGATACACAAAGCTCAGAGTCCGAGCTTGTCTTGCTATAAATAAGAAATCAAATTGATGGGAAAAGGTCATTTATTCAAAAATCATATAATGCAGAGTTCTGCATATAAAAATATCAATAAAGTAATATCAAATTACAACAAAAATAAAACACATCAGATGAATAAATGACAGATTAGCAAAGGTGGGGAGAAACATTCTGTCCCATAAACAAAATTAATTTAGATATGAAATAAAATCAAAATACATAAGGGAGGTATGTGGGTGGGTAACCAAATTGTGAACCACAATTCACTTATGTATTAATGCCAAGATGTCTATTAAGGCTGATGGTAATGAGTGATCCCACAATTTGACATGATAATTTACACATGAATTTTGTCTTGCTTAACCAGTTGACTGACCAATGAAGGGAGCCATGCTCTGATCATAAGTGAAAATTTAACCTTATCCTTTATCAGATTCCTACTAATTACCATGAATAATGAAATATTGTTTGACACATCTGATCATAAGCAGACCCCTGAAGAGAAAGATAACATAAGGAATCAACAAGTTAGACCCCCTAATAACTCCATATGACAGCTTTTGATAATGCCCAGCTGGACACATTACAGAACATCTTCACTGCTTTCTTAAATTATTTTATTTGTATTTTTGGTCTACAAATAAAATCGGTTTTATTAATAGTAAAACGTCACAGTACTTCACAAAGTGGTGCATTTTTCATTAAATTCAACAACTTATATGTCATCTAAAAATTACTGATGGGATCAATGATTGTGTTTCACTGACTCAAATGGAACATCTTTTAGCTAGATTCTCAGTTTCTGCTATATAGACGACAATCCTAGTTTTGCTATTTTATTCATCCAACTTCCCCAAAGGACTTAAATTAAAGGATACTACAGACACTGTGAAGTCAGCTTCATATCTTGACCTACACTTAGATACTGATGGCTGGTATTTCTAGAACAGCAGCAGACGGTTAACCTACCAGTACACCGGGTCCATGCTCCCAGTTTATAGTCGGAGTTGTTCATTTACTTTTGTTACTTTGGACCTGTTATTTTAGTTATTTCATGTTCTTTGTTGTGTGGGTCTGTTTTTACTGTCTGGTCTTTGTTTCTGGACCACATTCTTTTAATTTCCATTAGAATCCTGGTACCCTTGATTACTCTTACCCATTAACTTTTAAAAATCTATATGATAAGAACAACTCCAGATCTCTTAATTAAAACGTTTTAACATTTCAGTAACTTGTGGTATTAGTATGTTATAAACCACAAAGTTTTCAAGTTTTTGTCAAGTAACAGATTTTCACCAATTATTTGATGCCACTAATGATAGTTCTGACTAATTTCCATCACACTAACTATACATAAAGGTAGCTCTTAGAGTACTATAAACCAATTTGAGGTTATCAATCAAATTTTGTGAATATTTAATTCTGCATCTAACACTCACGAAAAGATGTATCTATTATAAAAAGACTTGTTTGTAGCAATTTATTTTCTCATTCTTTTTCTTTATTGTTCTTGAAATTAGCAAAAAATATAATGCATGTGAAATAAATTAGTTTATACTATATGATTACACATATGTACTTACCTGTGGAGGTTTTACCATGTTAGTGATCCTAACTTTTGATGCATTGTTCTTATCCCCAAGACAGGCAACTAAAGGTAGTAATAGCTCTTGTGGTACTGAAACACCTGTCAGGTCTTTGTTATTCTGTAGTTAAAATAAAGAATACAATGTAAAAATGGCAACAGATGTTTCATATGTTTAGGACCAGTATGGTAAAAATATGTCTTTGTGCTTTTTAAATAACATGAAATTATGTTTCCAAAAATCATATGACAACCATATTTTCTTTATACAAGAAATCATATTGAAAACATATAAATATCATATGATTTTTATTTAACTATTTAATTGTTTTTCATAAATTAATTCACTTGTCAGAAACATGTTTTTTATGGTCCTAAGCATTTGATAAACATATGTTTTTAATGGTCCTAAGCATGTGATAAACATGTTTTTTGTGGTCCTAGGCATATGATAAACATATGTTTTTCAGGTGTTTCCAAAACACATGAAAAACATTTGTTGCAATTTCTCCTGTGTTAAATAAAGAAAGATTTTTGCTAAGATTACTTGTCCACCTGTATTGGGTGATGAACTTAAAAATTCATGCTGACATCACTGTTTTCTTATACAAATACACAGAATTGAATACAGCTGATATGTACTGTTGGTAATCAAAAGAATGTAATCCAGGAACAGAGACCAGACAAGGAAACACATAACAAAGAACATAAAATAACAAAAAAAATACATACAAATAAAGTAACAAAAGTAAATGAGCAACTCAAACTCCACTAAAAACTGGGAGCAAGGACCAGGTGCACTGGTAGGGTAAGCGTCCTCTGCTTTTCTAGAAACATCCAGTGAGTTACTCATAAAAAAATCAAGCCGGGGTAAACGATTGAGGAAAAGAAAACTATGACAGATTGAACAAATCCGTTCTCATGGTGCAGATGGATATACCACTATGATCCACAAGTTCATGATGACAACCATAAAACTTCTGTAGTGATGACTTCACTCTTGTAGCAACATAACCCTGTTCCAGAAGCCTAATTGTAAGAAGTCTAGCACGGTACAACTAGAGACTTACAGGAGCCTGAATTGCAATTGAAAGTTTCTTTCTGTCTATCATAGTTTTCAAGATATATATTGGAAAGTGTGGTAGCAGTATAGGTCTTATTACTGCTATTATTTTATATGTCTCCCGGTGATAATAAACATTGGATGTAATACGTTTTACAGACAAAAACAATGTTGTTTTGGGCTTTGTCTGCTGGTACAACACCATATTTGCCAAATATAGTTTACAACGTTTTAGCTACATCAGGGTCTTTGAAAACTGCTTACATATGTAAACAATAATATGAAATTTCTATTTGATTCCTTTTGACCCTTCTTACTAACAAATTTTCGGAAACTTCATCATCATCAATCTTCTTACTTGAGTGAGAAAGCTTATGTTAATATCTTATACACATGAAAAAACATACAGCACAAAACCAAGTGTCTTAAATCAACAAATATATTGGGCTAAGATAATACCAACACAGTATGACCATGAACATTTTTTGGATTATCTAAAATGAGACTTGGTAATATTGAAAGTAAAAATACTTTTAAATATTTATAGGAAACAACAGACTTTCAATTTTAAGCTTAAGAAATGAATTACGTCTATATCACTGTACCAAAACTAGAAAAACTGTGGGCAAAGCCACTTGGTAATATCCTATGCTCCCCCCCCACAGTAACCATGCAGCGAACCCCAGATGTGATATAAGCATTTAGATGGGAAAACAAAACAGGAGTTGAACAATGAGATCATGTAATAAAGAATCTGTTAAAGTTTCATCAAATTCCATTCAGCAGTTTTGGAGGACTTGTGTATTAGAAGAGGGGACGGACGAACACCATGATCAATATATATCTCCCATTTTTCAAGCTGGGGGTATAAAAACTTTGCTTCTACATATTCTAATGCTTTTACTTACCTCTACACCATCCTGGGTGGCAAAAAATTTGGCAGAACTTGAAGGTATATATTCTGATATCCATTTACCACGGATACCAAAACCAAACTTCTTAGCCGTCTTGAATTCAAATCTGAAAGGAAAATATTCCAATTAAATATACTATAGGATGACATGGTTTCCAGAATAAAATACAGAAAACAACCAGGAATTACTTGTCAGTGAGTCAATCAGCAATAAAAGAAATTTGTGGTACAAACAGGGGTATAAAGAACTTTTTACAATGGTTTTCAAGCTGACAAGTTTAACATATTCCTAAACTGTCCTGAAGTTTATGAAACTTGTATCAATGTTGAAATAAAATATTTTAAAACTTGTTGAAGTTGCAACTCACTCTTAAACCAACTAGTAACTTAGGCAAGCATGTGACCAAGCACATTTGTACTATAGTAACTTAAGCAAGCATGTGACCAAGCACATTTGTACTATAGTAACTTAGGCAGGCATGTCAGCAAGTACATTTGTACAAACAATGCATTAAGTAACTTACGTGGAAACTTCTCCACCTTTCTCTACATCTATTTCCAATGGATTCTTACAGCTGTATAGCCTCTCGAACAAACATCCAATCAGAACTCCTGACTTTACCTCCCCTTCTTCATCACTATCATCACTATCATCATCATAAGAATGAAGCTTTGTAGTATTCCCTTTTGCATCAACAATCTTACTTTCTACGAGTTCAATTTCAAAGTAAGGATTAGATCTAGTCAAAGGAGTTCCTGATATGAAGCATCCTAAGATCTCACTATCGTAACAGAAATTCCTATAATGAATGTGAATAGGTTTATTGTCATTTAATAGTACATGAAACTGTATTGTTTTCTAGTTACTACAAACATATGCTTTGAAAACATGTTTTAAAACATATGGAAACATATGTTTATGACCAGAATGGTAAATATATGTTTGTGTGCATTTAAAAATACATGAAATTATACATTTTCCAAAAATATTATGCAAACCACACTATTTTTATATATGAAATCCTATCGAAAAGCATATAATTACCATATGATTTTATTTAACTGTTTTCCATAAATTCATAAATTAGATAAAAATGTTTTCCATGTGTCTTTTTCATGGTGGTCCTAAACATATGAAAAACATATGTTAAATTTTTTCCTGTGTAGGGAGAACCACGAGACAACCCTAAATTAGGCAGGTAATTATACAAATTATAAACTGTTCACTTGGTAACTTTTACATTCACACAATTCATTATCATTGGGGGAACAAAAATGCTTTATATAAGTGTTCTTGAAATAATGACATATTATCCAAAGCAATATTCATTTTCACACAAGTTTTTTTTAAAAAAAGTAAAATTTCCAATCATTTTAAAACTTCGCCAATACAACTCTCTGTGAAAGAGTAATCAAGGGATCCAATATTCTACCAGAAATCAAAAGTATGTAATCCAGGGACAAAGACCAGACATGGAAAACAGACAAACACAAACAAGAACATAAAGTAACTAAAATAATACATACAAAGTAACAAAAGTTGTACACTCGATAGGAATAATGAAAATATCAGTAAAAATGCAAAATTATAATTTAGTGCAACTCAAGCATCTCTTTATGACAATTGTTAATAGCAAAAGATGTAATCCTTGTAGTCTACCATTTTCTATAAAAACCTATTCATATCTCTATATCTTATTACAATGATATAATCTCCCTGTGAAATTTTTCACTAAATAATTATAAAAAAAAAACAATCTACAACTTTGTTTATTGATTAAAGTAACAGTCTTTATAAAAATCAGACATGTGGTTATTCTTGAAAGTCAAAAACCTACAAAGTTCGCTTTTATTTCTAATTCAAAAACAGTTACAGACTACCGGTACATAACCAATCTTAGTTTGTAATTCAGTTTTTACTTTATTTGAGATAAAGCTATATTGATTGTGCATGAAATTGGAAGATTTATTGATCTTCATTTGGTTGATTATGTGTAAGTATCTGCAAGAATCAGGCAGTAGATGAAACATGGAATGAAAAAAAAACACCATTTTGAGAGTGTAATTTGACTATTTGCACCATCAGAATCGAGGAAAAAAGACATTATTTTCCATATCATGTAGGTGCATTGAGTTATAATTTCATTGAAATGCACTGGAAATGAATATTTCAAGAGCAGATATCTCTGTCAAAAAAGCTCATTTTTCTAACATTCCATGGAAAAATGGCTGAGCAAATTCAGTGATGCAGAAATCAAATATTGGTATTTTCAAATAGAGAAAGCATCCTTGAGTGATATATCTCCATTTGATTGGTAGATTCTTACAAACACTTACACTGAAAGTGAGAAATGATTGTCAGATCTGTACACAAAGTATAGTTACATATGGTGTATGTAGACTTTTTGTTTGTTGGTTAGATCTTCCTGCACTGATAGTGTGAATTTTACATGAATTGGTACTTTGAAAATCAAAGATTTTTTAATATTTTTAATCTTAATTAGCAATGTATGTTCACTGACACACATCAGCAGCTTTAAAACCAATTATGTCTGTTAATAGACTTAGGCCATTCTTTTTACATTGTTTGTTTGTTACTTATCAATGAACAATTTCAGATGTGTGTAGGCACTGGTGGGTAGGTAAATACATAATTATGAATGATTCCAAAAAGTGTCTAATTCTAAATGAAATATGTTAAAAACAGAATAGGACTGTTCTCATGGATATAGAAAACAAATCCTTTTTTTGTATGAAAGTTTTAAAGGAGTAGGTTGATAAACATAAAACCAGAACCTTTTTACAAACAGCCTTACCCCAACACATTCCCATCAAGCTGCTGCATAGGTGCATGATGAACAGTAATAAAATTATCCACATCCATCGGAATTTCCTTGTTTGTTTCATCTACATTTTTTAAATAGTTTGTAGAATAAGCCATCTGAAAAAAAGGCAAATTTCTCATGTAAATACAGTAGAATTCATTTATAACGAATCCCAGGGGACTGTCTTAGTTACTTCATTACATGCATTGTTATATCATTAACTTTTTACAAAATCATGATGATCTCCCTTTTTGTTTTTGAAAAGTGGTATTATCTTTTAAGACGTAATGTGTTTTTGATGTGTTTTTTTTAATGAAGTAAATTTTATAATTCTTTTGTAATGTGGATTTATTATAACTAATGAATAAAAAAGAAAACATTTTTTTTTGTTGCTGTTGAAGTTGTTTTTGTGAACTCTGATACTTTCTCTTTTATCAATGTATTTCTTTGTCCTTCTTATTCACCTCATAAAATTGCTAATTGTCTGCAACCCCAGTGAAAACAGTACCATGTGGTAAAACTGGTACATAGTAATGAGATCAGTAGCCTTTCTCTTCAAATTCAAATATGTGAAGAATATTAAGTATCAAACCATTTCAAGCCTGCAGTAACAAACTCAGTATATTTGATTGCTTAGGTGTGAAAATATTACCAACAAACGTCATCATTAAATCGAAAGTGATAAAAGTTCACAAGCTTGGATGTTCTTATAGGTTAGGCTAATTTTCATAATGGCTTGTATGACATTATTTGATTGATATTTTACTGAGTAATAAAACAAAAATACAGGTAAGATTAGCCACACCACCAGTGTTGTTCTTCTAACTGTTCATCAACTGTGAAATCATTGATTGACAACCTTGAGTAGCAGACAACATGTGTATGAGGTTTACATAACAGATAAATTGAATCTTTGTTTTATCCAGGCAAACTTCAGTAATAAATCAGTCGCCTGGCCGTAAAAAATACATCGCTATATCCTAGATTTCCCTATAACATATTTGTTATATCAATGATGAACTGCACTATATTATAAGACTGGGAAATATGTTCTAATTCATTATAACCATAAATTCTTTTTGAGCCTGTATGTTATAAAGTAACACTTCTGTATCACTATTTCGACCTTGCGGTAAAATTCTAGCTCAAAGGTCAACAACAATTATACACAACACATTGTCAAGTTCAATAATCAAAACATACACAAAAGAAAAAAAGTTACAAACCTAAAACACAACAGTAATGCAAAAATTCCTAATATGACCATGAGGTCAAAGTTCAAAGTTGAAAGACACAAACCATGGTAGCAATACACTGTATGTGCAGATCTACCTTCATGCCCAATTTCAAAAGCATAAAACAAAAGATAAAAAGTAACAGATCAGACACAATTCCAGACACGATTCATTACAGACAATTGGACTGACAGACAGATCACTATAAGGTGTTTGCCAAAAAATTGAAGTTGTATAATTAAAACACTTTACAAAGTTAGTATTCCAAGATTTCAAAAACAAACTAAGAACAAAAGTCTTAGCACACTAAAACTGAAGCGTTTAAAATATTTTTTAGGGATCATCTTTAAAGTGGAAAATTTATAGTTCCGGCACATAATAGTTACCAATATGTATATATACTTCAACCAAGAAACAAGTATTGTGACCATATGATAGTAAATCAAACTTATGACTTAACAGTTTCTGATGCATGACCTTATCTTTAGGCTCAGTTGATTGTACATTTCAGTAAGGGAAACTTGATCATTTAGTAAGGGAAAGTTTCGTTCTATCAGTTACTATTTTCATGATATAACCTAAAAATAGGGCATTTAATGTGACATTATATGATACCCTGCCACGTTGCAAAACATTTTTGGGGGGTTAAAACAACTTAAAATGGCCATGACTTTCGTGTAAATAATCCTCCAATGGCAAACTGAAATTCTAACTTAATCTGCATTTTATGATACTCAATAACTATACAAAGTTAACAAAGATACTTCAATATCATCTATAAAGCATTCAGGGACACAGATGGACAGACAGAAGGATAGGTTTCACATAACACATGGCCACTTTGTAAGGCCGGATGTAATAACTCCAAAAAATGTAATTTTTTGTCTGCGGAGGGCGACAGCTGTAATAAGTAGCCTTCTAATAACTTCAACCCAATACAGACTTGTATAGACATTAATATACTTGTAAGAAGGAAGCTTGTCTTTATTATTCTCTCATATCTTTGTGATAAAATTTGAAAAACTAATGAATTACTATTGTTCATGGGGTACCAATTTTCATGGTTTCGATGGGTCGACCAATTCAAGAATCAACGCACTTGTGTTTCTTCCCTAACCCATGAAAATTGGTTCTACAAATTAGTCCTTTCACAGTAAGTGATTTAAACCTGTGTTCTTTACATAGACATGGTGACCATATTTGATACCTGATATAATCTACATAATTTTTTATGTACTTATCCAAAGGATGCTGGTGACTAACTTTGATTACAAACCAATGAGCGGTTTCAGAGGGGATCACTCATTTTTGAGGCTGAGTGGAGACTGTACCTTTGTAACTGTCCTCAGTATTATATCTGTCACATGTTTGATCACTTCTTTGAGAACAGCTGATTCACCAAAAGGTATTACAATCTGTGCTTGGTTACTGTTCAATATGCAATCCAAAAGGGGCTACAAGTATAGAAAAAATAAATGCTATTCCATAAATGACTATCAAAATTAACCATAATTTTATTTTTGCAGTAATTTAGTTTTTTGCCATATTCACAATAGATGTTTTAGGCACAAAAATTACAATAATTTATTTTTACCCATAAAAATGATTAAATCTTATGTGCACATTTGTATATATGGTATATTCAGATCAGGAAAATCACTTTTAAGCAAAATCAAGCTACCTCTAGCTGTATGTCCCCTACCTCCACAAAAGAAGTTGAAGTGCAAAAGTCCCATAACTCCAGTAAAATTTGCTGAATCAAAATGGCAGTGCAAATTACAAACTACAAATGGTGATTAACAATCCTACAAAATTTTAACAAAATCCATCAAAGAGTTTCCAAGGAGTTGAGTCCACAAGTGTGACCAGTTGGACAGACAGACACTTGGATAGATATACACAGGTATTTCTATGTACCCTTCTGTGTAGCGATGGGGACAAAAATACAGGTTTAACAACAAAAAATGTAATATTTTCAACCTTTTAAATGGTCAACAAAAAGCTTACATGATTTAATGACATTTCTGTAAAGTTCCAAATCCAGTCTCCAACTTCTATAGATTTCCTGTTCAGACTCTGTCTTTTTGCTAATTTCTTTGAATCCACATATTCTGTAAGACTATGTTCAACACTATCATGTGGTATAACTAATGCATGAGCATGTCTTGAAAGGTCTGTAAAAAATGTAAAGAGACATTTTTAAAACATTTAAACTCACAACTTTTATGTATGCATAGAATAAACTAAAGAAATATTAAAAAAACACCAGAGGGTTAAAAAAGAGCTTTGAAACATTACTCCTGAATCAACTGGTAATACAGTGAAAGATACCTGAAGTCTTTTGTACTGTTGAATTGGTCAGTATAGATAGGTTTTCAGACTATTTTGGTTGAAACTACATAAGCAACTCAGCGGGTGTTTCTAAAAAAGCAGAGGATGCTTACCCTACTGGTGCACCTGGTCCATGCTCCCAGTTTTTAGTGGAGTCCGAGTTGCTCATTTGCTCATAAACTAATAGAATTTGAAAATATTTTGCAGGTTCCTTTCTCTACAGACTTAGGGTTAATTCAACTGTAATGTGGTGAAATCTTACAGAGATTCATATTAATTTCACTCATTATCATTGTTTGGAAACCAGAAAATTGCATGTTTTTTGCACTATCTGCCCCTTATTCCTGAATGGTTCAGGTTATAACCCCAAAAATTAATCTTACACTGACCTTTTTGGTATAGAATATTGTGATATAAATATAAAGATTCACTCCTGTCATACTTCTAGCTTTAAATGATTAAATTTCATAAAATGTTAAGGAAAGTCATAACCTTTTTTTAATCTAACCCTTAAAAACCTTATATATAAAACTCAGGCCCAAACCTCTGACCCCCACTTATCTTACACCTTTGTTGAAAATTTGAAAAATGTCGGAAAATTATCCTACTCTAGCTGCTATATGAAGCGACTAATTTTTGCAGGAAACATATTTTACCTGTGGATTGTTTTGAATGTTTGACCAAGTTATGTGAACTAATAACCAACTTTGGGGCAGTTTACGCACCACAACACTTAAAGGAAATAACTCTGTAAAAATCGGCAATACATTTTATTTTGTGACATTCTGTTGATGAAGCTACTACATGTTCATTGAAATTATTCCCATGTGGTTAAAATTTCTTGAAATTCATGCCTTTTGCTTCTTTTATCAAAATAAAATACTGAATAAAATTTCAAAAAATTCAATTAAGCCAAAAAATTTTAAAGAAGATGTAAGGTACCCCCTTATTTTAGGCTAAGTATATATATGTACAAAGTAAGACTGTCAAGCCCTTTACTTCTTCTGTGAATGCTATTTTAAGAATAGGGGAATTTTCCATTCCATTAATTTACCAATTTTCATGCCAAAAAGTCACATGGCAAAGTGTAAACAAAAGCCAGTCATTGTCTTATATCAATTCTACCACTGTGACAATATTCCCTGTTGGAAATAAACATTGTTTGGAAATTGGGTCAGTTCCTTTATCGGGCAAATCAGTTTCTGATTACAGAATATAATTTAACAAGACTGTCAAATCTTCAACCTTGAATTTAGCCATGTGCACATAACAGTGTTGCTGACCATTGTCACTTTTAATTTGCTCAATAGATATTTACATCTGACACCTGAAATTTATTTGTTGTAAATTTAAGAGACATAATATATACCTGCCCCCATGTTTAACAATTCAAAATATAATGTTGAAAACAAAAGTGACAAAGTAGGTTAACAAATTATTCATCATTTCTGGAGATGATTTGTCAAAGGGAAAAATCACAAGCACCAGCTAAATCACTGCAAACTCACAAACTTATTCTATCAAAAACTTCAACCACTTTGCCTGGTTAAAAGAAAATACAAGAATATAACAAGAGGCTATCATAGAGACTGCAAACCAGATTTTCCTGCACATATATGTCTGCCCCTTTAAGTTGGTTGACAATTGTTAATTTGTTGATTATTTATATAATACTGTCATCTTAAACATCATCCTAAATTTTGGAAGTAATCGACTTAATAATTTTTATGTTGTAAAATAGACAAGGTTCAAAATACCCATTTTGAAAACAAAAATGGCCTCCACTTGGAAAAGAAAAATCTGATATTTGTGAAAATCTAACTAGACCTTTATTTTGTCATCCAAAACATCATATTAAAATTTGGAAGCGATTTACTAAATACTTTTCAAGTCCCCATTTCCAAAACAAAAATTCCTGTGATTCAAAAACAGACAAGGTTTGGCAGCTGCCCTCAGCCTGCCCAACTGCCATACATCCCTAAACTAATTACTGATTTTTATTCAATCTAAAAATCAATTTAAAAATCTTGTCAATGCAACAACTTTAAATCATTATCAATTATTTAGTCATTTCATGCGGTGTCTTCTAGCTATTCCAACATTTTAAAAATATATATTCTAGATATTCCGTCATGCAGAGAACAATGGCTGTTGTTTTAGTAGGTTTTGTTGTTTTAGTAATTATTGCCTAATTAATTTTACAGGTAAATTTGGGATTCAACATTGGATTTAAACATTTTATTAGCAAAATTATAATGTGTTTTAGAGAAATGTGGGGCTATTTTTGCCAAATTTATAACTTTTTTCATGGTAATAAACATATAAACCTTTCATGCATAAAACTGACTAATAAAAACTGTCTGAGAAGACTGACCTTACCAAAACAATTAAGTAATTGATTTAAAATAGGACACTTCACCTTTTGCCATCATTTGTGTCATTAAAGGACATCCATTGAACTCAATATTCCTGCCCTCTGGTAAGTAGGTAAAGCTAACAGATGTTCCAGTCATAACCATTCTGCATCCTGAACTCGTATTTTTCAATAACAGTGACAACTCATTGTCTGTTATATTTCTGTTACCTTCAACTCCAATCTAATACAGAAAAAATAATGATAAGCATGATGATAACATGGAATCAAAACCTGCCTCAGCATGTCTCAGTGTTCTAGCTAGGATTTGAAAGTAGAAGGGTGCAGGAAAAAGGGCACTTTCATGTGTAGCATGTAATTTTCAACCAAAAAGGGACATTGATCTTAGTTTTTTAAGATGTATGTTTGCACTAAGTCAGAAATATCTGCCTTGATGTATTTCTTTTTGTGTATGTTTGCATTCTTATTGCATACAGTAGCTGAACCGATCTGTGCAACTTAAATTGCGATCAGTCATCGATCACCAATCAGTTTTCAATTAGTCATTGATCCATCAACTTGATACATCAAACAGATGATCGCATCACATGACCACAGAGCAGTCAATAAATTTTACAGATTCAGTTGTTTAGTTTGTAAATTTCAATATCAATTAATTACTTTTACTTTATGTTCGTTTATTTTTAACAAAAAATATGTGGATTTAATATCTTAAATTTAAGGTAAATTTAATGTAGTATATTGGATTCGTTTCAATAGAAATTATGAAATGTACATAAATGGATCATCCATCATTTTACATAAAAAAAACTGTGATCAGATCGGTTACCAGTCATAGGTTATTGTTCCGTCTCCAATCCTTATTGTGTTAAAAGACCTTTCTCAATTTGACCAAGTGCTTTCTGACAGTCTAAAAGGGGCCAAAATTTATTAGTAAATAACATGCCACTTTGAATAACTCAAAATTAGGAGTACCATCAAACCAAACACTAAACAAAGTTTGGTTTGTAATAAAGTTTTCCCACTAATTAGTTCACTTCAAGACATCTGGGTTAATTAACCTGGAAGACTGATTGATAACCTTGAATTATCCAAGATTTCGAGTTACAAGAGGTAAAATTTTATTAAAGTAAGGGAATTTTTGCCAGGACTGTTAAATTAATTCAAATTCAAGTTCGACACATTGAGGTTCAACTGTACTCAATATAGAATCAATAAACAGGTTGAAGCTCCAGGACCTAGATACCAAGAAAAGAAATTTTAAAGGTCATAGGTCAGAAAAAGAAGTTCAGAGACTCAGACCACCACTAATTTGAATCCTTGCTTGGGCAATAAAATACTTCGAAATTACTTAGCATGAATTTAAAACTATACTTTTATCAATTCCAACCAAAGCAACTAGACTATGATGCTTCATGGGACATTTTCATGACAGGTCAATATCAAGGATTCTTCCCTCTAAAAAAAAGTGCTTGCAATAACACTTTACAGTAGACAAAATAATAAAATGACATTTACCACTTCCAGTTTAGTAGCACCAACTATGAGTTCTGACAGCCATTTAATTCCTGCATTAGTTATCATGGTACAACCGACAAGATCTATTGAAGTCAGGTTTTCATAGTTTTTCTGAAAATATATGAAAGTCAGGTACAGTTTCTGAACTTAGGGGCACATTCAGGGTTTTCCAAACAAAAAGGTATATGCACAAATCTTCCCTGAGGTTATATAGGTTATATATTGGTTTATAGTTATGTACGTTTGGCATTGTCTTTGATTCAGTAACAACAGGCTTTGTTTACTATTTTTATAGTCTTTTCTCAATATCTGTTACCAGTATTTTTTTACATAAAAATGAGTAAAAGAACACTGATATTTTTGACTCATTAATCATTGCAGACCATTTGGTTGAACACATTGAATTTTTTAGTTATAAGTTTTGCATAAAACATTTTTTCATACCAGGCCATGTATGTCATGAAAATAAAAAATGTCATAATATGTGGTTCTCTTTCATTCATTATTGATAACCTCAAAAAGAGGGATATTGTTGATCAACAATGTGTAAGTATGAACTGAGTTTTTTTTTCAAATTTGGCAAGACTTTGGAAATTGTAATTAATAATCATCTGTCATTGATGACTTTTTGGCATAGAATGGCTCATCTTACTATTACATTTCATAAATTTCTTCATGGCCCATGAAGCATAAACTGACCCAAAGTTGGTCATTTCACATAATCTGGTCAAAATTTAAAAGCAATCCTTAAATATACCTTTTTCTCTGTGTACATCAGCTTAAGTAAAGCATCATTACAGTATCCATTTTTAGCAAATGTTATTGCCTTTATCTTGCTCTCATCAATCTTCTGTAGCCGTTCCTGAAATATTCAAATCAATCATGTAAATTAGATATGTAATGCATTGGTATCATTTCTATATTATTTATTTTAGATTAAATGCCTACAGAAGGCCAAATCTACACTGGTTTGAATAAGAGAAGTTTCAAAGAATTTTACAGCAATAAAATAAATTCCCTGTTAAATTATTACCATTTATTAGAAACCAAATAAAAGCCAAAGGAAAAGAATGCATATTATTTTTCATGTTTCACTAGTCTAGTGAGACAGTACTAGCGTAGAAATTTTGATCACAAAGATGTAACAATAGTTTTGACAGGAAGTTTCCTTGTGGTTACTTTCTAGCCCAATGTTTTTCATGCTTGTTTGGCTATCAGCAAAATTATATATACAATTATATCTTGTAGTTTATTCATGCCATTCAGATACTATGAGTGTATACTATTTTTTCATCCAGTCAAAAATTTGAAAACATAAATGGTCTCATACACTCTACTAATCTAAGTCTCTATGAAATAATAAAATCTTGGAAAACTGTGAAATTTATGCATACAAAAAAAAGTACTTGCACAGTATTGCTCAATGAGGTATATTTGATTTAACCAGTTTCCAACTACCCACTAAAAAAGACCTACTGGCATATCTTTGTTGAAAAAATAAATGAACACAGAAAAAAATTTAGAAGTTGTTACAACATTTATGTGTCAAAATTTGAAACTTCTATTTCTTACAAAATGTTTAGGTTTGTTGATACTTTTTCAGTCCAGACATATTGACCACAAGTATATATAAACAGACTAAATATCTTGTCTTGTCATGATAGACTTTTATGGGTGTAATATTTAATTTGCCAACAAATCTGGCAAAAAAGTCCTGCAAAGATAAATGTTATGATTTCTAATCCTAATCTTGCCAAATTTAGCCCCATTTTGAACTATGATTTCTGTTTATGCATGAATGATTCTAAAAAAGGATTTTGTTGGCAATGTAATCACATATTTCATTCTTTATAATGCAAAATCAGTAATAATTTAAATAAGTCTGTTTTCAAGTGCTAATTTGATATAAACAGAACATACCCCTTCTCATTATGTCTATCAAGCAAATCTTATAAATGTAGCTGTAATCTGGTAAAGGTTTGGAATTTAAATACTTTTTTTATTTTATTAAAAATTCATGATGAAAATTATGTAAATGGACATTTCTTTTCTATTAATGTGTATAAAACTTTCTCTACAGACCAAACGTTTTGTGCCTTGTATTCCTAAAACCTTACACATTGTGCTATCTGAAATCAAATTTAGTCAGAATGACACAATTTTGGGAAAAAGTCTTAAGAGCTGTGCTATTTAAAATTGATAAGGAGAGCAATGGTGTGTCTAAAATATATATCTTATATGTATGTTTTAATGTCTATTGAAACAAAGTATTATTCTAATCTGGCATTGTTTTGGATTTTGGAAAATAAGTAAAAAAAATGATAGACTTACCTTTACTTAGAAAGAGGACATGGCTAGTTAATTTAACTTGTTTCTGTTGAAATTTACAAAACTAATGTCCATAGCTAACCCCCTTATAAATAGAGACAAAACATATCTCCTTCTAACAAAGGCCAACTCAAAGTAATTTCTAGACTTTTTAGGGTGCAGAAGTTTCTTACCCATTCTTTATTGCATAATCATTAGTTTTAAATAAAAATGATAATCACTCAGGAAATTAACTTTCTAGTGGCCTAAGAAGGATTGGGTCAGCAGAGCTATACTATTTTTTCTCTTTTTCTTTATATGGATAAAAGATAATCTGAAGGGTGATCTTTTTGTTCACATAAATGTTACCTTAAATACATGTAGAGGAATCTGCCCTCTAACCAAAGCATCATCAAGGTCAAAAGTCAAGGTATCCTCTTCAAGTTTGTCTACAGTGGCTGCTTCCTCCATTCTGTTGACCTTTAGTTTAAGTCATAATTTTATTCCACCAAAGACTAAAAAACAAAACAAGAAACATGTGTTATGCTATGGTATGTGTTTGTTCATAGAGTATTAACCATCATGGTTATTTAGCAAATAATTCTATGGGCATAACTTTGAAATAGTCATATATCAGAGACTGGATTTAAATCTGATACATAACAACATAAATGAATATTTTATTTCTTTTGTATAAATAGAATAAGTTAGTGTAAGCCATTGAAAATTGTGAACCCTGTGTCTAGTTGATTATATGGACACAAAAGTTTGCTTTGTTCTTAAAATATATTTATAAAAAATGTGAACATAGCAGTTTTTTGGCCTTATAAGGACTCTGAACAGGAATCTTTTCTCACCAAAACTCAGTTGAATCTTTTGAGGGCTACATTATAAGGAACAGATCATTGATCATGGTTTTCGTGGTATTCATCAATTTCTCCTACTAGAAGTTGTTCTACAAATTCAACCCAAAGGGACTTTGTAGGCCTTATCAAAAGGAGCATTTCAACAGTAAAAAAAATTATCATCCAAATGTCAGAAAAATGCTTACATGTATTTCTGGTCCCTTCTTGGCCCCTAATTCCTTATTAGTTCAAATCTATCTATCACAGTTTTCAAGATATGGACCAAACACTGCACTTTTGACCTTTCAAAGGGAATGTTGTCCAACAACCTTTCAATGCATGTATCACTTAAAAGTTTTTGAGACATATGTAGATATAGGTGACTTGACCCCTTGTAGTTTAGAAATAGCAACAGCAGCCAAGTTTTACATTTGATTTATATAACTGACACAATTTTTAAAGTAAAATGTATATCTATCACTAGTGTTCTAAAAAGAAGGGAGTGAATATCTAAGTCCCTGTTAAAAGTAAGTATCTTTTTTCAGAAATGTCATAAATAGTTAAATTTCATAGCAGCCAGCATCATAGTGGTAAAGCAGGATTCCAATTTCTCATTAAAATAAAGAGACAAGGATATTCCTATTTCAAGCCATATGATTTCCTTGTGAAATAAAACATGTGACGTTTGTAACATCACAAATGCTGTTTTATGACATCTTGTAAATACATAAGGAATTTCAGTAAGCATTTTGTTCTGAATTGGTGTATTTATCACAAATTTAATTTTTAAAGTGAAAAAAAAAGAATAAAACACCACTAGTCATTGCAAAACTAGGAAATTTCAGACACCCTTAGGTAAGATTTCAATTTTCTCTTACTGACTAAACTCAGCCTCATTAGAGAACTTTAAATCTTACCCTGGGGTATCTTTGGAGATATACAGTATGAGAAAAAACTTCTGACTGACCCCTTTGTTCTATTTCTAATAACAGCAGCCATGTTTTTCAAAAAATTGCCAAAAAGGCACAACTACTGATGAATGCTGTAAGTTCCACTGAGTACCTACATTTTTTTTTCTAAGTAATGTACTGTAAAATGTTGGAAATGGTTTGAAAGTGTTTTTACAACCTCTGGAAAAAATTTGAGCAGAAATCCCCCATGCTCTGTTGTCCCGACGAGTGTGAGGGGGCATTAGCACACTATACATTTGCTGAAAAAGAAGTTAAATCATGGCTATTCAACATTTTCATCATCACTTCAACTCAGAAGACCATGTTTAATATATATCAAATATCATTGAAATCAAAACAAGTGTACATTCTATTTTTAGTAACTATGGCCATGTTTTTTAACCAATGAAAAATTTTAAACAATTAATTTGTGCAGGATACCCTAAGGAACAATTATGCCAACTTTAATTAAATTTTGTAGCATGGTTATAGAGAAGATTTTCAAAGTTGTAAATGTGAAAAACAACAAAAAAAATCTCTTTCAGGGGTGACAAATAATTTTGAAAATTTCGGCATAGGTCCATCTTCTGATGGTGAACAATATCATCCATGTCAAAATTTTGCTATATTCAACTGTTTTTGAGTTATCATGAGCCATTGAGGCCCCAAAACAAATGAAAATTGTAATTTCCAAGGGTCTGCTGTCAGCAAAAATTTGAACAACACTGGGTGTGTATGAATTAGAAGAAATATTTATGAAGAATTACTTATCATAATTTGATAGAATGTCTTAAATTTTTCTATTAATTTAAAAAGGAGAAATAAAAAATGGTATTAAAGTTATAATTACTGCAAAAGAAGAAAAAAGGTAAATATTTATCTACAAATAATTCATGTTAACATAAACAGCAATGTACAAATGTACATTTTTATTACACTGACCAATCTTTATACAATACATTAAATACAAAGTGGCACATTTCAATGCAAGACATATTAATGTTGTGTCATGCGTGCTGTATTCAGTGCTTTCTGAAATCCTGGGGAGAACCCTGACCATGCCAAGTTTCATTCCAATTGGTCAAGTAGTTTCAGCAGAGAAGATGTTTGAAAAAGCAGAGAAGATGTTTGAAAAAAGCTAACGACAACAGAAGACAACAACAACAGACAACAACGGATGCAAAGTGATCATAATAGCCCACAGAGTCTTTAGGCCAGGTGAGCTTAAAATTGGGGGAAAAAAACATCCAAGGAGGTCAATTACTTTAACATGGGTTAACAGATTAAAAGGAAAATTTAGTCAATAGATAGATCTCATCATGCCGAACACTACCCAATGTTAGAAACTGGCTAAACTTAACGGCTTAGGAGTGCAAAAAACTTTTGTCTGACCCTTTTGTCCTTTTTTTAGTAACAGCGGCTATGTTTGTCAAAGGATAAAAAAATCCCACATCAATTGTTTGCAGAATACCCTTAGGAACATTTTTATTCTATTGGTACAGTAGTTTCTGAGGAGAAGAATTTAGAAAAATTGTTAATGACAACGATGAAGGCAGCAACAGATGCCAAGTGAGCTAAAAATGAAACTCTTCTAGATTAAGGAAAACTAGATTATATGAATATGACTGAATTCCAATAATGTCCTATATATGTAGATGCTCTGAAACATGAATTGCTTAGAATTGTTTTGTCAGATGTGATTATTCCAAAAACAACATTTACAGTTAGTCTCAGTTGGCGATAGCTTGACTTTAAACACGGTATAGGAAGCCTTGCATATTCAACAAAGTCAACTATTTGAGAGTTGGCACCATCGCATTCCATTTTATTTTAGTACGCTAATTTTCATCTCCCAATTGTAATATACATATAGACCCCATCAATTTGTGCAAGTTAATAGTGTGTTCTCATTTAAGAAGAAACGGAAAAAATTCTCTATGTCGTCAAAAAATCGTCCTCGTTGGTGAAATTATTATTATTATTAAAATGCAAATGATATTAATGTTGAAATACCCAATAAACAGCAAAAAACCGAAGCAGGTGCCTCCTGCAAATACAAGTTTCTTGGCAACAATCCACACTTCCGGTCAAAATGTTTAAAGATTTGTCTAAAGAACAATGTACGAATCTTAGCAAACATTTAATATGGAACAAAGAAAGGACTAAATACAATGGTATTACATACACTCCTTGATTCTATAAATCAAAATTTGAAACCAAAAGGACATGAGACAGGCTCAGAAATCTTGGCTATATATCACGTCATCGATAACCAAATTTAGGTCTTTACTAAATAACCGAGTTAGAAAAGCAAAGATATGAATAGGGTGGGGTTACAGAATTCCAGTGGCACCCCTATCAAAAAAGTATTAGATCGACACTTGATTTTGAGTGGGGATGGCTTAAAAGATTTTTTTACCAAAATATTTATTAATAATTATTCTTTTTCGCAGATGCGGATTCTAAATATCATTTCCATTCCAACTGAGTTCTATTTTGAGAATGGTTCGAGCAAATCTTGAAGGATCAAATCCTATTTTTTTTATCCATCTTTGTGATTACAATATTTATTTTCACAAAAATTAGCGTTAAAATTTTTATTCTTAAAAATCTTCGGTGGAATTAAGAAAATCAGTCTTCCAACAAAAAGAGAGTCCGAACCTAAACCAACTAGATCCCTCACTGAATTGACCTTAATCGAATTCAAACAAAAGTTTTTTTCCAAATAAAAATCTTTGGATCGTTTTTCCTACTTTCCATTATTATCTGCAGCCCAGTACCTTTGAATACAAATATAAAGGGTTCACTGTTTCATTCTTTTGGTACATAACTATAACTGTTATTTGGGAATTTTTTTGAATCCGTATGTATTTCCAACTTATTTTTTCCATTCAAAGATCATTAGCCTCTGTGAAAGTATTATCAAGGAAACAAAGATTCGAGCAAAATAATATAATCCAAGGATAAAGACCAGACTGGGTGGGACAGCAAACACACACAACAAAGAAAATGAAGGAACGGAATTCCAACCTCTTAAGTAAACTTCTGTAGTGATGACTACAACGTTGTAGCAACATAATTAACCCCTTTCAAGAAGTATAATTGTAACAAGTTTAGCACAGTTACAGGCATTCTCTAGTATAACGTATGAGATATGAAAACTCCATACTCAAGAGCTGAAGAGATACTGCTACGGATGAAAGAAAGTTGGTAATACGAAATGAGAAGTCATCGCGTTTGTCGTATAGTTTAGTTAGGAGTTTTCCTTTACCATCGGTCTCTAATTGCAGGCCAAGCTATGAAGCTGACTTAATTCATATTAGTGTCCTTCATTCCAAGTTCTTTGGGATAGATGCGATGTATATGAAACACCTCCCGAAACTAGGATTGTTTATATACAATACATCATGTATATAGCGAAAGCTAAGATCAAAGGATCTGGGCTAACGATATTCCTTCTCTTGGATCAGATCAGCTATAAAGACAGCCTCATAAGAATGAAGGGATAGGTCAGCGGGCAGCGGAGCACAGTGTTTTCCCATTTGAGTGTCGACTGCTTGTTGAAAAAAAAAACACATCCACTGCACTGGAAAAATATGTTGTCGATAAAAAAAGCAGCATTGTAGATCTTCAGTAATGACGTGACCCGAAGGACCACAATTGAATGAAGGTCGGGTGGTTTAGACTCAGTCTCGAAGTCTATAACGAAAATTTTTCACACAAAAGAATATAGAACATATTTTATTTTCCGAATAAAAGGGTCCACAGGGGCCCTGGCTACATGAGTATACATTTATAGAAGAAAAGAAACATCGGTCAGATATTAGTAAGGAACATTACAACCTACAACATAATAATACTTAATACAAATCTTGTATAAAAGATAAATATACATGTTTATTTGTCAAAGATAACTATATGTATATCATAATTTATCATAGATAAATTTTCCAATTGCATTTACAACCTGGGTTTTCCGGTGGGGGTAAATAAAATAAATTTCTGTTCACCATCAAGATTATTGAATGTTTTTACTTCATTTCCGATAAAATCAAACATAACTTTTATTTGTAACGGGAGTCTCCTTGTGTGCAAGTTTCTCAGTGAAAATGGCCAGTTAACATTTGAAATGTGCAATAGGTAGTGTACGATGTTTAGTGTGTGCTAGCGTACTGATCAATGAATACTCTCTGTATTATACAGCTGTGTTTGCTTTTCAAGATTTATGTGTCAATATCAACTACCTATATTCTGACTTAGTAACCTAATACAGGACACCCTGTTATGTGGTACGTTCGTACACTGGGCTCTGTTACTATAACACTGTCTAAATGAAAACTCCGTAAGAAACACATAGTTTATTCGACCAAGTACAAAGTCTTTACTATAAAACAATGGTGCATATCGCTAATAAATGCATAACGTTTAAAAACTTCAAAATTAACCGATATGACAGTGCAACTGGAAGTGACCGACTAACATCCTGAACGTTTTTTTTACCGCGCCATATCTGTAGCTCGACAGAAAACCAGAAATACAAATAATTTCATGATAATTTATCGTATAAAGAAGCCGAAAGGTCCGAATAAATCTAAACCAAAGCATTCTCTCGGAATGTTACATTCCTATGAGAAAACGGCATAAACGTAGAAAAGTTAAGTTAAGAATATGCTGACTGCAACAGTCATAAAGCGTAGAGACGACGTGCTATACACCTGAATGGCTCTTTAGAAGAAGCCACAAACCAAATCTGATTAAAATCAACTGTAAGGATACGCTACATTTTAATCAGATTGCAATAAAGCGCGCAGATGAACTCGCTTAAATACTAAATGCCGGCTGAATTATTGACCAATCAAAGCGATGATTTTTACTCATACGTTATTAACACAATCCCGTTTTCAACCACATTAAGCATATTGAAATACAGAGACTCAACATTTAAATGTTAAACTCCGAGCTCAACTCACTACAGTTTATATCCAGAACGAAATCATATGATAATCAGGTAATAATAACCAAATCAAGTGTACTCGTAAACAGATTAAAGTCACTTCCATTACACATTGAAAGATGGAATTATTTGCAGATTATCAAAAAAAATAAAAAAACACACAAAAAAAATAAAATAAACAAAAAAAAATGAACTTCATCTTTAATTTTCCAGAGTTAGATTGAACCAAAAAAAAAAAAACTTCATTTCTCTCAATTTTTGAATACCGGCCAATTTAATTAATTAATTGATGTAAAGAAATCCGCAATTTACAAATATATCTCCTGTAATTTTTTTTAAAAGCAGGTGAAGTATAGGAATAATTATGAACAAATTGGTATGTATTTGACGTTCTAATTGTGATGGAGGATATTAGCCAAATTAATTGCATCAATACTTTAAAGCTGATCTGATCCAAAAGAAAGAATATCGTTTGGCTAGATCCTTTAATCTAAATTTCCGCTTTATATATGGCGTATTATCTTTCAACAATCCTAATTTTGGGGATTTGATACATCGCATCTACCCCAAAGAACTTGAGATAAAGGATACTACAGACACTGTGCAGACAGCTTCTAATCTTGACCTACACTTATATTAGATATCGATGGTAAAGGAAAACTATTGACCAAACTTTACGACAAACATGTTGACTTTTCATTCAGAATTGTCAAACTTTCTTTCATCTGTGCCAACATCGCTCCAGCACCTGCGTATGGAGTGTTCATATCACAACTCATACGTTATGCCAGAGCTTGCCGAGACTACGCAGACTTTTTGTATCGCGCTAGAATTCTAGTAAGTAGCCTTCTGGAACGGGGTTATGTTGCTACAAAATTGAATTCATCACTACAAAAGTTTTATGGTCGCCATCGTGAACTCGTGGATCGTTACGGTATATCTATCTGCGCCATGAAAACTGATTTGTTCAATGTGTCATCGTTTTCTGTTCCTCTTTCGTCTACCTTGGACTTGACTTTTTATGAGCAACTCGGCGGGTGTTTCTAGAAAAGCAGAGGACGCTTACCCTACCGGCGCACCTGGTCCATGCTCCCAGTTTTTAGTGGAGTCGAGTTGCTGATTTGCTTTTGTTACTTTATATGTATGATTTTAGTTACTTTATGTTCTTTGTTGTGTATGTCTGTTTTCCATGTCTGGTCTTTGTCCCTGGATTACATTCTTTTGATTACCGCTATAACCTTGGTTCCATTGATTACTCTTTAATCAACTTATTGGGTGAGTATTGAGATTTCCGTGCTTTTGGAAGAATATTGGCATAGAATATTGGGTGGGAGATATCCACACATATTAATCGTTTACAAATACATCTGAATTAGAGAATGACTTGATTGTATCGATTGAAAAATTGTGAAAGTTTTTACGAGCTTGTTATATAGAAAATTTCTCGGTTAATTAAATATTACTTTCGTTAAAATATGAAATATTGTTACAAACCAGTTATCGAACCAGTTGTAATATGTAAACACCATATGGTTACGACATGGGATTTCACTATTAAACTATAAGGAAGTTTTTCTGACCCAGTCCTACAGGATTTTCATGATAAATATATATCTCCCGTGACTGATGAAAATATATGGCAA
Source organism: Perna viridis (assembly GCA_037379345.1). Lineage (NCBI taxonomy): Eukaryota > Metazoa > Mollusca > Bivalvia > Mytilida > Mytilidae > Perna > Perna viridis. The sequence continues at coordinate 3,302,963 of CM074520.1, forward strand.
CTAGAGAAGAAGGTTCAGACAAACGTACAATCAATCGCTTGTAGGGAGTAAGGCAAGAGTGTAGATTTTCTCTCCCTTAATCACCAACAGACAATTATCACCAGATCCAGTGAAGTAACCACAAAAGGATAATCTAATAACAATCTGACCAATACTCAAGTTCAAAAGATGTTTACTTTTGTATATGGCAAGCTTGATGATCTTGAGGAGTATATCACAATTCAAATGTTTTTCAAGCAAATCGACCTACCATTATAATTACATTTTGCTTATCTTTTAAAAGCAAGAAAAAAAGCAGATGGCATCAGAATGAAAAAGAAATTAAGGGAACCAAGCTTTTATAATAATAAAATTTGTATAATATTAATAGAATCTATTCTACCAACAAAGACCAGATATAGAAAACAGACACACACAACAAAGAACATAAATAACCAAAACAATACCCACAAATAACAAAAGCAAATGAGCAACGCGGACGCCACTAAAACTGGGAACATGAACCAGGTGCACCGGTAGGGTAAGCGTCCTCTGCTTTATTAGAAACAACGGCCAAGTTGCTCAGAAAAGTCAAGTCCGAGGGAGACGAAAGAGGAAAGGAAAACTATGACACGTTGAACAAATCAGTTTTCATTGTGCAGATGGATACACTGTAACGATCCACGAGTTCATGATGACGACCATAAAACTTCCGCAGTGATGACTTCAATCTTGTAGCAATATAACCCTCTTCCAGAAGCCTAATTGTAAGAAGTCTAGCGCGGTACAAAAAGTCTGCAGTAACGGCATGCTCTGGTATAACGTACGAGTTGAGATATGAAAACTCCATACGCAGGGATGAAGGAAAGTTCAAAATTCTGAATGAAAAGTCATCACGTTTGTCGTAAAGTTTGGTCAGTAGTTTTCCCTTAACATCGATTTCTAATATAAGTGTAGGTCAAGATATGAGGCTGACTTCATAGTGTCTGTAGTATCCTTTATCTCAAGTTCTTTTGGGGTAGATGCGATGTATCAAATCCCCGAAATTAGGATTGTTTACAGATAATACGTCATCTATATATCGGAAACTGAGATTGAAGGATCTAGCCAAACGATATTCTTTCTTTCTGATCAGATCAGCTATAAAGTCAGCCTCAAAAGAGTGAAGGAATAGGTCAGTAAGTAAAGGAGAACAATTTGTTCCCATTGAAATGCCGACCGTTTGTTGAAAAACACGTCCACCACACTGGACAAATATGTTGTCGATTAAAAATTCCAGCATTTTGTAAACATCTTCCTCTGTATATTTGGAAGATGATTTGGAATTATTTCTTATAAAGTATGAGGAATCTCTACCAAGAACTGTATATTTGTATCTAGGTGTACCATCTTTTTTTAAAAAAAAAAAACAACGATGTATAATGTTTTTAAGTCGGGATTTTAACTGAGTATTTATCTACTTTATCTACTTAACACCAAGATTTATGGAAAATTAAAGGTGTTTTCCCAATATATAAAATTTGACACCAAGAATTGTTGAAATTTAAAGTGTTCCCACCGCTAATATTCATAGCACCAAGATTTCTTGAAAATTAAATGTGTTTGTCCATATATAAAATATGACACCAAGTATTATTGAAATTTAAAGGTGTTTTCCACAACTTTTTTCCATAGCACCAAGATTAATTGAAAATTAAAGGTGTTTTACCAATATATAAAATTCGACACCAAGATTTATTGATAATAAATGCTTTATTTACATTTTATAATAGTTTTCATATGGTTATTTCCGAGTCGAAGAATCACATCCAGAAATCACCACAATTCTTATAACCGACTCCAGTCCCCTTACAAACAAAACCTTCCATACAAGAAGTCATGGTGACTTAAGTTGCAAATCAACAAACTTAATATATGGATTAGAATGCAACTTATTGTGGTTTAGTATATGTCGGAGAAGCGCAAGAACGATAAAACGAAAGAATGTGCGGGTATCGTTCGGGAATTAAAACCAACCGATTCCCGACAGTTTATCAACACTTTCATCAACAAGATCATCCAATCCTCTCTATGAAGGTTCGTATTTTAAAAAAAGATAACCATCCTACGAACAGCCCCGTTCTAAGTAAAAGCTATCGTAGGGAAAGAGAGGAGTACTGGATACGCAGACTAGCTACTGCAATACCTTACGGATGCAATGACAACATCAAAAATATGGGAAAATCTTTCAAGCCAATATAACAATAGCTTAAATGTGATGAATTTATTTGACAAAAATCCAAGACGGGAAAGGAGATATGGCCATCGCCACTATACGTCACATAAGTTACATGCTGTCTCCATAGATGCTCTCCTTCCCTTCATATAAAAACCTCTTGGACTTCATCACATTAGAACCAAACTTTATTCTACACCTCTCACTCTGCTACACTCCCTTTACAAAACAAGTCTTGACCCTCCTGTTTCTGACCCCACCACATCACTATACAGACTTGTTGCCATTTTGGATATTGGTTTCCACAGATTTTTTAAACCAGTTTGTGTGAAAAGTCAAAATGAAGAAAAACGATTATTTCTTCCACTATCGTTTGTCAACAAAGGTATAGATGTAATTGATTTGGCTAACATCCTCCATCAAAAAAACGTTTTCAAAAAAATTCCCCCATATTTCAAAGATAAATCCATACCAATTATTTCATATTCCTATACTTCACCCATTGCATCCAAAATTTTCAAATATAAAAGGCTATTGCAGAACCTCGAGATTGCGGACTTCAAGGCTAAACCACCTGACTGTTCTTGCAAAAACTCTCCATTCAAATATGGTCCTTCTGGTCATGTCGTTACGGGAGATTTAGCCCCGTGTAGGTCCGGGTGTTAAAAGAATATGCCTGCATGAGCGCTAAGCTTGTCGTAAAAGGCGACTAAATAGTGCTCAGAAACCTAGTCGGGGGCTAGGCGCTCTGCCCACGGAGCAACTGGGATGTGCGCCCCAGGTGGTGGAATGGGGTACCCCTGGCATGTTACATGCTGGGGTCGTCAGGCTATAATACGGAAAACCTGACCGCAAACCATAGTGGTGCACCGTGTTGGGAAAGATGTCACGTTCCTCGCACGTTAAAGAACCCTGCTGTGGTATTCGATAGAAGTAGGAACCTTTGCGCTCCGCCACAAGAGGCTAAATTGCCCAACCTTACCCATCCCCCTTTTTTGGTTCCTGCGTATGGAGTGTTCATATCACAACTCATACGTTATGCCAGAGCTTGCCGAAACTACGCAGACTTTTTGTATCGCGCTAGAATTCTAACAAATAGGCTTCTGGAACAGAGTTATGTTGCTACAAGATTGAAGTCATCACTACAAAAGTTTTAAGGCCGTTATCATGAACTCGTGGATCGTTATGGTGTATCCATCAGCACCATGAAAACTGATTTATTCAACGGGTCATAGTTTTCCTTCCCTCGTTTGTCTACCCCGGACTTGACTTTATGAGCAACGCGGCGGGTGTTTCTAGAAAAGGAGGGGACGTTTACCCTACCGGTGCACCTGGTCCATGCTCCCAGTTTTTAGTGGAGTCCGAGTTGCTCATTTACTTTTGTTACTTTGTATGTATGATTTTAGTTACTTCATGTTCTTTGTTGTGTATGTCTGTTTTCTATGTCTGGTCTTTGTCCCTGGACTACATTCTTTTGATTACCGCTATGACCTTGGTTCCCTTGATTACTCTTTGAATACCGCTATGATTACTCTTTGAATACCGCTATAACCTTGGTTCCCTTGATTACTCTTTGAATACCGCTATAACCTTGGTTCCCTTGATTACTCTTCCATTACATCTGTAAGACACCAATTCGTTTATTATCATTTATTTTTGTTTTTTATGTGTGTTTGAAGAGTACTATTGATAATAACCCTGGACTGCCATTTGTGTTAACATAGCAAGGCCGGATCCAGACACTTTGAAAAGGGGGTGCCAGTCCAGGTTGCTCAGAAAAAGGGGTGCTAGGATACCATTTGCCAGTTTTCGTCAATTTAAAAAATGAAATTGACAAACTTTCCAATAAAAGGGGGGTGCCAACCCCCTGGCCCCCTTCTGGATCCGCCACTGCATAGTTTTTATCTACACTTTCATTTTTTTTTCTTCATTTGAAGCCATTACCATTGATTTCAGCTGTGTCTAATTGCTGTCAAATGATAATTCGTTGCACATGGTACACGTGTGACGTTTTTTATTCGGACAACATCTATTTCATTTGTACCCAGTATTTACATACTTTGCGATTCCAACAATCGATAGTAACAATCAGGCGTGAATATTGATCATAATGTAAAAGTGTGGGATTATTCAGTCCATCATCTCTGCTGAGTAATTGATCAACTTTCTTGCCATCAGGAGAAACTGCTACTAGATTTTCTGAAATGTATCCTGTAGCATAAACGTAACCTTTCTGGTCTATTGCTATGCCTAAAGGGCCCTTCAACATGTTTGTGTCTTCATATTTAAAAATAACATTGTATTCCGAGTCAAGAACTGTTAAATTATGTTTATAGAAATTACTGTAACAAATCCTGCCATTCAGGGTTGATATTTTTGAATGCTTGGAAACACTGCAATCATAATAAACAGTATTTTCTTCTTCAGTGTCAAAGTCAAGTTTCCTTAGACCAATTGCAATAGCACAGTATAAAATTTCTCCATCTTTCGTTGTTACACCCGAAGGCATTTCTTTTGTTTTAATTGTTCTTATTATCTTCCGTGTGTTGATATTCACTATAGATATAGCGTTTTGTTTATGTGATACAGCAACACAGCTCTGATTTATTAAGGCAATAGAATAAGCATTGTATTCAAATAGTACTGGTGATTCATATGTTCCATCCAGTTTTCTTATTCCCATGCTAGGATGTATACTATTATCAGTAAAAACCATTAAACCACCGAATAAGTCATGGAATCCATTACAACAGCCAAATTTTAGGCGAAACTGCTGTTGTAGTTGTATGTGTAAGGATTTCTCAACTATCGTCTGAGCTTGTTTAAAGTGTTCATATCGTTCCACTGTTGCACTTTTTGCCTTTAATAAAAACAATTATAAAATCTACTTTTTAAACCAGAAGTAAACTGACTTAAATGAGATATTTTATTACATAAAAGTGAAGTGTTATAGAATATATATATTCGAACTCCAGTAATTTAAGCGAAAGCAAAACTCGTGTACTTTCAAAATGACTTTAAAATTAAGTCATTTCTTCGAAAAATCTACGGGCGGTATCATGAATTTATCAATTGATATTATTTCTATTTTCTCCATGAGCGAAATTCAGCGGGTATAGAAAAGTTAGTGGATGTCTTAATAAAAACGTCCAGTTTTAAATTGGGAATTAGGGTTGCTAATTTACGTTAACGTTTTGCGTCCCCTTTCTCTTTGCTTCATCTACCTTGAATTCCGAGTTGTATACCTTGATTTAAAAAAAAATTATACTTACGTTTTCTGCCGTTAGGAATGTACGAGGTGGCTCCAAGGAAAAAACATACGAACCACCTGAAATTTTCACATAAATTCATTCTCTTCTTGCGTCAATTTCTCTGACTGAAATTGTAATCCCTTGGACTATAGCAGAAAACATACTTCAAACCTTCTTAAAATGTTTGCAGAAGGATCGATAATCATACAAAACAACCACGGTTATAAGGCTAAATTGGTCTGACAAGCTGAATATTATTTAATTAACTCCAGTAAAATAATTGTTTTGTCTCGAAGAATAAATAATTGTGCCTAAGTATATTGTCGCGACACTATATAGTTTTCAAGCATCTCAAAATTGCTTTAGTGCACCTAACATTTAACACTATATATTGTTAGGAAAAAGAACGGAAACGGTGAAACGTAACAAAAGCACCAGCGTATACCCTAAATACAAAACGGTAAATATCTTGAGAAGGTGGAAGAACGTCCATAAATAAAGTAGTAAAAGACCTCATAATAAAACATGTCAGATATAAAAAATTGGTTAATTTGAGAATCGTGATACCTTTTTCACATGGTTCTACTATTGAGACAATGGGTCTGTCACTAGGAATAATCTGGTTTCCATTTGATCTGGTTATCATTTTATCAAACAAGTTTTCTAGTTCTGATTGTAGCCTTTCTTCTGAATTTAGGACCTCACTTCTTACTTGCAGATCAAGTTTAAGGGAACTTTGAACTATATCCATATTTTCGACGTTTTGGTCATCTTCATTGTACGCTATAAATATTCTATTATACATGTACTAAAATAAACAGTTTTGCATAATTGGCATCAATATCATTTGTATTCATCTATAACCGTTCTTGTAGTATGTCATTTGCAAGTCTTGTCATTTTTAAAACAGAGTAGGTTTTTTTTTGTAGTTGTCAGTGAAAATCACAAATCATCAGGATTTTTTTATACTAAAAAATGTTTTCTAATTGAGTAAAAAGCATCATGATTGTAAATATACATTAATAAGAAATATTTTAAAGAATATATGTCATGATTTGAACATATTGGGTCAATAACAATTGTCGAGTTAAGACACGAAACAAATAAAAGTAACACCTCTTTTTTCAGTCATTTAAGACCACCTAAGTAGGTCTAATTGTAATTAATTTACTAACGGCAATTTTTTCTTATTTTTGACATCCCTTAAGATCTAAACTTTCAGTTTTTACTTAAACTATAAGAAAGATAAGTTGTTCTATCATGTGGGAAAATTTGAGAGGAATAATATCACCAAGCTTGTTTCTTTTCATGGTTTTAAATATGGTACTTCTTGACCGCATGCAAGCTTGTTTTCATTTTAACTTTATTACCAACAATATAGTATTACCTTCACATTCAGTGAGTGACATGACAATATTAACAACAGGGACTATCTTCAGAACTTCACCCAAATGACCAATATCTGATAAACGAGTAAGGAGTTTTATAAGCTCCATTTGCAAATATTCTTCTTCTAGTAAAAAAGCTGTATGTAACATTAAGTCTACTAAAATACTCCCATCTCTAAATCTTTCTACTTTAATACTGACTAATCCCTGGTTGATTTCTTCTTTGAGATCGTTCAAAACTGGACTTAATTCCGAGTTACTTATTTCAGGAAAAGTTAGAGTAATATATTCAGGTTTTTCTTGCCGTTGAACTGAAATCATAAAAAAATCACCCGTTATTTGTTATGTAAATAAACTAGCTTAGCTGATAAAATTCTGTCTCAACCCAGAAACAGTTAAGGGAGTCTATATTTTATGCTTATGACGATGCATACCTTTTTTCTATATATATTTAAGACATAGTTTGTTAATCTAATTAAAATCAAATTTGTTCCATTCAGTCACTGCATGTACATCTAACAACACGCCACTTTATTCTATGGTTCTTACAAGTCAACCAGATGATTGAAGCTTTCATGGACGTGAACGCATTATTCAAAGAAACCAAAGGCTCAGATGAACTCTCATTTTACGCCTTCCAAGCTCAATTGAAAGTTTCTTATTACCTAATATAGTTTTCAGGAAATTCGTTAAAAACTAGAGAAAAACGTCAGTTTTCCATTGAAGTGCTTTAACTCTAATATGGAGTCATCCTAAAACTTTTGAAGAGATTTTCAAACCGATGGAAATGTAATCTTTGTTTTCCTCGGTTTGAGTTTCTTTACCCATTTATGTTCTGGAAGTGGCGGCCATGTTCTAACGGATCTAAAAAATAAACGCATATTTTGTGCAAGATAAACTAACGAACATTATTAAAATCTGCCATGAGTTATAAAAGAAGATCGCAAGACGACGATGGCAATAGAAAAAAGAACCTGAAAATACCTTCTGAACAGAATGGAGTATGGTTAGATTGAGTTGATTCCTGAGAATTGAAATGTGTAGGTGATTATTTTTAATTCACCAACCTTAAATTGATCAGTATTTTGCATTTCTTGAAGATGACACAAAAGAGTTATATAGTCAATAAAAATACAGCAGTATGTGTACGTTATTGTTTTACAATCAAAAGTTTCCTGAACAATTAGCAATATCTGTACATATTATTGTCACTTGTAATGTTTTGTAACAGTCACAGATCTGCTAAATGTGCATGTTGATAATGAACACCTACTTTGATTGTCTTTTATTTGTTGTATGAATTCTTTCATCGATTTTGTCTGGTATACTTTGAAGGTATTGCTTCCAATGTCCACAGCAAAGTATTCTGCAATACATTATCGTTTTGTACTTATCGGTTATTTGATAATTAGAATATCATAATTTTCGTGATGTATGGCAAAATTTGAATTTGCAGAATTTTGAATTATTGTATTTAAAACCTAAATAAAATTTTAATGAGACTTGGTCAATATTCATTTTTTTAAATCCGAATTTGATTATGAAAAGCAAAATTCTTTGTTCCCAAAAATATAATATGTAACTGAATTGTATTTCAATTACTTCGATCTTGACCAATAATTTATAATTTTCTGTAAATGTCGATTACAAATTTATAGATATCGAATAGAAACTGCATTGAAGGACCGCCACGATTACGTCTATTATTTTTTTTACTATTTTTTGTTTTGGTTCAGTGAAAAAAGGCAATACAGGAGTCTGGTTTGCAAGACTTAAATAACAACCTCTAGTCTCAAGATAATACCGACAGTTTGAGTCGATCTCCTCATATTGATAAATTGAAGCCATGAAAGTTAGAAGTGGTAGTACGAGAACACAATTAATTCCCCTTGGTTTTCGTTGTATATATATGTATATATATAATATAGTTCCAACTTTGGTAGTAGGTACCTTCCACATTTTTTCATATTTTTACTGGAAACTTATTTGCTGAAGTTTTGCCTCTAATTGGTAGAAAATAGGTTAAAATTACTTGGGATTTTTTTTCATTAATCAATTCTGACTAAAAGTTGTGATTTGGTTCAGTGGAAGAAGGTTAAAATTTAGGACTTTTAACTCAGTTCATTTGTCATGTTTACCCCATCTCCGAATTATATGTATTAATTTCAGAAAATGATGGTAAAATTTTCTACAATTGATATATAAAATCCTGTTTGTACATATCTTTAGGCCAGAGAAGTTTTATTCAGTTTGCACCGGTGGAATTGTTTTAATCTGCTCAAATGTGTATATTGAAATGCACTTGAAAATTAATTGCGGTCTCGTGCCTGGTAATGGAAAATTGGATATGACAATTACCTGTTAAACACCTCTCCTCGTTATATATACGTTGGACCTTATCGGGCTCCCTGAGTGGTTGGAATTGATGAACTTCTACCATATGTTTGAAAGATTCACTTTCATTGATATTTAGGAAGCAGTCAACGCGGTCACATATTGATGTTATCTCGGAAAAGAAATCTGCAAATTCATTTTCCTTCAAGTCTATATTGACTTTGTGTAGAAAATTATTACGCTTGAGCCTGAGCCTTTGTGCATCATCTCCAATGGTAACTTCTGATGGTATTGGGTTAGAGCTCCAACCCCTTGTTGGGGCAGGTATGAACAAGTTGTAGTATGTAATGATTTTAAAAAGAAGCGTCAGATCAAGCTTCGTATATTCGTCTGTTAACAAAGTTTGCAAGGTTTTATAATCATTAGTCGTCAATTTCTTTCTGAAAGTCTGGTCGTTTTGAATTCTTGCATATGTTACAAATGCTGGAATTTGTGACGAGGCCATAAGTTTATGCAAAATACGTGGAAATATTTCCATTACAATAAAAACGCATTTTAGACATCTGATGTTAGAGTCTGTATATGCATAAGGAGCATTGCATTCTGTCATTTTAGTTCTCATTCAAACTTTACAAAAAACAACGAATATGGTTCCTCCAAGTGATAACAGGAAATACCTCCAAACTTCTTTCTTGTGAACAATCGACTGTAGGTGTTCCTTTGAAAAATGTAGTGCAATGACTTTAATTATGTTAAATATTATATAACTTAGCTGACGTTTTGGAAAACAGAAAATAATACACATGTTTTGATGAAATTCATACAAAACTCCTTTCAATACTGCACTTTTCTCAATATCTGGTTACAAGCCTTAGAGTGTCATACAAAATCATTATACAATGTAATTTAAAATCCTTTAATATTAGCTAGGTAACTCTTAGCGCATGAACGGAAAAGTCACATTACCGTTGAAAACCAATATCGTGTCTATGATCAAACGGTTGCATTTTATTGCATAACGCGTTATAACAGAGTAATGCTACTAATTTCTATTTTCTTTTTTCTTCTACATTAAATAATATATAATAATATTCTTGCAATGGTAGATGTTGGCTGATTGTTAAGTTTCTGCCAGAGTATGTGTGCATTCCTGTAACACTCGCAATGAAACAGATTGGTATTTTAGCTTGATCGTGAACAAAGAATTTTAAGAACAATTTCGTTATCAGCACAACTGAAACTTTAACAAATCATTTGCAAAATATGTAGAGTAATTCGTTACTGATTTTGACCATATGCACAAGGTAAATATATTGTAACATGTTCGTACAATAACTATATCAATAATGAACAATATATTCAATGTTATTGATCAACATAAGCTTGGAACGGGGGAATTAGCTCGGCGGAGCCTCGCATTTCCTACCCGTTTCGTCGCCTCATCACATATCTTCAATAATTTTCAACAATGTACCTATATTGTATATATAATCTATATGCTGACTAGGCGGTGCGTTGTATTGCTTCATATTTCCGTAATAGTCTCAGACTAAATGTATCATCAAATTGCTAAAATAACTGCTGAATATGAGGAAAATCAACGAAGTAGCCGTTCTACGTTTAAAAAATGAACAACATGCCCGGACGATAATTATAGTTTTATACTAACAATGAATTATTAGACAAAGCTACATGAGAACATTCCCATTATGAGAGTTTCGTCCTGTTATTTTTTTTTAAATATTATATTTATTTTTTTTTTCTTTCGCAGTAGGCGTTTTATTTCAATATACACTATTTTTGGATAACACTGACCTCACATGCATGTCCTATCGCACAGAACCTCGAATCCAAATCACACTCATCGCCTGCACATCATTAAATAATTGATGTTGTTAAGTAGGGGTCTTCGTTTAACGTATAGACATTGCGACTGTATATCATCATCGTTAATAAAGAATTATATTGAATAAAAACAGATACTTACAGCTTTAAACTAGTTGCTAGTCAACTTTCTGTCAAGAATGGATGATTCGACCCTAGCTGAGACGTTACGATACTAGTCTAAGCATTCATCGACACCGAAGATCATCTCTTTATATCTCGAACAAAATTGTTATTAATGCTAATGATACACTGGTTTTGCTTTTCGTTGCGCTTTCAATACTGTATAACAATTAAACCTTCGGTTGGTTAAATATATAAGCTCCGCCTATTCTTTAGTGTGTAGCGACATAAATTTATGTCCTTCACTCGAACTTTAAACAGCCTTGATGTTGACGGGTCTTTTGTGAGACCCGAACGAGTTCTAGTTTCAGTTTGAGAAAAGTATATGTTTTATTCTAATTAAAGGGCCCTTTACAAAGCATACATACAATAATATACATCAGATAGGTACAAGCATAACAGTGACAACAAAGTATTTTTTTATAATGGCATAATCAATGATACTGGTACAGGGTGAGCTACAATACGATATAAAAGTTAATGATATTATAATTCATTTGATCATTATCGAAATTTAATCAACCCTTCATGCTGCTATTCCCATACTCAGTAATCCCAACTCAAAAGCGTTATATATTGTTACTCCAAAAAATACGGAACACCTAATTATAAATACATGGTCCTAGGTACAGAGTCTCCATACTTTCAATTCGAAATACATGTATACAGAAAATGTTGTCAAAATGTGGATTTTTTTATCAACACTATTCTTGTCCAGTATGGTGGACGTGTTTTACACTAAGAGAAGGTAAGGGGAAACTATTGAACAAAATGAAATAAGAATCATCATGTACATGTACTACTAGGCTTCTTAAGTTGAACATGGGTATATTGCTGCAAGATTAAAGTCATCACCACAGAAGTTTAAAGGACGCCATCATGAAAGAGTAATCAATGGAACCAAGATTCTAGCGGAAATCAAAAGAATATAGTTTGTTCCAGGGACAAAGACCAGACACGAAAACAGACGCACACAACAAAATACATAAAATAACCAAAATAATACGTACAAAACACAAGTAAATGAGCAATTGAGGCTCCATTAAAAACTGGGAGCATGAAGTCGTGGTGTTTCCATCTGCACGATGAGAACAGATTCGTTTATCGGGTCTTATTTTTAAACTAGCAGTGTTGTGGTAGTTTACCCGCATGTACGCTTCGGTAGCTTGGCAGTTTACACTTGTGTAAACTGACCCAAACCATTTAATTTCGCATAACCTGTTCAAAAATTAGAAAGTTCATCTCTAATGGATGACAATCCAAATGTTAATAATTTATTTGTAATCAAAACGTTATTTTGTTTAGAGATGATTTGATTCGCAGAGTGTGGACCAATCGACGTTAATGACGTCATAGTATCAAGTCAGTTGTCATAAAATAACCTGGTTGGCTCAAATAGAACCAACCGATCAGAGCTTGTTTCAAATCAAATTATATATATTTCAATAAAAAAAGTCATATAATGTTAGCCTCCTCTTGCTCATTCTTTTTTTTAATTTCAACATTCAGTTCTTGCTATAAAATGAAAATAAAGTAATGTTTGTTCTATATACAAATGATTTTATTTTACAGTAGACAATAAAAAAAATAATATAGAATCTACTTCATTGTATTTTCCGAATGTCAATTTTACAACATTCATATACACAGTACAGATAAAACTTTTGGTATCGGACTAGAAAAATGAAAACTATTAACGTTAGGTATAAAGGTACTTAACGGTGAATAGTGTATAAAAATCAGTCAATGTGATAGAGTAATCAAGGGAACCAAGGTTATAGCGGTAATCAAAAGAATGTAATCCAGGGACAAAGATCAGACATGGAAAACAGACATTCACAACAGAGAACATAAAGTAACTAAAATCATACATACAAAGTAACAAAAGTAAATGAGCAACTAGGACTCCACTAAAAACTGCTCTCTTTAAATTTCTTTCCTGACAAAATTAAATATTCTGGTGTAAACTTGTATGATGCACGTTATTTATATTTTGTATATGTGTATGTCTAGTGTTTATTTGTGTGGATTTTAAAACTCTACAGAGCTTATGTATCTTGTTTGATTTATCGACTTTATATAAAGCTTACTTTACTTGTCTTGATGATAAACAAAAAATTGTTTAATTATACACAAATCCTGACATAAATTATTTATTGCAGAAATAGTAATGGAAAATACAAATTTTTTTCTTCAAATAAGTCAACATTGAATAATGTTATTTGAGATTAAAGTGAGTTTACTATAATAAAGTGCATTTGTGTGCTCTGCTAACGATCTGTTACTCTTGGTTTTTAGATAGATCTATGTAAACATAAAACAGATACGAAACGGTCACAAGTGTTTTTTTGAAGGGAAAATCTAGCTGTCGATATCCAGTTTGTGTATAGGTTCTTTGCATCCGTAGAATGGCAGACGATTTAAGGAGCAGGTATATTTGGTCACGAGCATAGTGTTTTAACATCTTGAACGAAGGTTTTATGAAATTAATTCAATACAATTCAACGTGTAATTCCGGAGTTTTATCATTATCACTATTTGCATGGTAAGGTTGGAATGGATTTCATGGACATTGTAGTTACTTGTAGTAGAACAAAAATAATTATTTATGTTAATGTTTTTTGCAACCTGTTCTATTTTATAGTACTCACTGATCTAGAAAATACTACATTCAAAGATTTCAGCGTTTTGATTTTTAATTGACCGGTATATTTTTAAGTTTTACCTACATGTACATCTGAATTGTAATTTCCTGGAAGGACATTCTGGTCACATGTAGTCTACCTATAAGATCGTTGTTTAAATGCCCACCCCCCCACCCCCCCACAACAAGTGATGTTACTTCACCAGTTAATTGCGCCCTGTGCAGATCCGGGTGTCAAAAGAATAGTGCTAAGCTTGTCGTAAAAGGCAACTAAATAGTGTTCAGAACCCTAGCCAAGGGCTAGGGCGCTTTGCCCACAGAGCAACTGGAATGTGTGCCCCAGGTGGTGGAATGGGGTACCCCTGGCATGTTAAATGCTGGGGTTGTCAGGCTATAATACGGAAAACCTGACCGCAAACCATAGTGGTGCACCGTGTTGGGAAAGATGCCACGTTCCTCGCACATTAAACATTAAAGAACCCTACTGTGGTATTCTCCCGGAGTAGGAACCATAGGGCTCTGCCACAGGAGGCTAAATTGCCCGACCATACACACCTCTCCCTATTTCTATTGGCAATCACAATTTGCCGACCTCATTGTCCTTGTGTCCCACCCCTTTTTCATTTCATCATCATTTCATGTTCATCGTCTGAATATAGCTGAAATATTGCTGCTCGGACATTAAACCCCAACAAACAAACAAAAACCAGTTAATTGCAACACTAGAAGTATAATTATTAGTCTTACAAATAACTCAAGGTAAACATGTGAAGACCCTTTTAGATTATCTTGAATATCCCCTTATCATTTGGAAATAGATCTTTACTTTTTCTAACTGCCTATATTGTTAGTAAAGTTCTTATTTTACTTCATTTAGGATGGAGGATCCTGCCCATACTAACAGTGTGATGAAGACTATGGTAACATTCAGTCTAGCAATGATCAGCTTGCCAATATTTTTGTACTTCTTTAGTAAAAGTTTCTTTTTTGAAGGTAAGTAAATGTACCGATATTTGAAATATGCACTTCATTAAACTGTACTTGAAAATTTCTTGTTTGGTATGGGTAGCATTCTTGTAATATTCTGTAAATTTCTGCTGCATAGGGCAAACTAGACTAACAGTTCAAGAGAGTGGATGTAAGGGGGTAGCAATCTTACCATGATTTTTTGGAGGATATGGTTAATCTGGCACATAAATACAATGTAATTTGAATTAAAGGAATAATCTTGTATTCATGTAGATTATACCAAATAATTTTTGTCAGTCATACATTTCCATGTTTTTCAGAGATGATGTTGAATGAACATACTTTAGAATACTTAGGTCACCTTACTTGATTAGTATTGGTGATTTATGCAAGATTTCCTTATTTGTCAAATGATCAAACTCTAGTCTTAAGAATTTCTTTTAACTTTTTAATAAAAAGGAAGTAAGGGGTCACTGAACATTTCTACTTGTTGTTTTCAAACAACTAAAATTCCCATTTCTTTTCAATAGAACATATTACCACCAATTACTTCCCCTTTGACATTCATTTTTTTAAATGAATATTATTAATTTTTCACATTTTCATAAATACATACAATGATACATTTACTTTTTTGTTGTAGCAATGCTTGGTATGTCATCAGAGAACAGTTATTTCTACGCTGCATTTGTTGCCATAGGAACAGTACATATAATATTAGGACTGTTTGTTTATAGGGCATTTACAGAGGATTCGGATACAAGACGGACTCCTTTTAAAGAAGATTAGTATTATTATGAATGCAATCTTTTATATAATGTTTATATATACATTCTTGAGGTTTTTTGTTTATTTCTTCATCTTCTTTTTACATTTTTCATTGATTAATTTAAGACATTGTGGTTCATATGTTATGTATAAATTTGATTTTTCCTTATTGTTAATTTATCTTCTCATAATGAACATCATTACTTCTACCTTTCAAAATTAAGCAAATAAGATATTCAAGCATAGTAATACATTGTTGTTGATATGTATTTCAAGGGTAATTGAAGTTATACTTCAGAGTTATTAGTTATATCATGTATTACAGAAACTGTAGTAAGTGTAGTTTGCTAGAATGCATACTGGTATAAGTGGTAGTATAAAATTTGTATTTTTATTGTACAGTGCAATAATTTTGAATAAAATAAGTTTGATGTGTGGATGAGTTGTGAGGTTGGTAATGATTGTGAAGTGTTTACAATGTCTGAATTTATAATAGAAGAAAAGTACATGTACTGTTCATCTACCATTGTTATTAAAACAAAGTTGTATTTTTAATTATGTGCAAACTGTATGATTAAATATTAATAAGCAGATGTATCAAATGTATGTTTATTTTGCCATCTACTTAGATATGCCATTATGGAGACCATTTCTTAGAGATCATTTATGTTTTATGTTGAATTTTTTTGTTGTTGTTGGAGGCATCAAGTCTGTTGATGTGTTAATGGTGTACTATACACAAGCACAGATTCATAATCCTCATTAAATTGGAAAAAAAATAAGGAGGAATTCAAATTTACCCCACAAAAATATTCTGTCAGGTTTCATAGCAAACTTATTTGTATGTAAATTTCAAATTACTTTTACAATTTATTATGGTAATTGCCTTTGGAAATCTTTATTTTATTTATTTTTTTTAGCTGGTACCTTCTAAACTAGTATAGTATGGTCAATTTTAATTTTCAGGGTCTATAATCCTATTCATTGAGTCAGAAACCTTATACTTAGTTGTATAAAAAGCTTTTGCCAAGGGCTTTTTAGGTCTGCACTTTGTCCATCTGTTAGGCAAATAAGTTTTCAGCACTTTTTTTGTCATGCTTGCAGATATACAAATAATATTTGTTACATTGCTTTACCATGACAAGTTATAGTTCAAGTTCAGTTTTTTTTCCAGTCTGTTAATTTTTTGGCAGAGTTACATCACTTGGACTTAAAAAATTCATGCAATTCTCTAGTTTCAGTTTTTTGGGGTCATGATTTCAGATATACAATTGATTATTTGTACATTGCGTTAAAATGAGAAATTACAGTTCTATTTTGAATTTTGTTCCGATCTGTTGATTTTTTGCCGAGTAATGGCCCCCATTACTAAAAATAGAACATAGGGGTCAGACAGTAGTTTTTCGCATATATCTCCAAAACGGTTAGGTTGAACCAAATTCTGACATGGGGTATAAGTGTTCAGCATGATGAGATCTATCAGCGGTCAAATTTTCGACATTTTTTTGCTTTTCTTGAAGTTATTTTGAAAAATCTTCTTTGACACTACTTGACCAATTGGAACTAAACTTGGTATGAGTGTTCCTTGGGGTATCTTGCTTAGAACTGATATAGGGATTTTTGATCTGTTGAAAAACATGGCTGTAGTTTTTAACATAGTTTTTCACATATGTCTCCAAAACTGTTAGGTTTAGCCAAACTTTTCAATTGCGAAAATGATCCTTATTATAAGGCCTTCAAAAGTCTTCAAGGATCAAAGTTGTCAGGCGACTCCATGTAAGAGATCGCCCTCGAAAGATGAAAAATGACGTCTTTTTTACAGTTTTCAGCCAATATCTTGAAAACTATAATAGATAGAATGAAACTTTCAATTGCTGAAACAATCCATACGATAAGTCCTACCAAAGTCTTTTTGAGGCAAAATTGGTGGACAACTCTTGTTAAATTTATTGCCCTTGAAAGACAAACTTCAACAAGGTGATTGATTCAGGTTCATGGGAGCTTCTTGTTTGTTTTTGTTTACATAATTGACACATATTCATATTGTAAATATTTTCCTGTGGTTACAAAATTTTAAGTCAGTTACTAAGAAGCTACAAGAACTATTTGAATGTGTGCATTTTGGTGACTATTACTAGTTAGAAATATCCATTTAGGGATTTATATAGATAATAACTTAAGTCCATAACCTGTAGTACTGGATACGTAGACTAGGTACTGCAATACCTTACGGATGCAATGACAACATCAAAAGTATAGGAAACCTTTCAAGCCAATATAACAATAGCATGAATGTGATGAATTTATTTGACAAAAATCCAAGACGGGAAAGGAGTCATGGCCATCGCCACTATACGTCACCTAAGTTACATGATGTCTCCATAGATGGTCTGCTTCCTTTCATACAAAAACCTCTTGGACTTCATCACATTAGAACCAAACTTTATTTTATACCTCTCACTCTACTACACTCCCTTTACAAAACAAGTCTTGACACTCCTGTTTCTGACCCCACCTCATCATTATACAGACTTGTTGCCATCATTTTGGATATTGGTTTCCACAGACTCTTTAAACCAGTTTGTGTGAAAAGTCAAGATGAAGAAAAACGATCATTTCTTCCACTACCGTTTGTCAACAAAGGTATAGATGCAATTAATTTGGCTAACATCCTCCATCACAAAAACGTTACCAACAAAATTCCCCCATATTATAAAGACAAATCCATACCAATTATTTCATATTCCTATACCTCACCCATGGCATCCAAAATTTTCAATTATAAAAGGCTATTGCAGAACCTCGAGATGGAGGACTTCAAGGCTAAACCACCTGACTCTTCTTGCAAAAGCTCTATATTCAAATATGGTCCTTCTGGTCACGTCGTTACGCTCCATAAATTGGAATTATAACTTTAAAGTTCTTATGGATGCCGTCGAGGACTATGCAAGAAAATGGATAAAACGAGAACAAGAAGACATTGATTCTCTGTCAGAGTGGTTAAAGGCCGTGAGGTCTTTAATTTTGAAACGAATGAAAGTTTTAAGTAGGTCAATGAGTGCCAAGGCTACATCAGTTTTCAAAGACCCCGATGTAGCAAAAACATTGTCTACTATACATGAAAAATATGTTGTCGTACCAGCAGACAAATCCCAAAACAACATTGTTTTTGTCTGCAAAACCATTTATATCCAATGTTTATTATCAGAGGTAGACGTAGAAAATAATAGCAGTGATAAGACCTATACTGCTTCCACTCTCTCCAAAGAAGAGATTGTGGAAAACCATAAATCTGTGCTATCCTCTTTTGGTCTCTCTACCCAGGACGATGATTGTGATTTACCGTCTATGTACTGGATTCCTAAACTTCACAAGAATCCATACAAACAACGTTTCATAGCTGGATCTGCAAAATATACCACCAAACCTCTTTCAAAACGATTAACTTCTATACTCACAACTGTCAAAGAGGGTCTACAGTCCTACCACAACACTTG
Organism: Perna viridis; assembly: GCA_037379345.1. Classification (NCBI taxonomy): domain Eukaryota; kingdom Metazoa; phylum Mollusca; class Bivalvia; order Mytilida; family Mytilidae; genus Perna; species Perna viridis. The sequence continues at coordinate 3,322,015 of CM074520.1, forward strand.
CTACTCCCGTAGTGGTATTAATTCAATGTGGATCCTGAAAAATTCGAAAGATCTTTTGGAGACAATCAGTTCAAGACTATTATCTGAATATGATAAAACCTATGATTTTTCAACACTGTATACTTCTATTCCCCATACTCGGTTAAAATCCCGACTTAAAAACATTATACATCGTTGTTTTTTCCAAAAAAGATGGTGCACCTAGATACAAATATATAGTTCTTGGTAGAGATTCCTCATACTTTGTAAGAAATAATTCCAAATCATCTTCCAAATATACAGAGGAAGATGTTTACAAAATGCTGGAATTTTTAATCGACAACATATTTGTCCAGTGTGGTGGACGTGTTTTTCAACAAACGGTCGGCATTCCAATGGGAACAAATTGTGCTGCTTTACTTGCAGACCTATTTCTTCACTCTTATGAGGCTGACTTTATACCTGATTTGATCAGAAAGAAAGAATATCGTTTGGCTAGATCCTTCAATCTCAGTTTCCGCTATATAGATGACGTACTATCTTTAAACAATCCTAATTTCGGGGATTTGATACATCGCATCTACCCAAAAGAACTTGAGATAAAGGATACTACAGACACTGTGAAGTCAGCCTCATATCTTGACCTACACTTAGAAATCCATGGTAAAGAAAAACTATTGACCAAACTTTACGACAAACGTGATGACTTTTCATTCAAAATGGTCAACTTTCCTTTCATCCGTGGCAACATCCCTTCGGCTCCTGCGTATGGAGTGTTCATATCACAACTCATACGTTATGCCAGAGCTTGCCGAAAGTACGCAGACTTTTTGTATCGCGCTAGAACTCTAACAAATAGGCTTCTGGAACAGAGTTATGTTGCTACAAGATTGAAGTCATCACTACAGAAGTTTTATGGTGGTCATCATGAACTCGTGGATCGTTATGATGTATCCATCAGCATCATGAAAACTGATTTATTCAACGGGTCATAGTTTACCTTTCCTCATTTGTCTACCCCGGACTTGACTTTTTATGAGCAATTCGGTGGGTGTTTCTAGAAAAGGAGAGGACGCTTACCCTACCGGTGCACCTGGTCCATGCTCCCAGTTTTTAGTGGAGTCCGAGTTGCTCATTTACTTTTGTTACTATGTATGTATGATTTTAGTTACTTTATGTTCTTTGTTGTATGTGTCTGTTTTCCATGTCTGGTCTTTGTCCCTGGATTACATTCTTTTGATTACCGCTATAACCTTGGTTCCCTTGATTACACTGTACAAAATCTGTTGAAACAAAATTCATGAAATTGTGAATCTGTATAATTATGATCTACCTTACTGAGTCATATACAGCTGAAACAGGATGGTGTCGATTGGTCCCCTCAAACACTGCAAAATTCCAGAAAATGTGCACACCTCCTTACACCATGTAGTGATCTAACAATGTATAATTTTCATGAGAATCTAAACAATAGACCTCTCTACCACGTTGTATGTGGGGGTATAATAATATGACTAGTTCAAGGGTACCAAAAACTACAACTATCATTATATTGAGATAATATAGTGACAGCTTCTCGTGACACTTTTTATTTGGTGTTTTTAAAGATTATTTAATAGTAGTGTGTTGTTTCACAAATTAAAAAAAAGATCTGTACTCTAAGGTAAGAGGTTAGACTTCTCCATACTTTAGGTTAGGCTTGCCACAGAACCTCTAACATTGATGGGATGGGTTCTCCTTGTCTTTATCATATACACCACTGGTTCTCAATTATTTAACTCAAATTCAAGGCTTGAATTGATGTGTATTTTTAGCTCACCAAGCTTCCAGAGTTCAAAATTGTATAATAGTTTCTTTAAGGAGGAGTAATATTGCCCTTAAAAATTAAACTTGACGATTTGTGTTCTTTTAGCATCAAATTTAAAGTTATGATGAAGGGAACTTCCAATTCCGGAATTAATCCTTATAAAATGTTCTACGGAAGCCCCCAAGGGAAACATGGTGGTTCAACCTTTAATAGGAGTTATTACCCTTGAACTTTTGCTGTTATAGATTCTACTTGAAAGGAAGAAACAACAATAGACAAAGATCGAAGTAATATGGCAATTTCTGATACGACTTAATGTCCCTGAAAAATAAATTTTTGAATATTTTTTTACTGAATTTCCGGTCGCTGAACTTGTTGAGTGTACCACTTAATTGATTGCCTGATTTTGTTATTTCAAATCTGACCCTAGGCTAGACCCTGTTCATAAGTTTAATTAGTAACCTGGCCTTGTGTATAGAAATTCCGATATAATAGTTTACTTTGTTGGTGAATGATGCTGAGGGTCAATCAAGCCCCACAACACCATTAGATTTCAAAACAACCATACATGTAACTCAATTTGACCACAATCGATTTTATTTATAGTAAAATAGCACTAACGAATTGATGATCTAGTGTATAAGAGTAAGTGCTACAAAATATCAATGTTTTGATTATATTCTTTTTTAGTCTATAACCATTCAAATAGATTTTATTTCTGGATTTCCAACATTATTTTTGTACGGAAGCCAACAGCATAACTAATAATTCCGACTTTATGTTCAAACAAAATAACTTTACAAGAGGTGTACCACATGCTCTTCCATGGATTTCCATACATGGAAGCCCGTTGGTATATCAGGTAGAATTTTAAAACTTGCTATTAATAGCTAACTTGTGATATCAGCTTGACTAACTTGTGATATCAACTTGACTAACTTGTGACTAACTTGTGATATCAATTTGACAAACTTGCGATATCAACTTGACTAACTTGTGATATCAATTTGACTAACTTGTGATATCAACTTGGCTTACTTGTGATAACAACTTGGCTAACTTGTGATATCAATTTGGCTTACTTGTGATAACAACTTGGCTAACTTGTGATATCAACTTGGCTTACTTATGATATCAAATTAGCTAATTTCGAATGAAGAACACTTTTGTCTGCCTTATAGTAAAGACAGTTTCACCACTTGAAAGTTTTTTTTTCTATCTTTCATACACAAGAAACACCCTCAATTATCTCCTTACTATGACAATAATTCTAACAAGAGTCGTCCTACAAGACTGTTGTAGAGTTCTCAAAGCTGAAAAGGAAAATCACATTTATTGTCCAGTGTCTCTTATAGATTTTGAGATATATGTAGAGAATGGTGAGTTGTCCTCTGTGGTCTAAAAATAGTAATGGCAGCCATGTTTTCACACTTAATCTATATAATAGCCAAAAACTTCAACGTAGATACCCCAAGGATGCTGGTGAACAAATTTGGTAATGAAAAGATTTTTTAAGAAGAGTTAATGACGACAGAGAACAGACGCCAAGTGATGGCAATAGGTCATATAGGAGTTTAAGAAATCTACGAAGTATATCAGCGGGCCTCCGTGTATGTGTGAACGTAAAACCAAAGAGACGTGAATAGTTTCATGAGACAGCTATCTGATCTATATAAATTCAAAAAATCCCTCAAAAGATGTTCGATTGGTCATCGATTTATCTAAGTTTAGTTACCTTTGCGTAAACTCAAATCTATTATGACGCTGCTTTATTATTGCCTGTATAATATTTGTACTCAGTAATAGATGGTCCAGTTGGGAATTTTTTTATGAGTGACGTTGCGATGTTACCCATCGCGCAACTCGGAAGACCACCGAATTATGCATCAAGGATAAATTCTGCCAACCACGGGATGGATCGAATTAATGTTCCGTGGAAAGATAGCCTGTCCCACTTGAATTTCTTCTGATGAAATATTTACTAGAAATTTCACATTAAAGTCTAGTCGGGTTAACATATTTTTAATTGGCCAGAATATTCTTCAGTCGGAATATTTTATAGCAACACTCTATTATCTACGTATATCTACTCAAGGCATGCAAGAGATTGTCTTGCAAGCTATTATCTGACTTCTTAATGAATCCAAACCTTTACGTTGTAGGAGCATACTGAAGGAAGTCCGGTACCAGCAACATACTTCAAAAGATGGCATGTTCCGTAAAGTATAACGAAACGAATGCAAAACCAAAGAAATAAGTGTAAAAGACGAGAGCAAAATCAAGTCACTCTCACGCCGTGACATGCACACAGAAAAACTGAAACAAGGCTTATCTTAAACTCAATCCGCAGATCTGAAGCTACTCCAGCAATGCTAGAGGTGGTCTGGTAAGCTATTTTCTGACTAAGTGCCATATAGAGGAACGGAATTTCAACTTCTAACGTTATAGGAGTACTTGCAATGTACGGCATGGGTCCTAGCTCCGCTTAAAAGACACACCAAGCAACATAAAGAGGAAAATGTCGAATAGCAATTAAATACTATCTTTATTTATAAATCAATAACGTTTCACTTTGTCTAAAGAGTGTACAATATGAAAATAGCAGTTTGATTATTGGACGGACGAAAAGAACACAGCACACAGAAACAATGATATTCAATATATCTGTATATATAGTCAATAAACACGAACGAGAAATCTGCACCAATAACAAAGACAGCACGATCATGTCTTAACCATTTTCACCGAGTCAATGGAGGAAGCTTGTTTCCCCTAACAGTACCATTTGGTAATTCTTGATCGATAATAAGATCCGGTTTTGGTCCCGTTGATTCCGGAGCCACCATACCACCTTGCAGTGACCAACCTTTCGGTGGTGGAACCGGACTATCTGCAGGTAAAGGTTGTTTTTTGCACTGGTCAATATTCTGGTCTCGGTATTTATCGTTACTTGAATGCGCCTTTTCTTCCCCGCTGATGGGATTCACCCTGTGATGATTATTTGATTTCTTAAGTTTGTGAAAATAAAATACTGCGACGACAACGGCGACTATTACAACAGTAATTGCAACTAATGCTATGGCTATGTAAAGTCCAAAACTAGCAACCGCTACCTCTGAAAAAAAAAGATTGCAGATTTATTGCAACAGGGTGAGACTATAGAGATGAACACCAAACGACAAACATAAAAATAAGGCGAATTCGTGATTTTCAAATGGGGCGGGCGGGAAGCACCCAATTATACTCCGGAAAACTAAAACTGGTTTTGCAGATTGGAATAAAATGTTTAACATAGCGCAGCTTGATACGACCGAAAAGGTCAAACCCTGAACAGTTGAGACAAATACGGACATATCATCATAACTTGACATTACGCTTGATTTGATTAAAATAAAATTCTATTCAGAATGAATTTGATCAAAGAACTTGATAAAATGGCAAACAGACAAAAGAGTAAGTACACCTAGTATACAAAAAATGGAAGAAAATGCTTATTTTGTATCCATTTCTTGTCTTTAATTCATAAAATGCAAGGCTCATAACTCTTTTAATATATCAGACTTTTCTTTTGTTGTGTGGAACCATGTACTATAATTTCATAAAGATTCGTGCATCTTATTGTCCGAAAACTAAAAAAGTGTCGACTTTATGCCCTTAGTCTATGATTGAACAAATAATCACCCCCACCCCCTCTCCCAAACCAACCTTGTGATGGTCCATACAAATACTCAAGTTATATAGTTAGGCTACGTTGGCGCCCTTTGACCATTATTCGTAAGAAATAAGGTTATAACACATTCCACCAAAGATCAATAAAATTCTTCTTTTTAATTGTATGCTTTAAAGATCCATACGCTTGTTTTGGACAAGAAAAAAACTTTTCATTTGCTCTTTTCAATCTCGAATTCCTAAACAGAATGGATCATTACCCCCTCCCCCCAATATAACTCCCAGTCTGACCTTTGTGGTATTGAACATTATGTTATCACATCATAAAGATGAATATATATATATAATTTACTTATGTTATGTAGTTACATTTAATGGACTGTCCGCCTATTGGCTCCTTGTTTCAAAACGGTTGGAACCATTATCCTCAAAATTATTATCACCCTACCTTTTATGATTTGGAATCTTGATGTAAAATTTTATACAGCACCTCTGAATGACAATTTTTTAAGTTATTGCACGAAAAGGTAGTGAATACGGACTACGACGGCATCCTTTTTGCGTTTTATAAAAAAAAATATTGTCAAACGGAAAGGCGCACAACAAGCCAACTGTCGTAAATCCGCCTTTGAAAAAAGAATATCTACAGAAAAGCTCACATAATTTATATCATTTACATGTTCTTACCAACAAATCTAACTTTAGAGCTAGCAAGGCTTAAATTAGTTTATTTCGTTTCAGAAGCACAATATACTAACCCGCAGGCACGAATTCTGTGTTATAGTATTTGATTTGAAAACCTTTAAATGCATCAGTACTGTCTGTTGTAAATCTAATCAAGAGGTGCTGTCCCGAGCTGTTCATATTGGGCACTGACGTAATACAACAGGACTGGTACAATACCGTAGCATTATCAAACTCACCTAAAACATTTTTAAAATAGCTCTGTTAGTTTTTTTTAACAAATAGACGCAAGATTATTCCCTTTCTTTTCGGTTTAGGTTACAGACCACCAATTCAACCAATGAGCATTTGGAACGTACGCAAAAATAGTCCTACGCAGAAATTACCCCTGTTCCTCGTAGTGCTGTGAAAAAAGCTCTCATCTTATGTAAAAAAATTATACAGTTTCTGAAAGGAAAAACATTTCTGTACATTTCATAGGTGCATTTTCCTTCTTGTGATGTGAAGCCAAATCTCCATAATGATTTCCCATGCTATTTATAGACCCTTCACTTCCGGTGACCAGTACTGCACTGCAAGTCTGCTAACCCCGCATGCCATTCTGAGGATTGTGAGCTGACATATGTGGAATCATGCTGATATATAGTCCTCTGCAGGTTAAAGTTAAGGTAAAGTCCAGAGAAGCCATTGAATATTGTGAAATTAGCATAGAAGCCTATGGGAAGTGGAATTAGTGGCTTCTAGCCTTTATAATAAAGGGAAAACATGAGGAAAAAAACATCGATAAAATGTTTAAAGCCATCCAACAGGTGCAATAGACCTCTTTACAACTTTTCCGTATTATTTATCGTACGATATTATAAATTTAAACTTTAATACTAAATCAACACACACATAAACAAACTAAAAATAATTTGGCCTTCCTATTCTGCAGGCAACGTTCATTGACACAAGGCTTTATCATAAGTTTAATAAACATACACTTACCATCGAATACTTCTAATTTATCCACTTGACATGCCGGTATTTTTCCTGAGAGGTATTCTATTTCACAGTCTGGTACTTCAATTTTCACAAGTTCCGTTTCTTTGGCCGATGTAATTAACCAGTCATAGACCATGTCACTGGAAACAATCAATAGCAAGAATTACATTCGAGTAAGATTCGGCTTCAAGAAATTATATACTTAACTGGAATGTGGATAGAAGACGCCAACGTATTGGTTTAAATTAGGTAAAGACTACCATACGTGGACTAACCCCTGCATCGCTTCCTTCATGGCCATCGCCACTATACGTCACCTAAGTTACATGATGTCTCCATAGATGGTCTCCTTCCTTTCATACAAAAACCTCTTGGACTTCATCACATTAGAACCAAACTTTATTCTATACCTCTCACTCTACTACACTCCCTTTACAAAACAAGTCTTGACACTCCTGTTTCTGACCCCACCTCATCATTATACAGACTTGTTGCCATCATTTTGGATATTGGTTTCCACAGACTCTTTAAACCAGTTTGTGTGAAAAGTCAAGATGAAGAAAAACGATCATTTCTTCCACTACCGTTTGTCAACAAAGGTATAGATGCAATTAATTTGGCTAACATCCTCCATCACAAAAACGTTACCAACAAAATTCCCCCATATTTCAAAGACAAATCCATACCAATTATTTCATATTCCTATACTTCACCCATCGCATCCAAAATTTTCAATTATAAAAGGCTATTGCAGAACCTCGAGATTGAGGACTTCAAGGCTAAACCACCTGACTGTTCTTGCAAAACCTCTCCATTCAAATGTGGTCCTTCTGGTCACGTCGTTACGGGAGATTTAACCATTATCGAAAACGAATCTCTGCGTAATATCCTTTCTAAAGGTCCCAAGTACCGTGAGCCACGCTCCATAAATTGGAATTATAACTTTAAAGTTCTTATGGATGCCGTCGAGGACTATGCAAGAAAATGGATAAAACGAGAACAAGAAGACATTGATTCTCTGTCAGAGTGGTTAAAGGCCGTGAGGTCTTTAATTTTGACAGAATGAAATTTTTAAGTAGGTCAATGAATGCCAAGGCTACGTCAGTTTTCAAAGACCCCGATGTAGCAAAAACATTGTCTACTATACATGACAAATATGTTGTCATACCAGCAGACAAATCCCAAAACAACATTGTTTTTGTCTGCAAAACCTTTTATATCCAATGTTTATTATCAGAGGTAGACGTAAAAAATAATAGCAGTGATAAGACCTACACTGCTACCACTCTCTCCAAAGAAGAGATTGTGGAAAACCATAAATCTGTGCTATCCTCTTTTGGTCTCTCTACCCAGGACGATGATTGTGATTTACCGTCTATGTACTGGATTCCTAACCTTCACAAGAATCCATATAAACAACATTTCATAGCTGGATCTGCAAAATGTACCACCAAACCTCTTTCAAAACGATTAACTTCTATACTCACAACTGTCAAAGAGGGTCTACAGTCCTACCACAACACTTGTTACTCCCGTAGTGTTATTAATTCAATGTGGATCCTGAAAAATTCGAAAGATCTTTTGGAGACCCTCAATTCAAGATTATTATCAGAATATAATAACATTCAAACCTATGATTTTTCAACACTGTATACTTCTATTCCCCATACTCAGTTAAAATCCCGACTTAAAAAGATTATACATCGTTGTTTTTTCCAAAAAAGATGGTACACCTAGATACAAATATGTAGCTCTTGGTAGAGATTCCTCGTACTTTGAAAGAAATAATTCCAAATCATCTTCCAAATATACAGAGGAAGATGTTTACAAAATGCTGGAATTTTTAATTGACAGTGTGGTGGACGTGTTTTTCAACAAACGGTCGGCATTCCAATGGGAACAAATTGTGCTCCTTTACTTGCTGACCTATTCCTTCACTCTTATGAGGCTGACTTTGTAGCTGATCTGATCAGAAAGAAAGAACATCGTTTGGCTAGATCCTTCAATCTCCGTTTCCGCTATATAGATGACGTATTATCTTTAAACAATCCTAATTTCGGGGATTTGATACATCGCATCTACCCAAAAGAACTTGAGATAAAGGATACTACAGACACTGTGAAGTCAGCCTCATATCTTGACCTACACTTAGAAATCCATAGTAAAGGAAAACTATTGACCAAACTTTACGACAAACGTGATGACTTTTCATTCAGAATTGTCAACTTTTCTTTCATCTGTGGCAACATCCCTTCGGCTCCTGCGTATGGAGTATTCATATCACAACTCATACGTTATGCCAGAGCTAGCCGAAACTACGCAGACTCTTTGTATCGCGCTAGAACTCTAACAAATAGGCTTCTGGCACAGGATTATGTTGCTACAAGATTGAAGTCATCATTACAGAAGTTTTATGGTCGTTATCATGAACTCGTGGAGTGGATCGTTATGGTGTATCCATCAGCACCATGAAAACTGATTTATTCAACGGGTCATAGTTTTCCTTCCCTCGTTTGTCTACCCCGGACTTGACTTTTTATGAGCAACTCGGCGGGTGTTTCTAGAAAAGGAGAGGACGCTTACCCTACCGGTGCACCTGGTCCATGCTCCCAGTTTTTAGTGGAGTCCGAGTTGCTCATTTACTTTTGTTACTTTGTATGTATGATTTTAGTTACTTTATGTTCTTTGTTGTGTATGTCTGTTTTCCATGTCTGGTCTTTGTCCCTGGATTACATTCTTTTGATTACCGCTATAACCTTGGTTCCCTTGATTACTCTTTCCTTCATCAGCGGAAGTTAAAGACCAAGACAAATATAAGAGGGAAATATTATCACACTGTATTGAAAGAGTACTCAAGGGAACCACAATTCGAGCGGAAATAATAAAAAAAAAACATATTCAAAGGATAAAGTTTAGACAGGGAAAACATACACACGAACCAAAGAACATAAAATAACCAAATTAAAACGTACATAGAAACAAGGGTGGTTGAGCAACTCGGACTCCACAAAAAACACTGGGAGCAAGGACCAAGTACAACGGTAGGGTAAAAAACTGGGAGCATGGACTAAGTGCAACGGTAGGATAAAAACTGAAAGCTTAGACCAGGTACATCAGTAGGATAAGCGTCCTTTGTATTTCTAGAAATGCGCATATAAAATGTCGCGTCTGGGGTAGACGAAGGAGGAAAGGGAAATTATGACACGGTGAACTTGATTCCCATTCGTCAACAACAAAAAGACAGTATTTTTTTCATACTTAAACAACTACACAGACTTCGTGGCATTTCTAAAGTGGTTAAATATTCGATTAATGTTAAAAGAATGAATTGAATGTAAAGGATAAATGCTGACAAATAAGAAACAAGCAAATACTATATAGAACTATGATATGAAACAACTTATTTGAAAAAAAAATATATTTAAAAACATAATTATCGGTATAGTGTATGACGTGGATCAAGCAAACAATCAAATAAACACTGAAGTTTTAAAATTTGCGAGATTAGAATTGTTTCATTAATATAGGTTACAAGTTCAGAAATTTTAATAGGGCGTAATTAGGCGACAAAATATTGGGGTCCTATACAAATTATATTGATTCTCTCTATTTGAGTCGTTTTTTGTGTGTCCATCACAGGCAAAGCCAAGAAATCATACTTACTTTAGATCACTAAGTTGTAAATTAAGGAATTTTGCAGTTCACTAAGGTGTGATTATCACTTCACACTAAAAAGGGAAATCCGCTAACATTATTAGATGTCAGTTCTTTCAGGTGTCGTGTCATAAAATCATATTTGTCATATTTATTAATAATCGGAAACCATTTTTGACAGTTCGTGTAGTTTATATCTTCATTGCAATAAGATTCCGCCATATTCAACATCTCTGAGAAAAAGAAATCAAGGAAACCAAGATTCTAGCGGAAATCAAAAGAATGTAATCCAGGGACTTAGAGGTTTCAGAAAAATCTTAATGCCGGGTTAATATTATCCCAACTCGACCATTCACGCTACAAAAATTACAATAAAATACAAAATGTAAAGGAAACCCTTTTTCAATATTGTTTATAACAGTACTTTTTTCCTTATGCAAACTCCTGTCAAACTTACTTTGGGTATACAGTTGGATATCCTGGTGAAGACAAATATTTAGCACTAGAAGTTGCTGTTAAGGTCTCATCTAAAACATAAAAAAACTTCCATTAAGATAATGGCCAATTCTTTATTCAATTACTCTAAATTAAATACATGAATATCAGATATATGTTTGTCTGTTTAGTTTGACGTATCACATTTGTGTTTTGTCTTACGCATTTGTATGGTAATACATGTAATTCACAGGCACTTGTCTCAGAAAAAAAATGAGATAGTGCTTGGGAATTCAAGCGCTAGATTGAATCAAATAAAATTCTAAAATCAGAACAAGACAAACGCGTATCTTTAACTTTTTACTGATCAACTTAGTGGGTCACGTTTTTGTTTTTTGTTTTTTTTTATTGGAAAGGGAAAAATACTTCTATCTTGTCTGCGAACCCTGTTCATGATCCATTCTTTAATGGTGTAGAAGTTGGTCATTAACTTGAGTTTTCTCTGAGGACATTTTTTGTGTATGGTGTTCGTAGTGTTGTTTCTTACGAAAGCTCATTGAACCCATTTTCGTAGACTATAAATTCGTTTACGCGTTATAAGGCGAAACTTACGCGTAATAACGTAACGCGATACTTTCGCGAAATATATTATGAAAACAAGCATTGTTGAGACTGATCTTTTATTTTTTTCTCAAATGTCTATCATTTTGTTGAAATATACGTAGCAGGGAGTCCCCTCGCTGCCACGATTGTCATGAATAAACTTCTCCTTGAAAGTGAACGCATTTTGAATCAATGACAAGCAAGAACCTATTTAGCGGCTATTTTTTTTTTTATCAAAGCCTAACGGCGATCGCTGTATATAATCATTGGGGAGGGGGCGCTAGGTAATTTGTATGCTCCTGCTAGAAGCTAGCACTTATGGGCATTAATAAAACGAATGATATGCTTTTCTGTTGTCGTTAAAATTTTAGGGGTCATGACCTTTTACACCAAAGATGATTGTTGCCCATATATTCTGGTTTTGTTTTGTTTTGTTTTGTTTTTTGCTATTATTTTGTTTGATGTTTTTGGTTCCCTTTCGTGCCATTTTCATTCTTGATATAAAAGTTTCGTAAATGACTTCGTTTGACTTCGTTTGACCAAATAAAACATAAGTGCTTTATATAAAAAACAAAACAGATTTGAATCTCTCCTTTTCGAAGAGAAAAAAATAAAGAAAATTGAAAATTCTAGTGGGGGGAATTAGAAAATCCAAGTGTAAAAATACAGGCGGACAAATCAAAGGTTTTCTTCTTCCTTTACAATTAAGACAAACGTTTCGCGTTAATTCGCGTAAGTTTTGCGAAAGTTTCGCGTAATTTATTATAGTCTACGAAAATGAGCTCAATGGGCTTTCGTAGTTTCTGTCTCGATACCTTTTTTTTTAATTTAAATACATGATCAAATGATGGCCTTGAGCCCACTGTGGATCCGTCTCACGCTTTGACTGTGGTTTTAGTTACATGTATCCTCTATTTCACTTTCTAAATTGTTAATATACAAAGAATATTTTTGTTAACATGTCTTATTGCAACTTAAGATTATGAATATCATTTATACGGCCCTATCTTAATTGATGCTATTATACTAGTTTTATAATAACGTGCTGAAGTATATGTATTGGAATGTATACTTACTCTGAGAATACGTTTGGTGGACGATTAAGATAATAATATACGTAACAGGATATCTAAAAAGCATACAAAATAAACATGTTAAAGATAGAAATATAATTCCATATGAAACACATAGTTCAATATTTTGCCAAGGTCTAGGGCGTGTACTTTCAGACAGATCCCAAAATGGTGGTCCTCATTATAACGTTATATTATGACCGGTGCGCCAAACATCGCCCAAGCTCCCATATAACATTTTTTACTCAATTTTAAATATGTGGTACACCGGAGGAAATCTTGAATGTCCCTTTTAATGCTTTGGGGCTTTGACTATGTTTGTCAATCTTGTTGATCTTGCACTATCATCCCTTTCATAACTAACTATTGTATGCGAAACTCAGCTTTCATGATAGGTTCTACAAAGGACTGGGAGCGTTAACTAACTTTAATCGTATTGGGGTTGTCGGTGCCAATTGAAGAGTTTGCATCTTTTTTTTTCAGATACCGATGCAATTAAAGATTGATACATATCACTTGATGCAAGCATATTATACAGTCCCTGACGCAAGTAGCCGACTCGGTCGATGTTGAATTATTTATTACTGATTTTCACTCTAGTAAATTAAACGCACATTAGCATTCATAATATGACAAGCTTGTTTGAAATAAAATTGACCTTTGTAGCTTTGAACATATTTAGGCAATGTAAAAACTCCGTTAGCAAACATGGTACGGCAAAAGTCACCAAAGAGTGATTCTCCTGTAGTAACGGACTACCAGATTCTGTGTACCCACACGAACTAATATCTTTTGAGGTTTTTGAAAATTTAATTTGACTACTTGCACCGTTAGAATCAAGGGAAAAAATATTTTCCATGTCATCTTGGTAAACTGAGTTATGATTTCATTGAAATGCACTGAAAATAAATATTTCAAGGGCAGATAACTGTCAAAATCCCCGTTTATCTAACATTCTATCGAAAAATTCTAAGCAAATCTGGTGATGCAGAGATAGAATAATTGTCTTAATTTTCAAAATGACAATGCAGCCTTGTGTGAAATCATATTGTCAGATTAGTGGGATTTTGACATGCATGTTTCTGATTTTCCCATTTGCCCGATTCTTACAAAAATCTAGAAATAATGTGTTCACAGTGTCATCAATTGTACAGTAATATATAATGTTGTGTAAAAAAAGAGATGCAAATGAATACAATATGTAGTAAAATCTCAAATTTCTCAACAATACAATTTCCTGTCTATTATTCACAGCCATGTAAAATTCTACTTCATCATTTAGAATCATGACAAACCAAATAAAACAAAAAACTACACGATTTCATTACCAGAACACATTCAGCATATCAGACCATTGGAATGTTGTATTAAAACATCGATACATTCAATATAAAGTCTCCGTTAACATGCTAAGGTCATAAGTGTTATTTCAACGGTTTTGCTTTTAAGAACAAAGCGAGCAATGTAGAACATAATTAACGGGCTATAAACATGTGTTTAGGTCATATTCAATAAGTAACCCATTAGGCTTTGTGAGGTTATTTTCAGTGTGAAGATGACTGCAGTGGGCCAGAATATCATTTACATGTATACATTGTATTCTTAGTACACGCTTGCGTATACTGGGCCGGATCAAGACACTTTGAAAAGGAGGGATGTCATCAGAGGTTCCTCAGAAAAAGAGGTGTACTAGGACATTTTTTGCCATTTTTGTCAATTTTACACATGAAAAGGACAAATTTTCCAACAAAAACGGGGTGCCAATCCCATCTTGCTCCGACACTGGCGTAAACATGCCTTATTTTCCGCCAAGCGGGTCCACTATCAAACTTTAAGATAAAGTAAATTCAAACACCATTGACTTTTTTACGTTTTCTATACCACTACCGTAATTAACTTGCTTTACAAATACAAATTGTTTTAAAAGATAACGACATAACTTCAAAGATATTATGACATCTTTTCTAAAATAATTAACAGTTTTACTAATTCTTAAAACGTGTCACAAGAACTTTGACTTTCTAACTGAACAATTATAGTATTCTCGCTCATCTTGGATTTAGAGCGAGTGAGAAAAACGAAAACACAATTCAGTAAAAAATGGAGATGCTAGCCGTTTCTGTAGGCATCTCTGTATACATTTCAATAAGTCTGATTTTATTATTAATTGTTAAATATTAATTTTGTATAAATATATAGCAAAATTAACTTTAAATATTATCACCTTATAAAAGCATTGTTTTTTTTTCTTACCCGCAGGAAATTATGTCCATCATACTAATTAACTTGACAGCAACAAAGAAAGTCTACCTCATTTTTTCCAATCTGGTCCTAATTATGATTTGAACATACTAGTATACATCCTCCGCAAAGATTAAATTCGATTTTGCTACAATAGCTGTCGTCAAAATAAATCAAATGATTGGAATCGATGCGTCACATTGGGTTGGTAAAGTCTATTTAGGTAATTTTTTTCGCCATAGGAACGGACACGGCGAGTTTTCCTATCAAATCGTGTATTTCACAGTTTATAACGCGTCATCATATTAATAAGATAACTTGCCAAAAACTTTGATCTCCTTAATTGGACAGTAATTGATTATTATTGAAGTAATTAAATATCCTTGAAAATCATTTTGACATAAGTATGAACTTTGTGTCCACTTACATATTTAAGAAATAGACATGTTGGTTAATGCTTCGTATGTTTAACTACATACAAAGTAGTTGACGTATTTTAAATGTGGCGCAAGGTGTCAACCATTTGCTTTTCTATGGGCCTTGAATAGATATAATCTTTTTTACCAACGACATCTACACAAAATAACTCATTGTACCTTGTTTACATTAAGTAATTTACTTGTATCAAAAACAAGAGCTGTGTAGATGTTTAATCACATTTTTTGTAATGTTATAATTCATTATAATCAAATTTATCTTATAATACTTAATTTATTCTAATTTTTTCTTCAATTATTTTTATTTTACTAAATCATTTAACAACTTACTAGTTATTGTTTTTCTTCTGTTGTTTTTTTTTTTAACTATAGTCATTTTACATCTAAAAATAACTTTATTATAAAGCCCTCATAATTGGGCCGTCTGGTTGAGACTCGTAATCTTGAGTAGTCAACGACGTTAAAGCCCCCTTAGTAGTAGTTGTGGTGTTATCTGGAAGATTTTCGAGAAAAATGGAGGTAATTATAAATAACTGCGCTGTAGGATATTATACATTATCCAGAACTTAGGTACATCAGAGTGAAAACAAACCTTAAAATTCAGGATAAATGATACACCAAAATTAAAATAAAACACCTCTTCGTCTGACATCCATCCAGTGGTTTTCTAAATGCATAGATACCAATTATATAAAATACCAATTATATAAAATTAGAAATTACGGTTCGTTGCACACTTGTTTTAAGGAGTCACCGCTCACCACCAGCATCTGATTACTTAACAAGTTCGAGATAAAAAAAATAAATAGCATATGAGAAGTACTCAAAATCCTATATATCGCAATATAAAGCTAATCAAACACCATCTACCATGCATTTGTTATACAAAGACTTTATGGGTTTCTCTATCATTCGGGACAGACAAATCTGTTCCAGTCAATACCCTCGGGGATCTATTGTTCACCAGCAGCGGCATCGACCCAATAGTATCTAAATGGACGAAATCGAATTGCACCAGTAGTTTATTAGCAGGTAGACAGGTACATGTAAGTGTGGAGCAATTGAATTCTTATATTTGTACATTTTCTACCCTTGAAATGCTAAAAAGACGCAATTTCTATCTACCAAAAATTTTAATTTGTGCAAAGATTCTAGCCTTCTAAATAAAATTGTATTAAATAACCATTTAAATAATGCAAATTTCGGTAGGCTCACATCTGAACACGTGTTTCAAGAAGTGCTCTTCCAAATAAAGTTTTTAAAAAATAAGATAATTTTATAGTAATTATATAAATTCAACTTGACTTTCAGTCCAGTATTTGATCCCATTTTAATCAATAACTGAATTCTAGACCGACAAAGACAGGTAATATAATGGTAATGGATACTTATAACAAATGGATAGTAATGTCCATGAATTGTAGGATGTATCCAGATCAAGCTTAATCTAAGAATCCAATAATCGAACAACGCCCTTCAAACAGCAGTTATCTACCTACATGTTTATGAAATACAACGGAAAAAATAATGTCAAAGATAAAGTTTTAAACACATGCAAAGAATAAGGAAAATGTGTGATCAAGTTTCTATACAAAAAAGAAATTCTTTTATAGTATATGTTAAATAGTATCATGTCAGGAATTTTGTTCCTGTTTTTTTTTTTCGTTTTTTTATTCACTACAACGTACTTCTTGCCTTGTGTTTCCCATACTTGCCAAATGTTTCTATGACATACGAAAAAGAACATACCAAAACATTCAACATTACACGGAACGGGAAAGTCTGTACAAGGATTTTAGTAAAGTATCAGTAAGGGATTAATACAGGAATAAAAACAAAAACAATAGGGCATTAATGGAACATTAAATGATACACCACCACGTAATGGTGAAAAAATGTTACTCACCTTGTATATTATGGTGCCAAAAAACTGCAACTTTAAAAAAAATCATTGATCCGTTCACAAGTTACCTTCTGGTGTTTGTTTGTTTGTTTGTTTGTTGGGGTTTAACGTCCGAGCAGCAATATTTCAGCTATATTCAGACGATGAACATGAAATGATGATGAAATGAAAAAGGGATGGGACACAAGGACAATGGGGTCGACACATTTTGATTGCCACTGGAAATAGGGAGAGGTGGGTAGGGTGGGGCAATTTTGCCTCCTGTGGCGGAGCCTTATGGTTCCTACTCCGGGAGAATACCACAGTAGGGTTCTTTAACGTGCGAGGAACGTGGCATCTTTCCCAACACGGTGCACCACTATGGTTTGCGGTCAGGTTTTCCGTATTATAGCCTGACAACCCCAGTATGTAACACGCCAGGGGTACCCCATTCAACCACCCGGGGCACACATCCCAGTTGCTCTGTGGGCAAAGCGCCCTAGCCCCCGGCTAGGGTTCTGAGAACTATTTAGTCGCCTTTTACGACAAGCTTAGCGCAGCTGCAGGCCTATTCTTTTAACACCCGGACCCGCACGGGGCTATCTTCTGGTGGAAACCGTCAAAATGGACAGACGGGTGGACGGACGGAATGGTAGGTTTTCTTTGGGCAAAGTAGTTAATTTTGTATTTTGTACTGCGTCGTCTTTAACGTCAGTTGGTCCGTACTCCGCAAACTCATTATACCGTTTTGATTATAATTCGAAACCGGAATCGATTAAAAAAAAATAATAATAAAAAATACATGCATAATCAAACTTTGAGATCGCGGTTTATGAAACGTAAACTGACCTGTGACCTAGATGTAATATATATCGTAGAACCTGGCCAAAAATGAAATCAGTCATATTAACCAGGTTATTCAATTAGATTAATACAAGAATATTTCTTTTGAAAAATGTTTTCCTAATGGGCCAATGTGGACAAGATATTTTTCTATCCTACCCCAAGAAAATCAAATGTCTTTACTTATCTTACGATTACGCAATGTCGCACTTACAAAATCGATCACTGGATCTCAGTTACTCAAGTTAGCGATGGTAGTAACTGTTACCACGTGTAGGATCTTGTACTTCAGGTGAATATCTAGTCATCTATATAAAGTACATGTCAACTACAAGAATGAATATTATCATTTATTTTTTATGTATGGAAAAGTAACAAACAGTCTGTGAATCGCTTTTTAAGTCAACATCAAAATTTTGTGTTATTTTGAGAAATCGCAACAATCTGATTATAATTTAAAGCTTTAAAACATATTTTGTATACAATGTCACACCATTAATTAGAACACACAAATATGAGTAACGAGTAATAATGTTCAAACATAATTCAATTATCAGAAATTGCCGTAAGGTGATTATTTCTTACAAATACCCGATTCCCCAATATCAAGTTTCAAGGAGCAGTATTTATAAAATATCAGATAGGAGGCGATTAATGCATGCCATTCCTCCCCCAAAAATTAACCACTAGAAACAGTTACTAAAAATCACATCTTAGTTCGTCATTCGGCTGCTGAACGTTTGAGATATTATATAAATTGCGTAGGACTTTAGCATTTTGCAAGAGTTATCGTTCTTGATTTGGTTGATTTAAGTGAAAGATTATTGCATGGTTTTCTACAAATCACTGACAAGCATGAAGAAAGGACTATAAAAAAAATACGGTGAATGTAGATAAAAACATTGTATGGTGAGGTTTTATTTACCATGAATTGCTTTTAGCATTGGTAGTGTTTGAATTTTATATGAACTAGTACTTAATACATTGGAAAGGCAAATGTAAAACTTTGCAAAATAAATAACATCTGAACAAAAAAGGTTTTATTCATAAAGATATGATAGTTATTAATAAAACAAATGTATACAAAATATAAATAGAATGCTTCACTGAGCAGATCTTGATACGACCACAGAGGTCTATCCCAAGAACAGTTAAGGCAAGAATGGATGCACCATTCAAACTTGATACAGCTTTGAATTTTACTTGAAATTAGACATTTGACACATAATAAAAAATTAACAGAATTAAAGTGGTCATTTTGGCTCCTTATTCCTGAATGATTCCAGTCAAAACCTCAAAAATCAATCCTAACCTTCTTTTAGGGGTATGGCACCTTGTAGTTAAATCTAAGCGAAACCAATTCACTTTTACTCAAGTCCAAGCATAAGGAAGATGCTTGTTTCTGGCCCTTAATTCCCCAAAAATCAATCCCAGTCTGACCATTGTGGTATAGAATATTGTAAAACAATATCCTAGATATCAATGTCCATTTATTGGAGTTATATAGTTAAATTCTATGAAATGCATTTTTTTGGCCCCTTATTCTAAAACAGTTTGGGCCATAACCCCAAAATTCATTATTAACCCTTCTTTTTTAAATTGGAACCTTGTTATAAAATGTCATAATGATCAACCAACAAATATTTAAATTACTGCACAGAAACCAAGTGTCTATGGATGGCAACAGTATGATGACAGCACAATACCATTTTACCACCACAACCTTTCTGCAGTTGTATAAAAATTCATCGAAAGTGTGCCACACTTCACCACAAGTGCTCAGTTTGTAACTGTTAGTTTAATTAATGCCATTTACCTAACCCTCAAATCTTAAGTTAATAAGTTAATCAGTACTAGAACAGAATATCTATAGGCAGATCCATGGGGCACCTGATTGGCAAAGATAATACTCTCTTTAGCATTGCATCATTAACACAAATGACTATAACACAAAACAAAAAAGGTTAAGACCCCCTTGAAAATCTATGGATCTGTCGCTGATTTCTACAATTTATTGCACATTACTACTGCACTTATATAAGGATATAATCTACTAACGGAGAGGAACATGACGGGTGATCCTGCAATTTTGAGACCATTTACCCTTGGTAGACCCAGGGATATGATAGTGGATCAGGATTTCTACTGCTTTTAGGAAAGTGAAGTTCAGGTGAAATAACTTTTTTGAAGTCAGTCCAGTAGAATATAATTGTTACTCCGAAACTTTTTCCTGTGAAGATTCCGAATAATATATATACATGTAATACATCCACTAAAATTCTTCACATTCACAAGTATTTTGTACTCTGTTGTATATGAGCACATCAGCAAAATAGTCATGAGTAAACTTAATAAATTGACCAATCACATAGTTATATACTAAGTTTTGTTCCCTTTTAAGAAGAGGTCTGAGAATATTTAAATATACCCGTCCATGCCAGGTCCAAAAGGTTAGCCAAGAAAATTAGAAATCTCCCAGATCAGTTATTTAAATATAGTAATTTTGAAACCTGAAATCCTGCAAGTGAGTCTTGTAATATCTACATGAAGCTAACATAAGAAGATGGGAAGGCAACATTGAAGGAGATTGTCATTAGACTAGAATACAATGTATAAAAATACAACAAACTTTTTCAGTATCAGTTTTCATAAGTATCAGACAGGAGCTGATACTTCCATGTTAAAAAACACCAAATTCACATTTTATTTCTAATTCAAAACATTTACAGATCAAATAACCAGTTTAAGTTTTTCATTGGGTTGTTTCATTGTACAGATTGTATACAAAATTGTCACTTAACAATTATTTTTATTCTTGATCTGGTTTATCTTAACAGGAATGTCTCAAAAATACAGATTTGTATACAGAAAAGAATATAGTTCGCAAAATATATGGTGCATGTAGGCCAAAAAAATATTGGTTATTTCTGATCCTTGTATCACCTTTATTAAAATTAGATTATTAATTGTTCAGTCACTGCATGTAGGATCTAATAAAAATCTATTCTACTTTCTGTTTCATAATCCTCAGGGTTTTCTCCTTGAATAATGCTTTCAGAATCATGAAAGATGAAATCTGATTGGCTGATGAGAAAGTAGAATGGAGTGTTGTTAGAGCCTACATGCAGTGACTGAATGGAACAGTTGGTAGGTCTAATTTTAATTAAGATTTACCTTTACCATTGGCAATGTCTGAATATTATATGGATCAGTACTTAACTTTATAAATTAACTTCTTAATTGGCCACTAAAATTGATCACACAAGTTTGACACTTGACAATGACAAGTCTGGACTATTGTATCTGATCATTCCCACTGTACTGTCTTCAAAATCCTTACAGATAGTCCAATGGTACGCTATGTTAGAAAGAACTACTAGGTACTCAAATAATGCAAACTGGCTATAAACTGAAACAAAGAAAAAAATAGCAACATTAGATAAAACTATGCTCTTTTAATATAGGATATAATCATAAGTTTTAATATGGAATCTTAAAAGAGTTCAGTTGATTTTCAAAATACTGCATAGAAAAGTATTTTGAAATAAGAAATTTGTATTTTACATTAAAGAGAAGTGACAATGAATCAGAACTGTTATATCTGAAATATAAGGTTAAAACTATAAGATCTAGATGAAAAAAATTACATGGGTGAAAAAAGGAA
The DNA here is from genome assembly GCA_037379345.1 of Perna viridis. Lineage (NCBI taxonomy): Eukaryota > Metazoa > Mollusca > Bivalvia > Mytilida > Mytilidae > Perna > Perna viridis. Next base: position 3,343,970 of record CM074520.1, read on the forward strand.
AACAAAATGAAGTAAAGTAAAGTAATAAAATACAGTAATCTGACAGAATTCTAGTTCTTGTTTCACTGTGTTGGTCTCAGAGAAAAATTTGTATGCTTAATAAACACAACCAACCTAATCTGTGACACATTGATAGCACAATTTCAAATGAAAACTGAAAAAATGCTGGGTATTATTAAGTACTATTCTCTGTAAGAATAAGGCAGTTGTACAATAATGGTAGAAAAAAAACACCTTTTTCCATGAAATCTTTTATAATTCTATTTTTTTTCTGAAATGCAGAATTGGCATTCATTTCTTTGTGTCAGTAATTCACAGTAAAAAATATATGAAATGCATTGCAATTTCATCATCAAAGGGAGATAACTTACTTTCCCCATCATTTTATAGTAACTTTGAACTCACTTTCTTTGCATCCTCTGACACTTCTAAGATGAAAGAACTGTCAATTTGTGTACAGTAGACCATAAACTATGTGTCCACATTGTAAAATTTAGTTTTTTTCTGAGCATGATTCATTATTTTTTCAATTTTGCCCGATTCTTACTTTTGAACACTTTATCTTGCATATTTTTCAGCTTTTATCAAATATGGATAAGTTCACAAACACTAAAAAATTGTGTATTAGTATACTTAAAGCTAGGAGAAGGAAGGGTTATGAGGAAAGTGCATTCTCTGAAACTTTTTATTAAAAATAATTGTATTAATAACAGTTAAAGAAAAAAATCATCTTAATGATTTGAAGCAAATTAATTATTTATTTTCAAAGATGCCAAAAAAAGGAAAGAAAAAGGTTGAAAATGAATTGTGATTAAAACTCCATGCCTTAACTACAATTTTAAAACAAGAAATCTATTGTAGAAAGTTGGTGGAATTTTACCTAATGTAATCGTTTTGAGATTCTGTCTTCAATCAACTCTCGTGGAGCAACAGCATATATTGAGCCCTCATAGTCAATAAGAGCAGATGAGTGGAATGCAATGTTGGAAAAAACTACTAGGTATTCACAAGCAGCAAATAAGGAATACACTGCAAGAAAATATAACATTGTCGTTTTTTGTAGTTTTTTTTAATAAAGACACACACACAAGAATGATATTTGTCACGACACATTGTTTTATTTTTCTTGTTGTATGGTGAAAAAGCTGCAAGGGCTTTTAAAAGCTTGTCAGTTTTCACAGGCAATTAAAATAGAGGGGAGTGGGTGCATTGTCAAATACTTTGAATTTAATATTTTCAATTTTTTTCTTAACATGATGAAGCTAATAGAGCAGGGTGAAGGATACCGGTAATTATCTTTCAAATCAATTGAACTTCATAAAAACACATTTTTGTGTAATAAAATGCTTCAAATGAACAGCTTGATAGATATAACTATAAAGGTTGAACCCTGAAAAGTGTGACCAAATGTGTTTACAGTTGAGCTGCTCTAAATTAAAATTGAAATTAAATATTTGAAGTAGCACAGATTTCTTACACAGAATGAATGTGGTCAGAAAACTAAAAAAAAACCCAAAATTGAAAAATTGAAAAAAATTATTTAAAGGTTCAATATTGAATATGAAAAAAATGAAGCTTCAGCATATCAATCATTTATTAAACAAATCAACTGTTTTAATAACATTTTATAGTAAACTTATCCATCCTATGTAGATGTGCATGGAAGGTAATTATTATTGTCTGGTCACTGCAACCGGATGATTATCAACCGAACAATTTAAATCAAAATGGGGATATTTTTGTGAACTCACAGTACTTCTAGTCAATTTCTGGCCTCATTTTTAAATTAGTCCAAATTTAGGTTTAAAGGGTCCAAGAATTCATTTAATGTTGAAAACATAGTTTAATTTCAGATACTGATGATGCCAAACTTATAATGTGTGTCCAAAATCAAAAATCTAAATACACATAATAAATTATGAAAAAAAAACTACTGAAGAATTCAAAATTTTGAATGATGAAACTACAATAAAATGGGTAAACAAAACAATTCACACTTAATGCTAGATGGTACCTTTTTTTACCTTAAATTAAAAATACATGTAATAGTCCAGAAAACAGATATGGCTATGAATAACAATGATTTATTGTCAGTGATAATGCCAATGCCATATCATCATACAACCACAATTTGTTTGTAGTTGTATAAATTCCCTGAGGTACAATTTCATACACATATAATACCACTGGTACAAATTAACAATTTCAGACATTTCATTTCATTGTAACATCAATTGAGATTTTTCCTTTGTTCTTTTTCCCAAATATATATGAGAGAAAGACCAAGTATGCTCTAACTAGAAATCTTGTATGATATTGCATGAAAGGTCACGTATTCCCATAGAACTCAACTGGAAAACAGCCATGCAATATCATTCCTCATTAGCATTAACATTGAATACGGAAAAACTCCCCCTCTGACAAAAATGACTCTGCTTTTAAAGAACTGCCATGTATTTTAAGTACCATTCCATATAAATTCAGATACTGCTAATCTGTATAGTAAGGCAATTCATGCTGTAGAAAAACCGATGGAACAAACAATGCTTTTTCGGTCTACACATGCTACATTTTATGTGACAATAGTGCTTTCTGTATTTAGATCTGTTCTTTTGAAAAAAAAACTGCACTTCAATATCCTGCTAACATCAACCAATTCAATATCCCACTAAAATCAACCAATTCAATCTCCTACTAATATCAACCAATTCAATATCCTACTAAATTCAACCAATTCAATATCCCACTAAGATCAACCAATTCAATATCCCACTAAGATCAACCAATTCAATATCCTACTAAAATCAACCAATTCAATATCCCACTAAGATCAACCAATTCAATATCCTACTAAAATCAACCAATTCAATCTCCTACTATAAGTAAATCAAACCAAATCAAGAACAATAACTGTTGAAAAGTGCTAATTTCATGTACAATCTATAAAAATTTTATCTCAAAATCCTAACACCCAAATGAAAAAATAAGACTTGTGATGTGGTCTATAGCTAATATTGAACAAGAAATAAAAGTGAATTTGGCAGTTTTTTTGACATGCATGATTCACCTACTGTTTGATTTTCATAAAAAAGTACTGCTACTTGATATTTTATTTTGACTTACCACTAAATGAGAGTATGAGCTACACATGTATATTCCTATTTGGTCAATAATTGTGTGGTCAATTCATATCACAAATCATTTATAGCACCACCTTCCTCATTATCCAAATAGACTTCCCGCCCTGTGGGCTCCAAGCCTATTCGAATAACTCATAAGATCATGCTATAAATATAACTTATTCAAGAAATTATCGAAGTCATCTTTTTTTCAGTTGGGTACAAAAAGTTATTTCAATCTTTACAATCAGAAAATAAATTGAGCACTGGAATGGTTAAAATTTCAATTATAGCTTTTTTGATATTCTTTGACAGATAGAAAAATTACATTTATTTCAAATATTTTAAGTAATTGCTACAAAAAAAAAAAAAACAAAAAACAAAAAAAAAAAAACCCAAAACCCAAAAAATAAATATTTTTAAGATGATAATTTTTTCGTTACTTTAAAATTGCCTAGATAAGGGAGTTAATTGTAGTAATTATTATTTTTGTATAACTATCTGAATCCACTTCTTATTCCCTACAATGAATGATAACTGCATAGCTATTTATAGCAGTGATACAATGCAGACCTGTAAGTTTTGCTTATACACAGAATGAATGTTTATTCAAAGTTACAGGCACTTCATTGAAACATGTTAACTTTAATTTTTTTGGTAAATAGCAAATGCCACTTTACTCTGCACAATAACTTGCAAAATGAAAAGTTCTGAAAATGTTCACAAAATATGGAAAAGAATAATGCATTTGAGAACTGAAAAGACTACAATTTTGTAATTTTTCATTAAATTCTGACAGGCAGTCTTAAAGGAGTTGCACTAAAAAAATCTGAGAACCATTTATTTCCCAAATTTAAAGTTTTTAATAGTCCTTTTTAAATTTGTGGAATGCAAGTTTTCAAAGGGACGTAACCCAACAACATTGACAGTCTCATTATAGAAAGGAAGAACAGTAACCATTTTTCTTAGAAACAAACTATTTTCACTTCAGTAAGCACCTTATTGTTTGAAATAAGTTTTTTAAAAGTATCCAATTATTTACCATAGCTCCAATAAATCAAATATTTGAATTTGAAGTCTACTATTGTCTACTGCTCGGATAGTAAACCAGACCATAAGGTTGAACTATTTATTTCACTTTGCTTAAAATTTTAAGAATCGTGAATAAGGAAAAGGACTATAGCAGTGAGTAGAGGACAAAAGCTCTGCATTGTTTTTAATTTTTTTTTGGATGTAATCGATTAAGGGGCAATATCTCACCTCCAGGTTCACAGTAACTGTTGTGACGAATGTAAAGATATATAGCTACCATGAAACAGCTTATATTAAAAATGAACCAAAAAACTTTATAATGGAATGATTTCCTCTCCTGAAAATACAACAAGACAATTAAAACCTATCAAACATACAATTAAATGAATTACTGGTAAATTGAACGACTGATATTTTTCAAGTTTTTTTAATTTATAAGAAAAAAATAAAGATGGACAACAACATATGGGTTTGACACATTTTTCTAAAAAACACAGCAACAATTTGAAAATATTCCTTTCATGAATGTCACTTCCCTATATTCAATGAAATATATGAGAGTTTTTGTGGAACTATTATTAACTGATATACACTGGTACTTGTCTCAATGCAGATGAGGGTAACAGAGTTTTGATGGACAAGACCTAATTTACCTTCGACGACATTTGTCTCCCTTGACTTGTAAGTCCCCATCTGAATATAATACAGGAAAATAGCATATAAAATTCTGACGTAACCATAAATACTACAAAAGACTTCTCGTGGACACCTGTAAAATAAGATATACAATTTAAGCACAGCTCTACCATAAAACCAGACAGAAGCTTGTGATAAGTGATTAAAGCATATCTTAATCCCAAATATCTTTCAATTGGAAACCCTTCAGTAAGCCTCATAGAAACTGTATTTGACAATAAGAGTACAAATAAAAATTAGTCACTGGAGAAAATAATACTTAAAGTTTGGTTCAGAGAATTACGGGAAAATCACCCCCTCCTAAATAATGATTTTTTGACACTATAACCAGTCAAAAACTAGAAATTGCCCCAAACAGGACTAATACCACCCACAGTGTTTTAACCCTGAACATCTGAGGATCAATGATGTCAGAGAATTCATATTGGATACAATTTTTATAGGGGATAAACTAAGCACTTTTGACACAGAATTTTGCTGCAATTTCTTAAACACCCAACTTCAAACAATAATCAGTACTATATTTTTTTGGGGTTGACAACACAACAACAGAATGTGACTGCAAATTAACTAACATAAATTTCTGACAATATGCACATCCCGATATGGTAATCTAACAATCCACTGAGTTTCATTAAAATCCTGCAAGTCATAAAGGAAGGAGTTGCAGACAATGCATAAGATAAGTTTTGCTAAAAAAATGCATGAGTTCAAACAGCTGCCATTTCTGCAATTTTCGTCCAAACATAAATTCCTGACAATATGTACACCTTGATGTGGTTATATTACATCCAACAAAGTTATATAACAATGCTGCATGCTGCTCAGAAATAAGTTTGGACAGACAGGGTAAAACCTATAATTATTTCACAATACATGTATATGGCAGATCCAAAGAAATAACGAAGGAAGAGTTGTTTATGGGGTGTAACAAATATGTTGGACCAGTTTCAATTCAGATTATCTTGAGATATGATGAATCACCCCCTGTCTGATTTTTAGACAGACCCATTCTTAAATACTGACTCTAATTTCTGAGAAAATCAGGTGACCAGAAGGAGTTTAAGCAGTAGACTATTTCTAGTAAAAAATTCTAAGATATTCAACTTCTCTTACAGTAATACTGCCTGAATCCCTTACATGGAAATTTTAGATACCTGGTGGCCATATCATTTCATCAAGCAAAACAAATAGAGGATCATTCTCTCCTCATTTTAATCTACTGGTAGTTAAACTTGTTTTGATTAGTAGCAAGGATATGTCACAAAATATTTCACAAAAAGATTCCAATAGCAGGCAAAGCTACCAATTCATTCATTAGAGCCACAGAAAAAAGTTGATTGTAACCCTACTGAAACCACTGGTTGCAAACGAATCAAATGCTGAAACCATTGGTTGCAAAAGAATCATCTTCAAAAATTGGCGATCAGAAGCTTGTAGCCTTTTTTATCAAGGGTAGTAAAAAATTTATACATTGTACTGAGACATACATCATTCCTGTCAAGATTTGTTTTAAGTAAGGTTTTAATCACAATTTTTAGTGGCTGCAGCCATTTAATTTGACCTACTGACCCCCAAATTAGTAGATGTATCTTCGTCAATAAAATATCAAACAAAGCACACTTCATTAAAAAAACTGCAAATAAATGGTATATTACTAAACCATTTATTTGGGAGGAATGAAGTTCCTAGAAATATAATTTTTGTTTGATTCCATCATCTTATATTTTTAGATCATATAAAGTATTAATTTGCAGTGTAGACCTGCAATGAAAATCATAACTTACCAAAGTTTTCTATAGATGATATATAAGTCAAATTAACTAAAGCAAGTATTTCCATAGTATTTAACACTGCACAAAGCCCAGCTAAAAATTTGTAAAGACTGTTTCGCACTCCTACATGGAACTGCGTGTAATAATTATAATATCCCACTGTGATTAAGAAACGTGGACTGCTATGGAGACCTATGCATATCCTCCAAATATAACGTTGTGGTGTGTATCCTCCAATCGCTGAACTAATGGATGGTAAATAATTTGCCACCTAAAGTAAATTTATATTCTGTTATTAGAATTTTTCTCAATGAATTAAATTTCAATCAAAATGCCTGAGTAAAATTTTATAAAACAATTTTTTTTTGTTTCCATGATTTGTATTAGTTTTTCATATCTGTTTCATCTTTTATAACTCATACATTTGAATAATTCACTAAACAGCTGTGCTATATGATTACTCAGTCATAAGTGAATGTACATTGTATACAGAAAATGCATTTCCTACTTAGATACAAATTTAAAAAAATTACATTATAACCATGCTCAAATAGACTACTCAGTACTGGTTGAAATATGGTGCAATAAGGTGTTCTTTGATAGCAATGTTTAAGCAAATAAAAATCATCCACATAAACAGTGTAAGCACAGTATAATAGATATAAAAGCACAAGTAAAGTGTACATTTAATGACATACAGCTAAATACAGAAAGCACAATAATAAACACAGTGTGCTCACAACATGCCATAAGACAATGATTATTTCAGGAGATACATTAAGTATTACAATATCAAAATTTTGCAGATTTGACTATCTAGAAATTAGTTAAATGCTTGCTTTCATTTTGTGGTGAACAGATATACCAGTATACAAATTTCCCTTCAGGTAGAAGTTGGTTGAATTATTTATATAATCGAGAAAGTAAATTTTTGATTTTCGACCATTTTTAAAGCAATTATCAAACAATAGTGCCAATAAGGGTTGAAACAAAATGTATATACATTGTATTGTTAACAAATTTGTTTTGAGGTGATTAAATTGATGAATTAACAACATAATAGTTACCATTGAAATAGGGTACTGGTATACAAAAAAATGTATTTTTATAAACTTTTTTTTATTTCGAACTACTTAAATGAAATTTTCATTATTAGGTATGTGTTGTGCCCACTATGTTTACATTATATACACTGAAGCTCCACTTGCAATAAACATGTGTACTCAAATGCATGCATTTTAGTAATTAGTTCAGCTAAATGAAGCATGCAAAAACACAAAATATACCGATAAACCTTGCATTCTTTCCAAAAATATTAGTTACATTTTTTTGTCAAAGACCATGCTTAAATAGTTCATCTGACGTTAACCTTAACATATTAAGATGGGTTGTTCCCCCTCCCCCCCCAAAAAAGCAAAAGAGAATGTTTCTGTTTTTGAAGTAGAACTAAGAATTCAAATTGAAAACAAGAGAATGATTGGAGTATGATAGATTTGTTTGTTTGTTTGTTGGGGTTTAACGTCCGAGCAGCAATATTTCAGCTATATTCAGACAATGAAAATGAAATGGATGATAAAATGAACATGAAATGAAAAAGAAGGATGGGTCACAAGGATAATAGGGTCGACAAATTTTGATTGCCACTGGAAAAAGGGGGGATGGGTAAGGTCGGGCAATTTAGCCTCCTGTGGCGGAGCGCAAAGGTTCCTACTCCTATCAAATACCACAGCAGGGTTCTTTAACGTGCGAGGAACGTGGCATCTTTCCCAACACGGTGCACCACTATGGTTTGCGGTCAGGTTTTCCGTATTATAGCCTGACAACCCCAAAATGTAACACGCCAGGGGTACCCCATTCCACCACCTGGGGCACACATCCCAGTTGCTCTGTGGGCAGAGCGCCTAGCCCCCGGCTAGGTTTTTGAGCACTATTTAGTTGCCTTATATGACAAGCTTAGCGCTGCTGCAGGCCTATTCTTTTAACACCCGGACCTGCGCAGGGCGGAGTCTGATAGATAGATCTAAATCCATACCAAGAACAAGTTTGTATGGGAGTTACTGATGTAAAATAACTGGGGAATACATATAACAGGCTGATTTGCATCAAAACAATATAACAAGGTTGAGAGATCAAAGCCTGCAATATCTTTGTCTGAGTCTGCCTCCTATAACAGCTTTAATTTTTTCCAATTAATTATTAATTATTAAAGCATACCCTACATAACAGAACTAAAATCAGTTTCGTTTATGGACAAGACAGGAAGTCAGCTTTGACTGTGGAGTGGTAGGGTAAGTCAGTTAGGATTGTGGGCAAGAGGATTACAGTCAATTTTTATGGTGGATAGGAGAAGTAACAGTCAGTCAGAGTTGTATTCACTATGGGGTTACCATACAGTTAGTTTCGACTGTGGACAGGAGGTTATGGTCATTTGGCAGTGGATAATGTAGGGGTGTGGTACAGTCAGTGGTGACTGTGGACAGGTTATGGTCATTCGGCAGTGGATAATGTAGGGGTGTGGAACAGTCAGTGGTGACTGTGGACAGGAAGGTTATGACCAGTTGACAGTGGATATCTCTTGATAATTAAGTTATATTGGGGGTGGGATACACTGTACATTTGAATGGTTTTCTGAAAATAAGGAATAAGAACAGAGAGAGCAACTATACAAAAACCAGCCAATAACAGAAAATATACAATTTAAACTACAGGAAAAGCACACAGGCTACATCTACAAAAGTAGATTTGTATTTAGAGAAACTGACAGCTGAAAGTGTGTACATTGTACATGTACATTTGTAGAAATTGTATAATGTCCTAAATACTGACATGGTCATTGTAAAATAAAGTTGCCACATGTATATACACACAAGTTTTACCATGTTACCTTGCTTCTATACTGAAAAAAAAATACAACATAATCATATATCAGTAAATGAGGAAACACTATAATGCTGAAAAAAAAAAATCACTAACTAAAATAATTAATAATATACAAAATATATAGTGCAGAACTATAATACAAACCACATAAATATCAATATGCATTACAAACTATTTGTCTAATCTAAATGTACATAAACCTAAGTCTTGTGTAGGCAAACAACCGAAAAAGGGGACAACTCAATTTCTTTTAAGCCTCCCAAACACCAGATATATACTTCCAACAAGTAGAATGTCTACTAAATAAACATATATAACATCAGTGGTGGATCCCCTCTTTTAGGAAAATTTTTGTTACTTTCAAGTAAATATTTGCTAAAATGAGGAAATTATAGCCTGGTAACCCTCCTTCTGTTCTTTAATGTTCAAATTAACAGATTTTCTCTCTAGAAAAAAAAATTATACAAGAGTTCAAAGATTAAAAACAGCACTCCTATTCAAACAAAGTTTACCCTAACATTAAGAATATACATGTATAACCTCTTCAAAAGGATGTTGCAATGCCGTATTACTGTAATTCTTTTCCTATATTCTAAAACTCATTTGGTCAATATTTGGGCCAAGGAATCAACCCCCTTTTGGTTTAAATGCCTACACAAAATTAATTTTCTAGACATTCCAAACTATGAACATGTACTTTGCTCATTTCTTGAAATCTTCAGTACACATGCATATAATAACTCTTTTTTAGTATATGGCACAAAAGACAAGAAGATATAAATGAATTCAAGCACAAAAATTGTGTTGACGAAAAAGAAAAGGGCATAAATGGAACATTAAGTGATACCAGCCATGTAATGGTGAAAAAAGGGGGAAGGCAAAATGTTAAAACTCGAAACCTACACTTGAACTAAATCTGTATTTTACTGAATTGAACATCTGTAGAAAGTTTAAAAAAATCCATCGAAAAATAAAGAACTCTGAACAAATTCTTGTATGATGTATTTATGTAGTTCCTTTTTAGTACCAAAAGATTGATATAAAATGAAAGTAAAGAAAGTTTATCTGTGGAAACATAAAGACTAAATGGTAAGTGGTAGTCAATATGGGAGGCTAATTTTTGTTTTAATTGATCATCACCCAGTGACAATGACATAGTTAAAAGACAAGAGACTCATGAGAGTCTGATTTGCTAATCTGGTAAGAAAATTTTCTCTTTGGCCTTTCAAGGCTATAATAACTCAAATAAAGAGTAGCTATTCATCTTAAGCCCTATTATACAGTTGTCAAAAGGATCATTTCACCATTTGAAAGTTCTTTTAATTTATTTGGTTTTCAGCTTTAAGCTACATCTCATGAAATGTGTTCGTGGGATCATGTAATGTGCAGCATGCCATTCCTGTGTGCATGTCTTTTGCGTGTGTGTCATATATCTTAGACCCTAAAGGCCTTCTGTAGGCCTTGGAACCAATAAATTATATTTTGATGTGAAAAGCTAGAAACAACATAAAATTTTCACTTTAAACCTTACTAAGGCAATAACTATAACAACCAGTCATCATACAAATTAGTCCACAAGGTCATTTGTAGGTCAAAAGGTTCAGTTCCTCAACTGAGTTTCAGTGATATTGTGTATCTTATATTGCATCAGAAAACTAAGAATTTTAAAAACTTTAATGGTCCTAGAGGGTATATGGTTACATTATGTGTAATGGAAAGAAAAATGAATGTAGCAGTAGTTGCTGAATATCATTTTTATTTAAGTAAAGAATGGTAAAGTTCTCAGCTCTTTTGCAATAAGAAAAGGAGATGTGAAAGATCCATTGATCCCTATATATTTAGATAGGTAATTTAAAAGAAATACTGCATGTATTGGGAAACAGGTGACGTGTAAAGATCATGAGTGTAGAATTTTAAAATGCACAAAAGGACTACTTCTCACAAAATTGGACCACTTTTTCACTCAACATAAATGTCACTAAATATAGTTGCATTTTAAGAGCATTTTCAATAATTAAGAAATTATAATATACCCCAGAATATTACAAATTAATATCTTTTGTATTCTGAATAAGAAACAGCTGCTTTGCAAAATGAGCTTGAAGTTTTAACACTAATTTAAGCATAAATTGTTGTATGAACAGAAACACACATACATTGTACCTCACTTGTTTATAAAAAAAAATTTAGTAGATTCATGATTTTGTTTTCTTCTATTATCAACGTGCTTTTTTTTGTTTATCTTCTTATGATTATAACTCAACAATTCAATCATGAAGCAGGGATTCATAATAATGACTATATTAGAAGGTTATTGGAAATGGCAATCCTGCTCTTAGATTTTTATTATTTTTTTCAATCTTTAATGATTGTTGTAAAAATATAATTCCATAAACTCTGCCGCTGGCTTTATAACTTTCTTCTGAACGCTTTAGTAAAAGGCACCTGCATTTCATTCATTTGCAAGAACTTTGATTTGTGATCTCAAATTTAATACCTTACAACGTAATCATGCAGAAAATACTGGACCATTCCCACACATACATAGGATGTACATTGTATGGTCACTCACTATCTGACACACTCATTTTGAACAGAAAGATTCCAATGTGGCAAATAGTGTGTATAATTTGCATTCATTTTTAATGAATAACTTCTAAAATATTATTTTCAAGACAATTAAACCATATAATTTGGTTTAATTTGGTTTTTGTTCCTTTTACTGAGTTAGCTCCAGGATGGTTATCTGTGAACTAATTGAGTTCCGAAAGTACATTTGTTCTCTGGTTTTTAGTATTGGGTGCGTTCAAGGATAATGCATGGGTACTATTTTCATTTTACAGTAGAGCAATTTTATTAATACTTTTCAAAGATATATGAATCCATATCCTTCATTCCTCGACTCCCTTGATACACTAGTCTACGAAAATCAAATTTTGTAGATTAGTGTATCAGGGGAGTTAAGGATATGGTTTAAAAATTTTTATCGTATTCAATTGAACTTTTAGATGTAGAGATGTTCTAATCAGTTCTGCTAAGCATGCAATGTTTGTAGTTTTACTATTTACTCCAAGGATTTCTTTTATGAATTTCAAATGTAAGTGTTCATATGAGTCATTGAAAGTTTTTCCAGCTCCCCAGACCTCACTTCCAAAAAGAATAACAGGTACATGTATTACCAAAGTGTCAAATAACTTTTCAAGTAAATTACAAGGAACATCTATAGATATGACTTTTTTTTATTTTAAACCAGGCCTTTCTTCCCTTCTCCATTAGGTTATTTTTTGATAGATTCAAATTATCATTGTAGTTAAATGTGATGCCCAGGTAGCAGTAAGATTTTACTGTTTCTAGCATATTTTTATCAATACTGAATTTTACCATTTGAATTGAATATTATTATTTTTGATTTTTTTTATGTTTACTTCGAGTTTCCATGATAAGCAAAAATCATTAAGAATGTTAAGTGCATTTTGCAGGCCTTTTTCTGTTTCTGACAGCAGAATTATGTCATCTGCATACATCAGTGATGTAATTTTTAAATTACCAATTAATATTGGTTCAGTGTTTCCAATTTTAAGTTGATCAAAGATACCATTTATAAACAGATTAAAAAGGGTCGGACTGAGGACATCACCTTGTTTAACTCTGCAACTGGAGGGAAAATATTGACTTAAACCGTTTGGGAATTTAATTCGGCATTTTGTGTTTTGATACATAGAATAAATGATATTAAAAATTTTATTTGGGACTTTATGTTTTGATAATATATTGAAGAGGCCCTCTCGCCAAACTGTATCAAACACCTTTTTAAAGTCTATAAAGGCAACAAAGACTTTCTTTTTCTTTCTTTTGTAGTTATCTATTATTGATTTTAAGGTAAAAATGTGATCAGTAGTTCTTGATTTTGGCTTGAATCTAATTTGATTTTTTTTTTTGATTCAATAAATTGATACAATCTTCCATGAATAATTTTATTAAAAAGTTTACCTAGATTGGAGGTAATTGATATCCCTCTATAGTTTGATGGGTCTAATTTATCTCCTTTTTTAAATATTAAAGAAATGTAGTTCTCGTTCCATATTTTAGGGAATGATCCTGTATTGAATATTAGGTTAAATAGTTTACATAGTGGTTTCAGTAAGACTTGTGTACCACACTTGATCATTTCATTTGAAATTAAATCAGCTCCTGCTGATTTGCCATTTTTTAGGGTCTTTATTGCTTTTAATATTCCATTTGAGTCTATTCTGTTGTTGAGAGTGTGTTCATTACTGAGATTTAATTAAGGCCAATATGCCATGTATGTTAAGATTAAGAATTACAAAGTTCAAAGAGATTAATTAACTTATTATCAAAACACACACCAAGCTCAGACTAAATTCATAAAAAAAATCTTATTTTTTCTCTCAAAAGTGTTCAATATTTGAATAAGTCATATTTATAAAAAAAAAAAAAAAAAAAAAAAAAGCAATGATCCTTATAAATCATGTTTTACATAATAATACATTTAACAATCCTTGTACTAAATTTTTATACAAGGATTGTTGGCAGACAAGTTAATCCTAACTGATTTAAAGATGCACCTTGCAATGAGTCGATGTCGATGACTCAAAATCATAAATGATTGACCAGATAATGCAAAAAATTGCCCCAAATAGTGGAAGAAATAGCATTCCTTTAATTAGTTGGGGGACTCTGATTTGGAATAGCAACCCATTGGTGCCCATCTTCTTTCCCTGTGGTTTGGTTCAGGGGTATTGTAGTATAGGGGAGAGAAACCCATTACAAAAGGTGTGGAAGATTTTTTGGGTATTTAGTAATACCATTTCTGAAACGGACCTTTTTACTCTACATTGACTTAGGTACTTTTTCATTACTATCTGACGGTGTAGTATAAACAAACTTCGCCGTTCTAACAGCCCGTGACAGAGACTCATTATAAATATAGATTTCATGCTTCTTTACCTGAATTAATATTTTAATCAATATATATGACAAATGTTTCTAAAAGATGGCTGTCAATATTCCTATTTTTCATGCCTGGTCGTTCAAACATTTAATTTTTTTCATTTACTTTACAAAGTGGTTTTGTTCTTTCAGTTGTTACAGTCTGGTATTGAATTAAAAAAATGGATGTTTATATGCGTAAACTGAATGAATGGAATGTATTTGGATGCAGGGGTTCTGAAACGCCCTTGCATCACAACACATTTCATTAATATATTCTGTGCATATAAACATCCAATTAATTCAGATTCATGGTTATTTTTTAATTAAATTAATTTGATCATGTAACTTTTACACTTATTTTGCAACTTGTTTGACCAAATAAGACATGGACGTATATTCCTAATAGTATTATATAGCTCGGAATAAAGCTATATCTAACCTCTGAATTCCACGATAGAGGTATATTTCGGCTTTATCATAGATGTTAACAGGTTCAATATGGGTAAAAATCAATGACATTTTTATTGAGAAGTTGTGTAGGATATGTTAACAGTTTTAGATGTACATCTTAAAGACTACTTTTCAATTTTTGTGTGAGCACATTTTGTTTTCGTTTCGGTTTATGTAGTATAAACTGGCTCTTTTCCTTTGTTATTCGTTGGTGTCTTTATTTCCTCTTTAAGAAATATATTGACAATACCTTAAACAATTAAATACAAACTTAAGATGCATGGTAATCAGAAAGTCAACATGAAAAAAAAAATCATTAAAGAGTACACATGTAAAATGATGCATATATAAACACATATGCATGCGTATACCTAGTATATATACATTGTAAGTTTAATTAGGTGTTTTCTGCATTAGCGTTTGCCCTGGAACTCAAGAGTAAATTACACTTTCCAAGGCATTGCATAACATGAATGTGTTATTGTCTCATGAAATTGTATGAATCGACTTCGATTGATGTCAATGGTTTTCCTAAAAGTACTTCAAGACCTGAAGATCTTAAAAATAAAACATAAAGTTGACCTTTTTATTTTCCTTTTAAAATAAACTCTTGTAGTTTATAATAAGACTGATTTTTTTTAAGGTTTGCTTTAAAATAAGTCTCATGATTGCATTAAGATTCATCTCACAGGTTCTGTCAGGTCTAATATAGTCAACATTCATTCGTAAAAATATATTTAACTTCTATATTTATTCAGATCTAAAACTTTATCACAAATATGTCCACATGGTGAATTTACTCCAAAATTTATCTTCCTCTACATATGACCTGAAACACAGAAAATAAATTTAATCAATAAGATTCGGATAATCATTTATTTTAAGGCAATAACTGAATGGTCAGATACGTATGAAGCATCAGTCCGCATCATGAATATCAGTCCAAATGAATTAATCATATGTACAGTTTATCATTGTGTAGGTACCTTGTTCCATCCATTGAATTTATTCATAACACCTTTAAATTCAATGTGAACATATCAAATGGCATTATGCAAAGTTTTGATATGCAAAATTTTCAGTAGTACTACATGATTTGACGCTTAAAACATTTTACTGAAAATCAAAAATATATATTATCCATATAAATGTAAATGATATAATTATAACATCATGATATTTACTTTAATTGTTCATAGTAATTCATTAATGACCACTACAACAGACAACTCTGTCTGAGCTGAAGGCATTAATTGCCACATAAACAAAGGGGGTCAATTTGTAAACAAACAATATATTGATCTTTACTGATGGTTTTAAAACGACCAAATTTAGTAGTAACACATTTCTATACTGTTAAGAAGCCATAGATATTGCCACGAAAGTGAAATTATAGAAGATATTCAATATTATTCCGAAATTTCTTATTTGTCGTTTGAACTCTCCGTTCCTCCCCATTATAACCAAAATTTCAACTGCTGATTTCGGTAATATGCTTCATTCTACAGCTATATAAAATAAATAGTCAAATTTGTTGGCATATATAAATTTCCATTTCCAAAATTAGCCCGATATATCCATGGAATTAAAAGAAATCACACTTTAAGCTAACCATTCTATACCTACTTGGTCGATCCGCCATCTTGGTATCCTGTGTTGCTCATCCCTGTTTGGTTTTTTATCTTCGTCGAAGTCAGTA
This sequence comes from Perna viridis, assembly GCA_037379345.1. Classification (NCBI taxonomy): domain Eukaryota; kingdom Metazoa; phylum Mollusca; class Bivalvia; order Mytilida; family Mytilidae; genus Perna; species Perna viridis. The sequence continues at coordinate 3,360,574 of CM074520.1, forward strand.
AAGTGTTTTAGATCAAGGCTTTTACATCGAATTTTCAAGCGCTTTATTGAACACAAATGTGTCAACATTAGACCTTGACCTTTACCTTTCAACGTGTAAACATTCGTGGAATTAGAGGAAAAAGAAACTTATTGTTGTATTTTGTGCGCTTTGATGGGTTGTTTGGTAATTTAAAATGATGCAACAAATACGGGAGTTATCATTCTATCTTGATAATTTAGCAAGAAATGCTGTCATGACAGATTTAATACCGAATAAAACGTATACATGGTTCTTTTTAATTTTATGAATTGACCAGAGACTGCATTATTCTTCCAATTGTCTTATGAAGATACTATAAAGCCATAATGTCAGGCTCAAAGATCAGTAACCAGGATAGGAAAGACTTGGAAAAATTTACTAAATTTTTGATTTATAAAAGTCTACAAATTATAGTGCAGTCCAGACTAGGCGAAAAAATAGTGACAAAATCAAAACTAAATGCCACAGGAGCAGACTGGGTAAGTAAATTATAGTTCCATGTTATTTAATTTTATTGTTGTGGAAATCATATTTTAATAGTTGGTGGTCATCGCCTATATCAGTGAGCACCATTTTTCTGAAGCGGGTCTGGTTCTTGACCACAACAAGTAGAGCAATGGAACTGTGGAAAAAGATACATGTACATACATTTTTGTAAATCCACATCCAACATTTCCTGATCCTATAAATTTGAATAAATTATATGTACACAATTTCATGTTTTTTATGTATAAGCCATATATATCTATAAAAATGTTTTAGCAATGAATGACTGAAGTCATATTGATAGGTTTCAAACATAAAAATAAGCATAGTAATCAGGTATATGTACAAGACACAGCCATATGTATACAAACTACAAACAAACTATAAACAAGACAAAAATGAAGAAATATATCTCACACTTGATACAATCGTACATATTAAAACAGTTGTACCTTTCTATTTGAAAAAGCACACTACGCTTTAAAATGCCCTCTTCCCTGCACCCCTCTATTTACAAATCCTAGCTAGAACACTGGTGATGTCATATTCACTTACATGTATTTGCATATCATTAAGTGTGAAATTGAATGGCAAATAAACAACTAATTGAACAATTGTCAATTTCATGATTAGAATCCCATTTTTCAAAACTTAATAACTTTATTGTTTTATATCCAATTTTGGGTATGTAAAATGTTTCATTTAGAAAATAATTCATAATTCGTACTGAATGGGAATTAATTATAACTCTTTTGCCTGAAAAGTAAATTTGGAATAATAATTATGTGTATACCACTATTTTCATGGAAATATTGTATTTAAACTCATCTATAAACCTAATCACAGGTAAGTGATGAACTCTCCTGTATTTACTGAAACACATAATCTTTTACTTAACATTTTTATTTTTTTGGTTTATAGAAATGTAAAATTTCCCCCTAAGGGCAGTCACTTATTTATTATTTCTACACTGAGTATATCGGACATGATTTTCTTTTGTTTTTTAGCGGATTTCCGCTATTTCAGATCCGTATTTTACCATTATGATTCTTTTTTTTTATTTTATATTTACTTCCGATTTTGCCGATTTTCACTTTGGTGGTTGACCTTGTATAATCGTCTCTGGTATATTAACCAAAAATTACAAGACACTTGAAAATATAAGTAATAAGTGTGTTTAAATCTCACCACGCAAAATACGAGAAAGCATGAGATTCCAATCCTGTCTACTATTAAAATCCTTGGTAGATGTGCATAAAAGGGTTGATTATTAAAAAAGTTACAAATGTACATGTACATGTAGGTCTTAAAATGTACATGTACTTTATATCATTTTCAGACCTTGTGAAATGGCTATCCTCTCTGTTGTACAGTACTAACACACATTGAACCTACATTGTAGATAAATATGTACAAATGTTTTCATTGTAATTACATAATTTGTGTTTATGACATTCAAGAATATTTGAAAAAAAGATAAAGAAATGAACCGTATTTTCAAAACATAGGTTTGGTTTATTGCAAACGGTTATGATTAGTCACCATTTTTTTACTATCCTTCCCTCTTTCGTCTACCATGGACTTTACTTTTTTATGAGAAACTTGGTGGGTGTTTCTAGAAAACCAGAGAACGCTTACCCTACTGGTGCACCTGGTCCATGCTCCCAGTTTTTAGTGGAGTACGAGTTGCTCATTTGCTTTTGTTACTCTGTATGTATGATTGTAGTTATTTTATGTTCTTTGTTGTGTATGTATGTTTCCATGTCTGTTCTTTGTCCCTGGATTACTTTTGATTACTGCTATAACCTTGGTTCCCTTGATTTCTCTTTTACATGGGTAACGGTAGGTAATTTGGCTCCATGCTGTCATTTGGCAGAAGGGGAAAATGAACATTCAGGAATTTTGTGTGAAAAAAAAAGAATTAAAGTCATCAAGTACATTTATCATTGTCATACCCAGTAATGTTAAAATTCCTTAGCTTCAATGGTATACATGGGTAAGTATGACCCTGTAACACTGAACATGGAGTGTCACCTTGTGTTACCGTTTTGGTTCAATGATTAGTACATGTGTACTAGCAGTATTTACCAAAAAAAAAATAGTTTTTAGTTAATAGCTATATAGAGTTGTCAATACCCGTGAAATGTTGGGATTCTTAAAATAAATCATTGCTTCTAAGTCTTGAAGATGCATTCATTATTATTTTCAAGACTAGAGTTGACAGCATGATTTTTTAAAGATATTTATTCTCAAAAGAGAATATGCAGTAACATAAAATAATAATATTAACACATAAGAAGTCTCCAATCAGTTACATGTACTTAAAATATATATCTTAAGGACATGAAATGGTACCTGGCACAGTGCCAAATATTTTTAGGGTATATATTATTTAAAAGCAACATGAAATGGCCATAATTTTTGTGTAAATATTCAGCATTGAACTGTATTTAACTATACTTAACAAGGGGACCTGCAGACAGATGGACATGCATCTTTTTGAAGGTTATCACATTTTACCTATTTATTTTGTTTATGTATCTTTCACAATTTATTGTTTCAGTTTAATTTAGCAATAAAGGACATTTCTGAAGTTCACAGTGAGGCTAAGAAGACCTTATCTGGACAGAAAACTTTACTTGGACAATGTATATGTGTAGAAATTTCTTTAAAGACAGCTGAAGGCGAGACTATGATTTTAGAGACTTGGTACATTGGCCTCAACAATGAAAACTGTGATCCAAATGTCAAAGTTTGTTATGCTGTATACAACAGGATGAGTGTGGCATTAAAGTCTCTATTGAGTGTGTCACGTGTTACTCCTGCGTATAAACTTTCTCGTCAACAAGGAGCCGATGATTTTGTTATCTGTTATAAGATTTACAATGGTGAACCTCAGTTTTTCATGCTAGGCGATGACTACAAAACTGCTAAAGTTGGGTCTGTGCCAACGCCAGTGGGAACTATCAACATTAACTTGGCTTACAGAACAAAACTGCTTATTACTCCACAGAAGACAATGAAAGAGATACCTTTTGAAGTAAAAGATGACCATTTCAAAAAGGACAACAGCCCTAAACGACCAACTACTCCAAAACCCTGTTCACTTGGATACAAAAGGAAGTAGGTGAACATATATCAGGATGGTTTAAATGTTATAATTGGCTCATTGTCCTGTCTAAAAATATGCCAGATCCAGAGTATCATTTCATTGGTTTTTAAATACATATGTACAAAGTACTGGCATCAAGGCCTTTACCATCTCCAATACATTTATTCAAAGACCTTTACTGTACCTTGTTTACGTATTCAGGGGCGAGTCCTCCCTTTTTATTGGAAAATTGGTCATTTTCAGGTGTAAAATTGACTGGCACCTCTCCTTTTCGAAGTGTCTGGATCCACCCCTGCTAATTGGTGATCATAAAATGTTTAGTTGCAAAATGATTAGTTTCCAATACATCTGACACTTCTTAGGTGTGAAGGATAGGCCAGCATATCAGATTTAGAATACCTTTTACCGTAACTCAGAGTTTATCTACATTCAGAAAGACAAGTTAGGCTGTTACATAGGGTATGAAATTATTTATAATGAGAGTTCTTGAAGGCAAATGAGGAAGCATTTTTATACGACTGAATTTGTGGTCCTATAATGGTATCATGGGATAAAAACAAATTCTTTGAGCAGTTTTCCTGACTCTTTGTTGAAACCAATTTGTATCTATTGCTGTAACCTTTATTTCAATTTAAAAAAAATGATAACAGTTGAATTAATATAAATAGAAATGAGGAAATATTTAGTAATTTTTAACTTCATAATCAGTTTTACACTTTAAAGTGCAGTAAAATTATTGCCCTTTTCACAAAGATTGAAATTCTTCCTGTTTTGGTTTCAATTGTGTTTGAACCTATGATGAAGATGGTAATGTAGTATGTAACCATCCAAAATAGCTACATGTGTCTAAAAATAATTATTTGGGAAGTTTAAACAAAAGATAAAAAACCTTCGTATTTTCAAACAATGTGTGCTGATACTAAGGAGTAGTAGAGAAAAATGCCTTCATCTATAAATTCACTACTTACTGGTGATATATAGTAAGCCTTGAACAAGGTATATAGGAATAAGAATTGTAATGTTTTTCATTGACAGTTGTTAGTAATAATCTGCAGCACTATGTAACAATTGATAAAGTAAGGGAAAAGGGTAATCTCAGTTTATTCTCATAGTATTTTAAAAAAATGAAATGAGGGAATTTTTTTTAGACTGCTGCAATAAATTTGTACACATCCATTTAGCTGTAGATAGTCTTACATTAAAATTAATTAATATCTTCTTGCCTTCTGAACTTTGACATGGTTAGGGTGATGCATCATTTTGGAACAATACTTGTGTAATCTGTAGCTGTAAATTAAGACTTGATTATTTAAATACCCCATGATCCTCTTTTAACGTTAAAACAATTGTACAAGCAAATGAGTTCTACTTGGAACCTCTTTTATCTTGCCAAATTAACTTTTCGAAGTATAAACGGTATTTATTTAATGTAGGTCATACCGGTACCTATTACACAGAGCATTCTGTTCTTTTATCTTGCAAAATCATGTAGATAATATTTTCAATAAACTAATTGTGTTTGGTAGATTTTTCTTTTATGATCATTTGCATTTTGTTCATTCAAATATTTTCATCAATGGCAGATAGATTTTCTATGTACCATCCTTATTTGCATATTGCTGCTTCAGTTATTTAGACGTTTGGTTTTACCCAATCATGAGTGATCAACATCATGCTAAATTGTACAATAAAATGTATACTGTTAAGTTACAGACATAAATGGTAAAAAATCTTTTTCATGGGGAGATAATTGGCTAGAAAATCTTTCAAAGGGGATTTGGAAAATGTTTTATCAGAAATGAAATGGGAATTTTAGTTTTTTTAATATTACAAGAAAAAAGAGTTTGGTGACTCCCAGTTTCCTTTTTGAAATATGAAAGAATGTAACTTAATTGATCTTTACATAAATTTATAAGAAATTGTATTTACCAGTTTTTTTTATAGTTTGTGAAAAAGTGAAAATTCTGTACAGTGTCCATATAAAATGTTGTAAAAAAGTATCTGGTAATCAAGTTTGGTGACTTTGTTTCTGAAGTATGTTCATGCATGGTCATTCTTGTGAAAAACTAGGAAATTCTACATGTGTATCTACTGGAAATATTAGGTATGATTTACCTTAATGGTGTAAAACTTTTTTTTTATAGAAAGGAAAAAAAAAAGGGGGATTTTCTGTGTGACATTTACATGCATAATAAATAAATATATTTGTTATCTTTTGTTTGATATTTCTGTTCTGAAGTAAATATACAGTTCTGTTTGAAAAAGTTAAACTTTTAACATTACATGTATGTTTATTACGACCAGATCTGCCGTTATCAAATAAAAATGTCCTCATCATGTGCTATAGTATTAATCACATTTTAACACCTTTTGATGCCTTCCAAATATAAACAAACTACATATGTTATTGATTCACACATCTGTGATATCCATCAGTCACAGGTTCTACTTTGTTTCTCCATGCAAATGCTAAATGTGTTTACAAAATGTATTATGGTTTAATTATATGGGAACTATATTAGAGTGTACTAAGTACTAAAACATGATACAAAATACTAAGAGATTTTTTTCAGTTGTTAGAGGCTGTCTTGCAAGCTAGCTTCTGACTTAGTGCTATCCTTACGAAAGGAAATTCCAACCTCTTATGTTGTATAGGTTAAGAATGAGGTTATATTATATTTGCAGTGAGAGTATTGCTGATGAACTTTGTCAAGGTTCTGATGAAACACAGGAATTTATGTTCACTAACAGTCCTGGAGACAATATTCTAAAGAACAGCCATATTCCACGTTCTCAACCTATTGGAATCAAAGATACTGGAACTGCTCGACATCGTCGGGAACAGAAATCTCAAAGGTACTCACCAGGAGTCATGACAGATCTGTTTAAGGAATGATTGTAATTCACCCACTCTTAATAACTTGTGACATTTGCCCCTCGCAATTGAAATTATTTATGGATGGACTGAAAAATTTTACAGATAGTCCTTTTTTTATTTTAGTATAAAATGTATTGAATAAATCATCATAAAATCAGTGATGTTATTGTTGTGTAGCAACATAATATCTGTTAGTATAAAGACCAATTTGTTTTTTCCTATTCAGAAAATGTGCTGCATGTACTTAAATTCTTACAAATTAAATTATATTAAATTAAATTGAACAGTGTGAGATTTTGGCTCAAGTTCTGGCTGCATAGCTTAAATTGAGTCCAAGTATAAATAAAAACAAATTTAATTGTTATGCACAGTATAACAGATGTTCTTCGACTCCCCTATTTTCACAGGAGCATACTTAAAACATCTTTTTCCATGCCTTCATTATTTTTTTTATTTACATTTTTTTTTCTACATTTTGACCAAATGCCAGCTTTGAATGGCTTCTGTTGTGGAATTATAAACAATTGAAAATCCTTTGGTGTACTATTTTTGAACCAAGTATCAACTTTATAAGATTTTTTTTCTGACTTTAAATGATAGCTTTCTTTGATTTCTTATTAAATTGTACAACTTAAATGCTGAACTCTTTTTGCACTAAGTTTGGTTTCATACCAAAACCATTTCAAGACCATTATTGGTAAGAGGAAAGAAAAAGGAATTTAGAAAAAAATATAAACCAAATATATTCCCAAACTTTTTGAGGGACATACAAACCATTGTGTGCATGTTGAGAAGACCTTTTTGTTAGTAGATTGGTTAACTGGGTTAAATGATACTCCACTCCACTTGATAAATAATGGGCTTCCATTTTTTACAGCTATCCAGAGAGACAGACTAGCTTTACTAGCTACCAGCGAGTGGGTGCTTTTGCTGATCATAAAACAAATCGTGACAGTAAAACTGACTTGGAAGACATTCCATTCTTAAATTTGATTCAGGATGACATCAAAATAGATGAGAAAACTGTGATAAAAACAAAGGAAGTGTCCAAATCTGGGAACGATTCATCATGTGATATTGACGGACAGACAGACAATCAAGGAAGTGGTGATGCCACACGGTTACAGGACAGTGTTCTCTCTAATCATAGTTCTATAAGTCAAGAGTTACCACCTGATGACTTTGTTATGGTTGAATTGGTAAGATTTCCCATATGAAAATGCCTATGAAAATACTTTAAATATATATGATGAAGACCCTGTATGATATATGATTAAAGGATTCAGTTTAGAAATACATTTAATGTCAACAGAAATAAAGAAATATCAATAAAGGGACAATTCAGATTTATCAATTGCATAGCCTGAAAACAGGAAACAAAAACAATCCACACACACAATGTAGCAAACAGATTAAAATACAATTACATTTTAAAACTAAAGATTAGGAAGAAATCAAACAAAAAACAAAAACTCTATCACTATGAACTCCCATAAAAAAAATGTGACGTCAGATATACAAGTCCTGCTCTGCCAGCAGCACCTGTCACATTTCTGCTTGATAAAAAGTTTATTTCTTACCTCAAAACCACCTCAGTTATCTCATGGTTGTGTGCTTGCATTGAGTGTGGAAGGTTGAGCCACACCAAGACTTTTACATTGGTAGTCACTACATCTCTGCCAAGCACCTGGTATTTAAGGGTGATAAAGTGACAAGTGGTTGGCTCAGAGTCAGAATAATGTGAATGAAATTCGTACCTGTAAGCTGTTGCTTCTGTGAACTAGCACAATAAAGATCTGGCTTATTGTGTTGGATTAATTCAAAGCAAGGTCTGTATTTATTCAATAGCTCATGTCCGTCTGTATTTATTCAATAGCTCATGTCCTGAAATGCATGAAATATCTGCCGTCAAACCATAACCAATCATTCAATACCTCAAATGTAACAAGTTTGTTGTTTTTTAAAATCAATTTGCATTGTTTAAACATGTGTTTAATGTATTGATTAGGATATGTTGTCATAATTTATGCCGACAAATTACACAATAATTGCTGTAAATATTTGTGTAAAATAGCTCACATGTGGTATTTCTGTTATTACACAAACTGCTGTTTTTTTCAGAAAACACCATTTGCTGGTGCAGATCCTAACACTGACCTTGGAAAATTTTACCGTGACTTTACCTCTGCTCCAAGTTTGACAATGTTTACAGAGGAGCCAACTGTAGGAGAGACTTTAGAAGAAATTACAAACCAGTTGAGTATGTTTGAGTCTAATGTGTTTAATTTTGATGCATTTGTTGGAGAGGTAGCAGAGTCATCTCCTGAATGAAGATCTTCTTGTTTATGAATGACTTGTTATGCTTGGTTAGTGATGTGTACAACAGGAGCAATGAAGAGAAACCTGTCTAAACTGAACACTTAATGCAGTGAAACCTGTCTAAACTGAACACAATGCAGTGAAACCTGTCTAAACTGATCACTTAATGCAGTGAAACCTGCCTAAACTGAACACTTAATGTAATGAAACCTGTCTAAAGTGAACACTTAATGCAGTGAAACCTGTCTAAATTGAAGACTTAATGCAGTGGAACCTGTCTAAACTGAACACTTAAAGCAATGAAACCTGTCTAAAGTGAACACTTAATGCCATGAAACCTGTCTAAACTGAACACTTAATACTGAATTTGTACTTATTTTCATGAAATTCAAAATTAGTAACTATTATGTGGGAGGTGTAACATGTAAAAGGACTAAGTTAATTTATATATTGATATTTTTAAAAATTGTGCCCTGAAAAGTTTACATCAAGTAGGATTTAGTTTTCTTCCTGATTTAATCAAACTTAAAAATGTGAGCTATAAACAGATACACATTTTGTTTTTGTTAAAGATACGAAACTAGTACAGATTCCTACTCAGTATTACAGGTTGACTTCCTGTCAGACTGAAATCAGGCTCTCGGTGCTTCTAAGGTCAATGCTAAAATTCAAATAGGAAAAATTAACACAAATGTATTTGCATTCAGCATATGGAAAGTTTCAGCATAATGCAAACTTCAATTCCTTTACAAATATTTTTGAACCTTCTATCACAAAAATAAATACCTGCAAGAATAAGTGCAATCATAGTAATTTGAAAACTATTTAAACCAGATACATGTACTTCTGAAATCCTACCATATCAATCTTAATAAAACACCCTCCTAACTGAATAAATCCTTCAGTCTGAAAATGTTTAGACGGGCATCATTGTACTAACTTGAAATGAGGAATGGCTGTAACCTTGATATTAGTACAAGATATAAAAAAAACTACATTTACATGTATTTAAACTTTGTTGGTATATTTAGTATAAAATAGATTAACATGGATCCTAAAGGTCTTCCATCTGTCAAGAGATGATTGGTCTTAATTGGGATTTGATTTTCCCTGATCAACTTTATTTTTTTCCATTCAATTACCATTTTTTTTTCTGATACTGATTGGAAATGATTGAATTAGAATTTAACTTGGAAGTTCTTCATATATGCATGTACATGTATCATATTAAGTTGATTTCTATGAAATAATAGTAAAGATTTTATAAAACATTATAAATCCCCATGTTCAGTCATGGTATTTCATCAGGTTTGATCACTAAGTATTTTATATCCCTGAGTACCCTTCAAATCAACTATTGAATATTTGTGTTTTTAACATTTTCCAGTCAGTATGTAGAAAGGTTTTGGTGATTAAGATCAAAAAAGTTTATTTTTCAGAATCTGTGAAGCCCCCTCTTGACAATGTAAAATGGGATTTCAGTAGAATTAACATAAAAATAGAAAGTATCCCTATTATTTAAGAAGGCTTGAATTCCTGTTAATATAAACTTACATCTCATCATATGAATTATAGTTATAAGCAGATTATGTAGTTGGTAATCTTCACTCTGATTGCTTTTCTTGCTATTGCTGTGCCAGCTCAAGCAAAAAATAATTTGTGAAGATGACAAGCAATAATTTGTAAGTAAAGGCCTTCACAGGTTACACAATTATATTGCAAGAATTAAAAGAAGTTTTTGATAAATTTGGATGCTCTCTTTTTTTTCAGTATGAAATTTCGACTAGAAGTATTGAAATAGATGGGAATTATTTATGCATAGTTTCTTACATAGAGGGCATTACTATGAAAAATTTACTTCTTAAGGACCAGTGACATTGCCTGAAACATTAGTAATGTCTCTAAGAGGCAAGGGCATCATCAATGTTGAAGGAAATATCAGCTCCAAAGGACTGTCATTTTATTGATAATGCCTTCTACTTAAGGAATTATTGTGTTTATTTCATTGAAGAATATTACATGACCATGTAATAACCAAAAATGGTAGGATCACCAATGTGAAAGAGTGAATAAACAAAATATGACCATGAGTGCCAAAGAATTCCAGGTTTAATCAGTCCTCACTCAAACTATATAATTCTTAATGCGTTCTTGGCACAATTAATTATATTTTGGTTATTCATGATAACCACTTGTTTATCCTATTTATTGTTTACTTATCCATGATTTATTGCTATTTTCAGCATAGATTTTTTATTTTGTAATTGACAGATTGATATTCAAGTTGTGATGTTTTTTTGTGGGAAAAATCTGAGAGTGAAATCGTTGAATTTATTTCATAATGTAAATTATTGAAATTTATTACACAGGGAACATTTGATAAGTCACTGCTATACACAAAATACATGTAAATCATTAACCTTAGTTGCTGTTGACTAATCATGTAAAGGCACAGACTATTGGCAATAGCAGTATGTGATTTTGATGACCAAGTCCAATACCGGTACTTGTAAAACTATAAAATGTAATATTTATAATAAATGGCAGGTCCATACTGTGTGTTGATATGGGTTATGTAAGTGACATTAAGTGTACACATATTTTATACTGTAAACAGAGATTTGTGTGTATAACACAGAATGTATAAATGTATTCTATGTATAGCTACATGTAGTGTGTAAGCACATGTATAAAGGGTAGGACATTTGATGTCCATTTGATCAAAAGGGTTATATCAGTATGGATTTGTAACAATAGCAGTACAGTGTCGGTGTCTGTATCATAGAGGGTAGAATTTTACTCATATGGAACATGCTGGTGGAATGAGAAATACAAAATGTGTACCAAGCATTCATGTAAATTACTGTGAATATATGCACCTAACTAATGTTTGTGAAAGTCCAATATTTAGGGTTTACACAGTAGTTCCCAATAAAATGTTTCAGTTGCATAGACAATTTATGAGACTTTTGACAGTTGTTATTGCCTAAAACAAGAAAACAGAATCTGAGCTCTACTGATAAGGATCTTAGATACTGTTAAGTTCTGTGTATTTATTACTGGTCTTCTGTCTTCTTTAATTGTTGTTTGATTTCTTATTATTTACAAGTATTAAGATTTTCAGTTATGTAGATTTTAGTGTATCCTTCTTTAATGCAATACAAAATGAGCAGCATGTTAACATTTCTTAGAATTTTGATTTTTGTCATAATTTAGATTGCTGCTACCTTTGGATGTACCTATACATACCAGAAGTCTAGGTAAATAAAAACCACAATCTTTTCTCTTGAAATAGTTTAATGTATATCTTATTTGCCAAGTAGTTTTGAATTGTACCACTCATAGAATTGATGAAAATTAAAAGGATGGTTCGGCATAAAAAAATAAATAATTTCAGATTATTATTATTATGCAAGGGGAAGTAATCCAACTTCAAAGATTTTTTTCTTAATATTTCATAACTACTGACAGTAGAGCAAAGCTACATGTAAATGTATGTGCTTTGGTTTCAATTAAAACTGCCTTATCACAAAGCAAAATTGTATAATATTTTTTCCTGGTTTTGAACAACTGTATGTTTTAACTTATAAAGTACTAGTTGTTCATTTATGAATGACTAAGAAGTACAAATAAGTATATTTAAACACCATGAAGAAGATATGATAAAGCTGCCTTTTTTACATGGTAATGGTAAGGGCTTTTTTTATTGAGATGTATTTTATTTTAAAATATCTTTCATTACAAGTGAGAAAAGTTTTTTTTTTGAAACAAGTTACACTAGCAGTAAATCATAAATGATGACTGATTTTTTTACCCAAAAAATGTTGATTATACACTATAGATACTTTTTAGGGTACTTCTTAGTGTGATAAAAGGGAGATAACAAAACTTTACAAATGCTGAATAAGGCATTTTACAACAAAAGTCAATCTCTTACAATTTTTTTGCCTTTTAAGTACATGTACAATATTTCATCCTGATGATATATTTTTGATAGTTTTGAGATATTTACTTTATGGTTTTGCCTTTTACCGTGGAAACCTAGAATATTGGAATCATAAGAAAAATTTGTATTATAATACACTTTGTTACTTTCAACCACCAGATTTGTTTTATTTTGTCTAATGGACTTCTATGTTTTTGTCATCCACTTGTTACTTACCCTTAACTGTCCAGTTTCTTTGTTAATAAATAAAATTGTTGAACAATTGAGCTTTTTCTAGTGTTTTTTTATTAGATTAAATTAGGCCAAATTTGAAAAAGCAGTTTTTGTGAAGTCTAGGGATACTGATTAATATACCTGTGTAGGTTTATAGTAATGGACTATACATTTAAAGAACTTCATGGAAATTAACATTTCTATCATATGAATCATTTGAAATTTGGTTTCCAGCTTCATTTTAAGGAGTTATTAATGGAAGTTGGAAATGTTTTTAAAGGCGACAGCAACTCCACCAAAAGTGCATAAAATGCTTTGCAGTCCTAATCGGTGCAAGTCATTTTTCTTAATATCAATACCAGCCTTCCTTTAGTGGTATGGCACCTTGTAGTACAATTTCAAAGAGACCAATCCACTTGTTCTCAACTTTTTTAAAATAATTTTCTTGCAATTTTTTTGCCCTTAATTGGCTCAAGTCACAATCTTCAATAGTCTTCCTTGCATGGTAAAGTACCTTGTTATACAATATCAAAGAGATTCATTTATTCATTGTCAAATTATAATGCAAACATGAGGAAAATGCTTGCTTCAGGCCCGTCATTCTAAATTGTTCAGTCTAAACCCCCTAATCATTTCCTTTTGACAGTTGTGATATATAACAATATTATAGATATCAATATGCTTTTACTGGAGTTAGAGACATGTAGTTAAATACTATGTAATGATTGTTTCCAAAATGGTTGATGCCATACCCAAAATCAAAAGCAACCTAGCTTTTGTAGTTTGGATCCTTGTTGTAAAATTTAATAAAGATATAACAAAACTCATGTTCTAGCAAGAAACAAGAACATTAACAACACGAATGACAGAGCTATAATATCATACCACTGAAAAATTTAGTCATATAAAAACAGCAAAATTACAACCTTTTGATAAGGAATTGAGGGAGTAATCAAGGGAACCAAAATTCTAGCGGTAATCAAGAGAATGTAATCCTGGGACAAAGACCAGACATGGGAAACAGACATACACAACAGAGAACATAAAATGACCAAAATAAAACATACAAAGTAACATAAGTAAATGTGCAACTTGGACTTGAAAAAATAAAGAGTTATCCCACATTTTCAAAGAATTTCAATGATTTGTCTATGTGATTTTTTTCTCTTTAATCATTGCAGTTCATCAAAAACTCGTGATCAATTTTGCACTTAACACTATTAGTGAAATCAGCCAAAGTGTTTCTGTAATCAGTAATGCTAAAAAAATGTAGACACACAGTCCAAATATTTAGTAATTGTTTTATTTAAGGTTGTCTTAGAACATACAAAGAATTCTGTCTATACATTAATGATGATAATCCACACCAAAATATCTTATATTGACCAGGCCATGAAAGACAGTGTGTCAGTATAAAGCTAATCATTATTATGTTAACAAAACAAAAGACAATTCAAGTTGACAATAAACATAAAATGTTATCCATGTATTACAATATGTCACAAGTCTTACATCATGTAAATACAAAATATGTAACTTGTTTACGATAAAGTAACAAATTCATTCCTTCAAATATAACAAGAAATACTCTGAATAAACTCACAAAGAGAATACCCCCTCCCCATTTAAGATGGGAATAATACTTTATGTCACAAACCCTTAAATTGTATAACCTCCTATTGAATTCCTCCTACATTTTTTCCCTCATGAACCTCTACAAATGATGTCCAACTTTGCCCTAAAAGTCATCAAATTACCTTGAGCACTTTACATAGTTTAGGACGAGTGAAATGTGGGCAGACAAATGAATGGACAGACATAGAGGGAATTATCTATATACCCCATACTTTTGTTGTGGGGCATAAAACAATTGGTTATAAAATCTGTTGCTAATCAGGATGATCAAAGAAGCTTTACAGTTTCATTTCCATTCAATGTTCTAAACTTCTTGTAAACAACAGGAATGTTTTGTAATAGGAATATCATAGACATACATTAAGTTATAATATTTGTTGGCTTTCAACTTCAAATTATGGCAAGATTTAAACTAATTGTTATTTTTAGTACAGATCTCTGCTAAAATTCATGCAAAAGGTTTTTAACCAATTAGCATTCTATCAAGAACACAAAGAAAGTTATTTAGTTTCACTCATATAATTTGACATTTTTTACATATTTTCACAGCTTGATGGCTTGAAAAGCTGACAACTTAAAATCAACATAAGAGAGGAAACAATTAATAAAATACTAATCCACACATATACTCATGGTAATGAAAAACTACACACATGGTAATGAAAATATAACTCAATATAAGTAAGGCCAAATACAATTATACCTCTGTCTCCTGTAACCCCACTGACTCATGCCTTGCTAAGATAACAAACAACAAAAAGTACCATCAAGCGGCCTGACATTTTACAGATAGCAGACAATTTTCATTTTCCACAAAGACTGGATGTTTCTAAATTTGTTTTCTATGAAATTTGGGGAAAAAATAATAAAATAAAATAAAATCCCAACCTACTAACCCATTTTTTCTGACATGTAAAACGAAACAGAGGTATAATTTTATTTGGCCTTAGTAGTTATTGATACACTCATGACTAGAATGATGATACAACAATTGTTCAACAATACTGGTCCAACATGTAAAACAAAACCGGTACATATACTACAGATTCAGGTATAAAAGATCATTAAATAACCCATTTTTATGGAAAATATTCCTCTTAAACTGTTACCTGTAAATGAACTACATAGAAAAAGAACAGATATGGTGAAATGAAACATCATATAACCTTTATAAAAATAGTAAATACTTACAGAGATCACTAAAAGGTCTTCAGTAAGCGTAAACACACCTTAAAGTTAGCTCTGAAAGGCCCTGACAAGTTTGACACTTGTTCACAGTGTTCAACATTAGGAAATCTAACTTACTTTATAATTCAAACATCAGACAGACTTGTTGGCTGTCTCACACAAACATCAGACAGACTTGTTGGCTGTCTCGTGCAAACATTAGACTTGTTGGCTGTCTCACACAAACATCAGACAGACTTGTTGGCTGTCTCGTGCAAACATCAGATAGACTTGTTGGCTGTCTCGTGCAAACATCAGATAGACTTGTTGGCTGTCTCGTGCAAACATCAGACAGACTTCTTAGCTGTCTCACACAAACATTAGACTTGTTGGCTGTCTCGTGCAAACATCAGACAGACTTGTTGGCTGTCTCGTGCAAACATCAGACAGACTTGTTGGCTGTCTCACACAAACATCAGACAGACTTGTTGGCTGTCTCATGCAAACATCAGATAGACTTGTTGGCTGTCTCGTGCAAACATCAGACAGACTTGTTGGCTGTCTCACACAAACATTAGACTTGTTGGCTGTCTCATGCAAACATCAGATAGACTTGTTGGCTGTCTCGTGCAAACATCAGATAGACTAGTTGGCTGTCTCACACAAACATTAGACTTGTTGGCTGTCTCGTGCAAACATCAGATAGACTTGTTGGCTGTCTCACACAAACATTAGACTTGTTGGCTGTCTCATGCAAACATCAGACAGACTTGTTGGCTGTCTCGTGCAAACATCAGACAGACTTCTTGGCTGTCTCACACAAACATTAGACTTGTTGGCTGTCTCATGCAAACATCAGATAGACTTGTTGGCTGTCTCGTGCAAACATCAGATAGACTTGTTGGCTGTCTCACACAAACATCAGACAGACTTGTTGGCTGTCTCACACAAACATTAGACTTGTTGGCTGTCTCATGCAAACATCAGACAGACTTGTTGGCTGTCTCACACAAACATCAGACAGACTTGTTGGCTGTCTCATGCAAACATCAGACAGACTTGTTGGCTGTCTCATGCAAACATCAGACAGACTTGTTGGCTGTCTCACACAAACATCAGACAGACTTGTTGGCTGTCTCATGCAAACATCAGACAGACTTGTTGGCTATCTCATGCAAACATCAGACAAACTAGTTGGCTATCTCATGCAAACATCAGACAGACTTGTTGGCTGTCTCACACAAACATTAGACTTGTTGGCTGTCTCACACAAACATCAGACAGACTTGTTGGCTGTCTCATGCAAACATCAGACAGACTTGTTGGCTGTCTCACACAAACATCAGACAGACTTGTTGGCTGTCTCACACAAACATCAGACAGACTTGTTGGCTGTCTCATGCAAACATCAGACAGATTAGCTGGCTATCTCATGCAAACATCAGACAAACTAGTTGGCTATCTCATGCAAACATCAGACAGACTTGTTAGCTGAGTAAAAGAAAGGTCTTTTCCTTAGAAAAAGGAACTACCTTAAACTCTGTAAATATCTGAATGAATTGAAAAGAAAACTAAAAAATCACCAAATAATTTCTGATGTTTGAACTAAATAACTTCCAATGAAAGATGGTTGCTGTTGGCATGATACATGTATATTGGACAGAAGTTAAATGCATAATGCTTAAAGGTGGGAGATAAAAAACCAAACATTTTAGGTATTTTGATTTTTGAAAAACTACATTTCTTCTCTTCTTATTTCCATAATGTAATTGAACCAGCAAGTATTATTAAAGTTTACAGGAAATGTAGAAATAAATCTGGAGTTTGTTTACATTCTACAAGACCACATTCAGAGTACATAATACATAGGTTGTAAATAACAATAAAAATATAAAACATAAATACTACACAGAAATTTATACACCAGAAAATGCAATACATATAAAACTAAAAATAACAAGTGTTCTAGGAGTCTCTTTCCTGTCATTCAGGGAAAGTAAAAACTTGTTAAAGGATAATAATCACACGCTCCTTCCATAGGAAAGGGTTTTTTTTTAATGAAATTAGAAACTGTCTTCATATCTTTTGATTAAAATTCTTAAATTAGCTGTTACAGAAAGGGGGATTATATTTTTACTTTCTCTCTGAAAACTAGAAAATGTGATAATCCTAGAACACTCAAAATGGTACACATATTAGATATGTTCATTCCCACATAAAGGTTAAAAATACAATATGTTTATTGTATAGATAGTTTTTATTCTTTGGCTAATTGCAATTGTCCTCTGATATAAAAAAATAAAAGATAATAAAAATAAAATAGAAGTAAGCATGATTAAAACTAGAAATACTATGAACAAGATCATAAAGAGAGTACCACTGCTTAAATGTAAGACCCTCAAGTTAAATTATCTCCCTTTATAACCATTCATAAATAATTAGGTCTCTTCAGGCACATCTACATATGATGTAAAACCTTCCTATAAAATTTCATCAATATTCCTTGAGTGGTTAAGAAGACATTCTACTTACAAGAAATGAGGGTAGATGAACGAATTGAGAGACAGGCAGGGCGATTCCTATACATCCCTCAAACTATGTTTGTGGGGGGTTTAATTAAAAACTTGATAACTCTCTCAATTAAGCCTTATCTCTAGATTTATCACTGATATTGGGTAAGACAATCCAAATGTAAAACTATCAGTTATACACCAAAACTAAAAAAGCATTAATCAGATGTCTATCTTTGTGTTTTTGAGTCAGGATTGAATAACAAATACCTATAATTCAAAATAAAAAGGAATGGAGCAACTTACATATTAATGTGTTTGAAACATGGATGGCTCAAATATGTTCTGTTGGAAATGAATTACTTAATTCTGATTTCTGTAAGTTTTAAGACAGGTGCTCTAGGAAACCTCGCATATTGGAATGGGTCAAGCCATCACCCATGGCAGTGCTTTATTAACAATCAATATTTGAGTACAAATAGATCCATACCTCATAGGCAATAATGCCTTCAATTATATGATCAAGATAAGAAGCTCACTTATTTTAATTATAAAGACAATAAGGCTTAACCATTAAACGCTACAGACAGATCAAAATGAAATATAACCAACTTCCTTGGTGAGCATAAAAATACTGTAAAATACCAGTGAAGCCATAAAGGATACAATACATGTGTATCAATGCACATGGCAAGAAAACAATTCATATCTTTGACATGAAGCAATACATAGCATCTCTTTAATTACAATATTCTTCTATCTTTGATGAATTGCAGAACAGACCATAAAAACAAAATGCACAACGTATAAAATGGTTTATAAAATACTCTTGTAGCAGAATAAATACATAGGCTATCATTACCTAAATTACCTATCTATTCTGATGTACATTGAATTGTTTGCTCCTGTAAAAGATTGAGTCCTATGAAAACATTCACTGCTAGTGATGTAGGTAAACAGTATTAACATTAAGTCATTCTTTGAAAGAAAGGTTCATTTATGTTACTGTAGTACACATAACTCTGTCTGCCAATACATGTCAATATTTAAAGGACTCGTTAATCATTTGGCACTTTCCATAATCCCATACAAAATTTATGATTAGTAATAAACTATTGTAACGAAACAAATATTGAAAAAGCCCCTTGCTGTATTTAAATGTAGATGCTTTGGAAAAAATCTTTGCATTGCTATACTTTATCAACCTACAATTTTTTAGAATATACCTCAACACATTTAACATTGAACCTACAAATTGGGTTAAATAAACAAGTGTACAACATATAACCAATTTTGATCACAAATATTAATGCACTTTTTCCCCCTTTTCTCTTGGTCTAAGGCGTCTAGGTGACATTCTCTCTCTATCCCCAACAGCAGATCCATTAGTACTTTTAAAAGGCTGCATTTCACAGAATGACACAGTTAGATCTTTGAATTCATAGTAAGCACTGACATGATAGGCCATGTTGGAATATGCTATCAAGTACTCAGCCGCAGAGAAGAAGCTAAAGGCTGAAAAATATAACAACCATATGAATAATAATGAATCCAGGCATGCATCTAGAAACTTGACCATATTCTGAACAATTCATCAAATTTACCAATGAAAGAGAGGGTCAGCCACTGTAACCTTGATAGTTGCAAAATCTAGATGTATACATTATGTATTAGGTAGGTTTTTATAGTGGCTCATTCACAAAATTAAAAAAAAAATCATTGAAGTCTCATGTAAAATCTTTTTTTTTCTTTTTTCGTGGTACATTACCAAAATCAATTCTTCAAAGTAAAGGTTAACATACTCTTTTGAAATATAGATATTTATCCATTGAATTGTTTTTATTCATTGAATATAATAATACACCAAGATTTCTGGTAGGAAAACCTTTTAAACTTTTTTTCCCATTAATTTCTATTTTTGACTATAAACAGCATATATGTATCTTAACTAAATAAAATACATCTTTCATTATCATTTATTGCAATCACTATAAAAGTACAAGTATAACTAAATATTATACTTTTAAGAATTTAACATCCTATGTGTGTATTTAAATTACATTGGTCAGTAAAAATGCTTTAAACTCTACTGGCTTAGTTTTATTGACAGCTTGTTCCAGATTCTGACTCGGAGATTGATGTAGAAATTACTTTGGGTACAAACTTGCAATCTGGGAGGTTAATAGCATTACTTCTATCATCTTTTTTTGAAAAAAACATAATATAGCAAATACTCATAGTTAATTGTAATTTGGGTTGAATGGCAGTATATAGAGCTGTAAGTCACCCTCTTAAATTTGTATGAACCTCAGCTATGCTATGGTAATATATGTTTCTTATGGATGACATACCAATCAATACAATACCATATGACCCTTGGTATAACTATTTGGTAAACAATAATCATGTTATGTCTATGAAGCATCAATTCTTACCATAAGGAACACAGTAGAATCTGTGCAGTATAAAGCAATACAGAAGAAGAGCAGTAGAGAGCATTATAAATATCCACATAGACCACTTTATTTTGTAAGAGAACAGCTCCTGTAAAAAAACAAAAAGAAATTACAAATTAAATCTGTACTGAAAATATTCATGAGGTCACTACACAAACAGTAAATTCTGATGTATTTCAAAGTCAAAACCAAATAGTTAATATTCTTTTTTAAAAATAAAAACAAGTAGGAAAGTTAGACTGGATTTAACTTAAGCTACAGGTGTGTTATTTAGCTAGAAACAAGTAGACTATCACCTTTGGTATAAGAACAACTTCTTTCTGAAAAATTGACATTAATACATGTATTTCAGATTTATGGAAACACAATGTCAGTATAACATACCAAACATTATCAAAATCTTCACACAGGCCTATAACGCTGTCGTTATGAGAAAAGAATGTTCCTGTGCCGTCAAGTCATAAAAAAAAACCAGAACTTTGCTATACTAGTCAGAACTCTGTTGTTTTCCTTTGTGAAAAAAAATAATATATACATGTATGCTTCACACTCATACTTATTTTTCGATTTCATCATACAAAGTACTTACGTTTGCTGTCATAGGACCAGATCTGGACCATTTGAAAATAATTGTGTTCAGTAACATGTAGCAACAACAGCTCACCATAAAAACTATAAATATCTTCTCATGTACAGCTAAAAATGTTATTAAAGACAATAAAGTGATAAAATGAAATAAAACATGTGCAATTGAACGTAATACATTTAACAACAGTTACATATACTGGTAAACTTTAAATAATTCTATTCTCTGTTACTGAGAAAACTTCATTGTAGATGTTCATTATACATTTAACATGAATGTTTAGATTTATAAATACTTTGTCTGAATCTGGCAGAGGCGTATTCACTCCCTTGATGCAATGTATCAAAATGTATTTTGCTTTTCTATACTTTATATTAAGTAATCACTGTAATCATTTGCTGTACACATAATTCAGATGTCCCTCAGGGCCCTTCATTCTGTATAACTGATTTGGGTGAAAGTTGATTCCTTGATGATGACTATCTTATTTATCTTCGTCTACATATGTAAAAAGCTCCCAGGAAAACCTTTACAATATCTTGGAGGCTTCTCAAAATATATTGTATCAATATTAGGTGGTTACCATGATTTTCTTTTACCAGTGGTAAATGCATGCAGACCTTAAATAATAACATTTTCTTTTGAAATAGAATTATTTAAATAAAACCTAAGTCTTCTTCTTTAAGTCTATTTATCACCAGCAAAAGAAAAGCTTGGTATTCACGCCACTGTTTCATCTAACAACAGTTTAAGTACTTCTTTGTCTAAGAATCAGGCAAAATGTGTGTAAGGTGTGGCAAATGAAGAAATGAAACACAGTAATTTCATTGCCTTATCCAAGTAAATTTACCTCATAACCCTTATAAATAACAATGTCAATTTAAGTTGAAATGCACTATGAAACAAGAGGCTCCCAGGAGCCTGAATCGCTCACCTGGTTGAATTTTGCCTTTCAAGGGCAATAAATTAAACAAGTTGTCCAACAATTTTGACTCAAGAAAACTTTGATAAGACTTATCATAAGGATCATTTCAGTAAATGAAAGTCTAAATCTATCATAGTTTTCAAGACATTGGTTGAAAACTGTAAAAAAAAACCTGTCATTTTCCCCTGTCAAGGGCAATAACTCTTATAAGAAGGCATCTGACAAATTTTATGACTTTTGTAGTCCTAAAAATAAGGGTCATTTCAGCTATGAAAGAATTTGGCTAAACCTAACGGTTTTGGAGATATATGCGAAAAACTACTGTCTGACCCCTATGTTCTATATTTAGTAACAGTGGCCATGTTTTTTTTGACGGATCAATAAACCCCACTTCAATTCTATGCAGGATACCCAAAGAAACACTTATACTGAGTTATGTTTCAAATGAGAAAATAGTGTCAGAGGAGAAGATTTTTGAAAGAAATAACATTAAAAATAGCAAAAAACTTTGAAAAAGGGCAATAACTCCAACATGGCATAATAGATTAAAATGAAAATTTTACCGCTAATAGATCACATCATGCTGAACACTTTTACCCTGTCAAAATTCAGCTAAACCTAACGGTTTAGGAGATATATGTGAAAAACTACTGTCTTACCCCTAAGGCCTATGTTCTGTTTTCAGTAATGGCGGCAATGTTTTTCGATGAATCAAAAGTCCCCACACCAGTTCTATGCAGTATACTCCAAGAAATATTCATACTAAGTTTGGTTTCAATTGGTCCAGTAGTGTCAGAAGAGAAGATTTTGGAAAGAAATAACATTAAAAATAGCAAAAATCGTTGAAAAAGGGCAATAACTCCAACATCGCTTAACAGATTAAAACCAAAATTTGACCAGAGACAGATCTCATCATGCTGAACACTTTTACCTTGTCAGAATTCAGCTAAACCTAATGGTTTAAGAGATATATGCGAAAAACTACTGTCTGACCCCTATGTTCTATTTTTAGTAACGGTGGCCATGTTTTTTGACAAATCGAAAATCCCCATATCATTTCTATGCAGGATACCCCAAGGAACATTCATACCAAGTTTGGTTCTAATTAGTCAAGTAGTTTCAGAGGAGAAGAGTTTTGTATAATTGTTAACGACGACAACGGACACCAAGTGATGGCAATAAAATGGCAGGAAAATTTTTCTGTACTCTTTATGTAAGCAGTTAAAATATAGCTATGTTATGGATGCTTCAGGATAAATCTAAATAGCTTTTTGGTTGTTTTCTAAATGTATTGAATATATTTAAGGCAAAAAAGGTCAAATTTAGAAAAATGATGTGCCTGATTCTCACACAGATACTTAAGAACTTTTGACTGAATTTGAGGAGTTTAAAGATTAATATGCATTTTTGAAAAATACTAATATGCAATGAATTGATCAAACTTACGATAATTTTCTTTATTAGATATGTAAGTCACTGCCACCAAACAAGAATTTTCTATAGTATAAATCCAATAGTTTATTCTAATAAGCATCATGTACAAACTTCGATACTTTTCAATGACAAACTGTGCCCTGTGTTTATAATAGTTGTAATGGATGAAGCCAACAGCATATCTAGGAGTACTGTGAAGGGCTATACAAATCCTCCATACATAAGCTCCAGGTGTTATTCCAGTTACTGCACTAATGGAAGGAACAACATTTGTAGCCTAGATAGAGAAAAATAATGATGTACAAATTATAGAAATTATTGTACATAGAAAAAAAAATCATATAACTTCAGATTATATAGCACTTTATGAGGCAATTAAAAATCAGTTGTTCTCAAGTAAGCATAGGCCATACTGAATGTCCATAGGCCTTGGTGGGATATTATAAGAACAGAGAGATTCTTAGTGCAACATCAAAATGAAATCAACAGAATACCATATTAATAAACAACATCTACTAATATTTTTATTCACTTGAGGTGTATACATCTCACCTAAAAATGGAACTATAAAGTGTATCTTAATCTGATGTTAACTAATGTATTGGTTCAGTGTTCTAGCTAGGATTTGAAAATAGAGGGGCGCAGGGAAGAGGGCACTTTAACGCATAGCATGTTTTTTTTTTCAACAAAAAAGGGACATTGATTTTGTATGTTTGTGTTAAGTCAGTAATTTGTATTCTCATTGCTTACCTGCCAACTTTTGAGGGTCGCATCATAATGTGCAAACTGAGTAAATTTGACTGCATGATTAACATATGCATGACACCCTTATTGTATTGAAAGACCTTTTTTCAGATGACCAAGTGCTATTAGAAAACAGATACATCTTTTATAACACACATATACAATGTATATGGAGGTGAATGAGCTGAATGTATTACTGAGGCCTTAAGTTCCCCTATGAAAGAGTTAAAAATTCAGTTTTAATATGATCAGGTTGTTGTGTGGACAAAATTTGTCCTTGTGGAGGTGATAAGGGCATTCTTTACATTAATGACATACTATGAGGTGAAATGTTGCATGAATGTTACAAACATTCAATATTGCTCCAATTAAATATCAAAATCTCAATTCAGTAGAAATATCATTTCCTATAACTATTGCAATTGCAACTTATGGAAAATGTCCTTTACTGTTGAAGATGTAGAAATTTTTTTAAAATACTGAAGTTATAAGGGAGGTAACTGACATTTTGAATAAACAAACACGTGCAACATGCAATTGTTTACACCGGTAGTTCTACAAAATTTAAACTGTTAACTTGAAAATATTTGTAAAATTAATTGTGCAGTAGAATTTAATTATTAACCAATGATTGGCTGTCCATAAAATTGTTATAGATCCAATCAGGATTTATTTTCTACTTGTCAATCATTATCTGATAACCCTGGTCAGCTGATTGATCACCAATAATTACCTGAGGGTTTATTATGACAGGATGTAGTTAACAAAGGTGACACTTCTCAATTGGCTTGGGCCGTTGGGGTAATTTATTAACAAGAGTGGAAATCTTAAAGGGCCATTCATGTTATTGTAAATGGGCACTAAGGAGACACTCAATAAGGGCAGGGGGGGCCCAGCGTGATAGGGGCACGACGCCCCTCCATTTTGCCCTAGCTAGGACACTGTGGTTTAATCCCTCAGGTTATCTAAAATTGACCCCCATCATACTGCCATATTGGAGCCTTTTTTTCTGAAAATGGCCCTCTGTTTTACTGTCAAAAGGGCCAATAGCCCCCTTTCACAATTTTCTGAAATGAACACTGGATACATACAAAAAAATGTAACATAACCCACAATAGAATAGAATTTACCTTTAACAGGTAGGGAACATCTCAAAATAATATATCAACTAAGTTTATTAATGCACTCTCTACAGAATTGATAAAACTTAAACAGCAAGAGTTGTAATAGTTTTTGAAATAATATTCCATGAAATTGGTGCAACTTTTTCATATCTAAGGCATGCTATGCTTTTCAAAACACAGCTTTGTCTGTAGTCAGAGTGAATTTTGTGGTCAAATTGAGGCCATACTTTTCGAAAGGTCCATCACAGTCAAAGGCCAAGACTAAAATCACATTATCAAACAGCAGAGTTAGTCATTCGTGTAACAAACATTAACCAGTACAAGACACACCTTGCATACTGTCTCATTCACTTCATAAAATTGAAAAATAACACCAGTAACTAGACACCATAAAAGTGACAATGCTGGTAAGGAGACCGTTACAACCGCAAATTTTAGAAACTGTATTTGCAAAAGAAGATTATTTGCTATCTTCGGTTCTCTCGTCGATGTCATTTCTTATGATTTTCAAGATTTTCCTGCAGTGACTTCTGCAGTGAATTCTACAAATTTAATTCGAACCGGAAGTTGAACCGGCTCAAATCTGTTAAAATTTCGAAACATTTGAAGGAACGAAAACAATACCAGAAATATATTTACTTGTCTGCTGAGTAAATCATACTCATGGAACTTTTATTTTTTTACATCTCGTCATTTTGAATTTTCATTCAAATAAATTGTTGCGTTTGAAATAAACAACTATTATTATTTTTTTAAAATTTTTAATTCGTCTCGTCTGTGAATTATTTTTATTTTTGTAAACAGGTGCACGTGTGTCACCGTCAACACTGACTTGATTCTGATTAGCCTGCAATTGTTTTAGTTAATGAGTTCAATAATCTTTTCAAAGATGCATATTTTTGTAAATGTCCATGGTTTGACTGGACTTAGCCTTGAATGGGCTGCTTTATACTACCACTCCTAGACCCCATTTGGGTCTTTGAGCTTTCCCCAACTTGACCTGTTATAACTTTTTACTAATTTTAGGGATGCCAACTGGAGTTGAAATCTTTTCAATAATCTGTGTATATGTGGAATTTATTTTTGGACTGTGATGTATTGTTATCATATATATTGTTATTACCAATAATATGGGGTAGGCATTGCCTAAATCAGTGAGCACCGTGAGCCTTAGTGGCCCTTAGGCCTTACCATACATGTATATGTACCGTCTGTGCGAGACTTAAAATAAAAATAATAAAAGACTTTACAAAGAGGGGGGTTGACCCGGATGAAAATTTTTGCTTCGCAAGTGCAATATTTTTATTTATATTTAAGCAGCAGGCAAAATCAATATATCTATTTGAAAATTTGCCTTGTTAATTAATGGGCAAAGCCCAAAATTCCAATCCCATACCCCCTTTCCCCTTGCTCTCAAAATAGTCAATAACTTTATAGCACTTCACAATATTTTACATTTTTTAACCCTTAAGGGCATCTCTAGCAACATCCATTTCAGTTTCGGTCTGTCAGATCAGTCTGTACAGATACAGGAAATATTACGGTTCTCCATGGATGGTAGGAATATTGTACACATATCTTGTGACATAAACAAAATTCAGACGACAGCTACAAATTCCAAACAAGAAAATGATTGCCTTTTCTATCTTAGAAAAGCTATGCTTCGATTTTGATAATATAATCGGAGTTTTATTTTTTTCCAAGGCGGGTTAGGTTCTTGACAGCAGCATCATTGGAACAGCAGAGATACACATACATGTACATACATCCACTTGTTTCCTGAATTTTTAAAAACATAACATTCACTTCTTTAAATAAGCAAAACAAATTAGAAATGGACTTGACAACTATCAGATAAGATGAATTTATTTTTACTGAAACATAATCTTAACCTATATATTTTATTTGTTGATTGAAGGAAAGGATGAATTTTCTCTGTAAGGACAGTCACTTTTTGTTACTTCCGGGACATGAGTTTTTTTCATTAGTATATTGGAGAACCTTAAGGGAGATTTAGAAAGTACATGTAACAACCGTTGAGCTCTCACTGCTTCGCGGCACTCGCTATAACCATGTAGTCTAATAATCAAATTAAGAACCAGTATCATACAATGTACTTATCCCTAAAGGGATTAGTACATTGGTGGTGGTCAAAACAAAAAATATCTCCAGCACCGAATCCCAAAAGGGATTAATAATGTATATATAGTTTAATACCATGATATGATGTAGGAGAGTTCTTCGTGATGCCATCACTTACCTGTGATTTGGTTTTGGTTTTCAAAGTACCCATTGAGTGGTATGGGGCATCAACTTTAAATCATCATAACTTTTTTGTTTTATAAGATAAGGGCAAAAAAAATATGTTTCTGGTTTCCCGACTGACCCTAATTTTTCTCCCGATCCTTATACCTTTTTTCTCCAAAATTAACAAAATTGGTAATTTCCGTCAATTTCCGGTATAATATGGATCATTTCCAGTAAAACCGAAAGTAGGTTTAGAACCAGGTCACAATAATGTTTGAATAGGAGACTGATTTATATCATGTAAGTCCAAGCGTATTACTAATGATGAGCACAATGGAAGCCACGAGCGTACTTATATTTTGTTCAAAATTCCTACAAAAAATAAGTGTATTGTAATAAAAGACATGATTAATAGGTGGGCATGTTAAAAATTAAACTTTCTACTTAAACCATACACTACTTAAACATGATATTTTACAAATCTAGGCTCAACTTTAGTCGAGAAAAAATGAAATGAACAAAAAAATAAAATGAAAATGCCTACCTACCTACCCTATTTTTGGGAGGAATGTAACCCTAAAAGACATTATTTTTTGGCCTAATGTAAAAATTCTTTTGGTTCCCTACAGTGAAGACTGCACTGACAATAAAACTCTTTTTGTCCATTGAATTTTTAAATAAATATTTAATAATTAGACTGTATGAGCATAAAAATAGAGGTTTACATATAAATATAATTTCAAATTTATTTTTCAAGTAAAAGTGTAATAAATTCACATACAAAATATGAATTCTTTTATCTTAATGAAACATTTTACAGACCAAAATTTGATATGAGATAACAAAGCTATAAAGTTTTTAATCATGAAATTGTTGATTATTTATTTAATTGTTTATTTGCCAACCAATTTGATACTTAATATTATGCAAATTAGTGAACATGACATCATTAATGAAATTGGCAGACTCTCCTATAATGTGATAAAGGCAAATTATGGCCTTAAGTGTGAGTGAATTCCGAAGCAAAAGTACCAGATTCCCTTTTCAACTAATTACCTTAATTTGACTTCATGCTGTTTATCATTTTGCCAGATTTTTAAGTAATTTTTTATCAGTAATAACGGGGGTAAGTGGGAAATGGCAAAGGGCGTCCCAAATATGTTTGTAAAATTATTTAAAGAACTGTTCCAGGTGTGGCATGAATAGCAGGGTTTTATCAATATCACTCTAACCAAAAGGAGTGTTTTTGAAAAATAACATAAACATCTTGTACACATTTTGTCTAGCCTGCATTTTTATAATTTCTGAAGCTTTAATGTATCCCATTGTAGTAGTATTCTGCTTGGTTGAAAGTTTCTTAAAGTGTCCGTATGATGAATTTTTGTACACTTAGGAGCCAGCTTTGCTCACTTATTATATCATGTTATTTTGTAAAATTTCATGTATTGTTGCCAATGTACATGTAACTTAATTATAATTGTTTTGTTTTGTGACTTTGCACTTTATGGTTCCTTTGGTTGGCCTTTTCATCATAGATTAAACAGAAAATGGCACATTCAATCCTTTAAGCACACCTAGCCCAAAGGACCACGTTAGCTATTGACATCACTTGGTGTCTGTCAATTTAAACATCTTCACTGAAACTATTTGACAGATTTCAATGAAAGTTGGCATGAATGTTCCTTCTAGTATCCTGAATGAAAAATGTGTTTTGATTTTTGACCCATAAAGAAACATGGCTGCATGTCTATTTACAGTATAGAACGTAGGGTTAAAGCCACTTATTTTAAGGTACATGTAACTAAATGTATGAAAGGTAGAGGGAAAATAAAATGAATTTCCTTCTTGGCTTGATAAGCTCTACAAAAGCCTCAATTTGGTCCTTGTTAGAGTCATTTTCCTTAAAAGGAAAAAAATGTCTTTTTTTATTGCAGTTTGTAGCCAATGTCTTAAAAAATCATAGTGAATAAAAGAAAAACTTTAATTCAGTGAAATGATCCTTATGATAAAGCCTACAAAAGTGTCCATTGCGTTGCAGTTCTAGGATGATTTCTTGTTTGAGTTATTGCCCTTTGAAAGATGAAAAATATATTTTTTTTTAAAAGTTTTTAGCCATTATCCTGAAAACTAACATGCATAGAAAAAAACTTTCCATTTATAAAATAAACTTTACAATATGGCCTTCTAAAGTCTTTATGAGTCAAATTGCAGGGTGACTCCTTGTTGTCCTTAAAAGGTGAAAAATGAAGGTGAGCAATTCAGGCTCCTGGGAGCCTCTAGTTTGCTGTTAAAGTTAGATTTTTAGTTATTCATGCCTAAGTTAAAGTTTGTGAAATAATTACTAGATACTCTTATTAGCTTGCCTGGCCAAAGGCCATATGAGCTATTGCTGTCACTAGGTGTCTGTTGTCGTCCGTCGTCATCGTCGTTAACAATTATACAAAATTCTTCTCCTCTGAAACTACTTGACTACTTAGAACCAAACTTGGTATGAATGTTCCTTGGGGTATCCTGCATAGAAATGATGTGGGGATTTTTGATCTGTCGAAAGCATGGCCGCTGTTAGTAAAAATAGAACATTGGGGTCAGACAGTAGTTTTTTGCATATACCTTCAAAACCGTTAGGTTAAGCTAAAATCTGACATCAGATAAAAGTGTTCAGCATGGTGAGATCTATCAATGGTCAAATTTTGGTTTTAATCCGTTAAGCGATGTTGGAGTTATTGCCCTTTTTCCGTGATTTTTGCTATTTTTTAATGTTATTTCTTTCAAAAATCTTCTCCTCTGACACTACTTGACCAATTGAAACCAAACTTAATATGAATGTTCCTTGGGGTATCCTGCATAGAATCAGTGTGGGGATTTTTGATTTGTCGAAAAACATGATCGCCATTACTAAAAATTGAACATAGGGGTCAGACAGTAGTATTTTGCATATATCTCCAAAACCGTTAGGTGAAGCTAAATTCTGACATGGATAAAAATGTTCAGCATGATGAGATCTATATCTGGTCAAATTTTGGTTTTAATCCATTAAACCATGTTGGAGTTATTGCCCTTTATCAACAATTTTTGCTATTTTTAATGTTATTTCGTTCAAAAATCTTCTCCTCTGACATTATTTGATCAATTGGAAATAAACTTGATATGAATGTTCCTTAGAGTATCCTGCATAGAACTGATTTGGGGTTTTTTGATCAGTCAAAAAACATGGCTGCTGTTACTTAAAATAGAACATTGGGAACAGACAAGTTTTTTTGCATTTATCTCCAAAACCGTTAAGGTTAAGCAAAATTCTTTCAATAGCTGAAATGATTCTTTTTATTAGGACTACAATAGTCTTCAGGGATAAAAGTTGTCAGATGACTCCTTGTAAGAGTTATTGCCCTTGAAAGGTGAAAAATGACTTTTTTTTTAATGTTTTCAGTCAATATCTTGAAAACTATGATGGATTAAAAGAAACGTCCAGTTGTTGAAATGGTCCTTTTAAGTCCTACCAAAGACTTCTTGAGTCAAAATTGTTGGACAACTTCTTGTTATATTTATTGCCTTTGAAAGGCAAAATTTATCCAGGTGAGCGATTCAGGCTCCTGGGAGCCTCTTGTTTTTATTTCGCATTTTCTTCACAACATATCACTTCCAATTGATGATTTTTTGTTCTCATTTTTCTGCACGACCATGTGCATTTTTTAAAGCTTTATACAGTGTTAGTTGATAATATATCAAGCAACAAAATCCTCTTTTAATTATTTAATAGATTTCTAGATGGATGTCAAGCCAAATACTATAAAGACAGAGTATGTTACTGTTGATGTTTGCTTTCACCCAAAGAAAGAAGTTCTTGCTGCCGGTGACATTGAGGGGGAAGTCAGATTGTATGTATTTATGTTAAATAATTTATATTTTCACGTCTAGTATATGGTGTACATTATATTCTTGTATGGAAATAAATAGGTTTTAAACATTCTTATTTATTTTCATAAAGAGCTTATAAAAGAAAACATTTTACATTGAGTTAATGGGTAAACAATCTAGACTTTAATGGTGCTTTTGCAAATATTGCCTTAAAATAGACAGGATAGGCACAAAAAGGATACCAGGATAGCAGGAAACAAATATGGTTTTTGACTACTTTTAAATCTTAGTGTTATAGACTGCATTATACAATGTCATGTAGATTCAATGTACAGTTTACATTAAAACTTTCTAGGTCTTAATTTACAAGGTCTTTTTTTAAATACTATGATATGAATTTTAGTCTTGTTTTTGCAAAAAAGTAAGTTGCATTTTACTTGTACAACTCATAGAGTATAGATTGTCTCTTTGTAAAAATGAAATTTTTCATGATAATTATATAATATGAAACAAGGTTAACTTTTGCTAAGCCTCACTATGTAAACATGGTTTGGATATTTAGACATTTCAAATGATTTGGTTGTAAGATGTTATGCCTCCTGGTCTGTTCAAAAAAAAAAAAACAGGGTCATATTTGATCATCAACATGAGCTTGATGTTAAACACATTTTGATGTTTTACAGATACTCCTATGCCAGTTCTGGAGATTGCAGTGAGCTGATGACATTGAAGCACCACAAGAAGGCATGTCGATGTCTGAAGTTTTCCAACAATGGAGAAGAATTATACACAGCCTCTAGAGATAAATCTATACAAGTTATAGATCTCAACACAGGAAGTGTCAAACATAAGTTTAAAAAGGCTCATGAGTAAGTTTATAAGGGAAACATCTTGAATAGACAAATTCACATTTTTGGATGCTTTTGCGGAAAGTACTTCATTTGTCCAATAATTACATTTATTGTGCATATCACTAAGATATGCTAATCTTTTCATTGAATTATCGGCTTTACATGTGTTGTTTCATGAGTCAATGAAACGCATCTTTGAGCTGTTTATATAGGCCAAACCCACAATTAAGTGGACTATTTTTTCTTATCACTGTGTATTGCCTATTTTCTATGTATATTTGAAATAAAACAGAAATAAAATAAAAGAAACATATGAAATCTAATATAAGAATTGAATGTTTCAATTTTGATATTTCATTGGTGTGTAAAAGAGTTGACCAGTCACACATTTTGACTTGAAGCATTTAGTGGGCTTCATTGATAATGTACTATGGTCAACCTTTCTACAAGCTGATAAAACATCAAAAGTGAATCATTCAATTCTTAATAGTTTTTATACTGATTTCTCCTTCTACTGAAAGATTAATGATGTCACAATGTAAAATTATACTATTTCTTTAATGTTGAAAATTCCTTGGGAGACAATTCTGACGTCTTTAGACCAAAATGGCAAGTATTGCTGTGAACAGATGATTTAATTGAGGTAAAGCAGTGAAATTCACTTGATGTCTCCTCTTAATGCAAACCCTGATAGAATACAAACTGATTTATCAAATAACAGATACTAAAGGTGAAAGTACTGACAAAGTAAGATTTATCTCCCTTTATATAAGATAAACGTACAATATGTTTTTCCTGCCACTAGATCACTAAAAGAAAAATGATAAGAAACCAATGTTAAATTTAATCATCTGTCTATGGACACATTCTACATTGTATGGTATAATACTAGGAAATAAAGTATACCTCTTTCAATTGATTTTTGCACAAAGACTTCGTTTACTTTATTTACAAGGATTATTTCTGAGAGTAGTTGGTGTACATGTAAGTTAGATTCATCCTAACGAATGCCGTCATTTTAACACTTGTAATTGAATTGCTTTGGAGACACAGATCCAGAAAGTTTTAAAAAGATCTAGAAAAAAGATGGTTCCAAGGTATTTGTTCATGAATGTCCAAACTTTGCATAAAATTTCCAACGAAAAGAGTTGGGGGTTCCAATCCCTGAATGCTTCCGTGGATATGCTACTACTTTGTCATGAAAATTTCATTACTTTAAACATTTGATCTGTAAAATTTTGAAGTCAAAAATTCTTTTTTATTGAATTGATTTCAAATTAAGTTGGTAGGAGCTTCATTTACTAGTGTTAGGACTTACATTGTACTTACTGTTGTCATGTTACAAAATTTATTAAAAAAAATCAGTATTATGTAATTGTTTAGTGTAAATGTTCATCACAAAAACTCATCTATTATAATTATGGGAACGATTTGCAGCTTCACTTAAATGAACAATTTGGTTACTTCTAAATACCAACTTCTTGCTTAGGTCTTGTCGGAGTATTCTGTACATAGTCTGAATTTCTGAAAACTTCATCTTTTTGTTGCACATCACAAAAAAAAACTTCTTGATAAAAACTTTTGACAAGTGGTTTAAAAACTGAATGGCTAGTGAACTTATACTAAAAAAAAATAGCCAGACATCTTTACAAGTCCAAACATATCCATTTTAAAAGATTTCTAACCTGTGCCACCAGAAAACTTGCATAGGCTGAATAAATCCTTCAGTTTTAAATGGATTCAGTTTAGACAGGTTTTTTTGTACTAAATCTGGGTCATCTCCTTTGTCATGGTAGAACATTCAAATGACTGTTATATTTTTTTTGTCTATGAGGAAGTAACCTCTGTTATAGTAGATTATTTTCAATTGTGCACCACAGACGTTGAGGTTATTTCAAATAGAAAGAAGAAATACAACAGTCATATCTTATAATTCAATTTTAGCATTAAAATGT
This sequence comes from Perna viridis, assembly GCA_037379345.1. Classification (NCBI taxonomy): domain Eukaryota; kingdom Metazoa; phylum Mollusca; class Bivalvia; order Mytilida; family Mytilidae; genus Perna; species Perna viridis. The sequence continues at coordinate 3,395,038 of CM074520.1, forward strand.
AACAAGTATTTCATCAAAAAAAGGTTGGTGATGTTACAGTCACATAACAAAGCTGAATCATTCTAGGAGGTCCTAAAACATTTAGTTTTTCATTTAATCTGCTTCACATGTTTATTTCAGCTGTCCAGTGTACTGTATGTTAGTGACTGGGGAACACTTTATAGCTACTGGAGATGATGATGGCACTATTAAGGTAACTTGTCATTTTGATATACATGATGGTTAACATGTAATCAATCAGCTGTCCACCTGATTTATGTGTTAAAAGTTCACATGTATTTTTTTTTTATCTCCCTTGTTTTGAAAGCTGATAGTATTTAAAACCTGGTTACACCATTTTTTGTTGTAGTTTTCTGTGCAAGGGTTCAGTTTAGACATAGTTCAACTGGCTGTGGTTGTATCATGCAATGCTTGGCGAAGCTTTTTATTATATTTTTTTTACATGTTTCTAGAATGGTTCATAGTTTTGAAATCTAACATAAGTTTCATACTATCTTTTTTTAGATATCTAGTGGCAGGAAAAAAATAAATGGGATGTACTGTCATTTTTTATAAAGGAAGATCAATCTTATTTTGTCTATACTTTCACCTTTAATATCTGTTATGTGATAAATTAGTGTGTATTCTATAAATAGATCTACCTCATATTAACAATAGAAATATTTGACATTTATCACTTAATCCTAATTTTGCATGATTTTTAGGCAAACAATACCAGTACTTCATTAAGAAATCTTCCACATGTTTGTCACTCTGCCTTAGCATCGCCAACAACATTCCTGAATGCATCAATAGTAGTCAAGTCTTAATTTCTGGTCCTTTTGGAACTATTTCCTAATCAAAATGTGAACTTCCATCATTATTTTGTTGTCAACCATATTCATTATCAATTTACAAATTATCTCTTCTATTCTTATTTTAATTTGTAATGCATGATCACTGATACATGTACCCCAAAATAAGAAAAACCACAATACTTCAGCTTTCTATGTTTATGTAGCCATTTGTTGTTTTATCAGAACAGGTTTGGGATGTTAGAGTCAATAAAGAGGTGATAGAAATGAAAGAAAATGAAGATTTTATCAGTGACATGGGAATTGATTGTCAGAAAAAAATTTTGCTAGTCACAAGGTAATCACATGTGAATCTCATATCTTTCACACATAGTCAGCATAATTTAAAATTTCTTAATGATAAGATTTAATAATCAGTAAGAATTAATTTTAGACTTTAAAGTAACTCTTTTTGAGGGTTACTTTGAAAGTACAGTTGTTTGTGGGGTACCAATTTTCGTGGTTTTCCTGGGTAGGCCAAACCATGAAAATTGGTTCTTAACAAAAATGAGATTCCCTTTTATCTTTGTACTGAAAACTTCAAAACCTCGAATTTAAGAATCCATGAATTTGCATTTCTTCCCTTATCCATGAATATTGGTATTCACAAATTAAAGTACTTTCACAGTATTGCCCCATATCTGAGTGCGGTGTTTACTCTTTTTATGATTTGGTAGTAAAGGTGTGTTACTTAAGTTGGCGTTTGCTGTATTACAACATTTTACATTAAAAATTTGACCTCTTTAAACAAAGAGCCACAAACCATGATGACCTTGACTCAAGGTCAAATACATGTATATGTTAATAACAAAGGATAGACCTTAAATTAATAGTTCTTCTTGATTATTTAAATTATGACAATAACAATCTACAATATAAATTACTTTTCAATTTGCCAGAAACATTTTTTTTACATTCTACTACTGTATACCAGTATTTGTTTTTTTTAAATGAAATGGTGTTTAATTTCATTACCATTGTTATACATGTACTTTAAGTATGCAGTGCCATTCACCTTGAAAGTATGCCTTTTTTGTAGTGGTGATGGAACACTTTCAGCCTTCAACATCAGGAGAAAAAAATTAGAACTGCAATCCGAACTGTTTGAATCAGAATTTCAATGTTTAGCACAAATGAAGGTTTGAATTTCTTTTTTTATAATTGTATACATGAAAATATTTTTTCCTGAACTTTTCCATTCAAAATAATTTTGACTTGCGAAAACATTTACTTGTTATCAGGGAATTGAGAGGCATAACTCCCCTATGAATGTATCACATACCTAACTTTCATAGGATATTAAAATTACTTCTCTCTCAATTGTCATTGTTAACATATCCATAAAAAACTTGACAGTTTTAGACTACAGTAAAAACAGGCTTGCTTTGGTAATAATTTTACTGGAAATGAGAGAAAATATCAAAATATTTAATTCAAGAACCTGATAAATTTAATTTTTTTCCTTCAGTCAAGAAATTGATACCAATGAAACTAAATGAAACAACAGAAGTTTCTGTGCTCATTGTATTCATATTAATGTTGAAAAACTGATTAAAATTCAAAGGGAATAATATTAAAGACCGACAAGAGATGCTTTCAGAGTTCTTACCTGGCAAAATCTACACCCAATGTGTAAGCTTCAGCATGTTGCATTGTTCTATGTGTGTGTGACTTGATAATAAACCAGCTTCCTATTTAGTGAGGCATCTACTGGTACTTACTACATACATGTTTCAGTACTATTTATATGTGTAATCAATTGAAATAAAGGTAACTGGTACTTCAGTGACCAAAATTTAAGGAACACAAACTTTATCAAAGAGATAGAAAATCATACATGTAGGGTTTAATCCTCCTGTATTATGTGGGAAACTCTTGCAAAATAGACCAGTATTCTAGAAAATAATTCATGTATATGGGAGACACAAATCTCCCTTGTTTGAACTTTCCTCCTTCAAGACCTTCTACTATCATATTTTCAGGTGCAAAATTTGTTGTTTTGTACACAAATGGCATAGGTCTCGAATGCACTTTGTTAATTTAACACTTTTTTAGATTGACAAGGAAACTTTTACTAGGTTTACACTTTCAAATAGATGATTAAGGATAGTTGCAGAGCATGAATTATTGATTCTGGAAGCATATCATTTCACAGGACTGGTAAAAAAATGTTTTCAGATAGAAAATTGCTCAGAATTTTCTTACCAGGCTTCACTTTTGTAATTTGTTTTTGTACTCTTATTGTTAAAACTGCATAAATTATCTGAATACTAATACATACTGATACATACACAAATATTTGGGGAAAATGTCATGAAAAATCTCCTGCAATGAGGTTGCAGAAGGTTAAAGGGTATGCATAAATGCAAAATAAAAACAAACAGAAAAACAACCAAGACTGCCTTGAAGTGAATACAGTGTCAATAACAACCTTCCCTTTTTGACTTTCAGGGCAATGAGAAGGTAGTATGTGGATCTGGTGAAGGTGTCTTTTACTTATTTAATTGGGGAGAATGGGGTAACATGAGTGACAGGTTCCCTGCCCTGAATACCCCACCTGTTTCTTTAGACTGTATGGTACCTCTCACAGATGATATTGTTTGTGTTGGATGTGATGATGGCAATATAAGGTAATGTATTTGAAAAGGGGATTTACATTCTGCTATTTAATCTTTTAACAATAAAGAGATTGAGTGGACTATGTGACTTAGAAGTAACACGTCTAAGCTTTCAGGTTTAATGATTTACCAGTAAAAATATCAGTCTAGATTTCTAAAGTTATTGTTAATCTTTGGGTAAATTTCCTCATTTAATTCAAATTATTGGTAATGATATAAGTTGAATCAATATTTTCTTTCAGAGCAGTGAATATTTTACCAAATAGAATAATTGGTGTGGTTGGTGACCATGAAAATTTCCCTGTAGAGAACCTCAGTTTGTCACATGATCAAACATTATTAGCAAGTTGTTCACATGATCAGACAATCAAATTCTGGAACCTTGACAGTGTGAAACAACAGAGAGTTAGTGACAGAAAGAAGGCAAAGAAAACTAGCAAATCCAAAATGTTAGCATCTGCTGGAAAAGATGATTTCTTCTCAGGATTAGCAGATGATAATGGAGGAGCTAGTGGAGATGATGATGATTCAAGTGAAGATGAAAGTAACAATGATGAGGATGATAATGATGAGGATAGTGATGAAAATGATGATTGAAGTGTTTATTTAAGTACTTATTTTAAATATTTGGAAACAAATCTTAAACATTCATTTTTTTACAGGTATGTCTTGGTTTTTATACAACCCCCGAAAAATGTGGTCGTGTTATGTTATGATGTTGTTGTCGTCATTATTAATGTTTTAGTTTTCCATGTGACAACTTTAGTTATAGTGAATCCAATATCATTAAGTTTTGATATATTGTTAAGTGCTGCTAGAGGAGGCTTGCAATCATTCTGCAAAATGAACCCAACAGGGGTAAAATAGGTGTTTATTTAAAAAATGATTTAGAAGGAATATTTCTCATTCGATTTTGACAGTTCTTTTTAAGTTGCTAATATTGTTAGCGACTTCTTGCACTCATAATTTCAGTACTGTTCATTCGTATATGATTTGCAGAATTATACATTACTACACCTCCTTATGTTGCAGATGGATGCCATAGAACTGTCATTTCTAGCTTCATACGAGATTAAAATGTACCTTTTACAAAGACTTTCCTACAACCGTGACACTCTTTTGTTACCAATCTGCAGAACAATACAAAGGATTGACAAAGCTATTGGGACATTTAAACTGACCAGTTGCTATTGTAAGAGTTGATGAATAGGTAGCCACTCACCCATGAAAATTTACCTGGTCAGGTGTAAGGCAGCCAATACTGGCTATGTTTCACATCATATAGAATTTTCTCAGAATATTGTTTTGATGGAATTTAATGTGTTTTTTTTACCTAATTGGTATTTTTTTGTACTTGCTAACACAGGCGAAGTACTAATGTGGATTACTATGTTGTGAATATTGTTTATAGTTTTCCAAGAAAAAAAGCATTAAACCCACAGGTCCCCAAGTGGATAGCAAATATGAAATGGCAAATTAAAGTAAAATGGTGACACTTTCATGGAATGAACAATAACTTGAAGTTACAATGTTATGCTACTATTTATTTGAATTGTCCCATCGCAAAGCTGAATCCATTGAATACTGGTTTTTAAATATATGCATCGAAATATAATCCTTCAAAGTATCTACTTTAACAATAGTTCGGATTCTTATAAATTTCTTGTACATGTTTCACATTATTTAAAATATACATGTACAAAAAATATATATAGTTCTGATGAAATTTAATGCACTTCAGCAATAAGTATAATTCCAATGAAATCATTTTTCACATAAAACACTCAAATCAGAGCTGTAAATCATAGCACTTAATCCAGAACAACAATTACAATGAAAATTAAACTCAGAAATATTCTCCATATAATTCCAGTTACATGTATATCATTGCACATAATCCCAAGCTGTACTTCCAATGAAAAAAAAATAATCCTAATCTTTAATATAAAATATAACCATTGCACTAGATCCCAAACTACATTTTACAGTAATGAAAATCATTGCACTTTAAAAAATGCACTAAATCCCTAACTATTGCATTTGAATGAAAATCATTGCACTTTAATAATCCACAAAAGTTTCAAGGAAAACAGCATTTAAATCCAAAGCTATAAATTCAATGAACTGCACCTAATCCAAAGAAGTTTCAAATGTAAATAACATTTAGTCCAAATCTTAAATTTCATTAAAAATCATTGCACTTATAATCCAAAATTATAATTTCAATCAAACTCAATGCACTAAATCCCAAACTATAACACAAATGAAAATTATTATTAACATGATACTTAATCCCAAACTATGAAAACCAGTGCAGTTAATCTGGAATATCATAATTCCAATGGAAATCCTTCATAATTGATAAAGCACTTAATTCACTTTTAAGCTTACTCGTACTCAAAATTGAACAAAATAAACTCAAAAAATGTAATTCACATGAAGCTCAAACTGTTTGCATTTTGTATAACACTTGTTTCTTATGAATCACATACTTTCCACTAAAAAGGCACCTTGGTAGGCCTATTCCAGTTTTATGAAGGAGGAAATAAATATTAATTGAGGTCTCATTTTTATATTAATGTATAAGACTTCTGTGCAATGTAGTTAAGATACAATAAATACTTTAATATACTATTCCAAATCATGGTTTTCAACCTTGTCAACAAAATACAAAACAATATAATTTATTAAATTTTAACTCCCCTCACCAATGAAAAATAGAATAGCCCAGGTAGCTGCTTCAGATTTAAATAACTAGGAGCTAGCTTTGAAAAGATTCATAGGTGAGTATTCATCAACTCTTTCAATAGGAACTGGTCAGTTTAAATGTCCCAATAGCTTTGTCAGTCCTTCGTATTGTTCAGCAGATTGGTAACAAAAGAGTGGTGGTAGGAAAGTCACTGTAAATACCATACAGGTGTTCTACATATGTTTTTCACTTGTATTAGAGCAGAAAGTTTACATTAAAGATGAAATGATCGGTTAGCATATAACTTTCTGTAATATAGCTGAGAAACACCTAGTCTACGTGTTGTTTTGATTGAGAAACATTAGGGTCATCACAGTTACAAAGTCACCAGCAACTTTGCTTGAATTCATACTATTTTGGGCTCCCGCAAAGTTTGCCAATCTTAGCCGATCGACAAACTGTTGCATAACAAAACAAAGTTCGAAGTTCAAAAGCTTTATTTACAAACATTAATACAAGCGCTAATTGAGCTTTTAAAACTGACATAAGCTTATAAAACCGACACAATATAGTTCTTAAATGTCAAGTGTATTTTTGAAAAAGGAATACATTTATTTTGCCATTATTATATATACAATTATAAGATGTCCAAACTTTAAAAGAACATGAATCCAATTTTTAGAGATTTTGGGGCTCAAAGTGATTCATGAAAGCACCCTGAAAGCAGAATATTTTACTTAAATTGAATTTCAATATATTGTGCAATATTGTTTCCCAACTGACTTCCGATTCCAAACCATAGTGAACTGTAAGTACCTTTTTAAGTGTGTCAAAAACTGATATGTGCCCACAACTGGCAGTATGATGCTGTGCTCAACGATACTTTTTTTTAGGTTTTAATAATGTTCATACGTCAGTTTAACTGTCCTTTTACCATTCTTAAACATTATTGTGAACAAAATCATAAAATGAACTCTGACCCAACAAATTCCTGAAGTAAAGCAGGACTATAATTTCATAATCAACGTAACATACCGTTATCACAGGATCATTTTTTTACACATCAGGGGAATCAGTGCATTGTTGTGGAAATAAGAAATACTTCAATTTAATAGAATTAACCATTAAACCTTCTCGTTCTTATTTAGTAAATGGTTGTCCGGATATCCATGTTTAGGGACTAACCATTTGATTTAAGTTGTTCTTGACTGAAGATTCGTATACGCATTTGTCATTTTTATCTCACCAGGCCCAAAGGGCCATATGAACTATTGCCATCACTTAACGTCCATTGTTGTAAGTCCTTGTTGCTAACAATTTATTCAAATATCTTCTCCTCTGAAACTATTTGACCAATTAGAACCAAACTTGGTATGAATGTTCCTTAGGGTGTTCTACATAGAACTGATATGTTTTTTTTTATTATTTAATATATATCTCCGAAACCATTAGGTTTACCCAAATTCTGACTTAGATAAAAAGTGTTGAGCATGATTAGATCTATCAGTGGTCAAATTTTCGTGTAAATCTCCTCTGAATCTATTTGAACAATTTGAACCAAACTTGGTATGAATGTTCTTTGCGATGTTTTTAGAATTGAAACGGGGATTTTTGATCTGTGGAAAAACATTCCCACCATCACCATTACTTAAAATAGAAAATAGGGGTCAGATGAAGTTTTTCGCATATACATGTATCTCCGAAACTGCTTGGTTTATCAAAATTCTGACATGGTGGGAAAAAGCATTCAGCATGATGAGATCTATTTGGGGTCAAATTTTCGAGTAAATTTGTTGAGCCATGCGGGAGTTACTTCCCACTTACGCTATTTTTAATGTTACTTTTTTCAAACACCGTCTTCTCTGATACTGCCACACCAATTAGAACCAAACTTGGAATGAATGTAGGTTAGGATGTTTTTTCCTTAAAATCGATTTGGGAATGTTTGATCTGTCAAATAATATGGCTGCTGTTATTAAAAATAGATCATAGGGGTCAGATAGAATTATTTTGGTATGTATCTCCAAAACTGTTAGGTTTAGCCAAATTCTGACTTGGTATGAACGTTCAGCATTTTAGATCTATCTGTGATGAAATTTGCATGTAAATATGTATAGCCATATTGGAATAGTTGCCTCTTTTTCGCCAATTATTTGCTATTTTCATTTTATTACTTTAATGATTTTCTTTTCAGAAATATTGGACAGAATTTAATGAAAATTGACGTGATTGTTCCTTAGTCTGTGATATTGAAGTTTAATGACGCATCCTATCGGGAGAAAGTTCAAACAATCTGTACTCTAATATAACAAAATCATTTTTTGATATAGCTAATTCTTTTTCTAATATTAATAATTCAATTGAATTTTTAGTATTGAATAAATATGTTTTGATATTAGAAGTTCATTTTTTAATATTAAAATTTCATTTTACAATATTAGAAATGCAATTTTTCATATTCAAAACATATTCGGTAAAAAATCTTCGGGAATTTTTAATATCATTACTTTTTATGACGTAGAACATAACCAAAGTCTAAGTGTTAATATCTAGTAGGCAACTTTCATTTGCACTTTATTTTTGAATGCAGATTCTATTAGGCCTACTGAAGGATTTTCAATAAAAAGTATTAGGGATCTCCTTTAAATTTTGAATTATTTTTTTATTGGTAATAGTGTAAAAATGTTCCCATACTTTTTCTGTTGTAGAACATAACCAAATTGTAAGCTTTAATATATCCAGTGAACTACTTTTATTTGCATTTATATTTTCTGATATAGTTTCTACAGAAGGTTAGCAATAAAAAATATTTGGGATTAAGAAATTCATGAAACACCCTTTATAAGCCTCTGCCTGGTTTTCATGTAGAGCTGTACTTAATATTACTAAATGAATAAGTAATATAACGAAAACCAAAGTTAACTTAACGGAGTTTTTTCTTATTTGACATTACCATTTTCTAATATTACAGAATGAAGTTATAATACAACAAAATCATTTCCTGCTATTACAAAATCGTATTCCAATATAACAAAATCATTTCTAATATTAATAAAATCATTTTCTGTTTTTACAAAGTCAATGTCTAATATTACAAAGTCATTTCTAATATTACAAAATCATTTTCTCATATTACAAATTCATTTTCTTAAATTACAAATATTTCGTAATGGGGACGATGTCCTTATACCGGTATTTAATGGGAAAATAAAGTCAGACCTAGCTTGGAAGCACGGAGATCCTGATTTCAGTCCGACAGGAAGTCACGACTTTCGGCCCTTCCCATTCAAAGTTCTGTATTTTCGTATCTTCTCTCAATAAATAGCGTTTATTATATGGTTTTCAATAATTATTCAAATTCAGAAAGTTTTTTATGTTTCCGACATGCCATAAGAATAGGCTTTTTTTATGCTTCAGCCAGAAAGTCCTAAGCACGAACACTAAGTAATAGCAACCTCACTTAATTAGCGACAAGTGTCAAGACAAGAACCATCAAGATATCTAGGGAAAAGGCGACAAGAAGATTTTTGAATATTTATCTACTATATTCAACTTCGTCCTCTTAAAACTTACACTTGCCTCATGGTTTTAGGAAAGGATTTTGTAATATTACTAAATGATATTTTGGGGAATAATTTCTGATATTATGAATGATTGAATGGATTAGTCGTATAGCAATACATAGAAATATAATACTTGATATAAAAAAGTGACTCTCTTATATTAGAAAATCCTTTTCTAATATTAAAATATTAATAAATGTTTTTTTTTAACATTCGAAATTCAGTAAGTTATATTTCTAAGTGAATGACACATCGTAATATTACTTGTTCAGGAATAATTTTGTTTTTTTGTTTTTAAAATTCGAAGTTCAATAAGTTACATTTCTAAGTGAATGACACTATACACATATTGCCAGTAGTAGAGGGTGTTACGCTGGTAAGTAAGGATGTGCAATGAATAGACTAAAACTCATCACCCATTACCCGATCAGAATTCAAGATTTTTGTATGAAGTATAATATTTCGTAATATTACTTATTCTGGAATAATTTAATTTTAACATTTTATGGAATATTTTCGAATATTACAAAGAGACTTTGTTACAGTACATCAGCAAATGATTTCGTAATATTACAAAATATTCAATTTTGTCCACTTTGGTTTGCCATAGATCTAAGTAGGAATGGGTTTCATAAACCAAATGGTTTCTTTCTATAAGACTTCGAGAATAAATGAAAATATAGTTAATGGATTGTATGCATCCCTTTGATAGCAAAGTGGCCTCTTTCGCATAACGGTGGTGTTATAAGAGATGTTAATTACGTATATAAGTTTTTGTGTCATACTAGGTGTCATCAAGTCTAAACCACCCAAACCAATGTATATATTTAGGACTGAAATAAAATTGTGAAGTATTTTATCAGGCGCAATAATTATAAATATCCATATATCCAATAATTATAAATATCCATATATTTATAATTATAGCACTATTTGCTATACAGCAATACGCCGTACTACTATATTTGGACTGTTTATTTTTAAAAAAATTGTTTTCCACAGTTAATTGTAACTTTGATAAAAAGACCCTCTTTGTTATTTTTATTCAGGCTCCTTATCAGTTGCTTATGTGAGTCTTTGATAAAGGTACAATCACCCACAGCGTAAGCGATTCTGCTTCTAAATTTGTTTTGATCTTGAACTTTGTGAGTTTTATGCTCATATAGTTTTATGAGTTTTATGCTGAGGAAGGATATCAGTTATCCGAAATATTCAATTTAAATTTTACCATCTTCTGGTGATGTTAAACATATTTAGACGTTTTTATATCTATCTATCTATCTATCTATCTATCTATCTATCTATCTATCTCATTTGTTGACTGAAAATTTTGCCCATTATATATTTTATTATAGTATGTTAACTTCTTTATCGGTATCGTTGTACAATCCTTTAGACTTATATAATTATTTTTGTTTGTGCTGCATCGTCATGACTGGACGATCCGATACCCATTAAGTTTGCTGGTTGGCAGATTCCTTTAGACTTTATATATATATATTCGCTACACTGCTCCATCAACACTCGTACCGCTGTGACATCTATGGCAACACCGCCTGCAGTAAGTCCAGCCTCCTAGACCACTCGGCCAGCTAGGCTATATAGTGGTCTAGGGCGCTGGACTTTGTGCATGCGGTGTTGCCATAGATGTCACAGCGGTACGAGTTCGAGTCCCGCGGAGGGAACGACAAAAATTAATTTGCAAATTTGACAGTTCTAACATTGTTGGGAATTTTTCAGACCCTTACATATATATATATAGTCAGTACATATTTGTCAACCTACAGATGTGTTAGCTGTGGTGGATCATCACCCTACACAATGAAATGAGGCCATCTTCTGTGCGGAAGGAATATTCACCGTTTCAAAGTTTACACCTCTGCTACACTCAGTGCTAAACCCACTCCTTTATGCAGTTAGTGGGTTTAGTACTGTATCTGTCCACCGGAAACAGCTTCACGGTTTAGTAATGAGTAGTGCTCGTGCCCGGTGAATTTTCACAGTCCACATCCATTAGGGTCTGTAAGTCTCGCTCTAGTTTCATTTTCCTTACCGGAATTTCTGATGTAGAACCTATTGTAATCCGAAGATCGGTGGTCTGCATTTTATATATCTTCCGGGATCTCGAAACGCTATATTACAATGCAAAATCTTCTATTTTACGTTTTTTCTTACCACTTTTATCATGTGGAAATAGAAATTTGCCATTTTCATTCGTATTTTTACACGAAAATATGTTTTGCTTTTATATACTGAACCCAACGCTCTGAATATGATAATTCTATATGCATTTGAATGGTAGACTAGGACCTATTCTCATGAAGCCACGGAGTCACATGACAAGACTTACAAACCGAGTGAGGAAGTTAGTGGTGGACCTCTTTTGCTGGCCATAGTCACCGTATTTTTCTCTACTTTCTAACAGATTGAAATTGATTGTTTGGTAATAACCAAGATATGCCATATGTAAATGTGTAAATCGTTTCAATAAATCAGAGACATATAATACGATATTCGTATGTACATGAATTAATGAAAAGAAATTTGTAAAACACATCATACTCCGGAGAAAATTGCTGATCGATTACCGAAGATGTTTATTGTCTTGTACACGCCTTTGTTTACACCACGTGTGTTGGACTACCTTTGGACACAACTGTCAACACAGAGCCTACGTAGGACCGTTAAATACCATGTCATCTTCTCGACTTCACTTAAAGACCCCTACAGTCTATAGTCCACCACTTTCAAAACTCTCAGGATTTTCTGTTTATTTAAAGCTTGACAACTTACAAATTCCAGGATCATTTAAAATTCGTGGTATTGGAAATCGCTGTTCGAAAGCGAAAGAAAGTGGTTGTAGACGTATTGTGTGTGCTTCTGGTGGTAATGCTGGACTTGCAGCTGCATATGCTGCACAGCAATTGGGACTGCCAGCAACTATTGTCTTGCCAACAAGCACACCTCAGTTTGTAGCCGATAAACTCCACGATAACTTTTCTGCTGAAGTTATTTACCATGGCAAAATGTGGGATGAAAGCAATCGCCATGCTTTGGAGATGACCAAAGATCCGGAGTGTGTCTACGTTCATCCATTCGATCACCCCGACGTTTGGGAAGGTCATTCAACTGTTATCACAGAGTCTGCGGAGCAATTAGGTTTCAAACCTGATTTAGTAGTAACTTGTTGTGGTGGAGGTGGTCTGATGAATGGTATACTTCTGGGCATGGAAAAGGAAGGCTGGACAGATGTACCATTGCTTGTTATGGAAACTTTCGGTGCTGAAAGTCTCAATCTGTCAATTAAAGCTGGTAAACTTGTTACTCTTCCTGGAATAGAAAGTGTAGCCAAAAGTCTTGGTGCATGCACTGTAAGTGCTACCTCGTTAGAATTGAGCTCAAAATTCAATGTTATATCATCAGTTCTTGAGGATAAAGATGTTATAAGTGCATGTTTAAAATTTTCCGATGATCACAGAATGCTGGTAGAACCAGCCTGTGGTGCAACATTAGCAGCCATTTATAGTGAAGTTATCCAGAATTTACAAAAAGAGGGTAAATTGGGACCTATCAAAACTGTATTATTAGAAGTATGTGGAGGCAGCGGTGTAACTGTAGATGCTCTGCTGAAATGGAAGGAGCAGTTAAGTTTATAAACACGTTACTAACTTTGTTTAGTACTGAGAAGTTTACACAAGATTTTAATAAATTTGAATTTAAATATATATTTAATCATATCGAAGAAATGTTCTACATTCACTGTGATAGCTTTAGCATTTCATGTTCTACAATTTTTATTTTTAAAGACTCACAATACAGGGTAGTTGACAGCAAAGTGTGCAAGTATTAATTGAGTTAGTTCTTCCAGGGGCTACACACTTTGTCCTTGGTTCGTCATTGTAACCAGTCAATTTAAACAATACACGTGCATATGTATGATACTTTGACAATCAAGAAAATTCGAAGGAATATATTTACTAAGTCTTATATCGGCAAAAAATACGGTCTCTTAAATACCAACATGGTATTTTTGCCAATATCCATACGTTTCTGAAATTCCAGAGAAAGAAACTACAACCCTGGCAGTCAAAGAAATGAACACAAGAATTAACAGAGCAAGTTAAATTGTATTGTGATACAAGCTATAATAGAAATTTAAAGTGAGGGAGTGTCCTTCCTACAACTCCTTGTGACTTTCATAGAAACATCTGCAACATTTCTAAGAAGAAATATTTTCTTGTCAGGAAAACGCTGATCTTTCGCTATGCACATGTATATAGTTGCATGTTTTTACTTGTGGTCACTTGTCCGTTTTCTGCCTACTTTCATTGATGCATTTCAATGAAATACAATCTAAGAATCAGTGTTGTGTAAAACACAAGTGTGGCGTGACTTGTAATAAAAATTCAAATAAATCTACCATAGACTACCAATAAACATGTAACTACACTGAACGAATTATAGTACCCACATGATATTGAAGAAAAATGTCGTGTACTTTTTCAGATATTGTAACCAAAGCAGACCTTGAAATATTCTTGGACCTCTTAAATTTGATTTCAGCCCATCCATAAATAAAATTGTGGGGTTCAAAAATGTTCAAGAACTATCTAACAAATATTGGCTTCAACCTGCAGGGAGTGTATGTAATTAAAATTGAAGTCCACGCCTCAACACAATGTAGGAGCTGCTGTTTACATTAATTACGCACTACAGTAGCTTCTGTATGACTCAAGTTGTTTTGTACCTTGAAACAGGGACATTCAATAATTCGCATTGTGTATGTCACCGGTTATAATGTTGAAACACTGAAGATTTTCATCCAGTTTGCTGATCAGTAGAAGGACCCTTAACCGTCATCCTTGTTTTTATAAATATTTAGGAGGTATATAATATTAGTGAAAAAGAAGCCACATTAAAAAGGGAAAAGGGAACCAAATGCAGATAATTTTAAAATTAAACTATCAGTATTATAAATAATAACAATTCAGACTTGCTATTCAGATGTAATGAAGACTGCACCACTGTGAAAATATTACTTTAATTTCTTAATGATTTTTATATGATTGCAAATGGGAACATCACAAAGGTGAAACTTTAGTACCAATGTGTGCCCTGGACAAAAACCCGTTGTTTTATATACCTCTTGTTTTATTGGAATCATATCAGTTCTTGGGAAGTTTGGCAGGAAATTTAAGAATCTGTGAATATATGACATTATATTTTCAGATACATGCATTAAAAAAACCTATTGTTTCTTATTGTTTTGACTTTGAAAGGGACCCCATTCTGCGTGTCGCTCTGCGTGTTTAAACTTTCTGCCGTAATTTAACTAATAACGAAGATTCTGGTCTCATTAGGGGTATATAGAAATACAAAAAGTTAGGGCACCGCCATTATGTGGTGGACGACCTACATGTATAGTAATCAGGCTGTTGAAAATTTGGCAGGAAGGTAGACCAGCTCAAGGCAATGTGTAGCATACTATGGTTGATGAACTTTTACCTCAAAGTCAAATTAATTACTGCAATACAGATTCGTCTTTGGGCAGCAACTTTGTCTTGATGTTTGCATGAGGGTATACATGAATGATGCTCTTTGACCTTAAGGTTGAATTAATAATTTTGCAATACAATTTTGTTTCTCGGCTGCAACTTTGTTGTCCAGGTGTTAGTAGTAGGCATGAGGGTAGAGATCAAGTTAAATTTTCTGTATAATTTTGATCCTCAAAAATGCATATACATTTTGTAATTTACTTTATTTAGGCTAAAGATGGTTTCCATCTCAATGCTATCTAGTTACAATTTTACAGGATCTTAATATTCTACATTTACTCCCTGGAACCTGGTTTTGACTAAACACAATAGAAAAGGACACTTCTTTTCTGATTGGATACTCATTGACTGTCAACTTGCACGAGTACAATGACAATTATAGAAGAGTTAATTAAAAAAAAACAATAAATGCTTACTGTTGAAAGACATAAATATTGAATAAAGTCTAAGTTTGCTTTTTTTTATTTATGTTTGCATGGTTTACAGAGTAAGAACTGTTTACATATGTTCTTATCTTAATTCGAGTTAATTACAAATTCCTATGATATCTATCTGTACAAATTCTGAAGTATCAAGAATATTTGGACAATATAAATTCTTAGGTGTAGAATATTCAAAAACCATCAGATCTTAGGAAATATTTCATGTAATTTTAATTGTGAACCCCAGCAAATTAAGAGGGAGTGAATAAACAGTGGTGGATCCAAATGGGGGGCGTTCCGGTGGGCTAAAATCAGCAAATTATAGCCAAAAACCCCCAATTTATTTTTTTCAAATCTGGATCAGACACCACCCCACACTTTGAAATTTCTGGACCTGCCAATATCATGAAGACCATGCCAAATAGAAAACTGGGAAATCAAACAAAATTACTATAGTGTTAATACTAAATATTGGAAAAATAACATTTCTGTCATATCTGATTATAGAAATAATGTCAAAAGCAAGTTTAGATTTTGTAATTTTGGTAGGTATAGTGTGTGGCATATTTGGGGGGGGTGGGGGGGGGGTGAAATATAATAAATAATAAAAAGCCTATTAAATTGAAAATAGACATACATGTAAGCTAAATAACCAATAATATAACCTTAGTACTACTAAAATCCTATTTCTTTAAGCTTGAGCCTTCACACAATTGAGACTTCATGGGTAATTCAATGTTGTTATGAATAAGCACTTATTTCTAAATTGAAAAACGAAATTTCAAAAATTCCATATTTATCATACATCTGGTCTTGGTATTAGAGAATAAAAAGAAATGTGATAATCATCAAAACAAACTAGTGCTTTGTAATTTTTTGGCCTTTATCTAATTGACACAGGGAGGTGACCAATCAAAATGAAAAACATAGCCCCTGAGATGACATAATTTTAAACTTTGAATACCATTACCAGTAAACAATCATTAAGTTGTATTTTTACAGTGAATTAGTCCCAGTGACTTTTACTTAACAGATGAAGTATAAAACTGTATTGTAGTAGATGATCATACAAAATGGTACATTGTACTCTTGTATACTATTCACTATGGTAAGACACAGTTATGTATAAAACTATATATTACTACAATAAAATATATGTACATGTAGAAACATAACAAAACTTAAATATTCTAAGAGCACTCAAAAATGTTTTTTAGACAAAATTGCACTGTTATTATGAAAATTGCTGAAACTCTGGAACATGCTGTGGCCTTATTTAATGGCTGTAAAGAGGCAAATGTCTCCAACTTAAATGGTAGTAGCTAATGACTGGTGAATGGGAGGCTGAAAACAACGGACATGCTCCACAGGCATACTGTCAGCATCATTTGTATGTAGATACTTGTTCAATACTGCAAAAATTTGATTGTTCAAAATCTGAAACTTTCGAATTCTGTCCACCATTTTCTTCAGTTGCTGAAAAAAAAATATGAAAGAATCTTTTTTGATTGCTTTTCACAAAAACAAATTGTTCCACAAAGTTCATCTTGATATTACTACATACATGTGTCTTCAAACCAAAAATGGAGGGAAGTATAGACACTTCATTCAAGCTTGGTATTCCTCTGAATTTAGATTGTGACTAAATGCAAAATATAGGTTTCTGACCCAGAATACATAAAATTTGATTTGAACATTCACATTTTTTTGGTTAGAAGTTAAATATCTAAATATGCAGATTCAGCATATCAAAGAACTGGAAAAAATTTTACACAAACAAACACTAGTAAGTAGATTTTGACCCTTAGGACCTATTTGAAAATGGGGTAAAAACGCAATCTAAATACAGATTCAACATGTCAAAACAAACCAAAGAAATCATTTTTTTTGTAGAAATCAAACAGTTAATATTTAATCTGTTGGACTTTATAGTGGACCTATTTGGAAAAGGGGTAAAAGAGTAATAAAGGGAACTGAGATTCTAGCAGAAATCAAAAGTATGTAATCCAGGGTCAAAGACTTAACATGGAAAACAGACACACAACAAAGAACACAAAATAACAAAATAATACATACAAAGTAACAAAAGTTAATGAGCAAAAAAATCTTAATACACAGCTTTAACATCCCAAAAGCAGCAACTTTACTTGAAATAAATTTTTAAGCAACATTACCCCTGCCAAAATTACTGTTGAGAGATGTAAATATACACATACTTATAATATGGTATGCTAATGTAGGGATAACAGATATTTTTTGCATGAACTAGAAGAACATCTACAACCTAAAACAATCCAAAAAAATCATTTCATATCTTGTATCAAAGAATAACGTAGACTAGGAGATAATGAAGTTTGAAGAATTCCAATTTTGATGAAAATGATGAAGTAAATATTCTACTTTTTGTGATTTAAAGATTTCTTTTTCAATTAACTATGCTAAAACTGTTGATAGGAAGTTTGCAAATATAGGCAATATAATTTTTTTTTACTTTCTTATCAAAATGATGGAAGTGACAGAAAATAAGCATTTTTTGTAATAAAAAAAATGACTCAAAAAATAAATAGACCCATTATGCTTCAAATGTGTTACAAATCATAGGCAGCAGAATATGTGAGATCGTTAACAAGGAATAACAAGGTCTATCCAAATAGCACACTATACATACAACTGACAAAAAAAAAATATATATGGTAATGGAATTATCTCCCTTCTCAATGTAAAATTTTGAGTTTCCATACATTGGATTTTTTTCTGTGTATATATAAGACATGATGCAATAGGTTTGAAATAAAACATTTTTTATTGCAATTACAAGTATTTTAAGGTTAAAATTTATATCTATAAGGGAAGACACTTTCTGAAAAGAGAAAGTTTGAAAGGCTGCAATAGTAAAATCCTTTTAAGGTGTGTCAATATAATACAGATCTGGTTCAATTTTGAAAAAAAAATAAACACATGCTTTTTTAATGCCAACTTTAAAGAGGACTCTTAAGTGATACATTTTATAGACCCTATCATTATCTCATAGATTTTTAAGTCTACAAAGCAAGTGACTTCAGTGATCCCAACATCCTCTTTCTTCTTACCATGAAGCATTTGACCTAAGAGCACTTACTATTCCTTTAACATTCTCATCCTTCATGTCGACCCTGTTGACCTTGAGAATATGGTAACTAAAATCTAATGCCTCAAATCTTCTCTGCTGTGAGAGTAAAACAATCAGTGTGCAGCCAGCCCAGTTCAATCCCTCACCATATAACTCTCTGAAGAGGAATTTGAAATTCCATTTAAAAATAACAGTAAGAAAACAAATACAAGTACATCTATATAAAAACTTCTCATCATACACATACATGTATATTTGAAACGTGAGTGATGTCAAGTTAGAAAATTAGGACAGAATCATGTACAAACAGATTCTATATATATTGCATTTTGAGTATTTTATATTTTCAAAGGAAGCATTTGCTGAAATACTAGAATTCTACAATACTACAATGCTGTGAATATACTATCATTTTTTGGCGGGCTTGTGCAAAAAGATGTTTTTAAATTTTGGATTTTATTCAAAGACATAAATCATGAAAATTGATAATTCTTACTCAGTAAGCAAGCAATGCAAGTTCTGACTGAAGTACTAGAAAAAAAGAATGCTACTACACCTCTTGGCTAGTTAAGACATTTGGTTTTGACATGGTGAATGAGTAGAAGTTACATTCTCCTCTATTTCTAACATGCAAGATATTGAAACTGTATTTAAATTTTAATCAGTCAAACATACCTTAACAAAACACAGGACATTAAATTAAATTATGCTTACTCAATAGTAAACTCATTGTCACCAACAGGTATGCAGAACACAAACTGAATGGCACTCCAGAGTCGGTGAAATTCAGTACATTCATCAATGTTCATAACACCATTGGCTGGAGGCTGACCTTTCCACAAGGGGTCATCAATGAATTCACGGATTCTACTCAAGACTACTTCAAACATAGACAGGCCACAGCAAAGTCTCTCTCGTGTCAATAAGTCCCCTTCACCAGCTATTGACACTTGCTGTAAACACAATTATAGTTTGGGTTTTGAGTACTTAAAATTTAATTTTTGAATTAAGATCTTCCAATTTACTTTATTCTAATGCTGAAGATGAGAGGTTACTCCTTGAAACATATGTACATCATATCTAAATTTGTAATAGAACATGGTTGGTATATATTTACAAAGAATTTAAGCTAAGGAGTTACATTAATCATTAAAAATACTACCTAATAGCTAGAATTATATCAAAAGTAGTATCATTCTTTTTCAATATATAAAGGCTTAAAAACCATTAACATACCTAAAGTATTCCTCCTTAGCATCAATACCTGCTTATGTTTAGAGTCTATACAACCATAATGCCTTTATATTGAGCCTCTATGCCTCCAAAATATAAACAATAAACTATATTTTCCTGAACATGATCGTGTACTATAATGGACAAACTAACCTGTTCTGTACCTATCTTCTCAATAACTGGGACAACCTGTAGAGGAGCATATTTTTGTTCAAGTTTTCTCATTACCATTTTAAGCTCTTGTTCCTTTTCTTTTCGACTATCACCCTCTGAAAAATATGATCATTTTTTGGTTGTGGTAGTTAATATCCAATGACAGAAGAATCTATCAATATAGAATACCCAGTGGTTCTATACAGGTAATATTTTAATTACGAGTCAAATTAAAGACACTCCATCCTTTTTATTTTATACACCAAGGAAACCATCCACAACTATAATCAAAGAGCAGTGACTACTAATTCTAAATTCAGCATTACCAAGTATTGGAGATCTAACCACATTCCTTCAGCATTGGAGATAAGGATATGACCCATTAGGCCACCCAGGTGATGAAAGGGTACAGGATATGGCCATAATAGATTCTCAGAAATTTCATTTACCTTATACCACCCCTTTTGCTTATCATTATTACTGTTCATAACTATCAATATCTTGTCATAATAAGAAAAACATTTTCTGATAAACTTAAGAATAAGGTCAAATAAAACTGATTATTAGATTTTCATCCCATCTTGCACCAAAAAAATTGACAAAAACTAAAAAAAAAAATTTAACATTAATTTCTAGTATTCAGGTACTGTAACGTATATCTTCATTTCTTGGTCACTTAAATGATGTTTCCTGGATTAAGAACATATCTATACTTCAAATAGCTAAAATTAGGCTAGCAAACATCTGTTTATAAATAAAAAAAATAAAATCCTCTCACCTGGCCCATATTTCTTGTGAAGGCTGGATAAAAAAACCTATCATTTAAGTTTACATGGCCTAATACTGTAGGAAACTATGAAAGCTGGGCAATACACCACTCCCCCCCCCCCAAAAAAAAAAAAAAACCAATACAGGAAACCACAAAAAACAAAATAGGTGCCCAATGGCATCAAGCATTTGTGAAAGTTTTGTCAAATTCCATTCAGCAGTTTTAAGGATTATAAGATAGTTTTTACCAAAGATCAAATCCATGTTTTGCATTATAAACTCATAGCATCAGCAAAATTGACAAATAGACAGATCTATAGACCCTTCAACATATACAGAAAAATTACCTTTGATTGGAATAAATGGCTTAGGGATAATGTTCTGGAAAGGAGCAGCATGTTTCAAATCATTTACTTCTTCTTGAGTCTACAAATGAAAAAAAAACCAGTTGATTTACATCATAAAATTATACAAGAGGCTCCCAGGAGCCTGAATCTCTCACTTGGTTAAATTTTTGCCTTTCAAGGGCAATAACTCTAACAACTAGTTGTCAAAAACTTTTGACTCAAAGAAGACTTATCATAGGGATCATTTCATCAATTAAAAGTTTCTATCTATCTTGTATAGTTTTCAAGATATTGGCTGAAATATATTATTTTTTGCCTTTCAAGGCCTATTACTCTAACAAGGAGTTGTCTGACAATTTTATCTCAAAGTAGAATTTGGTAGGCCTTCACATAAGAATCATTTCACAATTGAAAGTTTTTTTCTATCTACATGTATCACAATTTTGAAAAAAAAACATAAAAAAAACAAACAAACATAATTTTTCACCTTTCAAGGGCAACACAAACTAACATAATTTTTCACCTTTCAAGGGCAATAACTCTAATAAGGAGTTGTCCAACAACTTTGATCCAAGCAGACTTTTGCAAGCCTTATAATAAGGATCATTTTGGCAACTGAAAGAATTTGGCAAAACCAAATGGTGTTTAAGATTTATGAGAAAATAAAAGTCTCACCCCTTATGTTCTATATATAGTAACAAATCCCATGTTTTTCAACAGATCAAAAATCCTAACTACAGTTTTATGCTAAAGAACAGTCATACCAAGTTTGATACAAATGGTCCAGTAGTTTTAGAGGAGAAGATTGTTGAAAGTAATAATGTTAAAAATAGCCAAAACACAAAGAGAAAGGGGAATAACTCCAACATGGCTTAACAAATTTACATTTAATAAGACCAGCAATAGATCTCATCATGCTGAACACTTTTACCCCATGTAAGAATTTGACTACTCCTAACAGTTTTGGAGATATGTTCTATTTTTGTAATGGGGGCCATGATTTTGGACAGATAAAAATCTCCACATTAGTTTTATGCAGAATACCCTAAGGATTATTTATACCAAGATTGGTACAAGTTGGTCAAGTAGTTTCATAATAGAAGAGTTTTGAAAAATTGTTCACGGCGAAAGACGACAGATGCCAAATAATGGCAATAGCCTACATGGCCAATGGCCAGGTGAGCTAAAAAGTTGCATAACAATACTAAGTCAGTGATACAGTACAAACTTTAAATGAGCTAATTTTACTGAAATTATATCTGTCATCCTTCTTAAATTACCTACTTAAATAAGATCTAACAGCACCTAATTAAAGGTCATGTCAGGGTTAAAATGAATACATTATAGACTGACCAATCAACCAAATTTGATCATCATCAGACTGAAGATGAATTATTTATTGGAAAGAACTGAGTTATATTCATCTGCCATTCATACCAATATAATAAACATTCTGATGATAATAATCCCCTATATAGAATTAGGGCTAGGATGATAGAAAACAAATCTTAATGAATGTTAAAGTTGGAATATTGTAATTCTATATTCAATGTATTGTTCCCCTGTACAAGTCAAGTGTTTGCTGAGGCAAATAGGAAACAAAAAATGCACTGGTGATGTTACATAAGTCCTGTAAAATTTGTTGAATCAAAATTGTACCTATATGATCAATAACATATTGTGTCTAACCATGCCACAAAATTTCAGCAATACTGAATCACTGGTCTCAGAGGAGTTACTAAGTGTTCTTACTAAGTATATCAAATGTTTGTTAATGTTCTTTTTTTCTTGCTGACCGATTTTTTATTTGTTTAATATACTTCATGAGATTCAAGGCTAGCTCAGTTTTGTCACAGCAGGAGACAAAACAAAGAATATGTACAACACATAAATACAAATACCCCCCTCTTTTTGAACCCATACAGTCAAATAATATTAGCACATCAATGTACTTAAAATATTATGCTTGACAACAAAACAACACCAATTTGTAAAACTATTCCTTATCATCATGCAGTAATGACCCAGTTTTCATGTAGGTTTCTCTTTTAAGTGACATTTTTAACCCTTGTAATCAGATAAAACTACGTGACCTGCTAAAAGCCCATAATTACCTTAATTAGTTCATGTACTTCTATTTAGAACAAAACAAATATGCTATTGTATTGTAATGGATAGTTAATTCTTTGGATAAACATGTAATACCACCAGGGGTCAGGACTGGCAGAAGATTTACTGAATTATCTAGGACCAGTGAACTTGGACAGTCCTGATCACTCTTAAAGCCCATACAGAGGTGGTTTGGGATACATAATGTCAAGGTGTTTGTGCTTTGATGAAATAGCTATAACAGAAAAAAATAGTTTATTAGTAAAGAAAAATTTAACAAGGGCAATAACATCAGACAGACTCTGACCCGCCTCCACACCACCCCCCCCAAAAAAAAAAATAAAATAAAATAAAATAAAATAAAATAACAACAACACAAAAATGCTCAGTTCCAAAAGAGTAACTACATATCCAACATTTCAGTGTTTTCAGTTAGATATAAACAAGATTTGAATACTACCATTGCAAAAATAAGTTGAAGACAAGCACCAAAGATTGCAGCATCATCAGTTACACCTGAAGTCAGATGTTCCATGTTACCTGTCATAACACACCTGGACAACCTGATCTCTCACCTGACTCATCCCCAATATTTATGACTAGCATAAACAAACAATCAGAGATTAAACAAATTCCAAATTGAATTTACAATGAAAAATATAGTACTGTGTGACAGAACAAAGCTGTTCAAAAACCTTTACTAGTATGAAACTGCAATCTGGTTCCCTGTTTCATCAAACAGTAATCAGTTCGACAGCTGAATTCATCAGTTAAAAGCAGAAAAAATATCATAATTGATTCAAGCTTTGATACGATAATAGGGAATCTGTGCTGGGTAAACCAGGATTCCACTGGGAGATATCATCATCCACAACCAGACATGTAAAGAGGGTAAGTTCATACTTAACTAAAAAAATACTACCTATTTCAATATTCACAATTATTATTTGTCAATTTTATTATTGTTTTTTTTTATAAATATGAACTTTTTGTTCAAAATATGCCTGTTTTTTGTTTTGTTTTTGTTTTTACTATTAATTCTGCATTTTGTGCATTTGCAATTCTTATTGAATATTTCACACAATGTACTGTAAAGGTTAATCATTACATTTGTAAGCTTTTAAGATATTTGCAAAATAATGCTCATGTATTATCCAACTAATTGGTGATAATAGATACTCATTTATTCAAAAATCCCCTACATTTCCTGAACAGTTGATGCAATATACATCAAAACTGAATCGAAGTAGTCAAGGGATCCAAGGTTATACTGGTAATCAAAAGAATGTAATCCAGGGACAAAGACCAGACATGGAAACCACATATACACAACAAAGAACATTAAGTAACTAAAATCATACAAACAAAGTAACAAAAGCAAATGAGCAACTCGGACTCCACTAAAAACTGGGAGCATGGACCAGGTGCACGAAACATTGTGTTCAAGTTTCTGTACAGCAGTTCTTCAAAAAAACATCTTGAAACCAAAACTGTGGCTAACAGATGCCCACTTGTTTATAAAAAATAAATTAAAGCTTCCAAGGGTGCAGCTTGACAAGACCTCTGAGGTTAAATCCTTAACAGACTGGGTAAGTATGGCAATCAAACTAGCTACAATCTGAATTTGAATTGATATTTAACATTTCAATGTATAAGTTTCTCAGATATAGACAAGTATTGAAGTGATTAAGAACTTTATAACTTGCATTTAAATACAATGTATAACAAGAGCAATGCTCCTGGTCCCCTGCCTTGCAACATAAAGTAAAATTTCATGGAATATTATTGTGGAAAGAGTAATTGCAGTAGATAAAGATAATGTTAGCCTATGACCTTGAACATTAATGACAGCTTTCTCTCTTATTATGACCAATGTGACCTTGACCTTTAACCTACTGACCTCAATTTCAATAGGTGTCTTCCTTAAGCCTTCAACTATCCAAGTTTGGTGAAATTCGATGAAAGCATTCAAAAGTTACCCTTCAAAAACCAATTATCATCCCCAAAATTATATTTTGTAAAGTCCATGTAACCTTGACCTTTTATCTACTGATCTCAATTTCAATAGGTGTCTTCTAAACCCCATAAGCCTTCAACTATCCAAGTTTGGTGAAATCCTATGAAGATGTTCAAAAGTTATACTCCTGAAACCAATTTTTGCCCCCAAAATTATATTTTGTTAATCCGTGTAACCTAGAACTTCAACCTACTGACCTCAAAATCACAAGGTGTCTTCTTTACCTTATTTGCCTTGAACTACCCAAGATTAATGAAATTCTATGAAGGTGTTCAAACGTTGTGCTTTGGAAATCAATTTTGGACGAACAGTAATTTGGAACCTTAAATTGCAGCACAGCTCCAGTTATTGCCCAGAAACCAGGAAAATGCTGCCTAATTACTCCACATTTAAAGTCTGACCTTTCTTGGGTACAATATCACAGATCCTTACCATGGTTCCATTGATTACTCCATACTTTAGTTATATAGTTAAGTTTGAAAAATTCTGGTTTTTGCTCCAGACTTCTAAACAGCTATGATCATAATGGTACCCATAAAATCAATCAAAGCCTTCCTTATGTGGAATGGAAGTTTTATGGTAAAATTTCATAGGGATTCCATTGCACATTAAATACTATATAACGCTTGTTATTGGTCCTTTAATTCCTAAAAAGTTCGGAAATAACCTGAAAAATAATACAAACATTCCTTTCCTTGGAATCTTGCTGTCAAATTTTATCAAGATCCATATTACAGCATGAAAACTAAGTGTCTACAGAAGAAGACAAGATAACAATGTTGACACTGCCATTAAAAAAGTCTTTAATTCAAATCCTATCAATGATAATGCATTTGATCAAATGCATTACTCATGGAGGAACAACTCAATAATGTATTTAACCACACCAGAAATACAACTGAGAAGCATCACAAAAGATACCTTACACATCATTTAGATATTAAACAAGTGAAATACTCATACTGGATTATCCTGGTTGGCAGGTATCTGTCTATAATCATCTCTTTAAACATATATTCAAATATTGCCTGACCTTTCTAAAAAGTTTCCTCAAAATCAGCTGCTCATTTAGAAGTGTTGGGCCTACTACTAGAAAAACAAAATTCTTAGGTTGGATGATGCATTTTTTTTTAAAAATTTTTCTATTGATAATGGACTTTATATTCACTCTCACAATCATTTCCTTCCATGTACCAGTTACTTAAAAACAAATAATTGACCTTGTAACTCAAAGGAAAGGATAAAATAAAAGCTTGAAAATACACATCATTATTCTTGTTGTAGATGATCATGGCGACATGTAACTTAGACTCTACAGAGATAAACTTCCTTCAACCAAATATATCCAGTCTTGATACTGTCACACGATGGATGAAGTTCTGTCAAACAGTTCACAAACATCACTGTGACCTGGACTCAATGGTTCCAACATTAGAAAACATTCAAGGACTATTGTCTGAGGCAACACATGAAGACTGTTTCAACACAAAACAACTAGCCTCCTATTGTATATCTATAATACTAAGTGCAGCCATAATAATGGCTAATTCTATCATCATTGCAGCTTTTGTTACAAGCAGGGGAAAGCTTCTTAACAGTTCAAATTTACCAATTCTAAGCTTAGCATTCTCTGATCTCTTGACAGGAATAGCATTTGTGTATCCAACATCATGGGGATTCACAATATTAGTGGCTGGTTATGACTTTGACATTTACAAAGTTATGAAGTATGTGACCCAGCGAGAGAATTATTACACATGTCTTTTGCTAGATGGACCTGGGTTACTGTTTGCATGTATGATGTCTTCAGTTTTAAGCTTGGGTATCATTGCTGGGGAGAGATATATTGCTGTGTTCCACTCCTTTCGCTACCCATTCTGGATAACAACAAAAAGAACGGTTCTGGCAATCATTATACTGTGGATTATATCTATTATTGTGGCAATATTGCCACTCAGTGGTTGGAACAATTGGCAAGGGAATTGCCAACTTCTGAACATGATGGATTCTGGGTATCTTATATTCTGGACTGTTATTTGTTTCCTTTGTGGGATAATAGTTCTTTTTGTGTACATACGAATCTTCTGCCTTGCAAAGAAACACAACCGTAAAATTGAAGCTACACAAGTAACAAATACAAGCATGAGCAGTCTCCACATGTCGACAACTTCTTCAAATGAAAGACGTAAATCAAAGAAGTCCATTGCTCATGAAGAGGTCACAAGTAAACAGATTAACAGACAACAAAGTGCCAATCCATCTGATCTTGTCGTCAATGAGATGGAGGGTCCAGAAAAAGTTAACGTTGTAGAATTTAAACCTGATTCTACAAAAACTGATGAAGACAGAACTGAAAAAACATCTACCTTGAATGAGGAAAATGCTTACCATTGTACTATGAATAGAAGCCAATCCCGCAGCCTGAAGAAAACTCGCAGTAAGAGTTTGTTTAATAATATAAACATGAAAGCCATTAGAACAACAACAATGATTCTTGGAGCTTTTTACATCTGTTGGACTCCATTTCTGATCTACATGTTAGTTTACCATGAAAACAGTGACACAAGTTATAACATAACAGCCTACTACTTAGCCATTGTCACACAGCTTAATTCTTTGTTCAACCCGATTCTTTATGGATTTCGACACATGGAAATTAAACAAGCCATTCGAAAAATGTTTAAATGCAAACTCAGCTGTAAAAAGGATGACTTCTAGAAGTTTATCTTCAAGATATTTGTTTTTTTAGAAATTGATAGTATCACTATCTCTAGTAAATAAACAAATTATTTGTAGAATGGTGTTGCCAAAGTAGTATATAGAAAATACAAATTGTTTGCAAAAAAAAAAGTTTTAGTTGTACTATTAAGGAAATAAAGCTCGGCTAAAATTGAGACAAGACTGTCAATTAATTTCCAATAAACAATTAGGAGACAAGTAGACAGGATGTTTATACACTAATAAAACCCAGCAGACTGTAATTAATATGGGTTGACAATTTTTTATGTCTGATATTGGAAAATGGTTGTCGGTCATTTGCAAAATTTGTTGGTCAATGACTAGCATTTTTTACCCTTAGTCTACACTGAATTCCAGTAACTTGGAAAATTCATGAAAATTTGCTGTAGGTCTATGATGAAATAAATCTAGTTTCGAACACTAAAAAATTTGCAATAAGGAAATCTGAGTCCCACTTGTTAACCATTGAAGTTGAGTTACCTATTTTTACAAATTTATGTTGAACAATCTATATACACATTCCAACTTTAACACTGAACTGAGTAAAAATACCTGTGCTTAAGAGCTCTGGACCAAAAACAAGAGGCTCCCAGGAGCCCAAATTGCTCACCTGCTTAAATTTTTGCCTGGTAAGGGCAATAACTCTAACAAGGAGTTGTAAGACAATTTTGACTCCATTTGATTCAATGGACACATCTGTAAGCCTTATAATAAGGATCATTTCAGCAATTGAAAGCTATTGGCTAAACCTAACAGATTTGGAGATTCATGCAAAAATCTGCTGTCTGACCCCATTGTTCTATTTTTAGAAACAGCAGCCATGTTTTTTCAGCGATCAAAAATTGGTCATTTTGTTAAGGATACCCTTTAAAACAATAATACAAACTTTCATTAAATTCTGTAAAGTAGTTTCTGAGGAGAAGATTTTTTAAAATAATAACATTAAGAACAGCAAAAAACGTCCAAAAAGGGCAATAACTCCAACATGGGTCAAAAGATTTTCACAAAATTTTGACCACAGATAGATCTCATCATGCTGAACACTTTTACCAATGTCAGAATTGGCTAAACCTAATGGTTTAGGAGATATATGCGAAAAACTATTGTCCAACCCCTATGTTCTACTTTTAGTAACAGCAGCCATGTTTTTCAACAGATCAAAATTCCCCACATCAGTTCTATGCAGGATACCCCAAGGGAATATTCATACTAAGTTTGGTTCCAATTGGTCAAGTAGTTTCAGAGGAGAAAAGTTTTGAAAAATTGTTAACAACGACGATGGACGACGAGAGATGCCAAGTTATGGCAAAAAAGGTCCATAAGTAGATTTATTTCCCCTGTGTAGTATCTAACATAGCTTTCTTGCACTATGGACATATTATTACAATACTTAACCCTGAAAAAGATTTCACTTTAATAGACTGTCAAAACTGGTTCCAATTCAAATGCTTAGTACAATCATGTAAAATATTGAAGGAACAACATACTCACCAAGGCTTGTTCAATCAGCATGAAGAACAAAACAGAATTGCCTATTTCCCTGAGACTCTGGAACACTTCTGTCCTCAGGTCAGGATACTGTATCATATCATTTAGTTGGGCTTGGTAATATCCCATTACACCTACAATAAAATCAAACAAATTCATGGCTACAATCAATAGTAAACTTTTTTGGTCTATTTTCCAGTTTTAGAATAAAGCAATATAGCAAAAAATCTATTTGAAGGTAGAATGAAATTTCATTCAAATGTAACCAATTTGGCAAATGTATCCAAAATCTGTTATAACAAATATTTCTGACATTGAATGATAGCTTAAAAACTGAACTGCTCTAAAGCTATAAAAAGATCAGAAATAACTGTCCATTTATGACTAACAATGTATTTTTCCCCATCTAAATAAATTCATTAATAACTGAAAATTTTTAAACACATTAAAAAGGAATTTCTACATATCAAAATCTCAGTACTAGTAAAACCTACCTGGAGAACCATAATCATATCTGAGAAGTCGACAGACTTGTGGCATGGCCCTGAAAAGTGTCTCTATATACTCTCTTAAGGTCCCCTTCAGCTGTAAGGCAAAAACAAAAAGATGTTGCATAATATGTTGTGCTAAGAATACCCCTACTCAACCACTTCAGTTTAAGTTGGGAAAGATATACAGAGTACAAGTTATCATGGGAGAGCATTATACCAAATATCTAAGCATTCCTTCCAGCAGAAGCTGAGAAATCTGTTACATCAATTTCTACTATGCACAACCTAAAAATTACTAAGTTTCTTGGTAGTACAGGATCGAAGAACCTAACAAGAGGCTTCCAGGAGCCTGAATCACTCACCTGGTTGAATTTTGCCTTTCAAGGGCAATAAATTAAACAAGCAGTTGTCCAACAATTTTGACTCAAGATCATTTCAGTGAATGAAAGTTTAAATTTATTATAGTTTTCAAGACATTGGCTGAAAACTGTAAAAAAAAAAAAAACAAAAAAACAAAAAACCTGTCATTTTCCCCTGTCAAGGGCAATAACTCTTATAAGAAGGCATCTGACAAATTTTCTGCCTGAAGACTTTTGTAGTCCTAAAAATAAGGATCATTTCAGTTATTGAAAGAATTTGGCTAAACCTAACGGTTTTGGAAATATATGCGAAAAACTACTGTCTGACCCCTATGTTCTATTTTTAGCAAAAGTGGCTATGTTTTTCGACGGATCAAAAAACCCCACTACAATTCTACGCAGGATACCCCAAGGAACACTTACACCTAGTTTTGTTTTAATTGGTAAAATAGTGTCAGAGGAAGATTTTTGAAAGAAATAACATTAAAAATAGCAAAAAACTTTGAAAAAGGGCAATAACTCCAACATGGCATAATAGATTAAAATGAAAATTTGACAACAGATAGATCTCATCATGCTGAACACTTTTACCTCTTTCAAAATGGGCTAAACCTAACCGTTTTGGAGATATATGCAAAAAACTACTGTCTGACCCCTATGTTCTATTTTTAGTAACGGCAGTCATGCTTTTCGACCGATCAAAAATCCCCAAATCAGTTCTATGCAAGATACCCCAAGGAACATTCATATCAGGTATAGTTCCAATTGTTCAAGTAGTGTCAGAGGAGAAGATTTTTGAAAGAAATAACATTAAAAATAGCAAAAAACATTGAAAAAGGGCAATTACTCCAACATGGCTAAATAGATTAAAATGAAAATTTGACCGCAGATAGATCTTATCATCCTGAACACTTTTACTCCCCATGTCAGAATTTGGCTAAACCTAACTGTTTTGGAGATATATGTGAAAAACTGTCTGACCCCTCTGTTTTATTTTTAGTAATGGCGGCCATGTTTTTCGATGGATCAAAATTCCCCTCACCAGTTCTATGCAGGACACCCGAAGGAACATTCATACCAAGTTTGGTTCCAATTGGTCAAATAGTTTCAGAGGAGAAGAGTTTTGAAAAACGACGAAGGACGCCAAGTGATGGCAATAGCTTTTGGCCAGGTGAGCTATAAAGGGAAGACACGATACATATTGTCACGAAAAAGCAATATACCAAATATCTTAGCATTCCCTGTAATAGAAGCTGAGGAATCTGTTATGAAAATTTTCATTATGCAGCACATAAATAATTACTTAGTTGATCAGTAAATATGAAGTAGATGATCAACAAACATGAAATGGGGAGACACGGTACAAGTCATCATGAGAAAGCAATATACCAAATATCTAAGCATTCCCTCCAGCAGAAGGTGAGAAATGTGTTACAAAAAGGTGTAACAGATGAATGGACTGATGGACAGACAAGGGGATTGCAAAATGGTATAATAATTACAAATATAGTTGCACATGTTGTTATGCTAAGTATACCCCCACTTAGGAAGTTAAATTGGACAGTCCCAAAATTGCTAACACCATATGCCCCACCTACCAGTATTTAATGGCACACACTAAATTAGAAATCTGTCTATCCATTAGGAGCTGAGATTATTGGGACAAAATTTTGGCAGACATAATGACTAAAGGATAGACAATCAATATCATAAAATATATCATGTCTCATGCATTACACTTACACAATGTGGGCAAAATAAAAATATAGGATACTGTTAACATCCCCCTTTTTTTGCACTGCACATTGTACCAACTTTCCTGAATTTTAAGGTGTTCAAATGGCGTCTAGGACATAAGCCCCCTGGACAAAAGCCCCTTGGATAAAAGCCACCATCTTATAATAAGCTTAATGTAAAAAATATAAATTTATTGTTTATTTTTGTTTGGTTGGTTTTTTGTGTGTATTTTTTTTATTTTTTCTTATGTTGTGAGTTCCTTTTATATTGGTCTTGCATTTTTCTTTGTCTTTTTTAATTCTATTTAGTGTATATAGGAAGTTTTTTCTTTGTATTATAATGGTTCAATTTGTTTTTTTTGTCTCCATTTTTGTTGGTTTGTCATTTATGTGTATATTTTTTTTAATTCTGTTTAGTGTATTTAGGAAGTTTCTGTCATGTAATAAAATGGTTCAATTTCTGTGTAATATTTTTTCAAGGGTACATTTCTTTTATATATGAAATTGTATTTCTTATTTACCAGAATCATTCGAAATTTCATCAATGAAATAAGAAAAGCTGCCAGTAATACAATTTTTCAAAAAGAAAACAAAGTGACTGTTTTTAGATATATTTCCTTATTAAAGAGTGTATATTTGACAACTGTTATCATTTTATCATTTCATTAAGAAATTAAATTTCAAAATGTTCACATTCAGAATTAATAGAAATATTATTCATAATTGATAAAATAATTTCTCTTTTGTCCTGATCCCGTTCAAATGAGTGTAAAACATTTGTTTGTAACTTTATGAAATACAAATTATTTTACAAAACTAAAAAAAATTAATATCAGTATAAGTTCACTATAAGAAAAATTTACAACCACAAAAAATAAAAAAGTATGTAATCTCATCTCCTGATAGAAGTTTCTTGATTCTTACTGACAAATTCAATCCCTTAACATCTAATATGACTATCGAACAAAATTAGTTCAGTAAAACTTCAGATATTATTACTACTACTGATTATTGAGAGATCAGAGACTGAGAAACAAGAATTAGAATTTCTAATTGGCCTTACTCAATATTTTTATTTAGAAAAGATAACACAACAGGTCAAGGTGATAGGGAAATCAAAAGATATAATATCAGAACATTAATAAATCAGAACACAATCCAGAGACGACAACCAGTCAAAGAAAACAGACACACACAACAAAGAACATGAAAATAACTAAAATACAGTGCACTTATAAACTTAAGTAAATAAGCAATCCAGACTCCACTAAAAACAGGAGCATGCACCAAGTGCGCTGGTAGGGTAAGCTTCTACTTTTCTTAAAACACCCGCTGAGTTGCTCATAAAATGTCCTGTACATGGTGGATGAAAGAGGAAGGAAAAACTATGACAGATTGGTTTTCATAGTGCAGATGATTACACCATAAAAATGACAAAATGATGAATATCAAAACATACAACAAGAACTTAATTACACTTACCAAAGCTTTGACAATTTTAAGAAGTTCCTCAATGACTACTGCTATCCCCTGGTAACCAAGTAACTTAGTCATGGCTCTGAAATGTTGTGGACCAACAAAACCACTGTACAGACTGTATATTGCACTGTAGGAACTTGTTAAGGCCTGGAAGAAATTTTTGAAAGAAAATAAAAAGATAAAACAACAATAATCTCCCTTAAAATAATTTTATTTGATCATTTAGACATGTGTAATTTCATATTTAGAAATGCACACTGATCATGTAGACATGTGTAATTGTATATTTAGAAATGCACTGATCATTCAGACATGTGTAATTGCATATTTAGAAATGCACACTGATCATGTAGACATGTGTAATTGCATATTTAGAAATGCACACTGATCATTCAGACATGTGTAATTGCATATTTAGAAATGCACACTGATCATTTAGACATGTGTAATGTAATTGCATATTTAGAAATGCACACTGATCATGTAGACATGTGTAATTGCATATTTAGAAATGCACACTGATCATTTAGACATGTGTAATTACATATTTAGAAATGCACACTGATCATTTAGACATGTGTAATTGCATATTTAGAAATGCACTGATCATGTAGACATGTGTAATTGCATATTTAGAAATGCACACTGATCATTTAGACATGTGTAATTGCATATTTAGAAATGTACACTGATCATTTAGAACATGTTAATATGAACAATCTAGATGAGATCAATAAAAGTTAGCAGTACTACTTGTTGCTTTTTTAAAAAAATTTGAGTAACAAATGTACCTAATCTTACAATTTTTAATGACCTGTACCTATCATGCCCACTATTCATATTTTTTTCCTATAACACAAACAACATGTATATGTATGGCAATAAAATAGCATTATAGGTGATATTCAATTAACTTATCAAGCTGATCTACTATAATCGACGTCACATACAGCACATTTTAAAATTAAAGCTCTACTTTTTAAACCATCGGGACTTACCGCTAGAGTTGTCTCTCTTTTATTTAATCTGAAGATAGTTCGCATATATGCATGACATGTAAGTACCAATGAGTCGCTTATTGGCTTAAATCGTGCAGAACAAATCCTTACGGGAAAATCCCACACTAATATCCACCATGTTGGTTTCTATGGGACGATTTGTTTACAAACGAAGTTTGTAAGTTCCCGTTGAACTCCGGTGACAATCATCTGCTTGATCAACTTCTCAGTATTGTACGTTGTTCGCGTAAAATGGATCTGAGATATCCGAACTTACGACGAAATGCATTCTGGGTTCTTCATTTTTTGGACAAACCAATTAAACGTTAACAACATCTCCTAGCAACCCAATCACTGTAAACATGGCTGACTTTTGACAATGTAAATATTGGGACCGAGAATTAAAATCTCACTGGAATTTAACGATTCAATGTTTACGGAAAAGCCGTTTGGCTAAACGAATGAGCAAGTCATTTAAGCCAATTTAAACAACGGTAGGTGTCAATAAAGTCGTGGAAAATATTTTTATTCAAATTTTAACAGTATCGTATTTATGTGACGCCGAGTATAGTTATTTAACCATATGAGCAAGCAACTTGCAGTCATATGTCCCCCATTGCTGCAAAAAAGTTGAAGTGCAAAGGTTCTATAACTCCTGTGTTGAATATAAATGCTGTGCAATATGGTCAACTACACATGGTGACTTTACTCCTAGCATTGCATAGCGGTGAGGGACAAAAAATTTACCAAGGAATACTACAATGGTCATTCCGCAAATTTAAATTACTACTGAAATGTTAAGTTTCAATGAAAAGTCTAAAAAATTAATAAATAAAAAAATTAACAAAATAACCAAATTCTTATTAATCCCAAAAATTGATCTGAATAAATGTGCCATCACAGAACATTTAAATAACCTTACCTTTGTTCCCCAGATATAGTAAGGTGATGGATTGGGTGGTTTGTCCCTCTGACTGGCAGGAGCAAATGGCAGCTTGGTCTTTACAAATCTATAACACAAATTTATTTTAAAAAATTCCTTTGGTCTTGTGTACAACCATTATGTATACAACAATGTCTTTTCAATCAATTACCTTAATGTTGATGTTGAACCAATTTAACTTAAGGTTTTCAGAAGACTTCAAGAGTCTCCTGTTTACAATGTCGAACAGACATGCATCTGTCTAAATGTAAGTAAAATCTATATATTTAATAATAAAAAAAACATGAAAATTCTATGTGTGTCTATTAGATTAAGTTAAACTTTGAAACATATTTGTTTTTCAGGAATATTGTGTAAAAATACAGGTTTACCAGATTTTTTAAAAATATTTATTGTTCTTCTATAATGGGTCATATCCAGCCATACTAGTGCTTACCTGGAAGTAGCAGCATTGAAGCAATAGTTTGGCAAGAAGTCGTAGTTGACCTCCCAGAATACATGTAATGTAATCCTTCCATATGGGGCTGATACATTGTGGTTGGCCTCACGTAACATGGCATCAAAGTCATTTAACGTCAAATGTTTCCCCATAAGTTTATGGGTAAGCCTATTGCACTCAACAAGTCCTTCCAATTCCTGGAAAAAAAAAAAAAAATACATGCAGAAACATAATGTAAAATGATGAATTGAAAATCAAGAGAACCATTTGTAAACCGCATGCACTTTAGACTAAAGTTCCTTCTTTTTTTAAGACAAAATTTAAACATATGCTCATTGGAATATGCATTGGAGATAAAATGTAGCAAATAATATGTAGATTAAAAATACATGTTAGGTATGTTTTAAAAATTTGCTTTTACCGGTAACTTCTTTTCTATTTTGAATCTGGTTATTTCATTCCAACTCAAATTTATATAGCCTAATATCAATTTTCAATTGATCAGAGTTCACTTTAATATAAGGACATAAAATAACATGTCTAAATTTTGCACTTGAACTTGAAATAAAAGCCAAAAACCTACCCCTCCTCAACTTATACAATATACTTACAACTATACCAGTAATGTCCCCAGCTTCAAACCGAGAAATAGCAACATCTAAGGCTTTCTGTAGGGAAGCATTCACTCTTTGTCCAATAAGTTTGTTCAGGTCTATAGATCTACCTAATATCTGCAAAAGAACATAATGATATCTGAGTGACCATGCTTCTCCACACCCCACATTCAAATAGCCTGGACTCCAATATATCAATAAATTCTCTTTATAGTCCCTCTCAGTATTTCATTATGTTATAAGTAGTAATCCACACAATCTCAAAGCCCCTAAGATTCAAAGTCCATCACTACTGTTAATTTTAAATGTAAATAGTCCAAGCTTCTATTTAAGAAATACATTAAATTCACTTAACAGTACCATCATTGTCAGATCAGAGCTACCTCAAACTTCTCTATGGGGACAAAGCATTTTTGTTTCTTTCATGGGAATTTTTTAAATGACCAAGTGGCAGTGATATAAATTACTTAATCATTCTTATAATATTAACAAGCCAAGGCCATTTAAAATTGATTCCTTGGTTTTCAGGCCACTTTCCACAAAAAAACCCCCAAAAAAACAAAAAAAAAACCAAACAAACAATTAGGGATGGAAGAATGTATTTTTACATATGAATACCCCTAAAAGTGATATGGATGTCATGATTGAAACTTGACTATCTTGGTATTTTAATTACCTGTACATGTCTCTGTTTGAGTAAAGTATCATATCTGTTGGCAACTGGATAATTAATTCTAACATTCTGGCTTACACATTCTGCTCGGAATCTTTTGTCCAACATAATACTGGAGATAAATATGATCATTTCAGTCTTTTTCATTCAATTTTATTCAACCTGTTTTAGTGACCACCTAAATTCAGCAAATAACCTGTCTTAAACATATCCCTATGTGGTATAATATTAACCTGGATTTAAAGACTACCTGTTTTATGTGGCCATAGTTTGGCTTTTCCGTGGAAGATCACTTCAGACAGGTTTTCACAATATACCAGCAGTGTATCAGAACTTTTAACAGTTTTCCGGTACAATAAACATGTACAGTGAC
Organism: Perna viridis; assembly: GCA_037379345.1. Lineage (NCBI taxonomy): Eukaryota > Metazoa > Mollusca > Bivalvia > Mytilida > Mytilidae > Perna > Perna viridis. The sequence goes on from CM074520.1 coordinate 3,432,786, forward strand.
CTCAGTGTACCTGCATTAACCACAGTTTATACATGTATAAACCAATATTTTTTTTTCAAAATGTCATACCTTAGTTTGGAAAAAAACAGGATAACAGAACAACTTTGCCAAATACCTCATGGTAACACTGAGACAAAATTTGTGAAAGACGTAAGTTAAATAAAAATTAAATAAAACCTAGTGAGAGTTCCTCTGGTTACAAAATTTGCCCAATTTAATTCTTTCCTATAAGTACACATACCTTCCAGCAAGATGTTTGTAGTAAGCAAATATCTGGTCACTAAGCTTGTACACAAACTGATCAAAACAAAGATTAACCTGGAATACAGAATAAATACATGTACATGTATCATAATATACTAATCCTACATAAACTTTGTAAAACTTAGATAATACTGTTCTTTAAAACAGGTAAATAATGTTAACATGCAAATGCTACACCTTAATTCTTCAGGAAATTGCTCTTAGCAAGTTAAGGGGACCCATGCGAGACAAGATCAAGCACGCTCGTCTTGACTCGTTCTCTTAACCAATGAAACAACTTAAAAGTGGCAGGGTCAAAGACATATTCAAAACAAAGGCAAAAGAAAATTTGATGTCACTATATACTTTGTTTCCTGAAATGACAGCATACTTTAAGAGAACTAGACAAAATAAACACATCGAATATTTTCATGGGTACTTATATTCATTGCAGATCAAAGATTTGGTTATAATTCACTTGAGAAATTCTTTGTCTTTACACTCGATTTCATGCTCCAGTCCAGTTGGATTTCTCAAACTCCAGAATGATAACCCAATCTTTAATCTCCTCATGTAAGAACCTTTCATTCTTCTTAAACTACTTCTACATTTGAATAATCAGCAAAAAACTTTTCATTCTTCATTAAGTCGGTGTTGTTGTATTGAATTTGAAAAGTGCTGAGTTGTTCTGTTTTGATCATGTGACCAACAAGAAATTCCTGACATTTTATTTCTACATTCTCTATTATATTTGTCAGCTTTGCTAGATTATTAGTCTTTTACAAATATAAAGATATCAGAAATAACCATTGGAAGGTTGGATGGTACGTACAATGGTATAGACTTAATCCTGTACCTATCTCACCATGGTTTACCATACAATGGTATAGACTTAATCCTGTACCTATCTCACCATGGTTTACCATACAATGGTATAGACTTAATCCTGTACCTATCTCATCATGGTGTACCATACAATGGTATAGACTTAATCCTGTACCTATCTCATCATGGTTTACCATACAATGGTATAGACTTAATCCTGTACCTATCTCATCATGGTTTACCATACAATGGTATAGACTTAATCCTGTACCTATCTCACCATGGTTTACCATAAAATATTACCTCAGCTTCTACTTCATCATACAGAAACTGTTGTCTAAACATGGTTAAGGCATAGTTAGCACTGTCATTGTAAAGATCTAATGGGTAGAGGATGTACCTGAAAAATAATTAAATAAAGCATAAATCTACCATAATAAAGTACTGATTTAAATGTAAAAGTATCTAAGCCTAATCCTAAATGACGCAGATCCTTATATTAGCTAATGCCATCATTAATTTTCGCTGAATCCTGCATCCCAGGTTCTATTTAAACTCAATACATCAAACAGACCCTCAGCAGGTTTCTATTAAAACTCAATACATCAAACAGACCCTCAGCAGGTAATACACGTCTTAAATATTTTTTTCTGTGTAATGCAGTATCATAGAGAACATTCTACATATGTGAAAACAGACAATGTGTTTCTACAGTGTCAAAATCATGAAGTTTCAATGTTCAATTGTATTTAAGAGTTTTGAAATCAATGAGGTTTTAACAGTTTTAATAGATGAACCATCACACATCTTTACAAAGGACTTTCTTGCTTATGAAAAGAATGTAAGTTGATTTTATCCCTATTCTTATGTTTTCAGAGTAATGATTGTAAATGTTAGATTACCACTACTCGTGAAAGATCTTTGTAATGTAAAGGGAGATAATTCAGATCTAACTTACTCCATCATTGCAGGATCTTTGGTTTCCAGGATGTGGTCTGTCAGTATCCAAGGCATTGACATCTCGATTGGAAACTTAAAATAGAAAATAAAACCCCTGGCATTGTAAAAATTTCACATTTTTTTTCTTATATGCAACAGTATGATCAAGGATCATAAAAAGCTGATAATGACCAAACTCAAATTTATCCTCTATTTCTGAAGAATAACTTGTCAGACTTGAAACATGTGAATTTGTTAGGTTACACAACACACCTCTTATTCAATCACCAAACAATTAAAAAATACATGTACATGGAAATTGACCACACACAAATTTTAGCACACATGAAATAAAATATACTGTGGAAAAAGTATCACTACAAAAATATATTAACCTATTTTTAACTATACTCTCTTGTTTTTCTCTTATTTAAAGTTACTTTTTTTTAACAAGGCAGGGGCAATTCTTTGTAATTCTTAGCTCACCTACATTTGGGAGCAAGTGTCACACAACAAGGCAGCAAACCTCATGCATTATTTTCTGATCTTTATGTGTGAATATGACAAATTTTGGTAAAGTATGGGTCATCTTCAGATTAAACTGTAGGTACATTGTAGAAACTTGATTGAACATTTAACATTGAGAAATTTCCAGTGAAGCCTATAGAGAATGACAGTAGTGGTTTCAAGCCGTAAACAAAATAGATGTACAAATTCAATACAGGCTGACAAATCAGGCAAAATCAAACATCTGTTATGTTGAATAACTGTTGTATAACTACACACAGTGAATAGAAAAGGACTGGTCTTTGTTTAAAAAGAAAATACAGGCTATTAGCAAATTTACCTGTATTCTTCTGCCCATGGTCATTTCAAGGAAAAATTCTCTGTACCATAACTGTGACAGGTCACAACATTTGTGTAGAGATTCTGAAATCAAATGATGTAAAAAGTGGCAGAAATGAATATTTCCATATAATGTTATACCAGTCTTAGTAAATATATGTATTTGTATATAAAATCCATTGTTCATTCAGTAATGATCATTACCGTTACATTAAGTTATAACTCTTTACATAATAGCCATTAACGAAAATGAAAAATTATCCCCTTACTGTTCTTCCACCCCCCCACCCTAAGTTTAAACTTTCATCATTTGGCCATGATTTTGTTGTTCAATGCTCAATGAAAATTCCTAATTCTTGAGAAATTTAATAGAACTTCATACCATTAAAGTTGAGAAGGTAATGCCAGAAAAACGATGTCTTGTGGAAATTATCAATAATCTGAAGATGATTAATGTCAATTTCTTTTCGTAACGTCTTCTTCCCACCACTCTTGTCAGCGATTAAAGATTCTAACATAGTTCTCACCATGTAAAGCTGCAACACAGAATGTTATTACAAAAGTGAAAATCAACAACAATGATAGTTCTTTTTTTTGTCACTAAAATCCTTCCAAAAAACACTCTAAGTATGATGCAGCTGTCACAAAAAAATATAGTTGTCGGACACTTATACTCAACTTTACACAGCCAAATGTGCCACATATGATAATCATATGGTGCTCGATTCATATGACAATCATATGATATTTATCATGCGGTAGTCATATGATTATCATATGATTTTCATATGATAATATGGGCTTGAAAACATATTATAATCCTATGTTTGTGAAAAACATGTGATTATCATATGATAACCATGTGATTACCATATGTTATATGAAACATATGATTATCATCTGGTGCTTGATTCATATGATAATCATATGATTCTCATGTGTGGCACATTTGCCTGTGTATTATCTAAATGGTTTTCATGGCTTGAGAACCATAGAGATGACTTTGAATGGCCTCAGTACAGAAGGTATTGCACAATAACTTGTATAAATTCTGTTTATTGGAAGTGAAGCTGTATATAATCATATATATAGACCATACCTGTGTGGTAGAAGGACCAACATTCCTCCTTGGGACTTTAATATTAAAACCCTCGTCTTCTTTCTTTCCTCTCATGGCAGGGTCATCCTGGGGTTCAACTCCTCTCAGCCAATCAGCACAGGTGTCTCTCACAGCCATAATAATTCTAAAATAAAATATAGTAAAGAACACAATCCTAATAAAAAAATAAATTAGCCTAAACCAACAATAATTTAAATTACAAATAATTTGTCTGTTTGTTACATATCAAAAAGGCTGAATATTTTTTGTAAGTTTAATTTTAATATGGTGACAAATTTTCACAATGACATCAAAGTAATATGACGATAATTTAATGTTTATCATAAATTTATGTTTTACCTCCAATCACTTAAAAAATCAATACTAAACTCAAAAGTACAGATCAACCCAAAATATTACTCATAAGTTCTCGATATCTAATTTATTTCACTTTGACATGATACTTTACTGTCTTTGACACTACTAATTTCTATATCAGATCTTTATATGTTATTTATTTTCATTTTTGTGTAACAATTTTATATGTGGTGAATCAATAGTACAATATTGCTATGTCAGAAAGTACTATAATGCATTTTTTTAAAACTTTATATCATTTCAAAAATATGACTGAGTTGCTATTGGCATGATAAACACTTGAAATAGAAAACATTTCTTTATACTAAAGTTCAATTTCTCATTTTTTTCAAATACCAGGTATAAAACAAAATAATAACAAAGCAACAAAACAAAAATGATTGAGGTAAAAACAAGCGACCTGTGAGCTACTACTCACTGAGTATACCCTGCTCCTCCCAAAAAAAAAATGTATTTCCCCAAAGTCGGTACACAGGAAGTAGTTATCCAACAGGGTCGTGATCTGTAAGTGTGGTACAAAATTTTTTACATTTGATCAAATATGTTTAAAAATAAACAAAGTTAGTAAACCGAAAATAATTGTTAACAGGACAAAAATCGGTAAGCTGGATATAGGACAACTAGCTATCCCCCCTATTTGAAGGGGGTTAATCAAAAATATTGCCAACCTAAATGTACACTATTTTTTCTTAATTTACAGTATTTCACTTATGTACATCCGATGCTACACTGTATTCGATCTTACACTTTAATGACATCATTTTTCTTCCTGACAGATTTCCTCAGTGGTTCTCTTACAGTTATCTGTACAAAGCTCTGTATGTCAGCATAGATGTGACGTCGAATGGCATCAAGGAACACTGATTCCATTCTGGCCATCAATAACTGTAGACCTTTGATCATAGCAATAACTTCTATAATGGCGAACTTTTCATCACTAGAATAGTTGTATCTAGTTGACTGAAATGAATGAACACAGATAATTAAAGATACTATTAATTGTATATGCTCTTTGAACTACTGTGAAGCTTCTTATATCTGTGGGTAACAATTTTCATGGCTTTTAAAATCAGAGACTTAGTATGTTTATGAATTTGTGGTTTTTGTGAGTTCATGTCAGCTGTTAATAAATTGAAATGTTACCTTTCATTGTAAGTTCGAATTCCAAAATGCAAAAGCAAAAACTGGAACCCCACAAAAATAGTTCTTTGACTTAATTATAACTGCCCATAGGAGGAAACTATCAAATTTAACAACATTGTAGAAGAACTATTACTCACAGTACTGTTTTATCTATACAGGGTAAGTAATAATTATTGTTGGTAAGTTTGTTGATAAAAAATTAAATTAGATTCTGAATAAAGAGTGTATTCCTAATTAAGTATAAAGCTGGGTGCAAAGGTGATGGTACATGGAAGTAAAGTAAAACAATACAAAACAAATCATGTAAAGTACAGATCTATCCAAGCTTGTCTCCTTACCCTTTCATACTCTTCAGCATCTGCAGGACAGTCTTTGTTCTGATGTTGGTCTGTAGGATGTAATAACTTCCAAGAATACTGAAACATAAAAACAATGGTATTGACAACTATTTTTTTTAGAATTTGTCCATGAGATAATATAATTTCTTCACATATACTGTATGTAGTTTGACTATTAATAGTCATATAATTGAGAATCTACATGATTAGTATACCATTTAAATACAAAAAATTTAATATTGAAAGTATCATCAGTTTGACAACAACCTGATATCCATTTTTTACTGCAGGCAGTAGTTAGAATAGAAATGATCCGAAAGTAAAAATATAAAAAAGTTGTTGATAATACATAGTTTTTCGGCATTTACATTTTACAATTGATTGACAGTTATATTATCCTTCATTTAAAGGACAGCATAAATTGCAGAGTTGATACTGAATCAAAATCCCTACAGAATTAGCTGGTTCTAAGAGGTGTTGACTTTCTATGAAGGCATCAGACCTCTTTCCTCTTTCTTGCTCATCTACAGAATTAAGATGCCTAACTTCCTATACATTCTAATCAAAATCCATTGAGCAGTTTAAGATGTGGACTCACAAGATATGTAGACAGAAAAAACAAATGGACAGACATACTAACATAAAGGATGATTCAATGTTTGTAGGGTATAAAAAACTCCCTGCTTTTAACCCTAACACAGTCAGACTTACTAATTCCATGACTTGCTGAGTCCATGCAGACATAAGTTGTAGGCCTCTGAGGGCCAAGTCTGTCAATTCTCTGTTCTCTTCATCAGTACGAGGGGCCTCCCTTGTTGTAGTGATGGCCTATAAAATAAAACAAAAGTAATGTCACATACATGTTACTATAAATACTCTAACAATGACCTATGACATCATGGTAACAGATGAAAGCAGTATCTTTAAATTGACAGTAATTTTGGTAGATAAAAAAAATAACGGATATATCCTGTTGTTATAAAAAACAAATGAAGGCTATGAAAATAGCCAACTGAAAGTTATATATGACCTGCTGAAAGAAAAAAACAAACTTTTCAATAAATAAAAATGATGCTGCACAATAATTATATAGGTTAGCATGCATTAACTGTCAACCTTCAAAGCACAAAGCCATAAAGCAAAAGAGTAATGAAATCTGCAGATGATATTGGAGGTTTTTACTGACAAGAGATATGGTTTTCTAGTTATAGGGTATGTAAGTCTTATCACGTGACTCCATGGTTTCATGAGAATGGGTCCCTTTCTACCATTCAAATGCACAGAATTTATAAATAGAAGATTTTGCATTGTAAAGCAGCATTTCCAAATCTAAGAAGTAAACAGCAAAATGCAAATCAGTCTCTGGATTTCAATATGCTCTACATCAGAAATTCCAGAAAAAAATATGAAACTAAAAGTCCTATACAAAAGTTATCAAGCTAAGATAAAATTACAGAAACAGAACAAAGTGAAGAATAGCCAGTGGCTACAGCACAAACTTGTTGGTAGATAGTCCATCAAGATATGTAGATCATTCATTACTTTAAAGCTTCAACACTTTTGGTTTCTTTGTATGAGTTAAAGTCAAAGTGTTCTTTAATCTTACTCAACAACCCTGAAAAGCATGCTGTAATGACAGATATCATACTGTTTAGTGGTTATTATCTACATTTTCTGCATGATACTGTACCTCATTCTTCATTCTTAATTTTATCTAAAAATCATTACATGTAGTCAATTTGCATCCCTCATGTACATGTATTCAGACTTTAGATCATGTATTGTGTTTGTTCTTTATAATGTCTTTTTGTGGCTTGTTAAAGGCTTGTAAACAAATCAGCATACTGCAAGTTAAAAGCTAACAACACTCTGCAGTAAAAGCTAAATCAGGTCAAAATTTTCGATTACCTCTTTTTCTTTAATCAAGAAAATTTAAGATGGGATTCTAATAACTGTAGTAACTCATAAATCTAACAAGATATGTATCCCTACCTCATTACTGTGTCTTGCTAACTGACTAATGTATGACATATGGTCCTCTCGTATTGCCTCTAAATTTCCCAGTAACTTGGACTGAGCACTTGGTGTTGCAGATTCACATGCTGGCCATTTTCCTGGGTCAAAGTTCATACTGAATTTAATGTAGTGGTATGGATTGATCTGCATATCACCGTACAGAGGGACGACTTCTAATTGCTGTAAAAAATACCAAGGTTTCATTAGTTATATTTTGATACTTGAAATGTTTTTGATTAACATAGTGTAAACTTCTGTCTTGTCCCAGGATTTCCCCTTGTTTATGCCTTCAGTATAGATTACACTTCTGTTTAAAGTGTTTATCAAAAATTTTAATTAACAAAACTGCACACCACAATAACCTCTATCGAGCTATTTTAGTCTCTTTTATACTTAATAACAGGGGTCGTGCTGGGCTTCGCCAATGTCGCAATTTGCGATTTTTTATTTTATCTGGCGACAAAAATAACCTGTTGGCGACTTTCTTGGCACCTAGGTTTTGTACATTCAAATTGACAGGAAGTTTATCAGCAACAGATATTCTCTCTAATTAAACAATTGTGTTGACACCTGGTCAGAGTTAATTGACCATGACCAATTTACGCCTGAAGGCAATTAAAGGTAATTAGTCCAGGCGACTGGACTGACAATATCCTCATGGGAGGTGTCAATCAAATGTAAATATATTACTGAGCCAATCAAAACTCTCATCATCTGGTCAAAGGTAAACACAATTAAGGCCAAGTGCACGTGGCTACACACAAGTTTCACAACCCTATTTAACCATGTGATACATTCAGAAACAGACTTACCTAATAACAGAATAAATTAAATCCAATTAACAATGATTATCCCATCAGGAAGTGTCTAAATACTTCAAAATGAAAGAATTGATAAAAGAAAATGGATGACATTTGTTTACACTTTTGCCATGTGACTTTTTGGGAAAATCGGTAAATAATATAGAATGGCGATTCCCAAAATCTAATTAAGGAAATACTATTCAGATATCAAGATAATTAAACAGGGACACAATTAATGGTCCATGGTACAAACTGTGGTTTGATAGAAATTTTATCACTTGAAAAAAAAGAAAGAATCAAGTTTATATTGTATTAGATGAATTAGACCATAAAGGACAAAGGTGAACATGTTTTACAATCAGAAACTGTATGAGAATAGTAATATAGTCTTTAATAGAATTAAAATACCTGTTTCTGGAGTAGTACTTAATAGTGACAGACTAAAAAACCTAAAAAGCTAAAAACCTACTTTATACATGCATCAAGAGTGAATCTTAGGTACATGTATGTCATGAATGGAGAGGTTATTTTGATGAATTGACACAGATAATTCATCAGTGAACTTAATACAGTGGATTCCGCTTAATTGCATAGCCTATTTGCCAGTAAAAATTATGCAAATAACCGGGCTATTCTTACAACCGAAATTACGATTTTACCGGAAGTGTGAGTTCAGGTAAGACAATGATACTGTGGATCAACCAGGGATATCACTGTTCAACATTTCTGATCTGGTATTTAATTGTTATAGACCTTCTCATTGTATTGTTCTTTTATCAATAAATAATAATATATATTGTGTTTGTCTTGTTTATTGACCTTCTTTACGTTGTGTATATTTATAAGTAAAACCACGTGTTTCACATCTATAAATAGTCAAGTAATTTCCTGACCTTTCTACGAAAGAAAATCCCATATTTCATATTTCAGCCAGGATTCAGTGTAATATTTATCAATGTTTGCAGTTTGTGGGCTTTTGAAATGGTCTGTGTTTTTTTATTCCTCTGTTCATTGTACACTGATAGTTGTGTATTATACGCGTCATTGACCTCGATATATTCCTATGAAGTGTGGATAGTATGGGGCACCTTAGGGTAGTTGAATTTCATTAGACATTGTACTGAATGAATGACTTTTAATTTTCGTATGATATTTATGCCTAGTAACCCAAGCTCACTCAAACTGTTCAGCTCATTAAAGAAAATTAAATTTACATTGATAATCATTTGTAGTCGGAAGAATTTAAATAGGGACAAAAAATACCCCAAGCCAAACCTCAAGCCGCATCATAAGGTGATGTTCGGCATGTCGCCAGAAGTCATTGTTCACCTAGGTACTTGTTTATTTCAATGTAATTAGAAATCATTTATATTGTCTTTTATGTCCATTATTTTTTAAATCCATTATTAACACCTCCTGATTGATGATAATCTAGTTTTTACAACAACAAATATGATTGACATATTTATGACCCGAAGGCTTAAAATAGAATTTGGGAAAACCTGTCTTTACCTGGACGAGGCAAAATTCTCTATGCATTAAACCGAAATGCACCTCCAAGGCCTATGCAAATAAGCGATTTTTTCCCTAATAGAATAATAGGAAATGGTTTTGTGCAGGAGTAAATTATGCTAATAACCGAAATATGCAATAAAGCGATATGCGATTAAGTGGAGTCGACTGTACTGTCTTTTTTTTTTAAATTGTAATTTTTTTTGGCACCCTTTGGCTCTAATTTCTGAAAACTGGTGACAAAAAATGGCAGCTGGCGATTTTTCTGGCGACAGAATTTTGTATTTTAGGATCTATAAAAAAAAATTATGAAATCTTTGTTTACTGTGATGCTTTGGTATTTGATTTTTCGCCAAAATCACACATCTATTACCCATCAATATATTCCTACCTTTAAGTACTTATCAATCTTTAAAAGATTTATCCTTTTCTTTGAGTCCATTTTGTAAATGTTATTTTGTTCATTATCAATCATGAACAGACCACATGCCATAACCTGTGAGAAAAACATAATTTTAACACTTTAAAATATTTCATTAGATAGGAAAAATATCATTTGGACAGTGTTTCAAATATATAGTTTGGGAGATGCGACGTGTTTTTCTAAGTAACAGAAATGGAGATTGGTAGAATATACACTATAAATATAATAGGAATTGCTTGTATTGACTAAATGCATTTCAATTGGCTGGATTTAGTTTAAAATGGTAACATATTGTGAACAACATTTTACCATTTTTTTTTCTTTTTCTTAAGAGTGAATCGATAAAGCCACACAGCATAAATGACCTTTGGTAACTAATAGATGTATTCATAGTATTGGCAGTCAACTAAATTTCTTGAAAACTGATGAAGTAACTCTTAAAGAGAAGTTTAAACTTCAGCAATGTATAACCACATATAAAAATTCAGCCTGACATGGAAAAATTCTAGACAAATTTTGGTTTATAACTTCCTACCTTGACTAACATGTACTTTTCAGCTGGTTCTAGGTACAGTCTATTCTCATACATATTGACACAGATGTTAATGACATCAGCCAGGAGTTCTTCATATCCAGGAGTGGACTGTAGTACCTCCTTTAGCATGTCCCTAATTTTGTTCTGTGTAGCAAGGAACATAGACAAATTCTGAGATTCTTGTAAAGCTTGTGGATCAGCTATCACTTTCAAAAATTGGGCAGCTCTGGAACATAGTCAATGTAGTTGAAGTAATTAGAATCTAGTAAAATTGTTGTCATATGTTGCATGGTGCATAAAAATTTTGGAAAAGAAATGACATTATTATTATTTAGTTTACAGAGTAGTATTGAAAGAATCTTACAGTATACATATGTTTATAGATACAGATTTTGTGGCTTGACAAGATTTATGTTGAATTTATAAGTTTAAATTCATTAGAATAGGAGTACCTTATTCGTCAATGTAAAGATTTTATCTTGTGTTTTCATTTGATCAAACAAACCAAGAAACTGCTATTCTACAACAATATTAAGTATTGTTTATAAGAAAGCAAAGAATTTTTTTAAATATCTTAAAAAAACATGATTGAGTATAAACTTAAAAAAAAAACATGTTTATTTACAAAATACTGAAAATGCATACTATTTCAAAAGATGATTATTACAAGTCATTGAACAACAAAGTTCATATAATGTAATGACATATGTTCCTACATCTTAGTTGTCTGTTAAGTTACATGACACATTCTAACAAATATTATGTGAAGACAGTGAATTAAAGAAAGCTTTTAACAGGTGAAGCTGTGAGGTGTTACATCATACAGTTGCACCATGCCTATATTTAGCAAAGCATGTGATCAATACTATAAAGGAAATATATAATTATACCATAAGCACTAGTTTCAGGATTTACTATGATGGATATTAAACAGAAGTCAAGGTACCAAATTGACTTTTTTAAGTATTAGATCCTTGGATGATTTTGTGTTTATATTCGGTTATCACAAACAAGCTACTGATTTTACAGTAGTACATGTATGTATTCCAAAATCTGCATTTGATGGTTGTATCATCAAATTAAAAGATACAATAAAAAAACAGAAAAAAAACAACTTAGATTAGGTTAGAAGTGAGTTTGCTGTAATCCATTCTAATTTCTATACCATATACTAGTAGACTACAATGAGGCTACAATTACTGGAAGTGGTGCATCAGTTTGAAGGTACTATGTACAAATGTAAATAAGATTCTAAAAAAAAAACTGGGGTCATTTAACAGTTTTTTTTTCTATCTATAAAAAACGTATAAAATCTCATTACATTTCTATAAAACATTTCCCTGTCAAATATTTCCCTGAATGAAAGGAGAGGATTTTAGGACGATGTTGTCATATTCACTATTAAAGATAAAGTTTTTATATCATACGTTATCAAATACCATTTGTTCACTGACAATTTACATATCAAAAGAGATTTGTGAAATGCCTTAACACAATAAGAATGTTCTGATTTAAAGTTAACAGTGTACCTTGAACTTACTTTATATTTGTTAAGGAAGATTTCTGAAACAAGTACCTGGTATAACTTCTCATAGTAAGCAGCTTTATACAAGTGTAACAGAATGATCATACAAGAACCACCTGGAGCCGGTACTTAGTTTAAATTTCTACATTAAGCTACCATCTAAGTAAAACTAAAGGAAAACTGAACTCAATTAAACATTTTCTCTATGACTAGTTTATGTTAAAATGAAATTTGACATCATTGACTTCACAAGTAGTAGCATAAAGAATAATGACAATACAGCCAAGTTGTGAGAACTACTAGCAGTGCCATCTACTGGAAGCATGAAAACAGTTATTTATAAGACTCAGGTTGTAATGTTCAAAAAAATTTTCCATAATTTGGTAGAAAATGACACCAAGACCAAACTATTACTGTATACTCCAACCTTGCAAAGGGGGTATGATAATCAAAAAGTAGCTCAAAATCATCTTCATGGATTAGGTACATGTAACATATACATTCAGAGTTGAATAACTGTTAAGCAAAAAAATGCAGTATAATCTGACATTTACTATCTAGCTATTAAATACCCAGATAATGTTTTAAATCTTTGTACTAAGTCATCATTCAGTCCATCAGTGATCACAATTAGCCACTAGCCTGAAGCCCAGGGCTAATAAAAATTAATTCAGGCTAGAGAAATGACATGTACATTTCTTGTTTCGGGCTAGTTGAACCCTATACAGTCCTCCATTATTCTGGCTAGTTGTTCAGAATTTTGGAGGAAAGGACTGGTCTATTCATAATTTAATATGATTAGTAATTAGTAATTAATCGATTCATTTTCCTTAAGAAATATTATTTATTTTGTGTAAATTATTTTGACACTGTTAGGATTGTGATGTTATTAACATCCTTTGGTTAGCAATTAAAAAAATTCATAATTATATAAAGTCTTGAATAAGGATTATTATTATTATTTTCTCTATATATTTAGCCTTGAAGAATTGTTTTACTTTTTCCTAAGTTATACTTGCATAACCAACTTTTGGAAAATAAGCAATTTTCATTGAAGTGTGGCAGCTCATGAAGAGTAAAGTGCTCCTAATTAAGTTATATAGCATAATATGGTCAAAAATTGGAAACAGTCCTTAATAAATCATTAATTTACCTACAGGTCTGTGTTTTTAGATATCCATCCCTGAGTCTTACAAATTACTGCATGCAACAATGAATTTCACAGAGACGACACACACATACACACAATCAAGCAGACTCTCACCTCCTATATGCCGAATAATCATTCCTAATACTGGCTTTCATGTTTTTTAACTGATCTAATTCAGCAAATGTATTAATAAACTTTCCCAAGGTCAAAAGATAAGCTTCAGAGACAAAATCATTTCTTTTCTGTATGTGACACAATCGTTTGACTTCACCCCCAAATCGTTCGATGGATTCTCGCTACAATGTATGAATATAGAATATGAGTCAAGCTAAGGTTATATCCTAATATAACTATTTTCCAATAACCAACCATGTTTCCTTTTTGGATAATTTTGATTCAAATTGAAGAGTTTCTTCTATTTTCATCTAAAGCATGACTTACTGGTCACTGGGGATCTAGAATTTGAGATAAATCTCTACTATTTTTTATTAACTGGTTGTAGGCAATTAAAATTTGAACCAATATACAAAATGTAACTTCATAAAAAAGTCACAAAGTTTTATTTGTTTTAGAACAATCATAAGTGGCATTGTAAAGTGACAATAAGGCAAGGAGTTACTTCCCTTCACTGAAGATTACAATAAAAGAATCAAAGTTGGTAATTGGAAAATATCACACTGACTATATGTACATGTACAAAGCTCTTTAAATATAGTAACAGGATCATGTACAGAGGTCTGTTTATACCTAGCTCTGAAAACCAAACGAATATTAATAAACACTATGACATACCAATTCAATGTGTGTAATGCAAGAAAATTGGGCAAATGGTGGGTGGCCATAAAATTTCAAAATGGTAAAAATGAAGGTACATCCATATGAACTTTATATTTATTTTAACAAGAAGCAAAAAACAAACACTGAACATTTTTTACTGCCCCACTGAAGGCAGTATGTACTGTTGTAATACATTGAATTTAGACATGTCAAGTGAAAGAAGCAGAATATAAAGGAATGGGTTTCAGTGCATTGTAGTTTGTACAGACACATGCTAGTGACAGATACATGCAGAAAATATTGGAATTAAAAAAATATTAGGTGTTCAAAGGTGAAACATTACATATCATAGATGTTTTTCCTTGAATTGATAATGTATCTTAAATTTATTACATTGTAAACATATGTCACCAGTAGTCACTATTTTTTCCAAACCATGAACATTTAATTTTTCAACTGAAAACCATCCTTTATATATCTATTTTAAGCCATATCAATTCAAATATTGTTACAAATGAGTGATTGAAAATACAAATCAAAAACACACCAAAAAGTTAATTCTTTATTTCCTGGATAATTAAAAGCTTTTCAAACACTCGATTGTAACAGAAGCAAACCATCTGCATATGAGTAATAAATGTTGAATATCATCAGCATCTATACGTAGTAGCATAAAAAAAATATAGTAAAGTACATCTATTTGAGCTTTTGTTTCCACTCACCTACGATAGGCAGAGTAATCATTACTGATACTCGCTTTCATATTTTTCAATTGATCAAGCTCAACAAATGTGTTTATAAACTTTCCTAGTGTTAACAAATAGGCTTCAGAAACAAAGTCATTTCTCTTCTGAACGTGACAAAGACGTTTGATCTGCTCACCAAATCTGTCAATAGCATTTCTCTACAAATCAAAAATTTAGTTCTAAAACAGTACAAGTAAAAGTACATGTATTATTCCATGATAAACCAGCAGCATAACACCTGAGGCTAGTTTAAATGCTGGTGGGTCTGTAAAACTTCAATTAACAGGCCACTAACATCTAAATAAAAATTTCTCTGAAATATGTTTTGCACTTGTGGATAAAACAGTTTACCATGTTTATTTGGTTTGAAGAACATTTTAATCAATTTAGCAAGTTTTTGCAGTTCTGTAATTTTTAGTATCTGTAAATCAGATTGGTCAGAATTCATTGAGTAATGCCATTACTTTTAAGGAAAACCTTGCCAGCGATTCTATCATTGTGCTATTTCAAATGTGAGGGTAGAACAGAGTTTAAAAAACAAGAGGGACAGTAATACACTGTATGTACATGTATAGTTGGTCATGTGCGTGTATGCAGCTTTCTTTGAAGTTACTCTAAATTAGGTTATGTTGAATGGTGGGTCAACCTAAACCCTGAATCACCGACAACAGGTAGAATAATCACTAATATTTACAAATGTACAGGTACAATACATTTGTGTTTGTGTTTATGTGTGTGTGTGTGTGTGTGTGTGTGAAAGGTATTTCCTCAATTTTACATGTACAAGTACATAGATAATTCTATCTCAGATAACAATACCAATTTAACGAATTAATAACATACACAAACGTAGCTCAGAAAATAATTACCACGAAATACATAAATTCCATGAGTTTAGAGACTTGAGGATCCAACACCTCCACAATTTTGTTGTAAATCTCAGATCTGTTTGGTTGTTCATTACTCTTTACCTTAGAAAAACAACAATCAAAGGAGTGGAATTAGATTGGGATAATTTAACAAATTTCCGTGTCTAGTGTTATTTTTTGTTAATTTTAAATGATGACAATGAATAACTTGTCATACTCGCTATGACATTTTTTATAAATGGGATAACATGATCAAGACAGCTATAATACTTTTGGTTAGGACTTAAATAAAAACATTTATAATACTCTTGCTAAGAAAAAAACTAACATATCCTTAATTTGTATAAATCTTTCATAATTTGTCTTTAAGCAACTATCACAATGAGAAATGAAGTTAGATATGGTATACTTGCATGTAAATAATGCTGTAGAAACACATGTTTAAAATGAAAAAAATTACACAAACCTGTGGCAATGCTCTAGAGCAACATCTCCAAGTGTATAATATAGCTGCAAATTCTTGTCCTTTTTCAAGCAGTTTATTCTGAAATGGAGAAGATATACTCGTTTTTCATCATTCGACATGGAGAATACTACTGTTATTTCTCCTTTCAGTTTCTTCATGATTTTCACAAACCATTTTGATTTGATTGATTGATTTGATTTGCAAACATGACATCTCTAAAAATCGCGATCCGAATCAGATTATCAGCCAAGAATCGTAATATGAATCAGATTTGTTGCAGAGTGGAATTGTTACATCCCTGTAGAAGTATGGAGCAAATACACATGTATATAGTGTCCCAAGAATCAATCCTTGCCAAGTCTGCATGAACAGTTGCCTCTTCAATATACTTACTAAGTCTGCATGAACAATATACTGACCAAGACATATGGAGCAAATACACATGTATATAGTGCCCCAAGAATCAATCCTTGCCAAGTCTGCATGAACAGTTGCCTCTTCGATATACTTAGCAAGTCTGCATGAACAGTTGCCTCTTCCATATACTTAGCAAGTCTGCATGAGGAGTTGCCTCTTCGATATACTTAGCAAGTCTGCATGAACAGTTGCCTCTTCGATATACTTAGCAAGTCTGCATGAACAGTTGCCTCTTCCATATACTTAGCAAGTCTGCATGAACAGTTGCCTATTTGACATACTTACCAAGTCTGCATGAACAGTTGCCTCTTCGATATACTTAGCAACTCCAGTAACATATGCATTTCTGTCTTCAAAGTTAGTGTCAAAATTAGCTTGATAATGGATGGATAAAGAAAGTCCTTCTATACATGGCTGTTGGTCTGGCAACGGAAGTTCATCTAATACATCCACATTCTGAAGAGCATCAGTCAGAGATATTTTATCTCCTGACATTTTGAGTCTCTACTGACCTGAAATTAACAAGTACAAATTTATATTTATTTGTATTTTACATGGAACTTTGCAGACATTTTCAATAATCTACTTTTCGAAAGAAATAACATTAAAAATAGCAAAAAAACATAGAAAAAGGGCAATAACTTCAACATGCCAGAACATATTAGAATGAAAATTTGACCACAGATTGATCTCATCATGCTGAGCACTTTTAACCCATGTCAGAATTTGACTAAACCTAACCATTTGAGATACATGCGAAAAACTACTGTCTGACCCCTATGTTCTATTTTCAGTAACGGCGGCCATGCTTTTCGATGGATCAAAAATCCCCACACCAATTCTATGCAGGATACCCCAAAGAACATTCATACCAAGTTTGGTTCTAATTGGTCAAGTAGTTTCAGAGGAGAAGAGTTTTGAAAAATTGTTAATGACGACAACGGACGAAAACAACAGATGCCAAGTGAGCTAAATAGTGGTGAATTTCAAGAAATTTCAGCAAGTTTTCATTATAGTTACCTGCACTAGGGCAAGGTCAAAATTATTGTTAATGGAAAGATAACAGTCATGTTTAATTCGGAACAGGTGTTAAACCTTGGAAATAATCACTTAAGAATGATCAAGTGCACAAATGACACAAGAAAAGGACTAAAAACACAAAACTGTCCGATGAAGAAAACCATACCTCCAAAAATCCACGGACACTTTTAAATATCAAATTAATAACTCCAAAGTCATTATAAGTCAAGTCCAGTCTTCTTGCTGGGCAAAAGTAGCATGACAGCAAATAAAATATATATTCTTAGAAATGCTTTTGTACCAAATCAATTTTTTTTTTTAAAAACTTGCTCACATTGACAAACAGCATTTCTCGAGAAAATACACAAGGACCAATGTCTTTTAAGTCCGTCGTAATTTTATCAATATGGACAGTAATCAAAATTACATTCAGAAGAATTCATTGAACGATGTCCATAGAAGGTCACAACCTCAAAACAATTATCATCAAAGAAACATGTTTTAATTATCTTGGGCAATGAATTTAAAAACAAAATGGCATTATACTCGGCGTCACATAAATAACATACTGTTAAAATTTGAATAAAAATATTTTCTACGACTTTATTGACACCTACCGTAGTTTAAATTGTCTTAAATGACTTGCTCATTCGTCTAGCCAAACGGCTTCTCCCTAAACATTGAATCGTTAAATTCCGGTCAGATTTTAATTCTCGGTGCCAATATTTACATTGTAAAAAGTCGGCCATGTTTACAGTGATCTGGTTGCTTGGAGATGTTGTTTACGTTTAAATGGTTTGTCCAAAAGCAGAAGAACCCAGAATGCATTTCGGCATTATTTCAGATATCTCAGATTTATTTTACACGAACAACGTACAATACCGAGAAGTTGATCAAGCAGACGATTGTCACCGGAGTTCGATGGGAACTTACAAACTTCGTTTGTAAACAAATCGTCCCGTAGAAACCAACATGGCAGATATTAGTATGGGATTTTCCAGTAAGGATTTGTTACCCATGATTTAAGCTAATAAGCGACTCGTTGGTACTAACACGTCATGCATATATGTGGACTATCTTCATATTAAATATAAGAGAGACAACTCTAGCGGTAAGTCCCGACGGTTTAAAAAAGTAGAGCTTCAATTCGAAAATGTGTTGTATGTGACGTCGAGTATAGTTAAAGCAAATAAAAATGGAGGATATTATTTATTTACCAAAGATGTACAATATTAACTTATTAACTTTTGTATTACCAAAATACACCGCAGACAGGGGCATATATGTCTATATAATATGTAATATTATTACAAATTACATTAAACAATATTTATAAACAATATAGAAAGAAAGGCATGAAAGGGACGTTCCTATTCCTATTATAATCAAAACTCTCTCGTACTGGTCGTAGATAGAAAACATAAAATATCTGTTTTCAGGATCAGTTTTTTGTTTATTTGTTGCACTTAAAATGCCATTAAACACTAACGCAATTTTACCTAAAAGTATTAAAAATCACATCATCAGGAAACTTAAATAAAATCCGAACTGAGGAAGTTTATATTCAGGAAGACTTCCGGTTTTGAAATAAACCGCAAGAGGGCAGTATTAGTTTTCATGATTTCCGCCTATTTGTAGGTCCTACTAAAATGCGCCCGAGATCGCTTGGTGAGAAACTAGCTCCCGTAAAGTTTAAAAGGCGTCCGGGAAAAATAACTCTGAAGAAAAAAGCTTTGGTACTGTTTAAAAAACCCTTAGTGGTTTTAATTTAAAAAAAATCTATAAACTTGACATTAACACCCATAATATATATGCGCACACGAATAAAATTTGGTACCTTCAAAATCGGTAAAAAAAAGTCAACGAACCGGCAACGAAACTGCAATTTTGTGGGTCAACGGAACGTATAAGTTCGTCCGTCTTTATTCGATGGTATTCATTTGAAAACGATGCAATTCGCTCTGAAGGTAGATAATTTTTGTGCAAGCATATAAATTCTCGATGGACGCCAAAGAACAGCCGAAAACGTCCATTGTTATCAAAACGCTTTATATTCGTTGTGATTGTTAGCAATCTCCAAAACAGAGGTTATTGCATCTTCTAAGTCAATCAAACACAGGGACAAATGAGCTACACAACCTCTGTTTCTGAGATTGGTTCGTTAGGTGCTCGTTATCAAAAAGTTCACATTTACAGGCTGTTTAGCATATGTTTCAATTTTTTGTAAGAAAAAAAATTAGAAATATACGAGTAACTTTCAATATCTTCATTTCGATATCAAAAACACTTAGAGGAGTTTCATTGAGGTTTCCTTTAAAGAGTGGGCCAATTACAGAACTACGTACGTGGATATATTTTGTATTTTTAGAATTTTATTTGAATACTAGTAATCGAAACCAACCACGGAATTTAGAATCACATGTGATGAAATACAATTTAATTAATCATTATTCTCTTTGTATATCTAGAATAATAAGAAAAGAAAATATGAAACATTCTCATGGTCATTTATCATATAGGAATTGAAAGTGATATAGCAAAGGCTATTAACATATGGTACAACATCTCTTGAGGATCAAACGAGATAAACAACCTGAATGGTATAATAATGACGTAATATATGCAAGAAAAATGAGAGATAAATATCATATTCTAGGCAGAATGTAGAAACTAGAGAAATGGAGTTTTACTTATAGTTGAGGTGTCTAAGAATAAATACTATGATACAATGGTTATAAATTCAAAAGATCTAAAATGTCTATGGAAGTGTATTCACATTCTAAATCCATCAAATCATGTAAGACCATATGAATTGACTGTCAGAGAAGGTGTTAGGACAACTGAAGTAAATGTCATGACCAATGAATTTAATTAATTTTTCACAACATGTGTTCAAAAATTTAGAGATGCAGGTCGTAATACCACATTAAACCCACCAAAGTTGCTTAACTTAAAAAGTTTTGTGCAGAAAAAAAAGTAAATGAAAAATTTTGGTATTCTGCATTTAACAATCCCTGATTTGCTACTACTGTTAAATAAAAAATGACCAAACTAAGTGCGACTATTATTGCATCACCTCTAACATTTATTTTTAATAGAATAATTTTCCAGATAATTTTAAAAATGGAAAAGTGACACAAATTAATTTTCAAAACTGGTGATCGTGCTCTTCCAACAAATTATAGACCAATATCGGATTTACCTACTACCTCAAAACTTATTGAGCGCCATGTTCACTCCCATCTTTATGATTATTTCTCTAAATTTGAATTACTCCACCCTGCTCAATCAGTTTTTAGACCTGGTCATTCATGTCAGACACCCTTGATCAATAATGTTGATAAATTTCTAGAGGAAATGACTGAGGGGAATATTGAGACAATCTCCCAATAGAATATGGTGTGCCTCACGGATGAATTCTTGGACCTCTTTTGTTTATGTACAAGTCGGACTGCATATTTTATAGTGCTTATGTACTAGTCGGGCTGCATATTTGTTAGTGAGAGCAAGCCCGTATGCTGCAACGACACAGGCTGCCAGTTGATTCAATGCATTGAAGATCCTGCAATTTTCTTTCCTTATTCACCTTTTTCATAGGAATTTAACATCTTGTTCTTTTCTTTCTTTTATACTGCTTCATTTTCTAAAGTAATGTACTGTTTTTCTTCGTGGATTCTATTTCCATGATTCGTTATACAATGTACATTCGCTATTCGTTCGTTAAATATACGTTTTCAATGCTTTTAGAACGTCAACAATACTATATACAGAACATTGTGGTTCTTCCAGTATTCATATTTGCTCTTCGTTCGTTAAAAATCGTTCTGAGCGCGCTTTACTCGTTGAATATTCGTTTCTAGTTCGTTTAAAAGTGTACAGGAGATTTCTATTTTTTTTCAATTCGTTACCAGTTCGTTCGCTCAATTCGCTTTAGTGTAAGAAAGCCTTTATGAAATCGTCCAATGTCAGTTTCTCATACTGATGAGGTTAGTATAAGGAATCTTGTTAGTCGCATTACACACTTTACAAAATAGTAATCACGAAACTATTTGAACATTGTTACATTCCTTTTGTTACTGTAAGTTGACAGTGATCAAGATGTTTTCTAGTTGACAGAAGCAATTTGCTGGCTCTGACAAAATAGTGATTCGTATAGAGTTTAATATTTACTATTTTAACGGTCCAAACTCATGCTGTATATCCTTACAATCTGCAGCACTTCTGCCAGGCATTGCAATTATTTACATTCTATATTCGTATTTCTTGAGTAGAATTTCTTAGGCTTGATTTTTTTCCCTCACATGCAGTGCCATAACAAATTTTACACACAAATTGCCTTGTTCTTGGCGGATCCAGAAAAAAAATGAGAGTGGTCCAAAATGAATGTGAATTTGCTTGATTTTTTTTCACCCTCGAGTCAATATTGAGTTCCCACTAACGATGTGTTTATTTTAAACAATCCGTTATAATTTATAAAACTACAACTTTATTATCATTATTCAACCAAATATTGATTCTGTATTTAAGTGCTTCCTGTATATTGACTTAATCATATTAATTTTGTGAATTTATACTTCTTTTACTGGAAAAAATAAAGTAGTTATCGTTTTTCAACTGACTGACTTTCTCCCATTGCATTCAACCTATGGTCTGTGGGTCTCCTTGTCATTCATTGAAGACCCATAGGTGACCTTGAGCGGACATATTTCATCTCGGTGGGGTTGTTTTCTATTTGACTTATTCACCGTATCTATTCCCGGCCCCGTTTTCCCTTTTCTGCCCCGACCCCGTCCCTACCCATCGGTGCGTTCAAGATGACAAATAAAAATTAGACGGGGAATGATTTATGCCAATTAAATCGATTTTATGCATTCCTTATTGGGAGTTTTTCCCTACTGCTTCTCTGGTTCAGGATGGGGGTTGTTAACATGGCTTTTAGATGTCGGCGACGAACGTTTGTGCATGCCTATAAAATAATGCAGATCGGGTCCTGACTTGGAGTACACAAAGGATATAGATATACAAAAGCCTAGAAAAAAAGCTGTATGATCATGCAATGGGATACTATACTAATGTGACCCGTAGTTGTGATAAAATACATTTCAATAAACCTAGCACATTTTGATCTCTTAATTACCAAGCAGTTTGACCAATTCAGATACAGTGTATCCTCTACGAAGTACACTTTTGGGTTATTGTAACTTAGATGTTGACCATTTAAACACTGTACCATCTTTAGCATACAATCTGACCGTTTGATGAAAGTAGGAGAAAACATGCAAGCTCTTATTTTGTTATTAGGATGTGTATTTTGTGCTCTCTTTTATGAGCGTCAATGAGCAACACGGTGAGTATCTTTCAAATCGCAAAAAACTGATTAAATCTCCGACACACGTACAAGAGTTCAACCTGTTTGTATTTTTTGAGTTGTACACTACTTTTTCGTGTGTGGTCTTTCTTTATGTTTCCTGTTATGATTTGACCAAGAATTTTACTAAACTGTTGCTAAAATCTTGTGAAAGACAACATAGTTAAAGAAGTTAGATCAATGTTCTCTCCATCAACATTCATAAACTTGGAGGATTGATTTCGTTCATTTATCCAAAAAGAATTATTATTGACACAGCTTCATCCGCGTCATTTTAGACTCGATAACAGTAATCATCTCAGTACAAACATACTTGACAAGGGAGACAATTTTGATTTTAAAATTATAAATTTCTCTTTCAAGCGTAGTAATATAGCAGTTTCCCTGTTTATACTTCTCAGTTGTGATTTTATGCTAGATTCTGACTTCGTTATGCACCATTGTTCCCTATGGGACTGCCTTTTGCATACTATACATGGAAGACTTTTATTTCTGATATACCGATCTTATTGAGAAGTATTCTGTTCTAACAAAAAAAAAGAATAGAGACGATAGATCTTCATGACATCACCAATATATTTTCTGTACTATCGAACTTTGTAACTGTATGCTGCCTGTTTGTATTGCAATTAACGGTAATGAAAGCGGGGCCACAAGGGAAAAGACTATCAAGCCTAGACCACAGTAGGCGTTTCCAACTTTCCAGATTTTGCTTTGATATTCACATTTGTAATGTTTTTTTTCCTTTTTGCTATCGATTTATGAAAAGAATGCAATCCTGACAGTTAATATAAATTACTGGTATAACAATTACAATATTTCGAAACTCGGTTTCTGCGCAATATTACTAATCGTGATGACCACTTCAAATAATTTCATTAAACATGTATAATAGCTTTTCCAGTATACCAGTTTGTTTTGTCACCCCTGAAAACACATTGCTTTTCTAGAATAATACACGTCGTAATCATGAAAAACTACCGTTTAGCACAGATTTATTAATTCCTATATATTCTACCCCCTCCCCCCCAAAAAAAACCTTTATGGATGCCAACATCGAAATGACATTAAATATCATTCCAACAAAGGCATACTTTGATAGGAAGGAAAAATAATCAGTCTGGAAACAAGTACCATCTTTAAAATGATTGCCGACGCAGTAAAATGTTGTTATTAAAAAAAAAAATAACACTTGGCACGCAATTTTAATTTTCGATGCATTTTTTTTCGAACGTCACACGGTTATCAGTATTTGACCAATCGGGAAAAGAATGCGATCAGGTGACTTGCGTTCCATAGATGAGAGTGTTCTTAAGGTCAAAGGGTAAATGGTAAAAAGCGAAACTATACAGACTGCGTCGGAATAAAAAAACTAATCGATTTGTATCAAAATGCCCGAAAAGACTTTTCAAAGTTCATACAAATCAATGTCGTACAGATACAAGTCAAGTCTTTGTCGGCATTTAAGTTGGTGTCACTTCCATTGTAAAGACATTCAGTGTGAAATGTAACATACACCCACCTCTGGGTGGAGCTTGAAAAATTAAACCATTAGAAAAATACTTCATGACACAACGCGAGCATCCTTGTCCCGTTTGAAGAAAGAAAACATTTTTCTGCCAAGTAACACCAAAGTAAGAATGACGAATTCAAGTAGTTCTGAAACTGTTAATAAACTGGCTCCAAGAAATATACCCATTTGTCCTCCAAGTATACCTGTAATAAAAAAAATACAACATTAGAAGCAAAGGAAAACAATAAATTATTATTATGTTGAAAGAAGTAAATAACGATTGAAAAATAATTGCATATATATAAGGTCATTATTGCATTTACAAGATTCCCTCTAGTTTTGGTAAATTGAAGCCAGTTGAAATTGTACGCTTTGACCACGTGGTGTTCAGTGACTAACTACAATTGCGCCAATCAAGCAAACAGTAGTTTAAACGAAATCAACTGTAAGATATCACCAAGCACTTCCATTAACTGTTATAAAAAACAGCAGATTTAAAGATTTGTAAAAGAGGGGTACCAGGCTATTATTTGCTTAATTTTTGCCGAAATTTTGCACAAAGTTGAACAATTGCTTACAAAAGTAGGGAGGTTCCAAAAGCAGGAACCCTCGAGTACTGACAACAATAACTAACATTCAGTCCTTATCACCATAGTACCTACCCACTACATCCTCCTCACCATAGTACCTACCCACTACATCCTCCATGTTGTATTCCGGAATAGATTCCACAGACAGAAAACTCAGCGAATCATAGTAAAGACGTACTTCTATATTATTTCTTCTACAAAAAATATCAACTCAATCTAAAATAAGAATGAACTTCACTTGCTCAAATTTTTGTTATTTAGGACAATAACCTGTTCTACCAATTATAAATTAATCTTAGGAAATTTCTTTAAAGTTGTTTTGAGTTTTTACAATAACTCAATTTCAGATGTAGCACTCTTTTTGATTGGATGAAAAAAAATTGTCCATCATCTCATAGACCCAATTCTGTAATGTGACTGATGTCATCAACCTCTTAGAATGATTTACTAGTTGAATTTTGATGCAAAAATTAAATTATAATGAACGACTGTTATATTTTTTTTTCGTGTATTTGAAATAACCTCAATGGCCGTGGTGCACACTTGAAAATAACCTGCTACTCATTCATTCCTTAAATAGTTGGTTATTTTTACTGTTTTCTACAATGTACTTTTCTGAGACACAAAACCCACACTTAATGATATTCAATTGTGGTATTAGTATCACTCATTGTTATCAGCTGATATCAAGTTTTTCCTGATTATAAATGGAAATGTACGGAAATGTACGGAAATTTCATTCTCAAAACACAGACATAAATTCAACTTAAAACTATCGAGGTAAGTACAGCCCCCCCTACTCCCCTAAAATGAACCATTCTTGTAAAACGTATGGCATTGTATAGAAACAGGAACAGATATGGTGAACCGCAACAAATGCACCATCGTATAACCCCTATAAAATAGGAAATACTTACAGAGATCATCAAAAGGTCTTCGGTAAGTTTAAAAATACCTTGAAGTAAGCCCTGAAAGGCCCCGACAAAAAAGTAATGGTAACAGAACGATGCCACTCCTTCAGAATAAACTGAAATGTCAAATAACGGCACGAAGATTCATTTATGACCAACATTAACATTAGGACGAAATCATTCATTCATTGTATGTAGAATATAAGAAAAAGATGAAAATATTATCACTATAAAAGTATATTTTAATACACGAATTTTTACCATTTTAGATCAACCGAGAAGGTTTTGAGAATTTATTGTATAACTGACCATATTGTAACTTAATCATAAATACATAGAGATCACCAACCAACTTACTTGACATCGGTGTGTCCCATATATGCAAGAGCCGGTGATAAAATATCTGCTACGACTGCACTAGATATCGAATGATCGAAAGTAGAGTATTCACATGAAATCCGACATTGACAATTTTCTTTCAATTCTCCATTGGAATCAAAATACACTAATAAAAGAAATGAAAATACGGCTCTTTACAACATCGTTTTGATTTTAAAATACTAATATAAATATTGCATATGATATTCCATACACGTATCAAAGAGTTACTTTCCACTAGCAGCACTAGAAACAAAAAATAAAGAAGTTAAAATTTTAAAAATAAAAAGTATACGAGAAGCACTCAAAACCAAACTAAAATGATCGATATAGGAAGCAAAAATCCAGAATGGGTTAGAAATTCACAAAAGTTCTAAGTAAGTAATGACTTCCCAATGTTATTTTCTACTTTGTCGTCATTATCATTAAATTAAGTTTTTCAGCTTTGTGTTATCCAGTACATTTTGTACTAGTTTCATTTTGGTTTATCGATCGTAAGTAACCGCTGATCAATTAACATCTTCAATAGTGATCAACAACTTCCTTTGACTAAGATTTTTGATGCGTTAAACTTTGATTGAAAAATGATTTTGAGAAACAAACTCATTTCATATATAAAAGGTTCCATAGAATTGAATCATTCAGTAAGGTTACTCAAATTACTGTATCGATTACATTGTTGGACAATTTATACATAAATTTTATTGTAAAATAGTTAATATAGGAAACCGCTTCTATCGCAAATTCCTCAAAAAGTCTATATGTAGGTAGTCTCACATCATAGAAATCTTGAGCTCCCCAATTCATTTGAAATTACATTTTAAAGTGTACATATGTATGAAGCCGCTAAATTAACCAAGAACTAAAAATCATCATTTAATTCTTATAAAAAACAAACAAAAATGGACCACTGACTTATATGATTTCTACAGACACATTCTTATAAGATTGATACTAAATCTGTAATTATAAAGACTTAGCTTAAAATAAAGATCTAATCGAATGAAGCTCTCTTGAAACGACTAAATCGCAGATGATATTTCAAAATAACAGAAAAAAAACATCGAGAATTATTCTACAATCAGCAATATAGTTTTTGTTTTGTTTGCCTTGTGAGTTTACCAGTTATAAAAATGCCGAATAAAATATTTTAGTTTTGATTTTCGTTGTTACCAGCAGGCGTTTGAATCCTATGGTGTCACATACGCTTCTTTTTAGCTAAATTATGTATAATGTCTTTTCTTGAATTTCAAAGTAAATGAAATCTAAAAGGAAAGTGTTTACCTTCATTTTGGTAGTAACATTTTGCAGCTTCAGCAAGTGTACACAACGTTTCATTTCCTGTATCAAAAACTAAGTGAAAAATCTTTGGAAGAAAAAACAATATCGTATATAGAAAAATGAAAAATAACCAAAATTACCCAGTGAATGGGATCTCTGGTACGAGAACATTCAGGTCTGCACTAATGGATGCGTTCGTAATCATAGGGACAATAAAAACAATATAAAATAAATTGCATTTTAGATTTCCTAGAGATGTACATTTTGACCATCCTATTAGATACTTTAAATATATCAATTTTAAAATACTTATGATAAAGGTATAACTCGCATAAATGTTTTTTGTCAAATAAGTTGATGTTTTGTTTTACATTTTTGATTTGTTTTTTTAACATACAATTACTATGTTTAATTGTTTGGTATAAGAGTTATCAAGGGAACCAAGGTTATAGCGGTAATCCAAAAGAATGTAATCCAGGGACAAAGACCAGACATGGAAAACAGACATACATAACAAAGAACATAAAGTAACTAAAATCATACATACAAAGTAACAAAAGGAAATGAGCAACTCGGACTCCACTAAAACCTGGGAACATGGATTAGGTGCACCAGTAGGGTAAGCAGCCTCTGCTTTTTTAGAAACACCCACCGAGTTGCTCATAAAAGTCAAGTCCGGGGTAGTCGAAGGAGGAAAGAAAAACTGTGACACGTTGAAGAAATCAGTTTTCATAGCGCAGATAGACACACCGTAACGATCCACGAGTTCATGATAACGACCATAAAAATCTGTAGTGATAACTTCATTCTTGTAGTAAACAAAACCCTGTTCCATAAGCCTATTTGTTAGAATTCTAGCGCGATACAAAAGTCTGCATAGTTTCGGCAAGATCTGGCATAACGTATTAGTTGTGATATAAACACTCCATACGCAGGTGCTGAAGTGATAATGAATTGGGACCTCTGCATACTAATCTACAATGCTTCTTTAAGTCAAACACTGAATAATGACAGAATTAGGAATTTTCTATATTTATCGAACAATTCATACCTGGATCTGTTATTGCCTGACATCCACATTGGCCTACAATATAATTTCTCCTACATTCAAGGAGACATGCACTGCGACTGTAGACAGGGTAATATTTTAATGTATTAACGTACTCTGGAGCCTTTGTATTAACACAGTAACGATCTCCACCAGCTGTATAAGGGGCAGGCAGATGTTTATACTAGAAAACAAAACAAGTAATGAATTAAGAAAATTTAATGTATTAACGTACTCTGGAGCCTTTGTATTAACACAGTAACGATCTCCACCAGCTGTATAAGGGGCAGGCAGATGTTTATACTAGAAAACAAAACAAGTAATGAATTAAGAAAATTTAATATTTTTTCAACAAGGGTAATAAAAGGAACCAAGATTCTAGCGGAACTCAAAAGAAATGCAATCCAGGGACAAAGACCAGACATGAAAACAGACACGTACAACAATGAATACAAAATAATAAAAAAAACAATACATGTACATACAAAGTAACAAAAGTAAATGAGCGACTCGGACTCCACTAAAAACTGGGAGCATGGGCCAGGTGCACCGGAAGAGTAAACGTCCTCTACTTTTCTAGAAACAACAACCGAGTTGCTCATAAAAAGTCAAGCTTAGTGAAGATGAAAGAGGAAAAGAAACCTATGACACACTGAACAAATTAGTTTTAAAGTCTTGTATTAGTTTTTGTTTGTACCTGCTACAATTTGTTTTAACTAATAACATATTAAGAACAACACTATCTAAATACTTAAAATAGTGTCTAAAGGGAACAATTGAATTATTTAAAGGAAACAATCGAGAAAAATACAAACATTAACACTGTATAATAGTATAATACAAATCGTTCGCTGATAATAAAGATATATGTCGTGTATTCTGTATATTGAAATGTGTGACAAGTAATAAGACCTTCGAACTACTTTTTGAAACTTTGAATATATCTATTCATTTTTGACAAGTCACTGTATTTTGGCATGGATCCAGGAACCATATCTGACAAGACAATAACTTAAAATTGATTCGTAGAAATTAGGAGAAAGTTCACGTAAATGCTTGTTTTTTTTAATTAGAACTCAAACATATTGAGTAGTGAAAATGCAATTAAAAAAACGTTTAGTTTTAATATCACTAAGTGTCATAAATGATTAGTATATAAAACTCGATTCATATGACAATCATATGGTAATTTACATATGCTATACATATGGTTGTCATATGATAGATGACATTATCATATGATATTTGACATTTAATAGTTGTATAAATTTCATATGATTCACATACTTAGATAACTCTCAGCCTGCTAACGTATGATTTTCTTATTGCTTGTGAAAATGTATGATTATTATGTAACACTCATACGATAATCATATGTAAACTGAAACATATATTAAACTCATCACTCTCGATTCATGTAATACTCATACATTGTACTAAAGTTGAGTTGATTTTCATGTGTATAACTTTTGGCCGTGTATCTGCTATCTTTATGATCCACTGGTTTTTATACAGGAACTTACTTTTGTCATTTTCATAGAAATATACGTTGACAAACCAGGGGACAATATAAACCCTTGATTGATGATATCAGGTTCTTCTTCGTGGTCATGGAGTACTACCTGAATTGGAAATATGTTTCAGCAAATCTAAATACTTTATGAACAGTTTACATGTCTGTGTAATATATATATTGTCATTTAAATTCGATTCAATAGATAATGCAATAATTCAGACATGGAAAACAGACATACACAACAAAGAACATAAAGTAACTAAATAAAATAATACATACAAAGTAACAAAGGCAAATGAGCAACTCAGACTCCACTAAAAACTGGGCGCATGGACCAGGTGCACCGGTAGGGTAAAAAGGTATTGTGGAAAGTCCGTATAACAAATGAAAATATCAGAACAAAAACCAGAAAGTCTGAAACCACCGTAATGGTCGAGAAACGGGGGAAGGGATAAATGAATAAAAAAAGTGTCTGCAGTGTAATTCGAATTCCTTAATAAACATGACCTAAGCGTGAAGACATGAAACAAAAACGATATACGTACATAATGAAACGAACCGGAGGCAGATCTATATCAGTTCCTTCGAATTCCTTATTGGAATTTAATTTATACTAGTTTGTAGCGCTCATGTAATTATATTATAAAATACTGTTTACACTAAAAAAGTAATAATCCGAATGAAATAGATTTCACATAAAAGATGAAGATAAGGGAAACAAGACAATCACACAAAAAACTAAAGCACCTGTAATTTGAGAACCAACACATAAGGTGACTTCATGAAAATGTAAGATCAATGATGATTTTGCAATGCACATAAAAAATGAATAAAGAGTTATTCAAAGTGAAACGACACGCAGCAGCAAAGACAATGAAGAAAGATAAAACACAGCAGAAGCGGTGACATTTACGAAGGTTATATTGTATACAAAGACAACTGAAAATAAGTGGAAGTACCCACAAAATAAAATAAAATAAACAAAGACAAAGACAAAAAAAAAAAAAAAAACAAAAAAAAACAAAAAAAACCCCAAAAAACAAAAAAACAAAACAAAAACAAATACGAAAACAAAAAACAAAACAAAACTAACCCCAAAAACCGGGCATATTGAATCGGGCATATCCGCCAGGAAATGCGAGATATATAAACGGGTTCTTGCATATAACACCCAGATTTTTACAGTGTTTGCATATAGAAGTTTGTATGGTTAATTTGTATATAAAGGCTGTTATTTTGTTGTGTTCTTCAAATATATTTACCTTTACTCCAGCGGCCATATTCGAGTTGAAGACATACTCATCTTGTTTGATATCAAGGTAAAATGTTAATGCCGTTGCCGTTCCCGTCATGCTGCCATTGACGCGTGGTTGTCTTTTATTGGCTCTTTGTAAGTCACTATTAAACGAGAAACATTTACCCCACTGTGTCATCTTTTCATTCAGAATGTCATGACAGTTGACGAGTTTCCTCTCGTTGACACAGTTTATGAACAAGTCGTCAATCGTAAGCGAAACCTTGTCGAGCCAATCCTTTGGAAGAGGATTTTTTAATTCATCATATATTTGATCGGAGTAATTTAGAGGCGGCAAAAGAACACCGAGCCGACTACTGTGAAGAAGGTATTTTGACATCACGCCGCTTGCGTTTATCGCCGATTTCTTGTACGGTGACATATTACAAATAGTAATGGTAGGGTAAACCATTTCCTTGACGAACTGTACTTTTATATTTGTCAATGTTGGATTGGTTCTGTAGTAAGCAAACAATTTGTAGAGGGTATAAATCAATAATGATCCCATTCCCATGAGAGCTACTATCCAAATTACCCTGAATTAAAAAAAAAAGTTTAATATGTAATATGGGATCATCGGTATTTTCAAAAAGATTTCAACAAAGAACCATACAATAGGAGAGAATAATAGGTAGTATACAAATAAGACCGAACATGCATGTGAAATAAGAAAACCACAAAAAAATCAAAACAGAACTGAACAATTACAGAAATAATCCAATAAACAGCCAAAGAGACAGAAAATCTAAAATGTCCTTATAATGCAGAAAAAAAATACATAAGCATATTATACAATTCATTTTTAGAATAGGAGCTATACAACCATCATGATGATTAATAAGAACCATCTATGTGTTTACATACAGGATTACTAAATTGAATGCAGTTCTACAATAAAAAAAATATCAAAAGAAAACATATTCTCCATTATTTGCTTTAGAATATTGATTCTTTAATAAAAACAAACAACGAACCCAATGTCATTACAATTAATATGCTCGGTCATTCAAGTCGGGGTGCTATTATGAAACGAAAGAATTAAAACATTTAAATCATTTTGCCCTATTTAAGAAATTTCGTTACCTAATTGAAATTATCTTTACAGTAAATATTTTTCTTTCTAGAAAAGCAGAGGTCGCTTATCTTACCGGTGCACCTGGTCAATGCTCCCAGTTTTTAGTGGTCCGAGTTGCTCATTTACCTTTTTTTTTTGTATGTATTATTTGGGTTATTTTATGTTCTTCTGTGTGTTTTTTCCATGTCTGGTCTTGGGCCCTGGATTACCTTTTTTGATTTCCGCTAGAATCTTGGTTTCATGACTTATTATATTGAATAAAAATATAATATCATCTATACCTAGATACAAAACTATGGACAAATTCTATGTACAAATGATCAATACAGGAATAACTAATTTCTCTTCTACTACAGTGGACCTTATCGAGCACTCCGGTTGAAATCTTTCAAGAAGTTGACTCTCACTTACGTAGATTAACCTCCGGGTTTAGTGTCTTCGTATTGCTCGCTTTGTTTTGTGTGTAAATGTTTAGTTCTTTTGCCTTGTACGAATTGGAAGTTCAAGGTTCCGAAATGAATTATATACAAGATGTACTCTTAAAAGGGTAATAACAAAATTTCAGAACTGATATAATCTAGACAGTAACCAAAAAGGTTAGTTAGAAGGAAAGTCCGTACAACAAATGGCAAAAAAGGTGGGTTAAATGCACTAAAAGGCACGATTCCATTACATTCATTGAAGTGTGTCAAAGGAGCTACAACACGCTTTATACACAGAAATTTTGCAACATATGTTTTTATATGTTTTAAAACATGGCACCATAGTTTAGGACCGGTATGGTAAAATACGTTTTCGTGCTTTTAAGTCTACCCCGGACTTCACTTTTTATGAGCAATTAGGCGGAGCAGAGGACGCTTACCCTACCGGTGTAACTGGTCCATGCTCCCAGTTTTTAGTGGAGCCCGAGTTGCTCATTAAGTCGCCGACCACGAAGCGGCGATGACCTATTGCTTTTACTGTGTTTCTTCTTCTTCTTCTTCTTCTTCTTCTTCTTATTATTATTATTATTATTATTAATTCGCCGACCACGAAGTTGCGGTGACTTATTGTTTTTACTGTGTTTCTTCTTCTTATTATTATTTTAATTTTTAAAGTGTCCGCCCTTTTTCTCAAAAGTGGATGGTCTGATTGAGATGAAACTTTTCAAGATGTTAGAACTACTCTTCGAAGGATGCAGAACTTAAAAAAATTTTTTCAGCTGCCGTCATTTTTTTTCAATATGGCCGCCGGACTAAAGGTACCCATTTTTTACACCGGAAATTGGAACATCATACATCTCGAAAGCTGCTCATCAGAATTTGACGAAACTTGGTGTATAAATTAAATTCAATTGTCGAAACAAAATCATGAAAAAAAATCGCCTGCGTCTCGGCCGCCATTTTTAAAATGGCCACCACTGCGCTCGAAAATTCAAAGTTGTCTGATCTTGATGAAAATTGAAATCTAGGTTCTTTAATACACCCCGATTTAGAATCTGCTAAATCGAAAATTGGAATAGGGTATCGACCGCCTTTCTAAAATCACCGCCACCGCGACGAAATATGATATCCAGGTTCCTTACGCTGTCTCGATTAATAATAATAAGCAGTTTATCTGACGATTTGTTTCTCAAAACACAGATAAGCAAACGGGAGGCGACTTCTACACGTTTCGTAGATTTTTGCTTTTGTCATTTTGTATGTATTATTTTAGTTACTTTATCTTCTTTTTTGTGTCTGTCTGTTTTCCATGTCTGGTCTTTGTCCCTGGATTACATTCTTTTGATTACCGCTATAACCTTGGTTCCCTTGATTACCCTTTACAAATCATGTTTTCGAAAATCATACTTTTTCATATACAAAATCTGATTAAAACATATAAATATCTGATGAATGAATTCGTTTGTCATATATGTTTGTTTTTTTATATGTTTTTCATTTGTTTTTCATGATGGTCCTTGACACACAAAAACATGCTTTTCAAGTGTTTTTTTTTTCCAGTGTTCAAGAAAAGAAGCCTCATTACTTGAGTTTCGAATTTTGTGCTATGACAGATTTCGGTAAATTATATGAGGTGGAAATTTTAATAATGGATCGATACTGATTTTAGGAATGTTTTCGAATTGTATGAAAATACTTCATAAAATAGTAAAGAACTTTGAAAATCCTCGACAAAAATATTATAAATAATAAAACTCATGTTATATTCATTTCATTAGACATCTACAGTGAAGTTGATTTAAAAGGTATGATCCAGATATGCACTTAATTACTTCGTATTAACATCTCAATGCAATATGTTTTCGTGTTGCACATCAATGTTTTTTCCTTTTTGAGTACAGTTCGAATTCTGGTAATCTTAATTTTTGTTTGTCACAAAGCAACATGTATTTGGATGATTATTACTACGATATTCTGACTTACCATCTCAATCGATATGTATCATCCCTCCTGGCATGTTTAAGACCATGCATTGTCGTGTTTTCTCGAAATTCCCTCCACAAACCTCTGACAGTTCTGTCATTTTCATGATCTAGCTTTTCCCTATTTATAGAGATTTCATCATTGTCGGTACTATCAGTAAGGTTTTGCGAGGTATGGTCCGTACTGACATCGCCATACGTGCGGATGTCTTTCATGTTATTAGAATTTATGATATGCTGCTCAGGTGCTGGTTTAATTCTAAAGATAGTCATAGTAGTAGAAGTAGTAGATTCACCATCAGTTGTGAACGTGACTAAATAAACTTAGCCGATATTTAATTTTAATACAGCAATATTGATTGTAACCATGTGTAATTATTATCTCGAATGTAAATTCTGCGAAATATTTTGTAGTAATTTATTGTTAGCAATTCCCTATTGTACCTGCATAGAAAGTTTACTTTATTTTAAATTTATTCATCAGTACTACATTGATACTATTTACAGCGTTTAAACACTCGTCATTACCTGTAATATGTCAAAATATAATAACCCAAGATTAACCAACTGTTGGCATTAAGACCAATTCAATTAAATTTATTCTGGTCTGAATTCTTGATGTAGCTTTAGGTATATTCTTATTGATTCTTAGAAATACACCACAGTTCCAAGTAAAAGGTTATCGGAATATATTGATCAAAAGGAAACAAACTTGATCTAACATAGTGATACCGATCATATTCTAATTAAATGTTATCAACTGATAAATTAATTTGAGATTAATACTATTAATATTAATATCTGATTTGTTAAAAATTTTTTGTTATATCTTAATGGATAAAACAATATTGACACGCCCTTATTAAGTTAAATTCAGAGCTACTTTTCTCCTGTTTAAAGATAAAAATGTGTTTTAAAATTAATTTTTAAGAATTGGCAATAATAAAAGTTTTGTCTATTGAAAAATAACAAAATATTCCATGTGCATATTATGTTTATTGCACTTCGTGCAATAAATAATATGCAGATGGAAAATTATATTTTGATTTTATCTGAGTTTAATAATTCATATGTTTTTAAATTGAAAACTTTTACGTCTTTCAATTTTTTTTAATACGACATAAATTTGTATTTTTAAGATTAGACATCACAAACTCAGTTTCAAAATCGATTTCTACTAAAGGACCATTTTTACTGTCAAACATTTATTTGACATAAAATTTTATTCTTATATGACGTATGATCGATCATCTTTTACATGATGCTTAGAATTACACATTCAACGTTAGAGCAATTAAAGGAACCATGATTATAACGGAAATCAAGGAAGCCAGGATTTAATTGTAATCTAAAGAAGTTTAGATTATCATTCTAAAATTAAATCCTGGTTATCTTGTCGAATATTTTGGTCATGAGTTTTCTCCTTCCATTGGTCGCCAAGAGAAGGTCAATATATTAGGACGACCTCATACTTTATCTCAAAATTTTGGGAATACATGCGATGTATAAAGTCCCAAATCCAAGATTTTTAAAGGCAAAATTCTATCTGTAAATCCGTTTATTTTTCTTCCATCTATATACCAAAATCTAAAATCAAAGGACCTGACTAAACTATGTTCCGTCCTTTACAAAAGTTCTTACATTTTGTTTAGACCATTTTCGGTCTATTTAAAAGTTGATTCGGAATAGTTTTTTATACAATGTATAAAGAATCTCTGTCAAGTACCACGTATTTGTATTTAGGTATTCCATCTTTCTAAGAGAAACCAAGACACACAATTCTTTTGAGTTGAAATTTCAAGTGGACGTGTGCATCGTAGTAATAACAGTTGAAAAAAGGCATGGTTTTGATACTGTTTATCAAGTAATAATCTACCTGGAGAGATTCGATAAGATCTTTCAAAGCATTTAGGGTCCATATTGAATTAATATTACTACGTGAATGATAAGTGTTGCAATGAGACTGAACACCCTCTTTAAGAAGTGTAAATATGAAAATTAATAGTTCTAAAGAGGCTTGGCAGTACATTTTCAGATCCAGCTATGACGATTGTTTGTAGTTTTCGTGAAAGCCATACCTAAAATCTTGCGTAAAAGTCTGAAAATCAGACAATTAAATGTAAAGTAAAGTCAATTTCATCAACAATTTAATACGGAAATCCAGGATAACGAAAATGAAGAAATTAACAAAGTTGTTATGGGGTTTTGTTATGTAATACGCAGATTAATTGAACTCCATTGTGGATATTAAATGGATGAAAATTTAGAAATTAAGGAAAATTTTCCTGACAAAAAAAATCTTGTTAGTTCATGTTTCCCCTTTTTAACAAATATAAAATATTTCCCACAACAACTCTTCCTTGTAGATGGAGAATAACTGCCAAGTGTATTTTGTGTGAAGAAGAGACTTACCTGTACTATTCTGTAGCTGTTGCTTAAAACGTTCTAAGATAGCATCCAAAGGATATTAAATGGAGACCCCTTAATATAAATTTTGCGATAAATTTGAAGCATTTCGGATACAAAATCGTTGATAAAGCATATTTTACTTTTTCTTTACACTATTGTAAGTGTTTAGATTTATAAATCGTATTACGTATCCGAATAGAAGCAAAAATATATATTTTTTAAAGAAAAAAGAAAGAAATTTGAAAAGGTGAAGTTCATTAATTTTATTAATTTTAGTTTTTAACATAATTTGAATTATATTTGTATAACAAGTAACTGTTGAATAAATATTTCTTTCGTTGTTAAAACGTTTGTTACTGCTGGTATTTTATATGCCCACCTCCCATTATAAACATTTATGTAAACATTTTGAAGACAGAACAATTGTTTTGGGCTTTGTCTGCTGGTAAAAAAAAATGTGGTAATGTGTTGTAGGTAATACTTTTGCTACATTGGGATTTTGATATTTGATGTAGCATTTCATCTGTAGCAACATTCCTTTAACGCCTGCGCATAGAGTGTTCATATCACAACTCATATTTTATGCCAGAGCTTGCCGAAACTACGCAGAATTTTCGTATCGCGCTTGAATTCTAACAAATAGGCTTCTGGAACAGGGTTATATTGCTCCAAGATTGACGTTATCACTACAGAATTGTTATGGTTCTCATCATGAACTCGTGGATCGTTACTGTGTATCCACGAAAAATGATTTGTTCAACGTGTCATAGTTTTTCTTTCCTCTTTCGTCTACCCCGGACTTGACTTTTTATGGGCAACCCGGCGGATGATTCTAGACAAGCAGAAGACGCTTCCCATACCGGTGTACCTTGTCCATGCTCCCAGTTTTTAGTGGCATCCGAGTTACTCATTTGCTTTTGTTACTTTGTATGTATGTATGTATTTTAGTTACTTTATGTTCTTTGTTGTGTATGTATGTTTTCCATGTCTGGTCTTTGTCCCTGGATTACATTCTTTTGATTACCACTAGAACCTTGGTTCCCTTGATTACTCATTGACACCAATGGCCCTATTCAGAACTCTCATACATTTTGTGATTAAAGAGAGAGAGAGAGAGAGAGAGAGAGATCGACGATGTCATCTTTAAAAAGTTTGGCAAGAACTGTTGATAGTGAAGCCTTGAAGTCCTCAATCTTGAGGTCGTGCAACAAACTTTCGTAGGAGAAAACTTTGCATGTGAAGTCACTCAAAATCCAATAACAAACTATATCGATGATTACACGACATTGATGATAAATTTGACTTTCCCATTGTATCAGTGAGGTTGGAATCATCATTTCACAACTTATAAAGTTTGCAATAAATTGTTTTCAAAGAGCAGAATTTCGTATAAAGACTAAGCGGTTCACTCAGAAACAACAAACAGATTTGTG
Source organism: Perna viridis (assembly GCA_037379345.1). NCBI lineage: Eukaryota > Metazoa > Mollusca > Bivalvia > Mytilida > Mytilidae > Perna > Perna viridis. Next base: position 3,472,077 of record CM074520.1, read on the forward strand.
TTTGTTTGTTTGTTGGGGTTTAACGTCCGAGCAGCAGTATTTCAGCTATATTCAGACGATGAACATGAAATTGATGATAAAATGAACATGAAATGATGATGAAAAAGGGATGGGACACAAGGACAATGGGGTCAACAAATTTTGATTGCCACTGGAAATAGGGAGAGATGGGTAGGGTCGGGCAATTTAGCCTCCTGTGGCGGAGCCTTATGGTTCCTACTCCAGAAGAATACCAGAGTAGGGTTCTTTAACGTGCGAGGAACGTGGCATCTTTCCCAACACGGTGCACCACTATGGTTTGCGGTCAGGTTTTCCGTATTATAGCCTGACAACCCCAGCATGTAACACATCAGGGGTACCCCATTCCACCACCTGGGGCACACATCCCGGTTGCTCTGTGGGCAGAGCGCCCTAGCCCCCGGCTAAGGTTCTGAGCACTATTTAGTCGCCTTTTACGACAAGCTTAGCGCTGCTGCAGGACTATTCTTTTAACACCGGGACCTGCACGGGGCAACAACAAAAAAGAAGACTTCGTTGTTCAAAGCCAGGCTGAATTATCGTTCTGACAGTCGCCACCATGAATTAATTGATCGTTATTGCCTATTTGTCTACAGAATTACCAATCAATTACGTTTGTAATTTATTTTCCTAATTTTTACCGGACACGACATTTAACGGTGGTTGACAGATGTCCTGTAATTAGCCGGTACTGTTTAGTTTCCCGCATCACATGAATTAATTTCTGTTCGAACGGTGCATTAATAAACTAATCACATGATATTGATTTTCTCTTTCATTTTTAAATTAATTATTTTTAAGTTTATTTTTTAAATTAATTATTTTTAAGTTTATATACATATAACTTCAAACGAGGTCATTAAGATTATAACTTGTAGACAGAACGACAACATTTCATTTAACGATTTATAAGGGATTTAATGGCACGATAGGTTTCAAAGAACATTTAATAAAACCAATAAATTTCAGAGTTGTCATAAACATTTCATAATAATTTTTCATGACGATAGCTTTCTTTCGACTTGATTATGCTTCCTGCGTTTTATGCATTAATTGATTTTTCATTTCATTGATATTGGAAAAAAAAATTCCGGAGCGTCAATAATGGGACAATGAAAATATCTATAAATCCTAGTATATTGTCTCAACGTGAAAAACAGGAAGCAAAGGTTAACTACATACACAATCCAGCGAACAAAATAAAATTGATTCATTCAAAAACTGAAGATGAAGACGAAACGAAAAAGCACTATTAATATGAACTCCAACATAAACCAGGTGTGATATCAGGTGCTGCACCCCGGAAGGATAAGCATGTGCAGCTCTTCCAGCGGCACCCGTATTTTACAAATTAACATAATCGACTAAGAGTCTTGCTACAATAATACTACTATAATGCAGTTCCCAGACACAAGTTTAGGTTTTCATACACTGCGAGCATGAATCAGGTGCACCGGGTCCGTGCTCCCAGTTTTTAATGGAGTCCGAGTTGCTCATTGACGAAATCCAAAACGGTGAACAGGCAGACATGAAGTTCTATATTGGACCCTTGAAAACAAGTACTTCGATCACTCATTACATATTTGCGTCCATCAAAAACGCAAAAACGTGTGTAATTAAGAAGCAGTCACTGTAAGAATCATGGAAATTTTGTAGTTTGTGAAATACCCCCCAAAAATACTACACATTTTTTTGTTATTGCATTGCATTATAGGTCAATATGATGAAATGTATTCATTTCAATCTATCTGCTCTTAGAAGCGACACTTAATACTCTCGAGGTCTTATTAATTCAATTTTGGATCCTGAAAAATTCGAAAGATCTTCTGGAAATCCCAAATTCAAGACTATTATAGAATATAATAGCATTAAACCTTTGATTTTTCAACTCTTTATACTTCTATTTCCCATTCTCAATTAAAATTATACATCGTTTTTACTAAAAAAAGACAACTAGATACAAATATGTATTTCTTGGTAGAGATTCCTTATACATTGTAAAAAAATTCCAAATCATCTTCCATATATACCGAAGACAATGTTTTCAAAATGCTGGATTTTTTTTCAACAACATATTTGTCGAGTGTGGTGAGCGCGTTTTTCAATAAACAGTAGGCATTCCAATGGGAACAAATTGTGTTCCTCTACTTGCTGACCTATTTCTTCACTCCTGTAAGGCTGACTTTATAGTTTTCAGTTTCCGCTATATAGATGAAGTATTATCGTAAAACAATTCTAGTTACGGAAATTTTATTCATCGCATCTACCTCTAAGAACTTGAGATAAAGGATATTACAGACACTGCAAAGTCAGCCTCATATCTTGACCTTCACTTAGAGATCGATTGTAAAGAAAAATAATTGACCAAACTATTCGAAAAACGCGATCATTCTACATTCCGCATTGTCAACTTTCCTTTCATCTGGGGCTATAATCCTTCAGCAGCTGTGTATGGAGTTTTCATATCACAACGCACCGTTATGCCAGCGCTTGCCGTTACTACGTAGACATTTTTTATCATAATAGACATCTTACAATTAGGCTTCTGGAACAGGGTTATGTTGCTACAAGATTGACGTCATCATTCAGAAATGTTATGGTTGTCATCATGAACTCGTGAAGCGTTACGGTGTATCCATCTGCACCATGAAATCTAATTTGTTCAACGTGTCATAGTTTTCCTTTCCTCTTTCGTCTACCCTGGACTTCACTTTTTATTAGCAACTCGGTGGATGATTCTAGAAAAAGCAGAGGACGCTTACCATACCGGTACACCTTGTCTAAGTTTTAGTTGATTCGGAGTTGCTCATTTACTTTGGTGTCCCTCTCTGGTCTTTGTCCCTGACTTCATTCTTTTGATTTCCGCTAGAATATTGGTTCCCCTGATTACTCTTAAACAAAATATGAACAATAAAAATGTGTAGTCTTTCCAACCATGTGGCGCAAAATGATGAACAAAGAGATGTACACTGAAATAGCATTTATCAGTGAAAAGTGTGGATTGACTTAGAAATATTTTTTAATATTTTATTTTTTAACCAGGAAAGTGGAAACTGTAAATGTCAATTCGTCCAATTATTCGTAAACTGAGATTGTATTGCACAATCGTAGTCCGCAAATGATATAAGAAGATGGTATACGACATCCAAGGGAAATAACTCAGCAGAACTAAAAAAATCTTAGAGGTCAAAAGATTTGTTGATGAGGCTACCAAATGTTAATTGAAATAATGCCCATGAAACATGTGGTTTAAATTTCTTGAAATGTATTAATTTTGCTTTTTTTTATCAAAAAGAAAATAACTGAATGAAATATGTTACAATCTTCATTTCGTCCATCTCCATAAAAAGTTTTCTATATTGCATAACGAAATAGATGGTTCATGGGCACAAACACACGCAAGCATACACGCACGCACATACACACACAAATGAGCAGAATAAGCAAAACATCCACATAAACAGATGGAAAACGCGAAATCATACATAAAATGTCTATGTAAGACCCAATCTCATTCTTATGTAAATGACAACTCTTATGTAAATTTGGATATCTTAGTAAACATAATTATGGCCTTATTCAAAAACAAATAATGATTTACTTCTCATTTGACTCTTATTTTTGCATGTAAAAAATAATAAGCTCTGTTTATTTATCTAATAAAATGATTAGGAGAAGTTCTATCTAAAAAAATTTTTGTCAAGACTGCTCTCTCTTTCCGGAAACATATCTCCAATACATGTATGTGTACAATGTCTACATACCAAACATTTCCCTGCATGTATTCGATAATGCAGTTTATATGCAAGGTCTTTGTTTAATTTGTACGCATTTTTGTGTGTATGAAATCCTGTCACTTGAGTTTCCTGTATATAATGTAAGATTTCCAACATTACTTTCGTATTCAGCGTACATGTTTTTTTAAATACGCCCATTCTGACCAGTATTTATATCAAAGGTAGCGTTTTACTTTACACCGTTCTTGAGATGCATCCATGTATATGTAAATACACAACGGTCATGTGTATATATCTACATGTAGTTTTAGTATTTGTTATCACAGGTCTAATCTGATATTGGGTCCAAGTGCTCCTATTGTGCTATTTGTTGTAAGCAGTTCAGTTTTTGCCGTATTTTCGAATATGTTCATACAAATTCCAGGTCATTAAACAGAGGGAAAAATAACTTAATTCGTATGCGTCTGTGATCAAGCTTTACTATCCAGACCTTTCCAATTGTTACTATTTAACTCAAACAAATAGTGTAAAATAAAACATTAAGGTGGAATTGTTTTTTTTTACTTTATTCAAGTATTCAATATCATATATAACCTTCTTTATTTCTTTTGTAAACGAAAAAAAAATTCTTTTTTGATTTTGTTTAGAAGGAAAATGAAACATATTGTTTGAATTTGAAAATAAAACAGAAAAAAATGAGCTTACTAAAGGTAGATACATATGTATTTCCTTCATCTGGTAGGCGCTATAGAGCCTTATGTACCCTCATGCTTTCATTGTTTTGAAGACAAAATTTAATTTGTGCAATTCATTGCAAGAGTAATGTAGACACCCCTTATTATCTGTATAACAATATCTTTTTTTTTCATTTCGATGAACTAAAGCGTATCATTTCTCCTTTTTTATTACTGTGAAATCATTCGAAAGAGTAATCAAGGGAACCAAAGTTATAGCGGTAATCAAAAGAATGTAATCCAGGGACAAAGACCAGACATGGACACAGACATACACAACAAAGAACAATAAGTAACGAAAATAATATATACAAAGTAACAAAAGCAAATGAGCAACTCCGACTCCGCTAAAAGCTTTGAGCATGGACCAGGTGCACCGATAGGGTAAGCGTCCTCTGCTTTTCTACAAACACCCGCCGAGTTGATTATAAAGAGTCAGGTCAAGGATAGACGAAAGAGGAAAGGAAAACTATGACACGATGAACAAATCAGTTTTCATAGTGTAAATGGATACACCGTAACGATCCAGGAGTTCATGATGGCGACCATAAAATTTTTGTAGTGATGACTTCAATATTGTAGCAACATATCCCTGTTCTCGAAGCCTGACTGTAAGAAGTCTAGCGCGATATATCATGGAAATCATTTACGATTTACTTAGGTTTGAAATATACATTTTAATTGATAGAAAAGGACTTTTAAAAGTGACTGATTAAGCCAGTCTTTTGGATGATTCGGGTTTCTTGGGTTTAGAAAGGTTTCACTATATATTGCTTATTTCCGTCTGGCTGTTTCTATATACGTCTATCACAGTAGTGGTCCAATTGATTTATTTTTTTCAATATTCTAATATCGACTCATTGCAAAGAATATTTGCTGTTAATAAAACCGTACATCTGTCGCCAGTTGCACATTGCAGACGCAAGAGAAATGATAACAAAAATAACTTTGTCAAATGTGAAATTAATTTCTATATTTTCATAAAATTTGCTATGCAAATGTTTGGTCGTTCCCTCCGCGGGACTCGAACTCGTACCGATGTGATATCTATGGCAACACCGCCTGCACAAAGTCCAGCGCCCTAGAAAACTCGGCCTAGTTGTACCGAGTTAAAGAAAAGCCATTCCAAAGAACCACTTACAAGTAGAATTAGTATTAATATTTTGGTGAGAAAGCCTGTAAAGCCAATACATTATTGAAGTTATGAACAGTTTGATTTACTAATGACACATTCAATAGAAATCAGTAGTTACATGTAACAAAAGCATAAAACATGCCAACATAAATTACAAGGAAATCTATTCGAGTTTTAATTGTTTGGACACATGTTTTTTTTTTTCAGTTCAGTGGTCCTGTGCGCAGAAAACGGAAGGAAAATAAGAACTCTCTGAGTATGTAAAAAGAAACGATTGGCCGTCAGGTACTGTTTAGATTCATAAAATACTGGCGCTAATGAAAATTAAAAAACAAAAAAACAAAAAAAAAAAAAAAAAAACACTCGGAAACCTCACACTTAACAAAGCAAAATGTAAATGATGAATTTTATTCTATACATAGACCAATGTGACGTGTGAAAAAAGACCTAGGCATTTTTCCATATAAATATTTCTAAAATCCTTGTAGTGCCACAAGTATACGACGGAAATCCAGATGGTCTTTGCCTTTTAAACGCAAGAATACATCAACGGTAAGTTTCTTATCATTTGCTAATAAAGTAGAAAAAATGTTGTTTTTTCAATTGAAACAAAAAATACAAAAAAGTAAAATTTTGTAGGTTTACATATTTGATGTGACTATCAATTGATGATGTCGAAATAAACACGGGAAGTTACATTTTTCTTTGACTTGTATCATATAGTGTGTAGGTAAATCGGAGAAGAATATAAGTGTTATAAATTTTAAGATCTTTCAAGTAAAAACAAAATTGCGTTTGTATGTTCCTGATGTTTTTTTTTTTTTAAAGTAATTCACCCCGATTTAACATGAGTCAATTCTTCGAACACTTTAGTTACAATTTTTATCAATCTCATAGATCAAGTTAGAAATTCGGAGTTCATGACTACAACCACTTGTTTCATTAATTTATTTATCCAATATAAGTGATTTTATTTTGCCTGACTGAGCACACTGGTAAATATTTTTTTTATATTTACGCATGAATTAAGTCAAGATTACAAGTGAATTTGGATTGTTGTAGAAGTATCCAAAATCAAAGGACGTATAATCAACATCATCATTGTCCATATATTATCATAAATAATTAAATTTTTAAATTCTCCCAGTTTTTACTAGATTCACAGTTGTTCATTTACTTTTGTTACTTTGTATGTATGATTTTAGTTACTTTATGTTCTTAGTTGTGTATGTCTGTTTTCCATGTCTGGTCGTTGTCCCTAGATAACATTCTTTTGATTTCCGCTAGAATCTTGGTTTCCTTGATTACTTTCTTTTATTTCACTTGCTCTTGTCATAATACACAATTACTTAAAATGAAGATTTAAGTTGTTTAGCGTTGAAAAAGAATGCAAATATTTTTCATGATGTCATTTTCGTAAGCCATTTTTAACATATGTTTTATTTGAGTGAAAATCAGATCTTGTATATGATTTGACTCCATAAGATCAATATTATTTTGTCAGTGTATTGGAATTAAGTAAGAGCAAGAATATTTTGTCTCAGAAAAACAGACTTTCACGTGTTCTCATAGGGTGGAACTATGCAAATTGATAATCGTTTGAATATACAATTTCTTTAATAAGTCATTATGATCTAATTTGATATTTAGAACCCCCGATTCGCTTCTATTCGGGTTTGAAATTCGAGTCGGTCCGTGTAAAATGAAAACTACAATCAAGCTAATATGTGTTCTTTTTCTGAAATTTCGAATTGATTCTGTTATTTTTAACATAAATTTGTTTTAAAAATGGTCACCGTTGGGATTCCCATGTTGAATTCCTTTTAATGTGAAAGTAAATTGTTATTTTAAGATTTCACGTGGCAATAAGTCCAACATTTTAGTTAAAGGAATTTTAGTTTTTTTCATCAATACAGTGGTTGTATAGCAAGGGATATAACACGGATGTTATTTGTAATATATTCTTAGTCAAATCACACTTAATGACATTTTTGATTGATTTATTTTTTTTGCGTATTTTGCAGTCAATTGATTATTTATGCACACTATTATTCAATAAAACTAGACATTTAAGAAATATTGAACTGCTTATTTGAACGACATTAGTTCCGCTTTCAAAGCATGCAAGCGAAATTGACTTGTGGTGCAGTTGTCAAAATCGGTATTCCACTATTACTGAATATTAGTTTAAATCGAATTCACAAAACATTCTCGCTTGTCCCATGACAAACAGGTATAGTGTGAGCAAATGAAATATCACAAGGTAGGTATTTACTCAGACCACACGTACTTACTGGATTGATATAGATAACAATTATGTGTGCTATGTTGAAGTGTTTACTAAATGTTCTTAAAAGTAAATTATAATTAAAATGCATATACTAGTTTCTCCCTGAATATGGCAAAACCATTAATGATAAGATGAAATGTTTTTTTTAAGTTATAGATGTAAGCTTATTAATATTACATTCAGGACTCAGACAACATGTGCATGTCGTTGTCATGGGGCATGGGTTTGTTCATCTTTACTTCGATGATTACGAGAGGAGAAAGTTTTTTGCGACTTCCGTCTCAAGATGATTCTGAAAGTGAAGGTACGTAAAAATCGTTATAATGAGCGTCATCTTTGCCCCATACGTTTAAATGCCTGAATGTTAGGCTAAAAGGCGCAAATGAAAAAATTGTCCGCTGCAAGCCTTTGGTCTATTTATGAAAAAAATAAATTATTTTTTAAAATATTTGCAAACAAACCACTGTATAATCGAGCGGGTGCTCCATTAATATCTCAATTCGAGTTTAAGAGAGATAACAACATATTATATTTGAGAATGCTTGACCAATGTAGTAAAGATGCCAAATTTTTTTTCGTGTATAGTCGACGTCATATTTATTTATTAGAAACAACATAAGTAAATAAAATCATTGTTTTACATGTTACTTGCCATCTTTCGGGTTTTTATTGATCAGGCTATAAAAGAAATTGTTTTGGGTCTGTGACTATAAAGACAAATTCAAACACGGAAAATTCAATTAAAACAGTGAAAAGTATTTCTGAATGACGCGTAGGTTGTAAAGGTGGTTGAAATTGCAAAGAAGGTCCCCGTAATGAAAGATTGTACAATTTAGTAATTTAAACTTTTATGAGCTGTAATAATCTGCAATCGTTTTTTAACACGAGACATAGTTGCATTTCATGCATTAGAAAATCAGTTGTTAAATTAATGCTATTTATCAACATTTCTATCAAACGGTTGATTGTATTGAATATATGCAAATGGCATAGTACATTGAATCTTTTATAGTTGTGAATTACTCTTTTGTAACCCAGGTACATGTGTTTTATGAAATAAAAATGTATATCCAATGATTTATTCTTTATTTAAGCTTTTACTATGCTTTGAATTCATGAAAAATTACAAATCTCTTCAGAGAAAGTAGACGTCCATGTACATGCCGGAGGACGAGGAAAAAGATCCATAAACAATAAAATATTCCCATCAGTATTAGACTTGGACTTTGCTGTCAATGGAAGACCAATGCACATGCACCTGCAGGAGAACACAAAAGTACAGACAAACGTTGAACTATTTGTTTTGAATGAAGGATCTATCATTAGAAAAGATATAAAGGATGACGACGTAAGTAATCACTTTTCAGATATTTAAACTTAAAATTTCAAAATTTCAAAATTTTCATGGTTGTCACCATGAATTTGATGATCGTTTTGGTGTACCCATTTGTACCATGAGAACCAATTTGTTTACTGTGTCATAATTTTATTTTCATCTGTTGTCTGCCCCGGACATGAAATTTTATTAGCAACTCGGTTGGTGTTTGTAAAAAGGCAAAGGACGTTTACCCTACCCGTGCACTTGATTCATACTCCAAGTGTTTAATTGAGTCCGAGTTGCTCATTTTCTTTTTTTCTTTTCTACGTGTAGTTTTGGTTATATCATGTTATTGATGTGTGTGTCTATTTTCCGAGTCTAGATTTTATTTCCGCTAGAAACTTGTATCAAATTACCCATTTTTGCATAGGTATAGTAAGTATTGTATCTCCGTAGGAAAAGTTACTATACGCGACGACACATACAGCACATTTTCGATTTGAAGCTCTATTTTTTTAAACTGTCGGGACTTACCGCTAGAGTTGTCTCTCTCTTATTTAGTCTGAAGATAGTTGGCATATATGCATTGCGTGATTGTTCCAACGAGTCGTTTATTGTCTGAAATCGTGCGTAACAAATCCTTACGGGAAAATCCTATACTAATATCCGCCATATTGGTTTCTACGGGACGATTTGTTTACAAAGAAAGTTCGTAAGTTTCCGTCGAACTGAGGTGACAATCGTCTGCTTGATAAACTTTTCGGTGTTGTACGATGTTCACGTAGAATAAATCAGAGATATTCGAAATAGCGCCGAAATACATTCTGGGTTCTTCGGTTTTTAGACAAACCATTTAAACGTGAACAACATCTCCTAGCAACCGGATCACCGTAATCATGGCCGACTTTTGACAATGTAAATATTGGGACCGAAAATTAAAATCTCACCGGAATTTAACGATTCAATGTTTAGGGAGAAGCCGTTTGGCTAAACGAATGAGTAAGTCATTTAAGACAATTTAAACGACGGTAAGTGTCAATAAAGTCGTAGAAAATATTTTTATTCAAATTTTAACAGTATTTATGTGACGCCAAGTATAAAATCTTCAAGAACTTTGATTAATACAGATCATTATAAAAGTATGACGGAACAAACAACTAGATACATACAAAGGTGTATGATTTATTTTTATAGGAATCCGCATTTTATCAAGATACTGAACGAGGAAGTGTTTTCGTTGTGCAGAGAAACAAAAAAGGAGAAGCAAGCATGGTATATTTCGTTCTGACTAAACAGCAGCAACTATCATCAGAATAAGATACTTCAAAAGAATAAGTACTACTTTGTCTAATAACTAGGCAAAATGTATATAAAGTTTGGCACATGAAGAATAAAAACGCAGAAATTTTATTTATTATTTATTATTCATTTTCTCTAGAAAAGAAACATCATAATGTTTGTAATTTTTTTCAAACACTAAAAGCCTTTTTAAGATATTGATAGGTCAAATTTAGTGGATATGCACTATGGTAAAAGGCGGGAAAATTTCCCGCACTATTTCCATATATATCAGTAAAAATATCTACATCACAGATGCTTCATGATGAACAGCTTTTCGGTTGTTTGCTAGATATTTTGAATATATGTGAGGCATAAAAGACCAAATTGAGAAAAATGATATGCCAGGTTTTGCCTGATTCTTATACAGAATATATTAATATTATTTATTTTTTATTAGTTAAACACATTTTAGATAACGCAGCTCAACTCTAAAAATTGTACTCATTGTCAAATGTTTCAACGATAAGATAAGTGGGACATATCCAAATGTTAAGTTAATGTTTATGTTTATTTTTAGTTAATCTCAGTTCAATATTTCTTTGCCAGCTGGGAATATTTCATATTGGGAGCAGTGACTATGTTCTCCAGTCTGATAATGATTTTAAATTTGGTGAAACCATCTCAAAGTTCCAGCTCAGGAAGAAACCTTTCAAAGAAATGAACTTTAGCGATGTAAAAAAATCTGTAAAAGGTTGGAGTTATTATTTGGTTTAGCAAGAAAATATGAATGTAAACACTATTCTGTGATGTATAAGAAAATACATAAGAAACTAATTTAATTTGACAATATGTACTGTTAGAAAAGATGCATGCAGTCATTTTCACTTCATCTTTGATACATTTTTTATAGCCTGATCAATAACAAAGGTCGACCGTGCCCCTTTTAACCGGACTCCTTTTACCAATGAAATAATCCTGCCCGAAAAAGGCGTGTTTATTGGAATAAATTAATATGAAAAAAATTACTTTTTGCCAAATATTAATTTGCAGGGAATGTAACCACTGATAAATATATTATCTTGTAAAAAGATTCGATTTACGCATAACAAAAACTACTTATATATTAAGATATTAGTTACATTCCTTAAATTAAAAAAAAATATCTAAAAACAAAAAAACAAAAACAAAAACAAAACAAAAAAAAAAAAAAAAACAAAAAAAACAAAAACAAAAACAAAAAAACAAAACAAAACAAAAAAACAAAACAAAACAACAACAAAAACAAAAACAAAAACGACGTCCATGTCTATCTACCCGTGTCTGTTTTCAAACATTCTAAGTGACATTTTTAAAATGAAGCATCATAAAGCAATTTCAGTATCATTTTTGAAGTTCAAGTAATGAGTTATTATGTAAAACACTTGTTAGTTTGTGAATGGCCATTTTATTGAATTATTACTTATCCTTTAGCAAAACAACTCTTATTTTATTCGTAATTTAGGTAAAAAAATAAGCATGATATTGAAACAGAATTAAAGAATTTCACACATAATTGCTCTTACCTAATTTATTTTACCCAACTCCAATTCAATCTTCTTCAGCAAGAGCACAAACCACATCTCACAAAATGTTTTTTTCTTCTGTAGATTACTTACAAACATTTGACAGAATCTGCAAGAATTTGAAAGAAACAATTTAAACTTGGTTAACTGATTACTCTTTCATTTCCTAATCTTGATTTTTGTAAGAATCTGGCAAAATGGAAAAATAGTTAGAAACATACATGTCAGAAACCCACCGATCTGACAATTTCATTTCACTCAAGGTTGCTTTCTATATTTAAAACCATATTTGATCTCTGAATCAATGAATTTGCTCAGAAATTTTTTTAACGGATGTTAGAAAAATGAGGTTTTTGACAGTGTTATCTTATCTTGAAAGGTTCATTCTCAAAGTTTATCGAAATGGGATAGAAAATATTGCAAAAAGTCAAATTGAATGGGTTTTTTTTTGTTCATACCATGTTTTCCCTCTGCCTGATTCTTACAGAGGCTGACACTTAAACATACTTTTTTTTTATTCCAGAAAAAACAGAACCAGTTCTTGGCAGAAGGCGCAAGCGGGCTACGGGTGACTTTCATGTTGAACTTTTAATGGTAGTTGACTACTCGGTCTATAAGTTGTTAGTATATTTAAATATATTGCCCGATGACCAGAGTCAGCAAGGCCCAGTTGCTTGAAACTTTATTCACTGAATAATTATACTCTATCTTATTAATGAGTTCATAGGTTCTTTTGGAGTATTTACTTTAGCTATGGTACAATATTGTTATTTTTTCGTGTTTTAATAAGAACCTAACAACACAATATAACTGCCAAAGAGTTTGTCGGGTTCACACTTTAGGATACCATTGTTGAAACCATATTAAGTTTGATATATCATATCTGTCTCACAAACTTTATCTTTGTATGATATACATTACTTGTTACATTCATACGTTCTATTCATTGTAGCTGGTATGATCTTAGTACAGCTACAACAAACCAAGAGAAGGAAAAACAAGCTCTTGAAAAAGTTAGACAATTCTATGCCTTTGTTATAAATGGGGTAAGTACTAAAGACAATGATCATATTTTAATCAAATATAACACTTATACAGCATACTGCACGTGTGTTATTAGTGAGGAATAAGTATATATAGACCAGAACAATGCTTGAAGTAAAGTTACCTTTGCATTTCCTATCGAAACGACAGGATGAGCTTCTGGCAGTTCATTTTTCTCTCATGATGAAAGATAATTAAATAACAAAGAAAGTATTTGTGAAAGATCAAGTTTAGCCCTCTTAATTGCTTGATTTTTATATATCATAGGTAGATGCGATGTATAAAAACTTACCATCAGCAACCTTTACTATTTCTGTGGTATTTGCTGGGATAGTTATTTCGGAGGTAAGATAATTGCAGAGGTATTTATCTGTGTGTTTCTCATCTAATATGAACCTTGCAATGTTATGGGAAATATTTGGTTACTTTCTGTCTATGATAATTTATATTTCACTGTTTGAAATTTTTGTGATGTTACTATAATATTATATGCTGAAACTTGATTACAAAAAATAACATCATTTTGCAATATATTTTAACACATAAATCTGCAAGAGTAATGAACAGAACTATCACTCGAGTCATAACCAAAAAAAATGTATTGGTTAAAGTCTAGAAATGGAAAGTAGACTTACACACTAAAGAACTTGAAATAACAAGTTCACAGAAACAAATGGAAAATGGTCAACCCGGACTCCACTTAAAACTTGAAGAATGAACCAGATACAGCGGTTGGGTAAGCGTCCTCTGCTTTCTTAGAAACACTCGCCAATCTCCTAAATGCCAGTGCCTGGGTAGATGAAAGACCATAAAAGATACAACGAAAATCCTATCCAGGTTGACGCGAGTGTTTCCTTGGAATTTCCGAACCTGGTTTCAGGGGCAAACAAATAACCTCCCCGGACATGATCACGCTATGTTATTCACACGGTATAAATGTATTTAAAATTAATATGCTTTAAAGAAAAATAAATATTTTCGGAAAAGTTCTCGAATTTATGTTTTGTTGTCAGGAATTAGTAGATATCCATCTAAATTATAGATATTTAATGATAGATAATTCCAAACTAGTTAGCTATGTCTGTTGCGTGCATTGGAATTGCTTGTTCACCGTCGACAACTTTCAATGATACTTACGAATAATTTCAAATAAGATGTTACATGCTTTCTGATTGGATAAAATGTGTCCATCATCTCATTGACCAAATTTTGTTATGTTACTGTGACGTCATCAGTCTTTTTTGATGACTTACTCGACAACGTATGATCCTAAAATAAATTCATAAGGAATGACTGTTATATATTTTCATCTACGAAGATGCTTATCTAGAAACATCTGGCTAAAAAAAATGTCACTTCCAGGGTAGACGCAAGAGGAAGGGAAAACTATGACACGGTAAATATATCGGTGCTCGTGTTGCAGTTGGATACACTATAACAATCCACGAGTTCGTGCTGACGACAATAAAAAAATTGTTATAACTTTAATCTTGTAGCCATATTTTCTAGCTCAAGTATCCTAAGATAAACGCGGTTCCGAAGAAATGTTGCCACAGATGACAGAAAAGTTGACAATACGGAATGATGTGAACAAATGTAAAAAGAATATTTATAATTACAAAGGAAATTTGAAAGCGTCATTAATATTTTTCGTAGACTACAGTTGATGCCTCATGGACTGAGACTATAAAAGATACATCGAAAAATCCTATCCAGGTTGACGCAAGTGTTTCCTTGGATAAATTCAGAACCTGGGTACAGGGGCAATCAAATAACCTCCCCGGACATGATCACGCTATGTTATTCACAAGGTACAGATGAGTTTAACATCAATATGTTTAAAGAAACATTTTCGGAAAGGTTTATGAAATTCTATGTTGTAGTCAATGATAAAAAGAGATTGCACTATACAAAAATTAAGATGTCTAGATAAAAGTCCAATCTAGTTAGGTGTGTATGTTTCGTGCATTAGTATTGCTTGTTCACCTTTAATGATACTATATATGAAGTTAAGTTCAAAACAATATTCATTCAAGAAAATTAATTTTTTTCTGGATATATGGACCACTTCATTCACAAACCAACGTCGAATGAAACAGTGAGCGGTCCATTCGAAGACAATTTTATGTTTCATCATAGTTATAATTTAAAATGAATCAGGTTTCACTTTTGCAAGTATATGAGAGAGTTAGTGAAAATATTATCGATAGAATAAATCATCACTAAAGCACTTTGCAAAAGATTTGTACAAAAATAATGTACAAAATTGACGAGGTGTTATATCGAAAATGAAAGGTAAAAAAGTCTCTAAAAGTATTTAATTTTGCTGTTTTTACGACAATCTTTGAATTTTGCATCTGCAGTCGATTTAAAGTTTGAAGAAGTTTTACGATACATTTTCTTTTGATGTAAAATCGTTCTATTTATTTTTCACTAACGACTTTTTTGTGAGATAGATGTTTTTGTATTAGTGTTCTGGTGGTATGCAGAACCTCAGACACAAAAAATATTTATTTTTGTTTTAAATTTTAGATACGACTTACAACGTGGTGGCTCTACATCAGTTTTAGGTATTAATTAAATATGCACTAGTCATATATATATATATTTTAAAAAGCTTGAAATTCGAAGGAGATATTAGTCGATAAAAGTGATGTTTGATGAGACTTGCATGAAAACATGAAAACAGTTTTTCTTGTTAACATAGGGAATCAATTTGAAACTGTTTTTTTTTCTTTCATGAAATTGAGTCCAATGACAGTGCCAATGGTAAAGGTCAAAGTGAGACGACCCACGATTTTGTCCGGTCTTCATATGTATATGTTTGTGTGATTATAGTTATGTTTACAGATTCTTTTTATTAATCCATACATTCATCTCCCAGTTAATCAAATGAAGATAATAACTCTTGCATATTTCATACCCAATTTCTATAATTTTTATACCGAACGACAAATTAAAACCGGTCATGTAGTCTAACATTGTTCCAGATTGAGAAATAAAAATATTAATTAACTGAATCACCACCTCTCTTATTTTTATGAAGACTGCTTTCCTCAAAATTCGCGTGTTGGATATTTAATGTTTTCTAATGGTCGATAAAGATGATTTAGATTTTGTTGACCTGCCTTGATAGAAAGGTTAATATCAGTTTATTGTACAAAGTACAATGGAACATTTGATACTGTTGGCATGGAAAATAGGACTATTTAGTATTTGAAAAATTATTGTCAGTCTTGAAGCCTTAAACTATTTCTTTTGACCATTCGTTTGACTACTGCCTACATTTTATCAGTACGGTAATTTTGTTAATACCAATTTCACAAAATCTATCTCTATGAACTGTACCCTTCATATGCCGATATATAAGTAACAGTGCACTTACTTGATGTAAAAATGATATACGGATAAGGCCTAGAAATGCAGGAAAATAGGAGGCTGTGTCGAACATTTTTACTGGTTCGAACGGAATTCGTCAATCAAAGTTATTGTTAAGTCAGTGTATTGTATTTGTCTTTATACTGCAACAAATTTTAAACAAAATTGATTTTATACATGGTTTTTATTCGAAGCGGACTACATCCTGGCAAACACTGCAACGTCCGTGACGTCACAACTGAAAAGTTATAGTCAGTCATTCAATGTTTTTTACTGCTCACATAGAACCGTTGCAGTATAAAATATGACATACAATTCAGAAGTTGCTTTTAATCATTCTCTAATTCGATCCAACTCTTTTTATCCACAAAACCATATCGATTTTACAACCCATATACATTACATTTAATGTTCATGTGGATATGCAAATAAGAATTTATCAACTTACAGTAAAATATTTCAATTTAGGTTTGGCCACTTTTGGTGCTGTATGTAAAGCCCAAGGTCAATCAATCGTTGAGGAAAACTTCGATTTTAAAGTGTTGGGTGTAGCTGCTCATGAACTAGGGCACAGGTATATATACTTTCTTTGATAACTGCATGCATTAAGACATGTAATATTAGTGACCGGGTATGGAATCTACGCCTCGCCAGGTATACCAGTGTACATTCTGTATCCGGTCACTAATGTCTATGTCACGATTTTACCGCATCGATTAACCTGGAAGCCTGGGTAAAATATTCGTTCCACAAGTTTGTCTCAAATATGGGTCCCAAGTGACGTCTGTCTTTTGATTAGTTTAGCGAATATGACGTTACTTTATTTACTTTTATACGGTCTAATATTCAAATTTACAGAAAAAAATACATAAGTATTTTTTTTTCAAATTACTTACATTATCTAATTACTTATATAAAAAAGCACAATTATTAAGTTCATTAAGAAATATCATCCGTTTTGTATTTTATTTTATAAGCAACAATTTACTCATATAATGTGCATATCCGTCGCTGCTGACCTGAGTCTATATTTTTAGCGATTGTAGGGTTGCTTATGATATG
Source organism: Perna viridis (assembly GCA_037379345.1). NCBI lineage: Eukaryota > Metazoa > Mollusca > Bivalvia > Mytilida > Mytilidae > Perna > Perna viridis. The sequence continues at coordinate 3,489,636 of CM074520.1, forward strand.
ACCAGGAAAATAAACTACACCATCAATGACCTTCATATAAGTATTTGAAATAATTATTTCTTTGACACATTATTGACATTTTCGTCAACATATTGCTTCGACTAGAACCGGTAAGAACTATAACTCCAGTATTGTCCAGGTAATGCTAAATTAGGCACCGGGAGTAAGAACGTAGACCAGATATAAAAAAATATACAGTCTTCACGTGATGCTGATGTGGCGCGGAAATTGGTTGATTTTTTCATAGGTGGGGTAAATAATATTCCACGTAGGACAAATTCATTGCCATAATAATTTTACGTAGGAAATATTATTAAATATATCGCTGAAATTCTTCCCTGTTTTGTTTTTGGAAAACATCAACTGAAGTTTTTACGTTTATTGCAATTATGCAACAAGTGAAGAAAACCTTTTAAGCTGTCTAATATATTTACAGTAATTTCAGACATAATCTGACAAAAAATGTTGCTATGTGATACAAAAAACACCAATCATATATATTGTGAATACACGTGTTTCAAGGAATACCGCTCATCAGCAGCATTAGAATCAAATATATATAGGAAGATCTAAATACAAAAATAAATTGTATACAAGAAGTACTCAAAACCCAAAGCGATCAAAATAAGAAGCCAAGTCCAACACCGAGAAGTTCTACTATGGGCATTACAAGGAATGAAGCCTTGGTGTACAATACCAATCGTATATAGTGTAAATTTCGATATTTGAACACGTGTTTCAAGGATTAAAAATAAGCCTTTTCAAAAGAATGCAAAATAAGTTTCTTTTGTTCAACTCTAGTATAATTTAATCATTATTTATTATTCTAGTTTAAATGCTGAACACGACGGAGTTCGAAACACCTGTATTGCTAGTAATGCATATATTATGGCACCTTCAATTAGCCCTCAAGACGGGCTTACCGCCTCAAACCCATGGAAATTTTCCACTTGTTCGACTAAATACTTTAATGACTATATCGATGGACTAACAGCGTAAGTTAGTATTACACACACATTGTCTAGGTTATTGGGAGAAATAAGTTTTATTGTCATATGATTGAAGAATAAGTACTAATGTATAAGGTTTGTTTGTTTGTTTGTTGGGGTTTTACGTCCGAGCAGCAATATTTTAGCTATATTCAGACGATGAACATGAAATTGTTGATAAAATGAACATGAAATGATGATGAAATGAAACATGGATGGGACACAAGGACAATGGGGTCGACAAATTTTGATTGCCACTGGAAATAGGGAGAGGTGGGTAGGGTCGGGCAATTTAGCCTCCTGTGGCGGAGCCCTATGGTTCCTACTCCGGGAGAATACCACAGTATGGTTCTTTAACGTGCGAGGAACGTGGCATCTTTCCCAACACGGTGCACCACTATGGTTTGCGGTCAGGTTTTCCGTATTATAGCCTGACAACCCCAGCATGTAACACGCCAGGGGTACCCCATTCAACCACCTGGGGCACACATCCCAGTTGCTCTGTGGGCAGAGCGCCCTAGCCCCCGACTAGGGTTCTGAGCACTATTTAGTCGCCTTTTACGACAAGCTTAGCGCTGCTGCAGGCCTATTCTTTTAACACCCGGACCTGCACGGGAAACTAATGTATAAGGATGTGTAACGATCACCGTGCCTACAAAAAATCGGTAGCTTCAATTAAGTCATGATATAATTTGTTAAATAGAAAGAATAATTATGACAACCACGCTTCCAGCCGAAACCAAAAGAATGGCACGTGAAATCAGTTTTCATGGTACTGATGAATACACCGTAACGATCCACGAGTTCATGAAGTCGACCATAAAACTTCTGTAGTGATGACTTCAATCTTGTGGCCCTGTCCCAGTAGCGTAGTTGTAAGAAGTCAAGCACGATACAAAAAGTCTGCGTAGTTTCGGCAAACTCTGGCATAACGTATGAGTTATGATATGAAACTTCATACGCAGGTGCTGAAGGGATGTTGCCACAGATGAAGGGAAACTTCACAATACAGAATGAAAAGTCATCGCGTTTTTTCGTATACATTGGTCAATATGTTTCTTTTACCATTGATCTCTAAGTGTAAGTCAAGATATGAGGCTGACTTCACAGTGTCAGAAGCGTTTGTTTGATATTTGATGTGAAAACGACAACGGGCTATACATATGATCAAAACAAGCCGAACTAATTTACTTCAAAAAGTTTTCTAAATTTTGACAGTATCTCAAATCTATATATATCGCAAACTACAATATCTAGAAGTTTACGAGACATTTTATTGTAAGCATGGTTTGTTTGAAACTGTTACAAGTATTTTTATCATAACTTGAATTAAAAAACAATTTCACTAACTCCATTTATGACGACTAATTTTGAGGATGTGTCATTAAAATTGCAAAGAGGTTTCTGAGATAATGTCATGTTCTATTCTTATTTTCATTTGTCCGATTTTATGTTCAAAGAAGCTTGTATCTAAATGATATTCATAATTTGAGTAAACGAAACCACTTTGATTTTGTGTTCTAAGCTTTGTATTAATATGATTTTCTAGATCCTCCACAAACTGTTTGACAACATTCGATTCATCATATAATGCCACAGCGTTGTCTCAGTACTTAAGCCAACTCCCAGGACAAGTTTATGATGCTAACCAACAATGCAAACTGATATGGGGAACATCGTCGTACCTTTGTACCGTAAGTAGCACTCCATGTAGATTTCAGACACTGCCAATGTTAGAGATGTTTCATGGTGCAGGAAAACCCGCCGAACAAACCATATTTTGAGGTTTTCATATGCAACATTTGTATGTAATTATTGAAAACCATCAATTCATCTCCATCTCAATCGAACAAATTAAGAACGATAACTCTTGTAAAATGTCAATTTCATGTACAATCTTTATATATATGTTTTATCTTGAAAATACAACAACTAAATGAAAAAGTAAGAATGGTTGAAATTTGAAATAGCAATGAATTTGTTGGACGTGGGCATTGAATGGATCATCTCATGTCTGATGTTTATAAAGACTGCTATAAGGACTATGAACATATCTGGTAAAAATGACTCTTCAAGTAACACTGACCAATAAAGAATTATATTATTCGAGACAGGGAAACTTCATATATATATATGATTTGAGACATCAAAGACAAACCGTGTACAATAATCACTAAGTCATAATTTTCTTAAATTTTTAATATATATATATTTAGAATGTTACAGTTAAGGTGTAACATGTTTTTCCGAAGAAAAAAATCCGATTTGCTCATTTACTTTTGTTTCTTTGTATGTATTATTTCAGTTATTGTCTGTGTCTGCTTTCGATGTCTGGTCTTTATCCCTGGATTACATTCTTTTGATTTCCGCTAGAATCTTGGTTTCTTTGATTACTCTTTCATGCAAAATATGTTTTGTTTTCATCAGCACCCTTATAATGGCGATTTTACATCAATATGTAATGTTCTTTGGTGTTATAATCCGACAAGAGACAACTGTAGGGGGTCCTTTGCTGCAGATGGTACTGTTTGTGGCGATAAAAAGGTAAGTACACCAAACGCTTTATTTTTGCCTAATGCAAAAGTATATTTATAACATAAGAAAAAAGTTGAGAAAAGAGGGAATGATTCTTAACACAATGGGGGACAATAATAGAAATAGACCAAGTAACAAGTCACATGTAACAAATAACTACTTGTACAAACCAAAACGAGCTACATGAATCTCTATTGTTCAATTGGAATGAATTCGGGAAAAATAATCAGAAACATCGTAAATATTCAAACCAACTTTGGTGACGTTTGTAGAAATGCCTATTAATATTTTGAGTGACTATTTGCCATAGTGATTGGCAAGGAACGTAAAAGTATAACAAATATTGTTTTTCATTTTCAAAAACCATAGGACCGATGATCCCATATCGAATAAAGCGCGAATTATGATTGGTCAATAAAAGGGTTGTGGAAAATAATGAACTATATGTACTGTTTATAGTGATGAAGCAACGTCATATAACTTAAAACTCATGCACAGAGAGGGTGTTTTAGGAAAAGTCCTGCATATACACTGGTCTTCAAATCACACATAAAACACTATGGTTGTGTATTATCAACACTTTTCAACACGACCGTCATTTAGGTCGATTTAGCTCTACAACCATATTGTATTTTAAGCAAAGAAGCAGAATTAAGAAGTTCATTTTTTTTCTCTAATTTTAGTGGTGTAAAGCAGGTGTCTGTACAGCCGATCCTAAAGCTCCACCGGGAGACGGTAAGACTTAAAACTATAAACTGGTGTTTGTACAGCCGATCCTAAAGCTCCATTGGGAGACGGTAAAACGTAAAACTATAAACTGGTGTCTGTACAGCCGATCCTAAAGCTCCGTCGGGAGCCGGTAAGACTTAAAACTATAAACTGGTGTCTGTACTGTCGATCCAAAAGCTCCATCGGGAGACGGTAAGACTTTAAACTCTAAACTGGTGTCTGTACACCGATCCTGAAGCTCCACTGGGAGCCGGTAAGACTTAAAACTATAAACTGGTGTCTGTACTGTCGATCCAAAAGCTTCATCGGGAGACGGTAAGACTTTAAACTCAAAACTGGTGTCTGTACAGACGGTAAGACCTAAATCCATAAACTTGATTGTGTTAATTTACAATGTTGTTTTTATACACATATCTGCACTTGAGCATGGTATGTTACTACATGAAGAAAGAATATCACACGAGGCGAATTCGAAGGTGGTGATCTAGGCAGAATGAGTTTTATTATACTGAAAACCATTAAGTTCGTGCTTAGAGAAATTCTCTGAACGATCTAATGCTCCGTTCTTTAATAAATACTGGTAGAACAATCGCAATTCTCTTTGCCAAATTCTTGTATCGTCTTAGCGTCCTTATTTAACAAAATTACCAATAATTTCTTCATTAAGATATAATTTTTCTTTTAAATAATTTTTTGTTGTATTTGGGCGGAAGTGCAAAAACGCTGACAACGGAAAGGAAAACAAAATTGGATTGGACCGGGTAGTTATTTTTGATGGAAAGATGGTATTCGTCTTCCTCGTACGATTATTTTAGTATTAACTTGGTGCACGATGTATGGTAGTAGGGGACTGTCCTGTACTTCCATACATCATATACTAAGTTACAGCCCTAGATTAATCCTACGAGGAGGAATGACACGGCCAGCGAAAGCTATATTCATATATAGCCTAGCTAGCCGAGTGGTCTAAGGCGCTGAACATGCATTGTGCAGGCGGTGTTGCCATAGATGTCACATCGGTACGAATTCGAGTCCCGCGGAGGGAAAGACCTAATATTTGCATCGCAATTTTGAGTTCTTACATCGTTGGGAATTTTTCAGACCCTTCTAAAAGTTTACATTATCTTTCCTGGATCATTTTGATCCGATGAAGCAGTGTAGCGAATGGAGTCGTCACATTCTGAGACGTTGTATATATATATATCGTTGAAAAATTCTAAATAGTGTATTGTGAATTGAGTGTTGGTACAAATTTGGTTAGGGTATTATAAAATATTTTTTTATTCGTTTAGAGTCATGTTTATATGGAGACAGGCAGGGTAAATTCATCAATGGCAACCTAAATTGTGCGGAGGCATTAGTCCAATTTCCCAACTTGTGTAATGGTCCTTCAAAAACAGATTGCTGTGCTCTTTGTGCACCGCCCAAAACAACTGCTTCGACAACTACATCAAAGTCTTCAACACCTAAGACAACACCAACTACATCAAAGTCTTCAACACCTAAGACAACACCAACTACTAAGACAACACAAACAACTAAGACAACACCAACCACAAAGACAACACAAACAACTAAGACAACACAAACAACTAAGACCCAATCAACTCCTCCGACAACACCGACAACGAAGACGACAACGACTATACCGACAACAACAAGGAGATTTGATCCTTATTACAGATATCGTCGACTCCACCGATTCAGATATCGACTATTTCGACATCACCAGCGTATAACACAACGACGTTTTTTCGGTGATCGTACAAGACTACCACAACAGCGCTTCTTCCGTCATCGTTATCGACTACTACAACATCGCCGAAGACTTCGGTTTAGACGACGACTACATCGATTTGGACGACATTTCCGACTACTCCGTTTTAACCAATCACGATACCGTAGACGCCGTTTTTAAGAATGTAAGAATAATTTGTCATTTTCTTAACAATATTAGCAAATTAACTATGATTTGTGCATATTTTGATCACATCATACTATCAATAATTCAGATCATCTAATTATTAGACAAAATAAGTCCCAGAATTAAATTCAATAAACGTGTATTAAGATGATAAAAAATACAGATATAAAATATGTTTTTTTGTAATATATTTTCTAATTCAGAAACTATTTTGCAGATTTTGGAGTCAGTGATGATGGAATTGGCGATGAATACATTCCCGTATACGTTAGATTGATTCTAAATTAATAAAGATGTTTTTAATAACAACGCCATGTATCTATACTGAAAGTTGGCAAAGTCTTCGTAAAATTTTGTTTTATTTCGTTAAACTTTTAGTGCAGTTGAACTTGCATTTTCAAAATCAGTTGACAATTGACTTTTCATAATGAAAGTAATTTTTATTTTTTTTGTTTATTTTATGATTTTTTTTTTTGGAATTTCATTTTCAAGATCAGGGCATGGTTACATATGTGGACAAAGTAACAAAAGACAAAATTTGCTTACAATTAAAGAATGATCTGGGGAACCAAGAAAATAAAGTAACTAAATTAATACATACAAAGTGTCAAAAGTAAATTATCAACTATGTCATCACTGAAAACTGGGAGCGTGGACCAGGTTCATCGGTAGAGAAACACCCGCCGAGTTGATAATAAAAATCAAGTCCGGGGTAGAGAAAAGAGGAAAAGAAACCTATGACACGTCGAACAAATCAGTTTTCATTGTGCAGATGGAAACACCATAACGATCCACGAATTTTTAGTGACCATAAAACTTTTGTAGTGATGACTTCCATCTTGTAGCAACATAACCCTGTTGTAGGAGCCTATTTGTTAGAATTCTAGCGCGATACAAAAAAAAGTCTGTGTCGTTACGGCAAGCTCTGGCATAACGTATGAGTTGTGATATGAACACTCCATACACAGGTGCTGTAGGGATGTTGCCACAGATGAAAGGAAAGTTGACAATTTTGAATGAAAAGTCATCACGTTTGTCGTAAAGTTTGGTCAATAGTTTTCCTTATTGTCCATTTCTAAGTGTAGGTCACGATATGAAGCTGACTTCACAGTGTCTGTAGTATATGTTCTTTGTTTTGTATGTCCGTTTTCCATGTCATCGCATCTACCCCAAAGAACTTGAGATAAGAGTAATCAAGGGAACCAAGGTTCTATCGGTAATTAAACGAATGTAATCCAGGAACAAATACCGGACATGGAAAACAGACGCACACAACAAAGAACATGAAGTAACTAAAATCATACATATTAAGTGACATTATTAACAGTATTATTAAAAAAACTTTTTTGTACAAAGAAAAATGGGTTTAAAACATTTTTAGAACATGTTACTGTTTTTTTTCTTGTTTGTTGTTGACGTTTTTAATTTTAATATTTTACAACTAGAGTTTTTAAGTTGGAAACATTTGATAACCATCAAGACTTTGTAGGACAAGAGCCACAGGAGAAGATTACTGATTAAGACATTTATAATGAGACTGTCTTTGTAGAAATTAAAATAGGAAAGAGCAATCAAGGGAACCAAGGTTGTAGAGGTAATCAAAGGAATGTAATCCAGGGACAAAGACCAGACATGGAAAACAGACATACACAACAAAGAACATAAAGTAACTAAAATCATACATACAAAGTAACAAAAGTAAATGAGCAACTCGGACTCCACTAAAAACTGGGAGCATGGACCAGGTGCACCGGTAGGGTAAGCGTCCTCTGCTTTTCTAGAAACACCCGCCGAGTTGCTCATAAAAAGTCAAGTCCGGGGTAGACAAACGAGGGAAGGAAAACTATGACCCGTTGAATAAATCAGTTTTCATGGTGCTGATGGATACACCATAACGATCCACGAGTTTATGATAATGACCATAAAACTTCAATCTTGTAGCACTATGGTTTGCGGTCAGGTTTTCCGTATTATAGCCTGACAACCCCAGCATGTAACACGCCAGGGGTACCCCATTCAACCACCTGGGGCACACATCCCAGTTGCTCTGTGGGCAGAGCGCCCTAGCCCCCGACTAGGGTTCTGAGCACTATTTAGTCGCCTTTTACGACAAGCTTAGCGCTGCTGCAGGCCTATTCTTTTAACACCCGGACCTGCACGGGAAACTAATGTATAAGGATGTGTAACGATCACCGTGCCTACAAAAAATCGGTAGCTTCAATTAAGTCATGATATAATTTGTTAAATAGAAAGAATAATTATGACAACCACGCTTCCAGCCGAAACCAAAAGAATGGCACGTGAAATCAGTTTTCATGGTACTGATGGATACACCGTAACGATCCACGAGTTCATGAAGTCGACCATAAAACTTCTGTAGTGATGACTTCAATCTTGTGGCCCTGTTCCAGTAGCGTAGTTGTAAGAAGTCTAGCACGATACAAAAAGTCTGCGTAGTTTCGGCAAACTCTGGCATAACGTATGAGTTATGATATGAAACTTCATACGCAGGTGCTGAAGGGATGTTGCCACAGATGAAGGGAAACTTCACAATACAGAATGAAAAGTCATCGCGTTTTTTCGTATACATTGGTCAATATGTTTCTTTTACCATTGATCTCTAAGTGTAGGTCAAGATATGAGGCTGACTTCACAGTGTCTGTAGTATCCTTTATCTCAAGTTCTTTTGGGTAGATGCTATGTATCAAATCCCCGAAATTAGGATTGTTTAAAGATATTACGTCATTTATATAGCGAAAACTGAGATTGAAGGATCTAGCCAAACGATCAGATCAGCTATAAAGTAAGCCTCATAAGAGTGAAGGAATAGGTCAGCAAATAAAGGAACACAATTTGTTCCCATTGGAATGCCGACCGTTTGTTGAAAAACACGTCCACCACACTGGACAAATACGTTGTCAATTAAAAATTCTGTATATTTAGAAGATGATTTGGAATTATTTCTTACAAAGTATGAGAAATCTCTACCAAGAACTATATATTTGTATCTAGGTGTACCATCTTTTTTTGGAAAAACAACGATGTATAATGTTTTTAAGTCGGGATTTTATCTGAGTATGGGGAATAGAAGTATACAGTGTTGAAAAATCATAGGTTTGAATGTTATTATATTCTGATAATAATCTTGAATTGAGGGTCTCCAAAAGATCTTTCGAATTTTTCAGGATCCACATTGAATTAATACTACTACGGGAGTAACAAGTGTTGTGGTAGGACTGTAGACCCTCTTTGACAGTTGTGAGTATAGAAGTTAAAAGTTTTAAAAGAGGTTTGGTGGTACATTTGCAGATCCAGCTATGAAACGTTGTGTGTATGGATTCTTGTGAAGTTTAGGAATCCAGTACATAGACGGTAAATCACAATCATCGTCCTTGGTAGAGAGACCAAAAGAGGATAGCACAGATTTATGGTTTTCCGCAATCTCTTCTTTGGAGAGAGTAATAGCAGTGTAGGTCTTATCACTGCTTTTATTTTCTACGTCTACCTCTGATAATAAACATTGGATATGAAACGTTTTGCGGACAAAAACAATGTTGTTTTGGGCTTTGTCTGCTGGTACAACAACATATTTGTCATGTATAGTAGACAATGTTTTTGCTACATCGGGGTCTTTGAAAACTGATGTAGCCTTGGCACTCATTGACCTACTTAAAACTTTCATTCGTTTCAAGACCTCACGGCCTTTAACCACTCTGAAAAAGAATCAATGTCTTCTTGTTCTCGTTTTATCCATTTTCTTGCATAGTCCTCGACGGCATTCATAAGAACTTTAAAGTTATCCAATTTATGGAGCGTGGTTCATGTACTTGGGACCTTTAGAAAGGATATTATTCAGAGATTCGTTTTCGAGAATGGTTAAATCTCCCGAAACGACGTGACCAGAAGGACTATATTTGAATAGAGAGGTTTTGCAAGAACAGTCAGGTGGTTTAGCCTTGAAGTCCTAAATCTCGAGGTTCTGTAATAGCCTTTTATAATTGAAAATTTTGGATGCGATGGGTGAAGTATAGGAATATGAAATAATTGGTATGGATTTGTCTTTGAAATATGGGGGAATTTTGTTGGTAACGTTTTTGTGATGGAGTATGTTAGCCAAATTAATTGCATCTATACCTTTGTTGACAAACGGTAGTGGAAGAAATGATCGTTTTTCTTCATCTTGACTTTTCACACAAACTGGTTTAAAGAGTCTGTGGAAACCAATGTCCAAAATGATGGCAACAAGTCTGTATAATGATGAGGTGGGGTCAGAAACAGGAGTGTCAAGACTTGTTCTGTAAAGGGAGTGTAGTAGAGTGAGAGGTATAAAATAAAGTTTGGTTCTAATGTGATGAAGTCCAAGAGGTTTTTGTATGAAAGGAAGGAGACCATCTATAAAGACATCATGTAACTTAGGTGACGTATATTGGCGATGGCCATGACACCTTTCCCGTCTTGGATTTTTGTCAAATAAATTCATCACATTTATGTTATTGTTATATTGGCTTGAAAGGAACGATTGAATCTTATCTGAATGCTTTAAACAAATCTATGGACTCAAATGCTGAAAATTTATACCAACAGTAATTTTGCGGTACATACGCCTGACTATTTCAGACAATAAATTTATCTCAAAAAGGTGAATGTAGAACTTAAATGGATTAAACAGTGACTTATAACACCGATACTGCCATTGATTAAGTAGGATGCATTATAAACTGTCAGTGTGAATGTGCTCCAGGTATGGGCCCGAATGCTCACTGTAAACATGTTTGTTGTATATGCTTTTGGCTTTAAACGATTTGTTTGGGCAATTTTGATATAATAAATAAGGAGACTACCACAGAGACTGCAAACATTATACCAAAGCTAACGTTTCAAAGGATTTTCTATCTGCTGCTGATTTGTAATCAAGAAAGCAAGTGAGATAATGTTCTACCATAGACCGGCAAAATTCGGGAAAAATACAAATTTTGCAGATTATTTTCAAAATACTTGTTTGAACTACAAAAAAAGCAAAATGTCCAATCTTAGCTTTATTCTTCAGCTAATTTGTAAAAATTTAGGAAAAGACTTCAGGTCAATCTAAAAACAAATCCTGGCTATCCCACTACAGACATTAAATTACAGAAGAATTTGCAATTAAGGCAACCGACAAAACCAATTTCAAATATTTAGTACAATTCTTAACAGAGTGCAAAAATCGGAAAACAGCTCCAATTCTTCATGGAAAATGTATGAAGCTGTGGCATTGTCCAGATATGAAAATAGAAAGGGTTTGAGTACAAAAAAAGTCTTATCAGAGTTATCAAAAATCAGGCTTTCATTGATTCATCACCTGATGCTTTTTTAGAGAAGGCCAGAATTGTGGAGGTTAAATGTCCCCATCTTGCACGGAATAAAGCAAATTCACCGAAACAGTACCATTCTCAAATGAATAGCTGATAAAATGACATTGGACTCGAACCACAAAACTTATTTTCAGATTCAGGGACAGTTGTTTTGTACAGGAGCTACCAGATGTGACATAGTAATTTATTTCGTCAAAGACCTTACTGCTATAAACATTATTTGTGTTTAATTTTTTATTGATAACGTGGTAGAAAACCTTACACAGTTTTATGAAAATCACTTCAAAAGTGCTGTTCAAAGACAAGTATCCTACAAGGACTATCAAAAATTTCCATTCAATCAATAATATTCATTTATCAGTCTTAGCTCTATAGCTGATGTATTATTGAGGTACAATAATAATAAAAACATTTATTAATACATACATTTCAAGGATTGTAAGATACTTCTTTGTATCCATGAATTCTGCTGAATGGACTAAGTAATATCACTTTGAACATCTTTAGTGTATATAAAGTACATGATACAATTTTTAAGCTGAATAAGAAAAATACGGTATATAGCAACTCGGCGAGTGTTTCTAGAAAAGCAGAGGACGCTTACCCTACCGGTGCACCTGGTCCATGCTCCCAGTTTTTAGTGGAGTCCGAGTTGCTCATTTGCTTTTGTTACTTTGTATGTGTGATTTTGGTTGCTTTGTGTTTTTTTTTGTGTATGTCTGTTTTCCCTGTCTGGTCTTTGTCCCTGGATTACATTCTTTTGATAACCGCTATAACTTTGGTTCCCTTGATTAATCTTTCTAAAGTTGCAAAGCACAACACATACAATGTTATTTCACTTAGTTTCTGTAATGTTTTAGGGTTCCCTAAAAATTGTAAATGCCTTTGAAAGGCCTGTGATTTATTCAATATACACTCTTTTACTGGAAATGGCTCTGTCCTTTGATACAGTTTTATTTGTCATTCGTTACTTCTTGTTGATAAAGGTTGGAATGTTTACAGCGACATCATATGGGACAAAAAATATTGAAAATAAAAGCGCTTAAAAATTATCTGCCATGATGGAGTCATTTCTATCACATAATTCATTTAAAGTAATTCTGTAACTAATCTGTCTGTCCCTTTTTAAACCTCCGTATGTTAGTGATATACAGGAAACTAATCTATCAGGGTTTGGGCCGACCAACAATTTCACTGAATATCTGTTTTCATACGTAGGAAATATTGATTGTTGTGCGATATGTATCTTTAGTTTCATCAGTGGGCATTCTGTGCCATCCACAATAACTCTTGCGTAAGGAAATGTTTGTTTGAAATCAATCTTTGGGACAGAAGAAGCGAACAGTGTCACGGTCAGGCCACAGGTTTATTTCTTTCCATTGACAAGCCATAGAATTCTGTCTTTGATGTGCTAAAAGCCGGCAGACTTTTGTGTTGTCGTAAATTTATTAAAATTAGAAAAAAATAATTTTCAATAGAAAGACTTTTATCAAAAACATATACATGTAGTGCAGTTTTTTTACAGCACCACACAATGTGGATAATACAAACCAGAATATGAGTGTAGTCCACTGTCAAATAATATTCCTGATGAATCAAACTAGAATTTTTCCACACATAAGGAAAGCAAAAATAGAGTCTGTAGCACTGAGAAGACACTGATACGTTATATTAGATAAGTCAACATTTGGCTCATCATAAATGTCCATATCACATGGTTCAGTAATGTAAATATCACTGGTAAAGTTATTCGGACATATTTCATCAACGGGCTCTGACTCCTCATTCATTTTCATTTCCATGTCATTGCCTTTCATACTTTTCTCTTCGTTCCTTTTCCACCTAGAACGTTGAGAGGGTGTAGAAGATATCCATGTAAATATGATTGCAACACCATACTTTTCAATCTTATTCTCAGGATGGTCATACCTGAAATGATTTTTGCCGAGTTTTATTTTGAAATAATATTATATTATTTGATATAAATAAAAGTTGTCTATCAAAACATCTCTTAAAAAGTATGATGGACCACTTTATTTAAAAAATGATCTCTGACCGTGAAATTCCATGAAAATTGAAGACCCCGGGCCAGTGGCTTTGACTTCAAGGTAAAACAACCTGACTTTTCTTGCAAAAACAATCCATTCAAATTTGGTCTTTCCGGACACGTCGTTACTGGAGATTCAACCATCATCGAAGACAAATCTCTGCGAATATCTTTTCTAAATGTCCCAAGTACCGTATCCACGCTCCATAAATTGCAATTATAACTTTAAAGTTCTTTTGGTGCAGTGGAGGACTACGCAAGAAAATGGATCAAACGAGAACAAGAAGACATTGATTCTCTGTCAGAGTGGATAAAAGCCGTAAAGTCTTTAATTTTGAAACGAATAAAAAAAATCAAGTAGGTCAATAAGTGCCAATGCTGTTTCAGTTTTCAAAGACCCCGACACATGACATATTTGTTGTAGTTCCAGCAGACAAAGCCCAAAACAAATTGTTTTTGTCTGCAATTCGTATTATATCCAATGTTTATTATCAGATGTAAACATATAAAATAATAGCAGTGAGAAGATCGATACTGCCAGTACTCTCACCAAAGAAGAGATAGTGGAATCCGTGTTACCCTCTTTTGGTCCCTCTACCAAAGATGATGATTGTGATTTACCATCTATGTACGGGATTCCTAAACTCCACAAGAATCCATACAATCAATGTAACATAGCTGGGTCTGCAACATGTACCACCAAGCCTCTTTCAAACTTTTAACTTCTATGCTCACAGCTGTCAAAGAGGGTCTCCAGTCTTACCACAACACTTGTGGTATTAATTCAATGCGGATTCTATAAAATTCGAAAGATCTTTTGGAGACCCTCTATTCAAGATTATTATCAGAATATAATAACATTCAAACCTATGATTTTTCAACACGGTATTCTACTATTCCTTATACTCAGATAAAATCCCGATTCAAAAACATAACACATCGTTGTTTCTCCAAAAAAGATGGTACACCTAGATGTGATACTATAGTTTTTGGTAGATTCCTCATGTTTTGTAAAAATAATTCCAAATTATCTTCCAAATATTCAGAAGATGTTTTCAAAATGCTGGAATGTTTTATCGAATTTGTCCAGTGTGGTGGACGCGTTTTTCGACAAACAGTCAGCATTCCAATGGAAACTAATTGTGCTTCTCTACCTGCTGACCTTTTCCTACACTCTTATGGGGCTGACTTTATAGCTTATCTGATCCGAAAGAAAGAACATCGTTTATCTAGATTCTTTAAACCCAGTGTCCGCTATATAGATGACGTAATATCAATAAAAAGTCCTAGTTTCCGGGACTTGATACCCCAAAGAATTTGAGATAAAGGATACTACAGACACTGTGAAGTCAGCCTCATATCTTGATCTACATTTAGAGATCGATAGTAAAGGAAACCTATTGACCAAGCTTTACGACAAACGTGATGACTTTTCATTCAGAACTGCGAACTTTCCTTTCATCTGTGGCAACATCCCTTCAGCACATGCGTATGGAGTTTCATATCACAACTCATACGTTATGCCAGAGCTTGCCGTAACTACGCAGACTTTTTGTATCGCGCTAGGACTCTTATAGTTGTGCTTTTGGAACAGGTTTATGTTGCTGCAAGATTGAAATCATCACTACAGAAGTTTTATGGTCGTCATCATGAACGTTACGGTGTATCCATCAGTGCCATAGTTTTCCTTTCCTCTTTCTACTACCCTGGAGTTGACGTTTTATGAGCAACTCGGCGGAGGACGCTTACCCTACCGGTGCGCCTGGTCCAGGCTCCAAGTTTTTAGTGGAGTTCGAGTTGCTCATTATTTACTTTTGTTACTTTTTGTGTATTATTTTAGTTGCTTTATGTTTTTGTCGTGTTTTTCTGTTTTCCATGTCTGGTCGTTTGTCCCTGGATTACATTCCTTTGATTTCCGCTAGGGTCTTGGTTTCCTCGATTAATCTTTTACAGTGCTTAGCCAAAATCAAGATATTTTTTGGTTAAAGATTTGCTAATAAAATGGGTAAAGACAGTCAGAAGAAATAATATAGGTAAGGTAACCTTTAACAGTCATATTTTTTTTTACAAATACGACCTCGTCTATGATCCATCTTGATATATTCCATTAATATTCCATTCAATTGACGATATCCGTAACGGTAAAACAAATAGCAAATTAGAGACCCCCCTCAAGTGTATGCGCACCCCAACAACTGATCAGAAATGTCGAATTGGTATTGAATTTTATTTGATAAAAGGCCATATGTTAGGTATATTCATTCTCCCCTATTTGCACAAGGGATTGTACCCCAAGTCGGCACACGCAATATTTGGATTTATGCTTTAAAATTCCAATTTTGTATTGTTTTTTTTTTAGATCATTCAAGTGGGCCAAATAAAAGTTAAATAAATAGTTATTGAAACAAAGCACAGAGAAATGAATGAGAATCAAACATTTCGTTATGTTCGCACTGACCCCCCACCCTGAACTATTGATATATTCGATCTTTTATGAAACGCTTTTACCACCAGAAACACAATGTAACCTACACTTGATTATATAGAGTTGCGTAAAACAATCGCTTGTTCAAATAACTATCTCATTTTTTAAACCAAGACCTAACAGTCAACTCTTCTGTGTACTTACCTCCTCGATTCATGTATCCACGTATCCATACTCCCAAACATGCACCTGTACACGGTGATCTTGTTGATGTATAGAAAATTTACATTTACGCTTTGTCTTTAATCAAAATGAAATAATTGTTTTAACTACAAAAAAAATCGATATGAAATATTTTGAAAAGGAATAATCCTGGTAATATGATATTAGCAAAAATGTACCAAAGTATTAGCTGTGGAATGATTCAAATATGTCATAATTCAAAAACATGGCGGTAACCGTGAACACATGAAACAGAGACGATCTACATACAAATATAATTAAATAGATAACACATTAAAACTGGAGATTAGTGAAGAAGATATTTCACATAAAAATAAATAAATAAATAAATGAAATAAAATTAAAAATGAATTAAACAAAATAATAAAATAAAATCTAAAGCACAAGGAACATGAACTGTAGATGACTGTTGTGGGTGCCCTTTGCTCCATAAGGTGATTACAGGAATAGCTTATATGAACTCAAACAGAAAAAAAATCGAAGTAACAATTTTGATGCTTGTTTTTATAGACACAATGGAGATATTTTACATGTGATATTTTTTTCTATTGTTTTGCTTTGTCACTAAAACTTGTACTACGGTATTGTAATTAAAAAAAATGATTAAAAGAAGCTACGACAATATATTATGAAAAAAATTGTCATTGAAGAAAACACGACAAGAACATTACGTTGACGTCGTCCGAGAAGTAAATAACGTAAAATTAATTCATAAGTGGCAAAATGTTTTCATAAATGTTTAGAGGCATTTTAATTCTCAGTCATCATATTGTTTCCTAGTCAGTTATTTAAATAATTGTCCACTCTTGTTTTCCGTGGTATTCCATTTATCACAAAGTAATCCGTACTAAGTTGATCAAGTTTATAGTTTTCGAGACCGTCACGCTGTCAAAGATGCCCTGGCACATGTAATTATTTAACTTCCAGTCTGAATTTTTCCACATACATACCTGTAAGATAAGAATTACCTAGCTAGACTCAGAACTATATCATTTATCTTTAACGATACAGAACTTTGTATCTTGTTTACTGTAAAATCTTCCAGGTTATGTATAAAAATTGCACACTAGTTGCCTCTAATAGATAAATTACTGAGAAGTAACGATGATGAAGCTGTATGTAGATCAATAGCCTATACATTATTTATCTAATGATTTAATAGGATCGCATGTTTCACTGACCACAATATGTAAAACATAAATAAACAATTTTTTGTAAATTTATTAGTTAATTTTCTTACAACTTAGCAAATGTTAATTTGTGCTAATTGTTTTCATCCTGAAGATAATGACACAGCAAATCTATTGGATCTCAAATCCCCTAAGTATGGTATAAGTAACACTTCTTGATATATTCTTTTATCGAGGAAGTCGTTCTCACAACATCAATCAATACACGTTTCACCTTTGACCTTAGAAGCACTGAGAGTCCGATTTCAGTCTGACAGGAAGTTAACATGTAATAACAAGTAAAGAAGACCTTTACTTATTTCGTACCTTTAACAAAAACAAAATGTGAAGTTTATAGCTCACATCTTGAAGTTTTGTTGAATATGAAAAAAAATATCTAATTGATGTAGTTTTAAAAGACATCATGATTTTTTTTAGATATTAATATATTCAACTTAAAGCCAAAGCTAAAAACTTACGCCTGTCCTAAATCAAACACTCAACAATAAGCAGTAGATGAGCTCTACATCAAAATATGTAAATTACTTCACTGAAATTGTGTATTCAATTATTAAGTTATTCACAAATTACTGGTTTTCATGCTTTTTGAAACGATAGTTATTTTTAAAAGTCTGTAACCTTAAATAATAAGGTAACATTATACCCTTGAAAATCACTGGATCTTTGCATGTCTTCAGTACCAGTCCCCAGCAGCAAAAGACTTGTTTTTCATTGTAACTTACGTTTTTAAAATTTTGAAATCTCCATAAATTCTCTTAAGCTCCATTCTATATAAACAAACATGCACATATGCTAATTAACCTGAGATTTGTATACGTGTATAAAAGTAAACAATATTTCGTTTATATGCCCTTTTTAAATAAGTGCATCAAATGATTGTGGATTATAAAACCAGACTGTTAACTACAATAAACTAACGCCAAACAAAACGTACAATTACTTCGATATCGAAAACAAAAAAGAGCAAACGATAGCCTAAACACCCCTTTACAAAATTTCTGGATGGGTCACCCCTTCTGTAACCGCTTTTGAGTCTCCACATTGGAAGTCTTTATTTCTGTAAAATTTCTGTTTTAAAATGAGTTCAAATTACTTATTAGGAGAATAACAGTATTCACGGTAGTTTTTTTTATTTTTCAAATAACCATGGAGTAAACCGTAAGCTGAAGATTGAACTTTTTTGGAATTTTTTAACATATAATACGCTGCGAAGGGAAAGTTTATGGTTGTATCATCAACTTAGGTCTGTATATTTATCATCAACTTGGGTCTGTATATTTATGGCAAGAAAAAGCATCAATATCCGGTTTGTATCTTCAATTTCAGGAGCTGAAAAACAGCATGATGGCAGCTTCATTTGCGTATACTTGTATATATGCGATTGAGAGCAAAACTAGTCTCGGAAAATATTCGCTAGTTTCGATAATTAAAAACAAATCAAAGTATAGCTTTTCCAAGATAGGGTTTGTCATAATAGTCTGTAGTATCGCGCCCGGATGTTTACGAAAATTACATAATCAATATTACCTGGTTCTTGGTTCATAAAAATTGCGAAACAAAATCGAAATAAAACGAAACGAAAACAACTGATAAAAGAAAGAATCGAAGCAAAACAATTCGATAAAATGAATCAAATCGTAATGGAAAAATAATTAGACAATACTAATCAAAACAGAATGAAGCGAAACTAAATTGGATGAAAGAAATCTTTTAAGACGTTTCACAAATTATAAGAACCATAATGTTTACCAGTGCCGTACAATTCGACCCAAAGGCATTTGGGACCGAAACAACCACTTATTCATAATGAATGCCGGATATCATCATAGAATTGAAGCAAATGTTTATGCAGCTCCAAGTTCTCCAAAGACTCTTTGGTTAAACCACTGTTGAACGCTGTGTTCCTGTGTCAAAGCATGTAAATTTGCCATTTTTGCTGTCTAATTACTTTCAAAAAGAATTATGACCATACAAGCAGGCCAGAGCATCAACATAGAAGTTAACACAAAACTAAGATTCTTTCGCCTCTACTAAATAGAGTTTCTAACAGAGTCATAAAATGGAGCAGTCCTAAGAGACGCAAAAAGGGTATTCAAGACTGTGATAGAAACAATCTGTATTTTCATGTCATTCAAACAGCTTGTATCTTCCAGTACTATTGGACCCCATATATTTGTTTAATGGCTTAATCAGATAACTAGCAAGTCCATCCTTATTAAATCAATGCTGTCAAAATATTCTAAATAAATAGAAACTGAAGACTTTTGGTAAATAACATTTTTTACTATCTATTTTAAACCGACAAAAACAAGGACGTTACACAGTTTTCAACATGTGTTGTTAATTGTAAATATGTGTATATGTATGAAGATACATCCATTGAAACTAGGTTTTTGTACTGTTTACAAGTAACACACTGTAAAAAAAGATAGCCAACACAGTAATTTTTTTTCTTTTTACTTACAATTTTCTACATATCATTCTGAAAATAACTGCATTGGAAAAAGAATACATGTTACAAGTATTTGTTAGTACATATATGTATATATAGCAAGCAATACCTATACTTTAACTGTTGTTGCATAATTATAAACTGATCCAAAAAGTTCAAACATTCTGAAGTTTGTAAGATGAATATAATCATACATTACACAGCAAAAAATGGTAAATTATCAGGACTATGAGCTCATGATAGATTCATACCTATTTATCATAAACTAACAGAGTACAAAGAACATTTTACAATTTTTTTACATCAATAATATAAAAAAAATAAACAGGATTAATACAGAAGATTTGACATCATGCTCGTCTGTCAAGATGCATGCGGGGTGACGCGAAAATACTGTACTAACGGGTTGACTGGCAGAAAAGTAGGATTAATTTTCCCTTCAATATTAAAATATATAAAACTTTGTCTCTCAAATACTATTTTCAGCTATTTTAAGTCTACATCTAAAAATTGTCAAGTAAATTAAAGAATATATTTAGATTTGTCATGATGCTGAAAAGGAGAAATCCAAGATGGCGGGATGACGCGAGGGTACTAGCGGTGGCTACAGATACAGAAAAAATATCCATTCTTTACCTCAATATAATCAAACTTTTTCGCAAATAGTATCTGCAATGAAAGAATTGTTTCTACATTAGGGAGTGCTATCGTGCAGTAATCCACCTTATTTAATCAAACTGTTTCCCCGTTTGGTGTCCCCTTCAGCTTCAGAAACTTTTTTTCTAAGGTCACGTGAGATATTCATACGCATGCGATGACCGGTGACTGTAACAATTATTTCACAACGTGATCGACAGTTCGAAGAAACAAGTCATTAAATAGTGCGTAAATATTATACGGATTTCTAAATAAAATGGAAGGTACAAAATTTCCCTTGCATGTTGATTATCTATCAATTTCATGGTTATTTACACTCCTTTCCATTTCACTTTTCAATCTTTTCCATTCATAATGGTATTGATCGCGAATGCATGTGAGTGCTTCCGCAAATTATGATATTTAGCAAGATTTTCATGTGATGTCCAGAAAAAAAATACGACTGGATCATCATTAACAAACAACAGGAAATGACATTTTCACACATTTAGAATGACTAAAAATGCATAGTAGTACCAAGTCTGAGAAGCTTATAGTATACATGTAGTTGCTTTTCTTTTATTATATTGTATGATAAAAAGTTCTATTCGGACAAAATGCACAGTTCGGATAAAGTGTGAATGAAGCCTGAACTTTATATTATGCATAATAATTCAGTTGAGTGTCCGTCTGTGCGTCTGTTCGTTTCCCGACTCATAACTAGAGCAGCCAAATTGTTTATTGCAAGCGTATTTTAATGGAGTTTGTTTTTTCCTCAACAGGCAATATCAACTTTTAAAGTCTTCCTTGCGTTTTTCGGTGTCATCATCGTCGTCGTCGTAAAACATCAGCTCTTCCCTTAATTAAACCCGAAACCAATAAAATAGCTTCTTAGTCCCATATTGAACCATTTTTTCCAGGAAAATGCATTAATTGGCATGAGGATATGAAACATAGGGACGCATCATTTAATTTCGGGGGAGGAGGACTTGGTTTTTTTCTTTGGTTGCTATAAATATTTCGATCCTGACTTTGGAGAAAAGATAAGTTGGTCAGGAATAGTTAAAAAATAAGTAATGTAAAAAAAGAAATAAAATAATTCGCTTACATGTGTTAGAAAAATACAAAAGTTTGCGCTTCAAAACAATTCTGAGTCAAAAGAAAACCCCCCGAAAAGTTAATGGTCAACCCCTTTTAAACCACTAAAGCAATCTGAACAAAATTGTAAGCCATTGATGTATGGTAGATGGTCGTAGATCCTTTACAACAATTACTCATTTTGTTTTGATTCGTCAAATTAGTACTGTGTCCACACTTTGCTCAATCGACCGCAATTTCGCGGGCAGCCTGTAGTTATTCATAATATAAATGAATTCGAAAGTATTGCGCGACTTATCAAAACTGTTCTAAATATTGAATAATCTTTTGTTATAAATGCTAATTAATATATTCATCCATGATATTTGTGTTATTGTTACATTAAGAATTGAGCCATTATCATATTAACTCTGTGCAAAATGAGAAATGCGTTTTTATCCAAAAGATCGTTCATGTTATATTGTTATAACAGTTCTACTGTTATTGATTATAGAGATGTCACTTCTTATGTCTGAGTTGGCCCCTTCGGTCTTGACAGCGAATCAGGGGATAGTATTTCCATATCTGATAGCGATGCTTCAGATTTTTTCACACATTTATGAATTGTTGTCTAACTCAGTGTCGTTTCTACATTTGAATGTTTACTACCCAAATTAGACATGATATTAGCAGAATATAGTGAGTTTGACATGTTGTCTTTTACAGAAACATTGTTAAAACAATCTGACAAGGATGATTCTGCAGAACTTATTAGTTATCAAAAAAACATTTCGAAGGGTCAGAGATGAAGATAGAAGAGGAGATGGGGTTATAGTGTATGTCAAGGACAACATGAACGCCGCCAGGCCCCCTGATTTAGAGTTACCAGATCTTAAGGTTATATGGGTCCAGTTAAAGATCCATAACAAAAATGTTTTATATGGGACTTTTTACGTTCCGCCTCATAGTAGTAACGAGGTATGGAGTAAGATAGAATATTCTGTTGAATCAGCCGTCAATGATGTCTCTTGTGACTATGTCATATTAACTGGTGATTTGAACGATTATTAGGAAATTCATAATCCGAGAATGAATTATATATGTTATACCAACCCATTGTTCATTCAGGTGTAGAATTTGGTTGTATGACAGAGGTGATTCTGATAAATACAGGCAGTTATCAAATACTAACTGGAACCGTGAACTGAATGAATCTAACGTTCATTTTTCGAATCCTATCATTAGCGATAACGAGCTTACCGAAATCATTATTAGTGAATCCGAGGTAGAAGAGGTACTCAAAAACCTTAATAGTGGTAAGGCATCTGGCCCTGACCTGGTCAGTCCGAGACTTGTAAAGACCGCATTTTCTGAATTGAAAGGTCCATTATGTAGACTTTTCAACTTATCACTCTAGAAGTCGTTCTTTCCCACTATGTGGAAAAGAGCCAACGTAACGCCGGTGGTTAAAAATTATCGACCAATTTCTTCACTCAATATATCAAAATGTATGGAACGTTGCGTATTCACCGGTGCATATAGTATGGTGTTACCTGGTGAGTATAGAAAGGGGAGGGGTATTATGACTTGTCTTTCTTTGTTTTATTGATACACTTTTATTAACGTTGTTAATTGTTTTTAATTATTTTTGTAAAATTATTTGTAATTTCATTGACATTGTGTAATAATGTCAAATGGATTGGACACTTTGAATAGATTTTAAATTTTGATTTGATTTTCTTTATGTTCAATGCATTGTGTAATTTGAATAGATGTCTCACGGATTAGACAAATGTTTAAAACTTCCCATTTTACTGGTGATTTCAATGGCCCGTCTATTGGTCTATTGATTATTTTTTTTTATTGACCTTTATGAATACACTACGGCTGTAAGGACGTGATGTGCAATGTTTACCACTAGGACATCAATGTTATCACTGTTTTAATTATTTTTGTTGAATTTTGTTTACTATGTTTTGTATTTGATATTTTAATCAATTGATGTTAACAATCGGAACGTTAAGAGCTTTTGAATGGTATTGTTAGATGGACAACAGGGACTGTTTCATAGTGGTGTGGGTCTATAAAGGGATAATAACCTGTCTAACATTATTTGATTGAGATTTCCAATCTATAATAGTAATGGTCTTTATGAATGGTATTACTGATATGTGTCAATGTACACTCCACCGACTGATGTAATGTCGTTGTGTAATATTCATATTTAAGATAATTATTTAGTTGACTTGATGAACGACAATTAGCTTCAAAACATCCCTTTGAGTTGAAACTTTTGATAAAACGAAACAAACTTAAGTAAAACCATATCTAATTTACCGAGGCTTGTTATTCTTTATCGTATATATTTGCACACGCACGCACGCACGCACACACGCACACACACACTTTGTCCAATGAACTGAATGAACAATAGGAAAAGACAAAAATAATTGGAAACTTCTAATGCAAGCCCAGACTTGACTTAATATCACGTGCGTTTATCTTCCAATCGAAATCAAGGAAAGATCTAGTAAATTTATGTTTTTCGAAAACGATTTCGTCTTTATCACATCAGCACTCGACGATAACAGAACGATAAAGAATGACATGGCTTCTCGGTAAATTAGATATGGTATTGGTTTTACTTAAGTTTGTTTCGTTTTATTTAAAATAATTGTGCAAGATATTCTTATAAACATGTTTTAACATGAAGTTTTCTGTTATTATCAAAGATTTTCAATTTAATCTAAAGAGTAAGTTAGAAAGTTTAATTTCTCAAAGAACTTTTTGAGTATTAAAAATCTAGCATAACCTGTAGAAATCTTTAACGACCTTTGTTCATCGATTAACAGACCTTTAATATGAGTCGTTCTTCATGCTAAATTGCATATAATTTTACAAAATAATTAAAAACAATTAACGTTAATATAAGTGTATCAATAAAACAAGGAAAGACAGGTTAAAATACCCCTCCCCCTTTTTATACTTTCCAGCCAACACCATACTATAGGATAACAATGGAGGTTGTTTTCCTCGCAATCTTTAAGGGTCCCTTTCTAGGTCATGTTCCCTTTATTGATCCTTTATTCACTGCCGGTTCCCCCGAGGTCCACTTCCGGTCATACCCAAGGTCCACTTTAGCCCCCTAACCTCCCGGTCACTTCAGTTCCCCGGTTAATTTTGGTCTCCACCATCTCCCGGTCACTTAGTCTTAGACAAGCTGTCATCAAAGGTCAAACTAGGTCATGTATGACGATCTATACTAGACCAGTAGTCATCACATTGCACAACCAGATGTCCGCAATGTTGGAAACTGATCCTCCCAGATTTTCCGCTGGAGTGCACATTTACAATAGAAAAAGGTCATTTAAGTGGTCTATATGTACGCCATAGACTACTATCTATACTTGGTTCTTTATTATTGCTCATTTTCATAAACGATATCGTTGATGACACTGAAGATCATAGTAATTTATTCGCCGATGACACTAGTCTTTAAGTTATAGTGGAGACTACAGACGACGCGGCACTAGCATTAAATAGAGATATTGAAAAAATCCATTAGTGGGCTCCGCGATGACTTGTACGGTTTAATCCTCGAAAGACGGAAGCGATGTTGGTACCACGTAAACATGTCAGACAGGTATATCCTGCTCTACAGATGAATAATTTCGATCTTCAAAAGGTCTTCAATAACAAGCATTTAGAGGTTTACTTTTCGAACAATGGTTCATGACATGATTTAATTGATTATACTGTTAAAGCTGCATCAGCTGCCAAATTTGTTCAATTTTGATTCTACTGAATTTTGCTGATTCCATGAAATAAGTTTGCAGTAATGCAATTGAAGCAATAAATGTCGATAATACCTACAAAATATTGTGAAAACAACGTTTTTTTTAAATCAAAGAAGATCGATAGCTCTGATCTAATTATTTTTCGCCATTACCGAAGATTGTCGACAGGACATTCACCTTGGTTAGAAATACTTTAACCTTGGTACAAAATAACAATAACGTCTACATTGGTAAGCACGTGTCTTGTTTCCATTTCATTTCATCTATTTCTTGATTAGTTTTCAAATGAATAATGACCACATTTACGCCACATTATATCACAATACGTTAATTTTAAAAGGATCCTTGCGTTATATTCGAAGTTTTTTCCTTTACGGCTGGAGTCCGGCGGTCGTCCTTGCCGTTGAATTGCAACTTTCGCTTTGCAATCAGATTTGTTCTTATAGAAGCGATCCTTACTGCACATGCGCTGATTAAGGTCACCAGAAGTCACATGCATACGGATTTATCTAGGCCAATCTTTTTTGTCTTGCAAGACAATAAATATATAGACACCTATTTCATGTAATTAATGCATTTTATTTGTGGATATCAAATAAAATTATACAGGAAAAGTACAATTTAGTAGAAATAAATCGAAGTTAATGTACATTTTAACAGAAACAAAAAATGTCAAAATGATAGCTAATGCAGCTTTGAAAAGGCGTATTCTAGGATCAATGTACTTCGGCGTGTACGTTCGGTTCTCGACCGATTCACTTGGGAAAAGATGTATATGTCATTTATCAGACCTATTCTAGAATACGGAGATGTTGTTTGGGACAAAGGGTTAAGATTTTGATTAACAAGATCGAAGGTGTTCAGATAGAAGCTATGAGTATCGTAACTGGTAGTACAAAATTATCATCGCTAGACAGCTTATATCGAGAAACCGGATGGGACAAAACTTGTGGATAGAAGGCGAAGGCACAAGCTTATGATGTTTTACAAGATGATAAACGGTGACACACCCTAATATTTGAGTATCTTTGTACCAGACGCGCGGGTTAACATCCATAACCATTTTACTCGTCCATCTAATGACATATCAGAGATACGAACAAGGACATCATTGTATTCGAACTATTCCCTGCCGTCCGCTATTCTATTGTGGGATAACCTTCCGATTGAAACGCCCAATTCTAGATCATTATCTTCAAATATATAAGATATAGATGTCTGAAACAAACGAACGCGAAAGCTGACGGTCAGTATATTATAATATTGGAAGCAGGCTAGGTCAGGTATTGCACACGAGGTTGCGAGTGAAAAGTAGTTAACGAATACCTATGTAGGCGTAACCCCGTAGGTAGCCCAAACTGTGTTTGCGGACAAAATGGGGTCAAACAGCAATTTCGTACTTGAATGTAATACTTATTCTAATTTACGACGTACCACTATTCACATTTTGAATTTTCAGTTTAACCTTGATATTCTCCTGAATGGGTCTGATGCTCTATCAACAGATCATAATACTGAACTTTTTCTGAAGGTGCAATCCTATATTATAAAGAGTAAACAATTTGTAAACGCTTAAAAATATAATTTGCATACATGCTGTCTTTTGAGTGCATTTCATTCATATTTTTATATTAGCATAGGCCATATGGCTTGTTTCCGAATCCTTGTGTTTATTTACTACACTATCATATCATGTATTTATGTATTCTTTGAAATAAAATATGTTTAAATTAATATATTCATTTTTTGTGGGCCTGGTCGACAGAGTCTGCCTATATGAGAATATAGAAATATGTGTTTATATTGGAATGAAATTTAAGCTAATTCAAATATTATTTGATACGGGATTAAAGCAAAAATGTCCGCTAATGCTGAGTTTTGAAATATTGTTATATTGAAACTTTAAATGATAGATGACATAAATAAATTAAATCTTCAAGCTTTTCATGGTTTGAGGTTTAATTTCAGGTTATTTGCAAAATTAATAAACATCCCGTTTCACATATTTTCATTGAAAGTTCCTTGAGTTTAGAAATAACCTTGAAACAGTTAAGACCACTAATTAGAGAAGTATTTTCTGTAAGCATTCATAGTTGTGAAGCTTTTCAGGAATAACTCATAGTTCTAGTTGTTTGCCTAAATCAGTTTTAAATGAAGTTGAATGAATGACCTCTTCTTAATAACTTAAGGAGGTAGGCCTAGGATAAGGGAAACAACTCGTAAAAGTCATTGCTGTGTTTGTATTCAATATTTTATATCAATCTCATGTAAACATCAAAGTTACTTGGACTTATTTCATTCTGATTCAAATGAAAGCTTAAAAGGCTTTGGTAAAATTTAATATGATGCAAACATATCACTGATTTCAAGAGAAACGTCTCTTACCCTAGGTCTGTCTCCTTAAGTGGTACTTACACATAATCAGTTAGCTAGATCCTGTAATCTCCGTTTCCGCTATACAGATAACGCACTATCTTTAAACAATCCTGATTTCGGGGATTTAATACATCGCATCTACCCCAAAGAACTTGAGATAAAGGATACTACAGACACTGTGAGGTCAGCCTCATATCTTGACATACACTTAAAAATCGATGGTAAAGGAAAACTTTTGACCAAACTTTACGACAAACGTGATGACTTTTTATTCAGAAAGGCCAACTTTCCTTTCATCTGGGGCAACGCCTCTTCAGAGTGTTCATATCATAACTCAAACGTTATGCCAGAGCTTGCCGAAACTACGCAGACATTTTGTATCGCGTTAGAATTCGAACAAATAGGCTTCTGGAAAGTATGTTGCTACAATATTGAAGGCATCACTACAGAAGCTTTACAGTCGTCATCATGAACTCGTGGATCGCTACGGTGTATCCATCTTCGCCATGAAAACTGATTTGTTCAACGGGTCAGTTTTCCTTTCTTCTTTCGTCTACTTCGGCCTTGACTTATTATGAGAACTCGGCGGGTGTTTCTTGAAAAGCAGAAGGACGCTTATCCTACCGGTGCACCTGGTCCATGCTCCCAGTTTTTAGTGGAGTCCGTTTGCTCATTTGCTTTTTTTACCTTGTATGTATGATTTTAGTTACTTTATGTTCTTTGTTGTGTATGTCTGTTTTCCATGTGTGGTCTTTGACCCTGGATTACACTCTTTCGATTACTTTGGTTCCCTTGATTACTCTTTCAAAAATCGAAGTTTTTACCTGTAGGAAAGAGCTATGTTTGAAACAAATATGATCGCAGACTTGAAATCTTATAAAAGTTATTTAAGTTTACACATGTGCTATAATTAATTGTTTTCACTTAACAGATTGTTTGGTTGATTGTGGTATAACGTTCAACCATAAAAGTAGCATATCAGATCTCTTCACAATGATATTTGATGAAAAGTTTACATTAAATTGTAAATACCGCTTTGTTACAAAAAAAGTAATAGACCAACAAAACCGTTCTCCAACAATTGATAATGGAAAGACAAACATACAAACAAACACCTATTGTTTATTCTCTGTCTTTAATTCTTTTGAAATCACATATTTCAGTTAACGAAGAAAAATAAATAAAAAATAAATATCCGATAGTTTTTAGCCAGTCACCGGTAATCTAATAACTTAGAACGACTGATTCAATTTCGTCACACAACATTTTCTACCTGTAATTCGTACTGTACAAAAGCGATTACATCGTACATAATATCTGTTACGAAACGCCATTGACTACAGAATCTAGCTTTTAGTCGAAAAAGATTCTTACTACCATTTGATTATTTTTTCCCGAAATTTCTGTTTGTCATTGGTTGAATTTTAGAAATTAAACGATTATCAATTATCACCAATTTGTATCTTTGTCTCTTTGGCACAAAGAAGATTGAATTACAATGGCTTTTGGTAGAACGGAATACTTATACAATTAAAATGTACAATAAGTACTGATGTTCGTGTACAAAAAACACGTTAATTTTTGAAAGTAATAACAATAAAGATAACTCTGAATCGAAAAAAAAAAGATTAAAAAAATCCGATTAAATCAATAATTGGAAGATTGGACCGAAGCAGAAATATTGAATATAATTAGATAGAGACAAATTTCAAGATTGTTGCCTTAGACTAAATAGAAATATTTGCATTACGAGTTCAGAAGGTCTACAATATATCTTTTGCTAATTGATTTCTACTGACGTAGATTCATAGATAGTAGACCGTAGTCCGTTCCGATGAACCCACGCCTATATATGTTGTTTACTAGCATAAACTCCTGCTTGTTCACAAACTCTCCCCCTAACCCTTGTCTAATCTCCCTTCGCTCGGCTTTTAATTTTATTAACCCCCACTTATTTGAAATGCTGTATCCGCCCCTTTTCTGTGTGACTTTAAATGTATTTTTTATTGGCTTTGATGTGTAGTACATTCCACAAAATAAAAAGGAAATGTTAGCTTTTTCGCTGATCGTCAACTTGAATTTGTAACTAAATTATGCAGATAAGGGGAAAATATTTGATAAAAGTATCTTCATTTCCTATAAACGTATACATGTAGTCAATCCTCAAAAAAGGATTGGTTGTTGGTTATTGACGACGTATGTATAAATGGTATTACCATTGAGTTCCGTGCAAATAGGGACATACTATGCCATTTTTTTTACTTTTCCAATATGAATAATACCTGAAAGCTGACTCTGTGAAACAAATTTACTGTAAATAAGAAAACGGAAAACCGTAAATTCTAGTGATAAATCAATTCATTAATGTCACTTCTGCTTTTTCTCTTTCAACTGATATCTTTACCTTTATTACCCTCATGTTAATACTTCAGCATAAGTTTGAAAGTAAAATAAATGAAATAAATAAATAGGTTATGATAATTAATTAATGGTTGACTTGAGTCAAAAAGAAAAGGAAAAAAATATTTTGAACAATTTTTGATACATTTTATTAAAACAATCTAAATGTATGTTCAAATAGAATTTGTTAGAGGTAGACACAACTGACAGGTTAAAACAAACTTTTTTCAGGGCTTAAAACTACTAAATGATTAAAAGTGATGCTTGATATCTGTTGTGAATACTCTAAACGTTGGTGATTAGCAAGTAAATCGAATATTATGCAATTTTCACATAGTTTGTCTAAAGAATCGGTGCAGTTTTTGTGGCGTATACCTTTTGCAGGAAGTTTTACTCACTTATGGATTGTCATAATTTCAAAATTCGCCCCGTGCGTCAACAGAATAGTCCTGCAGCAGCGATAAGCTTGTCGTAAGAGGCGACTAAATAGTGCTCAGAACCCTGGCCGGGGGCTAGGGCGCTCTGCCCACAGAGCAACTGGGTTGTGTGTCCAAGGTGATGGAATGGGGTAACCCTGGCATGTTACATGCTGGGGTCGTCAGGCCATTATACGGAAAACCTGATGGCAAACCACAGTGATGCAACGTGTTGGGAAAGGTGGCACGTTCCTCGCACGTTAAAGAACCCTTCTGTGGTATCCTCCCGGAGTAGGAACCATAGGGCTCCGTCACAGGAGGCTAAATTTCCCGACCCTACCCACCTCTCCCTATTTCCAGTGGCAATTAAAATTTGTTGACCCCATTCCCCATTATCCTTGTGTCCCATCCCATATTTCATTTCATCATCATTTCATGTTCATCGCCTGAATATAGCTACAATATAGCTGATCGGGCGTTAAACCCCAACAATCAATCAATCAATCATAAACTCAATCAAAATTTGTCGACCCCATTGTCCTTGTGTCCCATTCCTTTTTAATTTCATCATCATTTCATGTTCATTTTATCATCAATTTCATGTTCATCGTCTGAATATAGCTGAAATATTGCTGCTCGGACGTTAAACCCCAACAAACAAACAAACAAGCATAAACTCAAAATTCAAATCGATTTATAGAACACAGAATGCATGTAGGAAGGAAAGAAACTAAAAGCTAAAACTAGGAATCCGTTTGTACTTATAAATTTATATAAAACTGTTGTTCTCCCGACAGTATTGTATGGCTGCAAAATGTGGTCCAAAAGTCGATTTAATGATGTTTCTGTACTAAACAGGTTTCAAGACTTCATCGTAAAACGTATTCTGAATCTTCCCACATTAAATCATTCTGATATGTGTCAATGTATTCTAGGGATATACCCAATAGAGACGTACATACACAAGCGGAAATTAATGTTCTTTCAAAAACTTTGCAATATGGATACAACTTAATTATCAAAAACTATTTATGACTTTTTTGGTTTCTAAATGATAATAAGCATATACATCTTGGATTTATACCAGACATTGTTGAAATACCTGCATGATCTGTTATGATCTAACGCAGTATCTCCTGAACTACATTTCAGATGGACATTTTCTGTGTAAAGCTGTATTGAAATCGTTATTTCAAAATGCTATAAACACGAAACAATCGTCCGAATGGCACGTATTGGTAGCGATAGTGACTTTGACAGATTTCGATGTTTGCAGAAATCAATACAATAAGCCTCTTTCTGGCTAGTTACGAATGAATTGTGAGATAAAAACTCCAAATGAATGTGCAAAAGATATGTTGCCAATGTGAAAGGAAAGTTGGCAATACGGAATGAGAATTCATTGCGCTTTTTGTATAGTTTTGTCATTATTTTTCCTTTACCATCAATTTAGAAGTGTGAATCACGATATGAAGCTGATTTCTGTCGTGTCCTTTATCTGTAGGGTTAATTGTGATATTTTAAATTCCCAAAACTAGGACATTTTAAAGAAAATACGTCATCTATATAGCGAAAACTGATATCAAACAATCTAACCTACTTTTAGATCAGATAAGCTTAAAAGTCAGCCTCACACTAGCAAAAAACAGGTTAGCGAGTAGTGGACCACTATTTATTCCTATTGTAATGTCGACCGTTCGTTGAAAAACGCGTCAACTACACTGGACAAATATGTTGTAAAAAAATCGATAATACTCTAGCATTGAGGGTTTCCAGGAGATCTTTCAAAGTACGAAGTGCCGCGGCTAGACTGATGACCCTCTTTGACCGCTGTAAGTAAGGAATTTAAAATTATCGAAAGAGGTTTGGTATTGCAATTTACTGTTCCTGATATTATTTTGTACGTCTTCCGCCAATAACAAACATTGGCTGTTATGTGTCGTGTAGACAAAAACAATGTTGTTTTGGGCTTTGTCCGCAGGTACTATAAAACACACACACACACACACACACACACACACACACACGTAAAACAAAAAACCCTCTGATTTACATATCACATCATTAGATATTACACCCTAAATGCCACTTGAGACTTTGTATATAAAATAATGTTAGTGGTTTTTTGGCGCTATTGTATTTAAAAGTATGTTTTGTTTTATAGCTGACAATTTTCTTTCCAGATTAAAAATATGCTGTTTTGTTTTTATATTTTGCTTACATATTTGCGATCAGTGATGCAACAAAATAAAAGTATTTTCGTTGGTTTAAAGATAATTGACTATGATTTGTTTATGTGTTTAACGGTAATATCCCTGTATTGAAATCGTTCATTGAACGGTTTTACCTACAACTACAAAAAAGATACGTCGTTAAATATATTAATACATAAACAAATACATACATATAGTGTAAGTCATGCCACATATGTCTTTTCCTATAAATATCTCTCCGTATGAGTTTTCGTCAAATGAATTTCTAGAATTAAAAATGGTGCCATTTTCGTGTTTATTTAATTAGAAATCCATAATAATTGTACATTATGCACTGAGCTAATTACAAGTCAAATGTATTCCTCTATGAACATTTATAAACAACAACAATACAATATATTGCATGTTAATTATTAGTAGTAATCAAAGCAATAATTTCGTGTACCAATAATTGACGTACCATCCATGTATCATTTAATTACATTGTCAGTCAAATGAAGTTCTGAACGTAAGAAAAAAAATCGGTGTTTTACTTGTTAGAAAATTACCTTCACGTGTTCAGCGTGCATGTAACTTACTATATTTTTTAATGTAAGTTCGTCGACCGCCTTTGCTAAGACCCAACTAATGATGAGAGATAACGGAAAAGAAAACAAACACAATGTTATTTACTGAGCTTTCTTATAATTAAGTTAATCATTATAAATGATTGGTTAGTTTCTACCATTGCAGTGGGTTGAATATTTGCGCACTTGAAAAACCATACATATAGTTAGTAAAAAGTATTTTCCCTTTCAATATAAACTTTGACTTTACAATATCGACGGGGAAAACATTTGATTTAAATGTTCTCACAATGTAGATTGGATTACATGCCTCCTGATAATCAAAAAGAAGAAATCAACAGAAACTGTAAGTACA
Source organism: Perna viridis (assembly GCA_037379345.1). Lineage (NCBI taxonomy): Eukaryota > Metazoa > Mollusca > Bivalvia > Mytilida > Mytilidae > Perna > Perna viridis. The sequence goes on from CM074520.1 coordinate 3,523,357, forward strand.
TTACAACCTATCCGTCCCTGGTTCTATTATGCCACTCAAATAGAATTTGTGAAATTCTTACACATTCTTTATCACACGATTCCATTGTGACCTTTTATTTTGTTTTTTAACTGAATGACATTTTGGGTTGCTGATGCAAATCATGGGCTTTGTCATTGGTCGTCCTACGGGAGACCATTTTCTGAACCGCGAATTCATTAAAACCATTGAATTCAATTTGATAAAAATTTCACATATTCTTTAAGACAGGACTCCATTGTTCACTATCTATTCCATCTGAGTTATTATTGGTGTTATCTATATTAGTTTAATGCAGGAGTCGGTGTATATTAAAAATGGGCTGTACTCACAGTCTTTTTTTTTGTAGTATTTCTTTCACATTTTCCTTATTTACCTACAGAAGGAATGTGTATCCAACTATTCTGAAATGATTGAAGCGCTAAATATCTTACAATTAAAACAACATATTTTAATTGTTTTATTTCATCATTGCTATAAAAGTAATTCAGCACAGGCAAACTATGTTCACGTGATACTCACGTGTATTTCATCTATATTTTCAACACATTGAGCATAATCATTTTGTGACAGACACGGTAAATGAGGTTTTACAGGCTAAAAACCACTAATTCCACTTCCCATAGGCTTCTATGCTAATTTCACAATATTCAATGGCTTCTCTGGACTTTACCTTAACTTTAACCTGCAGAGGACTATATATCAGCATGATTCTACATATGTCAGATCACAATCCTCAGAATGGCATGTGGGGTTAGCAGACTGCAGTACTGGTCACCGGAAGTGAAGGGTCTATAAATAGCATGGGAAATCCAAGTGTTTTCACAAGATAGGGGTATATTTAAAAATAATTATGGAGATTAGGCTTCACATCACAGAAGCAAAATGCACCTATGAAATGTACAGAAATGTTTGTCCTTTCAGAAACTGTTTAATTTTTTTAAATAAGATGAGAACTTTTTTCACAGCACTATGAGGAACAGGGGTAATTTCTGCGTAGGACTATTTTTGCGTACGTTCCAAATGCTCATTGGTTGAATTGGTGGTCTGTAACCTACATGAATGTAACTATGGATTTATATAACAACAGAATGAACAAATCTTAATTAATTTATCAATTATGAGTTTTTATTATTACTTACGTGTCTTGATAATAAAAGGGGAAAATAAATTCTTATATATTCATTATCTATTGTAATGTTTGTATGAAAGAATTCAGTTTCATACTTTTAACTTTTGATTTAAAAAAAAGACCAATATCTCATTAATTCAACAAAAACAAGCTTGTTACAACGTAAGCTATCGGACCAAATATAACAGTGAAGCATCTTATGTGTTTAAATTTGTAAATTTAAAATGGGATCTGTTGATTTCATGTCTAACAAATTTTCAAAATTTCCAGGTCAGTGACGTTACAAGCACGGGAGTGGTGAGGTTATTAAAATTTCCAGGTCAGTGAGTCACAAGCACGGGAGTGGTGAGGTTATTAAAATTTCCAGGTCAGTGACGTCACAAGCACGGGAGTGGTGAGGTTGTTAAGTGTAGCTTTATTCATCTTAGTTTCTATAATCACAGATGGAGAATGTTTTTTTGCGAATTCCACCTGAATCTGAATCTAAGAATCAAGATACGTTAAAACTAGTTTCAGTCCATGCCACCAATTTTTATTTCTGTTGGGTCGTGGCTCAACAGTTACTTGACAATTTTCGACTTGTAAATAAATGAAGTAAAAATATGATTTAAAGGAATCGTGAAGGTCAATCCTGTATTTGATTAGGCGGAATTTCGTTAAAAGAATACTTGTCCCGAGGAAGTGCAATTTCGCGTATTTTGATTTTATCTCTAGCATTTTGATTCTATTTAAGTTTAGTCGAGATTATATTTTTGAACACTTTTCAAACCCTTTTAGAGAAAATGACAGTTCAAATACACGTCGGTGGACGTGTAAAAAGATCAGTTAGCAGCAACACTTACCCTGTGACATTTGACCTGGACCTGACTTTGGATGGATCGCCAATACATTTGCACCTGCAAAAAAATACTAAAATAAAGACGAATGTTGAAACACTTGCTTTAGATAAAGGGTCTTTTATAAGAAAATATGTAAACGAAGAAGAAGTAAGTACATTTTAATCAAATGCGTATGGCTGTTTAAATATAATTAATTTGGCAGCTAACATAGTTTATGCCACTCCTAGTGAGAACAACAAAGTAAAATTTCGTACAAAAATATGTATTCGAATAGAAATAAACTAATCGATGTCGTATATTTTTCGCTATAAAAGCACAGTTGTTCGTTTGTCATGTCTCGGGATTTATAAAGTGCTGTGTCACTTGTTTTGCAATCCCTATTGGTGTGTAGTTTTGTTTTGTGTGACTTTCATTTCAAATAAAATGCTGTTTACATGAGTATAAATTTGTATGAAATCCATGCCTTGGTGTTAATACGATGTTTTAGCCATGGTAAAATTTCTTTCATCTACCACGGGTTTGACTTTAATAAGCAACTCGGTAGGTGTTTCTAGAAAAGCAAAGGACGCTTACCCTACCGGTGCACCTGGTCCATGCTCCCAGGTTTTAGTGGATTCCGAGTTGCTCATTTACTTTTGCTACTTTTGTGTATTATTTTGTTATTTTATGTTCTTTGTTGTGTGTGTCTGTTTTCCATGCCTAGATAAAATGTTTTTGATTCTCACTAGAACCTTAGTTCCCTTGATTACTCTTTAGAGTTGCGAAATCAGATCTAACGAGGGTAGAATTCGGAAGATCGTTTTGAAGAAATAAGTTATGATTTTAAAGAAATACACACTACCTACCTGCCTACCTTTGATCTTCGCTTCGGTCGGAGCATAAGGTCAACACAAGGTCTCGTCAATCAGTCCATCTCTTTGCCTTTATGTCTGCCTCACCATACTTCATCTGCAGTTCCTTGAATTCGTCGTCTACTATCTTTCGTCAATTTGTTTTAGGTTGTCCTTTTGCACTTTGGAGTCCATCACAGTGCTTTTTAGTAATAATCGAGCTTTCAGTTCCAAAAACATGTCCGAGCCATCGGAAGCGCCTTTGTTTGGTTTGTTGTATTAAACAAGTGTACTCTCTGTCATTTCAATAGTTGCTATTAAATTTGCCCAAGGTATTCTGCACATCTGTCGGAGGCAGCTGTGATGAAAACAGTGTTCTCATATCTGCCTTTGTAACTCTCCAACACACACTACCATATAGTAGAACAGATATTACGTTACTGGTGTACAGTTTTTCTGCTATACTGTTTGGATATCTAGATCTTTTGTAGCCTATTAAATGCTGTTTCCGCTTTTGCCAGTCTGTTATTCTGATAATCTTTGTTGAGTCTGTTCATCTTTTCTTGCATATGATTATACCGAGATGATAGAAAAGCAGTGTTATTCGTAAAATTTAGGTCCTCTTAAGTTGAAAACATGGACCATGTTATTATTCTTTTCTCATCACTTGTGGTCTTTCTCAAAACCCAGTCTGTAGCAACCAAAAATATGATAAGCGAGATGATAAAACCTTGTCCTGTACTGCGCACCAATCTGTTTCTTTGTTGTTTAGTAGGACAGATCGTTTTAACTATGTGTAAAAACAATTATTGAGGATCACTATCTTGTCTGGTACTCGGTAAGATGTCACAATTTCCCATAGGAATAATACACACTACAAATGATTAATTAAAGATAAATCCTGTGTCAAGGAGAACAAGACTTCGAAACTTTATCTCGAAAAATCCGCTTATCTTCAAAAATGGTAACAACAAAATTACCGAACACTAATCCGATCTATAATCTAGTCAAGTTCAAAATAAATCTGGCAAAATAGATTTTACACCACAAGAGTAGCTGGTACCGCATTGGTCCTGAGGAAATGGCGGGTTAAATCTAGGTTTTAAAGCGCGCTAATTCTCACCTTAAAAAGCATTTGCATGTTGTCGGCATAATCGGTAAATCAGCGGTCACATCAGCACAAAGAACATTCATTAACATCAGTCCTCATTGTTTTAGAAGAAACTGAGTGTTTTCAACTAAGGACTGATATCTAAACAGAATTTTGTAAGAGACCTTTGAAGACGCATATCATCATACCCCTGATTCGTAGTGATGATAAAAAGTAAAAAGCTTGTTATTTAAAACTTAAAGTAAAACTAAATTCCAGATTTTTTTTTACATCCGGGTCCTTTTTTTAACAGATCCATATATACTTTCGGTGTAGAAAAGCAAAATTACAGATCTAATTAATTTCATCATGCTGAATAGTCATTTACCATTTTGAAGTTAAACAAAAACACGATCAACTCAAAAGTTGGATCTGCATGCTTGGTAATCTTTCTCTCAACCAAGCCGTTACAGCTTATGGTTATAGAAGAAGAAACATATCATTAAATCATAACTATGCAAGGTGTTTTGTATTCCTGAGCGACACGGCACTTTCATCTAGTATTTTGATGAATTATGATGTGAAATAATTTTTTAATTTTACATTTTTTTTCTGTTCCCAGAAAAGCAGAAGACGCTTACCATACCAGTGCACCTGGTCCATGTTCCCAACTTTTTGTAAAGTCCAAGTTGCTTACATTAGTTTATTTGTACGTATTATCTAGATTATTTCTAGATTATTATTAGATGTTCTTTTGCGGTTTCTCTCTCCCTGGGCTTTATCCTTGGATTATATTGTTTTGATTTCTGCTCGAATCTTGGTTCTTGATTACTCTTTGTTACCAACTTTTGTATACATATGATATGCTTATTTCTGACTTGCCTATTTACTTCTGTTACTTTGTATAAATTATTTTCTTTTACACGGCGGGTCTTTGTCCCTGGATTACATTCTTTTGATTTCCAATAGAATCTTGGTTCCCGTGGGTACTCCAGACATTAAGATAGTTATTATTTGTGTTCAAAGACAAATTTGACCATGACAACTGGAGTATACAGCAGATATTAACGTAAAAGTTTGTGAATAAATATTAAACAGAGTTATAAAACCCACAAAAGGTACACAATTCATAATTTTTGTATTGCATTATGATCAATATATTTCAAGGAATCTGTATTTTATCAAGATCCTGACCGTGGAGGTCTATTTGTTGTGCAACAAAACAAGGATGGGGAAGTCAACATGGTAAGAAGTAACTTTATGATCCTACATTGCTTATTACATCAAATAGAAGTTCCACAAAAAATTATAAATTTTATAAATGATTTAATCAACACATCAATCGTATTGCGAATTTGTCTCTTAAATACTACGCAAATGTAAGAATGACTTATAGCCAAAATAGATTTCAAAATTGTTTTTCAAACTTAATTTTGTATAATTTCAGTTTGATTTCTATTCCAGCTAGGATTTTTGCAAGTTAGAAACAACGATTACGTTCTCCAGTCTGACGAGAATTTTGGAATAGGCGATAAAAATTCAAAGTTCATAGTCATTAAGGAACCTGTTAAAGAAATTAATTTTTCTGACACCATGAAATCTCTAAAAGGTAAGTACATTTCATAATGATTGAAAAAAGAGGATCCAAGTTATAAAATTCCTGAACGATGAATTCGAGGTCTTGAATCATAATGTCGATTTTGCCATTTCAGGCTATATTGCATTGTGGGAATTTATTTCGAATTGTGTCTACTATATATGTTAAAATTTTGTTGTATCGGAAAACCAAGATCAAAACAACATTTTTTTTGTCTGCAAAACGTTTGACATCTAATGTTTACCAACAGAAGTAGACATGAAGAATAATAGCAGTAATAAGACCTATACTGACACCACATTCTCCAAAGAAGAAATAGTTTATATCTGTGTTATTCTGTTTTGGTCCCTATACCAAATATTGGGATTGTGATCTTCCGCCTATGTCTACTGGATTCCTAAACTCCATAAGAATTATTACAAACAACGCTACATAGCTACATCTGCAAAATGTTCCATCCGACCTTTTAAAAAAGATTTTGACTACTATACTCTGAGTTGTTAAAGAGGTTCTCCAGTCCCACCACGACACTTGTTACTCCCTTAGTGGTATTAATTCAATGTTTATCCTGAAAAATTCAAAGATCTTCTGGAGACCTTCAATTCAAGATTATTATCAGAATATAATAGCATCAAAACCTATGATTTTTCAACACTCTATACTTCTATTCCCATACTCCTATACAGACACTGTAAAGTCAGCCTCATATCCTGACCTACACTTAGATGTTGATGATCAAGGAAAACTATTGACTAAACTTTTCATTCAATATTGTCAACTTTCCTTTCTCCTGTGGTAACATCTCTTCAGCAGCTGCGTATGAAAGTTTCATATCACAACTCATACGTTATGCCACAGCTTGCCGTGACTACGCAAACTTTGTGTATCAGCAGGACTTATTTCAATTAGGCTTCTGGAGAAGGGGTATGTTGCTACCAGATTGAAGTCGTTACTGCAGAAGATTTATGATCGTCATCATAAACTCGTACATCGTTCCGGTGTATTTATCTGCACCATGGAAACTAATTTTTTTCAACGTGTTGTAGTTTACTTTTTCTTTTTCTTCTGACCTGGATTTGAAAGATTATGAACAGTTCGGCGGGTGTTTCTAGAAACGCAGAGGATGCTTACCCTACCGGTTCATCTGGCCCATGCACCCTCTTATTATTGTAGTCCGAGTTGTTCATTCATTTTTGTTAAGTTGTATCTATTTTTTTAATCTATTTTATGTTCTTTGTAGTTGGTGTGTTTTCTATGTCTGGTCGTTGCCCCTCCAAATAGTGCATTTTAAAACTAATTAATATGATAAATGGTAGATGGATGCGATGTATAAAAACATTCAGTCGAGCACCTATGCAATATATGTGGTATTTGCAGGAATAGTTATTTCAAAGGTAGGGTTTTTCTTATTTAAGTTTATACAGTTATTACTCTTTAATAATGATGTCTCTTTTGTAAAAAGCATGATATATTTAATATTGAAAAAAAAAATCTAATCATCATTAGTAATATTTTGTAGACTGCAAATGATGCAATGTGGACTGAGACCAGTAAAATTCCAGGTACCAATCCTATCCGTATTGACAACGGACTTGTTTTGGATAAGTTCAGTAATTGGATTTTGGCACGACTGTCAATTCTAATCTGGTCACGACCATGCAATGCTGTTCTCAAGGTAACGCCGATATTGCTAATGAAAAATTAACTATAGTGGAGTTATAAGTTAAAGAAACTCTGCAGGGAGTGAATAAATAAAGTAGTGCAAAAATAAAACAAATTTAAATAAAATAAAATAAAAAATAGATATTAGACTCAGAAAAAAGAACAACACTTACCACCTTAAAATGAACTCTGTTGCTTCTGAAGGGTGGACAGATTTTTCTCCTTACAGGACACATGTCAAACTGAGTAGAAACATTATCGATGAATTCAACAAACGTGATTTAAGGGACGGAGTTATTAGCATTGAAATGATAAAGCAGCCCTCTGTCGTTACATTGCTGATATCTATAACTAGAATATGCGTGACTTTCTATAACACTCCTTATTGCACACGTCATTTCCAAAATAAGACAATTCCTATATATATATGACACATAAAAAGGCAACTAAATGCTTCATCTGTGGGTATTTTGACTCATACATCATGATCAATAGTCTTTTGTTGCTGTTTGATTTTATTTTTGTTACCGTTATAGCTGATTATATTGCCAATCTTGTGAAACTGGATTTCATTATAATCTTCTCTGTCATTATTCTTTACAATATAAATATTTGTAATCTAGATAAGAATTTATTTGATATAAAACAGAAACGTCAAAAACATTGCTCTGTAATGCGTGCAGGGACAGATTGTTTCGTTTTGCGAATGACATTTTCTATTTTGTAATGCAGCATTGTATCTTTAAACTTAATTAAAAAGCTGATATTTGCAACACAATAAATTTTCCTTCTAATCTTTACAATTGCAATGTTACTCACTTATGGATAGGCGTTAAGTTTTTTTTTTATTTTTGCATTATCATTTTATTTACTTACGGTGTTTGAATTTATATATGAGTTATAAATGAAATGCAATTAGTCTCGTTTTAATTTCGAACTCAGTTTAGCTAAACCGATTTCATTATGTAAACCTTTTGAATCAAATAAATTATTCTTTGACGTGTTATATCTTTCCAGATCCTCTAAAAACTGTTTGAAAACCTTTCATCCAACATATAATGCAACAGCTTTGTCCGAGTACCAGAACCAACTCCCAGGGCAAGTTTATGATGCTAATCAACAATGCAAACTGACATGGGGAACATCCTCGTACCTTTGTATTGTAAGATTGTGTACTTCTATAGCTATCAAACCTATCTACCATTTGTATTCAGCAACGACCTATCTTGAAAGTTTATGATTAAAAATTTCTCCTGATAGTACATTCTATTCACCTGAATATTAAGACAATCTTTTTGATGTGACCAAACAACAGATCATGTACCAATAAAATAATAAAATACCAAAAATAACACAAGTGAGCTAACTAAATGGAATAAAAATAATGAATTTAGGAATAAAGGACAAGTGCTCCATATGATAAGCATCTCATATTTTATTTGAATAATAGACATATATACCTTCAGAATTCGTTATCGTCGTTATGATTAGTAAGAGTAACTTACAAATTACCGGACACTAATTAGATCCATAATCAAGTCAAGTCCAAAATAAATCCGACAAAATAGATATTACATCACCGGAGACGCTGGTACAGCAATGGCCCTGACTTGGAGCAGGCATTTCAAAAAGTGAAATGATGGATAAATATAGGTTTTATAGCGCTCCATACCTCCATCTGCCATTGCAGTATGAATATACCGTTGGTGATTAAATAACATTTACATGGAAAAGTATCATATTTGATAAATCAGCAGCCATATCAGTACAAAGAATAGTTTACAACAAGCAATCATAACTCATTATTTTAAAGCTGAGTATTTTTCAACTAAGGACTAGTGTCTGATTGATAATTTGGTAAGAGACCTTTAAAGAAGCATTTCCGCATATGATTCAGGATTCTGCTATGCAGATATTTATGGCGCTCAAGGAAATCAGGGTAGTTAGTACTAGCTCTAGCGTAGCGAATCAACTGTGCATGATTAAGGTTCATTGTTGCATAAGTAAGGAAAATTTATAATTTTAAAACTAAAGTCGTCTCTTTTATCTTAAATCTTAGTACTGGGATGACTATTGTTGTAACGGATGGGATAAATATATCTTCAAGATTCTTTATCGTGTATGATTATCGATAAACTATCGATTGCTAGTTTTCAGGAAGAAACAGTATCATTATATAGTATAGCACCTTTAAGGAATCAACTCGACAACATGCGTATCCTTTTGAAAGAATCAAGAAACACTTTTTGACGCTTACCTTATCGGTGCACCTGGTCCATGCTCCAGTTTTTTAGTGGAGTCCGAGTTGCTCATTTGCTTTTGTTACTTTGTATGTATGATTTTAGTTACTCTACATTATTTGTTGTGTATGTCTATTTTCCTTGTCTGGTCTTTGTCCCTGGATTACATTCTTTTGATTACCGCTATAACCTTGGTTCCCTTGATTACTCTTCTACATTCTTTGTTGTGTATGTCTGTTTTCCTTGTCTGTTCTTTATCCCTGGATTACATCTTTTTTGATTACCAATATGGCCTTAGTTCCTTTGAAAACTGGCGTACATTTCAAATGGCTATCATAAGTCATATGACATATTAGGTGTGTAGTTTTGATGGGCTTCAATTGATATGGATTTTTTATCGTTAATCAAACATATGTGAAAAGTTTCTAAAATGTATTGCTTATATTCTACTTGAATTTTCGAAACAAATATAACAGTTGAATGTATTTGTAAGTTTGCAGTTTTTTGTTTAGGATTGATAAATACAATCGTGATTTATTTTCAAAAGCCAACTTTTATATACTAAATAACTTTCATGAACGAACCATTATTACGGAACAAGAAGGATCTTTGTATGATATAGGACCATAAAAAACGTTCGTTGTGGACGTCATGGTTTTTTACACTGTCTTGCGTTTCACACACTACCTTTCGTTTCACACGCGACCTTGCGTTTCATACACTACCTAGCGTTTCACTTGCGACCTTGCGTTTCATACACTACCTTGCGTTTCACACACTACCTAGCGTTTCACACGCAACCTTGCGTTTCACACACTACCAAACGTTTCACACACTACCTAACGTTTCATACACTACCTTGCGTTCCAATGTACGTACCTTGTATAATTTAAAACTTTATCTTCTTTATTACTAGGAAGAATACTTAAATAATTTTTCAACAATATGTACTATTCTGTATTGCTTCAACCCCGCCGATCCAAAAAATTGCAGAAAGTCATTTCCTGCAGATGGAACCCATTGTGGAAACAAAAAAGTATGTACTTTACAAAAAAAAATACCCCAGTTTGTTTGTTTTCTTTTTGCATTTCTGTTGATACCACCTTTTTGAGTACTGGAAAGGGGGCTTGAATCAAATTGATACTAAAAGCAGGAATATGATTTATGAATAAATCATAAGACAACAAATCAACTGAATCATAAAAGTATGAAATTAGAATGGTTTCCTTTTCAATGAGCGCAGAGTATATCAAAGTATCATATTAGTCATTAATTATAAGCGCACATGTAATACATTAATTATTATGGTTGAATAGTTGTTTGACACTTAAACGTACCGTCTTGGCTATTCAGTTATTTATCTTTGTTTTTACTGTCAATGTGGTGTGAGACGTAATTACATAAGGTGAAAATAAAACCGTGAAATTATGCACCATATAATATATAATGATAGCATATGGTAAAGAAAAATACATGAGGAAGTAACTAGTAAAAATTTAATGAAATTAACTTAAAGAGGACAGGAACTTGGCAACACAGGAAAGAAATCAGGAAACCAGGCTTATGGTTGTTATTATCATTTTAGTGGTGTAGAGGTGGTATTTGTTCATACAATTCTAAGGCACCACCGGGAATAGGTAAGATCAATTGACACGATATTTGTAATATTTGTGCTTTGAAATGTAGACTGATAGATGTGTAAAATGATCAATTACAAAATGAGGCGATTAAAAAAAAATTTCATAAAACAGAACACTTTTTTTAAGTGTAAAGCTTATGATAAAGGATACTTTTCTTAATTTCATTTATTTCTTTGTTTAACTTATATCATATATTGTATTTAATATCAATGTATTTGTTGCAATAAAATTTCTTCCCTAGAGTCGTGTTTGTACGGAGACCCAAAAGGAATAGTTTTAAACAGTGGAAAAACATGTGCCCAGTTACTTGCACAATCTTCAAACGTTTGTATTGCTAATGATTTTGTAAAGAATGTCTGTTGTGCTTCTTGTGGGTCTTCCACTACTGCCACATCAACTAAAAGAGCGTCGACAACAACTAACACATCGACAACAACAACAACCCCATCGACTAAAACAACACTATCGATTACAACAACAGTAACAACCAAAACAACACAAACAACTAAGACGACATCATTAGCAAAGACAACGTCAACAAAAAAGGCAACGACAACAACACCAGGGAGATTTCATCATTATTACAGATATCATTATCGTTACCGCCTTTACCCGCAACGACATTGGCTATCTCAACAACGCCTTTTTCATAATCGCCGACGACTACAACAACGATTTTTTCGTTATCACCGGCGGATGCACTATGGAAGAACACGCGTCATGCATTTCAGACGACTTTTTCGACCACCACGATACATGCGTCATTTCCATCTCCGTTATCATAGACGCCTTTTTTTAAGTTGTAAGGATAAATTTTCTTTTAATCATATATTCAGCACTTGGAACTTGATTAACTCTCACATTTCATATTTGTCAAAAATGTTTAGGAAAATATCAATTGTGTTTTCCTTATTCCCAATAGGTAAATGGCATTAAACTTTACAAAGTACATATTTGACGACAGATACGCAAATACTACAACCTGGAAAACTCTTTAAAAACATCAGCTTATTCATCATTAAACATATGTTATTATTTATTCGCGTTAATGGAATTGATTACGTTGAATTTTGAAATATACTTTAATACGATAATCGATGGACCATATGCTTTTCTTTCGACTGAAATTTAATTCGATAATTTTGACTATTAATATTATATTTTTATATGTTTCAGATCTAAAACTACTAGTCAGAATACCAACGGAAGAGGTTGTTCTAGCTGTTGTAGTACCTTCCTGATAGTTTTGAAAAATAACTGAATGCAATTATTACAGAGTAATGTGTTTGTATTAACATGATTAACCTTTAATGAGGACCTCAATTTAGTTGCAGTATTTGTTTAACTTGCTTTGTCATCACAGGACTGCAAATTGGACGGATTGTTTGGAAGTTAGCAATCCAGATTATTAGTAGCAATTCCTATTAGAATGATTATGCACTAGGTTGCCCAAATCTACCTGCATCAATGTTAATTGTCCGCCATATTTTTCTTTTGTCGTTGATGTAGTTGTTACTTTATTAGAGGTTCATTCCAAGGAGTTCATGATTTCCCTTTTCTATCTGGTCTTCCCCAGACGTGACATTTAATCAGCACCTGGGCTTTATGGAAATGCAGAGGACATTTACAACTACCGGTGCACCTGGTCCATGCTCTCAGTTTTTTGTAGGTCCGAGTTGCTTGTATACCTTGCTTATTCTAAGAGTACTGTTTGGTGCATTTTTTGTTGTGTTTATTTTTCGCGTCTTGTCGTAATCACTGAATCATGTTTATTTTGCTTGTGTTGGTTGCTCATTAATAATTTAAAATCAATTCCATTATCATCAAATAAAGCACAACCAGACGACAGAAATTATAAAGAAGTTTCACACTATGCATGACGATAGCTCTTGATTTACATATTAATTACAGGGATTTAACTTGTAATTCACATTTGGCGGCATTTTTCAGTAAATGCAAGTCTAACTTATACTAAGGTACAACTATGTCTGAAAAAGTGATGCATTGGATTGATGATTTTACACTTAACGAATCTTTATCTGTAGGCATAAGAGTAATCAAGGGAACCAAGGTTATAGCGGTAATCAAATGAATGTAATCCAGGGACAAAGACCAGACATGGAAAACAGACACACACAACAAAGAACATAAAGTAACTAAAATCATACATACAAAGTAACAAAGTAACAAAAGTAAATAAGCAACTCGGACTCCACTAAAAACTGGGAGCATGGACCACGTGCACCGGTAGGGTAAGCGTCCTCTGCTTTTCTAGAAACACCCGCCGAGTTGCTCATAAAAAGTCAAGTCTGGGGTATAAATTGTGGATGTTTTGATTTCTCATTTAAGGATGTTCGTTGGTCAAGTTAAGCCATTTTTAGATTTTCGGACTCCTCTGGTTTTATCCATTTCATAGCACTAATATGTTTTGAACCACACTTTTCTTTTCACAATTTCACTAAACACATCTTAAAATGTTATTCGACAAGTTTTTGATAAAGTTCTTGTTATTTTTTAAGGTTTTTCATTGAAAAATCAAGAGAAATACTTTTTCCGCAAAAATTTCAAATGCTTCATTTCGCAAAAACGAGCACACTGACTCATCAACATTTTCTAACAGAGCAACGCCTATCCTTAAAAAGATACCAAAATATCTGTTCTGTATTTTACCTGATCAAAATTGTATTTTTAGGGATTCGTGCTGATCTTCTCTCTCTCTTTCTGTGTTTTTTTTCATTTTGTAATTTAAACTTGTCAATTATATGTTCTCGAATGTGATTTTGTCCAAAGATTTACCCAACTCTCTGATGTGGCCATTTAATAGTTCCTGTGTATTCCCAATTCTACACAGTAGACATCATTTTTTTTCAACTCCAAATTATCAATTTAACCTGTAGCAGTCTATACCTATAATACAAATGTGTTTGGTTGATTAAATACTTTTTCAGTAGTATTAACGGAATAACGGACTTAAGGAACGAAATAGGAATTCTAATATGATGGCCTATTAATTCCAGAACAAAGTTAACTATAATTTTTTGCTCTGTAACGGCATTTCTCCATGGCCTTTGTATTGGCAGAATATCTCCATCCAAAGCAAGGTAACATTTGTGATTACACTAAACAAGTTTCAGCCATGTCATGTGACAAGATACGCCCAATATACCGTTTTCACACAGTTAGTTCCTTAAATACCCAACATTTTTGCAGCTATTATTTATTGTAACCGACATGGATGGTTAGTAATGTAGGTGGGTTCTCATACTTCAACATGGTTCTGATATAACCCCTTTGCTGGTTAATTACCATCCTCCTTTTCCATTCCACCATTCCGAGGCGTTCAATCTGTCGAGGCACAAGTTTATCCCACAAGGACGTCGCCTTACTGCAATGAATGTCTGTTTTGCAGCAACCAAGACGCATAATCTCAATGTCTGGGGTGCCTTCATGTTATAAACTGGTTGCTCTGTCAATTCTGAAGGAGTGGGAACTAAATATTGCAACGAACTGGTAACGGGTTGGTGGGCTTCCATCTAGGTGACGAAAAAGGGGACCTGGCATCGACGGTCTATCGGTTAGGTATTCTTTGACAAAGATACCTGGACAAAAAAGATGGTTGAGATGAAAATGCAATTACATAATGGTACCTATCCCTATATGGTTATTTTTAGAAGAAGGAACACGAGCCTCCAACCCCGAGTTTAACATCGAAACATCGATCAGAAAATAATATGATCGGTTTGACATTTTCTTAAAGCAATTTCACCTATTCTCAGTAAACCGTGATATGATAGCGAAAATGAAGCCTGGAATAGTCTAGCTCTAGACTTAAAAACTTGAGGTAATACAAGAATTGTCTTTTTTAACAAAACTTTGGAAATGGGTAGCCCGAAGGAACACAGAGAGTTACTGGTATAATCTCTAACAACGCCATGTTATCCAACAAAGAGAACCCAATGTGTGTGCCTACGAAACTGTGACCAAGATATGTCTATTAAAATTATCAAAAAATTTCAACCACAGAGTAATGTCTGCCCTAAGGTCCTAATTCAATCAGATTTTATGATAAGGTTGTCTCGCATAGGTCATCAAATCATTAATCTCCGACTGAATGCACAAGATCTAGAAGAAGGTATAGCTTTAGAGCAAAATGACATTTAACCTGTTACGGATTCCAACTCTCTTAATGTAACCCTTTTTATAGTAAACATAAGTTGTAATTGACCCTTTAACTTTGAGAGTTTTTTCAGGCGGTACTAAGATTATCTTGAGTTCGGTGTCGATAATAAACCCCCAAAAAAACGGTAGGACTGTGGTAAATCTCATTGTTACCTTATCCGCTATGGGAACATCCAACTCGTTACAAACTTCCTTAAATGTAGACATTAATATGGTACAAAAAGAAAATGTCAGTTCGAATTGTCCATTGATCTATAGTGTTAATACCCTTGTATTTGCTTTCATACTGAAATACAGATTGTCCTCCATCAATGCCCAATTTTGGCTTCTTAGATTTAATGTTGTCTATTAATAGAGCGGCAAAACAATGTACTCGCCCTTTTGAATTTTTCTTCTTTGCGTTTTGGTACGTTTCATGCCAAGTCTGAATAAATGTTATTGACCTAAGATGGTTCATTGTGTATTGTAGTGTATTGTTAATGTACTATTACCTTCACCTTGTATAGTTGGAGCATTGTAAATCATTTCTCACGAATATATGATGGGCACCGTAGCATGCATTTGAAGGTAGGGTTCTGTACTTCATGACCTAATTGGTTAATGCTCAACAGCTGGGTAGTTCCATTTTGTGGGTATTGACTGTAGATGGCATGGGGCTAGTAGGTGCAGTGGACAATGTTTGACTTGTGGCTTTTTTTCCTACAGTAGCTTTTAAAGCTGTTTATGTTGTAGACTTCCGTTTCCGATCACCAAATTAAAAATAGATGTAAATAAAGTGAATAAATTGTAAATAAAAATGTTAGTTGTCTAAAACTCTGTCAAATTTAAAACCGATATATATATACCAAAAGTGTGCATCGAAAGTTTGACAGTACTAGAATCGTTGGGAATTTTTCAGACCTTTTTATACGTCTACACCATCTTCCCTTTATCAATTTGATCCGATAGAGCAGTGTAGCGAATAGAGTCGTCACATTCTGAGAAGTTTGTATAACATTGATTTGTTGTGACATGCATCATTAATTAGATCCTCTATCCTACATAATAACATCTAAATGAACTGTCCCGTACTACCATACATCGTGTACTAAGTCACAGCCCTAGATTAATCCTAAGAGGAGGAATGGCCCGATCAGCAAAAGCTATATTTTTATATAGTCTAGCTGGCCGAGTTTGTCTAGGGCGCTGGCCTTTGTGCAGGCAGTGTTGCCATAGATGTCACAGCAGTACGACTTCGAGTCTCGCGAAGGGAACGACCAAACATTTGCATCGCAAATTTGACAGTTCTAACATCGTTGGATATTTTTCAGACCTTTCTATATATATAATATGTATATATATTCCCGTCCAGAAATGGCTTGAAATACTGCACACACTATTAATATCCTACATGCAATAGTTGTGACCAGTTTATTCAATTTCTGAAGGTAGTGTGTGCGCCATATCAATGTAATGTAATTTTAATAGTCTCTCGTACAATTTAAACTACTACTATTAGCATACTGGGTACCATCGGAAAAATTATAACTCAAACGTGAGAGTATTGCTATTGTCAAATGTACCTTCAACCGATGAGACAAATTTCATCAATTTTGATATAAAAAAGCCTAAACAATTGTCTATCCAAGTGACTGTTTAAACATAACGACAATATTATTCAAGAAAATGTGTCGTCGCGAAGTCGGTCATTTACCCTGACTATGAAGCCAGATTCATCCTTTAAATCTACAAATTGGATACAATAACCCGAAACCTATCTCTCAAAATATTTGGTTCGAACACATTAACAAAAGAAGCTCACATAACAAAAGAAGCTCACAGGAGCCTGAATCGCTCACCTGGTTAAATTTGGTCTTTCAAGGGCAATAACTTTAACAAGGAGTTTTTCAACAATTTTAACTCAAGAAGACTTTGGTAGGACTTATTATAAAGACCATTTCAGCAATAGAAAGTTTCTTTCTATCTATTATTTTCAAGATATTGGCTGAAAACTGTTAAAAAAGTCATTTTCCATCTTTCAGGGGCAAAAACTCTTACAAGGAGTCGCCTGACAACTTTTTCCCAGAGGACATTTGAAGGCCTTTTAGTAAGGTTCATTTCAGGCAATGAATTTTTGTCAATTCTCCTTAAAATTCGTCTGCTCCGTTCTTGGTGGAAGTATGTCCCAGAAATACTATTCGACCAGTGAGATGGGTGTACATACAAACTGACTAATGGACCAACCGAGACTCACGACGCACAGTGATAACCGAATATAACTATATGACATAAATTCTACATTGTCGCAAGGAAGTACCAAATCAATACAAACAACCGTAAGAACTGATGGTTTGAAATCTCTTAAAAGAACCGAGATAAAAATAGCGACGAAATTCAAGATGTAAGCTGTCTAACTTGAATTATAAACTTTGTATATGTTTAATTGGTCCTCGAGGTAATATTCATCAATTGCGCAGGTTCCTAGGGGGAGAAACGGTGTACACTCTTTTGAATCCACGCCTGTAGGAGCCGGTTTTTGTTGTATGAAATCTAGTTTTTTCATGACTCGTTTCGCATGGCTTTTAATTCAATTTATGCTCACTAACGTGATATCTATATGATTCTTATGTATTTCAAGATTGGAATAAAGTATATATTCATTTGTAAAACTGTTTCCTTAAAAGAGATTGATGATGCATAAATATAAAGTTTGCACTCGA
This sequence comes from Perna viridis, assembly GCA_037379345.1. Classification (NCBI taxonomy): domain Eukaryota; kingdom Metazoa; phylum Mollusca; class Bivalvia; order Mytilida; family Mytilidae; genus Perna; species Perna viridis. The sequence goes on from CM074520.1 coordinate 3,541,283, forward strand.
GTTCCGTTAAACAGGAAAACACTGTGCAAAGTTCTTTGACTTTTCTAATATGAATAATGTCTAAAAACGGAAAACTTAAATTTAATATAAAATCATTTCTTAAAATGTCACGTCCGCTTGTCTATTTCGATATGGTCACGTGTTATCCCCCCTTTTTTGTCATATGTTTAACAAGAAAAAAAAACTGGTAGGTTTGGAATATACAAATTGTATTTGTAAAATGCCTCTTCACTTCTCGCCTCATTATTCTATTTTAATGTCTACAATTTAGTGATTTTACTTCGTCGGAACTATACGTCTTGTGCTATAATGCTTCTCCACAGTGGCCATATTTACAAGGTACATACACCGCATTTTTTGCACCTATCCCATGTCAGGGACAAGTAAAATATTTGGTCCCACACAAAATTTTGTCATGAAACATTTGATGAATCTCAGTAGCAAATCCACTTTAACTCTGGTAGTACGGACCAAGTATCGGGAAAAATAAATCACTAGAAAATTATGAAATATCAAATATATTCATAGCTGTATATACATGTATACCTAAATTTGCTACAGGTCACTCTTTATTATATATATGACACAAACAATCTATGTAATTAACCTCTCTGATAACGCCACTACTAATTTCCTCTCTCGTAATAATCAGTAGATTTGCTATCAGAGGGATAATACAATCAATAAACTTTTTCATATATTCTTTAATATAGAGAGGGACCTGTAGCAAGTATAATATATACCTTAAACATGCTGTTTTAACAAAATTGGTTCAAGTTACTTACTACTTCAAATTGTATTTTGAATAAACGTTATGACATGTTATATGGCGAACTGCACCGTTGTCCTAGAAATAAAACATATTGGTTGCATTTTATTAAAAAATGAACTATTACATATATGTTTAGGTGATATATGGTGTAACCAGTCTCTTTTCATGAATGGTAACTTTTGTGACATGTATTTTGATATTATTAAAGAGAGACAATTTGATAATTACAAACAAGACATTGATAGCCAACTGAGAAACTCTGTAAAACGTTTTAACCATCAATATATGGTTGATAACTTTTGTTTACTATTTTATCTAACAAAGTATATTTCTGAGATTTATAAAACTTGTATTACAAAAAAAACGACTTAGTAGTCATAATCTGGCTATAGAGAGTGGTAGATTTAATGGCATATCCAGGAATAATAGACTTTATACATTTTACAATTCAAATGATATAGAAGACGAGATGCGTTTTATCCTCAAATGTCCAGTTTATCAAGGATTTAGAAAAAAAATTATGAATCCTTACTATTAGAGAAGGCCATATATATTTAAATATATTCAATTATTGAGTTCTGATAATGTAGAAGAATTATGTAACCTGGGAAAATGGATATTCAGAGCAATGAATCTGAGAACAGACTTGATTCATATATTATTTAATTGTTACACAACCTTCTGCTGTATGTAATATTGTATTTGTGCCTATGTGACTTTGGTAAATAAACTATATAACTATATAAGTATTCCAATTGTGCACCAGTTATACTAGATTTTGATCCGAATCATCACAAGTTCCTTTATATATATATATATATATATATATATATATATATATATATATATATATATATATATATATATATATATATATATATATACTATATGACACAGAATATCTATGTAATTAACTTCTCTAATTACGCCACTACTAATTTCCACCTCTCCCGTCATAATCAGTAGATTTGCTATCAGAGGGATACATGCAATCAGTAAACTTTTTCATATATTCTTTAATATAAAGGGAGAGGGGACCTGTACCAAGAGAGAGGGGACCTGTAGCAAGTATAATTTATACCTTAAACATAATGTTTAACACAAACATGTTTTCTAGATAAAATGCGTTTGAATGAGAATACATTTTTTTTCAGTATCTAAATACTTGATATGACTTAGAGTTATCAAGGAAACCAAGGTTCTAGCGGAAATCAAAAGAAAGTAATCCAGCTGTTCTCTCGATATATTGTAGCTGTATATAACTTATAACGAAAGATGATGTGAATGTACTATGAACTGCTGTAATATTCAAATTCACTGGTATTTTTAAGTAACTACATTCTTTCTACGTTGGTTCGAATAGTTTGTAAAAATATCAGAATGCACACGTTTATGTTTATAAATATACATAGTCATAAAATATCTTGCATGTAATATTGGATAATTTAATCAATTATCCTATGCCTCTTGAGAAGATACCTTATACATTAGGTCAATATGACCCCTCTATTATCCTATGCCTCTTGAGAAGATACCGTATACATTAGGTCAATACAACCCTTCTATTATCCTATGCCTCGTGAGAGGATACCCTAGACAATAGGTTAATACGACCCTTCTATTATCCTATGCCTTTTGAGAAGATACTCTATACATTAGGTCATAGGTCAATACGACCCTTCAATATAATCTTCAAAACACTTTCTATTCTGTGTGGTTATAAATATATGACTTTTCACGTTCAATTTTATAACTTTCTTTTTATGTAACATCATGACAGACAGACCCCCGTATTTCGGTTTTTCATTATTCTGATAAAACAAACCCAAGGAATTCAACCATCACATATTGCCTTTGAAAATGGGGCATGAGAAGCTTGCAATGGGACTAAATATTTTGCAAAATAGACTTTGGTTTTGTATAGTAAGGGTAAGTAGTAACGAATTTGATTTGATCAATTAAATGAAAGTGTACGAATTTGTAGAAATAGCTTAAATCGAGTAAAATAAAATGGTCGTAAGTACCAAAATCCTCCATCGGATTGTAAATATTACCCAGTTATAAAGACTAGTAAGTAAACAACATTACCGTTTGCTAGGTTGTTTTGTCTTCTTTGAAATATAGTGGAAAATGCATTGTTTGTATGGCAATAACTATTAAATGCATTGCCCAGTATCAAAGTATTAATAAAATTATTTTCTGCGAGATTCAACAATTTAAACATTGTCTTTATTTATCTAAACATACATATACTCAGCATCACATATGAGCAAAAACTGAACAATTTACATTTACTCCACCCTCCTATGTGATAACGTTGTCACCTACCAGTGTTTAAGGTACTTAGAATGACAGGTCCAATAAATCTTCCAAAAAGGTCCTACTGTAAAAATCCAATGATACTTTATTAAATCATCGTTTTTTTTTAATGTTTTTTTTTATATAGATAGCAGTGTTTTATCGAATGTTCCCAGTGTGATGAATTTCGGTAATTCACATTGTGAAATAAATTCTGTAATTTCAGTCACAACTTTGATATCTATCGGCGAATCACAGAATTTTAAAATTCATATTGAAAATATCGATAAATTATATATACAAAGAAAATCTATAAAATTAGTAGGATAATTAGCTGGATATCACGAATAACCAAAACATCATCACTCGTTCCAAGAACCCTGGCGGATTAAACTCGTGCACGGAACAAGTCCTGCACACTAGCTAGTTAAATTTAGCTGTTCTTCGGCACTCGTGATAATATGTTGGTTATTTACTCTTTCCAATTACTTATCCTATTATTATCAACCTTGACTCTATTATCAAGGCAATGTTGCCTTCCTTCAGAATTTCAATGAAACTCTCCTATACAGTCAAAATTTCGAGTCTGCGAGATAATGCTTCTACCAACTGTTTATTTTCGCGTAAACTTCCTTTTTGACATTTGTGAAATATGCAAAATGCATTGATAGTCAATTTTCAGTCATGGGTCGCTTTGAAACAAAAGATGGCGGAATCATAATACGATTTTTTAATTACCTTATAATAACTAAAAGTAGAGAAAAATATTTTTTTTTAAAAAGTAAACTTATTTCAAATAAGATAGATAATTCTGTATCGGGAAAACAATGTAGCAAAAATGCTAATTAAATCAGTAATTGAATGGAACAGGCACCCAGTGTATTGTAAAACAACGAATGTATTACAAATAGCGACATAATTCAAGATTGCTGCTCTGGGCGGAATTAAAAAAAATCATTTACGGCTGATGGGACGGACGACCGACTAATCAACTTCTATATTACTCGAATCTATTTTCTTAAGTCGGACTTTGACGTGTACTTTTTTCACCAAATCTATAAAAATCATCAACTTTTTTTATGTTCGCTGAACTTCATCGTTAATATGTAACCAAATCATACAGATACGCAGTACAAAGTAGTTTAATTTTGTATAACTGTATAGTCAATCCTAAAAAAATGATTGATTTTTGGTTATTAAAGTGCATATACTGCACTTGGGTTTCATCTTCTAGGGAAACATTGGAGAAATATCAAATACGAATAATAATTATAATTAGACTCTGTGTAATGCAGCCCCGTGCAGGTCCAGGTGTTAAAAGAATAGGCCTGCAGCAGCGCTAAGCTTGTCGTAAAAGGCGACTAAATAGTGCTAAGAACCCTAGCCGGGGGCTAGGTCGCTCTGCCCACAGAGCAACTGGAATTTGTGTCCTAGGTGGTCGAATGGGGTACCCCTGGCGTGTTACATGCTGGGGTTGTCAGGCTATAATACGGAAAACCTGATTGCAAACCATAGTGGTGCACCGTGTTGGGAAAGGTGCCACGTTCCTCGCACGTTAAAGAACCTTACTGTGGTATTCTCCCGAAGTAGAAACCATAGGGCTTTGCCTCGGGAGGCTAAATTGCCCGACCTTACCCATCTCTCCCTATTGCCAGTGGCAATCAAATTTTGTTGACCCCATTGTCCTTGTGTCCCATCCCTTTTTCATTTCATGATCAGTTCATGTTCATTTTATCATCAATTTCATGTTCATCGTCTGAATATTACTGAAATATTGCTGCTCGGACGTTAAACACCAACAAACAAACAAACAAACTGTGTAATGCGTTCACTCGTAAAATTGGAAACGGAAAACGTTTATGATAGTGCAAAATATTCCAATGATGCAATGTTTGCTTTTAAATTTTTTATCGGTATTTTTTTACATTCTTGTCGACCCACGTTTTAACTTGTCAGCATAATCTTAAAAAATACAATAAAAAAGTTCACTGATTTGAAACAAATACTCAAAGTATAAACTTGAAAAATCTGCATTCTCATAATTATTTGAACTATATATTAGTTTATTTTATTCAAACATATTGATTTTATCATAAAATATGTTCCAATCGAAATTTTTTGTTTTAGAAATGTAATAAATAATTTTGTATTATTGAACTATCTATTAAAGACTGGTCACTCTTGGTCGAGTAAATAGATTAAAAAAATATAGGAGCGGTGAATTTTTGCCTTTTTTAAATTTAGACATTAGCAAAGGACACTTATATAAATATATACCTAAAAAATTAATCAATTCCATTTGTCTTTTTTTTGTCTACTTAAATGAGAAACACAACCTTCTGATTTTTCAGAAACACTCGAGTTTACCCAGTTTTAAGTGTCATTCAATTATCTGTCCGTACTTTTTCATCATTGTTTTTTGTGTTGTACGCTTTGTTCGTGTGTTGTTTTTGTCCCGTCAAAGTTATTCTACCTAAGGGTTCCCTTCCTGTTAGTACCTTCGGTATTGCTTATTTATCTGGTATCATTTGTTTTCGGTTTCCTTATTTCTAGAAAAGCAGGGGACGCTTACCCTACCGGTGCACCTGGTCCATGCTCCCAGTTTTAGTGGAGTCCGAGTTGCTCATTTACTTTTGTTACTTTGTATGTATGATTTTAGTTACTTTATGTTCTTTGTTGTGAATGTCTGTTTTCCATGTCTGGTCTTTGTCCCTGGATTACATTCTTTTGATTACCGCTATAACCTTGGTTCCCTTGATTACACTTCCAATTTATTTCCGTGTCGGAGTTGCTCATTTACTTTTGTTATTTTGTATATATTTTGGTTATTTTATTTTTTCGTTGTGTGTATGTCTGTTTTCCATTTCTGGTCTTTGTTCCTGGGTTACATTCTTTTGATTTCCGCTAGAATCTTAGTGCCTTGGTTACTCTGACAAAAAGCTGTCCCTTCTCTTCTAGTCTTGTTATTTTAACAATACAACAATTGGTAAATTTCATTTATCTATAAAACAGTCTTCTAGAAATATGTTACATACATTCTTTTGATCGAGTTTATCAGTTCAGTAATTTTGTTACTATCCTTTTTAACAAACAGGATCAATATGATTTAAGATTTAAAAAACGAGGAAAGTCGGCAAAGACAGCAGAATAGTGAAGTTGTTCTTTTCATCGATTGGTTATTTATCAAATCATTATTAGGAATATTGCGGACATGTTTCAAGAAAACAAAACCAACACGTTTGATTACTGTAAATACCTTTTTTAGATAAAGAAATAACGTCGAGTCATTAAACAAAATGACGTGGGCATGTTTTGATATAAAATTCACTTGATATAAAAGTCCGCAATTGTGACCAATCTCGTAGGTCTAACCAAATCGGTACAGTGAAGACTTCAACTGTAAGTGTTTTAATGAGTTACTTTATAAGAATTTGCATAATTCTTGCTTGTCACTAATTGTTTTTAAGATTCTTTACAAAACAAATTGCTCATATATAATTACTATTTTCGTTTCAATGTTCGCTTTTTGCGATAGACAGATAAGCACAACAAACAGGTACCCGCAAAATTGAATTTTAGCACTATAAAATTTTCTACAAAGGAAGTGTATATAGTGAAAGGAGTTTCCGTCTGGCCGTCCCTCCATCCCTTCCTTCCATGTATTTCACAGTTTTTTTTATTGCATGATCCTATTGTACACCTGTTATTTTAGATTTTGGACTGCTTCATTTTGAGGGTTCCACATGGCAAATACGAATATACCACAAAATAGATCTAAATTAAAGAATCTTTATTACTTATACCAATTGTGCACCTCTAATATTACATTTTGATCCGAATCAATTTTTGGGTATCACATAGAAATAAACATGGACTTTATCATTTGTGAATGTGGGGAAATGGGGGACCATTCTCTAATCCATTACTTCCCCCTACATTAATGAATGGAATTTAATGAAACTTTCACAGAATCTGTATTATACATTTCTATTGCGCGCCTCTTATTTCAGATATCGATCAAAATTAATATGAAAGTCAAACGATGCATGATATCAAATTGTGGTGGAGGATATCAAGTTCTTGAGCACTGTTCACAGTTTTTCTAGTTTAATTTGTCGCTCATAATTTCTTCATTCATATTTGTCCCATTTTGTAGATGTTTTACATTCTACTATGAAGACATTTAAGTATGTCAGTCTACGTCTACATGTTTTTTAATTGAAAGATAATTTTTTCCATGTCAAATTCAGTAGTTTACATTTTATTAACATGTGTGATGTATATACTTAAAAAAATAGAACAACGGCGGCTTAAGTATGGGGATGCTCTTGCCGTTTGGCGTGGTTTTACTGATCTTAGTTAGCATGGTAACCGTTGGAGAAAGTTTTTTAAGAATTCCATCTGAAGAATCTGAAAATGAAGGTAGATCATAGAAAAGACTTAATGTCATTCATCCAAATGTCTTTATCTTATTATATTGCTAGCATTTTTAGCGCTTTTGTCCTTATATTAATTAGAAACAATTTAGGCTGGTTCCATTGATAATTTTCAATCAACACATTTTACTAGTTGTTTATTTATATTTCGTTTTTTATTTACTTGATACTAGATTCCTGGATTAAATATAGAAACAAATAATATTCATGTTTAAGTTAAAGAATGACTTTTTGATTTCATTTTTTTGTTGTCTAAAGGGATGTTTGATCAGTTGTTGCATATGTTACAAGTTATGCGTATTTTATTTAAAACAATTCAAAAAATAAATTAAAGAAATATCATTAAATTTTTGGGTACGTCGGAAATGGAATTACGGTTTGAATAAAAATTTTGTAGAAGAGTTTATTATTCAGAACTAACAATTTTGAAATAAAAAAACTGTCTTGATGTTAGCTATTTTATTAACGTAAAATGAATTCACAACGTATTTTTTTTTATTTATTAATTTCATAAACGTTTTGCAGAAAAAATAGAAATCCATGTACACGTGGGTAAGCGAGAAAAGCGTTCAATCAACAATCGTGTCTTCCCTGTAACATTTGATTTGAACTTCATTCTCGATGGATCGCCAATACATATGCATCTGCAGGAAAATCCAAAAATACACACAAACGTTGAAGTGCTAGCCTTAAATAAAGGATCAATTATAAGACGATATCTTAACGATGAAGAAGTAAGTTGAATGAAAATAACCTTTTAAAAATAAATATTGTATACGTTTCAGTTCTTGTTCCAGTTGACTCTAAATAGGAATCTTTACGTTACATGAACCCCCCGACTAGAAATACATGGCAATGTAACGTAAAGATTTACATTTCCTAACATAAAAACGAGCTTGTGAAGCGATTGCTCTGATGTGTTTCTCTAAGTCAAACGAACATGCTTGTAAGAGGAAGATGTTTACAAAATGCTGGAATTTTTAATCGACAACATATTTGTCCAGTGTGATTGACGTGTTTTTCAACAAACGGTCGACATTCCAATGGGAACAAATTGTGCTCCTTTACTTGCTGACCTATTCCTTCACTCGTATGAGGCTGACTTTATAGCTGATCTGATCAGAAAGAAAGAATATCGTTTGCCTAGATCCTTCAATCTCAGTTTCCGCTATAGAGATGACGTTTTATCTTTAAACAATCCTAATTGCGGGGATTTGATACATCGCATCTACCCAAAAGAACTTGAGATGAAGGATACTACAGACACTGTGAAGTCAGCCTCATATCTTGACCTACACTTAGAAATCGATAGTAAAGGAAAACTATTGACCAAACTTTACGACAAACGTGATGACTTTTCATTCAGAATTGTCAACTTTCCTTTTATCTGTGGCAACATCCCTTCGGCTCATGCGAATGGAGTGTTCATATCACAACTCATACGTTATGCCAGAGCTTGCCGAATCTATGCAAACTTTTTGTATCGCGCTAGAACTCTAACAAATAGGCTTCTGGAACAGGGTTATGTTGGTACAAGATTGAAGTCATTACTACAGAAGTTTTATGGTCGTCATCATGAACTCGTGGATCGTTATGGTGTATCCATCAGCACCAAGAAAACTGATTTATTCAACGTGTCATGGTTTTCATTTCCTCGTTTGTATACCCTAGACTTGACTTTTTATGAGCAACTCGGCGGATGTTTCTAGATTGGTTCCCTTGATTACTCTTTGTAAGTATGTCATCTTTAGAGTAATAGATATGGAATGTTCATATCATTATGATATTCTGATTCGAAGGAGCCCGAGTTCCTCAGTATCTACTCGCATTTTTATATGACTTTGATAATCTGCAATAACAAAAAAAAATATAATTTTTCTTTAATGGTCATTGGTGTCGTTTTGTCTGAGAAGTATAAGGAAATAATGTTTAATCGACAGTGAAATTTGAAAGTAAAAAATTAGAATTGAACAGTATTTCAGTCGTCGGTAAAATATAGCAATTTTAGAAATATTAAATAATTGGAGAGAAAAAAAGAAAGATTTGTCATGTTTGTATCTTTCATAAAGACTTATATATCATTAGGAATCCATTTTGTACCAAGACGTTAACCGTGGAGCTGTGTTTGTAGTTCAGAGAAACCAGGCAGGAAAAACAAATGTGGTAAGTACATTAGACTCTTGTATTACCTTGTTCTATACTAATGCCAAGAGAAGTAAACATTAAGTTTTAAGGATTATGTTATCAATTCTTAATATTAAAATATAAACAAATCTTAATAACATTAAAGTTGTAATCATCATATTCAATTCAACAGTAAATAGATGCACAATTCTTCCGATAAAGGGCATTTGCGAGTTGAGACTACACATGTAGGTCAAGCGTGCTCGTCTTAACTCGTTCTCTTAAAGAAATTAGTATTTATACTCGTTGCAGATAAAAGATCGGGTTAGAGATATTCTTGGTCTTTTCTCTCGTACCGTTACGCTCCGCTCGTGAAGACTTTCTCATACTCGTGAAAGATAACCTGATATTAAAACAACTAGTTATTTTTTTTAAAAATGTATAATTCTGGTATTCGCTTTTCGTCTAGTTTGGATTTTTGCAAGTTGGTAAAAACGATATAGTTCTGCAATCTGACGAAGATATAACTAATGGCGAATCAATTTCGAAATTCAATGTCATCAGGCAACCGCTAAAAGTTATAAACTTCTCTGACTCTGATACTGTGAATTCGGTGAAAGGTAAGTGTGAATGTTGAAGAATGCTGAAAATTAGAAAAATAAATTTAAACGTTGAGTTTAATTCGATAACATAGTTTTGGGTGTCAATTCAATGTTTATCTTCTCATTTTGTCGCATGCGTTGACATTAATGTAATTTTTACATGTATATGTATCAGCGGCAAACAGTTACAGAAATAAATTAGTGCCATAATTATAATGAAAGTTAAAAAAAATACAAAATGAAAATTATAAGCTTGAGTCGGGGTCGAAGCAAAAACTTTTACCACACATTATAATGTTGGTATGATAATTATATCAATTTGGCTACGGACGCTACACTTGATTTGTGTCTTAATAAGCTATATACGGTATCATGTTAATATGCTAGGTGTTTTTAACAAAATAACGATTTTTTCAAGGAAAAACACTGCATTATACATCTTACATTACCAGAAAATGTGTTGCATTCTTTTGATTACCGCTATTCCCGTGATTACTCCTTCGTAAATCACAGGACGAGCAAAACTTTACACTATAATGGTTGTAAAGGTGCTACTTTAGAAATTTCTGATTTAAAGTGTCCAATTAAGAGGAAATATGACAAAATGTATTTCAACGATTTTGGGTACCATTTTTTTTAATACTTTTCCAATCTTATTTTTCACAAATTTGCATTTTAGTAACATTAAGTGTTTTTTCTACAGGTCCAAAAGGAATTTTTTGATTTTTTGAATAAGTTTTAATTTTGACCCTACTAGTGGTCAGTTTCCAATGTAAAATGGCCCACATCCTTAGAACCGAGTTATCTTCTGAAGAAGGTTTTATTCTATAATTTGTTTTTAATTTTTGTCTAGAACCCAAAACAGAAACCTGGCACAGTAGAAGACGAAAACGTGCCACTGGGGATTATAGTGTAGAACTTTTAATAGTCGTAGACTATTCCGTATACAAGTAGTAAGTGTTTTGTTCTTAATATAAAGTCATGATCACCTATAAACATATAAGTCAGATCGTTGGAAGGCTTCTTTTCGTCCACCCTCACAATCAGATTTCTGCTTAGTCAACACACTTTCCTTGTAAAAGTCTATCACAAAACGCAACATCCGAGCCTGTAATTTAGAAAGAAATCTTAAGAATTATTTTGCAAGCTAGCTTATGCGTATCATAAATAAATTTATTTCAGTATTTTTCTCTATCTTTCAGCTGGTATGACTCTAGTAAAGCTACATCAGCCACGGAAAAGGAAAAAGATGCTCTCGAGAAAATCAAACAATTCTACGCCTTCGTAATTAACGGAGTATGTAAAAAACTGTATATAACTTTACAGATGATTCACGAAGGAATCCAAGACACATAAAGATTATTCCAAGTTCTCTGTCAATTTAGAGTACACCGAAATCTTATCCGAAGATGTATACAAATTCAACTCTTAGTAGTTATTGGTTTTTATCTTGTCTTTATGAATAATTAATTGAATAATTGAAGGAGATAATTCTGCAAATGACACTGAAATACAAAAAAAATTATTGAATTTTCAATGAAAATAACCTCTTAATGACAGAAAGAGTGGTATGAATGATTATTCATTTCATCATATAGACCCATTTTTTTCCTACAAAAATAAAAATAAAATAATAATTTAAAAAAAAATATTTTATTAGGTGTGTATCCAATATAACAGAATTTGCATGACTCCTTCAAAGAATGCTACTTAATATCACTGTGCATTGAAAGGCCATTATAAGTAATTCTGTAGTGTCTTTTGTATCACTTCATATTGTGACGTAAACGATCTTACTCTTGTGCTAGTTCAAATTACCAGAATATAAGGTGTAATTGTTCTGTAAAAACTGCTATAGCTTACTCATGGGTTTATGAGATTTCCGAATTTTGCACGAGGATATAGGTGTTTGACACTTGAAGATACTGTATGTCACCTTGTAAAAAGATTTCTCTAATAGTAAATACAAATTCCTTTGGATTGCAGATGGATGCTATGTACAAAACCATTCAGACAAGTTCTTATACAATTTCTGTTGTATATGCTGGGATAGTTATTGCTCAGGTAAAATGTATCAGTTTCCTGAGTCAGTTGGTTACTTTTTTCGTGCATAATTTCCTTCCATTTTTAATTACTGTCGTGTCATGCAATCAAACAGCTTTAAAATGCAGCTACTTTCAATTATTAGAACTACATTTAAACCTGTCTAAATCGAATTTGAATAATCCGAAAACCAATATGTTAACGTAAGTTTTTAAACAGTACTTGATCACTCTTTAAAGTATTCTATTCAAGTTTAATGTACTTCTTACCTGGCTAAACCTAATTGACCAGTTCAAAGGATATCAAAACTAACTTGGGCAAACTTCTAAACTTTTCTGGTACAAAGTGTTTCAAATATATGTAGTTAATATCAAATACAGCTATGAAAATAACCGCTAATGTCAACAACACAAATTATATATTAAAAAGGGGCGAACTATTGAAGAGTAATCAAGGGAACCAATATTCTAGTGGGAATCAAAATAATGTAATCCAGGGACAAAGACCAGACACGGAAAACTCCCACAACAAAGAACATATAAACAAATCAAACATTCTAGTCATATCTTCCTGTAGACTGCAAACGATTCACCTGGGCCTGAGGAAACTAAGAAGCCTGGTACTAATCCAGTCCAGATTGAAGCTGATGATGCCTTAACAAAATTCAGCGCCTGGTTTCAGGGAAAGTCTAATCTTCCCGGGCATGATCATGCAATGTTGTTTACAAGGTAAGATCATTGTCACAAAAGTTATTTGTGTCATATCACCATAAAATATATTTATAAAACTTTTTATACGGAGGACCTTAGATATTCTTCTTTTTGTATGTACAGTAATTCATAGCACTGTATCAATTGTAACATCTCATATAAACATTGCTGACGACGCATATACAAGTATATTTCAATATATTTTTTATTTAATTTCAGATACGATATGTGGGGTAGGAAAGATGATAAAGAAGTTGACATTGCAGGTAATTTAGTTTCTAGGGAAATAATTAACAAAATATACTTGAATTCCTGAATTGATATTTTAAGTCACTAAAGTGTTTGTGCTAAAAGGTAAAAGAAAAACCGCAAATTAAGTTAAATATAGTTTATAGTTCAGGGAAAATTTATATTATTCTTAAGAAAGCAAAAAAAAAAAAAAAAGAAAACAAACAAACAAACAAACAAAATAAAACAAAACAAAAAAAACAAAACAAAAACAAAACAAAACAAAACAAAAACAAACCAAAAAAAAACACGAAAACATTCTTTAAAATAATTTCCTGAAATGTTAATCATACTGCATGCAGCATGTCTATCTTTCAAATTGTAGAAGTACTCCCATGGTGTCTATCTTACACAATGTCATTGTAGAAGTACCTCTACATTGTTTATCTTACACAATATCAATGTAGAAGTACCTTCATATAGTCTATCTTACACAATGTCAATGTAGAAGCACTTCTATGTTGTCTGTCTTAATCAATGGCATTGTAGAAGTACTTCCTTGTTGTTCACCTTTCGCATTGTCAATATAGAAGTACCCCCACGTTGTCTATCTTACACAATGGTAATGTAGAGGCACCCCTATGTTTTCTATCTTGCATAACTGCAGTGCAGAGTTAACCCATTTTGTCAATCCTAGTCAATGGCAATGTAATGTATTGCTTACAAGTAACCCAAAGTTATTGTTGATTGTATCGATACCCCAGAAACAATCATTAAGCATTTACAAATTCAATAAATACCAGATTTATATATTGTAAATTGTTATATGCTGTACGCGTGTTTCAACTAGTAACCTCTCATCAGCGGCATTAAAATTAAATATGTAGGAAGATCATAATCAAAATATTAGTGGTATACAAGAAATACTCTAAAACAAACCTATTGAAAGAGAATATGCAATGAGTAATCAAGGGAACCAAGGTTATAGCGGTAATCAAAAGAATATAATCCAGGGACAAAGACCAGACATGGAAAACAGACACACACAACAAAGAACATAAAGTAACTAAAATCATACATACAAAGTAACAAAAGTAAACGAACAACTCGGACTCCACTAAAAACTGGGAGCATGGACCAGGTGCACCGGTAGGGTAAGCGTCCTCTACTTTTCTAGAATCATCCGCCGAGTTGCTCTTAAAAAGTCAAGTCCGGGGTAGACAAACGAGGAAAGGTAAACTATGACCCGTTGAATAAATCAGTTTTCATGATGCTGATGGATACATCATAACGATCCACGAGTTCATGATGACGACCATAAAACTTCTGTAGTGATGACTACAATCTTGTAGCAACATAACCCTGTTCCAGAAGCCTATTTGTTAGAGTTCTAGCCCGATACAAAAAGTCTGCGTAGTTTCGGCAAGCTCTGGCATAACGTATGAGTTGTGATATGAACACTCCATACGCAGGAGCCGAAGGGATGTTGCCACAGATGAAAGGAAAGTTGACAATTTTTGAATGAAAAGTCATCACGTTTGTCGTAAAGTTTGGTCAATAGTTTTCCTTTACCATCGATTTCTAAGTGTAAGGAATGAAGCCTCATTGTTTAATGTATTTTAAAATTTGGAATACTGCAAGATTTCATAAATAGGGTAGATAAAATATGATATATAGACAAGTCTGACTACCGGGTTGGTGAATACCGTCGGGGACCTCGTGTCCACCAGCAGCGGTATTGACTCAGTGGTTCCTCAGATTTGCAAAGGATGGGACGGACGGGCGGTAATCCTTATTCACCATCCCACACAGAAGTTCTTCGTAACACTAGATGTAAATGAACATTGACTGTAGTTGCAGACAGAAAAGCATTAGTCACGGATGCAATGACCATTATTATTCTCGTTTTTATTTTTTTGTGAAATTTCGATTCGTAGACAACATCGATTGTGCACAAGTATTTTATTAGAACATGTCTTTGTAACGTGTTTATCTGTAGTTCTTTGTTAATACTAAATAACAATGACTATAAATGGTGGTAGTTTGCCTCACACCTGTTGCATGTATGCATAACGTTTAAATCTTTGATATGCCGTTACAGTAGTATGGATATAGCGCTTTTTATTTTCATACTGTAATTGCATAAATGTATAAAACGTTTATAATATTTTATTGTTTGCTTAAATATATAAGATCACTGATTATGACAATTTCAGGCTTGGCCACTCAAAATGGAGTCTGTGCAAATAAAAAGCAATCTATTGTTGAGGATCACTTTGAATTTAGTCTAGTAGCTGTTGCTGCGCACGAACTCGGACACAGGTATTTATACAATATAAAACAATTAAAACCTTAATATTGGACATCCGATAATTTAAATTATCTAGTAGTAAACAGTTAAGCCGCGGTACTTAATCATTTGCGTATAAGAACGTTGACATAATAAAATCTTTAGTCAATATCTTACTATTATCATCACCAATTTACTGACTTCCAACGGTACAAGATGAAATAGTGGCACTGAAAGTGTCACATAGAGGAAATCATTTGACAACATCGGTAACACTAAAACTAAACTTAAAACAAATAAATAGGTTTTACCTAACTGTCAACATTATAGATTGTATTTGCATGAGGGAAGATTATATATGCAAGATATCTGGACAGGGTTGCCCAAAACGTTGGTCAATCTCAACAATAGTTAAAAACTTTTCTAGTGGTTTGAAAATAGACATCGGCAATGGTTTGGCTAAAATCCTTTTGGAAATGAATAACATTTCAGCTTAATGATGTTAAAAGTCTAATTAGTATATACTGTGTTGTGAGTTGGCTGCATGCAACTATTCGCATACTTGAGTTTTTTATAGCTTAAGTGCACAACATGACGGTCTAGGAAATGCATGCAAATCGGAGGACAAGTATATAATGTCAGCTGCATTAGCACCTGCGACAGATGATCCAACTGCTCTTAACCAATGGAAATTTTCATTATGTTCAACGGATTATTTTACAATCCATTTAGATGCAATAGGAACGTAAGTATCACGAGTCATAAATCCTTTATCTTTATTGCACCACGATATAAGATTGCATGAGTTTATAATTAAAAAAGAAAAAAAAACATTCTAGTTAACTATTTTTAAGTGTATGCTATCTATTTCATTTTGTAATTCGGAAAAATGTCGGGATAGTTTTCATATTTTAAACTGATGTCTTCCCCTTTCACGCTGAAATTAACCGCGTTTGCCCGAGTTTCCAGAAAAGCATCGGACGCTTACCTTGCCGGTTCACCTGGTCTGTGCTCGCAGTTTTAGTAGAGTATGAGTTGCTCATTTACTTTCGTTACTTTATGTATTTTTTGGTTATTTTATCTTCTTTGTTGTGTGTTTTCCAAGTGACAATATATAGGGTCACGTTTATCGATGTTCTACACCAGATCATATAAAAAGACACCATTTTGTTATACAGCAAGAAGTGGCGGTGAACCCTCGCAAGCCTTACACGAATGACCATGAGTAGCCGGTTCTATCCTGTTACCAGTTTGAGTTTCCAAATTAATTGCTTATACAAATGTTGCTATATTAAAATGATTGTTGATTTCTTGAACTTTTCTGATTTTGCTCCGGAGGGTAATGGGTCATGGGATGGCATATTGTTGTTGCGTGAATATGATTTCTCTTCTGCGTTTGTACTTTACCACGAGGATTCAAAACAGCCATAGATACAAATGGTGCATGTATTTGGCCGGAAATACTTTAAAAAATGTGTAGTTCTGTAAGTCTGGTCAGATCCCGGTAAGAAAATTGCTTCCATTATCGTTTTTTCTCCCGTATACTGCTAGATTTTATGTTTTAAATTTTCCAAAATGCTCGAGTCTTGAATTACTATATTAATGTGACTGATCCTCATCATAACATTTCATCTTTAACCTGATAATCATTTGATTAATCTCTGTTAACCAGGGGGAGTTCCATGTGATCTTGCTATTTTTTGTTTTGGTTATATGATAAAAATGAATTGAGGTTTTCAAACTCAGTAGCAAAACTTACGTGATCTTTTCAATTACTCGGTTGAAAGCTCCAAAAAACGTAACAAAATTTCATGAATTTGGGTTAAGTTAGGGATATTGCATTTAATGTTGTATTTGTGACATAAAATATTAACTTTTAACTTTGTGGGAAGAAGTTAATGTCTTTATAAATAGGTGTATTTTATGTTAGCAATACATATTCCAGAAAAATAGAATGCTGTATGAATGAAAAGTGGAAGATTTATAACCAACAATTTATTTGAAAAATGAAAGAATTTAATTTGTAACCGTTAATATGTCGACCAAATTGCTCATACACTTCTTTTATTCCAGATCTTCATCACACTGTTTAAAAACCTTTGATCCAGCGTATAATGCATCAGCTCTGTCACGGTTCCATGGCCAACTTCCAGGACAGGTTTATAATGCCGATGAACAGTGTAAACGAATTTATGGAACAGGATCATATTTTTGTAATGCAAGTTTATTGTGTAGATAAGTTATGAATACTTCATGTACAACGTGTATGTTCAATGTGATTTTCCTAACTTTGCCATGTTTTTTAAGCTCTCTTTCAGTCGTCGCCAGTGTAGGATAACAATTCCTGACTGAGTCTTACTAAAATTGGAAGTCACTCCTTCTTATGAAAGATTTTCTGTTGTTTGATGAAATAGTGATATGCCCATGTTTCTTTACCATCAACACATTCCTCTCAACTCTCTTATTTTGTCTTTCCTTTTCTCAAACTCTTCTCTTCTATGTCTTATTTTTCACTTTATTTTTTTATCTAGTGTTTGACAAATGTAATTGATGCATGCTCGGTTTGACAAAATATCGTATATTGCTGTTGTATATGGGAGAGGACCTCGTAAGTATGTTTTACTTTTGTCCAATCTTTTTTTGTTTATTACAAATAAAATGTGTTTAAATTATGAAAGACGCGGTATATAGACAATAAGGCCTAGTTGTCTGGAAGTCGGTCTTTTCTCGAGTGGGTGACATGCCTACCTACCGGCATTTTCTTCTGTGAGGAATAAAATTCCAGTTCAACATTAAGATCCCACTACTGAGTTTAAGTCAGGTGTCAATAGATCCATGTAAATCAGTTAGGTCATATTGTAGAGTATAAAAATACACCAAATTAAAAAAAAGGAGAACTATCCCCTTAGCTTATATTTCCCATCAAGTGTGGTTAAAAAAGAAATTATAACTGCTTATACAAAAAAATATACTAAAAATGATCCACGAAATCCCATATTCCCTATAAAAACAGTGAAAATGTGTGAAATGTATTTCACCAATTAAATGAAAGTGTATCAAAACGCACCTGCCTGACTCCATCATTAACTAGCACTTTAACTTATATAATTTTATTCTTTTGACTTAAGGGAGCCTACAAAGGAAATTTTGCAACTATATGTACAACTCTGTGGTGTGTCTACGTAGCCGATCGAGATCGTTGCATTAAAACTTACTCGGCCGATGGTACTACTTGTGGTAATAAAAAGGTAGTGTTAGTTCTATGACATACATAGCTAAATCTGTAATTACATGTAGTAGGGGTGAGTGTTGATGGCCACAACGACAAAGAGTAGGCTAGGTTAAAACATTTCAATTTTGACTACACGACCAGAATTTATTGTTAAATAAACCAGCACGAGGAACTGGTTCACTAAACGCTTCAAGTTAACTTAAGATTACATTTACAAATAGTTCTGGAAAATGAATTTCGAAAGCCCTTCTTCATTTAAAACAATTTGAAACCATTTTTGTAAAAATAAACTAGGGAACCTTTTTTCCCTGTATTACGCATTTTTCTTTTGTTTGTATTGCGTAAATGATTCCGTAACATAATTAAATTTTAGCATTTGCATAGTAAGACATGTGCATGAAGATCGACAATCAGACAGGAAAATATTTAATCGGCGGAGATAAATCTGCAAATTAACAAAAAATTCAAGTATTGAAGAACGAGAAAAAGTAAACCGATCGAAAAAAAAATAATTCGATGTATCACACAGATATTGAATTGAAGTATAATATACGAAATTATAATTTCATTGTAGTGGTGTAAAGCAGGGGTATGTACATATGATGCTCGTGCTCCACCAGGAGATGGTAAGATCCTTAAAGTTTACTCGTTTGTATGATGTATATTAATGTGAAGTCTTTGTAGTGTAGATAGTGAGCATAGAAAGATTGATCTAAAACATATTCCATTTTTTCTGACAGTTTGAATTTGACATAGTATTATCACAAAGTTGTTCCTTATTTTTTATTTACAGAATCATGCCTCTACGGAGATAAAAAAGGAACAGTTTTGAAATCTGGAGAAACATGTGCGGAGGCAAAAGCAAAATATCCATTGTTATGCATAGAGGACGTTAACTTTAAGAAAGATTGCTGTGCATCGTGCGCACCACCGACAACAACTGTAACACCTACGACTAGGACGACACAAACTACCAAAACAACCAAGACAACTCCAACAAGTAAGGCAACCAAGACAACTCCAACAACTAAGACAACCAAAACAACCCCAACAACAAAGACAACCAAGAAAACTCCAACTACTAAGACAACCAAGACAACTCCAACAGCCAGGACAACACCAATGACGCCCACAACACGACGACGTTTCGGTCACTACTACAGATATCGTCGTCTATTTCGACATCGCCTCCGTCGACCACATACGCAGTTTTTCCGTCGACGACTACGTTTTTCCCGTCAACGCCGAATACATAACCACCGTCGATTTTATCACACACATAGACAACATCACTCATGGATGCGAATAAATCGGCCGTTACGTTACCATATGCGTCATTTTTAGGTGAAAGAAATACTTCGTTTTCTACTTCCACCAGTATATTCTTAAATAGATGTATTATAACTCCACTTGTTGAGAGATGGTATATTGGAATCACCTTGTCTGTCCGTCAAACTGTCCGTCCATCAATATTTTCGTTGCAATTATCTCGGTTTGCAGTGGATGGATTCATTTCAAATTTGGTGTGTGTTAGGATTTTTGCTGCTCTCCGATGTCAACAAGTGGGGGCATGAATAGCACGACAACGAATACAACTTCATGTTTTAAATTATTTAATGCCACAGATTACATGAATTTCCTAGATGTTTTCATTGATTTTTCTTGTTGTCAGAAAAAAAAATGTCAATGTGTCAAAGATAAATAAATTTTATCGCTAAATTAATTTTGCCCTGTCAAATATCCTATGATGGCTCCGTATAAACCAAAATTTATAACTTGTACATGTATTAGCAACAGAAAGGCTCAAGAATACAATTAAAATTACATTGAAAAAAGTAGAATTGATGATTACTTGAGAGAAAAGTTATCAGAGTTTCTTAAATAGAATTATAATTTTCATAACGAACTTTATCTAAAGACTAAAATAAATGTCAATTTTAACTCTGATATGAAATTGTTTACTATATATGTTTGCACCTGTAAAACAATTTAGCTTGACTTCTTGACTTCTTTATTTTCAGATCTTAGTACCACTGGTTGTAAAGTCAGTCAGTTGAATTCTGGACATTTCAAATAAAGAACTGCAACAATAATAACTTAATTGTGTATCTCTATATTACAAAAATCAAGCGTCTCCGTCAAATTATCATACATATTTAGAAATTTGCCGAGACATTTCTGTCTGCTACCGTGGAAAAACAATGCTTGACACTGAGTTCTGCCTAAAGTAAATACAAATATAATATGTTGATATGAATTAATTTGGAATAATAGTAAAATCCTGTTTTATTATTTTAATTAAGATGGGTAGTAGGTTATCACAAAATATCAGTAATCACTGAAAACTGGCCCTAACTTTATGTTGTAGAATCGCACTCCTCGTCAAAACTACAAGTCGTATTGAAAGTAGTCACTGGCCTCCCGTACCATGAACACTGTTCTCTGTTTTAAAAATTTCAATCTCCTCGTGAAAACTTCTGTCAAAACGCTATTGTCAATAATAAAATCTAACTTTAACATTGAACTCAGGTAGCAATAACTTTTTTTTACCAGCGAATTATATATTTAAAATACTACCTAAGTTAATACTTGAAATTATCCAATTTGAAAATAAACTTTAGTTATTTAATTTTTTTCTCTATACGTACTTTAACAAAATAGTCTAATTAAAATAGTCGCAAATTCAATAAAACTACCATATAATCAAGAAACACAGAAATCATGTCAGAGAATTCAGCAGAACTGGCTCTATACTGATATTAACTACAATGTTTGTACGAAATTATAGGATGTAAGGGGAAGTCGAAATTTCCTTCTACTCAAACTCTATCCACTATTTAAAAGAATAATCAAGGGAACCAGGTTATACTGGTAGTATATATGCATCATTTTCCAATACCCGGCAACATCTACGCGAGGCATTTGACAAGGACAAAAATCTAGGCAATAATTGTCGTTTCTCCGATCGGCAACAAAGACAATTGAATTATCCCAGCTAATCACAAATGCGAACAATGTTGATTTGTACGGCTGTTTGTATTAGCCCTTTACACTTTGGTCTTTCTTGTGCTGATGATTAGACCAAACTAAGCTGCTCCATCTTTTAAGTTAGTCAATCTGTTGAAAGGGTCTTAGATCTGACTTTCATGTAATATTCGACTCTGCATTACTGTATAAGTACTCTTTATGATCGTGATGCACACCAGTAAAGCGCATTGTACAACTTAAATACCAAATCGATGAACTTATCTCCGCATTTTAATGCAATTTTTGTAGTCGAGTAAAGGTCGGTGAAACACAAGAATGATTAAACAAACGAATAAACGATCATCGTTCGAGAATTAATATCAACGAATTCCCTACTACAGCTTATAAACATTTTATTGAACAGGATCATTCAATCCCCTTTATGGGTGAGCATGATTTTTTTAATGTTGTTATTAATTGATTTGAGCCCTTTATCAAAATGTCAGTCTATAATTAGCCACTACAAACAACAATCAGTTTCCCAAGCAACAGTTTTGCGTTGACTTTCTAGAGGTCAATAGAGGAAGATGACAACATAACTGAAACCTGGATTTAAGGAAGATTTCGACTTTCTAGAGACCAATATCGGAGGAAGATGTCGTAACAGAAATCTGGATTCAAAGGAGATTTTGACTCTCTAGAGACGAGTATAAAAAGTATTTGCATGATTTTGTGCATATTTATATGCTTGTTACTAAATATTGCGCTGATGTTTAATGTGACAACCCATATCATGTGAATAAAGATATAAAATACCACTGTATTTTGTTCTGTCAAGCCCATGAGTCAATTTGAATTAAAACAAAAACAAAAACAAAACAAAACAAACAACAAACAACAAACAAAACAAACAAAAAACAAACAAACAAACAAACAAAACAAAAGCCAGTTGATTGCATTTTAGAAAATAATACTGAAAAATTATCTGCAATTTCTAAAACAAAATTAAGAATGAACCAACCCACAGAATAAATAAGTATGTTCATTTTAATCTGTGCTCAAACTGACTTAGAACTTTATTGGATGTTAACACAAATCCCATTTCAGCTTTATTTACTCCATATCCATTTAAAGACGAAATGGGAACAAGCCTTTTTAAATACTGAAAAAAAAATTAGATTAGTAATTTATTCAATAAACGTAATCTCTAAACATTACAAGAAACCATTAATGTTTTCAGCAAAAGAATGTTGTTTATTAAACACATACACACAATAATGAGACGAGAGTCTGTAAAAAAGAATGACAGTATTCAAACAATCCTAATAAATTCAAATATTTAATAAGTAAATAAAGTTTTAGTCTCTGTGACCGGCGAATACCAACAAATGATATTAAATTAAATTGTTTATAAAAAAATACAATATGTATAGTAAATATAGGAGTAATGCTGAAAGTTGGAATCTACTTCAATATGAATAGAGAATCGAGGCAAAAAAACTTGAATAGAAAAAAAAAACAACAATAAAGACAAACAACACAAAACACGCTAAAAAAATAAAAATACCAAGAAGATTAAAGTTCAAAGAAAATTTCGCTATCAATCATGTTGATTTTAAAACATATTCCCCAGAATGGTGATGAAGTTGTTTACACACACACGTCTGCCAGGCTTCTTACTTCTTCGGTGAATGTCAAGAGAAAAATGGAGATACTTTGTTGTATTTTACAATTGTAATTGGTACTCCGTGTATACCAGTTATTCTAGTACATACTTCCTCCCTGGTAAACTACAGAGGCGAATACAATTTTTCAGTATGGGTCAGTTTCATTACTTCACGAGTTCGTCCCACTATCATGTTTGACAATTTAAACAAATTAGTCATCTCTATTTCATGTATTAGTCAACCTCGATAAAGATTTCCTTTTTGAATTATGCTATAATACTTTCTTAATGTTAAGCATCTGTCAGTAAGTAATATTCGGTTGGTGACGGTTAAAATACATGCTTTGAGATCTTATTTCGTTAATCGTTGTAAAAATGTCTATAAAGTACATTATACAATACATTACTCTATTTAGACAAATCAATTTAAAAAAAACTCGATACAAACTTGTTTCATTTTCTAAAACAAACTTCAGGCATTTTTCCAATGATGACCTAGATTTGGCGCAATTCGGTACGTCAATTTTGTATAATTTGTTAATAAACTCTTGCATAATAAAAATATGTAGCGAATATTTGTAAAGACTCTTAAAAGTATAAAGAAATAAAAACTATTAAACCCTTGAAAGAACGCCTTCTTTTAATACAAAAGCATGGACATGTGCCAAGACAAGTGCACAAAGAACGACTATGATATACGATTGGTTTTTTTTCTGTCCATCTACCCTATAATTTATTCCGTAGTTTTTCTTTATATGTCTTCAAAACTCTTTGTCTGCCTTTCCTTAATCTGGATTTCCTCCCTTAACACACATTATCATTTTGGACACTTTCAATATAACGGAATGAATAGTTTAATAATTTGTGAGCCGCATACGTGTATGACCGACCAGAATATTGCTGTTATAGTGGCTGAACTTAGATAAAAGCGCTGTATTAATACATATAATTTCATATAATTAAATGTCTATCTAAAAAATGAATTTCAAGGCTTTTTGAACTGCTTATTAAGTGTGTTTAATTATGTAATATTTTTTTCCACAGTGGCCAGATTTTAAAAGGATCACGCCAAAGTACTTTAATCCGCCGCATTTTTTGCGCCTGTCCCAAGTAGGGAATTTCTGGCTTCTGTATGTCTTGTTTCATTTTCACCTTTAGTTTATTTTTATTATTATATTTGAGTATATACGTGCAACTCTTTCGTTGTAACTGTATATAATGTTGTTTTTTGGGTCAGCTGCAGCCTGCCATATGGTATGAGGGTAACTGCCCTCGTCGTTCATTGAAGACCAATGTGTAGCCTTGGGTTGACATTTTCATCCCTTTTGTCCTTTGACATATACACCATATCTATTCTCGTTATATTTAGAATATGAAAAAGAATATTACAAAATTGACAATATACAAAGTAATCATGGACAGGCAGTCCAGAATTCTTTACAAGGTCTGTGATTTGTTAAAAAAAAAAAAGAAATCAAGAGCTCAATTCCCTTTAATTCGTACCTGTAGACCTTGATGTATTGGGAAATTATAACTTATTGTGTTGATTGTCGAGGTAGAAGTACATTTCCCCCAGCCTATGAAATCGTGCTTGAAATGGTTATACATTTGCCAAATCTATGATATGGAGTAGGTATTAATTTACTTATTAGAGAGAAGGAAATCAACGGATCACAATTCAACGACAATAAGGAGAAAAAGCAACTGTAAAAGAAAAGATCAAATTGATGTCTACGTCTAATGGTTATGTGTAAAATGGAAAACTGAAACAACTCAATCTGTAAAATTGTATGTTGAATGTGTATAAAATTACTAAAATTTAGTGTTTTCATAGACAATGTCTATCGGTCTACCACTAATTTCATACATTAAGTTTGTAAAAATATCGGATCTCTTATGGTAACAATTATTTTAAAGAAAGTACTTATATAATATTTCTTGCGAGTCAGCTAGAGCATGTCAACAAATATTAGTTTCATAATTCTTTATTTGGCTATGCCGTGTCTATTGTGTGTGACATTCAGATAAACGCACATTCATAGGATTTCTATTGTAAAATATTTTACACAATTCTAAAGGATTGTACAACGATACCGATAAAGATGTTAATACACTATAATAAAATATATAATGAGCAAAATTTTCAGTCAACAAATGACCTTCTTCAGTGCCTTAAATAAACTGAGTGTGTATGAAAGTAAATGGTCTGTGAACACAACTCACAGACCATTTACTTTCATACACACTCAGTTATATACATGTATATATATACAAAGAGCTAGCGATGGTTAAGGTCTCAGTATCGTATTAATTTTCCCATAGACTTCTATAGTGAAATGCATATTTTTAGCATTTTTTAAAACATATGTAAATTGATTCAATAAAACTTTCACTTATGTAGCATTTCTAAGGACATGCGAAAATGTAATTTCCCGCAAAGAAAATAGGGTGAGTCCAAGAAGATCGGACAGAAAAGTAGTCTTGAACTATAAATAGCCATTTTTCTCTACTTTCACTTTCGTTTTGCACTCATCTAACCAACCTTTTCAGTAGAACATTTTTATCTTATTATGTTAGATTTTCTTTTAAAAAAGTTCTTCATCTTACAGTGTGATGTTTGTTCAATTTTATAAATCATTGCTCATATATTTTACAAAACATTAGTTTGTAGAGAGGCAAAAAGAAAATGCACTTTATTTTCTGCTCAGGGATATGCCAAAGAAAAAGAATAGAAAACATTTCAACAATTATGGGAAACCCCCTATCTTATGAGTTAAGTCCAAAAACTTGAAAGAGTACAATAAGAAAATTATAACAATTACAAAAGGGACGGATGGCCGAACGGAAAGGTGGGCACCGGTATACTATAATACGTCACACCGTAATAGACAAAACCCGTCCTGCAGCTATAAAAGAGTTGTTTCAGACATACGAATAAATAAATGCAGGAAAGTATAAGAATATCTATCCCTGGGCGAACATAGTTCACTAGCGAACACTACAAAATACTATTGATATAACAAATGGATATTGATCAAGCCTTACATCATATAACGAATTATTTTAGCTAACTTGTGATTAAAAGTGAGATAGTACCTTGAGTACTAAAGAATTATACTATAGTTCTTGTAGTACTCTATTTGATAACATACGGTAAGTAAAAAGGCAGAAATATAATACAACCACGGAGAGAAAAATACGAACACACAAATGAAGGTGCAAATTCACTTAATAAATTACAAATAAATGACAAACACGTTTTAATATCTTCAGAAAAATGAAATAATATTAAAATGAAAAGTCACTGAAATGTCAGACGAATCCATACAGTACTGTCAAAATGGTTGAAAACTAAATTAAGTTGTGACCTGTCATTTTGCCAAAAAAATCAGACCAAATGTCAAGATGTCTTTGCCAGTTGTGACAAATTACAATGTATTGATGGTTGAAACATGAAAAGGTAAATAAAAATCTCCTTCGCATTATTTGAGCAATGACAGTGATTATTAAAGATTTGTAACTGATTGGAAACGTCAGTGAATGGCTGGTGCTTAATTCCGTTTTAAGTTATATCTATATACTCTTCGTGTTTACTTTATTGTGAGTTACTTCAATATTAACAATAGTCTGTAAAAGGCCGCTAAATAAAATCAAACTAGACTATTGTAACTTCTGAAATAATATTTTAAAGACCTATTTCTTTTGTGTTTCATACGGTATAAGTTCCATAACATTATTTTAGAAACATTTTAAGGACAGAGCTGGCGAGGACATGGGGAGGATGCGCTCTTCCGTCGTTGTTTTATTCATTATTGTTTCTATATTCATTATTTCCGGAGATTGTTTTTTGAAAATACCACACCAAGCTGAAGGTACGTGAAAATAAATGTGTTGTTTTAATTTAAAAAGCGACCCAACAGCACAGACAAGAGTTTGCGTAACACTTTCGATTTTGATATAATTTTACATACTTAACTGATAAACTCACTATTTTTTTTTAAATATCTGCGAACAGTTCTACAAGCATACATGTAGAACCAACTATACAAAGAAAAAAAATTGAGTGCACAATTTATTCCCATTTCGTACAGCTTAAAACAAAATAAAAAATAATAAAAGAGCATCTGTCATCATTACATCCAAAACAAAACTTTATTTCCAAAGCAAACTTTGCGCTTTGTTATTGCAATAAAATTGCAATTATAACAACAATGATGAATATTGTCCACAGCGTATATAAATTACATATGTCATAAATATACAGGAATATATTCTCTCGTCGTTCACAACCTCGAGCATCATTTTCAAACCACTCGGGACAAATTTTCCAAATTCTAATGCAATATGTCGACATTACAATGCAATTTATATATTAAAAAATCAGTTTTCCTAAGGAATACTAACACATCTGCTGGTTTGTAATGTTTTACTGGTGTTACGATAATGAAAACGGTGAATATATCAGAGACAACAGTCCAAACTGGATGAAAAATGTCATTTCAAGGTCACCCATGGGTCTTCAATGAATGACGAGCAAACCCTTACAATACAGAGCAGGCTGCAGCTCCTTCAAAACATCATTATTTCTTATTTCTAATTCATATTGTTGAGTATACATTTGTTTGTTTGATGTTTTAGTTTTGCCTTTTCCCGTGCATTGTAGGTCGTGTGTGTGAAGGGGTATAGATAAATGGTTTGTAAGAAGCCAATAAAATTCGGTTTTGGTTGTTAATGTTGTAGGCTACCAACACATGTACATATTGAAATTTAGTAGACTTTTATTTTGTTTTTCAATTCCTATTACATTTTGATCGTAAACCTCACATAGACATAACAAAGTTCGATAAAGCTTTCATTCTGGATATTAAATAATGACAGAAATTCAATAGTAGCCTGTAAACTTTTACTGTATATCAATATTTTCATTAAAAAGATTTGAAATTCAAAATAAAAAGAATGTATTTATATTTCGTTTAAATAAAAGACAAAATCGGACGATTATACCTCATTTTACATGATATCATCTTAAATTTTGATAAATGTGAAAACGTGTATATTTTTTAAAACATATACGGACTAATGTTTTCTTATAGTATCGGAAATCAAAACATGTATATATCAACTAACATACTGAAAGCAGTTGCAAAAATTTGAAAAGAAAAGTCCAGATGTATAACACGACTTTTGTTATAAAAATCAGCATTCATATGTCATGGTGCAAAATCTAACACTTCCAACGTGATGCAAGTCCGATGTACAGATGTAATGAACACGGGAAATTTTATGATCTATTTGGCGAAATATTTAAAAGGGTGTCCACTTAAAAACCAGGCAGCGGGTTCCGCATGACAAAGTTTGCATGCGCACTTGGTTTCGTCCTTTAACCTCAGTTTCCGCTACACAGATGATGTGACATTATATCCTTCCATAATCCTACATGCAGACTCGGTGATTTTTTCCATCGGATATTTCTAAAGGAACTTGAGATGAAGTACACTACAGACACTGATTAGTTTGTCTCATTTCTTGATCTTTTATTTGAGACGACTCATAACTGAGTCGTACGACTAACTCTTCGATTTGCTTCTTTAAATGGATATATCTTATTTTGTCTGAATGGTGTATGTTGATGTATTTCATGGAGATACTCTGATGTACTATAGAGAAAATTTTATGGTGTGTTTGTTTGTTGTTTCAGTTCAATGTTGAACATACATTACCAGGCGATTGCTAAGGCCTTATAAAACAAGTTTAACACCACCGCTGGTGGAGTCCGTATTGTGCATTAATTCATTCTTTAGTTTTTTAGTGTCTTCTTTTAGGTTATTATTGATATTTTTTTCTATTTTCTTAGTCTTGTTTTCATCCCCGGATCATGGACATTTTGTTCCTCGTTTTTGAATGAAATTAAATTGTGGTGATATCATAAATGTTAAATATATTACGAAACACTAAATCATTCATGTATTGTGGAATTGAGATGTGCGTACCTGAAAATAAATGTACTGGGTTTGACTTAGTTCTTATATGTGCTGAATTATGTTTCAACATCCTCACAAATCGTATATTATACATAAAAAAATAAAAGTGTCTTTTATGGTATCATTGTCACAGTTTAGTTCTAATAGACCGAACAAACCATTGTCCTGATGAAGTAGAAATTCGCGGCAGACGTTCGTTTCCACTCTTTCGAAATTCTTGGGCGTTATTCATATCATACGCCATCTGATAATATTGTATAAAATCATTCACTTTTTCCCGACTTTGCTTTGCTAGATTCTTGATATTTTCTGAGAGGGTTGGCTGCAGCGCCTAGAGTGAATTTCGAACGTCAGACGCTGTTCAGGAGCTAGATCGTGGACAAGATCACTGAACACGACGGGACGGTGTCGCATAACACCCTTACCTGGACAAAATCACTGAGCACGTGACGTATAACACCATATCTTGGACAGGATCACTAAACACGATAGGACGATGACGTATAACATCATATATTGGACAGGATAAATGAAGTCGATAGGACGGTGAGGTATAGCGCCCTATCTTTGACAGGATCACTGAACACGAAAGGACGGTGACGTATAACACTCTATCTTGGACAGGATAATGAGCACGAGAGGACGGTGACGTGTAACACCCTTACTTGGACAAAACATTTGACAAACAGATAACGTTGCATAAAATCATTCACTTTTTCCCGACTCTCCTAGATTCTTGATATTTTCTGAGAGGGTAGGCTGTAGCGTCTAGAGTGAATTTCGAATGTCAGACGCGGTTTTTCCGGAGCTAAATCGTAGACAAGATCACTGAACACAGAAGAACGGTGACGTACGTTTAGCAACCTATCTTGGACACGACGGGACTATGTCGCATAACACCTTTACCTAGACAAAATCACTGAGCACGAGAGGACGGTGGCGTATAACACCATATCTTGGACAGGATCACTTAACACGAGAGGACGGTGACGTATGACACCCTATCTTGAACAGGATAATGAACACGAGAAGACGGTGACGTATAACACCCTTACTTGGACAAAATCACTGAGCTCGAGAGGATGGTGACGGACGTATAACACCATATCTTGGACAGGATAAATGAACTCAATACATTAGGACGGTGACGTATCACACCTTTGTCTACAGTTACATTAAAAAAAATAATGTTCGGCGAACTGCCAACTTCAAAACTGAAAAACAAATTTCTCGATTTATTAAGTACTTTTAATAATTCAGGCTTTTAACTCAATAATAGTGATTTTGCAAGTTTACTACGTAATGTGGTCGAAGAATAATGGAAACATTTTATGGATAGACTATTTGAAATGCCAGCCAAAATTAATAATTTATGTTCTCAAGTATTTAAAAAAATAAACCAAATAAAACGTTTTGATATGTTTTATAATAATTATTGATTTGCATGAAAATAGATCGATTTAAATTTGATATATTAAACTGAATCATAATTGTAAGTACTCCAATTGAAATTGTCTAGGAAATGTTTCTTCGCACTTGTAACCTTTAATCTTTATATTTTAAGCTTACGTGTGCTTTCTCATTCTGATACATGTTCCAAATGTATATTATGGTTTTCATTTTCTAAAACCAAAACCGTCTTATACTGACGGGTAAATTTTAGAATCTAAAGAGAATTGATATGGTGAGTGTGTCAGAGACAACAACCCTACCGGTTTGAAAAAAAATTCGTTATACAAGAAGACAGATTGCTACCAACTTCATTAACATGTACGACATCATGTAAAATATCACCTTATCAATGCCTCATTCTGTCCAGTTTTTTAGTCAGAGACAATCGCAATCTCTCATTCTGTCCTGTTTTTAGTCAGAGACGATCACAATGTCTCATTCTATCCTGTTTTAAGTAAGAGATAATCACAATGTCTTATTCTAACCAGTATTTAGTCAGATACAAATACAATGTCTCATTATGTCATGTATTTAGTCAGAGACAATCAAAATGTTTCATTCTTCCAGTCAGAGACAAATACAATGTCTCATTCTGTTCTGTATTTAGTCAAAGATAAAAAAAAACAATGCCTCAATATATCCAGTATGTAGTCAGATTGATTGATTGATTGTTGGGGTTTAACGTCCAAGCAGCAATATTTCAGCTATATTCAGACGATGAGCACAGACACTTAAACAATGTTGCATTTGTCCTGTATATAGTCAGACAAAAAAAAACCCAAAAAACAAAAAACAATACATCATTCTGTCCTGTATTTAATCTGAGACGAATAAAATGGCTCATTATGTCCAGTATTTAGTCAGAGAAAAATACAATTTTTCACTCTGACCAGTATTTAGTCAGGTACATATTCAATGTCTCATTCTGTCTTGTATATAGTCAGAGACAATTACATTGTCTCATCAAATTTAGTATTTAAGACAAATACAAATTAACAATATCAATTATTTGTAAAGTAATTGTTATTCCTATTAAAAATATATTTTTATTTATAATACATAGTTTTTGAAAAGTTAAAATGAGTAACCGTAGAAAGCAGAAATGATACTGATGGTGATTTACCAGGCGCTAGTTCTTATCAAGTAATTTGTTTTAGACGAAGATAGGTTGATAATAAAAAGTCAGTCTGTACTGACTAATTAACCAAGTTATTTTCCCCTGTTCCTTTTGTCTGCATTTTTAAATGCAAAAGCTTTTATTAGTACTTAGGTAGGTAATTAATAATGTTTGTCTGATGATCAAACATATTTGTATGTATCATTTCTATTTTTTATCCTTTGGTGTAGTAATAATATGTAACAACTTGTTGTACCTAAGTAACAGTCATTAAAAATATCAGGCAAAATTTGATGCATTCAAGACAAAAACCGACAAAATAAATTCAAATCAGAAAGTTACAGATCACGTGATAATCGTACATTGACCAGTCCTAGTTTCTGTTAGGAAATTATAGATTAAGTAGCAATCTTAATAAAAAAAATCAGACAGTAGGTGATTCATTCATATGAAAACCCCCGAACTCATATTTCTCATTCAGAAACAGTTACAGTACAGACAGCACATTCACAGTCTTAGTTTGTCATTCAGTGGTTGCATGTTTAGACAGGATGATTATTGTGTATAAAATTGGCACTTTGAAAAGATTATCGTTCTTAATTTGATTGATTTAAGGTGGAGATGAATATTGTTCACATTGTATCACCTCTACCATGAAAGAGTCTTGACTTTTAAATAAGTGTGTAAAAGAAATGGTTGTAATGAAGATTTTTTTTCTAACTTCAAAGCCAATTAGTCAATTTATAGAGGCACATATAAGTGTTGTAAGAATTCTATTTGGTTTATTTAACAAATATCATTAAAATATTCTATATTGATCTGACCTCTTTTGACCGATATGTCAAGGTGTGATCAAAAGTATTAAAGCCATTACAAGATCCGGTTAAATGCTACAAGATTAAATCTTTGTTGTTATAACGTCGTATTGTTTTCTATAACAAAGACACGTGCATCAATGTTGTGATTGTTCTAATAACCGTCTCATTTGCTGTTTAGAAGTTTAATACTTAGAAGGTAATATGGGGTTTAGGAACCGCCATTTCATTTTCATATTTTTGTTGATGTGTTTGATCAACGGAACTAACTGTTTTATTGATATTCCAATCAGAAAATCTGAAAATACAGGTACGACTAGTACTTTTCACAGTATCAATAGCTGTAAACTAAATTGGTTTCTTCAACAAGACTTGATAATCATTATTTAATAAGTTTTGCAAAATTCAACTAAATCAACAGCAAAAACTTATATGTAAGGTCTGTAATGGAAATTAAATGTATATCTTCTAATTACATGATTGGGAACATGTATTTATACCATTAGAACTAACTAGCTTTGTAGCTCCTCCGCTCGTTAGTCACCGAGAGGTTCCACCAATATCAACGGTCTGTGGGAGCAACTCCATGTGCAAATATCACCAAGACACTGTATGTCATAGAAGATACACCACTTTAGATAATAAATTTCATTTACGATGGGTTGCCAATCTAGTAAGACGTGAAATCTAACCGAATATAACAGTGTTAGATATAAATTTCATATTGGTTAATCAAATTGTAATGACGACCGTATAACTTCTTCTGTAGTGACGATATCAACAAACATCACCCTAACTTAAATAGAAGCTTATTAAACAGTATCTATACTTTAAAAAGAAAATTCGTGTACACATCACATGCTCGAGAGGATCTGATCAACTGTGAGATGTAAACTATAGGCTTGACTGTTGGTATATTGCCACTAAGAAACGGGAAAGTGTAAAATTTTAAAGTCAAAATCACCACGTTTGTTATAAAATTTTGATTTAGAACGTCCTTTATCATCTATGTTAAGGTTTATGGTATGAAACAGAAGAAGGTGTACATGTACAAAATGTATCAGTTGTCTCTTTAATTTTCAGTTCATTTAGTAGATCTTTGAAACTGATTATCAAGTGATAATATAACATCTAGAAAACGGACGGACCGACTGCTCCTTTTTTTTCTAAAGTAAACCTTGTAATAATCTAGCTTCAACCAAATGAAGAAATAGATCGGTCACGAGTGACACACAGTTTAGCAGGAATATGGTCGATAGAAATGTAATGGGAATTAAGTTTTTGAACAAAAACAATATGGAAATTCTAAGGAATAGCTTTACATATTTAATACTCGAAAAAAAGGAAGATTTTTCTATCAAATTTTGTAAAAAAAAATCCCCACAATAAGGCTCAATTATCTTGAAATCAAGGTCGGTAACATATTTTTAAAATGTTTTCAATGTCAGGTCTTTGTGCCTGGATAATATCATCTTAATTTCCGATAGAATCTTGTTTCCCTTGATTACTCTTTAAAAGAAAAATCTAAAGTAACAGCTAGGCACGATCTGTTTTAAAAGCTAGAGTGAAATTTTTACATGAAAACCCACAAGATTGTATCTACATTGTAATTTGTATTATTTAAAATAGTACATGTTAACAGAGGAGTTTTGTTGATGTTTTATGACAACAGAACCATGGCATGACTCAATTCGTATCATTAAAATTTACGTCAACTTGAAGTTAAACTACATCACATATCAGATTATTATCATATTTAAATTTAGCCAGATGAGCTTTACAAAGCTAAAGCTATTCGCATGCCCTTTTTTCCCGAAAAAAAAAAGAGTTGTAAAAGATTGTCAAAATTATGTAAAATTATATATTAGATTCAATTAATTTTGGGCATGTACATGTACATGGAATTTCTGTATATCGTTTCAGAATCTGTAGATTTTCTGTTTTTGGCATTTAACCAATTATTATTTTTCACTGTATTACAGTATTTGTATTGTATTTATTTGTATTATTTTTCACTGTATTACAGTATTTGTACAGTATTTATTTGTAAACGTTGCATATATGCTGATTTTAAAAAAAAACTAACAAAATTGTTTTACACGACCCTTAATTAACATCCTCCTTCACGATCACGTTGCCATCTGTTACCTGTTCACAATCATTTTTCCAACTTAACAGTGTTACGGGGGTGTTATGAAAGCGCTTTCTTTTTTGCGTTTTGTAATTTGTTTTAATTTTGTCATTTTGTTTCAGAGAAAATAGATGTACATGTAACCACAGGAGGAAGAGAAAGGAGGTCGACCAGCAACGATGTCTTCCCTGAAATATATGACTTAAACTTTGATCTCGATGGGTCACCACTGCATGTGCACCTACAAAAAAACACAAAACTTAAGACAGATGTGCAAGTGTGGACCTTAAATAAGGGATCGCTGAGCAAAAAACGTTTAAATGTAAACGAGGTACATTGTATAGATACTCAATTTCAAATATCCTTTGGCCTAAGGAAAAACATAGTCCCCGAGAAAGTCTTAGCAAACATTGGCCTAAGGAAAAACATCATCCCCGAGAATGTCTTAGCAAACATTGGCCTAAGAAAAAACATCATCCCCGAGAATATCTTAGCAAATATTGGCCTAAGGAAAAACATCATCCCCGAGAATGTCTTAGCAAACATTGGCCTAAGGAAAAACATCATCCCCGAGAATATCTGAGCAAACAATGTCCTAAGGAAAAACATAGTCCCCGAGAATATCTGAGCAAACAATGTCCTAAGGAGAAACATCATCCCCGACAATATCCGAGCAAACATTGGCTTAAGGAAAAACATAGCCCCCGAGAATATCCGAGCAAACATTGACCTAAGGAAAAACATTATTCCCGAGAATATCTGAGCAAACATTGGCCTAAGGAAAAACATAGTCCCCGAGAATATCCGAGCAAACATTGGCCTAAGGAAAAACATAGTCCCCGAGAATATCCGAGCAAACATTGGCCTAAGGAAAAACATAGTCCCCGAGAATATCCGAGCAAACATTGGCCTGAGGAAAAACATAGTCCCCGAGAATAACCGAGCAAACATTGGCCTAAGGAAAAACACAGTCCCCGATAATATCTGAGCAAACATTTCTAACTCAGTTTTAGAATTTCACTGAAAAAGGCACGGAACATTTTGTCAGCATGGGTGGGGGTTGAGAGGATTTGTTTAAAAAATATTCTAAATTTAAGCAAAAAGTAAGAAATAAAAACATGAATGGCCATGGACTGACAAAAAATATCATTCGATGCACCAGTAAGAATATAAGTGATTTAGTGACCACCATGCAAGAACCATTTCTTTCTCATATTCATCAGAAGTTTAAAAGCAGAAATAATGGTATTGAGACATTTAAATAACATAATAGTACCCGGCACGTCGTCGGAAAAAAATTAAAATGTATAACTAAGAGTAAAAAGGTAATGTTTTTTTTAGGAATCTGTTTTCTACCAAGATGTTAACCACGGAGCAGTATTCACAGTACAAAAAAACAAAACTGGCGGAACAAACATGGTAAACTAAATTCTAAGTACATGCATGGACATGTAAAAGACATTCTCTTATGCAGAGTTTACACCCATATACGTATTATTTGACATATTTCCTGTGGATATTATTTATAAAGCAGTAATATTTAAATATTATCAAATCTTCGATATCTTTTAGCAGAAGGTCGTGTACTGTAAGGTCAACGATGGAAGATAAAAGGCCCTAAAATGTTTCTTAAAAAAGTTTGTTTTTACATGTATGTTTAGAGACATAATTCAGGGCATAACGAACACGTACTTGGAGATTTATGTTAATCATAAGAATAGAAAATCTGACTTTTGTTAAACTGCTCTGACCATTATGTGTTGATAGGACGTTACTTCACTTTTTTCTAAAATAATTCTACTTGATCGATATATTTACAATTTATGCCTGTCCAACTCAACGGGAAGGTTATTATACAGATCCATATATGCAGTAACAGTCCATGTGCCTGCACATAAGTACATGTAAAAGTCAAGTGAAATCCTGTGTTTACTCAGGTGATATATGTACTATGTTTTTTGTTTAATTTTAGATTGGTGTACTGCATATTGGAACCAACGACTTTATTCTTCAGTCAGACGAAAGTTTAGCTATAGGCCAAACTGATACAAAGTTCAAGATTATCAAAGAAACATTAAAAGAAATTGATTATAATGATTTTAAAGTCACAGGTTGAGTATAGGTTCAATCATTTTATTGGGAGGAAAAACATGAATGAATGAGATTTAACTATATGTAATAATAAAAACATAATAAATTAAAATTTGTATAAACATGTGTTAATATTAAATACCAAAATAATATATTATGAGGGGTAGTGGGAATTTATACATGTATGTAATAATAAAAACATAATAAATTAAAATTTGTATAGACATGTGTTAATATTAAATATCAAAATATATTACGATGGGTCCTGGGAATTTATACAATGTAATGCTTCATGGACCACGGTAGTATTGTTTATACATTTATATCGTTTTACCCCAAGTGGTTTTCTTTGAGGTATCCGAGTTAAGTTACATGTACCATATCTCTAAGGAAACTGCCTCCAAGCCTACTTGTATACTGATCGACAAGAGACATTTTAGACTAGATATTGAAGATCATAGGAAACCGTGTAGTTAGCATATTAAACAAATTCAAAATGATCGAATGTAGACTTTGAAAACAAAGCATTATGAGAAACATGTAAAGAATCAAGTCCCAAACTCACAAACAAACAAACAAAACATCAAAGAAATACAAAACATTATGCCCTTTCCTGAAACTTTCTAGAAGTAACCGTTCCCAAAGTAAAACCGATTGTCGGTGACAGAAGGAAGCGTGCGGCTGGAAACTACCAAGTGGAGCTTTTGGCGGTTGTTGACTACTCAATTTACCAGTAGTAAGTTTATAAAACTATTGCGCAAAATTTGAAGCATGTCTTTTTTTTTCAGTTTTCCTTTAATGTTATAATATTAATTATGATAATATTAAATTAATCAATAAGCGCTTCAAAAAGTTTTCGGTTGCTATGTATTGTTTGTTCACATGTTTTTAAAACGATTTATTTTGTTTCTGCTTTCCCATTCACTGTTGTTTTCTACATTGATTTATTGAATGGTCATGAGGGGAATAGTTGCTGCAATTTACCCTGTGCATATCTGGATTTTGATCCGCCAATGAAAATCGAATTGAGTATGACGCTATCTACCCAACTAAAAGTAAAAATAACCTGATGAATGGGTATACAGAACAAACGAGATTTTGTAAACTGTTGCACTAGATCTTCACAAAATAGATACTGAAGTAAAATAAAAACTAATAGAGTATATTGTTTTATATACAGTTGGTATGACTTAAGTACTGCCCAAACGGTACAGGGAAAGGAAACAGAATCTATTGAAACAATAAGACAATTTTATGCATTCGTTATAAATGGGGTGAGTTAATATGTATATTCCGAACCTCTATATTTTATATTTTTAATCCGAAGTGACAAATAACTGATTGCGGTTTAACGTCATATGACAGATATTTCATGTAATCCGGGTTACTCTGCTTAGTACTTGTCCGACACGCTGAGCCGGATCTTTAATGTGCTAGCTCATAGAAACAACAGCCCTCAAGTTGGAGTGTCACTTTACTAAGACACATGATTTTGACTCCAAACCGGCTAGTTTTTTTTTCTATTCTCTTAAATACCGCGTGTTTCGCAGAGAAACAGCGACCATCAATTTGGTGCGACTTGACCTGGTATCCACCAACAACTCCCGAAATCGAAGCGAGCACGCTACCTTGAGATCACTGGGGCAATAAAATATATAAAGTACTAGCTCATACAAAATTC
This sequence comes from Perna viridis, assembly GCA_037379345.1. Classification (NCBI taxonomy): domain Eukaryota; kingdom Metazoa; phylum Mollusca; class Bivalvia; order Mytilida; family Mytilidae; genus Perna; species Perna viridis. Next base: position 3,579,919 of record CM074520.1, read on the forward strand.
ATACACCACTTAGAGCGTACACGACACATTAATCTCCCTCTTAATTCAAACAAATCAAGAACAGTTACTCTTGCAAAGAGCAAATTTTTTTTTTTTCAAACTTTGAACACTTGGCAATTCCTGTTAAACACGGATGAAGTTCGATTTTCTGTTCAATTTATTTTCATATCTTCATTATCTTATACAATTTTCAAAGTAAGATAACTTTGTTGTGGCATTGAACAACTTGTTCAGAGTTTCAGTCGGGCTTCAATTGGAATAGAATTAATTAGTATTGTCGACTTCACAAACGCCTGTGAGTTATTGTAGATGGACGCAATGTACAAAAACCTTCAGACCAGCTCCTATACACTGTCCATGGCTTTTTCCGGAATAGTTATTGCACAGGTAACATTCACTGTACAATACATGCATTTGAAAATTTAGGCTGATTTATAGAATACAAAAGAAATGTTTTCCTACACAGATATTAAGGTGCAGTAGAATGTTATTATCAATATTGATGGACAAAAACAAAAACAAAAATTAAATAAAGCAAAAAAAAAAAAGAATAAACCAAACCAACAAACAAACAAATATAAAACACACACACACACACACACACACACACACACACACACACACACACACACACACACACACACAAGCGCTACCACCTTCACAACCATCATCACCAAAAACAAACAAACATTAACATCAACAACAAAAAAACACACACACACCCGCACAAATACGACAACAACAACAACAAGCAAATAAAAGTAAAACAAGAAAGTACAAAAAAAAATAACAAACAAGACAAACAAAAATTTTTAAGAAGAAATCTGGAATGAATATCGTCATGTATTCGTAGCTGATAGGGCAATTCACAATGACAAAGTAAATTGTGAATGTATGTACATAATTATGACGAGCAGAAGGTCCAAACGTAGCATTTGCGCACAGTAGTACGATCGGATTGTCAATCGTGATAAACCAAACATATTTCGTTATTAGATGAGTTTTCCGATTTTCAAATGTTCCTAGTTCTGACAGATACCCATGCTAAAAAATTGTACAATTTGATAAAATGAAAAGTCACAATTATATTTGCTTCAACATTTTTTTCAGACTCCAGGTGATTCTACGTGGACTGAGAACTTCAAAGTTACAAGCGTTAGTCCTTTCCAGGTAGACTCGTCTGATGGTTTAAGTAGCTTTAAAACTTGGGTTCAGTCACAAACAAGTTACCTTCCTGGACATGATCATGCCATGCTGTTTACTAAGTAAGGACATGCGTACATTGAGATACAAATTTAAGACATACAGAACAAAGACTTCACGTTTTTGCAATAACGTCTGTTAATTTAATTTCAGAAGTAACACGATTTCTGATTGGATAAACAATTTTGACCATCATCTCATAGACCAAACTTGTATATGACTGTGACGTCATTAACCTTTCTTTCAATGATTTACTCATTGAATTTTGATAGTAAAATCAAATTATAAGGAATGACTGTTGCATTTTTAGTCTTTTTAAAATTACCCCAATGCACGTGGTGCACCCCTGAAAATAACACGCGTAGCAGGTTGTTTAGTGTTCACCATGTGATTGAGGTTATTTCTTCTTAGATCGAAAAATATAAGAGTTATTCTTCAAGGAGACAACTACATTTTGTGGATGTCTTTTGATTTTGTATTCTGTGAGAGCTGTACTGGTCAATATTTTATCGGTCCTTTTGTGATGTAAGGGAAAAGAGAACAGTAGCTAGAGAAAAACCAGAAAAAAAAAAGAATTCTCCCTTACTTCTTATGTATCAGTATATGAGAATGGTACGTAACCCAATCTAAATAAATATTGTTTTTTTTTCTTTTCAATTTCCTGGGACTTTGATGCTCAACATGTTATTTATAACGGTTTTTTTTATTCTAATTTTAGATATGATTTAACATCTAGTGGTTCGACATCAAATGCAGGTACTATACCAGTTACTTGGTTAATTTTGGTTAGGCGTGAAGTCGTTTAATGAAATTAGCATTCATATTCAACTCATGGCATATTTCTCTCATTTACTCCACATTCAACGTTCTTTCTGAGAATATATTTTAGAGGTATTAATCAGAGTTGTAATAACAAGTTAATTCAAGAAATGCAAAATACAAAAAAAAAAAAAAAAACAAAACAAAACAAAACAAAAAACAAAAAAACAAAACAAATGGTTCAAACGTTTTACAGGCTTGGCCTAAATCAGTAGTGTTTATATATTTTGCAGGATTGGCCTACATTGGTGGTGTTTGTACATTTTACTGGCTTGGCCTATAGAAGTGGTGTTTATACATTTTATTGGTTTGGTCTATAGAACTGGTTTTTGTACATTTTAGAAGCTTGGCCTATATCAGTGGTGTTTGTACATTTTACAAGTTTGGCCTTTACCAGAAGTTATTGTTTATTTTACAGAATTGGCCTAAATCAGTGGTGTTTGTACATTTTATAGACTTGACCTACCCCAGTGGTTTTGTACATTTTATTGGCTTGGCCTATACAAGTGGTGTTTGCACATTTTAGAAGCTTGGCCTATATCAGTGGTGTTTTCACATTTTACAGGCTTGGCCTATGTCAGTGCTGTTTGTACGACCAGCAGTCAGTCTATTGTAGAAGATCATTTCGGCTTTAGTATGTTGACTGTAGCTTCTCATGAACTTGGACATAGGTATATAGTTAGCTATTAGTGATCAGAATGAGAAAAAGATTGCTGCAACAATTTTAAACGACGGATCATAAATCCTTTGGGAAATGAATGAACAAATTAAAACAAAATAAGAATTTTTTTTCAAATTTGTTCAAGCTTCAACAGAAATTATTTGTTTTATATGTTCCATGTTTCTTCGAACGAGTTACTGGGAAAGTAGTCAAGCAAAAGGTAGATATGTTGGCACTGTTACATGGTAAACATATTATAGAAGCAATCAACGTAGGTATTTCATTTGTTGGGCAATATTATAGACACGACTCGCGTTTATCACTTTCAGTTTAAGTGCTGCTCATGATGGAACAGGAAATGCATGCAGTGCGAGCGATTACTTCATCATGGGCCCTTCGACCGGCCCTCAACAAAATAGTGCTACAGCCAGAAACCCATGGATATTTTCCTCCTGCTCTACAAGCTATTTTACAGCCTATTTAGATTCACTAGAATCGTAAGTATTAACCTTTATATGATTTTTTTGTCTGGTACTATATTTAAACCCAATGACATCAAAGTTAAACACCAATAGTACTACAAAAAAAAAAACCTTTATATGATTTTTTTGTCTGGTACTATATTTAAACCCAATGACATCAAAGTTAAACACCAATAGTACTACAAAAAAAAAAAAAAAAAAAAAAAAAAAAAAACAGAGATGCATATTAGTAAGGTCTGCATAAGGATGTTAATTAAACTAGATGGTTTTATAAGATGGAATTTGGGTATAATTGCAAATAAAAAGAATTTAAATTTTTTTTTAATACACAAAGTTTTGGTTTAGATTGGACTTTAAGAATAAAGGAATAGTGTTTTATTTTTTTTAATTTTTCATAATCATTCAATTCAGTAATGTTTGTAATTTCCTTCTGTGATAAATGTCAGATTTTGTCATAGGTAAAATTCATGTTGTTTATTGACAAAAAGTGATAGGTAATAAAAGCGATAATTAGGATTAGATTTAAGTATGACCTCTGTTTACGTATGACCTCTGGACAAATAGAACTAGTGACCTCTGGACAAATAGAACTAGTAATGTTATATAATTACCATCAAACATCTGGATTGTTTTATTTTGTGTTAAAACACATAAAATATTTGTATGAATGGTTATCGAAGTTTAAACAACCTGTAAACCGCATAGCTTGTCAAATGCGAATTATATAATTTTATGAGATCTTATCAATTTTTACACGTTCAACCTTTGTCGTAATGGAAGTTCTTGGTATTATATATGTTACATATAGATAAAAGGATGATAGAACAGTTCTTTATCCCGAGAAAATAATTGTCATCCCGAGGCATTGCCGAAGGTGAGAAAATGTATTTTCAATTGGCAATAAAATCTCTTTCACCCACTTAGCTATATGTTATTTATGCATTACATGTAGGTATGACGACCCAGTCCCAATAATTCCATATTCATGTTGCTTAGAATTTTTGGTCTTTTATTCACCATAGAATTTTTTATCTTTTATTTACCATAGTATAACCATATTATTCTAGATCTTCGTCTAACTGTATGGCCGTCCTTGATTCTGCGTATAATGCATCAGCTCTATCTCAGTACGAAAACGAAATACCAGGACAAATGTATGACGCTGACGCTCAGTGCCGACATATAAAAGGCCCCGGATCGTACTTTTGTAAGGTAGGGCTAGATACTCAGTTCTCACAATATTTTAAGCATTTACAGTGGTAACATAACTATGAAAGGAACGTTAATTCAACATTAACTTTTTTCATTGAATTGTATAATTTAAAAAAAAAAACACTCCACTCAATCCCCCTTTCAGATATTCCATAACGTTGTTTATGCCAATGTATTAATATATTACTACGATGAGTATTTCTTCTGATGACTTTTCTTTTTCTTTATTAAATATTTAACAATGCGACTTTAAGTCAGGTGTTTTAACAAAGGAATACATTTCAAATGACTAAATTGATAGTTTGGTTGGTTTAAACCAAGATCATTTGAGAACTAAGTAAAACACCTTTTACCTTTATGTAACTTGCATTATTATGAATCAGGGCTGTCCATGTAAATATCAGGCAGACCCTATAACATGGGTTGCATTTTGTAAATTTTATCCCACAGATTTTTTGTTGTTCCAACGTAATGTATATAACACATGTATGTCATAAAGTATAACGTACATTTTAAATCGACACTTGATGGCCCGGATATTGATTTTAAATCGACACTGGATGGCCCGGATATTGATTTTAAAATTCACTAACTAAGCAACTATCGTGCTCAAGTTAAGAGTTTTTCAATGAATTTCAATATTTTCTGTTTTTATTTCTCATTGATCGTTGCAGTTAATCAAAAACCAACATTCAACTTTGAGAAAGATACATTTGCGATATGAAATAGATGAAAATTTTGAAAACAGAATTTGCCACGTGCTACCCCTGCCTTGTTTTTGCGTGGACGCCCTCTTACATGTAAATTAATAAATGTGAACAGTGGGTGTTTTCATCAGTTCGATATTCAGTATTTGAATTCATGAATTTATTTTTACAATTTTTAACCTAGGATAGATACAGTGGTGACTTTTCAACAATATGTACAGTTCTATGGTGTGCCGATCCTGCCAACCCTGGGTACTGTAGTACTGCAATTGCAGCCGATGGAACGCACTGCGGTAATCAAAAGGTGTGCGTGTTATCGACTTACAGCTCATTATAAATATACTAGATTTGTTCCTTCATTCCAAAAATACTACAGTAAAAGTATGAATGTTTAAAACAATGTACAACGTTGGTACAAAAGTATGAAATTACTATCATTTTGTTTTAAAGTGCTACAAAATACACATGACTCGACTAATTGGTAATATTGTCAATTAAAAGGTATTATGGTAAGAGGTATGACAAGGTATCTTGTATTTTATTTTAGTGGTGTAGCACTGGATTATGCACGTACGACTCTCAAGCTCCTACAGGAGTAGGTAAGTTAATCATGGAATAAGCCACATTTGCATAATGGTGTAAACAGTAAATTTTAGAAATTTTACGTACCTTCATGGGCGTAGATGCCGCGAAGGCAGGTATTCCAGCCTCTATACCAATGATTTGAGCAAGCCGACTGACTCGCCGTTCCATACAAATCAGTTTATGAATATGATAAAGTGCCAGAATCACTGCACAAAAACCCTATAATATTCAATGCTTGTATACACGCACAAAATATGTATATTCATATGACTCGATAATCACATGTACAGGTTATATTATGTTATTTGAACTGTTGACAGATTCATGCTTGTATGGTGATATGGAAGGACAAGTATTTTCTAATCAGCCTTGGAACTGCTCCGATGTTGCTGCTATTGCCCCAAACAATTGTCCGTTAGTGCCAAACAAATGTTGTCATTCATGTGCACCATATTTGCCATCAACAACAACTTCCGGAACTACACAATCAACAACAACTGGTACTGGAACAACAACAACACCACCCACGACAACACCTCCAACTACAACCCCTGTGCAGTTAACTGGAGCAGATTTACAATGTGAAGCTGCTTTAGGCTCTGGCTCTTATTTGTGTCGAGTGAGTTTATATTGTGCAAAAAAATGATCTTTTTTTAATTTATTACAATTTAGAAAGCAATGTAAAGCTCTTTGTATGCACCTTCTTGTACGTTATGCATTATTTTTTGAATTTACTCAGTTGTATATCAAATACAGGATGCAGGGCTCCTTGTTTGGTTATATGCCCTTCGATGATATCACAGTCAAACGTTTCATTTTAGTTTCTGTAAAACTGGTCCCTTAACTAAAAACTTTGAAATTTGGCAGTCACTGCTTCTGCACCAAGCACGTGGCTTAAATGAGATAGATTTACGGCTACCTACTCAGAGTCAGAACAATGCGACAGAGTGAGAGTGACATGCCTACCTGTTTGGTGTTGTTTTTTGTGAGCTAACATGATACAAAAATCACTCAGTCAAAGTGATATAGTCAACGTATATCACAATGAAATGGTTAAAATAATGATATAATTACGGGTCTCTGGGAATAATTGTTGAATTAAGAAATAACCAATTTATTAATTATTATACCCAATGCCCTGCTTTGTGGTATGTAAACCGTAGTGCCCATCCGTCCATCCGTTCACAACTTTTTCGTTAGTCTTCTCTTACTTCTTACTTATCACATCCAGTTGATATTTTGGCAGAAGCGTTTTATAAGTGAGTCGCACTGATTTTTCCAATGCTATAATTTTCTTTTATTCTAGTCTATCTACAGTGGAGACTTCTCCACTATATGTACAACAATGTATTGCTCCAGCCCGTCGAACCCGTCATCCTGTCAGTCAGTGCCGGTATCTGACGGTACATTATGTGGAAATCAGAAGGTAATTATCTCCCGTTCATACAAATTCCATTTTCAGCATAAATCACACAATTCTTCTAAATTTATTTTAAAATATTATTTTATGTAATAAAGGATAATGATGCTCTTGTGTAATTTATGATTTAACTCCAGAGTTGTCTATTTTTCGAACAAAACACGATATTTTGGACACACTAGTTGAAGTATTATCACAGTATCCTAGGAAATGCACCTTTGTGTCTTGAGATTTAGAATTAATTGAATTGGTTATTTTTACAGTGGTGTGTATCGAGCGTGTGCACCGCTGATTCTAATGCTCCTACTGCAGACGGTGAGTATCTTTATCATTGTATATGATGTCAAAGGTAATTTTTTAGGGCGAATAGAAGTGTACGATAGAAAATACATTCTCAACATTTACCTTAACTGTATAATATGATCAGATAAACCTTGTATTTCATAAGGAATTCAAAATATATAACTAGAAAAAAATGGATAAAACTCACTGAGAATATACATATTTCTCTACCAAGAAGCTATATGGTCAAAATATAAACAAAGAATTATCAAGGGAACCAAGGTTATAGCGGCAACCGAAAGAACGCAATCCAGGGACAAAGACCAGACATGGAAAACAGACACACCAAAGAGCATGAAAAAACGAAAATAATCCATACAAAATAACAAAAGCAAGTGAGCAACTCGGACTCCACTAAAAACTGGGAGCATGGACCAGGTGCACCGGTAGGGTAAAGTTATTCAACAGGAGGTTTTAACCTAAACACACAATACAAGGCATGCCTAAATCAAAATATCACGTGGTTGTGATAAGCGGTGGCAGAGAAAATTATAGTGAAATAGAATTTCAAACTAATATGGTTAAAACATAAACGAAATCGTTAAATAGGAAGTTGATGACAAACCAGTCTGAATTCAAATCACTCGTACGTACATGTATCTACCAAAATAAATGTCGGACGGATACACGGACATATATGCTTTCTGCTTTTAGACATGATCAACGTGAGATCGACTTAAACACCCTTTGTGATTCCCACCTGCAGGAGTTTCAAGACAACATATTTTGCCTTCCTGATAATTCTGAAAATAGACCTGTTCTGTTTCCAAATTCGAAAATTGTTGCAAGCTACAAAACATTCCCATTTACAGAATATTTGATTTCAAAACACGGAACTTAAATTACAGATTCTTAAAACGTTTATTTTTATCTGTGTTACAGGTATTTTGCTTGAACCTAAACATTATTGTAACTTTTGATGCCTAATACCAAACAATGTGAGAATAATACCCCAACCTCAAAATAAAACAGAAAGAAAATGGTCTTAATCATTAATAACTGGAATAAAATAAGATTGGAATGAGTTATTGACATTAACTTTAAAAAAAAATAGATATAAGGCTTACTGTACCATATTTGAATTGACGAAAAACAAACAAAAACTAGAACATAAAAAAAAAAAAAAAAAAAAAAAAATAACAAGGAAACCAATTTAGATCTAAAGATATCATAGGCATAGGTTGTCAATATTAACTGAAATAAGAATACTATTGAATACGTCTACTTTTACCTCTGCTTATTTTACCATTTGGTACTATGTAAACCTTTTTTCTTGTTTTATAAAGAGTAATTATGTAATTAGTTTCATTATTGTCTTTTTAAGAATCATGCCTATACGGAGATAGGGTTGGAGCCTTTTTCTCTAATGGATGGACATGTGCAGATATGGTTGCGAATGCTCCAAACAATTGTCCATCCTTTTCTGTTGATTGTTGTGCTTCATGCGCATCATATTTATCAACGACAACAACAACAGCATTATCGACAACGTCGCAAACAACCACAACTACAACACCATATACAACACCAACAACGATAGTTTCCTCAACAACCCTACCAGTTCAACAAACAGGAGCAGATTTGCAATGTGAAGCTGCGTTAGGTTCCGGTTCCTTTTTGTGTCGAGTAAGCCTATATGGAACACACATTTCTTACTAGTATAAAGCGGATGTAACCTTTAAGGTTAATCCATAGATGAGACTCGTTTATTTACCATGACGGTATCAGTTGGAAATGATGGCATTTTTTTTATGTTCAGATTGTGTAGTTCGTAATTTAAGTTATCAAAATACGAAACAACTCACAAACTTCAGTTGTATTCAAAATTGATCATGGTAACCTTTAAGTGTAACGGACTTAAGTGATCATCCTCCTTTTTAGTTGATGGAAAGTTTAAGAGTAATCAAGGGAACCAAGGGTAATAAGATATTAATAAATATGAAAACAGTAGTTTCTTTACTAAAAATCTGTATTTCTAAAATAATTTGTTGTAACATCTGAATCAGCTACATGTAAGCAGTTCGTTGCCGTAGGTCGATATGTAAGTTTATGGATGAAAATGTATCAATTTATTGAGCAAGAAAATGTTCCAAACTGATGCGCGACTGTGCTCTTTAGACCACAGTCATATTAAAAAAGTGATGAACACATGACCAACATTTCGTGCAACACATAGGCTGCGTTTAATAAAAACGTATGAAGAAACTGGTCCTATTAGAGTCGAAATAAATCACGGAAACTCCATCTTATCATTTTTACATACGTCTGGCTATTAATGTCGTTATATAATCTATCCCTATTGCTCGGGATAAAACATTGCAGTATAAATGGCCATCCCGCGATAAAACAATTATAAAATGGAGTTCCCGTGATAAATGTTAGTGGTGGTGCTAAAAACTTTTCGTAGAACGTGATTTTTAAAACCATCGCAAACAGGAACACTTTTGAATATTTCGGTCTAGGCTTGACTTTACGATAAGAGTGAAATGTACTAATTACTTTTTACACATCTTTTAGTTGATTTTCCATAACAAAGTACTATACTTCATTTTTAGTCTCTGTACAGCGGGGAATTCTCCACTATATGTACAACAATGTGGTGTTCCAATCCGTCAAATACTTCATCATGTCAGTCAGTTCCGGCATCTGATGGAACTTTATGTGGAAATCAGAAGGTACGTGTTTGCTGATTTTGTATTCTTTTAAAAATGGAAAGATGGACGTTAATCTGATAATACAAACGAATTTCTGCTGTTTTACTTGCAAAAACACTTGTTGATTTTGGATAAATGAAGTCAAGAGAAATTAATATATTCATTCGAAGCGACGACTTGTGATAAAATCGACGTCAAGTGGTTGTCATTGTATTTAAATTGATTGAGTCAGAAGATTGAAGAATCTTGTTATTTTTACAGTGGTGTATATCGAGCGTATGTACCGCTGATTCTAATGCCCCTACTGGAGACGGTGAGTTGTAGAAATGCCATTTATTTGGGCTGGATATCATCAAAGCAATGTTCGATAACAATATTATATTCTACTGTAATTTTTTTTTACCAAAATAGAGTTTGAAATCTCGAAATCAATTTACAGCTGTCATTTGAAAAAAAAGTTTCTTCACATTTACAAGCCCGATTAATACACGTAACTACACGTTGTCTTAACACTATTTCCAGAGCTCAGCTACGTATTTACAAATCAATTGATTCCAACAATTGATTTGTTTTTGATTAATAAATCTGTTGAGTAATTTGCGATTTATTCCGATAAGTGAACATGTGCATTCTAAGAAATAAAATAAACACTAAAACTGTGTAAAAATAATAAATGTTTATAAATTTACACAATATTTATCTAAGGAATTCGACGAAACTGTTTGACTGTACTTAATTGTTTTCATCTATGCCATTTTTAAAAAAGAAACATGTTTATACGGAGATAGAAAAGGAGCCTTTTTTACAAATGGGTGGACATGCGCAGACATGGTTGCAAACGCTCCAAACAATTGCCCGACCTTTTCCGTTCAATGTTGTGCGTCATGTGCTCCATACCTTACATCGAGTACACCTTCATCAACATCCTTAGCGACCACAGTACCAGTGCAAGTATCGGATGCAGATGCCCAATGTGAAGCTGCATTAGGCTCAGGATCTTTTCTTTGTCGAGTAAGAAAGATTTATGCTTTATGCGGTTGTTGACTTTGACAAGATTGAAGTAAGCATGATCAAAGTTGTAAAGTTCATGTTTAAATATTTAAAGACAGATTAAGCATGAAAGAGGACACCATCATTAGTAAGAGAAGCCCATTTACAAGCTACAAGTATTGCATTTTAACATGAAAATAATATGATTTAGTAATTGAATACATAAACGTTTTGTACATGACCTAACAACCTAAGTTATTGAAATATGAAATAAACTGGAATCTTTATATCAAAACTGGTCTCGTGGTATCCCGATTACCGGAACTGTGCTTGTAATAAAATCGCACGCAGTGACCGTGTTTTTTACAGATTCGATGAATCAAAATACAAAGATGAAACTACGTATTGAAAATTCCAACCGACCTCTATGAAGACAAAAAGTTTGGATAAACTATCATCTATATTGAAAGAAAAGATTCACAAATATATTGATCTCTTATTGGAAAGCATACAGAATAATTTTTTCAGAGAAAAAATACAACATATGTATATAATCAAACACGTTTTTCATGTGTCTTTAAAGAACACACACAAAAAAAAACTTTTGTAAGAATTTTGCCTGTTTGCTAGACAAATAAATGAAAAAAATTGAAACTTGCCTTTTGGGAAGATTAAAAAAACTGTACATTTCAGTCCCTCTACAACGGTGACTTCTCCACGATATGTACAACTATGTGGTGTTCAAATCCTTCAAATTCGTCTTCATGTCAGTCAGTACCAGCATCTGATGGAACATTATGTGGAAATCAGAAGGTAATACAAGATCAAATACATCAATTTCATGTTTTTGTTCGATGTGTTTATTATTTGTATAGTCGTTATTCCTGCATTATTTTATTTGTTCTGTGTGTCTATTTGTGTAGATGTCCCAGGATCATGTTATTTGTTGTGTGTCTATTTGTCTAGTTGTAGTCCCTGGATAACGTTCTTTGTTATGTGTCTATTTGTCTAGTTGTTGTCCCTGAATAACGTTCTTTCAGATTACCGTTCTAATCCTGGTAACTTTGACTGTATACATGATCTTAATGCTAACATACAAGTTTAAACGACTTTTTGGCTGATTTAAAAGGTAAATATATAAGAAAATAAGTGCTTTATAGTATTACTATAAGCAGAGGTTTTTGTAATGATGTTTATTGTTTTTTAATGATATTTTATGTACACAAATTGTTTCTTTGATTTCTATCTTTCCATTTTATGTAGTGGTGTTTATCTGGAGTATGCACCGTTGACTCAAACGCTCCTGCTTCTGCAGATGGTAAGTATCTTGTACAAACTGGTATATGTATTCATTAGTCTTTAAAAAAGATAACAACTTCAAGACATTCCCATAAAATCTGACAATGTATAATTGTTGCAAATATCGAGACTTATGAATAAACGAGTATGCATTAGAAGTAAATTAGTAAATGTGGTATTTGATAATGCTGTCTTCTTGACTGTTTTTTCCAGAGTCTTGTCTCTACGGAGATCGAAAAGGGGCATTTTTCACAAATGGATGGACATGCACAGATATGGTTGCAAACGCACCAAACAATTGTCCTAACTTTCCGATTCAATGTTGTTCATCATGTGCACCATATTTTACAACGACCACTTCTACGTCAACAACAACTACCACTACATCGCTACCAACAACAACTACAAGTCTACCAACAACAACTACAACATCAACAACTACATCGCCAACATCCACTACCCCACAAACGACTACTTTCACGCTAACTACTACATCAACACTAACAACTACTACCACACCAACGACCTTTACCACACAAACTACCACTACAACACCAACGACTAGTTCAACATCAACAGCTACCACACCAACGACTACAACAACACCAACAGCTACTACAACACCAACTACCACTTCTACACTTACGACCACAACATCGCCAACAACAACAACTGCTACAATACCAACCATTACTACCACACCAACAACCGCTACTGTATCAACTACCACTACGACATCAACAACTACTACCACACAAAATACCACTACAACACCTCCAACTACTACCGTACCAACAACTACAACCACACTAACTACTATGGCAACACCCACAACTACTACAACAACACCAACAACTACTACCACACCAACTACTACAACACCAACAACCACTTCCACATCAACAACTACTACCACACCTACAACTACCACTCCAACGACTACTTCTACAACTACAACTACACCAACTACAACAACAACACAATCAACAACCGGAACGCAAGTAACGGGATCTACAACGACTGAATTCGTCATTATATTTGATCCTGGGAACTTCAGTAAGTACTTATGAATTATAAAAAAATCTGCGTATTTTGTTTGATATGCTATATGACAATAGTAATCTGAACACATAAATGGAGCCTTGAATCTTTAAAAAATAATTCTATTTTTTTAGTGAAACATCATATGCGAATAAACAACTACTACTTCAGCAGAACTATTTAGCTTGTAATGAAAGCGCTAAAATGAATAACAGATTTAACTTTCATACGAACAGAAATTGCATATGTCACAAACCTTACAAATAAAACATCAATACGTGAAAAGAAGAAGGGGATTTATTTTATAAGGAGAGAACTTGTCATGAATAGATAGCTTTGATATCTACAAAGGATAGAAAACTGACATAATTAAGAGGTAACAGTGTATTTATTGTTATTTGATGTTACATTAAAGTTCTGAAAAAGAACAAAGAGATAGACGTTATGAAAAATGTATGCCATGCATATAAGTAGTAGTAGTTGGTTGGAGGAAGTCGTTCCTTAACCTCACCGATTTCAAGTGTCGGAAAATGTTACCAAAATGTTTCTGTACCTAACCGCACCCATTCAAAACAGTTTTTCATAGAAAACAAAGATCCATTTCCTGATCTAATCAGTTAATCGTTCTAATCGCTAAGTACTACACGTTCAGGTGCCATTAGGACAGAAGTTAGGCATTATGTTATGACAGTTGAGATATTCAAATTATAGAACAAATGTTTTTACTTTTTTTGTTATATGTTACTTCAGTCGCGTATGGAAATGGCAAGAGTTATGAAACTCGGAGACAACACCACTCATAAGTTTCATAAAAAACCTTAAAATATGAGATGCTTGGTATAAAAATGTATGTTTTGTCAAATGTCGCAAAACAATATTTGAGTACATATCAAGTATTTCAAGTGTCGTTATCGTCGTAGTAACAGGTAATTTACAAAGAAGCCTTATCGTTAGTAAAATGGTGGAATCTTGTCATAAAATAAATCGTGTATACATTTGATAAAACCTTAAAGAATAGTATTTTAGAAACGAAACCGAAAACATATTTTCATAAGTAAAGGAAAACAAATATTATATATAAATGTATCATTATTTTTCCAGATTCTGGCGCTGGTGGAAGATGTAGCGGAGATGAACTCATTCTAGCCTTTATATCAGTTTTCATTACTTTTATAATAGGATATTAAAGACGATAAAATACTATGTTCACAAAAAGTGAAAATATTGCACACCACTTTCTCCTATTTTGAATGTTCAACAAAATAAAAGAGGACACTGTACCTTAGTCTATTGTGTATATCCGTCACGTCGGCGGCTATTCTTAAATTTGTTAACAGTTCAATTTTAAGTGATTTGATTTGAAAATAATTTGATCTTTCAGCAAGAAAAAAACTTGTTTTCAGCATCAGTTTTACATCCCTGCCAAGTGAAATGTAACGTTTATTTTTTTATATGATTACTTCGTGATTGTTTTCGTTTGCAAGTAATACTTTATTTGTGTTGTTGTTTCGCCAATTGCTCTAGCTTAGTGTAGTGTATTCCTGGTATTTCCTTTTTCTCTCGCTTCTGTCAAACAGTAAAGACCATTATTCTTATTGTGCTTTGTCAAGAAATGAAAAAAAAAAAAAGAAAACTTTTTTTGTTTGAAAATTTATTTTATATATTTATATAAGATATTGACATTTGGTACCACGTGACGTTATTTTACAGTCCGTTCAAGAGCCCCAATATATTATAAAATCAAAAATATGTTCAAATGAATTTAGAATTCGTTTAATTCATTTATCGTTTTATTTACATGACATAATAGAACGTTACATGATAGAAGTATTTGATTGTCTATTAAGACTTAATTAATATCGTATTATCTTCTACAGATAGCACACGTAGCTATTAATATTTCATTCAACTTTTATCTCGCTTTCATCGATTTCTAATCTATTGTATCTCTCCTTCAAAAACACAAGAACTGGAATACATGCTCCGATTGCACCAAGCAGGCACCAATTTTCCCAGTTTGTTCCTAAAAATATTGAATGTAGATTAAGTGATAAGGGTAAAAATGGTAAAAATGCAACATGAATAACATTGATAGAAAAAACATAACATGTAAAAAACATAACATGGAAAAAACAACTTAAAAATCAGCTGGTAACTGGATACAAATGTTTTCCTAAAACATTGAATATATATTAAGTGATATGGGAAAAAAAAACAGTAAAAATGCAACATGAATAACATTGACCAAAACAAAAATAACATGTAAAAACATTAACATGGAAAAAACAACTTAAAAAATCAGCTGGTAACTAGATGCACATGTATACAAAGCTCAATAGATGATACCACTCGATTCACAACCCAGTAAAATATGATGAAATATAGACAAGGCCGTCAATCAGGAAGATAAAATCGCTCCAGTGTTTAGTCTGAGGTTGAAAACCTCGATATAGCATACTTTTAAGATACCAACGATAAGTACTAACAAAAAAGTTGTTAACGGACGGATGGACACCATAATTCACCTCCTACAAAGCAGGGGATTGGTTTTACTTATTGACAGAATGGCTTTAAAAAAAACAAACAATTATTCCCGGAGACCGGTTATGTATTAGTGTTTTATGACCAATTCATCTTGACAGAGTAATTTTGTTTTCGATTCTGAAATGACAGTTTCATTTATATTCAACGCTTTTCCATATTCGTCAAGTACTTAAGGTAGCCTAAGACGTCCACGATCTGAGTAGTGCAAACAAATATAAATTATATTTAGTACTTCTTTCTAAAGAGATAAGTTTGTTTCTAGAAAAGCAGAGGGCGCTTACCCGACCGGTGCACCTGGTCCATGGTCTAAGTTTTTAGTGGAGTCCGAGGTGCTCATTTGCTTTTGTTACTGTGTATGTATAATTTAAGTTACTCTATGTTCTTTGTTGTGAATGTCTGTTTTCCATGTCTGGTCTTTGTCCCTGGATTACATTCTTTTGATTTCCGCTATAACCTTGGTTCCCTTAATTACTCTTTTGCCCATTCCCGAGAACAAATACTATGTTATATTTTTTCATCAACAGAATCGATAACAAGATACTGTAAAGGAATCTCTATACGTTTGTTTGATATTTATCAAAGTAGACTCGAGTCTCTTATATATGCAACCTTAAATATCGTCGGACTATTTACCATGGTTATAGTCTCCATACCTTTGCAGTGCAATGAAAAACATTCTCACCTTTTTATAATTACACTATTTCTAATACAAACATTTTAAATTGCCTTTACTTAATCCTTGTAAAAATCAGATTGCATGACAGAAAAAAAACAACCAAACAAACAAACAAACAAGACTTAATCATATTCATATAACCATAATCAATTATCATTTATTCACGATTTTGATTTTAAAAAATCGTCAAATAACTGACTATTGAAGCAATATGAAAGACTACGACATATACATACCAATGTTTGGAATCATTTGTACCACAAGGAAAATTAAGCCACCAATATTATTCATTAATGTCAACACTAGGTTAGTAATACCCTCCGCTACAGGATACGTCACTTCACATGCCATCTCAAAATACAAAGGAGATGTAGAGCCTCCAAACATACATAGAAGGATAATGGAAGCGTATAGCTGGACTGAAAATATCATTTGTATGGTTAAAAAATTGAATTTGAAATCTAGGTTTAATGCACATCCGATTTCGCTATTTTGCCTAGGTATCGCTCGTTCTTATTACATCACTTCCCTTTTTAAATTAAATTTTTAAATTAGTTTACTGAAATGAGCTGGAGGTGTTTTACTCAGTATTACTCATGTGTTTGAATTGACGGTAATGATAACTTATCTTAATGTTAAGTGATAAATTTGGAACTGCACATTATGTCCTTGGAGGAGACTAATGTTAGCTAACAAAATTGTTTTCAGTTGGACCGAACTCTTTACAAAAAGTTGTTGTTAAAAATCCTCGTCCCTGAATTTTCCCGTTCAAATACAATTCAATTTCAGAAATAGATTTCAGTAATAAAGAAAAACTGTTCAAGACCGTACATAACACAGAAAATGTTTTTTTTTTTGTGTGTGCTACTGGTACATCAGATTCATTTTCCTCATGCTCCTGTTAATTATATAATATAAATTCCTGACACTGCCAAAGTTAAAGGAGATTAATTATGCACAAAAACTCAACAAACAAAGTATGCTTAATAGTCTTCATATGCTTCTGTTTACGCAACTATCGGAGACATTCATCTTCCACAAAAATCAACCAATCAATCAGGAACGGCAACTCTTGCAAAGTTATTTTTCAATTTCATACACAATTTATATAATTTTTAGAATCAGAAATTAAAGTTAATTTTGCAATTTTTTTTTAAATGCACGTATCATCCCTTGTCTGAACTTTAAAAAGACTGATACACATGTACTTACAAAATCAATCACATCAAATTATCAATAAAATCGTCAATTAATATCATACCCGTAGAACTTGGTATACCGCCTTGGATAAGTAAGGTGAACCAAACTAAAGATCCCGAAGCCCCACAGTACAACACCAACAGAAATAACCGCATATGTTTGGAAAACACATCTGCAAACCTATTAAATAAAAGTGTTATTGATGATTAGAATTTAAAATATAGTGGGCATTCAAACTGCTACGTTTATCAGTATTTTCCTTTTATTTTATGATATAAATGATTGCTTATATTTATTCAATAATTATTTTAACTTTTGTCATATAAATGTTTTGTTTTTTAATAGTTTACTATTAAACCATCTCCTCTAACTTTGGCAGTGTCAGGAATTTATATCGATAGTTACGTAAACTAAAGCATATGAAGACAATTAAGCTTCCCTCGCATCTACCCTAAAGAGATTGAATAAAGGATACTACAGACATTGTGAAGTCAGCATCATATCTTCACCTACACTTGGAAATCGATGGTAAAGAAAACAAACTATTAACCAAACTTTACCAAACGCTTACCCTACCGGTGCACCTGGTCCATGCTCCCAGTTTTTAGTGGAGTCCGAGTTGCTCATTTACTTTTGTTATGTTGTATGTATGATTTTAGTTACTTTATGTTCTTTGTTGTGTGTGTCTGTTTTCCCTGTCTGATCTTTGTCCCTGGATTACATTCTTTTGATTACAGCTATAACCTTGGTTCCCTTGATTACTCTTACTACAAACGTGATGACTTTCAGAATTGTCAACTTTCCGAGTTGCTCATTTGCTTTTGTTACTTTGTACGTATAATTTTAGTTTCTTTATGTTCTTTGTTGTGTATGTCTGTTTTTCATATCTGGTCTTTGTCCCTGGATAACATTCTTTTGATTACTGCTATAACCTTGGTTCACTAGATTATTTTTGAACTATAGAATTATATGCACGTGGTATAAAAATGAGTTATACATTTAAGTAATACTTCATTAGAGATATGATTGCAGAAATGGAATGTGTTGTCATTCTTACTTTTGAGACATTCCTACTTTAAGTCATTTGGAAATTGCTTATGTTATTCAAAGGTTATTACACACTCTACATATGTAACGCCCATATAAAGCTTTTAATGACGTCTTGTTATATGGCTTTCTTTTCACATAAGTTTTAAAAATCAGAGAAAATTGGAGAACTGCAAAGCTCCCTAAGTATTATTAGATTCTGAATGAAGTGTTTCTATTTTCTGTTTTTTTCTGTCTCCTGTTTTTCGTAGTTCTACTTTAGACATATTCGATATAATTTCGAATGTATATATTATTTATTTTATATAATTTCACAATCAAAGTTATAATTGAAATGAAGGCGTTTAAATAATGAAAACTAGATGATGCACACATAACTCTATAACTGCTTACTTGGCAACAACTAAAGAAATAATACAACCAGCTGCTAAAGAATAGAATCCAAGCCACCCAGCTTCATCCTGAAAAGAGTTACTGACAATAGAAGAATTCAATACTTCAAATAGATTGTGGAATAGATATCGAGCTTGGAAATCGATCTAGTGATTTACTTCCATTTTATACTTTTATCGACTCGAATGATCTATGTTTCATTTGTTTATTTTCTGTTTTTGTAAAAAAACAAAATTTCTAATGTCCTTGTGCGTGTATTTGTTACAGGTACCAGTTATTGTAAAGGTAAGTATTAAAATATTTTGGTTGAAACAAAATACGTGCGCTTTCCCCTTGAACAATTTGAAGTGACCCATATTTACAACGGGCTGTGACGTATCACTGACCACATTGATAAGTCAGGATCAGCGGTTAAATAAAGTTAAACTAATGTTGGTACGTCAAACTATTGTTTTTCAAAAAAGGACTCAATGGGTAGACTTTAGAAAGTGTAAGCTGTTATTTTCGATAAATCAATACGCCACTAATTACCATTAGTCCAAAAAGAGCTAACGAAAAACCTTAGTCATTTTTATACACGTTATTCTTTTTAATGTACATCCACAAATCTTTGTTTGGTTTTCGTTTGTCCCTACACCAGTTTAATTTTTGACTCTACTCTCCTCTTTCGTCATAGTGATGAATTGAGACTTCAAATTTCTATTGTTCATTAAGCCCATACATGTATGTTTGTCGCAGCTGTTGGTCGAAAGAAACCGTTTAGATGGGATTTTTTTCTTGGGTGTCTATTGCACGCACTCGAGACATGTTTCTAACGACCAGCGAAATATTTTGTGAATGCATTGTAAATTGAAATATTAACAGCTACAATAACACCTGGGCTATCTGTTCCCCGTTTCCGTTGTTTAAAACCTAAATTATGTTACATAGTAGAAAATGTTATATAACTGATGAAGAAAAATTAGCAGCTTCAGAAAACTATCGGCTGAAAGAAAAAAAAACGAGTAACATCATCATACAACTAGTAACCTAAGACTGGCTTGACTAACGTATGTATACTGATCTGAAAAGATTGTGCATTCTGTTGGAATCTGGTGGCTATAGAACAAAATGAAAAGAAAATATGAATAGTGAAAGTTTTTTTTTGTCATCTTTTGTTAATACTAACAACGTGTTTTATTATTTTGTTAAAGAATTGCATGATTTGAAATGAAAATTTACATTATTATTGGTCTGTACCCTATCATTAACCAGTATATATACGTTGCCGGTTTCATTTCTAGTAAGGGACCTAAAGGGTACTGTTTTCTCTGTAATCAAAGCATGTACCTCTCCTATTCCATGTGGTTTGAGTATGACATCGAGAACACTTTGCCAACAGCCTAGAACGCCAAGGGAAACCCCATATGTCATACAAATCAACCAAAATTTTGGATTTCTGTAAATATTTCAAAGTATTAACTTAAATGATATAAAGTCTAGCTACGATAACGCCTAGGATATCTGTCTCCCGTTTCCGTTGTTAAAAAACCTTAATGCTATATTTCAATGTGTTAATGAAAATAGAACGTTTGATAAATATGTGTGTTTAATTGTGTAATATTTTTGTTTCCACAGTGGCGGGATTTTAAAGAGAGCCATTAAAGTTATTTAACCCCGCCGCATTTTTGTGCCTGTCCAAAGTCACGAATTCATGGCATCTGTATGTCTTGTTTCATTTTTAACATAGTTAATTTTATATGTCACTTGAGTATGTAGTGGCAACTCTTTCGCTGTACCTATAAATAGTGATGTGCTACAGCTACAGCCTGCCCTGTAGTATGAAGATTTCCTCGTCGTTCATTGAAGACCAATGGGTTGCCTTGGTCTGATGTATTAACCCGTTTTGGTTGTAGTCTTTTGACATACACACCTTACCTATTCTCGTTATATTGAATAAACAAGGCACATAAGCTGACGTCTAGAATATGGATTCTGTTATATGGTATAATGTGCAACACGTCTTATGTCCATAATTCGCCAACGGAATATTGATCATATATAGACCTTTCTTTGTACATATTTCTTATGATGATATCGCACGACTTATTCTCTTTAATAGCGGTACGAATATAGTTATTATGGTGCCCGTCCGTCCGTTCATCTGTTCACAAAGTGTTTCCGTTACAGTTTTGTTTTTATATCCTATATAATGGACTTTGGGATGGAGAAAGGTGGTAGCTTTTAGTTAGCTTACCACTCCAGAACAGGATCCAGAAATTTTGCAAATGGAGTGGCTGCTTTCATGCTATTTTAAGTCAATTATTCCCCAAATACTAAGCCATATTAGCGATAAGAAAGGTTCGGGATCCTTCTTC
This sequence comes from Perna viridis, assembly GCA_037379345.1. NCBI lineage: Eukaryota > Metazoa > Mollusca > Bivalvia > Mytilida > Mytilidae > Perna > Perna viridis. Next base: position 3,601,551 of record CM074520.1, read on the forward strand.
CGGGAACAACTCACCAATAAACTCTGCTTTAAAGATACATATAAGATCTTTTATTAACAATGCATTAATAATGTTATTGATATTGCAGCACATGAAATGAAATAATCTACCAACCTGAGTAATCGTTTTATTCCGTCTACAAAATCGACTCTTTCTTTTGCAGCAGAAGCTGTTGGTGGTAATTTAGGTTTGTCCGGAAAATATATTACAACCAACAATAAAGCGACAACTGATACTCCAAACTCTGGTAAACAAGAAAAATCTCATCGATGAAATTAGAATATCATTATGAGAAACAATTGAGGCTAATAACAAAATTACCGAACTGATAAAATCCAGTCAAAAGGAATAGTTTAAAGGAAAGGCCTTCCTTCCAAAACTATCTACAGATCTCTGAGGTATTTGTACAAGTCTCTGTAAAGATCATGGAGTGGGTGAAACATGGTAAGAAACAAACCATCATTTTGGAAGTTTAATTTGACTATATGCACCACCATCAGGATTGAGGATAAAAGACAAGATTTTATATATCACTTAGGTTGATTGAGATATGATACAAGTGAAATACAATGAAAATGAACATTTCAAGGGCAAGTAACACATTTTTGTAAAAAACAAATTGAAAATTGTCTAAGCAAATCCAGTGATGTAGAGATCAAATAACGATCTTTTCAAATACAATCATTTTCCCATGTTGTCTCATTCTTACAAACACTTACACTCAACTACTGTGAACCATGTTTTTAAAAAAAAATAATTATTTTTTTACTTTTTTTTCAAAGACGAAATGTTTGATGAAATCACAAACATTTGCCGCATCAAAAATACCTACTCGTCAGTCATTGTCATCCCGAAAGTCGGGAAATTTAATATTTGCCCAGTATTCTACTTAGCTATAAACAAAAGTGCCTCATCATTTTTTATTACTAAAATATCCCTTCTAAAACAAGAAGGAACAGAATGGAAAGAGGAATTGAAAAAAAAGTCATTACCACTGTGTTGGTTATTTTGAGGAGAAACAATGAAATTGAAAGTAGAATGATGCGATTATTACTCACCATAGTACATCAGCTTCATAATTTCTTCTCTTTCATTGTGGATCCTGGTGTCTGAAATCCAAACAGATGATATGTATTTGTATTATACGCCCTTATTTTGTCCTTCGTTGATAGGATTTTAACACATGGTGTATCATTCATACTTTCCAGTTTCACTTATGGTTTGATTGGCAAAATAAATTAGTTGGGAAAGAAAATTAATAATTAACATTTAAAGCCTGTTTACTTGATCAAAGTTTGTCCTACTATTTTAAAGTTTTTGCTGAATGTTTTGCCAAAGTTGTCTGTAAATGCGATCAAGGTTGATTTATGAATACCCAATAAATGGACGGGAAATAAATCACACAATGCTGTTTGTTTTTTAATTAACATTCCGAAAATTTATTTTGATTATTCAAAACCCATCAAAGTCCATCATAGTTAATTACAAATTAAAGGTTGAGTTCTGCTCCATCTTATTCCCTCAAATAGTTTTATACACATTTACACGGTAGAAAACCACTCTGCTCTTCTGTGATTGTTATTCTTATGCTAATTTTATGATATGAATATCATGTTGTATCCAATATTAAAACTGATTTACCATTATTGCTTGTGATATTCAGGTAACCTGCACTAAAATAAAAAAGAAAAGATACAGATCTATATTATGCATATAAAGAAGGCAACATATCACTATTTAAAAAAAATGTCCGTATATGTCAGCCTTTTGGTGAAATAAATGTAGCTAGCGAGTGTTCAGAGATATGCACTATCTCCGAAGAGAAAAACATCCTTAATGGCCAAAATTTGTATTATTTGAAAAGAAATGTTTGATAACAAGGACAGTCTGAAGCAATGTTTTTGTGATGTAAATCTGATCATACCTGGAATTCATATATAGTGACGTTGTATTGTCGTTATCAGGATGATCAGGAACAAAGTATGGACCTAAAATTGAGTGTAATTTAAAATGTTAAACAATCGTGTTTCAATGCATTTTTTAAGGTTATCTAACAATTGCTTAACCAAATTCTATGGTCAGTACAAGATCAATTAAATGTGGTGTTACACAGAGTTCTTAAACAACAATTATGCTAATACATATTATTCGATTTTAGGCTTTGCTTAAAAGGGACGGAGCTATTTGTATTCAAAGAACGACCTTGGTCATAGTGTGTTTTTTTTTATATCATTGATGTCACGAACAACGGGAATATACGAGAATTCCCATTAAACACCCAGTTCATTCATGTTGAACTTCCTTACTGCGTACGTCATTTCGGCATTACGAAAACTATTTTGAGCCAGTTCATCTACATATTTAGATTGTGTCTAATGCTCCGATCCTAAGAAAACTGTGAGAATTTGTATAGCGTTCTTTGGCATACACGTTTATCAAACTTTTGTGCTAAAATAACAAACAACTTAGAATGTTTCATCAACTTTACCTATTATAAATGAAATACCAACTCCAATAGAGTTTAATATTGCACCGATGGCTGTGGAGGTAGTTCGTTCATTTGCAGGGAACCAGAGTGCCGATAAAGCAGGTGGTACACCCATTGCTACTGGTCCCGCTAATCCATTTAGTAACTGGCCTATGTTGATAGTCCTAGAGGTTATCAAATAAATCACAAGTGTTATATTAGTTCGTAATTTGATACAATGTTCAGTTTATTCGTGATAATTGTTATTTCTTAGAACATCACAACAGAGTTGGTCGAAGCACATGTAAATACATTGACTTTCTAAGGAGTCGACATATTCAATGTTTTGTTTTTATAGTTTCAACATTAAACTGTTTGCAAGTAATACATTTCGGATATGGCACAAATAACATGTTTATATACATATATCAAATTTGAAAAGATGACTTATTTCAGTGTGTTGTTAGTTTGCGAATTAAATGAGAAGATGACAATGGCGAACTTTGTTTTAAATATTATACCATTTAATGTAGTCAGGATTATCTGTAATACATCGTACTCCTGCTCCAGCAGCTACCAGAATCGCAGCAATAAGAGTTGCCGGTCGGAGTCCTATAATGTAAATCAAACTATCAATGGAAATCGGTTTCGTGTTATTAAGCACGATCGCCTTAAGCATGACGTACACCTCCTCATCTACGTTGATTTCGGATAGACTTTTGAAGCTATTTCTATAAGTGATTAATTGAGTAATTGAATGTATTTTCAGTTTAATCGTCTGAGTCATATACTGCATATAGTTAATTTGTACACAATTACTCTTTCTACTTGATCGACACGCCGAGTTAGAGTTTTAATTGGCTCAAAGAAGCAACAACCCAATGGTAGGCTTGTCATTCCCTTTGACTACTAGTCTTCTAATCGTTACTCTTTCAATATTACAGCGCATGCTAAAGCAGTGACTATCATTTCTTGAAATCTCTGTTATAACTATGACCAGTCACACAAGAGGTGATGATACAATAGTAGCAGTTAATTAAGTAATCTTCTCAAACATTAATCTGCCTTACGTCCGAGTTGATGCATGCCTTTGCGTCTGTGGTCAGATTTGTACAAATGTTATTGTAATGTGATTTTATGCATAACAGAATTGACTATACTATTTACTTGCATCTAACTCAATAAAACCTCAGAAATTAACTTTTTCATGGCACACATTTTACCTTTTGTATCAACAATCCATGCAGATGGGAAAGTAGCAATTAGGTAGGCAATAGGTCCCCAATTAGCAAATAAAGCAATATCTCCATCAGTCCATCCAAATGCTTCCTCACTAGATGCTGCTATTGGACCCCATGTATTCCATAGCCCACCTTGCATCAAAGCGACAAGGGAAAAAGCAAGAAGGACATACCACCGTCGTTTGTAGACCTTGATTTCTTGTGATTGTTTATTGCTGTTGACGACAGCGACATCTGGAGTCCCATCGTCGTTTATTATAACTGCACTGTTGTTATGTGAGTACAACGAATTAGAAACAATTTCCGTTTCATCATGCTTTAAAAGATCACAATTCGAGTCCGTATTCATCGTTATATTGTAGACATAAACCTTAAGGAGACCATTTGCTATTTAAGGTGTCAAACCTATACGTCAAAAGATGTTACTTAGTTTCACCCGCCTGGAAATTTTAAAGCAAAGAGATAAACCATATTTTTTGCTAATGACTAGCTCTTAGATAGACGTGTGACATATCAAGAACAGTGTGATTAATAAACAGATTTGAGAGAAAGGACTATATTGTTTAATGTAGAAATTGGACAAAAATGCTATACAAAGTAATTATATAAACTGTTTTAACTACTTTTTCAAGTAGGTATAAATGATTACATTGTCAAGTTTTTCATGATTAAATGTGAGTAAAAATCATAAATTGTAAAGAGACTAAGAAATTTAAAAAAAGGAATATCAAAAGAGTAACACGATGCTATTTAAAGCATTAAGTACCGAAAATATACTGAATTTAATAAAGATCAAGAAATATTTGGAAGTTGCAATGTTATTGTAATTTTTTTTGCTAATAATATTTTGTTGTAGATAGAAATATAAAGCGATGAAGTCACATTAAATCAACCTATCTCAAGGGAAAATATGTCTTTATTACAATGCGGCTGAAATAACTCTTTTTGACATATTGTGTTAAAGTATCCAATACAAGGCACATTTTTTAAGGAAGGATTTCTGCATATTGTCATTTGTTCACATTCAAATATAAGTTTTTTATCATTTATGAGAATAAACGCATTTTGTTAGCTTTAAATCGTCCAATTTTAATTTATCGTGTTTTTCTCATCGGCATATGTTATAAATAAAACTAGCATTTTAATGAAATACTGTACCATGGATTTATTTTTGTTTATTCTGTCTCGTAGTGTTACGAGTAAAACATTTTCAATTTGTATTAGATCTGCTTTTGATTAGTCTAAATATGAATGCATTAAATACCAAAAGAACTGTAATATTGTTAAATAGTGCTTGCAGAGGTAATTTTGTAGGGTTACAATAGAATGCGTCACATACCATATTTTAGTGTTCAGTAATTCAGATATGAAAATCTTATATTATACAAACAATGAAACCTGTATATGTACAAATTAAATACGGTCATATTTGTGTAAGTGATTAGATACGATCCACTACACAAACTCACAGACACATCTATATATAGATGTAGATACATTACTTGATATCAAATTTATATTATTTTCATATCATTCGTTATGTTAGAACTTGCCGTAATTACACAGACATCTTGTGCCGCTATAGACTTCTAACAATTAGGCTTCTGGAACAAGGTTATGTTGCTATAAGCTTGAAGTCATCACTATAGACATTGTATTGTCGTCATCATGAACGCATGAATCATTACGGTGCATCTATCTGCACAATAAGATCCGATTTGGTCAACGTGACATTGTGTTCCTTTCCTCTTTCATCTACCCGGTCTCGACTTTTAATGAGCAGCTCGGTGGTTGTTTCTAAAAAAGCCGAGGACGCTTACTCTACCGATGCACTTGTATCAATTTTCACGGTTTCAAAAATGATAATCGTCATATTGTGTTAAAAACCGGACACTTTTTCCGAGCTTTCCTGCCAATCACGAAAATTAAAACGTTTACAGCAATAAGTTGCTTAAAAAAATTATTTAACATATTGCTACCTTGATACAACAAAATTATTTTATTTGATGTAAATATTTACTAAATCAAGGTTTATAAAATGCTAAGCTGAGAGTTTTTGAGATATATAGACAATTTACACCTATATTTTTATATAAAGAAAACGAGAGGGCTTTTACTGGACACGTTGTGTGTATTCATTTCACCTGTTTTCCAGTGACATTTAAAATACAATTTTTTTCTTCTTTAAAAGTGTTTGCATCCTTTCTATCCATCAGTTGTTGTCCAATTTGTCGTGCACAGTTTTCAAATTTCTGTTTTTCATTTCAAATGTCTATATCAAATATTACGTTGGAACACAAAAATCTAGACAGAGTGTCAACCTCTACTGCAAAGCCATATATTGACACATTCTAATTCTTATTCCATGTTCATATACCCTCTTGCAATGTTTAAAACCTGTATAAGATATCATAACATATCTTGTTTTGCAGGCTCAGAAATCAAACTTTCATCCATATAATAGTAATTGGAAAAACTTCGAAGTGTGCATGCCTGCTTGATGCTCTATAATAATTTTAAAAAATGTAAAAGTCCTTTTTCATATTCTTGAATTTTACTTCGTTTTTCTTATAAATATGTAATAGGAGAAGTAACGGTCTAACCCGACAAACTGGTTTTCTTTCCGATCGGAAAACGGAGAGGAGAAACCTTCAAATTCAAATATTTATTCTTGCTGCGGTAAGTACTTTATTTCAAAACATTTAGGTATTTACGAAAGTGAACATATTGTCATTTCCCTAATGAGACCGCCAATCAGGTTGGCGTGTGTTGATGGGTTACGTCCGTTAAAAAAACCTTGCTAGAATGGCTTGCATTGTATGTTGAATTGTTTCAGTATTTCCTGTATGCACTCAAGAACCTATTTAATTTCTAAATGATTTTAGTTCTTTGTTTCATACAGAGTTTCAGTCCTGCTAATTTACAAGTTTGATTAAAATGCATGGCTATTGAACTTGCCCTAAGATCTTTTTAATATGCATTATTTAAAAACATTTAAGTGTAGTTTAGAAATAATGTTACCCATACACAAACATATGCTGTCATAATAGAGAAAATGCCATTGCCGGCCTTGAGCAAAGTTCAATGCAATAAAAACCTGAAGAATTGTCAAAACAGACCACATACAATGTTTCATTTTATTGTCTGTTACGTTTTCCATACGTCAACATATTAATTTTAAAGAAATTCATTGCTGGTATAAAACCCCTAAGTCCGATATCAAGATCTTGGGCTTACAGCAACGCCAATATTAAAAGGTTCATTTATCTGTAATTGTATCTTTAACTTTGTTAGATACACTCAGAAAAATGACGACAAATGAAATCAACCAGCATCTAATGTTGTTTCAATTTCTATGAATAAAAACTCTCCATACCCATGGGTTTGTCTCTCTTTTAGAAGTGGCCTTAAGGAATATTTACACTTTATATGACCTCGTGGTGACCTCTGAAGTACGTTTTGTAGTTTATGTTATACACATCACTTGCGTTTTGCCATAACAGATCTTTGTTTCCATTTCATATCATTTTTAGCTTTTCTGTCTCCATGGAAACCGTAGAAGGATTTATTCAATTTTTTTTTAAGGCAGAATATATATTCAAAAATATTGTTTATGTATGTTAAATACGGGTATATTAGTGATAAGATGCGATATACTCAACAATAACACAGACACATACATAAATATGTAGGGAAATTTCTCAAGATATGAGGTTGACCCCATAGAGTCAGTATTGTCCCTTTTCAAGTCCCAGAAACTTGAATTGTTTAAAACAGAAAACTAAGGGCTTAATTAGTCTGTTTTGGATTCTAGTTTCAATTCATTATAGATTATTTTTATTTTATAATATAAAACTTGAATTACTTGATTTGTTAGATATAGACTACTTGCTGAACCAATGAAATAATTGAAGTACGAATCATAGTACAGTGATATCTCATTTCTGTGTTAATAAAACAAGCGGCTGTCTTTTTTTAAGATAGTGATCGTTTTTAAATCTAGATCAGGGTTTGCACCTGAATATCTCATGAAGATGTGAATGCTTTCATTAAGCTATCAAGATTTAAATCATGTTTTTAAAAACTAGTGGTTTTCTAGATAAACAAAGCACATACTATATTTCTTTTGATTCATGTGATACTTTTAATTTTGAAATAAAATACAGGTAAATAATTTACCGAGAAAATTTTCATAATTTATAAAGAGTAATCAAGGGAACCAAGGTTATAGCGGTAATCAAAAGAATGTAATCCAGGGACAAAGACCAGACATGGAAAACAGACATACACAACAAAGAACATAAAGTAACTAAAATCATACATACAAAGTAGCAAAAGTAATTGAGCGACTCGGACTCCATTAGAAACTGGGAGCATGGCCCAGGTGCACCGGTAGGGTAAGCGTCCTCTGCTTTTCTAGAAACACCCGCCGACTTGCTCATAAAAAAAGTCAAGTCCGGGGTAGACAAACGAGGAAATGAAAACTATGATCCGTTGAATAAATCAGTTTTCATGGTGCTGATGGAAACACCATAATGATACACGAGTTCATGATGACGACCATAAAACTTCTGTCGTGATGACTTCAATCTTGTAGCAACATAACCCTGTTCCAGAAGCCTATTTGTTAGAGTTCTAGCGCGATACAAAAAGTCTGCGTAGTTTCGGCAAGCTCTTCCATAACGTATGAGTTATGATATGAACACTTTATACGCAGGAGCCGAAGGGATGTTGCCACAGATGAAAGGAAAGTTGACAATTCTGAATGAAAAGTCATCATGTTCGTCGTAAAGTTTGGTCAATAGTTTTCCTTTACCATCGATTTCTAAGTGTAGGTCAAGATATGAGGCTGACTTCACAATGTCTGTAGTATCCTTTATCTCAAATTCTTTTGGGTAGATGCGATGTATCAAATCCCCGAAATTAGGATTGTTTAAAGATAATACGTCATCTATATAGCGGAAACTGAGATTGAAGGATCTAGCCAAACGATATTCTTTCTTTCTGATCAGATCAGCTATAGAGTCAGCATCATAAGAGTGAAGAAATAGGTCAGCAAGTAAAGGGGCACAATTTGTTCCCATTGGAATGCCGACTGTTTGTTAAAAAACGCGGCCACCACACTGGACAAATATGTTGTCGATTAGAAATTCCACCATTTTGTAAACATCTTCATCTGTATATTTGGAAGATGATTTGGAATTATGTCTTACAAAGTATGAGGAATCTCTACCAAGAACTATATATTTGTATGTAGGTGTACCATCTTTTTTGGAAAAAAACAACGATGTATAATGTTTTAAGTCGGGATTTTAACTGAGTATGGGGAATAGTATACAGTGTTGAAAAATCATTGGTTTTTATGCTATTATATTCTGATAATAGTCTTGAACTGATTGTCTCCAAAAGATCTTTCGAATTTTTCAGGATCCACATTGAATTAATACCACTACGGGAGTAACAAGTGTTGTTGTAGGACTGCAAACCCCCTTTGGCAGCTGTGAGTATAGAAGTTAAAAGTATTGAAAGAGGTTTGGTGGTACATTTTGCAGATCCAGCTATGTAACGTTGTTCGTATGGATTCTTGTGGAGTTTAGGAATCCAGTACATAGACGGTAAATCACAGTCATCGTCCTTTGTAGAGAGACCAAAAGAGGAAAGAAGTAATCCTCACATGTACTGAAATATAATCATGGCTTCAGCCCTTTTCAGGAAGATAGGAATTTGATAATACGTGAGCCTACTTCAGTTGAAGTTATTTAAATCCAACGATTTTGTAAAACCCAATTTCTGTAAAAAAATAATTTAAATAAAATGAATAAAAAAACAAACAAACAAACGAAAGACAACAATAAAACAAATCACAAGGCACAATTTAAAAAAGATTTGACAAAGACTTTCAACAAATTTCTGTTTATGATGGCAAAACAACATAAATGCCTTTACTGAAAATGACATCCGAATGTATAATAAAAATTGATTATCTTTTTATCTCTATCCTGAACTTTAATGTCTCTTTTTGCTAGATTACTTTTGACTAATTGATGAATGAGTATAAAGTTGAGAATTCTTGTAGAGAAATACTTAATATTTCTACTGTCACCCTACCGGTGCACCTGGTTCATGCTCCCAGTTTTTAGACTCATGTGCTTTTGTTACTTTGTATGTATTATTTTAGTTACTTTATGTTCTTTTTTTGTATGTCTGTTTTCCTTGTCTGATCTTTGTCCCTGGATTACATTCTTTTAATTACCGCTAGAACCTTGGTTCCCTTGATTACTCTCTCCAAAGATTCCTTCTACTATTATCCTGATGTACATAATTCAGTGGTTTGAGTCAGTATAAAATCAAACAAATGATGCACCGTTTCACCGTGCATAAAACACGACTGCCATATAAGAACATGTCTCTCATTAAAACTCAGGAAGAAAAGCGATGCACTTATAACCGAAAAAAAACACGACTACCATAAAGAATTCAAGTAAATACCATGCAATAAGCAATAGCGTAAAAGGACATTTTACACAAGAGATTACCATTGAGGGAAACCTCTATGTATCAGAGCATTGTTTCACAAATTCCTGTTCTGATAAATAAGCATCTGTGAATAAAAAAAAGATTTGGATCTGTTTTTCATTGGTTAATCGATTGAGTATGGTTTAAAGTCTCATATCAGATAAGTCAAGCATTTCAGGACGAGAACGATTTAGCAAGTGATAAGTCTCGCCTTTTTTCATTATGATAGCTCTTACAGAATTTTTGTAACACTATCACTTTTTATTTACATAAAAAGGTATGAAAATCGTCCGAATCAAAATTGCTTCCTGATGATAAAAAATGATCCACCAAAGCACGAAAGAACAATAAGTTACTGTTACAACAAACATCAAAATAATAAGAGGACACCTTAATTTTCAAAAAAATTTTTTTTTTTTCAACGACCAATCCTACCTTAATTATTACCATGGTTTGTCACTATCAACTCCTTTGATAGCAAGAGAGGAATTCGTATCCTCTTCTGTTTGTTAGCTCACTTTAATTGAAGTTATTAGACTCCTTTTTTAGGAAAGAGTAATAAAGGAAACCAAGATTCTAGCGGAAATCAAAAGAACGCAATCCAGGGACAAAGACCAGAGAGGGAAAACAAACACACAATACAAAGAACATAAAATAAACAGAATTATACATACAAAGAAACAAAAGTGAAAGCAACGTGGACTCCATTGAAAACTGTGAGCATGGACCAGGTACAGCGGTTAAAAAAAAATAAAAAAACAACAATTTAACCCGTTTGACATAACAATTTAACAAAATTCTGACTCATTTTTCGAAAAAGAAAACAAAAAGAAGGAACCATTTCTAAAAAGAACGATTATTTTGACATGTTTCATTCTTAAAAACATGTCGATGAAACATTTGGACAAAAACAAATATAGAATATGTACACCCCATAAGTTTCACGATTTAACTTGTTATACGCTCCCGAAGGACCATTTATGGTTGTGTTATCAACTTGGTTCTGTATATTATTCGCACAAAAAAGAAACAATATCCGGTCTGTACCTTCATTTCAGGAGCTGAAAAACAGCTAAATAGCAGCTTCATATGCGTATACTTGTATATATGTGATTGAGAGCAAAATTAGTCTCCAAAAATATTCGCTAGTTTCGATTTTTAAATACAAATCGATAATACATAGTTTTTGTAAGATAGGGTTAGCCATGATAGTCTGCAGTGTGGTGCCCAGAGGTTTACGAAAATAACGTAATCGATATTACCCATAATTCTTGGGTCATAAAAATTGCAAAACGAAAACGAAACGAAAATAATCGATAAAAGAAAGAATCGAAACCAAACAATTCGATAAAATAAATTTAATCATAATAAAAGCATAATTATACGGTACAAACCAAAACAGAATGAAGCGAAACTAAATTGAATAAAAGAAGTCTTTAAAGACGTCTCGAAAACTTTAAGAAACATAATCTTTACCAGTGCCTGACAATTCGACCCAAAGACATTTCGGATCATGACAACTATTAATTCCGTATGAATGCCGGACATTTCGACCAACATTTCAAACCATGATTATTATCATAATGCTGTAGGACATATATCATTACAAAATGTACCATATTTGAAGGTTATAAGTATAATATATCAAATCAGAGCTGACAAAAGTTATCAAAGTTGATTTTAATTAATGTTTCCTTGGGAGCGTTAAAAGGTTTCATCTTCATCATATTATCCTGAATAGAAAAGGGAACAGATGGGGTGAAACGCAACAAATACAACTTTGCATAACCTTAAAATTCTTAATTCTTAAAAAAACTAAATTTAAAAAAAGGGTCGTCAATTCGTATAAACAAACATTCAAGCAAGCTCTGAAAGGCCTCAACGACATTAATGATAAAAAAACAACGGAAACAGAACGATGACAATTCAAAATAAACTAAACCAGCATATATTGACACAAAGACACATTAATGACCAACATTATTAAACAGTTTCGACATTAGGACGATATCATTCATTTCTAACCAAATCTCATGCTGTAAGACAAACATCTGAAATCGACTAAATAAGATTTAGGTAACAAAAAATAAGTCCCCCCCCAACTAAAAGAAAAATAAAACAAAAAATATAAACATGTCATAAGTTAGATCCTATGAAATTCCTAAGCTTCCTTGAGTCGGCAATAAATCCAAATTTAAGTCAAGATCTTTTAAGTCTTTACCAAGATCATCAGATGAAAAAAGCATTCATTTCTTCAACATTGTTTGAAATAATTTTATTAAATCGAATTTTGCCACTTTTGAGTTCAATGCAGAAGACTCATAGCATCGGACTCATTAGCTCCAGACGTGAGACATAAAAACTGTCACATACGAAAGAAGACCGTACATCATCATCCGAGTCTTCAACTGCCTTTTGTAAGCCGTGTGTGGCGACTGAAGGAAACAGGGTATTGCCAAATATATGTACACATGTGCAGCCATTCTGTATTCTATTAACCGTTTCAAATAATCATTGTTCTCATACCAAAAGAACCTTAGGAAAGTACGATGATTTTCCTTAACTCGAAACTGGTAGAACATCTGTTCTATGTATTCTGTAATGACTACTAAATTCTTCTGGTGCATAAGAATCTCAACTAAACTGTTTGTGAGGTCTAGGCCAGATACTAACACTTGATTTAGTGATGTGCCTTCAAGAACTGCTGATGAATCAAAGACTCCACGTATTTGTCCCGGTAGTTTAGAGTGGTACACTCCAAATAGTGGTAAATATCAACATTTGCTACCTTCGGGAACTTCAAGTGCTACCTCTGCTGCGCCACTAGCGAAAACCTTATTCATTAACGTTTTGAAGTGTTCTGCTTTAATAGAGTCTTTTTCAAGACTAGCATCAAGAAAAAGTTCGCATTTAAAGGCTTGTTGTCGATTGCTTGGCAGAACTGTGTTCGAATTTTGAAAAAGATAGATGCAGACCAGTGCCCAGTTTCGTTCATAACAAATTCACCTTCAATCAAATTGAGAAACTGTTTATCCTCTATAGGCTGACCGACTTTACTGTCGTCAGAAGTTTACACGGATATGAGCAGAAGAAGTTATAAATACATCAACTAGAACAGTTTTCCCGCATGAACGACCAATACGATCGTCTCCGCATTACTCAGTACACGCGTTAACTACAGTATTGTCACTGCTCCCCGCCATGAGTTTCTGTACTCTTTTTGGATGTCTGACTATTGTCCTTAGCGAAAAGTGAAGTTATCTGTGCATTGCCGAAGAGTGTCGATTAATCTTGCATACTGAACAACTGATGATAGCCTTACACTTTTTCGAAATATGGTCACTAGATTCGCAACAACGAAAACAGATTCTTCCACTCCCTGAGAAACTTTAGTAGGTCAGGGAGTGGACGTTTCCTGAAAGCGTTACATTCATTTAATGTGTGTCCAGCCTTATGCAACAGACAATGTTTGTTATTAGTTTGATTGTTCATAGACTGGCTGAAAGCTGGGTCATTGTGAATTTCACACATCTCATTGATAAACTTGACAAAGAAAGCGAAAAGCCGATACGAAATACCTCTGCCTATAGGTTGACGCACATGTGACCATTTATCCTGGAGAGAATACGGTACCTTGGACTCAATCGGGGATACCCCAAATGTAAAATTGAAATAACCCAACGAAGTAGAACAAGATAGATTCAAATAGATCATAAAGTTTCTTATTGTCTTTGTTCGTTAAAGTAGAAGAGGGTTGAGTTTTCTTTTAAGAGAATGTGAAATCCTTTCAGGTCGACCGTACCATTCCTCAAACGTATCTCAAATTTGTCTCAAACTCGTGGTGGATTATACGCATTTGCAGCTCGATTCAGCGAATTTTATAGATTCAGTACCCAAACACTTAACTAAAAGATCATTTTCCTCAAAGGGAGAAATTCGTTACTCCCTTATTACACTCTGAAAAGGCGCTTTCCAGGACATAAAAGTTTCAGGGGTATCATCAAAATTACGGGACCATCAGAGTAATAATTCTTTCCTAAGCATGAATCTGGTATGTCGGACATAACATTGTCAAAACGAGTTTTTATTTTGTGAACTAACTGAGGTGACAGATGACACGGGAACTTTTATAGCTATATTCATAAGATTTACAGATATAGGTGGACATGATGGAGGTTGGTAATAAGATGGATATGTTGAATAACAATGCGGTATAGTATATACCGGTTGAATGTCTGATTGCAAGGGCATATTTGGAACAGACAAAGCAGTTACATTTCTCATACTTGAAGTATATGGAACATTGATACTCTGATTAATATCTAAGTTTCTAACACACTGTTTCACAGAATCTTGTCTATCAACATATTCAGAAAGTAAATCAAGTTCTTGCTCATTAGCATCTTCAAGAAAAGGACATTTATGTTTTCAACGGAAATGAAAATACTGAGTTAACAGATTTTATAAATGTAAATGATATTTATTTTTTGGAAATTTTCCACAAAAAATAAAGAAATGAAAAAGATAAAATGAAAAACAGATTCGGTAATCAGTTACTAGACTTCTGCAAAGGTAATAATTTATTTGTAATACAAGGCAGATCAAAAAGCGACAAAGAAGGCAAACTAACTTGTCGCAACGCAAGTGTAGTTGATTATTGTATAGGTAACTCAGGATTTCTAAAACACTTATCAGATTTTCAAGTAATGGATTTCTCATGTTTATACTCAGATGTCCATTCTCCAAAACATGGCAGCTTAAGGTGAATGTACAGAAAACGAAAATAGTATTTTTTTCTAAGGGAAGATTACAACGTAACGTACATTCTTTTTTATATGACAGAGGTTGAGATAGTAAAAGAATTCAATTACTTAGGAATATATCTGTCGAGAACAGGAAGTTTTAGGTCTGGCAAAAAGTATATTGTACAAAAAGCAACAAATGCCATGTACAACGTCTTGCGAAAAGGAAGGAAACAAAATTTGTCAATTGAATGTCAATTAAGTCTTTTCAACAAATTAGTAAAACCAATTTTAGTGTACGGATGTGAGGTCTGGAGTTTTGAAAATAATGATTTATTAAAAAGGGTTCAGTTAAAATTTTGTAAATTACTTCTAGGTTTAAAATAAACAACCCCTACTTTGGTTATGTATGGGAACTAGGTTTGTATCCATTGAATACAGACATTAAAGTTAGAATGATATCATACTGGGCAAAAAATACTTAAGGGAAAACAGAATAAAATATGTTATACTGTATATAAATTATTAATTAATATGAGAGTCGAAAGTAGGGAAGTATCCCAGAGGATGAATCAATTGCAAATTATTCCCAACGAATGTGGCCTTGCGTATATTTGGATAAATCAAGTATTCCCTTCCGATGAATGGATATAACTGACTGTCATAAATATATTGCAAGATCAATATAAACAGCCTTGGCATTCAAACATTTTTAATTGCCCGAAAACTATAAATTATTGCGTCTTTAAAACAGATCCCGCCTTTGAAAATTATTTTAATACTCTGGAAGAAAAAGACATGTTGGTTTTTAGTAAATTTAGAATGATAAATCATAAGGTTCCACTTGAATGCGGTCGATGGAAAAATATACCAAGAGAAAGCAGAATTTGTACTTTATGCAATGAAAATGCAATAGGGGATGAGTATCATCATATAATGGAATGTAAATATTTTGCAGCAAAAAGGAGGGAATACATTGACGGAAGATTTTTCAATAACTGTAATACATTGAAGTTTAAAGAATTAATGAACGTGAGAAGAAAATATCAAAGCTTAAAAAACTTTGCTCTTTTATCAGAATTATCAACAAGAAGGTGAATTCTCCGGACTAACATGGCAGTATATATCTTCTCAATGTATTGTCTGGTTACTTAATTTTATAATTGTATTTTTATCTGTTTTCTTTTATTGTTCTTGACTGTTTTTTTTGTTTATGTGTTCTTACCTTTCTAATACAATTTCATATGTAATGACTGATATGTATATCTGTATACCATTGTTTCAACAACGGTTTATCAGAATAAAGTATACATAAGAATTTTAGCGCTCCTTTTCAGTAACAGAAAATTTTCTTTCTTTACAATATTCAAACTAGCTTCAAGCTCTGCCTTCTGTTTTAAAAGATCATTCCCTTTTTTACATACTGCAAACGTACCTTTTCTGCTCCCGCTTTAGCCCTTTTTCGACTTGCTGTTGACTTGCTACAACAACTTACTTGAGACAGCTCTTCAACTATTCTTTCTTTGATACATTTATATTCTCCATTTCCTTTCTCACAGTGACCAAACACTGGTTAAAATTCGTTGAAATCCTCCAGTAATCTCACAGAATCAACAGTATTTTGTCGTTGAAGGTATCCTTTGTACTCCTCGGATTATATGCAGAATTTGTTTTAAATTATTACCAATATTTGTTTCTATTTTCCAAACATCATTAAAAGTTTGTTTATCCTTCAGAGTAATTATTAACTCTTCAATTTGGAACCATATTTTATCACAAGTATCGTTTATTTTCTCACCAGTTTCTTCACAAATCATTTTGGCTGTAAAAGTTAATTTACATAAACATTGTGAGGTTGACATTAATTATCTTTATACAATTTGTTTGGAGCATAACAGATAGCATAACCAAAGTCAAATCAAAAAGTCAATCATTTATTGTAACAAAAACCCATGGTTCATGGTCATAACATAGTTAAATAGCACATGCATGACGAAAAGGGAAAATGTACTAATTTAAAAAAACTAAACAAAACCTACACAAAATAAATGTAAAATGTCACTGAAAAACCACTATGAACTTCAAAAATTAGCCATAGAATTAACAAATGAATTTTCAAAGATGAAAAAAGTACTATCAAAAAAACTTATCAAAATGAATTGTAAATGGAAAAGTATTTCAAAATCGCAAAAATAATCACTTTTCCACAAAAATAAATCATACTTGACTTTTGACAGTTACAAAAGGAATAATAACGTCGGTGGTAAAAAAAAAATAATACAATTTTGAAATTGTTAATTTTATTCCACTTTTGAGAACAATTGGGGCGGTGGATCCGTAAACCAACCTATAAATTAGACCTAACCAACTTTTTCGCTGCGTCATAGTTTTAACTTTTCGTGTACTTCGGACGTGACGTTTATCTGCACAGCAATTTTGTGGGTGTTTATATAACAAAAAAGACGACCCCACCGATGCGCTTGGTCCATGCTCACAGTTCCGGGCTGCTAATATACTTGTTGTTTCTGTCCATGTGCCATCATATAATGTAGCCTCTTGTAAACTATAACTTATATGACCTACAACTTGTCTGTTCGGCATTTTCGATGGCTTAAACTAGGAACCTTCTAAAACAATAAAAAAAGTTCGATGTCCTGAAAATCAATTTGTCAGTCAATAAAACATTTTTCCTAAATGTATTTTGATGAAAGCATTTCAATAACATCGATTGCAAAAGGTAAATTCATTTTATGCCCCTATACATTCGATACTTTCGATTTCCGTAGAATATTGAACACGAGGACTTCATTTTCCTTCAAATTATTCTATCGATACAGTTAGGTTTTATTTCTTTTTTATGAAAAGCTGATCCAGAATTAGCAAACAGGATTTTTGGGTAGGGATTAACATTAAACAGAATGGACAGGAACAAATCCTCAATTCAATTATTAAAAATGAATTGGATGTTGCTTCCACTCAAAGTGTGTATCGGAGGCATAAATGAATACAATTCACCTATCATTTACATTATCCTTTGTCACAAGAACAGTCAACAATATTTGTTATATTTGGAAGAAACTGGACATCATAAAGAAATAATCCCTTTTCGCATGATTGAGTTGTGCTAAAATTACCTTCTAAGCACAGATTTTATGATAAACCTAATACTAAAACTTGACAGGAATAAATTCTTCTATAAAGGTATAAATTTATCCCTCTACTGATGGATTGTCTCCCAAAAACAGGTATAATACAAACTATTTAGTGGTGTTTTTCAACGTGTTAGAATACAAAATAAAAACTATTCAGAATAAAAATAATGTTATATGTACAGTTAAAAGCATATTTCAAAAGTTTGGTTTATAATTCTGAGACAACCGGAGAAACCACTTGTATTTAACTTTTTAAAAAGGAATAACAAGATGCTGTGGACACAAATATTGTGGTGATGAATTTTTGGATTTTCATAGTCAGTACCCATTGAAATTTGGAACCAAAGGACCGATAGAAGAAGTAGATTATTAAGAAAAGCCCCGCCAATAAAGACCTTACTCACAGCAGTCAAAATCATAATAGTCCATTCAGAATTGAGACTTACCGAAAAAAAATGCCAGAGCATGCAATCTAATGAACTTGACATTTACATTCTGCATACTTTTATTGTTGTATTAGAAAATACATTGCCGACCGTTTATTGAAAACCGCATCCACCACACTTAACAAATATGCTATCGATCATATATTGCACATAAAATTGCACATAATAACTGAAGATAAATACTCCTAACGTTTGTTGAAGGCGGACTTCTTAGTATATCCTTTTATACAATATTTTGTAGTATTTTCTATCCAGTTTGGGATGAAGTAATGGATTTTCATTCAATATGACGGCTTGTTCTGTGTTGTCTTTTGAATATAAATCATATACGTATTATCTAAAACTAGCGCTCGAATTTTAGCCTAAATATGATAAAAATTGCCAATAAAATACAAAATACAGAATTGTGCCACGGGATTTAGCTGTCCAATACGGTTTTAACCGGTCCACCACGTCAAATTGGCTACGTTAAAAAATATATATACTTTATATAATTTATGTAAAATTACTGTATAATATATTATATTGTCAATATTAGTATCATGTGTGTGTTTCAGACACCAAATATTGGACTACTTAGTCAATAAAGGTATAATTGCGTAAGGTTTTCCATATTGAGTTATTTGCCCTCGGTTGGCAATACTGGACTTCGAATACACCTCAATCCAGTATGACGAACTGCATTTCCTACACTGCTCCATCGGATTAATACAGGAAAGATTACGTGAAGAGATAAAGGTCTAAAGTATTAAACACAGTTTTATATATTGTAAATTTCTATATGCTTTACACGTGTTTCAAGGAGGAATGTAAGAAATGTCAAATTTGCTAAGCGAATTTTTGCTTGTTCCCTCTGTGGAACTCGAACTCGTACCGTTATTATATTTATGGCAACGTTGCTTGCACGAAGTCCTGCGCCCTAGAACACTCGACCAGATAGGCTATGTAAAAATATAGCTTTCGATGGCCGGATCATTCTCCACGTAGGATATAATTTGGACTGTAACTAAGTACACGATGTATGGCAGTACAGGGCAGCTAATCAAGATATTTTCATTTAGAAAATAGGATCAAATTAGAGATACATGTCACAACAAATCAATATAATACATACGTCTCAGAATATGACGACTTTATTCTCTACACTACTCAATCGGATCATAATTGAAACAACGAAGAAAACGTGGAGATACAAAGGTCTAACCAATTCCCAACGATGTTTGAAATGTCAAAGTTGCTTAGCAAATATTCGTTTGTTCGCTCTGCAGGACCCGAACTCGTACCGCTGTGACATCTATGGCAACGCCCCTTGTCCAAAGCTCATCACTCTAGACCACTCGGCCAGCGAGGATATATTAAATATAGGATCAGAATAGTATTTATTTCCATTTTTCAGCTAACTGGGGTAATGAATAAAAAAGGGGACCAAGATACGAGTGATAATCGAAGTATATTATCCCAGGATAAGGAGTAAACAGGGAAAACAGACGCACAGAACACAATACATGAAATGACGAAAATCATTGTATATCAGATTTTTTTTACATTACTTTTGTTTTTCAATGAGAACTCGGGAGTGCTTATTTACTTTTCTTTCTATGTACGTATTATTTCATGTTATGTATAGTTTGTGTCCTTTTTCCATATCTAGTCATAATCATTAGGTTAATGCTTGAACCATGAATCATGATCGTACATTAAATTTAGGCATTTGTTAGGCATTTGTTGTCTCGTTGCAGGCAAAAAGATACTAGAATGTGGCTGATTAAAAGTATAATAAAAATATTGTTTTCGTTCATTGTGAAAAAAATGCTTATAGTGTGTGATTTTTTGCGGGGATTTTAATACCTTTGATGTTATGTGTGAACATTGAGTCCCAAGATACAACTGACTCGCTCACATGTGACATTTTACAAACATCTTGTTGGGTGTTTCTAGAAAAAACAGAGGACGCTTATTCCTACGATGCATCCTGATCAATTTCCCTAGTGTTTAGTTGCTTATTCACTTGTGTTCTCATATGTGAGTTATTTATAAGATTTCAAATACTGTGTGGTGTTTTTCAATTGTCCTTGTCTTTTATCATTAGGATTATGATCTTTTTTATTGACTGTTCGAAAACTGGTTGTCTTGATTTTCCATTTTATAAATAAATAAAGATTTGAAATTATGTCACTTTATTAGAATGCTTGTCGACAGTAAATCACCTGCACCTCTATCTGAAACAAAATCAAAATTGATAAGTAACTGAAAAAACCTATCCGCTATCAGGATACAAAAAATATTGATATATGCAACTATATCATTAAAATATAACAATTTTGTATATATTCCTAAATTGCATACCCTGTACCACACCTCTAGATCTATATCGCATACCCTATATCACACCCTAGACCTATATTGCAAGCCGTATATCGCACTCCTTCACAGAACATTCTTGAAGCATTGGTTGAAATGTATGATAGAATGAACATGACATGTTAACATTTGTACCACATTCTGTATCAACCGGAGACTCCTATATCAGTCCAAGGGCCACTAGATTTCGACATGTAATATTCAGTATTTGTCAACACGTGACCGGAAATAGGAGAACAAAATGTGAATTGTTTCAAGCGTAAGAGTGAACAGGTTCTATGTCCGGTAAATGACGAACGTTTCCTCTCTGACGCTAAAGTATATGTCTTATTGTGTGTTTTGTCATATCGCTAACGTCTTCAATTAGTCAAAATCCACTTGTTACTGTTTTTATCAATCAGCGTTCATAATTAGCTTTAATATTTTTAGTTTGTTATTAAATAAAATTATGGATTAAGCGGAGATAATAATTTTATATTTACATGTATGTTTTACTTGATATTGGTATAAATACATTTAAACATGTTTTCTTTTTTTTCCAAATCAATATGTCATTAAATCAATATGTTTGCAAGTGGCATAGTGATCAAATGGTATGTATGTATATGTTTATATATATATATATCTTATTAGTATTAGCTAAAATTCAAGTTTTAATACGTACATAAACTATCCAAAAAGAATCTTTTTACATCTACGAACTATGTTATAGAAGTAATTATGATTTCTCGCCGGGTACCTAGATTGAGTTGTCGTTTTTGTACTACTAGTTGTTGGTGTTTCTGTAGAAGTTAGTGTAGTAGTAGTTGTTGGTGTTGTAGTGATTGTTGGTGTAGTAGTAGTAGTTGCTGTGGTAGTAGTGGTTGGTGGGATAGTGGTAATTGGTGTGGTAGTCGTTGTTGGAAATGTTGTAGTACTTGGTGTTGTAGTAGTTGTTGGTGCTGTTGTAGTAGTTTGTGTTGTGGTAGTGGTTATTGGAATTGTTGTAGTAAAGGCTGTTGGAATTGTTGTAGTAGTTGGTGTTGTAGTAGTTGTTCGTGTTGTTGTAGTAGTTGGTGTTGTTGTAGTTGTTAATTCGTTAGAAGTTGTCGGCAATGTTGTAGTAGTAGCTGTTGTAGTAGTTGTTGGTGTTGTTGTAGTAGTTGGTGTTGTAGTAGTTGTTGGTGTTGTTGTAGTAGCTGGTGTTGTAGAAGTTATTGATGTAGAAGTAGTGGTTTGTGTTGTTGTAGTAGTTAGGGTTGTGGCAGCTATTGATGTGGGGGTAGTTGTTGTTGTGGTAGTAATTGTTGGTGTTGTAGAAGTTGGTGTTGTAGTAGTTGGTGTTGTAGTAGTTATTGGTGTGGTAGTTGTTGTTGGTGTTGTTATAGAAGTTGGTGTAGTAGTTGTTGGTGTTTTTGTAGTAATTGGTGTGATAGTAGTTGTTGGAGATATTGTAGTAGTTGGTGTGGTAGTTGTTAATGCTGTTGTTGTAGTAGTTGGTTGGGTAGTAGTTGTTGGTGTTGTGAAAGTAGTTGGTGTTGTAGTAGTTGTTGGTGTGGTAGTTGTTGTTGGTGTTGCTATAGAAGTTGGTGTAGTAGTTGTTGGTGTTTTTGTAGTAATTGGTGTGATAGTAGTTGTTGGAGATATTGTAGTAGTTGGTGTTGTAGTAGTTGTTGGAGTTGTTGTAGTAGTTGTTGGTGTGGTCGTAGTAGTTGTTGTTGTATTAGTTGGTGTGGTAGTTGTTAATGCTGTTGTTGTAGTAGTTGGTTGGGTAGTAGTTGTTGGTGTTGTAGACGTAGTTTGTGTTGTAGTAGTTATTGGTGTGGTAGTTGTTGTTGGTGTTGTTATAGAAGTTGGTGTAGTAGTTGTTGGTGTTTTTGTAGTAATTGGTGTGATAGTAGTTGTTGGAGATATTGTAGTAGTTGGTGTTGTAGTAGTTGTTGGTGTGGTAGTTGTTGTTGCTGTTGTTGTAGTAGTTGGTTGGGTAGTAGTTGTTAGTGTTGTGGAGGTAGTTGGTGTTGTAGTAGTTGTTGGAATTATTGTAGTATTTGGTGTGGTAGTAATTGTTGGTGTTGTAGAAGTTGGTGTTGTAGTAGTTATTGGTGTGGTAGTTGTTGTTGGTGTTGTTGTAGTAGTTGGTTGGGTAGTAGTTGTTGGTGTTGTGGAAGTAGTTGGTGTTGCAGTAGTTGTTGGAGTTGTTGTAGTATTTGGTGTTGTAGTAGTTGTTGGGATGGTCGTAGTTGCTGTTGTTGTTGTTGTAGTAGTTGGTGGAGTAGTAGTTGCTGATGTGGTAGTGGTACTAGTTATTGATGTCGTTGAAATTGCACAAGTAGCACAGCAATTAGACGATACTGTTTGGCTACTGCAATCATCTCGTGTAAAATTTAAACATGTTGATCCGTCGCTGTAGATTGGTAATTTTCTATCTCCATATAGACACGACTCTTAAAAAGCAAATATAAACAAAATAAAATCACAATAACGGATTACAAAAAAAACCCCACTTTTTTTAAACCTATTGTATGGTTTCCGTTCTTATGACGAAAATTTATTCCTGCAAAAGTTAAATAACGAAAATGTCATACGTGTGTAAAGTAAATTTGTGAAGCCTCGACATGTCCCTTTTAAATATGGACGACAACTGATAAATCTTAAGAGTTAGGGATTCAATCGAATTTAATGTGACCGACAATGAACATACCAACACAAACCCTATAAAAATACAATTGCGTCTATTAAGGGAACTGCTTGTGATTCGTTCATCCCATTTTCTTACACGTCTTACAGTTACAAATACAATTAAAGAGTAATTTTCCATTAAACCCAAAGTTGTATCATATTTTTGAGGGCATGGAACAACGCTTTTCCTACTGTTTTAAAATTTTATCTTACAGCTTGGTATATTATGAATAAACATTTTATAAGTTAAACACTAAAGTTTGATCATTTCCCATTTTAGACTTTTGGCAATTTTTTGAACAACTAGATATTAATATTTCTTAAATCAGGCAGAAAAGGCAATGGCCTTATGTTAGGACTTACTCTATAAAATATCATAATCTTACCATCTCCAACAGGAGCTAGGGGATCATAGGTACACACCCCAGACTTACACCACTAAAAAAATGATTATATCAGAATCAATAATCGATATTGAATAATTATTATGGTACAACCATTTAACAATACAAAGGTTCATTAAGTTTTATGAGTTAAATATTACACTTTTATAACATACTATTGAACAAAACAGGAAACAAATGCAAGGACTAGTACGGGGCCCAGAATGGGACTTGATCTTTTTACAATTTTTTGAGACAAAAGTCCATTTTGTCTCACAAAATGTCAATTTTGTGTCAAAAAAGTCAATTCTGTGTCACAAAAGTCAATTCTGGGTCACAAAATTTAATTCTGTAGGACGAAATTCAGTTTTGCGTCACAAAAGTCATTTTTGTATGCAAATTAGTTACAGAATCTTTTGGGTATGTAAATGAATCGGATTCCAAACGTGCAGCATCATGTATACGTGTATTACAAACTTAAAGCATTCACTGCAATACAGTAGATAAGGTACGAATGTGCACGGTTATAATGAAGCACATAAGTCAAAGAAATATCGGATATCGTAAACGTATAACCCCACTGTGTCACCTAATCTTGAATCTAAAGATAGATCATTTGAGCATTTTGTAAACAAAAGGGAAACGAAAGTTAGACTCGTACTATGTCGGTTTTTCATCTCGCCCGATCTGTTCCACTCAATCGAATTTCTTGTATCATACACCAATAGAATTGGACAGAAATAAGAAATCTATCTATATCTGGCAAAAAAGCGTGAGGGATAGTGGAACAAAAAAATCTTTCGCCGACTTTGACAGATTAACAAATTTCACCGCACAACATATGTCTAATATGATTTTCTTGGCTAATCTGACGATTCATTTCTTTTTTCAGCTAAATTTGGGATAAATACATTAATACAAATTATCTTGTCAAATTTTAACAAATTTAGTTGCGATTAACGTGTCAGGCAAAAGCATTTTATTGTTGAGTTGAAATATGTCTGGAAATGATCACGTGATTCACCAGAGAAAATCCCAATAAATCGAAAGTAGGAAAATCGCGTATTTTAAAACCTGGTTTATCAAACAAATCTCATAGAAAACGTATAATAGCAATTTTAGTAATTTCAAAACAGTTTAACTGTATAATACAACTTAAAAGATTTTTTAAAATTTCACTTAAAACGGCCTTATCCGTCCTGCGTTTCTCGAAGTAATCGGAAACCTGCGTATGCGAGACCCGCGGTTACTATATATCCAATGAGACACCTTCTTACAAAATTGTGATCAGATAATTCATTTGCATATCAAAATGATTCTGTAAACTAATTTGCATACAAAATAGACTTTTGTGAAAAATTCAATTTTGTCACACAGAATTGAATTTTGTGACACAGAATTGACTTTTGTGACACAAAATTAAAAATTTGTAGTATGTTATAAATTTTGTTAATCAGAATTCATTTTTGTTGAACAAAATTCACTTTAGTCTGTACAAAAATGAATGCTGAGTCCCATTCGGCGCCCCTTAATTAGCACTATGTGGTATTTTTTTTCTGTGTTATCAATGGCAACTGTGCACATTAACTAAACATTTCCTGTGTTTATACAAATATTCTTTTCAGAGCTTTCATTATTCTTGTTTGGTTTTAACTAATACTCATTAAAATCCACATTTTAGATACGAGATGCAAAAAGTTATTACGAAAACAATGAATACCACAGCGGCGATATAGACTAAATTCTGTTAAGTTATAGGAAGCCCAATATTTTGTCTTAAATAAAAAAAAATATAATAGAGAGGGGTTATGATTAATATTACAAAATGGCCATTTTATAAAAGGGTAGTAAAACTGCATCGATCATGTAAGGAGGGTAAAGATTTTTTTTAAATTTAGAAGACGAACGGACGGACTTCTGGTGTCTATTTCTGCCTTTCTTATAGTTGGGGTATAATTTAAATTGACCTAGAATATACTTTTTATTCACACCTTTTGATTTCCGCAGATAGTACCGTCAGCAACGTTAGAATATCCAGAACAGGAAAGTGAAGGAGGTGTGGCACAATATATAAACTGACATATACTTGAAAAATCTCCCTTGTAAACAGTCTATAAATAAAAAAGAGAAAGTGCTATTAGTTAGGGTTGTGTGTTGCCGTAATAACAAACAACAACAATACACACTCTATAAAATACCCGTGAAATCAATCACAAATTTATGAAAACCAACATCGCGTATTATTTGTTTAAAGAACTGTAAGACTCTTTGTAAGACTAGCATTACACAAAATACAAAACTTTGAATTAAGCCCTTCGGCTCATTGATACTAATGAACAAATTTTATAAAATAATAAAACAAATCGATGGGAATATTTGTGATACGCTGAATATTATTGTAAAATTAATATTTAAAATAGTAGAATAGGTGTTTATGGCTAAACCAAACAAATACTAATACAGTATACAAAAAAGATTAATACTCACTCGACACAAATGGGAGGTGGGACCAATCAGTGATTTACACTGTGAATCAGCATCCTGAACTGTTATAGGACCAGTCGTTCCGGGTGGAGTAGTAGTTGGGGTCTGATAGTTTGCACATGCATTGCAACATTTTTGACCAGCATTCGGACAGTTGTATGATACAAAAGTAGCGATATAAGAGCAGTTCCATGGCTTACTGGTAAAAATTGGACCTTCGACATCACCGTAAAGACAGGATTCTGACAACAACGAAAGATACAATAATTGAAATAACTGAGTTTCATCTATTTGTAGCGGTAATTGTCATAGTGTAACTAAAATAAAGTACTGTGAAAGAACTTTTATTCGTGAATGGCAGACATATCGTTTGTTTGTGAAAAAAAACTTTTATTCGTGAATAGCAGACAAATCGTTAGTTTGTGAATTCTTGAACTTGTTGTTTGACATTTCCAATATTACAAATATACGGGAAATATGTATTCCCTCGGAAATTTAATTTCATGGTTTATGTCAACCACGAAATCCACTAAATTTTGTTCGCCACGAATATAAATACTTCAACACTGAGTAAAGAATTCAAGTCGAGGACAAGCAACTTTTACTCATATTGAAGGGTGTGTACTTTTGCGTGTATGACACAATCCAAACCAATGTTGATTTAAAAAAAACACTTTCAAAGCGACAAAAAGAAACGAAAAACAAAACAAAAACAAAACAAAACAAACAAAAACAAAAACAAAAACAAAACAAAAACAAAAAAACAAAAACAAGCAATTAGATACTATAGGTAAAAAAACACACACCTCTTGGTCAATAATTAAATTAGTTTTTTTTTGCATTTTTCTTTTCATTAAACATTAGTTTATGGAAAAGACAGACAGACCATTTTTTACCACACTAAGCAGGATTCTAATTCAATTTTAAGTATATTTCTTTAGTCAAATGTGTATGTGCTCGACATGATTAAAACCTAACCTATTTTAAAGAATTGAACACCTTCATCAACATGTTCATTATCTTTGATATTAAAGTAAAAAGTCTGATCTTGAAATGCTAGTTCTTCTCTCGATCGTTGATGAACATACACTGAACCTACATAACTGAATCTGCTTAATCCTTACCGTCACCCGAGGGAGCTTGAGGATCGAACGTACATACACCAGTTTTACACCACTAAAATTGAAAGTGTTGAATTTCAAAATATAGTAACAATTTGGGAGCATTTTAAAATTTAAAGGTAAAAGATCGGTAGCAACAGTATTTCTACAAGTTGTTGTCAAATCTCAACAAACACGGATGGACTAATTTTCAAAACTCGTAAGATAAGTTATTTGTTTATTTGTAAATTAATCTTGAGATTCATCGCATAAAGAAGCAAACATTTAATGGCCGGAACGTTTGTTCAGATATGGTGAATAGAGGCAATATCATTATATGTTTCTGAGAAGTGTGAAATATTTAACATATTTAAAGGATTAGTAATATACAGAAAAAGTTTCAGCAAATGTGTCTGGCGAACCTTTTGATTCCCACAGTGTGTACCATCAGCCGGAAACAAACTCCTGCAAGACTTGGTATTGTTTGGTACGGCACACCATAGAGTAGTACATATTGTTGAAAAATTGTCATAGCGATCCTTAATATAAAATTAAAGGAAGGTTTGAAATATCAGAAACATTCAGAGAAAAATATGTACATCTTTCTCAGCATATTCGTGTCCATTTACAGATTCTGTAATCTTGGGAAGCTAAACAATAGTATACTGGTAGAAAAATGTAACGATACCTTCAGATATGATTCTTAACAACGACGACTTCAATATTTGTACTAAAGATACATATGCTGCAGAACTTTCTTTGAATATATCAAATATTGATAATAAAGAATGTCCGTTTCTTGATCTTAGTTTCCATATAAATAATGGTAAACTTAATACTAAACTTTTATGACAAAAGGGATGATAATTCATTCCCTTTTGGTAATTATCCATTTAATATAGCGACGTCCTCTTATCGCTTTCATATGATGTTTACAGATAACAATTAGTTCGATTTTCTCGCATTTATAACAATGTTTCTATATTTAACGAAATAAATATTATAACCAAGAAATTACTGCATCAAGGTTTTTAAATCACAAGCCCGTAAAAGAGTAATCAAGGGAACAAAGGTTATTCCCAAAATGTTCAACCGTTACAAGGAATTCATTCACTAATGCAGATATACTAGTAAACGAATTACTAAATATTATGGTACTATTCTTCGTGAATAACGGAAAGCTCAATGCTCACCCAATAAGTTGAATTGGCTAATTCGTAAGGGATATTAGTATGATATTTTTTGTCAAATCTATAGAAAGGTTTTTGTTTTTTGGTATTAACATTAAGGATATAACTTTTTTTTAGGTTTAAACTAGTTGGGTTCTGGGATGTCAGTTGACTGCTGGAAGTCCTTTGTTTATGCATTGGTGTAACGTACTTGCGGGTATCTCTCATCCTAGATATTATGGCAATATTTTCAAAAATCACGGAAATTATACTCAGTTTCTTTATTTCCATTTCAATAAGGGACTTATACCTATTTGAAATGATTTTTAGGTGAATATATGTCTAATTGTGTATTTTTTTCAACAGTGGTCAGTTTTAAAAGGGAAAGATAGTGATCACACCAAATTACTTTAACACATATTTTGCTCTTTTCCAGATTCAGGAATTTCTGGCCTCTATGTATTGTTTCGTTTTCACTATTACTGATTGATGCTGGAGTATATAAAGGCAACTATTTCATTGTACCTGTGTATATTGTTGCTTTTTGGGCCAACTGCGGCCTGCCCAGTAATATGAGGGTTTCATCGTAGTGCTCGTTCATTGAGGGACCATGGGTGACCTTGACCTTGACCTGACATTTTCATCTGGTTTGGGTTTTCTCTTTGACATATTACCATATCCATTCTCCTTATATGGCTTGTAATAGGCATGCAAAACTTATCCAATGATACAATTAGGAACATAAATTCTCTAGTGGTTAAGTAAAGAAATTCTATCGAATTTATACGTGCATAGTAATTTTAATTGCTTACCAAACACAACCAACAATATTCATGACGATTACATAAAATAATCATCAAGTATTTCACATTATTCAAAGTAAGGCACTGCAAGTTTAAATCATTAGAACACATAGATAAAGATATTTCTTTTTCAAAACGAGTACTGTGTACATAGCATGCAAATATTTTAATTATTTTAAATATGGTATAAATTTATACCTTACAAAAGTACGATTCTGGTCCTAAATTGTAACGGCACTGGGCATCCGCGTCATAAACCTGTCCTGGGAGTAAGCCATCATACTGGGACAGAGCAGAGGCGTTATAGGCTGAATCAAGGACTTTCATACAGTTAGGTGGAGATCTATAAGAGAAACAATAGGCGTCATATATCCAAAAACTAAATTAATTACTATCATAAATCAGTTCTTTAAGAAGCTCATTTTATGTCAAGAAGCTCAAAAGAGTTATACAATTATCTCCTAATTTTCGCCTATCCTAACATTATCTTAACAGATTAATTTGTATATGATAATACTTACCCATCTAGTGAAGATAAATAGCTTGTAAAATAGTCAGTCGAGCAAGTAGAAAATATCCATGGGTTAGCAGCGGTTGCACCTTGTCTCGGTCCTCCTGATGGGGCCATAATGTATCCATTATTTTCGTTACAAGAATTTCCTGTACCATCATGTTCAGCACTTAAACTAAAAATATTAAATGCAAAAAATGTTATAAAATTAGGATTAACTAAGGTAGCCAGAGATTAATACTTTTAAAAATAAAATGTTACAAGCTACAGTGCAAAAAATACATTGCACACAGATTCTCCGGCACAATTGAGGGTAGGACTAGTATTAGTTTTATAGCATTCTATTTTATGTAAAGCCTATATCAAAAAGCAACATCACTAAGGAATCAGGGCTTCTTTAGCTTATGGTAAAACTCGACAGGAGGTTCCCATGAGCCTGAAACGTTCACCTTGTTCATTTTTGTTGTTTTCCAAATGCCAAATCCCCGAAAAGAATGTCCAACAGTATTGACTCAAAAGAAGACTTAGTTCGGAAATATCATAAGGAACGTCTCATCAATGGAAATTTTCTTTCTATCTTTTACAGTTTTCAAGATATTGGCTAAAAACTGCTAAAACATCATTTTTCATATTTACTCTAACAAGGAGTGCTCCGACATCGTTGATCCAATACAGACTTTTGTAGGCCTTATCATAAGTATCATTTCGTCAATTGAAAGAATTTAGCTAAACCTAACTGTTTTGGAGATATATAAGTAAAACTTTCAACACTGCATAACATATCATAACATAAATTGAACACAGATAGATCTCATCATGCTGAATATTTTAATCAAAACAGAATTTAGCTATACCTAACGGTTTTGGAGATATATGCTAAAAAAATCTATTTGACCCTATTTTCTATTTTTAATTACGGCGGCCATGCTTTTTGACGAATCAAACGTCCCCATGGCAGTTCCATACAGAATACCCCAATAACCTTCATTCTTAGTTTGGTTTTCATTGGTTCAGTTGTTTCAGAGGAGGAGAGTTTAGAAAAAATTGTGACGGCAAAAGTTCACATGATCTATGGCCAGGTAATCACACCTAGAGACTCTAGAGATTCTGAATTGCTCACCTGATCCACAATGGTCAAGCTTTCCAAAGCTGGACTCTGAACCTTACCGTACTATTGTCACAACTGTTGATCAATACAGAGTATCTAAGTTATCCACCCGGTTTTCATATTATAAAATAAATCTCTAGTTGTCATTGTTTTTCTCTTCACGGGCAATAACTCCAACATTGAGCAACATATCTATATGAAATTTTTAGCACAGACTGGTCTAACCATGCTGGTCAATATTTTCTACTAGAAAATTAGGCAAAACTCTTTGGTTTTCAAGTAAATTCAACAAGTCGTCAATTTTTAGTAGTAGTGGCCATGCTTAACAACATTCATGCAACATTTGGTTACACTCAACCCTACAAGTTGCCTAAGAGGAGATTTAAAAAAATCCATTTCAGGACCCATAACTTATCCATTTGTCAACAGATATTTTATGAAAATGTCTGCATTGGTTTATCCCAACACGCTGAACAATTTTACCCCCTACTAGATTTTAGCTAAATCCAACTGTTTTTGAGTTATTTGCATAATTATGCAATTTGACCCCATGGTCAACTTTTAGTAACAGCGGCAATGTTTTTAGACAGTTCAAATAGTTCCCCATACAAGGATTGTTAAAAATACTTAAGGAACTTTCATGCAAAGTTTGATTTCAAAACCTTTTGAATAGTTTAAGAGGAGAAGTTGTTTGAAAAAGTCTACGGACGACGACGGACGGCGGACACATAGTGACTTTCGACCAGGTGAGCTAAAAAGGATGTCAATTCTGCTCTCATTTTCTTACCTGCCTTGACCATTATTGTTGCTCTTATCTATCTGAAGATGACATGACTATGTTCCATGTCATCTGAGTATACTTGCAGATTTCTACGCTCAAATGTTTAAGGTTTGAATTTTTTACGACAAGTCAAAACAGCAATAGTCTTTAGGAGGTAGATCTTAGGAAAGGGACACATCTCTTACAAATCGTTGGAACGTTTGTATTCCGCGTCTTACATCAATCTCATGTAAGCATCAAAGTAACTTGGGCTGATTTCATTCTGTTTCAAACGAAAGCTGGATAGGCTTTGATGATATTGAATATAATTTAAACATATCACTGAATTTTAGAGTTATGTCCATTGTAAATTTTTGCACACATTTTTTTAATGACTTCCTTCATGAGAGTAAAAGAAAGATTGTATGTGATTTATTATCCACCTGCTACACGAATGTTCGTGTTTACAAAAACACATATCTAAAATATGTATAAGATTTGTACCTGTGTCCTAGTTCGTGAGAAGCTACTGTCAGAATGATAAAATTGAAGTGATCTTCCACAATTGATTGGCTGGAAGGTTTACATACAACACTTGCATAAGCTAGGCCTGAAAGTACAATGTTTCACTATCGCCATCATGTTGAACTTCGACATGCTGTACATGTATTTCATTTAAATCCTCTAATCAGCAGAATTGAAATTTGGTAAAAAAGATAATTTTCAAGAAGTCAGGTTTAGCATCTGTTAACTAATGTTTGTTTTGAAACATTCCCTGCTTTTTGATCCTCTATTCTACATAACAACACATAGATCAGCTATCCTGTGTGTGTAACATGTTGAAACCCTAGATATAAGTTTTATATAGCTTAGCTGACTTAGTAGTCTAGAGTGCTAAACCTAGTGCAGGTGGTGTTGCCAAAAATGTTACAGCAATGATTTCGAGTCCGCGGAGGAACAAGCAAATTTTTTTTTGTAAATTTGATAGCTGTAACATCGTTAGGAATTTTTCAGACCCTTGGATGTTTTCGTTATCTTCTCTGTATATCAAACATGATCCGATGAAGCAGTGTAGGGAATAGAGTCGTCACGATATAGGACGTCAAGATATATATCAGAATATCTATTCGTGTCATGCTCCATCGGATTAGGTTTGATACAGGAAAGATAATGTAAACATATAAGTGTCTGAACATTCCCTAACGATGTTGGAACTTTCAAATTTTGGTCGTTTCCTCGATAACATCAATAAGTCATTTTTTTCCAAGACCAACAGTTTGATAGAAATAGTTGCACTATAGAGACAGAAACTCTCTCAGAATTTTAAGTTCACGCTCTGGTTTAGTGGGGTTCGTTCGGCGTTTGTTGTTGTTTCTGAAGGTTCTTTACTTGGTATTGTATGACTTGTTTTCCGCCTATTGTCCGTTTGGTACTTTCTGTGCCATTTTGTCTACGGTTGTCTTATCGTTTGCAACTTCATTATTTTTTTCTATGAGAGAAGATGATAACTCGACTCTTTTTACTAAAATAAATAGCTTATAAAAGGTTTCACGAATTTGTGAACAGCTATATCGAAGGTACGCCTGAGGAGAAAACCTTGGACAGAAGAACGAAAACACCGAATAAACAAAGAAAAAGTCGAAGAAATATATTTCAAATGTATGATTTAGAACCTTTATCTTATACGCATTGATATAAATGATGTGGGATCAAAAGTAAATTGTGGTGGTGATGATTGTTTTAGTTGTCTTATGTTGTGATAAAAAATACATTAAGCGTAGTTTTTGTTGACAGTTAAATTAAGTAGTCTTACCTGCATTGATAGTGCTATTTAGCCGTGTTAAGTCGTATCTGAAATAAAATATTTATTTGTATTTAATACTTAATAATGTGGATCGTTTCATCCAATCATCTTTTATCAAGACGTGTTTTGTCTAACCCGAATCTAAAAATCATAAAAATATAATTGGATATTAATAAGGCTCAAGAAAAACAATTCCAACGGTCAATATCTGTCAAAACCCTATACCAATGATATTTCTTAGAACCGATATGCAATAAAATGAGGGAAAAAAACCCGCATTTATGAATAGACAAAAATATCTATTATGCATGATTTGAAAGGACAGCCTAACAACTGAACCCGTTATTGAAGAGTTTGATGAATTGTTTTAATATATGAAATATGGGGTCGTAATTTGATGCAGTTAAACGGAGTCTATAATTTATTATTATTTACTGCTAAAATCCACGAACATTCTTTAGTATAATTGCAATCCATTTGTTCATAAGCAAAGAAGAAAAGAAATATGCATAATAATGGAATAACGAGCGTAACCCTTCATCCTGCTACAAAAGCTTACCTTGTAAACAGCATAGCGTGATCGTTACCAGGGAGACCAGATTGTGTCTGATACCAGTCTCTAAAGTTTTTCAAAGCAACGTCTGCGTCAGCCTGAATTGGACTGATAGTTGTGACTTTTATGCTCTCAGTCCAACTCGAATCGTTTGCAGTCTAAAGAGCAAAGCGAAATTCCACTTAACGGATATGATATATTTGTTTACGTAAATATGTGTCTGCAGTTGTAGAGTTTAAGCTCATGGCATGGATTTTATCATCATAATACCTGTAGTCTACATTAGTTTTGAGTGTATTTTCTATGTGCTGCTGTTCGATAGTGAATTAGTATTTGATAGAGATATTTTTATATGTAAGTTTCAACAAATATTTTATGAAGGGTTGAAGCAGGGGAAATCAAGAAAACCCGAACTCGATCGGTAATAACAAAACAAATTCAAAATCAAACGAATAGACAAAGAACATAAAAAGTCAAAGCAACACCAATATAGATACAAAACAAAAAATAATGTGGAAACCCGAATGGGAA
This sequence comes from Perna viridis, assembly GCA_037379345.1. NCBI lineage: Eukaryota > Metazoa > Mollusca > Bivalvia > Mytilida > Mytilidae > Perna > Perna viridis. The sequence continues at coordinate 3,636,340 of CM074520.1, forward strand.
TTGGGAGCATGGACGAGATGCATCGATGGGGTTTAGTCTTAAATTTCTCCATATTGTGGTCATGTAATTTTCTTTTGCAGTTTTGAATGTAATTGTTGAATTATGGAAATATTAAACAATATATATTGATTGGTCTTTGAACTACAAGCAAAGTTTGTCCATGACGATTTTATAATGGAGGCTGTTAGCCAAATTAATGATATATTTTTATTTATTGACAAATTGGAGTTGTAGAAATGATAGTTTCACTTCCTTGAGACCTTCGACAGCAACCGGTTTTAACAGTTAGTGATGCCAAATTATAAGAATAATGGCTACAATTTTGTATAATGGGTTCTTTTTTGGCTCTGAAACGATAGTGTAAAGATAAAAATGGTAAAAGATTGTTTTGAGTGTAAGGTGTAGGATAGAAGTTAATGGAAGTGTGATGAAGTCCAAGAATTCTTTGGATGAAAAGAAGAAATAGATCGTGACATCATGCATTTAAGCTGATGTATAGTGTCAATAGCCATAACTCTTTCGGTCTTGTTGGGTCGTAGTCGAATAAATTCATTGTTGTATTGACTTGAAAGATGTTTATATTTCTGATATTGTCAATGAATTCATAATACACTGTATTTAAACATCCAACAAATAAACCCTATGAAAAAGAAATCCTAATAGCCTAAAAGTAATGATTAAATAATTTTATAATTAATAATATATATATATATATATATATATATAATGGTCTGAAAAATTCCCAACGATGTTAGAACTGCACATTTGTGGTCGTTCCCTCCGCGGGACTCGAACTCGTACTGCTGTGACAGCTATGGCAACACCGCCTGCACAAAGTCCAGCGCCCTAGACCACTCGGCCAGCTAGGCTATATAAAAATATAGCTTTCGCTGGCCGGGTCATTCCTCCTCGTAGGATTAATCTAGGGCTGTAACTTAGTACACGATGTATGGTGGTACGGGACAGTTAATTTAGATGTTAATATGTAGGATAGAGGATCAAATTAATGATGCATGTCACAACAAATCAATATTATACAACGTCTCAGAATGTGACGACTCTATTTGCTACACTGCTCCATCGGATCAAATTGATACAGGGAAGATATATAAACGTATAGAATGGTCTGAAAAATTCCCAACGATGTTAGAACTGTCAAATTTGCGATGCAAATTTTTGGTCGTTCCCTCCGCGGGACTCGAACTCGTACTGCAGTATATATATATAAAAAAATTATAATTTTTATCGGAAACTTTTTTTGGAATACACAGAAAAAAATCGCTGCAAACTAGTGAGACTCGGTTAGCACGTGAACACAGAGTCTTATTAGGTGGAATTATCAGAGATAACTAAATAGCCGATAATCACCTATCATCTTCGTATACATTTTCAATAATTAGTAAGGGTACTCGGCATATAAAATATCTAGAATAACTTTTTAGGATATAAATAATATTTTTTTAATAGGCTTTACTAAACATCTTGTCGACTATTTAATTTCCAAATGCAGTACTGAGATATTTTCATAATCTGTTGAGCCTTTGATTATATTTTGTTTCACCTTTAGATATAAAAATAGAAAATGTGGTATGATTGCCAATGAGACAGTCATCCATCAAAAGCCAAGCAATGAATTATTAAACTTCTTTTGGTCATTTCATACCATACAATAAAGCAAGCTCTAAAAGGTCCGAAAATAAATGAGGTAAAACTATTTATAAAAGACCAAAATCGTCATAACCTATAGAAAAAAGGTAAAACGAGTATCAATGAACATAAAAACCACCACTGCACTATACATTATTGGCTTTGTCCAGGTATATAACGTATATGGCGTGATTAAACGTGTTTGTGAACGCTCAAAACTCCCCCAAACATTGGACACTGGTGAAAAAATACAACAATAAAACAAACTTTTCGTTTTTTGTTGAATTCGGAATGATCTCTTGACATCCATAGAGAATACAAACACTTTAACAACTAGGATAATGACAAAAAGCTGAATCTATCTCGAAAGAGTACTTGCTCTTTCTGCAAGCTAGCTCAAAATAATAAAAAAAAACTGATAAGCAAACCTTGTTTACTCAAACAAAAATATCAATTAAAACACGTCCAACCGGATTTAGTGAAACAGTAATGAAGGAAACCAAGAATATAGCAGTAATCAAAAGAATGTAATCCAGGGACAAAGACCAGACCTGGAAAACAGACATACACAACATTGAACATAAAGTATCTAAATTCATACATACAAAGTAACAAAAGCATATGAGCAACTCGGACTACACTAAAAACTGGGAGCATTGACCAGGTGCACCCGCAAGGGTAAACGTACGCTGCTTTTTTAGAAACACCCGCCCAGTTGCTCTTAAAAAGTCAAGTCCGGGGTAGACAAACGAGGAAAGAAAAAATATGACGCGTTGAATAAATCAGTTTTCATGGTGCAGATGGATACACCATAATGATCCACGAGTTCTTGATGACGACCATAAAATTTCTTAATTGATGACTTCAATCTGGTAGCAACATAACCCTGTTCCCGAAGCGTATTTGTTAGATTTCCAGCGATACAAAAAGTCTGTATAGTTTCGGCAAGCTCTGACATAACGTATGAGTTGTGATATGAACACTCCATACGCAGGTGCTGAAGGGATGTTGCCAAAGATGAAGGGATATTTGACAATTCTGAATGAGAAATCATCAGGTTTGTCGTAAACTTTGGTCAATTATTTATGTTGTGGTAGGACTGTAGACCCTCTATGACAGTTGTAAGTATAGAAGTTAGAAGTTTTGAAAGAAGTTTGGTGGTACATTTTGCAGATCCAGCTATGAAACGTTGTTTGTATGGATTCTTGTGAAGTTTAGGAATCCAGTACATAGACTGTAAATCACAATCATCGTCCTTGGTAGAGAGACCATAAGAGGATAGCACAAATTTATGGTTTTCTACAATCTCTTCTTTGGAGAGAGTGGTAGCAGTGTAGGCCTTACCACTGCTATTATTTTCTACGTCTACCTCTGATAATAAACATTGGATATAAAACGTTTTGCAGAAAAAAAAACAATGTTGTTTATGGTTTTGTCTGCTGGTACGACAACATATTTGTCATGTATATTAGACAATGTTTTTGCTACATCGGGGTCTTTGAAAACAGACGTAGCCTTGGCACTCATTGACCTACTTAAAACTTTCATTCGTTTCAAAATTAAAGACCTCACGGCCTTTAACCACTCTGACAGACACTCAATGTTGTTCTCGTTTTATCCATTTCTTGCATTGTCCTCCACGGCATCCATAAGAACTTTAAAGTTAGAATTCGAATTTATGGAGCGTGGTTCACAGTACTTGGGACCTTTAAAAGGATATAACGCAGAGATTCGTTTTCGAACAAACTGGTTTAAAGAGTCTGTGGAAATCAATATCCAAAATTATGGTAACAAGTCTGTACAATGATGAGGTTGGGTCAGTAACAGGAGTGTCAAGAGTTGTTTTGTAAAGGAAATGTAGTAAAGGAAGAGGTATAGAATAAAGTTTGGTTCTAATGTGATGAAGTCCAAGAGGTTTTTGTATGAAAAGATGGAGACCATCTATGGAGACATCATGTATCTTAGGTGATGTATAGTGCCGATGGATTTTTGTCAAATAAATTCATCACATTTACATTTATACTATTGTTATATTGGCTTGAAAGGTTTCCTATACTTTTGATGTTGTCATTGCATCCGTAAGGTATTGCAGTACCTAGTCTGCGTATCCAGTACTCCTCTCTTTCCTTACGATAGTTTTTACTTAGAACGAGACTGTTTGTAGGGTGGTAATGTTTTCTAAAATACGACTGTCATAGAGAGGATTGAATGATCTTGTTGATTAAAATGTTGATACATTGTCGGGAATTTGGTAGTGTTAATTCCCGAACGATGTCTGCACATTCTTTTCTTTAATCGTTCCTGTGTTTCTCCGACATCTACTAAACCACATAAGTTACAATCTGATCCATATATTAAGTTTGTGGGTTTGCAAACTAAGTCATCGTGACTTCTTGTATGGAAGGTTTTGTTTGAAAGGGAACTGGAGAAGTAAGACTCGGTTATAAGAATGTTGCGTGTTTTGCAATTTGTATTACCATATTTTGATATTGTACAATGTTGTTCGTCATCGTTGAAGTCATATATATCATTTTAAGTGATGGAACATGGTCTAATTATTTTGAAATAGTCAGAATTTTAGTAGTGGAGGAGATGGCAAATATACAAATGTCTACGTAAAACAAGGTCTTCATGCAAATGTCAAGATAAAACAGGGACGTTTACAAACACATTAACATAATAATGTTACATGGAATTCGTTAATCTTGAACTTTGTAAAACAGCTATTAAACACCGCCGGCATACTATGAATATAATACATTAAAAAAGAACATATTCATTTGAATGATCATACAGTATATTTAAAAAGGTGTAAGTGCAAATGCCAAGATAAAAAGTATTAGCAGCAAGTAGGACGAAATGTGATAAAGTAAATTTACATTTAAGTTATAAACAAGAGCCTACGACGAATATAGCCAAACTTTAGCATCAAATTTTTATATAAATACATGTAGAAATCAGCAAATTTCTTAACTAATGTGTGGTAATTAAAAACCTTGACCCAACAACTTACCGATAATACAGAAATAACTTATGTCATCTTATTACTGCTGTTCCATGGTTGGCTCGTAAAATACCGGAATGCTATTTTAGTCCTGGTGTTTATAAACTTTGCCATTGTTATGTATTTATTTGAGCTAGTAGATAAGTTTGCATATGGATAAAATGTTTGATTGTTATTTGTAATTTGATTAGAACTCCGTACACCTTGAAAATGTTTAATCGTTACCTTTGCAATGACTATCCCAGCAAATAATATAGAAATTGTGTAGGAAGTGGTCTGTATGTTTTTGTACATCGCATCCATCTGTAAGTTAATAAAGTTAATAAAGTGTCACAAAGTAAAATCGTTATAAATTTATTTATAAAAAGTGTTGTTTAATTTTATTAATGTTAATGTTATTTACCCTACAAAGAATCTGTCACCAAACGTTTTGGAAAGCTACACGTTCTTAGTTCCATTTGATATTTCAAATTGTTGAGTAAACATTAGTAGAACCTATCGTTTATCCTAAATTCAAGGATAAAAATTCATCTTAAGAGTTATTCAGCTCGCAGAAAAAGCATAACAATGTACGATTAGAAATCAAAATGGTATTGATAGAATTCACAGTTGACCAACTGAACACATCTGCACATTAACATGACGTCATTGTCACTTTGAAACAGGTTTGAAACATCACATTCCTAATATTGAGTTTAAATTCACCTCACAGAAAACAAATCTATCTTAACGTCATGTTTGTTACACCAATTAAATATAGATACCAAGTGAATTCACGTTTATTTAAAGATTTCATGACTTAAGTACCATTCTGTGTAAGAATCAGGCAATGAGTGAGGCATCATTTTTCTCAACTTGGTCTTTTTTGCCTCCAACATATTCAAATACATCTAGAAAACAACTATAAAGCTTTTTAAATTCATCCTGAAGCATTGATAACGTAGATATTTTTGTCTGTTTATATAAGGGAAAAATTTTCCTCTCATTATTCCATAGTACATTTCAACTAAATTTGACCTATCAATATCTTATTAGACGAACTTTACAAACACTTTGACATTATTTTTTTAGGTTATGAGGTATAAATATTCTCTGTGTATTTTTTCTTGTGTCACACCTTATACACATTTTGCCTGATTCTTAGACGGAGAAGTACATTACATGTTTATTTTATGTAAGAACCCATGGATTCACTTATAATTACATATACAATATATGTTTTCAAGCTATTCTACTATTTTACTTGAATTAATCATAATTATGGCATGACCTACCCCATTGATGACAAAGGCATAGAACTGTTTGATATTGGCAATTGCATCTGTATTCTTTCCACTCGGTGTAGTAGCTGGACTTGCGTCATACCAACTACAATAATGCATTTTATATTTCAATGGAAAATGTGGCACACAGTCTGTTCAGAGTTTGGTTCTTAATCATTATTATGCAATTTTCGTAAAGACAAGATTGTCTTATACAACAAATGAAACTTAAATGGAGTTAAGCCTTTAGCTATGGATTTATCAAGCAAAGGTAGGCCAGAAAAAAAACCGTTATGTGGTGAGACTTCTGAGTCTTTTGCTGAACACTAGTATACTACAATATCAACAATAAGCTCATGAATATGTGCAATTGTAACTTACAATTTATAGACTGAATAGTCTACAACAATCAACAGTTCAATTTGATAAGCCCCAGTCGGTGTGCTACGTTTTCTTCTTCCATTAACGACTGGTTCTACATTATGGGCTGAAATGTTTTTAGAAATTTACATTGATCAAAACAAATGTTTTGGTATAAAACATAACAACATACCATTAAGGTACCTTTTAGAGCTATTACAACCAAGAAAGGGTAATCTCTCTTTTGTTTAGTTTTGAAATATCCCACAAGAAATGGCTTCGTTCTTATTAATGAACAGGCAAGTCACCAATGCTTTAGAAATCTAACGTTTGTGCAGAATACTCCGCAATGAACAATCAAGAAAAATTTCATCGAATTTTTGGTAGCAGTGTTAGAAAAGGAGATTTCAAAAGTAATATTTTGGTACAACAATACCCACGACAGACGCAAAAAGTTGTATATTGCTCACACGACCATTTAGTTCAAGAGGGCTTCAAACATCTTAACTTTAGCAGAACTGTACATTGTACATGGATTAATCAACTACACAAATATTGCTTAAGCTTGCACCTTCCGCTGTTAGACTGGTCCATTTTGATTTGAAAAAAAATGTTTGTATTTTGTTTAGGTACAATTTAAATCATCTTTGTAAATGTTTGTCAACAGGGTCTTTTAAAGGCTTTAATTAAATAAAATGGAATGTTCTAAGCTTAATGTGCTTAGGAGTAAATGAGTAATTCTTTGGGGTTTCAAATATGTTTCGATCGTAATGCAACGATTCTTATTTCAATTATCAAATTATTTTTCACTTAATGCACAATAAGTTGTCAGATGTACATTTAAAAATCTTAATTAATATCATGGCCAAGTATACACAATACATTATAACTGGGATTAACCAGTATTTTATATTTACTCAAATCATTTTGAATATGGTAGAACATAGGAGTAGGAATAGGTAGAATTTAAACCAATTTAAAACCTGTTTAATTATTATACTGTTTTCTATATGAAGGTCTAAAGGATTCTTTCATTTTAAATAATGCCAAGCAGATAATATGATATAAATGTAAGGTAAACGGCAGTTTACTAAAATCTATAAGAAACAAGAATCCTGAATTCAAAAACATTTATTTCATTAAGATGTCAAATGAAATTTCCTGGTTTGAGTTGTCCCTTTATCTTTATGGTGACCTACTTGCGCCGTACAAAATGGTGTCAAAAAATCTATTTTAAAGGATTAATATTGCTGATTCTACCTCATCAGTTAACTCGAATATAAAATACATTTTTATTTTTTTATATTGATCTTTGAATCAATTTTGAAGGTTACCTTGTCGCTACAGTCAGGGATGAGATTCTTCATATTTAAAACTTTTTTGTCCTTGACGAATGCCGTAATTAAAATAACTGGGCCGCACTATCTATAGTCATGACGACAGTCCTGGCTTTAAAAACTTTCTGCCCTTAGAAAATATTGCCTACTTTCTTTTTTGGCGTTTTATATGTATTTTATCCGTATTTAGTTTCCTTTAAACTTAAACATTTGCTATTGTTCACTTGTTCACTATTCTTAAATAAATTCAAAACAGAAAATTTTCACCTGAATCTTTGAGATCAGAGAAGTTAATTTCTTTAATTGGTTCCTTCACTATATTAAACTTTGTTTGTCCTGTAGATAAACCCTCGTTAGACTGAAGAACAAAGTCACTGTTTCCTACTTGAATGAAACCTAGCTGAAAAATAATCAAATAAACAAGTCAATAAAAAGTACTAAAACACGGAAATATACCCCGACCTCTGTTTATGTTATACAATATATAACGTTAAAACATTTATAATTTTCAAAGTTGATTTGTTAACTTGGATGGGCTAGGTTTTTCCACAGTCCATGAAAGCATATTTTAGAGAAGTTTACTGACCATATGACATATAACGTTAAAAGATTAAGTACTAAATAATTATAATTATCAAAGTTGACTTGTTAATTTGGATGCGCTAGATTTTTCCACAGTCCATTAAAGCATATTTTAGAAGTTTACTTACCACATTCACTCCGTTTGTCTTGTTTCTCTGAACAACAAAAACTGCTCCGTGGTTTGGATCTTGGTAGTAAGTAGATTCCTTGAAAACAATACAGCTTCGTTTGTTAAAAGAAGATATATCTATAAACTTTTTGTACATATACATCATGTTATCTTACCCGTAGTCTCTTAACAGATTGTCAACTGCATGTACCTGTAGGCCTCTAATGTTTCTTTACATGAGAATCAGCCTCTGTCCCGAATTCCAACTAATAATTGAGTGCATAATTGAAGATCTTCTGTCTACATTTCATTTTGAAAAAAATAATTTTAGATTGGCTGGTTCTCTTTAAGCAAACCAATTTTTTTTTTGTAAAACCTGGTTTGGTACTGTCATTAGACCGAACCCCGCGATTCAATTAAATACCATGTTATTTAGTATACTCTGGTCAAATTCCGAAATATTTATTAACTTACCTCTCGTTCTTCAATATTTTGCTTTTCTAAAGATCCACCATTTAAAACAAATACATCAACATTTGTTTTTAGTTTGGTGTTTTTAAGAAGGTGCAAATGTAGAGGTGACCCATCGAGCGAAAAGTCAAGGTCGTATGTTTCAGGGGATAGGCTGGCGGAGATTGACCTTTTTTCCCGTCGTCCTACATGTACATGTACATCAACTTTCTCTAAAACAAAAATTCTTTATATTGTTGCTTTGTAGTATTGTTTTTTGGTTATTTTATGTTCTTTGTTGCGTTTATCTGTTTTTCTTGTATGGTCTTTGTCCCTGGATTTTATTCCCTTGATTTCTGCAATAGTCGGTTCCTTGATTGCTCTTTAAGTATCATTCTGTGTAAGAATCAGGCGATGAGTATCACATCATTAATTTCAATTTGGTAATTTATGATTAAAGTATATTCAATACATCTAGAAAAAAAACGAAAATCTAAACTGCGACATAGATATCTTTTTACTAATTATACAGGGTAAAGGTGCGGGAAATGTTTTTTGCCATTCCAAATAGTGCATTCTAACTAAATTTGATTTATCAATATCTTAAAAAGGGTGAAATGGACAAACACTTTGATGGCAATTTAGGGGAATATAAGGTATATATACTGGAATAATGAAATGAAATATTTGCATTTTTATTCTTTATGTGCCGAACCTCATAGACATCTTGCCTGACTCTTAGACAGAAAAGTACTGAAATAGATATGATTGGATTTCTGATAATTACTTCATGATAAAGCAAATCAGTCGTCAATAAAGCATGAGAAATATCATGACAGTCAAAACTTTAAATTAAAAGGAAAATATTTACTGTGTCGGTAATATATACACGACATATGGAACTGATAACTATAAACATATTCCATGTCATCAATTTATCTTAAAAACTATTACTATTCATCTGTGGCAACATTCCTTCAGCACTTGCGTATGTAGTGTTCATTTCACAACTCATACGTTATGCCAGAGCTTGCCGGAACTATGCAGACTTTTTGTATCGCGCTAGAACTCTAACAAATCGGCTTCTGGAACAGGGTTATGTGGAGTCCGAGTTGCTCTTTTGCTTTTGTTGCTTTGTATGTATGATTTTGGTTACTTTGTGTTCTTTGTTGTGTATGTCTGTTTCCATGTCTGGTCTTTGTCCCTGGATTGCATTCTTTTGATTACCGCTATAACCTTGGTTCCCTTGATTGCTCTTTACATTAAATTTTCTTGCCGAACAATTTGTACTCGCAGGGAATGTGGATGTTGCATACTTTGTTTATTAATTTTGTATATGAAGAAGTGGTGATTGTGAATTATTCAATCCGAAATTGAGAATTTCAGAGTGACGTCGACACTTAATGCACTTAATGAGACCTACCTTCTTCAGACTTAGATTCAGATGGAATCTTCAGAAAACTATCTCCCTCGGTTATTATGGAAAATACTATCAGCAAAATCAACCCTCTTGAATACAACTTCCCCATTCTTAGTCGCCACTTACTTGGAAATGATCGAAATGTTATCATACATGAAAAAAAAAAGATTTATTGCAAAAAATATAATTTGCTGATATAAGATCAATATTATACACCATTCCCAAGCTGTTTCGAAATTAAGGAAGTTCATGGTCACATTTAAGCATAATCAGCCACTGAACATATATACGACAAGATATGTAATTAGACAAAACATAATCACTAAATTGAATTTCATTATTGAAATGAAATATGTAAAATACAATTTAGGAGATATAAGAACGCTTCAGGACGAGGTTATCACATGAATTGATCCTTTTTAATGAACCATTTCCTATACAAGATGGATAAAAAATATTTTCAATGAAAATGATACTACAGAGAATTACGTCATAATATTAGAAAGTATTATTTTGTACAGGATTAGTGATGAAACTAATACGACTACTACATTTGCAGATGAAAAAAAGACATGCAAATGTCTATTTTAAGTCTACTATTTTAATACTTAAGTGACAATGTTTAAAAAGAAACTACTCTAATGTATCGTCCTAAATAAAATTTTTATATATGGAAATATTCAGAGCATTTTACGTGTAGTTCAGTGAAACTTATTTAAATCAAACCCTGAATAATCCGAAAACCGTCTGAACTAAACACTTTTTCCAAGTTTATATCAATGTATTTTGAACCTTGGTAAACCGATCACCTGCCTTAAACACGCCAATTTTAAAGTTCTAAAGACTTTGGTTTACACAGATTTCATTGTATCTTTAAAAAAAGAAAATCTTAAACATTTAATTCCGTTATATAAATTTCCGAACGAGTTTAGGGAAAATGAATTAACTTTTATATGAACAGATAAAAAAAAAGAAATAGCAAGTGCTTTGCTTATTTTTATGTTAATTTTAAAATTGTCTTCACGGTGACCTTCCATGTAGATTTGCGTTTAGAAAAAGCTGTCAATTTTACCAACAGCTTGAAAATGTGAACTTTTAAACTTACTTTATTTTTAGAAGATTTCAATATATTTTACATGTTCGGTTCCGGTTTTAGAAGAAAGATGTTCGATTTCACACCGAGGTCCGATCATATCTTGACGTCAATTCATATCTTCAAGTTACAAAGCAAGTACATCCTACTATGACGACATCGGTCTCATAAACGTGTCAAATTCGTCATGTCCTATTTACAAAAAATCTACGCCGACTGACTTCGTAAAATCTAAGGCTGATTGAAGAAAAATCAATAAAGATTGTAATTTTGTCCAAGTGATGCTTTTATTTGTCCACCAGTTAGCGCAATTAATTATATAAGAAGTATGTGATTTTACATATAAAAACATTATACCTTAAAAACAAGCATGTTTACTACCAATGCCATATAAATCAAATAAATAAAATAAAAAAAATAAAAAAATAAAAAAATACACACACACTTCGCTGAATTCATTGGGTTTGAACATATTTGTTGAATTCATTTTTCATAGAAGTTGTACTTGCATTGGAATCAATAACGTAAAAACACGAAGACAAAGATAACGTAGATAAATGGACATCTTTCGCAGTATATTGGGGATGTATGAGCACATGAATGTAAAAATATCTTGCTAGCTGTGTGAAAACCTACCGAGCGACCATTCTTTAAAATCGCACTTAAAAGAAAGTACGTATAAGGTAACAAAATGCTTTAAACCTTACATCTCAATATCACTAAATATACTTTCAGAGGTCATAATAAAGCCTTCAACGAGTGTAATCACACCTGTAAGCAAGCTCTTAAAGGCCAAAGATTAATAAATTTACGGTAACAGAACGATGACAATTTCTTATAATCAAACTACTTTTAGTAATATAACAACACAAAACCATATAAATGACCACCATCTCTTGACTGTCGACAGGCGCATAAAACTTGCGGGAGGGTTAAACTAGTATTATAAAATTTTAACCGTCTCCTTCAATGGAAGGTAAAAAGTGAACTAACAAAAAAAAAACGTTAATAAAAGTCACTCAACTATACATTCATTTTTTTCAGTGGAATGTACAATGTATTGGCAAATGATGAAATAATTTAACAAATACTTTTCCAAGTCAATTTAATCATATCTTGAATCAATACTTATGTTAGACTTGACAATTTCCCATTGTAGCGCTTGCTTTATATTCGTTTCATTAATTTAGTCATCGTATGTAAAATAAAAAAAATTAAAAAAAACAACAACAACAACAACAACTTTCGACATATTTCTTGCTCACAAAAAAAGTTTTTTGTAACTTAAGTGAAGGCAGACATTTAAGATTTTAGATCCAAAATTTAAACGAAATTAAGCTAGATATACTTATCAGCACAAAAAATAGGTGAATGTCATTTCGTCATGATATTAAATATCGTAGGTAGTTGGTCATTTGTCATTTTCCCTTTTATTTGATATTATTTCCTTAATTTAAGTATGTAACAATAGTTTATTTATCGTTTATTGATGGCCTTAATATAGTTAAAATATTGCTGCTCGGGCGTTAAATTCCAATGATCAATCAATCAATCGTTCATTGAAGATCCTTTGGTTGATCTTAGCTGATTTTCATCCCGGTCTTTGACATATTCACTATGTCCATTCTCGTTATAACTATTTAAACAAAATTATAGAAGAAAATGGCAGAATAAATATTTTTTCAAAGAAAAAACCAATACTGCACATTAGTATTAGTTTATTCATTTTAATATTCACTCACTCATTTTAGTCATTTTCTTGGTATATTACGTGTAGAATCTTCGTACCTTTGATTACTCTTTTACTCCTTGTATAAAGTTTATGAAACGATAGCAGATATGAAAGACTGCCGGTTTTGCACTGTCCGGAGGTCTGAACCAGTAGTAAAACTTATGATATGAACGTACTGAGAGTAGGATTGTAAAAATAAATGAAATAAAAAAAATGTACAATGAAAATCGTTTCAGCAGATAAATCACTTCTTTGCCACAGATGAAAGGAAGGTTGACAATTTTGAATGAAAAGTCATCCCGTTTGTCGTTTAGTCAATATTCTTCCTTTACCATCGATTTCTAAGTGTAGGTCAAGATATGAGGCTGGCTTCACAGTGTCTGTAGTATCCTTTATCTTTCAACTCTTTGGGGTAGATGCGATGTATCAAATCCCCGAAATTAGGAGTGTTTAAAGATAATACGTCATCTATATAGCGGAAACTGAGATTAAAGTATCTAGCCAAACAATATTCTTTCTTTCGGATCAGATCTGCTATAAAGTCAGCCTCATAAGAGTGAAGGAAAAGGTCAGCAAGTAAAGGAGCACAATTTATTCCCATTGGAATGCCGACCGTTTGTTGAAAAAGACGTCCACCACACTGGACAAATATGTTGTCGAATAAAAATTCCAGCATTTTGTAAACATCTTCCGTATATTTGGAAGATGATTTGGCATTATTTCTTACAAAGTATGTAGCTAAATGTACCATCTTTTTTTGGAAAAAAAACAACGATGCATAATGTTTTAAGGAGTTTAGGAATCCAGTATATAGACGGTGAATCACAATCATCGTCTTTGGTAGAGAGGCCAAAAGAGGAAAGCACAGATTTATGGTTTTCCACAATCTCTTCTTTGGAGAGTGTGGTAGCAGTATAGGTCTTATCACTGCTATTATTTTCTACATCAACCTCTGATAATAAAAACGTAATGGACGTAAAACGTTTTGCAGACAAAACAATGTTGTTTTGGGCTTTGTCTGCTGGTACGACAACATACTTGACATGTATAGTAGACAATGTTTTTGCTACATCGGGGTCTTTGAAAACCGATGTAGCCTTGGCACTCATTGACCTACTTAAAGCTTTCATTCGTTTCAAAATTTAGTTTAAACATATTTGTTCAAAACAAAATGGATCGGACACCAGTAAATCATACTTATGAAGTCCTCTCCGCAATACAATATTAACAATGAAACATTTGTACATATGAGCATGCGAGTAATTGTTTATATCATTAAACCTATAACAAAGTTCTTTTGAGAAGTTAGCTACAAAGGAGAAGAAATGATTTGTACATATTTGACGGTGTTGATGAGCATAGCCCATTTAAGACATGTTCGCTAGTAGTACATTAGACTATTATGAATCTTTTAGACCGCTTTATGAAAGTTGCCATATCCTGCTCAATTACAGGTTTAATTTGTTCATGATTTTGACTGGAAAAGTTGAATGAAGTGTCATCGGCAAATAATCTACACAGTGAAGGAAGTGTATCTGCTATATCGTTGATATATATTACAAAGAGGAAAGGGTCAAGTACAGATCCTTGGGGAACAGCAGCCTGAATATTACAGGTGGAAGAAGAAGACTGGTTTATTAATACCTTTTGGTTTCTTTCAGAGAGGTAACTTTTGAACCAGTTGAATAATGAGCCATTTATCCCATAGGCTTTCAGTTTAAGTAGTAATCCTTCATGCCATACTTTGTAAAACGCTTTTGAAAAATCACAGAAAACGAAACAAAACAATGTATTTCTCTATTTTCAAATGAATTCAATATGCAATTGTACATTTCTAATAACTGGTGAACTGTGGAATATTTTGGAAGGAAGCCTGACTGGTATTTATAAATTAAGTTATTATTATACAAATGATTATATACATGTTTGAAAATAATTCTTTGCATAACCTTTCCTACACACCTTATCAACGAAATTGGTCTATAGTTTGAGGGCAATGACTGGTCCCCCTTCTTAAATACAGCAATTACATTTCCCATCTTTAGGAAATTTACATTGTTGCAATGACTTATTAAAGATTATTTTTAGAGGAATAGCCATTTTTTCGGGGGATATTCTTAATATTTTATGACCAATGATATCTGGACCAGATGCTTTATTTGGCTAAATTACCTTGAAAATATTGATGATCTCATTTGTTTCAATATCAATTTCCTATCAAAAGATTTTCTGTCCTATCACAAAATTCTGGGAGAGAAATATAAGTGTCATCTACGCGTGATATATTTGAAAAATATTCATTAAGAAGATTTGATTTGTCATCGTCATCAATGGCAAAATGTCCAAACCGTGGATCAATAATAATGTTTTGTGGTGGGGGCATTTGACTTTTCCCTTTGGAAGATTTAATTAACATCTTCATTAGTTTCCAATAAGTTTTTGGATTGCCGGCATTATCAAATATAATATTATCTAAGTTTTGCTCGATTTTTTTTTTTTTTGCGCTTTTCTTCATGTTATTGACTTTGTTTCTCTGCTGTTTGTACTTTGTAATATAATTGTCTTTGTTTGTAAGGAGGGAGCGTTTCCGTAATCGGTCTCTTTTCTTATTTTCTCACCTTAGCTCACTATTAAACCAGGGTTTATCGTATTTTTTCTAATAATTACATATCTAGTGGGTATGGAGTCTCGGGCAATTTGTAAAAAATTATCGGTAAAAATGTCAAATGCGCCATCAACATCTATGCTCCCAGGAAGTAGTGTTGCCCAGTCAACTTCTTCTAGTTTAGCATTAAATTTCACTGTGTCAACTCTGGCATAGACCAATATTTCACGTTTATACGATTTTGATTCCGTTTTAAGACATTCAAGAAAAGAGACAGGTGCATCATGATCACTTATTACTCGGGGGATTTCTAGTTCATCTGAGTATATACATTTGAGAGAGTCGTTTAAAATTATCGGATCTAGAACAGTACTATAATCAGTTATCCATGTTGGCTTTCGTATTACATTATTTAAATTGAAATGAATGATAGTGTCAAGCAGTTTATTATTATTCCTTTTGAATAAGTCTGAGTTCAGGTCTCCGACAACCACAGTATTATCACATATTTGACTTGCAATACCTAATGAGTGATTTAACCGTGTCCAATAAAGATCGTCCGTCCATTCTGGTCGATATGTATTACAAATAAGTAATGTCTGGCCTTTTGTGTTAATTTTGTCCCACAGTGTTTCATCAGTCTGGTTTTCTAATTCGGGTACACGATCGATACCCACGTGATCTTTAACATGAACGAGAAGACCTTCCCCAAACGTATTCCCATCTTTACGTACTATATTTGAACTGAATGAATCGAGTTGGATACCAGTGTCTTTTATTGCTGGATTTAAATGTGTTTCAGTAATCGTTAATACGTCGAACTCCTCAAAGAAGTCAATTAGGAATTCAAGTTTATTTCTGATACTACGGGTATTTATATTACATATAAAAATACATTTATCGTCAGAACTACCTGCTTCGGTTCACGGACCTTGATTTTGTTCCACTTCACCAATAATTAAAATGAAGTTGAGTACAAACAGCAGGAAAAACGATGTCAATTTTTGGGAACACTTACTGGAGTAAAGTCAAAGCTATAATAAAAACTGTACAATGTAAGTTGATTTTAATTAGTTCTAAAAAAACTGAATTGACGAAGGTATCCGCGATCTCTTTTAACTCTACAATGAAAAAGACCTATGGCAATCCTGTAGGTCACAAGGGGACTACCCATCCCCTTTCCGTTCAAAGGTAGTGACATTGATCAAGTATTGCCATATTTATGAATTGTTAACGAACAGTGAATAGGCTATTTCATCAACACCAAGCAAGTCAGATAAGGAGGATGGAGAAAGAAGAAAAAGTATTGAAAAGAAGTATGTACAAAGGCATGTTTTTCTGTTAAGAGAAGTGATCATTTTACTTTTGGGTTTAATAAATATTTTTTGTAGAAAAAAAATTGCTTTTAAGTAGTAAGTTACTGTAAAATATTACTTTTACTTCCAAACTGTTGTTACTATGGGCAAAAACATTAAAAAGGAACTGTTGCAATTTTCGTGATCCTGTGAAACAGTGGGTAGCAAAAGCTAAACACAAGAAAAACAATACAAAACATCTACACTACATGTAAATTATCATATATACTTCTTCTTTAACCTGGTGACAATTGAATTTATAAAGGATAAAAGGGGATAATAATAATAGTAATAATATTAATAATATTAACATTGATAATAATAATAATAATAATAATAATAATAATAATAATAATTGATAGCTGAATTATGATTTTAGTTCATTATGTGGATTGGCTTAATAATTGTTTCAAAATTAAGGACCTCACGACCTTTAACCTCTGACAGAGAATCAATGTCTTCTTGTTCTCGTTTTACCCATTTTCTTGCATAGTCCTCGACGGCATCCATAATAACTTTAAAGTTATAATTCCAATTTATGGAACGTGGTTTACTGTACTTGGGACATATAGAAAGGATATTACGCAGACATTTCAATGATGGTTAATCTCCCGTAACGACGTAACCAGAAGGACCATTTTTGAATGGAGAGTTTTTGCAAGAACAGTCAGGTGGTTTAGCCTTGAAGTCCTCAATCTCGAGGTTCTGCAATGGCCTTTTATAATTGACAATTTTGGATGCAATGGGTGACGTATAGGAATATGAAATAATTGGTATGGATTTGTATTTGAAATATGGCGGAATTTTGTTGATAATGATTTTGTGATTGAGGATGTTAGCCAGATTAATTGCATTTATACCTTTGTTGACAAACGATAGTGGAAGGAATGATCGTTTTTCGTCATCTTGACTTCACACAAACTGGTTTAAAGAGTCTATGGAAACCAATATCCAAAATGATGGCAACAAGTCTGTGTAATGATGAAGTGGGGTCAGAAACAGGAGTGTCAAGACTTGTTTTGTAAAGGGAGTGTAGTAAAGGAAGAGGTATAGAATAAAGTTTGGTTCTAATGTGATGAAGTCTAAAAGGTTGTTGTATGAAAGTAAGGAGACCATTTATGTAGACATCATGTAACTTAGGTGACGTATAGTGGCGATGGCCAAGACTTCTTTCCCGTCACAAATTTTTATACTATTGTTATATTGGCTTGAAAGATTTCCTATACTTTTGATGTTGTCATTGCATCCGTAAGGTATTGTAGTAACTAGTCTGCGTATCCAGTACGTACTCCTCTCTTTCCCTACGATAGTTTTTACTTTGTTTTGATTTCTATGATAAATATCATCAAATTTATTGTCGTCTGCTGCTCTTTCAAGCCATATGTCCTATTATGATATAACTCCATAAAACCTTGATAATAATAGTTTTTTTACATAATGCTATGAACGTTAATGGAGATTAGATAAAGTTTGAATTTGAGCTGGATCTGTTGTTCCTACATAATGATTTGTAATTCAGTATGTGTCGATGGGTATTATATACCCATTCAATATGGCAGGGTTAAATCAATTAAATAACGACCCATAAGATACCCTACTTTTATGAAATGGAGCACAGATTTAACAAAAACTTATCTTTATAACAGAATGTGGTGCGCCGCTGTGCTGTTGTTTCTGTTAATATTGATATACTTTCCAAACAAACCGAAACTGCCACCATCATTATCAGCTATTGAAGAAAGAATGGAGTTCAAGACTGGAGTGAAAAGTCTTGTGAAGTATGTTATAATACTATGTAAGAACAAGATAGAAGTAAAAATCTTGTGAAGTATATTATAATTCTATGTAAAACATAACAAAAAGAAAGTTGAAATACTGGCTAAGTACTTTTATTCATATCAACTTTAGCAGGTCAAGAATTCTGACGCACTTAAGAATGTAATGCCTCTTAGATCAAAATAAAGGTGCAAAACAATAGACTATGTTCATGTGTTATTTAATGACCAGGTGGTTCAATTACCACTACTAAAGCTGTATTGACAGATCCAGTCGCTTCAATTACTATAGTCCACTACTAAAGTTGTATTGACAGATGCTAACGTCTAAATATAGAATCTACAATGATAACGAGTTAATTATAGAATTTCTCACACCGAGTGAAATAAATTTTATAGTTTTGATCGCGACGCTACAGGCAACATCAAAACTATGGAACGAAAAATATGTTTATGGCACATACCTTTTCAAATGTTAAAAATGATCGATATTTATTGGAAAGAAATAATCCTCACATGTACTTAAATATAATCATGGTTTCAGCCCTTTTCAGCAAGATAGGAATTATGTAAGCCTACTTCAGTTTAAATCCAACGAATTTTGTAAAACCAAATTTCTGTAAAAAAGTAATTCAAATGAAATGAAAACAAACAAAAAACAAACAAACAACAAACGAAAGAAAGACAAAAATAGAACAAATCTCAAGGCTCAATTTAAAATAGATTTGACAAAAACTTTCAACAAATTTCTGTTCATGATGACAAAACATCATAAATGCCTTCACGTATGACTGAAAATGATATCTGAATGTATAATAAAAAATGATGATCTTTTTTATCCTGTACTTTAATGTCTCTTTTTGCTAGATTACTGTCAACTAATTGATAAATGAGTATAAACATGAGAATGATTGTAAAAATTTTGTAGAGAAATACCTAATATTTCTACTGTCACCCTACCGGATTCTAGCGGAAATCAAAAGAACGCTATCCAGGGACAAAGACCAGAGAGGGAAAACAAACATACACGACAAAGAACATAAAATAAACAGAATTATACATACAAAGAAACAAAGGTGAATGAGCTTCCTGGATTCCACTGAAAACTGTGAGCATGGACCAGGTGCAGCGGTAAAAAAACAAACACAATTTAACCCGTTTGACATAACAATTTAACAAAATTCTGACACATTTATCGAAAAAGGAAACAAAAAGAAGGAACCATTTCTAAAGAGAACGATTATCTTGACTTGTTTCATTCTTGAAACATGTCGATGAAACATTTGGACAAAAAAATATATAGAATATGTACATCCCATAAGGTTCACGATTTAACTTGTTATACGCTCCCGTAGGGACCCCTTATGGTTGTGTTATCAACTTGGTTCTGTATATTATTCGCAAGAAAAAGTATCAATATCCATTTTGTACTTTCAGGAGCTGTAAAAAAGCATAATAGCAGCTTCATTTGCGTGTACTTGTGATTGAGAGGAAAATCGGTCTCCAAAAAATATTCGCTACTTTCGATTATTAAATAGAAATCGATAAATACATAGCTTTTCTAAGATAGGGTTGGCCATGATAGTCTGCAGTATGGCGCCCAAATGTTTACGAAAATAACGTAATCGATATCACACATAGTTCTTGGGTGATAAAAATTGCAAAACGGAACGAAAATAATCGATAAAAGAAAGAATCAAAACCAAAAAATTCGATCAAATGAATTTAATCGTAATAAAAGCATAATCAAACGATACAAATCGAAACTGAATAAAGCGAAACTAAATTGAATAAAAGAAATCTTTAAAGACGTTTCGCAAACTGTAAGAACCATAATCTTTACCAGTGCCTGACAATTCGACTCAAAGACATTTCGGATCATGACAACCATTAATTACGTATGAACGCCGGACATTTCGACCAACATTTCAGACCATGATAATTATTATAATGCTGTAGGACATGTATCATTACAAAATATACCATGTTTGAAGGTTATAAGTATAATATATCAAATCAGAGCTGACAAAAAATTATCGAAGTTGATTTTAATTAATGTTTCCCTGGTAGCGTTAAAAGGTATCATCTTCATCATATTATCCTAAATAGAAAAGGGAACAGATGGCGTGAAACGCAACAAATGCACCATCGTACAACCTGAAAATATTAAATTCTTAAAAAAACTTAATTTAACAAAATATCCAAAGGGTCGTCAATTAGTATAAACAAACATTCAAGCAAGCTCTGAAAGGCCCCAACAACATTAATGATAAAAAAAAAACAACGGAAACAGAACGATGACACTTCAAAATAAACTAAACCAGCATATATTGACACGAAGACACATTAATGACTAACATCATAAAACAGTTTCGACATTAGGACGATATCATTCATTTCTAACCAAATCTCATGTTGTAAGACAAACATCTGAAATCGACTAAATTAGATTTTGGTAACGATAAATCACCAAAAAAAAACAGCACTTTTTATCAATAAATTTCTAATTTTCTGTTGAACTTGATATCACAAAGGAATAGTGCAATAAAAACCCACAATAAGAAACATTTATACCAGGTTTGGTTCCAATTGGTCAAGTAGGGTCAGATGAGAAGAGTTTGCATTTTTTTTAACGTCAACGACGGCGACGGACGCCAGATGATGGCAATAGCTCACATGCCTGGTGACCTTATCATATTAGAAAATTGACAAATCTCCAAAATCAAACTAAAAAGTTATATAACGACAAAAAGACAAATTACTGACCAACATCTCCTGATTGTAGACAGGCACAACAAGGTATTAAATATCCCTCTTTAGTGAAAGGTAAAAAATGAAATGCAACAACGAATAAAGAAACATCTAGTCGGTTTACTGAAAATGGTATATTTTACTAGGACTAGCTTTTACTGAAGATATTCATGAGGTTTCACAAACAAAGGGATATCAGTATCTATCAATCTCATATCTGTATCCGACCTTAAATGAATTATTACTTGTTATAAAGTTCAGTACACTACTATTATTTTACCGAGTAAAATACTACAGTCGAACTTAAGTCGCTCGAACTCTGATGGCTTGAACACCTATCATTTTTCGATCACAATTAAAAGTACCAAACGTTTTTCCTAAATAATCAATATAAGAAAACCTTGGAATTTCTCGAACTTGGATATCACGAAAACTCGAACTAGCTAGTCAGCCCAATTGGTAATATATCTTTGAGAATAACTTTCAATAAATCAAACTGTTCAGCCATTATGTCAGCTTGGGTCATAAGATATGTGATGAACTGGAACCCTATCATTAATCATTGTCATTTCGTTAATTACAGGTATTTTTTAAGTCAACACTAATTATGACGCATTAAACTAACATAGTACTGATTGAAGATCAAGAATATTGTGGAATACACAACCTTCAGTTTCTCCAACTCCCGACCACTTATTTCAATGTTTCTTGGAGTTCGCACTCCGAGATTTGACTGTACATTTAAAGTGATATCATTACCTTTTGTCAAGTCGATTTAAAATTCAACGTTTACACCAATCGAAAAGATGCTACCAACATATAGAAAATAGTATATGTAAGACTCAAGGGTACAATTTATAGTGTTTGAGTATACAAGTGTCCAACATTTTTCCTGTTTACAAATAGTTATTTCTCTTCAGTTATGTTTCAAAGCTAATATAGTAGGTGTTTCATTCCAAAATATACCATAAAACCTCCATAGACATATAAGTCATTGCAACAGAAAATGCATTCCCCATGTTTTGTCATACTATAGTCGGCGTCACATAAATAACATACTGTTAAAATTTGAATAAAAATATTTTCTACGACTTTATTGACACCTACCGTCGTTTAAATTGTCTTAAATGACTTGCTCATTCGTTTAGCCAAACGGCTTCTCCCTAAACATTGAATCGTTAAATTCCGGTCAGATTTTAATTCTAGGTGGCAATATTTACATTGTAAAAAGTCGGCCATGTTTACAGTGATCGGGTTGCTAGGAGATGTTGTTTACGTTTAAATGGTTTGTCCAAAAACCGAAGAACCCAGAATGCAATTCGGCGTTATTTCGGATATCTCGGATTTATTTTACGCGAACAACGTATAATACCGAGAAGTTGATCAAGCAGACGATTGTCACCGGAGTTCGACGGGAACTTACGCACTTCGTTTGTAAACAAATCGTCCCGTAAAAACCAACATGGCGGATATTAGTATGGGATTTTCCCGTAAGGATTTGTTACGCATGATTTAAGCTAATAAGCGACTTGTTTTTGAGAAGCTGTTTGGCTAAACGAATGAGCAAGTCATTTAAGACAATTTAAACGACGGTTGGTGTCAATAAAGTCGTAGAAAATATTTTTATTCAAATTTTAACAGTATGTTATTTATGTGACGCCGAGTATAAAGTTTACAAAAAGGCCTGGCGTCGATTTCACAAAAAGTCGTAAGTGTAAAATTGATCGTAAGTAATGACGTCATAATCTAATAGCATAGTGACGTCATAGTGAAATTGACGCCAGACAACACAATGTCCATGTTAATAAAGCTACAATAATGTACTATAATGACTTTAAATTAAGAGTTAACTACACTCCTGCAATATTCCAAAACTACATTTACAATTTTATTGAATGAACAAGTAATAAAAATCCGTATAGTATTCCTTATACAATCTGCATATTTTTAATTGTAAAACAAATCTTGCTGGACGGAATAGACCCATGCAGGTCCGGGTGTCAAAAGAATAGGTCTGAAGCAGCGCTTAAGCGTTGTCGTAAAAGGCGACTAAATAGTGGTCAGAAACCTACCCGGGGGTTAAGCGCTCTGCCCACATAGCAACTGGGATGTGTGCCCCAGGCAGTGGAATGAGATAATCCTGGCGTTTTAATTGCTGGGGTTGTCGGGCTATAATACGAAAAACCTGACCGCAAACCATAGTGGTGCATGTTGTTGGGAAAGATGCAATGTTCCTTGCACGTTAAAGAACCCTGCTGTGGTATTCGATAGGAGTAGGAACCTTGCGCTCCGCCAGAGGAGGCTAAATTGCCCTACCCATCCCTCCCTTTTATCTTATGGCAATCAAAATTTGTCGACCCAATTATCCTTGTGTCACATCCCTTTTTTCATTTCTTCATTATCATTTCATATTCATATTGTCATCCCTTTTATGTTTATTGCCTGAATATAGCTGAAATATTGCTGCTCGGGCGTTAAACCCCAATAATTAATAAATCAACTAAATATATTAGTGCAACGCTCAACGTCCCTCAAGCAAACATGTTACAAAATGTAAAAACAAATTGTAGGCATTTATAATTTATAAATCCACCGCGGGTACGGCTACTTACTATATTCCATGTTCTGAAAAGTCTATACCCACATAAGTAAATGGTCGACATGGTTGAAGTCGCAAATCGGCCATCATTTTCCTCGAAACCTCCGAGAATTAACTCAATTTGATATTGAAGAACTAATCGATCGTTTCAAACTAGTTATCCAGAATCCAGAGGTTATGATAGAATCTTCCGTTATATGTCTACCCTGATGACGTGTCAGTCTGTGAAAACGGAGAACAAGAAGCTTAGCAAAATGATGAGAGCTAGTTATAAGTATAGGGTGCTTTTCACTTGGAGACAAAGCAGAAAGTTTCAACCTTCCGCCTACTCTGAGAATTCCTGACGGATCAAGAAATGGACCAAGTTTGGGAATCGTACTAGTTTTAGGAAAGGCAATTCCATCACTAAGATTTTGAATCTGTGATTCATTACTTTCGAACTGAACTTTTCGAATAATTAAAGCTTTAGATTCTTTCCTTAAATCCAAATAAGAATCACCAGAAATTTCAAAGGAATCATCTGATTTACATAAAGACTTTGCATTCCTTTTAAGATAGACGATAGCTCTCACTAGAGATTTCCAGGCTTCAAAACGCTTAAAACGATAAGATTCTAAAAGAGGCTCTGAAATCTGAGTCTTACAAGAGTATGAGTCTGAGTCTTGCTGACGCGTCCACTACACTTGACAAATATGTTGTCGGTCAAAAATTCAACATAAATATTGCACATAAAAACTGAAGATAAATACTCCTAAAGTTTGTTGAAGACGGACATCTTAATAAATATTTTTTAACGATATTTTGTAGTATTTTCTATCCAGTTTGGGATAAACTAGCGGATTCATTCAAAAATTTGTTTAGTATTGTCTTTTGAATATTTATCATACATGTATTATCTAAAATTAACGCTCGAATATTAGCCAAATACAATACTAAATAGAGAAGTGGGCTACGGATTTAGCTGTCCAATACGGTTTTTGCCCGTCCAACACGTCAAATTGGCTACGTTAAAAATATATATAATTTATGTGAAATACGTAAAATTATTGTATAATATATTAAAATTGTCAATATAAGTATCATGTGTATTTTTAAAATACCTAAAATTGGACTACTTAGCCAATAAAGGTATAATTGTGTAAGGTTTTCCATATTGAGTTATTGGTCCTCGGTTGGCAATACTGGACTTCGAATACACCTCAGTCCAATATGACGACTGTATTTCCTACACTGCTCCATCGGATTAATACAGAAAAGATTACATGAAGATATAAGGGTCTAAAAATTGTCAATTATGTCAGAAATGTCGAATTTGCTTAGCAAATTTTTGTTTGTTCCCTCTGCGGAACTCGAACTCGTACCGCTATGACAAACTAGATTGCCTACTCCATTCTACAATTTAAAGCAGATATCATGTTTAATCGGACATTCTGTTCTAATTGACGTCACTCAAAACAGTGCCAGGAATTGTCCAGTGATATGAAAGTTCAAAACATCTTATCGTATTTCTAGGAAAGTTTCTGTCAGGATTTGTCGGGGATATACAACAAAATTGTGTCAGATCCTATCATGATTTCGGTTATAAATGCTGTTATCCTGACATATTCATATATTATTTAGGAAAGATTCCAACTGAATTCTGACTGTTACTACGTATACTTTTATTACCACGCTAGACTCATAATTAGGTTATGTTGCTATAAGATTAAAGTCATCACTACAGTTTCATGGTCGTCACCATGGACATATTAATCATTACGGTGTATCAATTTGCACCTTGAGAACCGATTTTTGTACCGTATCATAGCTTTCCTTTCCTCTTTCGACTACACCTGGACTTAACTTTTTTCATGAGGAAGTCGGTGTGTGTTTTAGTGCTTCTGCTCCATGCTGTCAGTAATAAGTGGCGTCAGAGTTGTTCGTTTTCTATTGTTACTTCGTACGTATTATTTTAGTCATTTAATATTCTTTATTGTTGTGTGTATAAATTTTCCATGTCTGGTCTTTGTCCCTGCATTTATTTTATTTTCTTTGGAAGCTTGCTTCCCTTAAATAATCTTCGGATTTGAGCAACTGGAAGGATTTCATACGAAAAACAGGACGTTTACCGAAAGGGTGCACCTTGATCTCAGTATTTTTTGTGGAGTCCAGGGTGTTTTTTTTGCTTCTATGTGCGTGTTGTTTCATGTATGTATAGTTTGTGTCTTTTTTCCATGTCTAGTCGTTGTTTTTAGGTTAACGCTTGGACCATGAATCATGATCGTACATTAAATCTAGGCATTTGTTTTCTCGTTGGAGGCAAAAAAGATAATAGAATGTGACTAACTGATTAAAAGTAAACTAAAAAAAGATTGTTTTAGTTCATTGCGAAAAATGCTTATAGTGTGTGATTTTTTGGGGGGATCTTAATACCTTTGATTTTATCTGTGGACTTTGAGTCCCATGATACAATTGACTCGCTTAAATGTGACATTGTACAAACATCTTGTTGGGTGTTTCTAGAAAAACAGAGGACGCTTATTCCTACGGTGTATCCTGGTCAATTTCCCTAGTGTTTAGTTGCTTATTCACTAGTGTTCCCATATGTGTGTTATTTATAAGATTGCAAGTACTCTGTGGTGTTTGTCAATTGTCATAGTCTTTTATCATTCGGATTATGATCTGTTTCATTTACTGTTCGAATACTGGTAGTCTTGATTTCCCATTGTATAAATAAGTAAAGCTTTGAAATTTTGTCACGTTTATTAGAACGCTTGGCAACTGTAAATCACCAGCACCTCTATCTGAAACAAAATCTAAATTGATAAGTAACTGAAAAAAAACCTACCCGCTAACAGGATACAAAAAATATTGATACATGTATATGTAACTATATCATTAAAATATAACATTTTTGTATATATTCCTAAATCGCATACGCTATATCACACCTCTACATCTATATCGCATACCATATATCACACCCTAGACCTATATTGCAAGCCGTATATCGCACTCCTTCACAGAATATTCTTGAAGCATTGGTTGAAATATATGATAGAATGAACATGACATGTTAAAATCTGTACCACATGCTGTATCAACCAGTGACTCCTATATTACTCCAAGGAGCACTAGATTTTGACATGTTATATTCAGTATTTGTCAACACGTGACCGGAAATAGGAGAACAAATGTGAATTGTTTTAGGCATTAGAGTGAACAGGTTCTCACCACACCTCATCTATCCTTTTCATCCCCAGTGGGACATAAGGCCATAGTGAACAGGTTCTATGTAGGGTAAATGACGAACATTTCCTCTCTGACGCTAATGTATATGTGTCTTATTGTGTGTTTTGTCATATCGCTAACGTCTCCAATTAGTCAAAATCCACTTGTTACTGTTTTATCAATCAGAGTTTACAATTAGTTTTAATATTTTTAGTTTATAAAGTATAAGCTAAAATTCAATTTTTTAATACGTACATGTATTATCCAAAAAGAATCTTTTTACATCTACGAATTATGTTATAGATGTAATTATAATTTCTCTCCGGGGATTTTGTTGTCGTTTTCGTACTACAAGTTGTTGGTGTTGATGTAGAAGTTGGTGTAGTAGTAGTAGTAGTTGGTGTAGTAGTAGTTGTTGGTGTGGTAGTAGTTGTTGGTGTTGTAGTAGTTGTTGATGTAGAAGTAGCCGTTGGTGTTGTTGTAGTAGTTGGTATTGTAATAGTTGTTGGTGTTGTTGTAGTAGTTGATGTAGTAGTAGTAGTTGGTGTAGTAGTAGTAGTAAGTGTAGTAGTAGTTGTTGGTGTCGTAGTAGCTGTTGGTGTTGTAGTAGTTGTTGGTGTTGTAGTAGTTGGTGTTGTAGTAGTTGTTGATGTAGAAGTAGCCGTTGGTGTTGTTGTAGTAGTTGGTGTTGTAGTAGTTGTTGGTGTTGTTGTAGTAGTTGGTATTGTAATAGTTGTTGGTGTTGTTGTAGTAGTTGATGTTGTAGTAGTTGTTGATGTGGTAGTAGTTACTGGTGTTGTTGTTGTAGTTGGTGTAGTAGTAGTTATTGATGTTATAGTAGTTGTTGGTGTGGTAGTAGTAGTAAGGGTAGTAGTAGTTGTTGGTGTCGTAGTAGCTGTTGGTGTTGTAGTAGTTGTTGGTGTTGTAGTAGTTGGTGTTGTAGTAGTTGTTGATGTAGAAGAAGTTGTTGGAGTTGTTGTAGTAATTGATGTGGTAGTAGTTACTGATGTCGTTGAAGGTGCACAAGTAGCACAGCATTGAGTTGATATTGATTGGATACTGCAATCATTTCGTGTAAAATTGACACATGTTGATCCATCGGTGTAGATTGGTAATTTTTTATCTCCATATAGACACGACTCTTCAAATGCAAATATAAAACAAAATATAATCACAATAACGGATAACAAGATAATACTTTTATTAATGTATTGTATGGTTTCCGTTCTGATGACGAAAATTTATTCGTGCAAAAGTTAATAATAAAGAAATGTCATACGTGTATAAAGTAAATTTGTGAAGTCTCGACATGTCCCTTTTAAATATGGACGTCAACTGATAAATCTGAAGAGTTAGGGGTTCAATCGTATTAACTGTGACCGACAATGAACATACCAACACAAACGCTTTAAAAATACAATTGTGTCGATTACGGCAACTGCGAGAAAATGAGCTTGTGATTCGTTCAACACATTTTATTACACGTTGTACAGTCACAGCTTAACTTATTTTCATACACCTTCTTAAAAGTACACGTACTCGTGAACCCCTCTATTTTGTTAAACATTTGTGCAAAATGTGAACAGATATTTCACTACAATGCAAACTCTGTATAAAAATCCTGACCGTCCTTTAAATCGAACCACCTAGTCTCGACATTTAGAATTTAAAATCTTTAATGTTGTTTAACTACCGCTAATCAAATTTGTTACTAGTGAAATAGCATATACTTCTTATATCAATTGTAACGTACATGTACATTTTGCCTGTCTAGAGAGGCGTTAATTTATATGATATTTTAGACTACAATCATAGCGGAGCAATTGACTAATATCACCTAGGTTGATCACATAAAAAATAATAGATTGTGATGAGATAATAAACTATCCTAAACATGCCATTTGTAATATGTTAATCATACCATATTTTTGTCATATTTCTCATTGTTTATCTTTCCAAAAGGCGATATATTTAAATTAATTAAAATTGTAGTTCTTAGTTTTTAACTAACAATAATGGTACTACGCTTTTAAAAGAAATTTTCTAACTTTTTTACTATTCATTGCTTCTACAAAGATTCCATTGGGAATGTTTGGGTGGAAGCCTGAATAAAACATTTAAGATTTTAACTGTGTGACTCTCTATTTGGTCTTCCCTTTGGATTTTTGAAATTTGAAATCATTTATTTTTATTTTATAAAGAGGTCTTTCCTTTGTTGAATCCTTTATTTTAAAAATGTGGTTTTTTCTTTGGTATTTTTTTTTTGTTTTGTTTTGTTTTTTGTTTTTTGTTTCTTAATTATATTTCGGATAACATATTACTTGTTGGAAAATCAGCTTAACTTGAAGTTTTTCTTATCATCTTTTTTTAAATTGATTTTCAAATTGGCTTATTCACCACAAAATGTAGCTATCAAAAGTATTGGTTTGCTATTTTTATCTACTTGCCTGTTCTTTTAGTTTGAAATTTTCAGACAGTATCTTTTTAAAGTAACATTTACACATAGGTTTATCAATTTTATTTAGATCATGCATATTACAGCAATTTCTTTCATTTTGCAAAACCTTATAAAGCTACAAATATTGTTCGATATGGAATAAAAAATATTTGCTTAAAAATATTATTTAGATGTAGAACTTTGATTGGTAAAGTTTCATACATTTATTTTTGAATAGTATCTTTCAAGGAGATTATTGGCGAGAACATGTTTTATAGAGATGAAAATTTTAGGATTTAATATAATTTTT
Organism: Perna viridis; assembly: GCA_037379345.1. NCBI lineage: Eukaryota > Metazoa > Mollusca > Bivalvia > Mytilida > Mytilidae > Perna > Perna viridis. The sequence continues at coordinate 3,666,378 of CM074520.1, forward strand.
CTCCATTTTTGATATCACAATTAAAAAGTTAGGTGACCCCATATTTTCTTTTTCAGATGTAAACAAAAGTGAGAGGTTAACTTTAAAACATTCGATTCACAACGATTTGATTAATTGCGAAAAATTGAAAATTTCCTATTAAATTTATATAAACAAACTTGTAAAACAATACCTACTGTAAGGCTCAATTTCTCCAAATTTAGTTCGATACCAATGTTTTTGTATTATAACCTTCAAATATCACCTCTGAGAGAAATTTGTAGACATAGTATACTAGTAAATGTCCCACATATTATTATCATACGATCATCATATGGTTTTAGAATCATATGATAATCATATGTGACACATTTGGTAGTGCAGGTATGCTATACTTGTAATACGCAAAAACTAAGAGCAGCATTAGCAAGATTCCTTTTTGATTACTTAAGGATTGCTTTTAAATTTTGACCAGGTTATGCAAAATAACTTGACACTTTTTGTCACTTATTAGTGAGACCAGTAAGAATTCTTGTTCGTACTTTGAAAAAAGCCAGAAAGGTCTACTCTTATTGTTATTGAAGACTACATGATAAACGCTTTTCAGTGATGAAGATACCGAAAGCAGTGATGTCCTGTCAGACTCAACAGGCTCTCAATGACATTATTTTGCATGAAATACCGTAATAAGGACTTCATCCCCTATGAAGAGATAGCAGTGATTTAACGAACGCTTCCAGTTAAAAAAAGCGACAATTCACAAAATAAGTAAAATAAATTCGCATTTTCTCCCGTCAAAACGTCACAATATGAATAATTCGCCGTTCACAAATATAAAATTGGAGTTGAAAATAGCAACGAATAATGGAAGAAATCTATATTATAAATAGGATAATCAAATGGTTATCGTGAATAAACAAAATGTGATCACTCGTGCAAAGAACACATTAAGATTTAACTCGTACGCGGAATTTGCACACCAGCTTGAATAGGCTCTGGTGTTCATTAAATAGTTTGGCCTTTAATTGTCAATATATGGAGATTTCATTTTAATTGCCCTGAATGCTTTTTTTTTTTTTTTTTTTTTTGTCTTTTCGTAGATGCCGTGTTTTTTTTATCATTGTTTATTCACCAATTGGGATCTACGACTTTTGTGACGAAACATTTCTATATCATGCCTTATGTCTAAAAATGACAAAGAGCATCCATCGTCGCTTTCAACGTATGTTCCAATTGAAAACATTTATACAACAACACAGTAGGAAATATTCAATAAAATAATACAATTAAAGAGTAATTTTTCATCAAATGAACTTAAATCGTGCTGAATCCAAAGTTGTATCATATTTTTGCAGGAATGGACAATGTTTTTCCTACTGTTTTAAAATTTTATCTTACCGCTTGGTATCTTATGAATAAACATTTTATAAGTTGAACACTAAATTTTCCCAATTTTAGACTTTTGGCAATAAATATATTCCTTTTTGAACAACTGCATACTAATATTTCTTTAATTAAAAAAAGAACAGTACTATTCTGTATGGATAAGAAGTCGCTTTTTTTCTATGACACATCTATCTTACATAATAAGTATTCTGTCATTAAGATCTACATATGATGCCTTAGAATTAGGCGGGGCCTCGCATTTCCTACCCGTTCCGTCGCCTCATCACATATCTTCAATAATTTTCGACAATGTACCTATATTGTTTTTATCCTGTTATATCAATAGTTTTGTGCGTGTGTACATATTTAAAATAAATTTTAAAATGCATATTCCCTGAGGAGCCCCGATCGTTAAACCCGAAGAAAAAAATCAATACGCATGGCGCATGACTCAGTAAACATTGATATTCAATCCGCACCATACAATCCGTCAAAGCTTTTGAAGAAAATAAGCAATGTATCAAAATTTATTTAATTCCAAGAGACAAATAAGTAAAATGAACAATAAATACAAATATTTTGAATGTTGTAAAGTCGATTTTAAGAACATTAAAGTTTTGAATTTCGCGACGAAGGTGGAAGCTAACTTCTTTCTGTTTGGTATATGGCAGTAGAGTTCAGGGGTGAAATTTGTGCGCTAATTTCTTTTGGATTTGAAATATTTGTTTGAGATTTTTTGAAGAGGAGGCAGTTGTATGGGCAGATCTATAATGTAGTGTTCCTCTGATTCATTATCTTGGGGTTTAGGCAGTAATACATCCAAGACCATAACAGTTTCCTGGTCATTTGTCTCTTCAAGAGTTTTATCATATTGTAATAATTCAATTTCTATAAGTGGACTCTGGCTCCGAGTCCGACATGACTGAAATGACAGGGGAAGTCGTCTGCAAACTGATAATGAATCAAATCTGAACGAGAGTTGGGATTTGCCATATATATGACGGTGAAAAAATACAAAAAAAAATTATTATTTGGTTGACATAAAACCTTTTATTTCGGGTGAAAACGAAACAAAACAGCAAAAAAAAAAAAGATTAACCGGATACGCAATCGTAATTTGTTTATATCGTATCTATGGTGGCGGCCATGATTAATTTACACATACCAGAAAAAAGTAGTTCCGCCGATCACATGAGTGGGAGGAGCCAGAAAGTCGTCAACCTGCTAATGTACGGATACAGCAAAAAAAATAACCGTATACCTTTATTCGTTTAACAAATAATCTCATTGCAGGATAAATGTTGATAGACAGAGTTCTCTTTTTTTCATATCACGCAAAATAGTTTCCCGGAATTATAATCATAAGGGTATGATAAAATACCGGGTGATAAATACTTGAAATATTCCTGGACATGCAAGCCAAAAAAAAAAAAAAATCAGGCAGAGAGGGCAATGGCCTTATGTCAGGACTTACTCTATAACATATCATAATCTTACCATCTCCAACAGGAGCTAGGGGATCATAGATACACACCCCAGACTTACACCACTAAAAATGATTATATACGAATCAATTATCGATATTGAATGAAAAATATGGTACAATCATTTAACAATACAAAGATTCATTGAAGGTTTATGAGTTAAATATTGCACTTTTATAACATACTATAGAAACAAAAAATAACAAAACAAAACAAAACAAAAAAAAAAACAAAAAATGGGCCTTGATCTTTTTACAATCAAAATCAATTTTGTGTCACAAACGTCAATTTTGTGTCTCAACATTTAATTTTGTGAGATAAAATTCAATTCTGTGTCACTGAAGTCAATTTTGTATCACAAAAGTCAATTCTGTGTCACAAAATTAAATTCTGTATTACAAAATTTAATTCTGTGTCACAAAATTTAATTCTGTAGGACAAAATTCAATTTTGTGTCACAAAAGTCAATTTTGTATGCAAATTAGTCACAGAATCCTTTAGATATGCAAATGAATTCAAAACGCACGGCATCATGTATATGTGTATTACATTCTCAAACTTAAAACATTCACTGCAATACAGTAGATAAGGTACGAATGAGCATGGTTATAATAAAGCAGATAAGTAAAAGAAATATCAGATATCGTAATCGTACAACCCACTGTGTCTCTTAATATTGAATCTAAAGGTATATCATTTAAGCATTTGTAAACAAAAGGGAAAAGAAAGTTAGACACGTACTTGTCGGTTTTTCATCTCGCCCGACCTGCTCCACTCAACCGGATTTCTTGCATCATACATCAATAGAATCCAAAAGAAATAAGAACTATATCTGTATCGTGAGGGATAGTGGAACAAAATTATCTTTCGCTGACTTTGACAGATTAACAAATTTCACTGCACAACATATGTCTAATATGATTTTCTTGGCTTATCTGACGATTCATTTCTTTTTTTCAGCAAAATTTAGAACAAATACATTAATACAAATTATCTTGTCAAATTTTAATAAATTTGGTTGCGGTTAAGGGGTCAGGAAAAAAACATTTTATAGTTGAGTTGAAAGATGTCAGGAAATGATCACGTGATTCACCAGAGAAAATCCCAATAAATCGAAAGTAGAAAAATCGCGTATTTTAAAACCTGGTTTATCAAACAAATCTCATAGAAAACGTATAATAGCAATTTTAGTCATTTCAAAACAGTTTTACTATAGAATGCAACTTAACAGATTTTATTTTTAATTTCACTTAAAACGGCTTAATCGTCCTGCGTTGATGAGACACCTTGCAAAATCGTGATGAGAGAATTCATTTACACAGCAAAATGATTCTGTAAACTAATTTGCATACAAAATAGACGTTTGTGAAAAATAAAATTTTGTGACATAGAATTGACTTTTGTGACACAAAATTAAAAATTTGTAGTATGTTATAAATTTTGTTAATCAGAATTCATTATTGTTGAACAAAATTCACTTTTGTCTGTACAAAAATGAATTTTGAGTCCCATTCGGCCCCCCTTAAATAGCACTATATGGTATATTGTTTTTTCTATGTTAGTAATTGCAACTGTGCACATCAACATTTCTTGTGTTTATACAAATATTCTTTTTAGAGCTTTCATTATTCCTGTTTCATTTAACTATTACTCATTAAAATCCACATTTTAGATACGAGATTTTTCTTTAATTCAGAAGACAAACGGACGGATTTCTGGTGTGCAAATCTGCCTTTCTTTCAGTTGGGGTATAATTTACATTGACCTAGAATATACTTTTATTCACACCTTTTGATTTCCGCAGATAGTACCGTCAGCAACGTTAGAATATCCAGAACAGGAAAGTGAAGGAGGTGTGGCACAATATATGAACTGACATATGCTTGAAAAATCTCCATTGTAAACAGTCTATAAATAAAAAAGAGAAAGTGCTATTAGTTAGAGTTGTGTGTTCCCGTAATAACAAACAACAACAATACACACTATATAAAATACCCGTGAAATCAACCACAAATTTATGAAAACTAACATCGCGTATTATTTGTTTAAAGAACTGTAAGACTCTTTATAAGACTAGCATTACACAAAATACAATAATTTGAATTAAGCCCTTCGGCTCATGTATACTAATGAACAAATTTTATAAAATAATAAAACAAGTCGATGGGAAGATTTGTGATACGCTGAAAATTATTGTAAAATTAATATTTAAAACAGTAGAATAGGTGTTTATGACTTAATCGAAAAGTACTAATACAATATACAAAAACAAAAGATTAATACTCACTCGACACAAATGGGAGGTGGGACCAATCAATGCTTTACACTGTGAATCAGCATCCTGAACTGTTATAGGACCAGTCGTTCCGGGTGGAGTAGTAGTTGGGGTCTGATAGTTTGCACATGCATTGCAACATTTTTTACCAGCATATGGACAGTTGTGTGAAACAAAAGTAGCGATATAAGAGCAGTTCCATGGCTTACTGGTAAATATTGGACCTTCTACATCACCATAAAGACAGGATTCTGACGACAACGAAAAACAAAATAATTGAAATAACTGAGTTTTATCTTTTTGTAGCGGTAATTTTAATATCATAGTGTAACTAAGGTACTGTGAAAGAACTTTTATTCGTGAATGGCGGACAAATCGTTAGTTTTTTAATTCTTGAATTTGTTGTTTGACATTTCCAATATTACAAATAAATGGGAAATATGTATTTCGTCGGAAATTTAATTTCGTGGTTTATGTCAACCACGAAATCCACCAAATTTTGTTCGCTACGAACATAAGTACTTCCACAGTGAAAAGAGAATTGAGGTCGAGGACAAACAACTTTTACTCATATTGAAGGGTGCGTATTTTTGCGTGTATGACACAATCCAAACTAATTCTGATTAAAAAAAAAGCACTTTCAAAGCGACAAAAAAAAAACAACAACAAAAAAAGACAACAACAAAAAAACAACAAAAAAACAAATAACCAAAACAAAATAACAAAAAAAAAAACCAAAAAAATACAAAAGGTAAAAACCATACACCTCTTGGCCAATTGTTCTTATTAGTTGTTTTGCATTTTTCTTTTCATTAAAAATTAGTTGATGAAAAAATCAGATTGACCATTTTAACCATACTAGGCAGGATTTTATTTCAATTTTAAGTATATCTATTTAGTCAAATGTGTATGTGGTCGACATGATTAAAACCTACTTTAAAGAATTGAATACCTTAATCAACATGTTTATTATCTTTGATATTAAAATAAAAAGTCTGATCTCGAAATGCTACTTCTACTCTAGATCGCTGATGAACATACACTGAATATACATAATTGAATCTGCTTAAACCTTACCGTCACCCGAGGGAGCTTGAGAATCGAACGTACATACACCAGTTTTACACCACTGAAATTGAAAGTGTTGAATTTCAAAATATAGTAACTATTTGGAAACACTTTTAAAATTTAAAGGTTTAAGATCGGAAGCGACAGTATTTCTACGAGTTGTTGTCAAATCTCAAAACAAACACGGATGGACTATTTTCAAAACTCGTAAGATGAGTTATTTGTATATTTGTAAATTAATCTTGAGATTCCTCGCATAAAGAAGCAAATATTTAATAACTGGAACTTTTGTTCACATGTGGTGAAAGAAAGCAATATCATTATATGTTTCTGAGAAGTGTGAAACATTTAACATATTTAAAGGATTAATAGTATACACAAAGAGTTTCAACGAATCTGTCTTGCGTACCTTTTGATCCCCACAGTGTGTACCATCAGCCGCAATCAAACCCCTGCAAGAATTGGTGTTGTTTGGTACGGCACACCATAGAGTAGTACATATTGTTGAAAAATTGTCATAGCGATCCTTAATATAAAATTAAAGGAAGGTTTAAAATATCAGAAACATTCAGAGAAAAATGTGTACATCTTTCTTAGCATATTCGTTTCTATTTACAGATTCTGTAATCTTGGGAAGCTAAACAATAGTATACTGGTAGAAAAATGTAACGATACCTTCAGATATGATTCTTAACAAGACGACTTCAGTATTTGTACTAAAGGTATATATCCTGCAGAACGTTCCCTGAATATATCAAATATTGATAATAAAGAATGTCCGTTTCTTGATCTTAGTTTTCATATCAATAATGGTAAACTTATTTCGAAACTTTTATGACAAAAGGGATGATAATTCATTGCCTTTTGGTAATTATCCATTTAATATGGCGACGTGCTCTTATCGCCATCATACGGTGTTTACAGATAACAATTAGTTCGATTTTCTCGTATTTGTAACAATGTTTCTATATTTAACGAGATAAATATTATAACCAAGAAATTACTGCATCAAGGTTTTAAATCACAAGCCCGTAAAAGAGTAATCAGGGGAACAAAGGTTCATTCCCAAAATTGTTCAACCGTTACAAGGAATTCATTCACAAATGCAGATATACTAGTAAACGAATGATACTTGCGAGTATCTCCCACCCTAAACATTATGGTACTATTCTTCATAAATAGCGGGAAGATCAATACTCATCCAAATAAGTTGAATTGGTTAATTCGTAAGGGAAATTAGTATGATATTTTTTTATCAAATCTAAAGAAAGCATTTTTTTGGTATTAACATTATGGACATAACTTTTTGTAGGTTTAAATTGGTTTGGTTCTTGGATGTTTGTTGACTGCTGGAAGTCATTTGTTTGTGCATTGGTATAAGGTACTTGCGGGTATCTCCCACCCTGGATATTATGGCAATATTTTCATAAATAACGGAAATTATACTCAGTTTCTTTATTTTTATTTTAATAAGGGACTCATACCTTTTTGAATGATTCTTAGGTAAATATATGTTTAATTGTGTATTTTGTTCAATAGTGGTCAATTTTAAAAGTGAAAGGTAGTGATCACACCAAATTACTTTAACAAATATTTTGCTCTTTTCCAGATTCAGGAATTTCTGGACTCTATGTATTGTTTCGTTTTCACTATTACTGTTTGATGCTGGAGTATATAAAGGCAACTATTTCATTGTACCTGTGTATATTATTGCTTTTTGGGCAAACAGCGGCCTGCTCAGTAATATGAGGGTTTCATCGTACTGCTCGTTCAATGAGGGACCATGGGTGACCTTGACCTGACATTTTCACCCAGGTGGGGTTTTCTCTTTGACATATTCACCATATCCATTCTCCTTATATGGCTTATAGTAGTAAATGTAAAAAAATATCCAATGATACAGATTTTAGGTGAGGAAATACTACCGAACTTTCATGTGCATAAGTAATTTTAATTGCTTACCAAACACAACCAACAATATTCATGACGAGTACATAAAAGAATCAAGTATTTCTCATTATTCGAAGTAAGGCGCTGCAAGTTTAAATCATTAGAATATATATAGAAAGATATTTCTTTTTCAAAACGATTACTACGTACATAGCATGTAAACATTTTAATTATTTTAACTCTGGTATACATTTATACCTTACAAAAGTACGATTCTGGTCCTAAATTGTAACGGCACTGGGCATCTGCGTCATAAACCTGTCCTGGAAGTAAGCCATCATACTGGGACAGAGCAGAGGCGTTATAGGCTGAATCAAGGACTTTCATACAGTTAGGTGGAGAACTATAAGAGAAACAATAGGCGTCATATATCCAAAAGCTAGATTAATTACTATCATAAATCAGTTATTTAAGAAGCTCAACATTTTATATCGAGAAGCTCAACACAGTTATACAATTATAACTCGATTTTCGCTTCATCGAACATTCCTTTAACTGATTAATTTGTATATGATAATACGTACCCATCTAGTGAAGATAAATAGCTTGTAAAATAGTTAGTCGAGCAAGTAGAAAATATCCATAGATTAGCAGCGGTTGCATCTTGTCTCGGCCCTGCTGATGGGGCCATAATGTATCCATTGTTTTCATCACAAGAATTTCCGGTACCATCATGTTCAGCACTTAAACTAAATATATTAAAATGCAAAAACGTTATCTAATTAGGATTAACTAAGGTAGCCACAGATTTATACTTTTAAAATTAAAACGTTCGAAATTAGCTACAGTGCAAAAAATACGTTTTTTACAAGTTACTTTTTAACCACACTACAATACAGAAAGGGATAAAAAACAGATTTTCCGGCACAATTGAGGGTAGGACAGGTATTAGTTTTATCATATAGCATTCTATTTTATGTGAAGCAACCAAAAAGCAACACCACTAAGTAGTCAGGGCTTGTCCATAATTATTCAATGTGTTAGACATTTAAATGACAGGAATACACGATGCTTCAAAAACGCATCTTTAGCTTATGGTAAAATGTTTATGATTAAAAAAATAGAATGGAAAACTCGAAAACGAAATAAGATTCTTTACAGCGACAAGGGCTTCCCATGAGCCTGAATCGCTTACCTTTTTCATTTTTTTTGTCTTTCAAATGCCATATCCTCAACAAGATTGCCCCACAGTATTGACTCAAAAGAAGACTTAGGTAGGAAATATTATAAGGAATATTTCATCAGTTAAAAGTTTCTTTCTATCTATTACATTTTTCACGATATTGGCTAAAAACTGCTAAAACATCATTTTTCACATTAACTCTAACAAGGTGTGGTCCGACATCGTTGATCAGATCCAATGCAGAGTTTTGTAGGCCTTATCATAAGTATCATTTCGGCAATTGAAAGAAGTCGGCTAAACTTAACTGTTTTGGAGATATATTAGAAAAACTTCCAATACGGCTTAACAGATCATAACATAAACTGACCACAAATAGATCCTATCATGCTGCATACTTTATCAAGACGGAATTTAGCTAAACCTAACGGTTTTGGAGGTAAATGCAAAAAAAATCTCACACTTTATTCTTTTTTTTTAAGTAACGGCGGCCGTGTTTTTCGACGGATCAAAAATGTCCACATCTGTATTACGCAGAATACAATAAGAAACATTCATACTAAGTTTTCTTAGGTCGGTTAGGTAGTGTCAGAGAAGACGAGTTTTGAAAAAAAAATAACATTAAAAAAAGCTAAAAGAAGTCGCAAAAGGGCAATTATTTCAACATAGCTTAACATGTTAAAACAATAATTTGACCACAGATCGATCTTATCATGCTGAACACTTTCATTTTTAAGAATTTAGCTAAACCTAACTGTTTTGGAGATATATGCGAAAAAAAAATCTTTTTGGCTCTATGTTCTATTTTCAGTTACGGCGGCCATGTTTTTTGGTGAATCAAACGCCCTCATAACAGTTTCTTACATAATACCCCAATAAACCTTCAGACTTAGTTTGGTTCTTTTTGATTCAGATGTTTCAGAGGAGGAGAGTTTAGACAAAATTGTGACGGTAATAGCTAACATTGCCTATGGCCAGGTAAACTCACCTACAGGCTCTAGAGATCCCAAATCTCTCACCTGGTCAACAATGATCATTAAAACTGGACTCTAAACCTTACCCTACTTTTGTCACAATTGTTGATCAATACAGAGTATCTAAGTTATCCACCCGGCTTTCATATTATAAAATAAATCTCTAGTTGTCATTTTTTTCTTTTCATGGGCAGTAACTCGAACATTGAGCAACATATCTACATGAAAGTTTTAACACAGACCAGTCTCACCATGCTGATCAATATTTTCCACTAGAAATTAGGCAAAACCCTTTTCATTTGTCAACAGATATTTTATGAAGATTTCTTCATTGGTTTATCCCATCACGCTGAACAATTTTACCCCCTACTAGATTTTAGCTAAACCCAACTGTTTTTTGAGTTATTTACATATTTTACAATTTGACCCCTATCGTCTATTTTTAGTAACGGCGGCCATGTTTTAGCCAGATCAAAAATATCCCCCATACAAGGATTGTTAAAAATACCTCAAGGAACATTTATTTCAAAACGTCTTGAATACTTTAAAAAAAGAAGTTGTTTGAAAAAGTTTACGGACGATGACGACGGACGGCGGACACATAGTAATGGCAATAGCTCACGTGGCCTTTCTGTTCTCATTTTCTGACGACTATTGTTGCTCTTATCTATCTGCAGATGACATGACTATTTTGCATTATCCATGTCACCTGAGTATACTTGCAAATTTCTATGCTCAAATGTTTAAGGTTTGATTTTTTTACGACAAGTCAAAACAGCAATGGTCGTTAGGAGGTAGACCTTAGGAGAGGGGCACAACTCTTACAAATCGTTGGAACGATTGTATTCAGCGTTTTACATCAATCTCATGCAAGCATCAAAGTTACTTGGGCTGATTTAATTCTTTTTCAAACGAAAGTTGGATAGGCTTTGATGAAATTGAATATAATTCAAACATATCACTGATTTTTAGAGTTATGTCCTTTGTAAATTTTTGCACACATTTATACAATGACTTCCTTCATGGTAGTAAAAGAAATATTATATGTGATTTATCATCCACCTGCTATACCAATGTCCGTGTTTATATAACACATATCTAAAATATGTATAAGATTTGTACCTGTGTCCTAGTTCGTGAGAAGCTACTGTCAGAATGATAAAATTGAAGCGATCTTCCACAATTGATTGGCTCGAAGGTTTACATACAACACTTACATAAGCTAAGCCTGAAAGTACAATGTTCACTATCGCCATCATGTTCTACTTCGACATGCTGTACATGTATTTCATTTAAATCCTCTAATCAGCAAAATTTGATAAAAAAATATTGTTAACAAGAAGTAAGGTTTAGCATCTGTTTACTACTGCTTGTTTTTAAACTTTCCCTGCTTTTCAAAAGAAACTTGTGCAGCGAACCTTTCGACATAGAAAAAAAAGAAAATGTATAAACCCCAAAACTCGATTAACGAAGTTAACGAAGTTAAAATCTCTTACATAAAATGAAACAAATTCAAACGATGTAGGTAGTAAAGGACAGCTAATCAAAGAGTATTTATGTGGTATATATATTAAAGATATATGCCACATCAAATCACAGGAGCCCCGTCCAGGTCCGGGTGTCAAAAGAATAGGCCTGCAGCAGCGCTAAGCTTGTGGTAAAAAGCGACTAAATAGTGCTCAAAAACCTAGCCGGGGGCTGCCCACAGAGCATCCGGGATGTGTGCCCAAGGTGGTGGAATGGGGCACCCCTGGCGTGTTACATGCTGGGGTTGTCAGGCTATAATACGGAAAGCCTGACCGCAAACCATAGTGGTGCACCGTGTTGGAAAAGATGCCACGTTCCTCGAACGTTAAAAAACCCTGTTGTGGTATTCAATAGGAGTAGGAACCTTTGCGCTCCGCCACAGGGGGCTAAATTGCTCGATCCTTACCATCCCTCCCTTTTATCTTGTGGCAATCAAAATTTGTTGACCCTATTATCCTTGTATCCCATCCCTCTTTTCATTTCATCATCATCATTTCATGTTCATTTTATCATCACTTTCATTTTCTTTGTAGGAATATAGATGATACAGTGCTGCTATGCCGTTAAACCCCAACAATCAATCAATCAATCAAATCACAGGGGCAGTGTAGCAAATATTGTCGTCTCATTTTGAGACGAATGTGTATAGTCTATTTGTTATGACATTACATGTATCGTTAATTTGATCCTCTATCCTACATAACAACTCATAAATAAGCTATCTTGAGTGGTCTAGGGCGCAGGACTTCGTGCAGGTGGTGTTGGCATAAATGCCACAGCAATATGATTTCGAATCCGCGGAGGGAACAAGCAAAAATGGTTTCTTTGCAATTTGACAGCTCTTACATCGTTTGGAATTTTTCAGACCCTTGGATGTTTATGTTATCTTCCCTGTATATCAAACATGATCCGATGAAGCAATGTAGGGAACAGAGTCGTCACGATATAGGACGTCAACATATGTATCAGAATATTTATTCGTTATATCCTCCATCGGATTAGGTTTGATACAGGGAAGATAATGTAAACATATATTAAGTGTCTGAACATTCCCAAACGATGTTGGAACTGTCAAATTTTGCGAAGCATTTGGGACTAGAACGCATACCGCTGTGACATCTATTACAACAACGCCTGCACTAAGTTTAGTAGCACTCTAGACCAATAGTCCAGCTAAGATAAAGTAGCAACAGCAAGAATATCCCTCCTTGTATGTTTAATCAAGAGTTGTTACTTTGTAACAACGGAACGAGTTCGAGTTCCCCGGAGGGAACGACAAACACTTCGACATTTCTGACGATGTTCGGAGTCTGTTGATTTTACGAGATAGATACTTCGATAGCATCCATAAGTAATTTCTTCCAAGAACCACACTTTAATAAATAAGATATGTCATCAGACCTTGCAAGAGACAGGAACTCTCTCAGATTTTTTCGCTCTGGTTTTGTGGGGTTCATGCTGCGTTTGTTATTGTTTCTGAGGGTTTTTTACTTGGTATTATGTGACTTGTTTTCCGCTTATTGTCCGTTTGGTACTTTCGGCGTAATTTGGTCTACGGTTGTCTTATCGTTTGCAACTTCATTATTTTTTCTATAAGAAAAGATGATGACTCGACTCTTTTTACTTATATAAATAGCGTATAAAAGGTTTCACGAATTTAAGGGATCAAAAGAAAATTTTGTTGGTGATGACTGTTTAAGGACAGTTAAATTGTCTTATGTTGTGTTAAAAATACTTTAACCGTAGTTTATGTTGACAGTTTAAATTAAGTAGTCTTACCTGCATTGGTAGTGCTATTTAGCCGAGTTAAGTCGTATCTGAAATAAATTAAGCCTTTCCTATGTAATACTTATTAATGTGAATCATTTCGTCTAATTAAGACGTGTTTTGTCTTACCCGAATCTAAACAATCATAAGAAATATAATTGGATATTAATAAGGCTCAAGAAATAATAATTCCAACGGTCAATACCTGTCAACAACCTATACCAATTATATTTCGTAGAACTGATATGCAATAAAATGAGGAAAAAAAACGCAATTATTAACAGACAAAACATATCTATTATGCATGATTTGAAAGGACAGTCTAACAACTGATACCGTTATTAATGAGTTTAATCACTTGTTTTAATATATGAAATATGAGGTCATAATTTGATTCAGTTAAACTGAGTCTGTAATGTATTATTATTTACTACTACAATCCACGAACATTCTTTAGTATAATTGCAATTCATTTGTTCATAAGCAAAAAAAGAAAAGAAATATGCATAATAATGGAATAACGAGCGTAACCCCTTCATCCTACAAACGCTTACCTTGTAAACAGCATAGCGTGATCGTGACCAGGGAGACCAGATTGAGTCTGAATCCAGTCTCTAAAGTTGCCCAAAGCAACTCCCGCGTCAGCCTGAATTGGACTGATAGTTGTGACTTTTATGCTCTCAGTCCAACTCGAATCGTATGCAGTCTAAAGAGCAAAGCGGACTTCCAGTTAACGGATATGATATATTTGTTCACGTAAATATGTGTCTGCAGTTGTGGGGTTTTAGCTCAGACATGGATTTTATTATCATAATACCGATAGTCTACATTAGTTTTGAGTGTATTTTCTGTGTACTGCAGTTCGATAGTGAATTAGTATTTGATAGAAATATTTTTATATATAAGTTTCAACAAATATTTTATGAAGGGTTGAATCAGGGGAAATCAAGAAAACATGAACTCGATCGGTAATAAAACAAACCATTTCAAAATCAAACGAATAGACAAAGAACATAAAAAACCAAAGCAACAAGCACATAGATACAAAACAAAAAATAAAGAGGAAATCAGAATGAGAATTGGGAGAATGGACGAGATGCATCGATAGAGTTTAGTCTTAAAGTTCTCCATATTGGGTCACGTAATTTTCTTTTGCAGTTTGAAGTCTTGAATGTAATTATTGAATTATGGAAATATTAAACAATATGTAGTGATTGGTCTTTGAACTACAGGCAAAGTTTGTCCATGACGATTTTATAATGGAGGCTGTTAGCCAAATTAATGATATATTTTTATTAATTGACAAATTAGATTTGTAGAAATGATAGTTTCACTTCCTTGCGACCTTCGACAGCAACTGGCTTTAACAGATAGTGATGCCAAATTATAAGAACAATGGCAACAAGTTTATATAATGTTTTTGTTTTGGAATACACAGAAAAAAATCCTAAAGGTTGCTGCAAACTAGTGAGACTCGGTGAGCACGTGAACACAGAGCCTTATTAGGTGAAATTATCAGAGATTACTAAATAGCCGATAATCACCTATCATCTTTGTATACATTTTCAATGTTTAAACTTCCGAGCTTTATTTAATACATTACCATAAAAACTATGATGTGAAATCATATTTTTGATTGAGCTACGACAAATGTAGCTAAACTTGAGCAACAAATTTTTATATGAATAGAATTCAGTAAATTTCTTAACTAATGTATAGTAACTAAAACATTGACCCAACAATTTTACCAGTAATACAGAGATTACTTATGTCGTCTCATTACTGCTGTTCCATGGTTGGCTCGTAAAATACTGGAATGCTATTTTAGTCCTGGTGTTTATTAACGTTGCCATTGTTATATATTTATTTGAGCTAGTAGATAAGTTTGTATATGGATAAAATGTTTGATTGCTATTTGTTATTTGATTAGAATTCCGTACACCTTGAAAATATTTAATCGTTACCTCTGCAATGACAATCCCAGCAAATAATATAGAAATTGTGTAGGAAGTGGTCTGTATGTTTTTGTACATCGCATCCATCTGAAAGTTAATAAAGTTATTAAAGCGTTGCAATGTAAAATCATTATGAATTTATTTATAAAAAATTTTAGACGTTATTTACCTTACAGCGAATCTGCCCCTTCCATCGAAACTTTTTGGAAAGCTACACTTTCTTAGTTCCATTTGATATTTCAAATTGCAGGATAAACATTAATAGAACCTATCGTATAACCAAACTTCGAGGAATAAAATTCAACTTAGTTATTCAGCTTGCAGAAAAAGCATAAACATGTACAATTAGAAATTAAAATGTTATTCATAGAATTCGCGGTTGACCAACTGAACGCATCTCCACATTTATATGACGTCGTTGAAAACAGGTTTGAATTAACAGCACACTCCTAATATTAAGTTTAATTAACCACACAGAAAACAAATCTATCTTAACTTCATGTTTGTTACATCAATTCAATCTAGATACCTAGTAAATTTACGTTGATTTATAGATTTCATTACTTAAGTACCATTCTGTGTAAGAATCAGGCAATTAGTGACCCATCATTTTTCTCAATTTGCTCGTTTTTGCCTCCAATATATTCAAATACATCTAGAAAACAACTATAAAGCTGTTTAAATTTATCCTGAAGCACTGATGACGTAATTATTTTGACTGCTTATATAAGGAAAAAGTTTGGGAAAATTTTCCCACCATTTTTCCATAGTACATTTCAACAATTTAACCTATCAATATCTTAAAAAGGCAAATTCTACAAACACTTCGAAAGTGTTTTTTTTTTTAGGTTATGAGGTAGAAATACTTAGATAATGCAATAAAATCTGTGTGTATTTTTTCTTCATGCGCCACACCTTATACAAATCTTGCCCGATTCTTAGACGGAGAAGTACTTTATATGTTTATTTTATCTAAGAACCCATGGATTCACTTATAATTACATACAAAGTATGTTTTCAAGCTGTTCTACTTTTTTACTTGAATCACTCATAATTATGCCATGACCTACCCCATTGATGACAAAGGCGTAGAACTGTTTGATATTGGCAATTGCATCTGTTTTCTTTCCACTCGGTGTAGTAGCTGTACTTGCGTCATACCAACTACAATAATGCATTTTATATTTCAATGGAAAATGTGGCACACATTTTGTTCAAAGTTTGCTTCTTCATCATTCTAATTCGTAAAGACAAAATTACCTTATACAACAAATGAAATTTAAAATGGAGTTAACTACCCCTAGCTATGGATTTATGAAGCAAAGCTAGGACAGAAAAGAACAGTTGTGTGGTAAAAGTCTTTTTCTGAACACTAGTGCACTAAAATATCAATAATAAGCTCGTGAATATGTACAATTGTAACTTACAATTTATAGACTGAATAGTCTACAACAATCAAGAGTTCAATTTGATAAGCCCCAGTCGGTGTGCTACGTTTTCGTCTGCCATTAACAACTGGTTCTACATTATGGGCTGAAATGGTTTAAGAAATTGACATTGATGAAAACAAATGTTTGGTATCAAAACATATTAATATATCATTAAGGAACCTTTAGAGCTCTTACATCCAAGAAAGAGTAATCTCTGTCTTGTTTAGTTTTGAAATATCCCTCAATAAATGGATTCATACTTATTAATGAGCAGGCATGTCACTCATGCTTTAGAAATCTAACGTTTGTGCAGAATACCCCGCAATGAACAATCAAGCAAAATTTCATCGAATTCTTGGTAGTATTGTTAGAGAGGGAGATTTCAAAACAAATATTTTGGTACAACGATGCCGACGACAGACACAAAAGTTGAATACGGCTCACATGACCATTTAGTTCAAGTCGGCTTCACACATCAAAACGTTAGCAGAACTGTACATTGTACATGGATTAATTAGTTACACAAAGTTTGGTTAAGCTTGCACCTTCCGCTGTTGGACTGGTCCATTTTGATTTGAAAAAAAAATGTTTGTATTTCGTTTTGATGTAATTTAAATCACCTTTGTAAATGTGTGTAAACAGGATACTTTAAAGGCATAAATTGTATAAAATGAAATGTAGATATTGCCTACTTTCTTTTTTTGGCGTTTTATATGTATTTTATCTGTATTTAGTTTCCTTTAAACTTTAAAATTTGCTATTGTTCACTTGTTCACTATTCTTAAATAAATTCAAAACAGAAAATTTTCACCTGAATCTTTGAGATCAGAAAAGTTAATTTCTTTAATTGGTTCCTTCACTATATTAAACTTTGTTTTTCCTGTAGATAAACCCTCGTTAGACTGAAGAACAAAGTCACTGTTTCCTACTTGAATGAAACCTAGCTGAAAAATAATCAAATAAACAAGTCAATAAAAAGTACTAAAACACGGAAATATACTCCGACCCCTGTTTATGTTTTATCATGCATAACGTTAAAACATTTATAATTTTCAGAGTTGATTTGTTAACTTGGATAGGTTAGGTTTTTCTACTGTCCATGAAAGCATATTTTATAAGTTGACTTACTACATTCACTCCGTTTGTCTTGTTTCTTTGGACAACAAAAACTGCTCCGTGGTTTGCATCTTGGTAGTAAGTAGATTCCTTGAAAACAATACAGCTTCGTTTGTTAAAAGAGGATATATATATTTATAAACTTTTTGTATATATACATCATGTTATCTTACCCGTAGTCTCTTAATAGATTGTCAACTACATGTACCTGTAGGCCTCTAATATTTCTTTACATAAGAACCAGCCCTTGTTCCGAATTCCAACCAACGATTGAGTGCATAATTGAAGATGAACACTTTTCTGTCTACATTTCATTTTGGAAAAAATAATTTGAGATTGGCCAGTTCTCTTTAAGCAAACCAAGTTGTTTTGTAAAACCTGGTTTTGTAATGTCAATCGGACTGTTCCCCGCTATTCAATTAATACAATGTTATTTAGTCCGAGTTGCTCATTTACTTTTATTACTTTGTATGTATAATTTTAGTTACTTTATGTTCTTTGTTGTGTATGTCTGTTTTCCATGTCTGGTCTTTGTCCCTGGATTACATTCTTTTGATTACCGCTATAACCTTGGTTCCCATGATTACTCTTTCTCAGTATACCTTGTCAAATTTCGAAACATTTATTAACTTACCTCTCGTTCTTCAATATTTTGCTTTTCTAAAGATCCACCATTTAAAACAAATACATCAACATTTGTTTTTAGTTTGGTGTTTTTAAGAAGGTGCAAATGAAGAGGTGACCCATCGAGCGAAAAGTCAAGGTCGTATGTTTCAGGGGATAGGCTGGCGGAGATTGACCTTTTTTCCCGTCGTCCTACATGTACATGTACATCAACTTTCTCTAAAACAAAAATTCTTTATATTGTGGCTTTAATTTGTACATATTGTTTGGTTATTTTATGTTCTTTGTTGTGAGTGTCTGTTTTCCTTGTCTGATCTTTGTCCCTGGATTTTAGTCCCTTGATTTCCGCTAGAATCGGTTCCTTGATTGCTCTTTAAGTATCATTCTATGTAAGAATCGGGCGATGAGTATCACATCATTAATATCAATTTGGTAATTTATGATTAAAGTATATTCAATACATCTGGGAAAAAACCGAAAATCTAATCTGAGACATAGATATTTTTGTACTAATTATACAAGGTAAAAGTACGGGAAAAGTTATTCGCCATTTTCCATAGTGCATTCCAACTAAATTTGATTTATCAATATCTTAAAAAGGGTAAAATTGACAAACACATTGATGGCAATTCTGGAGAATATGAGGTATAAATACTGGAATTTGAGGTTTTATTCTTCATGTGCAGAACCTCATAGACATCTTGCCTGACTCTTATAAAGAAAAATACTGTAATAGATTTGATCAGATTTCTAATAATTACTTCATTATAAAGCAAATCAGTCGTAAAAAAACATGAGAAATATCATCACAGTCAAAACTTTAAATTAAAACACATATATATATATATATATATACAACGTCTCAGAATGTGACGACTATATTCGCCATACTGCTCCATTGGATCAAATTGATACAGGGAAGATAACGTAAACTTAAAGAAGGGTCTGAAAAATTCCCAACGATGTTAGAACTCAAATTTGCGAAGCAAATTTTTGGTCGTTCCCTCCGCGGGACTCGAACTCGTACCGCTTTGACATCTATGGCAACACCGCCTGCACTAAGGCCAGCGCCCTAGACCACTCGGCCAGCTAGGCTATATAAAAATACAGCTTTCGTTGGCCGGGTCATTCCTCCTCGTAGGAATAGTCTAGGGCTGTAACTTAGTACACGATGTATGGTAGTGCAGGCGGTGTTGCCATAGATGTCACAGCGGTACGAGTTCGAGTCCCGCGGAGGGAACGACCAAAAATTTGACAGTTCTAACATCGTTGGGAATTTTTCAGACCCTTATATATATATGTGTGTGTGTGTGTGTGTGTGTGTGACGACTCTATTTGCTACACTGCTCTATCGGACCAAATTGATACAAGGAAGATAATGTAAACTTATAGAAGGGTCTGAAAAATTGTTGGGAATTTTTCAGACCCTTATTAATATATATTAATATATACTGTAAACGCAAAATGTTGAGTTTGATGAACAAATGGTGATTGTGAATCATTCAATCCGAAAAAGAGAATAATAGAATGATGTCGACGACACTTCATGAGGCCTACCTTCTTCAGACTTAGATTCAGATGGAATCTTCAGAAAACTATCTCCCTCGGTTATTATGGAAAATACTATCAGTAAAACCAATCCCCTTGAATACAACTTCCCCATTCTTAGTCACCACTGTCTTGTTAATGATCGAAATGTCATCATACATGAAAAAAAGATTTATTGCAAAAAATATGTTTTGCTGATATAAGATCAATGTTATACACCATTCGCAAGCTGTTCCGAACTTAAGGAAGTCCTTCATCGAGACGGTTCATGATCACATTTAAGCACGATCAGCCATTGAACAAGTATACGACAAAGTATGTAATTAGAGAAAACATCATCACTAAATTAAATTTCATTATTGAAATGAAATATGTTAAAATACAATTTAGGAGATCTAAGAACGCTTCAGGGCGGGGTTATCACATGAAATTACAATTTTTCATTTACTTTTGTTACTTTGTATGTATGATTTTAGTTACTTTATTTTCTTTGTTGTGTATGTCTGCTTTCCATGTCTGGTCTTTGTCCCCGGATTACATTCTTTTGATTACCGCTATAACCTTGGTTCCCTTGATTACTCTCTCATAAATGTGTCAAATTCGTCTTGTCCTATTTTATAATATCTAACATCACCGTTTATGTTTCGATAAACGGACGATATTTCTAATTTTGGACAGGCGCAAAAAATGCGGCGGACTTATAGTACTTTCGCGTAATCCCACCCCTCCCTAATTTTTACATTTGCCACTGTGAAAACAATCATTACATAAATAAACACACATAAACATTCAGTCCCCCGTTAAAATATAATTAAAAAAAGTGATTATACGCTACACAAATGAATAAACAATGGACTACTTTCAGTTAACAGTTCCTGAACAGTTCCTGAACAGTTTAACCTTCAAAAAGTCTTCATGTAATATCAATCCCAATTCTTTCCATGCAGGGTAGAAAACCACGGTACATCGTAAGTCATACAATAAGGACACAAACATACATGTCATGTTTAGGAGACTATGTCTTGGTTACATCGAGAATATTGTAAATACTTGTACATCATATATTGTATTTGTTTTAAATTTTATCATCCTGCTAAACAAGCATACAGAAACAGGGACACTTCAATGTAAGCCTTTGCAATTGCCTGGTATTGTTGTAAGTATAGATAAATATGTTTATTAATTCAAAAGACATTTTATTCTGGCATACAAGTTCTTGGATTCAATGAAAAAATCCGAGAAAATAAAGCATGTTTGGTGCTTCCTGTTGACGCAACCTCGAATATTCTTTTATTGAATTGAACTACAAAATAGCATTCATAAAACTGAATGTTTCTCCACATTTCCGCGTCTAGTAGACATTTCAATGTGCCGTGTGCCTAGAGTTGTATCTTGGCAGATAAGTCATCAACAACGCCTACTGACTTCCTAAAATCTTATATTTTTGATTGAAGAAAAATCAATAAAGAATGTAATTTTGTCCAAGTGATGATTTCATTTGTCCACCAGTTAGTGTAATTGATTATATAACAAGCATGTGATTTTACATATAAAACACTATACCTTAAAAACAAGCATGTTTGCTGGAAATGCAATATAAACCAAATAATTAAAAAAAACACTTCGCTGAATTCATCGGGGTTGAACATATTTATTGAATTCATTGTTCATAGAAGTTGTACCTGCATTAGAATTAATTACATCAGCTAATTATCAATAAATATATTTACAGAAAAAAAAATACGAAGACAAAGAAAACTTAGGTAAATGGAGGTCCTTCGCAGTATATTGGGGATGTATCAGCACATTAATGTACAAATATCTTGCTAGCTGTGTGAAAACCTACCAAGCGACCATTCTTTCAAATCGCAATTAAAAAAAGGACGTATAAGGTAACAAAATGCACCGGCTTAAATCTTATATCTCCATTTCACTAAATATACCTTCAGAGGTCATGATAAAGCGTTCAACGAGTGTAATCACTCCTGTAAGCAAGCTCTGAAGCGCCCAAGAGAAATACATTTACGGTAACAGAACGAAGACAATTTCTTATAATCAAACTAAAATTAATATAACAACACAAAGCCATATTAATGACCACCGTCTCTTGACTGTCGACAGGCGCATAAAACTTGCGGGGGGGAGGGGGGTTAAACTAGTATTATAAAATCTTAACCATCTCCTTCAATGCAAAGTAAAAAGTGAACTAACAAAAGACGTTTATAAAAGTCACTCAATTATACATTCGTTTCTTTTCAGTAGAATGTACAATGTAATGTACAATCTATTTAACAAACGCTTTTCCAAGTCATTTTAATCACTATCTTGAATCAATACACATGTTTTACTTGGTATTTCCCATTTTAGCGCTTGCTTTATATTCGTTTCCTTCATTTTGTCATCGTATGTAAAATTAAAAAAAAACACAACTTTCGACATATTTCTTGCTCACAAAAAAGTTTTTTGTAACTAAAGTGAAGGAGACATTTAAGATTTTAGATCCGAAATTTAAACGAAATTGAGCTAGTTATTCTTATCAGCACAAAAAATAGGTGAATGTCATTTCGTCATGATATTGTATATCGTAGGTAGTTGGTCATTGGTCATTTTCCCTTTTATTTGATTTTATTTCCTTAATTTAAGTATGTAACAATAGTTTATTTATCGTTTATCGATCGCCTGAATATAGCTGAAATATTGCAGCTCGGGTGATAAACCTCAATAATCAATCAATCAATCGTTTATTGAAGATCCTTTGGTATCTTAGCTGATCTTTGACATTTTCACTATGTCTATTCTCGTTATAACTTTTTAAACTAAATTATAAAAGAAAACTAAAATGGAGAATAAATATTATTCCTAAGGGAAAACCAATACTCCAACATTAGTATTAACTTTAGTTAATTCATTTTAATATTCATTCACTTGTTGCAGTCATTTTCTTGGTATATGACGTGTAGAATCTTGGTTCCCTTGGTTACTCTTTCACTCCTTGTATAAAGTTGTATGAAACGATAGCAGATATGAAGGAATGCCCGGTTTGGCATTGTCCGGAGGTCTGAACATGTAGTAAAACTTACGGTATGAACGTACTGGGAGTAGAATTGTAGAAATAAATGAAATAAAAAAATATACAATGAAAATCGTTTTAACAGATAAATCACCTCTTTGAACTTTACACTTTATAAGTCACGTTATAATATGAATCAGGCACAGCCTACAACCGACCATTCACTTATACAATTTTCTTAAGACATTGAAAAAGGGACGATAACTGAAAGGTGCGAGATAGGATAGGTAAACGGTTGTTTTTTTTTTTCTTGTCTTTTGAATTGCATGTTCAATTTTAAATCATTTAAAGGCTACTTTCACATTGAATTCACTTCCATGACTCGTTTATGTGGGCCTGTCTGATACATGTTCCAGGTTTGCCGAAAGTCTATCGTTTTCCTCGCGTGCGATGCTCGATACTAAGAATCAAAGTGTATTTAAATCTTGCTTACCCAAACACAACTGCCTACACAGGAAAATATCATGAATGTTAATTTAACTGGAATTTATCGTTAAATTTACATTACCTTTTTAATTTAATTTAACAAAAGTCGCCTTCGGAACAATTAACGTTAAATTAACATTAAAATTTTAACGTTAAATGTTTTCAAAGATTTAAAAATTTAAAGGTTATATTTACGTTAATTTAATGTGAAATAAATAAATTTAATGTTTAATAATCTTAAACTCACGTTAAATTTGAGTTTTGCCTGTATAAACATAACAAATGTCAATGTCCAAAAGTGATTTATAGCCATGTTTCACTTTACTTTGTCATATCAAATAGAAAGAAAGACAAAACAAGTAATTTATTTCGCAATATACTTCCGCTATATCTAATTCGATTCCATTTCTTCTTTTAATTTATGCCCGGCAATTCTAGAAAAATCATTAAAAAAAGGAAGTCAGTACCTAAATTTATGGTCAATATCTGTTTAGCTATTGTAAGAGTAATCAAGGGAACCAAGGTTATAGCGGTAATCAAAAGAATGTAATCCAAGTACAAAGACCAGACATGGAAAATAGACATACACAACAAGTAACATAAAGTAACTAAAATCATACATACAAAGTAACAAAACCAATTAGCAACTCGGACTCTACTAAAAACCGGGAGCATGGACCAGGCGCACCGGTAAGGTATTCTAAAAATAGAATATTTACAACAATGTATCCTTAGTGTCCATAGTGTTTGTAATTTTTGTTTTCGAATTATTCAAGTTAGGATGTTTACCAGTTTTGTGTTTAAAATATAATAATGAAAAAACAATATATGAGCCAGATAGCTGTGAAAGTATTGTCCTTTTAAGTCAAAATTCAACTACAAGTTATTGTTTACTATTTCGTATAATTTTACAAATTTTACAAATTCCGGTGGTGTAATATCTATTTGCCAGATTTGTTTTGGACTTGACTTGATTATGGTGTGGATAAAGTTCCAATTTACAGATAGGTCACTGCAGATAACTTAATGACAATTTGTGAAAATAAAGTTATATTGAGACACTTAAACAAGCAAATCCAACATTTTTTTTCTGTAAAATGTATATATTTTTCAAAATCTTACATTATGGAGATCCATGAAAAAAGGTAGATATTCTTTTCTATTTTGTCATGTGCATCTGTAGTCATGGCAAAATAATAAAAACATATATCAGTTTTCATAACAAAGTATGGGTGCCTTCTAGAACATAATTGTCAAAAAATCGGGTTTTCTAAAATATCAGGCACTTTAGAACTGTCAGAAAAAGAAAGCAAGCATGGTATTATTGTAAAAACATGTAAAATGTGTACGTTTTTCTGCTCATTTTCTCATGATTTTAATTCTTAAAGATCGTGCGAAATTTTGCATTTTTGAAAAACAGCCAGATGGTGTAGGGAAGAAACCCCAATCTGGCGAGGACCTGAATCTTCGAATGACTTAAAGCATGCATTTTACACAAGTATTGCATCTATTTATGTACGAATGCTCTACAACCAGTAATCGATATTTCCACCAAGTTTCACCTTTTATTTTTAAGTTTTCTAAAATCAGACCGGGTCAGTTTTGTGTACGAAACAGTGCACTTTAATCCAATCTGCATAGTGCAACCGTAGTGTTGTTACCCGTCTTCACGTGAACGTATGATAGTTGTACAACTATTTGTATAAACCTCGTCAATAATAGTATTGGCATTACAAACGATGTGACAAGACATTAAATTTAATATATTTAACAACGCATTTACGTGTAAATACCAGCTAACATAATTATATAATTAACCTGTTCACCGCGGAATTTCAGTTTGAAATACGGTTATAAATAATAAGATAACTTTGTACTATAGTGATTTGAACAGTAGGTTTATTCAACTCACCCAATCTTCATCGATAACATTGTTTTTTTTCTACACGAAGTTTGTTCTTATAGTATCAGAACGACAATCTATACACCCAAAACTCCTTTAAAGGGTTAGGAATTCTATACTTGCCCATATTTTTGTCATCAAAATTCGAGGTATTGACAACATTTTTTTTATCAAAATTTGAGGAGGTATTAACAACATTGTTTTTTATTGAAATTCGAGCTATTGACGACATTTTTTTATCGAATTTCGATATGTCACTGATTTTATCTTCAGTCCTGGGTTAGCACTATACCTATATCTGACAAATGGGCGTAAATGTGTTCAAGTAACGTCAATGAACGTCTAAGTTACCCATTAATGTTACAACAAAGCCCGGGTCCTCACCCAACAGTAGTATACTTAGATGCTATCTAGTTAAACTTGTCCCAGTAAAATGAGAATAACTACTATGTTAGTTTAGTAAGCCTACAATCGGTGCAAACAAGATTTAAAAGGTAACTGATCTACTACATTGTATTTCATCCATTCATATTTTTACATATCACAGGGAAAATTGCTTATATTCTTTAATAAACCTTTAACTTACAGATGTATAAAAATAAAGTTTTGTCAACTTGTAAAAACCGTGCCATTGAAGGTAGTCTAATTATTTAGCGTTTCACCGATACCGAACGAAAACATATAATAGATAAATTCAAAACATTTAACAATAAGTTCTTAAATATGTATTTACAGTAGTTAGTATATCTGTGTTAACGAGTAGTTATTGGATCGGGAGTTATCCGATTGTGCGACCAGTAAAACTTGCTTATCGGTGAGGTTTTATACAGAAAAGGACGTCATCGTTAAAAGATTTATCGTCATGAAAAATTGATCTGCATAAAAAAACTATTTACCTCCTGCTTCCGCAATTATTTTTTTTTTTGCCTCACGGGCTGGTAGCGTTAACACATTGTGAAGGAAGATTTTGTGTCCTGGTAAATGATCTTCACGGGAGCTTAACTTGTAAAACTAATTAATAAATTGCTTGAAAGGGTAACTTATGCAAAAGAATACATGTAACCCAAGGAAAAACACCAGACATGGAAAAAGAGACACACACAACTAAGAACATAAACTAACCAAATAATACATGTACAAAGTAACAAAAGTTAATGAGCAACTCAGATTCCATTAAAAAACTGGGATCATGGACCAGGTATACCTGTAGGGTAAGCTTCCTTTGCTTTTCTATAAACACCAGCCGTGTTGCTCATAAAAAGTCAAGTCAAGGGTAGACCAAAGAGGAAAGGGAAAATATGACACCTTGAACAAATCAGTTTTCATGGTGCAGATGGAAACACCATAACGATTCATGGTTTCATGATGACGACCATAAAAATTCACAGGAAATTATCACATGAACTTTCTATAGTATTATCATATTTAGACATGTTCGTGTAGTGGAAGTTAAGCGGGTTACTTTTTAGGGATGTATGACTATTAGAAAGGTACATATATGAGGGATATGATATTCAGCAGACATAAGATTTACAAATGGGCGCTAATTGTGTCCAATATTTGACATAATGTTTCGTTACTCTTACACGTTTAAAAAACATCTACGATTATTAATTCAATTCACTGCATGGATAATGCATAATGATAATTTATTTATTTTTTTAGTCGAAAAAAGCTATCGTAACTATGATTTTTTTAAATCTAAATATAAAAATGTATTACAATTGCCAAGAAATACTCTGATTTGGGAATTAAACGTTTGGTGCTATTATTGTCATCAGAATTAAAGTAATCAATTTTGCTTAATTGTATATTTTTTTCCTATTTTTGGATTTGAGTACTTCTTGTATACAATTAATCTGGATTAAGATCTCCCTCTATGTTACATTCCAATGCTGCTAATGAGAGGTTACTCCTTAAAACACATGTAGCACACGGTAAATTTTATCCCACTGATCTTTTTGTTTCAGTGTAATGTATATACCATATGTATGTCAAAAAGTATTGTCATATGGCACCCACAGCCTGGTTTTTGCATAAACACCCTCGTGTTGTTGATATTAATGCAATCGTTTGTATTATTGCCTTTGATATTATAGTCGTTCCTGCTGTACGCATTTTGGTGTTACGGCAGTCGTTAGTGATATAGTCAATGGATTAGTAGTTCCTAATGGTTACAGCACTCGTTAGGTACCGACCATTTTTATATTGAAGGGGGCCTTAGATATTTTTGAAAAAAGAACCATTAATTTCACTTTGAAGAAAAAAAAATCTGTGCCTAGAAAAAAATAATTGAAGTTTCACAATGGTAACAAAATAATGTTTTATTTCGTTTTTCATTTAGAATAGTTTAGGTAGGAAAAGAAATGTTAAAAAAGAGGAGATGAATCTCATGTACATATAGTGAATGAATCATAAACTGCCATTCAACATGTTAAATTATGTATGTGGAAGTATGTAACAATTATCTTTAATACTAAAATTTTACGGTTTATAGTTGCAAAATTCATGATGTTATAAAGAGCAACTAAATAGATATCAATATCCAGAGACTTTTGTTTTATATTAATTCAGTATGTTAAACAAAGTATTAGAAAAATGCACAAAAATACACGAACTACACTAAACATTATAACAGAGAAGAGATAAGAATACCAGACCGTCCAATTATTTCCCATTGTGGAAACTACGTAGACTTCTTGACTAATTTTTGGTACCTATATTTAAAAACCAAGGAACTTATGTAAGAGACAGCTCGGAGCTTTTACAGTTTCTAAATGACAACAACTGTCCTATGTATGTACTTATGACATGACAAGCATGTATACAAACATGTTCAGTAATGAAATAATTAAGGCTGCTGAAAACGTCTACTTTGAAATAAAAAAGAAGACTATGCTATACATTTTAGTCATGAGAACTTATTTCAGAAATAGTTCTTAATATGAGATGCAATGGGGACAGTCGCTAGCGTAGCATATGTGACATAAAATTAAGCGTATGAACTTGTTAACATTTTGGTTGAAGCACAACATAATTAGTTCCGAAATAATGGCTTTATTGTCTTTAATGAATCTTTTGATCAGCTTCAAATGTTATTTAACATTAACATTGCTAATAAGAATCTGAACTACTCAAATTTGCTTATACATTATCGAAGTCCTCAGTAAATTTCTTAGAGAAAGTGCAATCAAATCCCAATGGAACAGGATGAAACCTTACGACACTTAAGGCTTAACAGTTGTTGTAGTCCAATGTGCCTAAATTATAATATCAATTAATTCATTAAAAAACTACTTTTAATTCATTAAAAAGCTACTTGACTGCAAAATATACCACTGTTTAATATAAAATCATCATCTGTATATACCGTTCTTTAAATATGCATCTTTCATATAATACATTTAATCACGAAACTTATTAATATTTTTACTATATGATCGGTTGTCAATGCAACATTCTTGAAATATACTTTTGATATGTGCATTTGTATTACAAAATACATTCTATTTTACTAAGCTATAATTTTTCATTCGCCAATTAAACTTGTCTCCCTCAAGACCGCCTCAATGATTGGGAGATGGAATGTGCAGACATTATACGAAACCGGGAAAGCTGCACGGGCTGCAAAAGAAATACAACCTTGATATTTTAGGACAAAGTTAGACGGAAATCATCTGGAGCGGTCATTCTATCTTCAGGGCAAACTCTACTGTCCAAAAAGGGGACAATAACCATCAACATGGAGTAGGAATCTTACTCAATAAAAAGGCCAAATCATCACTCATCGAAGGGAATCCTGTTAGTGAAAGATTTTTCATGGCAAGATTTATTTCAAAGATACAAAAAGTAACAGTCATTCAATGCAACGCAGAATTTTCATGTCAAGATTTATTTCAAAGATACAAAAATAACAGTCATTCATTGCAACGCTTCTACCAATGTAGCAGAGGAAGAAGACAACAGGAGTTTTACAACCAGCTCCAGCAATATGCCCTATATTGAAAAACACCACGGAACATCTTGATTTTAATGGGTGACATGAATTCCAAAGTTTGAAAAGATAACATAGGGAGAGAACTTATCACGGGGAAGGAAGGAATATGTAATATCAACGGAAATGGACAACTCTTTCAAGATTTTTGCTCCCACAACAATATGGTCATAGGAGGTGCGACATTCCCATTCCCTTACAAGGATATACATAAAATAACCTGGGTTCCTCCAGATATATCAAGAAAATTAACCAAAAACCCTGATAGACCACATTACAGTCGCTGGGAGATGGAAAAAGAGCGTTAGAGCTTATAAAGGTGCTGATACAACATCCGATCACCAACTTGTGGTGACAAACCTTAAGATCAAGATAGCCAGAGCAAGTAGACAAGATCAGATTAAAAGCAGAAAGTATAACATAAGGAAGAGGCGCAGTAGAGAAACAATGGGAGAGAGTAAAATCCACATATAACACCACATGCCTAGGAGAACTTGAATTCTCAAAGGAATACAAACCATAGTTATTTGATAATACAATCGAGACAACTGAGAAGTGTAGGTCTGTTAAGATACAACTTGACCAAGTTAAGACAAGATTGCAATAAGAATAGTTGACGAGGTAGCAAATGAGCATAAGGAAAGGAGTAAAGAGAAAAATCAGCGAGCTCGCTTCAAAAGCAAAGTATGCAATGAAATGACACCAAGACTGCATACAACATCTCACGCCAACTGGCAAGTAGAAAGACCAACACATCCAACCAGGGAAAGACAAAGATGGTAATGTGATAACAAACCTAGATTGACCACTTTTAAAGATATTCCAGACGCTCCTGATGTGCCCCTTGGTGAAGACCTTGATGTGCATACTGGCCGAATCACAAAATCATAAAATTCCTACGTAGAATATGTACTGGAAAAGCCCCAGGACCGGACCAGATAACACCTGAAACATATTGATTGATTGATTGATTTTGGGGGTTTAACACCTGAGCAGAAATACTTCAGCTATATCAAGGCGACAAACAAGAAATAGATGATAAAATGAACATGGAATAATGAAATGAAAAATAGGATGGGACACAAGGATAATGGGTTCGACAAATTTTGATTACCACTGGAAATTGGGCGAGATGGGTAGGGTTTGTCAATTTAACCTCCTGTGGCGAATCACACCACAGAAGGGTATATCAACGTGCAAGGAACGTGACATCTTTCCCTACACATTGCATCACTATGGTTTGTGGTCAGTTTTTTTTCGTATTATGGCCCGACAACCCTAACATGTCAAATGCCAGGGTTACTCCATTCCACCACCTGGGACACACAATTCAGTTGCTCTGTGGACAGAGCAACCAAGTCGCTCGCCAAGCTTCTGAGCACTATTTGGTCGCCTTTTACGACATGATTAGCGCTGCTGTGGGCCTATTTGAGTACAGCATATCGAAATTTACAATATATAAAACTGGTCATATTTATACTCTTGACACTTGGGCCAGCACGGGGCCCTACAACATCTTATGTCTGTTTTCCATGCCTGGTACAGCATCTAGCATCTTTGTTGTGTATGTCTGTTTTTTATGTCTGGTCTTTGTCCCTGGATTACATTCGTTTGATTACCGCTATAACCTTGGTTCCCTTTATTATTCTTTGCATGAGCCGTTTGAAAATATCTGGGAAACAGTGAAAATTTCTAATGAGTAGAGTTTAGGTTACATCATTGAACTTCCAAAGTAGGGCAAGCTGAGCAACTGCCAAAACTGTAAAGGAATTCAGCTACTCTTATTTCCAAGTAAAGTCCTAGCAAGAGTCATTCTGGAAAGAATCAAGGCAGCAATGGATACAAACATCCGTGAAGAGCAAACAGGATTCCGATGCGGCCGATCACGTATTGACCAAATTGCCAAGTAACTGGTCATCATCGAGCAGTCTATAGAATGCAATCAACTTCGTGGACTTGAGAAGGCCTTCGAAATAGTTGACAGAAATACTCTTTGGAGTGTACTAAAACACTATAGAATTCCTGTCAAATAGTAAAGATTATTCAAGGATTCTACAAAAACACCAAAGTCATCTACAATTCAAAACACTCACCATCCTTCAATGTACATACAGGACTACGCCAAAGTTATCTCCTGTCATTCTTTATTTTCTATATAAGTGTGCAAGAATTTAAATTTAAATTGATAGATTGCTCTTTGTCTAATTGATATATTTTTGAGTGCTATACAAGGTGATCACTATAGATTGGCCATGTATAATTGATTGTGACGTGGGCTGCTTCCCTGCACAAGAACCAGATTTTCTTCTGCTATCGAAGGGGAAGCTTCCCGGCCTGCACGAGTCCCATTCTTTCTCAAGCTCCGTTATGGTTTAGAGAGAAGACGAAACAGCTCCTCGTCCAATTCCTGGCTACAGACAAAGCCATGTCTTGTTTAGGCCAAGTAAGTTTCATCCAACCCTCCAAAATATGGGATGGTTGGGAAGGATTTTAATTTTTTTTCAAATTTTAGCTGTTTGATGTATAGACATGTTCTTAATCCATAGCCGAATCAGTTTCAGAGAGAAAGCATTATTTTGGTCATCAAAAATTGAAAGATTTGTATATTATAGTGCCTAAATACAAGAAACTGACGTGAAAAAAATCCTGATTTCGAAATTTCCGTACCATTTTTTAATGAAGAAAGTCATTTTTAGGAGCCGGAGATGTAAATCTACTAATTAATTTTATTTAGCCTTAACAAGAATAAAATATCTAATTGGTCTGAATCTTCACTTTCATATGCCCTCCCTTGATATTTATATAATATTTTCAATTTTCTTGCTTATCGTAAATTTGACTAGCAAAAAAAGATCTGCCAAAAAGGTTACATTTAATTTCCTTTGGAATTAATACAAAAGATAGTTGGTTTTGAAGGGAAAAAATACTAGTTTAAAAATGAAAAGTAAAATAGTCTAATTGTCTTATGTTTTAGTTTCTTAAGTGATAAATATCTTCTACATTTGATTTGTCTATTTGAAATGATATGCCAACATTTCTGAATTGTTCACTCCATAAAATATTGCTAAATAACTTCATTCCATAAAACATTACTAAATAACTGATTTGTTTTTAAATGTATGAATCTCACTCTGGGTTACTCCGTTGCTTTTAATGTTTAATGGGACATCTTGGTGGTTCGCCTTGACAGTGTATCGGTGGAGTTACATTATTGTAGCTCGACTCCTATGGAATTTACTTACTAGCTTTGCGATGGGTGCCACTGGTGTATTGGTACATACTTTTTTATGATGTCACGCCTGGGCTTGTCTAGGAGTTCAATTTCCAGCTTGTTCCCATTTCGCCTTAGCTGTCAAATTCGGTATATAAAGTTATTCCCATTTCGCCTTAGTAAAATTTGGAGTGAACTAAGGCGAAATGGGAACTTGTGTAAACATGTAGTTTTGAGTGCAATTAGTGTTTTTATAGCGTTTAAACCTAATAAACACATGCATATGTAAATCTTTGTATTTAAGAATTGGCAATAATAAAAAAAAAATAGCTATTGAAAAAATAACATAAATTTTACATGTGCATATTGTTTATTGCGCGAAGTGCAATCAACAAAATATGCACATGGAAAATGTGTTATTTTTTCAATAGATAAGTTTTGTATTATTGCCAATTCTTATAAATTAATTTTAAAACATATTTTTATCTTTAAGAATTAGAAAAGTAGCTCTGAATTTAACTGAATAAGGCGTGTCAATATTTTTTTATCCATTTATCCATTGAGATATAACAAAACTATTTTAACCAATCAGATTACAGTATATATCTCAAATTAAATTATTGATAAATTATTTTTATTTTGTGAAGTGTTTCAGTGGTATTAGTTGGTTTTTTTGTCTTAATATATTTTTTTATGAATGACCTTTTCATTTTCTGATTTAAATCACTTTTTTTCTTTTTTTATGGCTACTATCAAAGAACAAAGTTCAAAATAAATATGATATGACTGACAACTTTGATAGCGACTTGACTCAGAGAAGCACATCCAAATTTTATTTTATATGATAAAGATTGACGCTTATCTTGCTTTGATTATTAAACCCGATAAGTGTCAACTTATTTTTTTTTTGTCGCGGAACTTCTGCTTCTGCTCTTTTACCGAACTGCATCCGGGCTGGCTGATAAGTATCACCAGGGCTATTTCAAGAATGTAATATTTATGCTTGCGCGCGTTGCTGTTGAGCTCACGGGCTAACTACAGTACTGTATGACAGTGTTTAGTGATGCAATTATTATATCTTGATAATTTACAATGCTAGGATTTTTATTACATAGAGAAGTCAAGGGAATCATGATTAGAACAGTAATAAAAAATAACATAATCCAGGGATAACGACTAGACAAAGAAAATAAACACACTCAACAAAAAACATGAAATTACCATAATAATACGCACATAGAAACAAAAGTAAATGATCAACCATGTCACAGTACGGGACGTCGAATGGAACTTTCTACATTTCATTCAGGAAATAACACATGGCACGCAATTTCAATTTTCGATACAGTTTTTTTCGAATGCCACTTTGTTAAATATTACATCATGTTTTGTTTCTGTTACTAGTGCTTTTTTAACAAGTAGTAACGTATCTATTGCGAGGAGTACGATTGATTGATTGTTGGGGTTTAACGCTCGAGCAGCAATATTTCAGCTATATTCCAACGAAGAACATGAAATGGACGATGAAAAATAAGCATGAAATGATGATTTTTTGGTGATTATTTGAAATTCAGAGTACCGACCAATTGACTTTAATAACTTTCCCAAATTGTTTTAAATCATATTAAATTATTTGAATATGTACAAACATCTGGGCAAGATTGTTTATTCTCCATACACTAACTTAGTACTGTAACGTTATTAACGTCGATCGGCCCGCTATTCAAATAATTCCGAACTAAATAAAGTTTGATGAAGGGACAAATCCTAATTTTGAGTTTAATCGATGAGAAATTATATTATAAGGATTGCTCTGAGAAAAGGATTGCTTTTATAAGCTGTAACTGCTAGTATTTGATTTTACTGAATAATATCATTACGAACAAAATATAGAAAACAAATAAAACACTTAAATAACTGATCAAAACTAAAAACTAGAAAATGTAAGCATGTTTCAAATTTAACGACTAAAGCAAAAGACCAAACCTTTACAAAGGAATACCCTCCTTGTTGAAGTTCTCACATCTGAATTAACTGATAGTTATATTAGTTTTGTTTGATAGAAATTCGTGATAATTTTTTTACACCACATAATTGCAATCATTTGTATTTTGTTACCCGAAACTCTTGAATGGTTTTAACTGCTGAAAAAAACAAATTTGTTTGGGTTTGGATATCCAGTCTTTTTATATTCTTTAAACGTAAATGAGTTCAGTACCATCACATCATATCATTACGTCGACATATGGCACTGTGTTACGTGAGCTATACTAAAGGTTGACATCGTTGCTCCATCTCAATAAACTGATATGTTAGAAAAAAAATTCTACATTCGGAAACGCAACAAATTTATTTTACTCGATTTTATACCCAAGGTCAATTACAGCTAATTCGTGGATGTGGTACATTTGGCTTCAGTGGTAAAGTTGCTGATGAGTTAGTCTTTGCCAGAATTGTAACAACCTTGCCGAGGTTTGCATTCATTACCAAACTAGCCGTTTTAAGTAACGGTTATATCTTAATAGCAAGAGTAACCAAGGGAACCAAGGTTATAGCGGTAATCGAAAGAATGTAATCCAGGGACAAAGACCTGACATGGAAAACAGACACACACAACAAAGAACACAAAACAACCAAATTCACACATACAGAGCAACAAAAGCAAATGAGCAACTCGGACTCCACTAAAACCGGGGAGCACGTACCAGATGCACCGGTAGGGTAAGCGTCCTCTGCTTTTCTAGAAACACCCGCCGAGTAGTTCATAAAAAGTCAAATCTGGGGTAGACAAACGAGGAAAGGAAAACTATGACCCGTTGAATAAATCAGTTTTCATGGTGCTGATGGATACACCATAACGATTCACGAGTTCATGATGACGACCATAAAACCTTTGTAGTGATGACTTTAATCTGTAGCAACATAACCCTGTTATAGAAGCCTATTTGTTAGAGTTTAAGCGCGATACAAAAAGTCTGTGTAGTTTCGGCAAGCTCTGACATAACGTATGAGTTGTGATATGAACACTCCATACGCAGGTGCTGAAGGGATGTACCCCCAGATGAAATGAAAGTTGACAATTCTGAGTGAAAGTCATCACGTTTGCCGTAAAGTTTGGTCAATAGTTTTCCTTTACCATCGATTTCTAAGTGTAGGTCAAGATATGAGGCTGACTTCACAGTGTCTGTAGTATCCTCTATCTCAAGGTCTTTGGGTAGATGCGATGTATCAAATCCCCGAAATTAGGATTGTTTAAAGATAACACGTCATCTATAAAGCGGAAACTGAGATTGAAGGATCTAGCCAAACGACATTTTTTCTTTCGGATCAGATCAGCTCTAAGGTCAGCCTCATAAGAATGAAGGAATAGGTCAGCAAGTAAAGGAGCACAATTTGTTCCCAATGGAATGCCGACCATTTTTTGAAAACCACGTCCACCACACTGTACAAACATGTCGATTAAATATTCCAGCATTTTGTAAACATCTTACTCTGTAAATTTGGAAGATGATTTTTAATTATTTCTTACAAAGTATGAGGAATCTCTACCATATATACTATATATTTGTATCTAGGTTTACCATCTTTTTTGGAAAAACGATGTATAATGTTTTTAAGTCGGGATTTTAACTGAGTATGGGCAATAGAAGTGTTGAATACAGTGTTGAAAAATCATAGGTTTTAATGTTATTATATTCATATAATAGTCTTGAACTAATTGTTTCCAAAAGATCTTTCGAATTTTTCAGGATCCACATTGAATTAATACCACTACGGGAGTAACAAGTGTTGTGGTAGGACTGCAGACCCTCTTTCACAGTTGTGAGTATAGAAGTTAAAAGTTTTGAAAGAGGTTTGGTGGTACATTTTGCAGATCCAGCTATAAAACGTTGTTTGTATGGATTCTTGTGGATTTCAGTACATAGATGGTAAATCACAATCATCGTCCCTGGTAGAGAGACCAAAAGAGGATAGCACAGATTTATGGTTTTCCACAATCTCTTCTTTGGAGAGTGTGGTAGCAGTGTAGGTCTTATCACTGCTACTATTTTTTACGTCTACCTCTGATAATAAACATTGGATGTAAAAGGTTTTGCAGACAAAAACAATGTTGTTTTGGGCTTTGTATGCTGATACGACAACATCTTTGTCATGTATAGTAGACAATGTTTTTGCTACATCGGGGTCTTTAAAAACTGATGTAGCCTTGGCACTCATTGACCTAAAATATACATTTTTCTCCAATTCATTCTTTTCATTTTTTTCTGCTTTGTCATACAAATCGGAGAAGTTGCATGTTGGATGTTCTTACGCATTTTTCTCTGCTGTTCCACTGCGGCTGTCGTAACCCGATTTTCAAAAATTATAGCTTCGATTGAAGCCCAGCTTTTCTTTTTTGTCCGTTTATCGTTAATTAATATACCAAGTCACAAAAAAAAATCATATCATATTTTATCATATGAATGGCATATTACTACCGTCCGTGGTAAACTGTTTTATTTTCAGAATTTGTAAACCCGCTCAGGGTAAAAAGGATACATCTGGAGCTGCTGGTCAGGGTAAACATAAGAATTCAAAAATGTTAAAGCTGACGATGATTATGTCAAGTCCAAATTGAATCCTACCAAATAGATATACACCACCATAGTAGCTGGTACCGCAACATTTGGTCCTGACTTGGTATAGGCATGTCAGACGATGCAGTGGGTTTAATCTAGGTTTTGTATGTACTATTAACAGACATGAGTTATCAATTAACTGGAGATCACTGGTGGAATGTTGTTCTATTTTTTTAATATAAAATGCAGAATTCATGAAGTTTACCAAACGAGGTGAAACAGTGATATCACGATAACTATTACATTGTGGTTGATTTTGTCTTTTCTCAGCATTGGGGTCAACACGCTTACTGTCCCAAGAGTATGACCTCTTTACGTCTTGTTTCGTTTACGCCTTTAGTTTATTTTTATGTTACTTGAGTATACAGGGGCAATGTTTTCGCTGTATCTGTGTAAATGGGACTAGCTATAGTCTGCCCTTTGGTGTGAGGGTTTCCTCGTCGTTCATTGAATGCCAATGAGTGGCCAGGCGTGTTCTTCCTGGTGAGGTTTTTTGTTTCAATGATATATTCACCATACCTATTCCCGTTATATTTGAATTCGGGTGGTATTTTTTCTGTCTTGAAAAATATAATTGAATAGTTTGTAAGAAAAGTAAAAGCTACATTTCACTTAACGCTTCAAATACATGTTTTATGACACATTGGGCAAAAGAGATCCTTTCATTCAGCTTCAGTTCTAACGCGTTAAACATTCGCGTTAAAAGGCGAGTTTAATGCGTAAAGAGGTGTTTTTATCGACTTAAATCAACATTTAACTTAACGAGTAATTTAATAAGTTTAACGACATTTTGGCATGAACGGCCTTTTATAGAATGTCATTCCCTTCTTGGGATTTTCCAATAATAACTTTGTCAATTACGTTCTTGAAATCAGATTCTTCATAACTAGGTTCAACCACTGGTGATGGTATAGCATATATATCTGTTCAATCAGGTCTTATGGTACATTACAAAGACTGAACAGAAGTAGTCAGTGTCGAAAGAATCGTCACTTGAAACAGCCAGGTCCTTTAAATATATAGAGTGAATGCTTTTCTCTGATTGTCATCCGTATGGCACGCCTTATTTATATTTATTCCAATTTGTAGGTGTCTATATAATTAAGTATTAAGTAACTTCCATTTTATAAGATATCTTATAAACTATATAACATATGTTATACCTTTTATTAGATATTTCATAAACGTTAGTTAATCAGATACCTTATGAAAAAAAGAAGAAATCCACTCAATTATATAAGATATCTGCAAATTAATTTGAATAAATATTGATACGGCGTTCCATACAACCGAGTAAAAGATTTGTCACTTGGCATAGCCAGGTCTTCGATCGTAAAACTGAGCGAATATTTTGATCTAGTTAATTGTGCCTCAGCATATACAGGGAAAATTATTTCAAATTATTTTCACACGAATTTCACACGATTTTCATTTTAATTGAGCTAAATAACTTTGTGACAGAGTTAAACTCGAGCCTTCACGTGAAATTAACTAAATTTCAAGCGAAGATCAGTTAATTTCATGTGATGTTCGATTCTCATCAATATTTGCCTGTGTTAGCCATAGAGACAAAAAGAGATATCCACAGAAGAATGCGTGCAGAACTGAAAGATCCTACTATAAAAAATATAAATCAGTCAGACTGGATTTGAAGTTGTCACGTCAGGTAAATGTATTCGAAAGTGCAATAAGGGTATACAATCTATTTGGTAGAATAGGGTATGTGAGTCTCGTCACGTGACTTCGTTCACGTGGTTCCATGAGAATGGGTCCTCGTCTACCTTTCAAATGCACTGAGATTTGTCATTAACATACCACTGAGTTTAATATAAAAAGCAAAAATCTTTCGGTGTGAAAATACTGATAAAAAATGACAAATATCTAGTTGTACAGGCTAAAAATATTAAGAAATGTATAAAATTAGAAGATTTTGCATTGTGATGCAGCGCTTCGATTTCCCGGAAGTAAACAATAAAATGAAAATGATAAGGTATAGCCTGTATTTTTGCTGTGGCAAGAAAAAAAATAAATGATCGAAAGTTCCAAATTGGTAAAAAAAATAATGTTGTATTCTGTTTTAAAAATATAAAAATAGTTTAGGAACAAAACAAATAGAAAAAAGAAAAGCGGATGACAGGAACCTCATGTACATATAGGCCCCGTGCAGGTCCGGGTGTTAAAAGAATAGGCCTGCAGCAGCGCTAAGCGTGTCGTAAAAGGCGACTAAATAGTGCTCAGAACCCTAACCGGGGGCTAGGACGCTCTGCCTACAGAGCAACTGGGATGTGTGCCCCAGGTGGTGGAATGGGGTACCCCTGGCGTGTTAAATGCAGGGGTTGTCAGGCTCTAATACGGAAAACCTGATTGAAACCTGGTGGCGCACCGTGTTGGGAAAGATGCCACGTTCCTCGCACGTTAAAGAACCGTACTGTGGTATTCTCCCGGACTAGGAACCATAGGGCTCCGCGACAGGAGGCTAAATTGCCCGACCCTACCCATCTCTCCCTATTTCCAGTGGCAATCAAAATTTGTTGACCCCATTATCCTTGTGTCCCATCCCTTTTTCATTTCATCATCATTTCATGTTCATTTTACCATCAATTTCATGTTCATCGCCTTAATATTGCTGAAATATTGCTACTCGGGCGTTAAACCCGAACAAACAAAGAAACAAAAACTTTGTCCCTGGATTACATTCTTTTGATTACCGCTATAACCTTGGTTCCCTTGATTACGCTATTCAGCCTATAAGTCTGATATTCTTATGTATTGTTGTTTATCAACATAAACTTGTCAATAGGAATGTGTTTTACACTGTATATAATCATGTATGTTTACTGTAATAATTTTCTAAAAACACATCTTATTATATATAAAAAATATTACAGTTTTGATTATTTTAAAATTTTATTCCACTTTTGACAAAAATTGGGTCGGTAAATCCGTA
Source organism: Perna viridis (assembly GCA_037379345.1). Lineage (NCBI taxonomy): Eukaryota > Metazoa > Mollusca > Bivalvia > Mytilida > Mytilidae > Perna > Perna viridis. Next base: position 3,706,751 of record CM074520.1, read on the forward strand.
AGCCAACCTATAAAAAAGGCCTAACCGACTTTTTCGCTGCGTGATAGTTTTAACGCGAAGTTTATCTGCAAAACAATTGTGTGGGTGTTCATATAGCAAAAAGACGCTGACCCTACCGATACACTTGGTCCATGCTCATAGTTCCGGGTTGCTAATTTACTTGTTGTTTCTATGACCATGTACCATCATATAAAGTAGCCTCTTGTAAACTATAACTTGAGTTGACCTACAATTTGTCTGTTCGGCATTTTCGATGAAGAACCTTCTAAAATAAAAAAAAAGTTCGATGTCCTGAAAATCAATGTCAGTCAATAAAGCATTTTTCCCAAACACATTTTGATGAAAGCAATTCAATAACATCGATGGCAAAAGAAAGATTCATTTTACTCCTCTATACATTCGATACTTTCGATTTCCGTAGAATATTGACTACGAGGACTTTATTTATCTTCAAATTATTTTATCGATACAGTTTTGTTTATGAAAAGCTGATGCAGAATAAGCTCACTGGATTTTTGGGTAGGGATTAACATTAAACATATTAGACAGGAACAAATCCTAATTTAATTAATGAAAAGAAATTGAATGAGGATTTCAATCAAAGTGTGTATCGGAGGCATAAATGAATATAATTCACCTATCATTTACATTATCCTTTGTCACAAGAACAGTCAACGATGTTTGTTACATTTGGAAGAAACTGGACATCATAAAGAAATAATCTCTTTTCCCTTGATTGAGTTGTGCTAAAATTACCTTCTAATCACAGATTCTATAATAAACCTAATACTAAAACTTAACAGGAATAAATCCTGCTATAAAGGTATAAATTTATCCCTCTCCTGATGGATTGTCTCCCAAAACAGGTATAATACAAACTATGTAGTGGTGTTTTTCAACGTGTTAGAATACACAAAAAACTATTCAGAATAAAAAGAATGTTATATGTACAGTTAAAAACATCTTTCAAAAGTTTGATTTGTAATTCTGGGACAACCGGAGAAAGCACTTGTATTTAACTTTTAAAAAAGGAATTACAAGATGCTGTGCACACACATATTGTGGTGATGAATTTTGGAATCTCATAATCAGTACCCATTGGAATTTGGAACCAAAGGACTGATGGAAAGAGTAGATTATTAAGTGAATCCCCGCAAAGAAAGACCTTACTCACAGCAGTCAAAATAATAATAACCCATTCAGAATTGAGACTAACCGAAAAATAAGTGTCAGAACATGCAATCTAATGAACTTGACATTTACATTCTGTATATTTACATTTTATTAGAAAAGAGTGTCAAAAAGAGGGGAATCAATAACTCTTCATTGGGGGTCTCCTTATGTACACCTATTTGCAACAAGTCTCAATTTCAAACTTCAGGTGTTTGTGTCTTCTGTCCCGGACCCTGAAGCTTATGCAGTAGACGCCATGAGTTTTCCTTGGGAAGGAATGTTCGGATATGCATTCCCTCCATTCAGATTTCTGTAAGCAGTTCTTCGGAAGATTGCTTCGGAGCAATGTCTCATCATTCTTATTGCTCCAGGTTGGCCCAAGCAAGCTTGGTATCCAGATCTTCTTAAACTGTCTTGCGCTCGTCCACTCTTACTACCGGTAAAACACAATCTTCTTTCCCAGTTCAAGGCCAAGATTCTACATCCCAATCCAGAGAATCTACATCTTTTCGCGTGGCTCTCTCATGGATAGTTTCAAGGAGAGAGGCTTTTTCTGAACGAGCAGTCAGAGACTCTACCAACATCGTATACGATGCTAAGTAGACAATCTTCAGTAGTTGGTGTAGTGAGAAGGAAATTGATCCTCTCAAAATTACTGTTCAGCAGTTAGCTGAATTTCTTATCTACCTTTTTGAAGATAAAAAATTGTCTCCTTCCACAATTAAAGGTTATTGTTCTGCTATTTCCAGAACTATCCACTTGTCTGGTGGTCCGGATTTTGGTAGTAATGAGTACATTTCTCTTTTAGTTAATAATTATACTCTTGAACGTCCTAGACAGAAGGTTTTAATTCCTTCCTGGAATTTAAGTTTGGTTTTATCATCTTTAAAAACCATTCCTTTTGAACCAGCTGAAGAAGTAGATATCAAATTTTTGTCCTATAAATGTTGTTTTCTACTGGCATTAGCTTCAGGAAGGAGAAGAAGTGAAATACATGCTCTGTCTATTTCTGATTCATGTCTATGGTTCAATAGAGATAAATCTTCTGTCACTCTTTTAACTGATCCAGCTTTTTAGCCAAAAATCAGATTCCTAGTAGAGGTTCAGAGCCAATAGTTATACCTTCATTGCCTATTGATACTACCTGTAAACTACTTTGTCCTATAAGAATTTTACTCATTTATTTACAAAGAACCCGTAGTATTCGATCTAAGACTAATACTAGGCTATTTATTCCTATTAAGAAAAATGTTAAAGATTTATCAGCAAAAACATTATCTACCTGGATTTGTAAGACCATTCAGTTAGCTTACAATTCTTCAAGTGAAGAATTTCTGTCTAGTCTGAACATTATAACCCACGATGTTAGAGCTATTTCTACACTACATCTTGGGCACTGTTTAATAATACTTCTTTAGAGGAAGTTTTATCAGCAGGTTTCTGGAGAACTGAAAATTCATCCGTTTCTCATTACCTAAGATCATTATCTTCCCAAGCCGAGGGCTTATTTTCATTGGGAATTTGATAACGGCACAAAAAGTTGTTATACCTCCTGCATCTTCTGGTTCAGGGGATTCAGCTTTACGTTAGATTCTGTGTTTTCTATTAATTTTAAAATTTACTCAGAATTTATGATGGTAGCGTATTTATTATAATAAAATTTAACATTTTTAAAGTAAAATGGGATTTTATAAAATAAATACTTACCATCATAAATTATAGGTCCCTCCCAGCCTCCACTTCATCCCCTGTTATTTTTTGTATGGCTTCTTGCTTACTATGGAAAATTAAATGGATGAATAAAGGGTAGATGGCTACTATTAGGTCACCCCATTGGATGATATTTTTAAATAGGGAATTCCGCCTGCTTGACTTGCGCAGATGGACTTACTCAGAATTTATGATGGTAAGTATTTATTTTATAAAATCCCATTTTACTTTCAAAATGTTAAATTTCCCGCCATATTTCTGGCTCCCTGCCAATTCAATACTTATGATTCCCCGCCATATTTCTGTTCTTTACTTTTGGTGAGAGAAACAAACCTGAAGTTCCGAATGAAAATGTTAAAACTGGTACCCAATTTGAGACTTACCACATACAGTCATGGTATTTCAGCTCTTCAATTGTGTGGTAATAAGGAACATCTCAAAATACCCATAGGAACAAGATGGCGGATAAACAATACGTTCAGTGCAAACTTCTCGTAGAAAAAATAAATTTGGAATTTTTTCGATCTCGGAGGTAAGAACGAGAAATAATTGTATGAGAGTTGTAGTACAGAACGACATAAATAAAATGGCAAGTTTGTTAAGGGAACTTTTGAGTAATAAAAAAAATTAATCTAAAAAAATACTGCAAACAGGCTGAGCTGAATTCGACTATACATTATGACGCCATCAGTCTCATAAACGTGTAAAATTCGATCGCACAAACATGTCCTATTTACAAAAATCGATTATATTCGTTTTAGGCTTAGAGAGACGACATTTCTGCCTTGGACAGGCGCAAAAAAAGTTATAGTACTTTTGCGTGATCACAACCCTCCCTATTATTTAATTTTGACACTGTGGAAAAAAAATATTACACAATTGAACACACCTAAACAATCAGTTCAAAAAGGTCGGAGTCCCTTTTAAAACATAAATAAAGAAATTGATTTTCCGCTACACAAATGAATAAACAATGGACTACTTTCAGTTAACAGTCCAGTTATCAGCTCCTGAACAGTTTAACCTTCAAAAAGTTACGTCTTCGTGTAATATCAATCCCAATTCTTTCCATACGGGGTAGACAATGACGGTACATCATAAGTCATACAAAAAAGACACGAACCGAACATACTTCTCATGTTTAGGAGACTATATTTTTGGTTACATCGAGACTATTGTACACATATGTATATCATATATTGTATTTTTGCAATTTTATCACCCTGGCTAAACAAGCATACAGAAACGGGGACACTTCAATGTAAGCTTTTGCGACGGCCAGGTATTGTTGTAAGTATAGATAAATATGTTTACTAATCAAAAAGACATTTTATTCTGGCGTACAAGTTCTTGCATTCAATGAAAAAAATCCGAGAAAATCAAATATATGTTGGGTATTTCCTGCTGACGCAACCTCGAATATTTTTTGATGGAATTAAACTACATAGTAGCATTCATAAAACTGAATTTTTATCCCAATTTTCACGTCTAGCAGACATTTCAATGTGCTTAGAGTTTGTTGTATCTTGGCAGATATGTCATCAAAACCGCCGTTTGACTTCGTAAAATCTAATATAAGCCTGTGTTTGTATCAGAAACTGGGTATTTTTACATAAATTCCATGCTAAGCGATCATTGTATCGTAAACTTCCCGTTCTAATACATGCAAAAACACACGCATAGACATGTGTATGATATATTGTACGTTGTAGCGATATTTGATATTGACCAGTTTAGGAATTAGATTAAGCAACTGGCAATGATAATTCATAAATATCGGGACGTGCTAATGTATATGACCTATATAGTCTTGTAACGAGCTTCAGTGCTTGAATCTGTATCTGGGTAATGTTCACAGCTAACTGATCATTTTATGTAAACTTTCCGTTCTAGTACAAGCAAGAAACACACAAAGAACACACGTGTATGATACTTAAGAGGTATACATTTTTATCTCGTATGAAGCTAGAAATATGACGCTATGGTGGTGTACATGGCGAGGATCTGCAGCATTATGTGGCGTATAACTACAAAGTTATGCAAATCATATACGAATATTAAGTACTGAAATTACGAGTGCAAGAAGTCGCTAACATTATTAGCGCCTTAAAACACTTCGCTGAAATCATTGGGTTTGAACATATTTGTTGAATTCATTGTTCATAGAAGTTGTACCTGCATTGGAATTAATTACATCAGCTAATTATCAATAAATATATTTACAGAAAAAAAACACACACACAAGTAAATGGAGGTCTCCCGCAGTATATTGGGGATGTAAAAACACATAAATATACTAATATCTTGCCAGCTGTGTAAAAACCTACCAAGCGACCATTCTTTCTAATCGGAATTAAAAGAAACTACGTATCGTATTAGGTAACAAAATGCATCTGCTTAAACGTTGTACCTCAATATTACAAAACATACCTTCAGAGGTCATGATAGAGATTTCCACTAAATTGACGGAACACACCGTAAACGGACGTAACTCTACGAAACTCGCCCTAACGAAACCTTATGCTACGGACCGTGAAGGACGCGGGAAATTATTTATAATTAGTGCAGATGTAAATCGTGGAACCTTTCATGATATCTATTTTACAGCTTCATTGGAGATCAACAATATTAAATCTCATAGTCTATGCAATTTTTCCGATAAACCGATATTGCGACAGCAGGGACGGTTCCATTGTGATAAAAATAGGTAGAGTGTAGAAAAAAGCTATAAATAGCTCGTTTTGTCCTGACTATGCATAAAGTTTTTTCATTAATAAAGGTTTTCAAAACCCCGGATTCCTTCCGTCAAAGTAAATGCAAAATGCATATTTTCAGTTACAGTTTTTAGTCATAGTCTATCATTTGGAAGTACATTTGTACGTCTACGGAAGAACTGCGAATTAATATTCGAAGTTTATAAACTTTTATATGTGATCCAATTGGTTGTTTAAACGGATCTCGCACGACAGCCCCTTGTGGGGATTACGTTAGTAGTTGTTTGTTAGTAGTTGAAGGTATCGAAGCCCAGGCTTCGGGATACCTGGCCAAAGAACTCAGTCAGAGTATGTCCTTCTAGCACCTGTGCTGCTCTGTTGACGCTCTGGCCTACTTCCAGACCTCACGTGGATCAAAGAGCGTTTCCCATCTCTAACTATTTGGAAGTACGTCAACGTGTAGAATTCTGTGCCACACCATTGCATATATAATGTTTAAGTGCATCGCCTTTACAATGATGTTTATCTTTTGCCAATATTTTGCCAAAAAATAACGATTCACAGTTTAGAAATTCAAAAGACTTTTAGTTAATTTCTTTTATTCCGGTTATGTAATAAAATATAAGAAATATTTAAAAAGCTAAAAGAAAAATAAATAAAGCTTAGAGATAATGGGCGACAATTAACATTTTAAAGTCTTCCATGATTCTAACGATTCGTATTTCCTCGAAACCGAACTAACGGTACGTATCGTATTATTAACTCCATTTTCAGTCTAATTAATAAGGGGCCCCGTTTGTAGAGGCATTTTATCAATTTTAATTATAATTTCAATGAAATTGAAAAGGTTGAGCCTTAGTTTGAGCATTATTTCTACTATAATTGAGGTCATTCAACATAACGAAACAGACGATCCCTACTGGTACGTTCGTTCGATCGTCAATTTTGTGGAAATCTCTGATAAAGCCTTCAACGAGTGTAATCACATTTGTAAGCAAGCTCTGAAACGCCCAAGAAATATTTAACAAAAGCTTTTCCAAGTCATTTTGATCAATATCTTGAATCAATACTTATGTTATACTTGAAATCCCCCATTTTAACGCTTGCTTTATATTCGTTTCCTTAATTTTGTCAGCGAATGTAAAATAAAAAAAAACTTCCGACATCTTTCTTGCTCACAAAAAAGGTTTTGTAACTTACGTGAAGGTAGACATTCAAGATTTTAGGATTTTAGATCCGAAATATAAACGAAATTGGGCTAGATATGCTTATCAGCACAAAAAATAGGTGAATTTCATTTCGTCATGGTATTGAATATCGCAGATAGTTGATCATTGGTCATATTCCTTTTTATTTGATTTTTTTCTTAATTTCAGTATGTAACAATGGTTTATTTATCGTTCATTGAAGATCCTGTGGTTGATCTTAGCTGATTTTCACCCCGACCTTTGACATATTCACTATATCCATTCTCGTCATAACTATTTAACCTGAGGAGAAAACTAAAATGGCAGAATAAATATTATTCCTAAGGGAAAACCAATACTGCAACATTAGTATTAACTTTAGTTAATTCATTTTAATATTCACTCACTTGTTTCAGTCATTTTCTTGGTATATGACGTGTAGAATCTTGGTTCCCTTGGTTACTCTTTTTATTCTTGTGTAGAGTTGTATGAAATGATAGCAGATATAAAAGAATGTCCAGTTTTGCATTTTTCCGAGTTCTGAACCTGCAGTAAACTTATGGTATGAACTGGGAGTAGGATTGTAGAAATAAATAAAATAAAAAAATATAAAAGGAAAATCGTTTCAACAAATAAATCACCTCTCTAAACAAAACACTTTTTAAGTCATGTTATAATATGAGCCAGGCACAGCCTACAACCGACCATTCACTTATACAATACAATTTTCTTAAGACATTGAAAAAGGGACGATAACTGAAAAATGCGAGATGGGATAGGTAAACGGTTGTTTATTTTTTTTAAATAATTCAACGTACTGGATCTAGATACTGTAAATAATTATATTTTTATATTTTGTCTTCGTTTTTGAATTGCACACTTTAATTTTAAATCAATTTAAAGGCTACTTCCACATTGGATTCACTATTCTGACCCATTTCTGCGGATCTGTCTAATATCTTTTCCGGTTTGATTGAAAGTCTATCGTTATCATCGCATGCGATGCTCGGGTTTAACCATTAAAGTGTATTTAACTGAACACAACTCCCTACACAGGCAAATATCATTAACGTTAATATAACTGGAATATAATTCAATTTAACAATAATCGCCTTCGGAACAATTAAGGTTAATTTAATATTAACATTTTAACGTTAAATGTATTCAACAATATAAAAAAAATTACACTGTAATTTTGAAGGCATATGCAATAAATATTCCCAATTCATTTGCTAATTTAAGGTTAAAAAATTAAACGTTATATTTACTTTAATTCAATGTGAACAACTTTAACGTTTAATTAACATTAATCTCACGTTAAATTTGATTTTCGTCGTGTATAGATATTACCAATTTCAATGTTCAATAGTGATTCGATGTAGCCATGGTTCACTTTACTTTGTCGTATATACTTCCGCTATATCTAATTCGATTCGATATTTTTTTTTAATTCATGTCCGCCAATTCTAGAAAAATCATTTACAAAAAAAGTATCTAAATTTATGGTCATTATATCTGTTTAGCTTTTGTAAAAATAGCATTTTTGGAATAATGTGTCTTTAGTGTTCACAGGTTTTGTGATTTTTGTTTTCGAATTATTCTACTAACTACTATGTTTAACAAAATATAAAAATGAAAGGCAATATATGAGCGAGATAGCTGAGAGATAATTGTCCTTTGAAACCTTAATTAAATTGACATAAGAACGGATCTGTGTAAAAATCAGGAACACAATAACGTATTTACGTGTATCAAGAGCAAATCACCGCTAGACCTAGGGTAAGGGGCACAACTCTTAAAATTAGAGATATATTTGTATCATATTCAATTTCACCAAGACCTTTCAAGTTTTCATTTCAAACAGAATGAAATCAATCCAAGTTACTTTGATGCTTAAATGAGATTGATATAAAGAGCCTGAATACAAACGTTGCTACTGATTTGTAAGAGTTGTGTCCCTTACTTTAGGTCTACATCCTTAACATGTTGTTTGCCTGTATTAATTCTCCTATCCCAACCAATAAAGCGGTTATTGTCTTACTAATTTGTATAATTTAAAATGTTTACAAATTCAGGCGTGTAATACCTATTTTGTCCGATTTGTTTTGTACTAGAGTAATCAAGGGAACCAAGGTTATAGCGGTAATCAAAAGAATATAATCCAGGGACAAAGACCAGACATGGAAAACAGACACACACAACAAAGAACATAAAGTAACTAAAATCATACATACAAAGTTACAAAAGTAAATGAGCAACTCGGACATGATTAAGGATCGGATTAGTGATTGGTAATTTTGTTGTTACCCCTTTTCAATTAATAGTTGTACAATTATTTTGTATGAACTTCGTAAATTAGAGTGTGGGTACTAGAAACTGTGTAGCAACGACATTAAATTTAATATATATTATATTTACGTGTAACATAATTGTATAATTAACATGTTCACCGCGGAATTTAAGTTTGAATAACAGTTGTGATTAATAAGATAACTTTGTACCATAAAATTTGAACAGGAAGTTTATTCAAGTAACCCAATCTTCATCGATAACATTGTTGGTTTTTTCAACAAGAAGTTTGTTCTAATAGTATCAGAACGACTATCTATAACAACCTAAAACTATCTTTTAGGGTTAAGAATTCTATACTTGCTCAGAGCCATTTCGATGTATTGACATAATTTGTTATCGAAATTCGACGTATTAACAACATTTTATCGAATTTCGATATTTAGCTGCTGATTTTATCTTCAGTCCTGTACAAATATCTGACAAACGGGTGAAAATGTGTTCAAGTTCCGTCAATGAACGTCGTAGATACCGATTCATGTTACAACAAACACAGTGCGAGTCCTGGACCACCAACTGTGTACTAAGGGGCTATCAATTTAAGAGTTAATTGCCGCAGTAAAATGAAAATAACATCAATGCTAGTCTATTAAGATTACAATCGGTACAAATCAGTTTTAAAAGTTAACTGGCAATTTCATGTTTGACTTTTTTTACATTTCTCAGGGAATATTGCTTTTACTTTTTTTTATAAACCTTCTAGCTAATACAGATGTAAAGGAAATAAAGTTATGTTCAATGTTTAATTATTAACCGGGTTCATCGATACCAAAAAAAAATGAAAAGGTTTCTTAGACAAATTCAACATATATTACAATAAGCTCTTAAATATGTACTTACAGAAGTTAGTTTCTCTGTGTTAACGAGAAGTTATTGGATTATTGATGATCTGAACGTCCTACCAGTAAAACTTGCTTTGTTGGTGAGTTTTTATTCAGAAAATAAACGTCAGACTTAAAAAATTATCGTCATGGAAAATTTATTCGAATGCAAAAAACTATTTTATTCATGTTTCCACATTTTCTATATTTTACTTTTTCCGCAAACCAGCTGGTAAAGTTATAAACATTTTCGGGAAAGATTTTCTATCCCGGTAAATGAACTCTATAGGAGCCTAATTTGTAAGATTAATTAATAATTTGCTTGTAGAGATTAACTGGAAATTTTCACATTAACTTTCTCTAGAACCGAGTTCGTGTAATGGAAGTTTAGCAGGTTTCTTATTAGGGATGTGTGACTTTAGACTATCAAGAACCTATTTGATAGGTAAATGTATGAGGGGCATGATAATAAATACACAAAAGATTTACAAATGGGAACTAATTGTGCCTAATGTTTGCCAATAGGTTTCCTTACTCTTACATGTTAAAAAAAGCACTGATTATTATTTCAAATTACTGCATTGATAACAATGATTTATGCAGTTTGTTTTAGTGAAAAAAGCTACCGTAACGAAGTTTTTTTTTTTAAATAAAAACAATGTATTACTATCGACAAGATAGTCTATGATTCGTGAATTAAACCTTTGGTGCTATTATTGTCATCAGTATTGAAGCAATGAATTATAGTTAAGCTGTACGTGTTTTTTTCCTATTTTTGGATTTGAGTACTTCTTGTATACAATTAATCTGGATTAAGATCTTCCTATATAATGCATTATAATGCTGCTAATGAGAGGTTACTCTATATAACACGGGCCCGTGCAGGTCCGGGTGTTAAAAGAATAGGCCTGCAGCAGCGCTAAGCTTGTCGTATAAGGCGACTAAATAGTGCTCAGAAACCTAGCCGGGGGCTAGGCGCTCTGCCCACAGAGCAACTGGGATGTGTGCCCCAGGCGGTGGAATGGGGTACCCCTGACGTGTTACATGCTGGGGTTGTCAGGCTATAATACGGAAAACCTGACCGCAAACCATAATGGTGCACAGTGTTGGGAAAGATGCCACGTTCCTCGCACGTTAAAGAACCGTACTGTGGTATTCGATAGGAGTAGGAACCTTTGCGCTCCGCCACAGGAGGCTAAATTGCCCGACCTTACCCATTCCCCTTTTTCTAGTGGCAATCAAAATTTGTCGACCCTATTATCCTTGTGACCCATCCTTTTTTTTTCATTTCATGTTCATTTTATCATCCATTTCATGTTCATTGTCTGAATATAGCTGAAATATTGCTGCTCGGACGTTAAACCCCAACAAACAAACAAACAAACAAACATCTATATAACACGTGTACAGCATATCGAAATTTGCAATATATAGGATCGATATTTTGTATTTTTACTATTGTACACGTCAGCGATGTATTAACAGATGTTGTTGTCGTTAGAATTGTTGTGGTCTATAATTGGATATAGTTAGCGTCGATGTTCAGAGGATGCCCATATAAAAGTCAGGCAGGTCCTCTATATGAGTAGCACATGGTAAATTATATCCCACTGAATTTGTTTTTGTTCCAGTGTAATGTATATATCATATGTATGTCACAAAGTATTGTCATATGCCACCCACTACCTGGTTTTTGCATAGTCACCCTCTTGCTTTTGGTGTTATTGGAATCATTTGTGTTTTTACCTTTGATGTTAAAGAACATTTTTGTGTTATGGCAGTGGTTAGTGATGTAGTTAATCGTTTTATTGTTTGAAATGGTTGCATCAGTCGTTAGTCATACGGTCATTTGTTTTGTTGTTTGAAATGGTTGCATCATTTAGTGATACAGTCAGTTGTGTTGTTGTTTGAAATGGTTTCATCAGTCATTAGTGATATAATTAATCGTTTTGTTGTTTGAAATGGTTGCATCACTCGTTAGTGATACAGTCAGTTGTTTTGTATTTTGTAATGTTATTTTGGTCGTTGCATACGTTGGAGCTGTCGATTATGTTGCTGTTGCATGACTGTAATGTTCGATGATGTAGTGGCATCTTTCGTGGTTCGTGTTTTGTTTTGTTTTGTTTTGTTTTTGTTTTTGTCTTTGTTTCTGATGACTAAGACACGATTCTGATATTAAAGCTCTACAATCGTGTAAAGTTAACTTATTCGTTTGAATTTTATTGGATTTTTAACACATATATTTCAAGTTTGGATTTTCACTCTTATTTCCTAAGGGGAAGATAGGAACAGAAAAAAAAAACAGATGAATGAAATAATCTGACGCATTGTTCTGTCTAGAGTTCCTTGACATTACATTTTAGCGGTGCTGACAACTGTACGCTGCAAACATATTTTTTAAACACACTACCATCGTTTAAGGGTGTTAAAATAAGATACATTTCATTTCCTTTGGACCTAGAAAATAATATAATGGGGCTTTAAGTTAAATAAATACTAGTTCGGCAATAAAAAGTAAAATAGTATAATTGTCTTATGCTTTATTTTCCTAAGTTATATTTATCATCGACATTTGATTTATCTGTTTAAAATGATATTGCAACATTTTGGAATTATTCACACCATAAAACACTTGTTTTTAAATGTGTGAATCTTACTCTGGGTTTCTCTGTTGCTTTTAATAAGACATATTTGTGGTTCGCCTTGACGATGTGTCGGGAAAGTTACATTATTGTAGATCGGCTGATCTCGTATTTACCCACTAGCTATGTGATGGGTACTACTGGTGTAGTGGAACATACTTAATTTTATGAGGTCAGTCCCGGGTTTGTCTTAGAGGTTTTCATAACTTGTTCAGTCTTTATATTTAGTTTTATTTTATTCTATTACCTCTATTGTATACGGTGTTTCTAGTTATCACAATTTGCATGTGGTTTGATGCTTTATTTTGTCATAGTTTGTTTATGCCTTTCCAAATTCAAATAAATTTGATTGTTTATTTTTACACCGGTATATTCATGTATGAATATGATCAATGCATTGAGGCTATACTAAAGCGTAAGAATAAATGCTTTTAATATATTTGAAGGATCTGAAATATTCCCAACTATGTTAGAACTGTCAAATATGCGATGCATGATAACACCTAGATGAATTATCCCGTACAATCATGCATCGTGTACTAAGATACAACCCTAGATTAATCTACGAGGATGAATGACACGGCCAGTGAAAGCTGAATATTGTGCAGGCGGTGTCGCCATAGATGTCACAGCGGTATGAGTTCGAGTCCCGCGGCGAGAACGACCAAATATTTGCATCGCAAATTTGACAATTCTAATATTGTTGGGAATTTTTCAGACCGTTCCATAAGTTTACATCATCTTCCCTGTATGAATTTGATCCAATGGAGCAGTGTAGCGAATAGAGTCGTCACATTCTGAGACGTATATTTACATACATGATGACTGCAGATAAATTGCAGTTGTGAGTTTTAAAGGCGCAATGATTTCTTCTGTTGGCAATTTTATATGTGCACTTTTATACAAATCAAACAATGGCGCCACTATTTCTTTATAATAACATGTACATCAGCATATTTTTTATTAGCAACAACATTGTTTAGCGTTTTTTTTAACTTATAGTAGTGGTGCAATTTTCTGCTGTCGAAGCATTAGGAAGTTTATATTGTAGGGAAAATGTTTCGTTGACTTATATGGATTTCTAAATACAGCATAGTTACCTGGTTGTTGTGCGGTTGGTTTTATTATTAGCTGCTTTCATCAGTCAGTATTTCCTTGAAATACAAAACTACAATTCTAACAGTGAATTGTAATAGGTTATAATGGGTTTGTTCGAATATTTGTTATTGAATAGTCGGCGTTCAAAGATAAACATAGTCATAAGTAATAAAATGTGTTTAATACAACATTCCTTCAGCACCTGCGTATGTAGTGTTCATATCACAACTCATACGTTATGCCAGAGCTTGCCTTAACTACGCAGACTTTTTGTGTCGCGCTAGAACTCTAACAAATAGGTTTCTGGAACAGGGTTATGTTGCTACAAGATTGAAGTCATCACTACAGAAGTTTTATGGTCGTCATCATGAACTCGTGGATCGTTATGGTGTAACCATCTCCACCATGAAAACTGATTTATTCAACGGGTAATAGTTTTCCTTTCCTCGTTTGTCTACCGCGGACTTGGCTTTTTATGAGCAACGCGGCGGTTGCTTCTAGAAAAGCAGAGGACGCACGCTTACACTACCGGTGCTCCTGGTCCAGTTTTTAGTGGAGTCCGAGTTGCTCATTTGCTTTTGTTACTTTGCATATATGATTTTAGTTACTTTATGTTCTTTGCTGTGTATGTCTGTTTTCCATGTCTGGTCTTTGTTCCTGGATCACATTCTTTTGATTACCGCTGTAACCTTGGTTCCCTTGATTAATCTTTCAATGCAATGCGATATAAATACTGGTCAACTTCCACACAGTGTTAACAGTCAACAGAACAAGCCAACATGTACAATCAATTATAACAAAGGGTTACATTTAATAAATATGCTTCTGAGCAATATTATCATAAAATCCAAGGCGAATATTGAAACTGTCACACACATTGCGAATGTTTACTTTTTGGTAAATGAGCGGAACACGATGCTACTAAACCATGAAACTAACAGTAGATTTTAAATCTTTTGCTATCACGATATAATCGATATACCGTACCGGTGTACCTGGTCCATGCTCCCAGTTTTTAGTGGAGTCGAGTTGCTCATTTGCTTTTGTTATTTTGTATATATGATTTTAGTTACTTTATGTTCTTTGTTGTCTATGTCTGTTTTCCATGTCCCTGGATTACATTTTTTGATTGCCGCTATAACCTTGGTTCCCTTGATTATTCTTTAAAACGGATAGTTTGGTAACGAATGCAAACCCCGGAAAGGTTGTTACAATTCTGGCAAAGACTTACTCATCAGCAACTTTACCATTGAGGACAAATGTACCACATCCATGAATTAGCTATAATTGAACTGGGGTATAAAATCGTGTAAAATAAATTTGTCTCTTTTCCAAATGTAGAATAAAAACAATGTCTGAACATATCAGTTTATTGAGATGGAGCAACGATGTGAACCTTTGGTGTGGCTCACGAAACACTTCACAGTGCCATATGTCGACATAATGATAGCATGGAACTGAACTCATTTACGTTTAAAGAATATAAAAAGACTGGATATCCAAACCCAAACAAATTGGGTTTTTTTTCAGCAGTTAAAACCATTCAAGAGTTTCGGGTAACAAAATACAAATGAGTGCATTTAGGTGGTGTAAAAAAAATATCACGAATTTCTATCAAATTAATATATATATATATATATATATATAGGTTTGGTCTTTTGCTTTAATCATTAAATTTGGACCATGCTTACATTTTCTAGTTTTTACTTTTGATCAGTTATTTAAATGTTTTATTTGTTTTCTATATTTTGTTCGTAATAATATTATTCCGTAAAATTGAAAACTAGCAGTTACATCCTATAAAAGCAATCCTTTTATAGGAGCAATCCTTATAATATAATTTCCTATCGATTAAACTCAAAATTAGGAATTGTCCCTTTATCAAACTTTATTTAGTTCGGAATTATTTGAATAGCGGACTGCGGACCGATCGACGTTAACACGTTACAGTACTAAGTTAGTGTAAGGAGAATAAACAAACTTGCCCAGATGGGAAAATTGAATTATTTGTACATATTTGAATAATTTACTATGATTTGTAACAATCTTTCCAATTGTTTGGTTTGTTTTGTTTTTTTAGCAAACCCGGTTATTTTGTACAAGATGGGAAAGTTATTAAAGTCAATTGGTCGGTACTCTGAATTTCAAATAATCACCACAAAATCAATATTTCATGCTTATGTCATCATCCATTTCATGTTCTCCGCCATAATATAGATGAAATATTGCTGCTCGAACGTTAAACCCCAACGATCAATCAATCGCACTCCTCACAATAGACACGTTACTATTTGTTACAAAAGCATTAGTAACAGAAACAAAACATGATGTGATATTTTACATTTTTTGAATGGTACTTAGTTTCCCATAACTTATACATCGTTACTCAATATGTAGATCTTGGTAAAGATTGCTCATACTTTGTAAAAAAAGATTACAATCATCTTCCAAATTTATGGACGAAAAATTAATGAGATCATAAAGTGGCTACTGAAAATATAGCAATTAGTTCCGCTTTTTACCCTTTGACCTTAAAGACGCTCTTCCAAAGAAACCCATGTCACCTGATCGCAATTCTGATCGATTGGCCAAATACTGATAAAGTGGCGTTCGAAAAAAAAAACTGTATCGAAAATTGAAATTGCGAGCCATGTGTTATTTCCTGAATGAAATATAGAAAATTATAAGTAAAATTAACAAATTTTACTCTTTTTTTAAAGATAGTACTTGTTAATAACATAACGTTGATCAGCCAGTAAAATAAGGCTATCCTATCTCACAATACAGTATGATAACGTTATGCCTTAACTAATTTAGGTGTTGACTATAGTTTGATTAGCATTTTATAAGCTAACCGTGGCATGCATACATGTTTTACTTTTCTCTTTTAAAGTATATATAAACATCTGCCATGCATAGCAATTCCTCTACTATTTCGTTGGAAGGAGTTATTCCAGTTGTACAATATTTACGTTGATGTGATTCTATCCTCAGTATTAAGTAACACGACCAAAGCAACAGCTGGTTATTTTCTTCCTCGTCCTCAGTAGCAGTGCGCTTTATATTTTTTAAAATGAATACTTACAAACACTTTCATACAATAATCTGAAACATAGAAAAGACCAAAATTTCGCCAACTCGAATACAGGCCAAAATAATGGATACATATTAAATATTTTATTTTTGTATTTTAATTATTCACCATGAGTTTAACAAAATTTCAGGTCAATTAGTTCTATTCTGGATAAGTTTGATCTTTGTACTTATCTTCACCATGTCAGTTCAGATTGACAAAATTACTAAAAATTTGAATTTTGTCATACAAAGTAATCTTTCAGTGTACAAAAGTTTATCATGACAAAATTCATTTTTATATTACACAGACCCTAGTATGGTAACTTTTGTTGCCTAATTAGAATATATGGTAACACAAGTCAATTTTGTATACAAATTAGTTTAGTTTGGATTCTGTGAACTAATTTGCATACAAAACAGAGAAATATTATGACAAATTAAATTTTGTGTGTACAAAATTGAATTCTTTCATAACAAAATCACTTTTGCATGCAGTTTAACACAAAATTCACTTTTGTGTCACAAAAGTCAATTTTGTATTTTGCATACAATTTCAATTTTGTCTCACAAAATTTACTTTTGTTATTTAATTTCCATATCAGGTAACAAAAGTAAATTTTCTATGCAAATAAGTTAATATTTGCATACCTATTTGACAAAATTGAATTTTGTCATGACAAAAATGAATTTTGTCATTTCATTGAAGTAATCTTAAAACAAGTCTGTATAACATAGTTTTGTACGACAAAAATGATTTTACTGACAGAATTTAACTTTGTGTATTCAAAATTTTTATTATTAAAAGATCAAGTCCCATTCGACGCCCCGTACTGTGACATGGTTGATCATTTACTTTTGTTTCTATGTGCGTATTATTATGGTAATTTCATGTTTTTTTGTTGAGTGTGTTTATTTTCTTTGTCTAGTCGTTATCCCTGGATTTTGTTATTTTTTATTACTGTTCTAATCATGATTCCCTTGACTTCTCTATGTAATAAAAATCCTAGCATTGTAAATTATCAAGATCAAATATACCGAGTCAAAAATTAAGTTTTCATATCATATTTTATCATATGTATGAAATATTCCTACCGTCCGTGGTAAACTGTTTTATTTCCAGAATTTGTAAACCCGCTCAGGGTAAAAATGATACATCTGGAGCGGCTGGTAAGGGTAATTCAAGAATGTTAAAGCTGACGATGATCATGTCAAGTTGAAATTAAATCCTACCAAATAGATATACACCACCATAGTAGCTGGTACCGCAACATTTGGTCCTTACTTGGTATAGGCATGTCAGACGAAGCAGTGGGTTTAATCTAGGTTTTGCATGTACTATTAACGGACATGAGTTATCAATTAACTGGAGATCACTGGTGGAATGTTGTTCTAGTGAAACAGTGATATCACGATAACTATTACATTGTGGTGGTTTTTGTCTTTCATTCTCACTGGGGTCAACACGCTTACTGTCCCAAAGTAGGAATTTCTGACCTCTGTACGTCTTGTTTCGTTTTCGCTTTAAGTTTATTTTTTATGTTACTTGAATATATAGGGGCAATGTTTTCGCTGTATCTTTGTATAATGGGACTAGTTATAGCCTGCATTGTGGTGTGAGGGTTTCCTCGTCGTTCATTGAAGACCAATGAGTGGCCTGATGTGTTCTTCCTGGTGAGTTTGTTGTCTCAATGACATATTCACCATACTTATCCCCGTTATATTTGAATTCGGGTGGTATTTTTTCTTTCTTGAAAAATATAATTTAATAGTTTGTAAGAACAGTTACAGCTACATTTCACTTAACGCTTCAAATACATGTTTTATGACACATTGGGCAAAAGAGATCCTTTCATTCAGCTTCAGTTCTAACGCGTTAAATATTCGCGTTAAAAGGCGAGTTTAATGCGTAAAGAGGTGTTTTTATCGAGTAAAATCAACATTTAACTTAACGAGTAATTTAATAAGTTTAACGGGATTTTGGCATGAACGGCCTTTTATAGAATGTCATTCCCTTCTTGGGATTTCCCAATAATAACTTTGTCAATTACTTTCTTGATATCAGATTCTTCATAGCTAGGTCCAACCACTGGTGATGATATTGCATGTATACCTGTTCAATCACGCCTTATGGTACATTACAAAGACTGAACAGAAGTGTCGAAAGAATCGTCACTTGAAACAGCCAGGTCCTTGAAATACTGAGCGAATGCTTTTCTCTGACTGTCATCCGTATGGCACACCTTATTTATATTTATTCCAATTTGTAGGTGTATGCAACTTTCATTTTTATAAGATATCTTATAAACTATATAAGATATCTTATACCTTTTATTAGATATGTCATAAACTTTAGTTAATCAGATACCTTATGAAAAAAGGAAGAAATCCACTAAATTTTATATCTGCAAATTAATTGGAATAAATATTGATACGGCGTTCCATACAACCGAGTAAAAGATTTGTCACTTGGCACAGACAGGTCTTGATCGTAAAACTGGGCGAATATTTTGATCTGGTTACTTGTACCTCAGCATATACAGGGAAAATTATTTCATATTATTTTCACACGAATTTCACATGATTTTCATTTTAATTGAGCTAACAAACTTTGTGACAAAGTTCACTTCCAGCCTTCACGTGAAATTAACTAAATTTCAAGCGAAGATCAGTTAATTTCATTTGAATTTCGATTCTCATCAATATTTACTGTGTAAGCCATAGAGACAAAGAGATATCCACAAAAGAATGAGTGCAGAACTGAAAGAGCCTACTATAAAAATATAAATCAGTCAGACTGGATTTGAAGTAGCCACGTCAAGTAAACGTATTCGAAAGCGCAATAAGGGTATACAATCTATTTGCTAGAATAGGGTATGTAAGTCTCGTCACGTGACTCCGTTCACGTGGTTTCATGAGAATGGGTCCTCTTCTACCTTTCAAATGCATTGAGATTCGTCATTAACATATCACTGAGTTTAATATAAAAAGGAAAATATCTTTCGGTGTAAAAATACTGATAGAAAATAACAAATATCTAGTTGTACAGGATAAAAATATTAAGAAAAGTGTAAAATTAGAAGATTTTGTATTGTGATGCAGCGCTTCGATTTCCCGGAAGTAAACAATAAAATGAAAATCGGTCTTAGGATTTCAATACGTTCTACATCGGAAATTCCGGAAGGGAAACTGAAACTAGAATGAGACTTACAAACTCTATAGACAATAATGTTGACATTTTGTGATTAGTATAGTCTGTATTTTTGCTGTGGCAAGAAAAAAATAAGTTCCAAACTGGTAAAAAAATTAATGTTGTATTCTGTTTTCATAAATAAAAAATAGAAAAAAGAAAAGCGGATAACAGGAAGCTCATGTACATACAGTGAATGTATCATAAACTGCCATTCAACGTGTTAAAGTATGTATGAAGAAGTATGTAACAAATGTCATTAATATCAAAATTTTACGGTTTATAGTCGCATAATTCATAATGTTATAATAAGCAACTAAATGGATATCAATATCCAGATACTTTTGTTTATATTAATCCAGTATGTTAAACTATTAAGAAGGGTGCACAAAAAATATGCGAACTACTTCTAAACATTACAACCAATTTAGATTTTTTTATCTCCAACAGAGAAAAGATAAGAATACCAGGACTTCCGATTATTTCCTATTGTGATTCTCCAACGCATTAATTGTGTAGACTTCTTGACTAATTTTTTTCTACCTATAGTTAAACACCAAGGAAATTATGTACGGGACAGTTTGGAACTATTACATATGAATATTAGAATTAGTTCTAATAGAATAAGTACTTAATATGATGTGCAATGGGGACAGTCTATAGCCCTGACATATCCCGATGAAACTTTTTTCCCTTAAGACCGCCTCAAGGATTACGAGCTGGAACGTACGGACATTATATCGAACTAGAAAAGCTGCCCACGCTGCAAGAGAAATGGAGTGCTTCAACCTTGGGACGAAGTTAGATGGAATCATCTGGAGCGGTCATACTATCTTCAGGGCAAACTCTACTGTACTCTAGACCACGAAACGAGGATAGTAGCCATCAACATGGAGTATGAATCGAACTCAACAAGAAGGCCATATCATCACTCATCGAATGGAATCCTGTGAGTGAAAGAATTGTCGTGGCAAGATTTATGTCGAAGATATAAAAAGTAACAATCATTCAATGCTACACTCCTACCAACGTAAAAGAGAAAGATTTACAACCAGCTCCAAGCTACCCTAGATAGAACACCACGGGACATCTCGATTGTAATGGGTGACATGAATGACCAAAGTTGGATAAGATAACACAGGGAGATAACTCATCATGGGGAAGGAAGGAATTGGTAACAATCAATTCAACGAAAATGGAGAACTCTTTGAAATCAGCCTCATATCTTGACCTACACTTAGAAATCGACGATAAAGGAAAACTATTGACCAAACTTTACGACAAACGTAATGACTTTTCATTCAGAATCGTCAACTTTCCTTTCATCTGTGGCAACATCCCTTCGACTCCTGCGTATGGAGTGTTCATATCACAACTCATACGTTATGCCAGAGCTTGCCGAAACTACACAGACTTTTTGTATCGCGCTAGAAGTCTAACGAATAGGCTTCTGGAACAGAGTTATGTTGCTACAAGATTGAAGTCATCACTACAGAAGTTTTATGGTCGTCATCATGAACTCGTGGATCGTTATGGTGTATCCATCAGCACCATGAAAACTGATTTATTCAACGGGTCACAGTTTTCTTTTCCTCGTTTGTCTACCCCGGACTTGACTTTTTATGAGCAACTCGGCGGGTGTTTCTAGAAAAGCAGAGGACGCTTACCCTACCGGTGCATCTGGTCCATGCTCCCAGTTTTTAGTGGAGTCCGAGTTGCTCATTTACTTTTGTATGTATGATTTTGGTTGCATTGTGTTCTTTGTTGTGTGTGTCTGTTTTCCGTGTCTGGTCTTTGTCCCTGGATTGCATTCTTGTGGATGCCGCTGTAGCCTTGGTTCCGTTGGTTACTCTTTGCAGATTTATGCTCCCACAACGATCTGGCCATAGGAAGTACAACATTCCCTCACAAGGATATAAACATCCTGGGTGTGACATGAAAACTAGAAACCAGATAGAGCACATTACAGTCGCCAGGAGATGGAAATAACATGACAGACGTTAGAGCTTATCGAGGTGCTGATATAGCATCCGATCATCAACTTGTGGTGACTAAATTTAAGATCAAGATAGCCAGGGTAAATAGACAATATCAGATTAGAATCAGAAAGCACAGCATAAGGAAGGGGCGCAATGGAAAACAAAACAATGGAAGAGAGAGTAAAATCCATATATAACACCACATGCCAAGAAGAACTTGGATTTCAAAGAAGGAATACAAGACATGGTTATCTTACAATACAATCGAGACAACTAAGAAGTGTAGGTCTGTTAAGATACAACTTAACCAAGTCAAGACAGGATTGAAGAAAAAAATAGTTGACGAGATAACACATAATCAGGAAAGAAGTAAAGAGAAAGACAAAACAGGATAAAAGAACCTACATCAACGAGCTCGTTTCAAAAGCAAAGAATACAATGACCAGAAATGACACCAAGACTGCGTACAACATCACATGCCAACTGGCAGGTAGAAAGATCAACAAATACAAACCAGTGATAGACAAAGATGGCAATGTGAAAACAAACGTAGATGGACCACTTTTAAATGGGGAAGTTATGCCAGATGCTCTTGATCTACCTCCTGGAGAAGAACTTGATGTTGATATTGGCTCAATCACGAAGGAGGAAATCATAAAAGCTCTACTGAGAATCAGGACTGGAAAAGCCCCAGGAACGGACCAAACTTCACCTGAGCTCTTGAAGATCAACCCAGAATTCACTTACAGCATCTTGATTCATTGATCGATTGTTGGGGTTAACTACCGAGCAGCAATATTTCAGCTATATCCAGGCGATGAACATTAAATAGATGAAAAATGAACATGAAATGATGCTGAAAGGAAAAATGGAACGGGACACAAGGATAATGGGGTCAACAAATTTGTATTGTCACTTGAAATTTGGGAAAGGTGGGTAGGGTTGGGCAATTTAGACTTCTGTGGTGGAGCCAAATGGTTCCTACTCCGGTAGAATACCAAAGAAGGGTTCTTTAATGTGCAAGGAACGTGGCATCTTTCCCAACATGTTGCACCACTATGATTTTCCGTATTATGGCCTGACAACCCCAGCATGTTAAATGTCAGGGTTACCCCATTCCATCACATGGGGAACACAACCCCGTTGCTCTGTGGGCAGAACGCCTTTAGCCCTAACCAGAGTTCTGAGCACTATTTAGTTGCCTTTTACAACAAGCTTAGCGCTGCTACGGGCCTATTCTTTTGACATCTGCCCGAGCTCTAAAGCATCTTGCATGAGCTGTTTGACAACATAAAGGAAACAGTGGAAATCCCTGAGCAGTGGAGTTCTGGTTACATCATTAAGCTTCCAAAAAAGGGCGACCTGAGCAACTGCCAAAACTGGAGAGGAATTCAACTACACTTCCAAGTAAAGTCCTAGCATGAGTCATTATGGAAAGAATCAAGGCAGCAATAGATACACCCCTTATCTTCTCTAGATCTATAGCCATAGACTGAATTATGAAAACACTGCTGTCACTACCTAGAGGAACCCAATGGTCACTCACTACAAAGCTAGAAAACCTTGACTTTGCAGATGATGTGAGCCTTCTATCCCACCAATTCCAGCACATACAACTGAAGACATCGGCCTTGTTCGTTCGAAACAGCCAAATCAACTGGTCTAGAGAGAAACACCAATAAAACAAAGTCACTCAGAGTTAACACACATAACACAGTCGCCACCATGCTAAATGGTGATTCCATTGAAGACGTTGACAACCTACCTTGACAGTGTCGTTTCAAAGAATAGAGTCGCCGATGAGGATATCACGGCGAGACTTGGAAAAGCCAGACAACTTTTTGTAACCCTAAGACCAGTCTGGAGGAGCAGAAATATCAGTCTCAAAACAAAACTCAGAATACATGTATACGAGACAAATGTCAAATCAATTCTTTTGTATGGCTCGGAGACTTGGAAACAGACGAAGAAAACCAAACACGACCAATAGGTCTTCGTAAACAAATGCCTCAGACAGATTCTACAATTCAGATGACCTGATAAATTACCAGAGTTGTGGGAACATTCCAACCAAACACCCATTACTGACACCATCAAGAAGCGTAAATGGAGATGGGTAGGCCACATACTAACACACTCAGATAGCAACATCACCAGACACTCTCGAGAGTGGGATCCGCAAGGCAAACGATGGGGTTGACTTGGGTAGGTTGGCCATGACTAATTGATTGTGACGTGGGCTGCTTCCCTTCATGAGTCTTTTTCTGTGTGTGTGTGTTTGCTTTCGCAGGGGAAACTTCCCAGCATGAACGAGTCCCAGACTTTCTCGTGCTATGGCAGGGGAAGCTTCCCGGACCGCACAAGTCCCAGTCTTTCTCATGCTTTCGCAGGGGAAGCTTCTTGGACTGCACGAGTCCCAGACTTTCTCGTGCTTCGTTATGTTTTATAAAAAAAGAAGCAACCCCTTGTCCAATTCCTGGCTACAGACAATGCATTGTATTGTTTAGGCTAAGTAAATTTCATCCATCCCTCACCAACAATATGGGGTGGTTCGCAGGATTTTATTTTTAATTTCTTAATCCTTACAAAATGTTTGCTAGCCTAATTTTAGCTATTTGATGTATAGACATGTTCTAAATTCATAGCCACATCTGTTTCAGAGAATTTTCGAAATAACATTATTTTGGTCAACAAGAGTTGAAAGATTTGTATGTTATAAGGCCTAAATACAAGAAACTGACTTAAAAAAAATCCTGATTTTGAAATTCCTGTCCCATTTTTTTTAAAGAATTGTCATTTTTTTAGGGGCGGGAGGGGCTGCAGATCTACTATTTTTTTTTTATTTAGTCTTAATAACAATAAAATATCTGATTTAACTGAATTTTTACTTTTATATGCCCTCCTTTGATATCTATGTATAATTTTCCATTTATTGTTTATCGTAAAGTAAACTGAAAAAAATCTGCCTTATTCCTGAGAAAAAATATTGTAATTCATTTGCTAATGAAAAAAAAAATAGTTTTAAGAAGAGTAGAAAAAAATATTTAGCTACATTGAAAATCCCTGTCCCCCCAGTATAAAAATGGTCGGTGCCTAACTGCTGTATTGTTCTCCGCGTAGAACAGCTTGAGTGTTTTCCGTATGAAAAGTCGTTCACGTCAATCCCGTCAAAGTTTTAAATATTACTCTTACTTTCATTTTAGAAACTTGTCATGTGACATGTAAAAGAATGTAAACAAAGGCGTTATATGTGGTTGTGTTTCATGATAAAAATGATCCTGCATTATTTCTTTTTCTAATAGGTTTGTATACCGAATCAATTTTTTAATGTGTTTTAACTATATTATAGTTTATGTTTGTGGTATTTGTAGCGATACAGGTTTTTGTATGTATTTCAAAGATAAAGGCATACAGGGTACGGGAGTTGACTATATTATAATTACTTTACTTTCATGCTCTTTGTAGGGACAAATTTCTTTTGTAACATGTCCGATGCAGATGCAACGACAGTAGAGGTGGGAACCGAATTCCAAGAGTTCACTGTATTATTGACTAATTGGTTCCAGAAGAAATGTTTCCTCTCATCAGTTCTTGCACAATGGTTCACTTTTGTATGTTGTAATGTATCTGCCCCTTGGAGTCCCTGATTATTCATTAAACATCTATAATGCACATGTATTGGCAATAGAAAGTGGCACCAGACGAGTGAGTCACAAATACCAGAATCTTGTAAGAATTAGTTCTATTCCATCACTGATTTCTGCTTTATTGTCTGTTTTTGTGCAACACACCCAAAAAACTGCAGTTCAGCTTTTTAATCAAGGCTAATATTCAAATAATGAATTACATGTATGCAATAACATACCCCAATTCAATGAATGGGTGTGATACATGTTTAACGGATTCACCTTGTCTTAACCCCTTTTGGGATTTGGCCCTGGAGATACTTTTTTGTTTTGACCACCACCAGTGAAGTGAACGAGTGAACATTTTTTTTTATTACATGCATTTTGAACATTGTTCCATGATGACATTTGATGCAGAATTTTTCATGAAAAATTTGGTTGTAAAAGTAATAATTATTATAATGAAGACATTTATTCAGAATATCAGACATTTTGTAATGTCCATGATAGTTTTTGATAAAAACATTTCAACATTGGGTCAAAGCCAAAATTTGTTGCCTTTGCCAAAAGAACTTCAATTGACCAAGTCAAACATAAACAGTACTCGTACACTTTTTCTTGATTTAGATATAGGACTAGAAAATGGCAGCCTTCATTCAAAAATTTATGACAAAAAAGACAATTTCGATATATTCAATATTTATTACTCAAACACATTTTCAATAAACAGTCATGGCATAAAACAATACAAAAACATACAATAGGAGTATAGATGTTCCTATAGTTAATTTTCCATTCCTAGGTGATGATATTCCAGGAACACCCTCCTATGGTATTTACATTTCACAACTAGTCTGGTTTGCTTGTATATTATAATAAAGTATCAGATTTTAATGAATGCAACAAATTCCTCACAGAAAAACTTTTGTACCTGGGATACCAATTTCATAAACTTCTAAAAACATTTATTAAGTTTTCTCACAGTTACAAAAGTTTGATACAAAATTTAATAGCACTTGCAGTTTGTTAATTAAATTGGTGTTGCTCACCCAGTTTTTTTATGGAAATACATATATAGTCTATAAAGCACATTCTTTCAAACAATATCTAATGGATTTATCAACTGCCATTAATAGATTTATTTGTAAAATATACAATTTTCAAATCATTGTCTATTCTTTGAACCTTGTTTTCACAAATACAGATAACCTGCCCCAAATTGCACCCCTTTGCAAAAACTTAAGTCATTTTCAGCTCACCTGGCCCAAAGGGCCATGTGAGCTTTGTCATCACTTGCCATTTGTCAACAAAGGGCAGTCAAAAGTTTTAAGCTGTTAGGTTAAGCCAAATTCTTTCTATTGCCGAAATTATCTATAAGGCCTACAATAGTCTGTAGGGGATCAAAGTTGTTGTATGACTCCTTGTTAGAGTTATATTTCTTGAAAGATGAAAAAATGACATTTTTTTTTTACAGTTTTCAGCAAATATCTTGAAAACTATGATAGATAAAAAAATAACTTTCAATTGCTAAAAAGATCTTTATGGTAAGGCCTACCAAAGTTTTCTTTGATCAAAATTGTTGGACAACTCCTTGTTAATGTTGTTGCCTGTAAGGCAAAAATTTAACCAGGGAAGCGATTAGGGCTCATTGGAGCCTCTTGTTTATAAACAGGACGTAATTTTTACCCTAATTAGAGACCAAACCAAACAAGGAATTACATGCATTTTACTTACTACCTGATTGATGATAATACAAATATATCTAATATGATCCAAAATGTGAAATCCTTATAAAATTTCTACAATATGACAACCATCATACTTTTAATTTTTACAATATACTATTAATTTTTCTGTGAGTTTTCAGACTTACTGCAGATTAATGACTTGACACAGGCTTGTTAAGACTCTACACATTTACATTATCATCAACTTAAAATTTGAATTCTCCACTCTCCACAGTAGAGTCCCTATTTTCCTCAACTGTGGCTCCTCTACATGTAGCTGTGTCTTCATTCAAGTAAAAACAGATAGAGTTGCTTAACTCTTATACTTTTCTGTTATCTTTCTGTACTTTAAAACATTAATATATAAAACTGTAGGTATACACAAGTAACTAAATGTACAAAAAGTGAACTACTGAAAATTTTGGAAATAGTGACTCCACAGTAAATGTTTTAGTTGGACTGTCCCTCCACTGAAATCATCTCCACTGTGGTGTGTGGAGAAATGTTGAAGTAGTCTCTCCTTGTACAAGCCATTAATTGTTCCTTCATGTTTTCCTTGTTCATGTGTTTTTTTTCATTCAGTGTTTATTATGATTTGCAAATCAAATTTTCTTTCCTCAGGAAGGCTCTTAAAGCACAGTAATGGATTCTGACAGACAGCCTCTTTTGCAAGAGAGGTCTCACATAGAGTACAATGCTGTTCACACTGAAATTAATTCAACCGACAATCTCAGAAAGCATACTACCATTAACGATGAACAACCCTTTCCTGATGTAGCTATAGAAAAAGTGGGAGGAGATGATAATGTCACCACCAAACTTTATAAGAGACGTTGGTATATGCTATTTATATTCTCCATGATTGCCTTTGTCCAGGGAGGTATATGGAACACATGGGGTCCTATTGCTGCTGCTAGCGAGGAAGCATTTAACTGGACAGATGCTGACATTGCCTTGTTTGCCAACTGGGGATGTATCTCCTATTTGGTTGCCTGTTTTCCTATGGCTTGGATTATTGATGTTAAAGGTGGTTTTTTATTTGAGATTTCAGCTTTCTTTAGCTTCAGACTTATGCAATAAGAAATACATGTCTGTTAGGACGAAAACAAATGCATGAATTTTTTTTTTCCGTGACACATACAATTGATAACATAACAATGGAAGTGCTCCGCATCATTAGGTTATTTTTTCTTCCATTTTCTGAGGTCATTTAGGGTTTTGGTTCTTTGGGGAAAGTGGGTAAAGTTGTATTTATTAATTAAGAGGTCTTTATTTCCTCAAATTGAATTTTGTTTTAGGAATGCGACCAGCATGTGTTATATCTATGTTCCTAGTGGCAGCAGGGTCAGGGATCAGATGTATTACTGATGACCCAGTTTACATGAAGTGGTAGGTGTACATTTTTGTATACTAAAGAACATGTCTTTGTACGAATCTGGCACAGTAAGTAAAATCTGAAGTATGCATTTTGAAAACCCACTGGTCTGGCAATATATTCTATTACAAAAGATATTGTTATGTTCATTAATAGTCACTTTTAGATCTCAAACACTTAGGAAAGTTAAAAAATGTTCAATTGAATGTAATGTTCGAAAACTGTCAACATTTCCATTGTCCTTTGCATTGAAAATTCTGATATACATGGAAGTCCTACCAAGGTTACCTTGATTCATGTACAAATGATATTGTTTGATGTAGTGAATGTGTCAGAGTGATCAAGGGAACCAAGGTTATAGCGGTAATCAAAAGAATGCGATCCAGGGACAAAGACCAGACATGGAAAACAGACATACACAACAAAGAACATGAAGTAACTAAAATCATACATACAAAGTAACAAAAGCAGATGAGTAACTCGGACTCAACTAAAAACTGGGAGCATGGACCAAGTGCACCGGTAGCGTAAGCGTCCTCTGCTTTTCTAGAAAAGGATTATATTAGGTGCTCTTTTTTAATTATACTTGTAATATTTCCAATATACTCCTATAATTTTATGGCTGCATTATTGTACTGTCCATTACTCTACAATACGACAAAAGCACTTAAAGGAATTTTAATGATATTTTGTACAGAGATTTTGAGGTTCAGCAATATATCAAAAACTATAAATAAATGTTTATCTTAATTAAGAATTACATGTGCTGTCCATCCCTTATTAATAGAAAAAGGCAGATATACTCTACCAAAATTTGTACGAAATCAAAGATATGTACTGAATGTTATAAGGTCAAAATTGAAAAAAAAAACTTAATTTTATTTCGTAAAAAAATGTTTTATAGGACTGCAAATATAGGTCAGTTTCTGAATGGATTAGCAGGACCAGTTGCCATGGGTGGACCTCCTGTGTTGTCAGCACTCTGGTTTCCAGCAAATGAAAGAACTACTGCAACTGCATTGAATATTGTAATTAACCAACTTGGTCTAGGAGTTTCTTTTCTAATAGGTAATTGAAATATTTTTCTATGGAACTTTTGTCCTCCACAAATGTATGTTGGATGGCATGTTGTTTCACTCCAGTCAGTCTGTCAGCAGGGACTTGGAAGGCAAGAGGTCAGGAGCCATTTGCCCTTTCTAGCTGGAAATGGCACCTCTCACCTAAATGAAAATTATACAGTTTCTTAACAAATGGCCCCTTTAAATTATGAATATCTTTGAAAAATTCTGAAAATGGTCCGTTCTCAGAATCTCCTTCCCAACCATGACTGTCATATAATTTTTCCCATGAGAACTCATTAACAATGGCATCAACTGAAATGAAACTTTGGGAAAATTTATATAATCATTGTAGTAAGGTCTTTAATTTTTTTAAAAACTTCCAGTCTTTTTTGTTCGAGGAAATGAAATTAACTTAAAGGGGTGAGTTTTCCCATGTTTGCACACTATAATTAAAAAAATTAACGCTTTCATCAATTAAAATGAAACTAGGCACACTATATACATGTACCCTGAGCAGTAAGCTCCCTTTAATTTAACAGCTCACTGAAAAGTTAATATTTAATTACTGTGTTGCTTAGGTGTCAATTTTATGTGTGATGGCATCATCTGTGTGTTACACACAAAATATGATTCTGGGTCATCCTACATTTATACTTTGATTTTTTTAGCTATAAAAAGTTGTGTTCATGTGAAGTGGGGGCATCTTCTAATCTAGTTATAACTTTGATCTGAAATCTTACATTATGAAAAAAACTTTGTCTTTGTGCTGATGTGACTGCTGATTTACTGATTATGATAATACATGTAGCATGCAAATGCTTTTTAATCACCACTAGTATAGTCAAGCCGCCATGGAAGGTTTAGCACACTGTAAAACTTAGATTTAACCCACCACTTTGGTTGAAGTGCTTGTAACAAGTCAGGACCATTGCCGTACCAGCTGCTCTGCCACTGGTGTAATATCTATTTTGCCAGATTTATTTTGGACTTGATTTTATGAATTGGATTATTTTTCAGTAATTTTGTTGTTACCCTTATTTATATGACCCTTAAAAAATTGGTCATATAATAGTATGGCAGCATTGTCATATGCTTTGTTGTCAATGATAGTCTTTTCTGTATTCAAATCTGTACTTTTGAGAAAACCATACATTCATCTCACACTAAAATCAAACCAATTCAAACCAAATCAACCAAATCAAACCAAATCAACCAAATCAAATCAAATCAAACCAAATCAAACCAATTCAACCAATTCAAACCAAATCAACCAAATCAAACCAAATCAACCAATTCAAACCAAGTCAACCAAATCAAACCAATTCAAACCAAATCAACCAAATCAAACCAAATCAAACCAAATCAAACCAAATCAACCAAATCAAACCAAATTAACCAAATCAAACCAATTCAAACCAAATCAACCAAATCAAACCAAATCAAAAAAAATCAACCAATTCAAACCAAATCAAACCAAATCAACCAAATCAAACCAAATCAAACCAAATCAACCAATTCAAACCAAATCAACCAAATCAAAAACTATAACTCTTGCCAATTTCATGTAACACAATGAAATACTTTTTTTATTTCAAAAGTTCAAGAACTAAATGATAAACTGAGTCCAGTATTGTCATCTAATACCATTACCAAATTAGAAATAAAAGTGAATTTGGTGGGTTTTTGACATGCATGAATCACCTCACTTCAGGAGTTTGTGCCAGAAAGATTATCTACCCTAAAACAATATAACAAGAATAGGTATGGTGAATATGTCAAAAGACAACAACCCCACTGGGATGAAATTGTCACATTTTCTACATTGCACCAGTGGATTTAAACAGATTCTTGACTTACAGTACAACTAAAATAATTATCGTAATTATATTCATTATTTTTTATTTTATATTTCTAGGGCCATATTTTGTACCAGATAAAAATACCACAACTACCTCACCAACGAATAAAAGGTCAGACTTATAATTAAAGCATTGGTTGAATTTTTAAAGATATGAGACCCTTGTGGTTAAAACATTAAAAAAAAATATAAACGCCTTTACAATACTGTGGATAACACAGATATCATATTATACACGACTGTGGAGTACACAGGTGTCAGATTATACACTACTGTGGAATACACAGGTGTCAGATTCTACAAGATTGTTGAATACACAGGTATCATTTATAGAGGATTGTTGAATACACAGGTATCATCTACAGAGGATTGTTGAATACACAGGTGTCAGATTATACATGATCTGATAAGACCTGTTCCACTTAAGTTAGTATGTACATAGGATAACATTAGTCCTTTTTCATATTGATGGAAAAAAGCCATTTTGGCAAGTCTTTAATTGAGACATAACCAATCAACACAGACAACTTGGTCGGTGGTCTCATTAGGGAAACATTTTCGTTTGAAACTTTAAGTAATTTCACTTTGGTAAGTAGCTACGGTAAATGGTTTGAAATAAATCATTTAAAACTATCCAAGTTTTTACGGGAGTTCCAATAAGTCAAATATTTTAATTTGAAGTCTCACTGCTGTCACTTGCTCCAGTTGGAAAGTAATCCAGTCTGTCAGGTTGAAGAGTTACTTCCCTTTCTCAAAATTAAAAAAAAACAAAGTAAAAGTCAGGAATATGAAAGTATGTTCTTTTTTCAACTTGTACATGTAGCTCTAAATAAGCTATAGATTAGCAATGCTTTTGTTGTTAATTATAAACTCTATCAACTATCTTTTCAGTTTTGATATTGTGATAGGTGATATGCAAGAATCTTCTCATTCTAATGGTAAGTGAGTTACAAGTAAAAGTTCAAGTACAGTATAAGAGACATCATATGACTCCTACTTTCCTGGTTAGAAAATATATACATGTATGTTTAAAATTAATACTTGTATATATAAATTATGAAAAAATATGAGGCTACACCAAGCATTTTTGCAACATTAGTGCTGATTTACACATGTACATTAATATTGTATATAATTACTTAAATGCGTGTCCCCTAATTTAGGTAAATAAAATACCTAGGGAATCCTTGGCCACAAAGTAATCTTGGCTAATTTAGATAAGATTATTTCAGGATTTGCCTAGGAGAGGCAGAACTGTTAGTACTCAAATAATAAGATAGACTTGTAGATAATGTTGGCTATGTTGATATAATGCTGAAGTCTTGACCAGCAGGAATATGTGAGATTTCCTATTGTATATTGGTGTGTCAAAAGTTTAAACAATCACTTCCTGACAGCTTCCATAATTTCTGACAAAAGGATTTTGAGCCATTCATGATATAGAGAATCTACATGTTGTGGTGTACTGATGCTCCATCCCAATTTAACACATGTACTCAAAACAGCACAGCTGTGTTGTACACTCTGTATGTTGTATAAGTGATTTCAGGATAATTGTCTGGATCTGCTTTGTTAGCACTTATACTTTACCATGAGAAAGCAAATATTTTTTACCATTTTGGAAATACGGAAGAAAATTTCAATATCCTGTACTTTAGTACAATGTAGTAACATCTATGTACAGCAAAAAAAGTTTCCATAACTATGTATTTCTAAAAGTCAGAATTTGAAGATACCATGTTTGTTACATAAAATATTCTGTATATATACATGTAGTTCGGTCAAGATTACTCCACAATGTCAACTGAAATCTATTGAGAAGAAATGACACTATATATACAACTGACATATGGTTGTGACATATTTAGCTGAACGATGAAGTAACAGTTTGCATGCAAGCTTGGCACCACAAAATTAAAAAAAATACTTAAGTCTGATGATTTTTATTTCCATGGTAACTCCAATCAACATCTTGATAATTTATCGCAAACTGGGGCCTGGACTTACCAATAATCCCTTTTAAGTTATGTTGCACAGGGCCTGGACTTACAAAAAATCCCTTTTAAGTTTTGTGGCACTGGAGCCTAGACTTACCAATAATCCCATTTAAGTTTTGTCATGCTGGGGCCTGGACTTGCCAATAATCTCTTTTAAGTTTTGTGGCACTGGTGCCTAGACTTAACAATAATCCCATTTAAGTTTTGTCATGCTGGGGCCTGGACTTACTAGTAATCCCATTAAAGTTGTGTGGCACTCAGGTCTGGACTTACCAATAATCATTTTTAAGTTTTGTGGTACTGGGGCCTGGACTTACCAGTAATTCCTTTTAATTTTTGTGGCACTTGAGCCTGGACTTACCAATAATTCCATTTAAGTTTTGTGGTGCAGGGGCCTGGACTTACCAATAATCCCATGAAAGTTTTGTGGCGCTGGAGCCTAGATATACCAATAATCCCTTTTACGTTTTGTGGGCACTTGGGTCTGGACTTACCAGTAATCCCTTTTAATTTTTGTGGCACTGGGGCATGGACTTACCAATAATCCCATTTAAGTATTGTGATGCGGGAGCCTGGACTTACCAATAATTCCATTTAAGTTTTGTGGCGCTGGAGCCTAGATATACCAATAATCCCATTTAAGTTTTGCAGTGCTTGAACTTACCAATAATCTCTTGTAAGTTTTGTTATGCTGGGGCCTGGACTTACCAATTATCCCATTAAGTTTTGAGGCACTGGGGCCTGGACTTACCTATAATCCCTTTTATGTTTTGTGGCACTCGGTCTTGGACTTACCAGTAATCCCTTTTAAGTTTTGTGGTGCTGGGGCCTGTACTTACCAATCATTCCTTTTGTGCTTACCAGTGGTCAGCCAGGTGGTGCCATATGGGATGGGTAACATGTCTCTTTAATATTACAATTTTTTCTTTGTGAATTTAAATGAATGCTGTGCGTTGCTGATATACAATTGAACTTGCAATATCTTGCTTGTTTATAGTGATGATTTTTTTTTTTCAGAGACCAGAATAATGAAAGAAAGAAGTGAAATTATGAGATTGATGTATTGGGGTAAGACATGAAACTGTTTTTAGTGTTCTATTTTTATAGGTAACTTTATGATTTCTTTGACATACAAAGGATGGTTTTTTTGTTTTGTTTTCTATGATAAAAATCCTTAAATTTATTGTTGTCTGCTGCTCTTTCAAGCCATATGTCCTATTATGATATAAAACCATAAAACTTTGATAATAATAATAGTTTTTTATATATAATGCTATGAATGTTAATGGAGTCTAGATAAAGTTTGAATTTGAGCTGGATCTGTTGTTCATATATAATGATTTGTAATTTAGTATGTGTCAATGGGTATTATATACCCATTCACCATGGCAGGGTATCATTTAAATAATGACCCATAAGATACCCTACTTTTAAGAAATGGACCACAGATTAAACAAACTTATCGTTATAACAGAATGTGGTGCTGCTGTGCTGTTGTTTCTGTTAATATTGATATACTTTCCAAACAAACCAAAACTGCCACCATCATTATCAGCTATTGAAGAAAGAATGGAGTTCAAGACTGGAGTGAAAAGTCTTGTGAAGTATGTTATAATTCTATGTAAGAACAAGATAGGAGTAAAAAAAATCTTGTGAAGTATGTTATAATACTATGTAAAACATAACAAAAAGAAAGTTGAAATACTGGCTAAGTACTTTTATTCACAGATATCAACTTTAGCAGGTCAAGAATTCTGACGCACTTAAGAATGTAATGCCTCTTAGATCAAAATAAAGGTGCAAAACAATAGACTATGTTCATGTGTTATTTAATGACCAGGCAGTTCAATTACCACTACTAAAGCTTTATTGACAGATTCAGTCGCTTCAATTACTATAGTCCACTACTAAAGATGTATTGACAGATGCTAACGTGTAAATATAGAATCTACAATGATAATGAGTTGATTATGGAATTTCTCACACCGAGTGAAATAAATTTTATAGTTTTGATCGCAAGGCTTGCCAAGCTATTCAGACTATATAATTTATTTCACGAATGTGAGAAATTCATAATCAACAAGCTTTGAGTGTAGATTCTGTTTCTCTAATGCCCTAAAAATGTCAAAAATACAAAAAAATGAAAAGCGCTCGAAACATTATGATTCCTATTTGTAGGAAACATGTTGACGTCACACGAATGCAAACATTCCAAACAAAAGAAACCAGACGATTTCAAAGGTTTTTTTTTTCACTTCAAATATTCCCGAGTCCCTTCATAATTCTTATATAAGGTAAGAAAACACTAAAATTATCTCATCTAACTGAAATATAACTACAATGGCAATCAAGGCGATTCAAGATGGAATCCAAGACAATCTATTTCTAAGCCAATCGAACTCTGAGAACAAAAAAGTCACTAGTGATGAGAACATTTTTTTTCCACACAGGTCAAGTGGTGTGAAAATTGAAGCAAAATTAGAGAAATTATAATACAACTCTTATAAGTTTTCCGGTTATGGTTTACTTCCAATTCCATTTTATTCGAAAACATTTTGGATTTATACTGTATTCAAGACTTAGTATCACTTGGTTAACTAAATATGTACTGGCAGTCAATCGGTTCATGGAAATATATACTTTATGCAGTACTTTTAATATTCTATGTCAAAAAGAAAGGAATAATGAAAGTTGTTAGGATAAGATTTTAATTGAAATTGTTGCCTACAAATTATATTAAAACATGAGAGAACAATTTATTATTATTGATTGATTGATTGTTGGGGTTTAACGCCCGAGCAGCAATATTTCAGCTATATTCAGGCGATGACATATTCAGATATCTGATTGACTTGATTGGTAGGTCATTCTGGGTCATACATGTACATGTATCCAATGTCCTTATATAGTAGAACAATCATTGTTTTATGTTTCTTTAGATTTTGTTTCAAAATTCTCTCTAGTTTTCAATGTGATTTAACAAAAAACGAATTTGTGATTTCTCCAGTCTAAGAATTGCACAAAATTGGTACTTCATGAACAAAAGTTCTTCAGTATCCATGTCTTTAAAACTTATGTTTGGTGTACAAATTCAATCAATATACTGTTAAAATGCAGTTAATAATGGTTTCACTGTTTATATAATTTTTATCTATGGATGACAGGATTTTGCTAGCATTTACTTAGAAAATTAGCATTTAAAGAACTACAACAGATTTGTAGCTATTCATTCTTCCTCAGTAGTACAGCTCTGCCTTAAAACCAAGCAGAAGCTTATAGTGATGTATGCATTTCTGAATCCCAATTTTTTTGTTTGGCAATCCTTCAGTAGGCCTCATAGAAAAAATTCTTCAGTAGGCCTCATAGAAACTGTATTCAACCATAAGAGTGCAAATGAAAGTTGGTAACTGGAATGTGGTTATGTTCTATTACAGAAGATCACAGGAAAATTTCCTCCTAGAATTTTCACTCTTTAACTGGTCAAAAGATATTTCACGATATATAGCAGATCCAAGAAAAATGATCACAGAAAGAGTTGTTTTAGGAAGTTTCAAATGTATGTGAGCAGCTTCAGATATGATGAATTACCCCTGATTTTTAGACAGACCCATACTTACTCAAAATATTCCTATAGTATCAAAAGTCAAATTTTGCCATTGAATAAATATCTGTCCATAAGAATGTCAGTTTTTTGGAAAATGAAACTATTTTCTTTTTTCTACCTACATACCTTAGTTTTTTTTTTTGTTTTTCAGAAATATAAAGTTCTGGTTGATAGGTTTGACCTATGGTGTATCATTAGGTGTGTATGCCTGCTGGCAGAGTATACTGGATGTAATCCTCAAACCACATAAAATTTCTGAGGTAAACAGGCAATGAATCAATCATCTCTTGTAAATAATGTTTAAAATAATATCAAATTGTTGTTATTAAAAATAAAGTTAAGAATAGTGCTTATGAAAAGATCCATCAATATTTAGTTTCCATACAATTATTTAAGTATAAGTTTTTGAATCTCAATTAAATTATACCACAAGGTGCAATTCTTCAAAGAGAATGCTGCAGTTGATTTTTGAGGGTTATGACTTGAAAAGAATGAGATGCCAAAGAGGATCCAGGGTCAATAAATTGAGTATTAATTGCTCAGTTTGTACCATAAGGTGCCATACCACAAAAGGGCAGGCCGCAAGACTGGCATTCATTTTGGGGATTGTGACTAACCATTTATGAATAATGGGCTAAGAATGGGCCACTTTTATTCTGGTCAAATTCTTCTCCTTTGTCAAATTTTAAATAACAATCAAAATTCAGAGCTGTTCCAAATATGAATGATGTGTACTTTTATTTGCCAAAGCTGTTTAGGGTTTGACCTCTGTGGGCATATCAAGCTGTATCATGCAAGGTATTTTATTTACAAATAGAATCAGTTGTTTTTCTAAAACTGGAGAGTTGTATTGAAGTACAGTCATAGATCTGTAGCACATGAAAATATTTCTCATTTATTGTAAACTAAGTAGAACTTTCCAGAAACCTTAATTAAACTGTAAACACCTGGCAGCAATTTTAATAACTACAGTACCTTTTTTGTTAGTTTTTTTTGTTTTTTGAGTTATAGTATCTAATAATTAAGAACTAAAAGAATAGTGGGTATAGTATGTGTTTATTTTGTGCAGCAGTTCCAAAGATAAAATTGACATTATTTATTTTATACTCTGAAGTTACCCTTTATGACTTGCTGGCACTGTTTTTTATGATTTCAGGAAGAGTCAGGATGGTTAGGGTTTTACTCTTTATTAGCAGCTTGTGTTATATCATTGGTTGTAGCTAAGTAAGTAGTAAATTGTTTTATTACTAAAGTTCTCCATACGTAAAATGTAGCATATGACTAGCAGACACTTCAAAAAATAATTGAAGTCCAAGGTTAATAGATTTGTAATATTTCCTTGAAGGACAAAGAAGTAACACTATATCTCCAATGGTGGATCTAGGCTAGGCATGTTGGGCACTCCTGTTTTTCAGAAAAAAATTTGTTGACTTGAAAAAAAAAATTTCTGAAGAATGATGGTGCTTGCCTTCTCTTTGGTCAATCAGTGTGCCCATTTGTTCTTCAATTCATCTATCCACCCTTGATCTCCAGAGTACTCTTATTGTGGCATTAAAATTAAACTTATATTTTTGTTTTTGTGTGAGGGCCTCAGGGAAGATTAGTTGTAAACTAACTGTGTAACCCTCTTGAAATAAAGTATTATTATTATTATAGTCCATCTGCTTGAAATGATGACTAATCATTGTGATGCAACATAAATAATAATGACAGATACCTTTACATAAGCGTTTGAACTTAAAATAGACACTTGTTTTTGGTAATTGTGCATACTTACTCATGCTTTCTTTTTAATATGACTTGTATATTTCAGGTTTGCTGATATTTTTACAAAACATATACGTCTATTTCTACTGTTTTTGTACATTGGAGCAGCAGGATCACTAGTCTGGTTTACTTTTCTTATACAGGGAACCATTCCTAACTCAAAACGTTAGTACTTATAAATCTACAAGTTTATATGTTATACATCAGTCTAACTGTAAGTTTGTCCAACACCCCTTCAATGTCCTTTTGTACAAATGTCTTACAAGAGCTTCAAGACGAAATCAGCAACAAAAGATTGGTGTAACAGTAGCTGTAAACACATTGATTTCCATTTTTTGCTCATGAAGGGTTAAAATTATGATCTGTCAATTTAAAGGTTTTGTATGAATCATACTATTCTATAACATAGATTGATCAAAGGGGAAGGGACCCATGGGAGTCTGTCCCCCCTTACTTTTAAAAAAAAATGTTGGGTTATGAAGAAAAATTGGCAATCACTTGAGTTGCTCCCCCTTTTGGAATTTCTGCATCCACCACTGTCTAAAGTAACAAAAGAATATTTTAATTCTCATATATAAATTGTTATGTATGATGTATGACTGAAACATAACCATTAAGGAATGATTTGGATTTACTTTCAGCCCAGTTGTATGCTTCAATTATCCTTTTCTGTATGTTACTGGGCTCCACATCACCATTATATTTTGAGATGGCATGTGAAGTGACATATCCTGTTGCCGAGGGCATCACAAATCTAGTCTTAACTCTACTGAACAATATTGGAGGCTTAGTCTTTCTACTTGTACAGATGGTACCAAATATAGGTAAGTATTGCTATATGAATTACCAGTAAAGGGTATCAATTACCAGTATAGGGTATGTAAGTGTTGTCATGTTATTCAGTGATTTCACAAGAATGAGTCTTGATCTACTATTCAAATTATGGGATTTGTCATTTATGGAGGGTTAAGTGAAGTATTGAAAATTGAAAACAATACATCTTTAAGTGTAAAAATACTGACAAAAATGACAAATTTCAAATCTGTATGATAGAACTGTTATGAAAAGCAATTAATGGAAGATTGAGAATTGTAATACAGCATTTAGAGTTGTTTATGAAAAGTGCAATAATGGTTTGCAAAAAATCAAGAACGGCAGTATATCAGCATTTTTTCTATTACTTATTACTGCATAGATAGCAATGAATTAATACATGTTCCCTGGGTAATTGATTTGGGTAATTCAAATGTGAAATAAATTCCGTAATTAAATTTTTCCCTCCAAAAGTCATATTTGGAGTCACCAATATGATGTGGAATATCAGTGCACTGATCACAAAATTTAAAATTTATATAAAAATAGCAATAAGTTATTGAGAAAATCTATAAATAGGTTAATCAATGGGTTATCATAAATAACAAAATGTTGTTACTACTGACAAGGATGCTTGAAGTATTGATTCGTACACAGCAGTGGTGGATCTAGGGGGTGCAGGTGGTTGGCACCCTTGCTTTTATTTGAAAAATTAGTCATTTTCATGTGTAAAAATGGACAAAAAAATAGTAAACAGTGTCCTAGCAACCCCCTTTTTCTGAGGAACTCAGACTGGCACCCCCATTTTCAAAGTGCCTGGATCCACCCCTTCACAGAAAAATTTCCACACAATCATTAAATAATTTAGGCCTTCTTCAGCACTCATTAAATATTTTGGTTTTTCAGAAACAAACAAGAGTTAGAGTTCTGCACTACATTGTACTCACATTTAATATAAAACATCACATTTTACTAATATTTAGTATAAAACATCACATTTTACCGACATTTAATATAAAACATCACATTTTACTGACATATTATACAAAACATCACATTTTAAAATTTCAGATAAGTGTACGATTCTGTTAATAAAACTAGTAGGTATGACAGTAACACTGTAAATCAATATAATACTTGATTTTCTACAGGTACATCTTGGGAGAACTGGGCCCTTATAGGAGCAGTGGTATCCTGTATCCCTGTTCTAGCATTCCTCAAAGAACGTTATAACCGACTGGAAATTGATGAAACTGTGATTAAAGTTGAATAACTTTGTATAAGGTTGTACTGTTTTAATGATGAGATTAGATAGGTTACTTTGTTATTGATCGTCACTAAATCAATGTCTAATACAGGAAATTAAATGATGTCAATTGTATATTTTGTCCTGCTCTTCTTTTAATTTATACATTCATGATAATTAAAGAAGTTTTTATTTCCAAGTGACTTATATATCCAATAGGCCAGTTATGATAATGTTCATTCATTTCCTGTAATATTTGACATATGTCACTGTACTATAATAAACAAAGTATTTATTTACTTAATGACTTAAAATATCCATCAGCTCTAAATTCTGTTCAGATAAAAAATACTGCATTAAATATCTCACAAAGCTTTCGTAGCATCCGAAACACTCTGTGACATATTTTCCATTTTTTTTTCGAATCAAGTGTTGGTATGACTTCTGTAAACTTATTATAATATCTGTATGTTGAAATGATCCAACTTTTGGTTGCTTTTTGACAGTCCAGTATGTTTTTGATCTAAACAGTGAACAGGGAATCTGATAAACTTTTCTTTGAATTCTGTTGAAAAACTATGTGTCTATTTTAGTTCTGGAAAACTCCAAATTCAATAACATGATGTGTATGATGATGAAATTGCTATGTATTTCATATGATTCATGTTTTTTTTTAAATACCTGTCTTAAATCTATTGTAACAATGTAAGGAAACATGTGTGTACTACTGTCAAAGTAATATTATTCATGGGCTACCAATTTTTGTGGTTTTCATGGATAGGCCAAAAATGAAATCTGGTTTCCAACTGAAAGGAGATTCCTATAGATGTGTATTCTGAAAACCTCAAAACCATGATATCATGAAACCACAAACTTGTGTTTCTTCCCTAATCTACAAAAATTGGTTTCCACAAATTAAAGTACTTTCATAGTGATACAGTTTCATGATAAAGTACTTGTAAGGAATGACTTATAAATAACAACAAAGTTTTTTTCTGTCAGCTTTTATCTGAGCAATATAAAGCAGTAAGTAGCAAGTTGTTCTAAACATTTATGATGAATACATGTACATCTTTGTAAACTCCTTCAATTAAATAAAAGCAAAAGCAAAATAAAATTACAGTTTTTTTCCATAATAAATTAAAAACACAACACTTGTAAGCTTACTGCAAATGGAAAATTGGAATATATGTAATATATCAATAAAACTTTAATACAGCTCTCTATAAATGTCAGGCAGGTATAATTTATGCAGAAAATAAGTATAAGATACCCACCAAGTAATGGTGAAAAAAAGGGGGATGGTAAAATGTTTCAAAATTGCCTTACTTAAAAACTACATTTTGTATTTTGCTGAAAATTGAACATGACCTGTAATTTGTTGTACTAAACACTGTGCATAGTTTCAAAAAACATAATCATTGATCCATTCTTAAGCAATCATCTGGAAACCATTTGGGGACAGATAGATGGAGGGTATCATATAATACCTGCCACTTTGTGTGGTGAAGTGTAAAAAGAACATCATTAAAATTACACAACTTGATTCTCTGTCAACAATAATCAAATTGCAAATATTTTTCCTTTTTTTGGACATATAAGGAAAAAACATATCAAAGTTGTTCTTCTAAGTTTGACTTTTGTTTTAAACCTAAAAGCTCACTTGGCTTAAGAGGAGAAATGGTATTTAAATCCTAACAGATTGCTGGAGTTTTGTTCACTGGAATTGTCCCCTTGTTACTGGAAACATTCAGTACCATAACCATGTTATCAAAGTAAAAATTATTAGTGAAACAACTGATGAGTCATATAAGGACTGTGTATTATGAATTAGAAAACTCTAAAGAGTGGATTCTTCCTGTAAGTGGTATTGTTTTTTTTTATATATAGGTGGTATACAAAAGAGGTATGTTAGCTCTGAATAAGTCTTGAAAGGGAGATATCTTGTGTTGTCATGCTGCAATTCATTGTTAGTATGTATAAAGTAAAAAATTTTAAACTTTATTAATTTAAATATGGTGTAAACCAATGAATGTTTTCAATGACCATAAATACAAATGCCTGCCTGATTTTTACACAAAGCTGTACTTTAATGTATTGGTATATACTAGTACTCAAAACACAGTTTCTAACATTTATAATTTATTGATGTCAGTAATTGAATTTGGATTAATACTCGGAAAAAAAAAGTAATTAAATTGAGTTTGTATGTATTTCAACATGCAAAGATAGAAATATTTACATCTGACTCGACTATTTAGGGAAGTGAACATTACTTGTTTGGTAAGAAATAATTTAATAGAGAAACCTTCACTTCTATGATGTTCTCTCCTTACCATGTGTAATATTTTGTTCTAATAAGGCCAAAATAAACTATTTGTGTGTTTCCTATTTACCTCCAAAAACATTTATAGTAGGATAGGTAGGTAAAACATATATTTTTATTGCTTCGTAACAAAGAAATTAAATGGAAAAACAAAATTTAGATTTTTATTCTAAATCAACAATTAAATATTTAGGGTCGGGAAACAGAAAAACATAAAATTAAATTATTTTGGCCTTAAAGAATCATACAACTGTACAAACAGGTAAAAAGATCTATTGCACAATGCTATCTATTGGTCCAGTAAAAAGGATACCCACTTCATGTAATCTGTCATTCAAAAAGTATTGGTAATGTAAAAGTAAAAGTATGCACCTCCTTCTATGAAGAAATTTGATTATTTTTTTCTTATTTTAGTTACCTTTGTTATGAAATCCATAATTTCATGTTTTCTTTTTATCAATCTACATTGAATTTTGTTCTCTCTAGACAATAGTGAAAACAATATGAGTCAGTCTTCTAAGATCAATAGTAACCTTATCTTATACAATCAAGTCAATGTTTATTACTACGTTATATTTCTTTCTCTGGAAATAACATACAGAACAGAGATAAGATGGACATCATTAAATATGATTGTACAGAGGTCATGAGTTACTTAAAGCACCAGCAAAACAAAACCTAGAGGTCAACACAAGGTTAATATCATCAATAATTTACTGTGATAGTAATATTGTTTGTGGGGTACCAACTTTTTGTGGTTTTCAAAACTTTGTTCCAAATGAAAAGGAAATTTCCCATTAATTAGTATGGTAGAGTTGTCAAATCCATGATTTTAGAATCTTTGAATTGATAATTTTTCCCTGAACAACGAAAATTGGTACCCATGAATAAAAGTGCTTTCACAGTACATGATAAACATGAGATTCAAATTATAGAAATTTACAAATACACATAATAAAAACTATTAGTTTAATTAATATAAACAAAACTTTGATTTCACTAAGAAGAAATAAATAAAACATAGCCTATCAACACCAAGAATTAAATTCTGAGCAACATCATAATATAGTATTAAAGTCATAAGACAAAACACTTTCTTCTGCTCTTACTTCACAATTTAAGAACACTAACAAATGAATTGGTCCTAATATTTAAATAAGAGAAAAAGATCTAAAAAAAATGTTTTGTTCAATTTTTCACTTTCTATAAATTGGGCTTGGACTTCTAACAGCAAGCAACCCTAGGACTAGATTTAATAGGAGAACAGCAGAACTGCAATACACATACCCACCCTCTCTTATCAATAGGTCAAAGTCTTATAACACTGGTACAGAAACAATGGAAAAGGGAAACCAAGAGAAAACTTGAATAGTTGTATGATGTGTTATCAGATGCCAAAATACTATAACATTGACTGACACATGACTTAAACACTGCACAAGAATAATGCCCATATCTAAAGCAAAAATGTTCTGAAATTACATTTTGTCCATGAATTACCAATGTTTATATTTTTGAGAATCCATTGA
The DNA here is from genome assembly GCA_037379345.1 of Perna viridis. NCBI lineage: Eukaryota > Metazoa > Mollusca > Bivalvia > Mytilida > Mytilidae > Perna > Perna viridis. Next base: position 3,751,615 of record CM074520.1, read on the forward strand.
AAGCAAATAATTCCATCTCTGACAAGATACTGATAATTAAAATGATTCTATAAAAACTTGGCTTATATCAGTAATGATGTTTTTTTTTCCAAATCTACAGTCAAAGACTATGTAAAGTGAAGCTGAACATTTATAAATGGCTGTTTTCAATCATTAGCTACATCACCATTGCCAAGGATAGGGTATGCAGGTAATTGGTTATCTTGCAGCTACATCTGATGTGATATGTCATGATTAAAAACATTTTTGCTTTTGTCAGCTGTTTGGACATAACTACTGGTATGCATTAAATAATCCAGAAATATGCCAAGAATTTGATAAATCATTGAACTTAAGACTTTCCAGTACTAAGTAAGTTTAGACTTAAATAAATCAAATTCGTCTACGGGTAAATCCTAAAAAATACTATCTGGTAAATGTTAGGAATCCCACAAAATATGAAGATTTTCTAAAAGTCTTCATGACTTAAAGACAACCTTAAATTCTGTTCTTTATAATCATGTAATAATTCTAAACATCATGCCCATTTTCATGAAAATATCTCATACTGAGATTTTCCTAAAATCCCTCCTCAACTCATATTTTGACCAATGACAATTGAACATGTGGATTTGAGGAAAAACTCAGAATTTAAGAAATTTTTTGGAATCTTTTTATGAAAACCAGGCCTGAACACAATCTTTATCTAAAGTCCTTCATTTACTTAGTGACACTTATAGAGAACACAGCTGTCATTTAAAGTTATATTAAACTTTTCTTTAAAAACTTGGTCCATATACAGGTAGTTTGAATGCCAGCACTTGATATTGCACATGAAATATGTATTCTATAGGCAGGGTTGATTCTAGCCCATAAATAAGTTCTACTTCTACAACACCATTCTTAAAAAAACATTTAAATCCAAATACAGTTTATCATTTTCATAAAAAATTCTGACAATTTCAAACCACCTTTATCAGTTCATACAGGCTTAAAATGTTATTCCTTGGCTGGTCCATTGAACAATTTGGTCCTCACATTTGGCAGGGTATATGTGGTGGTCAGTTTGTTCAGCGGGGTACGTGGACTACGGAACAGCAAAGAGCTATCATTCATCCTTGGTGTAGTTATCTGTGGGAAACTCGATGACAGATTTGAATACTGATGGACCCTCGCTGGACTTGGCCAACTGTTGGTAACAATGAAATATTGCAGCATATTATTTCAATGTATCTCAGACTAGTTTACTGTACACAAAGTTTTTATTGAACAAAAGTTTTAAAGGAGTGGATTTTTTAAAATTATTTTGATCTATGGAAAGTGCAGATGAAAAAACTTTCTGATTTCTTCAACTGTTGTATTGCTAAAGTGGATTATTGTCATGACTAAAAGTAAATAAAATATCCACTCTACAAAATAAACTGAACATTTAATTGCCAATGAGGAAAAGTGATCACAAGCTTTTGTTGAATCAAAACCATAGGACTTGAATTAATTTTATATCACTTAAAAAATATATCAAGGGATGGCTTTGCACGACTGAATTTTCAACAAAGCAACTATTAGTATTACTCCTACAACATGTAAGAGGTTGGAATCCCATTACTCTTAAACTCTGAGAAAACAGATTGCCAGACAATTTGAAACAACCTCTAGAATCAATGGAGTACTACTGATATGAGCAACATTGCTAGCAAAGCAGTCGTCAGGCTGCTGAATACCATCAATACAACCATTTGGGAGATAATTAAAGCATGATATTGTAACTGTTAGCTGCACAGCTTTTTAAATGATTTTTTTTATGATCAAAGTATGTATTACTGGAAATAAAGTCTTCTTGGCAACAATTTACTATACACTAATACCCCCTCAGCCTGTTGAACATTTGGGGACCAATGTGAAAATACCATTTATACTAGATACACTGTTTATGGTAGATAGACTAAGCACTTCTGACACACAATGTGCTGCCATTTCTAAAACACCCAACTCCCAAACAGAAATCAGTATTAATTCTTTTGTAAATTGACAACACAATAACAGAATAGGCCTAATATGACAATATGCACATCACCATATCGTAATCTAACACTTCACTGAGTTTCATAACAATCCTACTAGTTGTTAATGAAGAATTGTGGACAACGCATCTGTTTTGGTGAAAAATGTTTAAGTTACGACGGTCATAATTTCTAGAATTTTTATTCAAACATGAATTTCTGACAATATGAACATCTCAATGTGGTAATTTAATATCCCATTAAGTTTCATAACAATCCTGCAAGTCATTTAGGAGGAGTTGTGGACAATACCCAAAACTAAGTTTTGCTGAAAAGCGCTTAACTCCAATAACGTTATTTCTACAATTTTGGTCCAAACATTAATTCCTGAAAATATGAACTTTTCATATGGTAATCTAAAACTCTATTAGTTTTCATTACAAACTTGACAGACATAAGGAGAAGTTGTGGACAACTGGTCAGACCAAGTTTTGCTAAACAATGCCCATGTTCTAATCTTCATCATTTCTACAATTTTTGTCCAAACATAAATGTCTGACAACATCCACATCCTAAAAGATAATTTAACACCCCATCAAGTATCATAAAAATCCTCCAAGTTGTTGAGAAGGAGTTGCAAACAAATTATCAGACCAAGTTTTGCTGAAAAATGCCTGTTAACAGCCAACATTTCTACAATTTTTGTCCAAACATAAATTCCTGACAGTATGCACATTTCCATGTGATTATATTAAGCCCTACAAAGTTTCATAACAATGTTGCAAGCTGCTTACAAAATAGTTTGAACAGACAAAGGGATGGGCAGAAAGACAGACAGACAGATAGACAGTCAGACAGGGTGAAACCTATATACCTTCCCAATCTTGGTTTGTAGGGTGTATAACTAGAAGAATGAACAAGAGGCTCTCAGGAGCCTGAATCACTCACCAGGTTAAATTCTGTCTTTCAAGGGCAGTAATTTCAACAAGTTGTCCAAAAAGTTTGACTCAAGAAGACTTTTGTAGGACTTATTATAAGGATCATTTCCGCAATGAAAGTTTCTTCCTATTATAGTTTTCAAGATATTGGCTGAAAACTGTTAAAAAAAGAAAAAAAACTCCATTTTTCATCTGTCATGGGCAATAACTCTTACAAGGAGTTGTCTGACAACTTTGATCCCTGGAGACTTTTGTGAGCCTTATAATAAGGATCATTTCAGCAACTGATAGAATTTGGCTAAACCTTACAGCTTTGGAGATATAGGCTAAAAACCACTAATTCCACTTCCCATAGGCTTCTATGCTAATTTCACAATATTCAATGGCTTCTCTGGACTTTACCTTAACTTTAACCTGCAGAGGACTATATATCAGCATGATTCTACATATGTCAGCTTACAATCCTCAGAATGGCATGTGGGGTTAGCAGACTTGCAGTGCAGTACTGGTCACCGGAAGTGAAGGGTCTATAAATAGCATGGGAAATCCCAGTGTTTTCACAAGATAGGGGTATATTTAAAAATCATTATGGAGATTAGGCTTCACATCACAAGAAGCAAAATGCACCTATAAAATGTACAGAATGTTTTTCCTTTCAGAAACTGTTTAAATTTTTTAAATAAGATGAGAACTTTTTTCACAGCACTATGAGGAACAGGGGTAATTTCTGCGTAGGACTATTTTTGCGTACGTTCCAAATGCTCATTGGTTGAATTGGTGTTCTGTAACCTATATACGAAAAACTACTGTCTGACCCCTATGATCTATTTTTAATAATGATGCCCACGTTTTTCCACAGATGAATTCCCATACCCGATCTATGCAGGATACCCCAAGGAAAATTCCTACCTAGTTTGGTTCCAATAGGTCAAATAGTTTCAGAGGAGAAGATTTTTGAAAGAAATAACATTAAAAATAGCAAAAAACGTTGAGAAAAGGCAATAACTCCAACACGGCTTGACAGATTAAAATAAAATTTTGACCACATTAGATTTCATCATGCTGTACACTTAACCCTGTTCTTCAGAATTTGGCTAAACCTAACAGTTTTGCAGATATATGCAAAAAAGTACTGTCTGACCCCTATGCTCTATTTTTCAGTAACGGCAGCCATGTTTTTCAAAAATCCCCAAATCAGTTCAATGCAGGATATCCTAATAAACATTCAAACCAAGTTTGGTTCCAATTGGTCGAGTAGTGTCAGAGGAGAACAGTTTTGAAAAATTATTAACAATCACTATGGACGACAGTGGATGCCAAGTGATGTTCAGTTTTCTAATGAACTGTGCTACAATATTAAAAAAATCTTTCAAAGACAGAAAGGGGCTGAATTTTGTTAAACAGGAAGTAGATGTCAGACAGGTCTGAATATGGGACCCATACCTGATGCTGGATACCAAATATCAAGAGTCTTTAATTATTAGTTACTGAGAAAAGTGTTATGAAAGTAATTTTTCCATCTGCCTACCACCCATCCGCATGACATTCATCATAATATAACCTGATTATCACATGTGAAATTCAGTCTAAAAAGGAGATAGAACAGTAAGAACATTATAGGTTTATATCTATTATCAGCTGTTTCAGCAAGCTTATTATAAACATGTAGGGGGAATAATTTTCAGAATAGTGTAATATGCAATAATTAAGCAGGTTTCACATTTCATACTCAACAAAGGACAATATGACTGTCATACATACTCTTATTTCTTGAAAAACTGAAAGAACAGGAAGTCTTCAAACATAAAAAAAATTAATAAATCAATTCTCTCTTTGGAAGCAACTTTTGAATATACTGCTACAGTGAAAGAAAAATCTTAATCAAAACTCAAAGGTTTTTTTTCTCTTCTTGAATTTCAGAAAAGCAGTAATAAAAATGGATAAAAAAATGAAATTATATTAAACACACGACAGAGGTAGAATTGTATTTTTTTGCAAACTTAGCAAGACATATCTACCTACTAAAATTGAGGACAGTATGGAATTTATGAAACTTTTGTCAAAGTCAGAATATCTCCAATCGATTTCATATTTCAATGCACCACTTTAGTTCACAACAGAAAACATTTTTGAATAGGCTGACTTATAAAGCTTGAAAATGAAAACAAAATAAAAAACATATTTACTAGTTTAAAGTTACTTCTCCTATTTTACATTTTGAAACTTAAAATTTCATAATCACATTTTGTAAATAATTAATGGTAATATATTTACTGTTTCTGTAGTCTTGTATAAAAATGATTTTGAAGAAATAGAATTATATTATCCTACTGTTTGCCAGCTATAGTCTAAGTGTAATGGGGATCAAAATATAGCCAATATTCAAACTTAATATGAAATCGAATTGTCAGGAATGATAATGGTAAAACCATTGCTGTTAGTTAGAAATCTAAATAAGCATACATGTATATTGTATAGTAGCCAGAAATCTTCTAAATTCTGGAACTTGATGACTTGCCACTGTCCTTTATACAAACAATCAGCTGCATGTCTACCAAAATTGTGACATACACTTCGGAAAAATATCAGAGACTTCACTGTATTTTAAATGTGTAAAGAATACTAACTCATTTCCTGATTCCCTCATCCTTGAGGATATCAGTGACTTCCATCGATGTATGTAGGGGTACTCTGAACGACTGATAGCACTGTCTTCCATGGCTCTGTAAGCATCCAGGTCTGTCTTGGTCGGTAAATGCCTGAAAAACAAATCATTGTTAACTTTCAACTTGTGTATTAGTTTACTCTACTTCACATCATTGATTTTCAAATGACCTGATCAGTAAAAGTAGTGTACTTATTTTGTTTTGCTTACAGCAGTAAAGGACTATATGCTTTTGTACAATTTCTTTGTTGTTTTTTTAATCTTTGATCAAGTCAGATTTTAGTCAGTGACATCATCAGGTTTAAGCAAGACGTATTATTATTTTATACTTACACAGCTAGTATTTTACCTATCATGTAAAGCAACACATGAGATACAAATAGAGCATTTGGTTCTTATTTTCTGGTACAAATGTTTTTAACGATATTTCAAATAGTTCAATCTTTAAATGGTTTCTGAAAAGTAAAATTTAAGAACTGTGTGTGTATGTATATTGTCTCAAGTTTCATTTTTAAAGATTTAACAGTCTTGTATACATTCACATTTACTTCATATCACCATTTATTTATCTTTAGAAAGAGACCTTACCCATTGATAAAGTAACTCCTCAAATAAAAACAGTTCCTCACTAACAAAGCTTGCTTCATCTGTTCTCTAACAAAATTAAACTTAACATTTACAATCACAGCACATTCATTAAAGTTAACATCATCAATATTCAACGATTCACAAGAAGTCAATTTAAATGGAACACGTGGAAAAACTTTCATTTCCTGTAAGTTCATGTTCAATGGTACAACTGCCACGGCAGCACAGATCTCCAGTCCTTCATGCAAGTCAATTTGGCTTAAGTCGTAATCGATAACAAAATCCCTATTCCACACCTCATCCCCATATTTCATAAAATCAACGTTATCTAAGTTCATATTGGACTTCCTTCTTTCATTCACAGCCTCAAAAAGACCTTCAAAGACATTTTCTGGAGTTTTATTTTTGTTCATCTCAAATACAACATCTAGGTGTACATAAGTAGGCTTTTCTCTTCCACTAATCCTACGTTTTCTCTCTGGTGTCTGCAGCAATTCAGAATCACCTTCATCAGTGACATTTGCAGCCTGTTGAAACTTGCTAGTAAGACAATCAACCTCATTTCCTTGTGTTTCACCTTTGGTCTCATTTTCTGACTTTACTACATCCTTAGAACATTCATCCTCATCATTATTTGCCTCTATACTGGTCTTAACTTTAGTCTCATTGGCAGGCTCACTTTTTTCTCCTAACTCTGTGTCTGAGCAACTAGTATCATTACCTTCTGATGTCAATGAGGAAGACATGCTATCATTGGCCTTTTCTCTATACATCTGTTTGTCTTGACCAGTTGAGTTTTCTGTTCCCACCAATGGAGAATTCCCTCTATCTAGTTTTTCCTGTTTCAAAGAGACACCACAGTCTACTGGGGAGTCACTCCTTTCAGTATTCTCATCTGAAGAAGTTTCCTCCACAATATCTTCACATATCCTGTTTGGAATACTTCCATTACAGTAGGATTGCTCAGCCTTCAGGTCTTGTGGTTCTAAATTCTTGTTGATATCACTCTTGTCAAAATGTTCTGATATGGGATCCATAGCCCTAGGGGGAGAGTTAAACGGCTTTGATCCATTTTTGTCTTGAGCACTGTGAGCAGATCTCTCTCCCATACAAGAGCTACAGCTCATTGATCTTTTCTTTTGTCTTATTGATCTATCTAGAAGTGAAAGTTTAGAAAACAATGCCGTTAAGCATGACATTGGGCTCGCTGACCCATGAAAACTATCCTGCATAAAATCGCTACTGTCCATTGACCAAGTCATGTAGTTTTTACCATAATCATATATGTTATGTTTGGGTAAGTGTAAACTCTCTTCCATTTCATTTGTGGATTTGTTGATAGGAGAACTTGTGAAACCGTTGCACAAGAAACTATTTTCTTCTAAAATTTGTGGAGAAAGTGCTGTGTGTTGTCCTAATGAACCATTTATAGACTGGAATAGAGAAGAATTCAAAAACGATGAGTTCATTGGATTACTGCTTTGATTGGCAGTAACAAAACTGTCTTCACTATCAGATTTCACTTCAAGTTTGTCAATCTTTTCAGCAATACACAATGCCAGGCTTTGTCTCTGTAGGAAATCTTCAAACAGATCGAGACCATCCTCAGTGGTGAGATCAGCATAGGTTTGTAGAAATGTCCAGTACTCTACCCAGGGTATCTGGTATTCATGAGCAAGTTCTCTGGAAAATACATGATTATATCTTTTTGACAAAAAGATGATATCATGGAAATCTTTTAGTTAAATAAAAATGTTTTGCTCAAACCTTTTGCCTCTAATTTTGACATATATTTTATATAAAATATCAGATTATTTTGTTTCAATTTAGTAATAAATCATGGAAATTCTACTTATTATTGTAATACCACAAGTTGGTCACTATGTCATGTTATTTCATCACGGGCGATAGTGAGGAGTTAAATATTGACATAATTGGCCAGTCTGTATAACAATAATTAAACTGAGTTTTTGTGATTTATTTTGACTCGAATAGGACTAATTTCTTCGTATTTTTTAAAGACCAACCTATGTGTAGCATGATATGACAACTGTTATGGAGCAAAGTTCTGTTGTGATGTAGGCTGTGGTCTAAAGACCTTTGAAGCATATTGTATTTGAATGCATTTGAAGCACATCATATTAGAATACATTATAAGTAACAGAGGCACTAACGTAATTTACTATGCTTTTACAATCTGATCTGATTGATATGAAAATTTATAATGTAAACTTAGACTTGTTTTAAAAAACACATTCTTATGTATCATGACATGTATAATTAAATATGAGACCATCAGAGGTAAGATATTGTAAAACGTCCTGATAATCTAATCTAAGAAGAAAAACTGATTCTAATTATACATTGGTTATCTCCCCTTACACACCTGCCAATTCTTTCTACTCCTTTATCACTATCCTCCCTCTTTGTAAACACAAACTTCCTCTTTACATGATCTGGACTGTTTGATGGAGGTGTTGTCCATCTCTTGAAGAAGTGCATGGCCTAAAAATATATAAGTTGCTATGCATAGCAAATGCTTTTGAAGGATAAACAGAGTATCTCATTACAAATGAAAAAGAAACATAAGCTTTATACAAAAAACATTTAAGAGACTAAAAATGAAAATGTTCAAAACACTTTACTTTTTTCAATTTTGCAATATCATAATTTAAATGTATCAGAGAATGCAAATAGCTAAAATAAGTTTTCCAACATCCATCATTAACTTCATTTATAATTTTAAAAGGCTTCTCTCGTATGATGTTTACTTTTATTTAATTATTCGCCAGGACCCGGTTTCATAAAAAAATATCAAACTGAGATTTTCTTCAAATCTTTGATTTTCTCCTCAAATCTTCATTTTCAAGTGATTTGATTGGTCGATATCCAAGTGAGGGAAGGATTTGAAGAAATCTCAATTTGATTTTTTATGAAACTGGGCTCTTAGCCTATGTATCATTTATTCATTTAGTAAAATTTACTTTCTAATGTATTAATGAAATACCAACTTTTCTTCCTTCTTTGGTATTAAAGTTAACAGTTCATTCTTACTTTCATATCAAAATAATTTTCATTGCTAGATAGCAGAGTGGGAAACCACCGCTCGCCAGCTCGCCAAATACGAGTAGATGTGTATTTTGGCGAGTTCTCATTTGCTTACACTCATCAATTTGGCGACCATCATTTGATTGGCAAGTTCCAAGGGAAGTTAACCAGCCAACAGGTTATTTAGTAAAACATCCTTTAACATCATTAAAACATACATTAAAAATATGTTCCCTACATTTTAAGAAGTTTAGCTTGAATATGTCAAGTGAATTTTGGCATGATACGTACAATTTTATTGACTTGTAAAGTATTGTTTACGATCTGCTATTTTAATTTCCGGTAAATGGGATTCGCCAAAACCTAGGCGACAGTCCTGATCTTATATTAGTATTCAAACGAAATTATCTTGGTAGTTTAAGATTTGTTACCTTGCAAATTAGTTGTTTATTGTCAAAATAAAAATGAACAAGAAGAAAATGATTTTCTTGTTTCATAATGATGAATCTGTTGAAATATAATTTTATTTTTTAAATATGTATTCAGAAATGGAGTACTACTTTTGTTATTGTAAAGTACATGAAAAACTTAAATGGGAGGGAATATTCGAAAATGGAAAAGTTACTGATAAATTTAAAAACAAATGGAAAGATAGTTGAAGAAAGAAAAAGAAAGGCAGAAGATAGTCAAATCCAAGAGAAAACAGATGATAGTACAGAAAAAAAAAACAATGGCTAGTTGAATTTATATTTGGCTAGCAAGATCAATATTCTACTAGCCAGAATGGCAAGTTGGGGAAAAAAATGGTTTCTCACACTGAGATAGTTTAAAAAATCAGTGGTGTTACATCTATTCAATGTTTGTTTAACAGTAAAATAGATATGTCTTCTTCATTGACTATAATTACTATAGGTAAGTTGATAGTAAATTTTTAATGTGATACAAAATTTTTAATGTCTGCAGAAAGTGCTACAGAAAAACAAGTGGGAAATCTAAATCACTAAATATATTCTGAAATATGGATAAATGGTGATTTAGATGCAAGTATAGTGTACAATAATTTTCATAATACAGAATTTGCTTTCAAATAATAGACCATATCCTACTAAACTAATTTTATAGTATAGTGTCAATGGAAACACTAGCAATACACAAAACTAAAAGTGAAATAAAAGACTTATATATATATATATATGTGCATACTTTAGATGGAGTCATGGGACCAGCACAAGCTTTGACAGCCATAAGTGGATCTTTAGGACTCCAGGAACTAGTTGGCACATTAAGGGGAACCTTGGAACTGTCAGGTGACCAAGGCTGACCAATCATAGGCTGTGTTGTATTGTCTTCTGCTCTTAACAATGGCACATAAAACTGACCTGGAAAAGCAATAAAATATGCACAAAACTAAAATAAAAAACTATTTAAGCCAAAATTGCAATGTTAACGATGACTAAACAGTAATCTAAGACCAGAGCTGAGTGCCACAAAACTTGAAAAAAAAGTCTCAGAATATTCTTAAGTATTTGTGACATAAAAAATCTTTTAACATCAGCTGTGGTTACTGTTGAGAATATTCTCGGACTAGAATAATTCCTACATTTCTATACTCAACGTCAGATGTTGCTTGATATTGTTCTGAATTTCTATTTTTGTAATATTTGCGCTTCGGAACTAGTTGTCTTGTGTTAAATTGACCTATGTCTAACAGTGGGCAGTACTCACAGGACATTTCTGCACTTTAACCAGCCAATAAAAATTCTTATGGAAAAATCCTATACAAAAATCTGCCATATTTCTACGGGACTTAGTTTTGTTTGTAACAATTAGGAGATCAGCAGTGAAAACCGTCAGTTTCCCCCCAAATCGGATTCATACGTGACAAACGGGCAATACGTCTGAAAAGTTAGAAGGTACCAAAATGCATGCTGGAATCATTGGTCTTTACATAAACCACATAAAATAAACAACATCTCTGTAGCAACTAATCCGAAAGAAAATGGCTGACTTTGACAATATAAATATTGCCATTAAAATGTACAAATTCAACGGATTCTGATGATTGACTTCATAGAGAAATATTATTTCGTTATTTCAATTGTGTCATATAAAATTAACATTAAAACACAGGTAGGTGACAATTAACATGTTTGTTAGCCTTTAAAAAATAATTATCGTTGATTGTATCCGACTTGACATCTAGTATGGTGCCCTCGTCAGAAGAATGTACAAATGAAGTTACGAAGCTTTACCTTTTAAAAGCATATTTTTGTGTTATATTTATAAAGATTGTTATCATATATACTTGGTGTTTTTTGGGTATTATATTATGTAGTGAGGAAACAATTCTATGATGTATATGTAAGTTACTAGTGTTCATCAAATTCAAAATAACAGTTATTTTCCCCTTTTTTAAACCAATCAGTGTAGTATAATAATATTGACTATAGTGATACTAAATAACAACCGTATGGTACATGGTTAACACAAACCCTCCAGTAAGTCTTTAATTTCAGCTTTTTGTTCTGCTGTTGGAGTTTTAAGTCTACTGCATATTACCTATAAATGTAAAGATTATAATTACAAACACAAATTATCTGTATTGTACAACTCTTTGATGATGATACTTTTCTGTATTGATGTGAATTTAAAAGATCCTACATTTTCAATGGCAAATAGTCATGTAACAAAATAACAAAACTGGAACAGACATGACATATCTTCACTTTTAAATAGACTACTTCTAGCAAAATCAGTAACAGATTTTTCTATCATAAAAATGACAATTAAGACTCCAGTTCCTCTGAAAACAGAGTGGCACATGACAATGAAGGCATGTGGTGAACCCCTCTACTTTAGGACAGATGGGACACTGTAAAACTGTACTTTACTGATTACTTTAAAAACACTTTGTAAGAAGAAAGTTCTACACTGATTGACTTACATCTCTTGGTGTTTCTCCGTATTTATTTTTCAGGTTTTTATCAACCTTAGGGTGGGAGGCTAGTACTGCTACAACATCAGTGAAACCAAACTTACATGCAAAATGTAATGGAGACTCACAACACTGAAATGATAAAATCATTATTTAATTGTAAAGTTATGGAGAACTAAAAATCTGTAACCAATGCTCACTAAATAATACCCCCTCACCCCGAATGTATATGGTCAAAAGATAATTTTGGTTATCATACAGGAAATCAATGTCACTTCAGTCTTAAATCAAATCATAAAATATTTAGTACTTCTCTGTATACGAATAAGACAAAATGTGTATAAGATACGGCACTTACGAAATGCACAGATTTTATTGCATTATCCAAGTATTTTTACCTCATAACACCAAAACATTTGTAAAGTTTGCATTCTCAAGATTTTGATAATGTGTTAACTGTAGTAGTGATTTTTGAGTTACTTGTTTGTTAAATTACATGTTACCATCCGTTTTCTGACATTGTAGTCGTAAGAAGTCAAACAAATTAGATACTGTATAACTCAACAGTCAGCTTAAACTTGGAATCTTAGTTTCTATTAAAACAAGAATTTAAAAAAAAACATGTACTGAACTTAATACTCTGAAAATGCTACATTGAGTATTTTGATTGGCAAGCATCACTTTTGTAGGAAAGAGAAAGTTTGCTTTTCAATCAATGGTAAACATTTTCTACAATGTTCACAATGAAGAATTATACATACATTTCAAGAGGAATTTCCAATAAAGCTCCCAAAAATTACATGTGTTTCCCCTAACCATACCTACCCTAACTTTTTTGTGCCTACTCTAAGTTGTTTTTGCCATTTTTTTACAAGTAGTTTTAAAGTCTGAATATGTCTCCAAAACAAACCAGTCAAAAACTTTAAAAATAAAAAGTTTGCCTACCTACCAACCCTACCTTTTGGAGGACAAGTATTTTTTAAAATTTTTTCTCATTGCCTAACTGTTTGACAAATCACGAAAAAATATATAATGAAACCGAACAAATATAAATTCTAACACAGTTTAATATAACTAGGAAGTTTTTTTGACTGGAATAATATTTTTATTCATTATTTGTCATTGTGATTTTCTATGTAAACCTAGGATGCTTTTCGTTTAAGGAATTACTGTTACAAATTTTCTATCTTTGAAGAAATAACCTCAATCACATGGTTTACAATAAATAAGATGCATAGCAGATTATTTTTAAGTATGCACCAACGGGCACCAAGGTTATTTCAAATACACAGTAAAAATATAAAAGTCATTTATAATTTAATTTTAGTATAAAAGTTCATTGAGTGAAGGTTGATGATGTCACAGTCATATACAAAATTTGATCTATGAGATGATGGACAAAATTCTTTATCCAATCATAAAGTGTGTTACATCTGAAATTTGATTAATCCTTGGTTTTTAACAGGTGAATTACAATTATTTGACTACTACCACAGTGGTACCTATCCTATGTACCAGATTAACTCTTCAGATAATTACTACCACAGTGGTACCTATCCTATGTACCAGATTAACTCTTCAGATGACTACTACCACAGTGGTACCTATCCTATGTACCAGATTAACTCTTTAGATGACTACTACCACAGTGGTACCTATCCTATGTACCAGATTAACTATTGAGATGACTACTACCACAGTGGTACCTATCCTATGTACCAGATTAACTCTTGAGATGACTACTACCACAGTGGTTCCTATCCTATGTACCAGATTAACTCTTTAGATGACTACTACCACAGTGGTACCTATCCTATGTACCAGATTAACTCTTTAGATGACTACTACCACAATGGTACCTATCCTATGTACCAGATTAACTCTTTAGATGACTACTACCACAGTTGTACCAATCTTATGTACCAGGTTAACTCTTTAGAAGTAAAATTCAGACGTGAATCTGCTAGATTGTCTAAATCTGAAGTATAATTTCAGTGAAAATGAATGTTAATGGTAAATTCTGGAAAGTTGGTATGTACTCATACTGGTTATGTAATGCAACACAATATCATTATACCAACCCCTTTATCTGGTGTATTTAGATATAGATCTACAACAAAGTTAATTCTATCAGTTCTGGTAGTCTCAGTCTCCTTTGTATGTCCATACAGTTTATCAAGGAAACTAGGATCCTCCAGGATGTCAAAGATCAGCTGACACACCTGGGGCTGGTTACTCTTAGCAGCTATGTGTAAAGCATTGTATCTTGGTCCTTCCTACAAAAATAAAGAAGACGGGGTTCAAAACTTTTCCTTGTGTCCTAGTATTATCGAACTTCTAGATTCTTTTTCAGCCAAAGAAAGTAATTTTAAGCAGGTAAAATACATTGTATATATCATGTACATGTATTTTTATGTTGCAGATCTGTCTAACATTCATTATCAAAATTCATGACTTTTATTTAACAAAATGTTTCAAAGGATAAATATTTCCATACATTGAAATATTTTAAGAGTTATGTTATATTTTTAAAGAGTTTGTACTGCTCATTTTCATAAAAGGTCTACACATGAATTTGGGTTCCTACATCTTATTTCTTTTTTTTTTTGGTTTCCATTGTCTTTGCTATATCTTTTCCCGTGGCTTTCCATTTTAGATATTATATATGTTGTTTTTTTTTCATTTGTATGAACTTCATGAAACTAATCAAACCTGTACAATCAATGGAGTGTCAGCACTGCTTATCAGAAATCTGGGATTTTCCCATACTAGTGTTTCTACTGTAACACAATCCCCTTGTTCAACAGCCATTCGAAACTTTGTTATTTCTTGAACTTTAGGTGCCTTGTAAGGGGAGCTTTCAAAAGATACTCCTGTTCCAAGAGTAGATATGAACCCATCAGTAAGCTGAAATAAAAAAGATATTGGTTAAGGGCAACAATAAGTCAATTATATAAGATTTCAGACAGTTTGAGCAAAAAATACTTCAGACATTTCACAAGAAATCAAAATAACGGGGCTCTATGGCACAATATTTGTTACGCCCCTGTTTTGATGATTTAAAATAAAAAAACAATGACAAACAATAAGGTCAAAAGGTCAACATCCAAAAAGGACATTTTTTAAAATACTTTAACATGGCATTTTAAAATTATCATCAACATAGTATGATGTGCTACAGAAGGACTGATGGAGGGACGGGCATATACATTTGTAAATAGGCAAAGAAATATCAAAAATTTTTAAATGACTGCAAATCTTGCTAAATGTACATGTACATGAATGATTGACAGGTGAGTTTACAAAAAAGTGTAATAAAACATGTACATGTACCTGCTCTGCTCTAAAATAAAAACCCTGATTTATAATGTTTCTGTTACCTTTGGAGATGTGGGTTTCCATGGTGATGCACAAGGCTCATCAGCAGAGGACTGACTGAATTTTCTTGCATCAGACCTCGACTTAAAGACCTTAAATCTTGCCCCTGAAAACTTCTTGACTGCTTGTAAAGCAAGAACCTTGTCTGTAAAAACTAAATTTTCTTCTGAAAAGGAAAGTTAAGTTAATGAAAGGGAAATTACACCAAATGTAATTGGAGAAGTACTGCTGGCTAATGCAGATGGAGTGTCAGTGAAATTCTACATGTATATACATGTATGTAGAAGCTTGAAAAATGTATGGTTCAAAATCCTTCTGATGAAAGTGATGAATTTTGGAAATGACATATGCAAATAGGAAGTAAGTATTGGTTGGCTAGAAGTTTTTATTGAGAATGCATGCTGAGAATGTTTGCCTTTTCTTTTGTGCCATCAGTTACCATGCCATCTTTTTGTAAAGCTGCTATTTGGAGTTATCACTTTTCATTTTGTTTATTAACAAATGTAGGTGAAAATATTTTATGTTGCCTTTTTTTGTTGTTATCATCAGATCCCTAGACTAATAAATCTATTCTATGTACACACATAGTTCCAGTACGTTTTTCTCAAGTCCTGCGGCAGGGCTTTTTCACTGTTTTTATAATTTTTCATTTTGCTCTACTCCATTTTTTTTCCTCCATAGACATCTTTGATTCCCATTATTACTGCCTTTCTGTTAGCTTTAGTCTATAACTAGTCTGCTTTTCGTATTAAAATACTTTTCTGCTATGGTTTTTGTTCCTTTCATGGTCAGCAGTGCTAAAAGGAGGCATAGTTTCAATTTGTTAACTACATTGTAACATGTACATGTTCTTAAGTTCTGTCGCCTGTAGTAGGCGTTTTAACAATTTGTTCAAGTGAGTAATCATTGTTAATATTAATGCATTGATCATGGAGCTGCCTAAAATTATTATTTCAATATTCAGATCTTACTGAGAAGGAATCTGTTTCTGACAAAAAGATTATAAATGGTGATTTCAATTTTACACATGCACATGTATTAATAAATTTAATTTCTTTACTTTTTACTTGTATTTCATCACTTTCATCTTGAACTTGACATGTTTTCCCACAAAGTTCAAGATATATTTTAGAGGCGTCGTTTTTCTTTTGCTGCAGTGGCAGTTGATGTTATTTTCGTTTTATTAGTATTCTGATTGTATTTTGTTATTTTTTATTATTTAAATATGGCTACAGGTACTTTCACCTTTTTATCGTTCATATCTACATGTACTTTACTGGTTTGACTACTATGACATGTGGCAATTTTATGCTGCTGTTCATATTATAATATACAGGAGGTAATTAACCATTATGGAAACGTGAGGTTAAGCCACACTATAAAACCTGGTTTAACCCTACCAATAGTGAATACCATTGAAAACACTTTAATACAGGGTTTTAGCTAGGATTTTGAGGGCATTAGTCACTTTTGCGTAGAGCACAAACGACATATTATGGGCAGCAGAATTTTGTAAATAGTCAGTAGTATCATCAACTAAAGACATAAACACTCTTAATATAATCATTTTAAGTTTACAGATACTGGCATAACAATAAATACAATAAATGTTACAACAAAATAACTGTTATTTTCTATAAGAAATATATAATAGTTACTATTCGAAAAATAGTAAAATAGAAATTTTTTTTACATCATGACAAAGCTTTGATGCATTCAGTCTAAAAATAGCTACTATTTGACATAAGCTACTATTATGGTATGACCTGACACTCAACTAATAAGAAAAAATCCTCCAGTTCTTTGCCAAACGCCACACCTCAAAAGCCCTCTTCAACCTTAAACTCCTCAAATCAGAAGGATGGAGACAGATCTTTAGAAGAGAATTGATTGATGAAACCTTGAACCTGTTCCTAAGATAGGTCTTGATCAGATAGTACCTACTAAATCCCCTCTCAGTCACCAGAAGATAATGCAGAAACTGGGCAGATAGAAAGGAGGTTGGCCACATTGTCATAGTCAACTGTAGAATGTTGCACTCTGTAAGCGGTTGCTGCGTGATATCTTACTGCTAGGTGGTAATTTTTAAGTGACCTTTGACCCCAGATCATTAGTAAAATTGAAGATGTAATAATCATTGTGATTTCGTTTCAAGAAGAAAAGAGAATCGTACAATAAATATTTTTTAATTATATATGTTGCAAAGTTCATGAAGAGTTTGTTTTTATATGGGAGTAAAATCGGTCGGTATCCATTAAAGATCGAAATCATTTAACACGACTAATCCTTAAAATAAGGATATATATGAGTTATATTTTAAACATCCTTAAAAGCAGAAATGTCTCCAGTCAACTCGAGGCTTTTTTCGGTGGTCGAAAACGACTGGCTGTAGTTGAGTGAGAACCCTGGGATTATCTTTTGTGGTCTTAATGATCAAACAATTGATAAATTGTTGTTATTTTAAAGGATTATTAACGATGCACATATCAGGGATGCCAAATTAACAACAATAGAATGTATTTCACACCTGGTTGACCAGGTAATTACCAAGCTTGGGATCATAAACTTGTCAGAGCGTAAGGCCAGGTGAAATTATGTAATTTTTGATTGACAGTTTTTCACATTTTTATTTAAGGTACCAAAAATTTATCTGAAATACTTTTTGATGGAATTTTATTATACACTATTCAACTTTTACATGACAAAAACGATCTAAAACACTTTCGTCATTTACGAAATCCTTTCGTAAATGGCGAAAATGATGAGTGCTAGCTAAATCACGGAATGTACCTGTACCATGAGGCCAAAGAAAAATGAGTCTTGGTTCCCCCCAACCTGACCAGGTTTCTTTCAACCTGCCCGGTTGTTCTTTTTTTAAACATTTTTTTATAAAAAAAAAACAGTAAAAGAATCTGTAGGGTCCTTTTTCTGCAGTGTCGCCGATCTTGGTCACCAAAGCGCTTCCATTCATGACTATACATGTATCTGTTTCTTAATGTGAAGCTATCTTGGCACCTTGAATGAAGATTACAGTTCTGTGAATTTGGAGAAACCTACAAATGCTTTATCCAGTCTTTCCAAAGGTTCAGTATTTTTTTTAGGACAATCGGTCCTGTGATGACATACTATTTCAGGACAGAACCAAGTTTACCTTCCATTTTGACCTGAATCAAGAATGACTAATGTAAGAAATTTTTTTACCGGTCTTTTCACATTTTTACCATCGATATCCAACCGTCTGACGAACCTATGGAAAGACTGCTTTACCACATCCAGAATGGTGACCGGCTTTCCCAGTGCCAGCATTCTGGCAATCTATCTGCATAAAGCGAACGAGGTATGGCTTATGCAAAAACTTAGCCAAAATTTTTACAGATATTCATGGGAGCTGATTTTTTTATGACAAGCTAAGTAAGGCAATCAAAGCAGGTCCTTATGAAAAGCATTGAATAAAATTAAATGAACACAGCTGTTTTCTTGATTTCATGCATGATAATTATCTAATGTCAAAGCAACCAAGATGCTATTAACACAAAAATAATTGTACACGTACACAATAATTGAGTTCTTCTGACAGATTACAGTAAAGATAGTTGTTAGAGTTTAATGCTGCTTAAGAGTGGTTACTCCCCAATAAAGGTATGTACAGCATAACAAAATTACAGTCAATGATAACATCTTAACATTTCAGAACTGCAAAGTGTTATACCATTAGAGTGATGGTCAAGAGAATCTCTTCATTTATCAAAATGCCTCTCTTGTTGCTCAAAAAAAAAATCCCTGCCAGCCTGGTCATATATTTTCTTCCTTGTTAGGGGAAACAATCATTTTTCTTCTACCTGGCGGAATCATTGCAGCGATTTCCAACTTCCTGGTTTTTATGGATATCGCCATTTGATATACACACTTTCCTTTTTGACTATTGCCTAGATATAACTTCCATTTAAATTAAAATACAATGTAATTAATGAAACGTATGACATGTTACCATGTTCATATCCAACCACAAATAGTCACAAATACCTACAAAACAAAACTGACTATCTTTGATTTCTTACCTTCTACGACTTTCTTGTCAATACCCTGTGGAAGACAGACCCCAAAGAATGCTGAAGGTTCATCTGAGCCTGAGGTTGTTGACGGAATCTGAGCCTCAGCTGTTTCCTTGCAATGCAATGAATTTTCCTGGGGCTTATTTTGAGAATCTTCATGTTTTGGGTTTACAACAGTTTCTGTGTTATTGTTGACTTTATCATTTTCTTTCGCCTCCTCTGTCGAAAGGTCAGGATGCTGGATTTGATACAGGCGTTTTGCCAGTCGTTTTTGGAACAGATTCTGCGTAGTGCCAGTGATTGGACCTACTTTTTCACCGACTTCAATCAACTTCGACCTTAGATCTTTCACAGACAACTTCTTAACTTCGTCTAAAATGTCATCCATCGCAGTAAATAGGGCCTCTTCCACATGCTAGTTTGTTTACAACCCACATCTCATTATCAGTCAAAAAACTGCTTCCGGTTTTGAAATTGGCCGACGTCTTTTATTAAAGAGTTTTTGACTGGCTTAGCGTATATAAGGAGTATTGAAAGCGGGAAATATAAAAATGGATATTAATAACATTCTTTTGATTACCGCTATAACCTTGGTTCCCTTGATTACTATTTAAGTACCTCGAAAAAAAATTCATATAAAACTGTTTACAAATTGGATATTATTCAATTTAAGGAATAGATACTTTCACTGGTTATTTTGTCTACATTTTGCTGACAGGAAATTTTCCCGTACCTTTTCAGTACTAAATTCTTGGTCCTTGGTCAAAATAATATATATAACTGAGCAAAAAAGATCGACTGAGACATATTTTCCCGCTTCGTAAAACATGAAAGTAGATTTTCTTGGTATATGTAAGCCGACAATGCTTACGTTTTCTACAAATTAGAAATAACATCCTTAAGGGTCTTTCCTTATTGTCAGGTCTTTGTCCCTGGATTACATTCTTTTGATTACCGATATAACCTTGGTTCCCTTGATTACTCTTTGATTACCGATATAACCTTGGTTCCCTTGATTACTCGTTTGTAGTCTTTTAATGAACAGGTATTATAGAATATATAGTATATTGATATGATTTATACGTAATCATCTTTTAACCAAAGGTAGATGGTAATAAAATAATGATAACAGGTTTTCCGTCAAACACCAAACAGTGATTTCGAATGACAGAGGTTCATGTATAATATTTTGAAATAATAATTGATGATTCAAGTATATATGTATATAATTTTAAAAGGAACAGAAAGGATATTATGTTTTTATCAGATTAAGACACCTAGAGAACCAAATTAAATATAACGAGGATATGTACGGTGTAGATGTCAAAGAGACAACAACAACTCTACCGGGATATATTAATATTCCCGGAGTCGGATCTAGACGTTAATATTAAAAAAAAAGGTCCTATACCGAAAAGTATAACCATGATAGCAGAGGGTTCCAGACTATCATTTGCTTACTCACATACGTGGGGAGGGGGGGGTCACTTCCTATAAACCAGAAAATACAGACGTGCCGCTGGAAATGGTCTTTTTTTTAAGAGTTCAGATAAATGATTGGTTTATAAATTTTTCACTTTCCTATGTCAACGGGCTGTTATTTCAGGGCTATACTAAATAAATGGGTCATAATTTCTACAATTTATTTTATTTATGATCTCTCAATTCACAAAGATGTAAGATACATAGTAGTAGAATGTATGAATTATTTTGCGCTGTAAAATATATGAACGGAACCGATTTTCTCGAAGACAAATATATGAATGGGGGTGTTTTTCCAGCTTCAGCTGAACCCCCGTACCAAATACCCCCTCACATTAGACCCGAAATTAATTTTCAAGAGATCTGTGTCTTATTAAATAGGACCTGTGGTTAAACGAGTAACTTAGGATTTTACTTCAATTTTTAAAGGTGTTTAATCTCAATCCGTTTTCATTTTACAGTTAAACCCCGAGGTACATCAGTTTTGTTACCTGTCCTCAGTGTTCCGAATAGTCACAGGTGAGCGAACATACGAGTTCAGAAGATCTGCTCTGTTCAGCTGATCAAGTGAAAAATGATTGTTATGACTTAGCTAAAAGTTACAAAAACTATTCTTGGGGGATAAAATAATGTCTTCGGCTGACGACGAGTCGGAGCCCGAGAGCGGCGAAGAATTCACCTTATGGGACATCAAAGAGAATTTGGATACAGAGCCGTTTGATGTTGTGCTGAAAGGAGGCAGTCCTTGGGGGTTAACTCTAACAGGAGGGGCTGAAGTCAGATCCCCGATACAAATTACTGAGGTAAAAGACATTTGTTGTTTTCAAATTTATATTGTTTCAAAATTCATTTTAATTTATTGACAAATATGAAATGACAGATAAACTTTATTTGTACAAGCAAAGAGGGTCTAGAAGGTAATACTCAGGTAATTGTTAAGTAATTATTACACCTGAATAGATGTTTGATGTAATAGTATTAAATTCTCCCCCAGGGCAGAAATTGACAGAAAAATAAGCACAAATTGGTTGTGTAAATGATCACAAATTTGTAAAGAACATAAAAAGTCTATGTCAAGAGCCCTTTGTAGGAGATAAGAATATTTTCATGATTATGTAATATGATTTACTTTTAAAATTGTCCTAAATTTTTATCTTGTTCACCATGGAGGTGCATTATAGTTTCAAATTTTGGGTAATACCATCCTATCAAATCTCTGCTTTTTTCACAATTCTGAATTTCTTGTAATAAATACAAACGTTTCCTGCACTGATTTGTAGGGGCAGACTCGGCATACCCCAGCCTTAATTTTGGGAAACATTATTGAATTTTTACAACTCGGCTTTTAATTGTTATTATGCTCCCTTAATTTATAATACTGGACCCCAGGAGTTTTACACATTATTCATTGCCTTCATTCCAGAATATAAATACATACAAAAATCTGGCGTTATTATATTTTACATTGAACTGTACTCTTATTCTATGCAATGATTCATAAAAATGGAAAATGTAATTTAGGAATAATGCAGAAATGTTGTGAGTTGTGCCCCCTTCTAATAATAAGCCATGACTGTGTCTACCAGTTTACGTCATGCAAACATTTT
The DNA here is from genome assembly GCA_037379345.1 of Perna viridis. Classification (NCBI taxonomy): domain Eukaryota; kingdom Metazoa; phylum Mollusca; class Bivalvia; order Mytilida; family Mytilidae; genus Perna; species Perna viridis. Next base: position 3,774,287 of record CM074520.1, read on the forward strand.
ACAAGGAAAGAAATATGATGAAAATGAATTTTTTAAAGTTATTTTGATCATGGTCTCCTTGCTTTAAGATTTAAAGATAGTGTACTAGAAAATATAATATTTAAAAATTACAGAAATTCCTTCCTTGATTTTATTATTATCATTTTACTTGGTTTAATAAGTCACACCAAAATGACTTTTATTACCTATTTCAGAGGATTAAAATGTGAACTATTCAAGTGTAATCCATAAATGCAGTTGGTAATATCCCATACAAAGTTACTTGAATATGATCCTTATATATTCTATAAAATTTGATAGGATTGACAAATAATCCAAGATAGATATTTCTATAGACACAAAAGTGCTTTTGGTGCAAAAATAAGTGTAAATTGAAATTGAAATTTTATGAGACAAATACTTCAGAATAAACTAGGAGTATTATGACAGTCTTTGTGTAATTAAATAATTTTTGAATTTAAGACTGATTATCCATATGATACATGTAAATTAAGCTGCATTTACATGCATATATTTTGCATATATAAAAATGTAACTAAAAAAAGAACACTGAAAGGGGATATCTTCACCTGTTTGGTAAAAAAAGCTGTTTTTCTACCAGTGGAGAGGTGTGTGGGAAGATCTAGTGGTTTCCACTATATGAATTTTCAATTAAGTTATCACTAGAAGTTTATTCATGTTGATTTGTTATTTCAAACTCTCATTAGATTGATCTTTAGCTATGATCCACTTTGTTTCCTTAAGTTTTAGGATCTAAATTTCATGTTACTCAAGATTATCTTTAGTATTTCGGGTATGCATGGATCTTAAAAATACAAGGCTTCTCAATACCTCATCAGACTAAACAATATTCTTGCTCTCTATTTCATATATATTATCTGGGAAGCCCTTAAGTGCATTAATAGTTTCAAAAGAGCCCTTTAAAATATTTCATTCATGCTAAGTTGTAGGTAACAAGTATGTATTTTCATTTGAGAAGTCTTAAGTCTATGATTTCACCATGTTTTCTAACAGTTTGGTAAGAATGTCACAGTTTGGTTTACATGTATAGACATTCCTGAGGTTAGTGTTCCTCACATAATTCAGTGAGTTTCTTGTGAATGCTTCTGAATTTTACTTGTACATAAAATTGTCTCCACAAGTATGTTATTTGTCTAGTCATCTAATTATTCTAAATCATCATCTGTGAACATAAATGGGGTAACACACTGCTAGAAAAGCAGACTGGGGACAAAATGTACCCTAACAACATACAAGTATTTTAGAGTGATAATTGCTCTTTCTATTTACATTGTGATAAACAATGGTAAATCTAATTAGTGGGTGTCCGAGGTTATGGACCCTCAATTTCTGATCTAGGACCTTTGGAATTTCATTTATCTTGGTACTGAACATTTATCCCTTATAATTGACACATTATAAGGACTTTTGGTTTTCCTCAAATGGACCGATGATTGAAAACTTGGAAAGGATGATGACCTTCCACTCTTGAAAGTGAATTTTGGCCCCTGAATATTCTTATAAGAAGGAATATGCTTGTAGCTTTCTTGTATCTGTTTTCTTAACTTTTCCTCCTAGTTAAATTATTAAGTTTCCTAACACATAATAGTTTTATTAAAGAAAACATGCACAGCATCTAGCCAGAAAGACAAGATGAATTCTCAGTAAGCAAATGTTGCTTAATACATATACACACACTTCTGTTAAAGCATATTTGTTCGTGGGGTACATTCTTGATTTGTTTGTAAAATTTGCTGTTTTGCTGAAACATGTTAAAAAGTAACAAAATTCATATATGTTAACATCACCTTCGTGACCTTTATTTGAAATAAAAATGCCAAATGGTAATACAAAAATGTAGATGAAGTTTTCATGAGATGCTAAATTGGGTATATTTCAGCGAATAAATTCTGCAAAATATATACTCTGGATTGAAGTATTTAGTGCACCACTTATCATCTGCCAAAATCAGAAACGAAAAAAGTTTTTTGTACACATCACTAAATGTTACACCCACCAAAGTAACCCACCTGGTCAAGATCATTTTTGTTGACAGTATTATGATGGGGTATTCATAGTCGAAGTTTGGATTAAACCTTCTGTCCCTATTCTAATTTTATGAATGAGTTAACTTGTAGTATAGAAGTATATGTAACATTTAATTGTGGAAGACATTGTCCTATACATTTTATTTTGAGTCATGATAACTTATTCCTCACCCAAATGTCTTGATGTCATGTTATTCCTTATTTAACACTTGTAAAATGCATATGTAAATCATTTGAACAACAAATATGTGAAGTGATTTACTATAATTACAAATAAATGACCTTTTATCTGTATTAGAATACATTTGTTAGTAACATTGCCTGTAGTCATGACAAAATATCTAATTTGTTCACAGCATAACTGGTAACAAGCATAGCAAGAGTCTTTTTAAATATGATTCAAAATATGCAAATTTTATGACACATAACAAATCACATGTTAAGACAATTCAACCATCTTCTTTTCCCGCAATCTGAGTTAGTGAAGTTTGTTCTGTATACTTTTCTGTGTGTACTTCTGATTTTCTTTCTGTTGTGTGCTCCCAGTATTACTTTATTCATAGATTTCCCCAATATTGTCCTTTTGGTATAGCAATTTTTATTCTAACATGTTTTGTTCAAAGCAATTCTCTCTGTAGCACAATGACCCCCATTTGATCACTTCATTTCTTTAGAAACTAGCAGAAACTAACAAATTTTAAAGAAATGTTAGAACTTTGAATATTTTGACTGAGTTTGTTGTGCAATAATAAATTGTATCTGACCATGTTTCTAACCATGTTTCACCCACCATGTTTCTGACCATGTTTCATCCACCATGTCTCTGACCATGTTTTTGACCATATTTCACCCACCATGTTTCTGACCATGTTTCACCCACCATGTCTCTGACCATGTTTCACCCACCATGTTTCTGACCATGTTTCTGACCATGTTTCACTGACCATGTTTCTGACCATGTTTCACCCACTATGTTTCTGACCATGTTTCATCCACCATGTTTCTGACCATGTTTCTGACCATGTTTCACCCACCATGTTTCTGACCATGTTTCACCCACCATGTTTCTGATCATGTTTCAACCACCATATTTCTGACCATGTTTCATCCACCATGTTTCTGACCATGTTTCACACACCAGGTTTCTGACCCTGTTTCTGACCATGTTTCACCCACTATGTTTCATCAACCATGTTTCTGACCCTGTTTCTGACCATGTTTCACCCACCATGTTTCTAACCATGCTTCACCCACCATGTTTCTTACCCTGTTTCTGACCATGTTTCACCCACCATGTTTCTGACCCTGTTTCTGACCATGTTTCACCCACCATGTTTCTGACCATGTTTCACCCACCATGTTTCTGACCATGTTTCATCAACCATGTTTCTGACCCCGTTTTTGACCATGTTTCTGACCCTGTTTCACCCACAATCTGATTCTTACATGTTCAGGATTAACAAAAATGCTAGTAAAGGTACATGTATGTGTAGGGTATGCTTACTCATCTGTGTCAAAGGTACATGTATGTGTAGGGTTTGTTTACTCCTATGTCAAAGGTACATGTTTGTGTAGGGTATGCTTACTCCTGTGTCAAAGGTACATGTATGTGTAGGGTATGCTTACTCCTATTCATATAAAAATCTGCCTTCGGGAGTCTCACTCATTTGCTTAAATTGATGTCTCATTTTGATTTTTATCACATCCTTCCAATTATTAATTTGAAGGGATTTTGTTTCCCACATTTTTCTCTCTAATTGATTGATTAAGTTGTTTTCCTCAATTTCACAAGAAAAACTGCACTATTTTATGAAACTTGTGTTTAATTTAAAATATTTGACTTACAAGTTTTTGCCATATTTTTAAGTGTTCTTTCCCAATTCACCCTCATCTTGGTAACATTTTAATCTCCATACAAATGTAAAAGACTTCTTAACCAGTGAGTCAAGTTTCACTGCAGTTAAAAGTATAAATTTTTGGGCTTGCATTTAACAATGTGAGGACATATATTCGTTAGTTAAATGGACTATAAAAGATAACATTATTGAGAAGTGCATGAATTAAAGCCGTCACAACCTCCACTTATTAAGGGAATTATTTTGTTTCCAACGTTGTTGTAGAAATTATACATCTTTTTAAAATCTTTAGAAATTGGTGAAAAGGTTTCTCAATTATATGGTTTGCCTGCATTTTCATATTTAGCTTATGCATGTTAATGACAACTTGTCACAAGATTTAGAATGCACTATTGTAAATGTTTTTGGTAATTTGATATTGTTCCTGTTAGTATCATATATTATATTTCATCTTTATGGTGATACAGCTTTTTAACATATTGAAATGTACTAGTCCTCCAGTAAAAATATACTTTTTATAAAAAAAAAGGGTGAGAAATTAATAAAAACTGGTAATTTTGATGTGTTTGAATGCTTTCTTTTAATCGTGTTTCCATGCATTTGTTAAATTATGAACTTCAGATCCTTTCTATAAGTTTGTTTCCTATTTTACATCTTTGATTAGTGAAACAAAAGACAAACAAATTTTACTGAGGAATTAATAAGCCAATGATGTACGAGTCTTGTTATAAAAATATAAAAACTCTTATAGTCACCTATGGGAAAACTCTAGTCTTTAATATGATTCCCAGAGTGGTGCAGAACAGGAAGAAAAGATGATCAGTTTACACATTCACAGATTCAAAATCCTAGTCTGTGCCTTTAGCAGCTTAAACCTTTTGCCAAATTGCATGATGTTCGCAAGTAAAAATTCAGATGAATTTGTTTACTGATTAAGGTAAAAAATTGTAAGTTATGGATCTTGCTTACAGCTATAAAAATTTTGGCACAGACTATGGATCTAAAACAACAGACAAAATGAAACATACATTTGTTTTTTACACACCCTTTTACTTTAAAGAATTATAGGTACAATGTATTAGAAAAAGTGGCAGGTGTCTTATGTAATGTTCATTAGAAGATTCACCTCACTGACAAGGTTTTCAGATCAAGAATACCAAAAATGCAAAATGTCATTATAAAAATCCACCGCATTGGTGGTCTAGTTAGAGATAACGTTTAGGATTAAGTTCAGTTGTCTGTCATAGAAATAAAAACTTTTTCTACAAAGTCTGCAGGTTTTTGTAGATAGAGTAACAAATGTTTGACTTTGAATCAGTATAAAATCAATGTATATACTCCTGTATATTTATTTTTCTCACTTTTGCAATGTCATTTTTCATGTACAATGTATTCAGTTTTTTGTATCTGATCGACCGTTTTTAGAACTCTTGATTAGATTTTCCAATATACATCCTGACCTTTCCAATTCAATTGGGAGATATGAATCCTTAGAAATTAAACATTGAAGTACAATGTACAGTGTTTAGTAAATACATGTAACTAAATAATTAAAAAAATTGCTGTTAAAGTAAACTTTATTGAGTAAGGCTGCAAGTTTACAAATGAACATGACTTAGAATAAGGAAATATGAAAAACAATCTATTTTACTATGCTTTATATCATTACTGTAAATTAACTGTGTTTGTAATTGTTGACCTTCAGAGAGAGATGACTTTATTGAAACATTTACATGTTGTTAAAAGGGAGACAACCTTCTGAATTTCTTCCATATTATTGTGCTATGTCTAAACCTATTTCTTAAAAGTTAATGATCATTTTGTATAATGCATTGTGTTTGCAAAGAGTAATCAAGGGAACCAAGGTTATAGCTGTAATCAAAAGAATGTAATCCAGGGACAAAGACCAGACATGGAAAACAGACATACATAACAAAGAACAGAAAGTAACTAAAATAATACATACAAATGAGCAATCCGGACTCCACTAAAAACTGGGAGCATGGACCAGGTGCACTGGTAGGGTAAGTGTCCTCTGCTTTTCTAGAAACACCCGCTGAGTTGCTCATAAAAAGTCAAGTCCGGGGTAGACAAACGACAAAAGGAAAACTATGACCCGTTGAATAAATCAGTTTTTATGGTGCTGATGGATACACCATAACGATCCATGAGTTCATGATGACGACCATAAAACTTCTGTAGTGATGACTTCAATCTTGTAGCAACCTAACCCTGTTCCAGAAGCCTATTTGTTAGAGTTCTAGCGCGATACAAAAGTCTGCATAGTTTCAGCAAGCTCTGGCATAACGTATGAGTTGTGATATGAACACTCCATACGCAGGAGCTGAAGGGATGTTGCCACAGATGAAAGGAAAGTTGACAATTCTGAATGAAAAGTCATCACGTTTGTCATAAAGTTTGGTCAATAGTTTTCCTTTACCGTCGATTTCTAAGTGTAGGTCAAGATATGAGGCTGACTTCACAGTGTCTGTAGTATCCTTTATCTCAAGTTCTTTTGGGTATATGCGATGTATCAAATCCCCGAAATTAGGATTGTTTAACGATAATACATCATCTATATAGCGGAAACTGAGATTGAAGGATCTAGCCAAACGATATTCTTTCTTTCTGATCAGATCAGCTATAAAGTCAGCCTCATAAGAGTGAAGGAAGAGGTCAGCAAGTAAAGGAGCACAATTTGTTCGAATGCCGACCGTTTGTTGAAAAACACGTCCACCACACTGGACAAATATGTTGTCGATTAAAAATTCCAGCATTTTGTAAACATCTTTCTCTGTATATTTGGAAGATAATTTGGAATTATTTCTTACAAAGTATGAGGAATCTCTACCAAGAACTATATATTTGTATCTAGGTGTACCATGTTTTTTGCAAAGTGAAGTTTTATAGTTATAAAATATATTATGAAATGATGTCCATTACTTGTATGTGTTCAATAATTTTGACTTAAGTGCAGAAATGATTACTGGTAAATAATAAGTTAATGTGAAGTAATTGTTGTTTGTCTATTTAAATTTTATGGTTCAGTCAGGAAACAAATTTAATTTCAAATGAAGTGCAATATTGACACAGAAAAGGAATATCTATTCTCTCTTAAAAATCTGGAATTTTGACCCAATGTACCTGATATGTCTGATACTAATGACTGAATTGAAGTACATAATATGATTAAGTAATTACTTTAAAAACATAATTTATATACCCATTTTATGATATTCTTCAGATTGTCTGTTAGACTGTCCTTAAAATTATACATTTCTATTTCCTTCATGTTTTGAATCTCTGTTATAGAGGAAATAAAGATATGAATGAATGAATGAATTATGGAACTCAGGTCTTAAATTTGAAAGGGAGGTACAGTCATGTGCAGTATTACCACTATTTTATATACAAGATGACGTTTATGTAATAATTAATTCATTTGACTGTTCTTGAGACTATGAGCAATTGCTTTTGGTTGTACATGTAAGGTCTTAGGTTTATTGATATTTTTTTCCCCTTTGAATTAAAGGTCATCCTGAGGCCACATTAGGCATAGAACAACAAACTTAGTTCTCTTTAAATACTTCGCTTGACTCCAAGTAAGGAGATTTGTGTCAAAATCATACTGGCTTTAATTGTAAGCACAAATAAAAGATAGACACTCAGTTGGTATTATGCTTTCAATTCAACTTTCTATATTAAACCAGTTTATCAGTTGTGTTGACATTACAATGTATAGTGGGACTTGGATTAGTTGAATGTTGTGTATACGTAAATCCTTGCGGTGACAGGAAATGAGTAATATGGTTTTAAACTTCACCAGACAACTTTTGTCGCTTGACACGTTTCTGTTTAGGAATAAAGCAATAAAATGTATTATAAATTATATAATTGAAATCTATGAGAATTGGATGAAAAGAAATTTAAATTTCTATAAGTTGTTAGGATTCTCTAAGTAAACAAATTCAAAATTCAATGTATTATATGTATTAAAAGAAAATATGAATTTGAAGCAAATTTATTTCCTTTTATTTGGTTTGATTTGTTTATCACAAATTTGTAATGAACACCCAGAGACCTTTGTTTGGTTACATACACAATATTGGAAACTGCTAACAAATGTTGTGTTTAGTTTAATTAGAGTTATTCCCCTTTGTATGTTAAATAAAAAGGCTGATATGATATTTTATTTTCTTCTGACTGTATTACATGTACTCTTAAGTTGAGAATATTTGATCCTCACCAATTTATAGTTTGGGTAGATTACATTTTATAAGAATTGAATCTCTTGATTGTTTTTTGTTTGTAGAGTAGATCCTGTTTTAATTAATGATTAATAAGTTAAGTAGCACTTCAGCTAAGAATCATGCAAAATGTAATTCATGGGTTAAAAGCCTACATGTTTTGATTTTTGATATTATGTTTGAATTGCCAAAGTAAACAGAAATAAACATTCAATTTTTCACATAACCTGTGTTCTTAGGAGATAAAAATTATATAGAATGCACTGTAGATTTCAAAATTAAGGGAGATAACTCTGTAAATGACACTCAAATACAGTAGAATCTATTGGATTTTCAATGTTGATTATCTCCTAAGAGCAGGCAGATTGGAATGAATAATTACACATTTCATAGTATAGACCCATAAAACAACTTAATTACAAAAATAAAAATATGTAGCCTTTTTTGGGGTGTATCATATATTTCAGATTTTGCATGATTCTTACAAAGACACCTTCTTAAAAAAAGGTAAACTTGAGAAGCAAGAATGAGTATTCATGAAACTTGTTTTTTTTAGTGAAAATATGTGTTTTCATACATTTGTTAGCATAGCAGGATTACCTGTTTTGAATCACTACATACTCTTCCTTATTAAATTCAGCAAGGATTTTCGTGGTAGACAGGATTGTTATTATGTGATATATTGATGTACATGTATGTTGCAATGTGGTAGACACCACATCATTGCCGGACTTGGTCATTTGTGAATGAATTTTCCAAATTAATTCTTAGGTACACCAACCAAGCATGCTGCTTCAGATAATTCTTTTCACTTTTCAAAAATTCAGTAAAATAAAAATCATGTTTGAAATTTGTTCCTTTATAATGTTTACAATACATGAAAAATTCATGATTTTTAGTGCCGAATTTCTCTATCCATTTTGAATAAATTCATCTATTTTTTTCTTTTAAACTCTTTACTGCTTCCTAAGATTGTATTCATACTTTTAAAATTATGTAAAATTAAAAGATTTTACAAAACTAAAGAAAATTTTCCTGTCTCTATAAAAAAAATTGTCACATGACCAGTCTTTAATTTAAGAATTAAGAAAGGTGTTGGGGCATTAGGTTATGTTTATTGCCTGAAAAAATCTAGTTTGTTATTGTAACACAAAGAAAGTTCATTTTATATATAAATAAATATAAGGAAAAAGCATTATTTCATTGTAATAATGTCAAAATATCACGATTAAATGTCATTTAACAAAACTGCTTAGAATTGTAAATTCACACCCAAGAAACAACTTTACATTTTCACGTATGATAAACTATGTGATAATGAATATATTCACTAAATATGAAGTTGTGTCTTGGATGTGGACACCATTTCCCTGCCAAAAATATGACCAGAAAGTGACAAAAAAGTACAAAATTGACAGAATACAGTATCAGAATTGGTAAACTTCTAGCAACTGTTTTGTCCTTTTAATGCAAGAATTATCAGAAGTTTCATATTCTCTTATTTGTGATGGATTCAAGTCTCCAAATTCATGATTAAATCTTTCAACACTTTCTGATTAACTTTCAGTTTAATTTAGGCCAATGAGAGCCTTAATTGCTTTCTCCTTTAATTTAAATTGTTTACTAATAAAAAATTTTTTTGTCTAAAATACTGTGGCTAATGTCAAAAGCATTGGAAGTATTAAATTGATTGTAAATATAGTGATGTCACAATGTTTTTTTTTATTGTTACTTTGTCAAAACTTTCAAACTTACAATTTTTTTTTTGTGCAAACAGATTGGCATCTCTGGTAATGGTGATGGTAACACCTGAAATTGTCACTATAATTTTATATTCTACTTAATTTGTTATTATAGATTGCAGAGGGTGGAAAAGCTGATCAGTCTGGCCTGTTACAAGTAGGAGACTATCTCCTTGGTGTTAACGGTATTAGATGTGTTTCCCAAATAGAGGCTGTCGAACTGATCAAAGGAGCATTCAGAACAGTCACCTTAACTATATGGAGGTAAGTTACACACATCAAAATTTGTAAGGGTACATGTATAGAACAGTCACACTCTCTGGATACCAGTTACACAGGCCAATAAATGTGAAAATGCATCTATAGAGCAGTCATCTTAACTGTCTGGAGGTACTGGTAAGTTTCTCTCACCAAAAATTGTGAAGAACATCTGGAGATAACACCAAAAAATGTGAAGATTCATGTAGGAAAACTTTATCTGGAGGAGTAATCAAGGGAACCAAGGTTATAGCGGTAATCAAAAGAATGTAATCCAGGGACAAAGACCAGACATGGAAAACAGACATACACAACAAAGAACATAAAGTAACTAAAATCATACATACAAAGTAACAAAAGCAAATGAGCAACTTGGACTCCACTAAAAACTGGGAGCATGGACCAGGTGCACCGGTAGGGTAAGCGTCCTCTGCTTTTCTAGAAACACCCGCCGAGTTGCTCATAAAAAGTCAAGTCTGGGGTAGACAAACGAGGAAAGGAAAACTATGACCCGTTGAATAAATCAGTTTCCATGGGGCTGATGGATATACCATGCTGATGGAGCAAAGTTACACATGCCAAAAAATGTGAAGGTACATGTATAGAAGAGCCACATTAACTATCTGGAGGTAAGTTACACATGCCAAAAAATGTGAAGATACATGTATAGAACTATCACCTTGACTATCTGGAGGTAAGTTACACATGCCACAAAATGTGAAAGAACATGTATAGAACTATCACATTAACTATCTGGAGGTAAGTTACACATGCTGCCACAAAGTTTAGAGGTACATGTATATACTGTAAACAAACTTATTTTCATGGATGATTTCAGGATATCAGTTCAATTTCACTGCTATATTTTTTGCAAATTACAGTCTGTATACTATGTGTTCTATAATAGATGAAGTAATATGTGGCAGTCAATTTTCACATTAATTTCTTCATTAATTTCTTGCTCTTGAAGTTTGTGAAAAGTAATCTTTTGTGAAAATAAGTTGAATTTGTATTTCACTGGTTATAAAACTTCTTCCAAATCAACAAGTTGAAATGAAATGCAAACATTCAGTTGAAAAGCTATGTTACCAAATGGAATTCTGATTTCCAAGAACTAAAAATTCTTTTCACCAAACTATAAAATTAAGATTCCCAAACTGTATTTGTTTTATTTCCAAAGTCTCCTTTTTCTTTAAAGAATCAAAGAACCTTGATGAGATATTTTGTTGGTCACCCCCTTTTTAGAAAAACCAAATTATTGTGTATTTGAGATGCAGCTAATAGCTTTATTGTTCCTTGATGAATTACTGTACACCAAAGGATTTCCTTTTCTCAGTAGTGAAACAGCTATATCATGCCTTGATGAATTTTCCAATACTTGGCTGTTTTTATTTTCATGTCATTTTATACTTGAATTGGTTTTATATAAGGTTGAGTAGAAGAAGGTATGGAAAAGACACTACTAAATAAATTATGTGAACTGTAATATCAATCTTTTAAATAATTAATTGGACAAAAATCTTAAGTTTGTCCTTTAAGATAGACTTTCATTAACTAAGCATGTGTAAAGTGTTAACTACACAGCTATTTATTGGTACTCTTAAGTAAGTACAATGTCATAAATTGTCATACATATCAACTACAGGTACATATAAGGTAAATTTATAGTTCTTTGTACTTCATAGAGAACCCAGATATATATTCATTGCTGAATGACAGTGATGCCTCTATTTCTTAAAAGTATTTCAATGGTATCTAGGTAAAAATGTTTTATATTAGGATGCAGTTTCTGTGATATTATCTTGGTTTAAAACTGTCGAATCGATTTTTAAATTTCTTTGCATTTGGAAAAATAAATTGGAACTACCCATGCAACTGAAACATTTCACTTTGAAGCTGTGATCACTTAATCATTGGATTGAAACATTCCCATTGTAGACGTGATCACAATTAATGGTAAAGTGGTTTAATGGGCTTGGATAAATAAGGGAGATAACTCTAATTTACCTGTCTTCTAATGTCTTTTGGGAAATGTTAATACTTTCACTAAGTAATGATGGATCAAGACAAATCAATATGATATTGAAAGGTAATCAACGACAACCTAGACTCTATTGTACCCTTACAAGACGAAAAAAATCAAATTGAATTCGAATTGAGATTTTCTTTATATATGCTGAATACCAAGCGACGGTGAACAACTATAATTTTCTCGTGAGTGGAGACTTGATACTATTGAAAAAGTTCAATTGAAAACATGATTTGAATATGAATTAATATGACTTTTAAAGATTGAAGGCAATGCTCTGTGTAGCGCAGCGTCATTTTCTCATACTAGATATAGGAAAATGACATTAAATAGTTTTGTTGCTAAAATGGGTGTTTAAGTTCTAGGGGAAGGAAACAATGGATATTTTCAAGGATATTGACCCATGGGATGTATTGAAAGCTAGAATAGAATTAAGGTAGGTTGTCTTAGTGTAGGCCAATTCCAGGTGTTTACAAAATCATCAGTTTTATGATAAATTGCATGTTGATTAGCTGGAGTGCTTTCCCATTAAAACGAAAACAATTTTTGAAATGATATGTGAAATTAAGTTCAGTCAGTACTACTTTGAGTTATTACAAAACAGAAACAAATTTGAATCATGTGATACAATTTTATAATGATACTACATTAGATACTAGTACATGAAGTGACGGATTTTTAATCTTTATGTAATATTAATGCCATTCATATGTTTTTGAGATGAAAAGTTAAGAAAAGAGTTTGAATTGATAACATCTTTACCCATGTAATATGGTACATTTACATGTATATAATGTTTAATAGTATAATCTTCAGATCGAAAAACTGTGTGAATTGTAAGAATTGCATACTCTGGTATATATTTCACTGTGTGCTTTATGAAATTGTACACATGTACAGTATGTATCTTCGAAATTTTAAATATTTAATACTGTGAAAGTACTTTCATTCATGGATATCAATTATTGTGGGTTAGGGAAGAAAAGTCAGTATGTAGATTCTTGAATTCTTGGGTTAAACACGTTCATCGTCCGTCGTACAAATGAGTGAAACATTTCCTTTTCATTGGCAACTAAATTGATTGTCAGGCCAGTGAAAACCATGAAAATTGGTACCCCACAAACAATGATTAACTTTCACAGTAAGCAGTGCCTATGGTATTAACTAGTCACCCTAATAGTAAATTATTAAGATCAGATACAAAATATTTTTGTGATACGAAATTGTTCACCTTAATTGATAAAATGAAGAAAATCACTTAATAAAAAGACTTTATATTGTTAAGAGGTTATTTAAGAATTCTCATTTAATGAGTGAATTTGCTCTTTCATTTATTAAACATACTCCAGGTAATGGAAAAATTATCAGAAAGATAATAATTTTAAACATTTACCATTAGTATCCTAGGAGCTATTTAAAACTATTATAAATGTTCTCTATTGAATCAAGGCAGGAAGTTAACCATTAATTTTTTAGATAAAATGAATTGTTAGAAGGGATAATTTACCATTATTGGGTGCCTAAATGAATATCATTATTCATTTTCTTTGACAGTACATGTACTAGGCTTGTATCAAGATAGCAGTATGATTACATGGATTAATATGTGACATTTATCAGTTAACATGACTTTGTCATCTTTTGTTACCAAGTAGCTAATATTGTCAAGTCTTAATTAGAAATTGCTCACAGAAAAAGTGCTTATATTAGTATCTTAGTAATTAACCTGTGTCAATTTCATGTTTCATTCTGAAGATTTTTCCTGAAATTGTTGTCTTTGTCACCAAGGAAGCCAATAGGATTATATCATTTTTATGGTGTAATTCCACCAGACTGGAAGGTATAGATTGTCTCTAATACATTGTAACTAGGTAACTTTTATCTATTCATCAGAAACATCTGAAATAATTATATTAAAAATCACCAATACCATAGTCAGGTCATGTATAGATTCAGCTCTGAATCAATAGTCTCAAGGGTGTAGCATATTGTGATGAATTGATGTGATGATAACATTTGTTCTCTCAATGATAACATATGGCTACCTAACAAATATTTCCCTGGCTTGAAAGACTAAAAATATGTAGTTTGATGAGAATTTACAAGAGTAACTGTCATTTGTACTGTTATAACATTTAGAGGGGCTTTAGAGTAAATGTAGAAAATCAAAGAACATGAAAATTAATGTTTAATATAAACCTATGCTGAATTTATTTTGACATGATTTTTTTATGAGTTAATTTTGTTATTGTATTGTGAAATTTGTTTATCTGTTTAAAAAAGATTTTGATTCTCTCAGAAAGGATCCAAGATAAAAGGATTGTTGTGGATTAAAAAATACTAGGAAGAGCAATTTTTTATACAATGTGATTTTGATATTGTAGCATCATATTTTCGCATATTTTCATATTGACATTTTTTCATGAAGAAAACTCAAAAACAAAAATATATAGAAAGTTCACTCTCTAACAGAAAGTTCATATTCATTTGTAGAGCCTTTTACAGCACTGAACCATTAGTATGCACTGTTCTTTTTGAGTTGTCTACCTTTGAACAGTTTAAACAATTTGGGCAAGGAGAGAATTAATCAGTGCCATATGATAATCCCAATGACAAGGGCATAAGTAAATTTTGCCATTGACATGAATTATTGTATCTTATTGTGACTTAAGTAGGTCACAAGTGGTTAATTATTTATGCAGTTAAAAAGTATAGGTTTGTTGTGGTTGTAAAGCCTTGAAGTGTTTTAGAGACAACTGTTTTTATTTGAAGAATTTTATTTGTATGATCTTGTTAATATATCTAACAAACAGTTCCAGTCTTTTTGTTTTCAAAAGAACATTATTTAAACAGAAATATCAGCTAGAAAATTAGAAACTTCACATTTCTTTCATTTATGGTTCAAAATAAATATATTCTCTTGCTGCTAGAGATTAAAAAGATAAGCAATCTTCATTTGAGCATGTTATTGCTATCTTTTTGTTGAAAAGTCTTTAAAAATCTTTATTCAGCTTTCTCTGCCAGTAGTACAGCTCAGCATTGAACAAGGCTATACATGTATTTCAGTTGTTTCCTCTTATAAACATAAACTGCTTCAGTAATTGCTGGTAAGACATATTGATCTTGATGGGTAAGATCTAACTTTACTAGATAAGGTATGTTCCAATGAATTGTAACCCTTGACAGTGGTGGATCCAAGGGGGTTGTTCTGTGGTTTAGAACCCCTCTTTTGTTCAAAATTTCAAATAATTTGGAGACGAATTTAAGCAAAAATAAGCTAAAAATGTCCTGGGACACTACCCACTCTGTATCTATTTCTGAAATGCACCTTTTTGGCTAGCTAAGTTCAACTAGAGCAGGTGTATGAAAGTTTTAAACCTTGAAATTTTGATGCAATTTGGAGCTATGAAAAACTGTAAAAAGATAATGATTATAATTTGTTTCCAAGTGCATGAACCACCTTTTTTTTTGGAGAGGTGTCAGCTGTCTTACACTTGTAATTGGCATTTTTAACTGGTCTCCATTTTATAAAAGCATTTTAACTGAACAAATAAATCTATCAGTCAGTTGAGTTACAGAATTCCCTCTAAGTGGAAAATGATCATATGTGAATGAGACTCTGGGGGATGTCCAGAATAAATTGGCCAGTTTTCATTTTATTGTTACCTACAATCCTTGATGTCTCTGGAAGGTCAGATATAAAATGAAGAAAACAGATTTTAAAACACCATTTATCAATAGATTAAGGTTAATTTGGGGCCAAATTAAGATAAAATTTGATAGTTGAACCATCATGTAATTCTACTGTTTGGTCTAAGGTATGTCAAGAATGTTTTAATACAGGGAAATAAAAAGATTTTCTGATTGCTACAGGCATGCATATTGTAATGGATTTAAATCATATAAGATGTGGATATTTAAGAAATGGATGTTTTATGCAGAAATCTTATTATCTGATCCTTTGTTTATGAAATTAATGTAGAAACAAGAACCACCCGCTAGTAAAATTCAGCTTTGTTTAGTGGTGTAATTTTATGCTCCTGAATTTTGTATTGAGAGATTTTTATTTTGCACCATCACATTTATAAGGTAAAGGTGATGAGGCTATAGTTGGTGGCTTTCATCAGTCTGGCTGTCTTTCTATGTTTTTGCACCATACAGTTATCTGGTCCATTTCTGTAATTGGTTTGATGACTTGATATTTGGATTGTTTTAAGCTTTAGATGACCTATTGTTCCAGCTAGAATTTTGATTTGATTAGATGTATGGCCAGTTGTCATTTCTAAAGTCTCCTACAGGTATAGGCTATGGTTTGGTTGCTTCTGGCTGTTCTACAATTGTTCTGCTTCATACATTTATCTTGTTCTTTTCTGGAAATAGTTTGAGATTATGGTTTGTTTTAAGCTCTAGATGTCTTAAATTTTCTGATTGAGTTCAAACTAGGATTTGATCAGGGATATGGCCTTACTTGGTCTTTTTTTAGATGATTTTCTGTTGTTTAGACTTTGAAATATTGGCTTTGCATTTTGAAGGTTTGGCCACAGGGCCTTCATTGTGGTGTGAGCTTCCTTTGAAAAAAATTGCATTGTTTGGTGCAGAACAAGGTTGTGTCATGGTGGTCTTCTTGTTCATTTTACTTTGGATGGTAAGTTTTTACTAAATGTCTCGTCGTTTGAGACATGACTCCTTATTAGATTAAAATTATACCAATGCATTTTATTGATACTCAGTGAAACTCATTAATCATTAGAAAAATTATCATTTTATTTCTAAAGTTCTGATGTATAGGGAAGTAATTCAGATTGCATGGATTTTGAGAAGATAGAGATTTTTTGTCCTAATCTGAAATTTGACACTTATTTATTGCATTTGCTGCTCAGTTGCATAATTTCAATGAAAACATTGCAAAAATCTTGTGTTATCATAACCATATGCATAGCCATTTAGAAAATATGTAGGTAGAAAATGACAGCTTAAGACAGTCATACCAAGACTTTCAGATCTTCCTGGGGGCTAATTTATGCTGACAACTTTTGTCAAAAGACAATATTCCTATATTTATTCTTTAATAGGATTATTGTGTATGGGAAAAGCAGGACAAAGGACATGATAGTTTTAAATGTGTTTCATGTATGTTAGTTTTCTAGTTATAACCATTGAACCATTCATGTATGGAGTTTTTAAAAATAATTAAAATTTTAAAATATAATGTACATAATAAGATAATTGCTCTGTTTTCCTAAGTCTTGCATAGCTGGTATATGTAGTTAAAAATTTTGACATGGTTTTATGTATTGCCTTGGGTAAGCGTGTTGGAATTTCATCTGACAATTTGAAGCTCCTTGTTTCATAGTGTATATCCCATGGATTTAATTTAGTTCTTTCAATTTATAGTGTTACAAATTCTGATATAACTGTAATATTTTAAGAGGATTACAATAAGATCTAGGGACGTTTTAAAAATTTAAATAGTTTTAAAAGAAAAATGATAGACAGTTATACAAGGTCTATGTGTGGTGCCTTTTGATGGGAAGACAAGCGTAGGATGTTAAATGGTCTTGATTCCATACACAAATATATGTTTTCTTTACATTTATAGCTTTATTTATTGTTAATAGCAGATAAAATGATCAGTTATATGTGTACATCACATTAATGTGTTCTGACTTTGGGAAAATACATGTACATTAGTGGACATTATACCAATAGTTTATACTATCTCATGTTTGATTGTGATAAAAGAACATATATTGAAAGGAAAAAATATGATGGAAGTGAAATATGTGTTTGTGGAAAATGCATGATGAAACCTTTTCTAAATACCATTTAATTTTGTGGATATATTTAGGAGAAAAGATTTTTGGTCCATGTATAGTAAGTTTGGAATATAAAATGCATATATAAATTCAGTTGTGACTGTAGGCTATGGATAGGCCGATATTGACACCTCGTAGTCCTGCTGTCAAAAACAATATGAATGGTGATTTAGAATTACACATCGGCACTCATCGGAAGCCTAAACCTAGGCCTAGTAATATATTGATCAAGTCATCTAGTCGGAACAGCTTGACGTCCCATTCTCTCCATCGTAGTGAGAGCACTGGAACACCACGTCGCAGTCAGTCAACAATCCCTTCTAGTCCAAGGGCTAGAAGTCCTAGTGCAGGTCCTCAAAGTCCTCGTAGTCCAGGACTGGGCCCACAGACTCCCCGTAGTCCTAGTCCAAGTTTATCACAACAGAGATTTAGAAGTAGCACACCATCCTTACTGGAATCACTTTTGAGAAGAACTCGTAATAGCTGGGGATATGATGGGTATGTTTAATTGAGAATAACTCATAATAGCCGGGGATATGATGGGTATGTTAAATTGAGAATAACTCATAATAGTCGGGGATATGATGGGTATGTTAAATTGAGAAGAACTCGTAATAGCTAGGGATATGATGGGTGTGTTAAATTGGCATTCTCACCAATCTTTTTAGGTATTTCAATATTCAAGTGTAACCATTACATGTATTGCCATGTGATTTTGATTTGCTAGTTATTTTTTTGGTGGGAGGATTAGTTCGTGGGGACTTCCTAAGAGAACATAACACAGGTAGGAGAGCTACCATGTGTTTACCACTAATTACCATGATGTGTCTAAATCCAATTTCAGGCAACAAAACAGACCACTGTACATTTACTTGCTTGTTTACCAATGAAACTGGTATTGTTAGGGTGTCTACAGGGGTTCACTTTCTAGAATGCAATGTTCTGAAACTTCTTTTCCAAGTTTCAAACCATAATGGTACACATGGGGAAAATCAAAAGTCTGCAGTAAACTGTCAATAAAAAGGGATGAAGGTCCAAGAATCCGGTAAATAAATTTTCAAAGTTTGTAGTTAAGAAATTCAGTGTCCTGGAATTTGAACCACTACTTATTTTAAGAACTGGTCTGTTTTCCCATTGAAAATTGGAGAAACCCTAAATCTATTATTGGTCCTCTAAAACATGATTTGACACTTTGCTGGGATTGAGCCCACATTGGTGTCAGATATTAATACCTTATGATGGGTTAAGAATATGATTTGGAAACTCCACCTGCATAACTACCAAATCACAAAATACCTGGTAGTTTAATCCTTCATATCATGTATTCTTATGGTATGCTAATTAGATAATGATTGCATTCTCTGGTCATGAAGAAATAAATCCCTTTCTGTTTTTAGAAAGGTCAATTTTAAGTGTTTCATTCCTTTCCCCTAATTATTTTTTAAATATGAAAACATCTCCTTTAAGAAAAGATTTTTTTGGGGAATCAGAAGTTGTGACCTTACAATTTCATAATAACTAAAAGGGTAATTCTGTTTTGAATAAAATAATTATATCTCATAAGATATTATTTAAATTATAGATACTTTTGGAAATTTTAAATTCTATAACAACAGACTTGCAATTAAAATTTATTGAAATGTTATGAAAAGAAGAATTAAAGTCTGGATCAAGATTGTTATTAATGGACCAATAGCAGTTAATTGAAGGCGAGAAAATTAAATTGTCACATGTCCTTGAAAGATGATTAAAGTTTATTTTTCCTCAGGTAAACAGATGTATATTATTTTGATATGCTGAATAAATAAAGTGAAGTATATATATAAATTAGATTGCCAAGTACATGTATGCACATGCTGGTTTAAATTGCTTAATTTTATATCAAGGCAGAAAGGTCGACTCCTACTTCAAATTGAATGATAGGTGTGATGCATATTGTGTATTTTAAAAGTACTGGTTATGTTCAAATCATTCAAAGTTGGTCTTAAGGAGGTAAACCTAGAGTAAGAGACACAATTCTTGAAATCAGTGATATATTTGTATCATATTCAATTTCACCGAAGCCTTTCCAGCTTTCCTTTGAAACAGAATGAAATCAGACCAAGTTACTTTGATGCTGGCATGAGATTGACGTAAAATGGTGAATACAAACGTTCCAATGATTTGTAAGAGTTGTGTCCCTTACCCTAGGTCTACCTCCTTAAAGGCCCATATTTTTGTTGGTGTAAATGATTTTCCTGTTAAAGTGAAAATTAATGATGGAGGTTTGGAAAAAGGAGGAGAAAATATTTTTTAGTTATACAATGATCTGTAAAAATGTTTGAAAGTGTTTTGTTCAACTTAACTAATTAGACTCATTTCCTTGAAATGCATTGTTTTATTACTGTTTAAATCCTTTGACAAAGCATAACATTAGCATTTTGTTAACCATGTCCTAACAGACAAGTTGATGAAAATTCTACTTGCCCAAATTGAAATTTAGGTTGTCCTGTAGTAAATGCATGTTTAAAAAGAAATAAAATTTAGTCCCCTGGGCAAGTATGATTTACCTTTTATTGGTCCAAATGGCATTTTCACAGGTCAACCTTTAACTTCATGTACATTCACAATCAACTAAAGATATGTTTCACCTTGTAATGGTACATCTGTATTTTTATTACAAACATGGATTGCTGAAATGTACAAGGTTATTCAGAAAGTTTTGAAAAAATCTGGAATCATTGCATTTTTTTACTTTTCTTTCCATGTTTCTTTAATATTAGATGAATGTGTATTCAACTTGGAACATCTTTTGTGGGCAATGTTCCCATAGCTCTATTATTCTTGTTAAGGGAGATAACTCAAACTTCAAAATATTCATCTGAAGTGAACAACAAAGAAACAAGCTATACCATTCAGGTAAGAATTTACCTGAGATTGACCTTTAAAGATGATTTTTATGTGCACTAGTATTGATGATGTCATCACACAAATCAAAATAACAGAAGTCTGAGAAGTATCCTATGTCATGAGCATACCTGTGATTTTTGTAGCATAGTGATTAGTAAATATTTCTTTGATGCACATTTATATAATTACAGGTGAGTAAAGAAGGTAGTGATATGTCTGTCATGAATTGGTTCAAACTGTAAAAGATAAAGCTTTTTCTGTACAAATCCAATTTATCTTTGATTTGACAACCCCATGTTCTCTATAACAGTCTTGCACAGGAGCAATGGCAGACCCAAACCCTAGACCCCCTTTTTTGTTGGAATTAAAAAAAAAAATTGTTCAAAATTGAAGTAATAGCCTAGAAACCTTTTGTATGGACCTCCCTCCCCTCTAGAAACCTTTTGTATGGACCTCCCTCCCCTCCTTGCAAACTCTGAAATTCTTTGGATCTCTGCCTGAGCTTCAAATCATATCAGTAAACTCTAATATATGTCATTTCCCACATGTTTCAGAGCATGATATAGGACATTGCTGATGCTCCATCCCTAAAGTCTTGGGTTGGCTAATCTCTATACAGTGAAACTTGTCTAAACCAGACCCCCTTTTGGACTTTAAAATTGGGTTGGTTTATACAGGTGTTTGGTTTGCCAAGGTTCAAAATACATTTTTAATTGATATGAAAAAGCTTTGAAATCATTTAGTTTTGACAGGTGTATGTAGTATTCAATGTTCTGTTTAGACAGATTTCAGTGTATATGTATCATTAAGCAGCCCAGTCCATGGTAAGCAGCCCAGTCCATGGTAAGCTGTCCAGTTCATGGTATGGTCACAGAGCCATTTGTCCCAATAATCTATGTCCATCAACTCTGAAGATCAAGTTTCTATAAATTATGGGGTCATAATCCAGAACTATTATATCTTGTTGTACAGTGTACAAAGAAAAATGTTGGAAGAAATACAATTAACACTAGTACTAGTTTTAGGTTAAATGTAAAGTGAATTTTTAGATCAAACTTTCAACCTTCCTGAATCATGTTTAATTTCAAAGTTTCTCTGTGTCATACAAGTAAACTGGTAAATAAATGATTTTCATTATAAAAAAAAACAAAAAAAATAAACATCAGATATTTGGGATTGTATTTTCCTCCTCACCAACATAGTGAAAGTGTTAATGATAATGATGTTATTAACAATATTGGATATGCATTGGATGTGTATTGGGTATTTTTCACTTTTAAACAGCTTTTCTACATGTTCTTTCAAATCAATATTTTGGGTGTGTCTTTTAATTGATAAGTCATGTATTTTATTTGATAATGTATCAGGGCTCTTCAGTGTTCCTCATTAGAGTGTATTGATAAATTGATATAACATTTAATTACTATAAATGTTATCAATGATATTTTTAAAGGACTGTGGAAACATGTGTTCAGGATAAACTATAATTATTTGAAATCATCCCATATATAGATGTGGGTTGATTGTTGGGTGACTTGATAAAAATACCCGAAATAGGGGCTGATGGAAATGTTGGAAGATAATCATACTAGGAATGTATACTTCAGGTTTGTTTTCTCTCTTAGGCTTACAGAAAAGGCTATGTTGTGTTACTGTTTTAAATTCATGAGCTTGATATTATTATAAAACTGGATATATCTCCAAATAAGGTTTCAAATGTTTTATGACTCAGATATCAGATTATCACATGACATTTTTGATATCACATGTATTATTAGCCCAAGGTTTGATATTGGCCCAAGAGCCGCAGGTTCGAGGGCCAATATCAACCAAGGGCTAAAAATACATGTGATATCAAAAATGTTATGTGATGTTCTTTTTATCATATGCTTTACAATAGGAGTGCAAAATAAGGCTATTAAATCATACATTTTGAAAACACCAAAAAAATATAATATTTATTTTTCAACAATTTAATAATAATGGGATAATAACAGATATTTGATGTTGAAACTTTTAATGTTTATTTATGTGAATTGTCATGAATTTAACTTGAAAAGTTAATTGTTATATATATCCAGTCACTTGTGCCCCAGAAAACATATTTACTATCTTGTCTTTCATATTGTCATTGAACACTTCAAGCCAACGCAATAGCACTTTCATATCACTCACAGTTTTACGTTTTGTATTAATATTCTTCATAGACTCTATATATTCCATGGTATTGTCAATCTCTATTTCCATCATACCCAGCTGTTCGTTGCTAGATGCAATATTGTAAACAAAAACGATAATTGCCGTGTGTTTACAGAAAGGGGTGTAATATCATTTACGGAAAGTTATGTAATATCATTCCGAAGCGTGTAGTAACATTTTGATATCAGCCTGCTTAGATATCAAATTTTTGGCCCTAAAACTTTCTTTATTATACAGGAAGAAATGATACTTATTTTCTATAATTATGTGATAATGAGTATTTATCATAGCCTAATCTGTCAGTAGCTGAGGAGAATACAGGATTTCTAGTTAGGGGTGGTGGAAATTAAATTAAAGGTAAAGTAAATCGAAGCAAGAGCAATTAATGAAAAATCCAGAAGTATTGCAAAAAAAAAAAGTTTTTTCCTAAATTGAAAGGCTCTGTGATTGAATGCTTAATTCCATCAGTCAGCATCTGAGTTGAACATTGAGATTTGGAGACGAATGGTTTGATGGATTTCTTTACTTACCAGTTAAAACAGTAAATTCAATAATTTATTTCAAAATTATATGTACCTTTTTTGGTGTTTTGTGAATGTTTCCATTGTGTTTAGGAGTTTGACGTACATGTATGAGACCACAAGCGAATAAACCCTAAACTGTAGATCTTAAAGACTCCCTCTTTGATTGCCATAGATTCCATTCTCATCAACCTGCCAGACAGTGTCCTCCACTCCTTAACAAATAATGAATGAAATCTATAATATAGATCTGAACCTGGATACTGTTTGGTGTATTAGTCTGTATTGATCAACATTTTTCTGATGAATATTTCAGGGTTTTGCATTTTTAATGGAGAATTTGCGTAATTTGATGACCTAATATATACTATTACAAAGTCAATAGAATGTTCAATGTCAGCAAAACTTACTAACAATTTGTTATTTGTCTCATGGCTAGTTTAAGCCTTTGCTTTTATGTCTTTCATTATATAATATTGTCTGTCTGCCTACATGTATTATGATAACTTAAGAATGTTTCAAATGAGGTAAAAAACTTGTGCAAAATATTTGTCATGATTTATGAGTTGCTCTCTTACTCCTAAACAACTCGTGAGATTTTGATGAAATTTTACAAGACGATTACCTCAAAGAAGTATAAGTATTTTCCAATACATTCCAAGGGAGATAACCAAACTTAAGGATTTTATGTGTCTAAACCTTGAAAGGGTGACTCCTCTCAAACCACTGAAGGAATTTTGATGAAATTTTTTAGGAAGGTTAGATACTGTATGTAGATGTGGAATAAGGAAGTTATTGTCTGATTCCTCCAAATTAATTATTGTCACTTCGAAGATCTATTATTTACTAAGAGTAATCAAGGGAACCAAGGTTACAGTGATAATCAAAGAGTAATCAAGGGAACCAAGGTTACAGTGGTAATCAAAGAGTAATTAAGGGAACCAAGGTTATAACAGTAATCAAAGAGTAGTCAAGGGAACCAAGGTTATAGCAGTAATCAAAAGAATGTAATCCAGGGACAAAGACCAGACATGGAAAACATACACAACAAAGAACATAAAGTAACTATAATCATACATACAAAGTAACAAAAGCAAATGAGCAACTCGGACTCCACAAAAAACTGGGAGTATGGACTAGGTGCACCGGTAGGGTAAGCGTTCTCTGCTTTTCTAGAAACACCCGCTGAGTTGCTCATAAAAAGTTAAGTTTGTGGTAGAACATAATGAAGTAGTGTCTATGCAGTCACAGCCTGTCATAAGTATTTGCTGGTCTCTCAAATGATTTATAATAAACAACTTGTTCTCTCCTGATGTACCTCACTTTTACTGCATGAAGATTGTAGACCAAAGAAAAGAATTCCATTACATTCCAGAAGGTTGAGGTTGATGAGTACAGCCAAAGTTAGGGCATCTTTATCTAGTGGTCAGCCTGATATCTAGTCAACCACCAACATTCCTAAATATTTGATTATATAAACTGAAGGTATTTAAGGGATTAATAAGTAGAAATTGATAAATCATTTGTCTGGCCAAACATTCCTTCCCTGTGGTAACATATTTGATACTGCTCCTCTTAAGAGTAAAGCTTGATATTGACTTTTTGTCAATAAATGCAACTTCTCTGTCAATATCTTTTGATAACTAACTGAACATATTTTGTTCATGTAATGTAAGAAATATTTTATTATTTTGTATCCTTGAATTTGTAGAAAACTCTAATGGATGGATAGCATTGTAGACACTCATAGAATATTCATTAATAGGTGCAAAAATAGTTTTGTACTTCACATTTATTGATGGGAAACTTGGAGGAGAAAGACTTGAAGGGCAGTTGTAACTTATAGTAGAAAGGGCATGATTTGTTTAAGTAATAGGGTTCATTAGTTTTTTGGGACAAACAAAGTTTGTGGTAGAAAACAGAGATGCCACATGTACCCTTCACTATATCAGCCATGGCATAATATTGCTTGGGTCAGTTCCAGTTATTTATAATGGTCAGTCCAGAAGCCTCCTGAGTGGCTTGCTCAGAAATTGAATGATCTGGACCCAGGGTTCATTTTTGTTAAAAGTTTATCTGTTTTCACTTAAAAAGCACATACTTAGGTATCAAAGGGCATGAATTACTGTTTTTTTTTATTTATTGATTTTATCTTGAAAGTTTATAGTTTTTTTTTAAGAAAATGTCATCCCTTCATGCGAGTTGTCAGTTTATAATTATTATTTAGAACTTGTAAAATTTGAATTATTTCCCTTGACTCTAGTTTTAAATTCAAGTATAAGTAATTTGATCACTGCCAATATCTGAGAACATGATATTTTCCCAAATCTATGACAACCAGGTAGATTCAGGTGATGGCAGGTATTAGTAAAGAATTTCAGTCACTTGTACATTTTCTATTTACAGTGTATACAAACTTTGATAAAGTACATTATTATCCATGCAAATGTCCGGGTTGTTTAGATTATCTGGGGTTCCATTCTCTGTTGACATGAAATAGTGAATAGAACTGAAAGGTAATTACCCGAAATGTCAGACTAGGAATTTGATCGGAAAAATATCGTGATTATGTTACGCACAGTTGTTGTACATCATGTCACGTAGAATTTTCAGGCCTTTGGTGCAATTCTCGCTATCATTTCTTGTACTTTTGAAGTTGATAAAGTTTGATGCTGTAACCCTCATTGATATTATTGCTCCTCTGATACTGTTGACTGTTTTTGGAATGACTTTTGGGTTATCAAATGCAGAACTGGTGGACTAAGGGGAACCATCTTCTAATCGACAACTTGTCTATAACTAATGAAACTTTCACAAATTCTTTTTAACATTCCATTGTGCTCCTTCTTTTTTTTCCTCATTTGATTGACTATTGGTATATCCTTTATGTTTTTAGATGTCAACAAGAGACTTTAGCTCATATTTTCCTAGATTAAATACGGTATTATTTGAATTTGGAATTATTTTGGATTGAAGAAAAAAGTGAAAAAATTATTTATAAAACTTACTAAGAGGGTTATTCATGCCGTCATGACTAGGGAGGGTCAGTAAGTTTCCTTAACTTTTGTTATCCTACTAGTCCTACCCATTAGCCATGCCCACATGATTAACCCCCTTAGTCTTACAAATTTATTTTTGGTCATTTTCTTAATTCCAGAATAATTCCAAATTCAAACAATACCTTGTTTTCAATGATGTATTTTTGAAATTTAAGATGGCAGCAGATGTATTTTCATATTCTATTTATATTGTTAACCTATCCAAAGGGAAGGTGGATAGTTAAGTGTCAATATATTGAAAATGAAAGGTTGAAAGTTGACGTGCTTGCTAGACAGTTACACATTTATGTATACCACAGGCAATACAATACATGCATTGGAATCTTATATTGATATCTAATGTTTTTTTTTTATGTAGGTGTCCACAAGACTGTCAGCAATAATCACATACTATGTGTTCATGGGTTGTTAACATTAGAACCACGTCAAGAACATATGGTGTTTATGAGTTGTTGCCCTTTGAACCATGTGTCCAGAACTTATTGTATACATGAGTTGCTGCCCTTAGAATCACATGTTGAGAAATCGCGTGATCTGATGTGGTGTGACATGAGTTTGTAACTGTCTTGTAAAACTATTTATACTCATTAGCACCAGGAAAAGGTGTACATCAATCATTTGACATTACACACAGAATGAATACACATTTTTACCTGTCATATTTACCTGTCCACATTGATTGATTTATGCCAATATGCAGCAATTCATTGAAAAATCTGATGAAATGCATGTGATCTTCTTTCCTGTTTCATTGAGAAATTATGTAAAAAGTATGTTTAGTAAATGGCATTTATTACGAACTTTTGTAACAATGTCACAGGTTGACAGCAACATTAGGAAGGGTAAATCTAGAAAGCTATTTTAGATATGCCTTTACATCTGTTTGTTTGATAATTGATCATAAGAGAGCAGAACATTGCAGTGTAAAATGACTTAAATGTTACAACTGAAATAAAATGGAATTATTTTTTCCAGCTGAATGTGTTTTTTTAAGAAATAGTTCTCAATATGGTTTAAAGTCTGCAAGTGACTATAGTTAGATAGTATGTAATTACAATTCTACCATGGATTTTGCAGGACGTTCTGAATGGTCAAAATATAGGGACTTATGATCTGCTTCAACAACAAGGAAAATATCAATTTATTTTTAGGGTATATTTTGATAGTCCTAGTATATGTTCATATGTTCTTCATATTCCTCTGTAACTTTTATGGTTTTACTGATTTTTCATCAGGTCAAGTGCAGTTTTCCCAGACTATCTTAATGCATTTTTACCTGATTGTTCAGGTACAGCTGTTTTAAAATTGACATGAGGTTAAGGGTACAATAAACTGTATGACATGTCAACAACAAAACATTCTCCTCTCAGATAGCCATCTTAATTCATAATGTCACATGGTTTAAAATGCTATTGTTCAGCATATGCCTTTTTGTACTGTACTTTTAAAGTATGGAACACTGTTCAGGGCATGTTTCTGGTGATAATAACATCTCAGTTTTTGATATTCTGATGAATAATGTTAATGTTAATCTCTTTCAATGTATGAATTAGAGGAACGATCTCTAAGAAACCTGTTTTTTGGGGTGTTGAAATTAGAATATATGACTTCTTAGAAATTATCCCTTATTCCATTGGCTGGTAAGGAAAGTGTGAGAAAAGTTAATAATTATTTTTTTCTCAAAACTGTCGTAAGCTTATTTTGTATTATATAAATTGTTTATCATTCAAGTCTGTTGGTATATTGAAATAATTTTCAGTAAAGAATTCATGGAGTAAATTGACCAATTATTTCTTTTGTTCACAAGCAATCAAAATTTATCGACCTTATTATCCTTATGTCCCATCCCTTTTTCATTTCATCATCATTTCATGTTCATTTTATCATCCCTTTCATGTTCATCGTCTGAATATAGCTAAAATATTGCTGCTCGGACATTAAACCTCATCAATCAATCAATCAATCTTTTGTTCACAATCCTGTCTATTGCAGATCATTGAACCCATGTCTTCACTATAACAGGCATGACAGGGTTAGCATTTCACTGTCCATCCTTTAAGGACAGTTAATCTTCTGGCCTGAGAATGACCTTTAATCAATACCTGACCAGAATACCTGACAGGTATATATGACAAATTACCTGTAGACAATTAATTGATACTTCACTTACCAATCTGAAAATCTACTGCAGTTTCTTAAGATACTAAAAACAGTAGGGATCTAAATAAAGCCTTCAATCACATACTCTGTCAAATCAATTGTTAAACTAATACAGGTTTGTTTCATTTACTGGCAGGAATTTTGTGTTTTTAGATCCTGTAAAAGTAATAATGTTTGTGGTGTACTAGTTTTTGCTATTTTCGTGGTAAATATTTAATTGGGAAAAATAGCACCTGCAAAATAGACTTTTAACACTATATAAAAATAATAATTTTTTGAAACTGTAAAAATATGTTCACTTTGACAGAATCCACAGAAATTAGCAACCACAGAAGTCAGTACATTTACAGTCTGCTTTTTAGGAATACTTATATCACATTACTGTTGGTATTCCTCTAAGTTTCTGGTCATTTAGCTGACGTCACAATTATATTACACCAAATCTTATACAGAAAAATAAAAGTATGCATTAAAAAAGCTTCGTGTTACTTGGTTTCTTCTAATGGCATTATAGAACTTCAGGAATTGAAAAAAAAAGAAACCGATATATGTACATGACAAAAGTAATCCTAAAAGAAAACAAGAGTGTATAATATAGAATTTAGCAGGGAGTTCCTACTGTAACAGTATACTTCTACAATGTAATAAGCACCTGTGTAATTGATTGCAAATTATCCATATAGTTCATGGACATGACCAATTGGCTTTTATTGATGGAAACCCTTGAACAGCAATTAACCTGAGTTTTACTTATACTACCAGACAACTACTTTATTGATGAGCAGACATCTACACACCTGATGGTTCAGTTAATTAAGACTGTTATCTTACCTAGCCTATGCTTTGAAGAATAGCCTTCTGCAACTCACCTGTGAAATCTACAAAGGTTAATCGCAGCATTTGATCGGGTTTAACTGCTAATTAGATCAAGATAGCCAGAATTGTATGCTTCCTGTCGTAACAGTTCCAAAGTTTTAAGTCTTGGTTGTATTTGTAATGTACATGGTTGTGTCACAATGAAGGATTTAAAATTCCTGAATTGTATGTCCTCTAAGTCAAGGTAAAGTTATTCTGTCTGTTCGTTCTGTGATTTGTCATGTTTTTTTCACTGTCAGTTGTAAACTTGTGCTTCATAATGTTTTTTTTTTTCTCCACAGTTGTTAATTCTGTGTCTTTGGTGTTGTTTCAGTTAATATAGAATATTGTTTAGTCTTCATAGTTATTAATCCTACATTGTTTTTTGCTTTTGTTTCAGTGTAGATTTCTTGTTGATATTTTGTATTACTAAGACATAGTGCTTTTTACATGATACTGTTATTCTCATGTGCTGGCGAGTCATTGTTTTTTTTTTCAGTCATTTGGAGACCTTAAAAGATCAACTTGGATACTTTCTTTGGATTACATTATTATCCTTAAAATGCAAATTTGAAAATAACAACCTGTGTTAGCATCCCAACAATGTTCTTTGTAGGATGTTTATATTCATTTACATGGGATATCCTCGGCTAGTGTCGACATATTCCTGTTGATGGGACTGCCATCACTCTAACTAGTTATGTTTACAACAATTTCCCAAGGTGACATCTTGTTTTGTTAAAAATCTGTTAGTTTTAAAAAGGTTAGTCTGTGAAAGTTTAATCCTGTTTACTGGAAGCTGGCATCAGGCTCCCTGTTATTAAAGAGCATGAAATTTAGTACATATGTACTTAGTCACTATACAATAACTATGATATGTCCACAAAAACCTTTTCACTCAAAAATTAAGATAAAAACAATTCAGCTCAAACTATTTTTTTTGAAGAATGATGGGTCATATATACTTTATGGATTTCATAGTGTCAAAATTTCAGAAATTAAATTGGCAATGTGATTTACTTCTTATTTTCTATTGGTTGCACGGTGATTTTTTTTAGACATAGAGATTTAGGGGTGGATGAAGACTTCTAAAATTCTTGGAGTCAAGAATAATTTTCATTCATGATTTTTACAGTGTATGGAAGATTATTATAGACATTTTCCTTTGCATTCATTTCAGTTTGAAGCAGCTTTGAGACAACCATTGCCTTAGAAAGTACCGAAACTTGTACTGTATAAAATTGTCTCCCTTTTTAACTTACATGGATTCTTTAAATAGTACTTAACAGCTATTGTTGCAGCTGAGTATATCATGTGTTTTTACAATTGTATGAGAAAATTAAATTAAATCTCTGTGTTGATAGTTGTATTGTCCTGCCTATTGTATTTATTTGTTTATTTGTGTATGTAATACAGTAGCGGAGATCAGAGATCAAACAGCACAGTCCATGGTAAATTACCTGCCTTTTGTTTTTGAAATCTTTGATCGTTACCCATAGTTTTGTCTCTTTGTCAAAAAATATATTGTATTAGAGGTGAATTGTCCAAGTGATGAACTTTTAAAGATAGATAGTTGTTGAAGAATGAAATACTAGCTAGGTTATATTAAGATTTTTCAAATGTACTTTTTCAGTGTTATAAACAAGAATTTTTGAAAGTTTTTCATCTAGATCTTTTATAAGTTTTGAATATACACATTAATGGAATTGTTTTCTATATGCTAGTTACAATGTAACCATTTGAAATACTATCAACAAAATTAAGTTTTGTGTCACTCCCCACCCTCCTATCTCTCTCTGTGTCTCTCTCCACTCTCCCATCTCGCTCTGTGTCTCTCCCCACCCTCCTATCTCTCTTTGTGTCTCTCCCCACCCTCCCATCTCTCTCTCTGTGTCTCTCCCCACCCTCCTATCTCTCTCTGTGTCTCTCCCCACCCTCCTATCTCTCTTTGTGTCTCTCCCCACCCTCCCATCTCTCTCTCTCTGTCTCTCCCCACCCTCCTATCTCTGTCTCTGTCTATCCCCACCATCCTATCTCTGTCTCTGTCTCTCCCCACCCTCCTATCTCTGTCTGTGTCTATCCCCACCCTCCCATCTCTCTCTCTGTGTCTCTCCCCACCCTCCTATCTCTGTCTCTGTCTATCCCCACCCTCCTATCTCTGTCTCTGTATATCCCCACCCTCCTATCTTTCGCTCTACTGGTACATACACTTAGAGTATTAATTATGGCCTCTATTTTTGTTTGTATATCTTTAACAGAGAAAATTGAAGTTTACTTCATGGTGATCTTTTGTATAGAATGAAGTGTTTCTTACTTTTCTTTTTATAATAATTGTTTAATTTAGTGTGAAAGTTATTCGAATTTGCTTTATAGCTCCTATAATTGGGTGTCCTTATCATTAAAGTGGGTTTTTGTAGCTGCTATGTGGGTATTGTTATAACATAGTGAAGATATTGAGAGTAACATTTTTAATAGGTCATTATAACATTATGGCACAATTAAATGAAATCTACATCAACTGAATACATCAAATCAAGATTTGAATCCCCCAATATTTCTGTAGGCTTCAGTTAACAGAATGTGGCCATATGTACTAACAGTTATATTGTTTTATATGGCTGAAAAAAAAGCATCCCTGTATAGCTAAACAGGTTGAACATGTGTGCATGAATTATTTGGACTCTCTACGGAGTTTTTACTGTTTAAGTATTTAATTATACTGTAAATTGATTAATTGAGTGGTTGCTAATTTTCACACATTTTTTTAGTGAGCATATTTTTGCTGTTTTAAAGAAAGATAAGCATTTCAATTTTGTAGGTACCATCTCTCTACAGGGAAAGTGGACACAGTTAAAATTTAAGTACATTTACAGTAACTTATGTCAAGCAGTAATTTTGTTATTTTGTTTGTATTTGATCTACTATTGAAACTGTTAATGGCATTTGATTCTGAGGAAGTGGAGGTGGACATGAAGGCAAATTATGGAAGTCAAAAATCTTTCTTCACCTAATTTAGGGCAAGCTGTACTATCAATTTTAATGTCATTGTGGACTGTAAACCAGTGACCAGAATTTTTCATTTATTTTTAAGTAGAAGTAGGCCACGAGATTATTCATTTTCATATTTTTCCAAGTCAAAAGGTATCTATTTCCAAAATCTACCTGTCCTCACTTCAGAATCTATTGAAATGGTTATCCCCTTTAAAAGTATACTGCATTTGGCTAATAATTCTCTTTTTTGTACTATTCATAATGTGTGGTCTTCCTTAAATTCTTCTTGCACATTCCATTGCATAAAAGTCTGAAGCTTTCTCATACAGGTGGCATGATTTATTCTCCAAGTCTTAAACTACTGCCCTTCAAAGAAAACATTTCAGTGGGTGTCTAGAACTGTCATATGTCACTGTGACAGAGCTGTTATTGTATGGAGAATTATTTTGAACAGTTTTATTTTGGTGAAGGAATGATCATCATGTTCTATTAAAGGCTTTATGTATAAGTTAAGGGTGATGTACTGGTAGAAATATGGAGATGATAGTTTAGGCAAGGGCATAAAGGTCATGCCTGTTTTACTGGACTCTTAATATTTGTATAAGTGGTTTATATGATTTGGAAGAGTTAAGGGGGTTATCAAGGGTCCTGAAGCTTTTGATATAGATGCTTTACATCTGAACTGTTAGATTGACTGAATGTTCTATACAAGGGGTGAATACTAGAATAAGTTAACTACTGGTACTAAGATTTCTTCTAAGTGTGATTGCTACAAATCATTGGTGTCCATATATAGAAAACAATGTTTGTAGTCTAACCCTAAGAACTACACTGACATTTAACCATAAGGTCATTGTAAAGATGTCAATTTTTGGTCTGAGACACAGGTGGAATTGCTGATAAATTAACAGAGACCAAGAAAAAGGAAGAAAATATTATCAGTTTCTACTATTTAAGGTGATTCTTTGAGACTTGATTTAGATGATAAATAACTCTATTTTAATTCTATTGCTTAGATAGTGATACCAGTTTTTAGTAACCATGTTTAATGTATCCATAGCAAAGACTCTACCATCAGTTGTGACCCTACAGAATGACATTGACATGAATTCATATTAACATGTACAATTCTTTGGTTTTTGTACATGTAATTCAGATGACTAATCAATGATAATGGATTCTTTTGTTATTATGTAAGACAGAATATTATTGCAAGGTCATATAAGGTCAGACTTGGTGGCTGTATCATTATTCATATGTTTTTACATGTTAATATTTGGTGAATTATTTTGATATTTGTTCATTGAATATTTCCTGAACTACATACTTTTGAAGTTTTTGTCATATTATTAATTTTTACCAATAATTAAGTCCTTTTTGTGCTTAACAATGTGGTCATATAACTTTGAAAAATTTTATACTTTTCTGTAGAATTATTTTGCCTATAGATATGAAATGTTTTACTGACATGGTGCTAACATCTCACCAAATTGTTAAAATTCTCAATTTTATCTAATCGAAAGTTAATTAGTGACCTAATTAGTTATTTTGTAAGTCCTGGTATTCAAACAATTTAGACAAAACTGTGATAGAAAGGTCTGACGAAACATATTCTCTAAAATGTTACCATTGTAAAGTGTAGGATTTCAAAATCTGCAACAGTGCATTGTTGTGAATGGCAGTTTGTTCCTTGCCCTAGATTTACTTGGTTTGTTCTTTTGATTATAGACATGTTCTTTTAAGGCTATGGTAAAGTATAACAAAGACATTGAAAGTGTAAAATATCTTCTTTTGTTGTGTGAATGGTTGGCGTTTTGATTATATGTGGTGATCTTAATGACCTGTTTACACAAAAACAACAAAACTCGTCTTGTTGAACACCATCTCGTTTAACTATCATAAAATCTTGGTCTTCAGCCCTATAAATCTGAACAAATGATTTCTATACCAAAAATATTCACATATTACAATTTGCAGTTAGATATTTGTCTTTGATAGTATTTACATGTGGAACAAATGTTTACAAAGAATTGTGATATGGGGGTCCAAAAATTAATAATAGGGATTTAATTGTGAGCAAATACTGATTTTTGAAATCTAATAAAAGCTTTTCAGTGGTAAAAGTTTGACACTTTTACTCGAAAAAGTTTTAGTAAAATGAGATTAGATTTAAGATTTGAATGACTGAACGGTATAATGAATGTGTTATTATTGCCTGTTTCTACCAAGAATGACTACTGATTGAGGTTTTAATGTCATGTGATGGACACTTGATTCTATTGTTACCAATCTGAAGGAAGATACAAGCTATGAAGTTTCATTCACCTTATAGTGTTTGTTAATTGAATAGATACTTTTGTCACGGTTGGGCCTGACACAATTGGGCAGTTGGAATTCTTTTCTGTACTTTAAATTCTTCTTTCACCTGGGACGGGGAAGTGAAATATTGGCCGATTTCTCAAGTTATTGTAAGATTGACAGTCAGACTAGTTAGGGTTGTTGTTTCCGTAGCGGTCAAGGTTTGCGAAATTAGTTTTCTGGATGGAGTTGTGTAATACATGTATAGGACCTAGAACAGGAGTGTACTAAAACTGCATTTTTCTGGTCATCTGACTTCAAAGGTTTTGTTCAAAAGATTCTTGTTGACTAGTGGATAATACAAAGACAGATTAAAGATTAAAGACTTGTTTATGAGTCAGATAAACTGTTCAGAAATTACCTTATTGAATTTGAGATTTTTAACTTAAACTTAATTTTGGTGGCAGTTTCATCATTTATCATGATGGATTAATTATATACACACAGTGTAATTAAGGTTGAGTAACAATGCTTCTACACCTGGTCGTGTCAAGTTTGATAACCAACACACGTTTTTACTAATCAATGATTGGATAATAATTAAAGGATGCCAAGTTTTTCATCAAAAGTTTGGAAGAAACATGATTTTTATAACTTGCTAATTATGTGATGATTGCTACTATTTGCCTGTTCAGAATGAAATCCATTTCAGTTTTTGATAAGAAAGATAGTTTGGTTCAAATGCCATTTGATTTGTAATGAAGTTGATTGGATTGTTTTAATAACAAGTACTTAAAAATGGACTCATATGATAGAAGCTATAACTCTCCAAGACGATCAGTCAGTTTTAATTATGCTGACTATTGGAACCTTATAAGGTATGTGGCATATATAGCTTTCATTAGATGGTATTTCAGTATATGAAATGAAAGGGGGACTACATCTAGTATGCCAACATGTATAACTTCATGTTTTCGTAGCAAATGTTGAGTTTGAATACAGGCCAACACCTACTTGTAGCAAGGAAATATTTATCGATTTTTGTAATCATATGACTGGCCTAGGATTGATTTTAGTGGGCCCATAATGTATTACCTATAGTTAAGATGCAATAACCATATTTCTTAAAAATTTAAAGGCTGACAAGTGTGAATTTGGTACCTTTTCTCCTGTACTATAAATATCTTACTTAATAGATCTGTATTGAAAATTAAAGGGTTTCCAGTCACCTTTAAGATCCTATAATAGTTGGATAAAGATCCAAATTAAACTGCAAGTCATACAAATATATACATTGTGTATATTTACTTGTATACATATTTTTAATAAGTAATTGTTTTGTATATATACTTTACCTGTTGTTGGGCATGCCTTGTTAAGCTGTTTTCTTGTAGTCTATGGTTTCTCCATCTTTTTGTTGATACAAATAATTTCTCAAGTTGACACAGTCTGGTGGTGAAGTGGTCCTACTGTAGAATAGAAATTTTTTCGTGTAATTATATAAAATATACTTCATTGTGGTGTTTGGATCGTAAACTAAGACCAAAAGTTGAACATTATTCAGTGATTTTGGGTTCACTATGAAGCCCTTTCTGACACAACCTTGAATGTTTTCATGATCAAATCACAAAATCATGATCATACTTTCTTCTTTAAAGCAAGAGGTACCTCGTGATCATCCAGCTGTCCATTGTCCTTCTAACTGAAACCACTGAATGGAGTTCAATGAAACTTGCACATATTTTTGTATCGGGTGATGCTATTGTTCACCTTGTATTTTAGATTTCCATTTGAATAACTGTAGATGTATCCCATTTGGTTTGGGGAAGAAGAGCGTGGGTATCAACTAGTTTTTCTCTATGAAATATAAGAATTTCAATTGTAAACAATGTCTTCGTGCAATCAAGGGAGTAGTGTTTGGTATTGCAGGTACTGCTGGAGCAGTACCAATAATTTTTGTTGGTGTGTCATGCAGTATCTTAAATTCTTGACAGAAATTTAAAAATGGAGTATTTTACTTGGTAACTAATAGCAAGACAAGTTCAAAGATGTATACTCATTACCCCTGGACCAATCAAGGTTTGGGTTCTATGCCTTTGACAATCCATGTAGTTGTATTCTAAAATTATGTTTAAAGATACATCAAATTTTGTATGATTCATCTTCAGTACTTAGGAGCAGGATATTATCTGCTGGAACTTTTTCTCTCATTCAATGAGGAAGAAAAGTCAACCTGAATGTAACAGTTTGGTTTACAACTGATACTTTAAATTAGAAATACATAGAAACAAACATCTTTGGTTTGTATTATCTATAGATTTATTAATGCCTGCATGATGTTATTAATGTTTGTTTATTATAGGTACATCTGTAAAGCTTCTGTTCATTGATTTACTCTATAAATGAGTAAATATTTAGTTATTTGTGGGATATTACATAAAGGAAGATGGAAACACTGATCTTTTGAGGAACTTGAAAACATCAAACACCTTTGGGTATTTGCAATAAGGCATTTTATTGAAATGTGTTTTGCAAAATGGGCCTTAATTAGTTCTCCTTTTTTTCAATATTAAGCCTCAAGTCTCTAGTCTCAATAATACTGGTACATGTCAGTTTTATGATTCATTTTCCTCTTCTCATTGTAGAACTTAAATTCTTCTTGTTTGAATGGTGTGCTTCAATTCTGTTTTTGTCTTGAAACTTCTTTTCTTCAAGGACTTCAGTCATACTTGACTTAAAGATAAATGCTTCAATTCCTTTTGAGTTTTCCAATTACAATACTCACCTTATTTCCACTAATATACCCCACTTATTAAGACCTTATATGTAATATGTTGCAGCTTTGAAGCATTGTCTAGCCAACACAAATGATAAAGGGAGACAACTCATTGTGGTCTTATTTAATATGTTAAGTAGAAATCAGTGTAAATAGTAATTGATAGTGACCCTGTCACCCCCTGGTAGGTGGCAAGTACATCTATGTCAACAACGATTGATCTCAAATATTGAATGTGTTGTATTAACATGACCTTAAATTGTTAGGGTCCGATTGATTTAAGATATTTAATGTTCGGAAATAACAAGACCTCACGGATGGGGTCCGTCCCTGGTTTTTGATTTTTGAGTACATCTGATTTAGAATATTTAATGTTCCAAAATAATTAAACCTTGCTGATCCTGCATGTAGCTTACTACTATGTTTTTTATGTTAAACATTGAGTAAACCTAATTGTTACAAAAAGATTTTTTTGATCTTTGGAAAGATTAGATGATTATTTTGAAAATGGACTGGTGAATTATATTAAACACAATAATAAAGGGTACAACTTCATTAGATTAAAGTGAGTTTTTCATGCCAATGAATTGGTATGTGCCTTATTGTTAGTTCCCATGGGACGTCTATGACCTACACCTTTTTCATTTCAGATAATGATCTCTTCTAAGGCAGATTTAACAGAGATATGAGTTATACTATTTCTTTAATGCATTTTATGTCAAAAGATTTGTTTCCACCAAAATCTTGTTAGCCTTTTGCATGATTAACTATGGTAAAGTTCAATTGATTTTGTTGGTGAATTTAATCCTACAAAGACAAATAATGAAATGAATATGTCAAGTTAAATATTTGTAGTTTTGTTTGAGTTATAAATAGTACAGTTTTGGGTGTAATATTTTACACTAGATATGTTAAAATTCAATATTTGCTTTTCATAGTTTTAGTCTTTATAATATTTTTTCTGACTGTTATAAATGCTATATCATTTATACTCTACTCTTGGTTGAAATGTAATAGTTCTTAAATATTTTAGATCAGTAGGCCTAAAGAAAGACTCTTCCTCACATTCCTATGAATTGTCAATGAATCTGATTCTCAGCTATCCTATTAGTTCATTTGAGTTGGGGAAAACTCAGTTTAAGATTTTTTATAATCAAGATTTGCATTTTTGCTTTTCAAGTTCAAAATTTTAATTCATTACTGTATCATTGATTTTTTTTTTTAAATCTCTTGGTATGCTTAGATCTATGCATTACTTTGACAATGAATAAGTTGTAATTAGGTGTCTGATATGCCTAATACCTGGTGGTCATGGAATTTTTCTATAAATATGTTGATGACCTTCAAAATCGAAACTATCAATATTTCTTGAGCCTACACTTTCTTGACACATTAATATTTTCATCAAAGTTAGGATAACCAAGAAATTAAGAAAAAACTAAATGAAATCAAATGCACAATGTTCATGTGAATAAAAAAAGAACAATTTTTAACTAGCATTTGAATCTTATAAAAACTACTCATTGAATTCTAGTGGAAATTTTCATATGTTAAATTAAACATGCTATTTCTAAACCCATTACTCATTTATATCTTTCAGGGGCACCTCTAAGTTAGAATCCAGTGTTAAATTGCTGAGGTCCTCCTCATTTTTACAGAAAGCTAGAGAGGCTCAAGAGAGGGAGCGAAGCAGACTTGGAATTCAAGATGACACCCTTGTCCAGAAAGATTCCTCCACTAGAATGAAACAAAAACCAAGGAGGATTGAAAGTTTCCAGTAAGTTAATTCTCATCATTTCAGATTTAGAAAAAGATATAAAAAACAAGACAAATGCACAATGATGTACCAGATTCTTTTAGAGCTGCTGGTGTTCGTTGCTGTGTCATGCTGCCTTACAAGCATAATCAAGGCCTATATTTAATACATTCTTGCACATACACACTACCATCAAAAACATGTATCCTTTTGTCTTATGACTAATTTTATATTATGACAAACACTCAAGAATTTATTGGATCTTGAAAAGACAACATAACACAAAGTTTAATGGTTGATAAAAAAGTTTTTGATTGAATGTTTTAATCGATAGACCATTTTTTGTGGTCTTTGAATCATCATTGGCCTATTTTTTTAGGCAAACCTAACATTACCCTACAAAGAATCAACAACTACTGTTAGCTCAATACAGTCACTGTATAATGGATGCACTTAACACCAAGGTCCTTAAATTTGTTGTATTTACTTGAAGTGCATCTAGCCAACAGGAACATCATAATATACAATCATCATAATTATGTATTGACTATCTCCCTATAATTATTTACTACAAAGAGACCACCCTGCATACTGATATTTATCAACCAGGGCCTTCTAATCTCATCTTTGTTCAGTACTTTGACCTGTAGATTTATAAATACAGCTTCCTACTTAGTCAATGCACTTTAAACCACAAGGTCATGGAAGGTCATGATCAAAGTTCATTAGTTGCTAAAATTATGTGACCTTTAGTGTGTAT
This sequence comes from Perna viridis, assembly GCA_037379345.1. Lineage (NCBI taxonomy): Eukaryota > Metazoa > Mollusca > Bivalvia > Mytilida > Mytilidae > Perna > Perna viridis. Next base: position 3,814,547 of record CM074520.1, read on the forward strand.
AAGTATACTGATCCTTACACATTTCATGTACCTTCATGTGATAAGCAGCCTAATAAGAAACCACAAGGTCACAAAGGGTCATAATTCACAAATTGTAGAAGTAATTTGTTAAGGACCAGTATAATGAAGTTGTTAGTATGGTGAGCTCAATGCAGAATTATCCTGATTATTTTATAGTTGGAGATTTTGAGGCTGAAACCTAAAAATGAATGGGTTTTATGGTTCTAGCTCATACTGGTTGAAATTTAATAGTTTGTTTAGGAAACAATCCTTCCTCTTTATATGGAAGAACTACCCAAAATATCCTCAAAAGAATATGTGAAATACATGCCCAGAACATTTAAAATAAAAAAAAAATATATTTCTTTTGCCTTAATGTTGTAAACTGTAAATATCAAGTCAATCAAGACAGGCTATTTGCAAATGGGGTAACAATAATAGTAACATGATTTCCTGCAAAAATATCTTATTTATACAATTATTATGGGAGGAGTACATATATGGGCACCTGATTAGAACATAAACACTGTAGCAGATATCATAAGATGATCAACAGTAAAGGAACTGATGAGAGGATTGTCTTGATGGGAAATAGATTTCAGATTGACCTTTAGTTGAGAGGTTGTAGGTTATTGACTTTGTATTTAGCCTAATCTGACCATACATCACAAAATGTCAGGAGAATAAATTATGGCACTACAATTCTATACATGTACTCAGTACTAACTATTCAGTTTGGCCTAACCCCAAAGTAACAAGAATGCAACCTTTAACCTATTTTGGGTCAAATAAACAAGTCGTTTTGTTATGTCCTACTGTTAGGGTATTGAATTTTATGGTCTTATTTGGTAAATAATTTTATTAGAATCAAGTTAAGTTTAATTTATTCTGAACATCATTGAGGCTTTGAGTGCATAGAATTTTTCAACCAAATACACCATCATTAATAGGATTGACCTGAGAATGGAAGTTTATTTATCTGTTAATGTGTGATAGTAAAATCCCTCCTCCAAGTCTTATTTTAAAATCCAACAAAACAATTCAATTTAAATAGATTTATAGTCATTGTGGAATGTAATTGGGAAATTTGCAAGTCATCGGAGGTTTTCAATGCATGTTATAGTGTTGCACCAAGAATTTAAACAGATAAAAAGCTATTGTTTTGAACAGTTTGGTAATTGAGGTCCTAGTCAATGATGCATTCATAATAGTTTTCTGTAGATTTGGTCTCTTGTTGTGAAAAAAATATTGTTCTTTTCATAATCTGTGCAATTAGACCAAAGAAAATTGTACAGGTAGTGCATATTCAGAATATTGTTGACAATGTTTCAGTAGGACCTCTTAGTTATCAAATTTTAGACCTCAAATAAAAAATAAGGAAATGACTGGAGATCACAATTTGTCATTAATATACCATTCTGGTGTCATGAATTCAAACAGGAAATATGTTTTAGCATATTGATGGTTTTATCTGTGTCTGAAGACATTGTTTTCTATTTTTGACATTTTCTGTTTATTTTTATGACATGTGTATTGTTTTAGTTACCATGTCCTGTTAGTAAGCAGTGACCTTGGTTATGGCGAGACAATCGTTTATTTTTACACTGATTACTATTGTATGTATATTTCATGCCAGAACAAATATGAATAGATTTCAGTAGCTATTGTGTGAAGTTAAAGAGGTGTGATTAAAAAATATGGCAGGAATTTCATTTACTTTTGTAACTTATTATATGCCTGCTTTGGTAGTAGTGCTGTTTTGACATTTCTGAATGAGACTTGGTGATTGTAATTTCTTAAGAATTAATTAAACGGAAACATTTGAATGACAAGATTAAGTGACTTTTCTACAGACAGATATAGACTGTGTTCATTCTATGGCTAACTTCTGCATTTCTTCATGTTATGTAATGTAAAATAAAAAAAAGAGTATGCCAATACAGTTAGGCACAAAATAAAAAATATTTTGTTTGACATTGCCTTTCTTTCTAGAATAATTTTCAAAAATGCTTTATTTATGGTGATTACCAATGTCATATATTTTTGATGTCTTACACATAAATAATTACAACTAATGTTTTATTATGGGTTTCTTCTCTTTATGACCAGCAGGAAATTCATATAAAAACATTGTTCAGGACTGAAAAATGAACAAATGAATAAATATTGTATGTTTAAAAGAATATCTTTGTCCATATGGTTTGTTGTCAAATGAGAAACTATGTATTTCATATGATTTTGGAAGATGACAACTCCATCTTGATGTTATACAAAAAATGGTATGCAATACGTGTTCTAAACATTTGTTTTTGACTCCTGCGTATGGAGTGTTCATATCACAACTCATACGTTATGCCAGAGCTTGCCGAAACTACACAGACTTTTTGTATCGTGCTAGAACTCTAACAAATAGGCTTCTGGAACAGGGTTATGTTGCTACAAGATTGAAGTCATCACTACAGAAGTTTTATGGTCGTCATCATGAACTCGTGGATCGTTATGGTGTATCCATCAGCACCATGAAAACTGATTTATTCAACAGGTCATAGTTTTCCTTTTTTATGAGCAACTCAGCGTTTGTTTCTAGAAAAGCAGAGGACGCTTACCCTACCAGTGCACCTGGTCCATGCTCCTAGTTTTTAGTGGAGTCCGAGTTGCTCATTTACTTTTGTTACTTTGTATGTATGAATTTAGTTACTTTATGTTCTTTGTTGTGTATGTCTGTTTTCCATGTCTGGTCTTTGTCCCTGTAATACATTCTTTTGATTACCGCTATAACCTTGGTTCCCTTGATTATTCTTTTCTTACATTTAAAGCATATGAAAACATTTGTTGAATAATTCTTCATTTATTTCTAATATAAGAATTTCAGACAATAGAAGAAAACATAAAACAAAGATATATAATATGGTTGACCTAATATTTTTTTTATTCCTTGTATTTTACTTTCCTGCCTATAACCTTACAATACATAAAACTTATAAAGAAATAAAATGGCAGTGCAATGGTCTGAAAACCACAAATAATACATTGTGAATTTTAAGCCATAATTAAAAAAGATCAACTATTAAATTTAAAATATTCCTTGAATTAGCAACAGAAGAACCAACTATATGTAACATCAGTGATACTTAAGTTGGTAGACCTACAGTAAGGGACATTACCCATGAAATCAGTGATATGTTTGTATCATATTCAATTTTACCAAAGCCTCTCAAGCTTTCATTTGAAACAGAATAAAATGAATCCAAGTTTATTAGATGCTTACATAAGATTGATGTAAAATGCTGAATACAAACGTTCCAATGATTTTTAAGAGTCGTGTCCCTTACCTTAGGTCTACCTTCTTAAGATCTTTGACTCAAAGTACCAATTTGAAAGTCATAAAGTACAAATAGATTTAAAATACTTATATTGTTAAAATATTCAAAACGATCGGGTATACATTTCACCCTTGATCATTACAGTAATTGCTACCTGTTTGTACAGAATAGGTAAGATTACGTTAGTCCTGGTATTATTATAGTAAAAATTATAGTTAACCACACATGAATGAACTTCTTTTGTTTTGGATCTTATATGGCTACCCTGAATGACGTGAAGAAATATGCAAGAAGTTTCGTGTAATAGATTTGTATCTGAGATGTACAGAGTGAATAAAAGAAAGAAAATATGATAGTTGTGTTAACAATAATTAAACGACAATGAACAAGTTATGTTAAGATGGGAAATAATGCTTCACAACCAGGGAAGTGTAGTCAGCACACAGTCAGCTCAGAGGAAGTATCATTGGTTGACACAATAGATTTGTAAGTCTTAACTAAATTCTGTTTATGCCCTCAACACGGTTAGGAGTAGGGCTAACAATTTGATGTCTGTTTGTCTGATGTGTTTCTCTATTTGTTACATAAACTTTGGGTTTCATCTGTATGGAGGAGCACTTGCAGTTTCATAATCGTTATAGTTATGGTCATTTCTTATGGTGATCATTTTTCTTTCTCTTCGTCCTTCCATTTGTCTCTCTATCCTGCTGTCTGCAACTTACACTTGGTATTCAGATATCAGTATTTAGAGGTTTTGATGATTCTCTTATCATTTGGAGATATAAAACAAAATTATCATTTAGTATGGCAGAATCATCAGGTTTGTGTTTTTCCAGAGTGTCATGTCAGTTCCAGTGAAATATGCTGACTAAGCAGTAATCCATATTATGTAATTAGGTCATCAGTATATAAGAATTTAAGTGTGTAAAGGTTAAAATAACACATATTTGGCAACTTTAGAAATAAATCAGTACAAAAGTATGTACACTTCAGGTAAAATTGGGGTTAAAAATGTCAGCACAAACGATACTTATATAATGAGAGAGTATGTATAAAGTTTGTCATTAAATCGAGAATTTAAAATGTTGTTTTACTATAATCCAACTGTTAACATACCGTACCAACACTCTAAAATACATTTGAAATATTTATTCCTCCAATGTCAATATGCTACAGAATGGGTCACGATTTACCTTTCTTCTAAACAATTTTATCCAATTTAAAATGGGTGCTCTCAGAGTTTGCAATTAATAGACATTTTTTTCCTTGTTTGGTGAAATATCAACTTTTTATACTGTTTCAATACTTGTTTGATCTTGAGTGTCAACATTTCATGGAGAAAATACAAATCTTTGTTTGATATGGGGTCTACTTACAGATAAAACTGTTTGCCCAACTTTTAATTGATGTGCGATTAGCTTACTGTGCGACAGTGTTCCGGGACGGGAGTAAATTTACATGGGCTTATATAAGAATTTTAAGACATGAGAAATGAAAGAGAGATCTAAGAACTTTCTATCAAATTTTAATCTTTATTGAAAATAATTGGGGACTTGGTGGAGACTTTAAGTTTGTCATCAATTTTTTATGGTCAAAAATGTTTGTAAGGGAAGGTTAGAGTTCACCTAAGGATACATTTTTTCTTGATAAGAAACTTAAAAGTTTAAGTAAAGACAAAAAATACTATTAAATAAATACATGATGTGATCATGTACATGTACTTGTAGTGTTATCAAGCATGGTGAACTTTGTCATGTATTTATACATTGCTTGCCAACTTAATTATGAATGCATGCATGCATCTTAGATTTTGGATTTTAATGATCTGTTAACAAAGTTGCAAAAAAAAGTTTTTAATTTGATTTCAAATCTTAAATTTAAAATGTTAATATTGAATATAATGTGGACCATAGCAGGAAACATTATTTGAAAACCTATATTTATTTTTATGTGATGTTTTGGTATAAGAAATTGTAAATAATGAGTATAAATTGATGCATAATTACAAGACAACCACAATAAACAATCATAGAGAATCCATGTAATGTCAGATAACAGTTGTGTAGATGTTCTGGAGTATAAAATACTTTAAATTATTTTTGATACTGTAGAAAAAATAAGAAAATAAATTCAAATCTTTAAGTACATAATTTGATGATGAGAGCTTTACTGTAGCATGAACTGTAGGGAAATTGAGGGTGGGATGGAGGTGGGGTTTTAATTCGGTATTTTATTAACTTATAACATTACTTGGTAATTGAGAGGACATTGAAAACCTTTAAAACAATTCAGTAGTTTGATTTTCTGTCTCGTTGATGAAATGAATTTTTCATAATGAAGTATCTTAAGTCTTGTAAACATTTGTATTCAGTGACGGACCCTATAGTTAATTAAATTTAAAGGAAATTGACCTTTTCATCAAAGTTAAGGATAATAATTGGTAGGTCAATAATTACTGGGTAATCAAACTGTTTGTTTCTTCCTTGTTTTTATTATTACCATTTTCACCTGTACACCAGTGTAACCTCAGTGATGTAATCACGACAGGTAACTGTCAGTTTAAACTGACCAATCAGAAGCACCGTTACATGTCATCTTACCTGTAGGGACTTATTGGTGTATGATGTATTGAAGGAACTCTTATGTCAAGAGATTTAATGGTAAAGTGTATGGATTGTAACGGGAATTAAATATAATAATCCATTTTGTATTTTGGATATAACATTTATATAAGGTAGGACTATGAATAATGAATAATATTAAAGATACTGTTAGCTTTTTCCCATATTCATTCAGTGAATATTTCATGAAGTACAATATTCTATTCAGTAATTTCATGTAAGATGTATAGTGATATATATCTTTTCTTTTCATTTTATTCCTAGATTTTGCATTAGAACTTCCAAAATATTAGCTTTTCTCTGAAGAATATTTTTATTTGACTTTCATTCAAAAAGAAGGATGCAAGACTAGAACATTTAGTTTTTTTTATTACAAAGTATCCCCTCCCCCACCTAACCCCATCCCCTAAAAAAAGAAGAATAGAATCTTTTCTGTATTTTTTCTTCAGAATTATTATTGAAATTTGTTATGTATGAGAAAATGAGATATTTCTTGAGACTCTGGTTTTAGACCTGATTAACTATGAAGTTATACAGTGGTCCATTTGAACCCACAAAATAAGAACGTCTTCTTAGTAGGACACACTTACATCAATGTCAAGTCATTTATAGCAGTTACCTTAAGGGAAACCTTGCAAGAACTTTTAGAGAAAGTCAACCCATTATATATGGCATCAGTAGAATATCCTGATTACAAATCTATAGGACTTTATCTTGATTCCAAGACCAAAAACCAAATGACTTGTGGCTGTAAGGTATTTTAGGTATAATCCCAGTGTCAACTAGAGAATGCCAACAATGTGATTTTTAGTGAGAATTCAAGTCTTTCACATTGATTTATTTGTTCTTCTTCTCAATAATGAGATTAGAGATGTAACACCTTGACATGTAATAAAATATCACACCTTTTCCAAGTTCTATTTTGTTTTGCAAGGCTAATCAATCGCCAAGACATATTTCTTGAGTGTTGGAACAGAAAACCTCTCCATAGCTTCTATTTGATGTGTACTGTCTTCTTATTAGTTTTGCCAGAACTATATTGTTTAATATTTGCACATGTAGATAAAACCAATTCAAGTATATATGTTACGTAACTTTATGCATTTCAGTTACCTACTTCGGTTAAATTTGTTAATCAAATAAACCGTTTTTTATGTTTTTCTTTGAGTGTTATTTTATACCAATATATGTATATGAATCTCAAAGACAACCAGGGACCAAATATAAACAAAATTCATGTTTTTTAACTTGACACTGTAAGACATATGACTCAGACAGCGAAAGTTTTGTCTACGAAGTTTGGAAAACCACAAACGCATTGGATTTAATTTGTTACCTTAACTACAAGTATTGACATAATGTGACCAACGTTTATCCTTGACGAACATTTAAATCAAATTCCTACCACTATTCAATGACATCAAAAAACTTATAAATGTCTGCTGTTTAGTTAAAACATTTTTAATAATATGCAAATTAGTTTCAGTATGATTATTATACATATTTATATGCATGATTCATTAGCACTGCTAAAAGAGACCACAGATTCTTTTCAGTGAGGAAAATTCTTTGATGAAAGTTAAAATGATTGTTAATTAGGTTTTAATGAAATCATTAGTTGGTTTTAATCATCTTTTGGAATGTTATGTAACCACAATGTATTATCATTTAGTGAAGAATTTCATAAGTGATTGATGCAAAAGAGATTGGACATCTAAAACATATATCAATGATCCCCTGCTAACTCCTTGATCTAGAATTCTATAGAATAAGTACTTAATATATGCATTAATGATATTGAAATCAATTTTCTTATTTAAAAGAAGTAAAGGATAGATTTCTTTTCCTTCTGTCTGTCTGTCTGCCTGTAAATGATTGATTTCTTGTCGGTCTGTCTGTCTGTAAAGGGTAAATTTCTTTTCCTTTTGTCTGTCTGTCTGTAAAGGGTAGATTTCTTTTACATCTGTCTGTCTGTCTGTAAAGGGTAGATGTCTTTTCCATCTGTCAGTCTGTTGCTAAAGAAAATATAAGAATAATATTTATAATATACACAGCATGTGTATATGTATAGTGATGACTATTTAGATTTAAGTCAAGAAGTATTACCATAGGCACTTTTATTGGAACCCTTTCGCTAGTGGCTTCCCTAGTAACAAAAGGAAACAGATTTATATTATGTTTGTCAGTCTGTTACCTAAGGACTAATACATGTATTTGAATGAACTCTCTTTAAGGAATGTTTCAAACTATATGACCACAGACTTGAATGTTGACCTTATGTCCAGACTGTTTTAGTCTGTTTTGTCTTTGATGTATCAATTTGTCCTAATCTACCTGTATCATCTCTCCAGGTACAAGGTACATGTATGACCAACACCCTGACCAACAGAATGACAATATCTAATGACTCTAACCCCAAGATATTCACCATTATCATTAATTCTGCTTCCATTTTTTAAAAATGATAAACATCAACTAAGAAAACATATTGTCAGATTAAAGGCAGAATTGTGTTGTGAATATCTGTATTACCTTTAGGACAATCAGATAATGGTGTAGGTGACAAAGCGATCCCCTTGTCATGGTCAGAATTTTTTGTTTTGTCACTTTGTATGTACATAGTTTTCTAAGGGACAAAATTACCTCAGGATGTGACATAAATTATCTTATCAGAAGTAAAGTATTCATATTTATTACAAGTTTGACAGCGAAAAATTCACATTGATAGCATAATGGTAAACAAAGGGTATATAGTAAAATGGACTGGACTGAAAACTTTCTTATTGTTCTAATGTCCCTTTTTAAAATGTTTAATTGACATATATATAGTGAGTGAGGATAATCTTGCTTTGGTCATGTTAGAAATAAAAACTGATAGGGAGCTAGGATCATGAGCCTGTCCAGAAAATTATTAAAAAGGGTTCTGATCTAGAAATTTATAAAAAGGGAGCTCTAGACTATCAGTTGCACATTTAATGTCCTATTTTGCACAAAATTAACAAAATTTTGAAAGTTGTAAGAAAGATTTATATCAAAAACAGAAAAATGTTAATATGCTGTTGTATAATTGATCCATTCTAAATTTACATCACTGTCCATTCCATACTATCTGCCCATGCATTAACATACTCCCCAACACAACCAGTAATGAAATATGGTCTATACCATAGCTTGCAAATTAAGCCAGATAAAGTCCTCAGTAATATAGCATAATAGGTTTGAGGTCATTAGTGACTGGCTCACACCTTGGTAAAAGATATCATATGTTTATAAGGTTGTTGTGGTTTTTGTGGTGTCTGGCAAGATTTCACATTGTGGTATGATTTTTAAAACATACCCCTGACCTGACATTTGAAAAATGATATGACAGTAACATTGTCATGGAGACCTCTCATTTTGAGGAAACAGGCCCATCTGTCTGCGTGCAGAATAAATGAAGGAAATTTGAAACCCATTATTATCTTGGGATCTATACTGAATATCCTCACACATACCAGATTAGATATTATATAAAAGATTATGTAATATTGGAGTGATATGACATTTAAAACCAGTGACAAATCACTGTGGGTTCATCCTTAAAATTGTAATTAGTACCTTGAATGTTTAATGACTGTATGAACCTAGATCCATCATTGCATAGATTTTTTATGTTCCTAGACATGTAGGACAAAATATTCAACTGAATAATGACAACACCCTCTTTAATTGGCATCCTTATATTGACAAGCATTGCCAGAGCTCATATGTCCTGTGAATGTTCTACATAGAAATCTATCACAATCAATACTGTCGTGACCAATCTATACCTCTGTTACCATATTATATTTAAAAAGAAATGGTAGAATGGTAGAAACATTCCATAATCAGTGAAAGCTTGTAATTTGTGCTGCAATATGATAATGAACTTGCTTGTATACATAATTTTATTATTTTCTTTATTGATACTTTAAGTATTCGTGAGAAACTATGTGCTGCTTGGTAAATGTATAACTCTGAGAAACCATGATGTGTGCATATTTCTGGTTGAAGAATTCTTGCACACTGATGACCTATTGGGGACTTCTTTGGCATCATTTACAACTGATACCATTGTGTAAGACAGGGTCTTCAGTTTACCACAGCGGTAGATAGTGGTGTTTCCTGAGTTCATACATCTCTTTGTTGTCCTGGTTCTTGTTGACAAAGATGTCCGCTATGAAAGTTATTTACAGGAAAACATGGTCATTTACAATCATTATAATAGTCTGATTTGTATATCCTGTCATGGGCAACCACAATATGGCGTGAAAGGGAAGTAGTCATTTAGGCTCATCCTAAAAATTTCTCTTGTGCATGGAGTAAAAAATTTGTGGCGCTATAAATATCTATTACGTTTGTTTGGTTTTCTGTCAGAACCTTAAAATGTTTTTATCCACAAGGAATGTTGTATAAGGAGATAGGTAAATTGTCAAAAATATCTAATTTGCATAGAGTGTGATAGTCTAAAAATAGAAATTATGTAAAACTATATTTTGGTTGCATTAGAAAGTGTACGTAAAAAAAGGTCTTGTGGTAAATTACTGTGATTTTGGTTAGTGTTTGCCATTTTGGATGTTTCTTAAATACCATGCATTTTCTTAAAACCTTGAATTGACTTGAATATAAGGTTTGACCAACCAAATATAAAGAGCCAAATTTTCCGATGAAATATCTTGATCTGGAAACAAATGTCGATATAGTTAAATTCATCAACAAGCATTACTTGACTCAATGAAGATGAAGAAATGTTTAGTTACATTTCATCCATTAAAAGTCATGATCACTTTAATTGAATTTTAATGAATTTCTGATTCCACATGGATTAAAACATACAAGTATGAAATTAAATTGACGCTGATTAAAGTAGTCAGTATAACCAGAAACTAACAATGAGGTTTTTATTATGATTGGTTATGTTTGCATGCGAGCAGCCAATTCTATTTCTCACAGCTGTTCAGCTTAGATCTCAGATTAGAACTTAAAAGTTCACTTCAGATGTAACAATTAGATGAACTACTCCAAATTTGTACCTTTATTTGAATTAAGTTCTCAATTTTAGCCATGTTTAATAAATTTTTTTAAATATTAATCACTGCCTGCTAAGTTTTTTTTGGTGGGGGCAGGGGGGCTGACTGGCTGACTTGATTAAACAACAGTGACATCAACCTATGAAACTACATGCATGTATATCATATTTACAGCTCTTTCCATCAATGTTTACTTTAAGCTTATTATGAAATCATTTTGGAGTATTGATCTGTTACAGATGGCAAATTTGCAGTTGCATATAAGGTTTATTTATGATATAAAATAATTCATAGAACAATCAGAGTATAAAGTTAGGTATTGAAAACATGAAAACTTGGGACTCCTTTTTTATGTATATTTGATCAGTCTACTTTTGCCCATTAAAATTTGTGATAATTGATGTCAGATTGTCTGAACTCTTGTAATTTTCGGATTAGGACAAAAATGCTTACTGCACACATAACTTCTGTAACTTCTGAATTTACTGTAAGAATTTTTTTTGTCTTATTGATCATTGCAAAGTTCATATTACATGTAACAATTGTATCGATTCTGTAAGAACTACAAGTAATCTATGGGTACAAATGTTTTATATTGTACTGTTTCATATCTATAACTGACATATTAATTAAGTCTCTGATTTCATAAGATCCCATAATAACATGTAACAGGATCCACAGAAATTATTTAAATGTTTAACAAAAGACATGACCAATAATTATTACATTATACAGTTCATAAACATAATTATATATAGGTCTTTCAAGTTCGACAGATAAAGTACTTCGTTTATAATTTTCAGATTTATGATGATTTAAAGATCTTTATGGCAAATTATCTCCCCTTTTATGATGCAAAGGACAAGAAATGCACTGCTTGTAAAAATGTAGCATTCTTTATGTTAAATTTGTGAATGTTATTATATAGGTCTTATTTCTTACGAGTTACAGAAATATTAAAAACTAGGTTAAGTATTGTTAAAAATATTAAATGATTAAAATCTAGATGGAAAATTATCTCCTCTTGTATAAATTGACAGATGAGATACAAAATTTTGCATGACTAACGACAAGAAATGCACTGCATGTAAAAATGTAGCATTCTTTGTGTTCAAGTTTTATGATGTAATGAATCAAATGAAACAAGGGCAGTTTGAACGAATCATGAGTTCAAAGACATTCATTATTTGCTAGGTATGAAGAAGTTTGAATTATGTTGCATTAGAAGGCCTTCATTGCATAATCAGTCATGTAAGAATTTTGCTTAAAGACAACATGTAACTTAACTAGGTGATCTTTTGTTTTAATAATCAGACAGTCTAGAGAAGGAGGTGTTTTGGAGATTGGTCTTAAAGTTTTATGTGATTTAATTGCTCAGCATTCATTACTGTTCCTTTTTTTGTCCTTATACTCTGTACACTGTATTTAGAATGGCTTTGTTGGATTTTACAAAGGTACAATATTTCATGGATTCTACATGAATTTCTCATTACTTTCACCTGAACCAAACAAATAGATAAAACAAATTTGTGACAGAGATTGCATGTAAGTCATATGATGCTTGATACATGTACACTTTTAAGTTTGGTTTTCGTAATCCTCAGATGAAAGAAAAAAAACCATACTGTTATATTGTTGAGTACACATGTAGTAGAACACATGTATCTGCCACTAATACATACATTTTCTGGTAAATTTATTTTATTTACAGGCCAAATGAGTTGAGTAATGGAACTTAAAGGAACTTGTTATCTTCACATAATAACAATGATATTATTTATATTGGACACCTTTGATAATTTTTGTAGTCCCATAAATATTTTTTACACAAATCAGATTCAATTTACTTTTTAATGTCAAATATAAACTGGATAATTTGCATATTTTGTATTAATTTTAATGGTTTAACTTCTTTTAAGGGCTGAGTATTTGGTAATTAGCGGGTAGATGTTTGCCAGTGTAATTGGATGTTATCGGAGTTCGTTAAATGTCAAAGTACTCCTTAAAAGGGGGTCAGTCATTTATATATGACATAATTAATGGAAGATTTTGTGTACTGATGACATTAAGATAAATTTTCTCTTTTCACAGTGTTTAAGTTTGAAAGGTAGCTGACCTATTGGTCCATTGCTCAGATTTTAAAAAAATGGGTTCTGACATGAAAACAAACTACTGATAACTTCTATGAAAACTGTTGAATTATCCCAACCCTCTTTTTTTGTTCTGCTCATTATTAGTTTGTTCTTACTATCATCCTATTCATTAACAAACTGAGTATGACATTAAACTCAAATCATTCTTAATATACCAAATAATTTTTTTTCTACTCATTTTGAAGTTTTGGAGTGCTCTGTAGAAAAAAACATGTCATCAAATTGGCCATGACTTTTCTCTAATCATTTGACTGTATCTAATGTGTATTAACATTTCAATTTTGCAACAAAAAATCCAAAATATTGATAAAATAGAAAGCGTAAACAATATTCTCAGTTTTAGTGAATGCATGAGCAATAATGCACTAATAACACTATATAGTATAGAAGGATATATTGAATTGACTATACAAATAATATATTATCATTGAATGGGAAATATTTTAGATGAAATTGCATAGAATGTAATAAATGGCATCTCATAAAAGATTGTTAAATTAATTTTCCATCGAACCATCAATCTTCAGTTAGAGGAAGCAGGGTGCTGCCAAATATTCTATAGTCACACCTTGATTAAAATGTAATAAAGTAGCATAGAATTTTAGGAATGTCACCCCATCACCTTTCCTTGGACCAGTGTTCTTTATTGTATTGTATCTTTTCTATATAAGATCTACTTGTACAAATACTAAACTCAATCATAATAAGTAAACTTATTTGGTGAGTTAATGCATTATTATTTAAAGAAAGTACTGGATTAGTGGTGTTTACACTGGGCTAATAACTGTGGATTAACTTGATTGTTAGAAAGTTAAGCTGTCGGATTAGTCCCACCATTGTCTGTCAATAGTCAAGGCTTTCTATCTTCTGAAGGGGACCATAAAAGAATAACAGTTAAGTAGATATAGTATTATGGATATAATCAGTCGTGACCGCAAAAGTGGTCTCCATGAGGTGATATCTGATAAATCTGTGTATTCCATCCTTTCTCGTGTAGTTTATGACTTACAGTCTTTGTTTTAAATTGAAAGGTTTCTAAGGATAAACATATGTTTACATAGAAAGTCCCTTAACTGCAGTGCAAATGTCAGATTTGGTTTGGAATAGATAGATGCTTGCATGAATAAGTCAGAGGTTACTTTCAATGATATCTGTTAAGTCCAGGATTTGAATAATATTTTGGAAATCTCCTCTGCAAAAAAATTGAAATAGCTTAAAACCTCAGTAAGTATATGTACTTATTATTATAGTCATGTTTCTGTGGTTACTAAGTGTATTGAATATATGTACAAACAACAACTATGCCAGCTTCCTTATTAAAAAGTACATTTACAATTTATCTTATTTTGACCGCTCCTGTACTATGTTATAGAATATTTAAAAAAAAAATAATAACCATTAAAATATTTGTGGTATAACACTGCAGTGTGGTTTGCATGTGACAGTGCAGTAGTCTTTGTAGAAGGACATTTTGATGTCATATCAAATTCCTTATGTGGTTTTGGCACACTAGTGTGATTTAGGAGACAGTAAACCACTGTGAATCTTGGGTACTTCTATGAGCAACAGATGTTGACAATACCACAGGACAGGTGCAGAGCAAAGTCACATTCCATGAACCCTTGACCTCAGGGTTCATAAGGGTCAATTGTCAATGGTGTACATTACTATGGAATTTATAGGATCATTTTATTGGTGGATGAATGGGAGTACACTTTAAAATGAATGAAATTTCTTTGGGAGTCATTTGATATGAAATCACTTTTATTGACCAGTTTCCATAAAATAAATATATAGTGGTCATTTTTGGTACATTTCTTATGGGTTTGTTCTTGGTGTATCTCTTCAGTGACCTAGTCACACAAATAGAATTATGTTGACCCTTTTTGTGTCTCTTTATGGTTTAAACATTTATCATGGCAGGGGTTCAAACATATTTATACCCCACACAACAGAGTGATATAATGTTTTGGACCTGTGTCTGTATGTCTATGTGTTCCTCACAACGTCTTGTCGCCTGGATAGCTCTTCCATTTTTTAACCCATGTCCTTTAATTAGTAGCTATGAAAAGTTGGATGGGATTTATTTTCATAGAAATCAGTAAAGGGGGACACAGTTATTGAGTTTAGGCTTGTTGCTTATATTTTAAGGGCCTCAGTTTCTTTTTACCGATTTCATTCAATCTTTGATCAATGTTCAGTACCTATAAAATCTTGAGTGAGATTGATTTCACAAAAATCAGTAAAGGGTGGCCACTTTTTATTTTGGTATAGGGACTTAATTTTTTTTAAATAGTGCAAATGTGTGCCCATATGATATTGTGAGCTTGTTCACTAAGATTCTTTAGTGTTAAGATTAAAAGGTCTTGGACTTGTTTGCATCCTGAACGAAAGATCCAGTAGAAGAAAATGAAAGGGCCTCAGTG
This sequence comes from Perna viridis, assembly GCA_037379345.1. NCBI lineage: Eukaryota > Metazoa > Mollusca > Bivalvia > Mytilida > Mytilidae > Perna > Perna viridis. The sequence goes on from CM074520.1 coordinate 3,830,118, forward strand.
TAAATGTAAAGTATTCATGGTCTTCGACCTAAGGAAATGAAATTTCAATGAAACTTTGGACCAGTGCTGATTTGAACCCTATGAATCGTTTTCCTAAACTCAACCAACCATTACTAAATTTTCTGCTAGGGGTACCAGAACATGAGTATGTCAGCACAAAATTGGTTTTGTGATGCTGTCAATATTTAATACCAATTGAGGGAAGAATACAATAATGGACTCTATTTATCAAGTACCCAACACTTTTATACTGAAAGAGGATAATTATAGCCAATCCATTTATCCCCCTACAATTATATCTCAACACCTGTTTACTTACCTGTCTGTTTCACACATTGGCTTTATCATCCATTGGTCAACAATTTGCTGATCCTTCAATCAGAATATTTCATCCTATGGTCAATAATTTCTACTGTATTCATGCAAACAATCTTTAGGGTCACTGAGGAGTGTAAAACTAATGAGAGGTCAGAGGTTATGATCAAATATTTAGGTCCTGTGGTTGGTAAAAGTTGCTTTAATGGAGGATTGGTATTTTGGCAGGTGCTTGATTAATTGACCTTGTTATTTTATATCCTGGTATGATTTTTACCATGCTCTGACACTGATGGTATCTTCAGCTTAATCTTTGACTAATTTTTGTGGACTTTATTTATTACTTTGATAGATTTAATTGAAGGTTTATTTACTTGAGAACATGAAGGATATGGTTTGGTGTTATTTGGTAGCTGTTAGGTAAGCACTTCTTACTATTTAATTTTAGTTGATATCAGAGAATGATGTACTTTCTCAGTATCTATTCTATGTAGATATTGTATGAATATCTAAGTTTATGAGAAACATGGGTCTGAGATTGTCACTATGTGAATTACCTAGCTACCAGTAGAATATAAATAGTTAAAGCAGATTTTCCACAATTGATGGCTGCTCATAGCTCATACAGATTTCAAGTAGATTTTCAAGAATTGAGGGCTGCTCATAGCTCATACAGATTTCAAGCAGATTTTCAAGAATTGAGGGCTGCTCATAGCTCATACAGATTAGAATGTAATCCAGGGACAAAGACCAGACATGGAAAACAGACATACACAACAAAGAACATAAAGTAACTAAAATCATACAAAGTAACAAAAGCAAATGAGCAACTCAGACTCCACTTAAAACTGGGAGTATGGACCAGGTGCACTGGTCAAAACCACACATCGTTCTCTAGTGTTAGTGGCAAACACTTGCTTTTATCAGTCTTTTATGGTTGCTGAAGGAACTTTCAGAGAATAAATGTGAATAATAAAATTGTTGTCTGCAGCCCTTAGTGTTGGTATTCAAGGATCTGTTTGATTTGCTTTTGGTTTTTGACTTCAGCAACCTTGTCTAAAGACCACTTTGAATTGTTCTACACAAAAATGTTTAAAGATAACCTTGCAGGGTATAAATTCTTTTTCACCTAAACACTGAAAATACTACAAACTAAAACTTTTACCCTTTTACACAGTCTGTACTCTCCTTAGATAAAAGTACTGAAGCTCTACAGGTATCCTTGATCTTGTCACTGCCAGTCACAGGTGTAAAAATCTGATGTTAGCTTCAAAGTTTAGAGATGGCTGAAAAGTTGACACTTTATCAAAGACACTTCAGATAAACTTGTCAAAACAACTTAAGTCATTGTGTATAAATTAGCCTTAAACATTTATCTCTAAATATCTATGTAATTTAATTTTAGATTTGTTCAAAGTCTGTCAGACAAAGTTTGGATTTTGCTGTGATACAATAAATTTTCAACAAAAGCAGTGCAGTGGGTTTTTATCAAAAAAGATTTCATCTGGTATGGGTTGCGATGCAGTAAAAATGTTATCAGTAAAAATTTTAGTTTTGTTGGCTTTTGTGTTATATAATTTTAGGTATTAGTTTTCAAATTTGTTGATCAAATAGCAGATTTCTTCTTTGTCTGTATTTGTATAGGAATCAGAAATATTTTATCGGACTATTTTATAATATGTTATCACCTTTTGAACATAGAGCAATATAAAATAATCTATGACTCTTTGTTTGTGTTCCATATATCTTAATATTAAATCTTTAGTATACAGATGACTACCTCTGTCCTATATATACAGTGTTAACATCTATTATGTGTGCCAATTTCATATTTATACTTTTTGATCCTATAATAATTTATAACATGCCTTTAAATTGTCAGAGTTATTTCTACAGGTCAAAAGAGCAATTTGTTTAGTTATTGGTTGTAGAGGTCAAAATTGACATAAAATTTTAAGCTACCAATTTCAGAGGATGTATAATCATGAAGGTTTATTAGCATCGTCAGTTTGTGTGATTTGAAGTACTATTTGGAGTACCATGTGACACGGCATATTAATGTTTGTCTATAGTCACTCCTTTTTTGTTTGATTTTGGAGACTTTGGGATAATGTGTTAGAAGACTGTTATGGTCACTACTTAATGTCTTTTTCTGGAGACTCGGGGATAAATGTTGGAAGACTAGTGACATTTATTCATCTTTTGATCGGTTATTGATAACAGCTGTTGTTCTATATTAAGTCTTTGATACCTGGTGATGGCTATTTATACAAAGGTCAGCATTTTTTTAAAATTTTACTTGTGTGTTTTTATACCTTTAGAGACAGGCTACTATACAGAGTTTATGGGTTTTTAATTGTTTCATAGTATTTTAGAGTGGTAAACTTACATTGCTTTTTGGGATTTGTTTTTGGGGGGTATAAGTTGTTAGGTAATGGCCAAACATTTTCGAAGGAGAAAGAAAACATAATTTTGTGCCTCCTGTCAATTTGTTGAAATTGACCATAACAAAGACCTTATTTTCAGTATTGCCTTTGTTATGACAACCTTTGTTAAGCCATAAATTGCCTAAATATTTTCATATTAAGAAATGACGGCCTTCAATTTTGCTCAATGTAATGGAAATACACATGTTGTTCTCTTAGATAATTGGAAAATGCAGGAGAAAGTTTGACGCTTGTCACTTTTTCTATATTTGGAGCTTTACATACTTTTTCATGCCTTTTGAGAAAGCATTAATCACTTTTACATTTCATTTAATTTCTTTTTTGAAACGAAAAAGAGTAATGAAGCACAGTGTTCTTTTGGTACAAAAAGGTGCCCTGTGCATACAATACATTTGTGAAAATTACTATATGAGCAGATTTTTTTAAAGTGATCAAGTGCAGTTGGATTAAAGGGTTAATAAGAGAGAGAAGGGATTAATTTAAATATTATAAAGTTCTAGATAAAGAACATTTTAATGCCAATGTAATGAAAAAGGTGGAGTTCATGAAGTACGCAGGACATTAGAATGCCGTCCTCTTTTAAGCCCATTATCTTCATGGACCTTCATTATTGTATTACATTAAAGACAGAAAATTGTAGTGAAATCTAAATTAAAGAGACTTTAATATATTTTCTGGACTGATGCATACTTATTAAATGGTAATGAAATTTGCCCATTATTGAAATTAAGGATTTGAAAATGGCAAAAGTTTTGAAATTCATTGCTGACAGTAAATTCTCCTGTTGTAAATTGCATGCAGTTATGGATTTAAATGTTTTCAAAGATTCAAAATGATGTTTAATTTTGCCTGCAGACTAAGTGTGGTTTGACTTTCATTGCTATACAGAGGCCCTGTGCAAATAAATTTTTTGATACTTGTTTTAAAATGATATCTTAAAAACCTTACACCTATTGAATATGTGTTATCGTCAGATATCTTTAAGAAGTCATGTTATTAAAATAAGAAGAAAATGGACCAAAAATGTCTAGAACAAACAGTTTATAATAGACCCATTATACCTTAATGATCTATTCTAAAAATGAATGTTTTTTCGTAGATTTACTCTAAACAATATACTTAAAGACTTCAAACATTGAGTTGAGAGGTATTTTACTATAGGTAACATAAGGAGGATCTGTGGTGATTTGTCCTTGTTGAATGTCAGCTTGTGATATAATTGCTTGTAAGTTAGTGTGTAAATATTTTGGTCCTTTTGTGATTTTTGACATTGAAAGTTAAATAGAGCCTCTGGTCTTGTGAAATGAGATACACAGGTGTTCATGTCAGAGAAATTCTGGTCCACTTCATAGTCCCAAAGGCAAGGAATGAACACTCATGTAATTAAAAAACAATTGTAGATGTCTCTCAAAACATTTAGAACATGAAAAAATAAATTACAGGGGCCAAGAAAAGGTTTGCTATATTCGATAACTAATATTTGGTTGTGAAAAATATGATTTAAAAGAATGTAATGGAATTTTTAATGTTACTGGTACATAGACTTTCATAAAATTTGGCAAGATTGTTTGAAATTAGAATCTACATTGTGTTTACTGTAGTTTTCTTTAACCTTTGTTGGTAGTGTGTTTACTGAAGTTTTCTTTACCCACTGTTGGTAGTGTGTTGAATGTAAGTTTAGTTTACCCACTGTTGGTGGTGTGTTTACTGTAGTTTACTTTACCCCCTGCTGGTAGTGTGTTTACTGTAAGTTTTCTTTACCCACTGTTGGTAGTGAGTTTACTGAAGTTTTCTTTACCCACTGTTGGTAATGTGTCTACTGTAAGTTTTCTTTACCCACTGTTGGTAGTGTGTTTACTGTAGTTTTCTATACCCACTGTTGGTAGTGTGTTGACTGTAAGTTTTCTTTATCCACTGTTGGTAGTGTGTTGACTGTAGTTTTCTTTACCCACTGTTGGTAGTGTGTTGACTGAAGTTTTCTTTACCCACTGTTGGTAGTGTGTTGACTTTACCCACTGTTGGTAGTGTTTTGACTGTAGTTTACTTTACCCACTGTTGGTAGTGTGTTGACTGTAAGTTTTCTTTACCCACTGTTGGTAGTGAGTTTACTGAAGTTTTCTTTAGCCACTGTTGGTAGTGTGTCTACTGTAAGTTTTCTTTACCCACTGTTGGTAGTGTGTTGACTGTAAGTTTTCTTTACCCACTGTTGGTAGTGTGTTTACTGTAAGTTTTCATTACCCACTATTGGTAGTAAGTTTTCATTACCCACTGTTGGTAGTGTGTTTACTGTAGTTTTCTATACCCACTGTTGGTAGTGTGTTTACTGTAAGTTATCTTTACCCACTGTTGGTAGTGTGTTTACTGTAGTTTTCTATACCCACTGTTGGTAGTGTGTTTACTGTAAGTTATCTTTACCCACTGTTGGTAGTGTGTTTACTGTAGTTTTCTTCACCCACTGTTGGTAGTGTGTTGACTGTAAGTTTACTTTACCCACTGTTGGTAATGTGTTTACTGTAGTTTACTTTACCCACTGTTGGTAGTGTGTTTACTGTAAGTTTTCTTTACCCACTGTTGGTAGTGAGTTTACTGTAAGTTTTCTTTACCCACTGTTGGTAGTGTGTTTACTGTAGTTTTCTATACCCACTGTTGGTAGTTTGTTTGCTTATTTATGTTATTGTTTTCACATTCTTTCATGCTGTTTTAACATTAACAAGCAATGTAGCAAACATCAAGGAACCCTGCTAAGATCTAATAAATTGTTTTGGTGATAAATTTACCTGCACCCAGGTATGACATTTTAAACATCATTACACATGTAAATACTTGAAGGAGTTTGACTTATCAAGAATTAATTAAGTGTTAATGTATTTAAGAATAACAGTGTGTGAATAAGTAGCTGACACTAAATATTTGATGAACCAACAGATGGAGTAACACACTTTCTTCTTAGTAATATTTTTCTTATCAAATAGTTACTGAATTTATAAACTTTTCATAGTATCCAGTCTTCAGGGTTTTATGAAAATTTTGTGTTAGAAGTTTTTACAATAATTTTTAGTTCAAAAGTTTTGTATGAAAAGAACACTTTCATATAAACTACTGACTCGGACTGAGAATCTAATCAAATCTGTCTACTTATGACCATGTGATAGTAATAATTCTAGTCTATGCAGTTCTTTATTGAAAGACCTTTTCAGATAAATTGCAAAGAATTTAACAAGACTTTCAAAAGATCAAAATTCTGCCCTTGTGATAACATCAATATATGCAGTGTAAATGTTTGTAAACACCTGTCAAATCGGTATGGAAGGAAGGACAAAAATAGGCTGGACACAGGGTCTCCCTTCCTGATACCTTTATTTACATTTTATAAATCATTGTCACTTGCTACGTAGGTAGTTGTACATGTCTGCCTGAAATCTTGTAATATTACATAATCTGTTTGGATTTTACCTTGTGTTCTTTGTAATAACTTAGTAGGAGAAAGATTGGAGTTTTATTGAAGGTTAGTCTTTTTTGAGAAGTATGTTATTGAGCTTTATCTTCCGAATGAAAAAGTATTGTAAGCCTATCATAAGCTTCCTTTATCTACCAAGATCCTGAATATTGCTTTAAGATATAAAGATAACTGTCAATATACATTTATCAATTTATATTGCAAAACATTAGGTCAATCATTGTTTATCTGTGAAAGTTTTGCAGGTTTGGTTCTGCAGATCATCTTGTGTTGAATTTTTGACTTTTCTTGGTTTTGCATCTAAACTTGACAATGCATCCATTTTGCTAAGTTGACGAAAAAATTGTTGACAGTCCTACAAGTTGATAAAGTAGACTTTTTTTAGTTATCCATTAATTTCTGTGGGAATTAAAATTGTAAAAAAGGCATGTGATTAAATAAAGCTTTTTTTAATTGAATGTGCATTTAACTGAAATACCTAGCATGAATACATGTCTGCTTACTTACAATGGTTGATAAATTGTATATCATTAAAATCTTAACAATGTCTTTTTAAATGTTTAATTAATGTAATGACATGTTTTACCTGTCAGCACAGGTATAGAATTTTGAACATTTGGCCAGGTATTCAATACACATTAATTTCTGAATATGGGCAGCAAACAAATTGATACTTAGCTGTCCTTAATGACAAATTGTATTATTTTCCCTGGGATGTTTACTGGTCATTAATAGAAATAACAAATAGGCTATATTAAAAATTTTCTGTTTTTATAGCACCATGCAAAGTTATAACAAAATCCATGTTTTCTAATCAGACACGATTTCCAACATTCAAAAACCAAAAAAAATTGTGCATGCTTTATGACTAATAAGCATTTTACATGCACTAAACTTGTATCTTTACATATTAGATATGACACCTCCTGTCAAGCGCTTAGTTGAAGTAGAATTTAATCTCAATGGGGACAGTAATGGCTTGTAAAGTCAGTTTTCCATGACATGTACATCATGTTTAAATATATTTGTTGGTGGTGAATGAAGCATTGTTTTAGGCCACTTAGCATACATTTTATGTCAAGATTAAGAATTTGCATTTCATTTCATACATTGAACAAGATATTTTTGATGATATTTTGTCATCTTTTGTACTTCATTGTTTATCTCCATAAGTATACTTCTACTATATCCATTTCAATCACTGTAAAACATTAGTTCCAATAAGTTTTAATAAATATTGACTATTCAAATCTTAGAAATATGAGAGTGCATTGAAATGCTATGAAATCTTCAAGTCTTGAAAACTTAGGCAAGCCTGAACTTTATATAATGTACTGAAACAATTTAAAGTATTTGAGGGGGAGTGATTGATATCCTTGTAATAGATTTGTATGCAATCAATAAAATCTGATTAAAAATGTCTCTTTCTACTACAAGTACTTTGAACATGGAGACATGATAGAAACACGAAGATTACAGAGATGTTTTTAGAAAGCACTTTGTAACCTTTTCAATGTAACTTTAAAAAAAAGAATTGACATGCTGATTATGATTACATGGCCTTATAAGGAGGTTTATGACTACTTGGTCTCTAAAGCTATTTACATTAACTTTATATTTCCTCTTTTCAGTGGTTCTCGATCCAGAAGTCAACACCAACATCATCATAAAGAACCTTCCCCTTCAATCAGTTCATCTACTGATGCCAGTCTTCACTCGTACCATACAGTAGACAGTAAGGAGGTGAAGGAGGGCACCAGTAAACAGTATGACAGCGGAAACAGCCAACTACCAATGGAACAAGTGACTACACCAACGACTAAAGTCAAAGAATGGCCCACAATGGCTGATCTGTCTCAACAAAGACAAAAACAACATAACAGTAACCATGGTTACTTTAATTCAAATCTGTCTCCATCAAAATCTTCACCAAATCTTGATAAGGAAGAAGCATATAATACAAGAACTGTGAATTATTCTTCTCCGTTGATGAATAAATCTAGTCCAAATATCCATGACGATGTACGAAAATCATCCTCATCTTCATTGAACACATCTAATCAAAAGTGGTCTTCACCAAGTGCCTACCACAAATCACCGAAACCGTATTGTAACTTTTACCCTGCCTCTTCATACTCCAAACATAATTCAAATGACTATCAAAATTTACAGGAAATACAGCAAAGCATCAACCAAAGTCCATCACATGGTTTGCCTCCACCAATAGAGAAAGAGGAATGTGAGCCAGAACTCCAAGGACTTACGAAGGGAGATAATCGACCGTTATGTTCTCCTCCCGCACCTCCAACTAGAGATATTTCAAGTTTAAAATATGTGCCATTGACTAGTCAGAGCCATGCTAAATATCCATCATGGCCCGTAACGCAACCAAGTGCTGATACAGAAAGTGGCGAGCCAATCAATGCTCCTCTTAGTATTTACAACGAACATAATGCAAATCAAAACAATGTACGGTCCTTAAAGGACAGGAATAGTCCAAACTCTGATCGCAAAGCAAGTGATAGAAATGCTAGTGATCCTGGATTTAAAAAGCCTATTCCATTTGCTGTGTTTTTAAAACGACCTGATCAAAAACATGTTGAATTTGGAGGTCAGTTGGAAAATAAGAAAAAGGACAACAATGCTAAAATGGATGAATTTTTTGATAGTTTGCCTGGTTATCAACAACCGATATTTGACCAGGATGGACATCGTATTGGTGATGAAAAATATAATGTGTCTCCACCCGAACGGGAAAGTGACGGAAGGAATCCATCACGTAGGAGTAATCACAAACAAGACAGTAGATATGTTCTTCAGTATAAAGGGTATGCAGAACCTAGAGTAATAAGGGATTCTGGAAGCAACCCTATACTAAGTCCTGATCGGGACTCTAAATCGTCATATGGTAATTCATTAATTGATAAAACATCATTACAAGTCTCTACAGACAATAAGTTTACAGACAGCAGTACAAGTCCTATGCAAAGTCCAAAGCAATCTAAGCTGCCTGGAAGTAAAGAACATGTGCAAGATATTCCACCATCTAATGATCCCAAAATGCATAGTTATATTGTCAATAAAAAGACTATGGTCTGCTTTAATACTGGCACTCAGACAGAATTTAACACACCTAAGAAAAAGTCCCCAGTGTCTCCAGGATTTAATTCACATTTTGTATTTGACAAATCACATCAAGCTATTCAAACATCTCCAGAAAGTACAAATAGAGATGATGATGTTCACAAACATTTAAAGCCAAAGGAGGGCCATGAATCTCGAACAAGACCAAAGAGCACTAGTGAAAAGGATAAACTTTTACTGAACAATATTAACTCTGAACTGGACTCTAATGACCAACATTCTGCTCCATTTATGAGAAAATTGGCTCGTGATCTCTTAGCCAATCAGAACAATGAACACAAACGACGTTCAACAAGTTCTAGCGGTGGAAGTGGTTTACGCAGTCCTAGTTCTGATTATTCTCATTATTTTGGTGAACTTAAAGAATCGGAATCATATAGCAGTGTAATAATACACGATGATATTTCGGAGGCTGACACTATTACATCCTCTCGGCCTGATGGAGGCTATGATAAATCAAAAAGTGCTAGGCGTAGTTTGGACCCGTCAATGTTTACACAAAAATTAAATCGTAGTTTACAGGGTAGTCGTTATGGTTCTGAGGCTCAATTATCAAGCCATAGTACTAAAGAGTATGCAACAAGTATGACTAATTTATCATATTCTGCAAGAGAGGACTCAAGACATAGAACATCACGTCCAAGTACTGACTCCTCAACACCATCACACAGAACAGGAAGTTCTACTGATACCTTTTCATCAACTGGAACTCATTACAGTTTTGATAATACACAAAGTCCTTTTGTACCATCACCAGGGCATGTGTCAGGGAGACGGGAGTCAAATGATTCTGTATTTACAGAGGATAAATCACCTTTTGAGAAAAAAGGAGACAACTTTAAAGATTTTAAATCTTCCTCAAATGAAAAGAGAAAATCGCAAAACTGGGTTGGTAGGACCCAATCTATGAAAAAAGCCTATGGTACTTATGATGAAACTCAAATGTGGCACAAAAGACAAGAGAGTGATGGGTCTTCTGCTAGTTCTGGTGATAATCATAATGTAATACATGGTAGATCTCAGTCAGACTATTTACCCATGGATGCTATTAGAAAGCATAGTGATAAACTTCTTGGTGCAATCAATGAGGAAAGCTCAGAGGCTAGATGGCAGGATGCCTTAAGGAAGTCTCAAAGGTCAAGCCAAAGTTCATTTGATAGTGATTTAGATGTTAAGAAACATGTAAATGAAAAACTGAGAGAATATCAAACAAAAACCGAAATGGAAAGGACAAATTTGAAACGAACATCATCTGAACAGATTCGTCCAATGAAAGAAAAACTAGGAAGTAAAACTCAGTCAGAGACAAAACTTGAGGACACTACATTACAATCTAGAAAGGATGCAGCTAACTTGCAACGAATAAACTCTCGTGAAAGGCTTTCTCCAGCTCAGTCTCAGTCTGACTTGCATAGCCAGTCTGGATCTGATTCTTTCAAACTTAACAGTGGCCGTATGATATCCCCATCAAGTTCTCGTTCTGATCTACAACAAGAACAAGATAATAGAAAACCTCCATCTCCAAGTCATACTGATCTCCAGGGTTCTAGGGAAGATTTAAAACGTGTTCAGAAAAGTGCTCTTCAAAATTTTATGCTCTCAAAAACAGGTCGATTGCCATCTGATGAAGAACAAACTCCTAGCCCTAATGACCAAATACAGAACATTCCAGAAAGGCCTACTAGGTTGACAGTCACTGAATCTTTTCGTAAGAAGTATGCTGAAGGGGATAAACTACGAAGGTCAAGGTCAATATCATCAACTGACAGTGGTAACTATACTGAAATGCGTCCACCTGTACGGCCATCTCAGACTGAGTGGTCCAGAGTCAGATCTCAAACCCGCAGGCCTCTCTCTATTGGGTCAGATTCTGGGTCAAGCTTAGTTGATCCCTATGCAGTTACACCCATAACATCATCTTCCCTGGAGCACTCAAGAACACCTAGTGATTCATTAGAGTCCCCCAGAGTTGAACAGGTAAAACATTATGTAATATGAAAGGATTAAGGCCCCATAGATTTTATTGCATCTATTGATTGAGTTGTCACAACCTTGAAACAAAAACAGCCTTTGTACACTTTACTTCACAAAACTTCTATAAATAACAAATTCAACATGAGTTTTTAAAAGTTCTCAGTCTTCTTTATCTGTGTCTATATATGCAGATTTACATATCATGTTCATCTCGGAGGAACAAATTGGTATCTGTGTCAAGTGATCCTAAAAATGTGTCCTAGAATTGATACTTTGAAGAATTATAGAGTGAAATATGGTGGTCAAATCATATCTTGGATATGGTTAAACAAACAAAACCATACCAGATACTAAAACTGAACAGAAAATACTAATGCCTAATTATGTGTTGAAAGGGAGATAATTCAATCACCCTTATTTAAAATTTTACTTACATAATTTTAATCTATGCAATTATGTGCTATTTTGAAAAAAGGAAACAAAAAAATGACAGAAATTGTTTAACTATTTATTCAGGGTACAAGGGATTCCCAGAGCAGTAGAGACACCACACCTCTGAGGTAGGTTTCTTGTGTCACATTGTAATTATGCTACACTTCCTTAAGTATGAAGATCATGCAGTGAATCCAATCCCTTAAACACTGAAATAACCACATCAGCTAACATATTCTTGCTCAAATTTGATTTTCTGTTTATTCATGTGGCTAAAAAACATTTTCTACCAGCAGCAGAAATGAAATTTATTAAGATAAATGTTTGATTGCAGGTCACATTACATGTACATGTATATTCTTTGATTGCTGGTCACATTACATGTATATTCTTTGATTCCTGGTCACATTACATGTATATTCTTTTCTACCTTGAAACTGTATTCATATCAATATTTGAACAAGATAATGTGTATCAGGTTTATAAAATTTTGTTAAGTAAAACCATTTGTTGACTTTGTTATAAACAATTTTGATTCTGGCAATATATTGTAAGTTGGCTGTTACTTTTTCATCATTCACTGATCTTAAATAGACATAATTTTTTGTATTTATTTTTTACCTTCGGTTTGTTTGATAATTAACAAAGTTCAGTATTTAATATAATGTACTGTTAACCAAGTAATTTTAACAACAATTTATTTACATTGAAAATTGTGAATATAAATTGCCCCAAAATAAGTCCTTTCATTACAGAATACATGTCAAACAGATTTTTGGTCATGGAAATGAGTGGTAGCAAAATTGCATTTATTTACTGCAACATAAAAATCAGTTGATGTATAGTATATTTCCATAAGCACATAAGAAAGGAAATTTTTCAGATTTTTTAGGGGAATTTTTTTTCAAAGTTTTCTTTCACTTTTAACAATATTGAAAGCCTGTCTAGTACCATTTAATTATTATGAAGTTACATGTTTATTTTTAAGACTCTCTTTTACACCAAGAAAACATGTTCCCATCATAATATCGTCACCACGGTATTCTGGGTAAGATTATTTGTTGTCAGAACTAACTAGATCATGGCTGCGGATTTTATTAACCAAGGGGGGATAACTCTAACAGGATTTAGTGGTGGTTCTAACTTGAGTGGAATAAACTGATTTTATGCATGAAACTTATATTGATTTGATTTGTGGTGATTGACAGAATTATTACATAAATGAAAAGACCCGCAGATAACTAGTAATAGTCAATAAACTGTTAAACTTACAGTATAGAATTATTTTTTTATTTTTTTAAACTATTGCAAGGTAAACACAACTTCATGTAATGCGTGTGTATACACAAATGATTTTTGCTTTTAAAAAAGTGGAAAATTCAGTAAGAAGAAAGTAGGAAAAAAGTAAATTGTAGTCTATAAATCTTCATGATTTATTTATAGCTCCATTGATGAATAGTGAAAATTCAAGCAACACTTAAAGATAGTTAGTTTTTAACATAGAATCTGTTTGTTTCTTTGATATCCCTAATTATATTGGTCAGTCATGTCTTACATCCCCTAATGATACCAGACAGGGAAACAAAACAATGTAGTACTCACTTTCTGTTTTACATATTTATGTTAATCAGGGATATTAGATGTCAACCAGTAGTTGTAATCAGGTATGGAATGTTAGGACAGGTGTACATTCTCACCTGTAAATAATTCAGGTCTTAGGGCAGGTTGAAGGATTACATTATCATTTTTGTATCATCAAACTTTGATATCTATTTAAACTTCTTTATATTCAGTGTCTGAATACATATGTATAAGATTTACCTGATAGTAGCACATTTTTTTTACAATTATAGATTCTCCTTTTTTTGTATAAATCTTAAAACCTTAATCGTTTAAAAAAAATAATGAATGAAGTACAATATAGAGGGACTTAATGTACAAAATCATCATTTACTTCAAGAAATCATGATTAAATTTTCATTTACTTTTGTGGAAAATGTTTTGTTTAGATCTTTTATCAGTTATCTCCCCTTTAAGACACTTTTACAAAGGATTTTGTGAAAAATTTGGCACATCGAGCTTATAACCTAGGGTCCATTATTGTGTTAATTGACAGTTTTAATTGATCAAGCTCAAATGTGACAATGCTGCCATTTATGCTACAGGTACTAGGATGCATACATGTCTGTACAAATCATCCTGAGGGGACTAATCTGAATCTCCTCTACAATTAGAGGACTCTGGGCCAATTTACCCGTAGACTTCTAAACAAATAAGACAGAAAAATCAATACTGCTAATTAATGTTTAACTTCAGATGACCCTTGAATATGCTACACAAGGACTATAAGTCAAGATTCCATATCAAGGTGCCTCTTTATGATTTCACCCCATACTCCATTTCCAGACTCCATACAATACATGATGCCCTTTGAAATGCTCCATTTCCGTAATGGTAGGAAATCATTTCAACAGGAAAATACAAGTCAAATTTGTTTATAGTCAAAAGAGGGATTTCAGATTAGTAGATAAAAAAGTTATAGGAATAGACAGTTAAAAAGGATTAATGTAAACCTAGGCAGAAGTCAGCTATGTGTTCACTTATACCTGGTACAATATAATTCTAATTTGATGACAAATCCACCAGAAATTCTATTATCAGTTTAATTAATGGGATTTATAAATTTATTGTCTATGATAAGGTAATTTGTCTATTGTTGCCTTTGTGAGTTTTATCAAACATGTCAACATATATACCTAGTATTTTGTATAAACATTTTAGTGGTCTGACCTATATCTACCAATGAAGACCTGTAGAATCTGTTCATAGGATCTTAATGGTCTCAAATTGTTTAAATTCCTTACAGTGGGATGAAGGTATTTACCTAAAATCTCCTTCTGTATTCTTGTAGGATATCATTTAAATATTTTGACTTTTGTTGTAACATTTTTAAATTTAACATTTTGATGGATTTAATGATGATATAAAAAAGAATCATGTGAATACTCATTTACTTAATGGAAGGTTCTTTTTTTTAATATGTTTTGTGCATAGCATAAAGGATCAGATCAAGTATCACACATCTTTCGTCAAAACTTGAATTCAGGTTATTTCCTTTTTGTAGAATGAATAAAGGGGGAGTCCAAGATAGCCCTGCCTAATAAAACTTGAAAATAACAAATACTTTGAAAAACAAGTTATTATACAAAACTTTCAAACTATTTCATTTGTGATGTCCACAGATATGTAATAGGTCATCAGTTAAAAGACAAGTAGTCCAGTAGGCACTTAAAGAATACTAAATTCACCTTCAAATTCATTTTTTTTTATTTTGTCATTAGGATTCCTCCCACAAAAACAAACACAAATTATTAAGCCTGTTATATATTGATCCAAAACGTCCCATTTATAACTATGCCCTTATAATACATGTTCATGGATAAAACATAGCATTTTATAACAACATCTGTTCAATCTCATGTAATGTTCATAAACTGTAGAAATCAATGATATTTTCCTGCTATTTTCATATCAAATCCTGCAAGCTAGATGCAGTATATAGATTACAAATCCTAACCTCAGATGTATATTCTAGATTTATCTCCTACCACAATGATTACTATCATATCTGAGATTTTCTATTAAATTAATAGATCCATCACATTTAACTGCACGTGCAGAAAATCTCAAATTTATAGAAAAATAAGTTTTATAAAATTTATACCCCCATTTTTTACCCCAAATTCCTATTTATCTTCACTGAAAGGTTTTAAAGATATTCATTTATCCCTTAAATCAACATAGATATATTTACATGTTTCTTTTGTTATGAAGAGAGTCTTGTATAATGTTTTATGAATTTTTGTACCTATTTATAACATTTAAACCAGATCAGGTAGTATTTCAATTTTCAAGGTACTTTTAGCCATTTTTTGGGATAGTGGAAGTCATTTAGAGTGTGTGTATTTCATAAGTTCAAAAGGAATGTAAAAAATGATGGAATATGGTGGTTTAATGTATTGTAGTACATTATTAAATATGATTGCCCTCGGGGAGCCTCTGGCTTGTCATTAGTTGTATGAGGTAAGGTGCCGTGTTCAGCCAGGTATAGTTTCTGACGTTAGGTTGTAGTCCGGCATCCATTCATCAATTTCGCCAATTAAGTACGGAACATGTTTTTGTTTTTGTCATATTGTCCATCCTAGTGGATTGTCAGAGTGTAAACAGTGAACCATGATTGATCTCTTAGTGTTATTGTGTTCTATAGTTGGATATCACTGAAAAAATGTCCTGGAAAGGGAGGTATTAGAGATATGGAATTTCCTGCATATATTGTAGATGGTGATAATTATTTGGATCGGAGAAATTTACCATTAAATACTATAGTGCCAAAACCATATGATGATTGGGGGTAGGTAGTACTGTTAGTATTAGAATGGAGATTTACTTTATTACTACTATAAACATTAGGCAAATGTTCACTAATATGCCTCCAAAGTTACACTAGGTGTTCAAAATTTTAGTAAACCAAATTTGTTCATTTCGTTCAATTTTCTGTGTTATTTTTACTATTGCTGAATGTTACATTTTAACTGCATCTGTTTTGATAAAGTAGTTTACTATTTTGACATATAATGACTGAAAGTGTTCAAACATCAGGTCCCTTGATTTTACTAAGATACAATAAAAGAATGACTGAATATGGGACATATGGTCTAATATGGTATTGTTGAAATAGAACTGTGTCAGTGTGGTACAAATTACCAGTGGTCCTCTCTCCTGGTTCGTGACTATCCTGTTGACATATCCCATATGCTTGATAAATATTTGTGGACTTGTTATATTTGATCTAGTTTTGTTATTCTTTTAACGTGGGGAAAAAGGTAACATGTTCACGGTATATTGTCAAACTATTTTGAAATAATTTTCTATTGAGTTTAAAAAGTTTTTGTACAATGGAGAAGGAAATGTATTATTTCAATGTTTATCTTCGGGTTTTACGGTTCACATCTGATAGAAGTCCTTCATTGGTATTTTTATATGTTCACTATAGTTGTGACGAAGTATTGAAATTTTCGTGATTTGTTCCTTTTATCTTACATCACTGTGTGAAATATTTTCATGTTCAAAGTCTTTTCTTTTAAAATTTTTCTCTTTATAAAATTTGAAGTTCACATGGTATATTGTACAAGTAGTTTAACCCAAATGAATTACAGTATTCTTTTGTTCCTAAATCTTCCTGTATGAAAATCCATTCCTACCCAAAACATGTCCTTATCTGTCAAAACCTGGCATACAAAAGGTTAGCTAGTATCGTAGAGGAGCGAGGGACCAAAAAAACACTTCTTTATAATACCTAACACTGTTGTATACATGCTGAAATTTACAAGGAACAAATAAGCGCTTAAAGCCATGTAAATCCCAAATATATTTGTTTCTGGTAGTCACAAAGGATATGTTTGATGAGCTTGTAAATTAGGTGTTGTGAATTCTTTGAAACTCTGTGAAAGAGTAATCAAGGGAACCAAGGTTATAGCAGTACATGTAATCAAAAGAATGTAATCCAGGGACAAAGACCAGACATGGAAAACAGACATGCACAACAAAGAACATAAAGTAACTAAAATCATACATACAAAGTAACAAAAGTAAATGAGCAACTCAAGTCCTGGTTTTTTGTCAGAGCCCAAGGTCAGAGCAGTCCAAGGTATAGTCCAGGAACTGTTAAAACTTCCCTGAAAGGTGTTAAGGGTCATCATTGACAGATTTACATGGTGTACATCTTGTCAAAGTTTATATTTTGTGTATCAAATCTCCCTTAAAGCAGTATTGTATAATATTAGGATGAAACTGACACCAATGACATGTGATACTATAATTTATGGACATCCAAGAACTGTTTATGATACATTGGCCAATGGACTTGAGATGAAACACTTTTTCTAGATAGTCTTGGATTTTTTATTCTTTTATAGATAGTGCATGCATTTGAAACTTAACATAAATTTTGATATTCTTTCCATGTTTACTTAACTATGATTTCTGAGAGAATAAACCAGTTATGGTTTGGATGAATTTCATATGAAGTTAAAAATAAATATGAATCTTTTTTTCCCCAAGTAGTAGAATGTAAGGTTAGGTTGTTCAATGAGGATATATTTAATTGCAGACACTTGGTTTGGAAAATTATAGCTATGCTCTCTAAGTTTTACTGAAAATTTGTCCATTGTTAATAGTTTAAAAAGGGACTCCATGGTAAAATAATGTAACTGTTAAAGATTATCATGGTTCAATAATAATTATCTGATGATCATAGGTAAACCTGGGTCTAACAGTCCCATTGATGGCTTATTCACAGTCCCAGGCTAATGATAGGCTGTTATTTGACTTTTAAACCCTATACCCCCATAAGTCAATCAATGACAATAGGATTATATTTAACACTTGATTAACCGATTTAATAGAATTTTAATCTAGTTTTAATTTATGGAGATTTGAGTCAGCTGAATTTATATGAAGGTTTTGAGGTGAGTAAAGTTAAAGTTTTGGCACCATAAATTATTGACTCTGTATTCAATTTAAGTAGGAAATTTGCTTGTTAATAAATAAGTTTCATGTTCTATTCTAATATAGAAATTCATCTGTGTTCATTACAGTTGGTATAAATATAGGTAAACTGTTGATAAAGAACAATTGAGTTTAACATGATATGGAAAGAATGTCCTGTGCCAGTGCTCTCATCAATCACTGAGGATTCATGAAAAAGTTGCAAATGTTTCATAGTCTTGGAAAGATTGCCTTGTACTGATTAACCACAATTACAATGATTAGAAGAACAGAATCTGGCTTTTAACTGCAAGCATGATAGTTATTTTGACAAGTATAGGAAACAATTAGTCTTCATATAACAGACTGCACAGAATTAAATGGTCCGATGAGGAATCAGCTGCATTGAATGTCTATGGCATTAGTTTGGAAGGTTAAGTATATTGTCAGGCACAGGATGTTTATACCATCACTATCTCAGGAAGTAACATCTTCAAACCTTAACTGTTTTTCCTGTTTATTAACTGTGCAAGGATTTGTATTCTTTGTTGTTTAGCTGCCAGTTCACAGTGGCTTGCTTCTTGGATTTGACAGTTAAGGCTATTTATATCATTTCTTCATCAGGTCACAGCTGTGTGTTTAAGTAGAAGCTTGGTCTATCTTGATATTGCTCTAAAAAGAAGGTTTACAGGTGTCTAATATCTTATGTATTGTTTGTTTGTGACATTCATTAGTGCTGAGGAAGTTTTGCAGTAATTTTGTGCTTTGGAGAGATTTGCTGACTCTGTATTACAAATATACTGGTAATCAAGCTAAAGTCATTTTCTTGAAAGTTTTGATTGCAGTTTTTTAGTTTAAGAGGATAACCTGTCAATGAGTGACAGTTAGAAGTATGCACAGTATCCGATGTTGTGATGTACTTATAATAAAGTACTTATCTGTTTAAGTGAAGATTTCCGTGGGAAGATAAAAATAAAGCTGATTTTGGCAAGTTTGGTTGTTCAATGGTCAGGCCTAACCCCTTCAGTTGAAGTGAGTTAGACATTGCTTATTTTATATTCTGGCCTTGCCCGTCTATTGCGGTCACAGCACTTGTTTATGTCGCCTTGTGATACAGCTTCCTTCACAGTATTACTACTGAACAGTTGTGGTAGTAAACTCATGCTTAGTTTCTGAAAGATCTTAGCTACAGTGTGATTAATTAAGTTCTTAGAAAATATTTGACTTTAACAAATGGTGTTTGACTAAGATAAAGTGAAATCATTTCTATCTGGATTTGGTTTCTGACATCATGGATTTGGCTTATTTTGATACTCTGCCACCATTACCAAAAAGAAGGTAAGTATTATGCAATAATAGTGTATTTCCCAAAGTTCTTCAATCTGTATTTAGTCTCTAATATTATATCTTCATTCTCTAAAACCGAGATACATACATTGAAAAATGAAAAATTGAGATGTTCTCTCCCATTCCTTCAATGAAACATCACCATGGCAATCCTTCACTGGAGTTAGTAGTGTTAGAATGTAGTTTTTTGTGTGCTGATTTTGATAGAATATTTTCTGTGAGGAATTTGGCAACAATTTCTAAAAACTTGAGGATTTTATTATTACAACATGTTAACCAAGCTAAAGGTCAGACATTCAGTCTTGAAGGTCATCCAAAACATCTTATTTTGTTTTATAAAGAAACTCTCCTTCAAAACCAGCAGAGAACAAGCAAAGGTTTAAGTCATATTTTTAAAGGTTATTAAATGACACCTGTGACAATGTATGTCTCTTTAAAAGTGAAATCTGACTACTGTGGGTACAGTATTTTACTGATATAGGATGTAATATATCACAAGAGGACTTGGTATACTAAGAGATATAGTATACTATTTATCACAAGAGGACTTCATACACTGAGATATATAGTGTGCTGACTTGATTTACTGACTCCATACACAAAACTTTGAAAAATGGCCTTGACTTTGTGGATGTCATGAAAGCTTTGGATATTATAGTTATTTGTAGTATTGGTTCCCCAGATATGATAATTTCTTCAGAATGGCAAGAATTGTCGCCACAAAATGTTTAGAAACTTTGTTTGAAATCATGTTAGTTCTACATTTCTTAAGACATTATTTAAAAAAAAAACAAATATCTCTAGATTTTGAACAATTGTTTGTTGTAAAATTTTGTAAATCTAGGTTTTATTGGCCTGGAGCCTGATTTCCAATTTGTAACATATTTTTATCAGCTTTGATAGCTCACCATGGAACTGTACATTATCTGGAAATGTGCAGTGTTCATGGTTACCCACACTTTATGATAAAATGAAATAGAAGAGGTGCCTGTCTTATTGTAAACACTAATCATTGCTTGTCTTTTTAATTATTGATCTTTAATGCCACAATGGTCTCATTTATTTATCTACTTACAATTTGTCAAGTTTTAGTTATATCATGGGAATATAATATTTTAATCAATATATGATTGGATTGTTTACCTGTCTGCTCAGGTAAAAATTCTGTCATCAGCAGCTGACTGAAATATTCCTGGTATGCAGGAATCAATGAAAGGAAATAGGGGTACTGTCCGGGGTGATTTGGAATACTGGGTAATTGGTTTATATATGGAAGCTAGTGACATCTGTTAGTCTCCCATATGGTGTCGTTGGGGTTATTAGGATGTAGTAGAATAGAGTATTTCTTTTTGAGAGTTTGTAACCTTATGTTATGATCTTGGATCAGTGTCACAGCAGCTCTGTTCCCATGTATGCTGTAAGAAGGTAGGGATCTCTCTCAAGTTGTCTAATGCTTAAACATGAAAGGCCATTCACTGTGAAAGCATCTTGTTTTAAGGTTTTTCAGGAAATTTGAAAATGCTGAGATTGAAACCAAGAATTGAAAAAATTGAACCTTTCACATGTGGACATTAAATTTTCAAAACTGGTAGCCAAGAAGAAAGCAGGGATGTGATTTGTCTTTAGATTTCTTTAAAAGTCATTTTGTATCAGGTGTTTAGATATATATGTATAAGTGTAATGTTACTGCACATTTCATTGGCCTTGTAATAAGTAAGTTCAATATAGGATATCAGACGCATGGATGTGTTATTGTTTTCCACATTGACTTATATATTAGTGATTAATTGGTCATTTTGTGGTTGGTCTTTTATCTCTCCCCTTTGATTGTGGTCAGTTTGTGATCTCTACCCTTGATTCATGGTTAGGAAGCTGTTGTGGTCACCTTAAGTTAACAAGGAAATCAACAAGGTGAGAGCTTTTACCTGAGGCTAGGTGACACATCAAAGATTTATGTAGATAGCAAATTTATGGACAGCAAAGTGAAAATTATTTATGTTTAAAGTCATAAATGTATATAGATTACACGATTTAATACACATTATATACTTATATTTGAACATGAACCAGATTTGGGACCAATAAATGAGGTTCAAATTAGGAAATTATACATGTTCAGGGTAAACTTTACTCAGGAAACTAAAAATGTTTAATGAAAATGTAAAGGTAGCCTATTACTGTGAATCAGTATATTTAACAGTATTATTAAGAATTTTAAGTTAATACAATGTATTGAGCTTTGTGTGTCTTATAGCTGAAATGTTAAGATGTTGCTATTCTCTATGATTTGGTTGTTCCATCTACTTATTGGATGGTAATTTTTTTTGCATTATCATACCATATACAGTGTGATAGGAACAAGTGATATTTAAAATGGGTGATTATGTCCATTGTCTATAAAACCTGACTGGTAGAAAGCAGCATTGCGACATTGTCTATAAAACCTGACTGGTAGAAAGCAGCATTGTGACATTGTCTATAAAGCCTGACTGGTAGAAAGCAGCATTGTGACATTGTAGAGAGTAGCATTGTGACATTGTAGAGAGTAGCATTGTGACATTGTAAATAAAACCTGACTGGTAGAAAGCAGCATTGTGACATTGTCTACAAAACCTGACTGGTAGAAAGCAGCATTGTGACATTGTAGAAAGTAGCATTGTGACATTGTCTATAAAACCTGACTGGTAGAAAGCAGCATTGTGACATTGTCCATAAAGCCTGACTGGTAGAAAGCAGCATTGTAACATTGTAGAAAGCAGCATTGTAACATTGTAGAAAGCAGCATTGTGACATTGTAGAAAGCAGCATTGTGACATTGTAGAAAGTAGCATTGTGACATTGTAGAAAGCAGCATTGTGACATTGTCCATAAAGCCTGACTGGTAGAAAGCAGCATTGTGACATTGTAAATAAAACCTGACTGGTAGAAAGCAGCATTGTGACATTTCTTGTGTTTTTTTCTCCATAAGAAATAGTGACATCATAGACAAATGTTGACTAAAATTTCCGCCATGGCAGATGATGAATACCAAGTGGCCTTGTAATCATAAAGAAAAAGATTTTTTATCTCATGAGAAATATCAACTCTACTTTATTTAATTTCAGCATCATAACGAACTTGCCTAGGCTTATTTGTTATGATGCTGAAATTTTATATTTTGAGTTGAAAGTTGCTGATACTGAAGTGACTTAGGTGACTTTAAAAGGGTTTTTTATAACTCTTTATTCTTTGAATGAACACATCCATCTCTGAATGAAGCATTCCATTCCAAATGCTATAGGACTGATATTTCCCATACATGTAATCTGGGGTCAGATGATGAGATAAATACAAGTACATTTAGTGATTGATGTTTGACATTATATGAGATGATATTTTATACAATGTAAATTAGATGTAATAGCTGTGTCCTATATAGTTTTTGGATGTGATCTTGTATTTAATGTAATGTTGAAACTGGTGTGTACTAGTTAAAAGTCAATTTTTAGGTCAGAATATTTCTATTGAAGTAGAAATGCTGCATAATTGAATTATTTGGGAAGATGGTTTTTATGGCTTTGTTTGGATAAGGTTATGTGTCTACTTATGTAGCATTGTTACTTTTTCACAAGGAATTATTAACATGACTGAACATGAACATTATTGAACTAAATATTTAAGGGGGTCCATAGTACTTTCATAAGATGCTTCTGGATAGCTGAGCAATTGAATTTGCATATATTCCTTTGCAAAGAAGCTTTATATGTAAATGTAACAGCATTTTGTTTTTGGTTGGGTTAAAATGCCATTGAACATCTGTCTAAAACATGTGTGTGTCTTAGGTCTGGTAGAATTTAATGATCACCAGAATCAAATCACTAATTAATTATACCTGCTTTATTTGTCTGTTTTATTTATATTTTAGACTGAGTTAATCAAGGTCAAATATTTACTTGGTGATTAATACACCATTTCTGACTCACACAATTATGAATATTTAATGATTTTTTTTACCTATGTGGATTTTTATTGTAATATTGACATAATTTATCCATGGCCTTTATGCCAATTATCTGTTGAATTTGAAATATTTTGGTGTAATGGAATCACAGCACAACAGAATAGGTAGGCATTCAACATTTCTTGATATCATCTGGTTGGAATTCTATAATAATCCAATCTTAATCTTATGTTTTATTAGATAAATCCACAGAGGAATTTAAGATTACAATACAGCATATCTTTGTTATATTTGACGTGGGAAGTTCAGAAGTCATAACAAAGCAAAATATTAATATTATATAGTAGTACTTATATGGTGAGATTTATACATGCAAATACGATTACTGAAGTGAATTTCTAAGCTTTTAATTTTAGAACAAAAACATTCTGCATTGCTCAGGGCATATTGAACTAAAAAGATTATAAAAAATCTTTTCACAAAATATTTAAGCTTAAAAATTTGCAAAGATTTCAAATAGTTTTTTGTACTAGGCTACCCTGGAGTCTTATTAACTTGTTACTCTCTTTAAGTGCAAGTTTCTTAATTCTTTTGTACTCATGACATAGGAATAAACACTTACTATACAAAACATTGTGACGTCCATTTGTTAAAAAGGTGATTGTCAAGTTCCCATGTTAGTGGGCAGAACTAAGCTATTATAATCCTCTC
Source organism: Perna viridis (assembly GCA_037379345.1). Taxonomy (NCBI): domain Eukaryota; kingdom Metazoa; phylum Mollusca; class Bivalvia; order Mytilida; family Mytilidae; genus Perna; species Perna viridis. The sequence continues at coordinate 3,854,431 of CM074520.1, forward strand.
AATTAGTACTATGTAATTATTACCTATTCTACTGTTCTGTCCAACATCAAAAGAAATTTCATAATGATCTTTATTTTGTATTGTTACAATGTATACAGTAAATATTATCAAACTGACCCCCTTGGTATGGATGACACATGGTTGTGAAGTTTGGGTCTGGTCCAAGAGAAATATTACTAGGATTTGAATCAGTTGTTTAAACCATTTAAACAGTTAGTACCATCAGGTACTGGTAGGACATATTTTAGTTAGACCACAAAAGTACGGGAAATTATTTAATAGTGATCATTACAATTGGTACAAAATGTTGGATATGGCATATTCTAGGACTAAATACTTCTTTGGGTAAGCTTTTGTTATAATTGTAAGAAAGTAAACTGTTGTGCTTGATACAGGTGTTAGAAATTTTTTTTCTATATTTTGACGAAACAGATACTAAACAAATGTTCTAAAGTTATGAAGTTGATGTTCCCATGAGTGAAAAATTCTTTTCTTTGTGAAATCTCAAATTGTAGTATATTAAATAAATTCTAAATGATAGTTTCTATTAGAAGAATAAGTATTTCTACATTATCATGACTTGAGTTTTGAAGGGCATTTTATATAAATCCCAGTTGCGTTCCCCCTCTTCCATCTTTAGGAAGCCTTAGATTGTGTTCCATTGAGAGTTCTCTCCCCCTCTTTCATCTTTAAGGGAGCCTTAGATTGTGTTCCATGGAAAATTCTCCCCTCTTCAATCTTTAACGAAACCTTAGATATTGTTCCATTGAGAATTCTGGCCCTCTTCCATCTTCTGTAGACTACAGACACTATAAACATGTTCTATTAACTGGTGGTCTACTTTGATGTATGATTGATACATGTATCCTGGGGCCATCATTCCAAGGCACATATCTACAAACTTGTACTATTATAGACCCTGTATTTCTCATATATTTCAGAAACAATATCTTTATTTTTTCTGAATGGAAATTTTAGCATTTATTTCCTTTTTTATGTAAAATGATTTTTTTTTTTCAGAAAGGTTTATAATTAAGACATTTAGTAAGAAACTTGTCATGCATTCAAGTTTGAATTTAGAAGATACAAAATTCCTTGCTACATGTACATGCCTATTATCAAAGTTTTCAGAATAATTTCAAATTTACACTTTTGACCTTTATCACATATTTGTGAATTAAAAAAAAATCTTAAATGGTATTTTGGCCTAAAGTGTTTTTAATGGTTAAAACTTGACACAGTCTGATTAAGATTTGTGTATAATCTTCACGATCTATGGCTTTATTTATATTCATATCAATTGTCATTCACCCCTTGTAAAAACTGCCTTAAAGGATTATTGACTTGATAGTCCAAAATATTTTAATATGAAAAATAACAAAATCATGAAAAATCCAATAAAAAATGTAGTCTCCAACACAAAAATGCTTTAAAATATTGATAAATTGATATTTGTTCTAAAGATTTGAGATATTGCTTAATATTATACCACAAAAATGAAGTCCTAAATTGTGAGTGATTTTCTATGTTTTTTTTAACCCTATAGAAATTATTTCCATGTATTTATCAGCCTAAGATTACTAATAGGTGTTACTATCAAACACATAATAACAGTAGGGGAGTACAATGGACTAACTATAGATCTGAAGATTTGTGGTCCATTAGAGAAGTCCTGGCCCACAGGGGTCAACATAGTGACATTCCAATTGAGATTTCAGAACTGACCTTTGACTGAACTGATAACCTCTTGGGTTATACTTCTGCTTTATTAAGTCTTGGAAATTTAGTAAATCAAAATCTCTTCTCAACCATGTGATCAATTTGATTAGAAAGTGTCTGTGAAAATACATGCATATTCTTATTGTCAGGATCGTTTTAGTGTGAATTATTATTATTATTTGGATTATTATACTGTGAAATAGAATGGAATTTTATCCATTATTTTAAGGAATGATGATTTGATATAGAGTTTGACCTCAGGGTTTTCATTCTACCATGACTCTGCAGCAAGTGCACAGCTTGCATTACTGTACATAAAATAATATTGTTAGTTAGTCACTATTTGGAATTATCAAAGGGAGATAACTAATACTATAACCAGTGTAAGTTGGAACACAGCTGGTCTATCTTTTGACTGTTCATGTATTCATGTATTACTCTGTTGGATGATGTTTCATCTAGTAACTTGTAAATGGTAAAGATTTCAGAAATGGAGTATGTATGTACTGTTGTATCTAATATCTATTACATGTATTTGAAAAAGATTAGCTGGACATGGTTGATAATATCTTAAATAAAAACCTCCATTTAGTATGAATTTTAAATTAAGTAGGATTTTTTGGCAAAGCACATTAAATTCTGTATTCCAATTATTAAGCTTGATTATTGAAAAGAAATCTCAGTGTAAGAGTGATGAGGAAAGTAATATCAGACCATGAGTCAGCTGTCTAATTTGATAGGAAAGTTAATTGGTCAATTATCAGGGGAAAATAACTTTGTCCACTTGATGCTCAATATTGAGTCATGATAGTTTTCTGATATTGCCAATTTAACACTTGTTGGTATTTTCTCTAAGCTGGGGTAATCTAATTCTCCTCATAGAAAAAGGCAATTTAATCTAATACATTTAGATTTTCATTTTATGATGTTGACTAATGGAAGTTTCTTTATATAAATTGTCACTCAATACTTTGTATTCATTCACGGAGCAATGGATGTAAAATCTATTGGGTATTTGATTACACATGTATTTCTGAATTCTGCTGATTTATAATAAAAAAACTACAACTTGACCAATAAAATTTATAGCATTAAGTGCCTCAAAAACAATTAGGAAACAATGGCAGTGTTGTAGGATTTATCTTGTTTTACATTTCATGTTAATGATTATTTTTTCTTTCAGTCCACGAATGGGTTCCTCTAGTATATACCAGAACCTGATGCAAGAACATAGTGGATACAGAAAACCCTTGCCTCCACCACCACCGACAGATGATGACAAGCCTCCAGAACTACCCCCACGGAATTATCGAAAGGATGCATCACAGTCGGACTCACAGCTCCTTCCACCTAGACAGGCCTACCAACAACCACCTCAAGAAGAATCTCATGAAAAATATGTGGAACAGTTACGCAAGTTTTCAAGAAGATATTCTGAACAGCAGTCTGCTGCTGCCATGATGTATCTATCATCAAAACAGCCACCAACACATGTAACACAATCCTATCCTAAACCTGAAGTCAAAGCATTTGAGGCAACTCAACCTCAGGTTGCAACCTCACCTAATACTCATGAGAGTCCAAAGTTACCAGCACACCACTCATCGCAAGTAAATAATGTTTCACCATCATTCTCCAATCACAGTCCATCTTCATCAAGTTACGATGTGAGAGGTGAGAAACATGAAACAAGACAGAGGCCACCAAGCCCACGACACAGCCCAACTGTTAGGCATGCTAATCATTGTCTGAGTCCAACTGATAGGCAGCCAAGCCCTCAACAAAGTTCATCAACAAGACAAATTAGTCCACATCACAGCCCACAATCATCAATATTAAGACAGATTGGTTCCCCAGATCCACCACCCCCTCCCACACCAATGAAGGATGGAGTTGAATATGACCAGGAGTTACCTCCCCCACCACCTGAGGTCATGCAAGAAAAAGATCAGGTTAATGAAAGGTAAGTTTAGGTTGAATATACTTTTTTAATTATTCATTTTTATGAAACTGAATTATGCCTTTAAATAGGGTAATGACCACAAACATTACTGGTTAAGAACCTTTTGAGAATAAACACATTTTACATTCATGTGAACTTAAAATGAACCATTACAAATGGCATAAGGGAGATAACTCTATCATATTTACTGGTCTCTAATTAAGGAATTTGATCATAACCAGACTGTGTTTAGAGAAGATAAAACAGTTTACTTATCTCAACATACCAAACTATTTTAAGATGTTTGACATTTGATAACAAATGTTTTAATTACAGCTACTGTTTATTTTAAGGCTGTGGTTTATATAACCAGAAGAGCTCTGAAGCTAGGAAATATTTCTATTTTCAATGGCAAACATATTAAAATCTAAACAAATTTGTTAGATGTTTATTGCTGAAAAGTTTTCAAATGCACATTTAAAATCACATTATTCAAGTAACATATCAGAGATTCTCCTTAAATATCTTAATCACAAAAAGAGGAGTTGAATTTAGGGTAAAAAAAATAGACAATATTTTATTTTATAAACTTAAGACACAAATGTGTACAAGAGGACATGTACAAAGCATACAAGTAAAAAAAAAATTGGCATCATCTGATTAGTGGTCGAAAAGTCTTGAGTTTTCTAATTGAGGTATTAAACTAATTGGGATAAATTTGATGTATGTCTGGAAGTTAATTAAGGTCTATCTTAATCAGCCTGTCCATTGCAAGGTCAAGGTTCGGGTCATGGAAGGGGCACCTGTTTCTCTTTTGATGTTAATTTGATTAGTAAAGGCAAGTACTGCAGCAGTATAGTCTGGGATTGACTAATTACAACACAGCTGGTTTATATATTATAACACCATAGTTTACTTTTGTCTTCTCTGTTACACCATCACCTGTAATCAGAATGCCATTATATTTGTCTTGTCTGGTATACAGACACATGCAGTGCCAAATTATATCTCTACAAGTGTCTGATATTCTGTAAGGAGAAACTGCCTCTTGGTTGTCACAAAACAGATTTAATGTGAAAAATGACATTGTTTTTGGTGACAATATAGTGGTATACTTCAGTTTTGCTGGCTTGAAAGATATTTTTACAGGATGTCAGTAAAGGTTGACTTCTGGATTTAAATGGGTCCATTACATCATATTGTGTTTTGAAATGAGAGTTTCGCTACTTAATGTCATTTATGTCTTAATAAGCCATATCCTCTCTACATGTACTTAAACAGCTGTTGGTTGTAAAGTGCAGATCCCTGGGTGCAGATAGCATTGAATGTAGCACTTCATTGTGGATTTTTTCATAGCACTTATTGTTTTTGAGAATGGTTTCATTTTCTGCTGTTTAGACATTGTTCTCGATAATTCTGTGTGCAGCTGGTGACTTTACCATCATTGTGATGTGTACGTTTATATTGAACCAAGACTGGATTTCGAGACTGGATTTTGATGCACTGAATTGCCTGTATTAGTCACACTGTTTAGTGTGTTATAGTGATAATATTTAGATAACTTGTGGATATCTCTCTGGTAGGTCAGCTAAATAACAGGTGCTTGTTTATATGGTGTGAAATTGATGGTCAGTTTCTTAGATTAGATCAAAGCTAACTTTGACAGAATCCATTGGTGTATTGCCTGTATGACCTGCTTTCCTTCTTATCTGTTGTGGAATTTCACTCAGCAGCAGGCAGAACATCTGTTTCACAAACAAGATTCAGTTCTTTGTTGCGTGAGTCCTTCTGAGAGGGTGATTGTATGGCAGCCATGTAATAACCTAGGAATGTTTTTTTGTGGATTATTAAATTAATAGTGCTCTGAACCCTTTTAAGGATGAAAGTGGATTTTTGCTTTACTTGCTGTGGATCATAAGGTACCTCTGAGGATCATTTAGATAGGTTATTATGGTTTAAAATAAAACCAGTCTTTGGTATTCTATGATGGCATGTTTAATGTGAAATTCAAAACCAATGCTAACTTGTTGCATGAAGAATGTTGTTTACATGATGTGTTTTGAGAATTGTGTTGACATTCTGTTGGTACATTGAGATACCAAGCCGGAATGGTTAGAAAGTCTGACATTTACAAAATAGTTTGTCAGCTGGCCAAATGGTACATAGTATTTGGACATCTTATTCCATTTAGAAGGATTTGCAATTCTGATATGGCATTAGGGTTAAATATTGAATAGGAATATTTGAGGTGACTGCCATAATTACAGGCATTGATCATGATTTATGGCTTAAATTCCATCATTAATGCTACACACATTCCAGGCTCAGAATTTACACGTGGTGTCTTTCCTGATTCTATGAAATAATGATTTGCACAGGGAAAGGTGTTAAGGCTCACCAATGTGACTCATTTCTCTTTGTTTAGGGAGGGTTTTATCTCTGTAACATCAGGTAAAACTTGTGGGATTATTCTACAAAACTGCATCAATAAATATTGGATTAAATTCTACAGGTGAAAACAAGAAATTTTGACCGCCAGGTGAAACATTTTTCTTCTAGAAACTTTGGCTTTGTGTATGGCCAGTTTTATGGATGTATATTGGTCAATAATTTAATGGAAATATGTATATACATTTGTCCTGAGGGCAAACTAGTTGTGACCATTTGAAGTACAGACTTATGATTGGTTGAAATGGTTGACTGAGTGGTGATATGAATCAAATCTACACCGCCAATTTTGTACTGATTTTATCATTAATTTTTCAATGAAAGGTTTTTATCATATTTTATAAAATTGGAATGGACTGAAAAGAATCTCTGTGCTTCTTTGTGTTTTAATGGTCACTAAATGTCATGTGGATTCAGTGAGGATGTATTAATCTATTTGAAGTGGATAAATTAATTTTGATTTTCGAGTGGATCACTTGAATGTGAAAGGACATGGTGATGTATGCTAGATATCAAAGATGGGGTTTAAAGTAAGTCAACCACGAAAATAAGTATATGACTGGGAAAAGTTTGTTTGGGATCCTTCTTTTTGCAGTACTTTTGCTGGTGAAAAGATTTTAACAAAAAATGGGGGAGGAGGAGGAGGAGACAAAATGAAAATTAAGAAAATCTGCAGATAAATTTCTTTTGCACTATAACCTGAATAGCTTCATTAAACAATTACCAATTACATAATTCCCATTTTTTAGGCACAATTAAACTTTTATATATAAATATTTGCATTATTGTAATGATAGGATAGCTTTAGAAAGTACATGTAGCTGTTATTACAGATGCAAAAATAATGATGTTGTAGCTACATGTACTTGGAATGACATTGTTGATAATTAATGACCAATTATTTGCTAATTATTAACACATACAGAACACACTGGTCATCACAATCCATGTCAGGGTATATCACAGTCTCCTAACATTAGTAATACACTTATGATTAACATGTTACAGGAATATTTAGAGACAGTATAATCTCAAGAATCTAAGAATCATTCATCTGTAACAGGGTTATTATGTCTTACCATTGATTTGCATATCTATCAATAAAAAAAAAAAACAAAAAACTTTTGTTTACACATTGCGGGATTGCTGGTTTTGACATTTTTTGCTTATCTATACAAAAGTGCTTATAAAAACTGAAGTATTGATATTTTCTTGTAAATCTTTACTGAAAATGAGTTTTTGAGTAAAACATTTTGTTTTTCTAGGTTCTCTGATGATTCATACCTTTCACATAAAACCAAAGGAGATACCAGACCAATCGGACAATACAATCGATCGGCAACATCGAGTGATGTCACCAAGGTATCACCAGAAACAAACAATAATAAGGTGGAAAAACCACCACGGAAACGTCTACAAAAGGTATGGCAACCACCAACCAACCAAGCAGAACAGAACAATGATCAAAGTTCAGTTCCACGGTTTTCAGCAGCAGAAAGCCGTGTAAATCCTAATGTGATTAAATCAGTGGCAAAACCATTGGACAAAAACCATGTTCAGCCCAGACCACTGGGTAGTTCTTGCAGTGCAAGTGCTCTACTAACACCTAGACCTTTCATGGCAACTAAAGAACAACAGAAAGAGAGTCAGTCAGCTGAGAGGCCTTCAGTCAGGGATGCCATATCTTGTTATGAGAGCAAGTCCACACCTGATAGACCAGAAAGGTTTACTGCATCAAAATATCCATCTAGTTCTCAGTTCAATAATTCTAGAACCAGTAATGACAGAGTAGATTTTAATGCTACTAGTGATTCTGTTCGGAGGTTAAGTCATGATAACTTAAAACAAAATACAGACAATTTTAACACAAGTGTTCAAGATGGCGTTTCTAGACTGACATTTGAAAGTGACCCTATGTCTCCAAGACGGACTTCATTCCCACCTGACAGGCATAAAATTAACTTGATTGGGAAATATGGTGATGATCCAAAAGAGGATAAGAAACAAATTCCTCATTCAGAATACAATGGGAATATAACTTTACCAGAAAATCTCCATTCTAATTCGTACATTTCGTCAAGTGATAGAAGCAATTTGCATCACCGGAGCAATGAACATGACATTCGTAGCCATTCAAATTCACATATGTCTTTCAATCCTAGTCCAGAACAATTCTCAGATAATAGTGTTAAAGACCAAGAAATACAATCTTGTCATGTGCGACAAAGATCACAAGAGGAATTAGAGTGTGATGAGAAAGTATCTGAGATTGTCAAAAAGGACGAAACTCTAAAACAGGTGCTACAAGTAGACAATAAAGGGCGAATGGACTTTATGAATGGAATATTTCCTATGGAAGAGCCAGTGCGTCATCATCAGTCACCACGACATTCTCCACAATCTTCCACTGTTAGAGAGGGTGATGAAGTAAACAGACAGAAGGAACAAAAGTCACCATTGTAAGTAAACATAACAGTCATGTTGGTACATAGAGCAAATTTTTAAAACTAGAGTGTTTTTAATTGTTCTAAAATCCTGGTATTGTCACTGTCTCTTTCACACAATGTTCAGATAAGTAGGGTTCCACTGTCGCATGACTGTATTAGAAATCTATATGAAGCCACAATGGTAGTGTTCATTTTATCTTAATTTGAAGACTTTGAAAAATACGGGACCAAAATAGCCATTATCATTGGGTGAGTTCAAGACACAGGGTTTAGCTTTGAAAGTGCTCTAGCCTGAAGACCTTTGACCCCATTACAATCAGAGCTACATTTCTATGGTCTTTAAATTGGAGGAATATGACTATGGTAAACAAGATGCCCCTTTTATTCTGTGGGCACAAGTTTAAAGGCTGATTTAACACCATTCTTTTGTCATTCAATGGATTATAATGGCCAGTTTATTGTGTTGACCATAGTTTATTGCCTAATTAACTGGACTTGTTTCACAGCTTCAAACATGTCTGTGTATGTCTGAAACTAAAATGAACTGTTCAAGTTATCAATATAAATAAGCAAGAATTTGTTATTCTGTCCAGGCTTAAAACTTAAATTATTTTGCTTGATATTTGTTTCAATGCTTTTTGTTAATTAAACTTGAAGCATATATTTTGATATAGAGTTACTTCCCTTGAAGGTCAATAAATTTCCAATAAACAAGTGGCTATTATGAAAGGGGACAATAGAATAGATAATCTCCCCATTCAGTATGTTCAGAGAAGGTTAAATACCACTGTTATCCTCCATTCTTTACCTCCATCTTGGTTTTATATTTTGTCATCAGGTAGGTCCTGTTTAATGGCTTAGCTTGTTTGCTTCAAATAACTCTAGGAATGTATATATATATTTACATTTTTATTGCCATACATGTACTTTCATGTTACTACACTTATAGAATATGATTTCATGATATTTCTTTTGTTCTTACAAGCATGAAAAAAAAAACATTTCTGAAAGTGGTGTTAATTGTATTTTTTTTTAAACTTTTTAATCTGGATGGATTTTACCACATTTCATAGAAATAAATGATCACATTTATTGTCTTGTATTTTCTCATTAAGGTCTTGTATTAGCCCAGGCACTATTACAAGTTACCCTTCAATATATTTACTCAAAAGTTCATTGCTCCAAACTGAAAAATGTCATCATTGCTGTATATTCAATGATGCATCAAATACCTTCAGTTTTGTGAAGGTTTATTGACTGACTTTCCACTGTCTTATAAACATTGTTTCAATGGAAGATAACCATCTCTATTTAATTTGACTTTGTGTTAGTGTTGGCAGGTCTAACCCACAACTACCTGCCTGAACTGATTTGCCATCGGTATCATGACTTTTTTTATCAGACATCTAAAGCTTTTCTTGTCTCATGATCTAAGGCCCGAGTTGCTTAAAATTGACTAGCATGCTGCCCAGTAACTAGAGATATTGGAAAGGAGGGTTCAGAAATGTAACATTCAAGTTTCACATTCTGTTTTTGCTTTGATGAACATAGGTCAAATTACATGTACCAGTTCTGATGAAAACAATGTCAAGTGATTTAAATGGTCTGTATACATATTTTACCTTCCATTAGACAAGATTTATAGTTTAGCTTGTGTGCTCAAATCCACTTTCATATATTTTATGCCAATACAAATATTTACATGCCCTCACCAAAACTTACTAGAATTATAAATTTATTATACCAATTCTTTATTTCAGGGACCCTTCTTCCTTGCCTGCTGGTTACTTCAAGTCTTCACCTAAAGCTAAGATAGAAATGGACATGAGAGAAAAGAGTGATGAATTTAACCAGGAGAAAGAAATCAAAGACCCAGATACTCTCATTAAAACTAAGGTAGGTTGGTGTGATTAGGTGACATGGATAGTCGTGGTATTGTACAAGGGAAAAAAACTAGAAAATGGAGGACAACCTTGCACAATCACCAGTTTCTATATTATTGTTGAAATTTTTCTCAAAAATCATAAAAATATTATATTGATATGTGCAAAGATTTTTTAATGAGAAGTTTTATGATATTGCAACAGGAGTGTAGAGCAGTTCATAAGCCCCAAACAAATAATTCTGTATATACCGTATGCTATACCTTAAACCTGTAAAATTTAGGCTAAACATTTTTAAATCAATTTTTTGGGCACCATGCTATTTGGCCTCCCTCCCTCTTATAACAAGCCATATGACTCACACTGTCAATACATATTCATATGCTATGCCTCAGTAATGTGAGTTATACATCTGAACTTCGATAGGTAAGCTAAATATTAAAAAAAAAAAGAGTACATTACAAATATGAATTACTTTCTTATTGTATATGATATGATGTGTTTCTCTTATTTTGTAGGAAGAGCTTGTGAGAAGTATACAGAAAAAAGTAGAAAAACTGAAAGAAGGAAAGAATGAATTACAGAAAGAGTTAGATGAAGTAGATGATATGGGTCGTAAGGTAGGTTACAACACCATCATAATGCTTTGATGTACTTATTTGAAAACAAATAAATTATAACAAAACTCAGGGAACTGTACTACGTTCAATTTTTCACACAGATTATTTCTATCAGATTTCAATAAGTAAAGATGGTATTGATCATGGGTGAATATAACCTTGATATTGTACAGTTAAGGAAGGGAGACAACCTTTAGATAACTCTGTAGTGAACTGTACATTTATAATTTTCAGGTTGTAAAATTGGTCCAGGAGAAATGCCGAACACAACAAGAGAAGGACAAATTTGGTTCTTACATCACAGATATGGAGAAGATAATCAAATTACTCCTTAAACTATCTGGTTTACTGGCTCGAGCTGAGAATGCTCTACAAAGTTTACCAGAGAACTCTAGTCCTAGTGTGAAGGTATGTTATGGATCATTTCTTTTTTTTCTTGGCAAGTGATTGATTTTTCACAATTTTTGCAAGAGTGTAAATATTGCAAAAATTATTGTTGTAGAAAGTTATTTGTTATGAATGATAGATCTTTATACAATACTATTTGTTAATGATAAATAAATTCTCATGGACTAGGTTGGCAAAATGACGTACTAAAATGCACAAAAACTAGAAGCTTTCCACTAGTGTTAATATCTAAACATTGCTGTAATGAAGTGCTGTGTTTTGATCTGATTGAATTGTGGAATTGAGATAAAGAGGAATGCCACATCAGTATCAGATTTAACAAAACAGTTAAAAACTGGGGGAACATTGCTTCCTTGATATTGTTATTCAAAGCATTCCCCTTAAATAAAGCAGCATTAGACAATGTTTTTTTTTCAATACACCCTATCCTTATGACCTTGATTTTAGAAGGTACAATTCTACTGACCTGCTATACTCATTACATATACTTTATAATATATCTATGTATAATCATCACAAGTTCATGTTTACATGTTTATTTAATTATTGAAAAAAAAAGGATTGAATTAATTTTATAATATTTTTAACATTTGTTTCTACAGAAAATGGCTGTGGACAAGCGGGACAGACTGCAAGAACAGCATGAAGAAGCCAAATCTCTAAAGGAAGATATTGACAAGAGAAGTGCTCAAGTTGCCATATTTCTACAAGAGTGCCTGTCAGAAGCAGAGTTTGAAGATTACAAATATTTCGTACAAATGAAATCAAAATTGACAATAGAAATGCAAGAATTTGATGATAAAATAACACTTGGTCAAGAACAAATTCTAGGCTTAAAACGGAACATTCCTGGAAAGTGATGGTCAAATAGAAGTTTATTTATAGCGCAGTATGTGATAGTATGTGAGTAAAACATGTGAGTTGTGTGTGTGTTTGTGTATGTGTGTGTTTGTAATTGTATATGAGTTGATTCTGTATGGTATAGATTGTCTAAGGCTAAGTATTAGCTAAAGGTATGCAAGTGTAAGTCACCATTCTGTCCATGTCATTATAACATTTTATTAGATGCTAGTAGAAGTCATTGGTGTATGTTTTAATCATATTAATTTTAAACATCATTGTGTAGTTTATTTTTTTCATTTTAAACTGTTTTACAGTATACTCTAGTTGATTTTATGCATTTCTTGTCTTTTTCCTAAAACATTTTGGGCATCATATGATATTAGAACATTTTAAAATGACTGCAAAATATCAAAATACTGTATGTTCACAACTACGCATTAATATATATTTTTAAAAAAGATCAAAAACCATTTTATCATACTACAGAGAAACCTGTCTAAACCTTTCACTGAATAAACTGGTAACCTGTCTATTATGGATAGTTTCCATGCATTTTGAACCATCTATCCAAGCCAAGTACCAGTCAGTTTATAAAAAAAGGTTTGGTTTAGACAGAATTCACTGTAGATACACCATCATTATTTTAGGAGTTCTGTAAATACTGTAAATACAAACACTATAGCTAATTGTAAATGGAGATTCTCACCTCGGTAAAGGGGACATAACTCTATCGTAATCTTTATTCCATCTACATTTTTAAATAATTGCAGCTTATAGTATTATTGTTTTCATAATTTGATTTATGCAATCCTTTTTTAATCCTTATTTGTTGAAAAATGTTATAAACAACAAATTCAATACATGATTTGTAAAACAGCAGTTTTTAAGAAAACATTCAGGTCATTTCAGGAGGCATATTCTTTAAGTAGAATTGGTATGAATCTTATTTTTATATATCTTTTACATTCATGGGGGATAAAAAGATAATTAAATTCCAAGCTTCTATCATTATACAATAAATATAACAGGCTTGATTCTTGATATTATCAATCTGCACAAAGGTTACCTAAATTTTTTTTTAAAATGTTTGTATCATAGATATAAAGTACTATGATTTAGTCCTAATCAAATGAAATAATTCATTTTATTCATGATTAAATTTGATTTGTGGAATTTACTTTCAAGTTGAATTGGGTATATTTAACACTGCTTCTATCTTACTAGGGCATTAAAGACATGGCATCCTTCCTCACCATAATTGATGAAAAAGTATAGAAGTTTCCCCAATTTCTACATTATACTGCATGTTATTGAGAAACACTGAATATCATTATATTGTCAGATAGCATTGAGACATATTATTTATGTTTTTTTTTTTGGTGCCTTGTTAATGTATGATATGTGGTATGTTATGATACTTCAACAAATGTTTTAATTTAAAAAGGAAATAAAACATTTAATGTTGACTTTAATTTTGTGTTTCTGTTTTACCCAGAGGCATAGCATTCAAATCTGGATTGGTATGGCGAGAAGGATGCCTTGCTAGGGGATTCTTGGAACAGTTGTAAAATACCCTATTTTAAAAAAAAATTTGACAAGAATTTTAGGTATGGCATGTTTTACCAATGAGAATTATAGGTAGGGCGCTAATCATACCTTCAATACGGACTCTACGCGCCTGTGACCTGTTTACACTTTTGAAACAAAAGTTTCCATATGTTAAATGTTGTCTAATAATATTTTCGAAGTTTGTATAAAAATGAGGCATGAAGGAGTCTTTACTGTACTTTTGGGAGACGTCCGAGTTTGAGAAGATTGTTATGAAACGCTCTTACACTACCTATCAGGAAACTCCACTTAAGACGAACAACCCGGTCTTCAAGATTTTATATCGACCTAATTCTTGTCTTTTAGCTAAACCTAGAAAAAAAATTAAGGAAGTAGAATTTTTATCTAACAAAAAGAAACAGAAAAAATGAATGATAAAGGAAGGGTGAAGAACATTGTTAAAATGATATGTATTGAACACCGAACAATATAGATGACTAAACATTTTGGTGATTTCTCTCTGAAAGTATTTTCTATTTCGATTGAGGTAATATGCTGGTGCATTTGTCGCCTTTTACCATATAATTCTTTTTACATAGATTAATATAGCCTCCAAGCATGAAATATAAAAGGGCCTTCAAAAAGTACATGTAGTAAAGATGCTGTTCCCAAGTTATTATAAGTCGAAGATAACTACAATAAGGCTAATTTATTCTGACTGAATCCATAAACTTTATTCTCTATAAATTCACATATTTCCGTAAACAAAAAATAACATGGCCATCAAATTGTAGCTTGACATTTTTATTGCTTTGCCGATATGGGGAGTGAAGTGTGTTACTGTGACATTATTGACCGATATGGAGTGTTTTGTTTCCAATATTACAAACGACTTCTATAATATTGGAATTGTTCCTCTTTATCTAGACTTGACAATTAACCAGCACACGACTTACCATTTCGGAGCATATTAAGTTCACCCGGAATATACGTATTTCTGATATGTGATATATGTTTACAGTGCAGGATCCGTATGGGCATCTACTAGAGTTAAAAATTCTACGGCATGTATCGGGAGACTCGCTATTCAAAAACAAGGCTGAGTGCTGATCCCGTCATTGAAGATGTCTAGGATAGTGGTAATCAATTCCAAATTACACTCTTCTTGAACCCTAAACCTAAATATCCAGGAGGATGTACTTATCAAGATGGTTGATGACTTGAGTGTGCATCACATACTCTAGTGCCTTAAACATGGTGATAAGAGAAACTGGGGGGGGGGGGGGTAATCGGTCCCCTCTCTTGAAAATTGGGCTAAAAAAGGCCATTTTCTAATCTGGTATATGTCCTTGGTTCAATGATGTGTCTGCATCTGCAAAAAGTACTTCAAACCCTCTTTCTCTGTGTAATATCCTTTCTAAAGGTCCCAAGCACCGTGAACCACGCTCCACAAATTGGAATTATAACTTTAAAGTTCTTATCGATGCCGTCGAGGTCTATGCAAGAAAATAGATAAAACGAGAACAAGAAGATATTGATTCTCTGTCAGTGTGGTTAAAGGCCGTGAAGTCTTTAATTTTGAAACGAATGAAAGTTTTAAGTGAGTGCCAAGGCTACATCCGTTTTCAAAGACCCCGATGTAGCAAAAACATTGTCTACTATACATGACAAGTATGTTGTCGTAACAGCAGACAAAGCCCAAAACAGCATTGTTTTTGTCTGCAAAAAGTTTACATCCAATGTTTATTATCAGAGATAGACGTAGAAAATAATAGCAGTGATAAGGCCTTTACTGCTACCACACTCTCCAAAGAAGAGATTGTGGAAAACCATAAATCTATGCTATCCTCTTTTGGTCTCTCTACCAGGGACGATGATTGTGATTTACCGTCTATGTACTGGATTCCTAAACTCCACAAGAATCCATACAAATAACGTTTCATAGCTGGATCAACAAAACCTTTTTCAAAACTTCTAACTTCTATACTCACAACTGTCAAAGAGGGTCTGCAGTCCTACCACTTGTTTTTGGGCTTTGTCTGTTGGTACGACAACATATACGTCATGTATAGTAGACAATGTTTTTGCCAATCGGGGTCTTTGAAAATTGATGTAGCGTTGACACTCATTGACCTACTTAAGACTTTCAAATTTTTCAAAAAATGAAGACCTCTCAGCCTTTACCCACTCTGACAAAGAATCAATGTCTTCTTGTTTTTGTTTTATCCATTTTCTTGCTTAGTTCTCCACGGCATTCAAATGAACTTTCAAGTTATAATTCCGTGACCGGAAGAACCATATTTGAATGGAGAGTTTTTGCAAGAACAGTCATTTGGTTTAGCCTTGAAGTCCTCAATCACGAGGCAATAGCCTTTTATAATTGAAAATTTTGGATGCAATAGGTATAAGAAGTATAAGAATATGAAATAATCAGTATTGATTTGTCTTTGAAATACGGGGGAATTTTGTACGTGACGTTTTTGTGATGGCGGATGTTTGCCAAATTAATTGCAGTTATACCTTTGTTGACAAACGGTAGTGGAAGAAATGATCGATTTTCTTTATCTTGACCTTTAACACAAACTGGTTTAAACAGTCTATGAAAACCAATATTCAAAATGATGACTACAAGTCAATATAATGATGAGGTAGGTTCAGAAACAGGAGTGTCAAGACTTGTTTTCTAAAGGAAGTGAAGTAGAGTGAGAGATAGAGAATAGAGTTTAGCTCGAATGTGATGAAGTCCAAGAGGTTTTTGTATGAAAGGAAAAAGACAATCTATGGAAATATCATGCATTTTAGGTGATGTATAGTGGCGATGGATGACCATGACTCCTTATCCGTCTTGGATTTTTGTCAAGTAAATTCATCCCATTTATGTTATTGTTATATTGGCTTGAAATGTTTCCTATACTTTTGATGTTGTCATTGCACCCGTAAGGTATTGTAGTATCTGGAAAAGCAGAGAATGCCTATTCTACCGATACATCTGGTCCATGCTCCTAGTTTTTCGAGGAGTTCGGATTGCTCATTTATTTTTGTTTCTTTTGTGTAATTTTGGTTAATTCATGTTCTTTTTTGTGTAGGTGTTGTTTCCCTGCCTAGTCTATATCCTTAGAATATACCAGTATTCTTATTTTAATTCCGCTTGAATCTTGGGTTCCTTGATTACTCGTCCTCTCATATTTACAGTGGTATTTCTACTTATAAAAATAAAACCCGTCACCTCACGTCCATATCGAAATGCAAAAGCATGCAAACATAAGCTGCGAAGCATAATTGTCCCTCTTTGTTTAGATATTAGTATTAATGATATCAACTACAACTGCCATGATCGACAAGTTAATGATTTCAATTGTCAAAATAAGTAATGAGAAATTAAAATGTAAGGTAAGATTTGGTAAAAATTATAAAAACAAATACAAGAAGAGGTTTCATTTTAGTTAGAGCATATATGGTCGTGCTCCGGTATTTCAAGAGTCGGAGTCTTGCTACAAGTCTTTCTTTGTGGTATATCTTAACTGTTAACTATTCACTTTCTATCTATTGTACTGCAGATGGGTAGACGTGTAACAAGTTTACCTTTGATTGTTTGATTGTAATTTTTATTCTGTCGGATGCTTAATGTCTTACAATTAAAGGTTCTTCATATACTTGAGATTGTAAACTGTTCCTGATTTGAAGTCAACTACCATTTGGACGATATCGTTTATTAACTACTGAACGGAAATAAAATGTCAATTTTGATACAAAAATGTACGACGGAGCTAAGGAGCAACCCAATCAGCCGAGAGCCATGAAAGTACTCCGAAATCCAGTATGGAAAATGTCTGTTGATGGAATGACCCATATAAATGTTTGTCATTCCGGGGTCAATTTAAAGTAGGACATCCTCATACCTATTGACTGCAGGTGTAAAGGGATAAAAGGTTTTGAAGACATGCATAAAGTGAGTATATATATCCGTCATATGACTTAAGAACTGGTAAACCATCATGCTCATGTTGAATGAAACATACGACGTGATGATATATAAAGGATATAAACATTGATCCACACGTTGATTTTACACAATGTACTTACATAGGTTGACCACTAAACACTGTTCACACAGTAGTTATCGTGTGTTTGTAAACAAATAACTTTTGTAATCCATCCTTTTTAGTCCGCCCCACGCAATCTGGTATGTATAAATTAAATCTGAATTGTTGCAGTCCTACTTTATTATTATATATATACATATATGACACAGAAAATCTATGTGATTAGCCCCTTTGATTACAGGTCTATTAATTGCAACATTTAGTAGATTTTCTATCAGAGAGATGCATGCAAGCAATCAACTTTTATCATTTATTAGTGCAAATTCTATTGTTTCCTTAATATTATTCACAAGATGTGCAGGGGTTAAGTCCCTTTCTTGTTTATATTTAACTTTAGAAATAACCTGTGACAGGTTGTGTTCAGATAAGACAATATTTGGCGAGGAAAACAGTTATACGATTAATATATGTATTTACACGTTCATCGGTTGGCTCTTAAGGGTCATTTGTCTGAAAGCCCATCAATTTCTTTATCGTACGACAGTACACATCAATAGTTTGCAACATAGTTCCATACTTCAATCACAGGTACTTTCTACCTCAATAGTACGTTATGTATATTTTCTGCTTCAAGTGATAGATGTATATCCGATACTCCCGTGTGTATCTAAGAAGTTGTCGCTTGGCCGTAGACCGATTGCTTGCTAGTCACTATAGCAGCAAACTGGACACATCATACGTCCGCACCATTTCAAGTCTCCTACACCAGAAGGCATACATAAATGGACAATGGACGGATGCTCAAAACGGAAAAACATTCGATGGTAAGCGCATTGTTTTTTTTCCATATATACACAACCTTGTTTAGTTGTGTATCGATAATAGTTTGGTATTATACCCCAGCATGTGTTTACAGTCAAGTGATTTTACTTTCTACGCTTGGTAGGTAATATTTTGTTATGTTAAATCAGACGTTAACCCTTGCCTTTAATCGTTCAAACTTTGGTATTGTTTGGATATCACTCTATATTTTTACAACACTATCAAATTTTACTGAGCTCCATCCTTGATTTCTAAACTGTGACGTTGCATTTTTTGTTTTATAGTATACAATCCCTCAACGGGAGAACGGCTAGGAAGTGTACCTGATATGGGCTTAGTGGATACTGAAGCAACAATAAAATATGCCGCTAAAGCATTTGAAAGCTGGAAAGAAACTACAGCTAAGGTACTAAATTTGTGAGCTTGTACTCATTAAGAATTTTAATGAACCAATAGATGATCCTCTTTTTGTGCTAAGTTCTAGTAATCTCTTGTAAACATATATAACGAGAGGTTCTAAAATCACATTTTTCTTTGTTTTTGTTTTTGTTTGTTTTTGTTTTGTTTTGTTTTGTTTTGTTTTTTATTATTTATTTTAAGACTTGGTAATAACTAACCACAAAATTAAAACTAACCATACTGCAAAAAAAGTTTCAGATAGACCCTAATCGCTCTATAACCATACTGCAAGAAGTACCAGATAGACCCTAATCGTTCTCTAACCATACTGCAAAAAAGTATCAGATAGTCCCTAATCGTTCTCTAACCATACTGCAAAAAAGTATCAGATAGTCCCTAATTGTTCTCTAACCATACTGCAAAAAGTATTAGATAGTCCCTAATCGTTCTCTAACCATACTGCAAAAAGTATGAGATAGACCTTATTGGTTCGTTAACCATACTGCAAAAAAAGAAGTATCAGATAGACCCTAATCGTTCTCAACAACCAGCATACTCATCTTGGTTAAAATTAATATTAAGCTGAAGTAAATACACTGCATATCATTCGACATGAATGTCCTTCTACAAAAACATAATACTTGGTAATAACTAACCACAAAATTAAAACTAACCATACTGCAAAAAAAGTTTCAGATAGACCCTAATCGCTCTATAACCATACTGCAAGAAGTACCAGATAGACCCTAATCGTTCTCTAACCATACTGCAAAAAAGTATCAGATAGTCCCTAATCGTTCTCTAACCATACTGCAAAAAGTATTAGATAGTCCCTAATCGTTCTCTAACCATACTGCAAAAAGTATGAGATAGACCTTATTGGTTCGTTAACCATACTGCAAAAAAAGAAGTATCAGATAGACCCTAATCGTTCTCAACAACCAGCATACTCATCTTGGTTAAAATTAATATTAAGCTGAAGTAAATACACTGCATATCATTCGACATGAATGTCCTTCTACAAAAACATAATAAAAAATGATAAAATATCAACGTGTAGAGTCATCATTTCAAATGAACTCGTGTTTTAAATCAGATGTTTAGAAACCAACAATTGTTTTATGATGTTACTATTGATTCACAATACGATAATAAAATGATGAAATAATATTTTGATCCCTCTGCCTTAGGATCGTAGTACGATACTCAAACGATGGGTTGATCTTTGCAAACAGAACAAGGAAGAACTGGCAAGAATATTGACACTTGAAATGGTATTATTACATTTTGTACCTTAGTCGTATGCATATTCCATTATGTATTCAAAATGCATTATTCTGTGCGGATGAATATTTAATCAGTTGAACATGTGTATCGTAAAGGAATCAAATTTTACAGTTTCGTCTTAATTCAACCCTGTTTGCTGACCTCGCATTGTCGGATTTAAACTGTAGATAAATGAATGTTTCCTCAATATTTTATCATCATTAAGATAATGTTCAGATACCTAAATGCCAAACGCAGGGAAATATGCATACAAAAGAAATAAAAAATATTAACCCATCCACGCATACACATAACAGAAGAAATATGCATAGGAACAAAAACATTAAAATAAAACAACATTACACCGAGAAAAGTGTAGCACAAACCCGGACCGCCGAAAGCCGGAGTTAAATTCAGGAACTTCGAGTCAGTGGGCGGTTTTCTTGTTGAGTACTCACCGAGCTATCGAGGTGTCCGTTAAATGTGTTGGAAGAAAAAGCTTTTATTGAAGGTCGCGGTTGTTTGTCAGGGTCGACATTCAGATAAGAACAAATTCTGCTCCGGATCTTGCAAATCTTATAAAAAAAACAAAAGAAACATCATCTGATATCCGTTTTCGTTATGTATTTGACATTTTGTCTTTATACAATCCTAGAATAAGGATATTATACATTGCATCTACACCCAAAGAACTAAAGATATATAAAGGACAATACAGACACAGGAGTCAGTCTCATATCTTGACCTATTTATAGAGATCGATGGGAAGGAAACAGTCATGACCAAACTATAATTGAAGGACAGACAAACGCAATGACTTCTCGTTTCGTACCGTCAACTTTCCTTTCATCTCTGACAACATCCCCTCGGCACTTGCATTATGGAGTTTTTATGTAACAACTCCTACGTTTTTCTAGAGCTTGCCGAATATACACAGACTTCTTGTACCGCGCTAGTTTTTTTTCACAATCAGGCTTGTGGAACAGAGTATGTTGCTACACAATCACTGCATAAGTTAATGTATTGCCGTCACCATAAACGCATTGTGAATCATTATAGTGTATCCATCTGTTCCATGAGAAACAATTTGTTCATTGTGTCATAGCTTTCCTTGGTTCTTTCCTTTACCTAGATCGTGACTCGACGGGCATTTCTAGAATTGCAGAGGTCGGTAACCCTACCGGTGCACCTGGTCCATGCTCCTAGTTTTTAGTGGAGTCCGGATAGCTCATTTTATTTTTGTTTTTATTAACGTATTATTTTGATTGTTGGTACTCAATGGATTTTGTTGCTATTTTAATTCCCTTGTCTAGCCGTTATCCTATGATTATGTTCGTTTTGATGACCGCTCGAATCCTGGTTCTATTGTTTTTACTTTGAAACTGACATTCCCTATCGGTCATGATATATAGAACACAACAGGTTGTGTTCCCATTGACCCCAAACACACTGAATGGTTGTATTTTAATGATGGATTATTATGTTACCATACTATTAGTCGATATTGTATTGAACGGTATATATATGACAACGGTTAAAAACTATTCTCATATGTTGGATGTATAGGCACAGAAACCATAACTCCGAAAAAATGTACGATAAAGCAACAACATATTTTGTGCATATCAGTGAAACATTACCGTGCGCTTTGGTCTGAATCATTAATGAATATAGTACCGCTACGAATACTTGTATTATATATAGGTGTAAAGAAATATTTGTTTCGATTTAAAATATAATAATACAATTTTTAATTTTTTGTTCATCTCAGTTGCAAGGAGGAATGTTTTGTTATAATGTTCCTTTTTATTTCAGGGCAAACCGTACAAGGAATCCCTGGGGGAGCTAGATTATGGGATAGGTTTCTTAGAATGGTTTGCCGAGGAAGGGAGAAGAGTATATGGTGATATTATTCCTTCACCGGTCAAATCTAAGAGAATGTTTGTTTTAAAACAACCTATTGGAGTATCTGGGATGATAACACCGGTATATCATATTCTAGGAGCAATTCAATTTTATATGTTGTCTTCAAGAGTAAAAAGTTGGGTTTTTTTTGTTTTTTGTTTTTTGTTTGTTTGTTTGTTTGTTTTTTGTATAGTTTTTCAAAGTTTCAACCACTCTTAGAAAAGACAGAAACCGACAAACACATTAAAACTGCTCACGTTGAGTGATGTCTATCCCTTGGTACTATAGTTAATATATTAAACACTATATAAATGTACCATATACCAATACATGAATTAATTTTTTACTCTAGGCTAAAGGAATATTTGATCATCAGAATATATTTATCGAATAATTTTATCTATTTGATACTTAACAGTATGTTGTATATGAGGTATGGGTTTCCTTATAAAAACTTGTTGGTATTTGAACAACCCCCTATAGCTTTCATTTCAATATCAACTTTAAATTCGTAGACTTTTTTGCATTGTCTGTTAATAATGTCTTTATGATCTTCCAGTGGAATTTTCCTCATGCTATGATCACAAGGAAAGCCGGACCTGCTATAGTTGCTGGATGTACTGTTGTCCTGAAGCCGGCCGAAGATACCCCGTTTTCTGCGTTAGCCTTGTGTGATGTAAGTTATTATGAGCATATTGGTCGTGATTTGCATTCGTCAATATTATTGAAGCTTGTAATTAATCATTGAAGAATGAGAAGTAATAAAACACTATCAAAACATGCAGATATGAGTGCTGTAAAACAAATGGCAGTGTAAAAGGAAGGCAATTCGATTTTATAGGTAACATCATAATTAAAAAAGTTATTTACAACAGGCACACAGAATATTAAAACAATACCAATAAAAAAAACCCAACGAAACATTCTACAAATCAAAATGCCATTTTAAAAGAATAATTTGCATTGTACAATACTGATTTTAGCTTGCAGAAAAGGCTGGTTTACCTCCAGGCGTTCTCAATGTTGTCACTTGTAGTAGAGAAAATTCCAGTGTTGTTGGGAAGACCCTTTGTCAGAGCCCTACAATCAAACAAATATCGTTTACAGGCTCAACGCCAGTAGCAAAGGTATTGTTATGACACAAAACAAAGGTGATGTTTTAGGATTTTGAAATGGAATTAGTTTTACTTGGTAAAGTTTCGGTCACTTGTTTTAGTATTGTTCGTATAGTTCATCTAATATAAGTTACCTCATAACACTACACAGAAGTTTTTTTAAAGAAAATAAAATTAACGAAGTACAATGTTTTGATAAAGCACGGCTTACTTTTTGAAATATGTTCCAGATTTTACTTGAACAGTCTGCATCCACAGTTAAGAGGGTGTCTTTAGAGAACGGAGGTAACGCCCCATTTATAGTTTGTGAATCAGCTGACATAGAAAAGGCAGTGACAGGTGTAATGGGTAGTAAATTTAGAAACACCGGACAGGTACAGTAATTGTTTTAAGATAAAAGTTTTAGGGTTTCTTTATAATTACTTTTATCCCCATAGTATTTGATAATCATTGCCTTTTGATAAAATGATTATATGTAACATAATAGGTTCATTATTTCTAATTCATATTTGATTTAGAAGTGATCGACAAAATGCCATAACGTTAGTCATATAATGAATTATTGTCCACAAGTATACCATTCTTTTATATGTTGTCATCTAGCCAACATAATGACAACACATAAGTAAATACAAATACAAAAAATACCAATGAGTCTGTATGTAGGTGGCTTGAGAGGCTGTGCTGTTATTAGGATTTTTTTTTTATTTTCAGGCCTGTATTTGTGCAAATAGAATATTTGTCCAAGATTCCATCTATGACAAGTTCGTAAGTAGTCTTGCTAACAGGATGACCAAGGAACTACATATAGCAGATGGTTTTGATGACAAGGCAACACAGGGGCCACTTATTAACCAACGTGCAGTTGATAAAGTATGTAAATAAATATCTTTTGTTCAAATCGTTGTGCTTGTATTATTATTTTTTTGTATTTTTGTTTTATTATGACTACTTTTAACAAGGCTAAAAAAAAATTAGTTAAAGCAGCAAACCCCAAGTTTTGATAACAAATCAATTACAAAATTCAGGAAGAAAGACTAAGTAAAATACCACAAGATACTACACATAATGCCCAATAAGGTCAGCAATACGTATTTAGTCAATTGTAGAAACTTGTCTCAACAAATTGTTACAACATGGGCGATGCACATCGTTAGATACCTGAATGGATATAGTATCATCACTTTTAAAATATGATTATTTTATAAAATGTAAGGTCTAGTTTGTATAATTTCTAGATTGAATCACTTGTAAATGATGCCAAGGAGCAAGGTGGTAAAGTAGTCGTAGGTGGCCAGCGAAGAAAAGGTAACTTCTTCGATCCTACCTTAATCTCTGATGTGACTACGAAAATGAGATGTTATAATGAGGAACAGTTCGGACCTTTGGCAGCTGTAATTAAGTAATTATTAAGTGTTACAATAGAAATCAATATACTCAAGAAAGACTGCTTTAAAATACCTGCTCAGTATCGTGAAAGTACAAGTACAATAAGATACAGCTGATCTAATCTGAATGAAACAAAAGGAAATTCAAGAGAACCAGGATTCGAATCGCAATTAAAAATAATAATAATAATTCAGAGATGGGATGACACCTAGACACTGAAAAAAACATAGAAACATAAGTAACCTAGAAACCACAAAAACCTGGGGGCATGGACCAGGTAAGACTACCAACTCGGACTCTACTAAAACCTGGGAGCATGGACCAGGTAAGGCAACCTACCTGCACTCCACTAAAACCTGGGTGCATGGACCAGGAAGGACAACCAGCCCAGGCTCCACAAAAACCTGGGAGCATGTTCCAGGTAAGACAACTGGAACATAAACAGGTCAAAAGATGTAGTCATGTTAGCGTGAAGTTGTTATCGATGATGATTAAGAGTTGAGGTTCTGATTAGTGATCTATGCGTATTCATTTTACCGTGAATTTTATTCAGGTAGATAATTTACATGATTCATATTGTTCTTGTAGTTGATAACCGCATATTCAAGTTTTGTTTGATAAATTTGAAATTTAAAAAATTACAGATACCACACAGATGAAGAGGTTATATCAATGGCAAACAATACAAGTTCGGGACTAGCAGGTATATTGGATATTTACTCAATAAATCATGGAAACTTTAGAAAATGTACTCACTAGTATCATGTATGACATCAAGATGATTTTGGTAATTACATCATTTCTAGATCTGTATGAATAGCACACCATGCATTGATATTTAGTCGAAGTAAACAATGTATGGAAAAAAAGTACCATAGGGAAGTGACGCTTAGGTTCTGGGAACATGGTCAATGCTGCTTTTTTAATTTGAGTTTTGGTTGCTTGTTTACTTTTAAGTTTTCATACGACCATTAACCTTTTTTTGTAAAAAGGCACTGCCCTTGGCGTCCACCGTATTCGCTTTGTTTTCCTGCGATAATTATCATTAGCATTAGTGAATAATAGTAAATGAATCTTGATTAAAATTCTCAACAAAGTTTATATCACAAAATGAAGGTTCGTATTTGCGTAGGTTATGACCGTAAGGATTATGAATTTCGGGTCCATGTCTAGACGAGAAATAGTATAAAGTTTACCTTTGTAGCTGAAGTATAAGTGTATGGATCTCGATGAAATTATTCCACGTGGTTCCATGACTAAAAACATACTCTTAAAGTCTTGTACTATATTTAAATATATCCATGATAAGCTGTAAGTAGCAGTCCATCTCCGAATCATATAGGGTGATATCACGTTTTGTAATTTTAAGAGACTGTTAAGAATGCTTCCACGTGGTTGAATATATTAAATGTTTCTTTCTTATATGTTTCCCAATGGATGTGTCTGATTCTATTATAAAATGTCATCTCAAATATCTTTTGCTTGAAGACTTCACATGAAAAACTGCCTATAAATACCTCAAATCAAACCAAAAATGTGTTTAATGCAACACTTTCAGGGCGACAGTTAAACTATACACGCAGAGAAAAAAAATCTTTGTAAAGTTTGAAAGTGATATAAACTAGTATTGGTACTTTTTACAGGGTACGTATTCACTGAAAATATAAATCAAATGTGGAGAATAGCTGAGAAACTGGAGTATGGAATAGTTGGTGTTAATGAAGGTCTTCCAGCCATGCCTGAGGCGATATTTGGTGGATGGAAGGAATCGGGTCTTGGAAGAGAAGGTGGGAAATATGGACTTGAGGACTACATAGAAATCAAATATGTTTGTCTTGGTGGACTGAGTGACTGAAATTAAAATACTTATCTTTTGTCTTTTTCTGTTATCATGCAAACTTTTATTGTAGAAAATTAATTTGATTACGCTTAAGAAGTGCTTATGATATGAGAATACGTGTAAAGGGATCGTGTAAGTTTGTTTAGTTTTAAGTTCCATAAGACATAAGTGAAAATCTGTATTTAAGAGAGTGTCCATAGAAGATCAGACAGTCAGTGGTACATGCCAGTTTAGTTTCCAAAACATGTTCATCCATCTGAGATACCAAACATGTTTTTTAATGAATGTTGGCTTGTTATTTCGTGAAATAGTAAGAATGTAATGAATTACTTAAAAAGCATCAGAAGTTTTCAAATAAAAGGAAATAACTCTTTGATATGTTCATGTTAGGGAAGTTTGAATATATATTCTGAGTCATCCCACTTTGATACAGAAAAATCATTTTTCTCTCTTACGGAGCGGAATATTTAACATTAGATTAAACAAAAACATTGGCGAATAAAATTTACTCTGTGTTGGCATATCATAGGATCCGTCTTGTTTCTACACGGGCAGTATTTTCATTGATATGTGGAAATATTAGGTGGAATATATACATTGTAAAAATAGGAAAATATGTACTTGAAGACTATACTTAGAGATCAGATAATTTATACTGGTGTACAGAGTGATTGAAATTGAAACATTGCTTTTTATTGGATTTTCCCTGTTATGGGCATTTATTTTAAACAATGGTACTTATTCCTGTCTGATATTATAAATTATAAATACGAAGAAACTCTGCACTGAATGATTTTTTTAAAATCAACAAGTGTAAGTGTATAAGGTTGAATATTGGATATATTAATGTTGAATATGGTGTGTCATATCAGGGGATACACGAAGGTCTATGTTGACTTAAGTGCGATACATATATTATACCCATGTATTTGATCATTTATTAAACAAGAATTAAAAAGACTTATATAAGCTTTATATCCGCTTATTTATTTCTGGTCACTGGAAGTAAGATTCCAAATAATATATACAAAATATCTACATGTTGGTTACTATTAACGAGTAATAAGCTGAACAGTTTCCTGTGTTATGTTGTAAATCAATTCAATCATCCCTAAATTGTTGTAATGTATTCTTACACCGAACAAATTCATTAGAACATCATACCTATCATTAGCTGACAGCACCATTACCAGTACCAGGGAATGTTCCTTTAATATTCAACTAATACAAAGGCGACATTAATAGAATATTCGAATTTATTCAACTTTGTAGAAAAAAGTGTACCGATAGCATCAGATGACTAAACATTTCAGCATTGTTTGTGTATTTTAAATGGTCCGCAGAAGCTAATTAAGTAAAAGTTTATTTATTTTCAATATATTGTCCTTGATATTTTACAATATATTATCAACTCTGTGATTAATGCTATCATGGTCCTCGACAACCCTGTTCTATTGTCTGTTTACTATCCATGTTGTTTACAAACGTCTTCTAAGGCACTTTGTATATCAACATATATACTGTTCTTGTTTTCCTCAAAGAAATCAGTCAACTTCAAAGAGCTTATTACACTTGCTGAAAACATATGTGAATGAAATAACACACGTTTCCTTGATTTTCCTTTGGTTAAGGGGAAATCAAGGAAACCAGGATTCGAACAGTAATTAAAAAGAGCATTAGCCAGGGATGGCGTCTGAGAAAACTAGACGTACACACAACAAAGATCATAAAATGAGAAAAATAACACGCACATGGAAACATAGGTAAATGAGCAACCTGGATTTCATTAAACACTTAGAGCATGGACCAGGTAAAAATATTTGTTATGGTTTTGTAAGGGAAAACAAACAAATATTGTTTATCTAATTTTCTAGAAATTTATAAAACTAGTATTTACATGTCCAAACTTGTTTCAATATACTTTTGAAACATGAAAATATGTTTTACATTTTTTCTGTCTAAGTTAAAGTTTTAAATTGTAATTTTAAATATCGAATTATAGAGACTTTATGTGCAGATATTCAACTAGAAGTCCCCTGAATATATATATTCAAAGAACATTGTAGTGTAAATTGCCATACAGTGAAGAGTTGGTTGTAGTTATGAACACCATGCTGTCAAATAAGGCACTGCTTTATTACATCACAATTACTTACTATTAGCGGCAGCTATAGCAACTTTTATATTTATATTATTGTATTCTGTGAATACCTGAAAAAAATATGCATACATTGTTAATTGAAAATGATAGATTGGTTCACAAGATTTAGAAATAAGATGCAAGATGTTTCTAATTATTGACGGGTTCCTTCAATACGTCCAGACTGCTCATGGTGCTAAATTAACATTACGAACTGAAGTTTTTATCTGCAAGACTTTTAATAGGTATCGTACTTATAGTATTGTCGGAATTCGTTTGCTTCGCTTACTTTAATCGTTTTATTAATAATGTTTTGAAATGCCACAAGCTTTAAATAGGCAAATAAAAAGGAAAATGTTTGTAGATACTTTCATGCTAAAATGTTTGTAGATATATTCATGCTAAAATGTGTATTACAGATACCTACTCTTCTTAAAGCTTTTATTCCCACCAAGTCTACAAAATTAACTGAAGAGAAATCCAGGACAACAAGTCTTACATCTGCTAAACCATCGAGGTCAACATTAAGTACGACCCTTTCGTTATCATTTATCATACCATTTCCAGTATCTTTCTCCTAGAAAGATGCAAACTTTTCTATGATAACATTAGAAATGATTAAAGGAATACTTGGTTTTTTTGTGTGTTCTAATTAAATGAAACATTCCTTTGATGAGAATAAGAGTAATCAAAGGAACCAAGGTTATAGCGGTAATCAAAAGAATGTAATCCAGGGACAAAGGACAAAGACCAGACATGGAAAACAGACATACACAACAAAGAACATAAAGGAACTAAAATCATACATACAAAGTAACAAAAGTAAATGAGCAACTCGGACTCCACTAAAAACTGGGAGCATGGACCGGGTGCACCGGTAGGATAAGCGTCCTCTGCTTTTCTAGAAACACCCGCCGAGTTGCTCATAAAAAGTCAAGTCCGAGATAGACAAACGAGAAAAGGAAAACTATGACCCGTTGAATAAATCAGTTTTCATGGTGCTGATGGATACACCATAACGATAAACTTTCCAGTCTATAGTAAACCTGATTTGGTGTATAACGTTTTACAGAATGAGAATGGGAGCTGGTGGTACGTTTTTTTTTTTAAATTGCATATATCTACAGTATATACACCATTTAAAACCATTCTAAAACAAAATTTAAATGATATTAAAACCTATGATTTTTTTCAACTCTTTATACTTCTATTCCCCATACTCAGTTAAATCCAGACTTCAAAAACCATTATGCATCGTTGTTACTCCAACAAAGACGGTATGCCTAGATACAAATATGTTATTGGTAGAGATTCCTCATACTTTGTAAAAATAATGCCAAATCATCTTCCAAATAGTAGTATAACGAAGAAGTTTTCAAAATGCTTGAATTTTTAACGACAATATATTTGTCTAGTGTGGTGGACGCGTTTTTCAACAAAGGGTCTACATTACAATGGAAACAAATTGTGCTTCTCTACTTGCTGACCTATTCCTTCACTCTTATGGTGCTGACTTTATAAGTGATTTAATCCAAAAGAAGGAACATCGTTTAGCTAGATCCTTTCATCTCAGTTTCCGCTATACATATGACGTATTATCGTTAAACAATAGGTTCGGGCATATTATACGTCGCATCCACCCCAAAGAACTTGAGATAAAGGATACTACAGACAATGTGAAGTCAGCTTCATATCTTGACCTATACTTAGAGATCAATGGTAAAGGAAAACTATTGATCAAACTATTCGACAAATGCGATGATTTGTCATTCCGTATCGTCAACTTTACTTTCATCTGGGGCAACATCCCTTCGGCACCTGCGTATGGAATTTTCATATCACAACTCATACGTTATGCCAGAGCTTACTGTAACTACGCAGACGTTTTGTATCGCGCTAGACTACTTGCAATTAGGCTTCTGGAACAGGGTTATATTGTTACAGGATTGACATCCTCACTACAGAAGTTTTATGGTCGTCATCATGAATTCGTGGATCGTTACGGTGTATCCATCTGCACCATGAAAACTGATTTGTTCAACGTTTCATAGTTTTCCTTTCCTCTTTCGTCTAACCCGGACTTGACTTTATATGAGCAACTCGCCGGGTTGAACAGAGGACGCTTACCCTACCGGTGCACCTGGTCAATGCTCCCAATTTTTAATGGAGTCCGAGTTGCTCATTTACTTTCTTGACTTTATATGTTTTATTTGTTTTTGTTTGTTTGTTTGTTTGTTTTTTGTTTTGTTTTGTTTTGTTTTTTGTTTTTGGTTCTTTGTTGTTTTTGTCTGGTTTCCATGTCTGGTCTTTGTCCCTTGATTACATTTTTTTTTATTTCTGCTAGATTCTTGGTTCCCTTTATTAATCTTTGTACTAATCAAAATGTCAAAGAAGGCCTTTAAAATGCGTTATGTGGGCTCGGATCGAAGGATGGTATATTGTAAATATGGAACAGGAATATGGTATAAATACTGATAAAATTGGCGACTATGCTTGTAGAAATGGGGAAATGTAATGAAAATTGGACTGTGCTTTGGAAATAAGGAACGTGAAACGAGTATTTGGTATAGGGATATGTTCAATGTGAAATAAGAAATGTGTTTTGTAAATAGGGGAATGGGGTGTGTGTATTGAGAGTAGGGGAATGTGTATTAGGAATGGCTGTATGTATTGAGAGTAGGGGAATGTGTATTGGGAATGGGTTGTGTGTAGTGAGAGTAGGGAAATGTGTATTGGGAATGAGGTGTGTGTAGTGAGAGTAGGGGGATGTGTATTGGGAATGGGGTGTGTGTAGTGAGTAGGGAAATGTGTATAGGGAATGGGGTGTGTGTAGTGAGAGTAGGGGGTGGGTATTGGTGTATGGTACAAATGGTGAGTATATCATTCAGTTAAAGCTACTACTGTGTGGCTACATTTTTGCATTAGCTGTTTGATAATTTTTTTATACTCATTCTTAAGTGTTTATCAAGCTTTTCAATACAATGTTCATTCAGAAACCGTCAATTAATATTGTTTTTCCTTACTCACACCTTGTGTACGTAAGTAAGCCAACCTGGTATGCTTAGATAATATTACATGTTGTGACAGCTTTTTATTACTTCTATTTATGTATGTTCCAACTTTCCTTTCCTATTATCAAGTTCAAAGATCACAATTTTGATATGCATATGCAATTGTCTGCAAAGTCAGATTGTGCTATGCATGCATCTTATATCGAGTTTCCAACTGTCCAGTTTTTACTTATTTTGTTATTATGTTGTAAATGTGAAGTAAGGAAATTGTAATTTTACGATTTATCATTTTTTTCTGAATTAAAAACATTAACACTGGGAATTCCCTATGCAATAAAATAGACAGACTTACAAAAATATTATTCAGAGAAAAAAAATTGCCAACTCGTTTTTATTTTTTATTTTATTTTTTTGTTTTGCATGTTAATCCCTGCATTAACAGATAAGAAGTAAAAAAAAAGAAAATAAGATATGCATTTGTGTTATAAGTACCTGTTCATTTTGAAATTGTGCTTGTTCCATTTTTTTCTGCCGTTTTCTAATTTTCTCAGGGTCAACACCAGTTGTTTTGACTACAGCTTTGAAAAACATGTCAGAATTGGCGAAATACACAGGCGCTTGGTACTGAACAATGCGTGTGCCTTGTATCTCCCTTTGCTGCAAAGATCCAAATAATTTTAATATCTATATCCAAGTATAGATAGATTTTTTAATTAAAGCAATTAAGTCAAATTTCGTCGGTATATCATAGATAAATTTTCTGGTGACGTGCATACATACAACAATTTTAATAACAACATATTTAATTTATAATGTATAAATGCAAGCCTTTATTATTGTTTTGTACATACATACCTCAGAAAAATGTTCGTAGGGACGCAGTACTTTAGTCATCCCAACATAGGCCATTCTGCTGTACAATGGTCTGCAATTGAAAGCAATTAGAATCAAAATTAAATTTTCGAAGTAAATCTTAACACAAAAAAAAAAACAAATTAAATTTCCGAAGTAACTCTTAACACAAAAAAAAACAAATTAAATTTCCGACGTAACTCTTAACACAAAAAAAAACAAATTAAATTTCCGAAGTAACTCCTAACAATGGGGTTCTGTACTTTTTTTACAGTTTATGTTCATGAACGATTATACTTAGTCCGAATTTCCTCTGACTCTGCAATCCTTCTTTTTTATTCGGATATTGATATGTGGGGTCGTGTTGCTGGGTCAGAGGTAATTCGGACTAAAATTTAACGGTATCGTGAATCAACAAAAGCATTCAAAGCTTAAAAAACTTTAAATTTACATCAATGACAAACTTGGGTTCTCTCTAACGAGCTACTAATGATACTGCTATTCTGTGACTTTTGTTGGTATTGTGTATTTTCCACATAACTGTACGTATTTTTTATACTTACATCTGTGTACGTAAAGCCACTGTAAACAATGAGAACAGTATTCCCAGAGCAATACCAAGGTCTGCATCAAGGATTACTGTACAGAGGAACGTTACCAACCAAACCGCCTAACAACAAAAAGCAGATTTTTTTAAAAAGTTAGTTCATTATAAATGCATTAATTTTCAATAATATTATCATGAATTGGTTTTGATGCAAATAGTCAGTCTGATAGTTTGTCTCGTCGATAAATAATGATATTCATTAATGCATGCTTGTTCAAAAAGGCGTTTGAAAAAAAAGTATATATTGCTGTCTTTTATTTGTTTGATTAAGCCCAATAAACTTCTTCATTTCAATACAGCATTTCTTTTGTAGCATTATATCGTTCTATTTAACCACAAAGAAAGGATATAAATGATTTGTTAATACATACGAAATCAAACTTTGATTTTCTGAACGTATCGGGTACTTCTAGGAATTGAAGGAACATTCCTCTAAGATTTACAAATATAACAGCTGACAGAACACACTACAAAAAGGGTTAAATCATATAATAATTCTAAAGATTACAGAGGAGAAAATAATATGTATGCTTTTATCTTATGTTTGAAACATAGGCATGGGGATGCCTTTGAAATATTTGAATAATATTTTTTAACAAATTGATAGCAATATTTATGTACACCATTTTAGAAACCACATTTATATTAATTGTCTAAATTCTTACTTTGTGGGTTAACTTTCAGTTCCAGAAAACGAAATCACTAAATTTCGGTTTATATTCATTATAAGTCAAATACCTTAAGAAAATGTCATTTTAAAATTATCCTTACTTTATCCACGACAATAAATTCTCAATTTAACAAAGTCATTAATATCTTTTGTTTGTTAAGGTACCTTCGGTAAAGAGTAAAACAGTGGTCCAATAGCCAGGATTACAACCAGTACAACTAAGCAGCCAAACAAAGAGGCGATTTGTGTCCGTCCGCCTGCTCCATCCTGGACCATACTCCTGGCTACAGAAGCAGCTGGGATGTAACCAGAAAACAAAGAACACAGAACACTCCCAGCACCATATGCTACCATTTCCTATTAATAATATAATTGTTAAAAAGCAAGAGTCAATAAAAAAAACAAAGGGGAAAAAAAGCTTCTGTAACGATAGCAAGTTTTAGATTGTGTTCTAACGATATAAAAATGTTTTGTTTTTGCAACAATCATTGAGAAGGAGAATATCTTTCGTAGTACTTTTTTGTAATATCATTCTTTATTGGACTTGAATGTACAATTAATCGGATTTGTGACACCTTTTAATTCACAAACAGTACTTATATTTCATATCAGCATTCACAGTGATTAAGTTCAATGAATAATAAAATTACATTCTTTTACAAAAAGGATTTAGTTCCTAGTATGAATCGAACATTACTGTAAATAATACTTTCTGCCTTTCTTTCATATTCGATAACCCCTTCGACCCTTTGTATCAGCAGATTATGACGACCTTGTACATTTTAGGTCAATTTGATCGGGCTGACATACATTCCATTTGTCAGAACAAACTTGCATACATTGTTAAGAATTGGCGTCACTTCTTGTTATGTCCTAAATAAAGTTACATTTCTTTTCAGACCACGTAACCCCCACAATCTTATGTAACTGTGACCATTGATAAGAATGCATGTCTTTACATGCTTTAATACTACAATCCTTTATATGCTAAATTCTTTTAAAAAGGGGGTGGCAAGAGTTTGATTTTTTTGTACTTTCACCTGCATTTTGAAATGGAATAAAGTTGACTCAATGGTTTGTATTGATAGTTGTATTGGGTTATGATATCCTATTTCTTTGTCAACATTTTTGGGTCTTCCAGGCAATCTTGGAAGTAATTTTATTTTAAGGACATTCCCAACAGTTTGAGACGTCATAAGCTATTTCAACGTTGAAGTTAAGAATATTAGTCTTTATCGTTTCTTAATTTTTGTAGCACCAAAGCAAGCCAGCGGTTACTTTTGTTATGTGAATCTGAATGTGGATTGATGTCCTTACTGGTCCACTATTCTTGTCTAACTGGTGTATCTAATTTCATTTGTATACCTGACTTGGATTAATTCTGTAATTGTTTTTCTTTGCCAATATTTTTGCCATAGAAACAGATTGTGAGAAGGCTACTATCCCTATAATAACAGCATCCTTAACGTAGTCTGATATAATCCGTGGGTCTGGGATGTTTGGTTCTGGGATTCTGTTAAAGAGTACATATAACTTTTAAAATACGTATGAAGTACATGTTAAATTAAGCTTTATTTATTCATTCATTTATTTATTTTTTGCTATCAACCTCCTAAACCTAATACTAAGATTGACCTTACAAAACATCTGTGGTTTAATTGATCTTATTGGAGTTTATCTCGTCCATAGATTTTGTCCTTAAATACTTCTGCAGTTTATCTCTTAGCGCGTACGTATGCCTATATGGATATATTTCAGTTCATTTTTGAATATTCAATTCAAGCATAGTACAGACATGCATGTATGTGTAATGCCTTCTGTTGTTTTGTTAGATTAAAACTAAATCAGTGCATTAATACAACGTTCGAACTTACCCTGCTGGTATAACGCCTAAAACGTTGACAGAGAAATTCGCCTTGAACATCCCATAATGGGACACCAGTGTAGCAATTATCACCTACAAACGATATGATTTGACTATTTATGCCAGAAACCAAGATATGTATTTTCTTACATCTTTTAATAAAGGAGAAAGATATCATTGTCTTCTCGTGTATAGTAAGTATCCTACCCTTCCACTTCTGTGCTTCCTTTGGTGTTTGTTAAAGCATTTTTTATTATTTTTATTGCATAATAAGCACTTTGGCAAATGATCTTTCTTTTTGTAAACTCTTGTATTCACAGATTTCTTTAAAAACAGCATTTATGCATACTATTATGTATAAGTCTTTGTTAAAAAATTTTTGATATTCATGGAACTGTTTGATTGAAGAATATTGTAATATGCATTTATTACTATGAGTGTACGAAACATATATCATTATTCCAAAATTATTGAAACAAAAAGTGTCAAAACTGACTACAATAATTTCTATCGGTATAGGTATTCTCATCTTTGACTTGAATCTTTGGTTAATCTGAACTTTGACTAGATACAATATCACCATGGAAACTAATGATGTGACTGTTGCAGCCCAATTAATTGTCGTGATGTTCATGAATATATCTTTCCATGTCTGCAATGAAGGAACAATCAGTCGCCAGTACAAAGAAATCACAGCATAACATTTTAAATTACTCTTTTCTGGCAAATAGCAAGGGGTTTACAAATATAATATAAAAACCTTGCTCTCAATACTTAAAATCTTAATCGTTTGCTCTATTTTTGATAAACTATTGCCATTTGTAGCCGCCCTGTCCTATAGTAAGCTTCCTTTAACCTAATTATGGAAAAAAATTGTAACGTGGTAAAGCCGTAGTCTCAATAATTATAGTACAAACATAAAAATTCGCACTACTTACACGGATAATCTTGAACACGCCATTGTGTCGCTGTATTTTAATGCCCAATATATTTTTCATCTGACTAGTGACCACGTGGATTGCTACTCCACATGTGAATCCACTCACCATAGATTCTGACATATACGTAGCCACCAAACCGAGTTTCATTTTGCCTAATAAAACCTAAAAACATGTTAATGTTAATTATTTCTGTCTATTCTTTAAAAGCAGAAGCATAGGTTTTAAAATGTGGCAAACTTAGATGCTGTCAACAAGGGAGGCCAAAATAGTATTCCTTATACATTGTGCTCTAGTTGCAAAATATTATAAAAGTTGGTGTATTGCCATTGGCAAGCAGTTTGAATGTTGAAAATGAACTAAGATGGATAATTAAAGTGACAATGAATTCTTGCAAGAAAATTTTGTTTTTCGTTTATTGGAAGAATTTATCAAGAATCATAAAAAAAAATTGCGACCTACCATAACTAATCCGGAAACAAAGGACAACGCTGTGGCCATTTGTATCTTCTTGATTTCGTGTTCCGACATTCCTTGCTCTGTCGCTACATGCGAAGGATCCGACCTGTTTGTAGTATTGGAATCCAACATGGCTGTATTATCATCACTATTGTCTTTTCCCAGACTCATGTCCAGTACAGAGGCGATCATTAGTCCAACAATAGCAATTGTACCTGAAAAGGTTTATTTCAATGAAATGCAAAAATAAAAAAAAATACAAACAAAAAATTCAATAGAAAATTAGATATGATACAATTTCGCTCACATCACAAGCACCAGCTTAAAGTATTAGGGATATAAATACATAGGCAACATTGTACTGAAAAAGTTTGTTTTGGTTTTATGAAGGGTCGTCTTCGAGTCTTCATTCCTGCAATTCAACCTAAGCCTACAGTATATACAGAAATTCATGCATGAATGTCTTCATGTACCAAAGGAACAAATGATAATTATAGCATGACAGCTATAATCATGCAACATTGATCAATTGCATCATTGAAATTACGTGATATTTGCGTCCTTGTTAGCTCATTAAAACTTGATTCAATCTTGTGACAAAATCGAAGACGTGGGTGCAGGAGAGTGCTATTGGATAGTTTGAAACACTATAATTATGACGCTTTGAATTAGATAGTAAGGACGTGAGGAATCTTAACATTGCGCATGTCTGTTATTTTAAAAAATAATAATAATAACGCAATGATACTGATAAGATGCATTGAAACACGAGATGTACAGTAATGTTCCTATGACTTACAAAGAATTGCACCATAGCCTTTAAAGTGCATAAATTAATATCGAATGAACATCAAATAAGTTATCAATTTCATACTGCTTCTGTATAGACCAGATTCAAGTCAACTCGTAGACGTAGAGTCACGTTCTTGCGATGGTTAGATTAAATACTTGGTAATCGAACTTCGATCACTTTTCTCTTCCGATACGACAAGAATAGTAGGTGATATTCGGAGATTCGTGGTATAATCTTTATTTTTTCACAATTTTAGTATCAATGTATTGAATGTGATCTATTTTTATTTTTTATTTATTTATTTTTTGTTTTACTTTTGTTTTGATATTTCGGTTGCGTGATGAAAGTTGACTCATCGTCTCAATTTCTATAATGTAAGTAACTGAATATAGTGCGTACCATTTGATCAGTAAAGCGACAGGACACATGAACCCGAATTATCAAAATGTACCGGAGCAAAATAAAGCCATTTCACCTTGTTTATTTGTGAAAAACACGTTCACAGATTGTCGAAGTTATTGACGACGACCTTTGGCATTAACTTCAAATTGTAGTTCATTTTGACCTGTCTTTAACCGGTCTTGAATAGCTCAAAAACCTCGCTTTTCTCCTTCTTTAGGTAGGGGTAGAGTGTTAAAACTGACTCTTTTAATTAAATGTCAAAAAGTTCTATCGTAGTCACATGATTATTAACATTTTTGTTTCTTTTATTTTTCTATTTTGAAGATGTTGTGTTGTGGTTGTAAACTTTAATTTCAGCTTATATCACATCCACATCCACAATCAAGACTTTAAAAAACGACGATTTTTTTTCTCGGTGTTTTTTCTGTATTTGTTTATTTTTTCTTTGATTTTTTTTTTCTGCATTTTGCATGAGTTGTAAATAGTTTAAAATAAAATTCATTATTTAAAATTTCCGGTTGCAGAATTTAAATGTTATCATTCTAAATGTACATCACATGCTTTAGCAAGACTTTCATTTATATCGTTCTAAGTCAAAGGTTTTCGTTTTTTTTTTTTTTTTTTTGTTGGTTTTTTTTTTTTTTTTTTTTTTTTTTTTTTGTAATTTCCTTCGTTTTCCAAAATTAAAATTTGTGTTATTATCCGGTATACAGAATAAATGATCACGTGATTTACCCATTGATGCATGTTTTGACGACCCAGTGAAGAAGTAAATCAGAGGTCCAAAGAAGGAAGTGTACAGTCCACAGATAGGTGGCAAGGAAGCCAACAGTGCATACGCCATTCCTGAAAGAAAAGGAGAAAATATTACATAAAACACTGCATTTGTTATATAAAAAAAATTCTATTTGACAAAGATATTACGTTGTTGTGAAATAAAACTCGGAAGATGTTGGAATCGGATATTTCAGGAAGAAATCAGAAAATAATATTGCGAATCGATCAAAATTTTGTCGATTATATTTTTCGATTGTATTATGTATAATAGAAGGTACCCTGTCAACATAACGGCGCAATGTAATGCAAATAAAAGACTCAATTTGTATAAATGATGCTATTCTGAAATATTCGAAACAGTGATGGGTGCATCGTGATGATTAAGGGAATTGAGACATTCTTTTGTTTGTAAGTTTGAGTAGAAGTTTGTAAAATAATGAGCAAAAAAAAAGAAGAGACTGGGACTCCTTCCTTTATCGGAATCACTGCCCACTTTTTCGGAAAATATTTGGATTCTCCCCAGCATGAAATGTGAAGACAGCTCTTTCTAGTAGTACTCGGCATCTCTCTTTACATTTTTCATCTCTATCACTGATGACTATTTATAATCTGATATGGTTTTCTTTCCTAGCTAAACGTTCTATGGCTTATTGTGCGTCTAACAACTTGAATATCGAAATAAAAGCGTGGTGTATTCGAGGGTAAATGCATAAAAATGAACATCAGTAAATGGTCAGAGGTTAAAGTTCAGCTATTTTCAATTGCATCATTGTTAATTTCAACATAATTGATAAGCATAATTATATAGTTCCGGGTAAAAGTTGTTTATTGGTATAAAAAACATATGAATTAAACTTGATATTTTAGAAATAACTTTAAAGGGGAGCCTAAATGTTTGCATTCGAACCTTAACGGGTATGCGAGTGGAACTATTTTCCTGCCATGGTGTAAGAGATAGTTGCAGATGCTAACAGGTTTTATAAATCTTTAAGCTCTGTCGACTGATATAACAATTCTGATCTTCGATGTAAAATTGATAAAAATTAAATGGTCTGTATTATGTCAAAACTCAAAAACAAAAACATTTCATATGCATAGTGTGTCTGTTATAGAAATGCTAAAATGTTGATTGCATATATTGTCTTAATTTACAACAGAAAAACAGCTCGGTCATTCGAAGACAGAATATAGAATGGGAATTCCATTTCCGACATGTCAAACTTGGTCAGTGACATTTGTAACCTTTAATTATTACTTAATCATATCACTAACTTTGTGATACCATTCTTATTATTATCAACCTTATACCCCACAGTCACATCATGCCTATAATATTTTGAATTGAAGACTTATCAAATCCAAATAACAGACCTAGAGGTTGAATTAGAAATCAAACCCGTATTCAAATACATTTTTTCTCGTAAGATAAAAATCACAAAGGGCCAGCGTTTCCAATAAGGTCATGTCGTTACATAAAAATCATTAACTCACTTTCTGCTTATTGCCACATAAAATTCAGCGACCATTCTACACTTTTACATGTGCTCTTAGATATAGTGTAACCTTTGGGAATCTTTTCCAATCTTAATCTCTTGTAAAGATATACGCTCTTAAATATTGTTTGAAACTTTTCTTTAGGTGGCATATTTCAAGCTAACAAATCCGATCGTTTTTAACAACAAATTGTAAGTAAACTGGGTTTGGAAAAGAAACAATTTTAT
Organism: Perna viridis; assembly: GCA_037379345.1. Lineage (NCBI taxonomy): Eukaryota > Metazoa > Mollusca > Bivalvia > Mytilida > Mytilidae > Perna > Perna viridis. The sequence continues at coordinate 3,895,302 of CM074520.1, forward strand.
ATAGGCTTGAAATGCATTATACATGCAGTTCTTTAAATGTCGGTTAAGGTTTATAACAGGTACTTGCCGTTACATCGCCACAAAGAGGGTATTTGGTGAACGATTTATTGTACTTTAACACACTAAAGTACATGTATGTATACTGTATACATGTTCATTTTGTATCGGTCCCGTGCAGGTCCGGGTGTCAAAAGAATAGGCCTGCAGCAGCGTAAGCTTGTCGTAAGAGGCGACTAAATAGTGCTCAGAAACCTAGCCAGGGCTAGGCGCTCTACCAACAGAGCAACTGGGATGTGTGCCCCAGGTGGTGGAATGGGGTACTCCTGTCATGTTACATGCTGGGGTTGTCAGGCTATAATACGGAAAACCTGACCGCAAACCATAGTGGTGCACCGTGTTGGGAAAGACGACACGTTCCTCGCACGTTAAAGAATCCTGCTGTGGTATTCGATAGGAGTAGGAACCTTGCGCTCCGCCACAGGAGGCTATATTGTCCGACCCTACCCATCCCTCCCTTTTATCTTGTGGCAATCAAAATTTGTCGACCTATTATCCTTGTGTCCCTTCCCTTTTTTATTTCATCATCATCATCATCATCATCATCATCATTTCATGTTTCTTTTTTACACCCACTTTCATGTTCATCGCCTGAATATAGCTGAAATTCTGCTGCTCGGGCGTTAAACCCCAAAAATCAATTAATCATTTCGTATTGTGTCACTTTTATAGATCTGTTACTTCATCATAATATGAATTCGATAATAATGAATGCACGAATTACAATTCATAGAAAAAATAGAATTCGAAAAACAACGGCACTGAAAAGCAGAAAAGACCTGTAAAAATGTAGATCAATGACAGGAGTAATGCGGCTTTGATCGACTATATAAGAGAAAGGCACCTTGTTGCCCGCCTAGCCACAGCACGGAATGGCACCTTGTAGTCCATCTAGCCCATAGCACCGAATGGCACCTTATAGTCCACCTAGCCCATAACACAGAATGGTACCTTGTAGTCCATCCAGCCCACAATACGGAATGTCACCTTGTAGTCCACCTAGCCCATAACAAGGAGTAGGACTCACACTTAACGACACATTCTTATTAAGGTCGGTAAACAAAACATTAAAATTAGGAAAACATAAATCAAGATGAAAAAAAAACAACACAAAACAAACGTACAAATGATAAGAAGACCTAACATATCCTGACAGAACTAAGAAGACATATCACAAGAGAGAGTCTGACAGAGCTAACAAGACATATCACCAGGGATATTCTGACAGAGCTACATGGGCGTAAAAAGACATATAACCAGAGAGATTCTGACAGAGCTAACAAGACATATCCCCAGAGATATTCTGACAGAGCTAACAAGACATACATGTATCACCAGAGAGATTCTGACAGAGCTAACAAGACATATCACCAGAGAGATTCTGACAGAGCTACATGGGTGTAACAAGACATATCACCAGAGAGATTCTGACAAGGCTACATGGGCGTAACAAGACATATCACCAGAGAGATTCTGACAGAGCTAACAAGACATATCATCAAAGAGATTCTGACAGAGCTACATGGGCGTAACAAGACATATCACCAGAAAGATTCTGACAGAACTAACAAGACATATCACCAGAAAGATTCTGACAGAGCTAACAAGACATATCCCCAGAGAGATTCTGACAAAGCTAACAAGACATATCCCCAGAGAGAATCTGACAGAGCTACATGGGCTTAACAAGACATATCACCAGAGAGATTCTGACAGAGCTACATGGGCGTAACAAGACATATCACCAGAGAGATTCTGACAGAGCTAACAAGACATATCATCAAAGAGATTCTGACAGAGCTACATGGGCGTAACAAGACATATCACCAGAGAGATTCTGACAGAGTAACATGTCATTAAGTCTATTATTTCCAGAGGCAATATAAACAATTCTCATACATAACAATACATTTTTTTTAATAAAATGCAAGACTTTCCTCATTTTTAGTTGATAGACGTTAACATGTGCTTATAATAAGTAACTAAATATTTGTCAAGTTTGTTAGACTAATATGAGGTCTTTGTCCATGATGGTCGAATTCTCTATTGCAAGAACTCGGATTATGAAAAAAATAATGTAAAAGCGAATCCATATCTTGGTTTTAATTGTACGTTTGAATGCTTATCTATCGTTTATGAATTCGGAGTAGATAAGGATACTGTTTAAGAAACAATATTACGTGTAGAAATTCATAGAAGATTGTTGTTTCGTAATTGGTACATGTACACGTATGAATCTTACCTTGGGGAATCTGCATGATTCCAACTGTTAATCCTGATATTACATCACTTGGCAAATCTCTTGTAATTTTATAACCCCTCATATTTCTAACAAACGGAAAGTTAGAATGAAGACATGATTTTAGTTTTTCCTTTGACATGCATCTCCGACAATAATCAGTGACTTGTTGCTTCACCGAAGGTTTTTCGGTTTCCTTTTCTAATGCGAAAGTATGCTCAAAACCTGCTACAGTTTTCCAAGTTTCCATTTTTTCAATTTCTCCACCGTCTTGTGGATCACCTAGTTTCATAGTGAACTTTCTTTCAACTGAGTAATCAGCCAGGCTAATATTGTATTTTAAAACTCAGAATTACCGTCCCTGACCCACTCCTATCATATTCGCCACGATGATCAAGGATTTTTAAATAGTTAGATTTTTACAAAAAACTGTACATATTATGTCACGGGTTATTTATCACCACTCTACAATACATGTATTTTTAAAAATTGTGCATTGTGTGTATACATATACAAAACATGATGTAGATGATTGAATAAAAGAAAACTTGATTGCACCTAATTAAAGCTCCACTGCAACTCGGTCGTTAATAATGTTGACAATCTGAATCTTGTGTGCATGCATCGATCGACAAAAATATAATTATATTCCGACCATTTTATCCGTAAGTTGTTTTACTTTTATGTTATAAAGACGAAGTTAAGCAGAAAAATGGAAACCAACCGATGAAAGCTACATGTACATGCATCTGGTGTAAATGTCAACTCATCATTTCCAATTCAGCTTTGGTGAATCCGACAATAAATGTATTCTACATCTATTTTTATCATTAAAAGTACATTTACTTATGTTTAAGTGTGTATTCTCTGACTTGAGAACTGTATATTACTAATACGTCTTTGGGAGATATTAATTTGATCGACCCTATCTCTTGTTGCGTTTTATTATATCATATTTTCATAAAAAGGGACATCAGCTTGTTTTCATTGATTCATATAGATTAAAGTGCTAGTTTAATTTCACTGCATGACACGTACCTCATGGAGTTGAAATGAGATCGAACTGGTTTTTTTTTAATTTCAATTTTTGTTATTATTATTATTAGATATCCCTCAGTGGTGGATCGAGAAAATGCGGGAAAAGGAGGGTTCGCTGACTGACCTAAAGGGCGTCCAGGTGCATTACGCATTATAATATTTACACTACAGTGGCGGATACAGACAATTTTAAAATGTAGGGGTTCCAGGCAATCATCTGCTCATGATTTGTCCAAATGTTACACAAAATTGACAAAATGGACCACCATGGGTCCACCAAGGAACTTATACACTCTTGGTTTCCACTATTGCACTAATAGCATGTTGAAAAGGAGGATGCCAGCCGGCGTTCCTCAGAAAAAGGAGCTGCTAGGGCATTATTTACCATTTTTTTGACAATTTTACACATGAAAATGACAAATTTTCTAATAAAATTAGGGGTGCCAACTCCCTCTACCCACTGGGTCCACCACTGATGTACGTTAGAAATGTCCCGTTTCTTTCCATTACTTTGTGAATTGCGATTGTATGAATCCTCAAGAAAGTGGAAGAGTAATCAAAGGAACCAAGATTCTAGCGGAAATATTAATCTAGGGACAAAGACCAGACATAAAAAAACAAACACACACAACAATGAACGTAAAATAACTAAAATAATTCATACAAAGTAACAAAAGTAAATGGGCAACTCGAAATCCACTAAAATGATAGCATGGACCAGTTGCACCGGTAGGATAAGCATCTTCTGCTTTTCTGAAAACAACCACCGAGTTGCTCATAAGAAGTCAAGTCCAGGGTAGACGAAAGAGAGAAGGAAAACTATGATCAGTTTTCCTAGTGCAGATGGATATACCGTATCAATCAATGAGTTCATTATGACGACCATAAAACTTCTGCAGTGATGACTTTAATTTTTGTAGCATTCCAGAATCCTAATTGTAAGAAGTCTATCGCGCTACAAAAAGTCTGCGTAGTTTCGGCAAGCTCTGGCATAATGTATGAGTTTTGATATGAAAACTCCATATGCAGGTGCTGAAGGGATGAAGCCAAAGAAGAAAAGAAAGTTGACAATACTGAATGAAAAGTCATCGCGTTTGTCATATAGTTTGGTCAATATTTTTCCTTTACCGTCGATCTCTGAGTGTATGTCAAGATATGAGACTGACTTCACAATGTCTGTAGTATCCTTCATCTCAAGTTCTTTAGGGGTATATGCTATGTATCAAATCCCCGAAACTAGAATTATTTAACGATAATATGTCATCTATATAGCGGAAACTGAGCTTAAAGGCTCTAGCTCAGATCAGCTATAAACTCAGCCTCATAAGAGTGAAGGATCAGGTTAACAAGTAGAGGAGCACAATTTATTCCCATTTGAATGCCGACCGTTAGTTGAAAAACGCGTCCACCACATTGGACAAATATGTTGTCGATAAACAATTCCAACATTTTGAAAACATCTTCTCCGGTTTATTTGGACGATCATTTTGAATTATTTTTTTTTTTTTACAAAATATGAGGAATCTTTACCAGGAACTGTATATTTGTGTCTAGGTGTACCGTCTTTTTGAGAAACAATAATGTATAATGTTTTTGAGTCTTGATTTTAATTGAGTATGGGCGATAGAAGTAAAAAGATATGAAAAAATGAAGAATCGTAGGTTTTGATGCTTTTATATGTATTTTGATAATAATGTTGAATTGAGCATTTCCAGAATATCTTTCGAATTTTTCAGGGCCCATGTTGAATTAATATAACTACGGGAGTAACAAGTGTTGTGGTAGGACTTGAGACCCTCTTTGACAGCTGAGGGTATAGAAGTTAACAGTTTTGTAAGAGGTTTGGTATTATAGTTTACTGATTCAGCTTTGTGGCGTTGTTTATATGGATTCTTGTGGAGTTTAGGAATCCAGTACATAGACGATAAATAACAATCATCGCCTTTGGTAGAGAGACCAAAAGAGAATATTAGCACAGATTTATGGTTTTCCACAATCTCTTCTTTGGGGAATGTGGTAGCGGTATTGGTATTATCACTGCTATTATTTTCTACGTCTACCTCTGATAATAAACAGGATGTAATACATTTTTCAAACATAAACAATGTTGTTTTTGGGCTTTGTGTACTGGTACGACAACATGTTTGTCATGTATAGTAGACAATGTTTTTGCTACATCGGGGTCTTTGAAAACTGATGTAGCATTGACACTCATTGGCCTTCTTAAAACTTTCATACGTTTCAAAATTAAACACTTAACTGTCTTTACCCAGTCTGACAGAGAATCAATGCCTTCTTGTTCTCGTTTTATCCATTTTCTTGCGTAGTCCTCCAAGGCGTCTTTAAGAACTTTAAAGTTAAAGTGGTTCACGGTACTTAGGACCTCTAGAAAAGACCTTAGGGAGAGATTCGTTTTCGATTATGCTTAAATCTCTCGTAACGGCGTGACCAGAGGGACCATATTTGAATGGAGAGTTTTTTTGCAAGAACAGTCAGGTGGTTTAGCCTTGAAGTACTCATTCTCAATAGCCTTTTATTTTCATAATTTAAAATTTTGCATGCAATAGGTGCAGTATATGAATATGAAGTAATCGGTATTGATTTGTCCTTGAAATAAGAGGAAAGTTTGTTGGTTACGTTTTGTGATGGAGGATGTTAGCCAAATTAATTGCATCTACACCTTTGATGACATACGGTAGCGGAAGAAATGATCTTTTTTCTTCATCTTAACTTTTCACACACTTTCCAAGAGTCTGTGGAAACCAATATCCAAAATGATGGCAACAAGTCTGTATAATGATGAGGTAGGGTCAGATACAGGAGTGTCAAGACTTGTGTTGTAAAGGGAGCGTAGTAGAGTGAGACTTATAGAATAGAGTTTAGTTCGAACGTGATGAAGTCCAAGAGGTTTTTTTGCATGAAAAGAAGAAGACTATCTTTGGAGACATCATGCATCCGAGTCTTAGTGCAGTGGCGATAGCCATGACTACTTATCAGTCTTGGGTATGTGTCAAATAAATTTATAACATTTATGTTATTGTTATATTGGCTTGAAATGTGTCATACTATTTGTCTCACCCGTAAGGTATTGCAGTGCCTAGTCTGCATATCCAGTATTCCTCAAGAAAGGGGAAGAGTTATCAAAGGAACCAAGATTCTAGCGGAAATCAAAAGAATGTAATCCAGTGACAAAGACCAAACATGGAATTTAAAACAGACACACACAATTAATTAAAGATCGTAAATTAATCATAATAATTCATACAAAGTAACAAACAGGAGCGAATTCAGGCGGGGGCGTGGCGGATGTACGCCCCATCCCTAAAATTTGCAAAGTATGGGTTGTCAGGCTTAAATTTAGGCGGCTTTAGGTTGAAATTTTAATTTCTCGCTAATTTTACCACAAAAGATATCTACATTGCACTCACTCTATAAGAATATTTCAAAAATTTATCCCCAAAAATTTTTTCGCTTCGCTCCATTCGGTGCAATTTTTAACTGTGTGCCCCACCCCAATCTAAAATCCTGGATCCGCCCCTGACAAAAGTATATGAGCAACTCGGACTCCTCTAACTCGGGGCATGGACCAGGAGAACCGGTAGGGTATGATTGAATCCTTTGCTTTTCTTGAAACACCCAATGAGTTGCTTATAAAAAAAGTCATTTCCGGGGTAGACATGTGGGGTAGACGGAAGAAGAAAGAAAAACTATGATATGTTGAAAAAATCAGTTTTTGGCGTAGTTGGATAAACGTAACGATTCGTGGTACGATATGTAAAAGGACCGAGATGTACATGTTCTATTCAAAAATATTTTGCAGTTACACTTCCCTTGTACTTTTTGTCTCTTTTTAGTTTGGATTAGATTTGTATTTGCGTCTTTAAAAAAAAAGAAGTTCATTGTAAGTAAGTTAGTGTTTTTTTTTTTGGTTTTTTTTTTTGTAAACTCATATGATGACAGTTTTGTCATCATTCAAGGAACGTGTAGACGAACATGACTTACTGACTAAACTCCACTTTAAACTTCCAGCCAATCCAGGTATCCACAACACAGGCATCTTGTCAAAAAAAATCCCTGTGCGGTACCGCAGAGTACCACCCTTCAACTGCTTGTAACAACTTTCAAGTTGAAATTGTGCATGTCACACCTACCTTCATGTGTAGTTCAATTCCGGCATCATTATCCTGTATTCAGAGACCATACTTGCTACAAAAATTACATTTTTATTGAAGTTTTGATCATTTTCCATGAGAGACCCTGTTTTGTTGACATTTTGAATTGTAATAGAGAGTAGGTGGAGCTTGTTACTTTTGGAACGGAACGGAGCAGAATCAATTTTTGAAACTGGAATCTAACAGAATAATCAAAATTCCGCTGAAAAGTTATATTTACGTTACCCTTCTGTTTCATGGAATTGAACTATATATATATAACTCCAATAAAAGCATAGGAATGTCTATGATATTGATTGATTTTTAGGGTAAAGACAAACTTTTCAGAAATTAAGGACCAAAAATGGGGACCAGAAACATGCATTTTTCAGATGTTCAGACAATAACTTAACTATTTGTGAATTAATCTATTTGATATTATATTTCAAGGTGCCATACCACAAAAGGAAGACTGAAATTGATTTTTTGTGTTGTGTCTTGTTGTTTTGGGGTTGTGTCTTTAGCAAAGTAAGAATAAGGAGCCAGAAACAAGTTTTTTTTCTGATTTCATGACCATAATTTCTGGTCTGATTTTCATTTTTTTTTGTTTTAGAATTCCTCATGAAAGTCCTTGCTTGTGTTTTTCAATCAGATTTCAGAATCTGTTACAGTTTTCAAATTGTGAAAAGGACCACCCCTGAAAAGAGTCTTTTTGGGATTTTGATCCTTTAGGATCCACACATGATCCTTCAGCATCCACCCATGATCCTTCAGGATCAAAATACCTTGTATCAGCATTTCATCCCTGGAAATTCCCTACTATTTCAAAACACTACACAAAAATAAAATCCAGGGATCGTGCTGGGCTTCGCCAGTGTTGCCATTTGCGATTTTTTATTTAGTCTGGCAACAAAAATAACCAGTTGGCGATTTTCCTGGCACCTAGGTTTTGTATATTAAAATTGACATGAAGTTCGTCAGCAATGGATATTCTCTTCAATTCAACAATTGTGTTGACACCAGGTCAAAGTTAACTGACCATAACCAATTTACAACTGAAGCCAAATCAAAATTAATTAGTCCAGGTGACCATGACTCACAATATCCTCCCGGAAGGTGTCTATCAGATGTAAATATAATATTGAGCCAATCAAAACTCACACCATATGGTCAAAAGTAAACACAATCATGGCCATGTGTATGTGGCTACATACAAGCTTCACGGCCCTGTTATACCATATGATACATTCAGAAACAGAGTTACCTTATGACTGAATAAATTAAATCCAATTAACAATGATTATCCCATCAGGAAGTGTCTAAAACACCTCAAAATGCAAGAATTGATAAAAGAAAATGGATGACATTTGTTTACACTTCGTCATGTGCCTATTTTGGCGGTAAAATGGGTAAACAAATAGATGGGATTTCCAAAGTTTAATTGAGGAAATACTGAAGGCATTAAGTCATAATATTCAGAAAAAGAGAATTAGAGATGATGGAAAAGGGACACAATTAATGGTCCATGGTAGTTTTATACTAGAAATTTTATCACTTGGAAAAAGAATCAAGTTTGTTGAAAATTTATAAATAAAAAATGAAATTATATTTCAAGATAAACTTAATTAGACCACAAAGGACAAAGGTCAACATGTTTTAAAATCAGGGACTATATGAGCATAGTAATACAAAGTCCTTGATAGAAATAAAATACCTGTGTCTGGAGTAGTACTTTATTATTTTGCATATAAAAAGTGACTAATGGTTTTAAATCCTGACTGTTAAAGACTAGAGTTAAAAACCTGCTTTATACATGCATTAGGAGTGAATCTTGGATACATATATGTCAAGAATGAAGGGGTTATTTTGATGAATTGACAAAGATAACTCATCACTGGACTTAATACTGTCATATTTTAAAACAATTAGAAAATAAAATTTTTGACACCCATTTTGGTAATAATTTCTGAAAATTGACGACAAAAATTGGCAGCTGGTGATTTTTTCTGGCGACAGAATTTTGATAGCCAAAGCAACCCCTGAAATCCATAAGTAATTCCATTTACACCATTCAATACCTCTATTATATCCAGTAAATATGTTTCTGGCAATTATTAAGCTCAATAATATTCTATTATTTCTGCAAATAAAATTCAGGCCTAGTCTTCAAATCAACTGAAGATTTTAGGGACTCATTTTTGGCCATGAAAGATATTTAATAATAAATATGCATTTAGGTAATTTAGTTCTTGCAGTAATGTATCAGGAAGTATTAAATGTGTTGAGCATGTTCCATTTAACACGTTAATCAGTAAAAATCTCCTTTCTATCATTGATATTTACCAATTAATAAACAGGAAGTAAGTAGCAGTGATTTTTACCAAGTAAAATTGACAGGAAAATTCAAATTGATAAAAAGTGTCTCATTTTTAAAAATCTTATGTTCATCAAGGAAATTATTTTCTGAATTTGGTTTTATTTAAGTTTAATTACAGTGTAGTATAAATACACTGTTATCAAGGTTATTGGAGGGAAAACAAACTTACAGACTAATGGACAGGTTCAGAAATTTGGGAAGAAGGTGAAATTAGACAAAATTTGTGAATGTGTGTGAAGTTGAATTCTGTTTAACTACTGATTACAGTTAATACTTCAGAAATCTGCAGTATTGATTGACATTCAGATTATATGTAATAACAGTTCTAAATAATATGAAAAATGCAATGTTTGATCACAGTTTTAATTTACATTATGTATTCTTTGAAATTACCAAATTAACCCTATCATTTACTGTTTTTGAGATAAGGAGGTACAAAGTGATCCGGGAATGCACCCTGAAGCATACCTTTTCTCTTAAATTGAATTTCAAAATATTGGGCAATATTGTGTCCAAATGAGTTGTTTTGTCCATAATGAACTCTAAGTTCCATGTTTAGTGTGTCAAAAACTAATATTATGTCAAACTTGCCTTAACTGAACAGAATTTAACTTGCTGTGGTTGTATCATGCTGCAATTGGCAAAGCTTTTGTTTTTGGTTAGCTAGGACACTACCTACAGGTATGATTAGGTGTAGATTAAGGAAGTTTGAAGGTTAAAAAAAACATAAAACCAAACCAAAAAAATTAACCTAAAAAGGGGGGAGGGACATACCGCTTCTACATCCCTTTTGATTTGCCACTGGTGTTAATAAAGGTTTATGTTATCAGGTATTGAATGTACATTTAGGAAAAAAATGGTATACATGTATATTACATGTACTTGATGTAAATGTATTTTTGAAAGTTCATTCAGGACATAAAACTGACTTTTAACTTGTTCTGACTGGTTGTACAGTTATGCAAGACAGTGTTTTTCATCAATTCATCAGCACTTGACATAAGAAAATGTGAAATCTCGTAAAAATACCATGGAGATTTTAGCACATTTTATATACCAGCTACATTATCACTTTTCAACAACTTAAGTATTTGTTTTCACATTTGTGGAATCAAATTTTTATTTAAGAGGATAGACAATGACAGGTAAAGATTATTTTAGTATTTTATACATGTATGTTAATTGTAAATTTATACCTATAGTTAGTTACACTCAATATTTTTCTTGTAAGTACAACATGCACATCATGTACAAATCTGTCTTCAGACACACAGAATTGAAAGGAATATCTTTGGCTGGATTTACTGCATAAAATTAACATATTTTACTGAACTTGAAGACTTTTAAACATATGTTGAAGTAACCCTTTTGGGGTATTTTATGAGTTTTCGATGACATGTTTTATGTATGTAAATTTTATTTTTTAGAAATTTATTCTCTTTAATGATACAGGTATGAATTTTGTTGCAGGTGAATGAATATACTAGTAGTTTTTTTGTGAGTTTCATCCTCTTTATTCCATTGTTTGAAACTGTGATCATTCCCAATATAAAAGAATTATGCTTATTAGTATGTGTACAATTTAGAAATGTTTTTTACAACAGCACCTTCCTATATTAGTTTTTCTTGTCTTTGTTAAGACAACAATAAAGGCAGTGTGCTTTAAAAGCTCTACAGACAGAGATGTGTATTTTTGTCAGGAACACAATTACATTGTAATTAGTTAAATTTTAAAATTGGAAGTGTACTATTTGGGGGCAATTTCACAAACCCATGTACAGTTATTAAAACTGAGTATTGATACTTCTTTCAGTTGTGTGCACTGGCTGACCTTATGCTAAATTAATTAAGCTAATTGATTAAACCATATTTTATCTTCAGTTTCTCCAGATCTCATTTTGAAAAGACCTCAACTGGATAATGCTGAGTAACCCAATCATTTGGAAAATTTTACCAAAAAGCTATGGGAGACAAACCGCCATTACCCAAAAGAACAGACAGCCTTAAAGAAAATGCCCCTCCTGTACCTCCTAAACCTAGTTCAAAGTCTGTCTCAAGGTCATCTTCTAAAAGACTAAACAAAATGGCTACCTCAGAAAACCTCCCTGCTGAATCTGTGATGTCACAAAACTTTGAGGCAAAACATCATTACAAAAACTGTTTCAAGACTTTTCAAGAATTCTTCAAAAACAATGACTTGTATGATGTTGAATTGAAGGTTGGAGAGACTTCATTTAAATGTCACAAGATTGTTCTGTCATGTGTAAGCCAGTACTTCAGAGCCATGTTTATGTCGGAAATGACAGAGAGCCGCCAGAAGGTTATCACAATACATGATATTGAGGAGAGTGCTATGACAAAACTGATCAGCTTTGCATACACTGGGAAGATAGCATTCACCATTGAAACTGTCCAGCCTATTTTATATGCTGCTTCTATACTCCAGATCAACACAGTAATCGAGGCCTGCTGCCAATTCATGGAGAACCATCTTCATCCTACCAATTGCATAGATGTCCATAATTTCGCAGAGCAGCACAACCATGCAGAACTTATGAAGATGGCTGACCATTATATAATGGATAATTTCACTGATGTTGTTGACACAGAGGAATTCAGAGAGATGACCTTTGACCACCTTGAAATGCTGGTAAAGTCATCTGATCTCAATATTCAGGAAGAAACTCAGGTGTATGAAGCCATATTGAAATGGGTCAAAGAAGATATTGATGGGCGAAAGGGTTACCTCTCCAAACTTCTGTCTCATGTTAAGTTAGCCTTGCTGAAACCATCATATCTATTAGAAAATGTTGCCAGTGAGGATTTGGTAAAGAAAGATCTGGATTGTCGTGATCTAGTGGATGATGCAAAGTCATACCAAATGTCTATGGCCAGTCTGGTGTCAAAGGTCAAACCTTCAGAAAAGACCAGACCTAGGAACAGTTGTGCAGGTACAAAGTAATTTCATATGTAGGTTTAGAAAGGAAAGCAGTTTAACAAATTTATGACTGATTAAAAAAAATTGAAATTTAGAACAGAGTGAGATGCTTCATTCAGATATTTGAACAGAAAATACTTATGCATGCCACTATTTATAGTGAACCTAGAAGTACTCGTCATGATCCTTTGTTTTGTTTGGATCTCTTTAATCATTTTCTTGACCATATGATTTTAATCCTGAATGGCATAAGTTGTGAGGCTTTCAATTTATCAGCTGAGAAATTCCTATCCTTTAAAATTGTATCAGTATTTGAATTGACTCAGTTTACTGGAAACATGCCCTGAACAAATATTAGATTAAATTCGTTCTTACTTCCAATGGGTTTGAAAAAAGTATTTCATATTGCATGTGCATTTAATTAAGCATAACATGTAACTTGTAATAGCATGATGTTCTGATTGCTTGAAGGTGTACTCTTTTGTGTTGGAGGAAGAGGCGCATCAGGAGACCCATTTAAGAGCATTGAGTGTTATGACCCTAGAGACAACAGATGGTTTGCTATCACAGAGATGATGAACAGAAGACGTCATGTAGGGGTCTGTTGGACTGGAGGTAAAGGAAATCCCTTATCTTTTACTTATTCTTCCATACTTATACCTAGAGTATCCAGTAATGATTGATGGTTTCCAATTGAGTTGAATTTAAAGAAGAAAGAAGCATGTAAATGGTTTTGTTTTCAAAATTAGTGTGTACAGTTAATATAAATGTCATTTTATTTAGACTGTATACTCATAATAAAAAAAAAAAAACAATAATATCCAAAGTAAATGTATAAATTACACCAACAAATGCGTAGATGTTTGATGAAAACACATTTTTCACAGATACTTTTTATTAACAGGTAAAGAAATATTTATAAATTCAGTTTTGTTAAGGTTTACTGTATGCTGTTGGTGGACATGATGGAACAAAACATTTAAATACTGGTGAAGTCTTTGATCCTAAAACAAATAAGTGGTACAACATAGCTGCCATGACAACACCAAGGTATGAAAGTCAATGTATTATCAGGTAGTTGACAAGCTCAATCTTTTCATCAGTAAGATATCAAGGTACAAGTAGTGAGGTCATAAAATTGAATGTACATGTAGTGGAGTATTTTTAGCACCAAATTAAAATGGCATCTGCTAAAAGTTGAAATATTGTTTGTTTTTAAAAAGAGTTTTTATTGCCTTTTAGAGTGAAAACTTTTTGAAATGAGAATTTTTCATCACCTTAAAATTTTGAATTTCAGTTATGCATAATATAGAAAAAAAAACTTATGCTCATGTATATTTTTTTCTTTTAACAGACGAGGTATAGCTCTAGCTCCAGTGAATGAATCTATATAATTTTTTTTTAACAGACGAGGTATAGCTTTAGCTCCTATGGGTGGAGCTATATATGCTGTTGGTGGATTAGATGATACGACTTGTTACGACACAGTAGAAAGATATGACCATGCCTGTGATAAATGGACATTTGTTTCCGCCATGAATGTTAGACGAGGGGGTGTTGGTGTCACTGCATTCAATGTATGATCATATATGGATATTTAGTGGTTAGGTGCATTTTAGTCATTTCATCTTCTTCGTACATTTCATTTGCTCATTTACATTTTAGTGAATGGATAAATTGAAAGTAGGACCTACCTGTAGCAACTATAAATTAATTTCATTTGCCAAATGACAATGTAGAATAATTCAGACAACAACAAGTGGTTGAAACAGCAGAAGTATATTAAACTCTGGTTCATAAAATATTTTGACTATTTTCTTGGAAGTTTAATTCTGAAATGTGCCATATCTTTGATAGGGTAATTTGTATGCAGTGGGAGGTAATGATGGAACCTCTTCACTGGACAGATGTGAAAAATATGACCCTATCATGAATAAATGGACCAGTATAGCAAGCATGGAGAGACCCAGGGCTGGTGCAGGACTAACTGTATTAGAGGGATTTGTCTATGTTGTGGGTAAGATGTAGGACTGGTACAGGTCCCTCTGTACTGTAGGGATTTCTATATTGCAGGTAAATCCCAGATCTGGGGTAGGGCCAATTGTATCACAGGGATTTGTTTGTAAGTCCTAGGACTAGGGTAGGACCTCCTGAATCAGAGAGTACGTACTGTAGCTAAACAATTTTTGAAAACTTTACAAATGTGGTAAGATCCTTATACCTTTCCAATTATATTTCTGTACGCTGACTTTCTATTTCATCATTTTGAAAATTCATCTTTGCATGCTTGGAAATAAATACATGTATGAATATGGTTCATCCAATGACCTAGGGAAATGTCACTTTTTGTATTTTTATGTTCATTTTTTTTTCTGTATTGAATTGTGCTGTTTGGTTATGTTCAACTTTGTAAGCTCTCCCATTTATTGAGACAAACTTGTTTAGTGTTCAAGGTTGAAGGTGGCCTTTTGTTGTTCCTTTGATTTTAAGTGTAATTAGACAGAAATGTTGTCTCAAAAAGTTTCTCTCAACTCTCTTTACTATGTCATTACTATCAACCCAAAATAACAACATATAGGTTTATGCATTATATTTTTCCCAGGTGGGTTTGATGATAGTTCTCCACTTAACACTTGTGAGAGGTATGATTGCCAGACCAATAAGTGGGAAAGAATGGCTGATATGACATTTGCCCGAGGTGGAGTGGGCGTGTCCACAATGGGTGGTAAAGTTTTTGCTGTTGGTGGCCATGATGGATTGAACTACTTGAGTTCTGTTGAGTGTTATGACCCTATCACAAACAGGTAGGTCCAGTATGGAGACTGTTGAGTGTCATGACCCTATCACAAACAGGTAGGTCCAGTATGGAGACTGTTGAGTGTCATGACCCTATCACAAACGTGTAGGTCTCACATGGAGACTGTTGAGTGTCATGGCCCTATCACAATTATGTTGGTCCAGTATGGAGACTGTTGAATGTTATGACCCAATAACAAAAAGGTAGGTCCAGTATGGAGACTGTTGTGTTATATGGCCCAATCAAAAACAGGGAAGTCCAGTATGGAGAATGTTGAGTGTTTTGACCCTATCACTAACAGCTAGGTCCAGTATGGAAACTGTCGAGTGTCATGGCCCTATCACAATCACTTTGGTCCAGTATGCAGACTGTTGAGTGTAATGGCCCTATCACAAACAGGTAGGTCCAGTATGGAGACTGTTGAGTGTTATGGCCCTTTCACAAATAGGTAGGCCCAGTATGGAGACTGTTGTGTTTTATGGCCCAATCAAAAACAGGGAAATCCAGTATGGAGACTGTTGAGTGTTTTGACCCTATCACTAACAGGTAGGTTCAGTATGGAAACTGTTGAGTGTAATGGCCCTATCACAAACAGGTAGGTCCAGTATGGAGACTGTTGAGTGTTAAGGCTCATCACAAACAGGTAGGTCCAGTATGGAGATTGCAATATAATTGAAAGTCTATATACTAGACTATGTCATAAATTGTTTTATGTTCACAAACTGTCAGAAACAAGTTTTTGAAGAAGAAAAGCATCCCCAGATTCATATTGATTCCATAACTTAGAACTCTTTTATACTTTATGCTGTTTTAGGTGTGGCATTTCTTACCCACAGAACCCATATGCTGTTGGGACTGCAACAGAAAATAAATGCATAAACAAAGTTATCTGTTATTTATAATTAACAGTCAGATGTGATCTGATAGAACAATTAAATAAAAAAATGTCCTATTTTACTGTGACTGTAAGTATGTACTGATATCCTTCTATTTTAGTTGGACAATGGTAGGCAGTATTCAGCAATGTAGGGCAGGGGCAGGTTTAGCCTTTAGTGAGTGCTCTCCAACTCTGTTGATGAATTCACAGATCAGCAACCAAGAAAAAGAGCAGGGGTACTAGACTGTTAACTGCTTGAGAATGGCTGAGAAGTGAATGCACAGACATTTGCTTAAGCTTGTGCATTTTGTAAATTGAAAAAAATTCAAATTGTTGTCACAAGAAATAATTTTGCTATTGCTAATATTGACATTGGCTTGAATGAATTTATGTGTTCATATGTCACTATATCTGTATTGTGATTCATTTATCTGTACCATAATTGGTCAGTGAAAGCAGAATAACTGAGTTCAGTCTTCTTTATTTGGCCCAAGCCCAGAACCACTGGGCTGTTAAACCGTAATGCCATCATACTGCAGTGGTCAAACCAGATCAAAAAAGCAATATCAATCATTGTAAGCATATCAAAGTTTATAAACATTTTTGAAGTGTTAAATTGTGAAACCATTTCTGAATTAACAATCAAGTATTCTCAACCCATAAATCATTAAACGTTAATGTGATAAAGTTTGGGCTTGTGAGTCATAATTTCTTTTTCGTGAAGACAAAGGGACATAAATCAGTTGATGCTTCTGACTGAAGTTGTTTGATTTGTTTTTGCATGTATCATCTGGCTACTATGCTATCTGTATTGGTCAAAGAAGTTTGATAGCAACTCATTGAAGATGGTATCATACTAACATGCAGTGTTTTCTTAGTTATTGCTGAATTTTGTGTATGAAAATAATTTACTGTTATTTTGTATGTAAATCCTTATTCAAAGAAATCCATAAAGGGAAATTATGCCAGGGAAATAATGTTATGAAATTTTTAATTTTGTATATTGATAGGGACATTGTATTTCATTGTACATGCATGTTAATCTGAGAATTTTATCACCAGTAACATGATATGTTTGTGAACCATGTTTTCAGTTATGTTATCTGATATCATTTCTAATTTATTTGAAGGATATACAATTTCAGACCATTTAAAGTAAAATTAATTTATTTTCTCATTTCTCAGGTGACACAGAAATTTGTTCCCAATTCATAAATTTCCATTTTTTTTCAAAGTCTGTACCTATAATAACATCTCTTGCATTATAAAGTTGTTCATGGAGATTATTAAATATTTTAACCAGATATGAGTGACAGTTCAAAACATTGTAATTTTTCCTCTGTGACCACGCTTATATTCCTTATTCTGGTTGTAAACATGTTAATTTTCCTCTGTGACCAGGGTTTCTGGATCAACTGTTGTAAGAATGGTAAAATGTGTATTAAAATTTTCTTTTTTTCATAGTTGACATTGAGTAAAATTGTAGGACTATTTTACTAAATATGGACGATACATTAATAGTCATTTAGCACGATATAAATGTTTGCCTATTCTCCTTCCTATGCTAGTAGCCTGTGGATGATTATTATATTCCATGTGCACAGAATGACGATAGATCATTTGTCTACATTGGTGCTGTACTCATCAATTTATATTATTTATTTTTTTTTTTATGCTATTGAGGACCAAATTTTGTGAATATAACATAATGATATTGGAAATCAATGACTTCAGTTAAATTGTATAAATAAGATATTTGTCAGTAATATATATATGGTGTAAGTTTACTTAGTAGTTAATTTATTTTTTATGTACGTTTACTGTCACAACTGTAATTGCTATATTTTTGTATAGATATCTTAGTGCAATATGATATTATGTATATGAAATGGATCTGTAAAGTAAAATAAATAAAAAAAAACAAAAAAAAACCAAATTACTTACTATTTATTTATTAGGCACAACGAGTTGAAGTTTTGATTTTCTAATACTGTTCATTTTATCAAGAAAATCTTTTAGTGAATTGGATTCCATTTAATCACATACCTGTTCAACTCAAAGAACAAAAACATTTTCCATCTTATTAATGTAAAAAATTCCTCGCATTTGCATAACACAAGACCAACAAATTAGAAAATTCCTTATTATTGCATAAATATTATTCAAAATTTCCTCAAAAATGTAACTTAATGGTTAAAACAATATTGCATCATTAGTGAAATACCTCAATTTTTCTAAAGATCTTCATTTTTGTAACAGTATTTTCTCTTTCTTTTAACTAGACTTTATGGCAGGAATCTAATTAGACATGAAAGAATATGTCACACCTAAATATCGAAAATATGAGGTATTTTCTCCCCAAATGACAATTACTGTTAATTGCATATGCCTGTAAATTGCATGTTCTTTTTCTGACAAATAGGTTACAGGAATCTATTGAAGTATACATTATTATTGTATTTTATGTTGATGGATCATGTAATAAGGGCAACTATTTCACTTAAGTTAATAATGTATAATGTTGTTTTGTACCAACTGCGATCGCCCTGTGGTGTGAGGGTTGTCTCGTTTATTGAAGACCCTTGGGTGACATTGAGCTGACATTTTGCATTCATTAGGGTTGTTGTCTCTTTGACATATTCGCCATATCCAACTCTAGTTTTATGATTGTATCTTCCTATATCATATATACAGGAACAGATATATGTTAGGTTACTTAGTTTTAGTTGGATGATCAAAACGAAAGCTGTTGGATTTATGATTTGCATTACATGTAGTTATGATTATTACTCTTGGCCTGTACTATTGAACGAGTTATTTTTATAAAACCACAAAATTTCATGTTTTAAAGTTAAATTCGTAATTTCGATACAAGTGTATTGATTTTTATGGAGTTGTACCACAAAGTTCAATACCGCGATGGTCAGACATGGATGGGTTTCATCGGTTTATCATCTTTACTGTAGAGGAATATGAGGCTAAAAAGAATTGGAAACAAATTTTCCTGGTTTCGGGGAAGACACTGGAATGAACGTTGTTGAGTCCCTTTGAAATTGAATAGCAAGTTTCCTGATAAGGTACACGGTCACTTAAATATTTTGATTCCAGACCGTTTTTTGCAATAGGGACCAATGTAAAGGATTTTTCAAAGATTTATATTTGCAAACCTTAAAGTTCTATGACATTTTTCATTCAGTTCATCAAATTATGCTGCGTGAAACATTTAACTGTAATTCAAAATTAAGAGCTGCATCATACATGTTATGTCTTTTAGAGTTGCTATGATAAAATAAAAACTTATTTGTTCACCCAGTCATAGTGTCCTTTTCCTTTTTAGCTCACCTGGCCGAAGGCAATGTGAGCTATTGCCATCACTTGGCGTCCGTCGTCGTCGTTAACAATTTTTCAAAATTCTTCTCCTCTGACACTACTTGACCAACTGAAAGCAAACTTGGTATGAATGTTCCTTGGGGTATTATGCATAAATCGATGTGGGGATATTTGATCCGTCGATAAACATGGCTACTGTTACTAAAAATAGAACATAGGGGTCAGACAGTAGTTTTTCGCATATATCTCCAAAACCATTAGGTAAAGCCAAATCCTGACTGGGTAAAAGTGTTCAGCATGATAAGATCTATCTGTGGTCAAATTTTCTGGTCAAAATTTTAATCTGTTAAGCCATGTTGGAGTTATTACCATTTTTCGACGTTTTTTTTTTTTTGTTGTTGATATTTTTAATGTTATTTCTTTCAAAAAAATCTTTTCTTTAGACACTACTCGACCAGTTTAAAGCAAACTTGGTATGAATGTTCCTTGGAGTATCCTGCATCGATCTGATTTGGGGATTTTTGATCCGTCAAAAACATGGCTGCCAATACTAAAAATAGAACATAGGGATCATACAGAAGTTTTCCGCCTATACCTCCAAAACCGTACGGATTAGCCAAATTCTTTCAATTGCTGAAATGATCCTTATTATAAGGTCTACGAAAGTCTCCAAGGGATCAAAGGAGACTCGTTGCAAGAGAAAAATGATATTTTTTACAGTTTTCAGCCAATATTTTGAGAGTAATCAAGGGAACCAAGGTTATAGCGGTAATCAAAAGAATGTAATCCAGGGACAAAGACCAGACATGGAAAACAGACACACACAACAAAGAACATAAAGTAACTAAAGTCATACATACAAAGTAACAAAAGTAAATGAGCAACTCGGACTCCACTAAAAACTGGGAGCATGGACCAGGTGCACCGGTAGGATAAGCGTCCTCTGCTTTTCTAGAAACACCCGCCGAGTTGCTCATAAAAAGTCAAGTCCGGGGTAGACAAACGATGAAAGGAAAACTATGATCCGTTGAATACATCAGTTTTCATGGTGCTGATGAATACACAATAACGATCCACGAGTTGATGATGACGACCATAAACTATGATAGAAAGAAACTTTCAAGTGCTGAAATGATCCTTATAATAAGTCCTACCAAAGTCTTCTTGAGTCAAAATTGTTGGACAACTCCTTGTTAATTTTTTTGCCCTTAAAAGGCAAAATTTAAACATGTGAACGATTCAGGCTCCTGGGAGCCTCTTGTTCGTTTCCCCGGACTTGACATTTATGAGCGAGTGTTTCTTGAAAAGTGGAGTCCGAGTTGCTCATTTGCTTTTGTTTCTTTGTACGTGTAATTTTGGTTATTTCATTTTTCTGTTATATATTTCTGTTTTCCGTATCTGATCTTTATCTATGGATTATATTTTATTTATTTCTGCCCGAATCTTGGTTCTCTTGATCATGTTGATTACTCGTTCTGTACCAGTAAACTGTGCTTGGTTTGACCTCTGTGATTGTATCTATTTGCACCATATGAAGCATTTTATTAGCGTTATATATAATATAAAACACATATTTACATTAATCTTACCAGTATTAATTGTATGTACATGTACTAACGACAATAATTGTACACGTTGCATATTGTTATGATCAACTTTACATACCAACTAAGTTCATGTTTGTGGGTTTGCGTTTTTGTGAATGTCTATATATGGCTTTCTGACCAGCATTTTCTTAAGCCTAATGATCAATAATGCGTGAATCTTACCATTTATATCAGGCTGTTTCACCATTTAGTACATTCAATATTTATCCTAAGAAAAATACTCTTGTTGAAATAGTAATCACATTTTACCTCGTATTAAAAGCTCAAATTATTTAATTTTAGTATAATTTTAAGTTTCAACGTTTCTACGGCTTTATGATTACTCACTGTGTAATATATTAAGCACAGATCTTACGATCATTAGATCAGGCATGATAAGTTAATACTGATTACCTTGCTTTATATTGCAGACCTTTGCAATTTCATCGACTTGTACCAAGCATGCTTTTGTTGGGAAGTTCTTAACACCCATGCATTCAAATGTAAGTCGATTAAGACACAGTAAACTATGTTATACTAAAAAAGACGATATTGAACGGTAACAATGTTTTAAGGAAATTTATTTAAGTGAGGTGTTAAGTAAAGTAAGATTTTTCAATCGAAAATTATATATATATGTAAAAATGACTCGTCTATCCACTGGTATCACACTCTTTGTCTACTCTACTATTCTATTCTCTTTTTTCAAGAGTTCGATTTTCAACCTACATTCTACATGGTGAAAGACGCTAGAGATCTGGTATTTATTTTGGTTTGTGGGAATGAAACGCTTGCAAACGAGTGAAAAACAGTTTATTAAAACATAACATACAACTCATAGCTAAATATCAGATAATAAAGTCCAGAACAAGACCAGACGGAAAGTCAAGTAAGACCACTCTTCATTTAAGTCCCGGAGCTACAAACACCGTGGTAGTTGACTTTGAGCTGTTGGTGAGAGTTTGTTTGCTCGCTTGTTGTCTACCCTTTATTTTCGATGTCATTGGCCTTGGACTATTAGATGATGAAGGCGATCTTTCCCTTTGGTCGACCGTTTTATTACCCGTTGTTGGTCTTGAGTGTAAGTTGTGTAACGCCGAAGAAACAGGTCTGGATTGTTTGTCTGCTGGAGTTTCCTCCCCTAGTTTGTTGCCAGTCGACGCTACAGAGGCCACGGTGAACCGCCTCATTGCTGTAATCATGCGAGCTGTTGCCGCTAGAGATACTTTACGTCTTGCCTGTAATTAAGGGAAACAATTATATTGCATTGTTGAAGTGATTTGAAAAACATGAAGACAAGAATGCGTGTTAGTTTTTTTTTCAAGCACTACTTATCAACCTTGGGCATATTCAAGTTGTTAGTTCCATTACAAAATTTTACCTGGTGCTGCAGATGCAAAATAACAATTAAACGTAATCCTAAAGTTGCGTTAAATTTTGCTGAGAATAATCTTGTTCCTTTATAAACATAATATAATGCGTGACATGCGGACATTCTGTTTTTCGACTATAAATTTCTACCCAAAATTTTAACCTAGTAATTGGTCACTCTAAGACATATGGCCAATGTAGATGACCAGCATACACATTCATTCTTCTTGAATGAGTGAATTTCTAAAAAAAGTGCAATTTTTAGTCCCCATATGGGATATCATTTTACTGTTAACAGAACCGACACCACAATTTCTATTTTGTATGTCTGTTTAGTTGATCACACAATTAGTTGAGTATGGTTTATTGTTCATTTCCTTCCTCCACAGTTTGGTAACACATAGATGAACAAATGTCATAATGACAGATTGACAAAGTAGATAATTGGAACCATTTTGGAAATGTTTACCTCGAAAAAAGAGTAATCAAGGGAACGAAGATTCTAGTGGAAATCAAAAGAATGTAATCCAGGGACAAAGACCAGACATGGAAAACAGACACACACAACAAAGAAGATAAACTAAATAAAATAATACATACAAAGTAACAAAAGTAAATGAGCAACTCGGACTCCACTAAAAACTGGGAGCATGGACAAGGTGCACAGGTAGGGTAAGCGTCCTGTGCTTTTCTAGAAACACCCGCCGAGTTGCTCATAAAAAGTCATGTCCGGGGTACACAAACGAGGAAGGAAAACTATGACCCGTTGAATAAATCAGTTTTCATGGTGCAGATGGATACACCATAACGATTCACGAGTTCATGATGACGACCATAAAACTTCTGAAGTGATGACTTCAATCTTGTAGCAACATAACCCTGTTCCAGAAGCCTATTTGTTAAGAGTTTTAGCGCGATACAAAAAGTCTGCGTAGTTTTGGCAAGCTCTGGCATAACGTATGAGTTGTGATATGAACACCCCATACGCAGGTGCTGAAGGGATGTTGCCACAGATGAAAGGAAAGTTGACAATTCTGAATGATAAGTCATCACGTTTGTCGTAACGGTTGGTCGATATTTTCGTAAACAGTATCATCAGGATCATATTTACCGTTTTCGACTACAAACTTGAAACGACAAAGTACCTCCTTGTTCGCCTTTCAAGGACAAATGCACTAATTAGGATTCAATCTATGACTTTGATCACTATGAGACCTTAATATAACTTTTTATAACGATTATATAATTTGTTGAACGTTTTTTTTTTATTTTCTAATATGATTTTCAAGAATTTCCCAAAAAACTCATGTTGTGGCCTTTTAAGGATGATTTACCTGTAACCTGAAGTCGAAGAAGGAATGACGATTTTCTCACATTTTCTTAGTTTTTTTGTAATTTATATGCTACAAGTCTTCTATTCTGTTCGTCGTTCGTTCGGTATAATCGACTTATTTTTAAGTCGGTATCCAAAGATTGCTATGGACTATTCCACTCAAAAGTTAACAGTTAACGACGACAGGCGACGAAGACCAATCATTTTCGTAGGATTAAAGATTATATATGTATATATTTGAAATTCATTTAAATAGTTTATAATAATGCTGACATATGTTTGTGTATATAGAAAATTATATCAACAGATTGTTGATTAAAGTAGGCCATCATTCGAAATGTTTCAGGCCTAAACTGACAAGGCAGAATAAACGATTAATGTAAAATGACAAAACTTTATAATCTTAACTGACGTTAAAGTGATTATTGCATCCTTTCTTGGCACATTTTTTCGAAAATTCAAAAACATTTCAAAAACGTTAAGACTTGGAATCAATATATGTATTGCTATAATAAGTTTATCACCAGTGTATGCGATTGTGAAAGTGAAACTAAAGCTACAAAATTTGATGAGTTCATGTGATAATTTTTCGTTAATCATCCAATCATTTTTTATACCGATAAACCTGAAAAGGGTTTTATTTATGCAAGTTTAAGCATGGTTAAAAAGTCAACGTAACTTTTGAGATTGAAAGAGGATGACAATAAACTTACGTGTCGTCAATGACCGAGCACAACATCAGCATAACATTCACCATAAAACATGCATAATGCAAATAGTGCACAAAACTTGTCTGTATGCAGAGAACAATAACCGAATCTTCTAAATACAAATTTAACCACTAAATATGTTATATGAAGTGTTGAGTTCACATGATTGTCATATATACCTGGTTATATCGTCAACTCAAAATTTATATTCTTGTCATTTATACGGTCCAGAGAGAATGTAGTTTTACAGAAACAATACTAAAACAGGTACTTTAGTAGTTACACAGCGCCTTCGAAAAACTACCAATCATTACAAATTTTCAGTTGAACTACACAAGCAAAATTATTTCACATGATTTTCAACCGAATTGAGCAAATAAACGTTGTGAAAGAGTTCACATGAAATTCGGGTGACTCGAAATTCACGTGAATTTTATGTTAAGTTAAATTAACAAGAATTTCACATGAAAATATTTGCCTGTGTATCCTATTGGGTAGAACCGGAAATGGTTATTGTTCATACATGTATCTTATATGTATAGGTAATTAATAAGACCTGAACATTTGAAAACAAGTGTTTGGAGTTACAAACGTAATGCAAGCAGCCAATGAAAGAACACCCCCCCCCCCAAAAAAAAAAAAAAAAAAAAAAACTATTATAGAGAAAAATATATAAATCAACAACCACAACATTATTTATAGTTATATCAAACATTTACCTAAAAAAAATCGTATAATATACACAATCTCTGAGTTACAGCGTTAGTCGTGATATGCAAAGCACTATACCAGTAAATCCCACAAACAGGTGCACTTTTTTTACCTTTACCCTGCTAACATCACTACCATGTATTAAAAATAGTGTAGTTCTGAGAGGGGAATTATTATTATTGTATTTTGTGTAATAATGAATCAAAATTTATCATTTTGTATTCGGTTGTGTCATGCGAATATTTCGTTGTAATAAATATATTTATATATACACAATACATTTCCGTACGTATCTATATAAGTGACATAGTGAAGTGTTCGTGCCTTTTTTAAACAAACGATATAAGTTGCACGAAAGCTGGAAACACCATTATCAAAGGTTATTAAATTCACGAGATGAAAGTTACTGTAACAGTTACGAGGCATTTAAAAACATTATTCGAATGAATATAATGATTGTTTGGATAAACCTATAAAGTATGTAATGAATTTTGACTAAAATATACAACTAGAGAGCCTCATGCAGCATTTATCGTTTCTCCAATTCTTAAGCGATGGAATTTTACAAAGTTTGCAAAATTGGACAAAACCAGTAACCATTTCTCAAGTTAATAGTATTTGTATAAACAGTTTTAATAAGAACACTTATATAAAAAAAAAAGTCGACATTTTATTCTGAAGGAATGACTGCTACATTTTTTTTATGAAGAAATAACTTCAACCACGTGGTGCGCACTAAATAACATGCATACCAGGTTATTTTCAAGTGTGCACCATGGCCATTGGGGTTATTTAAAAAAAAATAACAGTTATTCCTTATAATTGAATTAATTAATAAAGTATCAAAATTTAAGGAGAAAATCATAAAAAATGTTGATTACGTCACAGTAAATATAAAATTTGGTCTATGAAATGATGGACTAACTTTTCTATTCAATATCATAAAAGCGTTTTACTACTGAAATTAAATTATTCTTCAATGAAGCAAGAAATAATGACGAACAATGTTTTTCCCTAAAATCTAATAGAATTTTCTTTACAATAACTACGTAACTATTATGTTAGGGTACAGCTTGTGACACACGAAACATTAATAAAAGGGACGAAAAATTCAAACAATTATTAAATATAAAAAAACGAATAAAATACGTCGACAGAGACATACGTGCCACAATTCAGAATATAACAAGCGACAATGTCAATTCTTTCAATCAGAAAGAGTTGTTAATCCATAATACTCGTTTTTTAAAACACAATTTGAAACCTTATAGTGACTATAAGCCTTGCATTTTACAAAATTTATCTACAGTGGGTTACTTGGTCAAAGTGCCAGTGACTTGAACATCATTTCTTACGTGGGCAAGTGATATGAGCATTAGTTTATTCAGCATCATTATATTTACCGAAAAAGTTTGCATTAAACAAATTTAGCCTGTGCCTACAAACAGAATATGTTACACAATAAGTATTTAATAATAAAATCCAGCAAATATATAACGCAAGCAGATTTTGTGAACAATATTAAACCACACATGAGCGTTTCTTCATGCAACCACCGCAGCATCTAAATACATAGATCTAATACGGTGGTTATTTTTAAATTTAAATTTTTAAAACGTATTAAATAACTTTTTTTATTCTTGATCGAAAATACATTACCTGGTAGGATTTTTTTAAGGAAAAAATAGATCTCTCTGTATTGTCAAATTGCTATCAATGTTCAGAATTATCGACGGGTTACACTGTGTAGGTTTGATTCCTAAAGACAACATCACGATGTGCTTAATTGATACGAAAGTCTATTTTATATTTGTCAAGCGTGACAAGCAAACCACCTACGGATTAGTGGGTGGAATATATGCGACCTATTGTTTTTGTCATATAAAAAAGCCCATTGTGCAAATGACTTATTGTATTGTTTAGTGACACAACTTACCTTGTGTTGTAAGACGTAACCAGTTTTTAAATACATCAATGGTTTTGCAACACCAATAGTTACAATTGGCATTCACATATATCAGAGTAGGGAAATATAAGACTAGAAGATAGATAGTCCCTACATGTAACATAGAATGGTGACCAATCAGAGAGAGGCAGTAAACAATGGCATACAGGACTGTGTGGGATAAAAACATGCAATATTCAATGTTAAAAAGTTATATGAAGAAATGGTCTAAGTTATAGTACAAGAACTGTTTATTGTAGACAAGAAAACTGGTAACAGTTTGTATACTTACGCTTATTTATTGAAAAGCGAACGGTTTTGTATCATCTAATTTTAATGATTTTTTTCTACTTTTTTATAAAATAAACAGAAAACTAATACATAAAAAATAGCACCTTAAAACTATTGATTCAAATAATAACAGGAAAATCTAGTTTTTGCAGAATCCTACTTTACCCTACAGGGACTGCTAAATGATGTTTTAGCAATTGCTCAACTCTAGATATCTTTCACTAAATGTCTTGAACCTAAATCACATCAAATACTGAAAAAATCGTTAAATTGTGCTACTTTTTCCTCAGTTATTGTAATTAGTTCGACTTTGTTTCAATAGTATAAAATACAACAGTTTGACAAATTAAATACAGCGGATTATCACTTCGAACACAAAATGATAAACTTTTCACAAAATATTTCGTCTATACCCTGAAAACTTGCAACAATTAACATATAACAACAATATCAATATTGCACTTGATTAAGCAAAAAAGATAAAATGTAGAATGCACATGCGATCAGTAGGAGAGGAAGCAGTGATAGAGTTAGTTGGTGCATAACCTGGGAACAACCTCATTGCTTTCGACCTGTTAGGTCAGCAAACTTCGGCTTCGTGACTGCAAAAGTTTTATTATTAGAGACAATCTTATCACGTGATGATGAAGAGTTGGCCTCTGCTTTGCTACTCGCCTTTTCTTTGTTAGTTTTATTGCGTTTCTCTATGATTTCTCTTAAAATTTTCCGAAGTCCAACAAGGCCTTCGTCCTCTTTTTTCTTCGATTTTGCTCGGGTCGTGCGTTGTGTGATCTGCCTAGAAACCTCTCTGTGTACCGTCATAAACTCTCTATAAAAGAAGAAGTAATGAAATATAGATAGAAAGCCAATGCATGAACTGACTCCAGAACGTTCTTTGATTACTGTTGACTACCTGTTTTAACTGATCTAATTACAGTTGAATCAAAATTAAAAACACAAGGTTTTTAACGAATTACTTACTCTAAATCCACAAATCCATCTTTCTTTAGATCAATTTTTTCCATAACAATATCTAAGTGGTGTTCTGTAAGGGGGATGCCTAAATTCTGAAATCAGAATATAAAACTGTACTTATTTCTTACTAAAATTAGTTGAAGAAAAGAGAAAATCTCACACAAGAGTTAACAAGAGGAATACGTTTGTATAAGAACGGGAGGCATGATAGTTTAGACACACCAAAACATTAATATGGTCTGCAAAATGGGAATTTTTTCAAAACAAAAAGTACAATTATACAACATAACGAACAATTTTAAATTATATCATAGGTAATTTGTGGATTATAGAATCTAATCTGATATATATATATTTTTTTGTTTAATTTGTCATAACAATTATTTTTAAAGCAGTTGTTGTATAGTTATTTTCTGCTGCTAACGTTTAAACACTTACAGCAACCCCATCACGAAAATTACTTTTGCTGAGTCTCTCCCTACCATTCGTATCCAAATATTGGAAAAAGTCAATAAGTCTTAAATTGTCAATGCGCATATATTCCACTAGCACCATGACCGGGTCAAACCGGTTCAAATCATGTGGATCATGCTCCTTTTCTGTAACAGCATTGCCACCCTTAATGCGTTCTCCGTGTGTTACCCGTATGTTTTTCGTTTTCTTTAGTTCCGCCATCAGTTCTGTGAACTGGTCGTCAATCGAAATATCCTTAAATACAAAGAAAGTCCCGTTTAATTCTGATTACCAAAGTTATATAAAGAAATATTTCATAACTACATACTCATGGAATTCATGATTAGAAAGTAACTTCGTAAGCTCCGTTTTACAGAAAGGTTTTAATTCTAGTTTGATACAGTTTGCATCGGTAGAAAGACTAGATGTAGCACCCTACGTCATTCTAAGAATTCCCAAATGTTACAATGATATGCTTCAAAAGATATGTTACAAGTCAACATGCAAAACCAATTTACAAAATATCTTAGCATTCCCTTGAATAAAAGTTCGGAAATATGTTACAGAAAAGTTGTGTGGACGGACGGACGGATGGACATGTTGATTGCAATATTATTAAAATTAAAATGAATAAATTCGGATAACAAGTTGTCATTTTTGTGATATTAAAATCTTCTACAGTATTTTGTTGTTATATACCTGTAGTTCTATAGTTTCCAGTTTAGACATTTTAGACATCTGTACCGCTTTAATGACTGCTTTAGCACCTTCAGTAGTTATCGGGTTTCTACCCATCTACAATATTCATAATATATATGGATTAGAATTCGTCTTTACAATTTTTCCCATTTACAACATTATTTACAGATCGTCAAAGATCGAGAATCAGTTGGTAATATTATATAAGTACAAATTATCATTAAAACATTTTGGTGTTTAAAAACTGGTTTGATGTCGAAATACATAAAAAATTACTATAATCAGAACAGGGAAATCAAGCTTCAGAAATCAATTAAATAAGAAATAGTTTAAAGTGACATTTAAAGTAATCAATTTAGTAAACGCTCCAAAAGGGATATTATTTTGAATTTTGAAAATAGCGATTATATCATTGTTAATAATATTATTTCAAAGTACATTTTATTACAACTAAAACAGAAGAACAAACCTGAAAATATTTTAAACTTTGATTCTGCACAAGACCATGGAGAAGGAATCTTAAAGACGTCATATCTATTCTGTTGCTTGATAGATTGAGATCAACAAGCTTTGTATTTTTCTTAAGAGATTGGGCTAGTTCGATACAACCTTCCTGGCCTAGTCCGTTCCAAGATAAATTCAGAGCCCATAATGTCTGATTTTCCTGTGAAAGAAATAGAATATATATATATTATTGTCTAGTAGAATAGCTTAATGCGTGTCAAATAGACTTCTGACTACATTTTCCAATTTATCTACATAAAAATAACTACCACCTGGATTAGAAACAATAGCACATAATTTAATAACATTAAAGTTTTGAGAAAGAAATGCTTCATGTATAGTTGTGGTTCTATGGTCATAGATATTGTATTTTGCATTGTGGGATGGCAATGTTGTTTGGGAAAGAACAACAGAGAATAGTGTATATTTACTATACAATACAGGATTCACAGTGACGAATTTCATTAATAGAAGACGAAGTCTTCATACTAGAAATCAATACGAATTTGATCTTTGACCTTAGAAGCATTGAAAGCCTGATTTCAGTCTGACAGGAAGTTAACCAGTGGAAGGTATACTGGTTATCTAAATGGTTAAAATTAGTATGTGTAATAAAATCCCGGTCGAGAATAAATAATACAGAATATGAACTTACTAGTTTCGTATCTCTAACAACAAAATTACCAAACACTAATCCGTTATAGTACATTTGAAGTATCTATCTTATTATTATTGCTTTACATATTGACATATAATACAAGTTACACCTGCATCATATTGATAAAATGATGACACGATACTGAAGTATCTATCATTTTCTTATTGTTTTACATGTAAACATGACACATTATGGGTACGTTTGAAGTATCTATCTTACCCCTAATACTTTACATATTGACTTCGCTGTATTTTTTCTATCTTACCCCTAATGCTTTACACATTGGCTTCGCTATATTTTTTCTATCTTACCCCTAATGTTTTACACATTGGCTTCGCTGTATTTTTTCTATCTTACCCCTAATACTTTACATATTGACTTCGCTGTATTTTTTCTATCTTACCCCTAATGTTTTACACATTGGCTTCGGTGTATTTTTTCTATCTTACCCCTAATGCTTTACATATCGACTTTGCTGTATTTTTTCTAATTTGATTCCATTGTAAATCCAACACTTTTATAGTTTGATTTGTTGCTGCAAAGAAAAAAGAAAAAGGATACTGGATACAATTATAACTACAAAAGTCTCATTTCTCTCAGAAACAATAATTTTAAAGTCCCACGTGTTTTATTAAATTTATGAATATTTATGTCAATGTCTTACTAGAAAACACATACAATTGTTGTGATTTAAATATTTATAATCATTGAACATTGTAAGGCGTTATAATTTACAAGTTTTACTTCCATGTGTCACATCCATTATGTCTTGTATGCAATAATGTTGTAGAAATTCTAACATTTTATAATTGTGCTAGGTTTGTTTTTATTTGTCTTCGTTTTTTTTTCAGTACAGTTACAATGTATTTATCTAACCAAACCAATTACACGCAAGCATAAGAGTTTGCTCAATGCGTGTACAACTTCTTACCAATTTCTTTGGCAAGCATGTTTCCTCCTTCAAAGCCCAGTGCATTATGGCCTAAATATAACTCTTCTAACGATGGAACATTCTGTATGTAGAATAAGATATGCAAAACATTTACTTAACAACAGTAAATATATATATATATATATATATATATATACATACATACATCTATGTGCTGGTGGTGATGGTGGTGATGGCGACGAGGGAAAATACTACAGCTGGAGTACAGAAATCGGTCACATTTCGAACACTCATAGATTGATTACGTTCTTTAATTGAACACTTACCGATCTATCAACGAGTTTGGTCGATAAGAGTCCGATAAGAGAAAGTAAAGATCGATAAGTGTTCGATTAGAGAAAGTAATCAATCGATGAGTGTTCAAATGTGGCCAATTTGATCGATAAGTTATGTCGGGATAGGGGTAATCAATACGGACTTAGCTCATGACCTTAAAAGTACCGAAAGACTGATTTCAGTCTGACAGGAAGTTACCCATTCTTTTATTTACACTCAGACACATGTTATGTGTTACATGAGGACATAATATATACATGATACAAAAATGATAAAACAGACAGGCATAGACATTTACATGAAATAAAATAACAAAGCATACAGATATATACATGAATACATTAAATAAAGAAAAACAGGTCAAATAAAAGATAATATACCAATTTTTGGAATAGAGTGATACTAGAGAAGACAAGAAAGTATCAATATATGAAACCAAATCAGTAAATGAGAAAAGCATGTATTTCAAATGAGCGAGCAGATGTTTTTAATGAACACAGCAATGTTACTCAAAAGTTGTTTATGGTAGTAGCTAAACATATACTTCATTTTATTAGTTGAAGGATTTTTTATATAATATGAAGGAATAAATTTATTTCTAAATTCAACAACTTTAGCATTTTTGCATAAGAATAAATAAAATAAATAAAATTCACCCCCACTGTATTTTCAGTACATAACACACATAACCTTTCTTCTTTCGGAATATTATGCCATCTTCCTTTTTTCTATTGGGATATTGATATTGCAACATCGGAATTTTGTAATCAAATGCTTTGCTTGTCTCGAAAGCTTTAGTAGATAATTTTCTGTGCAGAAATTTGTTTTGAATATACTGTAAAAAGAACCTCTGGACGATTCCGCTAAACTTTGAAACCATTTTTGAATAAATTGATCCCTCAACGTTTCTTTAATAATTGGCTTATATAATGAAATATCTATATACTGCTGATTCATGAAAACGTAACTTCGGCCAGTCGTCAAAAATTGACTTTACGTAAGCTATCCATTTCTAATATAACGTACCGTTTTGATGTAAATTTAGCAACAGTTTAAACATAATGCTACTCAGTTTATTTTCATTTTTCATTATTCTACTATAAACAGAAACCATTCTTAATTTAATATATATATATATATCTAACGGAAATCGCCCAAGTTCACCATATACAATAAAATTAGGCGTACTTTTCCTAAGTCCTAAAATGCGTTTGCAAAACTGAATATGTACACGTCTATCTTAACAGTATTTTCATAACCCTATATCTCGGATCCATATAATAAAATTGGTTCGACAAGACTGTCAAAAAGTTATAGCACAGAGTAACGATCTTTACTAGCTTCGTATCTTTAACTAAATACAAAATGTTCAAAGTCATAGCTCATGTCTTAAAATTTTGTAAAATGAAAAAAAAATGAGTCCTAGTTAATTTGAAATATTCAACTTCGTCTTCCTACATGTTACACCTGCCTCATATTACAATAGAAATAAAAGAAAGGAAACATTATAACAATTCATATCATATCATTGTTTTATTTGTTTTAAGTGTGAACATTTTAATCTGTACAATATGCTTCGTCACGAGAATTTTTAAAGATTCTCCAAAGAATATTCACAGGCTATTAAATGGATTGATTCTAGCTTATTTTCCAATAAGTATTTTATTTTCCTGTTCATAGCATAATTTAAACAATATTAAATGTAATTACCTTTATGATATTTAAAATATGTTCCATTTCTGTATGTTCTATTCTATTATCTAAAATAGAAAATATCATGATCCCTAATTTTGTACAAAAATGAAGTAATGTTATTTCAAGGCCTTTATTACACGAAGAATTATGGCAAGCCAAAGTGGACAAAAATCAATATTTTGTAATATTAGAAAAGGAATTTTTAATATTACAAAATAATTTTTTTAATATCAGAAAATATTTTTTATATTAGAAATTCATTTTGTAATATCAAAAATTCATTTTGTAATATCAAATATTCATTTTCTAATATTACAAATTCCTGATTTAGTAATATTACAAAACATCACACATTTTGTAATATTATAAATTGAATTTGTAATATTATAAAATGAATTTGTAATATTAAAAAATGAATTTGTAATACTAGAAAATGAATTTGTAATATTAGAAAATTACTTTGCAATATTGCAAAATAAGTCACATTTTTTAATATTACATGGTTTTCCAATATTAAAAAATCGTAATTGAATACAACAAATGCATTTTCTAATATTAGAAAATCAATTTCTAATATTAAAAAATCGTTTTTTAATATTAGAAATTCAATCGAATTTTTAATATTAAAAATTATTTTTTTAATATTCAAAAAGTGTTTTGTGATATAAGAAATCTAATTTGTAATATTAAAAAATCATTTTATTAATATTAGAAAATACTCATTTTTGTCCACTTTGGCTTGCCATAAAGAATGCAATCAACTAGTTTGTTAAAGTGTTTGTTTGATTAATGGATTGATGGATTGATTGACTGCAGTTAAAATGTGAAAATTAAATTTGTTGATTTACCATATCTGCACTTTGAGTATTATTGAAAATCTTTGAAAGATCTGTTCAATTTCTTTCAGTTCTTAAAAATGACAATTAACAAGCGCTAATCATTTTTAAGACTTACCTTCTAACCGTAGCACCCGTAATGATCTGTTATATTTGAGTAAATCTGCTAAATGTTCCAGCCCAGCTTTACCAGGAATCGTACCGCTTAGGTTCTAAAAAAGTAAAAATAACTCTGAAAGTCAATGGTATGCTTATGTTAGTAATTATCTTAATTAATAATGGAGTTATTACCAAGAAACAAAAGTTACGAATAAAGAGTAGGTTACCGACTTGAAAACCATCAACTGTTCGAAATACATGTACATAGAAATACTTTGTCGACAATTCAAAATGAACGAATTTTAGGAGTTCAGATAGATGTAAAAATGTAATGGAAAGCACTTCATATAAAAAAAGAACAAAGCCTTTATTACTGAAAAACGGTATTGGATCAAATGACTAAGCCTTTGACTTGTTTAAAGCTGCATTAACTGTCATTTTCGTTAAAAAAAAATCGGTTTAAATATGCCTTAATTCTACTAAATTGTACTATATAATTTATTTCGATATCCACAAATAAAATGTGTTAAATACATGAAATAGGTGTCTACATGTATATATCTATTGTCTTGCAAGACAAAAAAATCAACCTAGGTAAATTCGTATGCATGTGACTTCTGGTAACCTTAATCCACGCATGTGCTGTAAGGGTCGCTTTAAAAAAAACCAATCTGACAGCAAAGCGAAAGTGGTCAATCAATGGCAAGACCGTCGGACTCAAGCCGTAAAAGAAAAAAGTTCGAATATAATGCAAGGATCCTTCTGAAATTTATGTATTGTGATATAATGCGGCACAAATTTGGTCAGTAACTGTCATTATTTATTTGAAAACTAATCAAGAAATAGATGAAGTGAAATGTAAACAAGACAAGTGGTTACCTGTGTATCGGTTATTGTTATTTTTTTTACCAAGGCCAAATTATTTTTAATCCGGATTAATGTCCTGTCGGCAATCTTCGGAAGTAATGGCGAAAATTAATTAGATCTGAGCAATCGATCTTCCTTGATTGAAAAAAAAACGTTGTTTTTACAATATTCTGCAGGTATTATCGACATTTATTGCTTCAATTGCATTACTACAAACTTATTTCATTTTATCAGCAAAATTCAATAGAATCAAAACTGAACAAATTTGGCAGCTAATGCAGCTTTAAAAACTCGCATATTGTCAAGGCCCGACTCAGACACAAAATTTCTCATCGTTTTAACCTATTTGATTTGGGAAAATCTCATCCCTTTCATCGTCATATTTACTATGATTTATTTGATATTTAAAATATAGTTTCTATGTTGAGTCACTCAATCAATTACTAAAAGTTCCAAGTTTTTTTTTAATTTTCATTATCTTTTAGCTTTTGACATATGAAATAGTGTGGGAATTTTTAAGCATGGATATATTTAACTCCTACTTAAAGAACCAAATGACATTTTATAGTTTATCTACTTTTGATAATCCGTTATTCATAGCTGCAATGAGTTGAGAATGTAGGTATTTAATACTATTAAAATTTCTACTATTTACATTCATGAGATTTCTATCTCAAATGATTGAGCAATATCACATAAATAAAACACACAAAAAAATTAAAAGTCGAAATCAAGTAGTGTTAGATATTGTTACATCTATACCAAAGAAAGATTTGTTCAAAGAAATTACCACACCGAATGACTTTTGGCAACAAAGGCAAAAAGGTCTTTAACAAAGTTAATTTATTGACGATATTCAATGAACTCAAATGCAATCGAATGCTCTTTGATGTAGACCTTTTACTGATTCGTTTCAATTTGATGACATCGGTATAAATGGTTTAGTACAATTAGTATAAATCTGAAATCAACTGAACCAGAAGCACCAGTTCAATAAAATATTACCAGATTAGCATTTATATTCCCTATAACGAAAGGATTAACAACATAATAACACTGCCAATAACTGATAAAGGCTAAAAAGGAAGAAGCTATAACGTCAAAAAAAAAAAAAGCAAAGCAAAAAGAAAGAGATTATTTATCAACCATGACAACAGCTATGTTGCCATGACAACAAAAATAAAACATGATAACGTTTCTTAAATCATGACAAACAACAACAAATAAACTATGACAATATTATTGGACCATGACAACAGCCATGAAACTACCACACTAACAAATAAACCATGGCAACAGCCACGAAAATGCCATACTAACAAATAAACGATGACAACAGCCACGACAGCAGCCATAAAACTATCACACTAACAAATAAACTATGGCAACAGCCACAAAACTACCACACTAACAAATAAACCATGACAACAGCCATGAAACTACCACACTAACAAATAAACCATGACAACAGCCATAAAACTACCGCACTAATAAATAAACCATGACTACAGCAATGAAACTACCACACTAACAAATAAACCATGGCAACAGCCACGAAAATGCCATACTAAAAAATAAACGATGACAACAGCCACGACAGCAGCCATGAAACTATCACACTAACAAATAAACTATGGCAACAGCCACAAAACTACCAAACTAACAAATAAACCATGACAACAGCCATGAAACTACCACACTAACAAATAAACCATGACTACAGCCATGAAACTACCGCACTAAAAATAAACCATGACTACAGCCATGAAACTACCACACTAACAAATAAACCATGACAACAGCCATGAAACTACCACACTAACAAATAAACCATGACAACAGCCATGAAACTACCGCTCTAAAAAATAAACCATGACTACAGCCATGAAACTACCACACTGACAAATAAACCATGACAACAGCCATGAAACTACCACACTAACAAATAAACCATGACAACAGCCATGAAACTACCGCTCTAAAAAATAAACCATGACAACAGCCATGAAACTACCACACTAACAAATAAACCATGACAACAGCCATGAAACTACCGCTCTAAAAAATAAACCATGACTACAGCCATGAAACTACCACACTAACAAAAAAACCATGACAACAGCCATGAAACTACCACACTAACAAATAAACTATGACAACAGCTCTGCAACCATGACAACACTTGTTTAACCGCGACAACAGTTGTATAACCATGACAACAGATATTAATCATAGCAACAGTTTTTCTACCATCACAACAGCTTTATAACCATGACAACCGCTTTCAAACCATTACAACAGCTGTTAATTCAATACAACATTAATTGTTAAACCATGACAACTATGGTTAAACCATGAAAATAGTTTTTTAAACATGCCAACTTTAAGATTACTATGACAACAGCTATCATATAGGACCTTGAGATATGAAACAACTACAACCTTTTAGTCTTCCTTATACTATATAGTACTACGTCCATTTTTTTAAATGCTACAATCTTGATAATAAGGTATTTGATTGTATTTGCTGTTATGAAAGGTCTGAGATCAAAATGTCGGAAGTAAGAAAGTGAAACAATCGTAATGAAGATGTTTTGATAATACCTTAATTTTCCATAGTACACAATCACCCCTATAACGATACGACATACTTACCAGTTCTGTGATAGTGGTATTCTCAACCATCATCTCCCCAACATACATTACACCAATAGCACCAATCTCATTCCCAGAAACATCTAATGTGTAAATCTTGTGGTCTCTCTGTAATATACAACATTTCGTTTTTATATTTAGTACATGTAGTTCCATACCAGTTTTAGGGGTAGAGTTTATCTTAATTAATTTTGTAACTCTTCTTCTTCTGTCGGCTGAACCCAACTTAAGCTTTCTTTGTACATGGGTTTTCTAACGTTTTTGCTTCTTGAGAAATC
This sequence comes from Perna viridis, assembly GCA_037379345.1. Lineage (NCBI taxonomy): Eukaryota > Metazoa > Mollusca > Bivalvia > Mytilida > Mytilidae > Perna > Perna viridis. Next base: position 3,934,000 of record CM074520.1, read on the forward strand.
TTCTTATTAAATTTACTTACTACCAGAGATATACATATGGCTTTGACATCTTTGGATGATAGGAAACTGTTTCTGAGTTTAATCTGGTAAGATGAGCATTGTTTCAAGAAGTTGGACACTGGCGACACTCTACATAATGAACAGGCGGCATTGTACACATCCTCTGTCTTAATTCGTCTTCTCTTTTCCTTTACCTGCTCCCTTAAATCTTTCAATGTTATTTCTGAAAGACATTTGGTTAAGTGTTGATTTTTTATTTATAGATTTTAAAAGCATACACCAGAGATGTAAGTTAAAAACATACACACTTGGGTCCAGGATTTTTTTTTATTTTAATATTTTTTTCCCACAATTCGAAAAATCATCGTTTATAACCATTATTAGCAAGTTCTGACGAAAATTTTGCCATCAACGCAATTTTGACCCCCCCCCCCCCCCCCCCGAAAATTATGTACATGGTATTTCGAGGCGAGGGTCAAAATTGTGAAAAATGGCAAACAACAATTCAATTTGAAATTATAGAAACACGACTACATAACATAATCGGTAATTCTCCTTATTCTTATAAGTTTTAAAATATAATGGATAAATATATATTTTAGTTGGTCTTAGTGAAAGGGATATGATATTTCAAAGACAAAAGTTACAAAGATAGATTAACAAAAAAGATTAGAAAAAAATATCATTGTAAAACATTTTTAACGGCCATCGTTATGAAATTTTGACATTGGTATAGGCTAGATCCATGTTCAAGTACTGAACTTTTAAAACAAATCGTTCCTTGTTGAAAAGATTTCGTGCCACTATCATTTCCCCAATAGTTTTTCATCAACTTGATAGATATCGATACTGCTTCATCAGACTTAAATTGTTTTTCCAGTTGTTTATATTCAAACTTCCAATTTCTAATTAAACTCTACATATGAAGCAATCGATGACATTCTTTAACAAGATAATCAACCTGATACCGGTTGTGATGGATGTGACATTTCGGAACTACAATAGTGGAACGAAATTTGAATCCAGAAAAAAAAAACAAAGAATAAGAAATCGATTCATACCTTGGATAATTGTTATATTTAATTCAAAGAAATTGAGTTAAATTTATTGATATAGTTCTTAGTTATGTTATCTCTTGGGAGAGTGTTATTATCTGCAAATAGGGTAATGATAGTTTCAGGTCGAGAACAATTTAGTCTAACATAATACTAAGTCTTGAGAAATGTATCAAAAAACCTCTTTATTCAACAGGGTTAACTATTTATTAGGAAAGTATTCGAATAAAACTTGTATAGCTACATATGTAACAATTCTGAGCAGAGAAATTTACAGGAGCCTTTGTGTCCCATAACATGCAAGTCCGGAGGAGTATTGTAGAGGGCAATCTATGCAATCAATAAATACAATATATCCCAAACAAGACCACTGATTCTCTTGTTAAAGAAAAGTATGTGATTTGTAATATAACATTCTCCTATTCTACATCTTTATTCACTTTCACTTCCCAGTGACTGCTAATTTCAAGAGATAGGTCGCAAAAAAAAAAGTTGCCTGCCAATAAATCAAATATGTCCAACAGTAAATATATCAAACAAAGATTGCTACGCATAGCCGCATGTCCTCCGCTGCCACAAAAAAAACCTCAAAACTTCTGTAAAACTAGTAGGATTGAAATCGCTGTGCAATATGATCAACTACATATCCTACAAAATCCGTATATACAACAGTTTCCGAGAACTTGCGTCAAGGTTACATACCACTAATTCAACAAAAAATATTCCTACGCAAGTTTTATTGCACTTGTGCTATGTTGCTGTGGAAAAAGTGCACATCAAATATGCACAAGTGAGCTTGTGTTTGGCAGGGAATTATATGTTCTTTATTTTTACATGAAAAGGTAACTGTAACTTACTGAATTAAATATTTCTATGAGTTCTACGTGAAGACCCTTTTTATGAAATGTAGGGGAATTCCCATTCTATTTTTAGCTCATTGTCTTCTATGAGCCAGTGCCACATTTCAAGATAGTATTTTCAGGACTATTAGTGGAAACATGCAGGTTTTAGGTGATGTACAGTCTTCTTCAGGTTAAAGGTAGAAACTCCATAACACATTGAACTTAGTGAAATTATCATTGGAGCCTATGGGAAGTGACATTATAGTGGTTTGTAACTTCCATAAAGTGTTCCTTTGATGTAGCAAATACGAATTCAACAAAGTGCCGTAAAGTCCTGTAAGTCTTGTACAATTTGTCGAATCAAAATGGCGGCACAATACTCAACTACATATAGTAGCTAATAATCTTGCAAAATTTGAATGAAATCCGTTGAAAACGTTTCCTATGAGTTGCAGGGGACAAAAATTAATTAAAAATGATAAAAAAATCAAATGGAATAAATAATTCGGATACAAATTATGCAAACAACGATTTTATATATACTATGAAATTTTATAAAATCTGGTGCTCATCCTTTTTGCAAGTCAAGAACTGCCGGATATTTATAACTCCCTGTTTTGCTTTTCCACGATTTATTCAGTTGGATAATGGATTGATAGATTGGTGTCCATCATTTTCTAATTAAGTCAACGATTTCTTACCTTCTCCGTCTTCGTATCCGAATTCTGATGAACTGTCGTGATCACTTCCATTATAAATAATGTCTCTAGGTCTATGTTTTATATTTGACGATTTTAACATCGGACGAGAGACTGAGTTTGAGGTAAATATATCCCGTTTTGATAGATGATCTTGTAATCTTTCCATTATTTTTTCTTCACTCTGAATTGAGTCCCTTCTAGACGTTAAATTGCCACCATTTCTTGCCGTTTCGACTGTCACTGATTCACCAATCGCTACCATTGTCTTTTCCCTTGAATTTATACGGCGAACTGTGTTTGCTATCAAGGCTAAATTTGGCATACTCCAATCGTCCTGATAAGCTCCAGTTTTCACAAATCTTTTCAGTTTTGCCCAGCGGGCTCTGGCCTTTTCTGTAAGAAAAAAAAACATGGTAACATGGACATTTGAAGTTGAAGGGTTTAGCCTATCAGAATGACACAATTTCAATTGGGAATTATGTGATTAAATACATACTCGTCCTCAAAAGTAGCATTTTTTCTATTTAATTTTCAGTATTATGTAATGAAAAATTAACATTGTATATAAACGACATTGTCATTGGCATTGACTTGAGGTTGGTATGTATAACGACAATAAAACCTTATAACTGTGAAAGGATTCAACTTAAATAACATACCGACTTTTAGGGATTTCGAAAGTTTACAAGAGTAATGGAAGAACATAATCACATTACTTCATGTGAAAACTTGCCTGTAAAACCATTATGATCATGAATAGAATGAAAAAAATACTTAATGATTTTCTCTCACGTAAATAGTAGAGACACCCCCATTCTCCACACAATTAATTCCTCCACAGCCCAGCGACAAGCCAATAACTGAGCATCTAGACGAAACTTACCTGTCGCTTCTCGCTTCCCGACAACCATCTCTTCAAATCAAATTATAAATCTGTAAAGAAAAAAAACCAAAACCACTGACGCATTAAACACATGAGATATAACTTGATACTCTATGGTTTGCACAGATTTTACATTGTTTCCACGGTTTGGGAGTTTCACCGATTTTGTTTCCATAACAGATTAAATCGAAAGCAATGAAATAACGGTTTTAACAATGTAATATTTTTTCAATAATTCATAACGAGCTATATAATCGCCATTATTGGCCAGTCAATCTGTATTCAATGACTGGTTTTCAGAAATAAACAATTAAAATTTTGTTATATAAGTTTATGTATGAATTTACACACAAAGATCGTAAATTAAATGTAAAGTAAAATCCTCGAAACTGCTTCTGCGACTTTCGAACGGTAAAAATGTTCTTTAAACGATCGACAGACATATTCATCTATAAGCAAAAATGATATAAAGAAACACTAAATAGATATATAAACATCAAAGCGTTAAATTCACCATATTTCTTCATATTCTGTAGATATAGTACAGAAATATTCCGAAAGCAAATTGAGACACTGTCTGATACCCATACCATGAGTCTTATCTCAAACTATGACACAAGAAGCCACGCCGAGAACCAATAACTAATATCACTAGTTTATTTGTCCTGCAATTATCTAAGAGACACGATACTGTTTAGATCTATCTATAAATATTCATTCAGGAAGAAAAAAAAACATATTTAAAACCCATTAACTAAAGACATTTGAACATTAAGTTAACAGTCCCTCCTAGTTGCACAATTTACCATTATGTAATGTTTGTGCAAATAGAACGATACAGTAACTCCTTAATGGTATCATAATGTCTTCATTTTTTAAATAGTTGGGAGTTATTTAATTCATTTCAGATATAATATACCGGAAGTAATTGGGTTGTTCGTTTTCCTTTTTTGAAATGAATGTATTAAATGCTAGAGTTGATTGAATATCAATAAGATTTTTTAGGCCTTAAAATGTTATTTATTTAACATAAAGAGACCATGAAACAAACATAACTTTCCGCTTTATAATTTGTATCAATGTTATATTAGTAATTCAACATCTCACTAAACGTGTAGACGGTTTTGAGGCTTTTGAGATTGAACCAAAATAAAACTTGTAGTCGTAAAACTAATATTGCTGTAAAATAATTCATTCATTTTTTTTCTCACTATGCAGTTTTTTTTTCGCATTTGAAAGATAAGGCGAAACGAACTAATTCCTTTATCTTTAAAAAATGTCCAATTGTTGAAACCCTGAAACCATGTTCCATCATCTATATCATTATTACAGAATAACTGTTATGATAAAATCGAGTTAAAGTATCTCTATATATAAATTCCTCCCCTCTCTGTTGTCTCAATATTTTTAACTTTTATTGCCTTTTTGTATACTTGAAAGTAAATAGTTACACATCAGAAGTCAAGGATGATATGATCTATATTTAATGTATTTGTAAAATCCAATTTTAAAAATTACCTTCGATTAATTAAAATTAAATCGATTTTTATTGCTTCAATGCTAAAATCAGGGTCCATGCAGATTTCTAATTAAAACGTATCGATGTCTCATTTGCAGCTGAATAGAATAACCGATTCGTGTACAAATTGAAGTGAATGAAGTAGCATGCCCGTGTCAAAAGACGCTTGCTTAAAGATTTTACATGCAGAGAAATCATAAAAAGGCATCAGAACACACTGCTGGCTATAACCTAACCATAAGGCTAGTGACCGATATGAACTGAAGAGATAAGAAAAATTGCAAAGAGAACAGCGAATCGAACTTGAAGGACAAGAGACGAAAACAAATAACAGAGGTTACTCAATGCTGGAAAGCATCTATAGGTTTTGTAAAATAATGAAAATTTTTTTATGAGAAATCTGAGGGCTGTAAGTATCTGAAAATATAATTTAAAAAACAGGTAAAACGATATATTGCAGCTAGTTCTCGATTCTGATTACTCAATTAATCATCTTTTTTACGCGGGCTTTTCCAAACTGCTTTACTTATCCTGTGCATTCAGGTACATACGCTCACATTTACAGATTTTCGGTCAAATACTAGATTTTAACCCATTTATCTAAAATATCTATCAGACTCCCAAACAACTCATCAAATTTCTTCTAATCTAAAACAATACAAACGAACTCTGTTGGTCGCATATCCACACATATCTGCACATATACGCACATGACCACATATGTGGCAACATCCTTTCAGCACCTGCGTATGGAGTGTTCATATCACAACTCATACGTTATGCCAGAGCTTGCCGAAACTACGCAGACCTTTTGTATCGTGCTAGAACTCTAACAAATAGGCTTCTGGAACAGGGTTTTGTTGCTGCAGGATTGAAGTAATCACTACGGAAGTTTTATGGTCGTCATCATGAACTCGTGGATCGTTATGGTGTATCCATCTGCGCATGAAAACTGATTTATTCAACGGGTCATAGTTTTCCTTTCCTTGGTTCCCTTGATTACTCTTTGTATCTAACTCTCCAGTATAATGGATAAAAGAGTAACCAAGGGAACCAGTTATAGCGGTAATCAAAAGAATGTAATCCAGGGACAAAGACCAGACATGGAAAACAGATATACACAACAAAGAATATAAAGTAACAAAAATCATAATACAAAGTAACAAAAGGATAAAACAATGTCAGGTTAGAATTTTAACAGGAAACAACCAGGATTGCAAAACAAAAAACAAAACCAAAAAATAAACAAACAAACAAACAAATACTGGTAAAGTTTTATTCACATTAACCGCGTATTGAATTTCAACATTTTAGTGGAATCAAATTTCATCGATGTACACAACTGAATCACATTTATAAACCAATCTTCAGGTTTATACACGCTTTGATATGTAAAGTAAAGGAGTTTCGGTCAGCTTTTGTTTTATGCAAATCGGATGTTGAGTTATTTTATTTGTACTGAAATTGCATCCCAAATCTATCCACTCTGACTTTTAGCTCTCATGGCCAAAGGCCCCTTGGTCTCTAGGGGTATCCTGCATAGAGCTATTGTGTATATTTTTTATCGGTCGGTAAACATGGTCGCTATTACTAAAAATGGAACATAGTGGTCAGACTAGTTTTTCGTATGTATCTCCAAAACCGTTAGGTTTAGCTTAATTCTGACGCGGGTAAAAAGTGTTCAGCGTGATGAGATCTGTCTGCGGTCAAATTTTCATTTTAATCAGTTAAGCCATGACGGTTTTTTTTTCAGTTTTGGGCCAATATCTTGAAAACTATGATGGATAGAAACTTTCAATTGTTGAAATGATCCTTATGATAAGTCCTACCAAAGTCATCTTGATTCAAAATTGTTAAACAACTTCATGTTAGATTTATGGCCCTTGAAAGACAAAATTTAACCAAGTGAGCGATTCAGGCTTCTGGGAGTCTCTTGTTCAGCAACAGTTTCTTGCCTGGTTGAATATGCTCAACTTAAATATATAATGGTGCCTCAACTTAAACTGCGTGTCGTGTTTCATGATAATATAGAGCGAAAAAAATCTAAAGCAAAAATCTCATTTTGGAGCCACAGAAATACCGTATAATTATATATCAACCGAAGGCGTTTACATGTATAACAGTTTATCTCCAAATATTCAACAGATCCATACTTTAATATTGAATTTCATCAAGTAAAGTGGTCATTATTTATAGATTAATGTTTGATTATGGTAAATTTAATGCCTGGGTATAGGATTGTCCTTTTAACGTTTAAAATAATGTATTAAAAGTTAATTTATAGCTTAGTTACCCAACAATACGTTCTAATTCAAAAACCTCAAAAATACGTATAAATTACAGAGTAGGTTTACGTGTCAAATAGGAAGGTTAATGTAGCTGAATATTTTGACACCTATATATACATGAATACATGAACTAACTTTTTTTTTAAATACAAAACTGACAATACAAGTCGGTACATGCACTGACAATACAAGTCGGTACATGTAACGCCTATTAAATCAAGTAAAGGATATTTTTCAGTTTTCTTTTGAAAAAGCCAAATTCTGAAAAAAAAGAAAGACTAAAGCAGATATCGGCCAAAAAAACAATGAAGTATCAGCAGTAGGATAATTCAAATACTTCAAAATCACAAAAATATGGACTAAACGTGAAGACATGAAACAAAGACGATCTACATACAGAGTGTAGAGAACCGAATAAAATAGATTGCACATCAAAACCGAACATACATGTGTAAGGAAAAGATGACGTCACACACAAAACTAACGCACTTTCAGTAGCAATATGAACTCCCACAAAACAAAAACAAAAAACAAAAAACGGAAGTGAAATCAGGTGCTTTGGGAAGGGTAAGCATGTCATGCTACGCCAGCTGCACCCGTCATACTGCAAGTGGGTATAAAGCAATAATAATCTAGCAAACAATAATGAAGCTACCCAACACGTATCACAAAGAGGTCTTGTCAAAAACAATTCAAACTGGGGCGAAATAATTAATATGGAAAATCCGGAAAATTATCCGAAATAGACATCACCATTAAACATACATTATCAACTGTATATTTGAAAATGCAAAGAATCGATCTTGAGCAATGAAAACATTTCTACAGTCCAGCAAAAATAAATGTCATTTTAAGCTTATTTTACTTATATAAACTTTGACAATAGGGCTGCTGGGATGGAGAACGGAGTGTCTTTTAGAGAGCTTTGGACAGTTTTTCTAGTTTGTCTTCTGTACACACCGTCAGTTCTTTTTCGTTATTTGGAAATGCAGTATTTTGATCACATTAACTCCCCAAAGTTCAAATTGAAACAGGCGTGAAAGGTCACGAACAAAAAAAATCACAATAAGCAGTTTGTTAGATCCTGTAAATACACAATATGTCTTAATACACGGAAAATTGTCAGATTCTTAATGAAAATCTAGGCAATTTCATGAATGAATTGTTTCTATCCGCGTATGATATTAAGTATATTTGTATGACGCTCGAATCATATTTTAAAGGGGTGTTGAGTTTAAATGACGTGATTCTACATCATTGACAATATGTCTTTAACATTGGTATATAGCACAAATCTACGTGAAAATAGGAATAATCTATTTTGAGCTGTTTTAAGGAGGTTATGTCGTGTTTTACGATCTCTCCAGGCAACCATGCATCACTGGTGATCAGTTCTTTATGTACATAAAAATCCATAGATATCAAAAAAAAAAAAAAAAAACTTACATAATTTTAAAATATTTATACATTCACGTGGACATTTTTACCAACTTAAACCGAAGTTATTTTAATCTACATTTATATCTGCCTAGCAGGCTGTATGCTACATTTTGTTGCTTTTTCGACAGAGCCGTTTTATTTAAAAGGAATGTAGAATGACTCAGCTTTAAAAAATGTTTTTAACGGAGGTGCAAAAGAATTTTGTCTGTTTACATTAATCATCCGCTTGTCTTAAAAATAAAAACAGTCATTCTTTACAAACTACAAATCTCTGATCACGATAAACGCAAACTCTTTAAGACCTTAACACGATTGCTATTTCACACCTATGGATGCCCCTACCCAGCCACACATTCATAATGTTGAGAATGTCGAATAAAAAATATTAAATCCATCACTTACCTATTATTTGCCAATAAAAAATAGCTTAGTCCTTATGGACCAACATTTGCAAAGAGGATAGTTACACACATGCTTATTTTTTATAAGCAGGTATAGTCGTTCTTAGAAAATTAACTTGTATCAAATCGTAAAGAGAATACTGTTAAGAACAATATCTATTGACTGTTTATGTACTACGTATCAAATATCAAAACTATACTGTCCATTGATGATTTGTTGTTCCTCCATTTTTTACATGTTAAAATATAAGTCAGCAATGATAGGAAAAAGGAGTGTGGGATCCTTTAGGATAGGTTTACACCAGTAGGTATAGGATCCCATCCAAGTCCTGCAGATCGTTTGCAGTGAGTGGGTTCGGGTCGGCAGATAGGAAATCCAAACCTTGTCAAGCCAAAACAATGGGCAGTACGTGTTGTACTACAGGAGAATGAAGAAGTACGTGTTGTACTACAGGAGAATGAAGCAGTAGGTGTTGTACTACAGAAGAATGAAGAAGTAGGTGTTGTACTACAGAAGAATGAAGAAGTACGTGTTGTACTACAGGAGAATGAAGCAGTACGTGTTGTACTACAGGAGAATGAAGAAGTACGTGTTGTACTACAGGAGAATGAAGCAGTACGTGTTGTACTACAGGAGAATGAAGCAGTACGTGTTGTACTACAGGAGAATGAAGAAGTACGTGTTGTACTACAGGAGAATGAAGCCGTATAAAGACATTAAAGTTGTATTGTATTAATCGGTATAACTATGACATAAAAGCAGCTTCTTCAGATCAGGTGCAGTAATCCCTGGCACCAAGAACAAGTACGATAACCCAAAACAAACGTATCACCTACAAATGTTGTGAGCCAGAACTAAATCAAATGATACGACAGCTTACCTTTAGGATATGCTTTGATAATTCATCTATGCGAACCATGAAAGTTTGAAAAAATGGCATAGAATCTAGAACCTTTACTGTTTTTGTTCTATATATAAATGAGATTTTGTGTTGTTAAATACAAGATCATCCTTTAGCGAGCATAATGTCAAGTGAAACATATTGGATAGATAAACTGTCATATTAGTTTTATAAATATTCTTTAAAATTGTTTTGATCGATTTAAAATCATTTCAATAGAACGTCTTACTGAAATGAGAAAGTGATTGAGATTTATGACTGGAAATAATGAGACTAGTTGATTTATTGAAACATTTCATTAAATCGCAAGAGATTGGTCTAAACGTTCTATTATTGAAACTTAAACGAACCTATGTCTCCCGTTATTATTGTGATAGAAGTTATATTAGAGTGTCACCAGACACGAAACAAAAAATAATATTGGTTAAATTTTACGTGACAACTCATATCCCAGTTTATATAGCGTACAATCGATCTGCTTATCGGATAAATATCTTTGGCCATCAATGTTTGCCAAGTCTTGAGGATGGTAAATTTTACTGTTACATTGTGTTATGACTATTATCTTGTTATCTGGACTAATCATTGAAACAGACCCGACACGCGACTGGCTGTTGAGTTAAATATTTTTTGTCGTTTTAATACAATAAGTAGCTATCTTCGTTTCTATTAATATTCTTTTCTAATTCTATATACATGCGTATATATGTAAATGACAGTAAGATTTATAACCTAGTTTTAAAAATATATCGCACTAATCCTTTTAATTTTGGTTTGTATTGTTATAGTTTCTATATATAGTAGAAACGTACCCAAATGTGAAATGCGAAACAACGGCTGAATAAGATTATTTTACATGGATTACATAGATCTATCATTACGTAATTTCATTGAAAAAATATTCAGATGTGTAATAATTTTATTATGAAGGCTTCAAATTCTAACAAAAGACTTTACTTGGTTGATTTCGGCCAATTAAGGGTCTAAAAAAACTCGTTGGGTTACAAAATAACTAACGTAAGATACTAAAATAGACTGTTTCTGGTTATACTAATTTGTAGAGACAGATCTCTATATTTAATTTAATGTTTATAATGACTTGCTATAATACATATACATATATGTATATTAAGACTTAAAACACTTATATAATAAAGATATGCTCATTTTTGTATATTTATCAGGGAATCTTTATTCCAATGTCTTTCATGTAAATATGCCATGAATATAATTTTATCAGATTATGGATTTGTTAAGTTAAGAGTACTCAGTCTGTATTATATGTAAGACCTGCAACAGATCGCTCAACGACCATCTTAATAATAATGTTATCATTAATGAGTTATGATTGTTTTTTTTTTCTTTTTTTTTTTGTAAATTGTTCTTTGTGCTGATTTGTCCGCTGATTTACCGAGTATGACGCAATAGCATGCAAATACTTTTTAATCACCAATGATAATTCACGCCGCAATGGAAGAGTAAGGTTTCGTGCGCTGTAAAACCTAGATTTAACCCACCACGTCGTTTGAAATCCCTGTACAAATTCCGGACCATTGCGGTACTAGCTGTTCCGGTATTTTTTTTGCCATATTTATTTTGGACTTGACTTGGTTATGGATCGGATTAGTGCTCAGTGATTTTGTTGTTACCATTATATATTCGACTTCCAGTTTAGTATGGACATTTTTCTAGACCATTGCTTATGCAGTCGTTGATGTAAAACAGGGGGTAGCCATGTTGATACAACTGAGTTGCATCTCTGCTGTATTAAATGTTCAATAAGTGCGAAAAACTATTAATGACACCATTTGTCTTAAAATTTATATATGGTATTGTTATGAAATTAAATTATTCCCTTCAATACTTGTTTAAACAAAAGAAACACGAAAATATTCCCTGCAGTCTTCTGAATTCCGCTGAGTACTGGTTTACTTTTACAGTCGATGAACAGGTAACTCAAATCAATCACAGATTTCTGGCTTTAAAAAACACTCGGATGTTCACCTTTGTCGATAGTTCTGTATGTTACGTAATCTTAAAAATTATAATCCAGATAACACTGTCTTTGTTCAATCGAATTCTGATAATCTAATTATTTTCGTATTGATAAATTGTTAAATTCAGATTTTATAAAGAGTCTTACTGACAATGAAATGGCAACTTAATCAAATATTGTCTTCACAAGACCTTAACGCACTTAGACATTGAAAAGTGTGATATTAAACATCTTAGGAAAAGAAAGGGCTGGTCAGTTTTTTTTTCAGTTCAGCTCAAAATAGTGTGCCTTCTTGTCAACTTAAGTATAACAGAGGAAAAAAAACGAAAGAAGGAACTAGTCTTATCAACGTCGGACAAAAACAACAATGCATTTGGAATTCACTTTTTTCTTTTGATCTGAATAGCCTATTTGTCTATAGAGCAGAAAACAAAATTTCATATTATTTTCTCCGTTGCAAACGGGTTGGTATATTTCAAAATATATACATTGTGTTTTATAGAATTTGGTTCTTTATCACTATCACTGTGGATAAGATCAAGGGAAACGGCCAAGGGTTAAATCCGAATTCAACAGATTTTTATTGTTGGTTTTATTGTTGCCCCAGGTTGGGGGACAGCTGAGCATTCACAAACATGTTTAGCCCCACCACATACTTTATGTGCTTACCCTAAGCCAGATACATGTAGTCAAGTGGTTGTTGTTGTTCTTTTATGTTCATTGTTATTCGTTTTACGTTTTTCTATATTGATTAGGTCGATTTTTTATGAATAGTTTCACTTCATGTATTTAGGGGCTTTTTACAGCTTGCTTTATGGTTTGGATTTTACCCTTCATGGAAGACCTTGTGGTGACCTCTAGATGTTAAATTGTTCGTTGCTTGAAATTCGGTTGATGAGTGTCTCACAGGTAATCATACCACATCTCCTATTTTTATATGTAAGCGAAATCAGAAATCCAAGACAAAGTAAATAAAACACTGAATACAAGTAACACGTATAAACCGGAAGTGAACACTCAGATAAACTGGAAATAAATGAAAGCATAACAAGAATAATATCAGTCGTTACATTCCGCTAATCTCTGATTGCTCCTTGAGAGGACTTTGACCGATAGAAGGCCTTGAATTATTCGAGTTTATGAAAACCTGGACTCGTACAAATAATAAAATATTGAAGCAAATCTCCCCTCTAAGTGATGAACCACCAGTTATCATAAAGTGATACCTTTTTCATGTGTATCATTTAAAGGCATCTCACACATGCCAAAAAAGTTATTACACAGCCATGTGGTCTTTCAATAGAATGACTTAGTGAAAAGAGCGGTTCAGTGCAAACAATAGTGTTTTGTTTGTTTGTTTGTTTGTTTGTTTGTTTTTGTTTGTTTGTTTTGTTTGTTTTTTTTTTTTCATTCACGTCGTATATCTGGGTTGTTTTAGTAGAAGATTTTGACGTTTAAATAAATTTCTGTTGAAATTCAAAACTAATTGGGGGAAGTAGAAGTATTTGGTCAGTATTTATTTAGATTTAACAGAATATTATAGAACTAATTGGCTCTGTCACATTAACACTGGCATCGAAATCAGTTAAATATTAAAATGAATCGAGATAAGACAAGTCAACATTTGTTCTGGTTTATTTGCTATTACTTTCAGGAGGTACTGAATGGTTGTCTAGCCTAACTCCTCTCGTTACCACTACCAAACATAACAAACTATTTACTTTGATATTAAGGTCCATATTGATTATTATAATAAGTTAAATACTTTATCCATATGAAAAGAAGAGCCCTTATAATAACCACTTGGGTATCACCAAGAATTAACGTCTAAACAGCTAAATCAACGACCAACTACTGTCATCTGGAAAGCCAATGTTGTTTGAACTTTTTATGGGGATTTAATATCAATTATAGTGCAATAGACATATTAAAAAGAAGGTTGAAAAGATCAGACCTTAGTACGGAATTGTAAAGAGTGCAATGAGAAATGCACTTCATGTAATCATGATTTAAAAATGATAGACGACGGCTGTTTATTGTAACTATTTGTATTTACTACATGTATTACTTTTAAGGTTTCACGAACACCGTTTAACTCCTGTCATTCTAAAATAAAGCAAACTGGTATTTATATAAATGAAAAACACATCATCCAACCACTTCTTCTTATCCCTCTCGCTTGTTCGTGCGGAAAGATTTACTGAACTCAAATAAATAAATAAAAATAGAAAACAACAAAACTAAACTATAAACCTTAAACATGATTTGTGTGATTGAGATTCTTCAAAGGTTTCCATTATCGAAGGATATTTTATCTGTTAACTTATACAGAAATTACAAACTAAATCCATATTAAACCAGATACTAAACAGATACAAATGGTGGGGGTGACAAAAAACTACTACATGCAATTAACCTTAAGGCATCACCAGGTCGCCTGGGTTTGTAGAGCTTGTAAGCCTGAAGCTCTGTAATTAAGTATCGATTGGTCTATTCTATAGCAGGTCCAACGATACATTTACCGTGAACCTTGCATCAGACTTTAGCCGTTCATATTATCTCAAACCAAAAAGACCCTGTAGTTTGAAAGTCAATAACATTCGAAACCACTTTATTTGCTGTTAATTTTGCGTGTTGTTCTGTATTTTGTTTTTTCCAGAGACCCAATTAAGGAAACGCCCGACCATGTCTCCCGTCAAACTTAAATCAAAGTTAAAATGTAAGTCAATCAAATGTTTTCAAGACTTACTTTCTTAAATTTGAACAAGTTCTAAATTTTACCTTTGATAGTCAAACGTTTAACAAGTAGATGGTTTGTATAATTATATATGAGATGAGGGATAATTTAATAATGTATCTATTCCACTTACCAGAGGAATTATGCTTCCCCCACGAATGTCCCGAATGAGCACTGTAGACAATACCTTTAAAATAACAGAATTGGGTTAAAAGGGGTGATATTTAAATTACATCGCATCATGCCATATTTATAAAGTGAATCTTTGTCATTTTTACGGTTGGCGAGTGTTTACAAAACAGTACTGTCAACAGATACCATCAAGATCTGTGTAAATATTGTATTTCATAAACGGGTGCAAACTTTGCGTTGGTAGCCATAACGGTAACGTAATTTAGTATTGATGTAAAGGTAACACTTTGACTTGCTCTGATGTACGACAGTAAAACAGTTTTATAGAGTACTTCGAATGTAATAAGTCAACAAATATTTTTATAAATTGAATTTCAAGATCAAAATTTACGAAAGCATGTTCTTTACAATACATTTCATATTTAGGTTCTTTCATTTAGAAGTGTAAAGGTTACCAGATCTCAAGTATACAATGTAGCAATATACATAGCGTAAAAAAACATATTGTACATATGTAACTGCATGGCTATAATTTTGTTATAGTAGCAATGAAAATATGAAACCATTTATCTATTATAACTTAAAAGACAAAATTAAGACTAAATAGAGAACTTAGTGATCACATATATTACCACATGGGAACAAAAAAGTGTGACGGACGGACATACAAGGTTTACGTCTGCATCCCCGCCTTATCAAGAGAGTGTACAGGAGAAGAAAATAAACCCACTGAAAGCAAACATATACAAAATGGAGCATAGATCTGTTGCGTCGGTGGGTTAAGCTAGCATTCATTCCCTCCTTGGTATATATATGTCATGTCTAAATCTAGTCATGAGGAGAAAAGTAAACGGTCCCTTTCATAGCTGTTTGCTTATTGACAACGACATTAAAAATAAAGAATTTTTTTTTTTTAAATATTTTACCTATGAATGCGATTGCAAAATTTTGGGGAAATTATTTTTGTATTGTATTGTAAATACACGTAATCCGCAGTTCGATACGTTCAGTAATATGTATACTATCAACCAATAAATCAGTCCTCTAATAGTTCTACGATTAAATTAATCATGACATCAATTTATACAACATAAGTTACCATCAAGTTCGACTGAACACATCAAGGCTCACTTAGGTAGAACGGTACTACAATGTTTTTTTTATTTACCACGGCGACAATAGTAAAACTTTTGAAAAATTCACCTCTTTAAGCCAATGACGGACCTATAAACTGACTTTTTTTCGTATATTCATTTCCCTTACTAAAAATGTGAACAAAGTCATAGCATAGCCCTCTCGTTTCTTTGGTATTTAAAGCAGATTATGTTTGGGGTCAAAGTTCCCCCTTTTTTCTGTGAAAAACACATCAATTTTTAAAATATCATAATATTTATATAAAATGGTTTTTCAAAAATATTAGGCAACATTTTAAGAGCGTAATAATGTTAGAGTCTGGAATTAATAACACATTTTGGGTATCAGCACAATTTGTCCAATCACGGTGTCAAGAAGTATTTACTTAAGTAGAATACACGGAAGGCCAGCCTAAAATAATGAGAAATAGTATCGTTCTACCTTTAAAGTGGTACAGTACGGAAAATATCACCGTCCCAAGAAAAAAAATGGAGAGTCGAAGATGGATTATACCTAAACAAAATCATTAAACGATGGCCTGGAATTGATTTTTGTTCCTAATTACATATACCTCTAAAGCTGGCAACATATTCTTATATATACTTGGAGGAAATAAAGGGTAACATTCATGTATTACAGAAACAAATGAAATGTCAGATTTAATTTTTTTTATATAATACGTCAAGAAAAGTGTGAAAGAGAATTTAACACAAATCTTACCGTTCCGTATCAGAGAATCAGAAACATCCCCAGAAAATATACTAAATCCTCGTCATAAAATCAACTGACATTTTCAAACGTTCAAACAAATAAAAGGCTTGTCAAAAATCAAAATACATGTACGTACAGCCTGGTAAATGAATAATAATATTGTGTAACATTTCAAATTGTTATTTTAATCCTATAATAATAGTATAACCTCCGTCTCACTCCCCTGTATGACAAAGCCGCTTAATTAAAAGCCTTTCTAATTCTTCAATTAAGGTAATAACAGGAATGAAAGGGAGAATGCCTATTCTTAACCCTTTGTTAAAAGTCCAAATCAGGTGCCCAAATTAATGTCAATTTTGTGACTACGGAAATCTTAATTAATCAAATTAATGTCAATATTAGATTTTTGTCAATATATAAATCGGTCATGAGTTTATAGAGCGATTTCATGAAGACGGCTATTGTATCGACTCTTTCACATTACATTAAGAAACATAGCGTGATTATAAACAGAAAATATATTACAACATGATTTATTACAAATCAGGTACTCACTATTACATTTGACCCCTACAGGTGCAGCAGGTACATATAAACTAAAAGGTCTTGCTTCAACTATAAACTATACAGACAGACACGCAAGCACCAAAATACAAGCAGGGCTACATGTTTGATAGTGGGGGCAAACCCCAGCTGCTGGTACATGTACACAGTTTCGACTTGTCCATGTTAAGACTCGATATTCAGATGCTATATTATAGTGTGTATGTATGGTGCTGTTCTTCATTAACACACACAATCAGTTTTGAATAATGCTTCAAAATGCAACACCAGTTAGAAAATTACGAATTTGACCATACATGTGAAATGATGAAATATTAGGTACTTTCGGAATTCAGTATATTGTATTAAGAAATTAGATAAAATGACGAATATGACAAAAAAAAACAATCGTTTTGCTATGCTCTATATTTTGCTTTCGCAATAAATTTGTTTTTGTATTAATTGTCTTACCTCAAAAGCTCTCTCAAATGTTTGTTTTGTCACATGATAATTTCGACACGTGTTTGACTTCAACAGGAAAATTCAAACCGAATTCTAATATAGTTCTCAAAAATATTTGGGGATTATTTTGACTACCAATATCCAATATTAATCACGAAGAAAAATTCACTCTTCAGAACCATCAAAACTAATGTGTATAGCTGGAATTCACAATAATCCACACCGTTAGCAATAGATATGGAAGTTTATCTACATGTTTCAATACAATTTTGTAATATTTGTTTTTGAAAGTCGTAATGATTTTGATGATATCAATACTTCTTTAAAATCAATAGGAGAAGATCAACACGGTATAAAAGTATTTCGATGACGGGACAATCCTCCCCAAACTAACCCTGATGACAAGATGTGCTTACGGTAGAACTAATCACACAGATATATCTACGCTCCATGGTTCGTTCAAATACTCGTAATCTTTTTTCATTTATTTCATTAAAGAAAATTTATGGCGTAAAGACATGTATGTGAGTGTATGTACACAGACACAATTAAAAACCTTCTGTAATCTAATCCATTCTTCTCTCATGCAGCTGTTGTGTAAGTGAATATTCCTTGTCTTCATTGCTCATATCTATCAATCACTGTTTGTATACTCAGAATTACTGGATTTATAGCTTCTAACAATGTCACGGTGTCAAAGTCGTATCCGAGTAGAGTTTTGATTACCGTTTGTTAAGGTCTTGTCTTAAACATAGTTCCGATGACTTGTCTGTTACGATAGGAATTGCTGACTTTTTGTCATCTGTTAATATAACTGTAGTCAGGTCTATTCAGCTATATAGCTGCTTCGTTTGCGGTCGTTTAACTAGTTATAAAAAGCCATTACAAGCGCGGTAATACAGTGTAATTTTCTTTCACTGTTACAATGGATTTTCATCAAATGTTCAAATGTAGTGTTACTCTGGGAGTTTCCTGGCAAACTGAAGATGCAATCTACCCGGTCAATTGTGGCATGGTTCAGTAGATGATACATGTACTAGACTAAGTGTAAAACAATGAATAGTTTTTGCCTTGAGTAACACTGATTCAAAGCTCTATGGCATCTTAAAATGCTTCGAATTATTAGTAGCTGACCTTCAATACATAGATACCAAGTCAAAGAGTGAAATATGGAACAGTTGTTTTTAATTATTTTTGTTTTGTTTTGTTTTGCTTTGTTTGTTTGTTTGTTGTTTGTTTGTTTTTGTTGTTTTTGTTGTTGTTGTTGTTGTTGTTTTTGTTGTTTTTGTTGTTTTTTTTTGGGGGGGGGCATTAACTTAATTGTATTCTTTGGATGTACTTGTACATTCAGTTTATTCTTAGACCCACGGGTATTAATAAGGACATGTTAATCACTTATGACGCATGGTAAATTAATACGATAAAACAATTGTTTAGGGGCCAAGTTGGAGCATTGTAACAATGCTCGATTTTGTGTACATCTCAATCAACTTTAATAATACTTGGAAATGACCCCAAAAAAATGGATAAGAGGAAGCATCAGTTTGTAAATTGTCCACATTCAACAACATGTGAGAAAGTATACAAATTTTGGAGAAAAATATCAATTTATCAGAATATAATACTGTTAAAACCATCCAAGCTGTCTTGAAGAATCGGGGGGGGGGAGGTAGCTTTTTATATGCTATCTATCAGCATAAACACAGTGATTTATAGTGGTAGATAGTTGGAGATAGTTGGTCATGGTAGCACAGTGCCAAAGAGGTAGAGTGTCATGGTCATAGTGTTACAGTACCAAAGAGGTAGTAAATCATGGTGACACTATACCAAAAAGGTAGTGATTTATTGTGGTAGATAGATGGAGGTAGTTTATCATGGTGGCTCAGTACCAAAGAGGTAGAGTGTCATAGTGGAACAGTCTCAAAGCGGTAGTCAGTCATGGTGAGACAGTACCAGAAAGATAGCAAGTCTTGATGTAATGGTACGAAAAAGGGCAGTGAGTCATGGTAAAACAGTATCAAAAAGGTAGTGAATCAAGGTTGTACAGTTACTGTACCGTACCAAAAAGGTGGATCTGATAAAGTGGTATTGAGTAATGGAGGTACTGTTGCAAAAAAGATAGTGAGTCATGATGGCACAGTACCAAAAAGGTAGCGAATCGTGGTGATACAGATTATGAGGTAGTGAGTCATCGAGGTACAATTACCAAAAAAGGAAGTAAGTCTTGATGGTGCAGTACAAAAAAGGTGTTGAGTCATAGGGGTGCAGTATAAACTACAGGCTCTAGAGAGCCTGAATCGCTCATCTGGTCAAAAGTAGTCTATTTAGATTTCTAAAACTGGACTCTTGACCCTACTCTACTATTGTCAGAAGAATCGTTTAATCAAAGGATAGCATCTTAGTTATCCTCCCAATTTTCATATTATAAAATAAATCTTTCATAGTTATTTTTTACTCTTCAATGGCATAACTCCAACATCGACCGACAGATCTTTATGAACATTTTAGCATAGGTCCGTTTTACCATTCTGATAAATTTTACCCCATGAAATTTTTGCTAAACCAATTGGTTTTTGAGTAACTTCCACAAATGGGTCAATGGGTCTCTGAAAATTTCGCCATTGATCAATTTAATATATTAATATATTTACATAGTAATAATCTGAGCTAGGTCTAAATTAAAAAGTTATTTCCCCTTTCCTGAATTATTATATTTACTCTGGGACTACTCCAGCAATGCTAGAGGTTGTCTGGCAGGCTATTTTCTGACTTGGTGCCATCCTAACCTTTAGCATCTGATATGTTGAAAGCCACCGCAAATGTTTTTGTAAACATGTAAACATTTGTTTTAAAATACTTTATGTCGTTTATTTACATAAAAGAAGTTTAACATACCTAGAAAACATTTGTAATGAGGACAGTTGTCAAAATGACCAGCAATTTTGAATTAGGCCACTAATTTTACGGAATACAATATGTTTTTGACAAAACGAACTTAAAGTTGGTAAAGGCAATTCGTTCGTTTCGCAAATTTTAAAATCCGTAATTTTATCAACCGGAATTACACACTCAAAAAGCTAAAAACTAAATATGAAGTTCATTTAAACTGCTTTTACAAGAATAGCGAATTCGAATTCGCGTATTCAAAATTTAACAAAAAGATATTTGTACGCATCCCAATCTTATGAATATTCATGAATATTATTGACTGCCATGATATTGACGACTAGCTTGCATGCGGATTGGTATTGACGGCTAGCTTCACTGGTGTAGGCAGGAACATAAAAACTTTGTTTTATATTTTAATACATTTTTTGTTAATACCATATAGGGTTGATTGATTGATTGTTGGGGTTTAACGTCCGAGCAGCAATATTTCAGCTATATTCAGACAATGAACATGAAATGGATGATAAAATGAATATGAATGATTATGAAGTAAAAAAAAAGGGATGGGACACAAGGATAATAGGGTCGAAAAATTTAGATTGCCACTAGAAAAAGGGAAGGATGGGCAATTTAGCCTTCTGTGGCGGAGCGCAAAGGTTCCCACTCCTATCGGATACCACAGCAGGGTTCTTTAACGTGCAAGGAACGTGGCATCTTTCCCAACACGGTGCACCACTATGGTTTGCGGTCATTTATACCATATAGGGAAAAAGCCTCCTGTAAAAATTTGAGTTATCCTTCTTTACACACTTCATTGTTCTTGTAGTAATCGTGTAGTCTGACTTGCAATTTCACTGTAAGTTGATAGACTGTCACCCTTATGACTTAAAAACCAACATGTTATATTTTTGTAGTTAAACATACACAAAACGCGATTTATAAATGATTAAGGGCTTCGGGAAATTTATTCGATTAAAAAGCATTGTGTTATTAAAACAAATGAACATATTTATTTTTTTCACATTTTTATTAATTTAAAGGAAAAAAATTGGGCCCTCTTCCTGTAAATCTCCGAATCCCACTGGTAGTTAGTTTTTCCGACCCTGATACTCAACTGTTCATTGACATTGTCTGTTTTATTTTGTTTGTTCACCTTTGCTATAATATACTATAATATACATTTGGTATCGTATAGATGTTACTGTCATTTCCAGCTGTTGCAGTTTAAAATATAACTTTGATTGCTAGTCTCTAAAAATACACAATACAAAGTATGGATTTTTCTTGATACATATATCACTTTCACTCCATATATTTTATTTCTGTCAATCCATGGTAAAAAATGATTCAACATTTCTTCCATTACTTAACAATGATATTCAATATTATATTTAGATATTTCAAATAAAACTTTACAGCTGCTGCCGTGGTAGGTCATTTTCAGAGACGATGAAATTGGTAGATGAAAACAGTAAACCACCGAGGTTCATAACTAATGCATTTGTCTTAGAGTAACTTAGTTATATACCTTATTCAATACAGAATCCCATTTCCTTCAGCTGTATCTTTCCTTTATATATATTATTTTACTTAGGATAGATTTACCTTAATATCCATTCGCACAACAGGAAAGGGTTTTAGTGTAGAAGAAATACAGAGGGTGAAATTGTTCAATGTATTTTAAGTGAATAAACATATTCCTGAATGCAATCTTAAACTTACTACTAAATTTTGGCCAAGTTGTTTCAAAGGTTGAAAGACTCCATTCGAGGAGTTGCGGTGTCTAATTGGAAGCTTCTTTATTCAAATACGTTACGTTTGAGAAATGTTTATCCCCGATGTTTTCCCAGCAAGCTTTAAGTCTACTTATTTTGTCTCGATATTTTCTCCAAGGAAAGTTGACTGAATAGTATTACTTGCGAACTTCAAGCTTAATTTGTTACAACTAGGAATAGGAATGAACTGTTGCCAGTTCGGGACTTGGTCAATAACACGTGCTAGAAAAAAAAAACATTTTTTTATATATTTTTAACTAGCATTTGGTTGTGCAATATACATAAAGGTCTGAAAAATTCCCAACGATGTTAGAACTGTCAAATTTGCGATGCAAATTTTTGGTCGTTCCCTCCGCGGGACTCGAACTCGTACCGCTGTGAGATCTATGGCAACACCGCCTCCACCAAGTCTAGGGCGCTGGACTTGGTGCAGGCGGTGTTGCCATAGATGTCACAGCGGTACGAGTTCGAGTCCCGAGGAGGGAACGACCAAAAATGACTTTGATACCTTGAGCGGGGCGGATATTTTTTGTCAGTTGCAGTCGGTATATTTGATTTGGATACTCCATATCTGTCAGAAATGACACATGTAGAATTTGAAACATGAGGACTTGAATCTATGGGCAATAAAACTCTTTATCTTATTATTTTCATACCAGTTAACCTTTAGGATCCTCTTTGCAGGATATCTCCTGCAATTCATTTTCTAATTGCAGGAGATTTCGCGTGAAAACATTTTCGACAGTTAGTTTTATATGTCAGTCGCTGAGCTCTATCAAGCTCTTCCGCAGACCTATTACAGCTTTCTGATTCACACCGATGGAGTCCGACTTGCTCATTTACTTTTTGTTACTTTGTATGTATTATTTCGGTTATTTTATATTCTTTGTTGTGTATGTCTGTTTTCCATGTCTGGCCTTTGTAGTTTTCTGTCAATAATTGTATTTCTTCATGGCAATTAATTTAGTGGTATAGGAGGAGTTGTGCTACAAAAATGTGCATGAACAGAAGAACAGACCGACAGACAGACAGATTGATATACTTATATACTCCCAAACTTTGTTTCATAGTTAACTGCATGGAGGTAGCTTTGGATCGAATTTGATCGGACATTTGGCCGACCCAGCAATGAAATGCTCTTTTAATATAATTAAAAGCCGACCTCTCATCGCTTTTAATTGGATTAACGCTCTTGTCACCCACCTGTTCAATTCCATCAAGTAGTATATTATGTATAATACAAACTAACATTTTCGCTGAATGCATTTCCTGTCTTAAAATGAGTCTGTCTAGAAACTTTAAACCTTTAAGAGGAGTACGAGTTGGTGTAAAACGGGGCAAATACTAGTACACGGTAACCAGAAGTACAAACAAGATGTATGTGAATAATATTCCATTTTCTTGTTCATTTCATGAAAACTGTGTGTGTCTACGCGAAAAATGATGCATTTTAACAACAAACTCGAGTTGATTATGAACCTGTATAGGTGTTATTTCAGTAGAAAATATTATGATGCAGGTGTAACCAGTAAGAGGACCAAGTTGATTATTGGAATATTTTAAAGAATAATCATGCCTTTTGCAGTTTTACATTAACTAGGATTTTTTTAATAAAACTTAAAAGTGTAAGCTATAATCATTTTGTTTTATTAAAGCAGTGACTTTATATACTCCTGTATTGTTCCTGGTTAAAGATGCG
The DNA here is from genome assembly GCA_037379345.1 of Perna viridis. Classification (NCBI taxonomy): domain Eukaryota; kingdom Metazoa; phylum Mollusca; class Bivalvia; order Mytilida; family Mytilidae; genus Perna; species Perna viridis. Next base: position 3,958,109 of record CM074520.1, read on the forward strand.
AAATTAGTAACATCCTTACTCGGCATTGCTGGTTGCAGACTGCGAATTTACCACACGTACTTTTGTTATCTATGTAGGTTACCAGTATACTTTCTTCAGGTTAACTTCCTGTCAGACCGAATGCTTCTAAGGTCAAAGGTAAAACTCGTATAGTTTACCAGTATGAGGAGTTCGTCCTCCATTGTCGTTTGTGAAATGCGTTGGTTTTGAAAATACGGTATTGGACAACAGTGGCGTAGATTACCAATGTAAATAATAGTGAAAAAATATCTGAATTGACTGAAATAGACGCCATACTGTCTTTTTTTTAAAACTTTTAAATGAATTATCGAGTAGCATCACAGCAACAAATAAATTTTAATGATCATAATAGTATGCATTGACCTTAAATATAGCATTGTAACGTATATAAATTAACTCATAACCATTTTAAGATTAGTCGAGTGTTTTGGAAAAATGTTTATTTAAATACATGGAGTATTATCATTCGATCATCCGTTACATATAAAACTACATGTAATAATAAAATAAATGCTGTCTAAATTGTTACCATAGAAACAACCTTATGTAAGATAGATTTTGTTATAATCAGTTTTTGACCTGTAATTCCGAGCAAAACTACATGCAAATCTGCATACCATATGGAATATCTTATTAAATTACACGGGCTTGCATTTACAATTGAAAACAATTCGCAAAACAGACTGAAAAAAAGTAAACACCGAAACCAAGTTCGTGTACCGTTGTCCGTTTTTGATTGACGGAGATTACTCCCGTCACACTTTAACAAAGAAATCGTGGATTATTACCAAAATATCAATAATTGCTCTTTACATGTTCTGGTAAATGGGTTATCAAAATATAAAGACGCATTTATGTATCCTTTGTAAACGATACTCATTTTGACAAACAGGTCGGATTTATTTATAAAACTTACCGTTTTGTTGAAACCATAGACCTGTAATTTAATTATAGGTCTGTATTGGAACTGTCCAAAAAAAATCCTTGTTCCGTTCACGATCACGCTGCAATGCTTGACACTGTCCACGATCATTTCTCCCACTAATTTGGTAAACATAATTATCTTTACTTAGTCTCTAACTGTTTTCACGTTTAACATACAGGTATAATGACATATGACAATGTAACTTTAAATATTAAGATACTATTTTATCACATTTCTGTGAAATGAATAAAAATTATTGCTCATAAAGATTCAGAATGGGAACACATTTACAAAATTATTAACCACCAGAACATTTAAAGCGAAAATTCAGGACTTCAATAACTAGTAAAATATAAACCTACAATGGGTCTGTATAATACATATCTAAGGACATTGATTAAGATCAATTATGACCGTCACACGCCGAAACTTATATTGTAATCAAACTAACGATGGCACTCTAAGACAACATGGGCGTAGGAAGCAAAAACTTACTGGTACTGTTTCTGACATAGGGACACGAAATGTTCCTCCCACCTCGCGCAGCTCAAGGCCCCTAGAACCTCGGAGGTGAATGGTGTCCTATATATTAAAGTATATAAGATCTGGAAATGCCATTTTTTTTCTGGACAAAATAGAAAATAAGAACACGGGTGAAATACGTAAAAAAAAAAACATTTTATGTGAAAATTATTGTCAAAATTATTGGTACGGTCGGAGCAGAACCAATCGTGCCGGTTCCTACGCCCATGGACAATGAAAGGTAATAACGGCCTATAACATACATTAATATTATTTTGTATAAAAAAATGTTTGGCAAGTATCCAATCAACTTTGGCCACATGCATACGTGAGCAACAAATTCGTAAATCGCTTACCTGTTGTGTAGAAGCATGATTATGCGGGCCTTGCAGTTGGCCCGGTCCCCTTACTAAATTAAAAAAAAATGTGTGTACGGACGGACACAAAACACAAAGAAAATATTAATACCATTCGTACTAATTGTTCTTCCGAAATATCACCATTCTTCATCATAACTGGTACAATCGAATGTAATAATTATTGGCGCAAATTTATTCATGTTTTTTTTACCTAAAGTGGGTGGCGCAAACGATACTCTGTGCAAATAAGTTGTAGCGCAAAAGGAAGCAAAACTGAGGCAAACGGACATCTCCCAAAAATCTTTGGATTCGCCGCTTCGTGCTAAACATTCATTAATATCAATATTACTAATAAATATTTTTCATAGAGAGGCGTACTTTTACGTAACCATAGTCAGGCGCGTAGCTGCCGTTAGGCAAAAAAACTTTTGCCTACACTTAATTTTGCCAATTTTTTTTCAGGTAAAATACATCCAGGAGAGGCATAAATGATGCTCTAAAACGCTATCTCCGCGGAGCTTCGGGGGGGGGGGCTTCGCCCTCCTGGACCCCCTGTCTGGACCCAGACCCCCTGCCGTAATTTTGCCTACACTTCAATTTAGCCTCAGCTACGCGCCTGATAGTTCTTCCTGTAAACTGATTGTATTATGAGGTAAATTTTATATTCATCATTAAAATGAAGAAACCAAATCAAGATAAATAATTATTACACAGTGCCATCTAGTGTCATGTATAGTCAATAAATGATATATAAACCTCTAAAGCACAACAAACGAATAACACACTCAGACTGATTTTGTGGCCTGTAACTTGAATTAGAAATAAAAGTGAATCTTGAGAGATCTTGACATGCATAAGCCACCTGCTGTCTTAATTTTATATTAAGAAATATAAACTTATAATATACAGAAAAAAATGTATACTATAACAACACAGAAGTTACAACATTGAAATATGAAGATAAAAAACATATCATAAGTCGACATTTTGTAAACATGAAATAAAATAATTTAATGATAAAAATTCATTCTGGCAGAGAAATTTCACTTGATTGAACCACACATTTACACACCTAACTAGAAACACACCAAGTAGGTGTTTACATTGATAACTAACAGAAAACTCTATCCACAGGTTCATGTAATGACGAAAAATGAAATTTACTAGACCGTGTAGTAAAGTACATGTATGGACGAAATTATACTTTAAAAACGAAAATTTCTGTCAATCAAAAAGGAAATTAGCCATAAAATGTAAAACTTGAACGATTTCGTCATGTAAGGACAAAAACTTCCGTGAAAGTCGATAAATAACCCTTGACCTTTGTCATTTACATACCTACACGTTATCTTAAAGGAAATTTAAATGGTGTAGAAAAGCTACAAAAAGTTGGAAAATTCCTTTGGGGATATATTTATTTGACACATGGAAGATTTTTGAAAGAAATGCATTTTTTCTATATCTTTCACATGTATACAATGTACATGGAGTTGAAATTTGTAAATTATCTCAATGTTCCAAAATAATTCCTCGTTGATCACTTTGATCGGTCGAAATGATATGGCAGGATATAACCATTTATTCGCATAACTATAACATGTACGTATACAAAAATAACGACAACTACAGAGGCAAAATTATGGTTACATTTACATTTTTGTAGTCAAACTTAATTAAAAATCAAAAAATAAAAGTTACATAAGAAAATCAAGCAGTTAAATGCATTAAAAATACATGGGATAAAAACACCTTAAAGTCATCAGACATCATGTTTTTTTCTTTTTTTTAAAAAAAAAAACATTGTCTCAGTTTATGAATTAAGAAAAAAGAGTACTTATACTAATTTTAAAGCAAGACACACAAATGGACATAAAAACACTAACACTTAAATGAAATCAACAAAGTGGGAAAGTAAATGGACGCTGAATCTTACCCAAAAACATTTTAAAAAGTTGAACGACCTTAAAAACCATAAACACAAACGACAATCATCTCAAAATTCAGAAGAAATGTCAATTTTATTATTATACAGGTTTTATACACATATTTACAACCATTATTTCACATATTAAACTGTACCACCGCACACACTCAGTAATTTCTCCAGGCTATACATACATACATACAATACTAGGTGGTACACACACTCAGTAATTTCTCCAGGCTATACATACATACATACAATACTAGGTGGTACACACACTCAGTAAATTCTCCAGGCTATACATACATACATACAATACTAACTAGAAGACAACGAACAATGACATAAACTAGTTCATACATGGACTACAATAAAACGTGACTTCTTTAAGGGACTATTACGTACAGCATATAATCAAAGTGCTGTTAGCACTGGAAGTTTTGGATCTTGTGATAATAGTACTATAAACAAAATTTCAGGTGGCCCAAAGGTTATATGATGGAAAATAAAACTGTAATCATAAATTTGCATTTCCCATATAATTTACACAATTCTTTTTTTTTCTGAAATGTTTAAACTGCATGTTAATCTTTAATACTGATTTCAGAGATATGCATACCTATTAACCTTTGCAGCAGTTCATGTGGGAAATTCTCCCCAATGACACTGTCTCATCAGTCTTGAGGAAGATTTTTAAACAAAAGCAAATTCGATGTAAAAAATTAATTATATTTCACATTTTACACAGAAAACAGTGATTTGAACTAAAAACATACCACTAATCTGACATTTTTTGTGGGAGATTCTTTTTTTTTTTCATTGATTTTTTGGGACCATCTTCACCCTGATGTAGAAGGGTTTACAGGTATGGGTATGACCTGTAGACCAATAACTGAACAATATCCTACTTCGCACACATTTTCAAATCTTATTTCATTTCACCTTTTTCACAGTTGTTTTTTTTAAACCCGTCCAAAGTTAAAAAATAAATTTGCAATTACATTAAAAAAAAAACTTTGCCTAAGAAAATAATTTTCTAGATAGTAGCGGTTTTTATCAATTTGAATTTTCTGCCTATTTTACTTGGTTAAGATTACTGCTCCTTACTTCTGTTCATCAATTATAAAATATTGATGATAAGATGAAGAAAAAGACAAAATGGCATCTTGTAATGCCCAAATTAGAAAAAAAGGAAGTCCCTCAAACCTTCATTTGTTTTGAAGTCTTGATCTTAATTTTATTTGCATCAATGAAAGAAATAATTAAGCTGAATAACTCTCTGAAACATATTTTTAATGATGTTGGAAGAGATTTTAATTAATATTAAAGGAATAATATAAGGACTATATTCTGTGAAATGCTCAGAAACAGTAGGGAAGTTCCTGACAAAAAAAAAGTAACAAAAAGTATTTTGATCAGAAAGATTAAAAAAAAACAGTGTCAGATCAAAAATTCTGAAATCTTGACTACTTTAAGAGAGACCCACTCGTGTAATTTCCAGAAATTTTCTATATATATATATCAAACAAATTTTTCAAGCAAAATGAGAGGCTGGACTACCTCCTAATCCGCCTTTGAAAAAGAGCATATTCAGTTTTTTATACTAAATCTAGACAATAACATAATGGTTTAAGCCGTTTATATGTTATACAGTGGGACTGGTTATTGTAACGATTAGTTCGACTCACATCACCAAGTAAACTAAAGCGTCCCTGATAATGAACACTCACAGTAGCTTCGAATAATGCATTTCCTGGAATGGTCTCAATCAGAACGAGGTAACGATTTGGAGGGTCTTCCGGTTTATGAAAGAAGTTCATCAGCGTTGATCTGTCGTTTTGTTTCTGGAGAGAAAGCCCGGTAACAATATGCTGAGCCTGTTGGACATTCAGCAGTTTTATATCTGAGCAAATGTCTTTGAAACTTCCAAGTTGTGAATTTATTGAAGATACTACGAAATTAGCTATTGAAATTATTGCTTTGTCTATTGTAACATTGTGAGCTGTATAGCAGGCACAAGAATGTTCAGGTATAGACCCGTCCGCACAGGTTCTATCTTCTGGGATGGGACGAAACATACTAATTCCTCGAGGGTATGGTCGGGCAGAGTCAACGGATAACGATCGAAAGTTTCCTTCAGCTATTTGTTTCAAGGTCTCATAGAGGTCATATGGAGAGGTAAGTCTATTTTGGTTTTCAGTCATGGCCCGATCTAAATTGGGATATCTTTGTTTTATGTGCTCTGGGATATAAATAGTGAGCAAAGGCATTCGTTCCTCTATCCGTCCTATAGGTGTATTTCTCATTTCATCCGTCCGTGGACCATGATCGCCAAACAATATAAATATACTGTTTTGTAGATGACCATTACGTTTCAAGGTCTTGATCATCTGATACAAGTCTCCGTCAAGAAGTTCTAGAAAATTCATATAATCATGGCTAATTTCTGTAATCCATGAGAAAGCAAATTTCCTACGACCTTTATATTGCGATATGAACTTTGCATAGTGATCAAGATGTATTTTGTGCTTAGGACTATTTTGATAACACATGGACGAATATTTACCAAACTTTATACTCTTGTTCTCCAGAAACATCATCACTTGATTTGCATTCCATTGTATCGGATGAAGTGTGTTACGGGCAATGTAGTAAGGCCTCAAATAATGATCGGTTGGAGGGTCCTTGAACCCCTTTAACATATAATTGAAAATCGAGATTTCTGGAAAATCTTCACTAAACATTGTAACATATTTTTTCCTAGCATAATCCTTCCATATAAATGGATAAGGATCCGTATAATCCGTCCTTGGGTTAAGGTTCGGTAGTTCCTTTGAATAAGCCGGTTTACCTGTTAACGCTGGTATCAAGTTACTGTATGTCACTCCTCCAACGCTGGTGTAACCTTTGAAAGTATACGCTTTCAGATCGTTCCTTAAAAAACTAATGGTTTTAAGAAGTTTTCTCTCAGCAGATAACCTTGAAACAGAGTCTACTCCAAATATAAAAACACTCAAATTTTCTTGACTTTCTTCAGCAATGTCCTTTTTGTCCGTAACTGATTTAAAGTCCACATTATATAAAACTTTTTCAAATATCTTGGAGTTGTCTAAATAGCACTCTACATTTAGAAAGTCCGATGAAATGTACACTGGATTTAGGTACTTTTGTTTATCACATAGATTTACATTGTTGTCATCTGTTCGGTTGACTACTTGGTAATAACAGACTATGTTTTTTCCTTTTGTGGCACTAGTGTTTATCTGTAGTATACCAGCATTGTCTATATAAACCATCGAAGGCGAGGGCTGGCATATTATCGGGTCCGGATGCCATAGATATTGTAAAATTGACTTATCAAATGGGTCTATATCCGTAATGACACAAGCACTATTAGTGAATTTATTTACAAATGTGAATCTAACAGGGCGCGTGTATGTATACCCCAGGTATAGAAACATGCAGAAAGTCACAACTAACAGAGCAACTCTGAACTTTCTACTGATGGTTCCTAAACATTGGTTCGAGTCGCAGCACACATGACCATTCATGCTTCCTTTCGACGACCACCTCCAATCTCTCTAACATTGTCTCTTTGTAATGGCTGTATCATATAACTGCAAATTAAATGATTGTTGGAATAAATGTCTGTTAGTTCGTATATAATAATTTCAATATCACATTTCTGTTCGAATTCTATTTCAGCATGCATTAGTTATTCAATGATACAAGTTTTGTGTCTAATTGTTGATTAGATAAAGTTAATTTGTTCAATACAAAATCAAATGTGTTTTTCAATGAATATAGCTAACATTGTATGCATTTATATTTTCTCATTCGATAAACCGCAGATGTCGTATAACCTTTCTAAGGATTCTTTTGTATAAACTTAAAGCTATTTATATGTTCGGGTATCTATTTTTGACAATCTGGGATAAATTTCATATTTGAAGAGTGCATTTAAATGACAAAGGGGTAGAATTTAAACATAAAGGGTTTTCCATACCAATGTACATGTATTTTGCATTCAAAAGACCACATATTTGTTTTATTGTCAAATTCAAAAGTTTGAAAAAAAAAAACACAAAATTTACTGTAGACAGGAAATCGTGTACTAAGTTACAGCCCTAGATTAATCCTACGAGGAGGAATGACCCGACCAGCGAAAGCTATATTTTTATATAGCCTAGCTGGCCGAGTGGTCTAGGGCGCTGGACATTGTGCAGGTGGTGTTGCCATAGATGTCACAGCGGTACAAGTACGAGTCCCGCGGAGGGAACGACCAAAAATTTGCATCGCAAATTTGACAGTTCTAACATCGTTGGGAATTTTTCAGACCTTTCTATATAAATCCTGTATGACCTTACAACAAAAATTATAAACAAAAGAAAAGAAAATCGTGTGTGATATATATATGTATTGTAGCATTGTCAAACGGTAACAATGATACACGATACACACGATTTAATCACTGTTGACAAAAATAACACTCAACATGTATGGTGTATTTGAAAACAAAAACTGCCAAAAATGCAGATGCATTCGTTACTTTTGTCAACTATATATATACTAATATCATATCACGTCCTGTTAAAACTAATTACTAAATTTAATTAAAATACCGTTTTATAAACATAGAGTATCCACAAATTTATTCCTTGTGTATTTTCAAGTGTAGTTTCCTATCTTGTATGCCAGGTGAAAACAAACAAGGCGTACATACAACATGTGATTAAATTTGCATACAGTCACAGTCGAGTAATTAATATTATAATTAATCCCATTAATAAAGATGTTTTCACAGGCAGTATCTGTTAAAAACTATTAAAACATGATTAAATTAATAGTAAATGATCTCAAAAGAAAGATAAAATAATACATATTTTCAGCAATTATCAAATTTACTTACAGTTAACATTGCTCGTGTATAGCATCACCACCAAAATACACTAATGTAGCCTAGATAAATGAATAAAAGGATAAATCCACAGCTTAGCACGGGGAAATATTTCTAGTTATCAGTTAAAATCATTGATATTCAAAACCCTCCGGTCATCGTCCTACTTTGCAAGTATGACAATTCTGTGACTGTGTAAAATACACATGACACTAACTACATAGTTTATTCTAGGGCTGAACAATCAATGTGCAGACATACCACACTGGGGAATGCTTGTTATTGTTCACAAGATTTAATAAAAACCGGATCAAATGAATTGTTACAATATATATGATGTTGAATATGTTGTCAAGCTGTTGCTATTCAAGTTAACAAAAAAATACGTTGTGATAAAAAAAAAATCGCCTACAACATGCATACATTAACTGTCCTAATGCATTTATGTATCAAAGAACAATAACTCGAGCTATCATTTTCCACTAATTCACGATAGATTGCAAGAACTTCAGAAATTACAAATTATTTATAATCAGTACTATGTGAAGTCGTGAATATGAAAGGAAGATTTTTTAATGAATATTACCTGTCTAAAATGTCGCAGAGAGGACCGAAACCATCCCCATCACACCGCCTAAAAATAAAATGAAAATGGCTATATTACTTTTCAGTCCACATGTCACGTGAGGACATGGCACCTCCATGGCCAGCCCCCTCCCATCATTATCATATTATATTTTAAAAAAAAAACAAATACTAGGGCCCCTATTTATCGTTTATTTGCATCACATATGTACCATTATAACATAATGTCATCGAGTATATGCGGTTTTCTATCAATGTCTAGTTCGACTGTAAGAGTGTCTTATTATAGTCGAACTGGACTTAGGTAGAAAACCGCATATATTCGATGACGTTATGTTATAATGGTACATATGTGATGCAAATAAAAGATAAATAGTAAATTCAAAAAAAATAATATGATAATGACGGGGGGGGGAGGGGGGGTGGCTATGGGGGTGTCATACAGGGTCCTGTTCTCACGTTCCTGTGTTTCAGTCAGGGTTATTTTTCGTGTACATAGGATATACCCTTTTAGTGCACTGTATAAGACTAAAGATAGTGATTTCAAAATTAACCATTAACTTACGCCATATGGCTCAGTACAATATATTGGGGGTTTCCAAATTTTCATTTTATACAAACACATTTTAAAGTAGCCTACTCATTTCTACAATATTGGCACGTCCGCTGAACTTAATAAAACAAATACAAAAAATGTCACATTTCGTACTTATATTCTAAATACAAGCATTGCATTTTTTATTTGTGTACTTCCTTGAATCAATGTAACTTCATGTTTGACACAAGGAAGATAATATGAATTTCGACCTTGCGTATAGCTGTAAATAGCTAATCTAAAATTGGATCAAGCTGAGTATCAATTATATCTTCCGGTGGCTCAGTTAATGCTAACAAACATGCACAAGCTAATAGCAAAAGATATGCCAAGTTGAATTAATTTATAATGTGCAATAGTACCGTACTATCATAAGCTACATTCATCCGAGGCAAACAATCGCCTCATGGCAACGAATAGTGTCGGATGAGTAAGAACCGCACATGTAAAAAAAAAATGCTATTAAAACATATGTACGTGTTTGTAGGTAGGACTGCTTGGTCGTTTCCCTTTTTTGAAACTTTCAAACCGTCTAAAAGCCAACAGACGTTGACAATAATCGATGGATACTCCGTGAAGCATAAATTATGTTCAGGATATACACAAGTATATCAAATGTGACAAATTCTTTTTATTACAAATTTTATAATTTAAGTAGACAATTTACCTTATGTCAAACGCTCTTCTGAAACTGCTATTAGAGTAAAAGGCCTTGACAACTCAGGAATCTCATTAGTTCGTGTATTTGAGATAAAATAAATGGGGCACATATAGGGAAAGATCTCCAAATGTAACATGATTAATTATTCATTGTATTTAAGGCCAAATCTGACTTCTTTTTAGATGTCTTTATATGTCCAGATTCAATAGACAAATATTCAAATCATTTATTTTTAACAGCCCTTTATCGCTAAAAAAATGATCAGTCAGATTGCTTGAAGTTAATATATTTGCTTATTGATTCAACAAAACTATCTTGAATTCGGCAAAGATGTAGAGAATTGTATTTAAAAATCACTTTGTCAAATCACCAATTTATTGGCATATAGATTGTTTTAAGCCTTCTATCTACATCTGAACAATACCGCTTAAAAAGCAGGAGGTATATAGTGGTCATACTTTCTGTCCGTTCGTCCGCAGGTCTATTCTGAAACTCCTCTCAAACCACTGAATACAATTTGATGAAATTTTACGCATTCTTTATAACATAATGTATTATTGTGCGTCTCCTTCTTGTTTTTTTATTTCGTGTGAGTAATTTTGGGGTTTCCTAATGCAAAACACGGACTTTGTCACTGGCCGATCTAGGACCATTTTCGTATATGATTTTCTTTTAAAACCGCTGAATGGATTTGACGAAAATTACACCCATTCTTTATCACAGAATTACCATTTTAAACTCTTGTTTTGTTTGTCTTCCAAAATATTTTTTTCAGATTTGCTATAAAGTTTCTAGGGGCGGGGTAACAACATGTCAGCTTTGCTCACAGTATTTCTAGTTGTATTCGGCTACATGTAAAACATTCTATTGACAATCAAGGCCCTCACTTCACAGCTACGGAAAAAAATAATTGTATTAAACTTTTGACAGGAGTAGTTGAACTCAAATCTTTACCTTTCGGATTGCTCGAAATTTTTAGATCTGCTAAGGGGAAATCAATCGAATCAAGATTCGGGCAGAAATCAAAGGAATATAATCTAAGGTAAAAGACTAATCAGGGAAAATATCCACAAATAACAAAGAACATGAAATAATCAAAATAGCACGTACAAAGAAAGAAAAGTAAATGAGCAACTCGGACTCAACTAAATACTGGGAGATTAAATTAGGTTCATCGGTATGGTAGGGGTCCTCTGATTTTCTAGAAACACACAGAGTTGCTCATAAAATGTCAGGTCAAAGGTAGACGATTTCAATTTTGTAGAAAGATAACCCTTTTCGAGAGGCCTAATTGTTAACAGAAGTTAAGCATGGACGGTTGAAAAAGTCCGTGAAGTTAGAAAGCTCTTGCATAACGTATGATATGAAAACATCGTAGACAGGTGCTGTAGGGATGTTACCACAAATGAAAGTAAAAAAAAAAAACAATACGGAATGAAAAGTCATCGCGTTTGTGATATTGTGATAAAGTTTGGTCAATAGTTTTCCTTTATTATCGATCTCTAAGTGTAGGTCAAGATATGAGACTGACTTCACAGTGTCTGCAGTATTCTTAGGTAACTAGGCAAACCTTTTGTATTGCGCTAGACTTCTTACATTTAGCGTCTGCTTTATGTTGCTACAAGAGTGAAGTCATCACTACAGAAGTTTTAAAACCTTTGGCAGATCAAAGAAATAATGTTGTTTCGGGCTTTGTCTGCTGCTTCGACAACATATTTGTCATGTCATGTTACGTAGGACAGGACTGTTCTTTCGGTGGTATTTTTTTTCAAGAATACGAACTTTCATAGAGAAGATTTTGGAATGAGGAGGTATGAATACAAGATATTTTACCCGCTCATGAAAGTTTGAAGTCAAAAGACTTTGCCTCGCTCCGATATATTTCAGTGTTTTCGAGATATAGAGGTATTATAGTCAGAGTTCTTGTTTTATTCAGATTTCCGAGCCACTACAAAATTTAAAAAATAAACTGAAACAAATTGCCCACTGTGTTTCAGATATAAGAATTTGATTTTGACAAAACTTTTAATGTGAAAGCGCAGGAGACAATGATTAGAACTAACTACGTGATTTTCTTGATCCGGAGACAAGACAAATACTTTCTGCTAACATTTGTTAGCTGTTCAAACTTCCCTATAGTGTCTCGTAACGATGTTTCGATTTTTATTGAAGAAAACGCATGGACAATTAAGCGCAACGGGAAGGAATTTACGTACAGAAAACATATAGTACATGGCAAATTTACTATATACGTAATATACAATGGTTGATAAGTACAACACCACTTGTTTGAATTTTATAGAGCGAAAAATTATAGACCCGTATTTGTTATAAAGTGTTAGATATAATGAACACAACTGAGTACTCACAGGAAAGCTTTTACACCATGGGTATCGCTTTCACAAACCTCTAAAACATTAACTAAGTTTTTTTACCGTTAAAAATGTTTAATACAAAAATATAAAAGCACTGGCATGTTCTTAATTAAAAATGGTGTTGCGAATCCAAATTTTGTTAAAGGAAATATAGTCTATAAAGCGTATTCTTTCAAACAAAATCCAATGGATTTAGCAACTCTTTTAATAGTTTTATTCGTAAAGGATACAATTGTCAAACTATTGTCTATTCGTTGAACCTTGATATACGACCCCTAATAATACACATACATTTGCATCAAAACTGAGTCATTTTTCAGTATTGCACTACAACAACTATTACTTGGCGTTACTATACGCTACTCCAAATCCAGTTTAGTTGAATTGTATTGAACGATTATTTCTAATACTTCAATTTTGATGGTATTGCCGTTGTCATTCTAGTTAGCTTTCAGTAACTGCGAGCGTTCTTTAAGTGGATATCTCATTCTGTCTATATGTTGTATGTTGATGTATTTGGATATGTTACTATGTGTTTATTTGTTGTTTCAGTTCAATTTTGGCCTTAAATTAAAAGGGGGTGGTTTAGGCCTTATAACCAGTTTAAGCACAGTCAGGATTTAGACAGTTGGCTATCAGTGTTTTTTTTTTTTTGTTTTGTTTTTTTTTTTTTTTTGTGCCGTAATTTGACATTTTAGTTATTTTGAAGAAGTTTCATCGTTCTATTACCGTGGATTGTATAACTTCTGTTGTCGACACCTTTCAGAACTTAGTTACAGGAATGTTTACACTTACTATTGAGGAGCTTTAAATTTGGTGATCTCTGCGAATATTTACTATTATAATAGTATCTATTAAGGGTAAACGATGGTGCATTTGTTGCGTTTTACAATATCGGTTTCTTTTTTTACTGTTGTTTATATTTCCTGCTCGCCCGTTTTTAGTTCATCTTTATTGTGTCTACCTGTAACGAAACTGTATCGGCTTCGCACATCATGGAATTTTTCCTTGTTTCATGACACTTACCGTGAAACCAAACTTGTGATTTTGTTTTACAATTTTGTCTGCTCTTGAAATTGTACAAATAACCTTTTGGTAAATTCAAATAAATTCAAATTCAAATACTTTTGAAGTAATCAGTTCTTGAAACTTGATATTTCAGCTTCGTGTTTAGTTCATAACATTGAGAAACATAAAGCTATTGCAATCTTTCACTTCAGACGGAACTGTTCGTCTCTTGTGTGCGTTGTTCTAGTTATCACGTGTATGTGGTGGTAATGGTGGAGGAGAGAATCGACAATCGGCAGTCCTCGACTTGACCTGGTCCAGCACCATTAAGTCGTAGTGGAGCGAAAGAAACTTGAGGGCTCCATATTGGCGGGCCTTGTGGTGTTGGTGGTCCACTATTAGGTACTGGTCTTTGAAAACGGGGATTATATAAGCCTGGTGGTCTATCCAAACCTGGGCCTAGATATTGTTGGCCAATCAAGTTAAACATCTGTAATTTATCGAGAGCATGGTGTGCAATTTTGTACCACAAACGCAGCAAATCCATTAGTTCAGGTATCAATGCCTTTTTCCATTCATTTATTTCCGCCAGATATTGCTGATAGACCGACACGTCACACCTGTCCTTGAGTTTTTCAATTGCTGCAGCCCTAACTTTTCATGGTCATCATTTTCTACTGTTACTGATGGTACACCTACTCGCACGCTGTAACTTGTTAGTTTGGAGTAAGAATGTCAGTTTGTCAGATTATGCCTGAATTTTGTTCTGTGGATGTTTGTTCAACCACAATGTGCTTTTGTATCTTTTAGATCATTTATTAAATTCGTGAATAATTATTTATCAATGATCTGATGAAAAAAATAATTTAATAGTTCAATTATCCTACCAATCCAGCTATGTATTGATTTTACACCATGTTTTAGCCGCGTGTATACCAGTCCAGTTAAACCGTTTAAACATGAACACCATGGTAACGTACTTATTATAGTATTTATAATGTAAATGTACATAATAAAGTAAATGTAAAAAATGTAACAAAATGTAAAAAAAAGAAAATTCACCATCATATAAAACATATTTTAATGCTTCAGTAAACAGTTTGTAAAGTAGGTCAACGGACACGATAATAATACATCTTTATAATCTTTAATTTAATTACTTCATATACATGTAAAACACCCTATATCATCAACATTTTTATTTTTATGTCTACTAGTTTCAATCTTCAGTGGGGCAACACCACAACGAAATTATGCATGGTACGCAAAATGTACGTGTAGCAAAACTTTAGTTCTAACAATTAATTTTGTCAAATTGATTGTTGTAAAAAATTTGTTCAGAACATATTTGCACGGCTTTAAATTAAATTCGATTTCAGTTTTAAGTCAATACCTCTGGTATATTTTGACAGGGTGTGCATTTTAAGAATGAAAACAATTCATGTATCTTTTTGAGCGGATTAGTATTTCCACATCAATGTTCGAAGTCATAATCAATACTCGAATCTATGCAAACAATTTATCAGAAAATTATTTATCTAATAAAAACTTATAGAAGATGTTATCATGAATACTGACAAAAACTCTTGATTCATTATTTGCATTTGGTAAAATGACACTCAAACATATGTCAGATATCATTAGATAAAAATTTACCAAATGTATGTCTGCCAAATAAAAAAGATACCCAAATCTATGAAAACTTTCTGAATGATAGATCCATAATAAATGCACATCCCGTATACCGTATATAGGGAGTAGACCACCAGACGAGGTGTATAGTCGTTTGGCGCATGACGTTTTGTCGAAATAAAGAATTATTAAATAGTTTATACCACATATAGTATATACAGTAAGTGTAATTAATTGAGCATTCTCAATTTGAACATCATAAAGGATTTTCTAAACATGAGAAAAGATGTTTACTGTAAATTATGGAAAGTGATGTGTTGCAAAATTTACATTCATCATTTTAAATTTGTATTAAATATTTTCTTATTAATATGCAAGATTGTTTTATCATAACGAAAGATTTTATGTTGTAATGCAATGTTTTTTCATTAGTGTGTAAGATTTTGTTTATTATTCAAGATATTTTATTTTAATACGAGATTTTTATATTGAAATGCAATAATCTTCTATTAATATATGCGATTGTTTCTTTAATAGATTATTTATAAAAGTACGACTTTTGCCTTAACAATAAAATACAACCCTTTTGTTACTAAATCATAAATATTCCGAGGAGTCTGACATCGAAAAAATATGCAATTAAGCGCATTGGATTGGATGGGGTATATGTTTGCATATAAACTAAAAACAAAAAAAGCACGTTTGATCGCACTTTTTTGATACCACTAGACCTTCATACTGCATGGATATAACAATATAACTGTGTTCATTTTATTCATTTGTCACAATGTATATCATGGGATAAAAACTTCGAAAAAACAAACATCTGGGGTTTTGGTGATACAATACATAACTAGAATGGATATACTGAATGTGTTAAAAAGACAGCAACCCCACCGGGATGAAAATGTCAACTCAAGTTTCAATGAACGACGAGGAAAGCTTCACACTACAGGGCAGGCTGCAGCTGGCCACAAAACAACATTTTACTCAGGTACGGCGAAAAAGTTGCCCCTATATACTTCAGCAACATGAAAGTAAACTGAAAGTGAAAATGGAGGCCAAAAATTCCTGACTTGGGATAGGCGCAATAAATCGACGGGGTTGAAGTACTACAGCGTAAGCACAACCCTAACCCTTTTAATTCTGGCCACTGTTAAAAAAAACTACAGAATTTAACAAACCTAAAATTCAGTTCGAAAAAGAAATAAAGAAACTGATGATACGTTTCACAAATGCACAAACAAAGGACTACTAGCAATTAAGTGACATGTCAGCTACAGAGCGGTTTAAACCTACCAAATGTCCTCATCGTTTGCGAAATTAATCCCGATTCTTTCCATACCATAGTACGTCATAGGTCACACAATAAGGTAGATATGTTTAGATTGTGAAAAAAATAATCCCGGAATATTCTTTGGCGGTAAATTGATTCATAAATGCAAGCTAGCAGTTAGGTACATGGATATCATAAGTTGGGATGTAAGCTGTCATCCTGGCCATTGAACGCTATACATATTTTTTTTTTCAAATTGTAAAACTATCAAAAGCTTTCCTATAATTCATAGTTAAGCTCAAATATTTTTCGTTACCAAATTAAAAATATCGATTAAGTTAAACCTGTAGTTATTGTTCATCAGAACGGTGTGTCACGGTTATAATTGCACAGCACGGTGACCCTACTTGACCCGAACGATGAAGGAGTTCATGTCATAAAGAGTCTTCCCATTCTGGGTCTGTAGCGTCAGTGTCTGTATTGTTTTCCGATCCGACGCTTCTTGTCACTTGTTGTCTCTAATAAGTAATGCCGCTACATCTACCAATGAAACTAGGCATTACACCACAGCGCCTCCGATGGCATCAATGAACAAAAAAGATGAAATAAAAATTAAAAATCTTGCATATTAATGAAAAAATCTTACACATTGATAAAAGATTCTTGCATGATAATAAAACAATTCTTGTATTATAATAAAATATCTTGCATATTAATGAAATAAAGTTTACATATTAATGGCAAGATCTTGCATTATAATATAAAATCTTGCATTATAAATAAAAAATCTTTTATAATCTTGCATATAAATTATAGAATCTTTTAAAAAAAAATTTAAAAAAGAAAAAATTAAAGGATTTTTGCATTTCAATACGAAATCTTGCATTATAATAAAATATTTTGCATATTAATGAAAAGATCTTACACGTTAATGAACAAAATCTTGCATTATAAGAAAAAAAACTTCCATCTTAAAGAAAACAGATAGCATACTAATGAAAAAATCTTATTAATAAGAAAATATTGAATAAAAATTGAAAAGTGATGAATTTTGCACACATTACAAATAACGTGTAAATCTATTTTATTAATATGCAAGATTTTTTTTTATCACCTGGGCGCCATTTGTAGTATCGTCACAAATATAACTCTCTGCTAGGCTTCTTTTAGATTAATTGGAGATAAAGAAACACCCTGTAACATAATAAACACAAACTTAGACATTGTCAAAAGACAAAGACAATACAAATAGCATGCAAGTCAAATACAAAGAAAGATAACTCTAATTGTCTCTTGTTACTTAAAATGAAAAATATAAATCATTCTGTCAAGTCAATTCATTTTGAAATTAACAATTTATCTCTGAATGTATTTAACTCATATTCAAAGTACAAAACTACCAAGTCTACTTCTGGTAATGAATTAGTTTGCAAAATCTTAAAATATATCACTTCATATCACTGATCAATACTCAGTCACTCAAATGCATGCAAAATTACAAGTTGATTATAAAACAAATAAGAAATATAAACAAAATACACATGTAAATAAACACACATAAACTGAACACAGCTGACCATGTAATGGATTGAAACTGTCGATACAAAATGTGAGACTGGAAATTCAATGTCTATTGAAAGAAAAAATGAAAAGTGTAACTAACAAAGGAGTTCACACACAACCAATCAGAACAGAGAGAATAAAGGTCCCAGGATATACAGTGCGTCTAAATGAAAATCAAAGTACTGAAAGTCCTAAAAGTCATAGTCAAAGTCTGATATGCACCTATCACCAAATATACACATTTATAATAAAATCAAATCATATCAAATCCATATATACTACAAATGCAAGATTTTTTTTTATATTATGAATGATTGTTTTATTAATATTTCATCTTATGCAAAATCAATCCGATTCTTCCCATGCGGGGTTGAGAATCACAGTACATCATAAGTCACACCATAAGGTAGATTTGTTTAGACTGAAAAATAATTAATCCCGGAATATTTTTCGGAGATGAACTGGAATCTATCAGTAAAGTATTTGGATATTATAAGTGTGGTGCACAAGGGACCTACTGGCCTTTGACTACTATGTGGTTTTTTTTTAGATTGTAAAATTGTTAAAAGCTTCCCCCTTATGCAAAGTAAGCAACTTAAATACAATACGTTACCACATAAAAAATATCGAGTAGGTCATGCAGTTATTGTACCCCAGAAAGGTGTATCACGGTTATTATGCACACCACGGTAACCCTACTTGACCCGAACGATGGAGTTCATGCTATAAAGTGATATCCAGTGTATTTTCTTTCCATTTTTTTTAAAATTCGGATCTTACGCTTCTTGTCGCCCGTTGTCGCTTATTGCGATGCCGCTAAATCAACCAATGAAAATTGGTGTTACATCGGAGCACCTTCAATGGCATCAATGAACAAAAGAAGATGCAATATAAAATAAAAAATCTTGCATATCAATAAAGATGAATTATTAATAGAAAATATTTTAATAATAATAAAAACATTCTTGCATTGTAATGAAAAAATCTTACATATTAATAAAAAAAAGCTTACATATTAATGAAAAAAATCTTGCATTACAACATAAAATCTTGCATTATAATAAAAAAAAATAATCTTGCATTTCAATAAAAAAAATTCTTGCATTATTATAAAATATCGCATATTAATGAAAAAATCTTGCATTATAATGAAAAAAAAAATCTTCCATATTAATAAGAAAATATTGAATAAAAATTGAAAAGTGATGAATTTTGCAACACATCACTTGCCATACAAATTGCCCCGTTATACTTTGTGTGTTAACTTTGCCGTAGTCGATATTGTACAAAGCAAGTACTTTTAATTAGTGCTTCACCGTCTTTAATCGCTGGTAAAGGAAAACTATTGACTTTACGACAAACGTGATGACTTTTCATTCAGAATTGTCAACTTTCCTTTCATCTGTGACAACATCCCTTCAGCGCCTGTGTTTTGAGTGTTCATATCACATACGTTATGCCAGAGCTTGCCGAAACTACGCAGACTTTTTGTATCGCTCTAGAACTCTAACAAATAGGCTTCTGGAACAATGCTATGTTGGTACAAGATTGAAGTCATCACTACAGAGGTTTTATGGTCGTCATCATGAACTCGTGGATCGTTATGGTGTATCCGTCTGCAACATGAAACTAAACTGATTTATTCAACAGGTCATAGTTTTCCTTTCCTCGTTTGTCTACCCCGGACTTGACTTTTTATGAGCAACTCGGCGGGCGTTTCTAGAAAAGCAGAGGACGCTTACCCTACCGGTGCACATGGTCCATGCTCCCAGTTTTTAGTGGAGTCCGAGTTGTTCATTTGCTTTTGTTACTTTGTATGCATGATTTTAGTTACTTTACGTTCTTTGTTGTGTATGTCTGTTTTCCATGTCTGGTCTTTGTCCCTGGATTACATTCTTTTGATTACCGCTATGACCTTGGTTCCCTTGATTACTCTTTAAAGTATGACAAGTCGATGGTTGTATAGGTAAACGGACAGAAAGTTACAGAACATAAAGTCTCAGTTTTGCTAAAACAAAAAAATCACAAATAACAATTTTACCATTATTAAAGAAAATGGACAGTAACGCATTTCAAAAGGGGAAATTTCAAAATAAATCATATTCTGATGTTTAGCTATTCTTAAATGAATACAAAAATCAACATAGATGTCAAATTGTATGATAACTTTTAATTCCGTATTGTCAACATTTCCTTTCATCTGTGGCAACATCTCTTCAGCACCTGCGTATGAAGTTTTCATATCACAACCCATGTATACGTTATGCCAGAGCTTGCCGTAGCTATGCAGACTTCTTGTATAGCGCCAGACTTCTTACAATTAGACCCCTGGAACAGGGTTATGTTGCTACAAGATTGAAGTCACCACTACAGAAGTTTTATGGTCGTCATTCTGACCTCATGGATCGTTACCGTGTATCCGTCTGCACCACGGAAACTGATTTGTATAACGTGTCATAGTTTTCTTCTTCTAATGTTTCTAGAAAAGCAAAGCACGCTTATCCTACCATTGCACCTGGTCCATCCTCCGCGTTTTTAGTGTTTAGTCCGAATAGCTCATTACTTTGTATTATTTTGATTATTTTATGTTCTTTGTTGTGTGTATGACTGTCTTTTTTTTCCATGTCTGGTCTTTGTCCGTGGATTACATTCTCTGATTTCCGCTAGAGTCATGGTTCTCTTGATTACTCCTTTAAATTTTTCCCAAATATATTTAACAAGGAAGATTTTCTAATCAAATATTGATTTCGGAAATGTTTTTTATCCGACATCAAATCCCAGTCCCCAATGGTCGGTGCCTGATGCACTGTTACCATAGTTGTCCGAAAGAAAATTGAGTTATCTTTCTTGGAACATATTTTCTTGATTTTATGGACAGTGAAACTATTTCATAATATAAATACTGCCTGAAGATTTCAATTAAGAGAGAAGTTCAAAGTAGCACTCCACATAAGAATCATACAAAATGTGATTCATAGTTGGAAATCCTACATATTTTTAATTTTTTTTTATATTTCTAAATGTCATTGTAAACCGAAAATAACGTGGTTTTTCATATCACCCTTCTTCATAGGAGATAAACATTATATTTAATGCAACGTACAGTACTAAATTTAGGGAGATTAATGTAAATGACTACAATACAAAAAAAAACTATTTGATTTTCGATGTTGATTATCTCCTAAGAGCAGACCGATCGGAATGAATAATTATACATTTCATCATGTAGACCTAAAAAAGCAACTTAAATATGTAGCCTTTTTCAGGTGTATCATATTTTACAGAATTTACTTGATTTAAAAAAAACTGCTACTTAATTCTCAAGGACAGCAATTACCAAATCTTTGTATTGTCTATTAATTCCAAATTTTGAATGGTCGTTTTATTGGGCATTTTCCTTTTGCGCCAGTACTCCATTTGCGCCAATTTACCTTTCGTAGTTAAATTGCGCCAATAAATTAATGATCCTTTTGCTCCAGGATACAGATAAATTTATATTTTATATTGTTTTTGTGTCACATTAGATGCGCGGTGCAGTTATTGTATATTATTCACCATTTAAAAAAAACATCTCTTTATAAGTAGTTGTTCATCTCTTTGGTAAGTATAATTATAAAAATATAAGAAATGTATCAGCCATTTATTGATTTCACCACCGTAATTCTTGTACTCCTTAAAAAAACCAGGATTCTTTATTTTGCGCCAAAATGACTTACCAAGATGGAAGCAACAAGACTTCGGATATAGCTCTGACAACAGTGTGCATTCCTTTTCTAAAGTCAAGATGTATGGTTTGAATACTTAGATTCCATCGACAACTATCACTGGTTTTCCTCTATTTGACTCATTCTTCCTAATATTGACATCCATTTCTCCCGATAAACTGGTCACTATATAGATATTGTTTTTACTTATTGTACTTACTGGTCTAATCCAGATCTGTCTGGTCAGGATAACAAATTTTAGATCTTATTCAAGAATAATAAAAATTAAAATGAAAATAAAAAATATATAAATAAATAATTATAATAAATAGTTTATATTTTGTTTTTATTCCGGATACATTTTTAAATATATAGATGTATTTTTTTATGTTTCTCATCTTTAATTTATTCATTTCTAACTGATTTTCTTTATTTTATGATCGTTTTACTTTAGATTTTTACATTTTTCAGATTTAATTTCCTTATTTGTATTTGGCGCAAAAGGTAGTCTTATTCTGACGGAAAAGGACTACATGGAATTTTTTTTGGTGCAATTTAACAACGTTTGTTTATCAATTGGCGCAAAGAGACGATGGCCGTTTGATTGGAGGCCAAATGGTTGACTTATAGTTCATATGGCACGCCGTACTTATATTTCCTCCTTGTTCAGGATATCTCTTTATAAAATATCTTATTAAGTTTAAGAGATATCTTATATTCTTTATAAGATAGCTTATAAAAGATATGAGATATCTTATAACTTATTTTCTTTATAAGATATCTGAATAAAGAGTAATCGAAGGAACCAAGGTTATAGCGGTAATCAGAAGAATGCAATCCAGGGACAAAGACCAGACATGCGAAACAGACATACACAGCATAGAATACAAAGTAACTAAAATCATAAACACAAAGCAACAAAAGCAAATGAGCAACTCGGACTCCACTGTAATTGGGAGCATGGACCAGGTGCACCGACAGGGTAAGTGTCCTCTGCTTTTCTAGAAACCCCCGCCGAGTTGCTCATAAAAAAGTCCGGCGTAGACGAAAGAGGAAAGGAAAACTATGACACGATGAACAAATCAGTTTAGTTTCATGGTGCAGATCCACGTGTTTATGATGGCGACCATAAACTTCTGAAGTGATGGCTTCAATCTTGCAGCAACATAAACCTGTTCCAGAAGCCTAACTGTAAGAGTCCTAACGCGGTACAAAAGATTTGCGTAGTTACGGCAAGCTCTGGCATAAAGTATGCGTTAAAACTCCATACGCAGGTGCTGAAGGAGTAATCAAGGGAACCAAGGTTATAGCGGTAATCAAAAGAATGTATTCCAAGGACAAAGACCAGACATGGAAAACAGACATACACAACAAAGAACATAAAGTAACTAAAATCATGTATACAAAGTAACAAAGGTAAATGAGCAACTCGGACTCCACTAAAAACTAGGAGCATGGTCCAGGTGCACCGGTAGGGTGAGCGTCCTCTGCTTTTCTAGAAACACCCGCCGAGTTGCTCATAAAAAGGGATGTTCCCACAGATGAAAGGAAAGTTGACAACTCTGAATGAAAAGTCATCACGTTTTGTCGTTAAGTTTGGTCAATAGATTTCCTTTATCATCGATTTCTAAGTGTAGGTCAAGATATAGGTTTACCTCACAGTGGCTGTAGTATCCTTTATCTCTCCGAGTCCCCGAAACTAGGATTGTTTAACGATAGTACGTCATCTATATAGCGGAAACTGAGATTAAAGGATCTAGTTAAACGATGTTCTTTCATTCGGATCAGAATCAGCTATGACATCAGCTTCATAAGAAGGAAGAGGTCAGCAAGTAGAGGAGCACATTTGTTTCCATTAGAATACCGACTGTTTGTTGAAAAACGCGTCCACCACACTGGACAAATACGTTGTCGATAAAAATTCCAGCATTTTGAAAACATCTTCTTCTGTATATTTGGAAGATGACTTGGAATTATTTTTTACAAAGTATGAGATTAAGATTACCATGAACTATATAATTATATCTAGGTGTACCATCTTCTTGCAAAACAACGATCTTTTGTAGTATATAAGATATCTCATAAAATTTATAAGATATCTTATATATTCTTTGTCAGATATCTCATATATTTAATAAGATGTCTTGTTAACAGTACATTCTGTGAGATATCTTATAAAATTTATAAGATATTTTATTAAAAATAGAAGATATGTCATAAATTATAAAAGATATCTTTGAAGTGGAATAAATAAAAATACGGAGTGACATGTTCACTATGCCTTGACCAGTGTGAAGGTCATTTATTTTATTAGATATTTTCATATCCTAGGCCAACTTATTTGTTGGACAACACTGAAATTACTGTTCATCTCAAATATAACTTAAACAATAGAGTGATATCTAGTTATAACAATTATAATGTAGTAGTCTCAATTTACAGACAAAAGAAAAGCTCATCAGATGCTTTTTGAAACGCGATATTACTATCTGAGAATACCTTTCTTGAAAAATATTAATATGATATAAATATGACAGAATCCCAGACGAAAACATGGATAGATAACGACTAACATATCAAAAACAGAGTTTCGACTAGGTAACCCCCTTTAAACAAGACTTTATACAAATTTAAATTAGTTCTTTATGTTCTAAGAACTTGTTTGTATGATTTAATAAGTCACTTTCAAAAGCATTCTAAGAACAGCAAAACAAATACAAAAAATGGTAAATTAAATAATAAATGATTAAAATCTGATGTTACACTTGTACTGTAAAAACGGATAAGATCAAGAAGAATATTTAAAGCTAAATAATTTTAATAACCGTAGATTACTAACCGAATTTCTAATCAGCGACCATAATTTAGAGGTGGAGGTGGTGCGCTGTAAAAAGATAATCTGCCAACAAAAAACATACAATATATGCAATGTTCTCGAAGATTATAAACATTTCGTTCCCGACTGTAAAGTCAATGATCGAGAAGCTACAAGGAGAATTTATCAATAAAATAACAAATTTTCATAATAACGAGCTTCACTCATTTGGAAAGTGAAAAAAAATATATATCAAATCCAGACAGTATGAATGTTTTGTCAAGTGTTTTAACTTTTCATAAATAGTCTTTGGAATTGCTAAAATTAGATCCATATTGGTCAAGTGTAAACATTTTTATGCTTATGTTTATTGTGAAGTAGATTTTGTGTGGTGTTTATATAATGTGTATGATGTTTTTTTTATTTGTTTTAAGCAGTCAGGACTGTGATTTGCAATAAAGTATAATTGTACATTCTTAAAAATTATGTGGTCCGTATGTCCTGGGGGCCTTAAATCCAGTCAACAAGACATGGGAAAATACTTACAATAATTTCAGTCTCTCCTTAAATTTGGCTTTAACAAACTTGTGTTTAAAAAAAATTATTTCAATATCAACTTAAAGCGCCTAGTAAAGGCTACCACACATTTGAACGAAAATTGGGGAAAAGTCTCATTAACAATGTTTTGATTTGTTCAAGATTTTGTGAAGGCATAGATAGATTATTGAATCGAACAATAAAGATAAAACTTTTAACTAACTCATGTAATTTATCCACTATGTTCCAACATCGAATGGTGGAACATAGTGCACATTCAAGAGCTAGTTTTAATTAGATCGGTGGAATGCCTGAAGACAGTGATATAAGAAAAAAAGCAAAAAATACGAATGACAGTCCAGATATATGTATACTCCCAGCTGAGAACTTAGAGGAGATCAAATGTGCCGGTAAAGTTCACCATATAATACAACAGCTATTCCTTTGATTGTTACATTCTTCTAGTTTATTGATATGTCATGCTTAGTTCTATGCATTAGCTAGAAATATAATTAGAATGGATATGGTAAATATGTGAAGGAGACACCGGGATTAAAAGTATTAGCGCAAGGCCACCCATGGGTCTTTAATGAACGACGGGGAAATCTTCACACCACAGGACAGGCTGCAGCTCGCCCCAAACCAACATTAAATATAGGTACAGCAAAATGGTGACCCTCTGTTGTGAATAGTTTCTTTATTTCTAAGTTTCAATTATCTTTTATTTATGAACGAAAGACAGTAACGTTATTTCCTGCAATTTGCAACAACGTGAATGGACTTACCAAGCTCAGAAATTTAATTCAGACCAAGGAAAAGACGATATTGGAATTGGATGCACAGATTCTCGACAAAATATCGGACGATGAACATGAAGAATAAATCACAGAAGCTGACAGGTATACTTTCGATATACAAATGGCAATTTCCAAACTGTCCACAATCATCAACAATGCAAAATCTGCGGTTCCCCCAATCATAAACCCAACTAATCCCACAGTAACCCCTCAGAGTAACTTTCACACATCAGAACTAAACCCGCATGCCACGGACTTCGTATCCCCGCACACTTCCGCCGCCACCAGCTACATGTGCACACAGCCCTAGTCCGTACCTCCTACAACGTATAGTTTCCTGCAAGCTACTATGAGCACCTCAGGATCCGTATGCACAAATGAAAGCACATTTCACAAATTGCCCAAGCTCAATTTGTCTTCGTTCGGAATATGATAGATTGGCAGCCGTTTTGGGACTCCTTCTCAGCAGCCGTACACGAAAATTTAGCATTTAATGATGTCCAAAAATTCAATAACCTCAAATCACAACTCTACGAAGAAGCTAGTCAATGTATCGCTGGATTACAAATTACCAACACGAATTACGCTCAAGCCCTACAAGTCCTCAAACGCAGATTTGGTAAGCCGCATAAAATCATTGAAAACTATATGCAAAAATTTATCAGTTTACCAAGTCCTACGTCTGATATTACGGAACTGAAGAATTTCTACGATGGTATGGAAAATTACATTAGAGGTCTAGAATGTATGGGTCAGACATCAGAATCTTACGGAAGCCTATTAGTACCGATCATCATGAACAAAATCCCAGAAATTATCAAAGAGAACTTAATCAGAGCACACGGAAGTGAGCAATGGACATTATCCCTACTACGAGAAGCAATTGAGAAGGAAATCACGATCGAACAAGCCAGTAAATCAGCTAATTCCTACAATGCAGTGCAAACCACAGGGTTCACACCTACGTCCACCTTTATAGCTAATACAAAGAGAAACTCCACAAAACCTAACCAAAGTATCAACAAAAAGCCATGCGTATTTTGTAACAATATCCACGCCCCTACAGAATACACTAAAGTCATGTTTCAAATATCTCGGGAACCATGAAATAGCCAACTGAAAATCAGAGAAAACATGCAACACTGTCCGGGAAAGAAACATCACAGCAGTATATGCACAAAAGGAGACTCCGAGAGAAAATTCATGAAGCGATGTATGAATAAGAACTGATATAGACTTAGTAAATGTACGAACGAAATCGACACGATAAAGCCCGACGAAATTCGACAAGCGACGAGATATTGGATATTAGACATTCAAAACCGCAATTTCAGTGACGAGAAGAGCGAACTTCGCAAACCACTAGCTAAATGCCGATTACCACTTACGCGACAGTTGCGATTATTCGTGGACGAAGAAGGAATAATCAGGAGCGCGGGACGTATTCACAATGCAGAATTGGACTATAATACAAAACGACACGCCTTTACAGATCTAATTGTGATTGACGCGCATCATAAAATTCTACACACAGGAGCCGGGCAGACAATTACGCATATACGCCAGTCGTACTGGATGCCGTCTATACGCCAATGTGTGAACTTTATACTAAAACGATGCGTTGAATATCGTAAAGTAATCGCCACCGCTACCTAAGGACAGAGTTCAGAGTGTCACACCGTTTCAGACCACCGGAATCGATTTCGCTGGACCATTAATTGTACAAAGTAACGGACAAAGTGTTAAGACTTACCTGTGCTTATTCACTTGAGCCTCTATTCGTGCCGTTCGTTTAGAGCTAGTTTCAGATATGACACTCGATATGTTTATGCTAGCTTTCCGACGATTTATTAACAGAAGAGGAATCCCGACCACGATATATTCAGATAACGCACCAACGTTCATTGCTGCAGATAGAGAGCTACCGAAAGAACTGAACATTTCCGTAAACTGAAGTTTATACCGCGAGGCGCCCCTTGGTATGGGGAATGGTGGGTGCGATTGATCGGCCTGACAAAAACAACAATCAAAAAAGTTCTGGGAAGATCACAAGTGACATTTGAAGTGCTACGAACTGTCCTTAGCGAAATAGATTGTGTGATCAACGACCGCCCGATAACGTACGTATCAGCCGATATCCGAGATCTCCAGCCGTTTACGTCGTCTCGGCTACTACACGGACGCGTAATATCAACACGCAACGACAGCGAGGCAGATGTTTGTGAACTTAACAACGTGTCCGCGAATACATTAGCGGCACAAGTGAAAATCGGTGCGATCATTCAGATAATGGATAATTCGCCGGGCCGACCTGGAAGCTAGGAGTCATTGAGGAACTGATCACCGGCAATGATGGGCAGACCAGAGCAACAAGAATCCGGACCACAAGTGGATTAATGACAACACGACCAATAGTGAAATTAGTTCCCCTTGAAATATGAACAGTTAAATGTGTTTATTAATCATGGACTTTAATTGCATTTAGCGGCCCCCAGAATGTTGTGAATAGTTTCTTTATTTCTAAGTTTCAATTACCTTTTATTTATGAACGAAAGACAATAACGTTATTTCCCGCAATATGTAACGTAATAATTGCTACGTCGCCGCCAGAAGCGGCAACTCTTGTATGGAACGTCTAGAAACTAAACGTATAGAAAGTTGATCGTCTTAATAGTTGTTTTACCCTCATTGACTTCAGCAACACAAAATAAAACTGGAAATGTAAGCGAAACAAGACATACAGATGCCATATTCCTGACTTGGGTCATATTATGTATTTTAGCGTGATCACAACCCTTTCCTTTTTATATCTGACCACTGAAAAAAATTACAAAATTAAACACAACTAAAAATCCGTTTTAATAGGTCAACACCTTCTAATGTTATCATCTAAAAATCAGTTCTAAAAGGTCTGAGTCCCACACCTAATGTTATCATCTAAACTCAAATTCCGTTCTAAAAGGTCCGAGTCCCTTGTTAAACACCTAATGTTATCATCTAGAAATCCGTTCTAAAAGGTCCGAGACCCTTGTTCAAAACCTTCTAATGTTATCATCTTTGCTTTACATTTTTGAATCTATGTGACTTGTGTTGTAAAGTACCTATGTATCAAACAGAAAGCAATTTTGCAAATAACTAATTCTATTTCTTTACAATGGTGACCAAGCACTCGTTTCATATCAAAATATGCATCTCTTTCCCTTCTGAAATATTTTTTTTATATGGAACGAGTGTCTGTGTGAGCTTACTCATTGCCAAAGTTCACAAATTGATGATTATTTCGTTCACCTTATATTGAAACACACCAAGTCAAATAATATTCGTTCCTCCATCAAAGTCTTATTTAGTTTTGAATTATTTTAACCCTTTGAGTGCCACAGTTTTCTCTAAGAGATTGCCAGACGTATTTTCAAAAATGTTTTCCGAGCTGTAGTTCTATGACGTTTCGTCGTGCAACAATTGTATGACGTTACAACGCTGCCTCTTATAAAAGGCGTCAAGAGGGTGGAATGAAAACCACACTTGTTTCCGATTACCATTTTTTAATTGCTTTTCCCTTGATAGGAATTCTGAAGATATGGACAGGGCAGCTAAACTAAAACATTAAACATTAAAAATCAATTACAAAATGTGAACTTAAATCAACAAAAAGCAAATGACACCGTCAACAGGAAAGGATAAATAATAAGAAAAAATATGCTGCGTCCCTTTACCTACCTTTGTAGTTGACTTTTAACTTAGATTGTACATTTAATATTTTTTTCGAAAAAAAAATATAAGAAGGGCAGTGAGTAAAATCAAACAAATATGATTTCATGAACAATACATTACTTTTCATCCGTTACATATAAAGGAAATATTTTATTTAGTTTTCGTCAAATTGTCTCTCCATTCAATGAAAGATTTAGGAGGAGTTTCACCTATGAGCTTCAAAAGATATGAACACTTTTATCGAAAGATCTCTCTTTTGCTGGCATCCATGGCCATAATTTTACTGCGTCTTACATACAAAACATGTAATGCAGTAAATAAGAACTTCTAGCGCAATTAAAACATTGGTAGACAGACATGATAAATGCATGGCGAGTCCTTCGCAAGAAAGCTTTTGACAGATTTTGAAATTACATTATTTTTCAATCGTTTAAATTTCCAATCCATTTAAAATATGGACAAAGACAACACCGATTGTGCCTTTTTTCGGGCGAACATTTAGCATTTTTGTTTTCGCCAAAAGTGTGATTACTGGGATAGAGGCGGTTTTTTTAAGTTCGACAAAAAAATGGATGTACAATGGTTTAAAAACTTATCATTTCTATTGCTATCACTTCATTTGTGTCATGTTTTTAGATATAGTACGTACGTTGTTAATCTTATCGACTTATGTGAAGTAAATTAGGATCTGTGTATGGAGGCCTATATCGGCCAGTGTTTTTTAATTAAAAAAATCAAGATAATATGTTGAAAATTCAAGTTTAAAAAGAGTGGTCGATAGGCCCCCGTGTCTGTGTATCCATTGGTGTTATTTTTTATTTTATTTTATCACTTTATACTAAAGTGATAATAGACAAAATAGGGCAAAAATAATAATAAAAAAAAACATTTATTTCTAGCAACTGATATTTCAAATAACTACTGAATTGCAATCTTAAAAGACAAACAACTAATTGGGAAAATGATGTTCATGTTAGCCAAGGATCATATATTTAAAAGAATGCATGTACACTGTTGGTTGAATTCATTTAACTTCTTGACTAGCCCTAAGGGGTATACAAGCATTTCATACAAAAATATGTTTTAATAATTATGATAACCAGTACATGAAACAGAATCAGGGAGAAACTTGTTGACGTTAGGCCCGCCAATCATCCAGCCAAGTAAATTAAAATTTGATGTAATGACTGACGAACTACCAATATTTTCATTTATGGACTCTCCCTTTTTTGGCTCTCAATGTCACTTTTTGTCGTCACAAAGGACTTGCTACTGTGATGCCAAGGAAACAACAAGTTTTTGACGGGCCGATGCATCAGCCCTCTGGCACTGAAAGGAGCACTACTTTGGGCCGATGATCGGCCCTGTGGCACAGAACTTGTTAATTGTGAATTGATGACATATTGACATTATGATGTCACAGTATCAAGTTAGTTTACAATGCATAGTTTCATTTCTAGGATAATAGAGGCTGTCATTTGCTGTTTTGTTTTTAATTTTTTTTTTTTTTTTTTTTTTTTTTTTTGGGGGGGGGGGGGTTGTTTAAAAATTTACAACTTGGATGTAATGCTATCCAGGCTGTGCAACATACCACACACACACAACTATTTTTCACCTTTTTAATCTTTAAAAATGTATAAAACAATAACAAATAACATCATTTATAAATAAACAGGATTTCTACAATGCTAATAAGGATGATGAAAACAATGATAAAGACTAGAGCAGTTCTACACTGTTTACTGTCATATTTATAGAAGGTATTTTTGAGATCAAATCATTTAGCTGTGGCAGTTCTCAATTCAAAAAAGTCATCTCAATCTGTATCCATTACCATAAGTATCATACTATGATAAAACTATTTTTATGTTCATTGAATTAAAATCTCATTTTTAAAATGTCCATTTGCTCTGAAGAATGCCACAGCACCAGTGTTCTTTATTTAATGGGTTATCTCCCTTTTTAGCACCAAATAAAAACCTGAAATAAAGATTATAAATATGAATGCGTGTGTA
Organism: Perna viridis; assembly: GCA_037379345.1. NCBI lineage: Eukaryota > Metazoa > Mollusca > Bivalvia > Mytilida > Mytilidae > Perna > Perna viridis. The sequence goes on from CM074520.1 coordinate 3,990,031, forward strand.
CAATAATTAGTTGTCATGGCAAGGTTTTCACTTATTTTTCATAATTTATACTTGTAATTTTTTTATTTTTATCTTGAACTTGATGCTTCTCTCCAAAATCAATTTTGGTCTCCACGAACTGGGTAGACACTGTTTCTGTCAGTCCTCTCTATTGATAATTTTTGCCCCCTACTAATGCTGCAAGTCCAGAAATTTGGGCCTCATTCTTTCTATTTGTTAATGTTCTATTTGTTACTTTATTTGTATTTGGTTTCATTTTACTTTCTAAAAGTGGCTATTGTTCACTTATATATCATTCTCAAATAGATAATACAGTCTCTGTATGGTAGAATACAACATACTTCTTGGTTGCAGTCTTCATTGTTTGTTTTTCTTATTGTTATACAAAAAGAAACAAGTAAGTGTTTAAAGTTCTAGAAATTTCACCATTCCCCCCCTTTTTTTTTAAGTGTAACATTTTTAATTAATGACTCTAGTTTTTTCAATGCATTTTCTTTTAAACTACAACTAGAAAAATACTGTGAGCAAATAAAATGCTTCAAATATGAAGTTAAATATATAACCTGTAAGTTTAATTATCTCCCTTTAGAATACTCCAAGAGGAGCTGTATTCCTTCATGCAAATCAACATACCAACCTTCCTATAAAATTTCATGAAATTCCCTAGAGCAGTTTCTGAGGAGTTGTGCTTACAAGGGTTCAACGTGTAAAATCCTAAAGTTTGATTATCTCCCTTAGGAGTCCTCTGATAGAAACTATATTCCCACATGATGCTAACCCTTCATATCAAGTTTTATCAAAATCATTTGAGTAGTTTAAGAGGAGTTGTGCTGACAAGAAATGTGGACAGACTGACAGGCAGGATGATTCCTAAATACCCCCTAACGTTGTTTGGGGGTTGGGTATAATTAATCCAATACTACCCACGAAGTTATCGTAATACTAAATTAGCTTTTTTTATCAGATATAAGTTAAAAAATATTTCAGTTACATTCTCTCACAGAGGTTGAGTACATTAAGTAATACCTACCATATGATTAACCAGCTGAAGTTCTATGTCATAAAATCATAGGGCTGTCATGTCATTACTTTAGTAATGTGGAGGGGGGGGTTCATCATAATGATTGTTAATAAATCTCTTGAGTCACAGATCAAATATCCACATCCGGAGGTATTTTAATGTCTCATAATAATACTGTCAACAACTAAAATTTCCTGAAAGAAAAGATATAGCACAATCTTGAGTCTCAAAATGAAGGTTTAACAGTGAGTAAGTACTCTTTGGACAAGTAAAAGCATTTTTTTCATACATTCCAATAGTCTTTCTAAAATCGATAATAGCATCATTGATTGAAACAAAAATAAAACACTTAAGTTATCTCCCTTTGCACTCTATTGACTTGAACTTATGAGTTAACTCTGGCTTACCCATCCCAAAACTATAACAGGGTTTTAAATTATTTTCAAATTGCATGTTAACTTTCAATCTATTAAAAAGTCAACTATTCCTGACTTCCCCACAGTCATTATTAACTTAATAATTACGATTTATAAATTTTCTGGACATTTGAGGTTTTCTGATCTGTGAACTGAAACTAAGTGCTCAGTTGAAATCCTTCTTACACAAGTTGCAAATGTATTTGTAAAACACCCGATTAAAGTCTTGATTTATGGTTTATTTCTTGGGGTTGTCAAACATGTCATTATTTCAAAAATAAAAAAAAACTTTTTTATGCTTAAAGCTTTAAAACTATCCAACATTAAAACCACAAAACTGTAAGTTATAACTTAATCATTGGGTAAAAACCACACTGATCACAAAGACAAGTCCAGCATTATATGTTGAAGAACAGATAAATTTTAATACTGAGATAATATCTGGTTCATGTTGCATATTGTTTCATTACAAAATTGGAAAAAGAGTTCACTTAAACATTAGGTACAAACAGAAATTCTATAAAAGTTATAAAGTAATTTTATTTTTCTATTTTATAAATTTCGAAAAAGTTATTTTTTGCCTTAAAAACTACAAGACTTGAAATTCTATAAAATATGGAGGTTACAACACAGCCTCTTTAAATGAGGGTCAAGGGTCAAGCATAATTATATAATAATCAAAAAGAAGAAAATCCTTATTTTTAAAGTTAGGTTGATGAAATTATTGTAATGAATAAAATTTTTTCGCCAATGAACATAAGCATTTTTATTCTCTATTAATTATATAGCAAGTACTTACTGTAACAATTTATATCACTATACCACTGCGGGGGTATAAGTGATGATGGTGGTGCACATCCTCCTCACTACCTCCTCGTCCACTGTCAGAGGTCACATCCTCACTGAGGTCACTACGTGTGTCTTCACCAAGTCTCTTACCCCATATATGGCGATTCTATAATATAAAAATTAAAAATTAAGTTAAAAATATTTACCAAAAAAGGTTTTATTTTCTATTTGTTATTTTTAGTTTCAATTATGTTTGATATGAGTATAATGTGACATATACATGTATATATATATGTAAACTGATTCATAAAAAGTCAACAAGTAACTTAAAGTGGTTCATTCTGAACTTTAATTGTATCATTTATCTATTTAATTTTTTCCCCATGAACACAAATTAACACATGTATATTGGTATTTAGTTATTTTTTTTATAACTTTATCAACTAATGTTTTTTCCTATAATTATTCATTTTTGAACTGATAATTTATTCGTTATCTAAGATGGATAATTCCATGTAAAGCAAATAAGTGTCTACTTTTTTTACATTCTGACACAAGCACATAACAATTAAGGTCAAAAGACCTGGTGACCCTCTACCTGTTCATTAACCTGCTTTTAATTCACAGGTGTAAATGGGAAAACCATATAAAACCATTAGTGCTGCCATAACTGTGAAGAGCCGGTAATAATGTTCTCATAAAATACCAATAATTAGTTCAATATTAATACAAATGTACAGAACATTGCCTGACATCTTAATGCCAAGAGGTTGGTCAGTCTCCTTATAGTGGACAATGACACAGCATGCCGATGGCACAACTATAACCTTACAGAACATGTTACATCATGTGGCTTTTACCCATAAAAGGAATTTGAACAATGCCATGTCAAAACTTCATTTAATCAAATTATGTCCAGTTCAATTCACCTGAACTCCACATGCATATGTCCTACTGTGAGATTTTTTACTCTTTTCTTGTAGATTTAATCCAATTTTTCGGAATGTCGAGACGAAGAAAGATAACCATACACGCCTACAATTTGACAACAATGCTCCCTAAACATCTCACATTTAAACGTCTTTTGAACTTTACAACAATAAATCTTGGGTTAAAAACAACAATAATATTCATTTCATTTTCGAGGGAAAAAAGCGAAAGAAAACTTCAAAGATAAAAGGCTTAAGAATAAATAAAATAAGTCTATATCAATATTTGCCAATGATATATTAAAGGCCGACTTGTAACAAAGATTAACTTTCACAATGCTTTTGATCACAAAAGTAAAATTTATAAGTTTTATTAAACAGTAAAGCATTTCATTTTCCCTAAGCTTCTGATTTCTTAGTTGTTCTGATGTTAAAATAGCTTTCTGTAGCAACAAAGAAAGTTCATGAAGACATGAAAATTGCAAATTCAATAAAAATTGGAGACATTTCCTGTCAATGGCTTAATTAATGACTTTTTGGAATCAAGGTTAGACATTGGAAATCATGTTCAAAAGTAAGTTCAACATAAATCTCTTGAACTATTGCTTTTTCAATGTTTCAATAATGCAGATACATGTATACCAGTAGGATTACACATACCCAGTGTCTGTAAATCCTAGGTTTGCAGATATACCAGTAGGATTACATAGTGCCTGTAAATCCTAGGTTAAAAATTTTGAAATCTTATTTCATTGACAAATATTTAAGAAATTTTAATTGTTACAAGAATTTATAATTTTCTATGTATGAGCTATCAAACAGATTACTTCAATCTTTGATATATTAACTTAAAATTTTTGCCACATTACAAATCTCAGAATTTAAATTTTAATGCTAGATTTAAGACTTATCCTATAAAACTTATTCAGAACCCAAAATTAAGAAGCATAAAAACCAGTCATAATGAACTCAAGCACACCTTTTAAATCGTGACTAATTTTTTCATTGATCTTAATTTTGATATAATTTTTTGTTTTCCTCTTTGGTGTGGATGGAAGATTGTTATCACAAAGGAAATGCATTCATTGCAAAAAAAAAAGTTGAAAGTTAAAGAACAAGAATGTGGCTTTAAACAAATTTTACAATGAAAAAAGAAAATTGTTCAAAAGTTAAAATCTTTAAAGTACATGTACCTAACCAACAGACATCTATGAATCAAGCAATCAGGAACTTGCACCCCGCTTTTATAGAAACCATGAAAAAGATATTTAGAAAATATGCAAAGTGTCTGGGATATGTAAGAGATGAGGGATACGGTAAAGTATTTGGGTGGGTACAGAACCATATAAAGAGAACTAAGTATTGTCTACTTTATTGGGTTTAAAGTATATATCTATGTTTCAATGATTCCTAGAAGTAATCTTCAAAAACAGACTGACAGGCAATGAATGTATATACAGGGGCATCACTGAGTATAAACTTACATCTTCTGGATGTAGTAATAATGGTTTGTTGAAAGAATTCACTTTCTGTGGATAACGTAATGATGTTAATCTGTCATGATCTTCCAAGGGAGGTGACTCATGTATCTGAAGCTGTAAGTGGAAAAAGTACTGACATTGAATGAATAGATTTAAAGAAAAGGAAAGCATATAGAGAAAACATGGCATTGATTTAAACTGACCATATATTACTATTTATTCATAATACATGTATTTTTCATATTTGTTTTTACTGAACTTGCATGAGGATAATATGATTGAATCAAACTCTTTCCAAAGTGATTCTAAATACTGGGAACAAATCAATACTCAGTATGCATATCTTATTGTTACTACGAGAAATCTGTTTTTAGTTAGTGTTATCTTCAAGGTACAATCATACAAAGACAAAATAAGCTGAAGCAGGATCTGTTTTCCATTTCCATATATATTTCATGTTGTATTGAATTAATAAACAATAAATCAGTACAAAAGTACCTATAATTAACTGTAATTTTATGGTAACACCTGTTTATCTACTTATTTCATTTAATAAGAAAATGTTGGGTTAAGCCATTATTTAGTGACATATTGTCTCAGTATGATATGGTTCAATGTGGTTAAAAAACTGACATTCTGTTAGGTTTGTTATAATTTATAGCAACAGGGGTCATGATACTGTGATTTCATTCACAATAAGGCAGAAGGTTGATAGAAACTACCAAGTATAGTTTAAAATCTTATGCTTAGGTAATGAATCATTTTAACTTAGTTTACAAATTTATGATAAAAATGGAGGATAAAGACTGACAAAGTGGAGTACTCAGTTAAACTTTCAAAAAATAAAAAAAAAAATCTCTCAAAAAAAATATATAGAGGAAATAAAGCACTAAAGTGTTCCAAATGTTTCTAATAAGCTTTCAACATTATATGCAAAACATGTTTTAACACTTCCTTAAGTCAGTCTACCATAGAAAAGGAAGCAATATAAACATGTAATACATCATGGAATGTCATCACTGATTTGTTCTTATAGATACTTATATTTCCAGACTTAAAATGTTAATCCAATGCAGCAGAAAAGATACATACTGATAGATACAGAGACTTATTCAAGGCAATTTATTTTCACAGTTTTTTCATGCTTGCTAAATTAGCAAACATAATTCACTCGTGAAAATAAGTTGAATTATGACAGGCAGAATTAATTATTGCGTTTTTCTATCTTGCACAACCCCTATGGCAACTATAAGGATTTTAAGACCGTCTCTTGGAACAAAGTCGTATGGGGTATCAGTGAAGTGTCAACATATTTTCTTGTATAAGGGATAATAAGTCACGTTCTTCTGTTCAGTATTCAAATAGTAAAGTATGAAAAATGAATAATGTTTTAAATCAAATAAAATAGAAAAGCACCTGTGAATTTGACTAAATCTCTAAATCTTTATGCAATATACGTCAAAAAATCCACATCAAGTTTTATAAATAAGTCTTTAAATTTCAATTTAACTCTGACTTCCCATCCCCCAACATCAGCAAAGCAATCCGATTATGTCTTTTATAAAACTCTTTGCTTGATAAATTATGATAATTTGTGTAATAACCACAGCGTTTGTCAACAAAGGCATTCATTTGTCCGGTTATGCTCGTGTAACAGGTTGTACAATTTCCGTTCAAAATTTTCAAAGAGGATTAGCCCAGAATAAATATCACATGACCTCAGAATTAACAATTAGGTAATGTTTCTGAAGCTTTCCCTGATATTTTATCCTTTGAGTAAACTTAAATCTACATATAGACAGCTTGTAAACATTTCTCCTACCTATCTAATTGTTAGCCTAGCTATCAAAAGATCCTCCATTACAGAAATGGTTAAGTCTGGACATTCCAACCTTACATAATATATGAACCACTCAAAATTCCCCGGATTCTGTTCTGTAAACAATTTATCAAAAAAGATGGTAAAGGTGCTGCTCAGGGATGGATCCAGAAATATTGAAAAGGGGATCAGGTTGATATTTATTCATTAATGACCAAATATTGCATGAATTTAACAAAATTTTCCTACAGAAGGGTGGAGTTTCAACCTTTGTTAACCTCCCCCCCCCCTCCAACAAACCACCACTATTTATATACATAATCTACCATTAGAAAACACTTAATATTTAAAACTATTCATGATTAGTTGATTTAATTTGATTCATAATGGGTTTATTCAATTTGTTAATGAGAAAAATTCTGTCTTAAAAACCTGTTCTGCTTTTAACCTTCTTTGGAGGTATATGCCAAAGTCAGAAAAACTACAATTCAATATTGTTTGCTCAAGAATGTTTCACCACCAAAACAAACTAGTATTAATGATTTAAAATGAATTCACTTATCATTTGTCATTCCACTGATAGTCAAAATATTGGTAAAATGAGTTAAAAAAAGGGGTGAGATATGAAATTAATAAGATTTGAACCTTAACAAGCTAATTAAATTTTCACACTTCTCTCCACATAAAATGGGATTCAAAGGCCATCAAGATAAAATAGAGTTTAAAGACTTGAAAGATCAGGGTTAACAAGTCCTGCTATAATTACATGCAATTCTAAAGTAACAATATGATTTCAATAATTGTTAACAAATTCAAGTAGGGAATAAATTGTTAAAGTTTGAATTGAAGTGGGTTAACATTGTCCTGGTAAAGGAAATCTATAGTGTCAAAAATTGCATTTTAAAAATAGTAAAAAAAAGTATTGAAAACTGAATTATTGTTGTTATATCTACAAAAATTCTTTTCAAAACATTGATTTGTTTGACTTTCATGAAATTTTGTTTAAAGATATGAAAAAATGTAATTTTCACTAGAAATAGGCCTTCAATAACATGCTTTTCAGTCAGTGGTTAGTGATTTTTGACAAGTTATATAAAGTGTTATTTTGAGCTGGTAATTATGGGACCCCATTCAGAATTAGATTACATGCAGCAAGACACTAGCTGTTAGTGGTTATAGATTCTGGACCAACCAACCTGTCGTGATGACTGCTGTGGCTTGGGGCTACCCGATTCTGAATTTGCTATCATGAATATCCCAGAATCTCTATGATCATCTAATGAAAAACTCACTTCTTTTTTATCTAATGTGCTCTGACTGTATCCATGTGGCAGGTTAGTCTCCTTTGTCAAAATAGACTTTTTATTTGTATTTAGGTGCACTGTTTCAGAAATTTGAAACTCTTCTTTCCCTGGTGGGGGATAGTCTTTCATTAATTTATTGTTATCCACTCTCCTAATGAGAAATATTACCACAATAATAGCCAGAGAAAGTACAATAGTCACACAAACAATGGTGATTACTATCAAAACATTTTGTCCTATACTGGCCTCTGATGAAACTGATGTTTTGGCTAGGTCTATCTTTATACGGATTTCAGTACTGTTTTTCCTTGGAGGCACTCCATGATCAGAAACTTCTATAAATAGAATATAGTCTTTGATTTCAGAAGTTTTAATGCTACGAACAAGTGTCAACTTTCCTGTAGTGTTCTGAAGTGAAAATAAATTGTCGTCATTTCGAGACCTAATTCTATAGGAAAGTGTTCCATTAGGGCCATTGTCAGGATCAAAAGCCTCAATTTTATCTACTACTGAGTTCACTGGGGTCAAGTGAGAAACACGTTTGGTGCCGTTAACTTGCAATGGATACCATATTTGTGGATTATTATCATTCACATCCAAGACCTCTACTTGAACAATTGTTGTAGAGTTACGGGAGGGTGCTCCAAAGTCTTCTGCCAGCACAACAAAATTGTACAAGTTTTTAAATTCCCTATTTAGGTGGCCATTTGTTTGTATGCCTCCAGTAGAAGGATCAACATGAAAGGGAAGTAATCCATCTTTGTTCTGGAGAGAATATTTAATTTTTCCATTATCACCAATATCTCGGTCTGCTGCAAACACATTTCCCACGAAAGTCTCTGATGGCAAATTCTCCTCAATATGAAATTTGTAAGCAGACTGGTTAAATCGTGGATTCTCATCATTTTCATCCAAAATGTGCAATTCAACAGAGGCAGTAGCTGTAAATGAAATAGCTTTTCCACCATCAACAGCCAAAACTTTGAATTTATAAATGTCTTTCGTCTCACGATCAAAAGGAACAGTTGTTCTGATAACACCAGTTGATGGATCTGCATAAAACTTGTCAGCATTGGTTTGTTCTATGTAGTACCTGACTTTAGCATTATCACCTTCATCAGCATCTGATGCTGTTACCTTGGTGATGAAAATTCCCGTCTGCTGACTTTCTGTCATAGATTCATTGTAGAAGGACTTGACAAACTCAGGGAAATTGTCATTTTCATCAACAATACTAACAATAAAACTATCACTCTTAACTTTTGGTGGATTTCCACCATCTTGACAGTCAACTGAAACAACATGTTCAAACTTTACTTCTCTGTCAAGTGCTTTGTTTACAAGAACTTTATATTCATTTTCTGTGTTTGGCAATTTTGAAAGTCGAAAAGTATCATCACGTAGACTGCAGGTAACACGACCATTATTGCCAGTATCGTCATCAGTAACCAGCACGTAAGCAACAACAGTACCATTGGGGGAGTTCTCTGGAGCCTTAGCAGTGTCAGAATTACTGAGACGGTTAATGGTGATTTTTGGTGGATTATCATTTACATCAGTTACAGTAATTGTGACAGCAACCTGGTTACTCTTGGGTGGTGTCCCTTTATCTTTAGCTTGTACAATGAGACTCAGTGGAGTACCCTGGGTGTGTATCAATTTCTGAATGACCGAAATTTGACCTGTGGATTTATCTATGGCAAAGAATGTTAATGCATCACTTGGAGGGTTAGATATCAGTGAATACTCTAGTTCCTTGTTAGCTCCTAAGTCATAGTCTACAGCTGTAACATTCAGAACCTTGCTAGTGACAGAAATGTCCTCGGGAATGGTAATATCATACTGTTGACGACTAAAGATTGGTTTGTTGTCATTGATATCTGTAACAGTCACATTAATTGTCAACATGCTACTTCTCTGAGGTGTACCGCCATCCTTCGCTACAAGATAGAGCTGATAATGACCTAGCACCTCTCTATCTAATGTTTGTTTGAGGATGATTGATACTTCTATGTTACCAGATAAACTCTGTCCTAACATCAAACCAAATGTACCGCTATCTGGTAAGAGTTCGTAAGTTTGTAAAGAATTGTTATCACCCATGTCCTTGTCAACAGCCCCTATCACTGGGTATGTTGCGTTAATGTTTGCATTCTCCGGAATCTCGAGAACTATGGATGTCCGGTCAAACTCTGGTTTGTTGTCGTTGATATCATTCAATGTAACATTCACATTTATAGGCTGGAAAAATGTTCCACTGCTGGCACCAATACGAAGTTGAAGAACACAAGCTGATTTAAATGGACAAATTGTTTCCCTGTCAAGTTCAGAACTAGTTGTTAAGGCACCATTATTTTCACCAATTGCAAAATAATTTCCAACTGTTTTTAGAAAACTGTATCTCATGCTTGTCATTTCATCTGCTGTTGCTATTGACGATAAGGCACTTGCCTCTGCAATATTTCCAAGATACAATGGAGGCTGCTGTTCTTCAAAAATAGAATATTTGACAGTGATGTCTGCTAATATGGTGATAGCGAGAAATGATGATAGCACGAAATAATGCAAGAGATATGTCCATGCCATCTTGCTAATGTTTATGATGAAAATCGCCTCTTCAGATTAATTAATGCCTAATGCATTATTTGACATCACAAATCTCTTGCAGTGTCTTTGAATTTGGATGAATTGAACTTTGTCTCAAGTCCTTTGAAGGTCACAGGTAATGTCTTACATCCTCTGAAAGTGAAGTTTTCTAATTGTTCTTCTCAATGTCTTGAAGACTTTTCTAGATGACTTTCAATCATTCAATCTGAAATTAAACAATAAAACCAAACACCATTATACGAGTTTGTTTAAATTAGTACAGAGACCTGGTCGTTTCTTTCAGTATAATAATATGGTGTATAAACATTTAATACTAAATCAGTATAGGTTTGACAAACAGCGATACAGAGTGTTTAGACAAATTATAGGTTATGCAGCTTAATCTGTTGTATGTAAAGAGATTTAGTTTATGCCGTATTGTTCGTAATTCCAATGCCCTGAATACAGTATTTATTTAAACTAAACACTAATGCTAATACAAATTCAAAATTTTAAATTGATTTCCCCATAGGAAGATCAAAGTTTGGAAAAAGTTTGTTTCCTAGGAGGTCCTGACACTTTTCTTGCATACTGGAAGTTTGATTTATAAGGTCGATGAAGGTTCGTTATAAAGCTCAAGAGGAATACTGTATACTGCTCAAGAAAGAAAAGGTTTTATTTTTTTTCTTTCTAAAATATTTTTGTTCATCAAAATTTTTAATTAGGAATCAAATATTGAAACAAATATCATGAAGTCAAAAATTAATTTTAATTATTGCTTAAGACAGAAAAAAGTATGGATAAAGATAATTTCCTCAATATTGATATCAAAATATCTTTTCTTCACTTTTCTGTAACAGTAACCACCAAAAGGAATGAAATTCAATTGATTCTAATACATGTACAATGTAATTGCTGGCCAATAACATGAAACATGTAAATACAGCCAGTTCCTGGTTGTCATTTTACCTCCGATAACAAACAGTTAAACCCTATACTTAGAACTACAGACATGCAGATCAATGAATATCAAAGATTGGAAATTGCATGTTGAATATAACAAGTAAACAATAGTCCCTGGTTCAAACTGGTCTCCTTGACAATGTATCTGTTTGAAAATATTTTGAAGTAAAATATTCTAACTCTTTGTTTCTTTAAAACTTCAAACTGTTTGCTTGTCAATGCAAGTATATATCAAAGTAAAATATCTTTGTATGCCAATTTGATATTAATAAGCAAGTTTTTATGTAAATTTTATGTGGTGATTAGCCATTCTTGCATATTATAATTTTGAATAAAAATTCCAGACACCAACTTGAAAATCAATAATCAATATATATATATATAAACGTATTGATGCATTGTATAAATGGGCTTCCATAATGAGTTACTCAGTTACTCCAGTAAGATATGATGTCATCGACTGAGCAACTAAATAGTTGTGTACATGTATATATACTAGTACTTTTGTGTATATGAAGAAATGCTTACATCCTGTATAAAAAGAATCATCATCCAATGAGGCCAATTTCAAAACAAAAATATTGAAAATACAATGAGAAGTTGTGAAATACATCCTTTTTTTTTCTTTAATTTGGAAAAAAGATATTTACCTTGTTTCTGTTTTAGACTATAGCTCCAAGACATTTTAGAAAACTTTAATAATGTCACTTAAATGTCATGCAATAAAGATCAACTTGATATTTTAAAATATCCTTGATTAAAAAAAATAGCAAGAACAGTCAATGCACAGAGCTACATTGTCATATACTTGTATGAGATCATTATTTGTTTTCAAATCCAGTCTGAGTTTTCTAGTGTGGCCAATGGTTTTACCACATCCAAGAAGTCAGAGACAATAATGAAAAAAATGTACAATATGATCGAAAATATAGAATAAATATTGAAATAAAACAACTTTGACATAATACGTCATTAACCCGATCAGCCATTACACCAGGACGTTAGTCATAGAATAAGACTAATACATTGTATGTTTATACATTCAGGATCAAATGTTTCAAATAGTCCTCTTAAAATGTTTGCAGATAAAAGAGTAATTTAGAATACCCATTTAGAAATGATACGATCAAAGTTCTGAACTGTTTTATTTCCAGAAGCATTTTGCAGTTTTAACAGAAGACTTTAAGATTGAATTATAGGATAAAGTTCATTTTATCAGAATTTATAATGAGAAAAAAGTGGTAACACCTAACATCATTTACAAAATATTAGTCTGCAAAGATGTTCATAACAGGCCATCTGTTGAATACTTTTTATGATGATAATGGACATTTCTACTATTGGTACTAAAATTGGCCATGAACCCTGTTAACTGGCTTTTTTTTTTTTTATCAAATGGGAAATTATATACATATATTTTATTTTTTAAATCTTCAAGATGAATTAAATGTCTGATTTTGTAAAAAATGTATATCATTTGTAAATATTTTTTGAAGCAATAAATATACATTTATTTAAAATCTTCAAAACCTGTAGGTATATTTCCTTGTTTCAAGGGGAGAAAGTAAAAATTTGAAAAAAAACATTTCTAAGACAATTTGAACATACCCTACACCATAAGGTTTCTCAAATAAAAAATAAAGACAGAATGTGTTGATTGATGAACAATGGTTCTATATTTTTGAGGTTTCATCTCCTACCTATACATTTACATGTAAATCCACATTTGCCATGGTATAATTCATATCAAAATCATAAATTCTCTGTATATAATCAAAGTAAATTTTCTTCATTACTGATGCAGTGGCTGAACATTTTATTATTTTCTTATTCCATGAAAAAAGAACATGACATCTTACTTTATATTTATTTTTTTAAACATTTATTATAATAATTTCCTCAAACACATTTTTGTTAATGTTAGCTCGTGAAAAAAAAACAAAAAGGTACAAAGAAAGAAGATATACTACCTTCAAATTTGAAATATCCTATCAAGTACAAAATCCTCCTAAAATATATTTCACAAATTCAGAAGTTTAAGTCCAGTGTCATGTTTATAAAATGGTTTAATCACTAAATCTTGTTATCATAAGTCCAGTCTTAGCTCCTTCTTAGTGTTAAATGGAAAATACAGGTATAACAGTATAATGTTAATTCAATTGATGGACAGACAGGTGCTCGACCAATCAGATTACTCCTTACAAGTGAAGTATGACAGTACAATATCTTGATCAATCAGAGATTTTATCAGATATGTTTTAAAAGGTTTTTTTGAATATGACAATGTCAAATGATTTCTGAGTACCTGTTTTGCATGTTTTTATTCTAAAAATGTCAAATAGTTCTATAGAAGATTTTTATGACATAATAATTGAAACTGAAAATTGACTGATTGACACTGGTTTATTTAAATAAATATTTTAAGTCTAAGATCTTCTTTGATAGATTTTTATCTAGATGCAGAAAATTTAAATGTACTCAAGTTTTTTATTGTATATTTTCACTTTTGAAAGTTTTGTGAAATAATTTCTTTAAATAGAAAATAGTATATATAGAAAAACATTTCTAATAACAACAAATTAGTCAGACCATCTATTGAAAAACTGACAATTATCAGAAAAATGTTTTAAAAGATTCAATTTTATAGCACCGAACATTAAATTTACGAAAAAAAACTTCTTTTAGTTGCCAGTTAAGGCTAATTGTTCAGAAGATTGCAGCATAGCTGAGGCAATGAGGCAGTCCACAAACTTTTTAAGCTTTCAAGTTTTGTCTTGTTAGAAAAATATGACAATCAAAGTAAGTAACACAAGACACATATAAATGTACTGTACTTATAATGCTATAATAATGTAAAAAAAACATACATAAAAAAATAAATAAAAATCTTACTGTACATTCACTAGTGTTTTGTTATAGGCATAACTATGTAATCCAACTCATAAATATTCACAGACCACCATCCACAATTCAGTTAAAAATTGTCTACAATTATTTAATCCTTAATTAGTAAATCAAGATTATTCATAATTAATGAGTCAGTCAAAAGTAACTCAAGACAATCTTAACTCATTCTGAGTGACCAGTTTGACTCACCCAGTCCCAGACTGTACATTTATTACTCATGATCGACAGATTTGCATAAAATGTATTAATTAGTAACAGGTGCTTGTATTTTGTCGCAAAAAATGAAAGTATTTTGTTATGATGAATAAATGTGTCTTTTATTTTAGCCATATGTCTGTGTATTACTCAAATGAGTCACAATATATTTAAATTGAAATTGAAAATATAAAAAATGACATTTCATATAAAAATGTCATTCAGTTGAAAAAAAAAATCATATTTAGTAAATAAATTTCCTTTGTTTCTTTTATAATTTAGAAAAAAATACCTGTCAGCATATAATTCTTACCAGATTCAACTATAAAATATTTCTCAAACAATACCTTCAACTTCACAAATAGCAACTATGCAGCACAGCTTGAATAGAACTCAAAAATTGAAAGTTAGAATCTTCAAAAGTAATACTCAAAAACAAACTAATGCTTAATTGGATGAAATTGACAACACTTGAATTCAACAGAGATTAAGGAAACTAAACAAACGTATATCCGATTCACACAATGACTGTGTTTATGTAACATCAAGAAACAATCACTAAAACAAAGTTTATCACCTTAATTTTACCTGGCTCCAAGTTCTGACATGGTCTAGGAGGAGATAATTACTCATAATGACCAGTATACATGTACTCAAAGGATAGTGCTATTACAAGTAATGGAAAACTGACAATAAAATTACAATTAAATTAAATTTATACTCCATTGACATGTCAACCTCTAATTTAAGTAACTGTTGTTTTTTATCTGATGAGACAGAAATGCTTTTTTTTTTCAACATATGGTTACTGATGGAAACCTTATGATTAGAATTAGGATATATATACAATGAACTTCTATACCAAATACTTTTTTTCTACAAAACAGTTTTAAAGATACAAATACAACTTGTCAATCTCTAACTGATTTTAATACTTTGTCATTTTTAATTCACCAAAAAAAAATTTATGTAATGCACTATTTATACATATGTACAAGAAATATATCAGCTTTTTCAATTTGGTAGCTCATGAAGATCTAAAGTAACCACCCAAGTTCAAAACTAAAAAGACATTCAATTAAAAAAACAAAATCAATCTACCCAGTATCTAACCATAAAAGATAAAAAAATGATTATTATATGATTAATACTGTTAATGACATTTCTGGATGAAATTGTCCTGTCAAACTCCACAGAAGTTTGTTTACTAAGTCTCAATGTCATAGAATGATAAAATTAAACTTTCATTTGTATCTAGTTAATTTTACAATCCGTTGTTTTTCCAACTTAATCTTGGTAGCAAAACTTTGGGATATCTAGGTATAGAGTCCATATGATATTTTGCCGATTAATAAATGAGATTTAAGATAAGTTTGACATGTCAAATTTTCTGTTAAAGGTTTATTCTGATAACTGTGGATTATAGAAACAACTGCCAAACTACACTAAAGCTCAAATATCCATGTCTTTGAAAATAATTCTATTTAAATTTATCTCCAATTTAGACTTATACCAGATTAAATCTTTCGAGTCTATAGAACAGTAGCCTTCTGACTGGAGTGCATGAAGTCAGCAGATTTATATCTTGGTCTCCCTGTTGAAACAATTGTTTCAATGATAAAAAGCGACAGTTTAGCCTGTACTATTGAATGAGATCTAATGTTGATGAGCCAAGGTTAGAAGCCAAGGTCTGGAGACAAACTCGATCAACTTTGGTCTTCCTTGTGTATCTCTTTCACTGTTAGAATCATTAACCTTCATTTTCCATAGATCCAGTTACATAAACAATTAAAATCAAATTAACTGGTAGAAAAACTTAGGTTTTTTTTTGTAGCTTTACAAAAGATGCACTAAAAAGATACAAGAATTTTATACATTTGGTAGACAGTAAATTGCACAAAACAGTAATAAAGGTAAATAGAGACATAAAAGAAATCAAAATTGCTTTTTTTAAAGTTCTTGACAATTTGTCTAAGGCTTGTAAAATTTTTGGTTACATTTAGCAATATACACTGTAAAAGTAACAGCTTCAACACAATATATACTGAATAAGTAACAGCTTAGACAATGTATACTGTATAAGTAACAGCTTAGACAATATATACTGTATAAGTAACAGCTTAGAAAATATACAATGTATAAGTAACAGCTTAGACAATATACACTGTATAAGTAACAGCTTAGACAATATACACTGTATAAGTAACAGCTTAGACAATATATACTGAATAAGTAACAGCTTAGACAATATATACTGAATAAGTAACAGCTTAGACAATATATATTGAATAAGTAACAGCTTAGACAATATATACTGTATAAGTAACAGCTTAGACAATATTTACCACATACGTAACAGCTTAGACAATATACACTGTATAAGTAACAGCTTAGACAATATATACCACATACGTAACAGCTTAGACAATATACACAGTATAAGTAACAGCTTAGACAATATATACTGAATAAGTAACAGCTTAGGCAATATTTACTGTATAAGTAACAGACAATATTCTCAAATAAACAGCCTTATAGTTTTAACTTCTTCAATAAATTTTGCACAAATTTCATAATGTCCTCTCTTGATGTGGATATTTATCCCATCATGAAAAAAATGCTGTAACAGTACTCTTCAGTTTCACAATGAGGTCACCCATTATAAACCTCTCTAGAAAAAAAAATAAACTTGAGAATAACCTGAACTTCAGGAAATATGACTGAAAGATAAACAAATGGACCAGTCCAGTCTATACTCCATTCTTCACTATATTCTTCAGCTGGTTAGTGTGTTTAATCCAATAACCAAAAGACAGATGTAAAGCAACAGCAACTGACATCAACCATATTGATCTACCTCACATTCCCTCCCATAAAGTCTGCCATAACATGTTTTATATGGAGAGAAAGAAATAAAAATCTTATTTGTTTCCAAATGGTCAATAAAGTTTACAAAACTAAACTCATAAAACTGATAGAAATCTCACCATGAAAGGAGCTAAACCTGAATAAAACCATAGTTATTCTGACATTGATGTTTTTTATACCTCCAATCTTAATTATTTCTAAAAGGACATTAAATTCTCACACTTTAAGTTATAAAACACCCTCTCAATTCTTTTTTCTCTCATAGGTCGTGTGAGTTGAGAAAATTGTCCTTTTTTCTGAAATCATTATGTTGTAGCGTATACAGCAGTATTTACTAATTACTTAACAGTGGTTAAAACTATATTTAAGTCTTGAAAATAACATTTTGCAAAGGTTCATGAACTTATCTTGCCTTTATCATGTGATACAGTATCAAACAGGCGTCCAACTGAAAAAAGGGGGAGGGGTATAATTTCTCCAAACATTCAACAGATTTTATTAAGTTTTGTTTTTAAACTTAATGGTGTGTGAAAAGGTTGGCACTTGTCCTTCAGACTAGTTTTTTCTCCATAAATTTGAAACAGCACAGCTCCTTAGACTCTCAAATTTACAGTATAGTGCCTTTAATGCATTCTAACTAATAATGATTTGAGATAGCACAGTGTTACATTGGTATAGAGAACCAACAGCTTCAGACACCTACAGATCCCAACCAACATTCCTATCAATTGTAACTGATAGATTCATAAATTTTCTATAAACAAAATGGTCAACAACAAAAAATTAATTTAAGTTAAATTTAATTTAAATTCTACAAGTGTAAAGCATTCATGATCACTTTCATCCAAACAGCATGATTCAATAATATGCATAAAGTTTTCAATGATATTAAATTTCTTTCATGCCCCACAGTTTATTGTAAAGGATTATCAATATGTACCATTCTAAGGTTTGGAAAAAGTATGATTTTTTTACTTGTTCACCATTTAATTTCAATTATTTTTTTCTATCTAGATGATGTATTACAATCATTCCATACCCATACTGATTCTCACATGATGTACTACAACCATTCCATACCCATACTGATTCTCACGTGATGTATTACAATCCTTCTATACTGATTCTCAAACTTTTTATTTTGATTTGTTATTTAAATTTTTCTTGATGCTTTAAAAGGGAAGAAACTATGATCACATGAAATTAATGTTAATTATTAACATCTTGTTCTTTATCTTTTCTTACAAATTTTGAATGATTTTTGAAAATAAGTGCAAACACATCCTACACTCACTCCATATTCAAAACAATACATAGAAAAGTATAATTCAGCAATCTAAGTACATTGTAATCCTCAGGATAAATTTTCCATGAATTCTAAAAGAAGAAAAAAAACAAAGACTATCTATTTGTTAATATAAATAAATGCAGACACAAGCCCATTAGTACCAAATAATTCATCCCCCACTTTTTTTTTATTTGTCACACCCATGTCTTACTTTCGTTGAGCCAATGATGTAACCTATTACCAGCCAAGTAATTATAGCAAATAAGTCATTCTATAACCAGTTTGGGTCTTATCTAAGCTGTGCATTTGTGGTAACATTAATCTTCAAGATTTGTAACACAACAAAGCAAAGTAATTTAACCAGTATCATATGCCTCATTATGAAGTAATACATAGTCTGACTAAGTACATTTTCATTTCTAACCGATTTCTAAACCAGATAGTTAAGACCATAATTTATCGACTATGAAATCAAAGTTCTCCTCTAATTTTAGGTTTCACCTTCTTTGTTCACCATTTAATAATGTTTTTCTTTAATGATATTCATGTTTTTCCGCTGTCAAAGACCCTTCTCACAGGGCCATCATAAGTAAACATGTCAAATGATTTTCTAAGCCACATTTTTCATTACCATAAACCTGAGGAAATCATGCAGAAATATTTTTAATTTCTCTGAAATTATTTCATCCTATGAACCATGAAAGGGATTTTAAGACAAATATAAAAACGCCTTAAGTCTAAAACAGGTCACTGGCTATACGACCTGATATGGGTTGAAATTTCAATTTATAGGATCTATTATCAGAAGAGGAGTGAATAAAATGGACATTAGCGGTCCTCTATCGGGAAGTTACTAATCAGTTACATATTTCACATTCAGACTAATAGGTTTGATGTACCAGGCCATCTCCCTTGTATCTTAAATGCAAATCATTCCTTTAATAGACACTGGTATCAAACAAATAATTAGTCATGTTTCAGTAGAATAACAATTTAATATTGTCCATCAGTTTTTTTACCAATGATTCAGAGATTTTCCCTTGGAACATTTTATTATCTTTTTCGTTAAAAGAATTTAACTACAAATTTTTCAACATCGAACAGAAAGCTGAAATAAAGCTATATTGTAGACTTAGAAAAATTAAATATTTTGATACAGATATGCCAGTTTGTATTTTTATAGATATATTAGTACTTTTTAGTTGAACAATATCTATCTATTGCAAAAATACTTCAATGATTACAGATACAGTTATTGTTAACCTCTCAGCTAGTCTACTAAACCAGGTAGTCAGTTCTATAGACTAAATACAGCACACAACTATAGTCAATATCTTCGCTAGTCAGTTCTACAAACTAAATACAGCAAACAACTATAGTCAACATCTTAGCTAGTCAGTTCTATAGACTAAATACAGCACACAACTATAGTCAACATCTGAGCTAGTCAGTTCTACAAACTAAATACAGCACACAACTATAGTCAATATCTTCGCTAGTCAGTTCTACAAACTAAATACAGCAAACAACTATAGTCAACATCTTAGCTAGTCAGTTCTATAGACTAAATACAGCACACAACTATAGTCAATATCTTAGCTAGTCAGTTCTATAGACTAAATACAGCACACAACTATAGTCAATATCTTAGCTAGTCAGTTCTATAGACTAAATACAGCACACAACTATAGTCAATATCTTAGCTAGTCAGTTCTATAGACTAAATACAGCACACAACTATAGTCAACATCTGAGCTAGTCAGTTCTACAAACTAAATGCAGCAAACAACTATAGTCAATATCTTAGCTAGTCAGTTCTATAGACTAAATAACTGCAACCTAAACCCCTAGCAACAGATTGTTGAAGTATTTACAAGAACTACTTACTAAAATATAAATTTATAAAAATCATCTACTTGGTGTTCATTATAGTATATAAAATATTCAAGAGAGGCCATTATCACAAAGAAAACAAATCTATTTCTCACTTGTCAGGAACAACTACACTGAGATGATAAACCCTTGACCCATTGATCTCTAAAGGTCAAATCTAGAGTAGGACTAACAAGGAAACCAAAACTTGTGGAAACAATTCAGACAAATAAATTTAATTAAATTATGTTAAAGCACAAATAAGTCTTAATGTTCATGTTTTTTTTAGATTTTAAAGGGAAGTGTCTTGTAGGACTATTGATTTTCCAAAATATCCTGACTATTATCCTAACATGTTTCCCGCCAGGATTATGAAATTGTCATACTTGAAGACAAGTTAAGAAAATAAATTAATAATTTAGACACGGAAAATATGAAATGTTGAATTCATCCACTCGCTCAGACATTTCTGACTGACAGCTCCAGCGCAGAGACTTAGGCATGACTGAATCGATTGAATGTTTAACACAATGCAACTTTCAAATATATCAAAAAGAATCTTGGTATCGGAAATTTAAATTTTTGCAATAGTCAATATCCCATAGCCAGACATAAATTAAAAATTTTAATAATAAATAATGTACATCATAATTTACTTTAGAAACGTTAAAATTTGATAGATAAGGCATTACTCTGAGTTCAACTGTATAAAATCTCAGACAAACACAGTAAGGTTGACACCTAGAGATTTGTAAAACTAATTAATATTCTAATGAAATATTTTCTTAATTTTTCAATTACTAAATCAACAAACTTTTACAAAGTAACATTTTTATTACATTTTACTTCAATTTTCATAATTTCTGACATGAAATTACAGTCAAATATTGAATATTATAAGCACAAAATAGTTGTTTCTTTAAAGGCATTTAACATACCATTTAGATATTTAAATTTTTAAAAATCCACCTTTAATACCCTAAAAAGTTTTATCCACAGAAGCCATATCATATTTTCTGTATGTTCAGAAATTTAAAATTTCTCCCGTTTCAAAAGAGAACAAAAGTTATTTCGATTAATGTAAGTATTAGTTTAGAATACCCCAATAACTCAACCTTTCATTTTTAACATTATCAAATTGCAGTTTCTTTTTAACTTTGATCTATTAAAGCCAAATTCAAGTAGTTCAAATAATTCTTCAATAAGGAGATAAAAAAGATAAAGACCAATTATAATCAAAATGCTGATAGTACTGTTTGGTTATCACCCTACTTTTGGCATCAGGTTCCTAATCCATATTTAACAGTCCACGAGGATTAGTTGTCCTATTATATGCTCTCCACATCTTGTCTTGACATTAAATAGATTTTTAAACAAGTTAACTCAGAAGTGGTCTTAGTATAATATCATTAGCAAACATTAGCACATCTTACAAATTTGATTTAAGCTTTCCTCGTCTGTTTGGCGTTATCACTTGCATTTAAGATTGTGTTTACTGTTGATAAAAAGGATCATGGATTTCAACAAGTAAACTTAGTGCCTGATATTTTCATTTTGTCAAACCACAAGTACTTAACTGGTCCAAAATCTATTGTATTCTTTGTGTTGGGAAGACCATAAATTGTTGATTGTAAATAAAGCTAAAACAGATTTCTTTTTGTAATTTAGAAATACTAAAATAATCAAATGCTGCCATGTTCTTTTATCACATACTACATTGTTGCCAGCACAATTTTTTAAAACACAATGTAATATTTTACATATGTAGAACTCAAATAATATTATTCTGTCTGTAAATAAGTGAAATTTTAAACAACACTTGTACCATTTTTAACTTGAACTTGTTGTAAAATGTCACTCTCTCTTTACAAACTGTCTTCAATCTATTAGCAAGGACAGAAATTGTAATTCATGTCAAAATTAAGTTTAAGTAAGAACAAAAATGTTTAAGTGTAAATATATTTATATATGTGTGTATATCTATTATGTTTTCAGTAATTAAATCAGTTTGTTAACTTTCTGGTATATGGTTTCAATACAAACATGTCAATATAATCTGCAAAATGACAATGGTATCACTTATTGCAAAAGGATACTTTTTCAAACATGTACATAAATCAGTATTTCTTTCAGGGGTGCTTCTTTTTGCACACAGCTAAGATTTGTTTATATTGAAAACATTAAATCGTGTGATATGCCAGTACTATAACATTAAATTGGAAATTACAAGATAAACTAAATAGTTCTCATTGATCATCAACATCCATATATCACACCACCAGTATTCTTAACCAAGAATCAGCCATTAAAGGCTGGAGATACTTCAAAACAATTTTACACAAAGGTTGAAAAGCCAAATCTGAATAAAATGTCTCTAAATCAGCAACAACCTATAGAAAGATAATGACTGGTTTGTTAGAAGATAATTACTTTGGACGACCCTTGACTAAATTAACTGCAACATGGCCCTCGTAGCTGGTGGCGGTCAGCGTTCAGTTGACCATGACTTCAGTAGACAATACTCCCCAATTATAAAGATGTCATTAAGAGCCTTTCCTACTATCTAGTCATGTCAGAAAGGTTACCATTTGTATCCATTCTTATGCCTTGGGGTATGGACTGTAGAAAAGGCACTCAAATGTTTTACATTGAACAGGACCCCTACTGACACATTGGATATATTGGGAACAGTAACATGTCATTATATGCTAGAAGTTAATCATGTCTGATCAGAAATGTGTTATTACTGCTCTAAAAGTGGAAAAAAATCAACATATATAAAAATACAAGGTTTCAAATAAAGGATTACTGAATCGTCTAGTCTGTGTACCTCAATCAGCAGCTGATTTATCCTTTTAGTGAAATATTAAAATAATGACTCGGTATAAAAAAGAAACAATTCAAAAGACCGAAAAGGAAAATTATCTCCTCTGATCACCATACTAGTCATGTTTGAATGTATTTATATTTATTTTTTTGAAGTTCATTTTATATTACATTTTACAGAATAAAATTGAAGTTTAACAAATAATTACAAAAAAATGCTCAAGACGTAAATCCTATAATTTCTTTTCATAAATGTTTCTAAAACCAAAATGAATAATTCCCCTTGCATTTTTAGTGATATCCTGTTTCCAGAAAAGTAATCCCTTCCAGTATTATCATTCCAGTTACTATGTATTCCCTTGCAGTATTATCATTCCAGTTACTACGTATTCCAAAAATTAGTAGGAGACCATTTAATGCAATTTTCACAAATGAAGAAAATTTATTTGACTTTTTTCATCATATATAATTCTTATATCAATTTTACCAACCCATTTAGGGTAACCACATTTCATACTTTGATCACACAGACAAAAAATAACTTTAATTAACTTGAACAAAAACATTTGCTTCCGTCACTTTAAAGTGAAAATTATACATTTTTTTTTGGATATGGGTTATTTATCATGATCAAAGTTTTACTAATGGTAATTTCTTTAAATCCTAAAAGAATCTTTAAAGTTTTGATCAATTGCAAAGTTAATGTAAATTTTTTTGTAAAAGTTAAGAAAGTGAATCATTTAACTACAAAACATTAAAATCACTTTACACTTCAAATCAATGGAATTTCTAAAATCAAGAAATAGTTTTTTGTTTATCCAAGGAAGGTACAAACCATTCTGCAAAGACCTTTGATCATTAAAATCTTTTACTTTTGATTATCCATTTCAATTCATTAATAATCAAGAAAATATGCAGGCAATCATAAAAGGGAATTATAAAAAACAATTAAGTCTGTCCTTTGTTTTTACAAGACCAAAATTTTAACACTCTACTTTTGATTATCCTTAATTAAGTTACATGTATGTCTGTGTGATAATCTCGTTATCTCACCTGAGGACATGATTACCAGACCATTAACACCTGTACGGTAATTGAATTAACATGTTACATGTAATGGACTTCAAAAGAATCTGATCATTACATATTATTGTTGGTATTCTCTTTTAATTTTCTTTTCAAAGGGAGGTAACCCAAAATAAAGGCAGAAGTAATGTTTTTGGTGTGAAAGTGTTGACACCACTAAATATTTTCTTTCAATCACATCAAATCTGAGAATATTTTGACAGATTAGGGTAACAAAGCTAGCCAGTAATTCACTAGGGTATTCAAGTAATAAGGCTTAATATACATATTATCACATAGGTGAGAAATATTACTGATTTGTGTGGATTTTTATTGTATGTGTGGTCATGCAGCTTAAAAAAGAGTTTTGTTCACAAAAAATGGCTCATGTCTGGTATCCCTTACAATATAAATAATAATAATATTACACATCTCAAGTTTCTTTGGAAAAAATATTTTTCAAACAAAATTTCAGCTTTTTTCTAAATAGGCTTTAATGGTCCAATTTGAAAAATCTGACAATTAATGAATCGAAAATTGTATAGGAAGGCAAGTGCATAAACATGGAAACTTAACTTATATAATTTTTTCATTAAAGAGCCACAAGAAATGTACAGCCCTGAGCTTTTCTTCATAATTTATTTACTGGCTGATTCTTGTACCCTCTTTCCACTACTGTTTGATGTTTTAGGGGTATTTCATTGTCATACTCTTCTCACTTGATGAATAATTTACAACAGGACACAAAAAATCATGAACTTCTTGTAATATTCAGTTTCCCTGAAATCATTTGTCTGGTTAAAGTCTAAGGGTTTCTTACTGATACAACTAGTTCAAAAGGATTCATTTTATTTCTCACTAAGTACAATACAATATATAATAAGTAGAAAACCAGTGTTTAATGGACCAATTATCCAATTATTGGGTTTCTAAACATTTAAAAAAAAAGCCCATAAACACACCTTGTTTAAAACAAATAGAATTATTTGTGATTTATGCAATATTTACTGTTAAACAAAACGTCTTATTGAATCTAAATACTATTTTATTTAGTTACCCCTTTATGGTGACTTACACAGAACCGCAACAGTTAAGAAGTTTCAGTGTGGTGATGAATTTAACATTAGTATAATAATGTACAAAGTCAATACCTTGCTAACCAACCATCAATGATACATACACTCTTTAAATTTTGAGTCAAATATTTTGTCAATTAAAAATGATACCTTTAAATTGTGAGTCAGGTTGAATTCTGGTTACCACAACTTGTGAATCATAACTGGTGCCTGGTACACAAACTGGTTCTCAGAATAAGCTTCTGGTATTGGAAATTTTTTACAGGTATCAATCTAGAGAGTAAAAGGAAAAAAAGGATGTAAATATAAATGAAAAAAAATTAATGTAAATGATAAAGTCATTTTGAAAAAAAGTTATTGTTTTTGTTTTACACAGATGGAAGGAGGACTTAATATTTGTTTGAAGGCATTTATGTCTACTGCAGGGTCAAAAAAGTTGTCTTGGGTTTTACCCAACATTGAAGACCATATGGTTATCTGTAAAAAGTTTAATTCTTTGTTACTTGGTATTTGGTTGATGACTATTTCATTAGCAACCACACCACATCTCCTATATTTAGTTATTTTGTGTTCTTCGTTGTGTATGTCTTTTTTCCATGTCTGGTCTTTGTCCCTTGATTACATTCTTTTGAATTCCTATGGAATCTTGTTTCTCTTGATTACTCTTTCATATTGTTACGTCATAGCAACCAAATGACAATCCATGTGACAAACATTTTTATAGACATTGTTTCATTATCTTAACCTGACATTTTCAACTTGCAGACTTGCATTTTTATGGATGCCTAACCCTATATGAGCATGCAGGTTTCTGAAAACATTCCAAATTATCTGTCAGTCATTTAATTGTACTGAAATACTTGACCGGTCTGTAAAACAGAAAAATAGATGGTTGGTCAGTTAAACAATATGCCTTTGGAACATTTATGACAGATTTGTTTTGGACATTTGAACAAGCCATTTTCTTCGATATCTGACAGTACAGACTTCAGTACACATTTCATCAGTGGTTACATGCAGTATTCAGGTAGTCTGTATGTGCATGAACTGAAGAGTTTCTAGTTGCTCCAGAGGTTTAAAATTAAATAATAACAAATAGTATTACAGTAAACCTTTTTTCCCAACAATTAAAATTTAGTTAAAATCCAACTAAGTCACTTATATTGTACTTTTATATTTGTCCAGTTATTCTGGGAGACAACCTATCATGTTTTATTTTTTCTCTGACTCATCTCCATTAAAGTGCATAGAACAGACAACCTGACAGCTCATGCATGAATTGTACCAATATCTATCCTCAAAGGAGTGGATATAAAATAATCCATGCTCAACACCTTTGAAAGCAAATGCTGCATGTTGATAATAAAATGTAAAAAGTTATTAAATTTCCATTTCACATAAACACAAATTGATTTTTAAGTCATAAAGGCAATGCAATACAGTGGTACTTAAAAGATAGAATGCCTGTAAAATGGTACATTTAATTAATTTAAAATTCCTTTCTCACAAAAACTTTTGACTCCACAAATATTGGCTCAGTCTTAAAACTTCCATTTTCCAACAAACTTGTGACACCAAGCCAATGCATTTGAATAGCAATGTTATACAAATTATTTAATATTAGATAAAAATTTCCTTTCAATCTTATATTTGATGGTAGAATCGTAAAAATAATTTTGAACATTTATCATAACTTTGTGTTAAGCTAATGAAAAATTAATAAACGAAATTCCAATTTTCCAGATGTAAACATTTATTTGTTGATTTCAGAATGCAATGTTACGACATAGCAATGACTTATCAGACACCACAGTAGACAATTTTACACAGTTTGGGTTATATTTAGAGACTGATGATTGATTTTAAATTGTTAAAGAATTCCTCATTTGAATTTTACCTACTTTGTCAAATCAACAAATAAGCAAGTACATCCGACATACTTCCAACCGTTTGTTCAGCCCACATACTTCCAATGGTTTGTTCACCCCAATCATAAAACAGCCAAACCAAAAAATAAAAATTCACCACTAGGACAAATATTTTCTACTGTCCCATGGTGATATTGGTTAAAATGACAGGCCATAATTTGAAAGCCGCCACTTGAGCAGAAATTTTTCTTCAAGCCCTACGATTAATATAGAATAATATCTTCCCTCTTATAGCAAAATAATAAAGATGAAAAGGCTGAACTTTAAGACCCTTAAGTTGAGTAAAATGGAGATAAATTCCCCAGCTGTCATTTGGATTGTTGGTGTTTAAGGACGATTAAGTCCGAAACAGTATCCTTTGTGATAATACATTATTTATGAATCGCAAGAAAAAACTTTAAAATTGTTGCTTGTCAGGTAATCGCTGAAATTAGAGCAAATTTGGGTAAATGGTTTGTTTGATGAACCTTTAAGAAACAGGACTGACCAGAATGAACAAGTTCAATATGCCAAAATATCAATTACTTTCTTCAGATGATTTGCATAAAATACAATTACTGGTATAATAAGTTGAGCATAACTAATGAAAACGTGTATTTAATGGTATTCTTGACTCAAAATTCTTTTATTGCTCAGGTGTTCTGAGAAAAATTACATCAAAGGCTAACACTTTCTGTTTAATTAAAACTACTATAGTATTCTAATGCCAAGGGAGATAATTAGATGTTAGGGGAGGAAAATAAAATGTCAAGGTATGTAGTCATACAAAATCCCCATACCATGAGAAGAGAAGCCTATCTAATGCAACTTGAAAACTATATAACACATATGACAAACTACAACAGCCACACATGTTCTAAAGTAGGAAACTAAATTAACTACACCATGCATGAATATAATAAAGTAAATACATTTTAACTTATCCATTATCATATACTTAATATAAAGATATCCAGCCGCCTACTGTTGCAGTGTCTCAAATTGAAGCCAATACAGATTGACAGACCAAAACATATATGTATAAAATTATTTGTCACTACTTTTTACATTACAATTGCAATTTAGTATTTTGGTAATTGAATAAATGTACTAAAGCGTAAGTTCATGTTTAAAAAGTAAAAAATGAAAATTAAATGTTCTTTCCCATTGTTCACCCAAATTTATTCTGATTCTGTTAAATAATAGATGTATGTAAGTTTGACAAATTGTAATTAACGAAGGAAAAAAATCTATAAATCTGTTAAAAAAAAATTGAGAAACTTATTCCATTGTCAACAACAAAAATGTTCAAATATTTTCATGTTTAAATTGCTCTTAAAAATGAGAAGGTTAAACAAACTGAACTCACCAAGTTATCTAAAAATCTATCAAAATACAATGTGAGACCTATACACACAATGTAGCTTTTACAATCCTAATCTCCCTGCACACCATTCTAAATCTCAGTTTCAATCATCGGTTAACCCCCCATCTGACACAGTCTAACTTAATCCCCATCAACAAAATAAAACAAAGACAAAGAAGTACCGATCACTGGAACGGATTAGACAAAATTCCCTTAATGACAACATTATAAGGTTGATCAAAGCTTAAACAGATTATTTTAAATCATTTTAAAATAATAAACATATCAAAATTAAACTCCTTGTCGTCTAAACCAGATTATAATTTTTTGCTTTGTAATAATTCTAGACTAACAGCAGGGAATGATTAACAGTAAGGATTTACTAGTAATTTTTTAAAAGGGCAAATCACGTTTAAATGTGAAAACAAAAGGTAATATTTACCACGATCAAAAAGTTTAATGTATCACGATAACTAAAGGCCCAAAAAGTTGACTTCAAAGAGACCTTCCATAATCTTAACCAGCAGGCATCATAGGGTTTCAGCAAAAGTTAAAATTAATTAAATGAAAGGGATATACAACTAACAGCTCTGAAAGGTACAAACATGATCCTAATCTACCATTAGCAAATAGACAGACAGACAGACAGACAGATGGTATATCTTAAGGCATTTAAGTACAAGCAAAAAATACAACACACTCAGTTGAATTTATTCATTTTTTTGCCATTTTGATAATGGTGAAATACAATTCAGACTTACAAGTACCACACATTCATTAATTACCAAGATTGGTTTTATCTTGTAAATGAAGTATTGTGGACTTCACTGATCAGTATGAAAGTGAATCAATGATGTGAGAGAAATGTCCATGACACAACCCCTTCAGAATAACAAAATATAATATCAGAAGGATTCATCTAGCCTACATCACAGAATGGACCATAATCTCTTAGTCAACTTACATAGCCTACATCACAGAATTGACCATAATCTCTTAGTCAACTTACATAGCCTACATCACAGAATTGACCATAATCTCTTAGTCAACTTATATAGAAAAGTTTGATTAAGTTGACTTCTACAAAATCTGCAAGGGGAAACTTTGATTTGTAAAGATCCTGTAAAAATGTACCCTAAATTGGGAAAAATATTTCTAAGAATCAAAACAAGAAATATTCTATAAAACATGTTGATTTCTGATACTTTGATTCCTGTTTTATAACAGAAAAAAGTAATTTATTTAAAAGTAAATTCAGGATAAAAACATAAAATATTTGTATAGTCGCTACATAAACTTTTTAATGTTTGAATTATGAGGATTTAAAACACCTTTTAGTTGTATTTGTGATATAAATAAGATTTGATAATTAAACCAATTACATTGTATTAAACACTTACCTTGAATGAAACTTACAGCCTAAAAATATGGCAATAAATGATAAAACACTTATCCCTTAAGTCTAGTAAAGTAGTTCTACATTTGGTTGAAGTGCTTAAAGCAGTTGTAGTCATATCAGTTTTATTTAACAAACTCTAAATACTGACAATCAAAACATTTAATTTTTAAATTTCAGCATTAGAACCACTCATGTAGAACCATCTGAGATTGTATGTATGTAATATATTAGCTGTGGTCAGTTAGTTGGGTGAAGAGACAGTTTTATAATTATCCTGAGGGTCTGTGACCATGCCGTGATGTTTTCTTTAAATAATTGGAAATCATTGTTCCTTGTGGAGACCCCTATGACACTCATTGTTTACAGAGAAAGTTTTTATTAGTGAATCATTTCTACTGGTACATGTAAATTAAAAACAAACCCTGTTTATAAATGTAGGTTACAATGGACAAGACTTTCATGGGTTGGTCAGAAGAAAAATATCAGGTGTCTCCTAAATAAAATTAATTATGGACATTGATGACCAGACCTGCCATTAAAACTGTACAAATGATCACTGCTTTAAACCTTTATTGTACAAATACCTGTCACCTCTTAGCAAGAAAAATTAAAACTATTTCACACAACATCACTAAGTCTGACTTGGACATTGATGTAAAGACACATGAAAAAAAGGATGTTTATTTAAAATCAGACTTTTAACAAACCTGGTGCATTTAAATAACCACCCCTGACAGAAAACCAGGGAACATAAACAGAAAACAAAAAGGTGAGCAGTGGATAAAAGTCAGCATCCAGACTGACATCTCCTTGTATAGCAATTGCATTATCAGTTTTATTATTTTAGAAAACACAATGAACAAAAAACACTGTTCCTCCTAACACCTAGAGGGTGGACACTTAGACAAAAGTCAAAAATTCTACTCCATTAGATAAGTTGACCTCTATGCAAAACAAAATGAATGAAAACGTTTCTAGAACCATATTATGCATTTTTTTAATGAGGTTCACAATTCAAATTAAGACCATGCAGGCAATCTATATATCCTAAGTCGTAGCAGTCTAACTAGGATCATACCTGTTAACCCTCACACATTAAGGGGGGGGGGGGGGAGACTCTCAAAAAATCAATGAAAAATTTAGAATCTCCCACATAAAAATGTATGATTTGTGGGAGTTTTTTTTGTTACAATTTCTATATTTTCTGTGAAAAATACTAAATAATTGAATTTTCATATTACAAAAATTGTTTTTATGTAAAAAAATCGCCCACAAGAAAGAGTGTCAATGGTGGAGGAGGGGGTGGGGGGAGAACCTCCCACATGCAATGTCCCAAAAGTGAATAGGTATGCTAGAATAAAAGTTTGATCCAATATACCAAACCAGTCCAAGTAAATTTATAAAATGCATCACAATAGCAAATGATAATAATGCTTTCTCACTCTGCGTGTCTTTGGATTATGATGTCTCTGAATTTTCCTTCTATTTTAATGCTTCAGTACCAGTATATTGCTAATATTTACTTATTATAATAAAATTTGGCAAAAATTGATTCTGATGGTACAACAGAGGAAAGAGAATAAACAAGAAATCCGAGACTCACCAGTGGTACCCCCACTTTCAATCATGATATAGGTAAAATAAAGTCATTGGTAAACAAAAACCTTAAAAAATGGATTCCACCATATGACATACCAGCAGAAAAAAATGTAAAATTTCAAGCAGCTGTGATGAGTAGTTGCTGAGAAAACTGTAACAGAAAACATGTTAGGGACACATGGAAACACCAAAATGCATACAAATAAAAAACACTGACACAAAGACAGACAGATAAGGGTAAAACAGTATATCCCCTCTCCTTTGGAAATGCAAAATAAGTCCTATCATGATCTGCTTACAATATAACCATAATTGTGATCTGACAGATTTATATAAACTAAACATGCACTTACAGTTACTTGCATTGTTGTGCTAGGTATACACACTCCAACAGGAAGTTGATATCAGACAGCATCATAAATTGCTTACAATATCTACACCATCTATATAAAGTCACATACCAAATTTGAAATCAACCAATTCATTGGTAGCTTATTTATGACAAAATTTCAGATAGACGAAATGGATCCAACAACTCACTGAGTGGGGGAATAAATATCATCAAGATTTGTATTTTGAAATATCATATAAAGGATTTATAAAAAGACAAGAGCAACATTACTATAAAGCTGGTCTTATAATTCAGGATGTAGACATTTGAAAATTTAGGAACGATTTCAAGAAAAAAATATGAAAATTATTTCATAAAAGGATCAATGTTTGATTGACATTTTTGACAAGTTGGTCCAAATGGCTTAATGTCACATTTTTCAAGGCCCATTTTTTAAAGCTAATATTTAGTCTATAATCTTCAAAACTGAGGTTCATTCTAAATCACAGTGACATTAGGGATAGATCTGTTCTTGCTAAAACCACAACTTTTTGACGAACCCTAGCAAAACAAAAAAGGGAAAATATTCTGACATCAAAGTAAGGGTAAGACCTATCCACATGGAGATAACACATTTGATAATGTTTAATACAGAACAAACACGGGTATAGAGTTAGAAATTCTCCATAATGGTGTAGCTTTATTATGTAGATCTCCAATGTTTAATTTACAATTACATCTCCTTTATGTAAAATAAACACAGAAACCCCCCAGTATTAAATGCTCTGCACTAACTTACTAACAGATTTTATAATAATTTACAGGGCGATAACATTCAATTTACTCAGATAAATCTCATTTTGATTGGGTTGGTTTTTCTGACTTGTGACTTCACTCCCAACTAAGATAAAAGTTACAGCTTTTATTGAACAATACCATGCGAGAACATCATCATATGGTTTCATTACCATATATATACATCATGTTATTGTTAAAACTGTAGCTGGCTTTTCAGGTCAGATATAAATAAGTAACACATTCTCGCCATTAAAAAAAAAAAAAACATTATCACATTGGCGATGGAACACTTAACCGATGACAATTTCATACCCATATTGGGATATTCCACACAATAAAATAAATTATTTTCCATGAAGATGACACCCAAAGTGAAAACCAAGTAAAACTAAATTGATTTTTAATCTTTTAGATCTGAAATCTATCTATGGTAAGCTCCAGAACATCCTATCCCATAGCTAGAATTAACAAATATTGTCATGCAATGTTTGGAAGGATAGATTTCACATTTTATCAATTTACTGAAATTTAACTACATGTATCCATTAGACTTTACACCAGACAAGGATGTTTCAGTTCTACGTTACACCAACAACCTGTTTTGAATGCAAAACAGGAAACATGATAACCTCCCTTTGTTTGTATGACTGTTGCAAGACAGCAGATATATACATGTCTCCGAACCCAACAGGGGAAATACTAAGCATCAGATAAGCAACTATGAGTAATTTGGTTTTAATCATTATTGACCTTTGGTACTGCAGGGTCACAGAAAGCATGAAAAATGTCAATTTGTAAAAGTAAACTAATATTAGTATCTGTACTGCAATTAAATGATTGAAAATCTTCATTACAAACAGCAAAATTAAAATAAATATATGACTGACTAACTGAGAAAGCAAACTCTTCAGACAGAGCATTTTAACAGTGTCCATTTTATGTCAATCATCTAAGGTAAAAAAATATCCTCATCTCAAGTTGGCCTTTCAATAACATTTATCAAGTAATGACCATATGTCTTGCTTCAATTAATTGCCACTTGTAACTTTAATGAAGTGCTGGTAACAAAAAACCAAAATATTAATATCAAAGAACTATTCTCAAGTCTTTCAATGCACACATTAGAAATCAAATGCTAAGATTAAAAAACTGGATTTTTCTATTAGTATGACTGGTGGAAGCCACTACACAAACCTCAATCCTCCTTAGGCATTTTTTTTTTAAAATTCAGTAATTTTCTCTATTTGCTATGAGTATCTATACACCATACATGTTTTGGTTAATACGTGTATTTATATTTTATCCTTTTTTTTTCTTATTACCATATATGGTAGTGTATCTGACCTGCTTTTTTGCATTGAAAACTACAAAGTTTTATTGTCATCCAATAACCTCACTTTTAATTGACAAACATGTAAAGTACTAATTCTATGAATAAGCACAAAAACTACATACTGCAAACCAGGAAATTGAAAACAATAAATAAAAGACTACACAAAAACCATATAAATACACATTGCCAAAAGCTGATAAAAAAATTGTTACAAAAGTATGAACTGTGTAATGGATAGATGGACAGACAGAGGAACAGACTGAGAAATTGGCAAGAGATTAGCTCAACTCTAAAGAGTGAGGGTTTTAAAACTTTATATGAGTATTACAGATATGCTTTACCATCAGTAATCTTCAAATCTTTAAAATTTACGCTAAAGATAAAAAAAATATTTGGTAAATTTTTTGTGTGTTTATGCTGTATTGCATTTTTAATACTGAAATGAAAGTGTTCTGTTGAAAAACTACACAAAACAAAAAACAAAAAATACAAAATGAAAACATCACCAATTTTCATGTATCTTATGTCATATTAAATAAATAAAAAATTATATCACAAAGGAAAAAAAAAAGAAATCTTAGATACATTTTAATGCATTTAGATCTTTATCGTAAAAAAATATGCACATGAAAGGAAAATAAAAAAACAAACAAAAAATGTATTAAACAAATTAGGTCATAATTGTACAATATTAAGTAAACAATTATTGGATGTGTTAACATTCATGTAGATCTTAATCAGTAAAAAAATGAAAAAAATAAATATTACGTACAAGTGCTTGATAAATATGTGTAACACACTTTGACAGTATGATTGTGTTGTATAAACGTTGTATAATGATAATTATAACTCCTCACACTAATGGAGATATATTAATCTTTACAACATCAGAGGCCCGCAGCACCAAAATCGTCACTGAGTGACAACCTACATTAAGATGCTTTCTCTGATTAAGACAAGTTAAAAACATTTCGTTGATTTTCAAACCCTCAAAAATGTTGATTGTGATGATATTTATTGATTATGATTAATAACTTGTTCAGTTTTTGCCTGAACGTGTACCGTGGTGCTCGGAGCCGATCTGTTAGTTGATTGAGTTCAAACCTGGTGGGATGGTTTGGTTTGTTATATATTTCCTTAATATACAAAGTTTTATGAGAAAATAATGATATTTTTCCTTCCTAAAGTTTAAAACTTAAGTGATGAAAAATCAATTTGTTGCCCGGGTTAAGTATTTAGTTAATGTTGTTTAAATTGAAGTATTTTCTGACAAGATAGTGATCTAAATATGTAATCTGTTTCTCTTTTTCTAATGGGACTTTTCATATATCATCTAGATTTAAAATGGAATCTGAATAAATATTGAATGATAGAAGGTGACATCTATTTTTAATATTCTAATTTCCATATTCTGCCATCTGTTGGTAACTAAACATTCTTGACTTTTTTTTATATTTTCAAGTGGGCTTGTCATAAAAGGAAAGAAATGACTCGGTATTTAGTGAGAAAAAAAATGAGGCAGATGTTAGGGCCAATTTTAAAAACAAATCCTGGTTTGTTGTTTGGATGTACTCATTTGACATTTTTTGGGGGGTTATTTTCCCTTTCATTGCTCTTTTTTTCAGATAGGTCCTTTTTGATTTTTTTGCTTTACTAGTTTTACTAGTTTAAAAACTTCCCAACACAAGCAATTTATAATTCAACAAAGTCAAAACATCTCAATAAAACATACATGCCTTAACTTTTTTATATTTGTCACTTGGTGGGTTTAGTGCAGTGTTTTCGGTAAGATATACTGTTGTAAAAATATTGTGTGCTGATTTAGCTAGAAGTAACCTTAATCAGCATAAATATACATAACCTATTTTTCTTGGCATTTCTAAATTCATTAATCATAAATTTAATGTTTTTAAACAGAAATCAGATAAGTTCGAGTTGTTCTTTAAATAAAACAAATGGTAGCACCAACTGCCACTTAAGTTCAATCAAAGTACTAAAACAGATTACTTTTAAATAAATCTATTATGTTTCTACTACTGACCCGCAAAGGCCAAACCAGGGGCATCATAACTCAATAAACAAAGACCAAGGGCATCATAACTTTATAAACAAATGACTTTGGCCCATTACATCAGATTTAAATTTATGGTGGTCATTTGAGTGGACATTATCTACCTGCCAAATCTAAATGGTACTGGGATATAATGGTGTCGGAATGACAAATAATATAAATATTGGTATGTATTTTGTTAAGGTGCGGACTAATGGTCAATGGGCATTTTGTACAGAATAAAAGTAAAGTAAAGCACAATATTATAATCAATAATGGTGAAATAGGAAGTGGTTAAAGATAGAGACTTTTCTTTGAAAGAAAATAAAAAGAGGTTCATGGAGTCCAACTAAAAATTTACAGGGAACCAGGAATAAGTTTGAAAAAAATTAGATCCTCCTTAAATCTTTAAAACATCAAGCTATATACAGTGGTATATATACTAGACACATGGTATTAATGAGCATTATAAACCCAGCCAGGGGAGTAGATGCACAGAGCAGTCCCCCATGAGACAGATATAACAGGGGTTGTACCAATTATATTTATGAGTACCTGTACAACATGTACTTTATAGAAAAATTACTGTTGTAAATAAACAAAATTTACTGTAAAAGTATTAATTTTCTTGGTTGCTAATTTTCGCGGATTCCATCAAGTGTACATATTCACAGATATCAAATTTTGTGGTATCAAAAAACATGAAAAGTGTTATGTCGTGTTAAAAATCAATTTGGCAGGTATTTTTTTCGTGCTTTTCTGTCCACTGCCTAAATAGCAAAAAT
This sequence comes from Perna viridis, assembly GCA_037379345.1. Taxonomy (NCBI): domain Eukaryota; kingdom Metazoa; phylum Mollusca; class Bivalvia; order Mytilida; family Mytilidae; genus Perna; species Perna viridis. Next base: position 4,027,004 of record CM074520.1, read on the forward strand.
TAGTACACCACGAAAATAAATACTTTTACAGTAACAGACACAAACAATGACAATAACATCTATGATACCATTATACAACTGAACATTTTTTTTTGTGGTTGTATAAAAAGTTCTCATGGGAGAACATACAAATTGACCACCCTCCCTAGATTTGGCTGACCAATACAAATTCAGGTGTAATTCCTCTGTGATCAGGTTGGTATGATTTGTAACAATTTTAGGTCTATATATTATTTCAATCAGATATCAGATATCTCCTGTGCTTATATACAATGTATTAATACATACAAATCCAACCATTGTATGACCAAGTGGGCCCAAGATTTTCAAAGTTGGTAGATTTTTTCTGGTCCTCAAGCTAAACTAGAAGACCTTTTTATCACAGTAGCCCCCCGCCTCATTTGTTAGTAGTGATTTTTTTTATTTAATTAAGAAATCAAATGTGTCTGTAAGAGAAGATAGCCAGACAAGCCATATAGCCCTGTTTCTGAGAAAAATGACTAAGTGTAACTATCACCAATTTCTGTAGTATTTCATGAAAATCAAAATTCTTTGGCCCTGCACACCTTCATTATGTGTAGAAATATCCTGTAAAATATTTTAGTTGTAATTCAAAAACTGTAAGAGGAGATAGCCGGATAAGCCATATAGCCCTGTTTCTGAGAAAGATGACTAAGTGTAACTACCACCAATTTCCGTAAAATTTCACGAAAATCAAAATCCTTTGGCCCTGCACACCTTCATCATGTGTAGAAATATCCAGTAAAATATTTTAGATGTAGTTCAAAAGCTGTACGAGGAGATAGGCAGACAAGTTATGATCATGTGTAATACGGACAGACGGAGGGACAGGGGTAAATTAATATGCCCCCCAACAGTCTGTCGCAGGGGCATAAAAAAATCCCAGCCTCCCTCCACGTTAATAAAATGCTTGGTGCCTAATACAACTCTTAATTAACATTGTGGACAATTATACTTAAGCTCACATCTAATGGATAACTAGCAGGGTCTAAAACCAGAAGCAGTACATGAGGTGTGATGAAACCTATCCAGTACCAAGTATTTTTGTCAGGTGTAAAATTTTGTGATTTTGAGACAAAAAGGTATACGAAAAATTTTTTGTGTTTCTTATTTTGGCAAATGCTAAGTGTCACACAAAATACTCATACTCAAGCCAAGTTTAAATATTATGCAGAATTTATTTTGGAGTTTTTGGAAAGACTCCTTATATCAACATCCAATGTAAATTTCCCACCATACAGTTGCATGATTTTCTGATCGGTACACCATTTACAAATTTTTCAATAGATTGTGCTACATGTACTCGATCTACCTAATGTTTATACCTGCCAGTTTGCTACTGTAAACAGACCAAGGACAGCTAGTTCTAGAGAACAAATGCTACCTTTATCACACTGAAATCTTAAATTCAAGTCAATATTCTGACCGATGGTCCATTCATAACTTATCAATGATATTAATCAATTTCTAGGTTCTTTACATTTTGAAGTTTTTTTTATAATAAATAAATTTAAGATATTGAATTTAAACTCCAGATTAATAATAGTAATTAGCCTGTCACATGTCAACTTTGAACTTTAAAGATGTAATGAATGGTATTGAACACCACTTGTGAAGCCTATATGCTTTATACTTCAAAGTATTCAGGGGTTCTTTACTGGACATTTTATAAACAATTAAACCATCCAACATAAGGGAATAAACAATGCTTAAAGAAACACCAATTATTTTGTTTGATAAATTCACTTCATCAAATATATTATTTTATGGTTTTTTTATATATTCAGGGGATGAATTTGTAAAGAATGCATTGCAGTAAGATCACTGACATGCAATCAGCTAAAAGTATGGTTGTGTAAGTACCTTTTCTTTATCAAAATTCAGATTACTTGGAATATTAATCTTATAACCATCTTAAAATTGGACTTTTTTTGACTGATTTTTAGGCATGTTTAATTGTGTAATAATTTTTTCCACTTTGACCAGATTTTAAAAGGGGGGTGTGATCTGGCAAAGTACTTTAACCTCACCATATTTTATGTGCCTGTCCCAAGTCAGGAATTTCTGGCCTCTGCATGTCTTGCTTTATTTGTACCTTAAGTACATTTTTATGTTACTTAAGTATATAGAGGTAACTCTGCAGTCTGCCCTTTGGTATGAGGGTTTCCTCGTCATTCATTGAAGACCAATGGGTGACTTGGGTTGACATTTTCTTCCTAGTGGAGTTGTTGTCTCTTTTACATCTACACCATACATATTCTTATTACACTTTACATTTTATTATGTTTCATCTTCTTCAGGTTCAAACCATTCAAAAATACATTATTTATCATTTCAAAGCCCAAATCAATCTGTGATGATTGATTACTCTTCAAAGTTCTAGTTACATATTATTGCAGTTTAAATAAGTTATCTTGTTTTCAATTAAAAAAAAAATGTCTTATATCCTCACAATACATTGCACCTAAAAAGTATCACTTTTTGTATTATCCTGCCTAGCTAACATTTACCTTTATAAACATTTTTGCTAGTTTTCTTGATTACTATCAGTTTAACATCTGATTAAAAGATCTACACATTTTGACCTCCAATTAAGGGTATTACTTTCAACTTTGACCTAACAAAACAAATTGACCCAAAAAAGGAGATGGCTACCTTATCAGTCTAAACCATAAATCAGAGCTGTATGATTATTCTGAAAAAACTTGAGCAGACTGAAACACCTTCCCATATCTTAATGAAAAAAATGTTTCACTTGCGGAAACTATTGGAAGCCAGTGGTTAAGATAATCAGGTGGGTTGTTAATTCAATTACCATGAGTGTTCTACTGATTTTTTCGTAATTTATCCCTGCACTTGTCATGAGGTCAGTCATATGAGCATTCGGTTTTCTATAGAAAAATTAATTATTTCATTTGTACATGACACACTCTTCTTTAAAATCTACTCAAGTGGATACAAATAAATAATTACAGCGAAACATAAACCAATGTATGAAACTAAGATGGTTTGAGAAATCGCATGACTTTACATTCAACACCATATTCAGTGACAATGTTAGATACATTTCAGTAAAGGGCAGCAGAATGACAAACCTCAAATACCATAGGAAAACCTATTCTACCACAACAACTCTGTCTTAAAGATATTAACCAACACAGGAATAATTCTGAAATTAACTTACTTAACGTGACATTGCTGTAGGAATTTGGTAACAAGAACCACACGACAAGTGTTAGTAACTGAACTTCAGTATCCCACTGAACAGGTGCTTGGAAGTTGTTATTTTTGTAAGGACATGTACATGCATGAAACAACTATATAACTAAAAACATAGATACCTTACTTGATACATACTAAAAAAATAAAAAAAAACAAAAAACAAACATGATGTCCCCTGGTCATCTAAAAATGTGACCAAAAAAATTCAAAAATCAAATAAGTAAAACTAGCATTGTGGAATTTGCCTGATGTTTCTCACAATCACATAAAATTCATTGCATTTGCAGCTTAAATGACACAACTGAATAACTGATTCTTCAAATCATTTCTGAATTTACAGTACATGTACTAATATGGAGTAGGCACTACCCATAGAAGCAAGCACCATGAGCTTCATGTTACTTAAATTTCATGTTATCATTACAAGCAGCTCTAGTTATGTCTTTTTAAGTTTAAATGGGTCTGGTTAATAGTTGGTACAGATTCTGTAAGTAAAATGTTTCTCCACAGATTGCGGAAATAGTTGACACATAACCTGTAAAGTAAACGAACCTTAAAGGAACTGACAACATAAATTTCAAAAAGACAGAGAATGTTTGCCTTCACTATCCTAGAAAAGCTATGCTTTGATCTAAAAAAAAAAAACACAATTAGAACTATATTTTTCTCTGAGATACACTTGACTTTACATGTAAATGTTCTTTCCAACACACTGAACTTTTCCCAAATATTCATTTCTTTTAATTAGAAAAAAAAATAGAAAATGCGGAAGACTATCAGAAAAGATAATGTTATTTTTACTGAAATGTAATCTTTAACAAGAGGCTCTCAAGAGCCTGAATCGCTCACCTGGTTAAATGTTTGCCTTTCAAGGGCAATAGCTCTTCCAAGAAGTTGTCCAACAATTTTGACTCCATGAAGATTTTGATAGGAGTATCATGAGGATCATTTCATCAAACTAAAGTTTCATTCTATCAATTATAGTTTTCAAGATATTGACTGAAAACTGCAATAAATCTTACATGGAGTCGTCTAACAACTTTGATCCCTGGAGACTTTTGTAGGCCTTATCATAAGAATCATTCAGCAATTGAAAGTTTCATTCTATCTATCATAGTTTTCAAGATATAGGCTGAACACTAAAAAAAAGTCATTTCATCTCTCAAGGGCAATAACCATTACATGGAGTCATCTGACAAATTTGATCCCTCAGAGACTTATGTAGGCCTTATAATAAAGATATTTCTGTAATTCGAAGATATTGGCCAAACCTAACGGTTTTGGAGATATATGCAAAAATCTGCTGACTGACCCCTATGTTCTTTTTTTAGTAACGGCAGCCATGTTTTTTAACTGATCAAAACTCCAAACAGTCATTTTGTTAAGGATACCCTAAAAACAAAAATACTAACTTTCATTGAATTCTGTGGAGTAGTTTTAGAAAAGAAGATTTTTGAAAGTAATAACATCAAAAACAAAAACAGCAAAAAACATCCAAAAAGGGCAATAACTCCAACATGGGTCAACAGATTTTCACCAAAATTTGATCACAGATAGATCTCATCATGCTGAATACTTATATCTATGTCAGAATTTGGCTAAACCTAACGATTTTGGAGATATATGCAAAAATCTGCTGTCTGACTCCTATGTTCTATTTTTAGTAACGTTTGCCATGTTTTTTATCTGATCAAAAATCCAAATTGTCATTTGGCGCAGAATACTCTAAGGAACAACCATTATAAGTTTCATGCAAATCTATTCAGTAGTTTCAGAGGAGAAGATGTTTGAAGAAATTGTTAACGACGACAACGGACGCCAAGTGAGCTAATAATACCTTTTTATTTGTTACGTTAAATGAAAAGTTATATTTTCCCTGTAAGAAAAGTAATTTTTTGTTCATTCTGGAACATTACTTTTTTTTTTCATTGGTATATTAGGGAATCTCAAGGAAAAAGATTAATACAAGTAATAACTGTAGAGCTTTGTGATGCAGGTCCAAAGTATATACATGTACTTATATGCTTCCAGATATGTTTTTTTTTTTTTTTTTTTTTTTTAAATGTACAACCACCAAAACAATGTACAGGATTCTGGAACACAGCAACATTGAATTAATAGCATACCAATGAAAAAAACCAGGCAGTCTTGACACATGCATGCCATTTTTTGATCATGCATTAGAAATCACAAACTCATGTTTCCTAAATTATTAATACTGATTTGTAATTAACTTAATGGTAGGAATGAAATAAATTACATAGAATTTAGAAAGCACTATAAACTTTATAATAAAGGAAGAAAATTTTTAAATCAGTTTTTCACCCAAGTGGATTTTTTAGGTAACTTGAAACATAGCAGTATATGCCCAGTCATCCTCTTTTAATACAGAAAAATCCCTGTTCTTTCTGACATCAAAATGAGTTTAACAATACACTGCAAAAAATAAATTTGTGGAACAAAATTTACTTTGTGCCAGGCCAAGATTGAAATTAAATTTGTTACCCTACCAACCCATAAATATTGGCAATACCCAAATAATTTTATAGTCATTCTCTGATATAATTCTTTTTTAGCTTTCAAAGCAACATTTTTCACTTCTAACAAAATCATACGCACTTTGGAAAAAATGTTCTCCCTATCTACCTACCCAAACCCAAGAGCTAGAGCCAGTTAAAGGCAATCATACATTATTTCAAGCAAGGCCCCTCCTAAATAGTTAGATTCTGTCTGGTTTCTACAAGAAAAGGCTCTGAAAAAAGATTTGATGTTCCATTGCTAAACAGTATACTGATAAATACATACCAATTCATTTAGAATGTAAAGTGAATAAACTATAACAATCCATATTTACTAATCATATTTTCTTGATTTTTAGATGTCAAGTTCATCGTCCTTTTGAATAAAATCTAAATTAAGTTTGAAAAAACTTTCCAAAACTACAATATAATGAATGACTCAGAATATATGTCCCTTTGCACTTAAAACTTTGAATTACTAAATCACAGAATGAGAAACAAAGACATTAAACGTTATCAACCTCATCGTGTAACTTCTGATCATTCAAGTAGTGACCCCACATCTTAGGCTTGAATTAGTAATTAGATATTTGTTAATCAATTAATCTCAAGTCAGGATTAAATCCTGCCAAGCATGTCTATAGATAAAACATTTTCCATAAAGAATACGGAATATAAATCAATCACGTTCAAACTGAGCTCGTGTGATCTATACCATTGTTTAAACTCAACTTTGTGTCATTTTTTTCTTAAATGGTAAACAAAACAAAGAATTTTCAGAACCGCACACAGACTGACTCATTAGGATAAATATCTATAGATTCTGTAGATATTGAACAAAATTGGATCTTTATCTTATATTTCAAAATTTAAAAAAACTTTTAAGATACATGGTTTTGTTGTTCTGTCACACAATCTACAAGTTAAACAATTTACATGTGTCATTAGTCTCACTGTGTTTGAATGGCACACAATTTAAGATAGGTTTACAAATACCTGAACCTCAAAATCACTCTAGGTGATGGTTTTGACAAGATTTGTTTTAAGATGCTAAACATAAGAACATTTAATTTGTTATGTCGAAGTATTGTGCATTTTAAAATGTAAGAGATATAAAGAACTACCAATGTAATGTATATTATGTATATTTAATTCATGAACCAATCATGAAAAAATAATCTGATGTTACAGAGAAATGACACAACCAAACAGGAATATGAAACTACCAATTCCCCTATTACTAACCATAATTCAAAGATTTCAACTTTTTTTGACATCAATATGTAAACTTATTTTTTTACCAAACCTTGAACTAAACCCATTGATTCATAGACACAGTAACAACTAGTATCAATTAGCAGGAGATCTGACAATTATACTTCATAATCACATCAAATCAATTTTTAATGGAATCATCTTTTATGCAACATCACTGAATCATACCTGTGATTTGACACCGTTTAAGGCAAAAAGTTATATACAAACCTTTTTTCTACAAATTAGCATATGTATATATGTAGCCTGTAGAGTTGTACCTATTCACACCTGTAATTAGCATGTCATTCATGATAATCGTTAGATTATAATCAAAATCACCCTTTTGTAATTGGTGACACTTTCCGTTTCAGGTAATCATCACACCTGTCCATGTGTAATGAGTTTGTCATTGGCAAAATATCACCTTATAATCATTACAAATTTTGAAATCAACCACTAATCTGGCTTAAGTCTAATATATTTGTACTTGGGTTTTCTCATTAATAAGAAGACTATGAACCTTCTATATTAAGTCACTGATGTAACTGTTTAGCCAAATGTTGCACACATCAATAGAACACAGTGCATACAGCATCCTATTAAAAAGTGCATTTCAGGGACCATTTTGAGCCATGATCACTTTCTTATTATATGCCAAATTGTCATCTTCAGACTGAGCACAACAGACTTAACCAAACATCTTAAAAGAGTGTTGAAAGTCATACCATCTCCATTGTGTCCTTGTGGTGAGGCAGAACAAGATACAATCCACATCCTACAGAAATGTAAGAACCATCAGGCATTGAGACAACAGAAATGGCCACCACCTTCCAACAACAATCCACAAAAAGCTATATGGAACAGTGGATGCCTTAGAGAAGACCGCCAGATTGTGAAGGAAACAGAAATCAATGTTTGAAAGCAAACAACAAGCAGGAGATATGATAAAACAGGACTAACTAAATGGTCCATTAAATCTCCTTCTCAGGTAACAGGTACGATTTGGTTTTATAGTTTTGACTGCACTATCCATCAATTAAGACATACATTTATCTGTGTGGTCACAAAATAAAGTAACGATTTTTGAAGTTCAAAGTTTCACATCTTAGTAGGAATATTGGTTGCCACCTTGCAACAAAATATTTGCATTTTATTCATTTACATTTACTTGGCTTATCCAACACTAGCAGCATATCAATTTTTCATTTACGTAGCTAGGTTTATGCAAATTTCAATATTCCAATTTCTAGTAAGACATTTTAGAAACTAATTAAACCAAGCTCAAAAGTATCAAGGAACACATTTCAGTAGATCTAACTTGTGCTCTGAATTTTCCATACCTATTCATACCCACATTACAGTATTCCAAAAAATCAACAGAGAATTGAAAGTATCTTTTAAATAAAATTACATTGTTATACAACATAAGTAATGACCTGACATTCCTCATACAAAGCCAAGTCAACACATCAAAGCTATACATTTAACTTTAAACTATTGAATCCATAAATAAGTACCATCGATAAACATCCAAATCAATTCTATCTTGTAGCTAAGTATTACTAATTGCCCAGTTGTAGAGAAAATTACAAGCCCCGCCATTTCTCAATTTCACAAGTTTTTTTTTTAATCCAAACTTTGACCTCTTCAGACCAATTATCATATAGAACAACATCTTGAAAAATTCACAAACTTCAGTCAACTTCAAAGGTTTTATACTATCTGTTTTATCTTTCTCCATCCTGTTGATTATGCAGTATTAAGTTTAAGACCAAAAGTATGGAAGCCCACAGCACCCACTTATTCAAATATTGATTGAGTTTTCTCTTTTAAAATGGAACAGCCCATCTAAAATTGAAACCATTATTTCGCATAAAGAAATACTAGGGTTGAAAAAACAGAATACTTAGGAATTTTTTCATAAAAAAACCCTTAAACTATTCCTAAACACAAATTAGACCTGACCCAAATTGTGGAAAATCAATTTTTTTTTTCAATAGAACATATCTTGGCCCTTAAAACTTCAACACAATATGTAACATTACATTGTAATTACTGCACCATGACATGTGGTTCAGGTAACAATATAAAAAAAGTATATTAATCATAATTTCTTACTAGTCAATTAAAATCAAAATAATTCCATCAAATTTTTAACAGGAAAATATACGAGTGCTAAAAACCTTAGTTTTCATTAAGAACAACCCCCTCAGCAGTCATGTGGTAGGTTGCTCCTTTTAAGAGGTGTTTGGTCCTTGATTTGATCCCTGGGCCACATCAAAAGAAAAAGAAACAGATATGGTTTAACACAACAAATGCACCATCGTATAACCTCTATAAAAATAGCTGATACGTAGAAATCACCAAAAGGTCTTAAATAAGTGTAAACACACCATCAAGTAAGCTCTGAAAGGCCCTGACAATAAAAAGTAATAAAATCCATGGCAACAGAACGATGACACTCCAGACTTTTTCAAATATATAGGAGGTCACTGCTTTTCTGTCAAACATGGGATATATAGGAGATGTAGTGACCACTGGATGGCTAGGAGTTAGCCTAATGAGTCTGACTGGAGTCCTACCCTTAAGTGCTGTTGGGTCTATGAGCTAGCACAATAAAAATCTTAACTGATGTATCCAACTAGTACAGAACAGTATCTATTAGACATATCAAATGTTTTACAGTCCTGAATAGCATAAATAATCTGCAATGGAGTGTAAAACAATAATCAATCAATCAATTTCATTCAGACTCTTCTAATGATAATAATTCTAAAGTAAAGTTCATTCACAAGCAAATTTATCAGTTTTCAATCTGTTTTACTGCCTAATATTGTCTGTCTTAAACTTATCTGTTATTTCCAATAACAAAGCGTAATCAAGGGAACCAAGGATATAGCGGTAATCAAAAGAATGTAATCCAGGGGCAAAGACCAGACATGCAAAACAGACATACACAACAAAGAACATAAAGTAACTAAAATCATACATACAAAGTAACAAAAGCAAATGAGCAACTTGGACTCCACTAAAACCTGGGAGCATGGACCAGGTGCACCAGTAGGGTAAGCGTCCTCTGCTTTTCTAGAAACACCTATATTTCTAGAAAGGGGGCATTGAATGTTTCATTGAGACTAAACAAAGTTATATCAAATTGACTGTGAAGCCACTGATCAACAATATAATGACAATTTTTACAATAGACCATAACTATAGTGCTCCCTGTGATATTTTCTGACTTCTAAACTGCTGTGATTCTTCATATATTTCAAGAAAGAAACAATAATAGTTTTCATATTAGTAGATGGCACATTTAAAATCTACAGTAGAGACTTATAAGCCTAACAACTCTCAGATATATATTGTATCTGCTAATGGGTTCATATCATATATACTGCCATCTTGAAATATATGTCGATTCTCAAGATTGCTAAATAACCACATTATGTCAGATATTACTTTCCATACATTTCTCTTTTTTTGTAAATGAATTATTTTTGTCAAAGTAAATATCAATATGATCTAAAAAAAAAAAACCATCCTCCTTTATTTCAACTGTTGAAAAATTTAATCAGTAAACCAAGATTTTTTTTGTCACTTAATGATATGTTCTGTTTTCATGTCATAAAAACCAATTGTTGAACAACAAAGCCAAAGATCCAGCGTTGTCTTGTCAAACACTAATTTAAGTTGTGAATTTCTGAACATTTTTGGCTATTGTCGTCAGTAGCAATTCATAGACAAAATACAATGCAAGTAAATAACCACTTAACTTTATCTTAGTTCCACCAGTAGGGGACATAGAAGAACCAGACAAAAAGAGTTATCAATAAAGTCATAATGATAGGGGTTCACAAAGTTTTTATGCAAGTAATATTTTCTTCACAATAGCTTTCTTTGAATCATTCAAATAGATATTGAATTGACTATTTTTATTGAGTATTATGGAGGAGAAAGGGGGCATTGGATGTTTCATTGAGACTAAACAAACACAAAACTCCTTGTTCAAACACCTTTCTCATGCTTTCTTTGTGCTTAACTTTAGTTTTTATTGCAGAAAACTGACTTGAAGCAACTTTTAGGTTGCACCAAGCTTCCACAAGTAGATCCTCAAAATTTCACGAGAACAATTACTCATATTCATATTAGCGGAAATTCTGATAAATGGGCGTAAAACATACTTCTAAAGTTTTATTTTTTATTTCTTTGATGAATTAATCATCTAATAACTTTTTTCTAATCATACTATCATTGAAGTGGGTATATTATATCAATGCTATGTATGGTTATGGAATTTCAATTCAAATATATATTATATAATATAGCTACAGATTTTCACTTGGTTTAGGAAAATGTGGTGAATACTTAGATTTGAAATGCACAGAAACTAATATGATATAAATTGCCTTGCAATATCTGATTTAGACAGGTTTTCTGGTATCTTCAGGGTCAGATGATTGGATTAACTGTCCTGGTTTGTGACACTTCTTGATAAAGCAATACTATCAATATCAACCGTTTCACTGACACTGTATCATTACAAAATGTCAGATTTGTATTCACATATTCATTTTGTCTCATGAATTACTAGAAAAAGAAAAAGGAAAAAGGTAAAAAAAAGGGAGATAACTTATTGAAATTCCTTGTTCAATTTTAATTTTGTAAAAACAAATATAATCAGAGGTCATACCACTTGAGAAGTTGAAAATAAACAAACTAATTACCTAATTCATTGTATCAGCTAATAGTCAATTAATCTCCCTATTGTTGATCTATTCAAGTATGTGACATTTGCTGGTTCTCAATTCTATTCCTATGGACTATTGATAATTGCTGAATATACTTTAATTTCTGCTTTATTCAAGTTTGTTGACATGAACTCAAGTATGTTGTAACCCAAATGCTCTTCTTATTTTAATAAATTGGCCAACACATCTCATATAGTGTACACACTTCTCAAAAGGGCTTATATCTAAGTTAATAAAATGTTTCATATCATGTTCTTAATATGTTTATGTAAAAGTTTTGGTGAACTTTAGTCCCCTATCATGGCAGGATGTTTCTTACCATATCACAATGGCCCCAAAATAAGTAAGAAATCAGGAAAACTATAGAGATACTGTGAGCAAAGCTCAAATATACCCACTGCTACAAATGGAGGTATATGTAAATCACTTTAAATCAAATATTTCCCTTTATATTTCAGTAATAGTAATTACATTACTTCATGCACATCTATGTATAATGCCAAACCTCCCTATACAGTTTCATCAAAATTTCTTGAATAGTTTTGAAGGAGTTGCACTTACATTACAAGAAATTCGAAGACGCCAACAGATATGGTGTTGCCTACAAACCCCAAAATTGGTGTGTAGGGGGCTGTGAGAGGGAGGGGTTTACACTAAATGAAACTGTTCTACAGAATCAAAGAGTTACTCCAGAGAACAGGAAATAATGCATGACTCAGACTGAGGTTACTCAAGAGAACTGGAAAAAATGTGTGACTCGGAGTCAATTTTCTTCAGAGAACAGGAAATAATGTGTGTCAGAGACTGTGATTTCTATGGAGAACAGGAAATAATGTGTGATTGAGACTGAGGTTACTATTTAGAACAAGATAAAATCTGTGACTGGGATTCAAATTTCCAAAGAGAACAGGAACAAATGTGTAACTGAGACTGAGGTTACTCCAGAGAACAGGAAAACTGGGACTCAAATCTCAATCAGGAAATAATGTATGAGTGTGACTGAGGCAACTCCTGAGAATAGGAAATTACAGTAATATGTGACTGGGACTGATATTACTCTAAGGAATAAGACACATTCTGTGACTGGGGTTACTCCATAGAACTGAGCAAGAGACAGAAATCATGGAAAAAAATGTGCTAAAAGTAGAAACCAAAATTCAAACCATTCCATTTATGTTCCAATGCCTACAAGCTTATGAAAATTAGAGAAACTGAAATTTTAAACGGTGTTTGGAAAATCCCTGGATCAGATAATCAATACTGCCCATTACCATAGTTAGAGTACCAACACTTATACATGTAATAATTTGTAATTGATTAAAACATTTATTTTTTAATATTGCACACATTTAAGTTTTTATACTATGCACTGAGCTTGACTAAACTCTAAACTGAATACCACACTGGAGTATCTTCCTCTGAATCAATTAAACTCAGCATGCTAATTTTACATCATATTCAGGGACATTTCACAGACTGGAACACCGTGAAATTATATTTGGTTTACTGGATCAAAGTATTCTATCCACTGAATTGGGTTTAAATAGAATAAAGTTATTCTATATTTCATTCACAAAATAGGAATAGCAAGAAAGTAAATTCAGAGTAATTTAGTCCATTGGTGTACTGAATGGGTTCTAGTACTTCCTCTTGTGGTATTTTTTTCATTTGACACAGCACAATTGTTTAAAACTCCATAATTCAACATGGCTCATAATGTTATGTATATTTACAACATGATTTTACAATCATATGGCAGACAATAATGTAACAGAAAAACATGAAGTTGCAGATGTTGCACTAGATAAACCTCAACATTGACAAAAACCAAAATCACATTCAATGTATAATAAAAAATCTCCTATCTATATAAAGCTGTATACTAAACTTGATATCAATCAATCCAGAGGGAGCCAACATTTGCATGACAAACAAATCTTAAACATTCTATAGTGATAATGTGAAAGTCACACAAACAGGCAGTTGATATCTGACAGTAACCAAAGTAGCTTACAATGTATGCCCCATCCATTAGGCAAATAAAGCAACATCCCAAAGTCAGTCTATATAATGGTGATGGAATTTAGCTGGATGGACAGGCTGATTCCAATATACCACCCATTCATCGCGATGGGGGTATAATTATGTATTGATAAAGGAAGGTACTCTAACAATCTAACAATTGGACTCCAATAAATTTTCAGGAACAAAGAATATATTTCCCCTGGACATTCCCCCTTCCAGTATATACCAGTACCTAAATAACAGAGCACATTAAAAAAGAGACAGAATAGATATAAAGTATTATGACAATATACTGAGACAAATTTTCCAGTCAACAAATGTGATTCTTCCAGCTCCAACATAAATGGGCAAAATAATTCTAAGATTTGTCCATATAATGATTAAATCAGAGAAATTAGAAAAGTTACTTGTTTAATCATTCATATTATAAATACAGGAGTTCAAATTTCATTCTTGACTTTTCCAAGTTTTAAATCAACAGTCCACTTAAAAAGAAAAAAGTCCTCAATAAAATGTAAATGAAAAAGTACTGAAGGTCAAGGACCTAAGTTAGGAAAATTTCAAAGGTCCAAGGTCAGCAATTAAGGGCCTGGACATTGACAACCAATTACTGGAACCCTTGGAATTGTAAGCTTCATGTATAGAGACAGGTCTAGATGAAAAGAACAGGGCATGACAGATGGAAATCTATAATATATTTCATTACTTTGTAATATTTTGTCATTCTAATGTATCTCTTTCATCTCTAACATTTATCTGTAAGCTCTAGTGATATAGGGATTTCGTAAACAGCATCAATAATTGATGAATCAAAAAAAGTAATATTTTGTAATATTATGTTATTACTAATCTCTTTAATGATGATATCATCACCCACAAGTGAGCCTCTCTTTACAATATGTATCACGATCCAGTTCCCTTTATGGCCCTTGTGCCAGTAGACTTCAGAGAAAATATGAATATAAAATTGATTTGTGCCATTTTATATCCAACCAATTCTTGATCTGAATCAAAAAGAAATGTAAAACTTTCTATCAGAGTTCTTCTCATTTCTATCCACCATATCGTTCTACTCATCTTGTTAACCTCATAAATCCCATTTAAAATATTTCAAAGTATTTTATCATCCTGAAATCTTCATTAAAGAGAAACCATAAAAGTCAAATTAAAAGAGAAATTCATTTTCTTTGACACCATGCTTCAAAGACTTTATCAATTAGGATTTAAAGAAGTCAATTTTTCAGTTTTTGCAATCTATCAACCTTTATAGTACATTGTATTTCTATATCTACTGACATAAACTTACAGAGCTATGAATTGATTCTATTTTCTAGATACTTTTGTAGCTTAAAAAAGTAATTTGAACAAAGGTACTGCTACAAAAGCAAAGCTAATTGTGAATTTGTAGGAAAATATGATTCCTAATCAAAGCTGTTAAATGGGAAGGAGGATAACCCATTTTAGGGTTTTATAAAAAGGATTGAATATGTTCTAACTGAAAATAAAAGGCTTATTCAATTCAATGCTGCAGAAATTATAACTAATGTAAAAATACAAAAAATTAACGACTACAAGGGCTACAAATCTTATAATCAACTTAAGTTTGAAAATATTCTTAACTTCTACGCATTACATACATGCTGAGAAATTTAAAGTGTCAGAAACAGTTAAGAATGCTCCCATAATTAAGTAATTTCCTCAAGACTTATGGATTCAGGGCCTGGTGTCCATGTTTATGAAACAGCAACCCCAGTTATAAAAATCTGAGAAAAAAATAATAGGCCAATAGTCTTTTAACACTGGGGAGGACTTCTACTAGAAGTCAAGAAGATGAGATATAAAATTCACAGCACTTCCAATTACATCTGGACAAAAGAGTGCACCCATCTGATAGTAAAAAAAAACATGATAAAAGATCAATATTGCAAGACAGATTTAAATCAATGCTGAGATTTGGATCATTAAAGTAACAGGTGGCAACAGATAGTCATCTTTATAATTAGACAGATCAATTAAAACCTACTCAGTTTATAGGAAACAGATTTTAGAGTTTGATCTATACACAATATCATTTAAAAAGATGTTTTCTTTTTATTATAAATAAACAATTTATTCAAATGTAACAAAAGGGTTGAAATGTAAATGCCAACATAGCAAATCCTATTTTCCATACAAGTGGTAGGAAGTGAATACTAACACCTGTAAATACATTTTAAATTGGCTCACAGGTGTAACCCTTCTTACAATAAATTTTCATTAAAATCTGTTGAACAGTGACATAAATACATATAGATACATGAACAGACAGACAGACGGAAGAAAAAACATATACTAAATATAATTTTTTTATATATTGATAAGACTGACAACATTGTAGTATATAAACAGTTACATACAAATTCTATATATTCAAGCTGTAATTAGTTTAAATAGAGATGTTAGGCATTAACAGAGAATATCTAACCAGAGCACTCTGGGGCAGGAGTTCAGGATTTGTCAATGGATGGTACACCCAAAACAAAAAAAACTTGAATTGTGCATTTTAATTCTATAAATTGACCAGTTATATAAAAAAAATCCTTAAATATCATTATTAAACTAGTGAAAAGGATAACAATTCTTGTATACAGATATAATAACATTACAAATATTTTAACATAATAATTAAAACTGTTTTGTACATAAATTTATAGTACCGTTTCAAATCCATCTCAAATCTGTCAAGGTAATCAGTATTTAAAATGTTGAATGCTGATAAGATCTCCATGTCAAAAATCAACAATGCCAAGTTCTTATAATTAAAAAATAGTGAAAGTTTTTGAAGGGCATTGGCAAGAAGTCAAATACACAAAGTGCTAGCTTGATAGAAATGTTAATTGTTAATATTCCCCTCTCATTAGTCTAAAAATACAATTAATTTCACATTCAATTTCTTTTACATAAAAAAGTCAAAATAGAAAAACAGATGCCTTGCCTTTAGTTAAGATAAGTTATGTAATAAAATATGAATATATTATTCAATAAGATTATGAAATATAAGTAGATATTGACAAAACTGGGACCAACTATCTGCTCACAGTCATTTCTTTGGGTGTGTGGGTAGGATGGAGTTTTATGGATAACAAAGGCATTTATCCGGTATACAAAAAAATGAGCTGCACCTAACACACCTGCTTTATCACACAAACTTACAAACAAAATGTAAATTCAATCATAAGAAAAGACACAGCAAAAAAAAATTGTAGCAATAAGACCTAATTTGAAAATGCAAATTTTGTTTTAATTTACTAAAGAGTCACTTACTGATTTCGTAGGATTCCTGTATTTTATACATCTAATGTATCAATCTGTAATACATACTGATGTAGACAGCCCTACATAACAGCCTAGGTAGAACTAGAGAGTTCACAGATACCTCAGCATTTCACATATATAGTCCCTATTAGGAAGTGTAAAGTAGTGATAACACATGGACAGAAAAGGTTTTATACACTGTAATCAAAAGTGTTCTTTACTTCATGGCTCAAAACATGTTATTTAGTTTTGTTAAGATTTCATAAAGCATTCAAAAGGAAATCAAAAGTAATACACAGATGGACAGACATGAAGATCATTACAGACCAAGACTCTTATGAAACAGGAGAATTGTTAGTCTTGGTAGTTGCACAATGTTAAATATTTTACAAGATGTTGACATGCACAGATATAAAACATTTTGCACTTACAAAGTCAAGATAATGGGATTGTAAAATAATTTGCTCTGACAGTTCAATACCAATGTGTCCTTCATATAAATACAGAACTTTATCACACGAAAAAAGAATCTGTAATTGCAACAACACTATATTGTTAGCTACAACTTGAATTCCTTAATGACTGGCCTAACATGCATTGACTTCAATGTATGTCCTATATAAACTTACTTTATTTGACAGGTACTCTTATTAAACAAGTAACTATACCACATCTTGTATGTATGCAAGCCCATTTGTAAACTGGCTCTCATCCTTGATCACACGCTCAGCTTATTTTTAACTCAGCATTTTATATCTTAAAGCTGTCTTGCACCAGTAGTTTAGCCAACTCCTTGGTGGGTTTGATTCAGGCTACAAAAGACCTTTTATTAATGTTTTAACCATGGACAAGTATTTAAGGTTATACCTAAATAGTTTGTAACAGTAAGGGTATAATTACACATGTGCTTGTACAGGTCATTAGCTCTCATTTACATGTCAACAGCATCTATCTGTTTTATTATTATACCAATTCATCACAAAAAGAAACTAACTCTTATAACCTGATCCTTTGCTAAATAGAGATGGTATGGTTAAGCTCAACCAGTTACCCTTCAACATGAAGAAGATTGAACAAATTTGACATTTATAACTCAAAAGTACAAAACAACTGGTGAGAATTTTTTTAATTAAAAAATCATAGCTTATAAATGTGACTTATTTTCTTTATAAATTACTATATCTGTTGTTGATGAATAGTGTGATTACCAATCCCTGGTCCAATCAACTTTGCTGTAAGGTTCAAAGTCATTAAAAACATGATTTTACCTCGGCAACTTCTATTAAAAACAACTTCTCAATCTGATGGTAAGAGACTTATATTACTTACTGCCCAGATTGATTCCATGCTGTAAAATATCAAGAAAAAAAAAGCAACTTAAAAACAAACAAAATGTTGCAAATTTACAGTATATCAGATTTAGTTAAATACATTTACATATGTATACATGTACTGTTAAAGTACTATAATTCATGGATACCAATATTCGTAGATAGGAAAGAAAAACAAGTTCGTGGATTCTTAAATAGTGGTTTTGAGGTTTTCAGTGAACACATCAATGGAAATCTCCTTTTCGATAACTAATGAAAACCACAAAAATTGGTACCCCACCAACAACAGTACTTTCACAGTATGTAGTTTTTGGATATTATCATCCATAATCAACTTAGTATATTTTGGCTGAACAGGGATTGACACAAACAGTAGACTGGATAGTCCTGTGCCACCCTATTTAAGAGAATACTACTTGAAAATGTTCATGATAGTCCTATGGACTATCTAAATTTTGCCTTATTTTTTATAAGATCTAAGAACAGAACCGTCATAACCATCTACAGACGACCTGTCTTACCTCCTGAAGTAATCCTGTTGACCACCAAACAAATGAAGCCAATGTCAAACCCTGCTAAAGATGATATGCATACAAGGTGAAATAAATCAATAAAATAAAAAAAACTTTCTCTTAGTTCAGGGTTTGTGTATTGGACATCAAAGTAATAGCAAGTTGTAGAAAAAAAAACATATATAATTTTACACATGGTTAACATGAAAATTGGTACAATAATGTACTGTATGTATCAATAATGTACTGTATGTATCAATAATGTACTGTATGTATCAATAATGTACTGTATGTATCAACTGCTCTTTGTACATCAAGACTTAGGCCAAAAAAAATATGTTCATTTCTTGCTACCCTAACTACCCTATTTTTTTGCCCTTATCCTAAACATTTTATGGCCATTTTTGGCTCAAGCACTGTTAAAATCTAGATTGTTTTTCATTAACTCAAAATAAAATGTTTTTGAAAAATAAAGAATCACCCTTCTTACATGTATCTACCCTATTTTTTCTTGCTGGTGACAAGAAACCAGATTATTATAATTATTATTGACCTTATTAGAACTTATAAAACATTTCAGCATTATGGAAATTCAAGGTATTGTTGGGGGTCGGTGCTTTCTTTAGTGCTTAATTTAAGTCCAAAAGATAAGTCATAATTGAAATTTTCTTATGTTTTATTGAATTGCTGTATTAATTTTTCCAACAGCAACTTCCCAGAAATTAAGTTTGATTCACAATTAAAATTCAAAAGAGTGAATTTTAATAACTAGTACAATATAATTACCCTGTTGCACTTTAGAAATGATAAAAACACTGCAACAATTTCAGCTTTCTGTTCCCTAAAAGTAAAAGCATCAGTTTCCATTTAATAACGATGCCATGGGGTTCAGTCTGATCTCAGAAGTAACAGTGACGTTCTTGAGATAAAATCATAAGTGAAAAGATGGTTAACCTTATCAGACATATCTATTAAACACCTTGGTTTATAAAAGTCAAAACTTTCACCTCGAAAATGTCACCCTGCCCTGGTGACACAGGCCTCTATTACACGCAGTCAAGCTAACTTGACAAGATTTTATCTTTCATCAGAGACCTACCCAATTCCATACAATAAACTAATAGCTATTTACATTAATCAGACCTTAGTGGTTAGCCCACACTGAAGATACTGTCAAATCTTTAATCAAAGAAGACTTCGGGAACAGGACCTGGTTTTAGTTGACTTTCATGTTTGAATAGCCCTGAGACCAGAAATTGATAGGAAATCTTGATATAAAGCTTTCTATAGAACCTAGTAAGTTTTAATGCTTTCCTCTATAAAATATCTAAAGCTATCTCACAGACAACAGTAATGCATTATCCATGTTGGTACATGTACTACAAATAAATTGCTATCAGTCACTGTGGCAGATCAAGATATCTAAAAAAAAAAAGGGGATTTTTTTTTCTCAGGGAAAAAGAAAACAAGAGTTACCTTCATTTTGTTTCCTTTTTTTTTTAGCCTTTCTAAAAGCTGTTCATGTTTTGATTTTACACTAGATTAAAATTAAATGTATAATTCAATTAAAGATTCTGAATTTCATATTAAGAGGGCTCAGGCCAAAAGGCATCCCATTTGACATAAACACTGGGATATAAGGACTTAAGATATCTGGTTTACACAGGTTTGCAGTTTATTTATTATTTGGTTAAAATAAATTGCAAAAGCATTGTCAATTGTTCAACACTTTAAAACAAAACAAGACCTATACAGATTGCTGCTTACACAAATCCCCATTGAAGATTTCTTCAACTTTGAAGTGAGAACAAATTTTTTTTCATGAGTGGAGCACAGTCTAGATAGTGAAAAGAGTTCGAATTTTCTCACCATTGAAAGACATTCTAAAGATCCTATGGGGTATTTAAGGACCCATTTACTCTGTAAAGCACTTTAATTCTCATGTGATCTTTATTTAGTTGAAGTGGAACCAACATCTTTTTCCAAAACCCATTGTACGGTTATGTCAGTTATCTGTGATGTCACTGATATTTTCATCAGTATTCAATCAGTGATGAAAAAAAAATCACCATACTAGTATAACCAGAAAATCAGCCTCTAATACCTTTTGTTAAGATTATCAAGATTAATGACAAAATACACAATGCAAATCATCGCCAAATGACTGTAGTTTCCAGAGCCTTTAGATTTGTAAAGCCTGTTAGCATCCTCAACTATCTCTTACACAGCCGCAGGAAAATAGTTCCGTTGGCATTTTCCGTTGAGGTTCAAATACAAACACTTAGGCCCCCTTTAAGTAATTATTCAGTTTAATTCTATGTTATTTAGGCCAATAAACAACTTTTACTTCAAAACTATGTATGCTGTTAACAACGAACCAGTTCAAAAAAGTTTAACTTTAACCTCTGATCATGACCATGCATTAACCAAAAAAAAAACTATGCCTTCACTTTCTATATTTAAGTTGTTTGACACATAATAAACCATTTGATGTTTAACAATGACAGAATACCCTATAAGAGCATAAATAGTTATCAATCCTAGAGAGGAAAATCTGTCCAAGCAAGACCCGACAGAGTAGTCAAGGACATTAACCTCCACAGTCAGAGAAGAAATATAAAGAGGGATCCTGAGCACCACTCGAAAGAGCTGTCTTCACATTTCATACCGGGGAGGATAAAAATATATACAAAAAAGGGGACAGTGATTCAGTCTCTTTTTTGCTCATGTTCAGCAAACTTCTACACAAACTAATATATACCCAACCCCCGAAATCATTTTGATACATCTGACACTCAAAACCTCGGTAGCTCGAACTCCAAGGGACCATTGAAATGTATTCGAGATATCGGGAGTTCGAGAAATTGAAGTTCGTATATTTCCGAATTTTTTTCAGTGTCAGTCGGAGTTCGACTTTATCGTTAGAAATTGCCTACTTCCTACAAAGTTTTGTTAGTTCGTAGATCTTTTTCGTTCACTTTCGGAATATTATGTTGATTTGTGGACATTAAAAATGCTGTGTTCGCTTTTAAAAACGTTCAGAGTTTGAGTTCCTTGGTCAATAATTAATAATAATAATACCGACTTCGGAACATTCTCGAACTTCAATCAGTGTTATGTTAAAGATCAAAACTACCTAAATAGTGATGACTTAAATTTTACCTGTAATTAACTAAAATGACACTGATTACTGATAGGGTTTCAGTTTTTCACACCTTTTATTACCCAAGCTGACAAAATTGCTGACGAATTCGAGTTAGTGAGGGTTGTTCTCCAAGATTGATTACCGAACGGACCGACTAGTCAGTTCAAGCATTTGAGAAATCGAAGTTCGAGAAATCCAAGGTTATTTATATTGATTATATAGGAGAAAATTTTGGTACTTTGAATTGTGTTTGAGAAATCCGGGGTGTTCGAGCCATCCGAGTTCGAGCGAGTGAAGTTCGACTGTATTTCAAAATAGCAGCATTTATTTGCATTACATCATTATGCTGAAAGGCTACCTTCTACTATTTATGATCACAAAAGAAATTCATATCCCATCATCCTGTGAACGAAAGAGGAGAATTTTTGTGTGATATTTTAAAGAAATATTGAATGTCATTCATAATCAGAATGGTGAATTTAAATCAAAAAGTTCAATGCTAACAATTCAAAACAACATTGTGTTAACATACATTTAAGTTGATCCTGGTTCTTTTCTTTTATCTTATCCCTATATTTGCAATTTGATGATTATTTAAGGCATAAAAATTATAACAATTGGTATAATAGGGTCTGTTCATGAGTACTTTGATTTTTTCTGGTATTGCAAGCCCAGTTGTTTCTCAAGTACATTGAACATGGTTGAGTATTAACCCCTATTTTTTTCAACTCTTTGAAATTTGCAAATGATACTACATGTATTGCCAAAACGTATGATTTGATATCCTATGCAAAGGGAGATAAATCAAAGAACTCCTACCAATAGTAGGCAAAATTAAAAATAATGGTTTATTATTCAAATTTCTTAAAACATTAACATTTTAAGGTCAAGCTCCAAATTACACAGATTATTCAGAAACAAGACAAAATGTGTCCCCAACCAGCCCTAAATTAAACAGTAATAGAATGAAGCACTTTGCCAAGATCTCAAAGGTCTAAACAAAAAGTAAAATCTAGTCATCTCCAATCCATAATCTGAATCATTATTTTTTTAAATTAATACAAATGCTCTCACAAATGTCCCAAAAATATCGTATTAATCTCTGTCATTGGATATTGTTATACTAATCATAATAAGCATTAGGAAGCAAAAGCCAAAACTAACAAAAGTATTGGGATGGTATAAGTTAAAAGCATCATGATCGAAATTAAATCATAGTGAAGGAAATTCAAATAATCATAATGGAAGTCAAACCAGTTTCATCATGAATACATGCTTTAACTTAGCAGTTTAGCTTTCAGTGGATATACTTGTAAATTCCACCATGATTCATGACCCAGATTATGACTTATATCAGTTTAATTGCATCGTGATGCTTTGAGAACTAGATCTATTTCATTATAAAGTGAAAACTGATAAATATAATCATGACAGAAGTTGCCTACGTTACATGTCATTCCATGGCGTTACAGTGAGGCAGGGAAGTGAAATGGGGAACATCGTTTGGATCGGCTTAACCAATTGAATTCCGAATCAAAATTGAATCCTTCTAGAAACAGAGGCGGATTCAGGCGGGAGCGTGCCCCCCACCCTAAAATTTGCAAAGCATGGTTACCACCCCGAGAAACCATACAAAAACTAGCAAATTGTATTTTTTTCCTATGAATTTAGTTAATAAATGATATGATAATTGACATGTTACAACTTTGTAAAAGCATATGCCTATGGTAAGACCTATTTGAAGATGAGGTGGGGCACTTCCTACATGTAAGGTGATGGGACGTGCCGCTGGAAAAGGGGCCATTTTCCAGCTTGCAAATATTTGAATAGGTGGGGAAAACAGTCATTCTTGTCCTATCATTTTTATATTTGTAGAATAAATGCATCCTGATTGTTGTTGTAATACAAATACCAATACAAATAATTTTATTGGCTCCAACACAACAACAATACTTGGTACAGACAATATACGTAACAATTTCAATTATAGTATATTGAGACATTTTATTCTTTCTTATTTCTAAACAGTTCGATATGACATTTTTAATATGTTAACTTTCATTGTTTAGAATTAAAACATTCTTTTTGTAAATTGTTTATTAAAATGTTTAAAGTTAGCAACTATAATCTTATTATCATTTTTGAAGTCTGTTTGATGAGATTTATAATAATCACAATTAAAGTATAAGAAATTTATTTCTTTTTCTATAGAATTTTTATACAGTGGGCATATTCTTTCTATTTCAGGAATATTACGATGTCTTCCTCTTTCATTCATCAGTTGATGCGAACTTATTCTTAATCTATATGTACTAATCATGGATCTATTTTTTACATTGTTTAATTTATCAGTATAAGTTAGTCTCATACCCATTTTGTTGACCCCCCTTTGAAGAATACCATTTAATTGCTTTTCCAATATTTGAATCTTGTTCTTGCAGATACTGGTAATAAGTCTTTGTTTTATTTGTAACAATTTTGCTTTAAGCATACATTGAGTATTTCAAAAGAAGAAAACTAAAACTTGGTGAGTTTAGCCGTCTTTTGATCTTTTATTATATGCCCTAGTGTATCATTATCAAGGGAACGCTCCTTATACATGTATATACAATGTATGGGATTAAACATCACATATGATCGCCGGCGGAGCGATATATTAATGTAAATTTTGCAATGAGAATAACCCGCGGAGTGTTATTTTGGTAGTTATATGTTGAAATGTCTACCTAATGGTTACATAATTTGGTTGCCGACGACCTCTAAGTCAAGTTCAGTCTATAAATAGACTTCCTTGACAAAAATGGTCGATGCCTCATCGAAAATTTTAGAACGTTTTCAAAGCTCATTAGAGATTGTGTTGTAATGTCTTTCCTTTTGAGCCCCGTGCAGGTCCGGGTGTTAAAAGAATAGGCCTGCAGCAGCGCTTAGCTTGTCGTAAAAGGCGACTAAATAGTGCTCAGAACCCTAGCCGGGGGCTAGGGCGCTCTGCCCACAGAGCAACTGGGATGTGTGCCCCAGGTGGTGGAATGGGGTACCCCTGGCGTGTTACATGCTGGGGTTGTCAGGCTATAATACACAAAATCTGACCGCAAACCATAGTGGTGCACCGTGTTTGGAAAGATGCCACGTTCCTCGCACGTTAAAGAACCCTACTGTGGTATTCTCCCGGAGTAGGAACCATAGGGCTCCGCCACAGGAGGCTAAATTGTCCGACCCTACCCACCTCTCCCTATTTTCAGTGGCAATCAAAATTGGTCGACCCCATTGTCCTTGCGTCCCATCCCTATTTCATTTCATCATCATTTCATGTTCATTTTATCATCAATTTCATGTTCATCGTCTGGATATAGCTGAAATATTGCTGCTCGGACGTTAAACCCCAACAAACAAAAAACTTTCCTTTTGAACTTTGAACTTCGTTGTGTAACGTAACGCAACTGTTCGTCAATCGACTAAGATCTACAAAATTCAAGCGAGGTTGCGATATGCTCCATCAAAAATCGGATGACTTCGTAACCGTGATGACCCGAATGTTTCTCAATTAAACAACTCGGAGACTTTATAGGCGTTTCTCAGTTATATTACAGAAAGTTCAATGCTAACAGATCATTTTATCTTTTAATGTAGACTTCCTGCTCTCATACAAGTAAAACACACATAGAACACATGTACACTGAAAGAAGGTACCGATCAGCAGCACAAGGTGGTGTTGTAAATTATATAATTATGCAAATCATATACGAATATACAGCACAGAAATAACATAGTTAGCGACAGGTATGATAGGTCATTCCGGGTCACTACTTCTACGTGTACAGGTATACATTGCCAATGATTAATCTACTTTATCCGGTCAGTATTTCGATATAGGTTGCAATTTCAGTAGGAAGTAGGTGGTCACTATCGTTATCATGTGGTTTATTATTTTAGTTCTTATGTGTCTCTGTTTTATGTGCTTTGACATTTGGTACTTTTTACGGTTTTTAATTTCAATTTTAATATGTTCATTCAACAAGACAAAGTCATTATTTGAAGACAACATTGTTTACGGTAAGTGCTTTATTTCAACACGAATGCTAGTATATTCAATGGAACCAGACCAGGTATATCTTGCACTCCGGTGTATTGAAATTTATCACATGTAATTTTTATCCGGATGTTAAATTCTGTGTACTGTGTAAATGGAAATTGACTATGGATAATGATCATATCGTGGAACGAGTTAACTACCATTCTGTGTAAGAACCAGGCAATGGGTGGCACATCATTTTTCATAATTTAATAGTCTTTTTTTCCTCAAATATATTCAATACATCTTGGAAACAACCGAAAGTCTAAAGTTATCCTGGTCAGGAGCATCTGTGTCTTAAATACGGAAAATATTCCTGCCATTTTTTCATAATGCATTTCAACTAAATTTGAGCTATCAATTCCTTAAAATAAGGATAACAACAAAATAATCGAACACTAATACGATCCACAATCAAGTCATTTCCAAAACAAATCTGACAGAATAGATTACACCACCGGAACAGCTGGTACCAAACTCCGGAACATTGGTCTCTTCCATGCCGGCACTACTTTTGCCATTCCAGAATGCTTTGGAGTTTGAGCTGGTACTGCAATGGTCCTGACTTGGTACAGGCTCTCAAGCTGCAAACAGCGTCTACCTTCGAAATTCACTCAACAGCCAGTCATCTCTGAAAATGCAAGATTCTTGAAAAGTCGCGTGGTAAAAAGTGTTCGTTAAATTACGCGACGTTATCCGATTGTCAAGATGATTTGAATAACGCCTGAGAATTTCGAAAGACCTGTTTGCAGCGGTAAGTAAGAAAAGAAACTAACGTCAGTCGCTGCGTTGAGGAGCTTGACAGGCATACGAAATGGTGGGTTAAATCTTGGTTTTACAGCGCTCAAAACCTCACCATTCTATTGCGACATGAATATACTGGTGGTGATTAAATTGCATGCGCATGCTATAGTGTCACAATTGGTAAATCAATGGTCATATCAACATAAAGAATGATTTACAAAAGGCAATCATTACCCGTTGTTTTAGGAAAACTGAGTACTAGTATTTTTTAACCAATGACTGATATTTGAAAAACAGTTTTGTGAGAGACCTTTTGAGACGCGTTTACTCATACCCTTGTTTCTGGAGGCTGCTATGCAGGTACTTTTACCGCTCAATTAAATCATATTTACTACTTGCTCTAGCGCAGTGAATCAGTTATGAAATATAAACACCATATGCAGGAGACGAAGGTATATTGCTACACAGGTAAGGAAAATTTATAATTTTAAACTTTAGCCGTCTCTTTTATCACAAATCTTAGTGCTGAGATGACCACTGTTGTCGAATTAGAGAGATGTACATGTATGTCAAAACAAACAAACAAACAAAAAAAAACTAAACAAGTTATTTCTGTAGTCTCCTTTATCTCGAGCTCTGGTGAATATATTAAAGGTAACCATTTACCAAAGGAAGGCTTGTTTATGGACAATATATCATCAATATATCTGTATATGAAATTAAAGGATTTAGCACCTTTTATATTTTCATTCTTTACGGGACTCTGAAGAAATTCATTCTCGTATGAATATAAAAACAAGTCGGCCAGGAGAGGTGCACAGTTCGTGTCCATTGGAATGCCAACTTGTTGAAAAATAATTAATCTAAATGTGAAAGATATGTTATCAAGGAGGAAATTAAGCTTGTCGCAAACCTGCTTTTCTATGCTTTACCTTTCTGCAATGCTCTAAAATAAAGTGGATTTGTAACCAAGAAAAACATAATTTCTCGAATCAGCAAAAGATATATACGAATAAGTCCTTTTAAACGAGATTTCGATTTATCATGTAGCAACATTGTGCAACAATACAAATTTTTATATGCAATTCAATGTAGAAAAAATATAGAAAACACATGGAAAGACATAGGTTATATTCCTCTTTGAACCGACAAATATTATGATTAATCAGAAAGACATTTTAATTTTTAAAAAGTTCAAGCTTACCTTCAAATGTGTAGCAAAATTAAATGTACTTCAACTATTGCCAGAAATGTAGGTGTCTGGACACATCATGTATTTTGTTTTTACATTCCCATTGTCAGGTGTTTCATCGGACATTATGAAATGTTTCCAAACGACAGATATTGTGCACCGAACAGATGTCTGAACAAAACTGATTTTATTTTCTTAAATGAAATAGTGACCTGTTTTATGATTTCCTTGAGATCTTGAAAAGTGAATCCTATAAAATTTGCATGAGGGTTGTTTGGTCTATTTTTATTAAGACCAAAAAGGTTTGAGTAAGATCTTTAACACCATGTTTTAATTGTACAATTGTAATCTTTATTCATGAAGTAATGATTGTTGAAGTAAGAAAAATTCAAAGCAGGATGACCTTAAAAACTCATCCTAATGTAGAGGTCCCTGAGGTTAAGATTAATGACTGTTCCGTATTGAGTAGTAATCTTCAACATATTCATTCACAAAAATCATACTAAGAAGAAATATAAGTAATCATGTTGTAATCACATACTTAGTAATCATATTGTAATCATAATTACTCACTTTTTGACAGCTGTAATCGAAAACATTACGATTACAATTACTCATAAAAAGACATGATTACAGATTACACATGATGTCT
Source organism: Perna viridis (assembly GCA_037379345.1). Taxonomy (NCBI): domain Eukaryota; kingdom Metazoa; phylum Mollusca; class Bivalvia; order Mytilida; family Mytilidae; genus Perna; species Perna viridis. The sequence continues at coordinate 4,055,735 of CM074520.1, forward strand.
TGAGAAAATGTAATCGATTTCAGCTGATTACGATGACTGATTACGATTGCCCCAATCCTGGTCATCACATTTTGTTTCGATGTTGAGAGAAGGCATGACGGTCTTATGGTTGTTGAGGAATTCATCTTTCATCAAATTGTCAAAAGGAGTACTTTTGTATGTGGCATTACCTGGAATGTTACTATCAATGGCCAATTCCTTAATAAGGCAAATACAATGTTGTTTGATGCTTTGTCCGCGGGGACGATAACATATTTTTCATGCTGTGAGGAAAGGCAATCAAGTGCCGCAGAAGGTAAATTAACAAACACTTTTATGGTTATTTATGGAGGTTATGGGGAATAAATACCTGGATAAAGCAATAAAATATCTGCGTTTTTTTCTTCACCTTATAAACATTTTGCCTAGTTCTTAGACCGAGAAGTACTTAAATCTTCAAGCGTTTGTGGCACGAGTGATTAAATTTTGGTTAACTAATTCACGATAACAAATAAGGGTAACAACAAAATCCGATCCATAATCAAGTCAAGTCCAAAATAAATCTGGCAAAATAGATATTACCCCACTGGAGCAGCTTGTACCGCTTCTAATAATTGATTATTATGTTTATTATATAGATTTTCTTCATAATTTATTGCTATTTTCAACATCATTTTTCAATTTTGTGACCAGCAGATTGATACTGTTGTTGTGATGTTTTGTTGGGAGACGTACCATTGATTGAAGTTTTCTTTTAAACGGAGAACATTCGATAAATCACTGTTATCTATATATAAAAAAATCCACACAAACCATTTTCAGCTTGTTTGGTAAAACCGGGGTGTCCTAAGAGGGTCTACTTATTATTTGAAATCCTATGCATTTCAGATGACCGTTATTTATATGGTACATATAGATCCTTTTGTTCAATTGTGCATATGAACAGTATACGTGAAAATGTTACATCAGTCCATTAGATATGTACAAGTTTTTATTTATTTTTCTATATACAGGAACAAGGCTGGTGAAAATGTTCCAGACCGCACATCTGTGATCTCTGTGTTGTATTAGGTAGTGAGATTGAAGTAGCCTGTTAAGGATTAACTACCAGTCCACATAAATTTATGACACTGCCAATAGTAAAGTGATTCTTGGTGTAGAGAAACCCACCAATCAAATTATGCTTTTTCATTCTACATGTGCTATATTTTTACATGGCGATAATCAGTTCTGTATTTAGATCTGTACTTTTTAGAAAATCATACATTTATCTCCACTAAAATCAACCAAATCTAACCAAATCAAGAACAATAACTCTTGTAAAGTGGCAATTTCATATACAATCTATATAATTTTTATCTCTCCAAAACTTGTTATGTGATCGGTAACTGTTTCTGAACAAGAAATAAAACTGAATTCGGTGGGTTTTTGACATGCATGAATCACCTTCTGTCTGATTTTTATAAAGACTGCTACTTAATACTTTAGCCAAGTTGGTTTGTCACTGAGCAGTCTTGAGTTCGATCTACTGTGGCGAAATTATAACCTTGCGAGTCAAATTATGCTCTCACACCATGATCTTTCAATATTTTGGATAAGACCGGGTAATGAAATACTGATGTTTCAATGTGGTTACGCTTCAAGTTTACTTCACTTTTTCAGGGATTTGTCTGACCACAGATCTAGACTTTATGTTTCATATGAACAACGCTAGATACCTCAGAGAGTGTGATTTTGGGAGATTTAAGTTCTTTATACAGAATAGATCATGGGATGCCCTGGAGAGTTTAGGAGGTTGTATGTCTAATGCTGGGAATAACATCCGTTACCGTCGATCTATAGAGCTGTTTAACATTTATAAAATCAAAACTAGAGTAAGTATAATCGTTTGTGATCGTAACAGAGACATGTACGCCAACTTACAGAGACATATACCCAATTTACAGAGACATATACCTCAACTTACAGATACACATACATGTACCTCAACTTACAGCGACACAATCATACCTCAACTTACAAAGACATATACCTCAACTTACAGAGACATATACCTCATCATACAGGGATATACACCTCAACTAACAGATACATATACTTTAAATTAAAGACACATAAACCTCAACTTACAGAGACATATACCTCAACTAACAAAGACGTATTCTTAAACTGACAGACAGACATATACTTTAACTTACAGAGACATACACCTCAACTTACATAGACCCATACTTTTACTTACAGAGACATACACAACAACGCACAGAGACATATACTTCAACTTACATACACATAAACCTCAACTAACAGAGACATATACCCAATTTACAGAGACATATACCTCAACTTACAGATACACATACATGTACCTCAACTTACAGCGACACAATCATACCTCAACTTACATAGACATATACCTCAACTTACAGAGACATATACCTCATCATACAGGGATATACACCTCAACTAACAGAGACATATACTTTAACTTAAAGACACATAAACCTCAACTTACAGAGACATATACCTCAACTAACAAAGACGTATTCCTAAACTGACAGACAGACATATACTTTAACTTACAGAGACATACACCTCAACTTACATAGACCCATACTTTTACTTACAGAGACATACACATCAACGCACAGAGACATATACTTCAACTTACATACACATAAACCTCAACTAACAGAGACATATACCTCAACTAACAAAGACATATCCTTCAACTTACAGACATATACTTTAACTTACAGAGACATACACCTCAACTTACAGAGACATGTATCCCAACTTACAGAGACATACTTTAACTTACAGACACATATACCTCAACTTACAGTGACAAAAACCTCAAATTACAGAGAACCATATAACTTGCAGATATATACTGTGCAATTTTGCTACCATTTTCACTAGTTTAACGGATTCCGATGATTTGTTTTTTGTTTCTTTAGAAAACATTGTATTTTATGTTGGATGGTGATGAAAAGTTTTTTTCTGGGTGGCCATTTTCTCGTTAATTTTTATACTTGCTTTAATTTCAACAATATTTGTTTTTTTATTGTAAATATGGTCTCCTGAGTAGAATGGTGATAATGAATATGTCGGTTAGCCATGATTTAACTTCATTTTATGCAAATGTATACCGAGGTAATGCCCCCTCAGACCTGATGGAATAATAAAGCATAGGGGGACCCCTGCCCAATCATTTCCAGAGGTTCTCAAAATCAGGGGCGTAGCTAGGCCTGTTTTAGTTGTACGCAAAATTACGGCGAGGGGTCGTGGGGGGGGGGGGGTTGCTCAAGGCTTCCAGTGAGTCCGGCAAGGCAAAGCCCTGAAGGAAACTCCTGAATTTTAACGATTTTGGAACCTGTTTTTCAGAGCCTGTACCACATTCATGGTATGCATATGTGATAAAACGTAAACGTATGTATACGGAAAAGTACAAAATTTCCGGAATTGATGGTTTTGATATCGCGAATTACTTTATGGTGTATATTGGAGTATCATTATGTATTAAAAAGGATTTGTCTTTGCATAAAACCTTTATTTCATCTTTAAAATGTGTGTTTGTACTTTTGTTACTTTTCCGAAAGTACGCAACTGCATATTTGCGTATAGGCAGCTACGCCTCTGTCAAAATACATTCAAGGCATTTCAAACATTGTACAGTGCCTAAGGTACTTAGTTGAATTTAAAACATTTTATCAATACATGCTCTTTTTCAATATTTTTTGTCGAACATGGTAACAAATAATGATCCGTGTACCTTTATGTACTTACTTAGTGTATAGGGCACGGTTTGTCAGGTGAGCGATTCGGGCTCTTCGAGAGCCTCTTGTTTTACACGCGAGCACTCTAATTGGAAAGGAAAATTTCTTATATATATACGTTTGTATAACATTGATTTGTTGTGACATGCATCATTATTTTGATCCTCTATCCTACATAATAACATCTAAAATGAACTGTCCCATACTACCATACATCGTGTACTAAGTTACAGCCCTAGATTAATCCTACGAGGAGGAATGACTCGGCCAGCGAAAGCTATATTTTTATATAGCCTAGCTGGCCGAGTGGTTTAGGGCGCTGGACTTAGTGCAGGCGGTGTTGCCATAGATGTCACAGCGGTACGAGTTCGAATCCCATGGTGGGAACGACTTAAAATTTGCATCGCAAATTTGACAGTTCTAACAGCGTTGGGAATTTTTCAGACCTTTCTATATATATATATATATACAGGAAGCGGTAATTAGGTCTGCGGAGGAACCAAATGGTAGTTGTTTAAAGTCGAATGTATGACATGGTATTGAGATGCTGAAGTAATATTTTATGTTAAACTTTCAAGATTTAAGTTTTTACTCATCAACAAACTAAATATTAGCATGTCGTTGTATTTCAAGACCTGACGGCAATTACCACATACAAACTGAGCAGGATATGTATTTGATTTACAACATATTGGTGATCATGAATACATAGGATTTGTTCTTTGATAAAATACTTCCGTTTCAAGGAGTAAGCAATGTATTTTCTTAATGCTCTGCTTTATTTAATTTTAGTTATTGTACTGGGATGATAGAGCATTCTATGTAGAACAACATGTCATCAGAACAAAAGACAACTTTATATGTGCTGTTAACATAGTAAAACAGACACTTATAGGTGTCTCTCCAGCCAAAGTGGTAGAAAAATTAGGCATTCAGAATCAACCAGAAATGACGGACGAGTTAAAGTGTTTGCTAGAGTCCTGGCGGTTATCCAGTGAAACATTAAGAAAATGAGAACTGAATTAGTCTGTATATGTAATACGGGTATTTAAATCATTAACATTGCAGCATTCTTAGATTGAAAGAAGACATTGTCAAGGCAATAAGTTGATACTAATCTGCGTATAATTTCATAAATCCTCTTGCACAAAGTATTCCTATTTAAAAGTTTTAATAATAGACACCTCGGAAGAACAAGAACAACTCATGTTTCCGTCGCTTTTAGCTATGCACCCATTTCAAAAGTACTACTGGATCAGGATTACAAGAAGACATGTAAAGTCCAGTTCAATATGTGTCGTTATATCACCATTATTATAAATTATTCACAAAACAATACGTCATAGACCCTTTTGTGGTAAGTTGACGAGCTTGTTCAATATACAGTTCCGCGAGGTAGGGCTTGGATAGAACAAAAGAATTATGTATATTGAGCATGTTCTAAGCATACTCATCGACAATCCCACACTTAGCCCAAAAGGGTCTATTGAGGACACGTGATTGAGGATACTACAGTTTTATTCTTTCACAGTTATATTTCGTTTAAAGCCTACACTTCAGGCTTATACTCTTTTGCATTTTATCTAATGAAAAAAATACAATAGTCGTATGAAAAATCATATACCAGTTTATACATAATATATTTTTTTAGTATTCGTGTTTTTATGCGGAGCATCGTATGCGAGGCTAACGATAGACATTCAGTTAAATCGGATTAAGGTATCAGACATGGCCACAGAAATGGGTCAGGGAAGTGAATTCAAAATGGAAGAAGTCTTTAAATTTGTTTAAAATTAAAATATGCAATTCAAAAGCAAAGGAAAAAATTAAAACAGAATTATTTACAGTATCTAGATCCTGTACGCTGAACTCGAGACGCTGAACTATTTTTTTTAAAAGACAACCGTTTACATATTCTGTTTTTTCCATGATTTTACAAACGTAAGAAAAATGTTAAAGTGCGATACTCGATTGTAGGCTGTGTCTTACTCATATTATTTGTTTGCCTTCGTTACAGTTTGTGTTTCATGCCACTGTATGATTTAAGTACCATTCTGTGTAAGAACCTGGCAATGGCTGGCACATCATAATTTTCAATTTGGTCTTTTTTGCCTCAAATATATTCAATATGAAAGAACTGAAAAGCTGTTTCAATTTTCCCGTCATATTTCCATTGTGCATTTCAACAAAATTTGTCCTTTCATTATCTTAAAAATGCGAATTTTACACACTTTGATGGTTATTTCTAGGGGTTATCAGGTATAAATATTTAGTGAATGCAACAAAATCTCTTAGTTTGGCTTTATTATTTTGTCACTTGTATTCAGATCGGGGCCCAGTTTCATAAAAAAAAATGTCTCAATGTGAGATCTCAAGCGATCTGATTTGTCGAAATTTTACTGAAGGCATAATTTGAGAAAGATGATATGAAACCAGCCAAGTTCATCAGGCACAAAGATTGACAGATTTGGAACCCTGATACGTTTTGTATGAAACAATTCATCTTAATGTTTATCATGAAAGTCTATAATAGATAGATAGATAGATAGATAGATAGGAAGATAGACAATGTTTCTTTAGTACGATTTTTGTTTGAGTTATAATTATTAGAAATTGGTTTTGTTAAAGCAGTTGGTTTGTTCATTGTAACTAAGTTCATGTAATGAAGTTTATTGGTATAATTTTTGAAGTGGCTTTTTATATTGATTAGTCTTTTGTATGATTTATTATGATAGTGAACGATATTTTCAGTTCGAGTTATTAGCTCACTTGCATTCTAATTTAATTTTTTTCAATTAGTCAGTACATGTAATACGGATATTCAGATGATAAACATTGCAGCATATTTTTACAAATTAAAATGTTAAATTGACCTTATTCAATACATTGACAAAGAAGTAGCAACTTTGTTTTTATGGCATCCATGTTGGTTTAATCAGTCCTTAGATGGTTTTCTGTTATAACTATACAATGGTACTCCCTCCCCTAGTCTTAACAACTCTAGATTATAACTATACAATGGTACTCCCTCCACTAGTCTTAACAACTCTAGATTATAACTATACAATGGTACTCCCTCCACTAGTCTTAACAACTCTAGATTATAACTATACAATGGTACTCCCTCCACTAATCTTAACAACTCTAGATTATAACTATCGCTGGTACTCCCTCCACTAGTCTTAACAACTCTAGATTATAACTATACAATGGTACGCCCTCCACCAGTCTTAACAAGCCCTCAACCAGTCTTAACAACTCTAGCTTATAACTATACAATGGTACGCCCTCCACTAGTCTTAACTACTCTAGATTATAACTATCGCTGGTACTCTGGTACTCCCTCCACTAGTCTTAACAACTATAGATTATAACTATACAATGGTACTCCCTCCACTAGTCTTAACAACTCTAGATTATAACTATACAGCCAAAAGAACACAAAAAAGCTGCATGAAAAAATTATACAGAAATATTGAGTAAGTTATTGATATGAGTTATCACACGATTTTTTAATTGTTTCTTTTGGAAGGGGGGACATGTTGCCTTCAATACAAATTAATGGATGGAAACGTGATGACGGCTATGTTTTTGGAAGAAGGCGAAAGTTACAAATGTAGAACTGAAAATGCATTTAGTAATCTGGGCTCCCAGCTGTCTGAATCACGCGACTCCTACGTAATTACATTTCAATATTTCAATTTGTTGGTATCTATATCAAGCTTCATCACCTAGACAAATCAAATTTCCACTGATTCTACTGATTTATTTAATCTGTTGGTAATTAATTTTCTTTTCTTAGATTTGTGTTCAAAATTTAACTCTATAGTCATACGAAAAATAAGATTTATTCGTGAATTATTATTTAAACTAAGTCCCGCGAAAATGCAGGATTTTGATTAATTTCTCCAGAGGTTCTTGGGCATAGGAAGGACCGTGATGTAAAACAAATCATCAACCAGATATATGAAATTATAGGATCTTCATCTGGTGTCTTAAAATCATGCCCAGAAATACCCCCAAAACGTTCTGGTCTGCCCCTACAGACAGTTATTTTCTTTGGTAATGGGATAGTACAGATGAGTTCATTAATGTATTTATTTTCTCAGCAGGGTCTCTTTTTGGGATTCTGAGCGGTTTGTCTTTAATGGCATGAAATCAAAAGTGTCCATCATTTTTGGTCAACTACACAACTGCAAAAAACTGATACATGTAAAATTGTTCGAAAAGTCTAGATATGAAGGTTGTTTATCGAATGCAATCTAAATCATAATCTTCTTTTTCCGGCCGGTATTTTGATATAGGTTGCAATTTTAGTTGGTAGAAGGTGTCACCAACGTAATCATGTGGTTTATTTTAGTACTTTTGTGTCTCTGTTTTATGTGCTTAGACGTTTGGTATTTTTTACGGTTTTTTATTTCATGTTCAATATTTTCATTCAACAAGACTAAATCATTATTTGAAGACAGCATTATTTACGGTAAGTGCTTTATTTGAAGTCGCATGGGAGGTAACTTTATCTCACAAACCGGTGTATGGAAATTTATCACTGGCAATTATGTATCTGGATTTTGAAATATTAGGTTGGAACATTCTGTGTACCGTGTAAATAAATTGTACTGTCAATGGATAATGATCATCTTCACGGTCCACTTCAATGTCAGTGGTTGGAGTATTCCAAGAGATTTTATTGAATCTTAATATATTCACAAACATTTTCAGCTTGCACATACTTATTATATGAAAGGCTAAGCTAAGCATGACTGTTATTCATATGGTAGACCCTTTTGTTCAATTTGCTCATGAATATTGTGCAAATAAAATGTATACATGAAAATGATAGATCAGTCCTTTTCATTTTCAGAATATTGGAACATTGCTTGTAAAAAAATTCCAGGCCGCACATCCATACCCTCTACCTGTAACCCCCTCCCTGTGGGAAAATGGAGTAAACACATTAACTGTCAATAATCATGATCTTTCATTTTTTGGATAAGACTGCAGGTACTGAAATACTGATCCTTCAATTTCGTATTACGTTGCAAGAATTTTTTTACAAGCCGTGTTCCAATATTCTGAAAATGAAAAGGACTGATCTATCATTTTCATGTATACATTTTATTTGCACAATATTCATGAGGAAATTGAACAAAAGGGTCTACAATATGAATAACAGTCATGCTTACGTTGTTTACGTTCCATACTTTCAAGGATCCTTTACTTTTTCAGGGATTTGTTTAACCACAGACCTAGACTTTATGTTTCATATGAACAACGCTAGATATCTCCGAGAGTGTGATTTTGGGAGATTTAAGTTCTGGATACAGAATAAAACATGGGATGTCCTGAAGAGCTTAGGAGGGAGTATGTCTAATTCTGGGAATAACATCCGTTACCGTCGGTCTATAGAGCTGTTTAACATTTATAAAATCAAAACTAGAGTAAGTTTAATAGTGTGTAATCATAACGGAGACATGTATCTCAACTTACAGTGACATATACTTTAACTTACAGAGAAATATACCTCAACTAACAGACTTATACCTCAACTTGCAAAGACATATACCTCTTCTTACAGAGACATACACCTCAACTTACAGAAACATATACCTCTTCTTACAGAGACATCTACCTCAACTTACAGTGACATAATCCTCAACTAACAGACTTATACCTCAACTTGCAAAGACATATACCTATACTAACAGACAAACCTCAACTTACAGAGACATAAACCTCAACTTACAGAGACTTACACCTCAACTTACAGAAACATATACCTCTTCTTACAGAGACATCTACCTCAACTTACAGAGACATATACCTCAATATATAAGGACATACATATCAACTTACAGGGGAATATACATCAACTCACAGAGATATGTCACAACTTACAAAGACATACATTTCAACATACAGGGACATTTACCTCAACTTAGAGACATATACATCAATTTACAAGGGCATATACATCAACTTACGGAGACACATACATCAATTTACAAGGGCATATACATCAACTTACGGAGACATGTACCTCAGCCTAAAATTAAAGTAATTTTGTATGAGTGAGGAAAATGAAAGGCTTATAACAATCATCATGCAATTTGAAAACTTAAGTTGCACAATTAATTGAATATGGTTCATGGTAATATTCAATATATCTATGGATTCAATTTTTGATTGATATATTTTAGTGTATGATACGATAGTTGATCATAGTCTAATGTACGAAATGCTAAGGAAAGGCCAAAGTTTTTAGTGACATTTGTAACTTTTACTCATAAAAAAAATTCTTAACATATCGTCTAAGGGCAATTGCCACATAGAAACTGTGCAGGATTTTCATTGTAATAATGTATAGGATTCGTTTACTCCTACAATGGAAGAGGTTGGAATTCCGTTTCTCCATATCCTAACCTCTTACTTCCGAGCGCCATATTGCTTACCGCTCGTTACGACGTTCTTTGAAATCGGCTGAATTATAGTAAAAATATTTACCATTGAAACATTTTATACAGTTTCTTTACCCTAACACGTTAGAAGGTGACTAAACTGAAGAAAAACAAATAACCTACCTGATGAGAAAATCCAGCAATCTTGGAAATCCTTCGTAAAAGCAGTTTAAATGAACTTTATATTTGATTTTTAGCATTTTGAATGGGTACATCCGGTTAATATAATTACGGATTTGACTTTGCGAAACTAAATTATTGAATTAACCAACGAATTGCCTTTATCAACTTTTAGTTCGTTTTGTCGAAAATGACCTAATTCAAAATGGTTGGTCACTTTGATGACTGTCTTTATTACAAATGTTTTTTAGGTATTTAACAAAAAATTAAGGTTTTTATCGCTCGGTTTCCAGTGGGTTAAACTTCTTTTATATAAATAAAAGACAAAATATTTTGAAACACATGTTTAGCTTATTCACATTTGCGGAGGCTTTCAACTTGTCGGATGCTAGTGGTTAGGATGGCACCGTCAGAAAATAGCTTGTCAGACAACCTCTAGCACTGCTGGAGTAAGGATTCGTTCTGTTGTATTTTGAGATATTCCATCAATGAGGACTGGATATATATATTACTGAGTGAATTTTATGGTGTGTTTAGTTGTTATTTCAGTTTATTTTTGATTTTATATTAAAGGCAGACGGTTAAAGTTCAGATAAAGTCACTATCTATGACATTCCTTAATAAAATGTTTTCATTCATAGTTTTATTGATATACTTAACTCCGCACTGAAACATTACTAAATGCATCTTTTTTTATTATACACACAAGCACAAGTCAAACTTAGGAAAAATGTTTTATTACTTCTATATAACATTAACAATAAAAATGTGAACAACATATTTTAGAATAAATCTACAGCTGTCAAAAACAAGATTTGAAGAATGAAATTCATACAGTTCTGTTTCTATTAAAGGCCTTATAAAACTAGGAGAACTTCACGAGAAATGCGCCTGTCCACAATCAGGAGATGTTGGTCTTTAGTGTGTTTTCGTGTCGTCATTCGACTTTTTAGTTTATTTTGAAGAAGTGTTCTTGTTCTGTTACCATGGATTTTATTTCTTCTGTGGTCGGGGCCTTTCAGAGTTTACTTTAAGGTATGTTCCCTCTTTTTAAAGACCATTTTGGAGATCTCTGTGTTATATTTACTATATTTGTTATAAAGGTTATATTATGGTGCATATGTTGTGTTTCACTACACCTGTTCCTTTTTCTATGATAAAATGCTTAAAATATATATCTATGTTATATATTATATAAAATCTATATATTTTTAATTTTAGTTATTGTACTGGGATGATAGAGCATTCTATGTAGAACAACAGGTCATCAGAACAAAAGACAACTTTATATGTGCTGTTAACATAGTAAAACAGACACTAATAGGTGTCTCACCGGCCAAAGTGGTAGAAAAGTTAGGCATTCAGGAACAACCAGAAATGACGGACGAGTTAAAGTGTTTGCTAGAGTCCTGGCGGTTATCCAGTGAAACGTTAAGAAAATGAGGATTTATTGTGTGTATGATACGGCTCTTTCAATTCTTAACATTTACAAGTTAAAATGTTACATTAATTTTGTGGAAATCCTTGAAAAAGAAGTTGCATCATTTTTTTTAAGCATCCATAGTCTAAATCAATCTTAGTAGTCCATGGGCTGGGAGGGTCCACCGTGCACACCCCCACTCATCAACTTCATGGCGATTTTTAGGTACCTTTATACCTCCCATTGCCGAATCAATTTGTCGCCAAAGATTATTCTCGAATTCTTTTTTAGTATAAGCAAACATTTGTACCCCACTGGGTCAAAAAGCCAAGATTTGTATGACTCAATCAAAATAAGCCTTCCTGGAATAGCATGTGTGAACAAACTAAACACATTTAGGTATCATCGTATAGCCCAATTTCACAGCTTTACAGTGGTACCAATAAACTTGCAGTAACACTTGGGGTTTAGCAGTAAAACGAAAAAAATATACCCCTACCCCGCCGAAAAATCGCTTAAATTGACATTTTTCAATGTCAAAACCCCTAGAGTATTAATGTTTCAGTTAGAAGTGGCGTATTTGGTATTTTCTGTTTAGTATTATCACAATTTATACTTCTGGGGTTCTTTTGATGAATTTTGGCGATTTTCGTAGTCAAAATTTATCCCCCCCAAAAAAAAGCTCAAAATGGGATTTTCGATTTTTCGGTCAAAAGTCACAAAAATTCGACTCTATAAGTTATTGCTTTACTACAACGTCTCATATTTGATATCATTCGATAGATAATTTAATTTTCTACATAAATAAACCACGAAAAACTAATTTTCTAAAAAGGATTTTCCAAAAATGTTAAAAATACTAACCCTACCCCTAGAAAACTGGTCTCAGTATCAAACAGAATCCTCATTCACAGCATACTGACATTGTAAAACTCATATTTTAGACATTTATAATTAAGATAATGATGTACCCAACATATCGGATCAATTCAGGCGCTTAGATTTTCCTTTTGGCGTGACAATTACTATAAAATCTGAAAAATGGGATTTTTCAGAGTTTCAGAATTTTCTTCAATATCACCCGATATTGTCTTTTTATTTCAGACAATCGTAGTTTAAATAAGCTTTTGTGTGATACGGTACATTAATATAGTGTCTTAGCTTCAGGTTGAGCCCAGGTAATAAATATTTGAACATTCCAGGTCAAGATAGGTGGAAAATTGCCACCCCTACCTATGATAAAAAATGCCTCAACATTAACTAAAATGTTAATTTTTGGCATATAAACGATGTACAATAGACATGTTGGGTACTACTGTTTTAATAATCGGAGTATTCAACATATCGTCTCATTTCAGGCGAGTTATTTTCAGTTTCAATATGACAATAATGAGTTTTTCTTAAAAAGGGAAATTTTTGGATTTTCATATTTCTTCCATTTCATTGGTAATTTGCATTTTTTTCAAGTACCCTACTTCGAACAAGCTTTTGCATATACAGACACATCTATGTAGCTTCTAAGCTTTCTAATGAGCTAAGGCAAAGCATACTTTAACGTATTCCAAGCCATGTAGACGAAAGAATGGTACTCCATACCCACTAAAATTTTGGATAAATTCTGATTACGAAAATCGCCAAAATTCATCAAAAGAACCCAGAAGTATAAATTGTGATAATACTAAACAGGAAATACCAAATAAGCCATTTTTTACTGAACCATTAATACTCTAGGGGTTTTGACATTGAAAAATATGTCAGTTTAAGCGATTTTTCGGCGGGGTAGGGGTACATTTTTTTCAATTTTATCGCAAAACCCGAAGTGTTACTGCTACTTTCTTGGCACCATTGTAAAGCTGAGATACTGGGCTATATGATGGTAAATACATATATCAGTGTACTTCATTCTGTAGCAAGAAGAAGTTCGTAGAATCAAAAAAACTTTTAAAAAATGATTTTTGCACCAACGAGGTATACAAAGTAGCCAAAAATACAAAAATGCTTCAGCTTTTTTTTGGCGACAGATGGGAGGTCTAATGGTACCTGAAAATCATATTTTGGTTGATGAGTTGGGGTGGGATGTACGGGGGTTATCTCAGCCCACTTTCTATAGAATATAACTGTTTATTCACCAATAAAGGGCCCATAAAGGGCATGATTACAATACATTTTTTTTTTACATACAACAATTTTGATTTAACATATATAATAACATATAATGTCAGTTAATTTACAAACTAAATAATTGTCACATTTTTTTAGATTTTACTTGCATTATGAGTAATACATCATAGTAATCAGCACATAGTGTTTAGGTATCATACTGGCACACCTCAGTTTCATTTAAAAAATTGGATTATGATAATGGAAATTATAATTATGATCATCAAATTATTATATGAATAAAGAATGTAAATGTATATTCACTTAAGGGCATATCTATTTGCAATAGTGATAATAATGCATTAAAAATAAATAAATAAATAAATAAATAAATAAATGCAGTGGACATAATTCTCACTAGAAGCCTCCTTGTGCCCAGTGCAGAGAAGCAAGTCTTCTGCGTTGCTTCAAGACAAAGGACACCAAGGGATGGTGCTCTAGGCTTGTATGAAAATTAAGGATCAAATTTGCATATACTGGGCTTTTAATTACCCAAAATTCTTATATTACATATTACAAAATAAGCAGAAAAAGATATGGGAAGATAGATATTAATGATAGATAAAAATAATAATAATAATAATAATAATAATAATAAATAACATATACAAAAAGAAAAAAGAAAAATTATAATTTAAACACCACTTGATATAACAAGATCACTTAAACCAGATAAAATAATAGAGTTTTCACAATTTAAGATCCATATCAATTTGTTGTCATCACTGTGGTTAATAAAATGTGGACATGTAGATATTATTAACTCATATAGTATATCTCTCTCTTTTTTATTTGATGAGCATGAAAAAAGAATATGTACTTCATCGTCTACTTCTCCTGAGCCGCACCTACGACATAATCTATTTTGTCTAGGAATACCATGATAACGCCCTATTTCTATCTCTAGTCTATGAGATGAGATGCGCAGCTTTGTAATGTTTCTCCTTTGCTCCAAATTTACTTGAGATAAGTATTTCTCTAGCCCAAAATTGTTTTTTAATTTTAGCATATACATTAAGTTTGCCTTCACTGTTCTTTTTCAAATTTCTTACCCATGTCTCTCTATAGTGCCGAGAAAGGATCAGTTTAGAGATTCGTTCGAATGAGAATTGAGTCATGTTTGTTAGACTATCTTTTATATCCTGAACAAAGTTCATAATGTATTTTATTGATCTATACCATGAGGGTTTATTTTGTCTAAACAAATTTTAAGATTCTGCATAGGCCTGTTGAAGCAATGGAAAGTCCGACTGTAAATTTTCTGGTCTATACCAATATTTTATCATCGATTTGATAATATCAAAGTGGAGTGGAAAGCGACCTAGTTCTGACAATACTGCTAAATTTGTTGACCTTTTATGAACACCAAAATGAATTTTGAAAAGTTTACATGAAGTTTTTCACACATAAGTCTGGTATATATCATCGAGTGGTAAAACTTCCTTTTTAAGTCTAGTTTTGTATGAGTTAAAATATCCCCATATCTCGGCACCATATAGAAGAATTGGTTTGATGGTATGATCAAAAACCTTTAATAGAAGCTTTTATTGAAGGATTTAAAGATAAAAAAATCATTTCTAAGCTTGTGATATGCTTTCAATCCCTTTTGATATAACTCAATAAGCTGTGTAATTTTCTGTTACAACTACATGTACCATTGACACAGCCTTTACTAGTAGCATGTGCATTACTTTTTTGTTTAATGACTAACATTACAAACAACTTCAGATTAAAAAAGCCAAAAACAACACTGCCAAAACAAAACGAAAAAAAGAAGAAAAGAAAACCAAGCAATAAGCTGATAATAATTAGGTTATAATGCTAAAAGAAGATCTCGTTTAAAAGTTATGTGACGAGTAAGTACATGTTTCCATCGTTTTTAGCTACAAGCCCATTTATAAAGTACTACTGCGGCAAGATTACCAAAAAGTACGTACAGTCCAGTTCAGTATGTATCGTAAATTTAAGTAATTCTTCCTTATAACGTATATGAACCATACTGATTGTTAGAAATTATTCACAAAACGTAATAGAGGTAACTATAGTTTTATTCTTTCACAGTTATATTTCATTTTATTTTTCTTAAGCTTGTGGCTTATACTCTTACATTTCATCTTAAGAAAATAATACAATAGTCGTATCAATAATAAAAATACATGTACCATTTGAAAACAATATATTTTATCAATATCCGTGTTATTTCATAATTATTTGTTTGCTTTCATATCAGTTTGTGTTCGCCATTTCCTGATTAACATTCATTCTTTACCTGGTCAGGAAATGTCATTTACAGTTTGCGTAGTACATATCTCCGGATTATAGAGAAATTCGACAAAATTTTTCCAACAATGCTCACTTGTTGAACCTAGCCATTTTCGTCACTTTTTGTGGTGGATGTTACATACTTCATGAATAATCTGTAGCTCAAAAAATATTGAACCAGATTTGTTTCTAATTTCTTTATGTTTGCACCTCGACGCAAAATTTGACAAATATTCAAATCGAATTTTTAACCTGCTTTACCCAGCATTATTTGTTTGTCAATATATTCTAGGCGCGGATTTATATAGGTGGTGAACCCGGCTTATGCCCCCTAAAACTGTGGAAATTATATATTTCAATCTTAACCATGAAGTTTTAATGTTTCATAAATTCTAACCACAAGATTTCCCTTACTCGCTTCGCTCGGCCCTCAATTCTATGTACGACACATAACTTCAAAATCTTGGATTCGCCCCTTGTCTGCAATCATTGGTCACTTAGAGACTTGCTCACGGGTAGTAATATGCGCCAAATGCAGACTCTTTGCCAGCACATTTCCTCTACAGCCTCTACACTACTAGGACTCTCACATCCCTAACGAGGCAATGTATGTCAACAGAAATCTTACGACCTCTGCCTAAATATGTAGGAGATCTTGGACTAGCAAAGACCTCACTAGTTCAGAGTGCAGACCAACTGATTTAGAACATGACTGGTTCTCACAGACGGAACTCGTTAGCTGAAGCTATCGTCTAAGGCATGGACACCCCTAAAGAAAAACTGCCTAGCCTCCGTGCTCAGGTTTGTGCGTAGGGCTAGCAACATTATCATGAAAACAATATAAGTTACAACTAAGCAATTAACAAAATTGAAGTTGTGACCGAAAGTCAAGGAGCTGAGAGAATACTGGGTTGCTGGATGTATCCTTTCGACACGGAAGTCAATTAAAGTTGGATCATTCAACTCGCGAACAATGCACAAACAAGGAAAGAATGCTAACTTAGCTTAAGAGATGAAGAATTATCAACTTGAGACGAGGTGGACGAAAAAAAAAACAAAAAAAAAACAGGACACACAGTTATCAACAGGCAAAACCATCATTTACTCTGGAAACAAAAGTCAGATCATACAAAAGCTGTGGGGATTATGATGACACCAAATACCACAATGTCATCATTAGGATGGGACCGGTTACTGAACGAATCATCCCAGTAAGATTCCGGACAACACACGTTACTAACGTTTATGACTAACATTATTGATGGTAGAGTAAATAACATACTCTATGAGGACAAATGGAATATTGCCAAAGAAAGCTTCATAACATCTTTCAAGAAGAGTGTTGGGAGGAAGAAGAAGGAAAATTAACGCGGATGTCATGGATGAAAACAGATCTTGAACGAGAGAACAGAGACAGCTATAGAAAGATAAAAAAAGCGGGTAGAATGAGGGAACGCTTAAGAAAGTAAACCCGCGTGTCAAGTTGGACAAGATACAATATTCCTTTTAGACACGAAAACGGTTTGAATCGAGAGTACAATTGTCTCTTTAAAATTATCGTAATATTCATCATGTCTCCATAATTGTACGACTTATATATTCCGTTATTAATACCCCATGTTGCTTGGTTTCCTAGATATAAGTACATAAAAGGAATGTTCCTTTTAGTGTCACTAGTTTGTTTATCAATAGCAAATACTAGAAATCGAAGTCCATCGCCTAATTATTCAGAGCTCTTTTCGTCTTCGTTGCTTTTAGAACTATCGCTGTTTTCATCGCTACTATCATTGCTACTTACAGCGCTACTGTCATCGCTGCTTACAACGCTACTATCGTCACTATATGTAAACAAAGAGTCTAGCTCCTCTTCCTCAAAATCTAGTTTTCCAAACATTTTTTCTAAACGCGTTTTCTGAATGTTTCCCTCTGTAAATGTTGGCAAAAAGATTGACGAATCCATTTCAAATTCATCATCGGAATCCATGGCTTTCCGGTAACACAATAAAGCATTTGCAACTTCAACATATTGAGTTCTCCCCCCTGTTGTTTGAAGGTTGTTGATTTTCTTTGATAAATCCACGAGAGACATAAAATCATTAATTACAGTCGAATTTTTTAGTTGCATTTTTTCACAGTCCTCGAGTTTTTTCTTTTTTATTTTATCAATATCCACCTTTAACTTTGTTGTTCTTTCTTCGGTGCTGGTAACGACTTTTGCATAACGACTCTCTGTACCTTCTTCGATTTGGGATTTGATACGAATGCCATCAACGTTTTTACTTAACTTTGTTAAATCTTTAAGATCCACTTCCTTGAGGAACATTTTCATTGAATTTACTTCATGGCTGGAATGATTCTTTCCACAAATGCATTCATCGCACAATAAATCACCACAGTCACTACAAACAAACGTGTATTCTTCGTCTTTGTGTTGTTTGCAGTACATTCTAGTAGATTGTCTGACATATCTATACCGTAAGTTATTCAAAAATGTTGCTTATTGTATAGAAATAAATTAATTAAAATCTCGTGATAAATATTTGGACTTTAACTGTTCGAATCACTTCCCCCTTGCCAAGAAATACAAAGAATCGAAATGACAAACTCCTTGAAAATAATATACAAAAACTGTTCGACGACCGGGTTAAAACAACACTTAGTATTCATATGAACACATACTTGGATTTATTACAAATGAATCTTCATTTATTTATAACTGATTTGTTATTGAATGAAATAAATTAGACAAAGTACTGCAGTACAGAGTTAACCAAAGTTACCCTGGCTTTACATGCATGAAAGCATTCTTACTCTTTAGCTGAATAAGTATTTAAATGAGCAAGAGATTTTCACAAAAGTAAACATTTTCGTTGTTGCAACTCCTATTAAGATAACAGTACAAATGTACATCTACTTTTTGTCGAAAAAAATGAATTGCTTCCCGAGTCTGGTATATTATTCCGACCTCATAACTCAAAAACATGTTCCTTTTGGCACAGCCTTGACTACAAACTGATCAAGGTTTCTGTGCAAATTGGTTGGTGATGTCACACTTGCTGCAACATGACCACCAATGAACCACAGTATAGTTAGTTGTTTATTCACAAAATTGATAATGTAGCTATCAATCGGTGCACAAGAGGGGAAAAAGGCCCCTGCAGGTTACACAAAATTAAGCGGAAAATAATCTACAAGTTTATGTGACTTTTATTTTAAGTTGACTTCTTTCAAAGGTGGTAGAATGGAAACAGAAAATCATATTTGATTTGTTTTATTGTCAAGGAGACCAAAGCCCGATATTTACATACAAATTCGGCTTGAGTCCTGGATTTAAAATCAGGTAAAGCTACTGAACTCCTACTGGTGACTGGTCACAGATTTTTCTACCTGTAACTCAATATCACGACCCTTGATACAAATCAGAGCGGGAGATTTAGGCGGGGCATAACGGTATTATTAAATCGTTTGTAGAAAATAAAAACAATAGAAATGCTTGAAGTACGTTCATGAAATAGACCTTTTATTTGCTGCTCGTACTCCATCGAATAATTAGCCCATACGACTAGAACCATGTCTAATTATCGTTATCTATAGATCTTATATCTATAGATCTATCGATAAGAACAAGTTACATTTTTTCTTCTTTTTTTTTTGGGGGGGGGGTGGGGTGGGGGGGGGTGGATGGGGGGTTATTGTATTGTTTTTGTTCTTTTTTTTTTTGTTAATTAAAGGGCATTTAAAAAAGAATACGAACTATTTAACAAACTTTAATGATTTTAGAGACAAGATGTGCGGTTTTAATTTATTGAATATTGCTTTGTCCTAGGTGACATTTGTAAAATCCGTGCTATCCGCATTTGGTATCTCTACCAAAGACGGTAATTGTAAACTACCGTTCATATACTGGATTCCAAAACTCCACAGGAGTCCATACAAACAACGCTTCATACCGGTAGCTGGATCAGCAAGATGTATTGCCAAATCTCCTTGGAAATTTTAATTTCCATACTCACAGCTGTCATAGATGGTCTTCAGTCTTACCATGGCACTTGTTACTCACGTAGTGATATCAATTTAATGTGAATCCTGCAAAATTCGATAGATCCTCAATGCTAGATTGTTATCAATATACAATAGCATCAAGACCTATGAATTCCAACCCTTTTTACTACTTTTCCCTATGCTTAGTTTAAATCCCGACTCAAAAACATTTTACGTCGTTTTTACTCCAAAAAAGACGGCACACCTACACTAGGTATATATGCGCAGAACCTGATGGATATTCCTTATATTTAGTTAAAAAAAAAAACGATTCCAATTCATCTTTCTAATGTACCGAAGAAATTATTATTAAAATCCTGGATTTTTTTTATCGACAACATATTTATGCAGTATGAAGGACGCGTTTTTCAACAAAGGCTTGGCATTCCATGGAAAAAAATCGTGCTGTTTTTCGCTGACCTATTCCTACAGTTTAATTAGGCTGCATTTATAGCTAACCTGATTCAAAAGAAAGAACATCGTTTGGCCGGATAATTTGATATCAGTTTCCGCTGTATAGATGACCTACCGGTATATTTTTAAACAATTATAGTTTCGGAGATGATATACATTGCATCTACCCCAAAGAACTTGAGATAAAGGACACTACAGACACTACGAAGTCATCCATATATCTTGACCTACACTTAGAGATCAATGGTAAGGGAAAAATCGTGACAAAACCATGTGACAAACGCGATGACTTCTCATTCGGTATTGTCAACTTTCATGTTATCTGTGGCAACACCTGCGTATGAAGTTTTCATATCACAATTCATTCGTTTTGCCAGAGCTTACCGTGACCTTTTTTAACCATACTCGAATTCTTACCATTAGGCTTCTGGAGTAGTGTTACTAGATTGAAATTATCACTACAGAAGTTTTATGGTCGTCATCATTAAGTCGTGGATCGTTACGACGTATCCATCTGCACCACGAAAGAGCTGATTTGTTCAACATGTCATAGTTTTCCTTTCCTCTTTCGTCTACCCTGGACTTAACATTATATTGACAATTTAGCGGCCGTTTCTAGGAAAGCCGAGGACGCTTACTCTACAGGTGACCTGGTCTATGTTCCCATTTTTTCGGGGAAGTGTGAGTTGCTCATTTCCTTTTGTTTCTTTGTACGTGTTATAATAGATATTTTATGTTAACGTTCTTGTTCTATGTTATGTTGTGTGGTCTGGTCATTATTCGTTGATTATATTCGTTTTATTCTGCTCGAATTTTGGTTCCCTTGATTACTAATACTATTTCATTAATCATATATAATGAGGTACTATTTTAGAGTATATACTAAACGATTGGAGAACACATTTTTGTCTATTCAAACAAGAATATTGACAATCACTTATTATGTTTTTTTATGATCTCACTACAAAAGTCTTCCCAAATGGAATCAGGAAATAGTAATCAAGGGAACCAAGGTTATAGCGGCAATCAAAAGAATGTAATCCAGGGACAAAGACCAGACATGGAAAACAGACATACACAACAAAGAACATAAAGTAACTAAAATCATAAATACAAAGTAACAAAAGTAAATGAGCAACTCGGACTCCACTAAAAACTGGGAACATGGACCAAGTGCTCCGGTAGGGTAAGCGTCCTCTGCTTTTCTAGAAACACCCGCCGAGTTGTTCATAAAAAGTCAATTTATGTTGTTTACATGAGTAACTTGTCTCCATGCAGTCAGTCAACAGACTGAGAAAAAAATGGATTAACGATCATCGTAACAAAAGTATAATAATTGTGAAAGCCTCATTTGAGAAAAGAAATCAGCAAACTGGTTAAGGAAAATTTAAAATAAAGAAATGGTAATATTTTATTACTAAATCTTTGTTATTTTCCGAAACGTTTTAAGTATTCAACGAACAATATTACCCATAAGATGTCATGTTACGTTTGCATGTACATGTACGAACATTGTAACGTCACAACGGGAAATATCCAATTTCTTATTTCTAATTAGTCCCATATCTAGAAAATATAAAATCGGAAATTTATTTAAAATACATTAAATCATTGAAAGATAGCTTACATCTAAAGAAATTAACAGTTTACCAAAATTTAATGGAAATCGCTTCAGCATTTTGTTTTGAGTTGTTGTCTGGAAACGAAAAATCGGGCCGTATTCCTAATAATAAAGTCGCATGAATCGACCGAAAAGGGGGGGGGTACATGTAATAACCAAAAAAGGGGATTACATCGATAGGTCTCAGTTACAACGTTCGGGTCAAATGGCATCTCCCTATGTAGTACAAGAAAACACTGAACCTTGATCTATGCATTATAAGTGCATTATTTGTGCGTATTCTGATCAAAAGTAGTCAAAATAAAGCTGAGAATGTGTACTTTATAAGCATATTTGTATTTAACTACAAAAGTATATAAATATTGTCTACATGTGTAACTTGTCTCCATGCAGTCAGTCAACAGACAGAGAAAAAAATGGATTTACGATCATCGTAACAAAAGTATAATAATTGTGAAAGTCTTATTTTCCAGACTACGCAATGGTATGCAAAAAAGTACTTTTTAAACATGTAAAGTAATTGAAACCATATAAGTGGTCAGTGAGACTATAGATATTATTCACCATTTTATACAGTGTATATGGAAGTATCTAAAATAGTATGTGCAGAATCTTAATATTAAAAATGGTGTTGCTCACCTGCTTTTAATGGAGACAGAGTCTATAAAGCATGAATTTATCAAATCCACTTCATAGATTTACTCGTAAAGGAAACGATTTTCAAATACAGACATTAGACAAATAATTAAACACCTATGAAAAAACTAAGTCATTTGTTAGTATTGGTCTACATTAAATATTACCTATTTAGTACTTGACGTTACTACTCGGAATCCAGTCCATTGGAATTGTATTGACCGATTTTTTCTAAAGCTGGTAATTTTGATGGTATTTTCATTCTTTTATAATTATGTTCGAAGCTAGCTAGTACCATAAACTGCGAGGTTCAAGTTTAAATGAGATATCTCATTTGTCTATGTTTTGCGTTGAGGTATTCAGTGTACATAATTGAATGTATTACTGAGTAAATTTTAGAGTCTATGTGTTTGTTGTTGCGTGATATACTTCTGCTTGGGGTAGAACAAAAACTTTTTCCTTGCGGAAGTATATGTTTGGTGTGCCCAAAGATGCTTCATATGTAAGACAATTTAAGACAAAAAGGTCTATTGTTTTTATGTACTATTCTATGTAAGAATCAGGCAAGGGGTGGCACATCATAATTCTCAATTTGGTCTTTTATGCCTCAAACATATTCAAATATATCTAGAAAACAACTATTGAGCTGGTTAATTTTCTTCTGAAGCATTGGTGATGTAAATATATTTTGACTGCTTATATAAGAAAAAACTTCAGGAAAATTTTTCTGCCATTTTTTCATAGTGCATTTCAACTAAACTTGACCCGTCAATATCTTGAAAACGCAAGCATTACAAACACTTTGACAGTAATTTCTTGAGGTTATGAAGTATAAAAACTTGGATAATGCAATAAAATATCTGTATTTTTTCTTCATGTGCCACACCTTATACACATTTTGCCTGATTCGTAGACGGAGGAATACTTAAAAGTTGACAGGCGTATTGAGAAATGGTGTAAAGCGATGTTCAAGAAGCATGCACATGTATTTGAAAAACGAACAAATAAGCGTTTGAACTGTTTAGAGAAGATGCATTTGCCTTTTTTAAGAAGACATTATGCATTAAGAGCAACATTTTCACTTTCACTTACTTTTGAGTATACATAGTATTTAAATTTTAATCTGAATATAGATGTAAATACTGATTAGTTAAAGTAAGATATTTCTGATCTGTTTATATTAGTGTTACCATTTTGTTTCATTCTTTGCTGACCTGGAACAATCTTTTACACATTTTTATATCAATCATGACGCTGTTTTCAATGTTAAAAGGAGAGATAAGGGACAAAAAGAAAAAAAAATATAGCCATTCTGAAATTACTTCTGCACATTTTTTGTATATATACTCGATATGCAAAAACTATATTGCATGATTCATCTTTCTATTATCATATGATATAGCCGTTTACCTCTTAGCGCATTAATGTTCTCAATATCCTTAGTTGTTTGTCTGCCTCATTACCTTAAAATTATATTCGTTTATGAATTACGTAGTATGACTGTAGGTATTTTATACGGCTATTTTTATGAAACGCGAATAGACAAAACCCCATTTATTTTGGGACAAGATATTATCCAGAAGATCGACGTTTTATCGAATTTGTGATGCACCTTTGATTGCTTAAATATGATATCAGAACTTGCTATTGTATTTTTATACATGAGATCCGTAAAATCCGAATCAATTTGTTTGTTTGTTTGTTTGTTGGGGTTTAACGTCCGAGCAGCAACATTTCAGTCATATTCAGACGATGAACATGAACAGGATGATTAAATGAAAATGAAATGATGATGAAATGAAAAAAAGAATGGGACACAAGGATAACAAGGTCGACAAGTTTCGATTGCCACTAGAAAAAGGGGGATGGGTAAGGTCGGGCAATTTAGCCTCCTGTGGCGGAGCGCAAAGATTCCTACTCCTATCGAATACCACAGCAGGGGTCTTTAACGTGCTAGGAATGTGACATCTTTCCCAACACGGTGCACCACTATGGTTTGCAGTCAGGTTTTCCGTATTATAGCCTGACAACCCCAGCATGTAACATGCCAGGGGTACCCCATTCCACCACCTGGGGCACACATTCCAGTTGCTCTGTAGGCAGAGCGCCTAGCCCCCGGCTAGGGTTCTGAGCACTATTTAGTCGCCTTTTACGACAAGCTTAGCGCTGCAGGAGGCCTATTCTTTTAACATCCGGACTTGCACGGGGCCGAATCAATTTGTATTTCGCTAAGTTTTACCACATGCTGTAAGATTTATCACATATTTTGATTCTATTCACAAACTATTAATAATACATCTTTATTAAATATACTAATGATAATTAAACAATGTTACAGATTAACAATGCCAATATGAATAAAAGAGGGAAGAGAACATTTTTCTTGACTGCGGACAAGAGATGGAAAATTTATTTGAAAATTATCATTTGAACTGTTAGGTAAAGATGTGTTTGTCTCTTTTGAGTTGGCGTTATGTATTTAGAGCACCATTTCAACTTACACCTTCAAATTAGAGTATAGGTGTACATTTTGACTTAACAAGAAAAATGTAATTTAAGAAGATACTTCTTATCTGTTTATGTTTTATTGTTATTATTTAATACCTTTCTCGTCTAAATTATTAAGATACAATTGGAATGTATCTGTACACATCTTTTACATCAGTCATGACACAATCCTCAAAGTTCAAACGACATAAAGTAGGGTGAAAGGAAGAAATAACTTTTCTGAATTATTGTACTAAAACATAAAACATTGTCAAAATCAGTCTCCGACAAAATCATTCAGACCTTCATTTTCTGATGAAACGTTTTCATTACTTTCTTCATCGCTGCTTCCACATTCATCACTACTATCTTCAATATCTACACAAATATCACTCACACTTTCTTCTTCGAAATCCAGTTCACCAAACATTTTTTCTAAGCGTGTTTTCTGCATTTTTCCTTTCGTGAAAGTAGGCAAAAAGACAGAAGCTTCCGTTTTAACTTCAAATTCATCAGAATCTATAGTTTTCTGGTATTTCAGAAGAGCATGGGCTACTTGAGCATATTGAGTTCTTCCTCCAGTTGCAGGAAGGTTGTTAATTTTCTCTAAAATATCTGTTGGATCGACGAGAGACACGACTTCATGTATAACAGCCGAGTTTTTAGCCTGCATTTCTTTACACTCTTCTAGTTTTTTCTCTTTCATTGCATCAATTTCAGACTTCAACTTTGTTGCTCTCTCTTCAATACTATCAATAGCCTTAATAAAACGACTTTCCGCTTCTTCTGTTATCTTCGATTGTATGCCATTGCAATCAACATTTTCACGGGAATTCTTTAATTCATCAAGGTCTACTTCTTTGATAAATTTTTTAACCGACTTGACATCATGACCAGAATGAACAACTAGATCAATACAATCATCGCATATCAAATCCACACAATCGACACAAACAAAAGTGCACTCCTCATCTGGGTGTTGCGAACAACATATCTTCGAAAGGCAGTCCGACATCGCTGAATGGCACAACCTACAAAATACTACTTCCTTCACTTCGATTCTTATTAGTTCTCAGAGCTAAAGGTTTGAATGTGATTATCACAAGTCCATGATGGCTTGTTTCGTTATTATATCTAGTTTTAGACAGGTAAAATCTAAAAGCTTTGGTGAACAATGCTACACATAAGTCATAAGTTGACATCTACAGATACACTCACAAAATGGCACTATATTACTATAAATATACAAAGTGACATAATTTGTGTTATCGATTCTAAAAAATATTTTTAAAAAGAAATTTTCAAGAGAAACGAACTCACCCCAGACAGCAAGCCAACGTTGGCCCAACGTAGGCTAATGTAACAATTGATTATGTAAAATATTTCCTCTTGATTTATTTTTCTACTTGACAAGCCAATGATTAAACATGAAGTTTTGAATTTAAATATTTCCATTCTGTAAAACGATTCAACGTTGGACCTTCTACATTCAGAATAACTATTGCATTTTATGTTTCTCTTTAGTAACTTTTTTTCCACATTTGTCCTACCCAGAACCAACGGTGAGCCAATATTGAACCAACATTGAACCAACGTCGAAACAACTTTGGTACCACACATGTTAAAGCAGACTTCATATAATTTGTTTATGCACAAAATGTTTGTCAATCTCAGGAAAGGTAAAGCAAGAAAGCAAATCCAGACATATACATGAAAACAAATTTAATGTAAAGCCAAAGTCTGGTTGGCTGTTTTCACAAATTCTGTTATCTGCAAGTTTAATATTTATGTAACAAGTATTCGCGTTTAAATTTTAGAATTTAATAACTCAAAAATGTATTATGAATAACCAAATCTTAATTATAATAACAACAAAAACATACGTGATTATCTCCCTCTTATGAAGTTTTGTAACTGAGAGCATAATACACTCTTTTCAAAACAAAAGTTGTCTTTAATTGTGAACAAATATATACATATTTCCAATGTAAATGCTACCTAAACACATAACAGTGACAAGCATTGTTATCTTTTATATAAAATGCAGAAAATTTCTATAACTAATATATCAATGCGTGTAATATCTCCAAATTTAATAATAGATTTTCTTGTTTTGATCTTGTAAACAGCAATCAGTTTGTCATTGATATATAACTGGAATGAATTTATATGATAAACTGAGTAGAAATTTGAGCACTTTTATTTAGAGTAGAGTATATCATCAGCTAGCGCTCTGCAATTTAACAATTTATATAATTCTATTTTAATCTTCAAGAATGCCATCGTCGGACCATTTGGTTGGGTGAACGTCGGGCTTATGTTGGGTCAACATTGGGCATTCGTTGGGCCAACGCTGGCTCTTTTTGCACTTACAACGTTGGGCCAACTTTGAGCACACTACATTGACTCAACATAAATAACTTCGTTGAACCAATGTTGGTCCAACGTGGGAATGCTGTTTGGGACTATATTAACGAGATTTAAATGAACCACGTAGAAGTAAGGTGTGTATCTATGTGTGTAGTGTAACGTGTATAAACTAGTCGAAATATTTTAGTTTAGGCAGGTGTTCGGTTCATGCAAATTCACAATAATTAAAAACTGACACAATGGCACTACAGCAAATGGTTGGTTTGTGGGTTTCTGGTTTCATTAGGGTTTAGTTTACAATAGACAGGCCTCGCATGCAGTATTTACATGGCCACTAAAACGATTTTTTAAAGTTTGATACATAAAATGCTGACACTCAAGAAATGTAGTTTTTTGTGAGAGTTGCAGAAATGATGTGTATGTTTGGTAATTGGGAATATTTACCTATTGAAGAGGTCTTACAAGTTAAAAATTCATAATATGTGAAATACAAATTTGTGTTTAAATCCATTTAGAGGTTCGGCTTAAGCACACAACTAAAATTGTAATTATAACTTGACACGTTTTTCATTTCAAATGTTATCAAAGAGTAATCAATTAGCCAAGATTCTAGCTGAAATTGAAACGGACAAATACCAGACAAGGAAAACAGACACCCACAACAAAGAACAAAATAACCAAAATAATACATGAAAAACAACAAGAGTAAATGAGCAACCCAGACTCCACTAAAACCTGGGAGCATAGACCAGGTGCAACGGAAGGTTAAGCGTCCTATGCTTTACTATAAACACCCGTAGAGTTGCCCGTAAAGGTTCTCGTAGTGCAAATGGACACACCATTACGATCCACGAGTTCATGATGACAAGTAATGATTACTGCTTCTAAAATATCTCTGTTATAACTCTGAAATTTGTTTAAGCTACTACAACATTTTTAGAAGTAGGTATCTGATATCATGGACCAATCAACCGTAACTGTAAATTTGCTCATTTCTTGTACATATCAAATAACTTAAGCAATTAAATTTCTGCAGCCTCGAACCATTGAAAGTTTTGCTATTTTACTTACAATTCACCGGTGAGAAACAGTCCTAATGCTAGAAATCCAAACTTGATTAAATCGAAAGTCGATATTTGAATTTTGATATTTTCCCAGGTAGCACAGGAATGTTTTTAGAATATTTTTTAAATGGATTGAGAACATTTTTTTCAAAGTGTATATTCATCATCGCAATAGAATCTCTGCGTAATATCCTTTCTAAAGGTCCCAAGTATCGTGAATCACGCTCATAAATTGGAATTATAACTTTAAACTTCTGCTGGATGCAGTGGAAGACTACGCAAAAAATGGATCAAACGAAAACATGAAGACATTGATTTTCTGTCATAGTGGATAAAGGCCATGGGCTCTTTAATTTTGAGATAGTTTTCAAAGACCCCGATGTGGCCAAAACATTGTCTACTATACATGACAGATATATTGTCGTTCTAGCAGCCCAAAACAACTTTGTTTTTGTCTGTAAAACGTATTACATCCAATGTTTATTTTCAGAGGTAGATGTAGAAAATAAAAGCAGTGATAAGACCTATACTACCACTACACTCTCAAAAGAAGAGATAGTGGATAACCATAAATCTGTGCCATCCTCTTTTGGTCTCTCTACCAAAGATGATGATTGTGATTTACCATTTATGTACTGGTGACCTAAACTCCACAGGAATCAACGTTACATAGCTGGATCTGCAAAACGTATCACCAAATCTTTTTTCAAAACTTTTCACTTCTATACTCACAGCTGTCAAGGAGGGTCTCCAGTCTTACCACAACACTTGTTTCTCCTGAAGTGGAGCTTTAAAGTCAGCCTCGTAAGAGAGAAGGAATAGGTCAGCAAGTAGAGGAGCACAATTTCTTCCCATTGGAATGCCGACCGTTTGTTGCAAAACGCGTCCACCACACTTGACGAATATGCTTTCGATTTAAAATCCAGCATTTTGTAAACATCTGTATATTTGGAAGATGATTTGGTATTATTTTTTACAAATTATGAGGAATTTCTAACAAGAAGTATATATTTGTATTTAGGTGTACTATCTTTTTATACTTGCCTTTCTGAAAAAATGTTTAAACCTGTTGATTCTATCAATAGCTCTGTCATATCGACATCCTCTTTCTGCTACTATTTTTTTTTATTCTCCTCAAACGATTCCATTCATAAATTTCTCTACAGCATTTTCATTCTTACATCATTTCATAGATACATTCATCACATGACAAGCCACCTATGAATTTTTAGGCTCATTTTCAGCATAGTTAAGGTAAATTAATCGACAGATTTTAATAGACCGCGTTGAAATTTTAAATACGTCTTTTTGGAAGCACTTCTTACTGAGAAATACAAATACAAGAATTGAATTGATGAAGTTCTTCCAAGGAAATCTACTAATGAAAACTGAATGACAATTAACTTACGTATATTTTATAACACGTACTTGAATGTATTATATAGAGATCTCCTTTTGATTTAAAACTGAATTGTTATTACGTCTAACTGCACGATTTGTATATGATTTATAAACTATAGTACTTCAAAATGGGGTTTCTATTATTTTTACAACCACTTTGTATTTTATTAGATTATATTGTCCGTTCCAGCTTGCTTGTAAGATTTATATGTTTTATCAAACCTTAATACAATTAATGATTTAAGATACACTTATAAAAACATGGGAAATATATATGTACATGATTTATTTTTGAAATGATTTAGTTCATTTACAATATGTCTTCAGAGCTTCCGGTTCCGTATAGAAATGCTTGACACTGAGCGTCAGAGCACTGACTGGGAAGGTAGATATGCTCTATAAGTTGAATTTTTCATTCTAGACTTTTCTTCTTCTTTAACGTTCCGTATGTTCTTGATGTTCAACAACTTGATCTCTGCTCAGGACATACATATGGATTACCGTGTTTCGCTCTCCAATTAAATGAATATCTCCCCGTTCATTGGAAAACATATATTAGAACGAGTTTTTTTACATAATTGAACTATCTTAAACAAGTTAAAATCTGGCATGACTTAAGACATCCGGATACAAGCATTTTATAATAATTTGATAGATATCATTCAGCTGCTAGCCGTAACTTATAATAACTGAATCTCTTGACATACTGGACGCATTGGTTTGTGTTTTACACTTTCTTTAAGAATTTTATTTTAAGATCACTGTTATATATACTTCCCCCTAAAGATAGTTTTTGCATTTTTTTGCCAATGCTCATGTTACACTTATCAGGGGTTTTATTTGTAACTTGCGAAAGATATATTAGGGTTTTTTTAACTATCCATGTTAATAAAAGGTACTGTTCCTGTAATAAACTAGATATTTGAAATGTGCAAATTATTGAAAAGTAGAAAACATCTTATGTCTTATATTGCTAATTAATTTGTCTGTTCAATACAATTAGAAGCTATTCAAATGGCCAAGACAGATAATGGACTTTAAAATCGAGAGAATCTTATTTAGCACAAAAATCTGTGAGTTTCACAAGTCAATTCGGTGAAAATGTTTCAATCGCATAAATGTGCAAAAAATAAAAGAGTAATCAAGGAAACCAAGATTCCAGCGGAAATCAGAAGAATGTAATCTAGGAGCAAATACCTGACATGACAAAGAATATAAAGTAACTAAAATAATACATACAAAGTAACAAAAACAAGTCGGACTCAAAATATGGGCGCATAGACCAGGTGCACCGGTAGGGTAAGCATCTTCTGGTTTTCTTAAGATACCCGAGATGCTCCTATACGTCAAGTCCGTATATTGAGATTAATAACCATTATATTCATTACTGTTATTTTTGTATATTTCAATATAAGAGAATGTACAAATTTTATTGCCTTTGTTGTTTGAGTCTCGTTGGTTTTTAACATTTAAATTGATTGACCCAAAATTTTTTTAGAAGTTTTACGGTTATCAAATGATTGTCATCAGCTCTAGTTTATGTTCGTTAACACTCGAATCTTGTTTCCTTGATTTTTCCTAAACGTAGACTGAGTGTAGTGTTACCATGCTATGACGTGATAATTCTTGAAATTGTAATGGTTTATAATGATAGATGTATTTGAGAATTTTTTTATGAAACAGGGCCCAGATGTCCATATTGCTGTAGATGATTTAGTTTATATGTGTTTTAAGTTACTTAAGGTCTTCAATTGTCATTTAATGTATCCGGTTTTGTCACTTTAGATACCCATCATCATTATTATGAGTTGCCCCTACGTTCATATATTTTATACCATGTATTCTGTCTTGTAAATTGTTAGAGTAATCAAGTGAAACTAAATGAATGCAATTTTGGGAACATACCAGATATTGAAAACTGACACACACACTCAACAAAAAAACATAAAATAACCAAAATAATACGTACAAAGCAACAAATGTAAATGAGCAACTTGGATTCCACTAAACAAATGGGTGCATGGACCATGTGCACCGGTAGGGTAAGCGTCCTCTGCTTTTCTAAAAACACCCGCCACATACGAGTTGCCCATAAAGTCACGTCCACTGTAGACAGAAGAAGAAAACTATGACGAGTTGAACATATCGATTCTCGTTGTGCAGATGGATACACAGTAATGATCCACGAGTTAATGAGTTCGACCATAAAACCTCTGAAGTAATGACTTTAATCTTGTAGCAACATAACCCTGTTCCAGATGCTTCATTGTAAGAAGTCTAGCGTGATATAAAAAGTCTGCGTAGTTACGGTAAGCGCTGGCATAACGTATGAGTTGTGATATGAACACTCCGTAAGCAGGTGCTGAAGGGATGTTGCCATAGATGACAGGAAAGCTGACAATACGGAAAGCAAAATCATCGCGTTTGTCTTATAGAATGGTCAATAGGTTTTCTTTACCATCGATCTCAAAGTGTAGGTCAAGATACGAGGCTGACTTCACAGTGTCTGTAGTATCCTTTATCTCACGTTCTAAAATCGATGAAACTAGGATTGTGTAACGATTATACGTCATCTACTAGTATATAGCGAAAACTGAGATCAATGGATTTGACTAAACGATGTTCCTTCCTTTGGATTTGATTAGCTATGAAATCAGCCTTTTGTAGAAGACACAAGGTAAAAGTATATAAAAAATAATTGTGCTTTTTTTTATTTTTGGTATGACAAATGATAGCCTAATTTAAATAACAATAGTCCAATTTGGATTGAACAATTGTCAAGCCATTCACACACGTGGTTTTGAGGCTACCTTTGCTCCCTCAAATATTTTGAGGTTGCAAAGGTATGCTTTAAATCCTGATTTGGGAGGATGGTGGTTTCAAGGTTCGTATGATGTGTTTGCTAATGATTAAATACATTATGATGAAAGTCTGATTCTTAAAAATTTGTTGTCGGTATACAATAGAAATAATATGAACTACAATATCATAAGACAATAACTATTAGGTTGGACACAATTTATACCTTCCACAAGTCAAAGCCCAGCCACAAATATTTGAAGATGTGGACAGCATTTCCTTTACTTGTAATTTAAATAAAATGTGCATCGGTAATTATAACTTTTAAATCAGTATCGCGATATAGGGAATATCATCTGAAGCACTTTTTTCAACTGTCCCCCTGGAAACAGTAGACAAAATAATATCGGATATAGACATAATGAATTAGGCGCTGAAAGGAATGATTAATTTAAGTTTTTTAAACTTTCAGGGCATAATTTATTTACTGATAATGTGGTTTCTAAAGGTTGTCTACGATCAATGTACATACATAGAATGTGTATAATTGCAGAAAAGTAATTATCAGAAGTCCTCGTTTTATTTACACAATGATAAACACCTAACTCTCTTCAAAATCAAGCCTTCCTCATTATAACCCGTCGTTGCGTTTTCTTCTTCTTCATCTTCGCTTCTACATTCGTTGTCAGTCTCGATAAACGGCTTAAAGTAGTCTAGTACAGTTTCATCTTCAACAATTTCTAATTTCCCGAAAAATTTTGTCAAACCTTACCTGCATCGTTTTTCAGTAGTAAATAAAGGTATATTGATTGTTTTTTTCCATGTTCAGACCTTTGTCCGAGTAAACTCTTTTTACGTATTCAAGGAGATTTTTGCAACAAATGCATTTTCAATTCTATCACTACTATTTGGAACATTGTTAATCTTTTCATATATTTCTGTAGGATCCACAACGGTCATGAATTCATTTATGAGATCTACGTTTTGTGATTTGTTTTCTTCATAACAATCAGTTATCATTTTCGCCTTTTTTGCATCTATTGCGGACCTTACAAGACTGGTTCGCTTCTCCATATTGTCGACAGCAGCAATGAAGCACTTTTCTGTCTCGAGTAACATTTTAGATTACAATTGATTGATATCGATATTTTCCCAAACCCCTGCAATTTCGTCAATTCCTTTCTCCCTTATATACGTTTTTATGGAAGTGAAATTAATGATTTTCTCACTTACATACTTTCACTTTTTACCGAAACTACGCAGACCTTTTGTATCGCACTAAAACTCTAACAAATAGGCTTCTGGAACATGGCTATGTTGCTACAAGATTGAAGTCATCACTACAGAAGTTTTATGGTCGTCATCATAAACTCGTGGATCGTTATGGTGTATCCATCTGCACCATGAAAACTGATTTATTCAACGAGTCATAGTTTTCCTTTCCTCGTTTGTCTACCCCGGACTTGACTTTTTATGAGCAACTCGGCGGGTGTTTCTAAAAAAGCAGAGGACGCTTACTCTACCGGTGCACCTGGTCAATGCTTCCAGTTTTTAGTGGAGTCCGAGTTGCTCATTTACTTTTGTTACTTTGTATGTATGATTTTAGTTACTTTATGTTCTTTGTTGTGTATGTCTGTTTTCCATGTCTGGTCTTTGTCCCTGGATTACATTCTTTTGATTACCGCTATAACCTTGGTTCCCTTGATTACTCTTTCACAAATGTAAATTACTCCCGATGGGATTAATTGATTTTAAAGTAATGAAGTAAAGGATGTCCCGCGGAAAATTCAAAAGAAGGACCTGTTTGAATGGTACAAGTTACATCAAAATATTGCTAAGAAAATCTTGAATAGAAAGCACATGGTCAAGAACAAGATCAAAAGCAATAATTCCAGCTCGGCCTTATTATACTATTTTCACATTTTAAGGGCAATAACTCTAAGACGAAAACTAATCCCGCTTTCGGGACAAATAGCCATCCGCCCACCCCCACGTAGTACCAAAATACACACTGAACCTAGAAATGTGCATTGTAAGTTCATTATTTGTGTGTATTCTGATCAAAGGTAGACAAAATAGCTAAGAATGTGTTATTTAAAATCATATTTGTAATTTACTACAAAAGTGTATGAATTTTGTTTACATGTGTGAGTAATTTGCCTCCATGCTGTCAGTTAGCAGGAAAGGTAAAAATGTGGATTTTCAGTACTATTAATTCATAACACAAAATTTCTACTATCATTGTGTCATTTGCATAATTATTTTGAAAGCCTTATTTTCTAAGCTCCGTAAAGGTATGCAACTTTAAGATATCACTTGTCCTGGGAATTCACAGTGAAATTTTGATTAGTGGTTAGTGAGACCAATAGCTCACAATGATCTTCGGTCCAGGTGATCTAAAACCTCTAATAAACATAACTTATTTTAAAACTCCATCGTTTACTTATTTTAGCTACTATTCTCACTTGTTATCCATTATGGCTCATAACATCACTGAACCTTCGACGTTCGTTGTCGTGGGTTACAAAAAAATCTTTTCCTTTGAAATCGTTAATACAATTTAGCTATTTCTGTCATAGTCATCACTGAGATCGTGACTGACTGAAAGAGTAATCAAGGGAACCAAGGTTATAGCGGTAATCAAAAGAATGTAATCCAGGGACAAAGACCAGAGTTGGAAAGCAGACATACACAACAAAGAACATAAAGTAACTGAAATCATACATACAAAGTAACAAAAGTAAATGAGAAACTCGGACTCCACTAAAAACTGGGAGCATGGACCAGGTGCATCGGTAGGGTAAGCGTCCTCTGCTTTTTTAGAAACACCAAATTTTGTTTTGAAATGTCCATTATCAAAACAAAAAAGCCGCCAAAATTATGAATAGAAAATGGAGTGAATCTTGTTATGTTCTATATACAAAAAAAGTATGAAGAAAAGAGAAAAAAATGAGTATTTTTGGAAGACTTTACGTAAGTGTTCGTTGGGTTGAAGTTTTATAACAGCTTTGTGCCCTTGAAATGATACCAGTAATGGCGTTTTCATTTGTCTTCCAAGATTCGGCAATAATCAAAAGAATATATTCCAAGGATGAAGGCTAGACAGGAACAACAGAGACAATGAACATAATATAACCAAAATAATACGTACAAAGAAACAAAAGTAAATAGACAACCCAGACGCCACTGAAAACTGGAAGCATGGACCAAATGCATCAGGGAACGAATCGGTTCTCGTGAGGCGGATAGGTACACCATAACGATCCAAGACTTCACGATGACAATCATAACACTTGTGATTAGATTACTTGTAGCAACATACATTTTCAGGAGTCTTAATTGTAAGAACTCTAGGCAAGGCACTATTTAAAATGTCCACGTAGTTTCCACAAGTTCTGGCATAACGAATGAGAGATATGCAAACACTTTTTGCATGTGCAGAAGGAATACCGCCACAGTTGAATGGAAATTTGACAACACGGAATAAGATGTCATTGCGTGTGTCGTATAGTTTGGACTTGAGACTTTCTTTCCTATTGATCCCTAAGTGTAAGTCAAAACTTGAGGCTGACTTCATAGTGTATGTAGTGTCCTTTATCTCAAGTTCTTTGGGTTTTTTGATATATAAAATCCCCGAATCGAGGATTGTTTAAAAACAATACGCCATTAATAAAGCGGAAACTATCAAAGGATATGGCAAATCGACAACACTGGACAAATAGGTTTTCGACCAAATATTTCTGCATTTTGATATCATCTTCTTTGGTATACTTAGAAAATGATTTGAAACCATTTTTACAAAGTATCGAGAATTTCAACCAATTACTATGTATTTGTATCTAGGTGTTCCATCTTTTAGAATGATTTTGAGTCGGGATTTTAAGTGAATATGGGGAATAGTATAATTGTATAATGTAGAACCAGCATTAAACTCTATCACACACACGTGAACCACAGTCAAAAAAATTAGACCGACTATTTTTGTACACATTCATTTTGAACGTATAATGGTGTTGTTTTATTTAATTCACATACAATTTGGTTATCAAAGCAAAATATTGATTTAAAACAAAAATATCTGGCATTTCATAATGCATGGTCATTTTTGTCATACTAAGTTGGATTTTCCTTTTTCATAGTAAAATTGTATTCTTGGGAACTGAATATGGGGGATATTATTTCACAAGATATCACCAAGAATATGAAAATGACATCATACGAAGAACAAAACGCACATCATAAAAGAACCAAAATGGACATTCGGGAATGCAAGCAGCAGTAACCCAGTGCAACCAGGGATGAACTCATATATAGTAAATGTAGAAATGTTTCATATTTATTAGGATTAAACAATGTTCTTTCCAAAGTTTATCGATGTAAGATTGGTCAATTCACTCAAAAACCTGACACTCATTTTTTGTGATTGAACGTCCCTAATTTGTAAAGACTGAGTGTACTCAAAGTGATCAAATGATATTTAGAACACGATACCTGTGCTTGGATCATGCATTTTTACATACTTAATCTTGATATGATGAATTTTATATGCATATATGCTAGTCAATCGATCAGAAAAAGTCCTATGGTACGACATAAAAATTTTTGTCTGTATGATGTTAACAGTAAGCATGGTAAGCACCAACAAGAGATCACGTCAAAACACTTAATCTTCAACAAAATCATTCAAGCCGTCGTCTTCCGAATTTGTTGGTGTTTTTATGTCACTTTCCTTGTCTCCTGTAGCACACTTTTTGGGACGATCGATAAATCGCAAGCAGTAGTCCGGTAAATTTTCATCTTCCGCAGTTTCTAGTCTTCCAAACATTTTGGTCAAACTTGACCTTTTGATTTTCTCGTTCGTAAATATAAGCAAGTTTATTTGTTCCTCTTCCAATTCTTTAGTTTCTTCTGATTCCATTGTTGTTAAGAAGGTAAGAAGATCTTTTGCTACGCATGCGCTTTTGCTCCTCTCACTACTTTGAGGGAGATTTTTAATCTTTTCCACTAGTTCTGTAGGATTCAAAATGGATATGAATTTATTTATGACAAGGATATTTTTTGAATAGTGTTCTCTACACTCAATTATCATTTCCTCTTTTATAGCTTCTATTTCCGTTTTCAAAAGGTGTGCTCGTTTCTCAATACTATCAATAACTTCTTTTAGGTGCTTCCTTTTCTCATTTTCAATTTTTGATGTCATCAGATTGAAATCTATCTCGTCAAAACACTTCACTGGTTCAATGCCTTCTTCTTTTATAAACCTTTTGATGGATTGTATTTCATGGCTACCATGTTCGTTTAGTTCAATACAAATATCACAAATCAATACCTGACATTCTGTGCAAACAAACGTACACTCTTCTTCCTGGTGGTCAGAACAAACAACTTTTGAAAGGTTATCCGACATTGTATACTTCAATTATTGTTTGAATTGATTACGACTTTCCTGTCATCTCCTAAAATTAATCATTAATACGACAATAATGAAAATTCAAGTTCAAACTGCAGTAATTATTGTTAGCTAATTTGCCAATTTTTAAAAAAGTTTTATTGCAAGACTTAATCGTTTGAAAAACAAATCTGCACCAAAGTGATCTCTCGATTAGTTTTGTAAGTAATCTAAAGTCGTCTTAGCAGATTGCTTTTATTAATTAATGACAACTTGATTACAAGTACCCATAGTGACAATTTTGACTTTGATCGTAAGAGATTTCATATATATATGGGTGCTGTAGCTTGTATTAAATCTTGTATTTGAATTGTAGCTCTAGCCTGTTCTCTGTGTATATCTCTTGAAATACAGTTATTATTATCATTATTATTATTATTTTCATGTGATAAAACACAATTCTTATTTGTTATTGACTTACCAAACCTAAGAATCTTTCAAATGTTTTAGATCCGAATTCGGCATAATTACTAACGAAATATAGAAATGAACAAAATACATATACATTTCGATGTATGATGATGTATGTCTGATAGCCCAAAAAATGAATGTCAATATTTCTTTACAATACAAGTATACACTCAGGTAAATGCATTTCAGCAATTGTGAATACCATTCGATTTACTTCATGCACAATGGATAGATATGGTTTATCATACAAATAGAAACCAAATATAATGCATGGATAACTTTCATTTGAATGAGTAGACGGAATAAACTAAGACAAGTAATGACAAATCGATGGCATATAAATATCTAGACAATTAAAATAAAACACCATACCAGTTTCTTACCCCGTCATTTGATGGGAAAAAACTGACATATCAACTAAAACAGCTCTTTTATATATTTGATGCATGCTCAAAAGATGACTGAACAAGATATTTAGGATTATGCGCTGCAAAGTTATCCGCTGCCATAGATCATAGTTTCAAAGCAACCGTTTGCTCTTAAAACAGAGTTTAGGTTGATTTCATTACGAAAATATTAGTGACATGCATAAAAAATTAGTTTATTTTTCTTTTGACTTGCTTATTCTGAAATAAAAAAAATGTTTTTACGAGTAATTTAATTAGTATCTGCAAGTTTCATAATAAATGCAGACAAGCAAGTTGTTGATAAACATTTTTTCCTTTGAACTGAAAGGAAAATAAACTAGGCTCCATGGCTTTTAACTGGGCATAAATAATATTTTATAATCAAGAAATTAGTGGCAGTAACAGCACCATCAAACTTGTTACAAATCCTTAACATATTAAATCGTTCATTAAGTTACAACCCTAGATTGAAGGCTTTGGTTTTTATATACTAGAAGCTTAGTTGGTCAAGTGGTCTATGGCGCTGGACTTAAAGCAGGCAATGTTGCCATACATGTCACAGCGGTACGAGATCGAGACCCGTCGAGGGAACGACCAAATGCTTTGTAGATTTGATAGTTCTAACATCGTTGAAGGTTTTTTTACCCATATAATATCAGCCAATTTTACAGGACATTCTCCTCCGTATTTTGTTTTTCATAAAAGGTCATCGCTTCTTTAAAATATGCATAACAGGCATAATAGTTTAATAAGGGAACATTTTATGAAAACTCACGCTGATTCCTACAAGAAGCACTTTGTGTCTGACATTGTCAAATGTTGGGAATTTTCACGACAAAAATTTTGTCGAGTTGTTGGGACAGGTGTTTCAACAGGCAATTGAAATTCTTAAAGGACACAACTGCGTGACATCAAGTTCCTGGTCGATCTGTTTCTATATTTCTATGAAGCAATTAAGGTTTTTACAAAAAGAGCTTCACAAAATTTACAAAAATCGACCAACCCACTCCATCAATTTCAGTTTTCGTTATAAAGATGATGTACTAGGAGTATCAATGAATTATTCATATTTCAAGGAGTACTTACATTTGATCTATCCAAATGAATTCGAAAGTAAGAGACAACTCGCCCACTCTTCAGACAACTCGCCCACTCTTCAGCACAAGTCGCCCACTCTTCAGACAACTCGCCCACTCTCCAGACAAGTCGCCCACTCTTCAGACAACTCGCCCACTCTTCAGACAACTCGCCCACTCTTCAGCACAAGTCGCCCACTCTTCAGACAACTCACTCTCTCTTCAGACAACTCGCCCACTCTTCCGTCAAGTCGCCCACTCTTCAGACAACTCGCCCACTCTTCCGTCAAGTCGCCCACTCTTCAGACAACTCGCCCACTCTTCAGCACAAGTCGCCCACTCTTCAGACAACTCGCCCACTCTTCAGACAACTCACCCACTCTTCAGACAACTCACCCATTCTTCAGACAACTCGCCCACTCTTCAGACAACTCGCCCACTCTTCAGCACAAGTCACCCACTCTTCAGACAACTCACCCACTCTTCAGACAACTCGCCCACTCTTCACACAACTCGCCCACTCTTCAGCACAAGTCGCCCACTCTTCAGACAACTCGCCCACTCTTCAGCACAAGTCGCCCACTCGTCATACAACTCGCCCACTCTTCAGACAACTTGCCCACTCTTCAGACAACTTGCCCACTCTTCAGACAACTTGCCCACTATCTAACTTTAAGTTATGTTATCTCGTTGGTTTAAAAAGTTTACTCAAAATATGAAATGAAGGAATATTTACGCATCTGAAGACGTAATTTCAAGTCTATAGATCTCAAATTTTTCACTTCATTTTGTGGTTATTTTATGAAATTGTCCTAGATTGTATCGTGTTATAATGTCATATAGTGTTGTCATGTTCATATGCTTTATTATAATTCTTATCTACAGTGGTTGTCGGCAATTTTGTTTGTGCCGATCTGTTCGTGATAAGTAAAAATGAAGAGAAATTCGTATTCAAGTTTAAATACATTTTATTCAGGAAATATATTATTTAATGGCAAATAATTAACAAATACTTTACAACAACAAAGACACACAAGACATATATATAAACAATTAAAGTCTTAAGTCTTCACTGGCCGCCGTAGATCTTTCCACACTTCTTCAGGAGCTGGTTGGGGATGATCTGGTCGTCACGGTATTGGTCCCACAAGGTAAAGATTCTGTGGTGTAGAATTGTCGTCGTCTTCCTCTGGTAGCGTCGGAGTTTCCCCTCGGTCACCATCTTCAGCTAGGTTGGTAGTAGGCTAGTTTCCTTGTAGAGTAGGTTGACTAACACGTAAAACCGTAGATTCGCTTTCTTTGCCTTTCTGTTGATGCGGTGGTGCCAGCCCTCAACGTCGTTGTTGGTCCTCACTGACTGGCGGTACGCGGTCCCCGATGCTGGTGTCCATAGGTCGTTGGTAATCCAGGTGTTGTTGATGTAGGTCATAAGGCTTGTGATCTTCTCGGTGTCGACGCTGTCTTGAAGAGCTGTAAATGTCGTTGGTATCAGCGGGTAGGAACGGGAGAGCAAGAACTTTCCAGATGAAACGATGGGTACTGTCTTTCTGTGAGTACTCGTGCTACAAAAAGAATAGGATTAATTAAAATTAGTTATTAAATACAACATTTCTTTTTGAAAAAAATATTCCAAAATTACTTAATTCAGTTTAAGAATAATTTGAATAGTTGAAAAATCATGCGTATGAATTTTTCTTAATATCTTTAGCATGCCATTATTCATTAAAATGTATATATTTATAAACAAGCTAATGATTATAAAAGCCTTATTGATATGCAAATACAAATTTTGAAATAATACTTCATTTTAATTTGTCCAGTATTTATTTAACATACCTGTAACCAAAGTTCATCATCATTTCATGTTCATTTTATCATCCATTTCATGTTCATCGCCTGAATATAGCTGAAATATTGTTGCTCGGACCTTAAACCCCAACAATCAATCATGTACTTTACATTGTGTAAACTATGTGAATTGTCACGGTGTCCTAATTTGACGTTTTTGTCATGTTTTGGGATTCAAATATCTATGTAAAGATCACCTCTGAAAGCGGGGCAATTCAGATCAAGGTGATCTTAAAATATAAGACCAACCAAGGAAACAACCACACTTGTTCGACGACAATGAAGTGCAGGTTCAAGCTGAACAAATTTTACAAGCTGACGACAATGAAGTGCAGGTGCAAGCTGAACAAATTTTACAAGCTGACGACAATGAAGTGCAGGTGCAAGCTGAACAAATTTTACAAGCTGACGACAATGAAGTGCAGGTTCAAGCTGAACAAATTTTACAAACTGACGACAATGAAGTGCAGGTGCAAGCTGAACAATTTTTACAAGCTGACGACAATGTCAGAAACGGAAGTGCAGTAGCCGAACTTTTTCAACATAAATAGTTTGAACTCATTAACTTTATCTATTTCAGTCTCTATCACTATCGTGCTGCGGACAGGTATCAAAAAGTGCTTTAGTTTTCGACTTTAATGGGCCTAGATGGTATACGGCTATATCATACATGTATGTCAAAGGAAAGATAAATCAATGTAGTCTGAATATCGTACTTATCAAAGTGAAATACGGTAAAGTTTTCTGTTGTTTTGCATTAATTAGAGGAGGGGTCAAAGATCAATCGACCCCAATACATTTTGATAAGTAATTTAAGTGAAACCGTTTATTGTAGGTATTAGGAAACAAGTAACATGTAAAGATCACATGTATAGATTTTCAGAAATATAAAAAAGAACAACTTTTTCCGATAAAAGTTGACTATTTAATCACACAACAAAACTGTCTCTAAAAATAGTTGCATTTTACTGCATTTTCAATGATTAAGAGTTAATAAGATACCGTAGAATATTACACTGTATACCTAAATATTCTTTACTAAATAACAAATAAAATAAACACATAGAAGAAACTTGCTGGTTATCATAACAATATGAACACATACTCTGATATATGTCTAAACAACTTACGTTTTTCGTGTCTATTTGCATGACTTATACTTCTTGAATCGTTAAATCCGAATGTGAATGCACTGTTTGTACTTTTCATTCTCTACTCAATTAGTTTAAACTTATTCATTCAAGTATATTCAAGCTTATATAAAGTTTAGCAAGAAGATGCTTATACATAGATTGCGTGTGGAATAATTTCGTGAACTGACTAGTAAATAAGACAAACGAATTGAACAAATGGAATTACAAGATTAGTAAAGAGATGCAGTGCACGGAAGTCAAGCACTTATAAACCTTTCACTTTTGATAATAAACTTCTGAACTTTAAGAAAAACTTTTATATTTTCTTCAGCATTTAGAACATTTAAGCCATACAATACGTTTACAGTATTAGGTACACCAAGTGCCATAGAAAATACTCAATTCTTTTAATAGGGAATATCGAAAGTAATCCTGGCCTATTAAATAATTCAACCTCGACACAAAATACCAGTACAAATTGCGAATACTTCTTTTCATTATGTAATCTAAACATCCGCATCATAAGAAAGAAAATTGAATTCTTAGATAACTTCGCTGATGAATTTGATATTTTGATTCTATTTGAAACACACTTTTATGAACACAGCCAACACTATGATATTCTAATTGATACTTTAAATAATAACCCACTTTTGCAAAGATAGGTCTTATGCAGGAGGTGGTATCCTAATATTCGAAAGAAAGTATAGGTATTTCGAGAAAATTCGAACTTGAAAATCCAGTTGATGAAATAATCTGGGCAGAATTTCATGCGTGGTCAATCCTTTCTATTGTGTGCAACCTATAAGCCACCAGGTAGTGACAATGATTACTGGTTGCGTCTCCAATACTCAATCGAATTGGCCCTCAAACTAAATAAGAACATCGTGCTAGCTAGTGATTTCAGTTTAAACCTATTTTGTAACTCAATTAATAGGCTTCTAGATATCATAAACTCTTACAACCTACAATGTAGATAATGTGATAAATAAACCAACCCGAGTATACGTAGCTAACGATTTTAGAACTTTATTAGATCCAATAATTTTTAGCGATTCGCTTCGCTCGAAGTACCCGGATGTACGTGTATAAGTATGTCTAGAGAGATCAGTGATCACGACGCGGCGATTACGTTTTTTGAATGTCCAAAATCAGTATTAAGTACATTT
Source organism: Perna viridis (assembly GCA_037379345.1). NCBI lineage: Eukaryota > Metazoa > Mollusca > Bivalvia > Mytilida > Mytilidae > Perna > Perna viridis. The sequence goes on from CM074520.1 coordinate 4,100,239, forward strand.
GAACGTGAAGTGTGGATGTATGATCAAACTGATCGTGTTAACTTTGCTGATGAACTTTTTTTAAAAATAGACTGGGAAAATAGATTGAATGAGATTAACGATGTAGACGAAATGCCATGATTTTGAAAGCACACTTATCATAAAATCAAGAAAAAAAGTACCGACTAAAATGATAACCATACAATGTATGTGCACACGTACCGACTAAAATGGTAACCATACAATGTACATGACAGACCGTGGCTTAAAGCTGGTTTACCTGATTCAATGAAATAAGTTATTTGGTAGTAATGCAATTGAAGCAATATCATACCTACATATTATTGTGAAAACAACGTTTTTTTATTAAATCAAAGAAGATCTAATCTATTTATTTTTCGCCTCTACTTCCGAAGATTGCCAACAGGACATTCACCTTGGTTAAAAATACTTTCATCTTGGTTAAAAATAGCAATAACGGATACACAGGTAAGCACATATCTTGTTTTAATTGCATTTCATCTATTTCTTGATTAGTTTTCAAATAAATAATGACAATTACTGACCACATTTGTGCCGTATTATATTACTATTCCCGACTTGCGGACCAACATTTTGTCAACATTTATCTCCCTTTGGAGCAGGTGTCTATTCGGAACACGTAAGGTTTTCCATCCGATATCGACGATACTTTAGAAAATCTCGAAAGTCAAAAGGGAATTTCTCGTTCTACTGACCCTGCCATAAATTTTCTTTACCGGGATACAAATGAAAATCATCCTTATGTAACCTACCAACAAAATGAAACACCCGGTAAATTTTAGAAACACCGTTGTGTTTGTCTGCTGTGGATTCCATTTTCATTCGAGTTACCTCTTTTTTCTGCACCCGAATCCGAACATCGATTAGAGAGACTTCGAAATTATACCTGCTCTTACGGGAGGTAACTCTGCAAAAACAGGATAAGGTATGGCTGCATCTCGAGCTCCGGGAATACATCAATTACAACAATGGATCCATGCGTTATATTCGAACTTTTTAAAGCAGCTTTTAATAATAACATTAGGCGAAGAATTCGTATTCGTGACAGAATTAGGAAAAAAACTCTTCGGTCAAAACTGGATAAAGGATATTCTCTAGCATAAAAAACAAAGAAATAAAGTAAACAGCATGAAAAAAAGTTGCCAAAGAGAACTTTGAGAAAAATATTGGCAATTATACAACGGAAAATATGAAGAATTCAAAAATGTACTGGAAAATGGTTATTAAATCCAACAAAGGCATGAATACCATACCCCATCTCATTAATACCTTGAATAACGACACAGTTGAAGTAATTTATGATGATAATGAGAAATGTAATCTGCTGAACAAATATTTTTCATCGGTCTCGTCCCTTGTTGACGGAAACTCCCCTCTGCCTGAATTCGATCTAAAACTGAATAATGCGTTAAACTACTTTGTAATATCGGAAAATGAAATTAAGTAGAAAAAAATATAATTATAATACTGTTTGGGAAAGTTAATGGAAAGAGTGGTGTACAGACATGTAAATAATCACCAAGTTAAACATTCAACGGTGCATTAACTAATTGAATTATATAATAGTGTTTTGAACTCTCTTGAAAATATAGAAACTAGCTGCTTCGTATTTTGTGATTTCTCAAAACGTTTGACACATAAACTCAAATTGTACGGAATTTACGGAAATCTCATAGGCTGGTTTAAGGATTATCTTATCGATAGAAAACAGAAATTTTTGCTTAAAAACAGTTGCTCATCTCTTCTACCAATCCAAGGTGGTGTACCGCAAGGGTCAGTCCTTGGTACCTTACTATTTTTTATCTTCATAAATGATACTGGAGATCGACTCCAATCCTGATGATACATCTTTGGGTTACTTTAGTAATAGTAATGCAAATATCAAAGCAGTAATAGCAAATGATTTAGAGGAACTTGCAGACTAAGCAAATAAGTGGTTAATGAACTTTAACCCAGATAAAACCGAAATAATGATTTTCTTAAACGTAAAAACACAAGATGATCTATCTTTTTCCCTAAATGATAAGATTATACCGATAACACACTGTCACAGACATCTTGGAATAACTTTTTACAAGATGGTAAATGGAATGACCAAATAGATTCTATTATTAAAAGTATTAAGTTATATTTATAGCATAGTATTCCGAATTAGACAAATAAACTTTCTAACGCGCAGCGTGAGAAGTTTATTTGGCTAACGAGGAAGGCGTTGCTATAAATGATTTGTAACATGAATGACACGCCCATGACAGTCCGTGCAGAAAAAATAATAACGTTTGGCGGGAAAATCTAATAACCCGCACAGTAGGCAGTATGGCAGACGCATTCTCTCTACCAGATTGGCTTGACATTGAAAATGTAGAAAGCGATGATTTGGTTCTCTCTCAGGTGTGTATTTTTTAATTGAATTAGACTGATTTACGCTAATTGTCTTTTTGAAGGCTTTTAAACACAACTATTCGGGGCATGGACCCCCTTTTTTGGCCCAAATGTAAAAAAATATTTATTTTTCCATATTTACAATTTTCTACAATTTTCAAATTGCAACTTCAACTTTCACTAACTTTTAGCTCTGTATTTGAGCAAAATTTCATTTCGATACATTATGTTCAACTTGGGTGTTGTTTTTTTTTTGCTAATATGTTTCAAAAGTAAAGAAATGTGTATTTTTTTCGGTTCTATCTTTAAATTAATGAGTAGACATTATATTTTTTGTTCTCTGTCTGGCAAAGAAAACCTGCAGAGATTTAAAGATTTGTATTTTATTATATGAAACCTAATAAAATTGACATTTGTATGTGTGCTTTTTTGTAGGCGTAATCTTTTCCCAAAGAGGCGGAGCTTACCCATGCAATATTGGTTTTCGTGTTTTGGTTATTTCATGGCTGTTTCCTCATTGCATTATATAGGCCCATGTGACCTTTCATGCAATATTATTTGGTTGCTTCAATTTAGAGCATACATTTTGGTACATGCTTGTCGTCTCTATGTTATTCCATAAAAAGATCAAAGGAAAAAAGAAGATTCATGTTACAATAGGCATTTAAACATTTTAAGAAAGTTAAAATATAAGCTCAATAGGGACACTCTCTCCAAACTCTTTAACATCCGAATCTTTCATTCCTTCTGTAATTGAAGCATGGAACAAACTCGTCCCATCCGTTCTCAAACTCTCTTTCAAGCTTGAAGGCAGCACTAAAAGATAAATTTTCAAACATAAATACACCTTTGTATTATTCTTATATGGCCCACGAAAATTTAACGTAATACTCTCGCAACTCCGTCGTTTGGCTTAGTTTCTAAAGGGAGATCTTGCTAAAACTAACATAGTGTCTAGCCCAGCGTGTAATTGTGGTGCTAAAATCGATGACGTAAACCATTTCTTCTTTGTCTGTCCTTTCTACAATGATATCCGAAACGACATTATTCATAAACTGAATTAGCTACCCATGGAAATAGAAAGTAGTATTCTCTTAAGTGGGCATCAAGATATTACATACGAACTGAATGTAGCAATCGTAGAAGCAGTTCTAATATTTATCAAGAAATCGTCATTTAAAATACTTGGAGGCATCGGGTCCACACACAAACTATGTGGATTTGTTAATCCTTTGTTTTGTTATTTTATTTACCCAATTGATATTAGTTGTTTTCTTGTGCATGTCATTACTGTATGTCCTTGTAGTATGCTCTGTGTAATATTGCAAGAAATGTATTTCATGGGAGACTTCATAAGTTTGACTAACTTGTGTCCTATCCTTTTTGTTCTAGTTGAGCAAATAAAATTGCTATAAACTAACTAATTTGGAATATGTTTTATGCAAATTTTATACTAAGACGCTATATGTTATGTTCCCAAGACATGACAATCAGACAGCTAGTTGAAATTCGTCACAAGGTTTTGTTAGGCACCATGTTAATAAGTGAGGAAAAAAGAGCTCCAAATTCTGTGATTTTTAACTCATCCGTTTATTGAATAAAAAATATAATCTGACATCAAATCCAAGCCCCACCCTCCCGCAGTATAAAAACTGTCGGTGCCTTTATTAGTAAACTAATAAAAAATATTATTTAAAAGTTTAATTTTGAACTAGCATTTTTCTTAAAGAGCCTCTACATAGCACAGGCACTTGTTCCTATCAATGATTTGGCTGTTACAGTAATATACGCACAAACCAGGTGAAGATTTTTCCCAGGGTATATGTACGTATGGACAGTGATAGAAACAAGTGCTTGCGACAAGTACATGTACCTATAATTTTTTCATTATTTAACCAATATGATTGGCAATTGAAAATGATTATTTCCAGTTTCCTAATACTTCTTAAATAATAGACATAGTACATGTACACTGCAATAACAGACAAGTATTATTTTCGGACTTACAAGTAGTAAATTTCTCTATTCCCTTAATGCTTAGTTTATTTAATATTTTCTTTGTCTTTTGTAATATAATTTTCATATCTATTATCTCGGTAGCATTTATATGTAGCTATACTTGTACATGTATGTATTCACGACTTTTACACATATATTGTTAGTAACTGTTAACTATTTTAACTAAATATACATGTGCATACTATTGTCATTAATACAGTCAGTGTTACTATATAATGCAGTTGTTGTTTTACAGGGAAAGTACAGATAAGTGTGATAGAACAGCTTATGTCGGACTGGATCAACATGTGTTTACACCTAGATGAACAGCAATAGAAGGAGCACATTTATCAAATATGTGAAGAAGTCAACAACTGTATAAAACGAAAAATGTTAAAAAAAACGAATTAAATTCAATAATTATTTATCATACTGTTACTTCTAAGATCTCCGCTATGAGCCTGGTTAAGTTACTATTAACCAAATGAAAAATTCAGAGTTGCATCAAGCTTGAATGTTGTGTTAATACTTGCACAAATTGTTGAGGATTCTACCTCTACGGTCGTATCAAACTGCCACCAGGGAAGCTTTACATTCCTTGTTGATTTAGAATTGGTTACTATTATGTTGCATTAAACTTGCAGATGCAAAAAATGTTATTTGTTGACCCTGTAAGTCTCGTTCTTGTTTGTTTCCCTTCCGGAATTTTCGATGTAGAACGTATTGAAATCCGAAGACCGATCTGCATTTTTTTATTTACTTCCGGGAAATCAAAACGTGTATTACAATACAAAATCTTCTATTTTATGCTTTTTTAAAACATTTTTATTCTCTAAAACTAGATATCTGTCATTTTTCAAGTATCAAGCTTGAATGTTGTGTTAATACTTGCACATATTGTTGAGGGTTCTAACCCTACGGTCGTATGAAACTGCAACCCGGGAAGCTTTACATTCCTTGTTAAATTAGAATTGGTAACTATTAGGTTGCATGATACTTGCAAATAAAATAGGTGTGATTTGTTGACCCTGTAAATCTCGTTCTAGTTTCAGTTGCCCTTCCGGACTTTGAGATGTAGAACGTATTGAAATCCGAAGGCCGATCTGCATTTTATAGTTTACTTCCGGGAAATCAAAACGCTGTATCACAATGGTAGAAATTTTTGCTTTTGATAGTTTATACAGATGAACTTAGGTAAATGTACGTCATGTGTTCCGACTCACTTTAATTTATTTCAATGTTTATTACAGCTATTATGTTGGTAGATACACATTTGACGGACTTGTGTATTTTTCCTGATTTTTTTTTTTTTTTTGGGGGGGGGGATCAAACACAAAGCGTAATACATTTTTATTAAACGTACCCTCACTCAAAATTATTTCAATTAATGGTCGATGCTTTATCTTAATTTGATGCAGTTTTTGTTGATAATTTAATGTTTACTAATAATATTCCTAACCTAAATTGAAAATAGTAACTTTTAAGGTCATTAGCAACGGCAATAAAAAAAACAGGATTCACTTTTCCGCCTCAACTAAACGAGAGCGCGATTTCTATTGCACTCGTCGCGATAGGTTTCCGTCAGGTATAATATCTTACTGAAGAAGTTTACTATTTAATCTGTCTTGTAAACTGTAAGTGTATGTTTAAACGGCAGATAACAGAAAATCGACAAGAACGAATATTGCCGCAATCATCAAGTATCACACCGTAACAAATTTACAACATTGTAACACATTTACTACATTGTAACACATTTATTACATTGAAACACATTTATTATATATATCAAAACTAATACACATTGCAAACCATGTTACAGTTATTATTACAGTTACCAGGTTAATGTAATAAAAAGTTCTTGATATATTCGCCTGTACTTATCATGTAATATTGCTGAATAAACACTGTTTACACTAAAACTTAGTCTTGCATTTATTGCACCGTCCAACAGGTTACATTTGGTACAATATCACTGTTCTTCTGGCCAAAGATTTATTACAGTCCGCAAGCTAAAACGAAAAATGGAAAAGTAAATAAAAAATTGTCTAATTCTTTTTTTTTTAATTCAGGACTATTCAGGTTGCAAACGGTATTAAGAGTTGTACCTTCTGTACACTTCATGTCTTCATAACACACGCCCGCGCCTTTGTTGAAGATAACAAACGGTCATATCTCCCACAAAAGCTTTAACATCTATAATATTTTAACCATACACGTGGGGGTAAAGTTCACATTTTATCGTTGCTCAACACTAATATTATCAAAATGATGAAGTTTGGTCTTCATTAACTGGGTACATGTACAATGTACCTAATACTCATGCATAAAAGTAACTAACTGCAATCCCATATGTAATATATCAACGTTAAACAAAACAAAATGGAAATATCCATTCAATAATTAAAAAAGTCAATATTTCATCTTAAACAATGAATACCTTTTAGATTGTCTCATTAAATCAAAAGCATCGTTTACGTTGTCGAGTCCCATTCTATGAGTTATAAATTCATCCAGTTTTAAATCATTTTTGTTGTAACTTTCTATTAAGGTTGGTACGTCCTTTTTACCACGCCAATCTGTAGAATCGAGTAAAAATATATATTTAGACAATTCTTAAATGTGATTTATTCAATTTTAGTTCTAAGCTGTTTTCTAATTTCTCTATTAATTCTAAAGTCTGGGCAAAGTCAAACCAAGACAACCAGGCCTCGAACGGTAATAAAAAAGAACACCAATACAAAAAAAACATAATCCTGAGATAACAAATAGACAAACACAACAAAAAAAAACATGAAATATAACAAAAATACCATGTACAAACAAAAAAGGTAAATAAACAATCGGGTCACTTAAGACTGGTAGCATGGTCCTTACCCTACCATGCAGTACCCTTTATACAATGGTGGCCGCCTATTTCATGCAATATCGTCTTATTGAACACTTCAATGAGATATTTACCGAGGCTTACGTCCATAATTCTTTTATTATGCAAATCTGAAATCTGATTGAAAAAAGCAGGGATTTTCATAAGGAATCCAATAACAAAATCAAAATCGGAGCAAAAATAAACAAGAAGCTCACAGGAGACTGAATCTTTCACCTGGTTAATCCTTTGCCATTTAAGGGCAATTACTCTTAACAAGTTGTCCAACAATTTTGACTTGATGAAGACTTTGGTAGGACTTATCATAAGGATCATTTCATCAATTGAAAGATATTGGCTAAACCTAACACTTTTGGAGATATATGCAATGGTGGCCATGTTTTTTAACCGATCAAAAATCCAAACGTCATTTTATGCAGGATACTCTAAGAAACAATCATCTGAAGTTTCATCTGAATCCATTCAGTAGTTTCAGAGGAGAAGATGTTTGAAGAAATTGTTGACGACGACGACGACGGACGCCAAGTGATGGCAATAGAAAAAAGTTGATGTTTGGGGCATAGCCCAATGTCGTACCCTTTGAAGCATAAGTCTGTCGACGACGACAACATGGTGATACCTTTATACGACGGAAAAATGTTTCTGCAGTGATATAAAAACAACCGTCGAGTTAATTTCATTTACGTATATGTAAGGGTAAATTATTTGGAAATTTTATTACATCCATGGCATTTTGTAACTAGAAACAATGCCATGCTTACCTCCATAAACTGAGCCGGTTATAGTTTTGCCGAGTGATAACATTAGTGGTTGGGTACTAAGTTCAGCATCAGTTGGAGCAATACCCAGAATAATAGTTTTGCCCCATCCTACTCTTGTCGAGTCAAAAGCCGTTTTCTGTAATAGCATTGTAAAGATAGACCTACATGTACTTTGTGCTTGAACACCTAGTATATGAAAATATTACGTAATGTCATTTTGTTATGTGAGCAAAACCAACATGTCAAAACTGTTTATCATTAGTCTATGCAATTCATTTTAAAGCAACTAGAAATTTATCATCAATTTAATTTAAACCGTTATTCGTTTAAGACTTATAATAAGAATATGCATTGTGAAGTACAAATGCTGACATTTTTCATCCCGACGGAGTTGTGTTGTCTCTTTGACATATTCGCCATGTCCATTCTCGTTATGTAAGCATTGTTATTGTATTTAAATGCAAATGTAAGTCACCACTTTATGGAACAAATATTTTAATAGCTCTCTTTGATCAATTTATACTAAATGGTCAGACAATATCATATCGTAAAATGCGCAATACTCACCATGGCCTGTATATTTCCAATACATTCAAAAGCATAATCGAGTCCACCGCCAGTCATTCCTATCAACACCTCATGCAAAGGTTTTTCGTGGTCTTTTGGGTTAATTCCTTCTGTTAAACCAAACTTTTTACCTAAAGTGGAACCATTTATAATCTATAAGTGATAAATAAATAAGAACGAAAATGAAACCTAGAAATAACAGAAATAAGAATAAATTGAGAAATAAATCCAAACGTTGCGTCAATTGAAATGCAACGGAATAGAATAGTTACGCATATACAATGTATAATCCCATCATCCGCAGTAAGCAGTTCATGAGAAGATGCGCTGACATGAAACGACTGGACAGACGTACGGACGGACGAACAGACGGGAATATAACAATTATGAATCGCTTTACTTCTACCAAACTTTTATTTAATATACGTTTGTTTTCATTCCAATTTGTTCAATGGGCTGTTAATATGCATGTATTCTAAAGTAGTTCAATATTCTGATACTATACGAACCTAGTTCAAATTTGTCTGGATTCAAGTCTATTCCAATAATTTTTGACGCTCCGGCCTTCTTACAGCCCATAACCACAGAAAGACCTATGGGACCCAGTCCCCAAACTGCACAAGTTGAACCGGCCTCGACCTAGTTTAAGAATTCTTGCTTCAATGTTACGTATGCACTCTAACAAATTAGTCAACAACATACAATCATATATTATCATGCTAAATACTTTTGAAAAATTGACATAATAGTTTTCAGTCCTACTCTTTTACTTAAAGCTTTTAATTAATCCTCATGATTTACTTAGTTCATTTCACGTATATCAGCACTAATGCACAACAAATTTATAAAAAGAAAAGCAAGCAGTCCATATGTTTAATTGAACTGATGTTACCTTTGCTGTGTTTAAGGCAGCCCCGTAACCTGTAGCTATACCGCATGCCAGAAGGCATACTTTGTCTAACGGCGCAGTTTGGACAATCTGGTGATATAAACAAAACAATGCACTGTGTATACACAAACATATTAAAAACAGCTAGGTTAACTGCATTAAAAGATTTGACTAAAAAGCATAGTTTATACTCCAACACCCAGCACGAACGTCACTAAACTTCATATGTCTGACTAGTAAATTGCAGATCGTTGAACAAAGCATAGCAACATTTCTAGTTTACCACTAATTACGTCACCTTATTCGCGGATGGGAAATCAAGGGAACCATGATTCGATCCATAAGCAAAATAATTTAATTCAAGAGACAGTAAAAACTGACTGCATACACAACAAAGAACATGACAAAACAGAAAATAACACCTACAAATAAACAAAAGTAAATGAGAGACCCGGATTCCGAACTCTTGAAACAACACCAGAGTTGCTAATAAAATGCTAAAAAAAAATAATAAGAGGAAAGAAAAACTATGACCCGGTGAACAAATCGGTTCTCATGGTCAATCAGGATACGCCATAACGATCCACGACTTCATGATGACGACCATGTTCATTTTTAATTTTGTAGGTGACTTTAATCTTGTAGCAACATAACCCTGTTGTAAGAAGGCCTAGTTGTAAGAAGTCTACCGCGATACAAAAAGTTTGCGTAGGTACAGCAAGCTCTGGCATAACGTATGAGTTATGATATGAAAGTGCCGAAGAGATGTTGTCACAGATAAATTTAAAGTAAATCTGACGATACGGAAAACGAAAAGTAATTTGGGCTCTACCAAATTTCATTAAGGTTATATTATACAATGGCATGACTATAGTTGCTTGTTTATTATTATAAGTTTAACATTAACTCAAAAAAGATTTTATACATTTTATACACAGTATTTATTAGCTTTCATTTTCAAATAATTAAATATTTCTTTTCTAGGACAATTTTATTTTCGTACAGAAACTTTGGAATATAAATAAAAAAATGATTCTCATACTTCAGAGTAACAGTAGTTACATTGTTCCATGTAGGAAATTGGCAAATTGAAAGATTTTCTGACCCAAATACCGAATATGTCGATCAATGCTGATTTTCTTTACTACAAATGTTTGGTAAAACGGCCAATATTTAGTGTCAGTCTCTGTAAGGATTAGGCAGTCGGTGAAACATGGTATGAATAAACCCATCATTTTGATAGTGTAATTTGACTATTTGTACCAGTGATGCAGAGATCAAATAATGGTCTATTCAAATAGAGAAAGTATTCTTGAGTGATATTACATTGTCAGACCTGGGGAGTTTTGACATGCATGTTTCTGATTTTTCCAATTTTGCCTGATTCCTACAAGCACTTACACTTAACTTGTGAAAGTGGGAAATACATGCGCATTTCCTATGCTATGTTGGTATGATGGCTTTTTTTCAAAGATGATATTTAAAGTTCTTTTTAAGATGAACTGTTTCTAGAGAAGCAGAGGACGCTTACTCTTCCGTTGCACCTGCTCCATGCTCCCAGTTTTGAGTCCGAGTTGCTCATGTCCTTTTGTTTCTTTATACGTAATATTGTGGTTATTTCATGCTCTTTTTTGTGTGTGTCTGTTTTCCCTGGATTGTGATCTTTTGATTTTCGCTAGAATCTTGGTTCCCTTGATTACACGTTAACGTAATGTCGATTTAACGTTAATATATGCACTTACTTAAAAATCCTTATTACTCGGGGTGGGGGGGGGGGTTGTTAAGTTGCAACTTTCAATTGCAGGCCAGACAAAATTTTTAAAAAAAATTTAAAAAAAGAACAATTCTGACCAGAAAAACCCAAGTAACAGACAAATTGATGGACATATTTATACACTAGTATTTCATGAATGGGCATATTCACCTTACAAACCGACATTTCCGGAAGAACTACGTATTGACTAAATGTTCCGCATGTTAAAAACTTTGAGAGCTGTTGTCCATTACACGTGAATCTGGTGCTTCCATCATTATGCATGCCCATTTGATATGCTGGTCTGGAAACAAAATACAAAATAGTTTTTGGCCCTTTATTGCTAACCGTCTGATCAGTAAATGATTTACTAGATTCAATATAGAATGATTAGTAAGTTGGGATCTGGGTGTTAATATTCTTGGCCTCTAATATATAATCCATTTTTTTTTGTGTGTGCAGATTCCCAATAGACAAATTAAGAATATCGGTCCTACTCATGTTGAGACAGAATACCTTAGTGTAAATATTAAGAGATAATTCAATGTCTTGAACAATTTGACTAAATACTGTTTTATATATGATAACTTGTTTTACCATATTGATTGATTGCTTGATTGTGGTTTAACGTCTTTGGCAGATATTCCGTCCATCTCAAGATGCAAACGATTGACTCATCGAACAGACCCTGGTATGTACAAATCGACACCCTGACTCGATTTTTTTATTGTGCTAGTTAAAAGATGCAACAGCAATAGTATACATTTATTAAGAAAAACAATGAAACCTGTCTCGAACTCCTTTTAGACTGTATGATTTGTTCAGTGTAAACGGGTGTTCATTTTACATAGCTAGGTTCAAAATATATTTTAAAACTGACATAATGGAATTTTAGATGTGTCTGGTTTAAACAGATTTCCAGATTATGGAATGTTTTATTTAGATAGATTCCATTATACATATAATGCATGCGATGATATATCGAACACATGGAGATATAAGACATCATTTTGCTGTTATCTGTTTATGGTAGTATATGGAATGTGAAAGAAAAATAAATACTACCATACCCCTTAATAAAATGAAATATACATACCCAAGAAAACAATCACAGACATTGGTTTTACCACTTTTACATGCGACACATTTATCACACTGAGGAATATACATCGGTATGACGTGGTCTCCTATGTAAAGATATAGATCTCAGATAACTACCTCACAGATTCTGTAATGATGCTTTCTATATGATAGGTGATATAAGATTCAGGATAGGTACAGAAATTAAAAAGGGTATTCAAATCCAGAAGTTAATAAAGGGAGTTCCGACCCAGAAGTTAATAAACGGTGTTCCAATCCAGAAGTTAAAAAAGGGGGTTCCGATCCAGAAGTTAATAAAGGGGGTTCCGATCCGTGGAGATAAGGGAGAATCGAAGCATCATAAACATTTCAAGCATTATCGATGTCCCTTCGGAGAGTACATTTACCAGGATAATGCCCTAAAAATTAGCAACTACTATAGATAATACATCAGGAAGGTAGCAAAATTCAAAGTGGTTTTATGTGCTTGACATTGGGCATTCAAAATCTGGAAATATATGTAAAACTAATATTTTTAAATGATGTACATCAGTGTCTATGCTTAATGCAAACCTGTAATAGAACGAAGTTGAATTTACTGATATATCTAAAAAAATCTTGTCGCTTTTTCTAGAAATCTTGATGGTTTTTGTCGCTTCCTGACACTTCTAGTCGTTAACCAGTGAGACCGGTATACCGTAGTGTTCGTAAGTTTCGGACAAAGGCTTACTCTTATGGCATGTCGGAAACGAAAAAAAAAGCATCTGAATTTAAAAAAAAAAACATTGAAGACCATATAATAAACGCTTTTTAGTAGAGAAGATACGAAAATACCGAACTTTGTATGGGAAGCCCCGAAAGACGTGACTACCTGTCAGACTTAAATCAGGCCGTCAGTGCTTCCAAGCTATGACTTTATTTCGCATTCAATACCGTTATGAGGACTACATCCTCTTAAATTTTTGTTATGTGCCAGTATAAAATTAACGTAAGTTCATAATAAGTGAATATGATCAGTGTTGCAGTGTTGTATCAAGGCCATAAACGTTTTTTTTTTTCTACAGAGGCCACGGTTATGACCAGCAAATATAGATAATGAAAGCATAGCCCCTCCAGTGAACGAAATTCAATATTAAAATATGATTACCAGCTTTAAACTGTGTAACTCCTTCACCAACACTTTCTACGACACCAGCCCCCTCATGTCCTAGAACTATAGGAAACCTACATTTGGCAGTTCCATTCATCATGCTAAGGTCACTGTGACATACACCCGTATACAGAATCTATAATTAAACGTAGAGATAAAGATTGATTAAATCAAACTGTTAAAATGAATACCACATCAATCTGATAATGAGCTATAGTCTTGAACCAAGGAAAGAGGACACCAGCACATATAAAGATGTCCCCCCAAACATTCCCATCGTCACAGGATGTCTCAAAATCAGTTTCTTCGGCTCCATGATTTTTTTTTCAAATTCCTATTTTTTTTTCTTTAGTTTTCGACGGGCGGTCATCTTGAAATAGCGACCATTTTTTTAATTTCAATACGGCTGTTCGGAAGCCTCTGTTATGACCTATTTTTGAACCAAATATCAAGTCTCTACCATTTTTTTCCTATATTTATGATTTTTTTTCTTTAAAAGAGTAATCAAGGGAACCAAGGTTACAGCAGAAATCAAAAGAATGCAATCCAGGGACAAAGACCAGACATGGAAAACAGACATACACAGCAAAGAACACAAAGTAACTAAAATAATACGCACAAAGCAACAAGTCCGGGGTAAACGAAACAGTAAAGGAAAACTACGGTGGCCATGTTTGAAAATACCAAAAACCAAAATATTACTACGTTTCGTTTGAGGAACATAATTACTGAACCGACAAACTCTAGGTAATAGCAAAAATGAAAGTCCGTATAAGTAATGGCAATATTCAGGTAAAACCGTAAAGTTGGAGACTACCAGAATGATCCTGACTTGGAACAGACCTTTTCGGTGGCACAAGATTTATAGGACGCTAAACCTCCTCTCGCTTCCATTACATTTAACTATTTTTGGTATAATTTATTGCAATATGAACGGACAGAATAAAATTGACACCGATCAAAATCTGTAAAATCAGTTACTTTAGTCAAAATAGGACATAAGATATGGACAATAAATAATTGAAATTAAAAGGATCTAAATACAATTAAAATACAGGTAAAACAAAGAAGACACCAACTTCAAAATAAGTCTTGAACTTTGTAGGGAAGACACGTCAAGTTCAAATTAATTAAATAAAATTATTGACATTTAGAAAATCCATCAACTATAATCTCTTTCTCAGAAACGAATATTACCCAATTAATTCTAGATTAAATAGGAAATAAAACGTAGAAAGGTGGGGTATGAGACGTAATTTTTTAACGTTGGTCTAAGAGCCTGCACGTCTCCGGTAACAGTGATGCATTAAGTAGTCAGAGTAGTGGTTTCTTGCTTTGGCATATCTTATAATAGCTGATAAATATAAACACTACACGTATATGCAGGGGAAGGTGGTATATTACTGCACTAGAAATTTATAATCGTCTCGTTCGTCAAATGAATTCGAGAAGAAGGTTAAAAAAATGACGTGGAGAAAGACAAAGTAAGGTTTACTCTGCTGAAACATCGTGTCGATTATTTCCAATTGACAATTCCACAGGCCAAATATATAAATAAAATAAATTGAATAAATGAACTCGTATCGCCACTTTTCGTCTTAAAATGTCATATATAATTTATTACAGCACGTGTTTCGTCTACTGACAATATTTATTTATATGAACAACTGAATGACCTAGCTACATTATGCTAAATATTTAAGATATTTAGGTACATGTATGTGTAAATGTGTATTTACCTTGATTCTGACTTCTCCCGCTTGAGGAGGTGCAACTTCGATCGTTTCGATCGAAATTGGTTTGTCCACTTCCCATGATACACCAGCTTTGCACTGAATGGGCTAAAGTGGTAAAACAAGACATTATATAAGTAATTTTATATAAAGTAACTTTTGATATCTCATATATTGAATGACATGTTATTATAATAACGATGTTATATAATCTGCACTTTCCAGTCTGGTTCGCTCTTCTTTGTATTTTCCTAATCGTCTTTAACTGCTGGTCGTGTTGCATGTGTTACCTTTTAAAATCGATTACAAATAATATTAAGTTAATTATATATGATAAATCAGATACTTTTACCGGGCATTCTCTTCGGGTCAAAGCGAATTATTATATCAGTTTTGTTTAATCAGTGCACTGTCATTATACTGAAAAAAAAATTAAACAAATCAGAAAAATAGCATACGTTTAGATTTGAAGCGACCATATCTTGCAAATGTCTCCAAATTGAAGTATGTGGGGTCATAAAGGTTAACACATTTTGATTAATTGGATATATCTCTGTATACAAATGATACAAATCAATACAATTTAAAAGGAACAAATCGGTTTCAAAAGAACAACAGGCCGTATGTTCACAGTGTTGGGGTTTGATATAGCATAGTATGGAACGCCGTAACTGTCTTCTCGGGTCAATTACATTTATATGTGGTGCTGTTTTCTTTATATTCGGTACTTTCTTATTTATATATGGTTGTATTATCTTTATATGTAGTGATTTTATCTTTATATGCGGTGGCTTTATCTTAATATGCAGTCAATTGACCTTTATATGCGGTGGATTTATCTTTATGTGCGGTGGTTTCATCTTTATATGCGGTGGGTTCATCTTTATATGCGGTAGTTTTATTCATATATGCGGTGTATTTTTCTACATCTGCACTATTCTTTATATGATGTTTATACATCTTTATATGCTGTTCAATCTTCATTATATGCTGTAAAAAGCTTTGATTACCTCATTGCAAGGCTTACATATTCGGAACTTTGAAACATGATCAATTTTGCACAGCACAATGTAAAAAGAATGGAGGAAATACGGCAAGAATTAGGCTTCTTCGAGAATCTTGTAGAATCATTTTAAAGGAAAAAATAGCACCCGACATTATTGGATTTTTATCTATTTTTGAAATGGAATAGTTAGGCGTAGTGGATATAAATCGGAAACGATGAAATTTCGTCTGAAATATTTGCCTTATGGATGTCTAAAACCAAGTAAAAATGGTGGAAATTTCGAGATTCCAAAAGAATTACTTGAAAAGTTATTAGAAAGCAACTTCACAATAATTATGGACATCAGTAAGACTCTTTCGGTCTCTGAATGTTCTGTGTATAGAAATATGAGGATGTACAAGTTAAGCAAGCATGACTTTGATGACGCTGAAGATGATGCAGTATAGACCTGGTAGTCAAACAAATCATGCATTAAGAAATTCCTTCATAGAGGAGAAGTGATGATAGGTCAGCTTTTGTGGCAGAAAAACACGAAGGCTTGTATTCCGTTAATTTCTCGCAAACCGTTACACAATTTTATTGGTGATAACGTTTTACAATTTCCTGCGCAGATATTAATCGACCTTCTTTTGTCAGACATTAATCTCCAGTCTCCTATTCACTACGTTAAGGACAGACCATTTAACTTGGAAAGGGGGAGGTTTTTTTTTTTGCGTGAAAATTATTTTATTTTATTTTATTTTTTTTCATTTGGCGGAATTAAATTGTAGCTTCATTTGAGGTGATATATCCACATACCAAATATCAGCACGATCATGTAGTTAATCTAAAAAAATTTTTTTCAGGTTTCATAATTCCAACTTAATGACAGCCTACATGACGAAGCTAGATGAAGACAAGCGCGAAGAAGTCGACGACGAGTTTATAACGTGGATGTTGTCATTTGTGGCATATACGCACAAATCACAAGCTAAGACGATGGCGGTTTGTCATTGTAGGAGGCATCGATTAAGAAAATCAAATACTGAAGTGTTCAAAGTCGCTAATCGTGAAATATTCACTGTCACTGATTTTGGCATACTTTCAACATCCGAAATGATACAAATGCGATATGTTCTAAAATCGGGTCAATTCTGCTAAAATCTTGGTTCCCTTAATATAATTGCGAACTTTTTCGTAACCGTTATGACCCGAATGGCTATGTATAGATATCGGTGTCCTGAAAATATATATGACCTTTTTATAATCAGTTGTAACGAACGGCTGTGTTTGAATCGGAAACCGGGTAATATTACATAAACTCAACGCTAACTTATCATTACCTTTTAATATAAACTTCCTGTTCTAATACAAGCTAAAAATATAGACATGTGTATGATATTTAAAAAACAAGTACTATCATTAAAAAAAAGATAGCCGACGCAGTAAAATTTGTTCTTTTTACTTATAATTTTCATCAGGAAATAACGCACGGCACGCAATTTCAATTTCCTTTTATCGAACCCCACTAAGTTATCAGTATTTGGCCAAACGGGAAAAAGAACTGCAATCAGGTGACTTGCGTTTCCATAGAAGAGTGTCCTTAAGGTCAAAGGGTAAAAAGCGATGCTATACCGAAAAAAGGTACGTTGTAGCGATCTTTGAGTCGCCTATGATATTGACCAGTGAAACAGATTATGAACCCGATTAAGCAGCTGGCAATGAATATTCATAGATATCGGGGCGTGCTAATGTTTATGACCTATATAGTCTTGTAACGAGCCTCACTGCCTGAATCGGAAACGGTAAAGTTCAAAGCTTACCGTTATTATGCGTTTTTTGTCCATCAGCCCTCGGATTTTTACCATTATACTCTGCTACTTTAAGATTTTCCATTCCTTTGTCCGATTTAACTCTCAAAGGAAGACCAAACTCTTGCACACCTTTCTCGATGCTAACCCCCCCCCTCCACCCCCCGTATTGTTTCTGAAGAACGACTGAGAGGTAGACGATGTGCTAAAAAATTTGGATACTAGTAAAGCATTAGGTCCTGATCTGATAAATCCCCGCTTGTTAATATATGTAGAAGCAGCTTCGGTATTAAAGTTTCCATTATGTAAAATTTTTAACTGGTCACTCTCATCCTCTGAATGGAAGAAAGCAAATGTAACGCCCATTTTTTAAGAATAATCACCCAAGTGAAGTGAAAAATTATAGACCAATTTAATTATTATATATTCTTTCTAAATGCTTTTAAAGATGTGTCTATAAACACGTCCACATTGTTTTGTTGAAAAACAAGAATACTCCAAGTCAGTACTATGCGTTTACAAAGGGTGATTCATGTGTAAATCAATAAGTTTTTCGAATGATATTGGTCGCTTATAGTAGGATTAATATTCTAAGAAAAATGCGTTTCATTCTTGATAGAATCACCTTAGAGAAAATGTATTTTTCTTTTATACGGCCAATTTTAGAATGTGGTGACGTTATTTGGAACAACTCGACAATGTCCTTAGTTAACAAGCTAGAAAGTGTTCAGATATAAGCCATGCGAATTGTGACGGGAGAGACCAAATTAACATCTATCAATAAACTTTGTAAGGAAACGGGATGGGAAAAACATTCGGACAGAAGGGAAAACATAGACTCATATCATTACATAAAATTATCATCAAGGAAACTCCAGAGTATTTGCAACCGTTAATTCCAAACTCGGCTGATTCATTTTTGCGCGGGTATTATACTAGACAATCACAAAATATTTCAGAAATTCGCACAAGAACTAACTTCTACTCTGAATACTTTTTGCCTGCAAGAGTCAAACTGTGGAACAAACTTTCTCATAATACCTGGAGTTCTAGCTCCACTAACATTTTTTGATATTTGGTATATGAGTATATCACCTCAAATGAGGGTACAATTAAATTTCGCCAAATAAAAAAAAATTAAAAGAATTTTAAAAAGAAAAAAAGCCCCCTCTCCCTTTTCAAGTTAAATGGTCTGTCCTTAACGTAGTGAATAGGTGATTGGAGATAAACGTCTGGCAAAAGAAATTTAATTAATATCGCGCATGAAATTCTAAAACGTTAGCATCAATGTAATTGTGTAACGGTTTGCGCGAAATTGACGGAATAAAAAAAGCCTTTGTGTTTTTTTCTGCCGTAAAAGCTGACCTATCATCACTACTCCACTTTGCGGTAACTCCTCCATGCATGATTTGTTTGACTACCTGGTCAAGTGTATCATCTGCAACGCCATCATAGTCATGCTTGCTTTACTCGTACATCTTCATTTTTCTATACACAATATTTTCAGAAACCGGAAGAATCTTGCTGATTTTCATAATTGTAAAGTTGCTTTCTTATAAGTTTTTAAGTAATTCTTTCGGAATTTCGAAATTTCAACCACTTTTACTTGGTTTTCGACTTCCTTAAGGCTAAAATTACAGACGTACTTTCATCATTTCCGATCTATATCCACTACGCCTAACTGTTCCATTTCAGAAATAGATAGAAATCCAATTATGTCGGGTGCTATTTGTCCCCCTTAAAATGATTCTACAAGATTCTTGAAGCCTAATTCTTGCCATATTTCCTCAATTCTTTTCACATTGTGTTGAGCAAAATAGATCACGTTTCAAAGTTCCGAACATTTAAGATTGATTGATTGTTGGGGTTTAACGCCCGAGCAGCAATATTTCAGGTATATTCAGGTGATGAACATGAAATGGATGATGAAATGAAAAAAAGGGATGGGACACAAGGATAATTGGGTCGTCAAATTTTGATTGTCACAAGATAAAAGGGAGGGATGGGTAGGGTTGGGCAATTTAGCCTCATGTGGTGGAGAGCAAAGATTCCTACTCCCATCGAATACCAAAGCAGGGTTCTTCAAATTGCGAGTAACGTGGCATCTTTCCCAACACGGTGCACCACTATGGTTTGCGATCAGGTTTTTTGTATTATAGCCTGACAACCCCAGTATGTAGCACACCAGGAGTACCCCATTCCACCACCTGGGGCACACATCCCAGTTGCTCTGTGGGCAGAGCGCCATAGCCCCCGGCTAGTGTTCTGAGCACTATTTAGTCGCCTTTCACGACAAGCTTAGCGCTGCTGCAGGCCTATTCTATAAATGTTTCATGTTATCTTACTTAAATTTATAATATGATTGTATGCCCATTCGTGCCCATAATTGGCATTATAAAGAACTTTGAACCTTGCTCGAAGAGAACAGTTGCACCATAAATATGAGAATATTGTTAAACCAAATTGGGAACGACAATTATTAAAAATAGACATACACTATATACTATGTATACACAAGACCATGTTAAATGAGACTTAGTCAACATTAGAACGAGATAGATATTTAATTTACTATTCGCCCCAAAATGAATATAACAATGTATTATTTTGTTCAGAAATTTTAAGTTTTGTAGTTTTAAGCTTACCTTGCAAAATTTTACCAATAGATACAAATTAAATCGTTTTGCATACCTGTCCCGTAGAATCTACCATTTTCAGGGCGGTTACTGTGTGATCCTTGTCAATGTATTTATAGAAATGAAAATGAATTGTGTACATCTAGTATGTACCCTACGGAAGCGTATTTGGGTCATCCTTTATTGTATTTTTTTTCAAATTGTCGACATTAATCTTGTAATTATCAACTTTAATATTTGAATTTCCAAATTTAATCTTTTAAATATCAACTTTAATCTTGGAATTATCAACATCAATATCGGAATTATCAATGAGCGTCGGACAAATGAGTGTCGGATTTATGAGTGTCGGACTATCTATGTTATCCATAATGTCATCAAACCAGAACAAAATTCAAACTCGTCATGATAAAACTATATATCACTTCAATATCTTCACGACGAAAACAGGCGCAAAAAAAAATTGCCGGCAATCATACTTCGTTTCCTTTTTAAAATAGATGTACCCAATGGCATGCTGATTTTAATATGTTTTAAGTTATCAATATTTTTAAGGGCGATTTATTTTTTTTCCTATTCTTCCTATTTTTAGGTCAAGGACAACCCCCTCCTCCGGTCAATTGTACCTCACCTTACAATCCTGGATCCGCCCCTGAATACAAAGGTATGGTTGAATCGTCATAATATTTAGTTATCCAGTGACGGAAACCTTTGTATAATATAAAGTATTGGAAACCGAGATAATGCCACAAGTCCGACGCTCATTGGAAATTCCAAGATTAATGTTGATAATTCCAAGATTAAGTTGATAATTCCATGATTAATATAAAGTTGATAATTCAAAGATTAATATAATTAAACGTTAATGATTCCAAGATTAAAGTTGGAATTTCCAAGTTTAATGTTGATAATTCCAAGATTAATGATGATAATTCCAAGATTAAAATCGACAATTTGAAAAAAAAAATTAAAACAAGGATGGCCCTAATACGCTTCCGTAATGTACACATGCACGTAATCATTTATTATCAAGATTACCCGGCCACTTATCCATCGTGTTAGTGTGATCTATAGAATTTCAGTCAAACTTTATTTTTAAATACAGGTAAGTAACCTTTAATACACACGAAATCACATGATATTATGGACTCGTGACAGTGCTATGTAAGTCACACTTTGATGCTGTTTTTATTATATCCTGTATAAAATGTAGCAGTAACGTGGTAGATGATGAAAAAAAAACCAAATAATAGCTTTTCTAAAAAGTTTGCCGTCTCTTATCTGATCTAATGTTAATAATATAATTTTATGCATTTTTTTATAACGAAACTTTTGGTATTTTCATTGCATACCTTATACTACACTAAGTATCTTTTTTTACAAACGCCCAATGTAGAAAAAAAATCTGTGAAATGTTGCTGTATCGTGTATTTTCCACAGGGGGTCACTTTCGTTAAAATTGGGTACTGGAGCTGGAAAAAACTACCCCATTCATATATATGCCTGGCATGAAAATCAGTCCAATGCATATATATTTGTTCAGCGCGAAAAGCATACCCATTCATGATAATATATTCTACCACTGTTTGAATTAATAAACAAAGGTAAGAAAATCACATAGTTGCTTAATCTTTTGAACAAATCCCTTACATCTGTAATATAATTATCAGTCGATTCCGTATATCTCCGTATACATGTTTTCAGGTTTTTACATTGAAAATATTTTTAAACATACACAGGATTAGTCCAAATTTCCTCTGACCCTGCAACCCTCCTCTTTTTTATTTGGATATTGATATGTCGGGTTGGGTTCATGATCAGAACGATGTATCATACAAAAAGTTGGAGATTTAGCGGTACCGCGGAGTATCGCCCTTCAACCGCTTGTAACGACTTTCAAAATAAAATTGTGCATGTCAAACATACCTAGTTCGATTCCGGAATCATTTTCCTGTATGCTGATACCAAATTTGCTACAAAAATTACATTTATTATTGAAGTTTCGATAATTTTCCACGAGAGACCCTGTTTTGTACACATTTTGAACCGTAATTGAGAGTAGGCGGAGCTTGTTACTTTTGGAACGGAAGGGTAGCGGACACGTAGTTTTTCAGCAGAATTTTGAAATGTTCTGTTAGATTCCGGTTTTAAAAATCGTTTCTGCTCCGTTCCGTTCCAAAGGTAACAAGCTACGACTACTCTTATTACGGTTCAAAATGTCAACAAAACAGGGTCTCTCGTGGAAAATTATCGAAACTTCAATAATAAATGTAATTTTTGTAGCAAATTTGGTATCAGCATACAGGAAAATTATTCCGGAATCGAATTAGGTAGGTGTGACATGCACAATTTCAACTTGAAAGTCGTTACAAGCGGTTGAAGGGCGATACTCCGCGGTACCGCTAAATCTCCAACTTTTTGTATGGCACATCGTTCTGACCCCAACCCGACATATCAATATCCAAACAAAAAAGAGGAAGGTTGCAGGGTCAGAGGAAATTCGGACTAACAGGATAGTTCTGTCTTTTTCATTAATTGACTTTCTCCTCTATGTAAATTATAACATTTCCTTTTCTATTGTTCATGTGTACTTAATTTAAGAGCCACCATCCCGTGCCTTGTGTGGATTCTCATCACATTTTAGCCAAACCAGCGACTTGACTAACTAGCAATCGTTATTTTCATCACTGTTAGCGATGTTAGGCGTTTAGCTTTTGATTATTTATCTCGTCTTGCATGCGAGATGGGAATAACATACTGTAAATAAAAACAAAACTTCCTTGATCGAGTAATAAATTTACGATTATATGTCTCACGGTGTTATATTTGTATTACAAAGTGAAAAAAAAAACATCCAACACACAATGAATTTTGCTTTGGATTAAAAAGAGTAATGTAGGGAATTCTAGCGGAAATCAAAAGAATGTAATTCAGGGACAAAGACTAGACATGGAAAACAGACAAATACAACAAAGAACATAAAATGACCAAAATAATACATACATATACCAAGTAACAAAATTAAATCAGCAACTTGGACTCCACTAAAAACTGGGAGCATGGACCAGGTGCACCGGTAGGGTAAGCGTCCTCTGCTTTTCTAGAAACACCTGGCGAGTTGCTCATTATAAGTCAAGTCCAGGGTAGACGAAACAGGAAAGAAAAACTATGACACATTGAGCAAATCAGTTTTTATGGTGCTAATGGGTATACCGTAACGATCCACGAGTTCATGACGAATTAAGAGAATGTTAAAGCAGAGTTTTATGTAACAAGCTTGCTCATCGTGAGCTTAGTTTTTCTGTTGTCACGGATTTGTTCTCGTGTCGTTTTAACCAATTGCTTGTATCATTATCCTAACATATAGACGCGGATCCAGGATTTCATGTTATAGGGGTGTAAACAGAACGAAATGTGGAGAAGAATTTGCGAAAAATGAAGATTTCGTGCAAAAATAAATATCCCCAAATCCCCGGAACGTTCATCCTTTGATCAGTGCCTGACATGTGTTGGATATTGTTAAGTAGAAAATGTCAAGTTTTGATTTATAACCGATTAAGTATGATGTGGCGAAAATTGCATTCTTACGTACCCGTTCTTATTTTACTTTACTCTTGAACGATCTTTTAAAATGCATGTAAAAAAGCTGATATTTCAGTCAAGATCATTGTTTTCAATGTAACTGCTTTGGTCACTAATAATGCTGTGGTAATGTATTGGAATACATGTAGTTATAACGTTTTATTTTTCAAAAGGAGCCAAAGATTCCAGAACTCGCCTCATTTAAACATAAATCGAGGAGCTATCATAATATTTTAACAAACATACGTTGCTTTCAGATTTCATGTACTGTGCTTAAACGACAAATCAAGACTAATACCGGTAAGATTGAAACAGATTTGCCTGTCTATATATGTTTTTGTGAATATATGTGCCACTTGTCGTCTGTGGACAGTGCGTGATTACTTCCATTTTACTGAATCATTATTGATGTAGTTTTCTTATGCCACCTACACATAATTATCCTTCTGTCATGTAGAAGTCAAAGTTGTTAAACAGTTATTCATACAACACACTAAACATATATACATGTATATCCCAAATCATTGAAGAGCTGATAATATAAAACGCCATGAAATATAAAACCCCTTTATTTATTAAATCAATATACTGAATAAAGAAACTATAATATCAACATATACTCCCTAACAATGTACATGAATACATTAATATACCGGTACATTATTCAAAACGCTATCATAAGGAATCTGTTGTGTCCCTTTTTTGTCGCCAAAAAATAAAAAAAAGAAATGTACAATAAACATAGCGATAGAGAAAATAAATTACCAATGCGCATGACATTCAGGCACTGCCAATAGTAGAGGTGATTCATGGTTCAGAATTTTACTCACCAAACAATGAGCTTTTTTAAGCTGTGACGTATCAAACGTAACTTAGGACATTTCTGTATACAGATCTGTATTTGTGAGACACTACTGGTCTCGCACTAAAATCAACATTACTCTTGCATACAATGTATATTTTTTATCTCAAAATGACGAATTAATTAAAGACTGGTTATGTTGTCTGTTCGTGTTTCTGAATGAGAAATAAAAATGCAATTGGTAGATTTTTGACTTGCATACATCTCCTGTCTGATTTGAATAATAATGAAGAAAGGTATTCAATAATAATGCAAGCCCTTGTGCACACTGTACATGGTATAATATTACCATCATGGTTACTGTTTCTATTGCCATAGATCTATTACAGTCCTCAAGCTTCAAAAGAAAAAAATAACGATAATTAGTTGTTATACCTAGTCGATCGTTATTTGTTTGTGAAAAATAACAAAAATGTACATGAAGCCAATGTTTGTGTAGATGTATCAAATGTAATGTAAGAATTTTCCAGAAAGTCAGCATTTGGGTGTATAAACGTCGTCCCTGTCCCCAAAGGGAAGTATCGTGTGTATAAACGTCGTCCCTGTCACCAAAGGGAAATATCAATGTATAAGCATCGCCATTGTCATCAAAGGGCCACATCGTGTGTATAAACGTCGTCCCTGTCACCAAAAGAGCCATATCGTGTGTATAAACGTCGTCCCTCTCACCAAAGGGCCATATCGTGTGTATAAACATAATCCCTGTTACCAAAGGATCACATCGTAAGTCTCATTAACTGTCGACATATAGTTGTATATTTTTCACATGTGACGTTGACTTTTGGTAAACAATTATATCAACATACATAAAAGTTACATATGTTCAAATTCACTTCTTTCTCAAATCCAAAGATTAAACGAAATGAAGACCTATAATGCCAAGTCGGGAATCTTGGATCTTTTTCCGATGTCGTAAAGTGTTTGTTGCTGTCTCTTTTTCAACATTACAAGGATGTAATATCCTAGACTGATTTAAAGCAACAACATCACTTTCTTTTAGCATTACATATGTAATTAGAATATATCATTATTTCTCATATTTATAATTATTATCTATTGAAATACTAAATGATGCCAAATGGATGTCTGCTAAAAGTAAAAAATGAACAATTGTCGACAGTAGGTAGTAAATTTACGTACAACTCCACGAGTTGAGTGCAGCTGAAAACTACCTTTTAGTTTGCTTCAATAATGTGAAAGCATCGTTAATTTTGCTAAGTGCCATTCTATGGGTTACAAACTCATCTAGTTTCAAATCGTTTTTGTCGTAGCTTTGTAGTAAAGATGGCACGTCCTTTTTACCACGATACCCTGAAAGAAAAAATGACACAGTTTTTTTTTTAAATTATTAGTATAAAACCCCATGACCTAACTACATCATTGTTTTTTTTAATAAGACAAAGTTTACAACAAACTGACGGGCATAAACATACCTTGTATGTTACACAATTGTATTCTCACGAAACAGATAAGGACAAGTCATGAATACAGCATACAAGTAATATGAAATGGGTGAAACCGGAAATGCACATGAAGAAATATGAGTCAATACAATAAATTAATCTCGGAGCTGTTTGATCCGATGATCCAACTTTTCACTTGTTCCATTGTCAGGCTATTGATTGTCTCCCATTTAGCTCCATTCGGAAGCATTTTAAAGAAAGTACCCAGAAGACAAGAAGAAATACTATAACTAAACTACAGATACAAAAGTAAGTAGAAATGATTTTGTTATTTTTCTTTCCTGTTCTCTAAGGTGGCAAGTTATTAAAATAACATGTAAGGTTTAAGATGCCTTGAAACCGACTACAGTGATTTAAAAATGTTTGGTTTCGGAAGTGTCTCCGTTTAATCAGGATTATGTTTCCTCAGTTGTAATAAATAATTTAATATAACGTCAAACCTCCAAAGACAGAGCCTGTTAAAGTTTTCCCGAATGTAATCATGAGTGGATTGGTCTTAAATTCAGCTGCACTTTCGGCGAGACCAATAATGACAGTTTTGCCGTATCCAAATCTTGTACAATCATAAGCTTGTTTCTAAAATTATAATTTTAAATGTTAGAACTTGTTGAAATACATGTAATCATATCATTCCAATAAATGTTGACAATAAGCCAATCTCCAAATATAAGTACATCAGAATCGTTGATATTGACATTTTAATTAAGGAATGTTTCTATTTTTGAACTGTTATCTGAAATGACGTAAAAATAAAACAAGAAGTAACTTTAAAAATAAAGATAGCCGACGCAGTAAAATCTTGTTCTTTTTACTTTTAATTTTCTACATTTCATTAAAAAAACACATGGCACGCAATTTCGATGCCGTTTTTTTGAACGCCACTAAGTTAACAGTATTTGGCCAATCGGGAAACAGAATTGCGATTATAATTCCACTTATAAACCGCAATAATTTAATTTCTAATGGGTTCAGATCAAATATTAACCAAGTACTATCTTTAAAAAAAGATAGCCGACGCAGTAAAATTTTGTTCCTTTAATTACTTCAAAGTTTCTTCATTCAAAGTTTCTTCATTTGTGTCAGCCACGTGCGGATCCGGGTGTTAAAAGAATAGGCCCGCAGCAGCACTGAGCTTGTCGTAAAAGGCGACTCAAAATCCTGGCCGGGGACAAAGGCGCTCTGCCCATAGAGCAACTGGGATGTGTGCCCCAGGTGGTGGAATGGGGTAATCCTGGCATGTTCCATGCTGGGGTCGTCAGGCCGTAATACGGAAAACCTGACCGCAAACCTTAGTGATGCACCGTGTTGGAAAAAATGCCACGTTCCTCGCACGTTAAAGAACCCTTCTGTGGTATTTTCCCGGAGTAGGAACCATAGGGCTCTGCCACAGGAGGCTGAATTTTCCGACCCTACCTAAACTCTCCCTACTCCCAGTGGCAATCAAAATTTGTCGACCCCATTATCCTTGTGTACCATCCATTTTTCATTTCATCATCATTTCATATTAATTTTATCCATTTCATGTTCATCGCCTGAATATAGCTGAAATATTGCTGCTCGGGCGTTAAACCCCAACAATCAATCAGTCAATCATTTGTGTCAAGAAAATAACATATATGGCACGTCATTTCAAATTTTCTATATAGCTTTTTTTCGAACGCCACTTAGGTATCAGTATTTGGCCAATCGTGAAACAGAATTGCCATCAGGTGACTTAGGTTTCCATAGAAGAGCGTCCTTGAGGTCAAAAGGTAAAAAGCAAAACTATACCGACTGCGTCAGAAAAATGATTCGTTATCAAAATTTGATTTTGTTTGTGGGCTGTCGATATTCATGACGTCACAGTCCCAAAGCAATTTATACAAAATATAGCTTAGTTTTCTGAAAGAAAACCAACCAATCGGAAAGCTTGTTTCAAATAAAAATAAATTCGGAAGGCTCGGCTGGAAACGATCGTTGTTATCAAAGTATCAAAAAAAAAAAGATTTGAAATATTGTGAATGCCAAATTAACAATGTAAACAATACTACATAAACTTAACTTTGCTTAAATACCATCTAAACGATTTGTAATGAATGCA
Source organism: Perna viridis (assembly GCA_037379345.1). NCBI lineage: Eukaryota > Metazoa > Mollusca > Bivalvia > Mytilida > Mytilidae > Perna > Perna viridis. The sequence continues at coordinate 4,128,879 of CM074520.1, forward strand.
TAAACTTCAGAATATATTTTACAGTCATGCTTACCATTACATCTACTTTACCAACACATTCAAATGCATAATCGACTCCACCTCCAGTCATCCCTATCAACACTTCGTGGAGAGGTTTGTTGTGGTCCTTAGGGTTTACTTCCTCTGTCATGCCCAACGCTTTCCCTACAAGAATACCATGAATAACAACAATACTTACTGATATTAAATGCAAACAAACAGACAAGTGCAGGCCCTGGTTTGATAAAAAAGCAAATGGATTGTTTCCTCAAACATGTCTTCAACACTTTTTCGACCAACAAGGTCCTTTGAAAGTGAATACTTAAAATACTTAAAAAGGAAAAAATCATTATTTGCATTTTGATTGCAGCTGGACCCAGCGTCAAGAGTATATTAATTTTCAAATTCTCAGTCCCAAAATCCTGAAGTTTTCCTCAAATCTTAGTATTACAATCTAACTGGATGCAATTTTTGTGGAAGGATTTTATAAAAAATGGCATACTAATGTAACAAAAAAGTGATACATTAAAGTCCACTGTATTCAGGTTAATAATAATTCATTATCTGATTGATAGAAGATTACGTACATGTATAGGGGCAAATGGCATTATTTCGCACATTTTATTACAGGAAAGTTTCATTAATATTTCAAAATTTAGACTGTCTAAAAATTTAATACTCTTGCTTTTGCGAAAATTTTGGATAACCAGTTTTTTTGCTTTTCCGAATTTTTTTTTACACTGTTCCGAAAATTTGTTTTTTTCCTTTTCCACTTGATTTCATGTGACCGGTTTAAGCCAGTTCTTCTCAGGTATATCTAACCGCAAAATGTACTCGCATGGATGGTAGTGGTCATGTTTGTTATTGGTCACTAGTAGATTTCTTTTTGTTAACTGTATGAAATAGATTAAGATTTATAGTTTTACCATTTAGTGCTTGTGTATTTTAACCTTGCTTATAAAACTTAAAATAAAAAAAATAAAAAAAAAAAATAAATAACGATGTAAATTGTCGTGGTATCACTTGTATGCATGTCCATGTGTACCAAAAAAGCCACCTGATGAGTACCCTTGGCAGGGAGGAAACATGAAACCTGACTAGAAGATTTTTTTCGGAAAAGCGACAAAAATTTTTTTGAAGTAACAAAATTGTTCCAAAAAAGCAATAGCAATTTTCGGAAAAGCAAATCTTCGCTCTACAATAATGTATGGGTTGATTTCTGATTGTTTTGACTGATAACGGTCAAAACGATTCCCTCTCTTAAAGCATCTTCGTAGTGTGGAGGGATTATCACACAGTTTTATAAATTTTATTAATAATTATGTTCAATTTCGAATTTTACAATGCAACAAACGTTTCATTTTCTGTCAAACAGGCTTATATTTTCTAATTTAAAGAGTAAGTCCCAGTCAAGTTACAATCTTATCACCCTTTAAATCTTCCATGGTGTGATACATCTTTTAAAATAATTCATAATAAATAAAATACCTACTTTACCTACCGTATTTAAATTTGTCTGAATTGATATCTATTCCTATAATTCGTTCTGCTCCTGCATTTTTACAGCCCATAACTGCTGACAGACCGACGGTGCCTAGTCCAAAAACAGCGCATGTCGAACCTGCTTTAACCTGTTATAAAGAAATACCAATAAATTTATCAAATTATGTACATGCATTTTACATATTTTTATTATTACAACATGTATATTTTATTCATTCATTATTAGTCTGACAGCAACAACAGGATTTTCAGTTTTAAGTTTCGTCTTTCCTATCAGTTATAATTATGACATTACGTAAAAAAACGAAAGGAATCATTTCTTTGCAGCTGATGCCTGTTTCATATAGTTTTACTTTATTACTTGTAAAAATCCCAAGTACATGTAGTATATCTGTCTAAAAAACTATATTTTTACAAGGAAAAGAATTACTAGTACTCATTTGGATAAAAACTACTCAAAAAGGCACCTAGTACGCGTATTTCACTCAGGAGAGGCTTAAAAATATCCAAGTTCAAACTGATACATGTACCTTATACCTTAGCAGTGTTTAAGGCTGAACCGTAACCTGTAGGTACACCACAAGCCAACAGACATGCTTTGTCTAACGCTGCAGTTTGGTTGATCTGTATAGACACAAGTAAATCATAACACCATTTGTGTTGTGTAACGACTACTTCGTCACTTTTTCTTAAACTATTCCCTTTTCCGCTAATTATTAGTTAAGTAAATTGCTTGTAAAAGTTGTAGTTTTGTTGAAAAGGTCAAGAATGTAACAGAATTGTTGTTCAGGAATCTTTCCTAACACCGTCCATTCGCGCTGTAATGTTTGACATCTTTTATTAATCCGTTCACGATCACTTGACAGTATGACATGGGTCAAACCAAACACAACTGTTTTCTAAGCAAGTTACAACATAATGGACAATAACTACCTTCAATCATATCAAGATAGTTATAAATATAATGCAGCAGTTATATATAGCAATAGTAGGTACAACAGTAATGTTTAATAGTCAAGTAGCAGGTAAAGGGTAAAACATGATTCGAAGGAAAAGGCGAAATATGATGAGTACGGTACTGTTTGATATTATAAAAAGATTTTAACAATTTTTTTTTCTCACTTAATTGCCAAAATGCATTATATTGTATTCACATTTTTTAGAAAGTAGAAATTTTTACATGTTGTACACGCCTTATCATTGTAAAATCCAATCGAGAAAGTTAAATATATAATTCCGGTCCAGGAAAAAGAAACGAAAAGGAGACTTTCTAGTACTCATTTCTACAAAATTATTATCATTGTAACAAGTTCGAACAAGCAAACAGTAAAAGACCTACAATGGGAATGTATTTTTATTTACCTTGCATACAGATACTTCTGGAAGAACTACGTATTGGCTAAATGTTCCACATGATAAAAACTGCGATATTTGTTGCCCTTTACATGTAAATCTAGTACGTCCGTCTGCCTGTATACCCACCAGAAACCCGGGACTAAAAACATAAATTGGTAATATAGCTTCGCTGATAGTAATCCTTTCATTACATGAAATATGTGTTATGAATCTTCTTGTGTTGCACCCAAAATATATCTATATTAAAAAACATACAGTTTCTGGTAACAGTTGTATTTACATATTTTTACCACACTATGATAGTGTTTGTAAATAATTCGATGACAATTTTTATTTGTTGACTTTAATACAAAAATAAATTCTATTGTTGAAGGGAAAGAAAGAAAATACATTGTTAGAACAGTATACATACCTCAGAAAATTATCACAAACATTCGATTTACCGTTTTTACACGCAGTACATTTATCACATTGTGGAATGTACAAAGGTAGAACTTGGTCTCCTATAAGAATAAAAACAGACCAGGGACCTTCAATTTCTGGATTTTTTTTTCTTTTAAATTTTTAAATTTCTGATTTATTATCTTGCTTGTGATGTCCCTGGTACCGGTATGCGAGGGGATGTGTATAAATGTATGTGAGACCTGAGACATGAAGAAATTCATTTCAAAACGATATTTAATTGATGTCAGTAAATAAAAAATTGACATTGCAGTTCTAGTTGTGATGTTGCATTTTGTTTTATCAGAATTTTACAAATGAGGTACTGTCTGCTATTAATAGTATCTAGTCGTGTTTGGTTCATAATTGTGCTGCTGCTATTTAAGATAGGAACACTTAAATCCTTGTTAGTGTCAAACGTTAGCTTTCAGACATCAGTACTTATGTGCATATGTGTTGATTATACTACACTTACCAACTTTGAACTCTGTGACACCTTTACCGACGCTCTCAATGATTCCAGCTCCTTCATGACCAAGAACAATAGGTAATGTGCTTGTGACATCTCCATTTAAAACGCTTAGGTCGCTGTGACACACCGCTGAGTATAGTACCTTTATTAAAACAAAAACAAAAAACAAAAAACAAAAAATAGTACTCTCCTATTAACTCCGATGATCAAATGATAACCTCCTATTAATATAGAAGATTAAAGGCAAAAAATAAAATGGGACAAAATAACATTTATACAACGTTTACATAATAATTATCATTTAACAATTTGACTTTATACAGATGGACATATGCAAACTATTGATCTTAGTCGTTCTGTTATAATGGCAGAAATACAGACGCATGCAAGTCGGTGGCAGTGTAAAGGGTTAATTAAAAATGTATCGGTTGATTCGTTACTAAATGCATAATGGTTACCGTATTACCAATATATTACCCTAGCAATGTCTCATGTGCGCATAAGAAACGCCACCGGTAGACTCAATTATGTCTACTGGCTCGACTATCCTTAACCAGTACACAATAATTTAGAAAAAAAATAGACCCTTGTTTGGTTAATTTTGTTTAAAGTATGAATGATTGCATACGGAATGTACCTTGATTCTGACTTCTCCAGTTTGTGGTGGTGCCACTTCAATCGTTTCTATGGTGATAGGTTTGTTTACTTGCCATGCAACCGCGGCTTTGCACTGTATAGGCTGCAGAGACAAAGTAGACAATAATAAAGAAGGGAGAGAATCTGGTCGCATCTAATGTTCTTGTCTGTAGATATCAACAATTGTACAGAATCAAAGATCAATGCGAGATAATTGTAAAAATATAAGATGAAGCAAGACAACGAAAACTGGGAAACTCGAAACAATACAAATGAAGAAAAAAGAATACTTGCATGTAAGGTAATATATGGCACAAATTCACAAAATGTTAACAAATCAATTCAGGCTTACATGTAACTAATTAACGCTTCAGCTTAGATGTTTTTTCTAATCCATGAAAAAGAAGCAGAACACAGCGAAACAAAACAGAAGAAACTAAAGAAAATAAGCAAAGATGTGAACATAATTAAAGCACAAACTTTTCCAGCTGTAGTTGCCATTTGGAGTTTAGCTTTACTGCAATGCTGTCGTCAGCCGTTGTTTTGGAAGTGAAGCTGTATGACGAATAAAAGATAGATTTTATATATGTCTACATGTAATGAATCATCCGGGTTAGTTACCTTTTAAGACCTCATGTAACCTCTCTGACCACTACCTTCTAGGATATAACGCTTTATAGAAAATAGATGCATGGTACAAGGGAACGTAAGAAAAAAATTAAAGTAATGAGGCAGAGACGGGAGCAGATATCGGTGAGGAAACGACCATTATAGACCACCATTCATACATAATTAAAGGAGTAACGAAGCAAACTAGACGAGAGCAGATATCGGGGGGGGGGGGGACGACCATTATAGACCACCTTTCATACATAATTAAAGAAGTAACGAAGCAAACTAGACGGGAGCAGATATCGGTGGGAAAACGACCATTACAGACAACACTTCATACATAATTAAAGAAGTAACGAAGCAAACTAGACGTGAGCAGATATCGGTGAGGAAACGACCATAATAGACCACATTTTATAAATAATTAAAGAAGTAATTCCAGAAATCATATACAATAACACGGACTCTACTCAAACGCAAGTTACACTCTTATAGTGACGATCACTGTACAGTCTAGATTTATACTTATTTATTTAAGCACTACAAGGCGTTTACATCAATAGCTTCCAGTACATGTACCTTGTATAAATTCATCGGGCTTGAACTCAGGAATTATCTTTAGTATCAACCCGGACGAGCCCAAAATAAAATAAAACCTTCGCGTACGGGAAATCACCAGGATGAATAATCTAGTGTAAGTTGAATTAAATAATCAATAAATATTGTAATGTCAGTAATACGATTAAAAGATTTGATTTTACATCTATCCGTTTCAGAATTACACAGTGTTTAATCTAACTTCACAAATTCACACATTAAAAAAGTTTTTCAATAATAACTTAAAGTAACTTAAAAAAACTTAAACTTCACATCAAAATTGGATTTTTTTTGTAAATGCACTTTTATGTAATGCTTTAAGCAATGACTATGCCTAAAATGTTTTTAATAGAAACGTTTAGAAAAGGCTCTAGGGAAAATCATATTTCATATTTGTATTGAATAATTTATTAGCTTGTCACACAATTTTACTGAAATATCAATATTTTTTTCAGAGCGTATTAAAATTAATTGCTTATGTAATACTTGTATATTTACTAAATTTATCACAAGTAATTATTAAGTATTATACCTGTGTTTAAATTCTTGTTTAGCACAATGACTTTGTGACATTAAAAAAAATAGTTAATTTTGACTTGTATTACACCAGGGATGCTGTTTCTTGTCATAATCCTTTGCAAAGATTCTCTAGGTAGGTTTAAGTACCATTTTAGTTATTAAGAAGCGTCTTCTTAAGTGGTGATGATACAAGCATGCAAGAACATTAAAGTTTCACTTTTAATTCTGATAAAACATTTACATACCACACTGCCAGATTTGATACAAAAATTATAAATATTGTAATTGGCACTTTGTAAGAGTTATCGTTTTGATTTGGTTAATTTAAGAAAGACTTTGATAATTTTATATTCTTTGAAGAAACAGGAAGGACTATTGTTACGTAAAAATATGGTGTGAAAAATGTATGTAGACCGAGCAAGTATTATTTGGTGGGGTTTTCCTTGTATTACCCCTACCATTGGCAATGTCTGAATTCTATTGAAGCCTATAGGTTTGTTTACGAATCTGAAAATTAGAAAAAATATTTACCCGTTTAGGGAAAGTTATTTTCTTTATGGTAACTTTTAAAAAACCACGTTTTTTTTAAAAATATTCATTTGGTTGATGTTTTTAAATCTCGATCTACGAGGTCCAGATTAATGTTGCATGTCTCAGAGTTTAACATGTTTTACTTCTAAACATGATCCTCGCATGCTCAACGTTTACCTCTTATTTAGTAAATGCTCTTTTTATGTCCAAATATATGTTCTGTTTCTTTAGCATGTGTTTATCCGCCACAGATCCAGAATTCTACATGGTACGATAATGCTCGAGGTGTCCTGTCTTTTACCGACTCCGAAATGTCTGGGTTTGACATTCAGTCTTATTCCAGCATAATATCTGACTGGGATTGTTTTACTGTTTTTGATGGTCTGATTATATCAAGGTGTGTATTTAAATTTGAAATATATTGTTCTTTAAACATGTACGGATGGTCGGGGTTTGATAACGGTTCCTCTCTTGACTTCAAAAGTGGAAAATGTTTTACTTAAATAAAACGCCAATAATGGATACAAAAGTCTTGGGTGTAAGAGGACAGACAGGATAATACTACAGTTGATTACATCTTCAGAAGTCTAATTTTCCGATACTTCTTTTCCACACCACAAGAGTGAGAAGATGTAAATCATATACATACCGCACTGTAATTATGTAAAACTTTTACCAAAAATGGTGTCCATTTACAGGTAAAATATATACTCGTCATGTTTTATAATGTACATCCTTTAAATTGACCTCCATGCCTAATATTACGCATATCTAAGTAAATATAATTGGAATCTTCTTCGATTTTAGCTAGAGTTTATTTTGCCAAATATTGTATTTTATTTTGTTTTGTTGACTTGTTTGTGTATGTAGATCGTTTCTGTTTTATGTCTTCACGTTGTTTGGATCTTGATGTCTCTGTATAGACTGTCTACTTTGATGTCTCTGTATAGACTGTCTACTTTGATGTCTCTGTATAGACTCTCTACCTTGATGTCTCTGTATAGACTGTCTACTTTGATGTCTCTGTATAGACTGTCTACTTTGATGTCTCTGTATAGACTATCTACTTTGATGTCTATGTATAGAATCTGTACTTTGATATCTCTGTATAGAGACTGTACTCTGATGTCTCTGTATAGACTGTCTACTTTGATGTCTATGTATAGACTCTCTACTTTGATGTCTATGTATAGACTCTGTACCTTGATGTCTTTGTATAGACTGTCTACTTTGATGTCTCTGTATAGACTCTCTACTCTGATGTCTCTGTATAGACTCTCTACTCTGATGTCTCTGTATAGACTGTCTACTTTGATGTCTCTGTAAAGACTCTCTACTTTGATGTCTATGTATAGACTCTCTACTTTGATGTCTATGTATAGACTTTCTACTTTGATGTCTCTATATAGACTTTCTACTTTGACGTCTCTATATAGACTTTCTACTTTGATGTCTTGGTATTCTTCATTTTGAAATTTTATTTCCATGCTATAAATTTACAGAGGCAAGACGAGCGTGAATTTGTTTGGCAGCAACCATGATGTGTACGTGTGTATGGAAATGACAAAGATAACGGTTGCATCTTACAAGTATTACTTAATGTCAGGTGAAGTGATTTCAATACAAAGATTACTTATTTTGCTTCTTAAAGTTTTCTTAGTCTTGACCTATGTAACTTAGTCTGAATTCTACTAAAATAAACACAATAAAAATAAATGATACAACTAACTACATGTAATGACAACCTTACCAAGAACTAATGAAGTGGGTTCATGCTGACATGTGCTTATTTAGTCTTCATTGTCTACAAATTGTCTGAAATATGCACGGATAGACTCAACGAAAACTACCAACTAAAGAAGGCCTCACCAAAAACTACTAAGCTAGCTCAAGAAGGTCTTACCACAAACTACTAAGATAGGCTCAAGAAGGTCTCACCAAAAACAACAAAGGTAGGCGCAAGAAGGTCTCACCAAAAAACTACTAAGGTAGGCTCAAGAATGTCTTACCAAAAACTACAAAGGTAGACTCAAAAAGGTCTCACCAAAAAACTATACTAAGTAGGCTCAAGAAGATTTCACCAAAAAAACTACTAAGGTAGGCTCAAAGAAGGTGTCACCAAAAACTACTAATATATGCTCAAGAAAAGGTACGTAAGAAGGTTCAAGAAAGTCTCAACCAGTTCCGATGATATTCTCGACCAGTCTTAACTTAGTACGGATTTAGTGCGGAGAAACTAATTTGAAGACCAAACACGGTCCCGAAAAAATTTGGACAGGCACGATTAATAATATGAAGTAGACGAACTAAAAACTGAAGATACGTTGGTTCACCTTACAGCAATTACATGGTTATGCCCCCTTTAATCATACATAGTGTAGAAACGTCTTTCTTGGCCTTGTACAATGTATATGACTTTAGTTTGTTATTGATTTTCTAATAAATTGTATCTTTTTTTCTTGTTAAAGACGAACGGTTGTTATATAAGTGATTGCGCTGGAATACTTCACTTCGCAGTCAAGTATTTTTTTCAAAGTTTCATATTTTAAGAGAAACATTTTTGATGGGAATCTTCTATTCTCGGAGGTCGAATAAGGGTAACAATAAATTAACCGAACACTAATCCGATCCCTAGTCAAGTCAAGTCCAAGATAAATCGGGCAAAATAGATATTACACCACCGGAGCAGCTGGTACCGCAATGGTCCTGACTTGGTACAGGCATTTTAAACGAAATAGTGGGTTACAGAGCGCTAAACCTCCATCTTCCATTGCTGCGTGAATATACCAGTGGTAATGAAATAGCATTTGTTATTATGCCATAATCGGTAAATCAGCGGTCACGTCAGCACAAATAACAGTTTACAAAAAACAACAATCATTACTCATCCAGGAGTCTGTTACGCAGATACTTATGGCGTTCAATGAAATAAGAGTAGTAAGTACTTGCCCCAGCGTAGCGAATCAATTGTGAAACATAAACACCATATGCAGGAGATGAAGGTGTATTGCTGCACAGGTAAGGAAAATTTATGATCATGTAGCAACGTAGTGTAAAGAGTTGAGAAGTCCAAAGTTTGGAAAGAACTAATTTCCTAAAAGCTGCAGGATTTAAGGTTTTGAAGTAATTTACTTAAAACTTAACTTAAAATCTTTAGATTTTTTTAAGTATCCACATATGATTGATGCCAGTAGGAGAATAGGTGGTATTGCAACTAGCTTGCTGTCTATCCTTTACTGCAGACAATATTTTTGTAAGGTGAATTGACATCTCCTTCGTGGAGCAAGATGAAGATCCAGCTATATGCCTTTCTTTTTATGGATTGTTATGAATTTTGGGAATCTAATACAAGTAAGGAAAGTCCTCACATTGTGTTTCGATGTTGAGAGAAAACCTGAAGAACTTATGGTTGTTTAGGATTTCACATATGTCAAAAGTAGGACATTTATATTTGGCATTACCTGGAATGTTAGTATCAATACCCAATACCTTAATAAGGCAATTGAGTTAATGGGCTTTACAAACAAATACAATGTTGTTTGATGTTTTGTCCGCAGGGACGATAACATATTTCTCATGAAGTGAGAAAAGGCATTTAAGTACCCTACGATCGTTGAATATGGACTTGGGTCTTTTATTGACATATTTCTTGAGATTGTCAATACGATTCGTACCAACGATCGGATTGTACGTATCCAATCTGACAAGGACTCTATTTCTGGTTCTTGGTCCTTTTCTCTGTTTTTCCGTGATCTGGATAATCTTCAACAGCATGGTTTTGAAATTAAGTTTCCGATTGAGGCGCTGTAGTTCTCTGAATTTTGGACTATGAGAAACTACCTTACGTAGAAGTGCATTCACTATGATATTCAAATCACCCGTGATGACACGATCAGAAGAACTGTATAGAGAAGAAGCACATTCACACGTCAGAAGGGACTTACAGTATTCCTCATGTTTAAATTCTGCAATGTCTTTTTATGGTTGAAAATTACTACTTACTGTCTTAGTGTAGCTGTCAAAATTAGGATTTATCAGTGTTTTCTCTTTTTATATAACAGATGAAGAACCAAATGCTAACAATGAACGTGTATACATCATACAGTCAGGTACAGTCATCAATGATCCAAGTGTAATCTGTCAGACCAATTCACCGATGGCTCTAGAAGAGTATAATGTCATGGTTAAACAAGGTTTGTTTGAATCGTTCCTAATCTACTATATTATAGTTGGTTGTTAGAGCCGGTGTTATTGCTGATGAATTGAGCATGAAATCGGGTGTACTCTAAAATCCCAAAGGAACCATACCACTAAAACGATTTCTGTAATCAAAATGGGACCATACTACTAAAACGATTGCTGTAATACCAATGGAACCGTACTACTAAAACGATTTCTGTTATCCCAATGAAACCGTACTACTAAAATGATTTCTGTAATCAAAATGGGTCAATACTACTAAAACTACCTCTGTGGGTTATCATTCTTCGTATTACATGTATGAAATGGTTAAATACTACTTTAGTGCCAGTGGTAGCCTTGCGAGAGTTGGGACATTCCCTTCGTCGGAAAAATTCGAATATTGTTTGCAAATCTGGCACAACGAACAAATTATATAACATAACCCATCCCCCCGCTCTTTTTATTTTCTGGGTTCACTAGTGCATGCTGTAGCCTTTACATGTACTACAACTTAACACAATACCTTTATAACTTGTGCTCAAGCTAACTTCAAATTTTCTTCTCAGCTTTTGTATTATCCTTGGTGTATTCATGGAAGTTCCATGTAAGTTCATGGACACTAAATTATTATGCATGTTTAAAATCGTGTTGCTTTGCTTACCTTCTATCAAATTTTATATTAACTTTTCATAGGAATTGAAATTTTTGCTAAACAGTGGTGCCCTTCAGTACTCCTTGGCTCATACTATTTCACATACAGTTCAAGCAGCGGAAGTTCGTGTGGGATCGAATCCGAATGGGACGTCTGTACATACCGCAATACGATGACATTCAACTATACGCGATGTCCTACGACAGTTGCTTTTTCTGGTAAATTATAACAGCGATACTAAAAGTTTGAACAATACACCATTTTCCATTAATAAACTAAACATGATATCTTGTAATTTGAAATTAATGATAATTTCCTATCTATAAAGATAGTCCATAGGCGGAACCAAGGGTAGTGTGGCCCTGTCAAAGCCGCCACCCTTTAGAGTTTCCGGTGACGTAGCTGCATATATTCTGATAAATATTACCGAAGATTCAAAAACAAATACATCAATCAACGAAAACAAGCATCAAACAAATGCAGTGTATGTGTGAAAAATGATTGATTAACATGCTTGAAATTTTCAGATTCAGAAGTGTTTTGCATTGCATCAGTCACATCTCATAGTATCATATATCTGACGGTATTTAACAACGGAACAATAGATTCAGTGAATTACCACAGATTTGCTTGTTTGGTAAGGGTGCATTTCGTCATTTATTTTTCCCGTCAAACTGTCAAGCGAGAGAAATGATTATGAACAGATTGATAATATACCTTAGTATTGTAGCTTGATCGTGAACGGAGGATGTTCAGGATCGTCAACAACTAATAAGGTGTTTTCAGTTCACCTTTGTTACTTAAAAAAATATATAGCAAAACTGCAACTTTAACAAATAGAGCAAAGGTGTCTATCAAAATTAGTTCCATTTATTGAAAAATGGAGTGATGCGTCATTGATTTTGGCTCTTCTGTGAACCGTCGATAAATAGTTATTTGTGGTTTTTAACGTCCTTCGTTCACGATCAAGCTGCAATTAGTATCACCCTGTCACACTGTCAAGCGAAAGGAATGTTCATGACCTTCACTCTCTTGTGAAAGTATGACAGGGTGATATTTGACTTGTGTGTAACGCAGTTTTATGAACTCTCGTTTGAACAACCTGTAAAGAACATCTAATGACCAATAAACTAAGAACCTGCTTCAGAGCGTTGCAAAAGGTAATTTGCTAATGGAAATACTGCTTTTATTCTGGCTCATTAGTATACTTGTAATAGCACAGTCATTTTAGAGAATAAATCCAAATTATTTTAAACTTAAAACAGCAGGTAACATAATTCAACTATCATTAGCTATTAGAAACATTTGCGTTGTAGCAGTTAAACCCCACAAGTATACTGATGTTAGATCAATCTTACAAAACAACTAGCTGGCATGGAAATGTTTTATTACAGGCAATATTATCTTCTGGAACAACATTAAATATAAGTCTTCAAAAACTGAAATGTGACAAAGACCAATCTCCTTCAATATTACCGACTGGGGGAAACTTAGCTTCTTTAACACCGTATTGTAAGTTGTTAGTGCTTGGTAAGATTGCTTTATTTTAAAACAGTATCACCCGTAACATATAGAAAAAATAAATATGTATAGAATAGTTCCATTTTCAAAATTGGACCATTATTAACACAGATTCAATGGAGTTGTGTGTTAAATTTTCGTTATAAGTTACTGACAAAAAAACGCTGAATAGAAGTACATTATTAATGTTCAACACAGGTCATTCTGCGTAGATTTTAGTACAGCTGTTATATTTTATCTTTCATCAAATAATTGTTAAATACTGAAATATTGTATTACATATAATAATTGAATCTATGCATAAGCAAACATGTAGAGAACATGCATGCACCAACATGTCATATATTTAATGTATAAACAAATTACCTATCGAGGCATGAAGACACGCGCATGCACCAACATGTCATATAATTTACGTATAAACAAATAACCTATCGAGGCATGAAGACTTACGTATAATCTAATTACCTATTGAGGCACGAATTCGTAGAGGCATGCATCAACATGTCATATAACTTAAGTATAATCTAATTACCTACTGAGGCACGAATTCGAAGAGACACGCATCATGGATCAACATGACTTTTGTTATATATATTATATATAAATAAATTACATATCGAGGCATGAAGAAGACACGTCATATAATTTACCTATAACCAAATTACTAATCGAGGCATGTAGATGACACGCATGCACCAAAATGTCATATAATGTACGCATTTCATTATAGTGTTGCATGAAAAGCTTAATTTATTTCACGTTTCTTTTCATTTCAGACACTTGTCGTAAGTAAATGGTTTTAATTGAATATAAGGAAATGATAAGAAAACATGAAAATCGCTAAAAACAGAAGTGTAGAGCTTCAGAACAATCAAGGAAAAATCTGTATTTAATGTGTGGAAATTTAAACTGTAATATTTGAGACATGCAGCGAACCATTTTAGCGTGGTACGATTCTATACGACTATGCACATTAATGAGGGGACTGTATTTCAATGACCCTGTCCGTCGTCCATCCGTTTGTTACAGGTTTCTGTAGTGTATATTTTCTTTGTTTCTTTTAGCAGAAATGCTTACAAATATAATTGGTATATTGCTTTTGCATGATGACTTATACCGTGTCCCCCTTCCTGATTTTGACAGAAATGGTTGAGTAGGGGGTATTCATAGCGCGACGTAGCGTGCGATATCTTATTTGAGGTATAATTTTAAAGACATCACCTATTATCCTACGTATTCCATCAAAGACTAGATTAATAAATTATAAAATATTTTTACTTGCAATATCATATTTCCTACCATTTGTCAACCGTTATTGTTTCATCTTTTGCTGACTTCTATTTTTAGCATTTAACAACGTTGATGATACAAACACTCTATCGGCTTCGTTACTAGGTGCAGCTATTGCTGGTTGTTTGGTCGTTGTCATGGTTACTATAGTTTCTTTACTTTACATCAAGTTCAAGAAAAAGATAGAAATACATCCTGAACAACCTAGAGGCTTCGGAGGTAGGTTTTATTTGTAGAACGAAATAGCTTAGATAGCTTAGATGCCATCCAACGTTGAATGCTTGTCTTTGATTCAGTTTGACCAAAATTCTCACGTATGGTCTTCATTGGCCATGGGCACAAACTATATACTGGTTATTTTCATACACGACAATTGGTATTGTCTTTCAGACATAAAAAAAAAAACTTTTTAATTAATTTTCGTAGACGAATTAATAAAAAAAAACATACAAAACTTCCAAACTATTAACAGACGTGAAATAAGATCAAAAGTTCGTAGACAAGTAATGAATTTTCAAATACCGTTGTAAATGCCAGTTTTATTATTTTATCATTGAGAAAGTACATTCAATTTGGTAAACATCGAAGCATGAACACATCAACAGCAGACACTCAGTAGATTATTAACGTTAAGAAATTATAATTGGCAGAATTATACTGTTTATTTCAGCTTATTTTGTTAAAGAATTCACTTTTGAAAGGTTCAGTAAAAAGCTGGACAGTAATAAAGGACACAATGACAGTGTTTGTGTTTCAGTGTCAGCTCTGAACTGTGAACCTGATGATATTGAAGATATACCATGTGTTGGATCTGCTATGTCAAAAAAATGAATTACGAGATTCAAGTCCACAGAGGAAAATGTAGATACAATGTAGAAACTACAATGATTTAAAACGTCTTTTGTGAACGGTGTCGGGGAGTTGCATTGTTGTTGTTAGATTATTTACTGGATTATACTCACTTGCAATATGACGGGTGCCGTTGGCGGAGCAGGACACGTTTACCCTTCTGGGTCACCTAATGTTACATCCGGTTTCTGTGGAAGTTCATATTGGGTAGTGCTTTAGTTTTTGTTGTTGTTTGACATCATGGTTTCCTTATCATCAGCTTCTATATGTACTTTATTCATTCGGTTCGCTACCCTGTGTAGGAAGATCGTCCTTGTTTCATATGTTCATGTTTTTTTTTTATATTTTGACGGATATGAATTATTCCACTGCTAACGCTTTGATATTTTTTGCCGATGCTCTGTCTTTATATGCATGAGGACAAGGTTTATTTTTTTTCATTTCTATTATAAAATGAGGATTTACAAATCTTTAATATAACAAGAACCGAGTAAGACTTTTTTTTTCATTTGGGTGACATGAACAGGGTGATGGTAACTACTGTAAATGTACAATGCTTATTCTTGTATATATACCGCATTAATCTCTTCCTGTATATGTTTTAGTTTGTTCCTTTACACTGTTATGTATTTAATATTCCTGTTCTTCATAACTCTGGTTCCTAAAATGAGAAACTAAATTATCCTATAAATTACAATCCGTAAATTATATAAAAATGCAACAAATGAAATATATGAGTTACAAGCAAAAATAAAACAAAACAAAACAAAAAAAAAACAGACATACAATCTAAATGAATAATTAACTAACTAAACAAACCTGCAAAGAAACAAACAATCAAACACATTTATGGAGGAATTAAAGTTTATCATACAACAATAAAAACACAACAGATAGAGTTGTGGGTAATACATGAACTTATATACAAACCAATACAACTAAGACAACACACTAGAATTATGTAAATTTTTTGTAGATGAAAAAAGCATTAACTAGACCATAGAAGTGTTTTAGTGCTGCGGATAGGTATCAAAAAGTGCTTTAGCTTTCGAGTTTAATGGGCCTAGAGGGTCTACGGCTATATCATATGTCAATGGAAAGATAAATCAATGTAGTTTTTGAATATCCTACTTATCAAAGTGAAAAGCGGTGAATTTTTCAGCTATTTTGCATTAATTAGAGGGGGAGGTCAAAGATCAATCGACCCCAGTACACTTTGATCAGTAATTTAAGTGAAATCATTTACTGTATTAGGAAACAAGTAACATGTTAAGGTCACATGACTTGTATAGAATTTCAAAAATGTAAAAAAGAACTTTTCCGACGAAAGCTGACTATTTAATCACAGTACAAAATTGCCCCTAAAAATGGTTGCACTTTAGTGCATTTTCAATGATTAAGAGATAATAAGACACCGTAGAATATTACAATGTATATCTGAGTATTCTTGACTGAATAACAAATAAAATAAACACAACGTTGATTCGATCTGCAACATGAGCTTTACGAAATGTGTTTGAAGTAGAAATTTTCACATATTTTAACTACTAATTATACTAAAATTGTAAAATACGGAATCATTCTCCGGACAACTTGTTCTGTTTCCGAACTGTTGGTACAACAGAAAAGCATGAATATTATCCAAAATAACTTTTTTTTTACTTGATCAATATTTTAAGTGCTCTTTAAGCAGATAAATAAAAGTTTGACATCTTTTTTTCTGTCATTCAATAATCGAGCGCTCAACAATGTTCGTTTTGAGGAAATTGGAATGGAGAACAGAATATTCACAGTCAAGACAAAGCACCAAAAATACAAAAATATTCATAAGAAAAGCATATATAAATTTAAAGAAATAATTAGCAAGTCAGACTTGATAAAAAAAAATGGGGATTTGGACCAGGTTCATCGGTAGGACAATTATTTGAACGCCTTTCCTTTGATTTTCCTTAAGCGCCCGTCGATCTGTTCCTATATAAATGATGTCATTCCGGTTTAAACGAAGGAGGGAAACTCTGGCACTGCTTAAAAGTAATCTAGTAGACGACAGTGAAAAAGAGAACATTACAAAGATTTTTATAAATGGATTATTTCAAATAAAATCGGCTTTTGCTATCATTTAGACCGATGAAAGTTTCCAAGTTATGAATGGCTTATTTCCGATTCTTGGAATTTAGAGCAACTTGTTAGGCAAGGGTTACGGTCCTGTCCCTCTCCCTCCCATTGCGTGAAGGGAGGGGGCAAGACCGTAACCATATGGTAGCGAATTAGGCTTTTACAGTTGTGATTTCATATTCAGTTTGATTCTTGTTGGTATTTAGATTATAACAAATCAGAATTAGAGTGAACCATAAAGTGGTTCTTTGCGTGAAGCAGACAGACATGATTAGCTGCCCGAAAATTGAAACTATGACATTGTCAATGTTCAAAACAACTTTTCTACCATGTGAAAATATGACAACAGAAGTAACGCACAATTCAACGCACAAAACACTTATAACAACTGCTCTGTACATGTATGTTTACGCCGCAAAAAAAAAAAAAAGAAGTTTATAACAAATATAGCAAACGATCAAATGTCTTGATCAGAGCCTCCCTTTTTTAATATTTTTGATCTGCCTCTGGCTTGGACAATGATGTTTCCTATGAACTAATAATCTATAACAACTAGTATCCTATTCATATGGCTACTAAAACTGGAGTCATTTTGAGAGGTAAAAAGTTTTTATTGCGTCTGAACTTCTCTCTTCTTTTTGCGTTAGAATTTTTACAAGGAAACTGTTTTGTTTTTATCAACTCGTTTAAAATAATCCGTTCAGAGCAACGGCATGGAATTGGCACTCCCCTTTTTTTATTTTTGTCATTTCCATGTGTAAATTTGGCAAAAAACGGTATATAATATCCTAGCACATACACCCTTTTCTGAGGAACCCCGGCTAGCACCCTCCTTTTCACAGTGTGGATCTGCCACTCTCGAGGATATTGCATTACAAACATATGATATAGCCGTATAACTTCTAGGCCCATTAAAGTTCGAAAAATCCTTAGCCGTCCGCAACACTATTTTATCTGGAACATTAATTATGTCTAGAAGGCGTACTTCTGTGACTAAACTGACAAAACAAAACGCTGATATACATGTACATGCATGGGTGGTATTAAAAACCAATACACTGGTGATAAGTGAAATCAGGTATTCGTGTCCTGTACAATGGGTTGACACACTGATGTTTTGGTCGTGATGATCGTGTTAATATTAATGCTATTGTCTAACTTAACGTCATCAGAGTTCTGCAATGTATTTGTATTTGTTGAAAGTCGATAAAAATGCAAGCAGTCAGAAAGATAGTACTGCCTTATTTCACCACCGGTTCAATTAAATTACACGGGGTCAGGGCCCAGCTTCATAAAATTGCTCCAAATTTCCCTCAATTTAAAGTTCGACCCATCAAATAATTTGAATTCGAAAATTTGAGTCGGAGGACAAATTCAACTCAATTTAAGAATATTTTTAATGGAACACATCTGAGAAGAAATATGCCCCTAAAACTTTCACTCCCTTGCCATACGACTACTAAACACTTCCTCTTTATGTAAATTAGCAAAGTATAGTGGAAATAGTTTCAAGAAAAGTTTGTAATAAGTAGAAGCAATACCATATAAAATATTCCCATCCTTGATATCAGAACCAAAGGGCTACCAGAATGATAACAAGCAAACCACGAAAACAGTATTATTATTAACAACACTAACGAGAAAGGAGCCAAAATTTAGCAGTATAAATCTCGTGCTAGTTTCGATAATAAACAGATGGCCAGTTGAACTTGTTCTTGAATGATTTTATATTTGTGTTTCAATTTTCGATATAATTGAATTTTTGTATGCATAAACCAGACCATTTCCTGAACTGTACGGTTAACTAATATAAAAGTATTTTAATTAAGTATATTATATCTTATTGACCGAAGGTCAATAAAGCAATTAATACCTAGGTCTAATTGCAAACATCTGTACTTTAATGTAAAGCATTTATAGCCTTGCATCCCGGCTTGCCTAAGTCAATAGCAAGTGAAGTTTTCGTGTGCAAGAATCATCGAAATGGATTTGAAATTTATTATATTGTGTTCTTTGTTTTGTATTGTTTGGACCGAGGCTGTAGTCCAGAATAAAAGTGAAACGAAGGAAATGTTATCTGTTCCGTTGATCGATCAACTGAAAGCAACACTTACGGCAGATATAAACGTCTCAGAGCTAAACAAGGGCTTGAGAGAATTCATTGTGAAAACAATACGGGTAGAAGTTGACAGTACTATTAAACAGAGCGTGACCGATCTCGTTAAGTCACAGATACAACAGGAAGTAAACGGTAAGATATTATTTTGCAATGTTGTATATTAATTTCAAAAGCGGTTAAATTGCCAAAAGAAACAGAAACTCACTAAGCAACCAAATAATCAAAAAGGAAAAAAACGATGTGAAAAGAAAAACAATGCAAATTTTTTTTAAAGAAAACTACACCAAAAGCAAAAAAGCTACTACTGAGATATGCAGAAGTTCAGGACTAACCTGTGTATAATAGGGCAATAAATATTTTATTTCAATCTTCCTTATTTGTTACAGTACTGGAATCAACTGAACGATGAAAGACCAAACATTTATTTTCTCTCTTTTTTTTAGACTTGAAGCCAAGGACATATGTCGCATTTTCTGCAACTCTATCAAATGGCAACATCAAGTCTGATATCACTGAAGATGATGTTGTTGTATTTGACAATACAGTTCTTAATGCCGGAAGCGCTTACAATAACAAAACCGGAAAGTTCACCTGTCCTGAAAGTGGCACGTATTTCTTTTCTTGGACAGCTCTTTCGGATGTCTATAAGGATTTTTCCAGTCAATTGGCGATAAATGGAGCTCCTTATCTAGTCAATGTCGTCGATAATGACTCAACCGACGATCATTTATCCAGCACATCGTCCATGACTGTTCAACTAGTAAAAGGAGACGAAGTTTGGATCCGAGGGCATACGACCGAGGGAGTTTATCTTGAAGCTACATGGGATTCTGTAGCAGTTTCAGTATTTACAGGATTCAGTCTTTAAATAGATAATTTAAGAATAAAGAAGTTTTTATGTTGATTAGAAAGTAGAAGTGTCCTTTCATTCAGTACGTTTTACTTATATGTGTGTTTGAAACGAATTACCATAACCAATGACCAAACATATAAATTAAATGAAACACCTTCTGAAATCTTTATATACGCAGAAAAAATAGTGTGTGTAAAATGTATCATACCTTTTATTATAATTATGGTAATAAATGTTTGCTTATTAAATTCAATAGAAATTAAAAATGCAATATTCGCCGATATTTTACTCCGTGAAGGTTCTTAACTGTACAAAAAGGGTCTCTAAACATGGTGTACAAAAGGCTGGTATAAAACTTTGTCGAACTGGAACAAATCATTCGGACAAGGATCCGTATTGAATAGTTGTACGTGTAATTTGAATTTCAATGTTCTATCAATGACCCATTCGTGATCATAACCGACCGAGCATTGGCAATCGACTCATCTAATAGTTTACAGGATTGAGTGAAAATCAAGGTTTATTGATCATGAGTCAGTTAAAAGAATAAAATGAAATAATAAACAGCTTTTATACATGTTTATTGAAAATTAACGCTGTCAAAGGAAAACTACAGTCACATTGCACTACTGGTAATATCACTATATAAGACTTAGTGAAATATTAGAACAGAATGTAAAAATTACAACACAGCTAAAAATAATGCTTTAGGAACACACGAAAAATCACATAATAGAAATCAATATAATATCTGCTCGGGGCATTATTCACCAAAATACATACAATAACCCAGTGGTATTCTAACAGAAAGAGTTATCAATGGAACCTAGATTCTAGCAGAAATCAAAAGAATGTAATCCAAGGACAAATACCAGGCATGGAAAACAGATACACATGCACAACAAAGAACATAAAATAACCAGAACAATACATACAAAGTAACAAAAGTAAATGAGCAAGCGATGCCAAACAAGATTACATGTGTATTTATCATTACCGATAAAATAACAAACATCCTTTAAATGGTTTTAACGCCATAAATTCTTTAACATTTCAAAATTATAGGCTGATTTTTGAAAAGATAAAAAAAACTTTCTATTGAAAAAAAAACGAGGAATAAAAGCTTCTAAGTTTGTGTGAGTGACTATAGCAGCAGAACACTTAATTTTAAGCAACTAACAATATTTGACCCTTTACAAAATTATACACAGTTAGCGCAGCGCGGAGCAAAAAATGAAGGAGAACAAGATGGAATTATATGTTTTGTAGGCAAAGTAACAAGGTACACTGCCGGTAACGCGAACTTTAGAATACTACCCGCACTCTGGTTTCAGTATTTAACGTAGTAGTCTTAACGTTGCAGGGCCAGACACAACTTACAGGAGCAAGGTAGATAATTGCTCAACCATCATACATGGGAGCTAGCGATGAATAATATACTTCACACATGGTATTTAGTATTTTATCACATCACCTTTGGTTTCTGAGATTTAATCGCAAAATAAAGTATAAATGAAATTAATTGACAATCATAATTATCTAACGCAAAATGGTCCTGTGACTTTCAGTTTTATTTGACCATTTTCCTACCGCTCAACTCATATGAAAAAAAATAAACGAAAACAAAAATAAAAAAACGCAAGCAGGAAGATATCAAACAAGATAGCTACATGTAGCCGTTGAAGATTACGTTATTGAAATACAATTAGAAAAGACGCTTAAACTGTTATTGAAGTTTTAGAGTAAATTATTTCCCAAATTAAGAAGAAATGATGTTGCGAAATTTCATTTAGTCCATGTAATGTTGTGTTGTCATCGTTAGCTAGTATGTATTAATGGGATACTAAAAGAGTATAAGCGTCTACAAACTTCCGCCCCAAAACTCCAACAAATTCGACGAAACAAAATGGCAGTACAGTATAAACATTTACGCTACATCAGAATAAATGTGAAAAAAAAATCCACCAATCGGTTTCAGAGGTCGGGGTTGTGTCAACAAGGTCTTCTACTGCTGAAACATGTGAAAATAGTAAAAGCACGATTGCTCCGACAAAATTCGTCAAAACAAAATTGTGGTAAAATGTGCACATGAGTATGCCATATTTAATATCGAGGGAAGCCGTTCAGCGGATTCAGAGAACTATGAATTGGCGTCCCCAATACGTACGTTACAGACGAGTGGCTTCCATAACCATGTCCAGCCAAAGCGGCGGGAGACAATAACCAAAGTGCTAAGGCACTGAGTCAAGGAAGGCCCCATAAACCGATCAAAATCTTAGTCATTTTAAAGAGTAACCATCTGTTTGAATGAAATGCATATCAATACTGCTTGTTTATTAACGTATTTATGGATCTTCTTTTCTATTATTACTTTTGGTATTTCTGGCTGTGTACGTTTATGTCCTCAAATTTCTTGACACTTTACACCTAAACCAGCATTTCTTCAAAAATATGATCTCCACTGGGAATCACTGACTATCAATGTTAAATGAATTTTTATAGTAAGAATGAATTCACACTTTGAAATTTCGGGTTGGAGATGCTTGAAGTAGAAATAAATCGTGGACTAGGGAGGGTTGACCGAGGACCTAATCTAAAGGGAAAAATGAATAAAATACTTCTTGTTTGTGCTTACTTTGACAGTGATTTGTGATAGACTACATGAACAAATATGTCAATATTGATAGTTTTCAATTACATAATCTACTTAAACTTGTCCTTGTAATTGTTGTCTAGATTAGGCCCTGAGTTGAAACTATACACTTTTTTACAATAAATGATTACCTTTCTCTCGGAATTTTTCAATTCAAACAAGGATACAAACTCTTGTTATCAAAACTACTATGCAGTTTAAAGATCTGTAAACTAAAAAAATCTTTGTATCTCATATATTTTGACAATTTAAGATTCCAATCAAGTTGGCAAGTCAAGGATAAAGAGATGTAGTGAATACAGGAAATATATCATTTTTTATAACAAATGCACTTTGAATATAAATCCATCTTTTCTACTCTCCAAAACAAAAAGGTTACTAGTGAACCCATACCCCATGACTTATGGGCCATGAGTACCATTTTTTATGATGAATCATTATTGCACTTAAGCAGTGTTTTATACCTGTCTGCCTTCAATAATGTATGTGCATTTCTTTTTCCTTTTTTTTTTTCTTTTTTTTCTTCATGATTGTTTCACAAATATGTATTAGATTACAATACAAGTAACTCTTATGTTTCGAAAACAAATAAGTGCTACGAAATCAGACTTCATATTTGTATTTTTTATTAAGAGATGTTGACATGTACCAGCACTTGAGAATCATGAACTTTGTTTCATGCCTGAATTGTGTCCCAGCACAAAAATAGTCCATTTTGCTTTTGCTTTCTTCTCGCTACATTTAATGAAACTTTAAAAGGGATTACCACTAAAAGAAATCAAGGAAAAAATAATAACAGTGTCATTGATAAAAGCAATATGTTACAATGTAAATGCATGAAAATATAAATGTTTTAACCACATGATATGGAAGTACAAAAACCTTCTCTTAGTGAGAAATATTCTTACGTGTATATATAATTGTGTGGAAAATCAGGCAAAATTATAGGTTCGGTAGTTATCATTGTCCCAGGTTTTTACTGGTTTTTAAGTCACCCGCTCAATACTGGTTGATTGAAATTTTGCAAACAGTATTTCTGTAACATTATAATCTCTGTCCCACGTTATATAAAGTTAATACAATAAATATATACTATATGTTAGTGTTCTGAAATGTTATTCTTAAAATATCTTTATCAGTTGTATTAATTAAGAAAAAAATAAACACTTATGTCTCTAAAATAATTCAAATTTTTCTTAAATAAAACCTAAAAACTTTACAAAAATGTAGTACAGTGTACTTCATGGGTACATCTTTGTTTTAATAACTGTTAATAACAGGTAACATAAGTAAGAGTAGAATAGATTACTTTTCACATAACTGACAGGTGGTCATTGTTAAAACAACATCCCCTCATAACCATGAAGATAATTAAAGTGGTTTAAAGTGGTGAGTTTAAAACAATTAGACCCTGGGCTCGGAGGGTCCACCGTGCACCCCCACTCATCAACTTCATGGTGATTTTTAGGTACCTGTATACCTCCCATTACCGAATCAATTTGTCGCCAAAGAATAATCTCGGATTCTTTTTCAGTATAAGCCTATATTTGTACCCCTCTGGGTCAAAAAGCCAAGATTTTTGTGACTCAATTGTTTGAGAGTCTAAGCCTTCCTGGGATAGCATGTGTGAATAAACAAAACAAATACAGCTATCATCGTATAGCCCAATGTCTCAGGTTTACAATAGTTCCAACAAAGTTGCGGTAACTTAGGGTTGCGGTAAAATGCAAAAAAAATGTACCCCTACCACGCCGAAAAATCGCTTAAATTGACATATTTTTCAATGTCAAAACCCCTAGAGTATCACTGCTTCTGTAAAAAATGGCTTATTTGGTATTTTTGTGTTTAGTGTTTTATCACAATTTATACTTCTGGGGTTCTTGTGGTGATTTTTGGCGAGTTCATAGTCAGAATTTATCAAAAAATGCGAAAAATGGGATTTTCGATTTTTCGGTCAAAAGTCACATAAATTCGACTATACAAGTTATTACTCAACTAATCTGGTATCATTCGTTGGGTAATTTAATTTTCTACATAAATGAACCACGAAAAACTAATTTTCAAGAAAATATTTTCAAAACATGTTAAAAATATCACCCATACCCCTAGAAAACTGGGAGCCTTGATGTCCATCATATTTTCAATCCACTTTCATGGGTATAGAATTTCTAACCTATGATTGACTGTGTCTTTCATGTGTCATGAAAATCCTGTATCCAACTTTAAGGTCTGCATTCTAAATAAATGTATCTGGTATGTCGATAATGCACTTAAAAAGAACCATATTGATAATCAGTTATGACTTACTTATCATGGATATAATACACATTTACATTCCATACTGAATATTACATGCCAAAATCTGTATCACATGCGGTATCAACACAAGACTCTTATGTCAACCAACTTAGAGCCATTGGTCCGAGGGGTGATATCGGTCGAGGGTTGATACCGCATCAGATACAGATTTTGGCATGTCATGTTCATTAAATCATATAGTTTAATTATACTTCAAGTGTATACTGTGTAGTGTGTGCTATAATGTATGCAATATAGGTCTAGGCCAGTAGGGATGTGATATAGGGTATGCAATATAGGTCTAGGGGTATGATATAGGGTATGCAATATAGGTCTAAGGGTGTGATATATGGTATGCCATATAAGTCTAGGGGTGACTGGCGCGAAGCTGAGGCCAAATTGAAGTGTAGGCAAAATTATGGCAGGGGGTCTGGGGGCCGCTTAAGACCCCCAGCAGGTCCAGGGTGGAGCCGTGGTAGGGGTCCAGGGGGCGAACCCCACCCCCCTCGAAGCTCCGCGGAGATAGCGTTTTAGAGCATCATTTATGCCTCTCCTGGATGTATTTTATCTAAAAAAAATGGCAAAATCAAGTGCAGGCAAAAGCTTTTTTGCCTAACGGCAGCTACGCGCCTGGGTAAGATATAGGGTATGCCGTATACTTGTAGGGCTAGGGGAGTGATATACAGTATATGATGTACATATGTATGTCTAAGGCTGCGGTATAGTTCAGCGGTGTGATATAGGGTATGCGATATACATGTAGGTTTAAGGGTGTGATATACTGTTGCCATATAGGTCTAGGCGTGAGATAAACATGTAAATGTACATTTGTATAGTATGCAATATACATGTAGGTCAATGGGTACGCGAAAGAGGTTTAGGCTTGTGATTTAGGGTATGCGCTATAGGTCTAGGGATGTGATATACAGTATGCGATGTAGGTCTAGGGGTGTGATATAGAATATGCGATATAGATCTAGGGATGTGATATACAGTATGCGATGTAGGTCTAGGGGTGTGATATACATTTAGGGTATGCGATATAGGTCTGAGGATGTGATATACAATATGAGATGTAGGTCTGAAATATTTCTCCTTTCCGAATGCTATCCAAGGTTGTTCTAGGTAGTCTTCTGAGTTATTTTAATGGCTTTCTAGATAGAAATCTGCCCTACGTTATACCAACATGTACTACATTATTATCATTGAACAACTGTGTGATTTCGGACACTGTCTTATGTTTGAATAGCTGTCAATTATTATGACATTAACCTCTAAATTATTCATTCCATCCCTGTGATAGGATAGTTTGTACTCTACATTCAATTTATTTACTTTGGAAAGCGGCACTTCTGTACACCTCCAAAATAGCATTAAGGCATGATACTTCAATGTTAACTTTGTAAAGCCTATGGGGGAAATGTAACTTCGAGGGGGAAGGGGTTTCACTCTGGCTTTCCATAGTTACATGTATACCCTTTTGGCCAACACAACTTCTTTTCCAATTTACGTTTCAGTGATATATACATTTTTATTGCCTGGTAATTAGATTTTGTATTGTTTGCCCTTTGTTTGCCATCTACTTGATGAAAACAGATTCATTATTTCATTTCAGTTTGCTTATAATTAATTCCAGTCGACCGATATGATATAAAATTGTTTTTCAGCATTAACAGTATTCCTTAAAGATACACATAAGGTTCAAAGAAGTTGTAGACATACTTAAATGACACTTTTGAAAAAATGAATTTACGACGCATTATAAACGTGCAAAACGACTGACAAGTTTCTATTAAGGCTACTGCCTAGTGTAAATAATTGTAAAATCGATCGCTCTTTGTGATGGAGGTAGGGAAAGACGTTTCCGGTAACGTTTTATTAGGCTTATATTTACAACAAAAAAATTGTATTTTCGGCGATTAGTCTTCCTTCTACCGTTTGCTGTGCAATCTGGCACAGCACACCAATACTCTGAAGGGGTGTCAACATCGTTTTTTCGTTTTGAAGATGCCATTTTATAACATTTTTTTTTGTACGTTGAGAAAATATAACTGGCGTTACCTGGGAGACGTCATTTTTGTGCTAAACAAAAGATAGGTAAATCAATACCGGTCCAGATACGGTTATTCCTAACAATCTCTGAGATTTACATTGCGTCCAGTCGACTGTTACATTGTCAATAAACAGAGTAACATTAGGACGTGTAGACAACATATTACATCACATCCTGTAGGCTTAACTGTTATATTTTCTGTTTCGACCCCATTCTAGGCCATCATTATAGAAATTCCTAGATTCTCATCTTTTTTTTCAAAATACGGGGCGACAGGCGAATTTTATTTTTAATATTTTTATCAATTAAAGTGAAAAATGCTGTCAAAATGAAAGAAATTGACCTCAGTTGGGAGAAAGTTCGAAATAAAATTTTTCGGGGAGGGTCTTTATTCTATAACATTATCAAGCATATGTATGAAGTCAGCAAGTCGTGTATAAAGATTAAGAACTTAACAGATTCATTTGATAATTGTTTTAGAATGAACCTAGGAGACAACTTATAATATGCCCAAACCTATTCAAGATTTTGATTTATGATTTGCCAAATATTTTACAGATTCCCCAGACCCTGCTAAATAAAAAACCACTTAACTGTATATTGTATAGTGATGATATGGTTCTTCTATCTACATCTGCATATGGTCTTCAAACTGAGTTAAATATCCTGGTGAAAATATTGGAATGATTGGTACATGTATCTTATATTGAATCATAAGAAAACAAAACAAAAATTCAACAAGGCAGACAGACACATTCACAAAAGAAATTGTATGCCATGACAATGAGTTAGAGTGTGTACAACAATATAAATATCTTAGTTTACACTTTTGTGCATCAAAGTTTATTCTCCTTGGCTCAAAATTTCAAATGAATTATATAAACAGGCTCTAAAGGCATTCTTTAAATTGCAGAACGATTTCTTGTCTTAAAAAACAAAAGATTCAAACATGTATACATGTTTTCAATCGCGCTATTAAACCAATGCTGCTGTATGGCTGTGAAAAGGTGTCCAAACACCATTAGATAAAATGTAACCTGACTTGGCACGTGAATAACTACATATAAAATTTTATAACCGCTTACTTGGTGTTCACAGGAAACTACAAACTTTGCAGCACTTTCGGAACTTGGAAGATTTCCACTACATTTTCACATTAAAGCCATGTCAATTTATTGTCAAGGATTATAATTTATCTTCATTGAAAGATGACTATTAACACTGTGAAACCTTGTATAGTAAGCAAGAATCACTATGGTATTAAGATAATCCTGCAAAATGAACCAGATCTACATAAAGAATACATGGCATTCTGATGGTAAACTGAGAACCTTTTTGAAATTCGAAGCTAATTTTGGGTATGAAAAATATCTCAAAATCATCAGTAATTTTGAGCTCAGGAGAGAGAAGTATCAGCAAATTCAGAATGTCTTCTCACCACCTTGAAATATAGAGGGCAGATACCAGGGAATTCCTCCACACCTCAGACTTTGTATTAAGTGTGGTTCGAGCGAGATTGAAGATGATACGGACTTTATTTTCAAGTGGTCTAAGCAAAATGAGGAGCGGAATTTTTCTTTTAATACCATAACAGATCGGTGCTCCAACTTTGCTAATTTAAATACTAAAATAATTTCTTTTGGTTGATTTCATGTGAAAATGCAGGAATACTAAAAATATTTGAGGAATGTATTGCAAAATATGATAACTATTGAATCTTTTCAAACTCCAAAACAGTTCAGTATCTTATGAGCTTGTCCATGGGTATTCAAGCGTTGATACTAAATAGTTTGGTGGTACTATGACATTTACAAATTGGTGTGTGATTTTATGAATCATGATGACAGATGTTAGGTCACATCTTTGCTGTAGTGTTGGCCATTTCAGTTGTGTTAACATGGCACTTACGCTTCTTTGATGTAAAGTGTACCTTGCAGCTCTACTTTGTATCATTTCTATTTTTTGGGTAAGTTGGTTTTGCAATGGATTCCAAATAATGCTGCAACATTCAAGTTTTGGTCTTACGTAAGTTTTGTATGCTGTTTCCTTTGTTTTGATGCTGTTAGATCTGATACTACGTTTAATGAAGCCTTAAGTGGAGTTTGCCTTATTTGAGATTGTGTTAGTATGACTGTTTCATGTAAGATCTTTTGTTAATGTTACATCCAAATATTTTGCTTTTTCAGTTGTTTGGAGGATCTTATTGTGAAGAGTGTACTTACTGGTTTTATAGGGTAGATAACTTGTTAAAGCCATTTTAAGAAATGAAATGACAATAAACACTCACTCAGTATTGTTTGTACAGATGATCTGCTAATTCAAATGCATCAATAAGTCAAATGATGTATAAACTAATTAAGTGTCAGTCTCTGTAAGTCTTAGAATTAAGCGCAAATGCAATTTTTTCAGGGTTAGGTGGCGGCAACCTTTCACCTAATTGGAGTTCAAATATTTAATACATGGGCTCATTAAAAATATATTATGGAGTAACTACGGTAATGCATAATAACGACAAATACTTCAATTATACTGACCCAATCAGAACCTTTTTTTTTGCAATAGAGGGAACACCGCCGTTGCATCGAGAAAACCATCCAGGCTTGCACATATGACTTTTACCCTTTCCAAACAAAGGCAGAAACTGTATCACAGCGTGTAAAAGGGTGGAAAAAATGTAAGCTTCTTCCCTTCGGAATCCATCTGAAATCTTTCCCCTTTCCGAATGCTATCCAAGGTTGATCAACATCCAACTGAGCAAACACCGATTTTCCGATAACAGCAACATCAGTATCATAGCTGACGATCATAATACTATCGCTATACCGTTAATAGGTGCATCCTTTGCTTGGAAGAACATTAGACTGTCCGCTTCTTCATGGCTGCATGGAGAAATTTGTGATACATCGCTTTCACTATTGGAAAGAACATGTTCATCTTTTGTCACAAAAAAACTGAAGTTATAGATGTGATTCCTGCAATTTTGTCGGCAAGGAAATAAAATAGCTCTGTTTTGTTTTCATCACATCTTTTGAAAAGGTGTTCCATGCCTTAGGAGGTTTACTATTGGGTGCAGCCTTCTGTCGTCAACACTGTTTCCCACTTGAGACTGTCCTCATAATACACACAAACAAAACAATAGCAATTCGTGCATGCCATTGAGCACAGTGCTCGATATCGGGCAATATTACTTCATCGGTATATTTGTCAAACGTTTTGTAAGACCCAGGTTGTCTTGCGTTGACCGAGGCCGCCCTATCTATTTCCAATATATCTGTCCGCGACTCAGTCACTGGAACATCCAACAATGACGATTGTTATTTCTGGTTTTCATGCTGAAAGTCAACAAGGTTGCATTGCCTACTTTGACAAGAGATGAACAATCATAAGAAAAGGTTACAGTCATCTTTCAGATTTGCTAGCCTTGATTTAACAGCTTTTAGGAGCTTTAAACATAAACAATTAAAACAAACTTCAATGAAATATTTATAACTGTGTTTGAGACTACCTGTCTCACAATTTTCAAATCAGATTAAACGTTATGAACCGTAGAAACAATCTGTGACTTCGAAAAGGGCGAAGGATTATCCCTTTACCACTTTTAATTCTTGGATACACTTTATTTTATGGGATGTGAATAGGTTCGACGATTTTGTCCCTACACTTAGCGCAATCGTTCATTAAGCACCATTTAACTCCCGTGCGATCTGTACACCATCCGATTTCCTGTTTTTCAATATTTCGGCTTTTTAGACAATTAATACGTATTGTCACATCTTAAATATACATTTTATGCGTGTTCATCATATATTCCGAAAGCTTAAAATCAATGTGTGCAAATTAGGGCGAGTATATAGATAAAATTTGTATTGAGCCATCCTGTGATTGGATTGAAAAGTTTGAACATTTTCCGCAAAATTAGCACTTGCGCAAACAAAATACAAGGTCATGCGACATGTTTTTAGATATCCTTGCGCAAACAAAATACAAGGTCAAACGACTGTTTTTAGATATGCTTGCGAAAACAAAATACAAGGTCAATCGACTGTTTTTAGATATCTTTGCGCAAACAAAATACAAGGTCATGCGACTGTTTTTAGACATCCTTGCGCAAACAAAATACAAGGTCATGCGACTGTTTTTAGACATCCTTGCGCAAACAAAATACAAGGTCAAACGACTGTTTTTAGATATCCTTGCGCAAACAAAATACAAGATCAAGCGACTGTTTTTAGATATCCTTGCGCAAACAAAATGCAAGGTCAAGCGACTGTTTTTAGATATCCTTGATATATCTGTAACATCAAAATACCATAAATCATTTGAATAATGACATCATCCGAACTTAACAAAGAACTTTCTTGAAAAATGGAAGGTTGGTTTTGACCGCCATTTTTAAAACTTGGCGGCCATCTTAAAAACTGCAAAATCGAGGTTGCTCACTTTTTTCAGCAAGCTTAATTGTACACAGTTATACCTAAAAAAGGTATAACTGTGCACAATTTGGTGCATGTATCATTGTTCCGAATATTTTGTGAAATTCTGAGATTATCCACACCACATGGGTTATTATAAAACGTTTTAACTATTGTCATCATACGGCACTGTTCTAAAACACACACGACGTTACGCTCCTTATTGCGGATGTCTTGAAAAAAAAAACACACCTACCTAAACTATAAATAATTTTAGTAAACAATCAAAACTGTGATTATGTGAAAGCTGTATACTTTTGGTATCAGGACAAATTATTAGTTCTGAATAATTGTCACATATGGTACCTCTAATTCTTTATAATCAATTAAACTTTCCAAAAACCCATAAAAATGTCAGAATTCCGTCTGTCATGTGTAACGAACTGTAGGTGCAAAAAAAGCTAAAATAGTGAATTGCGCTATTGCAGAGGGTACGAAATTCGCCAAATTTTGCATGGAAGATTAATTTCATATGTTCCTTTTGAGACAATTATCGAAATTGCGTTAATTTTAGGCAAATATACATTCAATGCAAAAATGAAAGTGTTGGTAAATGGTCAGATTTCTAAAGGTGCTCAATAATCAAATTCAATATATCAAAGTAACAACTTATTTACACAATATTCTTTTCCGGTTACTATTTCCTAAAAATGTACATACTTTCTGCAATTCTACGTCGGCATTTGATAAAATGTTCAGTACAATAAAAAAAGTAACGTTTTTTGAAAATGTCTAGCTAAATGTCAGAGACAAGAAAATCGAAATTGATGGGATACAAAAAGACTAAAAGTATCTTTACTTTGTGTTTATGATATGGTACTGAGTATTCGCCATATTATAATTGTGAAATTGGTGTAAGACAGGGGGAGAACTTGACTCCTTTCCTGTTTTCTCTGTATTTAAACGACTTAGAAAACTATTTGTTAGAAAACAATGTACAGAGTCCTGAAACTGTGTCAACACAATTGTTAGAAATTTTAGATCTATATATGAATTTTTTTCTGATATTGTAAGCTGATAATATGATTATTATGGCTGAATCAGAAAATAAATTACAATTGTCATTATCAAAATTTGAAATGGTTGGATATTAAGAGTCAATACTTAAAAGACGAAGATTATGGTTTTCAGTAAAAGGAAATATAAGATGAGAACACACATAAAGTTGTACGGAGTAGGGTTAGATACTGTAGATTGTTACTCTTATTTAGGATTGTTATTTCAATTAATGATAGCTTTTGTGTTGGTAGAAAGAAATAACTCATCAAGCAAACAAAGCAATGTATGCATTAAATCACAAGCTACAAAATATTGCAATACTTTTTGGCATACAATTGAAACTTATCGATGTTTTGATAGCACCATTACTTAATTACTCTTGTGAAGTCTGGGGAATTGAAAACAAAAGAGGGGGACGAAAAACTGTATGCACTTACTGTTTTGCCAAAAAAAATTCATGGCTTGAGGAACAATATACCGAGCTGTATGGTTTATGGAGAACTTGGACGTTTCCCTATGGAAATTGTTATCAAGCTAAGAATGTGTACTTTTTGGAACAAACTCGTAGAAGACAAGAACAAGCTATCTAGCTTAATTTTTAGGCTTATGTTAAAACTTCAGCAGAGTAATCAAGTACATTTCAAGTAGCTGTCGTATGTAAAATCTATCTTTTGTGAATCAGGTTTAATCTATGTATGGGATGAGCAAATGATCATCGAGAAAAAAGTAGTAAAATCGATGTTGAGACAGAAACTAGTTGACCAATTTATACAATCATGGTTTTCAAATATGTGCAACTCCTCTCGTGGAGAATTTTATAGCTTGTTCAAAAATGAACATTGTATTGAGCCTTACTTACCTAGGCTTAAGCAAATGGATTTTTGATGTGCAAGTTCCGTTGTTCAAATGTAAACAGGAAGGTGGTTAAGTATCCAAAACATTAAAGATTTTGTGAATATTGTAAAATATTAGGAGATGAATTCCATTATTGTTTTGTCTGCAAAAACCTTATGGTGGTAGAGGTGAGAAATAAATTCATTCGTAGATATTATGTCAAATGTCCAACAGCAGAAAAAATGAAATATATGCTGTCATACTGCAATGTCAAACTATATACAAGAATATGCTGTTTTATAAAACACCTTATCAATTTATTGTAGTAGTCATAACTTTTGTATTCACATAATATGAATTACTGATTCAAGCAACCACATGATTATACATGTATACTTATAAAAGTCGTGTGACATAGTATCGTATAGTGAAATGCTTGGTTGACTTTACTGTGAATGTAATTTTTTAACCCTGTTGCTAATGATTGTTCGTTGCTGCCTCCTTGTACACGTATGTATCTGAGGATAATAAAATATCTAGTCTTTTCTTGACAAACGGAACAATAAACCAAAATAGACTTGAATAAATTCTTAGAGCCCCGTGCAGGTCCGAGTGCCAAAAGAATAGGCCTGCAGCAGCGCTAAGCTTGTCGTAAAAGGCGACTAAATAGTGCTCAGAAACATAGCCAGGGGCTAGGCGCTCTGCCAACAGAGCCACTGGGATGTGTGCCCCAGGTGGTGGAATGGGGTACCCCTGGCGTGTTACATGCTGGGGTTGTCAGTCTACAATACGGAAAACCTGACCGCCAACCATGGTGGTGCATCGTGTTGGGAAAGATGCCACGTTCCTCGCACGTTAAAGAATCCTGCTGCGGTATTCGATAGGAGTAGGAACCTTTGCGTTCCGCCACAGGGCACATTTGAACTTATCGTAGGAAGAAAGTTGCAATGTTCCCTCTCTAGAAAGACAGATTGTGCATAATGTCGCGATTGCATTCCACGCTGCGGTGTACACGCATTTGCAAATTTAATTTACTGGTAATATTGATAATCAAATTAATTAATCTTTTTGATTTTCCAAGAAATGTTATAGATGTTTCAATTGCTATCAATAACAAGCATTCTGACAGTATTGCTGATGCAATACAGTGTCCCCTTTCGGCCTTTGAACTCATTGCCTTTATGAGATTTTTTTTTATATATGTGAACTAACAATGGATGGTGTTATTTTTTAACAATCAAGAGAAAATAACTCTTGAACAGCAAAAGCAAATTCCATCAAAATCAAACCTGAGCTTCATTTTACAGTAGATAATAACATTTTTGCACTACAGAAAGCTGCATAAAGATATTCTCTTTCTATCACCTGGAAAGTTGAAAAAAAAAACGTTATTATGAATTAAAGGGCAAATTACTCTAGAATGACAGCAGCAATTTGCATCAAAATGATGAAACATAAAATTTTATGTAATTTTCTATGTCAAAGGGCCATAAGTTCCATATAAACCATTTTGCCGCAATAATATTTAAATTTAATTTGTAACTTGTCATGATAAGACTAGCTAACAAATATGAAATCAATTGGATGAGGCATTACAAAGAAAAGTCTGGAAAACATAAAATTTTATGAAATTTTCTATGTCCAAGGGACACAACTTCTGTATAAATCATTCAACCGTAACATCATTCGAACTTAACTTGTAATGATAAGACTATATACCAAATATGAAATCAATTGGATGAGGCATTACAAAAAAAGTCCGGAAAACCAAGTGTGACTGACGGACGGACGGAGTGCAAACCTAAGTCCCCTTCGGCATTTGCGAAAGGGGACAAAAATTATTGTATATTTTGCTGTACTGTACACGTGTTTCAATAAGCAAGCAAGCCAGAAACGAAAATGTCGACAAACGTCGAATTCTGACATTACCGCATGTGCGGCAATAGCGTGCGTAACGTCTCACTCCTTGCGCACGCTGTTCGTGTCTGATACGTTTCCGAGTGTTAAAGCACATCAGATTATAGCCATCTACATGTAGGTGTAAGGGCTTTTATAACAGTCAACAGATTCAAGAAAATTATGTAAATATTTGACCACCATAGATCGGGGTCAAGAATGATCAGATATATTTCATACCTGGTGGTAAAAATATTGCTTATCACACCGCCTTTGGCGTTCAGATGATCTTAAAATAAAGTAATAATTAATTGACAACCATAAAATAATCTTATCTGAAACAAAGTAAAACGATGCTAAGGTTCAATGATTTAATGATTTTTTACATTTGCATATAGAAAATAAAGGTGTATGGACTTAAAATAAAAACAATATATAATGTGGCTTGGAATCGGGGTTAACTGCGAGGCTTCACCTTGTTAGGGAAGGAGACAGAAGGAAATCTTGGCATAGAACTGAAAAACATACATAACAGTCGAACTATTGAAACAAAATGACTTAATGATGTTTCGGTGATGAAAAACCAAGGCGATAGAGAAATACTGAAATCATCAAATATCAGGCGAGCATGTCAGAGAATAAACATAACAGTTGACATATGGAAATAAAATGAGTTAATGATATTTTGGAAGAAATCCTGTTCCCAAGGGCCTGTGGTCACTGCATGACCGTATATCATAAAAAAAAATTACCGTGGACGAATTTTAGTTGATCAAATAGAACTGTAACGTATTAGTTTTCGCGATTGCGAAACAAAATGTTGTTTGTTAATTCGAGGGTAAAATAACTATTTCGAAAATTTGAAAATTAATATAAGTATACGCGTGAAAAGCTACGTGTACAGTAACGAATTTTTCTAATTTTTTTTATCGTATTATTGCATTAAGGTGTATTATGTACGGATTTTAGGAATCAACGTGATTCAATTATAACCGTCTTTTCCTGTTCAATACAAACTTCACAATAACAAATACAATAATAATAATAAAATACAAAAAAATAATAATATGATTGATTGATTGTTGGGGTTTAATGTTTCGGCGACCTGGGCAAGTCGTAATCATAATAATTAAATGAAAATTTCAACAAATTCATATGGTATGTGAATAGAATGTGTTTAATGTTTTGACGAATTATCAAAATGTTTATTTTAAGTATACACCGGAATACAACGAATTCAATTTTTCGGGTGATTTTCTGTATTTATTTGATAAAATTGAAGCAAACGATACCAATATAGATAAAAACTAATTAAAGTTGCAACCAAAAACTCGAGCAAACACAATTATAATAATACAAAAAGGAAAGAATATTTTTCCAAGACTTTTTTTTTTCAGTCAGAGTATTTCTTTCATATATTTCAAGTATAAATAATGATAAAAAAAGTTTTACGTAATTCAGAGGAATGAAAATGAAGTTTTTATATGTCGTAATGTCTAAATATAGCAATCATAATACTAAATGATGATATCTCTTAACTTCGATATTAAATATCTTTTTTTTCAGAAGTGGTCAGTTGGCGTCTTTCGTGAGTTAAGATTTAGTTTTATTTCCCCCTTACGACAAAACTGTGAATAAAAATTATCAAAATATCACTTATTAATAAATGAAAACATGAGACTATGCCAGAGGCTAGACAAAATCGTTCGCATGAATCCTTCATCGCTATTTAAGTTAATAGTCTATCAAAATGTACAAAGCGAAGTCCATATCGGTTACAACACCAGTAAGTTTATTTTCATTTATTTTGATTTCTTAATTTATAGATGCGTGGCTTTGTTATTGTTACTGTGCAATTGTAATTTATGAAGCATCTTTAATATAAGTCTAAATTCACAAGTAATATGCTGACCTATAACTGAACTCCTATTGTTAAATGCTACAAGTGTCATGCTCTTTATACTATCGTTTTTTTTTCGCATAGTAAAATGGAAATATATATAACGCCTTTAATGCGAGGGAATCATAACTATAATTAAAATTTACGTTTCCACCAAACGTGTAGAAGTCGCCTCCAGTTTCCGAATCTATTTTTGATATACAAATTTCCAATTGAACTGCAAATCATTGAATTTTTTACTGCGGTGGTGGCCATTTTGAAAGTGGTGGTCAATACGTAGCTCAAATTGTCAATTTAGCCGCAGATTATTAATCGGGACGTTTTAAAGAACCTAGATATAAATTTTCGTGAAAATCGGACAACTCTGAATTTTCGACCGCGTTGGCGACCATTTCTAAACATTGACAGCCGAGACACACGCATTTTTTTTCGTGATTTCGTTAGGACAGTTAACTTCAATTACATAAACCAATTTTGGTCGAATTCTTATCACTGCGTGGTCGGCGACTTAATAATAAGAAACACAGTAAAAAAGTCTCCGCCACTTCGTGGTCGGCGACTTGATAAGAAACTGAATAAAAACAATAATTCTCCGCCACTTTGTGGTTGGCGACTTAACTCTTAATGACATCGCGAGAAACGTATTGGGTTAGATTCAAGTAAATTATTTTCTTACTTTATAATACAATTACTGTTGTTTACCATTTATAAGAAAGCATGAATTAATGTGTTCTTTGAAAAGTGGGATCAGTCATGATTTGAAAGGAATGTAAATGGTTAAACATGCATTTATTGACATCAAATTTTTTTCAAATTTCTTTTTCAATTATATATTTTCTAACAAGAAAAGGTTTATATATAAGTTACAGGTTAAAGTCTAAAAGTTATATATAAACTTTGCAATAAATTAAAACTGCCCTATAAAATATTTATCTGCTCATTCTAAAATTAGACCTTTGATTAATCAAAAACTGTATTATATATAGGACCAAATATCTGTAAAAATATCTACGCATGGAAATAAAAAACTCAGAAATATCCAAATCCAATCACATGCAAAAAAGGCATTTAATCTGAAGTTACAGTAGAATTGTATAAATCACCAAATTGTAAATTGTCAACAATTTTCAAATTATTTTCATATAAATTAATAAATGACTCTTGATTTTCAGACATTTCAATTCTTCAAATTCAAGACAGATTGACTGCTCAGATTAAAAAATGTCATTGATTATTTTTTCCAAGTTGCATATCCGAAACCAGCAGTTTTTGATATTATACAGAAAGTTTAATTATTAAGTCGCCGAACACGAAGTGGCGGTGACTTATTGTTTTTACTGTGTTTATTATTATAAAGTCGACAAAACGAAATTTTGCGACTTACTGTTTATGCTCCGTTTTTTATTATGTCGCCCAAGACGAATGTCGGGGCGACATATTGTTATTGTACTGTTTCTTATTATTATTATGTCGCCCCAGACGAATGTCTGGGCGACATCTTGTTATTGTACTGTTTATTCTTCTTCTTATTATTATTAAGTCGCCGACCACGAAGTGTCGGGGACTTATTGTTTTTACACCGTTTCTTCTGTATTACTATTATGTCGCCCCAGACGAATGTCGGGGCGACATATTGTTATTGCACTGTTTCTTATCATTATTCTTATCATTATTATTATTATTATTATTATGTCGCCCAAGGCGAATGTCGGGACGACATATTGTTATTGTACTGTTTCTTCTTCTTCTTCTTATTATTATTATTATTTTTTTTTGTTGTTTTCTTCCAATGATCTTGAAAATCGGTGTGGTGGTTGAGTTTGATGATCTCTATAATATTATTTCAAAAAGTGACTTGATATTTCATGTGTTGACATGGTAACGAAAAAAAAAAACGAAAAATTTGGTTAATTTTTGTGTTTTTCCAGATGTTTTTCTTCTAAGTATGATTGAATTCATACTGTAATATACCATAAAACTGACAACAGAGGAAATAACAACAACTAGTTTTATCAATATTAATTATAGAAAAAACCTGTGGAAAAAGAATGTGAATATAAGGTTTAAATTATCTATTGATTTGTTAGGGGTGAGTTAATCCCTTTTGGGAATCGGCGCTGGAGATATTTTTTGTTTTGACCACCACCGAATCCCTTAAAATGCCCTATATGTAGTATTCGGGAAAATTTTACAACTCGACCTCGATTCGAATCGGGACTGATTGCGCCGACAGCAGCACGCGAAGGATCCGGGACGGTGGATGATTCGAAAGTAGACATATTTTGCTATGTAAGTATATCAATTTGAATACCAAAGTCCACCTTATTCGTTAGTTACAGCACGTTTTTCTCGGACGACCGCTTCAAATTGTCTGGAGGCCGCCATCTTTGTATATATTTAAACT
This sequence comes from Perna viridis, assembly GCA_037379345.1. Taxonomy (NCBI): domain Eukaryota; kingdom Metazoa; phylum Mollusca; class Bivalvia; order Mytilida; family Mytilidae; genus Perna; species Perna viridis. Next base: position 4,168,639 of record CM074520.1, read on the forward strand.
GGTCATGTGACACACATTCTCGCAATTTAAATACTATAGTCTGTTTCATTTGGACATTTTTCAAGTGGATCGAGTAAGAAAAAAATTGGAAATGTCTTTTTCATATTAAAAGACTAAAATTAAAAGAATATAATTAATAAAATGCTTCTAAATTAGTATTGGAAAGGGGAAAAGACCGAAAAAGGGGGTCTGATATATAAGATTAATAAAACACAATACTATACATGTGAGAATATTTTAATTTTCTTTTTTGGTGGGATCTTTTAATCCATGTTAAGGGTTTAAACGGTCATGTCTAGGTAACATGGAACAATTAAATGTCAACTCAAGAGACCAGAGACCATCCCAAAAGGCAGGAGTGGGGGATTGTCAAGAATTTTTTTAAACAGAAAGGGGATGTTCCCATCCGAAAAAAAAAATTAAAAAAAATGGGTTGTTCAGGTTACATTTTGCGGTTTTAAGGTGCCTATGTTTTCCACCCATCCCATATATAGATTCTGTCACTGCACGTCCAATTTCTTGGTATATGAATCACAGTGAACAGCAAAACCTACGTCAATAATTTGAATACACATCAAACCAAGCTATTTTCCAAAAGTATTCTGTCAGTGTTATGCTGGTAAACGATTCTATGCCATAATGGTGTAAGTCAATAAGTCTAAACAAACCAACAAAAAACGTCAAAATGGGCATTTATGAAGGTCAGTTTATCACCTTCAGCACCTGCGTATGGAGTTTTTATTTTAAAATTTGTAACACCAGAACTTAATTTATTGACTTTTTGTACCGTGTAAGACTTTTGGGACAATATTATGTTGGTACAAAATGTCACCACCACAAAAGTTGTATTGTAGTCACCATGGAACGTATATCGAAGTGCATGATAAGAAACGATATGTTCATCGTATTTTCCTTCCTCTTTCATCTACCTCGGGCGTGAAATTTTATGAGCAGTTCTTTGGGTGTTTCTAGAAAAAAAAAACGTGAACACTTATCCTACCAGTGCACCTGGTCCATACTCCAAAGTTTTAGCAAAGTTCGTGTTACTCATTAGACCCCCGCAAACCATGTTTTAGGAGTATATATATTTCATCCTGTCTGTCTGTCCGCTTGTCTACTAGTTTCTAAGCAGCTTCCATCATTGTTATGGAACTTTGGAGATGTGCATACTGTCAATAATTTATGTTTTGACAAAAAATGTAGAAATGAATAATGTTGGACTTAGGTGTTTTTTTTTTTCAGAAAACTTTGTTTCATGCGTTGTCCACAACTCCTCATTAACGACTTACAGGTTTGTTATGAAATTCAATGGAATGTTACATAATTCGATTACCATATAGAAATGTGCATATTGCAAGGAACTTATGTTTGGGAAATGGCATGCAGTAAATTGTGTGTCAAAAGTGTTTAGTCTATAAGCCATAAATATTGTGTCCAATAGGAATTAATCGTATGTTCACATTGGTCCCCAAATGTACAGGGTAAAACCGGGTATGGGAGTATTATTCCTGTTAGGGACAATGTCTAGTTTACTTTTGTTTCTTGTGTATCATTTTGGTTATTTTAAGTTCTTTGTTGTGTACGTCTAGTTTCTTTGTCTTTAGTCATTAATTTATTGCTAGATTATGATATTTTTATGTACCTTTCTTATTTTGGTTCCCTTGTCCAAGGTGGGAAAAAAATGTTGCACAAGTACATCGAGGTGGTCATGACGTTTTTCTGTTAAAATTAATTAATTAAAACTTGTCCACTACGACCCCGGAACTAACAGCTAGTTTTAATTAATGCTCCCTACTCTATATACGTATTCACAGATCAAATGTCACCCCTTCATGATATGTACCGTAGTGGCTGAGATGTGTTCCTTCATATAAACCAAAACGCCATCTGTCTTTTATTGCTCACCGTTCACAAGCGGTGAGCATATGATTCTCTAGAACTTTCGGTAAAGTTAAGAATACGAAAAGGGAGAGGTATATTTCGTATGTAAAAACGGTCAATATTAATGATAGCTAAGAAAGGCATCATTTGTAAACATGCATCATGCAAACGAGCAGTAAAATATTTCGCAGTATACTATGACTAATCATACGGTTAAAAAGGTCAACTTTTAGGAAAGTGAATATAGAATATATCGGCTAAATATTATCAGGTATGTCTAAGGGAAATAGGCATTTAAGAACAGTGTAAGAATACTTTTTTGCATGTTTAAGCATGGAAATACATGAGGATATGACGATCTGTATGTAGAAAAAAAACATTTATATGGTTTAGTGTGATAAAAATATAAAATTCCCTACATGTTCACATACTTAAAAAGAGTGAAATAGTCATCTTAGAGTTTCATCTCTACCTTCATTTTTGTAACATACACTTCTCATTTGACTTACTTCAAAAGCCAGAAAAGAATAACTAGTCAAAAGTAAGAGTTTACTTTCAATATAAAATACTATAGAGGCATTAATACAAATTGAAACTATCCAAAATGCCCTACACATGATAGTAAATTGGTTATAATAACAGAGCAATGAAATTCGCAACAAAAATGTATTACCGGTGAGCAAGTTTGTTTTTGTAAAGAAATCAAATACTTGTGTAGCACACGTTGTTTGTTTATTTTGGTGTTTGATTTGTTTTTTTGGTTTTTTTTTGTTCGTTTTTGTTTTTTTTGGGGGGGGGGGGAGGAGGGGTATTCTATTTCCAAAATTGTCTTGCCATGAAGCTGCGTAGGTTTTTTTTATATGAATAGTAAAAGCATATACGTTACGGTCAAGTGCACTTTCTATTATCAATTAAAAAGCAGGGTACCAATTACAGAATTTAGGCATTTTTGTAGTTAAAACATTGAAATACCATATTTCATTCATAAATGCCATGTCCAACAAGTCGTTTTTGGTTTTAAAAAAGTCAGAGTTTTGAGTCTACTTTTCAATGTTTTGCGTAAAACATCCATAGATTCGTTTCGTTGTGCTATCAACGTCACTAAACAATGGTAATGTTGTTGTTGACAATATTGGGAATATTTCAAGAGATGGCAGTCCAACCAACCACATATTTTAACCTCTTTCATTAGACATTGGAATGACAGAGTGAAGCAATTTATTCAGGAAAAAAAGGTTGCATATATTTCTTTACAACATTGAACAACTAGTTTCTTTTATCTTGAAAAAAAAAAAACACGATATTGTTCTGGAAGAAATGAACGAACATTCATGAAATAATCCTTGCAGCAAACGTTTTCGTAATTGTTTTGCTGCATAAATCATAAGAGATTTCAACTGCATGCAAATATGTAAAAGTTAATATGATTATAGTAAAAAGAAGATAAAATTAATCGTACATTAAGCCGCTGGTGGAGTAGGTATGATGCTTATATACATTTACCCTTTCAGAGCACTCCGTGTCACTCGCGTATTTAAAACAAAAGCTGTAGGGAACTGTCATTTTATTTTAATAAGGGTTTGGATGAAATTTTAAGTCAAAAAGACATTGTTCGAATATATGTATTAAAAATCTATTTGGCACAGGACCTGTTTTCAAGTTTTCTTGGGTTATTTTGTCATATTCTTGGGATTTGTTCACCATAAGATGTAATTATTCCTGCTCCTTTCTATTTAAGACACTATAGACATGGCCAAACTAAATTACTTGTCAGCCCACCCCTTGGCCATATTACTTATGAAGACCGTCTGTTTCATCCTAGTTTTGTTGTAGATACTATACAAATGAACAATATAAATAGCTTGTCACCCCTCCTTTTCCTCTTTCTAATACTAATTTAGAAGCATTATATTAATTATATTCTTTTAATAATGGTCTTTTATTACGAAAAAGCAATTTCCAAATTTTTTCTTAACTCGATCCACTTGATATGCGAAAAATGTCCAAATGAAACAGACTATAGTATTTAAATTGCGAGAATGTGTGTCACATGATCAGTTTAAATATACTCGCTCGAATATTCAAGTCGTCCAATTTTGATGAAAATTGATATATAGGTGTTTTAACGCGCCACGATTAAGAATCTGCGGCTCAATCGATAATTTGAACTATGTATCGACCGCTATTTTCAAAATGGCCGCCACCGCGATAAAAAAAAAGTTTCAAAATTTTTCGATTTCGATGAAATTTGATATCTAGGTTCTTTATGCTGCCTCGATTAATTATAACCTGTTCCATTGACGATACGCTTCTCAAAAGCCTGATCAGGAAACGGGAGGCGACTTTTACACATTTCGTGGAAACGTAAATTTTAATTAAGTCTCCGACCACGAAGTGGCGGTGACTTATTGTTTTTACTGTGTTTCTTCTTCTTCTTCTTCTTCTTCTTCTTATTATTATTATTATTTTAATTCTCTTGTCATAAAAATTGTTGAAAGCGTCCGCCCTTTTTTTCAAAAGTGGCTGATCCGATTGAGATGAAACTTTACATGATGTTAGAACTACTCTTCGAAGAATGCAGAACCTCAAAAAATGGCCGCGGACTAAAAGTACTCATTTTTTTACACCGGAAATGGGAACATCATATATCTCGAAAACCACTGATCAGAATTTGACGAAACTTGGTGTATACATGAAGCTCAATGGTCCAAATAAGATCCTGAAAAAAAAATCGCGTGCGTCTCGGCCGCCGTTTTCAAAATGGCCGCCAACTCGGTCGAAAATTCAAATTTGTCAAATTTTGATGAAAATTGATATTTAAGTTCTTTGAGTCGTCCTGATTAATCTGCGGCTCAATTGGCAATTTGAGCTACTTGTCGGACGTCATTTACAAAATGGTCGCCACTGCGGTCGAAATTTTTAATTTGTCCGATTTTGATGAAAATTGATATCTAGGTTCTTTGAGTCGTCCCAATTAATAATCTGCGGCTCAATTGGCAATTTGAGCTACGTGTCGGACGTCATTATCAAAATGGTCGCCACTGCGCGCGAAAATTCAAAGTTGTCCGATTTTGATGAAAATTGATATCCACGTTTTTTTAACCCTGCCTCGATTAATAATGAGCAGTTCCATTGACAATATGTTTCTCAAAAGACAGATCAGATAACGGGAGGCGACTTCTACACGTTTCGTAGAAACGTAAATTTTAATCTTAGTTGGTTTTATGATTAGATTGGAAGTCGTAATATCCGAAAACAGCTTTCATATTATGTCAAATATAAACCTGAAATAGAAGTCAGATGTAATATAATGACAAATTTATATATTTGTTTTATTTACAGAGGGAAATCACCTAGTGTCTTCTAAATGGGAGTAAGTAGCTAAATAATTATTATACCAGAAAATTGTGACGTTTAAAACTAAATGAAGTACATTGTATCACACCTAACCTTATACTGTAAAATTGGTGTAACATTTGGCGAATTTAAAGCAATAATTTATACCCAAAAAATAACGTTTCTAATTTTTGCAGGTCATATGTGTTGCTCTGAGTACTTAAACCCAGAGTTTGGTGTAATTTCTTTTGGCGTTTTATTAAAATACGCCGAAATTAGCATCCCACTAAAGTTATCCACTATATGGCACTATAATGATTCAAAGTTCTTTCCTTTAGTAATTCCGAAAGGAATCAATCTCAAATCTTTTGCAAATCTGGTTCTTATGTTCATCAGAAGTCAAACGCGATTCCTCAGCACTGCAATTAAAATGTTAGTGAATGAGATCAAACTTTTTTGTGCCTAATCGTATTAAAACAGTGGTATACCTATGTGAAAATAATTCAACGGCACGAGACCAAAGAAGTTAATGCTAAAGAAATATTACTTAAATCGCCTCGATGATTCTTTTGCATATACCGTAATTATCCGTAGTGTTTATCACGCATCAAATTTTAAGTCTCTGTAAGAATCAGGCAGTGGGTGAAACATGGTATGAAAAAAAACCCACCATTTTGGAAGGTTAATTTGACTATTTGCACCTTCAGAATCAAGAAAATAAGATAAGATTTTCCATATCACTTTTGTAAATTGAGTTATAATTTCATTGAAAATTCACTGAAAATTAACATTTCCAGGGCAGATAACTCTGTCAAAAACCTCATATTTCTAACATTTTATTGAAAATGTTCTGAGAAAATCGAGTGATGCAGAGATCAAATAAAAATGTTTTTTTTTCTTCAAATATACAAAGCATCCTTGAGCGAAATTTTGACATGCATGTTTCTGAATTTTCCCATTTTGCCCGATTCTTACAAAAAATTACAAATATCAAATGTACTTTTCTGTTAATACCGTTTAAATTTAAAATAGGGCTATTTTTTTGTGGTTTTTGTTTTTTGTAACGTAACCATACTTACAAAAGCTAACTAGTCTCGAAGCTAACGATAAAAAAAACTTGTTCTAACATTTTTATCGCATTATTTCGTGAAACCTCGCAAATGACTTGCATATCATATTATAACGATCTAAAACGTATTGCATTTGATGATATTTCATGATACTTCAGGTCAAATTGCAATATATGGACCGGTTGGTCGACCCAAATATTCATTGGGTTTCAGCCACGCTTTGGTCCATGTTATTTTCAGGGACGACCAACCAGTCCATGTGTTGCCATATGACCATCAGCATCACGAACTATTTCCTAAGCGTGAACACACGAACGTTTTTCATGGATAAATGTGTTTATTTGAAAATTCGGAGATGTTGAATGAGTTGAACTTTAGTATAATTGTATTGATACTTACGACGCTTTGATATCACTTTTCATTATGATTAAAACTTTGAGTAATATCTAAAATAAACTGTGTTCTCTCATGCAGGGGGTATTCTTATGTTTGAAACATATTACATATCCTTTTTTTTGCAGAATCGGTTTATATTTGTTCTTGGGATTTATGTAGGCTGTTTCTACATCCACAGTATTCAAGCAGATGTTAGAAGCAAAACAGACGGTTGTTTGTACTGTCAGTGGGCTTTTTATTCCTGTGTTGCGTCATGTGAATCAAATGAAGAAGCGAAAAGAGGCAAAACAAAAGGTGAAATTGATGCTGAAATATACCTTGTTAGTAAGGCTGATGTACGAAGCAGACTGAATAGTTGTATGCAGTGTCAATGGGCATATGCTTTATGCGTTGAAACATGCGAATCAAGCCAAAATAATGACAAAAATGGAGAACTAGTTGACGAACCAGAAGTACTCGATAAAAAAAAGAGACCGACATGGAAGTCGTACAATAATGGAAAACAAGGCGATGAGACTTACCAACAAGAAAAGTTCGACATGAGAGGGAGACCGCCATGGAAATCGTACAATAATAGAAAACAAGGTGATGGAACTGACCAACAAGAAAAAATCGACATGAGAAAAAGACCAACGTGGAAATCGTACAATAATGGAAAACAAGGTGATGAGACTTACCAACAAGAAAAGTTCGACATGAGAGGGAGACCGCCATGGAAATCGTACAATAATAGAAAACAAGGTGATGGAACTGACCAACAAGAAAAAATCAACATGAGAAAAAGACCAACGTGGAAATCGTACAATAATCCAGGTGATGAAACTGGCGAACAAGAAAAATTCGACATGAGAGGGAGACCGCCATGGAAATCGTACAATAATGGAAAGCAAGGTGATGAAACTGACCAAGAAGAAAAAAATGCACATGAGCAAAAGGCCGCCTTGGAAATCATACAATAATCCAGGTGATAAAGCTGACGAACAATAAAACATCGCACGAGAAAGAGACCGCTTGGAAATGGAGCAATCTTTAACAAATAAAATAGAGGAATAAGGAGTTGCCTAAGCAAATTTCTGTACTGAGAGTTTTTATTCATTGATAGAAAACGATAATAATATTTACTATTAAAATAGATTGACGCTAATATTTTTTTTTATGTTCACATTTTTTCAGTGGCACCGATGACAACAAAAGTCTTGTACATAGGATGCATTAATTTTTAAACTGAAAATTGAAGAATACAGCAATGATTGTCTAATATAACTTTGGCTGATTTCATTCTGTTTCAAATGAAAGCTTGTTAGGCTTTGATGAAATTGAAAATGATACAAACATATCATTGATTTTAAGAATTATTTCCTTTAGGTCTACCTCCTTATATCAGCAAACTATTACCAAACGTAAAGTTAAGGAATTTAACGCTTATAATGTTTTTGTTTGGATGAAGTATGATTAACTTTTGTTCATTTTTCTGTCCACTTAATTATACATTCTTCCTACTGACAAATCATTGATTTTAGTACAAAGTTTGCACTCATAGGAAGATCAAATGTGCTTTTATATGTTTTTTTTTAGTTTTTCGTTTTAATTCAAAGGACGAAACTTTCTTGATTCTTAACTGTACCTTATTTTCGTAGCTAAGTAGTAATGTTCCATCTGATCCAATGTTTTTGATTCTTAAATTATCTCACACGTCTTGTCAGATATTGCCTTTTTAAGATTAGCATCTTCTTCATGTAAGACATTGTTTATCTGGTCCAGTTTTTAGTGAAGTTTATTCATTTATTTAGTTTCTGAGTGTACCATTTATGATGAAAGGTAATAACAAAATTATCAAACTGATAGACAAACTTTGGGCAATAGTCTAAAGAAAAAATCAAATGGAAAAGTCCGTGTAATAAATGATACTTTCAATTGTATGTGAAATAATAAAGGGAAGCAAGATTCTAGCTAAAATAGAGAGAATGTAATACAAAAGACGAGGATAACAGACACACACAACAAAGAACACACAAAAAAAAAAACAGAACAGTACATACAAAGTAACAAAAGTAAACTCGGAATCCACTAAAAACTGGTAAACCAGGTGCAGTAAGCGTTCTCTGCTTTTATTTTTTAATTTAAATTGTTTGGTGTATTTTCTTGGTTTTATTTATCAAAATTTGCAGTATTACAAATTTCAAAAATCTCAGTGAAAGACTTCTCTTCCTATCTCGATAGTTTTGGTTTTGAGTATTTAATCAATTTTTTGATATATATCTTCCTGATTGATTGATTGATTGATTGATTGTCGGGGTTTAACGTCCGAGCAGCAATATTTCAGCTATATTCAGACGATGAACATGAAATTGATGATAAAATGAACATGAAATGATGATGAAATGAAAAAAAAGGATGGGACACAAGGATAATAGGGTCGACAAAGTTCGATTGCCACTAGAAAAAAGGAGAGATGGGAAGGGTCGGGCAATTTAGCCTCATGTGGCGTAGCGCAAAGGTTCCTACTCCTTTCGAATACGACAGCAGGGTTCTTTAACATGCGAGGAACGTGACATTTTTCCCAACACGGTGCACCACTATGGTTTGCGGTCAGGTTTTCCGTATTATAGCCTGACAACCCCAGCATGTAACACGCAAGGAGTACCCCATTCCACCACCTGGGGCACATATCCCAGTTGCTCTGTGGACAGAGCGCCTAGCCCCCGGCTAGGTTTCTGAGCACTATTTAGTCGCCTTGTACGACAAGTTTAGCGCTGCTGTAGGCCTATTCTTTTGACACCTGGACCTGCACGGGGCCCTATATATTTGATTATAATGCTGCTGATGAGAGGTTACTCCTTGGAACACGTGTACAGCATATCGAAATTTGCAATATAAATGATTGGTATTTTGTTGTAGTTTAAGTCTTTGTCTCCGAATCCTGAATATCTTATTACTCATTTTACGCATGGTATCGTGGCTTTTTGTAGAAAGGATTTTCCTAACTTTTAAATATTTGGAATTTAAAGACTGCCTTGCTACAATGAATACCATCTAAAATATAGCAGACCTCATAACGGTTATTATTGCGAATCTAATCTTTGATTTCACAAGCACTAAGATGCCGTTTTCAGTCTAACAGGAAGTTAACATGTGATACCGAGAAAGGATCTTCATAGATTCGTATCTTTAACAAAAATCTAAATGTTTATCTGTTAACAGCTCACATCTTAAAATTTTGTTAAATAATGAAGAAATGTAGTTAATTATATAAGGCACAATTATTTAAATATATGTATCTATTTCAACATCGTCCTCTTACAGGTTAATTACACCTGCCTCATATTAAACGATTACCATGAGAATCTTTCAAAATATACACAAAGTCAAAACCTTTCCTGGAATATTTTTTTGCATACTAAAGGTGTTTTTCTCTAATTCATACTATTCGAATAATTATATAGAGGTACAAAAACGGAACAAACAAATGCAAAAATGAAGGTAAAACAAAACAACAAAACAAAGCAGAACAAAATTAAAAAAAGAAAAGTGTATAAAAGTAGCAACAAAGTAGATTAAATGTAGCATGATAGATGTTGAATAATAATTGGTAACCAGATACGTTTTTGCGTTTATAAAAATGTATAAGTAGCATGAAACACCAAAAGTACAAAATGTCACTAAGGAGTTATATGGGAGGGTGTATATAGGAGATGGGGATGCGGGATTAATGTGCAGGAATCGGTGGTTGAAGGGGCTGGGAACAGGCAGTGGAAAAATACGGGAAGCGGCAAATATGGTTGGGAACAATAACCGTGTGTAAAATGAAAAGGAGCGGGAAGCAGAGATTTGATTATTCTGTATTTAGCAGATGGTGCCTTATGAATATTGAACAAATATCCTAACTTTAAGTCTACATAGAATGAGCATTGTTATGCCAAGTCAGGAATTAGCATTTTTTTCCAGTTTTGTAGAGTGAAAAGTAATGTTCAGTTACTTTTCTCCATAATGACAAATTTTGGACTGAAAAATCTAGTTCCGATTTACCGTTTACTACATTGGACAAAGGTCCACCATGATTGCTCATGACAGCATTATAATGTAGCTTTTTACTGTTACAGACAACACTGTTATTACCATTATTAACTTATACTGAAAGAAACATTTTGTAAAGTCGTCTTAGGAAAAGAAAAGAAAAATCATGCTTTTGTTATAAAAAAAAATACTTTGTTTATGCCTAGATAATGTAAAGCAATTATTCAAAATGAGAAAACAATTTAAAAATTCGAATAATTTATTTCAAAACACACACACATACACATAACAAAACCATTGTCGACAGTAGAAGTGAATTTTACACACGACATTTGGTGACATTGACATAACTACGAACTTAATCGCCAACAGTAGATAAAGTTCTTTTTTTTTGTTTATGCATGTGATTAATGTAAAAATATATCAGAGACTCAAAATATTCTATCATAATGTTCTGAAATGTCTACACTAATTGTAGTGCATTTTTGTTAATCATTATACTGTAGAAAGAGCTCACATTAAAGCTTTGATTTTTTTAATCGGCAATATTTATATTCGATTGGGTAATGCTCTTTACAGACAGGTTGTTGGTATTTCAATGGTTCTAATTTTCCTCCTCTCATTTGCTGATTTGTTTTTCTACTGATACGAATCACAGTCCATGGTTAATCTCTTTAACGATCCTTCAAAACATGAGTTTAATAATGCTTTTAGATTTCTTCATGATAATTTTGCCCTAAATATTCTTAAAATTCAAAACTTATGATCAAGATATCTACCAAAAAGAACAAAGTTGTCCGAGTCTAACAATAACTCGTACACCATTTCTTAATTAAGATGTATCACTAGAAAATAGTAGCTTGTCCTATAGTTAATTTTCCATTCTTAGATGATGATATTCCGGATGCATACTCTGACAGCATTTACTATTTACAATGGCCAATTTTGCACGTATTTGTAATAAAGTCTAACATTTTAATGAACAAAACAGATTCCTCACCGAAAATAATATATGCACCAGGGGTATAGATATCATTAACTTCTGAACATTTACTAAGATTTGCTTTCCAGTGGCAATCAAAATTTGTCGACCCTATTTCCTTGTGTCCCATCCCTTTTTCATTTCTTCATCATTTCACGTTCATTTTAATAACAATTTCATGTTCATCGTCTGAATATAGCTGAAATATTGTTGCTCGGACGTTAAACCCCAACAAACAAACAAAACAAATTCACCATTACAAAACTTTGATACAAAAATGAAATAGCAATTTGCAAACCCATTTATTTACGAAAGTATAGTTTATTTTTTCAAACAAGATCCAATTGATATGTCAACTGCCCTTATAGATTTATTCGTAAAGGTTACGGTTTTGAAATTACATTTGTATTCTCTATTCTCCGAACTTGTTGTAACAAATAGAGATATTCGACCCCTAATTGCATCCCTACATATAAATTATTAGTATTGCACTATCAAATTTTACCCATTCAGTACTTTACAATTCCAAACCCAATCCACTGTAGTTACTTGCATATTTCTTTCGTCTGTGGCAACATCCCTTCGGCTCCTGCGTATGGAGTGTTCATATCACAACTCATACGTTATGTCAGAGCTTGCCGAAACTACACAGACTTTTTGTATCGCGCTAGAACTCTAACAAATAGGCTTCTGGAACAGGGTTATGTTGCTACAAGATTGAAGTCATCACTACAGAAGTTTTATGGCCGTTATCATGAACTCGTGGATCGTTATGGTGTATCCATTTGCACCATGAAAACTGATTTATTCAACGGGTCATAGTTTTCCTTTCCTCGTTTGACTACCCCGGACTTGACTTTTTATGAGCAACTCGGCGGGTGTTTCTAGAAAAGCAGAGGACGCTTACCCTACCGGTGCACCTGGTCTTTGTCCCTGGATTACATTCTTTTGATTACCGCTATAACTTTGGTTCCCTTGATTACTCTTATGCTGGTAGATTTAATGGAATGTTCGAATTTTGATTTGTTCTGGGCTAGCTTTTGGTAATTTTAAGTTTTGTTTGAGTGGATAACTCCAACTCAGGAATGCGCCTGTCTACGGTCAGAAAATATTGGTTGGTCATTAATGTGTCTTTGGGTCGATATTTTTAATTTTTAGTGTATTGTGAAGAAGTGACATCGTTCTGTTATTACCTTTGTTGTCGGGATCTTTAGGAGCTCTCTTAAATGAAAAACTATACATTTTAAGAAACTCAATTTCAATTTAAAAGGAATTAAAAGAAAACAACACATACACCGGAAACATAAAATGGTAACATGAAATACGAACCCTAGTTTTGTATCATACACACTATGTCAATGTTTTTGTTTTAAAGCATAAAAAAACAACAAAAACAAAGGGAAAAACACAAAAAAAGGAGACAAACTCAGTTGTTACAGAGTTGCTATGACAAAAATGTATAAAACACAGTCAATTAAATGAGATGTTTGTCATATCTGTTAGGAGCTCTCTTAAATGAAAAACTATACATTTTAAGAAACTCAATTTCAATTTAAAAGGAATTAAAAGAAAACAACACATACACCGGAAACATAAAATGGTAACATGAAATACGAACCCTAGTTTTGTATCATACACACTATGTCAATGTTTTTGTTTTAAAGCATAAAAAAACAACAAAAACAAAGGGAAAAACACAAAAAAAGGAGACAAACTCAGTTGTTACAGAGTTGCTATGACAAAAATGTATAAAACACAGTCAATTAAATGAGATGTTTGTCATATCTGTTTCTATTTATATAAATCCTATCAAGGACAAAGTAAAATCGAGGAGACCATAAGTAAAACGCGGAAAAATATTGTTCTGCAAATACTAAACCATGAAACCAGACATAAACAACATAAATACTAGTAACACAAAGTGAAAAAAAACGAATACACCACAAAACTGCAAAAAAAAAATACAACAAAAACAAAAACAAAATTGCAAACCGGTCCCCATAAAAATCTACTTTTCTGGAAACACCTGTGGAGTATTTTATATGATGAACAAATCGGTTCTAAAGATGAAGATGGTAATACGATAACGATAAACTCGCTAATGATGTCGACCTTAAAAGTTTGGAAGTAATGACTTGTCGTCTTTAAAGAATAGTTTCCCATTATTTTTTAGGCATTTTAAAGCATGCTGTTAGTATGGTTTTTGTCATCACTGAAGACCGTGTGGTGACCTGTAGACATGTAATTGTTCGTTACTTGACATTGGTGGACTTTTTCATTGACAATCATGCCACATCGCCTATTTTGTATATTAGTTTTTTGGCAACATAAAGTTATTTCAATAATTTTTCGTACAAAATTGAGCACGGAACGTAAAGAAAAATAACCTTCTAACTGCAATAGGGTCTATAATAACATATGAGCTGTCATATAAAACATTACATATTAATTATCTTTCATAAAACACTATCAATGATTCTGAACAACAGTTTGTTATACCTATAGTATTCATTTCAAACTGATACCTCTATGCAATTTTAGTAAAGAACTTTGTTTTCGTCTGTAACTACTTAAGAAACAGTGTAAAATGTAAAATAAAAAGAAGACAGAAAAAAAATATTTTAAAATTGATAAAATTGATTTATTCAATGTCACTGTGTGAATAAAAAGTTACAACAAAATTGTGCATACCATTTCATTATTTTTGTTTAAATATAATCTATCATAAAGACCTCTTTTTCTAGCTTTCCTCTTGGTGAAACAGTGGTCTCTCAGGGCTTCTTCCTTCTTGGTGAAACGGCGATCTTCCCGGACTTCTCTCTCCTTGTTGAAATGGTGGTCTTCCTCTTGTAACTGAATTAAACAGTGGTCTTCCTAAATCTCTTTTAACTGAATTAAACGGTGGTCTTCCTAAATTTCTACCTTCTTGTTGAAACGGTGGTCGTCCTAAATCTCTTTCAAATGAATTCAAAGGTGGTCTTCCTAAACCTCTTTTTTCTTGATGAAACGGTGGTCGTCCTAAATCTCTTTCAACTGATTAAACGGGGGTCTTCCTCTTTCTTCTTGTTGATACGGTGGTCGTCTTAAATCTCTCTCAACTGAATTAAACGGTGGTCTTCCTAAATCTCTATCCTCTTGTTCAAAACGGTGGTCGTCCTAAACCTCTTTCATCTTGTTGAAACGGTGGTCTTCCTTGGCTTCTTTCATCTGGGTGAAACGGTGGTCTTCCCGGGCTTCTTCTTTGTGAAACGGTGGTCTTTCCGGGCTTCTTTCGTCTGGTTGAAACGGTGGTCTTCCCGTGCTTCTTTTTTCTGGCTGAAACGGTAGCCGTCTTAACCTTCTATCTTCATATCTGAATCTATTTTTTGTGTGACTACAGGATACATAGACAGAGAGGGCAAAACATAGTATTCTAACCTGGATGTAAAATAAAATGCAATAGTAACAGAAATTATTTAATCACAACATAATTATGTTTTATCTATGAAAAATGAATTATTTGTATACTATAAACGACATTTTTTCTTAGACATTATGTTTGTTACCATCGCAAGATATTCACGAAAATAATCCCCAATCAATTGTGTCCTTGTTGAATTAGCCCGCATGACGTCTGGTTTCGAAATTCACACCCCCTAGAAACATTTGCCCGACGATCTTGCAAACACAACATCCCTCGAAAATATTTATGTGTACAGAGCTTTATTACAAGTAAGAAAAGACCATTACTTAAAAAATATGTCCGAATGAATTCATTCACGGACAAGTCTGCATCTTATGCAGTTATATTTTCTTACGAGATATCAAGACAATAAATACATTCTTTTAACAAAAGGAGAGAAATAGACCTTCATGTTTGGAACTTGAAATATAATTTGAAGGCAATATCAATAATTAGCAAGTTAATATCATTACTTTACTTATATGTAAATTTTGATTTATATACAGGGCACGCCATGATTAAATATCAATCGATTTCATTTAAATGGAATATGTAAGATAATTAAATTAATCTGAATTGGCTAGTGTTAACATTAAAGTCAGTCAATACACTCGAAAATACAATTTTCATTTGCTGACATGATAACACATAAAAGACATTTCTTCCAGTAAAAGTATTGTGAAGAAGTGTAATTAAAATGAAAAAAAAATGGCACGGTCATTTTTTGTATGGACTGTTACTTTTAACTTTCCACGTTCGTGTTTTTCATTTTCCTGTTACTTTAAAAATGTCTGATTTTAACATGGATGTAAACTAAATAAATTGTAAAATCGAGAATTATGGATGTATCTTTAAAGTCTAAAAACGACCATGATATATAAAATATACCTTATTCTGATTATTATTATTAAGTCGCCAAAACGAAGTTTTGCGACTTATTGTTTTTGCTCCGTTTATTATTATTATTATTATTATTATTATTATTAAGTCGCCAAAACGAAGTTTTGCGACTAATTCTTTTTGCACCGTTTCTTCTTATTATTATTATTAAGTCCCCGAACACGAAGTGTCGGGAACTTTTTGTTTTTGCACAGTTTTTTTAACGATGAACCTGTCCGCACGTTTTCTCGGAAACTAATGGAGGGATTCAAACGAAACATGCTAAGATGTTTGGCCTCACTCCATAGATGTGCATGCCACAAAAAAAATTTGAAAGAAAGGGCGCTTTAGCGGAGAAGGGGGATAGGCCATAATTTAGGACATTACGATATCTCGGAAACCTAGGTGGCTAGAAACTTGAAATTTGGTATGGTGGTAGAACTCAATGTGCCTAAAAAAAATAAGCAAAAAAAGTGAATCGATACGTCGCCAGTTGCCATGCAACGAAACAACTGGAAATTTCAAGGATACCAAAATCCACTTTCTTATCACACCTATAACTTTTTATTTAGTAGGCTTCCTATTAATATCTCGGAATTCGCATAAATTTTTTCACCAATATGCCGCAATTTTCAAAATGGCTACCAACGTTCATAATCTAGGACATTGCAATATCTCGGAAACCTAAGTGGCTAGAAACTTTAAATTTTGGTATGGTGGTACAGTGTAAAGAGCGTAATAAAATAAAGCAAAAAAGTGAATCGATATATTGTTAGTTGCCATGGCAACAAAAAACTGAAAATTTCATGGGTCCCAAAATCCACTTTTTTCCCACGGCCATAAATTTTTTATTCATTGAACAAATTTGATCGTAATGTAATGTGTACCAGTCAGACCTCGGAAGCCTTATAAAAATTCTGACGAAAATTCGCCATTTTCGAAAATGGCTGCCGCAGGTCACAATCTATGAAATTGCATTATCTCAACAACATAACAAGCTACAAATTTAAAAATAGGTCTGTCAAAGGGGTTGAGTAGGCATAACAATACAATATTAAAATTGGGAACTTAAACAGTTGCCGGAGGCGACATTCGCGATTGCTCGCAATGGCAATTCTAGTTAAGTCACCGACCATATGAAGTGGCGGAGACTTTTTACTTTTACTGTGTTTCTTATTATTATTAAGTCCCCGAACAGGAAGTGTCGGGTACTTGTTGTTTTTGTACGTTTTTTTTACATAAGAACTTGTCCGCACGTTTTCTCAGGAACTAATCGAGGGATTGGAACGAAACTCGCTGATAAGTTTGGCCTCACCGCATAGATGTGCACGGCACAAAATAATTTGAAAGGAGGGGCGCTTTGGTGGGTCATAATTTAGGACATTGCGGTATCTCGGAAACCTAGGTGGTCAGAATCTTAAAAATTGGTGTGGTGGTAGAGTTTGATGAGCTCAACAATGTTATGCAAGAAAAAATGGATCGTTATGTTTTGTGTTGCCATGGTAACAAAAAAATCCCCAAAAAAGTCGCCGTTATTTGTGTTCTTTTACATTTTCTTTGTTTATGTAGATAAATGACTTGAGATATTTTCAACAAACGTAACAGCTATGTAAAACAATCTAAATGTAATTGAATGCACATTACGGATTTTTTTACATGGCCACCATCGAAAGTAAGGTGCCCCCTTGGAAAAATTGTGTCAATGTCTTCAGAATTTTATGAAACTTAATACTTAGCCTTAACATTGTATGCTAAATTCAAATATTTTGGAATGTTAACCCATAGATATTCACTTCAAAAAAAATTAAAAGGAGATGTGCTTTGGTCGAAAAGGGGTATTGGTCATAATATAGGACACTGTGCCATCTCATAAATCTTAGTAGCTATCAACTTGAAAATTAGTGTGGTGGTAGAGTTTAATGATCTCTTTAATATTGTCCCAAAAAGTGGCTTGATATTTCGTGTGTTGCCATGGTAACGAAAAATTTATGGGATAGGTCATCATATACAATAACGAAAAAACGAAAAGATAGCTGATTTTTTTTTAGATTTTTCCGTTAATTAAGGAAAAACTTCTTTAGATATCTTTATTATATATATAGAATTATCTAACCTTGGTTAAATGCATATTTTGAAATATCCAAGATGGTTGCCATTTCAAATGGCCGCCATTCAAATAACGTGCCCCAATTAAGAAAAAGTTTTGAAATGATCAAAATTTTATGTTATTTTAGCTTAATATTATATGCAGATTTCAAAATTTTGTGTTCTGAGAATATTTGGGGAACGTGAGGGGACTTATGTGACTTGCTTGCAAGCACAACTTAAAACTTATTATTATTATTATTATTATTATTAAGCTTCTTCTTCTGCACGTAAAGATGTTCTGGTGATTTCTCGGAGACCGTTTATTCGATTCATACCATACTTGGCTCAAAAATCAAGCGTGCTCATGGGGTGTGCATGCCACTTCCGGAATTTCAAAATGGCCGCCAAACAAAACCCGGAAAAAAGAAAAAAATTCTACAAAATTAGTGGAACTCACTAGATGTATGAAAATAACTGAGAAAGCTGTTCTAGTATTGCTGATATCATAGAGTATCTAGAATTTCGCCATTTTTTTTAAATGGCCGCCAGTCAAAATCGACAAAATTTTAACATTGTTCGATTTCAATGAAAATTGATATCTAGTGTAAACATGACATTCGAAATTCAATGGCGGCTTCAGATTTAATCTCAAAGCCGCCATTTTTTTCAAAATGGCCGCCGAAATCGGCAAAATTTAAACTTTGTTGGATTTCAATGAAAATTGACATCTCAGGCAAAGATTTCATACTAAATTAAATGGCAGCTTCAGAATGTTGCCGGTTGTGGCGACTTTTGTGTTTTGCTTGCAACACTGTGTTACTTACAGAAAAAAACACTTAAAAAGGCCGTTGAAATATTTATTTAAAGAGATCCACAACAAATCTTATCCATTTTGTCCATAATTTATACCGGAGCAATTGATGGGCGTTTTAGCGAATGCAGGTTCCTAATTTTTTGGAAACAAGTTATAAAGAAATCTTTTTCAATTTTCTTTATCTCTATCATTTTAAAACACATCAAACAAATGTTTGCTAAGTTCTTACAGTATTATGATGTCCAACTACTGTGTAAACATTTCATTGGGAGAAAAATGTGCCATCCTGTGCCTATCTGTAGATATAAAATAATAGCATGTTATTACTTTAGACATGACTTGACAAACCCTGGTTCAGCATCAATTAAAATATGAATGTCATAAGTTTATATACTACTTATGGTAACATACTACTTAATTTATCTAGCCTCTAGTTATATCGTCCATTTTTAAGTAAGTCCATTAACAACTTTTACAATATTTGATTATTAACGTTGGACACATTTGACAGTTTTTAAATTTGACCTCTGCGTTATAGAAACTTTTGATTATGATCAAGTTTATACTTTCTATTGTAATAAAGACGTCTACCCAACAAAAGTTAAGGACATGTTAGATGTATATCATTTCATGGTAAAAAAGTATAATTTGTGTGGGTTTATGCAAAACTTCGATTAGCCATACTCAGAACTTTTTAGTCAAAAAGTTATCACGGGAGCCCAGATTCAGACAGAAATCAAACGAATGTAATCCAGGGACAAAGACCAGACATCAAAAACAGACACATATAACAAAAACCATAAAAAAAACCAAAATAATGCATACAAAGTAACAAAAGTAAAGGAGAAACTCGGAATCCACTAAACACTGGAATTATTGATCAAGTGCACCGGCTGGGTAAACGTCCTCTGCTTTTACTTGTATTATTTATAGTGTATGAGTTGTGTTATGAAAACCCCATACGCAGATGCTTAAGGGATGTTGCCAAAAATGAAAGGAAAGGTGACAATACGAAATGAAGAGTCATCGTGTTTGTCATATAGTTTGGTCAATACCAAACTACCATTCCTTTACCATCGATCTCTAAGTGTAAGTCAAGATATGGAGCTGACAATGCCTGTAGTATATTTTGTCTCAAGTTCTTTGGGCAAGGTGCGATGTATCAAATTCCCGAAACTAGGGTTGCTTGACGATAATACGTCGTCTATATAGCGGAAACTAATATTAACGTATCTACCTAAACGATGTTCCTTCTTTTGAATCAGATCAGCTGTAAAGTCAGCCTTATAAGAGTAAAAGAAAAGGTCATCAAGTAGACAAGACATCAAAATAAAGCTGATAGTATGTTTTCACTTGTTGAAGGCCTTTTTAAGTGATTTCCGAAAGTATTTATTATGTTATATTTAGGACATACACTGGTGCATATTAAGTTCAGTACATGTTCAACTGCACATATATATATATACTCAGATAACTATTCGTTTTAGGATGGTCATGTTTTCTCTTGTCGACGGTAGTTACGACATTTATTTTTCTTTCATTTTTTTCAGTCATGCAAAGGAGGGCTTTTGCTGTAAATTGAATTAACTACAAACATCATTCTTACTTTTTGCAATTCAGCGATTTATCCAAAACTCAGCATATATTGTTGATGGTTTCAAGTTCGTCTTTATGAGCAAATATAAGTTTTTGATACATATTAGAGCTTTCAGAAACATGTGATTACCATTAGCATTTATGTTATGTTGTAAGTTAGTTCTTTTATTTTAGTTAAAGATTGATAACCCACGGAATTAATGGCTCATACCGATATTACCTATAGTGTAGTAGTAAGCCTTAAATAGAGACACAAAAACTCCAATGTATAGTTATAAAGAAACCGTCTTTAGAAAATCAGTAAGACGGTTATTCCTGCATGTCAAAAACCTAACCAATTCACTATTGTTTTTTATTCAGAACATTTAAAGACCACATAATCAGTTTGTCATCGGCTGTTGCACCTTTCAGATAAATATGATATATTTTGTGTGTACAGTTGGCACTATGCAAGTTTTATCGTTCTGCGTTTGGTTTGATTTGTTTTATTTTAATGGAAAATAAATTTATAGTATACAGACAGAACTATAAAACTTTACGTAAAAAAAGAATCGTTTGTTAAATGGGATTTTCTATACATGAATCACTACTACTATAGTAAGTCTCTCAACTTGATATGACTTATTGCTGAAATGTATCTGCAGACCTTCTGGCGTCTCTTTTTGTCATGTTTGTGGCGCTAATTACTTATGCCAGCAAAATATTAAACTGCTCTTTACGGTCTATTTTATTAGCAGTGTAAAAATAGTTCGTTGGTCCATACATTGCAATTACGTGCTTTCCAAATGAAACATGCTACATATGTCAAATTTTAAAATGTTTTGCAAAATAATTTAATGTGTCAAACCTTTTTCAAATAAGTAAGAATATGCGTACAATATACCGTTCATTAGAATCCGTTAGAAATGAAATTATAAAGAACTTCCTAATATTTTAGTAGGTTATGGCGTAAAACCAGTTCAAAAATTAGAAACATTCCTAATTTTTACCAAAAATGAAACACGATTTGAATATAATATAACGTGAGTCAAATAGAAAAACAAACAAAAACACAAATAATCAGAATGATTAAAATAAAAAAATAATTAATGTATGGATCCATGAACTGTTAGTTGATTCATATATCTTTGTTTTAAATTGTAACTTTTAAATGAATTTGAATACCTAAATAATTTACAATCTAATCCCGTATCCCAGAGACCTTATATCATTTTGGAAGTACGTTTATATCATAACTAACTACATAAGTATTTTGGTCGTCATTAAGATTAACAGATATAAAAGAAATATTTAATTAAATTTCACTTTTTGACAGATTGAAAATGACCGAAACTGACACTTAGAAGATTGTACTCCTTTGCAATGTGACAGATGTCGCTGGTGTAGAAAATCTGCAGCATCTGTTATCACTCAAGGAATACATACTACAAGTATTTTGTTTTAGTGTGTGTGTGTGTGTGTGTGTGTGTGTGTGTGTGTGTGTGTTTTGTTTTCCTTATCTTAAGTTTTTTAATGTAATTGTATCATATTCTTTAGTACATTGTTTACGTTGTCTCTGTTCTCTGCTTTCACGTTGTGCCCATGTACGTCTAAGATGTCTCCAAATTGCCTCTTATGATGTTGCATCGGTAATTTCTGCCTAATTAACTATATTCAGCACTAATTTCATAACAAATTCACTCAATACTGTGATTAAATGCTCCGTTTTAAACGGATGTTTGATGAACTTCGATTTAATGTTATTCGCCCCATTCATCAAATGGTGCTTGAGATCATTGCAATGCAAACGTTTGTCTCTCATATTGACAATTTGGACTTCTGGGACGGGGTTATGTTGCTAAAAGATTAGTCATCCCTACAAAAGCTTTATGGTTATCATCCAGGACTCGTGTATCGTCACGGTGTATGCATCTGCACCATGAGAACCGATTTATTCAACATGTTGTAGTTTCTTCCTCTTTCGTGGAACTTTGAACTTCACTTTTTATATGGAACTCGGTGGGTGTTTCTAGAAAAGAGGAGGACGCTTACTTTACCGGTGCATCTGGTAAATGCTCCCTGATTTTAGTGGAGCCCGGGTTGCTAATTTACTTATAGTTAAAACAATACTTTATTCAGCATAGAGCTGAATAGGATCGGGCAATAGGCACTGCCTATATGAGCCCTCTCCAAAGATACAATATACAATATTTACATACGATAAACAATATAATATAAACGGTTATGTATATTTTTTTATATACTTATAATTGTCATAGCTACTGTAAGACACATTGGTTGACATTTTTTTCAGCTTTGATATGCATATATATTCATATATTATTTATGACAGGAGTACAAATTTGACAATCAATATGACTGAATACTATAATGTACCTTTACCAATGTACTCAAATTGATTGATGATCATTGTTACTAGTTTACAAATTATTACAGTACGTAATAATATATAATTGTTCAATGATTTTATTCCTATAAAATAATATTAATTTTGAATATTACTGACAATTTCATGTCAGTGTTTCAATTTAGGGTCTGTGTAGTTTCGGCAAGCTCTAGCATAACGTAAGAGTTGTGATATGAACACTCCATAAGCAGTTGCAGAAGGGATGTTACCGCAGATGAAAGGAAAGTTGACAATTCTGAATCAAAAGTCATCACGTTTGTCGTAAAGTTTGGCCAGTAGTTTCCCTTTACCATCAATTTTTAAGTGTAGGTCAAGATATGAGGCTGACCTTTCAGTGTCTGTAGTATCCTTTATCTCATGTTCTTTGGGGTAGATGCGATGTATCAAATCCCCGAAATTAGGATTTACCGAAAAACATCATTACCTCTAGCAGCAGGTTTAAAGAAAAGAACAATTGCAGTATTTTTGTCATATCATATATCATTGCAATTTAAAAATATAGATGTCAGCTTTCTAAGGAAATCTCTTCGATTCCTTAATATCTCGATGACACTCTTCTACAATAACAATATTCTCATTTACTTTTGTACCTGTGTAAGTATTATTTTGGTTATTTGTTGAATTGTTGCGTGTGTCTGTTTTTCTTGTCTTGACTTTGTCTCTTGATTACGTTCTTTTGATTTCCGCTAGAAACTTGGTTCCCTTCATTATTATTTCAATTGAAGTCTTTCAGAAATATGTTCGTCTAAATTCAGATGAAAACATTGTATCATATAAATATGTTGTGCATGTATTTATTACAAAGTATCGTATTGTTTTGTTAACTTATAACTAAAAACGTTAATTTTTTATTATCCAATTCTGCTGTTCATTACTCACTTTAACTGGCAATGCAACTGACCAGCGTATCGTTCCACGTGACAATATGGTTGTAATTCTTTAAATTTCAAGATGTCAACCATGAAGATGGATAGTTAGATAAAATTAAGTTGTTTCGATCAGGCATTAATTAAGTGCCGAAAGTTTACATCAAAATATTGCCTTACAGACTTGAGATGATATCGCTTGAAAGCTTCATTACCATTTATTTATACTGACAGTTATGAAAGTTATAATTACCAATGACATTTTGTGAAGAAGATAGATAGTTTTCACATCAGTGAGATTTACCTTTTGAACTTACTCATACTTCAAACAGTGTCATATAGGAAAAATATTAATTATTTTTCACGATTTTTGATCGGCTGCATATTTCAATTTTTCATAAAAGATGTTTTTCCCGAGCCCAAAAGGAGGACTGAATAATATATCTGAACAATATCAAGGTACATATTCTACTTGAAAGTCGCCTATTTTTGTTTTGTTTTTTATTCTATAAATTTTGAAAATGACATTCTATTGTTTTGTAAATGCTTTATGACGGTAACGTCTAATGTATTAGATTAGCATAAGAGGTGACTGCTCAATGTTGGACACTATGAAAAAGAAGAATGATTTAAGTACCAATACAAATAGGTGTCAGTGGTGATCTAAGTTGAAGATATTCAACCGACCAAACAATATCTTTTATATTGTCTAAATGTAATATATATATATATCATATGCATGTCAAATAGTACAAAGATTGTTTTAAATTGCAAAATATAAAATAGAAGCTGTTAATGAAACTTCACTTGTTGGCGAGTTCTGGTTGTTTCGTTAGTTTTGTCTAAGTTAGTGTTACTTAGTTTATTGGTGTATTGACCGTATTTTGTTTGAACTCTTACCTTTCAAAACATTAAGTATTCGACAATATATCATGTTACCAAACACTTATTCATATTTGTAAATTTGCGATAGCCATATGTTTGTTTGGATTCTTGCAGAAATCAAAGAGTAATCAAAGGAACCAAGGTTATAGCGGTAATCAAAAGAATGCAATTCAGGGACTAAGACCAGACATGGAAAACAGACATACACAACAATGAACGTCCTTGGTAGAGAGACCAAAAGAGGATAGGACAGATTTATGGTTTTCCACAATCTCTTCTTTGGACAATGTGGTAGCAGTATAGGTCTGATTACTGCTATTATTTTCTACGTCTACCTTTGATAATAAACATATGATATAAAACGTTTTGCGGTCAAAAACAATGTTGTTTTGGGCTTTGTTTGCTTGTAAGACAACATATTTGTCATGTATTGTAGACAATGTTTTTGCTACATCGCGGTCTTTGAAATCTGATGTAGCATTGGCACTCACTGATCTACTTAAAACTTCCATTCGTTTCAAAATTAAAAACCTCACGGCCTTCAGCCACTCTGACAGAGAATCAATGTCTTCTTGTTCTCGATTTATCCATTTTCTTGCATAGTCCTGGGTGGCATCCATAATAACTTTAAAGTTATAATTCCAATTTATGGAGCGTGGTTCACGGTACTTGGGACCTTTAGAAAGGATATTACCCAGAGATTCGCTTTCGATGATGGTTAAATCTCCCGTAACGGCGTGACCAGAAGGACCACATTTTAATGGGGAGTTTTTGCAAGAACAGTCAGGTGGTTTAGCCTTGAAGTCCTCGATCCCGAGGTTCTCCAATAGCTTTTTATAATTAAAAAATGTTGGATGCAATGGGTGAAGTATAGGAATATGAAATAATTGGTATGGATTTGTCTTTGAAGTATGGTGGAATTTTGTTGGTGACGTTTTTGTGATGAAGGATGTTGGCCAAATTAATTGCATCTATACCTCTGTTGACAAACGGTAGTGGAAGAAATGATCGTTTTTCTTCATCTTGACTTTTCACACAAACTGGTTTAAAGAATCTCTGGAAACCAATATCCAAAATAATGGCAACAAGTCTGTATAATGATGAGGTGGGGTCCGAAACATGAGTGTCAAGATTTGTTTTGTAAAGGGAGTGTAGTAGAGTGAGAGGTATAGAATAAATTTTGGTTCTAATGTGAAGATTTTTGTATGAAAGGAAGGAGACCGTCTATGGAGACATCACGAGACTCCTTTCCTGTCTTGGATTTTTGTCAAATAAATTCATCACATTTAAGTTATTGTTATATTGGCTAAAACGATTTCCTCTACTTTTGATGTTGTCATTGTATCCGTAAGGTATTGCAGTACCTAGTTTGCGTATCCTCTCTTTCCCTACGATAGTTTTTACTTAGAACGGGACTGTTTATAGGATGGTATTTTTTTCTAAAACAAACGTTTTTTCTAACGTATTAGATTAACATAAGAAGTGACTGCTCAATGTTTGACACTATAAAAAAGAAGAACGATTTAAGTACCAATACAAATAGGTGTCAGTGGTGATCTAAGTTGAAGATATTCCACCGACCAAACAATATCTTTTTTTTTTCATTGTCTACATATGCTTTATTTTACGTAACGATCATCCTTTTTGTCTTTTTTTCTTCTAAAGTCACACAGGTAAATGAGCAACTTGGACTCCACTAAAACCTGGGAGCATGGACCAGGTGCACCAGTTGGGTAAGCGTCCTCTGCTTTTCTTCGAGTCATAAAATGTCAAGTACAGGGTAGACGGAAAAGGAAAGAAGAACTATGTCACGTTGAACGAATCAGTTTTCATGGTGCAGATGGATACACCGTAACGATCCACGAGTTCATGACGACGACCATAAAAATCTACCGGTGCACATGGTCATCGCTCCCAGTTTTTAGTGGAGTCCGAGTTACTCATTAACTTTTGTTTCTTTGTATGTATCATTTTAGTTACTTTATGTTCTTTGTTGTGTATGTCTGTTTTCCATGTCTGGTCTTTGTCCCTGGATTACATTCTTTTGATTTCCGCTAGAATCTTGGTTTGCTTGATTACTCTTTCATATTGTTTGATCAACCTTGCCCTATTATCTTACATTACTACCACCAGAAAAGAGTATCAGAATACGAGTTTATCATTAAATAGTATTGAAATGTAACTGACAAGTATTTTAGAAAGAAAAATCATTTATTTTTTTCAAAAAGTATTTAAATACTTTTAAATACTTGTAATTGAAAATACCTTCAATTACTGATATTTTGCAATTACTTCCCAAAATGCATTTAGTTGTAATTGATTGTAGTTACCAATTTCAATTACCCCAATCCTGGATCAGATCGGCTATAAAGTCAGCCTCATAGGAGTGAAGGAATAGGCCAGCAAGTAGTGGAGAACAATTTGTTCCCATTGGAATGCCGACCGTTTGTTGAAAAAAGTGTCCACCACACTGAATAAATATATTGTCGATAAAAATTTCAGCATTTCGTAAACATCTGTATATTTAGAAGATGATTTGGATTTATTTTTTGCAAAGTATGAGGAATATCTACCAAGAACTACATATTTGTATCTAGGTGTACCGTCTTTTTATTGGAGATACAACGATGTATAATACTTTTGAGTCGGTATTTTAACTGAGTATGGGGAATAGAAGTATACAGAATTGAAAAATCAAAGGTTTTAATACTATTGTGTACTAATAATAATCTTGAATGGATGGTATCCAAAGATCCTTCTAATTTTTCATGATCCACATTGCATTAATAGCACCACGGGAGTAGCAAGCGTCGTGGTAGGACTGGAGACCCTCTTTGACAGCTGTGAGTATAGAAGTTAAATGTTTTGAAAGACGTTTGGTGATACAGTTTGCAGATCTAGCTATGAAACGTTGTTTGTATGGATTCTTGTGGAGTTTATGAATCCAGTACATAGACGCTAAATTACAATCATCGTCCTTGGTAGAGAGACCAATAGAGGATATCACAGATTTATGGTTTTCCACAATCTCTTCTTTGGATGTCTTATCACTGCTATTATTTTATACGTCCTACTCTGATAATAAACATTGGATGTAATATGTTGTTCAGCCAAAAACAATGATGGTTTAGGCTTTGTTTGCTGGTACGACAACATATTTGTCATTTATAGTAAACAATGTTTTTGCTACATTTGGGTCTTTAAAAACTGATGTAGCATTGACACCCTTTGACCTACTTAAGGTTTTTTCTATTTAAGGAAGAAGACCATCTATGGAGCATATTAGGTGATATATAATGGCGATGGCCATGACTCCTTATCCGTCTTAGATTTTTGTCTAGTAAATTCATCACATTTATGTTATTATCATATTGGCTAATAAGGTTTCCTATACTTTTGATGTTATCATTGCACCCGTAATTTATTGCAGTACCTAGTCTGCGTATCCAGTATTCCTCACTTTCTCTACAATGGTTTTTACTTAGTACATGACTGTTCGCTAGATGGTTCATTTTTTGTCAAGAAAACGACGTTTCATAGAGAGGATTGAATGATCCTGTTGATTAAAATGTTGATAAACTGTGAGGGAGAAATCCATTTAAATGTCCGAACGTCAAGAAAATGCTTGTTTCTTGCCACTTTTGACCTACAATTCATAAACTTTTTATATAACAATCCTAAAAATCATTCCAAAGCTTCCTTATGTGGTATGGCACCTTGCGCTATAATTTCATAGAAATTTATACAATTATACTCAATTTATTGTCTATACATGGAGTGTACGGACATTGACGAAGACGACGCCATGGTACCATTATACGACCGCAGTTGTTGCAGTCGTATAAAAAGGTATGTATTCCTCAGCATATTTTATCACAAATATCTGTTCCAATTCTATTGAAACGAAATTTGCAACTTCTGTTTTATACATTGTTGATTGAATGACGATAGGATTTGTTTATACACGATATTTACAGTGCATATTTGATATCTACAGAAAAATCTACCTGTATGTTTTAAGAGCGAACGGTTTGGGTTGGAATTTTTTTTTTTTTTTTTTTTTTTTGTGGGGGGGGGGTGGTCAAGTTATTATTTTATTGAAAAAAAACTCGCCCAATAGTTAACAAGACAGATTTTCAAATAGAAATATTGATTTTGCTTGCTGCTTAAATATAAATAAAAATATTGCACTTGCGAAGCAATTTTTTCATCCTGGTCGACCCCCCTCTTTGTAATGTCCTTTATTATTTTTACGAGTCTCGCACATACGGTACATGTACGGTAAAGCTAACGGTGCTCTCTGATTTAGGCAATGCCTACCCCTTATTAGTTTTACCAGCAGATACAAGCATGTAATAGTATGCATATTTTTTTTAAAGATTTATATTGAATATAAATTGAGTTATTTATTTTATTTTAAGAGATATATTGAAAATATCTTTATCATCATTATTATAAAATGTGATTAACATTTAACAGATTAGTCTTTGAATGTACTGTCAACAAGTTAATTGTTATCATAATAATAGCATAGCACAAATCCAAAATTATGAGTTTAATTTCTATAGTTTTTTTGTGCATGGTTATTTAGAATAGCTATAGCGCAATGTGTACTCATGTTTTTTTTTTGTTTTTTTTTTTTTTTGTTTCATTACATTTCATTGCATTTTTTTAATTTTTTTTAATTATCTAATCCACATCAGTCGCCTTCATGTGTTTGTTGTTTCAATTCATTTTTTATGTAATTAACCCCACCACAGATTTAATGCGCCTGTCCACAGTCAGGAGATGTTGGTCATTAATGTGTTCTTGTTTTATATTACTTTTTAGTTGTGTCATTATTTTGTTACCGTCGTTTTTTACTTTTGTTGTCGGTGCCTTTACGTTTACACTTGGTGGTCTATGAAAGTATTCACTATTATGTATTTAGGTTATGCGCTGGTGCATTTGTTGTGTTTCATCATATCAGTTCTTTTTTCTCTGTTCTGGGAAAAACATATCCATTTAATTGTTTACCGTTGACCTTTAACAATAATAAAGGTCATCCTATTTTGACTTCATTATAGAAACATATAACTGCCAAGTTAGTTTAAACCAGTTTAAAGTTATCATATCTCTATCAACAAGAGTTGTAACGAAGACAACACGATGACTAAAGGGTGTTTTATCTTGTCGTCGTACAGTACATAACAAGGCACCGACAATTTTATCCCGAGGTGGGGTCTGGGATAAGATTATTTTTTTCTTGTAAGCGCAAAATTTTTATTCACATCTCAGAAGCAACCGAAGAAATTTGATTTGAAAATGGATGAGTACAAATTATTTTGATAGGTAGGTAGAGTGAATCGCGTAGATAAAATAATGTGTATACTTCATAAACTCCCGACTTTAATTCGGTAGGCAATTACCGGTACTTTTCACTATACAACTACTAAACGTTTTACGTTACTGTGTTTAATAAGTAATAATAAGAACTTCCTTGTATCCTGAGAGTTTCACTTACAAACGTATTACCTGAGTTAAAAGTACATGATTGTAGATAAAACTGCAATTGAGCATATCCAGTTTAAGTAGACATTGGCTGGTAAATACTTAATTATTGGCTTCAATCATGCCATGCTTTAATGATAACAATTGCACCTGTAGCTATTAGTACATAAAAAGAGCAACTGGAAAAAAAACTACAGAGAAATAAGAAAACATTGCTGATACATGTACATGTACCTGAGCAAGTGTTAAGTGAAATAGCAGAAATGTTTCACCGCCTGACCTTTGTTTCGTACCGACAAGTGATGGTATAATATATCACTTCTGACATCACATAGAACACGGCTTAATTGTTTATGTAACATTAATCTCTCTTACTTCAATCGTTTGTTTAAAGTAAGCTATTGCTCTCATTTCATCGGTATTCTAGAGCAGTTCTGGTTTAATTACAAGGAAGCTTTAAATGGATCCAACTCTATGTTGTGAATTGGTGCATTGCCACTGATAATATTATACAAAGAGTACGGGAGCTTTACACTAACTGAATTCCACGGTGGCAAAGCATGGTGAC
Organism: Perna viridis; assembly: GCA_037379345.1. Classification (NCBI taxonomy): domain Eukaryota; kingdom Metazoa; phylum Mollusca; class Bivalvia; order Mytilida; family Mytilidae; genus Perna; species Perna viridis. The sequence continues at coordinate 4,199,353 of CM074520.1, forward strand.
AATTAATAATACAACTTCATTTAAGTCCAAATGAAATTAAAATCTAAATAGTATTTCATTCTTTACATAGTATTTACAGGTTATCTTTGTTCATGTGAAGTCTTCGACCGAAATTTTATCAAAATATTAAAATAATCCTAAAAAAAAAAGAAAATATCAAGCCGCTCACCTACCCTAATATACATGTATTTTCTGTGAGAAAAATAACAAACATACAAACTACAAATAATATGAAATTACAGTAATTAGCAATGTACTTATTCCTATATCTTTCTTTTTGTGATATTTTACTTGGCTTTTGTTTGGGTACATGTATCAGCAGTGTTTTTCTCGTTTATTTGTAATGTTTTTTTTCTGTTGCACAATTTATGTACGAAAAACTATAAAACACTATTAACCGCCTCGAATTTTACACATGTTTCCTCCTACATGTAATTATGGAATAACCTCCAATATAAAATGCACTCGCTTAAAGTCATGACCTTGGTGCAATGTTGTTTCTTACATGTACATGGCTACGTACCGTAATTGCAGATTTGCGTAGTATGTTTAATTCTTTGTTTTGTTCGTTCATTTTGTTTTATTATTGTTGCCAGTGTAGTTTTATCTACGGAGGATAGATTGGCTTGATATTGGGCATTCTTATATTCCTTTTATAACGATCTTTATGCTCTTCATCCATATTACATTTTTTAGATGCACAGCATCACATTCTCATCAACGTATTACAAATATTTAATCGCGTTCGTCCATTTTCATTGACCGTCCTGTAAGTCCAGAAATCCTTCTGACGTTTAATTAATTTTTTGTGTTAAATACGAAAGCAATGCAGTCTGGCTTTATTTTAGATTAAGCAGTTCTTAAGAAGTCAATAAACATTTTAAAAAGCATTCTGTTAAAACAAATACAAAAAGAAACAAGGCATTATCCTAATTATTTTTTCCATGTCTGGTCCCTGTACTTCATTCTTTTGATTTTCGCTAGAATCTTGGTTCCCTTGGTTACTCCTCTACACATAGATGAACATGGAGCTGCAGTGTTGCTTTTGGTATCTCACATATGTGCTTTCATATGTGCCATTTCAAGCGCTATACTAAAATAGTCCCACGTAGCCTTCGGAATAGAGTTATCCATCATATGATTTTCACATAACACGTTGGTACAACAAAACCTTTTTTTAGACAAACCAAATAATGTTCAGTAATATTTATAAAGCTTATTGACGTAAATAAAGGTCAGTGGGAACGCACATGTCTTAACATCTGATAAAATATGGAATAAGATAAACATTATGTAACTATTTATAATTTTAGTAGAGATCGTTTTCATATTAATGGCATGAATTCGGATTTTAACATCAGAGACGAGTTGAAGAAATTGGAAAAAATCGATGCAATTTGTAGAATGCAGCTGTGTGTACATATTCGGTTAATGTCACATTTGATAACTTTACGTAATGATTAATTCAAATAGCTATCTCGGTAAGAAACTTTTGTGGGTTCAACATTTAAAATTGACAGTGACTTGTCTATTTGTGCCATTATAACTAAAACACGAATACATGTATGAATGTCAGATTTGCCATGCATTCAAGTAAAAGGAGTAAACAAATCATTGAAATACGACCAATGAATACCGCGGGATGGGATGCAAATTACACAAAAACAATTTTAACATTCAATGAAATAGTTTCGAAATTTGTACAGAAACTTATTGTCATCTTCATCATCAATACAGGAGATAACTACGAATGTAAATATGACGTGCTTTTAGCACAGAATTCAGAAAATACAAAATAGCCTGGTTTTCACAATCTCATGCTCACAGCACACCATCTTCAGAAAAACAAAACCTAAGAAAAATCGAAGGAAAATGAAAAAAGAACATACTTTCCTTTAATATTTTTCTTTCGCATTTTAAAAAAATTCGTATATATGTGGTCTATCACTCATGATCTCCTTGCCTTGTTCTTTTTTGTGTTTGAAAGCGACTCATTTAATGCAACAGAGTTAGAGAAAATATATTTATTTCTGAGAGAGAAAATGATTATATTGTTTACATTATTCTATACTCAGACTTACATCAATCAGCAGACATGATAGAGCGAGTACCCTGTCTAAACACACTTATTTAAACTGCATTCAAACATTAAACATGTGGCTGATTATTTTAACATGCCACGTGCAACTCCTGTAAATCTTATTTAAATTTTCATTTTGTTGTTTAAAAATGGAAGATTGATGTACTCACAACCTGAGAATGTAGCGCCTGGTTAATCCCGTTATATCATAAATTAATCCAGCCATGAAGAAAATGATGACGATGGAATCTATATTAGAAATGTGGAATGCCGCCTTGATGCTGATAATGCTAGAACGTCCTGGTCCCCAAACGTGCCCCAATTCATAGACGGTCGTGGTGATCGTCCCGGGGGCTTTAGAGACGCAAACGAATTACATGGTGACGGTGTCCTAATAGTTATTGTACTTTTCCGTTTTGGAGTAGATAGGAGGTCAAGGTTATTTTCACAAGACGATAAAACAGAAGTTTCTGTGATAGAATTGGTCATTTGTACTTTAACATCCTGTGTTGTCATTTTCATCGACAGTTCTCGCGCGCGTGCATCCAGCTGAAGTGCGTGACAATAGTAAGCTATGCAGACGAATATCAATATGCAGACGGCTGCAACAGGACTTGCGATGAGTAACGGAACCGGAAGTCCCTGTGGAGGTGGACCTGTGTACACATCAATGTTTGGATTTGTTGTTGTTGTTGTTGTTGTTGTTATTCCAGCTGTCAAATTGGCGTTTATCAGTTTTTCAGTTTCATTAACTGTGATTATTGTAAAGTTTGACAATATATGTGTTCCATTTTCGATATCCGCAGTATCATACACTATAGGCAATCTTCTTCCCATATTAATTGTTCTTCTGCGGAAAGGAGGTTTCTGATATGCATTAATTTATCAACGACTTGAGGAAATTACCTCGTAATCATAATTGAAAAAAAACGCTAATTTTCTCTGAAGTCAAAGAAATAACATAGAAACTATCTCAGTAAGATAAATCCTAATTTTTCTAATCAAATCAAATAACACAAAAATTGTAGATTTCCTTTACACACTGAAAACATTCTTATGTTATCAAATACATTTATTGTTGATGATGGTTTCCTTTCAAACATTAAATTGTTCTTTTCAGGTAATCTACGTGCCTGAATAAATGTTTCCACTTTCATAAAAAAAACTAATATCGCATGAACGCCTTTTGAACATAAACCTTTATGATTGAATACCAGGAATGTAACTTCGTTTAACACTTGTTTTTATTGTTCCAATAGGATTGTTTTTCATTAATTATCGTTCGACCAGTTTTAATAAAATCTCAGCATTCATATCAACACTTGTCCCTAGAAACTCGGTTCGTTACCGTATTTTCCTCTTTATCGGAACCAATCCATAGCTGCTAATTAAAAATACCAATATAAACCTTCAAAACTATTTTCCTAATCTTTGCATAAAATAGAAATCACACAATTGTTTGATAAAAAAACCCCGTGCCTATTCGCTGATATAGATAACGTGCAGTTTTTTTCTTTTTACTTCCTGATAATTATTTCCCTCTTAAAAAGTTAAAAACTTCACTAACAACTTACAAAACAGAACGTAGTTATTCCACTGTTCGCGAGAAAGCACTTAATTTTGCGTTATTTGATAAACCGTACGTACCTCGTTTTTTACGTCATTAAATTCAAACTTTCACCAGTAGTAATGCCATGGAAGAGTAGCACCTTTAACCACATAGCAACGTGTTTCTTTAGAAAACATTCTTCTAGTCATTGCATAGATAAGCCCCTCTGTGGTTCCTTGAAGCAAATACTTCCGATCTCTTTGAGTTATAGTTCGATTTAATCGCAGCTTGTGAAGTTCGATGTATGATGTATAGTTCCTGGCTGCTGTATTAATTACCGACAGTAGAGGAACTGTGCTATTGTTTAGTATCAAAACCGACATGTACAAGGAAACACACTTATCGCCCAAATCACAACATCATTCGTATCAAGTGCAAATTATATTTATCTATTTTCTGCTGTGAAGCTTTGAAACTGCTTTCAGAAATAAAACTAAATACTTATACATCGTGCTAATCAATTATGGGATTTTTGATTCGTTATCTAACAGATTGGTTTCTTTTGTTGTGAGCATCACAGCGTATATTGGTATCTCATCTCGCTTCCGTATCTAAGACTTAAAGCGCAACAACTAGTTCAGTAATACTATAGTTTTGATAAATGTATTGCTCTGTACATCACTAAAGTTTAACGTACAAATTTTCTTTTATGAACAAGATTACGTCTCTCCTCCGCCTACAAAAAGGGGTTAGGCTCAGGCTATGCAGAATATTGTTTCCCTATTTTACATTTATACCCCTCTCGTATTAATGCGCTATTTTATTCATGATCTTGTTGAATCTACATATTTATTATGTAGTTCTTTGAATCTAATATCAGTCTACTTTGATCTTAGATTTTCATGCGGTATCTTTCACAATTCAGTAATACTAATGCTACAAATGATCATGTTGTGTTGCTGATGTTTTGTTGAAGTATTTACCGAGATCTAGTACGTTGGATATCCGATGTTCGATATTCGACATTCAAACTTTTCAATATCAAACTGAATATCAAACGATAAAATTTTACCGTTTGATATTCGTTTGATATTCATTTCTGGCTACTTTTAAGAATGTAAATTCTAAATAAATATCAAACGAATATCAAATGGTAAAAATTCCCTGATTTTTTCGACTGTTTGTATTATTCCTTCTTGCAGAAGAGTACACCTTTACTTCAAATCAGTTTTCTTGTGAAATTCTATTACATAGATGAAAATATCAATACTCATCAATCTTTGAACTTTGTAGGACAAATACCACTTCTTTTTATAAGACTCAGAGCTGGAAGGAATAAAGAATTATATAATTTCACGTTGCACGACAAAAAAATGTCTACCAGCCTCTGGCAAGCCTCAATCGATGGCCAATTATTTCTAGATGCACATCCATTTAACTAGAATTCTTGATTGAACGATAATGGCAGGTTTTGTACGACAGAGTAAGTACTGTATATGGGTTAATACTTAACAAGACATTTACGGTCGGGTTTAATCATCACTGTTAAACTAGCAGCGTCCATTACTGAATAGGCATGGGTTGTGTACGCGTAATAGCGGGCTTTTAAAATAAAGTAAGGTATGTCGAGTTAATCAATAACAACGTCAAACGTGAATTATTGAATTCATCACTTCAAGCTGAGCAAAGTCATAAAAGTCTGAAACTGATTCATATGTAATGAAACATACAACTTGTCAAATTTTACGGAAGATGATTTAATTTTTGTCAATCAATTTGCCAATAAAGTAAAAAAAAACTTCATAGAATGACGTCATTAAATGATTAAAATCGACCAGACTCAAAAACACAGCACAAGAAAAGTGACATTTATCCCAATAACCAATCATACAGTTTCATTTATCGCTACAGTAGTTACGAAATTATAATTTTGTCGAATTGAATAGGGATATCTTCAATTTCTCTTATATTTAGTCTAACCAAGATGTCAAGCTAGCTTTGGAGACCCCATTCGTTAATGACGTCAATTTAAGAGGATTATTGTTTGTTTTCGTGGTTTCTGTATGTATGCCACATCTATGGCTTTTTTTGTTTGATTTTTTTTAACACTTAATTAATTGTATGCCCTTGACTTTACAGTTTATGAAGTTTAGAATTGATAACATACTTAATCTTTCAAGGTCTGAAACTGATATGATTGATAACATAACAATCTTTCTGAACATTGGTCAAAAACAACATTAAACCACAGTGAAACAATCACTAATAAATCAAGTATGTCTGATTCTGGTAGCAGACGACAGGTTGTATGTTTTATAAGCTTAATCAGATTTAGCGGTCAAACACAGTCGAAGGTCAATTCCGTTTGCATAGCTATTCAAAATCCCTTCCAACGGTTAAAACCGAGGGTTTTTAATTAACTGATTTTTTTCTGATTATTTCCAATTGAAATGACGGAGAACCCAGACTGAACGTTAAAATAAGTAAACCAATAGATTTTTAACATCTTAACAGCTTGCAGTCGATAAGCACGTGTGGCATATCCTTCTGCTAGGTATAGGGCTTGGTATAGAACAAAAGAATTCTTTTTTTTTTAATATTATCAGAGCACTTTTGCCCAAAAGGGCCGGCCGTCGCGGCAGTATAGATATGACGTCATAATGATCGACCCTATATTGCTCTTGGTGTATGAAAATTAATTTGTAAGGTGCATAACTTAGAAACAAGTTTTTCATTAATTTAAACATATTTTTATAAATGTCAAACGCATGTACAAAGGTAGAACAAACAAAGCTTGACCAACAGGATTCGGATTCAAACTGAGATTTTATTAATCTGTCTCCTTATCAATACTGACAATTTATACATTATTAAAAACATACAACAGTTTTTGTTTGTCCCTTCCGGCCGAAAGTGTCTCCAAACCCGTGTCTTGATGATTTTTTTTCTAATGACGTTAATTGTGTTCCTCCCATGGTAATGCACATAGCTTCTACCTGAACACTCTTTAACGTGTTTACTAGATATTAGGTGTGTTTTTGTCAAAATGACGTTACCATATTCATATAAGAAAAGTACATTCTCTCCATAACATACCTATCGATGACAAAACGCACCTTACGCAAAAATTTACTGTAGTAAAAGCTTTCTTAACAACATATTAAATGTGGTCATGCCAAGAACCATAACTTGAAAAAGATAAATGCCCAAATGTTTATGAGATTCTGAAGAAACCTCTTGAAAGTTTTAGTCATCCATAGAAATAGACGGATGAATTTAGCTTAACGGTTTTCGGGATGTGATTATCGTTTCCGTATATTGTGGGTTAAATTTTACTAACCACTGATTAGTTATGAATCTTTTTAGATTTCTGTTTAGCATATCAGCAGCGTTTGCAGGATTGTCTATTGTTACATGTATATAAATACTCGTGTTTTCTGAAAACATTTTAACACAAGCATTAACGATATCATTAATAAATAACAAAAACAGCAGGGATCCTAATGTGAAGCCCTGGCGAACAACAGCTCCAATGGATGTCCAGTCAGAACTTCCACCACAAATAACCACCTTTTGTTCCCTCCCAGAAGGATAATATTTGAACAAGTGTAGCAGATTCCCACATACACCGTAGTTTTGGAGTTTGAATAACAGATCTCTGTACAGTACGCGATCGAATGGCTTGCTTATGTAACAAAAGGTATTCCCAATTTCTTTCCGGTTCTCTAAAGCATCGAGATATGGTCGGATATAAAGTAAATAGCAGAGTCGCCCCGGCTGGGTGGGTGTAATTAATTCTGTATTAAAAAAGTAAAGTATATGTTTATTTACACACCTCACCATACAATTTGAAATAACGATAAGTAATGAGATAGGTCTATAGTGTTTTACTTGGCCCGGGTGAACCATTTTTGAACACAAATGCTACGTTCGGCCTTTTCCATTGATTCGGGATATAAGGCGAAGATAACGACATATCAAAAATAGTTTACAAAAGGGGTATTTTAAGATAGACGAGGCCTCCTTTAGAAGTCGAGGATTTATGGAGTCTGTTCCGGAGGCTATGTTGATACAAAATATATACATAGAAATACAAAGTGCACCTTTGACATCACTTTCATCTATAACGATATTTTCTAATTTATGTGGCCCCGTGCAGGTCCGTGTGTCAAAAGAATAGGCCTGTATCTGCGCTAAGCTTGTCGTAAAAAGCTACTAAATAGTGCTCAGGAACCTAGCCGGGGATTAGGTGCTCTGCCACCAGAGCAACTGGGATGTGTGCCCCAGGTGGTGATATGGGGTACCCCTGGCATGTTACATACTGGGGTTGTCAGGCTATAATACGGAAAACCTGACCGCAAACCATAGTGGTGCACCGTGTTGGGAAAGATGTCACGTTCCTCGCACGTTAAAGAACCCTGCTGTGGTATTCGATATGAGTAGGAACCTTTGTGCTCCGCCAAAGGAGGCTAAATTGCCCGACCTTACCGATCCCTCCCTTTTTATAGTGGCAATCAAAAATTTTCGACCCTATTATCCTTGTGTCCCATCCCTTTTGTTCATCTCATCATCATTTCATGTTCATTTTATCATCCATTTCATGTTCATTGTCTGAATATAGCTGAAATATTGCTGCTCGGACGTTAAACCCCAATAATCAATCAATCTAATTTATGTGTCATCTTATTGTGTCTGCAGAGCAAAGTAGCTGCCGCCTGTCCAGTGGTGTGAGGGGTACCTCGTCGTCCATTGAAGACCAATGGGTGGCCTTGGACTGACCTTCTGACCTTTTCATCCTGGTGAGATTGTTGTCTATTTGACATATTCACCATACATATTCTCGTCTCGTTATAAAAAAAGACTGTTTACTCTTTCGACGACGTCGAATATTAATCTATCACCAATTAAATGATGGCATGTCTAAATATAATGACTGTTACGGTTTTATACTTGATATCTTATTGCAGATTGTCCACCAAGACGACTAAGTAAATCTGAACGATATTTCTCAGGGGGGGGTCTAACTTGTGACGTCACATTATTTCTTATTTTCTAAAATTTGATCCAGTTAGCCGGTCTACTAGAAGATTTTGCCATAGCATGAATACGGTTTTTCGACCTAATATTTTTTTTTCGGATCGCTTGTAAGCCATGCAGGAGTCGCTTTTGAATAGAAACAAAACGATTCGGAATACACGAGTCCGCTGCATGTAAAACACAACTGGTTACATCGTATATATACATGTTGGACATGCACAAAGACTACGTAGCAGTCTTGAAGAAAATGCTTATTTAGCCTATTACCTCTAGTACAAGCAAGAAAAAACTTTAATAACATATTTTCCTACAAAAAAAAGGAAAAATACATCAGAAAAACTCAGTGGCATACTTACAGGTATTCTACATACTATAGATCTACAAAAATGCTGTGAGCACTGCTTCTATGACAGAATATTAAGCAATTTTGATATTGGCTTTATCAGGGGATATTCGGTAAGAAAGCAAGTATCAAACAAATGCCTAGTACTATTTTATCGGTTATTTATTAGTAACATTTTATTTTCTTTTTGTATTTACAAAAAGTCAAAATTTTATCTTTTAATAAAAAAGAATATTTTTAGAGGCTTTATTTGTTGGATTGATCGGATAGCACCGTGGTACGGTGTCACCAAAGTCATTCAATCTCACAGTGACGTAACGAATTTTCATTGGATGTTTTGGGGAGCGGATTCGATCTCCCGCAATTTCTTTTTAATGAATGCCTGGTAGTAAAGTGACTTGTTATTTTCAAATTACCGATAAATATACTACATGTAGATACTTACAGAATAGTAAATGATTGCGATTATCACAAAATGCGGAGTGCAAAAGAGTAGGCATATAGAACACAATATAAACTGATATTGCCCGAGCCGTAGGCGAGGCGCAATATCCGTTTTCTGGTTCATATCACAACCTTAGTGTAGTCCACATTGGATGGCATTGCCCTCACTATCTTTTACTCTTCTGTTCATTGCATTTAAGAACCATACTCTAATATATACTCCTTTTTGCTTCAGACCCTTTTCTATTGTATTGTGTTCTTACCTTTTATAGGTGTCATACATGATATCTGTAGTATGTTTAATAAACTAACTTTGTAATACATATGCATTATTAGGAAATGACATATACAGTCAGACAAACTGAAAATAAAAGGGTTAACTCGACTGGAGTGCTCTCAACAATATCATATTTCCCTTGATTTCACATTTATGATAAACATTATTTTTCATATTTGTTTTTATTCTGTTCATTTAGTGTTTTGATTTTTGTTGTATTATTCCTTAATCATTTCTCCCGCATTTTGTGGCAGTTTACAGTCGGACATATTTCTGTCATTTGCTAATGAAAACGATGATGTCAAATTCACCGATCGTGATCGATGCGCTTTTATAAGGGAAATAACTCACCAATAAGTTGATTTCCGAATTGTTGGTATTGACCGTCAATACCAGATAATCGGATTGGTTACTTTCAATACTTTGAAATTCTACACATCAGATCAGCTGATCTAATCAACGCATAACTAGAAGAATGTTAAAATTCATTTCCGGTATGCAATTATAACTTGTAATAAAACGTGTATACAAATAAGGGACCGCGGTCAATACTTATTGGGGGTTTAGACAGGTGCATTTCATATTTCATTTAAAAAAACCTTAATTTTGTCTTATTTTCAATGAAATAAAAAAAGTACTGTCCTATCACAAAAAAAAATTAAAAAGTTAAATGTACTGTCCTATCACAAAAAAAAAAATAAATTAAAAAGAGTTACATGTACTGTCCTGTCAATGTTGCAAATCAAAAACACCTGGAGCCCTATCAGAATGTAAACTAAAAAAAATTGTGTGTCCCTTTGCATTTTGCAATTGGTCCAAACACCCAAATAAATATTGACCGGTCCTTATGTAAACCAATATATTTCATTTCAATAAACTGTAAAGCGCATACACCATACAAGTCTACGAGTTACAATTCACATACCAAATATAATAACAGATCACCCTGTTAAAGCTATGAAGTTCTTAACGGAAGTTTTCGGGAGATATTCGTCTGTGGTAGTTTTGCGTCCCTTTGCGCTACAACTTATGTATGCCAGTGTATCATTTGCGCCACTCACTTGCACCAATTAGACAATTATTGTATTCGATAATGAAGTATGGTAAAATTTCGAACATTTTGAAGAAAATTCGAGATAACATGACTCCACTCCTCCGATATCCGGCCTTGGAACTGGCAGTATATATACTATTGGAGTGAGTCATTTGAATAAATAATCTGATTGATTTCTATGTTTAAATAGGCCTTCAGATAGGCATACATATCTAAATAATTTTCAAATCATTCGAAGTCAGTACTCATAATAAGTAAAATTATATACGGATAAACCGAAATAATACAATCAAAGACAAGAATTTTTAAAATAAATGCCTGAACTTTTAACTTAGTATACATATTTCACCGTTCGCATACTTGCTAAATTTCACAAAATAAAAAGTTGTAATGTCTGCTCCTGAATGCAGCGGTGTTTGTTCTTCTGCATACGTTCAAGTAATATGTATCAATTATATATAATAGCGGTACAGGTAAGCTTGCACACATGAACCCCGAATTCTGGCGTAATTCAAACAATTTAATTAGAAAAAAGGTTTGTGGCGCAAAAGAGACATCTAAGAAAAAGCAAATGTGTACAGTAAACATGTCATTGTAGGGGAGGACGCAGTACAAGAAAATAACCTGAAGCCATAAATTATTTATTCCCATTTTCTCTAGTAAATGTGGAGACATCTGTGACGGAGGTGTGATTGAACGAGCGGACAAGGTGATTGCGTTACAATATCACTCTAAATCAATCTTCATTTTTTACCTTACATTAAAGCGGGATGGTTAAGGCTTTATATAACTACTTTAACCAAACCTCAGATTCCATGCGTCTGTCCGCCTATTTTTTTTTGTCGTTATAATACTTTTTAATTTGATTTCGAAGAATTGTCATCGTTCAGTTATACCGTGGATTTTATTACTTTATTTTTGGGGCCGCCCAGAGCTTACTTAAAGATGTATTTACACATATTAAAGACCTTTTATTGGTCTTTGAAAGTATTTACTATATTGCATTTAGGGTTTGTTGCGTTTCACCATATATTCGTTCTTTTTTTATATTCTGTATAACGGGGGACCAGTATACACGTAGCTATACACATAGCTTTGCTGAGAACCCATTATAAATAAGGTGTTAAGAATGGACAGAGAAATAAAACCACAACATAATACTTTTTCGATGAATGCCAATTACGTTTATTTCTGTAATTAGGTTAAAACAGAATGTGTCATTGAATCAGGCGATGAAACATTTGATACTTGTTTCATAAATGTACCAACTTGCTTCTCTCGATGTTGTTATCTCGAAGAAACAAACTTCAGACTTGATTGGACGATGTGTATATAAAAATATAAATGTTTAGACATTTTGATTTTTCGCAACGTGTATTAACAACTGGCATGTTTTAAGTCGCTCTCGGGAACCTAACGGATTTTAACAGTTTATAACCACATAGTTCTATACAGTCCGTGTTGCTTCAGTCGCTATATACCGTATACCACATTTGCGTTGTTTTTTAATTGTACGACTTAAAGTTGCTATTTGATGTATTATTATGCCGCGATCAATATATTTCTATGGAAACAGACATTTATGAACGGTAACATCAACATAAGGGAGTAACCATGGTTCTTTTTTCCAGTAAAGTTTCTGGCCTGACCTTTCGTTTAAATCAAATGCTGATTTTTGTCTGCCACTTGCATCCTGCCTTTTTATTTTATCCAATTGTTCAGCCTAGTTTGTTTTACCCATACAACATCGTCCTGCATTTTTTCCAATCTAATCATACACCCCTCCCCATAAAAATCATATGATTGCGCTTACCAAATATAGATTGCCTGTATTACTTGAATATCATTTTAATCGATAAATCAAACTAAACTCCATAGGTTTAAATGTTGTATGCTTTGATACATAAGGTTAAAATTCGCTCTTGGAAAATCCACGCAGAGGGCTGGTTCAATATCTTGCACTGCAAAATGGAGGTCACTTTTAAAATATTCATTGTGGCATTGAACTATTGTTTACTGATACAATTAACATTATATATCTGTCAGTTGTATATTTTACTCATGGAATTACCTAGCATTGACTTATTTGTACAATGAAGTGCTGAATTTCATAATATACTTTCATTGTTCTATTAATGTCGCTACTTTACATCGAAGATTGAAGCAGCAATTTATAAATAACAATGATGTGAAAATCCGAGAACCAAAGCATACCCTTGTCGTAAATAAAAAATATTTTATATTCTAGATATTCATATCCATAATTGGTCAAATTTAGTTGAAGGGCTTCCATCTACGGTCTTCACAACACAAGGGCGTTTTGGAAGGAATAACGATTTTAGAAGTTGTAATTTGAACTTTTTTTTAGCTTTTCTGAGCTTTTGATTTATTGCGTATTATTTGCTTGCATTTCGAATCATTGTGTATGTAACTTTCCTTGAAAATAATCAAACATCTTTTGCAGAATTAAGATGGATGTATGTGCAAGTTTCTTGCTAGTACATAGCACTCGTATCAGATTTGTTATGTGTTTATGTATTTAAATTCATTTATAACAGATTATGAAAATGTATTTACTATCAATATTATATAATTCCTCGTTTGATACTACTATCTCCAATCCATTAAGATGTTATTTTTTTCTGCTATATAAATAAAGATAATACATCATTTGATCATTTTCTTATAACTATAGTGTGTGTATTCCTGCATATCATACATGTTTCTTACATTCATGGTACATTACTAATATCATGCAAAATACCTGTACAAATTAGTCCACCTTTCTGGCGCATTTATGGCCCAAATGTTACCTCTAAAATATGTAATTGGCGCAAAAGGACACTCCCCAAATTAATAATAGAAATATTTGTGTACTAAATAAACATCTGCAAAAAGTATACCGCAGCATCAAAATACGTCAGCATCCAAGTATATGACCCCAAGACATGACCCAAAACGTGCAAATCGGAAGCAAAGACATAAACAATGTAGGAAACAGAATTATCATATTAAAACTGAAGGCCTATTCTATACATGTCTGGACTTGCGTCACCGTAATTTATTTGTCAGCACATAAGTATCTTCAATAAGTATATAAACATGTGTGGGTTACAAATGTAATACAATAATTTACCAATGATAGCATATACTACTGAAAAAAAAATGGCTAAGTTCAACATGTTAAAAACACGTAGAAAAATTCTTCATAATAAGATGTTCATAGCTAGCTTCAATGTGTAAAAACACAGTGCAAATTTTGAGTTATATTGGTTTCATTTTTTAGTTTTCCAGATTGCACAAAGCAGGTAATGTCCACAGCATACAAAGTGGCCAAAAAATGCTAAATGTATAGAAAATATTTTTTTAAAATTTTTCCTATAATAGTAGGTGCACATCTTCAATATGTGTAATAACATAAACACAGCACGAAGTTTGAAAAATAAATAACTTGTTTAGTACGCTTTGAGTTGCCGATTACACAAAGTAGGTACCACCCACAACTGAGTGACATAGCATTTTCAAAAAGTAGGTGCGCGTCTTCAATATAAAATTAACATTGGGCAAAGTTTTAATAATATTATCTATACTTAAAAAATAAATATGGGAAACCCCATTTTATCATTGTTTTACCACGGGCTGGCCATCCATATCGCATTGGTTTCCACGAGTGATAGCGAGGGATTAAATAACGACATAGATGGCCAGCCCGTGGTAAAACAATGAGAAAATGGAGTTCCCGTGATTTATTTCGATTCTAATAGGACTTGTTTCTTAATATTTTTTATTATACGCAGTTTATGTGTCGCGCGAAATGTTAGTCATATATTTATCACTTACCATGGCTGTGGTCCAAAGAGCTTTGAAGAACGTCATATTAGAATTGAATATTTTTAAGTTACAGGTTACAAAAAAGTATGTACCCCTAAGCGTGACGGGCGAATTAAGAGACAACGTAGTCGATCGGCTACTAGACCCGCTTAGACCTTAGTGCCGCTGGTAACAAAACATTTTTGAAGTACTTACATTATGAACTCCGACATAGGTATGTTTATATGTGGCTAGTCGAGTGGTCCCTAGCACAGCCTTAAAATATGTGCTACCACACTTTTACACAATGAAGCAGGCTACACTATCTGATAACAAGTACCAGAATAAACAGCTAGAATAACGATGAATCTCTGAGACTAGCATTTGATTTGTATCAAACTCAAGTTTAAAGAAAAATTATTTATATTTATAGAAAAAATAATCTCAAGATGTACAGTAGAACAGCAGTGAGGTAGATCGAATTTGATTAAAGATGTCGAAAATAAACTTGTGTCTTGATTTAGAATCTTTCTATCCTTAGAGAATATATTGGCTTATTACTTAATTGAATCTAAAGGTTTGATGCATTCCAGATCTATAAAACAGAAACAATAAGTTTGGACTCTGTTGAGCTTTCCTAATACCCAGGTGTAGCTTTGAATGAAAAGCTTGCCAAAATTTACTTTTTGTTTTGTTCTGCAAGATTTCACATGTAAATATCAAATAAACACTGAACATAATGCTACAAGTATTTCTGAATACACACATGCTTTTCTACAAGTATTTCTGAGTACACACATGCTTTTTTGTGCTATTGTGAGAACCATTCTCTTCATGCTTTCAAATATCTGTTATTTTTTTCATACAAGTCAATATTTGATTTTTTACACACCAGCCTAAAAGTATATGTAAGTTTTAAATGCTATCATTGCCATGGAAACCATTCTTGTATACAGTTTAATTTATGCTTCGGAAAGTTTGACAACACTAGCATTTCTTAATTGAAATCAGGAGTCAGTATAGGAAATTAATGTGAGGGGTAGAAGAATAAATTTTCATCTATGTGACTTGAATTTGTTTTACATATACATGTATCTTAAATGTAGACCCAAGAGCTTGTCTGCTTTAAGCAGCCCAAAATATAAATTTTGTAGTTTTTTTGTTGTTGTTTGTACATGTATACTGTGGATGAGCATTCTGTTTCATACTAGACTTGTTTCCCTAGAAAAGGAAGTTTTTTTTCAGATTTAGGGAAGATTGTGGACATTGACCTCCAAGTCCATGGGATGACAAGTTCTATCGACGTTCTTGAGTGATGTAATAGTTTTTTTTTTTTATAAATACTCAATAACCAATAAAGCGCATCAATGTTTTAAAAGTGGAAATTTTTGGTCTTTAATCTAACATGAATCAATTTTCTCAACGGAAAAAATATTAATGCAACAAAAAGCGATATCGACAATTAAATGTTCAAAATGGCCTTACTCGACAACTACCTTTTGTATTTTGCTGAAAATGAAATATAACATGTATTTCGTGGAAATAAATTGTTAAACAACAGTGCTAATAAGCTTTCAAAAAATCAGATCCGCTCTTCAGTTAACGGAGGCGCATCATTTCGTAGGGAATCACATACCTCGCCGGTTCGTGAGGCGGTGTCTTAAAACTAGGATTTTTGGTATGTCATCCGGTGTTTAGTACACATACTTCAATTAAAGTTTTCGGTAGAGATTCAGGAAGGAACAATTAGACAACCATTAAATATACACTCTGGCGAGATTTGCCTTTTGTTTGCCCATGTTAATTCTTTACTTTCGGTCACAACATAATTGTTAAAATGTGAAACTATCTTGACAACATTTATAAGAGTATGAGTGAAGAGTGATGACAGGTCACAAGAACATTTACCGAAGTCGTTTTATTGTGTGGCTAGTCATCGTCTGCATAACATGTTAATGTGTCGTAAAACAGTCAGTCATGTTTCATTAAAAATGGGTACGCAGTATCTGGTAAACCGTATTACTTGTACAGCTTCACTAAGCAATCGCGGACTTCGTGCGGTTCGCTATGAGCCACTGGCCTGGTTATCTTTTCCCGAACGTTTAGTTCTTGGAAGAGGTAAAATTGTGTATTTTTTAAACAGCCACATTCACCCTAAATGTTCTCCTACTTGTATTTATTTATTCTATTACATTTTATTAATAGGTTTATTTCCGAAACTTTCACATCCTGCACTAACTACTTTATTACTATATTCATCATGCATGAACATCTACCCCCCCAAAAAAAAACAAATTAAAAAAACAAAAAAAAACCGGCTAAACTTGATAAGACCACAGACGTCGTGGAACCCTGTAAAGAAGGGGCAAGTATAGACATGAACTTCTCTGAATTTTGATTGGATTTATTTTTTACAAGAATCTAAGTGGCACCTTTTACACAAATGGTTAAAGTCGCAACACCCTAACTCAATGAGTCAATCACAGTCTTGACTCATTGGCAGTATTGTATCGTATTATGGCACTGTGGGATACAATTTCAAAGAGATCTTTTGACTTAGTCAAGTTTATTTTCCGGACATTACAAACATGCTTGATTCTCATCACTTTTTAGCATACCCGGCAAGAGGCCATGTAAGCTGCTGCCATCACATTTTTAACAATTTTCAACTCTTCTCCTCTGAAACTACTTGGCCAATTAGCACCAAACTTGATATTCATTTTACTTAGGGTTATCTGCATAGAAACGCAGTGGTAATTTTTATCCGTCGAAAAGCATGGCCGCTGTTAATGAAAATAGAACGTAGGGGTCAGACAAAAGTTTTTCCAATTAATCTCCAAAACCGTTAGGTTCAACAAAATTCTGTCATAGGGGTTAAAGTGTTCAGAATAACGTGATCTATCTTCGGGGAAATTTTCTTGAAAACCAAAATGATCCTTATGGCAAGTCCTACCAGTCTTCTTTTGAGTCAAATTTGTCGGACAACTCCATGTTAGAGTAATTGCCCTTGAAAGACAAGAAATAACCAAGTGAGCGATTCAGGCTACTCGTTTTCTTAACAGACCAAGTCACAACCGCCCAATATCAATCCCACCCTTCCATTTATAGGATACAAGAGGGCAAATTCTGTATGGGGGTCCTCACTTCCACTAAAACTTAATAGATCAGAGTGAAAATTCTCTAACTTAACAATGTCGCTAAAATACACCCATATAGCTTTTAAATTTCGAAATAAAAACCACTATGTCATGTGACGTTTCTGTCCGTAAATTAAGGCTCAAAAAAGGGGAATACTTTTTCGAACATTTTTCAGTAGTCACCCCAAGCCTAAAGTGTCCCATAAAATACACATATATGGGCTGCTAGCTTTCAAATTCAA
The DNA here is from genome assembly GCA_037379345.1 of Perna viridis. Lineage (NCBI taxonomy): Eukaryota > Metazoa > Mollusca > Bivalvia > Mytilida > Mytilidae > Perna > Perna viridis. The sequence continues at coordinate 4,217,326 of CM074520.1, forward strand.
TACATTTGGTTCCTTACTGTTCATACAATTTTTTCATGAAATTATCTTTATTATCCACCAATCGTAAACGTTTCTGTATTTTCTCCAGGGCTTCATGCACATTTTTGATCAAGTTAGTGTCTGGACACAAAATGTTTATCGACTAGGACAGCATGATACAATTATTCCACCATCTTTTATTTTGCCTCATATCTATAAATGTAAGCTGCAACTGACTAGTGTCAAATAAGCCAAAATCTGTACAAAAATTCTTACATTTGATGTAACTGAGCATACCATCAGGATGATAACAGTTATACATATGTAGCTTGATACAACTAGATAGGTGTAATAAAGATGCAGTACACAAGTACACCAAAATTAGGCTTCTTCCAAACTGACATTTCTTAAGATTGTCTATATTGACAGTGGTACTTTGAACAGGAAGTAGGTTCCCCAAGATAGCTACTCTTTATTATCTAAAAATTATCTATAATGAAAATTTTCGAGACCTCAAGTTGTAGCAGTAGATTATTTAGTGTTCATCATACAAAAACACAGCCTTTCATGAAGTACATTTTCTAAAACAAACTTTAAATACAACCTCATTGTTTCTTAATATTGCAAATTTGATGGTCCTGACATTCAAAATTGACCTTGAGCAACTCATGTCTGTTCTAGACAGAAAGTAAGACCCTGTTGAAGTCAAGTCTTGTTTCATATGAAAATCTCAAATTGAGATTTTCCTAAAATCTTCAATTTCAAGTGTTTTATTAGGCCTAAGTTTGAGTTGAGGAAGGTTTTGTAAAGCTGGGCACAGTCCCCCTTACTGGGCATTCATTAGTCCTGTAAATCTGAAATGAGAAAATCAATGGAGCTCCAAACATCACCAAAAATCAGATTTCATCAACATTGTACCAGTAAAATTGTCAAAATCCTCAAAACCTTACTCTACAAACAACGATGCAGTTTTTTGACATGTATGAAAAGGCAAATAGAGGTCCCACAAAAACCTGTCAGACTATCTGATTACTCCATTTCAGACTGCACACCCCATGCAGGTCCAGGTGTTAAAAGAATAGGCCTGCAGCAGCCCTAAGCTTGTTGTAAAAGGCGACTAAATAGTGCTCAGAACCCTAGCTGGGGGCTATAGCGCTTTGCCCACAAAGCATCTGGGATGTGTACCCCAGGTGGTGGAATGGGGTACCCCTGGGGTGTTGCATGCTGGGGTTGTCAGGCTATAATACGGAAAACCTGACCGCAAACCATAGTGGTGCACCGTGTTGGGAAAGATGTCACATTCCTCGCACGTTAAAGAACCCTACTGTGGTATTCTCTCTGAGTAGGAACCATAGGGCTCCGCCACAGGAGGCGAAATTGCCCGACCCTACCCACCTCCCCCTATTTCCAGTGGCTATCAAAATTTTTCGACCCCATTGTCCTTGTGTCCCATCCCTTTTTCATTTCGTCACCATTTCATGTTCATTTTATCATCAATTTCATGTTCATCGTCTGAATATAGCTGAAATATTGCTGCGCAGACGTTAAACCCCAACAAACAAACAAAACAAATCAGACTGCATTATTTAAGAACCCTATGAAGATCACTTTTTACAATACATAAAACTAACACAGAATTAGTGAAACCAATATATTTAGTCTTATGCAATAAATTCATATGGAATTGGTTCCAAGACTTGTGGTTGATTTCTCTTAGTCCTCACAAATCTTTTGCCCTTGGGCTCCTTGGGCTGAAAATAACAAATAGGAAAGCTATAGATCATTTATGTTTTTTTTTCGTAACAGCATTAGAATCACAAATATTTTAGACATAGTTTAAGTAGCATTCCAGCTAAGAATCATGCAAAATGTGATACATGGTTGGAAAGCCTACATATTTTTATTTTGGATATTTTGTTTAAAATGCTTCAGTAAACAGAAATTAACATTTGATTTTTCATATAACCTGTGCTCATAGGAGATAAAAATTGTATAGAATGCACTGTAGAATTCTAAGGTAAGGGAAATAACTCTGTAAATGACACTCAAATACAATAGAATCTATTGGATTTTTAATGTTGATCATCTCGAGTAGGTAGATTTTTCAGATTTTGCATGATTCTTACAAAGACAGCTACTTAAATGATAAATATCCAAAAAATGTACCTGCATAATCTTATGATTTTTTTAAACTACTTATTCAAATGAAATACATTACGTAACAGGACTAATGACTTCTATATTGAAGAATGAGCACCATACAGATTATGGGTACCTTTTACTGTATTATGTTAACATATTGGTTTTGATCATTTACATCTAGCCTGACCCCATGCTCAATCTCTATAGCTATATTTAGACCTTATTTTCATGGCCAACAACAAAAAGTGGAAATAGCAAAATCAGAAGTAAATATAGAGTAAAAAGAAAAAAAAAGTTACCTCTAGATTTGACAAAGCAGAGTGGACAACAATCAGGTTTGTTTTTACTATGAAATGTTAAATTATTAACCATTTGATTCTAAACCAAACACATCCTAAGAGAATGATATCTATTGGCTTTGAGTTTAGAGAAGAGGAGTAAACAAACTTTTTTACCATATCTGATCCCAACTTGAATTCCAAATCTCAAATGTTTACTTACACTTATTTTGGTACAATACTTTTAAGTCCTTTTTATAAAAATAAAAAACAGGCAGTGATGTGTGCAAGTCAAAAACCTGCAAAATGTTTTAGAATTCCTAATTCAGAAACAGATTCAGACCACATAACTAGTTAGTCATTTGGTTGGGTCACTTGTGAGATACTGGTGAATGAAATTGGTACTTTGCAAGAATTATCTACTTGATTTGGGTGATATAGAAGGTGGAGGAATATATGGGTTACTTAAAAATACAGATCTACATATAGGAAGGACTGAAGTATGGCATCAAGTGGGTTTTCTGCAGCTTATATCTTCTGGCAGTATTAGCACTTTTTTTACTCTTACTTAACTTATTTCATTACTACTTTATACCTGTCTTTTGAGGTTAAATGGTGTGCCTTGTGCCTTAGCCTCCTTCTTTTTTTCCTCATTTTCTTGAACTCTTTTCAAGAAATCCAATCTACAGTTGGAGTGTTTAATGTGTTCAATTCTCACATTTATCCTTTTGGGTAAAATCTTGTTCCTGTAGTAAGAGAAAAGCTTACTTTAAAACCAAATGTGGTTTGGAAAGGGAAGTAACTCAATGATATTTACTGGTCCTTTCTAATTTTTCCTATAATTTTTGTTGATTAATTTTTTAAATGTTAAGACATTAGTATTTATAGCTTGATATAAGGTTGCACCATATACTTGGTGAGTTAACAGGCTGATAACTAGTATACAGTATTTGTTTTACATTTCAATATGTTGTTGTTTCACATTACATCTGTAATGATCTAACACAGAAAAATAGTTTTTAATCCATTCTCTACATCATGCTGTAAATAACCAGAATCTAACGATGTTTTACATGGACTAATCACAATGCCTTTTCTCATCATTTTAAATGCAGTTTTTAGACCATAACCATGGTATAACCCAGTTAAACAAATAACCAACCTTATAAACCATGACAATCTATTTCCAATGTCACAGGAAAGTAAATTCAGTTTTTCCCTGACCCCAAAGTGAGTATAATTTTGGTATACAGTTGTGGTCTCAAAGTATATTCAGAACATCATATTAAAATTATTGTACTATCATGTCAACTTATTTTACCCAAAGTAAATAGTCTATGATAAAATTAGGTCATAAATGAAACATTAAGTGATACCCTGCCACCCTAATGGTGAAAAAGGAAAATGGCAATATGTTCAAAACTACATTTTGACTTTTGCTGAAAATTGAACTTAACCTGTATTTTATGGTACTAAATAACTGTGCAAAGTTTAAATTTTTTTTTTTAAATTCATTGATCCATTCTCTCTGCCAGATATTTAAATGACAAGCCTATGGTATAAAATGATAAAATGGAGTCTATTTATTACTTATACTTTCTACAGCGAGTATTTTCATCTATTACTGAGATACTAAGCCAACCACAACAAGATTAGAAATGGTGACAACACTTTAATACTACAGACAATAAACTTAAAAACTATGCATACCTCACTCGTTTGTTTACAATAACACCAACAGCATGAGGAGTTATATTAAATATACGTCCAGTTTTGCCATGGTATACTTTGTGTGGCATACCCTTCTGAACTGCTCCATGACCCTAAGAAATTAAATAAAATCCTCTCGGTTAAAATGCAAAGACAGTAAACTACATGTATTTACACTGAGTTACCTTAGCTGCAAATTCAGGGTATGATGCTGTTAGGATTAGTTAGATATGCTTAACAAGACCAAGCATATCATAAAATATTTTGTCCATCTTTTTATAAATTCCTGGTAATATATTTAACAAAATAATGTCCTCACTACCAACAAAATTTGGTACAGTATTTTCAAAGTTGGGCTAACAAATGTTAGACAGACATGACAAAAAAAACAATATATCCCTAACAAAACTATCAAAACATGCAACTTTTTTTTATTTGTTCTCTAGAGTCTTCAGCCCAATACCCTCCCCAGTGCCTTATATGTTTTAATGGAACCACCCTTGTAACATAAGTTTGTTCTCCAATTTCTTTTTTACACATTTTATCATTAAAGTTAAAAAATCCATGACTGTCAAACTGAAATTAAACTTTCTGATTTCACCTTCTGCTAGTATTTTCAAAATATACACCACATGTTTGGTCTTTGTTCATGGATTACCATGATTTTGATTTCAGCTAGAACCTTGGTTCCCTTGATTACTCTACCAGAAAAACTGCATTTGCAATTCATTTTTGATATACCTTTATATCAACAATGTCTCCACGTTTGTATATTTTCATGTAGGTTGACAGAGGAATCACGCCATTCTTCTTGTATGGTCTAGCGAACATATAACGTGTTCCACGTCTGTAACCCTTTGTGTTGGTCATGTTGACTTCTAGAAAAAAACACTGAATTTATGAAAACGTTAACAAGTATGAACTTCACTAGTGTCAGATAAATATTAAACAGTTAATTTCTAAATGTTGCAGGGATTGGGAAGGCAGGGCGCCTTGGACCATTAGCCCCTTCTAAAGAAAATAGCCCTTTCATGTAAAAGACACTGATATGATTTAACAATGACCCCTTAAAATTTTGAGAATCTCCGAAAAAACCTGAAATTGGTCCCCTCTTACAATATCCTTCCCAATAACCATCATTATTTTGCTCAGATGCTGTGAACATAGCTATTTTAGCACTTAAACCCTACAGTTCTTGTTGTGGCATAAATAGCAGTTTAAGCGTTTCCCAAATTTGTTCTATAACAGGGTTCTCAATAAGTGCCGGCGACCAGCAATTTCGCCATCTACTATGACATTGGCGCGGCTATTTTGTTGATCAAAAAAAAAATTAAATCGAAAGAAAAAATTTGGTTATTTCACGTATTATACATAAAAAATTGCATCAAAATCCTTCAATCTTGGTGTTTATTGTAATGCAGATTAGTTTCCTTGATAAATTCATTTTTTTGTAGTGATCGGCAGTACCAATGAATAAACAAACTTTAATAATGGTTAATTCGGTGCTTTGGTAATGGACGTAATCCTTTTTTGTCACAGTGTAAGTACAGAAAAATATCTTATTTTACTTAAAAAGATATAGATGGTGTGTATAAGCAAATGTCAACACCTTACAATGACTTTACGTTATCTTTTAGGTGTGATCAGGCCGAACTCTTGCTTCACATAAAAAAAAATCACAAATTTTTAAATTTAAGCAAAATGAGCTCAAAAAATTGGAATATTTGCATCAAGAGTAAGTGATCAAAATCTACTCAGAGCAACCAAGATCCTGCACTCTAGATTTTCAAAATTTTCCGGGGAAGAACACCTATATGTAAGCCCCAAACTAAAGGAATATAGGTAGCACCATATAGATCATGTGGAATACACACATCAAACAGAATGTTATAATTGGTAGAACTCATATGGAAGGTAAATCTAGCTACCATAATGTAGCTCCTATATTTTCCATGTCTATTCCATTTTGATTCCCCAGATTACTCTGGACAGTTCTGATGGAATTACCTACTTGTAAAGGTCTTATTTAAAGCAACAGAACAGTCTCCTCTGTGATTAACACCTGGGTAATTGCAGTGTTCTAGGACTTAACATTTTAGATTTCCATTTGCCAAAAGGAAATTGGAACTGAATAACACATTCTTGCACAAAAATTTCACTTGCCCCAGGTGACGAGAAAGTGGAATCCTTGAGTACTGGAACGCCCTTCCATAAACATGCATTTACCTTATGATTAATGTCGATATAATAGAGAAACATGTAGAATTGGCCTGGTTTAATTTAGAAACTTGCTATTTTCTATTATCGATAACAACACAGATTGAAGATTTAAATTAGAAAGTGATCTTCTACTTATCATATGCCTGCTTACTAACACTTTATAAGGTATATCATAGGAGCCCAATTATTGTAGCCAATCCGAGGCTGGAAAAGGATCAAGAGCTACTATACTCGGCGTCACATAAATAATATACTGTTAAAATTTGAATAAAAATATTTTCTACAACTTTATTGACACCTACCGTCGTTTAAATTGTCTTAAATGACTTGTTCATTCATTTAGCCAAACGGCTTCTCCCTGAACAAGTCGCTTTTAGCTTAAATCATGCGTAACAAATCCTTACGGGAAAATCCCACACTAATATCCGCCATGTTGGTTTCTACGGGACGATTTGTTTACAAACGATGTTCGTAAGTTCCCGTTGAACTCCGGTGACAATCGTCTGCTTGATTAACTTCTCGGTATTGTACGTTGTTCGCATAAAATAAATCCGAGATATCCGAAATAACGCCGAAATGCATTCTGGGTTCTTCGGTTTTTGGACAAACCATGATTTAAACGTAAACAACATCTCCTAGCAACCCGATCACTGTAAACATGGCCGACTTTTTACAATGTAAATATTGGCACCTAGAATTAAAATCTGACCGGAATTTAACGATTCAATGTTTAGGGAGAAGCCGTTTGGCTAAACGAATGAGCAAGTCATTTAAGACAATTTAAACGACGGTAGGTCTCAATAAAGTCGTAGAAAATATTTTTATTCAAATTTTAACAGTATGTTATTTATGTGACGCCGAGTATAGGGCATATATTCAACTTCAACTACCCAGAAGGAAGATGAATCCATGTGCCGTACAATGTTCTATTTCTTAAACCTTCCATGATTAGTTTGAACAGATGCCATGCTAACCGTCTACACAGACATACACGTTCGCGTCATTTCTTTTAATACGACAGCATAAAGCTTGTTGGCCATGGATGAACAAGGCTGCATTATCAAAATAGGTTAGTTAATTCAATTTTCCAAAAAAAATAACATGTTGTTTGATGGACCAAGGCCTTAGATCAACTAATTTACAGTTCAATGGTGTTGGTAATGTTATACAGTCATTGTTAAAAGTAGTTTTATTGGAGAAACACGTGCACCAATCTTACATTTTTGGTGGCCGGAAAGAAAAAGACCTGAGCATGCGCAATTTGATCAATACATATGAAGTCGTCCCAGTTTATACCTGGTCCTTTATTTGACAAGTTGGTAATCCTTCTCTGATTTGCCTATTTCTTTAATTTCTTCTTGACCCAGCAATTAAACAAAATTATTGAGTTTTATTCAAGATCTGTTCTACTTTTTCACGTTTTGTTGTTGATTATTTATTTTTTTTGTTTCTCCGCTGTGTCTACCTCATTTCCACGATTGCTGTTTTTATAACGAGAATTGGTATGGTGTAGTGTATGTTAGACAACAACCCCACCGGGATCAGAATGTAAGCTCAAGGTCATCTATTGGTCCTCAATAAACGACGAGGATATCCACATACCAAAGGGCAATCGGCAGTTGACCTCCAAAAAATTATTACAGGTACAGCGAAAGAGTTGTCCCTATATGTACTCAAGTAACACAAAATGAAATAAACTAAAGGTGAAAACGTAACAGGACATACGGAGGCCATAAATTCCTGACCTAAACTTTCGTTAAAATTTGATAGCACTTATTTGCAACAATGAGTAGCTGCAGATATAACGCGTGTTTTTGGGTAAAAAAGAAAATGTTTTGAAATATTAAGTTGACAATATTATGTTCACGGTGCACAATTTTCTAACCCTCCTCTTGCACTATCATAGAATTGTTATTTTATCTATACTATTGTTTTGTAAAAGACAATGAGAACTTGCAACCAGACGCACGCGTAGTGTATAAAAATTGCTGATTTAAAAAATCAATATATTTCGTTTACATTTTCAAATATATGTGATTTGTTTTTAAACATCGTTTTTTACAGGCAGTGGTAAGTGTTATCTGCCTTGAACGAGTTTTGTGAAACTGCCGGTGCGGATCCAGACGTTGGCTAACATTGGAAGACGCGTATTATATTACAGTGCATATGACATCATTTTGACAGACATTAATATCAAATATATTAAATATCAAATATTAATGTTCCGTGTAACACTTCAATAATTATGGTGGTTCTCTATCCTAGATAAAACGTTCTCTATTCACGATCAAGCTATATAGTACTTGACATATTATATCGGTCTTTTTACGATAATTTTTTTTCGCTTGATTGAACAAAAAAATACAGTCAAGATCGATATGAATGGGCCATTAGTTGTATCTTCCGTTAAATTCATATTCCCTCAAAAGGACCCCCATATATTCACTTTTTTTAGATGCGCACCCACTATACATCACAGAGAAATATTTATAGTGACCAACTATAAAAATAAAATGCTGATTTTCTTAATCGAAACCCCATGCACTTTACAATTCCTACTAAATAGCAATTCTGCTGATATACAGAACTATAAAATTAACACTAACAATGGAAATTAATGAATGAATGCACGAAATTTACATTTATTTGAAATTGAACATTTTTTCTTCTTTTTTTGTCTATTTCTATCAAATATGAATACCACTCGATCACATTATGGTCATAATGTAGTACAGATATGTTATACATAGATACTGTTCTTTAGTATTTTTCTAATTGGCCCCGTGCGGATCCGGGTATCCAAAGAATAGGCCCGCATCAGAGCTAAATTTGTCGTAAAAGGCGACTAAATAGTGCTCAGAACCCTATTCGGGGGCGTGGACGTTCTGCCAAAGAAAGCAACTGGGTTGTGTGCCCAAGGTGGTTGAATGGGGTACCCCTTGCGTGTCACATGCTGGGGTTGTCAGGCTATAATACGGAAAACTAGACCGCAAACCATAGTGATGCACCGTGTTGGGACAGATGCCACGTTCCTCGCACGTTAAAGAACCCTGCTGTGGTATCGATAGGAGTAGGAGCCTGAGACATTTTTCGGCTCAGAATTTTGAATTTTTGATTTTTTGGGGGTGCAAAAGTATTTCAGTATTTTTGGGTTTCGAAAAAATGTATTTTTGGGAGTGTCTTCACTTTTTTGTTTGTACTGATTTTCATGAGGTGTAAAAAATACCTGATATACAGTATACAAGTATTTGAACATTTATTCAAAATAATGAAGTTCAGAGTTCAAATCTTTTAAATAAATGTTTAACTTGTATTTTTACACCTCATGATAAAAACTAGTTGTCTTCAATGAGTATTTCAAGGGGAAAATAGTTTGCATTTTTCTTTAGTTCTGTCAAGTGACGGAAGAATATGGTCCGAATGCCATTCGAACCGAACTATCATTCAAAATCCGGTCCGCATTCGGTCTTAATTTTACAATTGAAAAATGTCAAAATGGTGAAACATTTTGCAAACCAGATATTTGCAGTAAAATAACACTTCCGAATGAAGATGGTAATGTTTTAATTATGAAAATCCAGGACTTTGTTCTGAGGCTTTGCTTTGAAATTTGATTTACACCGCTATAGTTTAACACCAGGTTCCTTCGACGTGGTTGTTTTTCAATTTAGGCTTTGCCTGTGATGGGGATATTTGTACTCGAGTAATGACGTAGTTGAAGAAGCACAATCATGTTGTTGTGGATGAAGTTTTGATAAATACTTATATGCAACACTTCCTAAAAGACATGCTCTATGCCTACATTAAAATTTCAAACTGTTTCCTCCTAACAGACCAATTCAGAAATTCAAATTCTGTCCTCGTAAACAGGGTTGTGTCATTGCAGTGGCCATGTAATAAATGTTTTGACCAATCACGAATGTCATCAACAATAACCCACAGTGCAAAACAGTTCAGAATCTGTCCATTACTCTCAGAACCATTATTTTTGTTGTGTGAATTCGGCCACTTCCTGGATTACTGCAGCCCAGGCTGATGGTACTGCATAAAAATCTTAATTGAGTATAGACTAAAATATACAAAGCAAGCTAGATCTTGGTGAGGGTCATTATCTGCATTTTGAGCATTCATGTTTCAGACCCTTGCATTTTAATTTGGAAGACACTCAGTCTCAATGAATGTGTATGTTTAATTAATAGTGGTCAATAATACACATTTATATGCTTGCCTAAGATGTAATTATTTACCATGCTTTCTGGCATCTTCAGTGTTATTGCATCAGCCTTCTCCTTTTCACATGTACATTTTTTACAAAGAAGATTAGAGACCTGTACATGTATATGTAGCTGCAACAGATTATGAATCCACTTAAAGTCTTTTTATTTAAAATTTATGGAAGTACTTACTAAGTGTCACCTCACTTTATCTACATTTTTACATATTGAAGTGCCTGAATGTTCCAATAAGAAAATAGGTGAAAAATAGAAAATAGATCTTGCAATCAATTGGAAATAGAGTTCGAATATTAAAAATATACATGAATCAACATATTTTACATGTATAAACAGTGGGCATTTGTATGAAGAGGGTCTAAAGCATGAAATGATATTTTTTTACATTTTATAGTAGAGCAGATGTTTGATACATTGTATGTTTTTTAATTACTTTTAATTTGAAAACAAAGAAGCTACATGTAGTAGAGATTTGAAATGAGTCAATTCATAATTCAAGGGTGTTTTTGAAATACGTTAATTATCCTGGGGCTTTACACATACATGTACATTGTAGTCTTGCATTTCCAAGCTGGCCAAGTCATCACTTACAGGAACATTACAGTATATAATATGTGAGACTGGTCAAGTGCTTCCTGAAACACTCTTTAAGATTTAGAAGTTTTCATATTTTTAAATACAGGAAAATGATGAGGGCTGGTACATGTTACATTGTTGTTAGAGCAGTCCGTGATCCAATTTGTCTCATATACTGAATTCGTTAGTGGTAATATTTTAGTACAAAACAAATCGCTGTGTCAACTGAATGTCTAATATAACTTCTTACTCTACATGTATGCATATTTTGGGTACATGTATTTTACTAAGATCTTTTAACTCAAAACCACATTTTTTTATTTTTAAACAAAAAAGTTCATGTTTCAGTACCTTTTAATCAATTGTTGAATGTTTCAGTCATATGAAGAGATAAATGTGTTGTTGTCTTTTCATGACATAACTACATGAATGCTAAATATGAATTGACATTTCTACCTTCCAGAAGGTTATTATAAATATCCAATTATTTGGAAAACTACAAAAATACTTTCATACATGAAAATATAGAAATTTACAATTTGGTACCTGATTTATTATAAAGATCATTTGTTGCACATACCAAATGTATCTTAATGGATAAACGGTTCCTTTAGTTAATATCCCAGTTATTTGTCTGTTTTTTTTTTGTGTCAGAGTTATGGAACCTTAATCAACAAAAGTAAAGGGTATAGGCATACATGCTCTTGATTTTTGCACTTTAAACCAGCTGTTCATTTCATTATGGTTTACATTTGTGTCTGATCATTGTACATGTAGTATTCAGTACACTAACCAATACATGATATTCTATATCTGCAGGTGTTTCATTAGTTTTTTGCAATACAGGTACCTTTTGCTTTTTAGGGGGTACTTTTCATCATTTTCTTTTATAAAACTATATGAAATTTGAAAATTCTAGAGGTACTTTTCAGTAGCTTAGAAGGCTTAAAGTACCTGGTACTGCCTCTTAATGAAAGGCCTGTACCTATACGCTTATTGACACAGCACAAAACATTGCATAAAAGGCTTACAATAGTATAATCAGGGCTAATAATACAAGTCTCATCACTTGACACTGGTCCCTTACTTTAATAAAAAAAAAACAAAGGATGTAATTGTTAAGAGTAAGATTACAATTTATACATTGTAGAGCTGCAAAGCATAATTCTATATATGTACATGATTGTGCATTTGTATATAATGACTCGACAAAGCCAAAAAAATTATATATCTATTTCCTGCTACCCTACCTACCCTACATTTTATGGCCATTTTGGCTCAATCACTGTTAAAGTGTAGATTGTTTCTCCATTAACTCAATGTAAAATGTTATTGAAAAATAAAATAATTTCCAAACCTACCAACCCTAATTTTTTGTTCTGGTAGCAGGGAACAATATTTGTTTGGCCTAGGAACACTTCATTAATTCATCAGTTAATTTACATTTATAAGTGGTCTTTGTCCCTGGATTACATTCTTTTGATTTCTGCTAGAATCTTGGTTCTCTTGATTACTCTTGTACATACATTTGATTTTGATTAATTTTAGGGGAACAATCCCTCCCAGCTGGAGAAAGAAATTGGGTCAGAGCAGTTGCCAGCCAATGAACATTACTTTGGTCTTGTTAATGTAAGTACATTAGTATATTTAATGAGAAAGGTGGTAAATACATGTACATGTGGTGTAAGGAGCATGATTACTCTGAAGAAGAGACATGAGAAATGTTCTAACTAGGGCCTAATCTAGACATCAATGACAAGAAGTTTGAGTAAATTCTGTTTGAAGAATATCAATATTGACATTTTGGTCTATGTAATCTATTACAAAAACCTCTCTGTCGAAGAAAAATGGGAGAAGTGAGCACAGACATTTCTCTAGATTAGGCACTGGTTCAAACATCATACCTGTCTACACTCTTCAGAGAGATTTTAATAATGAGTGATGTTTTATTCATAATATTAACAATAAAATCATACCAGAATCTGAGTTGTTCACTACTTCAACCAGAAATGAATAGTTTTAGTTTTTAAGCAGGAAACAACATACAAAATTTCGATTTTTTTGTCTAATTTCCCTTTAAAATAACATTTCTTATAATTTAACATCTAATGAATACCAGTCCAAATATCATGAATTGTATCATATTCAAAACATTGTTTAACAAAGTTTGACATTAGAGTTTAACATGAATTTGATCTAATTTTTCTATTTTTTAATTTACATTTGTAATTATAGCTTAAAATTATTACATATAATAACCAGGTGTATTGTCCTTGTATTTCATATTTCTTACTTGTGTATGTGTTTTTTTTTTTTTTTTTGGTTTGTTCATTTCAGTTTGGAAACACGTGCTATGGAAATTCTGTTCTACAGGCTTTGTACTTTTGTCGTCCATTTAGAGAGAAAGTTTTACAGTTTAAACAGCACCAGAAAAATAACAAAAAAGAGACACTTCTTACTTGCCTAGCTGATCTGTTTTATAGTATTGCTACACAGAAGAAAAAAGTGGGAACAATTGCCCCAAAGAAATTTATCACAAGACTAAGGAAAGAATATGGTTTGTTTAGTTTTGACATAAACATGCACACTGTGTTTTTTGTTATTTTGTTTTGAAAAAAGGCTTGATAAATGATGATGTGTTGCTGTATATGATTGTATTTAAATATTACATTGTAAAACTTTCCTATTTGCAATATATGGAATACAGCTATAAGATATTCCTTTCATGTAGATTTATGTGTCTATCCTACTGGTATAATTTCAAGAACACTCAGGATTTTCTGTTTAAATGTAAAAATAAAGTTAGAGAGAGAAATCTGTTTGTATTTTGACATTTCTAATCTGATCAAGGATAAAATCATAAGAGATATCTGATGGTTTATTCTTTTATTGAGATTAAGAATTGACAAGCTTGTTGATTTCTTTTATGAGATTGAAAAAAAATTAACACTGGGATTTCTCTTATTTATCAATGGATTTTACCCAAAAAATAAACACTTGAAGCTTGAGGGAAAGATAATTTTTCTAAATGGGAGATAACTCATGTGCATGTAAAATTCTTAAATGTATTTTTTATACTTAACTAATGTGCACATGTACTGTTAATAGTTTTAGGGCCATAAAAACCCTTATTGTCCATTTTCAGAATTGTTTGACAATTACATGCAGCAAGATGCCCATGAGTTCTTGAACTACCTTTTGAATAGAGTTTCTGAATTGTTACAAGGTAATGTTAGAAACTAGATTTTAGAATTAGAAAGCATTCTTTTTCATTATCTGTTATTATTTATTTTTTTAAGTGAATATTTGTATATATACTTGAAAATGTGACTATGTAGAATTGTTTGATAAAAGTGTGCTTAAGTTAAATATTTGGTGAAATTGAGATTTGGTGGCATCTTTGGGGGGAAAAATTACATTATGAAATACTTGTCAGTGTTATAGGATTCTACTTTCCCCGTCACTTTAAGGATTTTTTTAAGTTTGAAAAGCATACTACAAATGGGGGAAAGTTAATCTTCGTGAAGAATTTTTTCTGTGGAAACCATGACTTTAGAAAAATCCTAGAACACTGCATGTATATTTTTATTTCATCATATATAGCAGGCTAGTTAGTGAAAGAAAACACAAATTTTCTCAAGTAGAACATTCCAGCTGACGTTAAAGCCTGGTGTATCATTAACTATTGAAAGCTGACTAAATCATCACTGACTACATTATAATATCTGAGCAGTGAAAACTATACATTCATTTCAGCAGAAAAACAAGGAAACAAACCAAAGAATGTAAACAACTGTGAAAACCAGAGTAAATCAGAACCAACATGGGTAGAAGAATTATTCCAGGGTACATTTACTAACGAGACTAGATGTCTCAACTGTGAAACTGTGAGTAATACCAAAATATATTAATATACACAGCCTGCCCTGTGGTTTTACCATACCTGTTCTCGTAACATATGTCCCGATATAATTGCACATAGGATGATGTGCATTACATGTGTTTTATTTTTTTTTGGACATGTTTCAGGTCATAAATCTTATACTTCAATAAATGATTTCAACATCCTAAAAAGTTGGACACTGAAAAATGTTGCAGATGATAAATCATCCATTTATCAAATAAGATTTAATTTTGTATTAAAACAAAATTGGAAGAAAAGTTGATGTTTTACAGGTGAGCAGTAAAGATGAAGACTTCTTAGATCTGTCGGTGGACGTAGAACAAAATACATCTATCACACACTGTTTACGGGGGTTTAGTAGTACAGAAACTCTGTGTGCAGAACAGAAATATTATTGTGAAGTCTGTTGTAGTAAACAGGAGGCTCAGAAAAGGTAAAATCTGTTGTTGTTAATGCTCTGGAGTCTTATTGTTAATGCTCTGAAGTCTTATTGTTAATGCTCTGAAGTCTTATTGTTAATGCTCTGGAGTCTTATTGTTAATGCTCTGGAGTCTTATTGTTAATGCTCTGGAGTCTTATTGTTAATGCTCTGAAGTCTTATTGTTAATCATGTAAAACTTGGGTCTTTGAAAAACATTGTCATTATACATTAGTTGGTTGTCAAAGACTGTTAATGATCATATTTTTTCAGTTGATGGTGTTAAATATTTATATCTTACAACTAAACTTTCTACTATACAAATAAAGAGTGTTGAATAACACAAAGCTCCATTCCTCCACTGCATAATATCGTGTCCTGATTCCCTTTTCAGTTATAAGCAATGTTGAAAACAGGTAAAAATTTTGAAAGTGCTCTCCCTGACTGCCACCCTCAAAAGAATGCTGAAAAAAATTAACTATTTCTGACAAATTTCACTTGTTTTATTTAGAAAATTAGTTGCAAGATAAAAACAATACATGAACATATCAATATATTTATTTGTACTTGCTTTGAAACAGTCAGATTAGCTCAGGGAACCCTTGCAATCTGACTGTTTCTAAAGTTCTTCAAATAAATTTGATATTTTCCACCAATATACATGTATTGTATATTTACTGGAAATATTCCTTGTACTGTAATATTAAACCAAAAAATAATACACACATTTCTTGGCAAGTAAATTACTACATGATTAGTAATGATGATTTCAACTATCTTAGGCCAATGAGAACACTAATAAAAGCTAAAAATAACACATTTTAAAAATTATTCTTATGTAACTATATAGGTGAATTGTACTGAAAAAAATATAATTTAATATTGAGTTTTCATCATCTTTAAAATATTTATTTTCAGAATGCGGGTGAAGAAACTTCCTCAGATATTAGCCTTACATTTAAAAAGGTTTAAATACATGGAGCAGATGAATAGATTTACAAAACTTTCATACCGAGTTGTCTTTCCTTTGGAGTTGCGTTTGTTTAATACAGTAAGTGTTCAAACAATAATGGTGCAGATTATCTACAATTATTGTTATAGAATTGAGTTTAGCTTTTTTGCCTTGTGACAATATTTTGGCCAGTAAAATTATGATATTTAACCACTCTTAAGAGCAAGAAAATTTAGTAGAAAACACTTTTATCCATTAAGAGACACCAAACTTTTAAACATGTACAACAATTAGATCCTTTGCTGTAGCTCTGATGCTATACTGGGCCCATAGATCCTTTGTTGTAGCTCTGATACTATACTGGGCCCATAGATCCTTTGCTGTTGCTGTGATGCTATACTGGGCAAATAGATCCTTTGTTGTAGCTCTGATGCTATACTGGGCCCATAGATCCTTTGTTGCAGCTCTGATACTATACTGGGCAAATAGATCCTTTGTTGTAGCTCTGATGCTATACTGGGCCCATAGATCCTTTGTTGCAGCTCTGATACTATACTGGGCAAATAGATCCTTTGTTGTAGCTCTGATACTATACTGGGACCATTGATCCTTTGTTGTAGCTCTGATACTATACTGGGCAAATAGATCCTGTGTTGTAGCTCTGATACTATACTGGGACCATATATCCTTTGTTGCAGCTCTGATACTATACTGGGCAAATAGATCCTTTGTTGTAGCTCTGATACTATACTGGGACCATATATCCTTTGTTGCAGCTCTGATACTATACTCTGCAAATAGATCCTTTGTTGTAGCTCTGATACTATACTGGGACCATTGATCCTTTGTTGTAGCTCTGATACTATACTGGGCAAATAGATCCTTTGTTGTAGCTCTGATACTATACTGGGACCATATATCCTTTGTTGTAGCTCTGATACTATACTGGGCAAATAGATCCTTTGTTGTAGCTCTGATACTATACTGGGCAAATAGATCCTTTGTTGTAGCTCTGATACTATACTGGGACCATTGATCCTTTGTTGTAGCTCTGATACAATGCTGGGACCATTGATCATTTGTTGTAGCTCTGATACTATACTGGGACCATTGATCCTTTGTTGTAGCTCTGATACTATACTGGGACCATTCATCTTTTGTTGTAGCTCTGATACTATACTGGGACCATAGAAGGAGATGTGATATTCTGTTGAGACATTGAAAACTAAGTTTAATGTGTAGTGTTCATTGAATTTGATAAAACATTATTTGAATTGTTGGAGATAAATAATATCAGGTTGTAAGAATAATGGAATGGAAAAATGTCAAAGATACTGATACATGTATCCAATTTTTACCATATAACAGTATTACACTTTAAGACATTGTAGAACAGCAAAATGTATAGAAAGGTCTGAAAAATTCCCAATGGTGTTAGAACTGTCAAATTTGTGATGCAAATTTTTTTGGTTGTTCCCTCCGCGGGACTCCACCTGCACAAAGTCCAGCGCCCTAGACCACTCGGCCAGCTAGGCTATATAAAATATAGCTTTCGCTGGCCGGGTCATTCCTCCTCGTAGGATTAATCTAGGGCTGTAACTTAATACACGATGTATGGTGGTACGGGACAGTTCAATATTAGTGGTCTAGGGCGCTGGACTTTGTGCAGGCGGTGTTGCCATAGATTTCACAGCAGTACGAGTTCAAGTCCCGCGGAGGGAACGACAAAAAAATTTGCCCATCGCAAATTTGACAGTTCTAACATCGTTGGGAATTTTTCAGACCTTTTTATACGTTTATATATCTTCCCTGTATCAATTTGATCCGATGGAGCAGTGTAGCAAATAGAGTCGTCACATTCTGAGACGTATAATATTGATTTGTTGTGACATGCATCATTAATTTGATCCTCTATCCTACATATTAACATCTAAATGAACTGTCCCGTACCACCATACATCGTGTACTAAGTTACAGCCCTAGATTAATCCTACGAGGAGGAATGACCCCGCCAGCGAAAGCTATATTTTATATAGCCTAGCTGGCCGAGTGGTCTAGGGCGCTGGACTTTGTGCAGACGGTGTTGCCATAGATGTCACAGCAGTACGAGTTCGAGTCCCGCGGAGGGAACGACAAAAAAATTTGCATCGCAAATTTGACAGTTCTAACATCGTTGGGAATTTTTCAGACCTTTCTATACGTTTATATATCTTCCCTGTATCAATTTGATCCGATGGAGCAGTGTAGCAAATAGAGTCGTCACATTCTGAGACGTTGTATATATATATCAATATATATATATCCTTCTGTAATGAGTGGTCAACATTTGAGACTTAGTGAGCGTAATAAAATCTTAACTTTACAATAGAGAGTGGAGAAGTAATTTATATTAAAAATGGACTGAAGAAGAATCAGTTTCTCCTATGAAATCTGTAGAAAACTTGGATAATGTAAAATTGCTGGAAAACACTCGCAGTAATTAAGTCACTTTCCCTATGATTTGATAGTTACATATGTTTTTAATCACTGGCTTAGATTGGGAGAAATGATATGTATTTATTATTACAGTCAGATGATGCCTTTAACCCAGACAGAATGTATGATTTAGTAGCTGTTGTGATACATATAGGTAGCAGTCTTAACCGAGGACATTATATCAGTATAGTTAAAAGTGATGGCTTCTGGTTACTGTTTGATGATGATATTGTAGATGTAAGTATGGGCTTCTGGTGTACCAGATGAAGTATAGGGTACTGGTTTTCTAGTTGTAAGGTGAAAAGTATTGTGAAATACTTTGTTCAAAAACAGGGTTCCATTCTTAAACTTGTCATTTCCACTTGCATCATTTCAATTGTGTTAACTGGATAATGTGCAGTATATATATCAGTGAAATAGTTGGTAATAGTGACATGTTCATCAATCAATTTCTAGTTACTGTATAGAAAACAGTGATTTATTGAATTAATTTAGTGCTACTGTTATAATGTACATACATGTTACATAATACCCACACTCTATAGAGTGTAGCTCCTTTCCAGATTTCCTTGTTTACCATATAACATAATTTGACAGAAATGGTTGCATTGAAGTATTCTCGGCACAATGTAGTACGCAACATCATAGTTTTGATTGAAAAATTCCCTATTCTTTGTTTTTTATAATGTGAATGTTATTTGGTGATACAAATTTATGAATGTCCTTTCAATTTTTAGCTCACCTGGCCAAAGGCTGTCGTTGTCTGTCGTTGTTAACAATTATACAAAACTCTTTTCCTCTGAAACTACTTGACCAATTAGAACCAAACTTTTTTGATTCGTCGAAAAACGTGGCTGCCATTACTAAAAATAGAACATAGTGGTCAGACAATAGTTTTTTGCATATATCTCCAAAACCATAAGGTTTAGCCAAATTCTTTTTGTTGCTGAAATGATCCTTATTATAAGGCTTACTAAAGTCTCCAGGGATCAAAATTGTCAGACGTCTCCTTGTAAGAGTTATTGCCCTTGAAAGGTGAAAAATTATGTTTTTTTTTTTGTTTTTTTTTTACAGTTTTCAGCCAATATTTGAAAACTGTGATGAATAGAATAAAACTTTAAATTGCTGAAATGACCTTTATGATACGACCTACAAAAGTGTGTGGTGATTAAACTTGTTTGAGTTATTGCCCTTGAAAGGCAAAAAATTATGTTTTTAGCAGTTTTCAGCCAATATCTTGAAAACTATAATAGATAGAATGAAACTTTTAGTTGATGAAATGATCCTTCTGATAAGTCCTACCAAATTGTTGATTGAGTCAAAATTGTTGGACAGCTGCTTGTTAGAGTTATTGTCCTTGAAAGACAAAAAAATTAACCAGGTGAGCAATTCAGGCCTCTTGTTTAATAGTATATCAATATTTGTATCAAAGTATAAAACATTCTGGGATAGACCTACTCATGGCAGCCAGCAATAAATCTTTGGTGTAAAAAAAAATACAATTCTTTACAGGGAAAAAAAGAAATTCAATAAGAAATGAAGTCATACAATATCTTGTTGAAACTTGTAAAAGCATCTCAGTCTAACTTTCTCTGTTTCAGAAAATTGATCCATCAACAATAGAAGATTTCTATGGACTGCCCTCAGATCTACAGAAGAATTCGGAGACTGGATATATCTTGTTTTATCAGTCACGAGAATAATTTATTTGTTAATCTAATGTTTTATACCCTCCAAACAAATGTAGTATGCATATAGAAATCGGGTTTATGTATCCTATAGGTCATTCCTTAAGTCATTGTCATTATCTCCCGTCAGCATTGTTTGATTGAGAAGTAAATAGATTTTCAGTTTGTGATTATGTCTGTCAATTTTTTTAATTATGATCACTGGTTAAGTTTGTGTTTGAATAAAGTAACATGGGGTAAATCATGTTTAAATTCGTATTTTAGGACTCAATTTTTTTTTTTCTTTCCTTGGAGTCTGTACAGGCAGTTTTGGTTAGTAGCTTTTCATCGTGGTTTAATTTTCTTCTACCAATCAGTTTGTATTTATATATTACATTTTAAATGATGAGAAGATTGCTGTCTTCTATAAACATTCTTTAAGTAATTTAGACTGTTACATTCAAAACATAACATTTAAATTGAAAATGTTTTCCCACCACTAAGTTCTCTAGAAATGGAAATAAAATTACAATTTGATATAATGCAAGGTTTTAGTAGGCTATCAGAGTCATATGTAACAAAAGTGTTTTTTGTTTTTTTAATTTATGATAAGAAAAGAAATGCAGTGATAGTCTCCATAAAAAATGACTATATATGGTTTCTATCTGTCTAAATTAATATTTTTGGTATACACATCAATTTGAATCTCCTTTACTTTGGAACTAAATTTCATGGTCTTGCCTACCCATTAAAATTGGTATCCCACAAACAATAGTGCTTTCACAGAACATGTAGAGGTATTTTCATAAATTGACTACTCAAGGAACAGTAGTATTGCCTTAAACTTTGATGATGTCTCGAGTCGCAGCCAAGGGCTTTATCAATGTTGAAGTCAATTTATTGATGACGTCCTCTATTTTTTATGTTTTACTGTGAAAGTACTATTGTTTCTAGGGAATCAATTTTTATGGTTTTCTTTGGTGAGCCAAACCACGAAATTCGGTCCCCAACGAAGAGGAGATTTCCATTGATGTGTATACTGAAAACCTCAAAATCATGAATTCAAAACCTACGAACTTCTGTTTCTTCACTAATCCACGAATTAAAATACTTTCACAGTATATTTCATTGGATAATCTGATATAAGCATTACTCTATGGTAACGCTGCCTTGATGTTTAAATGCACGTTTTTGACTTATAAGAATAGCTCATTCTTCATATGAAATAAATTGTGATAAATTATTCCTATTACTTAGGGTAAGTCTGAAGTATATTCTTATACCAGGAATTTCTTTACTAAAGTGTATATATCAAACACAATACTTCATTTTGATTTTTAATTGGAAATATGCTCCATTTCCTGTACAAATTGTTGAAATTGTTTCATATCCAGAACTGAATTTCACAAAGCAGGGAAATAATTGTTAAGGTTCTTCAATTCATAATGATCAAAATTTGTTTTTCACAGAAAGTCCAAATGCAATCTTTCGCATTAAAAACTCAGTGCCATTGTGCAATAATCTCTTTTGATGAGCTTTCAATGTGTACTGCTGAATTAAAAACTAGGCATAGTAATAATGTTTTACTGGATAACATGATGGTTTTTAGTGCATCATTGATTCAGTTGACTGCTTTAGAATGTTTGCAAAGTTTTCAGTTGTTATGTTTTGTGATTGCTTATAGAAAAAAAAATGAATTATATGTTTACATACCTGTTCTTCTTTTAACCTGTGTAATTACTTGATAGACACAATATTAATATTGTTACCTTCCTTCATTTACATATTTCTTGTACACTCATTTTTCAAAATTCAGTTTTGCAATTACATTCATAGAGAATGACCATTAAAGTTCAAATGTGAAGCAGAAATTTTCTAGTCGATGTAAATTGGCATGTTTATGAGTTAAATACACAAAACCTGTCCAAACTGAACTTTTATACTTTAAAAATGGCTTGGTTAAGACAGGTGTTCATTTAACAAAGGTTTAAAATATGCTAAGTACCAGTCCATATAAAATTCAGACACTGCCGATGGTAAGGTGATTCATGGTGTAGAAAAACCCATGGAACCAATGATCCTTTGTTTGGTCTACATATGCTTCATTTTTATGTGACAGTAGTCCTTTCTGTATTTAGATCTGTACTTTCGAGAAAATTACACTTTAACCTCCCACTATAATCAACCAAATTGAAACCAAATCAAGAATGACAACTATTGCAAAAAGCTAATTTCATGTACAATCTATATAAGTATTATCTAAAAAATGCAACCCCAAATGAAAAACCAAGACTGGTTATGTGATCTATAATGGTTTCTGAACAAGAAATATAACTGAATTCGGTGGATTTTTGACACACATTAATCACCTCCTGTCTGATTTTTATAAAGAATGCTTCTTAAAGTGATATTAAGGACCTTAAGTAGTTGAATATGGTTTAGACATGTTTTTGGATTTCTCAGGGTTTGGTTTGGACAGGTCTTGGATTGTCTGGGTTTGGTATAGACAGGTTTTGCTGTATTATTGTTTCCTGCAAATTGTGTGCATGGTATAAAGAAAATTATACTGTTATATATCAGAAGTTCTTAAAAGTTTAATTATATTGCTATAGGTTGATACCAGCCCTTATCATTTATACATTTTTCAATATTATAAAAATCATGTATCTCTAGAGACAACAAATCATTCTCCATAACTTTTCCTTCTAGTGACTTGAATGGACCAATTTCTCAATTATCTCTGTAACACAAGTTAGTTCTATTAACTTTATTATTCTATTGTTAGTTATATTTTTGATCATTTGGGAAAAGAAGGGAGAAGGGAGATAAAAATGTACTGTCATTAATTGTGACTCACTGATATTATCTTTTGATTTATATGTACTTATAAACTTGTCTGTTTATATGAATTTTGAATTGAAATTGTGGCTAGTATTAATATGTTGCAATATATAGTAATGCTTAACTTGGTGCAATTTTCTTTTCTGTTTGATTCCATTCTTTCATTCAGTGGAGAGAAATTTAAGATGTGATGGTATTTATAATTCAAAGATACATCTAGTCATTATTTAAAGGTGTATTTGGAATTCAGAAGAAATATGAAAGGTTAATATTTTGAAATAATAGCTTTCCCTACGTTAGAGGTTTGGGTTAGGTCGGAAACAATTCAATTGATGTGGTCTTCAGATTATTAATAGCACATGAAAACTGTGATAGTTTACACATCTTATTTGAGTACAGTTTGCCTCTTAGAAACACTAGGAATATAATGGATGGATATTGTTTGATTGTAGTTGATAATTTGGTGATATTCTTCTGTGGTATAAAGAAAAATAAAGGGAGCTTTGTTATAAATACTTTAAATGAACTAGAAAAATATTTGATTGTTAGGTACAAGTCTTTGGAATAATTGAATAGAAAGATGAATATGAAAAACTAGCTGATCTGACAAAATACTTCACTCAAGGAAGTTTTCTGTCTTTGAATAGACCACTTTTATATCTCTGCATCACTGTAGATGTT
Organism: Perna viridis; assembly: GCA_037379345.1. Classification (NCBI taxonomy): domain Eukaryota; kingdom Metazoa; phylum Mollusca; class Bivalvia; order Mytilida; family Mytilidae; genus Perna; species Perna viridis. The sequence continues at coordinate 4,241,401 of CM074520.1, forward strand.
TTGAAATATTTCATTAGAATGTTAGAAAATTGAGGTTATTGACAGAATTATCTGCAAGCGATATGTTCTTATGCTGTGTATTTCTATGAAATTATAGCTCATTTCACCAAAATGGTTTTGAAAAAAATTCTGATGAAACAAATAATCAAATTACAAGTCAAAGTAATGTTCATATGCAATGAAATCACCAACTACCTGATTCTTACTAAGACTTGACAGTTACGGTAGTCTTGACCTGTAGTTAACCTTGTAAGGTTGTCAATTAACACTGAAATGCAACCTTTTACACTGAGATATTAACTTCAACAAAATGTTCTGAGCAGTATATGCTAGTTCTACTGACATGCCACGCATTTCATTATCATAGATACATTATAAGTGTATGTAATATTGAGGAACATACCTTCTGTTTTGTATGTACATAATGTTTTATACAATGTTCTTATAGTTTGAAAAGATATTGTTAAAGTCATTACATGTAAATAAATAATCAGTCTGGTTCCCTATGTTTGTTAGTTATATATACATAAGAAAAGACTGTCTTCTTTTGATGGCGGTGTTATTGTCATAATTACTACTGAACTAAGCCTATGTAATGGTTTAAATAGATTTTTAGCTGACCTAGCCGGAAAAGCCATGTGAGCTATTGCCATCACTTGGCATCATTTGTTGTGAATAACTTTCAAACATCTTTTCCTCTGACACTACTGAACCAATTAGAATCAAAATTAGTATGAATGTTCCTTTTGGTATTCTGCCTAGAACTGATGTAGGGATTTTTGATTTGTCGACAAAAAAGGGTAAGATAGCAATTTTGCATATATTTCTACAGTAGTTAGGTTTAGCCAAATTCTGACATAGGTTAAAGTATTCAGCATAATAAGATCTATCTGTGGTCAAATTTTTGTGTAAATCTGTTAAGCCATGTTGGAGTTGTCACCCTTTTTCAATGGTTTTGCTATTATTACTTTCCAGTCTTCTCCTCTGACATTACGTGACCAATTAGAACCAAACTTGGTGTGAATGTTGCCTAGATCTGTTGTGGCGATTTTTGCTCTGTTGAAAAACATAGCCATCTTAACTTGAAAAAGACCATATGGGTCAGACAGCAGTTATCTCCTAAAACATTAAGTTTAAGTTCAGAAAATATCAAAATCAGCCCCAAAAACTAAAATGTTTCAAATAAATTTGAAAATTGCACTATTCAGTAGTTGAATATGTGTCTTTGTGAAAATTTGTAAAATTTACAATTGCATTTTATCATGCTTAAATGGTTTGTCCAAACTTGCCCCAATTCCTCAGGGTTAGGCCTTTCAGATTGCATCAAGCTACGACCTAGCTGCTTGTGTAAGCAATTCAACTAAAGGATGTTTTTGAGACATTAATCTTATCATATTCTTGCGGCTTTTTGTGGTATCAAATTTTTATTAAACAAAATGAAAATAGAAAATTGCCACTTTTTCAAGCATTTGTCTTTACTTTCTTATAAAAATTCATACATTGGAACTGATAATACAACAAAAACAGCTGAAGGAGGGTTAAAAGCTTGAAACATTCATGGTATGGAGAGAAACACTACATGTATATGTATATGTAAGATTGTTCCTCGATCTACAAATTCAGGTATCACTAGATACCACTAGAATTCTGACATGCTAAAGAATGTTACACCTCTAGGACCAAATAAGGAGAAAAACAGGACTCACTTGTAATTCTTAGAACATAAGCAATTATGATTTTTATCGGTAGGAGAGGAATAGAAGATAGATTACAACTTTTTATAACAAAATCTGATGATTAGAACAACTTTTTTTGTAATTATGGCATACTCTTCTTACACAACCATCAAATCAATAATATGTCATGACTCACATTTATAAATAATGTCCAAACAAAACTTATTTAAAAAGTTGATTTGTCTTTTATTAAGATTAAGTAAACTCAGGTAATGGAACAACACCAGCCTAAACTTTGAAAATAAAATTAAATCAATGGCAACTAGGTGAGTAATATACACGGGCAAATGTGCCACAAATGAGAATCATATGGATTATTATATAAATGGAGCACTATGTAATAATTATATGTTTTACATTTTTTAGTTTACATATAATAATTGCATGATTATCATATGATTATCATATGTTTTTCACAAATATATGATTTTCATGTTTTCAAGTCAAAATTACTACATGAGAATCATGATAATCATATGACCATCATATGTTAAATATCATATGACTGTCAAATGATTACTATATGATTATCATATGAATCGAGCACCGTATGATTATCATATGTGGCACATTTGGCAGTGTATGGTAGAAGCTAAAGCACTTGTTATAATCATGACTTTTTTTACATTGTCTGATTATTTTTAGAAGAAGAGTTTCTATAAATAAAATTTCATCGTCTTTTGTAAATGCATGGTTCTAACTGTATGTCTGGTATGTCTTCTTTTAATCGTCCCTTCTTCCTGAAGGTTACCATAATAAACATTGAATTTCTTGTATCCTGGAAAAAGAAGAAACAAGAAAAATAGAAGAAATGAATTTTTATGAATCAAATGCATGAAATTAAGGTATTGCAAATGGAAACAACATTAAATTTAAAGCAACATTCAAGAAACATAGTACAATGTACATTTTTCATAAAATAAGAAACTTTAATGTAGACCTAATACATCAAAACTATAAGCTTTATAGTATAAAGACATGTATCTTCAAGTTTTGTATGTATTAATATCCAATTTCAAGATGGAGAGAGAAGACAGATGGAGATATTTTGTAGTAGGGTCAGTTATAATAGAAATTGTGCAACACATTCTCATAACAAAACTACAGAACGAATACATGTACTGTCATTTCCTCCAAAGTCAACCTGTTCTCCATACCCTCTATCATCTTAAGCACAAGAATATCAACTTCTACAACAATGCAAGCAACTTTGTTAACCATGGCCTCTTCCTATTAACTACTACCAATAGAATCTTCTTCATGCTGAGAACCCTTGGCCTGGTATTCATCATTATCATTGTAAATATTCAGCAAGGTCTGTCCAGCTAAATGACCTAGGCATCACATTATCTAGTCCAATTCTTCTGAACTGTTTCCAGTTTCAAAGTAACACTGATATCAGATCTATCGAAAACCTAAGAACACTGAAAAATAACTGTTTGAGCCACAACACAAGAAGACCATGAAAACAGAACTGTTTGAGCAGACCTAATCATGTATGTTTGTCAACTAGACAATTCTAAACATGATGACCATTAAAGAATAGAACAGAGACCATTAGATCTGGATCTGTGCCATAAGTACAATGCTGAACTGCTGGGGATGCATCACAAACTTGATGAGGTGAGCATTGATCAGTATCAACATATATTAGAGAAATGATACAAGTAAATGTTATTGTACACACCAAAATTTGTAAAACCAGAGCAATAATTCTCATACACATTTGCGGCACTAAATTTAAAATTAATGGTGAAGTAATAGACATCACAAATGAGCTACAGCTTTCACATGCACCGGGCTTCTTTCTCAAATACTACTGAGAGCATAATACTAAGTATTAGTGATGCATGTTAAATGTCAACAGCTGAATATCTAAGTTTCAAGATCCTATGAATGTGGGTCTAAAACAAAGAGCTCCTGAAGTTGTTAAGTCCTCAATGAACTTCTTGTGGTCATAGAAGAATACCGTTAGTTTAATTTGTATGAAATGCTGAATAGTTCAGCTTCTTTGAGCAACATTGTTCTTTTCTTATAACCTAACTTAGTATTTTGTCCATGCGCCATAACTACAAACTACTTAGATGGTATCCAAATACATTAATAAAGCATGCATGTCAATTAGAAATGATGAAAATTATCGATTTATGACACTGACTGATCTGATCCACATGAAAAAAATTGTTGCTTCCATTATGTTATTGTCTTTTTATTTGTTTATGTTTGTTTTCTACACTGTTTTTCCTGAGTCATTGTATTTTGAAGTTTCTAATTTTCAATTATCTTAAAAAAAATGATTTGAAGTTGATGCACCTTGCCACTTACAGTATTTTTTGCCAACCAAAAACCAAATTGCCTGTAACTGATCACATCATTAAGAACTCTCCTATTGTTGGTTCAATGTAAATGAACCCAAAGTTAGCTTGCCAAAACTATGCAGACTTTTTGTATCGCACTAGAATTCTAACAAATAGGCTTCTTGTACAGGGTTATGTTGTTACATTCTTGTACAGGGTTAGGTTGCTACATTCTTGTCCAGGATTATGTTGCTACATTCTTGTACAGGGTTATGTTGCTACATTCTTGTACAGGGTTATGTTGCTACATTCTTGTCCAGGGTTATGTTGCTACGTTCTTGTCCAGGATTATGTTGCTACGTTCTTGTACAGGATTATGTTGCTACGTTCTTGTCCAGGATTATGTTGCTACGTTCTTGTACAGGGTTATGTTGCTACATTCTTGTACAGGGTTATGATGCTACATTCTTGTCCAGGGTTATGTTGCTACATTCTTGTCCAGGGTTATGTTGCTACATTCTTGTACAGGGTTATGTTGCTACATTCTTGTACAGGATTATGTTGCTACATTCTTGTCCAGGATTATGTTGCTACATTCTTGTACAGGGTTATGTTGCTACATTCTTGTACAGGGTTATGTTGGTACAAGTCCAAGTTGCCTATTTGCTTTTGCTACTATGATCTAGTTACTTGATGTTCTTTGTTGTGTGTGTCTGTTTTCCATGTCTGGTCTTTGTCCCTGGATTACATTCTTTTGATTATCTCTATAACCTTGGTTCCCTTGATTATCCTTTATCTATATCCAATAACCAACAACTGAAGATACAATACTTCTTAAGTCCTAACTCATATTTCGGTTGAATACTTTATTTATTTCAATTCTAATCATTAGTATCCTGATTCAAAGTCAGTTAATTAGTTCTTTTTTTACTATGCTTATGAATACAAACTGATACAGTCACTAGACTTTTCCCTTAACAGATAAAATAAAACACTACTGACATAGCGAGGACATCTTTACTTTCCACCATCAAATTGATTTGTCTGCTGAAGTCAAAACAGAAAGTGATGATGGATAATGGTAGAGTAGTGTTATGACTACCAATTAAACTCAGTCTACTGATCTGTGATGCAGAGGGATTACAGGTAGACAGAATACATGTACATGTCATACAGTGACTGTTTAACTTCTACAGCAAAAAAAGTATAATAATGTATGACTAACCATGAAGAGCAATATAAATCATTCACAGTGCATGAGATGGAAAGATGGTGGTGTTATGGGGAGATAACAACAACAGACAACAAGCGAGTGATGATAGTAAACTATATGTCATAGATCACCAGACAGAACAGGTGGTACAAACAACCCAATTGAACATTGTACCAGGTTTATTACATGTATCTGATAATCGAATACACTTCTACTCTTAGTACAATACTCTGAACTGTTACAGTCCTGCTGGTGACAAATTGTTCACCACTCAATTACCATTTAAACCTAATCATATAACCTACAGAATGGTAGTCTGTATATTATGTGTTGGGATGGATCATTACAACATGTATCCAATGATGGAAGGAAGTATAAAACAGCTAAAACCAAACTCAAAGGAGACATATCATACAACAAGATCAAGAAAAAATTATCTTTCATTTCAAGGACATGGGCTCTAACAGTCTATCCTGAGAAATGATCATATTGCTTTGTTGCACTACTGATGCTTAACTTTGTTCTTTAAAAAGAGTTGATGTCTCTAGATTGGATTTTCCAAATAAATAGAATACAGAGATTGTGCTGGCTTTTGCCAATATCAAACTTTGGGACTTTTCATTTGATCTGGTGCAAAATTACATATTGGCAATATTTTTGGCTCCAAGTTTTTGTATATTCAAATTGACAGGAAGTATTTCATCAATGGGGCATCCTGTTCCAACCAAGCAACTGTTACATCAAGTCGGAGTTAACAGACAAACTGATTAAACTTAACTTATTTACGACTGAAGCCAATCAAAGGTAATAAGACACTAATTTATGTCGATCAATTTAATCATTCACCCCTTCCAATAAATTTTCATGGAAGGTATCAATCAGATGTAAATATATTAAGCCAAACAAACACACAACACTTGGTCACAAGTAAGCACAACCCTGGCCACATGCACATGGCTATATGCAAGCTTAAAAGCCCTGTTGAACCATATGATACATTTAGAAACTAATTTACCTTCTTAAAAATATATAAAATATAACTGACAATTTTTACTCCAGCAGGAAGTGTCTGAAATACTTTAAAATGCAGGAGTTGTAAAAGAAAATGGATGACCTTTGTTTACACTTAAATAATTGTCATGTGACTTTTTTTTGCAGAAAAATTGGATAACAAATAGAAAATGGAAAAAATAAGCACAAATGGTAAAGAAAAGACCTGATGCAACACTAAATGCATACATTACCAACATTACGTGATTTTGTCATGATATCAAGCAGATGTTTAGGAAATCAATAGAGAACATGCAGTTTGCTAGAAATCTCGCCTGAATATAGCTGAAATATTGCCGTTCAGGCATTAAACCCCAACAATCAATCAATCATAGAAATTTCATTCCCTGTATAATTAGAATGAAGATAGTTGAAAGTTTTCTGATAAAAAATCAGTCCATTTTTTAAATCAAAATAAACTAAATAAATGCAGTAAGGACTAAGGTCTAATTCTATAAAATCAGGGACTTTATAATAATAAATGCAGTAAGGACTAAGGTCTAATTCTATAAAATCAGGGACTTTGTAATAATAAATGCAGTAAGGACTAAGGTCTAATTCTATAAAATCAGGGACTTTATAATAATAAATGCAGTAAGGACTAAGGTCTAATTCTAAAAAATCAGGGACTTTATAATAATAAATGCAGTAAGGACTAAGGTCTAATTCTATAAAATCAGGGACTTTATAATAATAAATGCAGTAAGGACTAAGGTCTAATTCTATAAAATCAGGGACTTTATAATAATAAATGCAGTAAGGACTAAGGTCTAATTCTATAAAATCAGGGACTTTATAATAATAAATGCAGTAAGGACTAAGGTCTAATTCTATAAAATCAGGGACTTTATAATAATAAATGCAGTAAGGACTAAAGTCTAATTCTATAAAATCAGGGACTTTATAATAATAAATGCAGTAAGGACTACAGTCTAATTCTATAAAATCAGGGACTTTATAATAATAAATGCAGTAAGGACTAAGGTCTAATTCTATAAAATCAGTGACTTTATAATATTAATACAGTACTAGTAATATAAAGACCCTGATGAAATAAAACACCCCGTTCTGTTTACATCTCAATTTTTATGCAACAATACTATAGAGGATATGTCCACCTGAAGGTTTTAAAAATTAGCACTAAAATAGTTCTCTCAATGACTGGATATTGTAATTATTTCTTACCTTTTTCACTACTTCAAATCCAAGGGCTTCAATGTTTCTGATGAACTTTCCAATCTTCTGAATTCTACTTGTAACTTCAGCTATTATCAGTATACCTCTATAAAGTTAAAGAGTTATCTTATGCCATATCTAATATCATTTTTTTTTAATTTTAAATTGATAGGCAGGCACATGTTATTTCAGAAAGTTACAGAGGGCATATTATTATTATTGTAACAGGCAGGCAATGAAAAAAATCATATCCCTTTCTGTTGAGTTCAGGCTTTATATCTAAGGAAGTCTGAAACCTTTACTGGCCAAATAACATTCTTAAGTACAGTCTATAAACCCAATACGTCACTTTCTACTTATTAATTTGTCATTATTGTGAATTGCTAACACTCCTGGGGAAAATTAACCTCGATTTAATAAATGCCCTTGTTTTCCACTTGGAAGGTTATCAGAATTGAAGTCAATAACATCATTCCTTGAGCTGTTACCAATTTACTAACAATAATGTCTGCTGTTGTGCAAAATGTCTTCACATTATAGTGATTTTTTTCTGAAATCTTGTACATGTATATGTATTTCATCAACGAGTTCTATTTGTACTGCGTATTGATTTCACATAGTTTCAATGATTTCCAATATTTGCAAGAAAAAGTGTGTAATATTTACACTATACTACTCACCGACCTGTTTATACAACTTGATGACATATCCGTATTTTTCCTATTTTATGGAAATTTAGAACTCTGTGAAATTTTAATACAGGTACTATGGATTTATTCACAACCAACAGAGTGTAATTTGCAGTGACAATTTGTGGAAAATATGGAAAATCTGTAGAAGTAAACACATCTAAATTTACAGATGTATTTCTTTAGCAACTTTTTAAAAGTTGTCTGTTTTTCAATGTTTACACTTACCTGGATGTCGATCTATTTTTATGCACATAATTGATTGATTGTTATTTTTGTCATTTAAAGAAATAGAGAGGTTAAAGTTGACATCATTCAGGGCAAAAATACACTATAACGTGATAACACTAAGTACAACATCTGTTCTGAAAGTAACTGAAATGTAAATTCTGTATACATTGAAATTCCTTTGTCTTTAAGAAATATAAAAGAAATATTTATTGCACCCTTACATGTGTTTTGAAATTGTTTCAAAGTTCTTTACACTTTATAACAGGAGCAGGGTTAATTTTAAATCCCTCTTCAAGAGTGTCATATTCATGTTCCTAATTTTATCTCCTAATTTCAGACTTTTCAGACAGTAAAATTTGATATACCAAGCATATTGTTTTCACTAAAGGATGATCAAAATACTCTTCAAATTTTAAATAAAATCCAAGCCTCTCACAAACATACAGATAGTAGCTCTGTAATGTAATTTTAGTATAGTAATAGTAATTTGCCTAAACAGAATATCATAATGATTAAAAGAGTAGCTAATGTACTTTTATTAATGAATTTTAGACTGTATGTATTAAAAATATGAATTGGATGAGGCTCAGTGGTATTTGTCTTGTTTATGAAATTGAATATGTTATTTTAGTATTGTATTTACAACAGACAATAGCATGCATGTCTTTTTTAACATGAATAAAACTATGTATATTATTACCCAGTCTTGATGACTCTATTTGCCTCCAATAAATATTCCACCAAATTAGTTCCCATCAAAGACAGACAAAAAACACCAATATCTAGGGTATTATCCTGTAGAGGTACCTGAAAAAAAATAGAAATAAAAATGATAGGTTCTTGCATGAGTGCAGATTAAAGATCAAGTTATCTTTCACAGGTCTTTTACAGGCATGGAGTGCAGCGGAACGAGTGAAAAGACCAATAGTTTCTCTAATGAGTGCAAGATAACCAGATCTTTGATCTGCAGTGAGTATAAGTACCAGTTTCTTCCGTGATTACATATATATTTTGTTTAGTTCTCCTAGAGAGTGCCGAGATTTCTTGAAACCTGCACATAGTGATGTCAAATTTTCGCTTGCCATTGCTTTGAATATGTATATGATGCTGTCACTTTTAAGATGTTTCATTGGTTAAGAGAACAAGTTAAGGCGAGCCTGCGTGACCATTCTGAAAGGATAACCTTTCTTATAAGTGTTTGGAAAAACGATCTTTATATGTTAATATATCAGTACTAAAACCAAGCACCTTCTAATAAAGCAACAAAAGAAACATACCCAAAATACCCTAGTTTATTGTGCCTACCCTGAAAATTTTATAGCAATTGTGGCTATAGCACCGTTAAAGTCTAGGTTTTTTCCCCATTAACTCAATGTAAATTTTCTTTCCAAACCTACCAACTTTTTTTTCTTCTAGTTGGTACATTTGTAGCAGAAAACAAGACTGCTATCTTTTTTTTTGCCTGAACTTTCAGAGAGATAGATAATCATGATTATGTAAAGAATTTGCTGAAGACTGGGTAACCTTTCAAACCATGGTCTATAAAAACATATCTTTAACCTTCTGCCATGTTGGGATCATTGTAATTTCATTTATGATGACCATTCAAGTTTACCTTTTCAATATTACAAACTGTGACATGGTCATTCAAAGCTACAAGATCAAAGGAATATACTTTGTTTCTAACACTTCTAGCAATCTTAGCATCCCCACAGCCAAAGTCTCCTACCACTGCTGTATCAGATCTGTAATTATAAATGTATTATATGAGGAAGAATTGAAATGAAAAAATAGCCAATATTTACCCAATCCCAGTAAAAGTAAAATATTCTTTTGTTTGGTAGCAGTGAGATCATCAGAGTGTATGAATTATAGGGTATCAAGACTCTAACTTAAAATTGTTTGTTTCTCTAAAATCTGCTGCATAAATGAAATACAGTAACATCTGGTCGCTGTGGAGCAGGGTACTTTAAAATCATAAGGGTATGGGATCAATACATTTGCTTGTTTTTCTGAATGCAGTTTACAAAATGTAAGAAATAACAGACACTTAACAACTTCTACATCAGAGAGTTAATTCCTAACCACCATATCAATGCTATCACGGTATAGGGTTTTACAGAAGATGAAAAAAAAAATAGCCTAAAAGGTTAACCTTACCCTGCTTTGATCTGGTTAATGATAATATTGACAGGATTAGTCGGCCATTTATCCACTTGGTTCTGGAAACCTTCATGGTAACACTGGAAAGCCTCTTCGTCATCTTTAAACAGTATAGCAGCTTCTGAACCAGTCTGGGTGTATAGCTGTTCATTTATGTACCTTCAAATATAATCAAATGATGTGGAATTAATCAGTAACTACTGATGTACAAAACTTCATGAAGATTTTCAGTGTTCTAGGATTTTGAAAATTTTATGTTTCCAAGACGAAACTCTGAAAGAAGATTAACTTTCCTATATTTAAGACTGATTTTATATATTTCTTTATATTGTGGTAGCCTTTTTTTTCATTATTATTATTTTTGTTTTCATGTTTTAATACAGGTATACTGAGAGGGTCAAAACAGAATATATGGGATAAAATATTATAATGATACACTTTTTATAGAAGTTGTATGGTAATTGTAAAAGGTGAATCAATGGAAACAGTGTAAAATTTTAATTAAAACAATTAACGGATAATTCTTTTTATTCATTATCAATTTACAATTAACAATGGAATTAGTAAAGTTTGTCTTTTTTTCTTTCAAATGTATCAAAATGATAAAAATTGAATTTCATTATTTCCTGAAAGAATAGGTGATAAATTGATGTAGGTGCTTAATTCGTTTGCTTATTAACTTATTCAAAAGCAGATAAATGCTATATAAATCATTATAATGTGAAACTGAATATAAACTTATTGTTTTAACAGAGATAAACTTATAAAAATTTATTGCATACTAATCAGACCTACCACTTACCTAAATCTTGCTGATTTCAGTTGTCCCATCATTTTGTCCCTCAGTGAAACAGGTTTACCTTTGTTTTTCTTATCAGTAGACTGTACCTGGTCAGGTTCCTTACTCTTATCCTTATCATCAAGTATTCTTCTTAATTTGGAAATATTCAGTTGCTTCTTTCCTTTCTCCAAAAAATATTTACCTTTTCCGTCAACTGCACTCTTAAAATTTTGAATATTGTTTTTCAAGTCTGTTTCACTTCCATCATTAAGATTTGTGTTTCCCGGGGAAGAATTTAGTTTGGACTTCTTTTTTTGTTTCTTCTTTATAGTCTCTTGTAACCTCTCTCCAACAGGTGAAGCGTCTGTTTTTTTACAAGACTTGCTATCTGTTTGGGCTTTAGATAAAGAAATATTCTGATCTGAAAAATCTTTCACCTCACCACCACAATGAGCTTTTCTAGCCTCATCTAAATGTTTATATTTATTTCTCTTGCTTGAAGCTTTTTTCTGTTTCTTCCTCTTCTCTCCCTCAGTATTGTTGGTAGACTCACTAATCATGCCAATCTTATTATTTCCTTTCTCTTTTCCTTCATTCCTCTTTTCTTCAACATTTTTCCCAGGTGCCAAACCTAGTTCATTAATGTTGTTTTTTGTTTTTGTCTTACACTTTTTAATATTTCTATCAGTTTTACCTTCAACATCTTGTTCTTGACTGAACAAGTCATTTCTCATAAGCTTCTTTTCCTTCAACTTTTTAAGCTTTTCCCTTCTTTTGTCTCTTTTCAACTCTCTTACACTCTTTTCTCCCTGAATTGTACTTTCACTTTCAATTTTAATTTTCTTCCTTGATTGGTCTTTTTCCTGGATACCTTTTCTTTTCCTGTCTTTTTTTATTTTCTGTTGCACATCTGGCACTGTCAGCTGATTCTGAATAACAAAGAAGTAAATTTATCACAATGTCATGTTCTGATACATGCATTACAGGACTCAGAATACTAAGTAGATCAATTCATCTCACAATCCCTGTGGTTTGTAGCTTTACCTCATATATTTAAAACATAAGCAGAAGTATATATATCTTAAAACAGTTGCTCTTAATATACTATAAGCATGGAAATTATAGCATGGGGGTAATTTTCGCTAATAATGGTCATGAAATATCCACAAAAAATACTTTGTGCCGAACTTTCCTTGATTTATCTGTTAAATATAAAATGTCTGACAGTGAAATTCACTTGTGCAAAATGTTTAACCCGGCAAATCCCCAAAAATATCACCCATGAACATTTAAAAGCATACAACTCTAGAAGCATCAAAAGTACAGGTCTATAATGTTGTTTTGAGGCCAGCTGCAGCCTGCCCTGTGGTGTGAGGGTTTCCTCATCATTCACTGAAGTCCCATGGGTGGCCCTGAGCTGACATTTCCAACATTCTTCTAGAGAGGTTGTTGTCTCTTTGACATATTCACCATTTCCATTCCAAATAATATGTATGTACCAATGCCATTTAGATCAAAGAGAAAATCATTATAATGCAAAAGCTTTTAAATAAATAACATGAAATTTCTATATCAGTTCTTTTGCTGAAATTACCTTGACCTCCCTGTAAAAATTAAAGTTTATTGTACAAATTAAAACTTGTGTCTACCTTTTCTGAAAACAGCTGTCTGTCCAACTTTAAAATATTGCTATCCACTGCCCAATCTGAAAGTTCAAAATCCATATTTCTGTACTTTGCTGGTCTTTTATTCTCTGTTACCTAAAACAAATCATAAAAATATAAATAAAAAAATATTAAAACAGATACCCAGCATCCTTATAACATTCTTCTGAAAGTTTCATTGAAATTTATCAAACTTTTGAGAATAAGTTGCAGTTACAAAGTGGGTTCTCCCTATCATCCATCTACAAACATGACAAAGTAAGTTCATTGGCAAAATCTACGTTTCAGTAATGGAAATCCTTCAATTAGAACAGAAATCACAATAGCAGGTGACCAATGACATTATTTAATTATCATTCCCAAGAAGTTTTACAAAACTCCATCAAACAGCTAAGAAGAACATATGAAAAGGACAACCTGGCAACTATCCACTTTAAAGCAGTTGTAATAACATCTATGAGACAACCTGGCAACTATCCACTTTAAAGCAGTTGTAATAACATCTAAGAGACAACCTGGCGACTAACCACTTTAAAGCAGTTGTAATAACATCTATGGGGCAACCTGGCGACTATCCACTTTAAAGCAGTTATAATAACATCTATGGGACAACCTGGCGACTATCCACTTTAAAGCAGTTGTGATAACATCCATGAAAAAAATGTAAATAACTGTACTTGTATACATTCATGTAGATTCATTGAAAAAAATCTAGAAACCCACAGAAAATGGTGAAACCATGTTTAATCTCCAATGGAATATTTGGTAAGCAGAAATGATTTGAATTAGAGATAATAGTCTGTTTTTAATTTAAAAGCTTCTGTCCCTAAAAAGAAGGAAGAAAAAGAATATGAACCCAAAAAAATAAGTAAAAACAAAATAAAATTAAAACGAAATAGATAAAAACACCATAAAGTCTTACCCTTAATTTTAATTATGCTGGTAAAATTTCAATCCAAGCCATCTAATAAACATACAAATCACCATGACAACCAGAGTGCTAGGCAACAACATCAAATAATACCATATATCTGTTTCCATTTCATAATACATGTACTTGTCCTGCAAAAATGTTCACAATGGATGAGATGGTACACATATACATGTAGATATATACACTACATATATTACATGTAAATATCAAAACAGGTGTGCACAGCTAGTACATGTAGTAATACAGGTGAATATAAATGTTGAAAGGTGATACACCCAGTAGTTCCTAAACTAAACTAGTGTATATGACATACTATATTTCTCATAAAAGCAAATCTACAAGAAATGCAAATGATTGATCTTAACACAAGTATTTCTGATGTTTACATGATGTTATTTTGACATCTTTACATGTATGACTTTTGGATTTTACCTACATGTATTTCATTCACTTTGATGTCATGAAAAGTAGCTCTGGCTAAAATACATGTAGTACAGGTATAGGTTATTAAATATTTCATATTAACAAAGTTGGATTATTTATAAGCCTGAATCTAATAATTAAAGACAAGTCTGTACAGTATGAAAGTTTTGCAGAACTAGATATAAAGCAGGCAGTCCAAGAAGTTGTACATACCAAGATTTAAGCATTTTACTCTGTTAAAATGACTAAACAAACAGGAAGGATTAGCCCAACAATTTTAAAAGTTTCAAGACTAGTACAGATGTAAATACCAGCCCATTATAATCCATAATAAAGTGTTGTTTCTTTAATTACCAGTATAATATATTGTACTAAATTGATTTGAGAATACAAATCAATTACATAAAATGTATGAAATAATAACATTAAAACCTATGATTTTTCAACACTGTATACTTCTTTTCCCCATACTCAGTTAAAATCCTACTTAAAAACATTAAAATACATCAGTGTTTTTCAAAAAAAGATACAAATATATAGTTCTTGGTAGAGATTCCTCATACTTTGTAAGAAATAATTCCAAATCATCTTCCAAATATACAGATGATGTTTACAAAATGCTGGAATTTTTAATCGACAACATATTTGTCCAGTGTGGTGGATGCAGTTTTCAATAAATGGTTGGCATTCCAATGGGAACAAATTGTGATCCTCTCTACTTGCTGACCTATTCCTTCACCCTTATGAGGCTGCCCTTATAGCTGATCTGACCAGAAAGAAAGAATATCGTTTAGCTAGATTCTTTAATCTCAGTTTCTGCTATATAGATGACGTATTATCTTAAAACAATCCTGATTTTAGGGATTTGATCAGTGCATCTACCCCACAGAACTTCAGATAAAGGATACTACAGACACTGTGAAGTCAGCCTCACATCTTGATCTACACTTAGAAATTGATGGTAAAGGAAAACTACTGACCAAACTTTACGACAAATGTGATGACTTTTCATTCAGAATTGTCCATTTTCCTTTCATCTGTGGCAAAATCTCTTCAGCACCTGCGTATGGAGTGTTCATATCACAATTTATATGTTATGCTAGAAATTGCCGAAACTACACAGACTTTTTGTATCATGCTAGAATTCTAACAAATAGGCTTCTGGAACAGGGTTATGTTGCTACATGATTGAAGTCATCACTACAGAAGTTTTATGGGCATCATCACGAACTCATGGATCGTTACGATGTATCCATCTGCACCATGAAAACTGATCTGTCAAGCATGTCACAGTTTTCCTTTCCTCTTTCGTCTACCCTAGACTTGACTTTTTATGAGCAACTCGGCGGGTGTTTGTAGAAAAGCAGAGGACGCTTACCCTACCGGTGCACCTGGTCCATGCTCCCAGTTTTTGGTGGAGTCCAAATTGCTCATTTGCTTTTGTTACTTTGTATGTATGATTTTAGTTACTTTATGTTCTTTGTTGTGTATGTCAGTTTTCCATATCTGGTCTTTGTCCCTGGACCAAATTTTTTGATTACCGCCATAACCTTGGTTCCCTTGATTTCTCTTTCAATACTCAATATTACATTGTACATTCATGACATTGGCGATACACTGTATGTAGAATTCTTCATTGTGTTAGTTGATGTTTTGTAGGGCAGAAAATTAATTAAAGACAATGAATGGGTTATATCATGAATACATGATGACTGATTAAGTAATTGTGTTTTCACCCCCCCCCCTTTTTCATCCACATGGCATATATTTTTCAAACATTTCAGGACAAGAATTCCTGATCAATTCAATTCAACAATTGGACATACTGAGCAAATGTTTATTAAGCTAGCTCAGAGAAGAAACAGCAAGCAGGTAAAGACACCATCTGACTCTTACACGTTATTCTGGCTCTGAACTAGCCAGCTGTCACTCCATTTCCTTCTAACATTTCAAATCACAACCTCAAAATTAATACCAGCCTTCTTATTGTAGTATGACACATTATGGTAAAATTTCAGAAATCCATACTCATGGCATTTGTCTACAGACAACAAGGACCACAACATACCATTTTACACCCTTAAAATTTTTGCAATCATTTAAAAAGACAAAATATCTTACACAGTGACAAGGTTTTTAAAAGGAACCTATGCCTAGGGAATGGGCTTAAGGCTTTTAGTCGCAGGGTCCTAGTTTGCAAACAGTAATTTCTAATTATCATCTTACATGGGACTATTTTGTAAAAAAAAAATGAGCTTTACTATTAGTTACTGACCCCTCCTTCGTTTACTTTTCCACAACCTTTTATTTGTTTAGTATTCTCATACATATGATAAGGACTTATGATATTACATTATTAAACTTAAAAACAAGATGACAGATTGATTTCCCATTAATTGTTCTTGTCCAATACTAAGATAATCTTTACCATGTAACAAAAATCACACAGTACAATGTATAACAGATTGACATAACATGCTTTTAAATAAAATCGCACAATACAAATTTGCAGAGTTTTAATATAGAAATAGAATCTATATCTATTCATTTTTAATTTATGTGGTAAAATCTGACAAAATCTACTTCTATGTCAACTGATTTCGATTTGTGACATTTGTACATGTTCTTTACAAGAAATCTGACTTGTCCCTCTACTGTCACTCCAACATTCCAGTCTTTTGCTTTTTTCTCAATGAAACTTCGAGTTGACGTTTTATGAAATGAATACACAGAGTTTTTAGCCATTGCCAAAGCAGTTTTTACAAACTTCATATCTATTCCCTCATTGTATTTTGTCCCAAATGGTGGGTTCATAATGACAGTATCAAAACACTTGTAGAACCTATGAACATGTGTACAAGATGCTCCATCTCGCTGGCTACTATCGACAGATTCATCATAAAGTTTTGTAACATCATACTGAAGTAAATCAATAGTTTTATACTCTTCATCAAATATCTCAACATTCTCTCGACACACATCTAATGCATCTTGGTCTATATCAATTCCCAGAACGTAGCCAGCACCCAGTAGAGCAGCTCCTATGGTTAATACTCCAACTCCACAACCAAGATCTGCAACCATACGTCCTTCAATGTCCCCATACTGAGCTTGTATCATGTGAATCAGTTCTGAAGTTGTCTTAGTATCAGTAGGGTACTGTTCAAGTGTAATTTTGGGGTCACTGAACTCATTGTCAATGTAGGACAAGGCTTCATAAAATTTACTTTGTTTTAGTCTTGGAACACTCATTATTATCTCTCCCTTTTCACTGTCACAAAATTAGAATGTGTCTACTCCATTTCTATAGATCTGAAATGAAAGATGCAAACTCTTAAAATTGAAATCAATTCATAGACAAGTTAAAGATATAACTTAAAAAATATGATCTAAAAAATACAAGTACATTCATTTCTTTTCTTGCACATATATTACTAATATTTTGATTTTTTCATATTTTTCCTATTTGAAATACCAGGACTTCAAACTTTTATATTTGATCAAATTATCTTTAAGTTTGCATCTTTCTAATTTCTCCAAAAATTCAAGAAAAACATCAGTCAATGTACAGGTGAAAAGGTGAAATTGTTCCTTACAATAAACCTACTATATATCCATTAAATTGTTTACCATCATGTACATTGTGCATGCTTTTGTTATCATATGACATGAAACTATGATACTGATATACAAAAGAAACATGAAAAATGTCAAGTAAAAATGGCCATATACATGTATCATATTAAGCATGTTAGGTATATAGTATGCTTGTCTGACTGGATTTCTTTTTCCAAGAAAATAGCATGCTTTGTTGTGTATGTCTGTTTCCCATGTCTGGTCTTTGTCCCTGGACTACATTCTTTTGATTACCACTATAACCTTGGTTCCCTTGATTACTCTTTAGGAGCACAACAGTTATTATTCAGAAAAGTGTCAAATTTTATTTATAGTCTTTATAATGCCTAAATATATGTAGGTCAGTTTAACATCCTGAGCTAACACCATTTCATAATTGAACAATAGCACACATTTAATTTCCATGGTAATTCTAACAGAATTTTGTCTATAAAATGTGTCTGCTATCCTTCCATTCAAAAAGAAAGAAGGTACATATACAGATGTTGACGTAAAATGCACAATTTCAACCCGAAAGTTGTTATAAGGGTTTGAGGCGCGGAATTGTGTAGTATCACAGTAAATCCAACTTCTTGTAAAGCATGTTTTTCTGACCTCATTCCACCATCCCCTAAAGTAATGTATATGTACTAATGATAGCATATGCTACAGAAAAAAAATGAAGTTTAACATGCTAAAAAGGCAGAAAAAATTCATCAAATTTCGCCATAATGGGAGGTTCACATATTAACACTGTGCATAGTCTGAAAAACTGTCAAGCAAGTACTTCCTAACACTTTCCCACTGCTAAGAATAATGGATGAAATTGAGTGGCTAATAGGTAACAGAATCATGACCAGATAAACAACGTAAACATTGTGACGCTTGATTTTAATGTCCAATTTGAACAATTCAAATTATAGGGATACATGTATATCTTTTTTTGATATAATTAAGCCAGTCGTTCAAAAACTTTTAACATGGGGAAGTGGCATAAACTTGATGTTCTATTTTTATTTTGAATTTTAATGGTCTGGGCATGATGTGACCCTGAGTACAGGTGAGCATCATATTCACTTCTGATCTGGAAAAGTTCTTCAATAATATAAAGGTCAACTGTGGTCAGCATGCATAAAATAGAAGTCATTGCAATGTGAGCCAAGGGAACAGAAACATAATTTGATTTACTGAAAAAATATCATTGTTCATGGAGTGCCAATTTTCGTGGTTTTCAAGGGTTTGGTAAACCATGAAATTTGGTTACCAATGAAAATGAAACTTTCCATTTGTTTTTAGAGTTGTCAATTGCCCAGAATTCAATTTTTAAATAAACCATGAAATTTGGTATCCACATATACATGTATAAGTACCTTTACAGTATCAGAGAGTTCTTCATGAAGTCATCACTTACCTGTGATTTGGTTTTAGTTGGCTACAAAATTCATCGTGTAGCATGGGGTATCAACTTTAAATCATCATAACTTTTTTCGTTTTTTAAGACAATTGAAAAATTCTTTTGGTTCCATACACTGCCAATAAAACTCCCTTTATCCATTGAATTTTTAAATAAATATTCAGTAATTAGACTATATGAGCATAAAATTTTAAAAACAATTATATATGAAAATAGAGGTTTACATATAAATATCATTTAAAATTAATTCTTCAAGTAAAAGTGTTATAAATTCACATACAAAATATGAATTCTTTTATCTAAATGAAACATTTTACAGAACAATAATTGGATATAAAATAACAAAGCTATAAAGTTTTGAAAATTAGGATTCTAATCATGATATTGTTAATAGTTTATGTCAGATTAAAAAATGTCTTTGAAACATCATGATCATCTGCAATATGAGGCCCCTAGAATCTGCCACCCAATATGACACTTAATGATAAACTAGTTTGTCAAGTATAAAATTGTTTGTTTTGTTTGTTTGTTTGTTGGGATTTAATGTCCGAGCAGCAATATTTCAGCCATATTCAGACGATGAACATGAAATGGATGATAAAATGAACATGAAATGAAAAGAAAGAATGGGACACAAGGATAATTGGGTCGACAAATTTTGATTGCCACTGGAAAAAGGGGGGGTGGTGGGTAAGGTCGGGCAATTTAGCCTCCTGTGGCGGAGTGCAAAGGTTCCTACTCCTATCGAATACCACAGCAGGGTTCTTCAACGTGTGAGGAACGTGGCATCTTTCCCAACACGGTGCACCACTATGGTTTGTGGTCAGGTTTTCCGTATTATAGCCTGACAACCCCAGCATGTAACACGCCAGGGGTACCCCATTCCACCACCTGGGGCACACATCCCAGTTACTCTGTGGGCAGAGTGCCTAGCCCCTGGCTAGGTTTCTGAGCACTATTTAGTCGCCTTAAACAACAAGCTTAGCGCTGCTGCTAGCCTATTCTTTTAACACCCGGACCTGCACAGGGCGTATAAAATTGTAAACCAGTTTCCACCAGAATTGATGTAAATGGCAAATGTGAAAGTCATCTATAGGCAGACAAAACATGAAAATAGCAAATATTCTCAGCTGATGGCCACTACTGCACCTACATTTGTAACCAAAGGAGCCTGAAATCTTACCAACATACAATGTATGCTGTAAACACATGTTGCTTCTCTCGACAAGAGAATATCTTAATGGTAGAGTTCACTTGTTTTAGGACAACATTGTATTTACACAGACAAAGGTTTATGGGGCCAACCAAAAAAAGGGAACTTGTCGAAATCTTTAGTAAACATAATGTAAAAAAAGAACCGTAACTATAAATTCCTGATTCGAAAAAGTGGTATTCCTCTTTAAAGCAGAAGAAAATCATGTCTGATTTACAGCAAATATTCATAGTATTTCAGACTCTTGTGACCAGACCAATCGCAATGTGCTGTACCGTTTGACTAGTCGAACATCTGACAAGATATCTAAGATGTCTTACCAAATCTGCGAATGTGAAGCAGATTTGAGGCCATTACTCTTAGCAAAGACAGGAAAGGCCCGACAGTTTTAGTTCCAGTCAGACAAAGTTTTCAGATGTCTGATCAAATGTCCTGCTGGTCAAAGAGTAATCAAGGGAACCAACGTTATAGCGGTAATCAAAAGAATATAATCCAGGGACAAAGACCAGACATGGAAATCAGACACACACAACAAAGAACATAAAGTAACTAAAATCATACATACAAAGTAACAAAAGTAAATGAGCAACTCGGACTCCACTAAAAACTGGGAGCATGGACCAGATGCACAGGTAGGGTAAGCGTCCTCTGCTTTTATGGAATTTTCGATGGGTCTGTGTCAGTGTGACCTAACACTGTAACAGGGTAAACAAACTTCCAAGACATACTTACTGATAACAGTTTTCAAATAAGTGTACTGCTTCACTAAAAGTACGTGTACCAAATCTCTCTTTTTTACTGATATGTCGTTTATTTTACGGGGCACGTGTGTCTTTTGGCAAAAAATGGAGTTTGTGGTAAACAAGGAGGTGGAGCGGGAAATAATGTTAAATATGCTTTGTTCATGTCGACACAAGTTTATTTCGTACCTAATACTTTTGTCCATATAATGTGCTTTTATTTTAATAATCTCATTCGAACAGGCCTATGTTTAATACATTTCATTGTATAAACATTTGAATGAAAAAACAAGCATACTCAAAATAGCCCAAGTTATCTAAATACTCTTACTTGCAGAAGCGGTAGGATAAAGTTGGTAAAGCTATGATCTCAAATTAAAGCAATGTTTGAAAAGATATGAAACACCGATATTGATATATCATTTAAACCAAAATTTGGAATTCTGAATAACAGGTTGATAAACTATTTACGGTAAACTAATGAAAGTGTCAGGTTTAAAATTTGGAAAGACCAAGGAGACTTGACTGATAGGGAAATGTACATTTTTTGTCGCTATTTTTTATACCCGAGCTTGAAAAGTGGGGATATATAGTAATGGGGTGTCGATTCGCCCGTCAATTCGTCCGTCCGTGCGTAACAAATATTTCTGTCGCAGATTTCTTGACATCTACTCGTAGGAATGATTAGATATTTGTTATATGGCTTACGCACGATGATGTGTACTATGTCTCCACTTTGCAGTTTTCTTGGTTATCTACTTCCCGTTTTCCGATCGCGAGCGACCTAGAATTTTAACATGTAGTGTGAAATTTTCCGTCGCAGATTTCTCAGCACCCATTGGAAGGAATGATGTTTGGTGATATAGTAATTAGATGAGCTTTTAAGATATTTCTATATAGTTAACAGTTTAAATTTGTATGACATATTATTTAATTTATTCTAAATTTCTGTTATTAGCAAGAAACCATGAAACCACTGAGGACATTCACTCAGCCTTAAACACTTGAAAGGTTACATGTACATAGCACTTTTAGAATATTACAAGAATGCACTTTGATATTATATCAAAGAAGCAAAGACCTAACTAGGGAAAAATATTAGAATTTTATTGACACTTTTAATCTCAAAAACTATTTTTCTTTTTCTTTTTTTTAATGGGGGGCGGGGGTGGGTTCTGTACCAAGCCTACAATTAAGAATTCTGTGTATATTGGTGTTTTTGGGGGATTGGGGTATATATGTAGTGAGCATTGCTCACAGTATTTCTGGTTATGTTTGTTTTGTTGTGGTTGTTTATTTTCGTGTTTTGTTTGTTTGTTTGTATTGTTTTGTGTTCTTTTTTGTTTTTATTTTGGACAGTTGATCATTCGTGTTTGTTATCGTTGTTTTATATTATCCTTTTTTCGTAGCTTTTTCTATATTCGGTTTTGCAATGGACATATCATGGTTAAAAAGGTGGCGTTCTACTAGCCAAACATGGAGTTTCCCTTTCATCATTCCTTCCATTCAATTTTCCATCGAGTACTTCTATTTTTCAACAACTAGTTTTCATAATAGAGATCGAGTTATGCATCTGATCAACCATTTTTATGTTGTATTCAAATTATGAATTTCCATGAACTACGTTCTACTCCTTTGGCATTTAATATAAATTTATAAATTGTGTTACAGTGCTATTCATATCTTTCAATTACCCGCTGGCATTATATGTAAATACGATTTTGCACGTTTTGTTACAAATGGCGGAAAGAGTGTGTACAGATCTAGATATTTTGGGGCTTCGGACCATCACACATGGAATCTTAATTGTTGTCGAAAACTTTGGATACTTATAAACAGAATCAAAAATTTCTAAATTATGTAAATATAAACATTGAAATATATACCACCATGATGATAAGTAAAAAAAATATCTATTTTCATTTTGATATATAACAACCGTCTGCTGTCACATAATTCTGGTTGCGGCCAAATTAAGGTTGCGGCCAAATTAAAGTTGCGTCAAACTCTTTCAAGGAAATTATAAAAAACAGAAGCAAGGAGTCCATTATTAGAACTATATAGATAGGAACAAAATATTCGTAATCTGGGTACTAAGTATACCCATAAAACATACAAAATACCATTAATAACACACATGTGAAGAATGCACACAGAACATTAAGAATGAAATTGAGAACCCGACCGGATTGCAGAAGCTTAAGAATAAGCGAGAAACTTGACCGGAATGAAGCAGCATTGGAATGAATGAGGAACCCGACCGGACTGCGGCAGAATAAACAGGGAACCCAATCGCATTGCAGAAGCATGAGCATAAAATGGGGACACCGGTCGGACTGTACTATTACTAGTACTCTGGGAGTGTGTATCAGATGTACCGTGAAGGTAAGTCATCTATGCTTCTCTATAAGCACATACCAAGTTGCTCAAATATGTCAAACCCTAGCTGGTAAAAAAGGAATTATTAATAACTACAGCAATGTGAATAAATATGTTTTTAATGTGAAAATGGCAACACCTCAACGACCAACAAGTGCATTATGTAGACCGTTTAACTTCTTAATTGACGACTTTTTGCAACATAACAGTGTTCTAACAGTTTATATTTAGGCATTTATTTACAGAACAAAAATCCCTGTACCTTCGGGAGGCTTTGGTATAACCTATGAGCTGTGAAATTCCTTTCGGCTTTAGTAGCAGTTTTCCGATTGCATGTTGTATGTAAACAGACCAAAATTGTTATTTTAACTGAAGCAAATGAAAGACGGGAACATTGCAAATTTAAGATGGAAAGGGTTGTAAAAATCATCCTCTAGTTATCGTTAATACGTTTTTAGACAGGATATTGATAACTATGAACTGACTGTGTATTTGTTTGTTCACCCGTAAAGTAGCATGATCTCGTCTTTCACGTCATCATATATCATGAAAGTATTATTGTTCATGGGGTACAAATTTTCGTGGTTTTCGTGGGTAGGCCAAACTACGAAATTTGCTTCCCAACGAAAAGGAGAATCCCTTTCACTTGTATAATGAAAACCTCAAAATCACGAATTAAAGAATCCACGAACTTGTGTTTCTTCCCTAATCCACGAAAATTGGTTTCCACGAATTAAAGTACTTTCACAGTATACAACTACCAAACTTTGAACATTTTTTGAGTGACAACAACAGTCATTCAAGCTCTTTATCAATATTACAAATACGTCGTGCATGAATTACAACGGGTTGCTCGTTTGCTTTTGTTACTTTATATGTATTAATTTTAGTTACTTCATGTTCTTTGTCTGCTTTCCAAGTCTGGTCTTTGTCCCTGGATTACATTCTTTCCGCTAGAATCTTGGTCCCCTGTATTACTCTTTCACCATACTACTCGATACCGTACCCCAAAACAACACTTAGCTTGTTGCCAACTCCTTCTGATTTTTTTCGTAATTTTTATATTGTATATTGAATTTTCTAAATGTGTGTTATTTTTCAATAAAATATGTTTAAACTCGAAGAACACTACAAAACATTTATGTTGTTTTTGTTTTGGTGGAGTGATGGTTAATGATGGTATGTATACGTGCACATTTGGTGATTGTTTTGAATGAATTATCGCTAACTTTGACGTGTGTGCTGCTCATATTTACGTTACACAATGAAGCTACGATGTATAAAATGGCTCCACAGCAGTACAGTGCGACCACTAATGACCTCGGGGTGGTACTTATACACGACATGCAGTACCGACTGTTAAATGGATGTCGTGTGTCATTATTGTTTAATGTATTACCTAAACCCCTTGTAATGTTTTCTAGGTCATTGTTTTCGGCTCTAAAATGACGAAAAATACAACAATTAATCACCAACTTCTTGTAATAAAACTGTCGAGAAACAATAGTGGTATATAAAACAGATTTTGAAATAATTTGTCTATTCATTTAACACAGACACAATGAAAACACAAGCAGTGGTTCTCTTTGTCTCAACTCTGGCCTTGTCTCATGGCTTTATTTTGGATATATTGAACAAAATAACAGGGAAATCCTTCCAATGTACAGATTCATCAGGATTTAAAGACCCACTAATTGGTAAGAACATTACTTTAATATTAGCTTTCTTACACCAACAGCTCCTTTACAAAAAAAAAATTAAATAAAAAAAACCAAACTTTTATTCAGATATAACATTTTGTGTGTTTGTTCATTATATGCAAATCAAGGAGAACCTTAACTAAAGCGGAAGTGCAAGCAAGGAGACACAGACAGAAATACAGGACCACAAAAACATTAAGATAAAATTGGTTTTTGACATACACTGCTGTACAGTAATGATTGTTTTTATCGTCATAGGCAGTGAAGGGTAACTGGGTTGTAAGATGCTTGCTTCCACTCCCAAAACACTACGACTATAATATATATATGGACGGCATATTTGATGTTGGTAGCTATTCCATGTACTTTTGCTGTATTTTGAATGGTATGTGAAATGTAGGCAAGTTAAGCAACTGATAGCCTAGAACACATTTCCTTTATGAATACAATATACAATCACTATTGTATGTGTCTTCTACTTGCAGCTACAGACCCGGTATGCGAGGCGAAGGCCGATGCTGGTGATTGTACGTTTTATGATTGCTTCGAAGACAGATATACTTGTGGACAATGTGGCTTTCCCAAAACATATGATTTGTACAACTGTGAGAAAATGCACATGCCTCTTTATCTAAACAAATTTACAACACAGGTATTGTTCTAGTTAAGAATTTTGTGTTGTTGCTTTTTATCTGATTTAAAGAGAGTTCTTATTGACATTTAAATGTATTAAAATATATTTATGTTTAGTTTTGTTCGGTTAATTGCAATGTCTGTATATAATAAAATGACTTTTTATACAAGTACACATGAACCGTAGGGGGATAATTTGTGCAGAAATGAATGATGCAAAGACAGGCCTCCTTTTCGAAATGTTGATCAAATAATAGGGAAGACAAAAATCATGATACATACTATCTAAATGTCTGACTATTTTAGGGTCAGAAATTTGTAATTGATACAGGAAAGTGTTTAACACAACACATGAAACAACTATACAGACTAGATAGGTTGAGCTGTGAGGTTGTTAAACATCAGATGGAAGAGAAAGTCTCAGATTGTTTCATCTCCAGTGGATTCTGTGATATACTCATGGACAACAGGAATGCGATTTGGTCCGCGTACAATGTCAGAAAAATTGCCCAAAACCCAAAGTAAGTACATGATGTTGTGCTGCTTCTGAATTTTTCGTACTGACAGATAAATAGCAAATCAAATCAGACAGGAGATCTTGTGATTGTCATTACCCCCCGAAATTTACTTTTATTTCTAATTCAGAAACAGTAACAGGCCAACCATTCGGTTGATTCAGTAAAATTATGAAATTGTCACCCTAAGGAGCAACCGTTTGATTTTTATGGGGGGGGGGGCTGGGATGAAGTATTCGATCTTGCTATTTTATTTTTTGACAATATAGTTCCTTCCTTTTTAGCGCACCTGCCGAAGGCCATGTGAACTATTGCCATCACTTGGCGTCCGTCGTCGTCGCCCGTTAACACTTTTTATAAAATCTTCTCTGAAACCATTAAGTAGAATTATACGAAACTTTGCACATATGTTCTTAAGGGTATCTTGCACAAAGTTGTGTTTAGATTTTTGATCCTTCAAAAAACATGACCGCCGTTACTAAAAGTAGAACATAGGAGTCAGACTGTAGTTTTTCACATATATCTCCAAAACTATTGGGTTTAGCCAAATTCTTTTGAAGTAAAAGTGTTCAGCACGATGAGATCTATCTGCGGTCAAATTTCCATTTTCATCTATCAAGCCATTTAGGAGTTATTGCCATTTTTTATGTTTTTTTGCTATTTTAATTGCTATTTCTTTCAAAAATCTTCTCCTCTGACACTACACGACCAATTTGAACCAAACTTGGTACAAATGTTCCTTGGGGTATCTTGCACTAAACTTGTGTTTAGATTTTTGATCCGTCAAAAAACACGGCGGCCGTTACTAAAAATAGAACACAGGGGTCAGACAATAGTTTTCTGCATATATCTCCAAAACCATTAGGTTTAGCCAAATTCTGACTAAGTAAAAGTGTTCAGCATCACGAGGTCTTTATGTGGTCAAATTTACATTTTAATCTGTGAAGCTATTTAGGAGTTATAGCGAGGTCAATTCATGTCACATTCATATATTTAATTTTGACATATTATAACGATTAGTTATGATTTCAACAATAAATTTAAAAGTAAACACGATTTGTTTTTTATTACTTTGTTTCTATGTTTCTATTATTTTTGTAGTTCTAGTCTGCTTATGGCTGGGATTTTACTTCGATCATTTTTAATTAGCTTTACATGTGTATAACTGATTAAAACAGAATTAAGAGCATTTACAATATTATTGTCAAATGGTAAATAAAATGAATTCTCAGTTGCTCATATACCTTTGGTACTTTGTATGTATTTTTTTTTTTTTGTTATTTTATGTTTTTTGTTGTGTGTGTCTGTTTTCCATGTCTGGTCTATTTCCCTGGATTATATTGTTTTGATTTCCGCTAAAATCTTGGTTCTCTTCATGACTCTATCAAATCAATACGGTACTTCAATCACCTACCAACCAAGTATTGTAATCTAAATCTGGATCTTATGTTCTATATAAATAAATTTAATTTTTTGTGCACTTTGCAAACTCATCGTGATTTTTTTTTTTAAATAATACAGTCACGCGCATATGCATAGTTTTAAGTAATTAATTAAGGCAACGTATAAAATTATTATGTTTTTAATTACAGACTTGTCGGAGAGATTATGGAAATTGCCAAGAATTGCAGTGAACAGATTGCAACATGGGCATTCGGTCAAGCACAGACAGGCCTTACTCAAACGCAAACTAACATCAATAATGGACTCTCACAGCTGGTTACCGCATTTGGAAAGAAATAAAAAGTAATAATGAAATCCTTTTGTATATTTCTAGTACAATGAAATAAAAGTAGTGATTTTTCCGGATATTGATTCTCGAAATTTTAAGTACAATTAGTTTATTTTAATTCAACAATGACAACAACTACAAAAAATTACAAAACTCAATAAACGAAACAACCAATGACAAACAGAGAGTTAAAGATGAGATTTGAGACAAAGATACAGCGTTGTCTTTCACAATTGGTATTCTAGTGATTTTTGGATCACTGGTAATAGTTTGGTCTGCGGGCATCATTAAAATCTTACAATGTTTCCCCGTATAATGGGGGTCACAAACACAAATATAGTGTGTGTCGTAACTCTTACAAGTACCCCCATTAGCACATTCAATATACCGACACAGGTCTGTTTTAATTTCACAATAGACACCATTATAGCCATGTTCACATATGCATTGGAATCTAATACCATCATCGGAAGTTGTACATCGGCCATTATTTTTACATTCGATACCATTACATGGATCAATTTTAACTTCACATCGCTGTCCCGTGGTCCCAGGTCTACAAAGGCACGTGCCATACAATCCATTTTCCGATGAAGCACATGTTCCATTGTTAAAACAAGTTATGCCAACACAAGGGTCTTTAATGATACTACAGTCTCGGCCCATATATCCCTCGGCACAATCACAGATAAATCCATTGACACCGTCTTTACATTTTGCACCTGTAAAAATACGGAAGAAGTCAAGCATCTACATTCATATTTGATTTTTAATCATATTAAGCTGAGGTAAATGAAATAAAAAAAGAGACAAAAACAAAACCAAAAAAAATCCACAGGCATTATTTCATATATTTATATATTATGGTTGATGATCATTAGTCGATAATCAAATATAAATCAAACAATTATTTCCAACTGACAACAACTAACTCAACCGCGTAAGTCACATAAAAGTCCTGGTCGAATAGATCAACAATTATATGTA
Source organism: Perna viridis (assembly GCA_037379345.1). Lineage (NCBI taxonomy): Eukaryota > Metazoa > Mollusca > Bivalvia > Mytilida > Mytilidae > Perna > Perna viridis. Next base: position 4,270,686 of record CM074520.1, read on the forward strand.
GTTTCAAAATATGACTTATCTGAAACGTGGAAAGCCAATGACAGCCATTTTGTTCACAGGCTCTTGGGACCAGGATTATTTTTTTTTTAATTTTCCTAAAAAATATCATTAAATCATTTTGTTTCCATATTTGAGTTATTATGCATGTTCTCTGACATGTCCGCTTGCTATTTATTACTGTTTACACTATGTCTAGTTTTCATCTATAAGTATATGATATTTTTAATGATATTTTTTAGGAAAAAAAAAACAAATCCTGGCCCCAAGTGCCTGTGATTTTAGGCTAGAAACCACTAATTCCACTTCCCATAGGCTTCTATGCTAATTTCACAATATTCAATGGCTTCTCTGGACTTTACCTTAACTTTAACCTGCAGAGGACTATATATCAGCATGATTCTACATATGTCAGCTCACAATCCTCAGAATGCCATATGGGGTTAGCAGACTTGCAGTGCAGTACTGGTCACCGGAGGTGAAGGGTCTATAAATAGCATGGGAAATCCCAGTGTTTTCACAAGATAGGGGTATATTTAGAAACCATTATGGAGATTAGGCTTCACATCACAAGAAGCAAAATGCACCTATAAAATGTACAGAAATGTTTTTCCTTTCAGAAACTGTTTAAATTTTTTAAGTAAGATGAGAACTTTTTTCACAGCACTATGAGGAACAGGGGTAATTTCTCCGTAGGACTATTTTTGCGTACGTTCCAAATGCTCATTGGTTGAATTGGTGGTCTGTAACCTATTTATTTAGTCAAGCAGAACCAACAGTAAACCTTTCTGGTTGTCATTGGTTCAGTATTACCAAGATATATAGACCAAAGTATAATCCGTACATCTGGTGTCATTATCATTTATGTGGCCAAAGCCAACATTGCTTTTGACTTTACAAAAAAAACCACCAAATACATATGTAATAGGAATAAAGGTGTGCCGTTCTGAGTTCTGCACACGAACTATAACATGATCGATTTTTAACAGTGCTCCGGTGTTCACATAAATTTGTTTCTTGATTATAAACACGAACTCTATTCTACACACCTCGTAGATATTTATTTAAATTTTGATACATTCAGAGAAGAACGTTTTAAAAGGTAAACCATGACTTTTTATCTAATTGCAACATACGATCGTTCGAATCTAATTTGCTGAAATATTTCAAAGAAGAATAAAGGGAACCAAGATTCAAGAGGAAACTAAAAATATATATATATTTCGAGTTTATTCACTGTTGAAATTGGTTCATGGTTTGGGTCGAATTTTTTTCTATAATGAATAGACTACTTTTGGTTTAGATGTAAGCTAAAAAGTTGAACATTTACTAAAGTCGTGCATCTATCAGTGGCGGTTCGTTTCATCTGTTTTAATGGTAATTTCATCACAAATATTGCAAATACCCTTTGGAAAATAACTTTTAAAGATACTTACCATATTTACAGGGGCTAGATTGACATTCGTCTATCTCAGATTTGCAGTTTGCCCCCGTATATCCTTTCCGGCATTCGCATATTGTTCCAGTTTGCGTAGCAATACATGTCCCACCATTCATACAATCAGTCTCTTCACATGTCAACTTCCGGTACTCACAGTGAGGACCGTAATACTTGTCGGTGCACTCACAATCAGCATTTGTGTTCTGGAAATACCGTGACATGAACATTATATACAAAATTTTCCTGTATGACGATCAGCCCATCTTAAATATTCAAGCCCACAGATAATTACGTTCACAAGTCGTCAAACTAATAGGTTTATCTTCAAAATGATACTACAAATGATAACATCTACATAATATGAAAAAGTGAATTATAAAAAATATAGATAAATACATTTTTATTGGTCACAGACCGACCAGATTACATAAATTTCTGAATTGTAAATTGGCTATCAACGTACCGAACAAGATCCACCATTTTTGCAGTATCCTTCCTTACACAAAACAGCCTCACACATGACTCCTGAGTATCCGGGCTTGCATTGACATGTATAATTAGCCTTTATATCAGGAAGGCATGTCCCTCCGTGCTCACAAGGCTCATATTTGGTGCAAAAATTTATCTCTGAAAAAAAAAGGGAAAAAATAAGTATGTATACTACAACATATATATGTATGTTCATTGTTTTCGTAATTATGTAGTTGATATAATCATTTAAATATTTTTAAAATCTTTTATTAAAAAGTTTGTGAAACAGATTTATTCGCTTATTAACCTGCAATGGATAAAGTTTTGGAACGGATTTTTTATCCGTATTGCTTTGACGGAAAGCCACATTTTTGAGTGTCTCCCTTTAACAACCAGGATATTTAGTATGTACTGTATATTTATCATTGATATTGTAATTGCCTCTTCAATAGACCATAGACATCAACAAATCGTTGGGTGCTTTAGAAAACATAGGGCACTTTCCCTATCGGCGCATCTGTTCCATGATGGAGTTGCAGATGTGCTGCATTGTGTTGTTTATATGTCTGTCACGATTTTCTTTGATTTTACCAATCAACATGCAAACAGATGCATAGAACATTTAATACGCAACTACGAATTACAATTAAAAATATGATGAAGTAAATAGTTTGCTACATTGATCAAATAGGTGATCATGTAAGCAACACTGCAAGGGACAAACTTCTTCAAATATTTGATATGAAAAGTTACGTTATAGATTTGTGGGCGTCAGACGAACCCATCAAGAGCTACAATAGTTGCGTTCTTATTGCAAAAAAGAAGCTGACACTTTGACTTTGTACAACAAACAGTGTTTTGACAGTTGGGCGAGCTGCACCTGTGCACATTTTGATCTGCCGTAAGGTAACACATTCTGCAGATGTGTTTCTTCCTGTTGCTGGGAGAAAAAGAAGAAACATACGTGTACCACCCGTTTCTAACTTGTAAATCAACGCGATAATACTACTTTATGAAATTGATTACTTTTCCAGTAAAAGAAAATAGTTTATAGTAAAGGAAACAAAAAAAAAACTGAGTAAAATAGAAGGAGTTATTGAAAGGCTAATCTGAGAGTTAGGAATAGTGTTGAAACCTACATGTGTAATCTCTGTCATCAAAAAGAATGCTATTGTTAACAGATTATTTTATCATTTGAGATAAAAGCATAGTCTTGATATCTACTAACAATCACAATCATTGAATCAAAAGAAAAAGAAAGAAGCTGATTCATACAATTTGGGCAATAGAAAAAGTAGGTACACACATTTGCATTAATTCTTCAATATATGCAATCTTTGTTTATACGATCAAGAAAATCCTGATATATTATAGTTTTTGATTAAAAAGTGTGAATTCCACTTTAGAATTAACACAATTTAATTTAGTGATCGACAACATTTTCATTAATCCATCATTAGAAACAACACAGCGTGTGCTGCAAGACTACCCATAGACAGACGCTTGCAGTAACAATGTCATTCATCAATACCCAAAAGGCTTTTATCGGTACAGTCTAGGCACTCCAACACTTCCCATTAAGACTTCTGAATGTGATTTTAGTTGATGTTCATTGTTAAGACTGTCGAGTTTTGACCGCTTTAAATGTTTTTATTCTTGATTTCACGACCATTTTATGAGTTCTTAAATTTTCCCAAAACCATCACCTTATCACACGCTTAAGTTTTAAGGGTACTACATGGGAATCCTGATTAATATACTCTTGCTGTAAAATTACATGTTTATTGATTAAAAATTTGTTTTATTGCACCAATGGCGTAATTTATGCAATTCACCCCTTATTTGAGCAATTTTTTTTTAACCATGATTTACAACAAACCATGGTCACATGACAACTAATTTAGTCCATTAAGTCCATTAGAGGCCCTAAATGATAGCCAAGGGCTTTAAGAAACCCCTCAGATCGTTATGTATTACAAATACCATATATGAGTGCAAACCAGTTCTAGCAGTATTGAGTATATATGTTAGCACGAAAACGAAAATCAAACCAAGTATAGGAACAGTCAGCTGCTGGTCAGCGTCACTCACATCGTGTAAATGATTGGCTAACAATGTGTTAATTATTGAGAGGGATTTTGGTGGTTTATATTTAAAAAGACAGTCAAATTATCTGCTAGAAGAAATGATATCCTAGCTTAATAACGCACGAAATGAAGGGTGTAACGGAAAGTGCTATCTTTTTCAACTTCATTGTTATAGTGTTATTTAAAAATACATTGGTTATAGCTTATCCTAAGTTATGATAGTTCAGAATGATGACAAGCCAGTGTGGGTGACGAGAATCCAAAGCGTACCCGTTGATACTAAATAAAGAACCAAACGTCATATCAATTATTTACCAAGTAAATGGCGTAATCTACATTGACAAGAAACAAATGTATTATGTAAGTTCGGTTGAACTTTTTACATTATTCCTTAAGTAATGAATCTTTCATGATTGTTAACACTGACTCACTTCCATGCTATAACACCTGTATAACATGCTTAAAATTAAGACAAATTTACACTAGTTCAAAGAAACCATCATAAATCGTAGAAATAATTAAAATGCATGAAATTAATGGTGATATTTTATGCATTTTGAACTTTGCAAGATGAGTTTTGCTTCTAAAATAGGCCATGAAACATACTTAAGATAAACTCATGTGTTTCTGAGATTATCATCAACAAGCAAAACTCTTAAATACTTGATTTTGGAAACGCTAATTAGAATACTAAAAAAGTGAACTTCTTTTTTTTTTTGTAATTTTGAGGAGGTCATATCTAAACCGTATTTTCTTTAGCGGAACCGTAAATTAATATTACAAACGTGTTATATGTAAAACTGCATTAAAATGCATTATAGCTAGGAGTAATATTTCATTAAAGTCGAAATGTTTTAGTCATAATTAAAAAAATATTTTAATAATCCCTGAGACTTTGCTTTATGTTTCGTAGTACAGTATTCTACACATCAACTTGTTACACAATAGTAAAGCGGGCTATTACAACTATATTTTTGACACATAAAATTATAGAACAAATCTATACATTTAAAAACAAATTTGTTTTAAAATTCATATACCCTGAAGCCTACATATCCAGTGATGTGCATGATACCACCGATCTTGTTAAAAAATCCTCCAATGTTTAATGAAAACGTTGGTATTTTATTATTGGTGGTGTTAGTTTTTAGCGGGGCAACATGATAAACTATCTTAAGAAGTTAAGTTATACAAAATATGAAGTATTGAGAATTTGTTCTAGAAAATAAATGAACTGCATAATATATATCTCATCAAATCAAATAAGCTTTATTTAAAGTCGGCAAGGTATGTAACAAAACAACATAAGCTCTTAAAGAGCTTTTATAACCGACATATAAGGGATTCATTAATTTTTTTTTATTCCAAACTGTTTTAACAGCTACCGATATTATTTATAATTTTACATGTGTTATGAAAGAGTAATCAAGGGGACCAAGGTAGCCCTTTGGGATGGAACCCGCTTTACACACTTTTATGTCACTTGACGTCGATTTTGAAAATGAAATAAAGGTGTTTTGGGGTTCTGTCTTCATAAAACGGCGATACTTTTTGCACTCATTAGATTGTTAAATAACATGATAAAATGCATTTTTATTCATTAAAAATGTTTAATAATTTATTATTAGTGTTGTTGTTATATTTTACAATCCCACACTTTGTGGTAAAACGTCCTGCTGGTCAACATTTCGAGTTATTTACATGTTGTGTACTATATACAGTTTTGTACAAACCTATATCACAATTTCGACCCGTCCAATCCCCGTGACAGATACACTGCCAGGGGTTATGGCAGTAACCATGACGACAGCCTGGTTTACGGATACATTGGTCACATGATTCACCTTCCCAACCAATTAAACAACTGCAAAAGTAGTTTGTTTACAGAATGTATAGATGCTGTAAATTTGTTATTTTATACTAAGCAATACTACAAATTGATAATGAATTTAACTGTGAATTGGCAAAGCATATTTGTCAGAAGGGTAATATATTTTTTGAAAAAAAAAAAAATTAACCCACCGGTAGTCGTTTCCGCAGCACGAATGACATTGGTTATTATCCATAACGATACATATCCTTTATTTTCCTTCCTTGAAAACACCAATCAAATGACAACAATTCATGTATAAAACCAATATACTGGGTACTTACCTACACTGGAATGGTTCATAGCAGATCCCATGAGACATATTACATTTATCCCAACACTTTGCTGTAATAAGTAGAGTATAAAGAGTATGCACAAATATAGAATGAATTTCCTTAAGTAGATAAAGTGTATTGTGCTCTATAATAATGGTTTCTGTATTTTGTGTTCATTATACAAATGTAATTAAATAAAGCTTAAATTCATTTAACTATAGAACATATTTAAGCTTAGTACCATGGAGTATTATTTCTATAAATTCAAAATACCATATCATACAGAAATTGAGGGTTTTGATATGTTGTACACGTGTTTCAAGGAGTAACTTCTCATTAGCAGCATTAGAGTCAAATGCTTAGGAAGTTCAACATCCAAAAATAAGGAATTTAGGGGGTTTAAAATTTGGTGCTATTTTATATTGAATAACTAGTAAAGTCTGCTTTTAAACTTACCGGTTTGACAGAATTCGCCCTCCCATCCAGGTAAGCAGAGCTTAGTACCATCTTGGTCACAAACATAATGACCAAAACTGTCGTTTCTGGGCCGACAAAAAATCTCACAACCAGATCCAAAATAAAAATCGTCACATATAACTCTATATGAGTATTGAAGTACTTTATCATTTGATGTTGTCGTTTCTGTGTACCAAAACGACGGTGGATGTAATGTCCTACTAACTATACTTCTAATAATGATTGGAGAGGAATCTGTAAACACAATATAGATACAAGTCATCATAACTTATGACAACTGGGAACAAGGCATATTGATTCTGTCATTAAAACTGATGCTAAAGAGACACGCACAAACTTTAACTGGCTGCAGAATTCAATATAAGGAAACAAATGGTAAGCATTTAAATGAATTAACTAGAAACTTTGAAAATAATTTCTTTGAAGGTTGATTAAAAAGAATATGTCAATATCCTGTGCATTATACACTTGTAGATCAACGACAAGGTAAATACATAAGTCTTGTATTCTCGAAAACTATCATAAATGATAGAAAACTGTGGTTCTATCTTATTTTTGTAGACAATGTCACATGTAAAATTTGAATTATTAATTATTCAACATTATTTTGAATTTTCAAAGTATCTGTTTAATTCACTGACAGTTGTCTTTGGATATCAGGAAGGGTATGATATGTGGCCAAAAACCCTCAAATCTAACTATTTATTACTGATTCAGAAATCAGTCTGTCATATCTTTGGGTTGTTGCACTTTTGATCAGATAAAACTTATGTAGATTGTGTAATGAAATTTGCACTTTGCAAGAGTCATTGTTTTTGCTTTGGTTACCTTAACTGGAAGATGAATGTATGGTTTTTATTAATATACAGATGTGTATACAGAAGAGTTATAGTAACATAAAAATACCGAAGAAGCTTCGTTTGTTCGGTAGATTTTATCTTAACATTGTATCACCCCGACCATTTGCAGTATCTGGATTTTACATGGAATGGTACTTAAATCTATACTGCAGAAACTGGGGAAACAGCTTTGAAGTTACCAAACATCACAGATATATATTTATACCAAGCTTTCATTATAAAATGACCAGATAATCAATTAACAGATCAAATCCACCCAAAATGAGTTTTCCATTTCCTTTAATAATTTCTCCATGACTACTGCAGATTGATTTCGTAAACAGATTAGATTTACATAATAATAAAATGCATGTTTCCGATTTAAATATAACACTTAATAACACTTAAACACAACTTAACAAGAAGTTTTTATTCTGTTTTGAATAGTAACTCATTTATTACCAGATGCACGCCCTGTCTATCAGCCACCACTATTGATGTTTCATTCATAACTGACTCTTTGAATAACAATTTACAAACATCTAATGTTCAACAGAGTTGTAAAGATAGGATAAACTCCTTCTTACAGGAAATTATTAATACCTGATTTCATTTTTGTAAAAATAATCAAGAGATTGTAAATGCAAAACGTCCGTCAGTGTTTACAAAATCATATAATTCGTTCAATTAATTTTGAAAGGACTCAGACGTTATGAAATCCCATACAATCTTCCATTTTAATCTCTATCATAACTTTTTCATTCAGATCACTAATTAAAACCCCTCCTATTATATTTATCTGTGTCAATAAAAATGTAGAATTTTCTATTTCAACTTCTAGATGAATTATCAAGATACGTGCATTTCAAACTGTAGTCAGATTCGCCTGAATCCCTATGATTACAGACTTTACCCAAATGGTTTGTTTTGAATTCACATATACCTTTCTTTCTTTATTGTTCTTCATAAATTTGAAAGAGTAATCAAGGGAACCAAGGTTATAGCGGTAATCAAAAGAATATAATCCAGGGACGAGGACCAGACATGGAAAACAGACATACACAACAAAGAAGATACAGTTTCTAAAACCATACACACAAAGCAACAAAAGCAAATGAGCATCTCGAACTGATGTGGTATGCAGTACGTTGGCGAAGCAGAACAACCTTTCAACAGGCGTATGAATGGTCATTGCAGTGACTACAAATGCAAACTAGATCTCCCTCTAAGTCGCCATCTTAGATCCGCCGGACACAAACAGGAAGATCTTCACAACATTGTTGTTACGATCATAGAACACAATAAAAACTGGTCAAAATGTAAAAGAGTATCCCGGGAAAGCTTTAGATGAAGAAATTGCAAACAACTTCTCCAGATGGAATTATCGAGAAAAAATAATTCATTTTTAGGTCTTAGTCTAAGGCTGGTACAGAACTACTTGCTATACATCAATACGCCGTACTACTATATTTGGACTTTTTATTTCTTTTTTTTTAAATTGTTTTCCACAGTAAATTGTCACTTTGATAAAAAGACCCTCTTTGTTATTTTCATTCAGGCTCCTTATCAGTTGCTTATGTGAGCCTTTGATAAAGGTACAATCACCCACAGCGTACGTGATTCAGCTTCTGAATCTGTTTTGATCTTGAACTTTGTGAGTTTTATGCTCGTGAAGTTTTGAGTTTTATGCTCATATAGTTTTATGAGTTTTATGCTGAGGAAGGATATCAGTTATCCGATATATTCTAATTAAATTTTACCATCTTCTGGTGATGTTAAACATATTTAGACGTTTATTTAATTTATTGTTATGTTTCGCATCGTTTTTAACGATCCATCACCCCGTAAGAGTGATTGTTGACTGTTATATTCGCTACACTGCTCTATCGGTTCAAATTGATACAGAGAAGATAACATAAGAATAGAAGGGTGTGAAAAATTCTTAACGTTGTTAGAACTGTCAAATCTGCAAAGCAAATTTTTGGTCGTTCACTTCGTGGGACTCGAACTCGTACCGATGTGGCATCAGTAATTTTTCAGACCCTTCTATGCCTACGCTATCTTCCCAATATCAATTTTTCCGATGTAGCAGTGTAGCGAATAGAGTCGTCACATTCTGAGACGTTTATATATATGGTATGTTGTGGTTGTTTTGGCTTGTTATAAACACATAAGATGTCATGTGACTCGATAAGAGTTCAGAATAAAAGTCAAGTAATAATCCTTTCGCTAAATAATGCAAAAACAATCCTCTTAATGAGAGGTCGTAAACGCTTCATATATCAAGTAGGGTTTGAACAATTTGTAAAGTAAATTGACAGTATCTAGTCAAATGGATTGGCAAGGAATAAAGGTTAATTACTTGCTTGGCAATAAATCTTTCAGTTTGTTTTAACATTGTATAGTTTTTGACGCGAGGAAAGTAAACTCTGATAGAATTTCTTACCGTTTAATGTAATTGATTGATCAGCATCATGTCTTGCATCAACTACTAATGTAAACAATGCCTGCAAAAAAAAACACCAAAGATTATCAATGAATCGACCAATGTCATACCTGATAGAAACGGGTGGTCATATCGTACAAAATAAAGGCGAAAATTTTACAATCTAGTGGATTAAACTTTACAAGAATATCGGCAAAAATACTGAAATGCGCAGTGCCAAGAAAATTCTGCCCGTATTTCAAAGACAAATCAATACCGATTATTTCATATCCCTATACTTCACCTATTGCATCAAAATTTTTAATTATAAAAGGTCATTGCGGGATCTCGACTTTGAGGCTAAACCACCTGACTGTACATGCAAAAACTCTCCATTCAAATATGGTCCTTCTGGTCACGTCGTTACGGGAGATCATGCATCATAGAAAAAGAATCTCTCTGTAAGGTCCTTTCTAAAGATCCCAAGTTCCGTGAACCATGCTCAATAGATTGGAATTATAACTTTTAAGTTCTTATGAATGCCATGGAGGACTACAAGAAAATGGATAAAACAAGAACAAGAAAACATTGATTCTCTGTCATAGTGGGTAAATGCCGTGAGGTCTTTAATTTTGACACGTATGAAAGTTTTAAGTCAGTCAGTGAGTGTCAATGCTACATCAGTTTTCAAAGACACTGATGTCTACACTGTCTACTATACCTGACAAACATGTTCACAGACAAAGCCAAAAACAACATTGTTTTTGTCTGCAAAATATATTACATCCAATATATATCATCAAAGGTAGACGAAGAAAATAAGAGCAATAATACTAAATATACTGCTACCACACTCTCCAAAGAAGAGATAGTGGAAAACAATAAATCTACGCTATCCTCTGTTGGTCTCTCTACCAAAGATGATGATTGTGATCTACTGTCGATGTACTGGATTCCTAAACGTCACAAGAATCCTTTCAAAGAACGGTACATAGCTGGATCTGCAAAATGTACCACCAAACCTCTTTCAAAACGTTTAACTTCTATACCCATAGCTGCCAAAGAAGCTCTCTAGTCCTACCACGACATTAGTTACTCCTGAAGTGGTATTAATTCAATATGAATCCTGAAACATTCGAGATATCTTCTGGAAACCCTCAATTAAAGATAATTATCAGAATACAACATCATTAAAACCTATAATTTTTCAACTCTTTATACTTCTTTTCCCCATACTTAGTAAAATAATCCCGACTCCAAAACATTATACATCGTTGTTTCTCCAAAAAAAGACGGTACACTTAGATACAAATATATAGTTCTTGGTAGAGATTCCATGGTACAAATACATTAAAAAAATATAGATCCAAATCATCTTCCAAATATGTTTTCAAAATGCCGGAAAGTTTGATCGACAACACATGTGTCCAGTGAGGTGGACGCGTTTTTCAACAAACGGTCGACATTCCAATGGAAAAAAATTGTAATTGTAATCAGCTAATTGCAGACATATTCCTTCATTCTTATGAGGCTGACTTTATAGCGGGTCTGATCCAAAAGAAAAAACATCGTTTAGCTAGATCCTTTAATCTCAGTTTCCGCTATATAGACGTACTATCTTTAAACAATCCTAGATTTGATACATCGCATCCGCCCTAAAAAATTTGAGATAGAGAATACTACAGACACTGTGAAGTCAGCTTCATATCTTGACCTTCACTTATAGATCTATGGTAAAGGAAAACTATTGACCAAACTATACAAAACGGGATGCCATTTCATTCCGTATTGTAAACTTTCCTTTCATCTGTGGCAACATCCTATTCAATACCTGTCTATGGAGATTTTATATCACAACTCATACGTTATGCCAGAGTTTTTCGGAACTACACAGACTTTTTTTTATCGAGCTAGACTTTGGAACAGGGTTATGTTGCTACAAGATTAAATTCATCACTACAAAGATATTATGGTTGTCATCATGAACTCGTGGATCGTTACGGCATATCCATCTGCACTATGAAAATTGATTTGTTCAGTGTGCCATAGTTTTTCTTTCTTCTTTCGTCTACCCTGGACTTGACTTTTTATGAGCAACACGGCCGGTGTTTCTAGAAAAGTAAAGACGCTTACCCTACCTGTGCACCTGGTCCATGCTACCAGTTTGTTGTGGAGTCCGAGTTACTCATTTACTATTGTTACTTTTTATGTATTATTTTGTTTATTTCATTATCTTTGTTGTTTATGTCTGTTTTCCATGTCTGGACTTTGTACCTGGATTACATTCTTTTGATTTCCGCTAGAATCTTGGTTCCCTTGATTACTCATTCCAAATACATCAAATTCCAAAAACACAGCCTTAGCATAATTAGTGAATTAGACAATCTTAATTTTCTGCAAATGTAGTATGTAAAGGGAAAATCAATTAAAGATCAGAGAGAGGTTTTATGTCACACCACCATGTTTTTTTCCAAAGAACAAGCATGCACATTTCAATCGTAACCAGGTTTGTTGTTGACAGGTGATAGCAATCCGGTCAAGTCAATCTTGACCTTCCAAATATGAGTGCTAAACGCCGCTAGAAGCATAACGTTTCCTATGCGATCGACGGCTTTTCATTTATATGGTACATAATTTCTTCATTACTTGCTCAATGGTTTCATATAAATTTATAATTTCACAATTTTCAATATTAATCCCCAACAGCTAAAGTAATTTGATAATTTGGCAAACTTATTTCCATTAATTAAACTTGAAGTGATTAAAATGCATAACTGAAGTATGTTCAACTATTTAACTAATCTTCACTGAATGAATATCCAATCCAATATTTACATCCTGCCATTATATGAATCTGGTCAACTATCTCGTCAAACAAGACAAGAGATTATCTGTGCTCTTGTAATGCAGTTAACAGAAAACGATCAAATGGTATACCAGACGTGATAGATAATTATTTAATATGATATATGCTTGCATCTTTTATAAATATTTTTCTACAGCACTGATACGCCGAATAGAAGTTACAGAGTTCTATGTTGACACTGTATTGATGAAAACAGTATGTGCAATAGGCGTCAACAAATATTAACAGAACCATATACTTTTTATATTATACGAAACATTATAAATAGAATTGTAAATGTAAATAATTCATAAATCTCTGTCTTCTATGTTGTTGCCTTTGCCCTGCTGATTATAATAATCTTAAAAGTGAAATAATAAGTCTCGTTTAAATTCACTATTGCTACATAATCAATCTTAATCTTTTCCCTTCCTACAGCTTAGACATTCGAACTTCAGCCCTAGGTCATAGGTCATTTGCAATACAAATAGGAGTGGATTTGAACGTTAACGTAAATGAGTCAATCGAAATAGTTAACTGCACCCTGATACAATCTCTGCATTTTTTACACTGCTCTGCATTTTTTCTCCATTAAAATAGTGAACAATCGTGAAGTAACAGACACACCAAGAAATCTCCATGGGATCTAAATTGTGCTCTATATCATTTTTGACATTTACAACACTTCGTAATGAGAATAATTTTTCTGATAACCTTTTTATCAATGACAAAGTGGCGATTTAATTTGTTTCTTATTCTATACGTTACGTAAATGTACAAAAAATATATTCTTTAAAAAATATAATATGTGAATTGTTGCAATCTTAACATTTAACCCCATATCTTATCTATAGTTTAGAAAAAAATCAAACGCAGTTTTTATCAATGACAATTAAGAAGTAATAACCCTGTGCACCTTTTGAAATTGGACATATCACATACTATAGGTTTACGTGATTTTAGTTCACTGTTTAATCTCAAGTTGAGCGGGTATAATCGATTGGAAGCAATAAACAACTAAACCACATTAAATGAAAACGATTATACAACAAAAAACATAAATATATTTTAAGCTGCATTATTTACCCGGCATGATACTACTAGATAGTAATGTAAAATCAGAAGTAAAAATTACCTGGGAATGAGATCTGTTAAAATATATCCTTGAAATTCATTATGATGATTAAATTAAGCAGTAAAACTAGAATTATTCATTAAATTAATTTCTAAACATTAAATTGAAATCTACAACATTTAATATGATATAACCAATAACAGCAAAGTGGCAGAGCATGTTTTTGTTAGAATCAGGCAAAATGGGAAACATTAGAAATATGCATGACAAAACACCAGCTGTCTGGCAATATGATTTCACTCAAAGATGTTTTCTCTATTTTAAAAAGACCATTATTTGATCTCTGTGTCACTGTTTTAATACCTCAGTTTACCAAAAGGATATGGAAAATTTTGTCTTTTTTCTTTGACTTTAATTGTGCAAAAAGTCAAATTAAACTTTCACAATGGTGGTTTTGTTTATACCATGTTTCACCCACTGCCTGATTCCTACAGATTCTGACACCTAATAGCATTGAAAGTATTTTATAATGTGGAATTTGATCAAACATTTTCAAAACATTTAAACAGTTTGTATTTGCTTTAAAAATGTTCTCTTGAAATTCACATCAGCTCGATAACATTTTGAAAAAAAATAACATATCAAGTGATGAAGTTACAGTAAATTGCATTATTTAATCAAAAGATATATATGAAATATGCAAGAAGAATGAAAACACTCCAAAAGACTTATCTGCTTTCAAACTGACGATGAAATACGACGGAAATGAAGTCTAATGATAATTCATGGCTTTTTGTCAAAAAAAAAACTCGGCTATATTATTCAAGATATATCCACAGGGATACTTGCCTTTAACAGCTGTGTGAAACGGCAGTATTAAATTGGAAAAATGTAAAAAAAACAGAACACCAAATTCTCTCTTAAAGTTTAGAACTGTAAAAATGCCCCGTCAACCAAGGTATGAAACCCAAGTTAATTTTGTAGCATAAGTTCAAACCTACCGGCCATGAAAATTTGAAACTCATGCTCAGTGAAGAAGAGTTGTCTGTGAAATTTTTTCTTATGTCATTGCCACCTATGACTCTTGAGGTTTTGTTCCCATATATACAATCTGGGTCATCTGAAACTGCTGACGTGTACTGTAGAAGACATGAAGTAATGAACGTCCTGCACTCATCTTGACAACGTTCGTCAGACATAACATTACAGCACGTGCCATCTAATCGTCTGCCGTTTGGGTTGAACACTGACGTAACTACCATTTCAAATATACCTGATGATAACACCTGTCAACAAGAAAAAAAAACTTTGAAGCTGTAACTGTGATATGTCACATAGTTGCTATTACACAAATTAAGTTGAGACGTTTTGCAAATACAGGTTTGAGTAGCAAAAAGAAAAAAGACTGACGTAATTTATTAAAATTTCAGTGTGTTTTTGCAGTAAATAGGCATGCCTTATAACAGAGATGGCCATGGTGTAATGAAGGTAAACTGTACGTAATGTGAAGACATATATGCGTAGCATTATTAAGTTTAACAATTGAATAAGCAAATATTGACAGTCCGAAAATGTACTTTGGCAAGCATTTTGTAAAAGACATATCCCTCTTGAATGACTGTGAAATCAATTAGACTTGTTTTGGCATAAAGCATTTAGCATTTAAAAAGACCCTAATGGACCACCAACAAAAATGGCATTTTGAGGTAGTAAAAATTATGGTTCAATAAGATATTCGATCGTATTTTTTTTTGCAGTTTAAACAATGGCGTAAAAATTTGAACTCAAAAGTTATGTTTCGAAATACACAAACGAAGCACCTGCTTATCAGTCACGAAAGCATTTGATTTCTGTCTCCATTAAAAGTATCAAAACCACACCATCGTTTTAAAACCACGAAGGACGTTTGTATAAGCAAGGATACAAATGTTATTGATAACCGTCAGCATTTCAGTTAGACATTCGCTTTTGATTGACGTGTAGTAGATATTTTGCATCTATTTATTACGTAATGAAGTAATCCAAATAATCAAGTATACAGATATCGCCACCCTTTCACAACTTTTGTTGATTGTCGTTCATAACTCTCAAAATATATCATTCAGATTATGACTGGACCACCAACAACTACGGTTCGGCTACACGTATATCACCGTGTGAACTCCGATTTCGTCACTTACCAAAACATGCAACAAAATCAACAAACGTGTGTCAATATGCAAAAAAATATGTGTATCTAAGTATTTGATTTAAAAGTTTTGATTCAAGATGGTAAGATTAGTCAAAATGTATTTCAAAGTTATTAACACAGATCATAATTCAATTGAAAGTCTTTTATATTTGTCCTTTTCAGTCTTAATGCAGTTTTCAATTTAAAAATGTCATATCTTAATGAACAAATCGTATTTCATGAGTTTCCTGAGTTTCTTATAAGGTACTTAAATGTGTAGCAATAAAGGCCAATATCATTGTATAATCAAGGATAAAAAATGATATGAAGCGCTTGTACAGTCAGTGTTTTGACCAGATGATTTAAAAAAACAAGTGTTTGAGATAATACAATTACAAAAACACCAACACTACAGTTGAAAACGTTTAGCAAAATTCATATGTTATGTCAGAGCCTGCCGAAGCTTCAAGAATCTTGTGTAAGGTGCTTAACCTTATTTACAAATAAGCTATTAAAACAACGTAATCTTGTAACAGGTATACAAAGCTTTTGTGATTACTTTAAAAGTAAGATGAAAGAAGGAAACTACGACACTGTTTTATCACATGAGCAACTCCGTAGATTTTTCTAGAAAAGCAGAGGACGCTTTCTCTTCCGGCACATCTGTTCCCCTTCCAGATGTTAGTGGAATCCAGGCACCCCATTTATTGATTAATTATTGTTGGTATTCAATGAGTTGATTTGTGTTTTCATACTGTTTTGTCTGATTTCTTGGTCTAGACGCTGTCCCCGGATAATGAATTATTCTAATCAGAACTCTTTGCTTCTTCTTTTATTCAAACAAACTGTTTCAGACAATGGCTAAATAAGTAAATAAATCCTTAAAATAGATGTTTCAAACATTTTACTCCCCTGGAATGTATAAGCAGTACAGTAAAATGTGGATTTTTTTACCACTTTTCACTCTAAAATGCTGAAGAGAACCTTCTTTCAAGTATGTTATGTTGTGTTTGAATAATATCACTGAATCTATCAAATCTTTTAGAATCCGCATTTATGTTTGATAATTCATTCCGCTTTGTGAGAAACAAGTGTAAGAATGACGATAAACTGTAAGCATGGATGAAAATAAGTTGAAAAGAGGTGTTGTAGTACACTTATCCAGTTATAACGATTCTTGTGTCATTGCGGTATCAAATACATTGACCGAAAATCACAGTCGACAGCCCTTGTAGAGAAGTAAATGAAAATAAAACTAACTAGAAGTTATTGCAACCTCTGTCTTTGATAGCAGCTAGTGTAAGGTCTGCTCAATATATAAAAAATTACCTCCGTTACTAATTAATGAATGTTATGCTACTTACAGACATAAATGAACTAGGTAATTTGGGGTTTTGTTTGCAAATACGACAATATATTTGTCATGAATAACAGACAGTGTTTCCACTACTTTGATGACTTTTGAACTGCTAGGAAAACGAAAACGTTTAAACGCCCAAAAGAATTTTTAATACCCACTTTATTTTATAAATAAAGCTTTAGTAGTTTTTACACATTTTAACAATCGGATGCATATTGTAACGGTTGTGGTGTCTTCTCTATACCATACAGAGAATTATGAATATTATAGACATCTATTTGTTCATACATTTTTAAAGTAAGTGTTCTAACCCTAGAGTTCAGAGTAGGTATTGTAAACATTATCAAACTAAAGATTTATATGCTACAAAACAAAATCATAACGGATAACTTTCTTAAGAAATATCGCACATCAGCAATATTAATTGAAAAAAAAAACATGGTAGACTGCCTTGTTTGAACATACATATTATACACGTATATATTGTGAAACATTTATGGCTAGAAATTGTCGGAAGTGACTTACTTCGGAAATGACGTACGCAGTTTGGAAGAGTAATCAAGAGAACCAAGGTTATAGCGGTAATCAAAAGAATGCAATCCAGGGACAAAGACCAGACATGGAAAACAGACATACACAACAAAGAACATAAAGTAACTAAAATCTTACATACAAAGTAACAAAGGCAAATGAGCAACTCGGACTCCACTAAAAACTGGGAGCATGGACCAGGTGCACCGGTAGTAATTGATTGAACTTTTTACGCAGACGTAGTGTGGTATTGGAAGTCCCTCATATTCCCGCGTTGGTCTTTTGCGATATAACAACAAAGCCGTGCATTTTTTTTTGTGCTAATTTAGTTATTTCATTTTTTGTGTGTATCTGTTTTCCCGGTCTAGTTTTTATCGTTGGAATATATTCTTTTGATTTCCGCACAAATCTTGGTTCCATATGTTTTTTTTTCTGCCCACAAAATCACCATTTAATGAATTAAAGATACAGCAAAAAACAATTAAACATATAAACGAGATTCCATAGATATTACATGCAGAGGTGACAATCATGTCCTTTAAGGCATTGTGTACACGTTTGTATTCAACGGGTTAAGTATCAACACTTATCACCTGTGTGGAAAATCATAATATTTAGATAAAAAAAACAATGGAAAAATGTTGTCATTTCACGTACAAACTCTTTCATGTTAATATCATCTTTCAAACATGATACTAGATGTTGCAAATTCTCTGCAATTGCACTCAATATTACTTTTAGATATTAATTACGGGGTAAACAAGACAGTAAAACTAGCAAATGGAAAATTAACAATATAAATTCAGGCTTATAACAATCATATACGACATCTATCTTCAGTAATGAAGGTTATACTTAAACAATTTAGTGATATACAAAAGAAATTAATCAGCCTTATTTATTGAAGTTATCTACAGTTTAATCAATTTTGCAACTACTTGTAGCAAAGACATGCATTTAAGCATGTTTTTATATTATTAGACGATATTTAACGGAAGAGAGAGAGACTTTTAATGTATAATATATTTCACTTCAAATCGTAACTACTGTTTAAATATATGATATGCTATCTGAAACGAACCAATAATTAGCTATAAATTAATATAATTCGAAATCAGAAGATATTTCAAGATTCTAATATTTATTTTTCTTCCACACATATTTTTTTAGTTTTCTGTATCTGTCTCACATACTCAAATGCACTCTTAGAACGTTTATAGAAAATTGAAAATAGTAAATAGTATACGAAATGCGAACTTGTATTCTATGCACGAACAAGCTTCACAAATGTTAAATGAACTATCATCAGTTTTCCAATTTAATTAGAAACTATGGCAAATGAAATAAATTTGAAATTTAATATCCTCACCCAAGACCACACTTCAACTTCTACACATTCACATTGAATATCAATTCACGTCAGTCCTTTTTAAAATGGCACAGTACTAAGGAAGTTAAAGCAAAAGAATCCATCATGAGAACAAAATTCAAAGGTAGAGTCAAGGTAAAGACAACAAGCTTTCATGACATTGACTTCCAAATTAAACATTCAAAACAAAAGAAAACCTGCAACTAAATTTTAGTTCAAACGATCAGTTAAACAAGTATAAAGTTTTCATTTATTGCTTTTGTTGAGAATTGAATTCCTTAATAAAAATATGTTTGCAGTGTGACAACTTATTAACTTGTAGCTGTAAAAGCCAAATGTTCTTATTTGCTTAACAAACTGAAACAAGTCTAGCACATAAATTAAGATATCAATAAATTTAACAATTCAGAAATTGCCTTTCAATATTTCATTGTTCTGTTTCGTACTTGTGATTTCCATATCTTACTCAAAGTGGTTACAATAAAACTTGAAGAACATAGACGACCTTAACAAGTACAAAACTACACTCTCCCTTTACAAAACAAGTCTTAACACTCCTCTTTCTGATCCCACCTCATCATTATACAGACTTGGTGCCATCATTTTGGATATTGGTTTCCACAGACTCTTTAAACCACTTTGTGTGAAAAAAGTGAAGAAGATGACGAAAAACGATCATTTCTTCCACTACCGGTTGTCAACAAAGGTATAAAGGCTAGAAACCACTAATTCCACTTCTCTTAGGCTTCTATACTAATTTCACAGTATTCAATGGCTTCTCTGGACTTTACCTTAACTTTAACCTGCAGGGGACTATATATCAGCATGATTCTACATATGTCAGCTCACAATCCTCAGAATGGCATGTGGGGTTAGCATACTTGCAGTGCAGTACTGGTCACCGGAAGTGAAGGGTCTATAAATAGCATGGGAAATCCCAGTGTTTTCACAAGAGAGGGGTATATATAGAAATCATTATGGAGATTAGGCTTCACATCACAAGAAGCAAAATGCACCTATAAATTGTACAGAAATGTTTTTCCTTTCAGAAACTGTTTAATTTTTTTAAATAAGATGAGAACTTTTTTCAAAGCACTATGAGGAACAGGGGTAATTTCTGCGTAGGACTATTTTTGCGTACGTTCCAAATGCTCATTGGTTGAATTGGTGGTCTGTAACCTAAATGCAATTAATTTAGCGAACATCCTCCATCACAAAAACGTTACCAACAAAATTCCCCCATATTTCAAAGACAAATCCATACTAATTATTTCATATTCCTATACTTCACCTATTGCATCCAAAATTTTCAATTATAAAAGGCTATTGCTGAACCTCGAGATTGAGGACTTCAAGGCTAAACCACCTGACTGTTCTTGCAAATACTCTCCATTCAAATATGGTCCTTCTGGTCACGTCGTTACGGAAGATTTAACCGTCATCGAAAACGAATCTCTGTTTAATATCCTTTTTAAAGGTCCCAAGTACCGTGAACCACACTCCATAAATTGGATTATAACTTTAAAGTTCTTAAGGATGCCGTCAAGGACTATGCAAGTAAATGGATAAAACAAAGAACAAGAAGACATTGATTCTCTGTCAGAGTGGTTAAAGGTCGTGAGGTCTTTAATTTTGAACCGAATGAAAGTTTGACGCAGGTCATTGAGTGCCAAGGCTACATCAGTTTAGCAAAGACATTGTCTACTATACATAACAAATATATTGTCGTACCAGCAGACAACATTGTTTTTGTCTGCAAAACGCTTTACATCCAATGTTTATATCAGAGGTAGACGTAGAAAATAATAAGACCTATACTTATACCACACTCTCCAAAGAAGAGATTGTAAAAACCATAAATCTGTGCTATCCTCTTTTGGTCTCTCTACCAAGGACGATGATTTTGATTCACCGTCTATGTATTGGATAACTATACTCCAAGAGAATCCATACAAACAACATTTCATAGCTGGATCTGCAAATTGTACCACCAAACCTCTGTCAAAACTTTTTGACTTCTATACTCACAACTGTCATACCGATTCCTCATACTTTGTAAGAAATAACTCCGAATCATCTTCCAAATATACAGAGAAAAATGAGAAAAATACAGAGACAAAACGCTTGAATTTTTAATCGACAACATTTTGTCCAGTGTGTTGGACGTGTTTTTCAACAAACGGTCGACATTCCAATGGGAACAAATTGTGCTCCTTTACTTGCTGACCTATTCCTTCACTCTTATGAGGCTGTAATTATAACTGATCTGATCCGAAAGAATGAGGCCCGTTTGGCTAGGTCCTTTAATCTCAGTTTCCGCTATATAGATGACGTATTATCTTTAAACAATCCTAGTTTTGGGGATTTGACACATCGCATCTACCCCCAAGAACTTGAGATAAAGGATACTGCAGCCACCGTGAAGTCAGCCTCATATCTTGACCTACGGTAAAGGAAAACGACCAAACTTTACGACAAACGCGATGACTTTTCATTCAGAATTGTAAACTTTCCTTTCATCTGTGGCAACATCCCTTCAACACCTGCGCATGAAGATTTTATATCACAACTCATACGTTATGCCAGAGCTTTCCGAAACTACGCAGACTTTTTGTATCGCGCTAGAACTCTAACAAATAGGCTTCTGGAACAAGGTTATGTTGCTACAAGATTGAAGCCATCACTACAGAAGTTTTATGGTTGTTATCATGACCTCGCAGATCGTTATGGTGTATCCATCTGAACCATGAAAACTGATTTATTCAACGAGTCATAGTTTTCCTTTCCTCGTTTGTCTACCCCGGACTTGACTTTTTATGAGCAACTCGACGCTTATCCTACCGGTGCACCTGGTCCATGCTCCCAGTTTTAGTGGGTCCGAGTTGCTCATTTGCTTTTGTTACTTTGTATGTATGATTTTAGTTATTTTATGCTCTTTGTTGTGTATGTCTGTTTCCATGTCTGGTCTTTGTCTTTGGATTAAATTCTTTTGATTACCGTTATAACTTTGGTTCCCTTGATTTCTCTTTGATTATTATTTATTTTGGAAAATGCAACCCCCACAATGATATCATTACTGTTTTGAGATTACTCATAGCAACTGTCCAGGTTAAGTTGGCAAACTGAATATTGTACATAAGAGACTTCCTTTGCAATCTTGTTAACATACCGTAGCAAAGAGCAAATGGAAATTGAAGCTTACCATCAAAAAGGTCTCATAGCAATGTGTTATTAAAGAAACTACAGCTTTTAAGTCGACTTTGATACTCGTAAGCCAAACAAATAGGAAGAAAAAGGACAAGATAACAATATATACAATGCATATTGGAATCGTAAAAATATCATTTTTTCACCAAATTACTATACTTTGGAAAGCTCTAATGATCATCTATGTCATCATTGCACATACAAATATATATCTAACATATGAGAAAGAAATGTATTTCGAAAATGAAAATATCCGACTGTTTGCTGATTCAGACGGTTTTTATTTGTATATTCGTCAAAAAATATCAAAAGGAAATACACCCGCCTCATTTTAACCCTAATGAGAAATTAAAAAATTGGAACACAATCATATTAATTTAAAACATTCAAAAGAGTTTTAGATTTTATCAACATTACTTATTCAATTATATCCAACAAGCTCCTTCTTCAGACTATATCTTTATGTTAACTGGACTTCAAATAAATACAAACGATACTTATTACTTTCTTGAGATAAAGAAAACAAAAATAAAATACGTCTCATTCCGTTATCTTTATGTTAAAGTATAAAAAGAAAAAGAGTCATAATTCTCCATTGAAATCAGGAAAAGTCAAGAACACTTTAAAATTTGACACGATTATAATCATTTAAACTTATAATGATTTTTTTTTTCGTTCAAAAACTTAAATGCTACTTCACTTATTTTTTATGCAGTGAGGGTTTACTCCCAGTTCCCTTATTTGATGTTGAAATCAACTGCAGCGTGTATGTAGTCAGCATTTCGTCGTCCAAATCATATATAAATTAGAAGAATCTTTTTGAGTCCCGTAATAAATTCTATGAATACATTTTACGGGGTTTACCGGAAGGTTCCAAAATGTCAAATTTTAAATTCCTTTATTAATGACAAAAAATGTCGTAGTCCAAACATCATTTGGTACAGACTAAACAAACTGGATACACTGTTAACGAAGCTCACTCATAAAGACATGCATCCCATCCCAAATAGCATTCTTAGTATGGTCAAAATATAAACAAAGTTGTCAAAGAGGAACTAGATGTCGCTAGAGTTTAAAATAGAATTCCGCGATACGACATATCAATATAAAGAATGCAAAACAGTAACAGAGGAGATGTGGACGGTCGAAAGAGTAATCAAGGGAACCAAGGTTATAGCGGTAATCAAAAGAATGTAATCCAGGGACAAAGACCAGACATGGAAAACAGACATACATAACAAAGAACATAAAGTAACTAAAATCATACATACAATGTAACAAAAGTAAATGAGCAATTCGGACTCCACTAAAAACTGGGAGCATGGACCAGGTGCACCGGTAGGATAAGCGTCCTCTGCTTTTCTAGAAACACCCGCCGAATTGCTCATAAAAAGTCAAGTCCGGGGTAGACAAACGAGGAAAGGAAAACTATGACTCGTTGAATAAATCAGTTTTCATGGTTCAGATGGATACACCATAACGATCTGCGAGGTCATGATGACAATCATAAATTTTCTGTAGTGATGGCTTCAATCTTGTAGCAACATAACCTTGTTCCAGAAGCCTATTTGTTAGAGTTCTAGCGCGATACAAAAAGTCTGCGTAGTTTCGGAAAGCTCTGGCATAACATATGAGTTGTGATATGAACACTCCATACGCAGGAGCTGAAGGGATGTTGCCACAGATGAAAGGAAGGTTTACAATTCTGAATGAAAAGTCATCACGTTTGTCGTAAAGTTTGGTCAATAGTTTTCCTTTTCCATCGATTTCTAAGTGTAGGTCAAGATATGAGGCTGACTTCACAGCGTCTGTAGTATCCTTTATCTCAAGTTCTTTTGGGTATATGCGATGTACCAAATCTCCAAAATTAGGATTGTTTAAAGATAATATGTCATCTGTATAGCGGAAACTGAGATTGAAGGATCTAGCCAAACGATATTCTTTCTTTCTGATCAGATCAGCTATAAAGTCAGCCTCATAAGAGTGAAGGAATAGGTCAGCAAGTAAAGGAGCACAATTTGTTCCCATTGGAATGCCGACCGTTTGTTAAAAAAAACACGTCCACCACACTGGACAAATATGTTGTCGATTAAAAATTCCAGCATTTTGTAAAAATCTTCCTCTGTATATTTGGAAGATAATTTGGAATTATTTCTTACAAAGTATGAGGAATCTCTACCAAGAACTATATATTTGTATCTAGGTGTACCATCTTTTTTGGAAAAACAACGATGTTTAATGTTTTAAGTCGGGATTTTAACTGAGTATAGGGAATAGAAGTATACAGTGTTGAAAAATCATAGGTTTTAATGCTATTATATTCAGATAATAGTCTTGAACTGATTGTCTCTAAAAGATCTTTCGAATTTTTCAGGATCCACATTGAACTAATACCACTACGGGAGTAACAAGTGTTTTGGTAGGACTGTAGACCCTCTTTGACAGTTGTGAGTATAGAAGTTAAAAGTTTTGAAAGAGTTTTGGTGGTACATTCTGCAGATCCAGCTATGACACGTTGGTTGTATTGATTCTTGTGAAGTTTAGGAATCCAGTACATAGACGGTAAATCACAATCATCGTCCTTGGTAGAGAGACCAAAAGAGGATAGCACAGATGTAAAGAAAAAATAAAAAAATTAAAACATGAATCGAAAGTAGAACGGACGAAGTTCGAGATTACTTTATTCTTCCCGGATTTAAAATGGTACAATATAAAAAATTTAAAACATGAATCGAAAGTCGAAAGAAATGGATGACTCTTATCATTTAACGGGTTGTCGGTTGTCTACCCAAATGTAGAATATCAAAAGCCTTTCTAAAACTACAAAAGAAAAATTTTACAGCCTGGATATGATTTGTTATAATGATCAAATTTGACCTAATTGTTAAAATTCTATGTCAAAGATAACTAAAGTGTTGAGTTGTGTACTCTCATGCTAAATAACAAAATAAAAGGCACGATTTGTAACGTACACACTGATATACTGACTGATCACTAAAAGGGGCGTTTTCATCATTTTGAGGTGGGACCCAAATACACAGCATTAGCTAAATTGTTTTCTATGAGTAAAAGGAAAATCACGATACTTCTGTAAACGGTATGTTCATTTGTTCATGACATGTTATATATTTTCATGTTGCAACTAAAATGCACATCACCATTTTTCTTTCATCCTTAAAACATGGAAGCCTGTATGGTATACCCGATTTCTAGTTGTTTTTCTTTCAAAATAAGTCTGAATGTTCGATTAAATTCTGTCTTGTCGAAATTTCATGAGTCAGATTATTCTCTTATAAGCCAACTTGTCGACCTGTCTTAGTAAATCATTTGCAATTTATCCTACTTTATATGAACCAAATGCGTGTAATATATCATGACGGCTTTTTTGGCTATTGTTTAAACCACATGCCCATATCTAGAAATCGGGTGTACCATACAGGCTTCCATATTACTAGTATATGCAATAGGTGTGATACCCTGTTCTAGATTGAAACTTTCACTTTTCCGATCGCATCTGTTTTCTTCTTGTTAATGATGAACACTATAAGTCAACAAGATCTGGATCGTATTAGATACTACAATTTATAATTGTGAATGTCACATGATTTCCGGTTGCAACAAATAATATCATTTTGATAAAAGCATCACAGGTTTCTGGTAGTTACCTTATAAATATATCAGTAGGCATGGCTACTTTGTATTCTGTTTAAAAATAATAGCAATGCCATCATCTGATTTGATTTCTGTTCAAATCGTCATTTAAAAGTATTGCACCCGTCTTACTTTTATCTAAAATATCTTATTACAGAGTAAATTAAATTGAATTTAAGATCTAAAGAAAAAATATCAAATTAGACTGAAGACAGAGTACGGACAAAAGACCAAATCATTTGATAACCATGAAAAGTGAAAAAAAAAACACACAAAAAAAAAAAAAAACAAAAAAAAACCAGAAGACCTCCGAGAGAATGAATCTGGGTACACCGAAATCCTGTAACCATTTACGTTTCTTTCTATGTTGAACACATGAAACCCACTTGAAGCCGGGATTAGCCAATTGAATCACAATGGAGACTTACTGAAAACCATTTAGTGATCTCCGTATATATTTATTATCTTTATAAATGGTATACGATGGTGCATTCGGGTTGTTACGTTTCGCAGTATCTGTTCCTTTTTCAATCATATATGTCGTGTGTTCAGATTCAAATTTGTAATTAACAGATCCTTTCTGGTTTCTTACTATCTGTAAAGTTTTTTTCAAGAAAGAAAAACCAAGATAATAAATTTTGGCATTTTAAAGGAAATTTACTTCTCTCGATACTAAATATTGCAAACCATGTCATAGCGGGCATAATTCCTTTCTGTCCATTTCTATTTTCAAGAGGAAAGAAAAGAACTCACACACTGATTACAATTCAGGATTTTTATCTTTCAATGCAATAAATTATATAAGGATACGGTATATAACATTCGCTCGATATAACAAAGTATTTTGTAGAGATATTTTATCTAAAGTAAGAAGGTCTATCTTTTACCTAAAGTAAGAAGGTCTATTTTTATCTAAAGTAAGAAGGTCTATTTTTTCTGTTCTTGTTGTTAAAGAGACATTAGTTAAAATTGGTAATTTTACCCCTTGCGATTAAAGTAGTTGGTAAGTGCTGCTCTGCTTTCAGATATTTGTATGGACGATACAGATTTCTAAAGTAGATATTTTCGGTATTACAGTACATTAAGCGACAATAGGCGATGAAATGATTACAAAGCAAACCTGGACAAGAGGTGAGATTATTCCACAAACTGAGCACTAACTACTTTACAAAAAAATGGCCATTCAAAAACTTAACATTTAACAAATTGATAATAAGGGGACGTCTTCTTTTCATCATATCTACAAAATTTGAATATAGCATGGCTTCAAAGAGTAATCAAGGGAGCCAAGGTTATAGCGGTAATCAAAAGAACGTAATCCAGGGATAAAGACCAGACATGGAAAACAGACACACACAACAAAGAACACAAAGCAACTAAAATCATACATACAAAGTAACAAAAGTTAATGAGCAACTCGGACTCCACTAAAAACTGGGAGCATGGACCAGGTACACCGGTAGGGTAAGCGTCCTCTGCTTTTCTAGAAACAGCCGCCGAGTTGCTCATAAAAAGTCAAGTCCGGGGTAGACAAACGAGGAAAGGAAAACTATGACCCGTTGAATAAATCAGTTTTCATGGTGCTGATGAATATACCATTCAAAAGGAGTAAGTCGTTTGATTATAACAAAATAAGAAATAAAAATAAATAAAAATAATATAAAAACAGAAAGAAGTGATTATATGAACATTAGTTTTTCCTAAAAGGTTAATTTTGCACGTGTTTGTCATCCGTTTAAAGAGAATATATATAAAATCCAACTTTGTGTCTTAATCTAGACTTACAAGCTAGACCACTTTCTAACAATATTAATGTTGAATAGATATGTTGGTTTGCATTATCTAGGTTGTAAACAATGAAGGAAATAGTCTTACCTGTGTAATTAATGACAATATTATCACTCCACTAGTTAGAGCTCCATCCATAATCTGAATTCACCATATCATAGTTCAATTAGCAGTGTCATAGCGTATCTAAAATCAAAGAGAAACTTCAGTTACTATACATCGATAGCCTAAAATCAGTAGGAATACTTTAACCACGGTATTATATTATACTCTCGTTAGCACTTCTGTTAATCGAAGTCACACTTTCAGAACTAGTGGTACAATCTACCTGAAATTATATAAGGACCGATGGCAGTGACACAGTTTGTATTTTTTTCTAGGTTTGGTGCGTTAAAACCTTCAAAACTTAAATACAGTAACAATTTAAGGAAAGGTGTATGTGTATCAGTAATTTGTGATATTTTCCTTTGAAGTACACATATTGATAATGCTTGTCACAGCATACTGGTCTTGATACAACAAAAAGGTCAGTTTGAAACCAGGCATGCGTGCAAAATCGTAACGTCGCAGTGAAGATGAATTTTGTATTTTTTAATATACAATAAACGCAAATAAAATATTACATATATATTACCGATAAACAGAATGTTAGGCAATAGTTTTTTAAGGCTTTCTCATGGAATCTTAGGTCCTCCCTAACGGGCTCGAATTGAGATACCCGTGACAAAACCAGAGTCAAAACCCAATTGCCCAAAAATCTGTATATATCATGATTAAAACATGTTATCATGAAGTTGACCAGCAAAGCAGTTTGAGCAAACAAAATGTAAAAATCATGAATTTTGCGCATGTCAATAAAAAATGATAATATCCTCCGATGTAGTGTAAAGATGTTCGTTAACAAATTCGTTTAGAAAATTACTGACCGAAATCATTCAATATCCACCTGTTATACTTCCTATTTTAAGTTTTTTTTACTATTTGTTATTAAATACTGCAGCTTCAATACACGTCGTCAGTTCTGTTCTATCTGTCTATTTAATATTATTACAGACTGGTTTGTTTCATAATCGCTGTTTTCTCAGCACAATCTACAATTAACTATAGTTGTATTCATTAAAGTTTCATTAGGTCTATCGATACAGCTTATCTGCAGTGAACAGAAACTAATAGTGATCAAGAATATTCTTAATGAACACATTCATATCTGTTAGATTTACAGTTTTTTATTTTTTTTATTTTAAGTCCCAAACTATCTTAAACGACTTACCGTAAGTAAATGTACTTGTAGAATCTTTCTTTAAAATCAGTTTAAAACCAGCTGTAATTTTTGAACTCGTCTGACTTGTCAATAATTTTAACAAATAGCTGTTTTGCTAAATCCTGAGGAATAATTCGTTTATTTCGTTAAGCACATTGTCTTTGAGGTCTTTGAAAACAACATTTTAAGTAAGATAAACACCCACTAGTTATACTCTAACAAAAGTGTCAGCTGTGACCAGAATACTTTGGCTTGATGAAACATACGTTAACTTCCGCTTAATGCTGTATCTTCATTTGGTTGTGAAATCGCAATAAATTAAGAGGTTCCTCCCACGGATGTTAGCAACAATCAAAGCTTGCATATTTTAAAACACTTTGAGTTATATTTCTATTCATCGACTGAAACTTTAGTTTTGTAATGCCTGTCAATGAAACATTTTTAAGTTCACAAAGTCAATAAATGAATTCGTCTCATCAACTACGCTGTACTTCTGACAACAAGCATGTCAGTGCCTATAGTAAATTAATTCATGAAATCATATTTCCTAAGGCTTGTCGTAGTACCTTATCTTAAACACAAGAGCAATTTTCTTCTGGTTAATTATCAGATCAAGTTTAACTAAGATAATTCATCAGTAAACTTCAATTTTGTAAGGTTTATAAATTTCATCACGATCATATATTTGAAAGATTTATATTAATAATTTAAAAACACAAATCTATTATATCACTAGACATGATATTTATCAAGCTTGTCCATCATTGAAATTACGTTAAGACTGTCAGCGTATGTCTGAAGCATAATTCTACAAACTACTTCTGGACACTTACTGAAAAAACGCAGTCAGTTCTTAATAATCTACACACAAACATATTGTACAGACATTTATGATATAATTAGAGACAAATATAATAGAGGATATCTTTTTTTTAATTATTGTTATTTTTTTTTAGTAAAAATACAACAGTGTTGAGGCATGCATAGTTAAAATACTAAGGCAACGTTTGGTCGATGGTATGTGAAGAGTTGGTATTGTAGCTACTATTGTTTCCGGTGCTTGATGTGTGTAAATCTTATTCTTAAAATGAATATACATAGATTTTGAAGATAAAAACATAAAGATGTTACGAAAAATACGTTTGTTTTCATAAAGAATAATAATCATAATAAACAAATTCTAACTAACTTGTTACATGAAAGCAAGAGTAAAAAATAGCAGTTCAAACCAACATGTCATTCCATCCTTTATTCTAATCAAAATTTATTTTGTTTGGCACAATAGTGGCATGGAATACCTTTGATACGAAGGAAACTATTAATTTGTTATATTGTGGGAAATATTTCAGAAAGTCCGTGTTAATCGGTCTATAAAACGCCCCACCATTCAACACTCTTACATAATACGTTGTAGGTTCTTCTACATTATCTGTTAGAAAGATTATATATAAATTGAGGAAATAAGTTGTTGCATTATAAATACAATTATCACATTTAATTAGTTATTATTCCTTCTAGTTTGTTTCCAATCACTGACAACAGTGGCGGATATAAAGTTCTGTTTTACTATTTGAATTACCACTTTTTATGCTATGAATGACAAATCCTTGACACTTCATATTGCTGAACAACATAAAATAATAAACAAAGACAACCCCTCCCCCCCCCCAAAAAAAAATGCCAATATGGGAAAGTACTAATTCATCATCTGATTCGTGTTATCCGTGAAACGTTGGCATTACATGAACACACTTTTTGGTTTTGCGATACAATAAAAAGTTGTTTGTATAAATATTTGGACATAGTATAGTATATAGTCGTATATAGATTGTGCTTATAATATACAGGTTTGTGCAATTTAAATTTCTATAATAATTTCCAATATGTATTCAATAACTCTTTGTTTCGTTTGTTCCTTTGTGTTCAAACGCATGGTGTTTATTATTAAATTGTGCTTGTTCTCCCCTGTATTTTCTTCGTCATCATTCCAAATGTTTTCAATGAATTCAATATCAGGAAATAATTATTGTGCGAGTTGTAATGACTTTCTACATTTTTTTTTAACTGCGACTCTGTTTCGTTTTTGTTACTCCCACTCAATACATGAATAATATAATTTGTGGTAGCTATTGAAGAAGGAATCTCCTGCTTTATTAAACCTAACGACTACACCAAGTGGGTGTTGATATTTTACAAGAAACTTGTAGTCTACAACATCTAAACAAGTTATTAATTCAGGATGTCATGAATGGCAGACAGATGATAGAAAGAGCTATGGAAATTAAAAGTTGAATTGTAAATTGTAAAAGTAGATCACATCGAGAGATTAATATTGCAGATCTGCTAGTATCAACAAAAAACTTACGTAATGGCTTCATTAACAGCGCAATGGATAAAAAATAAGCGTTAAATGTCATCTTTGTTATTCAAAGACGTTAAATAAAACAATAAATAGTAGTAATATATAACTTTACTGCACTGAATCTCACCTGGAAATTGAATAAATCATTACGAGTCTGTCGATGATATAGTCATTTATTTAAAAGGTCAATAGCCTGTCTAATGCGTATGCTTAAATTTTCTCAGGCGAATGACAACAGATGAAAAATTTAAAAGAAATTCCAAAATAGAGAAAGATTCAATGTTAATCAAGGTTTATATGCCACTTATTCGTGTTAATATTGCGGTAACCTCATTGATCTAAATAACACCCGTTTCCTATCAGTCATAAAATAAATCAGACATGACATGAGTAGATTTGTATATAAACCCAAAGGTCCACGCTCAATGTTGTTTTTTCTCACACAATAACCATATTCCAGACATAATTCCATCCCTTTTCTCATAAGCTCGCTAGTTAAAATTACTTGCAATGCCATTTGACTCTTAAATAGTTTACTAATTACTAATCTAAAACCAGAATCCCCCTTTCCAGCTATCCCAATTTCATCATTGAAAAGTTCTACTTCTGACCAATTCCAATGCTAATAGCCTTATTCCCCCGTTCATTTTTATATGCATAAACTGACAAAATTATATTTATGGTTAAGGAGAAACATGCAAAACATAAGACATAATATGTGATATAAACTAATAAGGAAACTGATGACAGGCATAGCAATATCAATTATATTGTACATATACGTTTCATATAAAAATATATAAACTAGATAATGCTTTCCGTATAACTTTTGAATACATATATTTGCATACGCGTCATATGCATCATACAAAACATTAAGCATTGAGATTGAGATTGAGGACTTCAAGGCTAAACCACCTGACTGTTCTTGCAAAAACTCTCCATTCAAATATGGTCTTTCCGGTCATGTCGTTACGGGAGATTCAAGCATCATCGAAAACGAATATCTGCGTAAGGTTCTTTCTAAAGGTCCCAAGTACCATGAACAACGCTCCATGAATTGAAATTAAAACTTATGGACGCCATAGAGGACCACGCAAGAAAATGGATGAAACGAAAACAAGAAAACATTGATTCTCTGTCAGTGTGGGTAAAGACCGTGAGGTCTTCAGTTTGGAAACGAATGAAAGTTTTAAGTAGATCAATAAGTGTCAATGCTACATCAATTGTCAGAGACCCCGATGTAGCAAACACCTTGTCTACTATGCATGACAAATATGTTGGCGTACCACAAAACAAAGCTCAAAACAACATTGTTTTTGTCTGCAAAGCATATATCATCCAATGTTTTTTTTATCAGAGATAGACGTAGAAAATACTCAAACTACACTCTCCAAAGAAGAGAAAATCATAAATATGTGCTATCCTCTTGGTCTCTCAACCGAAGACGATGATACCGTCTATGTATTTGATTCCTAAACTCCACAAGAATCCATACAAACAACGCTACATAGCTGAATCTGCAAAATGTACACCACATCTCTTACAACACTATTAACTTCTATACTCACAGCTGTCAAATAGGGCCCTCCGTCTTACCACAACACTTGTAAGTCCCGTAGTGGTATTAATACAACGTGGATCCTGAAAATTTCGAAAGTTCTTTTGAAGACCCTCAATTCAAGATTATTATCAGAATATAATAGCATTAAGACCTATGATTTTTTTTAAATCTTTATACTTCTATTCCCCATACCCAGTTGTTTCTTAAAAAAAGATGGCACACCTAGATACAAATATATAGTTCTCAGTAGAGATTCAACATATTTGTCCAGAGTGGCGCGATTTTCAACAAACGGTCGGCATTCCAATGGAAATAAAGTGTGATCCTCTACTTGATGACCTATTATTTCACTCTTACGAGGCTGACCTTAAAGCTGATCTGCTCGGAAAGAAGGTACATTGTTTAGCTAAATCTTTTAATCACAGTTTCCGCCATATAGATGACGTATTATCGTTAAACAATCCTAGTTTTGGGGATCTGACACATCGTATCTTCTCCAAAGAACTTGATGTAAAGGATACTAGACACTGTGAAGCCACATATCTTTACCTTAGAGATCGATGGTAAAGGAAAACCATCGACCAAAGTTTACAACAAACATGATTACTTTTCATTCCATATTGTCAATTTTCCTTTCATCTGTGGTAACATCCCATTCAACACCTGTCTATGGAGTATTTTTCTATCACAACTCATACGTTATGCCGGAGCTTGTCGGAACTACACGAACTTTTTGTATCGCGCTACATTACTAACAATTAGACTTCTGGAGCAGGGTTATGTTGCTACAAGATTGAAGTCATCACTACAAAAGTTTTATGGTCGTCATCATGGACTCATGTATCGTTACGATGTATCCATCTGCTCCATGAAAACTGATTTTTTCAACGTGTCTTAGTTTCGTCTACCCCGCAATTGACTTTTTAAGAGCAACTCGGCGGGTGTTTCTTAAAAAGCAGCTTAGCCTACCGGTGCACCTGCTTCATGCTCCCAGTTTTTAGTGAGTCTTTGTCCCTGGATTACATTTTCTTGATTTCCGCTGGAATCTTGGTTCCCTTGATTACTTTTTCTATTAGAGAATCGGAATTTGTTATTTCAGTCCATTCCTGTGCGTACAAAATAGTTTCATGAATAAAGATCCGCCAAGATGATCACACCAATTGCATACCTTGTATTTAGGTTATATTACCTTTGACTTTTCAGTTGGCGTTCCTCTGAGACAGGTTGAGTTTGAAAACGCTTCCAAACCCACGCTCAATACACCAAAGCGTCAATTCATCAGCCAAGCTGCTTGTATGGTATCATCTGGCCGCGTTCGGCTAGGTTCAGCAAACAACAATTGTTGGTTTTACCAACTTCAGCTTCTAAGAGAATCCCTGTCAGGAATAATCCTGCGAGATTCATAAAGTTGTTCAATAACGTAAATTCCCCAAATAATAATATCCTATTAACAGGAACTGTTTTCAGTATTCGAATGCAAAATGTATTCAGTTAAATATAGCACATAGCGCATGAAGCAATGGTTATACCTGTATAACATGCTCTACTAAACTTCACATCAGTCATCAACAAATGTTTTCATGTTTTAAAAAGAATCAAGGAATCCAGGGTTCAAAATTTATTTGACAAAAATCCAAGACGGGAAAGGAGTCATGGCCATAGCCACTACACGTCACCTAAGTTACATGATGTCTCCATAGATGGTCTCCATCATTTCATACAAAAACCTGTTGGATTTCATCACATTAGAACCAAACTTTATTCTATACCTCTCACTCTACTACACTCCCTTTACAAAACAAGACTTGACACTCCTGTTTCCAGGTGCACCTGGTCCATGCTCCCAGTTTTTAGTGGAGTCCGAGTTGCTCATTTACTTTTGTTGCTTTGTATGTATGATTTTAGTTGCTTTATGTTCTTTGTTGTGTGTGTCTGTTTTCCATGTCTGGTCTTTGTCCCTGGATTGCATTCTTTTGATTACTGCTATAACCTTGGTTCCCTTGATTACTCTTTCTGATACCACCTCACCATTATACAGACTTATTGCCATCATTTTGGATATTGGTTTCCACAGACTCTTTAAACCAGTTTGTGTGAAAAGTCAAGATGACGAAAAACGATCATTTCTTCCACTACCGTTTGTCAACAAAGGTATAGATGCAATTAATTTGGCTAACGTCCTCCATCACAAAAACGTTACCAACAAAATTCCCCCATATTTCAAAGACAAATCCATACCAATTATTTCATATTCCTATGCTTCACCCATTGTACTGGATTCCAAAAACTCCAAACGAATCCATACAAACAACGTTTCATAGCTGGATCTGCAAAAAATGTACCACCAAATCTCTTTCAAAACTTTTTACTTCTATACTCACAACTGTCAAAGAGGGTCTGCAGTCCTACCACAACACTTGTTACTACCGCTGTGGTATTAATTAATTATCTGAATATAATAGTATGAAACATATGATTTTTCAACACTGCATACTTCTATTCCCCATACTCAGTTAAAATCCCGACTTAAAAACATACACCGTTGTTTTTCCAAACAAAATTGGTGCACCTAGAAACAAATATATAGTTCTTGTTAGAGATTCCTCATACTTTGTAAGAAATAACTCCAAATCATCCTCCAAATATACAGAGGAAGTTTACAAAATGCTGGAATTTTTAATCGACAACATATTTGTCCAGTGTGGTGGACGTGTTTTTCAACAAACGGACGACATTTCAATGGGAACAACTTGTGCTCCTTTACTTGCTGACTTATTCCTTCACTCTGATGAGGCTGACTTTATAAATCATCTGATCAGAAAGAAAGAATATCGTTTGGCTAGATCCTTCAATCTCAGTTTCCGTATATAAATGACATATTATCTTTAAACAATCCTAATTTCAGGGATTTGATACATCGCATCTACCCCAAGGACTTGAGATTAAGGATACTACAGACACTGTGAAGTCAGCCTCATATCTTGACCTACACTTAGAAATCGATGGTAAAGGAAAACTATTGACCAAACTTTACGACAAACGTGATGACTTTTCATTCAGAATTGGCAACTTTCCTTTCATCTGTGGCAACATCCCTTCAGCACCTGCGTATGGAGTGTTCATATCACAACTCATACGTTATGCCAGAGCTTGCCGAAACTACGCAGACTTTTTGTATCGCGCTAGAATTCTAACAAATAGGCTTCTAGAACAGGGTTATGTTGCTACAAGATTGAAGTCATCACTACAGAAGTTTTATGGTCGTCATCATGAACTCGTGGATAATTATGGTGTATCCATCTGAACCATGAAAGCATTTATTCAACGGGTCATAGTTTTCCTTTCCTCGTTTGTCTATCCTGGACCTGACTTTTTATGAGCAACTTGGCGGGTGTTTCTAGAAAAAAACAGAGGACGCTGAGCCTACCGGTGCACCTAGTCCATGCTCCCAGTTTTTAGTGGAGTCCGAGTTGCTCACTTGCTTTTGTTACTTTGTATGTATGATTTTAGTTACTTTATGTTCTTTGTTGTGTGTGTCTGTTTTCCATGTCTGGTCTTTGTCCCTGGATTACATTCGTTTGATTACCGCTATAACCTCGGTTCCCTTGATTACTCTTTAAGAAAGAAATATTCAACGGTTAGCCCAAACAAAATAGACACAAACAACAGAGAATATGAAATAACCAAAATAATAACAAGGAACATGGACCGGTAGGATGAGTATCCTATGTTTCATAACCATGTTCAAGAAGTCTAATTGTAAGCATAACACAAAAGTTCTGCGTGGTTTCGGCAAGTTCTGGCATAATGTATGAGTTACCACTGATGAAAGGAAAGTTGACAATACGAAACGAGAAGTCATTTGTCGTGAACATGTAGTTAATTCATGAGTTATTGCTTTACCATTTCCCTGAGCAAGATATGTTTCTCCATATTTTATTACACTGTGGTTACTTGACATTGGTAGAACGAGCCGTTACTTATTTCAGTTAAGTTCAATTTGTATTGGTAGAAAATTGTACATGGTACCGTTTCAAACATTGCAGTAAAACTAGTATCCCAAATTGTCACTACTCTTTCTAAACGTTGATGTGAGAGTAGGGAGTGTTTTCTTTTGATCAACGGCACAACCGTTTATATCAAATTTATTTTGTACGCCAAAGTGATATGAAAGGAATCAATGATATGTACAAAGGAAATGGCTTCATAATCTTAAAGAAAGTTTTTGCCATTCTAATTTTTAAAATATGTCGCTACAAGCCGATAGAGAATAAGAAATTAGATTCTCTTCGATACCACAAGTAGTTGCAATTTTAATAACTTGGCTGGCAACATACCTGATATAATATCACTAATATTCAGAGAAACTGCAGAAACGATTTGAACAATCAAAAAGCAACTGATCTAATGAAGAGATAGCATTGTACCAGACAGTTTATGCTTTCAAAATAAATTCATCTTGCAGAAATCTATCTTCATCTGGAAAACGAGTTCTGGTTTTATCAAATATATATATACATCCGTAAAACAATCAGTGTTATCACGGTCAAACAAATTGTACAGTAGAGATTGTGATGGAATGGAACGTTAGAATAATACTACCTCACATAGTAAATAGCATAGTACTGATGTTAGATGATAAAATACAGCAGGGTCTTCACGTTAAGGGTTTTAGAAAAATGGATTGAGGATAGAGTAAGGATTGTAACTGATTTTCCATATTTTTTTTCTTTTTTAATGATAAAAAAATACTACTGTGAAAACAATTATCTTGTGTTTACATATCACTATGTAAGATGAATTGAAACTGTTGAAAGCTGTGTGATATACAATGTGCTCTTCGAACGTTGTTTTCTTCATGGGCTATTATGATAAAATCTATCAAATTTAATATAGAACAAAGTTAGATAAAGGATGTTCAAATATGATAAAAACAGAAATTTAGGTATAAAGGTTTCTTTTCCAAATATACGCCTACCCATTTCTTTTTTAATGCCTATCAATGGTAATTATGTTAAACATGTACCATGCTGGGGTAATTCCAATCAGCGAATCCGACCGAAACTTTGATACTCTATATTTTTTATATTTCTAATGGTAATTCATTTCATATTACAAACAGTTCAACAAATTTAAATTGAATTTTTTACGATTATTTAAAAAAAATAACTGAAATTTGAAATTAATATTTCTGTTCCAGGTGACATTGTCTTAAATAATCATATTTGTAGTTAAAAAGTAATCAATGGAACCACGGTTCTAGCTAAAATCAAAAGAATGTAATCCAGAGACAAAGACCATGCCAGACAAACACAACAAAAAACATAAAGTAGCTAAAATAATACATACAAGGTAACAAAAGTAAATGAGCAACTCGGCCTCAATTAAAAACTGGGAGCATGAACCAGGTGAAACGATAGGGTAAGCATCCTCTGCTTCTCTACAAACTCCCGCCGAGTTGCTCATAAAAGTCAAGTCCAGGGTAGACGAAAGAGGAAAGAAAAACTATGACATGTTGAACAAATCAGTTTTCGTGGTACTGATGTATACACCGTAACGATCCACGAGTTCATGATTACGACCATAAACTTCTGTAGTGAGAAGTTCAATCTTGTAGCAACATAACCCTGTTCCAGAAGTCTAACTGTTAGTAGTGTAGCGCGATACAAAAAGTCCCAGTATTTCCGACAAGCTCCGACATAACGTATGAGTTGTGATATAAAAAATATTTGTATCTACGTGTACCGTCTTTTTTGGGGTAACAACGATGTATAATGTTTTTGAGTCGGGATTTTAACTGAATATGGGGAATAGAAAAATAAAGAGTTGAAAAATCTTGGGTTTTAATGTTATTGTATTCTGATAATAATCTTGAATTGAGGGTCTCCAAAAGATCTTTCGAATCTTTCAGGATCCACGTTGAATTAATACCACTACGAGAGTAACAAGTGTCGTTGTAGGATTGGATACCCTCTTTGGCAGCTGTGAGTATAGAAGTTAAGAGTTTAAAAAAAGGCGTGGTGGTACATTTTGCAGATCCAGCTATGTATCATTGTTTGTATGGATCCTCGTGGAGTTTAGGAATCCAGACGTAGATCACAATCATCGTCTTTGGTAAAGAGACCAAAAAAGGATGGCACAGATTTATGGTATTCTTTGGAGAGTGTGGAGTATATGTCTTATTAATGCTGTTATTTTCCACGTCTATCTCTGATAATCAACATTGGGTGTAAAACGTTTTGCAGACAAAAACAATGTTGTTTTGGGCTTTGTCTGCTGGTACGACAACAATGTTTTTGCTACATCGGGTCTTTGAAAACTGATATGGCATTGACACTCATTGACCCACTTAAAACTTTCATACGTTTCAAAACGACCTCACAGCCTTCACCCACTGTGACAAAGAATCAATGTCTTCTTGTTCTCGTTTTATCCATTTTCTAGCGTAGTCTTCCACGGCATCCATAAGAACTTTAAAATTATAATTTCAATTTATGAAGCGTGTTTCATGGTACTTGGGAATTTCAGAAAGGACCTTACGGAGAGATTCGTTTTCGATGATGTTTTAATCTCCTGTAAGAACCGGAAGAACCATTTTTGAACAGTCATGTGGTTTAGCTTTGAAGTCCTCAATATCGAGGTCCTGCAATAGCCTTTTAAAATCAAAATTTTGGATGCAATAGGTGAAGTAAAGGAATATGAAATAATCGGTATTGATTTGTCTTTGAAATAAGGAAGAATTTTTGTGATGGAGGATCGTGGCCAAATTAATTGTATTTATACCTTTGTTGACAAACGATAGTGGTAGAAATGATCGTTTTTTCTTCCACGAACAGGTTTAATGAGTATGTGATCCAATATCCAAAATGATGGCCACAAGTCTGTATAATGATGAGGTAGGTTCAGAAACAGGAGTGTATAAATAATAATACTTCTGCAGTTTCCGCTCCTAATGTATATGTTGAACTCACAAACTCATGAAATGAAATATACCACTCAGAACAATGTTCCATAATAGCAAAATTTAATTCGTAATAAGCTTTCTGATTGGTGGTTCTCTTTGAGCAACATTTATCATTTTGTATATAATTTTGGCACCGTCAATCGGTCCGAAGTCCGCCATTAAAAATTCCCAACCTAAATGATTGGAATAAAAAATAAGATAATATGGAACGCTCCCGATGGATATTGGAGTTTGTTGGTGAAAGAAAAACTGTCGTAGTGGATTTCCCCTCTGGGTCGCCTGCTTATTACAGAAATTTTGAAATAGCACATACCAGGAACCCCTTTTAGCGGAATCCTTATTTCTCATTTTATGATTTTTACTTCTTCAGCATTTAGCTCCCTTCGGAAGCATAAGATCTAGTTTTAACATCCTGCTAAGTTATGATTACATAACCAAAATCCGGGACAATCTGCGCCTGATAATAATGCACAGTGCAGTTAATGAATCGTAAACTGTCCTTAAGTTGAATACATCGCATATCTTGGTAAATGAATTTTAAACAATCATTGATATATTTATGCAGTAACTCTATAATACAAAAAATAGCAGATACAGGAAATTGACATGTATACGGAAAAAAGTACACAACAATGAATATCTTTTCTTCTGGGGGAGATGCACCAAAACATGTACGAAATGACTTATGAAATGGAAAGAACCTTTTATTCAGCGATGAAATGTCAGATATGTTGAAATGTAACATGCAAAGTCTGGTTAAATGATCGAGTCTCGCTAAAGCACATCCGTTTCTTCTAAATATTATACTATACATCGAGTCACGTAATTCGCTATCAAAAGGCAGTGATAATGTTGAATGTGAAGGAGGAGCCGATTCTTTTTATAGGAAATGTAATGTAAAAAATGCATATCATATGTATTTACGTGAAAGAGATGAAAAGAACAATTGTTAAAAACATATAGAAACGTTTTACAACCGAACATAAATAGCTAAAAGGTGTACGTTTTTATTAAACTCGGGACAGAAAGTTGGAAATCTGAAAGAATTAGGTTTTCTTCTAATTATTAAATGACTGCTGTCTCGTAACGATCCATGTAAAATAAATAGCTAAGTGGAATGAACTTTTCAACAAAATTAAACTGGAGCCCAAGTCAATCTCTCTTATATGATTTATAAACTATTCTTGGTAGCTTATCAGAAAAGGATTAAAGAAAATTCGTAGTCTGGTATGTTGACTAGAATTTTGATTACACATTTTTCTACAGAAAAATTACTCTTCATATTATCAAAGGCAGTTCTACTACTAAATTGTACAAGAACATCCGTAAAATCTTTTTGAACCGGACAACTCTATTTGTTGTATATTTTGTATCGGTCCATCTTTTTTACTTGATATTTTTTTTCTTTTTTCTATCAATTCATACTTCTTTATCCTTTTTTTTTCGCACTGATTTACCGTTTTAGTTCCATTTACTCATTTACAATGTATATTTAGTTAACCAGTGTCCCAGGTTTTCATGTTGTTGTCTGGTTTGCTTTTTTTTTTCTTGCTTTCCTTGCATTTTGTCTAAAAAAATACACCTCGCCAACGTTAGTTTCCTTAATATCAATTAAAGTAAGTTATTCAATGCTCGTTAAAACTGATGTTGATATGAAAACGTTAATAATTTAGAGGTAAATATCTCAGGATTGAATTGCAAAAATTTCTCTTTTGACTAAACTCACTTCCAGAAGAATTTTTATCTGCAGTTTATAACTTAAATTTAAGTGTGAATTCTATGTTATTTAGTTTGTTCGGTTTTTTTGTTTGGTTGGTTTTTTTATGATTATTATTTTGTTTTGTTTTGTTTTATTTTGATAACAGCCATTCCATGTGTAAGTCTTACAGACTATTCCTGGTCGGTAAAATTGGCTTGTAATGTACAGTTTAGACTTCAGTATCTGTTTAGACTACAGTATCAGTTTATATTTCAGTATCAGTTTAGACTTCATTATCAGTTTATATTTCAGTATCAGTTTAGACTTAATTATCAGTTTAGACTACAGTATCAGTTTAGACTTCAGTATCAGTTTAGCCTACAGTATCAGTTTAGACTTCAGTATCAGTTTAGACTACTTTATCAGTTTAGACTTCATTATCAGTTTAGACTTCATTATCAGTTTAGACTACAGTATCAGTTTAGACTTCAGTATCAGTTTAGACTACAGTATCAGTTTAGACTTCATTATCAGTTTAGACTACAGTATCAGTTTAGACTTCAGTATCAGTTTAGACTATAGTATCAGTTTAGACTTCAGTATCAGTTTAGACCTTTTCCGTTCCATTTACTCATTTACAATGTATATTTAGTTAACCAGTGTCCCAGGTTTTCATGTTGTTGTCTGGTTTGCTTTTTTTTTTCTTGCTTTCCTTGCATTTTGTCTAAAAAAATACACCTCGCCAACGTTAGTTTCCTTAATATCAATTAAAGTAAGTTATTCAATGCTCGTTAAAACTGATGTTGATATGAAAACGTTAATAATTTAGAGGTAAATATCTCAGGATTGAATTGCAAAAATTTCTCTTTTGACTAAACTCACTTCCAGAAGAATTTTTATCTGCAGTTTATAACTTAAATTTAAGTGTGAATTCTATGTTATTTAGTTTGTTCGGTTTTTTTGTTTGGTTGGTTTTTTTATGATTATTATTTTGTTTTGTTTTGTTTTATTTTGATAACAGCCATTCCATGTGTAAGTCTTACAGACTATTCCTGGTCGGTAAAATTGGCTTGTAATGTACAGTTTAGACTTCAGTATCTGTTTAGACTACAGTATCAGTTTATATTTCAGTATCAGTTTAGACTTCATTATCAGTTTATATTTCAGTATCAGTTTAGACTTAATTATCAGTTTAGACTACAGTATCAGTTTAGACTTCAGTATCAGTTTAGCCTACAGTATCAGTTTAGACTTCAGTATCAGTTTAGACTACTTTATCAGTTTAGACTTCATTATCAGTTTAGACTTCATTATCAGTTTAGACTACAGTATCAGTTTAGACTTCAGTATCAGTTTAGACTACAGTATCAGTTTAGACTTCATTATCAGTTTAGACTACAGTATCAGTTTAGACTTCAGTATCAGTTTAGACTACAGTATCAGTTTAGACTTCAGTATCAGTTTAGACCTTTTCCGTGAATCAACTTAAAGCTTAATCAAACAAATAGCAGTTTTAAGAACAATCGCACTTTTTATCAAAACAAAATGGAATGTCAGTGAATGCCAAAGAATTTTACAAAGCTATAATTTCTATTCATGTCACAGTGAATTGGGAAAAAAACGGATTAATTAATCGCACATGTACAAAAGACTCATTGTTTATAAGATAATCTTTGTATTAAGCCTTAAGACAGGATGAAAATAGACATGTAATTTCATTTTAAAGCATGTTTATCTTAACATGCAAGCATGTGTGAGGTTTAACTTATTGTTTATAATGGGCAGTGGTTAACAATTAACTTCCATCAAATATCTGATCTATTTCCAATCCGTTAATTTCATTTTATCTAATGACAAAGTACAAAGAGTTGTGGAATGAAGAAAAATATTTAAACAGATGTTTAGTCATTGGAGCTAATTCTGAAAAATTTTCACGAGAAACAAATTTGAATTTGAAGGCTGATGAAATGATTACGAAAATGATCATATCTGAGATTATGTGAAAAAAGTATAATTAAAACAGAA
Organism: Perna viridis; assembly: GCA_037379345.1. Classification (NCBI taxonomy): domain Eukaryota; kingdom Metazoa; phylum Mollusca; class Bivalvia; order Mytilida; family Mytilidae; genus Perna; species Perna viridis. Next base: position 4,314,439 of record CM074520.1, read on the forward strand.
ATTACAGAACAAAATAGTTGGATTGCAAGGGTGGGGGTTAAAATTTGAAATATCAAAATATTTCAAAACACACAGAAGCATCCAAATAGGACAATTTAGTGACATCAAAATCCAAATACAGTGCTAAAATATAAAAACATGAATAGGATACTATCTGCATGCATATTAAAATACAATGTAATTATATAAAATATTTTCTTTCCATATAAAATTGAAAATACGAAATTCATGGCAAAATACACTAATTAAAAGCACTTGCAATATAACCTCCAACAGAAAAAAAACAACAACAAAACAACAAAACAACAACAAAAAACGGGGCGCTATCAAGAGGTCCGGAAAGGTATCATATGGCATGTTGAAAGAGTAATCAAGTGAACTAGGTAATAGAGGTAATCACAAGAATGTAATCCAGGGACAAAAACCAGCCATGGAAAACAGATCTACACAACAAAGAACATAGAATAACTAAAATCATACATACAAAGTAACAAAAGTAAATGAGCAACTCGGACTCCACTAAAAACTGGGACCATGGACCAGGTGCACCGGTAGGGTGAAAGGATACACACAATATGCTCTACTTGCAGCTTCAGTTGTTTTTTTTTCTTTTTTTTTGCACGCGGACTAAATAAATAAATAATTGAACATTTTCTTTTATTACTGCATGCTAAATTTCGATGTTATATATGCTCTATGTAACATTTAAGGGGACTAGAAAATTAAAGGGTACAAATTTTCTTTTAACCGATTGTCAAACAGATTGAAGTTTTTTTTCTGGTCTCATTGGTGAAACTCTTACAAACAGGAAATGCAGTTTTTTGTTTTGTTCTTTCCGGTTTACCGTTATCATCACTATTGTACATTTATCTAGTCGTTTATTGCAGCAAATGTAAGAATTTATATTCATGACAATCGCAGTGGCGGATCCAGGGGTGCAGGGGGTTGGCACACTTTGTCATTTTCATGTGTAAAATTGACAAAAAAAGGTAATTAATGTCCTAGCACCCCCTTCTTCTGACGAACCCCGGCTGGCACCCCTCCTTTTCAAAGTGTCTAGATCCGCTCCTGAATCGTATAGTCTTTAGATTTTTTCCCCGAATTAAAGGTATTCGTTTGACGTATTCATCAACATTTTCCTTATTTTTGTATACGTACTTGCGTTTATTACTATTAGCTTAAACATAATACTGCCGACTAACATTATTTCAAACTATGTAAGCTTTGAACGGTAAAAGGTGTGGTGTTTAATCGTGTTTGGAGTTTCTCCTGTATCTAAAGGGTTTTTAAGACTAATTAGATGCGAGAAAGTACTAGTTTTCTCTTGACTTTCTTGCTACCGGGCAAAAGTAAATACATGTAAACAGATACTACTAAGCTACTTACCATATTTCGGCAAACCTATTGTGATCCCTGTATCTTTACTTATATATAAATTTAGCTAATCAGTCACTGAATATGTAACAATAATTTCATAATCCGATATCAGGATAAAATTCTTAGTCTATATTTCGCATATCCTTAGCATGTCTACACGTGCCGTTCATTCTTTTTTCTACGTGTTTGTCTAAACGTCTGTCTACTCCCATGGACGACCTTATAATTTAAATTTTTATCAAAAATGCATCAAATTAACATTATTATTGGCTTGGCTCTTGTTTCAAATTATTTTGTTTTTCATTTGAATTGAAAAGAAGACTCTTGTCGGGTTTTTAATCTTGAAAAATAGATAAAACCTTTATCGCAAAGATTCTTTGATATGTCATTTGTAGTCCGACCATTGTCCTGACACTTTGCCCATTCATGAGATTAGACCAATACAATTGGGGGACTGAGTGCATAAAGATACAAGATTTAAAGTTGATCAACTGACATGTAATATTATACGTTTGGCTGACATTTGTCATCGAACTACACCACCCAATACTACACCACCTAATACTACACCACCCAATACGACACCACCCAATACGTGTTGTCTTTGATTAAATAGAGAGAAAAAAAACATGTCCAAAATCATCCTGTACTTGTAATTAACTATATGGAGTTCTGAATGTAACTTTTACAATTACAGTTTGCTAACGCAGTTGATAAATTCTCAAGGGTGCGAGTAAAAACTCATAACAAGATATACAATCTCGATATAGTAGTTAAAAATATTTTAAATGGACACACAAGTTTATCTGAAGCAAACATTTAGGATAAATATCTTGAAATTATTACAATAATTTTAGTCCTTTCTTTGTGACTACATATAATTACAGAGAGAAATTAACGCGCCAAAGGGCCTCTAGATCGGGGAAGTTAAAGTAAGGCTATGGTATGCCTTGTGTAAAAGACCAAAACTTGTCCACCTCTGATATCATACATGTATGCATATGAATTCAAAATTGACCGAGTTATTTATGTCTTAGCAGTGTTTTATTATAAATTCTTCCAAACAAATTATAGATAAAAGACTGCTAAACAAACGAATATACTTTAGTTGAACATTCTCTAAAAAATATACAAGAAAGCGATTTAACGACACACAATATTATGTAATTCTTTGCATGCATTTAACGGGAAATACATGTAATTGCCTTCTGTTACAGATCATCATTAACTCCACCCAAATCAATGAGTTACCATTCAGACATTTCTAAGGTATACAAATGATATATCTTGATCTGATGCACAGAGTGTTGACAGTAACTGGCTATTGTAGAGAAGTATCCAGAGAAAAATATACCATTTTGTAAGCCTGATGAAATTGATTAAAATGTGAAATGAACGTAACTACACGACTTTTATTATCGACTGTTTTATTAGCACCATTTACATATAACAAGATAAATAAAATCATAATAACAAAGACTCCCAAGAGTCTGATTTGTTCACCTTTTCAGATGCATTTTAATAAAGGGTAATCACTCTTGAAAGAAGTTGTATCATTTATACCTTCGTAAACGTTTTCCTTAGGACCATTTTATAAAATGAGATATTCATTCTCTCCTATATATGTAAGTTAAATTCTACAAAAAATAACATTTTATAGGCATTTCAAGAGCTTTATAAGGAGTTGAACTAGTGAATACTTTAGCATTAGCACCACAAGGGCACTAACTCTGGTAAGAATTTGAGATACAACTTTAACCAATGCGGTATAAATCCACCAAGTTGTTTCAAATGAGATGAATGATGGACACATGGTAGTACCTCAGCTGCATTTTATACAACAAAAACATGAAAAAGTTTTCCTTTTAACAATGAAACAAAAAAAAACACCCAAGTGAACTTAATGATAATGACACATTTACTTTAATCCAGACATTTGCCCTCTTTATAGTCATGTTATTTTAATAATACCTCCACTATAACATACATTGTATAACCTATTTTTTTTCTGCTGACAAAACTTATCGATGATTTGTTGAAGACGAATGGGTGTCCTTGAGCTGACAATATTCATCCGGATGGGGTTGTTAGTCTTTTGGACATACTAAACATATATATTTTTACAATCAGGACTATAAGACAAGAGGCTCTCAGGAGCCTGAATCACTCACCTGGTTAAATTTTTGCCTTTCAAGGCAATAACTCTTATATGGAGTCGTCTGACAACTTTCATCCCTGAAGACTTTTGTAGGCCTTATAAGAATAATTTCAGCAACTGAAAGTTTCATTCTGTCTATCATTGTTTTCAAGATATAGGCTGAAACCTGTAAAAAAAGTCATTTTCCTTTCCTCGTTTGTCTACCCCGGACTTGACTTTTATGAGCAACTCGGCGGGTGTTTCTAGAAAAGCAGAGGACGCTTACCCTACCGATGCACCTGGTCCATGCTCCCAGTTTTTAGTGGACTCCGAGTTGCTCATTTGCTTTTGTTACTTTGTATATATGATTTTAGTTACTGATGTTCTTTGTTGTGTAGGTCTGTTTTCCATGTCGGGTCTTTGTCCCTGGATTGCATTCTTTTGATTACTGCTATAACCTTGGTTCCCTTGATTACGTTTTCACCTCTCAATGGCAATAACCCTTACATGGAGTCGTCTGACAACTTTGATCCCTGGAGACTTTTGTAGGCCTCAAAATAAGGATATTTCAGCAATTGAAAGATATTGGCCAAGCCTAATGGTTTTGGAGATATATGCAAAAAAACTACTGTACAACCCTATGTTCTATTTTTAGTAAAGGCTGCCATGTTTTTCAAACCGATCAAAAATCCAAGCGGTGATTTTGTTAAGGATACCCTATAAAACAAAAATACCAACTTGAATTCCGTATGGTAGTTTTTAAGGAGAAGATTTTTTAAAGTAATCACATCAAAAACAGCAAAGAAATGTCCAAAAATTATCCGGAACGTTTCAGTCCCCTGTCGTACTAGCTTCTCTCCTCAGCATCAGATGGCTGATTTTCAAAATACCTTATTTCGCACGAACTTATGGAACTAAAATTGTGAGAGAATGAATCGAAAAGGGTCTTATCACTTTAACCCTTTTTCCACCTACTCCATGCATGCTTTCATCCTGTGGTAGTGGCTATGTGCCTGATATTTTATAAAACATAGTAATTGGCTGTTAGTTTTGGAAAGGCTCCCCTGATTTATACTAAAACTCAGTAATATTTTTTTTTCATTATGTTACCATGGCTACTGGATTTTATAACAATAATCACTAAATTACTTATGAATGACTTGAACCTCCACACACCAAGGATTTCAAAAATATGCACTTTTTTATGACAAAACACTAGAAATTTCTGTGCAGACTGCCCCAAAATAGCTTCAATTCAACAAAATGAGACCAAATTTTCAGAAATGACCTAACTGTATTGTACTACCAAAGAATATCCTATAAAACAAAAATGCCAACTTTCATTGAATGCTGTAGAGTAGTTTTTGAGGAGAAGATTTTTTAAAGTAACATCATCAAAAACAGCAAAAAATTTCCAAAAAGGGCAATAACTCCAACATAGGTCAACAGATTTCCACTAAAATTTGACCACAGATAGATCTCATCATGCTGAATACTTTTAGCCAAGTCAAATTATGGTTGAACCTAACCGTTTTAGAGATATATGCAAAAATCTGCTGCCTGACCCCTATGTTCTATTTTTAGTAACAGCGGCCATGTTTTTTAACAGATAAAAAATTCAAACGGTCATTCTGTGAAGGATACTCTAAGCAACAACCATATTAAGTTTCATCCAAATCCATTCAGTAGTTTCAGAGGAGAAGATGTTTGAAGAAATTGTTAACGACGACGACGCCAAGTGATGGCAATAGCTCACATGGCTGACCGCCAGGTGAGCTAAAAAATGTCATTGAAACAAAAAGGTTATAAACAAAATAAATAGTTTTATCAAATGCCTGATATGTTGTAACATCGCTAACTTTCATGTTCATTGCATTTGATATAACAAAGTTTTCCCAAGAATATTAATCATGACCTAAATTCATAAATGTAGTTAACTACTTAGTATAGATTGATACAACTTGTTTCTGAACCCTAACATGGCCTTGTAGTCTTTGATATTCAGAACCTCTGATATAGAAACAAGCGGATAAATACTAAGATCTAATTCTTCATTTGATTCCGTCAGAATATGAGTTATGATGTCAAGAGAAAGCTTGAAAGACTGAGACATTGTATCAGAAACAGGGTAGATTGGAGCTACCCACAGACTGACAGACTCCAAACCATCTTGTACTAAAGCCTCTGGGCCAACATTACATAACGCCATGCTATCAGTAAGAGATCTCTGTAAAAAAATAACATTTTGAGGTAGACCTTGCTTTTTGAGATCATCAGCAACATGGAAGAAAATAGTGACATACTTTGTTGTTCTCTTGTGATTGACAGGTACAGTATGAAGAAACAGATTGCTAGGCACATCAAAAGATGACATTTTGTTCTCAAACTCACTACTTAGAATTAAACAGTTGCTTATGATAGTATTTTGACCTACATGTATTGGGAAATCACAATGAAAGAACTCGATCACAGAACCAGGGGAGATAACTGTATCAGATGTCATACATGAATGCATTACACATCCTTGGTTTGTGTCAGAAAATCTCATCTTCTTGATGTTGTCCTGATTATCTTTGTTTTCTGTCCAGGAATTGAAAATGTCCATTCCAAGACCAAGTTCCTCTTGGAATTGCTTATGGAAGCAGAAATGATGAGTTAGCTCCCTTGTGGTGCCAATATGGATGAATCTAGAGGCATTCATGACTAAGACAGAGATAGGAGTACCTTTCAGAAGATGGAATATTTTCTCCCTTGTTGGTATTAGATTTGGTGTAGGGTTACTAACATTTGGAATGTGTGATGTGTAGTCAATTGTTGCATTTGGTCCGAGAGCTTGAAGAAAATCACCATAAGCATCAATTTCACATGAAATTGGTGAATTTGCTTTAAAGAAATTTATCAATTTTTTAGCAACATCCATTCCAAAGAAAAAAGAGCTATCAGTGTAAGCAACATTGCCTTTGACTTTGATTCCACAGGGAAACTTCAGATCATTATTGTCCATCACTGCCTTTTTCTCATACATGACACTAGTTGCTGGTTTCTGGAGAACTTCAACACATTTGTAGTTCATAGTGTATTTAGTGGTATCAATTTTTTCTGCATTATCCATAACATACACTCCATGTTGAGTCCCTACCTGAACACTAGAAGGATGGGCTAGAGCAGTGAACCCATTTCCTTCAAACTTCCATGGCAATTCTTCTTCTCCGAGATCATAGACAAGAAAATCATCCGAACATGCTATAAATACACCAGATGGCATTTTTGGCAAGAATGGCCAATACATGGCAAGTTTAAAATCAAGCATCTGGTATATAGGATTTCCTGTAGGTATAGCCGAAAAAATTTTTCCTAGGATTGTAGCACTTGGCATTCTTTTACTCTGTCCTCCAGCATGTAGAAGTAAAACTCTCTTCTGAAACAAGGAATCACCATATTCAGTGTGTAGGAAATTGAGAGCTGTAAATGTTGATCCTCCATTCCCTGTAAAATAAGTGTAAGAACACTATGTTACTAGATACAGTTATCCAAAATTCATGATCAAAGATCAACAATTTATTTTTCGAAATTTTGTGCATGAAAATGAATTGCCACAAACTTTTACACATCTATAACCCATATGATACAGATTTAATATGACATTGATTATAGGATGTTCAGACCTACTGTAAAATTTCATTTTTTTTTAAATTCTTTACAAGAAGAAGTCCAAGACCAAATCAACTTTACAAAGCTGTTAAAACTAGTACCAAAAACAGAGACATTAAATACCAACCAATCTTTGGTCCAGGAGGATCTGACACTATATGCAATGGTAAATTCATAGGTAACTCATTTCTCTTTATCTTTTCATGGAGTTGTACATCAAACACATTTTTCTGCTCCTCATCGGCTGTTGTTATAACAACTAAGTCCCAAAACTTACAATGCCCACTGTCTTTGTCTTTTCCTAAAAGAAAAAAAATATGTATCAGATGGTTCAAAATATATACAGCAATAGGGCAGGGAAATAAGGTATTATGTACATATTACTTAATCAATAATATGTGTCCTTTATTTCAGCTACCGGTAAGCTGCAATTCAAACTGCCTACTTTCTATAATTTTTTTCAGATTTCTGTAATGGTGTTTATAGTCCATATACCATTTATGCATGTATCTTTGTATAATACCCATGTGTTCCTATACAATTTAATCAAAATCCGTGGAGCAGATCACAAATAGCTATAGATGCTAACAAAATATGAAGACAGACAAAAGAGCAGACAAGGAAATTACAAATTTCAGTGGAAATGACCAATGCCTAAGCAATACAAACTATGCACTTGACATAATCTTTTTCATAGATGTCATATTTCATACAAGTATTAATTTTGAAAAAAAAAGATATCATGAAGATGTTTCAACAAGCATCAAAAACATCACAGACAATTAGTGCTTGTGCTAATGAGACAGTTGTGGGAAATAATGAATGTAAGAAAATAACAAATACAAGTTTTACACTCATCCTACATTATTTTCCACTTTGGAGAGAAATTCATTATATCTTTCCAGTTGTTCCTCTGCAATCCATACAGGTACATGTATATGATATATAAGGAATTTTTCACTCACATAACAAATCTATAGTCTTCTTTAAGGACTGTTTAGGAACCTATTAATCTTTTGAAAATTAATAACTTAGAGTGGCCTTATGGAGTGATTTCTAATATGAGTGCAATACTACATCCATTGTACAATTTAGGTCTCTGAAAAAATCATATTTTATTTGCCATGTTGCTTTTACATTCATGTACTCTGGTACTTGTGATATAATGTTTCTGAATCACATGCAAGAGATTGGCTGTCTTCACAGCATCAAAGACTTAATACTGCTCATCCATAGAAATTTATATCAAGCTAAATGATGCTTTGAATTAATGTTCATTTAACATCAAGTGCATCTTAAATATTTAACCAAAGTGCTATACATATATGTACTATAATTATTCAAGCTAATTCAATTTTATTTAGTTAATCAAACAGAAACCATGCAACCAGCTATCATAATTATTAATGACTGACACCTGTGGTATTGTCATGATAATTAAATCACCTGTCTGCTAATTATGGTAGAGTTAAGACTGAATTGGTTTATTCCCCAAACTCTACTGGCAAAATAAACATGTAATTAAGGGGCCACCAAGAGGGGAAAAACCTGAAATAATCACTATAAAATGTGGGGGATACTAATATGAATTTAAAAAAAAAAAATCATTTATTGTAAAATTTTTCCTCAAATAAATAAGCATTACATTATCAATACAACAGACTGTAACTACAGTATATTGAATACACAATAATAGCACTTACACAAACAGTTCACACGATTACAGTTTGGTGTTCTTGTAGACTTTCAATTTTATAAAACCTAAATGCAAAATCTGGGAAGCAGAGTCAGCATATGCTGCACATTGTTGCAAATTCTCTAATCGAGGACTTACATTGTAGAAAAAAGAAACTTTTCAGTACCTGTTGATTTTGACGTGCAGTTTGGCGTAAAATACAGTTAGCGCAATCAATAGAAAAACATTTAATACTATTTACAATACAACATAAAATCATGCCTGCATTACAACAGACAAACATCTGAAAGTTGGTGTCCTGCAAAGAGAAAATTTGTCACGCTCTATATTTTTGCAATCATATTGAAATGATTTTGTGGTCTATCTGGCATTAAGATGTATCTGGACTGAAAACGATTACCACGTTATCAATGAATAACAGGACTTTCCACAAACTTTCTTTATCATTTTGTATGCAGATGACAATGTTGTTTTAGCAGAATTGACTGGCAAGCTCCAGATAGAATTAAATGAATTTTACGATTATTGTAAAACCTGGTATGGATTTCATTTTCCTTTCAACAATACTGTTATTATCATAATAATCATGATATTTCATAAATATATCTTAAACAAATTGCATTTTATTACATGTTTTTAATTGTATGTCAATATATCTCAAACAAATACTTTGACAGATTTTCTTTTTCAATTCAGCCTATAAAATGAATGTATGATATATTATAGATTTTTTGATAGATCTATTTACAGGTCAATTCAATAATATACCCCTTAAAAGTGTAACGTTTTTGATTACTTATCTAATTCAAAATAAGTCAAAATGCTGTACATATCTGTTTTCACAGAGTCTGGGGTGGTTCATTATTTATGACACATGTTAAAACTTTATTGTTCTAAATTAACCGAACTGCGAATTAAACCCAAAACCTAAGCAACAAACGCGTATACAAATCAAATCAACTAGGCCAGCACTCCACAGTATTGTAAAACTGCCTAATTTTTTTTTATCTTTTAATTCTTTTTACAAAGACTCATACATCACCACATGACTAAGGTGTAACCGAGTCTTCACAAGAGATCAAATTTAATGCAAAAAAGACTATACAAAATATCATATATACTCACCATCACTTTCACACACTCTCATTCAATTCAAGAACTTATTATTAACAATCTACTGCACTGTACACATTTAAATTCAACTAAATGAATAAAATCACACAATATATTCATTTGACTTGTTCATATATAAATATATTTGTAAAAGGTTAAGGAAAAAAATACTATAAACTTAGGTTATAACAGGGAAAATGATGTCAATAGGGGCCCATAATTGTTTGACTTTTTCCTCCTTGTAATTTTTCTGGCCTATATATAATTCAATATCATATAAGCTTCTAATTTTATGTTTTAACCCTAATAAGTTTGGAAGTCTCTCATCAAGTTTGCATTTAAATATATAGTTCTTTGTAACAGTCAATAGAAGATTCAATAAAACTCCTTCTTGGGGATCACCCAAAAGAAAAACATATTTTTTCAAAACCAAGCCTGTAAAAAACCTTTGCAGATAGTGATAAACATTTTGCAAAAAATTAAAGGTGATTGCACAATCAAAAAATAAATGTCCAACTTTTTCCTTTTCATTATTACAAAAAGAACATACATCACTATTTTTAATGTGAATTTTGTACAAAAATACATTTGTAGGAACAACTCTGTGTAAAAAATTATATTGGAAATTATTCAAATAAGCATTTCTACAACACTTCTTATTGAGTACAAAAAGTTTATTCCATTCTGGGATTTCAACCTTAAGTTCATTTTCCCACTTATAAAACTTTTCATTTGGGAGACAACTTTGCTGTTTAATAAGCTGTGTATAAATAAATTTTACTTTCTTGCAATGAACAACTCTATCTAAAAATTCATCATATGGCATAAAATTTTCTAGATTGATATCTTTAACTTAGAACTCTTATACATTTTTTAACATCAGAAGGTATAAAGCTAATCAAAGAAAAATATTTAACAAAGTTCTAGCTATTTGTCTTTTCTTTGATGTCTTGGAAAGGAAGAAAATTGTTTCTTGCTGCATTCATTATGTTACAAATGTATTTAATATTGGCATTCTCCCATCTCATGTAGTAAGGTATATCTTCTACTGATACATACATGTAGTAAGGTGTATCCTCTACTGATACATACATGTAGTAAGGTGTATCCTCTACTGATACATACATGTAGTAAGGTAAATCTTCTACTGATACATACATGTAGTAAGGTAAATCTTCTACTGATACATACATGTAGTAAGGTGTATCCTCTACTGATACATACATGTAGTAAGGTGTATCCTCTACTGATACATACATGTAGTAAGGTAAATCTTCTACTGATACATACATGTAGTAAGGTGTATCTTCTACTGATACATACATGTAGTAAGGTGTATCCTCTACTGATACATACATGTAGTAAGGTAAATCTTCTACTGATACATAGTTCAAAATATCAATTGACAAACATCATTAGATTTAAGAATTGGTTCGGAAAAACTTTAAGCACAAATCACATCCCTCCAAAAAGGGTTTTTGATATAATCTTTAACTTGGAGAAGTTTCTCTTTATTAAGAGAAAATACTCGTAAACCACCAATATGTTTCAGTGATAAATTCAATAATTGCTGCCAATCCCCATTTTCATGAAGGACAATTCTTCTCACCCATCCCATTTTTAGATAAATAATAAAAGATGGCAAATAAACCATTTGCAATCCTCCATATGGTATGTCTGCTAAAAGTGTTTTGCGCTTAATTTTTTCTGTTTTTCCATCCCAAATAAAAAAAAAACAGTTTATCTAATTCATTAATAAAATTCTGATTAATATCGGGTAAAGTAATTAATAAATGAATCAGTTTTAGCCAGGCCAAACTTTTAACCACAATGACTTTTCCTTGAAGAGTAAGCTTCCTGTGTTGCCAGCTTTTTAATAGTCTAGAAATCTCCAACACTTTTTTCTTAAAATTTAAATTGACCATAGAGGTCAAATCTAGTGAAAAGTCAATACCTAAATATCTAAAATTTGAAACTGACCAATCAAGCTGCTCATCGTGGGCATATAATATCCTTTGAATATTTCTTATATCCAACCCACAGTACTTTGGTTTTACTACTATTCATTTTCTAACCAGAGGCACCATGAAAGTCTCTTAAACATGATAAGGTTTCTTTAAGAGATGATTCTTTTCCATCTATCAATAAAAACGTATCATCTGCATATTGACTTACAATAGGCCCTCCCCTTTTAAAGCTAACCCCTTTGATATGAGGGCTATTTTTAAGCTTAAAAGCAAGTAATTCTACTCCAAATATAAAAAGATAAGGAGACAGTGGATCATCTTGGCGACAGCCTCTACTTAAATTGAATAAAGAAGATAAGTGTCCATTGTTTATGACACAGCACTTAGATCTATTATACAATGTATCAAACCATCGGCAAATAGATTCTCCAAAATCAAAACTCTGTAAAGCAGATTTTAGAAACTCCCATTCAATAGAATCAAAAGCCTTCTCAAAATCAATAAGTAATAATAAGTCCTCCTCATTATTTTCCTCCAGATAATGCATCAAGTCACAGAGAAGGCGAGTATTTTCACCAATAAAACGATTAGGCACAAAACCTTTCTGAGAGTCACTAATAATAGAAGAAAGAACCTTTTTGAGCCTAAATGCAATAGCAGATGATGCAATCTTAATGTCTGTGTTCAATAAACTTATTAGCCTCCAGTTTTAATGTATCGCCTGTCTTTTTCTTCCTTTGGAATACAGGTGATAATGCTTTGGCATTGAAAATCAGAAAAACATCCAGAAGAGTACCCATAAAATAAAAATATAAATAAGAAGGGTCCTATATCTTTCCAAAAAAAGTTATAAAAATCAACAGTAAAACCCTCAGAGCCTGGGCTCTTTCCATTTTACATCTGTTTCAAAGCTTCAGTGCATATTTTGAAAGTAAGTTCCCCTTCACATGAAGATTTTTCTTCATCATATAACTTGCTATCATGTTAAAAAAAAACTGTTAATATTTGAACCACTGTCACCATTTGATGAATACAGACTTTCATAGAACCTCTTTTGTTGAAATAAGAACTGCCAAATTTTGGTTTTGTAATCTGATACTTTGTATCATCTATCACTTTAAAAAACTGTCAAGCATCTGTAAATCTATATATCTAGAAATTGCTCAACCCAAGGCCTTCAGAATGCAGTAAAAAATTTCTGGAAAAAAATTACCCACAACAAATAGGGTTACCATAGGAACCATGCAAAAATATGCGAAAATTTGCAAAAAAGCTGATAAAATCAGGTTTAAAAAATATCAAATTTCCGGCAAATATCTTAAATTCTTATTTCATGCCCTGAACTGTCAAAACTTTTTCCTTGGAAAACCCCTTCCTCATATGGGCACAGCCGGTTAGATTTTTAGCTATTTCACTTTGTGATCCACTTATCAAATTTAGCATTAGGCATGAGACCACAATTTAATTTTCAAGTGCATTTCAATATACACATTTGAGCAGATTAAAAAAATTCCACCGGCGCAAACTGAATAAAACTTTTCTGGCCTAAAGTTATGTAAAAACAGGATTTTATACATAAATTGTTGAAAATTTTATCATCATTTTCTGAATTCATGCGGCCAATGCACTTTTAGACCATGTATAGGGGTACACATATGAAAAATCATTTTATGATGCTGACAATGACTTAAATTTATCAACTTAAAACATAAAGAGGTCTACACATATCAAATGTACATTGAAAACAATAAGAAGTGGTTTCAAAGCTAAAACTGTCACTCCAGATCAATTTAAACCAGACCTGTACAGAGCTTGTTCAAGTGCGATTATGTCCAATATTAAAAGTTAGCCTTTATTTGGGTTTTTTTGAATGATAAAAAAACTGAAACAAATGTAAAATAATGTAAGGTTCTAAGCTTATTATGTACATAAGCAGGCAGTCAGCTGTATTTTTCCAGTTTTTCTACAAAAAATTTCATTTTTGAAACCTTATAGTTTATGCAGAACTCTAAAATTAGGTGTTTCTGAGACATCACAAGGTATATACATGTAGTGACTTATATTAGATGCATAAATATCAATGGAATGAATATGTGAGGTTTTTTTCACATTATTTATATTATTTACTAGCAAATACAAAAGATTCAGACCAATAAAACACATATCTGTGGTTTTGTAGATCCTAAGACAAGGCTGTGAAAACCCCTGATTTTGCCACATTTCATCGACAAGGTTCATAAAAATAACACTAAATTGTCAGATTTCTGCCTAAATCTTGTTCATAAAGTATGTTTTTTGTTGATTTGATGTTCCTAGTGTATAGTTAGAGGAGAAAAACTCAAAACTGTACCATATTTTCCCCACTGGTCTATATTTCATACCTAGCACCCTAGCAAAAGTGCAATTTCAATGGAAAATCCCATAGAAACCATATTTTTTTATTTTAATTTTTGGAAAATAGAGAATAAAGGGCCAAAATCTTACTATTTCATGTAGATTTACTGAATTCTTGAAAGTAAACACCAAATTACCCCCAGCAAATACTAGCAAATAAAATTTCTGATACCCAGGCAACCCCCTTATTAGGCATGAGACCGCAATTAATTTTCAAGTGCATTTCAATATACACATTTGAGCAGGTTAAAAAAGTTCCACAGGCGCAAACTGAATAAAACTTCTCTGGCCTAAAGTTATGTACAAACAGGATTTTATACATCAATTGTAGAAAATTTTACCATCATTTTCTGAAATTAATACAGTGGATTCCGCTTAATTGCATAGCCTATTTGCCAGTAAAAATTATGCAAATAACCGGGCTATTCTTATAACCGAAATTACGATTTTACCGGAAGTGTGAGTTCAGGTCAGACGACGACACTGTGGATCAACCAGGGATATCACTGTTCAACATTTCTGATCTGGCATTTAATTGTTATAGACCTTCTCAATGTATTGTTCTTTTATCAATAAATAATAATATATATTGTGTTTGTCTTGTTTATTGACCTTCTTTACGTTGTGTGTATTTATAAGTAAAACCATGTGTTTCTCATCTATAAATAGTCAAGTAATTTCCTGACTTTTCTATGAAAGAAAATCCCATATTTCATATTTCAGCCAGGATTCAGTGTAATATTCATCAATGTTTGCAGTTTGTGGGCTTTTGAAATGGTCTGTGTGTTTTTATTCCTCTGTTCAATCACCATTGTACACTGCTAGTTGTGTATTATACCTGTCATTGACCTTGATATATTCCTACAAAGTGTGGATAGTATGGGGAACCTTAGGGTAGTTGAATTTCATTAGACATTGTACTGAATGAATGATGACTTTTAATTTTCGGTTGATATTTATGCCTAGTAACCCAAGCTCACTAAAAACTGTTCAGCTCATTAAAGAAAATTAAATTTACATTGATAATCATTTGTAGTTGGAAGAATTTAAATAGGGACAAAAAAATACCCCAAGCCGCATCATAAGATGATGTTTGGCATGTTGTCAAAAGTCATTGTTCACCTAGGTGCTTGTTTATTTTAATGTAATTAGAAATCATTTAAATTGTCTTTTATGTCCATTATGTTTTTAATCCACTATTAACACCTCCTGATGATAAATATAGTTTTACAACAATAAATATGATTGACATATTTATGACCCAAAGGCTTAAAATAGAATTTGGGGAACCCTGTCTTTACCTGGATGAGGCAAAATTCTCTATGCAATAAACCGAAATGCACCTGCAAGGCCTATGCAAATAAGCGATTTTTTCCCTAATAGAATAATAGGAAATGGTTTTGTGCAGGAGAAAATTATGCTAATAACCGAAATATGCAATAAAGCGATATGCGATTACGTGGAGTCGACTGTACATATAATTCGGATGTGGGGTAAACCTGACAAATGAACTGAGTTAAAAGTCCTAAATTTTAACCTTCTTCCACTGAACCAAATCACAACTTTTAGTCGGAATTGATTAATGAAAAAAAATCCCATGTAATTTTAACCTATTTTCTACCAATTAGAGGCAAAACTTCTGCAAATAAGTTTCCAGTAAAAATATGAAAAATGTGGAAGGTACCCACTACCAAAGTTGGAACTATATTCGTATACAACAAAAACCAAGGTGAATTAATTGTGTTCTCGTACCAGCATGGTAAAAAATTTACTTACTTTCACTTTCACAATGAACTCAAAATGTCATTGAAAAAAAGCCCCTTCAACATTGAAAATATATGAAACATTGCAAAATACTTCTAAAAGTCCCCTTTTTCAGAAAATGTTTTATCAACAATAGATTCTTCAGTTTTAATCACTATAGCAACCACTAGTTTTCATTAATGTCATTTTTCATCCCTAGCCAAAAGTGTGAAACTAAACTAAACTGTAGAGTGCTTGGTAACCACGTGGCTTTAACCCAACTTCTTGGAGCACCTAGATCCTGGGACACCTAGTTCCCGAAAACCTAGTTTCTAAGTCACCTAGTCTCTAATCAAATTGCTCCCAAGTCACCTAAACTTGGAACATCTAGTTTCCGAGACACCTAGTATTAAAAAAACTTTGCTTCAACAAAGCTCACAGGTAGTTACAATCCACCTGTTTAAGGGACTGCAACCATTCTCCTACCTAGAGAAATTACAGTATGGAACAACCCGGTTGCTTGCAACTATCCTAAAAGCTTTTTGAAACTCTTTGCTTAAAAACCACAAGTTTAAAATTAAACAGGAATTAGTTTCTATAACTGCTACTTCTGGACTTCTCAAGTCTTCCACGTATACCTCGTCAAATGCACCAAGAAACTGAGAATGGGATGACTTCCAATGATGTTTCTGACT
Source organism: Perna viridis (assembly GCA_037379345.1). NCBI lineage: Eukaryota > Metazoa > Mollusca > Bivalvia > Mytilida > Mytilidae > Perna > Perna viridis. The sequence continues at coordinate 4,331,212 of CM074520.1, forward strand.
CTAAACTAAACAAATGGATAACGCATGATATATTTGAGCATTTTAATAATCTGCAAATGATTTCTAATAAATTAACTGCATTTTTGTTACAAAAGGACCCCTTATTGGCCTTAAGCAATCCACTCTCCTTAATTGTTTTTTTTTTTTTTTGCAAGGAGACATTTGGGGAACAAATCCACTTTAAGAATAGGAACAAACAAAAAAATTTACCTTCCCATTTTTATTGACAAATTGTCCAAATTGGAGCATCAGTGTTGGAAACAAATGAATGACGCTCAAACTAAGAATCCATCTGTCCAGGTTACTTATTATAATTGACCTGTTGCCCATACACAGAACATAGTGAAGTTTTGAAGGAAAAAGTTCGGGTATGTGAATGTACATTTATATGAGTAGATATAAACCTCGAATGGCAGAATAGTCATCAAGAACTTTCTTCATAAAACGGGTAATTTCAGGATCTCCCATTTCCGTCAGCTGCTGTTTTCCCAGAAGAGTTATCGGTCCTCAGATTATTTTTTCCATCAAATTCGTCCCTTTTTCATTTCATCCCCAGAAAACTAGGGTAGTTGAGAAATTCATTCATACTGTCACCCTTTTGTGTGTGTGGTGTATTTTTTAGCCTCAGTTTTTATGTTTTATTTTGTTTTTATATATTTTTATATCTTGTAAGTATAGGTTGTCACTGGTTCTTTTTTTTTCATGTAATCATATAGGCAAAGGAGACCTTACAAAAAGTTCAAAAGAAACTAATTGACTATTTTAGTTCAAAAGAAACTGGTCCCGTACGGTTCGGGTGTCAAAAGAATAGGCCCGCAGCAGCGCTAAGCTTGTCGTAAAAGGCAACTAAATAATGCCCAGAACACTGGCCGGGGACTGGGGCGCTCTGCCCACAGAGCAACTGGGTTTGTGTGCCCAGGTGGTGGAATGGGGGCACCCCTGGCGTGTAACATGCTGGTGCCGTCGTCAGGCTATAGGAGAGTTCTTCGTGATGTCATCACTTTCCTGTGATTTGGTTTTGGTTGGCATGGGGCATTAACTTTAAATCATCATAACTTTTTCGTTTTTTTTAAGATAATTGAAAAATTCTTTTGGTTCCCCACACTGCCGATACAACTCTTAATATCCATGTGATTTTTAAATAAATATTCAGTAATTAGACAATTTGAGCATATTTTTAAAAAAAATAAGTTTATTTGAAAATAGAGGTTTACATATAAATATCATTTCAAATTTATTTTCCAAGTGAAAATGTTGTAAATTCACATACAAAATATGAATTCTTTTATCTAAATGAAACATTTTACAGAACCAAAATTGGATATAAAATAACAAAGCTATAAAGTTTTGAAAATTGGGATTCTAATCATGAAATTGTTAACTGTTTATTTAGTTGTTAATTTGCCAACCAATTTGACACTTAATGATATGCAAATTAGTGAATATAACATCACTAATGAGATTGGAGAACTCTCCTATAATACAGAAAACCTGACCGCAAACCATAGTAGTGCACCGTGTTGGGAAAGATGCCACGTTCCTTGCACGTTACAGATCGAGCCCTGCTGTCATACACGATATGAGTAGGAACCTTTGCGCTCCGCCACAGGAGGCCAAATTGTCCGACCCTACCGATCCCTACCTATTTCTAGGGCAAAATTTGTCGACACTATACAAAAAAAACCAAACAAACAAACAAGCAAAAACAAACAAACAAACAAACAGAGAAACATTTTTTTCTAAAATGCAAATCTCTCGAAGATCAAAGAGATAATACTATCAACATGTCTTTTTTGAATTATTGATTTCCTCTTTCATATCAAACTGTTTGAACGTTAGACAGAGACTACAATAGTTACATACATAATTATTAATGGTATTATAATGTTTAACCATGTTCATTGTATATATGTCTAACAGTTATCTGTATTGTGTCTTGACCATTATATAGTTGACGGGTTTGTGCCAATAAAGTGTATTTAGTATTCAGTATAGCTAGAGGAATCTAGATTCTACCAGTAATTAGAGGAGATATATTCCTACGATAAAGATTAAATGGGGAAAAGGCACACACAACAAAGAACATGGAATGTAACAAAAATAACTGCTGAGTTGCCCACGCTTGCGGTAAATAAAAAATGAAAGGAAAACTATGACAATGTAAACAAATCGGTTCTCATGGCGCAGATGGATAAACCAAAAACGACCCACGAGTTCATGATGACGACCATAAAACCTTTGAAGTAATATCTTTAATCTTGTAGCAAAGTAACCCTATACAGAACGTATGAGTGGTGATATGAAAATTCCATTCGCAGGTGCTGAAGGGACATTGTCACAGATGGAAGGAAAGTTGACGATATGAAACGAGAAGTCAACGCGTTTGTCGTGTAGATAAGTCATAATATAAAACAGAAGATGTAGTGTGATTGCCAGTGAGACAGTCATCCACCAACTTAAGCCAAGCAACGAACTAGTAAACTTCTACAGGTCCCCACGTGGTAATCAATGAGTGCAAAACCTACACCATAAAGCAAGCTGTAAAAGGCCCCAAAATAAATGAAGTTAAACTATTCATATAAAGACGAAAATCTACCTAATCTATAGTAAAAACGTAAAGCGAATACCACTCAAAAAAAAAAAACGACAACTACTGGACTACAGATTTCTTGCTTGGAACTGGCACATAAAGTCCGAGGCGGGGTTAAACATGTTTGTGAGCGCTTAACCCTCCCCAAACCTTAAACAGTGGTGAAAAAAAAAGACAACAATATAACGAACTATACAAAACTGTTAAATTCGGATTTAAGTCTTGAGATCAAAACAATTTCAACAGACTGTAGTGAAAAGTGAAAATTTATCATAAATAATATCTTAATACATTAACATAATAACGCGAGATTCGTTAATCTCGAACTTAGTAAAAGAACATTATACTATTAAACGCAACTGGCATACTAGAAAAGTTGTTCCTTTACCATTTCGCCGTGTGAGATATTTTTCTTCATATTCTATTACCCTGAGGTATACTGAATGGGAAGCAATCTCGTTTGTCGTATAGTTGGATCATGAGTTTTTCATTTCCATCGATCTCTTGAAGTACATGTACTAGTTGGTCAAGATATGATGCAGACTTCATAGTGGCTGTAGTGTTCATTATCTTAAGTTCTTTTTGGGGTAGGTGCATGCAATGTATTTATCCCAGAAACCAGAATACGTCATCTATATAGGGGAAACTGAAATCAAATTCTGGATCAGCTATAATATCAGTCATTTAAGGCTAGAAACCACTAATTCCACTTCCCATAGGCTTCTATGCAAATTTCACAATATTCAATAGCTTCTCTGGACTTTACCTTAACTTTAACATGCAGAGGACTATATATCAGCATGATTCTACATATGTCAGCTCACAATCCTCAGAATGGCATGTGGGGTTAGCAGACTTGCAGTGCAGTACTGGTCACCGGAAGTGAATTGTCTATAAATAGCATGGGAAATCCCAGTGTTTTCACAATATAGGGGTATATTTAGAAATCATTATGGAGATTAGGCTTCACATCAAAAGAAGCAAAATGCACCTATAAAATGTACAGAAATGTGTTTCCTTTCAGAAACTGTTTAAATTATAAGATGAGAACTTTTTCACAGCACTATGAGGAACAGGGATAATTTCTGCGTAGGACTATTTTGGCGTAGGTTCCAAATGCTCATTGGTTGAATTGGTGGTCTGTAACCTATAAGCGTGAACGAATAGGTCAGCGACTAGCGTAGCACAATTTATTCCTACTGGAATACCGACGATATGTTGAAAAACACGTCCACCACACTAGATGAAGATTTTGTCAGTAAAAAAATTCCAGAATTTGACATCTTCTTCATCATATTAATATGATGATTTAAATTGTATTTTTACAAAGTATTGAGATTTATTTTAAGTCCTAACTATCTCTGCATTTAGGTGCTTAGCTGTGCATATATGTTCTCTTTCATTTCTTGACCAACTACACAGCTGCTCCAGCAGTAAACATATGTGTAAAGTATTGACGTTTTGATTTTTTCAATCAAACTTCTTCTTTATTCATGGGTACTATGGTTTTCTAAATACTGAAGAGTTTTACTCACATGCCTTTGCAAAATAGTATAAGACGAAATATATAGTGCTTAATTAAATAAGGGGTTAATGTTTATTTTAGTAGCTTACTAAAGATTTTTTATTTGATTTTTTCAAGAGCTAAATAAATAAAGAAGCTTGGCTGAGCACAGCATGATACAACCCCAGTGGTCAAACCCTGTACAGTTGTTGCAAGTGTCCACGGACACAATATTAATTTTTGACACACCTAAGCATAAGGACTTACAATCCATTAGGACACAACTGGTTTATACACAATATAGCACAAAACTTTAATGTAAAAGTTTCAAAATCGGACAAAAAATTTTAGAAGTTGATTTTTAGTGCATGGTTCCTTGACTCCTTTTAACTTAAAACCACAAGAGGAATCTGAAATCTGATTGGATTTTCATAAAGTATCCAAATAAAAATTCAAATTTGGACCAAAAGTAAATATTATTCAAGTTATTGTCTGGACATCAGGAAAATGCATTGTTTTGCCCCTACTTTCTGAAAAGTTCAAGTATCAATCAAAGTCAGAAAATTGTGGTATAGAATATTGTAGAATATTATTATTGAAATTTCTTACGAGTTATATTATCTTTATGACTATTATCTAAACACACAAAACACAATGTTAAATAGAAATGAGGCTTCTAGGGTTATATAAAAATGAAATTTCTGAAGTCTGTTAAAGCAAAATGCAGATGTCCAAGAAACACCCGGCCATCACTTGGCATCTGTTTGTCAAGTTGTCAAAACTCTCACACTACTGCACTAATTAGAACAAAACTGTGTATTAATGTTCCTTAGGGTATTTCCTGCCCAAAACTGATGCGTTTTTTTTTTATCTGAAGACAAACATGGTCACTGTTACTAGAAATAGAAAATACGGGTCAGAGAGCTGTTTTTCACACTGCTAGTTCTTAAGGTATTCTGCCTATCTGAGTTATTGCCCTTTTCATATGTATTTTTGCTGTTTTAAATGATATTACTTTTAAAAATAGTTTCTCAGAAACTAATGGACAGAACTCAATGAAAGTTCGTATAATTTTTTTTCGGGGTAACCTGCACAAAATAACAGTTGGTAATTTTTCATACATGGCCACTGTTATTTGAAATAGAACATAGGGGTCAGGCATAACTTTTTGGATGAATTAAACCCTTCTGTTTAGCCAAAATCTTATATGGGGGATAGTGTTCAGTATGAAGATCTTTCTGTGGTCAAATTTTCGTGAAAATCATTTATCCATGTTCAATGATATTGAAGTTAATGCCTTTTTTGGATGTTTTTTTTTTGTTATTTTAGATGTTATTGCTAGCAAATATCTTCTCCTGTGAAACAAAACTACAGGACATAATTCAATGAAAGGTGATTTGATTGTTCCTAAGGTGAAGTGTTGGGATTTTTCATCCATTAAAAAATCATGGCTGCTTATAAAAAATAGAATAAAGCTTTTCAAGCTAGGTGAGCGATTCAGGTCCTTAAGAGCCTCAAGTTTCTGATGATGACACTACTTTTCAATAGACCCTTTAGTGGCAAATTTATGAGCATGCTCAATCTTCATTTCTGCAAGGTACAGCTTGGGTAGAACAAGAATTTTCCTCACAGAAGTGTATTTTGAGCATGCTTCAGGCATGCTCAATGACTACCCCACTTTTGCACAAAAGGGGCTATAGATAGTACTTCCATAACAAGAGGTAAGGCCATTCATAAGTCAATTTCTTGGTTTCAAGGTCATTTGCATGTAAATCAATAAGGCTTTTCTTTTAAGTACTGTATTGCCACAAAAAAAAATTACCAGGTACTTTTTAAATACTGGTTGCTCACAGCAACAATAAAAACCCACACTATGTCATGCTAAAAATATTCCTACTCAACCATTTCTGCTAAACTAAATTTTGAAGTAAACAGGAAGTAGATAATGGAGGAACAGTGAGGATGATGTAACAGAGTGGGTGTATAACAGTGAGGATGATGTAACAGAGTGGGTGTATAACAGTGAGGATGATGTAACAGAGTGGGTGTATAACACTGAGGATGATGTAACAAAGTGGGTGTATAAAAGTGAGGATGTGTGCAGAGTGTGGTTTTGCTTTTGCTTTATGCAGGTCCTGAGAACCAAAAATCTACATTTGACCTCACTGAATGAAAAATTCTATGTATATATGGTTGTGCACTGTAACTATTGGAATGTTAAAAATAAACTTGACACATAGTTATAACAAAAGTGTTCCACTATTAAAAAAACATTATTTTTAATTGTAAAAATATAAAGACAAATTTAATCAAATAATTTTTTAAACACAGATAATTATTTGACTTAAAGTCTTGTATGAGAAAATCATCATCTTGGTCTTTCTTCCATATGCCATTAGATATTTGCTTTTAAAATTATTAATATAAAAATGACAATCAAGGTCCCATAGAGGTTCAAATTACACGACAAAAAAGTCATTGTTTAAAAACCAGAGGTGTAAGCACTGAAATGGCTCTTGATGACGTCAGCACAGGAAAGATAAACAAATCCTTAAACTGTCAGGCTTAATCTACAACTGAACACCATTTTTCATTTGCAGTATCGATCTGCTTTCATCTTTTCTCTCCTGAAAAAAAAAATCAACTGTAAATGTAATAAACTGCTTCAAACTTGAAGGTAGATGACACTGATATGTTTATGCATGCAGCATTTTATTTTAAGCATCATGCAAATTTGTATGAAAATATGTATAAGTATTATAGGTGCAATTTGATTGAGTCAACTTATTGATACCTTAGATTTTAAAATTGGTAGAGCCAAGAGGAGATAGAAGAAGGCTGTTTGGCTTGAGTTCAGAAGATAGGAATGTTAATGGTTGGCTTTAGTTCAGAAGATAGGGACATGCCTAAATAGCTGGAGTTCAGAAGATAGGGAGATGACTGATTTGCTTGAGTTCAGAAGATAGGGAGGTGTCTGATTAGCTTGAGTTCAGAAGTTAGGGAGGTGATTGATTGGCTGGAGTCCAGAATGTATAGAGGTGACTGATTGGCTTAAGCTCAGAAGCCAGGGAGATGACTGGCTGGAGTTCAGAAGATAGGGATATGACTGGTTGGCTTAAGTTCAGAAGATAGGGAGATGACTGATTGCCTTGAGTTCAGAAGGTAGGGAGATGACTTGTTGGCTGGATTTCAGAAGATAGGGAGATGACTGATTGGCTTGAGTTCAGAAGATAGGGAGATGACTGATTGGCTGGAGTTTAGATGACAGGGAGATAACTGGTTGGCTTATGTTAAGAAGACAGGGAGAAGACTGATTGGCTTGAGTTCAGAAAATAGAGATGACTGGTTGGCTTGAGTTCAGAAGATAAGGATATGAATAGTTGGCTTCAGTTCAGAAGGTAGAAAGAAGGCTAGTTAACTTGAGTTTAGAAGAAAGGGAGATGGCTGGTTGACTTGAGTTCAGAAGATAGGAAGACAGATGGGTGGCTTGAGTTCAGAAGATATGAAGATTGCTGGGTGACTTGAGTTCAGAAGATAGGAAGATTGCTGGGTGACTAGAGTTCAGAAGATAGGAAGACAGCTGGGTGGCTTGATTTCAGAAGATATGAAGATTGCTGGTTGGTTTGAGTTCAGAAGATAGGAAGATTGCTGGGTGACTTGAGTTCAGAAGATAGAAAGACAGCTGGGTGGCTTGAGTTCAGAAGATATGAAGATTGCTGGGTGACTTGAGTTCAGAAGATAGGAAGATTGCTGGGTGACTAGAGTTCAGAAGATAGGAAGACAGCTGGGTGGCTTGATTTCAGAAGATATGAAGATTGCTGGTTGGTTTGAGTTCAGAAGATAGGAAGATTGCTGGGTGACTTGAGTTCAGAAGATAGAAAGACAGCTGGGTGGCTTGAGTTCAGAAGATAGGAAGATTGCTGGGTGACTTGAGTTCAGAAGATAGGAAGACAGTTGGGTGGCTTGAGTTCAGAAGATATGAAGATTGCTGGTTGGTTTGAGTTCAGAAGATAAAAAGATTGCTGGTTGGCTTGAGTTCAGAAGATAAAAAGATTGCTGGTTGGTTTGAGTTCAGAAGATAAAAAGATTGCTGGTTGGCTTGAGTTCAGAAGATAGGAAGATGACTGATTGGCTTGAGTTCAGAAGATAGGAAGATTGCTGGTTGGTTTGAGTTCAGAAGATAGGAAGATTGTTGGGTGACTTGAGTTCAGAAAATAGGAAGATTGCTGGGTGGCTTGATTTCAGAAGATAGGAAGATGACTGAATGGCTTGAGTTCAGAAGATAGGAAGAAGACTGGCTGGCTTTAGTTCAGAAGATAGGAAGATTGCAGGGTGGCTTGAGTTCAGAAGATAGGAAGAAATCTGGTTGGCTTGAGTTCAGAAGATAGGAAGAAAGCTGGTTGACTTCACTTTAGAATAATAGGTCTGGTTGGGATGTGTGATTGTTGATTGTTTTAACTACATGTAGTATTTTCTAGTGCAGTACAAATATGGCATTTTAGCAAAGTATGACTTGTTATATGATATCGATGGCTGAACTAAAGACATTAAAATCTTGATCTGAGACATCTCAACTGAAGTTACCATAAAATCAAAGATCAATTAGCATCAGGCTCCAGAGCCACTAACTATAAATTTCCTTAAGTTTGGGAATATTCTTTACAGTTTGTGCCATCACAAAATCCCAAGACTTTAAATGGCATTATAGTAGTAGCTAAGAATATTCTCTGACTTTTAATTAATAATTTTCAAGTTTTGTGGTTCAGAATCCTGGTTCTTCAACTATTAAATTATCAACCATAAAAAGAAGTGAACTTCAAGACCTATCTATTGAAGTACATACCTGTCCAGCATACACTCATGTAGCACTCCATCTTTCCTGGCTTTCTTTAGATTACTGACTTCTTCCTTACTTATCTTCAGCTTCCTGTCCTGGAAACTTTGGAACTTTTTGCTGAATGAAAGAAACATACAAGTAAACACAAACACCAGTCAGCATTGACCTTACTTCAATTTCACAAATTCTTTGGCATTTGTGCATTTAGTATGAAAAACAATAGCATTCAAAGTGCTAATTACAGAAGTTGTTGTAATAGTTCTTAGGTATCAATTTTACGGGTATCATCCTTTTGCACCAATTTGATAAATTAAAAAATTGTAGTTAAATGCGCAAATTTTTTTTCTGTTTGGTCCTTTTCCACCAGAAACAGACTATCTTTCTGTGCCAAATACAAATAAGGAAATTAAATATCAAAAAGGTAAAAATCTAAAATAAAACGATCATAAAATAAAGAAATGAGTTAGAAATGAAATAAATTAAAGGATAAGAAGATTAAAGATATCTGCATGCTTCATTGAAATAACTTTTTTTCACATAAACTCCACCAGGGAAAGCTGTCCGTTCCAAGCCCAGAAAAAGGAGGAGTCTTTATATCTACATTTTTTAACTACATATATATTATATTTCTTATATTTTATAATTATACTTGCCAAAGAGATGAACAACCAATTATAAAGAGATTTTTAAAAAATGGTGAATAACATAAAATGACCACACTACGTATCTAATGTAGCACTAGAACAATATCAAATAGAAATTTACCTTATTCTGGTGCAACAGAATCATTAATTTATTGGAGCAATTTAACTATGAAAATCCAAGAGCAAACAGGCACAAAAGCATTACTGGCGCAAAAGGCCTCTTTTTGGCACAAAAAGAAAATGCCCATTTCTTCAATCCTTTTAAGGATGTTTCAATCTTCAAAAAAGAGGCGAGTTAATACACCAGCACTCTATCCATTTGATGTTCAAAGTTTAATATCTTAAAAAAATGAAGTAAAATGAAAGGAAGCTTTTTTACTATGAGGATAAATATTGTACAAAAAAAAAAAAACATATTAAAATCCATAGAAGTATTTCTGAGTTACAAGAATTGTATCAAATGTGTCAGATGGCATTTATGGTTAAACCAAAGATGTCACTTTAAAGGTGTACTAAATACGGGTTATCTCGTTTTATGATAGACTACAAAATACCTAACATTATTACACTACAAAAGAAAACTCTAAATTCACTGCATTAAAAAACAAACATTGAAACAGGTACATGTAGCTGCACTTGAATCTACAGATATATAAATATATACTGTCAGATGCTGTAAATTTACAGCATTCAGTTCTTATTAATATCGTCTTGTTTAATTTGGGTACATAATAGTTGTTTTTTGTTTTACATATATATTGGAAATTCAACTTGAAAGACCATTTGCAAGAAGAATATTGTTCTTATCACTCATTCTACAAAATATTCAGGAAATATTTATCATTTTCTACCAGTACAAATGTCATATACTTACACATAATTTATTTCAGCATCTTTTATTTTTCCCCTCTCTTCAATAGGGATATCTTCTAATGGATCCTTGTCTATCATTGCATTCAGTCTTATCTGCAAGGAAACAAATAATAATGTCCTTAACTTGATGAGTTCTGTCCCTTTGACCACCCAAAGTAGATCAGCATATTTAAAAATGCAAAATAGTATGAAATTATAGAACAGTTTACTCAAAAAGTCAGAAAAGCTCCTAAATAGAAGACTCAATTTCAAGAATAAAACCCTGACTAAATATATTGGAGAAGTGATCATTGCCCAAACTTCAAAGCAGACGTCAAACTTTCACTGAATAGGAGATTTTTATTATCTCATCATAAAAACAAAAAACAAGCAATACTTTTCATTAAAAAACTATCAATAATCCATTTAAAAAACTGATAAATAAATGAAAAGAAATGACAAGACTACAATATTGGTTTATTACAGTTGTTAGATGGAGATAAAAATACAATAATAATCATTCTGTCAATTCACGGTCATATTAAAGCAAATTCTACAGAAATTTAGCGTATGTCCATCATGTTTTGTCTTCAAAGTCAACTCCAATGAGGACAAAGTCAAAATAGAGAAAAAAACAAGTAACAACTGTTCATAGTGACTGCTTTGTCTGAAAATTTGTTGTTTGTGTGAAGTGCTTTAGGTTACACTAAATTTGAGTTTTTCCATACGTTAAACCCCAACAAACAAACAAACAAACAAACGAGTTTTTCCACAGAAAAATTACTTAAGTTTGAGAAAATTCTTAACTGTTTGTGATTGTGATATCATCAATTTCATGACTTTGATTGGGGTTATCATGGAAGTTAAGAATATTCTCAGGCTTACATGTACATATTTTACAAGTTTTGTGGCACTGAGGCCAGATTACAGGGAACCAATTCTATACCTGGATCATTTCACTGTCTCCTGCCTTTTTATTATTACACATGATATCCCCATCATCATCAAATGAGATAAAACAGCTGTTACAACCATTTAAAGCCATTTTCCCCTGAAATTATACCATTCAGATTAGTTCCTGAAAAATACATGTAATCCCTTAATACATAAATATTGCTGTTATTTTCAGCACAGTATAAGCTACAAGATGAGTAATTATATTATTTTTATTTTTTTTTCAGTTTAAGTTCCATCATAACATACTTAAAAATATGCAACGACAACACTAATGGTACTTTAAAAACTATCTAACTACATGTATTTCTGAATACTATCTAACTACATGTATTTCTGAATACTATCTAACTACATGTATTTCTGAAACTAACTACATGTATTTCTGAATACTATCTAACTACATATATTTCTGAAACTATCTAACTACATGCATTTATGAAAACTATCTAACTACATGTACATCTGAAACTATCTAACTACATGTACTTCTGAAAAACTATCTAACTACATGTATTTCTGAAATTCAAATCAGAATTTATACACACTGTTAAAGCTCTTTTATTCCTGGGCCCAAATTTTCATGGTTCAGGGAAAATACATCAGTTTGTAGATTCTTGAATTTGTGGATTTGACAACTCTATCATACAAATGAATAAGAAATTTCCTTTTCGTTGGGAATCAAATTTTGTAGGCTACCAAACCCATGAAAACCACAAAATTTTGTATCCCACAATCAATAATACTTTCATAGTATGTGAAGTAATTTTTATGATCACATGCCTTTATCTTCAGTTAAAGTAGCCTATATCAGAGTCTTGTCTGACAAATGATTATACTAATGCTTAGAGAGAGAACTTATGGACCTTTAACTTATTAGCTTAAGATTGGAGAGAGTTGTGACTGAAATATCTCAGACCTCTTGGAATACTGGTTCCCATTGTTCTCTGGTACCTATAGCATCTGCTCGACCAATCACATGTCCATTTGGATCTACACTAAGGTACTTCCCATAACCAGACTTCAAGGCAATTTTAGTCTCATTCACCTTTACAGCAGTGAGTATTTCTATGGGGTCAGGCTCTTCACCTGTGAAAACAATAAAATCACCATAAAACCTGTTAATACAGGGTTCTCACTCCTTCAAAAAAAAAATTTGCAAGTCCCAGGACTCACTTGCCACAAAAATGACAAGTCCTGTAAGGAATTTAGAGGGTCCCAAAAAAAGTGAAGGGTCTTATGTTGTAAGTTTGTACTGCCAACAGTAGCAAACAGACTTTTTTTAAGCGTCTTTGCACCACCTACATATAATACGTGTTTGTTCACCTCCTTCCACTTTCCCCAACCACAGAAATGTTTTCAGTCAATGAATATGAAATATTCTTATTTTCTTTGGTGTACTGGCTGTACAAGAAGTAAATTCTTCCTCTGTGTTGTCCATATGAGATGGTGATCTGTTAAGTCGTCTTCAGCCGGTCATTTTCAACTGCCAAAAAAAGCTTTGATTTCTAATTTAAAGTATGTTTCAAATATAACCTATATATATCCTTATTTTAAGTATTAATCAACCATATTTGCTGATCGTTCATACCATGCACTAATCGTCTTGAGTTGCTGTTTTATTGTGCCGACAGCTGGGATTAAAGTTGGACAAATTAACAATCAAACTGACTTCATGTTGAGTACTCGCATTACTAGTGTAAATTTAAGCAATTGGATTGAGAATTCTCACGAGTCCCCTGGACTCTCCTGAAAATGAACTGGATCAACACAACAAACACGGAGCTGTTATGAACATGGCGCTATAGAGTCAGTGTTAATCTAGACACAATATACCATGGGCATTTAAAACTTTGTGGCCCCTTGAGTCGAGATAAATATTATCTCTATTGTGCTGCATTCGAAATATAAAAGTATCATGCTCAATCCTTGAAACAAAAGAAAAAGTTTCTTAACAATGATTCTGACAAAGGTATTAAATACTAGTAGTTATTACATATCAATACAAAAACTCTGGTATTACCCTGAAAATTAAAAAGTTACCATTATGTATTATTTACAAACCCTCAGCTCTTTGAGGCCCAAGCTTAAATCTTCCATTATCCTGAGCAGCAATATATCTGAAATCTCCCATTTCTATTACAGTATTACCAGTTATATTGTCAAACTTCTTGGCCAACCACCAGCCAGCTAAAACAGTAATTTGGTATTTATTTGATTGATAGAGAAAACAGAAAATTACATATCCAGAAGAATTTTTTGGATATATATTATAGACATATACTTAATACAAGTTTTATTCAATCATCACATACACAAAAAGCTTATTAAATTTATTCAACAATTACAAAATTTACATCATTTAATATGTACTTCAATACAAATCTACAAATTGGCATCAATGCATAAGACTTAAAGATAGTTTGTAAAAACTTTTGACATTATTTCATCATCCATTAACTTCATCAAGAATGCACTATATTTTTTTTATATTTAAGTATATTCAGCACTCATACATTGTAGAAGAAGTTTAAAGGTTTATTTCTGCTTTTGTCAATCTCAAATTACTAGTATAATAAAAAAAATCTCCTTGATTTAAGAATTATTGAACTTCAGATCCCATAGTTTTCATTGATCATGCTGGCAAGGAAACTTTCATGCATGCTTAAATTTATAGCTATCTTTTTTTCTATTTGTAAAGTTTTCTAACAGTTGCATTTTAATGTTAATAACATCAATATTTTACATATACATGTACATATGTTTGCTTAACAAAATCACATTACAATGAAGAGTATCGGTACTAGACATAGACATACACATTCATGTCCATTTGCCTAACCTTCCTAATATTTATTTTACCATGCTTTGCTGTGTCTCCATCCTCTGTTACAGGTATATCTGTTTCTATTTCATCATGTTTTCTCTTCTTATGCTTCTTGTGTTTATGTCTAAAAGTAAAGAATTAGGAAGTTCAGTTGCTGTTATATACATGTATCACTGACAGTTAATAAACATCTGTGTAAAAGATTTCTGAATTAGATAAAGGCAAAATAGTATTGTAAGATAAAAAAATGATACAATTATGCTGTAACAAAAATCAGTATTACAAGTACATGTCTCTGATATACAAATGGTGCAGACGGAATAAGATAATAAATATATGTGTAATAGTAATAATAACAATTTTAATATTTTCAGCATCTTAGTCCTGTGATATTTGCCATCCTTGTTCATAGGGAAAATTTGTGTCCTTTTTTGAAATTGGGAAATTTGGAATAACCTTACAAAACCTTGAATTTGTTGAAATGTTTGATTTTAGAGAGGATGTCAAGGAAAAGGCAAGTCATAAACATTTAATCAGGATGCTGTTGAAAAGAATAGCCTACTGACCATGACGACTACCTATTGGGAAAGAGTTCATCTTATAATGTATTATTTTTAGCCATTTTTTGGACAAAATGAGAAACAGCCTTTATTTCAACCAGCAGTTTGTGGCAGACTAACAAAAATATGATAGTCATAACAGTGGGGACAATGATACAGCATGTGCATGTAAAAGATTCAGATATTCAAATTCAAATATTTTACTTGGATAAAGCATAGAAGATCATTCATGTAGCATAATCCTTACATGTACAAAATGTAAATATTATAAACTATACACAGATAACAGATCACTGGTTTCTACATATTATGATAAGCGAGCACCTTGCTCTTAAATGTATAGAAATTCTAAAAATTCATCATACTGACAATTAAGAAACTTTCGTCCGGGCAAAACACTACATCAGGTTCATTGAAGCTTCAGATACATTAAATATGCAGGCTACACAAAACATTTAAAAGACGTCTGTTGTTTTTCAAAAAGCTACTTCTAGCTGAAAGGATCTTGATAAAAGCCAGCCATCTACGCCAAATCCAAAACAGTTCTTCTGGTAATTTATTGAATATTTGGAATTCCTTTTGTTGTCTCCCAGTAATTACTGATGAAAAATTAATAAACAAACTAGGTAAAATGATAAATGGCATGAAGTCTAATTTGTTGAAAAGCGAATCTGATACTTTTGCTTTGGACTTCGCTCACACTTAACGCCATTGCCTTCCTCATATTAGCCTACTAGACCTATGTATAATCAATGGCATAGTGACAATTTACGATTTTAAAAATTCTGGCATAGTTTTTAATTAAAAAAAAGATCCCATAACATTCGTAGTTCTGTGACACTTTTTGTTTGGATGTTTCTTAAATGTATAAAATATGTCTAAACATTCATCGTAATGACACTTGAGAAACTTTCGTCAAAGCAAAACACTACATTGCGATCTCTAGTACGTGGAGGTTTAGAAATAGTTAAAATGCTGCCAGTTGAAGAAATCTGTCTAAAAAACTCTGAGCATTCTATGCTGAACCCAGATCTGTTTAATTAATAGTTTTTTTTATGAATATATGCTATTCAAACTCGGCAAACACGATAAAGGCATGCAGTTTACTGTATGGAAAAAGGAATCTAGTACATGTACATGTGTACTTCATGCTTCACTTACACTTAAGGTCAATGCCTTCTTAATTTACTTCATATGACACACTTAAATATCTAAATAAAAAAATATTGAACTAGAAAGTCGGATGCTATATACTTAAGTTTCTAATATCCATTGCTAAAATAATAGCCTATCACCAGTGTTGACTTGATTATTTTGATATGAAACAATATTCAGATATAAAGGTAATGTATCATCAACGCGTTGAAGTTGGTCAGGAGATTGTAGAAGAATGTATTGTGTTGAACCCAAAGCCTTGCGGAGCATACATTATTTTAGAAACTACCGGTTAGATAATACACATAGGTACTAGGGATGGCCATTATAGGGATATGTACAAAACAGCAATGAACAGATAAACCTGATATTAGTTTAAACTGTTAAATTACTTTTTCTCTTTGTGTCCTTTCAATTTCAGTTTACCGCCTTTCACAAAAGAATAAGAATCTGCCATTTTATCTGGTCTTCAAATTAACAGACACAGTTATCTTGTAGGCCTACGTCTTGTTGTCAACATTTGTACGTAACATGTTCGTGTTATGGAATATTTTTTCTGAAAGTAAAATAAAATAAAAAAATCGGCATCGGTAAGGAGAACAAATGAAATTCGTGCGTCTGAATTAGTTGTATTTAATCTATCAATAACAATTAAGATTCCATCAAATAATCTATTTTTTTTCATCCATTTAAATTTCAAAAGTTCTATCACTAGATTATTACAAAATAAAGAAAAATCAACTACTTTTCCAAAAAATCGGATTTATTTTTGTCTGATACCAACCATGTGTTTTGTCATTATTGTGAAATATGAAACTTCCTGTTTTGGACTTTCTTCATCAATATACATAGATCAACCCAATCAAACCAGTTTTTGTACTTTAAATGCTCACATCGTCGGTTTATGGAAGGAGGAAGTTCGATTGTTTGTCAAAGTCAAAATTCCAGTACGTGTGAAATAAAGTAGCAAAAGTAAAACCACTGAACTTATGCCATAGCCACAGGCAAAGTTATCTGTCAAACTAATCAGCACATGTGATGATGTGTACATCATTATGTAGTACATTTAATTTGAAATGAACTCCTAATTGATACCCTTTAGAACACTCCAAGCCCTTAGAAATCCTACAATTAATCGAGAGTTGGTATTTCGGGGCGGAACAACCCGGCGCGAAACAACCCAGGGTGAAACAACTCGCTACCGAGCCCGAGCTCTACTTCCCCTAGTTGAAAATGATCATTGCCGATATCTTCCTTTAAATGAAGTGAATTTCTTCGATTTTTTACAGAAAAGTTGAGTATAATATAAATATATTGAAATAATCAATTTAATGAGAAATAAATTTTGCTTTCAAGTATCAAAGAAAATATGTTTCAAAGTCGGTATTTTAGGTATCCCGTCTTGGGAAAGGGAGGTAACTCAATCTAAAAATTACGTAAATTAAACCGTGCAATTTCTGATGATAAACAAATCAAAATTTTAGTTTGTCTCATTTTAGAAAATTTTTTTTAAATGTTTTTGCTTTTATACGAATTGATGCAGTGTTGGAAACCATTTTTTTTTCACAACTTGCCATACTGGCTAGTGGAATATTTTTTTTTGTTTTTTTTTGTCTGTACTATCATCTGTTTTCTCTTGATTTGACTATCTTCTGCCTTTCTTTTTCTTTCTTCAACTATCTTTTCATTTGTTTCTAAATTTATCAAAAACTTTTCCATTTTCAAATATTCCCTCCGGTTGAAGTTTTTAAAGTACTTAAAGTACTCCATTTCTGAACTCATATTTTAAAAATAAAATTATATTTCAACAGATTCTTCATTATAAGACAAGAAATTGTTTGTCATTTGCTTCTTGTTCAATTTTATTTTGACAATAAACAACTAATTTGCAAGATACATGTAACATTTCATAAATTACCAAGATAATTTCGTTTGACTACTAATATGAGACCGGGACCGGCACATCCCGTTTACCAAAAATTAAAATGGCAGATCGTAAACAGTGTGTTACAAGTCAATAAAATTGTGCAAAATTCACTTGACATATTCAAGCTAAACTTATTAATATGTAGGGAACATGTTTTTAATGTATGATGTTAAGGGATGTTTAACTAAATAAGCTGTTGGCTGGTTAACTTTCCTTGGAACTCACCAATCAAATGACGGTCGCCAAATTGACGAGTGTAAGCTAATGAGAACTCGCCAAATTACACATCTGCTCGTATTTGGTGAGCTGGCAAGTGGTGGTTTCCCACACTGTTGATGGATTTTTCACAGTGTCATAT
Source organism: Perna viridis (assembly GCA_037379345.1). NCBI lineage: Eukaryota > Metazoa > Mollusca > Bivalvia > Mytilida > Mytilidae > Perna > Perna viridis. The sequence continues at coordinate 4,349,420 of CM074520.1, forward strand.
CTAAATTAATACTTCTATTCTTATTTATCATATAATTAATTTTCATCTTTTGTTTAATATCATTATTATTATATAATACAGGGAGTGTATATTAGTGTAATATAAAGTCCCTGTCTATTGTAAAAATATTTTCAACAAAGCATCATGCACGTCAGTATGTATTGAAACCCATATATAGACAAAAACAACATGAAAGTTTACACCACTTGAGAATACTGTAAACGGAAAAAAAGTCATGATAAAGTCACTGAAACAAAAAAAACAAAAAAAAACAGATTTTGCTTTCCCCTTTTTAATACATGTTATAAGTAAATAAATTATGAAAGAAAATGGTTTCCTTGCCAATAAAAAAACTGTTATTTTTTAAACTTGTTTTCAAATTTCATATTTCATGAAATAAGTTTTTTTTCATTTTATTGTTTGTTAAAAAAAATAAACTTTCAACTCTTCAAACAACAAAATACATGTGTACCAATATGACATAAAATTATTTAATTTCAGTATTATATATAATTTTTATCATTTACAGCCGATGTTTTCGATACAAACTCCATTTCCTGTGGACTTTTTCCTGTTACTTTTTTCCCGTTACTTTTTCCGTGACTTTTTACATTCAAGATACAGGTGCTTGAGTTTGTGAGTTAGATCCATAAAATCCACTATCTGTGAATGGAATGCACTTTATAAATATCGACAAGAAATTCAGAAACTATTTTAAAATTCAAACGTGTTTTACATCATTTAATAATATTCAAGTCCTAGAATATTTCTTGTGCAGATCTAGAAGACTAAACTTACTGTACCCGCAGCTGTGATACTCTGCTTCAATCATTCCTGAATTTCGACCTTTTTCACACCAACATCATTAACAATTATATTTGTCAATGTGGGCATGATAGAGAAGATGTTTGTCATTACTTCCTTGAAAGTCCCCCCTTTATACTGACTCTAGACATGACTTACTTCACAATGTGAGAAGGCTTCCTCAAAACTTCATTATATACATCGAATGTCTTACTAGCTGAAATTGTCAGTTGTTTACTGTGGAATAAATGTTTTATTCTAGCTTAATAGTTGCTAAATGTTTGGTCTTCAAGTCATTATCATCATGAACTTCAACATTGTCACCGTCATCACCATTGTCGTCATGGGAAGAAACATCTGTATGTGGAAGTATCTCGTTTTATTTTCCATGCATTCTTCTGTCGATAAAATGTTAATAAACTTGTACATGTTTTTTCATGCTCGTATTACTGTTAAATATGTTATATTGGAGAAGACTACATAAGTTGGTATAACTTGTGTCAGATCCATTACTTTATAAGTAATAAAATGTGTTTAAACTAAACTGTTACAGGTTTCAACAAATATGCAATTACATACACCCTTAAAAGTCAAGAAGATCCATGTGGAAAAAAAATGTCAAAGGAATATACTTAGTCACTGTCGGTTACTTTTAGTTTACCTATTTGACGTGACACTAAGAGTAGTCCAATAAACATACTTGTCAAATTGTCGTCTATCAATTGTTTGGAATGATGAAAGATACTGTCTGGGGGTTGTATAGCTCCAACCAGGTGTTGAGCCTTTATTCAGTTGTTAATTGCAGGTAATTTCAACTTCAAGACTATAACAAAATCGACTATGGTACGGTCATTTCCTGGAAAATTTTAGCGACCTCTATTTTGATTTAGTATCCAACAAAACTCACTGATCGGATATTGCACTCTTTAATTTAGGTAGTTTTTTTTTATCGAGTTATCTCCCTTTCCGGAGACGGGATACCTAAAATACCCATTTTGAAACACATATTCTTCAATACTTGAAAGCAAAATTTATTTCTCATTAAATTGAATATTTCAATACATTTATATTATACTCATTGACATTTCTTTAAAAAATCTAAGAAGTTCACCTCATTTTAAAGAAAATATCGGCAATAATCATTTTCAGCTGGAGGAAGTTGAGCTCGGACTCAGGATACCCGAAATACCGACTCTCCAGTCAATCACATTTCCTTATTATCAAACAGATTTCAGTGAAAGAACTTAGCAGTAGACCTACGGACAGTCTATGTAAAATCATGCAGGTCTATGATGAATTTGGCTGAAGTTGCTTAAATTGTACAATGCTGTCAATGTAAGTCTATGATGGGTCTTTTTGACAAAAAATTCAGTTTCTAACTCTGAGATTTTGAGTTACATGAAGATCAGATAGAACTTTACGTCAATTTAGAACGGGTATATTTCAACATCTTGTGTTCACCATGCAGAGAAGGGTTTGAATACTTTGAAAGTAGTTGATTGAATTACATTAATTAACTTAACCTAATGTAAAAGTAAATTAAACTAATGATTACAGCATTTCTGAAAATAATTGATTAAATTCATGATTACATTGTGCATGTACCATGGTAAAGTAATCATGATTACATCTTATTACTACATGTATATGAATTAATTGTGCCTTTTAATTGCATAAGAATTAAAACTAGATGTGTCGCCAGAAATGCCACCTCCTGAAGTATATTTTTTTAAAAACAAGATCAAAGGGCATTATTCCATCAAAAATTTTAAAATATAGGGTATTTTGAAAAGTAATTGATTATTTTGAATTATGTGTAATCAGATTTTGGATGATTTATGATTACAATAATTTCTGGACAAAAATGTAAGTGATTACTGCTGATCAATGATTACAAGTACAATAACTCCATCTGTGGCTAGAGTATTTGTCTTTTATATAAAAATAAAATTAAGATTGTGGGCTAAAAATATTGTCTTTAATCAAAGTATTTAAGGGATGAAAGCTTGAAACACACAGTAATTTGAAATTACATCACCTTTTAAAGTACATGTATCATACATACAGTATGTGAACATGCATGTACATGTAGTACATTTGTACAAGTACAAATGTAGTTTGGTTTTGGTCCAGGATTCCTTATACAGAGCAAATATAAAACTTGAATACAATTGTGAAGATTTGATCTTCACAATGGTATTGAAGTTTTATAGTATTACATGCCCAATATACTTTTCACAAGAAAAATTCTTTTGTTCTGCCCCAAATCTTTGGGATGAACAAAAGATCTACAATAACAAAGATCTTCCTTGATTACTCTTTGACATTCCTACAAATGTGTTAATTTGCTTACAGATTTTTGGGTCTTAAGCTTTGAGTTGGATTTTTTCAAATTGTGACCATTTCACTCTCACAAGAGAAACTGCTACTATGATGACATTTGAAATGTTTTTCTAGCAATGAATAATATTGGTTTGTAAAAAGAACATTTCAGTGTAAATCTCTGATACAATTTTCTGTTTTGAGTGCCATTAGTTTTAAAAATCAATATTTTACTTTACATTTAGCAATGGATAACCACAAAGGTGAGAGAATATAGTTATCCCTGGGAATATTATATTTTTGTACAGTTGTAGGGTACATTTGTACTGCAGTCAGTAGTCCCCTTTGTCCTAACTGTGGGGTAGTCTTTGTGCATGCCTAATATACTTTTCACAAGAAAAATTCTTTTGTTCTGCCCTAAACCTTGCATGCATGTCATGCATGCTCATTAACTGCCCTGCAGTTAAGACAAAAGGATCTATAGAAAACAGTCATACTTGCTTCTATACTGTTGTAATATGTTGGGTTTATTGGTGACAGTTACAATGACTTAATTATGCATGTATTCAGTGGATATGGGCCTAAATTACTTTTTAATATTTCTTGGCTAACTTTTGAACTCTGTTCATGTGGTACATTTATAAATGTTTAATGGTGATAGATTCTTTGTAAGAAGCATTTTGTCTTGTTTTATATGGTGACATAAACATGCTGCATTTTTAGGTTTTTAATCTTTCAGGAAAAAAAATATTTTATGTCACCATTTCATCCGAGGAACTTCCCTATTATCTCTGAACGCTACACAAAAATATAGTCCAATATTTCTTTTATAACCTGTTGGTATGTTTCTGGCAATTATTCAGCTCAATAATAATATATTATTTCTGCAAACAAAATTATGATCTACATGTAGTCTTTAAATCAATTGAAGATTTGAAGGACTCTTTTTTTGCCTTGAAAAATATATAGTAATAAGTTTGCAAATAGAAAATTGAATTCTTGGAGTAATATGTCAAGATGCATTAAATATGTTAAACACACTTATCAGTCAAAATCTCCATCCTATTTATGATATTTTTTTATTAATAAAAAATAAATGAAGAGTAGTGATTTTAACCAAATAAAATTGGATTGATAAAAAGTGACTATACTCAATGTCATTTCAGGCCCATTTTTGATTTGATCATAATTACCCTCAGCCATCCATTTATTGAGGCAGAGTTGTCTTTCTTTTTATTTGTTATGTATTTCTCAATTTATAAAAACCAGCATCAGAAGCCCAATCATAAACGATTTTATAATTCGTTACCAGAAATTCCACTGAAATTCAGCCATTTTTGTTGCCAGGTTGCCGATTGTTGACAAAATACTGATAATTTTTCAATAAATGTAAGTTCTCACAAATTTGAAAATAAACAATTATTCTGTAGGAACAATAACCTTCGAAAGAATTTTTTACATTAGGTACCAGTATCGTATTGTATATCCCTGAGCAGGTGTACGTCAAAACATGGATGCTATAAAAATATAGTGCATTTTCTTTTTGTCTCTCTACAAACTAATATTTTGTCAAAAGATATGAACAATGACTTATAAAATAGAGCAAACATCACACTGTAAGATGAAGAACTTTTTTAAAAGAAAATCTAACATAATATCATAAAAATGTTCCACTGAAAAGGTTGGTTTGGTGAGTGCAAAACGAAAGTGAAAGTAGGGAAAATGGCTATTTATAGTTCAAGACTACTTTTCTGTCCGATCTTCGTGGACTCACCCTATTTTCTTTGCGGGAAATTATTTTTTCACATGTCCTTAGAAATGCTACATAAGTGGAAGTTTTATTGAATCAATTTACATATTTTTTAAAAAATCCTAAAAATATGCACTTCACTATAGAAGTCTATGGGAAAATTAATACGATACTGAGACCTAGTAAGCCAGTTTTTCAAGTAAAGTTGGATATTCAGCAAGTGGTCTTTACCAGCTGAAAAAGTAGTACCCCAATGCAGGTAACACTTTTAAGATGAATTAGCCAACTTTTGAACCTGATTTTTTATGGTAGCTCTGGTTTTTTGCATTTATGGTTAATCTTTACCAAATTTGGAAATGCATTTTGTTTTCATGAATTTGTATAATATCAGTTCAATAAAATTATTATCTTGACTGTTTATGATGAGCATATCTATATTCATGTAACCTAAAGCAAGTAATACTCCTGCATAAAGGATAGTTTTCAAGTTACAACACATTTTAAGTATGTGGTTAGGACTTGAAAATAGTCATTTTCCATACATTGCCTCTTATATATGAAAAAATGAATATTTTTTTTATTTTTTGTTTTTCTTTCAAATAAATAGCTAAAATGAGTTGCCATATAACTGTGTGGTTGATTTAAACACAGAAATGTCACAAAAGTCAACAGCCAATTTTTTAGTGGACTTTTTTTAGTGGTTCAAATGGACAGATTCTATTGCGGCAAGAAAAATAATGGTGTTTTTTCATATAAAAACTGAATTTTTTCAAAAAGTATCTAAAGCAGACAATTGTTATTATAATATTTATACCAGTAAACTATATTTCTTGCATCATAGCTATCTGTTTTAAAGAAAAAGTCCTTTTCCTGTCACATTGAGGTCCATTTGTATCTGCCTGGGGTACCAAAATGGCTTAAAATCTGTATTTTCTGCATATGAAAAGCTGTATTTTTTTAAAACTATGATATTGGTATAATTTTTTCTGGATTTATTATAATTGAAATGACCATATCTATAGTTTAAAACAGTTGGTTGTACCGGTCATTATACTTTACTTTAAACAAGAGGCTCCCTTGAGTTAAAGACAAAAAAGGAGGTTCGGATATTAATATTTCCATATATGGAACTCACAAGTGGGGATTAAATAATGATTTGGAACTCATAGTACAGCTCATGTATCTACCATGTCAGAATAAACCCCAAATTTGCTTAGCTTGACTAATGCAGCAGCTTTTTATCAAAAGTAATATTTTCTGGCTAACACTGAGATATTAGTCTCATGCCTGGAATAGGGTACCTATATAAAAATTTTAATAGAAAACTCATGTTTATAGCAGGGCAATGATGTTCTGAATTTTCAGTATGAAAATGAATACTCTAGCAGAAAAACAACAAATTTTATGATTATATTGAAATGTTTATTAGTAATAGGTACCAGTATCGTATTGCATATCCCTGAGCAGGTGTACGTCAAAACATGGATGCTATAAAAATATAGTGCATTTTCTTTTTGCCTCTCTACAAACTAATATTTTGTCAAAAGATATGAACAATGACTTATAAAATAGAGCAAACATCACACTGTAAGATGAAGAACTTTTTTAAAAGAAAATCTAACATAATATCATAAAAATGTTCCACTGAAAAGGTTGGTTTGGTGAGTGCAAAACGAAAGTGAAAGTAGGGAAAATGGCTATTTATAGTTCGAGACTACTTTTCTGTCCGATCTTCGTGGACTCACCCTATTTTCTTAGCGGGAAATTATTTTTTCACATGTCCTTAGAAATGCTACATAAGTGAAAGTTTTATTGAATCAATTTACATATTTTTTTAAAAATCCTAAAAATATCCACTTCACTATAGAAGTCTATGGGAAAATTAATACGATACTGAGACCATTAGATTAGGTGGTAAATCATTGAACTGGAGTTATCTTTCTTTGAATAAAAAAGAATTCTTTTTTGGTAATTATGGCGTCTTTGTTTGTTTGTTGGGGTTTAACGTCAGACATACAAACAAAGATGCCATAATTAACGTCTAGACAATATAATGTGACAGGGTATTATTTAATGTGGTATCAGATGCCCTGTGTTAAGATAAAATGATGAAATAACATAACTTATTTTTATATGTATATGCATTTAATGATTTCCTAAGAAATTTGTGAAGGAATGGCACTTAATGTATTTTGAGGGCACTAATTTATAACGAGATTGTTTAGGGGCACCCCACCAAAGACCTAACTTGTTTTACCCAATCTGACAGTGAGTTATGTTCTGGTTCCTATTTCTTCTCTAATCTTCAACTGTGTCCATTATGATTTTAGAATATTGGTACCAGTTTACTTATTGCAATTCTCTGAACTTTGAACTTTGAACTGCAAGATTATGAAGATTTCACTTTAAGGAGATTCTCATTTTGAATAATGTTCAGATCACCAGTGATGACATGACAGTAGGGGTTGTAAACAAAAGGAGATTTGGAACAGTCACTAGACTGAGGATTGTTTGTTTGCTTCTACGCATAGGTCCTGTAATGCTTGTTTATAGTAAAAAGTTTTACAGGCAAAAGTGTCTTTGTAACTGTATGATGCAATAGGGACAGATCGATTTTGAAATAAGGCAGTTTTTCTTTCATTACTTCTTTTCAGTAAAGAAAATTGGTGACATTGATTGCATCAATACTTTTATTTGCAAAGGGAATGGGCAGAAATTTTCTTTTGTAGTCATGAAACAACAATCAACATTTTAATTGTGTATAGTTCTATATGTAATGAGTGTAACAGCTGTCTGTAGCCCAGCTCAAATAAAGTAAATGTTCTGTTTAATCTCTTGTCATCAGTTTGACAATGTCAAGAGGCAAATCATAGGAAAATTAAATATTGACTGTGTAAATGAGTTTTTTATCAGATTACTAGGTGTGCAATGTGGTAAATACACATCCTGGTTTGTTAATGACTAAAGTGAACTTCTTTTGTAAATTAACCCACTACATTTATAGACCTATAGAAATTGGTTAAATACCCAATGAAATATGATGTCTAGGACATAAACAGTGGTGATCTCTAATTTAGAAATTTAAACTCTTCACCAGTGTGTCTACATTTCTTATCATATTATTAGTTTGTTTGGTATTCTCTGTGGAGATTATGTATGAATTGTATTAAATTAGAAGAAATATTTATTTGATTTGTGGAGGTGTGTAACTAAATTTTGGAAAAGGTAAATTTTCATTTAGAATTTCATTTATTTTAGGCTGTAGAAAACTTGTTGGATTTTGGTTTTGTGTAAAATTTATTTATACTTCAATGTAGTTTTTAATATTTTTTATTTACAATTGTACGTTAACCTCTTAACCAGTCTGGATCATCAATCCATCAATTTGTTCTGTATATATATTATGTGGGTTGAGGCAACTGAACTATGTTTGATCATAATTATAAATATTAATGATTTTTCTCTATACAAAACCACCAAGATTATTCACAAATTTCTCTCAGTCAAATCACAAATGACCATTTTCATTTCAAGAATAAAGACGTAATTTTTCAAATTTTGATTCTCAGAATTAAGTCAATTTAATTTTTTTTCATTCAAAGTTTAAATATACCCGACTGTATTATAAATGTTATGAAATTTGTGAATCCAAGCGAGGAATGCAGATGAATAAATTACACATTAGTAAGAAGGATGTGAAATTGTGACGGTATGTCTTCAGGTAGGGATCACATATACATCTACATGTATTTTTTTTTTTTTTGGAATTCATTTCTATTCAGTTTACTTAATGGAATATTGTTGTTTGTCATTGGAAAATATTGTGATTAATTAGACATGTAGTACTCTCAATGTGGGTTAAATACTATTCTCTTTGGCTGGGTGGATTAAAACTCTTCATGCATCAATGGGGTGATAATTTTTATATATATAAATTATTTATATATGTATGTCAGACATACAATTGTACATGTATAAAAGAAAATCACCTGTAGGTTCATGTATATAGTAGTTGAAATTTAACTAGGTAGAATTATCAACAGTCAGTAAATATAATGATGTATTCACTGTAGGTAAATATTTTGAAGATTTTAAAAGCTGTGCCTGTATGTTTACATTTAATTTTGAATTTAAACCTAAACACTGGATATCCTGCTGGAAATGGCTATAGGCTACTAAAATTTCAAATAACTTAGTACATGTATAAAGTGAAATGTTGATATGAATTGCTATATTTTATTCACCTGTGGTCATGCATGTACATGTATAAGAGATTCTTAAGTTGATTACTTTCTCCTTGCTTCATTTTTCTCTTGCAAGTACTTTAAATTATTGCTTGTCTCCCAAAATTTTCTTATAAGAGGGTCTAAATCTCATTGATTCCTCTGTGGTCGTGTACATGATATTCATGTAGTTCTATAGTTTGACACTTTCCAGATTGGCCTGTCATTGATCAACATATAGGTATAATGAATCGTGTGTGTGGTATAACATTGTCCGTCAGTTTGTTTATCCCCATGTCATTAAACAGGGGTTCAAATTATTACTGGTCCAAAGTCCAGGACCCTTATTTTCTGAATGAAATTTCATTGACCTACATCCTAGACCAACCATACTTTACATTTACTGTTATTGAGGACCTTCCATACTTTACATTTACTGTTATTGAGGACCTACCTTACTTTACATTTACTGTCGTTGAGGACTTTCCGTACTTTACATTTACTGTCGTTCAGGACCTACCATACTTTACATTTACTGTCATTGAGGACTTACCCTACTTTACAGTTACTGTCGTTGAGGACTATCCTGTCATTGAGGACCTTCCATACTTTACATTTACTGTCATTCAGGACCTTTTTACTTTACTCTGGTGGACCTTTCATTTTTAAGTCTTACAAGTAAATTTGCACTCCTGAATTATATATATTATTGATTTTGGCACAATGATGGGACTTTAAACACCGAAAAAAGGAGTACAGGGATACTATATGTGCTGAAGGGCAGATGTGTATTAGTCTGTCAGTTCTGTTAAGGTTATATATATGTTGCAGTTCTGCTAAAGCTATATATACATTGTATGTTGCAGTTCTGCTAAAGTTACATACATGTATGTAGTTTAAATGTTTATAGCCCTACAGTTTTGAAGAAAATTTTGGAATCCACTTTAGGTAAACATGTACATTGATCAATGATCCCTTACCCTCAGTAGACCACTATATCGGTTTTTATATTATTTGCCTATGTACAGATATAAAGTTAATACATTGTATTGTGGTTTTGAAATAAATACAATAAGGAAGTCCAGGAACAAAGGATAGTTTATCTATATCCTAGGGGGAAATTAGTGTTTCTATTTATAGATTGTTGTCAGAATGCTATGATGAAGCAATTTTCATGTTCTAGAAAGGTCTTTTAAATTTGATATATAAACATGTGAATACTTAATGTAACTTTTAATCTTATACTGACCTTGACATGAAATGTACAGTAAGTAATTGACCTAGTGTATTATCATCTCCATCACCAGAGAAAACATTTGATTTTTTATGCTTTGGATAGACAATATTACCAGGCCTTTAGTCAGACCTTTTTAAGGGGGGGTTTGGGTGGTGGGTTATTTAGGCAAAATTTTTCAGACTTTAATAATGCTTAACAAATTTAAAGCTTGTTTTAACAGTTTTTAACTCTTCCTTGTTTCCAGTGGTGGGTGGGGGGTCATTATCTCCCAAATTTCCCTGCCTATGGGTATCATTAAGGTGTATTGTCTGTCCACAAGTCGTACAATAAATAAAAAAAAACTATGAGGGTGTTTTTTTTTTGGTATAATGTTTGTCTTCATCTATAACAGACTTTACATACAAAATAAAAGGACAAAAACATTTAGTTATCCTGTATACTTTTCTTGTAGTTTTTCTGGTCATTTGTCTGTCTGTCACAAGGTTAGATATCACCCACCCATTACTATTTTGTTCTGTGATTGGTTTGATAAGGGTCACATGTTCTTTTATATGTGAAGATTGTTTTATTCTCTGGTTAACAAAAGCATTAGTTGACTGAATTGATGTTAACCTGTTACTAAAAATAGTTCATAAAAAAACCACTTGGCTATTAACCTGTACCAATGATCAGCAGGTATATGAATGCTACCATTAACTATAACATTACGTCAAAGCAATATTATAATGTAATATATAATATTATATAAGTCTTGTCTTTCTTAAATCATTGATGATATTATCGTAGAAATTGTTACAAATTTGGTGATCATTAATAGCCTAATATAGAAATTCCCATATTCCAAAATTGTGAAAATAAAATAATCAGTTGTAGTACATCTTTTGAACTTGGGCCAATGCAAAATATTTTGACTCAAAAATTTCTATTGAACTCTTACTCCGTCCTCAGTCGATATGATTTTCTCAGGTCAATAAATTTCTGCATGTCAGTAGGCTATATGTGCACACTCTAGAACCTGTGTAAACGAGACACTTTAAGAAAAGTCTGTATCAGGTTAAATGTATTTTGAACCTTGGTAAACTGAATACCTGTGTAAACTGAACACCTGTCTAAACTGAACACTTGTCTAGACTGAATACCTGTCTAGACTGAATACCTGTCTAAACTGAACACCAGTCTAAACTGAACACCTGTCTAAATTGAACAACTGTCTAAACTGAACACCTGTCTAGACTGAATATCTGTCTAAACTGAACACCGTTCTAAACTGAACACCTGTCTAGACTGAATACCTGTCTAAACTGAACACCTGTCTGAACTGAACACCTGTCTAGACCAACTTCAGAGTCCAAAATGGGTTCAGTTTAGACTTGTTTCTATGTTTATTAGGTCAGCACTATAGCCAGCACTCCACAGTTTAGTTTAGTTTCCCACTTTTGGCTAGGGATGAAAAATGACATAAATGGAAACCGGTGGTTGCTATAGTGATTAAAAATGAAGAATCTATTGTTGATCAAACATTTTCAGAAAAAAGGGGACTTTTGGAAGTATTTTGCAATGTTTTATATATTTTCAATGTTGAAGGGGCTTTTTTTCAATGACAATTTGACTTCATTGTGAAAGTGAAAGTAAGTCAATTTTTCACCATGCTAAATTTAATAAGTGGATTACAAGGTGAAATAGCTCAAAATCTAACCGGCGATGCCCATATGAGGAAGGGGTTTTCGAAGGAAAAAGTTTGAACAGTTTCAGGGGATGAAATAAAAATTGCAGATATTTTGTGGGAAATTTGATATTTTTAAACCTGATTTTATGAACTTTTTTGCAAATTTTCGCATATTTTTGCATGGTTTCTATGGTAACCCTATATGCTGTGGGTAATTTTTTTCCAGAACATTTTTACTGCATCCTGAAGGCCTTGGCTAGAGCTATTTCTAGATATATAGATTTACAGATGCTTGACATTTTTTTAAAGTGATAAATGTTACAAAGCATCAGATTACAAGACCAAAATTAGGCAGTTCTACAATACTGTGGAGTGCTGGCTATAGTTTATAAGTGTTAGGATTTCAGTAATTTGTTTTCCTTTTGTATTTGTTCATTTATTTTATCAATATGAGGCTTTAGTCTAATTGTGAGTGACATGGTGTAACACATTGAGTGTTGTTAGAACATTGATGGTTACAGATTCCTCATAGCTTCAACAAATTTTAAATACAGTTTATGCTTTTTTTTACAAAATTTGGAATTTTTAAGGTTTCTTTTCATAAAATACAGTAAATACGGATTGTCATAAAATACATATGTAGCATAAACAGGTCTGTTAGTTTCAAATGAAATGCATTGTATCACATATACTAGTAAACAAAATATGTCAATCCATGTGTTGGAAATATTTTTAGGGTAAACAGATCATGTTAATTTAGTATTTAATTTAAAAACTAAAAATAATTCTGTTATGTACATATTATATGTACATGTACATGTAGTTTTCAAATGAAGAGTAGCTCTTTATTATATAAATGTTGAATGTAAATTAAGATGAACTTTTAGGTTTATGTATTGTAAAGTGATTGTCTCTATTTTTCAGACCCAGATGAAATGGAGAAATCAACAGTTATAGAAATAGAAGGAATGACATGTCAGTCATGTGTCAAAAATATCAAGAACAACATGACTCCAGTACAGGGGATTCATTCTGTAGAGGTAAGACTGAAATGTGGTTCAATGGAGGGACTATTTATACTTTTCTGGTAGAAGTAACTATTTATGATACAACATATCACCCTTTCACACACATCTTTGTACTGTAGGATGACATTTTTAATGCTGAAATTAAAAGATTCATGGCCTATGGGAGAGTACATTTAAAAAAACTTTGGGAGACAGGCACTGATTTAAAGAGAAATGAAGCATGGAAATAAGTAAAGCTATGTATATTGTAAGTTGTGTGGAATAAACATATAGTGGTACAAGAACTACCTGTATTTGGATGTACTAAGCAAAACATTGGAATGAATAGAAGCCAGAACTTTTTTCATATAAAAATGTAGGTTAACCATCTTTTCCATCTAGATACAGTTTTGACACTGACAGGGGATATGTATTAGGAATCAGTGTACAGGGCTTTCATTATCTCTTCAGTGAACATATTTTTATTTTTAATAGAAAAAATGGACTGTCTACATCTTCAAAATTTATCAAAGGGGGAATGGGGCCCATTGTGGTTTTGAACCATCCATTTCCACTTTTTGAACTGTTCTTAATGAAACCTCTGAGTATAAACTATTTAAGTATTGAGGCACACTTCCCCTGATTCTTGTTTTGAGAATTTCCTCTGGCATGATTGCTGATGTATAAAAAATATCAGCCCTTAATACTATTTCCTTTCAATTTGTTTAATCTGAATTCATTCCTTATGTTATACTAGTTTAAAACAGACTATTATTCAAAATACATTCAGAGAATCTTTTTTTTCTTGATGATGGGAGCTAACTCTACTGACTTTGATGTTAAATCAGTCATGACAGAATTACCTCCCTTTAACCATGGTTAAAATTAATATCAAAGTGCTGAGACACTGAGTCAAGGAAGACCTCAATGCATTCAAAAATATTCATGTAACCAATTTGTAAGCTAAATAAACTGATCAAAACTTAGTCCTTTTATAGAATAACCATTTGTTTTAATGCAGTGTATATTTATACAGTCTGTTTATCAATATTATCAATATATATTTTTGGATCTTCTTTTGTATTATTGCTTTTGGTCCTGGCTGTACACGTACGTTGATGTCCTCAAATTTCCTAATACTTAAATCAGCATTTCTTACAAAATATGGATTCCACCGAGAATCACTGACTATCGATATTCGATGAATTTTCAAAGTAAGAATGGACCCACACCTTGAAATTTTGGTTTGGAGATGCATGAAGTAGAAATGAATCCTGCAGACTGGAGGAAGTTGAACCAAGGCCCAATCTCAAGGGAGAAATGAGCAAAAAAACTTTCCCTTGCTTGTGCTCACTTTAATGTAGAATTTTTTTTTGTGATAAATTAAAACTAAAATTTGTCCTTGTCATTGTTGCCTAGATTAGGCTATGGTATGTACAATAAATAATTACCTTTCCCAAGGAATTTTTCATTTCAAACAAGGATAAAAACTTGTAAAAATTACTATGCAGTTTAAAGATCATTAAAATAAAAACAATTTTGTAGCTCATAGATTTGAGCAATGTAAGATTCCAATTAAGTTGGAAGAGCAATTATATGTGGTGAATACAGGGAATATGATGTCTTAATCTCACACGGACTTTGAGTATATATCCATCTTTTTTTTCTCTCTCCAAAACAAAAAAGTTACTAGTGAACCCAAACCCCATGAGTACCACTTTTTTATGATGGATCACTATTTGCTGAGTGTTTTATACCTGTCTGCCTTCAATACTGTATGTGCATTTCTTTCATTTTTTCTGCATGATTGTTTCACAAATATGTATAAGATTACAATTCAAGTAAATCTTATGTTTTGCAAATGTATAAGTGCTAAGAAATCAGGCTTCATGTTTTTATAGTTTTTTATTAAGAGATGTTGACATATACATTTACAGCTGCTTCATGCTACACATACATGTACCAGACTTGAGAATCATGAACTTTGTTTCATGCTTAAATAATGTCCCAGCACAGAAATGGTCTGTTGTACTTTTGCTTTCTTCTCATTTCATCTAGTGAAACTTCTAAGTGATAACCACTGAAAAGAAATCAAGGAAAAAAATCACAACAGTGTCTGATATATGCAGAAGATTACAATGTAAATTCATGAAAATAGGTATGCATTTTAACCATATAATATGGAGAAACATCCTCTTATTGGGAAATATTGTTACATATACATATAATTTCGTGCAAATCATTCATAAATTCTGGCAAAAATAAAGGTTAGGTGGTTGTAACAGTACCAGGTTTTTACTGGTTTTTAAACCACCAGGTCAATATTCCCACAGTGATCAATACTGGTTGATTGAAAATATGCAAATAATATTTCTGTCATTGTTCATAGTGTTTGTCCTACATTAAAAAATATTAATATAGTATATATCTACTATATTTCAGTGTACTTAGGTTTTATTCTTTTAATATTTCTATCAGCTGTATTAATTAAGAAAAAAATAAACATTTCTTTCTCTAAAATAATTCAAGTTTATCTGAAATAACATAACAAACTTTACAAAAATGTACAGTGTATTTCATGAGCACATCTTTGTTTCAATAACTATTACTAACAGGTAACAGACATGGAAGAAAGAGTAGAACAGGTTACTTTTCACCTGTCATTGTTAAAACAACATCCCCTCACAACCAGATAGATCATAAAAAGTGGTTTGAAGTGATGAGTTTAAAAGTTATTTCATTTATCTGACAAGAACCTTCTAAATACAGAAAATGGAAAGCTTGCTAAGGATATTGCTTTAAGGCTTCTTCCATGTATGAATTTAGCTACCTGCTGATTTGTAATGATGTATGGACCCCATTTCAAAATCTCTGGATCAATACCTGAATGTTGATTTATTATGAGATATGATTTAGCTACCTGCTGATTTGTAATGATGTATGGACCCCATTTCAAAATCTCTGGATCAATACCTGAATGTTGATTTATTATGAGATATGTCTAGGAGTGATATACGGTATGTGATACAGGTCAAGGGGTGTAATATAGGGTATGCAATATAGGTCTATGGGCATGATATAGGGTATGCAGTAAAGGTCTTTGGTCGGTGTGGAAGTTTGGATTTTAGGAACATGTACATGTACAAGTGTATGTATAATGTTACGGCTCATGTGTCCAGTCGCGTCCCAAGGACATTACATTATTTCACTGGATACCCCTCCTTTTTTGATAGTTCAAGATTACCTACTGAATGTGATAAATATGCCACATGACCTCCTTTCATCCTTACCGTTGAAACAGAGACATTGTTTATGTTTCTGCTTTGAAATCATAAAAATTTAACAATTCTGTTTATTTACTATTTTAAATACTTCCTTTCTTGCTACGTGTATGCACATGTGTGTTTACCATTTTGTAGTATTTATGTACATGTAGTAATTAACATATATGTACACAGTGCTTGCATTTTATGTAGAGAAGTTAAATTTCTGGGATCGAATTAATTACACATGAAATGTTCCAAAAAAAAAGAGGGGTGCCAACCCCATGCACCCTCCCCTGGATACACCACTGTAATCTATACTTACTACACAAAAAGTGTACATTGCAGCTCCAAAAATCCATCATAAGAAGCTCCTGACATCTTCATTAAAAGGGCCAGATTGAGAGAAATAAATTCGTAATTCTCGATTGAGCTTTCCTCCATGCGAATGTTTGGGTCAATTTAACAAAATAGTCCAGCTCTCTGTGTCAAAACTTAAATAGTTAATATCATATAATCATTGAAATCTTGCAGTTCTACACATATTATATAGCCTTAATATCGTTACATGCCCATGTCGTACGTAAAGT
This sequence comes from Perna viridis, assembly GCA_037379345.1. Classification (NCBI taxonomy): domain Eukaryota; kingdom Metazoa; phylum Mollusca; class Bivalvia; order Mytilida; family Mytilidae; genus Perna; species Perna viridis. The sequence continues at coordinate 4,366,282 of CM074520.1, forward strand.
AAACATCACATATTTGGCATGGAGTATGATCGGTGGCAGAGCGATATCTTAATGCAAACTTCACAAGGAGAATAACCCGCAGAGTGTTATTTTTGTAGTTATATGTTGAAATGTACCCTGGTTATTAATTTGGTTGCCAATGATCTCTAAGTCAAGTTCAGTCTGTAAATAGACTTCCTTGACGAAAAGCCTTGTTGACTTATAATTAAATACTTTTGTTATCATGCACATAACCAATAAGTTTATAGTCACTTTACAGAAGTAAACTGTCTGTCATACAGGTGTGCATAAATATATATAGATTGTTTGTTAATAAGATTGTATCAAGTACAAAAATGTAGGAAAAATGGACAAAATCAGATTTAAACTCATAGGATCTCAACCTATTTCTGTAATTGAAAAAAAGAGTAGATTTTAATCTTTCAAAAATATGTAGCTGTATCACCTGAGGGTTTATCTGTGATTTTCTTCAATATAATGTAAGTAGCTGTAGGCAAATTTAAAACTAACCAGTACCTGTAAATTGAAAGCTTAACAACTACCACAAAACTACAATTTGCATTTAGATATTTTTTGAGTTAACAAGAAACTAAATATATGGACTATATAAAAAGCTTTTAAACTAAAGACTGACAATATATTTCATGCTCATGATACATAATATAAAAAATTTTATTCAAACTCCTACAATTTAAGTATTAATGAGTTAGAGGTGAAATTCTGTACAAACTTAATACTTATGTTTTTGTTCCTGCTTTTAAGTGACCAAAGAAAATGGAAATTGGCAATCCCTTTTGAATGCATGTCCATTGAAACCACTTGGTGTGTTGCTTCCTAATGTTTGAAGATGTATTATCATGAAGTGTAGGTGTGCACACTACACTGCTTTTTTTGTAGGAGTTATGGGACTTATTCAACTTTAAGTCTCATATAGTTATATTCAAGCAAACTAGTCTATATGACAAATGTACCTAACATGTCTGTTCATGTAATATTTTTAATATTCTCGGAAGTTGCAATGATTTGTGGATAGTATTATTTTTAATTGAAGTCATTTACAAGTCAAATTACTTGTTATATTCAGGTGTATAAGTGATAAATGGTACAAATTATTCTTTATTGATAACCAGATATTGATCAGGCATACATCATCTTCATATAATCTGCTTTGGACATCGATTTTTCTATCTTCAACATTCCAAAACTTGTAAGACTTACGGTCTTTTGTATTAACTGAGGAAGGGAGGATTATTACAGATGTACACAGATATATGGGACATTTGTCCATGTTAACTACAAAGCTCAGAAGATGTTCATTGCATTCATTTAATCTACATACATGTACATGTATTCCCTTTATGTTCCATTTTAAACCAGTTACATTTTGTATTCCATAGTTGTTTGAGAAACAAAATGTATATTTTATTCCACCATGATGCAACACATTTAACAATTGAAAAAGATAATTTCCTGCCATGTTCACATTATAAGTTTCTTACCTGGAAATTTCAGAGAAATATGAAATTCTTCTTACCTTCTCTGTGATCATAGAATTAATCCACTGTCTTCCTGTGACAAGGCACAATACTATCTACTATAGAGATAAGACCTTAGTTATTTAGTTAAGTACATGTTTGTAATAGGAAGATAACATTTTATATGATACTCTGTAATACACTCATGGCAACGTGTATATCTAATGTCCTTAACCCTGTTTCTTAATGGATATAAATTAATTTTACTAAACATGTGACATTAAATTTTACTCAGGCCAGGAGAAAACATATTTCACTATTAAAAGAAAAGAAAATTTGACAATTTAAGTGAACAGTGAATTTGTCTTTATGTGCTTGTAAAAGTATTTACCTGAACAAAGGGTGTGTAAATGTTGATTGATTGGATATTTTATAGACAATAGTTACTTTATCTTTAGTGACAATTAAGTCATCAATTTAAGTAGAAAGCTGATTAGTGTGTACAAAGTATTTCATTTCCTGAGGGTCAGCCATGCGGAACATGTAAACCTTCTGTGTTTTTGTGTTTAACAGACCTTAATTTGATGTGATGTGATTACGTGGATTTTAAGAACAGTTCTGCAGGATACAAGTGGATTTTTGTATTAGTAAAGATTCATAATCATGGCATTCAGTAATTTTGGATACAGCAAACTTCCGGTAAAGTTTTTTATCAAAACTGTATTTTGATGTTTGCGTTTGTACATGTACATATATATTGGATGGAATGTTGATTTCTAAAAATCATTTTTTGTTATATCTGGAATTTGAATCTAGTAGTGTTTCATTTCTGTTCCTGTTTTCTCTGTTTTCTCTTTGGTTGCTTTGGTTGTATTCATTGAAGTGTATTATATCTGTTTAAATTGAAGAGTTTCTTTTAACACCAAAGAGTTAAAGTTACATCTCGTACAAAGAATACTGCATACATGTATAATTGTGCAGTTTTTTACCTACTACCACTTGACTTAAAGAAGGGGCCCATGTCCTTCCTTCCATCAGTCTGTTTGTCTGTTAGTAATTTTTCTGCAAGCCAAACTCCTCCAAAACAACTGAAGGGATTTTGACAAAAGGAACTTATGCATTGACATTTTCTGTTTTGCCATGGCGGCGGAGTATGTGCAAAGCTTTTGGCTGGTATGTTCTAACCACTGATGCCAAGTTGCTCACAATTCCAGGCGGGTTCAAAATAAAGAGAATTGTCACTAATCAACAGTTTATTACGATTATACATAAAATACATGTTTCAGGATGAAAAGTTATAATGACATCAGAAAATTACGAAAACTCAAATATACGGTGCGCTCAATCAAATTATCATTTAAAAGTTCTCAGATTCCTTAATATGGATGGGATCCATATGGTACAGGGGAACAACACAACAGACATCAGCAATCGAGGAATTCTCCATATAGCGATAACTTCCTGTTAAGGCAAGAGTAATCAAGGGAACCAAGGTTATAGCGGTAATCAAAAGAATGTAATCCAGGGACAAAGACCAGACATGGGAAACAGACATACACAACAAAGAACATCAAGTAACTAAAATCATACATACAAAGTAACAAAAGTAAATGAGCAACTCGGACTCCACTGAAAACTGGGAGCATGGACCAGGTGTACCGGTAGGGTAAGTGTCCTCTGCTTTTTTAGAAACACCCGCCAAGATGCTCATAAAAAGTCAAGTCCGGGGTAGACAAACGAGGAAAGGAAAACTATGACCCTTTGAATAAATCAGTTTTCATGGTGCAGATGGATACACCATAATGATCCACGAGTTCATGATGACGACCATAAAACTTCTGTAGTGATGACTTCAATCTTGTAGCAACATAACCCTGTTCCAGAAGCCTATTTGTTAGAGTTCTAGCGCGATACAAAAAGTCTGCATAGTTTTGGCAAGCTCTGGCATAACACACGCAGGTGCCGAAGGGATGTTGCCACAGATGAAAAGAAAGTTGACAATTCTGAATGAAAAGTCATCACGTTTGTCGTAAAGTTTGGTCAATAGTTCTCCATTACCATCGATATCTAAGTGTAGGTCAAGATATGAGGCTGACTTCACATTGTAGTATCCTTTATCTCATGTTCTTTTTGGTAGATTCGATGTATCAAATCCCCGAAATTAGGATTGTTTAAAGATAATACGTCATCTATATAGCGGAAACTGAGATTGAAGGATCTAGCCAAACGATATTCTTTCTTTCTGATCAGATCAGCTATAAAGTTACACTATCGTCAACACTTACAGTCTACGACCTCGGACCACCGTCCGGCACCTCGGACCATTGTCCAGAACACGATAACTTCCTGTTAAGGCAAGTTATATTAACGTCAATAATTCACAATAAACTCGGACCATTGTCCGGAACCTCGGAACGTATTGTCTTGAATATAAATACTTCCTGTTAAGGCAAGTATACGTCAAAACGTCCAACAAACATCATCAACAACAACGAGTTAACTTCCAGTTACGGCAAGTTACAACTCTCAAAAATGATATTCCTCTTGCATCACTTGTCTCGAAAAACACATCCCTTAACCACATAAAAATAAATTCCAATCTTACATTCAGTCTGCAACCGTATACTCCTAAACATAAAATCTGCAATACTCCTCTCTCTCTCTCTCTCTCTCTCTCTCTTTTTTCTCTCCTTTTTGACCACCTATCCCATTTTATTCCACTACTAAATTTGAATCTCCAATCTTTTTTTAAAACTGAAAATCAAAGCCATTTCAACACCAACACCAATTTTACACCAAATATGCACCAACTATTTTAATTATCATAACTTACATGACCTAAATTAAGCACCAATTCAACACCAACTTAGCACCAATTTCCAATAAATCAAAAACTTTAACAACTACTTAAAACAACATCCTACATGGGTAACATGATACTGTACTTCATCACCTTTCCTATAGAAAACCACTTAAAATCATAATAAAGATAAACTTCTGGATATAAGACACTAACGGTACAATGACTGAATCAAAATATGCTTATCTAGACATGCAACTAATTATCATGAAAATATACACCTCTACAGTTTTATTGAAAGATAATATGTGACTGTGTTTCTGTGTGTATTGTTTTTCATGCTTATTAATCCACTGTGGTCAGAAAAAAACACAGAAAATGATACACCTATAATGTGTATTTAGTTTTGTGGTCTAAATTCTATGGTTTAGTGTGTTAAATTGTACATGAACAATTTACCTCTTTTTATCAGAAACTTGAGAGAAACTATTTCAGAACAGTGCATTGATGTAATGTCATGTCAGTGAAAGGTGTAGGAAACACTAACTTTATGATCACAGACAAACAGACAGACAGACAGACAGACAGACAGAATGAGTATAGTATCATTTTCCTACACTTATAATTGGATATACTTGAAGGACTAGTTGATATATCAGACTCTTGTACTTCAACCATAAATTAATGTTTTATTCCTAAGAGCTGATTCATACTTTTTAGAGTGAAATTCAGTTATCTTAGTACATCTGCACTTATGACAAAACTTTCAGTATTCAGTTATTAAATGTCTGAACACATTGCTTTGTCACTCTGCTCATTGCAATTTTATTTAAAACTATCAAAAAATAGTTCTGTAATACATTGTTTTTTGAACTTGGACATGATTTGAAATAAAACAATGTAATCTTTGAAATCAATGATTTTGGAATTTTTGTGTTGATGTCTTTGATATAAAATACTATCATCTTATTATAAAACTGGGATAAAAAGTTATTTGATATGCTCCTGTTGTCTCTTCCTTCATTCTGTCATTCCATCATAACATCCTTCAATCATTTTGTCCTTCCATCAAATTGTCTTCCATTATTTGTCATTCTACAAAAAAAAATAATAATGTTTCTCTTCAGTTTTGTACATATTTTTCTGAAACTTTCGTTTTTTTAATTATTTTTTCATTGTACTGCATGGTGTTTTTTAATTTTTATTTTTCATTGTACTGTTGTTTTTCATTTTTTCTCTCTCTCATTGTACCATTGTTTTTTTTCTTTTTTTCTCTCTCTCATTGTACTGTTGTTTTTCCTTTCTTTTTTTCTTCATTGTCTTGTAAAATCTAATTCAAAATTGTGTTTTTTAATATTCATAATGATTTTATGCATGCCCTCAATGTTCTAATCTTCTCATATATGCATTGTATATTATTGTTGGGAAAAGACTTCATAAGTTGGTAAAACTTGTGTCCTATCCCTTTTGTAGAGTTAACAAATAAAATGTTTACAGGTCATTTATGTAATTGTACATTTAGAAATTACGGATCTAAGTAAAGGGTCACTCTGCTCTGCTGGTTTTTGACAACGTTACATGCTATCCTTGGCTGAAAGCTCCTTTATGCTTTTGAAGTCCTACAAAAATAATTCTGATCACACTGTTGAACACTAAATTATTGGTCCAAAATTAAAGGTTCACTGAAGCTTAAAACAGACTGTTATTGCCAGTCATGATTTTTGTTTGTTTTCTTCCAACATGACATTTGGGTCAATCTGATAACACCTAGTATGTTTTTAGCTAGTTACAAAGTTATATATATATATATATATTTGTTTGTTTACTTCCAACATGACATTTGGGTCAATCTGATAACACCTAGTATGTTTTTAGCTAGTTACAAAGTTGATGCCCATCAGCCATGTATGCCCACTTCTTGGACCCTACACTTTCTGCAGCTCAAAGGAGGACTTAGCAGTTGCTCCTCGTTTCGTCAGGGTCTAACTGAGATCTTGCACAATGGAGAATGTGTAAGAAATTCTTTGATATTTTTGTATTTGCTGTACGCAATAAGAGGTTGACAGTTGAATATTTTCTTACAGTCTTCATCTTTCATTAACACTTTCCAATGTTTTTTAATTAGTTTGCCAATTTTTTTCATGCAAAAGTGGTATTTTTTTATAAAAACTAATGGGATGCCATTAGTGTCTCTTTCCTTTTTTCTCAAGAGTTCAGAACGTCTATTCAAAAGAGCTGACTCCATGTTGGTGTTGATCAAATTTTCTGAATATCCTCTTTTTTATAAAAAATATCTTAAATTCATGAAGTATTTTCAACAAATTTTCCATGTTACTGTTGTTTCTAATATGCTTAATAGTTTCACCTTTTATAAGTCCCGAGAAAACGCTGGTATTGTGCATTGAAGATTTGTGGAGGAATTGATGAGTATTAGTTGGTTTTATGTAGCTACATATATCAAATATTCTATCTACCACCTATTTCAAAACGTTCACCTTTGTAAATACAAGTGTCAAGAATATTGCCTTAGAATTTGATGTGTTGAATGTAAATTTTAACAATGGATGAATTGAGTTCGCAATGTCGAAAAAAACACTCGATTTCATTCTGTGGTCCATTGTGTATAAAAAATCTGTCATCTCTGTATCTTCCATAGAACAATATTTTGTTTTTTGTTTCGAATCTGTTGAAGACTTGCTTGATAATTTTATATGCAGTAATATCACAAATTTCGGGGCTACATAATAGAGCCAATACTTGCTCCTATTACTTGACAGTAACATTTTTTCATTAAATTTGAAGAAATTATCCAAAAAAAAATTCAGTATAGTTTGAATAGACTTTGGGTTAGGGCATGGTATAGTGTAATCTGATTCTGCCCTAGTTTTGTAGCTTTCTTCAGTTGCGTCTTAGATTTCTGTGAAATGTAAATTAGTATACATACTTGTTAGATCTACCAACAGACAATCTCTCTATCTGCTTTTAAAGTTTTGATTTTGTTGATAAAGTCTAAAGTCTCTTATGTAACTGTTTTGTCTTTCTACAATGGGGATCAGAAAGTAATCAATTAATTTGCTTATTCTTTCAGTTACCGAGTTATATTATAGGCCTGCATGGTGGCAATTTATCTATTTTTGCTTTTTCTCCTTTTATGTCCTTAACAGTGTTTTCATCCAGTTCATGGATTTTAGGCAATAAATATAATCTGCCTAGTCTAGGCCCATTCGCATCTATGCCATGAAAAAAAAATGTGTTGTCCCATCAACCTCATGGTTGTCAAATAACCAATATATCAATAAATAATTTGATCGTATTGTGAACTTCCAATAGGTTAGGAAAGTTAGTTTCTGTGTAGTGCATTGTTTCTAATTGTCGTAACCCTCATTTATATCTTTATTCCTGTCTAAAATGCAGATCGTTGTGCTTTTATTGCTTTTTGAGAAGATTACATCTGACATATTACTTAATGACTGTAACACAGACATCTGTTTGACCTTGTACTTGTTAATTGTATGTTTGATAATTCTAGCTTAGTCAGAAAAAGATAATTTCCTAAAGTATTGCAAGTCAGAATGGGATTGAAGTATGATTTTATTCTAAGTGGGTGTATTGTGTTATCATTATTCGTACTGAATAAATATCGACATCTCATTTTTCTTGAATATTCTTTAAGATCATTCATTATTGATTTTCTAATTTTGCAATTCGACAGTTTAGGAATGAATTACAGTCCTTTTCCTAATAGTATATACTCATCATCTGTTAGCTTCTTATTTGTAAGATTGAAAACGTATTGTTTTGATATATCGACAAGAGCTTTGCACTTTCTCTTGCATTGAGCTTATTTATCTTTCATATGGTTAGTAGTTTTATTTATTTTCTGCTTTCTTTTGAAACATCTGCCCATGTTGAAATAATAAAGAAATTGAACTGTAATCACAATTCAAAGTAGATTTCAAAATATGCAATAATTGAACAGAATAATTACTGTTTCAGTTTGCAATCACTAACTATGAGAATAAATATACAATGTGTTCGGCTTTATCAAGTAAATGTTATAGACGAATGACTACTCATTGAGAAGTCACGTTGTATGACCTGGATAACCTAGATACCTACAGTGATGTGAAATAGAAATTCAAGATTCATAGCTCATCGAGTAAATTTATTTTGAAATATAGGGAAAAACATTTTCATTAATGATTACATAATCCAATCTCTAAAGTTTGATTTCTATAGTTCCGATTGAATTGTATGTTGTCATAAACTCAGTAGTTCGGAAAAAAAACATGAATTAGATTGAAATGTTATGTTAATATCTATTATTCCAGTTTCGTGTATAATTATTTCTTCTGATTTTTCCTTAAGGTCTATATCTTATTTCTGCTTTATAGCTAGCCAGTTCCTTCTCGTCCCTATCTTTTAGCTCTTCCAACTTTTTATACATACGAGTCCTGGCTTCACCAGATGCTTTTTTCCTGGTACCAACTAAATCTTTGGCATTTCTTCTAATTAATCTTGATCATCAATCAGCATGAAGCATATTACCAACAAACACACAGCACTTTTTAATCTTCTAAAACATTATATAGTTTCTTCATTGTACATTCATCTGTGTCATTTAGGGCAGAAACTAAATCTGATTCCATTTTTCTCAGAAAAATTCAATTGCTCACCTATGTTTATTGCAATGAATTGAAAAACACAAATTTACCTGTTTAAGTTAAATGAAAAAAAACAAAACAATTCATTAAGATATATATGGTATATTACTCAACAGAGTATTATAGGGATACAAGCATGAACAATATAATAGCATGCTGCAGGTCTATTATGGCGTTATATATTCTATAATGTTTTTTTTAATGAGCCAATTTATTCTGTTTAAGAAACAAAAGGAACTTTAAAACCATCCATAGGTACACCTTTGTGTAGATATTTTGTGAGGGAGAAGTTTTTAAGTAATCCACAATGTCATCTAAGTAGTCCACAATGTCATTTAATTACTTAAATGGACAATGAAAATCAAAAAGGGAGGAGAAAATTTGATAGACAAGCTTAACCAAATCACAGTTATCATAAAATTTCTAGCTTTGTTTGTTTAATAATGGATCAGGGTTCAAGGACAATAATATATGATCATTGTTGTCCAATCAAAATTGAAAGTACATTTGTATGATGTGAAATATTTGAACAGGATTGACCTGTTATGACAAATCAATGTCATCCAAATTTTCTAACATGATACAATGGCCCAAGGGTGTTATCTAGGACAAATTTAGATCTATTTTTCTTCATGTTTTCCTTGTCTACTGTTATAGTCCATAAAGCATATACATTGACACTTTATTCAATTACATACCAAGATGAATATTTATGCTGTTGAGCTAGGTGAAATATTTTGTCAGTTGAGAGTGAGATTCTTTCCAAAATAAAATGTATAATGACCATTTCACTGGGATTATTTAGATGAACATCTCCCAAGATGAAGGGAAGTATCTTGTCTTCTTGTTATTTTTTTTCTTTTTACTGTGCACAACTGTGTACATGTATTACTGTCTTGACCATGATATTATAACATATAAATTTGTTTTTGTTTTAACTTATTTGGTAACTCATAATTATATTTTCCTTTTCTATATTTTAGGTCATTCTGGAGAAAAAGGAAGCTATTATAAAGTACAGCCCCACTGAGATTTCACCTCCAATTATCGCTGAAAAAATAGATGATATGGGCTTCCCAGCTAAAGTCAAGACAGTCAACCCAGCAGTTGTGGAAAGCAGGGGGAGTAACTCTGAATCTAGTACACAAATCAGTGTGAAGGGCATGACCTGTATGTCCTGTGTGAAAAACATTGAAAGCAACATTTCTGAAGTTCTTGGAGTTATTAAAATTTCTGTGTCTCTGGAAAATGAACAAGCAACTGTATTGTATGATCCAATGAAGGTTTTACCAAGTAAAATAGCAGAAAGTATTGATGACATGGGGTTTGAAGCCAATGTTATTGAGCACCCAAAATCACTTATTACAAGAATTGTTGTAGAAGGGATGACTTGCCAATCATGTGTGAAGAATATTGAAACCAACCTAAAGACAAAGTCTGGGGTAGATGTAATAAGGGTGTCTCTGGCAGATAAGGAAGCCTTTATTATTTACAATCCTGACAAAACTAATCCAGAAATCCTGAGAGAAGCCATTGACGATATGGGATTTGAAGCCTCCTTTCCTCGTCAGTCTTCTGTAGAGCTAGAATTTGATCTCCTAGCCGAGAGAAATTCAACCAAATCTGGAGCTTCAGAACAGGAATGTGAGATTTCAATCCTTGGCATGACATGTATGTCCTGTGTCAGAAACATCGAAGGTAATATTAAGGATAAGCCAGGGATCATTTCTATAAAGGTCAACTTGGAAAAGGAAAATGGAATAGTTAAATACAACGAGCTGGTGATAACACCAGAACACATTGCAGAGATGATAGATGATATGGGTTTTGAAGCTAAGGTTGCTGTGTCCGGTGCTAGAATAGATGCAACAGCAGCAGTGGTTGTGAATATTGGTGGTATGACATGTCAATCCTGCGTCAATACTATCGAAGGGACCATTTCAAAGAATCCTGGGGTAAAGTCTATTAAAGTTTTCCTAGCTGATCAGAAGGGTGAAATAGAATATAATCCAAACAGGGTAACTCCACAGATGCTGCGGGATGCTATAGAAGATATGGGATTTGAAGCGTCATTACCTGGTAATGCATACTTAAGTTAAGATGTGTCTTTTAAAACAATTGAAGTTAGTGGTTTTCTGCTTAACAAGGGAGGTAAAAAATTTTGGTTTAACCTTTAGTGAAGATGTGTGATTGTATATGTATGTCCAGATTTTGTTGGGAGTACTGGTACTATCAAATATTTATCATACGAACAAATTGTAGTGATCTATTGTGGGCAGTTTAAAATATTTTCACTGCTGACCAGCCCTATGAAAGACTTATTTTTCAAAGTTTATAGAGGAAGCTAGGAGTCTTCCTAATGGTTATCAATATAAGATTAACCTTTGACCTTGAGCACCGAGAGCCCGAATTCAGTCTGACAGGAAGTTAACCTGCAGTACTGAGTAAAGAATTTTACTAGTTTCACATATTTAACAAAAACAGAATGTTTTTTAAACCTTAAAATTTTGTTGAATTATGAGAAAAAAACCCTAGTTGATGTAAAACTGTGAAAATATCAATATTTTCAACTGGATCGTTATGGCGTATCCATATGTACCATGAAAACTGATTTGTTCTATGTGTCACAGTTTTCCTTTTATCCTTCTTCTACTGTGGACTTGACATTTTATGAGCAACTTAGCGGGTGTTTCCCGAAAAGCAGAGGACGCTTACCTTACTGGTGCACCTGGTCCATGCTCCTATTTTTAGTTGAGTCCGAGTTGCTTATTTGCTTTTGTTACTTTGTATGTATGATTTAGTTACTTGATGTTCTTTGTTGTGTGTGTCTGTTTTCCATGTCTGGTCTTTGTCCCTGGATTACATTCTTTTGATTATTGCCAGAATCATGATTTCCTTGATTACTCTTTGTACTCTTACTCCTGCCTCATATTATTTTTTACATACTTATCTTCTTATACTACAGAAAAAAAAAAACTAAAAAATTAGCATTTGCTACAATACATATAGTAATTTGATGCCGAACAATCTAGAATAACAAGATGAATGTTGTATTGCCACCTCTTAAAGGTTCAGAAATCCCTATAACCATGTATGGTTAACATACAAGTACGAAGTTTACATTAGTCTCTGTTTACACCCAAATATCTAAAATTAAAACTTAGTGATGAAACAATGTGACCCAGTGTCTTCAGGAAGTCACATTTATTGAGTCATGATTCAAAGAGCGGACATGTACTTCCTAAATGGGAAGTTGTTATTACGTGAACTATTGAACAAATTCAGATATGATTTTTTTTGTATGCAATATTTTTTTTTATTGATTTCAGTGTTTATCATAACACCTTTTACACTGACAATATAGATAATGAAACATGGAATACCTAATATGCCTGATTTACAGGAGTTCTTGGATTTCTTTTGTCCAAGGATTTTCCTTTATTTAGATCTTCAATATTTCGTAATAATTTCCTAAATTTTTTTATTTAGTTTGTTACAGACTTGTACTAATCTTATTAAAACTTGATAAAAAAGTTTTTTATACAACCACAAAAATTGCAGTTGTATTTAGTAACGATGCTGTGGTTGTTGTCATTGTTAAATTTTTAGTTTCCATGCAATAAGTTTAGTTGCAGTGAAGCAAATGTCATGAAATTTGGATATATTGTTACTTGCAGCTAGAGGAAGCTGGTTATTTAAAAAGGGGTCAGTTGCCCATATGGCTGTGCAAAATGGGTCAAAGGGTTTAAAAAAAAACTTTCAATAAAAATCAAATGAGAACAAATTTGATTAAATAAATAGGAAGAATTAATACTTGACAGTTAAAGCACTTGTGCTTATACATATACATGTATATATTCAGCAATGTATTTAAAATATACAAAACAATATTAATTTCAATCAACAGAAAGTTAACTAATACAATTATTGATCGGAAGTACATGTATTAATCATATATTGGTATTTATTTGAATTATCATTGCACTTATTTTTCAAACTACTTACTTTACATATAATTAGTAGTTTCAAACATTTTTTCATTCATGTTTTAGTTTGCATTACATTAAATGTTACCATATTTATAATTAATGATTGTGAAATTCATGATAATAAATACACTGCAAAAATAAAAAAAAATATAATATTTGTTTATTAAAACCAATAAGAATTCAATACAATTAAAAAAAACAGTTTTCACATGTAATATGGAATTCAATGCTAAGAGTAAAGACACATCAAGTGATACTACAGTAACTGAATACTATTTGCATGTCTTATTTTCAGCCTCTGAAGATCATTTTGTTGTGCCTGAAGTAACAGTGACTAGGTCTGTCAGTAATTTGTCAAGGACCAGTGGTACAGGAAGTATAAAGATGGATGCTAACAGAGGGTCGGTACAATTTAAGCCATCGACCAAGATGGATGACAATGATGAGGAAGATGGCTATGAGAAGTGCTTTTTACATATAACAGGAATGACATGTTCTTCCTGTGTTAATAATATCGAGAAGAATCTAAAGAAAGTAGAAGGTTAATAATGTTTGATAATTGTAAATGGCTGTTGATATGCCTTCATTGTGAATTTATAGAGGAGAAAATAGAAATATATTCAAGTACAGTTATGGAACTGATATACATCTTAAGGAATGTTGGGCATCATATATAGATGTGCATGAAACAATATAGGTACTGTCGGAGGACCCTTATGGGAGATAATCCAACTTCAGTGTTTTACATATACAAACCTCGTCACCACAACTCCTCCAAAACAGCTCAAGGGATTTTGATGAAATTTTATTGGAGATTGCGCATCATATGTAGATGTGCTTTAAGGAATATAGTTACTGTCAGAGGACCCTTATGGGAGATAATACAATTTAAGTGTTTTACATGTTGAAAGGTCCTAAGCCCAACTCCTCCTTAGCTGCTCCAGGTTATTAATTTTTATAGGAAAGTTAGTAGATTTGAATGAAGGCACATAGATCCTGTCAGAGGATTCCAAAGGGCGATAATTTAAATTACACTGGTTATGGTCTCACTAACTACTTCAGGGTCAAATGACAATCCCATAAGTAGTACCAAAAACACACTGAACCTAGAACTATCCATTATAAGTGCATTATTTGTGTGTATTTTGATCAAAAGTAGTCAAAATAAAGCTGAGAATGTGTACTTTAAAATCGTATTTGTAATTTACTACAAAAGCGTATGAATATTGTTTACATGTGTGAGTAATTTGCCTCCATGCTGTCAGTTGGCAGAAAAGGTGAAAATTTGGATTTACAGTATTATTTATTCAGGTAAATTTTGTGAAGATTTGTACCATTAGCATAATGATTTTGAAAGCCTTATTTTCCAAGCTTTGTAATGGTATGCTACTTTAAGATATCATTTGTCCTGGGAATTTACAGTGAAATTTCGAAAATTACTTTTTTAACATGTAAAGTAATTGAAACATTGGAAGTGGTTAGTGAGATTTATATATTTAACTTTATATTTGAAGTGGGGGTGTTCTCTTTGTGAGCTTGCTCATACTATTTCTAGTTTTTATTGCATACATTATAATATATTCTTTTGCTTAATGAAATTGAATTGTCACTCTTAATTGAAGCAAATTTTTGCTTTTTTACATTTTTTGTTTAATGTATTTTACTTTTTTTATATTACAGGTATTAAACATGTGTTAGTAGCTTTAATGGCACAGAAGGCTGAGATAAAATATGACCCAGAGTATATACTGTCTAATCAGATAGCTAATCGTGTAACAGACCTTGGCTTTCATGCTTCTGTGGTAGAGTCAGAATCATTAGGGAAAGGATCAGTGGAACTTCTGGTATGTGAAGGGTGAAGAAGCAGTAATATTTATTTGTGTTGGATACTTCATACTATAATACAATTTTTTTTGTGAGCAAAAGAGAAACATGAAAATAAATTTCCATGAATAAGCCCGTTCATTTAATGCCTTCATATTAGAAGAGTGTAAGTCACAAAAATATTTAAAAGCGAAATTGAATTGATATCATGAAACATGAAAGAAAGAAGTCACTAAAATAAGTTGGTTTAAAGACATGACCAGTGTTGTGTTGAGGGGTATAAGTGATCACTATTCTACTCAGCCTATTTGACTGCCTACTTGCATAAAGTTTATGTGGCACAATTTAAATTTTAGTCGATATCTTATACTTCTTCTATTGCTTTGTAATTCCTCCTCGAATTCCTGGTAAATGAATTACATCTATAATACACTTGACTGCTAAGAAAAAGTAAGACTGAACATTTTGCTAGGCTCTGGTCACATGGCATTACCATAGTTCAGTTTTATATTTTCAAAAATCACCAGAAAACACAACAACAGTGGGCTTAAAAAAAGTTGTGTATATTAATATACATCATAATGGTTTAAAATGTACTTCAATTAAGACCAAAAATATCTCAAAAGCATTTTCAATACCAGTTTCAATCTAATTCAAATTAGATATACTAATTGTACCATACAGTCAATTCTTGTGTGATTTTAATCCGTTATAGTCATAATTTCAATGAAATTCATTCTTTAATAATCTCCTTATATTTACTATTATCCATACTTGTAGATAACAGGGATGACTTGTTCTTCTTGTGTCCATTTGATTGAATCTAACGTGATGAAGGAACGAGGTATATTGTCTGCATCTGTTGCCTTGGCAACCAACAAAGGAAAATTTACTTATGACTCTGAAATCACAGGGCCCAGAGATATTATTGAGAAAATAAAGGTTGGTTTGATTTTTTGTTACATTGTAGCACTGAGAGGCTAGAATTTGTATATAATTCATCGCTTAATATAAAACAAAACCAGTAGAGGTTACAAAGTACATGCGGCCATATGGCTTGTTAATGCTTAGAAAATAGGGAGTTTAAAGGTATTTGGAATGTTTATGAATATACCACAAACCAATCAAAAATTGATGAATCATACAGAGTCAGTGCAATGCATGGTATGTGTAATCATAAGATAGAATTGCTCTTGTAAACTTTTAGCTTATTGGTCTAAAATATGTTTACATGAGTTCGGCAGATATATGCAATGAATAAGCTGTCCGGCATTAGAGTAGATTTGAACAATGTCATTTTTTTCAGTCACTTACATTAAAGTTATACTTTATACTGTTAATATATATTAAATCTTCTTTATGTTATTGAATAAAAATCACACAAAATGTGTCTCATATTTAACAGCTTAAATCACTATTCAAATTTCGCTTTCTTATTCAGGGGTTAGGATTCAATGCAGACTTGTTTACTGACACAGATAAAAATTCCTCAAGATATGATCATCGAGATGCTATTCGAAAGTAAGTTCTTCATCATAAAAGGACTATTATATTGCCATAGAAAGAAAAATAAATTAAAATTTAGTACTGTTTAAAAATAGAACAAAATCACTATTATGTAAATTATAAACCCCCTGACTATTAAATAGCACTCCAGCTAAGAATCATTCAAAATATGATTCAAGGGTTAAAAGCCTTCATATTTTTATTTTTGATATTTTGTTTGAATTGCCATAGTAAACAGGAATAAACATTGAATTTTTTATATAACCCATGTTCTTAGGAGATAAAAATTATATAGAATTGCACTGTAGATTTCAAAATTAAAGGAGATAAGTCTGCAAATGACACTCAAATACAACAGAATCTATTGAATTTTCAATGTTGATTATATCCTAAGAATAGACTGATATGAATGAATAATTACATGTTTCATAGTATAGACCCATAAAACAACTTAATTACAAAAATAAAAATATGTAGCCTTTTCTGGGGTGTATCACATTTTTCAAATTTTGCATGATTTTTACAAAGACAGCTACTTACATCAATGTCTTCATTTGTGGAAATCTACACAATGGAACAAGACTTGAAAAGTAGTGATCTGAACTAAAGCATAGACTTAATAACAAGTTTTTTTCTCTTAGCAATCATTTGAGAAGGTCTATCAAATATGGATTATGCATATTAAAATCCATAGGTATGGCTTCTTAAGTTGATCATATCTTCAAAATTTATTTTGGAGGCTAAATTTTGCATCATTATTATATCCTTACTCTAATGAGTGGGAGCTTTAATCACTTTGTCTGTACACTTAAATATAATAGAATCTTCTGCTTCTATGGGAGGGAATTCTTAGATACTTATCTACTTCCTGTTTTCTGTATGTCTTAGTATTTATTTAGGTTATACATAATGGAAATGTTTCGTAACAGATTTTTCGGCTTCTATTGGGGGAAATGTTTTGTAACAGTTTTCTCGGCTTCTATTGAAGGAAATGTTTTGTAACAGTTTTCTCGGCTTCTTATGGAGGAAATGTTTAGATATTAGATTTATTGCTTTTGCTTGACTTGTTCTATGTCTCCATTTTCTATTTTTGACAGAAATGGGGTATTCTTAGCAAGACATGGTGTACAACTTTTGTTTTATGTTTGTCCTAGAATTTATGTACCATTGATAGCCATGCCTTAAAAAAAGTATTCAATATTCAGAACTAGAAAAATGTTTACTGATCTGAACATTTATGTTCTAAGTGTTATGAAAACTTGTTCTGTTATTTTTAGATGGAGAAATTCATTTTTATGGTCCCTGATCTTTGGTGTGCCTGCAATGTCCATCATGATGTATTTTATGTTTGCTGAGCCTCCAGATGACCACAGTAATCCTGGCAACACATCAGATCTAGAGAACATAACAACAACATCAAAGCCCAAGACAAATGGACACATGTACCAAGTCATGCTGATGCCTGGATTGTCATTAGATAATCTATTGATGTTTTTATTAGCCTCACCTGTACAGGTAGATTCTGTTTCTGTTTTATAGTGATAAAGACAAGAAAATTAAGATTGATAACAAGAACATGATGTTTTTCTATTGGAAATCTTAATTATTGTTTTGTTTAGGCAGTGGGAGGGGTTAGTTCACAAGTCTTTATAAAAATCAGGCATAAAGTGATTCATGTGTATCAAAAACCCACAAAATTCACTTTTATTTCTTATTCAGCAACTGTTACAGACCACATTACCAGTCTTACTTTCTTATTCAGCAACTGTGACAGACCACGCTACCAGTCTTACTTTCTCATTAGCTTGTTGCTTTTTTAAAACAATATTATATACATGTACTGTATGTTGTTCATGAAATTAGCACATTTCAATAGTTACTGTTCTTGACTTAGTTGATTTGAGTCAGAGATGAATTATGGTTTACTCTACAATACTGAAAGGACTTTAGTTACATAAAAAATGGTGTATGTGGACTGAAAAAGCATTGTTTGTTCTGTTAAAATTTCTGCATCATGAATCACCTCTACCAATGACAGCATCTAAATTTATCTTAACTTTTAATAGTTTTCTTTTTTGGAAGTGTTGTAAGGATTATAAAGTTGTGTCACTTCTGAGATAAATTTTATAATTGCTATGTTTTGTAAGTAAGTAATTTACATTTTTGAACATTTGAAATTTTGACTGAAAATATATGAATTGTGATATTTTTTTTATCTTTGTAGTTTATTGGAGGGAAATACTTTTACATCCAGGCCTGGAAAGCTGTCAAACACAAGGCAGCCAACATGGATGTCTTGGTTGTCTTGGCAACATCGATATCATACTTATATTCAGTGGTAGTAGTTGTAGTGGCTATGATTTTGAGAGAACCCATCAGTCCTGTAACATTCTTTGAGACGACCCCCATGTTAATGGTGTTTATCTCCCTTGGAAGATGGCTTGAACACATTGCTAAGGTACTCATTTTGTGTACATCTCAGTTACCTTAAAGAGTCTTTGCTTTTTATAATGCTGATAATTGAATATCTTTTAATTACAGTAATGAGGAAAGTTCTATCTCATATGCCAGCAAAACAGATTTTTTTACTCTGCGAAACGCATCTACCTGTTATTGTTGAAAAAAAATCATTGTGCTTTTTAGCTCACCTTGCCAAAGGCCATGTGAACTATTGCCATCACTTGGCGTTCGTTGTGGTCGTCCATCATTGTCGATAACAATTTATCAAAACTCTTCTCCTCTGAAACTACTTGACCAATTGGAACCAAACTTGGTATGAATGTTTCTCGGGGTATCCTACATAGAACTGGTGTGGGGGTTTTTGATCCGTCGAAAAACATGACTGCCATTACTAAAAATAGAAGATAGGAGTCAGACAACAGTTTTTCGCATATATCTCCAAAACGGTTAGGTTTAGCCAAATTCTTTCAATATCTGAAATGATCCTTATTTTTAGGACTACAAAAGTCTTTAGGCATAAAATTTGTCAGACGCCTTCTTATAAGAGTTATTGCCCTTGACAGTGGAAAATGACCGGTTTTTTTTTACAGTTTTCAGCCAGTGTCTTGAAAACTATGATAGATTTAGACTTTCATTTACTGAAATGATCCTTATGATAAATCCTTTCAACGTTTTCTTGAGTCAAAATTGTTGGACAATTTCTTGTTTAATTTATTGCCCTTGTAAAGCAAAATTCAACCAGTTGAGTGATTCAGGCTCCTTGGAGCCTCTTGTTTAAATAAATGTGGTAAAAAGTAGAAGTGCAAGCTACAACAAAATGTAACTGATATCATTTGATTATATTTCATAATTGAACATCTCTCGTGGTTAAACCAAAGACTTCATGTTTACACCAGCAGTCCTTAAATGAGAAAACAAAGCATTATTTTATGAATAAAAGCCATTTAATTATTACCAGGGTAAAACATCAGAAGCACTGGCCAAGCTGATGTCACTTCAAGCTTCTGAAGCTGTGTTATGTGATGTTGACAAAGAAAACAACATTCTGAAGGAGACAACTATCAGTGTTGATCTGGTCCAGAGAGGGGATGTTCTCAAGGTATATTACCATTGATAGCATAGAGTTGTAACCCCCTTTTTAGCTCACTTGGACCATAGGTTCATGTTTCGGCCGTTTTCAACTGGCCTCTGTCATTGTAAACTTTTTCAAAAATCTTCACTTCTGAAACAACATAACAGATTAACTTAAAATTTGTCTATCATCGTCCTGAATGTTACATATCAATCAGACAACAAACATGGTCACCATGACTGTTGATAGAGTATAATAGTTGAACTATTTATTTTAAATCATATTGGAAAAATTATGATGAGAACTTGTTTATACTTCCACTCTTTAGAGTTAATAATGTGTGGGGCTATATTGCCATCACCATTTCTGTCCATCAGTTCATTACTCACACATTTTTGTAACAGATTTTTCAGCTTCTGTTGGAGGGAATGCTTTGATATTCGGTATACTGCTTTTGTATGATTTGCATAATGCCTCCACATTTCATTTTTGGCAATTACCTTCCAGCTGTTTTAAGACTTAATTATTATTTAGGTGATGTGTAATTGAAATTTATGTAACAGCTTCCTTATCTTTTATTGCAGGGAATGCTTATAAGATATTTAGTATTTTGCTTTTACATAATGATTTATATCATGCCTCCCCTTTTTAGATTCATCACTTTTCTACTTCCTTTGTACCGAAGATGGTTAAGTGGGAGTACTTTTAGTAATATGTAATGTGCAACATCTTGTTTGGTTTTTTATACCTCATAGCCATGCATGACCCCTTGAGTTGTTTAATTGTTCATGATTTATTTAAAAAAAAAAGATTTTTATCCAGTATAATACAAACTGATAATGGTACCTTGTTTAATTGGGAAAAATCACTAAATAGCATGATCTGTTTCCTATTTACTGACACACCAACCTACTGATCACTGTTATTTTACAGTAGTTATATATTCATTTTAAAGGTTGTACCTGGAGAAAAGATCCCAGTGGATGCACGGGTAATAGAAGGAACCTCCACATGTGATGAATCACTTATAACTGGTGAAGCCATGCCAGTGGTAAAAACAATAGGTAATATATGCAGTACCTGAACTGGTCCATGCAACAAAAATTGTGATTGGTCATCAATCGCCAATCAGTTTCTGATCAGTCAATGATCCATCAAACCGATCCATTAAACTGGTGATCGCATCACGTGACCACAGAGCAGTCATTATATTTTACAGATTCCGTTGTTTTATTTTACACATATAAACATAATGCAGTAGATTAATACTTTTATTTTACATTTGTTTTATTTTTAACAGATCATCAGTCATTTTATTTAACAAAACTGTGATCAGATAGGTCATTAGTAATCAATCCGTCAGTGATCAATCATACAGCGGTCATCGATCTGTCAAATTGTTGCATGGATCGATTCTGGGACTGTAACTTAAGGATGTATACAATAGCAATAGTTTATTTTATTGTACCCCTGTCTGTATTGCTTTCATCTGGTTTGTTAATTTGATAGTTCTTTCTCAGTTTTGTTTTAGGAACACACTTTTAGCACATGTCAGATAATATTAGATTATTTAATATTTTTTCAACAAGGTGAGCATGAGAAACTCCCTTGAATTGAAAAAAATATTTAATAAATTGTTTATCGCTGTTTTGCTGAAATGTAAGGTATTAGTTCTCTTTTATTTTCAGTTTTCTTGACCTAAATACATAAGTTTTATAAGCAAAATTTTCCTTTGGGACTATTTTTTCAGTGACGTGCTATGTGACGTCACGTATGTTGTGCAGCTGTGATACACTTTTTTTTTTTAAAAAATCGGTTAACTATGACAGTCACGTTTAAAATTTGTGGAATAATTTTGGGATTTATTCATTCTAATCGGGTAAGTTACTGTATTTAATCATTTTCCATTGTAGACTAGAAAATATTGCCACAAATTAGCCATTATTTCATACGCAGTAAACAAACAGACGGTTTTTTGGGTTGTCAAATATTCCTACGCAGTTGCTTGTATGTCATGCAGGGACAAAGAAACTAGCGATAATTTTCATTCTCATTCAAGGTGTGAGATAGAAAATTATCGTAAAGCAAGATCAAAGGGATTTTAAATGAAATAGCGATAATTAGAAAATAATACTAACAATTCAGCTTTACATAACTACCACTGTAAAATATTTTATTTTATTTTTTTTTCAAATTACTGCTTTGTATTTTACAGGAAGTGATGTCATTGGTGGGTCTATAAATCAGAATGGAATGTTATTGATCATGGCCACTCATGTGGGATCTGAGACAACTCTGTCACAGATAGTTAAACTGGTAGAGGAAGCACAGACATCAAAGGCTCCTATTCAGCAGCTGGCTGACACTATTGCTGGTTACTTTGTTCCTCTCGTGTGCTCTGTGTCGACCATCACATTGATTTCATGGGTCATTGTTGGTTATGTCAGTATTTACAACATTGATCCAAACTTTGATGTAAGTCTTTAAAACTCTTATATATTTTATATGATGCATTTGAAAATAATTAGGGGTTGTTCAATACTTTGATTTACATACACTTGACAGCTTCTTAAAGACCTGCATACTTCAAATATTTCATCAGTCTTTTTTAAGATGCATTGGTATGGCCATCAATATTTATATCTATACTCAGATATGTTGCACTCAACACTTACGGAATAGTTTATAAAGGGAGATAACAATTGAAGATTCAGGTTGATATTTCTTCACTTCATGTTTTGAATTTTAGGAAAGTAATGGTGTGACAAGACATGAGTTGATTTTCCAGAAAGCATTCCAATTTGCTATAACAGTACTGAGCATTGCATGTCCTTGTGCCCTGGGCTTGGCCACACCCACTGCTGTTATGGTGGGAACTGGTGTTGGGGCCACAAATGGGATTCTTATAAAAGGCGGAGAGCCATTGGAGACAACACACAAGGTACATTTCAAGATTTATATAGACAACCAAGCCCACATTGCTGTTGATTTGATCCTTGTATTTAGCAGGCACTTAACCCATTTTCCATCCTGAGACAATAAACTTTTCCCTCATAAGACTGGCAACTGTGCGAGAACTTCAAGCCAAAGAGTGTCAGTACATGTCATTTTAAAATGTCATTATAGGTTAAAAGCTGAACGAAATTGATGGTGTTCACTGAAACTTAAATTTATAATATTCTTTATATAAATATATATGTTTTATAAACAAGAAACCAGCTATCATAGTTACCTTTAAAATAATTATATCATCTGAGGCTGCTCCTTGACAAGAATTTTTGTTCTTAACTGAAAATCAAACTAGTATGATCATTTTCTTATTGTGATTTGGTCATTTTAGAAGAAACTGCACTTTTTACTTCTGCTATATTAGGAAACATTGTACTTAATTCCCATTTTGTAAGTTTCCATAATGGCAGTTGCAACCTTATCATATTTTGTCCATTACAAAATACTCCAATAGTTAATAAACTTACAGTAATTGGCTATATATTAAAAATTGTCATACTGTAAACTGTCTTATTTTTGTGAGTGATATATTTTTGCTAATTCTTGCACAAGAAAAAAATGAGAAAAATAAATCCTTTCATTATGGCAAAACTATTAAACAGACGTACAAGTCATTAAAATCTATACTAGCAAAACTATATTGATATCCTGAACTGTAGAAATTAATTGGTTTGCATTAATTTGTGACTACTAAGATTGCCTTCAGCAGTGTCATTGTCAGTTAAGTAATAGCCAAGGGTAGACAATTCAGAAAGGTAGTGATTTTACTCAGTTCTCAATAGTAGTGGGTGACTGATATATAGTTACCAATTTTACTATAAGTATAACTTTGTAGAAATATTTTTTCCAGTATTTTTGCATTGTTTAAATTTCCAGGTCAAATGTATTGTATTTGACAAGACAGGAACAGTAACTCATGGTGTCCCTAGGGTGGCTAGAGTCGCCAAGTTTGTAGATGACAGAGTTTGTTCCCTAATGAAACTACTTGCCATAGCAGGGACAGCTGAAGCCAGCAGTGAACATCCAATAGCTTCAGCCATTGTCAGTTATACTAAAAAGGTTAGTTAACTGTGTTTTACCAGTCTTATAGATCTGTACACTTAAGGCAGATATTTGCTTTGTAGAAGTTCAAATTGCATTGAAATTAATACAAGTTACTTGAGAAAAAAATCACGGTTTAGACAGGTTTTTGGATTATTTAGGGGTTGGTATGGACAGGGATTGGTATAGACTGATTTCTGGTTCATGAAGGGTTCATTAAGACAGGTTTCTGATTTTTTAGAGGTTGGTATAGATGGGTTTCTAATATATTTTGGGGGATTGATCATTTAATCAAGGGGAGACTGACTCTAATTGTAGAAGTACTAAGCTCTATTTGATTGGTCCTCAATATTCGCAAAAATAAGATTATCAATGATTTATGATGTTCAGGGAGGTATGTAGACTGTAGGAACTGTATGTCTTTGTGCAAATTTTCTGTGTTTAAAGATTTTAAAATGTAGCTCAAGTTAGCTCTTCATCTGCTTTAAGTCCTATATTTTTTACTTTTTGTCTATGTTCAAACCAAAAATGTCATCTTATTTTTTTTATGTTTTCATGTATTGTTATAACAACCATCCAAAGTCTGTGTGGTGCAGATACATTTTAATGTGATACTTTGAACATCAATTTAATGTGTTTTATTTTTGTTTAGACATTGGATTCAGAGAACCTAGGTAAAGTCAGTGATTTTCAGGCAGTTCCTGGCTGTGGACTGAAGTGTACTGTGTCACAGATAGAACCCCTCCTAACCAACCTAGATCTGGAACAACTCAACAATCGTAAAAATGAGATGGGCAGTCTGAGAATCAAGACAGATAACTTATTAGGAGATGGCAGATCATCCATACACATTGAAGGTGGGTCTATGCAATAGAAAAGCATACAACAAAAATTTTGAAACTTTTAACTAGAAAGTACCTTTACTATCTTCTGTTGGTAGTGCACCTTAAAATATATACACAAAAGATTCTATGATTGATTGATTGATTGATTGTTGGGGTTTAATGCCTGAGCAGCAATATTTCAGCTATATTCAGGCGACAAAAGATCATTCAAACTGCATTGTAAGAAGTCCTTTCATGAAAAGTATGAACAACAGCATGAATTGTAGATCATGTGGCTTTGTATAATGGCTGAACATCATACATAATGCTTCTCATAAAATTCAAAACTGAATAGAGATTTATTATAGTACAATTTGTCAGGGATAATTTCTGAGGAATTCCATCACAAGCATTTCAGTCATAAGTCTTTTTTATATCTTGTTCCAGATATTAACCTGTTAGGAGCCTCAGCCCCACAGCAGTACCAAGTATTGATAGGTAACAGAGAATGGATGAACCGTAATGGTCTACTGGTATCAGACCTGATGGACAGTACAATGTCAGAACATGAAGATCAGGGACATACAGCTGTACTCTGTGCTATTGATGGTATGATTAAAACAACTTAAAAAAATACTGTATATGCATTTATTTTCATGGGTACTTGTATTGTGTTTCAGGATATCAGTTCAATTATGCTGTTGTTTATTCTTGTGACTAATGCTTAATCTTACACCTATCCCATAATTAAGGGCCTCCTAATTCATGATGATTTATTTACATAAGTTTTTTTTAACTTATGAAGGGGGATGTTTGGTTTATATCAAATTTGGCCCTGAAAATAAACTTGGTTAAATCATTAAGGATTTTACATAGTAGTAGTGCTAATTTTGCCAGTAATTTTTTTTTGTGATTCATTCATGCATAACATGGAATACTTTGTGCAAATTGAAGCAAATATGTCTTAGTTTACCAAATTGGAGAAAAATGCTTTATTTCGTTACATTTTTCTTTGCAACAAGTTTTGGCCACATGTATCAACAACTTGAATATTTAAATCATTAAAGATCATTGCATTTGAACAACTTTTGGCAAAAGATTCAGTTTGACAAAGTATGTGGCCAATATGTTTGTATAAAAAAATTCACATAAACCTTCCAAATGACTGAATTTGAATGAAAAACGATACTTAATGATATTATTTTTCCTGTGTTTTTTGCTGTGGAGTCAAGGATTTCTGCTTTTACAAATCCATGCATATTTTACTGTTACATTTTTTTTATTTTACTGTTTATTTATTTCCAATTCTACCAATTTCCACTTTGTTGTTTTTCCTCCTATGTCATCATATATAGACTTTGCACCAAATAGATGACCAGATAAATTCCATGAACCAGTGAGGTATATGAATTTTGAAAATATTGTTTCCAATGAACCTGTAGATTGATGGACCAATGAACTTATTTATCTTACATTGTGGCTTTTCTGTGTTGTTTTCGTTTTTTTAAATGATTTTTGTTGTTGTTTTTGCTTTGTTTTGATCTCCTTTTGTGTGTTGATATTCACTTGGTTTTTTTGGTATCTTTTGATATGTTGACCTGATTTTTATTATTATCTCTTTTTTTCAGGTGAATTAATAGCAATGCTGGCTGTAGCTGATACTGTTAAGTCTGAGGCCCACTTGGCTATATCTACATTGAAGGAGATGGGTTTACAAGTTATCTTACTGACTGGAGATAATCAGAAAACAGCCAGAGCAATAGCTAGACAGGTAAATCAATGTTCTATTCACATTTATATTATGACATTGACCTTATTTGCTCTAAATTTATTTAATGTCACTGATTTAAACATAAGTTCACTCCATTAAAACGAGCTTTTGACATTTTTTTATAGAAAGATGAAAAATATCAATAAACATTTGTATATATCCTTATGGCTTCTTTAGTGTAGAAAGGAATTGAATGAATTATATTTGAAGACCTGGAGGCATCAATCATGTATTTGATAATCATGATTTTTCAGAAGAGCTACTAAACTGTCCTTTGAGACCATTAAATCTAGATTGATGGTGGCTTCTTTAAATACAATAAACTTATCTTTAAATACAGCTGTTGATATATCTGTGAAAATAACAATTTGAGTTTATGTCAATCAGTACATGTAGAACATTTGAAAGGGGGCAATTGTAGGCTCTGTACTAAAAAATATATGATATTCATTGAAATTGAATGTCACATTAGGATTAAATATCTAGAAAAATAAATTCAAATAGTTCAGATTGGATATGTTTTTCTTTCAGGTTGGTATAAAGAAAGTCTTTGCAGAAGTTTTGCCATCACATAAAGTTAAGAAGATAAAACAGTTACAGACAACTGGACAAAAAGTAGCTATGGTTGGAGATGGTGTGAATGACTCCCCTGCTCTTGCTCAGGCTGATGTTGGTATTGCCATAGGAACTGGTACAGACGTGGCCGTAGAAGCAGCAGATATTGTACTTATCAAGGTGAGGATATATTGAGGGGGGGGGCAGAAACTTATGAGAGAGGGAGATTTGCATCTCCCATATTGGAGACTTCCTCAAAGAGGGAGCGTTAACAGTTATGACTGAGACAAGTTCAGATGATTTTCAATAGTACATGTATGTCAGTTTTAAACATCTTTCTTTTCAAGCTCAAATTACTACGGTTTTTCCCGTCTTCAAAAAGGACTATGTGCATCTTGCACACTGCACATGTACAGGCTGTCAGAAGTCAAAGCAATATATAATTAAAGGACCTTAGTGATCATGCTCACATACCCCACGTGTCCCCATGTTGGCTACTCAAGTATATTTGTTTGTAAGAGAAATACATGTAGACGGACCCCGATAAAAAGAGGAATAAGAATGTTTTTTAGGCTTTAGACCTTTATCTTCTCACTAAATTCTATTACTCAGAATGGTAGTTTCAAACTCCAGACTGTGATTTCTTTGAGTTTAAGTTAATCTAAAGTAAATTCTTATCATGGTGAATTTATATACCAAATATCATGTCAATATCTGCAAGCGTTTAGAAAAAAGTCTGGAAAACTGTTATTTCTGTGAATTTTGCAAAGTTCAAGGCCCGTAATTTCGATAAAAATTATCAGAGCAGAATGAAAATTAATCTTGACCTGTAACTTATCATGGTGAACTTATATACCAAAAATCATGTCAATATTTGCTAGCTTTTAGAAAAAAAACCGGAAAACTGTTATTTCTGTGAATTTTGCTAAGTTCAAGGCCCGTAATTACAGTAAAAATCATTGGAGTGGAACAAAAGTTGAAATTGACCTGTAACTTATCATGGTGAACTTATATACTAAACATCATGTCAATATCTGCAAGTGTTTAGAAAAAAGTATGGAAAACTGAAGATGGACTAACAGACTGACAGACGGATGGGTCAAAAACATTATACCCAGTGCAAATTTGTTGTGTGGGGTATAACAACTATATAAAGTAATATTAGACCTCTTTATTTATAAAACCTCATGCAAACAAACAAACAATGGCACATTTATAAAAAAAAAATCAATGAAATATTCAACTTTGCATAAGAGCCATTAATAGTTTTCCATTATGTGTGAATCTTACTCCCTTCTAAAGAGTCTAGTACTTTCATGAAATGTTTTCATTTAAGTTACACTACTGGAATTGCTTTATGAATTCTTTACTCATCCTCTATGCTTGACTATAAACAAGTCAATAACCTGTCTATATATAAATTATTTCAGAATGATCTGTTAGATGTAGTAGCTGCGATTAAGTTATCTAAGATGACTGTCAGGAGGATAAGAATGAACTTTATCTCTGCCTCAGTCTATAATCTGTTGGGAATACCTATTGCTGCAGGTCAGTAAATTACTTTAATGCAAGGAATTTCCATAAGATTGCTATACATCAAGACAAACGAAGTTTTGGATGTTATAAAGGAATCACCTTGTCTATCCATCCATTTGTCCTTCTGTCCATCCATCCATTTGTCTGTTTTTATAACATCTAAGGTCTTATGATATATTCAAACAGGAGAAGAAAGACTTCCTCAATCTTAAATCTCAGTCTTGGAGTAAATTGCCAATATCACTTAACAATATTACCTGCAATGTAGTAGGCCTGCACTTTTAGAAGGTGTAGGCCTGGATTGTCATCAAGTTGAGTTTTAATGAAATAAGTATATTTTAATTCAGAATCACTTCAGTAAATGTACAGAAACAGTGATGTTAACTGAGATTTTAAATTTTAGTTCAAACCATTCATGTTAATGGAATATCCAGGTCAACACATCTAGAATTTAGTATAGATTAAAGTTGTATTTTTTCATTTGTTGGAAGGAAATTTCTATTTAAGGTGTAACAAATTAAAAAAACTGTGCATCAACTTTTAAGAAACGTTGATTATGCATTTGCTAATAATAATTAAATTTGATTTCCAACAAGCTTTCTGATTGGTTGGTTCTGTTTGGCCAACCAGGTTATTTTACATAACATGGTTTGATATACAGTAAAATTATTAACAAATGCTTCTAAAGTAAATAATGTTTGGTTACAAGTCAATTCTTAATCATTTAGAAATTGAATTATGTGGCTGTTTCTAACTTTAGAACAAGTTGTACAAAATAAGATTACACTTATTTACAACTGTCAGAAAACAGGCAAATTTGCTTATAAGTCCCTTATCACAACATGTCAAGAAATTATTACACTATTCTATTACAGGTGTGTTCTATACCCTTGGTTTGACCTTGAAACCCTGGATGGCCTCAGCTGCAATGGCAATGTCATCAGTATCTGTTGTGACATCATCTTTACTTTTAAAGTTGTAAGTGAATTCCAGAATCTATATAGTATTGCTAATTACTGTTAGATATTATGGATGATTTAAGTAACGTCTGCTTCATTATTTATATGAAAAAACAGTAACTGGTAATAACAAAACAATACCTGGTAATAACAAAACAGTACCTGGTAATAAAAAAAAAACAGTACTTGGTAATAAAAAACAATACCTGGTAATAAAATAAACAGTACCTGGTAATGAAAAACAGTACTTGATAATAAAAAAACAGTACCTGGTAATAAAAAAGAATAGTACCTGGTACTTCTTATTCATTTCTTCTGTCTTTCTTCGCCATTTAAAATAGACCAGACAGGGTTCATTTCTTCAAAACCACCGTAGAATTTTGGTACAAAAATGCATGAAAAGTGTTAATACACAAAATATCCTGAAAAGATGTGATGTCATAAACAGAACTTGATTTTTAACCAAACAGAGAAAAAGTTCGTGTCTCAGAAAGATTGACGTTGGGTTTTTATTTTGATAGATTTTTATACCCCTGCTCAATGATTGCAGGGGGATCTATTGATCTTCATCTCTTTTTGTTTATCTGTACACTATTGACATAATTTAAACTTCGACACAGTGCAATGGACATAAAACAATAAATCAGATTCTGTTTATAAGCATTAAAGTCCCTTTTTCACATTCAACATTCTGGTATGTATGTATGCTACGGTAACCATATCTCTTTTTTTCTTTTCAAATACAAAATACATGTATATAAACACAAAAGTGTAAATGTATTTATTTCATAATAAAGGTTTAAGAAGCCCCAGAAAGAGAAGCTACTTACACAAGAATATACAGAGAGATTTTTGAAGGACCAGACTGCTGAGATAATAGTACAGAGAGGAATTGGATATGAGGGAACCAGTAGGGAAGGAAGTACACAAGGGAGCATACTCTCCCGTCTCAGTGGAAAGAAAAAGCCAGCTTCCTTAGATCATCATAGTCTTCTGGAAAACAATGATGATGAAGAGGACTCAGAGAACACACATTTTTAAATCATGGTTGCCTAAAGATAATACTGTAGTCACTAAGTGCTTTTACTGTGTAAGACCTGAAAATCTAAAGTGCATTTTATTGTATATTCAGAAATTATCATTATGTTGTATTATTGTATAACATGTGCTAAAATCTATTATAATTGCTTAAAAATTATCATTATGGATATTTTAAACTTGAAGGTCTTGTATCTGAATATTATTGCATTCACAACAAATTGAATAACATTTTGGTCTGTGAAATGCGAACTATTGCTTCTGAATTTATTGTAATACTTTAATAAGTGTCAGTCTCTGTAAGAATCAGGCAGTGGGAGAAACATGGTGTGAAAAAACCCACAATTTTGAAAGTTTAATTTGACTACTGGTATTTGCACCATCAGAATCATGGAAGTAAGACTTTTCCATATCGTTTTGGTTTATTGAATTATAGAGGATGAAGTCCTCATTATAGTATATAAGGCTAGAAACCACTAATTCCAATTCCCATAGGCTTCTATGCTAATTTCACAATATTCAATGGCTTATCTGGACTTTACCTTAACTTTAACCTGCAGAGGACTATATATCAACACGATTCTACATATATCAGCTCACAATCCTTAGAATGGCATGTGGGGTTAGCAGACTTGCAGTGCAGTACTGGTCACCGGAAGTGAAGGGTCTATAAATAGCATGGGAAATCCCAGTGTTTTCATAAGATAGGGGTATATTTAGAAACCATTATGGAGATTAGGCTTCACATCACAAGAAGCAAAATGCACATGTAAAATGTACAGAAATGTTTTTCCTATCAGAAACTGTTTAATTTTTTTAAATAAGATGAGAACTTTTTTCACAGCACTATGAGGAACAGGGGTAATTTCTGCGTAGGACTATTTTGGCGTACGTTCCAAATTCTCATTGGTTGAATTTGTGGTCTGTAACCTATAATGCGAAATAAAGTTGTCTTGGAAGCACTGAGAGCCTGATTTCAGTCTGACAGGAAGTCATGTCTTGGAGTTTGGTATTTTCATGTCTTCTTCACTAAAAAAAAAGTGTTTATTATACTGTCTCCAATAATAATATTTTAAATTCATAAATGTTTTTCTGACGCAGTCGTTATAGTTTTGCTTTTTACCCTTTGACCTAAAGGACGCTCTTCTATGGAAACACAAATCACCTGATAGCAATTCTGTTTCCCAATTGGCCAAATACTGATAACTTTGTTTCGTTTCAAAAAACGGTATAGAAAATTTGAAATTGCATTACAAAAAGCTGTATCGAAAATTTGAAATTGTGTTCCATGTGTTATTTTCTTGAAAGAAATGTAGAAACTTAAAAGTAAAATTTTACTGCATCGGCTATCTTATTTTAAAGAAAGTACTTGTTTTTCCTTTCCAATAGACCATAAGAGGCAGTCTTTTTGGCCTGAAGTACGAACACTAAGCTATACTGGTCTCACTAATTAGTGACAAAAAGTGTCAAGAACCATCAAGATGTTGAGAAAGCAACTAGAGGGGGGAAAATAGTGACAAGATGATTTTTAGATATGTCTATCATATTCAATTTCATCCTCTTACAGGTTACATCTGATTCATATTAATTTCTGTGAAATGCACTGAAAATGAACATTTCAAGGGCATATAAATCTGTCAAAAACCTAATTTTTCTAATATTACCGGGATATTAAAAAAGTCCTGAGCAAATCCAGTGGTGCAGAGATCAAATATGATATTTTCAAAGAGAGAATACATCCATGAGTGAAATTATGTTGTCAGCCCAGTGGGTTTTATGGCATGAATGTTCCTGATTTTCCCATTTTGGCTGATTATTACACACACACTAAATTTTATTGTATCCATCTTTAATTGTTTTTTTGTTTCTTGTGAACTAACATCTTATATACAGATTTAATTTTGCTAATAATGCTCTTGTAGTTTTCTGAAATAGACAATTATTTTTCTTTTTGTTGTCTTTACTAGATTTGTAAATGTATTACTCTCAGCTTATTGTTGGTCACATTATTGTATGTTTAGTGCAGTTGTAACACATCTATGGCTTGTTTCAAGGATTTAAGGAATTGTTTTGGTTGAAACATTTAGTGCTACAATTGTTTTGTTTAAACAATGGAAAGAAATAATATCAAGTGCATTTAAAGGAATTAAGGCCCTTTAAAGTTAATATCTTGGTTAGCAGGCCATTTTCATGAAAACTGATGAGGGAGAGGGCATAAAATAGATAAAAATGGATACAAAATAGAGAATCATAGTTACAAAGTATGTTGAATTGCTATAAGGGAGATTTTTTATACTTTAGATGTTTTTTTTTTAGACTTTGATATTTGTAAACACTTCAAAACAAAATAAGCCATTGTACATGTACATGTATACTATGTTAAGTCTATAAGGCTAAAAACCACTAATTCCACTTCCCATAGGCTTCTATGCTAATTTCACAATATTCAATGGCTTCTCTGGACTTTACCTTAACTTTAACCTGCAGATGACTATATATCAGCATGATTCTACATATGTCAGCTCACAATCCTCAGAATGGCATGTGGGGTTAGCAGACTTGCAGTGCAGTACTGGTCACCGGAAGTGAAGGGTCTATAAATAGCATGGGAAATCCCAGTGTTTTCACAAGATAGGGGTATATTTAAAAATTATTATGGAGATTAGGCTTCACATCACAAGAAGCAAAATGCACCTATAAAATGTACAGAAATGTTTTTCCTTTCAGAAACTGTTTAAATTTTTTAAATAAGATGAGAACTTTTTTCACAGCACTATGAGGAACAGGGGTAATTTCTGCGTAGGACTATTTTTGCGTACGTTCCAAATGCTCATTGGTTGAATTGGTGGTCTGTAACCTATAAGTAAATAAACTAGAAGATCCATTGTACATGTACATGTATACTATGTTAAGTCTATAAGTAAATAAACTAAAAGATCCATTGTACATGTACATGTATACTATGTTAAGTCTATAAGTAAATAAACTAGAAGATCCATTGTACATGTACATGTATACTATATTTAAGTCAATAAGTAAACAAACTAGAAGATCCATTTGATTTATAATTACTAAAATTTAGTTAATACCTGTAATCATCATGTTACCTCTGAAATTGTCTTTTTGTTAATTCACAATCACATTGATTTCTTAACCTTAGACAATTTTGTAATATAATAATTTTATGAAATATTGTATAAAACTACTTAACACTTTTAAACAAATGAATGTATCACTTACCTGTTAACCTTTGGAACAGCCGATTTGGAAGATTCCCCCCATTGTCATTAACTAATGTGAGGTATTTTTTTGTAAAAGCCTATTTTTTGTGTAAATAATCAATTATTGAGTATTTTCACTGAAAATGTAGTTATTTAAACCAAAAAGCTCCCACAAATCATACATTTCTATGAGGGAGATTCCTAACTTTTCTTATTTTTGTGGGAGTCTCCCCTTATTTGGGAGGGGTTAACAGGTATGGTAATGTTATATGATGAAAGGCTTTCATTAGAATGAACAGTACATTTTGTGTAGGGTTTCGATATGAAATGTCAAAGGCCTTATTTTGCAAGTGAAAAAGACAGCAGTCCATTGATCTTTAGTGAAAGTACAAATCTGTGCCTTAAACATTCATTATGTAAAATGTGGAAGTACTTTAATTTATGGTTACCAATTATGTGTGGCAAAGAAGATCAAATTTAATTCACTGAATGATTTATATTAATTTTGTTAGGAATAACCTATGAAAATCATGAAAATTTGTAACACCTGAACTTTTGAAATTTTACTTCCTGATGTAGTGCTGATACAATAGTACTTGTTTGGTCTGTCACAAATTAGGACTGGAAAATAATCAGGAAGAGCAGGTTGTTGTAATATTCAGATAAGCAAACTAAAGACTAGAAAATATAATAATGATCCTACTGTCAGGGGGTTAGCCTGATCCTGCTGTCAGGGGTTAGCCTGATCATACTGTCAGGGGTTAGCCTGATCCCACTGTCAGGGGTTAGTCTGATCCCACTGTCAGGGGTTAGCCTGATCCTGCTGTCAGGGGTTAGCCTGATGTTAGCCTGATCCTACTGTCAGGGGTTAGCCTGATCCTGCTGTCAGGGGTTAGCCTGATCCTACTGTCAGGGGTTAGCCTGAATACATTACAAACTGATCGATCATAAGGCTTCATCAAAATCACAAACACGGTAGTTAGATGTTCTGTACAGGTATATTAAAGGCAAGTGAAATATTCAGTGACATTTTAATTAGATAAATTAATGTTAAATACTATGTATGCATTGGAGTGTCCCATAAAGGAAAGGGTCATACAGGGTTTGAGAGTACCCAGGTTTTAGATTACACAGATTTTCACTGTAATGGCCTGTAAAAGGTATATGTGTAACATTGTTACACTCTCAATTCAAAGGTTGGATATGTTTTGTAATGGAATACTTGTTTTGGATACCAAATTTCATATACAACTATATTTTGATGATAAACTGTGATAGGGAAGAAACTACAAGTATTGAATGTTAATGTTGTACAATAAATATATATATATATCAACTTATTGTCAAGTATTTTTTTATATTTTATATTTTTTATATTATTTTGGTCGTATGGTGGAATCATACTCTGGTCTTCATCATTGTCCATAGACACTTCACAGTAACTTGAGTAAATATCAGTGGATCTCTTTGAAATTATACAACATAGCGTCTTACCACAAAAGGAAGACTTGGATTGAATTTAGGGGTTATGACTCAAATTGTTTTGGAATTAGAGGCCAAAAACAAGCATTTTCTTTATGTCTGGACAACATTGTGAATGGATGGCTGCAATCTTGACACTAGGTTTCATACCATAAAAGATCGATTTTGGAGATTGTGACTCTGCCTAGGACTTAAGGGCCTAAATGGGACTAGAAACAGCCTTTTCCTGATACACAGCTAATAATTTGAGTGAAAGTGAATGGATTTCTTCAGAATTGTACCAAAGGTGCCATAACCCAAAGGGAAGGCTGGGATTGATGTTGGTGTTTGGGGATAATACTATTTAGAATTAGGGGCTTAAAAGCCCTGCTAAGCATTTTATTATACCGTTATTTAAGACTTGTATGTATGGACTTCGGTCTGTGTGTTTGTTTGTTATGCATTCAGAGGGTCCAAGGAATCTGAATCACTTACCTGGAAACTGATTTTCATTTCGTTGGCTGAATGAACAATTTTTGAAAGTAATAATATCTTAATAGAAAAAAAATGTTGTGAAAGGGCAATGACTCCAAAAATATATGGGAAAAACTGCTGTCTGACTCCAATGTTCTATTTTCAGTAACAGCTAGTGACCATTTTTTTCACAAATAAATATCCCAGTGGTCATTTTTTGTAAAACACTCGAAAAAACAATTATACCAACTTTTATTGAATTCAGTCCAATAGTTTCTGAGTACTGTTTAAAGTAAACATCGAAAAGGGCAATAACTCTAACATGGTTTAAAAGTTTTTCACAAAAATTAAACCACTGATAGCTCTCATCACACTGAACACATTTACCCCATCAAAATATCTAACCAAATCTAATTGTTTAGGAGATATAAGTGAAAATCTGCTGTCTGACCCTATGTTCTATATTAATAGTAATGGCAGCCATGTATTTCAACTGATCATACCTTACGGAACATTCAACCAAGGTTTGGTATCAATATGTCCAGTAGTTTCAAGGAAGATGTTTGAAAAATTTACAAACAATTTTTTGGAGTGTGGCCCCTTTAGGCCCCTTAAAAGATATCTGAAATCTGATTGAAAATTATATGCTGGAATTTTGTGAGGAATCAAATAAGCTAAATGTGATGCAGGAATTTTGTGAAGAATCAAATAAATTAAATTTCAAAATCAGACCAAAATTTTCCCTCGGCACAATATGTTAATTTCAAAAAGAGTTTTACTCAAGTTTTCGTAAATAGATGAAAGTTAAGACACCATCGACGATGACAAAGCATACACTGCAGCTGCCAACGACAAAGGGATACCACTATTTGACTCAAGATATGTTTTGCTATCGTATAAAAATAGGGCATTAATGGAACATTAAGTGATACCCTGCCATGTAATGATGAAAAAAGGGGTTGTCAAAGCATTCAAAATTGACTAACTTGAAAACAACATTTTGGACTTGGCTGAAAACTAAACTCAAACTGTGTGCTATGGTACTTAGCAACTGCACATAGTTCTGGAACAATTCATTGATCTGTTCTGAAGTTACCATTTGAAAACTGTTGGGTGATGGACAGATGGATGGACATGACACTTTAAGAACTAAGATATTACATAATACCTAGCCGTTCAGTGTAGCGGGGCATCAAAAAGGCAAAAGCGTTATTTTTCCTCTTTAAAGGGCAACAACAATTAAGAAGTCATCCTTCAACATCAACCCAATTGATACTTTTGTAGAGCTTTTAAAGCAAAGAAGAATAGTTGGACCAAAAAGTTTAGAAACAAAAATTTTTCGGAGTGCAGCCCTTTTAGCCCCTTATAACTCAAAAACCAAATGATATCTGAAATTGGATTGAAAGTCTGGGATTTTCATAAGAAATCCAATAAAAAAAGTTTCATAAATCAAAATTTAAAAGGTTGATTTTTAAGGTGTTGCCCCACTTTGGTCTCTACAGACTGACAATGCTAAATGTTATTTTAAATCTGCTACAATCATACTGTAAGTATTCTCAACACAGTATTTTGTAAGAAACAAATAAAAAAAAAGAATTTTCAAAATTAAATGAGAAATAAACCTTTTATATAAATTTTAGATCAACATGCATTTGACCCCCTTTTGTAGAGTTAACAGTATGGTCAGTGACCCCCATATTCAATAGCCAGCTTCCTCTAGCAGCAAGTATCAATATATCAAAATTTCATGACATTTGCTTCACTACAGCTTACATTATTGCACAGAAACAAAAATTTTAACAACGACAGCATCATAACATACAACTGCAATAATTGCAGTCCTACAAAAATCTAAACTCAAATTTTGTTCAATTAACCTAATGAACATTCATGCCAACTTTCATAAAAATATGTCAAGTAGCTTCAGAGAATAATATGTTTGAAAATAAGTTAAAAGACAATGGTGGCCAAGTGATTGGAGTAGCTGGCATGGGCCTTCAGGCAAGGTGAGCTAATAATGTATGACTTTTATTTATTTTCTGTGTTTCATTCGATTGTTGTCATTAAAAGAAAGAAAAATATACAACAAAATGATATCATCCTTCTATTAAAAACAAGAAAAAATGTGAAATAAACTCACTTAAGAATACTCCTGCTCTCCACCCCTGTAACATAAACAGAATCATCTAAAAGGAAGTTGATGTTGCTTCAGTCTAAAATTGAATTCCACAATATGGCATACTTAGATATAAAGCTTATTTTAAGTGTGTGTGGTAAATAAAAGAAAACTGTAACAAAAAAGGTGTGGACACCATGATCACTATATACCTCCTAATAAACTGGGAATATAACAATACATGTATTAGTAAATTTTAACATACAAATGCATCTATTATTATCAATTGAACAATATACTTTTTTTAATCATTGTATGTTTATATAATGAATTAGCTCTAGGTCTGTACTTATTCTAACGAAATAATTGGTCAACCTTAATAAGGTATACAAAATTCAGAGCAATTTTACATTTAATACATGACGCAAATTCATAAAGAGATATATCAGTGCTTTATGTATTTGGCCAAAAGACAACACATTTGGGCACAGGAATTAAACATTATGGTTTTTTTTATCTTTTCAATTAATTATGACGAGTGTATTTTCAACATTAACATAAATCAGATTGAGAAAAACAAACAGATGGAAAAACAAATCTTTATATGATATATCAATTCCTACATGTAATAACAGGGTCACTGTTTTTCTGGGCTTAAAAATCTTCATTTTTGTACAATTTCTACTTCAACTAGGCTTAGCTTTCAAAGTATTCATTTCTTTTTTACATTTCTCTTCTGTAACCAATTTTCTGATAAAACATGAATAAAAACTATTTTTACTTTTCACAAAAATAGCTATATCTACATAAATGTACATATAAAAGCAAATTTATGAAAGGTGACATTAAGACAATTTTGATGGATATCAAATAATATTTCTGTAACATTTTACAAAATAGGTGATCCAATCCCTCTTTGTTGGGTGCCATCCATTTACAGTAGCTTTGGCACCAATTATGCATGCTGAAGTTATGCAAAACAAAATATAAATAGCAAAACAGTATAATGCCATGATAGTACAACTGTATGTAATCTGTGATATTTTTTTCTGTAAAAGAACTATCACAAGCAGTAGTTATCACTAGATATTTTACTGTTAAATGTTACATGACATCAGAACTTTAACGTTTCTATCGAAGGAAATTGAAGCGCGATTTAACTTTATCACCCGTCGATTTCAAAACTGCTTCAACATTTATCTCAGTCTCTCCAAAAATCATACCAACGATTACTTCCCTTTCACTACCGCCAGTGATATCTGGCATGTCAATCTCCACCTCACCTACATAACTACAACCTTCCTCATCTATATACTCTGGGTCAACAGAGGGAGATGCGTATAGTGGGAGCACCACCTTCCTTTGATTGTTTTTCAATGGATTATACGTCCTTTGATCCGTGATCTCGCCCACCTCTATTGGCTGTCCCCTCTCAACATGTTTTCCAAAACGATCACGACAATACATAATTTCGTTGACAATCTGTTTCTTGTCTTCTGGATCTGTGTGAGGACGGAACCGTTTGTTTGTGGCTATACCGTACGTGAAACGGCTGATCCTAGGGTTTATTACCTTAGGATTATATCCGAACTGAACGGCACCTTTTAAGACAGCTAATCCTGCTTCCTCAGGAATGATCACAGTTTTATCTGGGAATGAAGTTTTTATAGCCTCCTGTAGCATTGCAGATTCAGAAAATCCACCTACCATCAGAATAATTTCTGTGTCTCTCACAGGAGCTTGTTGGAAAATTCCACTCAAGTGACGTACAATTTCACTACAGGTAGTATCATAAAATTTTTGAGCGGTAGTCGGATCAACACGAAGTTTGTCACCTACCCACGACATATTCTTATTTGATTTAAAAGAGTCTTTCAGTGACTCACCCTTAACTTCACGAAACTTGTCCCCAAGTGTAAGTGGTATCCTTAAGGTTATTTTGGCAGTACTGTCTGGACGTATACCACGCTTTTTCACCTCAAACTCTCTACAGAGAGTGAGATATTCAGCCCGATCTGTGTTCCTGAAATGGTCCATAGTCTCTTGACCAACGATATCTTCCATGAATTCATCGAATGCTCTGTCAACTTTGGTGCCACCCCAGTCACCACCGTTTGCCATATAGATCTGTTTTATGTCTCCGTCTTCCTTGATTTCCTGGACGGTTATATCAATAGTTCCACCTAAGGAAATTAATCATTTTTTTTATATTATGCTTTGTATAGGCTGAACATGTACTCCAAATCCAAAGTCATTTGATGTGAAATGTGGTTTTACCAATTATGCCTATGTGTAACTGTGTCAGTAATTATAATTCTTCCTTGTAAATTAAATGTATACCTGTGGGTACAATTGTCTTAATAATTAAAAACTATCTGAAATTTAATTTTAGTATGAAGAAAGTCACAGCTTTTCCTAGAAAGTTGTTGTGAGCCTCTTGAAAGCACTGAGAGGACATAGGAGAACAAAAAGGATATTTTAGCCTGTAATATTCTATTTCCACCATTCTTTAGTCCAACTATGACAAATAATTTAGTAGTCTCGGTGGGACTAGAATACATGTATTAACCATGGTATTGAAATTCATTATACATAGTTATTTTTGCACTTATGCCTTGTTTATATCAAATTATATTTTTACAGAAGCAATCAAGATAAAGAAATCTTTATCTAACACTGATATTTTGTTCACAGCCCTATACAAAAAGTGTTAATATTTCGAAAGATTATCATGCACTGAATTCATTTTATTAATATGTTTTTGCACTCAAATGTCCACTTCAATTTACAAATACACGTGTTATCATTGTAATGTCCTTCTACACATCTCTTCAATATACTCTAAAATGCCAACTGACATATAAATAATGAACAGAATAGGGCCTTAAACTACATATAATATATACATGTTTTGTTTTTATTTTCAGTCATTAGAAAAAGTAACTTCTTTCCTTTACAAATAAATTTTCAAATTTGACTTGATCATGAAAAGTTGTGCCCTTGAAAGAGTAACTTTTTCGAAATATTTCTACATACCACCAGCATCTAAAATAAGGTATTGGGTCCCTGGGGCGAAAGCGTCCAAGGTAGATTTTCCACTAGAACTGACAGTTCTGTCAACTGGTAAGTTTTTGCAGTATATTGAAGCCGCTTCCGGTTCCAAAGCCAGAATAAGGCGGCTGTTTGGAATTCCTCCCTGTTTATATACTATGACAATTACCTGAATGTGCCTTCTTCAAGAATGTTGAGTAACAATATTTTATGTATAATGTAGTTTGCAGTTTGGAAATTACAATACAATTACAAATGGTAAAGATATCCTTTCATCAAATGGTTACTTTAAATTAATTAACATTTAGCATCATATAGAGATTAGGGTCATGGAATGATACATTGTATATGTCAGAGTAATAAAAGACCATGAGTATTTCTAACAATATGAACAAGTACATGTAGCCAATTTATGTGATGTATTAAATACTGTATTTGATACATTGTTGTATATTGTAACAATAGTTGTTTTGTTGTAAGAGTAATCAATTGAACCAAGATTCTAGAGGAAATCAAAAGAATGTAATCCAAAGACCAGAAATGGAAAATAGACACACCAAAGGACATAAAATAACCAAAATATTACAAACAAAGTAACAAAAGTAAATGAACAACTCGGGCTCCACTAAAAACTGGGAGCATGAACCAGGTCACTCAGCACCGGTAGGGTAAGTATCCTATGCTTTTCTAGAAACATCGCCGAGTTGCTCATAAAAAGTCAAGTCCAGGATAGACAAAAGAGGAAAGTGTAACAGTTCAATACCAGCATACCGAAATCTGCTATATTTATACATAATTGCTATTTCGTATTTCTGAACATTTATTACAAAATTATGTGTGATTTATACTGTTTCTTATGTAGACTGGTTTGCACTAAAAATAATTCTCAAAAAAGAAGAAAAATAGAAATCTGTGTGAAATGTTGTCACTAAGTGAAGCTTAAGTCTCACCATATTTGCTGCTTCCCTCATAAATTTCTTGGCTGGGTCTGACCATATAGCAGGTACTGTCAATACCCAGTCAACTTCATCTGCCCTGATCATCCCATCTGGTTTGTTCCTTAGATGTTCTTCTAAATGGTTTCGGAGAAACTTAATACTCTCTGAGAACACTCTTAAAGCAGGCATACAGTTTCCATTCTCGCCTTCCAAGAGTAAATCTCGCCTGATATCCTGTAAAATGACGTTTTTACAGTAAACACCATTCTCAAGTCTGCCCAGAGATAAAATGTACACGTTACTACAGGGTAAGGTAACTCAATATTGTCATATCGCAGCAGTAAGTGTCTGCAAGGAAGAATTTGCCAGTTTGCTCCTAAGGTATATGAACAACCCAATAAAATACAAATTGGTCATATACAGTAATCAACTATATTCTTATTCCACTTTGGTTGTCAACTCAGAAGACAACAGAACATAATAAATAGCTGCGCTTTAAGCGCATGGTAAACCTGTTGCCCTTTTAATTTGTCCTTATGCTTTTAATGAATGTATATGATCAACTAGAAATACTATGAGTCCTGTCAAATACCCTCCCCAAAAAAAGAAAATAAAAAATGTACAAAAAATTTGGCACTGTCAAGGCTACCTCAAATTTGACTACATGATTTTTCACCCATACATTTCCGTCTTGTTCAAAACACACTTTACTGACAAGGTAACCAAGTAATTTTTATATTTATTAGTTGATCACCATAACAAATGGTCCTTTTTCAATGATTTTTCAACGAATAAAATTTCCTTGGCCGTTTCTGCCTTTTCTTAAAGAGTAAAACTTCATAACATGGAAACATAAAATTTGACATTTATACAAATCAGAAGGGAGCTTACTTCAATAGATATGAACAATTCACCAAAGTTTCATAAAAGTTTGTGAAAGTGTTTTTGAGTACCGTAATTGTGCGAAAACCTGAAAATCCCTCTTTTTTTAAGTATAAAAATTCATAACACAGAAACGATAAATCTGAAATTTATAAAAATCAAAATGGAGCTTACGTCAATAGATATGAAAAATTCACCTAAGTTACATAAAAGTAGGCGAAAGTGTTTTTGAGTTATTGTGCGAAAACTTGAAAATCCCCTTTTTTTAAGTAAAAAAATTCATAACACAGAAATGAAAAATCTGAAATTTATAAAAATTGAAAGGGAACTTACATCAAAGTTTCATAAAAGTTGGTGAAAGAGTTTCTGAGTTATTGTCCAAAGTGTGGACAACGAACAGATAGACAATGGTATACCATAATATGTCCCGTCTTAGACAGACATATAAAAACTGAAAGAAATAGGCATATAAATTCTACAGCAATTTTACATGCAGTAACATTGGAGTTATATATAAGAATACATTTTACCTGTTTGTCATATAATTGCATCTTAAACCTTCGGAAGAAAAACCATCTGGTAAGTTCATTTGTGTCATATTGTTCATCTTCATTTGCTATTTCTGTGTATTTGTCCTCAGCCTCTCCTCCAAAAGCAACAAAGGAATGATCTGGATTGAACAAGATGCAAGTAGGTGTTTTCAGGGATAGCCCTGGCTGTGATCCGGTTTGCCAAACACTACCACTCACTCTTGTAGGATCTACTTTATAGTCATTCCGAATAGCAAATGCATACCCTGAGAATGTAGTGCCAAAATCTATTGCTGCCACCATCAATGATTCAGAAATAGTCTCCCCACAAGCCATTATTGAATGAAAATGAACTGAAAGTACATAGATTTAAGAATCTTAATTTAAAACACAATTCAAAATGTATATATTAGTAAGTATTAGGTAGTACACTTCAACAGTTTAATATTAGCTGTAAAGAAACTTCAAGGCTGTAAGCTCTAAAATTATACTCATTTAAGATTTTGAAAAAAAAATGGATTTATTATTTAGTACTACTTGAAATCAATACACATGACAGTAT
Organism: Perna viridis; assembly: GCA_037379345.1. NCBI lineage: Eukaryota > Metazoa > Mollusca > Bivalvia > Mytilida > Mytilidae > Perna > Perna viridis. The sequence continues at coordinate 4,410,040 of CM074520.1, forward strand.
TACATGTGACACATTGTACACTGATTGCAAAATAATAAACACATTATTTGGTGCTTCCACATTGAAGTACACAACAACCATGCTACATGTACACAAGTAATTCTCAAATTATAAAATGTACTTATACACCAAATACTAAAGACATTTACGAATGTACCTTCAATGGAAAAAAATCAGGTATATTCACAGAACAGATACAAATTAGACATTATTTGATTAGAAACCTTTTCAATAAAGCCTTAAATTCCTTACAATTATAAATTTGTTGTATATACATGTATAGTATGGTGGTTGTATGGGTTTTCAATTACCTAACATCAGTTTTCGTTTTATTTCATATCACTTTTTGTTTGCTTGAGGCCAGCCTGTTGCCTAGTATTTTATAGTTTTTCTGCATAGGTTGATGAATGTACATACTGCATATATTTGTTTTTTTACTCACACTACACAGACCTCCAACAAATGAGTGTCAATTAAATACTGCTGACAAGTGAATTTGATCACCCTAGAGAAGTTCCATACTCACTGAATTTACTGTACAAAGACAAGTTGTAGAAATGTTTTATTTAACATTTTAGCAGATTGAATTTGATGTTGCATCAATTCAGTTAAATTGCAATGAATTTGCAGTCAATGTTCCTAATATATACAAAATTAAACTACATTTGTATGCTTAGTCAATATCAAGATATCTATGATAAGTAATTTGTTAATACTATGTAAGAATTTTTTCCGAAATATCTGTATTTCTAAGATTGTTTAGGGCTTGAGATGAGGATAATGGAAATTTAAGATTGTAGAAAAAGTTGATTTAATAACAAAAACAAATTAAATGCATCTTTCTTCTTTAGATCCTCATTGAAAAAAGGAAAGTTCATTGGTCAGGACTGTTCCATGATTTTATGACAAACTACCTAAGCAAGTTTGAAGACGAACAGAGGGGAAAATTTCAGAGCATTCAGACATGCTTTTTTGGGGATCACAAAGTTATAAATAGAAAGGGATTAAGTACAGTGGAGTAAAAACGTCTGGGGAGACTAAATATAAGTGTTTTACTTGTTTAATTTTAAAATTTTGTCTGATACAAAAATATAACAACTATGCTTCAATTCTGTGTTTTCAGATGTACACAAATTAGCTGAAGTAATCATCAGCATGCGCTGTACATGAATGTTGTTATGTTTCTTGTTTTTGTGATTGATTTCACACGTTGAACGAAAACACATGCAAATATAAAAAGAATAGGTATGCTGTATATATATACATATGTATGTCCAAGAGATAACAACCCCAACGGGATAAAAAAATGTCAGCCCACTGGAGCATTTATTTATAAATGTTTTGCAGTGCCGTATTAAACATAGAGAAAAGAAGAAAAGAGAGAGAGAAAAACTGGGAAGATGTTTACGGACAGAGGCTAGGTCTAATCACAGGGGTTCTAGCTAGGTTATTTAAACGGATTTTTTAAAGTTATTTCTAATCACAAGGATTGTTGGTACGCTGACACTCGAAGTAATGCATATATGTCCATAGGCATAAAGTAACAAACAAAAACTATACGTGTATGCAATGCATCCGCACCAATCAACTGTTCTAGTTTAAAATTGTTAGTTGTACTATAAATAATCAGTGGTGGTCAAAACTATTTCCAGTGTCGAATCCCAAATGGATTAATACTTTCATTTTGAATTGATGTCATATATGCTCGCTGTCCACTTTCGACATCGGTTTACCATATAATCAGTTATCTTAAGATGGCTTCTGGGTGATTCTAATCATTGTTGTATCTACTGTGATACAATTTTGTCACCTTACCTACAAAACCGGAGAACTGAAGGAAACAATATCACTGTTATGTATATTCGTCGCCACACCAACCAGGAAGGTAAATGATGTACACCGTTCTTCTATCACGTGACTTTAAGTGTTTGGCATTCCAAGAGATAAAAGGGTCTCTGACATTTTGGAGTGATCAATAAAAGGGGTGTTTTTGGTAAGTTTCTGTTCTAAAATCAGTATTTTGTGTTATTTATCAACTTCTAAAGGACGTAATTATGAGTGTCATTTTTTGAATACTTACGGAAACCGAAAGTAGATTTTACGAAAATGAAAGTGTTTTGGGCAATGTAGGTTCCAAGTAGGAGGGTGTAACTCTATTATTTTATGTCGGGGTGTGCTGTCCGTACCCAAATTTATGTAAGTCTAAGCCTTAGATAACCATACTTTGGGACTAGTCCCTGACATACCCAAATATATATTGATGAGAAGCAATTTTTTAAAGTAAATCTTGGACCAAAAAAATGGATTTATTGGTTTATAATGGGATTTTAACGTTCGCTGAGGCATTGTTTTTGCCTCGCTTGGAGGCGACAAAGCAAACTATATGAATATGGATTAGCGACTACAATATTAATCAATAAAATACAGATAAACAACATATTGTTTGTTTGTTTGTTGGGGTTTAACGTTCGAGCAGCAATATTTCAGCTATATTCAGACGATGAACATGAAATTGATGATAAAATGAACATGAAATGATGATGGAGTGAAGCTTAGCGCTGCTGCAGGCCTATTCTTTTAACACCCGGACCTGCACGGGGCAACAACCTATTGAAAAGCTAGCTAAGTATTCTGACAGTTCACAAGAAAAGTTCTAATTTTGCAGTAAAGTGTGAACTTGTTTTAGATTCGAACAGTACATGTATCAAAATCTAAATAATTAGTTTTAAAGATATCTTTTAAAATCCTTAAAATAATATCTAAAAGAGATAGTTAAGAGTCTAGCAGAACCCCTCAATCTAATATTTGCCAAGTCAAGAAACTGAAAATACCCACAAGTTGGAGAATGGCTAATGTGTCACCTATCCACAAAAAGGTCTCTAAAACTACAGTATCAAACTACCGTCCAATAAGTTTGCCCCCTCCTGTAATCTGTAAAACCAGGCGCGTAGCTGAGGCCAAATTGAAGTGTAGGCAAAATTACGGCAGGGGGTCCCGGGCGGAGCCCTGGTAGGGGGCCAGGGGGGCTAAGCCCCCCCCCCCCCCGAAGTTCCGCGGAGATAGCGTTTTAGAGCATCATTTATGCCTCTACTGGATGTATTTTATCTCCAAAAAAAAAATTGACAAAATTAAGTGCATGCAAAAGTTTTTTTGCCTAACGGCAGTTACGCGCCTGAAAACCATGGAAAAATTTGTGAGATACGAACTAATGGAATACATGGAGAGTAACAATATCTTTACTGACCATCAACATGGCTGTAGGAAGGGCAGGTCATGCACTACCCAATTAATTAAGGTACTTGATGATCATGAATGGACAGAAAAACTAGACAGCTCACATGCAATAGATACAATTTATTTGGATTTTCAAAAGACATTTGACACAGTGCCTCCTAAACAGCTCATAAATAAGTTAGGAAGTTATGGTATCACTGGGAATCTACTAGGGTGGATAATTTTTTATCAAACAGAAAACAAAAAGTAGTCCTAAATGGAAGCCACTTAGAATGGTCACAAGTCACCAGCGGTATACCTCATGGAAGTGTTCTGGGCCCAATCCTGTTTTCCATCTATATAAATGACCTACCAGATGTACTATATAGTAGCAAAAATATTGCAAAACCTTTCGCAGACGACATGAAATTGTATGCAGTAGTTAACAATGCTGAAGAAGGTCAAACTTTACAAAGGGATATTGATAGACCGGTGCAATGGTCCAATGACTGGCTATTAAAATTTAACCCAACAAAATGCAAACACGTAAATACAGTTTCTCACAACAAATAGTGGATACATGGAACAATTTGCCTAATACTGTAGTGGAAAGCAAGTCCGTGAACGCCTTTAAGAACAACCTCAACTAACATTTGAATAACCTCGCAATAAAATTTACGCCAGATATAATGGACCGGAAGTCCAAAAGATAAATTTTAGAAGGGTCTTAGGGGCTTCAAGCTCAGATATCTGACCTCGGGAAAAGTTAAACAAGGTAAATAATATCTAATTAAGTCCCCCAGAAATTGCTATCAATTCTTTTTCAGTCTCACAGACTGTACGTGCTTCTGACATTTCAGAATAATGAATTTGCAATTATGCTGTTTGTAAATAAAATAAATTGACTCTTAACTCTGAACAAGGTATTTAAGTAGCACTCCAGCTAAGGATCATGCAAAATGTGATTCATGGGTAAAAAGCCTACATATTTTTATTTTTGATATTTTGTTTGAAATGTCATAGTAAACAGAAATTAACATGTGGTTTTTCATATAACCCGTGCTCTTTGGAGATAAAAATTGTATAGAATGCACTGTAGATTTCAAAATGAAGGGAGATAACTCTGTAAATGACGCTCAAATACAATAGGATCTACTGGATTTTCAATGTTGATTATCTCCTAAGAGCAGGCAGATTTGAATGTATAATTACACATTTCATAGTACAGACCCATAAAACAACTTAATTACAAAAATAAAAATATGTAGCCTTTTTTAGGGTGTATCACATTTTTCAGATTTTGCATAATTCTTACAAAGACAGCTACTTAACTCCTTGCTCAGAAGCATACTCGTAAGTTTAAATTTAGTTTTAACATACAAATGTTACAGAGACTACTAAATTACAAACAAGTTATAATTATGCACTAAAATTTAAGCTGCCATATAATCCGTTAGGTTGTCATGAATACATGTCTTCAGGGTACAAGTTTTACAAACTTTATTGGGCAGTTCAGTAATCAGATAGCTAAGGCACAGATGCTGTATTGAAGAATTTTAACTAGAATATTCTGTTTGCCTTCGTATAAAGAACCATATGTTCGGGAACATTTGGTTTGTTATATACTTACTTTGTTCGGAATACACGAAAAATGTTTGTGGAAGCCACATTGTTTGTATTTTGAAACGTCGAAATATAACTTATAATATATGTCTTTTATTAAAAGATTCCCAGAGTTTTACTCAGCGTCATATAGGTCTATATAATATAAATTAAATGAATCATTTTATTTAGTGAATAGGTTGATTTTTCTTGCTCTTTTAGGTTTGTAAGAAAATAATAATAATTCCAATGGCTTTTGAAACCAAGTCCGATCCCATGTTGGTTGCTGCTATTGACTTTGGGACAACCTTTAGTGGATATGCGTTTGCCTTTAAAGCTGATTATAAAGATGACCCCCTAAAAATATCCGGCTATACATGGACATTGGGATCAGCAGCCGGGCTTTCCCTAAAGACTCCTACTTGTGTGCTCTTCGACAAACATGGAGATTTCCACTCATTTGGGAACGAGGCAGAAGACAAGTACACACAGCTTGCAGAGGCAGAGGAACACCGTGACTGGTACTACTTCCGGAGGTTTAAGATGCAACTGTACAAAAGTCATGTAAGTAAAATGGAAGTTTGGCCATTGGTTTTGTATAACAGCATCAGACTCTTCCAAATGAATCAATGCGCATTGTGCATACAGATGCCTGCCTCTGGAATCTCGGAAATTCTTCATGCCTGTCCAATGGTTAAATCTCGCCCCAGCATTTTTTGTAAGTTTACCTGACTATTTATGACTCAGAAGTATCTTTAAGTTTTATATTCTCAGTGCTTATTTCCCGTAATCGAAGTACCGATAGGTCATATAGTTTGTACGTTTTAGCGATCTTTATATGTGCTTTCTTTTGGGAAAAATATGTATGTAGGGATTTTCCCTCAACAATACGTTTGAAAAATGATGACCAAAAAAAACCTTTAGGTACACTATAGCTGAAAAATATGGTGGGTAGGGTAAAATAAATCACTTTTTTGTTTGGCCTAGTAGAAATAAGAACTCCTATGGACTTTATATGTTCAGAATTTGGTCACCACCGGGGCTTAGAAATCAACACCCTACAATTTGATATTGACCAAACGTGGTACATATGATGTACGTGGTCCAGAGAAGAAATTCGAACATTTAGAACCATTTTGATTTCCCAGATCTTGATATGTGAAATTCTTAGGTTCACAGATGACAAATGTGACACAATGAGTTCTGTGTGTTGCCTTTATAACTTTAAAAACTGCTATCTAGTGAGGGAAAACTGGATAAGGCTTTATTGAAGTATATACATTGGTGGAAAAAAGGCAGAAAAAATGGCCTAATGTGCTTTGTGACTGTAAGTTTGCTTGAAGACAAACACTTTCAAGCCAACTGTACTATAGATCTATAAACTGTCTATGAAATAAGACAAATGACACATTTTACAGATTAAAGTTAGATTTTGTATTTCTGTTTTGTGCACTCTTATCTACAATTTTTAAGATGCAGTACACTCTTTTTTACATTTGATTGATTGATTGATTGATTGATTGAGGTTTAACGCCCGAGCAACAATATTTCAGGCGATGAGCAGGACATAAAAGGAACGTGAAATGATGATGATGATGATGGAATGAAAAAAGGGATGGGACACAAGGATAATAGGATCGACAAATTTCGACTACCACTAGAAAAAGGGAGAGATGGGTAGGGTCGGGCAATTTAGCATCCTGTGGCGGAGCCCAAAGGTTCTTACTTCTCTCGAATACCACAGCAGGGTTAACAAGGTTAGCGCTGCGGCAGGCCTATTCTTTTGACACCTGGACTTGCATGGGACATTTTTACATTTGAATTGTACCTAATAATAACTTTATGGTCTTTTCATGCTCTATTGTATAGGAAATACCGCGAGACCTTCCTATAGAGGATGACCAAGGGAAAAGTTTACCAGCTATAAAGATCATATCAGAAAGTATCAACTACCTTAGGAGTCATTTGATGCAGCAGATTGAAAAGCGTGATATTCCATTGAAGAAGTCCGAGATCACGTGGGTTCTTACAGTTCCAGCCATCTGGTCTGATCCTGCCAAACAATTTATGAGGGAATCAGCCGTGAAGGTATAGTACTGACCTCATCACCTTTTGGACAAACTACTTGATAGCATCATAAATTCATCATAATATTGGTATAAACGGATTTTGTTTTGATTTATTTCCGGATGAAAAGATAATAGACAAAGCTTTGTTTGCTTTTTTAATATTTTGAAAAATCCCCAAAGATTAAATTTCTGTAATCTACAATGTATATGAATTTTCAAAAACTCGTACACTTGTTCACTTGTTTTGAAATTTTACTACCCAAAACATTGCGTTGCTTATATTTCGTGATTTTGGTCTTTATATATGAAATCGTATTTACAAAAAAAAAAAAAAAAAACAAAAAAAAACTTACTTGAGGTAACTAGCAGCATTAGCAGTGTGTATTAGAACTACCAGCATCTTCGTGAAATCTGCTTTGATGAAGAAATCAAGAGTAAATATGGGTCATAAAAAGGATACTATTGTGCTAGAGCAATTTTAAAACTGAAATCTGATGTAGCATATGAATTCCACCAATTACGATGAATATGTAGTAGCCCCGTGCAGGTCCGGGTGTTAAAAGAATAGGCCTGCAGCAGCGCTAAGCTTGTCGTAAAAGGCGACTAAATAGTGCTCAGAAACCTAGCCGGAGGCTAGGGCGTTCTGCCCACAGAGCAACTGGGTTGTGTGCCCCAGGTGGTGGAATGGGGTACCCCTGGCGTGTTACATGCTGGGGTTGTCAGGCTATAATACGGAAAACCTGACCGCCAACCATAGTGGTGCACCGTGTTGGGAAAGATGCCACGTTTCTCGCACGTTAAAGAACCCTACTGTGGTATTCTCCCGGAGTAGGAACCATAGGGCTCCGCCACAGGAGGCTAAATTGCCCGACCTTACCCACCTCTCCCTATTTCCAGTGGCAATCAAAATTTGTCGACCCCATTGTCCTTGTGTCCCATCCCTTTTTCATTTCATCATCATTTCATCATCATTTCATGTTCATTTTATCATCAATTTCATGTTCATCGTCTGAATATAGCTGAAATATTGCTGCTCGGACGTAAAACCCCAACAAACAAACAAAGAATATGTAGTATGCCCGGAGACCAGGCCAAAATGCAGCATTCTTTTGTCTGCTATAAAACATAAGGTCAAATGTCTTGTTTTCGGTGATTGCTTAGTTTCTACATTCATGTATATTCTTTATTTTCACTTTCATTTTTATTCGTCTTTTCATTTCTTTCTAGTTTTAGTTTTTATGGACTTTTGTAACATGCTTTTGTGTTTTAATATATCCCCCTTTCAGTTGTTCGGCATTCAGCTGCAGCCTGTCCGGTGGTATGGGGATTTCCTCTCCTTCATTTACGACCAATGGGTGGCCCTGAGCTGACAATTTCCATCCCGGTAGGATTGTTGTCTTTTTAACATACCATATCCATTCTCTTTATATTTAGATTACATGCTGAAATGTTTTAGGAGTAGGTGAAAACTGCATTATACTATTGTAGGGAGGTATTCCAGGCAGTCAGTTGATTTTGGCGTTAGAGCCCGAAGCAGCCAGTATTTATTGTAAGCATTTACCTGTAGAGCGTATGGCTTCTGGTGGAAAATCGGCTCTTGGGGCGTTCGCGCCTGGGACAAAATATCTCATTCTTGATGCTGGAGGTAAATGCATATTCAAAAATAAATAAATAAAAAAAAACAATATTACATTTACTAAAACACTATTATATTATATATACAATAATTATATAACTCATTTAGAAAGCTGCTTTAAGAATTAGTGTATATGATGCCATTCACATTTAAATCATATCTCTACTACATGTACATATCAAGAACTACCCACACTTCCATATAAAAAGTAGAGATTAGAACTTTTAATCTTGAACTTCAAGCTTTGAAATGGCGAATATATATTTGCATTATAAGGTAATGAATATTAGTCTGCAGTTACGGTTTAAAAAAATAACTGAAAATCATTATGTATATTAAATTCTATTAAATTTAATTCACCACTAAAATTTCCAATACAAAAATTACATTTCTGGATACAGCTACATGTACTCGTGTAAAAGACGGCAACATGTCTATTGACCTTCACACTGATTGTTACTAATATCTTTCTTCCAATAGCTGTCATTCTAAACATTGCATTAAAAGCATACCACAGTGCCAATCTCTCCGAATTCCGCGTATTTTCACGTTCTGACGATACCGCGAATAAACGTCTACATGAACTCGGTGGTTATTTGTTATGGCGTGGCTACAAAACAGCAGACAATATCACAATAAAAATAAAATTAAGTAACCGAAAGGGTTTGGCCACATCCGGGGCTTTGATACAGACGGAATAGTCGACCAGTCGCACATTTCGGACACAAATCGCTTTCTGCTACGGTCAACGCCTTTACACGCCGAAGAAACTTAGAAAAATGTACCATTCAATTCTTTGATACAGTATATTGCTAAAATTATGTTTACATAAGGTTTGAAAACAGCGTATTTTCTTGTAAAGTGCTTCACAATTTAGGATCGGTAGATCGAATGTAAATACATAAATGTAAAAAATGTAAGTAAACTATTTTTATTTGATCGGCATATCCGAATATGAAATAGAGGCTCGTATCCGGTATTTAATTTGACTATTATCGGTCGGAAGTACTCGGTCATTTTTTCGCTTTATTTCGCCTAGTACATACGAGTTTTTCCTTTTGCGTAACGATTCGAACCCTTTTCTATATACAGTTGCTAGATACAGGAAAATAAATGGAATTGCCATATTAAAATTCTTGATAAAACACATTTACCGTTATTTACAATTAACCCGATGCGTATTATTTATTTTGTTAATATGATCTGGTTTGCTAGTGTTATACAATAACTGAAGATTCTTATTCGACCGCAAAAATTGCTATCTTAGAATGGTTTAGCACTGGTGTCGATCGCTTGGGTTTCGTGCTCGATTTCGTATTGATAACTCGAATATTAATTGGTCACTTTACCATAACCTAACCTAGTCCAAATTTCCTCTGACCCTGCAACCCTCCTCCTCGGAGCAGAAACGATTTTTAAAACCGGAATCTAACAGAATATTTCAAAATTCCGCTGAAAAATTACGTGCCCGCTACCCTTCCGTTCCAAAAGTAACAAGCTCCACCTACTCTCTATTACGATTCAAAATGTCAACAAAACAGGGTCTCTTGAGGAAAATTATCGAAACTTCAATTATAAATGTAATTTTTGTAGCAAATTTGGTATCAGCATACAGGAAAATGATTCCGGAATCGAACTAGGTAGGTGTGACATGCACAATTTCAACTTGAAAGTCGTTACAAGCGGTTGAAGGGCTATACTCCGCGGTATCGCTAAATCTCCAACTTTTTGTATGGCACATCGTTCTGACCCCAACCCGACATATCAATATCCAAATAAAAAAGAGGAGGGTTGCAGGGTCAGGGGAAATTTGGACTAAACCTAACCAAACAATAGAAAGGAACTTCGAGTTGGTATTAGATTTGACGATAAAGACATCTATCCTTTTGGAATTAGAGGGGAAAGGACATCTTGTATATAATTAATCATACAACTCCATGATGCATATCTCTGTGATATTATTTCACAAAAAGCCCGACTTGTGGGGGAGGGAGGGGCACCCGGTCTGAAAATTGATGGGGTGTTTTTCCGGTAGTTGAAAGTTTTTGATGGATTTACCCCATGGTCGACAAATGAGTGAAAATACAGTCCCCCTACCAGAGGCACATTCCAGAAACATCAATGATGCATAGATTTACATTTTGCGATAAACTTATTAAGTACAAAAATAATATTGTATACTACACATGCTGTACGTTACATACATTTTAAATAAAACTATTTTACAAAAATACAAATTTTTGATAGAAACAAGTATTTCATGTCTGATTTCTTTAAAAAAAAAAACAAGTTGAGCGTAAGTGGATTAATCTCTTTGATATTATATTTTAAGGTGCCATACCACTACAGTCTGAAATGTGCCATTTGGGCCAAAAATGGACTACCTTCATTTTAAACAAATTCTTATTTGCAATTAAAATTCAAAGCTGTATCAAGCTTGAATGATGTATCCATATGTGCCCCAATTTTTCGGAGTTTTACCGCTGCGGTGATGTCAGCTTGTGTTCTGCGAAGCATTTTCTTAGGAGATATATATCGGATGGCCATGTTAAAAACGTTGCTATCATAACAAAACTGAACAAAATGATGTGCTGAAAAATGTTCAGGTCGGTAGTGGAAACGTGAAATTGTCGGTCTGGTTATCGCATACATATATTGGATAAATCTTTCATTAATTTGTATATTTTTAGGTGGAACAGTGGATATCACAGTACAAGAAGTCCAAACTGATGGTTCAATCAAACAGCTGTACATGGCAAACGGTGGCGACTGGGGCGGAACCACTGTCGATCGTGCATTTGAAGAATACTTAATGGAACTTGCCGGTACAAGAGCAGTTTATAAGTTCCGAGATGATGACAAAGCAGGACATTTGGATCTTTGTAGGGAATTTGAAATAAAGAAAAGAACCATTCAACCGGACGGAACAGCAAAAGTTACCTTTAAAGTTCCTATATCACTCAGCGAAATTTTCGAACAAGAAAAGGGGACTGACTTTAGGTCTTCTATATCATCCTCGAAAATTAAATGGGTTGGAGATAAAATGAGGGTTAACCCCGAGATAGCTAGAAGCTTCTTCGATTTGGCGTGTAACCACATTGTCGACCATTTAAAGGGGATATTTGATGAAACCAAGGTCCGAGGGACTAATACTATATTGATGGTCGGAGGGTTTTCCGAGTCTCTAATGCTTCGTGATGCTATTGAGAAGGGGTTTCCAGGAAAAAACATAATTGTCCCACAAGAATCGGGGTTAGCAGTTCTTAAAGGTGCGGTGCAGTATGGGTACGATCCTAGAATTATATCAACGCGTGTCTGCAAATTTACATATGGGGTTAAAGTGTCCAGAACATTTAAAGAAGGTGTGCATCCACCAAGCAAAAAATTCGTGGCCGAAGGAACACCTAAATGTAGAGACTGCTTTAGCAAACACGTTGAAATCGGACAACAGGTAAACATTAACGAAGAAATCGAGGAACAGGTGTACAATCCTTGTTATTCTGACCAAACAGGAATGTCAGTGTCAGTTTATACTTCAACTGAAAGAGACCCTAAATATACTGACCAACCCTCCTGTAGTTATTTAGGTGAGCTTAATGTTGACATGCATGACACAACTGGAGGCTTAAAGAGAAAAGTTTCTGTTCAGCTTACATTTGGTGGTACAGAAATCGAGGTAAAAGCAACAAACAAGAAGAGTGGAGAAGAAACAAAGGCTTATCTCAATTTTCTTAGATAGTGTCATTATCATTGATGTAAGTTATCATAGCAATGACATTAATTATATTTAAACTGGTGTCAATTTTATTTTAATTTTCATTGGAACAAAGCCTTTAACTTATGATAATTATTCATTCTTTCTTCAACTGTAGAAATTATTCTGGCATGCATATTTGTACTTACTTAGTAGCATATTACTGTTAATTTATTTTAGTTGATAAAAAAGTATAAACCTGTATAAATATTTGAGAGAAACTACTAGATGTATTCAGGATACAAATCACCCCATCACACTCCCAACTGACAGAAATTGTCAAACAGATCGAAGGAACAACGTTTGGTTAGATCCTTTGATCTCACTTTCCTCTATATACAAATGTAGATGACGTATTATCGTTAAACAATCCTAGTAATGGGGATTTGGTACATGGCATCTACCACAAAGAACTTGAGATAAAGGATACTACAGATACTGTGAAGTCAGCCTAATATCTTGACCTACACTTAAAAATCGATGTTAAAGGAAAACTATTGACCAAACTTTACGACAAACGTGATGACTTTTCATTCAAAATTGTCAACTTCCCTTCCATCTGTGGCAACATCCCTTCAGCACCTGCGTATGGAGTGTTTATATCACAACTCATGCGTTATGCCAGAGCTTGTCGAAACTACACAGACTTTTTGTATCGGGCTAGAATTCTAATACATAGGCTTCTGGAACAGGGTTATGTTGCTACAAGATTGAAGTCATCACTACAGGCGTTTTATGGTCGTTATCAAGAACTCGTGGATCGTTATGGTGTATCCATCTGCACCATGAAAACTGATTTATTCAACGGGTCATAGTTTTCCTTCCCTCGTTTGTCTACCCAGGACTTGACTTTTTACAGCTATAACCTTGGTTCCCTTGATTACTCTTTGCTTACAGCTATAACCTTGATACCCTTGACTACTCTTTCATGATGACGAACATAAAATTTCTTGATCTTCGTTTCGTCTTTAAGAAGTCCTAGATTTAAGATACTCATACATAGCATAAATATACCCCAAAATCTTGGGCTAAAGGTGACTACAGACACTATGAAATCAGCCTCACATCTTGATTCATTCTTATATATCGACATCCTCACATTGTCAGGGCTCCTGTGGCCTTGTGTCGGTGGAAAGGGAAAACTCATGACTTATCTATAAGACAAACGTGATGACTACTCGCGTCGTACCGTGGACTTTCTTGTCGTCTGTGGCAACATTCCTTCAGCACCTGTAAATGGAGTTTTTATATCATAGCTCATAGGTTGCCGAAACTATAGGTTTTTTTTTTTTTTGCAGTGCTGGACTTGGGCATCTGGAATAGGGTTATGTCACTACAAGATTAAAGTCATCACTACACAAGTTTTATGGTCGTCCTCATGAACAGGGTTTTCATGGTGTTAGACTAGATTTATTTACCGTGTCGTGGAATTCCTTTTATCTTTTGTCCGTCTTTGACGTGAAGTGAACAATTTTTTATGCCATCTGGACATGTACTTCGATTTTGATTTATCTGCAATATCCCATTATTGAGGCTTGCGGATATTTATTACACTGTTACTCCTCTCCATGAACACTTCATTTGTGTTACAAAAATTAACATACAAAAATTATCTTGTATTTAACATGCCCAATAACTAATTCGTTTTTATTGACGTTCATTTACTATGTATTCCGCAAGTATCTTTCACCTTTTAACATCCGAGCTAGTTCTTGATTGAATGGTTTGTACAGATTTTCAAGTGTGTTCTTGTATTTTTCAACATTACGCCTTTAGATGTTGTCTTTGATAAACGGAGTCTGTCTTTATTAAGAATTTCATGATTTTACATCTTTGCTTAAATTCTCTGAAAGAGTTAAAAAACGTAAATCCAACATTTTCACTTAATACAGAACATGCGACACGCATGCCAAAACATAAAATAAAATTATGATAACGACAACGGCCAATGAACGATGCAGTGAAGCTGCTTATGCCCAAGTATCCTCAGTGACAATATAACAGACGAATCAAAACAATTCAATTCGTCTGAACGACGAATGGGATTGTAACCTTAAAACATGGGCATGCTCACGATTATATTACCAATTTTTATGTAACTTTTAAGGTAGTTTGTCGGTGTTGATAGATTATGGGTTAGTCGAGTTACACTCGGTTGTGATTAGTTCAACACTTAACAACGTCAAGAAAGTCAAATATTTGAGACGGATAATGTTCCATTTTTTTCCGATGGGGTTCGTGGACAAAACAAAATTTTCAAATTACTTTAATGTTGTAATTTTCTTATGCAGTACTTTAAATACACATCACCACTTCGAGTGTAATAGCGATTCAATTCTTGGGTTTTGATATGCATATGCTTTTGATGTTCCCTGATTTCCTTTTACAGATGTCAAATTATCATTAAACAATTTAATACATTATGGTCCTATTTAATATGATTATTCTATTCTTAAAGACATTTCCGGAGAGTGTTCATATTAATGCAGTCATGTAGAATGCTAATAGATTTGTTCACATTAATGTCAAAGGCTTTAAAGGTTAGAGCAGCTTGATTCAAGAAGAAACAATCGGAAAGGGGACTGTTTAATATAAATTCATGTACGATTATCTCTCAACACTGAAATTGCATTATTAACTAACAACGAAAAAAAAAGAAATTTCCCATTTGAAACTATTGGACTATGACAATTATGAAATATAGACATTTCACATAAAGCTCTAAATGGTATTGTTTCAACATTTATAACCTTGTTTCCCTTGATTACTCTTACATCAAGTGGAACTATTTAATTATTCCTAGATTATTGGTAATAAGAGAAAACGAGGTTATTTTAGAATATCATAGATTTTTTAAGAATTCTGATCCGGAGAATCTCGTAAAAAAAATCAGAAATATACTAAAGCATTAAGCTTTTTCTAAATTATTCATTACAATTAAGTACAAAAAACCGTTTTAATTCTCAATGGTCGATCTGACGCCAACTTTTCAAAACCTGATTTCAAACCTCTCATTCATTCAGTATATTATATGATGGCCTACCTTCATTGTAATAAAATTGAACTACAGGAATAAATCTTCAGCCGAATCGGTTTGTCACCATCACATAGTCTTTTGTTCGGTAATCGGTAGTGGGGACGGTATCAATGTGTATGGTGAGCAAATGTTCTCCCGTTACATGTACCAAGTCCGGACCATTGCGGTGGGTTCCAACTTCCAACCCTGATATTACCATTTATTACCTAATTATAAGGTTTTATCTTGTTTATTAAATATACACATATTTTTCTCTGTTTTCAAAATTTATTCAGGACAGGGCGATCTATTGCACTGTCGATGTACTATTGCACGATTGCAATGACCCTATAGTGACCTTTATCTAAGCCTTTTGATTGGTTGAACTTGCTTTAAGCGCTTCATTGAATTGGAATTTACACAAAAAAAAACTCGTGTGTAAAATCGTAGACGTGACTCTCGTCTGCCAATTCGTAAACATGGAGCGGTCAATTTCCTATTCCTGGTCGAATGGTTGTCTCTTTGACACATTCCCCATTTCCATTCTTTATTATATCTCATAGACAAATTAGGTAATAAAACAGTTATTAAATGGGTTGGATGCAATAGACCGGAACATTTGCCCTTTGGTACTGAGGATGACTATATTATTATACGGACTTTCTTTTTGACTATTTCTTTTGACCATCAGTTCGGTAATGTTGTTATTACCCTTAATGTGGCACCAAATTAAAAACCATCCGGGGTTAATAAAGCTTTTGACCTTAAATCGTGGTGTGGGGAAAATGTGATAGAACGGCCTACGTGCGTTGTAGAAATGTCGGTAGTCGATATAAATAGTCAGCTAATTGGCTACGGGATACATTTTATATCCTAATGGATTTGTCACTGACTAGTTGGCAAGCGGTCTTGGGTTTGATCATCGGTAACGACGATTATCATATACGTATGTAGGAATTTGGCATGAATTTCCTAAATTTGACCAATAATTGATAATAGTGATAGTTCCCCCTCGATCCTTGATTACATAGCCCTACCTTTAAAGATTCATTGCCATAGTTATGATGGTAACATTTAATTGATTACATTTCTTGTTAGATTCAAAATGGAAGGAGATTAGAAATGGAAGGATTTACAATGCATTTATAGAATGTTCTGATATAATACTGTATGGTGCATTTAAAGAAATTTTTCAATATTGAAATAAAGATTTCTTGACATTTTCTATTATTGTTCAGATATCATAATTATGTAATGCTAGTCATTCAAAAATGAATGATAACAACAAAACTCCTAAAAAGCAGAGGACGCTTACCTTCAGTTCCATCTGATCCATGCTCCTAGTATTTATTATACCCCCGCAAAACAAAGTTTGGGGGGTAATTAGGTTTCACCCTGTCTGTCTATCCGCAACTATTTTTGTAAGCAGCTTGCGGCATTGTTATGAATCTTTTTGGGATGCAATATAACCACATAAAGATGTGCATACTGCCAGATATTTGAGTTTGGACAAAATTGTAGAAATGATGCATGGCTGATGGACTAAGGCATTTTTCAACAATATTTGGTTTAATGCGTCGTCCTCAACTCCCACGCAACGACTTGCATGATTGTAATGAAACGCTATGGAGTGTTAGATTACCATAGAGATGTGTGCTTATTCCAGGAATTCATGTTTAAAGTAAATTTGCATTCATATTCTGTTATTGTGTTGTCAACAACTGATTGCTCTTTGGAGTTGGGTGTTATAGAATGGCAGCAAAATTGTGTATAAAAAGTGCTTAGTCTATACCTATTAAAAATTGTGTCCAATATGAATCGTATGTCCACATTTGCCCCCAAATTACAGGGCTCAATCGGCTGCGGAGGGTATAAGTCCCCTTGGGGTCAATGTCAGTTTACTTTTGTTTCTATGTGCGATTATTTTGGTCATTTCGTTTTTTGATGTTCTTTGTAGCCTGTCTTATTTCCTTGTCTAGTCATGATCCTTCGATTTATTTTTAAATATCGTTTGAATCCATGCTCCCTTGACTTTCTTTTCATTCTACAAGATAGCAATCTGCACACGAAAACGGAAAGCTATATATATATATACCAATCTACAGGATTTCGAAGAATGATAAGTAGGTTCACGTCCGGGTTGATTAGTCGTAAAATAAGGAGTGATAATATCATGCCTTCAATATATGATTTAAAGATTTTTTTTTTCAACTTTTATTCCAGCCTCTAAAATCTCACATATTCATTTGGTCACCGTCTCCTGTAGATAGATCTAATAAAGATGAAACATGTACCTAAAAGAAAACCTTTAGATTTTATCCTCCAATAAACGTGATGAAAGTTTGGTGGATATCCAACTACTTGGAAATCTGTTAATGTATTAACTCTTCCAAAAACGGTCGTAATCAGATCCAACTAAATATAGACCAATTTCATTGTTAAGGTGCGTTGGTTCAGTCTTCGAACGTGCTATCTCTATATATAGAAGGATAAAGGGACTCCAACTCGTACCGCTGTGACATCTATGGCAGCACCGCCTGAACAAATTCCAGCTTCATCGGATCATATTGATACAGGGAAGATAATGTAAACTTTTAGAAGGGTCTGAAAAAGTCCCAGCGATGTTGGAACCGTGGAATTTGCGATGCAAATTTTTTTGTCGTTCCCTCCGCGGGACTCGAACTCGCACCGCTGTGACATCTATGGCAACACCGCCTGCGAAAAGTCCAGCGCCCTAGACCACTTGGCCAGCTAGGCTATATAAAAATATAGCTTTCGCTGGCCAGGTCATTCCTCCTCGTAGGGTTAATCTAAGTAAGTATACGATGTATGGTTGTACGGGACAGCTCATTTAGGTATTGTTATGTAGGATAGAGGATCATAATGATACATGTCACAACAAATTTATATTAAACAAACGTCTCAGAATGTGACGACTCTATTCGCTACACTGCTTCATCGGATCTGTTAGGTAATTCCCTAATTTACCGGTTCCAATCTGGATTTATGGATGGACACTCTACAGTTCATCAATTGATTTAAGTTCATCACAATATTAGTCTAGATCTTGAAAAGAAACAAATCATGTGCACTGTTTTCTGTGTCATTTCGAAAGTATTTGACCGCGTTTGGCACAAAGGCTTAATTCAAAAGATAAAAACATATAGTGTATCTGGAAGTTTATCAAAAATGGATAGAAAATTGTATTGCGAACAGGAACTAAAAGGTATTGATAGGAAATTTTCTGTCAGGTACAGGTACTATCAAAGGAGGTGTTCCTCAAGGGTCAGTGCTAGGACCTCTATATTTCGTATTGTAAATTAATGACATTGCCGAAAATACCGCAAGTCTGTCCAGATTATTTGCTGATGATACATCACTGTTATATGCCTCCATAAATATAAATCAAACTGAAATCAAATATACGCAATAGTACAAGCATTTTTAGATTAAAGAAAAGCAAACCGATTTGCAAAATTTAAACCTATCTTCTTATTATTTCACAAGTTGTAGACCATATAACATTCTACACACGAAACTTCGACATAGATGTAGTGCCCTGAATGCAGATCTATTCCATGTTAATTTTGTAAATGATCCAGGTTGTGCCTGCAGCTGGGTGTTCTAAGATGTCATACATTACCGTTTGGAATGCCCATTATATTTAGCGGCACGTGCAAAATTGAAGAATGATACTGATATTTACTAGAAATAATGTAAACTTTGCTTTTTGAAACTGACACCTTATCTGATGATTTAAACACGGATCTGTTTAAATAAGTTCAATTATTCATAAAACAATCAAAGCGTTCTGACAGAGGATGATCATAGCAGGCAATTCGGACTTCATCCTGTTAATATTTCCTTTTCTCTTTTTCATACTTTTTTTTCAGTTCAGAGTACATCCATTTTACTTTCTCCCTTTACCTTAAAATCTACATGTGGATATTGTAGTTATCCCTCATCGCATAATCTACAATATTACGTTAAAATCTACCGCATTGTACGGTGTATATATTTAAGGTTTCCTGTCACCTCAAACGGTACATTTATATAAGGGTTTTTTTTAAATCTATGATATTGCTAGATTAAGTTAATCTCTTATCTTCAGAATCTACAAAACCTTGAAACATTGAGTAATGATCCATGCATATAGTTTATGTTTAGTTTAAACATATTTTATTTGTAATAAACAAAAAGGATTGGACAAAAGTAAAACATACTTACGAGGTCCTCTCCCATATACAATTGCAATGTACAATATTTTGTCAAACCGAGCATGCATCAATTACATTTTTCAAACACTAGATACAAAATAAAGTGAACAATAAGACATAGAAGAGAAGAGTTTGAGAAATGGAAAGAAAAAATAAGAGAGTTGAGAGGAATGTGGTGATGGTGAAGAAAACATGAGCATATCATTATGTCATCAAATTTCATCAAACAGCAGAAAATCTTTTAGTTTCTTTGATATATCTATGGACATGTTTTATTAAACGAACATTTTGATCATAAGTTAAATTTGGATTTCCATGAGTCAAAAGATTTACATTAAATGGCAAATCATCGGGCAGCCAACTAATGTTATTCATAAGGATTACTGGAGTGTTTTCGTGTAAGGGACAGTCAAAAAAGAAATGATGAGCATCCTCAACATCTCCGCATCTATATAAAGAACTACTTACGATATTGACTCTACATAAGTCATGGTTTAAAGAAGAAGCAGAACATCTTAATTGTGTCAAAATAATATTCAGTTTTCGTTCACCAATAGAATAATAATTAGGAACTAGTGGTTTGTGTGTATCCTTCTTTAACTCTGTTTTAAATTTGGAAATAGTGTCTAATTGTCGAGTGGATACATCAAGTTTATTCCATTCTTTAATAGTAGCAGGGAAAAAAGACTCGCTTGTTACAGATAATCTACAAAATGGCTGTAATATGTCATCTCCGTTTCTAAGGGGATAATTAGTAAGGGATTGTACTTTGGGTGGTATTATGTCAAGCAAATAAGATGGGGCATTTTTATGTTCAATGTAATAAATCATTTGTAACTTTCTTCTTTTGCGTCTAACATCTAGTGGTTCCCAATTAACTTCTTGATATATTTTTTTCTATATTTGTAAAAATAGGTAAACCCGTGACAATTCTCGCTGCTTCTAATTGAAGTCTTTCTAATTTGGAGGTATTACATACACCACAATTATCCCAAACTTCAGGTGCATATTCAAGTAAAAGTCTTATATATATTAAATATAACTTCTCTAAAGTGTTTCTAGTAAGTTGATACTTAAACTTCCGACGAATATTTAGATGTTTTTTAACACTAGCTATAATATTTTCTACATGATCGTTCCACTTGGCATTACTGCTAAATGTTACTCCTAAATGTTTATGTTGGTTTTTGATTGGAATGTCTATTCCATTCAAGGAGAACGTGAAGTTGGGAGTTTCATAATTGGAGAATATCAAAATTTCGGTTTTATCTGGATTAAAGGACATCAGCCACTTTTTGGACCATTCATCCAATTCACTCAGATCGTGACTGATTACAGAGAGGATCTGTTCACTGTCAGAATCTGAGTAATTTAAGGAAGTGCCGTCTGCGAAAAGTCTGCACAAGGATGTCAAGGTACCTGGTATATCATTTATGTGTATAATAAAAAGAAGAGGTCCAAGTACAGATCCCTGTGGAACACCAGCTGAAAGTTGGCAATCATCTGAGGATGCTGTATTCAACATTACCTTTTGACGTCTACCATCTAAGTAACTTTTAAACCAAATAAATAAATCTCCTGAAATACCATATGATTTAATCTTTTTTAATAAACCTTTGTGCCAAACTTTATCAAACGCTTTCGAAAAATCACAAAAAACAAAACAGTTAATTTCTTTTTTCTCAAGACAATTTAAAATGTTACTGTATATCAAGAAGTTGATGCACGGTAGAGTATTTTGGCAGAAAACCAGATTGGTACTGAGTACTGATAAATTAGCTGATTACTATATAGATGATTATATACATGTTTAAATATAATTCTTTGCATGACTTTGCCAACACAACTTATTAACGATATTGGTGTATAGTTTGAAGGCAAAGAGGGGTCTCCTTTCTTGAATAAAGCAGTAACGTTTGCCATCTTCCAGCTAGTTGGGTATTTGCATTGTTGGATTGATTTATTAAAATTTTTTTTAAGGGGATAGCAACTTTTTCTGGACAAAGCTGGAGCATCCTATGACTAACAATACCTGGTCCCGATGCTTTGTTGGGTTTTAAAATCTTTAATATATCAACGATTTCGTTTTCATCGATTCTAATATTTTAAATACAGCTATTTGTCTTACTTTCGAAATCTGATAACTGATGGTTTTCCTCCTCTAGTTTTGAGATAGAACAAAAATATTTATTCAGTAAGTTTATGTTCATGTGACACTTCAAGCTACATCTTGTTAAAAATAAGTTTCACCATTTGATACAGTTATGTTAATCAAACTGTGTAAAACAACATATTTTTATGTTGAGAACAATTTGAAGGTACAACGTTAACTGTAATAAGACAAGTTCCCATTAATTTGTTAAAATAACTATATAATTATTACTCTTTTAATTGGTTCTCTTGTAAGTTTGATCGTTATGTTGTATCCATCTGCACCATGTCATAATTATTCTTTCCTCCTCTGTCTACTCCAGATGTGACATTTATAAGCAACTCGGTCGTTGTTTCTAGAAAGGCGGGGTCCGGTTACCCTAACAGTGCACATGGTCCATGCTCCCGTTTTTAGTGGAGTCCGGAATGATCATTTACTTTTTGTTTCTATGGGCGTGTTGATTTGGTTATTTCTTATTCTCTGTTGTGTATGTGTATTTTCTTTTTCTAGTTATAATCTTAGTTCCCTTAATTTCTCGGTGTAAGAAAAAAAAACCTTACAGATCTAACAACTGCATTGTTGAATATCGACAAAGCGAGTAAGTGAGCTTAATTGCATGTGTGTGTGTGTGTGTGTGTGTGTGTGTGTGTGTGTGTGTGTGTGTGTGTGTGAAAATAATTCTTGAGGTAGCTCTTGGTGATAGTTGTAAGCCAAACCGAATGGGGTTTGGTAATAGAGCAGAAACAGATGTTCCACGACAAGAAAAACGGTTGACATTTATCGGTATCAATCATCAAAAATAGATAAGCCTCATTTTAATATTGAAAATATGCATTCGTCTTCAATGCATACCATTTATTTTTTTCCTTCTTTGCCATACAAATCATGGAACAGGTCAGGAAAAAAAGTTGCATGTTGAATGTACTTACGCATCTTCCTTCGCTTTTCCACTGCTTGTTCAAGAACATAGCCAGCCTTGGGAAAAAAATGGCTTCCTTTAAGTAAGGCCCAACAAGAGTGATAAAATCTACGGTAACAGAATGATGACAATTCTTAAAATCAAACAATACAACGACACAAAGACACATTAATGACCAATATCTGCTGACTGTGGACAGGTGCATGAAATCTGCGCTGGGGTTAAACTCGTTTTATACGACCTTAATCGTCCCCCGTAAAAAATACGAACTCACCATAAAATTCACTCAATAATACACTCCAATTCATTCTCTCCATGGAATACCTAAACATACAACATACAGACAAAATGAGATATCCACTTAAAAGCCCAGAAAATATAAAAGAATATCACCATCAAAACTACCAGCATTAGAAATAATCGGTCATTACAGTTCCAGAGGACTCAATTTGGAGCAGTAGTCAAGTACTAGATAGACTAGGTTCGATGTAGTGCAACACTCAAAAATACCTTAGTTTTTTACGTAGGGATGTATTAGGGGTCGAATATCTCTAATTGTGAAAACAAGATTCAAAGAAATAATTTGAAAATCGTATCCTGTACCAATAAATCTGTTAAGAAGAGTAAAATAAACCCATCGGATATTATTTGATAGAATGTGCTTTATGAACTAAATTTCCATCATAATCTGGGTAAGCATTTCCACTTTTTAATTAAGAACCTTCAAGTACTATATAACAAAGGTTTGTAACTGGAAAAAAAAACTTACTAGTAACTGATTCTAGAAGTTTGCGATATTGATACCCATGGTGTCTAAGCATTTCAGTGAGGAATTTAATGCGTTCATTAAAATTCAACACTTTATTACAAATACGAGCAAAGCGGAACAGGATGGTGCTTCAGGAATATCACCTTCTAGGAAACTAACAATAATAGGATAAACGAAATAATCTCTTTTTTTCCATTAATTTTAGTATGAAGATTGCCATTTTCTGGTGTAAATTCTAAATCAAGAAAAGTTGTACGAGTATTATTATTATTGTTAGACTTTTTTTTAAGTAAATACGTTGAACCTAGTTTTCGAAGTAAGGATTATTTACGGCCAAAATATCATCAAGAAATCAAACAGTGTTATTAAATGGTCTTTCTCCTTGGATTATATTCTTTTGATTTCCGCTAGAATCTTGGTTCACTTGATTACTCAAAAAGATGCAAAAGATCATGTTTTGAGGTATTGTTAAAAAGTTAAGCCATGATCTGCGATTCATAACAGTAGAGAAACGAATCGGCTATGAGAGGGGCACATTTAGTCTTCATTGGAATACCCACAACCTGTCCGTATAGAGTATTACCAAATAGAATAAAAATATTATCAATTAAACAGTTCAAAGCATTAATTATATCTAAATATGTCCAGTTAAATTGTTAATGTCTTCAATCACTAAAAAATGCATTGTTACAACAGACATTACAATACATGAATTGAGAGTAATATTTATCAACCATTTAATTGCATACGGTATTTCTTTACTTTATAACAAGTTTATTTTGGCAGCGTTGTTCATAGGGTGTAAAATACCATATTTTCATTGGTATGAATCATTGATTTTTAAAATCCAGAAAACTATCAAAGTTAAAGACAATTTTCATCAGAGAGAAAAAATAATAATACTCCTACCAATGCATTATACTTTCAAATTGAGATTGCACTACTCGCAATCGTTGTTAATCATTCTGACAATGGCATGCAATGGCAGTACGCTACAAACAGTATTTGTAAGTCATTTTTAGTCATTTGAAAAAAAAAACTTACAATGTACATGTGTATACTGGTGTATTTTTTATGAAACACTTCTTCAATTATCATCAAGCTAGTTTTTTTACAAGACATGCATTTGTATATTATCAAAATCAAAATATCATTGTGCAAATAGAGATAATTATTGTTAAGTTGTACTAAATTCCATGTAAATATTGTTTACCGTAATTAATTACCATAAGCATCTTTTAAGTAAATATACAAATGTGTATGATATATGCTTTGTACAAGTTATGCAAAAGTAGGTAATATATATTTAGATTCATAAGACAATTAAAAAAACTGCATAAAGAGTAATCAAGGGATCCAAGATTCTAGCGGTAATCAAAAGAATGTAGTCCAGGGATTTAGACCAGACAGGAAAACAGGCACACACAACAAATAACATAAAATCACTAAAATAACACGTACAAACAAAAGTAAATGAGCAAATTCACTAAAAATGGGAGAATGGACCAGGTGTACCGGTAGGGTAAGCGTCCTGTGCTTTTCTAGAAACACCTGCCATATTGTTCATAAAAAGTAAAGCCCAAAGGTAGACGAAAGAGAAAAGGAAAACTTTGACACGTTGGACAAATTATTTTTCATGGTACAGATGGATACACTGTTATAACGATCCACGAGTTCATAATGATGACCATAAAATTTCTGTAGTGATGACTTCAATCATTCAGCACCCATATTCCAGAGTCCTAACTGTAAGAAGGCTAGCACGGTACAAAAAGTCTGCGTAGTAACCGCAAGCTCTGGCACAACGTTTGAGTTGTGATATGAAAACTCCATACGCAGATGTTGAAAGGATATTGTCACAGATGAAAGGAAAGCTGATAATACAGAATGAAGTCCTCGCGCTAGTCTTAACTTAGAAACTCTTCAAATTCGTTATAATCTTCATTGTCAATTAGTAGGTCAGTCATTTCATTGTATGCAAATCATCTTAACGAAATATTCATACACGCATAATTTGTGAATCGGTTCCGATAGATAGAGCAAATGAAAACCATTGTTATGAAATTGTTGCATTAGAATTTAGCTAGGAAGGAAAACCGTATGAGATAGTCATCAAATATAAAGCGGGATGCGGAGTACCACTTAAAAGAGCCGATTTCACATCTCATGCTGAGGACTAAAAGGTGGCAGTGATTCCGACAAAAAAAAAGAAAAGATTCCAGTCACTTTTTGCCAATTGTTTGGCAAACTTCTACACAAACTTATATTGCAAACAAAAAAGTGACCCAACTCCCAAATCATCCTGATGTATCCGTGATTCTGTTTCGAACATTTCAGAATAGCAGCATTTTGAGCAGCAACATTATCCATGATAGCTTCATGAATCAACTCAGCATTCGTTTTCAAGATTTGTACCCTCAGCCTGTGTCAGATTTCTGACGTTAGGGTTAGTTCTTTTAACGTTTTACCTCTCTTACTATAGATCTGCGTCAAAGCGCCTGTCAAAGTGTCCGTTTTCCTTTTTGAAAACAGAATTATTTGCCTAAAATAGTGGTCTTCTTGATATGGAATTACGGTGTATTTTAATAAGAATAAAAGATATTTGATTTGTAAATAATTCACTTAGTCAAGTTATTGTTCAGACATAATGAAAATGATTGTTTCTAATTCCAAAATCGTTCAGGTTACAATCCCCTAAATCAAATCTAGCCTTCCTGTTGTGGTACGGCAACTTTTGTTACAACTTCAAAGAGGTCTTTTCACTTATAATAGTGGGCTCACATGATATAAACCGAGATAAAGTTGCTATCAAAACACAAAATGTCATTTATTCCTATAAGTGATTGTCGGGATATCATGAATAGGCTTTTTTGCTGGCCCTCCTTATTCCAGAACGGTTTAAGTGACAACCCCAAAATCTATATCAGCCTTCCTTTCTGCTATGGCATCTTGTGGTACATTACATAATTTAAAAGATTAATATAATGCTTCTTGAGTTATTGTCTGAAAAAACAAAAACAAAAACAATTTGCTGTTACTTTCATGCTTGTTGTTTGTTGTCTTGATGTTATTTGCATAAAATTACGTTACTTTTGTTCTAAGCTCGTAAGCACGTATGTTTTGACATCAACTTTCACATTATGTGAAAACAAAAGTTCCGACCTTGTCTTCAAAAGCGGATGAAGCCCATATTAACTTCTGTTTCCCGCGCTTTCGAGTGTTTTTAAGCCTCGCAAAGCAGTTTGCCTACACTTTCAAAATTGGCTCAGCCTTCGCAGACGGTTTAGAATCTTATTTTTTCGAGGCAGTCGGTATTGGGTATTGATATTACGAGACAAACATGATGCTGAACTATGGCAATGTAATCACTTGAGCTTACAACCACATATTTCATTTGACTAAAGTGATTGCAGCAGTAAATTTCAAGGCTATATTGGGCATTAGTTTCCGGAATATTTCAATTACTTTTATATATTGAACGATTGTAATTAGTATACCTTGTTGAACCAATAAGATGATGTCATGAAATACAAAACATAGCACTGTACACAGCTCTCCAAAATAAACATAGTAGGTTACCAATTGTCAATACAACGCAAGTTATATGATCATGATCTAAAAAATCTGTTAGTAGCACAAGAAGATTGGTAATGCACAGTTACTATATATTGAAATGCTTCCCAAATCTTCGTTTTGAAGCAATCTGATTGCTTGGACTTTCGAGTTTAGGGACTATTGAAAAAATTCTCTACTTATTTTTTTTTCAGAACATACGCACGTATGTCTACTGAAACTACAACAAAGAAAAGAAGATTCGTAGTCTTTAATAAACTAAGTCTCAGTGCGATACTAGTTGGTACATGTATAGATACTCAGAAATACAAATTATTTAATTTAATACCAACAACAGAATCAACAACCACTTGTATGAAGGCCATCCTTTAAAGCGTTCTTTAGCGCCGAATTGTTAAAGGTCTTATGGAATAATGGAGTACATAAAAATGTGAACATTTGAAATAAATGACCTCAGCGATTTGATGGTTTCAAAAAGTCAAACTCAGCCTTCTCAAGTGCTCCGCTCCGTTTGTTTACAGCATGTACCTGTAGTTCAGTTTTTCCAAAAATCATTTTAACGCCGACTTTTCGGCTTTTGCCACCCGATGTATCCGGCATTTGGACGGTAAGTTCGCCGTGATATCGACACCCGGGATCAGTTGTGTATCGCGGGTTTGCATGTATAGAGGTCCATATTTCTATCTTCATGCTAGTTTGGTCCGGTCGGACTGGTACATAAATTTGTTCTCCGAATTCTTCATCAATGCCGGCCGGTTGGCCGATTTCGACATGTTTGTCGAATCGGTCCCTACATAACATATCGCCATCCTCGATCACCATTTTATCTTGCGGATCGACGTCCTCTTGGAAAGGGGAGTTCGTTTTCACACCATAAGTAGCCTTACAGATTCGAGTAGAAATAATTCTAGGATCAAAACCAAACAGCACCGCACCTTTTAACACGGCTAATCCTGCTTCATCAGGAATTATAATGGTCATTCCAGGAAAGGCTCTCTCGACTGCATCCCGCAACATTGGCGAGTCAGAGAAACCACCGACCATGAGAATTATGTTAGTACCCCTTACTTCTGGGTTACTAAATATTTCCTGCAAGTGGTCTATGATATGTCCACAAGGACTATCAAATAATTCCCTTGCAGAGTCTGGTTCCATTCTCAATTTGTCACCGACCCACGTCACGCGTTTTGACGAACTATTTATCGCATCTTTCAAATCTTTTCCTGGATTTTCATGTTCAAATGCATCTTTTAAAGTTACTGGAACTTTGAAGGTAACCTTTCCTGTCGAATCTGGCTTTATCGAACGCTTCTTAATCTCAAATTCTCGTAATAAATCTAGATGACCACCTTTGTCATCTTCACGAAAACGGTTAAGGGTACTTCGCCCCAGAGTCTGCTGCATGAACTCCTCAAACGACTGGTCAACCTTGGTACCTCCCCAATCGCCACCATTAGCCATATATAGCTGCTTGATTGACCCATCGAACTGGACTTCCTGAACAGTGATGTCAATAGTACCTCCTGTAATGGAAAGATATTATGAGATTTCTGTGTTCATGTAAAAAATACTGTATTTCCCATAATTACACAAATGTTTATTCACACAGTTCTTGCATACATATACATCCAAGCTGTAAATGACAACAAACAATTACCAATAAAACAAAAACTCTAATCATTGTACAATTATCAACAACAAACAAATGAAATTTAATTAAAGTGTCACCACCCTTTACATCACATATTACACATTAATAAAAGAACATAGTTATCCTAAAAGATGCCAGCCAATAATGGCTATGGGACACTTTGAATAAAACAAACCACAGAAAACAAGATAAAATGTATTATACATTATAACACTAAAACATTATACTAAATGAATGCATATTTTCCTCTAAAAAAAACATTTTATGTACTCAACTGGCTAAAATTGGGACAATTTCTATATCTGACATTACAAATTGAAGTTTGTTATGGATATCTAAAAGGTAAAAGTCCTTATTAGCTTAACATTTCTGAAAAGTTTAACATACAAATTACTAGACATGTACATTTTGCTGTATTCTAAGATCATATTTACAATATTTATTCATAAAATATCTCATGGCAAACAAGTAACCTATTGACTTCTAACCATTATTTGTTTACCTCCAGCATCCAAAATAAGATATCTTGTTCCTGGGGAGAAAGCATTTAACTGTGACTTTCCACCAGCAACCATTCGTTCACTAGGAATATGTTTACAATATATAGAAGCTGCTTCCGGTTCCAGGGCTAACATTAACTGACTGTTAGGTATGCCACCCTAAAATAAAAATGAAAAATACTGAGATCTGCATGTATTATACATATATATATATATTTTTTTTTTTGTGTATGATCATGTTTTGAATGTATTTATCTTGTATGTTGTATACTTATACAATGTTTATTGAATGCAAATCTCTGTAACCAGGAAATACAGATTATGATGAGGACTAGCCTTTATGATCAAATTATTATATTAGCAAGTTAGGACTAGCCTTCATGATCAAATCAGGACTAGCCTTTATGATTCAATTAGGACTGGCCTTTATGATCAAATTAGGACTAGCCTTCATGATCAAATCAGGACTAGCCTTTATGATTCAATTAGGACTAGCCTTTATGATCAAATTATTATATGATCAAATTAGGACTAGCTTTTATAATCAACTTGGGACTAGCCTTTATGATCAAATTAGGACAAGCCTTTATGATTCAATTAGGACTAGCCTTTATGATTCAATTAGGACTGGCCTTCATGATCAAATTATTATATGAGCAAGTTAGGACTAGCTTTTATAATCAACTTGGGACTAGCCTTTATGATCAAATTATTATATGATCAAATTAGGACTAGCCTTTATAATTCAATTAGGACTGGCCTTTATTATCAAATTATTATATGATCACATTAGGACTAGCTTTTATGATTCAATTAGGACTGGCCTTTATGATCAAATTAGGACTAGCCTTTATGGTTCAATAAGGACTGGCCTTTATGATCAAATTATTATATGATCCAGTCATACAAATACAGATATATACAAAATCTTTATTTAACATTGATATTTTAAAACAATACAACATAAGCTCCTATGCCAAGCCTTTATGATCAAATTATGTTTACACTAACAAACTCAGAAATTTACGTTTATAATTTTTCTTTACCATCCTTTATCTATGTCTTAATTAACAATATCAATCATTTGTATAAATGATCTTATTCTATATATGCTTGACCCTAGTATTAGACCTTCATTCCATTTCATGGAAGAGTTTGTTTTATAGGGATTATGTAAATATAAACAAAGATTTGCATGATAATGAATATATAGCATTATAATAAATAGCATCATGAATGGTTCAAAATATTTGGAAGTGATACATCCAGTTTTATTTTAAATACATCACTGTTTGATCACCTCATAAAATCATCACAGTGAAAGATTTGGAATCTTTAGATACAAGCAAGCTCAGTAAGCTTACCTTTACCGCTGCCTCCCTCATGAACTGCTTAGCAGCATCACTCCAAATGGCGGGAACAGTCAACACCCATGTGATCTCTGTGGGTCTGATCACCTGACCAGTTTTTTCAAGCTCCTTCTTCATGTGTTTTCTGAGGTAATCTATACTCTCTGATATCACTTTCATGGCAGGCAGTTTACCTCCTTGGTCATCTTCTAACATCAAATCACGTGGAATACCAGTCTCCTGAATATTTAAAAAAGAGAATAGCTGCTTGGTAGACTCCAGTTTGATTTAAAAAAAAACAGCCACTGTTGTAATCACCGCAGAATTTAAGTTTAAAAAAAATATATTTTTCTCCTTAGAATTTTTGTATTTGTTAACATAGTATGTTGAATAGGAAGTAACAGCATGAGTATTTTTGTTTACCAGTGTGAAGACATTTCTATTCATCTTCTTGAATTTTAATGCTTTTAATATTGCATATGATTTTTGTTTTGGGTATTAATGATATATTTATGCGAAGACAAATTCTCCATATATGCTTTTAGAATGATTAATATAAAGAGAAAATTACATCTTTCTTGTAGAGTTGCATCTTAAAACGCCGGAAGTAGAACCAGTTTTTATGATCCTCCTCTGATGCTAGTTCTGTGTATTTATCCTCTGCCTCTATTCCAAACGAATGAAAGTTCTTTGATGGATCAAATAAAACACAGGTTGGAGTTTTCAGGGACAGTCCTGCATTTGATCCAGTAGTCCATGAAAAACCATGAATTTTTAAAGGGTCCTCTTTATTATTGGCCAGTGTCTGAAATGCATACCCAGAAAATGTTGTGCCAAAATCTATAGCAGCAACAAGCAATGACTCTGATACTACTTCTGCACAAGCCATTTTAAGTCCTGATGAATACACAGTCCACTGTTTTGTACCTGAAATACAATGTTGTGTAAATCACATATTATGTTAATGTACAAATGACTGAATTGATACAAATTTATAAGTATGCTTCATCTGATAAATAAAATGTAAGGATATAAGACATTTAAGCATTAATAGGAGGATCATCTATAATGTAAAAAGAATTTTCATATATTTCATCGAAGAACAACCTAGATTTAGTAGCAAATAGTATGTTGTCTGTTAATTTTTCAAAATAATGAAGTTAAAGTGAATATGATGTAGTAAAAATGCTACATTTTGTGATTAAATATTCCTTTAACGAAGTAAAACTGTTGATAAATAGTTTGCATGAACAATATCAAATTTTACATTTTTGTTTTCAAATAGAAAAGGCAGTCAATAAGCAATTTCTTAATTAAAAATGACCCAAAATGTTAAATATATAAATATATGCATAATACTTAAAAAAAGGAGCAAATAGATCATAGTATCATGCTTTACATGCACTTTACGAAATAGAACAGAGAATTGACAAACACTATATTTGCAAAGTTATCTCCCCTTGAAGTGCAATGTAAATTTCCATAGTGGTTGGAAAAGCTTACTTCAGTATTTCTGTGTATGAGGGAGAATGAATATAATTTCTAATAGCAAAATTCTAAATTGCATTTAGCAAGTATCTACCCTTAAATTTTATCACTGGATATATCATATAGTGCTATAGATTTGAATTAAAACTATTTCTGTTGTTACAAGTTTAAGGTTAAAATTCATTTGAACAGGACTAAAGAACTTGACTTCTTTTGCTATATGCTCTTGCAGGGGCTGATCCAGATATTTTGAAGGGGGGTCTAGACACTTATTTGCTCATTTTTTCCAAAATTCTACTCAACTTAACAAAATTTTCCAACAAATCAGGTGGCTTGCAACCCCTAAAATCCCCCAAATTAAATCTGCCACTGTTTTATTCATTAATATTGTGTGTATAAGACACCTGACAAAGAGGAATAAAACTTATCTGCTCCCTTTTGATTTCAGACAATGATATATAATCAGAACAGTCACAATTACCAATTCAAAAGACTAATATGTTCTCTTTAAAAGATAGTTTAGAGGACGCTTACCCTACCGGTGCACCTGGTCCATGCTCCCAGATTTTAGTGGAATCTGAGTTGCTCATTTGCTTTTGTTACTTTGTATGTATGATTTTAGTTACTTTATGTTCTTTGTTGTGTATGTCTGTTTTCCATTTCTGGTCTTTGTCCCTGAATTACATTCTTTTGATTACTGCTATAACCTTGGTTCCCTTGATTACTCTTTGAAAATAGCATTAGCATAAGCATTACAAAAAAAATTAAGTTAGTCCAGCTTGCTTCAGGCACCTTAATATGAAATTTTGCCTCCCAAGATGGCATGATTATTTGGACTAAGACTGGTGATAACTTGAGCTTTATCACAAGCATCTTGATCAACGTGTGTTGTAAATTGTAGATATAAGTTCCTAATAAAGGGAATTTAAGGAGTAACAGAACTACAGTGTTTTATCCTGACAAAACAGGTTTACAGCTGAATGTTCGAAATGGTGTATATAATTTATCTCCTTGTCTTGGAAGGGATAAGAATCATCATTTATTGATACCAGTAAATATGACACATTTATTCACATGGTCATAAATAACTATTAATAACAATAATTAAACAATTTATTTCAAAACATCTAACCAAATATTTATCAACATGTTACTAAATCATTTATTGATATCAATAAATACAGTTATTACACATTGGTAAAGAGGGTGCCACATAGTTACTTAAATCGTATTTAAAAAAAATTGATAATAATACTAATATTTCCATATAACCAAGTGAATGGAAGATTAAAACCTGTGTAATTTTTGTAGAGTATTATTTACAATATTTTGCCAGAAAAGTTGTTTGCATGATACAAGTTTCTTTGGTGTGAACAATTATCTTTTTAAATTACAGAATCTTGCTAGAATGGGATATTTTCACAAGAATATCTGTAACGACATAAATTTGATGAAAAAAAGAAAATAAGATATTATAACACATGTTCAATTCACGTAATTTTAATATTGGCCAAAACCACTTATTGTAACTGTGTTAGAGCTAAATAAAATATTTGTATATTTGATGTTCTATTGCAAAACTAGAAATCCAATTGATAATCTACATGCTATGTATGCATCACTGGAATGTTTCTCTGGCAAAGGGTTTGTATTTTTTACCCATTTGTCCACATAATTAAGGTATGTATATCTATGAAAATTTAACTATCACAACACCCGTCAATTTAGAGACCAGAACCCCCCCCACCCCCAACAGGCGCTTGTTTCTGTCTATTGGGGGAAATACTATAAAACTGGGGTCAACTATCAGTGCCTTCTACTTGGACATTGATAGTTGACCCGTTTGATAGTATTTCCCCAACATAGACAGAAACAAGCACCTATGCCCCCACCACCCCCACCCCGGGTAAGACATAAGCTTGACAGTCAATCTACAGCATTGCTGGAGTATGAGTTCTAATCAAAATATAGGAATAAACCTTAGAAACACTAGCATTTGTTTGTGTATGTTTCATCGATTGTGTTAAAAATAATACGAAGATTTTAATGCATATTAATTGATATGACAACATTTCGCCTAAAGAGATGCTTAAAATCATATGATATACATGCATGCGACCTCTCCTTTATGTAATCAGCACACCATGAAACATGCTTCAACAGACCAGTCCCTATTCAAAAACGAAAGTACGCCTTAAAAAGTTAAAGCCCGGCTAATAATAAAAATAATTGATTAAACGCAAATCAACAGAAAAATAAACAGAAAAAAAACGTTACACAACGCTGAGATATACTTCACCAGTCGTCTGTAGCATTGGAGGATCGTTTTACTTACTTTTAACACTATATTGGCTCGAAGGTATTCACACTCGTCATCATGGTGTCATAGAAAAACAGGGAAGTTAAATACCGATTGTCAATGTTGATATTGATTCCACTGTAGAAATATACAGTGTGGTCATAATTCACGGGGTTAACAAAGGTATTCGCAACGTTTAAGTGGAAGTATATTAATTCATTTACTTTATTCTTAGTGATTTGGTTTTGGTTGGTCACAAATCTATTGAGTGGCATGGGGTGTCAACTTTATTTCATCCTAACTTTTTCATTTTTTAAGATAATTGAAAAATTCTTTTGGTTCCCTAAATTGCAAATGAAATTCTTTTTATATATGGAAATTTTAAATTAATTCATTAATTAGACTCTATGAGCATATTTTTTTTTTACTATAACTTTATATGAAAATAGAGGTTCACATATAAATATTATAACATATTTATTTTTGAAGAATAAGTCTTGAAGAGTTATAAATTCACATACAAAATGAGAATTATTTGATCTAAATGAAACATTTTACAGAACCGAAATTGGATATAAAATAACAAAGCTATAAAGTTTTGAAAATTGGAATTTTTATCATGAAAATGTCGATTGTTTTTTTTTTAGTTGTTTATTTGCCAACCAGTTTGACATTTAATTATATGCAAATTAGTTTATATGACATCACTAATGAGATTGGCAAACTCTCTTATTGATGTTCACACTGTTTAGAAGGAACTTGCATTTAAACCATGCATCAACTTAAAACCTAATTGTTATATAAACATCGGCAGCATGCTCTACCTTTAAGTCTTGCCCCAGGTCCGGGTGTCAAATGAATAGACCCACAGCGGCGCTAATATTGTCGTAAAAGGCGACTAAATAGTGCTCAGAACCATAGCCGGGGGCTTGGGCGCTCTGCCCATAGAGCAACTGGGTTGTGTGCCCTAGGTAAATGGGGTACCCCTGCCGTGTTAAATGCTGGGGTCGTCAGGCTATAATACGGGAAACCTGACCGCAAACGATAGTGGTGCATCGTGTTGGGAAAGATGCCACGTTCCTCGCATGTTAAAGAACCCTGCTGTGGTATTTGATAGTAGGAACCTTTGCGCTTCGCCACAGGAGGCTAAATTGCCCGACCCTACCCATTCATCCCAATTTTTAGCTATAGTGGCAATCTAATTTTGTCGACCCTATTACCATTGTGTCCCATCCCATTTTCTTTTCATCATCATCATCATCATTTCATGTTCATCGCCTGAATATAGCTGAAATATTGCTGCTCGGGCGTTAAACCCCAACAATCGATCAAGTCTAAGTTTGGAAACCGGTTTAATCTGTATGTTAAAAGCGGCAAAAATCGTTGACTTAAAATTCAGATTAAAATACATATATAGAGAAATATTCACAAACTTTCTAATCTTGGTAAAGGGTGGGCTAGAATACTGGTCTAGCCCAGTATTCTAGACCAGGGTTCTAGAGCAGTATTCTAGACCGGTATTCTAGAGCAGTATTCTAGACCATCATTCTAGAGCAGTATTCTAGCCCAGGATTCTAGACCAGTATTCTAGACCATCTCTAAATTTTGTACATAAAACACGAATGCTCGTTGCACATAAAAATGTGTTGGATAACACTTGGTTATAAATAAGGGACCTCGAATGGCTAATTTTAATTCATCTCTCAATTACCGTTGGAAATCTTTGACATCAAGTTTTTTCATCATTTACCATTAGATGTAAATGGAAGACTGACCTCTTGGAATACATGTTTCATTATTTGCACCTTTCCTTCAAAAATCAACAATCACTTCCAGAGCTATACTTGTACACTTTTTTTCAGCAAATCCAAGCATGTAAGCATCTACCTTATTATACTCCTAATGACTGCTTTTAAAAGTATCATTTGGTTTTATTCTTATGGTTCGTTTTATACTTAAACTTTACAAGTATTAGGATGTAAATATTAGTGGTTTTTTTTTTATACATGTAAGTGTCTCAAAAGTCAATTTCTTTCTGAGTATTGGCTACATTTAAATAGCGTAACCTGTAACAATATAGTCAAACATTTTTTTATACAATTGGCTAATTTTTTTTTAAAATGTACGAAAAATGAATAAAATATAATATACCGTGCAAAGTTTGAATATTAATCATTGGTTCAATATTTTTTATTTTTATATTGCAAACTACACAATGTAGGTACCCTAAGCGTGTTTTGACATGCATGCCATAACCGAAGAAAAATGTCTTTTTACATGTAGGCACTCTGAAGGCTCCGTCGATTAAAATGTAGTTTATTAATTTTAAGATATATGCGTTTATATGCGGAGTATTTGTAAGAAATTTGAGATTTTCACCCTTATGCAAAAGTTAGTCTCAATAATAACATATGGAAATAAAATCATAAACAAGAGGTTGAATCGCTTACCTGGTTGGAAGAGTAATCAAGGGAACCAAGGTTATAGCGGTAATCAAAAGAATATAATCCAGTAACAAAGACCAGACATGGAAAACAGACACACACAACTAAGAACATAAAGTAACTAAAATCATACATACAAAGTAACAAAAGTAAATGAGCAACTCGGACTCCACTAAAAACTGGGAGCATGGACCAAGTGCACCGGTAGGGTAAGCGTCCTCTGCTTTTCTAGAAACACCCGCCGAGTTGCTCATAAAAAGTCAAGTCCGGGGTAGACAAATGAGGAAAGGTAAACTATGATCCGTTGAATAAATCAGTTTTCATGATGCTGATGGATACATCATAACGATCCACGAGTTCATGATGACGACCATAAAACTTCTGTAGTGATGACTTCAAACTTGTAGCAACATAACCTTGTTCCAGAAGCCTATATAAAAGCGCGATATAAAAAGTCTGCGTAGTTTCGGCAAGCTCTGGCATAACGTATGAGTTGTGATATGAACACTCCATACGCAGGAGCCGAAGGGATGTTGCCACATATGAAAGGAAAGTTGACAATTCTGAATGAAAAGTCATCACGTTTGTCGTAAAGTTTGGTCAATAGTTTTCCTTTACCATCGATTTCTAAGTGTAGGTCAAGATATGAGGCTGACTTCACAGTGTCTGTAGTATCCTTTATCTCAAGTTCTTTTGGGTAGATGCGATGTATCAAATCCCCGAAATTAGGATTGTTTAAAGATAATACGTCATCTATATAGCGGAAACTGAGATTGAAGGATCTAGCCAAACGATATTCTTTCTTTTTGATCAAATCGGCTATAAAGTCAGCCTCATAAGAGTGAAGAAATAGGTCAGCAAGTAAAGGAGCACAATTTGTTCCCATTGGAATGCCGACCGTTTGTTGAACTTTGTCTTTCAAGGGCAATAAGTTTAACAAGAAGTTGTCCAATAACTTTGATTCAAGAAGACTTCGGTATCTTACCTTACGATAAGTAAGGATTACTTCATTAATTGAAGGTTTCTCTCTATATCATTGTTTTCAAGATATTGACTGAAAACTGTAAAAAAAAAAACGTCATTTTTCCCTTTTCAAAGGCAATAACTCTTACAGAGTCGTCCGACAACTTTTATCCCTGGAGACTTTTGTACGCCTTATAATAAAGATCCTTTCAGCAACTGAAAGAATTTGGCTAAACCTAACGATTTTGGAGATATCTGCGAAAAACTAGTCTGACCCTTGTGTTCTATTTTTAGTAACGGCGGCCATGTTTTTCGACGGATAAAAAATCCCCACGACAGTTCTATGCAGGATACCACAAGGAACACTCGTACAAGTTTGATTCCAGTTGGTCAAGTAGTGTCAGAGAAGAGTTTTGAAAAATTGTTAACCACGACGACGGACGCCAAGTGATGTCAATAGCTAATATGGCCTTCGGCCAGATGAGCTAAACAAGTAATTATCGATTTTATCCAAAATGGCACTTGACAATTTTTAAATTCGATTGTGAACACATTAGTTGAACTACTACCATGTTAATGAATAAATAAAATGTTTCGTACAGGGGATTTACGATATACACTTTATAATTATACACGATTATTTTTACTTAAGGCTAGAAGTAGAAACAACATAAGCTCCAATGCTAATTTCACAAGATTCAATGGCTTCTCTGGACTTCAACTTAATTTTAACCTGCAGAGAACTATATATCAGCATGGTTCTACATATGTCAGCTCACAATCCTCAGAATAGCATGGGGGGGGGGGGTTTAGCAGTTCTGGTCACCGGAAGTGAAGGGTCCATAAGGCTAAAAACCACCAATTCCACTTTCCATAGGCTTCTATGCTAATTTCACAATATTCAATGGCTTCTCTGGACTTTACCTTAACTTTAACCTGCAGAGGACTATATATCAGCATGATTCTACATATGTCAGCTCACAATCCTCAGAATGGCATGTGGGGTTAGCAGACTTGCAGTGCAGTACTGGTCACCGGAAGTGAAGGGTCTATAAATAGCATGGGAAATCCCAGTGTTTTCACAAGATAGGGGTATATTTAAAAATCATTATGGAGATTAGGCTTCACATCACAAGAAGCAAAATGCACCTATAAAATGTACAGAAATGTTTTTCCTTTCAGAAACTGTTTAAATTTTTTAAATAAGATGAGAACTTTTTTCACAGCACTATGAGGAACAGGGGTAATTTCTGCGTAGGACTATTTTGGCGTACGTTCCGAATGCTCATTGGTTGAATTGGTGGTCTGTAACCATAAATAGCATAGGAAATCCCAGTGTTTTCATAGGATAGGGGTATATTTAGAAAACATTATGGAAATTAGGCTTTACAGCAAAGAAGCAAAATGCACTTATAAAAGGTACAAAAATGTTTTTCCTTTCATAAACAGTTTCAATTTTTGAAATAAAATGAAAACTTTTTTCACAGCACTATGAGGAAAACGAGGTAATTTCTGCATAGGACAATTTTTGTGTACATTCCAAATGCTCATTGGTTGGATTGGTGGTCTATTACCTTAATCTACGCAGGGTGAAATCCAGAAATCATTAAAAGAGTGTCCTGATCCAAACATTTGTAAAGGAGGGGGTCCCGTCTAACTTTTGCTCTTTTATTTTCAAGCATTAACAAAAAAAAACAAAAACAAAAACAAAACAAAAAATCAAACAGAGGAGGGTGTGTGATGTTAATTGCTTTCTTTCACACCAATTAGTATTTCACTTCTGCTTAAAAACTCTTTACAGATTTATTGGCTCTGTTTGTCCCAGATTGGATTATGTCCATCATAACAACTTGAAACTTTGAGAACATATTAGTCTTTGGTTCCGTTAAATACAACATTGTGGCCCAAATGAAACAGTGGACATTTCAAATATTTGCACAAAAGTGTGTGTGTATGGAGGGTGGGGGGGGGGGCTTAAAAGCCAGAACCTTTTCCCTGAATTTGTCACTGTTTAGGTCTGTATCATGTAGTTTACAAGTTTTCTATTATATAGCTCCTGCACACACACATTTAGATACCTCAAAGTTCCAGTGACATGATTTTTTTTACTGATTGTATGAATGTCCTGTAATTTAATTATTTGTTAAAAATTCTGAGTCAATGTCTCATGACCAAGTCTTTCATCCCATACCTAATTATTATATGTTATGATAAACCTGAGAATTGTTGACCATGATCTGTGTTTGTTTAAGTGTGGAAGGTTAGAGGGGTGCCAATACCTGATAAGGTTCTCAGATATTGTCCAGAAATCCATTTACCATTGACAAACATACAGACACACAGACTAAACAAACAACAAAAAAAAACCTCTAAACATAGTATACATGAATCAATATATAAATACAATAGTAGTAAAAGTTGATTTATAGAATATGCTAATTAACAGCACCCAGTCTTCAATACAGTCTGTCTGTTGGGGTTTAATGTCCAAGCAGCAATATTTCAGCTATATTCAGACAATGAACATAAAATGGATGATAAAATGAACATGAAATGAAAAAAAAAGGATGGGTCACAAGGATAATAGGGTCAACAAATTTTGATTGCCACTGGAAAAAGGGGGGATGGGTAAGGTCGGGCAATTTAGCCTCCTGTGGCGGAGCGCAAAGGTTCCTACTCCTATCGAATACCACAGTAGGGTTCTTTAACGTGTGAGGAACGTGGCATCTTTCCCAACACTGTGCACCACTATGGTTTGCGGTCAGGTTTTCCGTATTATAGCCTGACAACCCCAGCATGCAACACGCCAGGGGTACCCCATTCCACCACCTGGGGCACACATCTCAGTTGCTCTGTGGGCAGAGCGCTTAGCTCCTGGCTAGGTTTCTGAGCACTATTTAGTCGCCTTATACAACAAGCTTAGCGCTGCAGGCCTATTCTTTTAACACCCGGACCTGCACGGGGCTCTTCAATACAGAGATACTTCTCATAATTCATTGTTAATCCATGCGCTTTGCTGCTGGTCAAATATCAAAGTTAAAGCTGTTTATTGAAAAAATAAACATGAACTTTCATTTTTTTTGGTACAAAAATGAATGAGTATCAAACAATAAATATTCGTTTACAATAATCACTATCTAGGTTGTGACCCTTGACCCAAAAACTTTCTATTAAGGTCATCCAGTATAAAGTTAAATTGTTTCAGTCTTTCCTGTGACATATTGGCATACATATCAACCTCTTCCTCTTCTTCTGAAGTATAAAAAATGTTTTTTTCATGTAATTGCAAATGAGAACAAAGATGATGATCAGGCATTACATATAAGGTGTTTCTAGGAGCTTGAATTACTAAAACTAAACCTAATATGGGCAATAAACTATATGCAGTCATTGTGTAACTTTAATAATTATTATATCCTATTATTCTAATAATTCTGCACAATTTACCTGTAAACAGCTGATGCAGAATTTACCTGTAAACAGCTGATTGTACTTCATTCTCTATGTGCTAGAATTTTTTACGTCAATACAAAGAAGAGTGATTTCTCATAGAAAAGGGACAATAACTAAGTACTATTACAAGATATTTTTTTGTGACAATTCATCAAAATTGTACTAAATGTAAATTTCAATGCAAAAGAAGGAATTAGGATTATCTATTTGTTTTGTTGTTTAGATAATTTAACTAATGTAATGTGTTCTTCATAAAATAAATGGAAGGCAAACTTTCCTTCAACTTTTATCTATTTTTCTGGATGATAAAATATATTAAAACATACCATCTTCATTTTCTACTTTATTTTCACTTTCCTCTTCTTCTTCTTCATCATCATCTGATTCATCATCCCCAGACTTACTTACTTCTAACAAATGACTTCTATTTTTGTTTGGTACACCTTTAGGGCGTCCACGCTTCTTTTTTGGAGGATTTTCAGTTGATAGTGTATCTTCTTTTTTCCCAGATGTTGGCGTTGTAGGCTGAGACTGTGAGGTGGGAAAAATATAGTACATAAATACACTACTTGAA
Organism: Perna viridis; assembly: GCA_037379345.1. Taxonomy (NCBI): domain Eukaryota; kingdom Metazoa; phylum Mollusca; class Bivalvia; order Mytilida; family Mytilidae; genus Perna; species Perna viridis. The sequence continues at coordinate 4,451,681 of CM074520.1, forward strand.
ACATTCAAGTTTCCTATTTTAAACACACAATAGGAGCATTTGTTTAAGTGCACAATTTGTTTGTTTGTTATTTTTGTGCGTTCATTATTTCATTTATTCAACTGTTATTTTTATATTTTTTGTATTTTCATTAATTATATTTTTGATTTTCTTTCTTCATTCATATTTGTTTATATAATTTTTCATCATTCATCTATAATGCATTTAAAAACATGCTATAGGCGTTCGAGTATTGAGCATTTAAACCTGTGTTAAGAGCATTCATTATCATGCACATTGAGAGCGTTAGTTAATTGTGTGTTTCAATGCACAATGGAAGTATTCATTTAAATACATGATAGAAGCATTTGATTATTGTGTGTTTGGTGTTTAGCATGCGTTTAGGTATCGTGTGTGCTGGAAACCTAAACATTTGAAGGAGTGTAACACAATGCAAAAACTAAAAGGGAGAGTCAACTATGGACAAGATAATGCATGCAAAATGTAATTACTGATTATAGGCATTTTTTCTCTCATTCAAGTTTGTAAAAAAAAGTTTAAAGCATGAATGACTAAAAAACCTATTGCCATGATGTTCCATAAAAAAGGTAAAACATATGTATAATGTATGCGATTGAATTGCTAATTAAAACTTAAAACTCTACAAAGAATTTCATTAATATTTAAAGCATTTTTTTACAAAATCAGCACTTCTGTAAACTTTACATAGAGCTACAATGTATAAATGTGAACCTTTTTTCTCTGCCGTTTGTTTTCAAGTAGTACAGGGTTAAAAAAATCAGGTCTTTCTCTCCTTGTTCTTTCAGTTCTTCTAATCTTTATCCCATCTTCTTCTACAGATTTTCAAGAAATTGTATCAGAAATAAATTCATACATCAAAATCTGTGTTTGCACATCACATTTTGTTTCATCTATGTCAGTATCAAAACTTAACAAATCTATCAAGAAATTCAACGCAGATATTGAAACTGAATTGTTTTTTATATGATAATTCTCAATATCTAATCTAGAGGGAGAAAGCAAAAACTTCTCCTTGTTTGTGCTCATTACAAAGACAAAAAATTCAATATTGTTAATATTGAAACAAAATTTACAAAAACTTTTCCTTGTCATTTAGCTCCTGATTCTTACCTGATAAAAATAATGATGTAAAAAGATGCTGTAAATGGAAGCCATATTTCTTACATCTACATGTTACTAGGCGATCCTTCATGAATAAAAAGATACAATATATAATAAACAATTAAAACAAAATTGTTCTAAGAAACAAAGTGACATTCATGTACATGTGTAAACTTACCGTCAGTCTTTATACTTGGCGTTGAGTTGTTGCGATTCTTTGAAGCAAATTTATGACCACATCCACATGTCTTACAAGCTACTGGGATCTGCAAACAAAAAAGAGCATATTTTACTAAAATAAAGCGGAAAGGATAAATATGGCAGTATTTCATGGGATTTTTTTTTAATCTTCTAGAAACAGAACCTTTCAAACAACCATTCTAGAAAACAATAATTGGGAAGGTAAAAGTATTTGGTAAAAGAAAGTCGAGGATTACATAAAAAAATCTGTTCCAATGTACAATACCATCAAGTTACGCGTACAGACATAGAAGTACATTTATTTTAGTTACATATGTATCAGAGGTGTGAAAATCATTTTCGTGTCTGTCAGATGTGGACACCGTGTCAGAAAATACATTGTGTATCTGGCAGATGTGGACAATGTGTCAGACTTATATTACCCTTAACATATTACTCACATGATAATACCTAAATCCACAAATCTTACAACTTCTAGTGCATCCTTTAAACACTATTTTTAGTACAACCATGAAAATGAAATACATGTAGCACAAAACACTATCATTCACTTCAGTATTATAAAAACCTCAAATGAATTAAATTGCATGTTTGTGTACTATCTACAATGCATAGCAACATACCTCCTCAGGTTGATTTTCTTTCAAAGTGATATGCTGCACTATTTTTAAATATAATTTCTTTTTTTATAACATGTGGTACATGTATCATGAATATGGAAAGCATATCTGTTTTTATTTTTTGTTTCCAAATGAGTGCTGCCATTTTGTTTTAACATGCCTACTTTATGTACTAAAATTAGTATATTTCACCCCTTAAATTTACATTAAGAAGTATTAATGCAAATCATGTGCAAATGATGACAGTTTAACTTGAGCATATTAAGCTATTTGTACAAATGTAATTATTCTTTTGGGATTGGTTTATACATGGCAAAGATGCCAGATCTATAATAAAAAAGTAAAAATTATCAGAAATACATGTACATGTAGTCAGCTTTCCTGGGAAGAATAACTATTGGAATGAAAATATTATCATAATGGTTTATAGCACTTCTTCATGTGAGGAGAAACAGAATTGGAGGATGTAAACAAATGTTCTATGTGGATAAATAGCTGTATATCTGGTGACTGTTATCTTAAAGTCCCAATTGCCTAAAAAAAATGACTAATGGTCAGATAAACATTGTACGTACATGTACATTTGTATGGGTGACAATTTTTGACAAATCTGCAGAAGTAGAAAAAAGTTTCACAAATTATGAGTTCCTTGTGTGGTCACCAGGCCTGTTGGAATTTGGTTCGCACAAGAATAGAGTGTAACATGTTTTTTTTTCTAGGCATACAAGCCTTTCATTAAGAGGTGGTACCAGGTAATTTTACCCTTCTAAACTATTGAAAGGTACCTCCAGAATTTTAAAATTTCATATATTTTTATTAAACAAAATGATGAAAAGTACCTCCTACAAAACCGAAAGTACCTGCATTGCAAAAAAATAATGAAACCCCTGGGCATACCCAGTTGGTACTCCCAAATGGTGCATGTAAATTAATACTACTATACTGTTAAAACTCTTACACTAACAGACATTAGGTTTTCAACTCATTTTCCTAAACAGGAAATTGTTGCATCTACCTCGTGGAAGTATCAATTGTGTCTGCTCATGAAATTAGCATGACAGGGTCCATACCATAGGAACCTACAAACTTACACTTGTGACTTGATGACTTGAACAACTTACGAGTGCACAGCTCATTAACTTATAAATTAACAAGAATCAATTTATGCAATGTCAGCTGATTATGGAAACAATTAAAGCACCTGTTTTTCACAGTTAGGACACGTTTTAACGACTTGTCTGTCTATGCTCCTTCTCCTGAAATTTCCCCTGACCATTGTTTACACCGGAACTTAAACATTCATTTTAAATTCAAGCCAGGTGCGGACAAAAAAAAATGCTACAAAATTCCGGTGAAATGAGACACGTCGTCCTCTACAGTTTTCGTCCTAAATTAATCCTTGGAATAAGTTATCAACTCACTTGCACTGATCAACTGCTTGCTGTTTACTATACGATCGCACCACACAAGGAAAATTAAGAAGAAAAACGAACATTTTTGATGTAACAGTTTTGATTAGCGGTAGCAAATGTAAAAGTTTGTATACACTTTACAAGTATCTTAACGTAATCTCTCATTTTGGATATGAAAAAAGTATTTATTCTCAACTTCAATATCTGACAAAGATTTTTGAGAAACATTTCCCTACGTTATTAATTAAAGACAATTTAAACTAAGATTCAAATTTTGATGATCAACCCATCTATCTGTTGATTGCAGAGCTTGTGTATTTCGGATACACTGCATAACTCATTTTTATCAATTTTATTTATCGTTTTCTTATTTTCACTAGCCTACATAAATTTGTATTGAAATTGGAACTGGTCTTTTTCAAACAGCTGTAACAGCCTTCTGACATCTCTTGCGGAGAAACTCGTTCTAACATATTCGTAAAGATACTCCTGTCCCGACTAAATCACAATAAGGAACTTTACTTCTGAATATTTCATCGATATACCAGTCTTGTCCCGTTTACACACATATACTATCTATATAATAGTAGTATATATGTGTAAACGGGGATAACACTGGTATATCGATGAAATCGATGTGTAACGGTCTTTAGCATACTTATGCGAATATGGCAAGCCTTTGTGGAATTTATTACCCATTTATTAATATCAATAAATGAATTTTTGATATGAATAAATATCACATATTTATTCACAAGTTCATAAATAAATATTGATATCAATAAATGATTTATGAACACGTTACTAATTTTTTATCAACATGTTAATAATTAATTATTCATTCATATCAATAAATTGTACGATTTATCAACATGTAAATAAATATTTATTAACATGCTATTAAATCATTTATTGATATCAATAAATAGATGAATTATTAACGTGTTGATAAAGAGGGTGCCACTATAGGTGGTTTAATCGTGGTCAGAGAAGTGTTTGTAATTGCTTATTTTATTGGATATTGCCCACCATGCAGAATCTGGAATAAGATTGAATATTACGTGAACTAATATTTATTAACATGTTAATGATTCGTTCAATTTATTGATATCAATAAATGATTTATCAAAATGTGAATAAATATTTATCAACATGTTACTAATTCATCTATTTATTGATATTAATAAATGAATTAATAACATTTAATAAATATTTATTAACACGTTGATAAATATTTATTAACATGTTATTAAATATTTATTAATATCATATCCGCGTAATCAGTTTACCCGTTGAGCACCCTTGCGTCGGCCCCGTGCAGGTCCGGGTGTAAAAAGAATAGGCCTGCAGCAGCGTTAGGCTTGTCGCAAAATGCGACTTAATAGTGCTCAGAACCCTATCCGGGGGCTAGGGCGCTCTGTCCACAGAGCAACTGGGATGTGTGCCCCAGGTGGTGGAATGGGGTAACCCTGGCGTGTTACATGCTGGGGTTGTCAGGCTATAATACGGAAAACCTGACCGCAAACCATAGTGGTGCACCGTGTTGGGAAAGATGCCACGTTCCTCGCACGTTAAAGAACCCTACTGTGGTATTCTCCCGGAGTAGGAACCATAGGGCTCCGCCACAGGAGGCTAAATTGCCCGACCCTACCCACCTCTCCCTATTTCCAGTGGCAATCAAAATTTGTCGACCCCATTGTCCTTGTGTCCCATCCCTTTTTCATTTCACCATCATTTCATGTTCATTTTATCATCAATTTCATGTTCATCGTCTGAATATAGCTGAAATATTGCTGCTCGGACGTTAAACCCCAACAAACAAACAAACCCTTGCGTCGATTTTGTCCTGCTATTCCAGATACTTCCACACAACGTAATAATGTTTTCAGAGTTATACGTTTGTTCAATTAGTTTTTAAAATGAAATTTCTATATATCATATCATGTGATTCTTTCGGTAGATCTGAAATCGGACATTTGTGAGGAAGCACTGTGTATAAATTCAAATTTCAAATGATTTTTCTTATTATTGCAATCATGGTTCGTGGGGGGGCATTCTATGAATATTTATGTTTGTTAATGTTTACATCGTGGGTACCCGAGGTACATGAATTTCTAACAATTCGTGGATAATGAAGCTTTGTTGGGGGTTACAACCCAAAAGAGTCTTTTCCAGTGTGGTTGACCTCCAAGACGTCATCTCTGTTCCATTCACTATATTTATATCACAAAAAGTTTGATTTGCATCATTGGCAGCCATCTTGCTTTTCTTAAAGAAAATGAACTAAGATTAAAATTTTGATGATCTACCTATTAGTAAATAGCCTTAATATACGTTTTACATTAATTAATATCAAATAAGTCATTAATTTCTTTAAATAGCACGTTTTAGGGCGAAATAAGTTATATATATTAAGTAACTGCATGTAAATAGTCATTATTGATAATAAAACTGCCATCTGTTGCTGACCCATGCATTTTTTTTAGTGTGGATAGTGGTTTTTATATAGACTTTTCTTTTGTTTAAATTATGGAAGCCAGTGATGTAATAGATAAAGTGATCAAATACTATAAACCGTGTGCAGTTGATTAAAACTACATGTACATGGCAGATATCCGAAAAATACACACGATATATATATCACATTTAGATTTTAGTGCACTTGTACATCTATATTTTACCAGTAAGCATTTACCTGTTCCGTTAAGAATAGGCCGACAAATGTAAAAATTGTTACCTTAATTCATGCATGAACACAAACATAACGTGTCTGAAATATAAACTGCAAATTATGAGTAGCTCCAAAGGACCACCCTCTGGTGAGGTGTATCACTGGGACCCCTCTCTAGACAGTATCAGTATTCAGAAACCATTGAAGCGAATTACAGGTATAATTGAACAAAAACACCTTCTACAACTTGATGACTTTAAAATGACAGCAGTAAAAAGCTGTACAAATAAATATCGTTTACAAAACTTCTAGCGGACGATAACAACATGGCGGAAGAACTAAATACGGAGGACTATGTCACTATTGGAGTGTATTTTGTCGTGGTTCTGGCAGTTGGAATTTGGGTAGGTCTTAGATATTTTTCTAACAATAAATTACACTAGTTGTAAGTAGATGCTAATTATTACGGTTATGGATAATTTCACGCATTTGACTATTCTCTTACACCCGTAACAACAGCTTAGTATATCACACCAAACTGTATGAAGATACAAGGACAGCGATCTTGTGACAATCGGTGAGAAGTAAGAAAATAAAAAAAATACACAGTCATGAGATGTAAATTTCTATAAACAATAGCAAATTCTATAAACAAAGTAGACACATTCTACATGTCATTTTTTTGTTATTTAAAATACATGTTATTAGTTTTTGTACATGTCCTATACAATCATCCTACCGAGTCAGGTTATGATTCCACCTTCACTCCTTCCTGAGAGAGCGATGGTGGACTGAAAACCCTCACTTGGGAGGATTTGTACATTTAACCCACCTTAAATATTGCAATAATAAATGATAGCAACACAGGTTCCCAAGTTTCAATGCTCAAATATTACTTTAAAGTTGATATCATTTAGAGAGACAAAGAAGTGGACTTGGTGCATGAACCGCAACAAATGCAGCGTATAACCCAAATACAAAATAATAAATATCAACAATAGTAAACACGTTTTAAGCCCTGAAAGTTAAAAGAAAATCTGATGTAGTTTAAGTTATGGACCATCGTTTTAACGTTTTTATTCGGGATGATTGAGATATTGCTAAAATAATAAATTGTGCTTCATACTTTTTATCTGCATTATTAAATTACAAACCTATTGTAGTCTTGCAGTATAGATAAAAACATATTCGTATGTTTTATGAGAATTGTTGTGTAGCAAAATGCAATAAAAATATAACAGCCTACTTTAGAAAAATTTGTAGAGCGTATGATTGTAGACCTCCCATTCCCTGTTTGTTTGCTACCGGAATTGCTCATTTCCTTTCGTTTCTTTGTATTATTTTAGTTACTTAGTGTTCTATGTTGTGTGTGTCTGTTTTTTCGTGTCTGGATTTTGTCCTTCAATTGATTGCTCTTTAAGTGATGATTGACCTTCGTATTAATGTTCTTTAGATTGTTTTAAACACTGGACATTGTATCCCGACCATGGCTGGAGGCACTACGTAGTTCATGATCAAAAACCTATTATCTGTTTATCTCCCGGGGTGGGACTTAAAATCTCCACAAATTATACCATTCAATATGCTGACCTAAATGGCCATTTTGTATTGTATAGCGGTTCATATAGTTAAATTTATTCTTGTACTTAAATATCAAATTTCGTTCGCCCTACTTTCCATATAAAACTTGCATAAGTCCAAACTCTTTGTTTGTTTGTTAGTTGGGGTTTAACGTCCGAGCAGCAATATTTCAGCTATATTCAGACAACTAAACTCTTTAGTGTGGATAAGGTTATAGGTGTTATGAACCGGCAACCAAACTCTTTAGTGTGGATAAGGTTATAGGTGTTGTGAACCGGCAATCAAACTCTTGATGAAATTGGTTTGTGGCGTAGTACCACAATATTAGTTTCATGAGACGCTTTATAACGAACCACGGGAAGCCGTGCATATAAAATCTGTATAAACCGCACTCTTTCAAACCATTTTGAGCATTAATACTTAAATCATATCAACCTGTACCTTCACGCACTAACAAAATAAGGGTAAAGAGTTTTCATTTTGTGATACTTTTTTTTAATTGTAGTCCACATTCAGACCGAACAGAGGCAATGCAACTGGATATTTCCTGGCTGGAAAAACTATGCACTGGATTCCAGTAAGTATAACAGGCGAAGCATTGTTAAAATAAAACGTAGAAGTAATAAATCCTGTACTTACAACGATCAAAGCATTTTCTCAGATGAAGTGCGAATTGCTGTAAGTATAAGTGTTAAGTAAAAAGAGCATCATTTGCTGATATATTAGTATTGTAAAATTTTAAACAAATGACAGAACAATGACGAAATAATATAGAGACACACTGCAAAAATTTCCACTTTACGAAAATCACAAATTTGTAAGTAACAAAAGGTGTCATGACCAGAAGAGTATCATATCTATCCATTTTCGACACATTTTCTTCTTTTTTTCACAAAATACATCATGTACATTTACGATTTCCAATGAAATGTGTACCTTTTTTCGTCAAAGCCTGTTATATGCATGGATATATTTTTTCACACTAGGTGGGAGCATCTATCTACGCCAGTAATATAGGCGCACCAATGTTTATTGGTTTGGCAGGAACAGCTGCAGCTTCTGGTCTGGCAGTTACTATTTATGAGTGGCACGTAAGAAGTTCTTTGCTTTCAACCTAGGTTTCACAAGATAGATCATGCATAGTTCTTGCAGTGATTATCTTAGCAGAAATCATGCAAGAAATCATGCGAAAAAGGAAATTGTTATAAATTTAAATAATAAGTATAAATACATACAGTAATCGATTGAAACAATTGAGTTAGAAAAAAAATCCCTTGATATTTTAATACAATATCAGAGGGTATATTCGCTGTTTTAAAGCTAATTCATAGGTTTGTTCAACAATAAACCCAACCCCTTTATGCAATTAAGCACAGTAAAAAAGTTTGATTTTACACTGTTTTGAACATTTTCTGCAATGGGTTTAACGCTGGCTAATGCGATATACCATTTTATCAGTATGGAGTAGTGACTCGCCCATAACAAGATAAACACATTTTCATGCTTTTGGATATTTGACCTTCACCACTACATGTACATGTATAGCATTTATTTTAGCATAATTACCAATCATACATTCCCCTAAAAAATGTTTTGTGTATCTTATCACAGGCAGTTTTCTTCCTGATAGCTCTTGGTTGGATTTTTGTTCCAGTCTATATATCATGTGGGGTATGTATCGTCGGACACACTATATATAGTATTGATGACCACTTTGGATATTTCTTGCTTTGACTTTCTGTATCTTTCCATGCCTTGTAAATATGCATAAAAAAACGTTTCGGGAATGTTAATTTCGTTTAAACGTCAAAAATTGAAAACAGTTCAGCTGAAAGGTAATATCGAAAACATTTTGGTAAACATTCAGACAAAAAAATCGATAGAGCAGATTTCGTTTTAATGTTTTGACCATTATCGATTGAAGGGTTGCCTAATCTATTTCAAACTAAAAGTTTTAAGAAACCTTTCTAAAGCTATAGACATATTTATACATATAATTGTGAACCACGTGTTGTGAACTCGGCATTTCATATAACAAGCCTGTTTCTCTCTTATATTCAGGTCATATTTCAGAACTTGAACATCCAGGGGCGTAGCTGCCTATACGCAAATACGCAGTTGCGTACTTTCGGAAAAAGTAACAAAAATAAAAACACACATTTTAAAGATGAAATAAAGGTTTTATGTAATGACTCACTGGGGGCCTTGAGCGACCCCCCCGCCCCCCAAGACCCCTCGCCGTAATTTTGCATACAAATAAAACAGGCCTAGCTACGCACCTGACATCTTATCATTTCAAATAACCTGAATAAGTTTGTAACTTTCGAAACTTAATAATTAATCCAAAATATTCATAATGTTAATATATGTGAATATAATGCACCCATTTGCAACCATTTGGCGTTTTTACTGCCAGGCTTTCACCATGCCAGAGTACCTTAGGAAGAGATTTGGCGGGAAAAGAATCAGGATGTACTCATCATTTTTTGCACTGATTGGTTATATTTTATTCAATATTACGGTATGTACATATATTACATAGATGTGACAAAAAAAAGCAAAATCGGTAATATTTTACAAATGGTTGAAGACTACTGTTGTATTAATAAAGAAAGCGAAGTACAAAGAGGTTAATGCATATCTTGCACAGTGTTTAAACAAACCACAATGTACCTGTAGAAATTCATTGATCCATACAATAGACCATTACACAAAGCACCTTATGTAAACAGAAAATTACAATTGTTATGGAATAGTTATTGTTAAAATTTGACGAGGATTTTTGTTCTTTATGGCCTATACTGTTGACAAAACACACGAGAAGCTAAAGTTAATCAGCCGAATTTATTAAACTTGCAAGTTGGTCTTAGTATGGATTATTTACTTAAACCTGCAAAATAACTGTTGTTAATGGTACAAAATATGTTGGGATAGACTAAGAGCAACAATTTGCTTTTTGTAAAAGGTGGGAGTCTATCTTGCCTTTTTTTATTTAAGAAAATTTAGGCCCGATTTTTTTTTAAAAATATAAACAATAAAATATCCGGATAATTTTTATACTTTCACATAATTTTATTTTGTGGCATTTTACAACTTGATTTATGGCCTATGCTTTGTTTGTGGTTTGGATTTTGGCGGAAGGCTGTCTTATTGGTAATCATACATCTTACATCTCCTATTGTTAAAATCTTCACTACTATTGTTTGAACAGATAGAGATATATTCTGGTGCCATCTTTCTACAACACATTTTGAATTGGAACATGTATCTGTGTGTTGTCATCATCTTGGCTGTCACGGCTGTTTACACGATCGTTGGTTAGTACAATTTACAGTTACATGTATCTCCATGCCAATTAACCCTTAAGATTGGAAGAATGATTGTCCATATTTTTATTTCATGGCAAGTGAACAACAAACCACCTTGTGTCCTTGGTTATGGATCCGTTTCTGTCAGGTGCTATAGAGGAACTTAAATTTTCCCCACAGTCTATGAACAATCATGTAGTCTTCCACGAACTACGTAAAAATAATTCAGACAGTAGTTAAAATTTAGGGAAAATCTCTTTAACGGTAAATTCACTATGTGCCGTCACTTTTCAAAAAAAAGGAAAAAAATGCTTTGATTTAATATCTTTTTTTGTTCATTGTGTTAGAATTATTATCAATTCAGAACCAGAAATCTCTTACTGTATAAATGCTAATTTTCCAACATTTTTTTAAACATCTTCACAATTTCGTCACGTACGTAGCGACCAATATTAATGATGTTCACAGCTATAGTTCCAGGGATCAATTTTATGCACATCGGTACTTGCCTAATACACCTACATATTATAACTCTTTATAGTATATGGATGATTAATTTGAGACGAGTTTTGTGGTTCTGTATGTCTGGATCGTACGGTTATCACATGTCGTCATTTCCTTCATTGTTACATTGCACATTATACTATATTAAACGATAGTATGTGACATATATTAATTAAATTGTATAATGTTCAATAACTCTTACGTTTTAATGTAATGTAACCATGTTCAGTCACATATTAAAGAGGATACATATTTGCAAACAAAACAAGACGACTGTGTATATATTTCTTGTAGTTTTATTTTCTGTTAGTTTTTTTGCGAATCGCCCAACTTACATGTAATTTCTTATTATATATATTCACCTAAGATGCAGTCCTTTCTTCTGTTCAACAAGTCACTGCAGCATAGTTTGTTCAATGTTCTGATGGACAAGGAGGTCTAACTGCATATTAGCTACCTTTATCAGACCTGAAATAAATACATTTAGCTTTCAGCCTCTGATACACTTTTACGCTGAATTTCATCTGAGAACGTACAATCATGTGTGAACATATTCAGGATTAACACATATTAATTTTTCACCCATTCGAATGTGCAATTTATATTGAAATTGCCATTTAATCATAAGAAACTAGTAAAATAGACCATTGCTTTCTGTAGAATGGAGAGAACTTTGTCATCACTAATCTTGAATTGTAACCACACAATAACCATATTCCATATATGGAAAGTTACCATATTTACTTGTTACGTTGGCGCTTTGCTAGTAAACTTAGTTTCAGATTGACGCTTTTTTATTCGTATTACATAACAGTTATCTCAAAATGAACATATTTAAAAATTGGTGTTTTTTTTTTTTTTTTTAGATTCAGGAACTTTCGTCATTAACTTTCCCCATCCTTTTTTTCAGGGGGTCTAGCATCGGTCATATATACCGACACTCTACAGTCTGTTATTTTAGTGATCAGTGCAACCGTTTTGTTTATACTCAGTAAGTACCATTTGCATTGTGTGTAAGAATTCTGTTGTTTCCGGTCAATCTCCAGTAAGACTTTTATCACCACGATATACTTGTTTGTTTGTTGGGGTTTAACGCCCGAGCAGCAATATTTCAGCTATATTCAGGCGATGAACATGAAGTGGATGATAAAATGAACATGAAATGATGATGAAATGAAAAATGGGAAGGGACACAAGGACAATGGGGTCGACAAATTTTGATTGCCACTGGAAATAGGGAGAGGTGGGTAGGGTCGGGCAATTTAGCCTCCTGTGGCGGAGCCCTATGGTTCCTACTCCGGGAGAATACCACAGTAGGGTTTTTTAACGTGCGAGGAACGTGGCATCTTTCCCATCACGGTGCACCACTTTGGTTTGCGGTCAGGTTTTCCGTATTATAGCCTGACAACCCCAGCATGTAAAACACCAGGGTTACCCCATTCCACCACCTGGGGCACACAACCCAGTTGCTCTGTTGGCAGAGCGCCCTAGCCCCCGGCTGAGGTTCTGAGCACTATTAAGTCGCCTTTTACGACAATTTTAGCGCTGTTACAAGCCTATTCTTTTGACACCCGGACCTGCACGGAGCATCACCATGATATAAATATACCTCAGAGACATTAAAAATAAAAAATTCTATAACAAACACGATGTCCAGTACCACATTATAGTAAACTATAAAAAGTAGATATTTAATAATTACAAAATTTAAAATCAACACTTGCAGACTTTCCCATACAAGAGACTGGTCTCTTTTATAATAGCATATGATTATTTAGCATATTTAGTTGAACCTAAACAAGTATATACATGAGAACACAAATGTTACCGGTCACTTTAAGAGTTCATAAAACTGTTAATAGAACCTTCCAATACAATGTTCCCAATTTTTGTTTTATGACGTTATATGACTATGAAGTTTTCCATCACAATGTTACATGAAATATTTTGAATAATTTCTATAATACTATCACTGACATACATGTAGGCATGATTGAAGTTGGTGGATGGAATGCAATGACCTCGAAGTACATGCAAAGTGCAGCGAATTATACTCTTCTAAATCAGTCATTTTACTCATGCGGAATGCCTCGGGAAGATGCCCTTCATATCTTCAGAAGTCCGAAAACTGGAGACATTCCATGGACTGGTGCCTTAACTGGCCTTTCCTTTCTAGGCTTGTATGTATGGTGCCAAGATCAGGTATGTGTTTATTTTTTTCTAATTTTCCAAATTTTGATCTACACTAAGTACGATTCTCAAACTTAAAGCATTTATGCCTTTTTACTTAAACCCCGAAACATTTGTTTTTGCTTTCCTATAACGGTTATAGTCCCGTGCAGGTCCGGGTGTTAAAAGAATAGGCCTGCAGCAACGCTAAGCTTGTCGTAAAAGGCGACTAAATAGTGCTCAGAACCCTAGCTGGGGGCTAGGGCGCTCTGCCAACAGAGCAACTGGGATGTGTGCCCCAGGTGGTGGAATGGGGTACCCCTCGCGTATTACATGCTGGGGTTGTCAGGCTATAATACGGAAAACCTAACTGCAAACCATAGTGGTGCATCGTGTTGGGAAAGATGTCACGTTCCTCGCACGTTAAAGAACCCTACTGTTAACATTCTAATTTTTATTGATTACTATATTTAAGAATCTTCCGTCTCCGGACTTTGGAATTCATCTTGATTGTCGCTAGGACTGAATTTTGACTCGCTTTTGACATTGTGTGTTTAAATTATTATGAAAAAAAAAATGAATTATGCGTTATAGTTTTGTGTATATTTTTTATGTTTTAACTTCTTAAGCTGATAGTTCAAAGGACACTGTCGGCAAAGAATATGGTACATGCAAAGGCAGGTTCACTCTTTGGTGCCGTTCTGAAAATAACAGGATTGCTTTTGTTTGTTGTTCCTGGGATGATCAGCAGAATATTATATCCAAGTTTGTACATTATAATAGATAAACTGCTCTAAACTCTACTACCGTTAAGTAGCTGTTTATATAAATAGACTAGATGTGATTTAAGTAAAAAATAACCCACCAAATTCATGATTAGAGGCGATTTAAGTAAAAAAACCTACCAAATTAATGCACTTTTATTTCTAATATAAAAACAGACCACATAGTGTTAGTTTGTCATTCGGTATGTACTTTTGAGATGAAATTATATGAAATGTGTACATGTATGAAATTGACTCTTTGCAAGATTTTCTGTTAATATGTGGAATTGTATAGATTGTTTATGATTGTGTAAATGTCTATTAACACATTAACATTTTATAAACATAAACTAAGTTAATAGTCTCTGGATTTCCATTTTGCCAATTATACCGTGCTAAACGACACTGTAATGTTTTGGAGTACTTTGCTGTCTGAGCGCTGGGTAGAGACCAAATGAATAAATTTATGTACATGTTAACTGGTATATTGTAAAAACACAAGTTACCTTCTGTCTATGTTCGCAGTGAAAAAAGGAGCGTTCTTTACTTAAAGAAATCGTTCATATCAGAATTAAACTCAAATGTGTATCTGGGAATGAACTATAATACTAATATATGATGAACCGTTGTAGAACAATGGTATAAAGATACAAATCATTCATTACATACAAAGGTACAGCGGCAGATGTAAAAAAAACAAATAAAGAAATTCGAAAGAGTAATCAAGGGAACCAAGGTTATAGCGGTAATCAAAAGAATGTAATCCAGGGACAACGACCAGACATGGGAAACAGACATACACAACAAAGAACATCAAGTAACTAAAATCATACATACAAAGTAACAAAAGCAAATGAGCAACTCAGACTCCACTAAACAATGGAAGCATGGACCAGGTGCACCGGTAGGGTAAGCGTCCTCTGCTTTTCTAGAAACATCCACCGAGTTGCTCATAAAAAGTCAAGTCCGGGGTAGACGAAAGAGGAAAGGAAAAGTATGACACGTTGAACAAATCAGTTTTCACGGCGTAGATGGATACGCGGTAACGATCCACGAGTTCATGATGACGACCATAAAACATTTGTAGTGATGATTTCACTTAATTGTCAGTTCATATCAATAACATCGTTTCTCCTTTCAGATGAAATTGCTTGTGCTGATCCTCAGAAGTGTAAAGATTTCTGCAATAATGAAGCCGGATGTAGCAACTTTGCATACCCTCTACTGGTACTGAGGCTATTACCAAAAGGTATTTGATGAAATCACAAATTCAAATTAGTTTGTTAAAGAAAACTCACATGGAGCTTAAGAGAACAATATCAAAGCATATATACATATATATTGAGAATATAGCTGACACAAAAGAGTCAATAGAGACTACATACCAAGGAAGACAATCCAGTTCCTATGTATACATGTATAGAAGAATCAATGACCGAACACAAGTAATGTCAATGCAATTTTCAGTTTCCTTGCCATCACATTCGTTAAATATACTTGGACATAAAAATCTGGAAATATTTCTGTATACACTGGCCTCTTCATTATTCATCAGCCAAATAAATTTACTATCATTATTAAGTATTGTAATATTCTTATTATAGCCGCTATCAATATAGGGTTGTCTTGTAGCTACATATTTTTCACAAGGCATTGAAATGTTTCACCAGAGGGGCAATTCTTGCATGTTCTGTCATTAACAGGTGTTTTTTATTATTGTATATCTTCCTGTACAGTCATCACTACAGAAGTTTTATGGTCATCATCATGAACTCGTGGATCGTTATGGTGTATCCATCAGCACCATGAAAACCGATGTATTCGACGAGTCATAGTTTTCCTTTCCTCGTTTGTCTACCCCGGACTTGACTTTTTATGAGCAACACGGCGGGTGTTTCTAGAAAAGCAGAGGACGCTTACCCTACCGGTGCACCTGGTCCATGCTCCCAGGTTTTAGTGGAGTCCGAGTTGCTCATTTACTTTTGTTACTTTGTATGTATGATTTTAGTTACTTTATGTTCTTTGTTGTATATGTCTGTTTTCCATGTCTGGTCTTTGTCCCTGGATTACATTCTTTTGATTACCGCTGTAACCTTGGTTCCCTTGATTACCCTTCCTAATTTAATTTGATATTCATTACATTTCCTTTGATACACCATTTATCTCCTTTGATAGTTGATTTAATTCAAAATCCTAGAACACATATTAGGTAGGCGGGGGAGTGTGTGCCAATTGAGACATACCAAGGACATCAAACAGTACTGGTGTGTAAGAGGAAAGCCCGAATATCCAGGTTGAAAATATTATCGAACCTTTAGAATAGATAGGGCTATAGAATTATTGCGTTATTCACGCAGATTGTATATTAAAATCAATTTTTATAGTCTTGGTGATATTTATAAGGTAGATGTAGCCCTTTCATGGTAGTTTTTTTCTAGTATATATGTATATTTAACAGGTCTGAAAGGATTGATGCTGGCGGCATTACTGGCAGCTTTAATGAGTTCATTAACATCCATACTAAATAGTGCTAGTTCTATAATGACTATGGATATCTGGCGCCAGTTTAGGAAGCATGCTTCCCAGGCTGAGCTGATGATCGTTGGTAGGATAACTGTCTTGGTACTGGTGACGGTCAGTATCATTTGGCTGCCGATACTGGAGGCCGTTGAGGGAGGAATGTTTTGGTTTTATATGCAGGCTTTGAGGTCTTATCTGATTCCACCAATGTGTGTTCTATTCCTTCTAGCATTTTTCTGGAAAAGACTGACAGAACAGGTTGTTAATTTTGTGTAATTGTTTAAACATGCCATGTTTTTGCTTGCTATAAAACCGTGGTATACATGTAGATGAAACAGCAAAACAATAATAAAATGCACACCGTCTCTATATCTTCCCAAATGGACATATATTTTTTGCAAACATTATCTTTTTTCTTGTTTAGTAAAAATGTTCGGACTGAAATTAAAACAAAATAAAGGCTGTAGGCTTCTACCATATCGCACTTTAAGTCCTGTATTGAATTATATCCAACCTGATAAAAGTAAATGAATAAGGATAAAATCTGTAAATGTTGCAAACCATTTTATTCTACATCGATATTGAAAATCGTTAGTCATTTTAATTTTTCGTTATTTACAGGGAGCTTTCTGGGGCTTGATGTTAAGCTTGGTCGTAGGTATAGTTCGGATGGCTCTAGATTTTACTTATTTAGCCCCAGTCTGTGGTAGCGGCGAGGCTGACAACAGACCATCTATCGTCAAGGATGTCGACTTTTTACATTTTGCGGCAATTCTAGCAATATTTAGCTTTATTGCTATGGCCGTTATCAGTATGTTGACATCACCGAGACCGGAACGAAAGGTAAAAGTTAATACATTGGTCTGTTGGCGGACGTATAATGATATACCGCTCTTCGTCCGTCTGCTCACCCGTCCACAAGTCGTACAATAAAACATATATTGTAATAGGGATTTTTTCTTGGCTTTTTATTATCTTAGTTTTCTTTTCTCATTTTTTACACCGGGTAGTGGAGACAGGCATTACCATCTATATCGCAGTTGTTTATAGGGTTTGTAAGTCTCGTTCTAGTTCCATTTTTCTTCCTGGAATTATCGGTGTAGAACGTATGGAAATCCGAAGTCCGATCTGAATTTTATTGTTTACTTCCGGGATCTCGAAATGCTTATCAGGCACGAGACCGCAATTAATTTTCAAGTGCATTTCAATATACACATTTGAGCAGATTAAAAAAATTCCACCGGCGCAAACTGAATAAAACTTCTCTGGCCTAAAGATATGTACAAACAGGATTTTATATATAAATTGTAGAAAATTTTACCATCATTTTCTGAAATTAATACATATAATTCGGAGATGGGGTAAACATGACAAATGAACTGAGTTAAAAGTCCTAAATTTTAACCTTCTTCCACTGAACCAAATCACAACTTTTAGTCAGAACTAATTAATGAAAAAAAAATCCCATGTAATTTTAACCTATTTTCTACCAATTAGAGGCAAAAATTCAGCAAATAAGTTTCCAGTAAAAATATGAAAAAATGTGGAAGGTACCTACTACCAAAGTTGGAACTATATTCATATACAACGAAAACCAAGGGGAATTAATTGTATTCTCGTACCATCATTTTCATCATGTAGAACCTTATGTTAATCATTTTTATCAGTATCTTTACACGAACGTATTTTGTGCTCTTACATATTGCACTCAAGGCAATGTTTATGACGAATCACCATGCCTTTGAATGGTAGAAGAGGACCCATTCTCATAAAATGAGAACCACGCCATGAAATCATGTGACAAGACTTGTATACCCTATTGGAATAAGTCACAATTTCAGTATATACATGTATAGTCTGTCTGACGTTTATAAATCTTTTAAAAAAATCTTGAAAATTTATGTTAAAATATTTTAACTTTTCTACTGCAGATAATACACACGAACTCGGAAATATTTTCATTTCTTTTCTAAGGCAAAGATATTCCTATAAGGCTTAATGCAATTTCCATAGGAACTTTCAGTTATATATATTTGAAGAGCTAAATATTACAGTGCATAAACTAAGTCATGTGACATCAACTGATTTAAATATCTATAGATAAAATCATGCTTTCTTATCTTGTGTTGACTTCTATAGATATTTGAATTTCGTACAGTGACCAAGCTATGTTGTCTAGCTTGACTACATATAATTTTGTTTTATAAATTTATATTATGCAGAAATTTAAATAGCTGTTCTAACATTTAAACAGTCTGAGTTAAAGTTTAAAAGTAAAATTGCATTAAGCCTAATGAGTGTAAGAATATTTTATGTCTGTGGTGATAAAAATCTAACATTATATTTCTCTGGAGTTTGTATGCACTATGGAAAAGCAAATTCAATTTTATAAGACAATATAAAAAAATGTATAAGAAAGTACTTTCGAAGATTAAGAAAACTGAAACGGACCGTAGAAGATTGTCAAATGTTTGAGCTCACAGTTAGTTTTATCTTTATCCGAGTTATATATATAAAGTCTAAAGGAATCTGCCAAACAGCAAACTTAATGAGTTATCCGAAATATTAAATGTAAATTTTACCATGTTTTGGTGATGTAAAGACACAATCACCCACAGCGTACGTGATTCAGCTTCTGAATCTGTTTTGATCTTGAACTTTATGAGTTTTATGCTGAAGAAGGGTATCAGTTATCCGAAATATTCAATGTAAATTTTACGGAGCTCATTCATTGTTTATGGTACACCGCCATCTTTCTCCAAGGAATTTCAAAGCTAATACTTTCTACTCAGTCAATAATTTCCTAATTATTGTTAAATAAATAAATAAATGTAAAATGGTATCCATCGACGTATGAAAAGACAAAACAGTGGTTCTGCACTTGCGCAATCGTCTACTTCCGTGTCACTTCCGTCAGAATATTTTTAGCCTTAGAAGTTTCAAAGTTCTGAGCCCGGTTTCACATGAAAACCTCAAGTTGAGATTTTTCTCAAATCCTTGAGTTTTTCCTTAAATATCCAAATTCAAGAAATCTGATTGGTCGAAATTTCAGTTTAGAGAATATTTTAGGAAATCCTCAATTTGAGATTTTTTATGAAACCCTGGCCTGGTCTTGCATTCTACTAAAATAAACCGACGCTGCTTCGTCAGTATGGGAACTTAAAAGTCGCTTAACATTTTAGTTACGACGTGTTACGTACTGGACAAAGGATGACAAAGCAGAACCGGAACTCTCATCTGAAGAGGAGGAGGAAGTCGAAAGAGAAGAAAACAGGAAACGGAGAGATGAGCAACAACATGAGGACACTGACGGTAATGAAAAATTATACCATTATATTTTGTGACAAAAAAAATGGATGTTCAAACTAAACTAATTAAACAAAAGTAACACATATGAATGAGAATGCAATAATAAAAAAAAACCCCAAAAACAAACAAAAACAGAAAAAAAAACGTTTATCTCCGGATTTCTACCAGTCGAAGCATCTTCTTGTGTCAAAGTTGTTAAAAAAGCACCGGTGTCTTACCAATGTTATATAACACAATTACACGGGGAGATATTACATCAACAGTTAAATTGAACTTGATTTATACATATTGATATTAGTGGCCTTTTCAGTTGGCTTTCATTTATGTTTTAAAAACTCGACCACGTTTAGGTTCAGTAATTACATTGCAACTTCTGATATACAGCTTCATAGCAATGTTTGCCCTACTTTTTCAGAGGATTTTGTCGCAAGATGTCGGAAATCTTTCCGGGACTGGGTATGTGGAACGGTGGATGATTCTAAGAAGTACCTGACACACGAGGAGCAAGTGCAGCTCCGACAAAAGATGACGTCATTGGAAGAGAAGTCGCTACATCGAAGAATTTTAAATATTGCAGCAATACTTGTTGCAATCCTTACAACATTTCTCATCGGATTTTTCTACTAGTTTTAGAAGACGTTTTTGTAATTTATCATGGAAATTTTATTTTTTGTTGTTTGTGTAGTCTACTTGATTACTCGATTTTCCTGGTACAAAATACGTGTAAATAACTTAACGAACCATAATCAGAAACATATATTAGCATGAAGTCTTTTTGTTAAAATACTTTCAAAATGTCATTTTTCTCGGATTATGGACATCATTTTCCTCTTTGATTTCAATTGTTCAAGCGTCAAGTGAAGTTCATACATTTTTCCAGTAATGTTCTTTTGTACAAATATATATTTTTTAAAGTTTTAAAAAAGGGCTATGAAGATAAGCCGAAATCATTTTTTTCTATTTTCTTTTTTATTAGATTTTACATGTAAAAACGGTCAGTAATTGTCGGTGCTGAAATAACATCATCATCATCATCATCATCATGTGGTTTCTTTTTGTCTAATTTTGTCCCATCCATGTAAGAATGTTTTCATTAGTCCTGGGAAATCGTTGAACATTTTTCCTAAAAAGTCCTCAGATACCACAGGAAATATTTCTAATCAACACAGGAATAGCATACAGATTATTTTAAGCGACTCACTATATTGGTTAAGCGAAATGCATTTACATGAAGAACAATATGATCAAAAGAGTCAAAATAATGTGTTACTCTTTCAAAAGTAGGCTTATTTTCGGCGAGGACATACATTCAATGACCGTGTCACTGAAAAGTTATTGGTCGTCGTCTGTTGCGGACGGACTTTTCTAACCTAAAAAATTAACTGATGAGCCTTTTTATTGTTAACTACCGGATATTCAGCTTGTGAAATACTCCAATTTTTATATACAAGCAAAATATTTTGCGAAATTTTTAATTTACTTAGCATTAGTTATATTAGTAAATAAAAATATGTTTGTGTTTTTTTTTTAATTTTGTAGATATGATATATTATTATATTGCTACAAGCCAAGACGCATTCATAAAACACAGTAGTCGGCTATTTATGTGTTTTGAATGAAAATCGATACCCCCACCCACACACACAAATGAGTGTTTCCATCATGCAATACACTTATTAGCGTATAACATCAGCCAGAATATACAAAAGCCTAAGAAGTCTCATGTTAGAAAAGTATCTAAAAAATGGGGAAAGATTTATACATTCAGACAACATATCATGAGAGTCAGTCTAGTTTCAAGACAAACATGATCTAAGTATACTACATACTAGAAGAGGTAACGACATCAGTTTGCCTCCTTTGACCTTGAGAGTCATTCATTTAAAACCAGAGAATGTAATGCACCCTTGGGTAGACCCTGTTTCGGATTTCGCTCAAATTATGATCTTTTTGATAGTAACATACAATGGAGATGTTTTTATTTTTTATTTTTTTCACAAAGATTGGTTAATATGTAAACGGTTTCTCACACATTTGAACCTAAAAGGACGTTGAGAAATTTCGAAAAAGTGTTTCTTGAGTATTTTTCTTGAAGTTCAAAAAATCTACTTTTCAATGAAACGCTAGTTTAAGGATTGGATTTTTCCAAAACATATTATGATTGTGCAGTAAGTAGAATGTTGCCTAGTATATTTACGTTTCAGCAGACAAAAAATTATCATAAATATGAAGAAGATTATATCTCCACATTTTGCAAAAATGTTGGTCAATGTGCTATAGGCGAGTACCGAACAAGGGATTTCGAGGTTTTTAATGCACCTATCTAACACACGGCTATGTTATATATCTTTGAAAAGGTTCTATAATTGCACTTTCAGAATTGCTTGGTCGTAAAAATGGGAAATGGTCACAATTTTGTGTAAAGTACAAAAACAGCAAAAAATGAGTATTTCAAAATCATATAACATTTAAATAAAAACGTCGTTTAAAAATAAACCATACTTTAAAATTATATCAAAATTGCTTTATAATCAATTTAAACCTTAGCTTTATTCATTTTTAAATTACCTTCTAGAAAGTCTTTAGAATTTAGGAAAAAACGCATTATTTTGTAAAAAAAAAAAACCCAATTTTTTTTTTTTTGGGGGGGGGGGGTTTCCATATTAAACGATCGACTTTTTTTTTTCTTGCCTTATAAACATAAAAAAATGTTTTCGTCACAAGAACATATTTATCTATTTTTCTAAACCTAAGATCGTGGTTGATTCACCCCTTTATTGCTAGAAATGCTGTTTTTTTTAAACGCAAAAACGCGGGAAAAGGTTTTAAAGTGTCAACTTATAATGGAAGATGCTTATTTATTATATGCAACGAAAAGTTGCGGATTTTTCATGTTTTGTGTCTGTCTGTACGTTCGTACCTGTGTCCTTGCGTCCGCCTGTCTGTCCGTGCGTCCATCATAACGTCTTGTGGCCTAGGTTTTTTAACGATTTACTTCAAACGTATGTGAATGATTAGAAACAATAATATCTTAGACGTTTTTCACGTGCATCGGTCAATGGGCAATATTTTATTTGGTCACATACATGTAAAGGATTGAATATACTAAAGTGTGTAAATGTTTGCGTGTTGGGTATTGTGAGCGTGCTCGCTAAGAGAAACTTATAATGCTTTAAGAAGTTAGAGGCTAATTATAAATGCCCATTCTTAAAATTTCTTCATTTTTTACTTGAGGTTGCCTTTATTGCTTTTTGATGACTTTAATTTTGATGATTGCCCAATGTGAGAGAACGGCTCATAAAAGTGTCAAATGTTGTATGCGGCATGCCAAAACACTTAAGGTATTTCGAGACAGAGACATTCTTGTTACCTAATGCAACCTAAAAAAAAAGCAGCTCCAGTCGGCTATATGTCTTACACAGAAGTATGAAACTTCGTACGGCACAGTTGGGTTGTTTTCCTGAAAGCATTTGGTAAATAGGAGTGACTGCATATAAATCTGTATCTACCAACAGATATCAAAGACTCCAATTTCCCAATTTTTACAGATGATGAATTAAAACACGACAGAGTATAAAAGCCACCAAACCACAGAATGTGTAACTGAAAACTGACGCTTAAGTATGCACAGAAAATGGTCGACATGCCTGTTCACATATATATATATATCAGCAAACCACTAATATTGTATTTCTGCTTGTTGAACACAGTACACAAAAGAATTTGCTGTCTCCAATTGAAGGTAATTT
Organism: Perna viridis; assembly: GCA_037379345.1. Classification (NCBI taxonomy): domain Eukaryota; kingdom Metazoa; phylum Mollusca; class Bivalvia; order Mytilida; family Mytilidae; genus Perna; species Perna viridis. The sequence goes on from CM074520.1 coordinate 4,475,611, forward strand.
ACATGGTAGCTCAACAACAGTCCGTGGTAAATTTCTAAAGAAGTACCAAGTAATGAGAGGTTTCGGCATGGAAAGAAAACATTCCAATAGCTTAGAGAAAGCCTAGTTGTTCTGAACAGTATCAGCTGTATGCTTTAGTCGCACCAGTATAAAGCGATGAAACTTTTTCGCCTATTGGCTGGGCTTATATTCGACAACTGGTGATTCTCTGATTGCGTTGCCAAGTATTCATTTTTTATTGCTGCTTACCTCCTCACAAACATGAGATGCGGCACTAACTATTAAGTAAAAATAATCCTTTCCGTCTACTGTTTCAGCATTCATGTCAACTTTGACATCGTAATGGCAGAAAACAGTGGGTATATATTAAGTACAAACATGCAAAGGTTGTCAGCTACAATGTACAATCAAACCTCGTAATATGAAGCAAGGAATCTATGAAAGTATAAATGCTCAATTAGAAATTATGACCTTTGATATAGTGCAATTGCAAAGAGATGTCAATACATAGTGTGACTAGAGCATTTGTAAGCAATGGCACAATGCATTCGGACAAACCTTAACTTTTTCTTATATATACAAAAGGAATTCATGTAAATGTTCCTTTTTCTACATTGCTGTAAGATTTATCATCGAAAAGTCATGTAATAAACCCTGCCGATAAAGAAGGCAAAGTCTCTAAAGATTTCATCAGTGTCATTCTGTTCACAGTATGATATTTATTGAAGAACAGTAATCCTAATTTTGCGTCTTTCAACTGAAAATTCCAAATACAGTATTTTGGTTTCTTTTTCTGAAGTTTACGCAGACATTTGTGGTTGTACACATTCTTTTTTTTCAATTTTTAAACTAATAACTCTGAGTGCCTAAAACAGTTGTGAAAAAACTACTTTATGCAAAGTTTGATTTCCCCTGACCTTGATTCACATCAACAACTATGTCGTCCCCGAAATGTTTATAAAGAAATGAGTTGAAGTCTAAAAGAAGCGTATTTGAATAACTTGTCTGTAAGCAGGAAGCAATATTTGTATTTTTTCAACAAGAGACCTTTTTCAGAACGAACAACTGTACACTTATAGATTTGATAAGTCACGTGAATGGTACACGAACATGTTCTCATTTGATTTTTTGGCGATTCTGTATCACGCCTAAGTTATGCTGTATTTTGAAATACAAATGAATACGATGGAGTTTCCGATCTTTTTGCATAAAATGCAAGACGACCAATTGTGTAAGGTATTAGATATAGTCAATTGGTTTGGATATGTACCAAAAAAAGTAGTATTTCTTCGAGTAAGTGTTTTTAACACTTTAAATGATAATGAAAAATTCGATTGAGATTGAAGAGTATTCAAACAAAACCAAAATTCTAGCGAAAATAAAAAGAATGTAATCCATGGACAAAGACCAGACATGGAAAACAGACACACAACAAAGAATGTAAGGTGTCGTTTACTTGTATGGGTCTTGTAATAACTTTTGTGATGCCTAATTTTGTTTGAAGGAATGTCATCGAATGGATCAAATTCAATAAGTAACATTCTATATACATCACCTTTCCTGCCTTAAAGCATTTATAAAAGGTGAGAATATTTTATCAGTTGATAAGCGGTTAGTTTCTGCTGTGTGACAGTTTGACATATAATACAACGATGCCAATTTATTGGCTTTTATACGTTTTAGTGGCAGGGTATGCATTCAACGGGACTGAAACTCGATCATGATGCGCAAATATTATGTCTTTTTAAGGAATATTTCAATTTACACAATGAATAAAACGAGGCCGGGATAAACACGAAAACAATCCGCAAGACAGCTCAACTGCTATTTATTTTAAAGGCTTGTAAAATAGTAAGTAGCATCATTGATCTTCACACATTAATGTCGTTGTATTTGATTATTTATAGTTTAATGTTGTTTTTATCAAGATTTTTTTCCTTTTTATGACAATGTTTTATCTTTTTATTAAGAAAAGAAATAATTCAGCAACAAAAGTTTAAAAATAAATTGAAATAAATCTCACTGTATGATTACAAGCTTTTTGAAACCTCTTTGATCTCGCGAGATTTTTAAGAAACGTGACCACGGTAAACTTTTACGGCCAATCAAATCTTAAGCTATGATGACATTCAATCTTTCAATCCATACCAAAATTAGCCATGTGTTAGGTAGGTGCGTTAAAAACCTAAACGGGAGGCCTTTTTCCAAATTGGCGCTCGCCTGTTAATGAACTAAAGAAAATTGAGACCCCATTTTTGTCAGTTGAGATGTAAAATACTGACTCTATAAATAGATCTAATGAATAAAAGTCGGCATTGACACACAATTTATCTGGTTAATGTAAACTGTTTCTCTGGCTTAAGAAGAGTGTTGTATTGGAATGTCTAGGATGACATTATTCTGATCAAAATACACTTTTTGCCAGATTTAAGGCACTAGTATTTCATTTGATTTTGAAATACACTGCTAAGTGTCAGCAAAAAATACTGAAGCATTAAAATAGAGGGACAATATCAAAGTCCATGGTCAAAACGTTGAATTATCAAACAGAGACGGTCAACAGGGATTCGAGAGGTTAATGGAAATGGAATACACCTATATATATAGCCTAAAAGTAATTCTAAGAAAAGGAAACTACCATTCTTGCTTCCTCTTTTATTTGCTTCAGAAGTAGAAATTAAACACCGACAACGGGCGAGAGACAGCTGAGGCATTTTCGTAGAAGTTTTTTTTCCGATTTACGATTTATTTAAAAAATACTATTGTTGTTGTCGAAAAAGCAATTAATTTAAGTTTACCCCTTTTATGATTAAATCTAATACAAAATGATAAACTAGATTCGTCTTTTTCCTTGAATTTCAGTCCAGCATCCACGACTCTTTTCACCTTTAATGACACTGATCGGTAGACAAATGACTCCGGTACATACAATAGACGCCCAAGTGACAAAAATAATCTGTTTAAAGTGTTTCTTCCGACCAACAGCTGCAACGCACATACATGTATCATGTACGACCTTAATTGACAATTTACTTTCAAATTGAGAGTCATCACTGCGAAGCAAGCAGAGTGTACAGTTAAGCGCCAGTTCGTGATGAACTTTTCACCACTAAAACGTCAAATTACTATGATTTCCATGACCCGTCTTGCCCAGATGTTTTGACGTTAACAAAGAAAGACTTTTGAAATATTCTCGTTTGTCTAAAATAAAACATTGGAAAAAAACTATACAAAAATATTTGCCAGTAATAAAGTATTTATATTAAACTTCTACAATCGATCTACCATATGTTAATTTATATCTAGTAAAGGTGATATATATTTGTCAGTTGAAATTCATTCAAAGTACGTCTTCTTGAAAATTAATATTTGCTGTTTTACTATTTGTGTTAGCTGATGTTACAGTTCCACCATAATCCGATTGCTTTATATCTCTTATACCGCTGTCATCTGGGCGGATACACAAGACTAATACGATTTTAACCTTACTCGTCCACTTTCCTATCTTATCTTCATGATACCACCGACCCTACTATTTAACAACAAAATTATTTACATCGTAACAATGGCAGAAAGCTTAGATGTTATTGACTTTGTTGTTATTGGAGTATATTTTTTAGCAGTTTTGGGTGTTGGTATATGGGTACGTACATGTATTTAAATCGTGTCTTCGCGAAAAGACGAATTCATTACTGATGCTTTAAGACGATATCTATATGCATGCGTTTTATATATATGTATATAAACAAAAGTAGGTGTTAAAGAATGATTGAAATTTGTATTTGAAAATAATAGACAAATTCATAGCCTCCTTATGGAAAATGCACCAGTAATACAATGTAGTAAAATATGGATAGTATTTTTCAAAATAATACATCTATATACCGAGTAGTACATTTCTTTTTTATTATTATTTACTGACATAAAGTCCACCTTCAGACCAAACAGAGGCCACGCGACTGGCTACTTCTTGGCAGGAAAGTCAATGCACTGGATTCCGGTAAGTATATTTATATCAGATTTAAGAATTGCATGCAGTTCCAACAATAAACTTATGTTACAACATTTTCTCTGTTTAATCTTTACTGTGCGTACAAAATATCTTTTAGGTTTGCCATTCTGTTTAAAAGCATACCACACTGATTAGATTTGGACATCATAAGAGTCCTTCAAACCTATTCTACATGAATACTAAAAGATATATAACGATAGGAAAATAACTGCAACTTTAGTACGTACTTTAATACGTAGATTTAAAAAAATGAAACTAAACGTGTTTGAAATTTAATGAAATAGGAAATTTCGGTCGACACCTGAACAATGAAAACTCTCCAAAATTACCTTGTGCTAAATTAGTATTTGAAAAAGTCAAAACGATCTAACATTGATTAGTGTTAAGGACGTAGACCTAGGATAAGGGACATGACTATTGAAATCAGTGATATGTTTGCATCATATTCAATTTCCCCAATGCCTATCGAGCTTCCAATTGAAATAGAATGATGAAATAAATCAAAGTTACTTTGATGCTTAGATGAGATTGATATAGAATGCTTTACACAAACGTTCCAATGATTTGTAAAAGTTATGTCCCTTACCTAGGTCTACATTCTTTAGGCAGAGACACGTCAATCTGTGAAAGTCAATGATTAATTGTATAATATTTGTTCTTCAGAGCTAGACATATCAGATACTTACTTGTCATTCGAATATATATTTGACATTGCCCTAAATTACAGGTCGGTGCTTCAATCTACGCCAGTAACATCGGTGCTCCAATGTTTATCGGGCTAGCAGGGACAGCAGCAGCTTCCGGTCTGGCAGTCACTATCTATGAATGGATTGTAAGTATTGGTATCAACAACCTCTAACTTCACATATGTAAATTATATCCCTCCATTTCTCAACAGTTGGTCATCGTGAAATATTGACAAGACCATTACAGAGATTACCAAAGTCTCAGTTTCTACATAGCTACACATTAAAGTTTTCCACTTATTCTATAGTATATCATGTAGATGTACTTGGTCATAAACTGCGAAAATCGAATGGGCATGACTCTTTTACAACTACCTGACTTTCTACTTGTAGGCCGTATATTTTCTTGTGGCCCTCGGATGGATTTTTCTACCAGTCTACATTTCATGCGGGGTGAGTAAATTGATACAAATACAGATTGCTTGTAGAAACTGTTACTCTTAATTGTTATTATAATGCGTCATACATTTTGCTATTGCGTCTTTGTTTCGACGATGTAGATAACATGAGGATGAGCTTACAACTTTATTAATACATTTATATGTACAGAGGTATACACATGTTTTTAGTCTTTTTCATATTTTGATTATTTTATGTTCTTTGTTATGTGTGTCTGTTTTCCTTGTCTAGTCTTTGTCTCTTTGTCTTAACATTCTTTTGATTTCCGCTAGAATCTTGGTTCCCTTGATTAATCTCTCAATACTTTTGCATTTGATCATTTTGATATTTTAGTAATCGAAAAGTACCGCTCATGTACTTCTTATATTCCTTAAGTTTATTGATCAATGCAATGAAAAATCCTTAAATGATATCATTATTTATTGGATGTCATTTTCTATTAGGTATTTACAATGCCAGAATACCTACGGAAGCGGTTCGGTGGTAAACGGATCAGGATGTTTTCTTCGATATTTGCGTTGATCGGATTTATACTTTTTAACATATCGGTAAGAATAATTCATCGGAATTTATAAATCATTCTTCATTATATCAATAAATGAAAAGGCAATCTGAGCAATTTAGTAAAACACTTACCAATCAAAATTAAAAAAAAACTAGTAAAACAGGCAAATGTAGATTGAAAATGACTGTCAACATGCATAATAATTTCAGTTAATCGCCTGGAGGTTAACGACACATAGATTGGCAATAAATGTTCATTATAAGTGAAAATATACGTGTGTAATATTTCCTGAGGCGCTTAGTGGTTTTGTTCTGTGAATAGTTCATATAGCTTTTGGTTTTCATGTATTGTATAAACACTAGATTGGCATTATCTAAAACCACAGCTTATTTATTTTTTTTTTTAACTTTTAAAATTTTATCATACAGTTAAAAAATAGTGTCAAATCATATATTACAATATCAGCACTATATAATACATATTATATTGATAATGATAAAACAATTATGTTTTTAAAGATAGAGATATATTCCGGAGCTATATTCCTTCAACATATATTGGGATGGAACATGTACCTTTGTGTGGTCATCATCTTGAGTGTTACAGCCCTGTTCACAGTTGTAGGTAATTCTTCATCTGAAAAAATATATAATACGATATAATGTAATTGGTTTGCATCGTTAAAGGATTTTATCGGAATTAATGTAAAACGAAACATATATTTTGAAATTTAATGCGAGTTTATTTTTGTGTTTCACATATAAATAAATAACCAGCAATCTGCTAAATTATTATATTAAAGGCTGTTTGATAAATATTTGATCAAATGAAATATCTTTTCGCCCCGTGCGGGCCCGGGTGTCAAAAGAAGAGACCTGCAGCAGCGCTAAGCATGTCGTAGAAGGCGACTAAATAGTGCTAAGAACCCCGACCGGGAGCAATGGCGCTCTGCCCACAGAACAACTGGGTTGTGTGCCCCATGTGGTGGAATTGGATACCCCTGGCATGCTACATGCTGGAGTCGTCAGGCCATAATACAAACCTAACCGCAAACCATAGTGGTGTAACGTGTTGGGAAATGTGCCACGTTCCTCTCGCGTTAAAGATCCCTGATGAGGAATTTTATTGGAGTAGAGCCTTTGCGCTCCACCACAGGAGACTGAATTGCCCGACCCTACCCACCTCTCCCTTTTCCAGTGGCAATAAAATTATCAACCCCAGTATCTTTGAGTCCCATCCTATTTTTCATTTCATCATCATTTCATGTTCATTTTATCATCCATTTTATGTTCATCGCCTGTAATATTGATGTTCGGGCATTAAACACCAACAATCAAGCAATCAATTAATATCCTTTTTTTGAGAACTAACATGGATCGCTGAGTACTGTATACTTAATAATAATCGTTCGGGTTTGTATCTTTGTAGGCGGTTTAGCAGCTGTCATATATACAGATACATTACAGTCTATTGTGTTGGTGATCAGTGGTACCATTCTAGCTATAATGGGTAAGGGACTGTATTTTTAAACCTCACCACACGAAGTGGCGAGGTATTTGTGATACCCTCCAAAAAGTTTCGTGTCCGTCCGTTAGTCTGTTTGTTCCAGTATGGTTTCCAGATGATAACTTGAAAACGGTTTAACTATTTTTTAAACCGTGTTCAGTAAGTTGTTTTTACTGTTCAGGGATTCATAAGAACTCATTTCATTTTCGGAAATGGGTTAACAGAACTAGCTCAAACAAGTAATGTTTATACCGAGCGTATTATAATCTATTTAGCTTAAATATCTTAAATATCAATATGAAGTTCTATTTACAGGTCTGATAGAGGTTGGAGGATGGGACGGAATGACTGAAAAGTACATGAATAGTTACGTCAATCGATCACTTCTGAACGATTCTTATAAACAATGTGGTCTACCTCGGAAGGATTCCTTACATATCATAAGACATCCAATTCAAGGAGATATACCATGGACTGGTGCCTTTACTGGGTTATCTTTCCTGGGATTATATGTTTGGAGCCAGGACCAAGTAGGTGCACTAAAGTCGTCCTACAATATCTGATCCGTCATCAACATTCCAATTTAAAGCACCAAAAATACTTGAGTACTGATTCAAGCAGGTTGTACTGTTTGTAAATATAATGAACAATATGAATATATTAGTATTAAATTCAATTTAATTTTCTACTTTCAGTTGATAGTTCAGCGTACATTGTCTGCGAAAAATATGGCTCATGCAAAAGCTGGAACACTGTTTGGATGTGTATTGAAGCTTACTGGTCTGTTGCTGTTTATAATTCCTGGAATGATCAGCAGAATTCTATATCCAGGTGTGTATTACGTTGTTTTCATAAGACTAATGTACGTGTCAAGTAAAAAAACGTGGCAGTTACTCTAAACTTGAAACTGTTACTGGCAATAATCTTTATTTTGCTAGTTAATGTAGTTTTACCGAACTTGACATTCGACAAGAAGCCTGATATGTGTCTTGAAAAAAAGCAGGAACGGCTCATGGGTCAGTAAGCTCCGACCAGCGTCTGGCGTTCTAAATTCACTCTAGACGCTGCAGCAAGCCCTCTCAAAAAATTAATAAGTCTTGCAAAGTCGAGAAAAAGCGAATGATTTTACGATTACCAAATATCGTTTGATTCGAATAATGTCCGATAATTTCGTAAGGCCAGTATGCAGAGGTTAGTACGAGCGGAAACGAACGTCTGCCGTTGTATGGAGTGTGACAGGCCCAGAGGGGCCCAGTTTACCCTAGTTTTTATCAGGAATCAAGCTGTTTGTTTTTCTATGTATTTGTTTTGGTTCTTTTGTGTTGTGCGTTTAGTGTTATGTGCCTTGTGTGTTTTGGTGTTGATTAACCATAAGTTTCTTTAATCTTTGATGCACTTATTCTGAATATCGATTTGACAGTTTTGACACACAAATTCAAAACAAACAAATGATGTTTACTTCTTGAACTGATTATCTTGTAATGAGAAAAAAAATATTATAACATCTTATTTCCGTTACAGATGAGATAGCGTGTGCTGACCCAGAAAGTTGTAATGTATTTTGTAACAATAAATCAGGATGCAGCAATTTTGCTTACCCACTGTTGGTCATCAGGCTATTGCCACAAGGTACATGAACATTAATTTCATTTTACGATATTGGAACTAATACCATTATTCTAATGATTAGCTTAGACTATGTGTCATACAAGAAGAAAGGTTGGAATAATTCTAGAGAGTTGGAATTTTTTAATCATGTTACCTTTCGATAAATTATTGGTATCCATTATTAAATAAACTAGACTTTCAATATAACATTTCTGAACTGTGGTAATGATTCAAGCTCGGTGAACCATATTTGACATCAACACATTAAGCTACAAATGTTAATTAAGATATATAAACAGACCTACCAGTACACGTATAACATTTCAGGTCTTCGAGGTTTAATGCTTGCCGCTCTCCTAGCGGCACTGATGAGTTCCATGACATCCATCCTTAACAGCGCCAGTTCTATCATGACTATGGACGTCTGGAGACAGTTCAGAAAGTATGCTTCCCAATCAGAATTGATGATTGTCGGTAGATTGACGGTCCTTGTACTTGTTGTCATCAGCGTTCTATGGTTACCTATATTGAAGTCCGCTGAAGGAGGAATATTCTGGTTCTACATGCAGGCTATACGATCGTATCTCATTCCTCCAATGTGTGTCATGTTTGTGCTGGGCGTATTCTGGAAAGGACTGACGGAACAAGTAAGAGATATCCGTAACACACTATTTGTGTACAAATGTTTACGTTAGATATGTTGAAAAGTTTCATTTTATAAGAAAAAAAAGACAATCAAAGGGACACTAATGAAACAAAACACACACACACACACACACACACACACACATATATATACATATATATGACAAAAAAATCATTGCTTACGTTGTTAGTTCACAAACAATTATAATGAAGGTGATTGAGCTGATTGATACATTTGTATTTGTAGACATTTGTAGTACGATCAACTCCCTCATTTTTGAACTGTTGCTATTAAATAATAATTAATTAACGATTGTATTTTTACCATTGAAGGGTGCATTTTGGGGGCTGGTAGTTGGTTTTACCATAGGAATCATTCGGATGTCTTTAGATTTTTCTTTTCCTGCTCCTCCATGTGGAACTGAACAGACAGACAAACGCCCGGAGATTATTGATAGAGTAGACTTCCTTCATTTTGCTGCAATACTAGGTATTGTTACAACTCTTGTCATGGTTGCCATTAGCTTGTTTACAACAAAACGGCCTCCTAAAAAGGTAAATACCTTACTTTAAACAAATAAATCAAAATAAACGATTCTAGTGCTGGCCTTTATAGAGCCGCCTGGAGAACTAATTGGCCCATGAATTGTTCGATACAGATTTTTCAGAAGTTATACAGGCGGCCTACTTCTTTGAAAAGTTGAAACTGTACTTTTCCTTGTCAACCCGTTTTAATTGTTTGGCATATATACCTTTTCGCTGCTTACATAATTCCCGACTTTCATTAGATATTAGTAAAACGTATGAAAGCGTCAACAATAGAATAATTCAAATGGGTCAAAATTCAAGCACATGGCTGGAGTTTGCACAATGTAGCAAATTATGTAAAAAAATACATATAAACTGAATGAACTGGAAGATTTTTGTAGGTATTTCTTTTGCAATCAAAATGTAATTATATTCAAGCCCATAAAAGTACTAAATATGTAATATTGACTTTTTAAGTTAAGACGGGTGACATGGTGGACTAGGAATGATTATGACGAACCGGACCTGTCATCGGAAGAGGAAAACAACGATGATGACGAAGAAGAAAAACCGGGTCAAGTTTTTCATATGGAAAACATAACACAAGGTAGTACGTATATTAAATTGTCATTAAACATATGCATTTTTGGCTGTCAGTTAAGAAAACAGTTTTGGGTACAAGCTAAAGTATCCATGCACTGGAATGTCAACCGGAGGAGAAGTTATATTTGTTTTTCAATGGCGGGAATAACCGCTATAATAGCAATTATTTTGGTTAATATTGTATGGAACATGTGAGCAGAGGCGTAGCAGCCAAAATTGATTGGTACCGCAGAATGAGCCAAATTGAAATATCACGTTTTGTAGTTTTTTTTACAGAAATTTTAATTACTGCATGTCGTACCAACGAAAATTATTGGCACTGCTCTCGGCTTTACACATTTTATTTTCGTCGTAGACACGGCCAAAAACGAGATAATGGTGAAATTTAAGAACTGGGTTTGTGGAAGTATATCAGAACCAGAGAAGAAGCTTTCACCAGAAGAACGCCTCGTTCTCAGAAGGAAAATGACGTCATTAGAGGAAAATCGTAAACACAATATAATACTCAATGTCTCAGCTGTGGCCATAATGGTCATTACAACTGTACTAATAGGAATCTTCCATTAATACTCTTTCTATTCAGAAGCCTGTTTTTAAAGAATGTTTATGACGTGACTATAGCACTTCCAGGATTATTAGCTCACAGTTGTTTTTTTTTATAACATTGATGTCAACAATTATAAATATTATCGTTGTGTTCCTTATATCATGTACATTTATGCTATACAATTAGAAGATAAGATGACCACCTGTCTTTGGTAGGAACTTCTCTTTGCTTGATTAATGATAAATGTCATGTTTATTCTATTCGCATATTTAAATAATATGCTCGATTAGTCATTTAACGCAATATTTATATTTTCATAAAACAATTATGTGTAAAGGTTAGAAATATGTTTACAAACCCATGGACTAATACAGTACCTAAAATACAGATATTATTTACATCTTACTATAAAAGCGACCATGATTCATGAAACAGAATTCGATATAAAAAATAGATACTGTAAGACACGTCAGTTGATTTTCATTCAGAATTGACATGTTTTTAAATATGATGTAGCAAAATGTAATTTTGTTAACTGTGTGTGTGATACATATAACGAAATGGTTAACCATTTGCAAACCAGAATATATCTACACGTATACACAAGCATGCTGTTTACGTTGTAGTCGGCAAAATACCAAATCATATGTAAATTCTTAGTTGAATATAGAATTAAAGTTTTGGTTTTAATCATTTATTTTTGGATGTGGGATATATGCTCGAGGGATGGGAGCGCACCATTCTATAATATCATGACCAATCCGTTGGTGCTTTCGGATATTTCAAGTATTATATAAACTTATGAAGGTTCGTCTAAATATGCTATCAACATAACAAAATATACAACAAAACGAGTTTTTAAAGGCAAATGAAACATGTGGGTTTTAGTGTTTGCACAATCTAATTAAAATTAGACCATTCAGTCACTGCATGTATAATCGAACAATACCCCATTCTACTTTCTGTTCTGATGACTTTTCTGACCAGTCAATCAGAATTCATCTATAATGATTTTGAAAGCATTATTCAAAGGGAAAAACCCGAGAATTCTGAATAGGTCATCTGAACAGAAAGTAGAATGGAGTGTTATTAGATGCAGTGAATGAACGGAACAATTCGCAGAGTCTATGTTTGCTACTTTTCAATTTGCCATCCCCTTGTGAAATAAGCAAGGCTTTCTTAAGGGTATCCAAATTTGTTTGCTTCTTCGATGTACCTGAATACACATTGACAAAATATCATTGATCGAAAATGACATTGAATTTAGAATTCCAATAATGTTACGTTGACTAAAACGATATGGAGGTAGGATTTAGAACTTCACATTTTAAGGCCACGTTGAATAAAGACGTGTTTAAAGTTCGTTTCGAAGTACTACAACATGTATTTCGTTTTTTTACGATTGTGTAACAATGTATGAAAAAAATACCACAAAATTTTGGTGTACATTTCCATGATTGAACAAACCACAGCCGTGAACATCCAAAAGAAAACAAATCGCGCAGAAAAAAAAGAAAAACTTTCATTGAAACGAGCAGAGCGAATCCCGCTGCTTTTGGATAGGTTAGATGAAAATACTTACAATAACATGGTGAAAATAACGTTCAATTTATATGAATAATATCATGTTTAAACCAGGAGCTGAGTATGATGGAATGTACAAACCTACGTATCTTTTGTCTCGTATAAGTGGTAAAAAGGATCTACAAATTGAGGTGTACATGATATTTTCAATATATCAATCAAAGTTGAATATCTTGAATGTTTTGTTGTTGAAAAAAAAAAAAAACAAACAAACAAACAAACAAACAAAAAACAAAAAGCAAAACAAAACAAATAAAATAATATATTTGACACTGCCTTAATCATGTGATATTTATCAGAACGTTTGGAATGCATAGAATAGAAGTAATTGTAGGTATGGATAGAGAAAAGTAAAACAGCTTACTTGGCATAGCAAACTATTTGTTTGAAATTTATTTTTAATCAGGTAAATAAAACTACTTGGAAAATAATAATTATACCTCTAATATTAACAAATTTTATTATCAACTTTCGTTTTTGGAGTACATTTTGAATACAATTATAAAATTTATTTTATATGAACTGTTATTCACTAAAGTATAATCGTAATAAAAGCCCATGGGAACTTTTTGTAGCTTTATACTGGTCTGGAGCTGGCATGTCAGTTTACTGCTGGTAGTCCTTATTTTGTACTTTTTTGTAATTCGTATTCCTTTTCTTAGACCTTAAATAGACCTCCATGAACTGATTTTAAGATGTTAAACAGTCTTCCATAGCGGCCAGATTTTATAGGGGAAGAGTTGTGATCACACCAAAGTACTTTAACCCCGTCGCGTTTTTGCGCCTGTCCCAAGTTAGGAATTTCTGTCCTCTGTATGTCTTGTTTCGTTTTCACCTTCAGTTAATTTTTTATGCTACTTGCCCATAAGGGCAACGTTTTCGATGTACCTGTGTATAATGATATTTTGGGACCAGCTGCAGCTGTCCCAAGGTTTAAAGATTTCTTTGCCGTTCATTAAAGACCAATGGGTGGCCCTGGACTGACATTTTCATCCCGGTGGGGTTGTTGTCTCTTTGACATATACATTAGTACTATACCTATTCTGGCTATCAAGTGTCGTGAGTAATGTCGAGATACTGCTTTCATATTGATAATTTTTCGCCAAAAAATCTAATTTTCCTTGTACGAACGTTGGGAAAAATCCATTCAAATTGTGACTTATTTTTCAACATGTAGTTAAAGAAAATGTATTGTTATATCGTGGTTTTGATTTTTTTATTATTATAAAAACTTGGGCAAATATAACTACAATGAATATTGTGAATATGTCAAACATGCATTATCAGCGGAAAGTAAAATGAAAAAATGTCGAGAGTAAATATGAAAAGGAATGAGTTTTAATTTTAACATTGGACAATGCTTTTTTAATATATTTTACACAGATCGACTTAACGAATCTTTTATCTTATTCACTCGCCAAGTCTAATCTACCACTTACTATATTAGTCAGAGAAGATGTCTGTATATCGTTATCATTTTGTTTGTCTAAAAATTTATCATTTCTGTTTCACATTACGTTTGTACGTTGACTAAATAGGATATTGACTAAACAAAATGATTGCTTTTCTCAGCTTAGGATTTAAAATTATTATTTTTATATTATCCAATCCATTAACTACAAAACCAATTTATTCAGATCAATTTTGTATATAACAATACATGTATATAGTGCCTTCGTTGCAAAGTGAGTAAAGTGATCATACTACAACATATCGTTCGAATCGTAAACATTTTGTGCATGAGCTATATATGTATGCATGGGAGTCAGTGGCAGATACCGGGGTTGGGTTCCCGAGAGCTGGGTTCCCTTTTTGTTTGATATTTATGACACGTTTGTGCTCAAATGAACAAATTATATGCTGGACCATTGGATTGGAATCTCTCGTTTTTATAAAATTCTCTATCCGTCCCTGGTATCCAACCTACATGCAATATATCCAGTAATAAATGCCCCATAATGATTACCTTCTTTAAAAATGTTTAGTAAACAGTAAGTAGACACCCGATGGATATGAAAATACCATAGTACAACACGCCTATAGAACTCTATATGCACATAATACCATAGATCCACCAGGTGTGATCTATAGCTGCTAGGAAAAATGTCATGAAAATATTGCGTACGGACGAACACACCGATCAGTAGAGATACCGCCTTCTTAAAAACGGGGATATTATAATATTGTAAATATTTACAATAAACACCAGTCAACGGCAAATTAAGACCGCAGATTTAATTAAATGTAAGTCGTCCCACTTTCTAATATTTTGTAAGACTTTGAGATAAAACACATGACCTTTTCATCACTCCAGACCGGCACTGAAGCTACCAGACCTCCTACCCATGGTAAAAAAATACACAACGTATTAGCTTTGGACATTTGGACCTTCGGAGTATTGAGTCTTCGGACTACTATGCCTTTTGAGAATTGGGCCATCTGAAATACCGGACTATCGACCAAATGTTGTTAGTTCAAGCCTGTATATTGTAAATCTTTTCTGTTTAATGTGCATGCTATAACAACTGTCATCAATAAGCAAAGTATATATAATGGATTTGAAAACTTATTTGAAAAACAAAACAAAAAATGGTATAGACAATAAGAAAGGTCAATAATTAACACAAACAGCAAACAAACCACAGTGTACCTAAGACGGTATTGTACTAAAACATTTGCTTTACAGTAGTTGTTCGGTACGGCTATGTCAGTTGGGATAAAGACACTACATACAAAATCGATTGTAATAACTTACATAACATCTATGTTCATATGTTATATAATTTAGGCCTAACATTAACGTTTCGTCTAAAACATATGATCAACCTTCTATAAAAAGATGCATTGTAAATCACAGAATTCTTGACTACAGGAGTTAAATGTACAGCAAAAATGTCGGAAATGCATTATCTACGTTTTTTTCTTGCCTTTTTGTACTTATCTCCATTAAATTAGTACTGCAGTATATGTGTAATGAGTATAATTTTCACAGTTTTCAATGAATATATTGGACATTTTTAAAAATTGACCATATTTGTCAGAAACCTTGGAGGAAATGGCATAGGATATTTGAACTACTCTATAAAACTTTTTATTTAATGAATGTTTGGTATGTTATTGACAAATGTGAACCACGGGCATTGTTCTTCCAAATAGACTAAAAAATCGATCCGTTCATGCATTATAATTTAATTTTGTATCAGAATTTAACAAGTAAAAATAATTAAAAAGATCAATAACGTCACTGTCTCATAGCAAATTATGTCTTTTATTTGAGATGATTTTTTTGGGGATCAAATCAGAAAATGTGCTACATGTTTATCAGAAAAATTTTTTTTTAATGTTAAACTTTCTTTTCACAATCCATTAAAACATTTATATACACATGTGTCATGTACATGTATATACATTTGCAGAATTATGGCATCAAAGGATCACTTTTTTGTGGCAGCGATAGATTTTGGAACCACTTACAGCGGGTATGCTTTTTCTAGCATACATGACTATAGAATTAATCCATTAAAGATTCTTGCAGACCATTCTTGGAACTCTGGTGGTAAGCTTCTGTCTTTAAAGACACCGACCTGTCTGTTATTGAATGACAAGAAAGAGCTCGAGACTTTCGGATATGATGCAGAGAACAAATTCGCCGACATTTCAATGGAAGAGGATGGACAAAAAGACTATTACTTTTTCCAGAGATTCAAAATGAATCTTCACAATAACAAGGTATAATTGATCATTGATCAGTAATAAATGCTAATGACATGCATTACCAACAACGTTTGTGAATAATGTGTACTCACTTCAGTCCTGTTTTGGGTTAACACAACACTCGCACTGTTGAAACTTTATTTTTGATTATTTCAGCTATATATAGACAAATTTCATCATTATATCAACGTTTTCGTTATGGGTTGTCCCTTTTGTTTTAACAAAGATTAAACAAATATATATATATATATACATGTATAGATAAATATTGTTATGCTTAAAGATTATGTTGAACGAATTAATATAATACAACGATTCCTACTAATTTTGTCAAGCACATACACTGTAATAAGTATGATCATGTACACTATTTTATCATATTAACATGACAGTATAATCATTTTTGCTGTTGCTTTCAATGATGTATTGGTGCACTGTTTTATTTTTTTTTTTAATTGCTGTGCTTAAATCTAGATTGATTCGCTAGAAAGATGAATTTAAAGTTGTATGTTAACAAACAAGTTCATATACAAGAAATCAGTACTATTAAGTTCTTGGACAAACATGTGAAAAATATACACAAATTACAGAATATTTCAGCAGAAATGTTGATAGAAGATGTTACAGGGAAATCAGTATCAGCTCTGCTAGTGTTTACCTTAGCAATCAGAGCTCTCAAAGACCATTTAAACAACAACTTTGAATCAAAGGGTATCACAATCAAAGACAAAGAGATATTATGGGTACTTACAGTTCCTGCTATATGGAATGACCAGGCAAAACAGTTTATGAGGACCAGTGCAGAAAAGGTTATAACATTTGTATCGGCTCAAACCATACTGTACTTTCCCATGTGAAGATGTTCATTAAATAATAATAACATATGAGATCTTTACAATCGTTCAAGACCTAAAAATCAACGACAAAAACGGGCTCATTTAAAAGATTTAAATCTCATCTAGACTAAAATTTACAGTTAGCGTATGCCTTTATCTTGTGTCTGTCGTCTACAAACTTTTAAATTTTGGTTCCTATTTATAAAAGTAAAATGACCAGTTTGACAAAAATACAATCAATCTACATTTGATTCCACTAAAGACTTTCTAATATTCTAAATGGACAATTTCAAAGCTACACTCATACTACATCATGTGTGACAATGGTTCGAAATTTGGTAGGATTGTGGACAGCTATCCCTGTTTTGAATTATCCCCTTTTAACGCTGTCGAAGCAGCTCCTTTCTGTGGCTACCGCTCTTAAATATGAGAAATATGCCTTAGTCTATGAGCCCAACAAATAAAAACTTTTTTAAAATTTGTTGTGGCTAGGGATTCTTTAGTGACACGGGCCACTCTAAGTTACCATTAAGATTCTAAGGATAAGCGTAATAATTGTGTTAAATTTAATGGGCATTTTTAAGCTCACCTGCCCCGAAGTGACGGACATGGCCTCTATCACTAGTAGTAGTTTTTGCAATTTTCCATGTTCCGAAACAGCGTCTGACGTTAGAAATTCACTCTAGACGCTGCAACCAGCATTTCGAAAATTTTATTTGAAAAGTGTCCGAGAATTTCGAAAGGTAAGAGACACAACGAACGTCTTCCGCTTCAGTTTTGGCAATTTTCTATAAAAAAAAATCAATAGGTTTAAATAAATTCTGACTGAGGTTAAAATGTTCAGATGTAATATAACAATGGAGATATTTTCGTTACATTCCATGAGCGTTCTTTTAGTGGATATCGCATTTTTCTTTACGATGTGTATTGAGTTATTCCATGGTGATTATTGGATGTATTATTGCATGGGTTTTATGATGTGTTTTTTTTTTTAACCTTACATTAAAGGAGATGGATAATAATAGGATAATTAATTGGAAAGAGTGAATAACCAATTGACTATCCTATTTATTATATAGAGTTTCTTCGTAATTTATCGATATTTTCAATATGAATTTGAAATTCTGTGATTGGCGGATTGGTATCAAAGTTGTGATGTTTTTGAGGGAGAAAGCGCGAGAGTGAAATCACTGAATTTATTTCACAGTGTGAATTATCGAAATTTATTACATTGGGAACATTCGATAAAATATTGCTATCTTTATAATAAGACCATATAAAACTAATTTAATTCCATCACTGATATTCACACTCTTCACGTTGACGTACTCCCAAACAGTTAGAGTGGGGAAGCGCTCTCGGATCTGGGAGTAGACCAGAGCGTCAACAGAGCAGCCAAGGCGCTAGTAGGACATACTCTGAGTTCTTCGGTCGGGTATCCCAAAGGCTGGGCTCCGCTACCCCAACTACTAACAGACATTTACTAACAGAATCCCCGTATGGGGCGGTCGTGCGAGATCCGTAAGGATAGTCAAGACTGTAAAAAACCCCAATCATCACCACTGATATTATGCTCATCCTGCAGTCTGGACATGTTGGTCATTAATATGACTTGTGTCATTATATCAATTTTTAGTGTGGTTTTGAAGAATTGTAATCGTTTTTATTACTTTTCTTGTCTGAATTTTCCAGGGGTGTGTTTACACTTGTTGAATATGTTTTGGTTATCCCTGAAAGTATTTAGTATTTTGTATTTAGGTTATACGCTGTTGCATTTGTTACGTTTCATCATATCCCTTTTTAAGTCGCTAATATTGTTAGCGACTTCTTGCATTCGTAATTTTAGTGCTTAAATTCGCATATGATTTGCATAAATATGTAGTTATACGCCACGTAATGATATAGATCCTCGTCGTGTTTACTGCAATAGAGTCATAGTTCTAGCTTCAAGCGAGATAAAAATGTACCTCTAAAGTATCATACGTCTGTGTTTTATGTGTCTTTCTTGCTTGTATGAGAACGGGAAGTTTTATACTTGAAATGATCAGTTAGCTTTGAACATTACCTAGTTTCCGATTCAGGCACTGAGGCTCGTTACAAGACTATATAGGTTATATACGCGCCCCGATATTTATGAATATTCATTACCAGCTGCTTAATCTGGTTGCTAAACTGGTTCCCTGGTCAATATCATAAGACGCCCAAAGATTGCTACAAGGTACCTTTTTTAAAACATATCATACACATGTCTAAGCGTGTTTTTAGCTTATATTTGAACGAGAAGTTCACATTAAAAAATAAAATGATCGGTTGGCATTGAATTTATGTTATATTACCCAGTTTCCGATTCAAACACAGGCGTTTTTTACATAAAAGTCATATATACATTATCAGGACACCGATATCTATATATAGCCATTGCCAGTTGTTTAATCTTGTTCCGGATTATTGAAAACATTGGGGTCATAACGGTTACGAACGAGTACGCAATAATATCAAGGGAACCAAGATTTTGGCGGAAGTTATCCAATTTTAGAGCATATCGCATTTGTACCACTTCGGATGTTGAAAGTAAGCCAAAATCAGTGACAAGGAATATTTGACAATTAGCGACTTAGAAAACTTCAGTCTTTGATTTTTTATTGCTGACCATTGTTTAATAAATTGTCCTTTTATTACGTTTTTGTTTGTTTTATTTTCGTGTTAATGTTTCATAAAATTTTCTCCTCTGAACTATTAAACATATTCTTACCAAATATAAATATATATATGATTGTCGAAGAGACGATACCAAATACCATACCATGAAGCAATTAAGCTGTAAAAGGCCTAAATTTAACTGAAGTTAAACTATTAATAAAAATAGAAAAGGGACTTAAAAAAAAAATAAATAAAACAATGAACTGAAAAAAATATACATATAAATACATAAGATAAAAAAAACCTACAAACTTTGTTAATTTGTTTCACAGATATGAATTGGGAATTTATTCATACTAGAACGAGGATGTCTATGATATTGTTCCATTAGATACCACCAAGGTCAGACCGGCATTGATCTATCAGACGGGCAATTTCATAAAATTAACCTTAAAATTTATTGTTAACTAAGTTTGGTTTCAAGGCGAGCCTTGTTTTAAAAGTTCTTTTACATTAATATAACACCCAGGTAAGCGATTCAGCTTCTTAAAAAAATATATTCAGGACAAATTATAGGATCACGTGGACAAGCATTGGTCATAGGACATAAAAAAAAGAATTGTAAAGTAGATAAGATACATCTATTTTTACACAACTTACAACTTTTTATGCTATTATTTGCATGTTTGCTTTCGACATGACCTTTTTTTCTTTAGGCTGGTATACCGGACAACAACATATTGATAGCACTAGAGCCGGAGGCTGCATCTATCTATTGTCAGTATTTGCCAACAGAAAAACTTCACGGAACTGAACCTGGTTTTGGAATGACAAAGGTTGGAACTCGGTTTATGGTTGTGGATATTGGAGGTATATATGGGTATTTTTTTCATCATGAAAGAGAAAACAAATAATCAAACAATTGTAGTTGTTTGATGCTTGTATTTTCACTTTGCTTTAAAGTGAAGAATTCAAGTCGGTTTCTCAAACTTCCCAGTCCAGGTTACGATAAAAAAAGGTCCATATAAAATTGCGTGGCATATGATAGGAATTAATTTCCTATTATTGTGTGTTTTTATTTTTAACATAACTTTTCACCTTTGAAGGTACCTGATTTTTGCACTTTTCCTTCGGGTACTTTTCACTATGCTTAGGGAATCTTCTATCAAAACAATAGTTAGGGTAAGCAAGGAGTTTGCTTTATCCCCATATATTGAGAGTATTAACTGTTACAAGGCACGCGAGATAAAACGAGAAAGCGTGAGATTCCAATCTTTCTATATTAACCTTGGTGTAAGATTGCGTTGTAGAGGGAAAATCTTTCAAAAACTAACATTTATCATTGTCATTTTATCATTGTGGGCATGGTCTTTGTTTGCCTTTTACATTGTATACTAAAGGATATTACTATTCCACTCTACAAAGATAACGTTCAAAGGGAGATAATTCATAGATATTTAAAAAAGAGTACTACCAATTAAATGGGTTATATATGTGTAAGATTAACTAGTGGTATATCTGATGAAGGTTTTAATTCTTTTATGTGAACATTTAAGGAAGAAAATTCAGATACCATTTGGAAAAAATCACGTGCCACCTATCTTGTACATATATGTTTCGAGTTTTATCTGTAACTGTGTACTTAACATAACAGCTTTGTTACACAAATTTATTAAGAGAAATAAAAAAAAGGTCTTAAGGTGTATTAATATGCACGAACAGAACGCATCATTGACCACTTTAAGTTTGAATTTTTATAAGAATCAGGCAAAATGGGAAAAATCAAAAACATACTATCACAAACCCACCGATCTGACAATATTTTTTCGATCAAGGATGCATTCTCTGTTTGAAAACTCAATTATTTGACCTCTGCGTCACTGGATTTGATCAGAAAATTTTCAATAGAATTATAGAAAAAAGAGCTACATGCCCTTGAAACGATCATTTTCAGTGCATTTCAGTGAAATTAATCTTGTCTTTTTTCCTTCATTATGATGTGCAAATAGTCGAATTAAACTTTCAAAATGGTGGGTTTTTCACATCATGTTTCACCCACTGCCTAAGTCTTACAAAGACTGACACATACATGTAAACAACTTACAATATATACGCAATTTTCAGGTGGCACATTAGATATCACCGTTCATGAGAAACTACCGGATACTAGGCTGAAGGAGTTGACAAGTGCAACAGGAAACGATTTTGGGGGAACGTCGGTTGATAAGAGATATTTCAAACTACTTGATGAAATTTTTAAAGGACTATTATCTACCGTCTTGAAAAAGGAAAATCCTGATTTATATCTTGAGATTTTTCGTGATTTTGAAGTACTGAAGAGAATGATATCTCACAACAAAACCGATATGGTGAATGTTACAATCCCATTTTCTACAATCGATGAAATCTGCAAAACTCACCTCTCGACAAGTGTGAAGCAAGTCCTCCAAACGTCACAGTATGGTTCCGAAATTCAAGTGAAGGGCGACAAACTGAGGTTTAATGTCGAATTGATGAAAAAACTGTTTTCACCAACGTTGGATGGTATCATTGACTGCATAAAAAATGTTTTTTAAAAGACCAGAGGCAGATGGGGTTTCCCATTTATTAATAGTTGGGGGATTTTCGGGTTGTTCTCTTGTTAATGAAGCAATACGAAAACAGTTTGTTGGAAAGAGAGTAATTATTCCAGACGAAGCAGGTTTGGCAGTTTTAAGAGGAGCAGTTCTTTTCGGACATAACCCAACATACATTCAATCAAGAGTAATGCGATACACCTATGGGGTTGAAGTCATGAATGATTTCGAAGAACCGATCCATGACAAGAAATACATGGTTTTAAAAGATGGGGTAAAGAAATGTGGTAAACTTTTTGAAATCCTGATTAAAAAGGGCGAATCCATAAAAGCCGGAACCAAGGTTAGTGAAGAATACTGCACACCAGTACGAAATCAAAAATCTATGGTTTTCTCAATCTTCATCACTACTGAAAACTCTGCAAAGTATACCGACGAAGAAGGGTGTATACCTCTTGGTAAAGCGGTCTTAAAGTTTTCTAAACTTGTGGATGAAAAGCGCTTTGTCGACGTTGACTATGTGTTTGGAAATACCGAACTCGGGATTATAGCTGTCGATCGTGAATCCCAAGATGAGGTGAAAGCTACTTTAGAGCTTGTCTAAGAAAAATTGTCGAAATTAATTTCTTTGAAAATGTCCGATCACTTCCTCATTTCAATGTATGTATTAACAGCAGTGAACACGACAATAGACATTTACGTTTTGTGTATTGAAAATCAAATATTTTTGCACGTATATTTAAAGTAGTTGCATTTTTGTAGACATACATTGCACGACCAAATGCATATACATGTATGCAGTTGAAAACATTTGATGTCATTTCGTGTGCTGTGTTATAAGAAATATTTGCTGTGTTAAAGTAACATTTTTTGCTATGTTTCTTTGATTCTTTGTCAATTTTCTAGTAAGAGATCAACTTCGTTTTCAACAAACTACGGATATTGAGTGTAATATCTACATTTAATGTCAATTACAAAGTTAACTAATGATGAGAAACAACAATAGTAATTCTACATGATTGCACACGTAAATCTAGGGAAAAAATCTCAATTGTGGAAATGCCGCCCTGGTAATAGTAAGTTTTTGAATATCCGATGCTTTCTCGTGGTTACATAGCACGCACCTGTTTCTGCAACACATATTATACAATCCGTTAGAGTTACTGGTTTTAGGTATTGCAGAAGATACAAAAAAAGTTTTAAATGAAATTGACATTTAACAGAGAAATTTGTAAGAATCAAGCAACATTATTATTTAGAGATTCATTACAAACATATTTTTATTTTTTACCGTATGGTGAGTATGTAGCTTTTGAGAATCTTTATTGGTGGAATGCAGTTCAGTTTTTTGCCAGAAGATGTTAAAAAGAATGTTTTGGAAAACATCATAGTTATCTTCCTTTAAACGATTATGATAGTCTAGGTACATTGAAACCATTGATTTTTTCTCACCAAGAAAAGACGTACATTGTATATATTATTTATAAAACCGTTGGTTTCAATATGTTGACGCATGCTATCAGCAGACCCGTAATGACAGTTACTGATGTATACCTGCAACTTTGTTACACGCGTACACAGTTGTGATTTTCAGGTGATGGAGTTGGATCTACAATCATTGCATGACAGTTGTCTTTAATGAACTCTCTTTGGACAAGGATTTGAACTGCTGTCAATCCATGTGTATCCTAATGGGTGATTGTCATTAAATTTACAGACCAAATTTCCTCCTTAACATTTTCATTGTAAGCGCTAACAATTTAGTTCATAATTCGACATTGTGTTGCGATGTAATTAGCAATGATTTCTGTAACAATAAAAGCATGGAGTCTTGTCGCGTCTATCGTCAGAACACGTCTTTCTAGTATTTATTGTATACATATTACTTTTGGATATAGACGATCCCATGGGTCCTGAAGAGAGGTAACTCCATGAAACACGTTGTAGTATAGATATGATGGGTATTGTTTTGTACTTTGAATACGCCAAGTTATACTCATAAGATTGTTATAGATATTTATTATCAACAGATAAAAATACATTCAACAATGAGTAGCAATTTTCATATAAAAATGACTAAAATAAGCACTAAAAGTCGCTCAAAATAGTTTTAAATTAGCACTTAGAGGTTCAAAATAATTCCACGAAATCACCACTAAATATCCTCAACACCGTCTGTTTAAGATAACAAATAATCAATGGAAAACTTTTCAACCTTCGTCTTATTACCCCCAGCCCGCCTTGCATTAGTTATATCCATAAGTTTCCTATTTTGTGTTTGCTCAACAGGTGCAATACACTGTTGATTGTCTCTGAATATCGGGAATGGATTATACTGCTGTGGTATTTTCCTCACTATGTTGTCATGGTTACGTCTTGTCAATTGGTGTACAAGTTGCTGAAGCCCTCTTTGCGTCTTTTGAAGCGAGACGATATGGTTCCTCGCCAGCAAGAGCGTTGACATTTTCGATATTCTGTTGACAGATTTTGAATATGGTAACACACGCTTCAAATCGTCCATGGCTTTATTGAGTTGGTGCATGCGATGTCTTTCTTTTTCGTTTGTTCTCAAACGGTCCTCCTCGGATGTCTGCTTTAGCTTCTTTTGTGAATGACAAAAAATTGCATTACAATTTTCTTTTCCTGCAAGAAAATCTTGAAGATGGTGATCGACGTTAGTTGTTTCCGAGTTAAAAACAGTGTCCTCAGCTGACAAGACGACGGTATTACTAAGACCATTCATGCTGACTGTTTTGTTGAAATGAACAATTTAAACCGATTAGAACATCTAATGAAGTTCGAATGGTGCTAACTTAGAATTTCCTCCAAATTTAAGACAAATGAGAGTCGTTATCACCATATCAAATCTGTATTTGATTCAAATTGTTTGACTTTTGTTTTTCACACCTGCATTATCACCTGGAGGTTAAATTAACACTTTCAATTCAAACTGTACCGGAAATAGATAAGGATCTTCTCAAATATCCGACTACATGCATCGGATAATTATTCTGCCTTTAGCGGTGAACAAAATCAATCACTGTACATATGGAATTTAAATTGATTGAAATAATTGACAATCGGAAAATATTTCACTGGACAAGTGCACGTTATTCGCCACAATGATTATAATTTTGAGATAAAAACAATAATACACCAAATTGTTACCTGCCATCAAAATAAAATATTACACAGCAGTACTTAATATTACTTTTAATTACATTATTGGTTCCTATTTCTTTCTTCACATCTTTCATATAAACTAGTCTTATTTCTTTTTATTCTTGATTTTTCTGTCGTCATTATATACATTTGGTTTTCTTTAAACTAAATATTATTAAGCGTTATTCGACAAATAAACACAATAGATATACATATATTTAGTAAATGCCTTGAATACATGTATTGGAGTATTTTGTTTACTGGAATATTGAGTTTTAGTTTTGAAATTCATTTTTATTTGTTATTCATAATTTCTTTTTAAAATTCTGTTTACCACCCCCAAGACAGTACTGTTGCTATGTCAACCTGCATGTACATGTAATAATGAGATACATGTACACATCTACATCAATAATTTCTTGACCAAATTTTCACAGGGTATCAAATATAATGCTGATAGTTCGTATTCTGTGAGGTGTGGTGTATACAGAGCGTGATATGTCTATCTGGTGTTAATACTTTAATCCGCCAAAAAAAAAAATAAAAAATAAAAATAGCAAATTAATCTGTAGCATTTTCGTGGCACGCCAGTGCATAATAGAAATGAGGATGAATGTTGATGTTTATTTTCTGAATGGTAAGTGAATTATTCCTGAACCGGGTTATAATAGTTCATTGTTCGACATTTGTACGAAATTCTCTATCGAACACTCGTTATTTTGATACAAGAAAAGAACGATCAAAATCTATCGTTCAACTGACTGTGTTTGTTAAATATACTTTTTACAATCCGGGCATTTGAATTAAAACTGCAGTGCACAATTTAGCTTTAAAGGCTATTACAAACATTCGAATGCATATGTCTATGTTGTTCGGTACGCCAGTTTATTTAAATTATGGAAGAACTGTATCAACAATCGCGTTTTCAGAAAGGTCGATGACGTGATACTGACGAAGGACCTCTCCTTCATTTCGTGCTGGTGATGACTTCTCAGTTGCAATATTAAAGACAAGAACAAATACATTGTATTACCAGAAACATGTAATTTTGTTGTACATTTACATGTATATATATGTGCATGTGTAAAGCGATTTATGTTTATTCCTATATTTTTAAACGGTTTTGTATGATATAATAATGTACTAATATTATTAGATGAATTTTAGTGTTGCTTTTCCCAGTCGTTAGGGGGAGCTGCGAATCGTTTCTTTATGATATCGTCAGCTGTTATGAATTGTTCAACGTGCAGCCGATCATCGAGAAGGATTCCATCATTTCACTTTGTGACGACTATTACCCTATTTGCGAGTAAGTTAAAAGTAAACCACACGTAAACACGGAGAAGAGAAAATAGATGAAAATGGATGACTTCCTGGAAAATTGGTATTGGACAAATGTAAACGAATACAATTTAGCAAATCAATAAATTAAACCTTCATAATAATTTTTAGAATACAAACTGTAGCATCACCGAATGTTCAGTCATAGAACAAATAGCGAAACACAAAATAAGGTTTGTTAATGTAATGTCAACAGTAAATAATCGGAACTACCCACCTTTTCTTATGGCAGGCCAAAGTGGACAAAAATTAGTGTTTTCTAATGTTAAAAAGTGATTTTAATGTTACAAATTTATTTTCTAATATTACAAAACCTTTTTTAAATATTAAAAAAGCATTTTTTAATATTAATAACTCAATTGAATTTCATATCTTAGAAAACGATGTTTTAATATTAGAAATTGATTTTTTAGTAGTAGAAGATTTGTTGTTTTCAATTACGATATTTTAAAATGTGATGATTTTGCAATATTGCAAAGTGATTTTTTAATATTACAAATTCATTTTCTAATGTTACAAATTCAATTTCTAATATATTAAATTCATTTTCTAGTATAATACATTTATTTTCTAATATCACCAAATGTGTGATATTTTATAATATTAATAAATCAGGAATTTGTAATATTAGAAAATGATTTTTTTTATATTACAAAATGAATTTATGATATTAAAAATATTTTCTGATATTAAAAAATGATTTTGTAATATTAAAAAAAGTATGTTTTCTATTGAAAGGTGAACATAGGTTGCTGAAGTTAAAGACTGTAACCTATGTCACCGTTCATTTTTGGACGTAATGATGCATTCATCGGGCGAGTGTAGTCATACTGTTGATCAACGTAATATTTTCTTTGATCTGATAATCGAAGACTTTCCCCTAGATCTATACGTTATTAATGAGTGGCAGATCATGTCACAATAGGGATATTTCTATCGGCTTACTTTCAACAAGTATCGGCTTACTTTCAGCAAGTATCGACTTACTTTATAAAAGTATCGGCTTACTTTTGAAAAGTAAGCCGATAGAAATAGCTTTATGCATAAAGTAAAAAGTATCGGCTTACTTTTGAAAAGTAAGCAAATACTTTTCAAGTTTTGCAAATCTGTCAGCCAATCAAATTCCCGTTTATATAGGATTTAAACCGTTCTAAAACGTAATGGATAAGAAACTTACTAAAATGTGATAATTTGTAATTCTGATTCGAGTCTGGTGCATACTTCGTTGACAACAGTAAATTTTGATTTCATTCCATTCTTATCGAAAGATGCTACTTGACTATGATTGTACGAAAATAAACTTGTTAATCAATATAATTATACATACTACGTATTATGTAAGCAGATTGGATATAAGCCAGTGGACCACTTTTAACAACACAAGTGTGGGATTTGTGTACTACAATAGTCCATGGGCTGGGAGGGTTCACCGTGCACCCATACCCACTTATCAACTTCATGGTGATTTTTAAGTACCTTTTTACCTCCCATTACCGAATCAATTTGTCGCAAAAGAATATTCTCGGATTCTTTTTCATAAGCCTATATTTGTATCCCACTGGGTCAAAAAGCTAAGATTTTTGTGACTCGATTGTTTGAGCGTCTTAGCCTTCCTGGCCTAGCATGTATGAACAAACTAAACAAATTTAGAAATAATCGTATAGCCCAATGTCTCAGCTTTACAATGGTACCATAAAAAGTGCAGTAACACTTACGGTTTTGTGGTTAAAAGGAAAAAAATGTACTCCAACCCCGCCGAAAAAAAAAAACGCTTAAATTGATATATTTTTCAATGCCAAAACCCCTAGGGTATTAATGCTTGGCCTTTTTTGCTAGTTTCTGCTTATTTTATCACAATTTATACTTCTAGTGTTCTTTTGATGAATTTTGGCTATTTTCGTGGTCAGGATTTATCAAAAAATGCGAAAAATAGGATTTTCGATTTTTCGGTCAAAAGTCACATTAATTCAACTCTACAAGTTATCACTCAACTAAAACGTCTCAAATTTGGTATCATTTGATAATTAATTTAATTTTCTATATAAGTGAACCACGAAAAACTAATTTTTAAGAACGGATTTTCAAAAATTGTTAAAAATATTACGCCTACCCCTAGAAAACTGGTCTCAGTATCAAACACAATTCTAATTCACAGGAAACTGATATTGTAGAACTCATATTTTAGGCATTCATGATTAAGGTAATGATGTACCTAACATATCTGATCAATTAAGGCGCTTAGATTTTCCTTTTGGAGTGACAGTACTTTAAAGATCGGAAAAATGGGAATACTATATCACCCGATATTGTCTTTTGTTCAGCATACTGTAGTTTAAACAAGCTTTTGTGTGATACGCTTCATTAATATAGTGTCTTAACTTCAATAAATATTTGAACTTTTCCAAGTCAAGCTAGGTGGAAAATTACTACCATTACCCTAGATAAAAAATGCCTCAATATGAACTAAAATGTTGATTTTTGGCATATAAACGGTACACAATAGACACGTTGAGTATTATTGTTTTAATCATCGATGTATTCCACGCATATCTTCTTATTTCAGGTGCGTATTTTTTCAGTTTCATTGTGACAATAATGAGTTTTTCATAAAAGGGGAATTTTCAGAATTTCATATTTCTTTCAATTTTATCTAAAATTGGCAACTTACAATAGAAGTTTTTTTTCAAGTCAAGATGGGACACACACATATTCACAAGTGACGGATCTAGACTCCTTTTAAGATAGGGGTTATAGTGATTGCTTAGTGCCCCATTAGGTCCCAGGGACGAAGCCCCCCCACCCCCCGAACCTCCTTGCAGATATAGAAGGGGATTTCGTAGAAGAGACGCGGGAGATATGCCTAAAATAGTTCTCATAACCTTTCTGCGGTCACTTTCTCGTTGGATTAATCCAGAGAGTGTACTAGTATATGAATGCAATATAAAGTTCCTGATTAATCAGATAGCCCTTATGTCTGAGATTCCTCTCATGGTTAGACTTTAACCAAAGACGGTGTATAAAATTGAGAAAAAATGTACGAGCGTTATATATTTCAAACCTTTATCTACGATGTGGTCAATTGCACCATTCGTAGAACTGATATCATAGTCAATACAGCTTCGGTGGGGGGAGAATCAAAAGGTAACGACAAGAAAATAACTATTATAAGCATAGGCAGGAAAACAAAGCCCAAAACAAACATGAAATACTACTAAACCTACTGAAATCTCGATAAATACAGTTTAAAATGAGTGTATATATGCATGGTACATATAAACAGGGATAGAAGTCTTCGGTCTTTCATTAAGCGGAAAATGGCTTCGTCAATATATCGATGTCATTTCTTTGTACGAATGTTGAAGCAGAACATATATATATATGCCGCATTCATTGACATGAACATAACTAATTGCATTTTGCATAACACTGTCACAATATTGTTGATAACAGACTTTTAAGAGAATTTTCTAAATAAAATAAGAATTACATCATTCTGGGAGTGTTTAGACTTCAAATTTTATAACGATTAGTGTTTTTCTTATTTGTTTAGGTTTCTTCATGATTTTATTTTTCGAAGGACTTTGAGTCTTTTGTTGATCGGGATATACCTACGTCAATCGAATAAAGGGATGATAAACAGAAAAACGATTTCTTGATCGTCCCTCATTTTTTGACCCCCTTTTTTTCTATATATACATTTGAAATGGCGAGGGAGAGCTAAGTTTCTACTTGCACGTCAAGGTCCCGTCAGTACATTTTAACATCTTGCCTATGTCTTAATCTTTTGAGTTTGGATCAGTTAGATTATGTAATGCATAAAAATGTAGTTTATTTAGCTGAACTAATAGAAAGGAAAGATTTTGTTATACCTCGGGATTTCGTTAAAAGTGTTACCTGCATTGGGGTACTACTTTTTCAGACCACTTGCTGAATATCCAACTTTACTCGAAAAACTGGTTAAAAGGTTTTAAGTTTATTCTCTTTTACATATTCAGAATTCCTGATTTTCAAGTAACATTTGCATTTAACTTACCTTACTGGAAAGACGAATTACAAGAGATCCCGAGTTTATTTCAACAGTTTCATTTAAAACTGATCTTTTTAATATACATCTGTTGACACTTGAGCAGGAACTAAAATAAGATGCAGCTTTTTGGTCAGTTGTGCTCGTCGTTATCGAATATCCTTGCTTTTGAATTTGACAGATTTCTTCAACTACACTCTTAGATATAAAACAATATACAAAGAAGAGACTTTCCAGTACTTTGCAAAGTCAAGCTCACACCCATATGTCGTATTCAAAGGCTTTATAAAAGGCGAGACTATAATTCTCCACGTTCAGAAACAGAACGAAAACTAGTATTAATTGTGTTGGACACCAACACAGATTCCTATTGTCAAAGGAGATCCCAAAATCAGCTTTTTATGGCTCCAGGAATTTGTTAGTTTTTTTTTGTTTTTTGTTTTTTTTTCTTTAAAAATTCTCGACATGCAGCCATCTTGGAATGGCGGCCATTTTCAAAATTTTAAATTTTGCTGATCGGAAGTTCTTTAAACCAAATATCAAGTCTCTACATTTGTTCTCTCCATTTTTTATGATTTTTCACGTCTTTAAACGGTGACCAGGTTTGAAATTTCAAAATGTTTGGGAACATTTATATATGGTCCCTATTTCTGTGCCAAGTTTGGTTTAAATTCATTCAGCCGTTTCAGAGGAGTTCCGCGGACAAAAGTAACTATGCCAAGTAAAGTTGGAACAAAAACAACTTGTTACCCCGCTACGTTTGGGGAGCATAATTAACCATGTAGACTTATTGGTGCATTTAAAAACTTCCAAAAGTAGATACCGAAATTTAGACATTTGAAAACTCATACTTGAAAACTTCTGAGACTCGTAAATTAAAGTAATGATTATTACAGTGAAAATATTAAAAAGAAAACATTAAGAACCTTTTACTGAACGCAGCTTTAAAGCATTTAAAGAGAGCGATAATGAAACACATTGAAACTTACTCCAATACATAATCAAAAATGCATTTTGGTCTTTTGTAGTCTATAGTTAAAGTAAAAATATTCAAGAAATTCATACAGAAATACAAAATGAAATACAGCTAGATACACCCGTAGAGGTAGAACCCTGCATGACAGACGGGGCAAATATGGACACACAATTCAAGCTGAATACATGCAGCTTTGAATTTTAAATTAGTATAAAGATATCACTGAATATTGTCCAATATTGGAACTATCCTGTAGGAAATCGATCTCCAAATAATATTCATGAAATGGAGGTGCGTTCGACCAACCGGCAACCCGACTTAGATGATATAAACTGTGAAGCTACCTACATGTATATACATATTTTAATAGTGCATGGTCTGAGATAACCTCCGTCCATCCCACTTATTAACCAAAACATGATTTTCAGGACGAACCCTTATACCTTTCATAGACAAATCATTTTATCGCCAAAAAATAAACTGAAGTATTTTTGTATTTAGTGGACACTTTTTGTACCTCTTAGAGGCAAAAATCCAATGTTTTTGTTTTTTATTCTTCTAACTTCTATTTTCTTCAAATCGAAGAACATTTTGTTAGACAGCCAAATATATTAGCGTTCCATTGGTAACAAAAAGTTGCAGTAAAAAAATACGTACAATCTACCCCATCGAAAAATCGCTTAAATTGAAACATTTTTTTCAATGTTAAAACCCCTAAAGTAGTTATACTTCAGTAAAATGACTTATTTAGTATTTTCTATTTAGTACTATCATAATTAATACTTCTTGGGTTCTTTTGATGACTTGTGTCGATTTTCAAAGTCAGAATTGACCAAAAATTGCAAAAAATGGGATTTTCAATTTTTTGGACTATATATAACCAACCTTCTAGGTATTTCTTACACCAAAGTCCCTTTCAGTTGTAAAGTGTTTTTATATCAAAATAAAGATACTGAAAGCAACCCATATATTTCTAAAATATTTTTTTAAGATGGAAACGAATGTTAACCGTACAGAAAGGAAAGCGCTCTGAAAAAAAAACGAGCTTTTAACAAAATTGCAGTTCGTTCCCAACTAGTTAGTTGACCAATTCAAGCATCTTAACGAGCTTGCATGAATAATTATCGAATTATACAGCCTTTTAAGACTGTTTCATTATACAAATAAAAGAACACGCCTATAAATCAAAGTACTTACGTACTGAATCAATTTATTTCCATTGTTTAAATTTTACGTCTCAAATAATCGTCAGATTGTAAAAATATGGGATAACAGGAAAGTACAGGGGTCGAATTCAAACGTATCTAAAAACAAGATTACTGTTTTAAATGATTAATATTGAACTCTGATATATTTTTGGAATAAACCATTCTGATTACAAAGGACATTGCAAATAAAGCACGCACGCACGCACACGCACACACACACACACACACACACACTTTTGTAAACTTTTGTAAACTTTTGTATTACACATGTATTGATGAAAAAAACCCATCTAAATTAAGACGTTTTTTTCTCAAATTTTAATACAATTTACTTATTTCATTAACAATAAATAAATACTGAATGATTCCATGCTTTAAACCATGTCCAAGAGTACTTTATGATATACAAGATATAGTGTACACACTTTTTATTGCACATATAAAGGACATTAACTTTTTTGTAATTTTAAAAGATAGGAAAAGGTTTTTTAATAAGAATATGCACCCATCCACACAGCCAATATATATTGACAGTCCCTTTTTTTTCTCTCAGTCACATTCTCATTTTCCTTCAGTTTTATTTGTGTTTGTTTTGTGTTTGTTTTTGTTTTTTTTATCTTGTGATTTTCCCCCACCTAAACGAAGTACTTACTTATTTGTTATTTATATAAATCGATTGAATATAAATATTCGAACGAATATCAATACAGTAATTAATGATCATTTTACTTCTTATCGGAAGTAAGGAATCACGGTATTCATCCTGGATGGAGAACCACCATTTTGAATGGGAAAGCGTGTAGAATTATTTGCAGTCGATGAAATGCACACGGCGAGAAAGGGAAGGGTTCCCATTACACAAGTTTTCTCTCGAAGTGAGCAGGGTGCTGTAAATCTCACAAGAATCGTCCAATCTGATAATTTGTATAGGAAATACACCTATTTATTTGCAATCGATTGATGCGAAGTTTGAAAAAATCCTCTTACATAATGAACCGGTATATCTAAAAGGGGTCCATCCCCCTTACGGTCTTGAATGTTCTTCCTGTCAATTGATATGCATTGTATCTACTTGCGTAACAATATCTTCGTATTGCATATATTACATGAATTGCATCCAAGTAAAATTCACTTAACAGAAATGTTGATGAAGGTTTGGCTAGGAATATTTCTATGGATCAAGGGCACGTTACCAAGAAATATGTCGTTCAGGTATTATATGATTATGTAAATCTTGCAAATTCTAGTTTGTTTTCCATTTTCATCACCCACATGCACCACTAATTAAATCTTGTCCATTAAATATGGTCACTATATGGTTTTATCAGCCATCAGTCAATTAACACCCAATAATTAATAGATACACGTAGACAGTAATATATATTGGAACAAGAGGCAAACATTAAACATTTTTATCCGAATATACAATACTAATTTATGTACATGTACATGTAGATATATCATGACTGATTCACTGAAATAATTTAATTGAAGAATTTACAAAACAAAATGTTTTCTCGAGGTTTTCTAAAAAAAAAAAAAAAAAAAAAAATGAGTCTCTCCGAGCCTTAGCAACTAAGAAAGTCTGCAGACTCAGAACTATACTAATATCGAAACTGGTAGATAAGAAGTCTAGAAAGAAAAAAAACCAAAATAATCATTATGTAAGAATAAATAAATAGGCGATGTATCGAAAGTTCTTCGGTTCCCTCTCGGGGAAATCCATCTCTAAAATCATTGCAATACATTCAAATTTTTGAATTACAGATGTCAACCAAAAAGCTATTTGTTCTTCATAACCTTTTTGATAATATTGAGAACTTTCCTCTTTTATCATATTATGTATCTACTTAATTTGTCGGTTTGATACAGTAAAATAAGGTCAAAGGGATGTTTGCTGGTTGCGGAACCTACTACGTATATACTGAATTTAGACTTATGCGGAATCACTTTCCTATTAACTTATAACGACCTCTTTTATTGGTCAGTTGGATTATGACACGAATGAAAAAAGTATCTGCTTACTTTTCAAAAGTAAGCCGATACTTTTTTCTGTATGCATAAAGTTTATCTATCGGCTTACTTTTCAAATGCAAGCCGGTACTTTTGAAAAGTAAGCCGATAGAAATATCCCTATTATGACACAAACCGCCACTGATATATGTTGACTTGAGTTATTATGACCCAGGTGTCTTATACTGTGTTTTGCTTGGGAAGCAACCGTCTACAGAACTTGTTAAATTTGAACTGAACGATTCCGCACATTGTGATTCACGCATGTGGTTCGATCTGCTGCAGACTATAACCGTATCTTAAATTCTATATTAAGGCGATCTTGAGCTCGACTGCTACAAGCGTATTTGTCAGCAATATATGGTGCTGAAATGTATCTGATGCCTAATATTACTGATAGTATTGCATATTTTGTTTTTACACTTATTCCCCCCCATTTTGATATTTTGATATAGTGTATAACTGCTCATCTTTTGTGTTCAAGTGCATATTGCTCGATATTCTTGTATATACTTACGCATGTTGTAATCTCTATTAGAGGAGACATGAATGATTATTAGAAATTGATTTACTAATATTAGAAAATGGATTTGTTGTATTCAATTACGATTTTTTAATATTAGAAAATCATTTTGTAATATTTAAATGTGACTGATTCTGCAATTATATTGCAAAGAGATTTTTTAATATTACAAATACATGTTCTAATATTACAAATTCAATTTGAAATATTACAAAATGTGTGATACTTTATTATATTACTCAATCAGGAATTTTCAATATTAGAAAACGATTTTTTTAATATCAAAAAATTAAATTTTTAATATTAAAACATATTTTCTTATATTAAAAGAATGATTTTGTTATGTTAAAAATTATTTTTCTAATATTATAAAATATTGATTTTTGTCCACTTTGGCTTGCCCATCCTCCCAAGTCAGGGTTTTGAGCCCACCCTCGCTCCCTAAAACCCCTGACATCACTCATTCATATTTAGCGGGTATCGTCCAGCGCCATCTAGTGAGTTACTTAAATTTAAACGGATCCAAAATCCAATCAAATCACTCGTAATAGAAACTCTTCGATATAACTTACAAAATTGCTACTCATGAAGTCATTTTTTTTCAGTGAAGATTCTTTTTTTGCTCATATTGCATTATTTGTGACATCATACGACTTTCAGGCACGAGACCGCAATTTATTTTCAAGTGCATTTCAATATACACATTTGAGCAGATTAAAAAATTTCCACCGGCGCAAACTGAATAAAACTTCTCTGGCCTACAGATATGTACAAACAGGATTTTATATATAAATTGTAGAAAATTTTACCATCATTTTCTGAAATTAATACATATAATTCCGAGATAGGGTAAACATGACAAATGAACTGAGTTAAAAGTCCTAAATTTTAACCTTCTTCCACTGAACCAAATCACAACTTTTAGTCAGAATTGATTAATGAAAAAAAAATCCCATGTAATTTTAACCTATTTTCTACCAATTAGAGGCAAAACTTCAGCAAATAAGTTTCCAGAAAAAATATGAAAAAATGTGGAAGGTACCTACTACCAAAGTTGGAACTATATTCATATACAACGAAAACCAAGGGGAATTAATTGTGTTCTCGGACCTTCAGTTACTATATCGGATCGTCCATTACCCCGTATTAGGTTTTACCTTTCCACAGACGTTTTATGTTAAATCGATTTTCATTGGTGCTTCGCACGCGGATAAGCAACCAATCGGAATTGGCTGAACGATACCAGCTAAATATGAATGAGTGATGTCAGGGATTTGAGGGAGCGAGGGTGGACTCAAAATCCTGATTTGGGAGGATTTGGCTTGCCATACTTTCTGGCTACACAGAAATAATAAAAATTAAAAAACTCCGAAAAACCTCGAACGGACAAAGCGGAAGAATCTGTTCGAAATTTGTTCGATCAATATCCTAAAATTATATGGTTGTTTATAATTGAAACTGGTATAATTACTTTTTCTCAGCTTTTCATTTCGCGCCAAACTTCTTGGTAGAGTTATTGTTATTTATTTCTTGTTATATCTAACTGCTTTTTAGTTTAAACATATTTATTCAGAAAAGAAAAGCAAGTACATATGTGACTAAAATGCAGTTTATTTATTAGATATCAATTGCAGATTACTAAAATGCTCAAATTCATAATAAGATATCCATTTGTTTGGTTTAGAGTCGGAAACATTATTGGAAATCATCACTTCACACTTGCGGTTGTTATAGACGCTTTATCAGTTTCTGGGTATCGACGAGGTATGCGCTTTAGGTATATAAAGTGGCATTTCATCGCAAATTTGGTTCAGTTTGTTGGTAACAAGATTAAAATTATTAAAACCGAGAGAAGCGAAAATTGAAAGACAGAGATAGCCGAGAAGTAAGTTTGGTAAACTAAAGCCTAGAAGTTCCAGTTTAATTTTGAAGCTTGTGGTTTACAAGCAAGCAGTTTCAAGAAGGTTTTAGGATAGTTGCATACTACTGGGTTGTTCGATACTGTAATTTCTCTAGGTTGGGAATGGTCGCAGTCCCTTAAACAGTTGGTTTGTACATTTAACTATTTATGGGCTTGCTTGAAACATAGTATTTCAAAGACTAGGTGTCTCGGAAGCTAGGTGTTCCGAGACTAAGTGTCTGGGGAGCAAGTTGCTCCGAGACTAGGTGTCTCAGAAACAAGGTGTAATGGAACTAGGTGACCCGTTAGCTAGATGCTTTAGGGTTAAGGCTAAGTGGTTAGTTGATTTGCTTGGTATATGCGTTTCTTGTTTAGGCTTCAGGTTTTATTGGTAGGCCGGTTAATTTAGAACAATCTATGCGTCATAGATATTGAAGCACCTCCGATTCTGTGAAAACAGATACGAACGGCATTTCAACTTATTTTGAATTTGATGAGTATCCAAACACGCCGAAAACGTCACACAAGTACAAAGTATTTTAAAACATAACAACAAAACACAACTGACAGGATCTGGAAACATAACAACAGAACATTACTGAAAGGATCAGGAAACAAGCGTCTGCGCTTTTACAAGTCCACCTCCACTTTTATACTCACAAGCAATGTGTACTTCAAATGCACGCTCTGACAGCATACTATAATATAGTAAGAAATAAATTAATAAATATTAAAATGAAAAAGTGGGTTTTAAGTCAGTTTTGTTGAATCCTTTGCTCATTAGAACAAATTTCTGTACCGTCAAACAAGTGTGAATATTTTGCTCATTATAAAACTAATCTGAACCAAACAGGAGAAAATCAGTGTTTAAAACTGAATTTTAGCGCCACCTGGTGGATGGAACTTCTTTGATACGGATATTACTACATTTTCGGCATTTTTTCA
This sequence comes from Perna viridis, assembly GCA_037379345.1. Classification (NCBI taxonomy): domain Eukaryota; kingdom Metazoa; phylum Mollusca; class Bivalvia; order Mytilida; family Mytilidae; genus Perna; species Perna viridis. Next base: position 4,514,152 of record CM074520.1, read on the forward strand.
ATAAGAAATTCTCTTACATTTTTTTTTGTGTAGCGGAAATTGCCGAGTAGTTCCAATTGATTAATAAACATGTATGTAATATAGACGTGTTTGTTGTTGTTGTTCCATTACACTAGTTATCTGTGGAAATATGTACCAAAATACTTCGTTTACATCTTACAAAATGGCAACTACAAGATGATACCAGCAAAGCCATACTTTCATTTTACAAAATTAGAAGAGATGCCTGTACTCTGTAGTTGAACAGGAATTAGACGTTGTAAAACCTTGGTTATACATTTTGTTCAAATCAACAGGCCCAAAACGATACTACCAACCGATTGCTTACATGTAATTTAATATTTAAATAGCTGTTATGTTATATTTTTAGTGGTAGTCAGACATTTTTGAACTGTTACGCCAGGGCAATCAGCACATGTGAAGAGGACAAAAGGAAATACAACCCATTGGTGATGGAATATATCACTGTTAAATCTGTCTTAACAGGTTGTTGTGCAAACAGAAAAAGTAAATATTTTACCACGAGCTTCCATCAAAATTTAGAATGCGAACAATAAGATGTAGATGCAGATCAGGCCTGCATTTCGTAAAAATTCTCAGGTTGAGAATCCCTTCTACTACTTGAGATTTTCCTCAAATCTTTTGTTTTAAGTGATCTAATTGGTCGAAAATTTAGTTGTAGAAGTATTTGGAGGAAAACCTCAATTTGAGATATTTTATGAAACCACGTCATGTTTTGTGAACTTAATTGCACAATATGTATGCATTTGTGGTCTCATAAGTTTCATCTAAGTTTATTTAGATTTAATATTCTTATATTTTATGTAAGATACAACATGTATTCATGCATCACATTAGGGGGAGGTGGAGGGTGCATGCAATTCAAAATAATGCGCCATGATTGTAAGTTTGGCGCATAACAATATTTCGGATTAAAGTATTGGCATTGGATTGTTCTACAACTGCAATAATCCCCTTTGTAAAGTGTGTACACTTGTCCATGAATTCTCCATCATTTGTTTTATAGATTAGCGTACATTATTTTTTTGATAATTATGGATTTATTTTTTTCATATTTTCTACCAAAAAAGTGTTATTGTAATACTTTTCTGCTAATACGCTTTTATTTTTAAAAGCATTAACTTAAAAGTTAGGAGACGTCAAACTTTCCCGACGATTGAGTTAGGCTAAGCGTAATGATCTCTCTTTAGTATTAGTTATGTTTTGTAGAGTTTAGTGATGGTAAGATGTGCCTTGGTGACTTGTATAAAGACATTCATCAAATCATCCGCCTATATTGCTTCAAAAATGCTGAGATCACCAAAACCTCTACCAGCGCAGTGGCAAATGGAAATTGGACTGAATTCTGCAGGTTATTATATAAATTATCACTGTTGGGCCATTCGTATGATACGTCCAACACTGATTTTCATACAAAGGCGCACCCAAGCTCGCTTTACGGAGCTTTTCGGGGGTAAATGGTTGAATCGTAAGAAAATCACTGAAACGTGACGTTGGGCACCCTTCTCTGGACAGTAGGCGCATTTACTTATAGTTAGACGCAATTTCAATTTTCGATACAGTTTCGCCATTAAGTTATCAGTATTTTACAAATGGGAAACAATATAACGACCAGAAGACTTGCGGTTCCATAGAATAGCGCCTTTAAGGTCAAAGGGTAAAAAAGCGAAACAGTGAGTGCGTCGGAAAAAAAGAAATTTTGTATTAGTATACTGATCTAAAAATTCTAAGTTATATAATGTTTCATGAGTCGATAAAACACGCCTTTGAGCTACATGTATTTATAAACTAAAGGCCACACCCATAATTAGTGGACTATTTTATTGAAAAATAAGTATTGCTTATTTTTTAAAATTTGTATCTAAAAATAAAGTGTTTTAAAATAAAATAGGAATAAGACAGAGAAATATCGTTTACACGCGCTTCGAATTTAATGGAAAAGTGCTACGGTCAACGCTTTTACATACCAATTAAACATAAAAAATGAAACATTCAATTCTTAATTGAAATTCTATTTAAGAGATATTTCATGACACTTGAATATTTAAAGGTAGGCCTAGGCTTGTTATAATATTTTTATCAAATATTGAGAATGATATGTACTACATGTATGAAGATACCACTCGAATGATTATAAGGTGTTAGTATTTACAGTACTCGAATTTTTGAAACATCTCAAATTAATTCATGTACACAACTTTTCGATGTCTAAAGTATTGAATGAGTTGCGGATTTGTTTTCATGTTGGAGAACTTCAAGTCTTGGGTTTTTAGCACTAGTTTTTAAGCAGTTTAGTTCGTCTATATTTTGGCGGAGGGAAAGATATGTGGACAATTTTATAATAAAACAAGACATTGGAGTATGAAACAGAGTGAAGCGATTTTCTAATGTTTTCATTGGTGGTTTTCTCTAATTAGTTGATTTAAGCATCGCCCCAATATGACGTGTGTTAGTGGAACATTCTCCATTAGACCGTCGACTTAAAGTATCTGTTGTATCGGGTTCGATCCCGGTTGATTGTTGAGTACAATTTGCTCTATCTTTACACTTGTAATAGTAAAACTGTTAAATAACGTTTCTGTATTCAGTAGCCAGATTTACAAGTAGGTTTATATATTCAACGCACTCCAAACATGTACAAGTACGTTTTCAAGTATATTAAAAGTGAAAAAAAAAAATGAAATATGAAAATGGTATCAGCCTCGAAAATGATGTGATACTAGGATAAACTAAAATGTTTTGATTTCTGCATTTTTTAGGTTTCCAATCAAGTCATACACAAATATAGTTAAATAAGTTTTCATTTTCAGCCAGATAGACGAATGTAACAACTGTATACAGGGATTGATATATCCATTCAACTGTTCAACTGAATATCACGAAGTTGCCCAGCATCTACTGTATGGGGCAATGCCACCGTTCTGTTGGAACGACACCGACGCCTTTCTTTGGATTGAGCAGTATGGATATGGATCGAACAAAGCGGAAACCAATTTCTTTTGGCCATTTTGGGTTCTGATACTACATGTACACTCAATATTTTATGCTATATAAATATATATATGACTGATGTGTTCGATGTGTATTTTACATATTTTATAATTTAAGCATACTACATGCATCACCTGATGGTATGTAGAATCATAAAAGAATGTGATGTTGTTAAACAAAATCAGACCACTTGTATTAAAATTATCGATGCTTGCAGATATCAGTTAATACTTTGTGATGTTTTATTTCGTGGATTAATAAAACAAAGATCTACAATTCTATGGAATTAAACATTCCCACGTTAAGTCTCGCTTTGGCTTATTTGACAAAATGAATACAAGATCTCTCAGGAGTGGATCCAAGTACTTTGAAAAGGGATTCCTCAGAATGAAGGAGTGGATGGTAGGATAATATTTGCCATTTTTTGTACATTTTACGAATGAAAAAAAAAATTCCAATAAAAAAGGGGGTGCCAACCCCAACATCCCCACTGGATTTGCCAATGTCTCTACAGTGTATTGTTTGTTTATATTTATATTGTGTGATGTACAATACATAAGTACACTTATCATAATGTGCCTTATTTGTTTTTCCTACTAGTATACACTACTCACGACAATAATTAGAAAAGTTTTCGATTAACCGATCTCGTCTAGCATTCGACTAAGAGATTAAATAATTTGAAAATTCAGTATTTGTAATGTTTGTTACATATTATTGGTTCTGCATATTTGGGATTGGGCCGCATCATATTTGGGATTGGACCGCATCATATTTGGGATTGGGCCGCATCATATTTGCACATTTTCTTTGTTTGCTTCCTTGCTTGTTGCACTTTTGTAGTGCGTTGGTTTGTTGCCAGTGTTGATGTCATACATGGACATGTCAAACATAAAGACACTTATATTGGAGGTTTCAGACTTGGGCTTCCGACTAACTACATTATCGATAATTTTGTCAGCAATCACCGTTCAAATTTCGTTATGCTAAATTTCATTAGACTCAACCTGCATGAATTATTAAATTGTTCCGCTTAACAACTCAAAGTTGACAGACAGACGTAAGTCTTTGTTAATGTGTTGTGTCCGCTTTCAACAAAAGAAATAATTCTGGATTGAAGAAGTATTATTTCTTTTTATTTCAATTAACTCTTTTGTATGCCACCCAAAAGTCTATCCGAACGCCATAATTAGAAAAAAAAAGTATCTTTATACTAGCCTTTTGTTGGGATCAAATATTTTTCTTTATACTTTAACAAAACGTTTAGATGTGAGCTAAAACAGATTAACATTTTACTTTGTTAAAGATACGAAACTAGTACAGATTCTTACTCAGTATTACTGGTTAACTTCCTGTCTGAATTAGATCAGGCTCTCGGTGCTTCCAAGTTCAAAATATTACCACTATGAGGACTTTGTCATCTGTCAAGTATACCTCGGTATTTTAAACCATTTGATAAAATTTAAAAGAGAAACACTGCAGTTTTAAATAAAAACTAAACGTTGTACCGTCATTGCTTTAAAAGGGTAAAATAATTATTGCATTAAAAAAAAACCCTGATACATTTTTAGTAAGGAAATCCATCAACGACATTTACAAAATACTGAAGCTCTTGAGAATTCCGCCGTGACCATTATCTTTCATGACGTTAACCTTTGAAAGGGAATGTTGCTCTTACATTACAAGTCATACTAACTATACTTGTCATGAGCATATTTAAATCGGTACTGAATAATTTTGTTACAGCTTGTCTTGTATAAACAAACAGGTACGGTGTATATGATTGCATTACATTACGTGTCCAATAACTTTACATTTTGCCGATATTAAAAGTTCTAATTATTGTTGTAATAATTTCCATGTAATAAGTTTTATTTGGAAGAAGCATACCAAGGCAAACTTTCCAATTTATGACGTGTAATGATATGCCATTATTATTATTACGGATCTGTCCTAATACCGTTTTGACAACGCAATCATCATTAACAACTCATCCATGAAGTACGATAACGATTTTTACCATTCACTGTAAAGTTTGATGGTGTTTGTATGCAAATGTAACGAAATCTGTTGGTTTTATTGTGAATTCTCATCTGTCTAATTCTTAGTATGAGACGGAGATGACAATAATTTGACGTAAACTTTATGATGAGCTGAACGATTTATGACCTTAAAAATTACTCCCAATGATAATCAGACGTGTTCGGACATACAGTAAGACGTTTATAAGATGGTTTTATGTGCTCCAATTAAACACATTCATTCCAGTAGAAATCCGACCAATGCCTGAAATGGTAAAATATTAGCTCTTACAAGAATAGCTTTTAACAAAATTCCTAGGTCATTCGCTTGGTTGTGTTTCCTAAAAATCTCTTTTTTGATCTATTTGTTTAAAAAATAGCAAACATTTTTTTTATCCTTATATTTAGAAGTGTTTTACATGTTCCGTACATGTGAATTCTGTAAATAGTTTCTAGAGAAATTCTAGCTATTTTTGGCATGTTCTCCAGTTCTTGTTTTAAATGTGCTGTGTGTCTTTTTAGTACTTACAAATTGCATTATTACATTTAAAAGTATAGTTGAATTACTAAATTTTTTGCCTGTATTTTTATACAGAAAACTTTATACTTACAAGACAACTTCTACCGAAAATTTAATATATAAATCTTTGCACATTTTACTATATTCTTTAAAAATACATTTGAAATTCTACAAAATTAATGTATTACTTTTTCATACATGTAGCTGGTGTTAAAAGACAATAAACCTAATTAGCATATGCCTTTTTATTGCAGTGATTGGTTGTTCACATTCTACGACTTCAGCGATGACTGTTTTTACAACAGTGTAAATTCCATGTACAAATCGTTAACAATATGGCTACCTTTGCTTCCACAAAAGATAGAACCGTTTAGAGGCTTAAAACGGTATTTTCTGCTTTATTCCGTTCATTTTTCGGCATCGTATATTCGAAACAACAATTTTGAAAGAATACAATTACCAGTAGCCTGTAAATACTTTGAATATTGAAACTGACAACCATGTCACGTTGTTAGTTGAATATCGTCATTTGCAATGTCGATTTCGGATGTCAATTTCACTGAATAAGAGTCTAAAAGAAAAAAGAAAAATGTATTTCAAATTGTTAGGGATTGGAATTATAAGGAATAAACACTATTTTTATAGAATTTATCTATATATAAAATCGGACCATTCACTCACAAACCTGACATTATTTGCTTTGTGAGTGAATCGCCCGATTTTACACTTGATAAATTCTACAAAAACTAATTAATCCTGTATCAACATATTATTTTTTTTTTCAACTTTAGACAGACTTTAATAATAATAAATATATAAAAATAGGAAAACGTCAAAGATTATGTAAAATAGTTACAATGAAATGCTGTTGATTGGCGAAGTCAACGTTAATAAAAATGACTGAAAATTTTCGCTACATAAAGTGGTAATCAGTGGTGTACTGATAGTACTAACACTTTCGAAAAACTACTCTCAGTTTTAAGAATGATTTGTCTATTGTTTGTCCACCGTTGATTTGTTAAAACAATCCACAGTTTTAACAATAGGTTGACGACACAACAATGGTTTTAAGTTATTAAATTTGGTATGATAATATGTAGCCAGCTAAAGGCCTCTAATGCCCATTTATACGGAGATACAAGTTGCACTGTGTTATGCAAAAATACTACCATATAAACACTAATTTTTAGGTGTATCATGCGTCTTTTCAAAGTTTCCCAATTTTGGAATAGAACATGTTCTTAATGCTATTCTTTGACACAAATTTCAGTTCATAGAGGTCACATCAACAGTAAGTAAAACACTTGTCAAGCACATGGTAATTTATAATGAAAAATCATTTTTAATTCCATTAGGATATACTGCTAATAAATCTTGTATAATGCACGATAAGCATCGTACGAATTTCTTCGAGCTATGCACGGCCTAACCTATATTCTACCGACTATATTTCCTCTTAACTGATGTTATGTCGATACAATTATAATATAAACAGGAATTATAGCTCTTTCTTCATCAAGGATATCCATTTTGTCGGGGAAAACGTAACGAATTTTGCCTATGCAACTTGCAATTTGAAATATTGTGTAGACGTGTTTGTATCGTGATACAAAAGTTACATGTATGCAACTTGTATAACCGTGTATATGGGCCTTTACACGTTGATACAGGTTTCATGCAAATTTCATCATGCAACAAATGATGTCGTGTAAACAGTTATTTCTAGTTACTTCAATCTGCATGCTAATCATTTTGAGATAGAACATATTCTATTCTGTGATACAAGTTTCTCTGACCAATCATGATCAAAAGCCAGAGTTTTCATTCCATAGATGTCACAACATCAACAGGCAATAAAAGCAAATAGTAAATATGACTGATCGGAAAAAAAGAAAACGTGGAGAAACAGTTTCGACAAAAGAACAAATGGAGACATTTATGAGCAACTCGGCTTGTGTTTCCAGAAAAGCAGAGGACGCTTACCCTATAACGGTGCACATGGTCCATGCTCCAAAGTTTTAGTGGAGTCCAAGTTGCTCATTTACTTTTGTTACTTTGTATGTTTTATATTGTTTATTATTTGTTCTGGTCTTTTTCCCTGGACTACATTCTTTAGATTTCCGCTAGAATCTTGGTTCCCTTGATTACTCTTTATAGGATTTTAATCTATATTAGCATACGACTGAATTTTGGGACATTTCAAGTCTTATGCAAAGCCGCTACAATTAGACTAATATATACAGGAATTATACTTTCTTCACCAAGGAAATGGACAGAACGTAATTAAATTCAATCTGAAATACAATGCAAACTTGTTTTTATCATAATACTGAAGTTGCATCATACAAGTTGCATGCAACATGTATCACCGTCTGAAAAGGCCTTATCTGTCAGTACACAATTATCTGCGTCTGGAAGACAAAGTGTCTAAATTGAGGATTTTTTTCTGAAAAGAATATACTTAAATCGCATTAATAAAGTTTCCAAAAAAGTAGATAAACATAAAAAGGGAGTTTTTCATTGATTTTTAGCTGTTAGAGAAGTCGACACACGAATAAAGATAATGTATTATAGCTAGGTTCTCTCTGTAGTAAATTTCAGATAACTCCTTTTTATATTTATTTTTGTTCTTTATATTTAAAAAGGTGGACCGTTAAATATCAACACTAGAATTCATTTAAAGGAAGAAAAACTCTACATAGCTGTACGTAGAATTAATTAACAATCAATAGTTGTTGAAATTCGAAGTTTTCATTGAAGAACACTTTATATACGGTATTTGTAGTCAAAAGTAGGATGTATTATTTGATTTTATTATTAATTCGGAGAGGCTACGGTCATTATAGTAGAAGTATCACCACAAGTATGGATGTATTCATAAAAATGGAGTCGGAAGCAAAGTTTGTCAGAACTAACGTTCCGGTCTATATTTACACCCACTGTAACATGTATTTATTTTATTTACACCTCATTTCCAGACATCATGTCTTAAAAGTTAAATCAATTTAAAGTCAGATTAAGATAAAAGTACAAAGTAAAGCTGCAATCCATCAAAACATTTGTCGCCGTCTGGTACAAACACTAAAACGGTAGTGACGTATATAGAATAAAACTGTTTTGGAAGTATATTGTGTATATGGTATACAATGGTTTACGTACAAGTAGAAATGTCATGCGACCAAAAAGATTTTCTTATAAGCCAAGAGACTTTGAACTTTAATGATGGTTTGCTGATTACTGATAGAATATGTTAGGAAGTATTGAGAACATATAAATGGCATTAAAATGTGCTGTCACCAATGATTAAAATGCGATAGCGGCTATTCTATGCTTCAGAGGATCTCATAGTACTATGCATTTGCAAAGAGTGATCAAAGGAACCAAGGTTATAGCGGTAATCAAAAGAAAGTAATCCAGGGACAAAGACTAGACATAGAAAACAGACATACACAACAAAGAACATGAAGTAACCAAAGTCATGCCTACAAAGTAAAAAAAAATCAAATGAGCAACTCGGACTAAACTAAAAACCGGGAGCACGGTGCAAACAAATGAAATGCAATAATTAAATATTGAAAAGTTGACGTAAAACACTATGTTATACATGCATGTCTAAGTTTCGTTTTCTAGTCTTGAATGAATTCCCTACATTTTTGTCAATTTATGGTAACATCATCTACATTATAACCAGAAATAGAACCAATGATATATGTTATTAGGTTGTTACAGGTTAGAACAGTTGCTCCCTAAAATATATCAAAGACTGAAGTCTTCAAAGTCTCTAATCGTCAAAATATTCTATGCCACTGATTTTGACACTGTGAAGTCAGCCTCTTATCTTGACCTACACTTAGATATCAGTGGTAAAGGAAAACTATTGACCAAACTTTACGACAAACGTGATGACTTTTCATTCAGAATTGTCAACTTTCCTTTCATCTGTGGCAACAGCCCTTCAGCACCTGCGTATGGAGTGTTCATATCACAACTCATACGTTATGCCCGAGCTTGCCGAAACTACGCAGACATTTTGTATCACACTAGAACTCTAACAAATATGCTTCTGGAACAGGGTTATGTTGCTACAAGATTGAAGTCATCACTACTGAAGTTCTATGGTCGTCATCATGAACTCGTGGATCGTTATGGTGTATCCATCAGCACCATAAAAACTGATTTATTCAACGGGTCATAGTTTTCCTTTCCTCGTTTGTCTACCCCGGACTTGACTTTTTATGAGCAACTCGGCGGGTGTTTCTAGAAAAGCAGAGGACGCTTACCCTACCGGTGCACCTGGTCCATGCTCCCAGTTTTTTTAGGAGTCCGAGTTGCTCATTTGCTTTTCGTATGTTCTTTGTTGTGTATGTCTGTTTTCCATGTCGGGTCTTTGTCCCTGGATTACATTATTTTGTTTACCGCTATAACCTTGGTTTCCTTGATTACTCTTCAACATCCGAAATGGCACGAATGTAACATGCTGCAAAATCGGATGACTTCCGTTAGAGTTTTGGTTCCCTTGATATGATTACTCTTTCGTAACCGTGATGACCCGAATGTTTTCAATCTAAACAAATGGTTACCAGGAACCAGATTAAACAACTGGTAATGGCTATATTTACACAATGTATATATTGGGCCCTGATAATGTATATGATATTTATACAGTCAATTGTAACAAGCCCTTGTGTCTAATTCGGAAACTGGGTAATTTTCAATGCTAAACCGATCATTTCATCTTTTAATGTAAACTTCACTTTCTCATACAAGCAAAAAAAAATACTTTGAACAAATGTGTATGATATTTAAGAGGTACATTTTGATCTCGTATGAAGCCGGAACTACAAAGCTATAGCGGTAAACACGGCACCGATCAGCTGCTTAATGTGAAGTAGTAATATATAATTATGCAAATCATTTGCAAAAGTAAAGTAATGAACTTACGAGTGCCAGAGATCGCTAACAATATCAGCGACTTAATAACGAACCATACAGAAAGCGTCGTTATTCGTTAAAAGATTGTGTCCTTTTGTAAAGAGTTTCACTGCATATATAACTCAAGTTAAAATATTTTTATATCATTAAACATAAGATTTTTAACAACATATTTTGAAATTAATTACATTTATACAACATTTAGTAGGTTTACATGCACAGTAAACTAGTTTTTCAATTTTGGAGGGAAATACTCCATATAATTTAAAGAAAATGATACGTTTTTTGACTAAATGAAGAAACGAAAAGAAGAAAAAGCCTTTAAAACTTAGGATGTAAAAATTCAAATTGCATTAGGACATTTCACGTGTGTTCTTGTGTAAACATTTGGTTTGTCCTTGTAATAAAATCTAATGACATTTGGTAATGTTGCTCCCTGTCCTAAACCACACATTTCAATATACTGCATACTTACAGTGTGAGATTGTATTACATTGTAGAGATAGTATATTAACGGCATTCTAGTTCTTTAATAGACGCTGAGACAATTGATAGCCCCTCGGGAGGGTAGGAAGCAAAGTCATAAGTAATGATAAAGTATGTTAAATAGAGTTATAAATGGAGTTTGGACATGTTATTGGTCCTCAGTGCCATTGTTGGTCCCTTAATTGGGAAGCGTCATGGACGAAGACATATGGAAAAACTGTAAAATTATCTTTGACTTAAAACTAGAGAGACAAGCACTAATAAATGTATTGGTACGTTGTATCCCGATCTACATGAGAGAAAATGGCATTCGATTAATCAGACGAAAATCAAATCTTTTCTTCATATACGAAAAAAACACAGACTAAAATTTCCGCGAAAGAGACAGAGACGATTGTCTGTCGTGATGACAAGAAAATATTGCTAAGGTATATTATATTTCAACAAATATACTAGAAAGAGAAAGTAGCCAAAATGTTTTGACGAGCAAGTCAAACGCATTCAGCATGAACAAATCAATACTAATATAGTTCGATGTTTGTTGAATTTCAAATTTTTGTCCAAGTATAGTTAGGTAATAACAATCTACATTTTGTCATGTTTATGACTTATTAGCACTTTAAGGTTCCAAAAACCTACCCGACAGATAGACAATGTACTCCTAGAGAACAATTACATTAATCTTATAATAACTGGGTCAAACAAGCAAGCCTATAACTCTCGTTATTAGCTTACACGGAAGGCGTTTTACAAGGCAGAGAAATCTAATAATTGTTCATAACCTTTTTTCTAATTGCTCGAAATGATTGAAAAACGGAACTCTTATTTTCACCCTGAGAATACATAAACGAATTACACAAGTTTAATAGATCTTTAATTTCCAGAATTTGTTCAAGGAAAATTACCCAACTCATCCCTTTAAAAGCAAAGATTAATTTACTATGTTGTAATCTCTCTGCGTCTGAGAAATGTTTTATAGTTGAAACAAACGCCTACTGACCTGAAGTTTCCAAACAAAAGATATGTCAAGATCGTGAAAATGAATCTTACCCTTGTAAAATACTAGCATTTTTAACATAGTAGTCAAAGAGCATATTCTACGAAAGTGTGTTTATAAGTCACAAATTATACAATTGTACAAAAACAACATAAGAATCGTAAAATATGCTAGAAAATGTTCAATGTCAAAGTACGTTGCACAAAGTGTATGATATAAATAATTCGATTATTGCTCCCAGTCAGGCAACATTTGTCACTGCTTCTTCTGACAAAAAAACTAGCACATCCAGTACTTTGATAGTTTACTGCGATTACTTTGGGAGCAACTACTGTCAGTAGTAATGGAAGAACTATGTGAAAATAAAGAGTAATCATGATACCAAAATTACCGAATTGAAAGACAAAAGTAAAAATAAAATAGTCAAAAGTCTGTAAAACTAATGAAAGAGTAATCAAGGGAACTAAGATTCTAGACAAACAGAAAGGATAAGGCGATTCAAAATACATGTACCAGCGTATACCTATTATAAATTAAAACAGTCAATACTTTCAGAGGTCAACATAAGGTTTTCAAGATACTCTATTGGAAAGGTCGTCAAGACAATCTATTGAAATTCCTTATGCACATTCTTCACTTTTCCTAGTTGAACAGTTATGTAATAATGATTAATTTATACACATTTAACTGCTGTTTTATGCGTTATACATATTTATACTGTTTTACTATTGTACTCTTAGTAGATGGTTTTGAAAAAAAGCTCAATCTAGTCATTAACACATATTAATGTAATAGCTATGTTGTATCTTAAATATATTGTAGATAAGGTATCCAACACGTGGAAACACGCCTTAATGTCGAAATACAGTTTAACAATGAAACCTCACACCAAGTTGTTTAATGTGAAAGTAATAATACGAGATAAGGAGTGAAAAACTGTGAACACCCTCTAGTCACTATGAAAGTGCCTTGAGCTGACATTTGTCACCCCATTGGGGTTGTTGTTTCTTTGGCATACTCACCATAGTCATTTTCGTTATATATTGAAGTAAAAAAGGGACAGATATTGAGTAGAACAGAAATCGCTTTACCCCATTTCCATTTCTACTATAATCCAGTGAGGACTCCCTTATCTTGTGATATGAAACTAGTGTTATCAAATTAGTAAGCAAACTCATTAAAATTCCTGATCCAAATGAGACACAAAAGAGCCGACCGGAGTTTGTTAATCACATCATAGTACATTATGAATGTTTTGGTTGAATTTGACAAAAATAATTACAAAATACTTGTAAACAGTAAATCATTTCATCTTTAGGGTATAGTACAGAATGTTAGTTAACGTCAATAACAATCAAGTCATCTTTTTCCGTACACCAACTGCTTAATTATATTTTCTGATAGAATCAAGTAACCAAGAATTGCTATTTTACAATGAATTTGGCATCATATCAATTATATATTGCGATGTTGAAAAGCGTTCATTGTTTTATCTTAAAATCACTAACTTCTTCATATGTTTGACATAAAATAAATGAACATTTTATAACCATTTAATACGCGAGTAATTCATTGATTTCAATTAGACATTTTATTGAAGACAAAACAAAAATGAATAATGAAAACTAATCGTTTCGACAACTGAAGAAGTCTACACATACAACGATCAAGAATTGTCGTTGATTGCTTTTTAATTGTTTCAGAAGATAAAAAGAATTGGTACGGTGATATATATGAATTCGGTTGACTTAATTGTTTATACTTGTTTACTTTTAGTTTCCCTAAAAGACGCGTACTAGTTTACATATGTTCATAGCGTTTAATATTTCAGATATGGTTAATATAGACATATTATCCTTACAATAGGCTGCCTTCACGAAATAATTATTTTCATGTATGTGTTCTCTCTATAATCTTTTTTCTTGCTTTCCAAATTACATTAAAAAATACTTTTGAAATATACATACCAAAATCTGTATCACATGGCGCATGTGATTAATATTGTGACATATTCCGTACATAATATCTATATATATAAAGGTCTGAGAAACTCCCAACGATGTTAGAACTGTCAAATTTGCGATGCAAATATTTGGTCGTTCCCTCCGCGGGACTCGAACTCGTACTGCTGTGACATCTATGGCAACACCGCCTGCACAAAGTCCAGCGCCCTAGACCACTCGGCCAGCTAGGCTATATATATATATATATATATATATATATATATATATATATATATATATATATATATATTTAGATTAAAATATACCATTTTTTGTATGTGTTTAAACCATATACCCTATATTATACCTCAAGACATATATCGCATACCGTATAACACACTTCTAGACATATATCGCATACCCATATATCACACAACTAGACCTATATCGCGTTCCCTATATCTCACCCCTAGACCTATATCGCATAACCTATATCGCACCCCTTCACGGACCATCCTTGAAATATATTTCAAAATATATGATATAATAAACATGACATATCAACATCTGTATCACATGTGATATCAAACCTCGACCTATATCACCTCGTGGGCATGTGGCCCTCGTGGTGATATAGGAGTCTCGGATTGATATCGCATGTGATACAGATTTTGAAATGTAATATTCAATATAAATTTTATATATAGATATTCCTTATATCATATATTTTTATTAAGTCCAGATAATGTTGGTCCTTAATATGTCTTCGTGTCGATCTATGACTCTTAACGCAGACTTTTTGCATCGCGCTAGACTTCTTTTAATTAATTATCCCTTGGAACCGGGTAAAGTTGCTAAAAGATTGAAGTCATCACTACAGTGACAGGTTTCATTAATAAATCTCAAGCTGAGATTTTCCTCAAATCTTTGAGTTTGTCTTCAAATCGTTAACTTCCAGTGATTTAATTCTCCAAATTTTGAGTTGAGGAAGAACTTGAGGAAAATCTCAATTTGAGATTTTTTTATGAAACCCAGGTCAGAAGTTTTATGGTCGTCATCATGAACTCATGGATCGCTACGGTGTATCCATCTGGACCATGAAAATTGATTTGCTCAACGTGTCATGGTTTCCCTTTCCTTTTTCGTCTACCCTGGACTTGACATTTTAAGAGCATCTCGGTGGGTGTTTCTAGGAAAGCAAAAGACACTTACGCTATCGGTTCACCTGGTCCATGCTGCCAGGTTTTTAGTGGAGTCCGAGTAGCTCATTTACTTTTGTTACTTTGTATGTATGATTTTGGTTATTTTATGTTCTTTGTTGTATGTGTCTGTTTTCATGTCTTCTCTTTGTCTCTGGATTACATTCTTATACGATGGTGCATTTGTTGGGTTTCATCATATCTGTTCCCTTTTTTAGTTAGAAATAGTTTTTAAAATCAAATATTCGTGCTTGTGAGATCGATGAAGTGCAGATAAGAATGGGGTATATTACATGTATGTTTTTTTTAAAGGTTTTTGGTTGTATTTCGGGTTCTTGTCAAGTTCATTATTACATTTTGATGACTTCGCTATGTATTTCACAATTACTTGTAGGTTCATCGCAGGAAATGAGATATCAGCGATTTTACGACGTTCATGCTGAATAAACAGAATGCTTACAGTACCAATGTGAATTACTAATAGTCCCTTATTTATGATTATCTTCACATTGTATGTTTTATTGCGTTACTTTTAGTGTCGTATGCTCCTTATCGTAAACCCCGAGAAAAGTCGAATAATAAAGATCGAGGAGCCTTGAAAGGTCTGCGATACGAAGTATGCGATACCGTGTCAATGATCTAGGAAAATAACCCACATTGGGATATACCTTTGTGTTCGGCATATGTGCCACACATGGGAATCATATGGTTTGCATCATATGATTATCATATAAATCGAGTACCATATGACAATCATATATTTTTCACAAACATATGATTGTCATATGTTTTTAAGCCCAAATTACCATATGAGAATCATATGATAATCATATGACTATCATATGTTCAATATCATATGATTGTCATATGATTACCATATGATTATCATATGAATCGAGCACCATATGATTACCATATGTGGCACATTTGGCTGTGTAGTTATTATTTTTAATATTTTCAGTACTGTTTTAACCACCAATTTTACCAATTATGACCAATTATTACCGGTGACAAATTTATGCTTTCCATTCATATTGTAATATACCGAAAATAACTGTTATGGACGATTAAGCACGCTCTACACAACCTGATTTAACAAACTATTTCCTTCGGAAATGACCGTACCAAGTCAGGACCATTGCAGTGGTTTCCAACTGTGCAAATTTGCCTTTATATTGCCATATGACTTTCTTTCTTGACGATTGTGATCAGTTTATCCGTTAGGTAATTTTGGTGTTGCTCTTCATCCATCATCCGTATCATAGTCCTCATAACAATTATCTACACAATTTGTACTAATGACAAAGGAATCTTTGAGATGTGCATGACATTTATCATTATCATGGTATATTACAATGATCATACTTGTAAGGGTTTATATTTCTATCAAGATTCTGAAATTCTGAAAACAATGTTAAATGTTAAAGTGTATAAACCGATAAACTGTTGTAGAGCTACACAAATTATGAATGCGAACACCCAAGCATTGAGAAATACACCGATTAACGGTGACAAGAACTCCTTTAAATGGAAAGAATTGAAAGATAAATCATAATCTTATTTATTAGCAACTGATAAAAAATCTAACAAGCAATCAATTATACTTTAAACATTTATATACAAATATAACAAGCAATCAATTATACTTTAAACATGTATATACAAATATAAGAAGCAATGGTACCCAAGCAACAATCAACAACACATGCAGTCAATCACCTTTGTGTTAATAAGCTTGTCATTTCATAATGTATACGAACATGTAAAAAAATGTAAAAATGCTTAAACGATTGTTAAATACAGCCGAAAGGTATTTTGCATTTAAATGTCACACACACACACACACACACACACACACACACACACACACACAGAGTACAAAATACTTAGTCAAATTCCGAAATTGTGTTGAAACATGTATATAAAAACTTATTGCATCTACAATGTCAACATAATAATCGGATTATAATTTCTATCGCCTTTTTATATATAGACGTACATATCAAGCGAGAAAAGAAACCAATGTTAATATCTTATAGGACTTTATAGTCCTTACACGTGGGCTTCACCCATGTTTAAGTCCCACAGATATGAAATCTCGTTGGTTTATTGAAATAAAAAATCTTCGATCATCGAAAATAACTTTAAATCTCCTTTATCCATATATACTTATTAGTCAATAATAATCTTGTTTTTAGGTCTCCTTTCACGAAAGTATTCAATAAGCGAATGATGCACACACCGTATCACATTACAAATGAGAGGTTGTCTCCTATTATTTGTGGAGTACCGATATTGAGTAACAATATATCAGGAGGGTTTTGACAGTGATAAAATTTGCACCATGTATTATATCATCGTTGATTATCCCCTCTAGACAATACTGTGCTTAACATATTTTGGCATGCATTGCATTCTAGTTAATGCTTTACTTCAGTCATCTCTTGTACTTGTTGAACACGATGCGTAGTAGTATTTGTCTATCGATATCACAATATTATTGAACACACCTGGAATATTGATGTCAGCATTAAAGCTAGTGAATATTCAACACCCGAACATTTTGACTTAGAGAACACCGGAGTCTTTATCGGAAAGTTTCGAAGAGTAGTCCGTGAAATAACACTGAACGTGATATTTTGACTTTTTATGGTTGTAGAAAGTACAGGGGTGTTAGTTCTCCTGCATGCTGTTGCTTTAGACTTTTGTTCTGAAATGTATAAACATTAAACCAATTTTTGTTCCATTTGATGAATATATTGTGAATGCAATTCAATTTCTACAATGATTATCAGATGCAATTAAACAAGTTAATCAGTGTTTTGATGTATTTAAAATCAATGCCATGCCGTGTGTATCTTAGATTCCGATATTATTTTAAAAAAAAGTATTCTTCTGATTATTTGAGTGTTGCCTTGAATATAAAACATAGGTATCTTTTGTTTTACTCGTACGAGGTAATTGGGATCAACGATCGTTTCAAGGTCTGACAATATAACAGTATTCAGTTTTTAACATAATTAGCCTTAAGTTGAATCGCCTATCAAAATCTGTATATCGACACCGCAAACAATCCAAAGTAAACACATGTGACAAAAAGCAACACTTTGGCTACTGTAAACCAACTAGTTCCGCGAGCGATTTATTTTCGCGGACGTAGAATCATCCCGAAAATAAAAAGTCGCGAAAAAGGATGCTTATGCACTATTTTTATATGTTCAAGCAATTATTTTCTTCGCAAAATTAGCCAACAACAGCAAAACACAGTAGAAAGTAGTCGCGCGAAAATAAGTTGGTTTACAGTATACCCAATCCTTATATCCCTTGACAAACGTACCGTATAACATATGATAATATCTATGTTTATGGCGAACCAGATGCTTGTTGACATTTTCAAATGAGGAACATTGAAGACTTGGCATCTTGTACATTCTGGTCACGGGGTAGGTAAAGTCCTCTCCAGGAAATGTTGTTAAAACCTAAATATTTAAAGTTTTAACTGTTTTTGTTTGACAAAAATGATGTAAGTCAACGCAAACAATCAAAATTAAACGATAAATGAGGTAAAAAAAATATTGAATGCACTGACGCCCAAAATATGAAATGCATTTTCACTTCAGATGTTTTTATTCATTGTAGTGTCCGGAAAATTACATAAAGGTAGCGTTTGCTTTTATTTTGTATTTATTTTTATTGACTAACATATTTGTTTCTGATCTGTAATTCTGGTTTTTTAACTACACAGTGTTTTAAAAGTTTAAAAAAAGAGAACACTGAAAACTATGATGGTGCTTTTATTCTTGGGCATCAATTGGTTAGTGGCTCAGATTAAAAAAAATGTTGAATCGTCGAATTTTGAATACGTTGAATTTACCAGTCAATTTAATTCAAATTATCAATGGAAATTTTACATTTCACTGGGATTTTAAGTTAATGATTTGACCATAACACAACTATTAAAATATGTGATCCTCGAATACCTGCCCATCCAAAGTAATTATTTCCTAAGAAAATTCGAGGGAGAAAATACAATTATTAAAGAGTACATCGACTATATAGTCGGCTCAATGTAAAAAATATTTTAATTGAATATATCAAACACACATACCCGGGTGTTAGTCGTTGAATCATATATTAAAATTATACACCTACCCAACAGACGAACTGGTTACTACCATCCATACTCTGTGTTAAAATCATCTTTGAAGACATCTTATCTGACAGCTTGAAATCATCATCGAGATATGCTATACATTTATACTCTTAAAAGATAAAATTAAAAAAAAGTATTAGAAGAAGAATATGACCGAAATTTATGACAACCGTTACAAAATTGATAATAAATAGCCAGAAATATCTAAATCCTGTTCTTTGCAAACTCGCTTTTTGTAAAATGTTGGAGGTATTCGGATATCCCTTGCTTTGTACATCCATTCGAATATATCACAAGTTTTATTTTTATTTATTTTAGTAGATTTTAGCCTTTAGCTACTGTAGACTAATCAGTCAATTATAATTAAAAGTCTTGTTCGCATAAACAATGCTAGGCAAAAAATGTTCGTGTCCTTTTCTGCATAAACAAATAACCGCGCAAATAACATATGACTTTGAGATGTCTATAACAGTTTTTGTATTGAGTGTGTCTATTCCGAGCGTTTTTATTCAAGATCATAATTGAAAGAGGAATCAAGGGAACCAAGGTTATAGCGATAATCGAAATAATGTAATCACGGGACAAAAACCAGACATGGAAAACAGACATCCACAACAAAGAACATGAAGTAATCAAAATCATACATACAAAGTAACAAAAGCAAATGAGCAACTCGGACTCCACAAAAAACTGGGAGCATGGACCAGGTGCAACGGTAGGGTAAGCGTCCTCTGTTTTTCTAGAAACACCCGTCGAGTTGCTCCTAAAAATCAAGTCCGGGGTAGACAAACTATGACCCGTTGATTAAAATCCGTTTTCATTGTGCAGATGGATACAACATAACGATCCATGAGTTCATTATGACGACCATAAAACTTCTGCAGTGATGCAAGCTCTGGCATAACGTATGAGTTGTGATATGAACACTCCATACGAGAAATGTTGTCACAGATGAAAGGAAACTTGACAATTCTGAATGAAAAGTCACCACGTTTGTCGTAAAATTTGGTCAATAAATTTCCTTTACCACCGATTTCTAAATGTAGGTCAAGGTATGAGGCCAAATTCTAATATATATCTGATTTATATCGTAAAAAAATAAAAGACAATTAGAATAAGACATCAAAAGTAAAATGTACACAAATTAATTTGTTATGTTTTGATCAATATTTAAATTAGTTTATGACTTAATAAAAATAAAAAAAAAAAAAATCTGTTCACGCAAATCGTTGTGCCTTAAAAAAAATGTAAAATATTTATAATATTTTATTTTGATATTGCATTATATTACATTATTCCATGTATGACTATATGAGTTTGTACTAATTTTGAATATATATGATTTGACTGTTCCATCAATTATATAATCTTAGACTAGTTAACTTTATTATATCAAAGTTATACTCCTAGTTAATCTTCAATTGTTTAATGTGATTTTATGCGTTTTTTAATAAAGAAATTAAGGAATAATGTTACAAGCATATCATTTTTTACTTTGTAAGATTTATTGACATGTCTAAATTCATGTTTTATTCTTGCACGAATGTTCCTGGGCATACATCGGGAAAATAGCACGTCTTCCCGACAAACGAACCAATGATATAAAGGTGTTCATCAATTGTACTAATACAAGCATTTAATGTGTTTGTAAATATTATCCCTCGAATTCGCGAGTTTTCTTCCCTGATACTTTTATTTTTATGCAATTTTGTTGTTAATCATATTTTTATTAGTACTCATTTCGACGAACATAAAATATATTACAACCTGAAAACAGAAATAATTGTTAACAACTGCTTTAAGGTAAAATTCATCACCAAAGTGATAGTTATCTTAATTAACATAGCTAAAGAAATGGCATAATATCTTACGACTTTCCATGGTTTTCCCAGAACAGTTATCTGTCATTGTAACAAATGTGTTATACGTGCACGTGTTTTCATTCCAGTCAGAGAAATTCCCTTTGCATTTCTGTCCACTAAAATGAGCTTCGAATGGTATCGTACCTGAAAGCCGACAAGGAGATGGCCACAACTGTCCTTTCACTAGAAATATATAAATGTCATATTCTTGTTTTATAAGCACACAGTTAATTTGGATACTAAATGCATGCTACTACCATAAGTTGTTTAAATTGTACGGGATACAAACTTTTTTTTTGTAAATCAAGGATGTTGTAAAAAAAAACCCAACACACAACAGTGCCTTATACAAAGAAAAGTAACGTCTGTTTTAGACATTCTGATTATTTAACGAAAGGTATGTTAGAATGGAACAAAATCATAAAGTACTACAACAGTTATTGCCAACACACTATAAGCACTCCCTGGAAATTAATACCACAATCTGTTGTTAGTAGTACCAAAATAGCAGATGACTGAGACAAATCTAGAATCTAAAGCATCAAAATTTACTAAATCACGTACATAATAGATTCCGTCTTGAAGAACTTCTGTAGTTAAGGCCAGAGTATATATCCTTTTTAAAACTACATATGTCAGTATGGCTCTTGTCTTCTCTAAAACTACCACCTGCAAGTTGTAGAAAAATAGATGTTTTATATATGTTGATTTACCGATTATGACAATAGCATGCAAATGCCGTTTAATCACCACTGATATAGTCACGCCGCAATGGAAGAGGGAGATTTAGCGCGCTGTAAAACATAGATGGAACACACCATTTTGTTTGAAGTGCCTGTACCAAGTCAGGACCATTTCGGTACCAGCTGCTCTGGTGGTGATATATCTATTTCACCCTTACTGTATTGACGGAGGTCTTAAATCAGTTATCCATGTATAGGATTGTCACCTTGTCCATGAATTACGAACATTTTTGGTATTAAATTGAAATAATATATAATAGATTAATATAGACAGATATAAAAGCAATTTGTATTACATTTAGCCTAATTTTGCCCGCCAACTCCAACATTACAAATAAACGTTTCAGCTAAAACGTTTGCATGAGGGGTAACACTGACAAGATAATTTTTAATGCAAATGGTTTTAAACAATAACTACCATTGAAAAAATGTTTTAACAAAAACAAAAAAATTGTATAGTCTAAACCACATACTTGTTTTTCAATTTTTGTATATAGTTTTGTTTGTAATATTACAATCTTTGCAAGCTGTATTGTAATGATAATTGTAAATTAAATATTAAAGTCTTGCGTTTCATTGATTTGCATATACTGGCAGTGGAACTGCTGTTAATGATTTTACATGACTTGACAACTACTGTTTTGATTTTTACTTTAAATCTAAATATCCCGCTTTAATATACATTATTTTGTTTTTTTTTGTTGATACTTACCCAGTCTAAACTGTAATATGTTATTATGTGGTCGGTGTAATTCTATGCATGTGTACCTCATGGAGCTAAAAGGAAAATTTATCTAATTTAATTTTATTTTTGTTATTTAATTTAAGGTGCTGGTCGTCTTTATACATACTAAATTAGGCACCTAAACAACAAAGTTAAAATAGAAATTCGATGCATGCTTAGATATAACATTTTTAAAGGAAATTGGTACACTTTCATCAAAATGGTATAATTAACTACCACCGATTAAAATAAAGCATCAAATACCAACCGATATATAAATAAACTTGAAACCTGTTAAGACTTCTTTTTTTCTTATTCTCAAAGGAATAAGTTTCAGTGCATTTTAAACAAAACAAATACGATCCTCAACCAAATAATTATTTAGTCCGACGAATGATAGGTTTAGGTATGTTTCACAGAAGTTACAAATAAGGGAGTGATCAAGGGAACCAACATTCTAGTAGAAAACAGAAAAACGCAATCCAGGGACAAAGAGCAAACAGGAAAAATCTGATACATACAACAAAGAACGTAAATAGCCAAAATAATACGTAAAAAAAATAAAAATAAAAGATCAACTCGACCTTCACTACAACGCGTGGATCATGGAACAGGTGTACCGGTAATTTAAGTGTCCTCTGATTTTGCAGAAACACCCTCTGAGTTGCTCATTAAACATCAGGTCCAGAGTAAATGAAAATGGAAGGGAAACGATGATTAATTCTCTTGGTGCAGATGGATGCACAATAACGATCCACGAGTTCATGATGCCGACCATAGAACTTCTGTAGTGATGGCTTCAATCTTGTAGCAACATAACCTTGTTCCAGAAGAAGCCTGATACAAAACGT
Organism: Perna viridis; assembly: GCA_037379345.1. NCBI lineage: Eukaryota > Metazoa > Mollusca > Bivalvia > Mytilida > Mytilidae > Perna > Perna viridis. The sequence goes on from CM074520.1 coordinate 4,537,595, forward strand.
CTGCGTAGTTACGACAAGTTCTGGCATAACGTATGGGCTGTGATATGAACACTCCATACGCAGCTATAGAAGGGATGTTGACATAGATGAAAGGAAAGTTGAAAAAAAGGAACGCAAAGTCATCGCGTTTGCCAATTGTCTCCCTAGAAACTATAACTAAAGGATAAAGATATATAAACAGAATTTTGAAACTTTATAATTGAGCTACGTGTAATTTGACTTACCAACCATTTTGAAAACTGGACACTAATTTGTATAACTTTTTAACAGGCACTCGTTCTATATATTTAAAATGCCCAAGACTTGAAATATATAAATGTGTATCGTTGATAATGATGCTTTCTTCTTTACCATCGTCGAAAAGTAACCAACGGCCTCTTACTAACTCACTAAATGCTAGGTCTGTCCATGGATTTTTTATTTCACCTTCAACATTGGAAGAACAAATAACATGAACCACAAGTATTAAAAACAGTTTTTTAATTGTTAATTGTACAGATGTTAGGTATTTGTTTTTATAATATGATCAATCATTTGCATAAAGCTACTTTCATCTCAATGAAATAAGTTTGAAGTGAAATATTTAAATAGGTCTAAAGATGAAAACAAACAAAATGATATATAGCAAGCAAATTGATTTCAACTGCAGAACATTAAATTTGAGTTACTTTCGTTTTGCGCGAAAGTAATAAACCAATGTACTTGTGTGATTCTAAACAGCTTAATTTTTAACAACCGCTGTTAATCTTTTATCATATTTATTTATCGACATGTTTCTATTTGCGCATTATCAGTATCAGGTTTACATTGTAAAATAACTCATATTTTGTTTTGTTTGACTTTTTTTTCAAAGCAATGAACATGATTGACTGTAGGATTAATTCAAAAAACGTACCACATAATCCACAGCTTTTTCTACAGTGTGGTAGGTATCTATGTGACATTTTCTCACACATTCCTTCCATAGCATGTTGTTTACAAAACTGTTCATTCTCGTCGTCACATTCACCATGATCTATAAAAAGAGAATTATAATTAATCAGATATTATATGGTTTATTTTCATTCTACATGTAAAGATGAAAACATCATATTTCCGTAAGTGTAAAAATGTTTGAATTAATAATTTGATTAGTGATGATTTTTTGGTGTGTCAAACAGGTACTAGATAATGTCGGTATATTTAATCCTAATTGAACAGTATCACTTCATTACTGTTCACTCATTATACAATTAAGTGTCATTAAGTTTCATAATAAGTAAATACAACCGTTTGAGCAAAGATTGTTAAAATACCGGTTCTTCTTAAATGTAGTTCATAATAATCTATCCCCGTCGTTGCTTGGCCATCTTCATCAGTTGGACAAATAGGACTGAAGTATAACAAGGCAACAAATGTTTTACCAGGGTTTGCTGGAAATCTCTGAAAAGTAAATGCCTTACGTTACTTCAAGAACACACTTGAAACACATGCAGGTTGTTGTTCATAAGCTATAAAATGTACTGTTTTCTTCAAAATCAGTATAGAGAAAGGCCTATAGTAACGTAATATTGTGTTGCACCTAGACCGAAAAAAAATGTTTTGTTCTGTGTTGTGTTTTGTACATTCTTAACATGTGACACCTTTAATATTGACAGTCTCGGAATTTAACATAAATTGGTACTTATATAATGTGACCGTAAAATGATAGAAGACTACATTCACAAAGACGTCAGGAAGATATAGACATACGCTTTTTTCGCATTTGACTAATTTTAACGAACCTTATTTTTAATGGAAGAAATCATTTCTTTTGAATAATGTGTTACAGATACAACACTTACAATGCAAAAGTGGTGATCGTTTCCTTCACCAGCAGTTATCATAAAAGTATAGTTGCCATGCCTCCACCCACCAAGGCAGTACAGACGTTTCCCTGAAATACACGTATAAACTTAAACACTGTAAGTATAGCTCAACAAAGAAAAGCCTCCTCCTACCACCCCAACATTATAAACCATATGGTGAAATATAAATGTAGTTGAACCAAATACCATAATATGGCATACCAGTAAGAAGATTTCTTGCAAAATAATAACTGGTTGTGATGAGTTCTTGGAAAGAAAGCTGTAATGTAAGAGTAATCAAGGGAACCAAGGTTATAGCGGTAATCAAAAGAATGTAATTCAGGGATTATAAGCGAACACTTTTTAGTGATATGAAACAAATTGATTATTTTTTTTGTATATTCATTAAAATGACCTCTTTAACATTTGTAAAACAATAACTTAAAAGTAATATGGCTAGCTACTTACATTCCCCTGTAAGTAGGAATGGAGTACAGTTGCTCCCTTTTGGGGCAAAGAAATCCATACCGTCGCCCTTCATACATTCTATTTCAAGTTTAGATCTCCTCCAATCGTCTTTGCAAACATCCTGCATTAAAGATTGTAACAAACAAGTCATATGTTTATACAAGCCAAATTATTTTTCAATTCACAGTCCATGGACTGGGCGTGGTCACCGTGCAACCCCTAAGTCATCAAATTCATGATGAATTTCAGATACCTTTATACCTCCCATTTACGAATCAATCAGTTGCTAAGGAATATTCTCACGTAACTTCAAGTATAAAAATATATTTCTTGCTCATTGGGTCAAAAAGCCTAGAATTTTGTAACTTGATTGATCGAAAAGCAAATACAAGCGGAATAGTAGTACAATTTCTGCGCTTTAATGTTTTCGAATAAGTTCAAGTTTTCATTATATTTTAGAGCTCATTATAAAGCTAAGATGCTATATAGATGTTTTTGTACATATAGAAGCTTGTTTTATGTTTGATAATTGAGAAACAAATCGCAAACGTCGGGTGAAAAAGAAGATTCAATTGGAATTGTAGGAAACAGAATATACCAAAGAAGCTAATTTTGATTGAAGCATGAATACTCTAGTGTTTTAACATTGTCCTTTTAAGAGATGCACTTTTGCCTCGATGTATAAATGGGTCCCAAAATACAACAATGTATTCATTTTATTTTTTGGAGCCAAATTCGTGCGTGAATGAGGTATAAAATTTAACCTGATAATCATAATGATGAGTGGGGTATGCCTGTGGGTTTTCTCGGCCCATGAACTACACATTTACCGATGAAATTCCAATTGAATTTTGTTTATATTTGCCTTGTTTGTATAATGTCTATAATTGACTTTGTTTTGTTATTTTACTAAATGTTTAAGTTTTGTCTTTCGTTACCTACTGTGATTATTTTACATCAATATGATACAGTATTGTAATGGTCAACTAAATTTGAAAACAATATACTACCTGATTGGTCAGTCTACTAATTGTTCTGAATGTAAATCCACCAGAAACAGGACAAGATATAGATTCTGGTTTCCAACTTGCTACAAATAGATTAACAGAGCTTTTAATACTGACTGCAGTATTGTATTGTAAATATTATCTCTTTTAAAGGAAAGCTTATTGTAAAGAACGATACACAAATAAGATTTTTTCGTCTCCTTATTGTTGCCGGGTTTTCGAAAATACAGTTCTTAATGGTATAAACTTCACATTTGTACGATAAAACGTCCCGCATATTTGACATTCATAAAATCTCCATGGAATTTTACCTTATTATTCATATTACATAACAAATAAATACAAACAGGACATAAATTTAAGGGCTTAAATAAAGGTAAAATACCTATCCATGGCCAGCTGTCGATTGCTAAATTCTTATCATTACACAGATCAGGAGCATTTGTTTGCCTCCATGTACCTATAGGTATATTGAAATATATCAGTTTCATTAAAATACGTGCATGCTCTTGTGATGTGTATAAGGGAACAAATATGCAAATCAATGGTTATTGGTTTAAGTGAACTGTTTTAAGGTTCGTTCACTGGGAATTTGAATGTTGATGTTATTAATTTAGTTAACAAGTTGAAATCATATAATCAATTTCTTAAACTATGCTAAGGTACACCTGTTAAATGCTCATCGTTTTTGGTGGAGTCCGAGTTGCTCATTTAATTTTGTTTCTTTATATGTATTGTTTTGGTTATTTTATGTTCTTTCTTGTATGTGTTTGTTTTTCCTGTCTTGTCTCTGTCCCTAGATTACATTCTTTTAATTTCTGCTAAAATCCTAGTTTCCTTGATTATTCTTAATGTATCAAAAACTTTTGATCGACACATCTATATTCATATGCATTTTTCTCAACTTAAATAGCATGTGTAAAAGAACGATCCCACCACACTTCTTTTAAAAACTCGTGGCTTACATATCAAGTATCTGTCCTGATAAACCTCAATGTCCTAACCAAATTAAATATTACGACATGTACTGCCTGAAGAAATACTTCAAATGATGCCAAACGAACTGTGGAGTCTCAACAATGTTTCATTTTGACAATAACATGCCTCTTTTATTCGGGTCAATAAACCATTAAAGGATAGTTTCACCACTTCACATCACGTTTTCCATATTTTTTCGGTCATGACAGAATCAATTAGAAAGTCTACTGAGTCTTCATCATTGTCAAGTAGAATCATTCCATGTAACGTTTGTTATTGCTACTCCAACTTTAATTCACTCTCTCTGGGACTTATCGTATGTCATAACTTCATTTTATGTCTAAAAGGTCGGGTAAAAAAAACTGAAAAAACGACCATAGTTTTTTTGCAGAGGGTGTTTTATTTTTTTTTAAAGAGAAAATCATTTACTTGTATTAATGACCATTACTATGAACAGGGTAATTATTTCCTGGATAGTATAGTGGGCAATAGTCTGAAATGTTTCGAAATATTGAGAGTTTCTTCAACGAGGACACTTTCGATTTTTTTATTTAATTTGCATTTTAGAATTGAAGTTATCATCAAGATATTTAAAATAAAAAAATAAACCTATCTGGATTCAAATTTTTCTACCAATCAAAAAAAAAAAAAAATAATGATAATTAAAACAACAACCCACAGAGATACTAGAAAGCTTTATGCAATCATTACTAAATATAGTTAAACAGTTGTACATGTAAAGACTGTATATGCCAATAACGAAGTGTGGAGATCGATCATTTAGGTCGTTGAACTTAAATAAATAGACCAAAGAATTATCAATAGAATTATTAACAGCGTTTTGCTAATTAATAAACATCGACAAAATTCACGTTTTTTCGAATCCTATAATTAAGGTCTAAATCGTATCATACGCTTGATGAAGAATGTTCAAAATACTAACTGAGAAATCAAGGAGTTCGATTAACTGATATGAAACATAGAGATAATTTTGAAATATTTTTAACGTATGAAACAAAAAAGGTGACTACAGTTAATTCAAATGAACAAATACCTAATAGTAATGACAAAATACCTAATAGTAACGATGTCCCGTTGTGCATATGGTTATTGTAAGATACTTCTGTATATCCAGTTATTTATGTAACATATAATAACTTTTTTGGACTAATTTAATAACTGAAATAGGTAAGATTCCTAATTTAGAACTGAGATAACTACTACTCAACATACTATGATATTATACGAATAACTTATATAGCTTTCCATGTATAATCTTTTCTAAACGTAGTAGAGTAAACGATTTTTTGTTCTCGTCACTGTGCCATTTCCCTACTTTCATACATCATTATTCAGTGTCTGTCAACTTTTGACATTTTATAATTAAGGTAACAGGCTCTTAGGCGGCTTATAAAGTTATTCTTGATGACGTTTAAACAGTGTAGCTTGATATATTGATTAAAATGAATACTAAATGACCTTCTCCTCAATATGAGACAAATTAAGATGTTAAACAGTAGAAGTTAACATATCAACTCCATGGACCCACGACAATTTTCTACATAAAAGCAATAGCTTTATGTACATATAAACTTTCTTACCTTCGGTTACTTGTATAACATTACTGCTTCTTAGTGTGAAACTCATACATGCATATAAATATACCATACTGAAAAATACAGATTTTTATAAATAAGAGATTTAAATAAAAGAGCATTAAAACTCATATTAAATGATATCGACAGAAAACTTATGATAGGGGAATCAAAACGTCACACAAAAAAAAACCTAAAGCACTAGCGATATGAAGTATCACCGAAAGTAACAACAGGTACCAACAGGGTAAGTATCTGCTCCACCTACGGCACCCGCCATATTGCAAGTGAGTATAATCCGGAAATATCTAACAACAACAGTGAAACCACCGACACGCTTCAAACAATATTGACATAAGAACGAAATAATTCTTTTTTATCACACTGGAAGCGTAGTAGATACAGTAGACAAATATCCGAGAATTGTATCTACCACAACTTCATGTCGCAAAGCAATAAATCATGCGATACAAATCAACGTAGGGGCAATAATTTACTTAAAATTTCAAAAGCAATAAAATGTATGCCTCTCTGAAAGCGATAGCACGATAGCACCAGGTTCCAAAATAAAAGATAAAATGAATGTTGGATACAAAATGCAGGGAGATATGATAAGAAAATTGTTCTTATTCCGTAACATACATATGTTCAAAAATATAGTTAAACAGATGATGACGGTATGTGTGATGTCCTAAAGAACACACCTCTTGTACTAATACTAATTTTCCCCACCTGGAAAGACTAAGATTTGTTTACACTTTGCCCATAATTCCACATACTTAGTTTTTATCATTAAGATTTGATTTCATTTCCTAATCTGGTTAAGGAAACAGCTGATCCATTACAAGCAATCCTGTCTGAATCTAGAATTTGTAACAGTACTGATTAAAAATCTGACAGATGAATGGTAGATCTAGGTTCAATTAGTACGTGTTAAATAGCAGAAATAAAATTAATTTCCTGAGGTATTCAAGTCCAAATTAATCTCTCATATATTGTCTAGGATTTGAGAGTTATTTTCCGTTTCTATCCCCTGGACACTGTTGTCCCTACATAATATTATTTAACTTATTATTTATGTTAGTTGAATGGTTTGTCATAAGTAGTTTTCATTTGTATTTCCTTATAGAACATAAAGTATAAATTCCCCACATCTTCATTATTTCATAGCAATATATACATAAATCCGCCATTTTCTGTATGATATTTAAAGAGTAATTAAGAGAACGAAGATGCCAGCGGAAATCAAAATAATGTAATCCAGGTACAAAAACCAGACATAGAAAAGAAAATGATAAGTACAAAGCAACAAATGTAAATGAGCAACTCGGACCCAAGAAAAAATGGGAGCAGGCTGGTCCATGCTACCAGAAACGAAATAAAATGTTCATCTCTGCGAACACATTAACTCGATAGCACGACGTTTCCAAATAATAGATAAAATGAATGTTGGATAGAAAATGAAAGAAAAAAAAAGAATTACAAAAGCGAAAAAACTATAAAGTGTCTTTATTAGTACTCGCTGTAACTACTACTAAGTGAACGTTTTGAACGTCCTTGACTACCCTGTCGGGTCTCGCGTGGACGGGCTCGCTGGTACCCCCAAAATGCGTAAATCTGATAGTCTAACATTATTTAAAATTCGACGATGCATTTGTTTTATTATGTGAGTTCGTTTTGAACAAAGCCTCATTTACGTTCGCTTCAAGAACAACACTATGGTATACAGATCTTAAATGGCTTAAACTTCCCTTTTATACAATATACAACCCCCATTAACCATTCTTATTTGTCCCCATCCCTATTCCACATGACTCAATGAAAACTCTATTTTAGTTACGCTATCAAATATTTACATCATCGAATCAAGATATACATTTTAAAATACTTTGATATCTAAAATGTCATTTTCAATTAAATTTGATGCATTTTTCATATAAATAATTTCCAGATCCCTCCATTCAAATTCTGCATCCACCATACACTATCCCTATTCCCTTTCCGCGTTTCCATCCATCCATTGGCCAAAGAATGGAAAGTTTTCTCCATACAAATACTGTGTAACGAATAAATAAATGAACACTATAGATACAAAAATATTAATCCTTTTTTTCAACGTTTAATAATATGGGAAGGTTGTATAGAGAACAAAGTTATCTCGAACGGTCTGAAACTCTAGATTCTCTTACTTTTCAATGGACAAACAGAATACATAATTCAAATTATTGAGAAGATATTCTAGAAATATAAATGAAAAATTTGCAATGATTTTGATAAGATCTAGCAGAAGGCAAAATTTGTTCATTTTTTTGTAGTTTTCCTTTGGTATTCAAAATCAGAACAATCAAAGTGATTAAAAAATAACAAACAATTTGAGTTCTTGGTAATACAGGTGACAGAATGGTATTCTCGCAATTCCTATGTGGCCAAGAAGCAAAGAGTAGTAAAGTAGTCGTACCTTTTTTCATCATACTGAGCCACTCGATACTTGTTGCCTTCTTGGTATAAACACGTTCTATTATAGTTCTGCCTGGTCTGACAATTCTGACGAGGTTTAGACTCCTTGTATGGAGTAAATCTCCTATTTTTCCTCTCACAATTGAGGCTGTTCTCTTTCAACGTGACCATCATATAAGAACCGTCAACATAAATCTCTCTCTGTTCTCGCATCCGTGGGTTATTTTCCATGTTTATCCACCAAGATCGAGTAACCCAAGGCTGTAGACGGCCATTTTGTTGTTGACTTTGGAGAAATACAGGGAAGTAGCAATGATCTAATACTACTATATCTGTAATTAAAATACAATTATCGAAATTATTAGAAGGTTTTGTTACTTTCAAAAGCCAAACATGTGTTACGGTCCATTGCTTGTTATTTATATGCAATCATTTCGCCAAAAGGTAATTATTGTTCTTAAATATAGAATAAAAAGTAAATTTACATGTTCAATTTGACCCCAAAAAAAGTAAAAACGATGTCTGTATTAACAAAATCTAACATTTTTATTTCTTGCCTACTTAACCAATTTGAGTAATCAAGGGAAAAATTATAGCAGAAACCAAAAGAATGTGATCCAAGAACAATGACCAGACATGGAAAACAGACATCCACAACAAAGAACATGAAGTAACTAAAATCATACATACAAAGTAACAAAAGCAAATGAGCAACTCGGATTCCACTAAAAACTGGGAGTATGGACCAGGTGCACCGGTAGGGTAAGCGTCCTCTGCTTTTCTAGAAACCCCCGCCGAGTTGCTCATAAAACAATTTCTTTTAAATTTCGTTCGTACAAATTCATTAAGTTTATAACTTGATACGTTACGTTAATAAAGTCATGTACATTTCTTATCCACTATAATACAGAATAGGCAATCAAATATAAAGGTAACCAGAGAATCATTCTAATAATTGTATCTCCCTCGATATCGTGATCTGTTTCGATTAGATCTCTTAACAAATGCGTGTGGTAAGCTCGTCTTACAATTTTACTCAATGTGCCAAGTCGGTAAGAAAACCATGATGTTATCTAATCTTTTGTACACTCAAGTTTGAGGAAGTGTTAGAGTTGTAATTTGTGTCTTCACCTTTTGCAATACTTGTAAAACATGGAAGAAGAAATATAAGGTTAAGCAATAGTTAGTTAATTTAGAAAGAACTCATTCGCTCAATTAAATAACCGTAGAAAGGAAATGTTTAAATGACAATAAGATCAGAATTTCGTTTTGTTCATATTTTAATTATGAAATGATTATCACTGATAACGAAACTGCTTCCATATATTCTTGGTAAAGTTATATATATGTAAAACCCCATAATTCATTTTAAATGTCTTGCCTATAAAACTGTCAATCTTTTTTTTCAGAATAATCAGTCCTTACTATCTAGATGGGAGTGCTACGACCGATAACTCTGGATAGAGATTGACAAAATGTGGAATTGTGTTAATGCATGTTGACTATGTTTTGTCGACAGTCCGTAGAATTTTAATTTTTGTGACAATTTTATGATTATATGAAAGTATATGTGTAGTTCTTACTTACATACATTTCCTATTTACTCCACATGTTTTTCTGTTCCCTTGTCATTATTGTCACATTCTCCCATGACACCTCCCCTTAACCAGCAGATATATCCGTATTGTACATTTTACCTTACATAATTACCAGCCCCCTGTAGGTCCGGGTGTTAAAAGAATAGGCCTGAAGCAGCGCTAAGCTTGTCGTATAAAGCGACTAAATAGTGCTCAGAAACCTAGCCAGGGGCTAGGCGCTCTGCCTAAAAAGAAACTGGGATGTGTGCCCCAGGTGGTGGAATGGGGTACCCCTGGCATGTTACATGCTGGGGTTGTCAGGCTATAATACGAAAAACCTGACCGCAAACCACAGTGTTGCGCCGTGTTAGGAAAGAGGTCGCGTTCCTCGTACGTTAAAGAACCCTGCTGTGGTATTCGATAGGAACCTTTGCGCTCCGCCACAGGAAACTAAATTTCCCGACCTTACCTACCCCTTTTTTCTAGTGGCAATCAAAATTTGTCGACCCTGTTGTCCTTGTGTCCCATCCTTTTTGTATATTTCATGTTCATTTTATCATCCATTTCATGTTCATCGTCTGGATATAGCTGAAATATTGCTGCTCGGACGTTAAACCCCAACATACAAACAAAACAAACATTACCAAGCTACAATGTAAAGTATCGATACGAATAAAGCTTTTTCAGTTCATAATTCTATATGTAATCTCTTTTGAAGGCTGTACGTATAGCATGAACAATATAAAAAAAACAATGATTTATCAAGTCATATATTTAAATTACAGAACGATCTTCGTTCCATGTATATTTACTTTCTATTTGTACTGTTCATGATTCATTAAAGGATATACATGTACTACTTGATTGTCAAGTTTTATTCTGATCTGTTGAGTAGTATCAGCAGTATTTTAGGTGAAATTAATAGCACTTTAAATTTTAACAAGCAAATAAAAGTTATACGAAAAAAAGCAAAAGTTTCGAAAAGCCATTGAAAATGGGGAATGTTGAAGAAGGAAAATCTATGGAAAAAAATACAGATTCAAGAACACATCAATAGATAATTACAAGAAAGACGAAATAAGTATACATGCTGAGACGAGCCGCATGATCCCGTCAACTACCGGGCGAAATTCGGTGCAGTGTAAAGAGTTCCTTCATAATGCAAGACACTAACAGTACTACGTGCGTGAAACATGAAGAAAGTCTACTACAAATGTAGTTTATTGGCCACTTTGGAACCAAAACGATCAACTAAGTCATGGCGAGGACCGTGAAACCATCGAATAGATGATTTCATATAAGTCTTTGGACAACATATGCTTGTTCCAACAGTTTATGTGGGAGCCGCTTATCCATTTCAAGATATCAGGATAGTGCAAATAATATTTGCAATGTATTTATGAGAAATGAACATTTCATACGTTAAGAATATTGGAACGTTCCCACAACACATGGATACTTGACAAATGGAAAATCAAAGTCGTCACGGATGTCGTAGACATTTTGTTGTCAAATTTCCTTCACTGTCTATTATTGGAGATAAATGTCTAGACACAAGGCAGATTAAGGTTTGTCTATACTGTTTTTAAGATATATTTTTGTGATAGTTGTTCAGTATGGTTTGCCTCATAGTACCTTTGTGTTATTTTAAATTGTTAAATTTACGTTTGTTTGTCTTTTTATGTGTCCGGTTTCGTCTTTTATCTACTGAATAACACTCATTTTACACCCCGGGATTCCTTTTTTTTCAATCAAATAAATTCAGAAAATGATTCATGCACGTAATAACACCGGCGACTTCAATTTTTATTTCTAAGTTTGAAACAATAACAGCCCACAAAACCAGCTTTAATTTGACATTTGGTTGTTGCAATAATTAAATATAAACGTACATAAATTGTGTATGACATTGGAACTTTGCAAGAATTATCGTTCTTGTTTTGTTTGGTTTAATTAAGTAATTAATCTATGGTGTTCTTAAAGATACAAATCTTGGTATGATTGCAGTAATGTAGCATATGGATTGTTTCTTTTAATTTTGATTAAAATATTTTCTAACAGTTTAAAGTTCATGACTTCAGCCTTTTCCTACACTAAACCTTTCGATCCTATTATATCGAAGTTGTTCATTGAAACTTCTCTATTCAGTTCGTGTTTATAGGTTTAAGAGAGAAGTTTGAAGAAGTGGCCAGACAAATAATAGTTGAAATGTGACTATTTGAATATACAAATACCTAAATCATTCATACCCTTAGTGATTAGTTTGAAGTTTTCTGACTACTAATCTGCACAAAAAATTCCAATATAAAACCCCTTTGGTAATTGGAACGCCACCTCAATAGGAACGGCATGAACTTTTATTATCAAGTTGCGTGACTATTTCAAAATACATAGTAACCGTCTGGAATCGTACTCCCTAATCTCAAAAGTTTTGAACTCTAACATGTTTTGGATGAAAATCATATAGTTAATTGATTGTTTTTCTTGATTATTTTGAACGAAAAAGAGTTTTGCTAAATTTTCTTTTATGCTGCACTGAAGACTAGATGACGTCGGCTGCAATATATGTTTTCTAACCTATTGAATAATTTGTGAAGAATGGCAGATAAAATGAGTTTGCTTAAGTCTTATTTGATTAGGGCTAATAAGATCAGTATAATTTGATTTTCTTTACAGAACTGACGTTTCCGATATAATTTGTAGACACCTTCAGTCTTGGAACGAGTGGTTTTGAGAAAACGAGCTAACTGAGAGAGTATCATTGGCCATAATTGATGTTGACGCTTGTACAAAAGGAATTTATTCAGACGTGATTTATAGCAATCTTATTGTCTCCTTTTTAATAAAGATAATGAAATCATGCTACGTTTTAGATTTTTTAAAAAGACAAGTAACCTTCTTTTTCATCTCTTTTAAACATTAGAAACGACGTTTTTGATTCGATTGATGAACAGATTTGATTGTATCACACACAGTTGCTTCATAAATTCAAATTCTCGTTTACAAATAAACATACATATTGAAATGCAAATTTATAACACTTTTGAAAGTTGTTTAATCATTACAGAAGTATTATGGTCGTCATCATGGATCGTTATAGTGTATCCATCTGCACCGTCAAATCGATTTGTTGAACATATCATAGTTTCCCTTTTGTCTACCCCGGACCTGACACTTTATGAACAATTTAGTGGGTGTTTTTAGAGGTCACTTACACTTCCGGAACCGCCACTTTATGCATCCAGGTTTTACTTGAGTCCAGGTTCCTCATTTACGTTTTGTGCCTGTATTCGTTTTATTTTTGTTATTTCATGTTCTTTGATGTGTGTGTGCCTGTTTTTCCTGTCTTTGCGTTATACCTGTAATATATTCTTTGATTTTTTTTCTGGAATCTTGGTTCCATTGATTACACTGTGAAAACAAGCTAGCTTTTAAGCAACAGGTCAAACGAACAAATGTGCTTGAATCATTAGGGTAGATCGGTAAAATAATTCAATCGGCAAACTCTCATGTACTGTTTTGAGCACTGTTTTAAAACTGTCGAAAATAATCTGGTTTTTAATATCCTTGAAAAACGGAAAGAAAACTTCTAAACTATAAGTAATTATCTTTGAGGATAATGACAAAATAGATTTGTTTGTATCCCGCTTTTTATTCAATCTAAAACAGATGTGTAACACTACTTCCTTCTATCATAAACATGACACTTCTACGTGTCGGGAGTCGCATCATAATGTCATCAATTACGAGAAATACAAAATAGTTTTTAGGTAAATGTAATCATTTCATTATATTAAGATTATGAATTGCAATAATGCAAAATCAGGATAGTTTACTACATTTCTGTTGGGCTACCGTAAATCGTTGCATGCTACATCAATTAGTATAGTAACTGCTTGGATTGGAATTGGATTAAGTTGAAATATTTTGGCAAACACTCTTTTTAATCATATATACGACATCCCTTGACACTAAGAACGTGTAGGAACAACCCCTTTACTTAAATTTTACATTAATAAATAAATCTCTGCATTGTTATAGAATGATTACATCTGCCAAATTACTGTTGAAATGGGATTAGGTGTCAAAGGGTAAGTGAGCTTATAACGTCCCTTATGAGTTTTAAAGAATGAACAAGAATAATAAAATAAGCTGTAAATGTAATAAAATTGTAAGTTTATGGTTGACTAGAAAATAGCAATCACACCAAATTCATGTAACATATACTTGTTTATTTTGTCTGTATTGGAATATTGGAAGCAAGTACAAGTATTGAGAAATTTGTTAAGATGTGGGAATATTTCTTCTTAATTTTAATGGAACAGCAGTGTTTTAATGTTTGACATGATCAATAAAAAAGGAGAAAATTTAGTTTCACGGTCATTTTGTTACCAATGCTCGACGAAATTATTATTCTTTCGCCTAAAATAAGGCTTGTATCAACACAACATCTAATACATTCCTGAAAGTAAATTTATGCACCAGAAATTTTGTTTGCCTGTCATGTGCTGTTTGTTGTTTTGGGCTGTTTCTGTGACTTTTTGAATTTTCGATTTGAGAAAATTTTTTGTCATAGTATACACTCAGAGTCTTCATTTAATGTTTTTAATTCCGCCATATTACATACTTTAACTCAATCTAGTTCGCACCATTTGTAAAACGTACTTGTTCCAGACAATACATGATTGAAATTAAATACAATTTAGTACAAATTGTATCACTTGAGATCTTAAACAGTTCTGAATTGTAGAAAACTGTACTAAATTTTACAATAAATATTTCTAAATTTCACTACATTGTACTAAATTGTACAATTTGTTCCCTAAATTTCACTACATTAACATTACAAAATGTATTACTAAACTGATCACATTCAAAATATGTCAAAACAGCCATTACCCGATAAGTCATGTTTTATCAAACAATTGAACCACCTCCTCCGATTTTATACTACTGTGCATTTCCATATATGCTCACTACTGTATAAAGTCATATGATTTGCTTATAAGACTTGTACCATTATAATAATTGATATTGGAGTTGCCAATGATAATTTTGCGTCAATCTGAGAGATACACCATAAATAAACTGTAGTTATCTAAAATTTCTCGACACAATGTATCATCTCACCAATTTCGGGCTTGTTATGATACTTTCTGTCAAAACTTGAACGATGTTGGTATTTGGTATAATATCGTTTACATATTTTTTCTTCAAATAAACAATATACCTTTCAACCACGGTGACGTTTTCAAAAGTTGTACATACACAAGAATTATCTCATTTGGGACGAACGTGGATAACGGTTATGGTTAAAGTCGACAGCTTCATAGGTAACGATTTGAAAGTTTAATTTTCGACTAGTAAAACAAAAGTAGAATCAAAATAATTATCGATCCTGATTGTCTCTAATAAGTTTGGTAAATACGTAGGCTTGGCTGACCGTAGTTTAAGCATACGTTTTTAAATAATGACTTATTATACCCCAACGAAGCGATAGGTATATTGTAATCATGCCGTCCACAATTTCATCCGTCTGTCCCCAACACATATACGCGACTCCTCTGAAACCGCTAAATGGCATTCGATGAAAATAGTGTTTCTTGTTACAAGACATCGACTTTGTCAAAGGGCGACCAAGGGGGTCATCTTTTAATCCGTTCATCCACTAAAATCGTTGAATGGAACTTGATGGAATTAAAAAAAATTCTATTGAATTTCCTATATGATTTTTAGAAAAGGTTGGAGGGTTTCATTAAACAATCTTTCTTGCAGTTTCTTCAGTCGTTTAAGGTGCAAAGATGCAGTGTGCTGCACATCATGTTTAGTTTTCTCTCACAATACGTTTCATTAAAATCAAAAGAGGGAAAATGCTAAAGATATGGCAATTACAAAAATAAAACTAATAACATCAGCGAACGCCGTATATGGGAATATAAAACGTTCTTGTATAGACTAAATGATGACAATCATTATGTAAGAAACCCACAAAAAATCAGTAGGGAAAATGTTGTCTCTTAAAATCATTCGTAGGTCGTGATAAGAAAGGGTTCATTTAACTATACATTCAAAGTGTTAAGGCATTGTAATAAATAGGGAAATAAGGCACGATTTGAAAAAACTGACAACTCGATACAAATTGATATTAAAAAAAAGTGAATTGGAAACAGAGAAACTGTAACGCAGCTCTACAGATGTAATAAATCGTTAATTACATGAACAGATAATTTATGATTAGTAAGATATCGGCATAAAACTTGTTGATTCGTCAATTTCAAATTTACCTGATAGACAACATGAAGCCTTGTTCAAGATTTCAAAAAATTTTTACCAATTCAACACTTTCGTCTGCCATGGAGGTCATGACTTTATTTGTAATTTCAGAGTAAATACGATTGTCAATACTTAATCAGAGATGATAAAGCTCATGCTTTTATTCAGTATTGTATACTAATGTATTTCTATAGATGTCTAAAACATATTATTTTTTTTGTAAAAATCCAGCATCACATAGCATTATAACTCTGACTGACGTCAAAACTTGAGTGAAATTCGACAAGAAAATAAAACATATGATCTGTGGTATGATGTCGGTAAAAATCTCGACAGAGCTTGCATTTGAATTGATATAACACCGACATTAAATGAAATTTCTGTCTGACTGTCTGTTTGTGTCTTATATAAAAACATAGGTGAGTATAAAACACTAAACATGACCATTGTTGCCCTGGCAATGAGCATCGTTAGGGAAAGCGCTTTCCTGTACTAGACACATCCATAAAGTAGTGTATTTGAACTAGGTTCAGAATATACAAACTAAGAAAATAATTTCGTAATTATAATAGTTGAAATCTAGAGTTAATTCCATATGCAAGTTAGTTAGGTGAAAAGAAAAAAAAGTAAATCATGCTATTATTATACAAATAATGTTCATATATTTCTTCAAAATGTTTCATGTGCATGATAGTTTTCTGCTAGAATAAGTATACATTTTGTCTTTCTAGATATAAATATTGTTCATTACTGTGGTGTCCATTTATCTGTCAAATAAATGTTTGTTTTTTTTAAGTAATATCAATTATCGAGATAATTATTGTATTAAAAACAATAAATATTGGTTGCTACTCAATAAAAAAAAAACAGAAAAACTCTTACCTATGTAACTATATAGTAGAATAATTGTCCAGTATAAACTGCCTGTCATCTTATGACGTATTTTCTTAAAACGATCCCTTTAATGATACTGTCTTTGCACTATTCTACAGAACGTGTGTTAAATTAACTTTTATAGTGGTCCAATAAAATGCTAGTTACAACACAGAGTACATTTGCTGCATTCCATTGCAAAGAAAAGACAATCTGATACTGCTTTTGGAAAAGTAAAGCAAACTTTTGAACTTACAAAATCCAGCACTGTTGAATGTTATTATATATCTAAGATATTCAAAACGTAAAAAAAAACATTAAGCGTCTGACTGCTTTGACATTTTTCCTTAGATGGTTTTCCGTAAAAGGGTAATGGAATCGCTACGTCATCCTGCACCTGACGTTCCCATTGAAAGCAGTATGTCAGAGAGTCCAATTAAGTAAACAGTTTGTGATTGTCTAAATCTCAGAGAATATTGATTTGATCTGAGAACCTTCTGCGCAAACACACCTGATACAAAGAATACTAAAACTATCATAATTCAATAATTTTCTACTGTTCATATCTGTTTCATAGAAGTTAAAATATTTGACCGTCTTTCATATTACAATAATGCAATAGTTTGTCAGATAATTGATGTTTTATATACTTGGCAAACAAACATTATTCAATAATTGAAAAAGACAAAAATCATTATTTCCTTTTTATTCGCCTACCTTTCATGGCTAAAAATGCACTTGAGTTAAATCAGTAATTATTCTGTAGAATGGTACCACAGTATGATATATTCTGGGTAAATATATCTAAAATATAATACAAGTAAGACACATTCCACTTTTCAACGTAAGTACTATAGTGAATAATCGAGACAGATTTTAATTGCACTTTATCAGAAACAGAAAGGATATTTAAAACAAATATACCTATACAAAATCAAAATTTAATAATTTGAATACAAGTTAGTGCATTCCTCATACTGTAGTTGATATTACATTTGATCAAACGATTTACAGCCAATTTACCATTGTCTGAAGGTAAATATTGCGAACGTGAAGAGCCACTAGATGATAGTATCAATTAGGGGCCAATATCGACAATAAATAAATTAAAAAAACGATAACAATAGGGGATAAAAATAAAAATCCATTTCAAAAATTTAATAGTTTTAATATAGAACGGCTCATTCAATAGGAGTGCAGAACAATAAGTCATAACATTGATTTACCTCTTATAATAAAGACAACGTAATTGTTACTCAGTCAAACAGGTTGAAATTTACGACAAAACGCTTGTGTAATAAGACTCTTTATTTACGTTTGAACAAAAAGAATATCTTTGTGCAACGCTCCCTTTTGTTAAAGAAAGAAGTTTAAGAGGAACATTTGTGGTTGCTATGTGTTATATTAGAACAAATTTTCGTACTTAATATTGTTCATGTAGAGCTTCATAAAACAATTCATTTATTTCAATTATATGTTATATAGACAAAGAGGAAAAATTCATAACGATAGCATCATTATCAATAAAGGAAAAGAACTACGAAAATAATCATTTCTAACACATAATTTGAATATATACAATTTAAAACAAACCGAAGTAAACTTCATTTGGTCTTTAAACACAATTTATCCAAATTTAACCTGCTTGTTTTCAAGGTTCGTTACGTCATATGTAAGTATTGTATATTGAATAGGTTTGTTTATTACATTAAAAGGCTTAATGATTAATTTTCGACGATGGACTCTTCACTTTGTTTTTCGATGTTTTCCGTATCAACAGTACTTTGACATTTTGCCTGCGTGTACACTCTTTCGATATGTATTTTTATTTGAACACATCACAAAGTAAGACCTATGTTATAAGCTTTCTTCTGATTAGTATTCTTAGTGTCTTTCAGTATTTACGTTGCTAAATGGTTTTTTTGAGATTGCTTATTGCTTTCCTATATATCTCCAAGATATAGAATTTCACATTAACTCTCCTCTTATTCTACAGTCCAATATAAAACATCTTCTGGATGATTTAAAGAGCATGGTCAGAGTGTATTAAAGCACAACAAAAAAAAAAAATAAATAAATAAAATAAAAAAACTGCAGGTCTGTGTTTCATCTCGACAAATATACCCAGCTGCTGAAATGTGTTTAAAGATGAGTTAGTAACCATTGGGAAACTTGACGTTTAGATGGTGTAAATCACTAGTTAGAGATATGGTGTCCCACTTGTATTTCAAAATGTATATATATTGGCGTAAAGCATTATACAGTATAGGTTATTTGTGATCATAGGCGAATTATGTTTTTTTTCTACGAGTTTCAAGGATTGTTATGAATGTTCCCATATTGAATCATGCTTGTTAATTCTCACATTTAATTAGCTCAGTATGTAGTTTCCTCCTTGCTAGAATTTGACTTTAGAAATAACTTAAGTTATATACATATATCAATATTAACGTTCATTAAAACCTCTCATGCAAAGAAAAGAACAAATTATGTACTGAGAGCCCCGGCTTCCCTACAGATTACTCAATACAGACCGGATCTACACTTTAAGGAGTTTTATCTGATGTTTTGTTTCATTAAATTCATTTTTCTTATTAAATCTGTTTCAATTACTTTTACGAATGCCATTTGTTCAATCTGAATTCAATTAATATGATTTTTAAATGATAATTAAAATGGAACTACAATCTGAAACACACTCTACATCTTTTGATCAATTTCACAGTAACGATTCTTAGGCTTCATTTAGTATTGAATTTTCCCAAAGTATTGCAATAATTTTCTTCGAGAAAAAAAGCATTTTACTGCATAGGAGTAATAAATTTTTCATTCCAATTGCCTTCTATGATTCCGAATGAGAACTGGACCAATCGTACTTCGCTTACATTCCTTATAAAGATTGTTATCAGAATGATTTTCTAAATCTTTGTGTTTCATCAGCTCTTTATAATGATAGCATGTTTTCCGTTCTAAATAATCCATTCTAACGATGGATGGTAAAATTACACTTTTATCGCCTTATTTCTTTTTTAAAATCAGTAAATAACTTGGGTTTGGGATTTTTATATGTGCTATTATTATTTTATTATTGGAAAATGGTCCAAAACTAACGACACTAATTTTATCATGTGGATTTAATGGGCAAATTTGGAAGGCCTTAATATTAGAAATACCCGTTTTTTAAAGATTCACTGCTATTAAAACTGATATAAAACGAGGGTATACAAAAATCGAATTAAATTGAAAACAAAACCTTCCGCGGTCACTTGAAGAAGAGGAAATATTGAAATGCAAGTACTCAAATTTGTATTATAATCTAGGTTGTTATGTAGGTTACAGACCACCAATTCAACCAATGAGCATTTGGAACGTACGCAAACATAGTCCTACGAAGAAATTACCCCTGTTCCTCATAGTGCTGTGAAAAAAGTTCTCATCTTATTTAAAAAAAATTAAACAGTTTCTGAAAGGAAAAACATTTCTATACAATTTATAGGTGCATTTTGCTTCTTGTGATGTGAAGCCTAATCTCCATAATGATTTCTATATATACCACTATCTTGTGAAAACACTGGGATTTCCCATGCTATTTATAGACCCTTCACTTCCGGTGACCAGTACTGCACCGCAAGTCTGCTAACCCCACATGCCATTCTGAGGATTGTGAGCTGACATATGTAGAATCATGCTGATATATAGTCCTCTGCAGGTTAAAGTTAAGGTAAAGTCCAGAGAAGCCATTGAATATTGTGAAATTAGCATAGAAGCCTATGGGAAGTGGAATTAGTGGTTTCTAGCCTATGTATATAAAGCTTCTTTCTTTGTTATGTCAATGCGTTGATTGCCAAATGCTACAGATGAGGTCAGTTCTAACCTCTTATTCAAAAGCCGGCTCTAGGACAGTTCTAAAAGTGTAATTGACCAGTTATAATGCCAGCTCTTCTGACAGAGTCGGTTCAAATTCTGTCAAGCTCTGCTAGAACTGTTAGGATAGCCGGCTCTGTTGAATTGTAAGAAGTTTGGTGCAGTTCTCGTAAATTTATATACATAAATTCGCCTACAAAAATTTATAAATTGCTTTCAACAAGTTTCGAGTTTGTCAGGACCTTTCCCAGTTGTTAGTTTGTCTTACATTTACACACGTAGTGATACTGTGGGACAAACGATCGTACACGTACATGTACTTCATAGTGTTTGTTGGATTGCAAAAATTTTTTTTCTTTGTTAAACAACTCACAATTCAACCAATAATTTTAATTATTCAATAACAATTATTCAAACTTAAAAAAATAATTAAAACATTGTTAAGTACTATAAACTTAAACATATATGTACATCATGTACATACGCAGAGTGTAAAATAGCTGAAATATTGCTGCTCGGACGTTAAACCCCAACAATCAATCAATCAATCAACCGAAGAAATCAAAGATGTAGAAATCTTTAAGATAAGAACAAAAGCACATGCTGGGGTTGTCAGGCTATAATACGGAAAACCTGACCGCACACCATAGTAGTGCACCGTGTTGGGAAAGATGCCACGTTCCTCGCACGTTAAAAAACCCTGCTGTGGTATTCGATAGGAGTATGAACCTTTGCGCACCGATAGAGGAGGCTGAATTGCCCGACCTTACCCACCCCCCTTTTTCCAGTGGCAATCAAAATTTGTCGACCCTATTATCCATGTGACCCATCCATTTTCTCCATTTCATGTTCATTTTATCATCCATTTCATGTTCATTGTCTGAATATAGCTGAAATATTGCTGCTCGGACGTTAAACCCCAACAAACAAACAAACAAACAAGAACAAATCTGTTACTAGAGCCATCTCTACGAGAACAATTCTGCTACTAGAGCCATCTCTTCGAGAACAATTCTGCTACTAGAGCCGTCTCAACAAGAACAAATCTATTACTAGAGCCATCTCTACGAGAACAAATCTATTACTAGAGCCATCTCTTCGAGAACAAATCTATTACTAGAGCCAACTCTACGATAACAAATCTATTACTAGAGCCATCTCTACGAGAACAATTCTACTACTAGAGCCATCTCTTCGAGAACAATTCTGCTACTAGAGCCATCTCTTCGAGAACAAATCTATTACTAGAGCCATCTCTTCGAGAACAATTCTATTACTAGAGCCAACTCTACGATAACAAATCTATTACTAGATCCATCTCTTCGAGAACAAATCTATTACTAGAGTCATCTCTACGAGAACAAATCTATTACTAGAGCCATCTCTACGAGAACAAATCTATTACTAGAGCCATCTCTACGATAACAAATCTATTACTAGAGCCATCTCTACGATAACAAATCTATTACTAGAGCCATCTCTACGATAACAAATCTATTACTAGAGTCATCTCTACGAGAACAAATCTATTACTAGAGCCAACTCTACGATAACAATTCTATTACTAGATCCATCTCTTCGAGAACAAATCTATTACTAGAGCCATCTCTACGATAACAAATCTATTACTAGAGTCATCTCTACGATAACAAATCTATTACTAGAGCCATCTCTACGAGAACAAATCTATTACTAGAGTCATCTCTACGAGAACAATTCTATTACTAGAGCCATCTCTACGATAACAAATCTATTACTAGAGCCATCTCTACGAGAACAAATCTATTACTAGAGCCAACTCTACGAGAACAAATCTATTACTAGAGTCATCTCTACGAGAACAATTCTGCTATTAGAGCCGTCTCAACGAGAACAATTCTGCACTAGAGCGGTCTCTACGAGAAAAATCTATCACTAGAGCCATCTCTACGATAACAAATCTATTACTAGAGCCATCTCTACGAGAACAAATCTATTACTAGAGCCATCTCTACGAGAACAAATCTATTACTAGAGCCATCTCTACGATAACAATTCTGCTACTAGAGCCATCTCTACAAGAACAAATCTATTACTAGAGCCATCTCTTCGAGAACAAATCTATTACTAGAGCCATCTCTACGAGAACAATTCTATTACTAGAGCCATCTCTACGAGAACAAATCTATTACTAGAGCCATCTCTACAAGAACAAATCTATTACTAGAGCCACCTCTACGAGAACAATTCTATTACTAGAGCCATCTCTACGAGAACAAATCTATTACTAGAGCCATCTCTACGAGAACAATACTGCTACTAGAGCCATCTCTACGAGAACAATACTGCTACTAGAGCCATCTCTACGATAACAAATCTATTACTAGAGCCAACTCTACGAGAACAAATCTATTACTAGAGCCATCTCTACGAGAACAAAGCTATTACTAGAGTCATCTCTACGAGAACAAAGCTATTACTAGAGCCATCTCTACGAGAACAAATCTATTACTAGAGCCATCTCTTCGAGAACAATTCTATTACTAGAGCCATCTCTACGAGAACAAAGCTATTACTAGAGCCATCTCTACGAGAACAAATCTATTACTAGAGCCATCTCTACGAGAACAAATCTATTACTAGAGTCATCTGTACGAGAACAAAGCTATTACTAGAGTCATCTCTACGAGAACAAAGCTATTACTAGAGCCATCTCTACGAGAACAAATCTATTACTAGAGCCATCTCTACGAGAACAATTCTACTACTGGAGACATCTCTACGAGAACAATTCTATTACTAGAGCCATCTCTACGATAACAAATCTATTACTAGAGCCATCTCTACGAGAACAATTCTACTACTGGAGACATCTCTACGAGAACAATTCTATTACTAGAGCCAACTCTACGAGAACAAATCTATTACTAGAGCCATCTCTACGATAACAAATCTATTACTAGAGCCATCTCTACGATAACAAAGCTATTACTAGAGCCATCTCTACGAGAACAAATCTATTACTAGAGCCATCTCTACGAGAACAAATCTATTACTAGAGTCATCTGTACGAGAACAAAGCTATTACTAGAGTCATCTCTACGAGAACAAAGCTATTACTAGAGCCAACTCTACGAGAACAATTCTATTACTAGAGCCATCTCTTCGAGAACAATTCTATTACTAGAGCCATCTCTACGATAACAAATCTATTACTAGAGCCATCTCTACGATAACAAATCTATTACTAGAGCCAACTCTACGATAACAAATCTATTACTAGAGCCTTCTCTACGAGAACAAATCTATTACTAGAGCCTTCTCTACGAGAACAAATCTATTACTAGAGCCATCTCTACAAGAACAAATCTATTACTAGAGCCATCTCTACGATAACAAATCTATTACTAGAGCCTTCTCTACGAGAACAAATCTATTACTAGAGCCAACTCTACGATAACAAATCTATTACTAGAGCCTTCTCTACGAGAACAAATCTATTACTAGAGCCAACTCTACGATAACAAATCTATTACTAGAGCCATCTCTTCGAGAACAAATCTATTACTAGAGCCAACTCTACGATAACAAATCTATTACTAGAGCCAACTCTACGATAACAATTCTATTACTAGAGCCATCTCTACGATAACAAATCTATTACTAGAGCCATCTCTACGATAACAAATCTATTACTAGAGTCATCTCTACGAGAACAAATCTATTACTAGAGCCAACTCTACGATAACAAATCTATTACTAGAGCCAACTCTACGAGAACAATTCTATTACTAGAGCCATCTCTACGATAACAAATCTATTACTAGAGTCATCTCTACGAGAACAAATCTATTACTAGAGCCAACTCTACGATAACAAATCTATTACTAGAGCCAACTCTACGATAACAAATCTATTACTAGAGCCATCTCTACGAGAACAAATCTATTACTAGAGCCATCTCTTCGAGAACAATTCTATTACTAGAGTCATCTCTACGATAACAAATCTATTACTAGAGCCATCTCAACAAGAACAAATCTATTACTAGAGTCATCTCTACGATAACAAATCTATTACTAGAGCCATCTCAACAAGAACAAATCTATTACTAGAGCCATCTCTACGATAACAAATCTATTACTAGAGCCATCTCTACGATAACAAATCTATTACTAGAGCCATCTCTACGAGAACAAATCTATTACTAGAGCCATCTCTACGATAACAAATCTATTACTAGAGCCATCTCAACAAGAACAAATCTATTACTAGAGCCATCTCTACAAGAACAAATCTATTACTAGAGCCATCTCTACAAGAACAAATCTATTACTAGAGCCAACTCTACAAGAACAAATCTATTACTAGAGCCATCTCTACAAGAACAAATCTATTACTAGAGCCATCTCTACAAGAACAAATCTATTACTAGAGCCATCTCTTCGATAACAAATCTATTACTAGAGCCATCTCTACGAGAACAAATCTATTACTAGAGCCATCTCTACGAGAACAAATCTATTACTAGAGCCAACTCTACGATAACAAAGCTATTACTAGAGCCATCTCTACGATAACAAATCTATTACTAGAGCCATCTCTACGAGAACAAATCTATTACTAGAGCCATCTCTACGAGAACAAATCTATTACTAGAGCCAACTCTACGATAACAAATCTATTACTAGAGCCATCTCTACGATAACAAATCTATTACTAGAGCCATCTCTACGAGAACAAATCTATTACTAGAGCCATCTCTTCGAGAACAAATCTATTACTAGAGCCATCTCTACGAGAACAAATTTATTACTAGAGCCATCTCTACGATAACAAATCTATTACTAGAGCCATCTCTTCGAGAACAATTCTGCTACTAGTGCCATTACTAGGAGAAATCTATTACTAGAGCCATCTCTACAAGAACAAATCGCCCCGTGCAGGTCCGGGTGTTAAAATAATAGGCCTGCAGCAGCGCTAAGCTTGTCGTATAAGGCGACTAAATAGTGCTCAGAAACCTGGCCAGGGGCTAGGCGCTCTGCCCACAGAGCAACTGGGATGTGTGCCCGAGGTGGTGGAATGGGGTACCCCTGGCATGTTACATGCTGGGGTTGTCAGGCTATAATACGGAAAACCTGACCGCAAACCATAGTAGTGCACCGTGTTGGGAAAGATGCCACGTTCCTCGCACGTTAAAGAACCCTGCTGTGGTATTCGATAGGAGTAGGAACCTTTGCGCTCCGACAGAGGAGGATAAATTGCCCGACCTTACCCATCCCCCTTTTTCCAGTGGCAATCAAAATTTGTCGACCCTATTATCCATGTGACCAATCCTTTTTTTTCCATTTCATGTTCATTTTATCATCCATTTCATGTTCATTGTCTGAATATAGCTGAAATGTTGCTGCTCGGACGTTAAACCCCAACAAACAAACAAACAAACAAACAAGAACAAATCTATTACTAGAGCCATCTCTACGAGAACAATTCTGCTACTAGAGCCATCTCTACGAGAACAATTCTATTACTAGAGCCATCTCTTCGAGAACAATTCTACTACAGGAGACATCTCTACAAAAACAAATCTATTATAGAGCCATCTCTACGAGAACAATTCTACTACTAGAGCCATCTCTTCGAGAACAATTCTGCTACTAGAGCCGTCTCAACGAGAACAATTCTGCACTAGAGCGGTCTCTACGAGAACGATTCTATTATCAGAGCCAACCAACTCTGCGAGAGCCGACTCTGCTAGAACCGTCAGAAGGGCTGGCTAAAGAACTGTCATTTACCTGTTCTAAATATGTCATAGAACTGTTCATCTGACATTTCTTGGACAGTTTTGTGAGAGGTTAGTTCTGATCTCATCAGCATTATAAAATGATGTAATCCGTCACAGCCTGATTCCCGTTTGACGTTTGACATACGTATGTACCGGAGGAATGAGGAATAACGATGTACATTTGCGGGAAATATGCAATGGATAACTCGTTAACTTTTGTACACCTTTTTGTAGGAAAAAAGGATTTAAATAACATAATTATAATACTTAATAAACATTTTCTTTCATGTAGAAAGAACTTTATATTACCGGTATATAAAATGTTTTGAACAGTGTGTTTTTAATTTTTTTACCATATTTATACCTTAAAAGTCCTTCGGAAAAACTGTATATATTTAGAATACCAAATTTCCTTTGTTAATTTAATAAATTGGCTTTTACCGTGCTCTGAAGTTTTATTCTATTCTCGAGAAAAACGAAAAACTCTCTAGAGAAAGACAATACTTAGTAAATAGCTACTAAATGTGTATTAAAATATTGTATAATAACTTCATAATGTGATAAGAACGTCATAACGCCAAGATTGATATCTTATGAGATAGAAATAAAACTGGTCGTTTGTCTGAGTAGAAAATGTACATCTGAAATCAAATGTCCGATTCAATAAGTTTGGTCATATTTCAGGAAATCTCTGCAAGCCTTTTGTGCCAGACTATTGATAACATGATAAATGGACAACAATCGTTTGTAAATTATATCAGTGGATATGATAGGGCTATTGTCAGATGGTAGAAATATTTCTGTGTTTGTCTTTTTCTTCAAGATAACGTGATTTTGTACCTCAATACAGAACATTATTAGATTTGATTAATTACACATATATAAAAGAGATATATATGACTCCGTTAGAATGTTTTGTTTTTCTTTGTATTTTTTTTTTAAAGTTTTAGTTTATTTTAACAAAAGCACTGCGATTGGACAAAAGCAAGATATGTATTAATATCGAAAAAATGGAACTATAAAAATACCAAGGTATTTAAATATCGCAACAATTCAGAGAAACAAACATCAAAGGACACGGTCATAACATGAAAAAAGAAAACGGAGACGATCCAGCTATAAAACTTAGTGAATACAACTAAATTTAAAACAGAACATAATAAACAAATCAATAAGCATATAGAAACTAAAGCCCTATTTCAATACCTTGGGATGATATCAGCTGCTTTGGTGGGTGAAGCATGTCTTTCTCCATTAGCAGTACCCTATATTGCAAGAAAGAAAACATCGAAAGTGTCAATTTGTTGTGTTGACAATACGGAAAAAGTATACAAGTATGCATAACCAAGAGTGAATGATAATAACAGGGAATGAATCATGGTCATAAAATACTCGAATTTTTCCACATGTAACCTATTCACTCTCTAATCAAGGTTTTAACCTTTGCACGGGTCACCTTGAATATTGTAAGGACATAATATATAATACTATTTTTTCTTTCATCCAAAAAAAAAAAAAAAATAACACAGGTGTATAGACCTATTAATTAATCCTGAAGGATCATATTTGTCCTTTTTGGCGACTAGACAGACACTTATTTTGTTTTATGCGTTCGGTCTGTCATAATTAGTCAAGCTTAAGGTATCAGAACATGTAGAATTTGCAGTGAAAAGACACAAGACCAAAATGAAATGGTTTTGATTAGCATTATCAACTGATAGAGTTTTTATATATATATATGTACAGAACTACTCTCAAATAAATTATTCTTGTCAGGATTAGAAATCAATGTGATCTTAAAATTTAATCAAAGACTGAAGTCTTCAAAGACCTAATCGTCAAATATTCACTGTCACTGATGTTGGCATACTTTCAACATCCTTAATGGTACAAATGCGATATGCCCTAAAATTGGGTGACTTCTGCTACAATTTTGGTTCCCTTGATATTATTGCTAACTCTTTCGAAACCGTTATGACCCGAACGGCTATATATTGATATCGGTGTCCTGATAATATATATGTCCTTTCAATAATCAATTGTAACGAACGCCTGTGTTTGAATCGGAAACTTGCTAATATTACATAAATTCAATGCTAACCTATCATTATCTTTTAACGTGAACTTCCCGTTCTAACACAAGCTAAAAACACGCATAGACATGTGTATGATATGTTTAAAAAAAGTACGTTTTTAGCGATCTTTGGGGTGCTTATGATATTGACCAGTGAACCAGATTATGAATCTGATTAAGCAGCTGGCAATGAATATTCATAAATATTGGGGCATGCTAATGTATATAACCTATATAGTCTTGTAACGAGCCTCGGTACCTGAATCGGAAAATGGGTAATGTTCTAATCTTACCGATCATTTCATGTAAAGTTCCCGTTTTGGTACAAGCACGAAACACCCATAGAACACACGCGAATAAAACTTAAGAGGTACATATTTATTCCGTATGAAGCTTGAACTATGACGCTATAGTGGTGAACACGGCGAGGATCTGAAGCATTTAGTGGCGTATAACTACATATTTATGCAAATCATATGCAAATATTAAGTACAAAAATTACGGGTGCAAGAAATTGCTAACAATATTAGCGACTAAATAAGTGTTTACTTCAAGGTTTGTACTACATATATAGAAAGATTAGCCTTGTGGTGTAACAGTTCCTTTTGTTCAATAGATCTCTAGCTAATGTTGTAACCGTGACCTTTGTTCAATAGATCTCTAGCTAATGTTGTAACCGTGACCTTTGTTCAATAGATCTCTAGCTAATGTTGTAACCGTGACCTTTGTTCAATAGATCTCTAGCTAATGTTGTAACCGTGCTTTTTCTGTTCAATAGATCTCTAGCTAATGTTGTAACCGTGCTTTTTCTGTTCAATAGATCTCTAGCTAATGTTGTAACCGTGCTTTTTCTGTTCAGTAGATCTCTAGCTAATGTTGTAACCGTGCTTTTTCTGTTCAATAGATCTCTAGCTCATGGTGTAACCGTGACCTTTGTTCAATAGATCTCTAGCTAATG
Organism: Perna viridis; assembly: GCA_037379345.1. Classification (NCBI taxonomy): domain Eukaryota; kingdom Metazoa; phylum Mollusca; class Bivalvia; order Mytilida; family Mytilidae; genus Perna; species Perna viridis. The sequence continues at coordinate 4,567,309 of CM074520.1, forward strand.
TTGTAACCGTGCTTTTTCTGTTCTATTGTTCTCTAGCTTATGGTTTAACAGTGCCTTTTGTGTTCAATAGATCCCTACCTCATGGTCTTAGAGTGCCTTCGTTTTGAATAGATCTCTACCTCATGGTGTAACCGTGACCTTTGTTCAATAGATCCCTAACTCATGGTCTTAGAGTGCCTTCGTTTTGAATAGATCTCTACCTCATGGTGTAACCGTGACCTTTGTTCAATAGATCCCTAACTCATGGTCTTAGAGTGCCTTCGTTTTGAATAGATCTCTAGCTCATGGTGTAACCGTGACCTTTGTTCAATAGATCCCTAACTCATGGTCTTAGAGTGCCTTCGTTTTGAATAGATCTCTACCTCATGGTGTAACCGTGACCTTTGTTCAATAGATCCCTAACTCATGGTCATAGAGTGCCTTCGTTTTGAATAGATCTCTAACTCATGGTGTAACCGTGACCTTTGTTCAATAGATCCCTAACTCATGGTCTTAGAGTGCCTTCGTTTTGAATAGATCTCTACCTCATGGTGTAACCATGACCTTTGTTCAATAGATCCCTAACTCATGGTCTTAGAGTGCCTTCGTTTTGAATAGATCTCTAACTCATGGTGTAACCGTGACCTTTGTTCAATAGATCCCTAACTCATGGTCTTAGAGTGCCTTCGATTTGAATAGATCTCTACCTCATGGTGTAACCGTGACCTTTGTTCAATAGATCCCTAACTCATGGTCTTAGAGTGCCTTCGTTTTGAATAGATCTCTACCTCATGGTGTAACCGTGACCTTTGTTCAATAGATCTCTACCTCATGGTGTAACCGTGACCTTTGTTCAATAGATCTCTACCTCATGGTGTAACCGTGACCTTTGTTCAATAGATCTCTAGCTCATGGTTAAACAGTGCCTTCTTGTTCAAAAGATTTCTAGCTCAAGGTGAAACGATGCGTTTTATTCAAAAGATTTCTAGCTCAAGGTGAAACGATGCGTTTTATTCAAAAGATTTCTAGCTCAGGTGCAAGGTGAAACAGTGCCTTTTGTTCAATATATCTCTAGCTCATGGTGTAATAGTGCCTTTTGTATTCATTAAATCTCCAGCTCAATGTGTAGCAATGCTTTTTTATTCAATAGATGTTTAGCTCATGGTGTAATAGTTCCTTTTACGTTCATCAGATCTCTAGATGGATGGCGTGACTTTCTTTCTTGTTCAATAAATATTTAGATGGTATAACAGGGACTATCTCTAGTTCATAGTGTAACGGTGGCTTCTTTGTTTAAATGATCTGTTACTCTTTGTAAATGATATTATGATTGATAACCTTTAGTCACATGGCCACGTTATGTTCTTGTATAATAGGAAATTAGTCTGGAGAGACTTTGACAAATAATGAATAATTGTGCTGAAGTTTTGCATAAAAACCCAAGGGCCTGTTCTTGCTAGTTGGGCTGTTTTTGCTTTTTGTTTCAACAAAAGTATAGATCCAATTAATTTGGCTAACGTCCTCCATCACAAAACGGTACGAACAAAATTCCCCCATGTTTCAAAGACAAATCAACACCTATAATTTCATAATCCTATACTTCACCTATTATTTCCAATATTTTCAATTATAAAAGGCTATTGCAGGACCTCGAGATTAAGGACTTCAAGGCTAAACCACCTGACTGTTCTTGCAAAAACTCTCCATTTAAATATGGTCCTTCTGGTCCCGTCGTTACGGGAGATTTAACCATCATCGAAAACCAATCTCTGCGTAATATCCTTTCTAAAGGTCCCAAGTACCGTAAACCACGCTCCAAATACTGGATTATAACTTTAAAGTTCTTATGGATGCCGTCGAGGACTATGCAAGAAAATAGATAAAACGAGAACAAGAAGACATTTATTCTATGTCAGCTTGGGTAAAGGCTGTGAGGTCTTTCATTTTGGAATATGTGAAAGTAATTTAAGTAGGTCAGTGAGTGTCAATGCTACATCAGTTTTCAAAGATACCGATGTTGCAAAACGTTTTACATCCAATGTTTATTATCAGAGGTAGACGTAGAAAATAATAGCAGTGATAAGATCTATACTGCTACCACACTCTCCAAAGAAAGAATGGTGGAAAACCATACATCTGTGCTATTCTGTTTTGGTCTCTCTACCAGGGACGATGATTGTGATCTACCTTTCATGTACTGGATTACTAAACACAACAACCCACACAAACAACGCCACATTGCTGGATCTGCAAAATGTACCACCAAACCTCTTTCAAAACTTTTAACTACTATACTCACAGCTGTCAAAAAGGGTCATCAGTCCTACTACACCACTTGTTACTTCCGTAGTGGTATGAATTCGATGTGGATCCTGAACATTTCGAAACTATTTGCTGACATATTCTGTCAATAGTATGAGACTGACTTTATAGCTATTCTGATCCAAAAGAAGGAACATCTTAAAGCTAGATCCTTTAATCACAGTTTCCACTTTATAGATGACGTATTATCGTTAAACAAATCTAGTTAAGGGGACTTGATACATCATAGCTACCCCCAAAGAACTTGAGGTAAACGATACTACAGACACTGTGAAGTCAGCCTCATATCTTGGCCTACACTTAGAGATCGATGGTAAAGGAAAACTATTAACCAAAACTAAACGACAAACGCAATGACTTTTCATTCCATATTTTCAACTTTCCTTTCATCTGTGGCAACGTTCCTTCAGCAACTGCGTATGGAGTTTTCATACAACTCATACGTAATGCCAGAGCTTGCCGTAACTACGCAGACTATTTGTATCGTGCTAGACTTCTTACAATTAGGCTTCTTGAACAGGGTTATGTTGCTACAAGATTGAAGTCATCACTACAGAAGTTTTATTATCGTCATCGTGAACTAGTGAATCATTACAGTGTACCCATCTTCGCCATGAAAATTGATTTGTTTTACTTTGTCTTAGGTTTTCTTTCCTCTTTTTTCTCCCCTGGACTTGACTATCTATGAGCAACTCGGCGGGTGCTTCTAGAAAAGCAGATGACACTTACCTTACCGGTGCACCTGATCAATGCTCCCAGTTATTAGTGGAGTCCGCGTTGCTCATTTACATTTGTTACTTTGCATGTTTTATTTGGGTTATTTTATGTTCTTTGTTGTGTGTGTCTGTTTTCCATGTCTGGTCTTTGTGCTTGGATTACATTCTTCTGATTTCCGCTAGAATCTTGGTTCCCTTGATTACTTTTTTAAATTGGAAGGAATCCCCTGCGTTAATACCAAAAGTTTTCCCAGGGTCTTCAAACATTTAACATGGAAGAATATACGCAATACTGTTGACTGGCATATTTAAAATTTATATGAAACATCGTGCATATTATAAGTCTAAAACAATCATCGACAGCGATTGATGCACTCAACAAGTGTTCGACCGAGTCAAAGCGAATTTAGCATTCCATTTTATGTATAAAATATTATTTGTTCTTCAGCAAAATAATAAGAGAAAATTTATCGTCTCTACAACAATGATTGATGCACTACATAAGACATTCTTCATTCTTTTATAGATACCCCAAAGTGGACATAAATTTCCAGAAACAGATTAGACCGAAGTATATAGGTACTAGGGAGTATTCAATATTTATACAGTATCTCTCTAATGTAATTTGTTCCTCATAAAATTCTGATTGATTAGCTTCATGTCAGAAATAACGAGGGTAGTAAGAATAATATTTGAATGTTAAGGAATCTAAGCCTGAGTTTGATGCAATACGTTATTAACAATACCAAAGGTAATCAACAAATTCTTTAAAAAATACAGAGATTTATAGGCAGAATCAAAGTATTACGGACATGTATGTTATATAAATATTCTGGTCTAAAAGAAGCATCTAAAATACCTTAAAGCTCCTAGACTGTCTGCTAAGTTTTCATTTCAGTTTATCTGATTATGAGAAAAATATTATGTATTCTTGTTGTCTTGTATACTTAATGTACACATTGATATACATTAATGTAGGCAGTGCAGCTTCATAATTCACTGAATATTTGACAAATCTTAACCGTTTTGTCGGCAGCTTTGCTCTTTTCTCCAGTTCATGTGTACGCGTAACTGATTATCTCCTTAGTTTTATTTGATCGGTCTATAACACGTGACTTTTTGTGATCATGCATTAACAATATGAATGCAGTTCTGTTATTTCTCTCCCTTTCTTACATACAGCGGTGCTTCGGAAAGTGTTAAACTTTGTTTTCGTTCAAACTTCAACAATCTACACACACTGCGTGTGCATGCCTTATTCAATTTACACAATTTTCAGTTTGTTTTATAATGTATCTAATCAAATGCAATCGCTGTCTTCTACTTCTATTTTCTTCAAAACAAATAGGTAGCAACATATTGAGAAAAATATTTTACTCTTTTACAATAAATGACAGAGTTAAGGGTTGTTTTTACTGTTTTTGTTGTACTTCCTTTTACATCTTAAAATGCTGTTCTTCTACACCTTCTCTAAATTTAGTGTAGTTGTTTCCGAGAATGTTATGAACTGTGAATATAATTGCATACATAGTCTCCAACCGGAAACTGTTTGATACCCGCAGTGATTTCCTGCTCATGTTCATTCTTCATGAATGGTGTAAATTTAATTAACCCTGTAAACTCCGTTACAACTTCTTAATGCATATTTAAACACCAAGGGAGATAATTGACTCTTAATCATGTTTCAAGAAAGAATTTCGATCTTCAGCTTATAAATTGATAATGATTTTCGTGTTATGGGAATTGTTACAAGAATTATGATAGTATGTAGGTGATTGCAATGCTACACAGTGATAGTCGATGTCATAAATTGTTGCTATGTTAGAAATGGCGGTGACTTTCATGATGTTCTGCCCCAGTACAATGAACATTGTCCATGTATAGATTTTTTGTACTTAAATCCTGTCTATTAAATAGAAACTACAGGGGAAAATTTATCAGATTTAGTCATACGCTTCCTCGAAATTTTTCATGCTTTTTAAGTAGAAACGTACTATAAATGCCCACGAAAATGTAAGTTAAAAGTACCTTTTATAACTTTTACTGTATTAGGGCTTCCCTTTAGATTATACTTCTTCTCTTTAACTTTGGTATGTAAAAGTCTTAAAAAAACTAAATAAATGAAAGAGAGAAATCGATTTTCAGGGTGACGATTTGAGCAGCAATCAACATACCAATACACCATGAATATAATATAAGGAACATTGTGCAATTGAACACCACATTCACATCTTGAAAATTACTCCCCCTCCCATATTTCTGCTATTTATATTATCAAAAACTTTCCATCTGACTCAAGTAATATGCGGATTAGGAGGCGAAAGATACTTACAAAACAGTATTGAAATGTGAAAGATTGGGAATAATTTTATAGAACAGAACAAATCATGCTGCTTTTCGTGACGTGTGGAGATATTGGGTTGTATAATGACATTATTTTATAGTTCTTACGGACATCCGCAGTAGTAATAGTTTAAAGCAAGTTAGAAAATCAGTACACTCCTCTTCAGACAAGAACCCATTCAGGAGTTAATTAGAATTTGACACACAATCATATATGATAAACGCCTCCCTGTGCGAGAAAGAAATATTTACGTTTAATTGTTTTTAACGTATTTTGTTCGAATTAGTAGTGGAAAGTATCAACTAATGACGTCGGAGACCAAAGTTTTAATCGAAGTTGTAGTCAGACAACGATATGTTCTATTCAATAAGTAAAACAATGATCTGTATAGAAATATTATACTTCTATATTGATAGCTTGATTAATGGCCAACCAAGGATTGCAGATTGTTTCTAAATTAAATCAGTAACTATCAGATGAAATCTCAGTCCTTCAATTGTTGTTGTATTTGTTTTTCGTGGTCCGTAATCAGCTTTATTGGACGTTTGAACGTTTGAACACTATGATGGTTCTTGACATATTAGCCTATTCTTGGATTTTATATTTGTCTCTCTGTAGTCTTTACCAGAAATATCTTGAGTAGTTTGACAGGTGATTTATGATGAGCGGAGAGGGTTTTACTAACCGGAGTACCTGGTACAGGTTTAACAGCTTCCGGGTTTTGTTGTAGTCTTTTAACGTTCTCATGCAGGGCAATATTTGGTTAGGGTAATCATCTTATGTACTTCATCTTCGTCAAAGTAAAAGGCAATACAGTGCTGGTCCAATGCAGTCGGAGGATTGGAATGCCCTTTGTGGAATAATTGGTAATATCGCGTAAATTATGGGCATAAAATGGTCAAATTGTATCCTGGAATACCCCTTTTTCATAATTTCTGGATCTGCACATGTAAGGGACACTACTGAAGGCATTCTGGAATGGTATTGTAGTAATGATGCATTAAGTAATAATATCTTGATTGCGGTATTTTTCGCGTTCTGGTATCATCTGTACTTCTATTGATCTACTACCTTTAATGTTGAATCTAGAAAATGAATCGGAATTGTTCATTTTTAGTTGATTTTTTTGCAAAGATATAGGGTTTGTAAGTCTCGTTAATTCTAGTTTCATTTTTTCATTCATGAATTTGCGATGTAGAACGTTTTGAAATCCGGAGACCCATCTGTATCTTATTGTTTACTTCCGGGATCTCAAAACGCTGACTTACAGTGCAAAATCTTCTATATTGTGCTTTTCTTAACATTTTTCGATGTAAAACTGGATATTTGTAACTTTTAATCGCTATTTTTACATAAATGCATGTTTTGGTTTAAATACTGAACTCAACTCTCTGTAAATGGCATATCTCTATGCATTTGAATGGTAGATTATGACCTAATATCGTAAAACAACGTAGTCATGTGACAAGACTTACATACCCTATTATTAAACATTTTGAGCTATACCTCTTTGGTTTGCATGATGTAAGCTACTTTTGTTTTGCCTTCGTCGATGGTATAGAAAGGGGTGACCTTCGCCAAGTAGATATAGAATAGGTATGAATCAAACAACAGTAATCCATATCACCTTTGTCTATATATATGTGACAGAACGATCCTTGTACTTTGTTTTTTCGCCATATTACCCCATCCAATCTATAAAGAACATATTTACTTGATCCCTCTTGGGAATCATAATTAGAGCTCATCATCAATAAAACATATCAAACACCGTTTGGTGCATGCATGCAATGATGTGTTTGAATATGCACTTTAACATGATCACATCAAAAAGTTTAACGTTTGAAATCAAGATTTCCATTATTAAATGTAAACATGTGAAGCAGCTCGTAGTAATGCATGAAATTTTGTGTTAAGAAAGATAATCCGATTCCACTTTTGTAAGTCTCTGTTTCGGAATATAGTAATGCTATAAAATTGTAAACGAAAAGATTGTTTGAAAATGTTCAGTACAAAGTGGACCTGTTACAAACTAAACTGTCGTTTCATACTAACTATGTTATTTGAAAAGAAATCCTAATATCATGGAAAATTAAGAATTCCCCCCGCCACCCCCACAAAAAAAAAAAAAAATATATTAAGTTTAGGAAGGAATTTTGAAAACATTAGCAGATAATAACGAACAAATGGACGTTAACGTATGTTAACGTTCATTTTAATGTACGACTTATGACTCATTGTTTTAGAATTATGAAATATTTAAAATAATTAAAAGTATTTCAAAGATAATTTTCTTTCTCGTGACTTCTGTTCACATAAATGATATATGCATACATTAACAGTAAACACTTGTTATCTTTCACCATACACCTATTACTTCGTTTTATCACTGTACTTATATTATCCAAACACTTTCAACTGCCATCTATTTTTGTTTTCCCAGCGTATGGATAACACATTAAGTTTGATTTTCCGGTGTTCACACGAGAACGTTCGATTCTTGTATATTTTATACTTTGAGATCATTTTAACATCGTTTTCTGAAAATCGGAAGGCAAACATTTTAAATTTTGCAGTAAATGTTGAATGCAAAATATGGAGTTGTTTTTTTATTGTAGATCGAAAGTAGGGGAAAACGACTCATTTTGCAAACACCATAATTGTGGTGTAATACGACGACGACCGCAACATCGCCAATTCACAGCAATGCTTATAAAAAAAATACATTTTGTTTTATATTTATTAACTTATTTACATGACATTGTTTGGTCGCAGCTGTATATTACTTTTGAAAAAGAAATTCATTAAAAGTAAATGAAAGTCAATCATTCAACGTAAGTTTGAAAAGCACACAATAATTGTTCAATATAAGCAAAAATAGCACACCCGAAAGAATACTATAAGCACGCAAGGAACCATTGTTCTTCAATATAAGTTCGTTATACATCATGATGGTACAAAAGAAATGACAAGTTCATAATACACACACGCTTCTGAAGTAATTAAAGTTTTTCGGCGCAGTTGAATTACTGGGATCAGTGGTCAAGACGAAAGTTCAAGGTGACTTGAATTTGTGCCGCGCTTCCGCTATCAGGAAAGAATGACCGGTTCCTTGCATCATATCAATTGTACAGCCGCGTCGGGTAGACACCATTATTGACATACATCATCAGGCATCACAATTAAGGCATACAAGCTAAATCTGAAATGTACTCTGAGATAAAGAAGTTCAGGGTGGGAATGGGTGGGTATTTTACAAATCTTAAAAATGAAACAACGAACAACGATGTATTGATGCTTACCTGTCAGAAGTTTTCAGAAAAAAGGGACCGAAAATTCCACGAGCCATCCTTTTTATATTGATTAAGTATAACTTTAATGAACAGTGGACGGACGGACATCTCATCGTTTCAACTTTTTCATGATTAAGAAATATAGGAGTCAGATGTGCAGTTTGTCTGCCAATTTTCTTTTGTTTTCTTTTGCAACCTTTAATATAGTAGTTTTATCTGGATTATAGCTTCTGGATTATAGCTCCTGGATTATAGCTTCTGGATTATAGCTTCAAAATGTTTTTGTGGCAAGTGGTGCAGCTACATTTGCATCAACTAACTACATGAACCTTCGAAATTAAAGGTATAAAAATATAAAATTTAAAAAAGTGGACGGAAGATAAACTTTGGGAATTTTATACATCTAATTCAATGCATCCATATTTAAATCAGGGCGTGCATATTCTTAATACGATTTTTGTATGACTGATATATGTTAAATTCAGAGAGAATAAAATATTAATTTGAAATTATTAAAAATGGAATTTATACAATGTTGTAAACTTAGATAACATTTACAAGTTCTATTGAAACAAATCTAGCCCACCACAGCAGCCAAACAAGTCTGTACCGCATACCCCACCCCGGTCAAGGAAAACCGCCATAACCACTTTTTACATACATGTAAGGAAGAGCTTCTTTCTGTTTCCGCGGAATAATCTTAGCTGTTCCATAAAAGAAAGGTATATTGTTAATATAAAATATGCTTGCACTATAAGGAACAGTGATCAAAGTATATTATACATTCGTACCACAGGAACATTACTTCCTTTAAATTAAAAAAAGTAAATTCAAGGTGAGCTATTTCACAGGTAATTCATAAAGCGGAAATATAATGCAAGAGATCAGGAAATTTTATCAAAGGTTCCATCATTTAAAGGTAATACAAGTTTTAACCCACCATTTTTAAGGAAGGAAACATTGAACACAGGTTTGTTTTTTTTGTGTTTCTTAAATTTTGATCGTAAACATATATACAGTGTATACTGTACGTACTTTTTATATATATATATATATATATATATATATATATATATATATATATATATATATATATATATATATATATATATATATATATATATATATATATATATAAAATAAGAATAGATAATAAATAACTGCATAATTTTCAAATATCTGATTGATTTATTGATCAACCCAATGGACTGTAATAATTACATGTAGTTCATACATATATTGGAACAATATTGTCGACCCTGTTCTAGTCTGATGTCTTATATACATGTAATTATCATACTTAGGTCTTACTAACATCCCGAATGGTACATACTATTCCACACAGACTTGTCATTTTGACATATTTACCAAATCCATTCTCGTAATATTTTCTTTCTTTTATCTGCTACATAAACATGGTAAATAGAAAAAAAGTAACTCCGATCAAAATTAAGTCTTCGGTTTGATTCGGTCATGGATCGAACCAACGACCTAACACGTTTTTGTTCGACGTTTGGAAATATTTTGTACAACCAAATAAAAAATAAGTAAACCCTTACACCATTTGAACTGAATGCAAGTTACTATACAAAACAAATCGCATTTCTCCCCAGATACGGAGGAATTTTAAAAAGCACACACGCCGGAGTGGTCTAGAACACTGGATTTGCGATGTTACCATAGAAGTTACAATACTATAGGGTTATAAAAAGTATTTTATTTTGGTCCTGTGTTATGTCGAAAGACAGGTGCATTTGACTTCGGACAGCTGTATAATTGAGACCTTTATTAACCAGTTGTGTAAATTATGAAATTCTTAACTGTATAATTATACATTTCTGTACTCTAGGTAGTGCAGCGTATTGTTGGATCATTGTGTCATGAACATTTATTCCATATCTAAGTGCTTTGTAACTATGATAATATTAATGAATATACCTAATGTTTTCACCAAGCTCTTATAATTTAATCATTAAAACCACAACTTCATACATTACAAGTAATTGATTCTTTTTAGGATATTTAGTATTGAATGGATTATTTTAAACAAAATTTACACAGTTGATTAATGATAAAACATAGCCGCTATAAAACCGGGTTTAACTCGGCATTTCCATCAGAAGTGTCTGTACCAAGTCAGGACCATTGTGGTGGAATGCCTGTACCAAGTCAGTAATATTGCGGTGGAATGCCTGTACCAAGTCAGTACCATTGCGGTGAAATGCCTGAACCAAGTCAGGACCACTGCGGTTGTTTCCAATTTTCCGGTTTTTACCTTGATATTGCCATTGTTATACATACTTTCCTTTTTGAGTATTCCTCTTGACTATTACGTAGAGTTTATCAGTTTGTTATTACCCTTCAGGCTAGGAACCACTAATTCCACTTCCCATAGGCTTCTATGCAAATTTCACAATATTCAATGGCTTCTCTGGACTTGACCTTAACATTAACCTGCAGAGGACTATATATCAGCATGCTTCTACATATGTCAGCTCACAATCCTCAGAATGGCATGTGGGGTTAGCAGACTTGCCGTGCAGTACTGGTCACCGGAAGTGAAGTGTCTATAAATAGCAGGGGAAATCCCAGTGTTTTCACAAGATAGGGGTATATTTAGAAATCATTATGGAGATTAGACTTCACATCACAAGAAGCAAAATGCACCTATAAAATGTACAGACATGTTTTTCCTTTCAGAAACTGTTTCAATTTTTTAAATAAGATGAACTTTTTTCACAGCACTATGAGGAACAGGGGTAATTTCTGCGTAGGACTATTTTTGCTCATTGCTCATTGGTTGAATTGGTGGTCTGTAACCTTCAATATACACATGTACCGTCGAGAGACGGGCCGAATGTTATGTTATGGTATTATACCATCGGTCCGCATACCGTAGAAACCCGCAATTACCATATATTAAGGGAAAGTGTACAATTACGTGTATTTAGGATTCGTTATTGTTGTATTTTTAAAGTTATTTTAAGTTCTGCTTGGTTTTCTCTGACACACCTTTTAAAGGGAATGTTTTAAATTCTGTTTTTTATTTCAAATATATTTCCAAAAAGTCATTTACACCCCCCCCCTAAAAAAAAATAATAATAATAAAATTAAGAGTTTTCGTTTGGGCCTCGTATAAAAATCGTATATTATTATGTAATCTACCATTTCTGCTATCTTCATTTTCTTGAGCCCGAGACAGACTTTTAATTTATGGAATTTTAGATACATGTACATGTCATGTATTACTGAGATTTGGTCAATTTTCAATTTAGTGCTCTATCATTCTCTCTTGTATCATGTTTTTATTCAATGCGATAATACCATTGAAAAAAATGCAATATGTGAACTTAGTTTAGAAAAATACTTTGCCCGAAATCTTACTATTTTTTTTAATTAGCTCCACAAGAACATGCATGTGCAACGTGTTAAATAAGTTATATATGACATGTATAAGGACATAATTTTTACACTAATAACTTGTCTGAGCGAGTTAATGCAAATAAAATGTACGAGACGAAAGAGGAATAACTCTATCTACCAAGTTAATCATGTTTTTAAGACATATGTATTAACTAAATATTACATGATGTCAAGTTGGCGTCTATGTTAAATTATTTTCTATATAGAAGAAAAAAAAACATTAATTGAGAAAAATCTTAACTAATTGTTCGTAATAGATCAACTGTCTTCCTAAGTTTATAAAAAAAACATCTAATTGACTCGTATCTCTCTAGATTATCAACCATAGACCTCATTTACTTGTCAGGCTACATTAATCCACTCCGCTGCCTTAGAGTAAATATTCTGATATGGCGAAGGAGGGTACTTCAAGGACTAAGGACAAGATTAAAGTCGAGGAAGAATCGACACTAACAGTTCTTTTATCACCTCTATTGCGTAAATTGTGAAAATGATTTACAGATCTACTCTACTGTTTACAGATTTACTCCCGTAGTGGTATTAATTCAATGTGGATCCTGAAAAATTCGAAAGATCTTTTGGAGACAATCAGTTCAAGACTATTATCTGAATATAATAGCGTGAAAACCTATGATTTTTCAACACTGTATACTTCTATTCCCCATGCTCAGTTAAAATCCCGACTTAAAAACATTATACATCGTTTTTCCAACAAAGATGGTACACCTAGATACAAATATATAGTTCTTGGTAGAGATTCCTTATACTTTTTAAAAAATAATTCCAAATCATCTTCCTAATATACAGAGGGAGAATTTTTAATCGACAACATGTTTGTCCAGTGTGGAGGACGTATTTTTCAACAAACGGTCGGCATTCCAATGGGAACAAATTGTGCTCCTTTACTTGCCGACCCATTCCTTCACTCATATGAGGCTGACTTTATAGCTGATCTGATCCGAAAGAGAGAATATCGTTTAGCTAGGTCTCAGTTTCCGCTATATAGATGACGTATTATCTCTAAACAATCCTAATCTCGGGGATTTGATACATCGCATTTACCCCAAAGAACTTGAGATAAAGGATAATACAGACACTGTGAAGTCAGCTTCATATCTTGACCCATACTTAGACGACGATATTATTTGCGTAGCAAATTCGCCGATTAAAGTCCAACAGATGCTTGATATATTTTCTTATTATGCTAATAAGTGGAGATTCCAGTTTAGTGCCACAAAATCATGCATTATGTGTTTCAGCAAAAATAGGTTTAAATCGAACTTTCAATGGACACTTAACAAACAATCCTATAACGGATAAATATACTTACCTGGGCATTGAGGTGTGTGATAACTTAAACTCTATAGCTAGAATCAATTCCGCATGCAGGAAAGGTCGCAATTCGTACTTTACAATTACAAACATTCGAACAGAAAACATCAATCCAATAGCAATACTTAAACTTTATAAATCTGTCGTCGTGCCTACATGTTTATATGGCTGTGAATTTTGGTCTGGTTTGAGGAATCGAGATATTATTCAGATTAATCGTCTCCAACACTTCTTTGTAAAGGACATTCAGCAGTTCAAGCCCCGAACAAGGACGGATATGTGTGAAAGTATATTAGGAGTAAACCCATTAATATGCGAAGTGGAAAAACGAAAACTGCCTTTTTTGGAAACTTTGTAGAGTGGACCAACGAGCATATCGAAACAAATTTTTCTTACAAGACTTTTTACCTGTTAACTAAATATCAACTCCCGAAATAGTTTCGTTCCGGACGCTTTACAGATTATTCAAAAATACAATCTTTGTGAATTCCTAGATACATATCTGAACTTTGGTAATTTTCAATGTAAATCTCAATGGAGAAACATAGTGACTGCCGTTATTAACTCTGTCCAATATGATTTATGGCATGACCGTGTGGTTTCTGATCGTGAATTCTCAAGGTTCCATCAAGTGCATACGAACATATCTGTTGCTGACATATCACGTTGTCCGTTGTCTTCCTTTGACCTAAGAACGGCATTTTGTATTGCGAAATTAATCGTCACAGTACCTGATACTGAGGTTAAAGACTGTAACCTATGTCACCGTTCATTTTTGGACGTAATGATGCATTCATCGTGCGAGTGTAGTCATACGTAATATTTTCTTTGATCTTATAATCGTTAACTTTCCCATAGATCTGTACGTTGAGTTGGTTATTATGACCCAGGTGTCTTATACTGTGTTATGCTTGGGAAACAACCGTCCACTGAACTTGTTAAATCTGAACTGAACGATTTCCGTACATTGTGTTTCACGCATGTGGTTCGATCTGCTGCAGACTATAACCGTATGTTAAACTCTATATTAAATCGATCTTGAGCTCGACTGCTACAATCGTATATGTCAGCAATATATGGTGCTGAAATGTATCTGATGCGTAATATTACTGATAATATTGCATATTTTGTTTTTACACTTAATTACCTCGTTTGTCTACCCCGAACTTTACTTTTTATGAGCAACTCGGTGGGTGTTTCTAGAAAAGCAGAGGACGCTTACCCTACCGGTGCACCTGGTCCATGCTCCCAGTTTTTAGTAGAGTCCTAGTTGCTCATTTGTTTTTGTTACTTTGTATGACTTTAGTTACTTTATGTTATATGTTGTATATGTCTGTTTTCCATGTCTGGTCTTTGTCCCTGGATTACATTCTTTTGATTACCGCTATAACCTTTGTTCCCTTGATTTCTCTTTGACAAATGAACAGAATGAGTATTTTGACACAGAGCAGTTTCACTGACAGGGTCGGAACAAAAAATTTTGAATCCACATCGCACCCTTCTAGGAGCATTCGTTGGTTAAAACGCGACGTCTTTTATATGTATTTCGAAACATGAATGTCGTACACGTAATAAAGTTCTGTCGGAAATGATGTACTTGTATTTAGTATACTCTGATTGTCAGAGTTTAAACTTTTAACGTAGACTGCGAGTGTAATAGGAGGTCTTGCTATTAACACATTTGGAATACAACAGTATAGCGGTGCATTACCACGTAAATCAAGTGTTATTTTAATACAAATACATTTTGTTGATCTGTCCCTCATAGCATATGCTTCAAGCTACTACTGTAAATACAAAGAAGTTAAAATGAGTCAAAAGATTTATGAATCTCCTCGGTAGCTTTTATTGGCAACGATTATGATAGAGTTATCCTTCTTCGTCAACTTCTTTCTTAATGTTTTAGTTAAGCTGCTAAATTTTATGAAAAAGGATTGTCGGGTGGTAAAATCCATAAATGGTCCAATAAAAATAACAAAATTGAAAAGTATCGTGGGGTTTGATACTTTACAACAATACCATATTAATATCGCTATGATGATAAAATGTTAATGTGTTCAGTCGCACTAATTGCTTAATATTTACGATATTAATGCATATCATTTCAATGCCCTTTAAGCACGTGTACACTTTTGTCTAATAATCATGCAGATGCGGGTTCAAAGCACATTTTGAATTAGAACTACAAAATGAAAAATAAAATTAATTACCAAAAGTCATTCAGAAAGTACCTAAATATTTTAATTGATCAGAAAAAAGTTAATGTTTCTATATATATACAACATGTAATTTTTACAGAAAAGTTTATAACGTTTACATACATATTTATAACTAAAAAATGTCCATTCTTTTTCTATCTTCGAAATGAACAATATCAACACCACTGTAGTTGTTTCAAATATTAGGCTTATGAGAACATCTCTTGTCTATGTAACTAGAGGCATGGAAACAATGACCTTTTATCAGTTCTTGCATGATTTTATGGTGGGACAGTACCTGATTCATCGGTCCATGAGAACTGCGTAAGAACTACTATATAATTACTTTGTATCTGTATTAACAGTTGATAAAATTGTATTCCATATAGTGTATATGGTTACAGTTGAAGCGAGAACATTTCGGGTAGGGACAGAATGTAATATATATATTTCGTTTCAGTTGATTACACGTCTATGAGATGTTTATCCGTTTTTTTATGTTGCTTACGCTAGCATTGTTGGTGGTATGGACATCACATGTTGGATCTGTTTCCTTAAAGTAAGTATTTTTCTTAGATGATTTATTAATAACCGAGGAAGTTTAGGACTTATCACAACCCAATCATTTTGCATGACTAAGCATATGCATACTGTAACGTGGTATGTACCACAAAATGCAGATACCGTTCGATTAAGATGTATGGAACGGAGCAATGATAGGTACATACAAAGAAAAAAAATGTGCGCAAAAAAAAAATCGAAGTAATTAATATATTCTGCGCGAAAAAAAATGATATTGTGCGCACAGTATATTTTTTTCCTTTTGTGTGTCACTGTCATGACCCCGTAGTAAAGCGCATATACTGACCAACACAATTACGGAAATTCGGGTTATCACTAATCACTAGATAAACTTTATTCTTGTTATAATGGCATAAATTTCCATACGTTTTCTTCTGATGTATTTGTTCATTGTTTATTGTTGATTTTGAATTCTTTTTTTTTTTTGTTTTCGAATAATAATCATCATGCAGCTTGTTTTAGTGTATTTTTTAACTGTATATTTTGAATGACTGGGCATCATACTAAGAATTTACTTGTAACATACATGTACAACCAACGACTACACGTTAATTAACATCACGTCTATATAAGTGTGAATTACAGTAATGTAGTTGTTTTAGGAAA
This sequence comes from Perna viridis, assembly GCA_037379345.1. Taxonomy (NCBI): domain Eukaryota; kingdom Metazoa; phylum Mollusca; class Bivalvia; order Mytilida; family Mytilidae; genus Perna; species Perna viridis. Next base: position 4,584,104 of record CM074520.1, read on the forward strand.
CAGATTATTAACAGTCTTTTGCTAAACTCAACATACGACACACGAACACCGCCTGGACTTGACAATAATGGTAAGTATACATAGGCACGTCTCAACACCGGTACAAACCGAAATGATAATAAATTATCAAAACATACTGGGGAACATACATATATACTAGGTGTTTTCCCGTCGCCTGCTACTCCATCACCACTGGATCTTACATAGTGACTTTTACCGTTCCGAAGTTTATTGTTTAGCAGAATTCAACGGAGCATATTTTGAAATTAATTGAATTTCTATGAAGTAAAATGCCTACTGACTAATTAATGATTAATTAATTTCGTAATTAAGAAATACTTTACACCTTAGATGCAAGGATAATAAGAATTCATGTAAGTACTTTTATTGTCAAGACAAGATTTTACTGATGGCTTCAGACACAGTAGGTGTACAAGAGGACAATAAAAAAATATAAACATGTGTATACATTTAAATAAGACAAATACACAGACATAATACACAGAACAGTCAATATAATAAACTATGTGAATACATTTATATTTTAACACATTCACTTTCATATGATATTAGCAATTTTTCGTAAAAAAGCACACTCTTGTATAATTGAACATTACAGATAGACAACAACTCACCATATTACTCATATTCGGTTGTTTTGAGTAGTAATCTGGGATGTAACGAGATCTTAAATACTTAACCGTTGGATTATTACACTAAAAGAATATGTGAAATTCATCTCCCACCCCTTCTTTACAAAGATTACATATTCTTTGACTCCGTGAGACTCCAGACCAACCACAGTTTCTATTGGTAGTCTTAAGTTGGAACATGTTAATTTGGTCAAATGAATACGTTCTGCTGGGGACAATCTGAGAAGATATGGTTCAATTCTGAATTCATGTTTAAAAGTGGAATAGAATTCACCACGAGATATGTTGTCCATTTGTAACAAACCAAGATTGATAGAATTGATCACATACTATCTGTTTAACTGTGACCTTAAACCAGTTAATATTTACTTTAACGAGTTCGTTCCATAGTAACTAAGACCCGTATTATCAAAGATAGATTTAATATAGTTAATCCACCTAAAGGATGAGGGTCGATAAGGCATTGTTGTGCTTACTGAAATAATTGGTAAAAAAATTATCACAAATTCGGAAGAAAACTAAATACTAATGCAATTCATATTGTAAATTTTCAATTTTATGCATTAAGTTCGTAATTTAAAAAGTAACGATTGAGAAACGAATGCACAAAAACCGCCTGGAAGGCTATTCTGTAAATAAAATAGCATTTTTCCACTCTTTTGCCACTTATTTTATATTGAGATCCAGCGTTAACCAAAAAATATTGAAACTAAAAGTGTGCATTTATTCATTCTTTCTACATGAAAAAGGATTTTTTGGTTAACGCTGTATCTCTGTGTGCATTTAAAAAAAAAAAAAAAAAAAAAAAAAAAAAAAAAAAAAACCTTTAAAAAATCACGCTTAAAATCGCTTCAAAAATGGCTAAGTCCAACTTGACCTGTACATGTATCATGTGATCTAGCTCACTGTCACATGATTAAGCACCTGTCCATCCGTGTAATATAAACTAAGACCCTAAATACACTGTAGCAAGTAGAGTAGATATATTAACAAAAAAAGCTTCTATCTCAACTTTATGTGGAAGAATGAAATAAAGTCTGAAATAATCTTTGATCATATGTCGATATTGATATAGCCACTGCTATGGACATGCACTTACTTCGAACCGCGTCATTGTCCTTTAAGTGGGAGTCTATGGATTTGAAGGTAATAGTTTTCAATATTCGTTTGCGCTATTATCCATAAAATCTCCTCGATAAAAGATTGTTCTACATTATGATTTACTTTTGCGTTGAATGTAGTACAAAAATGAGATGCTTTAAATAAACTCGTATAAGCATTAGTGTTTAATATATAGAAACCTGTAGCACGATATCTAAAGATAATTTTATAATAAATGTCACAACGCATTTCATTCCCTTATGCGATCCGGCAAAGTGGGACACACTGTTATAATATCAAGCGCGAATAAAGCTTTTTACTCGCTCCTACTTTTATATTGAAAGTGGAAAATTAAAAGCCATTTGCTTTGTTAGCCTGTAAAAAAATCCAGGCTTAGGATATTTATTTATTCAAAAGATTGAGCACATTTCTATAGAACAAAGTTCTTTCAAGACTGCCTTCTCTACCCGGGAAAAAATTGTACATATACATTTACAATGTGCATATATCAAACATGTCCCTACATGTATTCGATATTGCAAAGTTAATGTATGCAAAATGTTTGTTCAATTTTACGCATTTTGTGTATATAAAATCCTGCTGCTTAAGTTTCTTGTATATAAAGTAAATTTTTCAACATTTCTTTCGTACTTAGTGTACACCTACACAATACGCCAAAAAACATGTAGACACTTGATTAAAATACCTGTATTCATATTAACAGTGGCGGAACCAGGGGGCCAGGGGCAATACCCCACTTTAGAAAAAAAAATGTTGAAAAATTGCGTGTGTTAAATCATGAAAAACACTCACTACGTGACCCTCACCGTGGATCCTGTCAAGAATTTTTTTTTGTTCCCCCTTTTTACCTAAAACTCGGAATCCACCACTGATCAAACTGTTTTCTGATGAAGTTCTTTGATGCACCCCTCAGGAGGAACATGAATGTACATGTAAATTTTTCACGTTCATGTGTAAATATCTGTGCTTAATAGCCTACATGTAGTTTTAAAATTTGTTACGACAGGCCTAATATAATATTTGTGCCAAGCGGTCCTGTCGTGCTAATTGTTGTCTGCAGTTCAGTTTTTTGGCGTCTTTTCGAATATTTAATGTAAATTTAAGCGTCTATATTTTGTGTGAAAGAAGCTGTCTTTTATTTCAGTCAGCTGCGTCTTGTGTTACTATGTACTAATTTTGTTATCCGCCTCTTGAAAATCTTGAAAAAAAAAAACAAAAGCAGGCGCGTCCCGGGTGGTGGATTTCATGGGGTGCGACATAGGTTGTCAAGTTATATAAGCATGGCTTGATCGTGAACTATCTGAAGTATAGTGGTATGAATATCCACGTGACATTTATTGAAATTATTTTTCGAACCTGAATTTAAGATATGCCAGGCTTTCAAGCATTTTAGCGGAGATACGATTTGCATTTATGTTAATTTTCGGAAACTCTACAAAAGGAGACCCCTTGGTACATGTATTTTGATCCATAATTGAAGTTTGTCACTTCTGGGCTTCTTAACTTCCCTTTTCATCCCTATCATTACGACTGATGAATAACGAAAATTTCGAAAGCTGCAGGTTTTAAGCTCCCACCGGGAGACCGACAAGACCGTTGGCGATTACGGAATACATGATGAAATGTTGGGAGGCTCCAGCCGAAAGTAGCCGAAAGCGGCTAATACATACATAGATCCATTTATTTCAAACTTTCCCATATTAATTTAGTACTATTCGTAATCATAAATTCTAATGAAAAAGTTCCACTTTTACTTTTCTCATGTATATATTTTAAAACTTCGCAAATGTTATAAGAATTATTGGTGTAACTAAAAGTAATGTAAGTTTTTCAACAATGATTAATTTTGTACATGTACGTGCTTATTATGTTTCAGCTATTGTACTCAGAAAACATTTAACACATTGCTCGGTGATCTGTCCGTTTGTCTGTCTGTCTGTCTGTCTGTAGTTAAGCATGAGAAATATTTGTGAGTTTTAACTAGTTCTGAAGATATATATATAGTCACTCATGCAGTCTTAACATGTAGTTGACGAGAAAACGGTAACATATTATTTGTATATCTGCCTCATCTCTGTTGATTCTGTATTCAGCGGAAAATACTCGAAGGCGCGACGATCATCGAATTTTATACAAGTTTGATTCAAGTAAAACGCTATTTTACGGAACTGCAGACAAAGATGATTTATTGCCTAAAGTTTTATAAAATGTAGAAGTAAAGGTATTAACGCAGATATTCTTTACAGGACTAAGTGCGCGACTGCAATTCGAAACTACCCAACCAATTATTACACGGGCACTGGAGATAAGTTTATTGTACGCCTCCTTAATTTGAAGCTTCAATGCTTAATTCATGCGCAGATATAAGCGCTAACATTTTTCTGGCCGATTCTAGAATGCATAACTATAAAATATTAACAGTACATGTATGATATGGTAAATTATTGTGTTATCGGAAGTCTTCTCATCTTACATATTAATTTGAAAAAAAAAACACGCACACTCCAACAAATTAACAATAAACAGACAAGAAAATTAATCCCACATACTTGTACTCCTCTATGACAATTTGTTTCCAATCTATAAGTCTAGTTGAAAGCGTAAAACATAACACCAAGATGTAATTGTTTTTAACTTTATTCAACATGCACTCATTTAATAAGATTTAAACTCTGTTTATTTCATTTATAAATGAAAATAATTTTTATCCTTTGATTTTTATAAGATCAAAGATGAAACAAATTGTTTTAATTTTAACAAATGGAACAATTTTGAGTTTATGAAAGGGAGATAATTTTATTTCTTATAGTAGGCGCTACAGCGTTTTATGTACCCTCATCCTTTGGTTGGATTATTGGCATGCAATTTTATCATAAGCCGAAGCATTGGATTTGACAGTTTTTGTTCTATTTGCATAGTTCTTGCTCAAAAACTAACCATTCTTACTTTAACAAATATTTCAAGTGGAATTATACCCAACTCTCCATAAATCATAAAATTTGGAGTGCTGCTTCTCAGTTTAAGGATATTTTTACAAAATTTAAGATGCACCTTTTCCATGTTTTGCTTATTTTCAAAACCCATGACCTCAGAGGAAGATAACAGTATCGGTGATATCAAAGTATCAAATAACTTCAACTGTAAATCTATTGGCAGTGGAATATTTCTTAGTTTCCTATAGAGAGCAAAAAGAGCTTTTTGGGCTTGATCTATTAGACGCTTTATTGCGATAGTGAAACTTCCGTTGTAATTGAAAACCGTGCCAAGATATGTATACGATTCTATTATTTCTATATTTTTGGTATATATTTGAAATTGAAAATGTTGTTTACACTTTCTTGTTGAAAACAACAACCTTTGTCTTTTCAGTATTAACTTGTAACTTTCATTCGTTACAGTAATTAGCAAACACATCCAAAGTTTTTTTGCATAGCTTCCTTTGTTTCTGGTATTGTAATTGTATCATCTGCATAAAGCATCACAAATATTTTTACATATACATCAAACATTTCTGAGCATGAACTTTCTATCAAATCTAGATTTCGTACTTCATTGTCTTGTAAAAAGATTTCTAGATCATTAAAAAAAAATGAGAACAAAAACGGCGACAAGTTTTCTCCTTGTCTTACACCAACATCCACAGTTAAAAAAATGCAGCGAGTTTACCTTGATGCCAAATGCAAGATTTAATATTCTGATACATATTGAAAATGACTGAAAATATTTTCCCTGTTACATTGGATTTTTTGAACTTTTAGCCACAGACACAAACTGTATCAAATGTTTTTTTTTAAATCGACAAATGTGCAAAATAGTTTTTTACCTTTTGAAAAATATATAGCTAAAAGGGAGTGTAACACAAAAATGTCAACAGTAGAATAACCTTTCGAAATCCAGTCTGTAATTCAGATAAGAGCTAAATCTCATCAGAAAACTTAGTAAGTCTTTCATTCAAAATGGATGAGAAGGTTTTTCCTAAGCATGAATTTAGTGTAATTCCTCTATAGTTATTTGGATCCGATACCAAACCTTTGTTCTTATAAATAGGTACAATAATTCCTTGTGACCAAAGTTCTGGTACAATACCTGCATTGAGTACTGAATTAAACATCTTTAAGTATACAGCCATTAGCTCCAAAACAGTGTTTTAAGATATTCATTAAGAATATCATCAACTCCACAGGCTCTGCCATTTTTTTAGATTTCTAATATTTTTAACTATTTCGCCACTAAGTAATTCGTTCAATTCACTTGGTAAGTTGTTGACAATATTTTCAAAATCAAAAGTTTCATTTTCATCTATGTTTTTTTTCTCTCTTTTAGTTCTATGAAAAAATCGTACAATGTACCTATGTGCAACACTAAGTATGTATTCTAAATTCCGATAGTAAAGGAAACGTGCTACTGTATTTATGTAATTGTGATTTATATAATTTGTTGGTATGGTCAATGAATCAATATCATTTAGTTTTGTCTCTACATAAATACAAACAACATATTTAAGTATTAATTCAATAAAATCTGAACAAAAGTTTTTGCTTTATGCCACAAACATTTAAAAAACATAGTTTTATTTTCTTTAAACTTCCGCTATCACGTAGTCCTCTTGCACTAACCCTCTAGTCTGGGCCTCGGTTGTAAGATGGAAGAGACAGACTGTGTCTTTGCCTATTGCTCGGCGGGCTAGTATCCGATTGTCGGCGTTGTTCATTGGTGTTGTTATCAGTCGCTACTTGTTCATTTACATGTTCTGCAATGTATAGTTCATTGTCTATATACAGCCTATCTCGGACCATTTTTACTTGTCTCTTCTGTCTTCGAGCCTCTTTCATCGCCGGATACAACTATCTCCTTTTCATTTCAATCTCTGGAGGAAACTGTTCTTTTACACCGTACGGTTTTCCTTTAGCCTGTGTGCAACACTAAGTATGTATTCTAAATTTCGATAGTAAAGGAAACGTGCTACTTTCGGTGCTCGTCTGTAGTTACCATTGGTCTTAATACAGTGAACGTTCCCGAACTCAATTTTGTAGTTAATGCCAAGCTCATTTTGAAGAAAGGATCTTAGCAGACCTTCTCTTCTGTATCTTCTTCACGCGTTCTTTGCAATCCAGTGAAGATTAAATTGTTTTTCACCGACCTGCACTTAAGATCTAGCAGTTCGGCTTTCATGGTCTTGATCACGCAAACATTCAGTAACTGGTTGAACCACAGGCTGTATTATTGGCTGATTTTCAAGACTTTTTATTCTTGCATCTTGGTGTATAATATTGCGAGTGTTGGTTTTAACTCCCGCGTTTAGTTCTTCAAACACATTAAGTATACCCGTACAGCTTGCCTTACATTCTGAAACTTTCTATTCATACTTGCCAGTTTTATCTTCTAGTCTTTTCAATCTGTTGGTGACTGACATTATATTCTGACTGAGATTGCAAATCGTGTTTACATCTTTTCTTCCATTGTTTTCATTCTTTGATCAATGTTTTTCATCCATTTATTAACATTCTCCATTTTTTTTGTCCATTCCCGTAACTATTTGTAAAATAAGATTTAATATGAGATATTCATCGGACTGTTCATTCAATACTCGTCTGCTCTCCTCAAGAAGACTAGAAGTGAGATATTCATCGGACTGTTCATTCAATACTCGTCTGCTCTCTTCAAGAAGACTAGAAGTGAGATATTCATCGGACTGTTCATTCAATACTCGTCTGCTCTCTTCAAGAAGACTAGAAGTGAGATATTCATCGGACTGTTCATTCAATACTCGTCTGCTCTCTTCAAGAAGACTAGAAGTGAGATATTCATCGGACTGTTCATTCAATACTCGTCTGCTCTCCTCAAGAAGACTAGAAGTTAGATATTCATCGGACTGTTCATTCAATACTCGTCTGCTCTCTTCAAGAAGACTAGAAGTGAGATATTCATCGGACTGTTCATTCAATACTCGTCTGCTCTCTTCAAGAAGACTAGAAGTGAGATATTCATCGGACTGTTCATTCAATACTCGTCTGCTCTCCTCAAGAAGACTAGAAGTGAGATATTCATCGGACTGTTCATTCAATACTCGTCTGCTCTCCTCAAGAAGACTAGAAGTGAGATATTCATCGGACTGTTCATTCAATACTCGTCTGCTCTCCTCAAGAAGACTGGAAGTGGGATATTCATCGGACTGTTCATTTAATACTCGTCTGCTCTCCTCAAGAAGACTAGAAGTGGGATATTCATCGGACTGTTCATTCAATACTCGTCTGCTCTCCTCAAGAAGACTAGAAGTGGGATATTCATCGGACTGTTCATTTAATACTCGTCTGCTCTCCTCCAGAAGACTAGAAGTGAGATATTCATCGGACTGTTCATTCAATACTCGTCTGCTCTCCTCGAGAAGACTAGAAGTGGGATATTCATCGGACTGTTCATTCAATACTCGTGTGCTCTAATCCAGAAGACTAGAAGTGGGATATTCATCGGACTGTTCATTCAATACTCGTCTGCTCTCCTCAAGAAGACTAGAAGTGAGATATTCATCGGACTGTTCATTCAATACTCGTCTGCTCTCCTCAAGAAGACTAGAAGTATCTTTTAGAGACATTTTGTTTGGACCAATTAATAGCCAATAAAGAGTTCATGGGGTCAGATTTACTACCAGTCAACTGTTTCTTACTCCATGAGTCCAAAGTCTAATTTTATTGACTGTGATAATGAATATAGTTCATATTCGACCTGATACCCCCAGGGTTATCTAGCCAGGGCTCTATGAACAGTTCTATACTTGTCGGTAGTAAATACGAAATTTATGAGATATGAATATAAATACGGGCAAATAACACTACCAATGTTAACCAATCTCTCAAGATTGATGAAATAATAAGTGAATTAAATATTTACGGCATTGAAGTCATGATATATCATCTCAGATGTTAACTATCCACAATCTAGAAATTTCCAAGAGCAGAAAAAACGCATTCATGTCCTGAAGTCACGTGATCTTAAATAATAATAAATGTGTGTATTGAACGTTTTTTTACCCGAACAACATTGGGACAATCTGAGTAGGGTGTAGTATTTTACGGAAATAAGTTCCATTACAAATGACAAAAATTGAAAGAAATAATCAGCGGGCTTATGGAGGTAGACCTAGGGTAAAAGACACAACTCTTAAAAATCATTTAAACGTTTATATGCAGCATTTTATATCCATCTTAAGTAAGCATCTTATTAACTTGGATTTATTTTATTCTGCTTCAAACAAAAGCTTGATAGGCTTTGGTGAAATTGAATATGATACAAACATGTCACTGATTTCAAGAATTATGTCCCTTATCCTAGGTCTACCATCTTAATATTAATATACTGAAACAAATTAAGAAAGTATGTAAAATGACCCAGCATTAATAGATAGAATATTAGGTGACGGGAACCGCCCTAGGTTTGAGAAGATGTACACAAATGATCACGATCCAAATTTTCTCTCACGAAGGTATCAGCAGGCTGATATGTATTTATGTTTTAAATGTTACATTCAATATGAATAAACAGCATTAGAGATTTAGAATTCAAACAAATTATTGTCAAATGTGAAAGGAAGTTGATATATGAAACTTGGGATAATTTTATTCTTCTTAAGTGCATGTAAAAGAAGTGTTACATGTATTACTTCTATCAACTCCGATCCTGGAAATAAGTTTATATCAATTATACAAGTATGTGAGCTTACAATTTTAAATTAAAAAATGCATTTGAATAACAGTCATAACGTTAAATAGGTACCTTGCCATTTTTTTAAAGAATTTCTCAAGTTACAATTTAAGAGTTTTTGCCTTTACCATTCCATCACAATCGCGTGTGCATTCCATTCTGTGTTACGACCAAATTTGATAATTTACTTTCAGTTTATACCCTTTTGATTCGACTATATGAAAGTAAAAGGTATAATTTGAAATTTTTTCTCTCCGCAAAAAAAAAAAAAAAAAAATACCTCGATTTTTTACATGCCGACTCTCGCCGGAAGTTGTAATGATTCCAATACTTATAAGGTGAGCAACGACGGAAGTATTTTTGACACAATAAAGATGACAATTAGCCGTACATTTGAACATATCTTGCTCTAGTTGGTTCAGTGGGATTTTTAATCATAAAACGGTAAATGATCACCTAATTGTCGCCTGCTTATTTCGATTGATATGACTTTTTGATGTTTAAATGAGATTTACATATTGCACATGGAAATATGCATAATTTTTTACTTAATTATTGATAATGTTATCAATAATAACTTTTGTCCTTTCAATAACAAATGTCATGGAACATTACGTAATAAGAGTTATAAAGTCTCTTTACATTTTTAGTGTAACACAAGTGCTAGTGCACTAATTGTACTAGTTCTACTCATAGTTGAAGGCTGCTTGATGCATGTATACTGATAATTGCTACCTAAACTTTTTTTCTGATTTTGTCATAGTTGTTAAGGAAAAGCAAAGTGAAACTAAATAGTTATATAGGAGACAAAAGATAGAAAAAAAGGAGCAAACTAAGTATCATAATTAACACAATAGGTACATAATACAATAATATATGAGCAACTCGGTCTATACTAAAAACTGGGAGTACATGTACGGATGTAACAGGGTACGCATGCATTGGTTTTCTTGAAACACCTAGCTTAACGTCTATTTACCCAGCCATTGTCTTTGCATTAAGACACTTGTTCATCGTAGTATTAACAATTTGTTTTGTTTTTAAATCGTAAACAGAATCAACCAACGGAAGTCCTACTAATGTCACAGTGCAGATGTTTATTCAGGATCTTTACGATGTCGATGTAAATGAAATGGTACGAATGTCAGAAATGTCTAAAATTTATCAAAAACAACTCTAGATCAGGGTTCAGACGTGATAACATATTCAAACGTGAATAAAGGGGAAAATGCCATTGAAGGCACGCCCTTCTGATGTCAAACAAATCATTTCATGTATCCCCGCGGTTGGAAGACTGCCAAAAAATGCAATTTATCTACCGGTATGATTGAACTCATAATAAACTTTATAATTTTCCGTGTTTGATTCCAGCTAAATTGCACTTACTAGTGTAGACATCGACGCATGTACATGTATACTGACAATTAAGTCAAAACAAATCAAAATGCGCCCTGCAATTCTGTTATATTTAACCCACCCATTTGAACAAAGATTTTTTTCACATGTACTGCATACACCAATAGTTCAGTGTATGCCTAAACAACGACATGATATTTACAGGCATAAGTAAACAACCTGAAGCTATATATTGATATAGACAATGATGTTTTCTTTTTCAGGACTTTTCTATAACATGTTTTCTACATCAGACCTGGTTGGATCATCGTTTGAAATTTGATTACCCAAATATAACTATAGAACTCACTCAGGACGATATCAGCAACTTATGGACACCAGACACGTTCTTCCCACAGGCAAAGCAAGCAGTATTTCATACCGTTACCAAACCAAACGCCCTGTTCCATATAAAGCATGATGGAAGTGTTATTTACAGCCTAAGGTAAATATAAACAACCACGTTTTTCATCCTATGGTTTATCACAATAACATTTAAACCTATTTTGTAGAACCTATTATTTTTTTGTATTATTACCGCAGACTAGTTAGGAATAACTTTAACCCTGAACAGAACTACATATGTTTAATCACAACTGTTAATAGGTTTGTGTCTATTTCTTAACTAAGTGCTGTGGGCAGTCATAAAAACATTGTATCATGCGCTAGTTCGTGAATAATTTTGCTGAAAAATTAAATGAATTGACCATAAAATATAAAACCACAAAATAAATTGAATAAAGCTAATTAATTCATTTTCTTTTTGCGTAATATTCTCTTTGAAGTAGAATTCATCGTTTCATAATGATTTTCCAGATTACAATTGAAGTTTTCATGTAACATGCAGTTTTATTTTTATCCTTTGGACAGACAGACATGTACTGTTGAACTAGAAAGCTGTAAGTGTATATTATTCAGTAGGGTCCTTTTATGAATGTTTGATATACGGACGTTCCTTTCGACTACTATCTAGGTTTAACTGTTTTATCAGTTCGTTATTTTTTACTACCGCGAATAATAATAATAAAAAAAAATCAAACTGGAATTATATAATTAGTTCAATAACTGCCTTAGTATTGTATTATTAACACAAGTTTTATGATTCGTATTCAGTGATATTTCGTGTAGTGCAGTTTGATAACAAAAATTGTCCATTTCTCATCGACGAAATTTTGTAATTTGACAGTGAAGTTGTCTACTTTTTTGATGATATACACACTGGATTTGATACTAAAATTAAATCATGAGGAATGACTGCCACATCTTTCTCGGTTTATTTGAAATAACATCAATGCCCATGGTGCACACTTAGGAAAAACTGCTATCCTTCAATTCTGTTATGTCATGAATGTTTTACATTTATAGATAAAGTTTAACTTCGTTTATTATCTATCTAACATATTCTGATTCTCTTTCTCAATTGGCAACATCCCTCAGCACCTGCGTATGGAGTGTTCATATCACAACTAACACGTTATGCCAGAGCTTGCCGAAATTACGCAGAAATCTTTTATCGCGCTTGAACTCTAACAAATAGGCTTCCGGAACAGGGTTATGTTGCTACAAGATTGAAGTCATCACTACAGAAGTTTTATGGTAGTCATCATGAACTCGTGGATCTTTAAGGTGTATCCATCTGCGCCATGAAAACCGATTTGTTGAACGTGTCATAGTTTTCCTTTCCTCTTTCGTCTACCACGGACAAGCCTTTTTTTATGAACAACTCGGCGGGTGTTTCTAGAAAAGCAGAAGACGCTTACCCTACCAGTGTATTTGGTCCATGCTTCCAGTTTTAAGTGGACTCCGAGTTGCTCATTTGCTTTTGCTACTTTATATGTATGATTTTAGTTACTTTGTGTTCTTTGTTGTGTATGTCTATTTTCCATGTCTGGTCTTTGTCCCTGGATTACATTCTTTTGATTACTGCTATAACTTTGGTTCCCTTGATTACTCCTTCATGAATGGTAAGCTTACCTGCTGTATTCATGTATTGAATGAATGTTATATCTCGACCTATACGTTCATTATCAAGCGAAGCTTCAAGATTTAATATTTAAGATTTTATTTAGTTAACTCAGACATGGAATACATGTAACATGAGCAATACAAATTGAAACATATTTTATACCTAATATATTATATATATATGAATTAAAACATATACATTAAAAAAATGCGAAAAATAACTTTATAACATTATTAAACAGAAATGAAGTCCATCCATCATCATCAAACATGAAAACAATAAATAACAAATAATTCTGGAATTAGAACAATAAAGCTTAATTAACAACGACCACCGTTAATACACCTCAATATTACATATAGAGAGCAATCCTATCATTTTCTATCTGTTTGGATGTTTAAATTAGTAACTAAGAATAAGTTTACATTTTTGAGAAACTGAATGGTCATATTTGCATATAAGTAAGTAATGAAACTCATCACCGACATCACCAGTATTACATAAATGACATTTTCCGTTTTGCGTAGGAACATTTTTCCATCTACCCGTTTCTATGGGAATATGTAAGTTTGATAACCTTAGTTTTGTTATCTTAACTCTATGATTTTGTTTTAATTTTAATAAATATTTTTCCAATCCAAATTCTACTTTTAATGATCCATGAAATAGATCTCAAGATGAATGTGAAATCTCACTGTGCCATTGTGTGATAAATTTGTCCTTTAAAACTCTTAATAAAATATTCTTGTTAACAAAATCTGACTGATTAATAAAAATATGTCCAAAATAAGTCTGATTAAAAACTGTTTCAATGTAATCTATCCATTAAAAATGTCACATGTGTTAGTTATTTAGTTTCAACATTAACGGATATAAAGAATTACCAAGCTTTGAACTCTTTATCAGTGTACACCAGAAAGAAATCATCAGCTGCTTCACATGAATTTCTAGAGGAAATCTCCCTAGTTCCCCATACACAATTAAATTTGATATAGTAGTCCTAACGTTTAAAATTCTCTTAAAACATTTAAAATGGATCCGCTCTAATATCTGAAGATCCTTGTAACTCCAAACTTAACAACCATACAATAAAATTGGTTCTATCTTGGTGTCAAATAGTTTTAACTGTATATCAATAGGAATTATTTCATTTCTTATTCATTTATTATATATAAAAAGCAAATAAATGAAATGCAAATATATAAAATGCCAATTTAAATACTTTTCCTAAAAGGTGACACCCGTACCACCAAGCTTCAAGGTGACACTCGTATCACCAAGCTTCAAGGTGACACCCGTATCACCAAGCTTCAAGGTGACAACCGTACCACCAAGCTTCAAACAGAAGTCTGACGTTCGAAATTTACTCTAGACGCAGAAAATGCAAGAATCTTGCAAAGTCGGGAAAAACAGAATTATTTTATGCGACATTATCTGATTGTCAAACGGTGTTTGATTTGATAAAACAAAAATGTCCGAGAATTTCGAAATGCTTGTCAGCAGCGGTAAGTAAGAGAGGAAACAAATGCCTGCTGCTGCGTGGAGCTTGCAGTATCACATCTCGCCCAAATTGACTAGATACGATTTTGTGTCATCTTTTGTTTTTTGTAATTTTTTTTTTACAAATGCATTGTTTTATTGTAGATGGACTGACATCTACGGAGTTGTTATATTTCTGGAAAGAGAACAACCCAGTGGTCGTTGAGAACTTTAACCTTCCACTTTATCATGTGGACGATAAACCAAAAACTTCAAGAAGAATATGTCATAACTCAATTTTTGAAGAAAGTAATTATTTCGAACGCACATTTAAAACATTCATTTTATTACATGCAATCCGTCAATCTAAGTGGTCTCCTTTAATGGAAATTGCTACCGTTTCACTTACCAACTGTTCAGATCTTAATCATTTTTAAAAATGTAAAAATGTGTCTTTTTCGTTAATGACCATGTTCCTTATCAAATGCTTTGTAAATACATAGTTCTAAAATAAAAATAAATCATTGGACTAACTTATCATACATACATACCAAATTATATGTACATGATGCCTATAGAAGATAATGTAACACCCTCTACTACAGGAACTACACGAATTTGTAATGTTATACTATTTTTTTGCGCATTCGAATTAGGGAAGCAAAGACAATGCTGACTAAGAAAAGTGATATCACCGATACACCGATGCTCACTCTATAAATTGTTCGTCCAATCATAATGTATGGGGGAGAGCAAGTAAGGAATAGGCCAAAATAACACAAACCTTTTGTTTGAAAGAAATAGAAATTGCAGATTTTGTTTTTAAGAAGAGTACATCCGTTCATTGTGACGTTTGAGGCATGTTTGCATGTTGACTTAAACAGATACTAGGTATCAATACATGAGTTATATACATTTTATGCGCTTTATTAAAAGCAGAAATTTACATGAATACAAAGATGTAGTCAACAGAAAAAAAAACCGTAAACTATTGAACTATTGATAATTGTAAAATATAACTTAAACAAGTGTGAACAATCCTATCAGATTACATATTGTAGACACTAATATTTATTACTTCTTATTGAATTTACAACCAAAATTAAAATTTGATTTCAGGTGAAGGATTTTCCTGTCTGGTGATGACAATTGAACTTGAAAGAACCATCGGGTTTTATATGATTGAAATTTTCATACCAGACATGCTCATTGTTATTTTGTCGTGGATCTCATTTTGGCTCCATCCACTGGCTGTACCTGGCCGCGTGTCTCTAGGCGCCGTAACTGTACTAACTATGGCGTCTCAATCCTCAGCTTCAAGGCGTTCAGCACCAAGGGTGTCCTATGCAAAAGCCATTGATGTCTGGAGCTTGTTTCAAATTATCTTTGTATTTGCTGCTATGGTTGAGTTTTCAATTGTAAATGTACTGGCAAGAATAAAGGAAGCGCTATTGAGGGCGTCTCAGAAAGCCAAGGGAAAAGCAGAACCTTACAGAGAGGTACACATTTGCACAAATATGAATATAAAATATGATTTATTTCCATGTAGTTCAGTCGAATTGTTTAATTTTGAGTATAAATAGGTATACAGGTATACAGGTAACGAATACCGGTATCAATGGGAGTTATGGTCAAGACTTGATGCAAATATTCCAAATAGACAGACCGGCGAAGCAAACGTTTTACATTGTGCTTAACTTCAAGAGGAACAAAAAAAGTGTATACAAATGTATTAATTGAGAATGTTGATATTGTACAGAATAGCATAGATATATCAACAAGAGGACTAGCATTATAACAAGATTAGCGTTGTTGGCAGATATTATAAAGCAGATATTATTTGAGATGAAGCTAAAATTCAACGGTATTGATTAAACATTAAAGTGAATCATGACTAATTTAACATTTTTGATGTGTTCAATACAGTTTTGCTCATCGTAACTTGGATATGTAAAATTAATGGGATTGTGTTAGATTGCATGCACTAGATATCCTAGTGATATTAAATGTACAGATATGCCTGACTCTAAAACTTGCATGTACATACATGTACGCCTTCATCAGTACAGATAAAAATGTTACAACAAATACACGTCAACTCAACTTTTTTTAAGAGCAACAAAAAAAAAAATCTTTTCTTCGGTCTTGTCATTAGAATACAATTAATAATCAAAGAAACCAAGATTCCCGCAGAAATCAGAAGACAAAGACCAGTCATGGGAAACAGACACACACAAGAAGAACATAAAATAACCAATACAAAGAAACAAATGTAAATGAACAACTAATGCCATTTAAGAACATATTTTATATTACAATATGTATATCAAGTTTTTATTCAGTCACAAGGATCCAGCTAGGCAACATACAACTCAAATGTTTAACATCTTTTATTTGGTCATGTAATTATAATACATTTTTGTTAACTGAATAACGAGATTTATTGACATAATTAATAATACAATTTGTTATCAGTTCAAGTGTTTCATTTCAGTCGCAGGGAAATATACAGGACCCAGACAAAGATGAAAAAAATCGACCTTACATGCAAAGAGCAAAGCAGATTGACCAAATATGCAGAGTTGCTTTCCCTGTAGCCTATTTAGTTTTTAACTTTCTGTTCTGGGTGATAGTGTCAACTATTTCGTGAGCAACTGTTCACTCAAAACTATTCGGACTAAAGTATATGTGATACTGTATGACTGCTAACCTACATTATATAATAATTGGTTAGTAAATTGAGTTGTCTCGCTTCAAACATATTTTAAGGACAGATACACTCGCAATTTGATATTGAACAACATGTATATCAACTGCTGATATAAAAAGGTTTAGTATTAAATGTCGATATCACGTGATTTGTTTTATTTATAAAGTTAGAATTCACAGATATCCTATATTTAACACACACACACACACACATGCACTAAAATTAATTTGATATCGTCGATTGTTTATAACATGTTTTTTATTCTATACCACACTTTGCGAAAAAAGCCGATACATAACCGCTATTATGCTTCTATTTATAGGATCTTGCATTGTTATAGAAAAGTGGTTGTGTGGTTAAAATCCTTTACTTATTTCCCATTAAAGATTTTAATTTCATCCATCATATCTTGCATAGCATAATATAGCTGGAAGATTAATTAAAGATAAATCAAGGAACCCAAGAGTAAAACGTAAATATAAAAAATAATACATAACATGACCAACGACCAAAGAAAATAGACACATACAACAAAGAACATGAAATAAACAAAATAACACACACCTAGAACCAAAAGTAAGTGAGCAACCCGTTGAACAGACATGGAAAACAGACATACACAACGAAGAACATAAAATAACCAAAATAATACATACAAAGTAACAAAAGTAAATGAGCAAGTCGGACACCAATACAAACTGGGAGCATAGTCAAGGTGTACCGGTAGGATAAGCGTTCTCTGTTTTTAGAAACTCCCACCCGAGTAGCTCATCAAATGTCACATAAAGTGGAGATTAAAGTTGAAGGGACGACTATGAATTGGTTCTCATGGTGCAGGTGGATACACAACAACGATTCAAGTTAATGATTAAGTTCATTGGTTTTATACATGATTATTGTAAGAAGTAAACGCTCACGGTAAATAGCTACATAATCTTTATGTTATAAATCTATACTAGAAGTAATGCTTATAGTTATATTTCGTACTGTTTTGACTACCGATTTTACCGATTTTGATTGGTGCCAATTTTATTCTGTCATTTGTAAAATATTCCGAATATAATTAACCGAAATGGAAGAGGCGGTTAAGCTTGCTATGAATCCTGGTTTCACTCACCATTCGTTTTGAAAATGCCTGTATCATATCAAGACCATTGCGGTGCTTTCCGACTTTCCAGGTTTACCTGATGTACCATTTCTTATCCGGATTTTCTTTTTAATATTCTTTAGAACCATTGCCTAGATTTTATCAGTTCGGTAATTGGTCTAATGGGTTTTATAAAATGACTTTGGAAATCTAATACATGTAGATGGATATATACAGACAGTATGAGTAAGACCTTTGCCTTAGACCTTAAGTGTCAGCGAAGCATTGAGTAGGCCTCTTTTTAGTAAAACGGATTTCATATCATTTACCATTTATGCAATGTTTGAATTAGGATAATTTCATCTGTGGGAACCGACAACATATATTCCAAATATTTGCAATTTTAACGATAGAACAATTCCGGATTCGGCGTAGAGTGCATTGTTTTACCACAACCTGAAGTAAGTTTTCTTGATAATGTCTGAAGGTTTCGATAAAATAACATGTGGGTCTGTTAAAAACAGGTGTCTTGACATCATTTCGAAGCTTCAATAGGTAGAGATGTAGCGTTTTGTTTTGACGAATGCTTCTTAAGTGGTCAATAAGAAAAAAAATGAATTTCTATTCATTTAAAGGCGGGCTTATGATATACAGAAAAAAGGATCGTTTATACATTAAGCACTTACTGATTAATCCACATGAGATCCACATCAAAGGCAAATAATGAATACTCGTCTGGTTTCTCAAAAATGTATATCATAACGTGCATCGAATAATTACTTATAGATCACTACATGGCCTTTTTGATATTATCCTTATTATCAGCCCGAAATCTTATACCAGTAATGAATTATATACAAAGTTTTCTTTGTAAGAAAGACAAATTATAAAGGACTAGAGAAAAAGTTCCTGATGCATTTCAATTGACAATTCCATCAAATCGACTGTGACATCGTCGATGAACAGGATAACGTTTTGAACAGTTGTGCGGGAGAGTAATCAAGGGAACCAAGGTTATAGCGGTAATCAAAAGAATGTAATTCAGGGACAAAGAACCCGACATGGAAAACAGACATACACAACAAAGAACATACAGCAACCAAAATCATACACATAAAGTAACAAAAGCAAATGAGCAACTCGGACTCCACTAAAAACTGGGAGCATGGACCAGGTGTACCGGCGGGGTAAGCGTCCTCTGCTTTTCTAGAAACACCCGCCAAGTGATGTATCTAAAGCTCATGAAAGGTTACACACATATAATACATTTATACAAAATATGTAATAAAACAGGTTTCAGTAAGCATACCAGGGTATGAAAAATTCCCCATCAATGCAACAACAGGTGTACAAGTTTGACCCACTCTGAGGGAACGGCCTTTAATTGGCTATGCAGATCTAAAAATAAGTTTAGGCACGGTCGGGAAATTTTAAAACACTATTATTTATGTACAGTCGTGCTACCATATACCAAGAACAATCTACAGTCCACCTTAAAAAAGATTTATATCAATATTATTTATTACACGACCGAATGTCAAACCTAGACTTAAAATGCAACAGAACATACAAAACAAAAAAGAAAAAAAGATAACAATGAAAAGGCTTCGTTAAGGCCAAATAAAACAAATATTTAACAATCGTAGTTTAACTGCTAAGCTATATTTGGATGATTGTTAGCGTCAAATTACTACATAATTATACTTTGTTCAAATCAATGACTATAAAGTAAAACGAGATTGGATATGGTGAATATGTCAACGAGACCACAACCCCAATGGGATGAATAAGCTCAGCTCACCCATTGGTCTTCAATAAACGACGAGGAAACCTTCACAACTTAGAACAGAATGCAGTCGACCTCAAAACAGTATAATACACAGGTACACCGAAAGAGTTGCCTTTATAATCCATACATAAAAGCGTTGGTTCGAGCCTGAGTGGAACACAATAACGTTATTAACAAACCCCGAAATATATAACAGCTTAAGTTCACGACTGTAATTTGAGCCTTCAGACATGTCTCTAAACACCACACTTGAATAATAAGTGTAACATTGCAAAGTATGACTACTTAATACTGGATAGGTCGGATTTTATTACTGATAAGTCTATAGTTTATAGTATTATATGTAACCTAAAAATTCCCTTTGAGAATATCTTTAGTTCAGGCTCACTATAGACCTAAACATAAGTGAAGATAACTGGCAATAAACGTTATACACGACTGTTAATACCAAAATTAATGCGGTGGTCTGAATACAGTTGGAATATAACTTGGCTATTTTCTCCCGAATCGTTTACATGTATTTTGTTATTGATTATCCTGGCAAAATCGATTGGAACGAACACAACTATAGGCTTTAGAAGACAACTAATGATTAGATTTACAGACAAATGCGTTTTACCATTAATTCCACTTAGTAAACTTTCCATTCTGTTTAGTTCTACTTGTTTAGATATCGCGTTAATACAGATGTTTTCTTCATGGGTCAAAATTACTAAGTAAAAAGTGGTGTATATTTGTTACATCGTGTGTCACTTTCTAAGATGTAACAATTACTTCATCCGTTTATTCCAATATTTGAGAAAGATGCACATTTTATAAACTTCATGATGATTTTTTTAAACACCAGCGATTAATATTATTCAATTACTTAAAATAGAACAAAATATCAAGAGTTCGTTCGAATGATTTAAAGAAAATGTGCAAGATGAGAGTAGTTAAATCGTATGGAAAACAAAATTACAAAAGTGTTTGTAGTCAAAATTCAACCGGTATACAAAGGTAAATAATGAAGACATCATTCGTTTATAACAAAATAGCATCATTTTCTATAATTCAGTAAACGATTTTCCGGGCATTGTCACTCTCACCAGCAACGATCCTCCTGAACTATATAAGTCAATCAGGGTCCATAGGTTGTGACATAATTTACACCTGAAATGTAATTATATACGAAGTGAAGTAACTCCAATTGACTTTCGTCAATGGAGACAATTTATAAACATGATCGCGTTCACACTGCAACAGCTGATGCTGTACACAAACTTTCTTCTTACTTAACATCATTTAAGTAACGGTCGATACGTGAATACTGTATCAACTGAAGAAGAAATACTGTATTATAATAGTTGATCAATACAGTAGGATACAACACACTCATTTCACTTGCTAATGGATACAGCTGTAATTATTGTACTATTGTTTTGCCGTGTTCTAATATCTTGTGAGAAACTGACAAGGTAAGTTATCTGTATATCATTTGCTGAGTTTTATGAACCTAAAAGATATATTATACACCACCGTACAATGTTTGTTAGAATAATTTAGTAACACATAAAAACAATAAAAATAATGCATTTCTTAATTGAGATGTATATTTTATGCATGCAAATTTTGCTTTTAACGTTACCGAGAATTATTCAAAGTTTACTATAAATAATATTCCTTAGCAAAGTTAGCAATCGTAAACTACCACAGTTGCCATTCAATACTTAAGAAAAAAATCACCTTTCTATAATATTCAAAACAGCAGTTCGTGCAGTATTTTGCAAATTATTAACTTTCAAAAATAAATAAATACATAAATGGCTTCGTTTTTCATTATTCCAGAATGATATACGTATGCTTAAATTAATGATATAGTGAAAAGCAGAATGTCTTTATATATCTTTGATTTGAAATGTGAACGAGACTTTTTTTACCAAGCATACCTCATATACTCTTCCTGAAGGAAAATTCTTCCCTTATCTTATATCAACAAGTAGTATATAGCAAACATGCCCATCGACTAATCCACAGTTACGCAGTTAACACGAAAGGGTCTATAGAGAAAGAAATAAATACATTTAAAAAAATTCAATGACAAATGCTTTTTTTTTTTTAAATTATATGCATCATTATTATAAAAAAGATTTGGTTTAAACATATTTTATTTGCTCAAAAACAAAATGGATTGGACAAAAGTAAATCCTACTTATTTAGTCCTTTCCTAAATACAATATATACATATAGAATACATATAGAATAAGAGAGCATGCTATAGCAATATATATATGCAATACTGTAATGAGTGTAACTAAAAGTCAACTGGAGAGAAAATTATTTTGGGGAAAGGGAAGTGATGATGACGATCTACAAAAAAAAAAAAAAAAATAAAATAAATAAATATCAACTGGATTCACAAATCATACAACCCTTTTATATACTGAAAAACCTGCTGAAAAATACAAATGTTTTCTTCATATGTTAATTCAGGGCTTCCAGATAGTAAAATGTTAGTGTTAAGTGCATAAGTATCACAGAGACAGCTTAAATTATTAACCGAAGTTTGTCTTTGGGCTATATATACAGGATAATGAAAGAAGTAGTGGTCATCATCTTCCATGTTAGTACCACATCTGCATAGCGGATCTGTAATGATATTTACTCGGTGCACGTCATAATTCAGAAACGATGCAGAATATCTTAGTTGGGTTATCAGTATGTTTAGCTTTCTAGGCCCGTATGAGAAACATTTTGGTACAATGGATCGGTCCTTATTCCTAGTTAAAACCGACTTAAATTTGGATATTGAATCAATCTTTCTTAATGTCGAGATTGTTCCATTCCTTAATAGTAGCTGGAAGGAAGGATTCCCTCGTAACAGACAATCTACAATACGGCAATGGATAGTTAGAAATAGATTGTACCTTAGGTGGAACAAGATTACACAAATATTCGGGGGGTGGGGCATGCTTTTGTTCGATATCATAGAGCATTTGTAATTGTCTACGTTTTCGACGTTCTTGTAGTGTCTCCCATTTCACTTTTTTATATATGTTTTCAATTTTTGTAAACACTGGTAATCCAGTTACAATTTTTGCTGCCTCCGTTTGAATTTGCTCTTATTTTCCAATGAGTGAAGCATTACAATTGTCCCATACTTCATGGTCATATTCTAATAATGGTCGAATATAAGATAAATATAGTTTTTTCTAAAATGTTACGATTCACCTGAAATTTTAATTTTCGTTATACGTTAAGATGCTTTTTTGCACTAGCTATTATCTTTTCATTATGCAATAACCATTTTGCATCACTAGTAAATGTTATGCCTACGTTTTTATGATGATTTTTTTATTAGAATTTCAACTCCATTTAAAGAAAAATTAAACATCGGTATTTCGATATTTCAGAATAACATAATCTCAATTTTTTACCATTAAAAGTCATGAACCAAGTTTTTGCCCATTTTTTCCAACTCGTTTAAATCACGACTAATGACCTTCTTGTTTGCTCACTATCGCGATCTGAGTAATTAAATGATGTGTCATCTGCAAAAAAGTCTGCATAAAGAGGTAAGATTTTCAGCAATATCATAAGAGAGGTCCAAGTACTGAATCTTGAGGCACACCTGATGTGAGATTGTTTTCTGACAAGACTGATGTATTTAGAACAACTTTTTTGTTTCCTATCACTCAGGTAGCTTTGTAACCATTTCAGAATATCTTCTCGAATTCCATAAGATTTTAGTTTATATATTAATCCTTTGTGCCATACTTTGTCGAAAGCTTTTGAAAAATCACAGAAAACAAAGCAGTTAATATCTTTTTTCCCTAAAGAATTTAGAATGCAGTTATACATTTCTAACAACTGGTGGACGGTGGAATGTTTTGGCATAAATCCAGATTGATAACTGTATAAATCCAGATTGATAACTGTAAATTAACTTGTTCTTATGAAGATGCTTATAGAAATTTTTGAACACAACCCTCTCCATTACTTCACCAACACAGCTAATTAATGAAATAGGCCTGTAGTTAGACGGTAACGAGGATTTATCCTTTTTAAATATTGCTATCACATTAGTCATTTTCCAACAAGATGGAAATTTGAAGAGCGCCAATGATTTGTTAAAAATAATTTTCAGTGGGATTGCATTTTTTTCAGGACATAGTTTAAGCATTTTGTGGCTAATGGTATCGGGACCCGATGCTTTATTCGGTTTTAGAATTTGAATAATATCAATAATTTCTTGCTCTTCAACCCTGATACCAAAAATATGATTATTTGTTCTACTGACAAAGTCTGGCAACTAAAGATTTTCGTCATTCAATTTTGAAATAGAACAAAAATATTTATTCAGAAGCGTACATTTCTCTTCATCTGAATATGCCATTTCACTTAGATTGCTATCATTTATTATATTTTGTAATTGGGGTATGTTATTAGTAGCTTTACCTGATGTCAGTAGCATTTTCATTATTTTCCAATAGGGTTTGGGGTTTCCTGCATTTTCCAAAATAAAATTGTCAAGATTACTTTCAAATTCTCTTTTGCTATTTCTTTTTATTATTAACTTTATTTCTCTGTCGCTTGTAACTTAGAACATCTTTCTCTAACTTCGATTTAATTGCCTTCCTTCGTAAATGGTCGCGTACTCGTATTTCTCTTCTTAAGTCATTGTTAACCAGGGTTTGTCGTTTTTCCGAACTGTTACAACTTTTGTTGGAATACACTCTCTTGCAACGGAGAGAAAATATAATTAAATACACGACACATGTCATCAACATCTACTTCGTCTATGAGGAGTGCATTCCAATCTAAATCATCCCTTTTTGATGAAAATGTACCTTTTATCTTTGTCCGTTTTGTCATATAACCAAACAGTTCTCTGAACAGGACCTGAGCCCTTTAACGGGCATTCTATAAAAACAGCAGACGCTTTGTGGTCACTAATATCGCGAGGTATATCTAATACATCAGAAAAAACTACAGTTCATTGTATCGCTCAGTATAATCGGGTCAAGTAAAGTGCTACTCGCTGCCGTTACACGCGTTGGTTTACTTATAATATTGTTCAAGTTGAACATATTAATTACATCAACAAGCTATACTCGGCGTCACATAAATAACATACTGTTAAAATTTGAATAAAAATATTTTCTACGACTTTATTGACACCTACCGCTGTTTTAATTGTCTTAAATGACTTGCTCATTCGTTTAGCCAAACGACTTCTCCCTAAACATTGAATCGTTAAATTCCGCTCAGATTTGAATTCTCGGTGCCAATATTTACATTGTAAAAAGTCGGCCATGTTTACAGTGATCGGGTTGCTAGATGTTGTTTACGTTTAAATGGTTTGTCCAAAAACCGAAGAACCCAGAATGCATTTCGGCGTTATTTCGGATATCTCGGATTTATATTACGCGAACAACGTACAATACCGAGAAGTTGACCAAGCAGACGATTGTCACCGGAGTTCGACGGGAACTTACGAACTTCGTTTGTAAACAAATCGTCCCGTAGAAACCAACATGGCGGATATTAGTATGGGATTTTCCTGTAAGGATTTGTTACGCATGATTTAAGCTAATAAGCGACTTGTTTAGGGAGAAGCCGTTTGGCTAAACGAATGAGCAAGTCATTTAAGACAATTTAAACGACGGTAGGTGTCAATAAAGTCGTAGAAAATATTTTTATTTAAATTTTAACAGTATATTATTTATGTGACG
Organism: Perna viridis; assembly: GCA_037379345.1. Lineage (NCBI taxonomy): Eukaryota > Metazoa > Mollusca > Bivalvia > Mytilida > Mytilidae > Perna > Perna viridis. The sequence continues at coordinate 4,609,717 of CM074520.1, forward strand.
CCGAGTATAGTTATTATTGGACACCAATAAGTCAGAATTTAGATCGCCCGTAATTACGATGTTTTCATTCAAACAGATAGCTCGTCCTTAATGCATAATTTAATCGTGTACAGAAATCAGACTCCGTTCCGGGTGGACGGTATATATTACAAATTAGAAATGTTTTTCCCTTGGCACTGATTTTAACCCAAAGCGTTTCGTCAGTTTGGTTTTCTAAAATATTTACTCTTTGTACACGGATATGCTCTTTTACATAGATAACTAACCCACCACCAAAGCTATTGCGATCACGGCGAATTATAGTGTTTGAAAAAGATTCAAGATTAATGTCTTCATCTTTTACACTGGGATCTAAGTGAGTTTCGGTGACTGTTCATATATCAAATTTTTCACAAAATGTGTTCAGGAATTCAAGTTTGGTGTGGACATGTGAGCCATAAGCGCCAGGTCTGCAGATCTTATAAAAAGATCTTACATGTGTTAAATAATCGCTCCCACAACAAAATAAAAAAAAAAAATAACTGAGAATAAAAAGGAAAATAACAAAAGAAAACATACTGTTACATCTATTAAAAAAACATCGAGGATATGATTTTGGAAATTGCTAACTGCATTGTGTACTTGGGATTTACAATTTTTATAGTAATATGAAATGTGCTTTGTATTAATTTCAATATTCTAAAATAAAATAGAAGAGCAAAATAGAAAACTATGATAATAATAACAACAACAAAGCTGAAGTTATTGCATTGTGCTTTGCGTGTACATACTCAATGAAGTTCCCTTTCAGAATTTAAACTCGTAAATTAAGGCTTAATCAGGGTTCAAATAGTAAACAACAGCAAAGTAATGGTACTGTTGAAATAAACAGAATTAAAATAATAGGATCAATTAAATACATTTATATAAATAGATAGATAACTTTATATAAATTATTGCTTGTATGCTAGAAATGTCAATTACATGTGTTTAATAGCGTGGCTTGCATATCTAATTATTCGATACTCATATGGGTAACCATTTGATTTAAAAGGAATTATAAGACACTTTTAAATTATGTGTATGTGGAAATGAGAAAAAAAGGGAATAGCAAATTTGCAAGTATTAAGATAGGACATGAATTCTACTTACTCGATCATGCATGTCTAATACAAATTTTAATTCAACATTGATCTGTAATTAACATCATTAAGGGAAAAAATCATTTTTTGTAATTGATGCCTACTAATTAACTGAAGCGGATTTCCCAACTTAGTGAAATTTGTACACGGGTGGTTTGGATAACATAATCACCATTGGCTTACATGAAGGTATATAAGTGGACAATCTGAAGAAGAAAATATAATAAGCATGCAATACGAACAAATAAAACTTTTCAGTTAAAAAAAACTGAATTTTCTGTAAAAGTAATTTGTCTTAAACACCAGACAATTCCACCTCGACTCGGCTTTCGATTGTTTGGGAACTACTGACACTATTTATAAGGTCGTTGAGGTCATCAAAAATGTTTATTAAAATCTTCCGCCCCTCAGTAGTGACTTTGGTAAAAATGCGACCATCAGAAGTCCAGTATGGCTCAATCAGCTTGTCTTTTTTTAAATTCGCTAGGCTCTTGACTAAGTCTGTTCTAAATTTTCTAAGGTTTTCTGTAATAAATGTCCCATCCACGCCATTTTAGTGCCTTCTTGCTGGTGAAAATTGCTTGAGGAGTTCTGTACGAAAGGAAGGAGTAATCAAAGGAACCACGGAACCTGACTATGATCCACGATTTACCATTTCTGACCTTTCCAATGACGTGCGACCTGCCGTTGTCATTTAAACCCATGTTTTGTTGGAGTTTATTGATACAATTTGTTCAAGCAAAGGTTTGGTTGCAGCCTCTACATGTTCTAGTACTTGCGACTCCACTATTGAGGTCACAGGTTTTGAATACTGGTAATAGCTTTTTTAATTAAAAATTAATGTTAAGATGCTTCAAATATCTAATAATCAACAATTGGTTAAACATTATAACTGTTGCTACACATGACATGGAACTGCTCTTTCCAATTCTCATGTTTAATTACATTTTCATAATCGACTCGCACTCGTAATAGCCATTTATACTCATTTATTACTTCCAATTTTATTAATTGGTTTTCTAGATTCATTAACAATCGTGGCATTGTTTTACTGATGACACGTGAATATTTGTTTTAGCAGTTTGAAAAAAATAACCAACCAGGGTTTAATACGAAGACTTATCCATGAGTCTTTTTATATCAAGTGTTATTTCCTCATTACAATGGTGATATAAATTAAAATTTAAAAATATGTCGTTATACACCAAGATATTACTGACACATTTTATTCCACCAAAGGCCAGATTCAAAACCTAAACCGTAATTCATGAATAACAGAAGTTTTCTGTTGGTAATGTCATCGTATGGGAATTATTTAACGAGTTTTGCAAGCAGAAAATATAGCCAGGCTGACTGAGTATTTGTTTCAAATGGTGTAAAATATATTAAAAACAAATCGCGACCTAACAATAAACGTTGCACGATGCATTCATAAAAGTATGAAATCTGAAGGGTTCCGTTTTATAATCATGGTATACACATGTAATAACTTAAATGCATTATAAGAGTAACTTTCATAAAGTTTGAATCGCTAATAACTAATATTTCTTGTACCATTTACGTGTTATATGTTTTTTTTTAAATCAAGAAAAATTGATTTAATTTTAACGTCTTCCGCACGGCACGAGATAATATTACACGAAACCTCTACATTTATTCCATGTTTATTAGGCCTTGATTACCTTCTTTTATCAATGTTTAATTAAATGCAACATTAACACGTTCTTTTATTCTAGGGAGAAATCTATTTCTGCAACTGTAACAAAATAAAATAGAAATCAACAGTGCAGATAAACTAAATTAATGCTGAAATGAATTAATAATTAACAAAAATAACAAACAACATAAAGACTATTATAGAAACTGTTTGCACTACAAATATCGTGATAACAAATCCATTGTTAGACATAATTATGTCAGGACAGAATAGCTTTGGTGCACCTGGTCCATGTTCCAAGTTTTTAGTGGAGTCCGAATTGCTCATTTGCTTTTGTTACTTTGTATGCATGATTTTATTTACTTGATGTTTTTTGTTGTGTATGTCTGTTTTCCATGTCTAGTCTTTGTCCCTGGATTACTTTCTTTTGATTACCGCTATAACTTCGGTTCCCTTGACCACTCTTTCTATTCTGTCTATGTGTACGCTGTGCTTGTGGTTGATTAAGTGATTCTAACTTTCCAACAGATTAAGGTTTCTTTGTTTCTTTTATATTTTGACAAAATGATTTGCTAATATATCTATATTTGTTTTTCATTTTCCCTAATCAAAAAAGGGAATACATTCAACGTAATAGTCTTTGGAAGTGTTTTCATTTAGAACATTTGTGTCTTCACCTTACTGCTTTACCTACAAATGTGCCATTACTTCTCAAGTTGCAAATAAGGAAAACATTTGATTTATCAATACCTTTCATTTTGATAAAAAGTTACACGTGGAATATTCTCGTTAGAATCAATAAAGATTGTTTTGAATATTAACAGTAAAACTGATCGATGCAGTAAAATTTAATAAACTTAGACTTAGAAATTGAGATTTTTTTTCACTGACATTAAACAGAATATTAACACAGCCAATAATAATTTGTCCGCAAAATTAATACAAGATTGTATAAATTATAAAAAATCAATATCGGGAACGCATTCAGTTTAAGTTTTCAAACAAAACAATATTTGTTGTATAACATTTCGTTCATAGGAGTTGTACTATTGAATCCTCACCAAGATTTAACTTTTAATTACGTCACATTAACTGTGATTTGTTACCTAGAAGACGCCCCGTGCTGGTCCGGGTGTCAAAAGAATAGGCCTGCAGCAGCGCTAAGCTTGTCGTAAAAGGCGACAAAATAGTGCTCAGAACCCTAGCCGGGGGCTAGGGCGCTCAGCCCACAGAGCAACTGGGATGTGTTCCCCAGGAGGTGGAATGGGGTATCCCTGGCGTGTTACATGCTGGGGTTGTCAGGCTATAATACGGAAAACCTGACCGCAAACCATACTGGTGCACCGTGTTGGGAAAGATGCCATGTTCCTCGCACGTTAAAGAACCCTACTGTGGTATTCTCCCGGAATAGGAACCATAGAGCTCCGCCACAAGAGGCTAAATTGTCCGACCCTACCCACCTCTCCAAATTTCATGTTCATCGTCTGAATATATCTGAAATATTTCTGCTCGGACCTTAAACCCCAACAAACAAACAAATAAACAGTTACCTAGAAGACAAGTCAAGATTCAAGAAAAAAAAAAAACAACAAAAATCAAAAAGCGTTCATTTGTTTTTATACTCTGATTATTTCCTTGATTCAACTGTTATTTTTTATATATTTTTGCTATTATTTGTATAATTTAATCAGTTTTATTTTCTTTTTATTTCCTATTTTCTTTCTTCATTATTTGTTAAAATTATTATTTTTAAACGCACGATATGAGCGTTTGTCTATCGTGCGTTTAAGCGCACGTTAGGAGCGTTCGTTTATCGTGCGTTTAAACGCACGATAGGAGCATTTGTGTAAATGCATGATAGAAGCGTGCGTTTATCGTGCATTTGTGTACGGTGAGTGCGAGAAACATACACGTCTCAAGAAGTGTACCATACCGGTGCATCTGGTCAATGCTTCATGGTTTTGGTTGAGCCCGCGTTGTACTTTTGTTTCTATATGCGTATTGTTTTTAGTTATTTCATGTTTTTGTTGTTCTCCCTGTTTGGTCATTGTGTATGAATTGTGTTTATTTCCTGCTTGGTCATTATACATGGATTGTGTGTCTTTTTCCTGCTTGGTCATTGTTCCTTAATTGTGTCTATTTTCCATACTTGGTAGTTGTTCCTAGATTGTCGTCGTTTTCATAAACGTTCTGATACTGCTTCCTTTGATTTTACTTTGACTTGTAGACGGTAATGAATCAAATCAATACATATTGAATTAGAGTGAAAATAGATGTACTTTTATTGAGTATAATATAGTAAGATGAAATATTTTTTTTTATTGAAAACGTCAGTTATCGTCATCAATTGAAATTCATGATCAAAGAGACACAAGACGTCCCGCATCTTATAAATTCCTATCTGTATATGATTATTGCTTCAAATTAAGCAACTACATCGTAATTAGAAATAATTAATACTAATAACTTAAGTTGTACAATTCATTTAACTTCTTACATTAAACAAACATTATAGCAAGCTTGATACTGATGTGAAATGAAAAGCCACGACGATGGTAATTTGCTACGGAGACATTAATTTAAAAAAAACGAAACAAACAAAGAAAAATACGCCCTGTATTTTATTTATGCGGTAAGTGTTTGTGTGATTGCTGACACCACAGTCTGTATATATATATTTGCGAACAGTTGATCACAATTTTTCTACAATTGATTGAATGATTGTGTTTGAACTTTGATTCATTTCGAGACATGAACGTTTGGATAAATCCATTAATCCCTGGTTTGTTCTAGTCCGACTTGCTGAATACTTTTGGATAAATTCATTAATCCCTGGTTTGTTCTTGTCCGACTTGCTGAGTCAAGTATTTATCATAGTATCTCACATAAGCAATATAGCTCGAAGGTATATGTCACACCGCTTGGACAGATTTTAATGGCTCTGAGCCGACTCGTCGTCACTCTTTATGTGAAATTGTTAAACTTTTGAAAAAGGCAGACAGAACGATTCATTTATTCACAAACTTACTTTGTGGAGATCGTTATAATTCAAAATAATGAAAATAATTGTCACAATCAGTTATTTTTTAAATGAAAAAACAAATGTACACCCTGCTTCAAAAGACCAGTTTTCTCTTCGCATTTCCTTTTACCAATTGATAAGCTGTTATCGCCACGAAACACTTTAAAGCTTTCCTTGGATGGAGTATTACCTGTTTATGCTTTTTAATGTCATAGGACATTGGCTTGAATAAATCCCATTCTTTACTACGATGTAATCGCAAATTATTCTATAAAACGTCCATACAAATAGCAAGAAAGAAACTAATTACCCTTCGATTAAGATTTGATATTTAGTTATTACGTTAAGAATTCATATTGACTGCTAAGACATAACTGTACTCTTCTTATTGGAAATAATAGCCGATGCACCACCACGCCGTATTCTTTACTGCAATCACATATCGTTAATACACTGCTGTCGAAACTTTTTCATGCTATGACTATTGTTAATTTGATGCATTGTGAAGATACGAGAAAATGCATAGCAAAAATCAGAAGCATTCGCTAACGAGTCTGTAAATTATGTAATCTCTGTTGAGCAAAAACTTAATTACATCATTATTGTTATATTAATTGATATAACACTTATATTCTCAAGAAATGAAGTGCATATTTTTGAAAAAAAATTTTGCTTGATATTTTGTCTGTACCGACAGAATTCAGAAACATTTAGCCATAAAATCTCAGAAATACCGTATCAAAGGTACATAAGGTTATTCTGTATATTGTAAAGTCTTAGGTGTTAACTTTTAATAATGATATGTGCCAATACATTGCTTCACCGGTGATATTCTAAATCATAATCATATGTGATATATATATGTTAGTAATTATCATATTCTGAAAATTTGTTTATTTTTAGACAAGAAGTTGTAAAGTATCTGTTGTATAACGAAACCTACGATTCAACTATATCTCCAGATTTTGAACATGGTAAGTTTTTCCATTCATTGAAAACACAAGTAGTAAAATGAAAAATGAGGCTAAGAAAAAATTCTTATGATTCCAATTCTTGATCAGTTATGGTTTGCCCATATTTGTTATATTTTGTTTTACTTTTAAAACATTAAAACTAAAATTTAACAGAGTCCGGTTTGCACTGAAACACGGGCCTTTGGTAAATTGAGATGTAAATAAAAATGACCCTATTTTCACTTAAGTAAAAGATATAAAGCCGATCTTTAGATAAATCTGAGACATGGAGATAATAAGGGACTTCCATTTATATCAATGTTATTGTCAGGACAAGTTACTCTTATTACTTTTATACTAAACGCAGGCGTTCTAAACCAAAGTTTAAATGAAAATTTGCCCAATCGGTTCAACTTCGATAAACGAGCGTTTGTCTTGGCACATTTTCTACAGTTTATGTCTTTTAATCATACACTGAATGTAATATGGCTATGAAGTAAATGCATAATGAATTGTTCTATAATATTTAAATATCGATATTCGTATAAATTGGACAAGACAATTCAATATACCTCCCGCTAATCTGTCAAGTTTAAATAGATTGATTGCTTGATTGATTGCTGGGGTTTAACGCCTGAGCAGCAAAAGGTGAAAAGGACCAGAAATAAACTTGGTCGAAAAATGATGTCATGGTTAAATTGATCATCCCTGTTTTGGAAAATGCTTTAATGCATATAAAGATTTGTTATTTATATATCAACATTCGAAATCCATTTACATTTCAGACTACCCCACAACAGTCACAATCCAGATCATGCTATCAAATCTGCATTCAGTTAGTGAGATGGGAATGGTAAAGAAAACACTAATGTTTTACAAACTTAAATGATATGTCACGATTTTATTTTTTTATTTCTGTTTAATATGACGTTAACAGTGCTAACTATGGTGTAAGATTTGCCATCGAATTTCAATGCAATAAAGCTTGTTTCAATGTCACTAACTGAATAATAACAGCAAACAAAAACACCTTTTAAGAAAAAGTTGAATCATTGTTTAAGCACTTACTAGCACTTTGACAATATTTTAGAAGTACCCTTTTATTGTTTTGACAGTACAGATTGAATTGTTGTTTTATATCGTCATTCGTATTTTTTCTTATTATGAACTTCTGTTATAGGATTTTTCAATTGACCTTTTCTTGAGGCAAAAATGGATAGATAGGAGGCTATCATTTGCCCATCTAACTAATGATTCGTCATTAGAGTTGGACCCGAAAATCATGAATAAGATATGGGTACCAGATACTTTTTTCTCTAATGAGAAGCGAGGATTATTCCACGATATTACAGTTCCAAATAAAATGATGCACTTATTTAGAAATGGAACTGTTTTCTACAGTTTAAGGTAAAGTATAATTAACTCTTAGCAGATTATATTCATTTCCGTAGTATATAAAGTACACTTGGATTTTTTAAATATTACCAAAGGCCAGTCGACTTTTTTCTTCTGTTGTTGTTCTCCTCTCCTCTACATCTCTTTGATTGATATTCGCTAATGAAGGCCGTTAAAGGCCGTTAGGCCGAAAGTTAAGACCTACCCTTTTTACCCATTTGATGTAAAGTGATTAACATTATTTTTTATTTAGAATACATCCTTTTTGAACCAACACTACTGATTTGTTTTAGTAGCAATATAATCCTTTTTTCGTTTCTACTCTTCTTTTCCCTAACTCACTTTTTACTTTAGACAAAAAAAAAACCAACTTAGATTCCTTATAAATAAACTGCTGTAATAAGATCAAAATACTAATTGATAGTTTTTTCTTTCCTTTTTAGATTAGGACTTACACTAAGTTGTAAGATGGATTTGACAAAGTACCCATTGGACTCCCAAACATGTCCTATTATCATTGAAAGTTGTATGTATGAAAATAGTAAGACCGAAACAAAACGATTCATTAATCAAGTGTTGTGCTAAATGTATTAATTTTCAGTAGCATATATTATTGCAGACTTCTAACAGCTCAAATAACAATGCAATTTGTAATTTTAGACTTGTATTTTATCTTGCGTATCTATGGAACTTGCGTGAATTCATTACATGGGATTGAATGGAGTCCATATTATAAAACTGCAATAACATCATCTCCTTTCTTAAATTTCGGAAAATAGTTACGAAATTTTTAGACAAAATTTAAATCGGAAACGAATTGAATAATAATTACAATGAAGGATGCGAATTCTCAAAGAAATAAACCACAACAAAACTCATTCTAGTAATTACTATCAGGATACAATCAGGTATAAATCTTGGCAAGTCAATCTTTGAAAAACAAGTAATTACATAAATTAGGTGTAAATTAACAACAACCAGTGGGTAATTATACAGAAAAGGGTTTACATGTGTCATAGTATTAATCCTTGATATCCATTCAGTTAGTATTATGTAATTATAACCAAATCATTACAATATGGAAATTAGAATAGTTAAGTTAGTGTTACCCTGAATACATTATGATTTATCTTGTAATAAAACTAATATTTCCATGGCCTCTACTGTACAAAATGTTACCATGGTAACAGAATCCAAGTTAATACCTATATAAAATGATGATGACGTATTGTAACATTCTAGAATTTAAAGCAATATAATGAAATGTAAGAAATAAAGAGATACTCATTTTCTGAAGTTTACTCTTTATATTTAAACCATATCTTAGCTTTGCTGTTTGAATAATCTTTTTTTCAATTGTAAAATGATTATGTTGCAGATGGTTACACAACAGATAACGTCATTTTCAAATGGGATCAGAACAGACCTACTGAATTCAACGAAATGGAGCTAGCTCAATTTACATTGTCAAAAAAACCTGTTGTATCAAGTTGTGTCCGAAAAAGTAATTCAAGTGAGTAAATGACTTCTTTTAATTACAATAAAATATGTGTGTGTGTGTCAATTACGGTACATGTTTCTGTGTGTGCCAGTTAAGGTACATGTTTTTGTGTGTTGCGGTACATGGTTTGCATACTAACTAAACGTGAATGTATATTTATGTTGTTTTTGTACATACTGAACCTATCATACAAGGTGAAAAAAGGACAATACATATTCTTTACGCTTATTTCCTATACATTCGTTTTGTTCATCCCGTTGAAAATTAATTCCAATCAATTCAGTTTTAATAAAGGAATATTAAAGATCTGGAAATGAAGATGAAATTGGAAATTACATTTCAGGCAGAAACAAAGAGACAAGATGTAATAGTCGGGCTTCACTCGACCGTAATATGAAATAAAAAAAAAGAATTAAATGAACCAAAACCTTTCATCTCATTTCCATGCTTAAAAAAGGTTTTAATTAGGAAATGTAAACATAACGAAGCATGCATTGCATTTGTAAGTATGATAAACAATCTTCAACTTCTGATTTTAGCGGGTCAGTTCAGTTGCCTGAAAGCTGAGTTATTTCTTGAGAGAAATAGAGGGTATTACGTTATTCAAGTCTTTATACCAAGTATAATGATAGTCGTGTTATCGTGGGTATCATTTTGGCTAGATCTACATGCCATCCCGGCAAGAATATCATTGGGCGTTTTAACAGTCCTCACCATGACAACGCAAAGCGCAGGGGCACGTTCATCCCTGCCAAAAGTGTCATATGTTAAGGCCATTGACGTTTGGATGTCTGTGTGTTTGGTGTTTGTGTTCGCTTCACTACTTGAATTCGCCTACGTAAATGTTCAGGCCAGGAAAAAGGGTAAAGAGGAAGATAAAGGAAAGTTATCAAAAACTGTAAGTTAGGTTTTTTAAACACTTCGATTGTAATATATTTTAATCGACTTCTTTAAATATATTTTTCAACTTAAATTTCATTTCTGTGACACTAATCTCAGATTACAGACTTAATTTAAACTTCTGGTTTCCAAATTAGTTTTCAACATATGCGTGTATCTTTTAACAAAATATTGTGCACAAACGTAAAGGTAAAATCAAGGGTAACCAGGGTTAACGCAATATAAACTAATAATGAAATTGCGATTGACGAAATCGAAAGAAGTAGAACAAACACCAATGGCATAAATCTATTCAAAACAGTTTGTATTGTAGAGAATGAAATATAGCATGATATTGACATTTTTATCAATAAAACCCATTTGATAGTGAGGTAATGAACAGTTGAAATTGTGGATGAAAAGATACATGTATGTTTTAGTAGTTCATAATCATTCATGCATGATCCAGTCTTATCAAACTTAAACTTAGCCTATTCAATGTGTCAACAATATGATTTGTATAATATGAAATACAATCATTTATATACATTTATGAAGTAATGACTACATTATTATTTTGCAGCTTTGCCCCAGAGTTGGCCAATTGATTGACAGTAAAACAAGAGCAAGAAGAATCGACAAGCTATCAAGGATTATTTTCCCTGCATGTTTTATCTTATTTAATTTAGTATTTTGGCTTTTCTACCTGTTATCATGAATTTGAAGTATTTGTTTCTATGACATTTAATTAACATTACACCATTCCATTTATCAGATTACTTTGTAGTGCCATATACTACGATACATGTGATATTTCAGTTTTTAATAGTTTTATTTCTTATTAAGTGTCTTAAATATTATGTTTGCTGTCTGGCTATGCTTATAATAACTAGTGGACAAAATCCTTTGATATTCCCTAGATATTCATTTTACACCAGCCAATCGTTTTATACATGCGAGTGATGATACCTTTTATATCTTCACAATATGTAATACTTGTAATCTTCCTTTGCTGATTTTATCACTTCAGAAGTTTTATGGTTGTCATCACAATTTGATTAATCGAAATGAAGACGTTTCTGCCTCTTCGATGGCAAAAATATCCATCATTCAGATTTCACGTCTGACCAGAATATTGATGCTTACCGGTTTTTACTCACTTGCAATGTGACTATGCAGCTGGCGTAGCAGGATATGCTTACCGGAGCATCTGATGACCTCCACTATTTCTTGTGGGATGCTTTAGTTTTGTGTATGCTGTCGTTTCCTTTATTTGTCAATAATAATTATATAATATTATGTTGCCTACATAGTGTTTGAATTTTTTCAATTTTCTAACTATTGATTGTATTTTGACATCATTTACATTTTCTTTTTTATTATAGTATTTTTAGATTACCGCAACGAACGAAATAGTGTATTTATCAAAGAAGAGCAAGAATAACCCCAAGCCGCCTTTCAAGGCATAATTAAGGAATGACATAATTTTGCACGGAAAATGTGTTTGTCATCTAGCAAAATCATGCAGAAGTGCGTTTATTTGTATCCTTAGTGAGCAAATGGTGATTAAAATGATCGTGTAGATATTTGCGGTGGTGTCCAACTGCCCGTTGTTTTGTTATGAAATTACCATTTGTTGTACGGAATTTCCTTTAAACTTTTTCTTTTGACTGCTGTCTAGATTTTTTATCAGTTCGGTAAATACTTTCATGTAAAACGATATGATATTAAAAATAATTTGAAAATTTACAAATATTGTCCCTTTAGTACGAACATTCGTTGCCAAGAAAAGCACATTCTATGAAGCTGACCTACATGTATAACGTTTTTATATAGGACTGATTGCTGTCTTTGATGTTTGTCATAAATTTATTATTCAAAAAAAAAAAAAAAAAAAAAAAAAAAAAAAAAAATTGCAGTGGCTCCATGTTTAACCATGCCTTGAAGTTTTCTTTAATAAGTTCATTTTGAAGTTTCGTCATGTTTATGAAAAGATGCAATTTATTTGTTGCATGAAATGTTGACCACTGCAGATCAAAAGCAAAATTCTTCTGCGTTGTCATTCAAATTGGGTAAACTAATCTATATGAGCGGCAATAAAATTGCAATATATATCGTTGACGTTAGTCATATGTTTGCTGGGCTGTTTGTGCTAGAGACTACAATGCACGTCATATTAAATAATAATTTTATAAATACAAAAACATCTTTTGAACATTAGGTATCCTTGTTGATGTGACGATATCAGACGCTTCTTTCGAGATAATTGTAAAACTCCTTTTATTTTCTCAGAATCTTTATTGTCTATTTGTTAAGAACGTACATTGAAAGGAGAATAAATTACTCAAGCCTGACAGGTTTCTTAAGAAAAACCCATTATGAATGAAATATTAACAACCTTGATATGAGTTTTGTAATTGATTTACAACTTAAATTAAAAATGAAAAGCATTTTCTGTGAGACTATAATAATTCTCACGAAAAAAAGTATCAAAAAATAAAGAGAAATCCTAATTCACGTTTGCAGAATTTGAGCTTTATCCGATATTTCTTATGTCCTTTATCGTCATTTTGTGCAATTGGTAGAAATATAAGCATACATTTTAAAATACGAAAATACGCTTTTTTGGTGCATTATGCTGTTTTCAAATCTTTGAATTAACATTATCCATATTAACAAAAATTTAAAACAAGTCGGTACACGGATATAAAAGAAAAAAGTGAAATGAAATAATAATAAAGTAAGCACATACAGAGTCACAGACGATATGAGGTCTTCACATTAATATACTAATAAGGATTTTAGAGATGGAAGGAGTCAATACAAAATACACGTATGAATGCCATTTTTATCATGAGTATATCAGTCATTTATTCAAAGAGTTCAAAATCATCTGATAGTAATTACAGTATCATTTTGTGAAAAGGTAAGAGTAAATAAAGCTTTAAGGATACAGAAAACGAAATATGTCGATAATCGAGCTTAAATAAATAATGCACTTTTATAACACAAACCACATACAATTATCATCAGTATAGGGTGTAATCTATGTAGCGCCAGACACACGATTCGATACATGGTGAAACGGATGTCGGAATAGAAATCACTAATGATAATTTATTTCACCAACTATAACTGGTAGAGATCAATTAACGAATAAGCTATACAGTTCATCTTTAGGATCGAGTCTAGAATACATCCAGCGATGTCAGTTTTGATGTAAGCGTTAGTTCTTCTGACTAGGAAATGTTTCAGAGCTATCAAAGCATCATTGTTGGTGATTCCAGTATAGTGTGCTGTCACTTCTATAGTCAAAAGTCAAAATAATAATTTAAGGCATATGAATATGAATATCGGCTAAAAATACCGAAGTGTATGGGGTACTCATCTATATCAAGAGATATGGTCTGATCGCTGAAACATGAGAAACACTTTCCATATACACAATGTGACAAACTAAATAATAATAAAAACCCCAGTTAAATATAAAATCTTAATATATGGAAAAGAATAAATTACCCCCCAAAAAAACTTAAGAATGAGAAACAGATTGTTGGTTCATTACTCTAAACACCATTCTACTCTAGACAACACGACAGCATAAAACATGATGATTTCATATTAAAAAAATGAAAGAAAGTGGCCATTTATAGTTCAAGACTAATTTCCACGTTCGCATTTATTGGCCAATTTGTTACAATCAATTTGATAATGTTAAATTTATTTTGTTTTGAAATACCAAGCTAACTATAGAAAGAAGGGTAATAACAAAATTACTTAACTGATGCAATATTGGCAGAACTCAAAAGAAGAGTCAAAAGAAAAGTTGTATAACAAATGGCAATATGAGGGTTAAAACCGGAAGGTTGGAAACCACTGCAATTGTCCTGACAGGCATTACAAAAATACGTTGGTGAAACCTGCTTTTATAGCTTGCATGATGGTTCAGTCAATGTAGAAAAAGTCTTAGAATCAGAATTATGGAAAGTAACAATCTGATGAATATTTGAAAATACAATACACTTCTAAGCATACTACATTGAGTCATTGGAAAACTTTCACATCATTAATATGGTTTACTATTGCATGTTTCTCTTTCAACCACATCAGAGACAAAAATTAAAAATAAAACAACAAAAAAATAAATAAAATAAATAAATAAAAAATGAAAATTTCAAGAGTCATATCATATGTCATATAGAATCTCAAAGTCAGTATTTGGATTCCACAATCACAAGAAATTAAGGCATCGTCACTTGTTTGAATAACTTAACTCAAAATATTCAATCCTTGTTAAAAATTAGGCAATATCAGTGTTAAAACCGTAAAGTTGGAAACCACTGATATTGTCTTGACTTTTTAACGGCATTTCAAAATAAAAGGTGGGTGAAACCAGTTTTTTCATAGCTTACATTACGGTTCAGTCAATGCAGAAATGTACCGAATGCTGAGAATCAGGATTACGAAATACATGATTTATTGCAGTTGAGTATGTATTCAAAAATGTGTATATGTACAAAAAGAAGAGTATCTATCAAAAATGAGACACTGCATACATTTTGACTTTTAAAGAATTATGGAAAAAGCAAAAATCATCAATTACATAATAATTGTATTGCTTCATTTATTTTAGCGGTTAATAACGAATGTTCTTCATGATTATGGAAGTATAAATTGTTATCAAATTAACCATACAATCGATACTTTTCTTGGCAGAGTAAACTTACCCCACCATCTTATTTTATTAGAAAGCGATTCTTTAAGCCAATTTGAAGATATAAATTGATTTGATGCATCATGTTCATTTAACAACATAATAGAAACCCACAATGTTTTCTCCTTCCACTTACTAACAAATAAAGCAACTAGGCAAATCTCTGAATTGCTTACCAGTTGATTTACCATTTTCATAGTAGATTTTACAAACATTTCGCAGGTTGTGAAAAGTATACAACCTATAGTGAATATGATCATTTATTGAGATACTATATACCATAGTTCAATACTCATATCACAATGCTACAAAAACATAACTTCAAAACATGCAAATAAATAAAAAACAGCCATTTTTATGGTTTGAAATTTTTGAAAAATTTGACATTTTTGAAACGTTTGAAATCCCCAGATTCTCATTATTTGTTTTATATACAACAATACAAATCGTATGTATTGCAAATTTCAATTTACTATACATGTGTTTTAAGGAGTAATCTCTCATCATCAGCCTTTAAATCAAGTAAATAGTTAGATTTTAATCATAAATTTAATTGCATTCAAGAAGCACACAAAATCGAAACTTTCGAAATTGGAAACCAAATCCATCAACAAGAGGCTCTGCCAAGTGCAGGACAAGGGATGAAGCCTCAGTGATTTTGACATTTTTTAATTTGTCATACTGAAAAATTTAACTCCAGTTTTGTTTTGGTTACTATTATTTGTTTCGCAATTTTCCTCGGTATTTTAAATTTCAACATCATTTATTCATACGCATATGAGTGTATATATAACATTTTGTATGTCGTTTGGATAAAACCGGAAGTGACGAAAATATGCGCATCGAATAAAAAAAAAAGATTATCTTACATATCTATGATATTACTTTGTCAAATTCTAAGACATTTTTAGCCTTTATGTACATTTCATATAAGTTGTCGAGTACATCCATCGAGTCCTTTGTTTTGAGATTAGAAGCACTGACATTAAATATAGCCTAACGAAATTTGTTCATAGCTCAAATTTACATAAATGATGTCTTAAAGTAAACCTAGAATTTTATGTACCATGAATATCCACTCAATATTAATTTCGAGGAGAATGATATATCTTAGTTTCATAATTTGGCTACATCAGTTATCTGTGCAAGATTAAATGCTCGATAACGCGCCCACAAAGATAACTAATTATGTAAGAGGACGCACAAGTTTGTTTTGGTTCCGTGAATAAAAATGACATCATTAATACGTCTGATATGTAATAGAAATATTATAGTTTCTACGTACAGTGCGAGTGATGGTAACGATAGTTTTTATTTATGTATACAAATAGTCCCTGAACCTATCCAGGCAACTATTTGACAGATCGATGACCGATTGATCACTGACGGATGGATTAACGATGACCAATGATCGGTTCATGTTTAAGAGTTTCCGTTGAATCCAATGTACAACTATATTGAATTTCTCTTAAATTTAAGACATTAAATCCACATATTGTATTTTGTTAAAAATAACACAAATATAAAAATAAAAATAATTAATTGATGTGTAAATCTATTGCAGTATGTAAATATGTGTAAAAATTCACACACGGAACAACGGAATCCGTAAAATACATTGACCGCTCTAGGGTCACGTGAGGCGATCACCAGTTTAATGAATCAGTTTGACTGATTGATGGCTGATCGGAAAGTGATCGGTGATCCATGACCGATCGCAATTTTAGTTTCGTGAATCGGTTCAGGTACTGTAGGTCGATTCTAATGCATTGCAAATGAAATCGTCGTGTTCCGAAAAACTGTTTATTCTGATCATAATGAACAACGTAACCGTAATAAAGCAATATATTACAATAAGCATCCAAAAGAGTGTACGAACTGTAATAATTTTGTAGAAGTCAAATTACGTATGTACAAAGAGTAATTAAGGGAACCAAGGTTATAGCGGTAATCAAAAGAATGTATTCCAGGGACAAAGACCAGACATAAACAACAAAGAACATAAAGTAACTAAAATCATACATACAAAGTAACAGAAGTAAATGAGCGACTCGGACTCCACTCAAAACTAGGAGCATGGACCAGGTGCACCGGTAGGGTAAGCGTCCTCTGCTTTTCTAGAAACACCCGCCGAGTTGCTCATAAAAAGTCAAGTCCGGGGTAGACAAACGAGGAAAGGAAAACTATGACCCGTTGAATAAATCAGTTTTCATGGTGCTGATGGATACACCATAACGATCCACGAGTTCATGATGACGACCATAAAACTTCTGTAGTGATGACTTCAATCATGTAGTAACATAACTCTGTTCCAGAAGCCTATTCGTTAGAGTTCTAGCGCGATACAAAAAGTGCGTAGTTTGGGCAAGCTCTGGCATAACGTATGAGTTGTGATATGAACACTCCATACGCAGGAGCCGAAGGGATGTTGCCAAAGATGAAAGGAACGTTGACAATTCTGAATGAAAAGTCATCACGTTTGTCGTAAAGTTTGGTCAATAGTTTTACTTTTACCATCGATTTCTAAGTGTAGGTCAAGATACGAGGCTGACTTCACAGTGTCTGTAGTATCCTTTATCTCAAGTTCTTTTGGGTAGATGCGATGTATCAAATCCCCGAAATTAGGATTGTTTAAAGATAATACGTCATCTATATAGCGGAAACTGAGATTAAAGGATCTAGCCAAACGATATTCTTTCTTTCTGATCAGATATTGATCAATACAAGTATTGAGAAAAAATACCCTAAACAATATGCTTTTCTTCTTACATTATTCGAGTATTTTATTTCTTTTCTGTGTTAGGCAGGTAATTCGTATGTTAGACAGATAAACACAAAGTATTCTCTGGAACAACCAATTATAGACTCCTGATAATTTTTGTTTCTGAAACATGATTATTGCATTTGCGAATTCCTAATCAGAAACCATTACAGACTGGTTATATATCATAATAATGATACTACTGTCATTTAAAACGTTAACCAAACCTTTCTCGAACATTATAATGTATAACTTTTCTGAACTTCGACCTCAAACTATAACAATCTTGTTGTCTGTATTTGACGTACAATCTAAAATTCTAAACTGAATAACTATCATACCTTCATTTGACAAATGCAATATTTAATGATACATTTATTAAATATTATTACCATTTAATAAAATGTTCGACACAACCAATAGATTTGCACATTCTTCATTATATACATGTAAGTGTGTTCACTGCTCTTTTTAAGACAAATAAGGATTTCAAAGGGTTCTGAATTCTTTTAAGAATTTTTGTGTTTGAAATAATTGATGGGCCAAAATAATACGTACAAAGAAACAAAAGTAAATGGACTCCACTGGGAACATGGATCAAGTACACCGGTTTGATGTGTTAAACTAAATTATAAAAAGAAAAGCGGGTGTCTCACTGGGCGAAAACATATCAATGATATGAAATGAAATTGATTAAACCAGAGAGACCAAGAATCTGACAAAAATGTCTGAACATAAGCAGGGGACATCCCCAAGTACGGTTCGATCTACTAATCAAGCAAATATTGAAGGCTCTGTTATAATATTTCTGAAGGCAAAAAATCAGGAAATCTAACACAAGAAACAAAACAATAATTGGAAATAAATTCCTATTACGTGCCAAACAATTATCAAATTTAATTTGATTCCGTTTGTGAAATTAGATTTCATAATTTAAGCATTTCAGGTTATTGTTGAATTGTGTAATGAATGTTTATATTTGATACCATTGATGTTTTACAGTAATGTTACAATATACTTTCTATAGGTATTCTCATTATACTTTAGAGTGATCCATCTTTGTTCTTTAATAAAGAAATAAAAAAAAATGATGACTAGGCCTAATTGTTTAAAAGTGGTTGTCGACCGGTTTGTGCTTAATATAGAATTTCAGTTGTTGATTGAACCTATGCAGTACTGACCTTACATGAGTACTTGTAATAATAGAAATGTTTTTCCCTACCTAATTTTCATGTAATTAAATCAGGGACAAACATGTTTTACAATAATGCATACTTGAAATTGGACATACTCTTGTTTACCTTACTGATTATCAGAGTCCTCTTACAAGGCAATGAGTTTGTCTTTAGTTGACAAACCTTGTAAAGCGATTCCACTTGTAATGTTCACATCATGTCATGAAATGTACACTACTTTACTTCCACATCAATGCCGCTAGAGTAGGATAGTTGATGCAATGTTAAACAAAATAAGTCTTTGAAACGATATATTTTTTTCACATGTTATTGATAAACTGAAATACAAGAACGTTAGCAATTGTAATTAGGAACTAATATGCATAAAATAAAATAAATTAAATAAAAAATAAATAGATGACAAATCATTTTAAGTTTCAATAATATGTAAAGGATTTCGCCAACACTATTTAATACATACAGGCTACAGACTACAGGCTAGAAGTCAAACTTATTTATCTTATACAAATTAACATGTACAAATCTTTTTATTTACAAAATATTCATGTGGTTGACTGTTGTCCATTAGTTCAAATAATATAAATTAAACCAGAAACATTAAAAAAACAATCAACTCATTATATAAGGGGATAGTATGTTAAACAGAGCAGCAACTATGTTTAAGGTCGTGTGGTTTATAGCAACCTTTAAATCTGAAATACCTAAACTGACCACTTCATTAAACATCTAATTAGCAACGGTCCTTGATATTGGGGTTTGCCAGTTTGCGTACGTGACTAAGATAGATACATAGAAAATGTTGTATTTTCCAGTACACATCAAATATAAATATTTGTATTGCACTGATGCTTATGCCTCCATAAAACCATTTCCCAAAGCGAAGGTAAAACATTCCTAATCAACGACACGCACTTAAGCAATACACAAATATCTATTAATGTGTTATTTGCTCTTTGTGATAAACCTTTGAAATAATATAAAAATCCAAAATTATCTTAACATTACGAATCATATCCTTTAAGCATTTTGTGTAAGTAACAGTACTGGCATATTACTATATATTAATTCGTCTTTATTTATATATGTATTAGTCCATTTTGAATATATAAATAAATATCTTGTTTTATGTAGGTTAATTGATTCTAGTAAAAATACATGAAGTTATACGATTTTACATAAAACATTAATAACATCAAGTAGTGCTTTGGATTTCAAAGACTCGTTACAGACATACGTATCAAGACAAAACAACTTAAGAGTTCGTATTGTACATCCAATATATTAATTGTGTCAGCATTATTTGAAATTAAATTGAAATTGATTTGGAAACCATATGCAATTAAATGCATTTTAATTTATATTGAAACATCAAAGTTGTTTTATGAAATATATGGAAGCATTCCTTAAAGCCGTAAAAGTTGTTAAAGCTAGAATAATTTATACCTCAAAAACATTTACAAACACATACTTCATATTTTATTGGTTTTTTATGCAAGATTTTCAGACGCGCAATAGGAAATAAAGACATTACTTCAACATCATGAATGTACCTTTAGGCCAGATATCAAACATTTTAGAAATAATTTCTAACAAACATTCAAGGTATATGACTTTTCATAGATTTATTTATCTCTTCAGCATTTGAATACAAAACGTTATTCAATAATACAGTAAAACAAAATGCCATTCGGGATGATGAATAATACTCTCAATTGATGTTTGGCAAGAATTACAAATGATGTACTCTCCTACAACACCTGCGTTCATCCAGGTTGTTAATGAAGTCCGTGGCGCTTGGTTAATGTGTTCGCATTCACTGTAGTTGTTTTTGTGTTAAAAGATTTATTATTTGTAAATTGTTTATTTTAAGTTTCCACGTTGTTTATGCGAAGATTGTCCTACGTCGTTTTTACCTTTAATTCTCGGTTACTTCTTCCTATTAGACAAAGCATTCATATGGTAATATACAGTTCTTAAATGAATCATAAAAATGACATGGAAAGTGCTGCGTCGGAAGTTGATCTAAATTCGAGAATAAACCACCTGTATCATAAAATTTAAAGATAGTTTAGAAGGAATCAAGGGAACCAAGGTTCTTAAGGAAATCAAAAGACTGTAATCCAGGGACAAAGAATAGATATGGAAAACAGACACACAATAAAGAGCATAAAATGACCAAACTAATACACACAAAATAACAAAAATGAAATGTTTTGACATATATGAACCCAATTGTATACCCCGTAGAAGTGACATAGGTATGAACAACACGCCTTCCAATTGGCTGTCGAAATTTTGAAGCACATTGAAATCAGCCCCGGTGTGTCAGTCAATCATTATTCAGAGCCTAATGGTGTGAGGCATTTAGTCATGTACAAAATGAGACGACGAATTAGTATAACAATGCACAATGTACTTCTTATCGGACAATGCAAGACATTTGGAAATGATCAAAGGTATAATTCTATGTCTGCAAGATTTTAACATGCAATGTGCTACTGCGATAATGACGATTCCTGACGCATATTTGTACTATAATGATTCTACTGAGAGGGACAAAAAGTATAGTATTACGTAATGTGTTTGAAAACAAGTCGTTTTCTTTGAAGTCTCTAAAGGTTGATATCATTACTATCACTATCAGTACAATGGTAAAGAATAACAGTCAACTTAAATGGGTTCGTGATTTTTTTATCCCACAAGTTGAGAAGATAAAGTGTTTTGTGTCCTAGTTAATATCAAATACATATTCAACTTGTTGTCATTTCTGTTGTCTTTTTTTACGTATATCTTATACGACTGGTATAGAAAGATAAAACACTAATTGTAAACGTTTAAGCCTAGTTTACACTTTAGATACAAAGGAAATACGTAGAACAGGGAAGGCATAATACATTTTTCACGGATGATTAGAATGGTCAGAACTTTTCTATTTATATCATTGTATAGTCGATGCACTTTAGGAACTTAATAAACAGGTAATATGGTTGTTTTGTTTTCAACCTTGTAATAACTTTCCTTTAATTTGGAAAACATTCGTCTTTTGTTCATTTTTTTCTCCTAATATCCTTTCAATTAAAAATGAAATTTTATTATTCGTTCATTAGTGTTTATAGCCCAGCATTATTAAACTTTAAATCTATTATAGAAATGAAAGCATTTGCAGTTTTATTTTTCTTAGGATATACAAAGGGTTTATAATGAGTAAAATTAATATTTCATGGGTTCCACAATAATATATATATTTTCTTTTCTTCACAATAACTTCTTGCAAAATTACATTTTGTATCATATAGAAATAACACGAGCTATATGTGAAATGTAGATGACAAAAACATGAAGATCAATTTATATTGATATCAAATCAATATGAATTGCGTGTTTATTATATCAGAATGTTTTCGTCTCATTCATTATGTTATTATTACATGTATTTTCGAAGTAAGCACTTATTTGAACTAGAGTAGTTAAGTATACCCTTTTTATATCCAATTCGGAAAATAAAAAAACAAAACTGTGTTGTTAACTTGAAGAGAAATAAAGTTCACTAATAGTGCATAAGTTCCTTGATACTTCTTTTCCAACGATGTAACCCATCGTCTGTGGCATCACGGTGCATTTTACTTATTTTATTTAAGTTTTTTTTTTATGATAACGATGATTCAAATCTCGTTTCAAAACTCTTGAGAGTCGTTTTTCTCAGATTTGCAATTCAATCACCCTTTGCCGTTTTGCCATGTAGACTTGCATCTCAAAACTAACTTTTTTTCCAATACTATTGAATAAACTAGGTTAAAATAAAAATCCAATCAGACCAAGTAGATGCTCATTTCTATGTTATGCATGATTTACTTTTTTGTTATATCCATCCTTGTTATTAGAACGATACCATATTTTTAGATCATGAGTTTACGTTAATGTTACGACGTTACAACGTTTACTTTTCCTGTATCTGTCAACGTCATTGTTGGAAATTCAGAAAAAAAATGGGGCAAGTTTTAATTAACAGGAAATGGTTCTAGATAAGATGAATCAATTATGTATAATACATCACAGTTATCTTAAACGATTTACGACCAGATATTTCTTTATTGTTTCCCGGTGTGCAAGTGTTAGCAGATTACTGGTATTGTCTTAAGTTGATCCATCAACCTTTCAAGAAAATCCAAAGATCGAAAACAGAAATTCTCAATTTGTTATTGCGTATGCTACATTAAAGGCAAAGAAAAGAAACATTTTGACTGCATTGATAATATTAAAAGAAGTTCTCGACGAAAAAGTCTTGGTAAGACATGGATATTTGGTTTAGTTGAATCATCTCACAGAGCAGAGCAAAAACATTTGAACTAAATCTTAAAAGAGTCTAATATTTCAATTTAATGAAAGTTTATTAGTTTCATACCTGCATTTCAAAGGGAATATCAATGAACATATGTTCATCATTTGGCAATATATTTTTATATTTTGGCCAAATAATTCTTGTTTTTATTATTCTATCAGTAGAATATGCAGTTTCTTTTATGTATAAAAAGAAATTACAATGCTTCTTTCAGTTTGTGAATAGTAAATCGCAAGAAATGAATTTTATATGACAATATTGCAAAATGGAATATTCGTTGATTTCCTGTCTAAATGTATTGTCAATTATGTCGTTCAGTACCATGTAACTATTTATCTTACAGACAGAAAGTTTAATTGTCTTGTTATAGTCGTATTCTTGGTTAACATTAAAAAGAAAATAGGTCAGAAAAGTGTTCTTATCATTTCTGTAAAGTTTGCCCCCACATATATCTGTAAAATGATAACCACACCATCATACGTGAATCTCATTCGTAAACATTAGCTAAGCAAGAAAACATTACATTTGATGTCAAATGTTATAAAGCCTGATATGACGTATTTCATAGAGACGTTTATGTGAGAAAAAAGTCAACTAGTGCAATGTATGCTTCTCATACCTTTGAATGCAGTATCAGCTACTATTATGTACGTGTTGTACTTTTAAATAAACATAGCGAAAAAAGAAACTTTAATTATAATAATATTATAGTCAAAAGTAAGTTGGGTTGAAGTTCGCTTTCATTGCTTTTTCAATATTGTTTCAGCGTTGCAGTTAAATTATGTCTTACACATTTTGCTCGTGCATAAATAGCACTGCTGGAATAGATTTAGCCATTCGTTTACGGCAAAAATCTCTGAACCTAATATAAAAAAGTATTGTTTATTTGTTTAAAGCAGGTAACAAAAGATACACAGCTTTCCCAGATGTTGTGTTCTCCTCATTAATTAATGACATACTACTATTGACTAAATGATAGACCACTGGAGTAACATAACTTGTTTAATATGAATACACATGAAGTACGTTATTCGCCCTAACGGTACAATAAATTTCTTACATAGCTAGTTTATAATGATGATAAAGACTAAGAGGAAATACATATAACTTACATTGTAATTACGTATTTTATATCTGGTCTTACGACAGAAAGTATCGTGATATTGATAATATTTTTAATAAAATAAAAAAAATCTGACAGTATAATATTTTTTTTTTATTTCCGTTGTTCCCTCGATACTAAAGGTATTATCATGGTTTTTGCAAGTACATGTATATTATATCTGAAACAAAAAGTAATGCTTTTGCTTACATTTTATGCTTATTACATATTCGATGAACATATATTGGCGATACAAAGTTACAAAACATTGCTAATGAAAATGAGATGGCATTGCTTAACAAGTGTATAGTTCCCATTCTTAATTTAGTAAAGAACACTATGCCATTTTATAAAACATTGATATGACTGAGTCACCACCCTCCGCCCTTTAGGCATAACGCGTTGTATTTCTAGGACTTATATGGTGGTATGTTTTATGTTGGAAGTTGGATTTTCCAGTGAAACAATGTACAACTATGTACACCACATCTCGGGCCTTAAATATGCCAAATAATACTGTACTTTCCAAAGTGATGTAACTATTATCACTAACGGAAATTCCTTTGGCATTCAATTTGCAATTGATAATATATAACATTTTCTTACGCTTGTAATTTCTACGATAATGTCATTCATCTTTGATAACATGCACTTAAACATTACATCTTCTAAAAAAATCAAGTAATGGATTATTTTCTATTCTTGTTCATGACTCTTAATAAAAATGCAGAACGGATATAATTATTGGAACTTGGATCGCTTCTATAGAGAAATTCATTTCATTACTTAGTAATCTTAGTAATTTTAAGATAAAACATTTATAGAAGAGGTAAAATATGATTATAACCATTAAATCCTTTTTCATGACGCAAATTTGTTTGAGAATAAAAAAATTATAAGCGTATAGCTACACCATCTCATAAAAAAAAATACATACATGCATAATTGAAGTAACTTTAAGCAAACAATTTTACGGAAGCCCTTACGTGCCTTTTATACATAAAAAATGCATCTTGTGCGCACGAGATACAAACTTTTGTGCGCGCGTTTCAAATCTTGTACGCATAAGTTTTGATAAAATTTATATCATAGTACTGTTTATGAGTTTAATATGATGGATTTATTATAGGTAATTATAGACAGATTGGCAAATATACAATGTACCTCACAGAGACCTATTAATAGTACTCAAGACCAATCCACAAGTGGAGTAATAATGCAATAGATATCATGTCTAGAACCTGCAAAATAAGTCTGCCGTCAAATTTTAACCAAGTCATCCAAGCAAAAAATGAAATATCTTATAGTGAGTCTAGATGTACATGTAAGCCAAGACGTGTGTTTTTGTGTCAACAATAAAGCTTGAGGCAACAAATGTCGAGAGAAATGTAGCAACGAATGGAATGAGCTTAACATGGATATACATTCTTCATTTGAAGAAAGATAAATACATTCTTCCGGTTTTTCTCTCCTCCTCAAAGCCAAAAAAACAAAAAAACAAAAAAACAAAAAAACAAAAAAAAAAAAACAAAAAAAAAAAAGGCTATGGTTTAAATAATTATGTGGTCGGTTCGTAATTGGTCATATGACTATATACTCATATGGTCCGATCATACGGTCCAGATACTTATATGTACATGATTTAGGACAGTACAATCCACGCTAACATCATGTATCAATTTCAATAACTAAAAGTAACCAATTGTCTATATCATATATCTGTCGAGGTGTATCTAAATAAAAGTGATATTGAATTTATTTTTATGTAAAGTTTACGGCATTTTATTTTAATATTAGGAAATATAACCTGTTCAGTATGACTCCAAATAATTTGGCAACAATCATCTCAACTTACGTTTCATTGGGACTACAATAAGAGGACAATTTTGATTCATTGGCACAAGAACACAGAGTTGTAATTTCTTTGATAATCCTGAAAAGGCGCATCGCTTAATATTGGTTATATAGACTAGAGCAGGTTTCTGATGTCATCGAAGTATCTATGTTCATATTTAGACAGCTTCGATCATCTGGTTGTTTGCAAAGACACAGATGGATGCGTGTGCGAAGTTCGTAAAATGGTCTTGTTGTCCAAAGAGAGGTAGTAAGAAAATTAATGACGATACGAGATCCTGTTGGTGTCTCTGCAAGAGTTAAATGCACCTTAAGGAGAAGATGCTATTCAACAAAAGGCCCGAACTGGCATATAGATTTATATAACAAACGGAAACCGTACGGAATATGTGCCAGTTGATGCAAAGACGGTTATTCTAGGTACTGTAATGCAATCACTTGCGAGGATCTAAAAAACTAAAATCTATGTACGGAACAAGCCAACATTATCAACTTTTAGAGAGTTGGTGTGGGATACTAAAAAGGAATGTGTTCAATTTTGGATGAGTTTTTCGAGCAAAACATGACGGTCGTTTTACAGGTGATTTTATTTACAAAAATCTTATAAGGTACCTGTCCGTTGATATTATGCGGTTAGGCTTTTGTTATAGTTTGAAGTACAGTGGCTTGCTCCCACTTTCAAATATTCAGCACGGCTAGTATGTAAACACGAAGCAAGCCCCTGTGATTATTAACAAAAAAAAAAACTTTCTTAAGATATTTACCCTAAAATACGGCTTAGCTAATAAGAGTTTATTAGCACAATTAGCTTTTTTTTTAAAAAAGCTATTGCTTGTGTATTAGTATATTATAGGTTCTTTCTGTACTTCTGCTACGTTCTTTTAGATTTTTAGTACTATTTTAAAATTGAAGCAAGATTTGTTACAACTGATTTTTATGCACCCTAGCTAACATTTTGTGCGGGGGTAATGAAATTACCCTGTCTATTACTCTGTCAACATTTCTCATAAAACTCCTCCTAAAATACTTCATTGATTAAAAAAAAACTTTGTAAGGTGGTTAATGCGCAAGTCGGACCCTAGTAAGAAGAGATAACTCAACTTTACTATTTCACACAATTGTGCACGGGGTATCCTTAAGTGGGTATTGTTTTGTTTTGTTTTATAAGTACATAGTACATTTATGTATTTTACTTTCCACATAATCCAGGTTTGAAAAAGGAGAGGGCGGTCGATGTCAAAGTACTTAAACCTGGTTATAATTCTTGCGCCGGTCCCAAGTAAGAATTATCAAGTTACATTTTCAATGTCAGTTTACTTTCATGTTACTGGAGTCTAGTAAGGCAACTATTTGCTCAGCCTGTAATTTTATATTGGGACCTGCTACAACCCACCCTATTATGCGAGACTGTCATCACCGTTCATTGAAGAATCATTGATGGCCTTCGTCTGAAATTTTCTACACCGCTTGCTTTGTTTGCTGTTTCTTTGACATATATACCTAATCCACACTCATTATATTGTAGTCATCTGTTACCCATGTTACCCACTTCAATTTAAAAAGCTTTTAATATAGTTTTATCTATTTAAATAGCTTAATGTATATGTACTGCACAGTGGCATGTGCATATGTACATCAATCAACGGTTTCTGTTTGGATTTTAATTGATTTCCTTGAATTGCTTATTTTTTTTTCAAATTTCAGGCAGAGCTCAGTGACGTTGTTAAAATTTGGAATGCCCGTAGAATTAGACAGGACGAACATATTGATGTAAATGAACGTCCGATGTTGTTATATCATGCATCATTTTTGACGGATTTAGAGGATTGTTCAATTTTCTTAGATAACGATGAACTTGAGGTCTGTATCCAAGAATGTGACATTGGGGATACTGATTGCCACTAAGACATAACGGATCTAGCGGCAGGATATTATTATTGAAGAAAACAATTGGATAAAGACAAAACGATCCATCTGAAAGAACCTCACTTAAAGCTGCCTTAGCTGCCAAATTTGTTCAGTTTTGATTTTACTGAATTTTGCTGATTCGATGGAATAGTTAGTAGTAATGCAACTGAAGTAATAAATATGTCGATAATACCTACACAATATTGTGAAAACAACGTTTTTTTCAATCAGAGAAGATCGATATTATTTTTCGGCATTACTTCAGAAGATTGCCGACAGGCCATTCACCTGGCTTAAAAATGCTTTAACCTTGGTTAAAAAATAACAGTAACGGATACACAGGTAAGCACGTGTCTTGTTTTCATATTGATTTGTCTAGTTCTTGATTAGTTATAAAATGAATAATGACCATATTTGTGCCACATCATTTCACAATACGTGAATTTAATTTTTTTTCTCTTACAGCTTGATTCCGTCGGTCTCCCTTGCCGTTGAATAACCAGTTTTGCATTGCTATCAGATTTGTTATTTAAGAAGCGACCCTTACAGCACATGCGTGGATTAAGGTCACCAGAAGTCATACGCATATCAATTTAACTAGCAAGACAATAAATATATGGACACCTATTTCATGTATTTAATGCATTTTATTTGTGGGTATCAAATGAAATTATCAAAAAAAAAAAAGATCCCTTCTTACAGTAGATAGCTTTTGATTTTATAATTTAAAAGAGTAATAAAGGGAACCAAGGTTATAGGGTTATCAAAAGAATGCAATCTAGGGACAAAGACCAGACACGGAAACAGACACACACAACAAAGAACATAAAGTAACTAAATTATACATGCAAAGTAACAAAAGCAAATGAGCACCTCGGACTCCACTAAAAACTAGGAGCATGGACCAGGTGCACCGGTAGGGTAAGCGTCCTCTGCTTTTCTAGAAACACCCGCCGAGTTGCTCATAAAAAGTCAAGTCCGGGGTAGACAAACGAGGAAAGGAAAACTATGACCCGTTGAATAAATCAGTTTTCATGGTGCAGATGAATATATCCTAACGATCCACGAGTTCATGAAGACGACCATAAAACTTCTGTAGTGATGACTTCAATCTTGTAGCAACATAACCCTGTTAAGTGGTGAATATATGTCAAATAAACTTCTGAATGATATCTTATGATAGTAAGATCATGATCATGTTACACTAGCAGGGTATATATACAATTACATCCCAGATACAATGTATATGAATGGGTAGGGTGCTGAAAATTCCAGCTGTACACCCGTACCAAAAAGATGGACTATTGACCACCAGGCCTTTCGATACCACTGATCCGGAATTTCCTGTAATAAATATCCCCTGCTCCCGGAATCATTTTATGATTAGCTAAAATAGCTCCATCATATTCAACTCACAAGTGGTACTATTACATAGATTACACTCAGCAATGCGCATGTCAACTAGTAGCCAAGTGCACATTTGTAACTCGTGTGCACAAGTTTGTATTTAGTGCACACAAGTTTGTATCTCGTGCGTACAATATGCAAATTATTTTTTTATTACTTAAAATAGGACGTCAGGGCTTCTATAGAAGAAATTTGCTAATTATGATGCGTTGATAAAATAAATATCTTTCTGATATCGGGTAAAAAAATTAATACCAAAGCATACAAAATAACAACTCAGGTGCATCAAAGTCCAATAACATGACCATAACCACGACAAGTAGATTATCCACATAAAGGCAACATACATATAAAAGTCAGTTATAATAAAGAAACAAAACAGCATATAAACACCTAAATAAATTAAATATAAAACCAACAAAATATCCAATGATAACTAACGTTCGTCCCTCATATTCCATATTTAACTCTATATCGGTTAGCCTCAAATAAAGATTGAACACAGAAGATTATATGACAGTTATCTTTGCTCCACTTCGCAAGTTAGTTAGAAAAATTACATGCAAGATAGTAAGGGGACATCAGTAAAATGTGTACTCCATAAACTTTCAATGTTGGAGTATTACCACTAAAG
This sequence comes from Perna viridis, assembly GCA_037379345.1. NCBI lineage: Eukaryota > Metazoa > Mollusca > Bivalvia > Mytilida > Mytilidae > Perna > Perna viridis. The sequence goes on from CM074520.1 coordinate 4,640,160, forward strand.
GGAAGTTTAAAGTGAAATCAAAATCATTCGTGTTTCGATTTTAAACTATGTATAGATTAGATTATATGTATGAATTCATTTCTTAGTGAGACTAAACATACAAAATTAAGGATGTGGTCTTTAAAAGCATGTCCTGAAAAAGTAGATTATGCCAGAACATTTTGTTAAATTGATAAGGAGGATGAGATGCATGAAATTGTTTAAGCATATATTTTCGTGTCTTAAAGATAATGTACAAGCATACATTGAATGAAAAATTGTATGAAAGCATACATTAAATGAATGTGAAAAGATTTATATATATACATATATTTCTCCTATCATAAAAAGATTTAAATAAACATTGTCAGACAGTATAACACTGTACATCCTTGTCAAATTTTCCGGAGAGAAGGTATTTAACTTTGATATTTCCTATGTTGAACAAATAATAAAATACAAATTTTGATTATTCTGAAAGAAAATAAATCCTCATGAAGGACAATCATATTGATCGACTAATAGTGTAAAAAATGTTATATTTATTGATACCTATTCATGGCTTAGGGATAAAACGTCTTTGTTATGTTCTTGAATTAATAGATCCGTCAATATCACATACAAAGGAGAGGACAATATCCTTTTCCCTGAAAAGCAATTTTTTTATTCTTCACATCTGTCGGGAAAACATGTTTGTTTCTGTATACGAGTCACGAGTTTTTTTTTTTAAATGGTCATGTGGGACTCTTCTTATTTGTGAAAAGTCAACTGTAGTTTCGTATTCTGTCAGGCGTAGAAACGAAATTATTATTGAAATGACAGAAAAGTCATTTATATGTTAGAGATTATCAAACAAGAGGGTATTATTGAGGAAAATAAAGCTTGTTTTTCACGTAATGGACATTAAAGAATTACGTTGAATAACGTTTCTTGACATGCCTCATGGTTAAAATATTAAGCTACACTAAAATGAAATAATAGACGTATTATAAAACGAAACATTAGAGTTTTAATTTCTCCTGAATAAATTTTAAATTAATAAAAATGCACTGATGTATCCATTAAAACAACTATGGTTTCAAGGGAGTTTCCCAACTCTGAAAAGTAAAACTTACGGTTGTAAACTTGACTTTATGCAATGTTACTGTAAAAGCTGTGTGTACAACGAGTAAACTGGAAGATAGTAGCAGATCACCTTCTAATTAACAATGTGATTTTATTGTTAATCATAGTATTACCTACAAATACAAAAATCCCTTCCTCTAAAATTATTACAATACAATAGTCTGACGTCTTTAGAAAGGAATACAAGTCAACACAATTTTAGTGTCTTCAAAGAGACATAATTGTTAAAATATTAAGAGATTGATAACTTGGAATTTAATGCATTACTGTACCTGTGGTTTGCAAAAGGATATATTTAAGGATAGGGAGACAATTATTCGTGCATTAATATTTAAAGAATTATATGTGTAAGTTAAACAATTTGGAAGAGCTAACTGATTGAATTGTTAAATTGTCTACACTGCCGTATGGTATAGGCCTTTGAACAGGAAACTAAGCAGTTACGTGGGAGAATCAGCTTTGATGCACCAATAACATAAAAACAGAGGGATCAAGATATAACTCCACCTTGATGCAAACAAATAGACAATTTGGGCAATAAATTTAAGTAGAATATATAACTGAATTAGAACCCAGACTACTCACTGAATAAAAAGTGAGTCTAAGAGTAATCAAGGGAACCAAGGTTATAGGGGTAATAAAAAGAATGCAATCCAGGGGCAAAGACCAGACATGGAAAACAGACACACACAACAAAGAGCATAAAGTAACCAAAATCATATATACAAAGTAACTAAAGCAAATGAGCAACTCGGACTCCACTAAAATGATATTCTCCACTGAATATAAAGTGAGTCTAAGCTTAGTATACGTTCGATGCTGAAAACATGTCTTGTGATCGACGCTTTTTATTTATCATCTAGTTCATTTTATTGTTTAACATCATTTGATAATTAAAGGGCTTTTATATCACATCTCATACAATATTCTAGAGCTTGCCGTGATTAAGTACACTTTTTGTACAGCGCTAGACTTCTTACAATTAGATTTCTGCTACAAGATTGAAGTCATCACTACAGAAGTTTTATGGTCGTCATCCTTATCTCGTGAATCGTTACGGTGTATGCATCTGCACAATGAAAACTGATTTATTCAACGTGTCATAGTTTTCCTCTTTCGTCTACTTTGGACCTTACTTTTTATGAGCAACTCAACTCAACTTCTAGAAAAGAAGAGGACGCTTAACCTACCGATGCACCTGGCCCATGCTCCTAGTTTTTAGTGGTGTCCAAGGTTGTTACTTTTTTATGTATTATTTTGTTTATTTTATATTCTTTTGTGTGTGTGTGTTTTCCATTTCTGTTCTTTGTACCTGGATTACACTTTTTCGATTTCCGCTAAAATCTTGGTTCCCTTGATTATCCTTGTATAACACACCAGAAACATTTATGTAAATTGCGATACTGTTTTGCAGAACTCAACCACAGATGTTCAACATTAAATACCTACAAATAGTCTGTATTTAAGGACAGGATTTCCCATGACTCATCACTGTAATGTTTTATGTGATCATTGGAATCTCACTAGTGATCAATTTGGAATAGAAGTTATTATATATAATGTTCTTTCTGTATAATCAAAGACACGTTATATGACTGTATGTGCTTTTAGATAAATCTTTTGACACAAATTTGTACATTTGTAGAATGTGTTGGTACAAGAAAGATCGTTAGTGCAAATGGTAAGTAATAATGACAGTTTCGTAAAAGGAAGAGCGTTTATTGTTATCCCAAATTGAATGACTTGGGATTAGTCATGTGACACTATTAGTAATGGTATGCTTTATGACACCGAGACCCAATAGTACCAAATTTGTTTTTATAAAGTGTTTGTAGTAAGTTTTGAAAGTTTGATTCAATGATCTTCAATTCATTACATGAAGTATGAATTAAAAACCTGCCATTGTTTCTCTACGAAAATTTTAAATTCTAATATAAATATGCCTTATCCTGAAGCAAAATGAAAATACTGATTTACTTGTATTCATTTATTGCACACACACACACACACACACACACACACACACACACACACACACACACACACACACACACACACACACATTTAAATCAAAAGAAAACATAAAGGCTATATTACTTAGGAAAAATGTAATAACTGATTGTACTGCTGTCTAAATATTGGACATAGAGATTAGAAATAAGGAGGAAAATACAGTTATATTATTCAGTACCTCTTGGCAGAACATAATTATATAAACCCTAAGCTTTCATAAAATTTGAATTCCATATGATCTCGACAGATTGAACATATCAGACGTTATATTTATATTTAATGGAAAGGAAATCATGAGATTATTAAAAATATAACGCAGAGTTTTTTTTTAAACAATTCGTTGCTTAAAGACCTAAATCAGTTCAGAATAAGACTGATGATTGATCAAAATCGTAAAATAAAACACAGTGTCAGGATTAATTCAAAAAAAAAAAAGAAAAAGAAAAGAAAAAAAAACTAATGATGGTAATAAGTTTTATGTGATCGCAACTATGTACTGATGTTTGTTATTATCAAATACAAGAGGATCAGATAAGCATTTTAATCATTCTTGTGGTATTCTTTGGCATGAAACGTGATCATTTATGGATCTTTAAAAGCTCATACAATGATTATATTGAAAAGGGGGTGGGGGGGGGGTAAAATTGTTCGTGCTTTCATTTATTCTATAACAGTCTTCTGATTACAATAAGTCGACTTGAAATTTTAACATGAGAAATAAAGTTACCATAAATGTTCTATGAAATACTAATCTCTTGATTTTTTTGAACGGCTTCTCCTGGACGATCTTCAGGAGAATGTAATAGAATAAATAGATGACTACCTACATCCTTTAATATAGTTATGTTGTGTGGTATAATGCCATGGTGAATTCATTTCCAGTTAAATTAATATAATAAATGATATAAGTCTATATTATTAATACGTATGGTGTCTGTTTAAAGAATTCATTTATCTATTCCTTTTGAGTTGGCAACCAAAGGTCAAATGTGACGTATTAATAATACATTTTATAAGAACTTTTTTTCAATTTATTGCATTACGTATCATGCATTTGACATATTCTGAGAACGCTATTTCTACCGGTACTTCTGGTCAATGCTACCAGTTTTGTTATTAAATGTTTTGTCTAGTTGATATTGGTAGCTTCTTCATTATTACCGTTCGAGCACTATTTCCATTAATTTATCTTAGGTTTCAATTATCGCAAAATTAATCTTGTTGGTATGAACTACTTACAAGTGTATTTTTCTACAAAGGTTTTTTTTCTTTCTTTTCATTTTAGATACACAAATTTGATTATTTGATTAATGGTACAAATTTGATTTTTCGATCATGGTACTGATCGGCAAATTTTGAAATAGATAATATCTTGTCTCATAAAAATGACACCATTACTACATAAAATATATTTCCTGGTAATTCCCTGAAACAAAACATAATGTTAAAGTCACTTCTTATGCACTTTGTGTCAAAACAATGTAAATACAAAAGAAATATCAATAAAGAACAACAAATCAATGTCTTTTTTTATAAATAATACATTTAAAAAAAACTGGTTAACTAGATCAACGAGCAATCATTGTAAAAGGAAATAATGATAACAATAATGATAATAATAATAATAATAATGAAAAAAAATAAAACCATTTCAATTAACATCGATCGATCAATGGAAACAATGACAATCATAAAACAAGACGCATTTCAGTTTTATTGATTTTAACAAAACAAAATTTTAAATTTACTTGGAATGTGGAAACAGGCACTGGTTAAAAACCCTAACTGCAGTCTTCACGATTAAGCAGTACACCGAGGCCGCCCAAGAGTGGTCAAAATGGAGGTTGGCCTGTAAAAGTCACTACTACAGGCCAAGTCACTATATAAAAATTTCTAAAAAAAAAGTATTCCGGGCCTGTAAACTGGAAAGTAAGTTGTGAAGACTGTAATTAGAAACCATTTAGTCACAAATTATGTACATGTATAGCATGACGACAACTTTTTGTAGATATTGATACTTGTAGTAAACGAGATTCTTAGATATGGGTATTTGCTGTTACATTTGTCATTATTTTGAAAATGCCACAGATATTGGTGATCTCAGTATTATATTCGCATACTTTCGTCGTAAAATTGTTGAAATAATCAAGGAAGCTCAAAGGAGAGACTAACATCGATTGCGACAAAAAAAAAATAAAAAAAAAATAAAAAAATAAGAATAAAAACAAAATAAAAGTAAAATAAAAAATAAACAAATAAACATTGATCTATAATTAAAAGTGTTATATGAACTGAATGCAAATGAGCACACGCCAACTAATCAGGTCACATAAAACAACTAATAAGATAGCCTTCAACGACGTGAAACACTTTGATGAAGTATTTTTTAATATAAATACTTACCTACTTACCTTACTTATATTGAAAATGTGTGCATTTGTTTTGATGTTTTAATATATGACATAATGAGATCAGAATGTAATTAGCGTCTTAGTCGGTTCCTCTTCTCTATCTTAAAGACTCAAATTGATAGGTCAAAAGCATGAATAAAAATACACATCTATGTTATGTTCAGTGTGAGCGGTTAACAAAATGTACATATTAAAAGCTTTTTTTCAAAAACATTTTTAAAAATTACACATGTAGACTAGTTATTTGAAATCATCTGAACAGTATCCTAGATTAGAATACTAATTGTTTAGCTTATTGTGTCCCTGCATCAGCAATTCAGAAAAGCATGTAGCTAGCTGTAATCAAAAGAATGTAATCCAGGGACAAAGACCAGACATGGAAAACAGACATACACAACAAAGAACACAAAGTAACTAACATCATACACACAAAGCAACAAAAGCAAATGAACAACTCGGACCCCACTTAAAACCGGGGAAGACAAACGAGGAAAGGAAAACTATGAACCGTTGAATAAATCAGATTTCATGGTGCAAATGGATACACCATAACGATCCACGAGTTCATGATGACGACCATAAAACCTCTGTAGTGATGACTTCAATCTTGTAGCAACATAACCCTATTTGTTAGAGTTCTAGCGCGATACAAAAAGTCTGTGTAGTTTCGGCAAGCCAAGCACTCGAATAATGAGTTGTGGTATGAATATTCCATACGCAGGTGCTGAAGGGATGTTGCCACAGATAAAAGGAAAGTAGACAATTCTGAATGAAAAGTCATCACGTTTGTCGTAAAGTCTGATTAATCACCTTCCCTTTAGTCATAATGTGTTGTATTTCTAGCTCTTTTACTGTGGCATTTTATTTGCGACAGAAAAGATGTTGGATTTTTCAGTAAAAGAATGTGCACCGATGTACCCCAAATTGCGGGCTTTAAACATACAAATAATGTTGGACTTTCCGAGATAGTGCATCTTTTATTATTTAAGTAAGTCACGCTGGCATTTGATTTGCAATTGATAATAAATAACATTTCCTTACGCTTATGGTTTCTTAGATAATGTCATTCATCTTAAATAATATGCACTTACACTTTTCATCTTTACAAAAAAAAAAAGTGTAATGAGTAATTTTTCTATTATTGAATATTACTCTTAAAAATACACAACGATAAGAATATTGATAAAAAAACATCTTATCACTTGTGTCGTATCTATAAAGAAACTCATCGTATTAACAAGTAATTCTTAGATAAGAAGTTTATAAAAGAGCTAATATATGATTTGTTTTACAGAAACATGTTTAGCGATGCCATCTACTTAAGCCTAAATGCATGCATACTTCAGTTTAATTTGAAGCAAAGAACTTATAAATTTACCGATGATTAGAAGTATTTCAAAATAAAATATGTATTATATGTCTTTGATATCAAGTAAAGCTACAATTCCAAAAAAAATAACATTTAGCTTATGCAATTTTACGCCGATAATGACTTTAAATGATTTGTAAGGGTAGCCATGTTCTGGTCCATCAGCGGCATTCTACACATTGTATGCTGTTATACGTAAAGGATGTTAATCCATTCAGATGTGAAACTTACGGAAGGTAACATGTTATATCGGTCAATCATATATTGATGAAGACAATGCAAGTGTCTGAAATGATGATGACAGCTAAGGGTGAGCATACAAGTTATTTCTTAGAAGGTTATATAACTGTATCCATGCTTCCCTGAGTAAGTCAGTGTAGAAAGCGGCAAAAATTAGGGTAACAACAAAACAAAAGAATTTAGTTGGAGACATTTTTATACTTTTCCCCAATTCCCATATCCAGGAATCTGTTACACAGATATTTATAAAAATCAGAATAGCTACTAGAGTACTACTTGCTCTGAATCAATTGTGAAATATACACTACATGTATAGGACATGAAGGAATATTGATGCACCGGCAAATTTAAAAAAAAAATTGGTTGTTAATTTATAATACATAATCTGTATACTAAATAAAAATATTCTTTATTGTGCACGTCTCATATGAATACAAACAACATGTCTCAAATTTGTATAAAGTTATGAAGAAAACAAATCATAGTTAATGCAAAACTGTAGGAAGCATAATTATTCTTAATATACCTATTTTCAATTTCGTCCACTTATGGGTTATGACTGCGTAATATTATGTTTCAAATCTTCCGAACATTTAAAAGATTCTCTAGGATAGGGATAAAATTAGTGTCCATTGGAGCGCCAAAAAGTGTCTCGACAAAAGTGGAATGGTGAAAAATGTATTATTCCATCGAACCATATTTGGTTTAGAGATAAACGTCAGTTCTTTGGTTCCGAAATTTGTTTCGTCAACTAAAAAAAAAATGAATAATTTCTTATTCACTTTTAAAGTAAACAAATTTACTGGTATTATATTATTCACATCGATTTTTTAATAAATGCATGTGATAATCCTCTTAAGTTGTGAAAAATCAACTGTAGTTTCCAACCCTGTCAAGCGTAGAAACTCAATTAATTGAAATGACAGGATGGCCATTAATATGTTAGAGATTACCAAGCAATTCAGTACTAATGAAGAAAATAAAGCTTGTTTTTCATGTAATGGACACTAAAGAATGAAAGTGAATAAGTTTCGAACACCCTTGACACGCCTTCATATTGTAATATGAAGTTTAACTGATATGAAATATGAGACATAAAAGTGATGTAATGAATATACTTCACCTGAATGAGTTTTGATCGAATTGATATAAAATGGATAATTCCATTAAAACAACTAGGGTTTTAACGATATCTCTGAAAGTTGGACAGTAAAACTAATAAGTATAAATCAACCTTACTGATTTACTCAATGAAATGCAAAGACTATTTGTACATAAAATTGGAGTATTCTTACAACATTTACAAATAAAGAAGCATTTTGCGTTCCTTGTCACCTCCTAATTTACTTTCAGTGTTGATCATAGTTTTACATACAAATGTCCCTTCTTCTAAAAGTGTTACAACACAAAGGTCTGACCTTAAATATATTGAAAAGAAGTCAACATAGTGTTAACATCTTCAGAAGCGCACAGCGGTAAAAAGTAAGAGATTGATCTTTAAATTTACCGCATTACTTTAACTGTATATTCAAATCCTATTGGGGTTGAGCTTAGCAAATGCAAACATGCATTGATTAGGAGACAGATAGACAAATGACAATTATTCAATGTTAATATTTAAAGAATTAAAGTTAGAGATATAACATATTTTTAAGAATTTAATTTAGACATGTAGCAATTTGTATGAATGAATTCCTTGAACATTTGAATCCTCCACACCAGCTTATATGTTATAGTTTTTCAACAAAAAACTGCAAAATACAAACCTACATCAACATTGATACATTCAAAAAGACAGGTTTAAGTAATAAATTTATGTAGAATGTAGAACTAAATAAGAACCTAGACTATTCATTGACAACAAAGTAGGGCTATGTTTATGTTACGTTTGATGCTGATATCACGCCACCCACGTGATCAATACAGAAAACGTTTTATTTATCATCTATTTCATGTCATTATTTTAACATCATTTTGATGAGCAAAGAGCATCGAAGTTTGTGTCCTCGTTTAAGCGGATTGATATACATTGCATAACACACCAGGATATTATGTAAATTGCGATACTGTTTTGCACAACTCTACCACAGTTGTAAAGATATAACTACAAATAGTCTGTATTTACGGACAGGGTATCCCAGGACGCTTCACTTTAATGGGTTATGTCATCATTTACATCTCACTAGTAATCAAGTGGGAGAGAAATTATTAGTTTTCCGTATTATCAAAGACACGTAATATAATATTTGTTTTGAGAAAAAAATTCCTGATAAAAGCGGACTGAATGATGGCCGCAGCCTTCTTTAGAAGAATGTCTTAGTTTCACGAAAGATATTATCTGCGTACGATTAATAATTAGATCAGTTCAAAGGAGAAACTTTTAATATTATTGCCTCAAGTTGAATGATTTGTGTTAAGTATGGTTCTCCCTAACAACTAGTCATTATATTTTTAGATAATCGCTTAAAACTGTATAAATACATTTGTTAGGTCCAAAATCAACTCAGTCTATGTTCAAGTCCTTAGATCTGTTACTTATCGTAATCAACTCAGTCTATGCTCAAGTCCTTGGATCTGTTACTTATCGTTATCAACTCAGTCTATGCTCAAGTCCTTGGATCTGTTACTTATTCTTATCAACTCAGTCTATGCTCAAGTCTTGGATCTGTTACTTATCGTTATCAACTCAGTCTATGCTCAAGTCCTTGGATCTGTTACTTATCGTTATCAACTCAGTCTATGTTCAAGTCCTTGGATCTGTTACTTATCGTTAATTGTTTTTAACTAGTTATAGTGTTAGAATTCTGACTAGGAAGTTTTCCTATACTTTTTTGTAGTAGAACATATTCAAAATCTAAGTATTAATATCTCCAGTGGGCAACTTTCATTCGCACTTTTATTTTTAATACGGTTTCTATCAGGCCTACTGAAGGATTTTCAACCATAAAATATTTAGGATATCCTATATACATGTATCTTGGAATATTACTTGGCTGGGTAAAGTGTAACAAATCTGGTGGGATATTCTCCCGGTTTTTTTCTGTAGCAGAACATGACCAAATTTTAAGTTTTAATATATCTAGTGGATTACTTTAATTCGCAATTATATTTCCTTATACAGTTTCCATGGGGCCTACAGAAAGATTTGAAATACAAAATATTTGGGTTTAAGAAATGCCTGAATCACCCATTATAAACCTCTGCCTAGTTTGAGGCAGTCGTATTTGAGAAATTTAAACCTCCTCCTCTGTATGATACTAATTGAAGCAGACACTCAGCTTGTCAGTTTAATGATCCTATGAGAACATCAGTATTGATGAACTACTAAACAAGTCAGATAGATATTTCTACATTAACACTTATGCTGCATTTATGAAATGACGTTTCTTGATATTTTCAGATTTAAAGTTCATACCTAAATTACAATATTTGTAAATATATAATACGGTAACGAAAATATCTTTAGCCCAAGCATCCTACCAATAGAAAATTTTACGAAAACGTTTTTAAATAAGGATAACAACAACAACATTATGGAATACTTATCCGATCCATAATCAAGTCAAGTAAACAAGTAAAAAAAGTATGGCAAAATCGATTATACTTCACCGGAACAGTTGGTACTGCGATAGTACTGACTTGGTACAGGCATTTAAAACGAAATGTTGGCTTCAATCTAGATTTTACAGCGCGCAAAACCTCCCTCTTTGTTTAACCGACTTTGAGTAATTGTATGTTTTGTGACCCTACAAACTGAAAGTACAAAAGTTGTGTTTGAAATACTTTTTTTTTTGAAAATTTGATTGATAATATAGTGAAATAAAAACGGTCAGATTATTGAACATAAATATGAAAAAAAGTAATCAGTTAAGCGTTTGATGTCACTTGTTTTTATACATAGAAGCAGTGTATTAACTTTGGACAATGTACAATTTATTCTGAGTACATTTTGTTCGTTTTCAAAGACGAATCAAATTTGTTTTTGGAAAGTAGCGGATGAAAAACTTGAGATTGCTGAAATCGATTAAAAACAAAACAAAAACAACACAAAACAAAACCGAAATTGAAAACAAACAAAAGCCAAACAAAACAAAATAGACAAGGAAAAACAAAACAAAAAAGTTACGACACTGAGCAGAAATATATCAAATGATTTTATAATAGTAATGCTATGCAAATATTGGAACATAGATATGAGATTAGAAATAAAGAAGCAAACACAAATTTGTATAAATCAGTATCTCTTGACAGAACATAAAAAAACAAACCCTAAGCCTCCATAACTTTGAACTTTCAGATGATCTAACTGGATTTTGAAAAAAATCAGAAGTTGTATTTGATGGAAAGGAAATCACGAGATTATAACAAATTATAATACTCCTTGAGTAACGCAGATGATTTAAACAATTCATTGCCCAAAGTACTTGATGAGTTCCAGAATAAGTATAAAAATTGATCATTTCCATGGATACATTCATGCACGGTTTTAAAATTGTAAAATGTAACACAGTGTCAGGAGTATTCTAAATATGATCGATCATTTACTAAGGAATGTCATAAGAATAATATGTGATTGCAACTAAGTACTGCTTGAAAACAATATACTTTTTTTATTCTAGAACAATAGTTTTCTCTTGAAGGCAAGCCATTCTCAGATCTATTCTGAAACTCAATAATATGAACGTTTCTCTAGTTCTAAAAGCATAGTATGTTATATCAAATATGAACAATGTGAACAATTGATCATTTTAATCATGTGATATTGGACTCGACCATTTCTATGAATCTTTAACAACGCATGCAATGGATATGATATGGGGGTAAAATTGTTCGTGCTTTCATGTATCCTATAACAGTTTTCATGTATCCTATAACAGTTTTCATGTATCCTATAACATTTTCTGTTTAAAGTTCTAGGGATTGTTGAGTTGAATATTTAACAGGAGAATATAAAGTTGCCATAAATGTTCAATGAAATATTAACACAATTTAAAATCTCTTCTCAATTTTCAGTCGGTTTCTGAAGGATGATCTTTAGTGGATTGATTCCTTAAATCAATAGAAGAATACATATATCCCTTCACACAGTTATATTATGTGTATAAGGTCATGGTGAGTTAATTTCTAGTTCAACAACAGAATAAATGATATAGTCTTTCACTATTAATAAATATTGTGTCTGTTGAAAAAAAAATCTCATATCCATTCTTTATTAATTGTCACCAAAGGTCAAATGTTGCATATTAATTCTACATTTTGGTAGAGCAATGTTTTAATTAATTGCATAACCTATCATTCATTTTCCATCGTCTGAGAACGCTTACTCTACCTACCGGTGCATCTGGTCCATTGGCCAAGTTTGTGGTTATTTAATGTTTTATCTATTTGTCTATCAATTAGTCCTGGTTTATATTCTTCATTACCGTTTGAATTTTGTTCATTGTATTTATCTTAAGATTCTATTATGGCGAAACCAATCTTCTTAGTATGACCTACATACAGGCAGATTGTTTTCCTTTCGCTGCTAGATATAAATATTATAGCATTTATCACAAAAACTCTTGACGCTGATCAGCAAATGTTCAAATAGATAATATCTTATTTTTAAACATAAAGCCATTACTTTAAAAAAAAACATAGTTTCTGGTAATTCCCTAAAACAAAACAAGCAGGATATATCGAAGTCACCTGTTATGCACCTTGTGTCAAAACATTGTAAATATAGAAACAAAGCTAGTACAGAACAATCAATGAATAATTTATATACAATATTTTTATACACAGATTAACAAGATCCTTGTTAAATGAAAGCCAACAATTTGTAAAGAAAATATTTTATTATTTCAAGTAACAAAATATGATCAATGGAAACTAATTCACTTATATTGTTTACTTGTTCTTACTTTGAAAGTTAAAACTAAATAACTTTGGTATTTACTAGGGTCAATTATATTCACATTATTAATATAAGTCTGAATATAAGTATTGCAATTTATGTGATCATTGTTTCAGTCTACAAATTGTCCCATATTGTACTATTTTTAGCCTACTTAATGGCAGTAGGTTTTAAGTATTAATAAAAGTGTTTTATGCATTCTAGCATTGAAGTCAGTGGCCTGTCTACATTTATGAAGTGACTCCACAAAACTATGTCTGCTGGCCTCATTTTTTAACAATTGTTTATCTATGAGGTCCCGTTCATATTCTTTTGTTATTATTTGAAAAAAAATACACTTATGCAGTTGGTGTATGAAGTTGGAACAGTTACCATTAACTGCGTTAATATATGTCAGAAGCATATCATGTTGCATAAAGAGAAATAAACAGTTCAGGACTTATATCCTGAAGATTTAAATTGATGGGTCATTCACAACAAAAGTAACATGTGCTATTAGTGTAAGTGATTAGTGAAATGTTATTTATTTAAAAAAAAACTTAATTAAAACATTGTCCAAAAATATGGGAGGGTACGATTAGTAAGAACATCTGAAAATAATATAAAAAAAGTTAAGAATACTGATAATATAATTTAATGCGTCCCTTCATCAGAAGTTCGCCAAACTGTAGAATGGCAGATATACTTTTTCACTAAAAGATCAGAATGAGCGTTTTAAACTTGTTTATGTTTCGGTGTGCTGTTATAAAGCCAATCATACTCTAGCTAAAAAAAGGAAAATAATAACGTACATTGGGTAGTATTGTTGGTCTTCATAACGCTTTGTTGGGGTTGAAATCTTTGTAGTTAGTAGTAAGGGAGAAACTGCTGATGTTATCAAGACTGGCTTGTATTGGGAATGAAATATGTAACTCACATGATAAAACAAAAACCAATATCTAAATTCAAGAAAATGTCGAACAGAAAACTCTCATTTATATACATATGACAATACAAACCTCCACAGGAAAGGCGCACATATTGTATGAAATTTTAAATATCGAATGTCTATTGATATCTTATTTTAACTCAGTTGATTTTTGATAATTGAAAAAGAAATAGAGACGTGTACAAGATCATGATTGAAGATCATGAGGGATAGAATGGAGAATTTCTGAAAAATGTACCACCAAACCTCTTTCAAAACGTTTAACGTCTATACTCACAACTGTCAAAAGAGGGTCTGCAGTCCTACCAAAATACTTGTTACTCCCGTAGTGGTATTAATTCAATGTTGATCCTGAAAAATTCGAAAGATCTTTTGGAGACGATCAGTTCAAGACTATTATCTGAATATAATAGCATTAAAACCTATGATTTTTCAACACTGTATACTTCTATTCCCCAGACTCAGTTAAAATCCCGACTTAAAAACATTATACATCGTTGTTTTTCCAACAAAAATGGTACACCTAGATACAAATATGTAGTTCTTGGTAGAGATTCCTCATACTTTGTAAGAAATAATTCCAAATCATCTTCCAAATATACAGAGGAAGATGTTTTCAAAATGCTGGAATTTTTAATCGACAAAATATTTGTCCAGTGTGGTGGACGTGTTTTTCAACAAACGGTCGGCATTCCAATGGGAACAAATTGTGCTCCTTTACTTGCTGACCTATTTCTTCACTCTTATGAGACTGACTTTATAGCTGATTTGATCAGAAAGAAAGAATATCGTTTTGCTAGATCCTTCAATCTCAGTTTCCGCTATATAGATGACGTATTTTCTTTAAACAATCCTAATTTCGGGGATTTGATACATCGCATCTACCCAAAAGAACTTGAGATAAAGGATACTACAGATACTGTGAAGTCAGCCTCATATCTTGACCTACACTTAGAAATCGATGGTAAAAGTAAAACTATTGACCAAACTTTACGACAAACGTGAAGACTTTTCATTCAGAATTGTCAACTTTCCTTTCATCTGTGGCAACATCCCTTCAGCACTTGCGTATGGAGTGTTCATATCACAACTCATACGTTATACCAGAGCTTGCCGAAACTGCGCAGACTTTTTATATCGCGCTAGAACTCTAACAAATAGGTTTCTGAACCAGGGGTATGTTGCTACAAGATTGAAGTCATCACTACAAAGGTTTTATGGTCGTCATCATGAACTCGTGGATCGTTATGATGTATCCATCAGCACCATGAAAACTGATTTATTCAACGGGTCATATTTTGCCTATCCTCCTTTGTCTACCCCGGACCTGACTTTTTATGAGCAAGTCGGCGGGTGTTTCTAGAAAAGCAGAGGACGCTTTCCCTACCGGTGCACCTGGTCCATGCTCCCAGTTTTAAGTGGAGTCAGAGTTGCTCATTTACTTTTGTTACTTTGTATGTATGATTTTAGTTACTTTATGTTCTTTGTTGCGTGTGTTTGTTTGCCATGTCTAGTCTTTGTCCCTGGATTACATTCTTTTGATTACCGCTATAACCTTGGTTCCCTTGATTACTCTTTAGTTCTCTTTGCCTTTCATAGTTTCAAAAAACTATCAAACTGTAATGAATTCAATATAGAATTAATTATCATAAAGAAATAACAAAATCATAAATAATAAATGGTTTATATCTTGTTCTGATAAGTGAAAGATTCTGTCAGAATAGAATATTATGCAGAATCCCAGGATGCTATGAATCAACTATTTCGACATAACATTATTGTGAAGGCATTATCAAGTCCTTGCCAAAATGTTGAGATCGCTGTTTTGTCGTCGGTCAATTTTGATGTTATTTAGTTTATATTGTACATCTACAAATAGATAAGTATCACGTATACAGGGTACAAGCAAAAATTTTTACTCATATTTGTACTGAAATGAAGGGTATTCACAATCAATTTCTTTATGACCTGACATGTGATACTGATTTGATATTAATGGATAGACACAACTAACACAGTAATTTTCTTTTGTTTTATAATATTGGTATGCCAACCCAGTGAACCAAAATGGCGGTAATTTTATTTGTACTTTTGATTAATCAAAGAAGACTATCTGCACAAACTCTTATTACCTAGATATTTTGAAACAAAAGAAACAATGAAAGAGTAATCAAGGGAACCAATGTTATAGCGGTAATCAAAAGAAGGTAATACAGGACAAAGACCTGACATGGAAAACAGATTTACACTACAAAGAACATGAAGTAACAAAAATCATACATACAAAGTAACAATAGCAAATGAGCAATAAAAAAGTCAAGTACGTGGTAGACGAAAGAGGAAAGGAAAACTATGACACGTTGAACAAATCAGTTTTCATGACGCAGATGGATACATCTTAACGATCCATGAGTTCATCATGACGACCATAAAACTTTTGTTACAGTGATGACTTCAATATTATAGCAAAATAACCATGTTCCAGAAGCCTATTTGTTAGAATCTAGCATGATACAAAAAATCTGTGTAGTTTCGGTCAGCTCTGGCATAACGTATGAGTTGTGATATGAACACTCCATACGCAAGTGGTTTAGGTATATTGCCACAGATGGAAGGGAAGTTGATAATTATGAATGAAAGTCATCATGTTTGTCGTAAAGTTTGGTCAATATTTTTTACCATCAATTTTTAAATGTAGGTCAAGATATGAAGATGACCTCACAGTGTCTGTAGTATCCTTTATCACAAATTCTTTGGGGTAGATGCAATGCAAAATATCCCCGAAATCAGGAATGTTTAAAGGTAATACGTCATCTATATACCGGAAGCTAAGATTAGAGGATCTAGCTAACTGATATTCTTTCTTTCGGTTCAGATCAGCTATAAAGTCATCCTCATAAGCGTGAAGGAATAGGTCAGCAAGTGGAGGAGCACAATTTGTTCCCATTGGAATGTCGAGCGTTTTTTGAAAAACGCGTTCACCACACTGGACAAATATGTTGTCGATTAAAATTTCCAGCATTTTGTAAACATCTTCTTCTGTGTATTTTTAAGAACATGACTCAAAAACCACCCTATTTGTAGAAGGGGGTACCCTTTGTAATTTTGCTGGAGTAACAAAATAAACAACACAAGGTATCTACTTATACTTCATTTAATATGGGTATACATTCTTAAGTAGATTTAAGCAACATTTGAAATCATTGGATGGATTGGCTTCCCTTATAGGTATAAATATAGTAAATATTCATGACGTCACAAGGACCGCCCCTTTTGGGAGAACAATTTGTCCAGAAGAAAAGGCCCGTGGCCATGGGATTGAATAATATTTTTCAAATTTAATATAATTTGAAAGATATATCATTTTTGCCCTTCAGAATATGACAGTTCTTCATTTTGCTGTTTATTTTTTTTTTCACAGCATTTTAAAAAGGAGTGGGGGCTAGAGACAAAATGTAGCACATTTTCACATTGTATGTAAATAAGCCATGGAAATGGCCAAAAAATGACGTATGATCCTATGTTTTGAAAATTGCAGAGGAAAACTTGGCTTGGGAACCTATAAGAGTAATACATAAAACTGCTTGATTTCTAAAGGTTAGTTCACTAGGGGCATTACTTAAAATATGGGTTTGCATTGGAAGAAATGGGAGTTTTTTACTGAATTTATTCCTATACAGTAAAAACATAGGCTTATGTTTGGGGTTAGTATGGCAACGGTTTAGGTCACATCTACTTTATGAAATATTAATTTGTTGCTACTAAGGAAACCAAAGTTGCACATGTTATGCCTTGACTGCTTAACAAGTTACAAGTCTTTGGTGACATTTCCAGTTTTAACTGAATAAAAAGATATAAGGTTTTATATTTAAACATAGTATGTCAATTTAAATACCAATTATAAAGATAATTTATATGCAGACATTGTCAAAAGGAACAACATCTTTTGCATCAAAGCCTAAAAAATTCAACTATATTTGGTCCAATTAGAATACCGATTTTAGTTGACTTAAGTAATAATTAGATACGAGGTATTGAATTTTATAGGAGAGATGAGTATCTTTCTTGTTTTAATGAGAATAATAGTCAAGGTCAGAGGTCAACTTGTTTTCTTGTTTGTTGGTGAAGCCTGTCGACATTCCTGAGACAAAAGTTAAGACAAAACCTGTCTTGAAACAAAATAGTGCAAAACATGATTAGACTCACGAATGTATGGACAAAGACCAGACTAAGAAAACAAACACCACAAAAACATGAAATATCTCATTAAATATCCAAAGGAGACAACAGTAGATAAGCACCTCCAACAAAACGATAACTCTGACATGTAAAAACGGGCAGTTGGCAAACATAAAACTGCATATATGTAAAACAAATTTTAATCCCCAAGATAAATCTAATTTCAGATTTAAGTCCAAGGTAAATGTCTATACAACTGAAACGCAAGTTCTTGTCTGCAGGAAATGTGCACATATACAAATATCAAAAGCCGATGCAGTTCCATCTTTCTCTTTTTTTTCTTGATAACAGAGGTCAAGACCATAGGTCAAAATGCAATATACTGATTAATAAGGGTGACAACATAATAACCAAACATCAATCCGAGTCACAATCAAATCAAGTCCAAACAATCTAACAAAATACACATTACACCACCGGAGCAGCTGGTACCACAATGGTCGTGACTTGGCACAGGCACTTCAGACGAAATGGTGGGTTAAATCTAGGTTTTACAGTTTGCTAAGCAATCATTACTTATTAGTTTAGAAGAAACTGAGTATTTTTCAAACACCATATGCAGGATGTGAAGTGATATTGCTGCACAGGTAAGAACAATTTATGATATAAAAATTAAAGTCGTATCTTTTATCAAACATTAATCATAAAGGACATTGAGACCGGTCCTAGCAAACAAAATTTAGAATATGAAAATCACATCTGTTGACATTGAGAACAGTGTTTGAGGTAAAACACCACAATTTTTACCCCATTAAACGCAGTAATTCTTGATTATATACATTCAAATAAAATATTAAAAGCATATGTAAAAAGATTAAATTGTTATTGCAAAAAGCCTATTTTTAAAGGTTAGTCTAAATAATAAAAAATGCTGTTTCCATGGTTACAACCCTTTAATACAATTCTACAAAACGTTATTGTGTGCATTAAAACTACAATATGTCATTTGAATGATATATGCTAGTTTTTATTCCAGCATTTCTCCATTAGGCTAATATACTTTATAAAAGACGGAATCAATTGGTGCTTTCTTATTGCTTGAGGAACTTACCATGTATCTTGTGATGATTCAAGGTAAGCGTGGAAATGTTTGAAAGATATAATTCCAAAAATGCTTGAATTCAGTAGATTGTATCAGTTTTCAGAACAAACCCTTAGACTTTAAATGATATTGATGACTGAATCAATACACATTTGCCCCGAAAAGTGTGTTTTTTGGCTGGAAAAATAAAATTGTCTTTTGCTAGGGCAACCAGAGCCCATAGCAACCATACAATAATGCAAATTAAGTTAATTATTTATGTGCAAGAGCAATCAAAGGGACCAAGGTTATAGAGGAAATCAAAAGGAAGTAATCCAGGAACAAAGACCAGACTTGGAAATCACACATACACAACAAAGAACATGAAGTAACGAAAATCATACATACAAAGTAACAAAAGCAAATGAGCAACTTGGACTCCACTAAAATATTGGAGCTGGGAGGTTCACCGGTAGGATAAGCGTCCTCTGCTTTTCTAGAAACATCCGCCGAGTTTCTCATAAAAAGTCAAGTACGGGGTGGACGAAGGAGGAAAGGAAAACAACGAGATATTGAACAAATCGGCTTTCATGGCGGAGATGGATACACCGTAACGATCGACGCGTTCATGATGAAGACCATAAAACTTTTGTAGTGATGACTTCAATCTTGTAGCAAAATAACCCTATTCCAGAAGCCTAATTGTTAGAATTCTAGCGCGATATAAAAGTCTGCGTAGTTTCGACAAGCCCTGGCATAACGTATGAGATGTGATATGAACACTCCATACGCAGATGCTGAAGGGATGTTGCCACAGATGAAAGGAAAGTTGATAATCCTGAATGAAAAGTCATCACGTTTGTCGTAAAATTTGGTCAGTAGTTTTTCTTTCCATCGATTTCTAAGTATAGGTCAAGACTTCACAGTGTGTAGTATCCTTTATCTCTAGTTGTATAGAGTAAAAGTGATGTATCAAATCCCCAAAATTATGATTGTTTAAAGATAATACGTCATCTAAATAGCGGAAACTGAGATTAAAGTATCTAGCTGAACGATATTCTTTCTTTCGAGAAAGGAAACAAACATATTAGACTTAATCTATATGAGGAACTCCTATAGAATATGGTATCGAGAACTTTTAAGGCGTTAATTTAAAAACATGTTCAATTTAATTTCTAGAATCGATTTTTTCCACCTACATATTAAAATTAAAATAAAAATAATAAATATAATTGGTGGGCGTATCAAGGCCAAAAATATGAATAAGGTAAACAAGGTAAAACATGTAGTATTTTGTTTGAAAGGACATAGTCTTTCTCTATACTGTTCTACACTAGGCTAAAAGACTCTGACCAGAGAAATGAACTATTTAAAAGTGCACTTGCATATTATGATGATCTAATTAATATGTATGGTACGTAGCATTTATCATCTATCAACGGTGTGTTACCCTTAATAATAATATAAAAAAAACAGGCAGGTGTTTCGTTATTTGCTCACGGAACCATGTGACTATAACAGGTCATTTAGTTCATGATTCTAAAATATCAAGATAAGTCTTAGTTTGTAAACCTTTGATACAGATCATATGCAATGATCATTATAAGAGCGGCATGCATTTTATCTGTTATCTAGTGCATTTTGTTGTGATAACATCATTTGCTACACCAACAAAATTGAACATTCTTTCCTGATTAGCGATACATCAGTAAATATGTGTAAATATCGATTCTAATTTTAACTCGATTTGAAATATACCGTATCGGTAATCCAACTTTTTTTTTAACATTTCTATTTACATTTAGCTTTTGGGCCAATTTTGATTTGTACAAACTGGCATAGTTTTCCTTTTCTTCTTTCGTCTACCTTGGACTTGACCTTTTTATGAGCAACTCGGCGGGTGTTTCTAAAAAAAAAAAAAAAACAGAAGTTGATTACCCCACCGATGTACCTGGTTTATGCTCCCTGTTTTTTGTAGAGTCCGAGTTGCTCATTTACTTTTGTTATTTTGTATATTCAATTTGTTTATTTATGTTCATTGTTGCGTGTGTCTGTTTTCACTGTCCATGGATTTTGATTTCCGCTAGAATCTTGGTTCCCTTGATTACACTTTGCAGCGCAAGAAAAAATCAAGAAGTGCAAGGACACGGCATTGGTGCGTGAACTCTAAAGAAGATCTGATGACGTCACAAACATTTCCGATATTTTGACAAATATTTTTTAATGTCTTGTCAGGTACGTAAGGTACAGAAGAAGATCAAAAGCAAAAAATGCAGGTTACCGAAAAATCAAAATATTGGACTTAATCTGTATGAGGAACTCTTATAGAATATGGTATCGAAAATGCAAATATTACACGCAGCAAAAAGTTATGCAATAAGTTTTTATATACGGTTCCATATGAAAATCAAACAGTAACGTAAGAATGGGTGGCACTTGATGGTTTCAAAATTGGATTTGCCTTCTCAAAGAATTAAGATAATGGATAATCCAATCGTCAATATTTTGTAATCTATTTCGATCTTTGTAAAAAATCATTTCTCTTTGAAACATGGTTTGAAGAGGATAGCATCTAGTATAACAAATTGTTAGAGAAAATCAACAAAATAATCAATACGTGATTCCAAGGTTTGCCCTCTACAATCCTTATTTTGGATTTTACTGAGGTAGGGCTAGGGTAAGGGACACAACTCTTACAAATCATTGGAACGTTTGTATTCACAATTTTACATCAATCACATATAAGCATCAAAGTGATTCAGACTAATTTCATTCTGTTTCAAAGGGATGCCAGAAAGGCTTAGGTGAAAATGAATATGATACAAACATATCACTGATTTCCTGAGTTATTGTCCTTAACATAGGCATACCTTCTTAACCTTTTGTTGATAAAAAGCGTATTATTTAAACTCATTTCCCACCTTCTGTAAATCTTATGCAAATTTTTTGTCGTTCCCTCCGCGGGACTCGAACTCGTACCGTTCTGACATCTATGGCAACACCGCCTGCACTAAGTCCAGCGCCCTAGACCACTCGGGCAGCTAGGCTATATAAAAAATATAGCTTTCGCTGGCTGGGTCATTCCTCCTCGTAGGATTAATCTAGGGCTGTGACTTAGTACACGATGTATGGTAGTGCGGGACAGTTCATCTAGGTATTATTATGTAGGATAGAGGATCAAATTAATGATGCATGTCACAACAAATCAATATTATACAACGTCTCAGAATGTGACGACTCTATTCGCTACACTGCTTCATCGGATCAAATTGATACAGGGAAGATAGCGTAAACTTACAGAAGGGTCTGACAAATTCCCAACGATGTTAGAACTGTCAAATTTACGAAGTATATTGAGTCAAAACAAAGATTGAATATAGAAGAAGAACAACAAGCAAGTGTGTTATATAATTCTCTGTTTTGGTGCATATGTCAAGACGCTGATTTGCAAATGGTAAGAACATATAATTACGTGTTTTATAAACATGCCTCAAAACTATGACGATGCACTATCAGTTAATTCCCCCAAATTATATAATGTAAAAATAAATTTCTAAAGTATATTTAGTCAAAACAAAGATTGAATATAGAAGAAGAACAACAAGCAAGTGTGTAATATAATACTTCAAGCAGGAACAACTTTCTGACACGAGAATTTTACCACAAATACTAATCATTACTACAGAATAATCTGAATATTTATTGTAAATGGAAACAATTTATGAAAACAAAGGCGTGACATTTATAGACAACTAAAGTAGATAGTTAATTATCATCAATCCAAATACTTAGGCTAGGTCACTAACACATGCACTACTTATGGGTTGTGATCATTGCATCACGTTTACATATAATGTACATGTAATGTGCATGTAATCTTGCATTACCTGATATCTAATTTTAACCATTATGTCATACATTTGTATATATATTATCTCATAAAGCTTCATTTCCATATTAGTACTAATAGCCAAAGAGATAAGAGATATTTATTATTCAGATTGATACAATTTATAAAGAATTAAGAGGGAATTTGATCAGCATTTGAATTGCGGCATATTATTGTAAGAACAATATAATGTAGATTGTTTTGCCCTTGTGTTGACAGTACAAATAATTTGTTTCGCTGTTTACTACAAGGCTCAACTTTGTTTTTATCAGTCTTGAAACAATTCAATGCTGTGTTTTATTCTGCACACATGTTCTCGAATATTTAATTTATTTTCATGTACTCCTGGTTATTCTGTTTTCTTTAGTGTAAACCATTCTTATCCCTCACAATGTGTTGACAAGATAAAGTTATGTTAGTCTTTGAAGATGTATCTAAAAGTATTAGTTGTGTTGCTGTATGTCATAATCACATCATGTTTTACATATTGAAATAGACATTTCGGATTTTCCATCTTTTGACCTCAATACTATGTAAGCTGTGCACACTTACATAATGAATTTCGTACACTCTTTTTGATGTTTAGTATCAAATATTTTATAAAATATGATGTATTTTTAATGTAAACATATTTTAAAAATTAATCTTTTGTTTATTTGTTACAATATATACGCCCATGTATACTAGAAAATGGGTCAATATGACTAACCTATTGATCTTGTAACAGTGCATCTAACAGTTTTCAAATCCACCAAAAAGAATTAAAAAAAGATTTGCCTGTTATGTGATTACAACTATTGTACACAGTGACCAAAAGCCATAACTTCATCAGAAATGGGAACACAATGGAATTGTTTTTATTCTTTGCCAAACGACATCACTTTCGTTTTCTAAGAATATACAAAGCGTCGCTTTCATTGACGCATTAAAAATGGATTCTGATGATGACTGTTCATCAAAAGAAGACAATTGAGATTACTATAATTATGATACATTCAGTAAATACAATGAGTTAGAGTATCAAAGATGTAAAATTCGGTATGGTTGTGCAAACCAGTGTGATGGATGTTGATTTTGAATACGGTGGTGCACAGTTCGTTAAATAACATGTAATATGTGAAGGCAAAATATCATTATCATATCTCATTTTCTTAAAATTCTTAATTGGTTTGTGACTGGTAAGACGACCACAAAACATAAATAAAATAAAATAAAAATGGATTTTCCAGTTAAGCGACTAAGCCAAGACTTAAAGGGAATATTACTTCATATTTAAGCAAATTAACATGTATAAAGCAACGATATCATTCTTTTACAATAAATGTTCAAGGTTTGAAAAAAAGAGAAATGTACAGAGCGAGGAATAAGTTCACCAGCTGCTCCAGTGATGTAATATCTATTTTGTCAGACTTCTTTTGGATTTGACTTAATTATGCATCGGATTCGTGTTCGGTAGTTATGTTGTTCCTCTGTCATTGTCAAGATGATGTTGCCAGTCCCGTCTTAGTTTAGTCTCATCTTTTCCTGCAGTATATGTCGCTACCAATATTTAACCACTTTTTGTATGTAATATCGACCGACACAATGTTTTTTTTTTTTTTAAAATGATGACACGCAGGCTTTTAAAACCAATAGCCTGAAATTTATTTTTAAAAATCCTAAACTTCTTAGACTTCCACTGTTCTCGTTCCTGTTGTTATGGTACGGCGCGTATCTTGTACTACATACGAAGACGAGTACTCATCCCAATAAAAAAAAGGTGCAAATACGTCCAAAGCAATTCCAGTCTATATGTCTCCCCGTATCTTTTTGTTAAAAGTTCTGTTTTTTTTTTATACAACCATATTCTTTGCGAACATTTGAGTTGTTTGCGACTTAAACGGTGTTCAGTTAGAGAGTTGCGTTATTGAATTATGTTGTATCTTTGTATCTTACCATACACTACACTATCTAACACTTTTCTAGTATTTATCACCAGAGCCCAACATGATCGTCATGTTTTCTGCGGTGGTAGTAGGAGATTTACTTTCAAACTGTGAAAAAGTATTCAATTAATAAAAACTATCTTTGTACTCTAAATTTTTCGCTGACGTTTAATAGTGGAACCCATAGAGTAAAAAAAACTATTTTTCTGTTTTCTATGTTGTACTCAAATATAATGATATTCTTCCTCCATCCACCCCTATCATTCGTTGGACCCGGCATTTCATTTTCACTTTCTTGAAGTTGTCTAAATTCATTGGATATAACAGCTATTATCCGGCTCTTTTTTTATTTCTACTAGCATATTTCCCTCTTTTCCCTGTATGCTTTGCCTTTTTCTCTCGCTCCTCTCTCCTTGTCTGCAGTCCCCTATAGCAGTGCATTTCATTGATACATTAAAACAGTCAGAAACTTCGTGACTAGCTAAAGATTCCAACTAAAGGTCTTTAATGTTATATTAATATTAACATCAAAATCTGTCTCAGTGTAATGACCGTTTGATACTGATAATATACAACGATTGTGATCTGTTTTTATCTATCATCTTGTAATTATGTTGTTTAAACATTGTGTGATTTACAAACATAATTAGAGATAGTATCCACATTTAAGACCATCGATTTACATTGCATAACACATCAGTAGAAATTATGTAAATAGTGATACTTTTTTCCACAGCTATACAACAGATGTAAAGTTTTATTTTCGTTCAAATATTCTTGGTTATGGACAAAATTTTCATTGATTCTTGTCTTTAATGTCAACCTTGAAACTTCACAACTGAAATTACTGTTTTTTTTATTTTATCAACTTTTAGATACGCGATATTATTTTATGTTTTGAGTAAAGAGAGGTTATAGCGTATTCAGTCGTTAAGTATTTTGTTTTTACAAAACACGTGCTTTGCGTGTGGTTGCCAGATTTATTCCACATAATGTGAGTATATAATGCTGTTGTAGGCAAAATTACTTGTATTGAGGACCTTTTCCAGTGCAGAATTAATGCCAAATTATCCAGATTGGCGAAACGTCGTCACTTCCGGAAATCTGAAATATATTCAATTATTTAGAGTAGCTAATAGTATCTTTATTTCGTGAGGCATTTCTGAAACGTTTGGCCATATCGTCGCAAAACTTTCCAAAATCCCAAAATATTTATAATTGATTGTGAATTTGACATATATTAGTTCTTTCTCTGGAATTTCGAAAAGGGTTGACACATATAATAATTGTCGTGTTGTATTGTATCTTGGCCTGATTTATTCAACGGGTCTTGTTTTCCTTTCCTCGTTTATCTACCCCGGACTTGATTTTTTATGAGCAACTCGGCGGGTATTTCTAGAAAAGCAGAGGACACTTACCCTACCGATGCACCTGGTCCATGCTCCCAGTTTTTAGTGGAGTCCGAGTTGCTCATTTACTTTTGTTACTTTGTATGTATGATTTTAGTCACCTTATGTTCTTTGTTGTGCATGTCTGTTTTCCACGTCTGGTCTTTGTCCCTGGATTAAATTCTTTTGATTACCGCTATAACTTTGGTTCCCTTAATTACTCTGTTATAAAGCCTCTCCAATCAATTGTTAATTATAATGAATACTTTAAATCGATATTAACTTTTCGGGTTTGTCATTTATTGCCTCGAATTAAAGAGTAATCTCAGTAAGTTGTAAACATTCATACATTTTATCATTGGCTATGTTCCCGAACTAAGTTCACTAATTTTGTAATTCAATACAACAATTAGAAACTTGCATAAGAAAACACCCTTTATCTACCAGTCAATATACAGATTAGACATCCGAAAAATGACAAAAAGAGCGGGTGTTTCTAGAAAAGCAGAGGACGTTTTCCCTACCGATGCAACTGGTCCATGCTTCCAGTTTTTAGTGGAGTCCGAGTTGCTCATTTCTTTGTATGTACTATATTAGTTACTTTATGTTCTTTGTCGTGTTTGTATGTTTTTTTATGTCTGGTCTTTGTCCCTGGTTTACATTCATTTGTTTTCCGCTAGAGTCTTGGTTTTCTTGATTACTCTTTTACAGATGCTTCAGGATAAATTTAATATAGCTTTTCAGTTATTTTCTAGATGTATTGAATATATTTGAGGCAGAAAAAAGACTACTTTGAGAAAACAATTATGCACATTGCCAGATTCTTACACAGAATGGTATTTAAAAGTACAAAATACTGTCATTTAGTTTACTAAATTTGTATACCAATACAGCAATACAAAAAAATCAATGAGTATGATTTTGATTGGTCTTTATCAAGTCTGTCATTTGCTATATAGTCACAAGTAAATTGAGTATGACACACCTTTATTAGTGTACAGGTATGAGTAACAATTATTGCACTCACCCCGATTCTTGTAGAAATAATTGTAAAAATGTACATGCAATAACCACCTCGAACGTTCAATGTGACAATGGCTTGGTAATGTTTTATGTCCGGATAACTACTGTTTCATTGCACTATCCCTGAGTTTTTCAACAGCTAGTATTTGTGTTCACAAAATCTAAATGGTACGAGTACTCTCCTAGATGTCTTTTAAATTAAGTCAACATGTTAATTGATGTTTATGCTATCATAAAATAAAACAGAAGAAAGTGTAAGAAAAACAAAAATAAAGCATACAAATCAACACAAACATATATCAAAATAAAACATCAATCTAAAAGTTTTTGTTTTATATCATTATTGCCTAAATTTAAATAAGGACTTAAATATGATACATTGTAGCTAGCTAAATATAAGAAATAACTCGTGGGTTAATGGTGTTTTACTCAATCACACATGAGATGGGTAATCGTATTTGATGTTTAAACCGATCGTTACCGAGGTATAAACTACGAATACAACGGTCAACACGTGTGTAAAAGTTCAACACCATAACTGACATAAATCAATTCTTATAATTGGCCGGCATTTCAATGGTAACAAATTTATCTCCGCTACTAGCTGACATATTCCTTCATTTTGTATGAAGCTGACTATAACTGATCGATCCAAACAAGGATCATTGTTAAGCAAAATCCTTTGGTCTCAGTTTTCACTATATCGATCAAAATTATTACCACATTTTGAAGTAAAACGATATAAAAAATATACACATCTACTCAATACTTAGATATTTGCACAAAAAAAAAATGTTTTCCTTCAAAGATTTTTTCAGTCATCTTTCGTAACACAATAAGCCCTATTTTTATCACTTGTCCAATCTGTCTTGGAACATTATTGTTTTACTTCAATGACAAATGCAATTAAGGAAACGCTGATCCTATTTCTCAAAGCGCCGTTGATATATATTTACAAGATTTATCGTGTCATGTGTCTTGACCATAGATCATTCGTAATTGACATTGCATTCTTCAAAATAATTGGAAAATGATCATAGAAGGCTCCACATAACCAGTGTCGTCTTGCTTTATATCCCCAGAGATATTCTTCTGCTAAATATCAAGATGGCAATTATTTAAAAAACACTATTTGTAGTGTGTAATTCAATAAGAACATTTCATACGAATAAAAAATATATAGCCAGAAGGCATGGTCGACAGGAATATGTTTAAAATGTCTGTTCCTTCCATTAGAATCAAATTGGGAGCGTAATATATAAAAACAAAATAAATTTACAAAAATACTTGAATAAAAGCCTCTAAAAC
The DNA here is from genome assembly GCA_037379345.1 of Perna viridis. Lineage (NCBI taxonomy): Eukaryota > Metazoa > Mollusca > Bivalvia > Mytilida > Mytilidae > Perna > Perna viridis. Next base: position 4,668,914 of record CM074520.1, read on the forward strand.
TACATCTATTTTAAGTGTTCCATTTTCAGTGGATAAAAGTAAATAAAATCCTTCTGTTTTATCACTTAAGTAGTGTTATATGTAAAAATCAGACAATATATGCAGAAACAGTGGTTCATGGAAAAAATGAAAATAACTGTTTTTGTGTAGTTATGATTAATTTGATATATTATTTCATGCCATTTATACAAATGTCAAAATATGGTAGATTTTTCAGAAGATCTAATAAATTTGTATTTTCCACATTTCACTGATAACTCTATAGAAACCATGTAAATAATACATTTTAGAAAGTTAATTTTTTCACATGTGCAGTTATATTTTTGTTGCAACCTGCATTTAAATTAAGCTATATATTTTCTTTTTTATAATATTCAAAAAAATATATGTGGTTTTAATTTCTACCCTTGTAAATTTTTTTTACTCTATTATTTTCTGCAGTTTGTTTAAGTGAGTTATCTCCCTTTTAAAAAAATTACCCACAATTTTCAGTTATAAATAAATGGCAGCTTCCAGTCCTTGCTCCATATCTGTCTTCTGCAAAGACAAGTGTGTCCTTTCGCAACACAAACAAAATAACTTTTCACTGATCAAATTGAGGAAATGTGACAGATCTATTCAAGTACACCATTCTAGGGTTGGATTACGGTCAGGCTTTAGAAATGAGGCAGAAGTAGAGTTTGAAGGAGACCTTATATCTTTTTTGTGGGTTTATTTGATGTAACCACAAATTTTAGTGTATTTCCTCTACATAGAGACAATTTTAGGATATATTGGCGCAGGAAGGCAGCATGTCAGTATCCATTACACCAGGGCAAAACCTTCAGGAATTTTACAGTTTTTATGAGTAGACTTTAGTTTTGGTTGACGAATTGTTCTGAAATGTTGATAAGATTTTACCAACAAAGAAGATAGATTCCTATTTAATTTGGACTTTGTTGCCACTGCCGCTTTAGAAAAAGGGGCCAAAAAGGGTACATATACGTATTTAATTAAAATCCATTTAGAATTTTTTTTATTCTAAATATTATTAATTTTTGATGTGTTATTTATGTAATTCGGCTAAACAAATGTACAGCAGATTTCATGTGTTTTGGATCGTTTTTAATTATAGGGTATCTAAATAGGGCAACGCATGAAAACATTTTCATAACTTTTTTTTTGTCCTATTTCGAATTTTTTTATTTGATTGGATTCGTCAACGGTTTCCTCATTAATCATTCTACCTCCATTTCTTTAATTAGATTTCGGATATCTCTTACGGTTTTCGAGTTATAAGGTATCAAACAGGCCACATCAGAATAAATCTTTTTTTTTTGTTTTGTCTTTGGTCCGATTTAAAAAAAAATAAATGGCAATATTTGTACAGCTTATTATATCTTATAGCGAAAATAATTGTCAAGAGATAATTACTTGTAGACTATCATGAAATATGTTGATTTTACAAAATTTCACAAGCAAATGTGCAAGCGCGTGTGTACATATTGCAAAATACTTTGATACAGGCACGCTGATCCCGATTTCACTAGGATATCATTGCATATGAACAGACAAGTGTGCGCGCAAGGGCTTTCTTTTTAACATTTCTTTCATTATTTCATCAGATTCGCTAAAATCGTATTTTGTATTCATTACGTCCATAGTCGTAATAATTTAATCTAGTATCGTAACTTGTCAGTACTTTTTTTGTTGTTAAAATTGACGTTAAAAGAGTTTTTACGTGGCAAAACAGAACGTTACTTTGGAAACGTCAGAAATGCGCTTTTAGACATTTTTGTTAGACACGGTTTTACATATATATTTTTTGACATTTTTGTTAGACACGGTTTTACATATATATATATATATATATATATATATATATATATGTAAAACCGTGTCTAACAAAAATGTCAAAAAGCGCATATATATATTACCCATTTGTTAAGTCAAAGAAAAAATGAAATGATAAAACCATAAAGGAGGATAAATACACTTTTAAGTATATGAAGAAATCGACTCAACACCATTTGCCTTATTGAACAATTCGTTCGAATTTCGCATGGTGTACGCGTGAATAAATAATATATACAAATTTTAGATGTTGTGACATTTTGGTTAGACACAGACAAAATGCAGCACTTAGATACATGTTCAACCAAGTACCATTATTTTTAGAATATACTGCAGCATACATACATGCATATAAAATTCAAAATTTCATAGTTATTAATTCAATCAAAGCTAACGAAAAAAGCTTTTGATAAAGACTGGGTAGCAAGCAACAATAAAAAACGTCGAGAAAAAGACAACGTGACATTACAACATACGTGTGTATTTATCTACTATTAGACAATACATCTCATTATTTTTTTAGAATAAACATGATATTCTGAATATTTATGCAGTCCTTTAAGGGTGGATATACTTTGGTAAAAATACTGTTCGTTGTTATATTTCACAACCGTAAGCAAGAAAGTAGCCATTGGCCAACGTCGAAAAAATACAGATTTGTGACATAATTGGCTTTTACAAAAAAAGACTGATTGAACATTTTATATATAGTTTCATTGGGGTTATGTAATAAATTGTCAAAATAGTTAATAAAAGTCCCGATTTAAAAAAGCTGTTCGCACATCTTTAAAGAAATGTCTAACATGTTGTCTTCGAATCGGTTTCTTTCCATTTTTAAAATGTCCACATCGAAGGGGTTATATTTGTGACATATTGTAATACGGTTTGATCTTATCATTACGTCATGAAAAATATGACATCGTCTGCAGCACAAACTGATCTTTCCAAAAAAGTTTGTTTTATCAAAATACGCCAAGAAACAACTTAGATATATTGGTGAAATGAGAAGCAAGCATTTGTTAATGTTACCCGTCCACATATGAAAATGGACATTCTTGTGATCGAGCTCGAAACACTCTTTTTTTAACAATGAGTTAATTTGCATAGGGTACAAAAGTCACAGTAGATCAATCTAGCAACATTAAGACTGAAAATGTGTATTCCTGTCTATAATAAAAATAATTGAATTTAAAAGATTTCACTTATGACATGCATTATTTGACTTAATGTTAAAAATTATTTAACGTTCAATAAACAATATAAAGACAGCTACAAGGTACAGATGTTGATAATGTGCATACTTATTTTGGCAAACAAATATACACACAACTTAGGCCCAAAAAAATATATCTGTTTCGGGTTTTCCAACCGACCCTAATTTTTTTCTCCCGACCCTAATGCATTTTTTCTCAAAATTAACAAAATCGTCACAATAGCGTTTGAATACTTAAAAAATCATCTTGTCTAAAACCACTAAGCCAATTTGAACCAAACTTGGCAGCAATGGTCCTTAGGTGGTCCTCTTTCAGAACTATATCTAATGACCGGATCTGTAATCCAAAATGGCCACCACAGTTAAACATGGATCTAATAGGAAAATCATATAAAAATCTTCTTGTCTGTAATCACTAAGCAAATTTGAACTAAATTTGGCAGCAATTGTTCTTAGGCGGTCTTCCTTCAGAGCTGTATATGATGACCAGATTCATAATCAAAGATGACTGCTACTGCTTACATAACTTAATATAGAATCCAATGGGTAAATCACTTACAAATCTTGCATAAATTCTCTTGATAACCAGGTGAGCGATGACATGCTCATGTAAGCCTCTGATTGAATCTCATATTCACAAGTCAGAGGTTTGCTTTATGTTCAGGCTAGCAATATAAGCGGCTGCTGGAACCACTTGCATTGTCTAAACCACCCTGTTTTCCAAATATACTGATACTACTATGAATCATTTGTGTAATATTGATCTATCGCACATTGAACTCTACATAAGAAGTTAGAAATTTGAGAAAATCTTACTATACCCGATGTTGCAGTGGCAGGAAATTAACACCACAAGAAGCGCAGAAAGAAATGAAAACCGCAACAGATGATTCTGGAAACCATCTTTTTTCTGGGAAGGACTATTTATCTGTTTCTCAGATAACTTCATTTTTCTCATTTTTCTTTGTATCGCGCTAGAACTGTGACAAATAGGCTTCTGGAACAGGGTTATGTTGATACAAGATTGAAGTCATCAGTACAGAAGTTTTATTGTCGTCATCATGAACTCGTGGATCGTTATGGTGTATCCATCAGCACCATGAAAACTGATGTATTCAACGGGTCATAGTTTTCTTTCCTCGTTCATCTACCCCGGACTTGACTTTTTATAAGCAACTCGGCGGGTGTTCCTAGAAAAGCAGAGGACGTTTACCCAACGGGTGCACCTGGTCCATGCTCCCAGTTTTTAGTGGAGTCCGAGTTACTCATTTACTTTTGTTACATTGTATGTATGATTTTAGTTACGTTATGATCTTTGTTGTGTATGTCTGTTTTCAGAACGAAATATTTCGTCTGACAAAAGGTAAAAGTATATCAAATGACTTTAAGATTTTTTGTGTTTCAATAAATGAGTTTTATATCACAAGAACCAGTTTCATTTTTGTGGTGAATTTGTTCAAGAATATTACATATGCAAGGTTCAACTTTTTTTCAATTTGTCAAATCAGAGGTACTTTATGTAAGTAAAACAAAATATTACACGTATTAACATATAGATGTAACAGGTCTAAAACAAATTCAGTGTTATATATATCCTACACCCGGTATCGATTTTCCGGTGCCTGGAATGTAAATACAATTTTATCACGCGATGCACATATGATGTTTTATCAGAAGACGCAATATTTCTTTTTTTCACTTTGTTCTAGAGGACTTAGATATAAAACTTTAATTTTGAAAGAACTTCGAACTAATTTTATTAATTGCAGACTGTTATAAATTAAAAAATAATCAACTTTGCAGAAATCAGAACAAACTTCACAATCATTTACTAGTGATGTACCAATGAAGTATTGATAAAACAAATATTTCTACAATTCTATAGATAATAGACAAAATTATATAAATTTACAAGTAATTAGCAGTAGTATTATTCCTAAATAGAATATCTCACTCAAAATCAAGGTTATTTCTGTTTTTCTAATGTTCTATGATAACATGAAATTAAAGCTCAATGTTACTCCTACTATGAGGATAGTTAGATAGATCGATACCTAAGCTGGAAGAGACATGTGTATTTACACTTCTACCACTAATGATTTGTTGGGATAAGCGGAAATTTGTATCATTAACTCTGTGTGTAAATATATCAAGATATGGTCTTATCTGGTGCTATACACTTATTTTAATGATGTGACAATGGCCTGGCTTGATGTGTACATATAGACTAGGTAAGATGATTTTCTTAATTTGATTAAAATCGTATCATTATACATCTATCTATATAGAAAAATGTGATGTCTGTACGGAAGAATCCATGCATCTTAACAATTTCGTATTCACACGTTATTTTAACGAAAGTCAAAAAAGTGAAACAAATATCATTCTTAATTGTAAACCATCATGTCAAGCATACATGACTTGTAAATATCATAAAAGTTAAGTTTTGATTGAAAAACATATAACATTAGATTTACGACATAAACGTACTTTTCAACATCTTGATCTTCATCGGGAAATAGTTTTCATTAACTTTGTAGAACGTATCGCCATATCTGATATTATGGATAAAATAAGTCATTTTCTCTGTAACTATTTGGAAAGGGTTTTATTGCCAAATAATTACGGTCGTTTCCTTTTAATTTCCTTTACGGTTTTCACCATGATACGTAACTTCCGAAGATAAGCTATCATGGTGATGGTTGTTGTGGGCAAGTAGGAACTGCTGGCTAATCATGAATATTGGAACTCATCTCCGGTTTGTAGAGGGTACCTTGCGTTTCGTTTCTGTATATAGTTTTAAGTTTCTGTGTGGTGTGCGCTTTTTTCATATTCTGATGTCTAATTGCTGTGTTTTATCCACTGGCGTCCTTGTCGGTATTCTTTATATTTTCTTCCAAAAATACTACAAATTCGGAAGTGTTTTATCTAGAACGTCTATTTGACAACCAGGAAACCAGGCAAATGTGCCACACATGAGAATCATATGATTTGCATCATATGATTAACATATAAATCGAGCACTATATGATAATCATATGTTTCGGTAAACATATGATTATCGCATGGTTTTCATATGATAATCATATGTTTTTTACAAACATATGATTATCATATGTTTTAAGACAAAATTCCCATATGAGAATCATATGATAATCATATGACCATCATATGTTCAATATCATATGATTGTCATATGATTACCATATGATTATCATATGTGGCCCTTTTGGCTGTGTAGTGTTTTAAATATAGATTTGAATAGAAACAGCACGAACTTCTTCATCTAAAAACCAAAGAAAAAAGTACATGACTTGCCTAGTCATAAATAAGAAAATATATGCATAGTGCATTTAACCCTGGTGACAAGCACGTAACAGTTAATCATAATTAAACAATTTTTACGGTGCAAAACTTCAAACCTGCAGTGGAACTAGTTAGAACCAGTTTTAGTGGAGTCCGAGTTGCTCATTTACTTTTGTTACTTTGTATGTATGATTTTAGTTACTTTATGTTCTTTGTTGTGTATGTCTGTTTTCCATGTCTGTATGTTCTTTGTTGTGTATGTCTGTTTTCCATGTCTGGTCTTTGTCCATGGATTACATTCTTTTGATTACTGCTATAACCGTGGTTCCCTTGATTACTCTTGAGGTTCAAAGGATGTACCATCATCAACATTATATTATCATAATTAATATTGAATGACATGACGAATAAGATGATGCAACAACAAAAGATATACTATAAAAATGAATATTAGATATACCAACTTTCCGATTTGGATCCTATCAGCTATTCAGATAGCTATTTTTTTCCTATATTATTAGTTTTTGTACAAATCAACCAATTAATCAGTTATAATAGGACCAATGTGTAATTAATTTGGTATCAAATGTGATCACTTTCGTTATAAATGCTTCATATTAATTTTACATTAATATGAAAAATTGATATAACAATAGCAAAACACTAGCTAAGTACAATCATAATTATGTTTGTGAAAAAAAAAGAATTAATTGAAATGCGAGACTTTTATCCGTGCACAAAACACTTTTCGGAAAGAAATTGCCTGCGTTCAATGATATGAATATTATTTATTAACAAACATTAGGTCTGTGAAGACAAGATAAGAAACCAATCTGCATATCGTTGAATGGTATAATATTTGTGTCTGTCCCCCTTGTTTGGTTTTATCATTGACATTAAAGTCGATCGGTTATTATGTAATACTGACAACACTGTCCTAAAGACGAAACAACTAAATGAAATTGACATTCTCTGTAAATTCAATGACCCAATAAATAAAATAAAAGATGGTTAATGAAGGATTGAGAGAATATTGATCTTCTCGTCGTCATTTTTCAAAAACTGCGTAATTAATTGTAATTTAAAGACCAGTTACATAATAATGACAAAATCAGAACGCGTAATCTCTCAATTAATTGTAAAACCTGAAAATCCCCCTATTTATCTAAATATAACGTGAATATATGGTTCTATTTAGACGAACATTATATGATTAGGAATAGGCCAATTGTATCGTCTATACTTGAAAAAGGTATTATGATAACAGAGCAATATATTTGATTTACACGTATAGCGGACCATGTATTTCAAACGATTGAAGTAAATTTATAGTTCATAACAAAGTACATTTAAAATTGGAATAGTTACTGCGGTCAGGTGCTTAAAATGCCATTTGATGACGACCTCTCATAGGTAAATCTTAACCTTGAATGCGTCGATATTCATCGATTCTCCGCCAATGATTCGACAAATTGATGATAGAGTGGCAATTGTTTGGCTCAGAGTCAGAATAATGAGTACAAGTGACTTAAAATGCATACTTACAGGCCATAGGCGCTTGTGTTTGAAAGCACATTAAAAGTCGACTTTTTATGTTATACTGTACAAAAGACGGTTTGTTTGAGTAATCAAGCATTCTCGCCCTAAAATGCATATCCAATATAAAATGAAAAAAAAACTATAGTCAATCAATCGACCAATAAATATGTCATAAGCTGCAAAACCTTGACAGATTTGAAATAGGATTAACCCCAATTTAAATCTTTCGCGGAAGTGATTTGAAAGAAAGAAATATTTTTGTTGTCCGTTTTCATCAATTAGCCAACACATCTAACAAATATATATTAAGTGTATGCAAAATATCGTAGAAAAAAAATCTGAAAGAATTATATACCTATATTTAACATATTTCAAGGTATCATCAATAAACTAGAAGAATGATACCACAGAGATTACTTACTAATTTGATCATTTGAAGAGTTCACTGATGCCCTATTGTCAATGACTTTCATCAATGTGGCATTAGCGCTAATTTAATTGCATCAAGGTCTATGTATTCTCCAAGGAACTTTATATCAATAAGTCTTCAGAATTGTTGTCAATTCTATCGAAATCTGTCGGATTCAATCTTCTAGTATTACTGGAGAAAATGCTGTGTTTGTATTTTTTACTTAAACCTTCATTCAAAATTGAAAAAAATCAATCGGAAATCTAGCTTCTATTCTATATTGATTTTAAAATGAATTTCTTTGCTATGATAACTGGTCAAATCAAGAATACCCCAGAAAATGAAAATATCATGTTCTGACTTGGTATAACTGTTTTAAATTGAAATTATGGGGTAAGGAGTAATCAAGGGGACACAGATTCAAGCCGAAATCAAACGCATGTATTCAAGGGACAAAAAAAGCGCCCAAAATAGAACATAAAATAACCAAAATAAAACATACCAATAATAAAAGTAAATGAACAACTCGTACTCCACAAAAACTGGGAGTATGGACCAGATGCACCGGAAGGGTAAGCTTCCTCTGCTTTTCCAGAAGCTACCGCCGAGTTGTTCATAAAAAGTTAAGTCCCGGGTAGACAAAAGAGGGAAAGAAAACTATGACTCGTTGAACAATTCAGTTCTCAGGTTTTATGGTAATAGTTTAACTTCCCGCATTTGACCAGACTAGTTCCAGTAGAAACAAAAACGGACATCGTGAAATGCAACAAATGCAACAGCGTGAAATATAAGTACGAGTAATCAAGGGAACCAAGGTTATAGCGGTAATCAAAAGAATGCAATCCAGGGACAAAGACCATACATCGAAAACAGATATACACAACAAAGAACATAAAGTAACGAAAATCACACATACAAAGTAACAAATATAAATGAGCAACCCGGACTCCACTAAAAACTGGGAGCATGGACCAGGTGCACCGGTAGGGTAAGCGTCCTCTGCTTTTCTGACACCCGCCGAGGTGCTCATAAAACGTCAATTCCGGGGTAGACAAACGAGGGAAGGAAAACGTCGACCCGTTGAATAAATCAGTTTTCATGGTGCTGATGGATACACCATAACGATCCACTAGTTCATGACGACGACCATATAACTTCTGTAGTGATGACTTCAATCTTGTAGCAACATAACCCTGTTCCAGAAGCCTATTTGTTAGAGTTCTAGCGCGATACAAAAAAGTCTGCGTAGTTTCGGCATCCCCTGGCATAATGTATGAGTTGTGATATGAACACTCCATATGCAGGAGCCGAAGGGAAATAGTAAATACGTTCGTGTTGTGCACGTTAGATTTCAAGTACGTACAATAGTATTTATGTCAGCGTTTAAGTAACGAAAAACACATCTAAGCATTAAATAGCGTATTTGATACTTTATTTTACCTATCTGAAGACAGCATAAACAAAACATCTATTTGGTATATTCTTTGTTTTACAATTAAAGTACAAAGAACAAAAAAGAAATCATAGCTCTTCATATCGATTTAATATTCCTTTCAGTTGATTTCATAGATATTCCAATTCATGTACATGTAATCGTACTATAAAGGTATACCCACTGATAGAAATGTGGTCTAGACAGATTACAAAATTCAATAACAGAGTCTTAATTTTATAACTTTTTTATCATTGAAAGTGAGATAATTTAAATTTCACCATCGTATCATGAGTGGTTCGTATTAATTGATTTCATCTAAGATGCTTTCCATAACAAACAAGTGGATGGTAACCTGATCCTTTTGAATCTTGTGATTTCATTTCTTTTGTGAGATTTTCTATCGCACATGTTCAAAGAAAACCTTTGAAAGATTTTGTTTTTTAGTTTAAACATATTTATTCAGTAAAAATACACATGTCATTTAATACAAAACAATTTGATATTTGACAGGATCTGGAAACAAGCCTCAAGGCTTTTACAAGTCCATCTCCTGTGATAGTGACAAAAATATAATACAAAGATTGCATGCTCTTAATAACATAATTTAAGCTGGTAACAAATTGTGGAATAGGAAATGGTGAAGACTTCAATTCGAAAAAAAAAGAAATTAATCAAGTTGCAAGTCAGTTAATAAATCTCTTACTCTTTAGAATAAATGTCTGCACCTTGATAAAAACTTGCTTATTTTGATCATCGGTCATCTGATCAGAACCAAATAGTAAAATATCGGTATTTAACAAAACTGGTAAATTTAGGGAAAATAGAGTCTCATTGCGAAGTTCTCGATATCCACCATAATGTAATAAGAAATGAGATATTGACTCACTTCTACCGCAAACGCAGTTCGGTGACTCCACTGGGTTGCGGGAAAAAAGAAGTTCATTTAAAGAACTACAATTCATTCGCAGTCTACTATTTAAAATCTGTCAAATTCTTGATCCGCTATGATAATAGGCAGGACATTTTTATCAAACATTTGTAAGTGATCATGTTTAATGATCTGGAATCGTGTATACAATGAAGCACTTTATTCCATAATTTAATGGCGGACGGTACGAAATACTCTGAATAAAAATTTGTGCGAGTACGAATCTCGGTTATATTCCGAGATTGACGCATGTTATGGGTATGCCGATCTATGACTAAGGTTGGTGTAATATTACCTAGATAAGCCGGTGTATTATTTGTCAAAATCTGTTGAAGTAATAGTAATCTATGCCGTTCTCGTCTTACGGAAAGTTTTTCCCAACCAGTCTCTTTACAGATTCTATCCATTGAGGTAACTTTTGTAGCCCCAGTTACAATTCTTGCTGCGTCCAGTTGAACTTTATTGATGAAGGAATGGTTGTTATAATCCCAGATAACATGCTTTTCCATAATAGGTCGAATAAAACTCATATATATTCTCTGCAAAGTATATCTATCGACAGAGAATTTGAATTTTCTATTTATTTTTAGTCGCTTATAGGCTCTTTTAACGATGTGTTCAATATGATCGTGCCATAATCCATTGTTCGATATTATAACGGCAAGGCGTCTATGACTAATTACCTCTTGTATGTCATGTTGATTCATTGTCAACAGCGGGTGAAGTGGTTTGGTTTGTTTACGTGAAATGACCATTGACTCAGTTTTTTGTGGATTAAATTTTACTAACCACCTTTCTGACCATTGGGGAAGTTTATCGATGCCCCTACTCAGTATCTCTGCCGATTCAGCTGCATTATCTATCTATAGATACAGCAAATAACTTAATAGATACATCGGATTTCGTCCACAATGTCATTAATAAATATCAAAAAGAAAAGAGGTCTCAAAATAAAACCCTGTGGAACAACAGCATTTATTTCCCTCCAAACGGACTTTTCCCGTCTCCTACTTGTGAGGTAATTTTAACCAAATTTAATAAGTTGCCAGATATTCCATATTTTTCTAGTTTAAATAATAACGCCTTATGCCAAACGCGATCAAAAGCTTTGATAATATCGCAAAACACTACACTAACTTCCTTCCGGCTGTCTAATGCCCTACCAAACCCATCTGTAATATAAACAAGTTGGTTTGTTTTTTAACTAGGTACAGGCAATGAAGACAAAAAATATGGGTTTACGACAAATTCATGTTTACATTTACAGTAGCTCAATATTTAGTTCTGTATTTTATTTTGTATATATATATAAACCTACATGTAAGGTATCGGATAGAAAAAAAAACCTTGAACTGTTGGCATTACCAATGTCAAATTACTAAAACTAACTCAAATTTTTTTATTGATAAAGTTAAGGTGTAAAGGACAGTGATTAACATACTAACAGTTAATTATTTTCAGTATGGAAAACACCCTTATTAAAATACCAAATATATACAAAACATCTTGAAAAAATACAAACTACTCGTAGCCTTCAAGCAATAAAAAAATATTATATGAAATGTGGTTTTTTTTACACGCAAATTATACAACGATTGAATGTTAAACTTAATAATTGATAACATATACATGTACATGTAAAATCACAAATGTTTCAATATTACCTCATTCCCCATTACTAAAACACATACCTGAAGAAATCCTCATTTCCCATTTAATCACTTTTAACAAACACAAAATTCTTTGAAAATTTATTTGCTAATTCTTCATTTTTCAAATTGTTTTCATTTAATTTTGAAAAAAAATCTTTTAAACCGATTTCTTCATTTTATTCTATTTCAAATCTCCACAGCCATTTGGAATCCTCTCTATTTACATCGGTTTACACATACAATTGCAAGTTCATCTCATTAATGGACACACTTTCTTGTTAAAAAATCATAATAAATACCGATGTGAACTAATATATTTACAATCTGTTTTATTAAAAGTGTTATTACAATGGTACTATTTACTGTTATTTTCTTATTATAGTTTCTGCCAATGTTTGTACATCGTGTTTTGTTTTTATTGAATTGACGTTCTGAACAAACACATAGATGTAGGTCTTTTCATCTGTCTGTAACGATATGTTTTGTACCACACAATTACTTAAACAAACAACATATGTTCAAATAACGGATAATCCAAATATTTCATCTCAACAACTTAGATATTAATTTACAATAGTTTATAAATAGAAAATAATAATAATAAATGAGATATTACAGCCGTATGGAAAAGTATTCAACCTTAGTTTTTTTTTTCATCATGTGCAAGCATACACCAAAATTTGCAGAGAAATATAGAAAGAGAGAGGAAAACATGAGGGATAATCCAATCAACGTCAGGAAAACTAAAAAACATAAAGAATATATATAGCACAGTATAAAGGAACTAAAAAGTAAATACAAACATCACAATTTTCACTACAAATTGAGACCGAACTCATACATTTTGAAAAATAATATAAAGAAAATTGACGAACTTCAAATGCATATAACAATCAATTTTTTTCAATCTTAACAGATCAGCGATATTGATATATGTAGTTTTTTTTTGGACAAAATATTAATCGAGTGATATAATGCTTTTAACATACTTATTTGAATTTTGTCACCTACAAGTAATGCCCTGTGCTTTGTTAGGTTCTCCTAAGTTAGACATCATTCATGTCTCTTTGTGACATACTTTAGATAATCATGTTACATATAAAACAAACAACTAGATAAATAAATTAGTTTTGATATTCATGTTCATTCGGTTCGGAATTGTTAATGGCGCACCGATGCTTGCGCCTTTCAATAAATTTACAATTCGTGATTACAGAATAACAACTCGTTTAATCCGACAGGAAAATTCACTCAATTGCGATGGAAATTCAATTAAAAGAGCATTATATTGCTGTAACGTTAAAAGCGATAATGACACATTAATGGAATAACCAAACAGGGTGTCTCAATTGTTTATCAATGAACTGTTTATACATTGGCTAAGTAAAAACAGTTGACCACTAGTCTCCATTCTGTAAATCTCGATGTTGTCCAATAAAACAAATCAAATTCGTTGGCAGCATTAACTAACCAAGTTGTGATTATCTATAAAGTACAAGCGGGATAAATGTAATATAATCGAAGATATACGTAATATAATTCTTAAAGTATCGATTATGACCTACGTAAGCTCTGTTTTTTTTATTTTTTATTTTTTTTATTTTTTTTTGTTTTTGTTTTTGTTTTTTTTGTTTTTTGTTTTTTTTGTTTTTTGTTTTTTTGTTTTTTGTTCTTTTTTTTTGTTTTTTGTTTTTGTTTTGCTTTAATCTTTATATTCTTGTTCTACTAGTTATTGAATCGGGAAAGTGTAATGAACATGTCTGTATTGGTATATTCGATGAATACACAAATGAATTTGCGAACTAAAGTTAAGGATGATCATTTGTTTGTTTGACTTGATTTGAATTGTTGATACAAATCATTATAATTTATTTATAAAAGGCTACACACACATTACGGTTTCATATATCAAAATAAACACGAACACAGAAATTCCATCAGTAAAATTTACTATCTATTTATGTTTCAAATTTGTCTGATCTGTTCATCTACCCAAAAGAACTTGAGATAAAGGATATTACAGACGCTGTGAAATCAGCCTCATATCTTGACCTACACTTAGAAATCGATGGTAAAGGAAAACTTTTGACCAAACTTTACGACAAACGTGATGACTTTTCATTCAGAATTGTCAACTTTCCTTTCATCTGTGGCAACATCCCTTCGGCTCCTGCGTATGGAGTGTTTATTTCACAACTCATACGTTATGCCAGAGCTTGCCGAAACTACGTAGACTTTTTGTATCGCACTAGAACTCTAACAAATAGACTTCTGGAACAAAGGTTATGTTGCTACAAGATTGAAGTCATCACTACAGAAGTTTCATGGTCGTAATCATGAACTCGTGGATCGTTATGGTGTATCCATCAGCACCATGAGAACTGATTTATTCAACGGGTCAAAGTTTTCCTTCCCTCGTTTGTCTACCCCGGACTTCACTTTTTTTTAATTTTTTTAACTGCTTTTGAATGAGCAATTCGGCGGGTGTTTCTAGAAAAGCAGAGGATGCTTACCCTACTGGTACACCTGGTCCATGCTCCAAGTTTTTGGTGGAGTCCGAGTTGCTCATTTACGTTTGTTACTTTGTATGTATGATGTTAGTTACCTTGTGTTCTTTGTTGTGTATGTCTGTTTTCCATGTCTGGTCTTTGTCCCTGGATTACATTCTTTTGATTACCGCTATAACCTTGATTCTCCTGATTACTGTTCATGTGTTGACCTTTTTGCTGAATAAATAAACCTATTAAATGGAATAAATGGTAGACAAAACTAATGGACCTTTTCCTATTTTATTACTATGACGGAATGTTCGAAAACTAGAAATGTACCGTATAACTTAATTCTAATGAATTTTCATTTCAAATATAACGAATTTAATCTATATCAAGATATCATTTTATTTGAATCGCGGAGTGCCAACCGGACGGCGTTAATGATGTAATTAACGCAATTAATACAAAATAACCTGGTTTGCTCTAAGAGATGCAACCAACCAGAAAGCAAATACATAATGCATAAGAATACTTTGACATCAAAACATTTAACTAAAGTGCTCAACAAGTATATTGGCGACTTTTTATTTGAAGTTCATGAAGTAAGTTCAAAGTTTGATGTAGTGCATGCTGCACGAACCATAGAGTACATGATAATGCCCTATAAATTTTTCGGGCTCTCATTAATAAAGTTCGTAATGCTTGTAATGAAAATGACATTCTTATTGTTAATTTGCAAAGGACTTAAGAAAATATAAGTATCTTTTATGACGAAGCTACTCTGGGTTTACCAGAAACTAATTGCTGTTCGTAAATAAGTGCATTAATTAGTAACTGTCATACACAATAAAATACGGTTAACGTAACTAACGCACAGTATTAATATTTGGTCAAATATTTTCCTTGATGTAATTTTAAACTTGATATACTTGCGTTTAACTGTGGTTTTCAGCTGTCATCTATACCATGTGATTTTGATAATAATTACTGAAAGGTATCGTATTTGTTTTCGTCATTTTCAATAAGTTTATAGTATTCATTTTATGACACACTAACAAACGAAATAGATTTATTGCTTGTACTTATATCGAGCCATGAGATCGAATCTGAAATATAACTCTCATCTCTTCTTTTGAAAAACAATCTAAATTGTATGCATTCTTAGTTAAAGGGGATTTGGAATGATAATTTTGGGGGTGGGTCCTTGTATTTTCGGATATTGGAATTGGTGATGGCAAATATTACTGAAATGCAACAATGACAGCAAATTAGATAAGTGAAAAAGTATATGACCCGAACGTAAAAAAGGGGAAGAATAGGAAGATCTTTCAAAATGCATTGATTCTGTCAAATTTAAATTTCATTGAAAAGATATAAAATTTATTTTGATATGCAATTGAAAAAATAACTTGTAGAAAAATGACACTACATTGGTAGGTGTTCTATTGGGAATATTACTTTCTCTATTATATGGAGGTAAATGATGAACAGTTTTGTTAATAAAATCTTTGTACCATTCAATAGTTGTATTGTACCAGTCTAATAAAATAATACTGTCGAAGAGGCACATTACTCTTGTATGCTTTATCAACAAACTAAAACAGACATGAAAAATTTTATTATCAAAACAAAACATTCAAAATGTAAGTACCATTTTTTCTGATCGCACAGTATTGTTTCATATTGTTCTCTTTTTTCTGATTGATCATATCACATTGACTGTATTATGCATCAAACCAAACAATATCCGGATTGTCATTGACATTTCTTGTTTCTGGCAATGAAACAAACCAAACTGAAGGTACATGACGCGTTACCAGTCTATATGTCTTTAATCAATAACAAGAGGGCATGTGAGACAGTTCTGCAAATTAATAGTATATTACACACTTATCACAGCTCTGCACTCACTTAGACGGATGTCATCGCTGTAACAACCTCGCAGGTAAGGTGTTTAATCATTGTTCTAGTTACTGATTTATTATCTTTTCTAAAACTGGAGCTGTAATTATTTAATAGTAATTACTGCAAGAAAACAAAAATATGGACACATAGTTGCAAATACGATCGAGTTGAATAAAACATATTTGTAATGGACGTAAGGTGAATTAATAGAAAATTATTGGGAGAATGCTTTATTTATGTTTGATAATTATTCAGCTGTTTACTGCTGCTTTCTTGGGTTATGTGGAATTAAAATATACGAAATCTAGAAATGTTTGTAAACATACAAGAAAAAAAACATTAATCGTAAACATTTGTTTTCAGCATTTGTTGGTTGTTTGAGCCTGTATTCTTTAGCTTAGTCCTGTAATTAGTACTACATATCTTTTTTTTTTTAAAAAGCTGAGTAGTCAAAAGTCTCATCCGAATATCTTATCAATTTTCTTTTTCAAACGAAACTAGATATTATTTTTTTTTTCAAAGTTCCTCCATGCTCTGATTTTAAATAAAATGTCGGAAAAATATAACTGGCAATTATGATTCCGCTAAGATTTGATAAACCAAGGTAAAGTAAAATGTAGAAATTTCATAAAGACCGGCATTTGAGCTATTATTGTCATGTTCTGATTGTGCTTAACACGATATCATCCATTTTGTAGCTTAGTGTTAATGCTTTTAATCAATAGTTGTTAATGCATATTTAAAAACTGAACTACTTTAAGAATACAAACTCGTCGCGTGAATATTTCGAAAGTCATGTTGCATTATTTTTGTCCAAAGGATTTAATTTCATACTTTTAATCAGTTTGTAAATACGAAATAAACCCTTGCAGAAAAAAAACCTTCACCCTGCCTAAGTACTTCAGAATATGGACCTACCATAACTTCTATTTGATCATTGCAACTGTAGCTTTTTTTGGTTGTTGTAATGACGTAATAAACAATTTTCATCACTAACTCCTTTACAATGTATTCCAGTTCATTCCTTCTCCGTCGTGTATACTATTTTTTCTGCTGTGGACCACTTTTGACTATTTTGTTCGGCCAACCAATGATCTATTGACTTTTCCTTTTTGTAATTGCAATTATGTTTACATACCACCGTCCGATAGTTTACAAGGAAGACGAATTCGATAGCTGCCAATGCATTGTAAACTAAAACATGTGTACATGGTATGCATATTTTCAATTATATACAATTGCTGCTTATTATTTTTATTAATACCGACATATATGTCAGTCATGTTTTCAGGGAAGTAACTTTACTGTTCATTCCCCAATGATATTTAGGATAATAATATGTTTCAGTGACGCTGACTTCTAAATGGTTTTGTTTGTTAATAAAGCTTGTTATAAATTTTTCTATTCTATACTTTTTACATCTTCTCTTGCAAAAAGCGTGGTAAAAAGTCTTGGATGTATAATACATTGCGAGTCAAAACAGTCACGGAATAAAAGTGTTGTTCAGTCCGCTTTAATTTAGGTAAAAGATTTTTTGTTTTCCTTATAAAGAATGCATGATGATAATATGTAATCTGCAAAAGTTTTCTTGGAAGAAAAAACTTAATTACTACATTACTACAGTTGGTAAATATAGATATTCCCATATGATCATTCTAGGAAAATCATCTATCAAATCGAACTTTTATTTGCATCGCTTGACATACTATTGATTTTGCCACATGGTGTATTATATTTATTCAGTTTGTAGTTAAATAAATGCAACACCTTTCGGTAAAAACTACATCGAAAATCATATAGACAATGTACATGAGCTTTGGAAAACTAGACATTCGATCCCACATGGTGTTTGAAGTCATATTTCTGGAATTATATAAATCTTAACATCAATTAGAAAGGTAGGATAGTTATATTTTATTACGGCATCTAAATAAAAAATATAAGCTCAACAAGACATTCGAAAGTGCAAGTGCTTTAGGTTAATTTGCTATCCGTTACCTCATCATTTCAGCACGCTGAGAGAATGCATCTATCACTTTTTTGTTATGTTACATTCGAAAGAAAACAAAATACTACAAAACAAATGTGTATTAGAACGATCATGTACACAAGTAAAAGCTGTCTGTATACTCTTGTCTATCAATAATTTTTCTTTTTCAATTAAATATATAAACTTCATATAAACTTATTTCTTGATATATGGGTAACGATGTAAAGTGTAAGACGATATAAATATCTGTCTAAACTGAGCGAGCGTAATTTGTCATTCATTAGATAATATCCTATACCGTTCTGTTTGTCAAAACGGTATCAAATTAATTTCAATCATCTTATATGAACCTGTTTAATGGACAAATATTCCAATAACTATAAACTAAGGGAGGCATTATACTATTTTTCATTTCACGTTATGATTGTTAAAATGTTTTAGTAAATGAGTACGTTCTAAATTGGATTTCAATATCCCGAATTTATTACATAGCACAGTAACACTAACCACAAGTAAAAAGTAAGCGCGCAATAAATTTCAATATTGCACTAGTATGAATATAGTGCAATGTAGGATTATCAATGACATTGGTGTATTATACGTTTGTCACACAATTAAAATGGTATCAGGATGCTTACACTAATAAATCTAGTAAAACCAACAATTTTCATCAAAATTGCTTGTATCAAGAAAGACAAATAAAGGTTATTTTAAACTTTTCGGGGGTGTTTTTGCCTTGATATCTCATTTGACTTTACTTTTGTTATTATTCCTTTTGACTATTGTCTGGATATTTTGCTTATCAGTTCGGTAATTTAAATGCATCCCTTTTGTCAATTCTTAAGTTTATTTAAATTAATTTCATATTTCCTATGTCAATGTTTTATTTATTGTCAAAACAAATAGTTGTGCAGATTTTGCTGAAGGAAAAAACACGTTTTGTTTTGTTTTGTTTTATTATTATTATGTAGGTCAAAATATCCAAGCTTCCCATTTCGCCTCAGAAATTTGACTACTTGCCCTGAAAGTTTGTTAGTAAAAATGTTTTTAAAACTTGTACCTTAGTGTTCGTAATCGATTTTATATAATGCTCTTAAGTGCATCTGTTAATGCAAACCACAAATGACCATAAGCAAATATTACAGATACCATCAGAGTTCATTTAATTTATTCCACTTTGTTAAAACAATTACTTTGAACGTGCAACTACTTATTTGCTATAACAATGGATTTCATGTGAGAAAAAATTATTTTTTATGTTTTGTATATACTTTTATAAAATAGATTAAAACAAAAAGACATTTCTGCATTACTGCATTGCTGTAATTTGGATATCCAGTAATTAAATCTTTATATTTTTGAACTATTTATTGATTTAATGGTACTACATTTGTCGTTAATTATTGTTTTATAGTCAGAAAACTTTTCCCTACATATACAGTGGAATATTGAAGAAACGATTGTACAATTGATCCATAAGTCTCTAGGTTAATGATAACCTACTTATGTAGGTCAAGCGGGATATAATGTACTCCAGAAAATGTTATTATGACATTTTTCGCCTTATCTCTAATTTAGTTTCTTATTTATTTGATAATCGTTCGACATCAGAATACACCATCTGTCAAAGTAACCATTTAAGTTTAACATGACATTGTACTTATATCTGATCTTATGATGCTAATAAAACAACCATCAACTCTCTATTACAGTGTTAAAATGTAACGTACCTTATCATTTCATGTTCATGTAGCAACCGTCCATCTACTTTACGATTATCCATTATATTTTGTGTTATTTATTCAGTTTTTTTAATGGACATGTCTGTCAGTTATTTGCTTGGACGTCTCTCTAGTTTGTTTATTTAGCCTACATATTTTGACCTAACATTCATTGTAATTTTTTTTATAATTTCAGCATCGATTTCTACGATTTATTGGCTAAATGTCGATTTTAAAAGCTCTACAGAGCTATAGTTTTTCGACATTTAACATCAGACTTATGTTGATAGTGACAAATGATATAGATTATTAAAAGATTTGAAAATGAATATAGCTCATAACAAAATCATGGCGTCGAAGAATAAAACGTTAGATATAAATCAGGACCGACTGAGACTTCTTTTTGATGTTGACTACTTCAAGAGATGCCCTAAAGAAATCATTTTTTAAATAATCCAATTTGTTTGCCTTTTTTCCGATTACAATGCCTTTTTTAATTGAGACCCGGTACTACGGTCTTTATTGTTTTATTGTTTATTGTTTTCATAGGCAATAATCTTTCCGCTTTTATCTGGGCAATTTTGCGATTGCCTTCTTGAACACTAACGTTTCAGTACAGTTCAAACAATGAGTTGTCGTTCATGTTCCTGTCACGACAATGATAGTTTTCAGACTTTTCCTTGCTGTATGTCTTTCTATAGCAGTATTCAAATCAAACGGTCAAACAACTGAAATACGTTGCATATAGTCGAATTTACATAGTCATATTTGTAGGAATCATTGTGTATGTAGCGCAGTTTGGAGCTTTTATTAGTATGTGAACCCATCCCCTTTATGAATTTTCAAAAAACGTCAAAACGATAAACACAATACAAATAATGTCTATATTAAAACCACATCTGTCACACCTGGAAAAATAACGCAAATTTAGTAGTGATATATTGGAATTATATATATTTTATTTTAAATGTTAAAAATTGTCTTTTATGAAAAGTAATCAGCACCAACGTATTGGTCGAGCATTTAATACTTTACATTTTAAGTTAAAATGAACCAGGAAATAATGCATGCTTATTTATTTATTTCAGGATATGAACACAGACCATGATGAGGAACTTACATTGGATTGTCTTCTATTCTTTCTGTGCAACCTGTGTTTCTAAAACAAGCTCAGCTCTTTATAGTAGGCTTAGGTAAGTTACTGTCTGTTCTCTTGGTGTTCAATATTGACTTATATCATTTTCGTCTTTGCTTTGGCTGTATTTATGGCTATTGCACAGATAATAACACTGAAATTTGCTCGTGAGTTATTATTCAATTTAACATACAGTCCTACAGAAACTATTTCTCCTCGCATGCTAATGCTTTAAATTCTTTATTTATCATCTAAATAACATTTTTGTTGTAAAACTATAGCAACAGAATAAGTACATCTTCAATTTTTAACGACTATATTTATAACCAACCGTTGTGAAAGTGGCTATACTCAAAATACTTCTTCGGATGAAAGCCACTATTGTAACACCAAAAGTGCAAATTTCGTCAATGTCTGTTTCTGTATATCAAACTGATGCTTAGAATATTTTATCACGGCAATTTTTTTTTTATCAAATATTTGAAATTGTAAAATTAGTAGAAGTGGAAATAAATGTGCTTTCTTCTTTTGCTTTGTTTGATATTAGGGAAAAAACCAATTCGGAAGCACAAAATGTGCCTATTACAATAAACATAAACCCAGAAATAATCAACGGCAATTCTACAATTCAATTGGAAGGGATTAAGTGTCATAGTTTATATTTAAAATAAGTTTTCTTTTTGTGTGGAATGTTGAATGCGGCTAATCATAAGTAAAAACGAGCAATATTTTAATAGACTTGTCACTACATTACCCTTTTCATATCGTCAAGCATCACAGTTTTTGTTTGTGTGAATTATCATACTATATTTTTGCGCCTTTCAAAATGGCCCTGAGATTTTACGCCAATAGCTACACTACAAAGTAATTTAGACGCCATGATTAACCTCACCAGCGTTTATATTTTTACGTGTGTCTCAAAAGGTCAACTGTCTTTATATTATTATATTGTGCTTCTCCTATATCATATTTCATATGAACGTGATTGCAGTTTAGTACCAACGAAATTGTATGTATACAACAAAATATTATGTTGAACAAACGTCTCAATGTTGATACACATCGCTTACCCTTCATTCATAACATTAAAGCTATACCCAGTTATTATTTAATTGTTTACTTTGCTAATGAAAAGCTTTGTCAGCCTTATGCTTTGTTTTGTTTTCATTTCAGACTGAATTACTATAGGTAAACAAAACAAAGAATCCTTCAGTGTACATGATACTAATGAACAAATTATGTAGAAGTGATTGTAAGAATCACGCCGATTCTGTATTATGTGATACACCCCGTAAAAAAGCTATACATTTTTTTATTATAATAAAATTGTAGAGCTTGCCATAACTATGCAGACTTTTTGTATCGCGCTAGACTACTTACAATTAGGCTTCTGGAACAGGGTAATGTTGCTACAAGATTGAAGTCATCACTAACTTTTATGGTCGTCATCAAGAACTATCTGTCATAGATTTCCTTTCCTCTTTCGTCTACCCTGGACTTGACTGTCTCATGAACAAAATGGCGGGTATTTCTAGAAAAGCAAAAGACGCTTACCCTATCGGTGCACCTGGTCTATGCTCCCAGTTTTTGATTGAGTCCGAGTTACTCATTTACATTTATTACTTTGTATGTATTATTTTGGTTATTTTATCTCATGCGTTGTGTGTGACTGTTTTCAATGTCTGGTCTTTGTCTCTGAATTAATTCTTTTGATTTTCACTAGAATCTTTGTTCCCTTGATAACTCTTGTATTATTGGTTTATAATGTATAATTTATCATACCAATCAGTTTGTTTCAAAGAAATAATTCACGTCGAAAATCCAAAAGTTTACAGACATATCTCCCTTAAATTTGAATTCTACAGTACATTCTACATAAAGTTTATCTCCGTAGAACATCACATATTAATTTCTGTTCACAATATCAATTTAAACAAAATATCAAAAATAAAACAAATATGTATCTTTTCAACCAAGAATTGCATACTGAATGATTCTTATCTGGAGTGCTACTTAACATTAAGATGTTTTACCTATGCATGTATTTTGAAAACGTTGCCATTTCTTGCTTTATCAGAGAAAAAAAAACTTCACAAACCTGGTTGAATACACATTTCACAAGGATCAGCAAGGGTCAGAACCTTATGAATAGGTTTGCTATACTACTTAAGTGATGCATTTCCTCTGTTCCGTCTTCATTATTCCACTATGTAGTACCATTAATGTTTGCGAACATTCATCTACCTTCTTTCTTTCATTACAAGTTGTTTTTATTATTATTATTCTTGTCAATACATACAGACTTTTGTAGTATATTGTGTTTGGTTATAGTTATTCTTAAATTAATTCTATGGTATGTTTTTTTTTTCAATTTACGAAAGCATGCACATTTGGGGAATGTTCAGCTCGACATTTCCGATAGGAAGTCTTGGTTTAAAAACGAATAAAGTCGTCAGATTTGCGTTGCAAATAAACTTGCATAAACCCCACATCAATATGTTTGGATGTTCAGTATCATAGAAATTTAAAAATTAACTTCCAAGATGTGTGTTTTCAATTATGCCATAACTTGAATTACAGCTTCGAAATCATATGGAAAAATAATTAAAAAGCTTCTATGAAAAAAAGTCATTATAATTGCTGCAAATGTGCACTTAAAACATATGCTTAAACTGTTTCTATATTTGAAATAGAGAAAAAGTTCTAAAGGAATTGTTTACAGATTATGATGCAACAATTTCTCCAAGTTTTAATGAAGGTAAGTAAATGTAAACATTATATTACATTGAGTTTGACTAGAATTTCTTCAAATGATGTATATACGAAATGGGAATCGGCTAAAGTGTAAGTATTTTTTTAAAAGGGTACATATATGATACTATTTAACAGATAAATAAGTGTCCTAGCTAGTTACATGCGTAGCAATGACATGTCCAAATTTATATACTTGTAATAAAATTCAATATGCTCCAAAATATGAACAAAACCGACGAAATGAAAAATTATGTTACCGTTTATCTCCTTGTTCAGTTGTAAGTCCTCTTGTCGACATAAAAGGCGGGACTGAAGCAGGTGTATATATTTTACAAACGATTGTATTTATTGCAAAATTCATAAAACACTGAGACTTAATTCCTTGTTTTTCTCAAATATTATAGAACCTTTTCGTGCTGGATATGACTTTCTTTCTTACCAATTTGACTTTGAGTACTTCTTTTATATACTTTAATTGTAGATTTAGATCTTCCCCGATCTACTACGAAGTACTTCAATTTGTTGATACCAATTTTTTCGTGGATTGGAAAAAAAACACACAAGTTCGTGGATTCTTGAATTCGTGGTTTTTAGGTTTTCAGTATACACATCAATGAGAATCTCCTTTTCGCTGAGACCCATATTTCGTGGTTAAGTCTTTCCACGAAAATTGATACCCTACGAACAATAGCAAAAGGGGTTACTTCTGAAACATGTGAAGAGTATATCGAAATATTAATAAGGTCTATAGGTTTGTATTTAATTACAACTGGTTCGATTCCACATCTGATGGACCAACGGCCCGCGAGGGTACTCACAAGTCTACTTGTCTGAACTCAAACTGTATGATGTATTATTCATGGAATTGTGCAATATTAAACACGGATGCTTTATTCTTCGTATTGCACGAGATAGAACCTCTCTGTGCTATATTTGACTACCAAATGCGATGCATTTGGTTTTGAATACTGGTTTTGAATTAAGATCTTCTTATCTTTTTGATTATAATGCTGCTAATTGAAGTTTGCTCCTTAAAACACGTGTACAGCATTTTGAAATTAAGACTATTAATATAATTTGTATTTCTGTAATTGTTAAACGAGGTAATAAAGCTTGCTTGAAAAATATATCAACGTAGTCAAGAAATACTGTCTCAAGTCAAGTTAACTTTTTTTATGTACCTGTTTTTTGTTGAGTTCTAGGCTGCTCATATACTTTTAATTTCATGTAGTGTATTAGTTTTTTATTTTTCCGGTTTTTGTTTTTGTTTTGTTTTTGTTTTTTGTTTTTGTTTTTGTTTTTTGTTTTTGTTCTTTTGGTTTTTTGTTTTAGTACTTGAATTAAATATTTTGACTCCTAAGTTATATTCGATGTTTTAGAAGTATTTTCATTTTAGATGTTGCTGTTATCAGTAGAATACAGCTGTATATCACAAGTATTTATGAAATAAGCGATTCATCTATGGTAAGTACATATAGTTCATTCTTCATCTAGACAAATCTCTATCAGTATGAAGATGCACAGGCTGAACTCTCAGTAACTGGGATCAGGTATTCCGGTTGCAACAAGAAATGCACTAGGCAAAATCGTTCTGTTATTCTTGGAGTTATTTGAACAATGCACAGGTGTATAAAGTTAACCTTGTCTGTTCTTTATTTATCTGCTTTAAGATATTGGGAATGATTGATATACGACAACAAGGTTAACCCTAGAAGAGGATATGATCGCTATGTTAATATTCCTATAGTACAAATTTGTTGTTAGTTCACAAAGAACTGTTTTACTAATTTAAAGGATATAAAAAGAAAAAACTTTACACTAAACCTACCGGTGTTGGTCTATGCTCACATTTGTTTTTGGAGTCCGAGTTTCTCGTTTACTTTGATTCTTTATATGTACATCTTATTTTGGTAAATTCATGTTCTTTGATGTGTGTGTGTCTGTTTTCCCTGTCTACTCTTTATACTTTGATTGCATTTTTTTTTACTTTCCCGCTGAAATCTTGGCTCCCCTAATTACTCTTACATATAATGTATTTAACTACTATCGAAAAAACAAAAATAGCCAGTCCTGTTGATTGTGTTTTGTTAAAATAAAATGAAGCGAGCATACAGATGTCCGTAGCATAAGCTAAGCGTTTTACAAAAACTAAATTTAGTCTTTTGACGTTTAATACTGTCCGGTTTATTTAAATTAATTTGATGATTTTTTAACTGAAATAAAAGGTATTATTTAGGACTTTTCTATGGGCTTGTTTCTACGGCAACGATGGAGTGATAGTCGATTGATTTTCAATGAAAGTGTTGGTGTATCACATTTAGAACTTGATACAAAAGTGATGGAAAAAGTGTGGGTGCCAGATTTATTCATTAACAACGAGAAAAAGGCCGAAGTCCATGACGTTACAGTGCCTAATCGACTAATGCATATCTATCCAAATGGTACTGTGGTCTACAGTATGAGGTTAGACTGACATAATGAACAAACTTAAAACTGATATCATTAAAATATTTTAAAAAAGTAACTTTTATGTTAAGTTACGTTTACTGTCACACCATGGTTTAAGCCAAGAAAAATAGACACAAAATATACAAAGAACATTTTTGCCTCATATTTACTTAAAATGTTCGAATTTAAAGATAACAAAAGGCTTTGTTGTTTAATAACTTCCCCTTTTTGCTAAATGTTTTTTTCCAGAACATACTTAAGCTCCATGAAAGAAATTTATAGTACAAACATTCAATAATTATTTATGTTCTTAATATACATTATATGATCTATTTTTTTTTTAGAATTTCTGGTACATTTACATGTGAGATGAATTTGCTAAAGTATCCTTTAGATACTCAGATATGTTCCCTAGGTTTAGAAAGTTGTGAGTATAATACCAAAACATAAATAAGATATTCCTGTATCAGCATAAAATAATAAAATATTACGAAATAACAATGATTTCGTAGTTTAACTTCTCTCAGTATTTCCTTCCCGTCACTCCGTCACTCAAAACATTCATTGCTTACTTATTCAATTCTTCGATAGATATTAACTAGATCAGCTTATAAGATAAGAGTTAACGTTATGTTTATTTGTGAAAACACAATAAGTGGACATTGAAAACGCAGGCAATGAACAAAGACCATCTGATTCTGTGATTTAAGGTGATTTTAAATTGGTAAATTCACAGATATCATATTTCCAAATGATGACTTCATAAAAGTAGATGTACCGATTACCTTTAGAAATCGATGGTAAAGGAAAACTATTGACCAAACTTTACGACAAACGTGATGACTTTTCACTCAGATTTGTCAACTTTCCTTTCATATGTGGCAACATCCCTTCAGCACCTGCGTATGGAGTGTTCATATCACAACTCATACGTTATGCCAGAGCCTGCCGAAGCTACGCAGACTTTTTGTATCGCACAAGAACTCTTACAAATAGGCTTCTGGAACAGGGTTATGTTGCTACAAGATTGAAGTCATCACTACAGAAGTTTTATGGTCGTCACCATAAACTCGTGGATCGTTATGGTGTATCCATCAGCACCATGAAAACTGATTTATTCAACGGGACATAGTTTTCCTTCCTCGTTTCTCTACTCCGGACTTGACTTTTTATGAGCAACTCGTCGAGTGTTTCTAGAAAAGCAGATGACGCTTACCCTACCGGTGCACCTGGTCCATGCTTCCAGTTTTTAGTGGAGTCCGAGTTGCTCATTTGTTTTTGTTTGTTTGTTTGGTTTTTTTTTGTATGTATGATTTTAGTTACTTTATGTTCTTTGTTGTGTATGTCTGTTTCCCTTGATAATTCTTTCACACTTAATGCTACCCAAATAGTTGGATGATTTTACTCCTCTATATGTATAATTTATCACGTTTATTTTGTAGATGGATACAGTAAGGAAAATTTGATATTCGAATGGCACGAGGAACCTTACGCCCATCCTGACAATCTATCTCTACCTCAGTTTAAGTTAAGAGGCATTAAAACATATAATTGTGATAAAGAATATGTTGGGAGTAAGTGTATATGTTTTTTTAAAAATGAAGTAAAGAAAATTAAGGTACTGAAAGTACTTATCTTAAGTAACAGTTGTATACAAACACTAGACTTATTTATCGTACTGTTAAAAAAGACACGCTTTACTTTATGTTCTTTTTTTGTGAATGTCTGTTTTCCATGTCTGGTCTTTGTCCCTGGATTACATTCTTTTGATTACCGCTATAACCTTGGTTCCCTTGATTACTCTTAAAAGCAGTACAATTCCTAAAAGTAATATCAAATGGCCATAAAACTGAATTCATCCTTTATTATGTTTTTTTTTTTTTTTTGTTTTATCTTACAGTCAGTTATACCTGTTTAAAAATGGATGTAACCCTACAGAGAAGTTATGGATATCATATCATTCAAATTTATATACCTAGTTTTCTCATTGTTTTCCTATCATGGGTCTCATTCTGGTTGAACATTGACGCCATTCCGGCTCGTATTTCCCTTGGATTGTTGACAGTTTTAACAATGACGACACAAAGCTCAGGAGCACGTGCATCTTTACCGAAGGTTTCGTATGTTAAAGCCATTGATGTCTGGATGGCTATGTGTCTGTTGTTTGTATTTGGTGCTTTGATAGAGTTTGCGTACGTGAACGTGCTTGCACGGGTTGAGCGACGACGACAAGCTTCGATGTCGGATATAAGGAAAATGAATTCTACTGATACTAATGGGGATCATGCGCAGGTAAAAACATTCTTTCATAAATCAAAAAAAGATAGCCAATGCAGTAAAATCAGTTCTTTTTACTTTTATTTTATTTTACATTCCATTCATAAAACAATTTCAATTTCCGATTCATTTTTTTTTCGAAAACCACTAAGTTATCAGTATATGGCCAATCAGGAAACAGGATTGCGATCTGGTGACTTTCGTTTCCATAGAAGAGCGTCTTTGAGGTAAAAGGCTAAAAAGTGAAGCTATACCGACTGCGAAAAATACAATAGGCATTTGAACAAACACTATGTTTCTCGACCGTTAGAGAAGAAACTCAGAACATGTTATTTATGCTACATAGTCAATGTGATTCACGGTAGCAGTAAGAAAACTGTTTTGAAAGTAATGTGAGACTTAGGACTGAATACTTGTAAGTGATGTTATTCCGTTGATTTCCTGAACAATTATCAATTTTAAGCATCTCGTGTAAGTATCAGATTCTCCAGAAAATATGCTTCCTTGGCTACTTTCCCGCGGTTGGATCAGACAATACCTATGTGCATAAAATATTTTTTTTTTACTTTTATCAGAAAAAGATGGGGAACACCTAAGTATTCGTTACGCATATCTTTACGGTACGATATAACGAAAATGGATATAGTGAATATGACAAAGGGTTAACATTCCCCCCCCCGGTTGAAAAATGTCAGCTCAGGCTACCAATGAGTCTTCAATGAATGACAGGAAAACCCATATACCACAAGGGGGAGGGGTGGGGTTGTAACTACCCAAATAAACACTGTTATACACAGGTACAGCGATATAGTTGCCCAAATATACTCCAGCAACATGAAAGTAAAATCAAAGTAAAAACGAAACAATATATACAAATGAATACATTACAAGACATTTCATCTGATAAAGATTTATTTTCGCATAAATCGTGCACTGCTATTATTTGTGTGTATGTGATATTCATTTTAATTAAATTTCTGTGTGCTTTATGTTAATCTTCTATTGTCAAAGTGCCACAACTAAAACAACCAAGAACATTTGCTGCCAATACATGGTAGATTTGCAAGGTATACTACTATAGGCACTTTATTTCAACAAAAGAAGGTTCTTATATCTCACACGATTCTCATATGAAGAGCTCAAATTTATTTCCTCTTCTTTGACGATGCTAAGTCATTAATTTGAAAGACTATTCCAAAGATGAAGACAATTTATTTACATCTAAACTATACATTACCAATGATAATTTTATTATAGGTCGGATGGGATAAAGTTCCTAAATATAGACTATTTCTCAAAAGTGTGACAGACCGTGAAAAAGCTAGAGTAGTGGACAAAGTTTCAAGGGTCGCCTTCCCGACGGTATTCATTGTGTTTAACATTGTTTATTGGACAGTGTATACAGTGTGGGAACCAGTTCTCCATGATTATATCTAATGATGTAATTTTTGATTAAAAGCACCATCTGTGATATGTACTACTTTACACCTTTGATACTTCAATTTCCATGTTTTAATTGTCATTTTAAACTTTCTCTACGATATTTTTTTCATTTTACATTTATTACCATATCCACTCGTCTGCTTTTCCAGAAATAAAAATAAATATATCATATTTTATTTTATCAATCTTTTAAATTGTGTTTACTACGATATTTAAAAAAAATACTTAAAAAAGTCTTTTGCAAGCAACCAAATGTAAACCAAATTGTTTAATTTAAGTAAAAAAAATATTGTATGCGGTAACAGGGAAACATTAATTGACAGAAACTCGCTATTTTCTTTGTCGTCAAAAACGATTCTCACAAATGTAACCTTCTAATGGCACATACTTTCGATCGGAAGAAATACTTTTTTCTTATTTTTAATCGATTCTCATATCTATTGACCGAAGTGTGAAAACTGTTTCTCGCCTGTAGAGATATTTGCAGATTGGTCGAATAGTTTTACAAAACGTTTTGTACTGATCGTATATGTGGTTGCCTTTTTTAAATATTTTTGTTTTGTTATTTATTGTTGATATTATTAAACCCATTACCTTACAATTATGCTGTATCATACAAAAACTTGTCTTCGTATTCACAACCTCAAGTCCTCATTGCTTGTAACAACCATGAAGCCTAAAAAAGAGAATTTGCAATAGGATTGTTTTCGTTTTGAAAAAAAAACTAAGAGCAATGGAATCTACAACTTTACCTCGTTGATTTTAACATTTCTGACATCTTGAGAAATTTCATTTACAACTTTCTGTCGATTTAGATTATATATGTAAATACCTGTTAAATGTGTCACAGCAATACTAGACTGACACGGGTCATTTCTGACAAATATCAAACCAGTAGTTAAACGAAAAACAAGACTTCATTATTATCGAAATATCAGATTCAATATACTATATATATATATATATATATATATATATATATATATATATATATATATATGTATAATTTCCAGTCCCCAGCTTTATACAGAAACATTGTAAATCTAGCAGCACATATTGGTTCACAAGTTAAGTAAAAGAAATGTCATGTACTAATACTCTTCAAGTAGACTGGGCTATGTTAGTAATGTGTAAGTAGTAATGAATGGGGTTCAATTTGTGCAATTTGCAGACCAAGTAATATACCTTTGTTTATTATGACATTTGTAAAGTTTTGGCGTCAAATAAGTGAAAGGATTAGACTTTATACATGGCCTAATGCTATACGAAAGACGAGAAAAGACAGATGGTTAATGGTAGTGGCAACCTTATGTATAGAGCTTACATTGTTTTGTAGAGTCAGCAAATTCAAGTTTTATAAGGGACCGGCAAAATAAAAATGCTTTAAATCAATTGGTCAAAAATGTTTTGTTTAGTTTTCTGTGCCACTGCACATTGTTCATGTATTTTATCCAATGAAAAGTCAATGGGGATATTGAGTTACAAACTTTTAGATTTTACTAATGAAGAATATTTAATTAGAAAAAGAAAAGGCACGTTATTTAGTATTATTATCAACACATGTTATTTACGATACGATGAATCATACACACACAAATATATTGGTAGACATATTATTATTTTAAGACATTTCATTTTCATATTCAGATTCATTGTCGCATGAATCACGTACAGCTAATATATATATCAAGACAATAATCGGTATGCCGTGTAATTCAATGATTAGTTGAATTAATATTACAAAATGCCTAACGTCAATCTTTTTAATGCAATCTATTTTATCATCAAAGCGGCATAACTCAAAAACTCCACAACCTATAGGTCTCAGTATCGTATTAATTCTCCCATAGACTTTTATAGTGAAGTGCATATTTTTAGGACTTAAAAAAATATGTAAATTGATTCAATAAAACTTTCACATATGTAGAATTTCAAAGGTAATGTGGAAAAAAAATTCCCGCAGAGAAAATAGGATGAGTCCACGAAGATCGGACAGAAAAGTAGTCTTGAACTATAAATAGCCATTTTCCATATGTTCATTTTCGTTTTGCACTCATCAAACCAACCTTTTACTTGCAACATTTTTATGTTATTATGTTAGATTTTAAAAAAGTTCGTCATCGTACAGTGTGATGTTTGCTCTATTTATAAGTCATTGTTCATATCTTTTGACAAAACATTAGTTTGTAGAGAGGCAAAAAAAATGCACTATATTTTAATAGCATCCATGTTTTGACGTACACCCGCTCAGGGATATGCAATACGAAACTGGTACCTAATGCAAATTGCATGACGCCTATAAATGGGCAGGTCTATGTAACGAGCAGACTGTTTATATTATATATTAAACCAACATTTTACAAAAAATGATTCTTAAACGATTTTAAATTTCTTATTATAACGTGATTAGTAAAAGGTTCTGACTTTGACTTTTTTTAAACGTAGCGGAACGAATGTTTTTTATTGATATAAATCCTCTTCCTTGACGATGCAATGCAAGACTGACATTTTTTTAAGTTCAATTGCATGTATACAAGTAAGTTAAAATAGACATAATAAAACAATGAATCACTTGCAATTTGAACAAAAAGAGAAAACAAAAACAGGAATGACATAACTAGTTTCGACATATCTGAGAAACTTTTTTTTTGAATCGGTGACGAAATAAGCCTTGTGAAATTTTGGTTCACGAGTTAAGTAAAAAAAAGTTCGTGTACTGTTAAAAAGGTGTAGCCTTTCTGAAAGAGTAATCAAGGGAACCAAGGTTATAACGGTAATCAAAAGAATGTAATTCAGGAACAAAGACCAGACATGGAAAACAGACATACACAACAAAGAACATAAAGTAACTAAAGTCATACATACAAAGTAACAAAAGTAAATGAGCAACTCGGACTCCACTAAAAACTGGGAGCATGGACCAGGTGCACCGGTAGGGTAAGCGTCCTCTGCTTTTCTAGAAACACCCGCCGAGTTGGTCATAAAAAGTCCGGGGTAGTCAATTTATGAAAATCAACATCTGATTCACGATACTTATAGACTCTTGAGGTCGTCAATGACTGCTTTAAATTGTTAGTAAGTAGTTTTTAAAGGGGATTTGTTAAGCAATTTTTAGACAAAAAATATGTTTTTGTATAAAATGACATTTGTAAGGGTGTTGTATCCAAATGAAAGGGATACCCTTTTTATATGACCTACGTAATACGAAAGACGAGAGGGAGACATTTGGTTATTGATAATGTCAACTTCATGTATAAAGCTAAGAGAAGAGATTTATAGTAATCAATAGTGATAAACGGAAAGTGGTACCGTGAATTATTACACTCCCAATATGGAGAAGGGAAATCCCAGTAAGATACTATCTTATCAATTTCCATTTTGATACTTGACTGTGGCTGACGTAATTCAGCTGTACCTTGGTTATTATTAAGCGCAATTAGTTGGTGAAATATCTATTTGAAAAATATGTCCAATACTGAAAAAAAAACAAAAGCCAAAAAAATCATTGATAATGGTAATTTCAAATACAATTTTTGTGGTATCGCATGATCAAAATATTTGAGAGATGGTGGTAACAAATAAAAAACGTGAGTGATTTGTCATCTTAACTATTTGTCTATATCTTTGAAATATACAAAAGCAACAATATATCGAAGAAGATGTTTTCTAAATGACGGACGTTATTTTTAATCGAAAACATATTTGTCCAATGTATTTGACACGCTCTTCAAAATACGGTCAGCATTCCGGATGGAACAAATTGTGAACTGGTACATGCCGACCTATTCGTTTACTCTTATCAAGCTGACTATAGCTGATATGATCTAAAAGAAAGCATACTGTTTAACTAGATCCTTTAATCTTATAGTTTCCGCTATATAGATGACGTATTATCGTAAACAATTCTAGTTTCGGGGATTGGATACATCTCAACTTCTACAAAGAACTTGAGATAAAAGATAATACAGAATGTGAAGTCAGCCTCATAACTTGACCTACACTTAGAGATCAATGGTAAAGGAAAACTATTGACAAAACTATGCGACAAACGCGATGACTTTTCATTCCGTATTGTCCTTTCATCTGTGGCAACATTCCTTCAGCACCTGCTTATGGAGTTTTCATATCACCATTCATACGTTACTTACAGCTTGCCGTAACTACGCAGACTTTTTCTACCGCGCTGGACATCTTACAATTATGCCTCTGGGACAGGGTAATTTGCTATGAGATTAAAGTCATCAATACAGACGTTTTATCGTCATCATCATTAACTCGTGGATCGTTACAGTGTATACATGAAAACTGATATGTTCAACATGTCATATTTTTCCCTTTCTTTTTCGTCTGCCCCGGACTTAACTTTTATGAACAAATCGTCGGCCGTTGTTCTGGAAAGCAGTGTGCTCTTCGCCTACTGGTCCCATGCTCTCAGGTTTTAGTGGAATCCAAGTTGCTCAGTTACTTGTGTTACTTTGTATGTATTATTTTGGTTATTTTATGTTCTTTGTTGTGTGTATCTGTTTTCTATGTCCCTGAATTACATTCTTTTGATTTTCACTAGAATCTTAGTTCATGCGATTACTCTTTGAAACAACAGCGTGTGAAATAACCACCATCTACGCATTCATTTTTTGCTATTCATTTTCGCAGTATTGGGCCTCTTTTTTTCAAAAAGAGATTTCACAGACTCACTTCAAATTGTATTTACCAAAAGACGGCTTGGTAGCATCAACCACATTTATGTATCTTAGTGGGATTCCTTCTTCCACATTCGGATGTGTCACAAGTGGTAAGGAAGAAAACTCGTGCAAATATAAGGGACCGGGAAAAATAAAGAGCTATTAATCAATTTGGGAAAAATATTTGGTTCGGTTATAACTTAAAGCGCGCAGTGGATAAACATAAAATAGAAAGAAACAGATTGGAATATTAAGTTACAAACTATTTACATAGGAATGATTTTTAAGTTTAAGAAAGGGTGTGTTCAAATGTTTTAGTGCTTTCAGAAAGGGGTCTGACATATACTAGCATGTTGATACTTTTCACACAGCTCATCTGCATACATCAACAACATACAAGTTTTTGGTACTACAGCAGGTATACAAATGAAATTAAATGTGTTTAAAAATGAATCACATTTTAATCAGTAAATATTGGATAAAAATGTGTCAAAGTATTCAAGATATTTGATTCCAATAGCAATACAAGCAATATAAAGAACAGGCATATCAACAACGGGGATGTAATATAAAATTGTAGAATGCTGAATGTAAAACCTCTGTTAATCGGTAAGTCGTTGCAAAACAGTAAGGCCAGGTAAATACCTAAATCCTTTTAGAATATGAAAACTCTTACCATACTACATTCCTGGCTAGGGTATGACAAACTGATATTGCTCATAAATCATATCGCAGTTCATGAAGCCGAAGCCGTTTTTATTTATCTGATCGCCTTATTTAGATAAAAATTGAAATCAATCTTTTATATTTACTTCTAATTATTTTTCTAATAATAAATAACATCGATTCGTGGTTGGAGATGATTTTTCGTCAAATACCCAAATCAAATAAACCTTTAGCATTAATCATACAATATATATTGTTTCCCTTTGGTCATATTTTTTCAGTGTCAAATTCGTCATTTGAAGTCACACTTCTCATATCTCCAGATTTATCAAGCTCTACTTGAACGAATGCTGAGATATTTAGTATATTGTCTTTGCATGATGAATTGCACCATGTCTCGCCTTTCCAGATCCTCGCTTTATTTTACATTTTGATCTTTAATAGAAATGGTTGAGTTGGCAAAATCTTATTTATTGAAAAAATGTACGTGCATTTGACTTTTAATATCCTATTAACATTTCTTCATTTTACAGAAGTTGATTTATGATCGACGATATTTTGTACATAAATCAATGAGAGTGAAATAACCACTAATGTTTCAAATATGTTTTATAATAAATCAGTAAATAAATAGCAAGATGCTGCAAATATTGACTAGCATTTGTTTGATATGAATTTAAGAGTAATCAAGGGAACCAAGGTTATAGCGGTAATCAAAAGAATGTAATCAAGGGAAAAAGAACAGACATGGAAAACAGACATAAACAACAAAGAACATAAAGTAACTAAAATCATACATACAAAGTAAAAAAAGTAAATGAGCAACTCGGACTCCACTAAAAACTGGGAGCATGGACCAGGTGCACCGGTAGGGTAAGCGTCCTCTGCTTTTCTAGAAACACCCGCCGAGTTGGTCATAAAAAGTCCGGGGTAGTCAATTTATGAAAATCAACATCTGATTCACGATACTTATAGACTCTTGAGGTCGTCAATGACTGCTTTAAATTGTTAGTAAGTAGTTTTTAAAGGGGATTTGTTAAGCAATTTTTAGACAAAAAATATGTTTTTGTATAAAATGACATTTGTAAGGGTGTTGTATCCAAATGAAAGGGATACCCTTTTTATATGACCTACGTAATACGAAAGACGAGAGGGAGACATTTGGTTATTGATAATGTCAACTTCATGTATAAAGCTAAGAGAAGAGATTTATAGTAATCAATAGTGATAAACGGAAAGTGGTACCGTGAATTATTACACTCCCAATATGGAGAAGGGAAATCCCAGTAAGATACTATCTTATCAATTTCCATTTTGATACTTGACTGTGGCTGACGTAATTCAGCTGTACCTTGGTTATTATTAAGCGCAATTAGTTGGTGAAATATCTATTTGAAAAATATGTCCAATACTGAAAAAAAAACAAAAGCCAAAAAAATCATTGATAATGGTAATTTCAAATACAATTTTTGTGGTATCGCATGATCAAAATATTTGAGAGATGGTGGTAACAAATAAAAAACGTGAGTGATTTGTCATCTTAACTATTTGTCTATATCTTTGAAATATACAAAAGCAACAATATATCGAAGAAGATGTTTTCTAAATGACGGACGTTATTTTTAATCGAAAACATATTTGTCCAATGTATTTGACACGCTCTTCAAAATACGGTCAGCATTCCGGATGGAACAAATTGTGAACTGGTACATGCCGACCTATTCGTTTACTCTTATCAAGCTGACTATAGCTGATATGATCTAAAAGAAAGCATACTGTTTAACTAGATCCTTTAATCTTATAGTTTCCGCTATATAGATGACGTATTATCGTAAACAATTCTAGTTTCGGGGATTGGATACATCTCAACTTCTACAAAGAACTTGAGATAAAAGATAATACAGAATGTGAAGTCAGCCTCATAACTTGACCTACACTTAGAGATCAATGGTAAAGGAAAACTATTGACAAAACTATGCGACAAACGCGATGACTTTTCATTCCGTATTGTCCTTTCATCTGTGGCAACATTCCTTCAGCACCTGCTTATGGAGTTTTCATATCACCATTCATACGTTACTTACAGCTTGCCGTAACTACGCAGACGTTTTCTACCGCGCTGGACATCTTACAATTATGCCTCTGGGACAGGGTAATTTGCTATGAGATTGAAGTCATCAATACAGACGTTTTATCGTCGTCATCATTAACTCGTGGATCGTTACAGTGTATACATGAAAACTGATATGTTCAACATGTCATATTTTTCCCT
The DNA here is from genome assembly GCA_037379345.1 of Perna viridis. NCBI lineage: Eukaryota > Metazoa > Mollusca > Bivalvia > Mytilida > Mytilidae > Perna > Perna viridis. The sequence goes on from CM074520.1 coordinate 4,707,014, forward strand.
TTCTTTTTCGTCTGCCCCGGACTTAACTTTTATGAACAAATCGTCGGCCGTTGTTCTGGAAAGCAGTGTGCTCTTCGCCTACTGGTCCCATGCTCTCAGGTTTTAGTGGAATCCAAGTTGCTCAGTTACTTGTGTTACTTTGTATGTATTATTTTGGTTATTTTATGTTCTTTGTTGTGTGTATCTGTTTTCTATGTCCCTGAATTACATTCTTTTGATTTTCACTAGAATCTTAGTTCATGCGATTACTCTTTGAAACAACAGCGTGTGAAATAACCACCATCTACGCATTCATTTTTTGCTATTCATTTTCGCAGTATTGGGCCTCTTTTTTTCAAAAAGAGATTTCACAGACTCACTTCAAATTGTATTTACCAAAAGACGGCTTGGTAGCATCAACCACATTTATGTATCTTAGTGGGATTCCTTCTTCCACATTCGGATGTGTCACAAGTGGTAAGGAAGAAAACTCGTGCAAATATAAGGGACCGGGAAAAATAAAGAGCTATTAATCAATTTGGGAAAAATATTTGGTTCGGTTATAACTTAAAGCGCGCAGTGGATAAACATAAAATAGAAAGAAACAGATTGGAATATTAAGTTACAAACTATTTACATAGGAATGATTTTTAAGTTTAAGAAAGGGTGTGTTCAAATGTTTTAGTGCTTTCAGAAAGGGGTCTGACATATACTAGCATGTTGATACTTTTCACACAGCTCATCTGCATACATCAACAACATACAAGTTTTTGGTACTACAGCAGGTATACAAATGAAATTAAATGTGTTTAAAAATGAATCACATTTTAATCAGTAAATATTGGATAAAAATGTGTCAAAGTATTCAAGATATTTGATTCCAATAGCAATACAAGCAATATAAAGAACAGGCATATCAACAACGGGGATGTAATATAAAATTGTAGAATGCTGAATGTAAAACCTCTGTTAATCGGTAAGTCGTTGCAAAACAGTAAGGCCAGGTAAATACCTAAATCCTTTTAGAATATGAAAACTCTTACCATACTACATTCCTGGCTAGGGTATGACAAACTGATATTGCTCATAAATCATATCGCAGTTCATGAAGCCGAAGCCGTTTTTATTTATCTGATCGCCTTATTTAGATAAAAATTGAAATCAATCTTTTATATTTACTTCTAATTATTTTTCTAATAATAAATAACATCGATTCGTGGTTGGAGATGATTTTTCGTCAAATACCCAAATCAAATAAACCTTTAGCATTAATCATACAATATATATTGTTTCCCTTTGGTCATATTTTTTCAGTGTCAAATTCGTCATTTGAAGTCACACTTCTCATATCTCCAGATTTATCAGGCTCTACTTGAACGAATGCTGAGATATTTAGTATATTGTCTTTGCATGATGAATTGCACCATGTCTCGCCTTTCCAGATCCTCGCTTTATTTTACATTTTGATCTTTAATAGAAATGGTTGAGTTGGCAAAATCTTATTTATTGAAAAAATGTACGTGCATTTGACTTTTAATATCCTATTAACATTTCTTCATTTTACAGAAGTTGATTTATGATCGACGATATTTTGTACATAAATCAATGAGAGTGAAATAACCACTAATGTTTCAAATATGTTTTATAATAAATCAGTAAATAAATAGCAAGATGCTGCAAATATTGACTAGCATTTGTTTGATATGAATTTAAGAGTAATCAAGGGAACCAAGGTTATAGCGGTAATCAAAAGAATGTAATCAAGGGAAAAAGAACAGACATGGAAAACAGACATAAACAACAAAGAACATAAAGTAACTAAAATCATACATACAAAGTAAAAAAAGTAAATGAGCAACTCGGACTCCACTAAAAACTGGGAGCATGGACCAGGTGCACCGGTAGGGTAAGCGTCCTCTGCTTTTCTAGAAACACCCGCCGAGTTGGTCATAAAAAGTCCGGGGTAGTCAATTTATGAAAATCAACATCTGATTCACGATACTTATAGACTCTTGAGGTCGTCAATGACTGCTTTAAATTGTTAGTAAGTAGTTTTTAAAGGGGATTTGTTAAGCAATTTTTAGACAAAAAATATGTTTTTGTATAAAATGACATTTGTAAGGGTGTTGTATCCAAATGAAAGGGATACCCTTTTTATATGACCTACGTAATACGAAAGACGAGAGGGAGACATTTGGTTATTGATAATGTCAACTTCATGTATAAAGCTAAGAGAAGAGATTTATAGTAATCAATAGTGATAAACGGAAAGTGGTACCGTGAATTATTACACTCCCAATATGGAGAAGGGAAATCCCAGTAAGATACTATCTTATCAATTTCCATTTTGATACTTGACTGTGGCTGACGTAATTCAGCTGTACCTTGGTTATTATTAAGCGCAATTAGTTGGTGAAATATCTATTTGAAAAATATGTCCAATACTGAAAAAAAAAACAAAAGCCAAAAAAATCATTGATAATGGTAATTTCAAATACAATTTTTGTGGTATCGCATGATCAAAATATTTGAGAGATGGTGGTAACAAATAAAAAACGTGAGTGATTTGTCATCTTAACTATTTGTCTATATCTTTGAAATATACAAAAGCAACAATATATCGAAGAAGATGTTTTCTAAATGACGGACGTTATTTTTAATCGAAAACATATTTGTCCAATGTATTTGACACGCTCTTCAAAATACGGTCAGCATTCCGGATGGAACAAATTGTGAACTGGTACATGCCGACCTATTCGTTTACTCTTATCAAGCTGACTATAGCTGATATGATCTAAAAGAAAGCATACTGTTTAACTAGATCCTTTAATCTTATAGTTTCCGCTATATAGATGACGTATTATCGTAAACAATTCTAGTTTCGGGGATTGGATACATCTCAACTTCTACAAAGAACTTGAGATAAAAGATAATACAGAATGTGAAGTCAGCCTCATAACTTGACCTACACTTAGAGATCAATGGTAAAGGAAAACTATTGACAAAACTATGCGACAAACGCGATGACTTTTCATTCCGTATTGTCCTTTCATCTGTGGCAACATTCCTTCAGCACCTGCTTATGGAGTTTTCATATCACCATTCATACGTTACTTACAGCTTGCCGTAACTACGCAGACTTTTTCTACCGCGCTGGACATCTTACAATTATGCCTCTGGGACAGGGTAATTTGCTATGAGATTAAAGTCATCAATACAGACGTTTTATCGTCGTCATCATTAACTCGTGGATCGTTACAGTGTATACATGAAAACTGATATGTTCAACATGTCATATTTTTCCCTTTCTTTTTCGTCTGCCCCGGACTTAACTTTTATGAACAAATCGTCGGCCGTTGTTCTGGAAAGCAGTGTGCTCTTCGCCTACTGGTCCCATGCTCTCAGGTTTTAGTGGAATCCAAGTTGCTCAGTTACTTGTGTTACTTTGTATGTATTATTTTGGTTATTTTATGTTCTTTTTTGTGTGTATCTGTTTTCTATGTCCCTGAATTACATTCTTTTGATTTTCACTAGAATCTTAGTTCATGCGATTACTCTTTGAAACAACAGCGTGTGAAATAACCACCATCTACGCATTCATTTTTTGCTATTCATTTTCGCAGTATTGGGCCTCTTTTTTTCAAAAAGAGATTTCACAGACTCACTTCAAATTGTATTTACCAAAAGACGGCTTGGTAGCATCAACCACATTTATGTATCTTAGTGGGATTCCTTCTTCCACATTCGGATGTGTCACAAGTGGTAAGGAAGAAAACTCGTGCAAATATAAGGGACCGGGAAAAATAAAGAGCTATTAATCAATTTGGGAAAAATATTTGGTTCGGTTATAACTTAAAGCGCGCAGTGGATAAACATAAAATAGAAAGAAACAGATTGGAATATTAAGTTACAAACTATTTACATAGGAATGATTTTTAAGTTTAAGAAAGGGTGTGTTCAAATGTTTTAGTGCTTTCAGAAAGGGGTCTGACATATACTAGCATGTTGATACTTTTCACACAGCTCATCTGCATACATCAACAACATACAAGTTTTTGGTACTACAGCAGGTATACAAATGAAATTAAATGTGTTTAAAAATGAATCACATTTTAATCAGTAAATATTGGATAAAAATGTGTCAAAGTATTCAAGATATTTGATTCCAATAGCAATACAAGCAATATAAAGAACAGGCATATCAACAACGGGGATGTAATATAAAATTGTAGAATGCTGAATGTAAAACCTCTGTTAATCGGTAAGTCGTTGCAAAACAGTAAGGCCAGGTAAATACCTAAATCCTTTTAGAATATGAAAACTCTTACCATACTACATTCCTGGCTAGGGTATGACAAACTGATATTGCTCATAAATCATATCGCAGTTCATGAAGCCGAAGCCGTTTTTATTTATCTGATCGCCTTATTTAGATAAAAATTGAAATCAATCTTTTATATTTACTTCTAATTATTTTTCTAATAATAAATAACATCGATTCGTGGTTGGAGATGATTTTTCGTCAAATACCCAAATCAAATAAACCTTTAGCATTAATCATACAATATATATTGTTTCCCTTTGGTCATATTTTTTCAGTGTCAAATTCGTCATTTGAAGTCACACTTCTCATATCTCCAGATTTATCAAGCTCTACTTGAACGAATGCTGAGATATTTAGTATATTGTCTTTGCATGATGAATTGCACCATGTCTCGCCTTTCCAGATCCTCGCTTTATTTTACATTTTGATCTTTAATAGAAATGGTTGAGTTGGCAAAATCTTATTTATTGAAAAAATGTACGTGCATTTGACTTTTAATATCCTATTAACATTTCTTCATTTTACAGAAGTTGATTTATGATCGACGATATTTTGTACATAAATCAATGAGAGTGAAATAACCACTAATGTTTCAAATATGTTTTATAATAAATCAGTAAATAAATAGCAAGATGCTGCAAATATTGACTAGCATTTGTTTGATATGAATTTAAGAGTAATCAAGGGAACCAAGGTTATAGCGGTAATCAAAAGAATGTAATCAAGGGAAAAAGACCAGACATGGAAAACAGACATAAACAACAAAGAACATAAAGTAACTAAAATCATACATACAAAGTAAAAAAAGTAAATGAGCAACTCGGACTCCACTAAAAACTGGGAGCATGGACCAGGTGCACCGGTAGGGTAAGCGTCCTCTGCTTTTCTAGAAACACCCGCCGAGTGTTAAGACTTGAATCGATAAAAATAATGTGTAGGTTGAATTGTTAATATAAGTTGATGAAGTATTTTATGATCGTGCCGACAGATAGGCAGGGACAGCGTCTCGCGAGACTATTGACTACAAAGGGAGTTGGATTTGTTTGTCCCACGTCTTTCTGTGAAGTTTTGAAAGCTGGCAACTACAAAAATTTAAACGATCATATGTACATCATTTCATGTGTTCGTATTATCTCCAAAAATGCTTTCACATTTTAAGCTGAAATCGATCACTGTTATTAAAGACTGACATATATATATTGTATCTACTTTATATTGATTAACTTATTTTGAGATACACATATAATCAAATATGCACTTTGCTACATTTGAGGGCAATTAGTCGGTATTGTACGTGGCATATTCTGGTGATTATGAAATGCTGAATTATTAATTTATCAATCATATTTCTAAAGAGAAATAGATTGTTATAATTGATGCAACATAAGCTTCTATTTGTTCCAGTCAAACGAGTTCATATGGGAAAAGTTATAGTCATTGAAAATATTGTCATCTCAAATACCGTTAATAAAAGCGGAAAATCCATACATAGCAATGATTTTGAAATAACATTAACAACAAAATTACCAAACAATAATTTGATCACATAAACAAGTCAAGTCTAAAATAAATTTGATTGTGTTAAGTACTAGTAAATATAATGTGTTTACATCAGCACCATGAAAACTGATTTATTCAACGGGTCATATATTTCCTTTCCTCGTTTGTCTACCCCGGACTTGACTTTTTATGAGCAACTCGGCGGGTGTTTCTAGAAAAGCAGAGGACGCTTACTCTACCGGTCCACCTAGTCCATGCTCCCAATTTTTAGTGGAGTCGTAGTTGCTCATTTGCTTTTGTTACTTTGTATGTATGTTTTTAGTTACTTTATGTTCTTTGTTGTGTATGTCTGTTTTCCATGTCTGGTCTTTGTCCTTGGATTACATTCTTTTGATTACCGCTATAACCTTGGTTCCCTTGATTACCCTTTTATAAAAGATTATAATGGATTATAGAGCAAAAGTTCCTTCTTACATTGAAATAAAACGTTTACTTACGTTTGTCAATGTTCTGAAACAGAGTAATTCATGATTAGATAATATTTAGGAACTTAAACATTTATAGTCTGATATGTCGGACTGTACGTTCATTCAGTTTTTGTTTTATATCGTTTTCATATTTGTATTGTTCATTTACTACAAAGTGTACCAATCATGGTCAATAAAAGAAATCAAACACGCTATTATTCTTTCGGATCAGTTGGCTGTTTATAATTTCATTCTCCGAAATGGACCGATTTCAAATAAAAATATAGAGTGCCATTATCATTTTTTGGCCAATATGTGGCATGGAAACTTTTTTTAAACTTGATTTCATATTCTATCATCATACATATTGAAATATATATAGTTCGAAAGTTGTTTCAATAACATTTAGCAAACAACGTAACCCTGAAACTCAAAGACTCAATATATTTTATAAAAATTGATATAAGTGTTACCATTTTTACGCAGCTGTGATATCAGATAAATAAGTGTTAACACGATAACATGTTAAAACACTGTTCTTTTAATCTGTATATCGAATGATATTTACAAATCTTACTCCAGGGAATATTAACTCAATTATAAGTGATTGTTCTACTTGTGTACGTCGTGTAAATAGGTCTGATGGCTTACTGATTAAGTGATTATTTCATAAAAAAAAACCAGGATAATGACCGTATGTAAATGTGGGAAAGATATCAATCACAATTTGTATAACTGTGCATTTTCGGTGCACTAATATAGAGGTACAGACAGATACCAGGGATTTTAAAGACGGCTTTAGTTCTGACTACGATATCAAAAAGTACTATACACATGTTGAAATCAAGCTAAGGTAGGAGTTCCATTTTTCTCTGCTTTATTTGATCTGATTTACTGTGTTTTTTGGATGTGCTTACGTACCTTTACTTTATATTTTGTAGTTCTTTCAGAAGTATTTACGTTAGTGTCATCTTGCCAATATCGTAGATAATTATTCTGTAAAGACATTGTGCTAGGTTAGTAATACAATTGCATTAACTACATGAAGAAGTTTGTTATTTTAGGTTCTAGTATAAAAATCAGGTAAAGGTCAGAACAAACTGAAGTATGAATGTCAAAAACATATTAACCTTAGGTATATTGTCTTTTAAAATTGGTTACCCGTGTTCGAGATGACCACCAAAAATCTATATTATAGTCAAACGAACAGACTTACCTGTCCATTAATTTTTCTACTTGCAGTAAAAAGTCATGGCAATTCATAAAAAAGTATGGATACAATATATTCCCTATCAAAGTGTTGAAGTTGTTGTTGACCGTGTTTTACCACTGATGGCTTACATTCGTTCAGGCACTGACATATCTAATTGTAGTCAATATTTTAAATATACAGCTATTGACGTGTTTTGTTGATAACCCTTTAATTGTGTCAGTTGCTATATCTTATTTTCGTTTTTTATTTTTGTTTTTTGTTGTTGATAATGTGTCTACAAATCACTCTTTATACTTGCTGAAAGTATATTTCTTTTCCATTTCTTTACAGGCTTTTCCCCGTTCTATTTTAAATGGCTTTTTGTCTTTATTGAAAACAATAAGTATATGATGATTGTATGCATGCCATTCACAAAATTTGAAGTTTTTTTTCGTTGTTATATATGCCATTGTAATGTTATCTCAATAACCAGAGCTTTTACTTGTGATTTTTAATTGAATATGAATTTTTGTGTTCTTGAAATTTAAAAATGTAGATATTAATTAATTGTTCTTTTTTTATCAACTGAGGCAAAAATAAAAAAATCAAAAGCGTAACATTAAAAATTTATGACTTGAAATAGGCATTATACAATTACTTTTAAAATGCAAAAATATAACAAAATATTTCATGATTTATATTATGTTAACTAAAGATCTATCAGATGGTATGAACACTGAAAAAGTATTCATAATTCTCGCATTGATTATTATATTCTATTTAGATAAATGAAATGCTTTTACATTGATTATTGCATTGTTTCCCGGTTTACATATCACACGAAATATCATAGTCAACTATCGCGTCGTTATTATAGTTAACAGATGTATGTAACAGTTGTATAACCAGATATCTTTATAATATTTTTATACCATTTCAATGCCTAGAATGTATTCTACACTGCTGTAATTCTAAAGTTCATAATACAACTAAATATGTAAATATGAATTAACAAAATATAAATATCCAATATCCAATAAACAGCAAAACAGAAAGACAATGCGGAGACATCAGCAGCCAAAGACAAAACAAAACGATAATATGCGTAATATAGGCATTCAGTTAAAATTGAATTATATACAGTGCAAGGATGTTGCTGTATGAACCACAAAAAAATGAACAGCATTAATTCCTACAAAACGAATGTTGAGTAACAAATAATCATTTATTAAATTTAAAAAAATCTTTACCTGCGACATTTTTATCACGTGGCGTGCATGTATGTTTTAGGAACTTTGACTGAAGGGAAGCTAAATTCGTTTCTCTCATGCTACTAGCAAATACTTCATGAGAAATTCACATATAAAGCGTTCGCAATGGTTAGAACACTAAAAATACCAAATATAATACAGCACATACAGTTACCCTATATTTACTTGGATAAGGTGTGTAATACAAGTACAGTTTTATCTATTCGAGTATTTTTTTTCTAGATGTATGTGGTCGTTCAGAAACCGGTCTAGTTATATACAAATAAAACGACCTTTAAGTGCCAGATAATATGTAATCGAAAAAACACCAAATGCACTATGTGATTAAACAGTTAACAACAACGAACAATTTTGATAAACTAACACTTTAAGTGACTATATTGTTTTCCGAATATTTCCCGCAGCATTTAATAATAACATAATTACTGTGACATGTACACTGATGTGTCACATATAATTCTATTGCTCAGCACAAAATATTGTTACACGTGTACATTAATTCACATACATGGAACAAATTGTTGATAGAATAATTTGAGACATTCTTTCTTCGACATATGTACAATCTAAATCGTAGTCACTGTGGCTACATTTGCATTAGAACGACCATATGAACTCGATGAAACCGAACTGACTTAATATAGTATACACTATCGGTACTTTCTATATATCACTTATTACACATAATCCTGCATTATGACTAATCAAAACTTCATTGTGTCAGACACGAATTTATTTATTATTAAAACATCAATAAAATGATCTGCATCTGACCACAGACATTAGGTACCATTTAAATTTGTTGTAATGCTTAACATTATATAATGTTTCTAATTATTTTATTATTGTAAGTACATGTATGATCAATCATGTTAACTTTTAGAGAAAAATAGCCATAAAAATATATACCGTACAAAGGGAAAAATAATGAGAGATAAAATATCCTGATGGTAATTCGACTTAACCTTACACAATGTAATTAAGAGTGAAGCTTATCGTTTGCTATTACAAACATCACGATGGCCTGTAAAGTAACGATTTGAATTTTGACAACATTATTATGCTTCCTGTGTCGTTCACCTGTATTTCAATTTACAGGATAAGCTTTGTGATGAGCAAATATATTCTAAGATTTCAATGTTGTAATTATACAAACAAGGGAGAAAGACTAATCAAGTCCACAAAGGTTATAGCGGAAATCAAAAGAAAGTAAAACAGGGACAAAGACCAAACATGGAAAACAGACATACACAATAAAGAACATTAAGTAAATAAAATAATACATACAAAGTGATAAAAACGTATGAGCAACTCGAACTCCACTAAAAACTGGGAATATGGACCAGGTACACTGGCAAATAAGCGTCCTCTGCTTTTCTAGAAACACCCGCCGAGTTGAAACAAGTCCGAAAAGAGAAAGACGAAAGAGGAAAGAAAAAACTATGACACCATGAACAAATAAGTTTTCGTGGTGCAGATGGATACACCATAACGATCCAATTGATTGCAACCATAAAACTTTTGTAATGATGACTTCAATCGTGTAGCAACATAACCACATATGACATGATGCATGCAGTTGTTACATTCATGGTTGATTGTTGTGACATGATGCATGCAGTTGTTACATTCATGGTTGATTGTTGTGACATGATGCATGCAGTTGTTACATTCATGGTTGATTGTTGTCTAATATATAGGAACTGTCAACAATTTCAGAAAAATGTTGGGGTTCATAATGCAACAGATTATTTCAGGAGTGCACTTATCTCAATATTGATGATGTTGTCTCTATTCTTGATCCTAAATTTTCATTTAATCACCAGAGATCATAGCATGTCATACTGGCATAGCTTATCCGCGTCATATTTAGACATTTTTCTCGAATTTCCTCAGTACAATAATAAATGACAATTTGACCTTTAAATTATAAATTACCCCTTTATGGGTAGGATATGCCAGCTTCACCAGCATGATTTTCAGTATACAGGAAGGTCAGATCAATTTCTGACTACTTAAACATAGACAGTCTTCTTATTGACTTAAGGTTTTAAAAATATGTCTCATACGATGCTTGAAATGATTTACTTACGATATCCACATTTTATTGAAATTTATTTTTCATGACAAAATATATATTCAAGATGGATTATAACATCCTCAATATATCATCTGTACTATTTCACCTACTAACTATACAAACTTTGCCAAGTGGAAATGTTGTGCTGCCTGTTTGTATTATACTAAACCTGGACAATAAAAGCGTATTGACACGGAAGGTTTAGCAATCTGGTTTAACTCCTTGGAAATGCCTGAACCATGTCAGGATTATTGTCGGTGTTTCAACTTACTATTTTATGTCTTGATATTGTCATTCATTATATCAATTAATCCTCTTTTGACTTTCCATTTTGACTATTCATTTTGGCTATTTCCTAGAGTTTTTCAGTTTGGTAATTTTGTTACGTCCCATATTTCCGTTCATTGATTAAAGCATTACTTTGGTTCTGTAAATGCATTTCTTGGTTTTATTTTTTTCTAAAATTATTAATACAGAGTTTCATACAAGGTTTAATAATGAAATGACTTAACTTTTTGTTTAAGGACATGACATATTTCACATATTGCATGTAACTTTAGACTAGCCAAAATGCATCACTTGGCTGGCATACAGATTGTAATTTAGTATAAACAGGTAAATTTTCTGTTCTATCGTCATTTTTGGTGATCGTTTCATATTTACGCTTTACACAATACAGTTTGACGCATCGCCAACAACACTTCTATCATATTGTTATCTTCTATGGGATCAGCAATGAAAAAAATGTAATTCTTGATTCCCATCTTTTTAAAGAATACGCTAGCAAAGTAGATTATATAACAAATACGATATTGCACCTGTCAATATGCAAGCGAGATGGAAATGATTTTACAATTTACAATTATTGGAATGTACTCGATTAAGGCTTATTATTTACTTTGGAAAATTAAACGCTGAGAGAATGTGTTTGTTATCAGGGATACCTTTATCATATTTGTGTTATGATGAATCATACCACTATTTAAATTAATTAACATGTCATATTTTCAGGATTGATGGCGAAACTTCAACTTTGACTTAACGATATAGGAATGTTTTGCTTTCTGATTTTTACTGCTGTGAATATATTAAACGTACCTGGCTACAACATAACAGACAGGTAATGCTATTTTTTTATAGATAATTCAGTTGTCTGGTTCTGTTACACGTTTCATTTATTTCATTGATCATTACATGTAATCATTTAATTAACAGAACAAGAGAAGAACTATATTTTAGCCCAGGCGTTGAGTTATATACAGACTTAAATCTTTTCGAATATTATATTTAGTGATAGTAAAATATAACAACGTGTTCAGAGTTCAAGTATGTTTTCTCAAATGTTGACCTTTCTAAGTCCAAGAGACTGGAGTAAAAAATCACAAGCCGTTTGCCAATCTTCTGATATGAGTTCCAGGTATTTTGCACCTTGCTCTTAAATTTATAAGTATTAGAAACATAATCACCATAATGTTTTAACTCAGGGATTGATAATGGAGGTTTCGTATTGAGGATTAGGATTCAGAATGGTAAGAGTGGAACACGTATATTTAACACAAAGTGGCAGTCGTTTTAGTATTGCAAATATCGATATGCTGTGCACGTGTTTAAAGTTGTAGCATCTCTCCAGTAGTATTAGAATCAAATACAAAGGCAGGTCTGAATAAAAACATACTATTCGTATATAATTTGGTTTTTTTTTCATAATTATATTCAACATATTTAAAACAATTAAAGTTCAAATTGTTATATATAAAAAATGTTAATTAACATGAAAATGAATAATGCATTTGGGTCTGGAATGGTTAATGGTAAAAAGAGGAAGTTTATACCATTCAAGGGTCGTACTTGTTCGAGACTGTCACTGTCCTTGTGTTTAAGATTTTCGATACATGTTCACGTTTCAGTATGGTTAACAACAGGAAATAGTCTATATGTGTTTATTTGAAATACTTCATAATTGTATAAACTTTCTATTTACAATACATATAATCCCATATTTTCAATAGTTAATTCTGTATGATTTATTTTCTTATTTTAAATTAAATTAAGTATTTTTATATTTAATAAATACTTTTTTAATCTGTTTTACCATTCTTTTTTTTTAAATCTGCGTTCCTCCATAAAAAAATTCTAATTTCCAATACTCCATCCTAAAACCAATAGAATGAATAGACTACATTCTATCACTGTAAGATGAAATGCAATGCACTAGACTGACATACAATAGCATTATGGTACTGGAAGCAATATTCTTCCAGAAGTCCTGACTAATTTTCATATTTAAATGTGCAGAGTTAAATTTCTTCTAACGGTAACTGTATTATGCAAGAAATGATATCATATGACATATATACCAGTGCAGTATTTAAAGTCTGACTATCATATTGGTATGGTTATATTTGTCTGTATTATTAACCCTTAGTATGTATCGTTTTTTAACCTCTTTTTTTTTTTTTGTTTGTTTTTGTTTTCCAAACTTTGTCTGTATTCTTTTTAAAAATATATTTATTCTGATGATTAGTTTGTGGAAAACGCACAGTTCCACCATGCAACAAAAGTATATGTATGCATACATATATTGTACCGTAACACTGCATAACAAATTTTAACTACTCAAACAATTTAAGGGTATACCAGGTACCATTTAATTATGGATAAACCGAATGCTAAACGTAAAATGTATAAATATACTGATTTATGCATTTCAATCACTCATTTGCACACATATTTCTGCTTGCAGTACACATTTGTCATACAAGTAAGTGGAATTTATCATTTTAGGTTTGGTTTGGTCTGGTTTCATTTTTTTAAAAGGCATCATGTTATACGTTTTGTACTAGGGCATTAACATTTAAAAAATGGTAAATCATATCCGTATATCACGAATTTCATACCGAGCATTGCATGCGAAGCTGACGATATACGCTAAGTAAACTGAATTAGGTATGAAATAGGTCCGCAGAAATGGGTCATAAGTGAATTCAATTATTTTTTTTATTGGACTACCGTTTACGTAATGTGTTCAAACGTAAGAAAATGTGTTAGTGCAATGTTCAGTTGTAGACTGTGCCTAACTCATATCTGTCAAATAATTAACATACTTTTATATAATTGTAAAAAATTATAAGAAACAAAGAGTTGTTTTGCTCAGTTTCAAATTTAGGACCATAGTATACAGTACTTGTAAGAGGAAACTTCCCCTTCTGTGGGTATATGGGGAATGGAGATATTTTATGGTTGGATGGGGATTTTCAATAGAGAGGATGGGGAAATCAGTTTTTAAAGTATTTTTTGATATGAAAATGTATAAAATCAAATTAAAAATAACAGTTTAAATGATGACGAATTTTAAAATACAAAATTTGATTTGATAATGTAAACATTTGATTAGAAAAATACGATGGGATTCAATGGGAGATGGGGATTTTCTTTTTGATTTGGGGATTGGGACAATTGGAAATGGGGAATGGGGGTATATGGTGTAAGTGGGAAGTTTGTATCATTCAAGAGCTGTTTTCGTAGAACTATTGCTAAAGGACAATGAACAGAGTCACTGGAATGCAACAAGGGAAACCTTTTTGAAGAAATCACTTTCCGTCTCTGTAATGTTAATAGAATACTATCTTGCTTGCTTTATAAAAAGACTTATTGGAATAAGCTGCAAAACAAATATTGTATCGACTACGCATGTGGCCTGTAACGATATTAAGTATATTTGATAGTTTGAACTGATTTTTATATCTAGTGTTATGCATGTACAAACGGCCAAGTCAACACACACAAAAGTTCTGTTTCATTTGACAGGTTTGTTCTCATTACAGACTTTTTGTATTGACAAAACATACTACTTTTATACGCTTAATAATAAGAAATGTTTTGCAGTGTCGATTAATCGACAATTGTACCTTGAATAATACCGTGAATAATAATTGTACGGTACAAATTTACGACCTGTTATAAAATTGGATGAAAAGCCGATTCTTTTATTAAAGTCTAAAAAGTATTTACCAAATAAAGAAAAAAAAGGTATTGTACGTAAAGTCGTTATGATGTATAAAAAGGTAACACTGATTAAAAAAAACTGTCAACGGAACATGATGAGGAACAGTTTCAATGGAAGCTGTATTGTTGATAGATTTAGTTACCAACTTGGCTACCAAGGCAACTTTTGTAACTTATGTAACATTACCTCAATGCAAAATCAGATATCGATTTCGATTTATTTCTGTGAATGTATACATTTCAGAGAGCTTGAAGAGAGATTCAAGTTAATATTCAATTCAAGCTATGATCCAACACTGCCTCCGGGATTCAGCATCGGTGGGTATTTTAGCACAACAACAAAATGCATGAATAAAAGAAAATGTTGTAATGTACTTTCTTCTGAATGGTTGCCATAATTTTGCTGTTGCGACATTGTGCGTAATTTTCATTTCGAGGCAGTCATTATTTATATACTAGTCTTCCCCATAAGTCACACATCGAGTTTATTTTCGACTTCTGCTATATCATATATCATCAAACTTTCACCCCCCCCCCCCAAAAAAAAAAAAAAAAAAAAATCGAAAAATACAAACGTGCTTTAACATTCAAAGAGTAATCAAGGATACCAATGATATAGCGGTAATCAAAAGAATGTAATCCAGGGACAAAGACCAGACATGAAAAACAGACATACACAACAAAGAACATAAAGTAACATAAAATCATACATACAAAGTAACAAAAGCAAATGAACAACTCGGGATCCACTGAAAACTGGGAGCATGGACCAGGTGCACCGGTAGGGTAATCGTCCTCTGCTTTTCTAGAAACACGCACAAACACGCGCCGAGTTGCTCATAAAAAGTCAAGTCCGGGATAGACAAACAAGGAAAGGAAAACTATGACCCGTTGCATAAATCAGTTTTCATGGTGCAGATGGATACACAACGATCCACGAGCATAATACTTCTGTAGTAATGCCTTAAACCTTGTAGGAACATAATCCCGTTCCAGAAGCATATTTGTTAGAGTTCTAGCGCGATACAAAAAAGTCTGCGTAGTTTCGGCAAGCTCTGGCATAACGTATGAGTTGTGATATAAAAACTACATACGCAGGTGCTGAATGGATGTTGCACGGATGAAAGGAAAGTTGACAATTCTGAATGAAAAGTCATCACGTTTTGTCGTAAAGTTTGGTCAATAGTTTTCCCTTACCATCGATTTCTAAGTGTAAGTCAAGATATGAGGCTGACCTCACAGTCTCTGTAGTATCCTTTATCTCAAGTTCAAACATTCACGACCAGAATCCTTAATAATCAAACAGATGTTGTAACGCATGTAGGACATTATTTGAACAAATTTAATGACTCGTGTATCTTGTTGTTAACATTAACATAAAGCAGTAGTAAAAAATGTTAATAGTGTTTATTATTTAACTCCCTAGTTTCTACGTTTTGAACACCACAATAGTTGTCTGTTGTATACACTATTTAAGACAAACATTTAATAATAAATATTTCGAAATTATACAAAATGGGGTAATCTATCGAATAATTTCCATTAAATGAGTTTCGTTTTGTTTTGTTTGTATATACGACCAAAATATATACTCTTTACTCTTAAAATGAAACAGCTGTGATGGTGATGATATTTGACGAAGCTAACGATTATGGATATGTATGGTGTTCTCAGTACAATAGATCGTCACATGAAATAAACATTGAAACGTTAATGATACTATAATTTATTGATAATTGTAAGTAAATAAAATGACCAATCATGCTCGAAATATTAATAAATTTATACATGACGCGAGCACGTGTGGACCCAGTGAAAAAAATCCACAAAAAAGTCTTGTGTTTTGTCTACACATTTTTGCTATTTATTGCCCATACAATATTGCAAATGTATATGTGATATGTATGCGATATAAGTACAAATATTGCGAATTCATTTCCATCAGTTCTGTATTTGTTCATTATCTACGGCTTTTTACATACACACTTAGTTCTAACCTTTCATTGTTTAGTTGTTATAGTATCGTATTGACTAAAATGTACGTTTTTTAATGTATTGTCTTGATTTTCTGTCGAATTAATTTGAACGTTAAACACCAATATTGTTACAGCTTTATTGAGCTGGTAATCTATACTTTGTGAAACAATACATTATTTACGGTTGTTACCGAGTTCAAGTTTCTTACTATCTATTTACATTAGAGCTGTTGAAAGAGAAGACTCTTAATTAATTTTGCACTGAAGCCTGGTATTCCGGCATTACATCGAAAAAGTTTCAACCCACACTATAAACAATTAGCAACTGTATCGGTATTACTCTTGAACACGCACTAAACCTTTGTATAAACATGTCATTGCTTCCATGGTTCAATTTATATTAGCAGTAATAGTGATAGTTGCATGTTCTATTGTAAAGAAAGATATACACTACTTGTGATACGGATTAGACAAATAATAACTAGCGAAATGCCTCCTTTCCAACATTTTTTCTTTCTAGTAAAGTACCGTTTTATAGCTTGTTTTAGATGCAATTTAATTGTTTTTGTTTGGATCATAAAAAGGATTGTTCACCAATCACCAAATAGAGATAAAGCAAAACGTACCATCACGGAGAATTTGATTACCGACTCTACGTCTACATAAAATATGTATGATGGTGAAATTCATTATTTTAAAGACTTGACCCTTACACAAACGTTAATTGTTATGTTATATATTTCATATTAGTAAAAGTGATTTGTCGAATGTTCCCCGTAAAATACATTTCGATAATTTCATAATATTTCTCTAGGATTTTCTTCTGCCAATTTTTCACAACACGAACATCAATCCTGCGGTCTCAGAATTTAAATGGTTGAGAAATTTATTATGGAGGAAATAAATAGAACAATACCTAGATTGGATAAATATTTGTTGACCGTGAATACATAAAATATTATTATTCGTGCCCAGATCGCTTGAACAAGTTCCCTGTACCCATTAAATCTAGGCATACTTAAGCATCGTGATCATATTTTAGTTACTCACTATTCCAATTAATCATCATATCTTTATTGCCTTCAAATTATTATCATCTGTATAACAAAACACTTCTGTCTTAAAATAAAGGTAATTAGCAAATACATTAACCTTCGATATCAACATCATCTCCGGTATACATACACCCTAGACAAATTTAAATCACTTCTAGCCAGTCACACTCTATCATAATATGAACGTAAAGATTGATTCGAAAACGTCACACAAATAAGTAGGTGAATTATAAACTACTATTATTTTATTATTATAAGGTACTCGCCTTTCAGGCTCGTGATTTATTTTTAACTCATTAAAAGCATCCCATCGCATCTATTGTTTGTAATATACTCTTTGCCATGTTTACATATTGGTTTATTTTACCCTCATGGGATACACCCGGGAATATGCCCTAGCAATCATTTTTAAGATGTTTTGCTAACCAAACAAAATCTTTGACAACACATCAACGTAATTTATTAAACAAAGTCTGTAAATGTTTTAGACATTTTTATTGATTATTTCATTTTTGTGATATTTCTAGAATTAACATTTTCAAGAATATTTGGTAAGGTATTATTTTATTGACAATGACTTTATTGGCAATGAATTACATGAGAACAGTTCTGAATGGTGTGGCATAATTATATTGTTTTATTTGTTTTTATTCTATCAGATTAATTGATATTCAACTCTCAAACCCTGAAGTAGTTTATTTTGTGTATACCTCTTAATGTTAGATTTAAGTTAGTTTAGTTCATTATTTTCATTCGTTAATACTTCATCATATGTAATTGTTTCTTTCAGGTCAGCCCTTAACTGTGTCGGTTCAGCTCTTCATTCTCAGCATAGATTCTATCAGTGATTCGTCTAATGTGAGTAAATAAACATAAAACAATATATAGGTGTGTTTGTTCAAGGCTTCCTTATTCTTCCAAGGACAAAACACATTTTGCAGAAGTAGGTTAATATACATATTGCAAATTGTATTTAAGTATATATTTCATGATTTTCGTTGTTAGTAGCAATGTAATTACATGCACAAAATTGCAACCTAAAGCTTTTTAAACACGTCTTATTTAATTAATAATTAATTCATTATTCTTGTAAATACCAAACACAATGTCGCATCGTATGATAAAGTACACGTAAATGAAATTTCAAATGTCAGTAAACTTGATTATTTCCCTTATTCTTTTCACCAACACGTCAATGATTCACTGCCATCTTTTAAATATAATTAGTAAATTTGGTGAATATCGTCAAATTCCTGTCTTTCAAAACTACGAACCAAAACATTAATGTTTTATAGGACTTTTCGATGAGTTTCTTTTTGAGACAAAGATGGAAGGATCCAAGATTATCGTATACTCCCGTTCCGGGAATGACAGCATTTCAACTGAACCACAAGTCTATCAATGGCGTGTGGGTACCTGATATATTTCTTCTCAATGAAAAAGAGGCCGACATTCATCGAGTTGTGGTGCCAAATAAACTGATGCATATAAAACCTGATGGCTCAATATTGTACAGCATTAGGTACAATATTCTTACTTCAAAGTTTACTAATATGATTATTGTTTTAATACCTTATCGAATCAGGAAATATGAATATTTTTTATTCTATAAATACAGTAACTGAAAAACAATTGTTCTTCATTGTAATCAGAGGAACCAAGATTCAAACATGAATTAAAAGAATACAATCTAAAGATGGCGACTAGACAGGGAAAATAGACTCACATAAGACACAACGACGAACATGACATTACAGAAATAACAAGCTAAGTACATAGAAACAAAGGTAGTTGAACAACCCGAAATTTTGGAACATTGACTAGGTTCACCCGTAGAGTAAGCATCATCTGCTTTTTCAGAAACACCGATCGAGTTCATCATTAAATGCCACATGAGGGGTAGACAAAAGGGGAAAGGAAAACTATGGCACAAATCGGTTATTATGATGATAAATACATCATAATGATTAACGAGTTCGTGATTTTGGAAGTAATGATTCTAATATTGTAGCTGTCATTGTTCTAGAAACCTAATTAAACGAAGTCTAGCATATAACAAAAAGCTGCATAGTTTTAGCACGCACTAGTACTACGTGAAATATGATATTCTATATTCGCCTCTGGAAAAAGTGGACACATTTGTCACCGAAGTCGACCTTAAATTTATTTTTTTGAATCAAATAATATGTGCTGACCTGAAGGAAATGGAAATGATCACCGTATAAATTTGACAGATCGATGACTGATCAAAAAACTGATCGGTGATCGATGACGTATCGTAATTTTCGGATCGGTTCAGATACTGTATATGCATTCTGAATATTACATGCCAATATCTGTATCACAAACCGTTTCAACACAAGAATCCTATATCACCATGAGGCCATCGGCCGCGGGGTGGTTTACGTCGAGGGCTGACAACGCAAGTGATACAGATTTTGACATGTCATGTTCATTATATCATATATTTTAACTATACGTCAAGTGTTTTATGTGTATAATGCGAAATAAGGTATGGTAATGTCTAGGGATGTGATATCGGGTATGCGATATAGTATAAGCGATAACAATCTTGATAAGGTTTTAACAGTCTCTAGCAATACATAAACCAAAAAATATTTATTTTACTCTAAATATGTGATATAATTGGTTATTGTTATCAGCCTAAATTAAGTATTCAAAACTTCATAAGAAGTAATTGTAAAACAGACTCCAAATTATTCCAATAACTGCTATTTCAGGGTGTCTGGAAAGTTCACCTGTGATGTAGATTTAACTAAGTACCCATTAGATCAACAAATATGTCCTCTAATAATTGAAAGCTGTAAGTGGACAATAATTAATTAGAAATTTTACGGCTAAAAGCTAGAAAGATACAAAACCAGTAGAACACTTATGTGGAGCATAAACTTTTTCGGACTTATATTTCGTGGTTATAGACATGTCAAAACAATATAAGAGTAATCAAGGGAACCAAGGTTATAGCGGTAATCAAAAGAATGTAATCCAGGGACAAAGACCAGACATGGAAAACAGACATACACAACAAAGAACATAAAGTAACTAAAATCATACATACAAAGTAACAAAAGTAAATGAGCAACTCGGACTCCACTAAAAACCGGGAGCATGGACCAGGTGCACCGGTAGGGTAAGCGTCCTCTGCTTTTCGAGAAACACCCGTCGAGTTGCTCATAAAAAGTCAAGTCCGGGGTAGACAAACGAGGGAAGGAAAACTATGACCCGTTGAATAAATCAGTGTTCATGGTGCTGATGGATACACCATAACGATCCACGAGTTCATGATAACGACCATAAAATTTCTGTAGTGATGACTTCAATCTTGTAGCAGACTTGTTAGAGTTCTAGCGCGATACAAAAAGTCTGCGTAGTTTCGGCAAGCTCTGGCATAACGTATGAGTTGTGATATGAACATAAGCAGGAGCCGACGGTAATCTAAACAGTTGTTCTATATAGTTATATGAAACACTGTTCGGAAAAGTTTATAAATAATAATTTTTGGACATGAAATGACGCTCATGTTTAGTGCTATTCACACGTATGTTATGGCTGTTTATTTCCCTTGAAAAAACCCAAACAGCCCCTTTTTAACATATGTTTGAACGTCAATATTTTTGCGGGTCAGTTGTGCATTTTCTGTTAATTTATGAAGTCATGTTAATGTAAGGTTTTTGGAGTATCGAAAATTAAAGATTGGCAATTTCTCGCGGTTTGAAAGTGAGCAAAGTCGCCTTGTTGGGTTATACCCCCTCCCCTCTCTCTCTCTCTCTCTCTCTCTCTCTCTCTCTCTCTCTCTCTCTCTCTCTCTCTCTCTCTCTGTGTGTGTGTGTGTGTGTGTGTGTGTCAGTATTCAGAATAATAATTAAATGTCGAGTGCTGCTTTATATGTTTTATGGCTGTGTCCTTTCTAATGTATGGACACATTACATTTTATTAGTTTTAGATCTAAACAAACATATTACATAAAGCTTGATATAATCTTTTTACATTTATCCACACATTATAATCAATATAAAGACTTTAACATTGAACTATCAATATTAGAATCAAACAGAAATGCGTGAAACATTGTTGACTTGGTAGCATATGTTTAACCATGTTGATATAAACCCTATATTTTCGCTTAAAAACACTTGAACAAAATATTCATAACAGATTATATTTGTCCGATATATTTCACCTTCTGTTCTAGAATGCTAACCAAATCTGACACAGTTCTTATTGTTTATTGATAGATGGCTATACGACTGAGATCATCAGATTGGTTTGGCATGAAGAGGCAGTAGAGAAAAGAGAAGATATAATTTTGTCTGATTTCGATTTCGGGGATGTTATCTTGTTCAAATGCGATAAAACGTATTTCGGTCGTAAGTTTGTATCAACAGTAAAACAAAACGTATTTTAAAAAATGCCTGTGTGTATGAATTATTATATAAATTACTAAACATCACGAATTCTGCAAGGTATTCGATATAAATTCTGTCCCAAAGCCAAATAATATATACCGTAAAACCAGTTAAAACTTTAGGAACAATCCGGTTATCATACATATTTTTAATTTCTTAGAAATATATACACTTCATTTATTAAAGTAATTAGCAATCATTTCATACAATCAACATATTTTATAATGAGCAAGTCATGAATCCTAAGCGTGCATGATATTGTGTAAATTACATGTTCAACATTCCAATCGCTATGAATCTGTCATGATATGTCACATGGGGCTGCGATTTAAAATAAATGCGGAGAGCCAGTTTTCACAATTGAACTTCTTTCCGTTTTCAGTTAACTTTTCCTGTGTGCAGATGAATATTAAACTAAATCGCCGTTACGGATACTATATTCTACAGACCTACATTCCATCTTGTCTAATCGTCATCTTGTCGTGGGTCTCGTTTTGGATCAGTATCGATGCAACACCGGCTAGAATTTCTCTCGGTCTATTAACTGTTCTAACGATGACCACACAGAGTACAAGTTTACCACAGATGTACTATTTCAAGGCAATTGATATATGGATGGTGACGTGTCTTTGCTTCGTATTCGCCGCTTTGATAGAGTTTGCATACGTGAATGTTTTAGCTAGAGTGCAACAGAGGAGGCGTGAGTCAACTAGAAATGGTGCAGTTGATGATATAAGAACACAATCCTCTCCACAGAGACGTATGGTATGGTATTTTCCAAAGATTGTAATTGATCGTTTTTGTAACAAAGACGAAGTTGGCTGTTCAAGGATAACTATGCACTTTATATAAAATGAAACCTGACTAATTTGAACACCGGACTCTACCACTTGTTCGGTTTAGACATATGTTTTGTTTACCAAGGTTATAAATATACCTTAACTGATATAAATGGACGTTAAAAAGTGTCATGTTTAAACAGGTATTGGGATTATTCTGAGTTCGGTTTATGCAGGTTTCACTTTGTATATGTAAGGCAAATATCCGATTAAAGACAAAAATACATTCTGACTACTTTGGTAACACTTTTTCATAATATGAGCTGCCATTACAGCTGTAATAATACTAAAAACAAATCTTGGAAACTCCATTTTATTAATGTTTTTTCGTCAGGCTGGCCATTTATGTCGTTATTTAAAACAACGCGACATAAATGGGCAGCCCGTGGTAAAACAATGATAAAATGGATTTTCCGCAATTTGTATCGATTCCAATACGAGTAGTTTCTTCCTATCCTTGAATAGACACAACCTATGTGTTGCACGAAATGTTGGCCATGTGTTTATTACTTCTTTTACGATGTCTGTCGTTTTATGAGCTTTGAACTATGTCTTATCAAATTAAGAACAAGTGTTGGTTGCAAGATAAAAAAAGATACCTCCAACTGGTCAGTATGATTTCTTTTTTTTTTGTACAACGAAAAATGATATACATGCTCGTAGACCAAATGTGTTGCTTCTTTGTTGTAAGTGACCAAAATGTCCATCACAATGCACTAGAGATGAAAGTAAAAACTAGAAAATGAAGGCCTTATTACTTCCTTTCAAAACACAATTTCCATTGAATTTCTTTGCAGTGTTGTAGAAATTTGAAGGTTATAGACATGCAGAGTTGGCCATTTTTATATTTTTATAAAGACCGTGAACTATTATTGTTACGTGCATCAAACATAGCTTGTACAATTTTTAGAAATAAATTGTACATTTTTTTTCAGAAGCCAACATCAGGGTTTTGTTTCAAGAATATGGGAAATCGAGAGAAAGCTCGTAATGTTGATAGAATATCAAGAGTTGTCTTTCCTACCGTGTTTACTTTATTTAATTTGATATATTGGATTGTTTACTTTCATGTTGTGAAGACCTGTACAGTTCATAAGGATGCATATAAAGAGTGTTCATGACAGGAACATCACGCTTGTTGACATTCCTTTTACTTTAGTTTATAAATATGTATTCAACTGAAAAGATAGAATCATTTTTTGTTGTTGAATGTACAGATCTAAAGTGAATAAGATTCATTCAAATGTTGGTGAAAAATGAAAAAGCATTTATATTTAATATTGTGTATTTTATGTTCCTGATCTCAGTACAATTATTACTAAAATCATCTGTAAAGATAGCTTCAGTTTAAATTAGATGAAAACTGCTACGGAATGAAGAGAAATAGCTTCAGTTTTATCATACAGAATTGTGTTATTGTAACGTTTCGTGTAGATCAGCTCAGTGTATATCGCTTTTATTTAATTTCCATTTAGTTTCAACGGAAGAAGATCTGTACAAGGTGACAACAAAATTGTATTATATGAGCTATTGAAAGCTATTTATATAAATGTGCCATCAAATAGTTAGGATACAATGTCATTATGACATACAAAAGAGTAATTTTCAATTATCTATGTTCCCCGTTGAATATATCACAAAGTGCGTTTAATACGTTTTTAGTTTCTCACATTCATTATAATACAATATATATTGTCTTCTGCTTTCATCGATATAAATGTTTAAAGCCCCAACACCTGTTGGAGGCGTTTAATAACGAAATGTTGTTAATCACTTGTTCAAATATTTATCAGTTTAAATTCTGCAAAAATCAAACAAAAATGAAAACTCTTCCTACAATCGACACGATGGATTCCATTAGAAATTAAAATGTATTGTTATACCGATTTTTTGTCATACAATTATGGCACATTAATGTAAATCTCTTTTATAATGAATGTTTGTCTTACGTTTACGCTTTTTATGTTCTTTACTGATTGTGCCTTATACATTACGCCAATAAAATTACATTACATACTTTTGCAAGTACAATGACATTAATTGTAAACTTAAACGTTTTACCCTATTATTGCCTAACAATCATAAGAAATTCATAATATATACAAATGATCCACGAAGAGCATAACGATTCAAATTGAAGTATATGTTTGTCACAAGGTCACAAGTAATTTGGACAAATACGTTAAAAAATAGTTTATTTAATCCACTATAATGACCCATTTTAGTCTTTACATGTAGTCATGTGATCATGACCGACATGCTTCGCTCAACCGATCCTAATCTTACACATATTTCAGTATTATAAATAACCCAAGGTCAATCGTTATAGTGCATCTTTTGTACTTACTTGAAAAACATCAACAGCTCTGGAGTGTTGTTAAGATATCGGAAACAAATGTTTCCAAAAATATGTATATGTATATGTATGCATCCACATGAAATAATTACAAATAGCCTTTAAGTAACAGTCGTCATAAAATCAAACAGTCGGTGATTCAGACATGACAAAATCCACTCTTGGTTCTCATTCAGCAACAATTACATGTACAAATCACATAAACAGTCATAGTTTGCTACTCGTTTGTTGCACTTTAAAGTTGAGCAATATATAGATTGTGCATGAAATTTGCATTTTGCAAGAGTTATCGTTTCTTTGATTTAGTTGATTTTAGTTGGAAATGAATGTACATTATTATCAGAAATACAGATATTAACACAGACTATTGTTACATATATTGTAATATATGTAACCTCAAAAACACCTCCACCATAGGAAGTGTCTGAATTTTATATGGATTTGTACTTAAGTCCGAAACCACCTTTTAATTGGATCTTTACCGGTTGATATGGTTTTATGAGGTTTATGTAAATTGCCATTATTGGTTATTAAAATATCTATACATTCGAGATAGTTAAAAACCTTTGTTTTAATTATGGAGAGTGTAAAAATCTTGTAATCTATAAAAACTGAGGAGAATCTATATATCAATAAAGGAAATGGGAAATTGAAGACGTATTTCTTTCTCTCATTCTATTATTTTTCCCGATTTTCTCCGTCGAGTACCCCATCCACAACCCTTTCGGAAGTAAATATCAAATATCGCAAATATCAACATATCATTTTCTTTTTGACACGTGAAGATGAAATGATTGGAGCGGAATAATTTATCACAAAACATCCGAACTATATTTATACGCATACTAACGATTTCAAACAGTTGACGAATGGCGGTCAGGTGGGAGGTCATTACCTTACATTTGACCAATGGAATAAATCTAGTGCAGGAGGCTTTTTAATCCCCTATGGAATCAAATTATTTTTAATCACCTGGTCGAGCGGTATGGAAATTCGTCAAAAATTGGAGAAAGTTTTATCAACCTTACATTTGAAAACTATCTTACAAGTGCAAGTTTTATTGGTCTTATATATTTGAAAACGGATAACTTTGAGCTGTTATTTCTAACATAGTTAGCTGTTTGTTATTTTAAATCAATTAATTGGTTTTGAATTTCTTTATTACCATAAAATCCTTTCAATGAATATCAGTACCGATTTCATATATAGTATCAACTTATCGTGTAATGGACCAACCGTGTACACATACATTATTTATTTGCAATGATTTAGAATTATACCTTTAATGACATAATATTTACAAAACATATCATAATCTCAGATTACATACTTGAGATTACATTTTAACAAATTTAAATTTACATGTACATGTATTTAAATGAGATGAAAAGAATAAACGTAAGACGGCTGGTTAGTCGACTGGAACTGAAAATGAAGGGTTAACAAAGGAAAGCTAAAAAGATATTTATAAATAAAATACGTCTTAAATCTCAAGGCTTCTTCCGTATTATTAATTGAATTAAAGGTCAATTTATACTTTACCATACATACAGGTGTACAGTAAGTATACATTCGTATATATTATTTTATTAATTTTGCTTCATACATAGCCCTGTGTATTTCACTTATCCTCTTTTCATTTTTTAAGTGTGTGTCCTAGCCTAGTGATACCGTCGTTATATTAAACAAACAACACATTCATATGTACCTGCATATCAACAAATTAATTCCATTGGCATTTCGAATTTGACTTAATTAAAAACAACAGGTTAAAGCATGAAGTTCGTCTCCATTTTTATTGCATATACTAGTATTTAGATTGTCGGGATTTTGGCATACATGTCTCTGATTTTTCCTATTTTGCCTGATTCTTACAAATATAACAAAAAATACCGCCATTCCCTACATTGTACCTGTGTTTTTGTTGCGGATATGTCAGTATCGAATCTCTTTTCAAATAAGAGCGTTATATCGATATAAACAATTTAACATTAATGCATTGAATATAAAAAGATATCTTCTTAAAATAGAAATCCTCTGATGTGAGAAATGTATATCAAATATACAATGTAATAAATACAATACAAATAGAATAGTTTACACTCTATCCACACATAGAATACTTAAACTATTACTAATTATTTTTAGGTCATTCACATTCTCAGCTTAAGTTTTCGTCGTGAACATCGAATGAATAAGGATGAAAACAAAATTACAGAACGTAATCATGCCCAAAACAAATCTGGCGAAATAGATATTACACCACCGGGGCAGCTTGTACCCCAATTGTACAGACATTTCAAACGAAACATATACCGCTTTACCATAATATTTATACCACATAACACCATGGATTTCTTTTTAGACGCATATGACTAGTATATTATTCTGATGTATACCATGACTAATATATTATTATGGTTCATAATTTATCATTTCATTTACATACATATTTATTTTTAATATTTAATTGAGCAAATCACTTTTGAAATGCACGGATAATTATATCCCATTGAAAGGAATAACATATCCCAACTTGTCAGAAGAAGAAAGTAGTTATATTGATCATATTTTTCCAAATTAATAAATGTTTTCAAATAATAACTGTTCGTGGCTTGATTTTCAATATCGACTCGTGGCAAACATATTTTAATCAAGAAACTAATCATTTAAAGTTTGAGAAAAACAATTTTACTTTTCATATTGAATCGCAGTCAAGTAATGTTTTTCTTAACAATACTAAATCCAAAAATACCAATCATAAAGTAGTATTTTGGTATATTGCAAATTTCGATATGCTGTACAGATGTTTCAAAGAGTAATATCTTATCAGGAGTATTAGTATCAAATATATAGAAAAATTAAATCTAAAATATAGTTATAAACAATAAAGTCTAAAAACAAAACCTATGTAAATCCAAATCCATCACCAAGGTTCTACCGTGTACAATACAATACAAGGAAGAAGCTTCAGTGTTTTAGGTATTTTGAAATGCGTTATACATGTACTGCAAATTTTGATAAGTATGAAACACAATTTTGATTACTGGGTTGGTGAATACATTCCGGAACGTTTATTTCACCAGCGTGTCATCAACCCAGTTGTTATGAAATACAAAAATACAGATGAATTGCGAATCCCAATATGTTATACATGTTCCAAGGAGTAATCACTCATCAGAAGCATTAGAATCAAATATATAGAAAGATCTAAATCCAAAAATTAATTGTGTACAAGAAGTACTCAAAACAAACAACTAATCGAAATAGGAAGCCCAATCATCATCAAGAGGTTCTACCATGTGCAGTAAGCTTCCGTGTTTTGGTATTTTGAAAATTGTAATACTGTAAAATTTAATAAATATGATAAATAAATTCTGATAAATATAATTCGGGGTCAGACAAATCTGCCTGCTGGGTTGGTGAATAACCTCGTGGACCTTTTATTAACTAGCAGTGGTATCGACCCAGTGGTTATCAAAGACACAATTTGTCTCCGAATATAAAAACGAAATTGGCACATATGCAATACATATGTTTATAACACTCTATGTCGATTGTGATTCGACTTCGGTGCATTGATCTTCCTAGTAAGTGGAATCAGCAGCTTTTTTCATATAAAAAGTATTACCATGTTAATGTATCTGGCTATATGCTCTCATTTTTGGCAAATTATTTTATTTCAATTTCTACATGCTTCAGCTGTTATATATACTACAGCAATTGACTCTGTTGGAATTCTGTGTACTTTGTCTTAGATTTACTTATTTGAAAAATATATTATAAAATTCCAATAAATTTTTAATAAATATGACTTTTATGCCATATGTTGAAACTCTAATAATTAAACTTTTAATCCATTCTAAAGACACTACAATAAATTTGACGAATTGGCGATTCCCACGTATATATATGCATTTTGTATGTATATGGTTCCTCTGTGAACGGTGTTATGTACTTTATGACGATTAATATATTTTCCATTTAGACTCCTTGTGCCTTGTTTTGCATGTCATGTAACAAAGCATTGACACATGTGACCTTTTTTTATCTCCTACTACACGTTTGAACAAAAACAATGCATAGCTGTTTCAAAAGACATTTGATGTTTTCTAATCAATCAGACGTACGGACGTCTAACATTATCATATTTCTACGTCGCAACGTAACTATTCAGAAGAGATTCTACTCAAGTTGCAAAACATCGACTACTTGCAACAGCCAAATATATACTTTAACGACGGGAATAAATCTGGTTCTATCCCAATAGTACATGTTTGCATTTATTCAATATATTCATGTATCGAATGAACAATAATTCCCAATAGTCCATAAAAGGCTCATAATTTTCTATTATTCATCGAGACAGTCTCGTTTATTACAAACAATCTGGCAAACGTCTTATTGGGAATATATTCTGAAGAAAGTTATTTAATTCACCTGGCATGATGCCCTGCATGCATTGATGTTATTTTTACTGTCATAGCTGTGTTTGGATGGATCAAAGGTAGGTATGGTAAACGGTTTTTTATAGAAAACATATTAAAATTACTAATTGACATTTTGCCATGATCAATTTTGATATCAGTCATCTCTCAAAATAAAGTGTTTTTTTTTACTTATGTCTTTTTTGGAATTGGAGAAAAATCACGTTGTGTATTCGTAGGATATTGAAGTATTGAATACAATTATTTGCAGTAAACGTTTTGACAGCTGGCAAACTAACCTTTTACGTGCATACTTTATTAATATCAAAACTATTCAGCTCCTGAAACGGATGATCATAAATCTGTTTAAGTCACACGTTATTACAGTATGCTGTAAATTATTTGTTACATTCGTTTATACTTGTTTAGTTACTGCAAGCGTTCTTTAATGGATATCTCATTTTGTCTGTATGTTGTGTATTGAGATATTTTCGTTAAAAGAAATTGGTGTTATATTGAATAAATGGAGGGTTTCTTTGTTATTTCATTTCATTTTTTGAACTAAAGGGGTAGTTATTGTCTTTTAAAGTTTAACCTCACTGCAGATGTCAGCGAACGTCCACAGCCATATGATGTTGGTCACTTTTGTGTCTTTGTGTCGTTATGGTACTTTTTAGTTTAATTTTGAAGAATTGTAATCGATCTGTTACTGTGGATTTTAATACTTTTGCTGCAATCAAAATAATGTCAGAGCTTACTTGTTGCTTGTTGAGGAGTGTTGGTAATCTCTGGAAGTATTTACTATTTTGTATTTACGTTAAACGCGGGTGCATTTTGTTACGTTTCACCATACCCGCCTTTTTAAAGTTAACAAAGAAAACACATTTTGAACAAGATACAAAACGTCGGCTTAGCTTCGGCAAATTATGAACAAGTGTTGTAAAAACTCTACTCGCACGTGCTGATGATGTTGATGATATTAAACGAGAAGTCATGGTATTTTACGAATATTTTTCCATTTCCATCGCCTTCTTAAGGCGTTCTTATTGTGATTTTTTTTCACTTTTTACGATCACAAAAAGTTTATCCGATGAATTAGCCATTTTGTTTATATCCTATCTCTGTTGATTCATAGGGAACTCAGTGATCGGACTGAAAAGTATCATTTCGGAAATCATCACATCCATTTCGACATTTTTTGTGTCTAACGCTATACGTACACTTATTTTTGTTTACATAATTAAACTATAACAGGCATTTTAATTTGATAATAATATAAGGAAGGTGAAACCTAAACCGCTACCAAAGAAACAAATGAATTCGAACACATAAGTCCTTCCATAATGTTTGTTAGTCCTGTTGTCAGGGTCTGAAATGTCCGGTTTTGGTAAGGAACTTTGGATTGTCATGGTCCGAAATGTCTTTTGATCGAATTGTCCTGTATTGATGACATGATTACATCATTTTCGTAAACATTCATTCCGGTTTCATATTTTGACCATCCCTATCTTTGAAAAAAGCTAAGATTCGATTTGTATTTAATCATTGAAGATAGCTAACATTTCCTAGGCTGGTGTGGTTCTCAATTGCATATACCAAGTATTCGAGCTGCCACGATACTATTTTTAAGCTCCTGCTTTTCACATTCACAAACTGGATATAGATGTTTTTTTTCTGGCCATTAGTATACAGGATCCAATTAATAATACAACCATTAACTTTAACCTTTAAAATTAACGTTGTTTCGATTCTTGTATTGACTATTAAAGGATGTTGTTATCAAAAACTTATAGTTAAACTAAACGTATTTTTATGTATTGAAGACGTATATCATTTTTACATCTCTTTTTGCAACAAGGTTCCGACATGAATTAGTATACATTATTTTTTTAAAGAATAAGAAATAACTGCATAATGATTATTCGGGCAAGTATGTTTGATTTCCTTGGATGTCTAACAAGTAAGGGAAACAGTTATTGAATTGGGTTAAGGACATATGTACATCATTTTACTGTGCTTATAAATATATATCTCCACAAGATATAGTTGTCCATTATAATAACAACAGTCGTCTGCTCTCAAGTTCTACGGTGGCCAAATTCCAGCATACACACGACTTCCATCTGTCATAAATGTTCTTACTCTCGGCATGAAGTACAACGATCAAAATAGCAATCTTCTTGCTAAAAGAATTACTCACCGGAGTACATGAGTTCACGGCCGGATTGTGTACACTTAAAATGTCTCCGTTGTGTTGTGTAACTTTACTTTTCTCTGTTGTATTGTTTGTAAACCCGGTATTGTTTTGTCCATATACTGACTATCGTTAGATCGTTCCGTTTCCTCCGGTTGAAATGTATAATCCATTACAAAAGCATTAACACAATAAATATATTACTTATTCCTGAGAGTGCAATTATGATTGTGTACCTGCAGTAGATCTATGTATGGATGCTGTTGTTTTGTCGTTTAATCAATTTTATCTTCAATTATAACATTATCTTAAGCTTTATACCATGTTAACAATACATCACAACATTATAGGCCATAATCCATAAACTCTATTATCACCTTAGTAAAAACTGCATTCTGACATGTTGTTGTTGCAGTCATTCCGACATATTAATATTTCAGTCATTCTGACATGTTGTGGTTTTCAGTCATTCTGACATGTTCTTCTTTCAGTCATGCATATATCTGAATGCAATTTCGGCATATCTAGATCAAAGCTAAGGATATATTATACTATTATATTTTAACTTTCAACATTGCAGTTTCTGCTACGCAGGTTCTTCGTTTCGTCGCGAATGATTGACTAAACCTTAAATTTCATTTTATATATCTTACATAATTAAAAGAATAATAATTAATATTTTCGAGATAGGGGTCGATTAACCTTAAAAAGTCTCCGATATATTGGTTTACCATATATAAAAGAAAAATAACGTTTGATAATAAACGGATAATAATTTAATCAAAAATTGATAAGTGTTGTGGAAAAATTCATCATAGATTGAAATTGAAGATAACTGCATGATGAAAGATTGCAACATCTTATATGGATTTTAATTATAAATTTAAACGCTCCATTTGAAACTGACCGGTTTGAGTAAGGTAACATAGGATAAATAACGATATTTTAAGATGTGAATGGAAATTCATATTACTAGTATTTAAGTCTTTTTTTTTTTTTTTTTCTTTTTTTTTTTGCTTATTGTGTAATACCTGATCTCCAGTCTTATATGTATTCGTTTTGCTACATTGTGTATATTAATTGTCTTTGTTTCCTGTTTTCATTTGCAGTTCATGTATTTTGATTTTGGTGTATTGGTGTATCTGACATTTTTAACCCTTTGGTATTCTTGCCGATGTTTATGGTGTTTTAAATATTGAATCGGTTTTCATTCGATTGTATTGTTTCAAATCAACAACAAATTTACGGAAAGCAACGTGGAATACATGTAAAACTAAAACCTCATTGAATAAGTGTAAAAACAACGGTTAATGGCATCATCGGAAGCCAATGATTGTTTAAATACATTTTGTACCTTTGATTAACATCAAAAGGATCACTGCCTGAACAGTTTGGAATAACCGCCTTATAAACACATAAATTGTGTATGTGCGGGCTTGGGCAATACTAAATAATTTGTTTAAAACTCATATGAACACTTTTGAATCAATAAATTATGCAGTAGTCAATAATTTGTTTCCTGTCAATGCGTACTAATATCCCTGAATATTATTGTGAAATACATCCATGTATATAAGTTGTTTAATATCCTTTTAGACCTGATGCTTTAGTGTTGTATTGCAATGGTTTCATGAACATACTTAATTGAAGAAGACGAGAAAAAAAATTAAAATTCAAACAATGCCAGAACAAAATTAAATTGCATAAGGAAATGCACCGTATGTAACAATGAATGAGAGTTATTCTATAAAATTGAGGTGAATTGTATACATGTATACTACAAATTTGAAAAAAAAATGACGGAACTATCTAATAGTTCACAATTTGTAAAGTGATGCGTTATATCTTCTCAATTTGATTTGATATTTCGATTTTATGTAAAATAAGTAAAGCAAATTTTGCAATTATACTAATGATTGCTTATACATAATCAGATGACGAATTACTCAATTTATACGTTTTTATCATAGTCACCGTATTTGGCAACAATCTCATCTTTTACTGCATCACCATTGCTTTCACTGTTCATTCAAATTAGAGGGGACATCCCTATTTTACAGAAAAAGACACTTTATTTAAATTTAAAATGTTTGTTTAAGTTGCTAAACTATGATTCCATGGAAAATTTTTTTTTCAAAACCAATATCCCGATAATGAATATGCAATTACGTTTATCTTGTATATCAGCGATAAAGTTCTCTTTGCTTTATTACTTTAGATGTTCAAAGAGAACCTTGCCTTACGACACTGTAAAATGTACAGTTTTCAATTATTCATCAAAGGTGTTTTCTTTTCTAGTGATATTAAGGCATGAATTATGCAAACGTTTGTATCATTGCTTGTCAAAGGTAATGTTGCATGCACTATTCCTATTACCAATGGGTTTGCCGATTACTTCTGTTGAAAAAGAGCACTAATAAAATTAAGAACAATAAATGTTGATACTACAAAAGTAGCCAAATTGATGAGGAAACTTAGTATGGTTCATACATGAAGTTTCTAGGTATCAGACTCGCAATAAAGGTTAAAACTGGTGAGAATTGTGATTTTGTAATCAGTTACTGCAGTTCGTGAATGTTCTTTATGTGAGAGGTTTATCAATATAGCCTGTCCAGACACTTTAACGGTTCGTTTTATAAGTGTTTTATAGCAAAAAAACGGATGAGTTCAGCTATGCCATTCAGGCAATATACGGAAAGTTAATACTAGTAGTCCAACTGATATCAAACAGTGCATGTACATATTCAATTATGTTTAAACTACCATCTCTTAAGAGCCATAGAATGTTCACATTTTCCTGGAGACCTTCCAGTTAATTGGTAAACATGTTCATATTAGTAATATAGCTTCTCACGTTTGTGTTAGTATATCCTTACCGTCATTCAGTGAATATTCAGTAGTATAAAAGGCATTTCATAGATAGGACATATATCATTTATTATTCATTACAGATTAGAGGGAGAATGGGGTGCTTTGTCACAAATGATTTCAAGGCTTTTACAACTGACAATCCATTTATTCTGAAACATTCTGAAATATGATTCTTACATATATCAAAGAGAAAACACATACTTTTGTCGATTATTAACCGCGAAAAAATAAGAAGAATTTTATAAAAATTTCTCAAATAACATTTTCAGGTTTTTTAATGAATTTATGGAAGAAAGTAAAATTATATAATTTATATAAGAAAGGTGGGGGTCACTAGGTAATAAATGCTTTGAAAGGAATATAACCAGAGGAGTCCGAAAATCTGACAAAAAATGGCTGATCATGAGCAGCGGACATCCTTAAAAACCTTGTTTCATTTATAATTATATTCATTTCTATACAATTCAAAAGATTAAACAAAAGGTTATATTAGTTATCTTTGTACTACAACTACAAAATAGTTTTGATTTGAAGCATACAGTTTAAAGTGAAGCAATTTGTCCAGTATAAATACAAAAGAAAAGCCAGGCAATCATGTTTATCTAGATAAAATTATTTTTCTCAATTTGTCTGGCTGCTCTTTTGATCGGCTTAACGTTTTAGCCGTGACCAGGAAGTATTGTAGTTTCAATAAAAATGAATAATATTTTAATTTGATAATGTTGAGAAAGGTTAAATCCACATTTCCGTTACATCTGTCGTTTAAATGAAAACAAAATATAATATCGAAATCGGAGCAAATACTGAGATCACCCGGAAACAAATATTGCCGTACCAGTATATAGGATTTTCCTGGTTCTAATAAATAAATACAGTGGTGAATGATTTGTTATTCTTCCTGTGTTTTGTTTAACTCATTGTTTTACCTGCATTAATGTAACAGTATATTAATGAAAAGGTTTCACTTAATCAAATTTTAGTGTGTCTCCGCGTGACCTCGTGTCTTTACGACCAACGTGATGACTTTTCATTCAAAATTGTCAACTTTCCTTTCATCTTTGGCAACATCCCTTCGGCTCCTGCGTATGGAGTGTTCATATCACAATTCATACGTTATGCCAGAGCTTGCCGAAACTACGCAGACTTTTTGTATCGCGCTAGAACTCTAACAAATAGGCTTCTGGAACACGGTTATGTTGATACAAGTTTGAAGTCATCACAACAGAAGTTTTATGGTCGTCATCATAAACTCGTGGAT
This sequence comes from Perna viridis, assembly GCA_037379345.1. Classification (NCBI taxonomy): domain Eukaryota; kingdom Metazoa; phylum Mollusca; class Bivalvia; order Mytilida; family Mytilidae; genus Perna; species Perna viridis. Next base: position 4,743,235 of record CM074520.1, read on the forward strand.
CGTTATGGTGTATCCATCAGCACCATGAAAACTGATTTATTCAACGGGTCATAGTTTTCCTTTCCTCGTTTGTCTACCCCGGACTTGACGTTTTATGAGCAACTCGGTGGGTGTTTCTAGAAAAGCAGAGGACGCTTACCCTACCTGTGCACCTGGTCCATGCTCCCAGTTTTTAGTGGAGTCCGAGTTGCTCATTTACTTTTGTTACTTTGTATGTATGATTTTAGTTACTTTGTGTTCTTTGTTGTGTATGTCTGTTTTCCATGTCTGGTCTTTGTCCCTGGATTACATTCTTTTGATTACCGCTATAACCTTGGTTCCCTTGATTACTCTTTCAACTATCCGTTAAGTGGGAAGAAGTTATAAACGTTTATATCCCATACAATGCGAAATAATATATGACTATATATATTTATATATTATAATATTCATAATGTGATACTAAATGGTGTGCCACTCAATATTTTAATTGAATAGGGAGTAATCAACGGAACCAAGGTTATAGCAGTAATCAAAGGAATGTAATCCATGGAGAAAGACCAGACATGGAAAACAGACATATACAGCAAAGAACATAAAGTAACTAAAATCATAGATACAAAGTAACAAAAGCAAATGAGCAACTACGACTCCACTAAAAACTGGGAGCATGGACCAGGTGCACAGGTAGGGTAAGCGTCCTCTGCATTTCTAGGAACACCCGCTGAGTTGCTCATGAAAATTCAAGTCGGGGTAGATGAAAGAGGAGAGGAAAACTATGACACGTTGAACAAATCAGTTTTCATGGCGCAGATGGATACACCATAACGATTCACGAGTTCATGAAGACGACCATGAAACTTCTGTAGGTCATTTTTACTAAAATTATAAATCGAATACAAGAAAATACCAGTGTATTTAAAAAGGAAAACCAAATACAAAACTTTGATAAGTGTGAAATGTTTTAATTTGTTGTCAAAAAGTATTTAACTGAAATCTAGGCAAAAGAATTTTTAGTAATATCTGATTGAAAATACATTCACGTCGGGTATTGAGTATAAGCGATATTTCGTTTCAATGAAAATCATTGACTTCGAAATTTATTACATTACATGTCATCACGTTATTCATTCTCTTTAATTATCCGGTGGTATAAAATAGATAAAACATTTTGCACTTAATGAACACATTACTAAAAAAACACGTTTCTGGTCTATTAATATTAGTTTGGAAAATTATCTAATGGAGACATTCAAAATGATTCTACCGCCCTTTCTCATTGTTAAACAACATAATTTTGCTCATTGGGGATGTTTGTATGACGCAATGATTCTTTGAGAAATTCATGATACAAATCGTAGGATAATAATGATAATCGCATATAATTTCATTTTTAATCAGAGAAAGGCGTAATGGGTCCATTACATGCATGTACATTTACCAGCACGGATCATAACATTGTCAAAAACAGTTAATATAAATTATAAGCTCCAAGTTGACCGTGTATGGTTATTATGACTTTCAGTGTATTCGGTTGGAGAGTGAGGCGAATCCTTCAAACAGTTCTATTGACTGTCTAAATAATGGTTACGGGAGCTTATAACATTTTTGTACGATTTTGCTCGTCTATAATAGGGGGAATAAATTATTCGTTGTATTGAACTATATCTCTTCACTTTTTTGGGAAATCATGCATGTATGATGGTTACTACGTAAAATCTTTCTCTTTATCTTGGCGTCAAATTATTAAAATGTACACACTTTTCAGGTCAAATTGTTTGAAAGTGCACACTTAGCGCTCGTCGTTTCATTCATGAGGTACATGTTAATCTAAACGTCAACGTCATTGTCAATTAAATTATTGAATAGAATAAACCTAATCTGCATTATTATTATTATCACTGAAGGATGGATTTTCCTTTTATGGTCATTTGCATACTGCGTCGTCATATATTGTCCTCAATGGCGGATGGATTTTCTATGCATTGTCTTCATTTGTAAATTACTGCTTCTGTTATTTGAACGAATAGTTTTATCCAATCACGATTGCAAATACATTTTACAAAGGGGATCAATAGGTTGTAAATATATCACCAACACACAAACTATATTTTATCTTTTCTACAATAACTAAACTTATACGCTTCATAGACTAAACGTTTTTTTTTCTGTTTGTTTTTGTTTTGTTTTGTCATAATTTTTTTTGTTTTTGTTTTTGTGTTTTGTTTTGGTAAGAATGAGTCAAAATAATTTAGAATGTGCGCAGGTAAAAAGATTTTGAGTTTGAAAGTAAGTATTTGTTTACATAGTATTTGAAGCAGCATTATTTAAACCGCTTTTAAATTCGTTCTCATCACTTCAAAATTTCTTCGTCTATTCAAATACTCAGTATTTTAATTGGATTTAAAAAAAAATACTCAAATCTAAGTTTTTTTTTAATTTTTGTTTTATATTTATTCGATCTGGTTTGAATTCAATGCAGCGCTTATTAATATCACAAGGTAAAATGAACAACTAACCAGAAAACAAGATGGTTTTGTCAAGTAGTGTAGCTAATACCTAATTTATGTAAAAGACATCCGTTGTAATCATTTATCGAAGAAAGGTAGCGATGACGATTTGCTTATTTCTATTAAATTCTTGTGTTAAACCATTATAACTACACCACTAGTTTACCTTTCATTTTTATCATTATGTTGACAAGGATGCTCGTATACATTGCTATCGATTCGACAAATATTTTGGTTTTTTTTTAAATCTCTCGTCTTAACAAGCACCAATATAATAGTTATGTACGCACATATAGTCGATATATACCTTATATATATACCTATTAAATGTTGAGTGTATTGATATTGTACTGTCATTTCAATTACATCGCTAATAACCAATAGGTCTCTTGTATGGTTGAAAAAAAAACGAAAATCGTGCCAATTAAAATTTATTGTCAACCATGGATTTTTTAAATTTATTTACCTAAGGAATTTACCAATTTGAAAAACAAAGTTTCTTTTGTAGTAAAAAGGATTTTAAGATGGATGCCATAGGAAGAGGCACATTGGTTATGAAGCTAGTGTTATTCATGAATTTGATTGATTCTGTCGTTTCGATGACGACGACGGTGTCGCCGAACAGAACAAGGTACAGCAGAGACTTTTTCACAGAGAAGTATAAACATTTTTGTCGTATTTTTCTTTTTTTTTCTTTTTCGCTTATTTGTGTATAGTGCACATTCGTAGTATATTAATGGTCTTAATGCTTGGTTGTTTAGATCATGATACTTTCATTCAACGATTGGGCGATATATTTGGATCGCCTTGTCCTTGTCAGTATCTGTTTTATTAGTCCGTCCTTATTGTGTTGTAATTATCTCGACATCATGTTCGAATTGTGTGGATTTATGTCAAATTTGGTAGGTGACTTTCAAAAAATGCGCATGCGTTGTCAGCGCTTTTGGTTGATGTCCGATACCAACATTTATGTTTTAGGGTATTTTCATTTGTTTTTACTACATGAAATGATAGTGGAAAAAATTCGACACAAAAGGCTATGCCCCCACTGGACAGATTGGTCACAAATAAAGTATGTTAAAGCTATTTGTGAAAGGGCAATCGTTATAAACTTGTAGTTCCGTGTAATTTTCCCATGTATGAGTTTAGTTTTACCTGGCAACAACAACGTGTGCAAATTTATGTTGGTTTTATATAGTGGTAGTAGAACGTAATGGTTATTGTTTTTTTGTACTGTACTGTGGTGTAAATTATGCACATAAGTTTGATTATTACCACACATTTATACTGTACAGGATATCATTTATTTTAAAATATATATAACATAAACTCAAAACCGGTGCTGATTTTTTTATGTGGTTGGTGAAAGTCTTTATTAATTACGATAAATCTAACCAAATGTTTTACGTAACATCTTTACATGAAATAACGTCCAAATCAAATACAATGTAACACTTTCCCGTCCAAATCAAATACTTTCATAATGGACTTTTACAGACATGGAATGGAATGCAATTGTATCATTTTATTGTTTAAACTCTCCGTTTTATTGTACCAACCATTTGAAACGATTTTATATAAGAAACCACAAAGTTATATGTCAGAATTCCATGTTGGAGAAAATTACGATCATGAAAAAGAGACGAAATATTCCAGCAAACGCTGACGTAGTTATCAGTACAAAATATGTGAACACGTTTCGAGGATATTTTGAATATTTGAAAGAGAACGAAAGATTTTATGTGCACAAAAATGTTGTTAAGTGGTTCATCTCTCTACATTCTGTAATGCCGAAAGTTTTAAGAGAGAGTCAATGCAAAAACTCATTGACTTCAACGATTAAAGAAAAATAAACTACATTGAAAGCATTAACATATATTGAAGAAAGGGAGATAACTCTTTAGATTAAGCAAAATTTTGTCGCATTGTTAGGGAACTTTCAATTAATTTTCTGAGTCATACATTGTCAATTCAAACAAACGTTATACGATTTGAAATTCGTGTATTGTATACACTACATTGGAACAAAAAAAATCGGTGGGATAAAATTGACCATGTGCCACCCATATCATAGGATCTGCCTGGTGAATGTCGATATTAGGGTTCCAGTAATTTTATATACTTTGATTTTAACTTTCTGTCAACGGCACTGCTATCTTTTATATTTATTTTATTGTGTGTGTGTGTGTATGTGTGTGTGTGTGTGTGTGTGTGTTCTTTTTAAAGTTTTTGTTATTAGTATTTTACGTTTTTAGTGCCGACATGTTTTAAGCAACGCCAATGTGAAATAATATAGAATATAGTTAGGTAGTTATTAAGTATATCTAAATATAATTGAATTAAAACAATATATGGAAATCGAAATATACTATATGCTTATTATCGAGATTAACATTTTACATTTTTAAATACTTACTTAATTTCGTGGTCTTACGATTAACTTTTCTTGTACTATGAACAATATTTGTGATTATCTATGATAGTGCTTTTGACATGGATATATTTTTTATGACCAAAGTGACAATACATCACTTATGATAACAGTGAAACGTATCTATATTTATGTGCTCGACTAAACAATTCGTATGTATTTAAGTAAATAGAAACAAATAATGTTGGGTTTTTTTTTTCAGAGTAGAAATATTAAACGATTTATTGGTTGGCTATGATGCAAGAATCTCACCTAATTTCAATTCAGGTATGAAATAAGTCAGTAATATGTATCTAATATAATAAGACCGTTGCAACATGTCTGTCTCCATAAAAAAAGTAAGGTCTAAATGCAATTATTCAGATGTGAATATATGACCGGAGTAAGTGTTTCAAAACTATTAATTTGGTAACATAAGGGACAGTATACCATAATGAAGTATGAATCATGTGTGTGGCTCTCCTTTAAACTTGATATTGTATATGTAGATGTACCAGTTATCTCAGCTGTTCAGATATACATACAAACTATATCTTCATTCGACGATGGCAGATGGGTGAGTTCTACTTGCACAGATAACATTTTAACATTTATTTCGTTAGAATGGCGTTGTTTGTTTTTGCGTGCTGAATGTCATATATATAATTTTTTTCTGTCGATTAATATATTTGTACGTTTATTTGGTTACAGATGGGCCCATTACAAGCGAAGTACAAATATACATCTCAGATATGGCATCAATTAGCGATTCTACTATGGTAAAGTTGCAATGCCCGTACAGTATTCCGCTTTGTAGATAGTTTCATTTGTAGGTGCAAATTCGTTAGGTCCTGGATCGATCACTGTATCTCTGTTTTAATCACACTTGAATGTTAGCTGCTTACATTTCCTCTCCTTTATCCCCCCGTCACTCAATCACGCCCATGCTTTTAGCCCTATTATTTATCTCTTAATTGTTATATGCAAATTTTTCCCTTTCATTGTAAAAAAAATAACTATTTAACTATCTTGCTTGGCATAATGCAGAAGAAACATACATTGTATTGCTTTTAATATGTAAAATAGATCAAATTACTTTACCGTCTGTACTTGTTGTGTTTCTGTTTTTGTCCGTATGTACTGATAGTATAACTAGATTTTTCTGTTATTTTTTTTATTTTAGCAATTTTGCACTTACAGCAATTAGTACACGCTTAATACTACGATCAAGATATTACTTTTTGAAATATGCAACATATACATTAAATCAGAACAAATATGAATAACAAAACAAATTCATTGTTACTATCAAAATGGATGCACAGTCTGTTTTACCAAGAACCAATTGCAAATTAAAATAACTGCAAATAATGCATGGCTTATTTTCTAGTGCCAATTAAGTCAAAACTCTTAAATTTACAAAGTATGTCTTTGAGCCGTTGACAAAATGTTATAGACTTATGTTCGAATTTTTCACGCGTAGGATTATTCCATGTCGATGTTCTTACGACAGCGGTGGACTGACCCAAGGTTGTCATTCAATCCACTACCAGGTAACCGCTCTCTTGAGTTAGACACGAAGTTGATGGAAGGCATATGGGTTCCTGATCTTTACATCCTAAACGAAAAGAAGGCCATCTTTCATGATATTACTATTCCTAACAAACTAATGCATATTTATAGCAATGGGCTGGTGTTCTACAGTGTTAGGTAAATATAGATATACGAGAAAAATACATGTTCATATACACGTACACCAAAATTAAATGACCAAAACTGCATGTATATTTAAGATGCTTGGTCTCTCTTGTAACTATTTTGCGCTTCCCCGTGCAATTTACTGGTTCAGTAGTCTCTATCCAATATAATCAAGCACTCAAGTGTTGACAGTAGAGTTAATTGCTGTCATGTAAAATGTAAATACCGCATGAATTGTTTGTCGCCCGGCGATCAAAAAAAAGTGAGACGTGTCATAGACAAAATTCAGTACCACTTTGATACTATCAGTGCATCAATTTAGTTATTACATGTATTTCCCTGGGTTTTGTGATAATATCAGGGTTAATATGGATTAGCCCATATATGAATCTATAATAATAGCAAAAATATGGGGAAATAATATAAAAAAAAAAACGACGACTCTAGCAGTATTACACAGTGATAATATAGATAAAAGAGCAAGGTAATTCGTCATTTATATCAATGAAGGTTCTATTTAACAAATTGAAGATATAAACCTATCGATAAAGCATGGTTTAAAGGGAGGCAATGCATAATAGGTTCAAGATTAACATTTTTCACTCAGTGTGAAGTAATCCCTTGCATTTTACAAAATACAAAACAAACTCTGGTAGCACACTAATCCTTATTTATATTGATACTGATTACATTTACGAGATTGTTTCAATGAAACTTGTCTTCCATTACATTCATGATACAAGTTTCCTACGTATTGTTTTGTAGAATTTCCGGAACATTTTCTTGTGATATGAATCTATACAAGTATCCAATGGACTATCAGATATGTGGCCTCACAATGGAAAGTTGTAAGTTGTCTTCTTAAACCAACAATAGATTTACCTACTGTGCAGCTAATCTCGTTTCATTCTTTTTGTTCTGGATCAATTGGAATCGATCATTTTATAAGTTAAAAAACATACTATTTTTTACAGATCTTTGTTTTTGAACGACTTGCCTTTACAACACAACAAAGCTGTCTTTCAGTATGGCTAAAATACCTCAAATAACATTGTAGTTTTACACTGTTGATTTATCAATATTTATTTCATGCTTCAAGTTGGTTGTTTTAAAGAGATTCAATCTATGATTCTTTTATCCTTTTTTATCATTGTCTTTGTATTCTGCTTCATTTAAGATGGTCAAAGTACAGAGAATCTGTTGTTGAGGTGGAATGATATACCAGTGGTACGACCAGACTCACTGACGCTTCCTCAGTTCGAGCTTGGGAAAATCGAATCATTCGTCTGCGATAAGGAATATTCTGGAAGTTAGTACTTATAATATGAGATAAGTGAAACCAAAAAACACATCCGAAGTAACCAATGTCCATACAGGTACCACCTTTTTAGCTGCAATGTCTTATCGAATCTTTGTCCGACTTTTCATTTGTTCCATTCTGATATAACGAACTCGCAGGATTTAATATACGTGCCACAAACCCCTTATTCGCCATTTTGCAGAACCTTTTTTTTTTACCCATAGTATTTCGCACCCTTAAAGTACATTTCAATTTTGTTACTTTCCTACCATTTAGCTCCCCCTGAATCATATGGTGTACTTTACAGAACTAGATATTCAGAATAATGACATTTATTCGGTTTTTTTTTCTGTTTTTTATTTTCATTATTATTATTATTCTAAGACAGTATTTCAAGCAATACTCAAAGCAAACTATCTAATAACAAATTCATTGATGTTGTAACGCAATAAGTCCTGTAGAAATTAAAATGGAAACATGTAATGAATGATAAATTTCTGATAAGGTTGGTGCTAGTGCAGAATTCTGTCAAATAAATGTTACATGTAAATTAGAATTCGAATCATTTACTTTAAACTAGTCAGTAATGAGTAATTACTTTCAGGGTCTAAAAGTAAAGTTTGCAATTAGCAAAGGGAATATAACAATAAACCGCTTATAAATCTGAATCTTTACATCAGTAAAGATGAAAATAAATAATCAATCAAAGTCAGTTAGGTCTTCCTTAAGTCTGAAATATTCGTACAGTTACGGTATATTCTTTGATCTGTCTTTAGACCACATGTAACATAATTATCATGATGGTTCATATTTTCAATGTAATTCTTAAACCAAACAAGCTTAAATAAAAAAAAACAAAACATAAAATTAATTAAAAGCTAAATTTAACACACGAGTTTACTTTCAAGTATTGTACATAAAAGGCACTTCTAAGTTTCATTATCTTCCCTGTATCAATTTGATCCGACGCAGCAGTGTAGCGAATAGAGTTTCTGATACTTTTGTATAATATGGATTTGTTGTGGCATGTATCGTTAATTTGATCCTCTATCCTAGATTAGTCCTACGAGGAAAGACCCGGCCAGCGAAAGCTATATTTTATAACCCCTAGCTGGCCGAGTGGTCTAAGGCGCTGGACGTTGTACAAGCGATGTTGCCATATTTGTCAAAGCGGTACGAGTTCGAGTCCGGCGGAGAGAACGACCAAAAATTTAATTCGCAAATTTGACATTTCTAATATCATTGGGAATTCTTCAGACCCTTCCATATATATATATATATATATATATATATATATATATAATTAAGAATAATGAATATGAAAACAGTAAAATATGAAAAAAGTGGGGTTTTTTAATCTTTTGTTCTTTAGAATAAATTCCTGTGCCGTCATAAAAATGTTAATATTTTGCTAATTACATGTATTAAGCTGATCTGAACCAAACGCGTGAAGATCGGTGTCAATGATCGGCAAATTTAGAGTAAATATTGTTTCATTTCGGAGTTCTCTTTATCTATTACAATATAGTAAAAAATGGATTCATTACCACCACAAATACAATTTTAAGAATCCATTAGATTCCGTAAAAGTAAGTGTTAATTTAATGAGCAACAATTCATTCGCAGTTTACTGTAATATCAATTCTAATTACCTCATTTTCACAAGAACCAACTCCATGTTATGTTACATTGCATTTCCAACATACGGTTCTATTTCATTTTTCTTTTCAGTAAATTACACTTGTATAGAAATGAAGATCCATTTAATCAGGAATTATGGCTATCACATCACACAAATATTTCTTCCAAGTGCACTAATTGTTTGCCTGTCGTGGGTTTCGTTTTGGCTTAATATAGACTCAACACCAGCAAGAATTTCCCTCGGGCTACTAACCGTACTTACCATGACAACGCAAAGTTCCGGGGCACGTGCAAATCTACCTAAAGTTTCGTACATAAAAGCCATTGATGTATGGATGGCCGTATGTTTATTTTTTGTATTTGCTGCCCTAATTGAATTTGCATGGGTGAATGTATTGGCTAGAGTACAAAAACGTCGACAAGAAGTTTACCAGACAGACGGAAAAAATGGAAACAATAATACACATAGGGTAATTTAACTTGACTTCAGTAGTTTACAATCATGAATTACATGTATGTTTTCATGTAAACAAAATTGGCTTTCAAATGAAGGTTATTTTCCATGTACATGTTGATATAGACTTCATTCATTCTCTGTCAAGATATGGTATTTTGCTAACTCAAAAGTCAATATCATGCGATGAGAATGTTCTAGTTAATTGATTAATACATATACATATATTTAGATAAAAAGATACCTTTTTGTATATGCATTATAAGTGTTTGTTCAAACCCTATATCGTATACCCTGTATCGAATACCCTATATCACACCCCTAGAGCTATATGGCATACCCTATACCAAACTTCTTCACGAACCATACTTAAAAATATAGTTAAAATATATGATATAATGAACATGACATGTTAAAATCTGTATCACATGCCATATCAACCCTCAACCTATATCACACCACGGGCCTGTGGCCCTCGGGTTGATACAAGAGTCTCGGATTGACACCACATGTGATACAGATTTTGACATGTAATATTCAGTGTATATAAGGTAGTGTTACTTACCACGAGAACCAAGTTTTAATCAATATACTTTTTTCTGAATTATTCTTTCTGTTGGCTTCTACTAATTGTATGAAAATCGAACGATGGTACATGTAGGTCATTACATTACAATTCGGGAATAGAGATGCATGTATTTCAATAGTTATGAATCATAAACAGGGAAAAATAATTACCCTCGCATTCCCTTCCTGGTGCAAGCATTTTAAAGTGAAATGGTGAGATAAAGGTGAGATAAACCAGGTTTTGTGTAAATTCATTCTTTTTCAACTATTGTATAATGTAATTTACTTCTGACGGTTTACATGTAATATTCTAAACAGGCATGACCAAAGGGCGAGGAATTATATACGATTCAAACAAACAGGGTTCCATATTTTGTGTTTTATATTCAATTTAGATATTCAAATATGTACAAAAATTCGAGTGCTCTTTTGGGCGACAATTTCATAGGATATGCAAATAATAGCTACAATGACTTACATGTAGCAATTATTTATATACACAAGAAGTCGCGTTGTTTTTTTTTTATTTACATGCATAGGACAGTATGTGCAGTCATATTATGTATATTCTTAATTAGCATTTTTTTTTTATATATTTTAGCAAGATTCTGAGATGACGACGTCGACTCCAGAACAAGATAAACTCTGCTGTTGTATTAAAACAGCGTCAGATCGAGAAAAAGCCAGGCTTGTTGATAAAGGAGCACGTATTCTTTTCCCTCTGTCTTTCATCGCTTTCAACCTGGTGTACTGGTTATTTTACATGTTATGGGAACCAGTTCGGAGCAAATCAAGCTGAAAGAAGAATTTGAAAAGATTTTTTTTTAGACGTGCTTTTCCACCAACGTTGGAAACTATCGGTATAGTTACGTGAATCGACTATATAAAATGGTTCCGTCCATACACAACGAGCAGGCATGCAACATCATATAAAACACAACCGCAAAGTTTATAATCGCAAACTGAGTAGCACTCAGCTATTTAATATCTCCTACACAAATAGTTTAATTTCTATTTATTATACGCTGTTAAATACGAGATAGAACTTAAGAGGTGAATTGAAGTTTACACAAAAATTCGAGAACTAGAGATGATTTTTCTTTTGAAAAGCTATAACGGCATGCTCTATACCAATATATTAACATACCACGCTGCTTGATATCACGTTATTCGAGGTGCATTGTATGGTGCTATAATCATTACGTCTTTCTTGCCAGATTTTTACACCTATGTGAAAACACTCCATAAAACCAAACGTGAACTCGATTTTACATCAATGTACAAATTACTATGCCGTGGTGCAATGGTGCACAGTTTGTCTATCATCATTTTATTTAATATAAAGAATTACAGTGGTCACTATTAACTACGTCTATTAACCCACATTCAGTTCAATTATCGTGATTACTAGTAAGCAGTATTATGCTATTGCATGGAATACAAAACGTTTTTTGCTTGGTCAATTGTAAAAAGTGTTTTCAAACGCAGCGTAGTTCCGATGTGTAGATTGTTGAGCGAAAATACATATCGCACCAGAAACGTCCCTCAATTACATCTTTTGTTGGATCATGTAATAATACTACGCAAATGAAAATGGTCACATGACAACTAATTTCACTTACTACACCTTGTCTTTACACCATCCTTGTGCGTCCTCAAAGGATAATCAAGGACATTAAAAATCCTTCAGTCAATCATGTATTGCACAAATTGCAGACAGGATCTCATTTAAGCACGAACAAAGGTAATAAAACCAAGTTATGTATAAAGGTCAAGGTCATTGACTTGTGTCGTAGACAGTCAAATTGTCTGCTAACGCAACGCTGTTTCAGTGCTCCCGAAAAACAATGAACGAAATAAAAGGGTGCATTAGTGAGATACCGCAACGAAAAGTGTTATCATTTTCAACTTTTATGTAATAGTTTGATTCAACTAATTATTTAGGCCCGTACGGGTCCGAGTATCAAAAGAATAGGCCCACATCAGCGCTAAGCATGTCGTAAAAAGCGACCAAATAGTACTCAGAACCCTGGCCGGTCTAGGGTACTCTGCCAACATAGCAACTTGATTATGTGTCCCAGGTGGTGGAATGGTGTACCCTTGGCATGCTACATGTCGGGGTCGTCTGGCCAAAATACGGAAAACCTGACCGCAAACCATAGTGGTGCAACGAGTTGCCACGTTCATCACACGTTTAAAGAAAGCTGCTGTGGTATTCGACAGTAGTGAGAATCTTTGCGCACCGCCGAAGGAGGTTATATTGCCCAACCCAACCCCCTCTCTCTATTTCCAGTGGAAATCAAAATTTGTTGACCCTTTTATCCTTTTGTCCCATCCAATTTTTAATTTTATCATCTTTTCATGTTATCGCCCGGATATATAAAAAATATTGCTGCTTGGGAGTTAAACACTATCCAATCAATCAATCAATCAATCTACTGACGCTGACCTAGGAAGTGTTTTTTCCGTGGTTTTGAATAAGTACCGATCGGAATATAATTTATCATTAGTATGTGATAAGTTAACTTAATGCTTTTACAGATACAAAACAGTAGATATTGTTTCTTAAGTCCTGCATTCATATCGAAGATAGGCTGCTGCTTTTCTAATTCCCTTTTGTTATTTGTTCGGGAAATATGTGTTTATCTTATTTATAGTCATTTTGTCTTGTTTTGTGTTTTAATCCTGTTTAAACATATGTTCAAAATACTGCATCGATTACAATTTTAAATGTAGACTACGTGTACATGTAGTACATCCGTAACCACTGTGGTTGTTTTTCCCAAAGAGGACTTCAGATTTGATGGACGCAGTACGCTTACTTAACATCTCATTGATTGATTGAATGTTATTTAACTGACACAATGTATGTCTTAAAAAGTACTTGCTCCTCAATTACATAAAGACTTAATGTAATACATGTACCTCTGAAAAAATTGCCATTAAGCCATGGCTTCCGTCGGTTATCTTTTAAAACTTCGGGAAGGGTTGCTCTACATGTGTAACAAACTACTGAACACAAACAAAACCAAACAAAAAATTAAAAAACTTACCCCTTGCGTTTCCACTTTTAATGTACATAAGCTATCTGAGGTAGTAGCGCAGAAATGTTTGTGATAGCCGATGACAAACTAGATTTTCTTGTGTTTTAACTACGCCGTAAATATTAATTTCCCTACTTAATAGCAGGTATTTGGTGATTGTGGCGTCCGTCCGTCCGTCCATTTGTTCTTTGTTTTTGTTTTTTTTCCTTTAAGCTTTCTTTGTAATACTTGTACATGTATTTATAACTGCCTTATAATATATTGACAAAAGCTTTGTGGGGTTCGATTTCAGACCGAAGCGACATCAACTTTCTGTTTAACGACTTCTTTTGTATTTCTGTATCTTCATTTTTGTGCTTTTACATACACTTACCTGCAATAAAGACCTATAGATATATAAAACAGCGACGAAAGTGATTGTTTTCTTTTCAAAATTGAGGGGAGATTATCCCTTAATGTATTTAATAGTAACAACACAAGTGTTTATTTCCAACTGAAAACATTCCCCTCTAGCTTCAGTTTTAATCTTTAAAATGGTTACAATTGTTTAACCTGTCTTAAGCAGACAGAAAACCTTCATGATATTTTTCCGCCTTTCCGTATACATTTTATTTACGGTCATATCGAGGAACAGTAAGATTCTGGAACGATTTGTGCAGAATTAAAATGTACATGTTCATTATTGATAAGTAAAACATTTCTAAGGATAGATTTCAATGCTATGTATACAGTGACGGAAAGTTAAAAGGTACGCATTCTGTCCGCTGGTTATCACAAAGCAGTTGCAAGTAAGCCAGTTCAAACAGGGATATATACAAACATTAATTTCGATATGCAGTGTTATACATTGTATGTTGCTCTTTAGTATATCATTAACTTAGTTATGTTATAATGAATAGATAAATGTTTTCCCTCAACTAATGATTGCCTCTGAAATGCGGGAAAGAATAGATATAGCGTTGAACATCCACATTGATCTAATTCAACGAAAGTTTAATGGTCAATAGCATATAAATGAAATTCCCTGGTTTTAATGAACAGAAAGTATAGCGGAACAACCACACTGACTTGTGTAGGGCAGAACAATAATTCATAGGAATACAGATCATCGTATTTAAATTATTATTCTTAAATTGAAAGGTAATTCATATGAAAATAATTCTTATGGTAAAAATGTTAAGTATTAATAAGTATAGCGCAGCGCAACCACACTGACCTAACACATTAAAGAAGGATACTCTTTTTTGAAGTGCAGTCTATAACACATATTTCTAGTTTCCTCCTCTGGCTACATGTACAAATACACGGGTAATCAGTTTGTTATACTTTTATGGCACCGTGAAGATTGAAACGAGTGTGACTAATGAAAAAAAAGGATTTATTAATAATTCCTAGCAAATAATTACAAATATTTTTAGATTTTTGTTTATTTTTGTAATACAAAACTGTAAAACAAGTAGTTTTTGTAGTGGAATAGCGGGGAAAAAGTCACAAAAAAGGTAGTAAGCATTGAGCTTGGTCTTATTGAAACAGCTTTTTCCCCTATTTTTCTTGTTTAACTGTATTTGTATTTGATTGTATTGACTTTTTTCGTTTAGTAGGCAATCATTACACACTTTATACCTCAAACTCTTGGTGTGAACAGCTTTAGCCGTATACATTTGTATGTCTCGCGTCGCTAAGGTCCTCAAGTTCCATATCTCAAACAGCCTTAGCCGTATACATTTGTATGTCTCGCGTCGCTAATGTCCTCAAGTTCCATATCGCAAACAGCTTAAGCCGTATACATTTGTATGTCTCGCGTCGCTAATGTCCTCAAGTTCCAAATCGCAAACAGCTTAAGCCGTATACATTAGTATGTCTCGCGTCGCTAATGTCCTCAATTTCCATATCTCATACAAAATGCACTGAATAAAATCAATGGTGCAGTAATGTCGTACTGAATATGGCAACAATCTCCAAAGCGGTTTCAGGGAATATGCATCCACAAGATGAATACATCCACATACACTGAAATCAATTAATGTGTCACCATGTTAAAAAACAAATAGAATAAAGATTTCTTTAATCAGATAGGAGAGATTTAAACTAAACGAACATGTACATTGTACAGTTTTGATATTCAACGTGCAACCTTTTTGTTGGCATGTTAGTTAAAATGACTAACTGATCAGAAATCGTTTAAAGGAGAATTATTATAGGTATCTCTCATGAACGAAACAAACGGCAGGAACGTAAATCATTGCTGGGTGTACATGTACGTACAGTAATTATATAAACATTGTCGGATGTTTAAAATGTCGCTTAAAATTTTATCACTCAAAATATTTCTTTTGTAAAATGTATGGAAGCCCATTAGAGTCACTGTTTTTTATTCTTTTTTTTTTTCATTTGTCGACTTTAAAGTTACAATTTCAAAGTTTAAAGTCGGAATGTCCAACTTTAACGATGAAAAAGCCAACTTTTAAGTTGGAAGTTCCAACTTTTCTTTTTCTTGTATAATTTGCTGAATTTTAAAGTTGCCAACTTTAATATTGGAATAACCAACTTTAAAGTTTAATTAATCAACTTTAATGTTGGAATTATCGAATTCAGTGTTAGAATTGTCAATTTTTGTATAGTTTGTTTTGTTTACTTTAGAGTTGGTAATTCCAACATTAAAATCAACCATTTGAAAAAAAATAATGATAAAACAGTGACGCTAATGGGCTTCTGTAAGAATGACATGATTAAACCACAGACAACGATAAATATATAAAAAAAAAATCTGCAAACGAGCTTAAAATATATATTTTACATTCGTTTCAATGCTCTACTATAAAAGTATTTTTGAAAATGATTCATATTATGCATTAAATTGGACAATATGTGTCAAATGCTTAAATGTCAAAAATTACTCCAAAAGAACTGGATACGGTAAGTTGAACGATTTGTTGAAAACTATGTCGGGCAAATGTTTGGAAGTGCAAATATGCCAAATACTTTATTACTTGACTGCTAACGAGAAAAGTATGATAGAAATTATCAAAAGCAAAGAAACTTAACATGAAATTT
Organism: Perna viridis; assembly: GCA_037379345.1. NCBI lineage: Eukaryota > Metazoa > Mollusca > Bivalvia > Mytilida > Mytilidae > Perna > Perna viridis. The sequence continues at coordinate 4,759,892 of CM074520.1, forward strand.
AAATCCGATTCATATTGTTATAAGTTATTAAACGTTCATGAATTACATCTTTTCTCTGCCATCAAAGTGATGGTAGATAAATAATGCATCCGTCTCCAATACTTAGGACTGATATCAAATGAAGCCTAACGAAAGTCTTAACCTAAGGTTACGTGGTAATATCGTATATCCTTTTAGTGACTGTGGCAACCCTGACGGAGCATAAAGACACAACCCGCCATGCAATATAATAAGGAGATTTGTTTGGTTCGTACAGGTGCAGATCATTTTTGACTTATACTTTCCTGCATTCAATCATTTAAACATTACGCACTGTGATATCCATTCAGTCAACGAACTTTACTTTGCACCGTAGACTCAGAAAATATGGGGCGATACCACCCAAAGTTGGCTCTTATTTTCAGCTTAATGGGAATCTGCCGCACAGCTATTTCGAATAAGACCAGGTCAGTTTGTTTCGAAGGTTTTATTGATTCATTTAATTTATGATAATGGAAGTATTTAAAACAGGACTTTTATATTTAAATATATTCAAAGCCAAAACATCAGATGGCAAATTAAGTGCATAACTCCGATTATAAGCAGCATACTCAAACCATTAGTCGAAAAATCATATATGTAAATGATTATAATCATATTATAGTAGTTTAAATTCACCATCGAATAATTAACTTGCTCTGGAAAAAATACAGAATGTTATCCATTTAATCAAATTAAATTAAAATTAATTTAGTTAAATATATGTAACATACATGTATACATCAGCTTTATTAATTACAGGTCGGAAACACTTTATGATATTTTCAAGAATTATGATTCCTCTATTCCTCCAACATTCAACGAAGGTAAGTTATAATACTACGGTGGCTATGTCGTTCCAAAAAGAAAGACGTATTATCTTGATGGAACTACATATCTCTAGGGAACGAAATATCATTTCTAGGGAACGACATATCTTCTCTAGGAAACGCACATCTTCTCTAGGAAACGCACATCTTCTCTAGGGAACGATATATCTTCTCTATGGAACGACATATCATCTCTAGGGAACGGCATATCATCTCTAGGAAACGGCATATCATCTCTAGGGAATCACATATCTTGAAGAAGCAACATATTTTTTTGAAGGAATAACGTAATATATTGAAAGAACATGACACCTTTCTTGTAGGAACGAAAAAATACATCGACGGAACAAAATGACTTTTTTTATGGGAACGACATATAATTGTAGTGTCTTGAGAGAACGATATAATTATCTTTAGGAAACAAGATAACTTTTTGTAGTAGCGACAAAGTATGTTGAGGGAATGGTATAGGTTTCTTGTGGGATCGTGAACTATTATGTGTGAACGACATTAAAAAAATTACATGGCCTCATCCAGTTACCGTATATCACAGCTTCACACATACAACACGAAGTCATATCGATTGCGTAGTGGATATAATTCCACTTCTCTTGTATAGATAAGCGCACCTAGAGGTATCCGGGGTAGTTTTAGCATCTCAAACACGTATAAAAAATGATCCCATGAAATGTGCCTAGCAGAATTATCTGGTGGTTGGTCAGGGGAAAACGCTAATAAGTTTTATTTCAAGATAGTTTGTACTTATCCTTTCTACATTACATTCAGTGTCATACATTGTTAAAGCCGCGTTGTAGTATAAAAGGCGGAACAAAAGGCAAGCCATGTTCCAAACGACGATATTTATTTCTGTGCGTTTTATGTAAGCAATGTTCAATCCCATACAATTACACTTCTGTCTCCAAAACGATTTGTTTCCATGACACCGGGATCTTACATGTAAAAACTATTCTCCTTGAATACGGGTTTGTATGAGCTCATTCAATCCTTAGGTAACGCGTTTACGCTGTTTAAATAGAGGACCTATTCGGAGATGGACTTGCCCTGGCGGAATAGGACGTGCTTACCCTTATGGAGCACCTACATGTAACATTACTCATGTTTCGTTTCGTTTGTTTGTTTTGTTTTTTTATGTTATGTAGTAAGGTTTCAAGTGTTTTGCCGATAGTTACACACGATTGAATGACAAATATAAGACATTATTTTCGTACTGGCAAAATATGTTATTTTATGACAGCTTCATGTATAAGCAAGCTTATTTCTTTTAAATCAGACATTATTTTGTTAGCAAAATTAACCGTAAACAAGCATAATATGAATTATGTAAAATGTCTGACTGAAAAGACAGCGAGACTGTATCGTCCTTTTTTCGCGCACCTACCTGATAAAATCTCCCGGAAGCCTTCTAGCTAGGAGTCAATTAAATATATTTCATTTAGAACTGTTTAGATATGATCATTCACACCCAACTTTATGTATTTATTGTGTTTTACAGATGAACCGGTCCTGGACCTAGTACAGTTGTACATTTTGAGCATAGATTCTGTCAGTGATTCTGATATGGTAAATTCTCTGTTTCTAATCAATCAAATTTAAAGTATTTTAAATCAAAGATCATTCAACTAAGTTGACATTGACAGGAAATAAGCTGTTTTTTACGCAATTTTTTTTTATACTGTATACAGGTTAAGTTGAAATATTCCGAGTGTATAAGAGCAAAGACAACTTCGTTGTATATATTTGAATTTTATTTCAACAATCAAAGAAGATTAAATTTGTCTTTTTTTTTCAGGAATACACCTTATTTCTGATTCTCCGCCAGAAATGGTACGACAAACGGCTTCAGTATGATCCGATACCGGGTCTCAGAGCATTAGAACTGGATCCCAAAGCAATGAACAACGTATGGGTACCAGATCTGTATTTTCAGAACGAGAAAAGAGCGCATTTCCATGAACTTACCACTCCAAACAAGCTGCTTCATATCTATAGCGACGGATTGGTCATACATACCATGAGGTACACGGGTATAATGTTACTATGATATGTACGTAAATTTTTTGTGGCGATTGTTTTCGTGGTCTAAAAGTAAATAAGTATGGCATTGCGCTAAATGCATTGTATTATAGTAACATTGAATAGTGTCTTTCCTGAACATACAATACACACACTCATATTCCAATGTGATATTACATCAGCTTGCTAGTAAACATACTATTTTACAACAAAGCTACAATGTAAAACATTAGCTTAATGTATTATTTATTTTACTAGTATACAATGTAGTAAGCTTAAGATAATTTCGCAACTATTACCGATTTTGCACGCACGGTAAGCTACCTGAATATGTTTAAAAGCCTATCTGTTGAGATTATTAATATTTTAGTACTTACGTTTCATGGGACAAGAAAAAAGAGATTTAGAATAAATCTTCTCAACATTCAGTTTACTTTTAATTGTTTATACCACTTCAATTTTTTGTAGACTGTCTGTGACTTTGTCATGCCAGATGAATTTATTGAAGTATCCTCTAGACGTTCAGATATGTTCAATGAATATTGAAAGCTGTAAGTGATAGATACTGATATTTAAAAGAATCAAGGTGTATATCTTCAGTACAAACCAGTGGCGAGAATATTTTATTCAAACGTGGAGCTGTCGTGTAAAGCCTTGAGTCTTACTTAATTCAAGTCTGGAGCTAAAACAAAACAAACAAAAACAAAAAAACAAAAAAAAAGACGAACAAAACTAAAATGAAAAAAAAATAATAACTGCGTTTTTGTTTGAATGTCAAACTTTTGTGCGTTTGACTGACCTCCGTTCCAATTATAATTAGCAATATTTGTAAAATGGTTGTCGCTCTTGTTGTTTGTTTGTTTTTGTCTTGTTTTGGTTTGTATTTTAGAGGGATGAAAGTCTTTTTTTCTCGAATACACAGATATGAATACAAAAAGGGCTATCGTAACGCTACTAAGACAATATATATATATATGTCTGAAAAATTCCCAACGGTGTTATAACTGTCAGATTTGCGATGCAAAATTTTTTGTCGTTCCCTCCGCGGGACTCGAACTCGTACCGCTGTGACATCTATGGCAACAACGCCTGCACTAAGTCCAGCGCCCTAGACCACTCGGCCAGCTAGGCTATATAAAAATATAGCTTTCGCTGGCCGGGTCATTCCTCCTCGTAGGATTAATATATTTGCTATATTTTATTCAGTTTCATTGTTAGTGTTGTACAACAAAGCTAACAATGGGGAAGGTAAGCAATTAGGACGTGTACAATGTAATTGTAATGCAGTCATTAACAAATAAATGCTTAAGACAGATTTGGTTGTGGTTCTTATATAAATAGTATTTCTCACAGCTATGATTCCAATCGTTATAAACTTTGCTCATCTACATGTTTGTCTGGACAACTAGAAGTAAACCTACACTACGTAGATGTTTGTTTTTGGTATCTTTTTATATAGACGGTTACAGCACTGATAGATTAATATTCCGATGGAATGAAGTTCCGGTAGAGTTAGCAGCTAATATGTCTCTGCCAAAGTTCTTCCTTGGTGACATCACAACATCGGTTTGTGACAGACTTTATACTGGTGGTGAGTATATGTACATTTTGTGCAATAATTACGAGTACTTTAAGCCACTTAGCTTTATTTACATGTACAAAAACACTTTTTTTACATTTACCTTATTAATTTTAAAAGCGATAAATACTATCTATCCTAACCAACTTTGTGCCATGGGTAAATGCCAATGCAAAACAAATATATGTTCGTTCAGTGCCACAGTGCCAGTTTGGACCAACTTATAAATGGATGACTGAAATTTCATTATCAAGGATATCCAATGCAAAATCGTTATGAACGTTTTTATTGAGTTAAAGTCTTATTTATTCAGATTTAAGCTATGTTATGATTTAAAAACAAAATAGAAACGAAATGGTGAGTGCAAATCTAAAACCTTGCTACATTTTGTAAATCTGAAATAAAGCTGAATGTTTCTATTGTATATTTATCTGCAGTGGAATATACTTGTATCACTATGGATATACTTTTCACTAGACAATACGAGTTCCATTTACTCCAAGAGTTCATACCAAGTGCAATAATTGTCATGCTATCCTGGGTCTCATTTTGGATAAGCCTGGACGCCGTTCCAGCAAGGATTTCTATTGGTTTATTATCAGTACTTACCATGACAACACAAAGTTCAAGTTCACGTGCTAACCTCCCGGAAGTTTCCTATATCAAACTTATTGACGTCTGGATGAGTGGATGTATGCTATTTGTATTCGCAGCATTACTTGAATACGCCTTGGTGAATGTGTATGATAGAAAACATAAACGGAGGGACAAGTACCAGCAATCCAACGGATTCAAAAAAGAGGTATTTACAACAAATCTGGTTCTAGATGTAAATCTGTACAGCTTTATTTATAGACACATAAATTTTTTAAACATATTTGTAATTAATGTACATGTCACTCCCATTCCGATGTCAAATGAGATAAACATTGGTTGTTACAGTCTACAACATTAACATATTCACCTTCGCAGAGACAACATGTTTTTCGAAGGCTACTATGTGTTTTCTTCAACTTTAATTTCATACAAAATGTTTAGTGTGTTCAAAAACACTTTATAAGCTTGTGTTTAAAAACATAATAATTCTAAGAACTTTAAAGAGTAGATCATTATAATGAACGGGGTCGTTCGTCTGTGGAATGTGAAGCTCTTTGTCATAGTTTCATTAAATAAAATCATGTGCGTACGAGAAAATGACCAACAATTTTAAATAGCGGGGGATCTCTGTATTCAAAAATGGCATGTAGTTGTTTCAAATCCATATATACTACTACTATACGTTCGCATTTAAGTGAAGTGAACATTCGAACATTTATATTTAAACGCTGCTGAGGGAAAGCGGGTAAAAGTACATGACTATACATAATATGTACCTTAATTATAATATGTACCTTAATTATCATAGCCGAACACAATTACTTAATGATAGATACTTCTACTGATTGATTGTTGGGGTTTAACGCCCGAGCAGCAATATTTCAGCTGTATTCAGGCGATGAACATGAAGTGAATGATAAAATGAACATGAAATTATGATGAAATGAAAAATGGGATGGGGCACAAGGATAATAGGATCGACAAATTTTGATTGCCACTGGGAATAGGGAGAAGTGGTCGGGCAATTTAGCATCCTGTGGCGGAGCCCTATGGTTCCTACTCCGGGAGAATACCACAGTAGGGTTCTTTAACGTGCGAGGAACATGGCATCTTTCCCAACACGATGCACCACTATGGCTTGCGGTCAGGTTTTCCGTATTATAGCCTGACAACCCCAGCAAGGACAGTCAGGGTTGTACTGCCCATAAATCAAAGTCGTTACCGTGATCTGATCATTGTTGATTGACCAGAACACCCTCTATTTATCATCGATATTCTACCTCTTTAATCGAACTTGACATTAAACGAGCAGCATGTTGGGTGCTTTACACGAAGTAAGAACTACTAGCCCTTCCGGTACCACTTGGTTTTAGTGGGGTCCGTGTTGTTCGTTTCTGTTTATTTCGGTTGCGAGTGTGTGTTTTTCTGTTCTTCTTGTCGTGTTGTTGGCTTTTTTGTCCTTGGATTTCCTCGTTTGAACCTTTGCTATATTTGTTTCTTCTTGTACATTCATTGTAGATAAGTATCATTAACATCCTGCCCAACCAGTAAAGTTGGATCAAAATAGAAATGAAGAATGAGCTATACAAATAAAGACGGATGTTAACCTCCATCAATTTTTTAGGGTGCCCTATACAGTTACTTTCGGGCTCATTGTTTCGTACACAAAACTGACCCGGCCTAATTTGGTAAAAATAAACTCAAAATATAGTTAAACAGATGCGATACAGTTTTACGTGCTTGGTTAAGTGTAATTTAAATTGAAAAAATGTATCCGGAATGTCTTAGGCGTGCTTTTTATTGCGAAAATGCATAGACAAGGGTGACTTTTATTATCTTTTAAATTTTACCACCTGATTGATTTCAAATTTAGTGTGCGGCTTTATATAGATGGGGCATATGTTGTACGCAATTTTGATGACTCTACGATATCAACTCCCTGTTTCGCGAATCTTTGCCATTTTGACTATATTGAATAATAGAGCAAACTTCCGCCACAAAAATTTGAGCTCTCAGTGGATGGATTCATTTAAAATCTGGTGTGTGGCTTCATATAGATGTGGCATATGCTTGAAGCAATTCTGGTTGTTCTTTCTTCGTTATCAGCTTCCTATTCGAGTGGGGGTATGCAAAGCACGACAACACGTGCCATTGTATTTGACTGTTAATTTTAGTGGGGCATCCCTGGTTCGTACTATAACAGTAATATTTTTACTCGGAAGTCATGTGACTTCTGAGGCTTAAAACATCTGGCGGATGAATATTAAAATGTATCAAATTGATTATTTCGTATAAATACATTGCATGTTTTTACAGTTACTGTATACGATTGAAATTATATTTTACATAATTGATTGTCAAAGAAAAATTCAAATACATACATAGAAGTTTGAATTGTATTTTATTAATGCCTTTGATATCCATACATGGATTCCACGTGATTGGCTACGTTTTAACCTAAAATAGGTTGTCAAGATAATACATTGAGAAACAAATAAAAAACGAAATGATAAGAAAAAAAAAGAAAACGAAATTTAAATTGAAATTTTGAATAATCAGTATTGTGTGTAAAATACCTATAAATATCTCATGACCTCCGAGGTTCAACGCCACAGGCGCTTTGATTTTCAGTATGTTGTCATGGCATCGGATTTTTATGAAGGTATTCTCTGATGCACTTATAAATTACTTGAACCTCCACACACCAATGATAAGAAAAAATATGTACTCAAGCTTTTTAGAAGCATTCCTTCATTCGTGAAAACCTCAAATACTTGGTGTATGCGTTTATTTTGTTCATTTTTGATATTTTCTCGGTTTCTTTATCAGAAAACATGTAATCCAAGTATTTCAAATTGGATGTAACAGATCATCGTTATTATTCAAAGTAAACATGACACAAGCTTCAGCTAAAACTAGTATCCCATTTTCCGACGCTAAGGGTAACGAGAGATTGTCTTAATTTGGAAACAAAGTGTGCAATTTTATAGTAGATTCCTATGAATCATCGGGCTATTCCTTGTTTCATCACAATCAGTTATCTTTGAATCAGAAGATCGAATCTGTTATAAGTCTGTTAACTCCAGTCCATTTAATAGTGCAATTATTCATAGTTCTTTAAAGTCATTACAGGGGACTATTTATGATTTGTCTAGCGTCTTCCCGAAACGTGAAACGTTGATACATTTTTGACAATGATAGCCCCAAAAAATTAGCATTTTAAAATTATTTTTTAAAAAAGATTGCAAATTAACCCATTTTCATGATGTCACTTCCTAATTTTTCATTTTAAGTGCATTCTAAATGCATTTTCATGGATGAATTTGCACCCTTGTGCAAATTTACATGCCTGCAAATTAATTTGCAAACGTGCAAAGTTTGTCTTGAGAACGAGGCATATTTTTTTCCACATCGACATGTCGTAAATTACGCCCTTAAAGGTGAGTTTGTAAATACATTTGCCTCGACGAAGAAGAACCCCTCAGAACAGGAAAACAATTATTGAAAAGCAAATATTGAAAATGTCAACTTGAATGAAACACTATTTACCGCTACTTCCTGTGATTCTAAAAAAGACTAACGCTCTTTCAATCCTGAGCCCGGAAACGCAATATAAATATACATATCCGGTTTTGATTAGATTTGACTTCATCAAACCCCTCAATCAAAATCATATAGCTTCTATTTTTTATATAATTGTCACATTTCAGATGAAACGTACTGACGATCGCTTGAAATCCTGGATTACGTGTTTTCTTTAGAAAACTGAGAAAAAATTTATAATAACATAGCACAAAAATATCAACCATGCAAGTTTTTTCACGAATAATTGAAAAGCAGTATCTAACGTACTTGAATCTCACATAATGAAATACGATTGATTGATTGATTGATTGATTGATTTTTGGTGTTTAACGCCAAAGCAGCGATATTTCAGCTATATCCTGGCGATGAATAGAAATGGATGATAAAATGAACATGAAAAATGGGATAGGACAAAAGGATACTAGGGTCGCCGATTTTTTTATTACCACTGGTAATAGGGAGAGGGGGTAATTTAGCCTCCTGCGACTGAGTGACAACGTTCTTATTCCTAACGAATACCACAGTAGGATTCTTGAACGTGCAATTAAAGAATGTGGCATCTTTACATTCTTAACACAGTGCACCACTATGGTTTGCGGTCAGGTTTTCAGTGTTACGGCCTGACGACCCCAGCATTTGGCATGCCAGTGTTGCCCCAGTCCACCACTTAGGGCACACAATCCAGTTGCTCTGTGGGCAGAATGCCCTAGCCCCAGCCAGGGTTCTGAGCACTATTTAGTCGCCTTTAAATTTACGATAACCTAAGCGCTGCTACAGGCTTATTCTTTTGACACCCGGACCTGCACGACCGGGGCTTATGAAAACGACAACTGCAAATATAAGCCTGTTAATTTAATTTTTATTCCAGGCCTACAGAAAATTGCAATCTACTAGCATCTGTCATAAACACGTACTATTTGTACCGTATAAGCCTCGATCGTTGTTACCAAAATTCAACGTATTCTAACTAAATGGATTTGAATGATATTGCATGTACGGTCAAGTTCAATGTTAAAACTTTTAAAAAAAAATATTGTGTCAGCTTAGGCTTTGCCGTTTCATTTTCACAGTCATCATGATTATTTCATGTAACTATCTAAGTATATGATTCAATTGTGCAAAATAGCTCACACAAATTGTCCTCTTTTTCAGAGATCGAAGACTATAGATAATGATTGTTCCTGTTTGAACGTTACAGAGAGAGCCAGGATGATTGACAAAGTTTCGCGTGTCATATTTCCCGTGGCTTTTGCTGCTTTCAATATCGTGTTTTGGTCAGTTTATCTCACGTGGGAACCAGTCAGTGAAACATAATATTAAATAAACAAATTTATATTACAAGTTAAAGGGATATGTAAATTTGGATTTGACACATGTAAATACAATTTATATGCAGTAATGTAATATAACACATCGTAGTTTTTAAGGGTGTTTTTCCCTATCTTTTTACCATACATTTAATGCCGAACTCCATAAAACATGCACAAGTATCTATTCATACAATTACTTAAAAAAAACTAGGATTTTTGTTTGCATTTTATGATTCATTCTTTAAATGAGCTATTATTTTGCATTAAAAAGTATTCAGTAGTGAAAAGACAACTTCTACCGCCCCGGAAACAACAAATAACCATAAAACACCCTAAGTATTAGCATTATAAATTAATCTACAAAGTATTGAAAGTGTGCATTATGTTGTCTTCGATTTCTACCTATTTTGCCACCAAATTATTCCTCGGTGTACTGAATCAGTTAACATCGATTGCTTCTATTTTTACCTCAAATCGGCGTCAAATGCATAACATCGTAAGAATTGGGATATATTATTACTTCAAACGTATCTAAACATAATAAGCTTTGCTAGTGTAAATACAGTGAGACGACGGGTCAATCATTTGCATTAAAATGTGTCGTAACATCATGCAAGGATGAATCATATTTTTGTTGTCTGATTTTTTATTCACTTTATTAGCATTAACCGATTCGCATACGCTTATGCTCTAAACTAACATATTCATACAATTCATCTTGAAGATTGTGTAATTTTCATAGTGAGTGTACATTCATGGGTCTCTAGAATAACAATATAAATGAATAAACACTAAACTGTCCAAAATCCTAATTTTCATTTGCCAAGCTAAGGTTGAACTATATAGTTAGGTCGTTTTTGAAAATTATTCTCATTTTGTTGATAAAGCTGCTTTGGGGCAGTCGTAACATTAATTTCAAGTGTTTTTTTTTGTTTTTTTTTGTTTTGTTTTTGTTTTGTTTTTGTTTTTTTTGTTTTGTTTTTGTTTTGTTTTTGTTTTGTTTTTTGTTTTTTGGTTTTTTTTCATGAAAAGTATATAATTATTTTTTTTCTAATCCTAGATTAATTGTTAAAAAGGAGGATCTGGTCGTGAACGTTCATGTTTACTATCTTTTCAGTTATGGCTAAATTTCTTGTTGTTACACATGCCTACAAATACGTTTCTTATTGTCTTGTTGTATATTTGAATTGGGAAACGGTTTATGTAATATTGTTATTTTGAGACCGTGAATTAAGTTTAAAATTATAGCATATCCGGTATGGCTTAAAGGGATATAGAATTTTGCTTGAATACTGGGGATTTTTTCGATTTAAATAAATTCCACTCCGTAAGATGATTTTTTGGAAGACATCAGGGAATATGCAATACTGTCGTAAAATTGAATGCCGCTATTTGCGGTGTTCATTCAATGGATACGATATATTCTGGTCAAAACCGTAAAGGAAATGAGATTGTGGAACCCCCTCACAAAGCTCCATGCATTGCATGAACTACAATGCCACTCGGGTTCGTACATGTATAGTTCTCTTGTGTGTAAGGATGATATTAACATTCAAGCTTATGCATACTTTTACAATATTCAAACTTAATATATATAGCTTTTAATGACTATTTCAGACTTTATGTTGAGTGATACGCTTGGTTTTCAGAGTATCTAAAAATGCATTTCGCTGTCAAATTTGAATCGCAAAGACATGACAACAAACAGTTCTATAGAAAGGACGAACTTATAAAGCATCTTCTTTTATTAAATGAAGATGAAAATTGTATATGTCACATACTGAAAGACGAAGGGTGCATTGGCAAAGCATAAACACAACCATCGCTAAGAAGAAGGCATGTAATAAATCCCTTTATCAAAAATCGCAAATATCCCCATACACATTTTTGACTGTATACCATGTCCCCAATTTCAAAATAAAGTTTTGTTCAGCGATTTCGAGTCAAATTAATGATCAAGCTTATGGGGTTAAGCAGGGTTGTATTCTTTCACCCGTGCCTTTCTCTATTCTTATGATCTACCTTATGTAGATGTAAATGGTGTGTTCCCATTTTGCCTTAGCTGTGAATAACAGGTGTAAGTGTGAATTACGAAAATATAGATGTGAAACCATCTTTCAAATTAATTAACTGTCTACTATTCGCAGATGAATTTATTTTAACTGCTGAGTTCCCAAGATATCTTCGGACAATATTTCAAATCTTGCGAGAATTTTCCACAAAAAATTTAAGTCAAGTAAAGATTTGGCAGAGGGTTGGTACTAAAGGGACAAATAATCAACCATACATGAATGATAACGACTTCCGAGCATCTAAAGCCATTCTACTGAAAATATATTTAAACAGAATAATTATGTCCGAACACGATATATGCAATCTTTGTAGTGCAGGGTGAGCGAGGGCCTAGACCATGTTTTTTTTATTGCCCATCGTATAGCAATATACGCCTGAAATGTACAAGAATGATGAGAGCAATTTAAACTCCCTTTTGTAGATCTGCTGCCCTTAGCTACGATGCAGTTCCTGTTTGTTAAAATGATGATTTTTATGTATCTTTGATCCATCAGTTTTGCGTTCATCGAACTGTTTTGTAATTGATTATTTGTTTATCATATTATTTTAAGCTTTATTCAATTTATGTTCCAATTGGAATAAAGAAAATAAATCGCAAATCGGAGTGGAATGCATTTTTAATTGAAATCAACAAAACCTTCAGATTTGCAGGAAAATTTCTTTTCCAATATTCGCCCTACAGATCGTTTCCCATATCATGTGAAGTGAAATCCCTTTCATCTACATTGTATATTTAACCATGACAAATGTGAAGTAAAATCATGAATGTTCAAGATCAAACCATGCATCTTTTAACAATATTGTTTTATGAGAGCGTTGCTGTCGAGTCTTTATTAGACAAGATGGTGGATAAACAATACGTTCAGTGCAAAATTCTCGTAGCAAAAATAAATATGGGATTGAAATATTTGTACATGTACACCTAATATATTTATGCTGACAATTGATTCGTAGATCAAGGAGTCAAATATGTTATATATACATGTAAGTCCTTGCGTAGATGTACCCGAAAATAACATGTAGTGTTGATGAGTTGGAGAGCATTTGCCCATTTATAGCGTTTAACAGTCCTGGTAACCTTTTTCTGAATCTTCGAGGATGATTCTTACGTGGAAACCAATAGCCAATCAAGAGATTTTCAAAATGCAAAAGGGGGTGGGGGGGGGGCAAATTTTCACCAAAGAGAAATTTGCACAAATAATAATACGATGCTTAATAATTTTGTTCATGTGGTCTGTCAGTCCGGGAAAAAAATTGAAGTTCTCCGCTCTTTTTTTCTAAATAAATTCAGATATTGAGCTGATTTTTGGTATGTGAGTCTACCATCATGAGTTACAGTTCAAGTACAGGTTTCGTTCTGCTTCGCTGATTTTTTGTCCGTGTTAAGGCTCTTACATTTACCGAAATGTTTGTTCACACATTGGGAACATAAAATTTCTATCAATTTCGTTTATTTTTAGTAGTCACTTGGTAAATCTGTTTCGAAACGTTCCACAAGGTATCGGTACTATGTAACCGCCTTATACACCTCAACTGGTCCTTCCATCCTGTTCTCCTCCGTGTATAAATTTGCTAGTTCGTAAATATTGTTATCGCATCGTAAATATTAAGTCTTGCAATACGTTAAACATGTTTCTACATCATGAAAGTTAGCGTCTTTTGACTGATCTGAAAGCCCATCAAAGTTAGGTATAGTACGTTGGTAGAACATGAATGGTCGACCCAAAATGCAACCTTCGGCATTATTTTTCCTGATTGTTTTTTCTTTCTGTAGTAGGGTTGGGGCACTAGGCCAAACAAAAATCAACTGCTCACTATATGTATAACTACATTTATTGGTTCGAGCACTTTCCGTCAATTTCGGACATACAAGAAAGAAAAAAAAAACACCCTGTAATATGATAATGACAATAAGCTACATATATGGAAAGTGTAATAATAATAATAATAACCATAATAAATTAATAACACATAAAAGTACTCACACCTTAAAGCGCATAGCAGAGTTCGCTTAGAAGAACCGGGCACTGCATTTAAAAAGAAAATAGATATTTGCGTCTTGTAAGTAGTGCATGTATCTACATTGCAAAATGAATATAGTACATTTTGCTAACTTTAAACTGATTCTCAAAAATACAGATAAACTACTAAATCAATTATGCACTGTTCCAGAATTCATATTACAGTATACGAATTGCTTATATAACTACGCAGTTCAAAATATAGAAAATATAAAACAATTATTCTGTTAAAATAACTTAGCAATTAAAGTATACCTTGTAAGTTTGTACAAAGGCTTTTTGTACGTCTGGAATAAACAGGTATCAAACAGTCATACCTACAGTACAACATACGAATCATAAATACCTTTATCAGAAATAGTGCTGCGGTAAAACAACGCATCAATAAATTATAAATGAATACAGTTAAGATATTTAGCACTTTACCAATGAAAAATGTACATTCGCACATATTTTAGTGAATCAGGATTTAGATATTTTTTACTTTTAAACCGCAATTGGTTTTCTTTAAAATAAATTGCTTTAAAAATCTTTTTACCAACTAGCGCTCGTCCGTTACTCACTACAATCGCACATCTGCTCAAAGCCACTCGTTCCTATACTTACGATAAATCGTGAATTTTAGAGCTAGAAAATTAGAATAATTAGTAAAGAGAATGAAAAACTAACTTGGGAATAAATGCTGAATGAGTATGCAAAATTCTACAATTCTCCCTGTAACATTAGCACATCTGATCAGCTCGACTATTGAATTCCCTCTGACAAGATTCCCGCCGAACAATTTCAATTTGAACTCAAACTAGTAAAATTCAATACCTAAACCACCTGACCAATTTCACACCTGAGCGAAACTGAAATACCTGAACTACCTGAATCTACTCCCAGTACAAATATATCTTGAATATGACACTACAATACAAATATAATATGTACTGAAATATAAAATAATTAACACAATAAAAATGCACAAGTAAGCCTATAAATATACATACATACCAAAAATACCACCTTACCACACATTCCGCCTACCTGCAAAATTGACGTCCCGTCATTACAGCTAGTGTGGATGGATGATGTCTAGAACAGAAAGAGCTGCTTCCCTGGTTAAGCCAGTCTCTCTAAACAGAGGTGTCTGTGCTAAAGATGTCAGATATTCAGCTTTCTATCGCCACTCAGGTAAACTAGACGGTACAGCTGCCATGCTGGTTTCAAACTGTCCAGGTCGAAGCCAGGCTGGTTGTCTTTGCATCCTACCAGACCGTCTGACATGCATGGGTGACGTCTGCTCTGACTCCTGAGACATATCATTATGGACGGAGTGACCATCAGTGATATCCTCAATATCATCGGAAGCGCTTCTCTGTGACTCCTCAGATTGGGCGTCCCCAATCGAGCTGGCATTGTCAACTGGTACATCCATGTTAACAGCAGGTGTCTCAGCAAGAGTTGATTCGCTGTCTACTGTCCACACGGATCCAACATCGGACTCCTCAGTTACTGTTGATTCTGTTTCATCAACTGATTCGTCTTCTGTTGACTTTGCTGTCTTTAATCTAGTTCTTGGGCGTGGCACTGGCTTTGGTTTTCCTGCAAGGTTACCCTGGTCTCTAATGTAACCCACAGGAAGTAACAAGTTTCGGAGAAGCTTCTTGATGTTTCCCTTTCCATCCTCTCGGGTGACAGCAAAGACTGGCACCTCTGGATTTGGCTGGTCTACAACAACATAAGGTGTATCTTCCCACTTGTCTGCCAACTTGTGTCGTCCGTCGAAATGGAGTATCTTCACCAGAACTCTATCACCCTTCTGGATGGCGGCACCTCTAATGCGGACATCATATCCTTCTTTCTTGGTTGCCTGTGCCTTTCTGGATGACTCCGCTGCTAGCTGATAAGCATGGGCTAATCTGTCACGTAGATCCTGTACATACTTTGTCATCGGCATCTTCTTGTCCTTGTGTAGGCCAAAAGCAAGATCCAGTGGAAGGCGAGGATATCGTCCAAACATAACAAAATATGGTGCAGCTCCTGTGGACTCATGACGAGTACAGTTATAGGACTGGACCATGGGTGCAATGTATTCCTTCCAGTTGGACTTCTGATGCGGCTCAAGGGTACCAAGCATATTCATCAAGGTCCCGTTGAATCTCTCCGACATTCCATTACCCATAGGATGGTATGGTGTTGTTCATTCCAAGTAAAACAGATAGTTCCTGAATAACTTCGCTCTCAAAATTCCGTCCTTAATCAGAATGAAGTTTCCTCGGAATGCCGTAATGGACTATGAATTGGTCGAAGAGTGCCTTTGCAGTGGTTCTTGCTGTTTCATTCTTAGTTGGAATCGCTTGAGCATATCTGGTAAAGTGGTCCGTGATAATGAGGACGTGCTCATATCCACCCTTGGAACGCTCCAACTTCAAGAAATCAATACAGACAAGCTCAAGTGGGAAACTGAATTCGACGCTGACTAAAGGTGCTCTCTGACTGTCTCTTGGTGTTTCCCGCTTGATACATCTTCCACACTGACGTATCCAGTTGTCAACTGCACTATCCATCCCTGGCCAGTAGAATCTGTCTTTGAGTAAAGATAGGGTCCTATCTTTACCTGGATGGCCCATGTCATTATGAAGTGACTGGAGAACAGTGTCTACATGTGCGGAAGGCAAAACCAGCTGTGTCTTGCGGTCATCGTTGATAATTACCTGTCGGTACAATACACCATCTTCCAGAATCAGATGATGGAATTGCTTCAATAATGGAGTTGTTGTAGGTTTCTTCCCATCACTGACATGTTGTACGAATGGCTGTATAACTGGATCCATGGTTTGTGCCTTTTTCCAGTCGATGATGTTATCTGGATATTCATCATCATTGTCATCTTCAACGACATCAGGGTTGACAGTAAGGCTCTCAACAAGTGACTTTGGTAGAATTGAGTTACAGACAGCTTGCACTGACTCCATGGAAATGGTCTCTGTCTCAATACTAGCTAAGTCGATGTCCTCTGACTGTGGCAAACGGCTAAGTCCATCTGCGTCTCCGTTCTTCCTACCAGGACGGTAAACAATGTCAAAGTTAAAAGCGGCGAGTGCAGCAAGCCATCTGTGTCCTGTTGCGTCTAGTTTGGCTGTAGTAAGTACATACGTTATGGGGTTGTTGTCAGTGAGTACTCTGAAATCGCTCCCATACAAGTATTCCTTAAACTTATCACACACCGCCCACTTCAAGGCCAGGAATTCCAACTTGTGTGGTGGGTATCGCTTCTCAGACTTAGATAGACTCCTACTGGCATAATTGATGACTCTCTTTATCCCCTCCTGTTCTTGGTACAATACAGCTCTCAAACCGACTCCTGAGGCATCTGTATGAACTTCATAGGGAAAGTCACTGCTGGCATATCCAAGAATGGGTGCGGACACAAGGAGATCCTTCAAGTACTGGAAGGCATGATCTTGCTCTGGTCCCCATTGCCATAGTTTTTGCTGATGTTTCTTTGATTTCTTGGATAGAGGTGCTGGCATCAGGTCGATTAATGGCTTACAGATTTTGCTGAAGTTACGAATGAACCGCCTGTAGTAGCCCACAAATCCTAGAAATAGGCGAACATCTTCAGGGCTGGTTGGCCTTGGCCAGTTCACTGCTTTGTTTGTCTTTTCAGGATCAACTTCCACTCCACCTTCAGACACAACATGACCCACATACTTAACTTTCCTCTTAAAGATAGAACACTTGTCAGGTGCTAACTTCATTCCATGCTGTTTGATTCTTGTGAAAACCTTGTGAAGATTGTCCAGATGTTCCTCATATGTTCTGCCAAATACGATGACATCGTCTATGAAGATACAGCAAATCTTGAGATGTAAATCAGACAAGCAGCTCTCCATCATATGCAGGTAAGTAGCTGGCGAATTTGTCAAACCAAACGGCATTCTGTTGAATTCATAGAAACCCAACGGACCAACTGTGAATGCAGTTCTGTCTTTATGGTCTTCTAAGATCTCAACTTGATGATAGCCGCTCCTCATGTCTATGGTTGAGAAAAAGGTACTTCCTGCCAGAGATTCCAGCAGTTCTTCAATTCTTGGTAGACCATAACTATCCTTCTTAGTATTCTTGTTTAACAATCTGTAATCCACACACAGTCGTAGTTTGCCATTCTTCTTCCTGAATAACACCACTGGAGATGCCCAAGGACTATGAGATGGCCTGATAGTGTTGGCTGATAGCAACTGTTTAAGGTGTTGTTTGACTTCATCGTACATGGCTGGTGGAACTCGACGGAAACGTTGCTTGAAAGGCTTGTCATCCAATAAGTCTATCCTATGCTTCGGTGTTACCAATGTGAATGTCGTCTTTGGCAAAAATACTCTCATACGATTTGATCAACTGCATGCCCCTCTCAAGTTGCTCTGATGTTAAGTCACTTTTGATGATCTCTATCTTGTCCAAAACTGATGTAGTGGATGGTATGACTGGTGCAGATTCCTGATGTTGAGATTCAATTGTGACTGGTTGGATCTCGCACAAGACTGCTTTCGGATTTATAGTGATGGTTCTTGTTGCCACATTTGCAATCTGCACATTTACTGTTCCTGTGTCCTTATATCTGTATTCGATCAAGCTTGGTTCAATATCTAGATCTTTGTAATTGGGCTGGTTTTTGGATGAGACCAACATGGCTGGAGTGGTACTGTATGGTATATCTCTATTTACATATCCTGGAATCCTTATTGTTGTAATAGGTCCAATGGTAACTGGTCGATTTACAGCATTCTTGATGACAGCTAAGGTATTATGGTGTTGTGCAAGTTCTTTCTCTCTAAGTGTAATAGCTCGAAAAGTCAAATAACATGGCGATGTAAGATCGGATCTCTGTAAGTACTTATCTCCATGTTGTTGTTGAAGTGTTCCCATAATGTGGTGAAGGATGTTGGTTCCGACTAACATTGGAATATGATTATTGTAGTTGCTATCGGGAACAATTAAAAGAATACATGGATGGATCTCCTTCTGATGTGGTAACTGTAACCCAGCTTCAATATAGCCCTCATATGGAAGTTGCTGTCCATCTGCACATTCAATGTCCAGTAGAGTTGTAAGTTTTTGCAATGGTATGGCTGCTAAATTGTTCCTATAGTAAGTACGGCGTAAAGTTGAAACTGTTGAACCAGTGTCTAGTAGACTCTTTACATTCAAACTATTAAGTACAACCTCAGTCTCTGTTGAATGTCCAAACAAACCTGGTGGAATTGATGAAGGACCTTGTACTGTGGTTACTGCACATAAGCCTATCGATGGTACTGCTCCATAAGCTTCTTCTCGTTTAAATATTGTTGATCCTTGTCTAGAACAGCAGTGCAACCCTTCTTAATATGACCACATTTTCCACATCTAAAGCACTTGGTTTCTTGGGTTATTGGTCTGCTCTTGGTCTGATCTTGTGACGATTGATCTTGTTGTGGCTGATCCTGATATCTTTGTCTCTGATGCTCATCTTGTTGTATCCTCCTGTTCTGTCTATAACCTCTACCCCTTCTGCTGAATTGAGTTTCCCATCTATCCATTCCAGTAGTGAGTTGGTGAATGAGTCCCTTAAATTCATCCATCTGGGTTTGTTGAATGGGCTCTGATGATCTGGCAACTTTCGCAGTGTGTGGCTTGGTGTTGTTCTTTCTGTCATCATGATCTTTCTCTATATGTCGCAAAGCAACTCTCAACTCATCAAAGTCTTTTATAGAATCGAACTTGTGTCCTGAGATGTTCTATCAGCTCTGTCTTCAAACCAGTCCATAACATAGAGTGTAGCATGGTGTTTTTGTCTTTCTTATTAATTATTCCCTTCTCAACTGCTCGACCTATGATGGCTTCGAGTCTGCAACTCCACCTAGTAACTGACTCATCCTCAGCTTGTCTGGCACGGTAGAACTGTGCAAGCAAATCTTCTTTTCAACATCTCCATAAATGCTGTCTAACTTGTGGATAATATCTGGAACGGAAGCATTTTGACCAAGGTGCATCGCTATGACCCCTGCGTCTCCTTTCAATGATCTCCTGACGGCGTAGCTTATGTTTTCATGGTCGTACAACGTATCTGCCATAAGTCCAGTAACCTCGTATCGCCATAACTCATAACTCGTCTCTCCTTTGTTGTTACTACCAGAGAAATTATAGATTCTGGGTGGTTCTCTAAACTTAGCATGGGTCTTCTGCGTTCGTTCTTCAGTTTTAGTGTCAGACTCAACTTCAGTCATTGGTATTACCCCTCCGCTTGTTGCTAAATAACTCTTCATCCAGTCCTTTAAAGCCTCTGGGGTGTCACCTTTAGGTAAATCTCTCATCTCTTTCTTCAGAAGCTGGAGTAAGGCAAAATCTTCTATGGATACTTCTGGTTCCTCGGCATCAGTGTCAGCCATAGCGGCAATGTATAAGTCTCAGAAATGGCTGCCGTCAACAGGACATGGTAGGTTGAAAAATATCCGTCGGAATTTTCGGGATTTAAGCTGGAAAACATGAATGCTACATAAAGAAACTTTCTGTAACATTAATACTTATGTAGATGTACATTACAATTGATATTCAGCTGATTGTTTGATACACTAACTTTTTGAAGTGAACTCGATAGTGAGCTCGGACTCACAAACAACAACAACAATAACAAAAACATAAACAAACATGGACGCCCCCATACATGATCCGCCTTTCATTACACAGTCACAACCCAACCCAACTTCGACTACTGGTTTCGATTCTCTTGATTCTACTGACCCTATAAATAACAAACGGCCTAGTCCAGAAAGTCCCGAAGGTTTGCCTGCAACAGAAAAGCAGACACAGCGACAAATCCGGAGACGCAACTCCTTTGGTGATATGACAGAGCTGAAACCACTTACAAAGAAGCAATTAGCCGCTCAGAAAAACCTCGTTGACAAAGTCCTAGAGATATTATCTAGTCCCGAGGTGCTTGACTCTATCATCCCTGTGTTAGCCAGTAAAATCGGCCAGTCATTATCAACCATGATTGAGCAACAAGTAAATGAACGGGTACAAGCAGAAACAAAATCACTGCGAGAAGAACTAGCGAAACAAAGCGCTGATATTAAACACAATGAGACTAAAATTTGCAAGCAGTTTATAGAAATCTCCCATCTTGAAAGGGTGACAAGGGAGAGTATTACTGCTGTCAAGGAGCGCGAAAGGGACATTGATGCTTTGTATCAGAAAATAGCTGACTTGGAATATAGATTGGAAAACCAAGAACAGTATTCCCGTAGAACAAGCCTCCGATTTCACAATGTACCCGTGCCCATTGGTGATGACGGAAAAATCACACATCCAGTAAATACCGACCAACTCATATTAGATATATGCAACCAGAAAATGAAGCTGAACATCCAACTTCAGGACATAGGTCGGACACACGTCATCGGTAAAGTGCGCAATGGTAAATCGCAGGTGATTGTCAGATTCATATCCTATAGGACTAGGCATCTGGTGTACTCCAATAAAAAAGCACTGAAAAATGACTCTAACGGTACATTCATTTCTGAAAATTTGACGCAGTTCAGAACAAGTCTAGTCAAGAGGATTGCCAAGATTAAAAATGACAATCAGATAGAGGCCTACTGGACCTTCGATGGCAGAATATTTGTCAAGCGTACAGTAGATAGTACAAAGCTTATTATAAACTGTCATGACGATATCTCCAACCTAGAGCGAAGGATCCGGGAGCAACCACCGTCATAAAGTGTCTGGAATGATGACCAGAATAGCAATGATGGTGTAGAATAACTTAGTTATTATAAACAATAAATTTGTAGAAACTTAATAAACTTTTGCCAAATTAACAATTCATAACTGTCAACCAAATACTTTCTTTGTTTGTGTACTCTTTATGTTATAATATTAGAACTGTGTATTGGGTTCTAAAATATCCACGTCAAAGTGAAACACGTGATCTTTCATTGTTATTGTTACCTGGTTATTGATACTCACCTGTTCCACCATAGGGTTTTTCCTGTTGCTAAATTTAGAATAGACCACTTACCTTGACTAGAAAATTTCACATGTGTGATTAAAAGATGTTCATTTTCTCATTGTTTTTCCTCGACAACTTCATAAATTCTCTGGACTTTATGATTAATTATAAAAACGATTTCAAGAGTTAAATCTTTTCCGGCGAATCAAAAAGTAGTTGATTTCGTTTTGGAATAATTTCATTAACCAGGTTTTATAATCTTAATACCAATATCTTGCTTGTAGACACTTAAAAAAAAACAGTAGTTATTTAATATATTGTATATAATAAGTACCACGTGTATATCATTCATTTCTGCTATTTAAAATCAAAACAAATGCTGCTTGATGTGTATGAATGAAATATAATGTCATTTGAATTCAAAATATCATGGTATTGCTTTCAAAATTACTCATGATACCCGAATAATTCATTTTGTTTGTGTTTTGTAGTTACTGTAGTCCGTGTTCAGAATTATTCTAAAATATATTTTTATATTGTAGTTTATGTATTTTCCATCGTAATGTATTTTGTACTTTGTTTTGATTTTGGATTGCTGCTAGGCCTGAAGAACTGTAATACATGTCCTAGACCTCTGCTGTTGCAGTTCTGCGGATCTGTCAATCCTGACAAAACCATCCAATGGGTACGATGTGCATTGTGATGGATATATCTCTGCAATTATTTAGAATGATGTTTTATATCTAAATTTACTAAATACAAGTACATGTAGTTATACAAATTTTCAGCTTTTATGATTTACCATATTTTAATGCATTTCTGTGTTCGTGAAAATCTCTCAAAATGATCCCTAAATTCCCCAATGAAATGATATTTGTCTTTTACCTGTATATGTCTCCATATCTTGTGTTTTATATTGTTTCTCTTTGTACATTTTTATATCTGTTTATCTTTTCTCTTGGTGATGATGATTTGATACGGGTTACACTTTATAACCATGGCTGTACTGTGGTAACTTACCTTATATCTGTCCCTGTATTAGATGATGGGTAGTGACCTTAGTACTTACAGGGCAGCCATTGGTATATTCAACAACAGAAGATTTGTCAAATCTGGGCCACTAAAACCGTCAAAATCCACCTTCTTTGAATTGTTGTGTATTAATCTAAAATGTACATTTCTCGTCGTCAATCTGTCCATCCTGCAGTCAGTTAATCCTAATATTGACATTGTTTTTCTGCTTTTTGTACTCCATTTTATTTTGATCATCGGTAACATAGAGATGAACCCTGGTCCAGGATCATCTACTAGGTCATCGGTCACCGACAACTCACTATCGATATGTAACATCAATATCCGAAGTATCAGAAACAAACTTAATTTCTTAAACTTGTTTTGTGAAGATTTTGATATTATTTTCCATCACAGAAACACACTTAGATCCAAACATTAAGGACGAAGAAATCCATTTAGAATCATTTTCTAAATCCATTCATCGAAAAGATAGAAATGCGTTCGGTGGCGGTATCTTGATATTAACCAAGGAAAATATCCATGTAAAACGAATGAATATGTTGGAAAATGATGTTGATGAAACTATCTGGGTCGAAATTAGTGCAAAGGGTCAAAAATTTCTATTATGTAATGTTTATCGTCCACCAGGTACAGATTCGGAATTTTACACGCGCTTGAACCACTCGATAGGTACAAGTTACCTATACAGTCACGGTTTAGTGATCTGTGGAGATTTAAATACGGATTTACTTGTCAGAGAAAATAATAGACTTCTCGACACAATGAATCTGTTTAATCTCCCTAATGTGATCAAGAAAGCAACAAGAGTAACTGACCAACGTAGATCTTTATTAGACCCTATACTTATTAGTGATACATTGTCGTACAGCTTTTCTGATGTTTTTGATGTTCCGAGATCAATATCGGACCACGATGCAGCTGTAGTATACCTACTGTGCCCACATAAAGAATCCGTAGCCTTTAAAAGACATATTTGGTTGTATGATAAAACGAATAAAGAAAAGTTTTCAGCTGATTTACAGGCTCTGGATTGGAATGCCCTCCTTCCCGACGGTACAGATGTAGATCAAATGACTGATATATTTACAGAAACATTTCTGGCCGTCGCGGGGAGGTCCATTCCAACTAGGGAATTTACCATCAGACGAAATGACAAATCGTGGTTTAATAACAAATTAAGAAGGGAAATAAGAAAACGTGACCGTTTACGGAAAAGGGCATTAAAATCAAAAACCGACGATGACATTCTTAAGTACAAGAGGCAGAGAAATAGAGTAAATAATCTTAAAAAATCAGCAAAAGAAAAATTCGAAAGTAATTTGGACAATTTCATTTTAGAAAATGTTAACAACCCCAAAGCGTACTGGAAAATAATGAAAATGTTGATAAAGTCAAACAAAGGTTCCAACTCTATACCCCCACTTCAGAATATTATAAACGATCAGAATTTAAATGATATAGCATATGCAGATGACGAGAAGTGTGCATTACTAAATAAATATTTCTGTTCAATCACTAAATTGGATGAAGAAAATCATCAAGTCCCGGAATTTCAAAACCGAACAAATCATAAATTATCGGACGTACATATAGAAGAGTCTGAAATTATTGATATTATTAAGGTTCTAAAACCAAATAAAGCATCTGGACCCGATGTTATCAGTCATAAAATGCTTCAGCTGTGTCCTGATAAAATCGCTCTCCCATTGCAGAAAATTTTTAATAAATCTATTCAGCAATGCAAATTTCCTACTAGTTGGAAATTGGCAAATGTGACTGCTCTCTTCAAGAAGGGTGATACATCTTTACCATCCAATTATAGACCCATATCATTAATAAGTTGTGTTGGAAAAGTAATGGAAAAAATAATTTTCAAATATGTGTACAACCATCTTCACAGCAACAATCTCATCTACAAATATCAATCTGGTTTTCTTCCAAAACATTCGACTGTCCACCAACTACTTGAAATTTATAGTAACATCCTAAATTCACTTGAGAAAAAAGAAATTAACTGTTTTGTTTTTTGCGGTTTTTCCAAAGCTTTTGATAAAGTCTGGCATAAAGGTCTTATGTGTAAGCTAGATTCGTATGGTATATCAGGAAATCTGGTTAACTGGTTTAAAAGTTATTTATTAGACAGACGTCAAAAGGTGATTCTAAACACATCATCCTCTAACAGCTGCTCTCTGTCGGCTGGAGTTCCTCAAGGCTCGGTCCTCGGTCCTCTCCTTTTTATAATATACATAAACGATATTGCAGGGAATTTGACATCTCTGTGCAGACTGTATGCAGATGACACTTCTTTCAGTTACTCTGACTCTGATAGAGAGCAGATATTTTCTGTTATCAGTCATGATTTGGTGGAACTGGACAAATGGTCAAACAAATGGCTTATGTCATTTAATCCGGACAAAACTGAGATTATGGTATTTTCAAACATCGAAAAGCCTGATTTTAATTTCTCCTTAAACGGTACAAGCGTTCCAATCACAGATTGTCACAAACATCTTGGTGTTACATTTAGTAGCAATGCTAAATGGAACGATCACATTGAAAACGTTGTAACTAGTGTTAAAAAACACTTGAATATCTTGCGAAAGCTAAAATACCAACTTAACCGTAATACATTAGAGAAATTATACTTAGTTTACATTAGACCCATACTAGAATATGCTTCTGAAGTCTGGGATAATTGTGGGGTTTGTCTTTCGTCTAAATTAGAAAGACTTCAATTGGAAGCTGCTAGAATAGTGACAGGTTTACCTATCTTCACCAACTCAGAAAAACTCTACGGAGAAACTGGTTGGGAAAAATTAGAAGTGAGACGTAATAGGAGAAAGTTAAACATGATGTATAATATCGAACATAAAAATGCACCTGCATACCTATGCGATCTAATTCCACCTAAAATCCAGTCACTTACAAATTACCCACTTAGAAATGGAAATGACATTATGCAGCCTTTTTGTAGACTATCTGTGACAAGCGAGTCGTTTTTTCCTTCTACAATTAAAGAATGGAATAAACTCGATATCTGCACGAGAGAACTAGATTCAATTTCTAAGTTCAAGCCCGCTTTTAAAAGTAATACAAATATCTTGCAAGTTCCAAAGCATTTTTCTTTTGGTCCACGGAAACTAAATATTATTCTGACCCAGCTAAGACATTCTGTATCTTCCTTAAAGCATGACTTGCACAGAATGAATATAGTGGATGCACCTTTTTGTAGATGCGGAAGAATGGAAGATGTTAATCACTTCTTTTTTCATTGTCCGTTATATGATGAAATAAGAGCACGCCTTTTAAACCACATTAACTGGATTCCTGATACTTTAACAATAGATGTTGAACTTCTTACACGTGGTAGTTTGGAATTAACATATGATCAAAACATAAGTTTATTGAAGCACGTTCTAGCCTTTATTAAAGATTCTGAGAGATTTTCTGTTGTCTAATAACTTGTAAGATATTACTTTGTGTACCCACTCTCCTACCACCATCATCACCATCATCATCACCACTACTTTTCTGTCAATTTTTTTTTTTATTTCTTTTCTATTTCTTTCTCTTTATTTTCTATCTTTAAATTTAACTGATTATTATAAGTATACACAGTTGATGCATGCTCAATGTCATTTTGTTATTGTATATTATATTGTATTTAGGAGAGAACCTCGTAAGTGTGATTCACTTTTGTTCAATCCCTTTTGTTTATATGCAAATAAAATATGTTTAAACTAAGTCTCTGCTGAACACAACTAATACTCACAAATACCTACTAACCTACCTAAATACTTAATTATTCACTTAAAGAATACCCCTTCAATTTAACTACTTAATTACTTCACAATAAACTGAAAAATACAAGTGAGACAATTATTTCATGACAACATTATCAATCAAATTTAATAAATGAAATGTACAATAACTCACCCACTGGAAACGAACCTAAACTTGGATATGGGTAGCAAAGCTTAAATCAACCTTCCAGCCAATTGCGGGTCCGGGTGTCAAAAGAATAGGCACACAGCAGCACTAAGCTTGTCGTGAAAGGCGACTAAAAAGTGCTCGGAGCCCTAGCCTGGGTTAGGGCGCTCTGCCCACAGAGCAACTGGGGTGTATGCCCAAGGTGGTGGAATGGGGTACCCCTAGCATGTTACATGCTGGTGTCGTCAGGCTACAATACGGAAAACCTGATCGCTAACCATAGTGGTGCACCGTGTTGGGAAAGATGCCACGTTACTCGCACGTAAAAAAACCCTTCTGTGGTATTCTCTAGGAGTAGGAACCATTGGGCACCGTCACGGCAGGCTGAATTGCCCCGATCCTATTCACCCCTCCCTATTGCCAGTGGCAATAAAAATTTGCCTACCCTATCATCCTCTTGTCCCATCCCATATTTCATTTCATCATCATTTCATGTTCATTTTATCATTCATTTCATGCTCATCAACCTAATCATGATGTGACTGTCTTTTATCAATTGACAACAATGCTACATGTACCTATCTATAAATATTTGTATCAATTACAACGTGCTTTAATTTGGCGGAAAATTATGTAATAGAGATACATTTGTACAATGAAATGTCGTTGAAGGGCGAGTGATTTCTTTTTACGAATCAGTAGCATTTCATTGTTTCTGTAACTTAAAGTATTGTTTGACGTCTTCGAATTAATCTGTGATGACTTCCAATTAGGTGTTTAGTGTAACTCAAGTAAGCTAAATTCGCTTCGGGTTTATAATGGGTATTAACAGCATTACTGTATTCATTCGTTTCCAGTGTTATCATGACCTCGTCAACTTTGATCCATAGCAAGAAGTCGATAGTTGAACCGTTGATGATACGAAGATCCTATGACATTGCTTGACCCAAAAGCCAAATCGTCATTTCGACTTTTTTTCGAGTTTCCGAACTACATTTTTATCATAAAATTGTTTTCCAATAAAATGAAAAAGCTGAAAGGTTTGTCTCCATTTCTTTCTTATTAAAAAACAAATAAATAAATAAATAAATAAATAAATAAAAAATGTTGTCCTTAAAAGTAGCTACGTGTATCATATTATACAAGATAAAAGTGCATGTACTCTTTTTGACGTGTAGTTCAATTCACATAAATATGACACTCCAAAAAGGGTTTGTGTAGTAGCGGGCATGTGAAAGCAGGTGGGTGCTTGCAATTTCTCATGCATTACCGAAAACGGCAGACAGATAGCGGAGGCATTTTGTAGCAGTATTTTTTCGTATTTAAAAAAAATATTATCGTATCTCGCGAAAAAAAATCATTAATTCAAGTTTACCCTTTTTATGATTAAATTAACTATAATATGATAAATTGTATTCGGTTATGTTTTGTTGAATTTCAGTCCAGCACGCTGGTCAATAGACAAAGGCCTCGGGTACAGGCAATAGACGCCCAAGTTACAAAAAAATCCTATCTAAACAGTTTTATTCCGACTAACAGCTGCAACGCACATACACGTCCCAGTTACGGTCTTAATGGATTATTGATCTTGAAATAGCCAGTCATCACTACATATCAAGTGAAAGAGTAATCAAGGTAACCAAGGTTATAGCGATATTCAAAAGAATGTAATCCAGGGACAGAGACCAGACATGGAAAGCAGACATACACAACAGAGAACACAAAGGAACTAAAATCATACATACAAAGTAACAAAACCAAATGAGCAACTCGGTCTCCACTTAAAATTAGAGCATGGACCAGGTGCACCGGTAGGGTAAGCGTCCTCTGCTTTTCTAGAAACACTCACCAAGTTGCTCGTAAAAAGTCAAGTCCGGGGTAGACAAACGAGGAAAAATCATAGGTTTTAATGCTTTTATATTCAAATAATAGTCCTGAACTGATTGTCTTCAAAGATCTTCCGAATTTTTCAGGATCCACATTGAATTAATACCACTACGGGAGTAACAAGTGTTGTGGTAGGACTGTAGACCCTCTTTGACAGTTGTGAGTATAGAAGTTTAAAGTTTTAAAAGAGGTTTGGTGGTACATTTTCCAGATCGTGCTATGAAACGTTGTTTGTATGGATTCTTGTGGAGTTTAGGAATCCAATACATAGACGGTAAATCACAATTATCGTCCTTTGTAGAGAGACTAAAAGAGGATAGTACAGATTTATGTGTACAATTAAAGGCCTGATCGTGATAAACATGCGAAAGGACTAGCAAAAACCCAACTCAGGTTAGTGGATATATACATTCAGAAGTTAACGTCAATAAAATGACAGAACTTTTTCGTTAGTTTTTTTTTTTTTTTTTTTGGTAATAAGTGGTGTACTGATAAATCATTCAACGGTTTACACTTCCTAAAAACTACTCACTGAGTTGTTTTTGGAAAGTTTTGTCTATTGTTCGTTTACCGTTGATTCGTAAAAAAGAATGCATTAAATACATGAAATAGGCGTCTTTATATTTATTGTCTTGCAAGACAAAAAATCGACCTAGATAAATTCGTATGCATGTGACTTTTGGTGACACATGTGCTGTAACGGTCGGTTTTTTAACAACAAATCTGATTGCAAAGCAAAAGTGGTTATTCAACGGCAAGGAAGACCGACGGACTCAAGCCGCAAAAGAAAACAAGTTCGAATATAACGCAAGAATCCTTTTGAAATTTATGTATGGTGATAACATGTGGCCCAAATATGGTCATTATTTATTTGAAAACTAATCAAGAAATAGATGAAATGAAAAGAAGACACGTGCATACCTGTGTATCCGTTACTGTTATTTTTTACCAAAGTTAAAGTATTTTTAACCCAGGTGTATGTCCTGTCGGCAATCTTCGGAAGTACTGGCGAAAAATAATTAGATCAGAGCTATCGATCTTCTCTGATTAAAAAAAAAGTTGTCTTGAACTTTCACAATATTCTGTAGGTATAGTCGACATTTATTGTTTCAACTGCATTACTACACATTTGTGTCATTGAATCAGCAAATTTCAGTAGAATCAAAACCGAACAAATTTGGCAGCTAACGCAGCTTTAAGTAATATCAATGACGTACTCATCACGGATGGATACAATGAACATTGTCAGTATTACTGAAAGAAGGGACAACTGAGCTCATTTCATTGAAAAACAACTTTGGACATAGTATAACGAAATGAAAATCGTCCTCAATATCAACTTTATATAAGGGACAAATTCTATCTTCACATTTCGTTATATTTAATCTACCAGTTTCTTTGGCTAATTTGCTGTAACATTGCTTAGTCTAAGTTAGGTATAAATTTTGATACTATTTTGTCAAAGTTATAATAGTAAATATTTTTAAATTTTAAATCAGATTTAACGTTACGATATGTTCTTAATTACCTTGTTCTGAATTTTCATCATTTTTAATGGATTTATTCCAATAATGATTGAAATTATCTTTCGGTTTCAATGAAATTGCTTTCAATAATCTTTTCTTGGAAAAAGTGGTTTAGTCCTCCCATATACTTTATTTGTGCTAAACCTATGTAGAAACATCGGTATACAGATAAACTTGTATATTTTACAATATTAATGTACAGTTGTTGAGGAACAAAGATTGAAGTACAAATAGCCAACAGACAAAAATATAAGAGAGATAAATACAAAATAGCACATAAAAAGATGTGGGTTTATGTGTAATGGATAAAACCAGGGTGATGAGTAAATGGCTAAATGAAAGAATTCATTTTCTTATTGATAATTCTGATAAATTGACACAACTTGCGTTGAACCCCATTAATCAATCAATCAAAATTGTACAATTAAGGCAAACATTAAAAGAAGGACGAGGCACGTATACGCTTCCGTAAATTAGTCCCACGTGATTTAAATTATATTTACCAACTGATAAATATAAAACGACAAAGAGGAAGTAAAATCCGGACATCAATATGTCCAACAAAATGAATGAATTTTGTCTGCTATGTGATCCTTATATAAGATGTAGCGGTGCTACTAAATGTGAAGATTGCGACGTTACATTCTGTTCAGCATGCTATAAATCTCATAAAACTTCCTGCAAAGCCATATGTGACGGGAAGTTTCATTTATGCAGGGAACATGACATGGAAATACTCCGCTATTGCGTCGAATGTTTTCATTTGACTTGTATATTATGTCCTTGCGAAGGGCATCATAAAACTTTCTCAATTCGTGATTCATTCGATAATTTTAGCAGAGAATGTAAAGCTTCCATAGAGGAACTCGATTTGAGGATAAAATTAGAAGAAAGTTATAGCGAGAGGCTTATTGAAATGGGGAAGAAACATTCGCGCATCGAGAATGAAGTTAAAAATGTTGGTAAAGAAATTTACGATCGCTTAATTGAAATAGAGGGATTTATAAATGCCCAACTAATCAAGGAGTTGTCAGAATGCGGCCGATATATCAGCGAAATTGAGAATGCAAAATCAACTTTAACTCTTGCAAGGTTCAACGCTACGACGGTTGAAAACGTACAAGACCCAATACTCTTTCTTGGAAAATGGGAAAATCCAATCAGAGCATGCGATTGCTACGACACTTTCAGCAAGGAAAGAAAACAAAAGATCACAGAGACTTTCAGTATTCTTGAAGAATCCATTACTATTAGAGATCGTTTTTACAATACCTTATTCAAGTAAGTTACAGTATAATGACAATACAGATGTATAGCCGTAAGGCACATTCTTCATCATCGTAAATGTCAAGAATCTGAGCGAAGGTTAAACTTTGTTCCTGACGATGGTTCTGTTTTGTACATTACATAAATCAAAGTACTCACGCACTGAATCAATTCATATCGATTATTTGGATTTTGTTTCGTCTTCAAACGTATTTAAACAAAAGGTTGTTGTTTTAAATTGATATTAGAACATTTTTATTTAAATTCACCATATTGAATAAGAGTGAAATACAATTTATCTTTAATTGATCACACCATAATTCACGCGGCATTGTAGCAGTGCCTCAGCTTGCGTAATATTTATGTTTGTTGTCGATTTGCATATAGCGCATAGTCATGATAGATGAATGAACACAAAAACTGTCCGACATCCTTCATAACTGAACAACGAACTACAAGTTCTAGTATCTAAATTTTGTAGTAGAAATTTTATGTATGTGTCCTGTAAAAGCGTTAAGTTTCTTTACACCGATAACCAGAGACCCATACATGAACATAACGCCGAAGTCTAAGGATATGATATCAGTATAAGGTGTGATGGCGGAAACAATAGTCATGTACTTTTAAGTCACTGGAGCACCTAAAGCTTTATTATCAAATATAATCCATGATGCGTCTAGCTTTGAAATAAAAAAGAATTTTCAAAATTAATACATCATCGTCCAAGGAAGTCTCATCTTCATTAGTCATCTCCATCCGATGTCATGAGGCCATAAACGTACTCAAATATGTTAAGATTGAGTTCAAAACACATTGTGTTTCCAACTTTGCTGCCGGTTTTTAGTCTGTTTAACTCGACGATTTTGTTGTTTTTTTTCTTTGACAGAGATAAATGATAACATTGTCTACTGTCACTATAAATCATCAAGTTCCCTTTCGGCATGTCGTTCTTATGCAAAGAAATCTTCAACTTATAAAAATGGTGGCATGCTAATTAAAAAATGAATAAATGATAGCCTTGAATTAACTCCCTTAATATGTATAGGCAGCTATTCGACAGGACCCAGTTGAATATCCTATCTATTGTGGACATGCTATTCAACCGGACTTAAAAATATAATGTAAATTGTATTTTCTCGACATTTTCATGTTTGGTGAGTAAAATCGAGTTTCCATTGAGTGACCCAATGAGTATACTAGTACTTGGAAACATTTTAGACAGTTATATACAAATGAATGTATGAGAAAGAAAACACTTTTATTTGATTGCATATTGAGTTCTAAAAATAATTTTTTTTTGACAGAATTAAAAATCAATTTCATGTACGAACGTCTTGTCTATTTGAATAGTTACCGAATTTTACTAATGACATGTAGGTCGATTGTTCCCTCCTTTCCCATTCTAATTGCACTTCTGATTTCAATATTATCTTTTGCCTCTGTTAGCTGCAGTTTTTCTTCCATAAATTTTAGTATTTCTTGTACACATTCCTCTCCTGTCTCTTCGGGGATATTGTAGAAGACGAGATGCTTTTTCACTTCTTGTAATTGAAGGTCGATTAGTCCCTCTTACCTTGATGCTTTCGTATTTCTCCTTCTCACGTGTTTGATCAATTTCGGTTTTAAATTAAACAGACATCTGATCATCGAAACGTTGCACATTTTCAGCTTGTGTGTTTAGCTTTAAATGCACATCCTTAATTTGCCTTTCAATTTCACTAATCTTGTTATTCTGGCATATCATAAATTCTATTTTTGTTTTGTGGTGCGTCTTTAAATTCATGAATTTCGTTTCTATGATCATCGTAACTGTTACTTATGTTTTGTGTAGCTTTTTCGACTTCGATCACTCTTTGTGCAAGTACTTTTGTTTCATTCTTTACTTTATTTACTAGGGGCAGATCCAGACGTGTTAAAAAGGAGGGTGCAAATTGAAGGATAATAATAAATCATTTTATTAAGACGTCACGCATTGAATTTACAGAACAGTCCAATAAAATAAAAGATGAACACACAGCCTATATCGACTTATGAAACACTATTTTATACATTTAAAAACAATTAATTAATAACAAAAATATAAGAAGTATATTACGCTTAAAAGGAGGTCCTGTCATAGTGTGTACTTTAGATAAAATTGATAAATTTACCGGTAAAAAAATCAAATTTAGAAAAAAATACTTTACTTTAACACTAAAACTTAAAAATTGTAAAACTTTGATCAAAAATAGAAAATATTGTGATGTATCAACTAAAATGTATTTAGAGGTAGAATAAAAAGTAAGAGAGACAAAATACTAGTAATGAAATATATTAATTTTTGAAAATTATATCATGTACAATGTAGAGGTAAAAAAAAAAATAAACGAAAAAATCTATGAAGAAATTCATACTATTAAAACCTTTTTCTCCTGACATTCAATTTGTGAAGTGAGTGTGCTACACTATTATTTGAATGTTATTACAGGTCATTAAAGGATTGGACTTTCACTTTATACTCATGTTATCGAAAATATTCAATAAATACGTGTGCCTTTGGAAGCAAGTCATATCGTAAATCTTCATACTAAAGACCATTAAAAAATGTGTTTCATGTTCAATATTGCTCGCGTCACAAACTTTAAGGATCTGTCATATACAATGTAGTTGAATCTGCGACCTGGAGTATCGTCGTGTCTCTTTATATAGTGAGAAGTATCCACTATACGAGATAAGGCCCAAGTTTCGTGATAAAGACGATAAGATGTACTAAAGGAAACCTTTACACCATTGTTACACCACATTTCACCCTCGTTCATATAGAGACGCAAAGATCACTTTAAATAATGGAGCGAAAAACTACGAACAAATTTTAAGAAATGGTTGATGTTTCTAACTTGTTAAAACAAATATGACATTATGGCCGAAGCTCAACCAGAACGAAGTTATAACGTACTTAGAATGGACGTGAAATCAAAAACGTAAAAGTGAATGTGTCGAATATCAACGAATTATTGATGTATCTGTATAACTGTCTAAACGGATATGTAACGGATGCCTACAATTTAGTAAAAGAATAAGGAAAACTGACACTGTATTTATTTCGACATGTACTTGTAAAAGGAATTACATATAAACAAAGAGTAATTTAAAATCAAACAAATTAAAAAGGCGCGTTCTTTAAAAGATAAAAATTATCTATCATAGGAAATCTCGCATGTACTTTTAGGTTTACAGTGTATATATTTCACTTCAAGTGCTATACTTTTTGTTATATTGATTGTCATAATGCCCGAGTGGCTGAATTCAACTTGTTTTTTTTTCATGTTTCAGGGGTTGGAATCGAATCATGAAAGGGAATGTAGAAAATATGACAGTTAATGACGATTCCAAAAACACTAGTGACCAAATAGCATCAAGAACTACAGATGCATGCATTGATAGGTATATCCATACTCTTTCTTTGTTCTTGGAAAACTCTTTGTAGCTACATGAAGAAGATACGCTTTGGTATTTAAAATTTCTGAGAATTTATTTTTAAAATAAGTCGGCGACGAAATCACGATTTAGTGATCAACCATATTACTAGCATGCATGTGGATCGGGGCTTGGATCTGCTTAATATCTGTACATTAATGTTAAAGTTATTTACTTGGTTATCTGTTCCCAGAAATTCAAATTGATAAGTTGTTGTTTTTCATTAATGTATAGTCATAAATTGTTTATTTTACAATTCAACATAATATTCAGTGGTGGATTCAGAGAGGAGGACAAACAATAAAACTATTTTTTTTAAATACAAGGAGGGGGTACTTATATAAAAAGAAAACTTAAACAGGATGATGGATCACAGGAAAAGGCCAAGAGATCGTGTTATTGCCACTTGTACATAAACAATAATATTTACTACAACAATGTAGCTCCTACGACATACATGCACTCCGTTCCGTAGAATTTTATTTTGAATAGACCAAGCAGGTGTTGATGTCTAGGATCAGTTGCTGCTTTCCAACAATTCCATTCACAAATGTAAGCTTCATATAATTCATCAAAAGGAAAAGGTATTAAATATTTTTTTCTTCTGCTTGTGACAGGGAATGGGAATCATAGATTGTTATTTAAGAGACATTAAAACATGTAAATAAGGCATATTATGTACTTTTTGCACAGTACATACACATGTTGATGCAAACAAGGGTATGTTGTGATTATTTCAATTTCTTATTTATTACTCATTATTTATTTCACTTCATTTTAAGTTGTTTTAATGATTATCAATCACAATAACCAGTTACATGTATGCACATTCTAGGCAACAGGATGGAAAATGTGTACAAGAACATCAAATATACATCAAATGTTTAAGAGCAAACAGCAACATAGAACTTTCCACCAGCAGACTATTCATCATTACATAATCTTTATAACCTTTCTAATTATTCCCAATTAGTTAGAATTGTGCCTACAATGTATCTAAAATATGATATAGTCATCTCTAATGATGTCGGTGCATTGAAGTATCAATTTGGATACATTTATATTTTCTTCTCTTACTAGCTAACTAACATGAACCACAAAGCAACATTTTAAAGTGCTTTATATTGCGACTGAAATAATTTATTACTTTTTTCTGTTAAAAAGTGGGCAGACATAAACATAATGATTTCTATCTTCGGTGTCAACTGCATATACACCACAATCTCCTGGACGAAGTGCGATTTTAATAGTTGGTCTTACAAATCATTTTCTTTACCGGTATTACAAAGTTAACAATAATTGAAAAAAAAATATACTTGAATAACTTTATTTTGTTTAGTTTGGTATACATTTTTGTTTTAAATGAATGTATTTCCATAATATTTCCGTATATAGTTTAATGTTATTACATTTTTAAATCTCCGCTGAAACTACTTGACCAAATTTGTACCAAACTTCGTTTGAATGTTCCTTAGGGCATTCTGCATAGAACATATGTTAAGGATTTTGATCCATTGAAAAACATGGCGTTCGTTACTATAAATAGAAAATAGGGGTCAGACAGAATTGGGATTGATTTTATATGCGATGGGCACATTTGTGTAGGTTCAAATAGGCCTGGAGCAGGCATGTCAGTTAACTGCTAGTAGTCCTTAGTACATTTATACAATTTATTTTCAATTTCTTTATTTCCGCTGTAACAAAGCACTCAGACCTTTTTGAAGTGGTTTTTAGGTGTCTTAAATTGTGTAACATTTTTTTTCCACAGTGGCCCGATTTTAAAGGGGAAGGGTTGTGGTCACATCAAAGTACTTTAATTCCGCTGCATTTTTTTGCGCCTGTCCAAAGTTAGGAATTTCTGGCCTCTGTATGTCATGTTTCGTTTCCACCTTTAGTTTATTTTTTTTATGTTGTTTGAGTATAAAAGGCCAAATCTATCGATGTATCTGTGTATAATGATGATTTCGGGCAAGCTGAAACCTGCCCTGTGGTATGAGGGTTTCCTTGTCGTTCATTGAAGACCGATGGGTGGCCTTGGGCTGACATTTTTATCCTTGGCTGGTTGGGTTGGTGTCGCTTTGACCTATTCACCATACCAATTCTCTTTATACTCCTATGAATGTGACGATTGTACAGTGTGTAGCACATACTATATAAACTTTGAATAAATCCGATTGAATGTTGTTCATCTGCTAAAGATTGTTAGTTTTCCTGAATTGGTAAACTTTAATGGTAAATGAATATTAAAAAAATATAGGTTTATCTTATAGGACAAAAATATGCCCACTTTTAGTAACTAAACTGGCTCGTTCCAACCAGGTCATTGGGAGTGCGAGATTCAAGTCCGTGCACATTTTTCATCTGTGGCTAAAATATTCAAATTAACTCTCAAATCAAAGTTAACACCTAAAAGCAAAAATGTGCACACTCATTGAGTTAATTAACATTTGTTAACCTGAAGTGGCTTCCCATCCGGTCCATTTTACCTTGTAACGGGACCTCTTGACAGTATGTGCCTAGTAGCTAAAAATGAAACGTAGTCCTGGAAACCAGGATAACTCGGATGCAGAAAGCAGAATATGCCGGAATTGTAGTCGTACGCGAATCAAATATACATATCACTAGAAATAAAAAAAAAAAATTCAAGAATTTTAGCGCAAAACGAGGAACAAAAAAGGAACGGTAAACTAAGTATACAACCAGTTTAACTATAACTTAGAATCGGATCAGTCAAATTCCGCACAGATTCTTCCACCTCCAAGGTTTTTCTTTTGTGTAGCGACAAAAACTGAAGGGTTTCGATTGGATACCGTCATTTGCGTAAACATACTACTGTTGGCAATTATCTATATTTTGATTTTTATCCTGCAACTATGCTTTCTGCTATACGAAGAGTAATCAAGGGAATCAAGATTCAAGTCGAGTCAAAAGGTGTGTCGAATAACGTAAAGCTTTATTTTTCCACTTCATAACATGGTCTCCTGGTTATCTTTTCAGTTATGAGCAACGTCAAAGAGTAATTAAGGGAAACAAGATTCTAGCGGAAATCAAGAGAGTGTAATCTAGGGACAAAGACCAGACATGGAAAACATAAACACATATCGAAGAACATAAAATAATCAAAATAATACATACTGTACAAAGTAACAAAAGCAAATGAGAATGTGGTCGCAGGATAAAAGCAATACATAATTATTGCCGAAAATATCAATATATTTATTTATACTCGCTTCGAAACATTCAGATTAGCTCGGGGAACCTGGCGATCTGACTGTTCTTAAAACTCCTCAAATGAATTGGATATTTTCCGGCAATGTACATGTACTATATATGTATTTAATCATGTTTTCCGATACTGGTTTGGTTCCCTATAACATTTAAAAGAATCCCTTACAGTATAAAAAGTAGAGTTGCCATGATGCTATTTTAGCCGCCGAATAAAGGTGTAGACAGGATGTCGATACCCTTTTTTCTGTACAGTGGACTCAATAAGCTCTCTTGGGAGCGTACATGAAGCTTTCACTATAACCCGCAGTACTGTATTCAATTTAACTTTCATTCTATATTTTAGAACAGAAGTATTTGGATATTTATTAGAGGTATCTGAATGTCTACCTGATATTGTTAATAGAATAAAAGAGGAAAAGGAATTCGGTCAATTTGGATATCTTCAAAAGAATGAAAACATCGAAGTAGATGCCATTGTTCAAAATATCAGAGTTGCCTATGATTTCATCATAAAGCAGCATGGTGATATGTAAGTCAGAGTTACTTCGTAATCCACGAACAAACTTATTCAACAATTATACATTAAAAATTGTAGTAATGTCTTTACAGATTTATACTCTTGATCATAAATTTGGAATATATTTTTTTTTCTGGACAAGTTGGAAGATAGAATACTGTTTATTCAAAATGTGGCGTTGTATAAGAAAATAGTCCATATTTGTTAAAATAGTTTAACAAATAACATAAATTTACCCATTTTACTACATTTGTGTCTACTTTATCAAAGCCTTTTTGTGTTATTTTACAATGTATATATCAGAAAAGACGTAGATACGGTTTGTCATTTTAGTTAACACTTGTATTTTAAAAGATGAAATTCGTCGGATGTCACGGTATTTCGTATATATAGTACTTGCTTGAAAATATGTATGTATTGACAATGAAGTAATAATTATAATAAAATATAAACTTCGTAAAATATTTAGATGTATGTTATAGACCGTCAAAATTGTAAGATACGGTGTTACATTTTATCTCGCATGTCTTTACAAGTTTTTTTTTCAATTGTTAGCCAGAAGTCATATTTGGTAGTATTAAAGTCTTCCAGATTACTGGACTTTTTTAAAGTCTATATTCATTGACCCGGTTTAATTGTTTAGTTTAATAATATATTGTTATACCCCAGCTCCTGCTGCTCTACTTTTTTTAAATTATATATTTTTGCAAGTTTCAATTTTGTCACACTTTTCTCAGCAATTACTCATTACAGAATCTTGAAATTTAAACACGTTTTTTTCTGTACGTAAGCCATATTGTGGGATCCATTATCAAAAAAACTCGACAACTTCCTGTTTACCGAGGACTTTTTTATTTTCCTTTTTCCTTATATCGTGACAATTCAGTAAGAAAGCAAGAAAGAAGGAGTAGTTAATTGTCATATACAATGTGCATAACATCAATAGAACCGACTTACAGAAGTTACATGTACATGCCAAACATACAGAGGTTACATGTACATGCCAAACTTACAGAGGTTACATGTACATGCCAAACTTACAGAAGTTACATGTACATGCCAAACTTACTTGTATGTTTAAGTTTCTTATGACTTTGCCAATCTTGTATAACTAAATCAGACAAATACTTTTCTTTGGAAAAACGGCTAAGTGAATGTCCACATTTTTTTTAAGCTGATCTTGTATATCTTAATCTTTCACAAGCCTCCGAGAACCCTTCTCCATCTTGTTTCTTCTGTGAGCCAGCTCTATGTTTGTTTCTAATCGTCTGTATAGCATAAAGTGGACTTAATTTGATAAAAATATGTAAACTTTCAGAATAGTGAAAAATGAGCAGTTAATGGATAAAACTCATTCCATGGTTTCTTGGGTTGATAAGGAAACAACGGAAAGGGAGGCTGAACGAAAGAAATTTCAAAAAGAAATGCAAGTCTTTCACAACATACAATGCATACGAACTTTCTATTTTTAAATGCAAGACAAAATTCAAGTAGGGTGATACAAAACATACAGTATAAATATCTTTGGGTAAATGAAACAAATAATGCATTATACATGTACAGAGACGCATACCACAAAAGGAGACAAATTTAATATACAACCAATTTAAAGTATGTTGTTTTCGTGATTTTGTTTCACGCTTAGTAATTGACGTACTTTGCTAAAAGTAAATGTATACACCATACATATAGTATTACGTTTGTTCGAACTAGTTGAATTAGTTATATACATGTACATACCTACGTGGTTAATATGTCAACGAGAACTACAGTAAATATTCTAACTGAGTAGCCATGTTTACATACATATAAATATAGGTACACTTATTCAAATTGGATGAAATTGGTATTTGATAAAAAAGATACTTTAAAAATTGTTTAAGAATATTTTTTATTTTCTAGCAAATATTATCAAGACGAACTCGATGAAAAGAAAAATAACAACAAAAGCTTATTAGGCCGTCTTTTATCACCAGAGAAAGGTGCTGGAAAGAATTCAGGTTCACGGTAAATTAATTTTGCGGTTTACATGACTTGTCTTTGATATGTTAGTCCTTTCTTTATTCAGATACATATTTGTGAGAAAACCGTACATCCATCTCCTAAATACAACCAAATCAAACCAAACCAAGAATGAAAAGTGCTAATTTCATACACAACCTATATTTTTAATTCGAAAGTCCAACAAGCGAGTGACAAAGCGAACACTCAGTCTGGTTAATTTTGAGGTTTGTTACGGTTTCTGAATTAG
The DNA here is from genome assembly GCA_037379345.1 of Perna viridis. Lineage (NCBI taxonomy): Eukaryota > Metazoa > Mollusca > Bivalvia > Mytilida > Mytilidae > Perna > Perna viridis. The sequence continues at coordinate 4,801,007 of CM074520.1, forward strand.
AAACAAAAGCGAGTTTTTTCGACATGCATGGATCAACTCTCGTCAGATTAATATGAAGACTACTACCAAATATTACCTTTATTAAATGCAATTGATACATAGATTTTATATGTCACTTGAGACTACAAACATTAAATGATAGAATCAAATTTCAGCAATAGCAATCATATGAACGAAAAACATACATTTTTACGAATATCTTTTTATTTTTTTGTTCTAATGCGCATAACAATTGTCCGTAAATTATACAGATTTTTTTCGTCAGAAGAAATGATAGCCACAGAGATTTCAAAGTTGAAATCGTCTTTATCAGAAAAGGAAAACCTTATTGATAAAATAAGAAATGAAAAAGATGATCTTCAGTCCAGGTAAACACTATACATACATACACTGTACAAATGTATATACATTTATAAAGTGTACTTATCAGTGTGCATCGGAATAGGCAATTATTGTTTTCTTTAAAAGTGTGTAAGAATACGTCTTACAAAATCATGAAAACTGCGATGTTAGTTACTTGAATTCATAGTTTAATAAACCAATTCAGCGATAATCAGTTTTTGAAATCAGAAGAAATCTGCTGCTCCACCGAGAACTTCACAATGACGGACATTAGATGAAAGTACCATTGTTCATGGGGTAAACATGTACCATTTTTCATGAATTTCTTGAGTAAGGTAAACCATGAAATTTGATTCCCAAGAAAATTAATTGTTTACTTTAAATTGTATATGACACGATCATCAAAACCACGAATTAAAGGATTGACGAACTTGACCTTTCCCCCTCATATTCCTACCGTATACACAATTATATTCATACTAAAACACGTTGAAATGTCACCAATACATGTATATATTTTTTTTGAAAATATTTTGATTATTTCAAGAAAGCTTTCTTTTTTTTTTATTGTTCTTAATTGCATCTATTTATTCAATGACCGCGGCATCGTGTAAATAAAAAAGAACAAAATAATTTTCTGTAAAATGGAGTTATGTATAAAGTTTGATATCTCCTCTTGGTTCCCCGTTTGTGAAAAAAACAACAACATTTGGTAAACGAATTTTATTTGAGCCTGCGGTCAGGCTTTCTAAATTGAATTTAAGGAAACACTATTTTAAAACTCTTCTGTCATCATAATAATAATAATAAAAAAAAACAGATGGCAATAGTTAAATGCAGTTTGTCACAAATACATGGTCACTCTACACGTTGACGTACTTCCAAACAGTTAGAGTTGGGAAACGCTCTCGGACTCACGTTGGGCCTGTGAGTAGGCCAGAGCGTCAACACAGCAGCCCAGCCGCTAGTAGGACATACTCTGACTGAGTTCTTCGGTCAGGTATCCAAAGGCAGAACTCCGCTACCTTCTACTAACTGACATTATTAACAGAATCCCCGTAAGGGACGGTCGTGCGAGATCCGTAAGGATAGTCAAGACCGTAAAAAAATCCAATCATCATCAAATACACGGGGCAGGGAACATGTGCGATGAATTGTTAATTATTTCAATTACATTTTATATTACTTGAAATTCTTTGGAAATGTTCTCAAGTACCCCGTATTATTTACAAATGTAATGATTCAATTTGCACAATGCATTCGACTTGGTATCTGAGGAAATTAGTTGAGATATCATTTGACTTATTTTTTTTGCATTGATGACAACACAGGTTAAGCTCTTTAGCAGGAGAACAATTAACGAAGGGAAATCCAGCTATTACGGATTTAAGGGATCAAAATAGACCAATGAAGATAGGAGAAAAATATGGGGAGCTTTATGACAACGAATGGACAGACAGCATGGTCTTTGTAGAAGAAATTAAAAGTGAATTTAATGATATTAAAGATACAGAAGACTGTGAAGAAGTAGTAGTTCATCACTTATGTAAATTATTAATGGTAGGCACAAATGTATGTTCATGTATGTATGCATGTACAGTATGTATGTATGTACAGTATGTATGTAAAGTAATTTAACACCGCCGCATTTTTTTTTGCATCTGTCCCAATTTAGGAATTTCTGGCCTCTGTAAGTCTTGATTCGTTTTCCCTTTCAGTTAACTTTTATGTTGCTGGAGTATATAGGGGTAACTATTTCGCTGTACCTGTGTATAGCATTGTTTTGCGTGGGTCCAGGTGGTTTGAGGGTTTCCTCGTCGTTCATTACCCATGGATGGCCTCGAACTGACATTTTTCATCCCTCTAGGGTTGTTATCTCTTTGACATATTCACCATATCCATTCTCGTTATATGTATGTGTGTATGTATGCAAGTGTAGTATTATTGCGTAAGGTTGTCCATATTGGTTAAGTTATTGGTCCGAGGCTAGCCGTTGGACTGAGGCGTAGCTGAAATCCAATATTTCTAGCTGTGGACCAATAACGCAGCCAATATGAACAACTGTTTTGACTAACTAGTCCAATACGCTAGGCCAATATGGATTTTTTTACCAGTCCAGTATGACGTATTGGACGGGTAAAAGCGTATTAGACGACTATATCCCGTATTGGTGCACTTTTGTATTTTGAATCATATTCGCAGTTTTTATCATTTTTAGGCCAATATTCGAACTTGGTCAATAATTAATTTTACTGCATCATAAGTATTCGTAAGAAAATAATGGCTTTGTACTCCATTAAATATGCATGATAAATATTTAACTATTTCCAACTTCAGCACTTCTAATAACTATACAACATGCTTTCGCTAAAGAAAGAAATACGTCATGTAGTGTTTTTGTTGCTGTCCTTTTAGGATTGCTATCGTGATTGTAAACTCGAATCCCAGCTCCAATACGAAGCACTAGGATTAACAATTAGTACAATAGGGTCAACAAGTGCAGCAGAAGAAGCAAGTATATTAATGCAGTTTTACTCTGTACTAACAGTTATGTTCAGTATGCATATCATTTTATACCTCTACTTTTATTAATAGAATCTTAATATAATTTTCATGTAGTGTGTCAATTAATATCGAACGAGTAATTAAGGCTATAGCGGTAATCAAAAGAATGTAATCCAGGGACAAAGACCAGACCTGGAAAACAGACATACACAACAAAGAACATAAAGTAACTAAAATCATACATACAAAGTAACAAAAGCAAATGAGCAACTCTGACTCCACTTGAAACTGGGAGCATGGATCAGGTGCACTGGTAGGGTAAGCGTCCTCTGCTTTTCTAGAAACACCCGCCGAGTTCCTCATAAAAAGTCAAGTCCGGGGAAGACGAAAGAGGAAACGAAAACTATGACACGTTGAACAAATCACTTTTCATTGCATAGTTGGATACACCGTAACGATCCGCGAGTTCTTGATGACGACCATGAAACATTTGTAGTGATGACTTCAATCTTGTAGCAACATAACCCTGCTCCAGAAGCCTATTTGTTAGAGTTCTAGCGCGATACAAAAAGTACGGCATAACGTATGAGTTGTGATATGAACACTCCATACGCGGGTGCTGAAGGTGTTGCCAGAAATGAAAGGAAAATTGACAATTCTGAATGAAAATGAAAAGTCATCACGTTTGTCGTAAAGTTTGGTCAATAGTTTTCCTTTACCATCGATTTCTAAGTATAGGTCAAGATATGAGACTGACTTCACATATCTGTATTATCCTTTATCTCAAGGTCTTTGGGGTAGATGCGATGTATCAAATCCCCGAAATCAGGATTGTTTAAAGATAATACGTCACCTATATAGCGGAAACTGAGATTAAAGGATCTAACTAAACGATATTCTTTCTGTAGGATCAGATCAGCTATAGTCAGCCTCGTAAGAGTGAAGGAATAGGTCAACAAGTAGAGGAGCACAATTTGTTCCCATTGGAATGCCGACCCTTTGTTGAAAAACGCGTCCACCACACTGGACAAATATATTGTCGATTAAAAATTCCAGCATTTTGTAAAGATGTTCTTCTGTATATTTGGAAGATGATTTGGAATTATTTCTTACAAAGTATGGGGAATCTCTACCAAGAACTATATATTTGTATCTAGGTGTACCATCGTTTATTGAAACACAACGATGTATAGTGTTTTTAAGTCAGGATTTTAACTGAGTACGTGGAATAGAAGTATACAGTGTTGAAAAATCATAGGTTTAATGCTGTTATATTCAGATAATATAACTGATTGTCTCCAAAAGATCTTTCGAATTTTTCAGGATCCACATTGAATTAATACCACTACGGGAGTAACAAGTGTTGTGGTAGGACTGCAAACCCTCTTTAACTGTAAGTGAAGAAGACCAAAGTTTTGAAAGAGGTTTGGTGGTACATTTTGCAGATACAACTATGTAATGTTGTTTGTATGAATTCTTGTAGAGTTTATGAATCCAGTACATAGACGGTAAATCACAGTCATCGTCCTTGGTAGATGATAGCGCAGATTTATGGTTTTCCACAATTTCTTCTTTGGAGAGTGTTGTAGCAGTACAGGTCTTACCACTGCTATTATTTTCTACGTCTGCCTCTGATAATAAATAATATAAGGTCAAATAAACTACACGTATCACTTGGCGTTTGTCTTTTTTTTTCCAGGTTTTGGTATGCAGTTGGATACATGTACTATGATGATAATTTTAACCAGGAGAACGTAATAAGGTTTCTCTCAGCTTCGGTTCAGATTAACTTTTGTAAGACTGAGAGTTTTCTTATTTTTCTTATTTTTTAATTTATAGGAAAAGTCAGATTCAAAAGAACGTATATTTGGTGAAAAGGAGTTCCACTCAAGGCGGAGAGTGAATGCAAAGTCCTTTGCAGAATGTCTTCTCAAACAAAAGGTAATCACTCAATATACATTTTGTACATGTAGTTAAAGTAGGGACACAGACCAGCAAGTTATAATTGAAACTAACAAAATGTTGAACCAAAATTTTGAATAGACGACATCTGATGTTTTGTAAATTCAACATTTCAAAATTTATGCAATTTAAATATGTTTCTCTATCAGATTTAATCACTCTTTAATCAGGTTTAAACTTGAGGTGAATAACTAGGGACAGCAATATTCTAATATTCATATATAAGTATCTTATGTAAAGAGTGTGTCACTGCTTAATTTTTAAGTGGTGATATAATCAGAATTCTACTGAGATAATTAATTAGCTTGTGATGAGTTGTTAAATGGAAAAGAGATATAATAAACTCCATCACACTGCCAATTAAGGAACACATTGATAACGCAAGTAAAGTATTGAAGCTTAATCGTGACGGAGGACTCCAAAACAAACAAACGAACAAACTCTTTATCCTAATACACAGAGGTGTACTAGAGGTCAGTCAGTTTTTTACATACATTTTATAAATAGCACTCTATAACTTTCCATACCCCCGAAACGAATAAGATATAGTGGGTATATAGGTCTGAAGGTATACAGTAAGGACAATGATTATTATCCGATGAAAAAAGGGAGATAATCCAACTTTGGGGATAGCGCTATTTCTCCTTAACCACACGAGATAATTTGATTTATTTCTATAAGGAAGTTTAAGCTTTAAATGAAGATGTGTGTGAAGGAAACAATATAATTAACGGCCGACGCATATAAAGGGAGACAATTTAACATTTATTTGGAGTTTTACATGTTAGACACGATACCTTTTAAACAACTCAGTGGATTTGTATTGAATTTTACAGGAAGGTATTCAACTTATGTAGAAAATACTTTTCAGAAGATAATTTTAAGGTCAATGCAATCAAAGCTTATCCATCTTGAAGGTTAAACATGATCCACAAGTTGTTACTTGTACTTTTAAACATGTTCAGAAAAACTGCTGCTTTCAACAACTAAGTGATCATGTCTGTCAAAATAATTCCTATTTGAATAGATGAGTAAGAAAGGGAACCAAGCTTATAGCGGTAATCAAAAGAATGTAATCCAGGGGCGAAAACAACACATGAAAAACCGACATAAAACTGGGGGCATGGATCAGGTGCACCGGTAGGGTAAGCTTCCTCTGTTTTTCTTGAAACACCCACCGAGTTGCTCATAAAAAGTCAAGTCCGGGGTAGACGAAAGAGGAAAGGAAAACTATGACCCGTTGAATAAATCAGTTTTCATGGCAAAGATGGATACATCGTAACGATCCACGAGTTCATGATAACGACTATAAAACTTTTGTAGTGATGACTTCAATCTTGTAGCAACATAACCCTGCTCCAGAAGCCTATTTGTTAGAGTTCTAGCGCGATACAAAAAGTCTGCGTAGTTTAGGCAAGCTCTGGCATAACGATACACCTGGTCCAAACTCCCAGTTTTTAGTGGAGTCCGAGTTGCTCATTTGCTTTTGTTACTTTATATGTATGATTTTAGTTACTTTATGTTCTTTGTTGTGTATGTCTTTTTTCCATGCCTGGTCTGTGTCCCTGGATTACATTCTTTTGATTACCGCTATAACCTTGGTTCCCTTGATTACTCTTTATTATACATGTAATTGCAATATTTTCTTAATTTTCAAGTATAATACAAATTCAGAACTTATTTTCATAGAACAAAAAATTAAGTTGCATTTGTATTATAACTTTCCTCTTGTTATTCTAGTGAATTAATTAAAATAAAATTATTCATGCAATATCTAGGAAGATCGTAAGAGAGACGGTCAAGACTTTTTAGGTCGTTATTTACAATTACAAGAAAGAAACAGCATAAACAATCGCAGAAATATAACAATAAACCAAAGACTAAATGACGTTATACACCTTAATAACAGCTGCATTACCTGTAATTAACGTTAAAAAAAATTCTGTAATATGTCTTTATTCTATTAAATTGCACTTTTCCTATGTAATTTCATTCGATATCCACAAATAAAATGTGTTAAGTACATGAAATAGGTGTCTATATATTTTTGTCTTGCAAGACAAAAAATCGACCTAGATAAATTCGTATGCATGTGACCTTAATCTACGCATGTGCTGTAAGGGGTGCTTTTTTAAAACCAAATCTGATTGCAAAGCGAACGTGATTAATCAAAGGCAAGGAAGACCGTCGGAATCAAGTCAAAGAAAAAAAGTTCGAATATAATGCAAGGATCCTTTTGAAATTTACGTACTGCGATATAATCTGGCACAAATATAGTCAGTAACTGTCATTATTTATTTGAAAACTAATCAAGAAATAGATAAAATGAAATGTAAACAAGACACGTGCTTACCTGTGTATCTGTTATTGTTATTTTTGTACCAAGGTTAAAGTATTTTTAACCCGGGTTATTGTCCTGTCAGCAGTCTTCGGAAGTAATGGCGAAAAATAATTAGGTCTGAGCTATCGATCTTCTTTGATTGAAAAAAATGTTGTTTTTCCAGTATTGTCAATTGCAGTACTACAAACTTATTTCATGATATCAGCAAAATTCAGTAGAATCAAAACTGAACAAATTTGGCAGCTTAAACTTAAACGACTAATGTTTCTTTCTACAACAATATCTAACAGTAACGATTCAGAAAATAGCTGGAATATCTAAAAAGTACAACTTTAGTTCCTATGAATAATTATTTCAGCTTCGTCAGACTTAGTCATAATGCATGAATTTAGACACTAAAACCCTGTACGTAGGGCTGAGAGAATGTTGACAATTGTAGATGAGAATTTATCGCATTTGTTGTATAGTATAGTTATGAGTATTCCTCCGTCGTCCCTTGCTTGAGCGGGTTTTCTCATCGTTCATTAACGACCAATGTGTGGCCTTGGGCTGACATTTTCATCCCGATTGGGTTGTTATTTCTTTGACATACAGTGTATGTGCCATACCTATTCTCGTTTACGTGATTTCGTTATATTTTGCAGTTAAATATCCTATATGTGGTTAAATTAACTAAAAAAATCTTGGGTACACTAGTACTATATCTCATTTATAATACATGTAGAATTCATCCATTTAAAAAACAATATAATTTACACAATGACGTAATACGTTGTGACAATCATTTATAACGACGGTCTTAATAAAGCTTTGTTGTGCAACTTTTGATTCGTCTTATGATGGTCATAAGACTATCCTTATCAATACCCTAACAATATATAATAATATCTAAGCAGGCTTCAGATTTTTTATACCGGCTATTGTACTCTGTTTATCATGTATTAAGAGTCTATTTTGGATAGTTTTCTTATCACATAACGGCAATTTTTACGTCGCTGTCTGAAAATTAGGGTATGTGTCCATTGGAGTTAGTTGTATTATTTGAATTCACAGATGAGTGTTTAATCATTTGAATAATTCAAACATCAGCAGAAACAGATCGACAAGCAGAGGGCACACATAACTTACTCCCAGTGGTATTCCGCTTTTCAATTCAAAAACATGTTCATTAAACCGAGAAATTTCGAAAATTTACAATGTCTAAATTATATTTTTAGCTCACCTGGTCATAGGCCATGTGAGCTATTACCATAACTTGGCATCCGTCGTCGTCTATCGTCGTTGCCGTTAACAATTTTTCAATATTTTCTCCTCAGAAACTACAAAATGGATTTAAATGAAACTTAGCATGATTGTGTTTAGGGTACCTTCCACAAAATGATCGTTTGGAATTTTAATTCGTGGAAAAACATGGATGCCTTTATTAAAAATAGAACATATGGATATGGGTCAGATACAATTTTTTCTCATATATTTCCAAAAAAATTGGTATAACCAAATTCTGAGAAAACAAAAGTATTTGGCATGATGAGATCTCTCTGTGGTTAAATTTTGGTGAAAATCTATTGACCAATGTTGGGGTTATTGCCCTTTTTGGACTTCTTTTACTGTTTTGATGTCATTATTTTCAAAAATCTTCTCAGAAACAACTGTACGAAATTCTATGACAGTTGGTATGATTGTTTCTTAGGGTATCTTGCAAAAAACGTGCTTGGATGTTTGGTTTGTGAAAAAGGCATGGCTGCTGTTACTAAAAAGAGAACATAGGGGTTAGACAGCAGTTTTGTTTTGTATATATCTCTTAAACCGTTAGATTAAACCGAATCTTGACGTGGGTAAAGCTGTTCAGCATGATGAGATCTCCCTGTGGTCAAAATTGGTAAAAATCTGTTGACCCATGTTTGAGTTATTGCCCTTTTTTGCTGTTTTGATGTCATAAGTTTCAAAAATCTTCTTCTCACAAACTGCTATATGGAATTTAGTAAATGTTAACATTGTTATTTCTCAAGTTGGATTTTTTATCCGTGTCAAAACATGGCCGCTCTTACTAAAAATGGAACATAGTGGTCAAAGTACATTTTTTTTTTTATTTTTTTTTTTTTTTTTTTTTTTTTTGCAAGTAACTCAAATTGTTGAATTAAGCAAAATTGTGATGGAGGGTAATATTGTTCACCACCAGAAGATGAAAGCTACTCATAAGATAAACATGATATTCTGAGTTGACTGGCAGTATTGAATGTCTTTTAAGGCAGCCACTTTGTGACAATTTACACCAGATAATCCGCGGATTCCAATGATTTGTGGTTTCTTTAGGAAACATTGTGTTATGAGTTGAATGGTGATGACGAAAGTTTGTTCTTGGCGGCCATTTGCGCGTTAAATTTATACTTGCTTTGATTGCAACGATGTTTGGTTAATATAGTAAGCATGCTCTCTTGAGTTGAATGATGATAAAAATGTTGTATAGCCGTGGTTTAACTTCATTTTATGTTCTTTTTCAGCAAACGTGTACTGGGAAATGCCCACTCATACCCGGTGGTTAATAATAGGGCATAGGGGACCCCTGCCCAAATTTTTTTTAGAGGTTCTAAAACGCTTTGAAGGGATTTCCAACATTTTGCTATGTCTTATGTCGTCATGATATAGCGATTATTTAGAACGCACAATCTGTAATACCAAATTCAAGAACGAGTATATATTCCTTTGAACGTTTAAAATATGACTGTGGTTTGCATATACTGTTTGAAAGGTAGGAAACCACCTGCATCGTTTTGCAAATTTAGAAACTAAACACTTTTGCAAAATTGCCATTATAAGGAAATATTATGTATAATGTATAACACCATGATTTAGACATCCACAGTTTGGGAAATTGACACCGACCTATCATACAATTCAATGTATTGTTAACAAGTGGTTCTTGATCCTTCCCATTCTTCACCTCGACAAAACTGCCAAACATGTACATGGCTATTCGTTATCGATGTGCTCAGGGTTTTATTTTATTTTGTGATAGTGCTACAGGTTTAGCATGTTTGTAGAACATATATAATAAATATTATTCAATTGTATTTTTCTAGAGATTGTGTAGAGACATTTTTGATAACTGGGATTATCCATGGAAGAGTAGCAATCTTTTTGACAAATTGATGAACACTCCATATTTTCAAAAGTGTGTCCTGCTGTGCTGGTATATGGTGATTCAAGACCCTATGATGTATTTGGAAGATGAACTTAAGAAGGATTCAACATTTGATAAAACATTGTACAAAGAATTTGTACAGAAGGGAGATCGAGTAAAGTTTGTAGTTTGGCCAGCTCTGTATCTTTACAAAGGAGGTCCATTACTCTACAAAGGAGTTGTACAGGCGTATTTAACTCAATCAGAATCGTGATTTTGATTCTGTTAATACATGATTTGTTGAATACATTATACAAACTATTTGATACACAGGTCTTTTTGTAGGTTTAGTTAATATTTCTTTTGTATTACAGTATCACTGAACATACCAATGGCTGCAATCAAACAAATGTCATCATTCATTTTGGTGAATGTGAATATACTGAACATAAAAGTATCTTTACTAATGTTTTCAATTAAATGAAAACGCTGGAATTTCGACATGCTTGTTAAATAAGCGGTGGACCAACTCAATCACCTAGACAATTATATATGTAAATGATGAGTACAGTACGGACTTATATATAACATTAGAATTATATTTTATTGCACGTTAATCATCCCCCCAAACTTTCGAATAAAAGTGGTTTGCTTCCACTATCAAATATACAGCCCGACTAGTATATCAACACTTAATGTGACCCGGCCTAATTTACCCAAGTATGCCATACAGGCTACACAATAAAAATAATTATAATAAGTAAAAACAAACAAATAAGTACCCGTGAATACAATATGTAAATAAATTAGATTATTTAGATTGATTTCAGAAACATATTTGAGGGATTTTGAAAGCTCTAATGAATTAATTTTTAATAACCTAAACCAATATCTGACATTACTAAAAAGTCGAAATAGTTTCATTATTCACTCATCAATATACTTTATCACTTTATCGAATAAGTGTCTGTCAGTCATTACACTACTCTAACTAAAATCTGCAAATTACTCTAAACGTATTAATTTTCGCGGTTGCTAATTTTCGCAGATTCTGTCAAGTGAGCATATTCGCAGGTATCATTTTTTTCGCGGTTTGAAAATACGATAAGCGTTTTATAGTGTAAAAAATCGATTTCGCGGGTACTTATTTTCGCGCTTATCTGTCCAATGCGTAAAAAGCGAAAATTGTTACGTTAACAGTATGTATATCTGAAATAAATTCTACATTCTCATGAACAGGACAAACTATACCTGAAATTTAAAAACAATGAATGATCCATTGAGGAAGCATTGCGATTCTCTAGCACTACACGTATAACCAACGCAATAAATTAGTGAAAATGTTTACATCGATGATTAAGATTCTAGAGTTTAACTCGGGTTGCAAACCTGCAAATTAAAGTTTTAAATTGAAACATTGCTATGTAAGTTTATTAAACTGTTATAATTGATACTTTATATGTTTATAGTATTTTGTTTTGTGAACAATTTTTTGCGTCTACAATTTTTCCTTTTATTTGCCATAGTGATTGCAGTATTGAATCGCCAGTTAAATTTTTCTCCTACATGGTCCTCTACTTCCCATGAAGGTTCTGAGCCATCTGCCCATTTTACTAAATACTTTCTTTTGCCTCAAATTGATTTCGCAAATAGGCTTCTGGAACAGGGTTATGTTGCTACAAGATTGAAGTCATCAGAAGTTTTATGGTCGTCATCATGAACTCGTGGATCGGTATGGTGTATCCATCTGCACCATGAAAACTGATTTATTCAACGGATCATAGTTTTCCTTTCCTCGTTTGTCTACCCCGCACTCGACTTTTTATGAGCAACTCGGCGGGTGTTTCTAGAAAACAAAGGATGCTTATTCTACCGGTGCACCTGGTCCATACTCCCAGTTTTAAGTGGAGTCCGAGTTGCTCATTTGCTTTTGTAACGTTGTATGTATGATTTTAGCTACTTTGTGTTCTTTGTTGTGTATGTCTGTTTTCCATGTCTGGTTTTTGTCCCTGGATTACATTCTTTTGATTACCGCTATAACCTTGGTTCCCTCGATTACTTTTCCACAAAAAAACATTCCTCATTGGGTTCTTTGTCATTTTCTCCTTCCTGATCCGATTCAACTAAATCCTGTACAATTCTGTTTAGCAGGATCTTGTTCATCACAATATTTTGCTTATTCTGCTGCTGAACATTTTGAGTTTAGATTCCTCTCTTTAATGACCTGGACTACTTGTATATGGTTATTAATCCTACGCATTATCCATAATTTTGCGAAGATTTTGATTGCAACATCTTCTCAACATATAAGTAAAGTTAATAAAATGTAAAATCCAATTCCATTTTATCCAAGCTTTATATTTTAATGAAAATTATGGTAATTTAGAATTTTGGTTGTATCGTTCTTTCTGATTAATCTGCATTTCCTGAATGTTTTTCTTTGCCAATTCATAGGTACAATCAAAAAGTAAAGTGTATGTCCTAAGAAAACACGAATTGAAGGGGACTATACTCACTCGATTGAGTAGAAGAGTTTCTAAAAGCCATTAAATTACCTGGAGGTTTTTGTGGCCAATTATTATAGCCCTTGCCACTACAAGCTCTGCGTAATGCCCATTGGTCAAAGATGGTATGAACTTGTATGATGTCTGGTAATATTGAGCTTTTCACAAAGACCATTCACCAAGTTTATACAGAATTCTTCCCCAAATATGTTATAATGCACTTAATTACACCATAACGACAGATAACTTTGTGTACTGCAGTAGCTACCAAAGTTTTTAAGAGATTGCTCATTTTGAAAAGGCATATACATGGAAATTACCATAATAATTCTTGCTAAGCCTTAAATCCATGTGCCGTCTGTCGAAAGTGGACTCAACAGGCAAAGGAATAAGAGGTAGTGTTTTACCTTTATGATATCTCTTCATGATTTGATAGCGAACACACGATCTGATGTAGTCTTAGATGCATTCTTGGCCACCAATACTTGAGACTTAACGCTTGATATACCGTTCCAATTCCTAGACGGGCACTGCTTGCAAAAGTATCATGGTATGCAAAGTGGGCATCGTGGGCGTTAAACTTTCGGTAAACACAGTTGTTTTACCCATCCCCCACCTTTATCATTATTGACTCGTTTCTGAAACCGTTTGCACACAATGTATATTCCTGAGAAGGAGCCAAGATTATGGCATGTTCATCTTCACGAAGAATTTCCCTTGACAAATAATTAAAGATTTGCTCAAAGTTCGGACATTTTTGTTGAAGCTCTGCTACTTTAGGAAAATTAGTCATCACATGTTTGACAACAGCAGGATCAACTTGAGCTATACAAAATCAAGTATAGTAAAATCATCATACGATAATTCCACCTTGATAGTCTTAGAAGTCCCGCTACAACCAACAGCTTCTACATCTGCTTTTGAATAACTTCCATTACTTACTGAGGTATCCATTATCAGTTTCCGCAGAATATGATCGTCTACTGACTATATCAGCTATCTTCGATTTTCGAATCAGCGATTTCGAAGATGAAGTGTTGCAACTTCTTGGACTATTTGGTTAGCCTTTTTTGGACCCACTCTCTCCTTCATCATGAAGTTCAAAGCTTAATGATATGTGTAAATTGTGAACCTTTGACGAGGAAGATAAGAATGAAAGGTTTTGAATCCGTGTTAAACGGCATAACATTCTTTTTCTGTAGTGGTCCAGTTCAACTGTTATTTTGACGAACTTCTTTTGTGAATGCTGCTTTGTGACGTGTGTCTTCTTCCATTTGAATTTCCCACAACCATCTGTGCAGATCCTCAGTACCTACATATGTTGGTTGTACTTCGTCAATCGTGCTGATTCTATGGTTACCAATGAAAATGAAGCATGAAATGGTTTGTGAATTGAATTTTCTGTAGTCCACACAAAAACGGGTTTTGGAGGTTGACCTGGTACAGTTTTCTTTTTTAAAAATAATAAAATAGAGTTATACTCCCTGTTTGATTCTATGTAGTTTTTTCGTTTCTTCCACCCTTTTCTCTATCTCTCAGTATACGATTACACTGATTATGATACTAGAGTCTGATTGGTGATATTTATTTGTGTTTTTGTTTTCTTCTTAAATCTGACTGGCTTAGATAAAAAGTAATTCGTTCCCTAGCATATTTTTGTCTAGTATGATATCTGTATGAATATTTATATCAATTAAACAATTTACGTCAACATCTGATATACGTTAGTTGTTTGTTGGGGTTTAACGTCCGAACATCAATATTTCAGCTATATTCAGACTATGAACATGAAATCGTCTGAATATAGCAGAAATATTGCTGCTCGGACGTTAAACCCCAACAAACAACAAACGTATATCAGATGTTGACGTAAATTGTTTAATTGATATAAATATACGACCTAATACTTAAGTTGCTGGAACCCATATTTCCTTATCTGTTAGATTGATTATTTTTCTGATCAATTTTGATTAAACACTCAGTGCTCATAACATTAGAACCCGCTAAACTCTCTACTGGTTTTTAAAGAACTGTTTCGCCAGAGTATCATCTCGAAATTTTGACATCAATATTTTTTTTCGTTGATCGAGAAATAGTCATTGGATAATATTATGGAGCAAGGCCAGCACTAGTCTATACCGTTACATACACGTCCTATCTGAAGATAGCGCCTTCCAATGAGATGGGTAGATTTATTTTATCAACTACTTGCAACTTTGACCACTTAACCCTTAACAAATGGAATATTTGAAATCTCCAGCTTCCTATAAGGAACATTTAACGTTTTTAAACATTTCAAACAAGTTTTCTGATCACTATTGTCTATCAAAGCATGTGTTTTTCTGCCATTAATATAAATAATTATATAGTGATTGCATTCTTGTGCTGAGATGCATGTACAGCTTAATTTCACTCAGAGCAAGGTTTACTTTAATTGTGCCCATCCTTTGACTTATGCCTTTGACTTAGGAATAGGCCTTAAATCGTTAGTGTTTACGGTTCGGTTTTAAAATGCCAAGATTTCTTTGTGTCTGTCCGTTTACTTTTATAGTGACATATTTTCTTTCACTTATTTCACTGTTTGTTTCTAATAGGCAGGACAGTTTGACCCATAAAACCTACAACATTTAGCACATACTTCCCGCATCTCAGTTGTTAAATTGTCTATTTTCTATGACATGTTCCATTGTGGAACCGGTACTACATTTAAGAATATCGATCGGCATATTGTTTGCTGATACAAGTCTTTCAGATCGTTAAGCTTGGTAGCTATGTCCCCAAATTGTTTGTAGGTCTGTGGTATTGTGAACCTAAAGTTTACTGTTTCCTATTTCGAGTTTTAGTCCTTGAATTGCAATATCAATATTGCCAAAAATGTTATATGTTTCTGTCTATTCTAGTTTTCAAGATATTGATTGAAAACTACTAACGACATCATTGTTCGCCTTTTTATTAAACAAGGAGTTGTCTGACAACTTTGATCCCCATACGTTTGTAGGTTTATCATAAGGTACATTTCAGCAAATGAAATGTTCTTTCTATATATCAACATTTTCAAGATATTGACTGAAAACTGTAAAAAGAAACGTTTTTTTTTACACTTTTCAAGGGCAATACCTCCAACAAAGAGTCGTCCGACAACTTTGATTTCCTGAATACTAATGTTGGCCTTATGATTGGGATCATTTCGGCAATTGAAAGAACTTTAAACTTCTGTTTGTCTGTTTGGTTGTTGGCGTTTAACGCCCGAGCAGCAATATTGCAGCTATATTCAGGCGATGAACATGAAAGGGATGATAAAATGAACATGAAATCACGATGATGAAAGGAAAAAAGGGGTGGGACACAAGGAAAATGGGTCAACAAATTTTGATTGCCACAAGATAAAAGGAAGGGATGAGTAGGGTTGGGCAATTTAGCCTCCTGTGGTGGAGCGCAAAGGTTCCTACTCCTATCGAATACCACAGCAGGGTTCTTTAACGTGCAAGGAACGTGGCATCTTTCCCAACACGGTGCACCACAATGGTTTGCAGTCAGGGGGTATCCCATTCCACCATCTGGGGCACACATCTCAGTTGCTCTGTGGGCAGAGCGCTTAGCCCCCGGCTAGGTTTCTGAGCACTATTTAGTCGCCTTTTACGACAAGCTTAGCGCTGCTGCAGGCCTATTATTTTGACACCCGGACCTGCACGAGCTGATCCCGTTGTTCTAGTTTTAGTAACACCAGCCGTGTTTTTCGAAGGATACAAAATCGTTAATCGGAACTACTCAGCCATTTCCGCTACACATAAAAAAATATCCTCGGATGTACAAAGAAGAATTTCTTCTTGAAAAAATTGCCGGAATTGTAGTCATACGCGAATCAAAGTAGTGCTATCCACCAGGTGGCGCTTAAAAATCTGGTCAGATACATAAGAACCAAGAAATAAAGAACAATAACTCAGTAAGAGGTTTTTCTTCGATGAAACTAGAAAGGCTGAGGAGTTCCGATAGAATAAATCCCCACATCAAATCTTTGCAGAATACCCACAAAAATATTCAGACTAAATTTGGTTCTAATTGGTCTGGTAGTTGCAGAGGAGATGATTTTTGAAAGAAAGAACATTCAAAGTAGAGATAAAACATCGAAAAAGGGCAATAACGCTAACAAGGTTTAACCGATTAAAATGAAAATTTACCTACAGATAGATTTTATCATGCTGAACACTTTTATTTCAGTACGAATTTGGCTAAATCCTACGGTTTTGGGGATATATGCGAAAATTTTCTGTCAAATCCCTATATTCTATTTTGAATAACGGCGGCCAATTTTCTTTCAAATGCAGATTACCCTATTGAACATTCATATCAAATTTGGTTCCAATTGGCGTAATGTCATAGAAGATGTTTTAAAGAAAAAAACATTAAAAAGAGGAAAATAAAAAACAATTGAAAACAGACAATAACGCTAATATGGCCTAACAGATTAAAGCAATGTAAAATGCAAATTTACCCGCAGATAGATTTTATCATGCTGAACACTTTCATTCTGTCAGAATTAGCTAAACCTATCCAAAAAACTAATGTCTGACCGGTTTGTTCTATTTTTAATAACGACGGCTATGTTTTTCAACAAATCAAAAATCTACACATCAATTTTATGAAAGATTCCATAAGGAACCTTCACACCAAGTTTGGTTTCAGTTGATCAAGTAGTGTCAGAGGAGAAGATGTTAAGACAGTAAGAATTTGGCATAAGTTTACGGTTATGGAGGTACATGTAATCAACTTCTGTTTGAGCCCTTTATTCTATTTTTAGTAAGGGTGGCCATGTTTTCGACGGATAAACAATTCCTACATTAAGTCTATGCAGAAAACCGTAAGGAATATTCATACCAAGTTTGGTTCTATAATTGGTCTGGTCGGTGTAACGAAGAAGATTTATGAAAGAAAGAACATTCAAAAAAGGAATAAAAGGTCGAAAAAAGGCAATAACTTCAATGAGGCTTAACTGATTAAAAGAAAAAAAATAGGACCACAGACAGATTTCATCATGCTGAACACTTTTACTGATGTCAAAATGTGGCTAAACTTAATGGTTCTGGAGATACATGCGAAAGACTTCTGAACCTATGTTCTATTTTACAAAATATTTTGCCAGTCCCTTTTGATCATATAATTTGCTTATCTTTCGGTGAATTGGATGTCAGCTTCAACATATGTCATTGCCATTAGCTATATTCATAAAAGTTATTCATTGTTTCAAAAACGTTATAGAGGACTTGAGAAGAAAACATAAATAGCACGATGTAAGGTCACCAATAACATATAATTTACTTTGTAAACTTATTCAAGCACACCTCCTCGTCAAACTATGAAATGTTATTGTTTCAGAGTGCATTTCTATTAGTGTTTCACGCCTTATTAAGGGTTTCGGAATGTAGAACACAAAAACAAATTCGACACTTCTGATAGAGCACTTCAAGTTAATGACATATCATTAACTAAAGGTGGTAACTATTTAACTGTATGTATTCTTTACTCTAAAACTCATCAACTGTTAAACTCTCCATCAAACCATTCGACAGCAGGTCGAATTTAATATTTTTAATAAAAACACATTTAAACATTAGACCATTTATGACTAACCAGCAGTTATTTATACATTATAACAGGGAACCACTCATCTGATATCAATTCAATGCCATGCTTCACATAGAAAATAATAGCAGTGATAAGACATGTACTGCTATCAAAAGAGATTGTGGAAAACCATAAATCGGTGCTATCCTCTTTTGGTCTCTCTACCAAGGACGATTGTGATTTACCATCTATGTACTGGATCCCTAAACTCCACAAGAATCCACAAGGAATAAATTGTGCTCCTCTACTTGCTGATTCATTCCTTTACTCTTATGAGGCTGACTTTATAGCTGATCTGATCCGAAAGAAAGAATATCGTTCAGCTAGATCTTTTGATCTCAGTTTCCGCTATATAGATGAGGTATTATCTTTAAACAATCTTAGTTTCGGGGATATGATACATCGCATCTACCCCAAAAGAACTTGAGATAAAGGATACTACAGACACTGTAAAAAGATCCTCATATCTTGACCAACACTTAGAGATCGATGGTAAAGAAAAACTATCGATAAAAGTTTACGACAAACGTGATAAATTTTCATTCAGAATTGTCAACTTTCTCTCATCTGTGGCACCTGCGTATGGAGTGTTCAAATCACAACTCATATGTTATGACAGAGCTTGCCGAAACTACGCAGACTTTTTGTATCGCGCTAGAACTCTAACAAATAGGCTTCTGGAGCAGGGTTATGTTGCTACAAGATTGAAGTCATCATTACAGAAGCTTTATGGTCGTCATCATGAACTCGTGGATCGTTATGGTGTATCCATCTGCACCATGAAAACTGATTTATTCAACGGGCCATAGTTTTACTTTCCTCGTTTGTCTATCCCGGACTTGACTTTTTATGAGCAACTCGGTGGGTGTTTCTAGAAAAGCAGAGGACGCTTACCCTACCGGTGCACCTGGTCCATGCTTCCAGTTTTTAGTGGAGTCCGAGTTGCTCATTTGCTTCTTTTACTTTGTATGTATGATTTTAATTACTTTATGTTCATTGTTGTGTATTTCTGTTTTCCATGTCTGGTCCTTGTCGCTGGATTACATTCTTTTGATTACCGCTATAAACGTGTTCCCTTGATTACTCTTTTAATATTTAATTGAAACCTCTTACTGACAATTCTAAATTCAAACCTTTTGCTGACAAAGCTATCAGTCGATGCAATACCTCTGTGGCATAATACAATATTCTTTATTTCAGACTTTAAATTATTTGGTAAACTGTGTTTTCACTGTACTATGTACTATCTGTTTAACCAACAATATACAGTGTAAATAAGTGATAATACTCTCATACATAATGATTTTCCAGTCATACACATTATAGCAAAAAACAGTTGTGTGAATCATAGTCTTTAAAGTATATTGAGAGATTTTTTCAATAGTTTATAAATGATGTTACGATATGTCTATAAATAAAAAAAGTCAATGAATAAAACAAGGAAGTGAAAATCTAAATATTGAAAACGAAAATGTCGGATACAATAATTTATAAATGTTGCCAGCTGTGTGACCCTTTCAGGCCATGTAATTATGCCACCGACTGTAAGAACTGTGGCATGACATTCTGTACGTTGTGTTACCCTAACCACGTCTCGTCGTGTAAAGCAATTGTTGACGGAAAACTTAATGAATGCAACGAACACAACAGTCTTATCTTCATGTATTGTGTGCAGTGTAATAAATTGTGTTGTTCATTTTGCAAGTGCAAAGAACAAGATCATTCAACTGTATACTTGCGTGACGCTTACGACAGTATCAGCGTAGAGATACAAAACAACACGCAATACCTTGATTCAAGGGTAAAGCAAGAGGAGAGTTTCCTGGAAAACGTAATCGAAATACAAAAGGAATTGCTTGCAAAACAGGAAAAAATAAAAGATATGAGTACGGCAATTCAAAAGCGCGTTAAAGATGTTGAAAATTCTCTCCAACAGAAATTGCAAGTGAAGTTCGCAAAAATTGACAAAGTTGTTAGAGAATCAGAACATATTGCGTCGGCTTTGAAGGATGCGAGGGTAAATCTTATTGCATTATCCAATGAGCATGATTCTATCATGTTTCTCCGGAAATGGAAAAGCCCAGGCAGTATATGTGAATGGCACGACCAGTTTCAAAAGACCCGAGAAGATCATTATGACCGAGGGGAATTAAGCATTGGAAAAGACTTTGATAACATGGAACTCCATTTTTCCGGGGCTTTGAACAGGTAATTGATTATTTAATTTTTAAGGCTCAGAATTAATTTCTATCATCCCGTCACGTTGGCATTTTCACGTAGAGCATTACTTCAAAACACGGGAAAATCATCCGAGAATATTTATTTTCAAATATTAAACAAAGTCACGAAATTCTGAAATGAGAATGTTAGTAGATAAAAAGTGATATAGGGAACCAAGATTCGAGCAGAAATGAAAAGAACAAATTCCATGAATAAAGAATAGACAGGGAAACAGACACACACGACATAGAACATGGAATTACCAAAACAACATGTATGAAGAAACAAAGGGTAAATGAGCAACTTGGACTCCACTAACAACTGGTGAAATGGATCAGATGCATCGGAGGGGTAAGCGTCCTCTGCTGTTCTAGAAACATTCGCCGAGTTGGCCATATACTGTCAAGTCCGAGGTAGGCGAACTATGACAAGATGAACAAATCGGTTTTCATGGTGCAGATGGATATACCATAATCCACGAGTTCATGATGAAGACCATCACATTTCTGTAAATTGTAGCAACATAACCATCTTCAAGAAGCGTAATTGTACGAAGTCTAGCATACTACAAAAGGTCTGCGTTGTTTCGGTAAGCTTTGGCATAATGCTTGAATTTTGATAGGAAAACTCCATTAACAGGTAAAAGTCTTCGCGTTTGTCGTATAGTTATGTCATGAGTTTTCCATTTCTATATATCATTTAGGAAACTACTGCAATGAACCTGATTTGTAACAGCTATTTCTAATGTAAATATTGGGTTATTGACTGAGATAAAATGTAATAAAATTGACCTTATATTTCAGATCAATAAAATATCGAAAATAACCAAACGATAGTCACTCGTATCAAGAAGGCATTCAAATTTAATTCATGCGCGGAAAACAAATTCCGGGCATTCGATAAAACTATGCGTTCTTTGGCACTTTTTATTATATTTTGGTTATTTACAATTTTCAATTAACTATTCTATTATTGACCTTTGATGATCAGCGGTGTCCTATCCTCAACACGTTCTATCAAAATCACATTCAATTTGTATATCTTCAAAATCGTTCACGATCGATTAATATATATAATATAATAATCAACAAAAGAAATGATATAATATTTTCATGAAAAGAACTTTTTTACCGTTTTGTAGAAGACAATGACAAATGGATCAAATATCTAAGGCTCTATATGACACAGTAACAAAAATATGTCTAAGACCAAGTACGGACATATCAGAAAATTATCAGGAATTTAAGTTTGCTGAATTTAAGGGAAAACCGCATCTTTCAGTTGAATCGAAATTCTTTGGTTATGAAGATCAGTTATTCCTCGGATCGAATTTCCACTTTTAATGTGCAGTTAATCAAGCGTAAAAGACGTATCCTGGTATCATGACGTAATGATGTCTTTTGGCGTCTGAGTCAGCATTTGGTGAGCATGTTTGTGCCAGGCATGTCACTAGTCTTAAAATTATTTAATTTGGAGTAACCGTGACTTTGTTACGGCAAATTGTTCACCTTATATTGACATCAATCAATTTCAATCCTTTATTGTTGTGACCTTACGAATAAACAACATTTCGGATTTTCATTTTATCAGTTTCGGAACATTTTTTTTTAAAATAATGAATCGAAAGCCTTTGTGGTCTTGTTTTTCACTGTTGAAGAGTAATCAGGAGAACCAAGGTTATAGCGGTAATCGAAAGAATGTAATCCAGGGACAAAGACCAGACATGGAAAACAGACATACAGAACAAAGAACGTAGAGTAACTAAAATCATACATACAAAGTAAGAAAAGCAAAGGAGCAACTTGGACTCCACTAAAAACTGGGAGTATGGACCAGGTGCACCGGTAGTGTAAGCGTCCTCTGCTTTTCTAGAAGCACCCGCCGAGTTGCTCATAAAAAATCAAGTCCGGGGTAGACAAACGAGGAAAGGAAAACTATGACCCATTGAATAAATCAGTTTTCATGGTGCAGATGGATACACAATAACGATCCACGAGTTCATGATGACGACCATAAAACTTCTGGTGTGATGACTTCAATCTTGTAGCAACATAACCCTGTTTCAGGAGCCTAATATTTAAAGTTCAAGCGAAGTTGTAAATTGAAAAAGTTATACAAATGTTTAGAAATGTAACTTTGTGTCGTTTCTTTTGTTGACTAGCACTAGTCAATTATATGTATGCAATTATATGCAAAGAGATAATGGATCCTGTACACTCACAGGAAGTAAGTGTAGTGATAGCTATTTGTGATTAATGTAGGGCGTTGTCCTGGTAGAATGTTTTAATGATCAGTTAAATGTTTATAAAAATGTTTTTATATTCCTCATTTTTAAACCTTTTTGAGCACAATGAGAGGAACGCAGGTCAGCACAATTGTAAAATTTCGGCTTTATAGATGACGTTTTATCACAAAATAATCCTCAGTTTTGATGATATCTGAGTCACCAAAAGGCTAGATAGAAAAGGAACAATAAACACATTTAAACCGTTTCTTATCTTTCGTATTCATTATCCTAAAAGAATATGATCTGTTTTATATGACAGTTTGTTGAACAACACCGAAGGAGAAATACCTATGGAAACCGACACTGACGTCTCAAGTGGACAAGCCATGCGAACAGCAGAGAAAAAAGAAGGAAGTGTAAAAGACGAACAAAGGTATCGTTGCAGCTTAAAATATAACCCGCACTTCTTATTCTCAGAAATTTGTACAGGTATGCTCGCTATTTCAAGACTACAAAATGAAATAGACCAGTATAAAAGTGGCGAAATTATGCTTGTTTTAAAACCGATAGGACTTATGTAGATAACTATTCAGTTTCCTGTATATACCGTGGTCTTCAATTGTGAACGAGAATTGATCGTAATTGACCAAGGTGTATATGTATAAGACTTAAATTATAAATAATATAACTATATACAAATATAGGACATTACTTTGTACATGCATGCTATTTAGACATAGTCTCTAAGGGTGACCTTTACGTATAAAACATTATAAAAAGAGTTATTCGAATTTAGCTATAATGTAGGTCTAAGAATTCGTAAGACAAAAAAATATGAAAGAGTCTTGTTGACTCCTTAAGTAAACATTACTGCTGCTCCTAAAATAAGACTATCCTGGGTTTATTATAAAGATGTGAACACACTGATGACTCATAAACGTTGCTTGTTTATCACTTTCAGAAATGACGCTCTTAAACATATGCTTGACATATCATTGTCCCTACAAGTAGCTGTTAAATCACTGAGGAGTGCAGATGGCATACGTGAACACACTAAGCGTCCTCGAGTTATTACTGCTGGCGAATATAATGAGTACTTAAATACTTTTATTGGATGTGTCGATGAAGCACAGAACTACATGATAAAGCTCAATAATGACAAGTAAGTTTCTATACAGTACCCGTTTTCCATCATAAAACTACTAGAGTCAAATCATGTGGTTCAGTATGCATTACAATTCGCAATTCCACATTACGGCAGTTTTGTATGGAATGCCAACAGGGTCAAAATTTTTAATCCGTAAATTGTTAATTTATAACTTCTTGATTTGTAAATTGTTAATTTGAAATCCATTAGTTGCTAATTTGTAACTTCTTGATTTGTTAATTGTCAATTTGTAACTTTGAAGTGTAAAACTTTCCATTTTGTACATTGAAATTCTTCATTTGCAACTTCTCACTTCGTAATATTTTCCGAAACTTGTAAATCATCAAAATATTCTTACTTTGTAACTCGTCATTCCTCGTTTGTCTACCCCGAACTTGACTTTTTATGAGCAACTCGGCGGGTGCTTCTAGAAAAGCTGAAGACGCTTACTCTACCGGTGCACCTGGTCCATGCTCCCAGTTTTTACTGGAGTCCGAGTTGCTCATTTGCTTCTTTTACTTTGTATGTATGATTTTAATCACTTTATGTTCTTTGTTGTGTATTTCTGTTTTCCATGTCTGGTCTTTGTCCTTGGATTACATTCTTTTGATTACCGCTATAACCTTGGTTCCCTTGATTACTCTTTAAACATTGACAGTGTAATTAACAACGTAAGATTGACATGTCACAATTGGTAGTTCTTACTCTGAAGTTTTGTGACGTGAAACATGTCTATTCGTTAAATGTCAAAACGATTTGTTTTGTTTGGTTTTGTTTTTTGTTTTTTGTTTTTTTTCATTTTTTTTCATCTATTTAAATCTAGTTTGTTTGTTTTTTGAGTTTGTTTTTTTTGTTTGTTTGTTTTTTTTACCATTTCATTCGCGAACTTTTTGTAATTAAGGACTGTTACATTTGCTCCTCCGATTGAGATCTTTTTTATATTACATGTGTAATCCTACTTTCACCCCTCTTGTTAAAGCATTGTAAAGGTGAATATTTGCAAATGTAAAATTACAAAATAGTACGCAAATGTAATAAAAAAAAGTTCGCAAATGTAATGCACCGGTTGTCTTTGAGTTAATTTGTGTTACAAGTTAATTAAAGTGACTTGTTGTTTTAAAAGATTAACCGCATTAACATTGTATGTTGTATTAATTGTGTGGTGTAATTGTTTGATGTACATGTATATGTAAGTATAGGGCTGCGTGTAGTACAATACCGTGCTTTCTGAGGTTCAGCATCTGTACAAAATTTGTGTTTCCAAACACTACATCTCTTAACCCCCTTTTTTTAGTTTCAACCTACTATGTCCTCATTACCATCGGCCTCACAACCATCTAAATTCATTTCTGCAGTTGCAGTTTTGTTTTTTTTATATTATTATTTCTTTTTATCTATACTTGACCCATTAGTGAATTAGGAAATATCATGAACTCTCCCTTTTCTAAACATGAAATCAAATGGCCTCTTGTATATCTTTTTAGTACTGATTATGAAGACCACCAGTAAAACCACTTACATGTGTATACAGAATTCAACCGTGTTTACAAGTGCATATAAAAACCGCAATCAATTGAATAAGAATGTTAATGAGTTTCTGGGATTTAGACGAAAAGTCGTTTTTTTAAGCTCACACCGTCGTCGTTAACAATTTTTCGAAGCTCTTCTTCTCTTATACTACTTGACCAATGGGAATCAAACTTAGTGTGAATGTTTCTTGGGGTATTCTGCATAAAAAATGATGAGGGAATTCTTGATCCGTCGAAAAGCACCAACGCCAATACTAAAATAGAACATAGGGGTCCGACAGAAGTTTATCGCATATATTTCCAGAACCATTAGGTTTACCCAAATTCTGACTGAGTAAAAGTGTTAAATTTTGGGCTTAGGTCTCACTAACCAATTTTAAAGTTTCCATTACTTTAGATGTTAAACAAATAATTTTCAATGTTTTACTGTGAATTCCCAGGACAAATGACACCTTAAAGTTGCATACCATTGCAAAGCTGGGAAACTAAAGCTTTCAAAATCATTATTATTCTAATGGTACGATGTCCGTAGAAATTCTTCACAAAATGTACTTGAATAAAAAATGCTGAAAATCAACATTTTTACCTTTTTTGCTAACTGGCAGCATGGATGCAAATTACTCACACATGTAAACATTATTCATACACTTTTGCAGTAAATTATATGTATGAGTTTAAAGTACACATTCTCAGCTTTATTTTGACTACTTTTAATCAGAATACACACAAATAATGCACTTACAATGCATAGATCTAGGTTCAGTGTTTTTATAGGACTACATATGGGATGGCCATTTGACCAGGAAGTGAGACCTTAATCCATTACGTCTCGTTGGATTATTGTCCTTTTTGAGGTTTTTTGCTATTTTTGATGTTATTACTTTCAAAAATCTTCTTCTCTGACTCTACTTGACCAATTGCAACCAAACTTGGTATGAACGGTCCTTAATATATTCTGCATAGAACTGATATGTGGATGTTTGACCCGTTAAAAATAACCGCCGTTACTAGAAATAGGACATTGGGGGCAGACAGTAGTTTTTCGCACCGTGAGGTTGAGCTAAATTCTTTGATTGCTGAAATGAACTTTATTATAAGGCTTACAAAATTCTGCGGGATAAAAGTTGTCAGACGACCCCTGCTAAGAATACATGTAATTGTTCTTGAAGGGGAATAAATGACAATTTTTTATTACAGTTTTCAGCAAATATTTTGAAAACTATGATAGATTGAAATAAACTTCCATTTCGTGAAATGATCCTGATGACAAGTCTTCTTAAGTCAAAATGGTTGTACAATGTCATGCATTGCCCTTGAAAGGAATAATTAAAGTAGATGAACGATTCGGGCTCCTGGGAGCTTCTTTTTTGTTAGATGAGTAAGTATGTGATACTGGATTTTCAGAGAAACTGACGATTTACCAACTAAACTATCTAAAACATATAAACCTGTTTTTAATGGTGTTTCCCTGCATAGTGCATTAATAAGTGCTGATTTGACTGACACTTTTTCAGATAATTTCTGTGCGATGACCACTATTGCTTTTCATTGTCAAACACCGATGCCAGGAGAGTGGCTAGAAAACCCGATATATATTTGAAAACTGTTTTGTTAAGTTGTTGTCTTCTGTAAAAGAAAGTGTAAACAACATTTTCAAATTCAAATATATAACAAAAATATACAAATAGTGGAGTCGTATAAATACATGTATCTAGGCACGGTTTTCAATTACAACGGCAGTTTCTCTATTGCAAGAAAGCGTCTAATAGATCAAGCCCAAAAAGTGTTTTTGATACTTTGATATCACTAGTACTGTTATATTCTTCTGAGGTCTGGGGTTTAGAAAATAAGCAAAACATTGAAAAGGTGCATCTTAAATTTTGTAAAATTATCCTTAAGCTGAGAGGCAGCACTCCAAATTTTATGGTTTATTGAGAGTTAGGTAGAATTCCACTTGAAATATTTGTTAAAGTAAGAATGGTTAGCTTTTGAGCAAGAACTATGCAAAAAGAACAAAAATTGTCAAATCGAATGCTTCTGCTTATGATAAAATTGCATGACTATAAACCAACCAAATTTAGGTGGGTTAACTATATTAAATCTGTCTTGGATGATACTGGTCTTAGTTACTTATGGAACGAACACGTTACAGTAAATATCAACTGGCTTAAGGTTAACAGACATTATGTGATCAATTCTGTCAATCTTGGTTTTCACAAATGGAAAACGCACCTCGCGGTGAATTCTATTCCACTTTTAAACATGAATTCAGAATTCTCAGATTGTCGCCAACAGAACGTATTCATTTGACAAAATTAAGATGTTCCAAGTTAAAACTACCAATAGAAACTGGGGTGGTAGTCTGGAGTCCCACGGAATCAAAGAATATGTAATCTTTGTAAAGAAGGAGTGGGAGATGAATTTCACATTTCGTCCAATGTAATAATCCAACGGTTAAGTATTTAAGATCTCGTTACATCCCAGATTACTACGTATACTCAAAGCAACTAAATGTGAGTAAATTTGGGGGTTATTGACTATCTGTAATGTTCAATTATATAAAAGAGTGTGTGCTTTTTTACGGAAAATTGCTAATATCATATGAAAGGGAATGTGTTAAAATATAAATGTGAATCTGTTTGCATTCACATATTCACATGACTGTTCTGTGTATTGTGTCTGTGTATTTGTCTTATTTACATGTATGTACATATTTGTATTTGTTTGTTTTTTGTTTTTTTTTTGTTGTCCTCTTGTACACCTACTGTGTCTGAGGCTATCAATAAAATCTTGTCTTGTCATGAATTAATTAAAAAGGTTTGGATGTGTGTTAAAATGAAATATGTGTACAAGTTTTACAAGCCATTTAGTGATATATATATATACATATATATATATATATAGAGGGGTCTGAAAAATTCCCAACGATGTTAGAACTGTCAAGTTTGCGAAGCATATTTTTGTCGTTCCCTCCGCGGGACTCGAACTCGTACCGCTGTGACATCTATGGCAACACCGCTTGCACTAAGTCCAGCGCCCTAGACCACTCGGCCAGCTAGGCTATATAAAAATATAGCTTTCGCTGGCCGGGTGATTCCTCCTCGTAGGATTAATCTAGGGCTGTAACTTAGTACACGATGTATGGTAGTGCGGGACAGTTCATCTAGGTGTTATTATGTAGGATAGAGGATCAAATTAATGATGCATGTCACAACAAATCAATATTAGACCGAATGGTCTAGGGCGCTGGACTTAGTGCAGGCGGTATTGCCATAGATGTCACAGCGGTACGAGTTCGAGTCCCGCGGAGGGAACGACAAAAATTTGCTTCGCAAACTTGACAGTTCTAACATCGTTGGGAATTTTTCAGACCCTTCAATAAGTTTACGTTATCTTCCCTGTATCAATTTGATCCGATGGAGCAGTGTAGAGAATAGAGTCGTCACATTCTGAGACGTTGTATATATATATATATATATATTCTACGCCTAATTATGTCGATAACTGAAGAATATTCCCCCGTAAAAAAGCTCGTCCTGTCAAGATTTTGGATTTATCTCTACATTTATTTCGAATATCTATACACCAAAATGTAGCAAAACATGTAACCTGTAAGAATGTGATAGATATTATATGTTTTGTTACCATACCCCGTAAAAAAACTGCACAAATCACGTAACAGAAAGAGACCGTCCTGTCAAGATTCTATCTCTTTAACCCTCTCAAAATTAAATATGTTTATATCAAAATAAACTGTTCAATATTGTCTTTAAGAATGTGTAAATATTTTTGGCAGACATTTATAATTAAGAAAAATAACTTTGATTGTTCCCATATCTGATACCCAATAGAAAATTTCCTGTCGGAAAAAGTTCGTCCAGCTAAAATTCTTAATTTATTTCTGGACATATTTCAAAAACATATATATCAAAATGTAGCAAAAGTTCGTCCTGTCAAGATTTTCCCACCATGCCAAGACAAACCGCTCCAGAATCTAACTAAAGACCCAGCTGAGATAATAGATACCTTTATGGCCACATCTGTACTATCGCGTTACCAAAGATAATTAGTGCCTGTAGGGAGGCAGACCAGAAATTTTTGCTGGTATTTCTTGGCATGGACAAATGTTTGAGAGACTGAATACTTGTAAAAATAACAAGAAGACAGACGACAAAATAGAATATGTTTTCCCATTTCGTTTTGGGAACATAATAATTCAATGAAAAACTACCAACAACATTTGCAATTTGTGGTCATAAATAATACCTTTCTATATATATATAGTATGAACACCCGTAATGTACTATGGATCAGTATGTCAATAAAGAAGGGTGGTGGTCACTCGAGACGATTTTGCAATGTATACATAAGGCCTAAGAGGTCTGCCCAGCGCTTGTTCTATTCCCTACTTGTAGATTTTCTTTAAGAAATAAAATCAAGTCTTTACAATCTTTTCCTATTTTGTATGAATAAATTTCATTTTCCGACGACGGCCGTGTTAAACCGTGGCTTTTGTGGAAATTTAAATATGGTCGTCTTTGAAAGGCCTTGTAAGTGCCTATTTTTATATACAGTGAAACCTGTCCAAACCGAACCCTATAATCCGAAAACCCGTCTAAACCAGATACTTCTTGAAATCCCTTTGTATCAATTTTAATGTATTTTGACTTTGGTAAACTGAACCCCTTTCTAAACCGAACAACCTTAAAGTCCGAAAGGGATCCGGTATAGACAGTTTTTGTCCCTTATATTTGTGTAATCGTGTTTTGGTTGGCATTAAAACACAAATCCCAGGTTGCAAGTTCTAGCATTGTTTATTAATCATCGTAACATGGGAAACAATGAAAAAATAACCTGTAATAATAAATAACCATCGTAAATACATGGTATGATCAATTTGCGAATTATAAAATGTTCAAGGTAATCAAAAATAGGAAAAATAACAATATTTTCCTTATAATCTAAAACTAATTACGAATATGTCTTTCGTACATAAATATCCCATTTTAAACTCTTATTCAAAATGTATAGATCATGTAAATAATATCATGTATAATATGCATTTGTTAACTACACATATAAATCAATCTCACATATATTAATCTGTGAATTAACCAAATAATTGAAAATAGTAATATGTAATATAGACAGACATACGTTTTTCTGCAGTAACAAATAGAGCAGACAACATGTTAAACAACGCATAAGCATAACATACCTCACATGTTTGTGTAAAGGCTGTGTTTCCTATGGCCTTCAGTTTCAGGACATCACTATAATATTCACCTGAAGTACCAATATTTATACCCATAAATATTCGGGTCATATGAACTACTGAATCAATATAGTAAAAATAGTTATCTCCCTTCCATTCACATTTTTACCAGAACTGAGCAGTATTAAATTTATTCAGATTGAAATGATTTATCACTCACTCATACATTTTATCAGAATTATGCTAAATCCATATGAAATTATGCATTTAAGTTATTTAAATGTTTTTAATCAGTTTTATGCAAATCTTACTGTTACAATAAAGTTATTTAGTTGAAACTGTTTAAATCTAAAGTTTATTTAAGATTTTCAAAACACTCTAATCAATCATACAAAGCATTCAAACTCAATCACCAATTTACTGCATAAAGATCATTTATTCTCAGGATTTAAAGAATTGAATGTTATAAGTACTAAATTATTAATAAGAAACAAACCTCAAATTAAGATCGGCTTTATCACAGATAGACAATCCAGGTAAATATAAGATTTTCCACTAGACAAAAAATGGCTTCTTCACTCCTTCAAAACCTAGAGTCAACTACCCACAATCACAAGTTCCCGCCAAAAGATAAACCAACCAATAAGAAACAAGGAAGGAGTAGGAATATCTGAGAAATAAGGATATAGCAGACTACAAATGTACTGTAAAGGAGTAACATATAAAATTACAATTTCAAGCAATGAAATTGATAAAACTAACTTTAATTGAATACAAATCACACAAATAAATCACATACAGGGATACATGACTACTAACAATAATACATTGTTCACAAATACAAATTGATAAAAATACAGCTATACCACATTTGTGAACATTTATTTTCTTTTTTTAAATGGCGGTACTGTTGAGTCCCTTGATATGTATGGCGTTGCACAACTTCTTTAAATGGCACTCACTCTTCTACCAAACTAGGTTTTCTCTATACGGTTCAAAACTGTAATCTAGCCAGATGACATTCCTTAATTATTATTATTTTTTTCATTATTTTACTTAATCATAACTTTTAAGTAATTAAAAGCACTTTTATTCTTCGTAAGAAATCATTTAAAATTTTTAAATCCCACAGATTGAAACTAAAGTTATAGTCGAAAATGCATAAAAAAGAGGTCTGTCTGTTTTAAGACCAACCCGTTTAATTCCCGTTCTGGACAGCAGCGCCTTCTTTTGTCTTCCAATCCGGAACGCCATCTGTCGTGATAATTTGACATTTCACGAATAGACATGTTTCACGTCAGAAAACTTCAAGACTACCACTTGTGACATGTAAATCTTACGTGGTTTATTACATTGTCAAAGTTTAAAATGACAAGTTACAAAGTAAGAATATTTTGATGATTTACCACTTTTGGAAAACGCATTACGAAGTGAGAAGCTGCAGATGAAGAATTTCAATGTACAAAATGGAACGTTACACACTTACAAGTTACAAATTGACAATTGACGAATTTCAAATAGACAATTTACGAATCAAGAAGTTACAAATTAACAATTGACGGATTACGAATTTTGACCTCGGTGGCATTCTGTAGTTTTGAACGTAAATCAACTTACCTACACACCGCAGTTGTCAACAAGACAAAGTTGTTATTCAATATTTTATTCATCATGTGTAGCATCTATCGAAATAATCTTGCGAAGAAGTACACCGTAAATTCTTCTTATTCTGTCCGTATCTCGTCGTATTCTTTAAAACCGACAGTAAAATAATGATGTTGATGACATTACATGACTTTGGAAAATTCCATTTTCACTTTTATAATTGGCATCTACAATTAACGAGACCTAAGCCAAATTTTGTGATTTGTTTATGATACTAGTAGATGGGATGATAGGTTAATGGAAAATTGATAATTTATCGAATTATAATCTACATTTAAAAAAAATTAGTATATAAAAAAACAATTAAACACATATATTCCTGGCCAGGACATTTGGCCAAACACAATTATATATATTTTTGTAACTTCATTGCAAGACTGCAAATGTGATTTATTTACTTCGTTGTCCCGTCTGTGACATCCACTATGTTGGGGAATTCAATCAATCTTTTTACAAACGTTTGAATGAACACAGGAGTGACGTAACAACCCATACGTCATCATTTTAGATTACTAAACTTTCAGCTTAATGCAAATCCTAACCATAGAGCAGAAAACGACATGAAGCGTGAAGCGGGAAGAATTTTTGATAAAATAATTCCGTGTCTTACATCTACAAGAAATGAATAAAAACATTAAGTTTTTCTATTCTTGTATAATATATTTTCAAAACTCTGTTTGTTTATGTTTCTAGTTGGATTTCTCACAAAGTTCAAGATCTTCTAAAACCCTTTTTTCAATATTGCACTCTCGGTAATAGTTTTAATACATCACAGGTATTCACTCGATGATGCAGTGAGTTGTGTTCATGTTATCTATCACAATACAAACTCAGTTTCTGCCTTGCTTCGGAGAAGGTCATAAGTTTACTTTAAAAAAATCTAGAGGATTGCACAGCGATATAGATAAAGATGTCATACTGTAAGAAAACATATAATAAGCAAACTATACGGTCAATTAATGATTTTTGTCAGTTATATATTTTGGTCGGTTTGCACTGACAAAATAAAATTGAAAACAATTATTTTATTTTAATTCAAAAACAAAAACAAAATAAAATTATATTGTTTTTATGATTTTGAAATCAAGGTTTTTTTTTTCAGGCGGATCAATACTTTTAAATTGTCTATCGATTACGCCATTTGTAATTTACATAGTTAGTGTATCGGGATACCCAATGGAAGTAGTTCCGTAGTTACGGGGCGTGGCTAAAATAACTAGTCAGGTTATACGAAATGGACAATGTTGCTCGATAACGCTGTATATTCAGAATTTCACAAAAAATTAAAAAAAATATAGTGTAACATCTTAATTGGTATCGTTGTGCAATCCTCTACACTTGTATGATTTTTTGGTGTTCGTTGCATAGTCATGACTCGACGATCCGATTCCCATTAAGTTTGCTGATTTGTAATTAAAATGATCACCGCTCTACATTTATATAAATGACAGAATCGTAGTTTTGATACGGTTGTTGAAAGTAAAGTAAAGTTTCTGAAAAATTTCTAAAATATAATGCAATATAAGTACCAAAACTTGCATATGACATTAAATTCAAACAAATAAAAGGCATACTTCAGACTAAAACTAGTTTATTGTAAGACGTTCTACCGTACTTGTTAGTACACCTGCTAGTAATTACAATGCGAGTACATTGTACATAGAGAAAATTACTCAACCGAAAATTAATATTTGTACATAACCTTTAATGAACACCACAGCTACTTTCAGCTTTTCTTATATTTCTACAGCTATCGCTATATGTATGCGCTTCGTGAACTGGAACGAAAAGACCGAAAACCTACCAAAGGACTTTTAGATAGATTGTTCGGAAAAACAAGCGAGTTTGATACTTTTGAGCGAACCAGGAGCAATTATGATGCAAGGTACTAAGTTTGTTTTGTTATTTTCAACAATAACAGACATAATTAACATGTTACGAGTCACAAAGTAGGGATATCGGATTAAAATCAGTAGCCCTTTAAAGGTGAAAAAAATATTTTTTTACTACGTGCTCCAAAGCTCTTTATACCATAGCCATGGTAAAAAAGTGATGAACACATGACCAACTTTTCGTGCACGCCTAGGCTGCATATATGTAAAAATATGAAGAAACTATTCCTATTAGAATCAAAATAAATTAAGGAAACTTTATTTTATCATGGTTTTACAACAGGGGCTGGTCAAATTTGTCGTTATTTAACCAATGCGAGGAGTTTCCTTGACTTATTTCTGATGTAATTTTTATCAAAAGTCTTATTTCTTAGCAAACCAAAATGACAACCAACTCATTTATAACTTACACTCCGACGAGTCCAATATTAGTTTGATGACGTGGTGTCCTGATTACCGGAATGTGAATTTAGCTATTTCCAAAAGGTGACCGGTCTAATCACATGGATTTCCTAATTTTCTTGCAAGAATTGGCGTTCGACCAAGTACACAAGTTGTGCCTATTGTACCCATTTTATATTTCCCGTTAGACTCATTGATTGATTCAATGGTCATAGATTAAATTCACAAATATAACTGTCATGTGGAATTCAACTTTTTTATTGATGATCAAATATGTGTCACGTATGAACAAATATTCTTTAACTATGGGTACATATAATTATGTCAATTTCTGCAATGTAAAAAACTTGAAAAGTGTTGTGCGCGTGGCTGAGGTGAAGTTATCGGGGTAATACTCATTTGTGTACTTCTCAGTGTCATTAAAAAAATAATGCACCATTTTATCCAGTCCTATTGTGGTAACATAGTATTGAAAATTAACTTGGATATACATATTTTATGTATTTTTTTTAGAGCTTTGCATTGATTACTGAAATGGTTTGTAATGCATCCATTGTAACTTACAAATGAAATCATACAAGCCTGACTATGTCACTGAAATACGCTGTAATAGAAAGAAAACTTTTCTTAATGAACGTCTTTTTGTCATAAAACATCACCACATTGAGAATTTGGTTACCAAGTAGTTTCTTAATATTAACTTTAAGGCGTCAATTGCAAGCAACGGAAGAGAGGTTTGTAATGGAACTGTCTCTTCTTCACCATTCGCTTGATACGTTAAATAATTCTAACTCAGAAAAAGATGGTAGAATTAAAAACATGATGAAAGAAAAGGATGATCTTCAGAACAGGTAATTATTGTAAACGTATGTTTTAATGCCAATTTATTTACTGATCTTAGTGTAATATGCATTTGAGGCACCTGTATCTAAAATGAATAAACATTTTTTCGCACATGAAGAACCCGGACACTTCAACATGTACAAAATCAATGTAATTTCGGACAGCTTATGTTACTAAGGTAAAATTATGTCAAGACTTACAGATTAATTTATGACACCCTAGTGAAGACCTTGAATTTTCCCATGACTGTAGAATGTTGTCTATTCTCCTTTTAGTTCTTCTGAATGACTGAATGGACAAGAAATGTCTCTCACTAGGTCGTGTACCCGTTTTATTTCCTGTACAACACCCGAGGTTACGGGTGATTTGCTTATTGCTATATTATGTAAGTTGGGCAGAAAAAAGAGCACAATTTCCCTAAACAGTTACCATGCACCGTGTTACCAAAGCAAAAGATGATTTTTAATTGATGTTTTTACAACCTTTATTATATCTTTGCCTTATTAAGGTAGGGCAAATTTCCGTCGTTATGGTCTTACTTCTAAAACTACCATGTTCGACAATTATGTACATTCTCTGTCTGTCACTTTCTCTTCTGTTTTAATAAAATTTTACCCCAGAACCTACTATTAAAAAGTTTATTTAAAATTGCCTTTTGGCTACTTGTATACTGAATATATCTCAATTTTATGTAAATGTCCAAAAGATGCCGTCTCCTCTGGTTTACCCATTGTTAGTTACCAATATCTTGACTGCTTTACGGTGTGGATTTTTGTAAACTGCAGAAGAAATCCATCACGTTCTGGTTAGGGAACAATGGTTAATACAGATGTTATTTAGACAGGTTTATAAAGACCGTTCTTTCACTATTTTTCATCCGTCACCACCATGTTTCAGGTTCACCTCCATCAGTGTACATCTGTTCTTCAATCTTTAGTGGCGCATGACCATTCCAAAAATACAAGACAGTATCTTGAAAAATAAGCAACTGCTAGCACTTCCGGAAAGTTCATTTCCTTTATATTGACTTGATCTCGTACACTAGCTGCTCCTTAGTGTTATCTTTGATATTGTTGATGTACCTTTTGTGACAATATGATTTTAGCCATTCAAACATTAATTACTCGTCTCTGATATATTTTTCTTCAAGATTAAGTTAATTAGCTGGGGATCAACTGACAAAAGACAATCCAACCATTACAGATCTCAGTGATACTAACAGACCGATGAAGATTGGCGAGAAATACGGAGAGCTATATGATAACGAATGGACTGATAGCATGGAATTGGTTGGTGAAATGAAAGAACTTTTCCCAGATTTAGAAACGGGAGAATATGATGAAATTGTTGTACATCACTTGCATAAATTACTTTTGGTAATGAAAATTAACTTTGATCTGCACTATCTCTCGATTAATCGTTTTACAGACTTGTAGTTATCTGCCACTTGCGTGTTTCGCCCTATCTATATATCGCGTTAAACCGGTACGACCTTAAATTAAAAAAAATACAGCTTTAAAATAGTATTATTAGTTTTTACCATACATAGACATAAACGGATATTACTACAGATACCACATTAAAACGAATACATGTACAAAACTCCAAAATCACACTTCAAGATGTAGCCTGGTTGATTCACTGCACAGGCTTTGAAAGAGAATTGAGGTATACAACAAGACATTAAACATCATGCAATATTTGGTTTTACGTTAAATAACGTATTGTCTAAATATCCTGCCTTTTTAACAATCTAACCATGAAACGATAATTATTACTGAAATATGTGAAAATATCATTCTGACATTTGTTTGGTTTTGCTATTTTGTTTTTATATTAATGAATAGTTCACCAGACATGTAGTTTGCTGTATCATAAATGCAATTGCGTCTTAATGAAATTCAAATGTCGAAACTTGTCTCATAAAAATGTATGTTTTACTGTTTAAGAAATGTTTCCAAGATTGTAAATACGAGTCGACGCTTCAACTAAGAGCCATAGGATTTACAGAGAGTGAGGAGGGTCAAGATGATACGGTATTATTATTATATCCAAATTATTATTTGGTTTCATTAGAATCAAGATTACAAATCTATTATCTCTAGCTTCATATTGCACGCATTGCATGGTTTAAAAAGGTAAATCATTTTTATGCAATATAATTCTGCGCTTCCAGTCGTGATCACCTTTTTTTCTAAATTTGCATTGATAAGCATGTGTAGCAATTATCTGTTCATATGTTTCTCTCTCTTATTTGGTTATCATCAAATAAATTTAGTCTTTAACGTTGGACATTTATATCGATAGCTTTATATTGTCCCAAGTCAAGAAATTCTGGCCTTTGTATGTCTTTTTTGTTTTGTTTTCTCTTTTAGTTCTCTTCATGTTGCTCGAGTCTAAAAGGACAATTATTTTGCTGTATCTCTGTATTATGTTCTTTTGGGACCATCTGCACTCTGCTTTGACATGTAAGAGTTTCCTCGTCGTTTATTAAAGACCAATGGGAGGCATTGAGCAGACATTTATCATACATTATAGTATACATTTTCGAACAAAGAAACTGCAAGTAAACATTGATAATTCCAATCTTTTTCGTAAATACCTTTTCTTGTGTTCACCTTATTTAGCCTGATGAGATTTTACATCTGCATGGAACATGTTGTAGCATTTGTAAACAAAACATGGATGTCACCGCTTTAACAGAATAAAGAAGCTGATTAAAGGCTTGAAATAGTATCGTGTGCTTTATTCCATTCATTGTCGTTATTGTATTTCTAGAACAACAATTTAAAAATAATGTCTACGAAATGGAAATGTACTTACAGTTTGCACTAAACAAAAGAAGTAGAAATTAAATTTGCAATTGTAAACTAGTTACATTTCTTCAATTAAACGTTTTATTTTTTAATGGTATTCTGGATATCGTGTTATATAATTCAAATGTAAGTTTTGGTACTATCTGTTACACTCGGGCTGATCAATAGTCATTATTAACTCTGTAGTTAAAATTCGATTCTTCACCATCTCTTCACCAGATTGCACCCTCTGGAGCTTAAACATCGAAAATAAACAAACCCGATCTATTAACAATTTTAACATGTACCATGTGAAATTTTGTACATGAACTTTTTTTCTTTGTGTCTTAGAACTATTTCTGAAATAAGGTGTCATCTACGTATCATTCAACGTCAGGACTAATCAAATCCACGCGAATACAGATATTGTGTTTAGGAACAGTATTATGGGAGTTAACTTGGTATTCTGTGAGGCTAGTTTGAAATTTAGTGGTATTGACTGAGACGACGTGGTGTGTAAACTTTGTTTAAAAGTCTGTATGAATCTTTCAGCCAACCCAATGGTCGTTGTATGATTCATTGCGGAGCAGTCATGTTTGATACCTTTTGAAATAACAAAAGTTCGAAATTCATCTGACGCTAATTGTGGATCATTATCTCAAACATCTTCTTTTGGATTCCATGTCTTGAAAATACATCTCTTCAAGTTTCAATTGATTGTTTCCATGAAAGTTAATTTTTTTAACATCTCATGCAGCTTCGAATGAGCATCCACTGTTACTAGAAATAAAGCTTTCATGAAAATTCTTTCAATGTCAACGTGTATTCTTACATACGGTGTATCAGTGCGTATAATGTGCTTGAAAGCATTTTTCGTCTGGTTTATTTTATCCATCCGTTTAAACTTAATACAGTTTCTAGATTTTTTCTTTTCTCACACCCAAAATGCCACTTGCTTGCGACAGAAGCATTGACTGCCAATTATAAAGTCTTTGGATTTTTTACACTACGAATTTGAGGATAGCACGCTAACAAAATACATCAAAATGTTTGTCTGATCTCTACGCCTGTATAAGACTTTACAGTCATTTTGTGTATTGTGAAAAACGCTGCACATCACCCTCACAATTTGAAACAAAATATGATTGAACAAGAAAAACTGAAGTTAATGTGATATTGTTATTTTTTAATCAGTTGTTTGCTTTCGTTACTTGAGTTGCGAAATCATACTAATTGGCGAACAGTTTTCCATGTTAGTTATAAAAATAAGAAATAATGCTAGTTTTAATTTCTGGAATTGGCCATATAAATAAATAATCATGTTTTTTTTTCATTTACAAGGAGCCATTTGATATTGAGGAATGAATAAATATTTTACATTCTTAAGATGTAATTTATACAAGCACTTATTTTAAAAAAAATCTTGAAGAATTTACGTTGCTTATGCCGGTTTTCTGTTGTGATTTTTATCGCTTTTTCTTAAAGATTCATGCAAAAGGAGCAAATAAGTGATACACAAAAAATAGTTTTACGTCGAACCTTTCAGAATGTGTAATAGACAAAGGTAACCGCTGAGTTGATATTTACATCAAGCAATAATCTCCCGCCAATATTATACATTTTATCATAATATAAGAAGGGAAATATTTAGTTTGTTTTGGGAAATGACCGTTGTAGAGACTATTTAAATACCTCATATTTAAATTTTATGTTCCCTAAGGCGAACGAAATACGAATGCAAAAAACCAATATCATAAATAGAAAAATAAAACAAGAAGAATGATTTTTTAATAAAATTTCTACAGGAGACAAGTATTAAAGACAGCAGTGCTTTTAGTGAAAGAAGCTTTAATTTAAAGCGAAGAAGAAACGCAGATTCCTTTGCTGAACATCTCTTTAAAGAAAAGGTATTAATTCGTTTTGAAACATCTAATCTGCAACTTATTTTATTGCAAAAATTTTAACCTTTAATGATTTATTACCTAACACAATACTTTTTTTTAAATCGTTTTAAATAACTAATCATTGATCTGATAAAACATGTACATAACTATGTTTAACGGAAACTTTGTAACCATCACATGTTTTTTTTAATATTGGAATATGTATAAGCTTGACATTAATGATTTTAAGGTATATGCAATTCAGACAAGTATCTAAGTAAAATAGGTTTGAGTAATAAAATCTAGTAGTTTTTTTTTTATACATGAGTATGTTCCTTTTAGAAATTGTGTAAAGATATTTTGGTTGACTGGGATTATCCTTGGAAAAATGATCAGATCATCAAGAAGTTAAAGGACACACCTTACTTTAGAAAGTGTGTCCAGTTGTGTTGGTATATGGTGATTCAGGATCCTATGGTATACTTAGAAGATGAACTTGAGAAGGGTACAATATTTGATAAAACATCCTACAAAGAGTTTGTACAGAAGGGAGACAAAGTCAGTTTCGTTGTTTGGCCAGCTCTGTATCTTCACAAAGGAGGTCCCTTACTCTGTAAGGGAGTTGTACAGGCATATTCCACAAAATAAAAAAATAACTAGTTTTCTTTTAGTTTTATGAATAGCTGTTTTTAAAGAATGTGTGAAATTACCCTTTTAATGATAAACTGATTATATAAATTAAATAATGCTTTATAGTGTTTACAAATGCAGTAAATTTGTATGTTTTATCTCTTTCAATTATCTTTGATTGATTATTTTTTAAAGTTTTCTCATGCTGTAAGAAACAGACAAATATTTTAATTAAACAATGTCGTTTATTTATTGTTTTAATTAAAACGAGTTTTTTTAAACGCACTAATGATGTACATCTAAAAGTCAGAAACAAAGTATTTCTTTGCTGTTTTCCTACGATAATAACACTGTATCTTACAACTGAGCTATGACTTTGTGTTCTAATATCCCCATTGAAATGCGATTCCTTACACCTTGCATTTTTCACATGATATACGGGGAAAGCGTACTACATGGAACGTCCGTCATATTGTTCAGGAAATATCAATATTTTTTAAATGAACAGGGTTTTTGACGTGGAATTTCAGGAAATTATTAGCACAATTACAGTTAAATATACCGATTTATACGATGGTTAATTATCTAAATGGTTTACAGATATGCGTAGTTATATAGACTATTGTTGATATTTATCGTACAGCGCTCTGAGAAATCCTTCTACATTCATACCTGATTATGTAACGCAAGAAGTGAACCAGTTGCCAAAATTTAACTTTTAAACAGAAAGATGAAAATGGTCAAATAAAATCAGAATTATCCGAATGCCATGACGAAAAAACATATGAGAACATTTAAAAGAGCCTCTTGTTTTTAACAATAGAAGGACTATCTATTCAACAATTGCTTGTTACAAAATCACCAAGAATCTAATTTATCGTATGTGTCATGTACATTACACTGACTACAGAATAAAATGAAAGTACATTCCGAGTGGTTTTTTGAACTATGTTTGAAATCTTAATTTACTGACGGTTATCTTCTCCTTTTCTAATTCATTAAAAAAGAAACATATTTACATTTTGTACTCCTTTTCGGATACATTATACGATTTGTACATCAATACAATTTTTTTTTAATTCACATTGCCATATGGTTTCTACACATAAATCAAAGCGCGGATGGCGTTGGACCTCGGAATTCATGATTGTTAAAAGGCATTTAAAAATTATTATAATCCGCTGATGGTAATTTTTCTTCTGCATTTCTAAAAAGATTAATTATTTACAATGGGAGCAGTGCCTTCAACAACTACTAGAACTACACATCCCCACAAAACTAATGGTTTGAAATTTCAATTTCGTCTTCGTTTTTTTTCTTTTTGTTTCGTTTCATACCGTTTTTATTTTCTAGACAATCTAGTTTTAGTTTTATACGTAGCCAATCACGTGGAATCTGTATATGGATACCAAAGGCATTAATAAAATATAGTTAGAATTTCTAAATATGTACATTGGAATTAAATGTGTTTGACAATCAATCATGTAAAATACAATTTCGATCGTACACTGTGAAAACGGGTAATTTATTTATACGAAATATTCAATTTGATACATTTTGATATTCATCCGCCAGATCTCCTTCGCGGTGGAAGTACTTTAAAGGCGGTTATCAACCGATAGAACTTTTGATTGACATCAGATGGTTTTAATGATTAGACTCAGAAGTCAAATGACTTTCGGGTAAAAATGACATATAGAGATCATCCTTGATGTATACCTCTATAATTGTCATATCAACAAATTATTCATTACACAAGTTTAAATGCCACAATAGAACGTTTTGGTCCATCAGACTAGTTTATTCATTAAAACAGAAATGTTTTAAAACCGAAAACAAGATTTTCCATTCTAGCGAATCAAAGGCTTTAGAAAAGTCCACAATCATTGAACCCTCAATTTTGTATTGATTTGCAAATTCAAAAACTTTCTGAATTTGTCGTATATCATCACCAATAAATCTTGTTTTAATGTAACAAATCTTGTCTCCGTTGATTTGTGTTAATGCTATCTTAGGACGGCTTGCTAAAAAGAAAGAACTTTAAGATCTATGTTCAAAGGGGATATAGGTTTGATTTGTTTATAGATAGAGAGTCTCCCTTTTTAATTAATAATAATAATAATACACTTGTACTTTGGCAATATGATAATTTCTTGTCATCATACCCGGTATTTAAGAGTAATATACCTGTCAAACTACCCGAATTCTATGGTGAACCTGTCCAACCTAGCTATATAGGCACCTAATTTAATTTTTATATTTAAAATGGCTTCACAACATTCTTCTATAGTGATTTCTCATTCACAGTTTCCAAAACTTAATAAAGCAGATTTAGAAATATATCGTTTAAATTTCTTCAATGTTTTGATTATCACTTATATATAAGGACAATATTTTTCCTTGATCAGTAAATCACCATTAATGTTTATAAATCTGTTGATGGATTCCTTGATTTGTCTTTTTTTCGATACCAAGATGGTAAGAAATATGCTGATATTAGATTGGCGCTTTTTTTTTAAATCTGTAACCAACTTCCCATAGTTTTTATCGTCTAAAATTGAGCTTTTAGTTTCCAATATGTCGTTACTCTGTTTCTGGATTTGAAACAATCACAGGATTTATCTAACAGCTTTATATAAGTCAAACCTAATCATGGTATACTTGGAGTAGGTCTTTTCGACGGACTCGTATCTTTAGGACACCAAATGAGTTGTTGTTTACTGTCATTAAACACACTCAAGATATATATCTTTATTTTTCTTAAATAAAGGCCTTCAGACTTATGAGAAAGTAATGTAAAGTTGTCAATATCAATGTCAATTGGGTTGCCGTGACACACACACACACATATATATATGTCCGTCATAATTCTTGAAAATGACCTATTTATACAGTATATATGAGTGCAATCACTTTCTTATTACAACTGATAAAAACTGTTGTCTAAAATGTTAAATATAATGTTCAAATCGACAGTATCAATATCATGTTGGTGGCTTTGACACATATTTCAGTACAAATGCTTCAAAATGAAAACGTATTAGTGCGAACAATGAAAATTTTCATTGTGGTGAGAAATGATGTAATAAATTTGTTAATTATCAATATCATGGGGGTGAGGCTTTCACACTTACATTGCATACCTTATTTTTTTTATACCAATTGACATATTTCAGTGGGGGTGAGAGCACTTTTGACTACCAGTATGGTCAGACGTTTTTGAATATAATGTTTTGTCAATATCAATATCATGCAGGTGGTTGTGACACACATAATCCAAACTTTATTTTTAAAATTATCATAAAATGTATGGGTGTGTTCA
The DNA here is from genome assembly GCA_037379345.1 of Perna viridis. NCBI lineage: Eukaryota > Metazoa > Mollusca > Bivalvia > Mytilida > Mytilidae > Perna > Perna viridis. Next base: position 4,845,174 of record CM074520.1, read on the forward strand.
CTGTCAGTGTTTAACTTTCAGGTTCTATTTTGCCTATCTACTAACACAGTTCCACGCATCCTTCGTACAACATTTCTTTATCTGTTTTACATTAACCACGCTCTCCCAGCAAACCGAAGAAACCAGCTCTGGTCTCATTTCAGCTGGTTCCCTTTTTATAAGTGTTCGTTTTCACAGCCTCATTTGTTTAGTTTTCAAAACAATCAAGCATAATAATGTCTGCTTCTTCCGATGATTTGTTTTCGAAATCACCGCTTTTATGTTTCTTCATTTGATTTTTCGGTAACACTATTACAGTCTATGTCATATTTATAGGTCGGTCTCGTTTTTTAGCACAGGTGGTTGAATAATTTTTGTCACGTCTACTTGTGTATCCACTTATAACTGATGTTCTTGTTGAAAAGGATCTCCTTCCTCAATGTGTTCATTATTTATCAATTTTGCAATAACATCCGTTTATCCAAATCACTCGGTATGCTCAATAATTCTGTGACAGATGATACCCATTCTACTTTGTATATAAACCGTATGAGTTAAAGCGTTGACAAAGAATGTTATGAACAGTCGGAGGGATAGACGAACGGACAGCGTAAATGACGATTCGGAAAGTACTATAAACAGTATACTAGTATTCAATTTTCAAGATTATTGTAGTAATAAGAACCGGTATTTACTAAATAGAAGAACTACTTTTATGTTTATTTTTTTTTCACTATTGACAGACCAGACCTTGATTCCAGCATTAATCAGATATGTGCAGAACTTTATGTTAAGTGCTTGTCCTTGCATTTTCTCAATTTTTGCAGCACCCCTCCATTTAATAATTGTATATGAATTAAACTTTGAGTTTAACCGTAAACTGTATTTGATATTGTAGTATAGAGATAAAAGAGTTACATATGATATGAGTTAAATATATGATAGTAAGGGTAATCAAGGGAACGAAGGTTATAGCGGTAATCAAAATAATGCAATCCAGGGACAAAGACCAGACATGAAAACAGACATACACAACAAAAACATAAAGTAACTAAAATCATACATACAAAGTAACTAAAACTAATAAGCAACTCGAACTCCACTAAAAGCTGGGAGCATGGACCAGGTGCACCGGTAGGGTAAGCGTCCTCTGCTTTTCTAGAAACACCCGCCGAGTTGCTCATAAAAAGTCAAGTCCGGAGTAGACAAACGAGGAAAGGAAAACTATGAACCGTTGAATAAATCAGTTTTCATAGTGCAGATGGATACACCATAACGATCCTCGAGTTCATGATGACGAACATAAAACTTCTGTAGTGATGACTTCAATCTTGTAGGAACAAAACCCTGCTCCAGAAGCCTATTTGTTAGAGTTCTAGCGCGATACAAAAAGTCAGCGTAGTTTCGACAAGCATTGGCATAACGTATGAGCTGTGATATGAACACTCCATACGCAAGTGCTGAAGGGATGTTGCCACAGATGAAGAAAAGTTGACAATATGGAATGCAAAGTAATCACGTTTGTAGTAATGTTTGGTCAATAGTTTTCCTTTAGCGTCCATTTCTAAGTGTAGGTCAAGATATGAGGCTGACTTTACAGAGTCTGTAGTATCCTTTATCTGAAGTTCTTTGGGGTAGATGCGATGTATCAAATCCCCGAAATTAGAATTGTTTAAAGATAATTCGTCATCTATATAGCGGAAACTGAGATTAAAGGATCTAGCCAAACGATATTCTTGCTTTCGGATCAAATCAACTATAAAGACATCTTCCTCTGTATATTTGGAATATGATTTGGAATTATTTCTTACAAAGTATGAGGAATCTCTACCAAGAACTATATATTTGTATCTAGGTGTACCATCTTTTTGGAAAAACAACGATGTATAATGTTTTTAAGTCGGGAGTATGTCGAATAGAGTTGTACAGTGTTGAAAAATCATAGGTTTAATGCTATTATATTCCGATAATAGTCTTGAACTGACTGTCTCCAAAAGATCTTTCGAATTTTTCAGGATCCACATTTAATTAATACCATTACGGGAGTAGCGTGTTGTGGTAGGACTGCAGACCTTCTTTGACAGTTGTGAGTATAGAAGTTAATAGTTTTGAAAGAGTTTTGGTGATTCAGTTTGCCGATCCAGCTATGAAACGCTGTTTGTATGGATTCTTGTGGAGTTAGGAATCCAGTACATAGGCGGTAAATCACAACCATCGTCCTTGGTAGAGAGACCAAAAGAGGATAGCACAGATTTATGGTTTTCCACAATCTCGTCTTTGGAGAATGTGGTAGCAGTATAGGTCTTATCACTGCTATAATTTTCTACGTCTACCTCTGATAATAAACATTGGATGTAAAACGTTTTGTAGACAAAACCTATGCTGTTTTGGGCTTTGTCTGCTGGTACGACAACATACTTGTGATGTATAGTAGACAATGTTTTTGATACATCGGGGTCTTTGAAAACTGATGTAGCTTTGGCACTCATTGATATACTTAAAACTTTCATTCGTTTCAAAATTGAAGACCTCACGGTCGTTAACCACTCTAACAGAGAATCAATGTCTTCTTGTTCTCGTTTTATTCATTTTCTTGCATAGTCCTCGACGGCATCCATAAGAACTTTAAAGTTATAATTCCAAATTTATGGAACGTGGTTCACGGTACTTGGGACCTTTAGAAAGGATATTACACAGAGATTCGTTTTCTATATTTTCTATTATGGTTAAATCTCCCCTAACGACATGACCAGAAGGACCATATTTGAATGGAGAGGTTTTGCAAGAACAGTCAGGTGGTTTAGCCTTTAAATCCTAAAGCTCGAGATTCTGCAATAGCCTTTTATTATTGAAAATTTTGGAAGCAATGGGTGAAGTATAGGACTATGAAATAATTGGTATGGCTTTGTCTTTGGTGACGTTTTTGTGATGGAGGATGTTGGCCAAATTAATTGCATTTATGCCTCTGTTGACAAAAGGTAGTGGAAGTAATGATCGTTTTTCTTCATCTTGACTTGACACAAACTGGTTTAAAGAGTCTGTGGAAACCAATATCCAAAATGATGGCAGCAAGTCTGTATAATGATGAGGTGGGGTCAGAAACAGGAGTGTCAAGACTTGTTTTGTAAAGGGCGTGTAGTACAGTGAGAGGTAGAGAATAAAGTTTGGTTCTGATGTGATGAAGTCCAAGAGGTTTTTGTATGGAAGGAAGGAGACCATCTATGGAGACATCATGTAACTTAGGTGACATATAGTGGCGATGGCCATGACTCCTTTCCCGTCTTGGACTTTTGTCAAATAAATTCATCACATTTGTTATATTGGTTTGAAAGATTTCCTATACTTTTGATGTTGTAAACTGTTAATTAATTAGGGCCGGCAAAGAAGCCACTGTGACTTTCCAACTCCAGATCAGTTAAAAGCTATAAAAAAGCTATGTCCTGGCGAAAGCTGCTTTTTAATATTGTGTACTAGTTTTTTGTGTAAAGATCTTATGAGCAAGTCGACTATAAAAATTGTCAATTTTGATATCATGACAGTGGTGATGGCAAATATATTTCAGTCCTTATTCTTAAAAAATGACATATTTTCAGAAAATATATGAGTACGACACTTTTTAATCCCATAATGGTAAAAAATATTGTATATATTAATGTTATGTTGGTGGCTGTGACATATATCAGTGCCGGTTCTTCTCATAATAGGGATATTTCTATTGGCTTACTTTTCAAATAAAACAACCGATACTTTGAAAAGTAAGCCGATATTTTTTTCATTTGTGTCATGATTGATAACTGAGCAATGAAACGGTCGCCATAAGTTAACAAAAAAGTGATTCTGCATAAGTTTAAATTCTGTAATGGCTCCGCACCCAGGAAACATCCCTATGACCTTATTTTACTGTATCAAACCGACAAATTAAGTAATTACATAACATGATGAAAGAGGAAAGTTCTGCTTATAATCAATGTTATCAAATCAAAAAGTTTATGAAAACCAAATGGCTTCTTGGTTGAAATCTGAGGTTCAAAAATTTGAATATATTTCAATGATTTTAGATACGGTTTTCGCCGAGAAAAGACTAGAACTTTCGATTCATCGCCAATTTTTTTTATTCTTACATAATGATTATTCTGCTGTTTTTTTGTTTTTTTGTTTTTTTGTTTTTTTTTCCTTCTATACCTCATTATCTACCAGTTTCGATATTCGTATAGTTCTGAGTCTGCAAACCTTCTTAGTTGCTAAGTCTCGAAGAGACTCAAAATATTTTAAGATATCTTCGAGAAAACATTTCGTTTTGTAAATTCTACAATTTAATTATTTTAGTGAATCAGTCAAGATATATCTACATTAATATTGTATATACGGATAAAAATATGTATAATGTCTGCCTCTTCTTACAATGTATATTACTGTCTAAGTATATCAATAAATCACTGGCTGTTAATCAACTGAAGCTGATAAAACCATATTTCTTGAATAAGATTTAATTAGTGGTGCATGTGGGTGTTTAAGTTGGAAAAAAAAACTAGAATTTGCAAGATTTATACGATCATATGATAATTGAACGACATATTTCTTGATAACGTGCCCTTGATCCATAGATATATTCCTAGCCAAACCGTCATCAACATTTCCGTTAAGTTAATTTTATTGGATGCAATTCATGTTATACATGCTATACGAAGATATTGTTACGCAAGTGGATACAATGCCAGGTGGAACAACCAAGACCGTTTGGAGGACCGACCCCCTCTTAAATGTACCGGTACATCATGTGAGAGAATTTTTTTTCAAACTTGGTGTCAATCGATTGCAAATGGATAGATCGATGTATTTCCTATACAATTTTTCAGGTTCGATTCTTTTGAGATTTACAGCATGCTGCCCACTTGGAGAGAACACTTATGTTATGGGAATGGGCATTAAACTTTCATCAATTGCAAATAATTCTACACGCTTTCCAATCCAAAATGGTGGTTCTCCATCCAGGATAAACACCGTGATTCCTTACATCCGATAAGAAGTAAAATTATCTTTAATTAATATATTCGTTCGAATATTTATACTCATCGGTTGTGGGGATTGGTCCGATGCATATTCTAATAAAAAAATCTTTTAAAGTTACAAAAAAAAAAGTTAATGTCCTTTATATATGCAATAAAAAGTGTGTGCTCTATCTAATGTATTAGAAATACTCTTAGAAATGGTTTAAAGCATGAAATCAGTAAAGTAAAGTATTATTGTTAATAACATAACTAATTTGAATTAAAATTTTAGAATAAATTCTTTATATATCATTTTTATCAATACATTTGTACTACAAAAGTTTTAAATGTCCTACCAGTGTTTAACACGAAAATACACTTGGAATCCTGTCTGAGTGTAAAGGGGGGAAAGCATTTTGCATCAATTTCAAGGTTAACGTTTATGCATGAAAAACATTATATTCCAACTCTCATCGGGATGTTATCAAGTTATCAAGTCACTTGAAATGGAGTGTGGTGACCCGTTTTTTTTTTAAATGGGAAAACCCGATCAACACTAATTTGGAAATCAGAAAAGAAAAAAAAATCCTGTAAAACTTTTGGAGGCGGATATTCTATTTAATTTATTGTTATCGTTATGCTACCGCCCATGACACCTGCTCACCATCTAGAATTGATATCACCTGCCATATTTTTTTTAACTAGACACCGATGTAGTTCATAACAAGGTTGTGACAACTATAGAATAGATTTTTGGTGAACATTTCATCCTCAGTCACTTCTTTTGTGGTGTGACAAATTCCAAACTCTATTAAACCTTAAGGAAATATATCAACCCTGAACATTTTGGTATAAATTTCCATATTTTTCAAATTTTCCACCAAAAAGGACTTTTATTCATGTAGATTTAAGTGTCAGCAAACATACACCAGCAACTAGAAAGCAAGTTTTTGCGTCAAATAACCCAGAGGTTCCGGATGCATAGGGAGTTTATTCCAGCTTAGTTTACTGCTTCCTGATGTATCGACATCGAACTTGAATATCACGCAAACTGGCGCAACATGCATCATGAATTAGTGTTTGTGTTTTTTTGTGTGTTTTTTTTTTGTAATGTCCTTTGTAATCAGGATGGTATATTCAAAACAGAGTTCAATATTAACCATTTAAAACAATAAACGTGTGTTTAGATACGCTTGAATTCGATCTCTGGACTTTCTTATGATCCCATATTATTTGAGGCGTAAAATTTCAAAGGATAGATATAAATTGATTCAGTACATGAGTACTTTGATTGAATGCTGTGTACTTAGATTTATATAATGAAATACTCTTAAAAAGTAGTATAGTTCTATAAAGATTCATGCAAGTTCGTTAAGGTGCTTTAATTGGTCAACAATCTGGGAACGAACTTCAATTTTGTTAAACGCTCGTCTAGCATTCGATTCGTTTTTTCACTCGTTCTTATTCGCTGTTATTCGTTTGAGAACGTTGCAACGAACGCCGAAGAACGTTCAGTGATCGTTTTGCAATTATATCAAAACGTTTTTTTTTTTGTTTTTTTTTTTGGTTTTTTTTCCAGAGCGCTTTCTGCACGGTTAACATTCGTTCCCATCTTTAAAAATAATTTTAGAAATATATGGGCTGCTTCCAGTATCTTTATTTTAATATAAAAAAAAACACTTTACCACTGAAATGAACTTTTTTGTTCAAGCTAAGTCTTTTACAAATCTCGATACATTAGTATTTTTATTTGAATTATCGAAAGCAACCACAAAATTTAAATAAAAGCTGATTTTGACTATGGCTATCTGCAGATCTCTCATGATATCATTAGAGATTTTAACAAAACGAAAAAGAAAACAATGAAATTTACTTACCGCTTTACCACTTTGGTGAGACTAAAAGCGGCAATAAACTAACGAACTTTATGATAAATTGACTTCAAATTAAAGTTTGGTTAATATGGCCTTTGATTTACCATTTCATTTTTCAAGTATATGAAGATTAACAATGCGAATTAAATTAAAGTAGATCAACTATGTAGTATATGCAAAAGTTAATGTTGGAGAATCAATATATATCGGAACTCGAGAAAGGAAGAGAGCTATCATATACATGTACTATTCTATTCAAGAGTTGGGTAAGTCTAGTTGCCACATCATGATCTTATTTATGATAGCCGTAAAATAATTTAAGTCTGAAAACTGATTTTTTTTTAACGCTGATGTATGTACATGTATGTAAGTGTCTGATATGGTAGAATTGTAACGATAATATTATTATAGGAAATGAAAGCCAAAGTATCAATTAAAACTCCCGCAATCGAGTTTTATATGCAACAAGATGACTTAAGAGAAAAGTTTATGGAAAGAAACAAGCTGTGACGTGTCAATTAAAAGGCCGTGTAAAGCCATCAACATGTAGTAGGACTCTTTGTTATCAGACAAGCTCTTACATTTATCACCAAAATATATCAAATTTAAACGACAGGAAACCATACAACAATCCAGTATACTAGTAATAGATAACCATTCATTTTTAAGATTTCGCGCGACATGCATTGAAGGTCCTGCACCTTCCATGACATTATTCACATTTCATAAGAAAAAAACAGTGCTGCTGTTTCCTTCCTTTAATACTGCTTCATTTTTTTACGTACTGATATTTATGCATTCTATTCCCAAATTCAATGAAATTAATTAGATTCGTTATCCCTGTGCCATGCGTTCATTCCATTCGTTAGCTACCCGTTTTTAATGCGTTTAGATCGTTCACGATGCATATACAGATCCGCATTCGCTTTCGTGTTCGTTCTTCATCCGTTAAAAAGTGTTCTGAATGCGCTATACTAGGTGCATATTCGTTTTTAACTTCGTTCAAAACATTAACTCTTCGTCTGATAGGTGATTGACAGGTGACCTTTTTTTCAATCTGTTAGATGCTCCTTTGCTAAATTCGTTATAGTGTAAGGGGACCTTCACATGTATTATAAAATCCATTAAATACGATGTATATTTTGGTCGGGTTGCACTCGTGCAAATTGGCTTATAAAATGGTGAATGGCAGTTTTCGGTGAGAATATTTTCGTAACTTTTTTCCTAACAACTATAAATCACAGCCACAAGATATTTGGTTCACATATCATGGAATGCGATTTCAGGTCAGTCGCTGTTTACCGACTTGGTGTATTTTTTATCATTTCTGTCATTTACCCATTTTTACATCATTTTGGGACACCCTAGGCTCCCCTTCTGTAAAATATGTTTCTGCCACACATATGTACATTGTATTTATGATGATCATTGTCTATGTGGAAGAGTGAATGTTATAATGAATATACAGATAATTTTATTTTCGGAATTTCAATGATTTAAGATGAGATTTTAAATGTATAGAGAGTGACAACAAGAACAAACGGATTTCCCTCCAAAAATGCATGTGACTTTCTACCAATTAAATATCCAATAATCCAAACAATCAATACTACTGAAATTCCAAATAAGGTAACAATCCAAGGTCATATTCATGAACTAAGGTCATTTACTTAATTTAAATATGAAAATATAAACATAAGGTAACTCATTGATTTTATTTCTGAATGAGTTCTGACTGTTCAATATTTAAAAAGATCATGTCAAATTAGGATTTTCAAATAATATTTCATTAATAAATCTCATCTTAAATCATGGAAATTCTGAAAATAAAATTATCTGTACATTCATTATAAAATTCACTCTTCCACATACTCCCCCACCTGGAAAATGACGTCCCGTCATTTCACGAAGGAGAATGTGAAGAGGATTCCAAAATCTTGAGAACAGTTCTTCTTGCCTCAGACTGTAATCCCTCCATAAATGGTGAACATGACAAGGAAGTATTGCATCGCACCCTCCTTTCCCAATCAGATGCTGGTGTCTGGATAGATCTGGCCATGTCGAACTCACCAGACCTGTAGCGAAGAGGAACTCTTCACTCTCTGGTCGAACGACAAATAACTGGTTGGTCGGTGTCATCATCTGAACTAGGAATCTCTGCTTCGTCAGGTTGATGATCCTGTTCGCGACTCCTATCTGGTGAAGCGCTTCTTGGTGGTACAGGTGAAACTTCTCTGAGATACTCAGAGTACCCTCAGAAGACTGGGCGTCCCCATGAGCCTCATCTGCATCCTGGTTATCCTCATCAGCATCTTGGGTTGGTAAATTTCCAGTGATGGATGAACCACTGCTACCAGTCTCTATGCTGACTACTCTTCCTCCCAATTCTGACTCCTCTTCAGATTCCTCCAAGTTGTCAGTCTAGTTTGGAACCAGTTCTTCCTCCGTCTTCTTGGCAGGTCTTTGTCTCGGTCTTGGTGTTCTGGGAAGCGGTGTTGGTGTGTCGCTGATGAAGCCAATCGGTAACAAGAGGTTACGGAGGAGCGTCCTCGTACGTCCTTGTCCATTCTCCTTCTTGACCTTGAACACTGGTATGTCTTTGTTCGGTTGGCTCAACACTGTGCAGGGGTCATGTTCCCATCTGTCTGCTAGCTTGTGTTTTCCCTCAAATCTGACAACTTTAACTAACACGCGGTCTCCAACTCGTAAGGTTCCACCACGGACCTTGCTGTCATAATTGTACTTCTGTTTGGTTTTGGCATCTTGTGCTGCTGCTGTTGCAAGATCATGGGCCTGTGTTATTCTGTCTTTCAACTCGGTTATATACTTGGTGCTGATATCTTGATGGTTTTCCTGAAGTCCTAGTGTTGCATCAACGGGTAGACGAGGATTTCTACTAAACATCAACATAAAGGGTGACTGTCCAGTAGTCTCATGTTTAGTTGAGTTGTAAGCAAACACAAGCGGGCTGACATAACTCTTCCAGTTGGTTTTCTTGTGGGAATCCAGAGATCCAAGCATATCACAAAGCGTCCGGTTGAAGCGTTCGCACTGTCCATTGCCCATAGGATGGTAACTGGTGGTTCTTGACTTGGTCATTCCCATAATGCTGCAGAGCTCTTTAATGATGGTACTTTCAAAGTTGGCACTTTGGTCTGAATGGATGCGTTCTGGTATACCGTAGTGAAGAATGAAGTTGCTGTTGAAGGCATCTGCTACTGTTCTTGCAAGTTGATTCTTGGTTGGGATGGCCATGGCAAATTTGGTGAAGTGGTCTGTTATTACTAGTATGTGCTGAAAATTCCTTTTTGATGGTTCCAAGGTAAAAAAATCCATACATACATGTTCCAGTGGTGAAGTTGTTGTTATGTTGACCAGGGGTGCTCTTTGGATGGTTGATGACTTTCTCCTGATACAACGACCACATTCCTCTATCCATGTTGTAATATCCTGGTGCATTCCGGTCCAGTAGAAGCGATCTCTGACCAATGTTGTTGTTCGGTCTCTACCAGAATGACCCATGTCGTAGTGCATTGCTTCTAAAATAACTGGTACATGCTTCAGTGGAAGTACAAGTTGGTGCTTCTCTTCTTCATCAGTTACTGTCACTCTGTGAAGGACTCCATCGATCAACTTCAGGTGGTTGAACTGTTTCAAACTGTTGAACTGTGTAAGAAATACCTAGAAGGTTATAGTAAAAAAATCGAATATCCTTTTTGCAATTTTTGATCAATTCTGACTTTGAAAATCGCCACAAGTCACCCAAAGAGCTCCAGAAGTATTAATTATGATAGTATTAAACAGAAAATACTAAATAAGCCATTTTTTACTGAAGTATAAAAACTTAACATGGAAAAATTTAAGCGATTTTTCGATGGGGTAGAGGTACATATTTTTTTAATTGCAACTTTTGTGGTACAAATGGAAAAGTAATATATTTGGCTGTCTTCGTTTTGAACGAAGTACATGTAGAAGTTAGAAGAATAAAAAAAACAAAAACAATGGCTTTTTGCCCCTACGAGGTACACACAGGCCCACAAAATACAAAAAAATTTCAGTTTATTTTTTGGAAATAAAATGATTTGTAAATGAGAGGACTAATGGTACCTGAAAATTTTGGTTGGTTAGTAGGGGTGCACGGAGGTTATATTTATATGTATTTTCGTATGGATCATTGGTAAATGAATGTAACATTTATTTTATATATTTTATTGTCAATTAAGAAAGTTAAGAAAAATTGAAAATTAACCATGTATGTTTCAAAAGTAAAATCCAACTGCGGAGCTGCACTTAACAGGCTAATCTTCCGAAATCAGCCAACAAATGATATCATAATCATTCAGTAATATATTTAACGTTTAACTACAAGCACAGCTTCTGTTTGTCTGTAAAAACAAAATTGTTTTGCTTTTTTATAATCTGTATATTTTGTTGTTATTGCTACTGTTGTAAAATGTATTATGTATACACTGTTATGTTTATCTTTTTCCCTACTTTCATTTTCATTTGCACCGAACTATATTTTGCGTATTAAAAGAGGTCGTGATTAGGCGAGGAACCCCTGGTCACCGTTGAGCGACAGAAATATCTTCCTGCGATCAAACCAGGAAGTGAAATGAATAGAAAATGTCCGTTACGGACGTGTGTTGTCTCTTTTGTGATCCTCTTGCTGTGAACCGGGCTAAGCTGAAGTATGCCAAATGTGAAGAATGTGGATTATGCCTTTGCGGGGATTGTTTTCAGTTTCACTTTGAATCATGCAAGAAAGTTAAGGTACTAACGTTACATATCTGCAAAGATCACAATGCTTTTGTAAACGGTTTCTGTTTTTCGTGCAATGCAGTTGTTTGTAAAGATTGCAGAGTTCAATCACATGAATTGTGTCAACCAAATGTTGTCACTTTACAAAGCGCATTCAAAGATATTAAACAAGTAATGATAAATGACTATGTTGAGAAAATTGAAAGGCTAACTACGAACATTGGAAGTACATTAGATTTCTTATTGGATGAAAAGACAACATCACGCAAAGAAGAAGGGTGTGATGAAAATATGGAGACTCAGTGCTTAGGAGGTGACAAATATGACGTTTTAGACAATGGGAACAATGGAACAACAGCTTTACTTGCGGATTTTAAAGTTCTTAAATGCCAATTGGATGACGCTATATCAAATTTGGAACACATAAGAGAGGAGAAAAACCCTATATTTTTTGTTAGGAAATGGAAAAACCCAAAGGGTATAACAACATCTGTCAATGAATCCCTTGATCTTTACCAGAAGCGACAAACTGAAGGTGACAAATGGACTTTCCAACTTGATGGGAATGGTACAACAAGGTAAGTTAAGATGTGATCAGTAATAAGATTTAGTTTGATCTTGTTTTTTTAAATTAGTCACGATTGTTATATTGTAGCGAAATTTGGGCATTGCCTCAATTATTGAAGGAAAATAATATGGATGAGTTTGAGTGTAATTTTTATAAGTTTGTTCCCAATAGAATTCAATTGAAAATGTCCAAGTATGTTCTTGGTGTTCATAAATCTGCCTCCAATTTGGCAGTCCTGGGTGATCTTGGATTATTTCCCTTGTCTATTATAGCAATTCAATCTAGTATTGAATATTGGCGACATGTTTTGAAAGCAAATCGTAACAATTTGATATCTAAGGCACATAAGGTTAATATGTCAATGAAGGATATTTTTCTAAATAAAATTAAATGATTATTGTATAAAAATGGATTTGGTCATACATGGGAAAATCAAGAAACTTTTTCTAAGAAGAGAACTTTGATTGCTATTCAAAACAAGCTACAAGACAGATATTGCAAATTTTGGCATTCACTTTGATAGAGCTGTGGGAGGGAACAAGTAAAGAACTTATCGTAAATTTAAAAACGACTGCAAGAGGGAGCAATATTTTTACACAGACGTTGACAGAGTTTATCTAACTATACCCGCATTCATATAAGTATTTGTAATCGTAACATTAAAAAGGGTCGCTATGTAAATTTACCTGTTGAAAAAAGGACATGTCAGTTATATCATGAAGATATTGAAAACGAATTTCATTTTATAATGAAATGTGTTAAATTAATAAAGGAACGGGGTGAACTCTTTGAAAATATTTTAGATACAGTTCCCTCATTTTCTTCAATGTCTGAAGAAGATCAATTTATTTTTGTTGAGGGTTTAGATGTCTCTAAAGTTATAATCTCTGGTATAAACAGAATGTATACTGTCAATCAAGAATATAAACAAAACATTTAACCTTTGTATTTATATTGCATGATTTTGTGTTTAGAATTTTTTATAATAGTGCTAAAAATGGTCCATGATAGATTACTAAATTCCTCAGCTGGGATATTACAACACATATTTTATATTACATTGATATTACAACACATATTTTATATTTGCATTGATATTGATTGTACCTGTACTTGTTTATGTATGTATGTATGTATGTATGTATGTATATTTCTTTGTTAATTGATGATAGATCAATGTTTGGTGTTTATTTCAAAAAAACTTAGTTACTTACGATTCGGTAGCATGACGATATAATCGCAAGAAAATAGATTCGGCAATCAGTTTTACTAAATTTTGTGCATTCAAAATGTATAATTTAAACACACAAATTAAGATACATTGAATCGTGGCTCATGGTATGGCAAGATTTTGTTAGCTTGTGCACTACATGTATTTGATTGTAGATTTTGTGACAGCATGACATTGAACCTTTTAATGGATTTTACATCTAACATTTTAGAACGTCGAGTAATGAAGCAGATGAAAAAAGCACGTGGAACATTGATTCTGTAATGCGAATCAGTAATACCAATGACAACGAAGCCAAGACGAGGTCTACAGGAACCCAGATAGATGGCATACTTGACGAAAGGTGGTGGGATCAAATAGCACAAATTGTGATAATCTTAAGGAGTAATCAAGGGAACCAATGTTATAGCGATAATAAAAAAATGTAATCCATGGACAAAGACAAGACATGGAAAACAGACATACACAACAAAGAACATAAAGTAACTAAACTCATACATACAAAGTAACAAAAGCAAATGAGCAACTCGGACTCCACTAAAAACTGGGAGTATGGACCAGGTGCGCCGGTAGGGTAAGCAGTCAAGTCTGGGGTAGACGAAAGAGGAAAGGAAAACTAAGACACGTTGAACAAATCAGTTTTCATAGCGCATAAGTACAATGTACAATGATCCTTCAAGCACATGTAGTTGGAAACCTCTTGCTATATTGTACAATAAAATACAACGCATTTTTATGGCAACAAATATGCATATTATACATGCACGTACAGCAACATATTCAGTTTTCAATGTTTGAAAGGTATGGTGTTTTTTAACTTCCCCAATAGCCGTGGGTTTTTACATAGTTATTTGATTTGGATGCATGAATTTACGCATTTTAAACGTGTTTCTTTTCAGTTTCGAATACGAAAACAAATATATGCTAAAGGTCACTGACTGTTTACCAGAATTAATGTCAAATTTAGATCAACTTCGTTTACCCTGTGACACAATACGACTTCCGAGGAGAGGAAATAAAACTGTAGATACATTCACGGACCGCATAGAGCTGATCTACAATTATATCATTAAGATGAAGAACAAAATGTAAGTCATTTTCTTCTTTTCATATTAATTTTCATCCAATGAACATCTACGTACAAACATATGGAATGGATAAGGATAAGTTCACTGTTCTATTAGCCAGGAAAATTACAATTTACATGGATTAGAACTGAATAGTCCGGAATCTTTCTCACCTATAAATATCGCAAATTGTTCTGTATTAGAACTGCCCGGAAAAGAGTGGTTAGAATGGATTCTGCAGAATGCTCAGTATCTATAGAGTATAGTTAATTAGACAAAAAGTAGTAAGCGTAGTAAGGACGATATATGTATTTTCTATTAAAGACGTCAACTCGTGGATAGTTACGATGCATCAATCTGCACCATGAAAACTGATTTGTTCAACACGTCATAGTTTCCCTTTTCTCTTTCTTCTACCAGGACTTGACTTTTTATGAGCAACTCGACGGGTGTTTCTAGAAAAGCAGAGGACGTTTACCCTACCGATGCACCTGGTCCATGCTCCCAGTTTTTGGTGGAGTCCGAGTTGCTCATTTACTTTTGTTACTTTGTACCTGTATGAATTGTTTTAGTATTTTATGTTCTTTGTTGTGTTTGTCTGGTCTTTGTACGAATTTTAGATGTTTACTGTAACACATATAAGTGTACCCTCATACATGTACGATCTTACGAACATCATTCATTAAACTGTGTCTACTGCAAACATTGTGTACGCACACTATTTTTTCTTTGTGCTTATAACAATTTTTGCGTGTGTCTTTTTTTCCTTTTTCATATTTTTGTAATGCGCACAAAAGCGGGTGTCCATATATCATTGCTCTATAGAAATCAACTGTAGGCCTTGATTTATACATCTGTAATTTTGTGCTAATTACATGTTCCTGGTAATACATATTTAAGAAATATCATTTGTGCCACAACCTTTTTCTAATGGTTTTAGTTTGGCAAGAATGGTTATAGGGTGAGGGAAGTAATAATAATTTTACTTCCAAAATGTTCAAAAGTTCACCATACTTCATTTAAAATGTTGCAGTTAAATACAATAACTATCGGCGCAATTAATTTATGTTTTTGTAAAAGTGGCTGGAGCAAATGATTACTGGTACAAATAAGTTGTGATAAAAAAAGACGCCAACGTATATCTCAGTTATATGGTGACAATTTCAAAGGCACCGAATATATTTAGAAATTAAATGCAACTCAGAGTATTGTCAAGTTTCAGATAAATCGTTTCTGGGAACTACTCGTATTCTTGATTGTTTGACTTTTAGTTAGAAAATAAATACAATATTATTGGCTACAACTATACTTACAAGTACTTCAGGGCTTTTCGTACATAAAATTTTAAAAATTGTATCTTACACTACATACAGGTAAAAATACTGAATCGTCAATCGTCAATCCAATTGCATTAATATGAAAGAAGGAAACATAATGTACATGTAGTGGAAATTCTTAACCACAATTACAAAATTATATAAAGGAAGATAATGAAAATAAAACATCGAACAAAAAGGAAAAACAACAAACAAAGCAAGCAAACAAAAAAACATGCACTAGCAATTACCATGTATATGAACTTTTCCAAATATCAATTGCTCCGGAAGGGTAGGTATGCTCTGCCCCACCAGCGTTACCCGTCACATTGAAAGTGAGTAATATCCGGTCTAAGTCTAGTTACAATAATATGTACATGTAACTCCATGACATACTCTGTCAAAGCGGTGTTATAAAGAGTTCCAACCAATAACAATGGAGTAAATCCAATTGCACCTGGACAATATCGTTTAATTTAACAGTTTCGTGATGTAAATACTATGAAAATAATGGACAATCGTCCAATACAGACAAAATATGGAAGAATCATCTGAATATATAACACAACCCAACTCTCGAACCGCTCAATAGTTGATCTGAAGTCTGAACAAAAGCTTACAATGGAGAACACGTGTGTACATCGTTGTTAATCATAAGGCCTACATGTAGCTAAATTGATTTTCTGACACGTTTGTTAAGAGGCTAGACTACTGTAGCTTTTAAGTGTCAAGTTCGTTGGGGTGTAAAGCCGTTAAGGCGTATATGACTTTTTTAGGTTGAAGTTGGAAGAGGAGCTTGGATGGAAAGAAACCGAAATTCAATTGTACAAGGAGCACTCGCAATCAAGAGGTTTTTTCAGTAGCATTTTGTGGTCCAAAGAATCTTCAGTTGACAACATGACAGACATCTTAATAAAGCAGTAAGTATCAGACTATTTCAAGAGAATACATAAATCATTAAGTTAATGAAATCAAATTACAAAGTTGTATGGACACTTAACGGATAGTCAACATCTACGTGCATTATAATGTAACCAGGAGTGATTCTAGAAAATAATTATAGTTTTCCCAGTAGTTGTTTATTGTGAACAGCAAACAATACAAAATGTTTTAATAAAACAATAATAACAATAAATACAAATTACGAATAGTAAAACAACTAAATCATATTATGATTATAATACAATAGTAAAAATGTTCTATAGGTATAATAGATATTATCACAGTAATGTATCAAAGTACTATAACGGTATAGATACCCTAAGTATTAGTAATAAGGACAATGTATGAATAATGTTAAGCATCACAAACATGTGAACCATGATTTAAGCATTATCATATAAATACTAACATGAATAACTCGATGCAAGATAATTAATCTAAGTATAACATAAATACAAAAATATGAACTAAGTGCCTGTCTATGGGACTAAGGTTATACAATGCAACCGTCTTAATCACTATGGAAAACAGGTATGTACATCTGAAATATTATGGATATGCGTTATAATAAAATATGCATATACTATACCTATGTAAGAACAATATACAATAATAGCACAAAATGGGAAAAAAATTAATAAAATCATAATTGTCACATTAACCTTTATCTTAATGATTAACTTTATGACTCAAGCTTTAAAAAACAAGGCAATCAGTCAACGATTTAAAAAGGAACAAGTTCCCATTTGCATAATTTCTCATAGTACAAAACAATATACTTCATAACTCCACAAATTTACACAAATAAGTATCTTGAAAAGTAAAATATAAATACCTTTCCTTGATGGAACAACTGGATTCCAAATAACATAAATCCAAGCAATGATGTGTAGATATGTTCCACAAAATATAAGAAAATATCAATGATCAATATTACCAAAACACAATGAAAGAATCTAAATTCCCTCCAATACTTCAACCAATAATTAAGGCTTCTCACACCTTATGACCCATACAACCAATGACAACTCTCAGACACCACTACATCACATCTCAAAGCTAGCTCTGACATCACTCACATACTGGATCTAACCTATCAGATCACTCCCTCAGACATACAATCTTATGTCACACTTAACAGTAAAATTACGTCATAGATATAATGAACCTATATAAGTCACATGACCAATGCATGTTCACTCTATACCTATACATGCAGTAAAATCAATAAATCAATAATATAGTCAAGTCAAGTTAGTTTGAGGTCACTTAAATGGTTTAAATGGACAATACATAAGTGATTATCAATTAGTGAATTGATAATTGCAATACACGCTATGATTGCTTATACTAATAAAAATCAACCCTATTACATTCTCCTCCTGCTTGAAAAAAAGGTTTCCATACCATTTGACAAATTTACATTCAGGAACAAAAAGCACCATAAAACTGTATCGGTATTTCGACATCAGGTTCGACAGCTTAATAGTTTTTATCTAATCATTGTATAATAAATTAATGAAGTTAAGTTCATACCCTTTTGTGTTTATTTTAGAGTAAAAGATGCTAAAAAAGCAAAGTCATATCTTGTTAATACCCTTATCGACAAAGAATATTCACTTGAAAAGACAAAGCAAGAAAAGGAAGAACTTCAAACTAGGTAAGTCATTTTAAATCTACTTTACACACCTGAAAAAAACATCGATAATGTAGTAATATAATGAAGAAAAACTGCAATCATGATTATATGAGGAATCTGTAGGAAATTGGAAATTTCGATTTGGAATGGGGATGATACATGGTGAAAGTAAATATATGTAGTTCATGCTACCAAATTTTTTTTTTTTTTTTTTTTTTTTTTTTTTTTGTAGAAGTTCTGGTAATTCCATAATTCCAGTACAATAAAGTCGTTAAAAATCAATGTAAAAGGCCGATTTTCTACAAATATTCAATCTGCATAAAAACCTTGCAATAATTAAAGACAACCATTGAATATGAAAAAAATCAACATAAAAATAATTTCAACTGGCATAAAAATGGAACAGTATACATACCACACTGGATATTTAACCTAAAACTTATCATTGATGTCAAGTGCGTAAAAAATCATGGTAATGAACTTTCCGAAAAAAGGCATATCGCAAGTAACTATATATAACGGACATTCCATAAGAAAGGGTTTCTTTCTGATTTAACGGGCCACTTGTCACATGCTAAGCATAGTCTTTCGTCAAATGGAACTGGTGGCCTGGAACATCTACCTGTCTCGTAGGCAAGTGGTAGAGAGTCAGCTCTAAATAGGGCAATCGTTCGTCTTTCCAATCTCGAAATGCTCACTTTGACATAAGTTATCATTTCTACACTATTTTTGTATTGCCTGTAAGTTCTTAAGTTTATTTTCATTTTGAATATTTCTCCTGTCATTGAATGATCCAGTATACCATTCAGAGTTGTCTAGTGCATGCCATTTTCCAGTGAAAGTTCTCACGACTCACTTTTTGTTCACTACTTGCACTAAGTTTATTTAAGTTAGTTGTTGGTTATGAATTTACCGCGATAAAGAAAATGTAGAATCTACATGGATAGCGAGTTCGTTATGAACATTTTTTACATCGAGAGAAATACACTTTCATGGTTTTAATATCAAGGTTTGTCTTGATACTAAAACTATGAAATTTATTTCTTGAGATGTGAAAATTGTTTTTAATCAACGTAGACTCTTTTTCTCTCATTTTTTTTTCAAAACGAAATCTTAAACGTCATTCATCATCTATGTCGGGGCTAAATTCTAGCTATCGTATGCCTATGACGTCAACAACTGTAACGAGAGAACAACGATGGAAAAGTTACGACGTCGCTTTCGACCAATGGAATCAAATTAAGAATCTAACACCAGCGAAAATGCAAGACAAAAATACTCAGACATCGAAAGGCAAGATTCCAAGTTCTGTTAATCGAAATAGCCTCGTAAGAGGACTAGAAAAATCTTATCTTGGCTATCTGAGATTTTCTTGTCTTGCTTCTTAAGTTGGCGTTTGATTCTTTTTCTCACTTTAAAAATTGCTTTTGATATTAATACGCCAATTCAGAACGCTCTGCTTGTCGAAATTGTGACGTCACTAACGTTGCGTGTCTCAAATGGCTAAACCTACATATAAGAATATCATTGTCTCTTTAGTGAGAATTTATAGACAATGTCATACAACCACACAACAACCACTCTAATTTCTTTATTGGCCAATCAGCGCATGAGAACTCGAATCTCCCTAGCGACAATACTAGTTTTCATATTCCGGTCGGAAGGTTTAAAAGTCGAATAAAAGTCACTTGTTTCATTAGCCTATATTTCAATTTCTTTTTTTTTCTATTTTGCATACATTGTACAGACTAAGTACGTTAGCTGGTGAACAACTCACAAAAGGAAATCCTGCAATAACAGACCTGAGTGACCCGAACAGACCTATGAAAATCGGTGAGAAATATGGAGAGCTTTATGATAACGAATGGACGGATGGTATGGAATTAGCAAACGAAGTAACACATTTACTTCCAAATTTCGACCACGATGAAGTAGTAGTTCAGCATCTGTGTAAACTTATAATTGTAAGATATTTATGAGATGACTTATTGAATTTTTCAACAAATTGTGTCTGTTGATTTTAAAGGACTGTCGTTTATATAAAAAAACTTATTTTTTGTGTAAACTGATATAATATTACTCATAAGCACGACATCATATAATTGCATTGAATATCTTTCGCTGATTGTAATCTTGGATGCAGATGCAAAACTTTCCCATTTTTTCTGCCTTATACACTTGCACGTGTATTTGTCTCGGTCTGAGACACCCTCTCGTGCATCCCAAACTCATTAACCCCAATATGATTTTCGGGTACCCTAATACTTCCCATTCTGGCCAAATAGTAAACTGTTTATTTTTTTTCTCTTTTTAGCTCACCTGGCAAAGGCCATGTGAACTATTGCCATCACTTGGCGTCCGTCCTCGTCGTCGTCGTTCGTCGTCGTCGTCTGTCATTTAACAATTTCTACTCTGAAATTATTTGTCCAATTGGAACCAATCTTGGTATGAATGTTTTTTTAGGGTATCTTGCATAGAACTGATGTAGGAATTTTTGATCCGTCGAAAAACCTGGCTGCTGTGACTAAAAATAGAACATAAGGATAAGACAGTAGTTTTTCACATATATCTCCAAAACCGTTAGGTTTATCCAAATTCTGACCAATTGAAAGTGGTGTTAAGCATGATAACATCTATCTGTGGTCAAATTTTTAATGTAATCTGTTGTGCCATGTTGGAGTTATTCCCCATTTTCGACGTTTTTTGCTATATTTAATGTTATTTATTTCAGAAATCTTCTCCCCTTAGACTACTTGACCAATTGGAACCTAACTTAGTATGAATGTTTCTTAGGATATCCTACATAGAACCGATGTGGGGATTTTTTTATCCGTCGTAAAACATGGGCGCTGTTACAAAATATAGAACATAAGGATCATATTGTAGTTTTTCGCATATATCTCCAAAACCGTTAGGTTCAGCCAAACTCATTTAACTGAAGAAATGATTCATTTTATAAGGCGTTCAAAAGTTGCCAGGCGGCTTCCTGTAAGAAGTATTGCCTTGAAAGATGAGTCAAAATTGTTGGACAACTCCTTATTAAATTTATTGCCTTTGAAAAACAAACTTGAACCAGGTGAGCGATCCATGCTCCTGGAAGCCTCTTGTTATACTCTGTTGAGACAAAAATCCTAAACTGTTTTTTTTTTTTTTTGTGATTCGTCAACTCGGCGGGTGTCTTTAGAAAAGCAGAGTAGGCTTACCCTACCGGTGCACCTGGTCCATGCTCCCAGTTTTTAGTGGAGTCCGAGTTGCTCATTTGCTTTTGTTACCTCGTATGTATGATTTTAGTTACTTTATGTTCTTTGTTGTGTATGTCTGTTTTCCATGTCTGGTCTTCGTCCCTTTATTACATTCTTTTGATTACCGCTATAACCTTGGTTCCCTTGATTACTCTTTCAACTTTTCCTTTCAGCAAAAAGAGCGTTATTTAACATTTACAGGTATCAACAGGCAGTCCAATGTCTCTGCTTTGAACGGTACCACGAAAATTCCGGTTATATAGTTATATGCAATATATGTACCTCTACTCCACCGAAAAATATTTGTTTTAAGTACAGTATTTGAAGAAAAAATGCCAACTGCAGGTGAAATTGAAGATAATATTAAGGTCCCCTTTTTAAGATAAAGTAAATATATTCATAACTTGGGTTTATTTGAAAACTTTAGACCCTATATGAAGGTACTTTATCATATAAGAACTGGTTTAAACTACGATATTTTGACAAATCGACAAAAACTGGTAAAATTGAAGAAAATCTGAAATTCTGAAAATTTTACTTTTTACAGTTTTATAATTATAATAATCACAAAACGTTCTCTTTGTTTCATTCTATAAAACTATAGTATATATCGAATGATACCACAGGTGTAAGCCCGGTAAAGGTAAAATTTTGCCTAAAAAAAGTGTACCATTAAAAAAGTTGAATGGGAGGATGCAGGTACCTAAAATCATTTTGAATTTGATGAGTTAAGGGGTGTGTACTGTCGATCCTCCCAACCAACGGCTTTGATTATACCGTATTTTTCTATTCTATACTTCATATATTCCATAACATGAGTCTGGAAGTCCTTTTTAAACTGTACTATTTTTCTGTCCTATCGAAAAATGTCATTTGCCGATGTTTATGCATGGTTATCATATTTTAAACTCTTCCATTTTCCCCTATATTCTTTCTTTAAAATGCATACATTAATTTTTTGTAAAAACAGGCAAAAAACTCATATATACATCAAAACAACATTTTAGCGAATTAACTTGTCAACTTGATCAATGTGTAATTCAAACTTCTCTACACACGGTGGTATATCTGTATTTAATACGTTAACTTTGCTTTCAGGAGTGTTATAGAGAATGCAAAAATATTTCCACAAACCAACTCGAAGCCTTTGGATACACAAGTGGTATAGTAGATAAATCTGGCTCGGAATTCTTAGATGTAAAACCTATTGTACGTACTCCTATACTACTGTTATTAATATATTAAGTACTAAGATTAAGGAGTTGCCTAACTGAATCAATCCGTTTCGACTTTTAACTTCTATCATTCTTATACTTCATACATGTACATGTATATAAAACATTTTCCTTTCTAACCTTCAAAACGTAAAGTTGCTTTGATATTCTTTTTGAATGACGCGATGCCATACACCTACATGTACATTATAAAACCACACTAATTTAAAGTGCTTCTGGAATATCAGTGAATGGTGTTTAAACGTAAAAACATTTCAAGTCTTGAATTATTTGAAGGGTTTGTCGGCATTCGCAAGGGTTACATAAAAGTTATCTTATTAACCAAATACCCAAAATACGTTAAAATATCTCAAAAACTGACCAATTGATATGAATTGAAACCGGGCATCTATACGAGGCCAATATGAAAAAAGAGGGCTAATATGGATGAAACCAGGAGCAATACGGCATCACAACTTCCGGTCGTTGACACTGCAATTTTGACTAAAAGCCGCAGAAACACAAAAAATTCTTCCATTTTATACAAAAAGGATATTTAAGACTGATTAATGCAAATAAACCTACATGTTTTTTGTAAATCAAGAAAACAACTGTTCTGCAAATCATCTGGATGAGTTGGTTAATAAAATTTTCTATAAATATGTAATTTCATATTGCCCTGTTATAGGTTTCGGTCAATCATATTGGCCTCGACAACCGTATTGGCCCTCGGCGATGCCTCGGGAACAATACGACCGCCTCGACCATTATGACAGATCTCAAACTTATAACAGGGCCAATATGAAATTACATATTTATTCACATATAATATAGAACTTTTTAATTCTAATACAACAAACGAGAACTATGTTTTTATTTAGTTTTTTTAAACCGCTTCGGTGGTTTCGTGTAAGCGTGCTCAAAGCCTTGAAGTAAAAGATAGACTGCTTGGCTCGGATTCAGAATAATGTGTCTTTTGTACACAGCTGCTATGAGTCTGTTCGACTTGTCACTATTCTCGACCTGGACTACTTGACTGCTTTGGCTATCGTCCTATGGACAATCAATCAATTAATCTATAGCCATTCTTCAACAATTTTCATACACTACAAAATGAACCAGTTTGAAATGTCCGACTTAACATTTCACACGATGCGTTTGGAATTTTGCAAGCTTATTATGTATGATTCGAAAATCCGTTTTTTTTTTTAAAACAGGAAGTTTGTGATGAAGTTGGGATTGGAATAAGTAAAAGCGACTTCCATAAGACACGGCGAGTTAGATCTGCGTTTTTTGCTGAGTGGCTTTTTAAAAATAAGGTACTCTTACTTCAGCCATCTTACTCTTTTCCCTATAAAGAAGTATATATGATCTGTGCTTTGTGCCCCAACTTATATAGCAACTTCTTCTTAAATGAACGATTTGACTGTTTTGTAAATACATGTTAATAAAGGGTTTGTGTCAGTTTACAACTGCAATATATATATGATGGTTTCTGTCTATATTTTAAGAAGTATTTCCCATTGAATCGTGTCCATCATGGACACATTATTAATTGCCATGTCATTTGGTCATTCTTAGTTACTGACTGTCATAAAAATTGTTTACCCCTCCTCAACTTGTTCACCGCAATATACAGCTTTGAATAGTATTACAATATATTAAAGACTTCGTCATGTTTGCTCTTGTACAACCACCTCTTGGAGAATTGACTGTCTTTGTGATATCACTAAACGCAGCATAGATATATATTATATACGCTGGGTTAATGTAAGGTAAAATCCAAGGTCGTCCTCTTAATTGGAAATGTGTGAAACTGAGGCACAAAAAATAAGACATATGCAAAGAATAATTTACATGCAGAATCATACAAAACTATATATGTAAGGGAGAAGTCGAGACCACGTAGAAACCGTTTGTACGAACGATTTATACTGATTTTAATTGCTTTATTGATTGTTGGTGTTTAACGCCCGAGCTGCAATATTTCAGCTATATCCAGGCGACGAACATAAAATGGATGATAAAATGAATATGAAATGAGTGTGAAATGGAAAATGGGATGGGACACAAGGGTTATCAAATATTTTCCGATTCCTACATTTTAATCCGGATTTTACATCGCAACTTGTTCTATAGAAATGCAGATGACGATGATCCCGCCTTTTGCACTTGGTCTGTAGTTCCACGTTTTAGTGGAGTCCGGGCTGCTCATTTATTTTTAGTAGCTATTTGTTTTCGTTAAATTAATCTGTACATCTATGGTGTTTTGTTTGTCTTCTTGGTCCTTTCACTATGAATTTCCTGTTTCTTGTTTTCACTTTTTTAGTTGCACTAACATTTTGTTTTGTTTTGTTCAGAGATTATGCGGTGGTATAGAACAAGCATATCAGAATTGGGACTATCCAGTGAAGGATGTACAGCTTATGCACAAATTGATGGATACTCCATACTTTGAAAAATGTATCCTACTATGTTGGTATATGGTGATCCAAGACCCTATGATGTACTTGGAAGAAGACCTTGAGAAGGACTCGATATTCGATAGAACAACATATAAGGAGTTTGTACAGAAGGGAGACAGGGTGAAGTTTGTAGTTTGGCCAGCACTGTATCTTTACAAAGGAGGTCCATTACTCTACAAAGGAGTTGTTCAGGCTTATTCCCAGTAATCAGA
The DNA here is from genome assembly GCA_037379345.1 of Perna viridis. Taxonomy (NCBI): domain Eukaryota; kingdom Metazoa; phylum Mollusca; class Bivalvia; order Mytilida; family Mytilidae; genus Perna; species Perna viridis. The sequence continues at coordinate 4,870,672 of CM074520.1, forward strand.
ATAGTGTTGTTGTTTTTTGTTTTTTTTTTTCGTTCTCTTTTTTTTATTTTTTGGGGGAATGGCACTCAACTCCTCTCAGTTTGATATTATACTGGATTTATGTCATTGTTCAATACTTTTATTATGAAATAATTCTCAAACTAGAGTCAGCAAATGAAAGACGTATTAGTAAAGATAATATTAATGCCACATATTTTGTTACATTCTAACGTTTTATTTCTTTTAACCTGGCTAAAGTGTCAATGAATTCTTTAACAGTATCTTGTTTGAATTCATCCCACTGCATCGATATATCCAGTCTGTCAACTAGTTCTTGTTGTGGTGGAAACGGTTTTTCCTGCAAGTAATCCATACATTAGATATCAGTTTTTACGTATCAGTTTCGTCTACTTAATACCAACATTGTTTTAAGTTATGTGATTATTTAAACCAAAATTACATTTGCAGATCCGGATTAAAAACAATTTGTGAGCTTGTTTTTGGTTATAATGGGGAAAATGTTTATTTTGCATCATACTGTCAAAGTACTTTAATTCGTGGATACCAATTGTTGTGGATGAGGGAAGAAACACAAGTTCGTGGATTCTTAAATTCGTGGGTTTTAAGTTTTCTAAAAAAAAAATCATAACGTTTTTAGTTCTTACAACATCATTATCATTATTTTGCATTATTTAAAAAAAAATAATATGACATGTTTACCTTCTTAACGTGCAATAAAACTGATAATTTATGACTAAAACATGACTGAATTTTACATTATCTTACCTTCAGAATTATAAGACTTTTCATGGCATCGTCACAATTTTTACCAAAGAACTTTTTATTGATTGCAAGAACTTCACATTCACCGCTGACCTGTACATAAACAGTAATGCGTGTATATACAAGTTGATGATACAGATTTACACTGAAGATTTTGACTTTTATTAAGATTAATGACGAATGCATTAATTTCAAATACATTCTCTGTTACTTGATGATATTGTCATTTTACTGTTAATCCACCTCTGCTAACAGTAGTGACTGTACCAGATTGATTTTAAGTTTAAGTCTTATTTTTTTGCAAATGCAAATATCAGATATATAATTCTTTCTCATGTGCATGTATATTTGTATGTTGATCGGTTGTATTTTAACTAAATAAACATGACCGATATTGTGTTACTTTTGTCATTTTATATATTTTCTTTATTTAGACAATTATACCAGCATTCTTAATGGTTTATAGTAAAATGATTGTCTTGTTCTTGGGAAAGTATATTGTTGTGGTTTGTTTTGGAATATAAAATTGACTTGGTGCTCAAAGACGCCCCTGTCATGCCATATATCAACCATAATCGTTTACCTTGTTTGTTTTGGTCAAAAACATGACAAAATATTTGGAAAAGAGTTCTTGAAGTATATCTCACAGGAAATCAAACGCATGCTGTAACGACGAATCACTTTATACCCCTACTTGTTGAGGGGTAGTACAGAAATTTACAAAATAAAAAAAATGGAACTTTGTATTTGAATATGTAGTTTGAAATTACTAAAGATTGATTAAAATCAAAATAATATGCAAGATAAAGAAAGATTTATAACCATACAGTATCTGATTATCAAGTCTTGAAGAAAACTTTACATGCGAGTAATGAAACTTACCAAACTTACGGATGGGCCTCTTTGGGATGGTTCCAATAGCGAAAGCAGTCCCTACAAACAAAACGTATTTAAGTCATTTTATGTTTCATGTTACATTTAAATTGTGCTTTATATTTATGTAAAGCATCGTATACATGTATTTACGTGCTGAATTATTGGGTTTAGATTGGTACGTTTATCAAAAGAATAAAAATAATAACGTTGTACGTGTAAATGAAATGGTTCTATTTCTGCGTTTCTTTTTACACATTGGCGTTCGGATCACATTGGCGTTCACTTAAACTTGATTCTGCAAATGTATTTTCAAATAAATAATTTGCAAATAGGAAACACAACATATATTTTAATCCAGGACTCCTTTTTTTCTTTCTTGTTGCTTTATATCTTTGTACATATACAATACTTGTTTGCTATATGATAGGAACCGAAAATAAGCAAGCTTAAGAGCTTCCAAATAAGTTGATTTTTTAATTGTTTCTTCACTTATACATGTATCATATTTTTAACAGCAATTGTTCCAAAATTAACCCATGTCATTTCGGTACATACAAACGATTGTCCTGGATGAAGAACTTCTACTTGTACGAAGGGGGGTAACTCTGCTTTCCTTCCAACAGTTTTTCTCTTTTCAGAAATGTTTTTTGAATTTGATTCATATCGTGTTCTGTCATTTTTCATTCTAGAGCCTGTTCTACTTTTTAAGCTTGACATCTCAGAATGAGGTCTAAGAACTGAGAGATTGTTAACTCCAGTCTTTTGATAAAATGATGGTTTAGATTCAGTTATTGGTTTAATTTCTTCAATAGTCACAGTCTCTTTCTTGTCCTCATTTGTTTCTCGTGGACTTGGATTGTCCTCATCTACAAGATCATCATCTATATCCACACTACGTTTTGATTTAGCTGAACTAACAACGGCAAGTTTTGGCAGTTTGCCCTCCTTTGATACAGGCTTTACAGATTCCCGTTTGCCTATGACAGCTTCTAATGTTTGATGATGTCTTGGTGTTTCCGGGAAAGTCCTGTATGCAATATCATCGAGGCACTTCCTATGTCCGTAGGTAGGTGGTGCAGACAATGCTCCTCTTCTCTGGCTGGGATGATAGTTCGAAGCTTTGTATGCTGATTCCGCTGAAATAATTTAACAATTATATATGGGTTTATAATGTTGCAGATATAGCTACATTTCTTTAAGAATTAAGGGTATTTTACATTTCTGCTTAGTCGTGCATTTTGAAGTTGACTTTCATTTATACGAATTTACGCTGTTTTTTAATAAATGTACATGAAGAAATCAATTACAGATAGTAACATACATACTATGTTATATATTTTAACCAACGTGCTGATGCAATGTTTAAATACATATACAACATAATCATCAATTCAGTAATTGTTGTGCATTATTTTTTAATACGCTAACGAAGTTTTACTTGAGTCTCGGCCACCAATAAAATTCAGAAGCTTCTTTTTCCTGTAGAAGGGAGATTCCATCTGCATCATTTTCTGTATATCTCGTCGCCTCTTGTTTATATCAATAACTTCCGGTTTTAAATATGACAAGACTCTTGCTTCACCCTACAAAAAGTCAGCTATTTTGTAATGTTAACTTATGATTTAAATTAAGGAATTATAATGTTATCATCAAAGTTAATAGCAAGTCTTGTGATTTGATAATATTCTTCCTGTAAATCCAACGTCACGGTATATGTTTAATCTGTCAACAGAAAATGCGCCGGTGTCTTTGATTAATAAGACATAATAAAAACATCAAATAGAAAGTCAACTAAAATATATATTTGAGCCAATAATGTATGACTACAATTATTAAAAAACATTGGTTTTTTTTTCATATTTATCCACCAAATACTAATATGATTCATAATGAATTATTACGACATCGACGTATAAAATGCACTATATAACGACGGCCGTTTATTATTATCCTAATGTAATGCATTTGTCAAAAAAGTGCGGCTACAAATGCTCATTTCACTATGATAAGAACATTCCTTAAATAACATAAACTCACCGATTTTATGACATAAATCCACTCGACATCGTTACTGTCTTTCACCATCAGTCTTCCGTATCTTTGATTATAATGAATACACTCAGTTGGTTTTTTTTTTTTTTTTTTATCATTATGACTTTTTTATTATATGAATAGAACTCCATTTTTGATAAATAATAAGTAAAAACAGAAACAAATAAATGTAGAAAAAAAAATATTCTTTAAGAAAATACAAAAATGTCGATCTAATCTGTTTTTTTAAACCGTACCTTTAATGTTTGTGTTAGCCCATAATTTTATTACGTAGGTCTCCCTCTATTTTTTAGAGTTTATTCTACATGTACATGTATGTTTCAAATAAAACATCTAGCTATGTTTGGTGGTATAAGAACGATGGCGTCAGATTTATGGGCTCAGCGTATGCCACGCAGAGGAAATAAAGAGAATCGGTCGGTGTACACTGTGTGTATAGTTAATATATACAAGCAATCGTCCACATGTAATTGAACTAAATCAGAATTTATAATAATTCTGAGTACAATTATATTATAAGTTATATATTATAAGTGTCAAAAATCTGCACATTATGAAGACAACACAAATAATTAATACCATCTGTACTCACTTATACTTGAGAACACTCCATGTTCCGGGGTTTTCTGCCAGTTTTTCAAGAGGGAAATGCCTCAATACTTCGTTTTTCCTAATAATTAGTAAAATCGTGTCGCTAAGGTTTTTTTCCTCCGGTTTACAGTTACCGAAACTGAATTAGTCCGATTAACTTAGAAAGCGTGTGAATAAATAGTCGAGGGCTTGCATTTTTTTTATTTATTTATTTTTATTTTTATTTTTTTGTTTTTTTTGTTTTGAAAATTTATAGTCTGTCCAGCGCACTGGTTTTCTGTGAAATTAAATATATAATAATAAATCCGAGAAAATTAGTTTGAGTGCTTGGGACTTATTAGACATGCTTTTACAATGTAAGAAAAAAAAACACAAATTACATGAGTGGACAATCGATTTTTAAAAGTAAACTCATACGCAACGATGTCTGAAATAACATATTATAAGACGATTAACTTTCGCTTGATTGTGGAAAGATAGAATAGGACAAAAGTCCCAAGTATGTCACAATAATTACTATGCACCTACTTGCAGATGTCCAGGTTCTTCTCATCATTAGAGTCAGCAGACATGTCAAATATGTCCATGTAATCCTGAAGATAAAAATTCAAAAATTAGTTGCTACATGTACATGTCTAATCTACAATCGCGATACGAACAGAGTAGAGAATGTTTTATTACATTATAGTCTACTTTGGTATAAGACACAAAGAGGAGACTTTCCTTCTTTAGGATATATCGACCAACAATACAAATGAATTGTTCGTATTTTGAATTGAACATCTATTTGATACTACCTTTTAATTACACGTGTATATGTAGAAATGAACATTCACAAGAATCTACGGAATGAATAAATAATGGCGAATTATCTTCATTTACACCATTTTGAACCACTCAATAAATACTTAACAATGGTGAACCTTTGCATGCAAATAAAGCTAAGTTTATTAATTTATAAGATTTAATTGACAAATATCTCACGGAAACGTGTATAGAAACTTTAAAGTTACTGATTCAATAGCCTGAATGGTTGTCAAATGTATATCACACAGTTACAAATAACGAGAAATAGGGCGAAGGACAAAAATACTTCTTGTAAACATTTTTTTTTTCTCTTTGAGACAAAAATGGACTGGAATCATGATGTTCAACCCTTACTTAATAAACTAAGCCAGACACTATAGCATTGTTATTTCGTCTAAATGGTCAGTTTGAAAATGTATATCAAATAGCAAAATTAATTAAAATTTAAAACCTGACCGAGCATTTAAATTAATAAAAGTAAATAAAGACCGTTAAGATGGTATAACAAAAGTACAACGAACTGCATGAGAAATGAAAACAAAAAATGAAACTAAGAAAATATTCTTTAAAGTACAAAAACAAAGAATCGAGATCAAGATAAAGGAAAATCAACATAAGTTTGCCTTGGGAGAATGTGAATTATTTTGAACTTTTCAACATCATGATTCTCACCTATTACTCCTAAGCTACCGGTACATGTATGCTTACCTTGTTTTGCAAAATAATATGATGACCAAAAAACGGGATTAGGCCTACATACATGTATATATACATGTAAGAGAACCTCCTTGTTAATGCATGTACGTGTAGTTTCTAACACGTATTGTACTTAAGATAAACAAATTCCCTTTTGAATCTTAAAAGATCATGCCGAGTGAACAGAAATATTGTACAAACAAAACACTTGCTTGATTTTGAAAAATGATCACAAGTGGGATATTGTTTATGCAATAAAGTCACAAGTTTATAGATTTTTGTAGATAAAAGAAAAACTGTTAGGACTTAGCGAATTCTTGGTGATAAGATATATCAAACGATTTTGATCATGATTATGAACATTATAGACGAACTTTATGAAAATGTTTATTTTAACGTTTGCGTATTAGCAATATAAAAAATGTCCGATTAAAAGGACTAATTAAATCACAAGCACAATTCATACTGTAAATGAAGAAATAAATATCGATGGATCACTGAAGAAATATAAATGTAACAGAACGAATACTTACAAATCTATGAAGAAAGAGAAGCTCAACTTCGTGACGGGTAATTACAGTGGCTCGTCTGGCACAACCACAAATTAAATCCTCTTCCTACAAAGAACAAGCTTACATGTAACTATCATCACTTATGGTAAAGAAAAATCCCGCGTAGAATAGATGTCGTTCATCGTGGTAACTATTTTGGTAAGCATTGAATCCTTTTAGGGCACTGACCATTTTATTAGCGGGGGGATGAGATTTTTTTTAAAATAAAAAATAAATGCTCCAAATTATGGAAACACAAATTACTCTTACATTGAAAAAGAATAAAAAATTATGGTTCTGTATTTTACCATTACTTTAAAAAGTAGATTTTCAAATTAAAAAAGATTCAGATTTTGGTTGTTATTGAAAAAAAGATATAAAAATTTTGCGCTTGCCCGAAAAAGAAAAATTAGTACCCGACATCAAATCCTAAGGCCCTCTGAGGAGAAAAATGATCGGTACATGTATCCTATGAATTTGAACCATTAACATATCTTATCAGGATTGGTAATAAATTTATTATGGAAAAAGGTATTTATTTAATTTGTTACTATACAGATTAATCATTATCATTAGCAAATAATACCGAAGCTTCAAAATCCATAGACATGGTTGACACATGACAACGGGAAACAAAGATGATCCAATTACATGTACACAATGTAAAAACAGAATAAGCATATACATGTAAAACTGACAAATATAGTACATGTATCTTACATCTAGAAAATGTAAGCTTTTTTTCGACGACTTGCAAATGGACAGATGTCTCTTACCCCGAATTTATCTCCAGGATGTATTTCCTCCGTGTTTCTCTTGCCTTCAGGTTTTGTGATCACTATAACATCAACACATATATCACTCAATTAACGTTAATGATTACTACATGACATTAAGGTAGCAGAGTAGAAGGCTGCAATACATTATGTCGACCTAATAAAAATCCTTCAATGGATATATTGCGTGCATGTACAATTTTAACATAGTATAAAAGAATATAAAATCCAACAAAGATATTCTGTAATTACAGGTTCGGTATCAGTTAATACTGTCTTTGTGACAGTGAAAATGAGTATTGTATACACGTATGTAAGATATAAAGCACGGAGAACCTTGGATCGTTTAATTTTTGGATTTTAAATTAAACTGTTGAAAACGATGATAATATAAAATTGTAGTCTAATGGATTTTGTAGTTCTTTGCTTTATAACAACCGCTATATATGTTTTACATGTCTTTTCTGAACTCAGCTTGATTTCCCGGGATGTCATTGCATACGTAACGTGATATGTTTACAATTGTGACAAATTGTTCAATTTAGTCCATTTTAACCAGAGATTATTGGTATTTGACTTCGGTGTCTTAGACTAAACAGTTTAAAAGGTGAACTGTCTCGGTATTGATCTGCATTGAACGGTATAAATCCAATGATTTATCGACAATTTTATTTCACTTTTAATTTAAATCTATAAGCATTATTTCCCTTGACAGCAGGGCAATGTTTATGTAACAGTAGTAACAATAAGCTTTCTGCATTTTTCAGTACAAATTGGCAGCTAAATGTAAGTATAAACGCTCCAGGAGTTTACTATCTCGTATCAAAGAAATGTCAACAAAATGTCAATTTAATAGAAACAGGCACAGAAACGCTTACACAAATGTCTTTTATGTACCCATAGTGTAGGAAAATGGCAATTCTCGTTTAACAGCAATTATTTTTTTAAACATTTGTTTCAAAAGACATGTGTCGAGAATTTTAAACAATTTCCTTATTGATTTGCCAACAACTTGACAGATTGCATATAATCTTCTTTCTTTAGACGAAGATTGATTGATTGATTGTTGGGGTTTTAACGCCCGAGCAGCAGTATTTCATCTATATTCAGGCAATGAACATGAAAGGAGTGATAAAATGAACATGAAATGATGATGATGAAATGAAAAAAGGGATGGGGCACAAGGATAATAGGGTCAATAAATTTTGATTGCCACAAGATAAAAGGGAGGGATGGGTAAGGTCGGACAATTTAACCTCCCGCAATGGAGCGCAAAGGTTCCTACTCCTATCGAATACCACAGCAGGGTTCTTTAACGTGCGAGAAACGTGGCATTTTTCCCAACACGGTGCACCACTATGGTTTGCGGTCAGGTTTTCCGTATTATAGCCTGACAAACCCCAGCATGTAACATGCCAGAGGTATCCCATTCCACCACCTGGGGCACACATCCCAGTTGCTCTGTGGGCAGAGCGCCTAGCCTCCGGCTAGGTTTTTGAGCACTATTTAGTCGCCTTTTACCACAAGCTTAGCGCTGCTGCAGGCCTAATCTTTTGATACCCGGACCTGCACGGCGCCTCCTCTAGACAAAGAAATGTAATATACTGAAAACCATATACATGTATATGTAATAAACCATTAGTTTATAGTGCGCCAACGCACAGTTTCACATTTGTTACAGTGTAACTGTCGATTTCTAGAATAGTCCGTCAAAAAGACCCTTACATTAATCCTTACAATACTCACATGTTCCACTTATGTTGAAGTATATCCCATCCGGTGCTAGACCTTCTCTTAAAATTACCCTGTTATGTTTATATCTGAAATAAGGTAAAAGACGGCTTTAAAGCCTATTCATAGCGGATCCAGAGAGGAAATTCCAGACAAAAGAAGTTCCAGACTATAAATGGTTAAATTGTACCCACAGATTGCCATGAACTAATCAAATGTTTCAACAAAAATGGGGTTTCCAACCATTTGAACTCTTCTGGAGCCGTACCAGCATAAATCTTTCCATCTGTATTAAACCAAAACTGATCGCTTTACAGTTAAGAGGCAAACACCACTTAAATTTCATGTAACACTTACGAAATACCAAATTATATAATTTGAATTCATAATTAACTACTACATGTAGTTAATGCTGAGCATACAGAAGTTACATTATCAGTCAACAGACTACCTTGAATTTTTATAGTCTGAAAATTGCTCTGTGATTTCGATTAACTTGCAATTAAATGCAAAACTTTATGTTTATTTTAATATATGTCTCGCTTATTTATACTGTATAAGTGTCTTTCATCCTAAGAATATCCATTTTTCTAAATAGCACGCATCCAGTGAAAAAAATCAAATTTTGAACATTTATTTGAACGGTATCGTGATGATACTACATTACGCATGCTTGTTTTTTTTTTTTTTTTAATTCAAAATTTTGTTTTTGAAACATTATTTATAGCAATCATCCGTGAAATACATCTTCGTTTACATGGTGTGCATGTTTGGTCGAGTACTTATATATATATTTTTTTTACCCAAACTGTAACTAAATAAAAGTGAAAGTAAACCACGTAATAATACATGTACATGTAGCACTTACTTGTCGTAGAATGAGTGTTGTACAATTTTCCTCTGAATAGGGAACGGGTATTCCCTAAACTGTTTGCTCATACTCTTCAGACATTTCACAACCTAGTAAATACACATGCAGATTCTAGACTATCTTCATTTTTACAGTATTATCGGCTGTACCGGTCCCAACTTCAAGAGCAAGATTTTTTACCAAAGCATTTAACATGTCAATTAATGAAAGGAAAATTACAAAAATAAGCGCTAATCGATGTAATTGCTCGGTAAACGTCGTAAATCATAATTCATAAATAGCTAAGGTTTATTATGTATGGAATGAATCAAAGACAATTACAACTTTAAGATTTTACGGTGAGTAGCGAAGTACTACGTAGAAAAGCTTAATGGAAAGAATAAACTTACTCTTTATCTTTTTCAATTAATTACAATACAATAACTTTTTAGCAACAATATAACCAAGCATAGGGTTGTGAACATTTTACTAACTTATTTATTTCATCGTTCCACCATTGTCTCTTGAATTATGAGGTTTGTTTTTTTTAGGTCAACTTTATACACCAATTTTTTACTTTGCCATACCTCATCAATTTTATCGGATTTTCTAGTGCCAGGCCTCTGAAGCATTATTTCACGGATTTCATCTGTAAAAAGTCCCTGCAAAAATGATTTTGCAAACATACATGTAAAAACAAAAACAAAAACATCGAACTTAAACAACACAGAATGGAAGAATAAAAAGAGACATTATATCTTAATATAGAATTGCTCCGAAGATTCCTCGTACGTTGTGATACACATTTATGATTTTTTTTTAATTCAAAAGGTCTTATACAAGCAATATATTTTGTTTCACAATAAATGCACGAAACACGTTATCTCTTTCTTTCTTGCTGAAACAGCTAAAAAAAAGATCAATAATAATCATAATAACATGTACATGTATGTACCCGAAGCGGAGATTGCAAATACTCCTTTTATTTTTGATTTCTTCTCATACCTTCTCTTCACCTTACCTCAGTTTGTTTCTGCTGTTTATAGTCATTTAGGTCAAAGGTTAGTTGAACGAATTTACCCTGACCGTTCGGTGCCAAACGCACAAATTCCCGGCCTTTTTTCTGAGATTGTTGTAGTGTTGTTACTGCTATCAAGTTATCCAACAATGCGAACCAAGACTCCTGAGCCACAGAGTTGACCAAAAGACTGAAAAAATGATTATTAGTAGGTTTTAACAAAATAATATAACGCTGAGCATCAGTACAGGTCATAGAGAATGACTAAATACTAGTTTACTTGATGCTAGTAATATTTTGTAAACACATTAATGTCAGCACAAATTATAAAGATTGGATCAATTGTTTTCTGTCAATATTGTTAAATGTACTTAACACCGATTATGCAATTTTGAGTCGAACTAGTACTTAATTTAGTTTGGCGATAAGAGAAAAAAAAGTATGTAAACTCCATAGTTTCAAATAAACTAAATGCAGTTTTAAACACATGCATACATATAAACTACATAGTCATTCAACTATATACACGATCAACTCTTGAACAACTATGCAGAAACAATAAAACCGGGATTTTACGTCAACCTCCCAACCTGCCAAAGAAAAAAAATCATGAAATCATTTCCTAGCCCCCTTATTTTTTCATATCTGTAAATAACTTACAGTATTTTGTCTGTGTTAGCATACCTTTTACAGACATGGCAGACATGAATCAACATTTTCACAGCTCTTGCCAACCTCCGGAACTTGACATACGGCTGCAAAGCAAAACAAAAATGCTTTAATATTCGTATGAAAAAAACACAATCTATAAGATCTAGAGAAAAGTTGGAACATGTGAAAAAATCCGGAAGTTACAATATTTAAGTGATCATTCTTTATTTACTGACGGGATTTGTCACCAAGAAAGTCTATCCATTTTAAACGCTGTACAATGTATATGCATGTATATGGAAATCTTTAAGGCAGGTGATTGGACCAATTTGATCCAAGGAGAAGGAAGAAGAAACGGGAAATTTAACAAAGAGACAACAACCCTATCCGACTGTGAAAAAACAGCCAAAGTGGATGTGGGACTTCAGTGAACGACGAGAAATATTCCTCACCCGGAAGCTGCATTCGACTGGCCCTGAAAGAATTATGTTGGTTGCGAAATGAGCATTGCGCTAATCTAAAAATTACAAGGTAAAGAAAATTCAAAATCAAAGACGATTACTAATAACTAGAGGTTCATGACTTTGGATACTAATAGCTAGAGGTCCATGACTTTGGATACTAATAGCTAGAGGTTCATGACTTTGGATACTAATAGCTAGAGGTCCATGACTTCGGATACTAATAGCTAGAGGTCCATGACTTTGGATACTAATAGCTAGATGTTCACGACTTTGGATACTAATAGCTAGAGGTCCATGACTTTGGATAGACTCAAATGATGTGATGGGGTTGGATTAGTTTGATGGTGATATAATTATATTTCTGAGTCATACTGATGTTTGTGTCATCTTGACCTTTTACGTTGTGTTATGAGCATGACTTTTTTATTGTTCAAAAACTAGTTACATATACTCGTACGTTATACTTGTAGGATAAAAAAAATGACAGCTTGTAAGCTTACATCAAGTGGCTTTTATATAGGAAATAGTTGTATAACACACCGTATATAACTTGCTTAATCTTTAACTTTAATATTTAATTTGTTAGAACAATAGGGATTTATTACTTGATACCTTAAATCACATCCACTAAGTTTACAAAAGTATGTATTTAATGGTGTAATATGATCAGAAGATTAAGGTCATTCACACTTCATGTTTTAATCTTTTAGAGTATTTGAAATCAGCGTACTTTAAAAATTTGCGCACCTGCGTCCTGAAGTAAGATAATCAATATCTATAGAAACCAAGAGAGAGAGAGAGGGAGAGAGAGAGAGAGAGAGGGGGAGAGGGAGGGAGAGAGGGGAGAGAGAGAGGGGGGAGAGAGAGGGGGAGGGAGAGTGAGGGGAGGGAGAGAGAGAGAGAGAGAGAGAGAGAGAGAGAGAGATTACAATATCATCAGTAGATATTTGAGTTCCTCCATGGAAACATTATTAGTTGAAATATGATCAGTGTGTATACATCGCTAAATTTAATAGTACATGTATATGCCTGACCAATGTGACAAGAAAACTTCTACTTCATATACATGTAAAATGTATTTTGTACATCGGAAAAGGAGAATGGGTATGGTGAATATGTCAAAGAAACAACATCCCCACCGCGATGCATAATGTTAGCTCAAGGCAACCAAAGAGTCTTCAATGAACGACAAAGAAACCCTCACGACACAGGACAGGATGTAGCTAACACACTAACATAATAATGGCTAACAGAACTGTGTACATAAAGCCAACGAAATTATGAAGTACTGATAAACCGGTAAACACAGTGAATTACGACAACTAAAGTAAACAATGACATTGACAATAAAAAAAAAAAACAAAAAAAAAAAACAAAAAAAAAAACAGAAAAATATACTGAAGACTCTCTTTATTACACAATTTTCTAATACACTATAAAATTCCATAGCCTATACTGTCTTTGGTACAATTAATTTTCGTTCATAATGTTTATAATACAAACTAATAGTGCGTTGACTGACTAGACAAAGAAGAGTTGACAATCGTCAAAATCAGTAATGTTCAACTCATTTACTCTTTAATACTATCACAACTATAAAACAACAGCGACAGCAAAATAACGATAAATTAAATAAAAAGTTTTCACAAAAATCTCCCTTTTACTGACATATAGACCTCAGGGCAAGCGGTTTGTACTGTTATATAAAACATGCAAGTTAATCATCAATACACAGGGTAAATCAATCCTCTTGTTACCTGTTCCTCTTCTTCTGGTTCGTCCTCCTCATCAGATTCCTCTTCATCTTCATCTATATCATCGTCCGGATGTTTTGGAGGCCATAAATCTTTAGTAGGTGTGTCGAGCCGAATTAACTCAATGTCATCCATAACATTTACACGTTTACTAAGTTAACAATTAGTCTTATGACAAAATATCGTCAAAACACTTTTCTGGCTTTTGTACTAATTCCCACAAACAGAAATCAATATATCACAAACTTAATGCAATTATTGAAACTGCACATGCAACAGATGAATACAAAGCAGTTGATTCCATAATATTACCGATAATTACAATGTAAAAACAATCTCAATGGATATCATCTGTCTCCATCAAGACAAAAAATTCTAAACCCATTCAGTCTGCTACAATATCAACATTAATGTAACATTTTAAACTTTAAAACAAATGATTTTCGTCATAACTTTAAGAACAATTCATTCAGGCAAAGCAAGACATTGAAACAACCATTAAAGATTTTAATAAAGTTGACAAGAGAAGGACACTTGGGGTTGTGTGTTTAAACAGATTTAAAACCACAGTTCTGCCATCATTGTATGACAAAACACAATAAATTGTAACGATAAAGACATTTGCTTTATACTCTGTAGTATTTGATTAAAGTTTAAGCATACAAATCTAGACTATATAGAATATCTTAATTTTAGTATTGATCCAATTGTTTGAAGAATAAAAATGTTTTATTCTTAAACCAATATCAAACAGTCATTTCTCTGGCTATAGCGAATTACAATGCATAGAGTTAATGAGAAGAAAATATCAAAGTGCGACTGTAACTAGAACAGCTATTCTTTGAAATGACAGTATGCAAATAGGGAATGTTATTTTCATTGGGGGAAATGCCTACTAAATATGGTAGAGGTAGGAATGTTGAGTTTGTAGGTAGGAAACGTACGCCTGACAAACGTAATATTTAATGAAATACCACAGAACGCTGCAAGCCTGAATATAACATTAGAATTTTTCGTATTTTGTGTAAAATGGAAACATTGGTTTACTTAACATGGTGGGAAAATATACGAACAAGTCAAATAAAGTTACTTTTATAACAACTTCATCGAGGTTATTATTTTCAAATTGCACACCATGATCAGGTTGACTGATATGAATTGTTCGTTTACACTATGACAAAGGCCTGCGTCTCATAGATATGTGCAATCCATTCCCCACTTTCACCAGACATGACCTTCAACGACCTTCAGCACAGCGGGTGCCCGGGGCATGTAATTTCACACCTAAAATTAATGTAGGACGATCTGCTTATTAAGTTCCTTTGTGTTGTGCGGCTTATTTTCCGTCTTTTGCCCTTTCTGCTTTATTTGTTTTTTCCATGAGTGTTTTCTCGTTTTAATACCTGCCGTGTGGTTCCTTCCTCTTTGAAACTACGATTCTCGTTGTATTATTGTAAATTAAATGTTCGATTAGCACAATGCACACAGTCTAAATGCAAATGTAAAGAATTAATCTGAATCCTTGATGAATTATAAACATTAAAATATATCATATTTTAGTTGATAAACGCAGGATCCGTCGTTCCGACTGATAAAATATTGAAGAAAATCGAGAAACGCTGTGTCTTTCTAATGGACTTTATTGAACATTTTTAAAACCTTTGATAGTTGCAACCGTATCTCCCACGGTATGGTTCCCAAGAGACAGCTTTCCGTGATTTCTTCGTATAAAGGCACCCCTCGAGTTTACAATAGCGTCAGTCTGTCCTGTTGGATTACAAAACGACCACTGAAGTAAGTCCACGGGAAATAAGAAGTATGCAAACAGGATAAAACACAAAGAATTTATGATTTTCTTTTCATGACCCTTTGCAAATACTGGTTACATATACCGACTTGTTGAATATGGGAATGTGAAATTAAGATATCATGTAATCATTTTGTATCGGTATAAAAAAAACTAATTTGCCCGATGGTCATCATTTCAAATTGTAATGGCGTCGGCGTAAACATTCACTACATGTACATTTGTGTACATTATGTTCAGTATTTGTACTTGATAGTGGCGGAAAGAGGGGATTCGGAAGGACTGTTTTGTTGGAAAATAATGTTTATTGGGTTCACTCTTGGGTTGTCATTTTTACGAGAAATCGTAAGGGTAACAAGATTTAACATGATTTATTCAAGTTAACTCAGACATATCAGACATGAGCATATTAGATACAATAATAACATATTGGAATTATAAAAGAAAAGAAAATGGTGATAAAAATAACAAATGATATAAGTACATTTAAATATTCATATGCATATCAATTATACTAATACCTGTAATAGCAACGTTCTCAATAAAAATTGTAAGACTTTGATAAACCTCCACATTGCAAATTTTAAAGAGACTTGGATTTTTATATAATAACTTTTTTTTTTTTTTTTTGGGGGGGGGGGGGTAATTTTCCCCCCTTCCTATTTCTATAAGTACATGTATACGTAAATTTGAAACTCAAAATTTTGTTAACCCTGTCCTTTATTAGATTTAATCGGAGTAAGCTTAAGTATTTTTCCACGCCAAATTACCTTTAGAAAATGAGTCGTATTAAGTTATGACGTCACTATACTTAGATCTATTCTGACGTCAGAACTTACGACTTTATTTTACTAAACGTACGATTTTTGTGAAAAGGACTGCTGGAACCAATCTCCTTGGATGGAATGGGAACAGTGCCATTAGAAGTTTCATGTTTCATGTACATATTCACTAGGATAAAGGGTCATGTCTGTACAACAAACATTTACATAGAAAAAACTGACATTAGCCGTTAATATACATGGAGTTACTGTACTGCAGTTGTAGATCAAGAGGATTGTAAAAGTGGGAGGTGAACAATCCTGTACCGATTTTGCATGATTATTTATTAAAAAAAATATATTCCTTACTGAGAAGTCGTCATGTATTTAAAACTTTATTTTTAATTTCCAACTTCGTAAACGGATACAAAGACATGCACCCACACCTCCCACTGGATCTGTATCTGTATACAGACAGTCATTTTGTTTTGTTTTGTTTTATTTATTTCATTTATTTATTTATTTTTCAATTTTTGTTTTTTTTTATTTAATATGCTTCAACACATTACCGTTACTAGTTTTCCCCAAGCTGATATCATTTTTGGAACGTGGACCAATTCATGCATGATTCGTGATTTTATTCTAGTATTCTTTCTTTTCATCTCTTGTAACCTTCTCTTCACTGCCAGTCTGTTCCTGTTATTGAACTCTATCGCCTCTTTCCATTGTTCCCTATTGTGTGCTCGTATCTCACTGAACGATTCTCTGATGCGATTTCTTGCCTTGAACGAAGCATGGTGAGATAGCTGCTTAAAATCTAATGTTGCCAAAGCCTGAAAACAAATGTGATGAATTATTAACTTTAGGTCAAACTAGGGTTGAACATTTTTGCAAGGAATGATCCTACAGTATTAAATAATAAATGATTTGTTTGGACAGGGTTTCAGTCAATTATGTTAAGGCATATTTAGTTCATATACACAGTTCTTCATATTATTACTAATGTACACTCCCTGATATACATGTACAGGTACGAACATTTACTTGAATACATATATTTGCGTGTATTAATTATTTCGATAATGCCACTTTAGTCAAAATTACTATTTTATGTTCTCTATGAAGTCCTAAAAAAGGTAGTAAATGCGAATTTATCATTTCACCTTAGAAGCACTAGTATAGCAAGGGTTATATATAAAGCAACTGAAGGATCATTTCTTTTCGCATCTTTAACGACATATAAATGTATATAGCTTACGTCTTAAACTATGAAGAAAAACAATCCTACATGTAGTTAATTAAAACTGTAAAATGCCTTATTATTTTTAAAAATATTAATTTATTTGACTTCGTCCTCAGGTTACAACTTCCTTAATCAAGCCTAAGCCACACCCCCAAATTCTGGAGAAAGTTCGGTAAGAACCCTTTTGGCCTCATAATTTGGGTATTTTTTGAAGATTTGATTAAAGCTGATTTCTAGGTAGTAGTAGTAGAGTAAAATGGTCGCAAACATTGAGTATAAGATGTTTTAGACGAGATTTATGACGTAATTATAGAAATAACAGTATGCATATATATAACTTTTACAAAAACCTTTAACTTTTAACATTTCTGCAATTTTAAGTTGGTTTTTGTGTGGAACGGAAGTGGTCGCACATCTGTTGATTCAATATATTTTTACGTGAGTTGTAAATAACCATTATACACAAAATATATGAAGCACGAGAATAAACATGCATGTGGCCATTGTTAAAACAGTGAAAAACTGCACAAAATTTTGTGTTTTCCAGCCTTTTTAAGAGATTTTTCCAATCTCAGCCAAGTTTGAAGCGCATACATGACTGTCTATGGTCAAAGTATTACCATAAACCAATCAAATCAACTATAAAACACATTAAAGAGCGGAAGAAACAATATAAAATTTTCTTCAGTTAGACTATGAATTTGAGGCCAAATTTTGCCCTTACCGAACCAACTTCTTTGGTCGCTCCAAAGAAAACTTCGAAAGGTTTTCTCACCCTAATACCCGATGACAACGTGAAGTCTGACAACCGAGACATGTTGTAAAGCACTCTCCCACTTGCAACTTCATTTTAAACCTAGTGAAAACAGAATCTGTAAATGTCCTTACCATTTGTCTAAAATAACGCTTCTATAAATATCCAGCCACCACTAACCATTGATGCAAAATTCTTCTATCACTCAACTATAAGGAGAGGAATATCGTTTATATGAAAAGCTGTACCCAACTAATTCCCAATCTTTACAATATAGGTAACACGGTACGACAAGTTGTCTTACTTATAAATGGCCTTCTCAACAGGATTAATCTTGAACATTTTAATTCCATAAACAATATGGTAATCTTAATGTTAATGTGCAGAAATACAACCTCGAATTAATACTCTTAATCATATATTTTTCCGTCATTTAAATCTGATGTATAATTAGTGTACTTTTATTAAACGTTTTTATCAGTCAGACTGAGTACTGAAGCACACTGTGTCTACACAAATTGTGCTGGAAGGAAATATTTTGTTTAAAGTACTTTACAACTATTGCTCGGACTATGTGTCTTTTTGTTTGTATGACTGGCACGTATGTTACTTCACTAACTCCTGACAATATTGATGCACCCAAAGAATAATTTGATCAAAAACAGAGGGAAAACTTGATAAGAGTGGTTTCATCAAAAATGCCTGTCTATTTAAAAAAAAAACGAACTCATATAAATGAATACTGAAATAAATAACATTTCAAATGAAAGTTTTTACACTGCATTTTTTCCCATTTTCATTGTAGTTAGTATTGTTAATCCCTATTTACCGAAATCTGAATTTAAGAAAGGGATGCGGACGTTTTAAAAAGAAACATTGCAGGAAGTCAAAGTTACCAATCCGACAATAAGGCAAGATCGTAAAGTTCTCTTTTTTGATATGTTACAGGTACGATTTATATTTTAATCTGGTATATAGATAGAGATACATGGTAAAATCCGTTTCATATGCCGTATCATCCAGAGGTACCGACATTAGCCAGAGGACGAAATTGCCTTGCATTGCACTGAGTGTCACTGGTCCGTTGCTCCGCCCCCCACCCCCCAACAACGTTTTAAGCTTTCATGAAAAATCTAGTAACAGGTCTTACTCCTGTGGTAGGATTTCGTGAAGCTCTCGCTGTTCACTCTGAGGTCAGAGCAAAGACAAATGAATTTGTTTTTCTCGTACTTAAATTGGATCTGTTTTCAATCTGCTCTAAAAAAAAAACGCCGGTAGTCATCCTGCTCATCCTTGTCATCATTGTCTCGAACTCGACCCTTTAATTGCATGATACCATCCTCCAAGCGATCCATTATGGACACTGTGCATCTGCTAATTGGGAAATTACCGAGAAATGCCGCGAGAAATCCGAGTAGGGGGTGATAAAGGGGTGTGATAAAGGATCAATGCCTTATACATTTTTACAGATGAAAGCTTTGTCAGATATTCAAAACAGCTGTATTTAGTCTGAATAAGTTAACACCCCTCCCTCACGCACGTAGGATTACAAACTGATTTACTTGTAATTACTGCACATGTATACATGTATAGGAAACATAGATATCAATACAACATACAGTTTGGCAATTATTTATTTCACGTTTTGTAGCTGCAGTACATACATACGTATTTCCTACATCATAACATAGACACATGTACATAAAGAATAAAGTCTTATCCTGCAGGAGGAAGTGCAGTAGTTTTAATTGTTTATTTTCATTACTCATGTATTATATTTAATATACATAAAATGTAAAAAAGTGTATGTACAAAACGTTTTCTAGAAAGTTCATTTTACATGTACTTGTTAGATATCAGAATAATCTTGACATGTTACGATGATATGTAACAATGTGTACTGAATTAACAATGATAATACTGAATACAATAATTATTTCACTTTTCATTTCAATTAAATGTAAAAATGTACAAAATGTATTGAAGTTTGCATTCGGTCTGAGATTTTTTCCTTCCATAGAACTCTTATCACCATGTCCAGAACGTTGATTCTAGCCATAAGATATGTTACTAGTATCAAATTACCTTGACCCTCATTTCTTTTCGAGGTGAAAAAAAATGTTACAAATGTACTAATTTCTTGCAAAACAAGTTAGTGTCTCCTGAAAGCACTTATCAAAAAGAAGCATGCTTGGATATTGACTGTTCTGTGTATTGTGTCTCTGTATTTGTCTTATTTATATGTATGTACATGTTTGTATTTGTTTTTGTTGTCCTCTTGTACACCTACTGTGTCTGAGGCTATCAATAACGTCTTGTTATAACAATTACATGTCTCGTATAAGTTAGATGAGTTTATTTCACACATGAACACTTTGAATTGCAAGGAAGTGAATAATAAAGAATTATACTGAACAATGACTAAAGTTATTGCTTAAACTAGTAAATTTAGGCAAAATTGAATTAACACCCTCTCTCTATCTAGAAAACGTCATGTAAGTTGTCTGATTCGGAACTCTTCTCACAAGTTACATTTGATTTCTCCATAAAATTCACAGATTTTGCCTGAATGTTGTAGTTGACATGCTTTCCTTGCGATTCACTAAAAATAGAAATAGAAGAAAAAAACATTTGAAAGAATGGAACAATGTAATGGTGGATTTACAGATTCTGTACACAGCCAATTGCGATATTAGAAGCTTGCATATAGACTTTTGGACCTTATAAATAGAAGCTGATAAGAGAGCAATCAGACTTTATGGGGGTAATGAGGCAAAAAGTGGAATAGGCTTAGAACATTGTACATACTATCAACATCAATGATTTCGTGAAATGAACTTTGAACCAAAACAGACCTGTTAACAACACTTCTGGGGTCATTTGGCCTTAAAAGCTGGTTCATCGTTGTGATGTACTCAACTTGTAGTCTATGTCTGTCCTCATTTAGTTGCCTTAACTCCCTTTTTAAAATTTCATTTTCCTTCTTCAGGTCTTTGACGGTCATGTCCTGATTCAAGGCAGTAGAAACACTGAAAATTTAATTTAGAAAACTGCCTCTTAGTTCACAGAACTTCATTTGCGGCTGTTATAATGTAACAGATCAAACTTTCAGTTACATTTAAGGAAAATTATACAATTAACCTTTTAAAACATTTTGTACAAATCTATTTTCAGTTGATAGATTTTTCAATTTTGTTTCGTCAGATGTAATGTCGGGCGAACATACATGTACATGTATTTTCCAATTTAGATTTATAAGTCGCAGAACTTGATTTGGAGATAACTGGACCTTAATTGAAAAAAAAGTCTATAGTGTTCTAGCATAATAACTATATTGTTAAACTGCCATTCATACTTGTAGGTCAAAACTTCTTTGCAAATTAGTAAAATGTTAATTATTATTAAAAACAAATAATAGTTGTATATCTGTATAACTTTCATTACATCCTAAAAATGTCCGAACAGTGATACATTGTAGGTATGATCTACAAATATATACTAATATCCTATGTAAATGTTGTTATACACAAGTAAAATTATGCCTTCTGTGTATGTACTGTAGTCGTTAAGTGCTTGTATCTGTTAAAACATCACAACCATCCCTCAGTGTTTGAGATATTCGTTGTACATGTCTTGTAAACTGTACATATGAAAAGTTCTCACATTATACATAACATATAAACCATTTAAATTTATACCTAGAACTAGTATCCTCCCATTCTCTAAAGAGTACTCCAGCATTTGTTAAATTGTGACGCAGAGATTCATTTTCACTCTGTAAATCATTTATATTAATCTTCAGTAACTTCAATTCTTCATCTGCTCTTTCAGCCCTGAATTAATGAGCAATGAGAAGTATAAAAATGTGAAATTCTTTATATATTTATATTAGTAAGAGTAATCCCTCTTGCACCAATTCCTCCAACTTAAATTAACGTGAATTACAGTAACTGTTGTAAATGTTACTATAATGTCAATATGTAGTTACGTACATGTTTTGCATTGAATATAATAACATCTTCAAAAAAGACGGCTTGGACATGTCAAGTTTACAATTCGAATGGACGAAAGAAAGTTTATGTACATGACAGGTACCTGCGATAAAACACTTTCTCGTTCCGAACAATTTTTTCTTTGGTTTCGTCTAATTGCCACTGAAGCATTTTGATGCGACTTTGTAATTCTCTTCTGTTTTCTTTCATCATTTGAATAGTGCTATTATACCATAATCTATAATAAAAATTCGAACTTTAATTACGACTTACTTGCACATGTTGAAAATGAAGTCGATACTGCCAAATATATATGGTCATGTCGAAGTAAATTAAATACTATTATCTTTAAACTTAACTAAGTTAAAGATGTTTTATTTACTTATTTTAAAGTCTCATCAAAGGCATGTACTAATAAAATTAAGTTTTTTGACATCAAAACAACCTTCCCCGCTATAAAGTTCAAAGGGGTACAACTTCAACTTCAGTGGACCATAAAATTCTTGTTAATATACACAACAACATGTATCTGTCATGTACTAACTACATGCACATACAGTTGTACAAAGTTTCATGAAATTTGGTACAGTGTAGTTACCAAGGAGTTGAGATTACAAAAGTGTGACGGACAGACAGACAGACAGACAGAGCAAACACAATTTGTCTCCTTACATGTATCAAAGTGGGAGAGACATAGTTTACCAAATTATGAAAACAAACTTTAAGTGCGTTGCAGCCTAAGGCTCTGATCTTGATTGCTAATAAGTATTACGCACATATCCTGTTTGAATTCCTTGACTGCATGAGCTATCATTAGTATGCTTTCGTTGAACTCTTTCATGTTTGTACTTCCAAGAAATTCTGTTTCCCCAGTATTGGTATGGAAATCTTTAGTCACATTAACGTACAGTCTCGCTGCCATTGCCATCATGGAATGGGTTTCCTCTTGGAGTTCCCTGAATTTCAAGTACTAAAATATTCTTTTGTGCATATAATAGGATGGACAAAGCGATAAAAATATACTTTCTAGGGGGAAAAGTTTTAACGATTTTATGTGTGTCCTTATAAGGAAATATTTCTATTAGACAGCCAGTAGATCTGTGGGAGGGATTCGGCTAACGCCTCACCCTCCAACAGAATCTACTGACTGTCTTTATAATCATAGACAATAACCCGGGAGCTTTTATATTTAAGTAATGAGATGCTTCAAAACATGACCTGATTAGACAAAATGTAAAAACTGAATATTGTATCTAGTTACATAACCTTAGTGAATCATATAGGATAAAGTTGTAGATGTCATTAGAGTAACTCATATATATTTCTGGATGTTTCATATTTAACTACCGCGGGCCCGTTACACCCACTATTACGTCATATGTGGCAGCATCTGAAATCGATCTTTTCACCAAATTTCGGAAACTGTTTGCTTTTTGTCAAGGAAGGCTATTTATCGCCTAAACTTGACTTAAAGATCGTCTGCAAGTGGGATTCAACCGGAAGTGGGATATTGCCACATGGAACCGCCTAAATATTCCGCGGTCTGTTATCTATACCCTCCCCCTTTTTCCACCTTGCAAAGTTTACGTTAGTATATCGATCCGCCGCCGATCATTCAATTATCCACACTCCCGTGTAAAGTTTAATATGTGATGTTTTATTTTTCGTAAGATATGAAGGTATTATGACATCAAAGCTTTTGTAATATTTGTTGAATTACAATATTTCTATGATTATGTGCTTATACTATTTCATTTTTGTCTTAGCGAGCAGGACTATTTTTTCTAATTGATCTGACGCAGGTCAAACACGGTATCTCCAATAGCCGAAAACATGTCTCTTTTCCGAAAACTACATGGAAAAACCGAAAACTAGGTGTATATATCTGAAAACCTCAATAAAATATGTTTTTGTATTCAATTTGTATAATTGCTTCTTACATTATTTAAATATACAATTATGAAGTTTTTTTCGTAAAAGAGTAATCAAGGGAACTAAGGTAATAGCGGTAATCAAAAGATTGTAATCCAGGGACAAAGACCAGACATGGAAAACAGACATACTCAACAAAGAACATAAAGTAACTAAAATCATACATACAAAGTAACAAAAGCAAATGGGCAATTCGGACTCCACTAAAAACAGGGAGCATGGACCAGGTGCACTGGTAGGGTAAGATCCTCTGCTTTTCTAGAAACACCCGCCGTTTAAGAAAAAATGCTTTTATTTATATTTCAACATTTTCTAACTACCCAACGAGAGTCGATATGGCGTCGGAAGGACACGAGACTAATTTCAAAGTACTGACGCCATATTGATTATTACAGACTTTCGTTGGGTACATGTAGCAAGACAGTGATGGAATACTAATAAAAAAAATATTTGCAAGTGTGTTTAAATAACACAGTGAGCAATTATACCACCCAAAAACGTGTTTTATTGAGGTTTTCGGATTTTCAATCTGATTTTCCGTTACCACTGAGGTTTTTGGTTATTCGAGCAACCCGGTCAAACAATCACAAGAAGATGTCAGATTTTTTCCCTGCAATGTACTCAATGAGTTGTTAGTATATTGTTAATGTCTACGATTACAAGATGGGTCCTATAGGTTTGAAAGTGTTAATTTTTTGTCAATCTTACCAAGGAGTTAAGTATAGACTACTATCATGACTATAAATATCATTGATCTTACCCTGTTATTAAGAATGTTGGGAGCTTCTAATAATGGATTTTCGGAGCTGCAATGCTCTTTTTGTGATGTACAAAAATGTAAGTATAGTTTTAATGTTTATGATTACAGTAAGGGTGCAGAGGGTTAGCATACCTCCATTTTATGGGAAAATTTCTAATTTTCATGTGTAAAATTGACAAAAATGGCACCCCTTTTTTCTGAGGAACCAAAGCTGTCACCCCTCATTTTCAAAGTGTGTAGATCCGCCCCTGCCAGATGGGTCCTGAAGGTTTGAAAGTGTTCTAGTGTTGTTTGTAAATTACAGGTATTTTTGTAAACAATTTTGATAAAAAAATAATTTTACACATGCTAAGAATTTTTAAGTTGTTTTATATTTTATACATTTTGTACTTTTAAATACATGTACACGTATATCCTATATATATCATGTGTGTTTGATTTGATCCCAGGAATTTAAAATGCAAGCAATGTGTACATGTTCATGAATAAGCATACATGTAGCAAAACAATATGAAAGAGTAATCAAGGGAACCAAGGTTATAGCGGTAATAAAAATAATGCAATCCAAGGACAAAGACCAGACATGGAAAACAGACATACACAACAAAGAACATTAAGTAACTAAAATCATACATACAAAGTAACAAAAGTAAATGAGCAACTCGGACTCCACTAAAAACTGGGAGCATGGACCAGGTGTACCGGTAAGGTAAGCGTTCTCTGCTTTTCTTGAAACCCCCTCCGAGTTGCTCATAAAGTCAAGTCCGGGGTAGACAAACGAGGGAAGGAAAACCATGACCCGTTGAATAAATCAGTTCTCATGGTGCTGATGGATACACCATAACGATCCACGAGTTCATGATAACAACCATAAAACTTTTGTAGTGATGACTTCAGTCTTGTAGCAACATAACCCTGTTCCAGAAGCCTATTTGTTAGAGTTCTAGCGCGATACAAAAAGTCTGCGTAGTTTCGGCAAGCTCTGGCATAACGTATGTGTTGTGATATGAACACGCCATACGCAGGTGCTGAAGGGATGTTGCCACAGATGAAAGGAAAGTTGACAATTCTGAATGAAACGTCATCACGTTTGTCGTAAAGTTTGGTCAATAGTTTTCCTTTACCATCGATTTCTAAGTGTAGGTCAAGATATGAGGCTGACTTCACAGTGTCTGTAGTATCCTTTATCTCAAGTTCTTTTGGGTAGATGCGATGTATCAAATCCCCGAAATTAGGATTGTTTAAAAATAATACGTCATCTATATAGCGGAAACTGAGATTGAAGGATCTAGTCAAACGATATTTTTTCTTTCTGATCAGATCAGCTATAAAGTCAGCCTCATAAGAGTGAAGGAATATGTCAGCAAGTAAAGCACAATTTGTTCCCATTGGAATGCCGACCATTTGTTGAAAAACACGTCCACCACACTGGACAAATATGTTGTCGATTAAAAATTCCAGCATTTTGTAAACATCTTCCTCTGTATATTTGGAGGATGATTTGGAATTATTTCTTACAAAGTATGGGGAATCTCTACCAAGAACTATATATTTGTATCTAGGTGTACCATCTTTTTTGGAAAAACAACGATGCATAATGTTTTTAAGTCGGGATTTTAACTGAGTATGGGGAATAGAAGTATACAGTGTTGAAAATGAAGTATTTAAACAAGAAAATAAATACCCGAATCATGGAAATGTTAAATTAGTATGATTCAGAGCATAGACATAAACAATGTCTGTTTCAAAGGTAAGAATGAAAGGCAATATAACATGAAGTCATGCGACAAAGAAAAAATGTGGAGCAATTAAAATCTAATCTAAATTCGATTGGGATGAAATGAGGCCATGTGGCATATTTATCACATTCAGCAGTAGATCTATCAAAAAGGGGGATGTCTAGTAATTATTAAGTATTTATATGTAGCCAAACAAACCTTTAGGGCATAAAGAGTCCATGCTTATGACATGCCTGCTGGAAATTTTCCTAATCATGTTAAAAATGATTTGATGACATTTTGATTGTATAAGAAATTGTCCCATTCTGAAATTTTCAATCATTATCTTTGTGGCTGACCTGTGATTTGAATACCATATATCACAACACTAGACCTATATTTCATACTGTATATCACACCCCTAGACCTATTTCGCATACCCCTAGACTTATATTGCATAATGTACAAATGTATATCACACCCTAGACCAATAAGTTAGATACAGGAGTTTCATGACACATGAAAGACACAGTCAATTAGGTCACATATTCTATTTCCATGAAAGTGGGTTGAAAATGTGATGGATATCAAGGCACCCAAAAGTATATCTTTCTTAAGAGCTGATTTTCTGGGACATTCATACAGGTAAATGAAGGTATACATAAGTTTGTTCATATACTTCCAATGTACACAATGATTTAAAATTTTCAGAACTGGTGATACATTGTAGGTCTACTGTAAACATTGCTAGTGTAGAACAGTTGTCATATTTCTTAGCAAAATTTGCAGTTTACATTTGTATGTCTGTGAACAGGAAATTTATACTGAAAACTACAAAAATACATGTGCATGTACTCTAACTATGGATACTGGCATATTCAGTACAGTATTACCGGTAATTAAAGATTTCGTGCTTGAAATTATGATATTTGTAATATAATAATGCATGTGTCTAATTTGTTATTTACTTTACAGTGTGCCAATAATTGCTCATAAATAAATCAGCATACAGGCATGGATCCAGATATTTTGAAATGGGGTCCAGACATCATTATAAATCATCAGGTAACTAGAAACCAAACATGGGAGAAGCCCTAAAGCAATATCATTAGTAAACTTTCCGTTTTCTGTATTTAGAAGATTTTTGTCTAGTACATGAAATGACTTTTCATATATTGTTTTAAACTCACCACTTCAAACCACTTTAATGATCCCCATGGTTATGAGGGGATGTTGTTTTAACAATGACCACCTGTCAGCCAGGTGAAAAGTAACCTACTCTACTCTTACTCATGTTACCTGTTATTAACAGTTATTGAAATAAAAAATACTAATTTTTTTGTAAAGTTTGTTATGTTTTATTTAAGATTAATTTGAATTATTTTAGAGAAAGAAGTGTTTGTTTTTTCTTAGTTAATATAGCTGATAGAGATATTTTAAGGATAACATTTCAGAATATTAAAATGTAGTATATATTTATTGTATTATTATTTTATAATGTAAGACAGAAATTATAATGTAACAGAAATACTGTTTCCAAAATTTCAATCGACCAGTATTGACCGGGTGGCTTAAAAACCAGTAAAAATCTGGGACAATGATTACCGCCCAAACTCTATTTTTGCCTGATTTTGTACACAATTATATGTACATGAAAGAATATTTCTCATCAAGAGTAGGTTTCTGTACTTCCATATCATGTAGTTACAATACATGTATATTTTTATGCATTTACATTGTAACATATTGCATTTATAAAGTTTCACTAGATGTAGTGAGAAGAAAGCAAACGCAAAATGGACTATTTTTTGTGCTGGGACACTACTTGAGCATGAAACAAAGTAGTATTGATAATATTATGCATTTTATTAAAACAGATGATTACTCTTTAAAATGACTAAGTTTTTGATCGGTTTATATAGCTTGCAATTTGGTTACATGAATGTTTATGAAGTCTTCCTTGACTCAGTGCCTCAGCACTTTGATTTTGAACAATTATGCTATTTAATAATTTTCTTGAGAATTTGTCATTGTTTGTTATATTAGTCGAATTCTATTTTCTGAAAGCTAGATGATATTTCCGTGTTGTTTTATAATATGATTCTAGTACTTGACATTTGTCCAAATATATGTACATTGTATCTTCAGTGCTGCGGATAGGTAGCAAAATGTGCCTTAGTTTTCGAGTTTAGTGGGCATAGAGGGTATACGGCTATATCATATGTCAATGGAAAGATAAATCAATATAGTTTTTTTGAATATCACATTTCTCGATTCGATCTGCAAAATGGGCATTGCAAAATGAGTTTGAAGTTGCCAATATTCGCATATTTTAACTACTAATTATACTAAAATTGTAAAATACGAAACCACTTTTCGGACAACCTGTCCTGTTTCCGAACTGTTGGTACAACAGACAAGCACAAATATTATCTAAACTAACTTTTTTTTTACATGATCAATATTTTAAAAAGATTTTAAAGTTGATAAATAATAGTTTGACATAATTTTTTCAGTTATTCAATAATTGAGTATCCAATAATATTCATTTTGAGGAAAAAAAACAGGGAGAAGATTGGAACGAAGAACAGGATTTCCTTAACCAAGACAAAGCACCATAAATTACAAACAAAATATTCATAAGAATAACATTAAAATATTAATGAGCAACCCGGTCTTGATGCCAAAATAGTTTTAACGCTTTTGTCTGTTTTCCACATGTGCCCGTCGATCTGTTCTTATATACATACATATGATGTCATTCCGGATTTAAACGACTGAAGACAACTCTGACATTTCTTAAAAAATCATCTTGTATATGACGATGGAAAAATCGATACAAAGATTTTTTTTTTTTGGTAAATGGATTATTTCAAATAAAATCGATCTTTAATATCATATACACCGATCAAAAGTTTCTAATATATGAGTGGCTTATTACCAATCCATAGCCTTTACAGCATCTTCGCTAAGCAAGGATTACAGTCCTGCTTCCCCTTTGCGTGAAGCTATGGAGGGTGCAGAACCGTAAACCTTGGCTAGCGAAGATGCATTAACAATTGTATGTGGTAAATCCCAGATTAAGCATAATTTTGGTTGATATTTG
Source organism: Perna viridis (assembly GCA_037379345.1). Taxonomy (NCBI): domain Eukaryota; kingdom Metazoa; phylum Mollusca; class Bivalvia; order Mytilida; family Mytilidae; genus Perna; species Perna viridis. The sequence continues at coordinate 4,900,324 of CM074520.1, forward strand.
TAGCATATAACCAATCAGATTAATTGGCTGTCCGAAAATTACAATTATGACATTGTATTGTACCTTGTCAAAAAAAAAGACAGAAGTGACGATATTTCTTAATATACTAATCAATTCAAAGCTTAAACCAATTTCCAAATCTGCTCTGTGTACATGTAAGTATGTTAACACCGAAAAAAGTTAGTTTATGACAACTTATAGACAATAATTAGCAAATGACAGATTGTACACCTGATAAACGTCTTTATTAGACATCATTTCTTTTTCTAATATTCTTGATCCGCCCCTGCCCTGGACAGTAATATTTCCTATAAACTTATATTCTAGAACAATTACATGTATGTGTCCTAATCATTTGGCGATTGAAGATAGAGTCTTTTTGAAAGTAAACAAAATTCTTAAAAGTTCCTTAACGACAGTTTTGTGCGTCGAAATCTTTAGAAGGAATCTGGTTTGTTTTTATTAACTCGTTTAGTATATTTCATTTAGAGAATATTGCATTACAGCTATTAGCCAGTCACTCAGTTAAAATAATGCCGAACGACATCATAAGACATTAATGTTGTGACGACATGTACATGTATGCACATGCTTCAAGTTCACAGTACATGTATCATCAAATTTATTATGAAATTCATCCCTTTCATTAACCCCCAAGTCGCATTACTTGTTTGAGAATCTCTTATTCATGGTTGAATCTGAAATTCAATCATATAAAGACAAATTCCCGGAAATTATGGTTTTTGAATGTTCAAAAATAAATCACAAAACCTTAAGTCCTTTCGCCAAAACGTAAGGGAACGTAAGATACATGTACTTTCGATGCTTTTAAACATGTGTCTCTGTTCATAAAACAGCCCGAAAACTGGACAAATTGTCCGGAAAAACATTCCGTATTATACAATATTGATATATTACAATCAGTAGTTCAAATATGTGAAAAATTTTAACTTCAAATTCATTTTGCAAAACTCATGTTACAGATCGAATCGAGAACGTTGTGTTGATTTTATTTGTTATTCAGTACACTCGTCAGAATATTTAGATATGATATATTTTTATATTCTACGGCGTCTTATTATCTCTAAATCATTGAAAATGCACTAAAATGCAACCACTTTTAGGGTCATTTTTTATTCAATGATAAAATAGTCAGCTTTTGCCAGAAAAAAAGTTCTTTCTACATTTTTTTTTAATTCTATACATGTGACCTTTACATGTTATCTGTTTCTCGATCCCTACAACGCACGATTTCAGTTAAGGAGGTAGACCTAAGGTAAGGGATATAACTCTTACAAATCATTGGAAAGTTTGTATTCGGCATTTTACATCAATTTCATGTAAGCATGAAAGTTAACTTGGATATATTCCAATATGTTTCAAATGAAAGCTTGAAAGGTTTTAGTGAAATTGAATGTGATACAAACATTTCACTGATTTCAAGAGTTATGTCCCTTACCCTAAGTCTACCTCCTAAAATTACTTATCGAGGTGTACTGGGGTCCATGGATCTTTGACCCCTTCTCTAATCAATCGAAAATAGCAGAAAATTGTACTGCTTTTCAGTTAGAAAAGAATGATATTCATAATTTATATTGATTTATCATTCCATTGTCAAATTAAAATTATAAAAATCCTTAGCAGTGCGCTGAAGTACTAGTATTTGCCTAGGGTTATTATTAATAAATAGATGAAGTAGCCAGTGAAATGTACTAGGTTTAACTGTGAAATAAAATTTATAATTAAAGATGATACTTGATTTTGATTTGATCCTGTCTCCATAGTTGATACAGACCGTTACAGTTGTTACATTCATAACTTGTATCGTCGTTACCATCACTGTCACTGGAATATAAAACTAGAGGCTCTTAAGAGACTGAATCGCTCACCTGGAGATTTTGAAATCGTGTAGTCGTATCATTTGATCTATTGGAAAAAAAGTTTATTATTTAATGAAGTGCCTAATACTTACTTCATCCTTGCTACCCACTGAGCCATACACACAAAAACAATGTTTGTACATATAAGAAGTCATTGCATAATCTAGTTTCATATATTGACACTTGTGATTTCAGATAATTTGAACTTTAAAATAAAATCACCAATACCAAAATAGCAAAGAAAATATAACAAGGGCAATAACACCCACATTTGTAATAATGGTCAACAGATTTTTACGAACATATTTCCATGTTTTTGACAGGTCGAAAATCTAAACATAACCCTTTTGCGAGATTCTCAGAGGGACAATCCTAGTACCAAGATTCATTCAATTCTGTCCAGTAGTTTCAGAGGAGAAGTTAGGGAAAAAAATGTCGACGACGACGGGCGCCAAGTGACGGCAATAGTGTACGAAATCCAGTAATAATCATGGAAGAATATTTGATGATCTGTAATCGTTTTGATGGCTAACAAATATAATACTCGTTGAATTACAGATACCGATATTGAAGTCATTTTATGATATGAATGTGATAGCAAGTTGAAGTAATAATTTTCGTATAACACTCCTTACTTTGTTCATTACTATGTCATTTTCTATGTAAAGGAAAATATATTGTAATGATCCCCGGTCACAATCTGATGAAAACTGGATCATACAAATGTACATGTATCTCTATCTCATTCGAGCATACATGTATGTGTAACAGATAATAGAAATGACGGCAAGATGTTATACAAAAAATTTTAAAGACCAAAATAGAAAAGATTTTTACATGGACTTGTTTGCATCCACCGGTGTTCGTAGTACAACCTCTCCTGTTTTGGAATCCCGAGTTGCATGCAGATTATGTCGGAAACTAGTTGGAGATGAAATTTGTAGCTCAGCTGCACTTTTTGTTGTATCTGCCTGATTTTCAGTTACACAGAGAACATCACCAGATCTAGAGTATCTATCAGGTCTAGCATGTAGATTGTGTTTAAAATCTTTTGGCTTGGAAATATTCATCCTTCTTCAACATAACGCTAAACATAAGGTCACAATCTGCAGTTAGAATCAACGTTCGGTAACTAAAAACATAGACAGCATTTAACAGACAAAAACAACAATGTAACACGAACAGTGGTCCACTGGGGGTCATTGTACAGAGTGAACATCAAAATACAACGGTTACAACAAGAAAATAGTCGATTCAAAGATTGCCACGGGTACTTGGGGTCGGCATTTCTTTTTCTCTTTGTTATAACAGCAAGTATTGTACCTATACTATTCATATGAAGTGTTCTGATGTATGGGGTGGGGTCAACTGCTACGTCCAATAAACCAGTCGACCCCCCATATATCAGAAAACTTCATATGGATAGTATAAGTGTAATATTTGCTGTTATAACACATAATTTCGGGTTTTTTTTTCTTTATCAAAACAAAAAAAACAAAAACAAAAAAAACTGACGGCAAGTACCTATGAAGAATACAGACTACTAATGCACACACAGAACGTATTGTATATACAGTAATTCATAATGGTTTGACAGACACAGCCTCCGAATGAAAAGTCCTTTGTTCTTTTTAAAGAAGGAAAGTTCTTGTTTTCAATTCATATTAGTGATGATCTATTAGTATGGCATGCCAAATTAAACAATACCCAGTTATCTACCTGTTAACAGACTGTAACTCACAATATCACCTGTAGATAACGGGATTTTGGTTTTATTTCGCGTTTCATAAGTTTCGGTCTGAATGTCATCTGAAGTATCTTCCCTGCTGAATGCACCAGGTGACGATGCAAATGGTCCAGTCAGCACCTGTCCAATACAAATACTGAACAAAATGTTGACAGGCCGCCTTTGCATGGTGTACATGAGATTTACACATCGATGAAATAAAATAAAATAAAATAAATAATTTTCATGAATTCAGGAGAAGAGACATCAGGTGACGATGCAACATTACAGACTGATATATCAGAAAGTTCTTCCAGTGTTTCATGTCAGAAAGTGAGGGTCACAAATTTGAGTAAAAATTAATATATATACGAAACACAATACCAATAATGAAATTTCACTCATTTTCCACTTTTTTTTATCATTTTGCTTATTTGACAAATGATCTGAAGTATGTAAAATATATTACACACTTCAAGATATGCATCCGCTCATGTTGTTTGTTTCTAATGTATAATGTGCGGTATTTGACCACAAGTTTCGCTCATGTCGTCTCTTTTAACTTTCTACATTTCATCGTTCCTAGTGCATATGGATGACCGACATCTAGTTACTATTCAAAACTATGTGTTTTACGTGTAAACGTGTACCAAATGCGTATAATTAAACGTATCAAGTGACATCATACATTTATTCGCATAATGTTTAGGTGATTATGACTTCTTACCTTTTGATCAAGAAAATAATTCTACATGTAAATTTAAATTTCCTCGTTCCATTGGAAATCCCAGTGACTCATTACTACTAAAAAAACTATGTAGTCCTTTTAAAACTAAAAATAGTTTATACTGTGTTAAAGTCTTCTGGGGTACCTTTTTGACATACAGTGTTTACAAGTAAAAATATTTTATTCTGAATTATATCTGGTATAAAGAATTGCAGCCATTGTGTTTCCGTTTTCTGGAGTATGTTCTTACATGTAAACATTTTGCTTATCTGGTATAAAGGACTGCAGCTTTGTTACTATGTTCACGCTTAGATTGTCCATTTGTACTTGAACATATTAATATAAACAGAGTATTCTCCCTTAATACTGTTACTTTTTCGTGCACGCAGGCGCGGATCCAAGGACGGACGTGCCGGACATACGCCCCCAAGAATTGAAAAAAAATGTGCGTAAAATCTTGGTTTTTAACAATTTGTACCCACAAAATTTTCTAATTTCTAAAAATTGTATGTACGCCCCCCCCCCCCCCAAATTGAGATCCTGTATCCGCCTCTGACACGATCGCTACTTCTTGTCCTTCCATGCACAAGGCGGTGAGAAAAGTAAATTGCAAAGAACTTAAATTCAAATTCAAATTCATTTTTTATTAATCCAATTATGGTTATTCAGGGAACATTTACATTCAACATTAATATCTATCAGATGAAATTACACAATAATACAATAGGTAGATATAACGCGTTGTATATTATTCATGTAGCTCAATACATGCAGTCTAGGCGAGATGAGATATCTTACAATTAAGAAAATTGGGTGTTTTAAGTTGTGAAAATTCTAACATTAAATTTGTCCAGTGACAAGGTGCAGAATTCTAGCTGTCTTGGATAGTCATAATAGTTTTCTTATTTTTCTTTTCTGGTTTAATCAAAGGACTTTTGTGAGAGTGTTGTCGGTCCACAATGGACATCATGGGTGGGGCTCAAGGATATACATGAGTCACTAGAACCATCACATTCCTCCTCGTGTCCTATGTCGACCAGTAATAATACAAAACAACATAGAACTGTAAACGTATGTTGTTAAAGGTATATGACATTGAGTATTTACGGTCTACAGAGGACATCAAGGGACGGTTCTAGGATATGAATCATTCGTCAGAATCATACTACGACATTGCATTCCTCCTCGTGTCCAGTGTAGACCAACTTTAAATACGACATGTCTACCTATTGGTTGGTTGTATTGGCTGTCCGCAAAAACGTAACACGTCCGAAAAATTAGAGTTACCGGCAACACTTAGAAATGCTATTCAAGAGATTTCAGAAAAGGGTTCTGTGCAACATTTTTTTCTATAATAGACCATACACGTATTTTAGTCGTGACTATCTCGCACATGTTTAAGTTTAGTTTAGATAATCCTGACGCCGATCCGTATTTTTTTCCAACGCCCACCCTTATCTAGTCGCCTCGATAAAAACTATATTTATTCAGTTGTGTAATGAATACTAGCATATAAAGAAAAAAAACAGCTTACTTGTTTAACGGGAAGTCCTAAGCCATATCCGTACAAGTGTTATAAATCCATGGTAACAGATCAATGACAATGCCTCGTAATCAAACAAATAGTAATGGCCAACACAAGGAAATTTGTGGTGGGGTTAATCTTGTTTTATAAAGCAATAACCTACCCCTTTAATACGTATGAGGTTAAAAATGAATCGAAACAACAAACACACAGTACAATTTACCCAATACTACTTTCAATTCTCCTTCATTGAACCTCAACATACAACATATAGACAGAATGAGATATCCAGTTAAGTTTGTTCGCAGTTACTAAAATCAAGCTCAGAGCATATTAAAGAGTGACGAAACCATCAAAACTACCAGGAAAAGGATCGGTCACTACAGTTCAAGTGGCCTTAGTTTGGTGTAACATGACCAAGAAAGAATACTGTACTGTAACACCAATTAACGACTTATTTTTACGTAATAGTACACCGACACCAAACTCTCCTCCCTAAAACCCATTTGATCAAAATATAAACATCGGCGTCAAGCAGGAGTCCGAAATCTAATCCTACGGATATAATATACATAAATGATATTTCTGTCGAAATATCATGTGGCTGTGATATGTAGTTGCAGAGAAAAATGTCCGCCCTTGGTCCTCGATGACTAAATCCATGATTTCAATCAGGGATTCCGACAGGTGATTGAATGGAAATGCAAAATATGAAGTGCACAAAGGTACCATGTGTATAAATCTTGTTGCATGTCATAAAACAGTGATAAAAAAGAAATATGTATAGAAGAGTAATCAAGAGAACCAAGATTCTAGCGGAAATAAAAGAATGCAATCCAGGGACAAAGACCAGACATGGAAAACAGACAATCACAGCGAAAAGCATAAAGTAACTAAAATAATACATACAAAGTAGCAAAAGTAAATGAGCAACTCGGAATTCACTAAAAACTGTGAGAATGGACCAGGTGCATCGGTAGGTTAAGCGTCCTCTGCTCTTTTGGAAACACCCGACGAGCTGGGGTAGACAAAAGAGGATAGGAAAAATATGACACGTTGAACAAATCAATTTTCATGGAGCAGATGGATACACCGTAACGACCAACGAGGTAATGATGACGACCATAAAACTTCTGTAGTAATGACTTCAATCTTGTAGCAACATAACCCTGATCCAGAAGCCTAATTGTAAGAGGTCTAGCGCGATACAAAAAGTCTGTGTAGTTACGGCAAGCTCTGGCATAACGTATGATTTGTGATATGAAAATTCAATAGGCAAGTGTTGAAGGGATGTTTCCACAGATGAAAGGAAAGTTGACAATTCTGAACGAAAAGTCATCACGTTTTTCGTAAAGTTTGGATAATATTTTTCCTTTACCAGTGACCTGTAAGTGTAGGTCAAGATATGAGGCTGACTTCACAGTGTCTGTAGTATCCTTTATCTCAAGTTCTTTTGGGTAGATGCGATGTATCAAATCCCCGAAACTAGGATTATTTAAAGATAATACGTCATCTATATATCAGAAACTGAGGTTAAAGGATCTAGGTAAATGATATTCTTTCTTTGGGGCCAGATCAGCTATGAAGTCGGCCACATAAGAGTAAAGGAATAGGTCAGCAAGCAGAGGAGCACGACTTGTTCCCATTGGAATGCCGACCGTTTGTTGAAAAACGGGTCTACCACACTCGACAAGTATGTTGTAGATAAAAAATTCCAGCATTTTGAAAACATCTCCTGCTGTTTATTTTGGAGATGATTTGGAATTATTTTTCGACAAAGTATGGGGAATCTCTATCAAGAACTATATATTTGTACCTTGGTGGAGAAACAACAATATACATGTATAATGTTTTTAAGTATGTATTTTAAGTGAGTATGGGAAATAAAAGTATAGTATTGGAAAATCATAGGTTTTAATGATATTATATTCTGACAATAACCTTGAATAAAGGGTCTCCAGAAGAGCTTCCGATTTTTTTTTCAGGAACCACATTGGATTAATACCACTACGGGAGTAACAAGTGTTGTGGTAGGATTGCAGATCCTCTTTGACAGCTGTGAGTATACAAGTTATAAGTTTTGAAAGAGGTTTGGTGGTACATTTTGTAGATCCAGCTATATAACTTGTTTGTACGGTTTCTTGTGGAGTTTAGGAATCCAGTACATAGACGGTAAATTACAATCATCGTCTTTAGTAGAGAAACCCAAAGAGGAAAGCAGGATTTATGGTTTTCTACTATCTCTTCTTTGGAGAGTGTAGTGGCAGCATATAGGTCTTATCACTGCTATTATTTCCTACGTCTACCTCTGATAATAAACATTGGATATAATACGTTTTGTAGACAAACAATGTGGTTTTGGGCTTTGTCTGCTGGTACGACAACATATTTGTCATGTATAGTAGACAATGTTTTTGCTACATCTGGGTCTTTGAATACTAATGTAGCATTGACACGCATTGACCTACTTAAAACTGTCATTCGTTTCAAAATTAAAGACCTCACGGTGTGCAAGTCTAATCTAGTCTAACTAATTAAGTAGCACTCCAGGGAAGAATCATGCAAAATGTGAAACGCCTACATATTTTTATTTTTGATATTTTGTTTAAATTGCCATAGTAAACAGAAATTGACATTCAATTTTTCATATAACCCGTCTTTTTGGAGATAAAAATTACATAGAATGCACTGTAGATTTCAAAATTGAAGAAAATAATTTTGTATATGACACTCAAATACAATAGAATCTATTGAATTTTCAGTATTGATTATCGTCAAAGGGCAGACAGATTGGAATGAATAATTACACATTTCATTATATAGACCCATAAACAACTTAATTTCAAAAATAAAAATATGTCGCCTTTTTTTTGGGGGGGGAGGAGGTATATCATTTTTCAGATTTTGTATGATTCTTACGAAGGGAAAATTCACTTTTTTTGTATTCAAATGCCATAGTCAAAGTTCAGTACTAGGAAACGCTAAACGTCATTCAGATATAAAACCAAAACAGGAGGTACGCAATGACATTTTATGATGAAGTTGTAAAATTTTATAGAACTTCTTTTAACGGTTTCTGAATATTGGTTACCTCTAGGTCGAAGAATGCTGAAGTCCACGTTCTATATTTGAAAACCCCAATATAGTCAGTTTAGATTGAAATGCAATATAAGAACAGGAGGTGCGCAATGGCATCGTGTGATAAAGATGATGCAAGTTTCATTGATTTCCATCCAATAGATTTTAGAGGGGATGAGGATGTAAACGGAGGACGGACAAACGACATCCAACACCCACTTTTTTTAAAATGAGGGTATATATGACAAAAGAAATTTTAAGTATTTTATCAAGTAAGTCTTATTGCTGTGGATATTAAGTAACTGTTTAAGTGTCAGTGTCGTTAAGATAAGAAAAAAAAAATAACACCAGCTTGTAATTTTGCTTTACACCACCAGGATTAAGGAATGCATTTTTCTACTGTTTGATTATTGTAGACTTCCAATATTCACCAAATTGAGGAAAAGACTGAGTAACGAACCATCGATAATATGGTTGTTTGCTACCACCAGACCGATAAGTATTTTAATATAGACTAAAGTAGAACGTGAAAACTTAAAGACAGAGACATGTATTACGTCATCCTCCTAACTCAGGATTTTGAGTCCAGCTTCGCTCCCTAAACCCGCTGACATCACTCATTCATATTTATTTCATATCAGTACAAAATCAGTAATTTCAATTGGATAAAACTTTTACACGTGGTATTAACTAATCTGCAGTATAAAGTTTTACCAGTCGATATCATAATGTGATAATGCCCGGTTACGAATTTAGAGTTGCATCCTCTTATTAAAACGCATTCGTGATCAAGCAGTTGTCAATATAGATATGCAGAAGGCACGAAACCACAATTAATTTTCCCACTGTCTTCTTTATAGCCTTTCTGTAATTTAAAAAAATTCCACCGGCGCAATTCAATTCAGATTTTCAGGGATGTTAATTTGAACCTTCCAACAACTTATATAAAAAATATTTAAAAAATTACCATTATTTTTTCAAATTTTATGCATAAACACAGAGATACCCTAAAAAATGACCCAAAATGGCTTCTGGATGTCACAAACTTGACCTTTTTGACCTCACCAAATCACAACCTAAATGTCAAATTTCTCATTTCAACACATCTACTAAAATAATTTCATTATTCCTCTTCCATTTGAGCACAAAAAGTATGAGAAATTCTGAAAGGAAGTGTTTCTAAAAAAATTTTGAAAAATCCCAAATTATTATAGGAACTATATACAACGAAAAGCTAAGGGCAGATAATTGTGGTCTCGTACCAGAAACACGATTTGCATGGCTTTCTGAAAAAAAAAAATCGGCCCCGTGCAGCTCCGGGTGTCAAAAGAATAGGCCTGCAGCAGCGCTAAGCTTGTCGTAAAAGGCGACTAAATAGTGCTCAGAAACTTAGCCGGGGGCTAGGCGTTCTGCCCACAGAGCAACTGGGATGTGTGCCCCAGGCGGTGGAATGGGGTACCCCTGGCGTCTTACATGCTGGGGTTGTCAGGCTTTAATACGAAAAACCTGACCGCAAACCATTGTGGTGAACCGTGTTGGGAAATATGCCACGTTCCTCGCTCGTTAAAGAACCCTGCTGTGGTATTCGATAGGAGTAGGAACCTTTGCACAGGTGGCTAAATTGTCCGACCCTACCCATCCCTCCTTTTTTCTAGTGGCAATCAAAATTTGTCGACTCTATTATTCTTGTGTCTCATCCCTCTTTTCATTTCATCATCATCATTTCATGTTCATTTTATCATCCATTTCATGTTCATCGCCTGAATATAGCTGAAATATTGCTGCTCGGGCGTTAGAGTCCAACAATCAATCAATCAATCAATCCGAAAAAAAATCGAGGATATAGTTCCTTCATGAAATAAACATAATAGTTTTTGATAAACTGGTCAATATCGTGATATTTAGACTGCCCGTAAGACAGTGGTATTGACTGCGACAGCGATAATGACCTCGCCTACGGCTTGGTCATCATCACGGGCTTAGTCAATACCGCTGTCCTGTGGGCAGTCTAAATAACACGATACTGATCAGTTTATCGATATCTATTTTATAATTAGCGGGTATCGTCCAGCGCCATCTAGTGCGTTGCCTAAATGTATTCCGAATCCAACATCTAAACAAATCACTCGTAATTGAAAGTCTTCGATATAACTTACAAAATGGCTACACATATTTTTTTTCGGTAAAGACTCTAAACAAAATCTACAGTTATAATTTTTGCTCATATTGAATCATTTGTGACATCATACAACTGCCAGTTACTATATTGGATCGTCCATTATCTCGTGTTATTGTTTACCATTCTACTGATATTATATGTTAAATCGATTGGTGCTTCTTACCCGGAGAAGTAACCAATCGGAATTGGCTGGACGATACCCGCTAAATATGAATGAGTTATGTCAGGGGTTTAAGGGAGCGAAGGTGGACTAAAAATCTTGCCTTTGCAGGTTGGTATTACGTATTTAGATTGGTTTCATGACTAATGAATCTAAATTTTCAGAAAAAAAATCATATGTTTTCTGTAAAGGCATTACACAGGAGAAAAATGAATCCATGTTTTTTACATTTTGCACAATTTTGTTTTCAACATAAACCACCGAAAGCGAATATGTTAAGTCTTGATATATTTATTATCATATATTTATATCACAACTTTCATGATAGCATTTATGTATGGATAATCAAAATGTGAGACAAAATTATAAAAAAAAATGTTTAAAAACAATTACAGTATCATAAGCGTATTATCCGTTGTTAAATGTTAGATACTGATTGCATTTGGGATGGCACCTGGATGAAGATAGTCATAAGGGAATTTTCGCCCTTTGTTTCTTTCGTCTATTGTCCTTCCAATACCACGAAGTTTTTCCCGAAACCTGAAAAATCATTTCGAACACTTAAAAAAAATGATATCAAGACAAACATACTGATCATTGTTGTAATAATCTACTAAGATTATAAGTTAGACACAGCCTCTGACCGGGAATCGCACTTATACCTTTTCCTTGCGTTTGTAAAGTCATTGAAAAGGGGACGATAGTTGAAAGAGGCGAGATAGGATACGAAAAACGGATGTTCATTAAGTATCACGAAGATACTGTTATTTGTCTTTGTTTATGAAGTGCATATTTTGATTTTAAATCAATTTAAAGGCTACTTTCACTTTGAAATCACTGCCCTGACTCATTTCGTTTGGGCCCGTGCAGGTCCGGGTGTTAAAAAAATAGGCCTGCAGCAGCGCTAAGCTTGTCGTAAAAGGCGACTAAAAGTGCTCTGAACCCTAGCCGGGGGCTAGGGCGCCGTGCCCACAGAGCAACTGGGTTGCGTGCCCCAGGTGGTGGAATGGGGTACCCCTGGTGTGTTACATGCTGGGGTTGTCAGGCTATAATACAGAAAACCTGACCGCAAACCATAGTGGTGCACCGTGTTGGGAAAAATGCCACGTTCCTCGCACGTTAAAGAACCCTGCTGTGGTATTCTCCCGGAGTAGGAACCATAGGGCTCCGCCACAGGAGGCTAAATTGCCCGATCCTATCCACCTCCCCCTATTTCCAGTGGCAATCAAAATTTGTCGACCCCATTATCCTTGTGTCGCATCCCATTTTTCATTTCATCATCATTTCATGTTCATTTTATCATCCACTTCATGTTCATCGCCTGAATATAGCTGAAATAGTGCTGCTCGGGCGTTAAACCCCAACAAACAAACAAACATTTCGTTTGCTTGACGTATACCATTAGCCTCGCATACAATGCTCGGTACCACTAAAAGTAATCAACTTGGCTACAAGTGTATGCCCTTCGTGTGCCGATGTTTATGTTTAAAATGATTGCACCCTTTTTTAATGAAGCTGTATGCATATAGGTGCATTCCAGATATTCTATTCCACAATTGTTGCACCATTACATTAATTGTTCATAATCCATTCATTTCTACATATATTTGGAATTTCCTCTGACCCTGCAACCCTCCTCTTTTCATTTGGATATTGAAATGTCGGGTTGGGGTCAGAACGATGTGCCATACAAAAAGTTGGAGATACAGCGGTACCGCGGAGTATCGCCCAACAACCGCTTCTAACGACATTCAAGTTAAAATCATGCACGTCACTTCTACCTATACTCGACGTCACATACAGCACATTTTCGATTTGAAGCTCTATTTTTCAAACTGCTGAGACTTACCGCTAGAGTTGTCTCTCTTTTATTTAATCTGAAGATAGTTCGCATGTATGCATGATGTGATAGTTCCAACGAGTCGTTTATTGGCTGAAATCGTGCGTAACAAATCCTTTCGGGAAAATCTTATACTAATATCCGCCATGTTGGTTTCTACGGGACGATTTGCTTACAAACGAACTTTGTAAGTTCCCGTCGAACTCCGGTGACAAATGTCTGGTTGATCAACTTCTCGGTGTTGTACGATGTCCGCGTAGAATAAATCCGAGATATCTGAATTAGCGCCGAAATGCATTCTGAGTTCTTTGGTTTTTGGACAAACCATTTAAACGTAAACAACATCTCATAGCATAGAATTAAAATCTCACCGGAATTTAACGATTCAATGTTTAGGGAGAAGCCGTTTGGCTAAACGAATGAGCAAGTCATTTAAGACAATTTAAACAACGGTAGCTGTCACTAAAGTCGTAGAAAATATTTTTATTCAAATTGTAACAGTATCTTATATATGTGACGCCGAGTATAGTTCGATTCCAGAATCATTTTCCTGCATGCTGATACCATATTTGCTACAAAAATTACATTTTTTTATTGAAGTTTTGACCATTTTTTACGAGAGACACTGCTTTGTTGACATTTTGAATCGTAATATATGTGAGACGAGACTGGCGGAGCTTGTTACTTTTGGAACGGACAGGTAGTAGACACGTAATTTTTCACCGGAATTATAAATTTGTCTGTTAGATTCCAGTTTTCAAAATCGTGTCTGCTCCGTTCCGAACGAAAAGTAACAAGCTCCGCCAGTCTCGCGCCACTTCACATGAAATACGATTCAAAATGTCAACAAAGCAGTGTCTCTCGTAAAAAATGATCAAAATTGCAATAAAAATCTAATTTTTGTAGCACAAATGGTATCAGCATACAGGAGAACGATTCCTGAATCGAACTAGGTAGGTGTAACGTGCACGATTTTAACTCGAAAGTCGTTAGAAGCGGTTGAAGGGTGATACGGTACCGCTGAAATTCCAACTTTTTGTATCGCACATCTTTCTGACTCCAACCCGACAAATCAATAACCAAATAAAAGAGGAGGATTACAGGGTCAGAGGAAATTTGGAATATTCTACATAGTACAGTACTGGTCCATACATATATCCTCAACTCTTCGAACCAAGAATGACACTAAAGAAATTACACTTCCCTAACTCTTCTACAAAAGTTTAATAGTAGAAGTTAAACTATACAAACCAAACATAACAATTTCATTATACTGATTTACTTACTTTTCTACTATTTTCAGGGCCGGTGGATCAACAATCCATTGCTTTTCAAAGTCTCCAAGACTCTGAGTTCCTTTCTCACTTAGGACAGCGGTTACAGTCATTATGTTTAATAAATCAACTCTGTTTCCAATACACCCCAAGATATCGTTTTCTGTAAGGGCAGCCTTGAAAATGAAAGTAATTGCTGGAGTGAGGGGTTTGTATAATAGAACTAAAGAAGATTTAAAGAAATGTTCCCATAATGTGCCGTTGCCTTTAAAGTTAAAGGTAGATATAGTTACAAAAAATCTTCAATGTCTATACAGGAACCCATTTTCTTAATAACGCAAAAATGGAACAATTACAAGACAATCATAGTGTATTTTCAGACTATATGTACATGTAGCTGTATTTTTACGCTTCATAAGTCGCGAATTGGTTTACAGGAAAGTTTTAAGGTGGTAATAAAGGCACTGTCCCGGTCTGTGTTACTGTGCTTGCTTTTGGATTCTCGTATTGCCCGGATGTTCTGACGACACTAATAATTTAGTTTGATTTTTCAAGTTCCCACCCACCCAACCATATAAAGAATATGTTTACTTGTAAATTTCGATAGTTTCTTATGTCTATTTCATGATACTCTAAATTTTAGGTTGCCATTTCAGTTTGTTATTCATATTGTGTATATAGCATTTTCATTGTTTGTCATTTCATGTACTGTGTATTTAATATGTGTTATGTTTGTAATGCCATTGATATTGAATTATATATTGTCTTTATTCAGTTCAGCTGTAATTAACATGAGTTCCTTGTCCCAAAGTCTTGGTCAGAAATTAAAAGCAATTCTTGTAACTTCTAATCGATTCAAGTCAAAATTGAGATTTGTTCCTTAAATGAAATCCACATTTAGTTTGGAATTATTTGGATTGCGAATTGGGTGCGGTCGACATTAATGCCGTCTCCATTATGAAGTTAGTATAACCTTTCGTGCCCAGATGAGAAATAAACAAACAAATTAATTTATTTGAAATTAACCAAATGCATGAGTGCTGTTTACAAATGAGCATTTGTTATATACATTTTCATAGTGTGTGGCATCTTCTCTATACAAACGAAACAACGACACATCTCTAATTATTGCCTAAAAACGCATTTTCTGTTTAAGTCGTAAGATATCTAAATGTACTTCCTATCGTGGAAATTATTTCAACCTATAATCATTATGGTAGAAATATGAACGCATTTAGATCGATGCATGAGATATCATTAAATTTTGATAGTATGTTGAATTGTTGACTCTCCAAGGAAAACATCAATAGAGTTCACCTAATGGATTCATCATTATAATGAATTATTGACTGGTCTTGGGAAATAGTTAATAACCCCAGCATGTAAGATAGCCTTTTCTGTGACCACGATGAGCATTCAAAGTCAAAACCTCAGTCTCTTGGATAGTTTCTGATACTTACATAAAAAACGTACCTTACTTGTTGGAGGAGTGCCTTTAAGCAAGTAAGGGTAATTAAAGGGCGCTCCATATTCATCATACTGCTGGAAGTTTGCAGTAGCATGACCAACACTACATGTGTATATAACTGCAGTTATTGTAACAACTAACTGGTCAATTGTTTCAAAGAATCCGTTGTTTGGAACTCCCTTAAATAAAAGTGAATGTATAAAAATAATCCGCAGGAAGTCAATATATTTATTTGTTTCTGTTAACCAAACTACGTACTCCATGCAATACTTGATATTCGTCAATTCGTCAGAATTGTCATCGTTCAGTTACCGTGGATTAAATATAACTTTGTTGTCATGGCTTTTCAGAGCTTACCAAACGGTGTGTTTATATTTATCAAAGAATTTTTGGTGATCTCTGAAAGTATTTGTTATTTTTATTTAGATTATAAGCTTCTGCATTTGTTACGTTTCGCAACATCCGTTCTTTTTTTCTATGGCGAAGATAACTATATATACCGACTGCCGCACAAGGCATACAGATACAACTATTTTTGTTACAATTACAACGCGCTTGCATCCTATACCATTGTTTTATGGTTCCTACCGCTAACTTTTATGGGCTGGGCCAAAACAAATGAATTCAGTGTTTGACGTCAACGTGCGCATTGAAATTGCACGATTTTCTGAGAAAACGAAAGGAAACAAACAAATTCCTGACATTGCGGTCGAAATCCGGAATTTCATTTTTTCCGTAATTGTTAATTGGCGCCAAAATTATGTTAATCTAAGCGATTTAAAATTGATTTCGCCTCGTTCTTAATACCCAGATCAGCCGATAAAAACATGATGCAGCATTCATATTTTCTTTTTATTACGATCATTGGGCATCAAAATGAATAAAACCCTAGTGTCACAGTAAAATTAGAAAAAAAACAAGGTTAGTGAATTCTTGATAAGTATGCTATAAACGTGTCATCTGAACATAATTTAGTATAGTTTGTTTACTCAGAAAAAAATCACTTAAAATTTAAAAACTCAAACGCCATTTAAATACGTGAAATATATTGTCTATGATTTACAGGTATACATTCTAATATGACATTTAAAATACAAAGTGCTGAAATTGAAAGAATTGAAAGGTGTGAGATCAAAAGTCGGTTTTGTTAAGCATTCTAAATTAAACTTCCTACATCACACAACCTACATTTATACAAATATAAATGTATTAAACAAAAGCATACAAAATACACATGTGGTGCTATACATACATACAAATTTACTCCATAACCTTGAATTTCCACCCTTTAAATTTGAATGAAATTTAGGATTCATGATAAAGAAACAGTCAGCAGATCATACAGGAAAACAGTCTTTAATGGTCATAAACATCTTTTGAATATTAGAAATTCATTAAAAGGAACCATCACTTGATTCCAGTAATAACTGAAAATGGATGTGCAGGAACGAGACCATAATAAGTTTTGCAGTGCATTGCAACAGCCGACCCATTTAGACATATTAACAAAATTCCATTACTTTAAACTCCATAAAACTTCACCAATATAGAAACATGTATAAATGCAGATTTCTATATGAGTGTCAGAAAAATCCATCATCATTTTTACTATTTTAGCACCTATGCGTCGGAGACCCCGTAGACTTGAAAAGTGACCACTGCCAAATGTCCTAAATTTTAACCTTCTTCCAAAGGACCAAATCTTAACTTTCACAAAAAATTACAGATTGAAATTAAAACTTGTAAATTTGATCCTTGCCCTACATTTCAGCAGGAAATACTAAACAATAAAGTTCAGGACAGCAAAGAAAAAAATCAGGAAGAAACACGCATTAAAAAGGGAAATCAGGGGAATTTAGTTGTGATCTCGTACCTGCAGTGGACTAAGGTCATTTCAACATTTTCCAAGGACTGTTTTCATGCTTGCTTGCCTCATATCATCCTACATGCCAAAATAAATTTGACGTCAAACAAAGAATTAATTTGGTTTGGCCCTATGTTTTTAATTTCGTAGCATAGTAGTATGGGAAAGAAACACACGAAATCTGGTTTTTTATTATCGTACATGTAGATGTGTGACCGGTACTTTATAAAAATCTCAATTCAAGAAAAGTATAAGGATCTAAATACAGACCAGCAGCCCAACTCCACCATCGATTCGCGGCATTACGAGTTCTTTCCCCCAGGCCTGTAATTCATGATCTGCTGTCAGGGAACCTTCAATTGCTTTAAAAAAATGCACCAAAAATATATAAATTGTTTCATTTTTGGGATGTTTCAAATAGACTTTTAGTAAAGAAGAAAACTCAAGATACATACACCAGGTACCTTTTATTCGTCTCATGCTCATTGTATTACATTACTGCAATGTATGTGCTTCCTTATGTAGCATTATCTGTCATTGTCATTTATATTTAGCCGTTACTGCATTTGTTAGTTTATGAAGGTAATTGGGATCACTGAGATAAACCATTGGAGACCAACCTACCTCGGTATTGGTATCATTGGGATACTCACCATAGTAGTGTTGTACGTACTCCTCTACATAAGACTTGATTGCACTGTAGAGTAACATGCCGTCATCTCTGACATGGTATGCTCCTGTCAGCACTGACTGCTCAAACACCTATGGAATGAATTTTAATAACTAAGTTAGAAATCGCTGGTAAAGGAAAACTATTGACCAAACTTAACGACTTTTCATTTAGAATTGTCAATTTTCCTTTAATCTGTGGCAATATCCCTTTCAGCACCTGCATATGTATTGTTCCTATCACAACTCCTACGTTATGCCAGAGCATGGCGAAACTACGCAGACTTTTTGTATCGCGCCAGAATTCTAACAAATAGGCTTCTGGAACAGGGTTATGTTGCTACAAGGCTGAAGTCATCACTACAGAAGTTTTATGGTCGTCATCATGAACTCATGGATCGTTACGACGTATCAATCTGCGCCATGAAAACCGATTTGTTCAACGTTTCATAGTTTTCCTCTCCTCGTTCATCTACCATGGACTTGACTTTTTCTTGAGCAACTCGTCGGGTGTTTCTAGAAAAGCAGAGGATGCTTACCCTACCGGTGCACATGGTCCATGCTCCCAATTCGAGAAGCTCATTTGCTTTTGTTACTTTGTATGTATGATTTTAGTTACTTTATGTTCTTTGTTGTGTATGTCTGTTTTCCATGTCTGATCTTTTTCCCTGGATTACGTTGTTTGATTACTGCTATAGCCTTGGTTCCCTTGATTACTCTTAGTATACTACATAGCATTATCACTCAATTCATGCGTTTACGCAAAGAGGTAAAATACTGTATTGTTAACGAAATACAAACATGTAGTAGTGTATACTTACCCCGCGACTTTTAAGGTTTTGTGGTAATGTTCCTTGAACGTCAAGTCTCCATGAGTCTAAACTGAAAAAAATGACACAATTTAGAAACACTTTAGGAACGACAAACACTATTACAGGGTTTTTGGGGGGTACAAAAGTCATTATTAGCATTAGTGTTGATGCCGTTTCAAGCCTTATTTCTTTTTTCCGAGCATCTTACATGTTTAATTTTAAGCAAGGTCATATATTTTGATATTGTATAAAACGAAACACGATATCTTTCAACTAGTATGGAAATCTAAGCCAAAATGTTGTTACGCACTTAACACATTTTGTACCTCTTTTTCACCAAGAAAAACAAGGTGTTGATTCCGCCATTAGAATATTTGTCGATGAATCCATCTTTGTTGACTAATGTTCCTAATGCCAAACTGTAAAACATAATATATTTTGCAGACACAGCTACGACAGAAGTGCAGTATATATTGTATGGTAATAAATGCATGACATGGAATATAATTATTGGATGTTTCTTCAAAAGTGCAAAAAAAAAAAGAAAAAAAATCAACTATAGCATGAGATCAAATTAATATTTGAAATGATCTCTGAAATTATAAATTCAAGTTTGTCATCAAATAAATAATATACAAAGTCATCTGTGAACTGTCATTGCTTGAAAATTTGTCGAATGAGTTAAACGTACATTTATTTAAGGTTAGACAACTAAACTACGTGTATATGTGTATATGTGTGAAGTGTCAAGTCGTTATTACACGAGAAAATCCTCCAAAAATATAATGCAAGTTTGGTCTGGAAAATGTCACTCGTACTTAACTAAAAGTATGAATTTCAACGTAAATAGAAAAAAATGGGTACAACTTACTAATTAATTGACATAAGATATAGGAAATGTGGATTTAAAAGTTTCAATAAGGGATGGGAAGGTGCTAACTGCCTCTTACTGGTCACAGCGATTCCTTCCATCATCAGATGTGTGAACACTGAAAATACATAACACATTTTAAAAGAGGACCTTCATACCTGTGCGGTATCAAACGGATAAATAGTGTAACGAATAATAATAAAATGAAGATAAATCATAATATGAGCAGAAATCTTGCCAAAAAGCAAAATAAAACAACAAAAAAACTTAAAAAAAAGAAAATAAAAAACCATAAAACCATAAAAACATAAAACAAACAAATTATTGCATAAAGGAAGCATCAAACGATATCTGATTGTGTACAATTTAGAAAACAAATCGTAGGCAAAGACAAACAGAAATGAACAGGATGAGCGCCGCCATAAAAATAAATGAATAAAAATGAAAAAAATGTTGGTGAACTAAGCAGTTCACACATGTCTCCTGATCCATGATCTCCAATAGGCTTTCGATGTAGCTATAACATTCGTGCATTTAAAAAATGCATCTGAATTTACTTAAATGAGCAAGAAATTGGTGGTAGTGAGCAGCAGCAAAACTGAACCACACTTACATAAATGAGCCATAAATTGGCGGTAGTGATCGTCAGCTAACTTGAACAACACCTACATAAATTAGTCAGTGATTGACAGAGATTGGTGGTAGTGAGCATCATCTAAGTAGAACAACACCTGCATAAATGAGCAAGAAATTGGTGGTAGTAAGCTTCAGCCAAATTGAACCATACTTACATAAATGAGCCATAAATTGCCGGTAGTGATCGTCAGCAAACTTGAACAACACCTACATAAATTAGTCAGTGATTGACAGAGATTGACGTAGTGAGCATCATCTAAGTAGAACAACACCTGCATAAATGAGCAAGAAATTGGTGGTAGTAAGCTTCAGCCAAATTGAACCATACTTACATAAATGTGCCATAGATTGGTGGTAGTGAGCGTCAGCTAAGATGAACAACACTTACATAAATGAGCAAAAAAGATTGGTGGTAGTAAGCATCAGCCAAATTGAACCACACTTACATAAATGAGCCAACGATTGGTGGTAGTGAGCATCAGCCAAATTGAACCACATTTTGGCTAACATCCATGTATACTTTGGATCCGTTGGCAGGAACACCTTAAAAGTAGAGGTTATTAAGAATAATATTAATTTATTTTGTCCAATAATTCATCTTCTCTTAAGTAGAAACGAAATATATCTTCATTGAAGATATCAATTTCTATAAGACGAAATTCAATTTAAAGGTTTTGAAAGATTTTTTCTTAGATATTTTGCATAGATTTGGTTTATATTTGTTCTTCGCATTCTTTGATCGTTTTGATTTTTACATTTGTATGCCATTTTAATTGTCTATTACAGTCACATGTATACATGTATATGATTAAGACGCCGTACAAACGGAAAAAAAAACGTTTATTTTAAGATTGATTGCTTTTGTTTTTTTTCAAAAATGAAACCTCAAAATGATAAAAACAGGATTAATAGTGTAAAAACAGACCGTGAACGTAAACAGTTCTATCTGAAAAATCATCATGTAACATAATATATAAAATTAAATAACGCATTTACATAAGGAAGTCTTCAAAACTGTTCTATTTTCAATGAGAGTATACTCACTGGATTTCTAGGTCCTTTCTCTTGAAATAACTGTATAGCCAATGGCATTAATTGCTGATCATCATTGAAGTAGAACAGAGCAACAGGAGCGGGAACCTATAGTCCAGAAACATGTATGCATTACAAAACTAAACATATGACAGTATGTAGAAAGGGAAAACTAAGGACTCATCGGTCAATTATCATTAAAACCATCTTTATTTTTGAAACATATATGTACAAAATATGCAGGCGTTATTTTTGTTTCAAGTCGTGTCAAATTGTTGCAATCCATCGAGCTAAAAGCGCTCACAATTGCTTTAGTTTGAACTGTAAGGAAAATTATTTCAACAGACATGAATTAGGACATACATAATCAACGTAAAGATACAAAATAACTTTCTATTCAGTTATATAGTAGATCTTTCTATTCAGACATATAGTACACCTATATATGAAATAATACCAGCGATATAATTTTGAACATCGATCTGAAGACTAAGATCAGAATATCTTAACATTTACGAGGGATAAAAAAAAAAACAAAATCAGCGCATAAATTTACACACAGTAACTTACAAGTCAGGAGAAAAATAACAAGATAATCTTCGTACTTATAAAAATGGACAGTCTTTCTCCTATACACCACAAGTTATAAGCACTCATTTATTATTGTGCAGATTATTGCATCGTACTTACGCTGAAGTTTGATGCTTTAGTCGGTGCGCCTTCAAGGATATCAAAATCAACTATAAATAACTTTTTCATATCAATAGCTTGTTCGAGTGTCTTTCCTTCCAACAAAGTGTGAACCATTGCTTCAGTAACACCAAACCTTTAATTATGTTTCTAATTTAAAAGACCTTGAAAACCATATCATGTATAATTGTAGTTTAAAATTCTGGCATAGGTACATTTAGTTTTTAGGGGTATGCAGTATGCACAATGAAGTTGAAAATATTTGCATTGTATTGGTCAAGATAGTTGTTTTACAATTACATTAGTAAACAAAAGAAACGATACAATAATGAATTTGTAAATATTGATATTTTTTTCTAATTGTAACTTCTTTAAAAGATAATGTCTGTAATTAAACCAAAAGCATGTGTTAATCCATTGTTTTTAAAATTGTTCCGAAACGGAATCAAAGACAATCTGCAATGTTAATTCCGTCCGTCAAATTTGAATGCCACGGTTACTCTAAAAATGAGCGTGCGCAGACAGTAGGCATGATTTGAAATGTGATGACGCCCGCTGACGTCTTTTATCATTTTGATGTGGTAAGAATAACAATATGAAGACTGAAGACTCGTCTATCATATGAAATAATAGTTACCTTCGATTTTGATATTGTTTGTATCACAATCGGAAATAACTATTTTTCTGTTTTTCGGTAATCTAATGATCGCATTTTTGATCATTTAATGTACGCCGCAAAAAAATCTTGTAGTACAACTACGAACTATGGGTACGCGATGTTTTTTATTCAAAACTCTAAAGGTCTGGTGACCTTACAATCATTCCCAATATTTTGATGAATACATTCGAATATGTCATATTCGAGAGATAGAAAAATATCTGTTAAGAAGATCAAAGGAAAAAAGTACAGAATACCAATTACAGTCTGTTTTTTTTTTTAATATCGTCCCGACCGCGATGCACGTCTTTTATGATTGCGCTAGCGCTCAAACGACCCAAAAACTACCCGATCGTCATAACAATAGTATTTCTGGTCAGCAGCAGCAGCCTAAAACCCGTTATTTGATTTTGCAAACTCAGACTCAGAATAATAAATTTGATCCGTCCGTAGATGGTCCAGAAATTGTCTCAGATGTATTGTTTGTTGCTCTGTGATGTAAAATGCCAAAAAAAAAATGATATTTTCTCTATTTAACCCTAATATCTACAAGGCGATAAAATATTGTGATTGATTAAAATGTTGTTAGTTTTTGTTTTTCATTTAGTTTTGTTTTATTTTTGTTTTGCTTTGTTTTTTTGTTTGTTTTTTTATATGTGTGTGTGTGTGTGTGTGTGTGTTTTGTTGTTACCTAATATAATGAATTGAATACATTCGTTATGCAAGAGTACCTTCATACGAGTACTTTATCATTATTAATATAATACAATACGTTTGAAGTAAATGCATATATCTTTGGTGTTAGTATTCATATACTTTCTCTAGACGATAATTACTTTTATTAATGTTGTGAAGGGTGTCATTTATTTTTAATGATAAATGGTGCATCTAGTTTGCAGACTTTCATTGTTTGGTTTGTTATAGTTAATGAAAGAATTAGGTTCCGGATAATTAGATACAATATGTTATTGCAACTTTTCATTTTATGCATTGCAATTTATAAACTGTTAGAATATTGAGATTTTGGTACATTGTATGTTATTAATTGTAAGCATTTAAAATTAATTGAACGTACTTCTTTGGAATTTCAGAGCAGAGTTTTATTTCCAAGGCATTTAAACCTGCTAATCTCTGTCTTCCAAATATTGCGTCATCATTAAAATTTGAGGCTCCCTGTAATTGTTTTTATAACAATAAAAGAAAAAAAAACATTATTTTTTTTCTTGAAAAATGAACAACATGGAAAAAATAATTACAGCATAAACGAAATTGCGTCTAATTGGAAAGTTTTTGGTATAAACCGTGGTCAGGAAAATATATACGATTCAAAGATTCAAATATCAAAGCTTGGTGTCACTAATTTGTAAAACTGTTACCATATACAATAACAAATGTTTGAATTCTTATTATAAAAAAAAACATACGAGTGCATCAACTCCCACAGAACAATTTTAAGTCATTCATGTTTCAGAGCATCTACATATATAGCACGTAACTGGTGTTCCGTCCTTGTAATTACGAAAAGTAAACACAAGTTTGTGTTAAAGCTTATTTTCATCTTTTATCAAGCAGAAGCAAATAAAAATATTTAACGATTGAGATGAATGTAATAACGATATCAATACTCGTACCTTTGGTATTTCAAAGGGTTTCACATAACAACTCTGGACGTCGTCGAAACTTTTCCATTCTACACCGTTAGCCATAACCTGAACCTGACTTGCATCTGCCAATGTTTTTGTCTTATAGTTGAGGTCAAACTGTAATAGAAGAAAGATGTTTGCTTACAGTGAATATTGCTCTGTTATTTGTAAGGCTATTTATGATGTTTGGTTGAACCTGCGAATTTTCATTGACGTGGTATAGTCCATGTCAAAAAGATGATGAAAAAAGTATACATTCAGGTAATTTAAAATTACCGAACTCAAAAACACAAATTGGAAGAAAGGTTTTAATAATGAATGAACTTGCAAAGTCACGAATGAATCCAAAAAAAGAAAATTACGTACTATGTTCCTGACTAATTACAGGCATTTCAAAGTGAAATTGTTAGTTCAACCAGGTTTTATAACTTACCAAACCATCGTGGCCATAATAGTTCCTATATATTTTTGCGCTGTACACACGGATGTCAAACAAAAATGTAAAGCAGTAGATACATGTATCACAGTGATAGACTAAATTACTGTCAGGGATACCCCTTACTCCTCTCTACTGATTGAGTCTTGTCTGAATTGAGTATGGCTAGAGCATATTATTTCTGCCTGGTGTTTTTGTAATAGAAAATCATTTCGACGCTTATTTTAAAAAGATACAACTTTAAAAGCATTATGAACAACACCACAGCTAACTATCAAGACTTTCTAGATCATTATACATATGGTACCTGGTATTGGAAAGAAAATTTCTCGTCTTCTGGAAGTTCTTTCACCTACAAGATATATAATATAGCTAGCAATTTACATGTATCAGACAAAACCGAAAACATTAAAGGAACCAAACCGCGTATATCAGTGCTTGTCGTATGGTACATATGTAAACATTACTATATATTTCACATAATGTTTTTACTGTTATAGATAGTAAATACTTGTAAAACGTGGTTACAAGAACCGTTTTACCGGAATGTCAACGTGTAGGTTGAATTCTATGAATTACATTTCGATTTGCAAATGTTTCCATATAAGTTGCAATGATTACAGTCCCTTTTTTTATTTCATAATAATACTTTATTTACCTGATTCTTTCAATAATGAATATCATATTTTAATTGGCTGTTATAGAGTACGAGTATTTACATTCGTCATTCTGTAGTATATGAGGGTATATAAATATGGAATGGGGATGACGAAAGGGAATTTCGTATTGGGAATGGGTTCTGAATGGCGAGATCAGATAATTGGGAATGGGTTCTGAATGGCGAGATCAGATAATTGGGAATGGGTTCCGAATGGCGAAATCAGATAATTGGATTTTGTTCTAAAATTTTGTTTGATTTATAACAAAAGTTGAAACTTTTAAACGAACAATGAGATACAAATTTAAATACGATTTAAGCGTAATGTTTATAGGTACAATATATGCTAGTTTAGCCCTTAGCAATCTAGAATGTACTATCATACTGACATTATTTACACCAAAGAAGTCATAAAAAGGGGGCCTGATTGAAAAGTGCTCAATGGTTAATGCTATTATTAGGTCAACAAAGAGGCTAAAATACTATAACGAAGTGGCTAACGAACTAGATGTATTTTCATTTAAATAATCGAAGGCAAGTATAGAATTAAAGTAAACACCCATTTTAACTATGGTTATCTAAGATATCTCATGATATTAGAGAAAATAAGTTTTAACAAAACGAATAAAATACTGTGAACATTCCTTACGTATTGTTGAGACTGAGAAAGGAAAAAGACCATCCATAAATATCAATAACGAACATCATTAACTTCAAATCAAATAAAATATATGTTTTTTTTTAAATTCAAATGGGTTCTAATTCGTTAGTTCAAAAAGCAAGGTTTCCTCCGATTTACCATATTACCGTATTTTTCATATATATAAAGATGAACTATGCATAAAATTTAAATATTTTAAAAGCAATATAATACGTGTTTATATTTGAGTATAAGATTTAATGGATCTCGAGAAACAAGGAAATCAATCATTCATTGTTTTTTCAAATGCCCGAGTAAGTATAGTAGACACGCAATGCCCTTGTTTATGCAGGCGTCACACTGTCCCGGAATGGGTACGAGATGACCACATAAAATTTACAATTTCGTGCAAATTATAACCCCGAAATCGTTAGCAGTCTCTCAACTGCCTAAGCAAATTGCAATATTTAAGAAGGTCACACGATGTCCAACAAGTCATACGATGGCACCAAACCTACACATAAAAACAAAGAGCAGACATGATTTATATTGCGATTTTCACCCAGAGGTCAAACGAAGGCTACACGAAGGCCACACGATGGGTACACGATGATTTCGTACTGATTGCACAATGATAATACGAAAGTACTGTATAAAATTTTCTATCCGACCGTGGGAAATTCAATTGCTAATTGGAACTTACTAGAGTTTTAGTCAATTCTCACGAGTATTGTCTCTCGTACTCTTACGCAATATATATATATATATATTTATCATTTCGGTACATCAAGATATGGCAAGGTGAAATAAGACAGTTTTTACCCGTAAAAGAAGGTGCTTGGCTTGTAAGAGTTGCTCATTTTGTTCTCTTAGCTACATCAAAAGAAGCAATTCTGCTGCACTTTTTTTCTTAGTTACACTATCAAAGAGTGCCACGTTGAAGGAGCATATTACTATTGAATTTTTTCTCCTTTTCTTTCGAAACCTCTGCTCAGAAGCCATTTTCCGAAATAACTAATAAAGATGCTTTGTGGCTGGCGGTTTATATGTCCACGATACAATGGTATATTTGAAACGACCAAGACAGCGAATTTAGCTGCATTCCTTGACACCGTAATTCCATCTTGATGCCATCATACTATATTACGATGTCTACACGACGACTTTGTCAGAGCTTCTGGAAGCCATGTTGCCATAAAAAGACAATAGGGCATGTTCTTGTTTCCTCGGTACTGTCTGTATGTGTTTGTGTGTTGCAAAATGTCGGATGATCACGAAAAGCGAAGACGAAAATAGCATGATGTTAAAAGATGCTATTACGATGGCATTGCGAAGGGAAAGTGAACACACATATTCAACACGAAAACGCCAAAAGTTTTGTCACTACTCACAAAGTTGCTGACGGAGTCTGAAAAACTCAAGAAGCAGTCATACAATATATAAAGATACCCTCAAAAACGGGTCGATGTTTCAACAATCAAATTTGAATAATTCCTTCATTGTGTATCCATCTTCTTTCAAATTCGGGACAGTGTGATTCCTTACTTAGTGGAAACGCCAGATATTAAGTCTCAAGTCTTGATATGATACTAACTATTTTAAAAACTGATATACATGTACAAATCATACATGAAGGGTCGTTTATGGTAGAGTTGTAACCATGATATTTATGTCAGAGTGCAACCAAAGTATCAATGAAATCGATAATTTAACAAGATTAAGATAGAGAAATGTTCATAATGCAGCGATCGCTCTTAGAAGTGAAAAATAACAATGTTGAATGACAGCAAACAATTAAGACAATTCTGCATAAAAGATAACCAATTGTTTCAAAACCACCCTGCTATTCTTTTTCCCTTATTCATAATTCAGGAGAAAATTAAATCTTGCGATTTCCTTCTTTCATCTGTCAAAGAGGGTCTGCAGTCCTACCACAACACTTGTTACTCCGGTAGTGGTATTAATTCAATGTGGATCCTGAAAAATTCGAAAGATCTTTTGGAGACAATCAGTTCAAGACTATTATCTGAATATAATAGCATTAAAACCTATGATTTTTCAACACTGTATACTTCTATTCCCCATACTCAGTTAAAATCCCGACTTAAAAACATTATACATCGTTGTTTTTCCAAAAAAGATGGTACATCTAGATACAAATATATAGTTCTTGGTAGAGATTCCTCATACTTCATACATCTTCCAAATATACAGAGGAAGATGTTTACAAAATGCTGGAATTTTTAATCGACAACATATATGTCCAGTGTGGTGGACGTGTTTTTCAACAAACGGTCGGCATTCCAATGGGAACAAATTGTGCTCCTTTACTTGCTGACCTATTCCTTTACTCTTATGAGGCTGACTTTATAGCTGATCTGATCAGAAAGAAAGAATATCGTTTGGCTAGATCCTTCAATCTCAGTTTCCGCTATATAGATGACGTACTATCTTTAAACAATCCTAATTTCGGGAATTTGATACATCGCATCTACCCAAAAGAACTTGAAATAAAGGATACTACAGACACTGTGAAGTCAGCCTCATATCTTGACCTACACTTAGAAATCGATGGTAAAGGAAAACTATTGATCAAACTTTACTACAAACGTGATGACTTTTCATTCAGAATTGTCAACTTTCCTTTCATCTGTGGCAACATCTCTTCGGCTCCTGCATATGGAGTGTTCATATCACAACTCATACGTTATGCCAGAGCTTGCCGAAACTACGCCGACTCTTTGTATCGCGCTAGAACTCTAACAAATAGGCTTCTGGAACAAGGTTATGTTGCTACAAGATTGAAGTCATCACTACATAAGTTTTATAGTCGTCATCATGAACTCGTGGATCGTTATGGTGTATCCATCAGCACCATGAAAACTGATTTATTCAATTGGTCATAGTTTTCGTTTCCTCGTTTGTCTACCCCGGATTTGACTTTTTATGAGCAACTCGGCGGGTGTTTCTAGAAAAGCAGATGACGATTACTCTACCGGTGCACCTGGTCCATGCTCCCAATATTTAGTGGAGTCCGAGTTGCTCATTTACTTTTGTTACTTTATATGTTTGATTTTAGTTACTTTATGTTCTTTGTTGTGTATGTCTTTTTTCTATGTCTGGTCTTTGTCCCTGGATTACATTCTTTTGATTACCGCTATAACCTTGGTTCCCTTGATTACTCTTTTATATTGTCCCATTAAAAAACGTACTATTTTTATGCATTCTATTACGAATATTTCGTCCAATTCATTAACTTCCCGTTTTAAATGCATTATTATAAACGCATTACGTAAACAGAACACTGTGATTTGTTCCGTACATCACCAAATATCGTTCTGGATGTGCTGCACTCTTTGTATATTCGTTTTAGCTGGTTCAAAACATCAACTTGTGAATGATAGCCGACCTTTCTATTTTTCAATTCGTCAGCAGTTCGTCGGCCCATTTCACTGTAAGAGGGTATTTTAATACGCCAACAATTTAATTATATTGATTCGGAAACACCGGGATAAAAAATGTTGTATTGTTTTTCAAAATAACTCTCCTTTGACTAGTCAATTATTTATACAAAAATGACTTCATGGTAATAACTTTAATACCCCCTACCAAAAATAAAAACGAAAAGAAACACAATCAAAAACATAACAAATACCAGGTTCAGACTTGACCTTAAACTTTTTTTACCATTTATTTCAGTGTTAGATTGTCAAATCAGTTCGGCTATTATTATTACACACAAATTTGTCGTTTGAAGCTACGTTAAGTTAACAGTATCTGTGTTTTTAATCCAAAAAGTAAACTTTCACCTAATTACATATTTAACAACAATTGTGCTCTTTTTGGCGATGTATTTCTCAATAATCACACAAAACAAAATTAAAACAAACAAAACAAAACACAAAAAAAACGAAACAAAAACAAAAAACACACACAAAAAAAAAAAAAAACAAAACACAGCAAACGCAAAAAAATAAAAAAAATATATACATTTTAATGGATGCTAGGATGCTTCTTTTGAAATTACCGACACAAAGTGTTCAGTGTGGATCAAAAATGTCGAAAATGTATTTTTATCATTTTTGTGAATTTTAATTTTTGTACCTTTTCTCTATCTGATTCTTCCCCACATTTTCACATGACAAGTACACACAGGAAGATATAGTACTTATAACTACATCAATACACGGCATAAATTTTAGTTTTATTTTGAAGTTTATTTACCGAGGCATATAGAAATCATTCATGTGTCGCAAATAGACAGTTTTATCTAAGTGTGTCTTGTTCAACGAATTATGCAAATAGAGTAGTTTTACTTACAAATGTGTTAATGAATTTTGTGTTTGGAATACAAGTGTGAATGCCGTTTAAATTGTAGATGTATGATTAAAAAAATGTCTTTCATTAGAGATCACTAACGTTAAGAATGAAACAAAAAACTTAGAAAGTACTAAAATCTTTAAAAAAAAAAAAAAGGTAAATGACTCTTAGATCTTTATTATTAATCAGTCGATTTGTCAAGGAACATTGAACATATATTCTGAGTCATGTATTTTCTGATCTCTTTCTGACTTCATAATGATTTCATTATTAAATGGGAACAAATACATTGCATAGAATTGATACTATGCCGCCCATATTATAGAAATAATTGTTTATCTTATATATTTAAGTACAATCCCTCGATTTTTACTATTAAATATGTAAAGAAAAAGTTCAACAAACCTGTGCGGGCCCCCCCGGTAATTTTACTGCAAGTTGGTATGTTTGCTGTATGTACTTCAGTTCGATGGCTCTAAGGTCTTTGAATGGTTCATCCTGAGGCAGGCAGGTGTCAATATGGTTGATGAAGTACCGTTTGTTTTCTCTGATCCAGCGCATGATCGGAAACATGGACGTTATACCTGTCATCAAGTTGGTCACCTCTATATAATCTACAAACCAACTGCTAAAAATTCCTGTGGCGTCTCTCCACAACTCTATCCTCTCCACCTCTGGGAGGTTAGTTTTTGATTCAACTGTGAACTGGTCAAGTGAGTTCCTCTCGAAGTCATCTTTCCAAGCTTTGTCCAAAAGGAAGTTTTCAGTCTGAAGACCCTTTGCATGTAAAATGATTCGGACATTTGCATCGGTCCCTGCTCCAAATACATCTCCGGTCTTAACATCAACCCGGTAGTTCGCCATTAAAACAGGTAAATTTCCAGTATATGTGTGCCTGTGAAATGAAGTAACACATATTAGTTTACAAAAAGGGAAAAAAAGGTGTTCGTTAGAGGAATAGCAATTATTTTGATTACCACTAGAACCTTAGTTCCCTTGATTACTCCTTTATACATATTTCTTTTTTTATCACTGTTTTATGGCATGCAACAAGAGTTATACAATGTTAAAGTAATTAATGAGCAACAAAAAACAAAACAAAACAAACAAAAATTGAAATACTTATTGTAAATGGCAACAATCTACTTACTGATGTATGCAGATGATTGACGCGTTTTGTAGACCAGCTATATGTATGTAAAAACCGCTGAAGTGTAACTTCAAATTACTAGATAAATCTTACTTAAAACGAATGTTTTTTTTATCAAAATTTGTTTCCGATAAATATTTCCCGTGAAATAAAACCGCAATCAAAAACATTTCCTTTAGTCGTCAGAAATCAGTTACGTAGTTCTTTATAATAGCTTAAGTCATATGTAACCGGTGACCTTAGGGGTTAGCGCTTAAACTATAGCTAGTAAAGACACAGTTTACCTGTACGCTTATTTGTGATAACTCCAAATAACTTATATTTAGACTTCTTTCATGTCAATTAACAGTGTGTGTAGTGTGAAAATATACGATTCAAAGCACCGATTGAGTTTTAGTGCACTTATGATTTAATAACCTACAATGGAACGATAACAACAAAGGGTAGAGAGCTTATCAAATACAAAGTAACGCAGAAGTATGGTGTGGAAAGTCAAACGACATGACGTTTGATATTCCTACTTTTTCTCAATAAATTCCAAAGTCCATGCTTAGCTACAGGAAACATACAATTAAATAGCAGCTGCACAATTTCGTTAACTAATAAATATGATCATTTCCTTTAAGTCTGATTTGTGTGGTTATAATTAATAGCAGATGCAGTATTTGGAATCCTTTATATTTTTCAGTTTCGATGTCAAAACTCATATTATCATAATGAATAACACACATATATTATACTCATACTCAACGAGTCGGTGGTATTTTAGAGTAACCTTTGCAGTCCGTCTGTCAACAAATAATTGGCTCCGACTGCAATTATTGTTTTCAAAGTTGGAATAAAGCTCGATATTGATATTGCATGCATTGTAAATAATTTAAGTTGCTACCCAATATGCAACTTATTGCTTAGTAGGACTTTGCAATTTTTTACTCTATGGCATTTTAGTATGTGGCTTGATACAGATTGGGCATACGTTCTAAGCAATTTTGGTCCAAAATCAACTTCATGTACGATGTGAAGGATACCAAGTCCAATAATATAGACAACTTACTGTGAACATAGTATGAACACAATAGAATTTCCCTAATAATCAATCCTTCCGAAATTCATAATAACCCACCGAGTGGTCACACTGATAGCAGATACAAACTAAGTACCGCAATACCAAGTCAAAGTTTTGTTGATCAAAATTAAAAATTCACTAGTATAAAAACGTGAAAAATTGTTTTACACTGAAACTTTCATTAAGTTCATTCAGGGGAGAAGTGAGAAGTTTCTTTTTTTGAAATATAGTACTCCAACAACAATTTAAGCAAATGCAATGTTACGATAATGGAAACCCTAACATCAACTGGATAAAACTCGAAATAGCAAGTACACTTTGCTTTTTTTTAATTATAAATATGCCCTAGACATGTTTAGAAATTGGATGAGTTGTGGATACAAAAATGGTATCCATAACATTAACTTTAGTCATGGGTCGAAAACATAACAAGCTTCATAATGAAATTTCTTATACGACCCTTAAAGGTTTCTTTACATCTGGTAGTTGTAAGAAATAGATGTCCGTCTGATGTCCATAACTAATTAATTCAAGTTAGGAGTTTTCAGAATTGTAAGTGACTAGTCCGATTGGCCAACACCGATTGGATTAATATGTTATATTCATAGCATGATCTTATGAGTTATTTAAACAAGACGTTGAGGCAGGACGATGGATAAAGAAGAAGGTGGTGCTATAAATGATTTGTGAAATGCATTGACCACACGATTATTGACCAATTAGAAATATACAGGCACGAGCTACTCGTGTTCTCGTTTAACGTAATGTCAAAATAAAGTATTAAAAATGTATTGTAATTCTTTAAAGGCGGAGTTGAGTTGTCCCTGTACAATATTTATGCTAATGAGGTATGATATTACATGGCTGTTTTCCAATTGAGTTATATGGGGACACGTGACCTTCCATGCAATATCATACAAGATTTATAGTAAGAGAATACTTGGTCTTCCTCTCATATTTATTTGGGGGAAAAGAAAGGAAAATGTCAATTCACGTTACAACGTAAAATTGTGTCATCATATTGTGTTTTACTATTTCGTGTAATAATTTCAATACACACAGTCGTCAATAAAAATGAGATTAGTGTCTATCTTTTACTCTGTGAGACTTGATCTCGTACTTTGCAATACTTGTTTAAATGAAATCGAGTTTAATTTTCTCAATCTTTTTCCATGCGCTTCTCGTGCAAAAAGATTAAAATGGTGTACGGAATAAGTTCCGCACATACGTTAAATCTAGGCGTTCTCCGGGACTCGTGATTACGTGCTGGTTATTCAGTCTTTCCAATCCATTTACCTATTAATCTCTTCTTTTAAACAGAAAATTAATTCCCCATTGAAATTATGGCTTGCATTACAACAAAAAAAGAAAACTTCACTAGCAGAATGTTTTTATACAGTCAACACCAAGTAGGACATGTTATATTGTACGAAAGGAAGAGTAATCAAGAGAACCAAGATTCTAGCGGAAATCATAAGAATGTAATTCAAGGACAAAGACTAGACAAAATAGAAAATAGACAAACAAATTAAAGGACATACAGTAACTAAAACAATACATACAAAAAAAAAACAAAAGTAAATGAGCAACTCGGACTCCACAAAAAACTGGGAACGTAGAAAAGGTGCACTTGTAGAGTAAGCGTCCTCTGTTTTTCTAGAAACGCCCGCCGAGTTTCTTATAAAAGTCAATGGGACAATATGAAAGAGTAATCAAGGGAACCAAGGTTATAGGGTAATCAAAAGAATGTAATCCAGGGACAATGACCAGACATGGAAAACAGACATACACAACAAAGAACATAAAGTAACTAAAATCAAACATATAAAGTAACAAAAGTAAATGAACAACTCGGACTCCACTTAAAACTGGGAGCATGGACCGGTAGGGTAATCGTCCTCTGCTTTTCTAGAAACACCCGCCGAGTTGCACATAAAACGTCAAGTCCGGGGGAGACGAAAGAGGAAAGGATAAATATGAAACCTTGAACAAATCAATTTTCATGGTGCAGATGGATACACCGTAATGATCCACGAGTTCATGATGACGACCATAAAACTTAGTAGTAATGACTTCAATCTTGTAGCAACATAACCCTGTTCCAGACGCCTAATTGTAAGAAGTCTAAAACGTTTTTTTGTATATAAAAAAAAAGACACAACTAATACATGAATGATGACTTTAATTTCGTAGTAACAAAATCATTTCCTTGTCTTATCGAAGTGATGTGCAGTACAAAAAGTATGCGTAGTGTCGGCAAGCTCTGGCATTCCGTTTGATTTTTTATATGCAAAATTCGTAAGCAGGTGTTGAAGGCTTGTTGTCACATAAGAAAAAAACGATAAGGAATGTACCCTTTAAACCGATCTTTAAGAGCAGGTCAGATTATTAGGTTGACTTTATATAGTATGTAGTGTCCTTATCTCAAATCCCCGAATCTACGATTTAAAGGCAAAACGTAATCTATAACAACAGTCTTTCTTACTCTTCAGTTATATAATCAGGAAGTCAGGAATACTGAGTCTTTTTTCCATGTGATCCAAATAAATCATAAGGCAATGTATAAAAGCCTCATGTGCCACAAAGAGAATAAACCCTTGTTAATCAAGAGATAACTCTAACTAGGAGAGTTCTTTACGCTGTTGGCGAGGGATTAAAATATCTTTACTTGTTAAAATTTTATCTTCAGCATTTTAAATTAAAAAGAGGTAAAAAATCCACATGTTACTTTACTGCTTATACATTCTAGGGGAATAACATGTGTCTATTTTAAGGATTTCTATTTCATGATTTTTTATTTATTTAGCCATTGCCGAAACAAATTTGTTTGAATAAAAGAAAAAGTAAAGAGTTCCTATTAGGATAATCAAAATGATATTCATTACCCAGGGACAGCGTCTAGACTAAGAAATCAGACAAAACACTATGAAAACACAAATCAAGTTATTAAATACAAACAATAATTAACCAATAGATGAGGTGCCCGGATTCCACTAACACCTGAAAGTGGAACAAGTATGCCGGAAGAGAAAGCAAAATTTGCTTTTCTGGAAAAACCTACGGAGTTGCTCATGGGATAAACCAGTGTGGTAGTTTCCTTCTTTCATCTTATTTTAAAGTAATCACAAAAGCCTAGAATTCCTGTTACAAGAAAACATTGTTTTAATAGTTTATTTGTAAAAAAGGAAATTAAGCACCTTACACAAAATTCTTGAAGCGTTCGGCAGGATCTGATATAACGTATGAATTTTTGCTAAACGTTTCCAACTGTAATGTTGGTATTTTTGTAATTGTATCATCACAAAAACTTGGTTTTCAAAATCAACTGGTAAAAAACATTGACTGTAAAAAAAAACCGCTTATTTTTCATTTAAAGCTGCTCTAGCTGCCAAATGTGTTCAGTTCTGATTCTACTGAACTTTGCTGATTAAATGAAATAAGTTTGTAGTAATTCAATTGAAGCAATAAATGCCAATAATACCTAAAAATATTGTGAAAACAACGCTTTTTTTTTATCAAAGAAGATCGATAGCTCCTCTCTAATTATTTTTGCCATTACTTCCAACGATTGCCGACAGGACATTCACCTGAGTTAAAAGTATACTTTAACCGTAGTTAAAAAGAACAATAACGGATGCTCAGTTAAGCACGTGTCTTCTTTATATTTCGTTTCATTTATTTCTTGACTAGTTTTCAAATAATAGTGATAATTACTGACCATATTTGTGCCACATTATATCATAATATGAACATTCAAAAGGATCCTTGCATTATATTCGAACTTTTTTCCTTTACGGCTTGAGTCCGACGGTCTTCCTTGCCGTTGAATAACCACTTTCGTTTTGCTATCAGATTTGTTTTTAAAGAATCGACCCTTACAGCACATACGCGGATTAAGGTCACCAAATGTCATATGCATATGAATTTATCTAGGTCGATTTTTTGTCTTGCAAGATAAATATATAGACATCTATTTCATGTATTTACTCCATTTTATTTGTGGATATCAAATGAAATTATACAGGAAAAGTACAATTTAGTTGAAATAATTCGAAGTTAAGGCATATTTCAACAAAAACAAAGAAAGTAAGAAAATGACAGCTAGTGCAGCTTTTATTTTACGCCATTTAGAAAATTCTAGTTGGATGCACATCTGCAGACATATTATAGCAAAATTTTAATTTCAGACCTTGTATATAATTTTATCTTGTAGTATGTGTCATTATCTGCTTGTCGTCGTGCACTACGAATGAGACATTACTGAAATTCTAAATAAAGTAATTTTGCAAAGAATGTGTTTTACTCAATATAAGATAATAAAAAAAAATACCAATCATATGTAATGCCAATTTTGGTATGCTCTACACATGTGTCAAGGAGTAACTTCTCATCAGCAGCTTTAGCATTAAATACTTATATTGGAAGATCTAATTCCAAAGACCATAAAATTCTCTATTGGAAATTTCAGATGACAGAATTTTCATATTTTGTGGCCACAGAAGATATGTACCTGTTGATTAAGACTACACACATTGGTGTTGGGCATAGAAGAATCCATAAAACTAGCAAAGATTTTAAAACACAGTTTATAAACATAAGTCGCGTGATGATACGACTCTTTGGAAACGATTGTGAGCAATGTGTTCTCAAACGAAAGCGTACTGAAATTTCTAAACTAGTAGTAAACCTAATACTATCCGCTGACTTTAATTCAAGAGGTCAAGTTGATTTAGTTGATTTTTAGTCCGTGACCCATAACGACCTTAAGTGGATCATGCATTATCAGGGCCACCACGAAATGTAGTGTTCTGAGGCCTCTCAAATCTAAGAGGGCAGCAGAGTTTGCATATCATCTTTTTGATATATTCTTATTGTTAGGAACACCTCATATTCTGCAGAAACGTTAGATAGTTTACGGCTAATATAATTACTGAACTCAAGTCACCATGGACGTCCGCGACATCCACAAAGTCAGGGCTCTGTTGAAAGGGCAAACCCCGATATTAAGGAAATGATAACAATCTGGATGAATGACAATGAAACTACCCGTTGTAATTTCAGAAAAATAGGTCCCATAACAGGGTTATCAATCAGCCTCCGTGTAACCAGGCATTTTTTCGACCTGAACCGAAAATTGGTTTGTCTTCTTCCAATATACCGCAGGAATTACTTCCTACTTTGGAAAGTGAAGAAGATATTGAAAAATGTAAACTCTATTAGTACTGATGAGACCACAAATGGTTAATCAGCAGTATCAACCGATGACTCTGTTGATGATTCCACAGATACAGGTAATAATTCTACTGATACGGGCACTGATTCCGCTAATACGGGTAATAAATCTACTGATAGTGGTACTGATTCCGCTGATATGGGTAATAATTCTACTGATAGTGGTACTGATTCCGCTGATATGGGTAATAATTCTACTGATACGGTTACTGATTTCACAGATGGGTAATAATTCTACTGATACGGTAATAATTCTACCGATACTTTCTAAAATGTAAGCAGTAATTGAATGGATGTTACCTTTCAATATTAAACACAATTTTGTTAAAACACTTATCTTTTTTTATTTGATTCATGAGATTGAAAATTGTTCAAATTGAAGGTGTTTGCACTGCTATTTTTGTACAAATTATGATTTGTCCAAGTGGATTTTGGACATATTAAGATGTGTACAAAGGCAACATACAAATCATAATTTGTACAATATTTTCATACCAATTATAATTTGTATAGAATTACAACTTATACAGAACATATACAAGAAGTACTCAAAAGAACCAAAATTATCGAAAAGGAAAGCCAAATCCATGACAGAGAGGTTCTACCATGTGTAATTCAAGGAACGAAGCCTCGGTGTTTTAGGTACTTTGATATCTCGTAGAGTACACATTTTTGATAAACATGAAAAATAAAATCAGATCAAATTCTGGGTTAAAAGAGCATCTGGGTTGGTAAATATATTCGGTTTCCTTAGGTCCACCAGCACTGGCTTCGACCGAGAGGTTAAGAAATATAAAACACAAAATACCAATCATATATATATTGCAAAGTTCGGTATGCTGTACACGTGTGTTAAAAAGTACCTTTTCATCAGCAGCATTAATATCAATAATATTGTAAACAGTGACAAAAGTTGGTTGCATTGACATTTAATAAAATTCGATTTGTTTCAATGAACAGCTATTTATTGTAATATAGATGTAGTTTTCTATATCGTTTAGTAACAAAAATGATTGCGATAATTCAGGTAAAGGTAAACTATAAATAGCTGTCTGAAAATCTAATCCAGGTGTCACTGTGATACTGTTCCGGATACGTATTCGGCATTGATCCTTTAAAGACATTGGCTTTTCTATTTCACTCAAGATTATACTTTTTATGTGAACTGATGGTAAACCATCGATATGTTTGGCCACAATATTCCTCATTCTAAAGCACAACTTAAGAAGAATAAATATTAAGTAAGCTTTTGTACCTTGTCCTTCTAATATCTCATCGAAAATGTAAGTATTCATTTCAACTCCATACTTTAATATAAGAACAGTAGGAAGAATCCTGCCAGTATTCAAAGCAGCTTCAAATAACGAAATACCACTTCGATCTCTACAATCCAAAGCTGCTCCCTTTTCGATCATATACTTGGATATTTCCAACCCTTCCTTCAAATCAGACAAGAGAAGTTCCATTTCCTGTGAATAATTTGCAGTTTTATTGACATCCAATAATCGTTTGAGCGACAAATACGAATTAAATCTGAAAGACATAAATATTGGTGTTTGGCCAAAATTATTGGTACAATTCACTTCACAACCGGCGTCAGTAAGTTCTGAAACCATTCCTAATGTACCCTCTGAACAAGCTAAATGTAGTGGAGTCCTTCCATCCTCAATTGAAAAAGAAACACAGAAGTCATACCTGATCAATAGTTTCACAATGTTTTCCTCGCCATGTTTTATGGCTCCTATTAGCGGGTTTCGCCACTTCCGTGATTGAGTCAATGTTTCCGATTGAACAACAAATGTACGACTCTCCCGATCTCTGCTGGTCTTCTTGTACTTCGAATGCTCATCTAAAACATTTGTATCCAATGAACAGCTTAAAAAAATTCATTTCACTCAAACTATAGAATTTTGTTCAAATTATTAACATGTATGTAATTCGGTTGCTAGATGCTAAATAGTGTATATTGAAGACACGGATGTTTGTACAATAACTATGTTTGTATATATGACTTTTGTGTGTGATGCAGGGATAGTCCTTTTAGAAGTACATTTGTGTACATGTACATCTGACGTAATCAACTTCAATAAGATCTTCGAATATATCATAACCTTATGCATTTCATTTACGGTATTATTGGTCGTCCCAGGTCAGCTTAAATATTTTTTTTTAAACTCGTTTAAGAAAAAATCATCCAACTATTCGAACATTTGTGTTCTACGATATGTGATAAAGTTTCCAATTTTGGTACCACATAACATTTGTTCCAAATCGTCGCAAGAAACATGCGTTCATACCAAAGGTGTTTTTGTAAGTATCGTGCAAAATCTAAAAAATGTGATACACCCCAAAAAGGCTACATATTTTGTTTTGTAATTAAGTTGTTCTATGGGTCTATATAATGAAATGTGTACTTATTCATTCGAATCTGTCTGCTCTTAGGAGATAATCAACATTGAAAATCCAATAGATTCTACTGTATTTGAGTGTCATTTACAGAGTTATCTCCCTTAATTTTGAAATCTACAGTGCATTTTATGTAATTTTTATCTCATAAGAACACAGGTTATATGAAAAACCAAATGTTAATTTCTGTTTGCAATGGCATGTCAAACAAAATATCCAAAATAAAAATATGTAGGCTTTTCAGCCATGAATCACATATTGCATGATTCTTAGCTGGAGTGTTACTTAAATGCAAAGTATGAACTATTCCAGCGAAAATCGCACTAATTAGAATTATTTTCTTTAAAGTGTAAAAATAAAACAGAAAATGTTTTGTTAAGGAAAGAAATGCATTATTTCCAATTTAGTAGTATCCAAAATGAAACATCCGATGATTTCTTTCTGACTAGTAACAAGTCTGATGTTCATAATTGATACTTAATGCTTACGACAGAACATTATATAATAAAAACGTGGTGTTCTCTTTTCAGTGAACAATACAAGAGTACACTTGTGATCACTTCTTACCTCTCTTCGAGTCTGTCAGTGTTTTCTGTCACAGAGTAACCACGTGTACCAAGATTCTAGCGGAAATCAAAAGAATGAAATCCAGGGACAACGACCAGACAGGGAAAACAGATACACGAAACAAAGGACATTTAATAACCAAAATAAAATACGTACAAAACAACAAAAGTAAACGAGCAGTTTCTAAATTGTAAGAAACTTTCCAGACGTCATTCATAAGAGTTTCTACCGAGAACAGTTCATGACAAATTATGACAATACTCTTCTGAATAAAGATTCAGAACGGTTTCGATTCATTTTCATTCTTATATTTAGAGGGTTATTTTCAATCGGACTAACTATTTCTATTTCAGCTTCTATTATGAACAGTTTAAATTTTTAATCGGACTTCCTGTTCTAAATGACGTTACGCACAACAAAGTCAGGAACTGTTCAGGGTATGATAGTTCAGAACAGCTTCTCGTATTTTCTAGGACTTCTTTTCTATCTGCTGTCATAAAACAATTTTCCTAACAGATTCTGACAGAATTTAAGAGAGATTAGAAGTGATAGCAACTGTGTATCTTTAAGACCAAATAATCATAAATAGAAAGTATGCAATATTCATTCCAGCGCACTGTACTGTTTTCGGTATGTTTCTTTGTGTGATTTTTCAACAGACAGAAACAGTTTTCCTGTCTTTTAAAATCAGAATTTGTATAAAAAAAGAAAACTAAGTCAGTAAAAAAAAGACAGTATATAGACTTACTTTTTTCCAATAGAAGTCTTGCGACATCCTCTCGACCCTCTTTACATGCAATATAAAGCGGTGTCGTATCAGATTGATCATATACATCAATATATGCGCCATAAGACAATAACACACGTGCGGTACTTGTACGTCCGTAGTGGCATGCATAATGCAACGGCGTTCTTCTAAATTAAAAAGCACAACACATGAATATATAGTCCATAAGAACGTTATCCTTATTTTTCATACATGTACTAGCTTAAAGGATCAATCAACACAACACAAGTACATGTAACGGATGCAGTAAGTTGTTAAAAATTAAAAACTCTCTAGCTGTAAGTAAAGGAAATAAAGTTGCTCTATCAAAACTGAATTTGTTAATGATATTCATAGAAATATTTACAATAGCCATACCGTTACTTATTGGCTAGTATATGTGGATCAAGAAACACATGCCTTAAATATTAATATTGGACTAGAATACAAGTACACAACATAATTTTAAATTGCTTGTACAATAGATAGTCTGCATGAGTAACTGTCAGAATAGATAGAAATCAGGTATTTTGTGGAGTCCCATATCAGTGAACCCAAATCGCTTACAAAGAATGACCAATACTCCTAAATAGGACATCAAAGAATAACAAGGATCGTCCGAAATCGTTAGTGTTGAGATAAGGGGTAGAGCAAACTCACCCGGTTATATCAGTGACATTAACATCCGGGTGCTTTTGGCAAATTTTATCAACCGTACGATAGTCGTCCAAGATAGATGCTAGCATAAGGGGAGTAATACCTCTATACCTGGAAAAAAACTAAACAATGATATAAAGATATTCTTCAGAAGTCGGGATTTAGTAGAACAAATAAAATCTTTCGATGCGTTGGAAAACCAAATTATTAGCAATCAAAAAAACAGAAAGAACATTGATATTTTTTTGATAGAAATAACACTTCAGAATACAACGGTTGATATTACAGTATACAAATTAAAGAATTTGATATACTTATATTTAGATTTACAGTGTCCATCTTTATGTTTCGATCTTAACTGACAGACATGATGAAAAATAAAAACAAAAACAAAAAAATAAAAAATAAAAAAATAAATAATAATAATAAAAAAAACAAACAAATAAGGTGAAATGATTGTCACCACATAGTCTTTCATTGCACACAAACGTAGGTGAAGATATAAATATGTCATTTATTTCTTCTTATTTTTCACTTCTTTACACTATGTATGTGTAAATGATGCAGTTAGTATTATCTTTTATTTATTCATAAAAGACAAAGTCAATGTGAAACCCCCAAACTGATTCGGATCAAAATTTGAAATAGAAGATGCACAATGGGAACATAAAATACAGGTTCTTTGAAAGTTTAAGATAAGAGACGTCCCACTTTGTGAAAGGGAAGGAAGTACGAACGGAAACAAGCAAGGAAGGATAACTTTGGAAGAGGGGGTATAAAAACGAAGTAATACCTGTCAGTTTATCTTTTCATGCAAATTCCAACAACATCCTTCCCTTTAATTCTACTTTTATTTACTGTGGAGGTAAACAAAAAATTGTTCAGCACTTATACCGAACATCGATTTAATATTTAGATTACCTGTATTCTGGATAATTAAAAGATGTCTTTATGTTGACATCGATCTCCTCATTCTCTAAAAGAGAATCAACCACAGAGTTGTTTCCCCTTTTGATAGCATTCCATAATGGCGTCCGGTTATATTGATCGGTAAGATTAATATCAGAATTTGTTTTCATCATGCCTGTAATGGCTTCTATAATCCCATTGCTGTATGCTCCATGAAGGAATGATACTGAAATTCATATCGATAGCAATTTTAAACCGTTATTGATGAAATGGAGAGTGCAATTTTTTTCTACTA
The DNA here is from genome assembly GCA_037379345.1 of Perna viridis. Classification (NCBI taxonomy): domain Eukaryota; kingdom Metazoa; phylum Mollusca; class Bivalvia; order Mytilida; family Mytilidae; genus Perna; species Perna viridis. Next base: position 4,944,158 of record CM074520.1, read on the forward strand.
TGAATAAAAAAAAATCAACAAACTATACACAAAAAATGGGAACATCAAAGTTTAATTATAATCATTCCATCATTCTGCTAATGACATTATAACATAAATAATGGGTGTTTAGTTTGGTACATCGATACGAAAGTAAAACGTTACACCAAAGTAGAATTAAATTATTTCGTACTTCACATTTTTGTGTGATTTTATCTTTTACAGTGATTACAAAATACCTACAAGAACATTAGTTGTCACGCCAAAAATAAGTGTATTCGTACGATTTCATACTAGTATACGACTGCACAAAATCGGTTGTATAAAAAAATACAAAACTAAGAAATGTAGTTGCAAATATCTAAATCTTACACAGTCGCTCCATTTCGATGAATATACAGCCAGAATTTTTCATTCGTAGTATAGCCGCATATATGTTACACCTAGAATGAAATAATGTATTGACTACTGAATAATTATCGGCTAAATAATATCTATAAATATCTATATTAAATAAAGTCGTTTAAAAATTGCAATCTCTACGTATTTCCTCTTGAGATAACTATTATAGTTGTTAGACACAATTTTACCAATTACGCGTCAGGGTCATTTGTTGGTCACCGACACACTTCATCAAGTGAATGAACCGATTCAGAAACTCTACTGTATTCCAAGATTGCCATCGTTCATGCCGTTCCTCATTGGTTAAAACATATTTAAAGAGGACATGGCGGCGACTCAAATGTTGTTTACGAGGACGGAATTGAATTTCTGAATTGGTCCATTACAGGAAGGGATCCAGGATATTAGATTAGGAGGGGTGCAGAGTTAAACTTTTGTGGAGAGCAGCAAGACGAAAAAAATTTGAGGTTATTTTTTTTTTAAATATTCTTCTAGTCAGAGTGGATGCAATGTAGATATCTTTTGTGAAAAAAAAATTAAAGCTTCAACCTAAAACCGCCTAAATCTACCCCTGACAACCCATGCTCTGCACATTTTAGGGGGTGCACGCCCACAACACACCCGCTTGAATCCGCCCCTGCATTGTATGTAATTACAAGAACCCAAAACACACAAACATGTGAATTAAACGTGTCCTTATTAAGGTAAACTCTAGAGGTATCATTCAATATTATTTGTAATAAGTAGTGAATGGGTTCTAAATGTTTGGTTAATTCTCACTTGAAAAGCCATTTTTTTATTTATTGTTACGTCATGCATCTATTGGTAAACTATCTGTATTCAGCACCAACTTTTCTGTATACCATAGTTATGCATGAAAAAAATGTTGCGCTGGTCTAATGGAGCTGCAAATTCATGTAGCTCGTCCTTTCGAAGATTCGTTTATTTTTGGCATTGCATCTTTCTCTAAGGAACTAAACTCTACGACAAAGGCAATGTCTTAATTCTAATTTTGCCATTCGTCTGTGGCAACTATCCGTCAGAAAGCTACACGAGTTACAAAATGCGATTTGTATTGAAATGAAAATATTAGACATCCATTTTTGCAACAACAACAAAAAATACAGGCCCTCTAAAAATGATAAATACACATAAAAACACATGCACAGAATTTAAGAGCAGAAGTCATTGTCATTGTGTCATTTCCCGAAGGTTTATTCATGAGATTCACCTAAATGTAACAATTACTACCTTACTATCAGATTAATCTGACATGTATATAAATTGTTATATATTTAATTAGAATCTGATAATAAAACATGTAATTTTATGCAATATTACAAATTGTGTGCTTGTGACCGAAATTGTACATATCTAACGGCAGAATTTCAAAATAATGAAAATAACCTTACAACAGCAGTTTATTTACGAAGTTATTCAAACAATTTTGCAAAAAAAAAAAAAAACAAATAAAACAAAACATTCATCGACTATTTAAAGTTTTTTTTATTGCTTACGTTCAACAATTCAAAACATTCCAAATATATGTCAGTGAAACGCGTTAGCATGCAATGTTTGCAAATATGCCCTCAAATTCTTTTCTTTAATGTTTTCTGTAAAAATTTTCTTTTGTAATATATGTTCGTTGATGCAGATCAAGCCAACATTTCACCAGGAAAGCAGAGGACGCCTACTGCAAGTGACAGGATGCAGTTTCTACACGTGTTTTTTTTTCTTTTTTTTTCTCTAGTGATGGGGTTTTTTTGTCTTTGTTTTTGTTTTTATTTTTGTTTTATTTTTGTTTTTTTTTAACGGGTTTCATGTGCGTGTTACAATAATACGTTTACATTTTTTTGTATTGGTTTGATAATACATATAAAAGAAAAAGAACATTTCCCACATTCGCTCATAGAATAATGAGATCATTGGAAATGTCGGAGTAATGCACTATCAACATTCATTTACACTAGATTTTTTGGCAACATTAAACTTTTACAAATCAGTTACTGGAATAAGGTTATGTGAAAGAGAACTGACAGTCCGTACAACGATAATAAACCTTAAATTCAGAGGAGTCCTCTCATGGTGTATTGATATTGAACATGCTAAAATTTTGTTGCAAGCTGAAGATTATATATTTTCAATTAATTGGCGAAAATTCGAAAATAAAATGAATAATGTCGATTAAGCGCTAATTTTAAGTTTGATTCTTGGTTTCCTCACAGACTCCTTTGTACATATACACTGTTAACCTAGAAGATCGGTTGGAAATTGCAATTCTGCTGGAATAATTTCCAAATAATTTTTAAATGTACTCAAACCCTATCAATAAAAGTGAATAATCATTTCTCTGACGTAGAGCAAGGATGAGGGACTTTTTTTCTGTATTTAAAATAGCTGCATGTATGAACGACGAATTAAGATATAATGCGCCAAGAAACACCATTGTTACTGTACCTCTAGGTACCTAATCGAAGCAATTCAAATGCTGAGTCTTTTATTATATATAGGAAACCAGTAATGTCGAATTTGGAAAATTAGAGAACGCTTCGTCATTACAGCGTGGGGATCATCAAATGAATGAAACAACAGCGCGGCAGAGCAGTTCCTGCGTCTTGCTAAGTACATGTACTAGCCGCGCCGTTCATGACATGTCAAGTACGGTAAAGAGATCCCTCTATTACCGGACGTTCCCGAAAAATACACAACATATTGATGTCAAATCATGGTGATAGCCTATAAACTGAGAGCAGCACGTCTTTGGTCAAGCCTCAGTCTCAGTTGCAAGTTTTACAGAAACCGTAAATGTTCTAGTAGTGATATCGAACGAGAGTTGTAGGAAGACCGATGAGTGTCAATGATACATTGGTTTCAACCGATGTATCCTAACATTGCTTACTATACATGACACATATATTGACACTCATCGGTTTCAACCGATGTATCCTTAAATTGCTTACTATACATGACACATATGTCTTAATAACAGAAAAAGTCGAATACAACTTTGTTTTTGTCTGCAAGAAGCATACATCAAATCATTACTATTTTAGGTAGATGTAGAAAATTATATCAGTAATAATACCGATGCTGCTACCAATCTCTCCAAATAAATAATAATGCAAAACCATAAATCTGTTCTGTCCTCTTTTGATCTCTTTACTTAAGACGAAGATTGTGATCTACCGTCCATGTATTGGACTCCAAAAAAACTCCACAAGAATCTATACAAACAAAGCTACAAATCTGGGTCTGCAAAATGTAATACCAAACCTCTTTTCGAAACTATTGTCATCATAACTGATATATGTAAAGAGGGTCTTCAATTTTCCCACGACACTTTTCCCTCCCTGAGTAACTTCATGTTCTTTGTTGTGCATGTCTGTTTTCCATGTCTGGTCTTTGTCCCTGGATTACATTCTTTTGATTATCGCTATAACCTTGGTTCCCTTGATTACTATATCAATTTAATGTGAATCATAACTAAATGAAAGATTTTCTGAAAACCCTTAATGCTAGGTTATCATCAATAGCATACATACCTATGATATTTCGACCCTTAATATTACCATACTCAGTTGAAATCACGACTCAAGAACATTATAGTACATATATTGTTGTTACTCCAAAAGACGGTCAAAACACAACGAAGAAGATATTGCCAAAATTATGGAATTTTATCGAATCTTGGTTCCCCTAATTTTTCTTCCAAGATATATATTAAGAGAATGGATATGGTGAGTATGTCGAAAAGACAACAACCCCACCGAGATGAAAGTTGTAAGCTCAAGGCGACCCATCGGTCTTCAATGAACTACGATGAAATACTCATACCACCGGACAGGCTGCAGCTGTCATGTAAAATCTTGTACACAATTACATCCTAATAGTTGCTCCTTTAGACTTCAAAAACATAAATGTAAATCGAAAGTGCAAACGAAATAAGACATACAGAGACCAGACATTTCTGACTTGGGACAGGCGCAAAATATGTGGCGGGAAAAAAATACTTCAACGTGATCACAACCCTCCCTTTAAAATATGACCACTGTGGAAAATACATTACACAATTAAACATATCCAAACAAATCAGCTGAAGAAGGTCTGAGTTCCTTATTAAAGCAGAATAAAGAAACTGATTATATGTTACACAAATGAACAAAGAGAGGAATACTAGCAGTTAACTGAAATGTCAGCTTCAAACCAGTGTAAAGCTACAAAAAATTATATCATCATCGTAGGTAATATCAGTCCTATTTCTTCCCATGATGAGTTGAGTACCGAGGTACATCATGCATAAGTCATAAGACCCTATGCACTAATCAACGTTAATACCAAAAAGAATGCTTTCTTTAGTAAGCAACAATATCATGACTATATCCTTTACAAAGAAGCCTAATCAACGATTTAGTTAACTTATTTGGTGAGTACTGAGCTTTCACAGCTTTATGTAGAATATTGCCGTTAAATATAGGATGAGAAATACCCGAACGTAATCGGTTACCAGTCCATTTGTATTAGGGAATGAGTACATTGTATCGGTTAAAAAAATTGTTTTACAAGCTTGTGATATCGAAAACCTTGATTTATGCAATTTCTCTTTAAAAAAAAAGATTTCCTTCGTTTGAGTTCGAAACATTGTTACAAATACGAGCATTCCGTTTGTTTTGTTTGTTTGTTTGTTGGGGTTTAACGTCCGAGCAGCAATATTTCAGCTATATTCAGACAATGAACATGAAATGGATGATAAAATGAACATGAAATGAAAAAAAAAAAGATGGGTCACAGGGATAATAGGGTCGACAAATTTTGATTGCCACTGAAAAAAAGGGGATGGGTAAGGTCGGGCAATTTAGCCTCCTGTGGCGGAGCACAAAGGTTCCTACTCCTATCGAATACCACAGCAGGGTTCTTTAACGTGCGAGGAACGTAGCATCTTTCCCAACACGGTGCACCACTATGGTTTGCGGTCAGGTTTTCCGTATTATAGCCTGACATCCCCAGCATGTACCACGCCAGGGGTACCCCATTCCACCACCTGGGGCACACATCCCAGTTGCTCTGTGGGCAGAGCGCCTAGCCCCCGGCTAGGTTTCTGAGCACTATTTAGTTGCCTTATACGACAAGCTTAGCGCTGCTGCTAGAGTGAATAACCAACATATGACCACGAGTGCCGAAGAACCCATATATTTGACTCGTGTGCGGAACTTGTTCCGCGCACGAGTTAAATCTTACTGCGTTCTTGACATTAGTGATCGTATTTTGGTTATTCACGATAACCAATTGATTATCATATTTATTATATGGATTTCCTCCATTATTCGTTGCTTTTTTCAACATAAATTTCAGATTTTGTGAACGGTGAATTGATTTCAAAGTTGTGACGTTTTGGCGGGAGAAAGTCCGAAAGTGAAATTACCGAATTTATTTCACAGTTTGAATTATCGAAATTATTTCACGAGGAACATTCGATAAAACACTACTATCTACATAATAATGAAAAAACATCCCTTTTATCATAAATTTTAGTTACAACTTTACCATTATTGATATGAATACAAAATGTACTAAGATAAAGAGGCAGATATTTTTTATTATCAATATTTGCTTTTTTTTCAAAGACAGTTCTGCAGGATACATATCTTTAGTATATATATATATTAAAGTCGTCGTTCTTTATAATAACATGCTTTTCGAGTTTTGATGTCATTAAATATTTTGATGACACACGCTCTTGTCATGGTGACTTGAAATTGACGAATACAAGAAAAATGCCTATCATTTTTTTTCTTTGTATTAAAATGTGAGTGCTCGTTTACTGAATATAACTAGAAGTTGTGAACGATGAATATAAGAGCCATGCACATATAGAGTCTATTGACATCAAATAGATATATAAACAATAACTTAAAATATCTGCTTTCCTAGTTTCTATTAAAATAAGGTAAAAATATCTATAAAATCGTCGAGGAAGAATGAGAATAGCTTTCTTTTATAAAAATCAAATCTTCAAATCCAGAATACTAACTCTATATTTAAATTAGATGCATATAATGTTTCTGACAATCCGGCTGCTGGTGTTAGAAATAGAGTCAGCTATTGTCCGCCTTAAACTGATAGACTGAATGCAATTCTTTTAGTGGTCGCTAATTTGTAACATATAGTTTATCATGAAATATTAAAGACACATACCTTTGCCAAGAGACAATCCTTTACCAACTTGGACATTTGGATTTAACCATGTCAACAGCAACTTGATCATTACTTTCATAAAGGTATTAAGGCAGAACGGTCGTTCATATTGGTGTTTCATACCTTAGAGGTATTGTGCTTTATAGTTCTACAGATCTTATATTTATTTCGAATTTTTCTATTGTGATTATTGACTTAAATGAATCTTACCTTAGTTTACAAATGGGGATTTTTAGCCTTCAAATGGTGATGTTTAGCCTTCATAGGTATTTGAAACTTCCTGTGAAACACTTATATTTTTTTAAAGTGCTAATGAATTTATCACACTCAAAATAATTTCCGTTCTCGAAGCACAACATGCGATAATACATGTTCATTGTTCGTTTCTTCATTTCACAAAAGTGTTAATATATCGTTACTTTACAGCAACCTTTTCGAGCTTTTGACCTGTCCAACGCACCAGTTGTCGGCATAGAAACAGAGCAGATGGTATTTTGTGTATCCGGAATAAAAGTGACTTTCAAATACCTACATAATTATACAATATGCACATTGAAGGGTGAATTTGGAAATTAAATTTAATGGCTAGTAAAATTGTTTTCAAAGTACATACATTGACGAAGTTTCAAAATATTGCAATGTTGTGTTGTCACCTGAGGAATCCAGATAACAATACATTATAAAAGCTCAAGTTCATTAATGCATATAGTTTTCACATGAACTTTTAAAATTATTAAAACTATGAAAACTAAAATATTCCTATCTATGTGTGACGTCTTTGACTCTGAGTGGCGTTACCATAGAAGTTGAGATTATTCTCAGATTTTTTACGGCGGCAGGGCGTGGTGTATATTGTCATTACTTGGAATTGTGACTTTTCGAGATGGTTTCAGGTTTATAGAATTTTATTTTAGTACTTGTTCACATTCTTAAGCTAGATCGTACCTAATACTTTTAGTCGATAGGGTTTCTATTACCTTGACTACCTTGAACAAATATACTGTAGACTTTTAAGATAAGAAAAAAACAAACCATTGGTCATGATCTCCAAACATAATTTCAAGACAGTCGAGCCGCATACAGGCGATTTTTTACAACCATTTATTTAGATTATGTAAGGAATTTTCGCTGTTTCGCTAGATAATTTCTTTTAATTGTGTATTAAGAATGCTCATCTGACATTATTTCAGAAAGAAAATCATGGATCACCGAACTCTTTTCTTGCAATATCAAAAGCTAAAATTCCCATGAAATTTCTATCTGTCATTTCCCCGTCAATTATCCCCCACCTCTTGAAACAAGATTTTATAATTTAACCATATATATAGATTTATGTCATTCTATTCATCATTTCAAACACTATTGTCTACTTATGTATGATTTCGCATGAAAACAGAAAAAGGATACTATATTAGATTATGATATGATATCAATAAATGAAATATTGATATTACGGATTAATTATTGATATCAATAAATTATCGTTTATTGATATGACTAAATAAAACATATTTATTCATCCGTTAATAAATACATATTGACAAATTAATTATTGATATCAATAAATTACGATTTATCAAAACCTTAATAAGTATTTATTAGCATGTCATTAAATCATTTATTGATTTCAATTAAAAGATAAATTATAAACGTGTTAATAAAGAGGGTGCCACAATAGATGGTTTAGTCGTGGTCAGAAAAGTATTTGTAATTCTCATTTTATTGGATATTACCCAGCATGCATAATCCGGAAAAAAAGATTTAATAACACGTTTATTAGTATTAAAATTTTATTAACATGTTAATAATTCGTTATCCCACAATGGCTTGTCATAATACACAAATTATTATTTTTTGGATTTCTATAAGTTTTTTGCCTTTGTTTTGTTTTGTTTGTTGTTTTGTTTTTCAGCTTTCTAGGGCTTTTTTGTTTTTGTTCTTTGTTTTGTTTTGTTTTTTTTAATGAGTACAAGGAAAAAAGGTAAGGGAGTTTACTAAAGGAATAAAAAAACTACCACAGCTGTGGTCTTTTTCAAGATCTTACACAAATACCGATTTCTAATTATATCCAATCAGATCCATGCACTTCATGTAAGATGGATGTCTTAAATCATAAGCGAGATACAAATCAGGGTCACTCTTTCATATTACGTTGCGCAACATCCTATTACATTTACCCGCTTCATCAAAAGGTGGTGCGGCAAATCAGTGTGTGTTAGAATAAAGCAACAATTGTATTAACAATTAATTTTGATGCTCAAACAGAAACAGGAAATAGAATACTAGGACACGTGCACTCATGGTAGGCATAAGATGGTTTACTGCCATTTCCTGTCCTGTGAATCTCGTCACGTGACTCCTTGAAAAATACATTGATTGATTGATTGTTGTGGTTTAACGCCCGAGCAGCAATATTTCAGCTATATTCAGGCAATGAACATGAATGATGATGAAATGAAACAAAGGATGGGACACAAGGACATTAGGGTCGACAAATGTTAGTTGCAACTAGAAGAAGGGCGGTTGGGTAGGGTCGGGTAATTTAGCCTCCTGTGGCGAAGCGTAAAGGTTCCCACTCCTATCGAATACCACAGCAGGGTTCTTTAATGTGCGAGGAACGTGGCATCTTTCCCAACACGGTGCACCACTATGGTTTGCGGTCCGGTTTTCCGTATTATAGCCTGACAAGCACAGCACTATTTAGTTGCATTTTACGACAAGCTTAGCGCTGCTGCAGGCCTATTCTTTAGACACCCGGACCTGCACGGGACCTTTAAAAATACAAAAAAATCTTTCAGAACTGAAAGGAGAAACAATGATGATGACGATGTTGTCTTGATTTAACTCAAAATTAAACCGACAAAACAGTTTTGAAGAAAATAAAGCGTACGTAAATATATGTATAATCTAGTCTTACGAATTCATTGCAGTTCACATTGTTCTGCTGAACATAGATGACAAAAATGCAAACACTCACCTTTCACGAGCTAAACGCTTCAAATAGTACAAATGGAGTCTAAAACTACCACTGTCACCTACTCGTGCCTTAGTGTGTCAAATGCCTTAAATATTCATATATATTTTAATATGATGTAGGATATCATATTTTTAAAAAGTTTATCGATTACCATGAGACCAAGTTGTGTATTTTTGAATAATTAAATGCAAGTCTCGGTACGAATCTGACAATGGATAAAACAGTATGAAACTCGCCTAATTGTACCAGAAGCAAGAAATATCATTTTGGTAAAATTAGCTATAATTTCATTGAAATACTTTCAGGACAGATAACTATGAACAACTCGATTTTCTCCAGCGATACAAATATTTGTCATTTTAATACATAGCGAGAAAACTTCTTTGACTAAGTATCCTGTTCGATCGTTGAATTTTAATGAAATTAATTACTATATCTCCTTAGTACCCTCTTCGTGTATGCCCCACTTATTAAAGACATGGTACACTGTTATGTCACCTATCCATCCACACATTAGTAGATAACTAAACTTTTATTATTATTTTCCTTCGTACAGTCTTTGATGGAAGGAAAGCATCCTCCATTTTGTTTTTATTTTTTCTTTCGTCAAGTTTTAGAGCAGTATAGTAACAATAAGAAGCACAACCACCTTTATGTTTATTTTCAGTTTTCTACATATATTGTTGTCCATAGTACTGTTGCTGTCTTTTTTTATTGTACTTTTTTTCCATTTGTTTTTCTTATTGTTCTGCTAAATCTTATTCAAAATTGTCTTTTATAACATTTATAATGATTCAATACATGCTCTCAATATTCTTATTTATGTATTGTATATTATTGTTGGGAGAAGACTTCATAAGTTGGTAAACCTTGCGTCCTATCCCTTTTGTAAATTTCACAAATAAAATTGCTGTAAACTGTATAAGTAATATAGTTCTTTTTTTTTGTGCAAAACATTTAGGTCTGTCCAACCGAATTGCACAATTTGACTTTTTTCGAAAAAATGAGAAAATTTGTGCTGGACTGAATGAAATTATTTAATTCGACAATGCCTTTGGTCAGACTAATTTTCTCAATGAATCATAGTCCTGCCTTTCCAGTACAAATATGATCCAATGCTAAAAACAAATAAGTGCTTCCTTACACTAGTCGGTTATACATGTACTTCTTTAATTCATTTTGGTGTAAACGAATTTAGCATAGTAATAATAGTTACTTTTCACAGGAAAGTTACTTCCATTTACGAAAGGAAAGTTTTATTTCAGATGGGGTTGTACGAATGTAGGACTGGTGAAACTGTAAAGCGGAAAGACCTCGTAAAATCTTGTCTTCTACATTCAGTGATAATAAATAATAAATATCATCTTTATAATTTGAATTAACATTTTCCTTTAGCAACTGAAAACTCCATTTCGTATCTAATGAACCTAAAACACCTTGAACATATGACACTTTCAATGTTTTGATCCATGAAGTTTACAGTACGACGGGTTAGAATCATTTCTATTTTAATGCATTCTTTCCTTATTGAGTTAATGTCATAAAAAAATACATGAGGTTGCTAAAAACTACACTTAAAAGGAAAATAGATAAAAAGATACCCATAGTTCTACAAAAACAAAAAGACGTGGTACTAGAAATAGTAAATGCGTTCTAACATCCTCCATCACAAAAACGTTACCAACAAAATTCCCCCATATTTCAAAGACAAATCCATACCAATTATTTCATATTCCTATACTTCACCCATCGCATCCAAAATTTTCAATTATAAAAGGCTATTGCAGAACCTCGAGATTGAGGACTTCAAGGCTAAACCACCTGACTGTTCTTGCAAAACCTCTCCATTCAAATATGGTCCTTCTGGTCACGTCGTTACGGGAGATTTAACCGTTATCGAAAACGAATCTGTGCGTAATATCCTTTCTAAAGGTCCAAGTACCGTGAACCACGCTCCATAAATTGGAATTATAACTTTAAAGTTCTCATGGATGCCGTCGAGGACTATGCAAGAAAATGGATAAAACGAGAACAAGAAGACATTGATTCTCTGTCAGAGTGGTTGAAGGCCGTGAGGTCTTTAATTTTGAAACGAATGAAAGTTTTAAGTAGGTCAATGAGTGCCAAGGCTACATCAGTTTTCAAAGACCCCGATGTAGCAAAAACATTGTCTACTACACATGACAAGTATGTTGTCGTACCAGCAGACAAAGCCCAAAACAACATTGTTTTTGTCTGCAAAACGTTTTATATCCAATGTTTATTATCAGAGGTAGACGTAGAAAATAAAAGCAGTGATAAGACCTATACTGCTACCACTCTTTCAAAAGAAGAGATTGTGGAAAACCAAAAATGTGTACTATCCTCTTTTGGTCTCTCTACCAAGGACGATGATTGTGATTTACCGTCTATGTACTGGATTCCTAAATCATATCTTGACCTACACTTAGAAATCGATGGTAAAGGAAAACTATTGACCAAACTTTACGACAAAGGTGATGACTTTTCATTCAGAATTGTCAACTTTCCTTTCGTCTGTGACAACATCCCTTCGGCTCCTGCGTATGGAGTGTTCGTATCACAACTCATACGTTATGCCAGAGCTTGCCGAAACTACGCAGACTTTTTGTATCGCGCTAGAACTCTAACAAATAGGCTTCTGGAACAGGGTTATGTTGCTACAAGACTGAAGTCATCACTACATAAGTTTTATAGTCGTCATCATGAACTCGTGGATCGTTATGGTGTATCCATCAACACCATGAAAACTGATTTATTCAACGGGTCATAGTTTTCCTTTCCTCGTTTGTCTACCCCGGACTTGACTTTTTATGAGCAACTCGGTGGGTGTTTCTAGAAAAGCAGAGGACGCTTACCCTACCGGTGCACCTGGTCCATGCTCCCAGTTTTTAGTGGAGTCCGAGTTGCTCATTTACTTTTGTTACTTTGTATGTATGATTTTAGTTACTTTATGTTCTTTGTTGTGTATGTCTGTTTTCCATGTCTGGTCTTTGTCCCTGGATTACATTCTTTTGATTACCGCTATAACCTTGGTTCCCTTGATCACTCTTTCATACAATGTATTTTTTATCAAGCAGGTTTGAAGCACTTTCGCCAAGTATTGTCCCATATCCAAACGTGAAAATCGTTTTTACAAAGTCAATTAGGCTAACTATCAAATTCATTTTTTGTTCAACAATGCATCACATTGATATATCTGACACATGAAAGGTGTCCTCATTTTTCATAAAATTTGTACTTTTAAAGCAAGCTGATGAGAATATGATTCAATAAGAAAATATAAAAATTCTTTCAGATCTGAAAGGAGAAACAATGATGATGATGATGTCCTGATTTAACTAAAAACTAAAACGACAAAACAGTTTTGTGTGAAAATAAACGTACTTACATATAGGTTTAATCTTGTCTTATGAATTCATAGCAGTATACATTGTCCTGCTGAACATATATGACAAAAATGCAAACACACTCACCTTTCATGAACTAAATGTTTCAAATAGTAAAAATGAAGTCTAAAACTACCACTATCACCTACTCGTGTCTTAGAAAGTCGAATACTTAATATTCATATATATTTTAATATGATGTGGGAACTTACGCTTATCATATCTTTAAAAAGTTTACTGATTTCCGTGATACTAAGTTGTGTGTTTTGAATAATTAAATGCAAGTCTCGGTACGAACTAGGCAGTGGATGAGTAATCAAGAATCACGGGCACCAAGCTTCTAGCGGTAATCAAAAGAATATAATCCAGAGACACACACCTGATAAACAGACATACACAACAATGAACATAAAGCAACTAAAATCAAACATACAAAGTAACAAAAGCAAATGAGCAACTCGGACTCTACTAAAAACTGTGAGCATGGACCAGGTGCACCGGTAGGGTAAGCGTCCTCTGCTTTTTTAGAAACACCCGCCGAATTGCTAATAAAAAGTCGAGTCCGAAGTAGACGAAAGAGGAAAGGAACAAAATGTACGAAATTCGACTAATTGTATCAGAAGCAAGAAATTTTTGGTAAAATGAGCTATAACTTCATTGATATACTTTCAAGACAGATAACTATGAACAACTCAATTTTCTAACATTCTATTATATAAATCAAAATATATCCAGCGATGCAGATATCAAATATTTGTCATTTTATTACATAAAGAGAAAACTTCTTTGACTAAGTATCCTGTTAGATCGTTGAATTTTAATGCAATTAATTACCATATGTCCATAGTACCCTCTCCGTGTATGCCCACTTATTAAAGATACAGAATGGTACACTGTTATGTTATTTATCAATCCACATGTTAGTAGATAACTAAACGTTAATTATTATTTTCCTTCGCACAGTTTTTGATGGAAGGAAAGCATCCCTCATTATGTTTTTATTCGTCATTCGTCAATTGTTATAGCAGTAAAATATTGATAAGAAGCACATCAACCTTTATGCTTCAGTTTTGTACATATATTTCTTTTTTTTCACTGTACTATTGCTTTTTCCATTTATGTCTCATTGTTCTGCTCAAAACTGTCTTTTATAACATTTATAATGATTTAATGCATGCCCTCTATGTTCTTATCAATATATTGTATATTATTGTTGGGGGAAGATTTCATAAGTTAGTAAAACTTGCTTATAATCCATTTTGTAAAGTTAACAAATAAAATTGTTGTAAACTATATAAGAAGCACAGTTCTTTATTTTTGTGCGGGAAATCATGTCTATGTTTATATGTGTGTTTTGCTTCTCTTTCTCTAGACTTTGCAAATGATTTCGGTCTGTCTGACCTATTGTATAATTTGAGACTTTTTTTCTTTTTATTTTCTACGAGAAAATGAGAAAATTTGTGCTGGACTGAATGAAATTATTTGGTTCGACGATGCCTTTGGTCAGACTAATTTTCTCAATGAATCATAGTCCCGCCTTTCCAGTACAAATATGATCCAATGCTAAAAACAAATAAGTGCTTCCTTACACTAGTCGGTTATGCATGTACTACCTTGATACAAAGTAAATATATGTTAGGATTTGGAGCAAAACTGGGCATCTCAAAAAAACTTCATACTGTTAATATAAGTATTAATTGTATATAGATATGTCCATTCTTATGGGATGCTTTTTTGTTGGGTTTGGTTTGTTTGTTATGTTTGTATTTTTTTTAAATTAAACATTTTTTGTATCTCAAGTAACACATTGATGCATATGTCTAAGTGTATGGAAAGATCTTGATTATTTACCAGTCTAGCGCTACATAATCTTTTCCCTTATAGTTCTCGGTATCTGAATATGTGGATTCCTGCTTTTAAACCCCTCATACCCTATAAAACACCCTCGTTTGTTGACTACAGTATTACAAGTTTTTATTTTATTTTTCTACACCTCTTCCTAATAAAAGAGGCTAACAACAAAATTCCTGCACACTAATCCGATCCATAATTAACTAAAGGCCAAAATAAATCTAACAAAATAAATCTGACATTACCGGAGTGACTGGTACAACTATGGGTCTGACTTTGTACAGACACTACAAACAAAGTGTTGGGTTAAATCTAGGTTTTTCAGCGCGCTAACCCCCCTTTTCCATTGCGGCATGAATATACTGGTGTTGATTAAATAGCATTTCATGCTATAGTGTCATAATCGGTAAATCAGTGGTCATTTCAGTACAAAGAATAAAAAAACAAACATTTACTCATTGTTTTACAAGAAAATTGGTATTTTTAACTAAGGACTGATACATGAAAAAGCTTTTGAGACGTTTTAAATTTCCTCATACCCCTGATTCAGGAGTCTGTGACGCAGTTCCTTATGGCGTTCAGAGTAGTTAGTACTTGCTCTAGCGTAGCGAATCAATTGTGAAATATAAACACCGATATGTAGGAGATGAAGGTATATGGTTGCGCAGGTAAAGAAAATTTATAATTTAAAAGTAAAGTTGTCACTTTTATGATAAAACTTAGTGTTGATGACCACTATTGTCGAATACGAGATGTAGATTCAAAAAGATGCTGAATAAGCTGTTTGTGTAATTTCCACTATCTTGAGCTAAGGTGGATAAATTTGAAATTAACCATTTACCAAAAAAAAGAATTGTTAACGGACAATACATCATTAATGTATATGTGTACATGTATGTGAAATTAAAGGATTTAGCATCATTTAAATATTAATTCTTTAGGAGATTCAAGTCGACTAAGAGAGGAGCACTATTTGGGCTTATTGGAATGCCAACTTGTTGCTTAAAATAGCTCATCTAGATGAGACAAATATAACTGTATGTTATCAATGAGGAAATCAAGCGTACAATCCTGTTCTTACACTTAATTGTATCGTTGTACTGTAACTTTTTATGACTAAGACAAAAAAACTTCAAATAGATCATATCCGTTAGGATTTAAATCCATGCATCACAAGATACGAAATAGTAACAGTTATTCATATTTCCATGCTAATGGAAGTTCATTATATCCGAGATGGGGTTTTTAGTTGCTAAAAGGGAAATACTTAGAATAAAATATGTCGTCATCATGCATCACCATGCAGTTTTTGAGGGTATTCATGCAAAAACCAGACAGCGGGTGGCACATGACAAATTTTGTTTTACAAGAATATGCCCCCATTTCATATCAAAAATACATGCTTTCTCAGAATTTAATGTTGGTTTAGGATTAACTGCAACGATAAATTTTAAAGAGAAATGAATTACATATAAAGCATTAGAATTCATTGAAAAATGGAGATGACTCTTTAATTTCATCAATTTAGTTGCTTTGTTAGGTAACTTTAAATTCATTTTCTGAGCCATCCATTGTCGATTCAAGACAAACTTTATACTTTTTGACATTCCCATGATATATGATATACACTGGAATAAAAATTTCAGTGCGGTAAAATTTACCCTGTGCCTGAGTTTTACATGGACAACCGCTTAAATGATAATGATGTTATTATTTATTGTTGTCACCAAATGTAGAAAGCTATTTTGATGAGGTCGTTCTGAATTTCAGTTTTCTTTTCGACAATCTCATTTGAAATTGACTTTCCCTTATTAAAAGAAAGCATTTTTACTGTGAAGAGTAACAATTGACTTTTCCCTCGGTAATTATTAGTGTCATTGAATCCGTGAAGTTTTTTTTTTTTTTGACGTGCCTAAAACGGAAATAATTAGAGTGCAATCAGTTATTCCAGCTTACATTTTTTTAACTTTTGCCGCATTGAAATCGATATTCTACATGTTTAGTTTGTCAACCTGTTGATCGTTGATTTTTTAAACGGGATGTACATGTATATGATAAGCGACTGAGTGAAAACAAAGTCAACTTACCTTACCCTAAGATACATTTTGTCATTTGTTAAAGTTTCGTGTAAATCATAATAAGTTAATTATTGCATTGAAATGTTTAAACTGAGTTATCTGATAATGTGTTAGCCGATGACCAGACTGACGTTGATTTGGTGTTAGCCGATGACCAGACTGACGTTGATTGGGTGTTAGCCGAAGACTAGACTGACTTTGATTAGGTGTTAGCCGAAGACCAGAATGACGTTGATTGACTTATTTGTGAATCGTTGTGACGTTTATCTAATCATCTATGGATGTTTCAATTCATTGTAAGGTACGATGTCAGATTCGTTGTGACGTTTATCTAATCATCTATGGATGGTTCAATTCATCGTAAGGTACGATGTCAGATTCCACGGCTATGCAGCTCACTTCATTCAACAATGAAACGGTCACACTGAATTTTGCAATCGAGAAATGGTTCCACGATAAGTTGAATTTTCTATAAAGACTGGTAAGTTAACACATGTACAATACATAAATATACGCAATTATTAAGTGAGTGAGAATCCTGTGAAATTATATGAACTATATAGTAATATAGTGTATTTCCGTGATAGTTACATGTAAATGGAGAGAAAATGTTGTTTTTTGAGGTCTCTAAAAACTACAAGAAAAAATAAACTTCATTTAAAAATCATACCACAGGAAATCTTCTTAAAAGCATGTTACAAAATACGTATATGCTGTTCTCGTGTGTTAGATTTTGGCTTTTCTAAGAGTAAAACGTCTGCTTTAAGTGTGTGTGTGTGTGTGTGTATATATATATATATATTTTCATTTCAATCTTTTCTATAATAAGTTGTTTTGAAATCATGCATCGGTTATGTTTAAGACCTCCAAATATTTGGCAATAAAATTATAATTACAAATTAGAGACTGTCACAGTTGAATCGTAATGTTTAATTTTTTGCTTTGAAATATCCTGTGGATTTAAAATCTTTCTTCATTTGATGTCTAAGTTTGGGGTCATGTAAAAGGCCATATCTTATCTGTACACGCAGACAGAATTCATGAGAGAACTTTCTTCTACCACTTAAGAAATTTAATTTGTCATGTGCTGTTAAGCATGAATGGCGCTGATTTAGATGAGTTACGGTACATATATATCACCAGGTTTTCCATAAATTGATTTACAAAATACCATCCAAATGACGTTTGTGTACTAGGATTTACGCCTATTGTAATTCGATACAATGTTAAATGTACAGTGTACGTGTATTTTTACTATTTTACACAAATGTCATAAACAAAAAAAACCCAACTTTATAACACATAGTATGTCTTAGGCAAAGTTAAATGTTGTTTCATACTTCATTCCCGTTCTTAAATTCTTCACAACAAATAAAAGCTCAGTTTCACCAAATATTAAAGATTCTTCGACCTCTAAAGTTTCACCAGAGCGGATAGCCGATAAAGGGACGGTAAATGTACCATGGCGCTTGCATGTTGGGTCCGTCACGAACCTTGGGTTCTTATCATCTGATACATATAGGACTAACTCTAATGACCCCTCCTCGGGTCGTAAGACTTGAAAAGATTTAGTATAGGACTTGCCAGTCTCCACCTTTTCATCAATTTCTGCGAATTTGTCAAATACGTCTTTGCATCGCTCTTCGCCATTGATCCAGACTTTCTTATGAGGGGGATGGACATCTGGATCAAAGTCTGGCCAGCTCTGTATTCCATATGTCTTTCGCAATATTCTTTTGTCTATAAGTTTTGGCTGATGACCGAACAAGACCGCTCCTTTTAGAACAGCCAGACCCGCGTCATCAGGAATCACCACTTTTGCCCTACGACCAAACTCCATCTTTATAGCTTTTTGTATAATGTCACATTCCGAGAACCCACCGACCATTATAATGTGTTTAACATCTGACAGTTCTGGCTTTTCAAAAAGTTTCCTGATGTGCTCAAGAAGATGTTTGGTGGTTGGCTCAAAAAGTCTCCTAAAAACAGCTTGTTTAATGTGCAGTTTCTGTCCCGAAACTGAAACGAAGTTTTTGTATTGGGATTTCTGTACAACTGATTCTAGACTCGACTTTTTATGTTTTTTGACGATTTCTAAGAGACCCGCTGGCAGGGTGATGGTGATATCTGTTTTACCCTCCAATTCATCCCCGTCTGTGGACTTTACTGAGCGCTTTTTTATTTCAAACCCGTAGATAAGCTCCGTGTAATCTTCTAAGTCCGATTTTTTCAGTTCTTCAATGATTTCCAGACCAAAAAGCTCTTTTAAAAACTCAACATATTGGTCATCTACAGTTGTGCCACCCCAAGGTCCACCACTAGGGGGTATTATCTCTTCTAAAGAGCCATCTCGATTTCGCTCATGTACAGTTATGTCCGCCGTCCCACCTGAAAATAGATAGAGAAATTGTCGTTTAAAGATATTGTACAAATATTCATGAGCCAATACAACAAATGTACATAGGACAGCCGAATTATATTAATGATGCGATTATAATACAAACAATTCAATATTTCCCATTATAACACTATTTTCGAAACTAGTGTTTACCCGATTTACTTGCTGACAGCGGCATATTTTGTATTACACATTTGATTAATATAGCGCATTTGAATAATATTTATAGTTCGGTGACTTGATAATCTGTAATGAATAACATTGCGAACTAGACCAAGTTGGCTTTATTCATTTACATTTTGGTCTCGAGATTGGTAATTATTCGTCCACCGGCGACATTCGCCGAAGCGGCTTTAGGTTTGCACTCTGTTAAACCGTCAGTCTGTAAGTTCAGCTAATCAGTTTTCCGCACTTTTTTATCGTCATGCTTGCAGATTTGCAGATGTACAATGAATATTTGGTACGTTGCCTTACCATGACAACCGATCAAGTTCTAATTTGTTCCGGTCCGTTGATTATTTACTGAGTTATGGCCCTTGTTCATAGAAAAATCATATAAAAACACAGTTTTTTGCACTTGTTTTCGTGGAGCGTGTGTCCCGGAGACTTATCTGAACATTGATCGCTGGGATTTTCGGCGGATCTGTTTGGTTTGGTGTTCCCACCTAGCACACTTTCTATATCCCGTGGAACTCCCGCTGCGTAAGACGCACGGTTGAGATCCGTCAAAAATTGGCCTTTCGTTTAGGCTCAGTGTACTTGTTTTCGTCATGCAGATATCTAACTGATATTTGGTACATTGCTTTACCATGACAAGTTACCGATCAAGTTCCGATTTTGTTCCGATCCGTTGTTTGTTTGTTTGTTTGTTTGTTTGTTTTTGCTGAGTTATGGCCCTTGAACTTATAAAATTCATGCAATAACTTAGCTTTCTGGTTTTGTTTTGTTTCGTTTGTTTTTTTATTGCAGCTATACTTGTTACACTGAATAAATATGACAAAGTACAGATCAAGTTTGAATTGTGTACCGGTACGTTTTTACTCAGCTTTACGTTTCCCGTTAACAAATTATGCATGAAGTTTGTATTCTGTTCTCTTCAACATAAGGTTCTTCCGGCAGGGAACTTTATATTCCTATGCAATACTTTAATAATGCTTTTGAAATGCTTACAGCACTCGAATTCCTATTAGACAACATTTCCGTTCGTTTTGGTGATAGCGTTTATCGTCGAGTTATTTGAATTCCCATGGGAACCAATTATGCATCACTTATTGCGGACCTATTTTTGTATTTTTAAGAGCCACAGTTAATTACTAAAATAAATAGAGACCCTGCCAAATAACATTTGGTAGAAAAAAACATCTTTAGATATTTGGACGATATTTTGCTCTAAACAACAACGATTTCAATACATATACTTTTAAGATATATATTCTGCAGAACTTTCTTTGAACAAAGCAAATATTGATTATAAAGAATGTCCGGTCATTGGTCTTTGTATTCATATCAAGAATGGTAAACCTAATACTAAAATTTATGATAAAAGGGATGATTTTTCATTCCCTATTGTTAACTGTCCGTTTTTAGATGGTGGCGTCCCCTTGTCACCACCAATTTTATTTACATATCACTTTTTCGATTTTCCCTGTGTTTGTAACAAATTTACGGATTTTAACGAAAGAAATCTTTAAATAACCGAGAAATTACAACATCAAGGATATTACAAGCTTGGAAAAATATTCACAAAAATGTTCAAACGATACAAGGAATTTATTCTCATATATCTCATAAACGATTAATGCGTGCCGGTATCTCCCACCCTATATTTTACGGCAATAATCTACACAAAGCAAGGAAAGCTCAATACTCTACCAATGATTTAACGAAACCGTTGAAACGGCTTATTCGTATGGGAAATTAGTTATTATTGTTGTAAAATAGCATTTTTTAATAACATTGATTCGTTGATAGGGTCTTTACACTATATTTAAAAACAGTTTTCGGCATGACGTGGGTCGTGTCCCTATTGTATGACCTATGATGTATCATAGTTGTCAAACCCTCGTGGGAAGAAATTTGGATTGATATTAAATTCGATGATGACAAAACTTTTTGCAGCTGAAAACTGGTCTGAAGCTGGCTTTTCAGTTAACTGCTAGTAGTCCTTTGTTTGTACATTTGTGCAACGTATATTCAGTTTCTTTACTTGTTTTAACAAGCCTTAGGAACTCAAACCTTTTTGAACTGATTTTAAGGTACAGTGTATGTTAAAATTATTGTGTAGTATCTATCCATAGTGGCCAGGTTTTAAAGGGGAAAATGGGAGGGTTGTGATCACGCTAAACTACTCTAACCCCGCCGCATTTTTTGCACCTGCCCCAGGTCAGGAATTTTTAGCTTCTGAATGTCTTGCTTCGTTTGCCCTTTCAGTTTACATTTATGACTTTGGAGCAACTACATGTATTTCACTGTACCTGTGTGTAATGTTGAATGTTTTTGGGACAGATGCAGCCTGCCCGCTGATTTGATGGTTTCCTCGACGCTCATTGAAGACATATGGGTGGCCTAGAGCTGACAATTCTCATTCCGTTTGGGTTCTTGTCTTTTTGACATACTCACCATATCCACTGTCTTTATATTGTCCTTTTTCATTTCCCAAGAAATAGTTTGTACACACGAATTGCCTCATTACATTTAATTGTGTGTCTTCTAAAACTAAGTCGTTCACAACCAAATCCAAGAAAATTACTCATGCCATTGTTTGACCGAAAGACCGAACTTAAGACATTGTACATTGTACATCTCATACATACCCCCTAAGTCTATAACTAAATATTTTGTGCCGAATTTGATAGTTTCTGAGAACGTATTTGGTGTTTTTGCATCTCTCTCCATTCTAAGCTCTTGACAAAATATTGATGCAGCCTCTGGCTCCAATGCAATTCTCAGCTGGTCGCCTTTGATATTTGCCTGTAATGAGAGAATGTATATTAATGATACATACAAATTATGTGATAATAAAGAAAAAAAGGAGCTTATCTATGAAATATATAAATACTTTTAAATACCCTTGATACAATACTACAGTTTAACGCGTTAACTTCATTATAGACAAATCTTAGTCGTTATTTCGCTGTAACTGAGTGCTATATCTACACAACTCTTACGTGATGTCGGCTGTTGGTTTAGTGTAAGCATATTTTATTTGTCGAATAACGTATAAAAGCGATTAAACACAAGTACAGCTTACTTACCCTTAAAGAAATACACAATGAGCATGCGCATACAAAAATATATTTTTTGAATTTTGAAAATGAATTATATAAAACAGATGAAGAAAGGGGAAAGCTTTAAAAGGTTAAATATGGAAGAGAAAAGATAAACAAAATGAAACATATGTGCTTTTGTGTCATGGTGTACCTGTTCAACGAAGTAATAGAAATTAAGTAACAAGCAATCTCTGAGTTTTTTTTATATATTCAAAAACAGACTTCAATAACAATACGTTTTGTTCGTTGGATAGATCGTCATGTCCAAATAAAAATAGTTCAAGATTAATTGGCAAATTTCCCAGTAACCACGAAAGATCATTCATTAATTTCTGCCTTAAGAGACTATATAAATGACATTCGAAAAAATAATGATATTGAGTTTCTACTTTGAATCCACATCTACAAGTGCATTACCAACAATGTTTACTCTATGAAGGTCATAATTAAGAAATGATGCTCCGCCTCCCATATCTGTTAGAACAATATTAAGTCGTCTGGGTCCACAAGCATAGTGTTTGGAGATATTGGTTTTTACTTTACGTTTTAGTTCGCTTTTGAATTTTGATATCGAATCTAAATCTCTTGTTGATTTATCTAGTTTATTAGCTCATCAGGCCAAAGGCCAAGTGAGCTATTGCCATCACTTGGCGTCCGTCGTTGTTCTTGTCGTCCGTCGTTAACAATTTTTCTAAACTCTTTTCTTCTGACACTACTTCACCTATTGGAACCAAACTTGGTATGAATGTTCCTTGGGGTATCCTGCATAGAACTGATGTGGGAATTTTTGATCCGTCGAAAAACATAGCCGCCGTTGCCAAAAATAGAACATAGGGGTCAGACAGTTGTATTTCGCATATGTCTCCAAAACCGTTAGGTTTAACCAAATTCTAACACAAAGGTAAAAGTGTTCAGCATGATGAGATCTATTTGTGGTCAAATTTTCAGTTTAATATGTTAAGCATGTTTGAATTATTGCCCTTTTCGACTTTTTTGCTTTTCTTTTTAAAAGTTATTTCTTTCAAAAACTTCTCCTCTGGCACTACCTGACCAATTGAAACCAAACTTGGTATGAATGTTCCTTGGTTTACCTTGCATAGAACTGATGTACGTATTTGTGATCCGTTGAAAAACATGGCGGTCGTAACTAAAAAAAGAATATAGGTGTCAGACAGTAGTTTTTTCTAATATATCTCAAAAACCATTAGCTTTCAATTGCTAAAATGATCCTTATTATAAGGTCTTCAAAAGTCTTCAGGGATTAAAGTTGCCAGGCGATTCCTTGTAAGAGTTATTGCCCATGAAAAATGAAAAATGGCGTTTTTTACAGCTTTCAGCCAATGTCTTGAAAACTATAATAGATAGAAAGAAACTTTCAATTGCCGAAATGATCCTTATGATAAGTCCTACCAAAGTCTTCTTGAGTCAAATTGTTGGACAACTCCTTGTTAAATTTATTGCCCTTGAAAGGCTAACTTTATCCAGGTGAGCGATTCAGGCTCCTGGGAGCCTCTTAGTCTTATTCCAATGTCTAATCGTGGTGGGAGTAAATGATTCTGTTGTAATATAAAGACTACAGAAGGGTAATATCATATCTGAACCATTTCTTAGGGGATAGTTAGTAGTACTTTGAATTGTTTGAGGGAGTAAATTACACAGAAATGGAAGTGTAATTTGGTTTTTAATTGTATACATCATATGGAGTGTTCTCTCGCGTCTAAATTTTAATGATTCCCATCCAGTTTCGCAGTAGATTAGATCTATCTGGATAAAAAAAGTAATCCAATTACAATTCTACTGCTTCAAGTTGGACATTTTCTAACTTATTCGGATAAACTATTCCACAGTTGTCGCACACTTCACATGCATATTCTAAATTGGCCGTACGTAAAGTATATAATTTTTTTTTCTAAAGTATTCCTACAAATATTATATATAAGCATTCGCATCACGTAGATATGTTTCATAGCACTTTTATGATGTTGTCACCATAAACATTTTCTTAGCTTCTTTTGATATCAGAAAAGCCTAAAAATCTTTTTACTTGTGGAACATTGGGTGAATTTAAAATCGATAGAGTATGAACATTTTTGAAATTAGTATAGATAATTCTAATCATAAGATTCTTCATGCTTATACATATAGCTGTTTTTCATTAGTCGAGAACGTCTTTTCCAAAAAGTTCATACTTGCATGAACTTCGCCAGATCGTTCATACATCATGAATGCCAGTCAACTTGAAAATCTAATATGTAAGTAAATGCTTAAAATCTAATATACAAGTAATGTCGCCCAAAAATTAAATTGTCCCGGAACTAGATTCTATATACATATTTACCGGTTCAACACATTAAAATTCCCAAATGTTGGATAGAATTATAAGGATAAAACAGCTATTTTCGGTCGTACATGTATGTATGAACGACCGAAAGTACATTGTAGCTGTTTAATCCTATAATTACTTCAAAAAGTGAAAACGTACAGATATATGATACACATATTTTCATGTTTTTGCTGACTAGCTGACGGGTATGGAAAAACAATCATATTAGTGGTGTTTTACTAAAAAATACTACAACTTAAATCTACAAGAATCCTATTTATTCGATTTTGAATATGTGTATCAATGATTTTTAAACAAAATGAAAACATGAAATATAACAAGATTGAGTGGCCAAACGAGATAGAAGTCGTAAAGATGAAAGAACTTTTACACTGGAAACCAACAGGCACATGCAGATTAAGACTGCACCTCATCACCAATTTGAAGTGTTCATGCCTTGTGAACGTTTTTACACTCTGTAAATCAGTGATATTTAAGGAGAGTTGCGCGAGCCATTTTTCTAAACTTGTTCATATATGTTGATAGTAAAAACCATAGATTTAGTCAAGAAAGGTATAGAACATTTCAAACCAAAAATGGAATGCAATGTATAGGCAAAAATGTATTTCTAAACGAACCCGTTCTGCAGCCTGTCTCATAAAAGCCTTTGCTGTATCATCCCAGATAGCAGGAACTGTAAGAACATATTGAACGTCTTCCTCTTTAGTTCCTTTGAAGGTTGTACTAGAGTAATGCAGAAAAAAAGATATTATATTTCTTAATGGCTTCGACGATCAATATCGAAATCAAAGTTATTCACAAGAGTTTGATAAACACCGTGTATACTTGCTAACCTATAACATAGGTCCGTGGAACCAGGATTTTTTTTCACAAAAATATTTTAAAATTATTTTGTTTCCATGTTTCAGTTATTATGTATGTTATCAGACATATCCCCTTGCTATTTAATGCTGTTTGTCGACGAAAACTGGGCATAGTATAAACATCGTTAAATAGCAAGTGGATATGTCTGACACATAAAAACTCAAACATGGAACCGAAATAATTTTAAAATATTTTTGTGAAAAAAATCCTGGTCCCACGGGATTGTGACCTTTAACCTTAATGTCCAACGAAAGAAAATTTATCTTAAACATACATTTCAAATGATAATTTATACTGTCAATGTACAAATCTGTAAATACCCGTATGTAACCCAACTAAAGAATACTAATTACAAGAAGTATAAATACTATTGACATCCATGTACTTATTAACATGAATGCAGACCAATCTTCTTACACTTTCTCCCTTATTTCTCCCATATGTAGTTCTCCACTTTGTTATTACCTTAATTTCTTCAGTACTTCACTGCGGAGAAAGTCTATGGACTTAGAAAACACGTCAATAGCCGGCAGAGTTTTCTTGTTTTCCTCGGTCAATCTGGTTTTTAAATTGATTTTCTACAAAGCGATCAAAGCATTGTAATGCTATAACAACCTATGAAAGCTGTAAAAATAAATTGTCATGTTTTCTTGACCCTTCTAATTAAAAACGGAATTTGCTAATTCATGAACTTATAAATGAAATGCAAGTTAGTGAGATTTATCAAGTTAATTATATTATGGATTTAGCCTCCTGCAAGTTGGTCTCCAATTTTTACGAAAACAATCATACTTTGTAATTGTGGCGTCAAACAATTGAACGTTCTTTGCAGTTTTACTCGTTGAAGGTATAATGAAATAACGACTGATTTTTTTTTTGTTTTTTTTTTTGTTTTTTTTGTTAAGTCTATTCGAACTAACATGAATTCATGAGGTACACATGAAAAAAACTCGTTACACAACTTTTTTCAGAGTGACTGTACATCCACTGATTGAGGTTTAAAAAGGTTCGATTTATATATCCATAATATTTTTGGGAAAAAGGTGTTTATTTCTTCTTATTATAATCAGGGTAGTATAATAGTCTAGATA
This sequence comes from Perna viridis, assembly GCA_037379345.1. Lineage (NCBI taxonomy): Eukaryota > Metazoa > Mollusca > Bivalvia > Mytilida > Mytilidae > Perna > Perna viridis. The sequence continues at coordinate 4,971,010 of CM074520.1, forward strand.
TTATACTTCAATTTTATAATTATGGTGTATCCATTTGTACCATGGAAAGGATGCTAACACTATCAGTAGACCTGGCTACTGATAACACTCTCGGAATATTGGGCTACTGATAACACTATCGGTATACTGGGCTAGTGATAACACTATCGGTATACTGGGCTACTGATTACACCATCGGTATACTGGGCTACTGATATCCAAATTCTTTCAAAATTGTTGTTTTGGATATAGGATGTCGAAAATGAATAAAATTAAGGAAAAAAAATACCATTTCACGCCTAAATACAAATGCATGGCTCTTTTGTCAAAGCATTGGTAACCATGTTTGCTCTCGTCACATAGACTTTACACAGTTATAAACAAATGTTACCGCTTATAGATTGAAGAAGGTAAACAAACAATCGTAGAGTAAGATGTATGCTAATTAGATACGATCATACTATCTACAGGATTGGAAAAATAATATGAACCTTTAACTTATACATTCAAGTGGTTTTGGCATGCATTTGCAGTGACTGTCAATAGTCGTTTCTATGGTTATAATTTATTTCACTCTGCCCTTTACCATAATATATACATGTAAGTCGCAGTCACCCACACGGTAGTTATGTTACAAAACAAATAGCATTTTAGTCGTTAATTTTAGACCCTCATGGAAATTAGAAGTGCCCGCACTCATACATTTTACAAGAATATGACATTTTTGAAGAATTTTGACTAAAACTAATGTGTCGCAGCCACCACATGATAGTTATACTGAAATAATAAGCATTTTAGTCAATCATTTTAAACCCTCAAGCAAATTAAGGGTGCACACTCATACATTTTGCAAGAATATGATACTTTTAAAGAATTTTGAATCAAATAAATGTGTCACAGCCACCACATGATAGTTATATTGGAAAAATTATCATTTTAATCTTTAATTTTAGATGCTCATGTAGGCGCTCATATATGTATATACTGGAATATAACATTTTTTAAGAAGTCTGACAGAAATATATGTGTCAAAGTCACCCACATGATAGTTATATTGAAAAAAAAATAGCATTTTAGTGAATAGTTTTAGACCAATGGCATTAAGAAAAATAAAATTACTCGCACCCATACATTTTGCAGAATTTTTAGAATTTTTACTTAAATATTGGAGTCACATTCTTTAATATGAAACTAACATTTTTAATTTCTACATTTAAGACCATGTATGTAAATTGGAAGTGTTCACATTCATATTCGTTGCTAAAAGTGGCATTTTGAAGAATTATGATTGAAAAGTTGGGTATCAGTCACCCATTTAATGCTAAAATTGTCAATTTTAAAATTTTTTTAGAATGATTTGTGACCATTATGTTATCAAAAGTAACTTCCACTCAAAAAGTACTTTGTCAATCTTGAACTTCGTGTGAATTACCAAACATCTGAAAGTCATCAATTACCCCTTTTACACTTGGAACAGAAACATAGACCTTTAATTTTATAATTTAATGTAAACAATAATAATTTTTGAACGATGAGTGACTGGACCGTGATCGACGAAAATTGGAACATGAACAACGATCGAGTGATTGTGGGATGATGATCATGACGAGCTTTGTATATATAATTTGAAATTCAATGTAAATTTTGAAATTAAGATTTTTTCCGACGCAGTCGGTGTAGTTTCGCTTTTTACTCTTTGACCTTAAAAATGCTCTTCCATGAAAACCCAAGTCACCAGATCGCAATTCTGATTTCCGATTGACCAAATAGTTGCGTTCAAAAAAAAATGTATCGAAAATTAAAATTGTGTGCTATATGTTACTTCTTGAATGAAATGTAGAAAATTTTAAGTAAAAAGAACAAATTTAACTGTGTCGGCTATCTTTAAAGATAGTACTTGTTTCCTAATCAGATTGCTCATTTACATTAGTCACACAGTATCATTTATTAATCGCGGACGTCTTGGTCTAAATTACGTCACGCAGAATAGAAAGATTTAGTATCAGGAACTGTCCAGGGGTATGACAGTTTAGAACAGCTTTTTGTATTTTCTTTGTCACGACCCAGGACAGTTTCTGTCAGGATCTGTCAGGGAATAGGGCAAAATGTGTCCTGACCCAGGACAGCATCTGTCAGACCCTGTCAGAATGTCTGTTCTATTTGCTGTCGAAGAACAGTTTTTCTGACAGATTCTGACAAATTTTGAGGTTAGAAGTGATCGCAACTGTAGTGTTTTACAAAAGAAAGCTATTAATCAAGTAAACGGTAAAACTGAGACTATGAAAATTTCAGAAATCTGGAATAGTTAGCATCTGGCTTAAAATTGACAAAGAATGATAATCCCAAAAATACGACCTTAAATATGATACTTACGCTACAACTCTTTGGTGACATTTTAACACATTGCCAATAGGTATACCAACCTCTCTTTTCTTATGATCATGTAGGAACATCTTAAATCTTCGAAAATAATAAAATTCGTTTTGATCGCCGTCCGGCAAAATATCACTTAAATATTTCTTTTCTGCGTCGTATCCAAATTTCACGAAGTTTGCAGATGAATCTAGCAGTAGAGTTGTTGGAGTTTTCGGCGAAACAAGTTCGTTGATTTTCCATTCACAAGTGTAGAAGTTAGATTTACTTTGTTTCGGTGAAAAGGCATAGCCTGAATATGTAGTGCCAAAATCTATGGCGGCGACGAATAATTTACTTTCATCCATGTCAGGAGTGGAAACTTTTCAAGTAACCTGAAGAAGAAACTACTGCATTCTTAAAGAAAAAAATATCAGGATGCATAGAAGATTTATTATCATAATTTTGTTGTAGTTTACTTAGCATACATTTTAATTAGATGTGGTTATAGACGTTAGAGTTGACACAGTTAGAAAAATTGCATGAAGGTAAAAATACAATTCCTTATACACATCATTTAAACTGGGTAAACAATGTTTGTGGTGGTTACGCTAAATACGACGCTAAATGTGCATTTATAGTTCGTTTTAACGAAGAAGCAGATACATTAATGTTGTACTTGTACCAAAAGAATATAACACCCCATGCAGCCCGAAAAAGAGGTTATAGCTACACTTTACATGTACATCCTTAATAACTTTTCCAAACAATACATATAGAGTGAATACAAAATGTAATTATTCATCATTTTATAGTGGCAAAATAAAAAGTTTTGAATCCAGAGTTTCTCTGAATTTCCCAAATAACTATGTGACCCACAGCTGACAGAAAAACAAATATCAGTGGCGGATTCAGGGGAGGTGTTCGGAGTCATATTGTGCATTTGTTTTCAATCCTACGACAGCGTGAAACTGAAAGTGAAATATGTTACGTCTGGATGTTCAAGTAAATTTCTGTTTTTAAACAATCTACATCAATTAAATAAGTCGGAAATCTAAAACTGACAATCAACCGACAAGGCGTAAACATGTTGTTTATATTGTGTATATATGCCCCGTGCAGGTCCGGGTGTTAAAAGAATAGGCCTGCAGCAGCGCTAAGCTTGTCGTATAAGGCGACTAAATAGTGCTCAGAAACCTAGCCGGGGGCTAGGTGCTCTGCCCACAGAGCAACTGGGATGTGTGCCCCAGGTGGTGGAATGGGGTATCCCTGGCGTGTTACATGCTAGGGTTGTCAGGCTATAATACGGAAAACCTGACCGCAAACCATAGTGGTGCACCGTGTTGGGAAAGATGCCATGTTCCTCGCACGTGGTATTCGATAGGAGTAGGAACCTTTGCGCTCCGCCACAGGAGGCTAAATTGCCCGACCTTACCCATCCCCCCTTTTTCCAGTGGCAATCAAAATTTGTCGACCCTATTATCCTTGTGTCCCATCCTTTTTTTTTTCATTTCATGTTCATTTTATCATCCATTTCATGTTCATCGTCTGAATATAGCTGAAATATTGCTGCTCGGACGTTAAACCCCAACCAACAAACAAACAATATATTGTGTATATAACAACTTGAAGATACATGTAATATGCTACTAATTAACATTTGATATCCAGTGAACCTTACGATTACTAAATGCAAAGTTAAATGAATGTTTTAAATGCTTCTCACCATTATTGACGTAATATTTTACCTGATTTGTCCTTTTGGTGTTACATCAGTTAACCAAGGAAGTGAAAAACATCAAAATAAATCTATAAATAGATCTCGACTTCCATAACGACCCAGACCTACTTGCATGATGAACGATTTAATACTTATACAACTTTATTCTGATAAATCAATGTAGGTACAAAGAAATACAGAAAAACAAATTTTGTTTGTTTGTTTGTTTGTTTGTTGGGGTTTAACGCCCGAGCAGCAATATTTCAGCTATATTCAGGGGATGACCATGAAGTGGTGGTAAAATAAACATGAATTGATGATGAAATTAAAAGTGGGATGGGACACAAGGATAATGGGGTCGACAAATTTTGATTGTCACTGGAAATAGGGAGAGGTGGGTAGGGTCGGGCAATTTAGCCTCCTGTGGCGAAGCCCTATCGTTCCTACTCCGGGAGAAGACCACAGTAGGGTTCTTCTACGTGCAAGGAACGTGGCACCTTTCCCAACACGGTGCACCACTATGGTTTGCAGTCAGGTTTTCTGTACTATAGCCTGACAACCCCAGCATGTAACACATCAGGGGTACCCCATTCCACCACATGGGGCACACAATCCAGTTGCTCTGTGGGCAGAGCGCCCTAGCCCCCGGCTAGGGTTCTGAGCACTATTTAGTCGCATTTTACGATGAGCTTAGCGGTCCCGCAGGCCTATTCTTTCGACACCCGGATCTGCACGGGCTGAAAAACAAATTGCATCAAAACATTATTATTTGTACAAGTTGACGTGGAGGGATAAAACATCTTATTCAATATGAATACACAAGTTAAAACAAAATGAAATAATAGGATCCGAAGAAGATAATAAAAAAAACAAAAACAAAAACAAATGTAGGTGGAACGTCAGAGAGAATCCAATATATCATTTGTCTTACGAAAATATATACACAAGTTTTTAGTTTTGACTGTTTCTTCTGATTCATTATTTTCTTGAATTTAACAACATTGTAATTTGTTATGAGTTGCCTATATATGTATTTTTTTCCGATCGTCATTCAATAAAGTGCATTCCATAATATAATGGTATTCATCCCCAATAGTTGTGTTACACAAAGGACATAGTCTTTGATCTCTCTGAAAATTTATCCATCTTCTAGTCTCTACTGGCAGCTTGTGGTTTGTTGTCCTAAATTTTGCTAATGTTACTATGTCTTTATCACTAAGTGTTTCCAGATAATTTTTAAATTCCAAAGATTTTTTGTATATTCGGTAGTTTATGGATTTAGGTGAAGTTTGTATATTTCCAAACCAGGATTGTCTAAACTGATCTTCCAGTCTTCCTTTAATTATTTTCTGTAAGTTCCATGTTTTCTATTCTGGCAAGTCCAGAGATAAGAATAACCGCAAGTATCGAGTATATTTTTAATGTTGTCGAGCCATTTTGATCGGAACGTTGTTTCATGACTTAGAATGTACATGTAACGGAAAATAGCATCACTCAGTTTCGTATCTTTGCCTAATAAGATTTTGGACCAAAATGACACCATCCTGGACTTTATATCGATTTCAATGGGATATTGTACTAGTTCTCCATAGACCATATCACTTGGGGTTGACGGTTTTAAGCGCATGACAAGTTTATAAAAAATTTAATCGTACTCTTTCCAGAATTTCAATGTTTTCAAATCCACAAATATCGCATCCGTAGGTCAAAATTGGTTTCACTATTTTATCGAATAATTCTACTTGGCAGTTTTTGATAAATTATGTATTCTTGCTTTTCTGAATACATCATACATGGCGTTTGTCGCTTTTTGTTCTAGTTTCATTTTGCAGTTTTTAAAACTCCCTGTCCTTGAAAATATAATACCAATATTAATGACATCCATTATTTCAATTCGACTATTTTTGTAGAGGAATATTGGGTAGTTTGTCATCCTTCCTAACTATTTTTGTTTTGTCTGTTGTCAAGTATTCTTCTAAATCATTTAGGTATAACGAAAATAAAAAAGGTGATTGGTTTTCTCCCTGTCTCACTCCAACTTCGAGTTTCTTCTTACTATAATGTAAAATTTCAATAATTGAACGTAATACGAACTGTAGTCCATGGATGAAGAGTTTTCTCTGAATCCGTTTTGGTTTTCATTTAACAGAGAAACGTTGTCAAAATATCTTTGAAAGCGACTATTTAGCATTGACGTAAACATTTTTCCAAAACAGCTTAAGATAGTTATCGGACTAATTCTTTGGGTTATTCCCCTTTATTTTTTGTAAAAACGTTAAATAGTTGCTTGGGCCCATTGTACTGGTTCCGGAATCAAAGATCAAATTAAACAGCTTAACGTAGATGTCAATAAGAAGATGTGCGGATGATTTTAAATATTCGTTCCGTATTTGATCTTCAGAACATGCTTTGTTGTTTTTAAGATTTGTAAGAACTTTTAGTATCACTTCTCTAGTGATTGGACTGCTCAGCTCATTATTTATAATTTTGTTTGCGTTTGCGTCTTGTATTTCTGTCTCGCCATCGTTTTCTGAATCATCACCACTATTTAAGTTCTTGAAGAAGATAACTAGCTTTTCAAATTCAATATTTTGTTGACAGATGTGTTTGTTTCCTTTCAATGTTCTCCAGAATTCTTTTACATTTGATTGTTTGAGGTTATCTATCTTTTCCTTAAAGTAGCTCTGTAAGTTTTCTTTGCTTTATAAATTGTCTTTTTGTACTGTTATTCTGCATCTAATGCTAAGTTCTGGTTGAAAATAGAAAGATGTTTTCTGCGTTTGAGTCTTTGGTATCTTGACCTCGATTCTTTACATTCATGATTAAACCACGATTTATTTCTATTGAGGTTTTGAGAAAAAAACTGTTCGATCTTTTGTGCCAATTTTTTTCTCAACCGGTTCTATCAAAGGCTTGCAATTTTGTCGACAATACAATTTATCTGCTCTTGAGTCCCCATCCTCAAGTTCATCTAATTCTTGATTTATGTTCTCTATATTTGCGAGGTTTAAGTTTTCGAGGAAATTTGTAGTAAGATTGCTGTTCCAGTCCTTTATTTTTCTTGTATTTTCCATAAGAATAATGTTTTTTTCGCTGGAGATTATCATCTTCAGTGCGCTTAACGGTAATTTCTAGAGCGTTATGCACATCGTAGTAGAGGTGCAAAAATTCGAAAATATTCATATCACTTATATTTGGTAAGAATTTAGAACTCCTAATGCAATAGTCAACTACACTTGAACTACGACACGTAAAATGACCGTCCATATCCCCTTTTATTCTACCATTCACGACAAGGAAGTTTTTCCCTTTGCAAAATTGAAGTAATTGGTTGCCAAATTGGTTCTTTATTTTATCCATATTTTTCTCTTTGTTGGGAAACCATATTGTTCTAAGAGTGTGACGGAATTTAGCTGAATGTGGTCCATGTCTGTATTTGACTCAAATTCTGAAATGTAGATAAAGTCGTCTTCCGCTGCTGTTCGTGCATAGAAATCCCCAACAAGAAGAACTTTTTTAAATCTTTGTGATACCTGTAGGTGTTCTGTTTCAATTTCGTTTACCGCATCTATAGAAGAATATGTTGTATACTCTGGTGGAATGTATACGGCACCGGGAAGTATGTCCTCCCCCTTGCATATAGTTTGCGATATTTTGCACCGTAGAACAAATTTACTGTTTTTATCATTTCTATTTTATTATGAAGAGCATTTTTAAAAGCTACCGCTATGCCACCTGATCGTCTTGTAGATATTTGAGTCCTGTTTTTAAAAGGATTCATATTCGTCAAGATTAGTATCATCAAGATCATCTAGCTTTGTTTCCGCTAGGCAGGCAATTTCTGAAGTATTTAGTAATTCGGTAAATTCAGGGCAATTTAATTTTCATTTTAATCCGCAACAATTTAGATTTAAAGTTTTCATAAAAAGGGATTTTTCTGTCACTATTTTTTTTATGAAATCCCTCGACCTGTCCTACATTCTAGTGGTAACTGATTCGTTCTTGATCTCGTCATTCCCGAAAGATTGTCTGATTCTTTTAAATCGACGTTCATTTACTGATTCTGTTTTATCCTTCACTGTGCGATCGATTTTCCCGTTGCTCTTTGTCTTGTTTTCCCGTTGTTGCATTAAGATTTCTCTAAACTCGCTCCATCCATTGATCTATGTCTTGTTTTCTCGTTGTTGCATTAAGATTTCTCTAAACTCGCTCCCTCCATTGCTCTGTGTATTGTTTTCCCGTTGTTGCATTTAGATTTCTCTAAACTCGCTCCCTCCAACTTTAACAAGTTTACACAAGTGTGCAAATCCCATCCCGCTGGTATGAAAGACCTGAGAATACTAAATTTTCGCTCATGCTTCTGCATTTGAGATCAGTTAACTCATCTTTTAATTTGTTTATTTCTTCTTGGTCATTTCTTTCCACTCTAGACGTTAGCTGCGATAATGAATCCTTAATGTCTTGAATTTTACCTACTTGCTTTTCTATTTTATCTATTCTATTTGTTAGTCCTCTAATAGATTTGGGAATTTCTAAAAGAATCTTCCTTACTTTTTTTCATCTTTAAAAGACAGATCAGTTGGTTCCTCACTGGAAGCCATACTTGAAGTTACCTTGGAGTTTGATTGTTCTGAATTGTTACGACGTCGTGGTTCCGTTCAACTTCTATACCTCGAATTCTGATCCCCAAAATTTGCATTACAATCGGAAAAAAATACTGTAAAATGACTTAGAGTTCAGACATGTGGTTCCCTGCCAATTCTGTATGCGGTAGGTCCGGTTTACATAATAAAATAGTCACTTTTGAGCTGGAGAAATTTTCGTGTTGCCTCCTCATCAACGTACCGGAAGTGCAAACCTACCTTATTCAAATAATTATTGGTTCTCCAAAAATATCGTCATTAAACAGGCTATAAAACAGCCTAATTCTTGTAACATTTTGGGTAGGATTACAAAGATAATTAAATTTTTTAAGGTATATATGTATGCACATTTTTTGATCGATTTTGTTTTCAAGTGACTGTCCTAAATTTAGCATTGTAAAATATACTCGGAAAATTACTGATTGCAAGGCTACAAACCACTAATGCTACAATGCTAATTTCACTAAGTTCAATGTGTTATGGAGTTTCTACCTTAAATTCAACCTGAAGAAGACTGCATGTTTACAGTAGGCCTGAAAATGTCATGAAAATGGGGTTTACTACATGTACATGTACCTTGCAGTGCGACACCAGCTCCTAGATGACAGTGGGCTTATAATAGAATGGAAATTCCCCTACCGTGACATTTCACAAAATAGGGGATTCATGAATGCAGAACTCATGAAAATATTTAATTCAGAAAGTTACAGTGACCATTTTATGTAGAAATAAAGAAAATATCATTTCTATCAAAAACAGGCTCACTTGTGCAGATTTGATGTGCACCTTTAATTTCCACAGCAGCATAACACAATTGCAAGCGCACTAAAACTAGTGTAGCACCTTTTTTTAACAGCTCATTGGACTACACATATGCGCTTACATTGGACTACACATATGTGCTTACATTGGACTACACATATGTGCTTACATTGCATGTATTGATCAAACAGTTCATTTATAATCACAAGGACTAAATTACAATTATATGAGGAAATAGGAAAATTTAATTTGAAGATTGTTTCTTAAAGAATGCTGCTAATATCTTCATTAATCTTATTCATTTATTCATTCATATATTTATTTCTTCATTAATTAATGTCTAAATATACATATCATATCACATACTAAAAAATGCAATATCATGTAATCACTATTCAAAAAGAGGTGATAAAAAAGTACATTCAAATACAGTTTGTCGATCACACGTCGTTCATTAAAAGAGAATCAGTTTTGTCGATAGGTTAAACTTTGCAACACCTTGTGCAACATGCGAGTGGCAAAGATGAACAAAGTATGTGTAAGCCTCGTTTTCAAAACCAAATGTAAGTTCAAGGCTGACGACCTAAAGGAATTTGGAATAATATTCACAATTTGCAGTTAAAAAAAACTCTATTATTGCCTCCTTCCATATTTCTGGAGAAAAAAAAGCTTTCTTTTATGTATGGAACTCATGGAACACCATTTACAGCAAAATACACATTTTTTTCAAATCTATGCTTAGATGCGAATAATTGGCAGAATACGGAATCGTTTCACCAATAATATGCCATGAAAAATCAAATTTTTTTTCTCTATATTATTTATCGAAAATTGAACTGTACATGGCTTAGTTGCATTATGAAGGTAAAGCGCCCCCTTTTGAGAGAATTAAAAACAAATATCTTAAAAATTTGTACATGTAGTGCCATCGGTGACCTTGTAAAACACACTAAGTTATCAGCAAGTGCTGGAGCAATCTATTAAGATTGAAAATGTCCATACTTCTATTACACGTTTCGATTTCATAGATTAAATCAGTTATAGACACGGAATAAAGTAAGCCAGAGAGAACATTACCTTGCCTTACTGCTTCTAAAACAGGAAAATTATTTGATTGATGCTTGTTAACTACACAAACACTTTGTGGACTTAAATGTAAATCATTAACAATTATCAACAGTTTACCTTTAACACCATACTTATGTAATATTTACATGAATCTTCGTCTCCATACAGTGTCAAAAACCTCCTGACTATCAAGAAAGTTAACAAAAGTTTTACTATATGTAGTTTGTTATTATGAAAAAAAAAGTTTCTTGGAGGTTTCCTCTGGAAACCTTGTTGTTGGGGGGTTTGGAGAGGGGGTCTTTTCCAAAATATTGATTAAGCGATTTTTAATCACTTGTTTCAATACTTTTGATTTGATTGGCAAAAGAGTGCTAAGTTAGAAACTATCAGGGTTCGTTTTCAGCTTATTATTTCTTCTATGCAGTGGAATGAGTAGTTTAGACTCCCGATCGAGAGGAACACTATCTTTCTGGATAATCAAATTGAAAACGAAGTAAGCCAACGTATTACTATTTCACATTCTGTAGTACTTCTTCCTGCTAAAGCGTCAGGATCAGATGTACATCTTTCTAGGATGTTAAGATTATCACTTTCTATGTATATATCTATATAGCTATTGAAATTACTGTGTTTTTTTTTGTATACATGTTCTTGAAATAGTCCAACACAAACGTTTTCATTATGATGGATTTCTGAGTAAATTTGGGCTTTCGTATATATATATATATATATATATAAAAGAGTTAAAAGACATCCCTCGAGGTCGACCTTCTTCTACCCAAATTCTTGGCATTGTTCTTTCATTTCTATGCGCCTCCTGTACTTCTGAGTTCCAATTTGATTTTGTGTGCTGATTGTATTTTTATTTTGGTTGCGTACTGTCAGCAGCTAATTGTAGGGTGTGGATCGATTCAGTGTTAATGTCAGCTACATGTATATGAACCATAATCCATGTTAATTATAATCTGTAGTAACGGTATATCTACACTGTTTTTGTAAGTGTCAGTTCATTTTTTATCTATTTTTTTTTATTTATTTATCAAAAATTGTTCACAAAAAATATTTACAAATGTATATCTAAATTACAAAAATATGTTACAATTTTTATACCATCTCTACAACAAAAACTTACACGTATCTGCTGGAAATCCAAGAATGAACTTTAGAAAATATATATACATGTCTGAACATGTATGCCATAGTATTCATATGCAGCCTCATTTTAACACATGCAATTATTTATTGGGACACATGTAATATAAAGTCAATGACCCTTCATCTGATAAGAACAGTGATTGTTATGTAACGTATTTAAATGTGTTCATTATTGTTTCAATCATTTTTATCATATTTATCGTTAATCAAAAGTAAAGGTTTTGATTTGATTATTTGGTACAATCAATATATAGATGTTTTTCGTTTTCACTTCCGTCTACGGGGCGCCGAATGGGACATGACCTTTTTGTAAACAAAATCAATTTTGTGTCACAAAAATCAATTTTGTGAGACGAAATTCAATTTTGTGTCACAAAAGTTCATTCTGTGTCACAAAATTTAATTCTATGTCACAAAATTAAATTCTGTGAGACAAAATTCAATATTGTGTCAGAAAATGCAAATTAGTTTACAGAATCCTTTGGATATGCAAATGAATTCAAAATGTGCAGCATCATGTACATTTGTATTACAAACTTAAAGCAATCATCGCAATACAGTGGATAAGGTACGAATGTGCTCGGTTATAATAAAGCACATACGGTTCCTGTATGGGAGAGTAATCAAGGTTATTGCGCTATAATGTTAAAATTGTCTATATCATTATTATGTTGATGGCTCTCATACATATATTTCAAAGCAAATTCTTGAAAATGAGATATTTTTTTTTTGCAAATTGAATGAGTGTGAACACTTTCTTTATGGTCTTAAATTATGGTTTAAAACGTTAAAATTGTCAAAATAGGCAGCATATGTTTGGCTGTGATTTCAGTTCAATTACTTAAAAATGACACATTTCTGCATATAAGGATACGAACAGTTTTGATTTCAATAATGATCTAAAATTCTTGTATAAAATATTAAAAACGACAATATTGTTATCCTTTTCGAGGTTGCGACGAACGATATATTTCTGCCAATTGAAAGCTAAGGGAATAAACATTTTATTACTTTTTTAAATGGTCTTGTTATTATTGCTTGATGTGTTTAATTTGTCAATATTCAAATCATACGAGTGTCTCCGACACAAAATTATATCAGTATAAATTTTGAGAAAAAAAAATTTACGTTTAGAAATCGTATGAGCGCGAACATTTTCAATCAATAACAAATGTACTTCCGGTTAATATTTAAAAAATGTCAATGAATAATGAACTGCGACACCTGTAATAATTAAAAATTACTGTAAAACAATATTGTTTAAAACTTATTTTAATTGTTGTCATAGAATTATGATATGTACGTTGCTTACGAAAAAAGGCAGAACAATTTGTTTGATTGACCAATCAAAATTATTCCCTCGCCCCATTCCCCTATTCATTGACCCCATTCCCAATGCCAAATTACCCATTTTGCCCAGTCCCCCATCCCCCATTCAACATTGCCCCATCCCCAATTCCCCATTGTCCTATTCCCCATGCCCCATACCCCATAAAATGGGAAATTTCTGGAACAGGGTTATGTTGCTACAAGATTGAAGTAATCACTACAGAAGTTTTATGGTCGTCATCATGAACTCGTGGATCGTTATGGTGTATCCATCAGCACCACGAAAACTGATTTATTCAACGGGTCATAGTTTTCCTTTCCTCGTTTGTCTACCCCGGACTTGACTTTTTGTGAGCAACTCCGCGGGTGTTTCTAGAAAAGCAGAGGACGCTTACCCAACCAGTGCACCTGGTCCATGCTCCCAGTTTTTAGTGGAGTTCGAGTTGCTCATTTACTTTTGTTACTATGTATGTATGATTTTAGTTACTTTATGTTCTTTGTTGTGTATGTCTGTTTTCCATGTCTAGTCTTTGTCCCTGGATTACATTCTTTTGATTACCGCTATAACCTTGGTTCCCTTGATTACTCTTTGATAAAATATTTAATTTACTTTTTCTTTTCGGAATGGGGAAAGGCATTTGACAACGGGAAATAAGTCGATGCTAAGGGGGATGGAGCAATGGGGAATGGTGCTATAGGGAATAAGGTAATAGGGCAATGGGGGATGGGGCAATGGGGTATGGGGCAAGTGGGAAGTTTATCCCATTTAGGGACTGTAAGTGAAACAAATATCGGATATTGTAATCGTATACATAACCCACTGTGTCACTTGTTCTTGAATATAAAGATAGAGCATTTGTAAACAAAAGGGAAATATGGAAAGTATTTTCTAATATTAAAAAAATGATTTGTTAATATTACATTCAAGTTCATTTTCTAATATTACAAATGAGATTTTTTATATCACAAAACACTTTTTTGATATTAAAAAAAATATTTTTAATATTAAAAATTCAATTGAATTTCTAATATTAAAAATTCAATTGAATTTCTAATATTAAAAACAATTTTTTAAATATTAGAAATTGATTTTCTAATATTAGAAGATGGGTTTGTTGTATTCAATTACGATTTTTTAATATTAGAAAATAATTTTGTAATATTAAAAGATGTGACTGATTTTGCAAAGTGATTTTCTAATATTACAAATTCATTTTCTAATCATTTACAAATTCAGTGTGTGATGTTTTGTAATATTACTAAATCGGGAATTTGTAATATTAGAAAACTAATTTTTCATACTACAAAATGAATTTCTAATATTAAAAAATGTTTTCTGATATTTAAAAAATGTTTTCTGATATTTAAAAAATGTTTTCTGATATTAAAAAAATGATTTTGTGATATCAAAAAGACTTACTATGTTTTCTGATTCTACACAATAAGTATTGTCTAATACATGTATTAAAAAAATGATTTTTCAATATTACAAATTAGATTTCTAATATCACAAAACACTGTTTTAATATTAAAAATCGATTTTATTTCTAATATCAAAAATCGGCTTTTTAATATTAGAAATTAGATTTGTCATATTGTACGAATTTCTAATACAGAATTGAAAATTTGTAGTATTTATAAATTTTGTTAATCAAAATTCATTTTTGTTAAACGAAATTCACTTTTGTCTGTACAAAATTGAATTTTGAGTACAAAACCACTAGAGTCCCATTCGGCGCCCCGTACCGTCATGTTCTCTTTCAAACATACATGTAATGTACTATAATACCAGCCTATGCAATGCCCTTTGTGTAATTCTCAAGAAGTTGCAAATGAATATCATTTATTTCTTAAAATAACAATGAGTTAAATAAGAGTTAATAAGTTATTAAACTCTAAACCCGTCTTCCATCAAGATGCAGGGTTTAGGGTTTTAAATTAATATCCATTTTTTAACAAATATTTTTTTAAGGTTATGTATATTTTTAGGGAAACGAGAAAAAATTGTTTTCACGTTTTGACATATATGCATTTGTTGATTTTTATTCAAGCTATTGATATCTATGTCTTCTTTCTTACTGTCTGCCACATTGTTATATATTTGTTTATAAATTGCTCTTGTAGCACTTAATTGTGCCTGAGTGAGCAAAATAAACTTGTCTTTTCTTGATTCGTGTATGCAGGGCCGGCTCCAGACACTTTGAAAAGGAGGGGCGTCAGCCCAGATTCCTCAAAAAAGGGAGGTTGCGAGGACATGATTTGCCATTTGGTTTAGTTTTTTTTTAATTCAAGGAGTTGCATCTGAATTTGTATGAGATTCTTGGACATAAAAATTGGTTCCGTTTTGTCATTTTTGACGGAAAACATTGAACTGTGGTCTACGGAATTAAAGATATCGTATTGGTAGTTGCCATATCTTATGATATGTCAGAGTTGGTTGTCCATATACATTATATTACAATACAATGTACACACAAAAAGCCTAAGAAGATGTAACCTTGCTTGACACCCGATTTGTTATTAAAACGATTGGTAGCACTAGCTGCATTCAAACTAATACACAATGGTTTGCTATATATACAATGTATGTTTAACCATTTTAATGAATTTATCTGGTACATGTATTTCTAATTTTTTTTTGTATGGTATACAATTTCATGGTGCGCGTTTTCGAAATTTAGAGTTTATAAAGTACATATAAAAATTCAACTGGATAGGAGTAATTTATTCTAATAAATGCAAACATAAAGTTGTTCAAGACATTGTCATTCTAACATTATATAATACTATGATAGTTAGGCGCAGAATAATGGTATCACACAGGTTGCATTTGAACAGTATCGAAGTAGTCATTGTTGTCTCCCAATTTCTTAATGGTAAAATCACAAGCACAATCACTTCCTTGGCACCTTTTGTTTCAATCAGCAAGATGCAAATGTATCTGTACAATTCTATCTGGACCAAATTCCTTAAAGGTCAAAGTCACAAACCATAAAATTAAACCCAGCCTTTCTTTGGGTATATAGCACCTTATGCAAAATTTACAGGACCAAATTACCCTGGTGTGATCACCCCCCCCCCCCCCAACCCTTAAAAATCTGGCCACTGCGGAAAATCATTACTCAATACTCAACCAAACACGCCAATAAATCAGCCCAAAAAGATTCAATTCCCTTATCAAAACGGAAATAAAGAAACCGAATAAAAATTACACAAATGTACAAACCAAGGACTACTAGTAGTACATGTACAACAATATTCGTTAAAAATGAAATAATTGGGATTTCTTTTATTTTCAAAGGTGCTAAGCTTTTTATGTTTTGTACATAGTACAAGTACATTTTTATGTTTTGTACATTGTACAAGTACATTTTTCAGCTAGTGCTTTGTTCATACTAGTGATTTACAAGGACAAACTTGGAAATCAATTAATATTTTAAGAGTTAGCAGTTGCTTGTTTGATCAAATTAAAAGAAATATGATATATTTCCTGAAGCCGTCAGATGTGATATTCCTAATCAAAAAATACCATAAAGTATTTCTTTTACTGAAGCATACATACATGTACGCTAAGGATTTTGACCAGAATGAAGTGTCAAATCAAGAATCGTTTTCGGTAGGTAAAGTGCAGAATTTATCTAGAGAGCCATTAGTATGACTGAAACTCTCTTGATACGAATTAAAGAAAGCAGAGACTTACGGCCACACGACAATACATGAATTAATGTATGTGTTTTATCCTAACTTAGATGTTTGCCAAAAGTGTCACAAAAAAACACGTTTTCTCAACCAGTTGCATACTTAAAAGTCTTATGTTTTGATATAATCCGAGTTTATTATAGGTTAACATTCTTTTCGATTTAATTCGATGGAAAAGTAAAACAAGGTGTCAGAAATTAAATTTCAATATTTCAGAAGTTAAATTGGGTTTCAAATGTTTTTCCTGTTTTTAAATCTCTAGCAGTAAACAAGAGTTCAGTATCTCCAAATATCAGCGATTCTTCTACTTCTAATTTCTCACCGGGTCGTAAATTTGGTAAATCGACAACCAATTTCCCTAAACGCTGGCAAGTCGGGTCTGTGACAAATTTCGGGTTCTTGTCATTAGATATATAAACCGCAAGTTCTAAAGTTTTCTCATCCGGTTTAAGAACCTCAAAAACTTGCGACTTTCGAGTACCAGGTTCTAGTTTAACTCCTCTCTCTACAAATTTGTAAAATACGTCCTTACATCTGTCTTCGCCGTTGATCCTCACCTTTTTGGATTTAGGATACAAATCGGGGTCAAAGTCTGGCCAACTTTGAATGCCGTAAGTCTTTCTCAAAACTCTCTTACTTATTTTGTCCGGTTGGTTTCCATATCTGACGGCACCCTTTAAAACAGCCAATCCAGCTTCATCTGGTATGATTATTTTCTTATATTTTCCGAACTTGTTTATTATGGCATGCTGAACAAGATCACATTCCGAAAATCCGCCGACCAATATCATGTGTTTGGTGTTGGTTAATTCTTGTTTCTTAAATAAGCCATCTAAATGTTTTAATAATTTGTCAATAACATTTTGGAAAAGTCGTCTAAAAGCCTCTGGTTTTATATGTAGGTGTTGAGGAGCGGTAAATGACACAAAGTCTTTATATTTGGATGCTTTGATGGTTTTATCGACGTTCTTGTGATCTCCATATTGTTTAACAGCGTCAATCAGACCTTGAGGTAGAGTCAATACTATATCAGTTTCATCCTGTTTAGAGTGTTGAACTTTAATTGACCTTTTCTTGACCTCAAATCCATAAATTATGTCCGTGTAATCTTCTAGGTCTTCTTCTTTTAGCTTTTGTAGCACCTTTGATCCAAATATGTCTTCTAAGAATTCTATATACTGGTCATCTACAGCCGTTCCTCCCCAAGGCCCCCCACTTGGTTGGACAACTTCCTCGAGTGTATCTTCATCAATCATCTCATGTACAGTAATGTCGGCAGTTCCACCTGCGAATACAAAGTGCATTCCAGTATAAAAGAAGGGTCGTTTTGCTTTCTTGAGATATGTGTAAATGACGACTGGCTTATAGATAGTTTGTCATGGCAGAAGTCCAACCAAAGATTACACAATGTTAACACTACATACAAAATGGACACCAAAGATTACACAATGTTAACACTACATACAAAATGGACACCAAAGATTACACAAAGTTAACACTACATACAAAATGGACACCAAAGATTACACAATGTTAACACTACATACAAAATGGACACCAAAGATTACACAATGTTAACACTACATACAAAATGGACTTCGCATATTAACAGCTGTTACGTCTTGCAGCAAGTTGACAAATTTAAATATTATCAACCACGTAAAGAGATATACTTAAGTCAAGTTGGCAATATACTTTATATATTATAGAATATTACTTTATATAATTTACATACAAGTAAAACGAACTAGCGTTGAGTGATACTACTAAATATCAAGGGACATTAAAGAAAAATTATCAAGAGAGTTAATATACATTCATTCTTCAAACAAGAAGCAGCTTTTTTATCGTCTCTTCCGTTCTTGTTAATGAACATTTAGTTATCAGTCATAGAGGAATTGATATCTAGTCTAAGATTAGAAACCGGGGAAGAAATTTTTTGATAGGTATTTTGTTTCGTATTAATTTTTGTTTGGGTTTCATATTTCTGGTCGAGCGTTGCCTTGGTTTGTACTAAGCAGCCGATGAGTCCATAAGGGTCGAGATAGGATATGTGTGTGTGTGAGTCTAGTCTGGCATCCAAAATAGTTTCCTGTTAAAGCGTCTATATAACCTTCAGACAACCATATTTACTACTAGGGAGGTTGTTCATATCCCTCATCCCTCACCTTTACATTGTACTTCATTAAACATATATTAATGCTTCTATAATTACTCAGTTTACCTCGAAGATCAACCACATGCTTCTATAATTACTCAGTTTACCTTGAAGATCAACCACATGCTTCTATAATTACTTAGTTTACCTCCAAGGTCAACCACATGCTCCTACAATTACTTAGTTTACCTCCAAGGTCAACCACTACGTATTTGGTTCCGACTTTTATTGACTGTGTAAAAGTGTCAGACTCTCTCTCTGTTTTTAGTTCCTGACAAAATATGGACGCAGCTTCCGGTTCCAATGCAATGATTAGACTGTCCTTTTCAATACCTGCCTTAATAAGAAAAGAAATGACAAAAGTTGTTAGTTTATAATAAACTTTACTGTCAACGCGCAACTGCTTATTTCTTATTTTGTGAGCAATGCAATTTCTGTAAGAATATAAATGCAAATATAACTTTGCACCTGCCTTGTAGTGTGCGGATTTCCTCATCATTAATTTACGATCAGTAAGTGGCCTTGAGCTGACATTTTTCATCCCGGTGGGGTTGTTGTCTCTTTGACATATTCACTTTCTTTTCCAACATGCTGAAGAGAATGGCATATTAGCACTTGTTTTTCTTGTAATGGGAAAATATTTGTTGCTTTCCATTGATGAGTAATTACATATTTTGGCTCAAATTTGGAATATTTATTTTCTAAATAATCCCACCCCATCCCCCTCGTCAGTATAGAAATGGTTAGTACCTTACTTGAGGATTTGTTTTTGATATTTTGTTGTTATTTTAGGCATTGGTTAGCTACGCGTTTGTTTTGATTTTCCATATTTTTGTACCCTTGTAAATGAAGAATAACATTTGTATAATGCAGTAAATACACATGTAAGAAAAGCATGAGTTGCCTCGCCGAAGTCATGCTTAAAGTTGATAGATATTTTTAATTCACATCTTACTTCCAATGCAGCATCTCTCATGAAAAATTTGGCCTTATCTTCCCAGATAGCAGGAACTGTAATCACATACTGAATGTCTTTCTCTTCAGTTCCTGCCAGAGTTTTATTTAAACTATTTAAAATTTCTTGACGCAAGTAATAGATTGATTCTGCAAAAATGAAAATGGCTGGTAATGTCTTTCCAGTCTCATCTTTAAGCTTGACATCTAATGAAATATTCTGAAAGAAAACAAATTGAATTCAAATCTGTATGATTTTACAACAAGACAACTATCTATTCAACACTTTGTATATTATCTTAACATAAATGAATCTCGTATAAATTAGAACATAAAGCAAGTTCGTTGGCATCGTACCACAGAACTTACATGTACTTAATATATGAATCGAATGGTTAATGAAAATGTAAAATATTTATGAAATACAATAGCCAGGCTGCTTTTCCTACAATATTCAACTTTAAATTAACAAATTCAATATCTACATGAATCTACTACATAAACTATGTACTGTCTTGATATTTAAACTTATGTCCCCTTACACTGAATATGTACAGTACACGAATATAGCACAGTCTGTTTGCCAAAAGAAACTAAATTTACAAGTATTTCTTATACGCATGATTGCATGATCTTGGTGGGTATGTTCATAGCTCATTTTAGTAACGAATTTCGCCGGTACATGTAACTTTAACTAAAATAAGATACATATATATATAGATAATTGTAACGTACTGCAACTGGAGTTTTAAATCTATGATTTACCTCATTGTGCAGTAACATTTTGAATCGCCGAAAATAATAATATTTATCGGTTTCTTCATCGGGTAAAATGGAACTCAGATATTTAGTCTCTGCGTCGAAACCAAAAGCTGAAAAACAAATCCCATGTCTTTCCTCTTCACTCAAAACCTTTGGGATCTTCGTGCCTTTATTTTCTTTATCTCCTTTAAGCGATTTGATGGAATTACTTTCTTTATTTTCTTCCACTACTCTCTTTCCCTTTTTTAGAAGGATACATGTAGGTGCCTTGAGTGAGGTCAAATCACCACGTTTCCATTCACATGTGTAAATTTTTGTAGAATCCTTAACATGTTGAGTTGAGAAAGCATACCCTGAATATGTAGTTCCGAAGTCAATCGCTGCTACAAAAAGTTTTCCAGAGGGCATGTTACCATTCCATGTGACAGATTAATCCTGTAGGTGAGAAAGAACCACAGATGTCAGAATCAAGTAAACTTATTAACTGGCATGTCAAGTCATCCCATTATTAAAGACATACTGTAAACTATAAAAGTATCAAACTGGATGTTTCAACCCCCGCACAGCAACAAACATTCGTTCCCGTTCTTACGAACCGCTGCTGTAAACCCTTTCGAAATTCTCGGACATCCGACAATCTAACAAAGTCATCCGACAATCTAACAATGTCGCGTAAAGTCATTCGTTTTATCCTGCAGACATCGCAAGAATCTTTCAATTTCTATAAGGTTTACCGGCTTTATTATCTGAAACAGATCATTGTATCTTAAAATTACGACAATATAACAAACAGTTTGGACAGGGAGCTAGCTACACTTCATCTGTTTGGCAGATTGGGCCATCTACAGTCTAAAGTGTGTGTGTAGGAGTTAGCATTGGAATCGGAATGTTTTGTGTTGGGATTCTGCTGATCTTAGATCATTTGACATTTAAAAAAAATCATAACTTATAAAAAGCCTTAATGTTTGCATTTTATTTTTTAAGGGTTAGCAATAACGTATAATAGTATGCTCCAAAGTATACGTCAATGACATCAGCTACACGAATATTGTAGTTATATCTGAATGTAAAGATAACGTGTTTTTGTGGTCATGTTTTTTAATACAAGTTGTAAAGATCCGCGCGAAAGAGTCATAGAAAAAGAAACTTACTTTTAATGAATTGTGAATGCGAGATCTCTAATGTTCCTCAGGCTTCAGTATAAGCTCAAAACACTGACTGATATATGACCAGACTGGAATGTGCTCAAGGAAGTTAATTGTGTCAAGGGGAATAACACGAACCTCACAACGATCTGAATTAGATTTAAATAGAACCGATTACTTCGACGGAAAAGGGAAGGCTAAAAATAATACGAGTACCTGCATATTCATTTTAAACTTCAAGTATTATTGTGCGAGTATGAATAATACGGGTTATGTTGTTGATCGCGAAGTTACGTGTACATGTACAAATGTACATGAACCAATGATGTTCGTTTGTAGGTTTGTAATCCAATTCTTGCCAATCGTTTGAAATTTCGTAATTATATGGCGTGTGCTTTATCAGAGCATAATTTGCTTAGAATATGAGGTGGTAAATATTTACCAGCAATTATTCATTTCGAACTCAGTAGCACGAAGAGTCCTTCAGTACGAGTTATTTTCAGTCTCCAAGACTGCCTAGGTTTCATCAGTTCGGTATTTTTTCAGTCTCCGAGACCAGGCGCCCAAGAACGGACGTGTCGGACGTACGCCCCCCCCCCCCCCCCCCCCCCCCCCCCCCCCGAATTGAAAAAAAAAGCTTTTGTTCTTGCATAGTATTTTGATTTTTCATAAATTTTACCAAAAAAACTCTTTCATCCTATTTACACCCCCTCTAACCTGAGGTCCTGTATCCGCTCCTGGAGACTGCCTAGGTTTCATCAGTTCGGTATTTTTTTCAGTCTCCGAGACCGGTTTCATCAGTTCGGTATTTTTTCAGCCTCTGAGACTGCCTACAGATGCAATTACTTCTAACCTCTCTTCGATTTGCTGTCATAGAACAGTTCTAATCTGTCAGAAACTGTCCAGACCCATGACACACCTTGTCAGACTCTGTCAGGACTTGAGACAATCTCTATCATAAACTGTCCTGGGTCCTGACACCGCTCTGTCAGGAACTGTTCTACGTAGAACAGTTTCTATTACTGAAGAGTTTCTAACGATAACAGTTCCTGACAGATCCTGACAGATTATAATTAAAGTACTCTTCTAAATTACGTCATTTAGAACTGTTCACCAGAAGACACGTATCGTAATGCCAGTCGTAAAGGTTCACCGAATTTCAGTTTATCTGAGACAGAGGATCGATAATTTACGAGAAGGCGGAACATCATATGTGGAAATTGCCAAGATTTTAGTAGATTCTGAGAGAGTATCTATTTCAAGAGAGGCTATTGGCCAATTTTATCACCCAATACGTTCTCATGTCCATGGCCATTCCAGATTCGTTACTTCGAAAATTGCGAGGAACTTGTTCGTGTGACGGTGCAATGATTTTTTGCTACTTCGTCGAGCGCTCTCTTTCCTAATATCCGCCATCGTTTATATGTACTATGAAAGTCGCAAAGCGAAGATGGTATAACTTCTGCGTTTACAGTGTACATGTACATGAAGATATAAATATTTGAGATAAAACGACAATTTCAATCTGAATTGCTATTTCTAAATCACGACACACAGACACGATCTTCTTTTTTGATCAATTTTCATTTTTTTAATCAAACTTCCTGTTCTAAATGACGTCACGCAGAATATAGATTTATTGTCAGGAACTGTCCAGGGGTTTGACAGTTTAGAACAATTTTTCGTATTTCTTTGTCTCGACCCAGAACAGTTTCTGTCAGGGAATAGGACAAAGTGTGTGATGACCCAGGACAGCCTCTGTCAGACCCTGTCAGGATTTCTTTTCTAACCGCTGTCATAGAACAGTTTTCCTGACAGATTCTGACAGATTTTAAGAGAGGTTAGAAGTGATCGCATCTGTAGGTTTCATCAGTGACCCCCCCCTTTTTCTGCTTCATAATAAAACTTAAAATATATTGAACTATAATTCAAATAGAAAATAGAACACATTACAAAACAAATAGAATTATTGCATACACAAATATTTCATAGACTGAAAATATATGTAACCAAAGGTTACGTTCTTGGAATACTTAGGTCATTAGTTGACAATATCGCAATACAGACCACAGATGCATCATGTTTTATATAAATCATTTACAAATTATACAAAACAAAATACCTATTTCAGTTCAACCTAAACCTTGGAAGTCAATAGCATACCAGCTGGTATACCAGTCTGCAGACAATGATAATTATTATAAACAAGTGTTCCAAATAGTAATCAACTACATGTACTCTCTGGTTTTTGTGTAATAACTTTAGTTATACCGGCAGTTGACCTATTTTAATGAAACTAAGTTTTCCACGCTGGTAGTGGGATATTAACTGTTTTTGCCCTCTCTGTCCATCATAAATCTTGTAAGAACAAATCCTCTGGAAGAACTGAACCGAATTTCATGACATTTAGTATTCCATAAGCAGGTCGTATGTACATGTAGTTGTGCATTTGATCTTAGTACTATATTCTAAATGGCGGATCCAGAGGGATGAAGGGGGTATGTTGCACCCTTTTCATTGGATAACTTGTCATGTGTAAAACTGACATGTAAAATGGCAAATAATGTCCTGGCACCCCCTTTTTCTGTTTAATCTCGACTTGAACGCTTTCTTTTCAAAGTGTCTGGATCCGGTCCTGATTCTGTTGGGGTTGAGCCCGGCTTTTGAACGTAGAAAAAAAATGTCACAAAATGTTTCGAAGCAGGAAGAGAGCGTTCATTTAATACAAAGTTGTTTCATGGCAACATTACTATTTAATATGAAGTCACAGGCCAATACCATACCGGCCAAAACGTAAACTATGTCCACATTGGTCCCTTACGCTCAGGGAGTTGTATCATTCTACAATTGTTGATTTCACTTTAATCACTTATATTTCATGTCATTTATTGTTTTAATCATTTATTATTTAATCAGTTTATCAGTATTTTAATAGGTTTTTATATTTGTCTTTGCTGATTAACTTCTGTCTGAATTCCAGTCATTTAATTTATTTGTCTTACATGTATTAAAGTTGATGCATTTTTTATCAGTTTACTATAAAGTTGATGGATAAAACGCCCTTTTTAAGAGCTGAAACTAATACATATATATTGCTCATCTACAATGTATATAAGTTTGATTTAAATAACATTGTTTACAGAACTACATATAAGAATTATCTATCAAGTATTCGAAAATTCTGAAAGGGTAATCAAGGGAACCAATGTTACAGCGGTAACCAAAAGAATGCAATCCAAGGACAAAGACCAGACAAGGAAACAGACATACACAACAAAGAACATAAAGTAACTAAAATCATACATACAAAGTAACAAAAGTAAATGAGCAACTCGGACTCCACTAAAAAACTGGGAGCATGGACCAGGTGCTCCGGTAGGGTAAGCGTCCTCTGCTTTTCTAGAAACACCCGCGGAGTTGCTCATAAAAAGTCAAGTCCGGGGTAGACAAACGAGGAAAGGAAAACTATGACCCGTTGAATAAATCAGTTTTCATAGTGCAGATTAAAGGAGTTTATCAATTTCAATTGAATTATTACGCAAAAAGCCACCTTTATACTTGTATATACACATACCTCTGTTTTTCTTTACCAATCAGTTATGGTTTTTAACATCCAAAATTATAAAACATTTATAAAACAAGAATGGCTGTTAGGAGCGGATCCAGGGATAGAATTACATACCGAGCGAAGCAAGAGAAATCGTGTAAAAATCGTGAAAAATCAATATTTCATGCATGCAAAAATAACATTGTTTTCAAAATTTTTGGGTGCGCACTCGCCTGAATCCGCGTCTGAATGGAACTAAACCAAACAAGCTTCATTAAATTATATAAATACACTTTATTTTGTGAATTTGTGACACATGATACACGTAGATGTATTGTAAAATGGGAGACAAGAGGCAACAGAACGGTGAAACATTTTCTGGCATAAATGATTTATTTGTATCACATGATAAAAAATCAGATATGCTATATCCCCCTTTCAAAGGTTGTTTATTATTCATTCACCCCTTACTTTTTAGCCGGCCACACATGGAGATAAATAACGACCGGTCACATACACGTAGAAGCTAATACTTTTTTGTTTTTGTTTTTTTTTATTTATAATTAAGTTATCTCCCATTGCTTTTATGTTTCTAATTTACTTCCTCCTTAGGTAAGATACGAGGTCGTTACTTTATTTACACATTATCTACATATTAGTTATTAGTTTAACAAGTTCAGTTCTCAGTAATACATTTTTAACGTTACATAAGTTATGAGTATCCAAGCATTACTATCAAATTGCTTATATAATACATGTAGCATATAAATAAATTTTCTAATCATAATATATATAAGTACCGTACGTTACAGTTTACAGCCATTTTCAATATTGTTATTGTAAGTTACAAAAAAAATAATTATTATTATTTGAAAATAACGATTTTCTCATACACTGATTAATTACAATGTAAGCTTTTAAAATAATAAAAACGTACTATACCGATAAAATAATCAAAGTACTCATGTACTGAATCAATTTATATCGATTGTTTGAATTTTTACGCCTGAAATAATCGTCAAATTGCATTCTGATCACGAAGGACATTACAAAAAGAACACACCAATTGCATAATGCATTGAAGTAGTGCCACTTTAACGTAATATTCAGGTTTGATGATGGTAAATACATGTAACACCTATATAAATGAACACAAAACTCTCCAACATACTGCGTAATTGAACTACAAACTACTAGTTGGCCTTTTCCGGTTTCTAAATATTTTCAAGCCGAATTTCAATTTATCGTCCTCCAGGTCGAAACTGTCTGTCAAATCAACAAAATTTACCCCCCCCCCACAATCATTGAAATAAATCATGTCCTTAGATACATGTCCCTGTCCATTAGCTACATTTCTCGGTTGGTGAGCTTTATAGCTCTAGTGCTACAAGTTATCGCATAGACAGCTATGCGTCATTTAAAGTGCTTAGTTTCTTAGGCATCTAGTTCCAGACACACGTACATTAACATAAACGCCAAAGTCTAAGAATACAATTTCAATAATTATGTATGTTGCAGACAACTCTAGCCATGCACTGGAGCACCGGCAGCTCTATAATCTTGCTCCATTACACATGGCCAAAATAGCCCAATAGAAGGATTATTAAAAGAAGCAATATCAATAGACCACAGACTGACACCATTCCCGATAAATTCATCATCGAAATTCCTATACCATCGTTTAAGCAAAATTTATTTTTTTATTTGTCATCCCCGGGCTTCCGATGTCACGAGGCGGAAACCGTAATAAAAATACACGACACTGTGCATGATGGTTTCGGTAATTGTGCTACTCTTTTTTAAAAAAACTTGGCAAAAAATGAGTGGCAAATGATAGCATGGAACCCCTTTCATTATATAGGTTTCTTGATCGGAACCACTGCCCTCTTTTTGTAAGTATATTTGAATCCAAGGGCCTGGATGAAATATCAGAATGTAGATCCAGCATTTTGACTATTTATAGTCTCGCAGGGTGTTCATTTCTATCTATAGTATGCGTCTAAAAATAAATAGAAAAACTTGAATATATTGACAGTGAACGACTGATTGCATAGGAATAAACTGGTACTGATAAGAGATTAGAGGTCAACTATTTTTAATTGGATCGTTGATAATATATATGTACAATCCTAATTAATCAACATTGTTAAGTTCTCAGAAAAGGTTGTTTATTGAGTTTTTATTGGCGTAAATAACATGGAATTAAATTTTATATATTAGAAATACCTATAAAATGGACCTATCTATCTGCATTTGAACATAACTGGGGTATGCCAATTGGACTATTTTATTGCGGTAGTGTAAGATAATTGCAGATGCTATCAGGCTTTACAAATCTAAAGGCTCTGGCGATTGCTATATCAATTCTGATCTTCGATCTAAATTGATAATATGGAAACTGTAATAATTTTCCCTTTCCCAACTTTCTGTTCATTAGTTTTGTGTTTGATTTAAATGATCTGTCGACACACAACAGATGCAAACCAATTAATTTGAACAGTCTTCATTCGTAAATTGTGTCTTATTTTTGCATTTTTGCGTTTTTTAATGCTTTGTGTATTTTAACACATAGCGATAAATATAAAAGGCAGTTTTCTCAAGATACATGTACAAACAAAAATGCACACCAAAGCTGAATTACGGGTTCTATAATAATATATAGTGAAACAAAACTTCGGCTGCTTGTTTTACAAGTTACGTTTTTAATTCTTCTAGAAATACAGAAAGTCAGGAGATGGAAACATGGAAGCGAGAACAGTATTTGTAGTAGCTATAGATTTCGGAACAACCTCAGGATTCGCCTTCTCAACGAAGGACCAACCGGAGTCAGTACAAAAATGGGAATGGAAACGTAACGACTTAACTTCAGAGAAAACCCCAACAACAGTTCTCCTGAACATAGACAAGAAATTTGTAGCCTTTGGGTATGACGCTGAGAAAAAGTACCTCGAAGACATTTTACCTAATGAGAAGACAGCCAAATTTTACTATTTTCGACGTTTTAAGATGATGCTTTACGAGGAGGTATGATGTAAGCTGTAATCAATACTGTACTAAATTTTCCTGCCTAATATGGCTATTAACCTCTGAATCATATCACTAATTTTACATGCATTAACCGCGGACTTAAGTAGTTGTGAAGATCTTATAGTGAAAATAAAATTGACGATTTTGCTGACAGCTAGTGGATATCATATTGAAATCATATTGAAATACTTTTTAGCGGAATTTTACATAGAATTTATTCAAGATAGCAGGAATGTTTATAATAAGTCAACTTCATGTATATATACAGTTTAGTCAACATACATTGCATCACATTTGTCATCACATGAATACATGGATTATTACGTTTTTTGTTGAGCTTTTTAGTAGGGTGTCTTCTAGCTATTCCAGCATTTTAAAAATATATATTCTGGATATTCCTACATGCAGAGAACAATGGATGTTGTTTTAGTAGGTTTTGTTGTTTTAGTAATTGTTGCCTAATTAATTTTACATGTAAATTTGGGATTCAACATTGGATTTAAACATTTTATTAGCAAAATTATAATGTGTTTTAGAGAAATGTGGGGCTATTTTTGCCAAATTTATAACTTTTTTCATGGTAATAAACATATAAAATATAGACTGAAAATGTTGAAATATTGGAAAGAAGATAGAGACTGAAAATTAAATTCAGTTAATTAATAAACAAACGAAGAAGCCGTCCATGCCTGCACCTTGCTCCAGTACCAAGCCGATGGTAAACGTGTCCCAAGAAAACGCAAATACCGAGAGATCGACTCCAGACTGACAACACTAAAGATTCGTCTACAGAACCAGGAACTCACATCAGTCGTTTGCTTACGCTGCTTCTCATCTTTTGCATCTAGAGTGGACTTGTGAACTTTTGATTAGTGCTTGAGCTGTTGTGCTTTGTATGTTTTATTTATGCATTTATTGTATGATTCTTTTACACAAATCATGTGTACTTTAACTTTATTTACTGCTTTTTCATTTATTTACAATGTTATCAGTGCTTGAATATTATGTACTTATAAAGTGTGTATTATCAATGACTTATTGTCATCATGAATATTGAATATTTAATAAAATTGTGGAAAAAAAATTTTTTTATTTTTAAAAAAGAAAACTTTAAATGACACCTAAACACTCGCAAGTCTAAAATTCATAAGAATTTTCATGTGAAACCTTTACAGATCCCAAATAAAATTTCATACATACAGCAAAAATTTGACAGGTAACTCCAACACATTTAGAATTCCAATTAAAGTTTTGTTTTTACAGTATACACAAACTTAATCCCTTGTTTATACAACCGTTCTGGCTATTCCTACATGGATTTTATAATTTTTACCTATAAATTTTAGAATGTTGGAATAGCCAGAATAAACCTTTAGTAGCAGTCTTTCTAAAAATCAGGTAGAAGGTGATTCGTGTATGTCAAAAACCCACCAAATTCAGTTTTATTTCTTGTTCAGGAACACTTACTGATCACATAACTTATCTTAGTTTTCCATTTAGTTGTTGCGCTCTTGAGATAAAATCGTATTGATTGTACATGAAATTGGTACTTTTCAAGAGTTATCTTTCATGATTTGGTTTCATTCGGTTGATTATAGTGGGAGATGATTTTCTAGAAAGTGCAGATCTGAATGTAAAAATGCATGATTATCGGTATCTAAAAGTATAGCATCCGTAGACTGAAAAGCATCGAATGTTAGGTGGGTTTTTCTTCTACTTTACCAGTGGCAGTGTTGAATTTTATGTGGAGTGGTACTTAAGTATTTTTTTTCATCAAGAACACTGTAGTAAAAGTGGACAAAGTCCTCATAACAGTGTTTAATAACAGCATAAAGTCATAGCTTGGAAGTACTGACTCGATATATATACAAAGCTATTTGGTATTTTCGTATCGTCTTCTCTAATGCGTTTCGTATATGGTCATAAACAATAATTAAAATTCAGATACTCTTTTTCGCTTCCGAAATGCCATATGATTAGGCCTTTCTGGCTTGGCTTTAACCAGAAAGTCCGAACACTATCAGTGTCATTAGTTAACAACAAGAAGAGTCAAGAAACGTCTGGAAGTGACAAGAACCATCAATACAGATACATCTAGAGAAAGCAACAAAATGGAAAAATAGCGACTAGAAGGTTTTTCAGTATACATTCAACTTCGTCTTCCTACAGTTTACACATGCTTCATAGTATATATAGAGAAGCAAATGCATAATACAGGGGCGGATCCATGGACTGGCATGTCGGGCGTACGCCCCCCTTTAAATTTATAAGAAAAATTTTTTTTCACCACACGTTTCACCCCATAATATTTTTTTCCTTTGCTTTGCGCGGCATTTGATTCAATGAACGCCCCCTTCCCCTAAACTTGAATCCTGGATCCACCCTTGTGTTGTACTGTGTTCCTTGTTCGTTTCACACGTTTAAATGCAAGTTTTAAGTACAAAGGATCATGGTCTTTAAGGTCTATATATATTTTAGGCCCAATGATGTTAACTATTTTCAGACAGTGTGGTCCAAAATTTGTACACTGAAGTATTTCACAGTTAGTATGGCTTATTTTTAGTGCACATTTTGTATTTCATGGAAGCCAATCTACTTGTTCAGCATTTTTATGTGATGATAAATGATAGGTAATTTGGATACTTCCTTCTGCATTTACTAGTAAATTGATTTTTTCAATTAACTGTATTAGAAAAAAAAGTTATCGAGTGCCATAAGATACATATGGATAAAAACTCACATATGGACGCATTAATTTCACTCAAAATATGGTAAGAATTTTTTTTACATGTTTAGCTATTTTACATAAACTATCCATCTCGATGCATTAGAGTTGTCTTGGACAATGGAAATATCATCACAGTCGTCTCTATTGGATGATCAAAATCTATAATTTATAACACTTTTACAACAAATAATTTGTCCGAAGGGATTCTTTATTTTTTTTTGGGCTGTTTGATTGACTCTTAACCCTTTTATATTTACAATTCTGAATAAGAATAGCACCTCGAACAAGTCAGGAACATTTGTTTAGAACGTTCCTTTAACTTAAAGTTTTCCTTAGTCTACACATTTAAGGGAGTGCTGCAGTATATATTAACATATTGTAGAATAGAACTAAACATGATAAGAAATATACAAGTAGAATGTACATGTATATACATATTTCAGAAAATAGATATAAACGCCAACTAAACAGAAGAGAATGGTAAAACGATGAAGGCATTGGATGTATTCAGTATTGCTATTAACTACCTCAAAGAGCAAGCCATGGCTAAACTGACAACTACGTTAGTAAACACTACACAAGAAGATGTACAGTTTGTGATAACTGTCCCTGCAATATGGGAGGATAGAGCAAAAATGTTCATGAGGGAAGCAGCAAAAAAGGTATGGATATTGTTAAGGTGTATACTGAAAAATTAATCACATGCATGGCCGTAGAGAATTATACGATTTGTGTCTATAAAGGTGTAACGTATTGATTATTCGAAAAACCAGCGAAATGAAAACAAAACAAAACAAAACAAAACAAAACAAAAAATCAAAGAAAAACAGGAAAGTTTTGTACCTGATTATTTACACATAATAGTACTGATTACAATATACAGTTTAAAATAACAATGCCATACAGTAAAAATATACAAATCCTTTAAGCCATATTCTCCCTCCTCGTCAGTCAAACACTATTTATAACATGCAGTTTGGAGTAAGTAAGGGTAACAACAGAAAAAAAATACCGAACACTAATCCGATTCATAACCAAGTCAAGGCAAGTTACCTGTAACCTCTCTCAAATTTACTAGAACAGATTGTCAACTGTTAGAAAAAAATATATACTTAGTCTAGTATTTTAATATTTATTCTCCGAGTTAGCACATTTGTACGTAGTACACATACACACACAAACCATATGCTTTACTGTAACTTTAAATATGATGTGATGAAATTCTGTAACACAGGCAGGCATTAAAGACAATAATCTTATGATTGCATTAGAACCGGAAGCAGCCTCTATTTCCTGTAAAGAACTCCGTACAGTCCGGGAAGGAAACAAATTTTCAGCCAGCATCAAAGAAGGAATTAAATATGTCGTAGTGGATTTAGGTGGTACGTAACAATACGCAAACAAGTTTCAAACAATGTACGTGTAGATACAATTCATCATACATTGCACCTACATCAATTGTTGCATCTTACTTCCGGAGGATTTTTAAAAAAAAAGGGAGTCATTTAAATTCCAAGCTTTCAATATCTGAATTTTCGTCCAAATTATTCGAAGACAACTTCATTGTAACATGTATCTTAGATGTGTACTACAATGATTTATTCCAGATTCGCTGGTCTCTTGTTTTGAACATGATCTAACAGCAGCCCGAATGTGCATCAAGTTCAATTTGTATTATAACGTTGTACGCTTAATTGGTACGATCTTGTGATACGTCCGCCATACGCCTCATTTTTTTACTGTGCTGGAAAGACTTTACTTGTACACCAAAAGCAAGCTTTACACCTATGTTCTAAACACAACCGAAAGGAGTTAAAATCGTGTAAGAAGCGCTACATATACTTGTACCTATAAACATTGGCTCACTATCACTAACGTGCTAAAGTTGTCTTGTTTTGACCTTCAATTTATATGCTTTCTTGAGTCGGGCCTATGAGCTTATTTGTGCAGTTGCGTAATTGTACAAATGTACATAACCCACATAGATTAAATGTGACCATTGTTATCAACATTTGTAGGTGGTACAGCCGATATAACAGCTAATGAGAGTCATGGAGAAGGGCTGCTTGAGGAAATCCTCCCACCAAGCGGCGGACCATGGGGAAGTACAAAAGTAGACGACGAATATGTTAATTTTCTTGGCCAACTTTTTGGAAAAGATGTGATAAAAAAATTTAAAGAGAGTGATCTAGAGGACTACACCGATCTAGTATACGGTTTTGAGGTAAAGAAAGGGTCAGTATCAGCAAGGCAAAATAATCCTACGAGTAGTAATAGCAATGATAAAGATATTGTCTTAACAATGCCTCTTGGGCTGATGGACACGATAAAAGAGAAGGGAACTATCAAATCAGTCATAGAAAAATCCCCATACAAAAGTTCTGTTACTGTCTCATGACAAAAACTGTACATCAAGCCTGACATTTTTAGAAAACTATTTGAACCAATAATCGAACAATTAGTTTCTCATTTAGATGAGCTTCTGAAAAAAAGAGAACTTTCGGGATTACACTTTCTAGTATTGGTCGGTGGATTTTCTGAATGTGACCTTGTTCAAAAAGCTATAAAATACAAATTTGGTAAGAAAGAAAAGCCTACAATAATAATTCCTACAGATACGGGCTTGGCTGTTTTAAAAGGTGCTGTTCTTTATGGTCACCATCCAAAACAAATACAAAAGAGAATACTAAAGAAAACTTATGGCATTCAAAGTATTCTATAAATTTGCTGAAAAAGGAGCAAGGTTGAATCTGGACACCGAAAATCACAAGTCTTTCAAGTATTGAAACCGGACGAGAGGGCTCTCGAATTAGTGGTATATGTTTCAGATGACAAAAGTCCGAAATTTGTCACCGATCCGACATGCGAACGGCTTGGTAAACTAGTTGTACCTTTGCCACATTTACGTCCAGGTGAGACGTTAGCAGTAGAAGAATCTTTAATATTTGGAGATACTGAACTCTTATTTACTGCGAGAGATCTAAAAACAGGACGAACATTTGAAAAACAATTTTTGACATCTAAGTATATATTTTTAAGCCTCCATGTGGATGGTATAATTAAACTATCAAGTAACAATTAAACAAAAATTAAGTTTAGAATAAATAATTGCTATGAATTATGTTAACAAAGTGTAAGTAACTGCCCTTATTAGTCGTGTGGAAATGCTGCTCATCAGTTTGAATACAATTTGAGTGATTTGCATAGCACTGTTGTAAGATATATATGATAAACATTGTAATTCATTAATGAGAGTCTTTTAGTTTATCAAGATGATACAAAAATCAATTAAAAGGACACTCATATGAAACATCATAATTCAAAAGTTTCATTTCGCCAAAAAAAAAAATAATAATAAATAATAATAAAAAAACCCAACAAACCAACAAAAAAAAAACCACTCCAAAAAAATTACCCCTGACACAATAACTTTTATGCCCACCTTATAATAGACACAGTCAAACTCAGGCTAAAATTTACAGTTTGCCAAATTATAAATCCAAGTATATTGCGAAATTTTACTAAAATATCTTAATTTTTGTGAATCTTTGAATAGTACAGCGTTGTAAATTTCGTATATTTTACACAAGCCCCTTAACTACGAAACTTACAAAAGCCAATTGCGCTCATTTTCGTAGACTAAAAAAATGTTGTATATAGAACCTTTCGCAAAATATCCAAACTCACGCGCAAGTTTCGCGTTATAACTCGAAAAAAAGTTTTTTAGTCTACGAAAATGAGCTCAATTGGCTTTCGTAGAAACTACTTCATTTGAGGTACCCAAAGTAAACAAAAAGCATGCATCTAAATTACAAATGGCATAATTGACAGTTAACAGTATTATCATAAAAGCATTACAATATAATGTATTTAAGTTTTGTTTTTTGGTGTCAATTGTTGGTTAGATTATAAGAAGGGGATTCGTGGTCAAAACAAAACGTTTGTACATAATGCAATCTCGATCATACACCATTCATATTACTATGTGAATTTTACAAAAAAAGAAAATAATATCGCAAAATGTAGGATTAAAACTGCGAAATGGTCATGGTGACGGATGATATAGCTACATAGAGAGAGAGAATCGGACTGTTTTATTCATTATCGCGTTAAAGGAAAATTAAGAAATGTCTCTCCTTGCCCGATATCAAATTCATTTGTTTATTTATCACTTATGGATTAGCCTCTGTCACGCTGATACTTTTTTAAGCAGTCCTTTTTTATCGTGAGCTAAATTGAGAACTTAACACAAAAGCAAGTACCGAGATAAAGATGAAAAATATATCAAGCTACACTCAGTCTGTTCCAGACTTCTCAATAAAAACTGAAATTTTCTTCTACATGATTGCTTGCATTATATTGATAATTGCTGGCGTTGAACCTAATCCTAGGCCCTCGTCTACACCCAGTTGTAGTACAGAACCATTAAATACCAGCTTCACCGCTTGCTCCGGCTCAAACCTAAGTTATTAGCAAATTCGGAAGAACTCTTTATCTCTTCTTCACTTAAACGTGCAAAGCATTAAACCAAAACATGAGTAAATATCAATTGAATATAACGACTTCGATATCCTCTCATTTACGGAAAGCTGGCTAAAACAGACTGTACCTAACAATGAAATATCGATACCAACTATTCCGCAAAGACAGACTTGTTCGTTTGGAGTGGCGTGTTGTTGTGTATGTAAGTTACCAAGTTACCCCTCTTTCAAAAAGATGCATTTTACCTGGACATAAACATTCAAAACAACCAATGACAACTACTTAAAACCGTAATCGTAAAACTTATATCAAACAATCACATTTGTAAATTAAAACAAAGGTTTACCCGATATGGACTAATAACAAATGGTTAAATGAAGTTTGAGTGCACATGATATGAAGACATCGAAACTATTAGACTTAAGTAGTACCAAAATAAAAGATATTCAGTACCCTATGTAAAAATGAGAAGGTTAATACAACTACCATACAGTCAAAGAAGGCAAATTAAGATACCTACACAAATTAAAGCTTGGACAACCATGAAGGAAAATTTGGGAAAAAACATGCCAAAATACAAGCCTTATATGATACCTGGTTTACCCAATAGAGCTTTATTGAATATGACTTTGCGCTAAAAAAGTCTTATTGACAATGAACATGTGCATATAAATTAAAAAAGGAAAGCCACACAACCTTAAAAGGTCCTGCTTAACGTTCCGATTGTAAACAAAGCGGGCGAAAAAGCAAAACATGTGATGAGGTTAAAATCACCTTGCAACTGTCAGTATAAATCCATTCATAAAAACTTTGCACTTTAAAACGAGCATGTGTTAACCCCAAGAAAAAAAATCGTGCACATCTGTATTCAAGTACTAGAAAAAGTTCATTACTCCATGAAATTGATGATAAACACCTTCAAGTAAACCACATTGTAGAAATAAATTAATAAAATATCAATTAAATGATTAAAAAATTAACCCTCCTCCCGGTTTTAAACATTGCATTCTTGGGAAGACGTTTATATCTCCTTACAACCGTTAGTAAAAAATTATTCATAAAATTCAATACAAAGCGACTAAAGATCAATACAACGCATAGTTCAAATCCACAGTAAAAAGGAAGAGTTAAAACATCATTCTGATGTCAATTAAAACAACATTACTTCTTGATCAAGATGACACACATTTACTTAAGTATTCCAATTGAATTACACAACATTAGAGGTCTCCTTCACAGGTAAACATTTTCCAGTCTAAGTCTACTTCCGGTCACCAAAAGTCCATTTTCGGTCCCCATCCTTTTCTCGTTCACTTGCCGGCCACGGCCACCGGACCCGACGTTATGCGCACACCTGCACCAGAAAAATTATATCTCAAACTATATAAATACTACTATTGTCATGCAAGTGTGGTATTACATTACCCAAACTTTAAGCAAAAGCTTTTTTTTCTTTGCATATTAAGTCATGCTTGCAGACATTCATTTCATATTTAGTATATTGTTTTGTCATTACAAGTTACAGGTCAAGTATTTGTTCCGGTAAGTTGAATTTTTATAATTATTATAATCCTTGGGACTTTCTGAATTTATGCAAACTCAGTTTTCCCTCACTTTCCTCTTTAACAAATTAGGCATGAAGTTTTCAATAGCTTTTCTTTAGGTACGAGCCTTTGCATTGCGATGCAAAACTCACAGACTACTTGTTCAACTGCTAAAATCTGTTCTTTTATGGATACTGAATGTGAATGTACAAATATGTATCGATTGATAATATTTCTAAACGAGACTTAAGGAATTACTGTAATATTTTCCCGTCTATAAAAAAAATAATAATGAGCATGTCAACAGGCGTTCCTAGAAAAGCAGAGGGCGCTTACCCAATTAATGGACCTGGTTCATGTATACGTCCAAACGTTAGTGGAGTCTGGATTGCTCAAATACTTTTGTTTCTTTGTATGTGCTATTTTGTTTATGTTATGCTCTTTTCTACTTAGAATATGTTAGTTCTTTTGATTTTTCGCTAGAATTTTGGTTCGCTTGATTACTTTTTAGCGTTAATAAAAATGACTGAACTTTTTCCGTTCGTTCTTTTTGACTAGTAGTTATGAGTAACATATTAATACTACAAAGAAAGGCCTATCCTTTCTAAAACTGTTGTTTAGCCACCGTTTTGGTTCGTAAAAAAAAGAATTCACTGTATTAAAAATAGGCTGGTAAGATGCTTCCCGTTGCGATGACGGTGAGAAAAATTATTAATAATTTGAAACAAGAAACATAAAAGTCCTTATCTTCTTGTTAGTAGAATTCACACAGATTGGCTTTTTTTGCTGAAACTAGACACCATTCATAGATTCGGATACATTAAAGACTGACGATAAACCTTTGAAGAGCAAAGCACACCTTATTTCCATTACCATGTGTTGACTTAACGTACACATATAACACGTTTAAAAAATATTTTTTTCACAACATGGCTATCTCTATTCCCCACAATCAATAAATAATTAGGTTAATATAATCGGGTTAAGAAAAGAGAGAAACAACAGTTAACAATTATAAGACGTTACGCGCGCTGTTCGTACCCCATTAAATAATCAGCATATATGGCTAGAATCATGCTCAATTATCGCAATTTTCGTGCGAGAGAACCACTTTCTTCGGAATATAATGATTTTCATGAGAAATAACAAAGTATAAGGCACACATTTTATCTTTAAGCGACAGAAGCCTATTTGTTAGAATTCTAGCGAGATACAAAAAGTCTGCGTAGTTTCGGCAAGCTTTGGTATAACGTATGAGCTGTGATATGAACACTCCGTACGCAAAAACAAAATGTTATACCAAGACAAGTACATGTAACTATCTTTTAATTTTACGTATGTGGAATACCAAAGTATCACACCATTATTAGGAATAAAATTAACTCTCACAAATGACTATTAAATTGTCAAATTATATCAGAACCGGCTTTCACACTACATTAGACGAGGTAAAAACAGATGAAAACAATACTCAATGTAGTATATCATCAGTGTGACAAGAATATATGAGTCTAATAGAACGCTGTATGCTATCTCCAGTAAAGGGTATGCCTCAGTCTACGTTAAAATGAACAAATTGGACTTTCAATATGAAATATGTAAAAATTGCGTTTAGCTGAATGATTAACGTCGAAATGGAAAATAAGAATACACAAACTGAACTATTTACAAATGAAAAATGAGATAATTAACTAAAACAAATACATTTTAGTGAATAAAAAAAAAGAAGACATACAAGAAAATATTTCACCAAAGTAATTTGGAATGAAATAAACAAAAAAAAATATCAAACATTAACAATATTCAATAAAAGCACATACAGTTAAAAAGAAAGTACATAAGACCAGATCTACATGTTACACTCTTAGTTCCAAAATTACAATATAAAATATTACCGAAATACTACTCTTTACATACTAAACCATAAAATCTAGTTCTGTAAAAACATATAATATCCATTGAACTTACACCTAACCAAAACTGGCCAAAATAAGGACAAATAAATCTGAATACTCATTTATTCACATATTTATTTCCTTACAAATGAGATTATACAATGAAGCATTATATTAAAGCAACGCTAAACTAAAGGAGAGAAGAACAAAACACAAGTAATGACGTAGTATACATATATATCACACATACTATACACAATGCGATCTTAAAAAGAAGTTATACAATTTACTCAAATAAGTGATTTGCTAATGACACGTCGTTTTTTAGCTTCTAATTTTTAAATTTAATTCTTCAGTTTGATTTTGTATTTGAAATGATACGTCACATAAACGAATCGTATGCAAAATTCATTGAGAGTTGTCCCGCGCCTGGCTATCGGCTGTGATCTCCACAACACGAAGCAAGGCGAAAATGCCATACTAAAGACCGACGAGAAGAGCGTCGATTCGAATATTGAATGACAAACGCTCGGGAGAAAGCGAATTAATCGACTCAATACTTCGATTGAAATGGGGACAAGGATATCTGGGTTTGTGGGAATTACCTTTGGAATCTCTCAAACATTTTCTGAACTATTAGCGATTTGCTATTATCGCTATATTCGTTTATTTGATGAGAATAACTGATGCCGGATATGTATGTAGAAACAGTAGAAGCCCAAAAATGATAATTAGAAAGATATGCGATGAAGTGCAGAATAAAGTGCGTAAAGAGGGAATGGCCAAATATCGTCTAATTGGTACCAGATTCTTAAAGTTTTAAGAGATTCTGCTGCCGTTTTTGACCTATCTATCAAACTTCCATGTTCGACTGTTTCTGGGCAAAGGGTTCTGAATTTCTGCCAATTAAAACGATATACAGAATGAGCAATTTAATTCAGTGAACCAGTGATATGTTCTGCTGTAAGCATGATGTTATATGTACTGGTAGCAAAAACCAGTTTTCTAACAGGAGACATAACTCTAGTTGATTTAGACGTTTAGACATATTATCAATATTAAAAATAATTTTCTTGTTCTTTAACAGACGGCCTGAAATGTGTATAGCTACAGGAAATAACTCTAAAAATGCAATGTCTTTAAAGATACCATTTTCAACCCAATATTGCGGCCAGAGAGATTGTGCATATTTTCCCTGAAAATATATTCCAAAACTTTTTTTTTGCCCCAGCACTATCGCTGTAAAGCTCTATAGAGTCGGTCCGTGTCCAAGACGAATCTAGCATGACGTTAACGCCGTTATACTGAGACAGAAATGATTACCATAATGTTATATCCTCGTGTATGGAGTTTGAAACTCTAATTCTATATTGGAGTTTCTGGTCGCATTGATCAACCGCCTACAGGAAGCCCGACCCGGTGAAATTACCTGACATGCAAAATTTAACTTTCCTAACAGAGATTTAAGTTGGCATAATGTCAAGTTTTTAGCAGATATAACATGATCTAGTGCTAAGTTTTTCCTCCAGAAGTCGAAGCTGTAGTGTATCGGTGTCGAATTCAACTCCTAAGAATGTTAAAATACACGCTTTTGTCGTCGGTTAAAGGACCCCCAATTGCAAACGTTTTTGAAAGTATCTAATGTGGTTTGACATTGAGATTTGTGTTTTGCTTCTAAGCGATAATCGGCTAGATAGTGTATTATATTTTCATTTTTACTATGTGTTTGAGTACACCAATGAAGGGCCTTGAAAAACTTCTCAAAAGTAGAGCAATACGCACCCATTGACACACATTTGGCATATTAGTAATTTCCCTTATAAACAAAACCCAACTGGTCATAATCGGAGGAAGAGACACTTAGCAATATAAATGCGATTTTACCCTACCGGTGCACCTGGTCCATGCTCCCAGTTTTTAGTGGAGTCCGAGTTGCTCATTTGCTTTTGTTACTTTGTATGTATGATTTTAGTTACTGTATGTTCTTTGTTGTGCATGTCTGTTTTCAATGTCTGGTCTTTGTCCCTGGATTACATTCTTTTGATTACCGCTATAACCTTGGTTCTCTTGATTACTCTTTGATATATGCCTTAGCTAATTGTCCGCCTTTTCCTATTCGTTTTATCATCTCTACCGCATCATCAACACTGGGGTATCTCACTGAACCAATATCTGGTTTAATGAAATCATTTATGGAGTTTTCGAATGTATAAGAGATATTATGGATTAGTCTAAAATCGCCGTTCTTTAGAAAATCGAGGAAATTCGCATGTTAGGGAGGGGATAGAAATTATTCAGCGATTCTACCTGATTTTGTTCCTTGTGTATTTTCTCACGGACTAGGTCGGGTCACTCGGAAATACTTTTTATGTTTCTTGATTTCATGGGCATTCTTGTGCCGGAATATTGTAATTTGAAACCAAATTCTAACCCACTTATAATTTCTTGCGCCACATTCTGTAAAGGATAATTTACTAGTGGTTTATTTTTTGACAACGTATACCTTAATATGAGAATTCCCTAAAGAATATGAATGAATCTTTGTTGTTTTTGTGTGTGTGTGTGTGTTTTATTTCCCTTTGCAGTATTTGACAGGGTCTCCCATAGATTTTGAGCATTTGTGGACAAACTTACATTCGGTTCCGAAGTCATGTTTCCCCCTATTGTAGCTCCAGCAGGTGCAAAAAGAACGATACCCTTCATTACTACTGGGACCTTGCCCTTTCTGAGTGTTTTGAGCAGATGCCTCAGCATCATTACCCACGACCGAGTGGTAACCAGTACTATTTACAGATCTTGACGGGGTGGACACATAAAGTAACCACAGTTCCATATATAATCCCCCATGATAAAAGTGGAGATCCGACCTTATAGAGCCTATACTGCTCGTTGCTTGATACCCAACCGAGTGGTGTGCCCCTTGTAGCAGAGAGACGCACATTGAACATGTACTTCAAAAGCTCCTGACCCTTGAAAGGCCTTTTTTCTAACATGACCCCCATGAATGTCATGAATGCCATGTCCATACATGTATGTTTGTCAGAGGGGTTTGCTTTTGTTGGACCACTGTGAGTTGGCCGCCATTTATTGAAATATTTCCATTAAGATGAGGATCTGTGGCTAAATCGTTTGAAGGAAGGTCTGTATATTCGCCTGCGTATATTTTGTCTTTGATTGTTGTTGAAATATGAGCACCGATGGGATCAAACACGCTCGTAGCGTACTCTGGTGTTTGGCGTACATGCATGACATCCCGGCCCAGTGACCCACGTGGTTTGCTTCCCCAAAAAACTGACGAAATAGCTGTGTATTGAAACGTACCCGTATTACCCCTATTTGGCTAGCCATGGGCCTCTTTTGTTCTATCAGCAGTGGCTCCCTGACTTTCTTGTTGCCGTTGGTACTGGGTCTGAACGTTGTCTAGCATCACCTTGTCTGGGAGTCCAGACGATGCTCCATGTTCGCCGCCGGTCAAAGCAGCCCCTCCCGTGGGAATTTATGGTGGTACCTTACCCAATGCCAAGCTAGTGAGTGATGTGGATTGATTAGCTGCGAGTGTAACTGTCGAGTTTAATGAGAAAGTTCACCTTGTGGTTGTGCTTGCATTGCCAGGGCTGGCGTTTTGTTATTTCCCGTACCACGTCTTCATGTTACCTTTGGCGTCAATTTCATTCGCTTCCCATTGTTTTGTGGAGGCATCTGTGACTTTGCTTGACGGTTTTCGCTGCCATTTTGTCGGTTTCATCTAGACGAATTGTTGAGATTGTTGTGGATTTTTTTATTGAATACGATTTTGAAAGAGAATTTCGACAGTCTGCCTAATTATATGATGACGTTAAACGTATTTGTTATCTAATTTTAATTTATTTAGGTTCCCACAACTATGAAAATTTCCGGAATAAATACTTCCAAAAATGCATTTTTTTCTTTTGCGTAATCACCGTTTACTGCCTGTTGTCTACGTATTTCTTAAATAACCTAGAATTGTATTAAGAGAGAAGCATATCCAATGGTATTATACGCTGCGTTTCATGTCCAAAATTTGGGACCAGTCAACGCTTTTACAGTGCGATGAAAAATCAAAAATGAAACATTCAATTCTGAAATAAACATTTAATTTTAAAACGAAATAAATGACCTAAACTCTGCATATAAACTAAAAATATACAAGTTCACTTTAACTTCGAGTTTAAATTTGTGTACAAATAAATTTAACAACAAAACATTGACATCATATGTCACCATTGATTTAATCTATACCTGCAAACTCATACATTATAACTTAAGTTTTCACTGCAAGAACACTTTCTGACACATTTTACAAACATTGTAGAACAGGAATATGTTGTGGTCTTGTTAACGTTTCATACACTTACTTATGAAACCCTGTGATCACTAGTGTAACCCGACATGACGCTAATAGCATGGCGGCCGGTTACAATTATGATTTAAATGTAAAAAAGCTTCTGGTATTAATACCTCTCTAGGTAAAATGCGTCTTACTTTGCTCAAAGTAAATGCTATAAATGTATCTTTTTGAGACAAGACACAACTTTTTAAAACAAACAAGTATTAAGAGTGGAACCATATTATAGAACTCTTGTCTTACCCTCGGGAACATAAACGGGCATGCGTGACATATATTTCCGCAAAGTAGTGTTAAGGATGTCCTTATTTCTTATTTTAAAGGGTAAAAGATAATATACATAAAAATCGTACTTGTTTTTTTGTTTTTGTTTTTCTCAATCACCTTTTATATCAGAAACTAATTCGTTGTTTATCGGATTTTCGTGATCCCTTTTCAATGATGCATATGTGTGGATGTCTCGTGATGGATTGACTCTTCTAAATGTTTCGTAGTGTTTTGTGTCTGGTTGGTTATTAGACAAATTAATCAGCGGTAAACTATTACAGCCTCGTCCTAGTTCTGCGTAGGTATGGTTATCTTCTGATTGATTTTTCTTCCTTATTTGTTCATAGTCATTTGTGTCTGTCGGTTGATGACAAAATAGGTTTATATCACTGTAGTAGTTTTCTTGTAATTGATGACTACATTCTTTGTTAAGTTGTGCGCTGATTTCTTTATCTTTATCATTAGCCGTTTTCGTAGCAGTTTCATTACTATCCGCTTTTCTGCGCCTCATTCTGAAACGTTTATATTTATTGTTTCAATCTTTAAACATGTTAAACCATATATATATATATATTAATTTTGCTTCATCAATTAAATGATCATCATAATTAAACGTGCGACCATCTTTATCATTAGGACATAGATGACATTCCCTTTATCAAGCTATAAGCAATTCGAAGACATTCTTTACTCAACCGATATATGCACACAATAAGTACCTTTAAAATTTTGTTGTCCCTTTTTTTTCTTCATATACTAATTGTGCCGGTTTTTTTTACTTTTCTTGACTGCCCACATTGGTGGTTGTCCCAATATTGTTTAAAACAATTAGTCTTATTGTATTTTCAATTGGTGTTCTAGTGCATAATTTGTTAAACTGTAACAAAGAGTACTCACAACGCTACAACAATAACAAGTAAGACAAGAAATCCAACGCTCAGGATACCAATGATGATAAAGATATAGCGTGGGAGTTCATCTTCTAGAAACAAAATTAAAAAAAAGAGATTTTTAATTTCCCAAATACTTAAATCATTTTACATGTCCATGGTATTAGCAGTAAATTCGCGTGGAAAAGATTTATGCTAATGATTTTTCAATTCTATGTGCTCCTCTACTTCTTGATCTTTTCCTTCACTTATGAGGCTGACTTTA
Organism: Perna viridis; assembly: GCA_037379345.1. Lineage (NCBI taxonomy): Eukaryota > Metazoa > Mollusca > Bivalvia > Mytilida > Mytilidae > Perna > Perna viridis. Next base: position 5,015,747 of record CM074520.1, read on the forward strand.
TGGCTGATCAGATCGTTTAGCTAGATCCTTTTATCTCAGTTTCCACTATATAGATGACGTATTATCTTTAAACAACCCTAATTTTGGGGATTTGATACATCGCATCTACCCCAAAGAACTTGTGATAAAGTATACTACAGACACTGTGAAGTCAGCCTCGTATCTTGATCTACACTTAGAAATCGACGAAACAGGAAATCTATTACCAACTTTTACGACAACCGTGAGCACTTTTCCTTCAGAATTATCAACTTTCCTTACATCTGTGGCAACATCCCTATGACACGTTGAACAAATCAGTTTTCATGGCGCAGATGGATACACCGTAACGATCCACGGCCATAAAATTGTCGTAGTGATAACTTCAATCTTGTAGCAACATAACCCTGTCCCAGAAGCCTATTTGTTAGAATCCTAGCGCGATACAGAAAGTCTGCGTCGTCTTGGCAAGCTCTGGCATAACATATGAGTTGTGATATGAACACTCCATACGTAGGTGTTGAAGGGATGTTGCCAGAGATGAAAGGATTTTGTATGTATGTTGTTTGTATGGAATTTTGTGGAGTTTAGGAATCCAGTGCATAGACGGTAATTCACAATCATCGTCATTGGTAGAGAGACCAAACGAGGATAGCACAGATTTATGGTTTTCCACAATTTCTTCTTTGGAGAGTGTGGTAGCAGTATAGGTTTTATCACTGCTATTGTTTTATACGTCTACCTCTGATAATAAACATTGGATGTAAAACGTTTTGCAGACAAAAACAATGTTGTTTTGGGCTTTGTCGGCTGGTACGACAACATATTTGTCATGTATAATAGACAATGTTTTGCTACATCATAGTCCTTAAAAATTGATGTAGCATTGGCACTCATTGACCTACTTTAAACTTTCATTCGTTTCAAAATTAAGGACCTCGCGGCCTTTAACCACTCTGACAGAGAATCAATGTCATCTTCTCGTTTAATCTATTTTCCAAAATAGACGAATCTATTCGTTCATTTACGAATAGGGATTCACATTTTTTGCAGCGAAACTATCTCTTTGAAGATTACAATCCGCTTGTTCATATATATAGATTTTTCTTCAAAATGATTTTTGTGGGTTACATATAGATTTTGGGAGATTTAATTCCCAAGAAAGGGTAAATGAAAGCGAATTTAATCTAGATCACGTTTTATCTAGATGATTCGTTTACTAATGTTCAATTCACAGTGGAAGGGTTCCGCTTATGGAGAAAAAGCAGAACTGCTCATGGCGGTGGACTAGCCGTATATGTAAGGGCAGATTTACCATGTGACAGAAAGAATAATTTAGATTTCAAAATCATATTTTGTAGCAATAGAAATCCATATTGGAAATCACAAATAGCTCATCGGTGGTGTATATTGGCCACAGGCAATAAAAGAAAATGCCGATCTGCCGATCAAAATGACAATTTTATGTTCATAGGTGATATGAATTATGCTATATTAGGATATGATAAAATAATTTCTTTAGCATCTGTGTGTGCTATTCTTGATGTGCATAATTAAGTTAAGGAACCAACATGTTATACAAAAAATGCAAGCCCAAGTCTCAACGACGTTATATTGTCTAATTCCCCAAATCATTGTATGAATGTTTTGAGTTTTATTTGTGGTTTGAGTGACATGCACAACATAACCATAATAAAATTCAGGAGTAATGTTGAACCAAGAAAACATGCTACTAAAAATTACTTAAGTTTTACAAATTTCTCAGAAGAAAATTTTTTAACTGATCTGAAGAATGCAAATTTTAAGTCTTAACTCGGAAAGTAATGTTAACATATAAACATTTTAATCAGTTTTTTACTGAAATAGTGGACAAACATGCCTCTATGAAAAGTAGAAAGGCAAAAGCAAGACTTGCCCCTTTCATGAATAATAAGCAGAGAAAAGCAGTATAAAAGAAAAAAATGATGCACACAAAAATTGGGAAAATTATAGACAACAGAGGAACGTAGTTAAGAAAATTAAGAAATCACCCATAACTTTTTTTTTCAAAAGGTGTATCGGTGGCCCTAGGTAGCGAAACTTCTTGCCAACAATCAAACATTTCTTCAGTAATAAAGGTAATATCAGTAACAAAGACATAATAATGTATGAAATGATCAATTCATTAATGACGAAGCACAGAATTTAACAACTTCTTCATAAATGTGGCATAGGATATGGAAGTAGATTTACCTATCAATAAAGAAGAACACCCAAGCATAACAAAAATAAATGAAAATTTACAAAATATTGAATCGTTAAAATTTGGAGAAATTAAGTGTAGTTTTGTAGAAAAACGAATAGAGCTAATATTAAGAAAGCAACAGGCAAAGATGGTATATCCCCAAAATTTCTAAAACTTGCGAAACCAGCCATTGCTCAACCTATCACAAATTTGATATACAAAAGTTAAACAACTTCTAAATTTCCAGAAAAAATAAAAGAAGGCCATGCTATAAGAAATATAATGCTCTAGATGAGTCTAATTGTAGACCTGTAAGTATTCTTTCGTATATTTCCATTTTTTAAGGTCATAGGTGTGCAATTGACTGAATTGACGAAAAAGTGGAAGACTGAAAAAAAAGCCTTGACTGATAATAGATTTATATCTACAGACACAAGGGTGAATTCTAGCGTCGGTATTATTCAATATCTTTCTAAATGATATTTTCTATTTTGTTCAGGATTCTTCACTCTACAACTACGCTGATGACAATACTCTTTCTTATGCTGGATACAATTTCGATGAAGTAAAACAATCGATTTTTTGTTTTTGTTTTTGTTATTGTTTTTGTTATCTTTTTTAGCATAAAAGATCTTTAAAGATTTCACAATCCTTTGAAATCCTTGCTTTTCTTAAATACACGATGTAAAGCAACGAACATCCTTAACATTGAATAGACAAATCATACCATGAGTTATATTGTCTTTATCTGTATATGTTCCGGTAGCTTCTCTTTTGGCTGAAGTCGTGTTGTTGAATGGAGATGTCGGCCTTGGCGAAGTATGTATTGTCGTTGTCGATTTGGATGGTGAGTCGATGACCAAAGAACCTTGATAGTAAAATTTAATACAAGTCATTTAAACTGAATTTCGCATATATTGACAAAAATAGAAAATGTATTACAAATGAAACATAACTTAAAAAAAAAAATCTACGATTTTAATTATAATGTCCCGCCAAAAATACTTAAACTTTACTTAACACGACAATCGATCCAGGATCCCATATTTTGGTAACAAATTATCTATTAAGGCTTGTGATGCAGAAAGGACGTCGGTTCAAGTAATACCTTCCATTTACAAGTGCTTGTGCGTGTACAATAGTAGTATCAAAAGGTCGATTCTGCCGCACTTGCCATTTTCAAGGGGAAATCCTGCATAGGACCCCCGACCCCGACGGCCAAATGCAAACGGACGGCATTCCTATTGAGTATAGGGTAAATACAAGAATTATGTCTTTCGTACACAATGGATTCGTTGACATTCCCACAGATGGGGATGACTTCATCAGCGAAGACGCCTTCCAGGAGAAGCTGCAGGATCAGAATCAGGAAGCACTCAAATGGAAGGACTTACCAAGCGGTGTGATCTTTAAGATCTTGGAGTGGTAGAAGTGGATGGAAAATTCGGCAAAAGTAGAATCCTCACCCTGAAGGATCGAGACGGAGAGACCATCAGGATATGGGCCTGCCCCACGCTCAACAAAGAGAAGGGTCCTTTGCAAGGAGCACTAGATTCAAGGTGAGCAAGAAATCTCAGCAGCAGTACCTCTCCTATGATCTGGTGAGGAAGTAATAAAAAATAATCGAGGGCTATGGGTAAGGGATTCGAAATTTCCCAATCCAAATTACTGGATTCGGAAATTTTTTTTTTTGGTCACTTGGAACTTTGATCTGGAGGTTTCTGGAATAAGCGTGGGGAGCGAGGCGTAGCCGAGCAAGGCGCGCGTTGGAAGAATCCTCCCTATGGCGCATGCGCAGTAAGGTCTTCACTGAAAGTGGTGGCCGTAGAAGGTTTTCGCAGCTGCTGCTTTTCGTCGTAGTAGAAGCTAAGACATTCCATAACCCCTGTAAATTCAGATTCATCGATATCATCATCCTCCAGGCCTTTGCTCACTGCATCTTCGATCTTGGATTGGTAGGATCTGACGATGCGCACGGTATCGTCATGCTTTTTACGCTTTTGGCGGATGCGCTTGGCTAGCACCGCCAACCCCGTCATCGTGATGGAATTCACGACGGTAAGTGAGCTCAACGGAATGCATGCCACGGCGCCTATCCCCGTTGCGGCGGTGCTGAGTGTGCCAGTGGTGCAAACTACGCTGAATACTGCCCAGGTACCCAGAGCAAAAGACACCGCTTTTTTTCCACTCGTTTATAGTTCCTCGACAGTCGAGCATACTTATGCTTTTCGGATTCAAGCTCTTTCTCGATCGACTCGCTTCTAGCTTCTCGGTAGGATTGCTTCCCCGTCTACGTCGTCCATTTATCTATATCTAGGGGAGCATGCCCAAGATGGGGATGCTTTTGAAGGGGCTATTGTGACCAAGGATCAGTCCACTTCCGTCGTAGATCTGACGTCCGCTCTTCAAGTATAGCCCATCACCGTATGTATTGGGCAAAGTGCCTGGACTCAAATACAGACCACGACCACGAGGTTTCACGCAGCATACTTTCCCACCCTTCTTGAGATATAATCCGGATCCCACAGCCTTCTGGATGGCTGCATTACCCAAACCGCTCAATGCACCCACGCCAAAAGCAGATAGCACGGTTTTGGCCAGCATGGGTAGCGCAGCAGAGGCAAGACCTGCTAGCATGGGGAGGAATCCACCTTTTTTCTGCATATTATGCCTCACCTGCTTCGAACTCATCTCCAAGACGATACCACCCTTCCCACTCAGCAAGAGCTTGGTGATGCGCTGGATCTGGCGGTGAGTGAGGAGCATCTTATGCTCACCGGATAGGTTTGCATGCAGCAATCGGACGCTGACGGGGCAACCCTTCTTTGCCGCACGCTGGATCTTCTCCGCCTGACCTTTCGTCAAGTTGAGACCGTACTCTTGATAATCCATTTATTTATACCTCGCGCAGATGGAAGCGGATAGTGAGATTCTCTCCTTGCAGATCGATGGGGCGGCCGTCTTGATCGGTCAGATACGGCTGCATGCGGTCGTTGGTCCTCAGGGTCACGGGTAAGTAGACGAGATTCTTGGGGGTCTGGATGATCTTCATACCCGGATCGACAGCGGGAAAGAAGCTATAGATGGTGGACTGCTGCGTGCCGTTGACGTAGCTTCCGTGGATGATATCCTATTCACCAGGATGCTATTGATGCTGATGATATTGACGATATTCTCACCCTCCGCGTAGCCGTTGGTGCTTCGGTCGAATCCAAGCACCGTACTGATGCTATTGGGCACGTCGAAATCCACTCGATAATTTCTGGCGAGGGTGAGGGTTGCTCTCTGCGTCGCACGATTGGCATCGAGAAGGACCTTAGCCTTGTGCCTATGCAGCCTCAGTTGCCGCTGGATCTCATCGTTGATGTCGTCGATGCCGTAAGAGCCGGTGCTCAGCTCGACGGAAAACCAGTTAGCCCCGTCATCGGGAGAGTAGCGGAAGGAATTATTACCTGCATGAATATTGGGGATGGAGTAGTAGGTCTCCAGATTCACTAGGGCCATCTCGTAAGATTTCTCCTCGCGCAATTGGAGGGGTGGATTGAGGCGGGTCAAGATCTGGCTATCGTTCCTAGAGACGATGAAGGAGAACCCATGCTTGGTGAAGCGTCCATTTATCTATCCCTCCTCAGAAGACGACGCTCATCTTCTGACCGTCGGATTCGAATTGGAGGATTTGATCGGAGATGACCAGGGCGAAGGCTTGGGTATTGGCAGGGACGTTGCGCTCGAAATCGGCTAGGATCTGGATATCCACCGTCGACTCTTTCAACCGCTCGGACTGATGGCTGACGTCGATGACGAATAGGGGATAGAGATCGATGAAGTCGGGGATTGATACCACCATTGTTCAGCAGACTTTCCATGCTGTAGAACTTCTTGCGGAATTCGGCGGCCTCCTTATAGATCCTGCACTGGGTGAAGCCGGCATTGAAATCCACGGCAGGATATCGCTCCGCATTGAGGTCGCGTGGATATTTCGCAATCGACAGTGGTCGAAGACGTCGGCATTATTCAGCTGGTTATTACCCCTATCGGTCTGGAAGGCGACGATGATCTATCGCGGTTTCTCACGTCCGCTTTAAGCGGCCAGACGCCAGTGGAATTGTGAGGTTTGGGGCACGGCGATGGAGTCGCACTGCCTCATGCGAAATCCGCAATCGATCTTGGTCTTGCTCTGGATGGTCTTATAGAGCCGCAGCTTCTTTTCGTCGGAGGAGATGACGTGGGGGACGAACCAGGAGACCTTGCTCAGGATTACCTTGGCCACATCGTTGACGGCGGCAGCTCGGAGGATGGCATTTGCATCCGAATCGCGCACCAGGGAGAGTTCGTGCTTGAATCCATAGACGATCTTATCGTAGTCCTCGGCAAAGCCAAAGATGTGCTTGAGCGGGATGGAGAAGAAGGATCCCTTATTGGCTGGCTTGGTGATGATATGCCCGTGGCGTGCTGTGAATCAAACGTTATCTGCCTCAGCATCGGCCGTGGAGTCTTTGAACCATAGCTGGTTGAGGCCTAGCGATCTGGAGAAGTCGTCGGGGTACGTCAGCATACCCAGCATGGTGGTGGTAACGCCGGGATCGTTGAGGTGCTCGAGCTACTGCCCGGAAAGTCGGTAGCTGATGCTACGAAATAGATACATGGCGCCGTTATGGACGAGCGATACCAGATCACCGTCGGAATACGCGGTGCTATCATTCTTCTAAGTCGGCCTTCGATCAAGAGATAGCTTTCGGCGGGTTGGAGGAAGAGATCTTGAGTCTCGATATTGATGCGAATCTCTGCACCGGCATTATTCAGCTGCGCCCCGGCTTGAGGTTCGTATTCGTTAAACCTGATATTCCTGGAGACTTTCGTCGAAAGTCAATCCTTCGGTGATAGTGAGCATATCGGCCATCATATATTTATCTATAGCGCTTGACGAAGTCATGGATGGTGGCGATGCCCCCAACCGAGATGAGATTATTGAGACGGACCTGCTGCTGTGAGGTCCTCTTGACCTTGGAGGATGGTGCTTGGGGAGCATTTTTCTTGCGAGTCACTCGATAGACGACGTGGTCAACGGCCTTTACCGCACCTTTCTCCACACCTTTCAGGGCTGCATTGGAAGCGGCACTCAATGCCTTGCTACCCAACGTCTTGGCGGTGGAGGAGGTAAGCACCCGTCCGGCAAGATTGGCGATGGTATCGAAAAGGCCTCGTCCGCCGACGACATATCTCCGGCGATAACCGTGATTCACTACTAAAGGCATCGTAAATTTATTTAGAGGAGCTTCCGATGCAGCTTCTCGTACTCATCCCTGCTGATATGACCGGACTTCCTCATGGCGTCGAGGATGGCCACGATTTCGTTGCGCACCCCATTATTTCCAGCCTGGTAGGCGGCGGTGCAAAGATCGAGACGATCCAGCAGCTGGTCGAAGCATTTGGGGAGGAAGACGGTCAGCACCCCGCTGCCATACTTATCTTGCTTATAAAGGTAGGATACGATCTCCTTCCATTCGCGGCTTCTGTTGGCCTTTGGGGTCCTCGATAGGACGGAGTTTCCTTGATACATGGCACCCGACGCTCGAAGGATATCACCACAGGTATTCAGGTCTTCCACGTCGAAATCTTTGGGATGCTTCAGGACCATAAGCTCCCACAGGCCGGGGCTACCCTTATAGCGCTCGGCATCGATGTAGATATCGTCTCCATCGAAGGTGACGGGCAGACTCACGATCATGATGGAGCCGTCTTCTACTCGCAATCCGAAAGTATGGTCGGCCTGTGGAGTCATACTGAGCTGAAGATAGTGCGTCGCTCGCGGACCTAGGTTGGTTTTCAATGCTTGCTCGATAGCTAGTGGGTCGTCGTCGTCCTCAGCGGTAGAGGTAGGAGGGGGAAGGGCAGGTACCGGGGCGGGTAGAGCGAGTGGGATATCATCGATCTTTTTGGTGAGCTGGGAGGCAGTCTCCTTTTGCGTCTCGACCACGGGCTTGAATATCTTTGAGAGGTCGCAGCTGACTCCGATCTTATCTAGGCGACGCTGTATATCGCTAGCCTGGATGCTACGCTTGGTCTCCTGCAAGTCCCTAGCAAGCGCCTCACGCTGCTTGGGATCGGTGATCTTGATAAACGTCATTTATTTATAGCTTCACCATCGCCCCTAAGCGTTGGATCGAACGCCCCATAGCGTTTGATCGAACGTCCCATAGCGTTGGATCAATCATTCTTCCATGCTTTTTGCCTCCTGCCTCAGCGGGATGCAAAAACCGTGGATTCCCGAAGTGATGGCGGATCCTACGCACTTTCCATGCATTTGGAGGAGCAGAAAGGCTCGTGGCCGATCCTCCTCTGGGCTTTGCGGAGATCGTACTCTCCCACAATCCTCACTTTTACGCCAGACCAGAGGGTGGCAAATTTGGGTATATATATAATCTCGTGGATACGGTGCAACACCTTACCGCGGGCAATCTTAGCGCTGCACCGATAGCATACCTCGGGGAAAAGCTTCGAATGCCTCTTGCACTTATCACTGCCCGATATGGTGGGATACGTGCACTGATGGCCGCGGACGGTCTTGATGCAGCACGGGGGTCCGGGCGGCTGCTTAGGTTTGCGGCGGGAGTGAGAATTATAGGTCCTTCCTTCGAAATCCTGATCATCGATGCGGCGAGCGTACCTTTCAGCTCCACATCTACTGCAGCAATACCCCGGGATATCACCATTAATAAGCACGCGCTCCCACCGGTGCATGCATTCAGGGGGTGGTCGTGGGAGGTTGGGGGCATTCTCCCGATCTAAATCCCGTTGATTCTCCAGGAAAAATTCCTGCAAGTGATCCATTTTTTATCTTAGACTCGATAAAAATCGTCTAGATTGCATCGATATTTCCCAGCCGTCTTGGGGCCTGTGAGATCGATGGTCATAAATCCGTGAGGCTTGGCCCAGCAGTGATCGCATAGGGCATCGAATTGAGCCGGGGTGAGATCGCCGCAATGGTCCCGGCGAATATGATCGCGATTTTTGGCATCCTGTCAAAGAGGCAGATGAAGTTGGCATTCTCCCGGATCGATTGCCGCGGGAGCTTGAAGTAATTTTGGCAGAGGTAGAAGCAGTCCACGTTATTATGGCGACCGCGCACGTAGTAGTCTTCGCACTTGCTCTGCTTGCTCAGCATCAAGTCGTCGAAGACCATGAGGTTCTTGCGGGTGGGATCGAGCTCTCGAGGATCCGGCACATCGCTCGCCTGCTCAAAGAAGAAAGGTTCGATACCGCTAGGCTTGGTCGGCGGCTTCATCATCTGCACCACGTCGATCAAAGAGTGGGGGTAGCGATCCTTAATGGAGAGAAGGTCGCGGATATCGTCTTTCGAAAACCCCTTTCCCAGCGCCTGCCGCAGTAGCTGGTAGATGGGCTGGTGGAGCGATCTACCGAAGACGTGGAGGCGATCGTAGTCAAGCCATCCATCGCGCAGGAGGAGGTTATTCAGCAGCGTCGTCTTGCCACAGTCCGACTTCCCGATGATCAGACCTCGGATGGATCGCTGCGGGAGGAGAAAGTGGTTATGCCGACGACTCGCGGTGAGTTCATCGTAGGTAAGGTCTTCAACGTCCATTTATCTATATAAAATGGGAATGTATTGCTTGAAGTGCAAGCGGCCGACCGAGACAGAAAGTCGCTATGAGACCACCAGCAATGGGAGGCGGCGAAGGGGTGGGCTATGCGCCGTATGCGGGGCTAGGAAGTCTCAGTTCCTCCGAGGGAGCGAGGGTGCGGTGCTCGTAAATAAGATGATCAACCATCTGCCCGTGGAGGTGCATCTGTCGGGGCATAATTTTACAGGGCCGGGCACCCAGCTCCATAAGTGTCTAAATGCAGATGGCACCCCCAAGGTTTGGTCGAAGCCCATTAATCGGGTGGATCAGGCTGCTTATCGGCACGTTCTCTGCTATGCCAAGCATAAGGATACTGCCGCTCGCAATTCCATCTGCGATAAGGCCATGCTAGCCTCACTGGACGCCATTCCCAATCCTACCGTCCGGGAGCGCATGCACCGCAGCATCGTCAAGCCCATCATCGGCACCAAAGCACGATTTGGGCTGGGAGTGCGGAAAAAAAAGTACAATGGTCGGACGAACTAGCCGAAGAGCTGCATAAGCCAGTCCGACGCAAATTTCAGAAGCGTCGCGTGGCGGTAGGTGGGGTGGACGAGACCTGGGCTGCCGATCTCGTGGATATGAGCGCCTTCTCCCGCGATAACCGAGGCTTCAAGTATCTCCTGAGCATCATCGACGTCTTTTCAAAGTACGGCTGGTTGGTACCGCTCAAGGATAAGAAAGGCGCCACGATACGAGATGCCTTCCGGACCGTCTTCAAGGATCGCACGCCCGAGAAGCTATGGACCGATAAGGGCACGGAATTTTACAATCGTGAGGTGAAGGACCTGCTCCGGAAGCACGACGTCGATCTCTACTCCACCGAGAACGAGGAAAAATCGAGAGTGGTGGAGCGCTGGAATCGTACCATGAAGGAAAAGATGTTCAAATACTTCTCGGCCAATTCCACGCGGGCCTACCTTCCCGTCCTGGACAATCTCGTCCGCCAGTATAATACCACCAAGCATCGATCCATCAAGATGACACCTACCGCCGCCAGCCAGAAAGAGCACGAGTCCAAGGTCTTCTAGAATCTCTACGGGGACCTCCCACCCATGCAGCCTCAGCGATTCAACGTCGGCAATAAGGTCCGGATCACCAGGAAGAAGGGCATCTTCGAGAAGGGATATACTCCGCGCTGGACGAAGTCTTCACCATCGCCCAGACCCTAGCGACGCAGCCGCCCACCTATCGTCTCAAAGACTATGAGGGTGAGGAAATCAAGGGATCCTTTTATGAGCCCGAGCTCCAGCACACCGACCAGGATATCTATTGCCTCGAAAAAGTCTTGCGACGACGGACCCGAGGAGGGATGAAGGAAATCTACGTCAAGTGGAGAGGCTACCCCAACGAATTCAATTCCTGGATCAAGGAGTCCGACTTGCAATGATCCCCAGCAGGCTTTCCGGTTTCGATCAAAGGAGATCTTTACGCTTTACGCATGCTTCAGTTCGACGAAGAGCCTTAATGCGTCTAGATCCTCTTTCAAGCGGTCGTAAAGTGCTTTTGTGATGGGCTCGTTATCAGTCCGGGGGAGTGGGAGATTTAGCAGGTGATACTTTTGCATGTCTAGATCCGAATTCACCTTGCCGTGTCTGACTTATCGACTTTGGCCATCAGCTTTTTCGTCAGGGGTTTGATCGATGCGTCATACTCCTTTTGCATCTGCTTAATCTCCGAATCTAGCTCATCGATGTCTTTCATGCTGTCTTTCAATTGTTGGCTGACCCATCGCTTCGTCACGGCGTCCGAGCTGTCTCGGGGCAAACCGAGGCTAGTGATCCGATTATCGTTCATATTGAGACCCTGAAGCATCCGCCAGACGGGCATGCGCTTTCTCGAGTAAGATCCAAACTTATCCATTTATCTATAGTCCGAAGACGATCTGCTCAAGCGTCCGACCTTCCGATAAGAGCTTCAGGACGTGCAGGCAAAAATGTCCGCAGACCACGTCGCCGCGCCGCTGGAGCTCATCGGTATTATATCGAATTTCCGGCCGCAGATAGTCGACCATCTCGTCCGGTGGAGGCAGGCCGTAAGGGTCAAAATAGACTTTGAATCCTCCGCGCTTATGCCAGCATGTCCAGCGCGTGCCCTGACCATGACGATCGTCGTGATTCAGAATGCCGCACTAGATAGGATGGGGGTTGGGTGGTAGGGCATCGCGCACGAATATTCCTCTGAATCGAGGGATGTCTAGGGCCGTGGCAGCTTCTTCCAGCTATACGTTGGAGAAGGGCTTGTGGGGGAGGAGGATACCGTGCACTCGTATGCTGCTCATTTATCTAGGTATGGCCATCCGCATCCGTCAGAGTCGGCTAAGTATGGGATGGGCATCCTCACCCGTGAGTGATTCGATAGTGTCCGTGGGCGAGGGTGCTGATGCCGTCGGGGAGGATGTGGCGCTTATCGTCCTTGGCTGAGAGAGCAATCTTGTTGATCTCCTCGGCGTAGATCTGATGGAGATGGCTGCGAAGGATGCTCATCGGTCGGTGGATCTCCTGCTGAGTCTCAAGGCATCGCTTGTAATCCTCGAAGGCGATGCTACGCTTGATGACGCTCTTGGTGACTCCCTTCGCCTTCTTGGTGGTCTGACCGTCATCCATCTTGAAGGCGTATAGCTTCGCCCGGAGCCCCACGAATTCGGTCATGATCTTACCGCCGCATTCGTCCTTGAACATCCCGATGACCTTCTTATTCACGCCGGTGGGGATGTTGGAGGGATGCTCGGCCGGGTAGTTGGACGTATCGAATTTTTCCTGCACGTGCGGTGCGATATCCTTGTAGAAGTCGGCGGTCTGGATCTCATAGGCCACGCTATCGGTGTCGGTGAAAAGTAGTCGGGCACGATCACCGTACATCTCCTTCACGAATCCGTAGTGGAAGTCGTACATAAGAAGCTTCGAGATGTCCAATATGCACGCCCCCAGGTAGACGGGCTTATCGAACTTCAGCTTGGTCTTCTTCATATGAAAGGCTACTAGATTCTCGGTGAATACGACGCGACGATCGAAATTGGGCTTGGCCACTAGCTTCAGGGCCTGCTTCTCGGTGGTGACCAGCCTGACGTCGACGCGCTTCCGGATATTCTCCATGGTCTTGCCGAAGACCGAATTATTCAAGAGCTTGAGGAAGTCCTTCTCGGAGTCGGTCTTGGCCCGGGCGCGAAGAGTGGTATTCAGATCGATGTATTTCTTGAGCCATGGAGATTGGCTGAATCCGATGATGCGATGGACTTTGGTGAGCTTCATCCCCCTCTCCAGATACATCTTGAGATTTTGATAGTGAAGGGTATATTTCTCACGCTTGCCCAGGTGAGACACGAGCTTGTGCACTTTGCCGATCTCCACGTTCTCGGGCGCGAGAGGGTAGTCTTTGTGGGCGTCGTTAAGATCTTGAGGATATTCCAGATCGCATTCCACCATGGCGCCGTACTCGTGGTCCTCGGGATATTCCAGGATCTTCTCGATCTCCTCCGGCTCCATCCACTCGAAGTCTCCCGTGGGAAGGGACTGCGCCATCGCTCACCCGTAGAGATTGTTGGCGTCGAGGTAGGTCAGATACTTGGTGGGCTGGGAGGCGTCATACGTGGTCATGTAGGGGTTGTTGGCCTTGCCGTAGCGGTGGGAGATCATGGCGACACCCCGTCTAGTTGCCCTCTCGAACATCATCAACATGTCCGGATCGGAGAGCAGCTCCAATCTCACCTCCGTGGTTTTGAGGGCGGCGTCGTAGGATAGCCCGGGGGATGTGAAGTAGTGGGCGGGATCGAGTCCGCAGTGGGTCAAGCAGATATCCCTGAAATCCTCAAAGATATCGGTCAGCAGCAGCACGTCAGTCTCGAGATAGAGGTCGTGATAATCGCGTATGTTTTTGCACCCGAAGGTCTCCCAGACCCTCTGAGCGTGTGCGTAATCCTCATCACTGATATGCTCTCCGGAGAGCGTACTGAAGAAGGCTTCTTTGGTTGGGAGCTGAGTATCTTCCAGCTTGGCCGGTCCATCCATATGATCGTAGGGAAATACCCCCTTCCGAATCATTAGCTCGTGGCGATCGCCGAATCTAGCCTTCACGGTCGCGAATTGGTCGGGGGTGAGATTTTTAGCTAGGGTATCCAGGCTGTTGAGCATAAACCTGCATGAATCGACGAATCTCATCTCCAGATCGTCCACCTGCTTGGAGAAGCTGATATACTTCTCGTCGGTATTAGGGATGCAGTTGATCTTACCCTCGGTGTGGCCAAGCTCCTTGACGAAGATATGGGCGTCGTATCCGCTCAAATTGTGGAAGAAGATGGGGACGTGCTTCGGAAGCTGGAAATCCAGATTGCACCGGTTGTACGCTGCGCCGCGATATTTCCCGGTGAGATGGTCGTGATCCCAGACCTTATCCCCTCTCAATGCATCGCCACAGATGTGGCAGTGCGTGCTTGCTTCGAAGCTCGCCTTATCGTTGTCAGTCATCTCCATGGGCTTATTCTCCTTGTATAGTTTGGAGATGGCGCACACTTCTTCCTCTACGCATTGCACAAATTTCTTGGCCGCATCCTCCGCGCAGTAGACTACTGGATCTTTGTAGTCGCCGTGAGCGTATTTCACGTAATAGCAGAAACCCGAGGGTCGCTGCAGTTGATAGGCCTTCGTGTAGGAGTGTGGTGGATCCGGCGGACAGGTGTTGAGCTTCTCCGTGAAGCACTCGAAATCCGCGTATATCGCGAAGGGGACTCTCATCATCTTCTTGAGATTATGGAAGGTTATGGTGGCTCCTTCTTCCGGCATCTCGATCCTGACCGCTTCTTTCTGGGTGCAATACTCCATGTGCTCGTCCAAGATGTCCTGCCTGGAAAAGTGGGAGAGGCATCTGCGGCAGAAGAGCTCGTGACCATGCTCTGAGATTTGGGAGCTCAAGAGTCGTGAGAGGCTCTTGATCCAGCAGTAATGCTGCTTATCTTCGCTAGTCAGGAAGAGATCTACGTGGGTGGGACCCGTATTCTTGGATATCTTGAGTGGGTAAACTTGGAGATCCTCTTCACCATCCTCACACTTCTTCTCCCCATTAAACCCATAGACGTTGACGTTGATGGTGGGATTCTGCCTCTCAAATTTGTCGATCGCCCGGTGAGAGACTGGGAAATCGATGCCGTCAAAGGTGAGCTCCCCTGTCCATGGTTTGTACCGAGATACGCGGTTGGCTGATTTCTGATCGACTTCTTAATGATGTAGGGCTGCCAGCACCGCCCACTGGAAGCAGCGATCATCCTCATTTTTCACGTTGACAATCGCCTTCTTTTTCGCGAGGGCTGATGGAGTCGGAATGAAGGAACCCCCTTGAGCGGCTTGAATTGGTTGAGGTGGATTTCTAGCCTCTCGATGCGTCCGAACGTCCACCCACTCCCATCGCGCATGTACTTTGCCATATTTACCCTGATCTTCCCCATCATTAAGTCGATTTCCAATTCGAGGTCGGATGACTGTGTGAGGGTAGTGAGGGCTGATTGAAAGTAGGGGGTGACGTAGGTATTTTTTCCCAGTCGCGGGGTTGGTCTTCACCATCTCCACTAGAAGCACCAAGATCACCTTCAATCCCTGCTTTTTGACAACAAGCCCATCTGCGATGGTTGTAGTGACGGTGCTCCGACTTACCTTCAGAAAAGTGGTCACGTCGTGCTGCTTCGCGGGTTCGATGACGACCGTGCCAAATACACCGTTCAGAGCTTGCCGTCTATCGACGATCTTGATCTCATCCTCAGCTGAGGCGTTTTTGATGTTCTCTTCAACCAGCTGGAGCAGATCGTCTCTCTTGAGCTGGGAGTACTTGGTGAGACCACGATTCTTTGCTAGCGCTTTGAGCTGCTTCTTGCTGAAGACTTCCTGGCGTTCAAATCTACGGGTGGTTTTCTCCTCGATGAGCTTCACCAAGGCCTTCTTGTTCTTCCTACTGACCCCCCTCAGACCCTCGTCCTTAGCTATTTGACGGAGGGTCTTCATGGTCTCTTTCACCACCATCTTACCCTCGACTGGGATAACCTCCTCCTCCTGCTGACGTGGTTGCCTGCTATGTCTCCAGCAGAGACCATCCTTCCCGGGCTTCCCGGAACTGCCCCTTCTTCCTCTTGAGTTCGACGCCGCAGGTGGTCTTCTGCTCCCCTGGTTGATGCTCAAATCGCAGCTTCATCACCTCTGCACCACAATTTTGACACTGCGTGGTGTGTTCATCCACCTGCGTCAGGTTGGGGGCATTGCAGCACTGCTGCTGCCTTTGCGGAGTTGGGGGTGCTATCCTCCAAATCTTTTTCATTCTCCCGAAAGAAATCCATCATATTTCTTTCGGATGTCATATTTTTATTTGTATCAATCTGTGACATCCTTCCCTTTAAGGTGTCCTTATCCACATCCCCACTATCCTCTGGGGCGATCTGGCTCTGTTCCAAAGACATAATTCTCGTATTTACCCTATGCTCAATAGGAATGCCGTCCGTTTGCATTTGGCCGTCGGGGTTGGGGGTACTATGCAGGATTTCCCCTTGAAAATGGCAAGTGCGGCAGAATCGGCCTTTTGATACTACTTACAATTTCATGGCAACGTTGAATGGGATACCAACGCACTTCTGCGTCTTCGCTCAATATAAACGAGCACACTTCCGCGTATTAAGCGTTATACACCAAACGTACTACAGTATTGACCATCGCACTTCATCACAAGACATAATACTATATGTACGAAATCTTATCCTGTGGAAATTGTTTCAAATTATTTTTTTCCGGAGGATATTTTTTTTTCACTATGAAACACTTTCCACACCTATTCAACTGTTTCCACTACTTGCACGAAGATATTTAACAGAATTTATTATGTAAAAGCTAGAGGTATTCCCAATCCCTTGATTACTCTTGTACACAGGATATAGTTTCATACTACAGACATGAAAATAAAATATCACGAATGAAAAAATACGTGTAAAACATCCCCATGAAATATCATCCAGGATACTTATAAATATCTGAAAACATCATGGATGAAAATTAATATCAAAAAGAATCCTGCAACATGTCATATTAAAAACTATCAACATCGGTTACACTTATAAAACTGTGAACTATTTTACCCCACAAAAACCAAGCTCCATTTTTTTTACATTACCCCGAAAGAAAACCCTTTCAGACACTGGTATGTTTATTCATCATATGGTTGAGTATGGAAACAATTTAAGTAGCACTCCAGCTAAGAATCATGCAAAATGTGATTCATGGATAAAAAGCCTACATATTTTTATTTTTGATATTTTGTTTGAATTGCCAAAATAAAAAAAAATTAACATTCAGTTTTTCATATAACCCGTGTTCTTAGGAGATAAAATTATATAGAATGCACTGTAGATTTCAAAATTAAGGGACATAACTCTGTAAATGACACCCAAATACAATAGAATCTATTGGATTTTCAATGTTGATTATCTCCTAAGAGCAGGCTGATTTGAATGAATAATTACACATTTCATAGTATAGACCCATAAAACAACTTAATTACAAAAATAAAAATATGTAGCCTTTTTTGGGGTGTATCACATTTTTTCAGATTTGCATGATTCTTACAAAGATAGTTACTTAATAGCTGCCTAGGAAAACATTAACTATTATATTTTTGCCGGTGGAATGTATTTCACACTGGATACTATTGGATGTTACATATACAGTGTATTTAAGTGCAAAGCTATTTTACTTTATTCTATAATGAAACCATATCTTTAATCCATGGAGAGCATTGAAGAGCAATGAGCATCACCTTTGGTTTGAGCCCAGCAAGTAGTACAATGTAAATATAATTTAATTGATTGATTGTTTGATGGGGTTTAACGTTCGAGCAGCAATATTTCAGTTATATTCAGGCGATGAACATGAAATGGATGATAAAATGAACATGAAAATTTAATGATGATGATGAAATGAAAAAAGGGATGGGACACAAGAATAGTAGGTTCGACAAATTTTGATTGATACTAGAAAAAAGAAGGATGGGTAGGGTCTGGCAATTTAGCCTCCTGTGGCGGAGCGCAAAGGTTCCTACTCCTATCGAATACCACAGTAGGGTTCTTTAACGTGCGAGGAATGTGGCATATTTCCCAAAACGATCCACCTCTATGGTTTGCGGTCAGTTTTTCCGTATTATAGCCTGACGACCCCAGCATATAACATGCCAGGGGTACCCCATTCCACCACCTGGGGCACACAACCCAGTTATACTCTGTAGGCTGAGCGCACTAGCCTCTGGCTATGGTTCTGAGCACTCTTTAGTCGCCTTTTACGACAAGCTTAGGCCTATTCTTTTAACACCCAGACCTACACGGAGCTAAATATAATTTGAAATATTGTACAAATTTAGCATCGACCTTTACTCACAAAACTTGACCATCGCTTAGAGAGTAAAGGAAGATGGTTGTAATAGACATACATGTATGGTTTTACAGTAATTTCATTAGTTCCTTCTACATGTATGTTATACTGTTTCAGTAACCTGACGAAATGTCTTTGAAGCTATGGACTGATTAACAAGTACAAAAACATGAATGTATGAATGGTCTAATCAACAGCTATTGTGTCACATGTTTTTTTTTTAACAAACGTTATCAATTAATATTTAAATGAAACATACAGTGCACAAGGTTATCTCTGGTTGTACACGGAAGTTATTCAGTAACGAGAATAAACAAAATGAACACAATCCGGTTTAAGTCTTTGTTTCAATGTCTACATGTAGGTTGTAGATATGAAGTAACTTACCGAAGCAGTATGCTGATTTGTCAACATTTAACTGTAGTAAATAATAAGTCCGATAGCTACCACAGTTTCTTACTTTTATTGTAAGTTGTTGTTCACATTTACTTGTTGGTCCTGTTGTACACACGACCCTTTCCACTGTACGGTTAACAGTGACAGGAATACTACCTAGAATGTACAATAAAATACAACACTATATTATAAAATAATTTGCATACTTTGCGCAATTTGGATATTGTTTTTGTTTCACGAAAAAGAGTTGATTTTAAATGGAAAACATGATCCCGAAAAATACCACTTTTTGAATGAAAAGTCTTGAAATAAAATTGTGTTCATGTAAGTACTACTTACTAGTATGTATACATGGATCTTTGATACTGTTCATTATAATTAAAAACAGTATATGCATTGAAAAAATAATTGTCCTTGAATAAGAGATGTACATATTGGCATAACAGTAACATGTACGTGAGTAATTAAATGAGACAGTATCAAAGTACATGACCAGAACTTAAAACATGAAACAAAGACGATCTACATACACAATGTAACAAACCAAATAAAACTGAAGATCAGGAAAACAAGAAGTCACTAAATCACTATCGGTATGAACTCCCATAAAAAACGGGAGTGACAACAGGTGCTCCAGAATAGTTCCACCAGCGACACTTGTCATATTGTGAGTTAGTTTAATTCGATATTAATCTAGCAGCTCCCAAACTCGAGTCATAAGGAAGTCCATTCATTGGTCTAATCACAAAGGTGTCCCATGCAAATAGCAGAATGTAAAAGTTCAGTGATCAATGTTTGTCAACATTTAATGAAATACTTCTTGGTGCTGATAATAGCGAGCACAGCTCAATTCGCCCCGAAGGTCAAATTGCAATCAAGGTCGTCCCTTTTACTTCCGACCCAACCTCAGTTCCAATGACAAACAAAATGAAAATGCCAGATTTTTACGTAAAAGAAGAAATGCATTTATGTTTGTAAACACTCACAAAAATATTTCAGAAATAATTTATTACTAATACACCACAGTCACCGGTACTTAACTGGAAACATCATACCGTTCATCCAAAGCGGGAATACGGTTCCACATTGCATCAACGGTTGACTTTCATTGACAATATCATTTCCGGAAACGCTCTCAATCCTGTACCATCCAGTTTTCAGTCGACTATCTTCAATTGCAATGTCCCCAGGTTGTAGTGTGTAGTTCGACGATCGTTGTTTCTCACCGTGCAGTATTTTGTAATTCTTGCTGTGACAATGGTCGTCTTTTAATATTAAAATAATAGTTAGACAACAACGTGTACTCTCCTTTCTGTCACCCAGTACTGGCAATTTTCCTTACAATGTATTAGGTTTTAGCGATACACGAAGATGTGTTATCTTCTGATTGATTCAATCACATGATATATGCGCTTTCTTACATGTAGAGGTCCATAAATATACACTTTAAATTTCATCATAGAATTTAAAATATAAAAAAGACATCTTCAAAGTTCTACTTATTTTAATCTCTTTTCTCGTTTTTATGATAGAAATAATTAATGCAAATTTTGAACACACCGCTCGTGAACATTATTGACGAGTAGATTCGGTGGGGCTGGTCTTGACTGCTAGAGGCCTTTTAGTGTACGTGGTACCAATTATAAATTAAAGAAGAGGCTTTAGCCGTTTTAAACCTTTTAAATTTCAATCTATAATATTTAGACTTGGAATATTTGCAAATTGGAACTAGTTATTGTATCTGTAGGGTTTTTTCATGTGGCCTTTTCCATTTCATAAGTTGTTCAGTGGTTTTCTTTGAAGAAGCGGTATTAATGACTGACGAGAGACAGTGAATGTCAGTGGTATCAAGATCTAACTGTATCAATGTTTTTAAATTTTTTCTCTTGAAATCGTGGGTGCTAAGTGCATAGGAAATGACTATTAACAACAGCATATAACAACTCATTAAATATAAACCTTCACAGCCGGGACTTAAACCATTGGGGGAGGTCTGTCCTTCAGCACAGGGTAGTTTATCACCTTGAAACATAAGACATATTAAAATAAGATTACCTACATTATTGCAGACATGCTAGTATAGTACATTTGTACCTTTATTTATACAGTGCAAGACATAAGCATACACCGACACAATCACAATTTGTCTCCATTATATAGTTCTATGATATAGTAACATCTGATATACAATACAAATAAGTATATCAGGTTATACAACTCATACGTTATGCCAGAGCTTGCCGAAACTACGCAGACTTTTTGTATCGCACTAGAACTCTAACTCTAAATAGGCTTCTGGAACAGGGTTATGTTGCTACAAGAATGAAGTCATCACTACAGAAGTTTTATGGTCGTCATTATGAACTCGTGGATCGTTATGGTGTATCCATCAGCACCATGAAAACTGATTTATTCAACGGGTCATAGTTTTCCTTTCCTCGTTTGTCTACCCCGGACTTGACTTTTTACGAGCAACTCGGCGGGTGTTTCTAGAAAAGCAGAGGACGCTTACCCTACCGGTGCACCTGGTCCATGCTCCCAGTTTTTAGTGGAGTCAGAGTTGCTCATTTACTTTTGTTACTTTGTATGTATGATTTTAGTTACTTTATGTTCTTTGTTGTGTATGTCTATTTTCCATGTCTGGTCTTTGTACCTGGATTACATTCTTTTGATTATCGCTATAACTTTGGTTCCCTTGATTACTCTTTGTATGTATGATTCTAGTTACTTTTTGTTCTTTGTTGTGTATTTCTGTTTTCTATGTTTGGTCTTTGTCCCTGGATTACGTTCTTTTGATTACCGCTATAACCTTGGTTCCCTTTATTATTATTTACTTACCAAAGCAATAGGCCTGATAACATGGCATTGTTGGAACTAGATAATACACCAAGTAATCGGAGCAGTTTTTGATTTGTATGTTGTAAGAATAAGCACAACAATTCCCATCAAAACTCGAGGCACACGCAGTGCCGTCTTCAACTTCGTAGGTAGGTGGGTAGGATCCTGAGAGAAAAAAACATGTACACGTCTCATTTGTAAAAGAGTGGGTAAATTCAATTGTTTAGGTCACCTTTTACATGTTTCAATATGTGATTTATTACATGTACATGTATGTGATCGAACAATTTGATAATGTTTCTTTTTTCTTATTTTTACAGAGACCAAACTCACAAATGTAACCTGATATCTTGATTTTTTTATTTTTTGTTTTTCATGTTTTTGTTTTTTTTTACATGTATGTGATCGAACAATTTGATAATGTTTCATTTTGTTATTTTTACAGAGACTAAACTCACAAATATAACCTGTTATCTTGCTTTTTTTTTTTTTTTTTTTTTTTTAATTTTTTTTGGTTTTTTTTGGTTTTTTTTTTTTTGTTTGTTTGATTTTTGTGTATTTTTGTGTATTTGTTTTGTATTTGTATACTTTTCCGCATTATTTACGCAATTTTTACCTTTTAGCCAAATAGGAGACGACGTTCCACACCGGAATCCGCCCAAAATACACTGTGTTGGCATTCGTTCTCCTGCTTTACTGGTCACCCTGTACCACCCTGATGTTAATGTGTTGTCACAAAGAGTGGAGTCTACATTATAAGCAACAGAACGTGTTGCTTCGTTTTCATCGTCTAAGGTTGTGTAAAAACGGCATGGGTCGGCAGCTGTGTAAAAACATAATGACAGTACATGTACATGTACAACAAACACCAACGACATTACACGTTCTAGTTAATACTTGTCCACACGTTCACTTACCGTGAGCTTTAGTGTAAATTAATTTTCTCCTAGATACAATTATATTATTATTATTATTATTTTGATTCTCCTGTCATAAACATTCTTGAAAGTGTCGACCCCTCAATTTTCTCAAATGGGCAATAGTTGTATAAACCGATGTGAAAATAAACTTACTATTTCCTGAATATACAATCAGAAAGTGTTTTATTACATCGAAAGAGAAAGTAGAAAAATTTATACCAAAGACTGAAAGACACAATTTTCTACATATGTAGATGTCAGGAAGTTAGAAATTCCATATACCTATTCTACTAGTCACATACAGTCATATGTATTTATCTTGAGGAGACAAGAGATACGCAAATCGACCAATTGACTGTGCACCAGCCAAGAGCACTGAAAGTTGAAATCTCTTGAAACGATCTTGAAAAACAATGTACGGCGAGATTTCCGAATACAGTATTAAAACTCTAGCCAATACCGTAAGAGCAAGGTTGTCAAATAGTTCCACGGAGGCCAAATAGTTAGGAAACGTGAAACTCATCAGAATACACTCCTGATGTCACGCCTCATTTTTGTTTATTAATAAGTCCATACTGGCAATGCTTAAGTTGTGTAGTAGTGTGATGCCTTGTTTTTTTTTCAGTTATATATGTAATTGTATTTTGTTATATTGCTAATTAAATGTGGATCCTCTTTATTTCCTCGTTTCATCTTTATATGCCTTGTACTTTGATTTGGGGGTATCTGAATTGATGCTTCGGTATTTTTAGCCGATATTCAGTCAAATCAATATTCAGTGCCTAGAGGGAAGCATATAATTATACTTACAAATTTGCATGCCAGATACATGTAGTGTCTTCAGATGGTGGAAGAGGTTCTTCCACTATAAGTTACAAAAATAATCATTCATATATAGATTGTAAATTTCGATATGACTCACATTAAAGTGAATTTAGTCGTCAATACCAGCCCGCATGGAAGCTAGCCATCAATAACTTAGCCGTCAATAATATTCATGAGGGTGCGTTCAAAAGTTGAATTAAGTTATTCATATAATGAAAACGTTAAATAGGAATAAAAGTAAGTAGATTTTTCTAAATATTGTTATATTTTTTTGTTTTCAACAGTACTGTCAAATGCGGGACCGGGACCAGAAATTTGGAAAAAAGGGGTTCTAGATGGTTTCCCGAAATAAAGGGGGTTCAAGGATATCTCCTCATTTTTGGCCAAATTTTGCACGGAATTAACAAAATTCTCCAACAAAAAAGGGGATTCGGCTCCGCCCTGTGGATATTCTACTGACTATAATATTTAATTTCCATTGTTTGGGTTATTTGTCATAATATAAATTAAGTGTATTTACAAAGTCCGATTTAGAATCAAATATCAAAAAAATTTCTAACCGACAGAGGAAGATGTTGAAATTCCCAGTATTTTGGGAATTGATAGTCCTTAAGTGAGTCTAAAATCTCATTCCAGTCACAAGGTTGACTAATGGAACCTTGGTTCCAGCCACCGACGCCAAACCTGTTACACTGGTGGTAAGGGGTCCCTTTTTAATTTTTCTCAATGACAGAAGAAGATATGGAAATTCCCATTAATTTGGGAATTGATTGTCCTCAAGTAAGCCTAAAATCTCATCGCAGTTCCAAGATGAACTAATTGACCTTGGATCCAGCCACTAATCTCGTTTTTGGTACATAAATGGTAAGGGGGCCCTTTTTTAAAATTTTCTCATCGGCAGAGAAAATATGGAAATTCCCAATATTTTAGAAATTGATAGTCCTCAAGTAGGCCTTAAATATCATCCTAGTCTCAGGTTGGAATAACTGACCTTGGACCAAGACACCGACTTCGAAGTTGGTACGTAAGTGGTAAGGACAGAGGAAGATATGGAAATTCTCAATAATCTTTAAGTAGGTCTAAAATCATGAAAATCTCATCCCAGTCAAAAGATGGACTAATGGTTCTTGGTCCCAGCCATCGAAACCAAATTTGGTACATAAGTGGTAAGGGGCCCCTTTTTATAGGACTGCAAACAATTTGCGGTCTTATAACGTTATGGCGCAGTTGTCGTCGTACATGTAGTCATCCTTGTCGTTTTTGGACACTTTGTTACCATGCGATACTTTTCGTTGTGTATGAACAATTGTTCTGAAATTTTGATATGAGTTTACTTACCACAAATTGATGGTTCCTATTTATTGTGGACTTTTTGGCCCTACGGTTTGAGAAAAAGGGACTAAAAAGGGTAAAAATAGATTTTTAATTAAAACCCATGTAGAATGTTTATTTTATTCCGATTTTAATTATTCTTTTTTGTTGTGTTCCTTGTTGAATTATTGTAAACAAATGTTTCAGCTGATTCCATGTATTTTGAACCATTTTCAATTGAAGTATGGCAACATTTTAAAAAAAAATTTGATCCGAATTTCAAATCCTTTTATTTGATTCCTTATTACAATTCTTGCCTGAATTTATCAATCAGATTTCAGATATCTCTTACGATTTTCGAGTTATAAGGGATCAAAGGGGCCACTCCCGAAAAAATTCACTTTTTAAAATATTTTCGTCCGATTTAAAAAAAAAATAATATGATCCGTCATAAAAATCCCTGCCTAATTTTTTCAGTAAAATTTTAGCTTTCTCGTACGGTTTTAAGGGGCAATAGGGACAACATCCGAAAAAATCGATTTTGTTGTTTTTAGTCCGATTTAGAAAAATACAATTTTATTAGATTCCTCATAAAAATCTTTGCCTGCATTTAGCATAGAAATTTCAGATATCTCCTATGTTTTTCAAGTTTAATGGATCAAGAGAGCCACACTCATTCGATCTGATTTGAAAATTTTTAATTAATTCGATTTTGTTTTACAATATAGTGTCAAAACCATGTGTAGTATTCATATAAATTGTAATACCTTTGTGTTTCAAAAACTGATATAGTGTCCACGCTTGCCCCAACTGTTCAGTGTTCGAGCAATGCGGTCGCATCATGCTGTGTTTGGTAGAGCTTTTTATTAAAATTGTCAGGACAAAGGAAGATAAAATTATGGAAATTCCAAATATTTTAGTAATTGATAGTCCTTAAGTATGCTTAAAATCTCAGTTCCAAGATGGACTAACGTACTAATTGACCTTGGTCCCCCAGGTTGACTCCGAATTTAGTTCGACGTTTTTTGTTTTCTTTTGTTCTTGTTTTTGTTTTTTGTTTTTGTTTTTGTTTTTGTTTTTTGCAGCATTGCTACTAGATCATACTCCTTTTCACAAAACGGGCAAGGTACATGTACATTGTACATTGTATCTTTGGTTGCATTAAAGGTCACCAGTGTGTGGAGGCTTAGCCCTAGTGGGGACTCAGGGGTCAAATCCTAATGAAGCCCTCTGTATAAATCGAATTTGAATAAAAGTAAATATCAGAATAAACCAATTCGTTATTTTGACTGCGAGAAAATATATACAGGTTTGTATTAGAAAAAGGAATTGAAAAAATATACACATTATATTCGTCTTGCTCGAGATACTACTGTGTAACAATGAGTTGTTTTGGTAACAAATTTGTATCTTTTCTCAAAATCTCTTCCTTGCTATCAATACACATGCAACGGAAAGTTTGAAAAGTATCTTGAATAGTCTACGTTTCTGTATATTGCAATGTATTTAAATAGTTACCATGGAATTTTATATACCTTATATTATTGAAATAAAAAATCTGCCTTATATGTAAAAAGTACATGTAACTTTTTCTTTTCAAATAACACATACAACTTTTCACAACGTTAGTACTATTTACACTTTTCCCTGTTGCAAACCCGTGGGCAAAGTTCAAAGAGAAATAGATTTGTAAACCTTGAAACTACATGCCTACATCTTTAATACGTACTATTTTGAAGAAAAGTTTATTATTAGTGACATTAGCAAAATGATCTTTAAGGGAGACAATAAGCGAAATTATCATAGTTCCCAAGGTCAAAGTATTTTTTTTTATTACCATTCAAAACTAATAAGATATTGAATATTGTTTATTATACTTAAGAGTCTAATTCATAGGATTAGAAGATAATTGTAAGAATAATATGCACGTTTATATACATGTTGAAAAAAACGTAACTGCACGGATGTTGATTCATAATTGCCACCCCCCGCCTAAAATTTGTAGTTTTTTTTGTTTTTTGTTTTTTGTTTTTTTGTTTTTTGTTATTTTTGTTTTTTTTTTTTGGTTGAAATCTTGACTTTTTAAAAACTCTGACCAACATAATTTTCTTACTTAGCGTTCTATCTACGCTCCTAACCCGAAATCCTGGATCCACCCCTATTGCGTATTCCCATGAAATGAAACCTAATGGAGCGCAGCTACAAGATTGTCGAAACGGAAACACACAAGCAGAGGATATTCATGATCTTCAGTATCCTGCGGAAATAGGAGATGTTATTTCTTCCATTATGACAAAACTCTCGAAAATAAGACTTTGTCATGAAGGACGTGATCAATTCAAATGATTTCATTTACTTCAACGCGCTTTCAATTAACAATGGCATCAAAAAATTTAATAAGAAAAAAATACTAGTATCATTAAATTGAATTTCTACTTGTAATTGAACTTCCCGGATTTGAACCCGGTCAGGGAATTATTATACAACTGGTAAAAACGTCAATAGAAATGACATATTGTCTACGATTTTTACATTTATAGATATGATGTATCAATAATCTTCATCTAGAATTAACGACCGATAGACAAACATAACTTCCTTCGATGTTAAAAAAATGCTGCATGTGTGCTAATAAGCTTTTGAATACAAGAATTAAGCCATAAGCATAATCTCATGCGGGCTGAATTGGCATTATAGCCTTTTCATATAATTACATTTTGTGCATTTGTTTGGCGACTGAAGCCTGCAATTATAGGAATTTATTTGCATCTGTTTTTTATTTACTTATTTTTTTTAAACAATATAAAGAATTCTATGCACACGCATGGCCACATGATGGGCATCTTCTGGTTAAGATTGCGAACGATCGATATTTTTGAAAGTTTGCTTCTTATTTAAAACGTATTTAGATACTCCCGATTGTCCAACATTTTAGGACTATGGAGTTCTGATTGTCCTAATTTTATTCTTGTTAAATAAACAATGCCTGAATCATCATCATAATTTAAGGATAGCAAGGTTTTTTTCATTGTAAATAAATAAATAATAAGTAAATAATTACTAGATTAAATATATTTTTTTTCTTAAAATAGATGGAAGATAATTAAATTTGAATTTGAAATATATATTTATTCCTTGTTAAATTGTTTTGGATATTTTAATCTGAAGCAAATGATATTATCAAAAAATCATACTTTTTCAAAGAAAAGTGTTTAATATATATATTTTTTAAAATATCCAGTAATTCCTTTTTAATGATTTGGGAATCAAATTCTTAGCCTCCTATTCTTTTGATACCCTGACCCACACGGAGCAATACAGAAAAACAAAATATTAATCAAGACAAGTATTGATTCAACAAACCAAAGAGATAAAAACACAAACAGAACAGTAACATCACAAACCTAAAACAATACTAATATATATATATATATATATATATATATATATATATATATATATATATATATATATATATATATAATATATATATATATATATATATTAATAAAAATGCACTCTTTATGGGACCCTAAAGCTGTCTTTATCAAAATATTTTCTGATTAACCAACATATGTATTTCTTATCAAACCATTTCCAATTGTCTAACATTTTTTTACCTGTATTTTTTTAAAGTTGGGCAAGCGGGAAGACACAATATATATTTATCGATTACAAATCAGGAAAAAAAAGTGGAATATGACAGCTCTTACCTGTACACTCCCTTATTGTTAGCAGAAGGAGACACACAGCAAAGAAACACAAATTTATTTCCATATGTAATTACATCAGGTATTACTTCTTAAAGCAGATTTAATATACATGTACATGTATTTCCAATGTAGATCCTGCCATACATGTACTTCTCATTTCCGAATCGTGCTGTGTTAATATCCCGTTACTAATAATGATTTATTAGTCAATATGAATACAACAACACTTCCTGCTTTATATACTTACAGCTAAGTTAAACGGATGGATGAGTTATCATGTAACAATGCATTGCTTAAAAAAGTTTCATTGTACATTTGAAATAACAAGTTTTTAAAGGTAATGCATGCGAGCGGAACATATTAATATTGATTTTATAATTAAAATGTACCATGATCACATTGTATAAAAATATGTATTGCTACTTTAAGGAAGCTACTTTATGTTAAAAATTACATCATTAAGAAAACTTAGTCTAGTCTCGGCAGGCCATGTCAAGAAGCGTTTTTGCGTTTTATAACTTTCAAATTCTTATGGATGTCGTGGAGGACTATGCAAGAAAATGGATAAAACGAGAACATGAAGACATTGATTCACCGTAGAGTGAGTGAAGGGTGTGAGGTCTTAAATTTTGAAACGTATGAAATTTTTAAGTAGGACAATGATTTTCATTGCTACATCAGTTTTCGAAGACCCTGATGTTGCAAAAACATTGTCTACTACACATGACAAATATGTTGTCGTACCAGCCGACAAAGCCAAAAACAACATTTTCTGGTCTGAAAACCACATTTCATCCAATGTTCATTATCAGATGTAGGCGTAGAAAATAATAGCAGTAATAGGACCTACAGTGTACTGCTACCACACTCTCCAAAGAAGATATAGTGGAAAACCATCAACCTGAACAATCCTCTTTTAGTCTCTCTACCAAGGACGATGATTGTGACCTACCATCTATGTACTGGATTCCTTAACTCTACAAGAATCCATACAAACAACATTACATAGTTGGATCTGCAAAATACACCAACAAACCTCTTTCAAAACTTTTAACTTCTATATACACAGCTGTCAAAGAATGTCTCTTATTTTCACTATTTAATGTTTTGTCCTCATTATCAAATTCAGAGGTGGTCGCTACAGAACGTTTGTGCTGAACTACAGATCGATTTTAACTTACATAACATACTTCATAGTAATGAACGCCTGACATTTAACAATAATGTCAAGGTGATAATACTACTCAAAATTTTATTAAGAATAAATACTAAAATATTTCAGTAGTACACAATTGTAATGTATAATGCTTATAGTGCTGTGCATGTGGTAGTCTTGCTGACAGACTGATGTATATATTGCATTTTCTATCATGTATAATTAAAATCATTTTTAATTTTTTGCTTCATAAAAACAAGAAGAAATTTTGATACACATTTTCCAAATTATTTAATTCCTTCCTTTTACATGTATTTAGATGACAAAGTGTAAAATTTAAAGTTTCAAAGATAAATCAATTTGGCATACATATTTTCACTAAATTCTTATTCTTTTAATTTATGAGATAAACAATTTTAAATTGTAACTTAAAGTAATTAATTATTTATTTTAGAAGAATACTAACAGTACGTATATATATTTGTACCATAACAGACGTTTTATAAAATTATTAGTCAACTTTCAAGAGAGTTATCTTTCTTTCTACATGTATGTATTATTTTCTAAATGTCTAATACGTTATACGTCATGCCACCATGTAAATGCCTTGTATGGAGACGATACATATAGGCCTAGCTTGCTATATATCCAATCCTGTTTATAATTTATGAATAAAATATGTTTAAAACAAAGAGGGTCTCCAGTCCTATCACGACACTTGTTACTCCCATAGTGTTATTATTATAATTTAATGTGAATCCTGACAATTCGAAACATCTTCTGGAAACCCTTAATTCAAGATTATTATCAGAATTTAATTAGCATTAAAACCTATTAATTTTCATCTCTTTATACTTCTATTCCCCATACTCAATTAAAATCCCGACTCGAAAATATTATACATCGTTGTTACTCTAAAAAAAACGATACACGTAGATAGATACATTTGCATGTAGTCATTTGTAGGGATTCTTCATTATTTGTAAAAAAACGATTCTAAATAATCTTTCAAATGTACCGGAAAGTGTGTATTCAAAATGATGGAGTTTTATTGATAACATATTTGTCCAGTTGATGTAGGTTGGACGCATTTTTTAACAAACGATCGGCATTCCAATGGGAACAAATTGTGCACCTCTACTCGCTGACTTATTCCATCTCTCTTATAAGACTGACTTTATTGCTGATCTGACCCAAAGAATCATTTGATCTCAGTTTCCGCTATATAGGTGCCAACATTCCTTTAATTTGTGGCAACATCCTTTCAACACCTACGTATATAGTTTTTATATCCCCAAAATATTATGCCCAAAAGTACATTTGATAATAATAAGATGAAACCTGAAACGGTTTTAAATGTTCTATCGCGGTGTACAATTGTAGTTGGACTTAAGTAATTTTCTTCCTGGACTTAGTCGGGACTTAATTATTACTTTTATGATTTTAAAAAAAAATATCACATGTATAAATATTCGTACAATGATGCTGACTTATTTGATCATATGACCCGCACGGATTTTAAAGGCTCTATAGCATGTATGATTTAGATTACGTGTCAATTATTTATGTGAAAATGAATTACATGCATACGGGTTATTTTGTTATTTCTTGTATTTCTGACCTTTTAGCATCAACTTGACGTTTTAAACCCGGTCTCGAATTGAAACTTATTAAATAAAAGTTTTGTTAACTGTTGGATTGTTGATATAATTAGAAAATTTACTGACACGAAATAATAAGTCCCTCATTCAAATTAAAATATCCTTTTTTTTCAGGGACTCCGAACGAACCACATTTTCAGCAAAATCATAACAAACCACAGTGCTGCATGTCTATTTACGTATGTACTCCTTTTGTGTAAAGTTTTACACGCCGTACTTTTGCGCCTGTCATCAGTCAGAAATTTCTGGCCTCTGTATGTGTTGTTTCGTTTACACTTTTAACAAATGCACCATCGTATACCCTTTATAAAAATAGTAAATACTTATAAAGATCACCAAAAGGTCTTCAACAAGTGTAAACACATTTTTAAGTAAGCCCCGAAAAGCCCATTCATTCATTCATTCATTCATTCATTCATTCATTCATTCGTTCATTTCTTTATTTCCTCATTACATGAGATCTTAGAATTATATACAAGTCAGTACATGTAAACAATAATTAGAGAAAAAAACATAATATATATATATATATATATATATATATAGCTGGCCGAGTGGTCTAGGGCGCTGGATTTAGTGCAGGCGGTGTTGCCATAGATGCCACAGCGGTACGAGTTCGAGTCCCGCGGAGGGACCGACCAAAAATTTGCATCGCAAATTTGACAGTTGTAACATCGTTTGGAATTTTTCAGACCTTTCTATATGTTTACGTTATCATCCCTGTATCAAATCGATCCGATGGAGCAGTGTAGATATGGTGTCTAACATGCTCTTCAAATGATTACATATCTTAGCTTGATATAAACTTCTTCCAGGTATATAACTATATATATCATTTATATATATATATCTAAATATACGTCTCAAAATGTGACGACTCTATTCGCTATACTACTCCATTGGATAAAATTGATACAGAGAAGATATATAAACGTACAGAAAGGTCTGAAAAATTCCCAAAGATGTTAGAACTGTCAAATTTGCAAAGCAAATTTTTGGTCGTTCCCTCCGCGGGACTCGAACTCGTACCGCTGTGACACCTATGGCAACACCGCCTGCCTGCACTAAATCCAGCGCCCTAGACCACTCGGCCAGCTAGGTTTTATAAAATATAGCTTTCGCCGGCCGGGTCATTCCTCCTCGTAGGATTAATCTAGGGCTGTAACTTAGTACACGATGTATGGTAGTACGGGACAGTTCATTTTAGATGTTATTATGTAGGATAGAGGATCAAATTATTGATGCATGTCACAACAAATCAATATTATACAAACGTCTCAGAATGTGACGACTCTATTCGCTATTCGCTATCAATTTGATCCGATGGAGTAGTGTAGCGAATAGAGTCGTCACATTCTGAGACGTTTATATATATAAATGATGTATAAATATATATATAGTTATATAACTGGAAGAAGTTTTATATCAAGCTAAGATATGTAATCATTTGAAGAGCATGTTAGACAACATATACATCATGTGTGGGATCGAATTAATCGGCTATAATCGGCAATAGTTTTAATAACGTGTGTGTGGCACAACTTCATGAATTCACTGTGGTCTTCAAAGTCACAAAATTCGTATGAAAATAGCAACCGACCGAGTGAACTTGGCAAATCAGTTCATCACCGTAAGTAGAGAGTTCAAAATATAAATGACGTTCGCAATTTTCTATAACTAGTGTCCAAAATAATACCCTAAGGTTATTTGTACACGGATAAGAACAACATGCATGTACATAAACATCTTCAAAAACCGCATTACATACTTTACAGGTATCTGGAGTACTGTTTGGAATTGTAGTTATCAGTTTTGTGATAAAGTAAGAGTTCCGTATTTCACTGAACGATTTCGACTGTTTCCAAAAGGTTGCTATTGAGACTGTCTTGTGAAGATGTTTGAAACGAATAAAGTCATTGTCGGTTTCTATTCGGTTTATCCATTTTTTGCTTTGCTGATTATGAATTGCAATGTTTACAATTAATCTCCAATGTTTTTTTCGGTGGGAACAATCCTATATTAATATAGCATACCAGGTATTCAGTAAGGTTGTGCAAACATAGAATGTTGATAATATCAGGAATAAACCCGTACATTTGTCTTTCTGAGTTGGATAAATATGTGAAAAGTCTAAGAAGGAAAATCTGATAATGTTTCAATACTCAAACTAACAAATTTATGTAGTAGAAATAGTTTTCTTTTGTGAATGCAACTGATGATCGGATGCAGTCCAATGATACTTTCATTGTGGATATGTGTAAATCCAAACTATATTTAACAATGAAACGTTGAAATCTATTTAAGATAGCAGTTTCTTGGCTTGGCAAGTCTGTCCTCATTTCACATCCATAAAGTACACTCAGTAGGATTACAGTTTTATAAAGTTTAATTGTGACATATTGATGTGTCGAACTTGACATTACACCTTTTAATCAAAAAAAATTTTGTTTCCCTTTCCTGCAAGCATCTTCAGTTATCTTCTTTGATTTAAAACGAGAATTAAGTTTTACACCTCAGTGGGTATACTCATCGACCACTGAAATTATTTCGTCACCCATACGTCAAACAAACTGGTCATTGCGTTCTCTCGGGTTCTTTGAAAACTGAATTATTTGACATTTGCTCGCATTAAATTGGAATCTCCATGTTTTCGAATATTGGGAACAAATATCGAGTATACGTTGGAGCGAAATAGGGGTAGTCGCCACACATGATGTATCATCAGCTAAAGAAGGTAATGAACTTACAATATTATAAATACCTATGTTCTTACTATGATTCTCAATGTTACAAATTAAATCATTAATAAATATCAAATATAAAAAACCTGACAACACACTACCTTGTCTAACACCCTCTAACACGGAAAATGAGGCTAATTGACATTGATTTACAATCACAGAACTCTTTGTGTTAAGATATAAATCATTAACAATTGACCATAATTTACCCTTCACTTTTAAATCATACAATTTCATCATTAAACCCTTCCTCCATACAGTGTCAAAGGCCTTTCGGCTATGAAAAAAGCAGCAAAGACTTTGCTATTATATTCAACATTGTGAAAAATAATTTCATGAAGGTTGAAGGAAGCGGTTAAGTAACTGAGATTCTTCTGAAATTCCTTTTGTTGAGGGTTCGGAAAGGAGTCTTCCCCAATAGTTGTGGTTAGTCTACTTTTATTCACTTGTTTGAACACTTTCGATATACAAGGTAGAATTGTGTTGGGCCTATACCTATCGGGAGATGTCTTACGTTTATTGTTTCCTTTAAACAGTGGTACTAGTGAGCCGAATTTCTAATCGGACGGTACATGGCCTTTTCTTACAATAAGATTGAACATGGACGTCAAAGTTTCTATTAACAAATCACTTCCATATATTAAATGTTCATTCTATGATAGGAAGATGATCAGATGTACTAGAAAATGAACCCTCTTCAAGGATTCCATATGAACTCAGTTGCCTTGCCAACACAGGACTAAAAAGTACATAGTCAAGCATTGTTTTTTTTTCGTAATAAAAGTGTAATCGGGACCTTTATGATTTAAATTACCACCAGCATGTGATAATTCAAATTTTGAAACAAATTGCGTAAGTTCTCCTCACTTTTGCTTATATTAATTATACTACCATAATTACAATAAAAATCTACGTCAGCATCAAGATAATTCAATACACTTTTATAATTATCAGATGGCATGTATACACCAAATATAAAAATAGATCCTTTTGATTGTGTTTTTACCTCTATTATACCTACTATTCGTTCTGTGTCCATATTCGATAACAGATTTACAGAAAATTGTAAAGAGTTTTTAAACATTATTGCGATGCCACCTTGGCCATGATCTGTTTTATACTTAACAGGTAATCTGCCAGCTTTGCTAATGCATGAATACCCTTTTTCTATGGTTGACAAGTAATCTAATGATTGCTCTTTAAGTTTATGGTCAGATATGACACATATGTCACATTTAAATTTTCTTAATAAATCACCTACACAAATAGTAGAGGACATAACTCCTCTGACATTCCATGTCAACAGTTTAACACTAGACATAATTAACAGTAAAGCAACCAACACAATATGATATTTAATTATAGTTTTACTAATCATGATCAGTGTATAAGTTTTCATCAAGGAACTGTTCTTGCTCATATTCACTCATATATTGTTGATTCTATTTATAATTACTCAACAATTCGCGGCAGTGAACGCCTCTAAGCCAAAAATAGTCCGATTCTATTACACTCGCACTTTCAGGATAAACATTCGATACTGGAACAACCTGAAGTATGTTACTTGCACGTTCCGTTTCTCAAGAAATGAAATTATCCCATATCTTGTAGATTTTGGGTCTATACCTGATAGGTGATATCTCCAGGTCCTTTCCCGCGTAACACCAATGAAAACATCATTCGGGTCACTAACAGTATGTTCGTTGGCCTGCACATTATCACCCGTTTTCTCGGCAACTATAACTGGAATTTTACTTTCGCATTGCGTACCGTTGATCATTGCAGACGTATCGCGTGAATCGGTTTGTTTCAATACACTATAACCGTTACTCGAACTTGAGGTTAAAGTCTCGGACTGTGACTCGTTGTGTCGTATGATTAGTAGAGTTCACCTTGTTACTTGTGTGCGTTAATTTTGAAGGATCTGGGGAACCCGACGGGCTATTTTTTGTCAGTTGATGGGCATATGAATTTTTACACGAAAGTTTTAATTCATTTACACTTTTCTGTGAAGTTGAGTTCAACTTAGCTAGGCGATCATTCTTTGATTCTATCGTCGTTACTTTCTTGGTATATAAGCCAAAGTCAAATTCATTAATATATTTTGATTGTTGGTTCATAAGTTTGTGGGTAGCACTATATTGGGTACATTTTCTATCGCACTTTAATTTAAGCTGCTCATAGCGCTTATTGATACTTTGTACATCAGTTTTTAGCTTGTTATTCTCTTCATTTAAATGTTTGATAGTTTTCTGATTATCTGAGTCGTTCTTTTCTAGCACCGTTAAGCGTTCTAGTGCTGACTGCAGCGTAGACCTCATTTCGATGATGTTGCAATTTGGAATGATCACAGAATAGTCAGATACTGATTTGGTTAAACCGTCATCTTTTCGAAAAAAACATCTTCGATGCCTGTGTTATCACCATTGATAAACATAGTTAGAGTGAAACAGTCTTTCGCATATTTTTGGATTGACGAACCTCTTGTTGTACTTTTATGTGTACAAACTTTCCCTGTAGGGCACCCTTCGGTCGATTTTGCTCTACTTAAAAGAATTGTACAGTACCAGGTTATTGTATTTTCAGAATTTCGTGTCAATTCAATTAGTTTTTGTGTGTACGATTCTTTTGGGAGATTAGACAGTTCATCGTGTAGTAGCGAAAAAAAAAGTTTTGGTTAGGAACGAAATCCGATTGCGAGCATTGTGTTCCAATTTGGGAGTCAGAGTACTCTTGTTCGTCGCATTCAATGTTTACATTGATTGCGTTATTTACGTTCGGTCTACTTGGAGTGATCATGTTAGTGCTTGGACAAAAGGACTATTATTTGGGGAATACTCACTGAAGCTTTTGATGTCAATATCACTATCCATATTCCAATATTTTACTAAAAAATCATAGTTTAACACAATACAAAAATAACAAAACATTTCCCTCCATACCGGAAGTATCACAATCAAAGCGTATCACAGCCAGCAATTTTAATTTCATTCTGTTAATATTTCCCTTGTTTTCTCTCTTTTATACTCTTTTTTAGTTCAGATACGTATTGTCGCAAATATTGAAATGACAAGTTCATCACACATGATAGCATATATACTGTTCTTGATTCAGTTTTGTCACAATTACATGTAGTTGTTTACATTGTATGTTGTGTTTTGTTGCTGACGTATGTTCACAAAATACTTGTAATTAATTGACCTTTGTAAGTTGGTATGACTTATGTCCAATCCAATGGCCTGTAAATTTAGCAATAAAATATGTTTAAACTATTAGTCTAAAAGAATGTAAAGTAAAAAAAAGAACACATCAAACGTATAAAATAATTTATTACAGGCCAATCCACTTAGGAGGAAAAAAGTCGCTCATGTCGCTGCTGAAATCTTTGCGTAAAGAACTATTTTGCCTAGCTACGTCTTTGAAATAAATTGTTGTTCCATTCGCCATCCACGCTGACCACCATCCGAATGAACCAACAGTTATGATTGTATGGTTGCACTTCGACAGAGCACACATATCTACGATACGGTCGTTGGCGGGAACATGTATGACGTCATCACCACGTACGTTTTCTTCCCGCCATTTAATAGCTTCTTTGTCATTTCCAGTAAATACCAGAAATAAGCAGTTTGAAAATTTAGTTCTCATGTAGGTCATTGCTTTGTCAATATAAGACTTTGTTGCAACAACATAACCATATTTTATATTATTTCCATTGAGGTAGTCACCGCGTCGTAAATGCACTCCAACTATGGTTAGATTTTTTCTTGCCTTGAGATTGTAATCATAATAGCCGTTTATCAGTTTCTGTGCTTTTTCTTGAACTGCTGATTTAAACTTAAACTGCTGTCTAATACTTTTTTCGGACTTAATAAAATATTTCCAAGATTGCAGATACGCTTTTAATTTTACCGTTTTGCTACTGCTAAAACTGAAAGTCTCCTTGTCAAACGCACACGCTCTTTTTTCGTAAACAAACGGGGCATTCTTACATGCCTTGGTCCCTTCAACTGAACAATCCGCATCGACTGAGAACACTTTATTTATTTCATCATTTTTATTAATGGCGAATTTCATTCCTTTCATTTTTGCAATTCCATACAAAGAAGAATACATGAACATGTGATTCCCTAATCCTCCTCTAAAATAAGGACACAAGTATCCAACTGTTTTACTTGACGTTGTGTAGTTACTATGGTCTAGGATAAGAGTATGGTTTTGTCGAAGGTCCGAACTGTATCTAACGTTGGCGAGTAAAATCGGTATATTATGCTTAACCAATGCATAAGTAATGACGAAAACGAATGTAATACTAGCTATAACTATACCTACAAAAAGATTTATACATGTACTCCCATTTTAACAAATGTCGTACCTTTAATAAAACTTTTGTAAGGGATTATTTAATTTAGGCGTCATAAAGTTTGCTATAAGTTTGTAGCTGCAAAGAAAAATAGTTTGTTCACATGCATCGTCAACTGAAACGTTTCAGTTTAAAAACATGGTCAAAGGCGACAAAACATCGTCAATTCAATGCAAATTTTTTTCGAAATATTTTGGAGGTGTTTGGTGTTTTATTTGAACATAATGTTTTATTAAAACGATCAGAAATTAATAATCCGGCACATACGTTCAATAATAAAGTAAGATGGGTTTAGCAGTATTTTATGTTTTCCTTAATATATTTCCATAAATAGAGAGATGAAAGCAATATACGTTATATAAAGGTAAGAAATGTGGAAGGAATAGTTAACAAATGCAAATTGAACGCTTTTCCATGTTTCTGAAACTCACTCATAAATGTTGATTGTATAATTTCTAAATTTCTAAATTGTAAAATTGGCAAAATGTATATTGTTTATTGCAGTATATTTACAGAACAAGTGAATCAACCGATTTATAGTACATGTACCTGTCTATATAAACGTGTATTCACCACAAAAAGTAACCTACCTCGTTTAAATTTGTAGCAGCATGTGCTCGACATTCCTACCACATAACCAGGCAAACGCTTTATCCATTTATTGTTCAAATAAGTGCATTCGGCATCTGGAAGAAAAACAATTTAAAAGTACTTTTCTTCTGATATATGTGGTTCCCATATCGATCGACAGGTAAAAGGTGTGTTTAAGTACATGTACAAGTCGTGATAAGAATTTGGAATCTAAGTTTTTATATTTTTCATGCGATGCTCCAAGTTTCGTTTCCATATGTACAATGTATGTGCACATGTGCAATAAGAAGATTTTTGTGAGAAAGTACATTGTAAATGAGATTGCTGCTTAGCAACATGTACAAATAACTCTACAGTGTACTAGGCATGTGCAGTTAAAGAATCTTGTAAGTTGTCCTTCCAGAGTACTTTAGTTTTAAGTAGCAGTCCAAATAAAATTCAGACACAGCCAGTGCTAAACTGATTCATGGTGACGAAAAACCCACCAAACAAACGAGGCTTTTTCAGTCTACGAATGCTGTATTTTCACAAAACAAACCAAATCAAGAACGGTAACTCTTGAAAAAAAAATGCCAATACACCTCCTTGATATCCCAATTTTGACTCCATTTAAAAAATAACAAAGGGAAATAACTCTTCTACCCACAGACGTGTTTATTGTTCGATTGGACCAATTCAAAATTAAAATATTTGAATTATTGAAGTTGTGTGTGGTAAGTACAACATACTTGGATGCTTTAATAAGTATATTATTTCAAACCAGTTCGGTACTTACCGAGGTGAATATAGTTTACATATCTCGTAAAGAATTAAAATGTAAAAGATGCTAAATCCTTTAATTTCACATACAGATATACTGATGGTGTTTGTCCGTTAACAACCCTTCTTTTTGTAAATGGTTACCTTCAATATATCCATCAGAGCTCGAGATAAAGGAGACTATTGAAACAGCTTGTCCTGAATCTTTTTTTTTACCCTACATCTCGTATCCGATCATAGTGGTCATCTCCATAATAAGATTTATGATAAAAAGATAACAAAAATAAGTTTTAAAATTATAAATTTTCCTTACGAGTGCAGCAACATTCATTCATCTCCTGCATATGGTGTTTATATTTCACAATAATCATTAATTCACAACGCTAGAGCAAGTAGCAACAACTCTGATTTTCTTCTATACCACCAATATATTCACGTCGCAATGAAAGAGGGAGGTTAAGCGCTGTAAAATATAGATTTACCCCACCGTTGATTTCGTATAAAATACCTGTATCAAGTCAGGATCAGATTTAATTTTGATTTACTTGATTATGGATCGGAATAAAATTCAACAATTTTGTTGTTACCATTATTTTCAAAGAAAAGTGTTCACTGTTCTTCTTTTCTCCAATGAGACTGCCAACCAGGTTGTCGTGTGTTGGTAAATTAAATCCCTTTGAAACACCTGCTAAAATGGCTTGCATTCCGTAAATATGGAAAAGGACTATTTCTTACAAAATCTATATACTTTTTTATATCAAAAGTGCAAGAACCAAATGGCCAACTAAAACCGGTTTTGTGGTTAGAAATAAAAGAAACTTTGGTGGGCTTTGACATGCGTAAATCACTTTCTGTCTGATTTTGATAAAGATTGCAATTTAAATATTGTTAGATAGTGGGACATTCAGTCAGTAATGTAATATAAAAAGACACAGCTATCATATGTGTTCTACTGGCCCCTGTGCAAAAAAAGACACAGCTATCATATGTGTTCTACTGGCCCCTGTGCAAAAAAAGACATAGCTATCATATGTGTTCTACTGGCCCCTGTGCAAAAAAGACACAGCTATCATATGTGTTCTATTGGCCCCTGTGCAAAAAAAAGACACAGCTATCATATGTGTTCTACTGGCCCCTGTGCAAAACAAAGAAACAAAATAAATTGAAGTTCTAACTATTATGTTTTGATAGTTTACGGCTAAATGTATTCATGCAATATGTTTTGAGTTGTCATAATCATATTATAGACGTTATTATTTTTCAATTTTCGTGGAGCACTTTGAGGGCCATGGCCAGGTATCGAGCAAAAGTTGTATCGCTCATGTAACAAATTTCTGATGATGTGATTGGTTTCTTTTCAATATTAGTTTTGGTGCATTTTTAGGTACACCAGCAGTGGTAAAGGTTGTCTGACAAACTATTTTCTGACTTGGTGCTATCCTAACCCCCAGCACCGGACATGTTGAAAGCCAGCGCAAATGTGAATAAGGTAAACATGTGTTTTAAAATATTATAAATCTTTTACATAAAAGAAATTTTACCCATCGGAAGTCAAGAAATAAAAATCAGTATTTTTTTGTTGAATACCTAAAAAGCATTTGTAATGATTACAGTTATCAAAGAAACCTGCCATTTTGAATTAAGTCACTAATTTACGGGATACAATATACTTTTGACAAACGAACTTAAAGTTGGTAATGGCAATTCGTTCATTCATATAATATTTTCGTTTTGTAAATTAAAATCCGTAATGGACCCATTCAACATGCTGAAAACCAAACGTGAAGTTCATCAGAACTGCTTTTACAACGTCTTTAATTTTGTAATATTTCTTCCATAGTTGCCAGATTTAAAAGGTTTTTTTTGTGCCTGTCCCAAGTCAGGAATTTGTTTTATCTGGCCGCTGTATGCCTTGTTTCATTTTTACTCTCAGTTTACTCTCATGTTGCTGGAGTCAATAAAGGCAACTGTTTCGATGTATATATGTATGATGCTGTTTTGGGGCAGATGGAGCCTGTCCTGTGGCTTGGGGGTTTCCTTGTCGTTCCCTTGGTTGCCTTGAGCTGACATTTGTCATCCCGGTAGGGTTGTTGTCTCTTTGATATATATTAACCATATCCATTATTGTTATAATTACCAAAAAGGATAATTGTAACCATGCAGCAAATTCATTGTAGTTGCATACAGTAACTTAAATTGAAAAAGGTCGCTTTATTTCCACTGTCTGCTCGACTCTCATTTTGAATAATACTCAAAAACAAATTTTCTTAAAAGAATGTATATACATTACATTGACATCCAAACTATTTTATTGAAAGTAAAACGCAATATCTCTTTAATTATCAAGGATATGTGTCTACCGTGACAATCCACAATGTTATCTAGACTATATGATAAAAGAAATCTAAAGCATGGTGGGGTGACATAAAAATCAGGGATTTTTCAATTTAAATTGGTCTTCTGTACAATAACAAGTTCAGACGGGGCGTAACAATTACTTAATCTCCTTAATAGAACAATGAAACACTTCATAAAAATCATCCTAAAAACTAAATACACTGTACAGAACAACAATATCAAAACACCACAAAGTAACTGAACGAGATATCTTATAGATACATGTAAATACATGAAAGTATCTCGCTGCATGTCTGTAATTATGAAGCTACCATTGTTAAATGCATGTGTAATCATTTTTTATTTCATGGGATGCAGTTCTATGAAAGCTTACAACGATCAAGGAGGGTTTACCAAACATTCAAAGATAAATCCTGAAACATACCGGGTAATTTCCGAGTAATTACTCAGAAGACAATAATTATTGTATATTTGACTTTTCCCAACTCGCGGATTAAAT
The DNA here is from genome assembly GCA_037379345.1 of Perna viridis. Taxonomy (NCBI): domain Eukaryota; kingdom Metazoa; phylum Mollusca; class Bivalvia; order Mytilida; family Mytilidae; genus Perna; species Perna viridis. The sequence goes on from CM074520.1 coordinate 5,058,114, forward strand.
TGTGATTTAGGAAGTACGGTACAATTTCTCATCAATTAAGGTTGGATTTTTATGTACAATATCGGAAATTGTGATTGGACAAATTATGCTGATATTCAAAATATATTATTCATTCCGGAATTTAACGTTGTTCTACTAGTGAAAAGCTGCATTTTGATCTTTAAAAACCATTCAATATAATTTGAAGTTAAAAAAATGATGTGCCATTATCAGAAAAAGGGAACTTTGACCCCCAAACATCACCTTTTACAAAGAGAAAACGAGTCAACGGGGTTTCTATGCTCATATTTCTATTTAGGAAAGTGAAGAGATAACTGGAAAAGAGTCAGTTTATACATTGTAGCTCTGTCATTGTTTCAAAGGGGTGATTGAAAAAAAAATCACTTTTATCACCTATGAGAAAAAAATACAACAATGTACCACCTACTCTCGATTTACGTTATATAAGTTCAATCATACTACAAACATACTAATGCCGGAGAAGTGTAACAACCCAAAATTAATTGGAACCATGTTTTGTACATTCTTATATAAATCTAAGGTACTGTGGTACTGTTCCGGAATGTCAGTGTTGGGAGTTCCGGAATAAAAATTGACTAAATATCGAAGTACAGTGAATAAATGTGGTGATCGCATGTTCATGAAAGTAGCATTTTGGTACCAATAAATACATGTATCAAAATAATTAAAAAGTTCTACATGTTCATGTATGTAAAACTCTCCTGCATTTGCATTCTTCATTTCACGATCAGTCTACGATAGCACCACCCCCCCCCCAAACTACCACTTCAACATAAATGTTCATTAAAGCTATTTCAACAGGACTTCAATAATACACAGCAGCCATTTAGGTTCCGTGTTTGTCATGATATCCAGCTGTATGACACAGTGTATTGATCGGAGTCAACAACTCAAATCAATGTGTAATGTTTAGTGAAAAAAATACACATGCATCATCCTTAACAAGGTAACAAGATAATAGAAGAAATAAAACAGGCCAAACATGTGAGATAAGCGGACTTACCTCATTTTTCATATATAATATCATTAGGCGAATAACACACACACTATCCAAATAAAGATAAAACTCAAGTGTGCTTGTGACTTAAATAGTCCTTTACCTTAGTGATAAAGAGACCGTTCTATATTTACTATAAAAGTCATTGGTTATCTGATATTGAATATACACTGTATTGTGAAAATTTGTCAAGTTCAAATTGATCCGAATGAATTACTATAATGCTAATTGATTAAGTGACATGTGCACGTGTAGGCTTAAAATAAGCATATGGAAATATCAGTTCTAACACGGGAAACATGGGATTATATTGGCATACATGACTAATAATCCCAACTTCTAATAAATTCCATTCTTATTCAAAATGACGTGTTCAAATAAGACCAGAAAAGTAGACAAACTGAATCAAATCAATGAATTTATTATTAGATTTTCAGTCCCACCTTTTAATTTCTGTGAGAATGACTTCATTTAAAAGTGATTTGCAAATACATATAAGATATCAGTCTTTGTTGATTATTGTCAAATTTAAGTCTGGTCTTTGTATATGCCTGCGATTTTAGAGTTCATATTAAGAAAATATTCACATTAAGTGACTTAAAGGAGTGTGTGAGTGTACTTCAATCCCATCCTCCACGACTCATTGTATACAAAAATGTACCACCGCCCCTTTGGTTGCACGTCGTAAGAGACTTATGGTGTTTCACAGAACTTCAATGCTTCATCTCAATTTCTCAACTAAAAAGAATTAATAAAGTATCCTATTCACTAGTTAATATCTAAAACAAAGGAAAGATAGGACGGATGTGAAATCGTCTTCATTGCTGCTTGAACTTGCATGTATATTACAACAGACACTCTCTTTCTGGAGATGTTATCTTCTGTCTGTGACGTACCAAGAAGTAATTACAGAGGTTTCCCGTCTGTTCTGTTATCTTCAAATTTTATACACTGATTATGAAAATTTGAAAGAATATATTTTGTCAGCACAATTTTAGTTGACAAATTTGAACTACATGTAGTTAATGGTGCAGTATATTTGTCGTCCTTAATACATGTATTTTATGAATATAAAACTGACCTTTTTTCATAGCAATGCGTTGTAATATTACAACCATCATAAATCTATATCGTCCTCACTTCCTTAACACGTCAAAAAGGGAAATTGAAACCGCGATGTCGTTTTATCTAAATGTACATTGCATATATACAGCTTGAACATCGATGAATACCTATTTCCGACGTCTACGTGTGATTGGAGTATTTCCGATCGATTATATATCATAAGTAGGTACATGTATATTTTTGTTAAATTATGTTTTACATACATACATGTACGTAAGGATTTGCAAATGTAAAATGACCTGGATCATTTGAACGAGGGCTATGTCCACAAACAGGACCAATTTCATTTTTTTTCAAATGTCCGAAGTTTCCATAAGAATCTGTAGCAAAAAAAACTTTTATTGTTTCAACCGACGCAAATTTAAAAAAAAATCAGATAGAGTTTTAAGTACAAATAATTTTAGCATGAAAAGTCGTTGAAAATTTATTTTTGATAAAATTTGCTCTAATATTTTGAACACTTTGAAGCATCACAATGTAGTTTGCTAATTATGTGCAGTCCGGCAATCGTCTTGCTTTGACCGCTGATGAACATATTGTTTGACAACAACTTGGGTGTCATTTAGATTTTTATTAATATATTTTTATATTTTGCTTTTCACTAGAAGTATATGATAGACCTGCCTCATTAAATATTACGAAAAAGTTGATTTTTTAAATACATGCACGTCACAAATTATATTTAATCAGACATGAACATTAATTTTATGTCTTTAAACAGTCACCGATTTAACTACTTGTTTAAGGTAATATTTTTGTCACTAAATTTGTAATCATTACTGAAGCATTCTTCCTGTTTTCCGTTTCCGCTTTTTAGTGACACTATATATTTCGTTCAAAACTCAATTAGAAAGACAAACAATACTAAAATTCCAGAATTTAGTCCTCTTTCTTTGTTTGAATAGGTCGTAAGACGTTCTTGAAATCAAAACAATCGCAGAATCTTATTTTTATATTACATTGTCTGTGCGACACGATATACCACTTGCGGGCGATTATCAACTGTCTGTTCTTAATCATTTTACACCCTGCTAACTTTCATGTAAATATTGCAGAAGAACTCTGTGCCCTCGGCATGCAGCTTAGCATCTCGTTTGAAGGAATATGTTTTGAATTCAAACGGTAACCTAGGTACATATAGAAATAAAGACAATGCACAACAAACAAAAAACCAATCGAAAAACGTAAAATTGAATGAACAACCCCAACTCCACCCATGTATTGATATTGGAATAGGTATGATCGATGTTAATTTTACATGAAGTATACTACCAATAAAACTGCTTTTAAATCGCCTTTGATGACGTCAACATCTGTTCATTTGTCTATCTAAACGACGCAAGTAATACATACAATCATTCGCACCATTTTGTATGTATTAATAAAAGAATATCGATATTCCATTAGTAAGATGTGGCATGTAATTTAATGCAATTCTATTCCTAATTCTTTAGCGTATGTTGCTTTTTTTGTAAAAGAAATAATTTGTTTTACCGTAAAACCGAAGAGAAAAGAATTGAAAGACTCATACAGCTGTATAATCAAAATACAAAAAAAAGTCATTTCCATTTTTTTTCATTGAAATAATTATTCTCGAATAAGTTGAATAAAAACGATTGATTGTACTTTGATGAAACCTGATAATTGTTGAATGGTACATATATAAAATAACTTAAGATACAAATACATGTACATTTGTATCTATAAGTAAGCTTACATTGTAATACGTAAAATATACATAAATGATTATAGATGCGATAGCTGCGTGTTTCTCAGCTATTTGGGGATTACTATGATAGTCTGTTGTTTGTTAACTCAGCAAATAAGTACTAGAAATGGCTACAGTACGTGAGCTGAGATAACCCCCATGCACCCCCACTCATCAACCAAAACATTATTTCCATGTACCCTTATACATCCCATTGTCGCCAAAAAATAAACTGAACCATTTTTGTATTTTTTTGGCTGCTTTTTTATGCCTCGTTGAGGCAAAAATCGATTTTAATTTTTTTTATTCTACGAAATTTATCTTTCTATAGAACAAAGTAAACTGACATATGTATGTATCGTCGTATAGCCCAATGTTTCAGCTTTATAATGGTACCAAGAAAGTTGCGATAAAACCTAGCCTAAGGGTTTTGCGGTTAAATGAAACAAATTTACCCCTACCCCGCCGAAAAATCGCTTAAATTGACATATTTTTCAATGTCAAAACCCCTTGAGTATTTATGCTTCAGTAAAAAATGATTTATTTGGTATTGTCTGTTTAGTATTAGCACAATTTATACTTCTGGGGTTCTTTGAATGAATTTTGGCGATTTTCGTAGTCAGAATTTATCAAAAAATGCGATAAATGGGATTTTCGATTTTTCATATAAGGTTTCAAAGAAGCAACGACGATGAATGAATGGCATACAAATATCAAACACCATTTAAAAAATGCTAATCTACCACATACGTGTTTTTCGTGGAAATTTTAGTGGGTATGGAGTATCATTCTTTCGCCTTTATGGCTTGGAATACGTTAACGTATGCGATGCCTTGGCCCATTAGAAAACGTAGATACTACATAGATGTGTTTGTATATGCAAAAATTTGTTTGAAGTAGGGTACTTGAAAAAAAAAAATGCCAAATTACCGTTGAAATGGAAGAAAATATGAGAATCAGAAATTTTCCGTTATTATGAAAATATCGTCATTGTCATATTGAAACTGAAAAAAAATACGGACCTGTAATGAGCAGGTATGTTGAATACATCGATAACTAAAATACTAGAACACAGTATGTCTATTGTACACCGTTTATATGCCAAAAATTAATTAGTTAATTTTAGTTCATGTTAAAGCATTTTTTATCATGGGTAGGAGTGGCAATTTTCCACTTAACTTGACTTGAAAAGTTCAAATATTTATTCCTTGGGCTAATTTTGAAGTTAAGACTTTACATGAATGAACCGTTTCACACAAAAGCTTATTTAAGGAGGTAGACCTAGGATAAGGAACACAACTGTTATAAATATTGGAACGTTCGTATTCACCATTTTACATCAAATCTCATGTAAGCATCAAAGTATCCTGGACTGATTTCATTCTGTTTCAAAGGAAAGCTTGAAAGGCTTTGGTAAAATTGTATATGATACAAACATATCACTGACTCCAAGAGTTATTCCCTTACCCCAGGTCTACCTCCTTAAACTACAGTATTCAGAAAAATGACAATATGGGGTGATAAAGTAAAAATTATAAAATTCTGAAAATTCCCATTTTTCCGATCTTATAGTAATGTCACTCCAGAAGGAAAATGTAAGTGCCTGAATTGATCAAATATGTTAGGTTTATCATTATCTTAATTATGAATGCCAATATGCTGTGAATGAGAATTCTGTTTGATACTCAGAACAGTTTTCTAGGGGTAGAGGTAATATTTTTAGCATTTTTTTTGAGAATCCTTTCTTGAAAATTATTTTTTTTGTGGTTTGTTTATGTAGGAAATTAAATAATCTATCAAATGATACCAAATTTGAGACGTTTTATTCCAGTAATAACTTGTAGAGTGGAATTTATAAGACTTTTGGTCGAAAAATCGAAAATTCAATTTTTCGCATTTTTTGATAAATTCTGACTACGAAAATCGCCAAAGAACCCCAGAATATAAATTGCGATCATACTAAACAGAAAATACCAAATAAACAATTTTTTGCTGAAGCATAAATACTCTAGGGGTTTTCGGCGTGGTAGGGGTAATTTTCTTTCATTTTACCGCAAAACCCTAAGTGTTATCGCAACTTTCTTGGTACCATTGTAAAGCTGCGACATTGAGCTATAGGATGATACCTAAATTTGTGAAGTTTGTTCACACATGATGTCCTAGGAAGGCTAAGACGCTCAAACAATTAAGTCCCAAAATCTTGGCTTTTTGACCCAGTGGGGTACAAATATAGGCTTATACTGAAAATATCCGAGAATATTCTTTGGCGACAAATTGATTCGGTAATGGGAGGTATAAAGGTACCTTAAAAGCACCATGAAGTTGATGAGTGGGGGTGCACGGTGGACCCTCCCAGCCCATGGTCCACTATTTATGTAAGAAATCGGACTCCGAACTCCAGATTTGGATAGCTATAAATTATTTTTTAGACATTTATATAGGAAATTAAAGGTGATCGTATTTGATAAATAACATTATCTTTCACTGAATAAGGTCAACCAACCGGGCATTCTATGAAATTTATTGACATTCCAAACGATGTCACATCGTACAAAAATGCAAATTCCGACATGTACAATTATCATTATCTAAAATATATTTTGCACCTATGCAAATAACATCTACGGTTATAAATAATTACTCTTCAAGATTCTGAACTCTTCGTGTTTGAATCCATAAAATTGGGCTTCGAACTATAACTCTCTCATTTGGCTGATATCTCATGACAGCATGTCCGTGTTTAATGCACCCCCATTTCTCAAATACATGTACTTTAAAATATTGAAATGTTTGGACCTCTTTCAAGCTTCCAAAAAGTAGCAGTCTCTTCCTTCTACTAAGTATGGGCTTACCGGAGAATCTTCGCCATCTAGATATGCTAAAACAGAATTTGAGCTCAAAATGAAACGCGACTGTTGACATTCATTTATAGCACTAAACTTCAACCTCCTCAAAGCAGTAGCATATACATTTATACTCGATGGCTACTTCTGGGCCTCTCTTGTTGTGTTTCTTTGTAGAGTATGCTTACTGGTACTTCTTTTTTCTGTTTTTGTCTAGACAGAACAACTTGTTGGATTGGCCTCTTCAGGCTGAGCTGAAATGAACTCTTTCAGCTGAGCTGATGTTAACTCATTTGGCTGGACTGATGTTAACTTTCTAACAAATTTACTTTTTACTCTTTTGGCTTAGCTGTTACTAGTTTTAACTTTTCCTGTTGATCTTGTGTCTACACTTCTGGCTGAGCTTTTGGTAACTCTTTCGGTGGATCTATGGTCAAGACCTCCTCTCTTTAAGGAGAACATTCTGACTCCACCTCAGTAATCTCACATTCCTTCGCTCTCTATCGGAGTATTTTGCTCGTCAATTCTCTTAATAAAACCTCCCACACCATCGCTAACAAAGACAACTTCCTCTGGATCGTGGAGGTTGCGAGTTCCTATGCAAGGTATTCTTATTTCATTAAACTAGTCTCAACTTTGCTCATTTTGTCCCATTCTCGGTCACTCTCGTCCTTCCCTTTTCTCTCAACGGCATTCTGTTTTCTTGTTCCAGACTGGCATTCCGTCTTGGTAGACGATCTAGTCCTTTTTATCGGCATACTATCATCATCTCTTCATGCTTTCTTGCCCCACTGCCACATGTATAGTTTCCCTGGTTGACTGGGTTAAACCTTGTCGGTAATGACTTCCTCTCTTGTCTGCTCACTGAGTACGACTCTTTTGTTGTTATCAGTTATCCTTATCTCTTTTCTGTTACGGACATCCTTTCTATATACACTGCACCTCTCCTCTCTTTAAAAAAATTAACGTAGGCTTCATCCTGTGCTTTTGTAAATGTCATAGCAAACCAGTGATATCCTTAGTTGTCTATTACAAATTTTATGGGCTGTATGCCGGCTCCGTTGTGTTCGGCACCCATTGCGTCAAAATCCTAAGCCAGTATGCCGTTCCTCCATATGTCTTTTGCATGTAATGCTCTGATCGAAGCTGAGGTCTTGGCATATATCCCACATGTATATACTAGTATATTTTAACCTGCAATACAGCAGAAACTTCCTTCAGCTTTAATACTCTTTTGAGTTTTATATACATGTACTAATACTACATACATGTAATTGTTTATGAATTAAAAATCAATTGATTTGTTTTTGAAGCGTTATATCTTTGTAACTGAGGGCACTACTCGGTTGTGTAGCAACACTCTCGCTTCTTACTCAAATAAATGCATATTCGCCTTGGCATTATAATAACGTTTCATTCTATTCTATAGAAAGTTTTAATCTATGACTCTCAAACTTATGTACTAGCTTTATTTTCTAGGATAGCCCATACGGATAAACGGTATTTTCAATAGATTTGGAACAATTTCTTGTTTACCTTATATTAAATCAATAAGAAGGTTTAATACTCTCCCTTGTAACATATAACACGTAGATACCCTTAAGCTTTCATCTTCAGCTGATCTGTAATCTACCATAATTACCATATAGATATATTTATCCCAATCGTGTTGGTGGGCACTGTCAAATGCTGAAAGCATATGTTTCTGTAGCTGTGATTACCTTTTCAATTATCATGTCTGATTTTGGTCTGAAAGGTGTTGTACTAGTCTTATCATTCAGAATTGTCAACTTTCCTTTCATCTGTGGCAACATCCCTTCAGCACCTGCATATGGAGTGTTCATATCACAACTCATACGTTGAGCCAGAGCTTACCGAAACTACGCAGACTACTTGTTTTGCGCTAGAATTCTAATAAATAGGCTTCTGAAACAGGGTTATGTTGCTACAAGATTGAAGTCATCACTACAGATGTTTTATGGTCGTCACCATGAACTCATGGATCGTTACGGACTCCACTAAAACTGGGAGCATGGATCAGGTGTACCGATAGGATAAGAGTCCTCTGGTTTTCTAGAAACACCCGCCGAGTTGCTCGTAAAAAGTCAAGTCCGGGGTAGACGAAAGAGGAAAGGAAAACTATGATCCGTTGAACAAATCAGTTGTCATGGCGCAGATGGATACACCTAGTCGCTCATTTGCTTTTGTTACTTTGTATGTATGATTTTAGTTACTTTATGTTCTTGTTGTGTATATATGTTTTCCATGTCTGGTCTTCGTCCCTGGATTACATTCTTTTGATTACCGTTATAAACTTGGTTCCATTGATTACTCTTTCAATAAATTTTGAGCCACGGTGGTTACTTTTGTATTAATTGGTATTGTTTCAGCCCACTTAGTGAAATAATTCAGTACAACAAGTTGGCACTTCTTATTTTTCTACTTTAAAATAAGTGACGTAGTATTTTTGTCTATTTAAGGGTAAGGGACCTAGTATATCTAGCGCCATTATTTCCTATGGAGCACCAACAATGTATTGTCGCACTGGAGTTTTAGAGTTTCTTTATGGGGTATCACATTTGATACATAAATAGATGACCTCCGGTATTGTATCATGGATCTGGTTCACCATGAACCACCTATTATTTAGCAATGAAAACTTGTAATACCTATTGCTTAACTCTATCATTTGTTGCATTTTTTTCTTCATTTTTGTACAGGATCTCCTGGACCGAAGGATCTTCAGTTCTGAACTTGTGTCTTCAAATTTTGCTTTTCATATCTATCACAATACCTTATCATCCCACTGTAGCCGAAATAGATTTTCTTGATCCGCTTCAGTTTTACAATTGTCCTAATCAAATGTCTCATTCCGCTGGGTTTTCCCTGGTGATGACCATTTACTTTTCCTCTGTACACACTCTGACCAATTTGGATATGTCAAAGTGTTTGCAAAGGACTTCCTATTTTCATTTTGTTCTATATACTAGTATATAGTTTATCTGTATTTTGAATGTGACGTTTCGATATTCTGCTGCCTTACAAAACAATGCTCATCTTGTTTTTGAATTGCAATAACCCTTCCCTGGTCTGGAAACGGAAATACCGTTTGATGTCGATAGGCTTTTGTCACAGGAATCTGATAATATCCTGCCTTCAAATCTACATTTGAAAACTAATTTTCTCCTACCAATGCGTACAATGTATCCTTAGATGAAAGACGCAGAAGCTTATACACATCTTTGAGTTTGTTTTAACTTCCTACCGTCATAATCAAAATTTATATTTTATTAACTTTTAAACTTTTGTTTTTTTTTCCCATTTACACTAGAAATTGTAATATCGCCATTAATATATATAGTCCAACCCTTTCAGCCGACCCATACCTAACATTGAATACACAAGCAAATTAATCATAATTTAGCCTAGCTGTCTTAATTAATTCATTTAGTAGAGCTCTTTCTCCCATTTTAAGTTTCACGCCAAATGCAGCGATTTTGTTGGGAATATTTTTGCATTATGCATTTTTGCTAAAATCTCACACCGAGCCAATTATTTTTCCAGATCTCCAGTACCATCAAATGGTTGGAGTTCAATTGAAACACATAAGAACTTTTGTGAAATTAGGTAATTAACACTTGGGAAATCGTCTCTAACCAGAAAAGTCTCTTGATTAATATTATGTATGCTTTTGTCAGTAGACTTTTATACTTTATCCTTTGTTTGTTCCTTCATTTTTGAGTAGTGAATTACATATGTATGTGATTTCTCACATCATTCAGTCTTCTATAGATTGGTATGCGACTTCTACGAGTCCAAATTCCATCTTCAAAACCCTGTTTCTTTTTGGTAGGTTAACTATTCCTTTGATGAAATCCCTGTGTCAAAAATTAATATTACATCCACACTTGCCCCATGTGAACAGTGTTCAACTGGATATGATTGCATCATACTGCGCTAGGCGAAGCTTTTTATCATTTGTTCGTTTTATACTAGTATTTATAACTTAGCGTATATATCCATATATCATCTAACAATTTTGTGCAATATAGTTTTAAAGAGCAATTCATATATATATATATATAGAAAGGTCTGACAAATTCCCAACGATGTTAGAACTGTCAAATTTGCGATGCAAATTTTTGGTCGTTCCCTCCGCGGGACTCGAACTCGTACCGCTGTAACATCTATGGCAACACCGCCTGCACAAAGTCCAGCGCCCTAGACCACTCGGCCAGCTAGGCTATATAAAAATATAGCTTTCGCTGGCCGGGTCATTCCTCCTCGTAGGATTAATCTAGGGCTGTAACTTAGTACACGATGTATGGTAGTACGGGACAGTTCATTTAGAAGTTATTATGTAGGATAGAGGATCAAATTAATGATGCATGTCACAACAAATCAATATTATACAAACTTCTCAGAATGTGACGACTCTATTTGATAAATTGATACAGGGAAGATATGTAAACGTATGGAAAAGTCTGAAAAATTCCCAACGATGTTAGAACTGTCAAATTTGCGATGCAAATTTTTGGTCGTTCCCTCCGCGGGATTCGAGTGGTCTAGGGCGCTGGACTTTGTGCAGGCGGTATTGCCATAGATGTCACAGCGGTACGAGTTCGAGTTCCGCGGAGGGAACGACCAAAAATTTGCATCGCAAATTTGACAGTTCTAACATCGTTGGGAATTTTTCAGACCTTTCTATACGTTTACATATCTTCCCTGTATCAATTTGATCCGATGGAGCAGTGTAGTGAATAGAGTCGTCACATTCTGAGACGTTTATATATATATTTGTCAAATATTTTGATGAATCATGTTATCTTAAAATCCCATACTGCCAAAATGGGCCCACAATACAGATGTAAAAAACTAAGGACAGATGGTAAAATTCAAGATGTTAAAATATTAGATTAAGAAATTTGAGTTTCTGTCCAGTGCATTCATGTCACAACATATAAAGCATATGAGCCTAACTGACCGAGTGGTCTAGAGTGCTAGACTTTGTGCTGGTGGTGTTGCCATAGATGTCACAGCGGTACTAGTTCGAGTCCCGCGGAGGGAACGACCAAAAATTTGCATTGCAAATTTGACAGTTCTAACATCGTTGGGAATTTTTCAGACCTTCTATACGTTTATATATTTTCCCTGTATCAATTTGATCCGATGGAGTAGTGTAGCGAATAGTCGTCACATTCTGAGACGTATATATATATATATATATATATATATATGTATACTTAAAGTCTCAATGCTCTATTGGAATACATAAAAACTCTAACACATATTTCCAACGTATTGGTGCTTACGTTCCTTGGTCCCAGAATAGACTGGTGTACACCGAAAGTTATCCTGTCATAAGAAACGCGAACCGATTTACATTGCGCAAACCTCAGACCGAGTCTATCAAAAATTAGATTAAGTTTTTTAATCGTCTTTTTTTGGTGGCAAAAATGAAAGAATGATATCATAACCATATACACTGCACACAATTCTCGACAGGGTTTTAATGGGGGCTATATTGTGATCTCAAAAACTTTTGGGTAGATGTCCGGGATTCCACAGAGTAAACGCAAATCTTGGCGCGTTCGCCGCCATTTGAAAATCCAATTTTTGTGGAGACAAAATTATTAAAATCTCATTCATTTGTCTAACGCCGACATCAGCCGAACCGAAGTCAGTCCTGCAAAAAATTTTCTGAAAAAAAGAGTATCTTGCCGAAATGATTTGGTCAATAAATAACTATATAGATTTCTAATTAAAATTAAGCAGGTAAAATTAAAATTATTTGTCATAAAATAAGAAAATAATGAGAATATAATCATGTTCAATCACCGTTTACATCAGTGCATGAGTCACTGATAGACAGAAATTCAGGGATGCATCAGGAATCTATCACTGACCTTTGTGTTTCATGTTAAGTTTGGACCTTTTTAATTGATAACAACTTTTCTACGTGTATGCTCTTATTATTAACAAATTGAAACTTTTTTGTGATATCTAGAGTAAGACCACCTCCAACAATTGTGACAGTCTTCATCGATTCATTCGTTAAAATACTATAGTATTACTGCGTAAGGTTTTCCATATTGGCTTAGGTATTGGTCCGAGGCGTAGCCGAAGTCCAATATTTCTAACCAAGGACCAATATGGAAAACCTTACGCAAGTATACCTTTGTTGACTAACTAGTTCAATAACAAATCCCTCATTACAAAAAGATAGGACCTTTAGAAAGCCTTTTTGTCAAGTGTACACTTGCATTGTATGTAGTATTTATGCCCTCAGTTATATGCTGCCAGAATGAGATGGCCAGACATAGCCTGCTATCCATCTATTACTGATTTGTTTAATTGATTGATTGATTAATTTTCTTTATTTCCACCCATAGTGATGAGTTACTATTACATTATTCCAGTATTTGTTAGTAATCTACACGGGCAAATATTTATCACCTGAAGTTCATTAGAATCTCGAGCTTCACCTGAAATTTACATGAAATTAATGTGATTTTCATTTGAATACTTAAAGGCTCGATTCACCTGAACTCTACCACAAATTTGTTCAGATGAAATGATAGAGAATCGTTGATTAGATATTTGGTCAAAAGATATATCAAACAAAGCATTGTTCAAATAAAAACAATTGCCATCTGTGTATGTAGCAAAGTTCAGTTTTAGTAACATTACAATGAATAGTTTTAATATAAGATCTATTTTTGTTATTTATATTAAAGTTATAGAAATAACATCTTGCTTGCTGTGATCTATATTGAATAGTGAATTCTATTTTATTAGTTTTGGAGAAAAAATGAATAATTTTATAAGTATTCCCGACTTGCGGACCAACATTTTGTCAACATTTATCTCCCTTTGGAACAGGTATCTATTCGGAACACGTAAGGTTATGCGTCCGATATCGACGATACTTTAGAAAATCTCGAAAGTCAAAAGGGAATTTCTCGTCGTTCTACTGACCCTGCCATAAATTTTCTTTACCCGGGATACAAATGAAAATCATCCTTGTGTAACCTACCAACAAAATGAAACACCCTGTAAGTTTTAGAAACACCGTTGTGTTTGTCTGCTGGGGATTCCATTTTCATTCGAGTTACCTCTTTTTTCTGCACCCGAATCCGAACCGAGAGACCTCGATCCATAAATTGGAATTATAACTTTAAAGTTCTCATGGATGCCGTCGAGGACTATGCAAGAAAATGGATAAAACGAGAACAAGAAGACATTGATTCTCTGTCAGAATGGTTAAAGGCCGTGAGGTCTTTAATTTTGAAACGAATGAAAGTTTTAAGTAGATCAATGAGTGCCAAGGCTACATCAGTTTTCAAAGACCCCGATGTAGCAAAAACATTGTCTACTATACATGACAAATATGTTGTCGTACCAGCAGACAAAGCCCAAAACAACATTGTTTTTGTCTGCAAAATGTTTTATATCCAATGTTTATTATCAGAGGTAGACGCAGAAAATAATAGCAGTGAGAAGACCTATACTGTTACCACTCTCCCCAAAGAAGAGATTGTGGAAAACCATAAATCTGTGCTGTCCTCTTTTAGTCTCTCTTCCAAGGACGATGATCGTGATTTACTGTGTATGTACTGGATTCCTAAACTTCACAAGAATCCATACGAACAGCGTTTCATAGCTGGATCCGGAAAATGTACCACCAAACCTCTTTCAAAACTTTTAACTTCTATACTCACAACTGTCAAAGAGTGTCTGCAGTCCTACCACGACACTTGTTACTCCCGTAGTGGTATTAATTCGATGTGGATCCTGAAAAATTCGACAGATCTTTTGGAGACAATCAGTTCAATACTATTATCTGAACATAATAGCATTAAAACCTATGATTTTTCAACACTATACTTCTATTCCCCATACTCAGTTAAAATCCCGACTTAAAAACATTATACATCATTGTTTTTCCAAAAAGATGGTACACCTAGGTACAAATATATAGTTCTTGGTAGAGATTCCTCATACTTTGTAAGAAATAATTCAAAATCATCTTCCAAATATAAAGAGAAAGATGTTTACAAAATGCTGGAATTTTTAATCGACAACATGTTTGTCCAGTGAGGTGGACGTGTTTTTCAACAAACGGTCGGCATTCCAATGGGAACAAATTGTGCTCCTTTACTTGCTGACCTATTCCTTCACACTTATGAGGCTGACTTTATAGCTGATCTGACCAGAAAGAAAAAATATCGTTTGGCTAGGTCCTTCAATCTCAGTTTCCGCTATATAGATGACATGTTATCTTTAAACAAACCTAATTTCATCACATCTACCCAAAAGAACTGGAGATAAAGGATACTACAGACACTGTGAAGTCAGCCTCATATCTTGACCTACACCTAGAAATCGATGGTAAAGGAAAACTATTGACCAAACTTTACGACAAACGTGATGACTTTTCATTCAGAATTGTCAACTTTCCTGTCGTCTGTGGCAGCATCCCTTCGGCTCCTGCGTATGGAGTGTTCATATCACAACTCATACGTTATGCCAGATCTTGCCGAAACTACGCAGACTTTTTGTATCGCGCTAGAAATCTAAAAAATAGGCTTCTGGAACAGGGTTATGTTGCTACAAGATTGAAGTCATCACTACAGAAGTTTTATGGACGTCATCAAGAACTCATGGATCATTACGGTGTATCCATCAGCACCATGAAAACTGATTTATTCAACGTGTCATAGTTCTCCTTTCTTCGTTTGTCTACCCCGGACTTGACTTTTTATGAGCAACTCGGTGGGTGTTTCTAGAAAAGCAGAGGACGCTTACCCTACCGGTGCGCCTGGTCAATGCTCCCAGTTTTTAGTGGAGTCCGAGTTGCTCATTTACTTTTGTTACTTTGTATGTATGATTTTACTTACTTTATGTTCTTTGTTGTGTATGTCTGTTTTCCATGTCTGGTCTTTATCCCTGGATTACATTCTTTTGATTACCGCAATAACCTTGGTTCCCTTGATTACTCTTCGAAATTATACCTGCTCTTACGAGAGGTAACTGTGCAAAAACAGGATAAAATATGGCTGTATCCTGAGCTCCACAAGTAGGGAATAGAAGATATACATGTAAAAGTTCAACGATTCTGGATGCTAAGAGATCTGCACATACTGATTATGTTTGCGTATGCCTCGGGTCTGATTAATTAAGGTGTTTATTTTAATAAAAAAGAAACAATGTAATGTTAATATTGTTATTTATCATGTTTAGTGTGTAACAATCGTATAGTTACAAGTAAGTTGTTTAAGTATGTGAAGAATGGCCGACCTTCGTAATTGGTAAGAGAAGGGTTGGAACAGATAAAATCTAGGCTTTAAATTGTCTTTTGGCAATTAAAAGTAACAAATTAAAAAACATTTGTATCTTACAAATCCTTTATTTTCTTCATCGACTTAAGGAATTTGATAAAGAAATTATTTCCCTCTGGGTACCCAGTCATGTTGGTATTCAGGAGAATTCAGTTGTAGACAGAATTGCCAAAAAGGCAATAAATGAAATAATAAAGGATGTAAGTGTACCATACACTGATTTTAAACATTGTATAAGGATATATGTTTTAAAGATGTGGGAGGACCGATGGGACGGCCTTGAACACAACAAGGTCCATTTCTTAAAACCCAATCTAGGCGTTGATAAATCTGCATCCGGCAATCGCAAAGAGCAAGTTGTCATAACTAGATGTTGCATTGTACATTCAAGACTTACACATGGCCATTTGCTTGTTGGTGATCCCCGGTCTGAGTGCATCCCATGTGATTGTTCCTTTTCCATTAAACATATTCTTCTAGATTGTGTGGATTTTGCAAACACCAGGCATTAATATTATTTTTTAAGTTTTCAAAGAAGTGAGAATTAGTCAAGTATTAAAACATAAAATTACAAGTAAAACTATTTCTGAACATAAACTTTTATTTTTAATTTTAGTTTTTGAAGATAATGATTATTACTAATTAGTCACTTTATAACACAATATATCCCTCTACTTACAAAACTTTGTTCAAATATTGTTGGTTTAACTTAATGGCTGCAGTAATTTGATTTTTCCATTTAACGGCTAAAGTATCAATTGGATGTACACCATCAACTAATTTATGATGAACATATCTGATTTTCATGATTTAATTATTTTTCTTGTGGATAAAGTAATGTAACCAAAGTACTGGAGTACTGAGTCAATGAACCTTCATATTTTGCTCTGTTTCTTACTGCACAATCACATTTCTAATCATAAAAAAGGATTGTAATATTTTAAATTAGGGAAAGTAATATTTTTACCATTCTTTCTTTTAGAAGAATTTTTTTTTCAAAGACCGTTTATTAGCTGAGCAGCCATGGCTTCTTGAGTTGACAAGAGGAATGGGGGGAAATGACTCACAACCTTTCCTTCTTTTTACACGCACAGATTTGACAATACACAATTAAAATTTACATGTTAATTCACTCTTCCGTGTTTTTTTTTTTATATATATATATCACTTCACTACATAGCTTTTGCTTTTACTTATAGAATTGAAGCAAATATTTATACAGCTCCAAGTTCTCCCTTAGTCATACACGGACAGAGACTCCTTAGTTAAACCTCTGTTGAATCCTGTGTCCCTGTGTCAAAGCATGTACATTTGCCATTTTTGGTGTCTAATTACTTTCAAAATAAATTATGACCATAAAATCAGACCAAAGTATCAACATAGTAGTTCACCAAAAACCAAGGTTCTTACACCTCTACTAAATAGAGTTACTAACAGAGTCATAAAATGGAGCAGTCCTGAGAGACGCAAAAGGGGTATTCAAAAGACTGTGATAGAAACAATCTGTATTTTCGTGTCATTCAAACAACTTGTATCTTTCAGTACTAATAGACCCCATATGTTTGTTTAATGGCTAAATCAGATAAACTAGCAAGTTCCATCATGATTATTAAATGCAATGCTGTCAAAATATTCTAAATAAACAGAAACTGTAAACTTTTGGTAAATAACATTTTTACTATCTATTCTAAACTTAAACAAAAACAAGTACGTTACAGTTTTCAACATGTATTGTTAATTGTAGATATGTGTATATGTATTAAAATGACAAACAATGATATGAATACATCAATTGAAACTAAGTTTTTGTACAGTTTACAAGTAACACATTGTAAACAAGTCTTATCTTTGAAAAAAAAAAGATAGGAAACGCAGTAAAATTTGTTTTTTTACTTATATTTTTTTACATTTCATTATGGAAATAACTGCGTCGGAAATAGAATACATGTTACAAGTATTTGTTGGTACATACAATCTATGTATAGCATGCAATACCTATACTTTAGCTGTTGTTGGATAATTATAAATTGATTCAAAAAGTTTGAACCTTCTTAAGTTTGTAGCATGGATATAATCATACATTACACAGCAAAAAGGGTAAATTATTAGGACTATGAGCTCATGATAGATTCATACCTATTTATCATAAACGAACAGAGTACAAAGAACGTTTTACAAATATTGTACATCAATGCAGTAAAAAAATTAAACAGGATTAATACAGAAGATTTGATATGATGCTCGTCTGTTGAGATGCATGCGGGGTGACGCGAAAGTACTGTACTAACGGGTTGACTGGCAGAAAAAAAAAAGGATTCATTTTCCCTTCAATATTAAAATATATAACACTTTGTCTCTCAAATACTATTTTCAGCAATTTTAAGTCTATATCTAAAAATTGTCAGGCAAATTAAAGAATATATTTAGATTTGTCATGATGCTCAACTGGGATGACGCGAGGGTACTAGCGGGGTCTACAGATACAGAAAAAAATATCCATTCTTTCCCTTAAGATAATCAAAACTTGCTCGCAAATAGTATCTGTAAGAAACAATTGTGTCTATATTAGGGAGTGTTTTCGTGCAGTAACACACCTTGTGAAACTATTTCCCGTTTGGCGTTCCCATCAGCTTCAGAAACGTTTCTTCTAAGGTCACGTGAGATATTCATACGCATGAGATGGCCGGTGACTGTAAGAATTTTTTCACCATGTGATCAACAGTCCGAAGAAACAAGTCATTAAATAGTGCGTAAATATTACATGGATTTCTAAATTAAATGGAAGATGCGAAATTGCTTTGCATGCTGTTTGATTAAATCTGAATTTCATGGTTATTTTTACTCCTTTCCATTTCACGTTTCACTCTTTTCCATTCACAATGGTATTGATCGCGATGCATGTGAGTGCTACCGCAAATTATGATATTTAGCAAGATTTTCATGTGATGCCTAGGTCAAACTCTTCACGTTGACGTACTCCCAAACAGTTAGAGTGGGGAAACGCTCTCGGACCCACGTGATGTCTGGGAATAGGTAAAAACGTCAACAGAGCAGCCCTGGCCGGTAGTAGGACAAACTCTGACTGAGTTCTTCGGTCGGGTATCCCGAAGGCTGAGCTCCGCTACCTCCAACTCCTAACAGACATTTACTAACAGAATATCCGTAAGGGGCGGTCGTTCGAGATCCAATCATTAGTTGCCTATGTCAATTTCAGCCACTATCGTGGCTTCATTGACAAAAATGGAGTGTATAAATGGCTTTTTTCATTTGGGTCTGTAATGAATTTATTAACCTTATGAATGGTTTCATTTAATGCATTTTATCATATAGGTGACAATATTTAAGTTCGTTTGTTATTCCTTGAACTCGGCGTACACTATTCCATTTTTGTGCACTTATCGTTGTAACTGTTATAAATACACTTTACAATTAAATTCTTCCAAAGTTTGTTTTGTTTTTTAACATGGTCTGTTTAATTTCTTCAAGTTAATTTATGTTAGTGATGTCAAAATAAGTTTCATCATATCTCCCTGTTTGATTTTATTACATAAGTCTGGTATTCCAGTCATAAAGTAAACTATTTTGGGATCTTTGTTATCTTGTAATTTTGAAACTGCCTCAGATGCTAAATCTTCTAACTTTCCTCCACGTTTAATAAAAATTTCTTTACATTGTATTACATCTTTAATACACCTCCTTCTACTTGAGGAGAAGAAGTAAGAGTGGTTCAATATTTGTATAAATGAACAAAAATTTGTATAAAAGTAATAAGAATAATGTAATAAAAAATATATGGCGAATAGAAGAAATTAATGATATGTAAGTTCCGAGTACTGACCCGGTTGCGAAAACATCTCTGAAATCAGTGTAAATTTTAGGTAGAAAATGTCATTTTAATTCTGTTCATAGTAATATAAGACAAATAAAATTCATTTATTAATATAAATAAATAAATCCTCAGAATGAATGAACTTGATTTCTCACTTTTTCACTAATATTAAATCACACGGTATATCCTCATTTGAAGTCTCCATGAATGAAAGCATCCTAGTCCTATATATCCTTCCTGTAGTTGATTATATTGTGAATTGTTTGAATATCCTTTGGTTTGATACATGTAAACGCACAAGTGGGAACGTGGCAAAATATTTCATGATTTTACATACATTTATGTCCTACTTGATGTAACGGTAGATGAGCAGTATAAATAGGTAACAGATGTTCAAATATTGAGGCATAAGGATGTTAATGGTTTAATGGCTTAAAATAATTCTGATGAGTAATAATAAAGTATACACAGTAAGGTTGTCTCAAAACTGAAAACTTTGGAAATATGAAATGTGTACTTCCTTATTAATATTTAAAGGTTTCTTTGTCATCTTATTAATAACAGTGAATTTTTCCCATTCAAATATAATTTTAGGATTAATGTAAGCTATAACATCTATATTTTCAACATTATGTGGTAAAGAAAATTCCCAAGAAGATGGACACACGGAAAAACACCTAAAATCAGCACAATAAATAGATACATTAATTTTCATACCAGATCGATTTAAAAAAAAGTCGCATATTTTCTAGGAAATCCCTTAATTGAAGATGAACCATTCCAAAGATTCCAACAGGGACCACAATTTTTAGAAAGAAGTAAATGTATGTGTAAGTCGAAGATGGTAAAGTTTATACTTGCATTGTTATTAATGTGTGTATATTATATGATGCCTGAATTAGATGGATAGACTTAGCCTGCTATCTATTACCGATTTGTTTGTTCTTGTTTTTGTTGTTGTTCTTGAAAAACAATGTTTAATAGGAACTGTAAACTTCAAGTATAAATCATATTAATTTGTGATATGACGCCTTCATATCGTCAAACAATATATGTCGGTACAACTCCACCTTTAGCACCTGCGCACTGTCTCTTTTCTTTCGTTGTCGCTACGAGACACTCGTTCTAAAATGTTTACACGATGATTTAACGGCTGAGAGGTTATCTAATACTATACTGATACTGATACTTATTCAATAGATGGTTTAAGTGGATATGTGGTTAATTGTTTAATTAATCCAACTCCCATACGGGGGAGTTTAAACGGAATTTTCGCTGCACCTAAGGAAGTTTTTATCATTAAAATTAGCGTATTTGTCACATTAGAAAAGAAATAATTCATGGAGGGGGTAGATTTGTACTCATTTTAACATGGGTACGGCTGTCGCTCGGTGTTAAATATTCGAATATACATGCAGTACCCATATTGAAATGAGTACAAATCTACCCCTCCATGAATTATTTCTTTAACATATTTATGACAGATGTAGACAACTAAATAAGATTGATTGATTGATTGTTGGGGTTTAACGCTTGGGCAGCAATATTTCAACTATATTCAGGCGATGAACATGAAATGGATGATAAAATGAAAATAAAATGATGATGAAATGAAAAATGGGACGGGACATAAGGATACTAGGGTCGACAAATTTTGATTGCCACTGGGAATAGGAAGAGATGGGTAGGGAACGACTAAATAAGAAACATCTATGTAGTCATCTATAAAGATCGAGGCATATGAGATCAATTTAAAAGCTAAACAGAAACAGATTATTTCACATGAATCATATATGTTATATATTAAAAGCATGTTAAATGTTTTTTTTTATTTAACCGGATAACTGCATAAAGCAGAAAAGTATCTAATAGTGATCAGAAAAAATAAATATAATATAGAACATGCAGGTTGATATATGATTTTCCCTACCAAAGGTTAAACATGATCAAACAACGTCTTTCTCCATAATGTGTCAGTTAAGAAAGAGTAAAATTGGAACAAAAAATTCTTACTGGAAGCAGAGCTAGCTTAGCTGAAAAAACTTAGTTGTTATCACAAGTTAGGTAATTTTTAGTGATATAGCCAGTATATGCAAATTGAGTATCAACTGAAAGCTTTTCATGTCAGGTACACACTGAATACAACAGTTTTGAACTCTGATGAAGAGAATAATTTGTCAGAGTCTAGATCGTAAGCCCACTGATTTGTTGATTTGTCAAATTTCCAAAAGAAAAGTAGTATTTTTAGTACCTGTCTACTTTCACTTCACCGTTCTTTCTTAAAGGTATATTGCAAATTTTATGAGAGAGTCTTTAAAGGGTCTTCTCTATGATAAAACATGTTAAAGTTCATTTTAACAAATATTAAAAAGGACTGGGACCTTGAAAATTGCTTAATTCAAAATAAAAAGTAATGGGACTTTTAAGTGGTTTTACACCTGTCCAACAGTGTCTTCTTCCATTCCAACAAAAGAGTGATATGGAGAGATCACTGGTAAGATAAAACCCGGAGTAGAGTCTCTGTCTCTCTCTCTCTCTCTTTCTCTCCAAATCTTTATATTTTAAAAGCAAAATTTCATTCCAGATCTTGAAAAATTGTATCTCATACCATTTCAATATATTTCTAACCTTCTTATGAATTTTGTTAGCCATATTGACGTTTAAAAATGCGATTGATCGTTTTTGCGTTTTTTTTTCAGGTATTAAAACCAGAGTATAAAAATCAGGATATAAAAATATTTTGTACATTGTTTGCCCACAGACAACAAAGGATATGTGTAAAAAGTGATTTTGTTAAATAATTTACAGACAAATGAAATGCATTATGTGGCTGATTTACTTTGGCATATGGATAATATAAATCAACAAATACATTTAAAACAACACAAAAAATGAAATACCACATTGGCATATGTACATTTGTGTAAACATAAAATCAATAATTACAGTTTTACAGTGTAGAAGAAAAAAAAAACTTTTTTTGCGTTAATTTTCATAAGAGAAGGCACTAATTCGAATCTTCCCTATGGGTACAATATATCCGTTTTCTGCATTTTTTTGGGTTAGTTTGGAGTTGGATTTCATTTCTTCAAGAAGTAACTAATCTGATGCCAGGCTTTCCTTTACCATATATATTACTTACTAGGCTTTTAAAATGTTTATGTAATTGTTAGGTTTTGTGTTATACTACTACAATGACATGAGGTACCGTTACTTTCACTTTCACTTTGACAGGTAGCGAGAGCCTGAGCTAATTAAGCAAAGCCTATATCAACCGTAACAAAAGGAGTTGAAGAAGCTTTGACTCAATTAATCTGATGGCATCCCTATAAATGTTACATTGCATGAAGGAATTGGAATTTAAATTATATCGTATTGCTCCAAATAAAGCCAATAGAGAAGATCGGATAACGAACATAAATTAACGTAACGTTACACTACTCGACATTACCATAATTGTTTTCTTATGTCGAAAAGTATTTTCTATTTATTTGATTTATCTCGCTTTATCCAGAAATAAAATTCATGCTGCATGGCTCAGAATTATTCCCCTGTCTAAGCTTGTCTACTTGCATTAATAAATGACTAGTGATTCGTATAAACTGTTCAGAACTTTAAAAAATGATCTTGATTTATAGAATTAATTTAAAGTAGATATGGTCATTTGAACTTATCATAAAAAATCACAGTTTAATTGGCACATTCACACTGAGTAAATAAAGTCCCAAAATTTCAAATGAAATACATTTTAAAAAGGAAGAATCGTAGTCTTTCGACAAACAATCTCCACCCTATATATACACGTTTTATTTGAAAGTGCATTTGATAAAATGATGTACTTTTTACTATGCGACTTCAATATTACGTTAATATTAACATGTAAGCAAGGACTAACTTATCTAAACAAACAGATTGGAATGAAACCTAAATTCTATAAAATTAAATGGACAAAGAAGCCAGTTAAAGTGCTAGGCGTCCAACACGGGTACGGGGTAAATTTAGATCGAATATGGTTACATAAAATAAATAAGATAAAGAGCTGTATTGAGGTTTGGAAATCAAGAAATTTGATATTTGATGGAAAAGGTCTTCATTTGTATAGTCCACGATTTGGCATGAAATCGAGATCAGAGGCATACCCTTAAAATATGAAAGAGATTAATACTATTATGTGGTCCTTTGCTTGGGATGGTAAACCAGGCCGAGTATGTAGAGCTGTATACTGCTTACTCAAAGAAAAGGGTGAAATTTACATGGTTAATCCAGAAATTCTATAAAATCAAAACAGGTCAAGTTTGTATAATCTTATAAATTCTGACCTAGATAATTAGAATTCCTTTACTACTAGACTCAAAATTTAACATAGAATATTTCATATGTACATGATCAGACATTTGGGATTTAGGTCAGATAAAGATGTCGAAATATTATCAAAATCTCTTAAGTTCCTGGATGGAGTTTGATAAGATACAATAATTTATCTACACTCAGGTGCCAAAAGTTTGTCAACTTTCACATGTACGCTAGTCCGGCCACGCCCCCTTTTAATTTTTCCGATACCGATAGTGACAATGTCAATGCATGTCAACTTTGTAATTGTTGGTTTAAAAATAGTAAAATAAGTAACTTTTACGGTGACTGGGTCAAAAATGACGTCATTTTCTTTGTTACGTCATTATTCGCGTGTTTGTAAACATGGGGAAGAGAGGTAAAGATCTTGATGTTCAAACCAAAGAAACTTCTACAAGAGAATATTATGGGTAACTCGAATTTCAAATCTGGCGGAAATGTTCAGGTTTTTTTTGATAATATATATCTTACCTTTTTGTATTGCCGAAAGTGGGATAAAAAGGTAAGAAATGTATGGAACACCCATACAAATTCTTTTGAGTCATCTTTAGTTGCTTTCAATAAATTAAACGATAAAATTAATTGGATAGCTCAGTACAGCATTTTTTTTCTTTTATCCAATCTTAATTCAATTTGAAAGAAAAAGCAACGATGTGTGAAATAGAAGTAGGGAAGTGCATGCAGTGTCAAGCATTGATTTCGGAGTTCATTGATTTAATAATTGTCGAGGTGCATGTGGCTTGTACTTGCAATAAATAAATTGTAATAATGACCTTAATACAGAATATAATTTAGAAGTGTTTAATTTGAATAATGGGAGTTTTTTTGTATGTCTTCACACAATCCCTGGGTGTTAAGGATGTAAGAAATCAGAGGACCCCTTTATAGCTACCCTGGGCTGAAAGGGGAGTTCGCAGTATTGCAAGATTTGTAAATAAACTGTATATAAATAAAAATAAAAACAGATTCGAATGTCCGAGAGAAAAACGATTCTTTTAAAATTCACTACGGTAATACAACTTTTTAATGGAATTAAAATTATATAGGTTGTGAAGTGGCTAAAATTAAATAGGTAATAGGTAAAATAAATAAATGAACAAAAGCCATGTTAAAAGTTAAAAAAGTAACTACATACAAATAAAATATAAATAAAGAATAAATAATAAAATAAAGAACATGGGCCCTAATTTTCGGCCTTGCGGCCTTCGTATGAGGCAAAAAAGAATTTAAAAGAAAACTGACACCTACCGACCCACATTACAGGGACAAGATGTCCTTCAAAAGTGATTTTGATCTTTGTGAAGATGAGTCTAGTTCAAGATGAAAAATTATAAAATTGTACGTAAGCTGACGAAAAGCAATTAGAAGCCAGGTTATAATGACTAAATAATGCGGGTTTTGACATTTCTTCCAAAGGGATGGGCAGTCCCAAGAAAGCTGATAATACGGTGTTCTAGGAACTTTCGTTTTTTTGCCTGAACATGTTTCCATTCATGTGGTCGACACTGTGGTTTGCATCCAAAAAATGTACACTGACTGGACAATCCTTTCTATTGGCGACGCGCTGTTTTTGTACTACAATTAATGAAATTACCTCCGTACCCCCTCATCATGAACTCGTGGATCGTTACTGTGTATCCAAATGCTCCAGGAAAACTGATTTGTTCAGCGTTTCAGTTTTCCTTTCCTCCTTCGTCTACCCTGGACTTGACTTTTTATGCACAACTTCGCGGGTGTTTCTAGAAAAGCAGTAGACGCTTACCCTACCGGGGCACCAGGTCCATGCTTCCAGTTTTTAGTAGAATCCGAATTATTCATTTACTTTTGTTACTTTATATGTATTATTTTGGTTACTTTATGTTTTTTGGTGTGTGTGTGTGTGTAAGTTTTCCTTGTCTGGTCTTTGTCCCTGAATTACATTCATTTGATTTCCGCTAGAATCCTGGTTCCCTTGGTTACTCTTTGACTAGCTCATTATGTGGGATGTGAGGGAAATATAACTGGCGGATTCAGGGGATGGCCCCACGGGGCACCGGACCACCCATTGCCCAACCCCAAGTAGCATAAAATATTTATAAAATGTTTTATTAACGTTTTCATATTTGTCATGATAATGTTGTAAAAAGATGTTTATATGCTGTTTAAATATATGGTTGGATAAACATTTAATTACAGTTTTCATAAATGTTTTTTTTTTATCAAGCGTTTTCATAACGTTTTAAAACACAGTTTTAATGATGTTATTGAAAAATGTTTACTTGATATTAAAAAAAGAGATTATTCTGATGTTATCAAAATTGATTTTTTATGTTTGCAAAAAATGATGGCATTGAAATTTTTTTTTATGACATAATGGAAATTATTTTTACAAGTTAAACTGCTTCTATGTACCATATTCAGCAAAGGAATCTACTACCTCGTTTGTTCAAGGTGGCTTTTCTTGAGTTTTAAGTTCACGTTTATTACAAGTAGCATAAATCGATTTATTTATACAGCAATAGTAATCATGCATATTTATTTTACTATACAGTAAACATAGTCGTCATGAAATAAATTTACCTGGTGACAACTGCACTGTGGCACAGTTAATTATTTTATATATTAGAGCTTCACAGCCCCATGCAGTCTGCCGTTAGAAAATTAAAGCCCAGGCCCGAGGCGTAACGCCACTTGGAGATCGCTTGTACGTGTTGTATGGTCATCTGTCCACATATCCCATTAGTGCAATCCTTCCGAAGGAGATTAATGTATTTTGATGAAACTATACACAGGTATGAACGTGTAACATCATGACTCGGGGGTTGAAATTTGGGATTTTGCATGTATCACACTACAGCGGAACTTTCTCTCAATTGTTCTATATGTACAGTATTTGATGAAATTTTATACATAAAAAAAAACCTCTTCTCCTCTGAAACTACTTGACTTTTGGAACTAAACTTGGCATGAATATTCCTTTGAGCATCCTGCATTGAACTGACGTGGAGATTTTTGATCCATCGGGAAACATGGTTTCCGTTACAAAAAAATAATAGTAAGGGTCAGGCAGTAGTTTTTCGGGTATATCTCCGTTATGTTTAGCCAAATTCTGACGTGGGTAAAAAGTTTTCAGCATGATGCGATTTACCTGTGGTCAAATTTTCGTTTAAATCCATTGCCTTGTATGAGTTATTGCCCTTTTTGACATTTATTTGCTATTTTGAATGTTATTTTTTTTTCAAAAATCTACTCTGACACTACTTGACCAATTGGAACCAAACTTGGTATGAATGTTCCTCGGGGTATAGAACAGCATAGAACTGAAGTGGGTATTTTTTATCCTTAAAAAACATGACCGCTGTTACTAAAGATAAAACATAGGGGTCAGACAGAGGTTTTTCGCATATATCTAAATAAAAAATAGCTGTGATGATTTTGATTGTTAGTCTACAAAAGTCTTAGGGAAAAAAGTTGTCTAACGAGTCCTTGTATGAGTTATCGCCACTGAAAGGGGAAAAATAACCGGGTTCGTTTTACAGTTTTCAGCCAATATCTTGAAAACTATATTAGAAAAAAAGGAACATTCAATAACTGAAACGATCCTTATGATAAGTCCTAACAAAGTCTTCTTGAGTCAAAGTTAACTATTTGTTAAATTTATTGTCTTCGAAAGGTAAAATTCAACCAGGTGAGCGAATTAGGCTCCTAGGAGCCTCTTGTTTCTGTTACCTCCTACATCCAGATTTTCAAGTCACTTTACAGTGGTCTACTACTCATTACCGTGGAGAAAGAACATGTAAGGATATTGTGCTCAATCAATTTTTGATTAGAAAATTGTTTTTTTTTGTTTTTTTTTTGTACAGGACTTTAAAACAACTATGTGATTTCTTACGAATCTATTAGTGATGTATCAATGAACTATTAAGGAACTAGGAGCACACCTATTTTGGGGGGAGACAGTAATTCAAAATCACAAGTACTGAAAGTAAAGGAATTTTCTAAAAATACGACAATATGTTTTGAGAATTAAAACTAGAATATGTCCTTTCAATGATACATGTTAGTTTTAATTTCAGCACATCTGCGTTTTGCTATTATTCCTCATAAAAAAACTGTAATAAAACTAGGTTTTTTATAGCTTGTGGAGATATAGCACAGTGCTCTAAATCAACAAACATCAAAGAAAACAAATCGATTATCATGCATAATTACCATTGCGTAACTGGTAACATTAATAAATTCCAAGGGTTTGTCGAAAAAAAAAATCCCGAAAAAAACTGAATAAAAACATTATCTTTCATCACATAAAACATATTTCAATCAATTTGGAGGTTCAAATGTATATTTTAAGGTATTCTTGGGTATTCTGAGGGTATTCTTAGGTATTCTGGGGGTATTGTTGGGTATTCTGGGGGTATTCTTAGGTATTTCTATGGGCCGCTTGTGGACCATACTAAGTACCTTGTGGTGATTCATGGTAAGCATGGAAATGTTTGAAAGACAGAAGTCCATTATATTATAAAAAAGCTTGAATTCACTAAATTTTAACAATTTTTTTAGACCAAACCCTTAGACTTTAAATGATATTGATGAATGAATTTGGTTAAAAAAACCGCTCTGGAAAAGTGTGTTTTTGGCGGGAAAGGTACAATTACATGTTGCTATGGCAACCATAGTTCATAGCACACAAACTATGGTCACAATTCAAGTTATTCATTGAAGCGCAACTATACTCGGCGTCACATAAATAACATACTGTTAAAATTTGAATAAAAATATTTTCTACGACTTTATTGACACCTACCGTCGTTTAAATTGTTTTAAATGACTTGCTCATTCATTTAGCCAAACGGCTTCTCCCTAAACATTGAATCGTTAAATTCCGGTCAGATTTTAATTCTCGGTGCCAATATTTACATTGTAAAAAGTCGGCCATGTTTACAGTGATCGGGTTGCTAGGAGATGTTGTTTACGTTTAAATTGTTTGTCCAAAAACCGAAGAACCCAGAATGCATTTCGGTGTTATTTCGGATATCTCGGATTTATTTTACGCGAACAACGTACAATACCGAGAAGTTGATCAAGCAGACGATTGTCATCGGAGTTCGACGGGAACTTACGAACTTCGTTTGTAAACAAATCGTCCCGTAGAAACCAACATGGCGGATATTAGTATGGGATTTTCCGGTAAGGATTTGTTACGCATGATTTAAGCTAATAAGCGACTTGTTTAGGGAGAAGCCGTTTGGCTAAACGAATGAACAAGTCATTTAAGACAATTTAAACGACGGTAGGTGTCAATAAAGTCGTAGAAAATATTTTTATTCAAATTTTAACAGTATGTTATTTATGTGACGCTGATCGCTATTTTATCTTGTATCTTACGATATGCGCTGACGATATGGTTTCGAATATTGGAGTTTGTTCGACATGTTCTATCAACAATTGTGAAATACAAATAGAAAGACTATCGCACATGATTAGTTTCAAACACGTTTTACACGGTCTTTTATATTAATGAATATACTTTATTGAATAGTTTAAGACTACTTAAAGGATATGAAAAGAAATAGTGCGAACATAAAAATCTTTTTTTTTTCTTTCCAAAACCATGATTTCCGGCCATAAGTTCTCGTATTTGTATCACTTACAAATAACTTTTTAAAAACTGTACAAGCTTATTTGTGATAATCAATTCAATTACTTAATTAAGTCATATCCACCCGTTGGGTAGTTAATCGAAATATGCTGGTCCGACTATGTAATATCACGTGGACAATATACAGGAAGCAGCTGACTCCAAGTAGGCGAGATTGCAACTAACAATAAGTACGATGTTGACACCCATGCCATCCATGTGTCAGATGTCTGTTTCTCACGTCCTGATCAAGAAGTCCTTTACCTGTAATTTCCATAAAGAACTCCAAAAACGGACCAAATCGGTACTTTCACAATACTAGTTATAAACTAACAGGTAGACAAGGCTATCTGCCCATCACATTGCTAAAAACATTCCTTGAATCCCACAATTCTCATTTGAATAAAAATTTGTTCATTCATTACGATGGATCAAGTTTAACCCGTTATCAATGTTCGTCTATCTTATAAAAAACATTGTCTTTTTGCAGTATTGTAGGGCATTTCAAGTCCCATTCTTTTAGAATTGGAGGTGCAAGTGAGGCCAAAAGATTAGGCATTGATGATGAAACACTAAACATTTGGGGCCGCTGGTCTTCAGATGCCTATACAAAATACATTCGATCGAACTTATGAATTATACCTTTTAAATATGACTCACTAATGGTCTTAGAATTTTCTCTTATATTTTATAATTATGGTTTGCAGGTTCTAAGAATATTTGGTTTGTTGTTTCCTCTATCATCCATTGCACTGAATAAGAAGCTGCAGCGTGAATTGGAGGATCCAATCGTGGCCTTCAAAGACAAGGATTAAGAGTCACTTCGCTTGGTGAAAAGAGTATGACGTGGCCCATCTTAGGAAAGTTATGGAGAAATATCTATAGACCGGCACCCTCCTCTAGGTTACTTTCTTATACAGTTAGGATTCAATGATTTAGGTGTTATAATGTCTGAGAAGTTATTGAAAGACATTGAATGTGACTTATTTCGATTTCATGCACTTTACCCAAATATGGTTATGATATGGTCTGATATACTTATGAAAAGGTACTGGCATCATGCAGAGGTAGATGGGGGTGTTTTAGTAGAAAAAAAAACTAGAAAAAGACTTAATCTTATAGTTAAGAACTTAGTAATGAGTATAAAATTTAGAGTAGTAAGGCGTTGTAATATTAGAGCAAAAGAAATATCTTTGTACTGTTTTGACGGAACCCACTTGTCACAGAGTAATCAAGGGAACCAAGGTTATAGCAGTAATCAAAAGAATGCTATCCAGGGACAAAGACCAGACATAGAAAACAGACGTACACAACAAAGAGCACTAAGTAACTAAAAGCATACACAAAAAGCAACAAAAGCAAATGAGCAACTCGGACTCCACTAAAAAGCATGGACCAGCTGCACTGGTAGGGTAAGCGTCCTCTGCTTTTCTAGAAACACCCACCGAGCCAAGTCCGGGGTAGACGAAAGAAGAAAGGAAAACCATGACATGTTGAACAAATCAGTTTTAATGGCGCAGATGGATACACCATAACGACCCACGAGTTCATGATAACGACCATAAAACTTCTGTAGTGATGACTTCAATCTTGTAGCAACATAACCTTGTTCCAGAAGCCCATTTGTTCGAATTCTAGAGCGATACAAAAAGTCTGCGTAGTTTTGGCAAGCTCTGGCATAACGTATGAGTTGTGATATGAACACTCCATACGCAGGTGCGGAAGGGATGTTGCCACAGATGAATGGAAAGTTGACAATTCTGAAGAGTCATCACGTTTGTCGTAAAGTTCGGTGAATAATTTTTCTTTACTATCGATTTCTAAGTGTAGGTCAAAATATGAGGCTGACTTCACAGTGTCTGTAGTATTCTTTATCTCAAGTTCTTTGGGGGTAGATGCGATGTATCGAACCCCCAAAATTGGGATTGTTTAAAGATAATACGTCATCTATATAGCGGAAACTGAGATTAAAGGATCTAGCTAAACGATATTCTTTCCTTCGGATCAGATCAGCTATATAAAGGTCAGCCTCATAAGAGTGAAGGAATAGGTCAGCAAGTAAAGGAGCACATTTGTTCCCATTGGAATGCCGACCGTTTGTTGAAAAACGCGTCCACCACACTGAACAAATATGTTGTCGATTAAAAAATTCCAGCATTTTGTAAACATCTTCTTCTGTATGTTTGGAAGATGATTTGGAATTATTTTTTTAGAAAGTATGAGGAATCTCTACCACGAACTATATACTTGAATCTAGGTGTACTGTCTTTTTCGGAGAAAAACATCGATGTACAATGTTTTTAAGTCGAGTTTTAACTGAATATGGGGAAGGGAAGTATATAGTGTATAGTGTATAAATCATAGGTTTTAATGCTATTATAATCTGATAATAGTCTTGAACTGATTGTCTCCAAAAGATCTTTCGAAGTTTTCAAAGCTGAGTAATGAAATTCATCGAAATGATTTACAAGGTGCACTTGAAAGGTTTATTTTACCAGGAGGTCCTCTGGTTTTTCCAGCTTTGTAATCCTATTGATACATATATGCTTTGAGGCACGGATATGAATGTTGTTTTTTTTAGTGAGAGAATTGAAATCATTCATTTGGCGGTATGAGTCAAGATGAAGGGGTGGATCAATGTCCCTACATCGTAGGTTAGCAAACATAAATTATGATAGGGTACTTCTGTGTTTTCCCACTGAGTATTGCGGTCTCATCTGAATGTACCAGGTGGACTGGGTTCCTGAATTGCTCCAAATTCGGAGCGTAGACGTTATTCTTTGTTAAAAAGTGTATAGCATACCAAAGAGTTCTTGGGGGGAAAATTTGAGGTCGATGGTCTATTACGTCTCTCTATTGTGTGTAGAGGATTTTGGTTTTTACTGACGCCCAGTAATACACGGGCCAGCCACTGTTTGCACGGCGGTCCGTTACCTTCACCTTACCTTATCCTGCTTCCACAAAAAATAAGAACTGTCACCATTATTATATCATATTAATTTATATAATTATATCACGTCAAGAAAGTGAAATATAATATAACATTCACAATTGTATTTATGATGTACCTAGAAGTACATGTATA
The DNA here is from genome assembly GCA_037379345.1 of Perna viridis. NCBI lineage: Eukaryota > Metazoa > Mollusca > Bivalvia > Mytilida > Mytilidae > Perna > Perna viridis. Next base: position 5,091,030 of record CM074520.1, read on the forward strand.
TATATATATATATGCACAAGTAAGCTGCAGACAGGTTAGTAATCAGCTGCATAGTTTTGGCCTTGCTGGTTCATGTGTGGAGTTTTTGATTAATAGGGTTTATCAGCTAATAGATAAAGCGATTTAATCGAAGTGACAATAATGTGTGTTAAGTTTTAATTAAACGAAAAATGATTCCGTAACTGTTCCTGCCTTAATTAGTTTAATTTTTCATCCGGGTATTCAGTTACAATTTAAGCGATTTTTTAACTGAGCGAATGGGGTACCCCTGGTGTGTTACATGCTGGGGTTTGCAGGCTATAATATGGAAAACCTGACCGCAAACCATAGTGGTGCAGCGTGTTGGGAAAGATGCCACGTTCCTCGCACGTTAAAGAACCATACTGTGGTATTCTCCCGGAGTAGGAACCATAGGGCTCCGCCACAGGAGGCTAAATTGCCCAACCCTACCCACCTCTCCCTATTCCCAGTGGCAATCAAAATTTGTCGACCCCATTGTCCTTGTGTCCCATCCCTTCTTTTTCATTTCATCATCATTTCATGTTCATCGTCTGAATATAGCTGAAATATTGCTGCTCGGACGTTAAACTCAAACAAACAAACAAACAACTGAGCTCTCAATTTTGATCAGTGTGCACACGTGTAACTTGTTCAAACCACCCTCTCCCCTTTTTTTATCTCCTCCTACCTAATTTTGTGGGTTTTCTTTGTTAGAGCATTTGCTGCTGTTGTTCCTAATTATGTATTTCAGAAACGCAAGTTGATTATCTAACAACTGGAGTCTTTTATTGGATACACATCAGTCCATGTACAAGCCTGAGACTTGCACGGACCCAATGAGATCGGGAAAGCTCATGAAAGAGAAAGAATACTCAAAAAGGACCTTAATTTTACTGAATATACAATAAAACAGTCTAATACTCCTTTCTAATACATAGAACGATCATTGGTTTGTGCAACTCTTTCATTTTCAAATAAAACTTGTATATTAATACGTAAATCAGACAGATGGATTCTACATCTTTCAAGCTATAAAGTAACTTTTCCAGATAATCACTCGGGGAACTTTTTATTTTCATGTATACAGCTGTATTGAAGAGACTTATATCCAAATAATTGTTATTCATTCATTCATTTTGTTCTGATATTGTTAATGTTAAAAAATATTTTATATTAAATAGGTGTCATAGTAAAGGCGGGATGAGACAAGATGAAGGGGTGGATCATGTCCCTACATCGTACGTTAGCAAATATAAATACTATAAATATATATAAAAAGGAAGGTACTACTGTGTTTTCCCACTGAGTAGTGTGGTCTCATCTGAATGTACCAGGTGGACCATGTTCCTGAATTGTTTCCAGTTCGGAGCTCAGGCGTACTTTGTTGATTACTGTATAGCATACCAAAGAGTTCTTGGGGAATACTATTTGAAACGTATTTAGGTCGATGGTCTACTACATCTCTCTATTGTGTGTTTTACGTTGAGGATTTTGTTTTTTTCTGACGCCCAGTAATACACGGGCAAGCCACTGTATGCATGGAGGTCCGTTACCTCCACATTACTTCATCCAGTCTGCACAAAAAATTTGTATTGTATATTTAAGAAATAATTCGTGGAGGGGGTAGATTTGTACTCATTTTAACATGGGTACGGCATTTATTCGACTATTTAACACCGAGCGTTAAAATGAGTGCAAATCTACCTCCGGAAGGAAGTATTTCTTTTCTAATATGACAAATACGGTAATTTTTGTGACAAAAATTTCCTTAAGCATAGCCAAAATAACAGCTGTACCGTTTAACCTCCCCGTATGGAAGTTGGATTAAATTTGTATATTTATGTCGTCGTATGTGCTACATGTGTGTAACTATTTATATAATTGATTTCAACTAGATCACCTCTCAGCCGTGAGCGTTTTGTGTCGAAATGACAGCGAAAGAAAAGAGACAGTGCGCAGGTGCTAAACGTGGGGTTGTACCGACATATACTGATCGATGATATGAAGACGTCATTTTAGAATATTCATTAAATAGCTCTAGTTTAAATAGAACATCAAGTAACGCAACCAATGATAGAAACTGTTTTATGAACATAAATTTCCCGGAGCAGAATGCATGCAATATGGTTGAAGTGGTTCAATATCAAATCAGGAGATGAAACGTATGACTATTGACAAGTTATGTCAAGTTATTTTGAAATTATCGATTTATTGATATGTGATAAGGACAAATCAACCAGAGGCTCACACGAGTGGTGAATCGTTGACCAGGTTCATTTTCTCTAACAAAGACTTATGTCGGCCTTATCATAAGGGTCATTGAATAATTGAGTTATTTTATTTCTATCATGATTTTCTTGATGTTAGCTAAAAACTTAAATATATCGCCTTTAAGGAGTTGTCCTACAACTTTGTCTTGATAGGGATTATAGTATCCTTTTCATAAGTACGTTTAATCAATTGAACGCTTTTTATTATCTATACTGGTTACAAAATATTGGCAAACAACTGCAATACGTCATTGACCGCCTTACAGTTGCACAAAAACATAGCAAGGAATCCTTCAACAATTCCAACTTTATAGTGACTTTTGCAAAGTTATTCTACTGAAGAAGAGTGATCATCTATATTTTTCTATTTTTTTTTAGATTTAAATTGAAATGAGTGGCTTTAACCCTACAAAAAGACATAGCAGCCATGTTTTAACAGATTAAATATCTTTACTTAGATGTTGTGCAGGTTCACCTTAGAAACATCCGTGCCATCTCTCATTAAAATCTGTCATGTAGTTTCAGTTAATTAGATCTTTTAAGAAAAGTAAACAGACGACAACGACGGACACCAAGTGATTGCAATAGCTTACATTGCCTCTGGGTCGTGTGAAATATGGGACCAAAACAAAGAAAATACTATGAAAAAAGACATAATTAAGTATAAATAAATAAGCCAAACTTGAAGAGGTACGGGCCAAATATAGAAACTTTCTCTTTATGTATTTTTGATATTATGTTGATTAAGACCAACACCGTTAACCATTTGGAAACTATCGATACGTCAAAAATTAGTACTACTCGAGTACCTAGTAAAAATATTATTTGTGGATTTGTAATCCGATAGTAGTTTCATATAGCTTTATCCACCAAGCTAGGCTTTCAATCAATCATTATATCCGTTGAATTTTGACAGCACTTTCATACAACTTTCTTTAATAAGGTTTAATAGAGTCGGGGTCACTTTTCTATCTCTTTAATGATGCCACTTGCTTTTAGTACAATACAAATTATCGATCATATAAGTTTCTTTAAAGGGAAATGCAAAACAATTAAAAACAAAAACAAAAACAAAAACATAACTAAAAGCAAAACATAATAAAATAACAAAAATTATAAAAACAAAAGGCATAAGCAAAAGGAGTTCCCTATTAGCAAACAAAGTTACAATTAACATTTATGTATAAGTGCACATCCTGTATTACTTCCAATGCTTTGAAGTACTTTTATATCCATATCAGGTTCAAATGTTCAAGTACTTCAATACTTAATGCAGACTTTATTTTGTTCACTTTTTCGGTACTTATGTACCACTCCAGCATAGAATCATTCAAAATGTGAAACATTGTTGGAAAGCTGACATTCTTTTATTTTTGATAATTTGTTTTACATGTTATAGTAAACAGAAAACCCTTGGTCTTAGGCCAAATGAATTATATAGAAAGTACTGTAGATTTCTGTAAATGACACTGAAATACAATAGACATTATTTCGATGAATTATTTTCTGAGCCCAAACAGATGGGAATGAAAAATTATACACTTCATCATAATGACCCTTTAAACAACTTAACATCAACAATAAAAATCTATAGCCTTTTATGGCGTGTATCATGTATTGCAGAATTTGCAAGATTCTTACAAAGACTGCTAATGAAGATGATGAATATAGACAATAATGCCCACATGTACAATTTCTATGTTCCCATTGAAAAGGATATAATTCAAGTTGGCATGGCTGTTTTGAATGTAAGTAATCAAATTTATTTGATATATTTAATATTTTTTGTTTTCATTTAACATGTTACCACTTCATCATCATCGCTTGAAATGGATAGACCAATTCATGTTATAACTGAAACAAGTATCTTTACATTGTGGCCCCGTGCAGGTCCGGGTGATAAAAGAATAGGCCTGCAGCGCTCAGCTTGTCGTAAAAGGCGACTAAATAGTGCTCAGAACCCTAGCCGGGGGCTAGGGCGCTCTGCCCACAGAGCAACTGGGATGTGTGCCCCAGGTGGTTGAATGGGGTACCCCTGGTGTGTTACATGCTGGGGTTGTCAGGCTATAATACGGAAAACCTGACTGCAAACCATAGTGATGCACCGTGTTGGGAAATATGCCATGTTCCTCGCACGTTAAAGAATCCTACTGTGGTATTCTCCCGGAGTAGGAACCATAGGGCTCCGCCACAGGAGGCTAAATTGCCCGACCCTACCCACCTCTCCCTATTTCCAGTGGCAATCAAAATTTGTCGACCTCATTGTCCTTGTGGCCCATCCCTTTTTCATTTCATCATCATTTCATGTTCATTGTTTCATCAATTTCATGTTCATTGTCTGAATATAGCTGAAATATTGCTGCTCGGACGTTAAACCCAAACAAACAAACAAACTTTGCATTGTGGATATGAACTTTATAATGTTTATATAGTTATTTTGATCCGACTGTTTTAATTCTATCTATTTATTACATAAACCTTACGAATGAAAAGAAAGCTAGACCCAAATCAGTCCCAAAGCACATTTGTGGTAACATTCCAACACCGACAAAGTACATGTACCTCTATTGTTCACGCATTTTGTGGAGTTGATACTTTTTTTGGAAATTACAATTTAAAATATATTTGTAAGTGACATCTATTATAAGTTTTGTAATCACAGCTCTCTTAGTAGATCATGTGATTGAAGATCAAGTCAAGAGATAAAATACACGAATAACAGGTCATTTCCGATACGATTGTAATTTTCAATTCAATAATGCATGTTTAGAGCTATACCAATCAAAACAGGAAACAGAATATGACAATATGGTAAACAATGCTTAGGTACGGTATGAAAAATTTGGATACATAAATTAAAGCGACACTTTTGCAGTTGAAATTACAATCTTTACACTACCATTTTGTGTTGTCTTTTCATAATGAAGTATAACTATTAAAATGAGACGAACATTGACCTAATCTACAAAAGAAACATAAAACGAATATCATTGAACACACACACACACACACACACACACACACACACACACACACACACACAAAAACGACAACTACTGGACTACATGTTTCAGGCTTGGGACAGGCACATACAATATGTGGCGCGGTTGAACATATTTGTGAGTGCTCCTCCCCATAAATAGAGACAGCAGTTAGAAATTACTACAATAAAAACTATAAAAATTTGCTTAAATCGGATTTAACTCTTAAGATCGATACAGAATACAAACATTTTAACAAATAGGACAAAAGACAACGAGCTGAATCTTCCTCAATTAGTTGATTAAAGATGGTAAACAGACCTGCCTGGATGACTTATAATGTATAAATTTTCCAAATTAAAAAACGCCAAGTATTTTAAAAATACTTGGCGTGTTTTCAATTTGGAAAATTTATACAAACAAGTCGTCTTGTCAAAATAAAAAGTGGTTATTTGGTCGTAAAACACCGACAATACTATTCGTTTAGGGTTTTTTCACTTTTTTTGCGTAGTTAAGGGTTTCCATGTTATTGTTTTGTTTTATTTTGTCTAACCACGATATTCATACTTTTCCCTAGAATTTTCGTGATTTTTTTCCTCTCAAGAGTCAGCAAATAAACAAAACTGGTGAATCACCTCACAGGAATCATCGGAAGGAAGCTGCCAACCAATGAACTTAATGGGTATCGGATTGTCGGGTCATGTCGATGCTGCACAAACAAATAAACGTATTATATAAGTCTGAATGATTGCACAACGATATCGATAAAGATGTTTATACACTATAATAAAACATATAATGAGCACAATTGTCATTATGATTATTTTACATAGTCCATCCAAATATTTTCACACGAGTTTGTAATAATTGTCGAATAATGTCTAGGAAAGGGCCATTTAGTGTTAAATATTTATAAGCGTTCATACTGAAATTTCTTTATCAGTGACAACATAAATTTTCTTGAATTTTTTCCAAGGTCGAAAATGGCACTTTGTGAGCGATCGAAATTGTTCTCTCTATATCACTTTCTTAGACTAGATTAAGTAACAAAATTTTCGAAATGGATATGGGTAGTAAATTTTAAAAGTTGCAACATTCACCAAGGCATAAAGCGTAATCCGTTTTGATTTTCGTTGCAATCTACGAAATTGACATATTATCGTCTGTTTCACCTCAAAACTGTGAATGAAAACGTCCTCTTATGCTTTTTGTAAGAGGGCAATATGTTTTCTTTCGTCACCTAAAACCTCTGATAGCATTTCCTTCGACATTTTCAGATTTTGTTCCAGACACCGACTCGATCATACAGAATTTTAGTTTTTACGTCCTTTTAGCATTTTGATTGGTCATATTACATACTATATATACATTTTAGAATCGCCATTTTTGGTTCATTTTCGGTGCTATTAAATCTGATTTGGTAAGGACTGTGCTACATACATAACTTAAATTATGTTATCTCGCATGGAATTTCTGCTTAATGTTGTTGTTTTTGATTACTTGTAGGGTTTGATGAGGCGAAGGACGCGTCGAACATTCATTATAGTAATAGTCTCCTTTACAGTCATTGGTCTTCTCATTAAGTCTATAGAACACATGTTGCTTTTTAGGGACCAAGGAAGTTTCAATGGCATTTTTCTTGTTGATACCCCAGGTTGCAAAATTCCACAGATTGATCCATGGGATCCGTCACTTTTCTGGTATCTATATAGCGGTAGTGATTTGCGATGCGAAGTTAAGGAGGATATTGTTATTTCTAAAGGAAATAAAGTTATAATAAAATGGGAAGTAGTGCAGCGGGAGATACCTTCTCTAAAGTACTGTAAATATGATGTGATTTGGCGACCCCCAAATAAATTTACCAATAACAATTTTTTTTTATTAAGAATGAAAGTAAACATTTTACTTACAGCGCTGAAATTACAGATGAATTTATTAGAGTACAATGTTACGATCATGAGGATAGGGCCATATACATTAACGCATTTTCGTTCATAAACCCTAAGGCGGAAGTTGAGAAAAGATGCAAAGATAGTTTTAAACCTTTAGGTGCAAATCTTAACCACCTGAGCGTTTTAATGGTAGGAGTTGATTCTGTTTCTCGTAGTAATATGATTCGATATATGCCAAAAACAAGAGAATATTTATTACATGAAATGGCAGCATTGGAGTTTCAGGGCTATAACAAAGTAGCTGATAATATATTTTTGAATTTAATTCCAATGACAACGGGTAAATTTGTCCATGAACTTCCATAGAATGCTAGTATGGTCAATGTATCGTTCGACAAATTCGACTTTCTATGGAATAAATACTCAAGGAGAGGATATCGCACTCTGTATAGCGAGGACTCACCTTATGGTCAATTATTTGATTATCAAAAGGCAGGATTCAGGAAGCCGTCAGCAGATTATTTTGACCGTCCATTTTCTCTCGTTTTCGAAGAACTGAGATATGCTTGGAATGCAAATCATCATTGTGTACATGCTCGACCGGAAACTAACATTGTACTTGCTTATTCTAGACAGTTTGTGACATTGTTTAAATCATTGCCGTATTTTGACTTTTCTTTCATTACGCGGCTCACTCATGACGAAATATCTGCAGCTCGGAAAGCTGATAAACTGTATTTCGAGTTTCTGAGTAGATTAAACAAAGATAATATATTGAACAACACAATATTTATGTTCTATAGCGATCATGGTATAAGATTTGGTAAAATAAGACAAACGTTTGTAGGTAAAATGGAAGAAAGACTGCCATTTTTATTTTTCATTTTTCCTAAATGGTTCAAAACCAAGTACAGTAAAGTTTATCAGAATTTCAAAACTAATACAAAACGTCTTGTGACACCGTTTGATATCCACGAAACGATAGTAAATATTTTACACTTTCCAAAATATCACGCGAAGAGCAATCATAGAAGCTACAGCCTTTTCGAAAAAATACCACGTGACAGAACATGTGAAGATGCAGATATACTACTTCATTGGTGCACATGTTCCAGGCAAACTGTTCTATCTACAGACGACTCTACTGTCATCAAAGTAGCAAACAAATTCGTGAATAAACTGAACAAACAAACATCGCAATACAACCAGTGTGAAATTATGAAACTAAAAAAAGTAATCGTAGCTTCCAAACTAAAGACCTCGGATATATTGCTCAAATACATTAAAACTGAACATCATACAGAAAAGTCTAAGATAAAATATGGTGAAAAGGTTAAAACAAGTATTGACTATCAGCTAATGGTAGAAACTTATCCAGGAGAGGGAATATTTGAAGGCACTTTGCGATATGATGAAACGAAAAACGACATAATCATGCTTGGAGATTTCAGTCGTGTTCGTATGGGAAAACCTCACACTGTGTTCAAGGAATTGACCTTAAAAAGATATGTTACTGCAAAGTACAATTAACAGATTGACTTTAAAAATCCATCTCATGCAAATAGTACACCCCTTGAGTTGTTTAGGTTTCCTCACATACATTAAAGAACATGAAATGAATAAAATAACAAGTACATAGGAACAAAAATAAATGAGCCACCCGGACTCCAATAAAAACCAAAAACTGTCATTTTGGACCAAGTGCACCGGTACACAGTGTAGTAAGCGTCATATGCTTTTCTAGAAACAACCCCGAGTTCTAATATAACACCCCATTAATTTTGATTTGGGTGGTGATTTATCATTTGTTGTTTTCATTTGTTGATTTTACAGTTTTCTACAACATTTAACAAGTAAAGAGAAAATGCAGTAATACACCGGAGGCACTTTGTTGGTAACAAAAACTGTAATATATGCGGGAAGAACTTAAACGTTTTGTTTATTGCATAATTAAAAAAAAAACCACTGTTACATAAGGAGTCCGAGTTGCTCATTTACTTTTGTTACTTTGTATGTATGATTTTAGTTACTTTATGTTCTTTGGTGTGTATGTCTGTCTTCCATGTCTGGTCTTTGTACCTGGATTACATTCGTTTGATTACTGCTAGTGTCTGTAGTATCCTTTATCTCAAATTCTTTGAGGTTGATGTGATGTATCAAATCCCTAAAATTAGGAATGTTTAAAGACAATACGTCATCTACATAACTGAAATTAAAGGATCTAGCTAAACGATATTCTTTCTTTCGGATCAGATCAGCCATAAACGCAGCCTCATAAAAGTGAAGGAATAGTCAGCAAGTAGTGGAGCACAATTTGTCCCCACTGGAATACCGACCTTTTGTTGATAAACGACCCCACCACAATAGACAAACATGTTCTCAATTAAAAATTCCAGCATTTTGTAAACATCTTCTGTATATTTTGAAAATGATTTGGAGTTATTTCTTACAAAGTATGAGGAATCTCTACCAAGAACTATATATTTGTATCTAGTCTAGGTGTACCATCTTCTTTGGAAAAACAACGATGTATAATGTCTTGTTTTTAATTTTAACTGAGTATTCGTAATAGAAGTATACAGTAAAGTCATAGGTTTTAATGCTATTATATTCTAATAATAGTCTTGCACTAATTGTCTCCAAAAGATCTTTCGAATTTTTCAGGATCCACATTGAATTAATACCACTACGAGAGTAACAAGTGTTGTGGTAGGACTGCAAAACCTCTTTGACAGCAGTGAGTATAGAAGTTAAAAGTTTTGAAAGAGGTTTGGTGGTACATTTTGCAGATCCAGTTATGACACGTTATTTGTTTGGATTATTGTGGAGTTTAGGAATCCAGTACATAGACGGTAAATCATAGTCATCGTCCTTGGTAGAGATACCAAAAGAGGATAGTGCAGATTTATGGTTTTCCACAATTTCTTCTTTGGACAGTGTGATAGCAGTATAGGTTTTGTCATTGCTATTATTTTATACGTCTACCTCTGATAATAAACATTTGACGTAAAACGTTTTGCAGACAAAAACAATGTTGCTTTGGGCGTTGTCTGCTGGTACGACAAAATATTTGTCATGTATAGTAGACAATGTTTTTGCTACATCGGGGTCTTTGAACGCTGATGTAGCATTGGCACTCACTGACCTACATAAAACTTTCATTCGTTTCAAAATCAAAGACCTCACGGTCTTCAACCACTCTGACTGAGAATCAATGTCTTCTCGTTCTCGATTTATCCATTTTCTTGCGTAGTCCTCCACGACATCCATAAGAACTTTAAAGTTATAATTCCAATTTATGGAGCGCGGTTCACGGTACTTGGGACCTTTAGAAAGGATATTACGCAGAGAATCGTTTTCGATGATGGACAATTCTCCCGTAACGACGTGACCGGAAGGACAATATTTGAATGGAGAGTTTTGGCAAGAAAATTCAGGTGGTTTAGTCTTGAAGTCCTAAATCGCAAGGTTCTGCAATAGCTTTTTATAATTGAAAATTTTGGATGCAATGGGTGAAGTATAGGAATATGTTTGTTTGTTTGTTTGTTGGGGCTTAACGTCCGAGCAGCAATATTTCAGCTATATTCAGAAGATGAACATGAAATTGATGATACAATGAACATGAAATGATGATGAAATGAAAACAAGATGGGACACAAGGACAATGGGGTCGACAAATTTTGATAGCCACTGGGAATAGGGAGAGGTGGGTAGGATCGGGCAATTTGGCCTCCTGTGGCGGAGCCCTATGGTTCCTACTCCGGGAGAATACCACAGTATGGTTCTTTAACGTGCGAGGAACGTGACATCTTTCCCAACACGCTGCACCACTGTGGTTTGCAGTCAGGTTTTCCGTATTATAGCCTGACAACCCCAGCATGTAACACGCCAGGGGTACCCCATTCAACCTCCTGGGACACACATCCCAGTTGCTCTGTGGGCAGAGCGCCCTAGCCCCCGGCTAGGGTTCTGAGCACTATTTAGTCGCCTTTTACGACAAGCTGAGCGCTGCTGCAGGCCTATTCTTTTAACACCCGGACCTGCACGGGGCCACAATGTAAATATACTTGTTTCAGTTATAACATGAATTGGTCTATCCGTATTATAGCCTGACAACCCCAGCATGTAACACGCCAGGGGTACCCCATTCCAACACCTGGGGCACACATCCCAGTTGCTCTGTAGGGTTCTGAGCACTATTTGGTCCTTTTTTACGACAAGCTTAGCGCTGCTGCAGGCCTATTCTTATAACACCAGGACCTGCACGGGTCTATAGCAATATGAAATACTTGGTATGGATTTGTCTTTGAAATATTGAGGAATTTTGTTGGTAACGTTTTTGGTGAGAGAGTAATCAAAGGAACCAAGGTTATAGCGGTAATCAAAAGAATTTAATCCAGGGACAAAGACATGGAAAACAGACATACACAACAAAGAACATAAAGTAAATAAAATCATACATATAAAGTAATAAAAGTAAATGAGCAACTCGGACTCCATTAAAACTGGGAGCATGGATGGATGTGATGAAGGATGTCAGCCAAACTAATTGCTATATATCTTTGTTGACAAACGGTAGGGGAAGAAATTGACTTTCACACAAACTGGTTTAAAGAGTCTGTGGAAACCAATATCTAAAATGACGGCAACAAGTCTGTATAATGATGAGGTAGGGTCAGAAACAGGAGTGTCAAGACTTGTTTTGTAAAGAGAGTGTAATAGAGTGTAACAGAGTGAGAGGTATAGAATAGAGTTTGGTTCTAATGTGATGAAGTCCAAGAGGTTTTTGTAAAAAGATTCAGACAACAAGAGACAAATTACAATTTCATTAACTTTGATTAAACTAAATAAATAATGTGTTACAATTTACAGTAGTTATAATTACAAAAGTTACTTTTCAATATAAAGTCTGGAAAGTTTGCTAATCCGTCCAACTTTTGAATTCTGTTATAAAGCAGGAACCCCAAAGTTAATTTAAATAGTATTAGTCTGGCACAGAATAATTTCAAGCACTTAATCTAATCTGCAAAGGTGTCCTCAGACGTCCATTGTTAAAGAATGAATGTACTCACAAAACAGCATTCAGTCATTCATCAGTCAATTAGATTAAATCTAGAAAATCTAGAAATACTAAGAAAGTTCTAGAGCAATTTAGAAAACAATTAATCATTAATGAGTCAAATAAGCAATACTTGTTTGTTTAGAAAATCTAGAAAATTCTATTATTGAAATAATATGTTTACAAATGTGCCATCTTTATATTAAGTAATAAAGGTCAAATAGATCAGGCCAAGCAATATTATAATTATTACACATATACATAGTTTACAATTAATTTTTGGATTTAGATCTTCATATATATTTGATTCTAATGCTTATGTTAAAGGGTTGCTTCTAGAAACACGTTTACAGCATATCGAAATTTTCAATTTGTATGATTGGTACTTTTGCATTCCATATAAGTTTGCCCATAATCAGTTCATTTATCTTGATCTGATAACAAAGAAATTAGTTTTACCATAGTGATACCGCTTGAAGTTTTTTATGGAAACCAAAGTGAACAAGTTTTTGTAAGGATATAATAAAAGTATTTAATACTTATCACATCTTGTGCACACTTTTTGAATCAAGTAATGTGAAAGAGTAATCAAGGGAACCAAGGTTATAGCTGTAATCAAAAGAATGTAATCCAGGGACAAAGACCAGACATTGAAAACAGACATACACAACAAAGAACATAAAGTAACTAAAATCATACATACAAAGTAACAAAAGTAAATAAGCAACTCGGACTCCACTAAAACAGGGAGCATGGACCAGGTGCACCGGTAGGGTAAGCGTCCTCTGCTTTTCTAGAAACACCCGCCAAGTTGCTCATAAAAAGTCGTCCGGGGTAGACAAATGAGGAAAGGAAAACTATGACCCGTTGAATAAATCAGTTTTCATGGTGCTGATGGATACACCATAACGATCCACGAGTTCATGATGACGACCATAAAACTTCTGTAGTAATAACGTCAATTTTGTAGCAACATAACCCTGTTCCAGAAGCCTATTTGTTAGAGTTCTAGCGCGATACAAAACGTCTGCGTAGTTTTGGCAAGCTCTGGCATAACGTATGAGTTGTGATGTGAACACTCCATACGCAGGAGCCGAAGAAAATTAAGGGTCAATACAGCTTAATAACAATGTAGTTACAGTGTGCATGTGATGTTTATCTACAACTTTAAAAAAAAATATGCATTATTATTTTTCTTTCGTTGCCTTTGCAAAAATGTTATTTTGTCAGGCATACATTTTATTTAACACACAAAATATATTTTAAGAAGAAAAACTGTTTTAATTGTTCGAATTCCCAAAACGTTAGGTTGCTCTATTGGAACAAGGAAAGTAGGTATTACAAGTATGTGCAGTTCCCTTATTCTGCTGTACGAGTTACAGATCATTGATGCTTTGATTTCTTAATAAACCTTCAATTTTTATTGCAATCCATGTTATCTTGTTATTGTGAATGCTACTGTGTGTTATATTGTGTTTTAGCTAATTGAGGGACCCGACAAACGGCGAAATATCATTGTGTTTTGAATATGCATCTTGACTGTCGATATTATGTTATTTCGCATATGAAAATGTAGTAAATCGCGAAATCAATACACACTGAAAATAAACACTTTATACATGTCGAAACATATGAAATTGTTTCCACAATAAACTTGTGCAATTCTAATTAAAAAAAATTTTTTTTTATATTATTACTTACAGTTATACAAAGGCCATTCATGTTGGGATGGAGTGGTGTCACTGGCATAATGAACATGTCGTTTGTGAGCCTTTGACTACCTATCATACGTGTGTATACATGTCATACTCATTATCTCATGAAGATTGTCGTACATATTTTGATAATTCGAGTTAATTCTTTTACATTATCTATTGCATATCAGTATTTCCATGTGCATGTACCTAGTTCGAACGTTTGGTTATAGACGAATTACCATTTATTGATGTAACCCACGCATTTTAAGATAGAAATGTTTGCCGGATTAATCTCTCTTGTACATACGGTATTAACTATTAAGGTTACTTTTTGTAGCATAAGATCATAAATGGTTATGTCCTGATACTGGGAGAAGAAACCCCTTATATGGATTATTATTTTATTTCATCATTAATCAGAGTTACAAAAATAAACACTCAAATGTATTTACATTTTTAAAATGTCTATTGTCAATGTATAAAGGGAGAATTTACTGAATGGTGTTTTTTTTCTCATTACAACATAAATAGTAGAGGGTTAGGCATATGTTTACCCCCATATTTGATATTAAGTAGGGGTGTTAGGAGTTGTTATGTAGTATTGTTTTAAAGAATATGTTTTGATGAGACAAGCGTATTGAATGATTTAATATGTATCATACTTGTAAATAGTTTAAAACCTATTATGTCACTTAATCAAAGTACTTATGTACTGAGTCCATTACTATCGAACGAGAAACTAACTCGTGAAAGTAATATTGTTCGTTGGGTACCATTTTTTGTGGATTTCCTGGGTAAAGTAACCCCCGAAATGTGATTTCCAACAAAAAATCCACAAACTGGCACTTTTCTCCTTAGCGACAAACATTTATACCCACGAATAAAAGTATTTTCGCAGTATATTAAATTGACAGTATGGAAAATGAAAATCAGGTACTATTTAGAAACGAGATTCGTCTATGGTCCAAAGCATTCGCAATGGATTTTATAATTTCGGGCTGTCATATCTTTGAATGGAAATAGCCGTTACAATCTGTTCATGTCTTGTGATGTCGAAACCGAAAAATAAATAAAACCGAGATTTTCATTATGTCATTCCACTATTTCCAATTTATGTACTACGTTTACAACATGATACTTAGTTAAAAAATGATTACGCCCGATTATCAAAATTGATGGACACGTGACGCTGAATTGCATTACTATTGTTGATTATTACCGGGTTATACTGAATTTCAATATGACGGGAACTGCTTGGCGGAACAGCACATACCCTCCCTGAGCACTTGATGTCCCTCTCGACTTTTTTTGTAGGAGTTCATATGGCTAGGGCTTTAGCTTTTTTGTGACGTCTTGCTTCCCTTATCTTCAGTTTTTTATGTGTAATGTGTATTATTCGGTTCGCTGCATTGTATATAGATCGTCTTATGTTTTATGTGTTCACGTTTAGGCCATGTTTTTGTTTTATTTTGATGTATTTGAATCATCCCACTGCTGACGATTCGGTAATTTTTTGCCGATGTATCAGAAAGCAATCTGATCCGTACATACAACTGTTCATGTGTCTTATAACACAGTTACTTATATACATGTATATTTCTCGTTTGGACAATTGAACGAAATTTTATATTAATTGCATGACTTCGATAATACAAAATTGCGAATGTCTATAGAACTATTTTTCTCGGAAGGGGTTTACAAATCTCGTTTCAGATGATTACTTTGTCAATTCCAATCTACAATTTAACTTGATGATAACAAAACAATCATTTTCGATTTAATTGTTTACATTTTAAAATACTTTACTTTTTAAAATAAAATTGAGAAGTAGTCTTTATAGTGAGGTAACTGGAACAGGAACAGTCACATTCATTATCATATTACTGCATCTATGGTATGAAATATATCTAGCAAATAAACTCAAATATTATATGTTTGGTTTCAGAAGTAATCCGCAAATAAAAAAATATATACTACAAAAGCAATATTTTAACGAAATTTATGTTGGAACATAGGTTCCGACCATTCGACTCAATCCGGCGGAAACATTCTTTAAACGTAATGGTACCATGTACATGTTGTAACGATGAAAGGAAATTCTCAAATAAAGAAAATCAACTTAAGGTAGCGATAATTGATAAGTTTATTAATCGATTACGCAACTGCCATTATAGGTTGATCCACCGAAATGCTCTATCTGAACTTTGTACTTTTTTTTCAATGTAACAAAACATTTAAAAAATAAAAATAAGAGTGAGTGGGAATAAATAAATATGGAATATGTATAGATTGATGTAATGTGGCTATGGTGTATCATATATATCTGCAACAGGTTTGGTTTGGAATTTTATTGATTGACAAGACCCAAGTGGGTGCAGGTGACTAATGAATATGCACTGGATTAAAATTATTTTGTCGGACAATATTTAAAGTATCTAAAACTTAACACCCGAATGACTTTAATCCCATCAATATCTTTTTTTTATACTTATAAATATTATATCACAAAACAGCAAATTGATTATTTTTTTTCTGTTTTTATCGTTGAATATCTAAGGTTCCAGTATAGACGACAGTTAAAAATACTGACTGTGTCTTGTTTTATACATAAAAATTACATACTTCCCCTATCCTTTCGGAATTTCATACGGGCTGGGGGAGAGTGCAGTACCTATGATGAATTTTTATGTGATCTATACGTACTACAAACTCCTTAGTTATAATCAATTTACAGTATTTATATTTACATATGCCTATTACGCATTGTGAGCTTAAAAGATTCAATTCAAGTTATTAGTGAAAAAGATGTACTCTACCGAAATAGCATTAATACTTTTTAAAGTATACCATATTCGCAAACAAGTATATATATAGATTAGAGTCTGAAACACAAGATGTATTACGTATCTTTAAATCAGTGATCTACCATTCTTGCAAGAAATTTTAGGTCTAAAAGCAGTCAAGATAAATCTATATCTTTTCAGTCGTATTATATGACATTTGGACTGGACACTTTTGACTTGACTAACTCTGTACACGAACACCAGTGTCCGAAATATTTAACGTAATTGTTATGTAACAGCAGTTAAATTTGTGATATTTTTCTAAACAAATACACATGATGTGTCACGCACATACATGATATATTGAAAGGTTGATTGTCAGGCTTATGAAATTTAACAAAATGTGTTTCAGCATAACAGTTCCACTTTAAACAATGGTTTTAAGTTTTGGTTACTGTTCGTTAGTTTGTTTTATCAATATAATTTACAACCTTTCATTCTGTCCTTAGTGTCGTCAATGCTCTCCGTCTTAGTTTGGTGTCGGTTTCCAAATGTCATTGATAATGCAAAAGAAATACACTCAATGTCAAATAAGACAAGCTCAGAAATACGTGATTTATTTAAAAAAAAACCGACCAAACAAACAAACAAACAAACAAACAAAAAACAAAACAAAAAACAAACGAAAACCAAACAAAAAAACAAAAAACAAACGAAAACCTGTGTGTTTGCAATTTTATAAATTGAACATTTATGAGTTCTTGCTCGTTACGCCATATTCGTTTTGTTTTTGTACGAATGTTTCTTTTTATGAGTTAAGAAATGAAATAATGACTCTCTGATTTTGCTATTGTGTATAAGGGATTTGTGGGATAAATAAACACAAGTATTGATGTTCACTTTCTCTCATAAAAAAACTACCAAAGTAGTCTCCTAGAGAATCCCTAGTTTGAATAGTGACATGGGTTTTACTAGAATTAAAACTCTTGGTGTTGAGTAATTTTAATGGGGTTGATCGAAATTTAGAAGGTACATGTTTATCTCCCATTTCTTACAACGGCACGATTTTTTTTCTAAAAATAGCTTGCATTGAATTTATCATACTTGTATTTGTAATTTTACACTGATAAGTGTGTTTTAAAAACGTCAGTGTTTGCAGTTGTTTGTGATTAGATTTTTGGCAATTTTTTTTTGTGATACGCCTACACGTTTATTTGTTTTCATGATATCATAAAATATGGCAACAGATTAAGGTCGACGAAAATCAAACCTGTATTGAAAGCAACTTATAAATCGATTTGTTTATGAACATGTTATATCTATCAAATTGGCGTTTATAGAATAGAAAATTGAAGGCCCTACAAACAGTGATTTTCAGTTTTGAATATTAATTTATGTATAAAAAAAAGAGTAGCCATCAATAAAACAAAAGCTTCTTACGCAAAAATCTGAAACAATACAATGACAAAGAAGACAGAAAAAAAAAACACATAATATAACGAACTCAAATATAAAAGTCATAAATTTATAAGTGACTTAAATACTCAGAGTTCGTCTTAAAGAAAACATATAATACATAATTTAGGTACATGTATCCCTTTTTTCGCAGACAAAATACAGCAGAATAGAATGACTATTTGAAAATATGTTGTCATGGAGGAAAAATACAACCCCATATCGATCATAATTTATGATTTTGTACTTTATTTTGCTAATTTGCAAATAATTGTTGAAAACTTTTTATCTATTTTTTTAACACACTTCCTTTTATCGTTTTATTCTGAAAATATTAAGAAAAAATGACAATTTATATCTACAAAATGTATGTTGTGCAAAATCAATTTCCTTTTTTTTAAGCCTATAAGCATTCTCTGCCAAAATATATTGCTTTGTATGAGATTCACATCAAGTAAATTAAATGGCCAATCACGAAAAATTTGAACAGTATACAACTCACCACATAGTGTAGAACTGTACAAAGATCACATACACGCGATAATCAACCAAATGAGAAACAATGTGTGTCTGGGTAAATAGCTGTTAAAAAGGAGGAATAGTAAATCACGCAATGTTTATAAAGCTTAAATTAAAAAAACCTTATTTTTATCAATTCCTCATAAATATAAGTACTAAATCTATTAAAATAACATGTTTCATGATGTCTAGGCTCGTCCATTCAAATCGTATCGAAGCTATACCAGGATCTAATATATCTAAGGATAGTTATGTTTTAGCACCGAGACAAAACATTGACGCCATTCTAAAGTGTATTCATAATTTTTCTTCCTCGGTTCTCCCATTCACTGAATTTTAATTTATTTCATAAATAGATATGCACTTACATTGATAAACTCAATCTTCCCTTTGGTTCCTTTGAATAACTTTAAAAGGTTTACCGTAATTCATTGAAAGAACATATGGACATTCCAAATCTATCATAAATAAAATAAACAATATATTTAGTCGCGCACTCAGAGGGTGGGTTAAATATTGAATTCACCTTGTCGGACTGTCTGTGTTTCGTCGAAATTCTTTCGACTCCCAATTGATTGATTGATACAAACAATATATTGACACATTCAAACATAATTTTGCTTACTTTATTAAAGTGTACTTTATGGCGTTATAAATAACTTAAGCCTAGGAACAAGAAAGCCTGAATTACTCACCTGGATTGATAAGCAATATTATACCTTTTGAAAAAGCGGCCACTTTTTTTCTTTAATAAACAATTCTCACACTCATACAATCATATCTGTTTTCATTGGATTCTGTTCAGTAGTTTCTGGGGAGAAAACATCAGAAAGTTATAACATTGAAAATAGCAAAAACGATGTCGAAGAAGGGCAATAATTCCATCATGGCTTAACAGATTTACACTAAAGGTTTTCAATAGATAGACCTCATCATGCTGAACACTTTAACCGAATGCCAAAATTTGACTTAACCTAATGGTTTTGGGAATATATGCGAAAAGATTCTGTTTTACTCCTAAAATCTATTGTTTGTTACGGCAATCGTGTTTTTCAGCGGGTGTAGAAACCCTACATCAGAATGCAGAATACCTTTGGAAACATTCACACCAAGTTTGGTTTTTACTTGTTAAGTGGTTTAAGAAGAGAAGAGTTTTGAAAAAAAAATTGTTTACAACGACTGATGACAACGACGGACACAAAATGATGGCAATTAGTAATTAGATACAAAATGACAATACGAATTCTTGATACAATATTATTGCATTCCATTTTCTTTTTTAATGGTCTCGAACTTCCTACTGTTATAACAATGATCGACTAAGTATAGTATCAAACAATCAGCCTTACAGAATATAGTGACCATCACTTGCATTTAAATTCACAACAAATGCTAAACACTGGTAAATCACCTTTTTATATAATCTCAGTTACAAAATCATTTTTCCTAATGCAATTGTCCGTCGATTTTGTTACTCCTGTGACATTGTTGTATAGTAGCGTAAGGTCTGCGTGTACAGTGATTTTTTTTATTTCGGTGACTTTCTGTTATTAATAATTTGATTACAAACCACATTCACCACGACGGATTTGCATTATATTATCAATATATCATCTGTATTGTTTTGTACTGAAATGACGACTGATCTAACGATTATGACGCAAATGCATGCGAATGCTTTTTAATCACAACCGTTATATTCTCGCCGAAATGGAAAGGGGAGGTTTTGCTATCAATGGGGACGAGAAATCAAAGGTTTACAACAAATAATTACATCTCAAGATAATTTACCGAATTATTTTAGTCATCTTTATGCTTTTAAACTGTTGATACTAATTTAGATCAATTATTCCTAATTCAAATAAAGAAATAAATAAAGTATATAGACAAATAGACATAAAAAGTTATTAATAGAGGTAACAGAATAGAAGATGATTTAAAAGAAAATCACTTAATAAAATCTGGCATTAAAGAGGACGGAGAGTAAGTAATGTCTTATATATGTAGATGCATTGAAACGTAAATAGATCAAAGTCGTTCTGTAAAACGTGAATGAATATAGTCCATATAAAATTCAGATACCTATGGTGTTAAAAACCCCAGCATTTTTCTTTGTTGGACTTTAGATGCATTATTTCAACGTTACAATTGTCTTTTCTGTAATCAAATTTATACTTGTGTGAAAATCATACATTAATCTTATACTAAAATCAACCAAATCAAAGGAAATGAAGAACGTTATTTTTTATATAGATTCATCTCAAAAGTACAAGACCCTAATAAAAAACTAAGACTGGTTATGTGGTCTGTAACTGATCCATAATAAGAAATAAAAGTAAATTCTCTGGGGTTTTGGACATTCATGAATCGCCTCTTGTCTGATTTTCATAAAGACTGCTACTTAATATTTGCTGTATTCATCTTCAAACGTAAACAATATAGTGAATATATACTAGCTAACTAAGAGACAGTTGAACAGTAAAACCCCTTCTACAGTAACTACCATATTTAAATATAAATTGATAAGATGATTGACACACATATGTGTTTAAATAAACAATACAAAGTTTTCTTATGCATCATATTTATGAGTCTTCTTTACGCGTGTCCAATTACTGAATCGACAAATAAAGTGCAATAATTACTCAACACGTCCATTACAAAGCTTGGAGGTAGTATTAATAACCAATAAAGCACCATGACAATTGAGGTAATTCACTAAGCACCAATAATAAGTAAAACATATATATAAACACCGGTATTTGCTCATTACTAGAAAGCACATGTATGGTCAATGTATTCACAAATGACAATTTTAACTTTCATTAGCTCGACTTACTAAAAGAACGATATTTTTTATATATTAAAATTACACGTCTCTTTAAGTAAGAATAACATATATGCACAAAAAGACTGAGTTTAAATCAAAGAGATCATTGTTTTTTGCAATAGCATATCTTTTTCAAATCAATACCTTTAACACAATGTGACGTTGTTCCATACATATTAATTCGACTTATGTCACCAAGCATTTCAATACTATTTCTGTATTCATTAAAACGCATAGTGCCTTCAAAAACCCCCCCTCCAGGTGAGGTTTCGATCATCAGTTGAAAATCAATATTCGTTTTCACTTTCTTGCCAAATTGTATTTTTGACTCGTCCTTTTCATGTTCAGTTTTCATGTACTTGAGTAAAACGTCTGATGGCTTCATCTTTGTAGCCGACATTATCTTTTTTAATGTCAATACTTCACACTGACTTGATGTGGATATTTGATCGTTCAGTTCACTTACAAATTTATTCGCAACTTTTACGACCATGCGATCACTTGTTGACAAAACTGTCTGACTAGAACAAGTGCACCAATGAGGAAGAATACCAGCATCTTTACATGTCCTATTTATTGGCACCTCTTTGAAAAGGCTATAACTCCTATCGTTTCCTACTTTATAGTTGGAAAAATGTAATATATTCATTAATGTTTCGTGTATATCAAAAGGTGTCACAAGACGCTTTGTGTTGATTTTAAAATTATTATATATACTACTGTACATAGTTTTGAACCATTTAGGTAAAACGAAAAATAGAAATGGTAGTCTTTCTTCCATTTTCCCTACAAAGGTTTGTCTTAATTTACCGAATCGTATACCATGATCACTAAAAAACATGAGAATCGTGTTATTCAATGTGTCTGCTTTGCTTATACTTTTAAGAAACTCTAAATATAGTTTATCTGCTTTACGAGTGTTCGAAATTTTATCATGGGTAAGTCTAGTAATGAAAGCGAAATCGAAATATGGCATTGACTTAAACTTAGTCACAAACTGTTTGGAGTACTCAAGATTAATGCTTGTCTCTGGTCGAGCATGAATACAGTGATGATTTACATTCCATGCATAGTTAAGTTCCTCAAGTACAAGAGACAGAGGACGGTCAAAATAATCAGCAGACGGTTTGCTAAATCCTGCTTTTTGATAGTCAAATATTTGACCATAAGGTGAGTCCTCGCTGTAAAGAGTGCGATATCCTTTCCGTGAGTATTTATTCCAAAGGAAATCATATTTGTCAAACGATACGTTGACCATTTTAGCATTCCATGGTAGCTCATTGACAAATTTACCTGTTGTCATAGGTACAATGTTCAGAAATGTATTGTCGGCAACTTTGTTATAACCAACGAACTCTAATGCCTCCATCTCATGCAATAAATATTCCCTCGTTTTAGGCATGTATCGAATCATATTGCTTCGTGAGACAGAATCAACACCAACCATTAAAACACTCAGATGATTTAGATTTTCATTTAAAGGTCTAAAGTTATGTTTACATTTTTTTTCAACGTCTGGTTTAATGTGCACAAAGGAGAATGCATTTATGTATATTGCACGATGTTCGCTGTCATAACATTGAACCCTTACAAATTCGTCAGTAATTTCAACACTGTCAGTAAACGGTTGACTTTCATTTCTTATCACAAAAAAATTATTATGAGTATGTTTATTTGGAGGTCTCCAAATAACATCATATTTGCAATATGATAGCGTTGGCATTGTTCGCTTAACTACAGACTTGTTTATGATGATTTTAGTTCCACGGGAAATAACAATGTCCTCTTGAACTTCACATCTCAAGTCGCTTCCACTTTTCAAATACCAATATATCGAAGGGTCCCAAGGGTTAGTCCGAGGGATTTTGCATCCAGGTGTGTCCACAAGTAGAACTTCCTTATTTCCATCTTCAGTCCATATAAATGACAAAACTTTCAGCCTTATTTCAATTGAAGCCATTAAAAGCACAAACACACCCATAAGGGAAACTATAAGTGTGATCAATCTCTTTCGTGTTCTCCGCATTTTCATACACTGAAAGTATAATTTTAAATATTTTTTTTCAAATTATAAGATACTTGTTTTGTATCATTACTATCCTACATATTGTATCCATCTACTATTGTAGTAATGCAAAAATATACATATATTCATTAAAAAATAGATTGCTAAAAATGAATCGCTTGAATTATTGCGACATGACATATACCTAACAAATTCTAACCTGTGTATATGCATCTGCAAGCATAAACTTACATTTTATAAACGACAATTTTATATATATTTTTTTAAATTAAGTTATTCTCAATAGTCTAGTTTGAACGAAACCCAGGTTATTTCGCAATACATGTTTATAAAATTGAAGTATTTATTTGATATATCACTGTAACTTTACTTTACGTAGATACATATGCTTTTGGCAAACATAATCTTAACTCTTGAGTCACAATCGTAAACAGTTGTAATTCCATTAAAAACCCAATCTAAAACCATGATTTATCGTGTGACGTGTTGGAAATACAGAAATGTATATGTCCCCTGAGAGATGCTTGAACTTTTTATATAATAACTATATATAATATAAATATAACAATATATAATAAATTTTTTTATTAAAACTGAAATGGTAACAAGCCGGTTCAAGCATTCCAATAAGTACAAGATACAAAAATATATAATGAAAGAAAAATGAACATTAAATATGTACAAAGTGATACATTTGTTCATAATGGTGTTTTAAGAAATAAAAAGTAGTCAAAAGGTGTCTCAGACAAGGAGAGAAAAACAGGGCATAAATAAGAAAAAAAGGATAAAAAATAAAGTATCTTTCCTAAATACATAATCATTCTATCAGTTTATCAATTTAAACACAAAAAGAATGTGTTAAGTGCTTCAACTAAATGATAAAGACAACTAGTATGAGATAAGAGCATATAAATATATATTATAAACAACCTTTGAATCTGGTAGTAATGGTTTACCGTTACTAAGATATATATTTAGTAAAAATGAACAGTTTGCACAAATATATGTTTTTGGTTTCTTTTAGTTCACCCAAGTGAAACATAGCGCCACTAATCTAAATAAGAACCTCTATTGTTGGATGGCGGAAATACAAATAATATTCAATTGAAACTGTTGGAATGCGCATGAAGGACAACCCGAAAAATTACTCATACATTATCAAACTTGTTTAAACTAGGTTGAAAATGATCTTGGTGGGAATTCTCTCTCACTTTTAAATTTGGGTCTACATATTTGGTTCTAATGCAGCTGATGAGAGGTTACTCGTTGAAACACGTATGCAGCATATCAAGATTGGCAACATATATGATTGGTATTTTTATATTCAAATAAGACTTTGTTTTAGCTTGGCGGAAATAAAACATGAAATTCAACAATTTTCAAAACTATGGAAAATAAAACTGAAAAATGTGTTGCCTAATTGCATGATTGACAGTTTTCTTATTTATATACACACTGAAATCACCTTACAAAATAACTCTTACCCTTATGGCATTTTATGCATTTATTTTTGAACATACATATAACATGAAAAACTTATAAAGTTAAATCGATCAACTTACACACTGTTGTTGTGATAAAAAAGGAAACACATCAAGAATGTTTCAACACCTAATACTATGGAACACATTTCATATTAACGTACACAGACCTACAAACTTAACTACCTCAAAAATAAATCAAATAATAATTGAATCTTCCTAAATTAATGAGCCTAACCTTTAAGATGAAGTTAATCTAATGTTTACGTACGTGATCCACGTATTAAGGTCATATCAAAAACTCCACAATTCGCGCCTTGTAGGATTTGACATGTATATGACTTTAAAGTATTTTTGTTTATATATAATGTTGTTGTATGTTCAGTCTTCCTCCTTTCCAAAAGTTACATCAGTATGGACTGCTTAAGTTACCACCTTACATATTATACTTTTAATTGCAATAGTATATTTATTTACATGTTAAATGTTCGACGCGTATGTAGGATTCATAAAAACACCACAATTATTGAGAATGTGTTGTATACGCTTTTGCACATTTGATGGCCACGTACACAACAAAGTACTATTATATGACTTCATAATTCGATCCCTTGTCAAAATGTTTAGGCTTTCCGCTGAGTATGTGCTTAATACCTTATGCTTAGAACCATTCTAGTGTATGCTTGTGACCTAGTTAAATATGTATAGTTTTTGTTTTAACTTAAAATGAAAGTAAAATCTGCATTTTGAAATGTGTTAAAGTATAGAGATTTTTTTATTGTGTAAACTTATTTAACATCTTATAATTACCCGTGTGAAGTGGTATTTCTCCGTTTGCACTACATCGATGTTTTAAAATTAGTTATTATAATCTTTTTGAAACACAGTAAGCAGAATTCGTTTCAAAAGCTACACATTATTAAGGTCGGTATTTAATCTACATCTGTTTAAACGGATACGTTCTTTCTCCATATCAGCTTATCTAAAAGTCAATATAAATGTGCAACCAGACAGTGCGATATTTGTGTGGGAAGTTAGAGTAATTAAGGGAATCAAGGTTATAGCGGTAATCAAAAGAATGTAATCTAGGGACAAAGACCAGACATGGAAAACAGACATACAAAACAAAGAACATAAAGTAACAAAAATCATACATACAAAGTAACAAAAGTAAATGAGCAACTCGGACTCCACTAAAACTGGGAGCATGGACAGGTGCATCTGTAGGGTAAGCGTCCTATGCTTTTCTAGAAACACCCGCCGAATTGCTCATAAAAAGTCAAGTCCGGGGTAGACAAACGAGGAACGGAAAACTATGACCCGTTGAATAAATCAATTTTCATGGTGCTGATGGATACGCCATAACGATCCGCGAGTTCATGATGACGACCATAAAACTTCTGTAGTGATAACTTTAATCTTGTAGCAACATAACCCTGTTCCAGAAGCCTGTTCTAGCGCGATACAAAAAGTCTGCGTAGTTTCGGCAAGCTCTGGCAGAACGTATGAGTTGTGATATGAACACTCCATACGCAGGAGCCAAAGGGATGTTGCCACTGATGAAAGGAAAGTTGACAATTCTGAATGAAACGTCATCATGCTTGTCGTAAAGTTTGGTCAATAGTTTTCCTTTACCATCGATTTCTAAGTATAGGTCAAGATATGAGGCTGACTTCACAGTGTCTATAGTATTCTTTATCTCAAGTTCTTCTGGGTAGATGCGATGTATCAAATCCCCGAAATTAGGATTGTTTAAAGATAATACGTCATCTATATAGCGGAAACTGAGACTGAAGGATCTAGCCAAGCGATATTCTTTCTTTCTGAAGTTATTTCGCCTTAAATGTTTAATTTTAATATTTTCAATTATGGAAAAAGTGCTACAAGGTCTGCATATAATATGAGATACAATTCAACCTATCTTACTCCATGCATTTAAAATATTCTAGCTTACCAGTTTTACATGTTAAATATATTAAATGAGGCCACCGTTAATGTTTAGAAATAAAACTGTCACAAGTAATTTAAATATCTATAAAGGTTAAATTGCGAAAAGTTATATCGACTAAGTTCCATATTCAAACTTAATCTTAATAATTTGCAAAAAAGAAGGTTCATATAAGCCTGGAAGCTGTTGAATTTGATTTTTAGGATTTAATTAAAATGGTATATCTTTTTAATTTGTTCGATAATAATGATAACTATTAGAAAGAAGAACGGATATGGTGACTTGCAACACATGTACCATCGTATAACCAAAAATCAAAATGATAAATACTTTCAGAGGTCGCAAAATGGTTTTTAACAAGTGTAAACACACCTTTAAGCAAGCTCAGGAAATCCCCGTCAACTATAGTAATACAATTCACGGATTAATAAAACGTTATATTCAGATACCACTCAGGAAGAATAATTGTGTAATGATTTCATTGTTTTAAGTGAAAGTACATGAACATTCATTTTTTTTAAATTTCTGTTTCGTATTACGAAAATTCAAATAATGTCATGAACAGTAATAACGAAAGTAAATATTAATAAAGTGTTGATACACAAGTTCATGAATTAAAAATCATTAGTTGTCACATATTTGGAAGTAATATGGACGTTTCCCCCCCTAATGAGAACGGTAGTTGCCCGCCACTATCAACTCGTCCTCAAATGTAAATTCAACTATAAAGAAAGTGACTTTATTATAAATATATAATTAAAACATGAAAAACAAATACAGTCAAACATGACTTTATATAGTCATTAAGATTTAATTTGTAATGTTTAAATATGTAATAAAATGATAATGACATTACATTATTCCATATCGTCCCTTGCATGACCCCTTTACTCCTATTATCCCTCGGGTAAAGCTCCTGGGCTTAATATGGAAGTTTTTTTTGTTAATACACGAGCCAATATTAAAAACAAATGAGTTGTCGGTCTTTTCTATTAGTTTATAATGAATTCTAGCCTCATGACTACAATTAATTAAGAAATATAAGAATAAATATTCATGTGGCTTAAATCTTTATTTATACTTTTCACAATTAATCTGTAAGAAAAGGGCCAGACCTACTTATTCATATTTCTTGTGTACTGTAGTCCGTTTGTATGTTATGTGTTATTTACTTTAAAACGATGCATCTATTATATTATTTGTAAATTTCAAGTAAAAGTTTATTTTGATATTTGCAATAAGTGGTAAATTAAAAACTAAGTACGGGGACATACATTAAGTGGAGTAGCAGGATAGGTCATCGTGGGCACCCCATATAAAAGCAGCTGGTTTATCTATATTTACTGATTAGCAAGAACAGATGTTCGTTCTGAGCCATACCATAAGAACAAAAATTAGTGGGATGAAATGAAGATATAAACGATTTCATCTGCCTATTAATGATCTTATTTCAATAAATTGCGACTGTTAGTTAGAGAATTTGGTACGATTAGAAATACGTAGGAATTCATGTTAAGTGCAATATTGTGTAGACATATTGTTTCTAGCAATTTGTCGATTTTTCCAAATTACTTGAATTTTGTAAAGATCCGATCCAACGTAAAAGGACATTATATTTGCATTTGGAAATAATTATGTACATTGTGGTTGCATAAATTTATTTCAGTTAAGAAGAAAACAAAACGTATTTTGTTATCATAATCTATTAGAATAGTTAAACGACCACGTCACGAAAATTGATAACGTTTTAAAATTTATGAGATATATACATTATACTAAATTCAATTTATTACTGAAGCTGAAAAGAAAGATTTGACAACTACTCACTCAAACAGAAGAAAACTTACTTAGATAGGTCTGTGAAAAAAAGTAATCACGATTGCATTCACTTCACCTTATTAGCTTAACAACATAACCATCCATTGAATGACCGCACTCAATTTGACTGGGACGCATTCTACACGACACTATAGATGAATAAATAGTAAAAGAAAGCAAACCCAATATGGGTTCCCTTGCGCACACTTATCAAATGCATTTATGGGAACTATTTATTAGAAAGAATAACCACAACGCCCGTGGTGCACACTGATAACATGCAACCAGGTTAGTTTCAAGTGTGCACAACTGACATTAAGATTTTATTTTGAATAGACAGAAAAATATAACAGTCCTTCCTCGTGATTTGATTTATATACCAAGGTTTAAAGGAGTAAATAATTTAGTACTCCTCAGGTCTTCTCGCCATTAGAGTTTGACTTACAAATAAGAAAAAATATTTGTTATTTTTTGACATGTGAACAAATTAGCAATTTCTTTTAACAAGTATTAGAATGCTAGTTGCATTATCCATATTTATTTTAGGTATTTCCCGTTTTTTAAGACCAAATTATTTCTTTTCTACATCTACTTTAATATGATCTACTGTTGTTCTTTTTTTAAAGATATCATCATGTATATTCCATACTCCTATTCAACTTGATATTTGACTATAAGAACAAAAACATGAAACAGGGAAATCAAATAGAAGAAGGAGTCATTGATGTTTAAAATAAAATAAATCATTACATATAAGCAACATTATAAGCAAATACATAGAACTAAATAAATAAATAAATAAATAATAAATAAATAAATAAATATTGTATATATTTGTGTAATTTCATAAAGCAGATATTTGTATTTATACTCAATTAAAACGCTGTATGTTTACTTTTATCTCTGTTTTGTATGCATTCCACTTTTACTGATGACATATCGATTTTCTTCATACAAGTTTTTTTTTTAAATTACAAAACATTGATTTATGGTGTCACATTATCTTAACCTTGTTTTGGTAAATCTTTTTATTTTAAATTCCTACACCTGATATGCCATACAAATAGGACAAAATAAACAAAGTAGAAAAATACATGCAGCTTGTATGCCTTTATCAAAGTAAACATACGCAATTTTTCGCGAATTCATTGTACAATATAAATGTAGCAGCGGCATTTTGGACAAAACCGACAAATACCGTAAGCGAGTCAAAAACATATTTTGGTAACGTGTGAAAATTACGTGACCAGGAATTTTTTACAGAACCGCAATTTATTTAGCATACTATAATGAATTTATGCAACAAACCGTTTTATTGTGAAATAAAAAAGTTATACATATGCCGAAGTCCTTCGGTAGAAGAGCCGGTCGATGAGTATCGTGGTTCATTTTTTGCCAGCGAATAAAAAAAAATAAAAAAGTGAAATCTTACATTAAAAAAAGTGTAATGTGCGAAAAATTTTATTCAATCGTTATATCTTATATGTTACAATGATTAATATTCCATATTGTATAGCCGAGTTAGTCACTGAGCATTATATGGACGGAGCGACATCTTATTTATGTAAAATGTAAAACCAGAACTATGAATGGCTAAAAACATTCTGATAGAAGTCGAAATTTTTCGACATGGAAGTCGACGATTGCGCAAATGCAGAAGCGCTGTTTTGTCTTTAAATACGTCGATGGATACGATTTCATATCTATCTTTTTATTTAATAATAATTTAGAAATTAATGATTGTGTAGAAATGTATTAAGCTTTCTACACATCCAAGAAAGTGTCACTCATTTTATTCTATAGCAACATTGCGGTGCAGAATGAGTTCTGTCCATCATTGGCATAGCCTAAAATCATATTATTTCAGGGGTACATTGGAACATGCTCACGGTTTTTAATCATTGTATTTGACTATTTTAAAACGAATCGAATATAATGTTGGGCAAAAGAAAACACTTATCTACTACTGTACTGTTGATTTAAGTTGATCGTCTTTACCGTTATCGCAAATCAAACATACATTTACTTAAGAGAGATTCAGATAAGAGACTCGTGAACTTGTAAGAGGATGTTTCTAGCTTAATAAAGAATTAAAATACATTTTAACTACCTTATAAGTACTTGTTTAATTATTTAATAATATACAGCCAGGTCGTCTCGAGTTAACAAAGGTGTAAAACCTTTGAACTGATGATCCAAGAATCATATTTCAAAAAACAATAAGAAGGTCCTTTGGAATTTCTGAAAATTGTAATACTTAGGCAAAAGAGCATTACCGACCTAAATATACCATATTTAGTCTGCAATTGTAACATAAGTCTATACATGGCATTGTTTAAATAAAAGCGTTTTTACGTATTTTTCTTGTTAAACATCATAATTATGTAGGAACATTAAAGTGTCTGATGTCTGAACAATTTGCTGAAGTATTTCCTAAAAAGTGTTTGTGGAAAAAACAATAAACGACGCATCAATTATGCACCGAACAACATGATATTATAATTATATATGTATAATGTTTTTGTTCAATACCGCTTACCTCTACATAATGTTTGTCTAATATGAGAAAGAAAAATGCAAAAAAAAAAACAACCAACCAACGCCTAACAGTCTTTTTTTGCGTATTACATTAAAATATACATGTATGCTGCTGTGTTTTGATATTTTCGGTTTATTCTATGCGCATGTATGCTACAAATGTACATGTATTAAAGACTAAAAAAATTATCTTATATTGCTACATTTTGTTTACGCGCATATTACTTAATATTGATATTCATGTTAGAATCAGTGGATTTAATTAACCTGACAATACATGTATATAGCTTTGGCTGCCACTTGTAATTTTTACTAGATAACTAAATTTTTATTGTATGTGTTATAATTACTTTATGTGACTTTAGCATGATTTTTACCTTAAAATGAATATTTTTTAAAATTTTGCGCAGTATTGATCTGGCATAATAAAGGCTGTTTGCTCTCTCTCTTAATATTATTGGCATAATTTGCAACTATTGCTACCAATTCTTCATTGATTTACCGTGATACTGAATTCAAATATCACAAGGCAGTAAATGTTTGCCTTGCATGTTCGTAGATCATTATAATATTCTTTTAACAAAGAGCAATATTTTCTTATGACCGACAGATTATTCTAATTTTTGCTGAGATCAGCGTTCCTTCTACATGTAAATGTTTAATCCTCGATGTTTAAAATGGTGATTAAACTGACTGTTTGAAGGTATTTTCTGTTATACTTTGTTTAACAAAAGCGTCCCAGGCGTTGACCAATTTAAATCGACCACTGTATCCATGACTAGTTATCACTTGCGCCAATGACTTAATTGATACAGGGTAATGTGCGAACTTTTTTTGGTGGTGTAAATTTAATCGTAGCACATGAGCAAGCATTCCAATGTAGATATCGTCGATGTGAAAATGGTCCACATGAGGAGCTATCGTTATCATTTTTTTCAAAACTTCCGGCGTAGTGAAAATACTCCCGCCGTGAAAATATGTCGGCCAGAAAAAAAATTTGTATTGTTTGTAAGACACATACCATTTAGAATTTGGATTTCTTCTCGGAGTGCACCAATAACATTTATTACCTACCATCCACAAGGGATTAGTAGGAAAGCCTTCAACGAAATCAATGAACGATATTAAATTTTTTAAATTGACAAAATAATCATCGTCAACGAGAAGCACATATTTTGCTCCCATACAATTTTGCGAAATCCATTTAAATATCATTAAAGTTTTGAATATGTTGTTATCATATTTATCAGAAAATGACCCTTGAACTATATCCGAATAAAGATGATACTCCTCATTCAACAGTTGCATCGCATACGTTGTATCTCCGACGAAAAATAAAATCTTGATACTTTGGTGCGTAATATTTCCCCATGTATTCCGGATGGCCAATCGCTGGTCAAAATCTCCAATGTAGGACTTAATAGCTATTATAATCGAATCATCTTTCTTGTGTAAAGAATCGCAAACGTTCAATGGACCTCTAATGATCTGTACTTTTGACGGGTAAGGGTTGATAACAAGTTTGTTTGTTGATTCCATGATATTTTCGATTAATTCAATGCTTGTACCACTATACTGAAGTGACATTTTGTTGAAAGTGAAACATCCCAGAAACGACACAACAATACACAGGAATATGTACTGTTTTATTCTTACTTTTCGTAGTTTTGAAACCATTGATATTGGCCTCAAAACTCCTGCATCAAATTTCTGAAAGGATAAAATAAATACCATGCAAAAGATAATACATCTGTACATGTTCCAATGATCCAACAATTTAATCTAATGAATGTAATAAGATGTAATGTCATTGTTTGAATACTTGGGATATTGTCTCAAGTGGTACCTTAAATTCAATGAACTTGGAAGTACAACACGTACTACACTACGAGGGATAGTATTACAAATGTATATGTAATTCGGGATCTTCTTATTGGATAATGTACGGGCTAATATTCACTGCAAGTGTTCTACATAACCGGAGCCACCATCTACTAACGTTATAAACGGGCATCGTTGCTCCCGAGTCGACTTAAAGTAGGACAATATTCCGTTTAACTTCGACTTTGTAGATTTTGATGATCATGGGTCATATCGTCATATCAGTATACGAATTGTTAAATTCTAAATGCGAATTCCACACAAGACAGATGTTATTAACTATGTGAAACTATGACAGCAAGACAGTTATCTTATCGACATTTTACTATATGTACGAATCCAAAGGTTTCCTGGAATATTACTGTTGAAGCAGGAAGGTAGATCCAAATCACCACCCTGTACAAACAGATCTAAACCAGGTCTGTTTATAAACCCGTTTGAAAGTGTCATATTTTGAATGATACAATAAAGATAATTCCTTCATACTCCACGTCGTATCATCTGTTTGTTCCTGATAATAAAGTAGAATTCTTTCCTGTATTTTTAGTCAGCAAGCCATTTGATTGAGTACGTGTGATTTGTAGTTCCATGGAAACATTGAGTTCTGCAAGAGTCACTTGGTGGATGAAGGCGGATGAATCCTCATTTTTCCTCACTTTTCCTTTCGAAGCGTAACATCGCACGAATTCGTGAATACACCATAGAAGACGCATGCAAAACTCTGGTATGCTCGTTAATACATTTGAAACATCAAGATGAACTAAAATGTGAACTTCCTAATTATGAAATTCAAAGGTTACAACGAGTGCAAAATTAGGACAGCGAGATTAAAATCAAGAACAAGGAAATCGAATTATATAAACACAAGTTTTACTATCTAAATACTAGGTGATTTTTACATCTTGTATAGATTATGTAGGAAATGTTCACCTATTATAAAATCAACTGGTACATAAACTGTCTTAACAAAATGAATTTGAACGATTAAAAGACATTTTTGCATCATTTCAATTTGCTTTTGTTACTTTGTATGTATGATTTTAGTTACTTTATGTTCTTCGTTGTGGATGTCTGTTTTCCGTGTCTGGTCTTTGTCCCTGGATTACATTCTTTGATTACCGCTATAACCTTGCTTCCCTTGATCACTCTCTCAAACACTATTTGTTCAAACTTCTCTATGGTTTGGCATGATGACAGAAAATAATGCTCTGTGTGATAGGTTTGATATACCTTAACGACACCAACTTGTCAATCAAAATTATAAGGAAATAGATTTGACAGAGCCATTGCCTCCAAAAACAACGCCACCTTACCAAATGATTTGATATACAGTACACACTCTGTGTTTTTATAAAATGAAATAGAGAACTCATCTTTTTGAATATACTTTCTTTGGTTGTTTAGAACTGTGATATATTTGTGATCACATTTAAATCTGTGGTTACTATGTTTTATTTTAGCATATGATTTTTAATTGACAGTTTGATATTTCATCTTCCATAATGTCTCTTTATTTGTTTTGAATTATGTATTTTCTAAATTTTGAATTTAATTTGTTTTCTTTTTTAATACTAATTAGAAAATTTTATGACTTTTTATTTGATCTCTTTGAATCACGATATTTTGAAACTTGTATAATATTATAATCTCTCTTATTTCAACTTTTATCTTAATCCGTTATTTTATCACCAGTTTTGGTACAATATATTTGTGACATATTTTTCATTTTCAAACCTTTACTCTTTTAATATATCTCTATATTTGTTTATTTCTACTTTTTAATTTATTTATAATGGTTGTTGAATTATGCAATGTGCAGCGCTTTGACTACAGTCAAAACAAATAAATGACCGACGGATTCATGTTAGGTTTGAGAGTGAATGGTTCAATTCTATATTTTAATAAATTCCGAAAAAGCAATGTTTAATCCTATGATAAATACTAGTAATGATATATTTTTGATCAATGATACCGCAGGTGAAATTTTACAAATGCAAGTTCGTTTAAGAATGTTTTCCCCCATAATAAATTATTTCGTGAAAAGTCTTCAGAATTCAATATCTCCAATATGGATCCTTCGGCACATATTGGACGTATAAAGTATAAAAAACATGATGGTGCAGAACTTTTCACGGCGATATTTGTTGATTTTCAATGACAGTAATGACACGAATATTTGGGTACAAAATGGAATTCTCACTGTAAATGGTTTTAATCACGTTAAAGTATAATAGCAAAGACTTCGCACCAGGCATATGTACTTTGAAAACTAAATATCGTCAAAAACTACTCACGCGTCAATAATCGTATAGATGCATCAAAAGTGGATCTGTCAACTATTATGATCGCACATTACCAACCAAAAACGAATAAAATATCTTGCAACTATCTTATAAATTTAGACGATAATTTCTGAATCAATATTTTTGCATTTTACCGTTAACGAACAAAAAAGGTTAATTAATAATTCAACACAACAATATAGCATATGTATAACGGAAAAGCGTCGATTGTTCGGTTGGTTTTTTTCTAAACCACGAATCGCCTCTACCATAGGCAGTCACAAAATTTTTTAGGGACTAGTACTTAAAATGAAAAAAATGTAGCTGTTTTATGCATATTGAATTTGTGCACCTCATATTATGGAACACTTTTATAAATTTTCACTACTTTCAAGTTTTAACAGTTATGCAAACATAGTTACATACTTAATGAAATTGTGACCAACGCTTAACTTTTTTTCCTGCCTAGTTCTTTCAGTGTTAATTGAAATATAATAATTGATCACTAAGACCCAGGTACAAAAGGTATGTTATTGGACATATCAATAATTCAATGGGAAGTTATTGGAACATGTGTGTTTGTTATAAAACCCGCTTATCATACATACATCTACTTTTAAAAAATCAGAGATATTTTCCCTAATCCCACTTCTATATGAGTAGAATAACTTTTCAAATACGGAAATCGCAAATTGAATTGAATGGGTTGTGTAACAAGGCATTAGCCGTCTTCAATGTCTATCAATTTAAGTATTGTTGAGTTGAAGGCTAATTCGATCTTCCAGTGTAATTGGTTTTTAGCTTTATTTTCTCCGTGTATCTTGGTGTTCCATCCGAGTTAACGGGGTCTTGAGGTTATTAATTTTACTACAATATATTTTGCGTTCTTGTTATTTGGTTAAATTATGACTGATTTAATTTGTGTGAGATGGAAATAAGCCTGTCAAATAATTTTTCGTGACCTTGAAGGAGTAATTAAGAGAATCAAGGTTCTAATGGAAATCAAAAGAATGTAATCCAGGGACAAAGACCAGACATGGAAAACAGACAAGCACAACAAAGAAAAGAAAATAACCAAAATAATACATGCAAAGTACATGTAACAAACGTAAATGAGTAACTCGAACTCAACTAAAAACTGGGAGCATGGACCAGGTAAACCGGTAGGGTATATACGTTGGTGCACGTATTGCTTTTCATCATGTCGGTTCTTCTTTCCATTCTTAAGTTTATAACTGTATATTGGCTATAGTCGCGTTAACTGAATTTCGACTTAACTTCGTGCATGTTGTACATCGTAAAATAACTCTTATAAGGCTTGTATTTCGCAAGGTGACCTAGTAAATTCACGAGAAAGGATCTTTCCCCGATTTTAAAACCATGGCACGGGACAAAGATGGAGTAAAGACTGTAATCTTATCAACATAATCTTCTTATGCGTAACTATTGTAATATGACCTTTGACCATTTCTTTATCGTGATAATATAGAAAATTCTGATAAATGTACACCAAAATGATGTACCCGGAGATAGCAAATTTAACCCATATCGGTCGTAAGTTTTGAAGGCTTCAACTGTAGAAATTCATAATCATTAGTATGGTTAGAATGAGATTTGCAAGCACTATATTATATTTAAAGAAAACACAATGTACGTAGTACTATTAACATTTGCTACAATGTTGTCTCGATCTTTCTGAAGTGTTTATAGATATCTTGAAATACAGCTGTTACATTTATGTGTATATAGAAGTAATAATGGAGAAACTCTACTTACCGTACTTAGTGCGTTGTAAGACATATAAGTAAGTTCTTATTTTACATCATGCATAAATTATACAAAACTTAAAATACTTAAAACAACACTGAAGTTAATATGTCATTGTTGCTTATTTAAAGTCAATGTGATAAGTCAGTGTTACTATAATTTGTATAAAGTACATTAGCGGTACTACAGTTATTATGAAAAGGTTACATTGTGTAAAATACCAAATAAAATAGAAAAAAATAAATGTTACCTTTGGGTGTGTGGACTGGCCTAATTTCAATTCGTCCAGCTGTTACTTTTAATTTCCTGATAAGAGATTACAGAAAGCTACATTGATTTTTGTTTTAAAAACGGGTTCATGTTTGACAGGTTTTATCGACCCAAGATAGAGATTTCAATATTTCGATTGTGCTAAAAGTATCATATGCCAAGACAAAAATGGCATTCACGTGATTGGTCTTTAGTTTCGCAAGATTTCAGGTTCTCTTATTAGAAGTATTATATAATTAGAATAGCTATGATGTATATGTCAAAGAGACAACAACCTTACGGGGATGAAAATATCGGCCTAAGGCCACCAATTCGTCTTCAATGAACGAGAAGGGGGTCATCATAACGCGGGACATCTTGCAGCTGGCCTTAAAACATCATGGTACAGCGAAATAGTTGGTCATATATACTCAATTAACATAAAAAAATAAACTAAAGGTGAAAACGAAACAAGACATACAGAGGCCAAAAATTCCTTACTTGGATCAGGTGCAAAACATGTGGCGGGGTTAAAATACCCAGGCGTGATCATAACCCTCCCCCTTTGAAATTTGGCCACTGTGGAAAAATATTACACAATCAAACACACCAAATAATCAGTTCAAAAAGGTCTGAGACCTTTGTTACAACAGAAATAAAGTATCATCAATTTAACTTTTATAAATGTGCGCATTGGTTTGATAAGTTTCTTTTTAGATGTATCTAGGTAGGAGCGACATATTTTCAAGAATCTGAAGTTTTATACAAAACGAACCACTAACAACCGGTTTCCTCATTACTCCTCATGTAAAAACTTAAATTGACGTTTTGCTTTTTATACCACAATTTTTAATTCGATAGATGTATTTGGTTAAAAAGCCGTCATCACATATAACGAGAATGAGTATGGTGAATATGTCAAAATATGACAAACATCTGTGGATTAGATTAGATATAGCATGAGTTGAAGGAGGAATCGTCGTAAAACAAAATAACAGAACGAAACTCCTTTCTTCTTAACGCATACATGTATACTAAATATGCACACAAATCATATACGTATATCATGAATTATTCACATACAAGGTCAATGCTTTTAATAATAAAAAAACAAAGCATTTCATCATGTTTTTTACGAAAGTTTAAGTACATTATTTGTTAATATTAAAAAAACAAAAACAAAAAAAAATAAAACAAAAAAACAAAAAACAAAAAACAAAAAAAAAACGAACAAACAAATATGGATTTAAGGTTCAGCTAAAGTCAATATCTAGGAAATTCCTTAATAAAATGTTTTCACCCACAGTTTTATTAAAACATTCAAATTAGCGCATATACATTGCTAAACGCGTCATTATATGGATTTATCGCACAAGCACAAGTCAAATTTAGAAAAAAAACTGTCTTTTTTTTAAACTTCTATATTACATTAACAACAAAAGTGTAAACAACATATTTTAGAATAAATTTACAGCTGTCTAAAGCAAAATTTGAAGTCTGAAATTCATATAGTCTTGTCTCTAAATGCATTATGCAGTTTAAGGTAGCATTAATTTTCTTGAATTTCCTTAAATTTAGATGAATTGATATAATTTATGTCATGGTCAAACTAAATACCAACACCGATAAACATGAAATGGTAAAAATTTCATTCAAATCTGGCAATTTGCTAGCTTGCACTGTACTAGATATTTGGGCTACAATATATTTACATATTTGAATTTCCGAAGAAAAATCTGTCCTTGAAAATCTGTACATTCATTTTAAAATTTAGTGTTTACACTTAACATACTTTGTGAAGGAAGGAAACATGCACATATAAAGACTACTATATAAAGAAGCATTAAGAAAAGTTTCTTGAACATATTAATTGCATTCTTGACATCTTGACTAAAATTATCTTGACAATAAATGTCCTAAATTTTGACTTAATCAAAAACTTAAAATCAGGCAAAAGAAAACTCAAAATTTCAATTTTAAATAATTTCGTTCTATGTAAGCAGTCACATTGATTATTTTTTTTCCATACATATAAAATACATAAGAAATCGTATGTGATTGCGGGATAGTAAAATATGAAACTTATTTATTTTAAATGATAAATTAGGAAATAAGTTGTACTTTTACTTTCATTTGTGTAAAGCCCTTAAATGCCATGTAAAGTTTAAGAGTTTCCTGTTTATTTAAAATTCATTTAAATTGATACAGTTTTATAATATTGTTTTTGATATGTTTATTAACCTCTTTTCCCATGTGTACTGTGTATATTTATCAAGGGTTGCCCTACACAAGTGTCGTGTTCCTGATAATACACTCAGTGATTACATTTTGTTTATCAATTTAGTTTGAACATTTTTTGGTTGCTACATTCTAGATCGTTCCTTTGATTGATTAACATGATGAAGTTATTATTTTTTTTCATAACCTTGACTTACGTCTATAGAAATTATCAGTATATAACTACTTGAGATTTTTAACTAAAATTAATCTCATACTATAGTACATGAAAATCGCTCAATGCATCACAAACTTCATATAGCACGAATGTTGATGCTAAAATACAATGGTAAAACGTCTTCATAGGATAATAAAATACTAAGAACTTCAGATATTGAGGTATGTTACAATGCCAATATAAAGTGTCTCGCAGAAGACACCTTTCTTCCGCGCTTGAATACAATTAATTTGCATTCTTTATTTTGTAATTCTCCGTGTCTTAATCATAGATTTAAAATAGTGGAAAACTCATACCCAGTTCACAACAGCTGAAGTTAAGATCCTTTCCAAAGAAAAAATATTCTAAATGAAATAAAATAATAACACAGTCTATGTATATTTGCAAACTGATTTCAGGATCCAAGCTTATTTACAGATAACGAAGAGGATTGGTTAATCTTATACTACAATGTATATTATCTAAAGACTGATATACATATATACACAAAGTTAATCTGACAGAAGACTGAATGACTGGTAATGTTTTTGTCCTTTGTCATATTTCATGCATTTTACGACGAAAAAGATTTATTAGTCTATTGAACAGATCCTTCTCTGTACTAGTCCAACACGTGGATTTTCTTGTGCTAGATCAGAGACCGCAGG
The DNA here is from genome assembly GCA_037379345.1 of Perna viridis. Taxonomy (NCBI): domain Eukaryota; kingdom Metazoa; phylum Mollusca; class Bivalvia; order Mytilida; family Mytilidae; genus Perna; species Perna viridis. The sequence goes on from CM074520.1 coordinate 5,131,608, forward strand.
CAGACATGCCACCCCAGTCGGACACATTTTTCATATTCCGACCCAACCTGTTGACACTCTGTCCTCTTAAGTACTACGTGACCTAGCGACTACCATTTTGAAAGTCTTTAGCGTAGTCGAACGGGGATAGGGCCCTTTAGCCATTAAGAATCATAGAAAACATAACTCTGTCAGTATATTAGGATTGTAAATGATATACATTTATGGATTATTTTTTAACACTTCCTTGTATCGTTAATTTTCGTTGCCCACTACTGTCGCGTAATTATTTTTCCTAAAAAATCTTGTAAATATACTAATTTGTAATGTAACAAGTATGTTTTTTTTCTGTGTACTTCAGTTCAATAAGGGTTTACCAGAATAAATGATATATGTAACCGAAAAGTGTAAAGTTGATCGAAAGTAATGACGTCACAACCCTAAAAAAACATTGTGTGATAATTTACGATCAAATTTACACTAACGACTTTTTGTGAAATCAAAGTCAAAGCATAAAACAGAAACAATGGGGGACTGTGTACTTTCACACGAGCAAACCATAATTAATTTACGTTTTAATTGAGACTACCACGTCATCTTAAACCTGAGATCCAAATACCTTTTTTTTTCTTATTACTCAAAATTAATTAGGGAGTTTGGTCGCTTATAAATATATTTATAACAGACGATGGAAATGAATTTTGTGTTTTAAATCTTCAATGGTGAAAGAAAATTGCACGATTCCACTTTTTATCAGACAGAAAAAGAAATATTAGTGAACTACTTATGCCATGTTTACAAACTAGCTAAAGGAGCAGAAGGGAAGTTTAAAAAAAAACGTCATCATTTGATTACATGTGCAGGACTTAACGTTTCGTGGAGAAACTATAAGTGTACTTTTTTGGCGAGCGACTCACGTCGACGTATGATCTCTCTCTAATTTTTAAAGTATATTATAAATACAAATAGAAGTACTTTCCTGTGACACTAATAAACATTGAGTAATGAAGAATGTTTATTAGTTTATTTTATACATTTCAAGACGACTAGAACGATTTACTGGCCAATCGAACAGGCTCTGTTCTGAAACAGTCCAACATTTTAACATACGTAAAATCATCTTACTCAAAGCTAGTAAATTCATAGTAAAAGATTCTGTGCTCATATTCTACCAGTATGCATCTCGATCTTTTTTTTATTTCAATATTGATCATAATTCATTTTTTTTTGCACCTGGTCCATGCTCTAATGCTCTAATGCTCCCAGTTTTTAGTGGAGTCCGAGTTGCTCATTTACTCTTGTTACTTTGCATGTATTATTTTGTTCATTTTATGTTCTGTGTTGTGTATGTATGTTTTCCATGTTTGGTCATTGTTCCTGGATTACATTCTTTTGATTTCCGCGAGAATCTTGGTTCTCTTGATTACTCTTTCAATGTTAAATAATCTGTGACTACTTAATTATCATTATCCTTCGTTCTTCAATACCTCTTAACCTTCCTTAGCGTTCTTTCTTACTGTTCCAGGTTTCTGTTCCGTAACAATTATTTTGGTATTACCTATTTGAAACGGCTGTGATTTTCCATTTTTAACCTATTCGTGGATTCCCAATATTGCTTTCCCTATTCTGATTTTAATGTATTATAATATTTTACCCTTAATGAGTATGATAGTGCCCTAAAAACAAAATCAGATACGACCTCAGCTGTTTGATTGATCACTGTTACGCCTGGTGTGTTAAATTGTAAAGGTAAAGAAATATACCCCATCGGGGGGGGGGGGTACTTCCTTTATGCGAGTATATACAGATGTGCTGCTGGAATGGGTCAGTTTTTTTTTCTACAGTTGAAATATATGATTGGGTCATAATTTTTTTTCAGTGCCTATGCCAATGGGTTGTTATTTCTGAGGTATACTATATCGGTTTGTAATATATCTATAATTTTAATGTATAATATATCGCTAAGATAAACTTTCCAATTATCAGCAATTAATCTTCAAGTAGTGTCTGCTTCAGCTGCAAGCCATGGGGAAAACTTAATATATAAGGTAACGAAATGATAAATTACAGATATTTTGGATTTGGTCAAAAGATTTAGCAGCCATGTACCCTCTTATCAAATTCCTTGTTAGTTACACAGCAGTAGAATATATGAATGGTTAAGTATTTCACGTTGAAAAATACATGAATGCAGACGTGACCCCCCTACATACCATTCCATATTTCCAGATTTTATATGAAAATAACAGTAATTTATCCCTGCATCCTTTACTATACTGCAGATTTGTCGGTCGGTCTTTTCTTGCCTTCTGAATTGTAAACAAGGATACAAATATGTGCCTCATCCGAAATCTTAAAAAAGTTTTTAAGATTAAATTGTCAATATTAACATCTTATCGTAGTTGATTCCACAACAACTAAACAAATACTAACAGATATGTGTCCACTAAACTAGTCGTTAATCTAACGTCTTCAAGGTCAAATGGCAAACCCCTATATATAGTACCAAAAACACCCTGAACCTGGATCAATGCACTGTAAGAGCATAATCTGCGTGTATGTTGATCAAAAGTAGCCGAAATAAATAAAGTTGAGAATGTGTACTTTATAATCACATTTAAAATTTAGTACAAAAGTAAGTGTATGAATACCGTTCACATGTGTGAGTAATTTGATTCACTACTGTCAGTTAGCAGAAAAGGTAAAAATGTGGATATTCAGTAAAATTTTTTCAAGTCAATTTTCTAAACAATTTTTACTATCTTCGTACCACTAGAATAATGATTTTAAAAACTTTTTTCCCATGCTTTGCGATGATATTCAACATTAGGACGTCAATTGTCCTGGGAATTCACAGCGAAACTTTGAAAATTACTTTTTTAACGTCTGAAATAATGGTAACGTTAGAAGTGGTTAGTGATACCCAACACTGATTTTACTTCCCCTACATTTCACTTTGAAACGCTTTTGCCCATTCAGGAGCATTGTGACTATTTCATTTCTTTTTCCCATTTTATTCTTAACTTCGTCATTCCATTTTGATTTGTACTTCTTTGTGATTGTGGGTTCGGTATTTTTGTCACCCTCGGACAAGGTGAGCTAAAAAGGAAAAAAAAGATGGAGCCAATTAAAGGCGTGAAACGGTATTATCTGTTTTATTCCCTTCATTATGGCATCATATATTCAAAACAACATTTTTGAAAGAATATGGTTAATAGTAGCACTTTTATATTTCGAATGTTAAAATAGACAACCCGGAATGTTGGTTGAATATCACCATTTGCAATATCAAAACCACGTATAATATTTTGCCATCATATTATAAATTGAGACAGTAATTTCTGAATCAAAATTTTGCATTTCACCGTTAACAAATAATAAAGGTAAAATCATATTTCAACACGACACGACGCATAAAGATAGAGAATATGTATAACTGAAAAGCATGAATTATTCGGCTGGTTTTTACCATGAATCACCTCTACCATAGGCAGTGTGAACTCTGTACAAACTATATATGCAAAAATAGTTGAATACTTAATTAAATTGAAACCAACGCTACAGTTGTTTTACCTGCAATTGATATGCTCTCCAAAATATAGTAAGTGATCATTAAGATCCAGGCATGTTATCAGCCTTGATCAAAATTCAATGGAAATTTATTTGATTTTTTTTTTCTAAAAAAAAACTACACTTATCTACTTTAACGAAATATCAGAGATATTATCCCCTAACGCAGCCCCTACTATATGACTAGATTAACTTTTCTAAGAAATCACAAATTGAATTGGACGGGTTTTGTAACCAGGCATTGGTCGTCTTCAACGGAGTCTGTCTATCAATTTAAGTATTTTTTTTCACTTGAAGGCTAATTCGACCTTCCAATGTCATTGGTTTTTAGTTTTATTTTCTCATTGTATCTTTGTGTTCGGTCTGAATTTACGGGGTCTTGAGGTTATTCACTTTTACTACAATACATTTTGCTTTCTAGTTTTTTGGTTAAATTGTGACTGCTTTAATTTGTGTGAGATGGAAATAAGTTTGTCGAATATTTTTTTTCGTGACCTTGATGGAGTAATCAAGAGAACCAAGATTCCATGGAAATCACAAGAATGTAATCCAGGGACAAATACTAGACACGGAAAAGAGACAAACACAACAAAGAAAAGAAAATAACCAAAATAAAGCATACACAGTACATGTAATAAACGTAAATGAGCAACTCGGACTCAACTAAAAACTGGAAGCGTGGACCAGGTGCACCGGTAGGGTATATACGTTGAAGGTTATACGTTGGAGCATGAGTTGCCTTTCCATTCTTATGCATATAAATGCATATTGGCTATAGTCGGTGTTTACTAAACTTTGACTTAACGTCTTGCATGTTGTACATCGTCCAGTAACTCTAATAAGGCTTCGCCACGTGACCTTGGGAATTTACGAGAAAGGGATCCTCCCCCCTTTTTTTAAAACCATAGGAAGAGGAATGATTGTTAATATAGTAAAGACAACGGTATTATCAACAAAATTTTCTTATACGGAACTATAATTAAATGAACCATTTCTTCACCATAATAATAAAGAAATTTTAATAATTGCAAATTAAAAAAATCGGTTGTCAGTTTTGAATGCTTCAATAGTAGAAAATCAAGCCTAGGAGATTACAAGCTCTAATTTTTTTTAAAAGAAAACACAAAACACATATGCAAAACATAAAAGACTAAAAACAAAACAAAACTAGTAATAGGTAGATTATTATGTCAAAGCTTTCATCAATTGACATCCTATTTAGAAGAATATGCTAATGTTGCTTATGGAAAGTTAATGTGTTAAATCAGTGTTACTATAAATAGCTTGAGCGGTACTACAGTTATTATGACAAAGTTACATTGTGGAAAATACAAAATGAAATACAAAAAAGTGTTGCCTTTGGATGTGTGGGGCCAATTTCAATTCATCCAACCGTTACTTTCAATTTCCTGATAAAAGATCACAGATCGCTACATAGATTAGTTATCAAACCGGTTAACATAATGACAGGCATTATTGAACCAAGATAGAGATTTCAATATTTCAATTGTGCTAAAAGTGTCATATGCCAAGACAAAAATGGCATTGACGAGATTGGCCTCCATTTAGAAGTATTGTTTATTAGTATTATCAATTTAACTTAAAAGTTGTGTGCGTATTTGTTTACTTTTGTTTTCTTTTCTAGATATGTCTAGATATGGGCGACACATTTTCAAGTATCTGAAGTTTTAGACAAACCGAACCACTAACCACTGGGTCCCTTATTACTCAAATGTAAAAGCAACCATATCATATTGTCGGCGTGCTTTGCAGCTCGTGTACATGCTACTCATGTTTTTGACATAAAAAAGATAAATTATGTATTAAACTTCAATTGACGTGTTTTTGGTATACCCGATAAAAACTGATTTAAAGTAAAGCAAAGGAAAGGGTAAGGTTCGGTTATGGCCAATTTTGGACACAAAATGTGAAATTGTTCAAAATAAAGATTTTTATCGTTTTTGTACACATAAGTGTTTACACCAGCTAGTTTGATCATATTTAGGCCAAAACAGAAAGGCATCTCGTCTTTGTAGAACCAAAAAATTACGTAATCATTATGATGAAAAATCAATAAAATCTCAACATTTCAGCATATTTTTGACGGTTTTTGTGAAAAAAAAAACATGTTCATTCTTGATCTTTACATATATTCCGTAGTATTGTAAGATACAACATATATGTCAATATTTTGGATAAACACGGATGCGGCCACTCCCGTATTAGGTAAAAATCATAGAAAAACAGGTGCAAAAATGCAACAAAATTGAAGATTTCACTAATATGTTAATTTTCACCGCTATTAGGTCAACAACATTCATGATATCGCAAAAATTGGCTGACATGTATTTTCTACAACCATTATCCTTTCAAATGAACTACATGTAACTAGTATAGACCAAAACAAATCTTTCAAAAATGGAGAATACTGGGGCCAAAATAGGGCCTTACCGAACTTACTAGTATTTACGTCCCGTGTACACGACCTAATTAGGTAACATTTTTTTTCTCGATGCATTTAAGGAATAACTGTTATATTTTCCGGTCTATGAGGAAAAATCCTCAATCACGTGGTGCACGCTAAATAACCTGCTACAAGTGTGCACCACGGACATTTATTTTTTAAAGACCGCAAAATTATAACAACCATTAATAGTTTAATTTCAGTATCAAAATTTAAGGAATTAATCAGAAAAAGATTGATGACGTCTTAGTCACATTACAAAATTTGGTCTATGAGACGATAGACAAAAAAAAATATCCTGTAAGAAAGCGTGTTACTTCTGAAATTAAATTGTATACAGTCAAATACAAATAAGAAAAATGAATTTTATTTTGTTTATATTGCGTGTGATTTCGGGTTGTTACTTATTTTTTTTAATGAAGAATGGCAAATGGGAGATATATGTAAGTTATGTGCGTAACGCCCTCAAAAGCTGAGTAAATTTCCAGAGTGTTCTGTTTATTCAGAATTCATTTAAATCGATTCAATTTCAAAATATCCCTTTAGATGCATTATAAAACTCTCTTTCCATGTGTACAGTGTATATTTATCAAAGGTTGGTCTACACAAGTGTCACTGTTCCTGATAAGACATACATGTACACTGATAACATGTTTGTTTATCAATTTAATTTGAAAATTTTTGGTTGCTACGGAGCTAGTAGTTTGTTCAATTAAGATCTTGCTGAACGTTCCCTTGATTGGTTGATATGATGGAGTTAAAATGTTGTTAAAATTTTATTTTGTTTGCTGACGTATAAAGTAGTGATCGGGATATAACGTCCTTCAAATTTTTAACTTAGGTTAAATAGTACATGTACATCGCAAAATACATTATAATTACATTCATATGGTACTAAAGCTGATGCAAAATTTCGACGGTAAAATGTTTTTGTTTTTGTTTTTTTTTTTTACAATTGTTTTTTTACAAACTTTTTTTTACAAACTTTAAGTGTACTTTTATAAGATAATTAACTGATAAAGGTTTGAATACAGTTAATAGTAAACAGTCTTTCCTAATTTCAATGACAAGTAAATATAGTCAAATAAAAATATTGAATTAAAATAAATTTCGTTAATATCATCATATTAAGATAAGCTAATACTAGCATTTATTTAAATCATCCAGCAATTGTTAGTTACCCCTTATGTCATCCCAAATTGACATACATATACTGTTGGTGCGCATAACAATGTCAATTTCAAAATAACCTTCAATGCTGGAAATTTTAAAATCCGACCGTGTTATATTTACTATAACCATCTTTGTCCTGTCTGAAGTCTAATATTTTAAAATACACAGTCAAGGTGTCTCGCCAAAGACACTTTTCTTTCGCTCTTGAATACTATAAACATGCATTTTTCATTTTAAATGTGTTACTATTCTATACATATATTTAAAGTAGTTGAAAATTCATACCCTGTTCAAAGCAGATGAAGTAAAAATCCTTTCCAAAGGTATAACTGACCTAATTACACAGCCTGTATCTGTAAGATTTAAATTTTATCTCCAACTTTAGGTTAGTTAATATACTCTTTCAGATACAAGGATATTTCGTTAATCTTACACTATTCTAGTAATATCTACAAATAGATTTTGATAATTGTTTAATGTCCTTTGTCAGATATTCATACAATTAAGGACGAGAACGATTAACTTATCAATCGAACAGACCCTGCTTCGGCGACATACAGAACCAGATTTTTATTGTGCTTGCTCACAAAGGCAATAGACCACAAGTGGGCATGCCATACCACTCGGACGCATTTTTCTCCCGGCCAACCAATCGCCACTGTATCCCCTCAGATAATGCGTGACTTAGTGATTCAGGGCCGATCCTGATATTTTGAAAAGGAATGATTTTGTTTGTTTGTTTGTTGGGGATTAACGTCCGAGCAGCAATATTTCAGCTATATTCAGACGATGAACATGAAAAGGATGATAAAAGGAACATGACATGATGATGAAATGAAAAAAAAAGGATGGGACACAAGGATAATAGGGTCGACAAATTTTGATTGCAACTAGAAAAAGGGGGATGGGTGAAGTCGGGTAATTTAGCCTCCTGTGGCGGTTCCTACTCCTACCGAATACCACAGCAGGGTTCTTTAACGTGCGAGGAACATGTAACATGTCAGGGGTACTCCATTCCACCACCTGGGGCACACATCCCAGTTGCTCTGTGGGCAGAGCGCCTGGCCACTGTCTAGGTTTCTGAGCACTATTTAGTCGCCTTTTAAGACAAGCTTAGCGCTGCTGCAGGCCTGTACTTTTAACAACCGGACTTGCACGGGGCGAAAAGTCATGATGCCAGCCGAGGTTCCTCAGAAAAAAAGGGGTGCTAGGACATTAAGTGCCATTTTTTTTCCGTCAATTTTCCACAAAAAAAGGAGTGCCAAATTTCTTCACCCCTCCCCCTTTTCTTGAGTCACTGCTGAGTCCGGGGATCGAAATACTCGAAGCAAAGATGCTTCACTGGGACCAACGAGGCACGAACAGAAAATAGAATGACCCTCATATTGATCAATTTTTTTTCATATCAAAGGAAACCACGATAATGTGGCTTAAAATAAACTTGGTATACAAATCGATATCATACATGTGTACAATTCAAAGCCTTACAGATTAAACAAAACAAAACAATCGAAACTCCGAAAAATGTGTTAGTATATTAGGATCGAATACGATACGTTGATTATTTCTAGCACTTCATTTTCTCACTTATGAGACAAGAAAATTCCTATTAGCTGTGATTACCTTATCTCACCCACGGGTTGAGACAGAACACGTGCGCTTGAAAATCGGAATTTTTAGTTTCAGTGTAATAGATATCTCCAATAGACGAAGTACAAAGATATTTTCAATCGGCAAAGGGTCGATCAGAATATGATTTTACAGTTCCTTAAGATTGCAACCAAATTTTGCACAACATGAAAGTGTTATCTCCTTTTTTTCAGTGAATTTCAATGCTTTTTATGTACTGTATTTCTCTTTAAACGTTGCGGTAATCAAATACCAACATTTAACTTTAAGAAATGGTGTAGTTGTGCCACCCATTGACTAAATTTTGCGTTGAAACTCTCTTAATCGGAAAACAAACCAACCGTTCAGTGTCAATACAGTAAAGATGCCTATTTATTTTAGACGCATAATTAACCATTTAGCTAGAAATGAAACCATGCGAGATTATAAATAGTCACCAATTATAAAATTGAAATATAAAGAGGAATGCTGAGTACCAATTGGAAAAGCTGTCTTTAGATATTTCATGCAGGCTTTGGTGGACAAAAGGGAATGTGGTTCCGATCAAGAAACTTGTATAAAGGAAAGGGCCTCAGGGTATTATTTGCCGCTCATATTTGGGCCATTTGTTTAAAAAGAGTATCATACATGTAACCCCCGAAACAACCTGACGTATCACCCATGCACATTTTCTACGGTAACCGCCTCGTAATAAATTAAAATGAAATTTTGCATAGACGATAGCATAAGAATTTCGATAATGCATTTCTCGGGAACTTTGTCATTTTTTGGTCTTGATTTATTGCTTTTTTTCTATTAATTCTAATCCTGTTTGACTATTTTGGTCATGTGTACGTTATTATAACAGAGTTTTAGGTGCATGGCAAATGTTTCTGCACTATAAACGATTGTTGAAATTATATTCTAAGTCATTTACGAGTATGTTAATGTACTTGTACGGGAAACAATGGGTTAAGAAACTAAGTGCTTTTATATGACACATAGGTGTCTATGGAATAACTTATAGCACTTGAGCTATAAAGCTGAGACATGTAGCTAGTTGATATGATGATGCATTTTAGGACATGATTTATTTTAATAATTGTGACTTAAGTTTGAATAATTTAACACACAGTTTCGACCTGGAGGTCGATACATTGATATCAAACCTGAAAATTACGCAAACGGGTACACTGTTACATTTACGATGTATCATGATTTTTTTATGTGTATGTGTTTTTTTTAAAGCTCTTCGTGCTCAGAATGCTGAATTTTAAAATTAAACAGAGAGTTCAATATTAACTATTTATAACAATAAGCTTAGTTGAGATACTGTAACATATGAATTCGATCTCCGTACTTTCCAGTCCATGGGTTGGGAGGGTCCACAGTGTACACCCCCAACTCATCAACTTCATGGTGATTTTTAGGTACCTTAATACCTCCCATTATCGAATCAAGTTGTCGCCAAAGAATATTCTCGGATTCTTTTTCAGTATAAGCCTATATTTGTACCCAACTGGACTCAATTGTTTGAGCGTCTAAGCCTTTTTGGGGTAGCATGTGATGGCAAACTAAGCATCGTAGGTATCATCGTATAGCCCAATAAGTCAGGTTTACAATGGTACCAGAAAAAATGTGGTAACAATTAAGATTTTGCAGTAAAATGAAAAAATGTTACCCCACCCCGCCGAAAAATCGCTTAAATTGACATATTTTTCAATGTCAAAACCCTTAAAGTATTTATGCTTCAGTAAAAATGGCTTATATGGTATTTTCTGTTTATTACTATCACAATTCATACTTCTGGGGTCCTTTTGATGACTTGTGGCGATTTTCATAGTCAGAATTTATATTGAGCTATGCACCATCTGTGTAACAAGATGATTGACTGAGATATCCACTATATTTTTCAATATTTGAATTGATGTTCCCATGTCTATTCCTTCCCAATGCACATTATTCATATTTGCCAGATCTATTATAGTACTCCCATCGTACGGCGTATAGCTCATAAGTTCTCAACATCGTTCATCAACATGTTTAATACAAACGTCATGTGCTATTGTGCATGTATCGTGCAGCAATAATCAAAAAACAATTTCGAAGTCTTTCTTAATGTGTTATTAATGTATACCAAATACCAAATGTATTTTCTAGGCCTAGGAATATATGCTTTAAAGTGGCGGCTTAAAATGGCTTACAATAGCTTAAAGTGGCTTAAAGTGGACTTACAATCTCAATTTTTGACCGATATTCCTTTAAGTTTGTTTATAGTCTTCCTTCGTGCATTGCTTTACGTGTACTACATGAAAAAGGGATAACATACTAACCCTGAACATGTCTTAGAGCAGATACCAATTTCAACTTACTCAACTTTATATTTAAAAGCTAATTATTGATTCATTCTACCCAGGCTGGTCGTTGTTAAAAATAAACACTTTGAATAGGGAAACATAACTATAAAGTCAATTAAGATAATTTGGTCCATATTCTTCATCTTTAATAATATAAGCAGCTTTAAGAAGAGTGATCAGAGTTGTCACAGATTTTTCATTCGTGATAAAAAAAATGGACCCTCATCGTCTGATAATGTGATGTCTGAAATATGTCGCGATACATTTATGGACGGTAAGATAAAACTTCGCTCAATTATGGGATAGGTAGTGATTTATTCCAGTACTAGTCCATATAAGATTCGGACACTGCCTATGATACTGGGGCTCTACAAAACCTAGCCGACTAAACAATGCTTTTCGGTCTTCAGATGCTACATTTCTAATGTTACTATAGTTTGCTTTTTTCTGTATTCAAATCTTTACTTTTGAGAAAACAATACATTCCTCTCACACTGAAATCATCTTAATCAAAGCGAATTTAGAACAATAAATCTTGCAAAGTACTAATTACATGTACAATTTATATAAATTTTATCTCAAAAGTACAACACCCAAATGAAAAACTAAGACTGGTTATGTGGTCTGTAACTTATTATGAATAAGAAATGAAAGTGAATTCTGTGGGTTTTGACATGCATGAATCACTTCTGTCTGATATTTTAAAGACTGCTTCTTAAGATCAGCTGGGCTATAGTTGTATAAATGTTCTTTTTCCAGGAGTTAACTTAAAGCTAATGTTTTATATTGGTTCCATGCATATATATCATGCAAATTGAAGGGTTATGGTACTAAAGCATATACCATCCATTAAACCCGGGTTTTACCCACCTTTCATTCTGAAGTACCTATACCAAGTCAGGACAGTTGCGGCGGTTTTCCAACTGTCCGGTTTTTACCCTGATGTTGTCAATTGTCATACGTACTTTCCTTTCAGAGCATTCCTTTTCACTACTGCCTAGATTTTATCAGTTGGGTAATTCTGTTTTTACTGTCATGCATGTAAAAGGGACTCAGAACTTTTTAACTGATTTTAGGTGTGTTTAATTGTGTAATATTTTTCCACAGTGGTCAGATTTTTAAGAGGGAGGGTTTTGATCAGGCCAAGTACTGTTTTGCGCCTGTCTCAAGTCAGGAATTTCTTACCTCTGTTTATTTTGTTTCGTTTTCACCTTTAGTTTATTGTTTATGTGACTTGAGTATATATATGCTGCTCTTTCGCTGTACCCGTGTATAATGATGTTTTGGGGGCCAGCTACAGCCTGCCCTGTGGTATGAAGATTTTCGTCCTCGTTCAATTAAAGACCAATGGGTGGCCTTGGGCTGTCATTTTCATTCCGATGGGGTTGTTGTCTCTTTGACATCTACACCATACCTATTCTCGTTGTAACTTTATGTATATAATCTTAGTATAGTACTTTTTCTTTTTTTAAACAATTATTTCGTACTACAGAATTGCAGCAATAAAATGTGTGAGCTTAATTCGTTTAATCAACAACATTACGTATCACAACCAGGTCGAAATCTGAACGCTTATTTTCATGCCTCAAACGTGTTTCTTGAGTTCTATTTAAACTAATGCCAGTTTGTTCTATGATTTTTATAATTCTCGAAATTAAAAGTTGACTCATTTTATAAGAAATTTATTTTCTGTTCCGTGAATGGTACGTTGTGTGAAAGTGAACCGTTTATGTTGTTCGGTACATGTTTTTACGATATGTATATGTTAAAAACAAACCTGACGAAGATAATCTTTGATTACCACTCGAGTCTTGGTTTCCTTGACAACCATTCGGTTTACTGTTTTGTGTTTGACATTTTATTATTATTAATATTTATTATCTTCAATGCTGTTTTCTATAAACAATTGAATTCACACGAATATACTGTTCAAAATTCAATTCTCGAACTTATTGGTAAACACTCATTAGTCGAGATTTGCTGAAAGAAGTATATAATCGATTCGTGACAAATAAATGAACTTTTATATTTTTACTCGTGAGTACTTTTCTAGAAACAAAATACAAGAAAAGGCTGCAATTGCGGAGCTTGAAACTATCTATAAATGCGCTAGTAAATATTGTCATAAAATAGGTAGCCATTATAGCATTCTGAAAACAATATTCATAAAACAAAGGACGCCTTACTTAAACCAGGTCTTACATTTATACAATATTGAGCACAGGTAGAAAGTATCCACGAGGGAAGTGCGGAAATGTAAATATAATAATAACTTGTTTTTCTATTCAATACCTTGCAATTTCAGTTCTAAACTTCGAGCTTTAAAAATCAGGCAGCTGCTACCCGTGAAAATAACAAGACCGGGGACAGAAACCTAGACACCTGTCAGTGTTAATAAATATCATTAAATTACCATCACATATATTACACCTGACAATGTTTAAATGGTTTACTGCATTAAGGAGTACACCCACCAACTTTCAAATCTTTTAATTTAAATGTGTGACCCTGAATGTACATGTACATTTTTGTAATACACTCTATGGTTGCTGTTTAAATTTTAACTTAGTAACAATTATTTCACAGTTTGAATCTCTCTGTCTCTCTCTCTCGCTCTTTGACTACTGAAATCTTAAAAGCAATTCAGTGTCTATTTCCGAAAGAGTATAGGACACTTGTATTTCCGATGTATCTTGGATGTTCCACGTAAGGAGTCGATATAATGATGTTTGTTGTATGTTTTTGTTTTTACCCTTTATTTCCTTTATCTTTAGTTTTATGTCCATCCTTAGTCTCTTTCTGTAAATGCCTATGTATTTGTTGTTGTTTTTCTTCAACAAATGAACTCGAGATAAAGTTAGATCCTTACGATGCACACCCAGGTAGCACGAACCTATTTCGAAACATTTTTTAGAGTTTATCGGTAGTTTGCAAAAACATTTTCAGCAGAACATTTTAAAATCGTTTTTAAACTTTAAGACAATAGAGACTATATATAATTACATTATTATTTAACAATTTAAAAATTGACCGAACAAGAATATTATACCCACGCATTATACATGTACATGCAATACTAGTCTTCTTAATTTGTCATGAATATTTGATTTACAATAAATTCATCCCAGTTTACTGTTCCTTGTCTTTCATTTAACCAACATCGATGATATATAGATAAAGGCCTCTCCACAGAAATAATAAAATAATAGTGTAAATGGTGTTCCACATGCTGTTACTGAAATAGGTTAGAGCAAATCTTTATCAGTGTGCGTATTGTCTTATACACATGTGCAATGAGTACACACTATTTTGAAGACAATTTAAAGAACTGGATCTTTCCAACAAGATGTAAGTACAGTTCTTCCTCTTAAGATAGTTAAAAACTGTATACCAAAGTACTTTTAATAATACTATAATCTGCGTAACCTTGTTTTATAAACATAGCTGGTCAATTAATCATTTTACAATTCCTAGTCAGTAGACAACGTCACGCTGTGAAGAAAAACACACTCAAGTGATTTCTGATTTGTTTTTATTTTGTTTTTGTAATGCCCCGGAAATTTGTACTGCTCCGGAAAATTTACGTGTTTCTCCGTTTCCAGTTTTGTATAATATTGATTCAATTTCATGTCCGGAACATAATGACGCAATCAAAATTTATATCAAGCAATTAGGTGTTGACCCCGCACGGAGTAAGTTTTATACTTTAAATTTGATAATTTTCTTATGATAGATAAGTGTCTCGGTGAATTAATTGATATGTTTATGTTACCGAACTTTGTATAAATATTTGTATTTTGAGCGTCACAAAGAACGACCTAGATATTAACCCGGTCACTAGTTTTTACATACAAACTTGGTACTTTTAATGTATCTGTCAAAGGGAACAACTATCTTCTGAATGAGTAATCAAGGGAATCAAGGTTATAGCGGTAATCAAAAGAATGTGATCCAAGGACAAAAACCAGACATTGAAAACAGACATACACAACAAAGAACATAAAGTAACTAAAATCATACATACAAAGTAACAAAAGTAAATGAGCAACTAGGACTCCACTAAAAACAGGGAGTATGGACCAGGTGCACCGGTAGGGTAAGCGTCCTCTGCTTTTCTAGAAACACCCGTCGAGTTGCTCATAAAAAAGTCAAGTCCGGGGTAGACAAACGAGGGAAGGAAAACTATGACCCATATAGACGTTTGTTGTCAACAGATTACAATTATTTTGAGTTGTGTATTTTCCAACAGTTTTGCATTAAAGATGTATGTTTAAAACACTTTTCATTGTCATGATAGTTGTATAAATATTGTGATTTAGTTTATGAGTACTTAGGCTGATATTTTTCATTGAATCTGGCAAGAACAATTATTTTGAAACTTTGCAAGTTATTTTCAGAATTTATAACATTACTTCATGTCCTGCATGTATAGAAAGCCAAATTGACAGAAACATTGGACCATGTACACTACATATATTGTCAAAATTGGATTCATAATATTATATATGTTATGTTAGTTTTGAATATTATGATTTGTTTGTATATTTTTGTTTGAAAAATTGTTTTTTGTTTATTGTAGGTTTTTACCCTCTCCGTTTGTTTGGATCGAGCTAATACATTTCACAGTAGTTTTGATTATATAACGCTTGTCATTTGAAATTTATTTCTTTATAAGAATTAAACATGATCCCTCTCTTTTGCAGGGGATAAGGATTACAAAAGAAGCTCATACCCAATGATTTAAAAAACCAAGATGATTAATTTTTTCAAGGTAAGTTTTATATAGTGATGAGAATCTGATTGGACCATGACAAGTGATCATGGCATTTGTTAGTCTTATCGTGTGTCTGTTCATTCATTTGACTGCAGTATGCAATAACTGTTTTACATAAATCAGTAGCGGATCTAGAAACTCCGAAAAGGTGGGGGAAATATGGCCTTTGAGGGGCTCACTATTTGTAGTATCATTAATTTTCTATAAAATCAATTTCTTTTTTCAAATATAGAGGGGACCTGGGCCCCTCTTGGATCCACCTCTTGTTTTGCTGAACTTCGATGAAGTTTTAATTATAGAACGCATGTATGAAGTTTGGTTCCATGTATATCCACTTCCTGCTTGAAAAGGACATATATTTTAAAGGTGTACATAGCTCTGCTCACAACAATTTCAACTTAAAAAATCAATTCATGGTTTTTCAAAGTGCAAATAAAATCTTGATACAAAACAGCATGTTTTAATCTAGCAGACAATAGTATTTCCATGATGGACCCATACAAGTGTGGCAAAAAAAAGTAATATGTAATTGATAGTATGTATATTTTTTTCCTTCAGTTTTTCAATTATAACTACTGTAGGTATATATATCGTTACAATACCATTAATCCTGTCTTTTTTTTTCAGGAAACCAAAGAACGGAAATGGACGCTGCTTGAGATGTCTGAAGATGAATAAGTGAACTGACAAAACCTATCGTTGAAATTTCGTTGGTTTGTTGTTACACCTACCAAATACTGTAGCAATATATGAGTAATCAAGGGAACCAAGCGGTATTCTAAAGAATGTAAAACAGGGACAAAGACCAGATTTGGAAAACAGACATAAAAATAAAGAAATACAGTACATACAAAATAGCATAATCAAATGAGCAACTTGAACTCCATTAAGCCTGTGAGCATAGACCAGGTTGGCCGGTAAGGTAAGCGTCCTTTGCTTTTCTAGAAACACCCGCCGAGTTGCTCATAAAAATCAAGTCCGGGGTAGACGATAGAGAAAAGAAAAACTATTACACCTTGAACAAATCAGTTTTCATGGCGCAGATGGATACACCGTAGCCATCCAGGAGTTCATGATGACGACCATAAAACTTCTGTAGTGATGACTTCGACCTTGTAGTAACATAACCCTTTTCAAGAAGCCTATTTGTTAGAATTATAGCGCGATACAAAAAGTCTGCGTAGTTTCGACAAGCTATGGCTTAAGTATGAGTTGTAAATATGAACACTCCATACACAGTTGTTGTAGGGATGTTGCCACAGATCAAAGGAAACTTGACAATTCTAAATGAAATGTCATCACGTTTGTCGTGAAGTTTGGTCAATATTTTTCCTTTCCGATCGATTTGCAAGTACGTCAATATATCAAGATATGAGGCCGACCTCACAGTGTCTGTAATATCCTTTATCTCAAGTTCTTTGGGGTAGATGTGATGTATCAAATCCCCGAAATTAAAGCGTGTCCAGCAGACTGGACAAATATGTTGTCGATTACAAATTCCAACATTTTGTAAACATCTTCTGTATATTTGGAAGATGATTTGGAATTATTTTTACAAAGTATGAAGAATCTGTAAAAGAGCTATATATTTGCATCTAGGTGTACCATCTTTTTTGGAAAAACAACAATGTATAATGTTTTTAAGTCGGGATTTTAACTGAGTATGGGGAATAGAAGTATACAGTGTTGAAAAAGCATAGGTTTTAATGCTATTATATTCTGATAATAGTCTTTAAATAATTGTCTCTAAAAGATCTTTCGAATTTTTTAGGATCCACATTGAATTAATACTACTACGGGAGTAACAAGTGTTGTGGTAGAACCATTTTTGACAACTGTGAATATGAAAGTCAAAAGTTTTGAAAGAGGTTTGGTCGTGCGTTTTGCTGATCCAGCCATGTAACGTTGTTTGTATGGATTCTTGTGGAGTTTAGGAATCCAGTAAATAGACGGTAAACCACAATCATCATCCTTAGTAGAGAGACCAAAAGAGGATAGCATAGATTTATGGTTTCCCACAATCTCTTCTTTGGAGAGTGTGGTAGCAAACGGTAGTGGAAGAAGTGATCGTTTTTCTTCATCTTGGCTTTTCACACAAACTGGTTTAAAGAGTATGTGGAAACCAATATCCAAAATGATGGCAACAAGTCTGTATAATGATTTGGTAGGTTCAGAAACAGGAGTGTCAAGACTTGTTTTGTAAAAGGAGTGTTGAAGAGTGAGAGGTATAACATAGAGTTTGTTTCTAATTTGATGAAGTCCAAGAGGTTTTTGTTTAAAAGGAAGGAGACCATCTATTGAGACATCATGTAACTTAGGTGACGTATAGTGGCGATGGCCATTACTCCTTTCCCGTCTTGGATTTTTGTCAAATAAATTCATCACATTTATGCCATTGTTATATTGGCTTGAAAGGTTTCCTATACTTTTGCATCCGTAAGGTATTGCAGTACCAGTACCAGTACTTTTCTTTTTTCCCTACAATAGTGTTTACTTAGAACGGAACTGTTCGTAGGATGTTTTTTTTTCTATTTTGTTGATTAAAATGTTGATAAACTGTCGGGAATTTGGTAGTATATATTCCCGACCGATGACGGCACATTCTTTTGTTTAATCGTTCTTGTGTTTCATCGACATATACTTGACCATATTTGTTGCATTCTAATCCATATAAAAAGTTTGTTGATTTGCAACTCAAGTCATCGTGACTTCTTCTATGGAAGGTTGTGTTTGTAAGAGAACTAGGTAAGTAAGAGTCGGTTATGAAAATGTTGCATGTTTTGCAATTTTTAATACACATTTTGATAAAGTACAATGTGATTCGTCATCGTTGTAGTCAAAAATATATAAAGTGATGGACCATGGTTTAACTATTTTGAAATAGTCAGAATTTTTGTACTGGAATAGATGGTCTGCAAAAGCTTTACAAATTCCTTATCTCTTGTTAAAACTGTTGTATGTATATGTCATTTTTGCATTAAAATATTCATTATTTAGATTGTTTTGAAAACAAAATGTCATTGAAAAACATTATATCATTATAGTGAATGATTATTGAAAATCGTTTTATAACATTTCTGCAACCATACAGAAAGAGTTGCCCCTAAATACTCTAGTAATATAAAATAAGCTAAAGTGAAAACTGAACACAACATACAGAGGACAGAAATTTCTAGGTTGTGACAAAAATGCAGTGGAGGAGGTAAAGTACTTTGACGTGATGAAGTTTGATGTGAGTGTTCCAATTAAGTTGAAACTATGCTTTTTAGAAAAAAAACAATTGTTTGGAATCGAGTTTAGGTAAACAAGTAACTAAAATATTACAAACAAAGTAGCAAAAGCAATAAGTAACTCGGACTTCACTAAATTCTGGGAGCATGGGCAGGTACACAGGTGGGCTAAGCTTATTGATTTTGAAAAAGCTTTTAATATGGTTGAATGGTATTTCATAGCAGGTGCTCTCAAGTTCTATGGTTTTGGCTCGTCATTATGTAATAGAGTCAAAGCCTTTTATACTGCAAAAGCTGAAAAGTGTTGAAACAAACAATGGCCACATGTCTGAATTTTTTTGGGTTAGAGGTGTTACATATTTTATTTGTGTTAGAGCCTCTGGGGCATCACTAAAATGACCCGATGTAACCCACTTTCAAGATAGATGAAAATTAGTACTTACGCAGCCAGTCTGCTGACGACTCAACGCTAATTCTTGATGACAATACAAATTCCTTGGCATAGATTATTTTCGGTTCATTCTCTGCTTGTGCTAGACTTAGGATAAATTTCGACAAGACCGATGCAATATGGGTCGGTTCAAGTAAGGAAGTAGTAAAATATTACTTCCTGAGAAGAAACTTTATGGAATACATCAGGGAAATTGAAAATCGTAGCCTTATATTTTGATATCTTTGCTATTGATAAAATGGTAAGTAATTATATTGATACGCTGAAGAAGCTGAATTATGTCTTGGAAAGCTGGACTTATAGGATACACTGATAGGAAAGAGAGCTGTTGCAAAAACAGTACCTCTCCCTATTCTAGTGCAAACATTTACTGTTTTACCCAATCCCCTTTAAATATTCTGATAAAAATTCAGTACACCTTTTATAAGTTTCTTTGGAATCCAGACAAAGTTATAAGAAATATTGATGTTGATATACTAGAGGAGCGTAGATTGAACTTTCGGCATATTTCCTCATTTTGCAAATCTTTCAAGATGTCGTGGTTCAAACAACTGATAGGCCCCTTGAATGTTTCTCCATTTAAAGTACTCCTTCTCAACTCTTTTGAAAAATACGGCGGAGACAAGTTATCATATCTTAATAGAGACTGTTTGGAGTACATTTCTGCAAGGCTCAACACAAATTTGAAAGAGATCTTACTGAATTTTTCAGAATTACCAAAAATCTATGATAACGGAAATACTCCTAATTTAGAATCTATCTTGAGTCAACCCATATGGCTGAACTCGCGTATTGAAGTCACTTAAAAAGATATAAAGCTAATGCAAGAACAACATATTTTTGTAAAAAAAAGAAAGTTGTATTCATAGTTTTTATGAATGCATGGACGGTAGGAATATATGGATTGCATTAGTACCTCTTTTTTAAGTCTTGTAGTTATGATATATCTAAAATTTCTTCATTAGAAGACATTAATATAGAAGTGAAACCTGTTTCGATGATAGCTCAATATTTTATTATAAATGTAAATGTACTAGAACAAAACCCTTTTTGGTTAATTTTTGGAATATTTGAAATATAATATTGATTGATTGTTGAGGTTTAACACCCGAGCAGCAATATGTTAGCTATATTCAGGCGATGAACATGAAATGGATGATAAAATGAACATATGATCATGAAATGAAAAATGGGATGGGACACAGGGAAAATGGGGTCGACATATGTTGATTGCCACTGGAGATAGGGAGAAGTGGATAGGGTCGGGCAATTTAACCCCCTGTGGCGGAGCCCTATGGTTTCTAATCCGGGAGATAACTACAGCAGGGTTCTTTAACGTGCGAGGAACGTGACATTTTTCCAAACACGTTGCACCACTAGGGTTTGCGGTCAGATTTACCGTATTATGGCCTGACGACCCAAGCATGTACCATGCCAGGGTTACCCCATTCCACTACCTGGGACACACAACCCAGTTGCTCTGCTACGGGCCTATTCTTTATACACCCGGACCCGCGCTGGGCAAAATATAACAGTAAACTTGAAAATATGTCTTTATTAATGTTTCCGTATGCAAAGAATTTTTTTTACAAAACAAACGGCAAAAAATGAGTATGTCCTGCGTGTAGATACTTAATACATGTATCAGTAAAATACCGTCATCAATTAGTATCTAAACATTAAAATGTTGTATACAGTTAATATATTGCATGTATGAATGTATGTATGGGAAGGTGTTTTTTATGTTGTGTGCACTATGTACCTGATTCTGCCCTATATTCTAAAAATATATAAAAAAATACACTAAAGCATATTTTTCGGCCTAAGAGGAAATAACTTCAATCACTTAGTGCACACTGAATATAACCTGCATAACATATTATTTTCAAGTGTACACCACGGGCATTGAGGTCGATGACGTCACACCATATTACAAAATGGGGTCTATGAGGTGATGAACATTTGTTATCCAATCTGAAAGAGTGTTACATCTGAAATTAAATATTATCGTATAACCTTACAAATGGTCACCAAAATATCTATTCAGTCATCCTCAATAATGTAGCTCCTCGACAAGAGTAACAAAAAATCGCACAAGGACAATATCATTCCGTTTACGAAAGTCTCATCAATCCAATATTGACTAATTTAACTACGATATTGAAAAAAAAATAGCATAAACCATCGGACAATACCAACTACATGACGATTACTTTTATTTGAATAACATTTGACATTGTATTATTTTTTTTCCGCTTTTAGCCAATATCTTGAAAACAATGATAACTTAATAAGAAACTTTCAATATATGAGACGATGTTTATTGTAATGACTTTCGATTGGGTTGAAGCCATGCTCTTTCATACAATCAGTATTACAATTATTAACAATTTCAGATTTTAAAGTACGGTCATGATGTCTCCATTAAATGTTTGTGTACTTTATTTTCATTAAGCTTTTTTTCTATTGATATTAATTTCTTATTTCAATTTAACGTCTAAAAGTTTAGAATTATTGTCATAAATTTAGGCGTAGAGGTAACAGTTTTGACATTAAATACATTAAATACCATTTCTGACGAACGTTGTATGCAAGCAATATTATTTAAGCATTCCCTCCAATAGATGTTCAGAATGTTACGATTGGAATTATGATTAGTGGTATAACAAGACTTAAACAAGTTATAATCTATTTTCAGTTTTTTTTTAACTGAGTGGAAATTTATTTCTTTTTTTTAAAAAAAGATTAATATTTATGTAAAAATTGCTTATTACAATACCACCCATAATCAAAGGTCTTTGCCATAAACTTTTGCTTACATATTATCTTTAATCAATCCTAATTTCGGGGATATGATACATCGCATCTACGCCAAAGAACTTGAGATAAAGGATACTACAGACACTGTGAAGTCGGCCTCATATCTTGATCTACACTTAGAAATCAATGGTAAAGGAAAACTAGTGATCAAACTTTACAACAAACGTTATGACTTTTCATTCAGAATTGTCAACTTTTCTTTGATCTGTGGCAACATCCCTTCAGCACCTGCATATCACAAATCATACGTTATGCCAGAGCTTGCCGAAACTTCGCAGACTTTTTGTACGCTTAACCTACCGGTGTAACTGGTCCATGCTCATAGTTTTAGTGGAGTCCGAGTTGCTCATTTGCTTTTGTTACTTTGTATGTATGATTTTAGTTACTTTATGTTCTTTGTTGTGTATGTCTGTTTTCCATGTCTGGTCTTTGTCCCTGGATTACATTCTTTTGATTACCGCTATAACCCTGGTTCCCTTGATTACTCTTTTTAATCATTTCACACTAATCATTAACGAAGCTTTGGCCTTGAGCATATTTTAAAACTGCGAGATATTTTTCTCTATTTCGATGAAAATAAAACTGGTGGCTTGACCAATGCCATCATTTACCGAGTAAGCAGTGGAATGTATCACTTTTATCTAAATGAATGACTTCAAACTAAACTAGCACTATCAGTGTTGTGTTGCAACAATTAAGATATTTTCGACAGAGGATATAAATTACTTTCGTAAATCACCAATGATCTTTATCAAATAATTCAGTCTTTCGTCGTACCCAATTTTCCTGTATCAGTCAATTCAAGACTAAGGTACAAACATCGGCCAAACAAAAGACAAGAATGTGAAAACAGAAAACAAAAACAATCGACATATACATGTACATTGCAGGTAAGCAAATGGTATAAATTACATATAAAATCTGAAGATAATGACAACAAGACGTAACGAAAAAAACTAAAGCACTAGCAATATGACATCCCCAAAAAATATTCAGTGAAAACAGGTGCTCTGGAAGCGCATGCATGTCCTGCTCTGTCAGCGGCACCTGTCATATTGCGAGTTAGTGCAATCCGATATTAGACTAGCAACAACAATGCACTCCCCGAGTCA
Source organism: Perna viridis (assembly GCA_037379345.1). NCBI lineage: Eukaryota > Metazoa > Mollusca > Bivalvia > Mytilida > Mytilidae > Perna > Perna viridis. The sequence goes on from CM074520.1 coordinate 5,155,146, forward strand.
CAAAAGAGTCACATAAAAAATCACACTTGGACAATATCATTCCCTTTACGAAAGTATCATCAATCCAATATAAACAAATTTAATTCATACATTAAAAAACATGAAACATGGGACAGTACCAACTACATGACGAATACTCTTATTTGAATAAAATGTGACATTAAATATTTTTTATTATCAAGTTTCTACGTATTGTATCTGTCGTAGATGCACTGAGTGTATAATTGAGAACAAATGAACGAACACAGCAAAATGAACACCCCCCGTCCCACAAAAAAAAAAATACCTTAGAAAATAAATGTCCCTTTAAACTTTACAATTTCGATGCCGCTCCAATAACAATATATTTACAAAGGAGTGCTTCTTGTCTTGATTTATCCTGTTAATTGCTTTTTACAATAACATATCTTTTTTAGTTCAATACCTTTAACACAATGGGAGGTTTTTCCGTACATATTGATTCGACTTAAATCTCCAAGAATGCTAGGATGATTTTTATGCTCGTCTTTACGTATGGTTCCTTCAAACCTTGCTCCTCCTGGTGAAGTTTCTATCATTATTTGGTAATCTATAAATGTTTTGACTTTTTCGCCAAATTGTATTTTTGAATCAATTTTACTATGTTCAGTTTTGATATACTTAAGTAATACATCTGACGGCTTCATTTTTGTAGCTGAAATTATTCTCTTCAACGTCAACATTTCACACTGACTATATGAGAACAATTTCTCGTTCAGTTTACTCACAAACAAGTTTGTTACATTAATTACAGTAGGGTCATCCGTCGATAGAATGGTTTGTTGTGAGCACGTACACCAGTGTGGTAGTATGTCTGCATCTTTACAAGTCCTATCTAGAGGTATTTCATTAAAAATACTGTAACTTCTATTGCTATTGATTTCATAATTCGGAAAATGTAAAATATTTTTTAACGTTTCGTAAATATCGAATGGTGTAACAAGCCGTTTTGTATTAATAAGTAAATTCTTGTAAATATGACTATAACTGGTTTTGAACCATTTAGGAAATACAAAAAATAAAAATGGTAGTCTTTCTTCTATTTTGCCTACAAATGTCTGTCTAAAATCACCAAATCTTATGCCATGGTCGCTATAAAACATAAATATTGTGTTGTTCAATATATTATCTTTGTTTATTCTACTCAGAAACTCGAAATATAGTTTATCAGCTTTTCGTGTATTAGAAATTTCGTCATGAGTGAGTCTTGTTATGAAGGCAAAGTTGAAGTATGGTAGTGATTTAAACTTAGTAACAAAATGTTGTGAATACGAAAGTACAATGCTAGTTTCAGGACGAGCATGTAGACAATGATGATTAGTATTCCAACCATGTTGTAATTCTTCAAGAACAAGAAATAATGGACGGTCAAAATAATCCGCGGACGGCTTGCTGAATCCTGCCTTTTGATAATCAAAAATTTGACCATAAGGTGAGTCTTCACTGTAAAGAGTGCGATATCCCTTCCTTGCGTACTCATTCCATAAAAAGTCAAATCTGTCAAAAGTGGTATTGACCATGCTAGCATTCCATGGGAGTTCATGGACATATTTACCCGTTGTCATTGGAACTATATTCAAAAAAGTATTATCAGCAACTTTATTATATGCAAGGAATTCCAAAGCAGACATGTTTTTGAGTAAATATTCTCTTGTTTTCGGCATGTATCGAATCATATTACTACGTGATACCGAATCAACCCCTACCATTAAAACGCTCAGGTGGGTGAGATTGTCATTTAAGTTTTTGAAATTGTCTTTGCATCGTTTCTCTACTTCCGGCTTAAAATGTACAAACGAGAATGCATTAATGTAAACAGTTCTTTTTTTCTTATCATAACATTGTACTCTTATAAATTCGTCTGTGATTTCTTCGCTGTCCGTAAATTCTTTACTTTCGTTTTTTAAAACAAAAAAATTGTTATGGGTATTTTGATTTGGAGGTCTCCATATTACTTTGTAATTACAGTTTGAAAAATAAGGCATTAATCTTCGAACTGCAGCTTTATTGATGATTATTTTATTTCCTCGGGAAATAACAACGTCCTCTTTTACTCGGCATTGTAACTCACTACCGCTGTGCAAATACCGTTTAACTGATTGGTCCCATGGTTCCGTCCGAGGGATTTTACAACCTGGTGTGTCTATAAGTAAAATGTTATTTCGAACTTCCATTTTCCTAAAAAGTGTTAAAATATGTAGTCTATTTCCGAAGCCAACAATCGAAATGATAATAAATGCAAATATCACAAGCATTAATTTCAGCGTTTGAAGTGTCCTTCGCGCTGTCCGGCACTGAAAAAAAAGCAAAAATGATTATAATGATAAGAAAAAGAGTATAAATGGTCTAACATACATACATATATATTTTATTTAGTGTACATGTAAAAGGTACATCTACGAACTATGTGTTAAATGTATTCACTAAGTCACCTCTGTGGAGAAGATTGGTGAAAAAAAACTTTTTATTTATAACAATAAAATGAAGTTTCTTAGAGTAATCAAGGGAACCAATGTATGATGTTTTTGAGTCGGGATATTAAGTGCGTTTGAGAAATAAAAGTATAAAGACAAATCTGAAAATAATCTTGAATTGAGGGTTTCCAGAAGATCCACATTGAATTAATACGACTACAGAAGTAAAACGTTCCGTGGTACAATCAGAAACCCTATTTGACAGCTGTGAGTAAAGAAATTAACTTTTGGAAAGAGGTTTGTTAGTATATTTTGTAGACGTAGCTATGTGCGTTGTTTGTATGATTTCTTGTTGAGTTAAGGAATCAAGTATACAGAGGGTAGATCAGAATCGTCGCGTTTGTTACAGATACTAAAAGAGAATAACACAAGTTAATGGTTTTCCACTATCTCTTCTTTTGAAGAGTTTGGTAGTAGTATAGGTTTTATTATGGTTATTATTTTCTACGTCTATCTCTGATAATAAACATTAAATGTAATACATTTGGCAGACAAGAACAATGTTGTTTTGGGTTTAAACTGCTGGTACGATAATATATTTGTCATGTATAGTAGGAAATGTTTTAACTGGATCGGGTTCTTTGAAAACTGACGTAGTATTGGCACTCATTGATGTGTTTAAATCTTTCATTACTTTCAAACATTGAAGATCTGACAGCATTTACCCCCCTCTGACGATGAATCAATGTCAACTTGTTCCCGTTTTGATCCATTTTCTTGTATAATCCTCCTCGGCATTCATAAGAATTTTTTAGTTACAATTCCAGCTTATGGAACATGGTTCACGGTAATTGTGACCCACAGAAAGGACATTAAGTGAATATTCGTTTTCTATGATGTTTAAACCTTCAATATTGATCAAATTTGAATGGAGAGTTTTTGCAAAAAACTGTCTGGTGGTATAGCCTTGAAGTCCTAAATCTGGAGGTTCTGAAATAGCCTTATTTAGTAGAAAATTTTGCTGCAATAAGTGCTGGGTGAAATATAAAGATATAAGAAAATCGTCTCTCGAGATTGACACGAAAAGAGGACGACTTCGCAAATGAGAAGGAAAGAGGATACCTAAGGCTAAAAAAGACATCATGCGTCGAAATAGTAGGACGGCTTGCTTAAAGTTTTGCACTTAAAAGGTATGAATGACATTTTTTTGCCGTTTATACCAATCCCTGAATACTTTGATATATATTTAGTCAATTTCAGTTGACGAAATGATCCATACGATAAGGCCTAAAAGAGGTACTCATTGGTTAAAGTTGTATGACAAAACCATCGACTACATCACTTACGACAGACTTGGATAATGTAACAATCAACAAATATTCCATTAGCTATAGGACAACACTCTTGGCACGATCTGCGGGAATTTTGAAGCACCATTTTAATCGCAGATAGACAATAATTCATAGGTTTTATAAGTCAGATTGACAAAAAAAAAAAAGAAAAAAAAAAGAAAAAAAAAGAAAAAAAAACGAATTTAGCCTTAATATTATGGAATTTGATTTGATGCGTTTCAGATTCTGACTTTGTACAATTATCATTTCTATATTGTCATATTTAAAACAAAAACATTATGTAACAATCACTTTTGGGACAATCAAAACTACCATCTCTTTATAGCCGTAGTATGCTCACATTTGCCATGGCGACTTTCAAATTAATTAATTAACTTGTCCATTGTTCTTGTATGATTCTGTAACTTTAACAAAAATAGCTATAATTTCAGAAATGTTTATACTGTTGAAGTACCCCGATCTAATGCTAGTCTATTAAAAGTCTTTCAGATATACGGCATTACAGGTATGTAACTATCTTTCAAATGAAGCCAGAACTTTGACCTCATATAGTAACAGTTGATGTAGGGGATAAAAATGTATGTTCTGTTTTACATTTGATGTGTATTGACTTTAGTCCCTTTACATGCTTTTTGTTGCTCGTAGCGACGCATGCCACACCGGCACCAAATAGTCTGTATTGGAGGCCATGACTTTTTGTGCTGATTGGTTATTTGGTTATAACAGGGTTATGTTGCTACGAGATTGAAGTCATCACTACAGAAGTTTTATGATCCTCATCATGAATTCGTGGATCTTTATGGTGTATCCATCTGCACCATGACAACTGATTTGTTCAACGTGTCATATTTTTCCTTTCCTCTTTCTTGACTTTTTATGAGCAACTCGGTGGGTGTTTCTAGAAAAGCATGGGACGTTTACCCTACCTGTGCACATGGTTTATGTCCCAGGTTTTAGTGGAGTCCTAGTCGCTCATTTACTTTTGTTACTTTGTATTTATTGATTTTGTTACTTATTTTTCTTTTTTATGTTTGTCTGTTTTCCATGTCTGGTCTTTGTCCATGGATTACATTTTTTAATTACCGCTATAACCTTGGTTTCCTTGATTAATCTTCCATGTCTGGTCTTCGTCCTTGGATTACATTCTTTTGATTACCGCTATAACCTTGGTTCGTTTAATTACTCTTTAATAATGTTACAAAAATGGAAGAATGACAAATATCTGGACAATAAGTGAAATTCATTTATTCTCGTATGTTTAAAAAATATTGATTACTTCAATAGTATTAGGCAGTGGTATATATTTCCTAAAGAATGATGTTACGTAAATAAAATTCATAAACTCTGCTATTTAGTCTAGACGCCTAAACACCTACAAGTTATAACCCACAAATCTTATCAAAACTTTAGATAAAGGCACTTTAAAGTGACGAACGATAACTTAATTGTTTATTTTGCCATGCACAACGTAACTATCCTATAAAAAGCCAAAACATCAATTATGATGTTTGCGGTATTAATATCGAAAGATTATATGATCCATATATTTGATATTTTCCAACTTATGTTTAAGCACCAGTAACACCCCAACGATTATACTGGACTAAAAACAGCATTACAAACATTTAAAGTTTATATTTTTTGTAATTAAGAATTTTACTTTAAATGAGAAATTTACACGAACGGGTTAAGCGTTTATTTGACTTGAATGTAAATTCACTCCATAAGAAATGGAGTTAATTCATTTAACCACATGCAAACACAAGTAGTACGTAAAACGAATTCCTACCGGCTATCCTCATTTAAAATAATTTATTTTATAATTTTTTATAATTTTTATTGATTTATTCGTTGATTTATTTGTTTATTTGTTTATTCATTATTTATTTATTTATTTATTTATTTATTTATTTATTTATTTATGTATTTTAAATGATAAAAATACTAAAAATACACCACATTTTAAAGAGTAATCAAGGGAACCAAGGTTATAGCGGTAATCAAAAGAATGTAATCCAGAGACAAAGACCAGACATGGAAAACAGATATACACAACAAAGAACATAAAGTAACTAAAATCATACTTACAAAGTAACAAAGGCAAATGAGCAACTCGGACTCCACCACAAACTGGGAGCATGGACTAGGTGCACCGGTAGGGTAACACGACATATGTAAAATCATTTAATTGTAGAATAACCAACTTTAGACAATAAAAAGATTTATTGTACGATCGTAAAGTTCTAACATTTGTTTTAGCGTGTTCGAATTAGATCATCCTCAACAACTTTGTATTAAACTTGAATTGTACAATTCGGCTACAAAAATAAAAGATCAGTTGGCGAATATACCATATAGAAAAAAAATGAAATACATGAGACGTCAGTTACTCAAACGAAAATGAAATACATTAGACGTCAGTTACTCAACCAAAAGTGAAACACATGAGACGTCAGTAACTCAAACAAAAATGAAATTAAAATCTAAATTCAATAAGGAAATTTAGGATCGGAAAAGTATTGAAAATGAATGAAAAGCGTTATTAATACACCTTTTGTTGCTGTTGAGATTCCTTTTTAAATCTGATAAAGTCATGAGTATTGATAAATGTTGAATTAAACTTAGCCAGAAAATGATAAAAGAGAAAAGATATTTGACCCTAACGAAAATTTATCATAGATTAGTGAGAAAACGTTACAAAAGAAAGTAAAGTATCACAAATCCAAAACCTAAGTGTGTCAAATTCTGATTACATTTTCCGTATATTTTATTCTGGAATGAATAATTTTAAGTAAATTATTTTGCATTAAGTGTATGCGTCCTTAAAGGATACTACAAAGTGGGTTATGGGTGAAAGATTTGTTAACAAATGGTTCATTTTGAAATATAATATCAAACATATTCAAACGGACAACATGGCATGTACTGTCTGCTCGAACATAAAATGGGTACAAAATATATACACATGTTCATATCCAGGATACTGAGGTGACCGTTAGATCTCTTGCTTAAAACTTTTATAGTTATGTTAGTAATATGATCATTTACTGATCGAAGATGATTTGTTTTTTTAGAGATTTGAAGGAATACACCAATGTTAAGATGATCATGACAAATAAAGATTGATACATACACATTTAATTAAGAAATAAAATATGGAAACTCCTTTATATCATTGTTTTACCACGGACTGGCCATTTATGTCGCATTGTTTTAACCAGAACGATAGGGAGTTTCCCTGACTTATATCGATTCTAATAGGACTAGCTTCTTCAAATAGACGCAGGCTATGTGTCGCACGAAATGTTGGTCACGTGTTTAGCACTTTTTTTACCATGGCTGTGGTCTAAAGAACTTTGAACCACGTCATATTAGAATCGTAATTATACAACATGTCACTATTTCTTCAATATTTACACAAGCAGGATAACCTTAATAAAGGACATTTTATGAATGTTAAGATAATGTCATTATACATGTCTTGTATGCGAACATTTTCATTTACGCGAAAACATCCACTAAATAAAGGAAATGAAGTAAATACTGAAACTAAAAAAACAAATGATTATATTCAAAGTAAAGGCACGGGCTATTATTACATGAACTATATGAACATATTTTTGTTTGCTTTGAATGTCCATTAAAGCAATTGCTATTTTAAAGTAACTCAATTGTGGAAAAAGCAATTATACATACCTTCATTTTAAAACACAAAATCTTTATAAATAGTGTTAATCACCACCAATATTAAGAATATGCTATCAGCAAAAGTACGAAACAATGCTAAAGTTTAAAATCAATAATAGTTGAGATAACGAACGTGCATATCTATCAAGGAAGTTAAAATTCATCCATATTTAAAACGAAAAACGTCGCAAACACCATATTTTAAATAGGACAAACAATCATTCAGTTGAAGCATATTTATTATTTAATACACAAAATATCAATCATATATATGGCAAATGTCAAGGTTATAGCGGTAATCGAAAGAATGCAATCCAAAGACAAAGACCAGACATGGAAAACAGACATACACAACAAAGGTCATAAAGTAACTAAATGATACATGCAAAGTAACAAAAGCAAATGAGCAACTCGGACTCCTCTAAAAACTGGGAACATGGACCAGGCGCACCAGTGGGGTAAGCGTCCTCTGCTTTTCTAGAAGCACCCGCCAAGTTGCTCATAAAAAGTCAAGTCCGCAGTAGACAAACGAGGAAAGGAAAACTATGACCAGTTGAATAAATCAGTTTTCATGGAGTAGATGGAAACACCATAACGATCCACGAGTTCATAATGACGACCATAAAACTTTTGTAGTGATGACTTGAAATCTTGTAGCGACATAACCCTGTTCCAGAAACCTATTTGTTAGTCTTAGTGCAATACAAAAAGTCTGCGTACTTTCGGCAAGCTCTGGCATAACGTATGAGTTGTAATATGAACAATCCATACACAGGTGGTGATTGGATGTTGCCACATATGAAAGGAAAGTTGACAATTCTGAATGAAATGTCATCACGTTTGTCAATAGTTTTCCTTTACCATCAATTTCTAAGTGTAGGTCAAGATATGAGGCTGATCTTACTGTGTCTGTAGTATCATTTAACTCCAGTTCTTTTGGGTAGATGCGATGTATCATATCCCCAAAATTAGGATTGTTTAAAGATAATACGCCATCTATATAGCAAAAACTGAGATTAAAAGATTTAGTCAAACGATATCCTTTCTTTCGGATCGAATGCTGACCGTTTGTTGAAAAACACGTCCACCACACTGGACAAATATGTTCTCGATTAAAAATTCCAGCATTTGATAAACATCTTTTTGTAGAGATGTTGAAATAGGTTTAACAAATTATATATTATACCCTAGTCGTTGTGTGTGTATCAATACAGTACTGATATTTCGTTTCTATGTACCAACTAACCCAAACAAAAAATTATTGGCATTAGCTTTACTACGTCGTTAAATTACATGTTCTAGTGTCCTTGTGTTCTTTACCGAATCTTAATGCCATTTCATTGACTAATATAGATCCAACTATGTAGCGTTATTTGAATAGATTCTTGTGGAGTTTAGGAATCCAGTACATAGACGGTAAATCACAATCATCGTCATTGGTAGAGAGATTAAAAGAGGATAGCACAGATTTATGGTTTTCCACAATTTCTTCTTTGGAGAGTGTGGTAGCAGTATAGGTCTTATTTCTGCTATTAATTTCTACGTCTACCTCATATAATAAACATTGGATGTAATACGTTTTGCACACAAAAACAATTTTATTTTGGTCTTTGTCTGTTGGTACAACACATTATTAAACAGCTATATCCATACTCCAAACACAAAGCTTACCCGACACTCATATCAATCATCTACCTGTGTCAAGATATATATTTAGATGAGCTTTGTGAAACTGGTTTGTCACTGTTTTGATACGTCTAATGTCAAATGACTGGTGGTTTTCTTAAGTTTTCTTTTGATTAAAGACCTACGTGTATATAAATGGGAGTTTCTGTTGATTTAAATTCCACTGATTTGAAAGCTCTAATTTGATATTTCTGATTTCTGATTATCTTTTCCTTCAGTGTAAATAGTCTTATGACAATTTGTATCATACACCTATCTGTGTCCCCTACATTGATAATAGTTACCCGTTGTTTCTCCTGGAGATATTTAATTACGTTTACGTAATGTTCCTTCATTTTAAGATTTATTGTTTTCATTGTTCTGTTGATTTAAATATCCGCGATGTTTAAGAAATCAAAATTTCCCTTTTAAAATGAATAAAAGAGATTATTAGAGATTATCTGTATTTGTTTACCATTGCAGGTCGTATTTATATATATTTTAAGCCTGCTGTTCAAAACATGTGATATATTCCTCCGTGTTTGTAAACTGATATCGCTTGCAATTTATCTAGTAGGTTTTTGTAGGGTTATACGTGTAGCTTTATATTAGTATGGTTTGCAACACTTGAACAAACTGTACTGTTTCACGGTAAATATTTGTTAACCTTGCTTGGTGGTATTTGCCACAGTAAAACTATATCTGGACATCTTCAAAGCAATACCTTTACATGTGTACCAATTCTAAATATACTCTCTTTACTTTGACATTAAATTAAAATGTATTCTTTCATTCATTCATTTAATTGGAGCTAACATATTTTCAATGTAAATGCAAAATAACGCAAAATCTTATGGTTTTGCATATATTTAGTTTTCATGCCAGTAGTTTTTTTTTCTGAATATTAACGAAACATCAAATAATTGTCGACTGTCATATTTATTACCTTACCTTTTATAAAATATTAGTTACATTTACTGCGCATATCATTAAAATAAGCTTATCTAATTGACTGTATTTGTGATGTTACATGAGTCGATGAAACATATTGTTGAGTTTTTATGTAAGTCACTCCCAGAAGTACGTTGATTTTCTTTTTATCACTGTGTATTGCATATTTTCTATGAATACGAGAGAAACATATGAAAGATAATAATAAGACTTAAGGGGTTCACAGATGTGTAAATGTGTTCGCAGAAACACATTTTCAATGAAGCGCACTAGCGCTTTATGTCTAAACAATTAATTGTTACAATTGTTACAATTGTAAAAAAAGTACCCCGACTCGATTTTACTTATAACACGAGCTTAATCACGTGGCTTTGACAAAATATGTTTGAAATAATTAAATACATATAATTGTTAATGGGCGTGTAAGACACAAAAAGGTATACCAAGGAAAACATAGTGCTTAAGCACCAAGTCTACGAAGACCTCAAATATATCAAAAATATATTTGTAATCCAAACTGTTAAGCTTAATAAACCGATATTGTTTTAAGAATAACTAGTTGTTTTAATGCAATGCATACCTATACTGGATGTTTATTTGTGAATTGTATTATCTTCCATTGTACTATCGCTTCAGGTATGTACTTTTATTACCTCGAAATTCTCCACTGTGCACATATAACACTTCATATGAATTCACTGCTAATTACTGACTATCTAGATTAGATTAATTTACAAATGATACTGTACTGCTTATGTCAGTAACCGTAGAATATGTATAATTTGAAAATTCTTGACATGCGTTAAAATATTTGTACTAAACACTTTCAAACCTACAGGACCCATTTTGTAATCGTAGACATTAACACTAAACTATACAAATCAAAACGTGTACATTGCACGTCCAAAAATCCGTCATTTTAGACTACTGATGTCTTTAATAAGAGGGAAAATGAGCAAAAAAATCTTTTCGATTAGGTTTCTCCCGTGTTAAGTCAATCGAAAAAAAAAATAGCCCTGTTCACTGAATAAAAATTAAAATAATTTAAAGTAAGCACATAATCATAGAAATATTGCAGTTCAACAAATACTACAAAAGCTTTAATGTCATAATAATTCCACGTCTTACGAAAAATAAAACATCACATATTAAACTTTACACGGGAGTGTGGATAATTGAATGATCGGAGGCGGAGCGATATACTTACATCAACTTTGCAAGGTGGGATATGAAGAGGGTGAAGAGAACAGCCTGTGGAGCATTTTGGCATTTCGACATGTCATTATCCCAATATTGGTTGTATCCCAGTCCCCGACGTTCTTTAAGTCAAGTTCTGACTATTGTATTTCTTGACAAAACTGATTTGATATCCTTAAACAAAACAGTGCAGAAAATACTGGAAATACATCACGCGAAGAACAAACCATCAAATATCATAAAAGCAGAGAATCAGAATATGAACACAGAAAATGTACAGTACTGGTCACAAACAAAACTTGGTGATCTAAGGTCCTATGAAAGAGCAAACTTTGCTAAATTAGCTTGAATTTGCATATTTTCACAATTGCAGCTAATTCTGTAAGTGGAATAGTCTGACCTTTTTCTCCCTTACATCTCTGTGAAATCGCGTTCTTCTTAAAATGTGAGTACAAAAATCGCCCATGTCTATCTTGTACTTTGTAAAACATATATATATTATGAAAAGAAAACAATTAAATAACGTGCTTGTCACTTTAATGCAGTGAACCTTCACTAAGAAGGGTTCTTTTAAAACCCGATTAGAACCAAAAGTTATCTACCAACTGATATTTAAATCAGCCAATAAAAACACTTTGACTATTTTAAAATGAAATAATGAAATAAAAGAACAAAATGACAATAACATACGATGGGGAAATACCTTTCTGTAAGTTAAAACTGATCTGGAACAACTGGCATGTCAGTTAACTGCTAGTAGTCCTTTGTTAGTTCATTTATGTAATTGTTTTATTCAGTTCTTTATTTCCATTGTGCTCATACATTTTTGAACTGATTTTAAGTTGTGTTTAACTGTGTAATTCTTTTTTCACAGGGGCCAGATTAGGGAGGGTTGTGATCACGCCAAAGTACTTTAACCCCGCTGTATTGTTTCGCCTGTCCCAAGTCAGGAATTTCTGGCCTCAGTATATCTAGTTTCATTTTCAATTTTAGTTTTTGTATGTTTCTAGAGTTGATAGGGGCAACTCTTTAGCTGTACCTGTGTATAATGATGTTTTCGGGGCAGCTGCAGCCTGCCCTATGATATGAGGATTTCGTTGTCATTCATCCAGAACTAAAACAATAACAGTACCTTTAATGCATGTTGTATCTATACTAATCCATACTTCTTCACACTGCTTCGATGCCCCGCCTGCTACGCAAAACTTCTTTACATTACATGCTCTTTAATTGCCTTCATCAAACGGAAAGTATCTTTTCGACTACTTCACTATTTTCTTCAATGCACAAACCAAAACTACTTCCTTAATTTAGGCACTTTTCTGATCTGGACAATCATAATTCAGATGCATTGACTTGTACCAAATAAACCATGTTTTATGTTTACTGCTGTTCTACTGGGAACATCTTTACCTACTTTTTTTAACTACGAGGACCACTTTTATTCTGATTAACATTGATATGGAGTAGGCATTTCCTTTATCATCGAGTACAATGAGCTACTGACATTATGACATTATAACCCTTTAGTCTTAGGGACAAATTGGGTAGGGGATGTCGGAAGAGATTATTTTTTTCAAATTTTAGAAGCAAGCGAAATTAATATTTTTATTTGAAAATCTACCTTGTAAATAATGGGGAAAATATATTTTTTCCGACGCAATCGGTATAGTTTTGCTTGTTGCCCTTTGACTCTAAAGACGCCCTTCCATGGGAACGCAAGTCACCTGATTCCTGACTAAATAATGCTTAACAAGTGGCGTTCGAAAAAACTGTATCGCAAACTGAAATTTCGTGTCATGCGTTATTTTCCTGAATAACATGTAAACAACTATAGGTAAAATGAACAAATTTTACTGCTTGTTTTATTTAAAAGGAAGTTTTTCAATGAATGGGTACATCTTTTTTCAAAATTACAACCCTATCCCTCTTTTCCCTTCTCTTTAAAAATGGTCGATAACTATGTAATTTTTTTTCAAACTTACAGCCTCATCCACGCAGACTTTTTGTATCGCGCTAGAACTCTAACAAGTAGGCTTCTGGAACAGGTTATGTTGCTATAAGATTGAAGTCATCACTACAGACGTTTTATGGGATGTAGTGCATTGGGTATATTTAAATTAAAACTTTGGATTAAGTGCTATTTTCATTGGAATTACAGCTTAGGATTAAGTGCAATGATATAACTGGAATTACATGGAGAATATTTTTTTTATTTATCCTTCATTATAATTGTTGTTCTGGATTAAGTGCTATGATTTGCAGCACTGATTTGAGTGTTTCATGTGAAAATAAGATTTTCAATGGATTTATATTTATGGATTAAGTGCATTAAATGTCATCAGAACTATATATACATGTACATTTATATCGTAAAAAATACAAAAAAATGTGCAAGAAATTTATAAAAAATTGAGCTATAGTTTTAGTCGATATTTTTGAAGGAATATATTTCAATGCATATATTTTAAATGAATAAAGGCAGTATTCAATGGATTAAGATTTGAGATGGGACAATTGAAATAAATAGCAACTAAACAATGTAACTTAAGTATATTGATGTTCTTTAACTTGCTATTTCATATTTGCTATCAACTTCGTGGCCTGTGAATTTATAAAATTTTTTTTGGAAAAAGTATATAAAATATTCACCTTTAGTTTTCCGCATTATTATTTTCCTTATGTTAGCAAATGCAAAGGATGTATTCAACATATTCCTGTCAACTGCTAAATGCAATAACTAAACAACAAATAATCAAAAATAAAAAAAAGCCACAAAGTTCCTCCAAAACACATTGTAGAAAATGGCTGACTTACACCTGTCCAGGTAAATTTTCATGGTTGAGTGGCTACATATCCATTAACTCTAACAATAGCAACTGGTCGGTTTAAATGCCCCAATAGCTTTGTCAATCCTTTGTTTTGTTCAGCAGATTGGTAACAAAAGAGTGTCATGGTTGTAGGAAAGTCACTGTAACAAGTGTATGATTTTGAAAACGACCTGAAATAACGTCATGTAACACCATTAATTAAAACAATTTCTTGATATGGAATACAGTGACATTCACTTCTCCATTTCTGCTTCATGTCTATTCAACTGTAGGTTAATCCAAATATTTGTATTGAACTTTACTCATGAAATGGGACTTGCTTACTTACTTACTGCCCTTTACGCCACTGGCATGTAGGGCAGCAACGAAGTTCCTCCACTCTTGTCTATCATTGGCAAGTTTCTGTAATGTGCCCCAAGTCTTCTTATGTTCTTTGACTTCTGCTTCAATGGTGCGTCTCCAGGTGATCTTTGGGCGTCCTCTCCTGCGTTTTCCCTCAGGTGTGCAGAATAGGGCTGTTTTTGTGTTGGGTCTTTTCGCAGGACATGTCCTAACCACTTCCATTTCGTTTCATAATGATGGTGGTCATGTCTTCTTGTTGGCATCTATTAAGGAGGTCCTGATTACTGATCTTAGGCCAAAATATTCTTAGGATCCTCCTCAGACTCCTGGTGTGAAAGGTTGAGAGTTTGTGTTGGTCTAACTCTGTTATCATCCAGCACTCTGACCCACAAAGCAGGATAGGCAAGACGCAACTGTTATACAATTTTTCGTTTGGTGCGGATAGTGTACTGTCCTGATCTCCCGACAGGTTGCAAGCTATTAAATGCTCCTCTTGCTTTTGAGAGCCTAAGGTGGATGTCGCTCTCCGCACCTCCCTCAGTTGTAACTATACTACCGAGGTATGTAAATTTGTTGGTAAAAGGTAGACATTGTTCGTGCAGCTTGATAGGTGTTGGTGTGTTTACATTCAACATCATAACCTCGGTTTTCTTTTTGTTGATGTTTAGCCCAATTTGTCCTGCAAAATTCTGAAGTTTCATGGTCTTTTCTTGTATGTGTTGGTGGGTGTGAGAAAGCAAAGCTATGTCATCGGCAAAGTCTAGATCTTCCAAGATGGAGAAGGTATTCCATCTGATGCCTCTTGGTGTATCTTTCGTTGTTTGTCGCATCACCCAATCAATGGCTATGATGAAAAGTGTCGATGACATAACACAGCCTTGATGGACTCCAGTTTTTTACATTGAAATACATGTCGCTGTTGTTTCCGACTCTGCATCTGAAGTTCGTGTAGAAACTTTTGATGACGTCTATAAGTTGTTGTGGTATTCCGTATGATCTAATTATTTTTATTATAATGTATGCTATCAAAAGCTTTTTCAAAATCTATAAAGTTAATATAGAATTGTCTCTGCCATTCAGTGCTCTGCTCAACAATATTGCGTAGCGTGAAAATTTGGTTGATGCAGACTCTACCTGGTCTAAATCCAGCTTGTTCTTTTCTCAATAGTTCATCTACAGATCTTCCAATTCTTTTGATGACAACTTTGGCTAGTATCTTACTTGGGATAGAAATCAAAGTAATACCTCGCCAGTTATTACAATCATTTAATGACCCTTTCTTTGGTAATTTTATGATGTTTCCTTTGTTCCACTCATCTGGTACTTTTGTCTTATTCCAGATATCTTGGAAGATGGGATGGAGAATTTTTGCGGATAGGTATGGATCGTTTTTAAAGAGTTCTGCATTGAGATTATCACTCCCTGGTGCTTTGCCACTTTTCAGACTTTTGATTGCTGTTATGATTTCAGATATTTCTGGTGGTTCTATATCTATGTCAAGCTCTACTTCTGCATCTTTAATTTCCGGTTCTTGAGAAGGTGGTGGCCTGTTAAGTAACTCTTCAAAATGTTCTGTCCACCTTTTTTCTTGAGCCCTTTCTGAGGTTAATATGTTACCCTGTTTGTCTTTGACAGGTAAATTTGAAGATGATCTATTCTTCCCACATATAGTTCTTGTAATTTTGTATAATTTACTCTGTTCTCCTTTCTGTGCTGCTTCTTCCGCATTATTTGCTAGCTCTTCCATAAAATTCCGTTTGTCTGTTCGAACTAGTTTCTTAACTTCTTTTTGTATTGAGCTGTATTCTTGTTTGAGTCTTTCTTTTAGCCGAGGTGATTTGGTCTTATCTCTTTTGGCATTAATCTTTCTTCTATTATTTATTGTTTTCCAAGTTTCAGGTGTTATCCAGTCCTTATGTTTTTGCTTTTGTCGCAAACCTAAACACTCTTTGCTTGTTTTTGTATATATGTCGGTTATTTTGTTCCATTTTTCATCAATATCATCCACAATATCTTCCAAGATATTTAACGCTTCATGGCGATTCTTGAGTGTTATTGAAAAGTCATTTTTTACCTTCAAGATGTTAAGGTTTTCTGTATCATAACGAGTGGTTGTAACTTTCTTTCCAGCTGCTCTGAGCTTGAGTCTGATATTTGCTGTAACAAGTTGATGGTCACTTTCTACGTCAGCTCCTCTTTTGACTCTTACATCTAGCAAAGATCGTCTCCACATTCCATTTATCATGATGTAGTCAATTTGATTGCTGTCTCTTAAGTTTGGTGAATACCACGTTAACTTGTGGATATCCTTATGAGGGAATAGTGTGCCTCCAATGACATAGTTGTTGATGTTGCAGAAGTCAGTTAATCTTTCACCATTTTCATTCATACTACCACATCCATGTGTACCCATAGTTCTTTCAAAGTTCAAGTTGTGATTGCCTACTTTTGCATTCAAGTCGCCCATGATTATTTTGATGTTATGATGTGGGGTTTGATCTAACTCTTGTTGAAGTTGCTCATAGAATGCATCTTTGTCTTCATCGCTGGCAACATTTATTGGAGCATAGCTCTGAAGTAGCGTCATATTAACTTGTTTGCCCTTCAGTCTAGCCATGATCAATCTGTTGCTGACTGGTTTCCATTCCATCAGGGTTCTGTCTACTCCTTTCTTTAGAATGATGGCTACTCCCTCCTGATGTTTCCCATCTTCTCTTCCTGAGTATAGTACTGTTTCGCCTGTTGTTGTTTTTATCTTTCCAGATCCTGTCCATCTACTTTCACTGACACCTAAAATTTGTAGTTTGTACCGTTGCTTCTCAGCTGTTATCTGTGCGAGCTTGCTTGTTGCATACATCGTTCTCACGTTCCAACACCCGATGGTTTTTACCATGTTGAGGGCCTCCCTAGTCATGTTGGTAGTCTCCTGTCGGCTTTTTCTACCTACAGTCATTAAAGCTCCACTGTTGGTGCGGTGGGGGCTCTCCTCCACAGTTGTAGATTTTTTCTTCGTTGCTGTTTCCGTAACATATCTTTTTTACAAGTTAGGGTTGTTAGCCCTAAGCTTAACCCCCATAACTTGGAGGACCAGTAGATTTTCTGTAGGGTGATCCTTCCCTTAGATGGATGCATCACCATGCTAACGAGTACCATCTTTACGGATTTTCTGTCTGGGTTTTCTCCCATAGCCTTTGACGGTCCAAAGCCTCCTACAAAGCAGTAGTGTGATGCTATTTAACCCATAGCTGGATAAAGGTTGATGAGTGCAAGGGCGTATCCACACGCCGATGGGCCTACACACTGCATCTCTAGGGTCCTTGATACTCCGAGATCCTCTACAGTTTAGCCTCGGATACTAGACCCTAGTTACCGTGTGCTGTCACGAGGAGGCACTGTAGAGGTCTTAGACTGGTAGAGGCTTTGTACTGACAAGAAAGACTTACGCACTCGGCTTCCTTTTTCACCTACAAGTAGGCTAGTCAGCGGCAGTAGTAGAGTCTTCGACTCCCCCTGCACTAGGCGCATATCCAATCCCTGTGATAATAATCACTAGCACACCATGAAATGGGAATGACAGCTTAAATGTTATGAGAGTTATTAGATAGTAACCTTAGGAAATATACAAAAATCATGTTAATTACTAAGCCTTTGAACGAAAATCCCACAGATTAATCCCTTTGAATTAAGTGACATTTCTAAGCAGCGGAAGTGATTTACGATGAAAGGCATGGGAAAACAATTGTTTTTCGAAATGTATGACGTATAGGGTAATTTGTCATCTACGGCTGAAACTCATTTTGATTATTACATACAATAGGAAATGAATTGCTAAATCCCTTGCATCCTAAATCTTCACACAACAACATAGTTTTTTTTATATCTGCCACTTCCAAGTAAATCTTCACATCAATCATAAAAAAATGGGTCTGATGTACCATAGTCCTCAACCCCGCATGGGGAAGGATTGGGATGGATATTATTATTAAGTTATTTTGGGTTTAAACTTGCCTGGAGATGGTATATAAGTTAACTGATTTATTTCTGTTAAAGCTAGGGTCTAACACCTATTTGAACTAATTTTTAAGGTATTGTTAAATATGTAATGTTTTTTCCACAGTAGCCAGATTGGAAAGAGTAATCAAGGGAACCAAGACACTAGCGAAAAGCAAAAAAATGTAATCCAGGGACAAAGACCAGACATGGAAAGCAGACAAACACGACAAAGAATATAAAGCAACTAAAATAATATATACAAAGTAACAAAAGTAAAGGAGCAAACTCGGACTCAACTAAAAACTTTTAAAGAATTGATCAGGTGCACCGGAAGGGAAGTGTTCTCTGATTTTCCAAAAACACCCGCTAAGTGCTAATAAAAAGTCAAGTCCGGGATAGAGGAAAGAGGTGAGGGAAGGTATGACACGTTGAACAAATCATTTTTCATGGTGCAGATGGATACACTGTAACGATCCACGAGTTCATAATGACGACCATTAAACTTCTGTAGTGACTTTAATCTTGCAGCAACTAAACCTTGTTCCAGAAGCCTAATTGTAAGAGGGGAAATGTTGTAATCATACCGAAATGCTAAAGACCCGTCGCATTTCTTGCGCCTGTCCCAAGTCAGAAATTTCTGATTTCTGTATGTATTGTTTCGTTTTCGCTTTTAGTTTACGTTTATGTTTCATGAGTATATAAGGGCAAATTTTCGATGTACCCGTGTATACTTTTTCCTTTTCTTTTTTTTTGGGTGGTGGGGGGGGGGGCATCAGCAGCCCGTCTTTTGGTGTGAGGGTTTCCTCGTTGTTCATTAAAGACACATGGGTGGCTGATGTTTTCATCCCGGTAGAATTGTCATCTTATTGACATATTCTCCACTTCAATTTTCGTTATAATTACCAATGAATTAAAACAGCAGCACGCTTTTTGAACCTTTTCCAATAATTGAAGCGAATGTTGTTGTGTTAAACACAGATTGTTATCTCCATAAGGCTTTTAAGTACAATCATCCTTAAAGAGTAATCAAGGAAACCAAGGTTCGAGCGGTAATCAAAAGAATGTAATGCTGGGAGCATGGACCAGGTGCATCAGTAGGGTAAGCTCCTCTGCTTTTCTAGAAACACCCGCCAAGTTGCTCATAAAAAGTCAAGTCCGGGGTAGACGAAAGAGGAAAAGAAAACCATGACACGATGAACAAATCAATCTTCATGAGGCAGATTGATACACAGTAACAATGCACGAGCCCCACGATGACGACAACAGAACCTCTGCAGCGACGACCCCAATCCTGCATCCACAAAATCCCGCCCCAGAAGCCCACTTGTTATAAGTCTAGCGCAATACAAAAAGTCTACGTAGTTGCGGCAAGCTATGACATAACGCATAGGTTGTGATATGAACACATACGCATGTGCTGAAGGGATGTTGCCACAGATTAAAGGAAAGTTGACAATTCTGAATGAGAAGTCATTACGCTTGTCGTAAAGTTTGTTTAACAGTTTATCCTTACCATCGATTTCTAAGTGTAGGTCAAGATATGAGGCTGACTTCACAGCGTCTGTACTATAATTTATCATAAGTTCTTTGGAGTATATGCGAAGTATCAAATCTCGGGCTTAGGATTGTATATAGATAACGCGTCTCCTATACAGCGGAAACTGAGATTGGAGGATCTAGCTAAACGATATTTAAAAAAAAACGAATACCAATAGATGAATTATATAAATTGAACTTAATATTACAACTTTACAAAAACATGAACATTTTGGATTATATTCATTAAGACTTTGATAAATGATAAATTCGACAGGGTATCGTTTAGCATCATGAGCTTCTGATTTTATCAATGTTAAAGTTTTTATAGCATCTTTTAGTGTTAGTCAATTAAGTTTAAAGAGCAAAATATCGCTAGGCACGTTTTTGTTTTACTGGTTTAAAAAGGGGTTTTCAAATATACCAAAGAAAATGTTTTCAAAATGCTCGAAATTTTTTTATAGAATACATATTTGTTCAGTGTGGTGGACGCGTTTTTCAACAAACGGTCGGCATTCCAATGTGAACAAATTATGCTTCTCGACATGTTAACCTATTCCTTTACTCTTATGAGGCTGACTTCATAACCGATCTGATCCAGAAGAAAGGAACATCGTTAATCTTGATATTTTAATCTTATTTTCCGCTACGTAGATGATGCATTATCGTTAAACAATCTTAGTTTCAGGTATTTGATACATTGCATCTACCCCATAGATTTTGAGATAAAGGATGCTACAGACACTATGAAGTCAACCTCATATTTTTAACTAAACGTAAACATTGATGGTAAAGGAAAATCAAATACCAAACTGTACAACAAACACTATGACTTTTCATTCCGTTTTGTCAACTTTCTTTTCACCTGTAGCAATATACCTTCAGCACATATGTATGGAGTTCTCATATCTTCATATTCATAACTTATACGTTATGCCGGAGCTTGCCGTATCTACTTTCCGTATCGCGCTATACATCGTACAATTAGGATTCTGAAACAGGGTTATGTTACGAGATTGAAGTTATCACTACAGAAGGTTTATGGTCGTCATCATGAACTCGTGAATCGTTACGGTGTACATGTGTATCCACATTGACAACGCAAACTTATTTGTTCTACTTGTTTTTCATAGTTTTTACATAGTTTTCCTTCCCTTTTTCGTCTACCCTAGACTTGACTCTCTATGAAAAACTGGGTGGGTGTTTCTAGAAAAGCAGAGAACGCGAAACCTACTGGTGCACCTGGTCCATTCTCCAAGCTTTTAGTGGAGTCCTAGTTGCTCCTTTACTTTGTTATTTTGTATGTATTTTTCTTTTTTGGTTACTTTATATTGTTTGTTGTGTATGTCTGTTTTCAGTGACTGGTCTTTGTCCCTGGATTACATTTTTTTGATTCCCGCTACAGTATTGGTCCCATTGATTATTCTTTTATAATATACAGATTAGTGCGTGCTTGTTAAACAAGATTGTTCGCTTAATCCTTTATAATTTTGTTTGATTTGTGTCACTAGTACAATATCTAATCAAATCAGGTAGTTGCCATAATTTATGTATTTAAGGAATGACTTCGATATAGTTTCGGTCTATGAAGAAATAAACTCGATCACGTGGTGCACACTAAATGACCTGTTTTTTTTTGTAGACATTAGATATCTATAAGTGCATGTTTTAGTTTAAATTGATTTTTCAACATATTTTGCGTCCCAGGAACCTGTATTAAATGGCATTTGTAAATAGTAGTGTTTTACAATGACAGGCATGTAGTTCATGGGGAAAAAGCTTCCTTCGTGGTGTGTTTGCTATGATGTATATGGCAATCCATCATCTACGGCTGAAACTCCCTTTGATTACTATATACCATAGGAAATTAAAATGCTAACAACTTTGCTTCCGAAAATTGTATACAATTAATAAACTTCAGATAAGTTTAACAATCTAACGTACGCTACCACAAATACCACCAAAGCTAAAGTTAGGGGCGCACTTTGAATTACAATTAACGCAGTACCTTGTTCAATTAATAAAGAATAGTAGATGGGATAAGAAAAGTGTGCAATTTTGAAAAAAAAATTTCATCCACTTGGTTTGATTCCAATAGTTGTGAATTTCATCACGTATCTAGATGTGTAGGTTGATGCTGCATAGGACGAACATTAACTGTGAATGGTTGAGATGTATACAACTTTAGGAGAACAGTATATATATGACCCCAATACAATATATTATTACACAACATTCAAATAAATTGATAATCTTAATATCACATGGCTTTAAAACACTGAACGGTAAAATATGAATAGAATCATCGCCAAAAACAACAAGAAAAGTATTTTCGCGATAGGTTCAGAAAGGTTCGGAACAAATCTAGAAATGCTTGTCTTTATCCTTTCCTTGAACGATTTGTCTTCATTGTTAACATCCATTGTCAGTACCTAAAATACAGATAAAATAGAGTGTCTTTACATGTCTATAATCAAATATCAACGGGTTTGCTACACCGAGAAAGAAAATACATAAATATAACCTACTTCGTCTTTAATGAACAGATGTAGCAGTGATTCTTATGGTACAGAGGGTCTGCTTATTGGGAGGGGTCAGGTTTTTTTGTTTTTTGTTTTTGTTTTTTTGGTTCTTTTTTTTTGTTTTTATATATAAATGTTAAGTGCAGTATGACAGTTGCGCCGTAACTATGAATATAAATATTATTAAGTATGAAAACCACTGTACACAGCCCTTAACTTTAGAAACCTCAATGCATATATGTCGTGGAATTGAAGACCACCAATTTTTCATAATTAAAAAACACACGGAAATGAATCGTACGATTTAAAAGCAATTTTCGACATGTCTGAATACTAATTCTGATTAATAAAATCGTTTGTAAATGCCATCCTTGAGCGTCCTTTATGAATGAGTTATCAACGGAATCAATATTTGAACGCTTATTAAAATAAGATATTTTCAAAGTATGAAGACTAGACAAGGAGAGAATAATCAATGGAACCAGGATTCTTGAATGAATCAGTTTTCATGGTGCAGATGGAAACACCGAAACGATCCACGAGTTCATGACGACGACCATAAAACTTCTGTAGTGATTACTCCAATCATGTAGCAACATAATCCAGTTTCAGACAGGTAGAACGTATGAGTTGTGATATGAAAATATGTGCTAAAGGATCTGGTTACACCTAACCAAAACAACTCGTACAAAGAAACATAAGATAAAGCAACCCGAACTCCACACAAAAAGCACTGATAAATGTTATATCCTAGCTTAGTAGAAAACCGTTAACTGACTAAACTTGATAGTTAATTTCGTAGTGAAAGAAAGATAATCATGGTCTTTTTCATTGAACAGGCAATAACTGGTAATGTTCGTATGTTACGTCGCAAAATGGTAAGTTTTGGATAGAGCATTGATTATGAAATATTATTATTATTGTTAGAGGATTTACCGACTTAACAAATAAAGCCTAAAAACGCTTAAAAACCCTTTTGTCTGTGAACACATTTCAATTAACAATAAGATATAGGACTTCACACGACAACGCTAGTATTTTAAAATTTTAATGACATTAATTTACTTACCTGACGCATTAATCGCAAAACTGGGACATCCAACGACGGGATTATCGTCTCTTGGTAGGTCATGTTTTTATCAACCTCCGGGCAATAATTCTTCACTTTGGCAAATCTTTCCAATGGAATACCTAGCGATCTCCTAAAAGCTATTTCCTTCTGTTTTACTTTGGGGTTTTTAGATTTGTACTTGTCACATTGTGTCAGAACTCCATACAATGTTATATCTGCGGAGAATTAATGAAATGATAAGCTAAACCACATTGTCTGGTAAAATATATTCATTAACACAAGGACTTGTAAGTTTTATTTGCGTTTTTATTGAGTGTCGTTGATCCCCCCGAAACCAATGTTTTTAGATAATTTAATATTTTTACATATTAAGAACCTTTCATCAGTTACATTAATGCTGTATTGATAGTTAAAACGTCTTGAAATGTGTGTTGCTTCATATGTGTCCATAAATACATATTATTCTGCTCCTTTTGTACGAGTAATGGACAGAAAAAGTTATGAACAGCGCTTTGTTTTTTTTTTCTTTCTAAAGTGTAAAAATCATATAGTGGCCGAGTGGTCTAGGGCGCTGGACTTACTGCAGGCGGTGTTGCCATAGATGTCACAGCGGTACGAGTTCGAGTCCCGCGGAGGGAACGACAAAAATTTGCTTCGCAAATTTGACAGTTCTAACATCGATGGGAATTTTTCAGACATCATGTATCTTAGGTGATGTATAGTGGCGATGGATTTTTGTCAAATAAATTCATCACATTTACATTTATACTATTTTTATATTGGCTTGAAAGGTTTCCTATACTTTTGATGTTGTCATTGCATCCGTAAGGTATTGCAGTACCTAGTCTGCGTATCCAGTACTCCTCTCTTTCCTTACGATAGTTTTTACTTAGAACGGGACTGTTTGTAGGATGGTAAAGTTTACGTAAATCTTCCCTGTATCAATTTGATCCAATGGAGCATTCTGAGAAAAAACCTCTATTTTTCACACAAAAAAAAAAAACAAAACAAAACAAAACAACAAAAGTGTAAACATTGTACACATGTAATATTCAGGGCAAGCAGACATTAATTTCCATGAAATAGATGTAATTTCTTCAAATTTGATTACTTATGATAGTTCATGTTGTGGTCCAGCTAAATACCAACATCAATAATCATAAAATATCAAAGTTTTCATTAAAATCCGGTTATTATTTTATAATATTATACTTCATACAAAAATAATTTATGTATTAGTTTGGTCTAATCCTATTTTGCTCTTAAGTATTGATCAGTAGTTATGATATATCCCCACGATATATCACCATCATCATGGTATATCCGTACGCGCATCCTTTCATTCTCAATTAAGTAGCTGTCTTTATCAAAATCAGGCAGAAGGTGATTCATGCAAGCCAAAAACCCACCGATTTCACTTTAATATCTTATTCAGAATCAGCTACAGATCACATAAACAATCTTTTATTTTATTTGGGTGTTGGGCATTTGAGATAAAGTTTAAATAGATTGTACATGAAATTAGCACTTTTCAAGAGTTATCGTTCTTGATTTTGTTTGATTTCTTTGATTTTAGTGGGAGATAAATATATGATTTCCTCAAAAGTACTGATCTGAATACGGGAAAGACAACTGTTCCATAAAAATATAGCATATGTAGATCGAAAAAGCATTGTTTGTTCGGTGGGTTATTCTTCACCATGAATCACTTTAATATTGGCAGTGTCTGAATTTTATTTGGACTGGTACTTAAGAAGAATGAATAGTGGAAATATTTCCAGTATTCGTTTTTTTATAATTAGTGTACATTTTTGTTATTTTGCTATTGATGATTTATTTAAATGTAAAACACTGAAAATTATATCTGAAGTATTGCAACAATTACACTTGAGTTACTAAAAGGTTATGCACATGTGCGTAAAAGTGTGATGTATTAAAAACGATATTCAGTATAATTGAACACATATTGTCTGCAACAGAGGGTAATACACCAAGTAACATACTCAGAATATATCAACTACGTCTATTAATTCGTGTGTTACTTTGGTGTATCACCGTCTACTACCGTCTATTATGTGTATTGCTTGCACTGCACTATATATCTAGGTTTCAGAACATGTTCATGTCCAAACAACGATATTGTCCTGGTTAAGCTATAGATTTATATAAAATAATTAACACTTATTATGTTGTTTGCAAAATAAATAAGTATTAACATGTCATTAAACCAAGCCTATGGGTAATTAACAGTATTCAGTAATGTTTAGCAAAATTTCAGGGCTTTTCTATACACATTAGTGAAATTATAAATGAAATTATGTTTTCTTGTAATGTCCTAGATTTTGACTTCAGCAGAACCTTAAGGTGGTACGTTTCTAATATCAAATGTTTTGATTAGCTTACCACGTTCTCTGTTTGTAACATCAGTGACCGCTTCGAACAAGTTTTTCGGTAATGAATGTTCTGGATTAGCTGAACAAACAACTATAACCTTATTAACTCTATGATTGTCTTTCCTGTTGGGAAGAGCAAACAGGTCAAAAAATTCGTCCAAAACGGTTCTGCTTCTGTAAACGGGTACTACGCCGAAATACTTTTCACCGAAATATTTCTCCCTCAAAGCGTTTAATCCGTATGTTTGGGCATATTTAATAACTGAGGACAGCTCTTCCCCATCCTTAAGTTTTCCGCTAAGTACTAAATTCAGCAACTCTTTACTGACAGAACTGTCTTCGTCTTCAAAACCAATCATATCCAAAAACGTTGGCATCAGGTAGTCGTCCTGATCTTTGTAGTAGTCCTTTTTTTCGAAGCTGAAAATTATATCTGAATATATCATAAATGCCTTGTATAAAAACGATCCTAAAAGAAAGAATTACATCCAGTTGCCTAACAAAAATTCAAACAAGGGTCATAAAACACTTCAGATTGAGAAAACCCAGTTAAGATTTGATTGAAAATTAAAAACTTTTTTATGGTACTTATAAACTAAACAAAATTGTGTTCGTTACAATACCTTGGCTATTAGAGAATAGATCATTTGGAAATTGTATCAAAATCATACAACAAAAGGAAGGATATTTTGGAGAACCATTTATAAATTAAAGGCCAATTTGATCAATGTCAAAATTATAAATTCAACACTAAACTGTATCCAAATTGAATGGTATGTCCAATTTGTCAAAACTGATCCGGGTTCGACCTCTACAGTCATATCAAGGTGCGTACTGTGCATCATTTTGTATATTCTTGTCACGTGCTTTGCATACCCT
This sequence comes from Perna viridis, assembly GCA_037379345.1. Lineage (NCBI taxonomy): Eukaryota > Metazoa > Mollusca > Bivalvia > Mytilida > Mytilidae > Perna > Perna viridis. Next base: position 5,181,998 of record CM074520.1, read on the forward strand.
GGCACATGAAGTAACGAGGACATATGTGATACCCTCCGAAAAATTGCATGTCCGTCCATCCATCGTCAGTATCCAGATTATAACTTTAAACTTATGAAAATGTTTGTTTCTGGCTCCCTTTTACTCTGATTTTTTAACCTTTCTTATCTCAACACCGAAAGTCAACCCTCATATTTCTTTCGCTGTATATTACCATGTGGTACAATATCCATTTACGATAAAGTTGTGAAAATGTTTAGGTCTCTAGCTTCTTTTGGCCCCTGATTCCTAAGCAGCTTAAGTCACAACGCCAAGCATCAATCCTATCTCGGTCTTTTTTTAGAATTAATTTATATGGTATTTATTTTTGATACAGTTCCAAGGAGATCCATTCTTTTATAATCAAGTTACTGTCTGAACATTAAGAATGAGCTCTTTCTGGTAACTGTAAGGCCTCTTATTCTTAACCGATTCAAGTAACAACCTCAAAAATCAAGACAGCGGATTGCTTGGATCGTTTTGATTGGGTTATTACACAATGCATACTTATACACGATCCATACACTTATTGGGTTATTACACAATGCATACTTATACACGATCCATACACTTATTGGGTTATTACACAATGCATACTTATACACGATCCATACTCTAGTTGTTGTCTAGAAACGACAATGAAGATCGACAAGTTTATGCTTTTCACTCTATTCTTTTTCTTTTGGAAAAGGGGAGGATGATTCATTTTGATCGTTCAAAAAAAAAAAAAACTTTTGAAAATCAATTGTTGTTTTACCTATATTTAATTGTAGCAAATACTTCTCAACAGCATCGATTTCATAATTCACAAAAATTTTACTGTTCAATAAGAATGTGAGGAATTATTAAGAATCAAAAGTTATTTGTTAATTTAAATGTAAAGATAATTTTGACGACTTTGTAAATGTAAAATACTAATGTATTTGAGTATTATTTATTCTATATGAAACTTTCTACCTTTTGAACTTTATGGTGTATTGCTTCCCACGGTTACCGAAATCTCCATATTTTGCATGTTCTTCCCAATGGTCGTTGCTGAATGCTGCAAAAACTGTGTTCAGAAATGACGATTTTCCACAACCAGGTGGACCTATGACTGCAATAACTTGGGGTTGTCTGCCCGTGTTTTTCCTCCCGACTTTTCCTTTGCAATTCCAAAGCAGCTCTTGTTTCCGATCAAAATGTTTATCCTTTCTTGGGTCCCTTGCTATGTATACATCATTATCATCGGAATCGCTGTCCGACGAATAAGGCTCCCATGTGTCACCCATTGACTAAGACTTGCTGTATTATTAATCAAATAAAAAGAAATATCATTTGCAACACCACAGGAGTTAAAAGCTACTACAAACTCTTAAATGTTACCCTATACATGATATTAAATACATATCCTGTATTGTGTAATGTCAAGTAATCCTACAGTTTATTGATTAAATCGATGACAGCATACAAATAGATCTATCATATAGTGCATGAAGCCTCCTCATGAATATTCAGCAACTTCTAGTTTTGTTACTTTAAAATGCACTTTTACATTTTACATGTAATCAGAATGATTAAAATGTATACGTCAATGTTATATATTATTTCAGTGGCTAATTTTAGAATACATAGTTAATGTATGTTTACGTGGTATCACATTCTTACGACATCAATCAATGTGTCCTTGTTTTAAATTACAGTCGAAATTCTAATAATATATTTAATGTGTGTATCGATTGATTCTTGGATTGATAAATAAATGTAGAAATGGTTTGATATGTTAACAATTACAATGAGTTCTTACTTCGTTTGAACTGCTACCTCAGCTATCAAAATAAACGTAGATTCTTTGTACTTCCGGTTTAAATTCCTTTTCGGAAATTCACGTGATCATACAAAAAACGATGCCTTAAAATAGAATGATTGCTTATCTATAAAGTATCTATGGCGTGTATAATCAGGTAGGGTTGGCAGCGGCGGCATATACACTCACAAAAAAACCACAAACAAACATACAAAACAAACAAAGAAAGAACAACAATAATATGATTATCATAATCGGTAAGTGTTTGAGTTGAATTCTTGGTCAAATCAAGTTGTTCTTAATTTGGTAATTTATCGAAAATCTTATCCATACCCCTTGAGTATCACAAAACAAAATGATAAAAAAATGGTAAAAATAAAATGAAGTTCATAAAAAAAAATATATATATATATTTTTGTTATTTTTTGCCATTATTATAAAATTTTTAATCATGATACAAGCGCAGCAGACAACTCAGATATTGTGGACAAACATCCGATATAGACAAAATTAGACCAAGGCAACAACAATCACCACAAAAGGTACCAGTATCGTATTGCATATCCCTGAGCAGGTGTACGTCAAAACATGGATGCTATAAAATATAGTGCATTTTCTTTTTGCCTCTCTACAAACTAATATTTTGTCAAAAGATATGAACAATGACTTATAAAATAGAGCAAACATCACACTGTAAGATGAAGAAATTTTTTAAAAGAAAATCTGACATAATATCATAAAAATGTTCCCCTTAAAAGGAAGTGAAAGTAGGGAAAATGGCTATTTATAGTTTGAGACTACTTTTCTGTCCGATCGTCGTGGACTCACCCTATTTTCTTTGCGGGAAATTATTTTTTCACATGTCCTTAGAAATGCTACATAAGTGAAAGTTTTATTGAATCAATTTACATATTTTTTTAAAAACCCTAAAAATATGCACTTCACTATAGAAGTCTATGGGAAAATTAATACGATACTGAGACCTAGTAAGCCAGTTTTTCAAGTAAAGTTGGATATTCAGCAAGTGGTCTTAACCAGCTGAAAAAGTAGTACCCTAATGCAGGTAACACTTTTAAGATGAATTAGCCAACTTTTGAACCTGACTTGTTATGGTAGCTCTGGTTTTTTGCATTTATGGTTAATCTTTACCAAATTTGGAAATGCATTTTGTTTTCATGAATTTGTATAATATCAGTTCAATAAAATTATTATCTTGACTGTTTATGATGAGCATATCTATATTCATGTAACCTAAAGCAAGTAATACTCCTGCATAAAGGATAGTTTTCAAGTTACAACACATTTTAAGTATGTGATTAGGACTTGAAAATAGTCATTTTCCATACATTGCCTCTTATATATGAAAAAATGAATATTTTTTTTTATTTTTTGTTTTTCTTTCAAATAAATAGCTAAAATGAGTTGCCATAGAACTGTGTGGTTGATTTAAACACAGAAATGTCACAAAAGTCAACAGCCAATTTTTTAGTGGACTTTTTTTAGTGGTTCAAATGGACAGATTCTAATGCGGCAAGAAAAATAAAGGTGTTTTTTTTTATATAAAAACTGATTTTTTTCAAAAAGTATCTAAAGCAGACAGTTATTATTATAATATTTATACCAATAAACTATTTTCCTTGCATCATAGCTATCTGTTTTAAAGAAAAAGTCCTTTTCCTGTCATATTGAGGTCCATTTGTATCTGCCTGGGGTACCAAAATGGCTGAAAATCTGTATTTTCTGCATATGAAAAGCTATATTTTTTTAAAACTATGATATTGGTATAATTTTGTTTGGGTTTATTATAATTGAAATGACCATATCTATAGTTTAAAACAGTTGGTTGTACCGGTCATTATACTTTACTTTAAACAAGAGGCTCCCTTGAGTTAAAGACAAAAAAGGAGGTTCGGATATTAATATTTCCATATATGGAACTCACAAGTGGGGATTAAATAATGATTTGGAACTCATAGTACAGCTCATGTATCTACCATGTCAGAATAAACCACAAATTTGCTTAGTTTGACTAATGCAGCAGCTTTTTATCAAAAGTAATATTTTCTGGCTAACATTGAGATATTAGTCTAATGCCTGGAATAGGGTACCTATATAAAAATTTTAATAGAAAACTCATGTTTATAGCAGGGCAATGATATTCTGAATTTTCAGTATGGAAATGAATACCCTAGCAGAAAAACAAAAACTTTTATGATTATATTGAAATGTTAATTAGTAATAGGTACCCGTATCGTATTGCATATCCCTGAGCAGGTGTACATCAAAACATGGATGCTATAAAAATAGAGTGCATTTTCTTTTTGCCTCTCTACAAACTAATATTTTGTCAAAAAATATGAACAATGACTTATAAAGTGGGCAAACATCACACTGTAAGATGAAGAACTTTTTTTAAAAGAAAATGTAACATAATATCATAAAAATGTTCCACTGAAAAGGTTGGTTTGGTGAGTGCAAAACGAAAGTGAAAGTAGGGAAAATGGCTATTTTGTAGTTTGAGACTACTTTTCTGTCCGATCTTCGTAAACTCACCCTATTTTCTTTGCGGGAAATTATTTTTTCACATGTCCTTAGAAATGCTACATAAGTGAAAGTTTTATTGAATCAATTTACATATTTTTTTAAAAATCCTAAAAATATGCACTTCACTATAGAAGTCTATGGGAAAATTAATACGATACTGAGACCAAAACATGCGTCATTTATCGATAATTTGTCGAACATTTTGTTTTTGATCTTAAACAAAGCAATAAATCGTTAGATTAAAACGCTGCCAACAATTTATTGGAAGAATTAAAAAATTATATCTATCTCGATGAACGTACTAACGCGGTAGCAAGTGTTTTCGTAAATTTTAAAACAAATGAGTTCAATAGAAAATTTTATCATTAATTATAGCCGGACCTGCGTAAGGATATTGGTGTACAACAAATATTGGGGATTTTTAAGTACATTTTATTTACTGTGAAAATACTATTGCTCGTGGGGTACAAATATTCGTGGTTTTCATAGGTAGGCTAAACCACGAGATTTCAACTGATGTGTATACTGAAAACCTAAAAAAACGAATTCAAGAATCCATGGACTTGAATTTCTTCCCTAATCCGCGAAAATTGGTATAACGAATTAAAGTACTTTCACAGTAATTAGATTTGATTAAAACTCAAAACAAAATGTGAAAAGTCAAGCCACTGCGTAGATTCAGGAGTCAAAGTTATGAACATATTGAAGTGTGCTTTGATTAGAACAGAAACATTATCACACACATCCACTTGCGGTTAATGATAAAATAAATTTAACCTCTCCTGAAATGGGTGTATAATCTTTAATTAAAAAGTTAAGTAATTCAAACACTCCATGCAGAGCAAAGTGATTTCAAATTGTAATAAAGAACTCCTATGCCTTAGACATTTTGAGTAGTGTCAGATTAGCTACTTTATTGTGGCTGGAAGCTAGGTGTTATGTTCAATTGGTAGTCAGTCCGGAATCAAAAGGATCATTTATGGTAAAGTATACCAAAAAAGGTAAAATAACGACATTATTAACTCAGACTCATTAAAGACTGAACAGGGGAATGTGTACTGTGGGGTTAAACTAGCTTCAAAATGCCTTTACTATCCACTTTCAATGTAAGTGAACAAATAAACTCACCGTACAATTTCTTCAATTATTCATTCCGTTCTCATTTGTGGATTACCTCACTATAAAACATAATATAAAAAAAAAGAGTCACACAGTTACTGAAAGCTAGATCAGGGCATATTATAGAATGGCAATACCGTCAAAATTATCAGAATTAGACATAATTGGTCACTAATATTATATTCTTCTGGAACAGGATTATGTTGCTACAAGACTGAAGTCATCATTTCAGAAATTTTATGGTCGTCATCATCAACTCGTGGATTGTTACGGTGTAACCATCTGCACCATAAGAACATATCTTTTCAAGGTGTAATTTTTCGTCTCTCCGGACGTACCTTTTTTATGAACATCTCGGTGGGTATTTCTAGAAAATCAGAGGACGCTTACCTTACCGATGCGCTTTGTCCGTGCTCCAAATGTTTAGTGGAGTCCGAGTTCTGCATTTACTTTGGTTACTTTGTGTGTATTATTTTTGTATGTTATTTTTTGTTTGCGTCTGTTGTCCATATCTGGTTTTTGTTCTTGGATTACATCCTATTGATTTCCTCTAAAATCTCGGTTCCTTTGATTACTCTTTAAACTACATTTCAGTTAACTGGATTTGGAGTAGTAACTTAACAGGTGATATTTGATGTAGTGCATAACTTAACATAAACATGACTTAGCTTTTACGTAAGGTTACAATTGCGGGTGGAATATCTGTATTAGTGGATAAAAATATCAAAGAATAGACAATGATTTGAAAGTAAAATGTTTTTCATTAATAAATATAATAAGGGTAGTTGATAAATATATCTGATTTTGTTTGAAAGAATGTGCTTTATGGACTATATGTCCTTTAAAATTGAAAACCTGGGTGAGCAACATCATTTATGTTCTATCTGAAATATGGCTCTACACTATGTCGAATTGTACATCAAAAGTGAATTGGTTTGTCCCATGAAATCTGTAGAGACTTCAGTCAATGTGAAATAGTGGAAAATGTCTGGAAGAAAAGTAATAATCGGCGTAGAACGGGAGAAACTGATTTCTTTTTTAAACAAAAATATAAAGCGTAAACAAATAAAAAATAAATATCGGTTTGCTTTTCATGAACTCAATCTTAACTCGAAATCACTTTTTTAAGGTGCTCTTAAGATATGTTTACTACTTCAATTCCACAATTTTACCGATTTTTAAAGGGTGGGTAAGTTTACTTTTATTAAAAAAACATGTTTAAAAAATCCAAAAATAGCCACCCCCCCCCTAAAAAAAGGAAAAAAAAACTATAATCAGACTCGCTTTTAAACTCGAACTATAACTCGAACGTCAACCCGATCTGGATAAATGGCCAAAAAAAAAAAAAAACAAATAAACAAAACAAAAAACAAAACAAAACAAAACAAAAACAAACAAACAAACACGCATTACAGTTGTAGTAGATAATTCTCGTGACGGATAAGGCCACAAAAGGCTTAAATATCAAATTAAATATTTGTTATGAATTTATATCGTTATTTGCAATATGTAACACTATAAAAAATGTAATACTTGTTAAAATTTTCTGTTAAATATACACTGATGAAATATTTATCTTCAGAAGAGCTATTCAGTTAAAGTTTACAGTATGATTAATATCGACTTTATAAACGTTGACAAACTTGTTATAGTTGTGGTTGCTGTCCTGGGTTTGTGACTGCAATATGAGAGCAACGTAAAAAAGAGGTGTAACTTTACGTTGAATTCTATACTTAGTGAATTTACTTGAAGAGGAACCACATTTTTAATCAAATGTAACGCAAATGTTTAACCTAACTGTTATAACATATTTAAATAAATAAAAGAAGTAAAAGTTGACTAAATTTTACTTTGTAAAATTTGGTACTCAGTGGTGTGGCTTCAGCATCTATAAACTTTGGATTATTAAGATATTGGATTTATTTATTCGCAACCATACTCTGTTTGGGAATTATCATTGTTTGTTTTAATATATTGCTTGAGACATAATTGGGCTATAAGTGTATTATTTTTGGATATACCTGTACCTGTATAACTCAACGCACCCACTTCTACTGGAATGGAAGAGAAAGAACAAGAGCAACAAAGAAATGCTGCAACCGTGGCGAACAACCTGATCAGATTATGGACTATGTAAGTAAAAGCGAGAATAAAGAACAAATATTGTCCACAAGAAAGTCCCGCAGAGAAGGAAAAAAAGCCTCACGTACAAATGAGGATAAATAAATAGAATACTATAAACATAATAATTTTTGTGGTTGCTAATTTTCTCGGATTCTGTCAAGTGAACATTTTCGCGGGTATCAATTTCAGCCGTATAAAAAAAGATAAGCGGTATATAGTGTTCAAATCAATTACGCGGGTGAGATTTTTTGTGCATTTCTTTCCACAGCGAAAATAGCGGAATTATTGCTTTTGCAGTATCAACTTGAAAAAAAATACAACTTGAGTGACAACGTCTTAATCAGAAGCTTGAATTACGAACAAAACAACCTTTACTTGGAATAGCAAAAGTTCAATTACAATCAAAATATGATTTCGTTTAAAATGCCTTCCCAAATTAAATTACAAACGTACAATCAAAGAAAGACTTTCGGATTTAGTTATCGGAATAACGAAGCAGTAGCCTCGCAGGCAAATTGGAGAGACGAAATCAAAATTCCTACTTAAAAGAACTGATAACATGTGAAGTGAAAGATGTCGTAGAGATGTCAAACAAAAGTTTTTACGAATTGTGTAGGGCATTACTTTAACTCATGGATACTTCCCAAAATAATCAACACAAAAAAGAACACATCGAAACATATAGAAGGCTTTGGACAAGAATGGAACAAAATATAAATAAATTTGTAGATTCAAGAGAAGCAGCTGATTGCTTTAAAAAAAAATCTTACTTCGAGCATTACCCGTTGGTCAAGCACGATGGATCAGAAGAAACAGGTGAATGGGAAGCCTTGACAACGCAGCAGATTATATCCATACAATTCAAGGAAGTGGTCTTATAAGACCTGCGGATACTTTCCCAACACAGAACATAAAGGTAAACAACAGAAAAGTAATGTCCGTTTTCATTTCACAAACAAGGCCACTATGCTCGTGACTGTACAAACAAGCAGTAAAAAGAGAACTTGACTTTGAATCTAGTCAGACCGATGTTGGGTAGGGGCATTGATGGAAGTGCTGTTTGTAAAAGGGCCATGAGAATCTTGTTACGGAACTTTTGATCAGAAGGAAAACATTAAATCACTTAAATCACGGTAACGTAAATGTTTTGACAAGTTGAAGAAGAATGAAGGTTAGAGAAGAAGGCATACGGTTGAAAATGTGGAATATGGTAACCTAGATGTTAAACATAGTAATGGTACCGATTAAAAGAAGTTGATACACAATTTAACACTGAACATTTAGTTAAGCTGCAACAAGTTGAGGAGTCCCTGGAAATGCTCAGAATAAAGCCTTAGCTTGTGCTAAAGTGGCAGAAGACAAGAAAGATGCCTTTGAGATAAATTGTGACAATGACATTTTGGTCGGAAAGTTGACTAATCATGATGGATTAACGTCTGGTTGTCAATTGGTATTGCCATATGAATTTCTGGGAGTAGCAATGGAGTGAGGGCAAGTATACGCTTCCCAGGTTACTTTGGGGTCAGCACAACTAATGAAAGAATGATCGTATGTTTTTTCCAGGCTAGAATTTATAAAGACATACACATTTATTGCTCAGCGAATGGCCAATAGAACAAGTAACCAATGACGCTCAATTATAACTCCACAAGTGGTTGAAAAAACCTTTTAGGAATATTTCAATGGACAAAGTTGGTGTACATGAACTAACTAAATACATTGTAACTGTTGTGGGGCTAAGCATGTCTGAACTGAAATATGCAAAGCAAATATCCGTTGCTTGATAATCATAATAGGAAATTCAAATTCATTCTATGGACAGAAAAGAAGACTTTAAATTGAAACGTATTTGGATAAAGGGAAAAAACGTGTTTTGACGTACAAATGTATTTTACAATGAAAAGTTAACTACCCTTTTTTTTTTACTGTCACCACGATACAAAATTCTTTGGAGGCTTAGTACAATATATCAACAAACTAGGATGACTAGTAGCCGATGAAATTGCCACGACGATGTTGTATATATTCACTATATTAAGAAAAATTAAGTGTTTTCCACAAACAGAAAATAGATGACATATAAGTACGGAAACGCATTTAACGATAAACTATACCATATGAGGCTTTGTATAATATATATGAAGAGCATGTGATGTACAGAAGCTTAATATTTTGTTGACAGTATACTTTCTCCCCTACGAAGCATTGAAATTAAAATCAAGACTCATCATTTATATGTCATTTGTGTTGTTGATCATAAAAACTGAAGTGTCTAGCAATTAACTATAGTGCGCCTGCGTGTCTGGTTTATATTTATATTTTTGTTCTGACGCAGTTAATATTAGTTTCCCTTTTGAACATTTGGTCCAAAAAGCACCTAGTCATATCAAGGACATGACATCAAATGATTGACTTGATTAATTAAAATGTATACTTTTAAAGCGATTGATAGGTTTTTCCGTTATTTGATTTAAAGAAGACAGTTTGCAATCATATACAAATCATTTCTAAGATTTATTTTTGTAAATCGTCTTTGTTCAAAGTAATTGATTAATCAATAACAATTATGTGTTGACTCGAAGAACAGAGCCATTTTCATGATCATTTCATGATGAACATATTTTCATCTAGATGCAAGTTTGTAAGCTTTACTGATACCATACAGACTCAAATGGAAAGATTTAAGTACACCGGGTATTGAGCAAGAAACTATTTATGGTGCATGTATGTGTAATTTATGTTTTCGAAACATTAGCTAGTGTATCTCATATTTTTCAAAAGTCTCATACAAATTAAACTTACGGGGTAAGACGTCATTAACAAAGTGAAATCATTTTATAGTAAAACAAATCGGACATGCACATGTTAGAGTTCAGTTTATGTTAATACAATATGGCGTGTTTGGATTCATTGATATTGATATTTGGGCTCGTTTTTTCTCAGCATGTATAAGTAAGAACTAATCTTTACTAGACGACATGTGGTATGACCTCTTACGTATGTTATTTTGTTAATTTGTTTGGATGTATACTTACCTGGCGCATTAAACGCAAAACCGGGATATGTAACGATGGTATTTTATGCTAATGGTAACCCAACAATTCAACAACATCCGGGCAATAGTTCGCAACGTTTGCATATCTATCCAATGGAATACCTAGCATTTCCCTAAATTTCCTTTCCCTCTTATTTACGTTCTCGTCTTTTGAATTAAACTTGTCACCTTTTGTCAGAACTCCATATAATTTTATATCTGTGGAATAATAATCAGTAAAACCATGTAAAACGATATAAAAATTAACACCATGTTCAGGCAGAATTATTTGACGTCATTCAAACATCAAACGATTAATTATCCAAAGGCTTTATCCATATTAATTTTGAACCTCGACCCATTTTCATATTTTTAAAAATATTTAACACTTTGCCGTTCGTTCTTTTTAAATCAATGAGTATCATCGGCAAACACTGATACTTTTGTTTCAATTTTACTCCCCTTTTCCCATGATGATTTTAACCCTTGTATTTCATTGTACTCTGGTATGGTACAATGTTGCAAAAATTAGAATTCTAATCAATAGGCATCTTAACCATTTATTTAATTGTGAACTTATTCATTCCAATTTCATAGGAATCATAATGTCTGTCTTTTTGTTTGTTTTTTTAACGGTCCACACGACTTTCAAACGCTACTGCTCCTAAGCGAGTGAAAAATTTTAAAAAGAAATTTTAATAAAATATAACTCATAATGCATAACAAAATGTGCATATACGAATATTGTTATTGTTGTCTCTAAAGAAAGGGAATCTAATTTGAATATTTACATGTTAAACTGCATTGCCATTAAACAGATTGAGGACTATGTGTTTCTTGTTTTATTTCTTTTTTAAGTACATGAATTATCACCATGTCGTGATATGCATGAAAAAAAACGCCTCTTAAGAAACAGTTTTCAATTCATGGATTTAACATGTTGTTTCTTTAAAATAAAACTTCATTAAGATCGGGGTCCATATATTTCTAGTTCTTTCAGGGAAAGAATAGTTTTTAGCTGTTCGTCTTTTTCTGGTCAAACCTGTCTCATTCAAAAAGACAGGAATTCGTAAATGATATTTGGATATACATGTATAAGATATTCCAACTGATAATATGTAGTAAAAAAAAGTTTCCTACACTTACCTTTTTCCAATTTTAATCGCCTAAAGATGTTCTCATTGCATACAATTAAGTTGAATGTATTAAGCGCACCTTGCTTGAATTGTTAAAAAAGCTCGGCACAGTTTAAGAAAAAGAAAAAAAACATTCGCTGGATTGGATGTGGTCTTTCATGTAATTTGTTAACAACACTATACAAAATCGCCTGTTTAAAATGCCGTCTAAGCTTACCAAGTTCCCTTCTGGAAATTTCGGTAAGGACTGCTAAAAAAGCTGTCTGGTAATCTCGATTCTGGATTAGCAGAACAAACAATGATAACCTAAGTGATTTTAAAATATTTACCTTTAACGTTTTTAGTCCATATTGGGCATATTCTACAATCTTGGAAAGATATTTTCCACCTTTTACTTTTCCGTTCAATATTCAACAATTCTTTACTGCAAGACGTGTCTTTGTCGTCGAAACCAGTCATGTCCAAAAACGTTGGCATTAGGTAGCCGTTCCGATCTCTGTAGTAATCCTTCTTTCTGAAGCTAAAAATAATGCAGTACAATGCTTTTCTAAAGGGAAATCAATACAATCAGGATAAAAACTGTAAGAAAAAAGATGATAACCCAGTGATATCGAGTAGACAATGTATATAAACACAAATAACTTATAAATAAGCAAAATAACAGGAAAATCAACATGCAAATAGAAACAAAAGTTTACAAACAAATCTGGAGCGCATAATAAAATAGGAGTATTGACTAGGTGCACTGATAAAGCTTTTGTCTTTTCTAAAAACATCCCCCGATAGTTTCATACAATGTCACGCCCGGGGAAATGTTACACGGGAATCAAACTCGTGGTACAGATGATTACACCATTTATACTTTTTGATGAATCATTTGTAATGATGGCTTTAATTTGGCCCCAGATATCCCTGTTCCTAATTGGAAGAAGTTTAGCACGTGTAGTGTCGGAAAGCTATTGGATAACGATGTATGCTATAAAAATTCAATATACAGATGATGGAGATGTTGCAACCGACGAAAGGAAATTTAGCGTCACAAAACGGAATGCCTTCGCAATATTCGTCCATTGTATAGTTTACTCATACATTTTCTGATTCCATCGATCTCTACGATAATGGGAGGATATGAAGCTCATTTAAAATTTACATCACCGTTCGAAGAAAGCAGTTTATTTAGACTGACATGCTTTTCCACAAATCTAACAATGGTGACATAATAAGATGTTTTTGACACTACATATCGGTATGCATTGTTCACAACTTCATGTAGGATAAAAATTCAATGCAATCCTCTTAAAATGAAGGGATGAAAAACATACCACATTTCTGAATAAATGATAAAGAGATTCATCAGAAATGACAAAACATTTTATAGGGGTCATTTTTTAATTTTTGTGTGACGTGACTTCCATATCTCTTAAATTGTCCACACTCAGCATACTCGACCAAACGGTCGTTACTGAATGCAGCAAACACAGTGTTAAGAAATGATGAGTTCCCACTTCCAGGTGGTCCAATGACAGCAATAACAAAGGGTTGTAGTCCTCTTCCTTCTTTTCCAACCTGTATCTTTCAGTCCATAAGCAGGTTTTGTCTTTCATAATCATCATCAAAATTTCCATCAAAATGGTCAGGGTTCCCGTTATCACCCATCACAAAGACCTTTAAAAAGTAAACACAGCAAATTAAAAAAGCTTTTTTTATTAACCGTTTTTTGCATGTACTGTAGAAGTAAGAAACTATAATTAGCCCTAAAATAAGTCCTTATGCAAGGCAAATGTTTTAGTAGCTATGCCGCTGTTTTGTCAAAGAATAACTACATGCAATAAAAAGGAGAATGGCACTTTATTGCCATTTTGTGCCCAACCTTAGAAGTAAATGATTTTATGGTTTTCTCTTTGTTGTAACTTGTTTATTACCATAAATAACCATTTTTTATCATTCAAAGCATTTATTTTTTTCATTTTTTGGGCCAAAAGTAGTTAAAAACAACAGAAATCAAGGATTTCTGATTTTTTTATAACTAATTCAGTTTTTATCGTAGGAACATAATAATTAATGAAATGTTAAGAAATAATGTTGGTCATACTTTGAGCTAAAACAAAATACTGAAAAGAACATTACGAGATCCATTTTTGGTTAAAAACATGAAAAAAAAACTCAGAAAACTGGTGATTTCTGGGAATTTCGAAATAACAATTACATGTAATAGAACATAACATAATAGGTATGGTTGAAATGATGGATATATTGCATAATGCTGTACTTTGCACTTTAGAGAATAGAAATAAAATTAAATATATTTATGTTAGCTATTTGTGGGTAAAAAACATGACAAATAAAACAAAAATGAAGCTTTGTGGGAATTTTTAATAAAAACTCATGTTTACTTAAATTGATTGTAACCACATATCAAAATTTTAATTCATAATGCATTTTACATTTAAATGATAATAAATATACTCAGAATGCACAATTAAGTCCTTTTGGGGTAAAACCATTGAAGTTACAAAAAAATGGAAAAATCCATATACACAAAATCAATGTTTTATGGACAATTCTTTATAATAACATGTAAAATACAGCAAAAAAGGGATATCCATGAATTTGAATAAGGAATTCATAAACTTTAGATTGATTGAGTAAAGGATGAATGATTCATTAGATAATGCACTTTACATTTGTGAAATGTGCATGTACATAAAAGTCAATGTTAATGATATTTGTTGGTGAAATCATGGAATATGCAATAACATATGAGGATTTCTTGGAATTTTGAATAACGAATTAATGTAAGTTAAAACGATTGGTGTAAAGGGTGAATAAGTAACTAGATGAATTTATGAAAATTGGAATAATAAAAAAAATTACAAAGGGTTAGAATTTCATAAGATAAGGCACTTTGAATTTTTAAAATAGGCAATATACACAAATATTAAGACGTGTTTTTGTAAAAACATATGAAAGTACAACAAAAAAAGATGTCTTCGAATTTACGATAACAGATTAACGTAACCAACCCTATGAGAAAGTGGTAAAATGCATTCTGAATGAACTTTTGAACTGTTTCCAAGTACAAATACACTTTAATTCTCTCTATTTTCTGGCTTTTAGCCATACTTATTACACATGTACATCCCATATTTGTGAAATATCCACAAAAATATTTTCTAGTTAAAACAACTTTTATCTAAAAAAGAAACATTGTACCAATCTTTCAATTTCATTTACTTTTTTAATTACTACACCAAGTTAACTAACAAATTATAGTAATTGTATATGATACTTATTATTTTGAGACTATTAAGCAGCAACCACCCTTAAACACAAGTACTATTAACTACACTAAGATTGCGATCAACAGCAAGATAGATAAATATAGTTAAACTTTTAATACATATATTACATTTACAAAATTGTTGTGAAATACAATTAAAAGCTCTCTTAGTTTTTCATTCTTCTGTTGCACTTTCGTCACTTTCCGAGCCATCTACCAACTCTGGTACAAAAGCAGCATCTTCAAGATAGTTTGACCATTTTTTATACAAATAATTCTGCTGTCATATTCAATCCAAAACAGATATGACTTTGATGATGTGTGCCGACTCTGTAGTATAACCCTCAAAATCTTCATTAACCATAAAACTATATGTACCACCATCACTGAGGTGTTCAGTTGTATAGGATTGTGCCAGCTTTACACTCCTAAGTTCTTCCTCTGTCAGTGAAGGGAAATCTGCTAGAATTCCTGGCTCATCTATCTTTTTCCACTTTGCTGTTCTTCTGTCTAAAAGCTGCTCCTGTACGTTTTGTTTAAATCATTATTTCTGCTGGCTATTACCTAAACATAAAAATATAGAATTATCAAATTATAGTATATTTTAATGATTGTAAGCTAGTATTTAAGTGGTATGCATGACATACTTTCAAATTATTTGGTGGTATCAGCCCTTCAATTTATTATTGGTAATAACTATTTCATTACTTCAATATGCCTCGATATGTAATATTCATGCAACTCATTGAATTAAACCAAATGTTGTAGCTGATAAAATAATTGACATTGATATATTTGATTACTTGTATCAAACTGATTTCATAAAACTTTAAACAGAGATAACGAATATGTATTTGTAGCTGTCTTATAATATGTGGGTTTGTTAAGGTAAAGGCCAAATCTCTAAATATTTGTTGTTCATACACTACACTCAGCGACTTGTGTTTCTCTAACACTCAAAACGGAGTTTAAAATCCGTGTTAGTCGATGAAATGGTGTCAGTCGGCTTTTTCGGTGAAGTATGAGTGTTATACTCACCAAGGTCGGACATCGTATATTCCAGATATTATTGTGTATGGCGAACCACCGACCTGGGTGAAAAATCATCCAGCACGATGAAATATATCTCATTGATCTGCGCCGACAATATGGACGTTAGTACTCGAGCTCCCAGGTCACTGACCTCCAAAATTCGTGTGGGATCCCAGAAAATCACAACAAGGGAGTCCAGAGGACATATGAAAATTCTTAATCCAATGGCTGAAATCGATACAAGTTTATTTGTCTAGCATTAATCCAAGCCGTCGGCACGAAAAAAAAGAAAGAAAAAAAACAACAACAACAACAAAAAAAAAAAAAAAAAAAGAAAACGCGGTTGAGACGATAAGCACGTGGTATTAAAGATAGACGAAAGTAATTACGTGAAAATCGTAAAAACAATTATTGTTGATACATACTTCACGACTGTCCTGTATTTGAGTAATTGTCCATCAGATGACCAGATACACATCGGAGACATTTTAAACAATGTGTTCATTTGTCTTCGTTTGGACAACGTCTTGTAACTTATATATAATTATTACTGACAATGTTCTCAGTCATGATTAATGGGTTCTACATTACAATTCTCATGCACACATTATCTTAGGAACTGTAATTAGTTTCTTTTATTTTATAGAAAAGTCGTTCAATTATTAAAACTATCTGAAACTAAAAGCGTCACCAGACTGTTTTTTACAAGTCCGTCACTCGAATTAAATTACAAAAATCAATACTTTCAAAGTGCTTTATTTACATTTATAAATAGTAATTATCAATTTACAATTGTCAAATTTGAATATTAAAAGATAACATTATTACTTGATAAAAATACGAAGTAATATTTCTAATGATATCTCACACTCATTGGACGTAGTTGTAAAAAAAACCACACCAAATAATGATAAACATGTACAAAATATATTAAAAAAATGACGCCGATTTTTTAATTACATGCCTAATTTTTTTTTAACTTAACTGGAGTGATCCAAATCACCAGCGAATTAGAAACACAATATATATCTTATCTTATAATGAATTCCCCGTTATGTCTCATTGAATTTTACGACTATTGCAATTTACAAACGGTCGGTGTTGGCTAGGTGGAATCTGGGTGGTAAACACTCAAAATGTCGGTGTAACACGGTGCTTCACCCAGGTCGGACTTGAGTGTTAGAGAAGGAAATGTCGCTGGGTGTAGTGTATATGCTAGCACCATATGCAAATAATTGAAACAGAGGAGTAAATTATATGGCAAAGACACAACATCCCCAAAATAGGGTAAAACAATCCAAGGCCTCATGTGTTTTTAACGAACGATAAAGAATATATTACATCTGAAGGAAGGCTGCAGTTAACCCAAGATCAATAAGGTATGAAAATGGACAATCTCATTCCCACCTGGTTTCTGGTAGTGTATGTTATTACCTTTATTTTTTCTGCTAATAATAGGTCACTTTCTTTCTAGATTACCAGGGTTTAAAGGTTTCCTGTATTTATTGCATATGGCTGCCACCAAACGAACATATTCTCCAATATATGGAATTTGTGTATTTGGAACTATGTTTTTGAGATATTTCCACTTCTTTAGTCTACCATTAACAGACTTTACAATCCAAAGTATCCTGGTGATGAGTCGTGAACAATTTGCCTGAAATAAACATGTAAAATGTTTCAAAATTAAAATTGTAAAAGGAGGAAACAATGTTTATAAAGTAAATGCATGCTGTATGTGAACACGAATTAGTGGAAGATTTAATGGAGAAGATATTCATTTCTAAGAGCCCTGTATAACGTCAAAAGAACTAAATAACTGTATTATATATTACTAATAAGATGATAAATTGGAAAGGGTGAATAGCCGAAATATGACTAGATTTAATGCGTATGGGAAACATGTTCTGGGCATGAGTTAAATCCTAATGTATTTTTGGCTCTTGAGATTATAATTTGTTTATTGGCTATTCACAATAACCAACAGATAATTGATTATACGACCAGTAATGCTAAAATCTCACCTCTTCTGTAGAATGTTGTTTCTGTCCTTTTGGTAGAAATGATGGCATCATAGGTTTTAATGCTATTTTATTCAGATAATAGTCTTGAACTGATTGTCTTCAAAAGATCTTTTGAATTTTTCAGGATCCACATTGAATTAATACCACTACGGGAGTAACAAGTGTTGTGGTAAGACTGTAGACCCTTTTTGACAGTTTCTTTTTTGTTGATAAAGTGTAGATAAAAAAAAGTAAATAAAGGACATGGTCATATGAACACACATGACTATTTTGGAGATTAATACAATGAGTGTAAATAGACTTAAGATTAATACATCGTATTATCTAATAAAACTTTTTTACTATCAAAGCCTAGCAATCATACTTATATCAGTGACATTAAATCCATCGCATATACAACACAAAGTTAGTTTATTGAACGTTCAACAATGTGTTTCGCTTTATGAAAAAAATACATTTCACCGAATGAAAAAAAATATAGACAGTAAACAAGCTAAATCTAGTTTCTCAAAGTTACAATATAAAAAAAAATCAAATTAAATATCAAAATCAATCATTAATTCATCAAGAAAGTGGGCATGACAAGAGCAAGTGATACATTTTACATAATTACGCTTAAAATATAATTATCAATTTACAACAATCGTTTCTCACGTAGTGGTATTAATTCAATGTGGATCCTGAAAAATTCAAAAGATCTTTTGGAGACAATCAGTTGAAGACTATTATCTAAATATAATAGCATTAAAACCTATGATTTTTCAACACTGTACACTTCTTTCCCAATACTCAGTTAAAATCCCGACTTACAAATATTATACATCGTTGTTTTTTTTCCGAAAAAGATGGTACACCTAGATACAAATATATAGTTCTTGGTAGAGATTCCTCATATCCAAAATCTCCCAATATACTGAGGAACATGTTTACAAAATGCTGGAATTTTAATCGACAACATATTTGTCCAGTGTGGTGGACGTGTTTTTCAACAAACGGTCGGCATTCCAATGGGAACAAATTGTGCCCCTTTACTAGCTGACCTATTCCTTCAATCTTATGAGGCTGACTTTAAAGTTGATCTGGTCCAAAAGAAAGAATATCGTTTGGCTAGATCCTTTGATCTCAGCTTCCGCTATATAGATGCCGTATTATCTTTAAACAATCATATTTCGGGGATTTGATACATCGCATCTACCCCAAAGAACTTGAGATAAAGGTTACTACAGAGTCAGCCTCATATCTTGACCTACAGTTAGAAATTGATCGTAAAGGAAAACTATTGACCAAAGTTTACGACAAACGTGATGACTTTTCATTTAAAATTGTCAACTTTCCTTTCATCTGTGGCAACATCCCTTCAGCACCTGCGTATGAGGTGTTCATATCACAACTCATACGTGATACCAGAGCTTGCTGAAACTATGCAGACGTTTTGTATCGCGCTAGAACTCTAACAAATAGGCTTCTGGGACAGGGTTATGTGGCTGCAAGATTGAAGTCATCACTACAGAAGTTTTATGGTCGTCATCAGGAACTCGCGGATCGCTATGGTGTATCCATCTGCAAAATGAAAACTGATCAATTCAACGGGTCATAGTTTTCCTATTCTTGTTTGTCTACCCCGGATTTGACTTTTTATGACCAACTCGGCGGGTGTTTCTAGAAAATCAGAGGACGCTTACCCTACCGGTGCACATGGTCTATGCCCCAGTATGTAGTGGAGTCCGAGTTGCTCATTTGCTTTTGCTACTTTGTATGTATGGTTTTAGTTACTTTATGTTCTTTGTTGTGTATGTCTTTTTTCCATGTCTGATCTTTGTCCATGGATTACATTCTTTTGATTACCGCTATAACCTTGGTTCCCTTGATTACTATTAGAAATCCCGGAAAATTGTTCATTCCCAAGCAACTTCTGTCGTGGTATTTATCAAAAATTAAGGAAAAGTCCTTAATATCCGTGATTGCTGATATCGATCATGCAAGATATATTTATTAGAAATTTTAATTTTTAGTCGGATCTTCCGTGTGATTCAAACTTTAAACACTGAGACATCTTTGACGTCACAACTAAATGTCTTTTTTTTTTCAATATCTAATAAGATGTGTTAAATCTACAGATTAGATCAGTACTAACCTCTCAGGGGTAATTTAACTTCAGCAGTAAAAGGAAGAGATATAATCATTTAGATCGCAGTAACTGAGAATATTACGATTCCAAAGTACACAGTAACTCCTCCCCAGTTCATGCTAATCAGAATGGCCCAAGAGATAATTCTAAAAAACAAACGTCGACAAAATCACAAAGAAACTTATCAATAAATCGGTACGAGGATTGGTGTAATTAAACCGACATGGACAGTTAGACTGATGTATCTCACGATCCTTTATTATTGACACGGTATGCACTAGAAAAGAAATTCAATCACCCAGAGTATAGTCGATTTAACCCTTTAAAACAAAAGAATGGTATTGAACTTTCTAAAAATGAATACTTATGTTAACACAATTTTTAAAAGGTATGTTCCTACGAATAAAGTACAATACTTGGTTCTGAAAACCATGTCGATACCTTCCTATAAAGCTTTTGAAATCAAAAGTGTAGATCCTTTCATTTTCTTGATTTTGGGGCAACAAAGAAAATGGTCAAATATACCGTTGGACAGAGCTTTAATGAACATTCAAAATATAATATTTTCGTCAATGGGACTGATGAGCAATATGTGGAACATTCTAGAATCTATTATGAAAAATACGAATACGCTTGCGCAGATCGACTCATAATTAGACTTCCACCATATTTTGGATCTTGTGGAAAAAAATCCATTTTTGGCATCGGATGAGCAAATGTGTCCATGAACTATCAACAACGTTGATTAGTGATAGTAAGGAAAATAACTATGACTCCAAAAAGCTAAATCTCTGTTAAGAGAAATTGAAGATTTGTGTTTTTTTTTGTCTATCGATTCCAGTGTTTTGATGAGGCTTTCTTGGTTAGATATTCTTAGTCCCTTAGGTTATCCTCCTTTCATTACGATAAACGTAATCAGACAGAGCACAGTGCAGCGAATACACAAGTCATATTTTAAAACTTATGCATGATATTTATTTGATGTGACTTGTACCGTCAAGTCTATCCTCTATTCTAAATTCCAAGACCAGCTTTTCTAGTACATAGCAAACTCTCCTCATGATTTGAATGAAGAGGCTCAAAACTAAATGAAATCAGCCTTATTATCATGTCTGCAGGCTACACAGCATTAGGTTTATTATATACACCGTTACAAATTTCGTTTAATTGTTAAAAGATATTTGGTTGATACTCTCTATAAACCTCAGTTTTATACTTTTTAGCACCTCTCCTTATTTCTACACAGTACTTTTGCAAGTAATAGTCAAGCTCTTTGAGTTTCTGGTGGTATGCTATCAAGTTAAGCATGTATGTTATCATTATCATGAACTAAAGGAAATTGAATGTCATAACTTGTCCCTGAATTGCATTCTTGTGATTTTCACTAGAATCTTGGTTCCCTTGATTACTATTTCATCTAGGAGATCAAGAATAAGACTCAACAAAGTTCAGGTATGTGGCTCTGCCAGGGGCTAATTGGTTGATGTTCGATTGTTAATGGGGTTGTTCTATAACATTTATGGCATGAGAAGCATCTGTAGGTGATTTGTTGAATGAGAATGGTAATGACAATATTCCTTACTTGTGCAGCAATATACTTTCACCTCCTATATATGATGTTTATATTTAACAATTGACAATACTAACTACACTGGTTTTGTTGAATGCCATAAATAACTGAGCAGCAGAGGTATGAGTAATTGCGTTCCATAAGGTCTCTTACCAAAATATTTTTTTTTCAGATATCAGTCGTGGTAAAAAAATACTTCGCTTCTTCTAAAACAATGAGTAATGATTGCTTTTTGTGAATTATCTTTGTACTGATATGACCACTGATTTACCGATTATGACACTAGAGCATGCAAAAATGTTATTTAGTCACCACTGTAAAACCTAGATTTAAGTTACCATTTCATTTGAAATGCATGTACCAAGTCAGAACCATTGCAGTACCAAGTACTTCCGTGATGTAATGTATATTTTGTCAGATTAAGTTTGGACTTGACTTTCTCTAATCGGATTAGTGTTTTGTAATTTGGTTGTTATCATTTTTTAAGGATTTACCTCTGTTTTGTAAAAAACAATGCTTTTCTCATACACGTTAATTTGTTAACAGTTTTATTAAACGCATCATAGCGTGCGAGTTTTTTTCAGTAAAATAGTAGATTGTCAGGCAGAATAATATTTAATTTTACTTCAAATAACACTTTACGAAAGTCCAAAGTGACCTTTTTCAGTTGGTACTAATTTGTAGTGCTCGCGTAAGACATTTTCACTAATCACAACGATTCAAGGAAATACACCAATACAGACTATAGCATTGTTGTTTTATTATTATTATTAATCTTGCCATGTTCGATCTATTAATATCATTTCATGATGCTGTGAAAAACTTTAAGAACTGTCAATGGAAGTTGTATATGTCTATTTATCCGACAGTTTCTCTTCATAATTTTTTATACATCTATTAGCGACCACCGTGAAGCGCGGGGTGAGATCTACGGTTTTTACGTGTACTTTCTAAATTTCCCTTACGATTCTCCAATATACTAACGAAACTGAAGCAATGTCCCGGAAGTAACAAAAAAAAGTCACTGTCCTTTCGGAGAAAATTTATTATTTCCTTCAATCAAATAAATAAAAAATATAGGTTACGATTACGTTTCAACAACAATAAATTAATCATTTCTGATAGTTTTCAGGTTTTTTACTTTTTTTTACTTATTCAAAGAAGTGAATGTGATGTTGTAAAAAACTTCGGGAAACACGTGGATGTACGTCCGTGTATCTCCGCTGTTCCACTGTTGCTGTTAGCAAGAACCTAATCCGCCCTGGAAAAAAATATTATTCCGATTGTATTATTCAAATCGAAGCATAGCTTTTCTAACATAGGAGGGGCAATCATTTTCTTGTTTGCAGCTGTCGGAATCTTGTTTACGTCAAATGCTATGTGTAAAATATTCCCATCATTGATCTGACCGACTAAAACTGAAAAAGATGTTACTAGAGACACTTTTAATAAAACATTGTAAAGTATGGCGAAGTGTTACATAGCTATCAACTATTTAAAAAGCGAAGGGAAAAGGGGGATGGGGTTGGAATTTTGGGGGAAAAATTATTTCAAAGTCACTTGTTTTAAGCAATTAAAAATTAGCTCCATGCTCACTCATTGGAAAAATGCCCATTATTTAACAAGACAGATTTTCAAATGAAAATATTGATTTCGTGTGCCTTTGAAATTTAAATAGAAATATTGCACTTGCGAAACAAAACATTTCGTCCGACTCCCGACCCTTTTTCATTTTTGTAATGTTTTTATCATTTTGAGGAATCTCGCACAGACGGTACATGTGTGGTAATGCTCTCGGAGCTTGCTGATTTAGACAATGCCTACTTCATTTTACTGGATAAAGTTCTATAGTCTATCAGTTATCTTTTACATGTGGTTAACACAGCAAAGATATTACTTGTATTCAGTAGTATTGTTTTATTTTATACATGTTGATTTTATGATCTATTCATCACAATGTCCAACATTTATTTCTTTCATGTACGAGTTGTTTACCTTCGGAAAACCACTAATATATTAATATAGCTCTTTATCTGTGAATAAGTTAGATAATTGAAGACGGTTTTTACCTTAATTGTTCTTTCCATAAAAGGAAAAGGGACAAAACAACATTTAGCTAGATTTTATCTTGTGCTTAAGTATAAATATATTCTCTTTGAGCTTTATTGCTTTATTATAATGCGTATTACATAAAAAAAAAACATCAATATACGCACCATATTACAGGGTAATATATTATCTGAGAAATATTTATTACTTGTTCGCAACATTGTTTCCCATGGTATGTGTATACCCAAGGAGGATATGTCCGCCACTGTGAAGTGTCCTCTGTGTTCATAAATAGGATTGCCATTCTGGTACATTAAACTTGTAATTAGATCACGATATTGTCTACTATAATAGCTCAATTTAAGACAGTATCTTGAATCCCTTCAATTTTGCAAGTTAAATCGTTTCAGGGGAAAATGTTATTAAATTTTATGATATTTTAAGCATGCAGGAAATTTTACCTTCAGGTGTGAACAGTAAAAATCAGGATATACACGATTTCCAAGTGGAACAAATACCGTAAATTGATAAAGGCAAATGACTTACCAATTCACTGAAACAGAAGTCAGATAAACTACACAGATGTAACTGTAACAGTGCATTGTGTAGATTTGACTTTAATGTGGGAATTTTTTTAATATCTTAAACTGTCTATGATATTTACATTATACTCGTCATTCAAAATTTGCGTGATAAACATAACACACAATGCAGATATCAGTTGAAAACTTATTTCCATTTTTATTATTCTAAATTAAATAAACTGATTTGCATGTGATTTTCATATCTACTCTTACTTATAACTAACTACCTTAATCCACATTTCCAAATAATACTGTTTCAAACTTTATTATACACTAAGGATTTAGAACTTTTTTGTAAATGTCATACTACTTTTGCTGATGACACATTACTGTTCGGCACACTTGTACAACATGCTGTGATATCGAAGATATTGATTAGCTTTACACATTAAAATCTTTTTTTTTCCAATTATATAGCCGTTCAATATATGTAACAATCGCATGGACAAACTAAATATTCAACATAAATTCAAGAACAGACATACATTTATCTAAATTAAGTACCGCACATACAGATGTGAACATCCCTTCAACACCTAATATTCTTCTACAGAAAACTGACCACTTACCATTTTCCGTGTGTCTGTAACAACTTATCACAGCGGCTTGTTTATTCTCTTTATATCGTGATTGAAAGCAAAGGTATTACTATCGACCTCGCTCACATATTTTATTTTTTTTTATGTGCAATTTTTGACCTGCTGAAATATTTCAGTGTTTTTTTTGTTAATGATTGGTTTCAGCAGTCGGTTTTAAACAAGATCTACCTACGATTTACATGGTTCTGTTACTGCTTTTGTATGATGGCAACAACCTCTTGCATAATGCACATACCCATCTATTTTTTGTTTCTGTTTGTCTTAATTTGCAAATCTAAATTCGATACCATTGGCACCAGCGGACTCCTACATTCATCTTATCTTTGTTAATAAATTTGACAAGTGTGATACATTTGCCGATAATTGTTTCTCTTAACTTAAAGTGTAAAATAACAAATAGATTCGGAACACCTTAAACACCTCGGAATTTTCCATTTGCCTCGTTGAAAACATTAACCATGTTTTATTTGTTTTAGAAATGTTCATTGGATACATGGAACCCATTCTCGATAAAGATCAACTTGTAAAAGGTTAATACCTACGGGTATCATTAACCATATTTTATACGGTAATATTCTACACAAAGTCAGAAAAGCTCAATATACACACCATATAAGTTGAAAAGGTTCATTTGTAAGGGATATAGTAATGATATTGTTGTTACATCGTTAAATATAGCATATTTGGGGGTATTAACATTGATCATCTCATTGGGTCTTTACATAGAAATCAATACAGTATATTTAAAGGTTTTTTTGTGCAGGACATGGGTGGGGTGTGTCCCTATTGTATGACCTATGATGTATCGTGGTTCTCAACCTCGTTTGAGAAGAATTGGATTGATTTTACATATGAAGAGGACATAGCTATGTGTAGGTTTCAGTTGATCTTGAGCTTTCATGCCAGTTCACTACTAGTAGTCCTTTGTTTGTACTTTTGTGTAAAATATAATCAGTTTCTTTATGTCTGTTTTATCAAGAGACTCTTTTCAACTGATTTTTAGGTGCGTTTAAATAAATTGTGTTTTATTTTTCCATAGTTGCCAGTTCTTTAAAGGGGACGGTAGCGATCACGTCAAAGTACTTTAACCCCCTCGCATTTTTGTCAGGAATTTCTGGCCTATGTGTGTCTTGTTCCGTTTGCACTTTCAGTTTACCTTTATGTTTCTGGAGTCTGTTGGAGCAACTATTGCGCAGTACCACTCAATAATGTGATTTTGGGGACAGCTGCAGCTTACCCTGTGGTATGTGGGTTTCCTCGTCGTTCATTGAAGACCAATGAGTGGCCTTGAGCTGACAATCTCCATCCTGTTGGATAATCGACATATTCATTTTCTTCATACTGGAATCGTTGTTGTCTCCATCAGATAATTAATTACTCCTGGAACAAAAGTTTTGCAACACTCGAATTTTTTTAATGAAAATATACCTCATATAGAATTTCATACTGCATATGACATTTTCAAGTTTATAATTACAAAAGACGTTTAAATTTTAGAATGTATTTATACAAAATTTCATTACAACAAATGTTATGCGTCAAATTAGGCTGTTAAAAACTATTGGTCAAGGTGATTGACATTCCTTTGAAAAACAGTTCAACATTCTAGAAACGTCTGCCCGTTTGGAAATGGTAAAATATTTCAGTGAATTATGATTGGTGTAACTTTTATTCACATGCATCACCGCCTTTGAATGCCCCGTTCCCCATTACCACCTAAGGATTAACGAATATGCTGTTGTTTCTATTGTTGCAATTTTTTGAGTAATATCTGGTCTTGTTCAACTAATATCTTCAACTGAAAATTTGAATCTTGCATATGCCCAAAATATCCCAGATATGTCCTATTGGGATACAGTCGGGACATCTTGTTGGCTCACAAAAAGCCGCCATAACGCCTAGATGATGCAGTCTAACATTCCTGTAAATAATGATATTTTTGGTCCGCAGTGAGGTACTGCACTGCGAGTATAAACAGTAGATTTCCTTATAGGTATTTGTTTATGCATAAAATATCATCCCCTTGAAACATTTATTTATTGTGTTTTATAACTATCTGCTGTGCTTGCATGACTATACTTGGTTAGAAATCAGTGATTTACCCTTATGTCAGTGTTGGTTAATAATGTGTCTTTGTGTCGTTTTTGACATTTAAAGTTTATTTTGAAGGAGTGTCATCATTCTATTATCGTGGATTGTATTTCTTTTGTTGTCGGTGCTCCATAACTTACTTTGTTTACAATTATTGGATATGTTGGTTATTTCTGTTAGTATTTACATTTTATAGGGGTTGTACGATGGTGCATTTGTTGCGTTTCGCAATATCTGTTCCTTTTTTTACGTAGACTACGTCCATTGTACAGACATGTGCATGTACATTGTACATTCCATTTTCACTTTTTAGTAAACACTTGATAGTAGCTTATCAATTTGTGTTCAGTCAAGCTGCTGAGAAAATGAAAATTTGAGACTGCCAAAATTCTGAAGATAACGCAGTATGATCATCGGATAAAATAAATAGCTCACTTGACAAAAACAACTGGCATAAAAAAATCCTTTCATTGAAGTCACATCCATAATCTTGATAAAGTTGAGGATAATTTTTGAACGATATATGTTGGCATTTGTAAAATTGATTTGAAGTCATGACCAAACAAACAGATGACGGAAAAAATAGACCAAGTGATGACTAATATTTGGCCAGAAATCCCTGGCTCAGTGATTTCATGTTAGAAGAAACCCTCTGTCATAAATCACCAGGTAGGACACACAAGTCCCGAAGTACTATATTTACACTAATCTCAAAGCTGTTGCAATGGGATTACACTACCATGTATCAACCAATAACTTGATTTTATTCAATATAGACCGTTTTGAGTTTAGGCAATAACATTTGTATTAACCAATATTTGACTACATTAATATTAATGGTAATTAAACTCTGGAAAGCTGTTACATGAACAATCATAAACCATATATTTTGTCTATATTAAAAGCTTAATTATCAGTAAACTATATAAATGATATGACAATTGTTTTACATGAGTAACAGTGTCCAATTGTTTGAACATAATTCACTTTTAGATACTAACCTCGTGAATTAACTGACCAATACTTTTTTCTAAACATCTCATATAAAATATTTTAATTATATTAAGGCGTAATCAAGGGAACCAAGGTTATAGTGGTAATCAAAAGAATGTAATCCAGGGACAAAGACCAGACATGGAAAACAGACATACACAACAAAGAACATAAAGTAACGAAAATCATACATATAAAGTAACAAAAGCAAATGAGCAACTTGGACTCCACTAAAAACTGGGAGCATGGACCAGGTACACCGGTAGGGTAAGCGTCCTCTGTTTTTCTAGAAACAACCTCTGAGTTGCTCATAAAAAGTCAAGTCCGGGGTAGACAAACAAGGAAAGGAAAACGATGACCCATTGAATAAATAAGTTTTCATGGTGCAGATGAATACACCATAACGATCCACGAGTTCATGATGACGACCATAAAACTTCTGTTGTGATGACTTCAATCTTGTAGCAACATAACCCTGTTCCAGAAGCCTATTTGTTAGAGCTTTAGCGCGATACAAGACGTCTGTGTAGTTTCGGCAAGCTCTGGCATAACGTATGAGATGTGATATGAACACTCCATACGCAGGTGCTGAAGGGATGTTGCTACAAATGATAGGAAAGTCAACAATTCTGAATGAAAAGTTTTTTTCGTACAGTTTGGTCAATAGTTTTCCTTCACCATCGTTTTCTAAGTGTAGGTTAAGATATGGGGCTTACTTCACAGTGTCTATAGTATACTTTATCTCAAGTTCTAGATGCGATATATCAAATCCCCGAAATTAGGATTGTTTAAAGTTAATACCTCATCTATATAGCGGAAACTGAGATCAAAGGATCTAGCCAAACGATATTTTTGCTTTCGGATCAGATCAGCTATAAAGTCAGCCTCATAAGAGTGAAGGAATAGGTCAGCAAGTAAAGGGGCACAATTTGTTTCCATTGGAATGCCGACCGTTTGTTGAAAAACACGTCCATACACTGGACAAATATGTTGTCGATTTAAAATTCCACCAATTTGTAGACATCTTAATCTGTATATAAATCATATATTGTACTATAGATTTTGCTATACCCCTCTTCATTTAATTAATTAAAGATGTTATCCAGATGTTAATGATGGAAAAACAAATGTATAACGGTGTTAAATTTTCAATTATACTATTCTCGTCCAATTTTTGCGTTTGACTTCAAACATTTGTTGTATCTGACTCTAAGCGAGCATAAAGATAGAAATGAAAATAAATTTGGGGCAGTATATCCGGTCATTTTAATAATCGACCGATGTCCATTTTAGATATTCGTCAATAGGTTCAAAACCCTGGAAAGTTAGTGAGCTATGTTTGGTTACTCATTCATCGAATTCTCCATCTGCACGGTGTGAATGATATTATTAAAGAATGTCAAACATCTATTAAATATTCTCAACTTGACAATTCTATCAAGTTGGTTCAAAAGTTGGGTAAGCGGCAAAATTAAATAATGGATAAATGGATACTAAATTAAAACCCAAAAAAACTTTTACCATTTGACATTGGGTTGTTTAGACAATATCAGGTATGGGCACCGTAAAAACATTGATGAATGAAGTACAAAAAAAAATATATTGTAAATTTTGACAAATTGTTGACGTGTTTCAGGACATAACATCTTACGGCAGCATTCGCATCAAAGAAAAAACAAAATCAAAATCCAAGTTGTATAAAAAACAAGAAGTACAGAAATCAAAACAATCATGATAGGAAGCCATCTTCGAGAGGTTACACCATGTGCAATACAAAAAAAATTCTCAGTGAGTTGAGTATTTTTAAATTTGTAATATGCAAAATTTTATAAAATAATAAATACAAACTGATATTATTCGAGGTAACACAAGTCTGACTAATGGTTGAAGATATGAACACTGACATTGATGTTTTCCATGGATAAATGCATAAAACGAGTGGTTAAAGGCCGTGAGGTCTTTCGTTTTGAAACGAATAAAAGTTTTAAGTAGGTCAATGAGTGCCAAAGTTATATCAGTTTTCAAAGACCCCGATACAGCAAAATCATTGTCTACTGTACATGACAAATATGTTGGTCGTACCAGCAGGCAAAGCCCAAAACAACATTGTTTTTGTCTGCAAAACGTTTTACATCAAATGTTTATTATCAGAGGTAGACGTAGAAAATAATAACAGTGATAAGACCTATACTGCTACCACACTCTCCAAAGAAGAGACTGTGGAAAACCATAAATCTGTGCTATCCTCATTTGGTCTCTACCAAGGACGATGATTGTGATTTATCGTATATGTACCGGATTCGTAAACTCCACCAGACCAGAATCCATACAAACAACGTGTCATGGCTGGATCTGCAAAATGTACCACCAAACCTCTTTCAAAACTTTTTACTTCTATACTCACAACTGTCAAAGAGGGTCTGCAATCCTACCACAACACTTGTATAAGTGAAAATATGCACTTTTAAAATCCTTGTGTAAATTGTTGCAACAGGATATAGACTTCAGACCGTGGCAGTTATTTGAACAAAACATAACCTACAGCAGGATGTTTTTTTTAAAGTGTGATGGTTTCCATGGCAAAAAAATGTCAAGATTCAAATTTTGAATATTTGACTATTTTTATGCCTCAGTGCAGACATTTATTTAACGGTACTAAGATTTGTGCATATATTTGTATCATGATGTGGACAACCAGAAACAAATTATAAAAATTTAGATTTACATTAACAAACTTTTTGTTATCATGGCAACAAAAACTGATTCAATTAAAAACCTGCATATTTTAATGCATCAGTTTACAGAAACTGCTATCGGTACTAAACATTAGGACTATTACAAGTATTGGTTCCATGGATAGGATCATTAGGAAAAAATACTTTTCATTTTAGAATATTTGTAACTATGACCACAACTGACCAAATCCAAAGTTTGTCTATTTTAATGCCTTAGTCATTTTAGTATAGAAAAATTGTGAAATTCTGCTAAAAACTAAATGAATTGTTCTTTTAGAATTGTACAGTTATTTGTAGCATTTTTGGAAACAAAGAGAATAAAAAAGGAACAATTTTTTATATACACAATTTTTTGTTACTACAGCAACAAAACTGGCAAAATTCTAAATTTGTACATTTAAGTCTTAGTAAAAAATACAAATTTTTTTACAAATATGAAATGCAAAATTATTCCTAGCATGGTATTGACAAATAAAAGACATTTTGAAAGTAATGTTTTGTTTTCATTTATTAAACAACGAAGTAAAAGCAATTAAATTTTTCATGTTAAATACAAATGCAAATTTATTAACTTGGAAAATTTTTTAACATGCCAATACAAGTGAAAACTGTCGTTTTAGAAGCCTCTCCATAATGATTTGTTTTTGGCAATTTATTAATGTAAAGATGGATATTAAAAAAGCTTACCATTATAAGTTTTTTTTTTTTGTTATTTCAAATAATCAACGTATAATTTGCTACGTATCATAAAGCAAGTTGAGAAATAAAAGACAAGAAATATATTATGTTATGAATCTATGTAAAATAACACAAGGAAATACGATTTTAATATAAAAATGGTTATGTCAACTTGAAACTTGCAGTTTTAAGAGGGCATCACAAAGTGTTTCCATGGTAACTTCATTTGAACCGTGACATTATACGGGTACTACTCGCTGGAAACTCAGGGGAATCAAAATGGGGACTATTATTGTCAAAACGATTTCGGTTTTTTTTTTAGTCAAAATAAATTTTGTTTAAAAAGACGCATCATTATTCAGCATGGTCAAGCTTAAGCTTACCCTTGCAACACTGAATAGGGTGACGAACTTGACAGTGTGCATTACATTTAGCTCAAAAACGTTTTCTGTGTGTGCATCTTACATGTAATATAACATTCAACACTAAAGCACATGTGAAGCTATGGCAAAATAGAATAAAACTGATACATTTTACGCACAACTTTCAAACATAAAATGAAAGTCGTTGTTTTTGTATTTAACGTCTTATATTATATTGAGTTCCATTGAGAAATTTGAAGTGCAATATGTTTAGTTGCCTGCTAAGTTGACAATTACTCGGGTAATCGTATTTTCATGAATTTATTTGTGCATGCAATACAGACGAAAGTATTTTAATTTCGTAAAATATGTTCTTTTGTACTTGTATACATATATGAATTCAAAATAGTTTTAAATCAACTTTTTACAAATAAATAGAAAAAATAGGAAGTGTACACGCGAAATAATGCTTTTGTAACGGTAGATATTTAACTGCCTTATTATTATATTTTGCCTTAAACAAACTATCTCAGGTGCAAGTAAAATAAACAATCATAACGAAACTAAAAAAAAAACAAAACAAAAATTCTTGAAACAATGCTCACTTAATTGTTACCCGCACATACCAATTCGAAAGTATACAACATTTGACTTTCTAAATCAGTTTGGACCATTCAAAATTCAAAAAAAAAAAACGTGTCTATGTGAACATCCGAATATGTAATCAAGGGAACCAAGGTTATAGCGGTAATCAAAAGAATGTCATACCAGATGTGAGTGTGCTACCAGTTTCCATCTGGGGACACCTTATAATTATGATTTTGAGAAATCTTAATTAAACGCAATCGGCAATGTAAAGTGGGTCTTACGGATAAGACCTCAAAACCCGAATATCCCAATGTGTTGCATATTTTCTGGTGTAGAGGGAATATTTTCTTTATGGTGGGTGTTTCTAGTAAAGCAGAGGACGTTTACCCTATCGGAGTACTCAGTCCATGCTCCCAATCTTTTGGTGGAGACCGAGTTGCTCATTTACTTTTGTTTCTTTATATGTATTATTTTAGTTATTTCATGTTCTTTGTTGTGTGTGTCTGTTTTACGTGTCTGGTTTTTGTCCCTGGATTACATTATTTCCGCTAGAATCTTGGTTCCCTTCATCTCTCTTTTTAAACTAAGTGGGGAAATTTTTATTGTACGGTTGTATTGATCTTCAGTGGACGGTTGTATTGGAGTTAAAACAACTGGACAGTAGCAGTATGCTGGTGGACATCAGCAGAAGTAATTATTGTTTTTTCGTCTATGTGCATTTCAATTGTAGTACATGTTCCCATAACACAAATATGCACTAAACTGTTTTCATATATTTCAATTTCATTTATTTCATCCCAGTTCTATTTGCAGTATAGAACTTCTTTTTTCCATTTCATATAATATATTATTCATAATTTCTGAATAAATATGTAAACATTGTCAATCCCAAAACGCGAGATTAAAAAGGCATATACACGAAAGAGAACATATTATTGATATAAGAATTCGCGCTGTTTTGATTGTACGAACTTACATTTTTTTTAACTTTGACAAAAACACTACTGGGTCATTGTCGTTCCAGTCCGAGTGGTTCCAATATTTAATTAGCAGTCCAGTAACTCACGTGTATTAGGCGCGGCTTAAATATTTTATGCCGTCAGTGACCGTCAATACATTTCTAATGATCAAAAAGAACAGTTGCAGTATACAAAGCAGAAAATTATATATATCAAAGATAGACAAAAAATGATATTAATCACTACGTTACTGAACTGGTAAATTATTTTCAAAGTAAAATGGTGGTTAGACTAGGTTTCACTGATATTCAAAGTCTGTATAGTGGTCATAAGAGTTCCAGTGTAAGATGTGCTTCACAGTCATGAAATTAATGGATAAACAAGCAGTCGACTCAGAATTTGACTTGACAACTTGTATAGTGAAGAACACATAGTTCAGTGCTCGTGCCGATGTTATGAAATATATAACGATACAATCTCGATTTTAATAGAACACGTTTTATGGAACAGATAAGCAGCAGTTTTTTTGTATCCTTGTCAAATAAACTTTACTTTAACTGAATAACTTGCATATCTGACCAAATGGTTTATATGAACACCGTATTAAGGAGAAATTAGTATATTGCACTAAGTCAGTGGTTTTGACAACTATTATTACTATTTATTCCCTTAAATTTGAAGGTTCATTTTTCCCCATAATAAATTAAAAATATCTGCCAAAAAAATACGAAATGATAAAAACGCTGTCTGATACATTCATATGCAAGGTTTTGGTTATCACTTTATATACGCATTACGATAATCATATATATACATTTACTTAATTGATAGCTGCACATTTCTGGGAAACTACCTTGTACATTTTATATTTCTACATTAGTCCTTTAAATTTGTTTAGTGTTTTTAAGGACAAAACGACATTTTACACATTTTTAAATGACTTTAAGACATGCTAGTAGCTGCATTTAAGTTGCTACAAGCAGTTCTATATTTAGCTATGTCATTTTGCAAGTTATAACCCTTTTCTAACATTATAACAGTAAAAGTAGTTAATGTCTCTACTTCTTTCTGTACATTAAACCTTTTTGTAAAGTGATAAGAATGCTCAAGATACACTTCCACGAGATAGGGGGCGTGGGTAGAGCTTTCTTTCAGAAAGCGTTTAATGGGCATGCTCCACGCATGATCAACGAATATACTATAGTTAGCACTAAAGGGTCTTCCATAACAACGCTGCTGATTAACTATTCTAGAATCAACAACTTTCAAACATACTTGGTACATTCAGTTATTTTTTATTATTCTTATTTTTGCTCCCGCGATTATCCAATATTAGTGTGGTCTTATATATTTTACATATTCTTCCTTCCATTATATATTTTAATGTTGATTCCATAAATAACATATCCTGAAACATTGATCATTGAATAAAGAATTGAAGAAATGAAAAGAGCGAAAAACAGACACAAGTCCAACACGAAATATAAAAAAAAGTATTTTTACCCACTTTTCTAAGACAGGTGGATACTTTTTATGGATCAGCATTAAAGCCAAAACGGAAAAACAATTGTCTGTTTAGGGTTTCAAAATTGTGAAAAAAGTGGTCAGGTAGGTATGGATTTTTTTTATATATATTCTAAGTTTGCCTTCTGAAGGGTTCGTAATTCGACATAATTTATGCTGGAAAGTAACAAGTTCTTTGGCAACTCGGCGGATGTTCCATATTATAAGATGTTTTGTCATGTTGAGGCAGAAATAAAAATGAAAAATGCGTAATGGATGCCTCCCAAGAGAATAAGATACAAGTGAGCGAGTAGACTGCTCTAGGTATGGACGAGCTTAATTAAAAAAACAAAGATATTAAAAATGATCAGTAAAGTAAAAGTAAAAGTACCTTGCCATACTAGGTTGAACGACATAGGAATTGTAAACAGGTATAATGTTCATGTTCAGTTTTTGTAAACGGATTAATGCGTATGGAACAGTCGTTGAACAGTTTTGCATTGCTTTATTCTATTTGTTTAAGAATATGCAGCAAAAGAAGAGGACTACACATCTCAAATCCCTCTAAATTGAAATGGGTGTAGAACCTAATCAATTTCAAACTTTATTTCTCATATTTAATTAGATGGATAAATTGACCGTCTGTAGATAGTTGGACGCCATTACTAGAGATGTAAAACAACAACTAGGAAGTCAGAGAAAATTGTACAAAAGTGTCGATTTAAGAGAATAAAACTTGCTATTACTGGAAACAAAATTATGAATGTTAGAAAAAAATAATAGCAAGTGTTCAAAAGCTTTCTATTGTTATTTCAGACAAAAGCCTCATTCAGTCACTTTCATCATGCCATCTGTTGAAAATCATGAATAGATAAAATGAATATAGCATTAGAGATGAGTGTAGATTTTCGATTGATTTGAAACGAATATCGGGAAAATGAGATTAAATTTCGCTTGGTCGAACGAAAGGATTGGAATGGCTCTTTGAAAGAGGTTTTACCCTACCTCAAGTTAAATAGATCATTATGTATGATATTGTGATATTTCGGAAAACTATAAAATTTTATGGTGGTAGAATTTGTTTAGCGCTATGATATTATGCAACACAATGTGAACTAATGTTTTGTATTGTCATGGTAACGAAAAAAATGTGTTTTGTCACATTGTTCTACCTAAAATAAAGAAAAACGGCTACTGATACATTACCAAAAGTAGCACATTGAGTGATCGAGGAGTAATTGAATGCAAATATTTTGGATCATCCAGGAGGGTACCAATTTGAAATGACAACCATTTACAATAAGGTCCCCCGTATGAAACCAATCTTAAACATTATTATCATGTTTTGTAGTCATAATTTTGGATACTATGAACGTAAAATTTGCTATTGTTCTGTTCACTACAATGTGTGAGTGGATCATTTTGTTTTGTGTTTCCACGCTGAGGTCATGTGTTTAGAATTTGATGTATCTGACTTTTCTAATTATTGACACTACGGTTTTGTTGTGCCAATATTTTGTTACATTTAAATGTATCACAAGGTAGTGTCAGAAATAGATCAAATAAAATATGTATACCGCTTTGGTGTAGTAAAACTTTGCTTTCCCTTCGAGTTTTTGGACACGACGAACTAAACGATTTTTGAAATCATGTAAAGCACGACATCCCGTTTACATTCTTACTTTACTCCATTTATCTCTTCGATTTTATTTCAGAGAAAAAAATCAAAACTAAAAGGTTTAATGGGAATACAATATAAATAGCTCGTTAGGGGAAAAAACGGAAATTCATTAGATTTGAAATACACATTAACTATCACATCGACATGAAAAACGTATATATCAACTGTTATGTTCGATATAGGAAAAGAGGTCAGTCACATGATTAGGATAACGCATAACGAAATGTTTAAATTATCTTCAGTAACTCGAAAGGTGATCTTTCTACAGTGCCATATCGTGATCGTCGTAAAATATCTTAAATTAGAGAATATACACAAAAGTGCAATCTTTGGTTATAATGGTATTGATTTTGGAGTTACAAGTTTGCTGTGATATTGTATTTAGCTTCCATTATTGTTGTTGATTTTGTTACCTGAAGTGATGGTCTTGCGGTACATTTTTTTTCCAAGCAGAACAATTAAAGACTAGAGTGATTTAAGGGCAAAAACAGTAGTAAATTTATGTCATTTTGCTTTGTTCATTTAAAATTAAGCTTAAAAGTAAGCAAAACGCATGTAAACCCTAGCAGTGTTTACGATTATCATTATACCCCTGTAAAGTAAGTTCCACTCTGCCACTGCGGTTGATATAATATAAAAACGTAACAACCGTAGGCATATAACAATAAATAGCGGAATTTGAAATAGATACAGATATTCTAAATGACTTGTTTTATTTTTGTGTTAGTATATTAGATCATGATTTTTTTAATTATAATTATTATCATTATCATTTATTGTTCATTAGACGTATATTTATCTATACCACCATTAAAGACTTATAAGTGACTGCAAGGCAGTAGAAGGACTGCTTTTTTTGGGGTTTATTCTACATCTATTACTATTTGAAATTAGTTTACTATACCTATTTGGATCAATTGGGCGGACATCGATTAAGTTTAGATACAGGAAGGGTCGAGCGATCTACAAACTCCCATAGACGATCATTATACTTTGTCATTACTTTTTAATGGTGGCATAAATAGGAGCTGACCTTAAATTCAACTCTTTTCATTTTAGTAGTATAGATTACAGCATCTTCTTACTTTACAATTATGCTTTTACAATAAAAAACAAAAATGAAAATTCCCATTTATTTTAATTACGGGCACTAATTATTACATATAGATACATGTATGTGTTAAATTTGATAATATAACTTTTTTCTCTTATCATAACCTGACATATACATTCAAGTTTATCAGATAACAACGTTCAAATTCACCTGATTACAAACTTAACTGTTATATAGTAGCGACATACAGTCCATTTTCATCTGTGTCTATATTATTACCAATAACAGTCAACTTCATAGCGGTTTTCTTAATTACAATAGTACTGTTCCTCCAAAATTTATTTCCTACAGAAGTTTTTAGATTTTGGTATATGTTTTTGGTGTTTATACAATAATATTCATTGACTAATATTTCACAATTGGGTAACAAGTGATTGTGTGGGCTTTCTTGCTTTAAAGAGATCGTTTTTCTTTCTGCACGCTTTGTTGTTTTTTTTTCTACCAAAGGTTAATTACAGCTAAATTCAACTTTCAGATTAACGTACAAACGTGTTTGACGGATTAGGAAACAACACTGAGAAAACCACACCAGTATAACCTTGAGACAATAATAAGTACTCATATTACAATGTCGCTATAGGTTTCATTTTTGATGTCTCTGAAAATCATTTAGTTATTCATTAGACAAGGCTGACGACTGACAAAGGTATAAGTATCCCCTAAAGTGAAAATTATGGAATTCAATAGAGAATTGTTACAGACGTTTATATATCAAACTATTGATAAATAATCTTCAATGATTCATAGTAAAAGAGTAATCAAGTAAGGAGATAATAGAAAAAAGAAGGAATATGGTGAATCGCAATAAATACACCAGGGTATAACGTAAATACTTTCAGAGGTCACTGAATGGTCTTTAAAAATTGTAAACACATCTTTAAGTATGGTTTGAAAGGTCCTGACAACAAAAAGTAAAGTAATAAATTCCACAGAAACCGAACGATCGGAATTCGAAAATTTCCCCAAAGTATAGCATAATGTTCTTCGACAAAAATATTTACGACAGTTTTATTTACACACTACAGCTCTAACCCCAAAATAGCGAAAATGAAACTGCCGTGAATAACACTGTTTACAGTATCCTTTTCAATTAAAATAATATTAGTTGTCACTCGTTTGGTAATACATGTATTACTTGTTGTTATGCTTTCATTTGCAATGCAATTAAACCCTACTCGTTCATTAAAGAAACTCAGGACCTTTTCGTGTTTCTGATATTCTGTTTATTGCATACAGTTTCTACGTGTATGCTGTAACTTGTCGATCAATCCAATGTCATTAATTGACAGTGAGTGTATACCAATCATATAATGACAAATAAATGTAAGTTAGAGGTCAATTTCCTGTAGATGATCGTTCATAATGCGTCCTTCATTTAATATAAAACAGAAGTCTATTAAGTTTTCATTAGATTTTTAGATTATATATTAACATGAAAAATGTCTGCTTAATCAGCCATACTCAAGGCGTCGGTTTCACAAAAAGTCGTAAGTGTGAAATTGATCGTAAATCATGACGTCACAATGATACTTAGTTTATGACGTCATTACTTACGATCAACTTCACACACGACTTTTTGTGAAATCGAGACTAGGTCTTTAAATATAAATCTTATCATATCCACGAAACGCGCGGTCATTTAGATGCCCGCTCCTCATGAGTCCTGGACTACATGCATGTATCTCAATCCGACTACACGAGATAACTTATGGTTTCCCAGACAATTTTGAAAATAAGTTGCTGATTTAGGCAGGTAGTTTTAGACATTAATTTGTCTTACTCACAAAGTGCATGTGAATGATAGACATCTTGAACTTTTAAAATAAGGTTTTGTAGTTAATATATAATTAATGTTTAATATCTGTATGGCCCCAAAAGTAATTATTGGTTCAAATCCATACAAATAGGTGTATTTTCAATTTTCCTATAATTTCAAAGTCGAAAAATTGTGTAGACACTGAACAAAAAATTGCATGTTTATTGATGATTTGATTTGCTCTTGAATATTTCTTTTCAGCTGGATAAGACAGTTGATGGAAATTTGGTCGAAAAAGCCACTGATAAACGGAAATTCAGTAGTAGAAAATATAGATTGCGTGGATAGTTTCGGAAACATAAAAAAACTGTGGACCAACGGATTGAGGAAAACAAAACCATGTCAGTGTCACTTACAACATGTAGCCATTTTCTCTTTTAAGTGTATAATTATTGTATCAAACGTTAGATATTTTACATTTTTGTCAAAAGCATGTTTTTAAGTATTGAGTTTCTTATTTAAAACTTGATCACTTTTACTTATTTATCACGTTTAATGTTTTAAAATGATTTGTATTTCTTTGTGTCTTCAAAGTGTGACAGCATGAAAATTTTGATAGGTGTTTCATAATAATAAAGAGTAATCAAGTGAACCAAAGTTATAGTGGTAATCAAAAGAATATAATCCAGGGACAAAGACCAGACATACACAACAAAGAGCATAAAGTAACTAAAATCACACATACAAAGTAATAAAAGTAAATGAGCAACTCGGACTCCACTAAAACCTGGGAGCATGGACTAGGTGCACCGGTAGGGTAAGCGCCCTCTAAGCTTTTCTAGAAACACCCGCCGAGTTGCTCATAAAAAGTCGAGTGCGGGGTAGACAAACGAGGAAAGAAAAACTATGACCCGTTGAATAAATCAGTTTTCATGGTGCTGTGATGGATACACCATGACTATCCACGAGTTCATGATGACGACCATAAAACTTCTGTCGTGATGACTTCATTCTTGTAGCAACATAACCCTGTTTCAGAAGCCTATTTGTTAGAGTACTAGCGCGATACAAAACGTCTGCGGAGAATGAATAATAAGAAATTAACATAAACATCAGTTTCTACCAAGACATATGTAATAAAGCTTGTAAAATCTAAAATAACGCAAACATTTTATCACGGTCTTGTAGTAAAAATGTCATTTGTTCTTTAAATCACCGACTACGAATAATAGAAAATGTGTTTATCAATTCGATTTCAGTACAAAATTTATGGTGTGAGATCAACACAGATCCTGATTTTTGTATCACCCTCTATAACACCGGGTACATTGCAGAAAGAGTCATTGCACTCTTGAACGTGAAGAATTTGAGTTGATATGCGTTTGCTATTAGTAGAACTAGTTTGGATTGTTTTTATTTTCAGAGTTCCTGTGCCATTGCAAAAAGACCTTTTCGGGATTGAAAGATATAATTTGTTAGCAGGATCCTGTAAATTTGATTTTGATCGGCAATGATGTTTACTGTAATATGAATTACCATTTTCACCCAAAGATGTCCCGGGTACTGATTCGTTTCTTTCTGTTATATCCGAATTATGATCAAGTCGTATATGCTTCAATGGAAATACAGAGTACGTACGCATTTCATTTCGTGATCTGTTTTGAGATAAGACCCGAACATTGTCCTCATTTAAAGCTCGACTAATTAACTTTTTAATCATCTTCTTCATAGCAAAACGAAATCTTTTGCTCAATAGTGCGTAAAGATACGGATTTAAAACGGATTGAAACATTGTCATACACGTAGCGACTACCGGTAACCAATGTGGAATATAGACAATGTTTCCATAACTTTTGTCGATGTTTACAATAACTTGTGGAGTCCAGCAAATAATAAATGCAAGCACAAGACCAATAAGGCGCACTGCTGCTCTAGCCTCTCTTTCGAACCGCGTAAGGCTACGTTCGCTTATTTTACGTGGTATAAAAGACAAATTTCGATTTGTCGGCTTAAAAATATTTGCATCGGGATAGCCTAGCATTGCTGTTCGACTTACCGTAGCTAACATTTCGGGTGCAAAAACTACTTGTTTATCAGTGTAACGTAAATATATATTTTGGTTTATTTGTTTAGTCATGTCACTAATTTTACGAGCGTGACTTCTTGCAACGCATATGATTTTCATGTAGCACATTGTCATAATCAGTACAGGAATGGCATATATGGTCAGGAAGCAGACAAGCACAATACTAGATTTTCCTTTCCAGTTCGGTATACACATATAGCTAACTTCATCGTATTGTACTTTAGCATATGTCGATAAAAGTAACGGGAATGTCAGGAGCGTTGATGTGATCCATACACAGAAGAAAATAAAGGAAATGTATTTCGGTTGTGACCAAGAGGAGTATTTCAAACAATGAATAATTGTGATGTAACGATCAATAGCTATAGCTGTTGCGGTTAAGATAATATTTGTTTGCAGTAAATTATTAACGACACCTAGTCCCACACAAGCATCCTGAAAATATAACAAAATATTTTTAATCAAATGCATTTTTTTATTTAATTTCTTGATTTGTATTTTTAGGCAGGTTGAATAAGTGTTATGTGGACGAATTAAGGATCATTGCCATAAACCATAATTGTCGAAGATAAAAAAAAACTGTTACAGAATGTGCATGTTTCTGACCGTAAAATTTCTATGCGCCAGCTGTTTTTTTTTTTTTAAATATTTTAAACCTTTAATATAATACATATTGTAGTTACACAACTTATTTTGCAAGTGAGCTACGTTGAACCGAGTAAGGAAATTACCAGCGGGGAACAATTGTCTAAAATGTCTATAACCTTAACAGAACAATGATAGTGCAGTGACTAGAAGCTTTTAATGAAAATTAATCAACTTCAGAAAAAAATATATGAACCAGTATTAAAATTCTAAGAAAACGTCAAAGTAGAAAGATATTGATACAATTAAAATTTCATGATTTTACCCTTAATATTCAGTTATGTAAATTTGTGATATTTCGAATAGGGAACCAACATTTGTCATCATTGTGGATCATCTTCGTGTTTATTTAAGTTTCTTTTGAACCGTTAATATACCTTTTTATTATTTGTTTGACTTTTGGTAATATTGGGTGTAATACAGAATATTTAGTCTAGCAATAAAACGCATTGCCAGAACCGCATGGGTTTACAAGTGCTAAATACGAGTTGTCACGATTAGCGATCACGGGCAAGCAGGCAATTATAATTTGCGGTGAATTATAAACATATCGTCAGATATAGGATTTATAATAGGTTGTCATGAAAGCTAATTTTTTTTTCTATGAAGTGGGCCTGGTTGGGTGGAGTATTAAACGATTTAAACATTATGAAGTTGCTCAATAGAAACAACTATTTCAACTTTTAGATAATAATGACATAATGTACAATTTACAATATACGTAAGTCACGAAACAATTGTTGGATTCTTTAATCTTTAATGTAGCATTTAATGAGACATTTTTATTAAGTAGTGATAAAAAAATAATGGTTCGCAAAAGATATTACACACTCCTTTGAGTTATTAACTTCCTTCATTTTATTTCCAGCAAGAAAAGCTTTGATGAACACTCCTCTTTTTTTAGTTTTTTCACACTTTTCTTTCAAGTTGAAGAAATTATCTGATTAACGACTTTCAAATGACGATTTATTATGTTACATCATGAATACTTTATCTTGTGGCATTAAATTAACATCAATATCGGAGTATTTTTTGGTGTCAAGATGTTCTAAATTGCTTAGAGGAATATCAAAGTATTCGATCTTCGTAATGATTTATAAGGCGATAGCCCCATTAACTATATGAACTGTGCACCACGTTATTAAAAAGTTCTAGTATATAAAAAAAAAACTGTTATGTGCGTTATAAAATTCAAAAACATACATTAAAACGGGAATTCATTAACCTTGCACAGCAATGTCAACAACAAAAAATTATTTATGGACTTTATGAGATAGAAAATAATTGCAAGTAATGTCTTCTTCAACACACCTAAAATCCACTTAAAATGACGGGTATTAAGGCATTCAATAAAATTCCTAAATATATCAGCCATTTGCTCTTAAATCAACGCACACCACGCCTTTAATCTGTGACAATACGTACTACTTACCATATCAATCGACCGTCGTGACATTGATTGAAAATGTAGAGAAAATATACATTTCAGTTAAAACTTGGCAATAAAGCATATCAAAGTGTAATGGGGCAACTCTTTCCAAGTGCCTGTGTATAATGATGTTTTTTTTGTTTTTTTTGTTTTTTTTGTTTTTTTGTTTTTTTTGTTTTTTTTTGTTTTTTTTGTTTTTTTTTTTGGGGGGGGGAGGCAGTTACAGCCTGCGGTATATGGATATCCTCGTCGTTCATTGAAGACCAATGAATGGCCTTAGGCTGACATTTTTGATCCGGGAGATTTTTTGTCTTTTTGACATTTACACCATATCTATTCTCGTTACATTGTTGTATCTTTAGTTCAAACATTTTTTTTTAAATAAACTCAATATAAAGCTTTACGCGGACAATAACTTCAATGTGTTTAAAGGAAAGTACAAAAATGCATGTTCTAGTGATCATGTTTATTTTTTTCTGTTTTCTTATTAGTTTTGTTAGATTATTTGAAGACCATAAACGCCCAATTACCCGGCTTTGTCGTCACATAAGTATCACCTTTATACGCAGGTTTCATGATAAACTCTTGATATTTTTACTTTTGCCAGTGGCATTTCATTGCATTGTAGTAGCTTTAAATAGGTAAATATCATTTTTTGTGTAATTTGTATTGGTGTTGTTTATTTCCACTTTTCATATGTTTGTTTAATTCATAACATCATAAACATTGTAATCATATCACAAAGGTAAATAAAAAACAAAGTTAATTATTTTATGTAAGATTCTGACTAGAGAAGCACCTGAATGGCATTAAAACCTGAAGCATCATTAAGAACTAATTAAGATAAATTTGAAACCCAATTCTCGTTATATTTGAAATGTGAATGTAAATCAGCTCTAAAAAAAGTCATGTCAATAATGTCAGCTTG
Source organism: Perna viridis (assembly GCA_037379345.1). Taxonomy (NCBI): domain Eukaryota; kingdom Metazoa; phylum Mollusca; class Bivalvia; order Mytilida; family Mytilidae; genus Perna; species Perna viridis. The sequence continues at coordinate 5,226,573 of CM074520.1, forward strand.
GTTGTTGTTGTTGTTCTTCACAATGTTACATGTCACACCATTTTCTCCAAAATTTTGAGATAAAAGATACCACAGACCATGCAAAGTGAGCCTCATACCTTGACCAACACTTAGAGATCGATCAAAAAGAAAAAAAATATTGGCTAAACTGTATGAGAAACGCGAAAGCTTTTCATTCTGTATTGTCAGCTTGTCTTTCATCTGTACACGTAGCAACATTCCTTCAGCACCTGGGTACAAAGTTTACATATCACATCTCATACGTCATGTAAGAGCTTGCCCCACCTATGCAGACTTTTTTCTACAGCGGTGGACGTCGTACAATTAGGCTTCTGGAATAGGTTTAACCATTGGTAATTAAAATGCATATTTACAGTATTGATTTAAGACGAAACCGATTAATAACATTATTTACGATTTTTATCTACTAAAATGTACATGTATGTTATTAAATACTTTAGGTACAACGGAATAGTAAAAATAAGTATTAAGTATTAAGTATTTAACATTGAAAACCTTTCGTTTCCAAATGATAATTAGACTTGACGTTTCATCTTATCATGATACATGAATTCAGAGTTAAAAATCATGCATTTTTTTTTAAATTCAAGTTACCTGATCATGTTCATCTTCGCGAAAAATAATTATCAGAAAACGAAATCCAAAGTCGGGATGACAAGAGGATGATCATAAGTCATCTCATTAGGAGTCCAAAAGTAACTGCAATATTTCTGTAGTTAATAGGGCCTCGTGAACACGATCTATGACGAAGATGTGTACCTTATGATAAAACATAATACTTAGCTTCGAAACATTTCCTCAAACATTTTATTATACAAATTGCAACTACTAAATTATCCCGTGGAAATTCATTTTGTTAGAGAAACAAACTTACAAATGTTATATAAATACATTTTCGTCGCCATGGTTTCAGCATTTTTATTTTGTGAAGTTACTTTATCTCAATAATAGTTTATTCGTTCTTAATCAATCGGGGATTTTTTTTCTTGCACAATTAAACTTTTTTAAACATTTTTCGTCACTCTTTCCAGTAAAAAGAAGTCGGTAGCAAAAAATCCATATATTATACGAAGTTTATTTCCCGTAGTTCTAAAGTAAACTTCGTAAATAATTAGTATCAATTATTATTGTCTCAAATGCGCTATAACAATAAACGATAAAGCAATCTGATAGCAGGTAAAAGAACCCCATGGGAATGGCGATCCTATATAAATATACAGAGGCCAGTACCTTACTGAAGGTCAACAATATTAACATCTTCTTTGAGTATGTATATATGTCTTCAACAATTATACCGCAAATAAATGTTTTGAAATAACTCCTATATGAAAACATGTCTTTGACATAATGGTGGCCTATTCCTCGTTTTTATTGTAAAATTGGCTGTGTTTTTTTTAACTTTTTTTTCTGAATCGGTATTATTTATATGCATCCATGCAATTGGAGGGATAAGCTTTGTAGAGCAATTTCACATCAGTTTAAAAAATGACAAAACTACAATAAGAGAAAGTTATCAAAATAAGACAAAACTCCTAGTTTAATTGACATTTTGTACCTAAGTACTATATTTGTATCGCAATAAATGTATTGCATGTCTTTAACCATCTGCTAAATGTACAGAAATAAAAAAAGAGCTACACGAAATCATTTAATGCGTCCATATCACACACATTATAACAGAAATATGCTATGATAACCGGGGCAGAAAAACATATTTTGAAATTATTATTAAATATCCATTTAAAATTACTGAGTTGTTTTACCACGTTTACGCGAAATGTATACCGCTATACTTCTTTCGCCAAACAACGGTTGTATATGAATTATGAACAGAAACTGGCGGATAAACTAAGTACAAAATAAGAGTATCTTACCTGACTCATCATCCACTGACCATTCTTTAAGTCACTCACTAATATTGGCATCATTAATAATGATATTATAAGGTCAGACATTGCAAGATTAAACAAAAATGCCGATGCCATAGTCCGTAGTGTTTTATTCCCTAGAATCGTTGTGATTACTAAAGTGTTGCTGATGATAGCGATTAAGGACATTAAACCAACAGTCCAAGTCAGTACCAACTGCAAGTAATCACTTCCGACGTTTTGTAAAGTGTAATTTGAAGTAAAGTTAAACATTATTGTACTTGTCCATTTATAGTTTTTTTCCTAAGCAAACTCGCTCGCTATTATGTACAAATTACTACCTACGGAGTTTTCTGGATACAATCACAACAAAGTTATATATTGCAAGCTAAGGTATCTGTACCATTTCTTCTCATTTCGCACAATGTCAAAGTTTTTTAACAGGCTGAAAAATTTTCCTCAAAGGTTAACTGACTTAGTTGTATACAACAAATGTTGATCAGTTTCTTGCCTTTAAGATTCCGTATGAAGGCTTTCTAATGAATCAACTCATTGATGTATCAATGACGAGAGAGTTTCAGATAATCGATTGCATTCGCTGTCATCAGACGCAAATGAAGTAGTGTCTAACACAAAAGGTACAAATAAGAGGTTAATAAGAATATTGATTATAGATTTTTTTTTTTAAATTGTTAACGATTAAGCTCCCTGTTATAACTGTTAATAAAGTAACGTGTACCTGAAAAGTTGATTTTTCTTACTAATTAACGACAAGCCCTTAATTATAATGCAACTTCGTTTTCGTGAGATCTAAGTCACAATTAACTGCTAAATTTCTTTGGTAGGACTAGTTTTAAAAAAAGCTACTAAAACGTATGGGGTTTTATAGAATTATGCCTATGTAATTGGAATTCGAAGTTGGGATTTCAAACAAGTGTAGTTGATATGTGATGCTTAAACCACTTTCACGGTTATTATTATGTTTTCTAATTATAATTTCTGTAATATTCGACCTCTTTTGCTATAGTGGTTATATAATCAGAAAGACAAATGGGTTGAAACATCAGATGCCATCAGAGTTTTTCTTATTTCAAATGTTTGCAATCGAACAACTCAGAATGTTTCTGAATTTAAACTTTGTTCAAATATATGAATATTCCTCAAAGCGTTTATGTGTAAGGACAGCCGTATCTTTCAATATACTCAAATGCAAATAATGAGTAATTTTTCTAAACAAATGTTTTCTATTTGATGCACAGCAAATAAAAGGGTAAGTAATAGAACCAAATAGAGAATAACGGCGTTATTTTTTTACCACAACCGAGAATGAGGTAAATAGCTAAATAATATATTTAAAATAAGCTACATCCATTTGATATATATTTCGAGTTTATTTGTAAGAGAATAGCCATAGGAACCAAGATCGAACAAACATCAAGGGAATATAATCCAAGGATAGAGATCAGACAGGGATATCACGTACACAAAATATGAAATTACCAAAATAACATATACAAAAAGCAATGATTGTAAAATGATAAACAGTTAAATGATTTTAGCTGGTTTTTACATTCATTATACAGTTCATAACATTCTTATATCTCATTGATAGCTCAATTTCATAGAATTTTTTTAAATTTCTGTGTATGATTCTTTGACTTTTTATAATCAAGTAACAGTTGTGAGAACAAATGTACAGCTCATACCTTTACACGTCTTCACAATTATAAAATGAGGGGAATTTGACTGAAATTACACTGCATAATTAATTTCTATTAAAACCTGAAATTTACTTGAACATGTTGGTGAAATTGCATTTCTAACACCTTTTTTTCCATGTATTTTCCTAGTAAATCTGAATATTCACATATTGTATTTGGTTAACTGAAAGATTTATAGATGTCAGGCTAAGTGTACCAACATTAGCAGTTTGGTACATGTAATAATTTAATTTTTGTCTTAACAACTACAATGTTTACTTTAATAGTTATTTTTACTACAATTTTGTTCAGAATAACGTACAAGTACTGGAATAACATGTACATGTATGTATACGTACAAGTTAGCAATTGATAGACTTTTTGGGAGGGGTGCATGATAAAGATAGACAAGTGGGAAACAGTTCTGCATTTTATTCTAATATATTGACATACATGTACGTTTACCGTTTATGTTTTAATATAGCAACTTGAATATAGTTACTGCAGCTGAATTAGTAAGATGCTAATACTATGATTTGAAATTGAAAATAAATTTGTGATTTACGTAGACAAGTACTGTATAGTGTCATTTTCTTTTGAACAACATTCTAATTTGAATCTCTGTGTTCACACTTAACAGCTGGACTATACATGCTTTATCTTTTCGATTTGTGGCAAATGATTGATATCTTATTTATAGCTGGCATGACTCAGTAATTCGATTCATTGACAAATCATAAAAACAATAAGGTGAAACCTGTAGTAAAGAATAAAGTAGAACAGAACTTGGCAAAGTGATGCCCCGCACTCCACGTTAACTGTGTAGCCATATTCACTCAAATTAGGACTATTCTAGAAATATATTTGTATCCGTCAGACACAGATGATGCACCCGCACAAAACGCAATAACTTTTCACTGAACAGAGTAGATTTTCTTTCAGTCAACCATAAATATGTGCACATGCATGGAGAAAAACACATATAGAAGACTATATTTTTAAAAATATTATACTTACAGGATTGGTGCCGCCATGCAGATTTGGATCATGTACCATTGTAAAAATGCTGACGTATCACACAAATTGCTGCAAGAGTTTTCAAAAAAAAGTTTGCAATTGGAATTTTCATTTTAAAAAATTAATGGAACCTTACCGCTATATATGTATACACTTTTGCGTAGTTTCATTTTATATTTCATAGTTCATTTAAATGTTGGAAACGTCTTTGAGTTATTTTGCAAAAACTAGTAAACACCCTACTTTTCACGAAGAAAATATCCCTAAATCAAAAACGTGAAATTTTAATTTTCTAAAAAATCCTACAAGGTTACATTATAATGGGTGAAAATGTATTTGAGTTTAGTGTGAAAACTGGACAACACCACTCTTTTCTAAATATAAATTCCAATAACTCGAAAACGAAATATTAGAATTTTATTAAAAAAAGGAGTCCCAATTTAAGATTTATACATTGTTTCATAGTTCCGTTGAGTAGTTTGAAGCGTTTTTTAAGTTATTGCATAAAAAATGGAAAACAGCCCTTTTTATGAATGAAATTACATAACAAAAAATACGAAAAATTGGAATTCCCCGCAACAAAAACAAAGGGAGCTTTCCACAATGGACGCATACACTTTTCCAAATTTTCATTATACGTATTGAAATTATTTTAGAGTTTTTGTGCAAAAAATAGAAAACTTGCCATTTGATGAATAAAATTTCCATAACCCTAAAACGTAATTTTATTTTCATAACATTAAAGGGATCGTTATTCAATGAACGTATACACTTTCCTGAAGTTTCATTATAATGCATGAGCGTTTCTATGAAAAATGTTTTAAAAAAGAATCAAAAGGAGCTTCCCAAGCTAGAAATATACACTCTCCAAAGAGATTGTGGAAAACCATAAATCTGTGGTATCCTCTTTTTGTCTCTCTACCAAAGATGATGAATGTGATTTATCGTCTATGTACTGGATTCATAAACTCCACAAGAATCCATACAAACAAAGCTACATAGCTGGATCTGCAAAATACACCAACGAACCTCTTTCAAAACTCTTTACTTTTATACTCACAGCTATTAAAGAGGGTCTACCACAACACTTGTTACCCCCGTAGAGGTATTAATTCAATGTGGATTCTTAATAATTCGAAAGGTATTCTGGAAACCCTCAATTCAAGATAACTTTCAGAATATAATAGCTATAAGACCCATGATTCTCCAACTCTTTTTATTTCTATTCCAAATACTCAGTTAAAATTCCGACTCAAAAACATCGTTGTTACTCCAAAAAAGACGGTACACCTAAATAAAAATATGCAGCTATTGAGAAAGATTCCTCATATTTTGTAAAAAATAATTCCAAATCATCTTCCAAATATACAGAAAAAGAAGCTTTCAAAATGCTGGAATTTTTTTAGGGACAACATTCTTGTCCAGTGTGGTGGACGCGTTTTTCGACCACAGTCGGGATTCCAATGGAAACAGATCGTTCTCATCTACTTGCTTATCTATTCCTTCACTCTTATGAGCCTGATTTTATAACTGATCTGGTCCAAAAGGAAGAACATCGCTTGGCTAGATCCTTCAATTTCAGTTTCCGCTTTATAGATGGCGTGTTACTTTAAACAATCCTGGTTTCAGGGATTTGATACATTGCATTTATCCTTAAGAAATTGTGAAAGAGAATACTAAAGAAACTGTGATGTTAGCCTCATATCTTGACCTACACGTAGAGATCGATGGTAAAGGAAAACTATTGACCTAACTATACGACAAACGCGATGACTTCCATTCCGTATTGTCAACTTACCTTTCATCTGTGACAACATCCTTTCAACACCTGCGTATGAAGTTTTTATATCATACCTCACACGTTAAGCTTGCCGTGACTACGCAGACTACGCAGACAGGCGTTTTTGTATCGCGCTAGACTTCTTACAATTCGGTTTTGTTGCTACAAGATTGAAGTCATCACTACAGAAAATTTACTGTCGTCATTATGAACTCGTGGATTGTTTCGGCGTATCTATCTGCTCCTTGAAATCTGAATTGTTCAACGTGTCATATTGTTCCCTTCCTGCTTCGTCTACCCCATACTTGACTTTTTATGAGCAACAAGGCCGGTGTTTCTAGAAAAGTAGAGGACGCTTACCCTACCGGCGCATCTTATCAACAGTAGTATCTTGGTTCCCTTGATTCCTTGATTATATTCAAAAATGTAAACGAAACATTGAGAAGTACTTTAAACTAAGAAATGCATGTAACTGTGGTACATTTCCAGTGTTAAAATGTTCTGATCCCGGAATAAATTGAAAATGTTAAAATATAGCCTTTAAATCTTTAAGAAATGAAATCTATAAATAAAAAAAGCAATATCTTGTGTAACTGCACCAATACATTTTCTCCGAAAGCCTCAGAAATGGTTGAAAAGCTATAAAATGAATGCATTTAAACCTATTATGTTACTTTTTGCTGGTGCTATAACTCAAATATGGGTACAAAAAAGTAAATATTCACTATTTGTCTGTGTTTTTTAGGATACATGAAAAACAAAACTTAGGGCTAAATGCTATAAAAAACATCATTACTTTTGTTAGTAGATGGTAAAAATATGATAAATACCCATAAGATGTTAAAAAAAAGTATAGCAGGCACCACAAAAATTGAGAAAGTCTGAGAAAATTCTCCACTGTTAATGGTGTCATCAATGTCTTTAATTTTTATTGGTATTACTTGTTGGTTTAGTCTACAGTTTATCACAACCATTTTTACAAACAGTAGCCTACGTTCGTTAAACAAACTGGCTTTGTGTTACATGTATGTAATGGATGTTAGAGGAGAGTGTGTAATCAAGGGAATTGATATTCTAGCAGAAATCTAAATCATGCAATCAGACACGGAAAACAGACAAACACAACAAAGAACATAAAATAACCAAAATAATACATTAATACATACAAGGTAACAAAAGAAAACGATGTGTTTAATTTTCTTCTTATTTATATCATCAATTGATAAATGTTTGCATTGAAACAGTCTTTTCAGCAGAACAAAAACCACTAGTTACTCAATTCCATCCCTACTTGGTCACTTGAGTGTTACGGAAACACACTGTAAATGTAAATGAGTTTAGTTATATATATATATACCTGTAATCTTAAATATGTTGACTGTCCTTGTTTACATCTCCCAAACTATCACGTGCGTTGATATCTGTTTACATCCAATGTCCAGTTCTATGGTGTTTTTCTGAGCTTTATCTTTTAAATTGATAAGTGGAGATGCTTAAAATTGTATTTTGCGGAAAACTAAAAGATGGAGAAGAACTGTACACAGTTATACAATATGACAAAACGAAAGGACTGAACGCTTTAAGGGAGAAATATTTCGGTGTCATACCCTTTTTCAAAAATTGAAATGCTTTGACTGACTTCTCGACCTGTTTGCTCTTCCAAACAGGAAAAGTAATCATAGAGTTAGTTATAGTTATGTGTTCAGCTAATCCAGAATCAAAGGTATCAGAATATTTGCTTGAAGCCATTACTTCCGTTACCAGCAGTGAACGTGGTAAGCAATATTAAACAAATTATTTGTTAAAGGTCTTAGACATAATATAAGAAAGAAACCATGTTAAATGCATGCGAAGGACTATTATCTTGCACTGCGCCGTAATACTTTATGTTATTATCCTACCAACAAGATTCCGTGATTTTTATCTGTGGCAACATTCCTTAGGCTTCTGCGTATGGAGTGTTCATATCACAGCTCATTATGCCAGAGCTTGCCGAAACTACCCAGACTTTTTGTATCGCGTTAGAACTCTAACAAATAGGTTTCTGGAACAGGGTTATGTTGCTACAAGATTGAAGTCATCACTACAGACGTTTTATTGTCGTCATCATGAACTCGTGGATCGTTATGGTGTATCCATCAGCACCATGACAACTGATTTATTCAACGGGTCATAGTTTTCCTTTCCTCGTTTGTCTTCCCCGGACTTGACTTTTTATGAGCAACTCGGCGGGTGTTTCTAGAAAAGTAGAGGACGCTTACCCTACCGGTGCACCTGGTCCATGCTCCCAGTTTTTTGTGGAGTCCGAGTTGCTCATTTACTTTTGTTACTTTGTATGTATAATTTTAGTTACTTTCTGTTCTTTGTTGTGTATGTCTGTTTTCCATGTCTGGTCTTTGTCCCTGGATTGCATTCTTTTGATTGCCGCTATAACCTTGGTTCCCTTGATTGCTCTTTCATTTAAACATTAGTTCACTTTAAGAGTACTTAGCTACTTAGGTACATTTCATATAGTAAATAAGCTTTATGTAGTTAGAACAGTATTCGACATATCTCAAATTATTTGCCATCAGACAGTGTCACTTTTGTCAGATTTGTTTCGGACTTGACTTGATTACATAACACTAATCCAGTTCATAATTAAGTCAAGTCCAAAATAAATCTGGCAAAACAGATACTACACCACCGGAGCAGCTGGTACCGCAATGATCCTGACTTGGTATAGGCACTTCAAACAAAATGGTGGGTTAAATCTAGGTTTTGCAGCGCGCTAAACCTCCCTCTTCCATTGCGTCATGACTATACAAGTGCTCATTAAAAAGTATGTATATACTATTACCGCAATAAGTAAATCAGCGGTCACATCAACTCGAAGACCATTTTTCAAAAAAGCAATCATTACTCATTGATTTTGAAGAAATCAGAGTAGTTAGTGTTTGCTTTAGCGTAGCGAATCAATTGTGAAATGTAAACACCATATGCAGGAAATCAAGGGATATTGATGTACAGGTAAGGAAAATTTATTATATTAAAAATTAAAGTCGTCTCTTTTATCATAACTCTTCGCGTTGGGATCACCACTATTGTCAAAATTCGAAATATTGATCTAAAGAAGATTGTTACTGTAGCCCCCTTAATCTGGAGCTCTGGTGGATATATTGACGGTAACTTTCAACCAAAAGAAAGGTTGTTGATGGACAATACCTCATCAATATATCAGTATGGGAAGTTAAAGGATTTAGCTTCTTTTATACTTTTATTTTTTATGAGATTCTGATGAAAATCACTCTCGTATGAAGATAAAAACAAATCGGCTATGTGAGGAGCACAGTTAGTGATACTTCTCTTCCCCGAAACATGATATACTTGTGAGATAATTTTCTTGGTAACATACAAAAATTGTAGATGCAATTATGTAGCACAAAGTGCATCAAAAAAAAACATCATCATTTAAGTAATGGAAAATAACAGTAATGTTTTAAATTTCGCAAATTTTCAGATGTTATAAACATGAATAACAGTATTTTTTCTATTAGTCTATTACTCAATTGACATTAAAGGGAGATGACTAACTAAGTAAGTAAACTTTTGTCCGATAACAATACGAGTACTGATCCTAATGTCATGAGCATTTCTTTGTAAGGTCTTTCCCATTTCAACGGGAAGCTTTTTATTTTCTTGCAAATTACTTTTACAACAACACATAAATACAATGTAAAAACAATTATGGAAACATTTATCTGAAAGGGATCAATTTCGTTTCAAAGAGTAACAACAGATTATTCTTCAATGCAATACATTCCTCTAATTCATGTAAATATTCGAGGTTTGACTTCCATTCATTGAAATTGGCAAGTTTCTCCTGTTGTTTATATTTATAAATATAGTGTTTGACAATGATAATGATATGATTAAGAAGCGGGGTCTCAGAGAGATAACTCAGAATTACATTGGTTTTGTCCATTTTGACAAAATGATGTGAGAGACGTTTTTTATGTACCTTTACCACAAAAGATGGAGTCAGTTTCCCCCTTCCCAGGTTGTATTTTGTCAAAATCTTTTCCATATCCCTATGATCATCTGATGTTCCTCTCCCATATTCGTCATATTTATGGAACATTTTGTCAACTAAATCAACAGATAAATGGTATACCAAGCCTTGTAAAATGCAAATTTGCTGTCCTGATAATCAACATATTTTAAACTTCATAAGAACGGTAAATGTATAAAGTGGAGTCAGAGTCTTTTTATACCTTTTAACTAGTAAAAATCAAGGCTACAAACAGTCCTTCATTGGTCAGTGAATAACTTATAAATGATTGATAAGATTAGTAACAGTCGGCTAAGATTTTTTAACTAACTAAGGCAATAGCCATTCGATCATAATTCAAAAATGGATACTAACTGTAAGCGGAGCTTGCGTCAGGACACCTCCTTTTCTCTCCATAAAATATTTGGACGACAAAAAATTCTGATGTCCTTTAAGTACCAAATAATATCCTATAAAAGGGTATACCTTCTACATCATGAAATTTAAAAAGTAATTGAGATGCAAATGTAAAATAAAGTATGCACAATGACATCGTGCAACGAAGAAAGTGTGGAAATTTCATCTGCTTTCATTCAGTAGATTCAGAGTATTCACGAACGGAAAGATGGTCCGGACGGATGGGCCATAACGTCAACAAATTTTATGAAGCGATTTTTAGAGGAGTTGGGATTGATAACTTTGGGCGCCAACCATAATCTTTAAATAACCCCGCTTCTTAAAGCGTTGATTTATTTATATAATGATAAAGAGAAAAAATACTATGAGATAAAAACCCGGCAAATGTTCTATCCTTTTTCGGTTTTTATTAATACACTTAGATGTGACATGTGTATATATATAGGTTTTTTTTTCTTCAAAACAAGCCGTACACTGGCAATTTCTTTGATTTAGAAGGACGGGAAGGACTTTTTTTACTTGTAAAATTGCCAATTAATTTTTTTATACACAAACAAAAAAAGGATGGCCCTATTTTTACATGCTACATTTACAGGAAATGTCAGAAATCTTAGAACACTAATATCAGTGTCATACAACTGTAAAATATCAAGCCTTAAAATATTCCACCAATTGACTTGATTAAGTTGTTTTATGTCAACATGTATTTCAAAAGTACGTGTCACATACATGCCAGAAAATGTTATTGTTCAAAACACGATAAACACGTCGATATGATATAGTATCAATGACACCCTTACTATAAGTATTCATGCAGAACTAAATATTTCCCCTACCTATTTAGTTTTGGAAGGGGGAACAGTTGCATTCATGTCAATTCATGACTTTGACTTCAAGATGTTACTGATTTGGTGTGACCATTTAATCACCATTAATTATGGGAATTTACAAAAGAAAAAAGCATTCTGCATGGTCTGTGACTTGAGTAAAATGAAATACTGAGGGTGCATATAAATATAACCATTTTGATAAAACAAATAAATCGAGGCATATAATTAAGACACTGGAGTGTAACTTGTTCGATGCTCGTTGTTTCAACACACAAAAGCATTATTAACGATTGCTCTTTCTTTCTTTGATCTTAAATGCTGGATATTTACTTATTTTACTAGTTTAACATTAAATAATTAAATCCTATGAACATTTACATTGTAAGTGACAACGTAAAACGAATAAGACAACAAACAACGCACTTTTTATCTTTTTTCCTCTATTATAAAATAAAAACATTACAAATCCACTCTGTTTGAGGTACTTACGAAATAAATCACCAACAGCGAAGACATAAAACTCAAAAACAGAATGAAAGCAAATGTTTCTTGATTTGTTCCAAACTTATCAGAACCTGTCATGCAAATGCAAATTATCTTTTATTTGCTAATTGTTTTGCCTATACTCGGCGTCACATAAATAACATACTGTTAAACTTTGAACAAAAATATTTTCTACGACTTTATTGACACCTACCGTCGTTTAAATTGTCTTAAATGACTTGCTCATTCGTTTAGTCAAACGGCTTCTCCCTGAACAAATCGCTTTTAGCTTAAATCATGCGTAACAAATCCTTACGGGAAAATCCCATACTAATATCCGCCATGTTGGTTTCTACGGGACGATTTGTTTACAAACGAAGTTCGTAAGTTCCCGTCGAACTCCGGTGACAATCGTCTGCTTGATTAACTTCTCGGTATTGTACGTTATTCGCGTAAAATAAATCCGAGATATCCGAAATAACGCCGAAATGCATTCTGGGCTCTTCGGTTTTTGGACAAACCATTTAAACGTAAACAACATCTCCTTACAACCCGATCACTGTAAACATGGCGGACTTTTTACAATGTAAATATTGGCACCGAGAATTAAAATCTGACCGGAATTTAACGATTCAATGTTTAGGGAGAAGCCGTTTGGCTAAACGAATGAGCAAGTCATTTAAGACAATTTAAACGACGGTAGGTGTCAATAAAGTCGTAGCAAATATTTTTATTCAAATTTTAACAGTATGTTATTTATGTGACGCCGAGTATAGGTTACATTTACCGTTCATATTTCTTCTACTTCGTGACACAACAATGAAAGGATTTAGACGCTTCATTTTTTAAGTATTCATCTGTTTGATTAAGAACTTATATTTGTCCATCCCTAAAAACGAATGCGTTATATTTCAACGTTATTCGTAGTACCATTCCAGTTTGCATAGTTTGCATCTGAATCGTACTTTATAGTATAAAGTACATTTCACAATACCCTGCAACATAAAATCTTAAATTGACATTAAAAGAATTAAAACAGATCAATTTTCATTTAATACCCTTGTTCCGAAAGAGAGGGAGTATACTCTTTTACCCTTATCCATGTGTCCGTCCGTATCAATTTTTCCATTGCAATTTTTCAGTAACTACTCATCACAGCGTCCTGCAGTAATTTTTAATTCATTATTTCTGTAGGAATGACATATGATTGGATTTATTTTTGGAAAAATTCGACAACAACTTTTTGTTTATCGATGACTTTGTTTAATTTCCTCATACTATGATTACAAGCGGGGTATCACTAGTAAGATATCCGTCACAGATTTCTTTCTTTTTGTTTAGTTTTGGCTTACCATAAACTGTTTCAAACTTCTTGTCTTCAATGTTCGGAACTCCTGTGGGCTCTTCAAATACGAACTATTTTAAAATCGTTTTCGCTGAAGTCAGCCAAACAAAGACCTACAATTAACTAGTAGTTCTTAACTTATATTTACCAAATTCGATTCGTTGTTTGGATATAATATAATATTTTAACGAGAGTTGACATGGTGAATATGTGAGAGACAACAAACCCATCGGGATGAAAAATGTCGGCTCAAGATCACCATGTGTCTTCAATGAATGAGGAGAGCTTCAGGGCAGGCTGCAGCTGGCACGGCACGAAAACAACTCTATACACATGTACAGCAAAAACGTTACCCCAATTTATTCCAGCAACATACAAGAAAACTGAAAAAAAAAAACGAACCAACACAGAGGCTAGCACTTTTGCGTTATTACAACCCTCTGCCACTCTCGACAAAACGTATTACACAATTAAATACACATACAATAAATAAGGAAATAAAGACACTGATTATACATTAAACAAACATACATATAATGAATAACTAAAATAGATAAAGTGATTATGTTAAAGAGACCGCAATCCCAACGAGATGAAAATGTTGGCCGAAGGCCACATATTGATCTTCAATGAATGACAAGGAAACCCTTACACCACAGGGCAGACCGCAGCTAGCACCAAATCATACACAGATACATGAAAAGAGTTGCCCTATGAACTTAATTAACATATTTTAATTGTTTATTTAATCAATATGATGGCAACAACTTCTAGTAAAGTTTTTGACATGAGAAAATACAAACTATATCTGCTAGAGCTGATTCGAGTGTTTCTGTATTACTTTATTATTCTATACCTTTTACTCTACTACACTCCCTTTACAAAACAAATCTTGGCACTCTTGTTCCTGACCCCACCTCATCATTATACAGACTTGTTGCCATCATTTGGATATTGGTTTCCACAGACTCTTTAAACCAGTTTGTGTGAAAAGTCAAGATGAAGAAAAACGATCATTTCTTCTACTACCGTTTGTCAACAAAGGTATAGATGCAATTAATTTGGCTAACATCCTCCATCACAAAAACGTTACCAACAAAATTCCCCCATATTTCAAAGACAAATCAATAACAACTATTTCATATTCCTATACTTCACCCATCGCATCAAAAATTTTCAATTATAAAAGGCTATTGCAGAACATCGAGATTAAAGACTTTAAGGCTAAATCACTTGACTGTTCTTGCAAAACCTCTCCATTCCAATATGGCCCTTCTGGTCGCGTCGTTACGGGAGATTTAACCATTATCGAAAACGAATCTCTGCGTAATATCCTTTCTAAAGGTCCCAGGTACCGTGAACAACGCTCCATAAATTGGAATTATAATTTTAAAGTTCTGATGGATGCCGTCGAGGACTATGCAAGCAAAGGGATAAAACGAGAACAAAAAGACATTGATTCTCTGTCAGAGTGGTTAAAGACCGTGATGTCTTTAATTTTGAAACGAATGAAGCTTTTAGGTAGGTCAATGAGTGCCAAGGCATCAGTTTTCAAAGACTCCGATGTAGCAAAAACATTGCCTACTATATATGACCAGCAGACAAAGTCCAAAACAACATTGTTTTTGTCTGCAAAACGTTTTATATCCAATGTTTATTATCAGAGGTAGACGTAGAAAATAATAGCAGTGACAAGACCTATACTGCTACCACTCTCTCCAAAGAAGAGATTGTGGAAAACCATAAATCTGTGCTATCCTCTTTTGGTCTCTCTGCCAAGGACGATGATTGTGATTTACCGTCTATGTACTGGATTCCTAAACTTAACAAGAATCCATACAAGCAACGTTTCATAGCTGGATTTGCAAAATGCACCACCAAACCTCTTTCAAAACTTTTAACTTCTATACTCACAACTGTCAAAGAGGGTCTACAGTCCTACCACAACACTTGTTACTCCCGAAGTGGTATTAATTCAATGTGGATCCTGAAAAATTCGGAAGATCTTTTGGAGACAATCAGTTCAAGACTAATATCTGAATATAATAGAATTAAAACCTATGATTTTTCAACACTGTATACTTTTATTCCCCATACTCAGTTAAAATCCCGACTTAAAAACATTATACATCGTTGTTTTTTTCCAGAAAAGATGGTACACCTAGATACAAATATATAGTTCTTGGTAGAGATTCCTCATACTTTGTAAGAAATAATCCCAAATCATCTTCAAAATATACAGAGGAAGATGTTTACAAAATGCTAGAATTTTTAATCGACAACATATTTGTCCAGTGTGGTGGACGTGTTTTTCAACAAACAGTCAGCATTCCAACGGGAACAAATTGCGCTCCTTTACTTGCCGACCTATTCCTTCACTCTTATGAGGCTGACTTTATAGTTGATCTGATCAGAAAGAAAGAATATCGTTTGGCTAGATCGTTCAATCTCAGTTTCCGCTATATAGATGACGTATTATCTTTAAACAATCCTAATTTCGGGGATTTGATACATTGCATCTACCCTAAAGAACTTGAGATAAAGGATACTACAGACATTGTAAAGTCAGCCTCATATCTTGACCTACACACGTTTTGCAGACAAAACAATGTTGTTTTGAGCTTTATCTGCCGGTAGGACAACATACTTGTCATGTATAGTAGACAATGTTTTTGCTACATCTGATGTAGCATTAGCACACATTAATCTACTTTATATTTTCATTCGTTTCAAAGTTAAAGGCCTGGCGGCCTTTATCCACACTGACAAAATATTAAAGTCTTCTTCTTCTGGATTTATCCATTTCCCTGCCCAGTCTTCCACAGCTTCCATAAGAACTTCAAAGTTTATAATTCCAATTCAGGAGCGTTGTTCATGGTACTCGGGACCTTTAGAAATCTTATAGCGAACGTTACTAATACTTAGACTTTAAGAAAATATTCAGCATTGTACGGTATATTAAGGGGTAGTTATGCCAATTGTATTATTGTGAAATATGGAACAATGTTTTTTTTTATGGAGAATATGAGCTAGTTTTATTTTTTTTCTTTTCACTCGAATTATACATATGTTTATCTTTACCGGTATAGTATGTTAGCTAACTTTTGTATTAGTGACTATATACATATCATTAGTACTTTGGTGAAAGTCTAAAACGGGCATTTCTGTCCGAACAAGTCTGACCTGTCTGAACAAAAACAAATTAAGACTAATTCAGTCGTTTAGTAGCTGTCACGACTGATATCGGCCGTAACCCTTTAAATCTTTTTAAGTCTGTTCAGTCTTATATTTCCAGTAGGGGCTCAGCCACGTTCAGACTTGTTAACACGATATCAGGCCGTAAGATATGGTTTTAGGTTATGTTCCAATCAAATTACTGTGCTATTAAAAAACTGACAAGTATACAGCTATAAGTACGAACAATGAAACAGAACAACATTCTACTGTAAGTGATTTAACAAAGTATATAATGAAAACGGACCTGTTGTTGTCTAGATTTTCACAATTTAATGGTAGACAGGAGCAATATTTTAGTTGAAAAAAGCACAAAGGAACTTTAAACAACTATTACGGAGGACTTAGATCTTTTACTAAGGCGGTAAGGTACAAATTCGAAGATACAGGCAACCAGGCTAAGAGTAGCTAATGTCCAAAATGAAAGGGAAGGTCTGAGAAAAATATGGAATAGATTTGACGGAATATATGGTGCTCCCGTGAAAGTAGCTTCTTCTTTAATGGAACAACTAGATAGATTTCCAAGAATAGGCAACAATGAGACCGACAAATTCTATGAACTTTCTGATCTATTATCAGAGATACTTTCAGTAAAGGAGAATTTTCAGTATAGTATGGTTTTGTCTTACTTAGGCTCGTCCTTCGATGTAAATGCAATTATTTCTAAACTTTCACTCTTTGTGGAACTTTCAGACAAATTGATCGATCATGCAAGCAAACATAAGATGATGTATACGCAATGTTCAGTGTTTGTGGAATTTATGCATAGAATTGCCATGCAATTGAATGATCCAAGCTTTCAGATTCTGTCAAATCAAACACGATATGATCATCTGAACGAAGAGAAGCCTAAACAATTCAACAACCCAGGAAAGACATATAGTGACAACTTCGAAACCCGAAACAGATAATTTTAATCCAAAGAAGCTAACATACCCAATTCATGAAGAAGGAAAACACAAACTGGCAGATTGTCGAATATTCTTAGCAAAATCGTTCGAAGAAAAAAGACAGTTCATCAAGAAACATGGATTTGTTTTTCACATGCTTGAATGAGAAACATTTGGCAAGCCACTGCAAACAAAGCATCGGATGTAAGAAGTGTCGTAGTAAAAATCATAGTACACCATTTCATTTAGAACGTAAACAATCCGACACAATTCATGTCGTGGAACATGATGAAACCCAAGTAGAGACATAGTGCACTCAGATTTGTGGCGACCTATGGAATAAAAACAAAACATTTAAAGGAAAGAGTAATCAAGGGAACCAAGGTTATAGTGGTGATAAAAAAAATGTAATCCAGGGACAAAGACCAGACATGGAAAACAGACAGTTACAACAAGAACATTAAGTAACTAAAATCATACATACAAAGTAACAAAAGCAAATGAGCAACTCGGACTCCACTAAAAACTGGGAGCATGGACCAGGTGCACCGGTAGGGTAAGCGTCCATAATGTGCGTATTGTGCAAAAACTATATTGGTAAATATATACTCTATAGGAAATCCTGAATTGAGTCTCCTGACCAATGCAACTATTGATGATCAGAGTAATAGATCGCTGATAAATTCTGTGACTAATTTGATGAGAAATCTGATCGCATTAGTTAAACATTGACGGCATGTGCAGGAAAACAACTTGTACTGGACGACTTGCAAATGGATACATTCTCCAGTCTTTAGATGGTGATGTACAATAAAATTGTTTTAGTTTAATGAGATTCCAAACTCGAAACACAAAATTGCGACACCTGCTGTTGCAAGACAATACGCCCATTTACAGGACATGAAACAATTTATCCCAGAGATAGATTTGAATTCAGACGTGTTACTTCTGATAGGAAGAGACATGATGCCATGTCATGAACCACAGAATTGGCAAGACCAAGGAACCGTACGGTCAGAACTAAGATCAGGATGGACTATTATAGGGGAAACTTGTTTAGGACTGGTGCTTACCTCGGATACAATAACTGCCAATAAAACTTCAATATTGGCAAATGGACGTGAATCACAGTTAGAACCATGTGAATATGGTTTTAAGGTAAGGGACACTCTAGAACAAGACTTGAGAAGTCAAATATTTCAACGTACTATCCAAGACGATACGCGAGGTATATATCTCAAGAAGATAGAGAATTTCTTTCAACTACGGAAAATGAGTTTACAAAGGTAGAAAGTGGTTAGCTAAGTGCTTTCCGGACAAAATGGACGAATTTTAACAAATAACTATACTCAAGCAATGCAAAGAGCTGAAAGTCTAGCACCAAATCTCAAGAGAGACAAAATGAAACATGATTTCAAGGAATTTATGAAGAAGTTATTCACAGACAATCACGCTGAGGAAGCGCCACTTTTACAAAAGGGTCAGGAAGCCAATATTTAGTGTGTATGATTGTAAGGAACCATCCAAGATTAGAGTTGTCTTGGACTTGTTAGCCCAACATGAAGAAATTTGTATGAAAAGTGTGCTATTGAAAGGACCAGACTTAACAATTAACTTAGTAGGTGTTTTGATGAAATTTAGAAAAGGAAAATATGCAGATACCGCAGATGTAGAATGTTGTTTAACTTTGAAGTGAATCGTGAGCATGAGGAATACTTAAGATTCACATGATTCGAAGATAATGATGTAGAAAAAACACTCAAACAATATAGGATGAGAGTGCTTGTTTTTGGCAACTGTCCATCACCGGCAGTTGCTACGTTTGGGATGAGAAAAGCTGTCTGTAGTCATGGGGAGAGTGAGTGTGATGATGTTTGTCAAATTTGTCAAAGAAGCATTTTACGTAGATGATGCACTCATTTCAGCAGGAATAGCAGACGAGATGATATCTCTGCTAAAAAACACTGACGATAGAATTATTCAAGGTGGTGGAATTAGGTTACACAAAATTGTATCAAAAAGTGAACAAAGATTTATTAACTTTTCGACAAAGGATTTGGCTTAAGGAATAACAGAGATGAACTTTGACACCGACTCAATTTATCTTTAGAGAAGTTTAGGACCGACTTGGGATGTTATCCAAGATAACTTCACCTTTAGAATATCCCCTGATTACAAACCGTTTACTAAGAGAGGATTACTGTCGGTGATCAACTGGATATTTGACCCTTTAGGATTTGCAGTGCCTGTCATTCTTGGTGGTAGACTTATTTTGAGGCAAGCTATTCAAGATAATTCACTTCAATGCGACGATCTTCTTCCGACTACGTTATTATCAGAGTGGCACGAATGGAAATTATCGCTCAATAACTTATAGGAACTAAATATTTCTAGACCATACACTGCAAAGCAGTGTTAGTTACATGTATTCTCAGATGCGTCAAAGAATGCCATGGCAGCCGTTTATTACGTTTGTGTGTTCGAAAATAATCAGTCACAATTTGGATTTGTTATAGATAAGTCCAAACTTGCTCCCAATCATGGACATACTATACCTAGTTTGGAGTTATGTACTGCACTTCTAGCTACAGACATAGTCGCCTTTATTCAGGAACAGTTAAAATTTCTCTTAATCGAACTCATTTCTATACAGACAGTACAGTCTGGGATATATACATGACGAATCCTGTCGGTTCTATACTTACGTGAGCAACAGGGTTGATAGGATTTTGAAAGCGTCTTCAAGACAGCAGATGCATTACATATCTACAGAATCAAATCCAGCAGATCTTGATACTAGACCACTCAATTCGAAACAGTTGAAGAAGTCTGTCTAGGCCAAATGAATTTGTTGTATCTCCAAAATTCATTCGAAATGGTGGAACCAAAAAGGAAGAAGAAGTTGTTCCGTTAGTTGGAGTTAACAAGACAATCATATCGTCTTCCTTAGATACATAGATACAGCTAGATTTGAAAGATTCTCATCATGGATTAGATTGGTCAATGCAATTACATTTTGTAAACATAGAGTCGCAAGATACTTTAGTACAAAGAATAGTACAACTGATCATCGAAGCCAAGTTGATTTCATGACGGAATCTGAAACAATAATCATCAATGCGGTTCAGAGGAATATATATGAAAGATAACTTGATTCTTTGAGTTGTGATATACCACTACCGAAAATCAGTAGTATTATTGATTTATCGCCAATTTTGGATTCAAATCAAACTTTGCGTGTTGCAGGTAGACTACAAAAAGATAATTGGACACGGATGCTTGGATTAACGAGGAGAATTTTAGATTTTTTATTAATGGACAATAACGTTAAGCAATTAATGCTTACCCTACCGGTGCACCTGGTCCATGCTCCTAGTTTTTAGTGGAGTTCGAGTTGCTCATTTACTTTTGTTACTTTGTATGTATGATTTTAGTTACTTTATGTTCTTTGTTGTGTATGTCTGTTTTCCATGTCTGGTCTTTGTCCCTGGAATACATTCTTTTGATTACCGCTATAACCTTGGTTCCCTTTGATTACTCATTCATGAAGTACTTTGTACTCTGATGGCAGAGGTATGCTGCATAGTAAACAGTCGATCAATCGTTTCTGTATCAAGTGACCCATCTTCACCAGCAGTTCTTACACCAAATGTTATACTTACTTATAAGGTCAACCATAGTGATATAAATACTCAAATAATTGAACAATTATCCGTAAAAGACATGTATAAGTCGCAGTGGAGACAAGTCCAAGTTCTTGCTAATCAATTCTAGAAACAGTGGAAGAGCCAGTATCTACAAAATCGTCAGCGTCGTAAGAAATGGCAAAAAGAGGAACGTAATCTCCAGGTAGGAGATGTGGTACTAATGATTGACGATAATTTGGCACGAAATCAAAGGCCATTAGAAGTCCTAGACAGCGAAATAAAAATCTAGTGAAATCCGATGGCTTAGTCCGAAAAGCATGAGTGCGTGTTATTCGTGAATGTAGAGTGACAAACTACATTTCACCATTAAACAAGCTTGTTCATTTGCGGACAGAATAGTAAAAGGTTAAAACTTGAAAACTGTAGGACATAGAAACATTTTGTTACAATACATGTATGTGCTTTTTTAAACTTTTTTTCTTTTTTATATATATTTGATAGTTCACAGATAACTGTGTATTAACGCAAGATTTGCTTTCAAATGCTACGATGTTGAGTGTTTTTGTTATTTTTTTCTTTGTTTTCATTTGTTCAGATTTTCTAGACGTCTGCATTTCAACTCTACATATATCCTTTGTCATATTGAGGTAAAAAAACTAAAATGCACCTATTATTTATACGGGTTACAACAGATCGTGACTTAAGTTAACCATGTACTTGCAACCTGTAAACAATCAGTGTAACCGTTGCATTATCATTGGAGTAATCGTTGCAGACGTCGTATCTGACATCGTTCCTAATGATCCTAATGATGAATGGAACGACCCAAATATGATTAGTTACATGTCATAACAATGCACAATGAAGAATTCAATCGATACGTGTTCTACGGCAGTCTGGTAATCGGCAAACATCCAATCAGAATAACCAGTTTAAACACATCATTAGATCTATGAATGAAAACATGAGCTTATTTTAATCTACGCATAATTGTAAACAAATGACAAAATGTATATTAGCTTTTGGAATCTTGACCTTGTATGCACACAGTGACTACATATATGTAATCCCATTCAAACAAATATCTACTAAATTTTAGATCATTCCATTAATCGTGAGGTACATGTAACATTCCACGTCTAAACAGCTCAATTCAGGCAAAAATACATCGGTCACACTGAATTTTAACAGTTTGTATTAATTTTTGACGTTGGGAATCAAATACGGATGTTTCAAATATACATTTTCAAAGTAAACTGTTTGAAAACTCATACAAAACAATTTTTTAGACCTTAATATCATGAAGAGTTATACAAAAATTAATGATTATCCACATAAACAGATGACTATCATGTCACAAGTTGAATGAAATGTTCCATAACATGCATGTTCTAGTATCGCATTTTTAAATTTATCGTTTAAACGTTTACTACAATGGAGAGTAAGAGTTATGTATATTGACTTATTAAGTAGTCCATTCAGTTTTGTTGGCTGATGTTAATAAACATGTCACTATATATATGTTTGGTTTTGTTTTGATTGGTTAGTTAGAGGGATGATACATGTACTTTACCCTTCAAGGTTTTCCTGTAGAAGTTTAGTGCCATTTTGTTCATTTTGACATTACTTCCATTAAGCATATAATGTCTTTCAGGCAGCCCAAACAATCCCCTTTTATGCCTTTTTTGTAACTGTGAAGTAATAATACGTACCTTTTGCCTTTTTTTAAACATATAAATTCTACTAAATGTAGAGAGATAAATTTTGGGTTGGTTCACATTTATTCATTGTTAATTTGACATATATTTGTTTATGTCACCATTTTAGACAGGTAACTGATGTTTAACAAAACAAAGTACAATTATCGTCCTTTGGATAGTGGCAGAAAAGGGGGGAAAGTCCAGACGGGTCCTACCTATTCCCGACATCGGTTTCAAATTTACTATTAACAAATCAGTTTCCGCTCAACTTTCTGAAAGTGGCTGGATCATATGAGTTTTCATTCTTATAAAAGAGAAGTCAAATCTCTAAAATCTTTTAACTTCTGTTAACTTGCAGCTGCCAAACATGGTGTCCAGTCTAACCATGCCACTTGTTACTCACGCAGTTGTATAAATTCAATATGTATCCTGGAAAATTCGAAATATCTTCTGAAAATCCTCAATTCAAAATTATTATCAGAATACAATACATTAAAAAATTTGATTTTTCAACTCTTTTCCCCATACTTAGTCCAAACCCCGATACAGATATGTAGTTATTAGAAGGGACTCCTCATACTTTGTAAAAAAAAATTCCAAATCGTCTTCGAAATATACAGACCAAGATGTTTGTAAAATACTGGAATTTTTTATCGAAAACATATTTGTCAAGTGTGGTATACGCAATTTCAACAAACGGTCGGCATTCAAATGGGAAAAAATTGTGCTTCCTGATCTATTCCTCCACTCTTTTAAGGCTGACTTTATAGCTGATTTGAGCCAAAAGAAGGAAATAGTTTAGCTAGATCCGTTAATCTCGGTTTCTGCTGTATAAATGACGTATTATCTTTAAACAATCCTAGTTTTGGGATTTGATTCATCGCATTTACCTAAAAGAACTTGATATCAAACTATACGACAAAAGCGTTGACTTTTCATTCCGTATTGTCAATTTTCCTTTCATCAGTGGCAACATCCCTTGAGCATCTGCGTATGGAATTTTCATATCACAACTCCTACGTCAAGCCAGAGCTTGTCGTAACTACACTGACTTTTTGTATTTCGCTAGACTACTTACCATTTGGCTACTGACACAAGGTTATGTTGCTACAAGATTTAAGATATCAGAAGCTTAATGGTCGTCATCATGAACTCTTGGTGGATCGTTACGGTGTATCCATCTGCATCATGAATTTATTTGTTCTAAATGTCATAGTTTTCCCTTCCTCACCAGACTGGACTTATTTATGAGCAACTCGGCGGGTCTTACTAAAAATGCAGAGGATGCTTCCCTTGCACATGGTCCCTGCTCACAGTTTAAGTGGAGTCCGAGTTGCTCATGTACTTTTGTTACTTTGTATGTATCATTTTGGTTATTGTAGGTTCTTTAATTGTGTGTCTGTTTTCCATGTTTGGTCTTTGTCCTTGAAATACTTTTATTTATTATTTATTTATTAACGTCATGACCCTGAGGTAAGTCTTTCAAACGACATCGAAAGCAGACAAAAGGACCCAAGGAATACCCAATCGTCATAACAACATAATTTGGAGTCAAATGAATAGTATGATAATTTATCTATTTCATTCCCCAAACTGACATTCTCGATATTTTGTTTGATCCGTCCCTATCTGGTCAAGAAACCGTCTCATGTTATTGTATATCACTGCGCTATTTTTATATTTTTGGCATTGTACCTAAAAGGTCAAATAATGTAATTTGTTTTACCGTTTCTCTTGTTGACTAGTATATCTTTAAACAGAAACAATAATATAGTTACCGATTGTTTTGATTTTAGTACAAAGATTTCCTAATTTCGGGGATTTGATACGTCGCATGTACCCAAAAGAACTTGAGATAAAGGACACTACAGACACTATGAAGTCAGCTTCATATCTTGACCTACACTTAGATATTGATGGTAAAGGAAAACTTTTACCAAACTTTACGACAAACGTGATGACTTTTCATTCAGAATTGTCAACTTTCCTCTCATCTGTGGCAACATCCCTTCGGCTCCTGCGTACGGACTGTTCATATCACAACTCATACGTTATGCCAGAGCTTGCCGAAACTACGAAGACTTTTTGTATCGCGCTAGAACTCCAACAAATAGGCTTCTGGAACAGGATTATGTTGCTACAAGATTGAAGTCATCACTACAGACGTTTTATGGTCGTCATCATGAACTCGTGGATCGTTATGGTGTATCCATCAGCACCATGAAAACTGATTTATTCAATGGGTCATAGTTTTCCTTTCCTCGTTTGTCTACCCAGGTCTTGATTTTTTATGAGCACCTCGGCGGGTGTTTCTAGAAAAGCAGAGGACGCTTACCCTACCGGTGCACCTGGTCCATGCTCCCAGTTTTTAGTGGAGTCCGAGTTGCTCATTTACTTTTGTTACTTTGTATGTATGATTTTAGTGACTTTATGTTCTTTGTTGTGTATGTCTGTTTTCCATGTCTGGTCTTTGTCCCTGGATTAATTTTTTTTATTACCGCTATAACCTTGGTTCCCTTGATTACTCTTAGGTACATGAAATTAAGATTATTGTAGCTTGTATCGTCATTTCCATTTCTATGATTTTAAAATACAAAAATACCGTAATTCCTGATATGATGTCAAATCCGAACAAAAAACGAAAAATACCACCTTTGACACTGTGTAAAAATAACAAAAAAGAAAATATTGTCACAAGAAAAAGTTGCCATATCTATCTTACCTCATTTAGTGAGTGTTGGACTCGTTCATACAGGACCCGTGGTTATTGGTCGATAAAGGGTATCCAAAAACACCCTATAGTTTATGAATTTTTGTTCAACTTACTGGGACGATCAAACAATTGTTTTTTATCTTGTATCCGGGTCTGTTTTTTTAATATACAAAGTACATTTGTTGGTAAATGTCGCATCCTATTCTGATTGTATTGATAATATTGTCTTGCGGTAAAAGAAGGACAATTACATGGTACATTATTGCGTTTTCATTAGTGAGATATATTTCGAACTAAAGTACATGTTCGTGTGCTGTTACTGATGTAAAATCTAGGCAATGGAAGATAAAAGGTCGCTAAATTCATGATAATTGTTGCTATCTAAGTATACAAAATTTCATTTGATTTTAAAGACATTGTGTCCACCTAAACAAAATACACAATGTTTATATCGAATCAACTTAAATTTTAACTTCTAAACAAACACAAATATCTAAACCTACACTTAAATCGTTGAGATTGAAAACAAACTTGGTAACTTAAAATGTTTTAAGGTGTACTTCAAAGCCAGAAATAAAAGTATACAAAACAACAGAAGCTCAATATGACAATACAACATTATCGAAGACGAGATGAGAACCTTGTAATTTTGACTCATATTGAAATTATGTCAAGGAGTTCTATCCCACCATCTGCATTTAAATTAAGTACTTTGAAAGTATACTTCAGTCTTGAATCAAAAACAAGAATACAACAGCAGAAGCCAAATTGTGAACCAGATGAGATTCCCGAAAATGAGATTAGTTACGTACACATCCACTCGTAAACTGTTTACTAGAAATACATAAAACCAAAAATATTCAAGACGAAAGGCAAGTTTAGCCTCGAATATGTATCTGATATAATACAAAAAGCGGAAGCTTAACTATTTTTTTCTTTAATTCAATGTGTTGCTTCGGCAAATATCGGTTCACTTTGTAAGTAATCAGTTATGTAGTTTGGTTTAGACAAGCTTATGAATAAAGATAAATTTTATACAATAATTACTCGATTGCTTCTTTGTTCTTATTTTAACGGAATACTTGTGAAAACCATTTTTAACAATGCCTTGTTTTTTAAATCTACTTTTTGCTGCTTTTGTGTTGACAACTGGTACTTTTTTTCATGATGGGTTTTGTTCGTAGCGACTGTATTGATTGAAATATAATTTTAACAACGAAAAGAAAGATTAAACAGAACCCATGTAATATTCGGGTTCAATATTCAATGAAGTTAAATGTAAATACGAATTTCATTAGTCATCAAGTGTTTTTAATTTGATATTTCTTCCTTATTTCTTATTAGCGTTCAAGAAAGTCCTTTTCCTTACGGTCAACTAAGTACTCGTCAAGGGGATAACCATGAAAAAAAATCTGATAAAACCAGTACTTGGACTAGTAATGGGGTTTCGTTTACAGGTAGCACCAACACTAGCACAATTACTACAGCTACATAAGATTACAATAATAATGAATATCTAGAATAAATTGTAGTTACTTTGATTTGGACTTCACTTGCTCCTCCTGAGGCTTTCGAAAAACGAACGATGAAAACTAATAAAAAAACACATGTTAACGATTTCGCCATGTAACATATCTTACATGTTATCAAATAATTGTTTACAAATTCATATCTTTGTTTTATATGAAGCAGTTTAAGCCTTATTTTCTTCTTTAATCATTGCTCAGGCAAACAGAAATCGCTTTTTCTTTAAGGGAATTATGATATGCATGTTTTAAAAATTTAGTTGAAGTATACGGGTTAATCAGTTTTTAACAGACGTCCAAACTTCAGCCGTGTCGAAATTAGTTTATTAAAAGATATGTTACATCACAAGCAATTTGTACAACGAAGTCGAAAAGTGTTGCAACCATCCATGAATAGCAAACACTTACACATTTGTACGTGGAACGTATGATGTAATATTATTCGAAGAAGATAAACAAAGATTTTTGGATTCATGTCCAATGCAATTAAATACTACCTCTTCTTTTGTGACCCTCTAATTGACCACAGTTTACTACATGCAATGTCATACACTAGGTCTAAAACATTCAATAATTACTTGACCACATTTAGGGTAAGTGTTTAACTTGCCAGCAAGGTAGAGACATTTGTGGAAGCAGTCGAATTTTATTGATCTTGCACAAACCTTGGTCTAAACCTGTTTAAACTCTTTCATATTTACTTATTCCAATTGGTTTAGACCATCTGTTTCGATGTCAGATTGAATATACACATTTCTGTCTAATACTTTAGAATATTGGAATAAAAATTCAATTCTTAGCTGTCAGATTCTGCTTATTATTACGTCCCTATTTGTTGTCAGCCAGACCTCACGTTTGTAAAGAAGAACTTTCAGGTACTAATAATATATATGCATGGATGCATTGTTATCAATATGTTGTCTTATGTATATGGGGTCAACATTATTTACAATGTACTTTCTCCGTTCGTAAGTGTTTGTTTCATTTTTGATACCATCATACTAGGCAATGTATAAAACACGGAGGCCATCAAAAGTTATTGCAATGCCGCTTTGTTTTAATCAACATCCATCTCCGTTTTGCATATAAACATTTAGCGTTATTAAGAATAAAAATGCTGCGCATGAATTAGTTTTCCAACTTAAGCATCATATTCGAATCATGACTTCGTTGAAAATCAAAGTTGTGGACTACGAACATTTGATTCGTCAAAAAAGCAAATGTGTATTTGATATGCTTCTGTCTTTAATTTCACACATAAATCCTTTAGTAAGTAGTTATAATTTTCATTGAACTGTTAAAATAAATAAATCAGCAAAAACCCAAAAAATCCAGTAAATTAGAATGTAAGTTACAAGTGATAGATATTTTCGCTGTTTGTTTCATGGTTTCTGCATCATTATGTCATGTATGTTTTCGCTATTAAATTTTAAATTTGCATTCGTTCCCAGAATCGTATAATAATTGTCATCGCCGAATAAATTAACGACAGTTTAGAATTCATTGTCTTAACGCGAAAATATCACGGTTTACAGTATTTAACAATAACCGATATTGGCATATCTTTTTTATTTCTAAAATACACAATTTTATGTACACTTTAGACACCATTCACACATTTTTGTGTTGTTTGATCGATGTTTGGACTAATGTCATCTACTAAAAATAGATAAAAAAATGTGTAATTATCACATCTGAATAACAAAAATACGGAACACGAACCGTAAGAGTATACTAGTATAGTATATCCGTTCAGTACAATTCATATTTCCAGCCCATTAAATTTGAATTTACATGCTGACATCCATGTAAAAGGGTAGT
This sequence comes from Perna viridis, assembly GCA_037379345.1. NCBI lineage: Eukaryota > Metazoa > Mollusca > Bivalvia > Mytilida > Mytilidae > Perna > Perna viridis. Next base: position 5,255,595 of record CM074520.1, read on the forward strand.
TTGTTCATTTTTGTATGTCAAATATAATTTCAACATATTAACTTTCACGTTTCTGCTTATTCTAACTGTTCTGTTTACAAATATTATATTTGTAATTATTGTTTAACATAATCAGATATTGGGTGAGATGACCGTTGACTCATAGTCTACGAATATAATATTAACAAACAAATAAGCAAACATTGGGCATAGATTTTGTGAATATGATGTTTTCTTTAGTTAATTTTAAAGTTTGTATTTTGAAGAAACGTCTTTCGTGTATATGTAAAGAAAATATTTTACCAAATGATCTATTTGTTGTTTGAATGTTTGTGTTTCCTTTGTGCACGACACACAAGACCTAGCCATAATAATAAGAAAATTAAAAACGACGTGAAAAAAAAATACTGAAAAATTCTCGAGTTGTATTACACAAAAAAAGAGGAAATAACATAAGTTTGATTCGTGTAAAAATTTATTTCATTTTGTTTACAGTAAAAATAAAAACGTCACAAACAATTAATTATTTATTAGTAATAATACAATATCTTCACAATGCGTTAACATTAAATGCTAAATATACGGTTTTGATTTAATTTGTCTCAAATTTGTAATATCATTTTACCATTCCCGGAATCTTTATCGTATCATTTGTGTCCAAACGCTGATCTTTTCTACCATGAAATGCTTTCTCGTAAGGAGGCGGTGCTACCTGAGCCAAAGTTTTATTGTTAACTTTCGACCTGTCGAAAATGTGATGCCTGGATTTAAAGAAAATAAACATTTGAACTAAATATATTAAAAATGTATATTTTGACCATATATATTCAAATATATATATATGTGGTCGAAAAATACATTTTTCACATATGAAGTGAATTTAGAACGTTGTAATAGAATGGTAACTACATGTACAAATTATTTCAGATTCTATTAATTATGTATCTTTTTGTTTTCATTTAGATTATCCAATAACTTTATATCTAGAGTTCCAAATTTTAAAAATAATATTTTGCTAATGAAAAATTCCAACTGACTTTTTTTTTAAATACCTGCTGCATCTGTTAAATAGAAATATCAGTGAAGTTAATTTTACTTATGCAATAAGTTAAATTCATTTTTGAAATTTGACAATAGACTGCCATCTGCCTTCTATAGTGCCAAATTTTATTGGAATTTGTGATATTCGTGCTGATTGTTTTAATTAATAATTTTAGTTCCATATTGTGATGTACAATTGTTCATTTTCTTATTTTCTTTTTGTGTTTTCTGCATGACATAGTATTGTTGACTGATATCTTCTGTATTGCTATTTCTTCTGTTGTACATATATTGTAAATAATCTCTGAGAAATCTATTCCAAGATCAAGATAACATCGTTAAATCTTAATAATGGCAGTTACCTTTTCCAGACAATAATTGCTAGTAGAAGAATAACCAATACTATCAATGCAGTGATTACATATATGTAGAACTTAGTTGTACCTAAAACACAAAAAAACTTAATTAGAAATTCAATGAAACTGTTGTTATATATGTTAATTTAGGAGCCAACTTGTCAAAAGTTCCTTATAAACACCACATGAGAAAATTGGGGTATATAGTGATACGGATGGCTGTTTGTACTGAACATGCTGAATGGAATTGAATGAAACTTTCACAGAATCGGTTTACGTATTCCTATTGTGAATCTCCTGTTCAACATTTTGATCCAAAATAATATTGAGGTCGAAGGTTTCGTGTTATCAAATGGTGGAGTGGGAGTATCAAGTTAGTGAGCATTACTCACTGTTTTTATTCTAGTTTGTTTTATGTATTTCTTTCTTTAAATGTGACAGTCCTTAATATCAAACAACAATATTTTGCAACGAGATTATCAAGAATTAAACATGGGAATTGCACAGGTATTTGGCAAGAAATTATAGAAAATTAACACGCAGAAGCAGTATATTGATTTAAAAAAAAAAAGGGAAGAGACCCTTTAAAATATGTGGTCTCTATACTACCTCGGAATACAGCGGATGGTACGTAAAAGTTTATCACATAAACTATTCAGGTCCGTTCTTGACATGATTCCTGCGCTTTAGAAAATCTACATCTTTCAAACTCTTGCAGATATTAAGTGTAACACTTCTCGGAAAAGTGAAAATTCTTTTTTATATTAAAAATATAACTACAAAAATATTCAGTTAGGTTTAACCTAAATATGTTCAAACTACCACGATTTTCAAAAACATCATGAAATCCTTTAAGATCTGTCATGCTAGAACAATATCAATAGAAAATATGATGTATCAGTGTATTTGTTTAAGAGATACAAGCATTTAGTATTTGGGCGGGTTTCCATATGTTTTGAATTAAAATGTTTATATTATCAACCAAGAATCCTGACTGAATAACAGCAATATCATTAAAAAACATGTCAAAAACTATTTTAAGGTGTGTTTTATTAAATTATAAAAAGAAAAGCGGGGGTCATTGGGCTTAAAATGAAGATGCCATGAAATAAAAATAAAACAAAACAAAAAAACAAAGGACTCCAAAAAAAACAAACTGACAAAAGTGATGGAATATGAGCAACAAGTATCCCTAACATATGGTTGAGGAAAGACAATCTGTAACTGTAATGGCAGAATTATACATATAGCTTACCCGTGTTTGAAGTGGCGTCTGGTGGAACAGGTAAAGTACCTGTAAACAAACTTAAATATGTTAAAGGAAAACGTAACGACATTGGTTAGTTATGATTTTCTTAAATTTTCATACAATTAATACATTTTTTAGTATTTGACATACATTGAGACTGAGAATACAAAAGATAGTACTTGTATGATTAACTAATTCTGACACAACGCATTTGTCTCGAAGAGAGAAATTGGAGGTTTGTACATTACGGCATTAAATGCAAAGGCTTTTAAAAAATCAAAGAAATTTTCTTTCCTATAATAAATAGAACTTAAACAGTAAAATTGTTATTTCATTTACTCATGTTGTGAACAGTTACGCAAAAACATCAATTTGACCTAAAGAAAAAGAAAATTGAAAAAAAAAAAAAAAAACGAAGAAACCACACAAAGCACACAAAGAACATAACTTTAAAAAATGTATATTGCTTGTTAAAGACTGACACTAAAAATGATTTGACACCAAAGTACATGAATTATACCGAGCTTACCAAAACAATATGCAGACATCTTAACATTTGTTTGAAGAAGCTTGTACGTTCTGAAGGTTCCACAGTTTCGAACTTTGATAGTATACTCCTCTTGACAAACATTTCCATTTTGTCCGGTTCTGCAAACTTTCCTGTCCTCTGTTTTATTTATTGACATTGGAATCGTTCCTGAAAACGACACAAAGATGTTTTATCGACCATTGATGAATCATGATTTTTATACTAAAAGGAATGCTACTGAATGCAGAAAAAAGGTTCAAAGGAAAAATATCAGCCTCTAAAAACATACTTACCTTGTTTTTTGGATATTTAGAGAGACACTTTACTCTGTACTTTTGTATGCATTGTATTACATATAGCACAACCCTACTGTTGTGAAAAAAAGCTCAGGGTTAGACAGTAAATGATACATTACTAAACTATTCCTTTAGTTAAAAAGAACTGCAAAATTCGGCAAACTAATACACTTTACAATAATGGAAAGAGTTAAACAGAAAAAACATATGTTACTTAAATCCTTACCGAAGCTAGCAACAACAATGATAGTTTAATTTGGACTTCCTTATTGAGGTAAATGCCAATTTAACAGTGACGGCTGATACCTTTAGCATATATTAAGGGAAATTTATGTGGAAGTAAATGACTAGTACAGTATTGAATGGGAACGCTATATTGTCGATTCGACAATTGTATTAGAGACAAACGGAATTACTTAGTGAAATTTACAATGAATTCTTTATTCATTTCGAAAAACCAACCATTCATCCACATCGGGTAGATCGTACCACATTGATACATAGTGACCGGTTCGGTGACTAAATCGTTTCCTGTAATGCTGTCACATCTGTACCATGTAGCTACGAATTCGCTGTCATCAAAAGGGACGTCGTCTTGTTTTAATGTATAGTTTGAGGTCCGTTTTGGCTCTCCTGTAATCAAGTGGTAGTTTACACTCTGACATGGATCGACTACAAATTTAAAACATAAACAACGTAGAGAATATTGATCAAATTGAGCATACTAGTGGTTTTCCGAAAGAAATTGCAGTACGCTATTACAATATTTGAAATAAAAGTTGTTCTGTTACATTTCTTGATTTTAATATTGCAACGACTAATTATTCTATCAGGGTAGGTTTTGCCTACCATTACTTACACACACATCCTGGAGTGAATCCATTAGGCGATGTCTGCCCTATTGGACAGGGAATCTCGTTACCTAGGATAAATATAAATAAAAAAAGAACAACTCTCGCATCATATTACAGATAATTTAGTATAATCTTTGTTTGAGGTGAAGTTAAAACTTAGTTAGTTAGTATAGTTGGTTGAGAATAGTGAAATATGGATTTCACATGTGGGGATGGATTGGATTGAGATAATACTGAACGTACTCTTAGATTATTTGATGGATTGTTAATTTATATTAACATGTAAAAGTATAACTATTGAAGCAAATTGTAATCAAAGAATCCGAAATGAAATGATTATAGAATAAAACATAAATACTTGAAACAAAACATATCTTTTACACCATACAACTATGATTTGTCTGTAAGAAAGGACAGGAGTATTTGCTAAAAAATGGTAAATGTAGAAAATATTGAGTCTTTGCTGTTTTATATTTGTAATGATCTTAATGTTTTATTAAAGATACTTATGATAATGTAAGATTAAATGTTTGTTTCAATATCTTAATTACACAACTTTCTCCTGTCGGGTTGGTCATTAAATGTTACCAAAATCATACCTATATACTTACGACAGTTAAAGTTTTGTCTGCACGAACGGAACGATGCTTAATGACTAAAAATGTCACAGAAATAATTTCTTTGCGTTTTCTTCACTTAGTTCAATTTTTTTATGAAGAATAACCAAGGAGTATTGCATTGAATACCATTTTCTCAACATACAAGAAAAAACAAAACAAAAACATTCAATGAAGTGATTATTGAAGGCCTAAACGCATGTGCTTATATAAATTACATATTTTTCCGAAATGCGTAGGTGCATAGTTTATAATCACTATCAGTTAATTTTTTTTAATCTCACCAAAGCAGTATGCCTGGAAGCACCCGTCTGTGTGTTGGAGATTGTATATGTAGAAACTACCGCAATTCCGTACTTGAATGTTGTAAGACTTTTTACAACAATCACCATTGAAGTTTGAAGCGCACGCTGTTACATTTTGTGTCACATTAATAGCTGTTGGATGTTTGCCTACATAAAAAGGAAGACAAATCATTTATGATGCTTTACCTAAAACTTCTCATATCGGTACTGGTTTGATTTACTGAAAAGCCGTTAAAGTTAGTGCAAGTTTCAAACGAAATGGAGTGAAAAAATCGATCGATACACGGGGAATTTTGTCAGTTAGTAAAAAAAAACACAGAACCAAATCAAACTAAAAACACAAACATCCAACCCTAACCTCCCAACCTCCAAAAACACAACATCCAACCCTAACCTCCCAACCTCCAAAAACACAACATCCAACCCTTACCTCACAAACTCCAAAAACACAAACATCCAACCCTAACCTCCCAACCTCCAAAAACACAAACATCCAACCCTAACCTCCCAACCTCCAAAAACACAACATCCAAACCTTACCTCACAACCTTTAAAAACACAATATCCAACCCTAACATCCCAACCTCCAAAAAAACAACATCCAACCCTAATATCCCAACCTCCAAAAACACAACATCCAACCCTAACATCCCAACCTCCAAAAGCACAACATCCAACCCTAACCTCCCAACCTCCAAAAAGAAATAAATTCCCTAACACTGATTGTTTTTAAAGGACTGTGGGTTTCTGTATACTAAATTAAGAATAGATGCATTACCTACCTTTCATCCATATTGGCGATGCTGTACCACAACTGAAACCATTCTTTGGACATGTTGTTGGCATTGTTTCACCGGCCAAACTTACAGAACGATACCATCCACTTGTTAATGTATTATCACATATATCAGATTTCACTTTATTAGCAATAGATCTCTCCCATTGGTTAATTGGCATGTGGTTTATAGGTAGACATGGTTCATCTTAATGATATAAGAGGATAGAGGTAACAAACTTGGATTATCCAACGAAATTTTTTCTTCGGCTTGTTTAAAACTATTATTTTTATATCATTTAATTGACAAAGTTTAACTCACCACAAAATTGTCATCGCTTTACTCAACCATTGCACTAAACTTATTATGAATCTGAAATTTTGATTGAATTGCTTAATACAAATGTTGCGCAAGTGACATTATATAGACATTATAAATTCTAAGATAATATACGAACATTTACAACCAGGACTAAATCCATTTGGCGACACGTGGGTTTCTGGACATGGCATCTCTGTCCCTAAAAAGAGTAAAACAATAAGTGTAATCAATAAGACCGTTAAAAAATAAAGTAATTAATATATGAGTTTATGGAAATGTACAATTAGGTAGCCTAATTTTCTTTGGTATTTTCAAGGTTGGATGAAATGGAACCTGAGAAGTGGTGATAAGCATATGTATCTAAAATTTAGTATGAAAAACTTTTTAAACACTTACTGTTGTATTCATTTTACTACTGATAGTAGAATTAAAGACAAGGGAAATCATGGTGTCAAATAATTGAATGAATTGTCCAACAAAATAACGACTAAATCTGGCAAATATATAAACAGCGAAGAACATGACAAACCGCAAAAACATGTCAACAGAAACAGCGAAGAACATGACAAACCACAAAAACATGTCAACAGAAACAGCGAAGAACATGACAAACCACAAAAACATGTCAACAGAAACAGCGAAGAACATGACAAACCACAAAAACATGTCAACAGAAACAGCGAAGAACATAACAAACCACAAAAAACATGTCAACAGAAACAGCGAAGAACATGACAAACCACAAAAAACATGTCAACAGAAACAGCGAAGAACATGACAAACCACAAAAACATGTCAACAGAAACAGCGAAGAACATGACAAACCACAAAAACATGTCAACAGAAACAGCGAAGAACATGACAAACCACAAAAACATGTCAACAGAAACAATAATAAACGAGCAACGTTGACCCAACTGAGACTGGGAGCATTACCAGTACATCAATGCCCTTTTCTGCTTTTGAGGAAATGAGAAATGTATGTGCAATTTCGTCTTTCTAGACTAACGTACAGTATTCTCATGAATCTATTTTTACAAAGATAAGAATAAATAATAATTGAATAAATTGATAAATAAATATACAAAAATCAATAATTACCAAAACAATATGCTTGTGGACAGGTATGGACCTTAACTAGATAGTACAATAAAAATTTAGTACAGTTCATAACAGGAATCTGGTATGAATGCTTGCAGCAGTCCCCATTGTAACTAGCAGCACAGGCTGTTACATTCTTTTGTTCTCCAGCTTCTGGATATGCATCTACAACATTAAATAATATACGTTGGACTAATGGCTACATTGTTAATGCTTATCAACTGGATATGTGCAATTATGGAAAAAGGAAAATTAAAACGAATATTTACATGTGTTCCACACACTATTGGCATTTTAAAATGGCATTGGAATTTTTACTGTACCCTGAACAAAATTCATTTATGTTTAAAAAAACTGGAGTCAATTTGATCATTTGTATTCATTTATATTTGTTAAAACAATAATTTAGTTTCAGCAGTGGACTTTCATTTTAAAATCGAATTTCAAAGCGGTATATGTGATAGGAATACATCTATAAAGTGCATCCAGGAATTTTCCGGAATACATTCTACAAAAAAAAAACAGATAAAACGGATAAAAGACACATTGTTTTTGTTTGTCTGAAGATTAATCAGGGAAAAAATAAAACTTCAGGGTTTTACGTGCCAATAAGTTAAGTTTGCCTAAACCAAACCAATGTTGGGTTTTTCTGCACTTGAATAAGCAAGACGTTTTACGGATATTTTTGTAACAATAAGTTTTCATACCGTTCATCCATATTGGTATTTGTGTACCACAACGGAATCCTCCATATACGCATTGAGTAGGCATTCTCTCTCCTGATTTGCTTATAAATCTAACCCAGCCACCAGCAAGGGTATTATCACAATTTTGTCCGCCGCCATTAGCAACTGATCGTGTAAAATCATTCGGTGAATCCAAAATCTTGTAATTATTACATGGTGACCCTTTTGCAAAAAACAAAAATCTTGCAGATTTTATTTTTATTTAATAAGAAAGGAAAAACATAGCAACACCCACCAGACAATTTATCAGAATCAAAGACCCCAAGCCAAATTAAAGTCAAGTAAACAAACAAGACACTGTTCATATACTGAGATATAAAATAGGAAAAATACATATGCCATGTTTGCATGGATTACTGGAGAAGAGAAGTATCGAATCATTATATAGAGTAAATAAAGGACCTCGGATATATATTTGACAGTGTATCATTGTATTAAACTTGAGTTAGAGGCAAATAAGTGTCAAGCTCTAATTAGGGCACAGTTATCTCTTTCAGTAATAAAAAAAAAACACTTTAACGCTAACGATACATAACGAAGGAAAACCAACCAAACAAACATTCTTTTGCGACATTAAAGCTTAAAAACACATTTCATAGTAAGCAATAAGAGTGCTGGAATATAATTGACTACTTGTATTTTACTAGACAACAGTGTCAAAACTTTGTCAGGGATGACATTTGCTATTGCTTGAAATTGCTCTCTTTTCTATTATTATCATCATTATTCCAATAATTTTAACCAGACTCTTAACATATTACAGAAAAAAAAGAATTGCATCTAAGAAGGTTCACATTGAGAAAGGTGCACAGTACTTTTGTTTCGTTGGGTGTAAGATTTAAACTCATTATTGAATTTTTTTTAAAGTGTTGAAACAAATAGGCTTCTGGAACAAGGTTATGTTGCTACAAGATTGAAGTCATCACTACAGACGTTTTATGGTCGTCATCATGATCGTTATGGTGTGTCCATCAGCACCATGAAAACTGATTTATTCAATGGGTCATGGTTTTCCTTTCCTCGTTTATCTGCCCCGGACTTGACTTTTTATGAACAACTCGGCGGGTGTTTCTAGAAAAGCAGAGGACGCTTACCCTACCGGTGCACCTGGTCCATGCTCCCAGTTTTTAGTGGAGTCCGAGTTGCTCATTTACTTTTGTTACTTTGTATGTATGATTTTAGTTACTTTGTGTTCTTTGTTGTGTGTGTCTGTTTTACATGTCTGGTCTTAGTCCCTGGATTGCATTCTTTTGGTTGCTGCTGTAGCCTTGGTTCCCGTGGTTGCTCTTTCATTCCCTTACATTTTATTCTTGAGTTTTAGGAAGAAATTAGGTTATCATACTTTTCCAAAATTTAGTAAAATAAAAACAAATATATGACATAATTCATGAAAAACAAGTAAATGAAAATCATATGATTTACATCTCTCTTAAATTAAAAATTAATCACATAAGAATTATCCAATAGAAAACTCACCGTATAACAGTCTTCCCAAACTTAAAGTCAGGAACAAGGCATGTACACGTACATCCATATCAGTACGAACAAAGCTTGCGATAGAAGTAAATGGACCAACATAACGGAAGCATGTTCAAGTGCTGTGAAAATATCAATAATTTCTACCTAAAATACCTTTGTTATCAACGACAAAATATCAATAAATATTAGATTTGTTTTTAGATTTCGGCTTATCATGATGTGCGCTATCTGATCGCGACAAAAAGTAGAACGCGTTAGTTCCTTATTTATTTCCTTGAAACAAGGCTATAAATTTAAATTTTCGTTGTAGCTAGATAAAAATAAGAGGGTCAATATTACTAAAATGATATATGTCGTTAGAATAAACAAATAACCTATCATTTTCTTTCTGTAGATAAACTTCGTTGAATCTTTACCAAAATACAAAGAAAAAGAATCAAAGTAATAGACCGGAATGAGGTAATCCTGGTTGGGTTAAATGGGGAATGAGGCAAAAGATAAAAAAGACAGGGTAGACAACGAATACAGCAGGAAGCAGAGGTGATCAGCACACATGTTTTCATGCTTTAATTACGCAAATGAGATCAAATGAGATAATTATAATTATCACAAATTAATTAATTATTAAAAGCGACGTAAAAGTTGGTTGACAGATAAAAAATATTAGGCTCATGAACACCTGAAAAACAATTATTTGTCGATTAACGATCAACCTCTTTTGTAACCATGTTTACGAAGAACGATACTGTTTTAGCGCCGAGAAAAATCAAATTGAAAATATAAACATAAACAATCAATGAGATAGACTTTTCATGATTTAAAAAAAAAGGAAAACAGTTCGTTACTGGTATAAAAATATGTGATCAAAAATTAACATATGACCTCATTAGCATTGCCCTTGCTTTCAGCCCGAGATATTAATATCGGCCTCGTCGGGTTTTAAACAATCATGAATTAATATATAAGTACTATATGAAATAATCAGTTTGAATTATATCTTTATTGAAGTTTCACCATTAGTTGCTGAAGTACCAGTCCATATAAAATTAAGAAACTACTTATGATAAGGTAATTCATGTTGTAGAAAATCCATTGATTAGACGATGTTTTGTTTGTCTACATTTGCTATATTTTTAAGTGAAACTAGTTCTTTTTGTATTTTAATCTGTACCTTTGAGAAGACTACAGTTTAATATCCCACTTAAACAAACCAAATCAAGAACGATAACTCTTTTAAAGTGCTTATTTCATATACAATCGATATAAATTTAATCTCAAAAGCGGAATCCCCAAATGAAAAAACATGGCTTGTTGTGTGATCTATAACGGTTTCCGAACAAGAAATATAACTTAATTCGGTGGGTTTTTGACATGCATGAATCAAATCCAGTCTGAATTTTATAAAGACAAAATAAAATATTAAATGTCAATTTTAATATTACACAAATTGTGCATTAAAGTTAAAAAACCAAATTCAATTATTTAAAAAAATAAACATGAAGAGATACATATTCAAGGACACTGCTTGAATGTGTTTTCTAATTTAAAAGCTTTGAAAAAAGCTTGATTGATTGATTGTTTGTTGGTGTTAAATGCCCAAGCAACAATATTTCAGCGATGAACATGAAAAAGATGATGAAATAAAAAATGAGATAGGACTCCAGGATAATAAAATGAACTAATTTTAATTGCCACTGTATATAGGGATAGGGGGTAGGGTAGGAATATTCAGCCTCATGCGGCGGAGCGCAAACGTCTCTTCGTCTCTTCTCCAGTCGAATGTCACAGTAGGGTTCTTTCACGTGCGTGGAACGTGGCATTTTTCCCAACACGATGCACCACTATGGTTTGCGGTCAGGTTTTCCGTATAATAGCCTAACGACTCCAGCATGTAATATGCCAGTAGTACCCCCATTTCACCACCTCGGGCACACAACCCAGTTGCTCGTTGGCAGAGCGAGCTAGTCCCTGGTCAAGGTTCTAAGCAATATTTAGTCGCCCTTTACCACAACCTTAGCGCTGCTGTAGTCCTATTCTTTTTATAACAGGAACCGCGCGGGGCTCTTGAATACAGAACAATCTCTTATGATGATTAAGCACATTATATATATTAATTGGTTTGTAGGTTCAAGCTAGTTTATAACTGGCTCGTCAGTAAACAGTTGTTAGTCATTGTTTATGCACTTGTTAAACTTATATTCATTTTCTCTATTTCTCTTATAATAAGGGACTTAACTGTGTATTTTTTTCCACAGTGGCCAGATTTTTTAGAGGGGTTGTGATCACGCCAATATACCTTATTGCGCTGCATTTTGCGCCTGTCCCAAATCAGGAATTTCTTGCCTTTGTATGAGTTGTTTCGTTTTCAGTTTCAATTTACATTTGTTATGCTGGAGTCCAATAGGGCATACCTTTTGTTTTTCCTTTGTATTATGTGTTTTAGGACTTGCTGCACCCTGCCATGAGGTGTTAGGGTTTCTTCGTTGCACATCACGGTAGTGTTAAAGTCTCTTTGCCATATTCAACATATCCATTATCGTTATATTACAATATACATGTGCCTCTCAAACCCAAGAACAACGAGGTAACGAGCACGTAGATAATGTATTCTCAGAATGCACTGTAAAGCAGTGTTGAGTCACGCTTTACTTCCTAAGAGCAGAAAGACATAGACAACCCAATATTGTCGTATTCATTTGTTTGATTTGTTCTCTCTGTCTAATCTAGTCTTGTCTATCTTTTATTAACTTACTCTGTAAAGCATTGTTGAGTCATGCTTTACTTCTTTATAGAAAATATAATTTGAAGGTTTTCATTTCTATTTGTTCGGTTTGATATATATATCCTTTTATCAATTATTTGAACGAACGACGGAGACAAGATAAAACAGACAAAACCAAGGTAATTCCTATTAACTGATTTTTGCCTTATCGGACAAGTACATGCGACAAATATATTTACTTTAAAATTTTATCCACTTCTCACATCAAACTGATCAATCGAGGTTTATTGCCCATTAAACCAATACCGCTAATACATTTTTGAAAACAGATTTATTATTAAACTATTGAAAGAGTAATCAAGGCAACCAAGTTTCTAGAGGCAATCGGAAGAATGTTAACCAGGGACAACAGGTAAACAAAACATAGAACATAAAATAACCAAAATGATACGTACAAAGAAGAAAAATAAATGCGCACCAAATCACTCCACAAAATTTGGAGCATGGACCAGGTGCACCGATAAGGTCATCGTCCTCTGCTTTTCTAGAAACACCCGCGGAGTTGCTCATAAAAAGTCATGTCCGGGGTAGACGAAAGAGGAAAGGAAAACTATGACACGTTGAACAAATCAGTTTTCATGGCGCAAATGAATACACCGTAGGGTTCTACGAGTACATGATGACGACCATAATGACGAAATTTATACCAATTATTTATTATTCAATAACTATTCCAAGAACTTTACTTTTGATATAATTTGCACGAACTGTCTTATCTGAAATTTAAAAATAGACTTAATAAAGTACTAAGTGCTTCCTCGTCAACTTGACCACAAAATCAATAAAGATAAATAAATTCTATAAATTGTGCCCTTGTCAGATATTGAATGTATTTCTACACTCTATTGCAACATGCAACAGTTAACTAACTATGCTAAATCGTACAATATACTTATATTGTCTTTTCTATTCATAACTGTTGAGGCTGGTGCGACAGGTAAGACACGTAAAATACCATTTATTCTGAGACAATGATTTGTTGTCAAAATATGATTATTGCACAGACGGCGTCTGTCTTTGCATGATAAATGCAAGCCAGGCATATACGCAAAACAATAAGAGAACACAAAACACTTTTCTTTATGATTTGTTTGAAAAATAATTTGCAATTTTTAAATTTGAATTGAATATTAATGAATTTACGTTTTTTTCTTAGTAATGTTGTTTGCTTGCTTTTGCTATTGCCGTCAAATAATCTTTTGATTTCGTTTCAATTTCCTAAATATTTATTTCTTTTTGATAAAAGTTATATTGAAGTTTATTTTTCTATTACTAACACTTCTTACTACAGTTGGTGTCATTTAGTCAAATCCATAAAGCAGAAGGGCCTTTCTTTTCGCAATAAAATGTTTAACATTTTTTTTTACGGTTCAAACATTGACGCATGCATTTTCCTTTTGTCATTTGAAATGCATTCTTTCGGTTTTAATTCAAATGTATATTAAAACTCGAAAGCAAACTTTTATTTGCAACTACGTTCTTTGTAAAGACTAAAAACTATGGATTTAAATGTGTACATCACGATGATTTTTTAACAACATAATAACAATGTACAAGGCTGTGAGTTTTTTTTAAGATTTGTTTCTCATGTTGCTTGTTATAATTTAGATCCATGTGAATCAGAAAATTATGGTATCATTGATGACTGGAAAAGGTCGGTGGCATATGGTTCAAACAACAACATGACATTATGTGATAATATACTGACACCTGGTTGGTTCAGAATAACAAGTGGTGCAGGAGAGAAAATGCCAACACAATGTCCAACTGGCGGTTTTCGATGTGGCACGGAAAGATCAATATACTTATCCCGGGGTGAGTTTAAAATGAGTTTGCTTTAAAAACTTTCGTTCTGTCATATTTTAATCGTTACAAATAAACGTTATCAAATTTGACGAAATGCCCATTGCGCTGAACCAGTATATTTGTGGTTCAAAGGACCAAACTCCGGTATAGGGAATATCACATCAAACAATTCCAAACTTATAAAGCTATAACAGGCAAACCTGCGACCTATATAATATAGTTCGCGCAAATAGATATGTAGAGACAAAATCTTGGCAACATTATGAGGGAAATCTTTCAATGATATTATAGCCTCAATTTGTTTCCTGCTGCAATATAAGATACCCCATGTAAATTTCTTTACATAGCTCAAGACCAACACGGTCAGTCATACTTACTCAGTAACCTCTTCAATTACACCTTATATATTTGAAAAGTTTTTAGGTTTGCGATCGTGCGGAATCGCAACCATAACATGATATCCGATAGAAAGTCCTATCAACTTTTGTGAATCTGGTCCATTAATTTGCTTGATGTTCTGGTTATTACTCGTTTTCGTGCATTTACAATATAATCTGTGTTTTACACAGTCTGTTTTCTTGTGTAACTAAAATTAGACTTATATGTATTCACATCAAGCAGTTACTTAGTAGTATGATTGATATGTCACTATTTTAAAAGTTGTGATATTCATTGAAAATGTCGGTTTACAAAATATTTTCTTTGAATTTATGCTGTTTTTTTTTACCCTTTTATCGTGGTAACATAATTTTCAATTCCCACGATAATAACTATATATGATTCGCTTTAGGTGGATTTTCTGATATTTAGCATTGATTACAACAACAAAAAATACAACATAACCACATGTATATGAATGCATATATCAGGATTTTATATGTTTATACAGATGGTCTCAAGACTAGTGAGACAACATTTCCTACTAATCCAGGTCAGGAAGTTGACAGGTTTGCTTATTCAGCTAACTACGATGGAAATTGTAAAAATGAAAAACTAAGCATAAAAATTAAGAAATGTAAAGATTTTTTGCTGTACCACCTTCAACCAGTGTCTACCTGTCCATCCGCATATTGTTTTGGTATGTTAACATTTTTGAAAAATATAACCAACTAAAAATAGTATTTAAAATAACCAATAGAAGCAAATATTTCCTTTCAAGCGTTTATGTTTATCAGTGTTCTAGCTAGGAATTGAAAATAGGGGACCTGAGGAATAGAACACTCAGTCAGCAATATCGTCCTTATTATTATTTTTTTTTTTATGTTTGTTTTCCTATTGCATAGGTCATATTTTGCAAACTGAATAAGTTTAATGTATTTATTTTGGGCCTAAAAAGTCATAAAACTTGCGTTGTTTAAAACAAAAAAAATAATGTGTTTTTTATTATCTGCATTAAAATCTCCTCAGCATTTGCTCTTTAATTATTTAAGGTGATCAGCTACCATGCCCCGATGGGAAGTCTTCAGATACAGGATTTGGACCAAACTGTTTCGGTAAAATAAATTTCATCAGATTGTATCTTGTGACTTTCTACTTAGTGAATTTTAGATTCGATATAGATAAATGAAAAAAACATTATCATTTGATTAATCATGGATCTTATCACCATTATTTGTATCACCATTATTTGTTGAGGTATGAAAGTATATGGCTCACATCGGTCATCATGATCACTTATACATGACAGACAGTCCAGCTTAAAGCTTTACTAGAATGCGTGTTAATGCAAGTACATTGAATAAAAAACTGTAATCGCTAAATGAAACAATGTGATTAATTAATGATCAATATACTACAGTGTAGTTATCGTAAGAATGAATATATATATTTGATTAATTAAGGTGTTTTTAAGGAAAGTATTTCAGGTCAATTAATTCTACTCTTTGTTCAACAAACATGTATTATTGTTGCTATCTGTTACATAACGTGAAGAAGGAATGCAATTTTCTTCCTTATAAGTTGACAATCAATAATTCACTAAACTAATATTATATTCCTGCTAGCCTTTCCGGATATAAAAGTAATGCCAAAGGCGAGTGTCTCTGCAGATCTTGTACAAAATGAACAACGAAACCAATTTAATTTGGAAATGGTCTATAGCAAAGTAGGCTTCCACTGTAATCTGGACAGTTTGGACAACAAATACACTTATATTTTTTCATGGTTTATAAACGACGAATTGATTCCCCAGGCGAAAACAAAAGAATTGACAAAACTTGAAATTAAAAACGGCGACAACATATTACGTTACGAACATTGGGAAACAAAGTATCGCCCGAATATGCTTGTAAAATGTGGAGTACAAATAAAAGAGGTTGGATTTAAAGCCCCAACACCAATCAAGTACTCTGAACAATTCTTTGCCGGAATAAAGGTATGATATTACTTATTACTGAAAACAACCAATAAATTACTGGTTAAATGAAGTAAACAACAAATAAAGCACAACCAAGACAAACACACAAACAAAACAAAAAACAACAAAACAACAAAAACAACAACAAATTCAGGAACAATAAAAACAAAAAAATATATACATGCAGTAAATGAAAATCAAAATAGATTTTATTTTATAATTTTATTATAGTCAAATGCTATGTACCTTTTTACTTATAGGTTGAACAAACGAACGATAGACAATTCTATGTTACAGAGGGCAAGTCAACAACAATTCCCGTTACCATTACAATGCCTGTTGCCTGTAGCTGGCCAAAAAATAGGTAGCTTAATGGTTTAGCAAAATAGCGCATTTTATGAAAGGAAATGGAATAATTATTACACCACATGACAGGCTAACGCTGGCCCGAAAACTTAGTTTTATACAGGTAGAGCAAAAAATTTGCGCCTATTTACCTATTTAAGTAAGTTAAAAACAAACTAAAGGTGAAAGCGAAACAAGAAATACAAAGGCGACAGACTTGGGATAGACGCAAACAATGCGGCGGGGCTAAAGTTCTTTGACGTTATCACAACCCTCCCCTTTTGAAATGTTTCCACCGTTGAAAAAATAACCACCCCTAAAATCAGTTCAAAAAGGTGTAAGTCCCTTATTACAACGGAAATAAAGACAATAAATATAAATTACACACATGTAAAAACTAAGGATTACTAGTAGTTAATTGATATACCAATTCCAGATCAGCAAACAAAACATCATGTCCCCATCGTATACGTATTTCCTGTCCAAAAACTGCTCTTTAAGAGGTAGACGTAGAAAATATTAGCAGTGATAAGACATATACTGCCACCATACTCTTTAAAGAAGAGATTGTGGAAAACCAAAAAATCCTCATTTTGGTCTCTCTAACAGAGACGATGATTATGATTCATCGTCTATGTACTGGATTCCTAAACTCCACAAGAATCCATACAAAAACCGTTTCATGGCTGAATCTTCAGAATGTACCACCATAACATAAACTTTTAATTTCTATACTCACAGCAGTCAAAGAGGGTCTACAGTCCTACCATATTTGTTACTCCCGTGATGGTATAAATTCAATGTGGACCCTGAACAATTCGAAAGATCTTCTGGAGAGTATCTGTTCAAGATTATTATAAGAATATAATAGCATCAAAATCTATGATTTTTCAACATTGTATACGTCCATTCCTTATACTCAGTTAAAATTCCGACTTAAAAATAGTTTAAATCTTTTTTTTCTTTCAAAAAAAGATGGTACACCTAGATACAAATATATAGTTCTTGGTAGAGATTCCTCATAGTTTGTGAAAAATAATTCCAAATCATCTTCCAATTATACAGAGAAAGATGTTTACAATATGCTGGAATTTTTAATCAAAAACATATTTGTCCAATGTGGTGGACGTGTTTTTTTCCAACAAACAGTCAGCATTACAATGGGCACAAATTTTGTTCCTGTACTTGCTGACCTATTTCTTCAATCTTATCAGGCTAATTTTATAGCTGATCTGATCCAGAAGAAAGAATATCGTTTAGCTAGATCCTTTAATCTCACTTTTCGCTATATAGATAACGTATCATCTTTAAACAATCCTTATTTCGGGGATTTGCTACATCGCATCTACCCCAAAAACACTTTAGATAAATGATGCTACAAACTCGGTGAAGTCATATTTTGACCTGCACTTAGAAATCTATGCTTAGGGAAAATTATTGAACAAATTATGCGACAAAGACGATGACTTTTAATTCCGTATTTTCAACTTCCCTTTCATATGTGGCAACATCCCTTCGGCACCACTTATGAAATATTCATATCACAATACATACGTAATGCTAAAGCTTGCAAAAACTACACAGACTTTCTGTATCGCGCTAGATTTCTATAAAATGAAAACTATGACCCGTTGAATAAATCAGTTTTCATGGTGCTGATGGATACACCATAACGATCCACGACCATAAAACTTCTGTAGTGATGACTTCAATCTTGTAGCAACATAACCCTGTTCCAGAAGCCTATTTGTTAGAGTTCTAGCGCGATAAAAAAAATGAACACTCCATACGCAGGAGCCGAAGGGATGTTGCCACAGATGAAAGGAAAGTTGGCAATTCTGAAGGAAAAGCCATCACGTTTGTCGTAGTTTGGTCAATAGTTTTCCTTTATCATTGATTTCTAAGTGTAGGTCAAGATATGAGGCTGACTTCACAGTGTCTATAGTATCCTTTATTTCAAGTTCTTTGCGATGTACCAAATCCCCAAAATTAGGATTGTGTAAAGATAATACGTCATCTATATAGCGGAGACTGAGATTGAAGGATCTAGTCCAACGATATTCTTTCTTTCTGATCAGATCAGCTATAAAGCCAGCCTCATAAAAGTGAGGGAATAGGTCAGCAAGTAAAGGAGCACAATTTGCTCCCATTGGAATGCCGACCGTTTGTTGAAATACACGTCCACCATACTGGACAAATATGTTGTTGATTAAAAATTCCAGGAATTTGTATACATCTTCCTCTGTATATTTGGAAGATGATTTGGAATTATTTCTTACAAATTATGAGGAATCTCTACCAAGAACTATATATTTGTATCTAGGTGTACCATCTTCTTTGGAAAAAGAACGATGTATAATGTTTTTAAGTCGGGATTTTACCTGAGTATGGGGAATAGAAGTATACAGTGTTGAAAAATCATAGGTTTTAATGCTATTATATTCAGATAATAGTCTGAACTGATTGTCTCCAAAAGATCTTTCGAATTTTTCAGGATCTACATTGAATTAATACCACTACGTGAGTAACAAGTGTTGTGGTAGGACTGCAGACCCTCTTTGGCAGTTGGTATAGAAGTTAAAAGTGTTAAAAGAGGTTTGGTGGTACATTTTGCAGATCCAGCTGTGAAACATTGTTTGTATTGATTCTTGTGAAGTTTAGGAATCCAGTACATAGACGGTAAGGCACAATCATCGTCCTAGGTAGAGAGACCAAAAGAGGATATCACAGATTTATGGTTTTCCACAATCTTTTCTTTGCACAGAGTGGTAGCAGTGTAGGTCTTATCACTGGTATTATTTTCTACGTCTACCTCTGATAATAAACATTGGATATAAAACGTTTTGCAGACAACAACAATGTTGTTTTTGGCTTTGTCTGCTGGTACGACAACATATTTGTCATGTATAGTAGACAATGTTTTTGCTACATCGGGGTCTTTGAAAACTGATGTAGCTGTGGCACTCATTGATCTACTTAAAACTTTCATTCGTTTCAAAATTAAAGACCTCACGGCCGTTAACCACTCTGACAGAGAATCAATGTCTTCTTGTTCTTGTTTTATCCATTTTCTTTCATAGTCCTCGACAGCATCCATAAGAACTTTAATGTTATAAATCCAATTTATGGAGCGTGGTTCACAGTACTTGGGACCTTTAGAAAGGATATTACGCAGAGATTCGTTTTCGATATTGGTTAAATCTCCCGTAACGATGTCACCAGAAGGACCATATTTTAATGGAGAGGTTTTGCAAGAACAGTCAGATGGTTTAGCCTTGAAATCCTCAATCTCGAGGTTCTGCAATAGACTTTTATGTAGTAGAGTGAGAGGTATAGAATAAAGTTTGGTTCTAATGTGATGAAGTCCAAGAGGTTTTTGTATGAAAGGAAGGAGACCATCTATGGAGACATCTTGTAACTTAGGTGACATATAGTGGCGATGACCATGACTTGACTCCTTTCCCGTCTTTAAGTCAAATAAATTCATCACATTTATGCTATTGTTATATTGGCTTGAAAGGTTTCCTATAAAGAATGCATTCGATTTTAAAGATATCTAGATGTTTGTGAATCATTATAGTACAAACTTTAATTTTAATTAGTTGCACAATTTTAAGTTGAGGGTTAATTTCATTTATTAAGGTTAGATTTGAAAAAAAAACGTTTTTTTGTTAACCTAAATAACACGTACAAAGAAACAAACGTAAATAAGTGATATGGACTCGTTACATTTAAACTTGGAATATGGACAAAGTGTACCGTTTGGGTAAGTGTCTGCTTCTCTTAAAACAACCACCGTGTTGCTGATAAAATTCTTTGCCCGGGCTAGATTAATAAATTAATGAAAACCAAGACACTGCGAACAATTAAACTCTCATGAGGAAGATTGATACACCATAACGATACACGAAGTCATGATGACGACCATAAAAAATTTGGAGCAATTAATTTAATCTTGCAGCCACACAAGCAAAATTATAAAAAGACTAGCACGGTTCAAAAAGTCCTCATATTTCGGCAAGCTCTGGCATAACGCGTGCGTTTCAATATAAAAAAAACTCCATGTGTAGCTACTGATGGGGAGTTGCCACAGGCGAAACGAAAGGAAAACTTTTTTGCTTTTGTCGTATAGCTTGTTCATGAGTATTGTGTCCTTCGACTTTTAAGAGAAGGTCTAGATGTGAGACCGATTTCATTCTGTCTGTATATTGTCCCATGTTATTTATAAGGATAGATGTGCTGTATAAACTTCTAAAACTAGTTGCTTAAATAGAACAGGTCATCTAAATATCGGGAACTGAGATTTAAGTATTGAATCCTAATTTGATCAATCACTTTTTTACCTAGTCATTTGAAAAACGCAATTCAGAGTGGCTGCATGGTTAGTTTACTGACCGGTATTCCTCATTATCAAAAAGATCCCAAAATGTGCAACAATGAGTTGAAGAAAACAAGTTTGGAGTTCTCCCCACAGACCTGTGGAGTTCATTTCTCCCATACCGAATGGATTGCTGGAAAAAGGCGAAAAGAAATTGAAATACATGGCAAATCGGACGGCCAGATAAATATGAAAAATAGATTTACAGTTTTGCGTTTGTATAACTCAGACAACGTTCAGCCCAAGGAAGATCTCAAAGTTTGGACAAACATACAGCTTCCTGAAATAAGGGTAAGGTGTAATATACAATTGAAGTCATTCTAAACCGCCTTTTTTCATATTTAGCACAATTTGGAAACAAAACATCAGTTTTAAGTTGGTGTGTACCCAATAACCACCAACAATAGGAAATATATTATCTTAGCGAAATCAGATTTAGGCGTGTTTTTTTCTCTTGAGTGATTAATTCTTAAACGTATTATTAATATCAAAACTAATTTTTTTTCTGCATTAATATGGAGCCTTTAAAAGGGTTCACAATAATTAAGGGAAATAAATATCAGCAAAACGTTTTATTTTGTGACATTCTGATGTCAAACCCATAGCATCGAAATGATAAAGAAAAAATCTGTTAATGATGCTTCTGTATATTCATTGATATTAGTGCCATGAAATATGTGATTTAAATGTCTTGACAATTATATATTTTGCTTCTTTCGTGTAACTAAACGATAAATAAGATTTCAAGAGATTTAAAAGAGCAAACTCTTACAAAAATAAATGTTAGGTTCCCATTATGTAAACGGTGAAACAATTTAAAAGATTGTATGTCCCAAAAGGTATTCACAAACCTAGTAATTAGTTCTGTCTGACCCTGATTCATATCAAATGTGCCCATTGAATAAATGAAATACCTCAACATTGTTGCTTCATCCCTAGTATTGCGGATGGAAGAACCTCTAAGTGACGGATTTGGCTTCCTATTTCGAAAGTTTTAGTTTAGAGTACGTGTACACAATTAATGTTTTAGTTAAGATCTTTTTCCTAATCCAATTATAATAACAGCTGATAAGTAGCTACTCCTTGAAATAAATATCCAACATACTAAAACTTTCTATATTTCTATATGATTGTTTTGTACTAACAAATTTAAAGTAATTTTCCTTTGTAACGAAAAAGATTGCAATCAACATATCTATCGTTGATTGTTGTTTTCTCAGTACAAAAGCTTACAGCGCAGATAGAAGTTTTTACATCCATCATGTTTAAAACTCATGTTTTATTTTAATTAAGGTACAGGTAATTGATGATGATCAAGCAACAAGAGGAAGAGCCTGTAGGTCAGAAAATGATCCTCATATGAGAACATTTGATGGGAAGTAAGTTTGTGTACATTACTCGCATCAAATAAAATTCAGAAAAAAAAATAATAAATTGCAAGTATGAGGGTTCGAACGGGAATTGTATATAACACTTTGAATGTGGTATTTTTAAAATTGGACACTATCATCATATGAATTCAGTATCCTAAGCATGCGTTTATTTTATTGTCATACCCATATGGTTTCGTTTTTCGATTTGGCTGTGTTGCAAAGTACTTTAATATATATAAAATATTTATAACGTACATTTTTATTCACATGTACGTACTTCTTTTTCTCTGTATATAGTCCCTCAAGCCTATTTTTATTACGTTGCTCATCAATTAATGCTTGTCTGGTTTGCCTTATAATTCAATTTCTTTTAATTGTGCAAAAAGTATGCATTTAAGAACAAAAGTGAAAATGAGGTAAAATGATATGATGTAACACAACATTTAGTTAGTATTTAAACATTTAATTACCCACTTTGTATTTCTAAAGAAATCCGTCAATGCATTAATGAATGACATGTGTCGAATTAGTATGATTAATTTATATAAACATTCGTATAAATAAAAAGACAAAACTGTTCTATACAGGACATACGAATTGCAAAGACGAAATGGCCAGATAGAAGGTGAATATATTTTATTTCACCATGACAGATTACCAATTCAGGTATTTTCTTTATTTTAAAATTACATGTAAATGCTATATATGTTTACAGAAAAATCGTGCTCCAAAACCAAACCGTGATTGACATTGTCTATACCAATCATATTGTTACGTCCCTTCTTTACATTTTCCTAAGCTGTGCTATCAGAACACACTAGTTTAGTTAAGAAATTTGTTGCCTTATATTGCTTGGTTGATGAATCTGCACGGAAACATTATTTGAACTTTATAATTACCTTTTTGAAACATCATGAGTGCAGTATTTGCATGCCACATGGTAATCGGATACGCATGTATAACTAAAACATTACATTTGTAGTGGTAATCTTACGTTGAAATTGTCATAATTGCCCTGCTAACAAATTTAGAAGGAACAAGATACGTCTAGGGAATATAATCCTTTCTTGTTATTTTATTTTTGTTTGATTTGATAAATATATATGTTATTATTACATATCTTAGGTTCACGCTTACTATCGGGCATGTTATTCTGGTGTTTTGTGTAACTGTGGTGTTGCGGTTCGGAGTGGAGATAGTACTTTCGTTGCTAACTTCTGCAAAACAACTTACAGGAGCAGTACTCGAGTTAATCGATATATAGTACAACGATTATGCGACGACCACAGTCTGGTTGTAACAGAATCTGGAAACTCATACACGGTTACTTAAATTATGCTTTTTACATTTACATTGAATATAAAATAAGAGACTTTTCGAAAGAAATTTTCAACATTTACTAAAGTACGACGGTTCACTATTTATACCCTGTGATAAATCAAAATTATAAGTTTTATACCTCATTCTTATTTGCTTTTTCTATTTTCTTTCATACCAAAATTTAGTAAAACTACTTCACAAGGATACTAAGACAAGTGTGTAAATGCGTCCTTCCTTTGCCTTAGGACAGATTAAGAAGTGTCCATATAGAGACCACGCACTTTTTATGATATGAATGGCACATGGTAAATTGTATCAAATTCGTTACTATGTAAATGTATATGTCAACAAATTATTGACCCCTCTTCAGAATTTCATTTACAGTACTCAAACTTTTCGTAACTCTCCTGCGTTAACGGTGAACAGATTGTAGATTTAAATGAAGTACCAAATGTAGAAAAACATACTATTATAAACATATTTTTTTTATATTTTTTTTTTTTTTGATGAATTCTCTCCCGTTAGAGACGTGGCCAATGAATGTAGTTATAAGATAATCAAAAATGTCCGCTTAACGAAGGTGTCCGTTTTCTCATGTTCGAATGCACGCTGAAAAGTGTATTTTATTTCCTTTGTTAGATTGAATTGCCAACAAAAGCAACAGTAACATTTTCTCATGGACGGGTTGACAGTTTTTATGGAATAAATGGTATAAATATTGTTCCATCCATTCTTGATCGTGGTCATGTTACAGGTTTATGCGGCATATACAATAATGACATTCATGACGATTTAACTCCAAGAAATGACAACCAGCCAAGAGATGAGAGACAATTTGCTTCATCGTGGCTGTAAGATTACTTTTATAACAGAATTTATAAGTTTAAATGCCATTGAATACAATACATAAACCTCCTGATATTTATAAATATTTACATAATCAAAAGGGTAATCAAAGGAACCAAGGTTATAGCTGTAATCAAAAGAATGCAATCCAGGGACAAACACCAGACATGGAAAACAGACATTCACAACAAAGAACATAAAGTAACTAATATCATACATACAAAATAACAAAAGCAAATGACCATCTCGGACTCCACTAAAAACATGAACCAGTAGGGTAAGCGTCCTCTGCTTTTCTAGAATTACCCGCCGAGTTGCTCATAAAAAGTTATGTCCGGGGTAGACGAAAGAGGAAAGGAAAACTTTGACACGTTGAACAAATCAGTTTTTATGGCGCAGATGGATACACTATAACGATCCACGAGTTTATGATGACGACCATAAAACTTCCGTAGTGATGACTTCAATCTTGTAGCAACATAACCCTGCTCCAAAAGCCTATTTGTTAGAATTCTAGCGCGATACAAAAAGTCTGTGTAGTCACGGCAATGTCTAGCATAACGTATGAGTTGTGACATGAACACTCCATACGCAGGTGCTGAAGGAATGTTGCTACAGATGAAAGGATTTTGAATGAAAAGCCATCATGTTTGTCGTAAAGATTGGTCAATAGTTTTCCTTTACCATCTATTTCTAAGTGTAGGTCAAGATACGTGGCTGACTTTACAGTGTCTGTAGTATCCTTTATCTCAAGTTCGTTTTGGGTAGATGCGATATCAAATCCCTGAAATTAGGATTGTTTAAAGATAATACGAAACTATGATTGGTGAAAGATAACAGCGGAAACTGAGATTGAAGGACCTAGCTAAACGATATTCCTTCTTTCGGATCGGATCAGCTATAAAGTCAGCCTCACAAGAGTGGAGGAATATGTCAGCAAGTAGAGGAGCACAATTTGTTCCCATTTGGAATGCCGACCGTTTGTTGAAAAAACGCGTCCACCTCACTGGACAAATATGTTGTCGATTAAAAATTCCAGCATTTTGTAAATATCTGCTTCTGTATATTTGGAAGATGATTCGGAATTATTTCTTACAAAGTATGAGGAATCTCTACCAAGAACTTTATATTTGTATGTAGGTGTACCATCTTTTTTTGGAAAAAGAACGATGTATAATGTTTTTAAGTCGGGATTTCAATTAAGTATCTGGAATAGAAGTAAATAGTGTTGAAAAATAATAGGTTTTAATGCTATTATATTCAGATAGTAGTCTTGAACTGATTGTCTCCATAAGATCTTTCGAATTTTTCAGGATCCATATTGAATTAATACCACTACGGGAGTAATAAGTGTTGTGGTAGGACTGCAAACCCTCTTTGTCAGCTGTGAGTATAGAAGTTACAAGTTTTGATAGAGGCTTGGTGTTACATTTTGCAGATCCAGCTATGTAACGTTGTTTGTATGGATTCTTTAAGTTAAGGAATCCAGTACATAGACGGTAAATCACAGTCATCGTCCCTTGTAGAACCACCAAAAGAGGATATCACAGATTTATGGTTTTCCACAATTTCGTCTTTGGAGATTGTGGTAGCAGTATAGGCTTTATCACTGCTATTCTTTTCTACATCTATCTCTGATAATAAATATTGAATGTAAAACGTTTTGCAGACAAATACAATGTTGCTTTGGGCTTTGTCTGCTGGTACGACAACATAATTGTCATGTATAGTAGACAATGTTTTTGTTACATCATGGTCCTTGAAAACTGATATAGCCTTGGCACTCATTGACATATTTAGAACTTTCATTCGTTTCAAAATTAAGGACATCACGACCTTTAACCACTCTTACGGAGAATCAATGTCTTCTTGTTCTCGTTTGATCCATTTTCTTGCGTAGTCCTCCACGACATCCATAAGACCTTTAAAGTTATAATTTCAATTTATGAAGCGTGGTTCACGGTACTTGGGACCTTTCGAAAGGATATAAGGCAAAGATTCGTTTTCGATGATGGACAATCTCCCGTAACGACGTGACTAGAAGGACCTCAACCTCGAGGTTTTGCAATAGTCTTTTATAATTGAAAATTTTGGATGCAATGAATGAAGTATAGGAATATGAAATAATTGGTGTGGATTTGTCTTTGAAATATGGTGGAAATTTGTTGGTGACGTTTTTGTGATGGAGAGTGTCAGCTAAATTAATTGCATCTATACCTTTGTTGACAAACGGTAGTGGAAGAAATGATCGTTTGTCTTCATTCTTCATCTTAAAAAAACGTCAACCGTTTCATTAGAAGTACCTGTGTTAGTCTCTCTAGGGCAGTGGGTGAACAAAAAAACAAATAAAAAACCTTTTTTTTTTTATTACGTGACAGTAATTTGACTTCTTGTATCGATAGAGTAGTTTATCTCGTTGGACCTTCAAAGAAACATAAAATGCAAGTAGTCTCATTAAAACAAACTGTAAAATGAAAATATTTTTGGGGGGCTTCGTTCTTACACTTTTCTTGAACTTTCTTCCGATATAGGAAAATTCGTTTGTGATATGCTAGCATAGTCGTTTTCGAATGTGTTTGCCTTATGAATGAATAAAAAAATCAATATACACGTAGATGATAATATCTCTTCGAGGAAAAGAAAGATTTAAATGCCACAATTGAAAACACAATAGCTTAGTCTGAAGCAAATCAGATCGTTTTTTTCGCCCCATTTTCGTTAACTTTGTGCTTCCTTAGATTCCACCATTGATAAAATATGACAATCATAAAAAAAACTCTGCATTGACATTGCGTTTAGAAATTGATTTGTGTTTATATTATTCATTCAACTTAACACATTTTTATTCAGATGAATGAAACAATGTATAACTACAAATGTTTGCGTTAACAAGACAGAGTTTTTGTCAAGGTTGCAATGCACGGCCGCATGTATAGATATTAAAATTTATAACCAAGCGTCAAATGTCTTATGGGACTCTATATTTTTATATTAAAAGTACATTGTGAATACTTTATCCCTTGACAAAGCAATTACAAAATCACCAACGAAACATTAAGAAAACAGTAATACTATAATACCAATTAAATTAACAATCAATTATCAAAACGTTTGGTTTTTTTTTTTCAGCGCCAAGAAAGAGGAAAGTTTATTTGGCAATACTTTACCACCACCAATCTACCTTGGACAAGAATACTGCACTTGCACGACACCGGTTGAAAAGTTCCCTCACGGTGAACCAGAGTATAATTGTGGATGGACAGTTGGTATGGAAGGATGCAGACAACAAAAGACGCAAACAGCAATGGTGACCGCATCTTGTAAAAATCAGAGGAGGATAAAACGTTCTTTAATGAATGACAGATATACACGATCTGTAGACGAAGAAATTTCTGACGAGGATGAACAGCCGCCACTATTTGAAATGATCGACGAAGCCAATGTACCAATAACTGTCAGTATAATTAATGTTTTAACTTCGTCCATTGATAAATAAATCTTGCATAAGGAAAGAGTTAACAAAATGCAATATTTACCTAAGGTATTAAAAGAAAAATTTAATAATCTGAAAGCTGAAAAGTGTGCGTCTTATAAAAATCATTATTGTTTTTTAGATTTCTCATCACATTCGCATCCTGTTTTGTAATTCATATAATTCTTTATTTAGTCAAATTATTTGATTGGGTTTATTGTGAGTAGTCACAAATCGCCATTGACTATGTAAGTTTTACAATATGCTTTATTTTCATTAATCAATCAGAACAAAATCATATTTTAATGTGGGTTGTCATCTTTGATTAAGATGAACTATGTTGTTCGCGGAATACAAAGATGGTCTAACATAATAATCCGTGAACGGAAAAAACCTAAACGTCTAACCCAATATGCTTGAATGATGCGTTTGTGTCCAGTGTTTTGGTATAGCATTGAAATTTGAAACAAAACAACTTACTGCGTAATAAAAGTCTGAAAAGTATATATGTCCTTTTCTGTTAATATAAAGTAACTCTGTATTTTTCTTCATATGTCTGAAAATTCTCGTATTGTATTAACTGATTTTGTCCAATAAATTCTAGTCTCAACTAGTCTCTACATAACCTGTCCTAATCCAGTCTTGAATTGTCCTATCTAGTCCTTACTTTCACACGTTACAACATGTCTTGACCACACTATTTCGGTCCTTATTTAGCTTCCACCTGAATCATGGCAAAATAAATGGACAGAAGACACTGCAAGAAAACACTGTACGGACAAGGTGACGGGGTCTCCAGCGTTCGGACCATGTTCGTCAAATGTTCCAATCAACGCTACCGATTATATTGAATCGTGTGTATTAGATATAAAGGTATGTGCATTGTGAACATATGGTTTGATAACCTGATTAAAATATTATAATACAAATTTAAGCATTTTATTTTAAGGTATTTTATTTTCACAATCTGTATGGACTTCATTGGCCAATATTTTTATTTCATTAAATTAATTTTCCTAGTGATACTCAATTTTTAACGTTTTTATAGTTTTTTAATTAGTTAATAAAATGTTTTATAAATTTTGCGTACTAAATGTTCAAATAAAGCGTTAACTCGACGTTCACTTCCACAATAATTTGTGTCAATGTGTCTTATGAAGGCTTCCGGAAGTGATGTCTGGTTAAAGGCAACGTTACAGAATTTTGGACAGGCATGCAAACAGGAAGCAGGACGAACAGAAGTTCTTATGATCACTAACAGCACCAACTCAACAGGAGTAGAAAAATCAATTTTTGCAATAATTGAAGAATCAACCTGCCCAGATAACTGTTCTGGCCATGGATTATGTGTCGACGGTGAGTAGTAAATTCATTCATTTGCAATAAAATACGTGGTCACATAATGTTAACATTGAACATTGAAACCAGGGTATATCTATTACAGGTACCTGTGAATGTTATGATGGTTATTTTGGTGACGACTGTAACTTAAGTAAACAAACACTTCCTGTTCTAGAAAAAGATGCATTTGTTGGAGAATGTGACAATAGACTTAAACCATGTAAAAAGTTCATTATACCAGGATATGATTTTATCCGAAACAACCTTACTTGCAAATTTCATCCGTTTGTGGTAAGTGATTTTGGTGAATTTGTCCAAATATTGATTTAAGATCGAAGCAACAAATTTCGTCAGTTTTAACAATTTCTTTTCTATATCAAGATAACGTTAATTTTAACAACATATATTGTTTTCACAAGGAATAGTTTGCATTGATATTATATTTTTCACTTTTATTAACGTAGACTATGCTGCTTAAATTATTTTTTATAATGTGCTTCTGAAACACACTTTGTCCTCAAAGTTTGACAATGTAAAGAACATACACGCCGAATATTTATAATTCATCATAATATTTTGTGTTTTATGTAGATAAAGAAGAATGAAACTGGTGCATCAATAACGGTTGAAGAAGAAACTTTCATTGCAAGTGGTATTTATAGGAGTTCGTTCTTCATGCTTTGCGAACTTCCACCATCCAGACGAAGGCGCTCTTCGAGTTTCAAAATCCTGGCATCAGGCTATCATATATCAATTTCAAATGACGGCCATAAATTTACAGATAATGTTACGATGCTAGTTGTCGACTCACTGTGTGTTAAATGTAATATATCAACTCATAAATGTGAAGAACTGGTAAGTTTAAGCAAAACATATCGTTATATCCTCCATGTCTCACGTATCCATTGTTAGCATCGAATGAAAGTCATTAAAACTTAATCATTTTTACTCATGCCAATATTTACCTGTATCATATCGCTTAAAATGGTTGAAAAAAGTTAATGGAACAAGGAAGAATGTTCTCTTTCTTTCGAGATCTGCGTTACAATAGAACAACTTACAGATATAATGTCACTACACAAAAGAAAGCAAGAACGACATAAATATGAAGCAAGAAAGACAAAAAGTAAGGTATTTTCAAAAAGGTACATGTACGCCAAAATAATTGTATGATTGCAGAAATATAAAGTGTGTACGTACGTGTTTAAAGTTACGACTACTACTGTGTTTAATTTTGTTTCAGACAACCTGTCCAAAAAAGATAGGTAAGTTACATGTTATCGTTTAATATTTTTGATGTTTTGTGAAGATTGATGGAACTTAATTTTTTGTTGGAATTTCATGAAGAAAAAATACCTGCAGACTATTACAAGTATAAGTCATGAAATGAGTTCGATTATGTAAATTAGTTTATTTTTCAAAATAAAAGAGTAACCAAAGGAACCAAGGTTATAGCGGTAATGAAAAGAATGTAAACCAGGGACAAAGACCATACATGAAAAACAGACATATACAACAAAGAACATAAAGTAACTAGTAACTAAAATAATACAGGTTTTTTTTAAAGAAAAATCAGAAAAGAGTAATAGTATACTGATTATATGTGTGGGGATTGCATCAGCAGTTATAGCCGCAGTATTGTTCATCATAATTGGCTGTGTTGTCATAAAAAGACAATCTAAAAGGTATATATATTTTTTTTCAATTTTATGGGTGGAAGAAAACTTCAAAAATAAAGCAAAAATTAAATGGAAGAATATCTCCACCGAAGTTTGCTGATTTAATTTTGCTTACAACTATACCCTAATTTCACAAAATATTTAACGAGTTCGTCACAGGCATGTAAGGTAGGCCTTTTCCTCATTTGAGTCAAATGCAGTGTAGAAAGGAAGAATAATGGTAACAACTCACTGGAAAATTCAGCAATTGTTTTCATATGTTAATAAAACAACATAATACATACGTTAGGACCACATATTCACCTTTAAACGCACACGAACAATATATTTACAGGATTAACAAGTTCATTGATGGTAATTGTATGTTTTTAATAGAGTTTCATTATGAAAATTGTGTATTATTTTTATTTAATTTGGGAACAGTTAAACTTAGTATAATTATACACGATTCCAATATTGCCATATCTATGTTTTCATACCTTTTTTTATATCTTAAATCATTTTGCTATTTGATGAAAATAATTGTTTATATAATCTACTTTTAGGAACAGAAAAATCTACGATTCTTCACCATCATTAAAAGATCTTAAACATTAACCATTGTGCGGACGTCTTGTTTAATAGAATAAGCAAATAACTATATATGTACTTGATATGTCCGTCCTAAAATGAACCGATATTTATTTTCTAACTCTGTAACTATTTATTTCTTTCATTATTTAAAAACAATAATGTGAAATACATGTATCTAAAATTTGTGTTTTGCTGTTGTTTAAGTGTAATTGGTCAAGTTTGAACATAATTCGAACAGAAATAAATCTAAAAAAAATATTCACAAATCATACAAGACTAGCAAATTGAAACGTTATTGTCATGAGTTTTTTGTGATTTATTACATGTATTAGCCTGTGGTCAAGCTCATGATGTCTGTAAAAAATATTTCCAAAGGAAAAATAAATGTTTGCTGTATTAGCTGGGTCTTGTATACTTATGACCAGAAAAAAACATGAAATCGGGAGCTTAAAAAATACATCAAGGTAGCTTCATTCTCGTATAGTTTTTAAATGCGACTGAGAACCACACCAGTCTCAATAAATATTATGTATCTTCGAAAATTAAATGCAAATCGAGTCTTTCCGAGATATGGGGTGGTCAAACCCTGGCACCCTAATGTTAACGAAAATGCCGTAAGCAGTTAATCAATACCGGATAATTCCACCAAAAGACATATCAGACCATGGCAACAGATAGTACCTAAAGAATACCGGACACTTCGGCTCATAGACATTTATACCATGACAAGTTTAAGAATGCATTAGAACAATAAAAAGTGTATATCATAACAAACTTTACCATTTTAAAAGTTTATAAGGATGATGTTTAATACAAGTCATATGAGGGCTGACAAAATTCATTAAATGTGTTTTGAATTCATGATTTTTTCGAGAGCGTTTAAGGTTTCTCCTGCCTCATATTATGAATTGAATATGTTTAATTTTACTTGACTTTTTATGAGAAACTCGGTGGGTGTTTCTAGAAAAGCAGAGGACATTTACCCTACGGGTGCACCTGGTCCATGTTCCCAGTTTTTTTGCTTTTGTTACTTTGTATGTATGATTTTAGTTACTTTATGTTCAGTGTTGTGTATGTCTGTTTTCCATGTCTGGTATTTGTCCGTGGATTACATTCTTTTGATTACTGCAATTAAATTGGTTCCCTTGATTACTCTCTCAAAGGGAAAAAACAAACTCTGGAAGTGGTCATTAAACAACCCGGTCAATCTCATATAAAATTTGAAAATACACGTAAAATTATGGAATTGCATTAAATTAAAAAACTACAAACAACTACTCCTCCATAGAGGATATCTACAATTTTTTGATATCGTGTCCGCATTGTAAACTTCACAGGTGGTCGCTGCAGAGTGTCCGTATGGAATTGCAGTTCATTACTCCTTGAAAAACTTGCTTGTTGGAAATGAACATTTTATATTTTAAAAAATATGAAGATTATGCTGGCAGTAGAAGATTTTATAAAAAAAAAGTATCAACATATTTCAGTAGTACATATTGATTTATTTATTTAAAGCGGATGGAAGTTTAAATGTGTTGACATACTTAAATATGTATATTTTTTGCATTTATATAAATTTAGAATAATTCCAAGTGATACTGCTATATAACAGTTAGAAAGAGACGGAAATAAAATTCAGTTTCCTATGCACTTTTTCAAAAGTGATGAAATACACATAAACATTTTTTAGATTTCTTAAAAACTTGGCTCAAATTTCATTACAATCGATATTTTCTTGTTGAAAGGTGTAATAATAAAGTATATTTGATACGATCTGACAAACATATATTTTCTCACAACTGAAATAAACATGATATTACGACTTCTCACTAAAACAAAAAATATTAAAAAAATATATAAAATTGTTTTTGTTTTCAAAATAGATTACAGTAAATATCTTTGATAAGAACACAAAAGATATTATTTTTTTTTGCGTTGATGTCATCTTTCTAAGAATATTATAGAGTTATCCTTCTTTATATGTTTATGTATTTCTTAATTCCTTTGTTGTGTAGGTTAGTTACTTTATGTTCTTTGTTGTGTATGTCTGTTTTCCATGTCTGGTCTTTGTCCCTGGATTGCATTCTTTTGATTACCGCTATAACCTTGGTTCCCTTGATTACTCTTACATATTAACTAATTGTATGTTGCCTTGTATGGAGAGGTCATATATAAGCTTTAAGCTTGCTATCCAATCAAATCCATTTTGTTGAATGTAATATGTTAAAAAAACTAATCCTTTCGGTCTTAATGATAATATCACGGGTAAAGGGAACGTATATCAGACATAACCTAATAGAGTTGGTAAAAAACTCTCCTAGTCGTGATCATAGTCATACTCCCAATTCAAACTGGAAATGTATTTTTTTATAGGGGCGTCTCAAAATTGAAAACATATGAAAACTAAATCGGGCACCACCTGAATTTTGATTGACAAGGTACACAGCCTTATACATTTATTATATGATTTCCTGCTAATTTAAGATACACATGTAGTGATCGAAACAATAAATTTCGGTACAGACGACTTGAACAATATGAAAACAAGCATGGGTGCAATAAAGGGCCTGTCAGTCGACTCCCACCTGCACCACAAAATAAGATTTTTCGAAAAGATACAATACAAAAAATATCTACCTTGACACTGGAACCCCGTCTGAGAAGCGGAACCAAGAAAATCTTTCTATTAGAGAAAAATGGTAATTTCGTACAACATTTATGCAAAAATGAGGAAATAATAGACTTAAAATCTATGTTAATGTCGTCATTATGAACTCGTGAATCGTTCCGGTGTACACATCTGCAACATGAAAACTTATATGTTCAACGTGTTATAGTTTTTCTTTCCTCTTCTGTCTACTCTGGACTTGACTTTTTATAAAAGAGTAATCAAGGGAACCAAGGTTATAGCGGTAATCAAAAGAATGTAATCCAGGGACAAAGACCAGACATGGAAAACAGACATACACAACAAAGAACATAAAGTAACTAAAATCATACATACAAAGTAACAAAAATAAATGAGCAACTCGGACTCCACTAAAAACTGGGAGCATGGACCAGGTTCACCGGTAGAGTAAGCGTCATAAGGAATTCGGCGGGTATTTATAGAAAAGCTCCCAGTTTTTAGTAGATTCCGAGTTGCTAAGTTACTTTTATTACTTTATATGTGTTAGTTTTCCTATTTTGCGTTCTTTGTTGTGTGAGTCTGTTTTACATGCCTGGCTTTTGTTCTAGATAACATTTTTGTTTAATTTCTAATAGACTCTTGGTTCCCTAGTTCAACGGTTCCCTATTTCAACATCTCGTGATCTGCCCCCTCTGTCTACAAATGATTAAGTAATAAGTGCTTCTCCAGACTTGATGGTGTAAATTTAATCAGCAATTTTCACTCAATTCTAGTTTATTTTCTTTTTTGAAAAAAAAAAATAATATGTACAATAAATACGTTGCGTTCAATTTGTGAATACCATTGCACGAATATATCGTCCAATTACAGGTTCAAATTCAGACCCCGCCACGCCCATATAGTGTGGATGACTTTTTATGTATAAACTCGTTACTTATTTTAAATAAATTCTACCCCTAAAATTGTCCTACCACGCTTCGCTGGACCTTTAATTATATGCATATATATGTATATCCCAAATCTAAAATAATGAATCATCCAATGAATTTTTTTTAGAAAATGTTCAAGCTTAGATCGGCATTGCGTACACCCGTCTTTCTAGCCGCAACGTATAATAGAATATATTTGTCTGTTTGTCTGTCCAACGCTCTTACTTAGCGAAATTTAAAAACACTCTCATAAATTTCCCGCTCTGTTAGTTTGATTCAATGATTGAGCTCCCGATATATATTAAAATTTCCGACAATAAAATCACATTTTTGGATACTACTACGTTTGTAAAAGACGGGAAAATATCAATTGATCTTCACAGCAAACCAACTGATAGTCACCAAAACTTATCTCCCAATAGTTGTCATCCAAAACATTGTACTAAAAGCATGCCATACAGCCAGGCACTTCGAATTCGGCGCATTTGCTCATCTGACGATACTATCAACAAACGTCTAGATAAACTCCATGGTCATTTGTTATCGCGTATATATATATAACCTCTATGTTTTTAGTTATTTCTAAATATAAAAAAATGAAGAAAATGATATTGAGAAAACTGATAAATTAATTCTCCAAAGCTTTCGTATTCTTTGTCTCAAAAAGAAGAGTCATTTTATTTATTTATTTATTTATTTTTTGCGTTCCGTTTTTTTTTTTTATAATTTTTTTTATATTTTTTGTTTTATTTTTTAATGTTGTTTTAGCGTCTTATCCTATAAATTATGAATAGGGATAATGAATAATGGATAGTTTGAGCTCAGCTTGTCCTTTTTCGTGTACCACCTGCCAAGTCCGGGACCCTTAAAAACAATAATACCAACTTCCATTGAACTATGTGTAGTAGTTTCCGAGAAGAAGATTTTTTCACGTAATAACATCAAAAACAGCTTAAAATGTCCAAAAAGGCAATAACTCCAACATATGTAAAAAAGTCGTCAACAAAATCACATCACAGATAGATCTCATCATGTTTAACACTTGTACCCAGACGGAGTTTGATTTAACTTAACAGTTTTGGAGATGTATGAAAAAAAATGCTGTCTGACCCCTATGTTTTATTTTTAGTAACGGCGGCCATGTTTTTTTCACCGTTCATAAGTCGAAACAGGCATTTTGTTAAGGATACCCTAAAATACCATAATTGTTTTTATTGAATTCTGAATAGTAGTTTCTGGGAAGATTTATAAAAGTAATAACATCGTGCGTTTAAACGTACGCTTCTAGCGCTTGTTTAAACGAACGCTCCCATCGTGCATTTATCGTGCGTTTAAATGAACGCTTCCATCGTGCATTTATCGTGCGTTTAAACTAACGCAAAACGATGTATAAACGCACCATAAACGATGCACGAACGCTAAAATGGGAAACGTCATCGTCTCAAGGAGGGTAACTAGTCGTTTGTATTTTTGCTTTGTTATCATTACATTATTGATGCACGAGTAGAACACAAGTTTATTTTCACACATTGAATGATATGATCTGATTCGTTGGCAGACCAATTTTGACGTACTAATTATTTCTTTTTAAATTAAAAAAAAACAAATCCTTGATTGAATTGTCGTATTTCACATGTTTAACAATTATGATTGATACACTTGAATCCGTGTTTTTATGAGTTCTCACATGTCATGTCAAGGTACTATGCTTTTGTAGCATAGCGTGCTGAGAAGGATCAAATTAAAATCATCTTCTCCGTCCGTTTGTACGTCCGTCCGTCCCTTGCATTTATCCGTAGAGATATATCTGCTTCTTTTGACGGTTTGGGAATGTTGAGGTGCTTTGCAGATTTCTTTTGCATAATAACTTGTACCGTATCTCTTTTTAACTTCACATTCCACTTCATTTCTCAGTAGATGTCCACGAAAAATATTGAGAATTAACCAGTTGATGCGTAAAATGTTTGTTCTCTGGCTGTACCTGTTTATGGCATTGGCAAAGTCATACCTATAATTTCATGTTTTACATATAAAATGATTTTAGGTTCATGTAAACGTTTTCTTATATATGTAGACTATAGTATCTATATTTTACATCATTTATTCATATATACGACATAAGACATTA
Organism: Perna viridis; assembly: GCA_037379345.1. Lineage (NCBI taxonomy): Eukaryota > Metazoa > Mollusca > Bivalvia > Mytilida > Mytilidae > Perna > Perna viridis. The sequence continues at coordinate 5,293,201 of CM074520.1, forward strand.
ATATTGCTCGGCTGTCTTGAATATTATAAGTTAACTTATAGTTCTTTCTCGGTCTTTGCAAACAAAGACAACAAAACAGTTTTTTTTCACTTAACATTGTGAATCGAATTCCCCCCAAACAAATGACATAATTGACATCGTTCTGGATATTGAAAAACATGTAACTGGAATGGCTGAGACTGGTACGGAAAAGTACAGGAACAATTTCTGTATTTCTGTGCAATTACTTATCAGTTACTTCCTGAATAACCATGCACTTGCACAAATTAATAAACAATACTAAATAAAACAAAGTTCTTTACACAATGTATATCAACTACCAAGCTGTCTGATTCATTGATACTTTTGCCATGAATTATTAACAACGAGGATAATTCGTTTGTCAATTACTAGGATGAAAATTTTCATTTCGCTTCCAAAAGGATTTTAAAGTTATTTTGCATGACATGTTGCCAATATTACTTTCTAATTTAGTACATGGATTTCGTCATTCGTGGAAAGAAAGGAGAGAGTTGTCTCTGCAATTAGCATCCAAAAGCACTTTATATGTATGCAGAAGCTTTAATTTGCATTTCTCTAAATGACAAACAAAAAATGTCATAATTTACTTTCAAATTGTTAACGTCTTAATGGCAATCACCAAACGTCTTCAACTTCTGTTACTGTTACTTTTGGGCTCATGATCTTCACACACATCATTTTCGGGATTGGTTGATTTTAATCCAATCTCTGTATACTATTGCCGACTTCAGATTTGCATGACATATCAGACGCGATCAATTTTATTTCCAGACAGAAATAAAATTTTTGGGAATAACGTTTCATAGAAATAGTCATATGAACCGAACACTCATTGAAAAATAGAATTGTGCATCAATGGATAACCCATAATCTATAAATTTTATGATATACCATAGTGTCGCGTTTTATGTGAATTAATAGCATTTATTGCAATTATTAATTAAGACGGAGTAATACCTTGAGCTATAGGACAATGAATCAAGTAAGCGTAGGACAGAGTCTGAGAATTCGGCCGTTAACGCAACTGAAACAGGCGAGTTTTTAATCGACTTTTATGAGGTTAGGCAGGAAACAAGTGACTTGGGTAAAATAACACCCCAAGCATTTAATCGAATAGGGTTTTTTTGCAAAACGAACCAAATTTAACAGAAAGCATATACGATCCAATCTGTAATATCATATCCCGTAAACTAAATACAATAGTCTGGAATAATAAATTAGTCGATCTTAACGTACTAATTTAATCACCAAGAGATTAGTAAATTTTAACTTACTAGGTTTTAGAGTGTACAATCAATTTTTATTTTTTTAATGTACTTAAGACTTTGGAAAGACCATTCATAAAAGCAATACTATACATAGTTGGCATGTCTTCATCGCTTGAAATTTGAAGCGGGAACATACTTGTAAAATGAATGGTTAATGAGATATTTTAAGTTTGTTTTATTACCTGGTTGCGATGGAAAGAATAAAGCATGGGAATTTCAGGCAATCTTACACAATCTATAATTTGTATATAAATGAGCTGTCCCGTACTACCATACATCATGTGCTAAAATACAGCCCTAGATTAATCCTCCGAGGATCAGCAAAAGCTATACTTTGTGCATGCGGTGTTGCTATAGATGTCACAGCGGAAAGAGTTTGAGTCCCGCAGAGGGAACGACCAAGAATTGAAACATTTCAAACCCTTTAAGTTAACATTATCGTCCATGTATCAATTTGATCCGATGGAATAATGTACCGAATAGAGTTGTCAAATTCTGAGACGTTTGTGATATGTTAGAGCTGTTAAATGTATCTATATATATAAATCTGAGACGTATATATATATTAGACCTCTCTATATATATATATATATATACAACGTCTCAGAATGTGACGACTCTATTCGCTACGCTGCTCCATCGGATCAAATTGATACGATTCATATATATATATATATATGGGCCCATCAGTTCTACTTGATTTGAAAAAAGACACATCAATTTAGACAATTGAAATAGTGTACTTATAACTGAAGCACAGATGTTCTTTACAAAAGAAATCTTCAATCAGTACGTTTACTATGTTTATTATAGGTTTAGTGACTGAGTTCAAAAGCCACATGCATACTCAGTATATGACTAAATTTTGTTTTGTATGAAAAAGGCTATATTTTAAGTTCTATGCAAAGTTAGTATTTTCGCATATAAATCCAAAGGAATCGTCACATCTTCTGTCATACCATTTTGGCTCCATGCTTTCCTTAAAGTGATATCTCAAACAATCAGTGCTGCCATCTTTGTTGTCTGGTTGACCGAGTTCCCAGTTACTATAAGTTAAGGCCTTACCATCAACCCACTTAAAGATGTTGTCTTCGTCTTCTGTACATCCCAACCAAAAGGAATTACATTCAGTCTTCACTGTGTGACAATAAAAAAAATTAATTAAATGTTATATAAATCAAATAAATCAATCATTACGCCATCGGTCATAATGCAGGGAAATGTAAATAGTACACATCATTATTTTCACTGTGAAGATGTTGTGCATTTCCAATTTCCAATAGAAAAGTCCATGTAAATAGGCATCTAGCATTGTTCATCTCATATTCCTTCGCCGCCCGAAATACAGCTATTGATTCACTATGTTAATAATCATCATATTAAAGGGATAGCGTTGTGGTTAACGTGCCGGGCGGTGGTGGGCAGGGGGAGCCGTAATAGATGAGTTCGAGTCTTATTATTTTTACACATAATCAATTTCCAATATTAATTTGGAAAGATGTTGTACATTTGTAGAAAAATCTATGTATGATTTGTTGTCAAAATAGAATACCTTATATTCAAGACACACTTGTAAACCTAATCAGTAATTCATTTGATATTAAATTTATGACATGTACAGTATCGTTAATTTATAAATAGCCTTACAGTATGTTTTTAATTATAATAACCCAACTCTTGTTTAGCTGTAGAAGATGTATTCAACACATGTTTAAAAGTAAGAAGTTTTGTTTTTACCGGTCATCCGTCCACTCATCTTTGCAAAGACACATAGAATAAAAAAAACAATTTGATGAAATAGTGTTTGATATAAAACTTTATGTCTAATTTATTTTTAATTTTCATTCCAATCTTGTAAGGGGTGATAATTGATGGAATCCTATATAGAAAAGAGTGGTAACTATTTTTTTTAAATAACAAGAAAAGAAACTTCTTAAATAAAAGAATATCAGATGTGTTTATTCTTTTTTTTTAATTTCAAAGACCATTGTCTGCAAACTGAACCAAGATATCTTCAAATTAAATGAAAGTAAGATCGTAGATGACAATTTTAATCTATATATTCCTATATCGTCTCAATGTACAGTTAAAAAAATCTAAACAAAGACTTGATGATACCTTTACCCTTCCTCCCTAAAGTATATCTTAAATCCTTTAAGTCACTCAGATGGGAAAACAATAAAATGTGGTGCATGGGATTGGGGCATCATATGATAATGAATGTGTAAAGGTTTCATCAACTCGATTAAGCAGTTTTGGCCAAATTGAAGAGAAGAAGAGCCTCATTGTCATCTAATGACAAAGTCTATGTTATGCATCAGGAAACCCTAAAAGTCATTCAGATGGAAATCAATATAGAAGGTACACAATGTCATGTAACAGATATGCGTTGAAATCTCATTAAATTATACTCATTGGCTTTGAATCATGGCGTATTAGAAGGGGGACCTCTTGGAACGGACGAAACGGACAGAATGATCACTGTATAATCTACTTTACAGAGGATAAAATTTAATTTGTATGATCTACCTTGGAAACTAGGGCGTTAATCAAATGTTAACAAGTATGTTTATGTGTTTTGAGAAATATTTATGTTTTTTGTTATATTTTTTTATATTTGTATTTGTATTTATGTTTCGTGCTATTTTCAAGTCCTTTATTCGAACAAAAATTGTCCGTTTTTGCAACGTATTTGTATGAATCAAAATATTTAAAAAAAAAAAGCGTTTCTGTATATTCAAAGGGATATTACCATATGCTTCAACGACAAGTGGTTTCAAAACTGACTCCTTCCCTGCACTGTCCAATATCAGCAAGTTTCCCTCTTCGAATTCACAAAATTCCTTTGCAGTTGTCCAATTATACCGCGGATATGTTACTATTTTAATACAGGCATCTGCCTGCCACACATATGTGTATTCTTGGAGTTTACATTCTGAAATTTCAAAAATATATTTATCAATACTGTAAAGAATTTGAAATATGTTCGAATGTACATTCTAAAAATGAATAAGTTTGTAAATAATATACAAAAATGAACAAATATTTAACTATTAGGTGGAGGTCATCTGTTTGACTTGATAAAGAACAAAGTGTTTTTCAAGTGTAAAGAAGGATAACTGTCACAGTATCAGCCGATAATTGTTGAATTTAGATTTGTCCGAGAATTTTTTTTTCAGGTCTGAGAAAACGTAAGTCTAAAATTTCATCAAAAAATTGTGCATTCATGTAGGCGAAAAAACGTTGGAATATCCAGTATTTCTAACTTCCTACGTCGCTGTTGAAAAACTATTACCGTAAAACTTAAATTATTCATAGAAATCGAAATGAAGTATAAATTAATACATATGTTTGAATCTTTCTTATGAAATAATAATTCAATTCTTTTTGCTACATGCTTCATCATTTTATATATTTTTATATTTAACATAAACCTTTATTTCTCCTGTATAAATTCCTAGGATGATCTACGTTAATGGTAATATTATCATTTCGAACGACGACTTTGCATATTAGGTCTGTATCATTATATGTCATCCCGATGCATGCTGTATCATGCTGGCAAATTCGTGCACATCGTAGAATATCATTGGCGATATATAAAGTCTGAACACTACCAATAAGTACTTCAGGGTAGGTACTTAGTCTTTGCAGTTCTAAAATAAATATTGTCTTGAATTAAAACAGAACTCCTTCTCATTTTTTTTACAAATAACCAAACAGCAATATTGATATTTTAATTGAAATTGCATTGTTTCTGATTTTGTAAATAATATGATTATATAAGTAGTCGAAAACTGCTAGACCAATTAGACCCAAACTTAGTATAAATGTTCCATAGGATATTTTGCGTAGAACTGATGTGGGAATTTTTTATCTGTCGGAAATCATGGCCTCCGTTACTAAAAATAGGACATAGGGTGTCATGACGTAGCGTACGGTGTTGGTGTCATTTTGGCAACGTCGAAATTGGCAAAATATGACGTCTTTTTGTATTGCGACGTACATCGTTCTATAATTGTTATATCTAAAAAGAAGTGTGCTTATTCAATTTTTTACATACAATAACACACACGACATGTTTATCATTTAATTACCCAATTCGATATTCATTTTTCGTACGTTTTGGTCAATTGAAATGATCAGATTGCATCCAGATATGGTAAATAGTTTGGCATCAACCATTTAAAAATGATTTGAAGAAATTTTATCCTATGAGAAAAATGTTCGGAATTATGAAAACAAATTTCGTGATACGCTAAAACAAAGGTAAGCCCCCCTCATTAAAACAGAAAGCCAACAAACCTTAAAGCAAAAAAGACAGTAGCCCCCACCCCTCGAAATCATATTGTGAAAGCGTATAAAGTGAGTCTCTTCTATTTGGTCTCTAATGTAGATGTATGTTGATATTTCCGAATACATGTATTCGTTCCGGACCTTTATAAGTCTGTTGCTAAATATAAAACATTGCTAAACATTTTGAGAAAACGAAACCTTGGCAAACCTCCCTCTTTGAGAAAATCTGAGAGAGCAATATCCCGTTTTTATTATACGATGAAAAAATTTGCGGTCGCATAGTATGTTATGGCGGAGTCGTCGTCCGCGTCGTCGTCGTCTGGGGACACCTCGTTTCCGTGCGATAACTTTAGTTGTGGTTGGCAGATTGTTCTTAAATGTTGATATGATTTTACAAACAACTAAGAAGATTCCTATTTAATTGTGAATTTGTTGCCCCTGCCGCTTTAGAAAAAAGGGCCAAAAAGGAAAACAATACGTATTTTATTGAAGCTCATGTAGTTTTTTTTCGTTTTTAAATATCCTACTTTCAATGTGTTCTTTATTTAATTCGGCTAAACAAATGCACAGCAGATTGTAAGTGTTTTGGACCGTTTTCAAGTTATAGGGGTTCAGATCTAGGATATCTCTTACGGTTTTCGAGTTATAAGGGGTCAAAAAGGCCACATCAGAATAAATATTTTTAGTGTTTTGTTTTTGATCCGAAATGAAAATAAAATTCAAAATATGTATTTTTGCAATATTTGTACAGCTTATTATATCATATAGCTAAAATAGTTGTTATTTAACAATATTTCACTAGCAAATGTGCAAGCGTGTCCACATTTCAAAATACTTTGATGCTTAAAATTGACGTTAAAAGAGTTTTTACGTCGCAAAACAGAACGTTACTTTGGAAACGTCAAATATGCGCTTTGTGACATTTTTGTTAGACACGGTTTTATATATATATATATATATATATATATATATATATATAGAAAGGTCTGAAAAATTCCCAACGATGTTAGAACTGTCAAATTTGCGATGCAAATTTTTTGTCGTTCCCTCCGCGGGACTCGAACTCTTACCGCTTTGACATCTATGGCAACACTGCCCAGCGCCCTAGACCACTCGACAAGCTAGGCTATATAAAAAATATAGCTTTCGCTGGCCGGGTCATTCCTTCTCGTAGGATTAATCTAGGGCTGTAACTTAGTACACGATGTATGGTAGTACGAGACAGTTCATTTAGATGTTATTATGTAGGATAGAGGATCAAATTAATGATGCATGTCACAACAAATCAATATTATACAACGTCTCAGAATGTGACGACTCTATTCGCTACACTGCTCCATCGGATCAAATTGATACAGGGAAGATATGTAAACGTATAGAAAGGTCTGAAAAATTTCCAATGATGTTAGAACTGTCAAATTTTCGATGCAAATTTTTGGTCGTTCCCTCCGCGGGACTCGAACTCGTACCGCTGTGACATCTATAGCAAAACCGCCTGCACTAAGTCCAGCGCCCTAGATCACTCGACAAGCTAGGCTATATAAAAAATGTAGCTTTCGCTGGCCCGGTCATTCCTCCTCGTAGGATTAATCTAGGGCTGTAACTTAGTACACGATGTATGGTAGTACGGGACAGGTAGGTATGGTAGGGCGCTGGACTTAGTGCAGGCGGTGTTGCCATAGATGTCACAGATCATAGATGCCATAGATGGCAACGCAAATTTGACAGTTCTAACATCGTTGGGAATTGTTCAGACCTTTCTATACGCTTACATAGCTTCCCTGTATCAATTTGATCAAATTGATACAGGGAAGCTATGTAAGCGTATAGAAAGGTCTGAACAATTCCCAACGATGTTATATATATATATATATATATCATCCATTTGTTAAGCCAGAAGAAAAAATGAAATGATAAAAAAAACCGGTGGCGGGGGTTGAATACATTTTTAATTATATATAGAAATCGACTCAACACCATTTGCCTTTTTGAACAATTCCTTCGAATTTCGCATGGTGTACGCGTGAATGAACAAACTATACAAATTTTAGATGTTGTGACCTTTTGGTTACACACAGGCAAAATGCTGCGCTTAGATACATGTTCAACCAAGTAACATTATGTTTAGAATGTGCTATCTGCAGCACATATACATGTAAAATACAAAATTTCATAGTTATTAGTTCACTCAAAGCTAACGAAAAATGCTTTCGATAAAGACTTGGTAGCACAAACTGCGTAAAACGTCGGGAAAAAGACAACGTGACACCACAACATACGGACGTATTTATCTACTATTATTTTTTAGAGTAAACATAATGTTCTGAATATGAATACAGTCCTTTAAGCGTGAATATACTTTGATGAAAATACTATTCGTTGTTATATTTTACAACCGTAAGGAAGGAAGTAGCCAATGGCCAAAATGGAAAAAAATAAGATTTGCGACATAGTGGAAATACGGACAAAAAGGCTTTTAACAAAATGTCTGATTGAATATTTTATGTATATTTTCATTGGGGTTATGTAATAAATTTCCAATATAGTTAATAAAAGTCCCGATTTAAAAAAAGTTGTACGCATATTTTAAAAAATGTGTGTAACATTTTGTCGTCGAATCGGTTTCTTTCCATTTTTACAATGTCCACATCAAAGGGGAGACATTTGTGATATTGTAATATGCTTTGATCTTATCATAACGTCATGACAAATATGATATCGTCTGCAGCAAAAACTGTTCTTTCAAAAAACGTTTCTTGTATCAATGAGTAATCAAGGGAACCAAGGTTATAGCGGTAATCAAAAGAATGTAATCCAGGGACAAAGACCAGACAAGGAAAATAGACATACACAACAAAGAACATAAAGTAACCAAAAGCATACATACAAAGTAACAAAAGTAAATGAGCAACTCGGACTCCACTAAAAACTGGGAGCATGGACCAGCTGCATCGGTATGGTAAGCGTCCTCTGCTTATCTAGAAACACCCGCCGAGTTGCTCATAAAAAGTCAAGTCCGGGGTAGACAAACGAGGAAAGGAAAACTATGACCCGTTGAATAAATCAGTTTTCATGGTGCTGATGGATACACCATAACGATCCACGAGTTCATGATGACGACCATAAAACTTCTGTAGTGATGACTTCAATCTTGTAGCAATATAACCCTGTTCCAGAAGCCTATTTTATTAGAGTTCTAGCGCGATACAAAAAGTCTGCGTAGATTCGGCAAGCTCTGGCATAACGTATGAGTTGTGATATGAACACTCCATACGCAGGAGCCGAAGGGATGTTGCCACAGATGAAAGGAAAGTTAACATTTCTGAATGAAAAGTTATCAAATCATCATCAAAATACGCAAAGAAACAATTTAGATATATTGGTGAAATGGGAAGCAAGCATTTCTTAATGTTACCCATCCACATATGAAAATGGACGTTCTTGTGTTTGAATAATGCTTTCCCTCCACAATTAACGGCATCTTTCAAAGGTTTATGATTGTAATCCTAAAACAACAACCATTGTCGAACATTTTAATATCTGTATTGCCTTTGATAACTCAAAAGCAATATTTCGGTTTTCGTAACCAGCCCCGGTTCAATCGAATGTGACACCAACAACGTACGCAACGTCCATACAGAAGTTTTTCCCATATTTCGCCAAAACCATTAGGTTAGGCAAAATTCTGAAAGCGTAAAGGTGTTCAACATATTCAACAGCATTTCACAAATCCGAAATTAATAGCAACTTTTCACTGGTAGAGTTTGTAATTGACGAAACCAAATTGATTTTTTCAACTGTTGAGTATATATTTGTGACTATTGAATCATTAAAAATAAGAAACTGTAAGTATTTCTGAATATGTTCGTACAAAATCATCAGTAAGAAAAGAAATACTTACCAAAGTTAATGCAAAATTTCAATATCAAATCAAGCAGAAATAGTCTCAACAGCATAGTGATATATAATTGTGGCATTTGAGTAGGAATGTTTAAACATGTTCTATGTTCGATAAATGGAAAAAGGATTCCGTTGACTATGACTAAAAGCATATACTCTGTACAATACACACGGTAATAAACTGTATTTGCATTGTCAAAAGGGATTCAGTAAACAGAACCCAATATACACTTAAATGGATGGTCAATGTTTGTACTACAATTGTTTTAGAACGAAAAAATCAATTCATAGACTTCTGTCATTGAAATAGCTGTATTCAGATTTTTACCCGAGGAAACATTATATTTTTTCTACTGTTCCATTCTTCCAATATTGTATTTCATATTTAGAAGAAAAAATTCATAATTGAAATGTTACTAAGATAAATAATAATTGTAAAGCAATAAATTAAATGTAAGATGCGGTGGTTTAAAATCAAAGAAAATATTTAGAAGTATATCTAAGTTTTAAAAAGCATTAACAAACAAAAAATACAAAATAATCTCAGCAATCTGTAACCCTCCCAAAAGAAAACCGCTTAAATACAAGCAGCATGTTTATGTAGACTGAGACGGCAGTGTAAACAGTATGTCATTTTTCAGTCGACATTGCTGCCATATACCTATTTCAAAACATGTACGACCAAAGAATTTCATGTTTACAGAGTACGCTTACCCTACCAGTGCATCTGGTCAATGCTCCCTGGTTTTAGTGCAATTTGGATTGCTCATTTACTATTGTTACATTATATGTATAATTTTGGTTATTTAATGTTCTTTGTTGTGTGTGACTACTTACCATGTCAGGTCTTTGTTCCTGAATTATTTTCTTTTGACTTCCGCTAGAAACCTGGTTCTTTTAATTACTCTTTCCTCAAATAAAAAGAGCTCTCAAGTAAATTTACTATATGACGGACCATTGTTGAATATTTGTAAAGAGCTTCCTTACATCATACTTAAATGATTTGGAACAGATCTAAGAAGGTATTTTAACAATTGCATTAAATGTAATTATGAGACTGCTGACATGGGGGCACTGGCTTCAATTAATGAGGATAATTTACAGTGTCTTCAAACTCTAAGTAATCTTAACTTCAAGCTAAAACATGAAGGTAAAATTGTCACACACTTTATCCTCAATAAGTTTCTGAAAATTGCAGACAAAATGTGAAGAAAAACAGTGTTTTGTACATACAGATTAATTTAAAACAACAAAATGTCTATTCATCAGAAGAAGAATAGATAAATTAGAGTTATGTATTAAAAAGCACTAATGGTGATATTGGATATTAGTTAAAGATAATGTGTTTGTATCAGAAATATCGATTATATATTGTTCAGATGCTCAATTAGACCCAAAAAGAATCAGTGGTTTTCATTATCATCAAATCAGCATTGCAATCGATTTAAAAGTCTTAATGACACCCAAATGAAACCCTTGACCAACATTCCCCCTTTTTTCTTTTGTTTATCGTGAAAAGAATTTCAGTTATAGGAGCAAACAAAGCGATTGCATAAGTTGTGGAATTAGTGACTTCCTTATCAATGATTTAATTGATTTTTAATCTACAATATTTTTTATATATTTTTTATTTCTTACAAAATTATCCTTATATTACAAGCACAACAAAACAACAAATGGAGTCACGTATATAAATGTGGTTCGTAAGTAGACATCAGTTACTTTACATCTTTAAAACAAGTTACAAGTGAACAACGTAAAGACAATAAAATAAACATTTGCCTTCTAATTCTGTAGCTGTTTATATTATTTTGTGTATAGATAATCATCTAATTATCACATCAACATGTTTTTCTTAATCGAGATTTATTGTGAATTACGTGCAATCATTAACGGAAATCGTAGTACGCAAATTTTGGCACACAGATTCGCCTTATCACGTTCCAAACTTTTTAAATTGCGAACAATCAATACTGCTTAAATGCTTACAGTACAGAATTTGTGCGAATTCATGCCGCATATCTTGTTACTGTTTCTATCAAAAAGAAATAAAAGTATTTTTTTCAACATTAATTTTATGTTATTGTATATTTTTTTCTAAAAGAAATTCAGTAGAGCTATTGTGATTGCTGATCAAAGATACATTGCAATCCGACACAACTTAAACAGTAGGATATTATATAAAAAACTAGGGTGATATATGTAACAAGAAGCGACTTGTGTTTTGATACAAAGTATACCTAGAAAGTCTTGGCTGTCAACTCATTTCTTTTATTTTGTTTGTTGTATGATGATAGCTGTACAGTTCATTTATATCTTCAATTTTAATTTATTTAAATTTTCTGTTTTCACACATAAATCCATATTCAGATGTACAGGAACGATCAAACCATGTAGCCGTATCAGTCCCGAAATAATAACGAACACAATCCGCATTTCTATTCCCATTATTATCCGGTTGCCCTGGTGACCATTTATTGTAGGTAAGTGCACTTCCATCAACCCATTTGAAATAGCCTTCCTCTTCTCTGTCGGATCCACCTATCCAGTAGTTGTACACTTTGTTTTCCTCTGCATGAAATAATTTATATTTTTTTTCTAAGAAAAAAGCGCGGATATTTAGAACAATAGTTACTTTTGATTTTGATGCTGACAATATCATATGAAAATTTCTTGACAAGCTCGAGTTGAGATGTTCCACATGATATTGTCAGTATCGAAATCGAAAGTAACTATTACTCTATCATTATTCTTATAGTTGCACTTTTGATCATTTTAATGTACTGTTTAAAAAAATCTAGTAGCGCGACTACAAACTGTTGGTGCGTAACGCCATTTTTATTCAAGACTTGAAAGAAGGTCTATTGATGTTACAAACATTCCACGTGTTTTAAGGAATGATTGTTATATTTTTGGTCTATAAAGAAATAATCTCAATCACGTGGTGCACACTAAATAATTTGCTACGCATATTATTTCCAAGTGGCCACCGTGGGTATTGAGAATATTTCAAATAGACTGAAAAACAATCATTCCATATAATTTAATTATAGTATCAAAATTTTCAATGTAAATCCTCAAAAAATGATGAAGACGTTATAGTCACACAACAAATTTGGTCTTTGAGATGATGGACAAAATTGTGTGTCCAATCATCTAGCGCGTTATTTCTGAAACTAAATTATTAATATATATTTTTGAATTTCTGGTCATGTTCCAGAGATGGAAAAAAACTGTCAACAAGATCAAAGACAAAAAGAAAGGATTACCGATAATTGTTTAGAAATCTTAAATATCACATATATATCAACGGCAAGGCCATGCAGCCCTTTTTGAAAGATAAACTTTAATAGACAAATAATGAAATCTTAAAATGGTGGAGCGTTAGTGCCATACGTACTTTATATGTTGAAGCTCTGATATATGAGTGGCATAAAATTTTGTCGGAGGTGACGTAGGCATTAGGAGTACAGTTGATTGCACTTTTAACACAGACGCAAGGCGTGTTTTAAAGGAAGTATCACATAATTCCGTTTGCAGATATATCATCGTTTAAATAACTAGAGTTATAACATCGACATAGCCGAATAGTTTTGTTTTTAGAACAAATAGCTCCGTCCCTTATAGCCAAAGCTTCAAATTATATCAATTTCAAAAAAGTTAAAAAGTAACTTCAACAAAAATTACATTCGCCTGGAAATGTCCCTTACTCATAAACTATGTTAAATATCTATTTAGCTATTGAACATTATTGGTTGCTGAAAAAAGCCTCACATATTGAATTCTTTACCATGTAAGTCAGTTATTATTTTTAGCAACAGCATATCTTTGTCGTCAGTATCAATGATAATTAGATGTCCTTCCTCATGTTCACATAACTGCTTCGCGTCTGTCCAATTATAATAAAGTCTTTGTTCTATTTTGATACACGTATCTATCTCCCAAACATACATATATCCTTTAAACTTGCATTCTACAATTTTACAAAACATTATTTAATTAAATGAAGTTTGACCAATATTATCAGTTGACAATAAGGTCAGACACCTTATGAATGTAGTTCTTGTATGTTAAATCATTATTTCGTTTTCAGTATACATAAGTTTCTGAAAGGTGTGCAAAAAATAAAATTAAGTTATGGTGCTTTAAATGATGCGAACGTTTTCACAGCAGTGGATACATTAGACATGTACGAAGTCCAAAAACTTTAATATGCGATTGTGTTCATGTATGAAATATTACCTTTTACTTTTACCTGTTCAATCATTCTTTATGACGTTGCATACAAGAAAAAAGGCATTAAAACTGTCATTTTATGTGCATCTAATATAAATACTTGGATTTCAAATGCAGCTTGCACTACGCTCAATTTAAAAAGCTTAATAAATTGTGTAAGTTTTTATTTAAGCGTAATCAAGACAACTCGTGCTACATATCCTATTTATCATTTACTGTTGATACTTGATTTTGATGGAAGCGATGGTGAAATCATAATATTATTTTTTCAATTAATGAGGAACTGTATGTACTCAATAATTTCTTTTATAAGGAAACCCATTTCATCTTACCTTTATTAATTTTATATATATCTACTGAGAAACTTGTCAGTGGTTGTTTGTCTTTGTGTCCAATGAGAAGTGAACATAGTGTTTCATTATATGTCATACCCATACATTCGGTTTTCTGGAGGCAAACACGTGCACATTCTAATATATTCCTGACCTCCTGTTGTTCCTCAATTGTGCCAAACATTTCAATCGTGTTTGATGTTGTTTTATGAAAGTCTAGCCCTGTACATTCTAAAACATACGTTGAGATATTTATTGTTTTTTACATCTTTACTATGTACATTAAAATGGTTGGGATTTGTTTTATAATCCACACCAGACTTCGACTATATTATAGTGCAATATGACACATATTTATAATGCGAACATATACTAGGGTTTTGTTTTGTAAACCAAACCAATGCAAAAACACGAAGAGTGTTGTCAGACCAATTCATCTTTTCTTTACTATCAAAAAGCCAATATATTTATGACTGCTGATTCAAAAATAATATTACGCCATCCCAACAAGAAAATACGGTATTGCATTATATTTCATAACTTATCTTATACTATTTTATAAGCAACTCGGCCGCGAATGTCTCAAAAACCAAGCAGGGGGCACTTAACTTTCCGGTACATCTGCTCCATGCTCCCAGTTGAGTCCGAGTTGCTCATTTGTCTTTCTTTCTTTGTACGTGCTATAATGGTTTCAGCATGCTCTTGTTGTTTTTGTTTGTTCTCCTTATTTAATTTTATCCTTGTTTTATTATGTTTTTTTTTTTTTATTTCTTCTCGAATCTTAGTTGCCTTCATAACTCCTGTACATATGGTATATATGTATTGAAATTTAAATTATCGTTCGTATTATCATTTTAATTATTGCTCATTAATGAAGTTGTTATGCAACTCACATTCAGTGCACATTGATTTACCTAAATGTGAATTGTAAAAATGCAATCTTGACTTTCATGAATTTTATTATTTCATTACCATTTTAAACTCAATCAGCAAATTTGAAGCATCTTTTAAACGTTTAAAATATTGAAATACGAGGCCTTGCTGAACATCACGTGTTTCTAAACTTATTTCACGACTTTTCTAAATCAATGGGATCTCACAGCAAAGCGCGATAGAACGAGTGAAAAGTAAATAAATGTTTGTCATAAGTCGAAAAATGCAATTTCATTGTTCAACCACTCGTTTAAATGGGTTGTAATTACAAAATAAAGCATATAAAATACGCATTTTTTTTTAGTTTTGTTTTGTTTTGTTTTGTTTTGTTTTTTTTTTTTTGTTATTTCACGTTTGGTGTTGTGTATGTGTGTTTTCCTTGCATTTCCTATGAATATGGTCTTTTGATTTCCGCTCATATCTTGGTTCCTTTGATTTCTCTTCCTAATTACAAAGTTTAAAGAAAGTTTCACGTATTTATATACGGTAAATTGAGCTGTATAACAATTTTGTGTAATCTGAGCTGAAAATCAAAGGTTAAGGGCAGAAAACAGTTTTTCCCCTCACCTTTGATTTTCAACTCAGGTTTATGTGTTGTGTTGATCAGCTAAGAACTATTACTATGTGTTACTATACGAAAAAGCTAGGAAAATGGTCGTACCAAAAAGGCATTTATAATTCTAAAAGTGCTAATTTTGTCAACGATCTCAACATGAACAAAAAATGCATTATACAGGTGACACATATCATTCACGAACTACAACACAAACTCTTACTAGTTAAATTATGAATGCAATCATAAATAAATTTATGTCTACTTACCAATGCAAAAAGTATAAGTAACAACTAATACCATTGAGAATATAGTGTGCACGACCATCCTGCTTAATCAGAATTATACGTATGATATGAAGAATAAAAACAATTGTGAACATATTTTTCTCTATGTTTTAAACAACACATAACATATCGACTTTTCGATAATCAAACACAATACTTAACATTAATGAATGAAGCTTTAATTAACAATCCGTAACATTTCTATAATAAAAAATGTAAAAAATCAAAGAGTTTTGTTAAACAAAATAAAGATTTAATTGAAAACAAAATAAAATAATCAGACGATTATATGCTATAACGTAATAACCCATCATTAATTTATTTGTTTCAAATAAATTCGGTTCAGAAGAAATGCGTGTTTATTTTGTGATCTATTTCAATTTCTAATTTTTAGTTAAGAGTACACGATGAATGGTAATACATGTAGGCTCATCTAGGTGTTGTTTTGCAGGATAGACGATCAAAATAACGACATGTATCATATCTAATACATAGCATGCATAGGCGTAGAATGTGACGATTCACTCTATACGTATCAATTAACCATCGGGATATGTTTGACAGAGTAAGATGACGTTGCAAATAAGGGTCAGAAAAAAAAAAAGAACAATGGTTAGAATATTGTGTGGATTGTACGGTAGAGCAAGAAAGTTATTGACTTATGTTAACAGATGCAAACCAAAGCGCTGCCTATTCCAAGTCGGTTTTGATCTGCAATAACTATTGCTATCCGAACATAACACGAATAAAAAAAAACACTCATTATATGGATGTGTAATTCAACATGTAAGTTTATTGTTGGTATCATCATGCAAATACAAACTACATAAAATTATTTTACTTTAATTTATTTTGAAAATGCTTCTCTCAAAATCGTTTATTTGACTTTGGTGTACTTTGTACAGTATTTATGTTTTAATTACACGCATCACTCTGTCTTTTGCATATATTTCTCTGTTATATTACTTGATGAAGTCTGGTGTTTTAAAAGATATTTCAATTTTTATTTATACTTCAAATTGTCTGAATTCTACAGGCATTTGTAAGCTCAGGCATATTACAAAATTCCCAAATTTAAAAAAAATGCCTTTGACCTATATATAGCTTCGCCTTTTTAATACACCCCGTAGGTAATTGTGACGGACAAATTTATTCAACACATACCTTACCATGGCTAATATAAAGTTTCAAGTAGTAACTGTTCCAACATTTTCTTGATCATTCATCTTTAATGATTTCTTTAAAGAAATATTATAAAACGTGGGCATGGTATACTTCCTTTAAACGAAATCGAGCTCAATATACAATGAATGAAAACTTTAACCACCAAAAAGGGGTAAAATGTTATTATGTTTTAGAGGGAGTAATCAAGGGAACCCAGGTTATAGCGGTAATCAAAAGAACGCAATCCAGGGACAAAGACCAGAGATGGAAAACAGACATACACAACAAAGAACACAAAGTAACTAAAATCATACATACAAAGTAACAAAAGTAAATGAGCAACTCGGACTCCTCTAAAAACTGGGAGCATGGACCACATAAAGCCTATGCGATTTCGATTGTCTGTTAGGCATGTAAAAAGTCTGTGTAGGAAGATAGTTTTCGCAAAGCAGCTATTATCCAACTTGCAAAGTTTGCCGAAGAAATAAAGTTTGCGTTTTTCGATTTCACTTGTTATGCTGCGTAACCCAACCATACTTTCGCTAATGTCCGATTGTGTGAGTGTGCTGAGCTTTTGTGCATGTCTGACAACAAAATGTTGAAATCTATTTAGAAGTGCTAGCTCGGTATTCGTTAAATTGTTCCATACTTCACAACCGTATAGAACGGTGGGTATAACAACAGATCTATATAATTTTATAAGCACTGAGTAATTTGTATTTCCACATCTGATATTGGCAATTGCAAAATAAGTGTTTCTACCTTTCCTACAAACGTTCGTTGTCCTTGAGAGAGACTTAAATTTACCATTGAGTTCAATCCCTAAATGCACATGGCTTTCTAAAATAATTGGAATTATTTCCTAGCTAACTGTCCATTGTAAGTCTGATTTTACGAACGATGTAGAAAATTGTATCACACACGATTTCTTGCCATTGAACTGAAACCGCCGCTTATTCGCATAGTCGGTGCACACATCAAGCATTCAGCAATGCATGTAATAACGTCAGCAAGCGAAGGGGTACAACATTTTATACTATTTACACCTGTTACCTGATTAGAATTACAAAGCTCATTGATTAAATCATTAATAAACACAAGGTATAAAAAACCAGATAACACATCACCTTGCCTTACACCTTCATTTACTTCAAGATACTTCGATTTGCATTGATTTACAATAACCGAACTTTGTGTATTACTATATAACATATTTATACAGTACCAAGCTTTACCTTTAACATCTAAGTTACACAGTTTGACCATACGTGCTTTGCGCCATACCGTATCAAAGGCTTTTCTACTGTCTAGGAATGCGGCAAATACTTTACTGTGTTGTTCAATGTTATTATAAATTGTTTCAAGAAGACAAAATGACGCAGTCAGACAACCAAGACCTTTCTGAAACCCGTGTTGAAGTGGATTTGGAAACGTTCCTGGTATTATCACGAATGTTCGTATACGTTGGAGTAGGAGTTTTTCAAACGTTTTCAACACACTGGACAAGAGACAAACGGTTCGGTAACTGTCAGGGTGTGACTTAGGCTTACCACCACCTTTAAATAACGGAACCAAAAGACCCTTTCGCCAATCTCTGGGTACTTCACATTTAGATATCATGGTATTTAGAAAAACTGTGAGGCATTCAATTAGTTTCGGTCCGCCAAAAATTAAATGTTCATTTTGAACTAAGTCATTTCCACTAGCTTTTCTACGTTTTAATTGTTTGATAACCGCCGCAACATCTTCGTCAGTTATGATACCATTGGGTAAGTATTGTTCTTTAACAACGTCACACACAGTTTAAATGTCGTCATACATTTTATTCACTTCACGGAATGTTGATTCGTCAAACATAGAGGTATCGGACGGTGTATATAAGTCTTTGAAGTAAAGGGCAAACGCGATTCGGGGGTATTATGAACAGTGTTATTAAAGTTTATCTCATGGCACACCTTTGACTGCTTTGGTTTCTGTCGCTTTATAAGTTTCCAAAACAACCGTATATCACATTCAGCTGTATTTTTTATATCATCGTATGTCTCTTCCATATATTGATCATGAGTAAGTTGCTGTATATTCCTAAAATTACGTTTCGCTCGTTTATAATTTAAGTAAGACGGATATTGCATACATCTTGGTCTACCATCCTGCAACCATATTTTACGCATTTCATGTTCTTTACGATGCGCTGTTTTAACGTCTGCATTCCAATACGGTTTCGTATATGGAATGAATGTGTTACATGGTATTGATTATTTTGCCGCATCAAGTATTGTAGTCACCAAATCCGAATAAAAGGAATCTATGTCTTTGTCGTTGTGTTGAAGATCGTGTATATGTCTATTTAACGGTTCACAAAGACTGTCTTGGTATTTACGCACATGCTGATCGGTGACTTTGTGCCACGATGGCAACTTCGAAAATTTGTTTGACTCAATATGAATATTTCTAGCACAACGGATGCAATAATGGGCAGATGATCCGATGTCGAACTGAACGTTCCTTCTTCGAGAATTTCGCATTGTCTTAATTGTCTGACTAGCGTCTCTTCAAGTAAAATATAGTGTAACATGGTGTTCTGTAAGGGAAATGTAAAGTCTGGACCTTTCCGCAAAGCTTGAAAGGAATCAGTAAACGGGTGATATAGAAAATGTCTTTTTACGAAATTTTGTATTTCTTTTTATTTTACTGTGTTTGTAAGATTCATGTGTTTACTGATGCAACTAGCGTTTAAGTCTCCTGCAACAACAATTTTACCATAATTAGTGTAAAACGAACACAGGTCATCAAGGGCATTTAGCTTTTGCTTATAATTAAAAACTGAACGATCTTCAGGTAAGTACACGCCAAAAATAAAAATTGATCTAGAATTTTTGCATTTCACTTCAATACCTACAATTCTATCAGAGTTTGTATCTAAAATTTCTTTAACTGAGAATTGTAAAGTAGATTTATACATGAAAGAGATACCACCTTTTCCATGTGTATAGTAGTATGGTTCATGTACTTGTCAGTTTTTGATATACTACGATGCCATTTATCAATACTTTCCATATACGAAAGAAAGTTTGGTTTAAGTTTATGCTCACATATAATTGCAATATCACAATTTGTATGATTAAGTAAATTTGCCAAGTACACAGTGGATGACATTATACCTCTCACATTCCATGTTCACATGTTAAGGCTCATTATAGCAAAAGCAATACAACAAATATTAAAAATAAACATTATGAACAACATGGGGACTAGTTTATTGTATATACCCGACTAATGTTCTGAACTTTCGCTCCATGTCTGTTGACAGTCGCGGTTGCTTAACCATCTTCTACATCACTACAGAAGTTTTATGGCCGTCATCATGAACTCGTGGATCGTTATGGTGTGTCCATCAGCACCATGAAAACTGATGTATTCAGCGGGTCATAGTTTTCCTTTCCTCGTTAGTCTACGCCGGACTTGACTTTTTATGAGCAACTCGGCGGGTGTCTAGAAAATCAAAGGACGCTTACCCTACCGGTGCACCTGGTCCATGCTCCCAGTTTTTAGTGGAGTCCGAGTTGCTCATTTACTTTTGTTACTTTGTATGTATGATTTTTGTTACTTTATGTTCTTTGTTGTGTATGTCTGTTTTACATGTCTGGTCTTTGTCCCTGGATTCCATTCTTTTGATTAACGCTATAACCTTGGTTCCCTTGATTACTCTTTCTACATCGTATACCGGACGGCCAATGAGTATTGTTTTCAATAAAACAGCAAAATCTTCTGATTCGTTCAATTTTGCGGAAATACGAGACGATCCATATTTGCCATGGAAGAGTTGTAAAAATGTAGGTTTTATTCCTTTTAATTCGAGAAATCGTAGAATACCAGACCTCGTGGAGTTATTGTCAATTCCAGATAAATAGAACCTTGCCGAACGTTTTCTAGGAGACACACTAACGAATACATCAGAGTTGGTCGGTTTTGTATCCTCGGTATTTCCATGCACACGAACAGGAATTCTAAAATTTACTTGGTCTTTATTTGTATCAGTTATATTTATATTGTTCGATTCGGAGTTTAACAAAGTTTGTTTAACACCACTTGATTCTGATGGTAGCATGCCATCGCTATAACTCGATTCGTACCGTTACTTTCGCCGGAAGATATTCTTGTGTCTAACTGTTTATTGATCTGCGGCGAAACTGTACTCACGTTTTCGTGTGTATTTGCCGACGTGTTTTTGACATTTAAATCCGTAGGGGCTCGCTCCGGGGACAACTTCGAAGCATACGACGGCTTGTTCAACACTTTTAACTCGTTTAATGTTTTTGCATCATAGCTTGTAGCTTGACATGTCTATCCAGATCTGAGTTTATAAGATCTATGTCCGTTTTAAATTTGTTTAAATCAAAATCATCCAGTGGTTTGATTTGTTGTGAGATTAATTTAAATTTTGTGTCATTTTGTATTGACTTTCTTTCACATTCACTCAAATGTGTATTGAATCAATCTTTTAGATCGCACAATTCTGAACGTAGCTTACTGTTTAACAACTGTAGATTCTTAATTGTTTATTCTTTCAATTGCTCGGATTTGTCTAGTTCAGACACTCTTTCCAAAAGAGCATGTAAACTATTGAAAGATTGGGATTTCGTGTTATAGTGCTCGTAAGCATATTGCATTTGTACCTTACATGAGCAAGTTAGTAGCTGCATAACCTCTACAAAATAAATAGTGTGGTGAAACACAAATAAATATATCAAAAACAAATTGATAATTTGATTTCACATTATGACCACGTATATTTGTCTGTTTAAGATAAACTATTGGTAATTAAATTGTTTCTAATTAAGTGAACACTTGTTTTATATTGTATCCAATACCCCATTATTCTTCATAGTCTGAAACTTGAATAATTGTTAAAGTTACATTATCCTATAATATACCCCAACACGTTTTCTGGACGAATTTCAAAATCTTATTCATAATTCGTAACATTCATCGACATACTTCTAAACATAGGAATTAGCTCTGAAACTGAGGTTTTGCTTCATCTTCATTCAATCGTAAACAAATTTTCATTTTTGTGACTATGACGTCTCCTATGATCTTGAAAAAAATATTTACTTCTTCTGACGTAGAATACAGAATGTTGCTTTCCTAACCACTGATCGACTGGCAACAAATATTTTGCAGGTCGAATAGCAAACGTTTGACCAATTTCAAGGCAATCTTTATTACAGGAGTTATCTCAAAACGAGAACATGAGGCCCATCTAAATTTTTTAAGTAAGTATTCTGCTTTGGATGAACATTGACGCCTTTGGGGATATTCTTGCATGTACCCCTCCGTAGGTAAGTATTCTGGCTTGGATGAACATTGACGCCTTTGGGGATATTATTGCATTAACCCTCCTTATGTAAGTATTCTGGTTTGGATGAACATTGACGCCTTTGGGGATATTCTTGCATTACCCCTCTATGTTTAAGTATTACAGTTTGGATGAACATTGACGCCTTTGGGGATATTCTTGCATTACCCCTCTATGTTTAAGTATTACAGTTTGGATGAACATTGACGCCTTGGGGGATATTCTTGCATGCACCCTTTTGTGTGTATGTCAACAGTGAAAATAAGTTCTGAACTCGTGGATCGTTATGGTGTGTATCCATCAGCACCATAAAAACTGATTTATTCAACGGGTCATGGTTTCCCTTTCCTCGTTTGTCTACCCCGGACTTGACTTTTTATGAGCAACTCGGCAGGTGTTTCTAGAAAAGCAGAGGACGCTTACCCTACCGGTGGACCTGGTCCATACTCCCAGTTTTTAGTGGAGTCCGAGTTGCTCATTTACTTTTGTTAGTTTGTATGTATGATTTTAGTTACTTTACGTTCTTTGTTGTGTATGTCTGTTTTCCATGTCTGGTCTTTGTCCCTGGATTAAATTCTTTTGATTACCGCTATAACCTTGGTTCCCTTGATTACTCTTTTACATGTCATAAAGATTCTAATTGTCCTGCAGCCTACAATTATATCGAAAACCTTCAGTTTGCAGCTTAAAAAGAAATAGTTACTGACCATTCTACTTTTAGTATAACCTGTAGAATTATAAAACGAGTCAAATATTTACAGATAGAATAATCGATGGTGTTTATACCTTTACTTCTTTTACTAAAGACTCATGACTAAGCTGTACACCAAACACGATGACTTCTTGTTTTTTTTTCAACAATTTTCAAATCACAACGTCACGCTTAAGTTTGTCGAGACGAAGCGGTATTTTTGTACTGTTCTAGAGTTTTTACAATTAGACGTCTTGAACCATGTTATGTTGTTACAAAATTAAAGCTATCACTACAGAAGATTTATGGTCGTCACCATGAACTCGTTAATGTTTTATTTACAACATATTATTGTTTTGTATATCTATGTTTCTTGTTTGATTATTGCTCCTGGGTCGTGTTCGTTTGATCAACGTCCTATGCCTGGTTCCCATGATTTACATAAGAATAATTTCTTTACAATATTTTTCGTTTTTAGTTCAAGGATTGTCACTTATTGGAGTGAATTTTTAGGCGCTTAAAGATTATTTTTCCTAATTACTTCTACAACGTCAATTTCCGCCAAATAGGAACTTGAATACCAATGTTTTATACATGGTCAAATTAACTGTGTTACATGTTAACAAACCAACTGTTGTATGTATGATTTTAGTTACTTTATGTTCTTTGTTGTGTATGTCTGTTTTCCATGGTTGGTCTTTGTCACTGTATTACATTATTTTGATTACCGCTTTAACTTTGGTTCCAATTATTACTCTTACAGGTATAAACATATCTCCCGTATTAGGAAAAAACTCTAAAATTTGTCGATACGCCAAATTTTAATTTTCTTTGTCCAAAATTTTTGAGGTCTTTGAACTAAAGTGTACAAAGCAACAGTACGTTTATGTAATATTGAGTCTAATAATTCTGCCTTTAGACACAATTGCACTTTTACGATTCTACAATTTCATGATTGTACCATTACCTAAGTCTTCTAACCATCTGGCGATTCTAGAATCGCTAAATTAGAACTCTTACTTGTTTTACATTAATTTCACTCAAGGTTAACAGAACGTTTCAGATGAAATATTGAAGAAAGAAAACAGACATGAGAAATTCCGGTATCATCTTTTGGAATGCTAAATCTAATTAGTGCATATAAAACAAAGCACTCGATTTGTCCATACAATTATGTCATTCCTATAACAACTTTGTTATTTTCTGTGAGCTTTGTTCTTTGGATTAGCTGCAGTAACATTTGTGACGAAAGTTATATTTGTGTTTTTAGAAATTTATTTGTATTTGCATTATAAATGTTTATGGAAGATTCCTCTATAAACAAGTAGGGTTGTCACGGCTAGTTAAACGTCCTATATTGGCAATGAGGTAAAATTGTCATAGCTTTGAACAAATTTACTTTCTTCAAAGCGCTGACTTAAACAGAATCCTTCATGTTTTGTTTTGATATCTTGAGACCTGAATTTCGTTTTTTTTATCGTCAAATCCTTCTGTTCACAGCGAACCTCTTGTACGGATCTTACGCAAATGTTTACTTTAATGGCTTAGTAAAATTTATTCTTAACTAGTACATGATAAGTTATATACTTAAAAAATTACTTCATCGAAAACAGAAACAAAATAACAGTTTTATCATCAAAAAGCTATTCTGAAACAATGTAATTCGGTCATTTTATTTGTTGCTGCCATGTTTAGTTCTCAAAATGCAGTATTTTGTATTAAAAAGGACGTAAACAATCCGGACTTCATTACAAACTGGGAGCATGTTCGAGATGCAAAGTACTGTTGCTGTACTGTATATATGAGATAGGAATCCAAGAAATTACAAGTCACTAATAGCCAAATTCAAAATCTGCTACTTTACTGTCCTATGATTAAAACCAATACTTAATGGGATGTTCTGTAAAATAGTGAGTATCGCCTTTTTTTCCTTATTTCATTTTTCATTTGAAATTAGTCATAGGCCAAGAAAAATAACCTCGCCTTTGTGCGACATTTTGTTGGGAAAGGGTCTTCAATGTATATTTTAAGATGCTTTCAAACGGAATATAAAACATTATTTTTTTCTTTTCCATTATTTTGACGTTTTATGGCACGATACCAACATTAAAGAGTCGATACATCAGATTTAAATTTGATATTCTTCAAATTGTTAATGTTTTTGGATTCTCTTTTTGGTATAATCCTACCTTTGTACCTCACTGGGTCTAAAAGTCTATTTTTTTCTGAGTCCATTGTTTGAGCGTCTGAGTCATCTAGGGACAACAATGAAGATTTAACTTATATCTATCTATCGATAGATAGATAGATAGATAGATAGATAGATAGATATATATATAATCATGTAGCCCAAAGTCTCAGCTTTCCAATGGAGTAAAGAACGTTGTTGTAATACTTACGGTAATTAACTTGTATGTACAATATATATTCTGGGATTCTTCATATGACATATACCAATTATTGTAAGTCGAACAAGTCTCAAGTTTGTATCATTTCACAGATAATTCAATTTTCTACATCATGAAACCATCAAAAGCTAATTTCCTTGACGAATTATTTTTGAATTCTAGTGAATTTTCTTTTTAAAGGATAATTTTATTTTGTTTGAAGTGACTTGGAAAACAAATTCCTTGCAGAAAAATAATACTATCTACAAGTAGAATAAAGGAACAAAAGTCACTTACCATTAAGAATGTAAGTATTAGAAATAAAACCAATACGGAATTTTTGAATGCATAACCATCTTGTCAATGTTATGCCGGAATATGCATCATATTTCAAAATTGAGAAATGTCATATTGTGCGTTCACGGTATCGATTTGTTCAATGTTTTTTTATGTGAATAAGTGATATTTTAATTAACAATCTTGGACCGTTCCATTAAACATCATTGCCTTTTGTTTACGAAATTATCGATTCTTGAGTACATCATTATCTATTCGTCAAAGATACAATTGAATCAAGAATCAATCGTTAGTGTTATCATCGGCTTCATCAGGTACTTATAAATTACTCTCCTATTACGTACTGAAAGGCTTTTAATTTTCTTTTCAGAATTAACATGTAAACGTATAGCATGTGATGTCTGACATTTAAAATTTCTCAGTTAATTGGTTAAATATGTTCGTCAATACATCATAATAATTGCTGTAAAACAATTAATATATTCAAAATTTTATCATTTGCAATAATACGATATTGGAGCCGAATAATGAAAGGAACATTTTCAATTTCACCATGTCATCAATACGCCGCAAATGCACAGTCCTTCGGCCAATCCGTGGAACTACTCATCGGTCCTTGCATTGATTGCTTTGGAAAGCACGACCTTTGAAATAACACATTTAGATAATAAAAACAAGACTATTAAAATATTTCATTGAATTAAACATAAAGGAGCATAATTTTCTTGGTTTCTCATTAATGCCAAACCTTATAATGCACAGCCAATATGGTTATATACCATATATGCCGTGTTTCGACAACTACGTATATTTCACTATATCTGTTCCTTTTAGATTCAACGTCTTACCGGATTGACTACCCACAGAACATAAAACATTCCTGCCTCAATATAGTAACTTCTTTGACGCTAGTAAAAGTCATAGGATTACCTACGCTTCTCTATAACAATATTTAATCGGTTTCATGAAGGTGCGATTTAATCACTTACGTTTTTATTAAAGTCCTTGGAACGTAATATTTATTCTCTATCGAAAATGGATGTGTTTGGTAGTGATTGTTTTCCAATCAGAATACATTTCAGTATTTTATTACTTTGCTCTTGAATTTATTCCGTGGCTTGACATGTTATTATTAAGTTTTAGTCTGTATTTAGTTAAATAAAATTCTCTTAAATTATGTTATGTATTAAATCTGTATACGCTTGCTTGTTTTACATACATATTGAAATGTAATAACGTAGCATTCTAGTGTGAAAGATTTATTTCAAAATACAACGCTAATACTTCGATACAAATACGTGTCAAGACGTCATTAGATATATATGTGTACATGTTTTTTTAATATATCAATTTGATATCAGATGAAACATTCTACAGGATGAAGCCAAAATGTTGCAAAATCCATAAAAAATATGAAGGAGTCGTATAAATTATGTTAATGTGTGTATAACAAAAATAGGCAAATTATGTCTTAATCTGACAAAATATCGTTGCATAGGTGTTTTTTAATCACTATCATTTATGAAAAAAATGGCACGTCGTATTCATCTGAAGGTAAAAAGAACACAAATGCAAAATATGAAATTTTGTCCAGTTGGGCAACATTTCCTATGTAGTATGATAGGCGTTATGGTATGGTTTTATCGACCTAGAACATTGCAACAGAATCTCTTAAATCTAGTACCCTATTGGAGAAAAAAAAAATTTTCACCATTTCTATTATGAAATGAAATTGGCAAAATAAATTATTTTACTAAATATGTCAATCATGTATAATTCAAGCAAATAATTTATTTTCACATATGTAAGGAAATACATTAGAACAATCCCGATCATACCATTGGCCGCCATTATTGTTTATCAAATATCTTATACAATCTCCAGTTGGCAAGTTTCCGCTTCTATCATCCGGTTGATTATATGCCCAATTTGTATGTGTTAAGCTTTTGCCATCTATCCACTTAAAGTTTCCTTCATCATGCGAATCTGTACCTCCGATCCACCATGCGTTAAAATTGGTTCTTTCTGTAAAATAGACGCAGACAAATGCGATCATGATTTCGAAAGCATTAAAACGAAACAACAAATAGAACGTTCTAAAGGACAGAGATTTTGACACGTCTACAATCTTATAACAAGTATTCAATATAACGCACAGTTCCTTTACTCTGAATATAAATACTTAAGGTCTACCTTGATTAATGTGCATTTATGCAAATAACTAGGTTAAAAAACAAGTAGTATTGTAAATATTGTTAAATCGACTTAGAATGAAATTAGGACCAAAACAAAATGCGTTAATTGAAATTAAATGGCAAATCTAACACAATTGTAATGTTAGTCATAAATGTGTGTTCGTGTCGTTTTTTAAGTTTATTTTGAACCAGTGTCATCGTTCTGTTATTGTGGATTTCATTAAATTTGCGGTCGGGGCCTTTCAGAGCTTATTTTCAGGTGCGCTAATACTCACTTATTAAACACATTTTGGTGATATTTGTAAGTATTTACTATTTTTATAAAGGTTATACGATGGTTCATTATTTGCGGCATATCTTCTTTGTCTATAACTGTTTTGTTTTTTGTTTTTGTGTTTTAATCCGTATGAAGTAGAGTATTCTTCTATCTTTCAAATTATAGTAAAGCTATTTCAAGCTAGTTTTAATATTTTGAGACTTTTGGTTTTTGTTTTAAATCAAGTTCTAAGTTACCCATTATTTCTAAAGTAAGTGAATCACTTGTGTTATATAAAGTTTATCAATCAATATTTTCTTTGTTGTTGTCCTTTGATCTTGATTTCACGTTTACTATGGTTGCATCTTATTTCATTTAAATTAGTCAAAGATAGGTATATCTAGAGGAAAGAAATTCGAATGGGAATCAAAAAGAAAAAAAGCATGGGACAACGATTAGAAAATAGACGCATACTACAGCGAATATCAATTACCAAATTGATACGTATATCAACACATAAGTCAATGAGCAATCCGAAATCCACTAAATAGGTTTAACCATTTGACACGTCACTTTGTTTTATAATAATCTCTTAGTAAACAAAACTGCACATCAGTTCGAAAAAAAGTTTCAATCTCCTTTAAGGTTGGAGTTGAAAAGGATTTTTTTCTTCAGTGAAATGTGCAAAAAAAAACATGCCTCTGACACTTTTCATCTGCTGATAAATTAATAACATTTTCTTATTTATAACGTACCGTATTCTTGAACCAAAAGTGGTATTATATATTTTTCTTTTGTTGCAGTACTAGCAGCCAGCAAGTTTCCCCCATCGTTTTTACAACCTGCGACGGAGTTATTCCAATTTGATTTCGATGTAACAAACTTGATGCATAGATTTAGCTGCCAGATGTACTGATAATCGATCAGAAGACAGTCTAAAATACAGAGAAAAATAATAGCAGTAAGTATTACAATAAAACCTGCCTTCACTGGACATGTATCTTAATGAAATATCCCCTGAAGACAATGAGAGGTGGACATGTATCTTAATGAAATATCCCCTGAAGACAATGAGAGGTGGACATGTATCTTAATGAAATATACCCTGAAGACAATAAGACGTTATTTGAAAATTACCGAACTGTTGAACACTAAGCAATAGTAAAAGTGAATAAACAAAAAGAAAAACATATAGCATTATGGAGGAAAAACCGGAAAATTGGAAATTCAACAAATCATATCAATTTTAATGATTTAATATTTTTTACTATTATTAAATGAACGACTCCTAAAATATTGAGCGTACTAGTAAGGCTACTAACAGCAATCGGTTTCGTACAACTGAAGCGCTAATTCTTAATTTTGGAAAAGCTTTCTTATAAGTAAATACTACCTTGGAGTTGTATTGAGTGTGTTTTTTGTTTCTGTTTATGTTTTTGTTTATCTTATTTTTATGTATTTATTATATTTTTGTGTTTGTATGTTTGTTTGTTTGTTTGTTTTTTGCGTTTTGGTTTTTGCTATGTTTGGTTTATATAACACCAAATTAATACAAAAGCATTAACACAGAAGTGAAAACATCTGTACCCAGGTACATGATCAAGACATGAAAACATGAAAACAAAAAAAAGACGATGTAGTCTTGTAACTATCTTTATGATGATCCTGTTTGTATTTATGTTTGTTTAGTCATCTTTGCAATTAAATCTATGAAATAAATTTAAATATACTTTCACTTTAAATTATTTAGTTTGTCATTAATGAAGAAAAATCAATTAACACTTTATTAATGAATTGTAGGATTGGCGATATATTAAATTTCATTAAATAAATTAGTACTTAAATCAGTTACATGCAATAGTTACAAATACAGGAAACAGAACGATCAATAATAACAAATACCCATAGACCTTATGCGATATATATATTTATGAGAATCAACTTTCCTAATCACCATATTTGAACATGTATATTCTAGTTCATTTTTTTAATGGCCAAAATAATATAAATAGTAGGTTTTTTTGTTAATTGGAGACAACAGACGACATAGTAAATCACCAGACACTTTATAACATTGTTTGAATAATAATAATGATAATATGTTTTTCTCATAATAAATAATACCATATTACATTCCTTCTGGGTAAAGATATTAAATGAAAGATCAAGTTGTCAACAGGTAACATGATTATTATATTCGACAGAAAATAATATATACACTTCAGTCGTTTTCAAGGGAAACAAGATTCGAGAGAAAATCAAAAGAATACTTTCCAAAGGTAAAGACCAGACAGGTACACACAAACATAAATCAATCAACTCATAAAAAATGAATGAGCAACCTGGACTCCAATAAGTACTGGAAGCATGGATCAGAGGCACCAGTAAAGTATGCGACTAGTGGTTTTACATATGAATCAGACATTCAACTACTTTATTTTTTTTATTTTGTGTATTATTAGCTTTTTTTTCACTTTTCTATCTTATCGATATATATTACGGTTAAAAAAATGTTGAATTCAGCTTTAGGACAGTTAAATAATTGTATAAGCTAAGAGTTAAAGACTTGTTCAGAATTGTTTTGAACCGATTTGTTCGTAATTCATGTTATTATATAGGCCTTTTATAAACAACAAATGTAGTAAAGGAAGATAAAAAAAAACATTGTTATGGAATTACTCGTACTAAAATTATTATTCAACGAATATATTCATTTTTAGGCAACATACTTTCTTCTTCTTTTAAAATTGGATCAGTTGGATCAGAAGTAAATGAATGAGAAAGAATATGTTATGCTCCCATTGATCCGCATCGGGTCATATAATGAACTTTAATATTATTATTCAGTTCTCCTCTACCAAGCAGTTGGTTTGTAGTCTAAGTAATAATTTGGGTTACTTGCTGACCAGAATACCAATGAGTTCTTTTTTACTAGCTTGTGTGAGCTAGCAAATATAACTTCTGCGATTGAGCAAAAAATACATGAAATATCTGCAATAGTACATAACACCTCAATTGATCAATCAATAAATAATTTGTTCAATTTAGACCTAATTTCACTAGTTTCAGTACGCAATAATTAGTTCAATTTAGACATAATCATATTTCAAAGACAAATCCATACCAATTTATTCATATTCCTTTACTTCACCCACCGTATCCAAAATTTTCAATTATAAACAATTATAAAAGGCTATTGCAGAACCTCGAAATTGAAGACTTCAAGGCTCAACCACCTGACTGTTCTTACAAAAACTCTCCGTTCAAATAAATTCCTTCCGGTTACGTCGTTACGGGAGATTTGTCCATCATCGAAAACGAATATCTGTGTAATATCCTTTCTGAAGGTCCCAAGTACCGTGAACCGCGCTCCATAAATTGGAATTATAACTTTAAATTTCTTATGGATGCCGTGGAGGACTATGCAAGATAATGGATAAACGAGAACAAGAAGACATTGATTCTCTATCAGAGTGGTTAAAAGCTGTGAGGTCCTTAATTTTGAAACGAATGAAAGTGGGTCAATGAGTGCCAAAGCTACATCAGTTTTCAAAGACCCCAATGTAGCAAAAACATTGTCTACTATACATGACAAATATGTTGTCGTATCAGCAGACAAAAAAAACCAGCCCAAACAACATTGTTTTTGTCTGCAAAACGTTTTACATCCAATGTTCATTATCAGAGGTAGACCTAGAAAATAATAGCAGTGATAAGAGCTATACTGCTACCACACTCTCCAAAGAAGATATTGTGGAAAACCATAAATCTGTGCTATCCTCCTTTGGTTTCTCTACCAAGGACGGTGACTGCGATTTACCGTCTATATACTGGATTCCTAAACTCCACAAGAATCAATACAAACAACCTTACATAGCTGGATCTGCAAAATGTACCACCAAACCTCTTTCAAAACTTTTGACTTCTATACTCACATCAAAATAATTAAAAAATAAGGCAGCCTTTGCTATTTTTGCAGACGTCGTATATATGCAACTGTTAAGTAAATAAGCGTCCGTAATTTTATTTCTTAGCATGTTGTCATCTGGATAGCACTAAGATTTACTTCGAACTTTGGTAGCTTAGCAATATAAAGCATATCTAAGATGGGATTCATTTGAGACATATTCCTTCAAACTAGGGTTAATGGTTTCTAGCAAAATATGCTTAAATAAAATTGATTTCCAAATATTCAACTGATGAGAAAATTATAACTTAGAAAATAGATCAATTTTTTATAACTAAGTGTTTAACACTATAGGGTCTGAATAGCAATTGATTCAGCAATAAAAAAAAATATGGGGAAACATTTCTTTCTGGACAGATGATGCATTAATCAAACTAGAAAAAAACTATGATTTCCATTTTATAAATATATTTAAATATGTATGATGTTCAATGTCTCATTAATTATTATTTCTCATTTTCAGGAAATGAAGAATAGTGAATTTGCCAACAGATTGACAAATACAGAATGACCAAAGAAATTGTTAAAAGGACAATAGTGAAATTTTCGTGTTTTGTGAGGGTTGATTATGTGATGGTGAATTCATGCTAAAACAACATAACATAACATAAAACTGAACGTATCAGTTTTTTTCAAAATCTTGAATTTAGCAACAACAACAATCTCAAGTTTTCTGTGATTTTATGACAGATTTAAGGATTTTTTTTTATTGAACCAGGGTAATTTCAATAAGAAAGGAGCGAAGTTCTATGAAATATATACGCTTTCAAACTGAGTGGAAATCACCATCAATCCATGAAGTCTTTTTAATTATTGATAAAAAATACCTATGAACATGTTAATGAAATAAATAATTTGGTTCATAGATTACTAATTTCACCAAAAGCAAATGTGAGAATTATTTATATTGCATATTTTAAAAAATCTCAATTCAACCGAATTTCAGGTGAAACCCTTCACGTGAACATCACGTGAAGACTCATTTCATCCGAAATTAACGTGAAGTTCATGTGAATAACGTCACGTGGATTTCATGTTAGAGTTCGATTCAGGCTAAATTCACATGAAAATCTTCACGTGAAGTTCATGTAAAATTTACGTGAATATCAAGTGAAGAAAATTTCCCTAAGTACTTTTTATGCAAGGATAATTTTATGAGATTACAAACATTGTTTTTCATTTACTTTAATTGTCTCATTTTATTGTATCGGCAGTGATACCATGTATTAAAAGATGGACTACTAATTAAATACGGACACGTGGTAGTTCCTGATAATATTATTCTACCGTTTCACATTTGATAAACCAGATACTTTTTTTTTAAAATGATCACATGTTGAAATAATCACCGTCACTTGATTTTTACAATTAGTTAGTGATGAGTATGTTTGTTTTGTCCTCTAGTAAACGGTTATCTTGCCCTGTAATGATGTGTCGGCATTTTCTTTTCATTTGGCATGAACGGTATTTTATGATAAAAAAAGTCGCAAAACTGATTCATGTGTGCAAAATGAACGAATGAACAACTAGCATAGAACATTTTGTCGTAAAACTGAGTTGAGGACATTCTTCTTAAAATTTAGATTTTCAAGAAACGTGACAGACAAAAATGAAATAGACTTTTTTTTGTTTCAAGTGAGTCTTAAAACTCGAATTCTAGGTGCCTTTCTTCATGTCCTTAATCCCAATATTTACAGTGAATAACTAACTACTAATATCTTAAATGTATGAATATTCCTTAGCTTCTTCTATAGTCGATTTTAACATAAAACTTGGAAATGTATTGATTGTATATGAATTATATTGTATTGAGCTGATTTGAGTCATACATTCCATTATATAAATGTAATTATATTTTCGTATTAATTAAAGATTCCCGTATAATCTATTCAAGTCTTTCGTCCAAAGTAAAACAAAATATATGAATATTGGTTTTTTTTTCTTCAAAATATACTGTAGAAAAACCATCCAAACCCAATGAATGGTTATACAATTACCAGCAATGTAATAATGAGTAATCTAATTAAATCTTTTTAATTAAATGGCAAACAATACATAAAATTCATGTTTAAATATTGACCATATAATCAGTGTTAACTTAAAATGCAATGATGATCATTTATTTCTAACATCAGCCAAAAAAGGAGGTATAAACAACACTACACAAACTATATAGAACGTTTACAATTTTAATTCAGAATATTAATTCATTTAAATAGCATGAGAGAACTTGTCTCTTTCAGTATACAAATGTTATTTAATATTTCAAAATCAGTTTTTAAATGTAATGTGTATTCGTTATAGCAAAAACTGGTTTACTTCAGGAGTCTTTGGTGTGTCCAGGATATCAGATTGCACTATGATGTTTTTTCGTTCAATGAAAATCGTTGACTTACTTTAAGAATTTGGTTTTATAAAAAAGTACTACTCGACTAGCATAAAATATAAACGAAGGATTTTTTTTTTCGTTTTTCTCTTGTCATTTTATATTTAAGGACAAATAATTCAACAATATATTTATTTATCTAACTTTTAAAATGTTCCTTGATATTTAATTTTCCCTTTGATTGCTTTTACATTTTTTTTTCAGTATAATAGATCTAAAGTGAATACATTTTAAGTGTTAAAAGTTAACATCATGCAAGATATTAATCGGTCTTCAAACAAAACAATAACTGTTTTGTTTGTTTGCTAATTGAAACAACTCATGTTTTACTATTCGAGAGCATGAAATTATCACATAAGGGTTGAAGACATGTTCAACCTATTTGGCCAACATCACCAGTAAAGTTTCATGTTCGACCACACAATTTGATTTACTGGTACGAGATTTCTATCTCACAGAATGGATTTTATACTACAGTCCGATGTCACGTTATACAGGATTGCTGGATTGATAACACTTTGCATTTATTGCTTAACCGATGTTACTCACTAGAAAAGTACGGGTACTGCGAGCGGAGCAGGATATGCTTTTAGTTACTTTTCTTCTTTCTTACGCTGTCTTGTTTGCTTAATGTGTCACATGTCGATGTATTACTCTTTGTCTACATTTCGATCGTCTCTGTTTCTGATGTGTGTAGAATCTGCTATATTTTTAAAGCGGCCTTCTGAAATGATTGTTTGGTTGATATGCCAAGGTCTTGTATATTCCTGCTACTTCGATGGCAGTTTGTGTAATGACATAGTACTAAATGACTGCATCTTGATAAGGTTGTTGCGCTATTCTTTTTTTTTAAGTTTCCGTAGCAGCGAATGATATCTTTTCACAAAACACGATTATTCAGTCTGTATCAGTTAATCTAGCATAGTAATAAAATTAATTTCATTTCATTAATAGCATCCAATATCAACTTATTTAGAACTATTTTTTGTGCACTTTTATCACTAAATCTAGCATATTGATAAAATTGAATTTCATTAAATTAATAGCATTTAATATCAACTTATTCAGAATTATTTTGTTTACTTTTGCACTCAAATCAAACGTATTGGGTACTTTACGTTGACATTAGTTTTATTCAAATAGTTGTCTGCTGAAGCCGTAATGTTTCAAACGTTAAATACACTGGTGCCGAGAAAGAATTGTTGGATTTTAGGGCTTAAGGGTTTTCATATAAACCGTGCTGGCCAGAAATATTTGTTGTGAAGGCTAAATTATGTCATTTTCATAGGTCGTCGCCTCCGGGACAGCGGATATCTTAACTAATTTTGACCCCTATCAAATGGCATTTAGAAATCATAAACAATAATTGTGTGTCTTGTGGGCGGAGGCACCCAAGAGTTGCAAAACTGTTCTAAAAAGTGTTCAGCTTCGGCATGTTTTGTAGAAGTTTCGCAATTTTGTAAAAATTTGGACAACATATTTTCAAAAAGAAGATGTGCTTATAAATGTGGTTGAACATTCTAGAATTTTATGAAAACATTTTTTACTCTCTCTCTCGTCTTAGCTTTGCATAATATTGAAAAATCAATGGCTGTACCTTAAAGAGATAAATGACCGGTATTTCAACTTTATTAGTGACAGGAATGTGCCATTTATTTCGATTCTCAATGTCGGTAATTGCGCTTATATAAAATTACCGGTATTGTTTTCAAATCGTTCTGTGGTTTCCAAATCACCAAATTGATTTCAATTAAGATCACAAAAAAAAATATTCTAACATTATATTTCATATAATAAAAATTAACTTCCGGTAGGTTGAAAGATAAATAACAATGTCTGGCACGTTTAAAAAGCATTTCCATGTTCTCGAAATGAGCCTTGTACCGGAACACTGATGCTTATAATCAAACATTTAATTCAAAGTATCATCCAGGCGACATACCAAAAGATACATAATTAAGAGGTCAACAGCTTTCATCAAATTTGTTTTGTTTTTTGTTTTTGTTTTTGTTTTTGTTTTGTTTGTTTTTGCTTCTTTTTTTTTCTTTTTTTTTTTTTTTGTTTCTTTGTTTTACACATTTAGAAAATTAGTCTTGATATTTGTACCAAGCAACAGCTATCACATGTACAGCTTTTTAATATATCTACAGGGTTATTATTCTCTATATTATTCTTTTACCTCACTCATTGAAGTAACTCAAAACTCGCTACAATACAGCTATGCATTTTACTAGCTAGATATTATATTTCAAACATCGTTTTATATCTTATCAGGTCATATATTTTGTTTACTACCAGAGCTTCAGGTATATGAAGGGTAATAACAAAGTGCCGAACTGATTAAATTTAGACAGTAGTCAAATGGAAAAAGCAAAAGAAATATCCGTATAACAAATGACGATATCAGTATAAAAACTGGAAAGTTGAAAACCACCGCAATGGTGCTGACTTGAGGCAGGCATTACAAAATGATAGGTGGGTTAAACCAGGTTTGACAGAGCGCTAAACCTCCAGCTTCCATTACAATTCATTATTTCCTAAATATTTCAACAAATCCAAATAATCCATATTTTATAGTAAAGTATAATATTGATGAACAGAGTTATACCCACACCTGTTTCATTTGGGAATAATTACCTTTATGATTGTAGTACATTGTACCTAGGCCAATGACACTATCTAATCCTCCGTTAGATGTTTCAAATATGTAGCACTCATTTGTCGTAGTGTTGTATACTACAGCATTACAGATATTGCTCAGAACACAGAGTCTTGAACACTGTAAAATTGTAGAAGCAGCTTCTTCGTAGTGAATAGTTCCATTGATATTACTCGCTATCCATGGATCAAATATCAAGAAAACATTTCTTGTTTCACCTGAAAAATAAATATTTCCTTCGAAAAATTAAGCTTGTTTTATTATAAATCCACTGTGGTGAAATATGATTCCCCCCCAGTTTTTGTTGCGTCATTAGTTGTTTAATAATTTGAATTTTCTTACCACATACGCCGTTTAAAAATGCCAAAAAAGAACAAATATATAAGGAGTATGAAGCTCATGACGATGTATTAACAGTAGAATTAATAACAACTGATGATACATGTATGTTTACTCCCATTAGAATAGTTTATCAAGTTTATTTAAGGTAATTCCTAATTTTCGTTCTTGTGTGTATGTCTTGCTGTTTTTGTATTGTTATGACGTTTTCTAGTTTTGTTGAATTTCTTTATGTTCTATGTTATGGTTTTGTTCACGAATTTCATCTTGACCCTTCGGTATTCATTCGTTTTATCTTTTTTGCAAAAAGAAATTAATTATAAAACGTATTTAAAGAAGGGTATTCATTAAGGGAAATTAAAGAATAACTATAGATGTACGTACCAAATACAATCGCAGTCTGCAATAACAAGAAAGTAATCCGAACAATTATGCCCTCATGGAACATCGTTTCATATTGTTATTATAGTCGTTGATAATTGGTTACATAATGCACACATCCTGTGGCATATTATTGACTAAGCAATCAAAATGAGATCCGGTGAAATAATGTAATAATATTTGAAAAATGTTAATCGTTCAATTAATTGTGAGTTCTACTGGAAACGCGACAGATAGCTAATATATTCTGAAAATGTGGTGTATATCCAATCTATTTCATAATTGTGTTCTATTGGTTTGTCATATAATCGATGAATGTAGTAAATTAAAAGTAAATTATTAAGTTAAGTATATAATGCATTTGATTTTTCATTGCCAAGGAACATAATACAAGTAGCGAATTGAAGTCCAGCGCAAATGGTTCATGAATCCAAGTTCATTATTATATATGTTTTGAAATTAGATTCCGGTTGTGGTTCGCCAATTAAATATGGTTTTGGTCAGAAATCAGTTTGTAATATAACTTCATTGCTGGTCATAAACCAAACTATTTAGTATCTGTCTGAACAATAATTTTACAAAATATTTTCATTTTCACACCTGATATCGCCTAACCAGCCCCTTTACATATTACATGGAAAACCATATGTTTTAAAGCTCAGATAACAGCAATATATTTGGAAGAGTAATCAAGGGAACCAAGGTTCTAGCGGTAATCAAATAAATGTAATCCAGGGACAAAGACCAGACATGGAAAACAGACATACACAACAAAGAACATTAAGTAAATAAAATCATACATACAAAGTAACAAAAGCAAATGAGCAACTCGTACTCCACTAAAAACTGGAAACATGGACCAGGTGCACCGGTAGGGTAAGCGTCCTCTTCTTTTCTTGAAACACTCGCCGAGTTTCTCATAAAAAGGCAAGTTCCGGGTAGACAAATGAGGAAAGGAAAACTATGACCTGTTGAATAAATCAGTTTCCATGGTGCAGATGGATACACCATAACGATCCACGAGTTCATGATGACGACCATAAAACTTCTGTAGTGATGCCTTCAATTTTGTAGCAACATAACCCTGTTCCAGAAGCCAATTTGTTAGAGTTCTAGTGCGATACAAAAATTCTGCGTAGTTTCGGTAATCTCTGGCATAACGTATGTGATATGATATAAACACTCCATACACAGGTGCTAAAGGGATGTCGCCACAGATGAAAGGAAAGTTGACAATTCTGAATGAAGTCATCACGTTTGACGTAAAGTTTGGTCTATAATTTTCCTTTACCATCGATTTCTAAGTAAAATTAGACCTATCAGTCGTTCCATCCAATTTACTCATTATATGTAGGATTTAACAACGCCCCATTCTGCTTTCTGTTCAGACCTTTTCAGAATCTATTTTTGACGATCTCATCATTTATACCCTAATAGAGATATGATATTTGAGAGCGCTGAAATTGATTCCATAAATATCAAATTTATAGTTGAATGTTAATTGAACTCTTGCACTTGTCCAACTTAAGCTTAGAACTGCATGATTAAGTTGACAGGAATCTTTCTTTTATTTCCATGTTTTTCATCGTGCGACTTTTAAAACTAGCCACCAAGACTTAAGTAGCAGTCCGCCTAAGAATCATGCAATTTTCACTGAAAGTGATTTATTGATGTCAGATATTTTATCCAAATTGACTTTAAATCAGTTGGATATATAAGAAAAACAATGAATAAAATGAAAAAAATGAAAAATGTTTTCACCGTTGCCATAGCAACAACCACTCCTTAGCAACCACCAATTTAGGGCCTAATAATCACAAAATTGTTACAATTTGAATGTATTGTT
Source organism: Perna viridis (assembly GCA_037379345.1). Classification (NCBI taxonomy): domain Eukaryota; kingdom Metazoa; phylum Mollusca; class Bivalvia; order Mytilida; family Mytilidae; genus Perna; species Perna viridis. Next base: position 5,332,954 of record CM074520.1, read on the forward strand.
TATATATAATGGTAGAAATTTACCAAACTAAATAATTATATTAATAAAGTGTATCTTATGGAAAACAATTTACAATAAAGTACAAAGCAATCTGATTGGTTTAGATCTGGATACCATAGCAACCAAAATTCTTAATTTTTGACAATTTGAAATATACAAATATAGGCTATGTTCAGACCCGTTTTGCTAACAAGAGCAAGAAGATATTATCCAAATGTATGCATGGAAGTGTAGTCAATGCTCTCCACTGAAACATATCAAAAATAAAAATATGTAGCATATTTTTTTTTCTCATTTTGACCTTAAATCCCCCTGTAATGACTTTTCTTCTTCTTAACACTTTTCATACAAACTTTGTCCAGACCATAACTTTTTTGTCTTTTGACCTAGACTTCTAATATTTGGTATGTTGGTATATCCTCTCAAGGCAAAGTGTCTTGTACCGGTGTGGTTGCCCTATGATCTTGACCTTTAACCTCAAGATCAAATAACATACAAATGTTGGCAAAATATGATACACAATTTTATCTGTGCCATTACCTTTTGGTCTTTTTACTTAGATATCTGACCTGTTTGACTTTTAAGTAAATTACACAAAGTTAGAGTGTAATGTTGTAGATTAGATGACCTCTGACCTTGGCCTTTGACTCCAAGGTCAAATGATATACAAAATTTTGTCCGGGCTCTAATTTTCTTTTGTCTTTTTACTTAGACATCTGATATTTGCTATGGGATTATGTTTTCTCATGGCGAGGCGCCTCGTACTAGATTGGTTGACATTTGAACTTGACCTTTAACATCATGGTCAAATACAAATAACATATCAACTTTTGACTTGCTTTATTTCCATTAACTGATCTTATATGGTTTTTGAGAAGAAGATTTTCAAAATTGCACATGTACATGTGGAAACATTTAGAACTGTTTCAGGAGCCATAACTCCTACATTAGTAGACGAATTGTTTCGAAAATGTCGGTATTGGTCAATCTTATGATGCTAAACTATATAACCCTCCACAAAAAGGGCAACAACCTTTGCGTTGTTTGCAAAAAAGTGCATTCTGACCCTTATGTTCTATTTTTAGTGACAGCGGTTATGTTTTTGTCAAGGATCAAGAATCCCAACATCTATTTTGTGTGGAATACCATACAAAACAATTGTTTTTGTGGAGTATATTTTCAAAGTTGTACATACGAGGAATGCCAAAAAACTTTTATAGGGGTCATAACTCCTACATCAGTTGTAAATATCGTTTGCAGAATTTCGGCACAGGTTTTCTCTTAATCCTGGACAATATTATCTCCTGCCAGAATTACGCTAAAGGCAACAGGAGGAGAATTTCGAAAATTTATCAATGAGGAGGGACGCCAAGTGATGGCATAAGCTTACTTGGCCTTCAGCAAGGAGAGCTAAAAATAACAAATGTTTGTTTATTGGCCTGTTACCCTACATCTATTACTTGTAGCTGTCTAGAAACTATGTGAGAACCAAACATGAGTAACCTTAAATTATACATTTCATCTTGTCGTGGCATTTAAGAATAAATTGCATTATTGTAAAATGCGAACTACTTCAATTTATAGTCAACAAGTTTCTACTTATTATTGCCCATAAATGAGATAAGAAGTAAACTATAGGTTGCAGACCCTAATGTATCCGTATATTACTTCAGTTATATAATCCTGCCTTTTATATTTAATGAGGTATGATACCAAAAGCACTAAATTGTGATGTTTTTACAAAACATTAAGTTTTTTTTTTTTTTTTTTTTTTGTCTTTTATGGTATTTTCCTTTATGTATTATTCCCTATAATCAACTATGCTGGAACACAGACATAAACATGTAGGTAGATTTAGAAGAGAAATCCATTTAGAAGGACCTTGATAACTAGAGGCTCAAGAGAGCCTGAATCGCTCACCCGGTTAACCATTTGCTTATTTGAAAAACTTGGGAAATCAGACAGCCTAAGTTAAAATCAACCAAATTGTCAAATTCAGGAAATGCTTTTCATAGCACTTTTATGACCTGAACCAGAATTTTGCTAGTTCCATTTTTAGTATAGGCAGCCATATCTATCGACGGATTAAAAATCACAACAGTCATTTTAAGCACAATACACTAAAGAACTATTATGCTTATTTTCATCCAATGATCTTAAATGGTTTTAGAGAAAAAGATTTTCAAAGTTGCACATGTGAAAAAACAAAAAAAAACTGTTTCAGGGGTCGCAACTCCTACATTAGTCAATGAATGGTTTTGAAAATTTCGGCATAGGTCTTTCTCATGATGCTTAACAATTTTACCCATGACAGAAATTTAGTAAAGGCAACGGTTTTTGAGTTATTTACAAGAAACGGCCACCTGACCTCTATGTTCTATTTTTAGTAATGGCGGTCATGTTTTTTCATGAATCAATAATCCCAACGATCAATTTGTTTGGGATTCCCTAAAGCACATATATGCCAACTTTCATTGCATTCTGTTTAGTAGATTTTGAGAAGATTTTGTTGCACATAGGAAAATGCAAAAAAAAACTGTTTCAGGGGCCGTAACTCCTACACCAGTCGACCAATCGTTTTGACAATTTTGGCATAGCATAGTCCGTCTAATGATGCTGAACAATATTACTTAGCCAGAAATTTGCTAAAGGCAACGGTCTTTGGGTTATTTGCAAAAAAACTGCCATCTGACTCCTGTGTTCTATTTTTAGTAACGGCGGCAATGTTTTTTTTTTTTTTTTTCATGGATCAAACATCCCAACCGTCTTGTTGTGCAGAACACCCTAAGGAACAATCATGCCAAGTTTAAAACCTGTCAATCCAGTAGTTTCAGAGGAGAAGATTTTAAAAAATTTGTCCACGACAACGACGACGACGACGGACACCAAGTGATGGCATAAGCTCACTTGGCCTTTGGCCAGGTGAGCTAAAAAGGAATAAGAGTGTTAAATCAGGTGTAGAAAAGATTGCAACAAAAAAAAATTAAAATAAAAGATTTTTGAAAAAGTCAACAATGAAAACTACAACGAACACAAAGTGATGGCAATAGCTCACACTGTTCTTCGTCCCAGATGAGCTTAATTATATGATGAGAAAACCAACCTCTTCTAACTAAATTCTGTTATCAAATGTTAGTTTAAAATGCCAGATTTTGATTAATTTAAGTTTTAATTAATCTAAATTAAATATCATCTATTGGAACAAAATGTAAACTTGACCTGTCACTTATCATTGTGAATTTATCATGTCATTATCTGCAAGCGTTTAGGAAAAAAGTCCTTAAAACGATTATTTCTATAAATTTTGCTAAGTTCAAGGCCCGTAATTTCCGTAAAATCATCGAAGTGAAACCAAACACAAACTTGTATTGTAACTTATCACGGTTAATTTATAATAAAAGTCATGTCAATATCTGCAAATGTTCAGAAAAAAATGTCAGGAAAATGGTTATTTCTGTGAATTTTGATAAGTACAAAGCCCGTAATTTCGGTAAAAATTATCGAAAAGTAAACATGACCTTTAACTTATCATGGTGAACTTATTAACTAAAAAATATTTCAATATCTGCAAGTGTTTAAAAAAAAGTCGGGAAAACTTAAGATGAACTGATGGACTGACGGTAAGACGGGCGGGTCAAACACATTATACCCTGCGCAACTGCATTGCATGGGGTATAATTATTTAACCTCAGAGTTCTCCTTTGAAATTAAGAGAACGCATATTCTATAACAGATGTAAAAGATTAGTACTGCTACTGGAGTTACTGGAGTTACGCACAATCAGATGATAAAGGGCAAGTGATTCTTTACATTTACGACATATTGTGAGGTGAAATATTTCAAGACATCAGTCATTAACTTAAGCCAAAATTGTGTATGACATTTGACCATAAGGTCAAAGGTCATGTTCAAACGTCACAAACCTTGGTACATGACACTCAACCTTGTCGTGAAATACCCACATACCAAATGTCAGATATATTAGTAAAAAGCCAATACAAGTTATGTCACAGGCAAAATTTTGGGTGGTATTTTGCCAAAATGTGTATCTTATTTGACCATGAGGTTGACAGGTTAAATTCAGGTTTAATTTCATCTATTCTGGTACGCAACACTGTACCTTCAGAGGATATATCAACATACTAAATATTAGAAGTCTAGGTCGTCAAACTATGGTATGTTATTTTAACATGTGGTCAAAAGTCAAGTTCAAATGTCAACCACCCTAGTATGCGATGCCTGGCCTTCAGGTTTTACAATCCCATACCAAATATCTGATGTCTAAGTGAAAAGACAACACAATATTAGCCCAGACGAAATTTTGTATGGTATTTGGCGAAAATTTTGTATGTCATTTGACCTTGGAGTCAAAGATCAAGGTCAAAAGTTATCCTATCTTAAACATTACACTCTACCTTAATGTGATTTACTTACATACCAAAAATCTGATATCTTGGTAAAAGACAAAAAACAATATGGCCAAGACAAAGTTTTTCATGGTATTTTGCAAAACCTTTAATGTTATTTGTCCTGGAGGCCAAAGGTCAAGGTCAAAGGTCACCTACCTAAAACATAACTCCCTGCTTTGATGTGATATACTTAAATGACAAAGATCATATATCTAAGTAAAAAGACCAAAACATAATGGCACAGACAAAATTATGTATCATATTTTGACAAAATTTGTATGTTATTTGACCTTGAGGTTCAAAGTCAAAGTCAAAAGTCTCCCACTCTGGAGGATATACCAACATACCAAATATTAGAAGTCTAGGTCAAAAGACAAAAAAGTTATGGTCTGGACAAAGTTTGTATGAAAAACGTTAAGAAGAAGAAAAGTCCTTACAGGGGGGATTTTGGGTCCAGATGAGCAAAAAAACAAAGATATGCTACATATTTTTATGTTTGATATGTTTCAGTGGAGAGCACCTACTACATATCAATGTATACATTTAATTAATATCTTATTGCTCTTGTTAGCAAAACGGGTCTGAACATAGCCTATTTTCGTACATTTGAAATTGTCAAAAATTAAGAATTTTGGTTGCTATGGTAACCAGATCTATACCAATCAGATTGCCTTGTACTTTATTGTTAAGTGTTTTTCTTAAGATATAGTTCATTAATATAATTATGTAGTTTGACAATTTTCCACCATTAGATATAAAAAAAATACATTCAAATTGTGATGTTTTTGTGTTTTTTAGGCCCAAAATTGGTGGTTGCTAAGGAATGGTCGTTGCCATGGTTACAGTGAAAATATTTTTCATTTTTTATATTAATTCTTGTTTTTCCATTGACATTTGGTTCAAATGTCTGACATCGATAAATCACCCACTGCATGATTCTTAGGTGGACTGCTAGTTAAATGTTGTACACATGTCGTAAAAGTACATTGGGAATACGTCGCTTTCTAATTTCATCTGCATAATGCAGTTTAAAGAGCCAAAATTGAATTACCTTTTGATGCATATGCTTTTCCTCTAAACAAAGGTAATAAGAAAATTACCAAACTCATAATCGTAATTCGGAGGGCAATATAAAATATTACATTACTTGGCAACGTAAGAAATAAACCGGAAAATGAAAATAGCCGCTATGTTCCTGACTTGGTAAAACATTTCAAAGTGAAATTGTGGGTTAAGCTAAGTTTATATAACGATGTCCTAAAAGAAGGTAATAAATATTATATAAATAAAGAATTCTTCAAATGAGTTTTATTCAAAGTAAAGGTGAATTTGAGATATTTTTACACTTTCTTGCCATTAGCTTTTGAAGTCAACCAATTTTGTACTCTAAAAACTTCATGTTATGCATCAGAAATGGACGTGTGGTTGCAATGGCAACAAAATAAAAAATACAAAAATGTCTATTTTTAGTCATTATATGCATTACTTATTGTAAAATTTCATCAAAATACATGTAGGTGGTAAAGCATTTCCACACCACTTTAATGTTTACAGAGAACTGCTCTTAATTTGTTTACATTGAACTTCAATTGCTGATTGATCCGAAAATCTTATGATATATGCCATATGTTGCATTAACTATTCCTATATCTTTAAACTACACTGGATTTCGTTTGGTTATGTTTTATTTTGTTTTGTTTGTTAGCTTAACTATTGATTCGTTCTTCGTTTGTTTAGATTTGTTTACCAAAACATCGTGGCAGCTTACTTATCTTGACAGTTGGCGGACATTTCGTAAAACCTGTTTTTTCATTATATTTAGTAATGCTTCAAATGTTTGCTATGGGAATTGTTTATGTTCTTACCATCATATTACCATAGCTACAGAATATCATGACAAACTGTACGAAAATATATTTCGCTTTCATTGAACTCTAGAACTAAGTGTTTCAAAAAAAAAATATTATTATTGTTTGCCTTATGTGTCTGAATGCTATGTTCTTCGAAAAAAAATTATATGACGTTACATTCCGTGGCATATCTATTCATTGCAATGGTATTAGGACTTTTGTATATCTTTCAGCAGAGCTAAGTATTCTGCCTTTCAGGATATTACACAATCAGTTTCCTTATTCTGGTATGTCTTACTGTCAGGATATTGCACTATGCGTTACCTAGTTTTTGAACATTCTTATTTGTCATACTGTTATCAAACCAATGATACAGAAAATACCCAAGAAACAATTATATAGATATTACAAATCTCGAAATGCTGTATAAGTGTTTCAATAAATAAAATTAGACAATTAATTATGTAATATACATAATATCAAAATGCATAAGCAATAGTCACTATTATTTGTTTAATCATATGACAGGATCTTAGTAAAAGGCTTGAATAACTATTTCAAATCTATGTAACCAATAGAAACCTATTTTCAAAAACATTTTGTAAATAAAATCCCTGTACAGAATTCTTGGTCTACAAAATACTGTTGATATAATTAACAACAAGGCGTGTCAAGTGTATTGTCTAAAAAATATATAAAAATGAATAATTACTAAATCGACTGCTCGAAATTCTACCAAGCAATATTAAATACATGCTTACATAAGAATCATGCAACAAAAAGAAAATTCCTTTTACAAAAAAGTATATAACATACGATGCTATTTGTTACATTTAATAATTGAAAAATAACCAATGGATTTTTTTTTCAAATGAAGCATGGAACTTATTAACTTGGTATTTTGGAGATCATCTTGCTATGTTGTTACGGTCTAAAAGAATTTTAAAATATGAATACTTAGTAAGCAGACTGCTCTAAATTCTAACTAGCATTTCATAATACTGGTTTACATCAGAATCATGCAACAAAAGAAAATTCATTTTACAAATGTATATTGCAGTCGATGATATTTGTTAATAATTGAATGACAACAAATGGATTTTTTATTACATGAAGCATGAATTTTGGCAGCGTGGTAAAAGTTTAACAGCTAGGTCTACCACAGAAGTATTTTTGGCAGCGTGGTAAAAGTTTAACAGCTAGGTCTACCACAGAAGTATTTTTGGCAGCGTGGTAAAAGTTTAACAGCTAGGTCTACCACAGAAGTATTTTTGTTAGTTCTTATCGTCATTATACTTCATTCTCGTTCATATTATACACCATTATTTTCACTGTGAATTTAAACAGAAAGTGTGCATTGCTGATTTACAGTTGATATTCCGTGTATAACAAGTATCATTCACGAGGCATGTAACTGTCCAGAGAAAATTCTGGAAACAATATCTGAATTTAAAGAAAAAATCTACCATTAGCTCTGCATAAGTTAAAGAAGGGTAACAGAAGCAAATTCCTATACCTGAAAACATAAAAATGAAAATTAATAAATTGATGAACCGAATTTTTTTTTCTGAAACATTCCTGGTAAGAACCACGTTGGTAGAGAATCAATTCCGTCGGGTATTATTCTGTTTTTAATTCATTTTTTCTTCTTAAAAACAATATATATTTTACAAAAAACGTAAAATAAAGCAAACACTCTTTATTTTATATTCCCTTTTTGGATGGCTATCATTTCAGATGGTTTTTATTCTTTTTTATGACAATAGCATGCAAATGATATTTAATCACCACTAGAAGAGGGAGGTTTTGCGCGCTGTAAAACCTAGATTTAACCCAACACTTTAGTTAAAGAGCCTGTACCAAGAGAGGACCATTGCGGTACAATCTGCTCCGGTGGTGTAATATCTATTTCGCCAAATTTATTTTGGACTTGACTTGATTATCAATCGAGTGAGTGTTCGGTAATTTTTTTGTTTAAAACTTTAAAAATAAATAATAAATAAATACAAATTTTAAAAAATGATATTTTCTGTTTGTATGATTCAGAATAGAAATTAAAGCAAAAATAAATTACAAAAAACGTATTTCAAAGCAATCAAATATAAAAAAAAATTACAAAAAAAAAAAACGTATTTCAAAAAGATTTTTTCAAGAGTAATCAAGGGAACCAAGGTTCTAGCGGTAATCAAAACAACACAGTCCAGGGACAAAGACGAGACATGGAAAACAGACATACACAACAAAGAACATAAAGTAACTAAAATCATACATACAAAGCAACAAAAGCAAATGAGCAACTCGCACTCCACTAAATACTGGGTGCATGAACCAGGTGCACCGGTAGGGTAAGCGTGTTATGGAAATTTGTAACACCTTACCTGTTACTGGGTGATAAAAAACGGTAGGACTAAAGTCTTCAATCATACAAATTTCTAACATTATTCTAGCAAAAGACTCATTGAATATTTACAGTTCATACATAACTCTGAAATGAATTTTATACCGGTAAGTGTTATGGACGGAAATTATAATTTCTTTGATGCCAATATGTATCCTTTGACTTATCCGTTTCTGTTGTCCGGTATTGTCTCTACACAGCTCCGTCATACCTAACTCTGCTATTTTAATAGAATAAGAATGAGAAACTTTGTCAGACAATACTTTCGCATTTAAATCGTTTTCTTAAACTTCCAGAAAATTGACTATGTGAAAAAGTCTATAATATAATGACTAATTTGTTATCCGCTTTTTGGGCTCAAGCCTAAATCTTTTGTCCTGATAAGGTTCCACTCGATAGATGTGGATGATTTAATGATTTTTTTTGTGGAAACAAAGCTATATTGATACACTCAAACAAGCAAATACAACATTTTTTGTCCTTTAAAAAGTATATATTTTTTTAAATCCTTACATTATGAAGATGCATGTAATTGATTGATACTATCATATATTTTATCATAAAGATATGTAGCTATGGTGACATGATGGAAAATAAAATCAGTTGTAATGATCAATTTTGGGTGTCTTCTCAAAATTAACTTCAAAAGTCAGGGTTTTTTTTTTAAATAGCAGGCACTTTAAAACTGCAAGGAAAAGTATGAAGTCATGGTATTGTAAAAGAACAAAAAGATACAATCAATATTTCAACCGTTTCACCTTTTATTTTCAAGATTAGATTTACAAGTGTGGAAACAGACTGTTATTGCCCGAGGGGCAAGTATGGACGCAGACTGGTATTGCCCAAATAGTAAATTTGAACAAACATACGTTTTGTCTTGAAAGGGTAATCAATGGAACCAAGATTCTAGCTCAAATCAAAGGAATGTAATCAAGGGACATAGACCAGACATGGAAAACAGACAAGCGCAACAATGAACATAAAGTAATTAAAATAATATATACATTTGTACAAGTAACGAAAGTAAATGAGAAACTCGAATTCCACTTAAAACTTGGAGCATGGCCCAAGTGCACCGGTAGGGTGAACGTTTTTGCATCGTCCAGAAAACTCCTACATTTACTGAAATCAATAATTGAATTATGCACATGTTTATAAATACATATTAACATGCTTTACTAAATATCTACTGACATCAATAAATGTGTTTAACTTGCTGTGATATTTTAATAAGAATGGGGCATTTCACTTTGTATGTAGATTAGCTTGGTAAAATTCTGGGTTTTCAGCTGTCACTATTATATTAAACACACACACACACATATATATATATATATATATATATATATATATATATATGTTTTTATATATATAATTAAGTCTAAACTACACCCGAACTCAATCGATGCGAGGTTGAAAATTTGCGATGCAAATGTGGTCGCTCCTTCAACGAGATTCGAACCTCTTCTCTTTTCTGACACCACCTGCATTAAGTCCAACGCTCTAGACCACTCGGCCAAATTGGCTATATAAAAATATAGCTTTCGTTAACCTAGTGATGCTTCCTCGTAAGTAAATCTAGAGCGCGAACATTAACACATGATGTAACTGAATAGGACAACCTCTGATGGGATCGAGTATGACAATAGATGATCTGTAATAGTGTAGATGTAATACATGGTAATTGTGATCCATTCACTGCCGATATTCCATTTCTCTGGAAAATTGCACATCTGCTTCTGTGGACAAGGTACGTAAGATCGTTCTAAAGGCTCCTAACAAATCATGTGAATTGGACCCTTTACCAACATCATTAGTGAAATCATGTATTGACAGTCTGTCACAAGTCATAACTGATATAGATAATATGTCTTTAAGAGAAAGCATCGTACTAGATAAATTCAAGAGAACTATTGTGCGACCTCTTTTGAAAAAGTCCAACTTGCCGTTTGAAAAGTTTTAGAAAAAGTCGTCGAAAGTCGTCTTGAAAGTCACCTGTCATCGAATAATCTTTATGAACCTGTTCAATCGGCTTATCGAGCATACCACTCCACCGAAACAGCTCTACTGCGTGTGCACAACAACGTTTCGAGGCACTTGATAGAAATTGTTGCGCTGTGCTAATCATGCTTGACTTATCGGCCTCGTTCGATGTGATCTATCACACTATTCTCGACGCCTGGAACATTCTTTTGGAATATGTGGAACAGCTCTTAGTTGGTTGAATGCGTATCTTAGAGACAGAACTCAGTAAATAGCAATTGGTGCTACACTGGCTGATCGAACTTAAGTATGGTGTTCCCCAGGGATCTGTTTTAGGTCCCAAACTATATTGGATATTCTCAAAGTCAATAGGTGAAATATGTAGACGGCACAACATGTGTCATCACTACTACGCCGATGATACGCAAGTATATCTAGTTGTACAACCACCAGATAACTGGAACAACATATCTGAGCGACTTAATTCTTGTCTTTCCGATATTAGCATCTGGATATGTAGTAATATGCTAAAGCTGAATGAAGATAAGACCGAACTGAATATTTTCGCACCAAAACATAAAGCCAAAGACCTTTCGAACTATAGTTTTTTGGAGGAAACATCGTTAGTAGTACTGGTTTTGTTAAGAACTTAGGAGTCTACTTTGACAAAACACTCTCGATGACAAAACAAATCAGTGCAATATCAAAATCTTTCATCAGATTCGCAATATTGGCCGTATTCGTCGTTACATCACAGAAGACGCATATAAAACTCTTGTTTGCTCGATCATAACATCAAATCTTGATTACGGGAATGTACTTCTATATGGACTTCCAATTGGTGAAATTCAAAGCTACAGCGAATTCAAAATACCGCCGCTAGAGTTATATTAAGGAAAAGGAAATCAGATCATATCACCCCAGTGCTGAAATCTCTCCATTGGCTCTCTTACCGTTGTCAATTCAAGTCGTTGCTGTACGTTTTCAAAGCTCTTACAGGCCAAGCTCCGTTTTACATTCAAGAACTGATTAAAATCTATAGACCGTCGAGATCGTTGCGATCGGGATCTCAATCTTTGTTAGAAACACCAACTACCCGAACAAAGTCATACAGTGAAAGACATTTTGATATATCTTCTGCCTTTCAAGGGAACGCTTTGCCAAATGTTTTTCGGGACACAACAGTGAGTCTGGATGTTTTTGAAGAGACTAAAAACCCATCTTTTTAAGCAAGCGTTTATGTGATAACTTGTATCTGTGGATTTGTGATATGACTTTATTTTAAATTGACAATATTGATTTTCAATATTGATTTTATTGTATTGTATGACCATATATATATGTGTGTGTGTTTTAGTTTTTTTTAATTTATTTTTATTTTATTGTATTTTATTTTTTTATTATTTTTTTTTTAAAGTTTCTAAATATTTATTACTTTACTTGAATGTTTCCATGCATTTTTTTAAATTTCATTTTGGTTTATTCTATATTCTTTTAATTTTGAATATATTTTTATACTCTGTACAAATTCAATTCCAATCAATTTAGTTTTTTTCCCTTTGTCAATTTCAATTTCATTTTGTCGTGTTATTTTTATTTTTGTAATTTGATGTACTTATTTGTTTTATATATGCATGTTATGTACAGCGCTTTGAGTATATGTATTATAGATACAGCGCTTTATAAGAGTTGTAATAATAATAGATGTAAATTCTTAGCAAATCATACACTACTAATTCCCACTTACAGTCATGTACTCAACGAAAAACATTCGAAAGTCTTATGAAACAAAAATATAATACCGGTATATAAAGCACTTTAAGGCTAAATCCATCGGTACTGACTCACAATTATTACTTCAAAATCAATATTTCAACTAAATTTGGTATCAAACGATTTTATCTAATTCTAAATAGTCACATACATTTGTAGCCTGAAAAAATGTTTCCTTTGACAAAAACTGTATACTTGTTTTGTGCAGCTGTATGAAGTATATCAAGAGGCACTGCCAGTATTATTTGGTTTCAGAACCAACAAAACGTGTATGTACATTCAGCACTACACAACACTTTCATTTAACTTTTCTTCGGAATCTTTAGTTGGATAGTCAGAAAAAAACTTGCCAGACAATCTCCGGCACTACTGGAGTAATAAATAAACCATTTTATGCCGAACACATGCTTCCAGTCACCCTTCTGACCCTCCTTCAGACCCCTTACTCATAGGTTTTTTATTTGAAATTTTGAAGAAAAAAAGTAACGTAAAAATTCTGCCGATTGTCTTTCAGAAAAAAAGTAAATTGAAAACACACATGCCATGAGTGTGTTCTTGGTCGTGGATAATCCTTTTTTTTTGGAATTAGGCACTTGAGATATATTTTTTTTGTTTTTACCACTTCTATCAAAACAAAAAAAAATACTCATGTGGACTAAGTCTATTACATGTTTAATCATTGCATATTTGGTTTTCATTGTATCTTTATATGATTTATTTCATTTCAAAACTATCAAATGAAAATAAAAATTCCTACCTACCGATCCTACAAAATTTCAGAATAGTGCTCGGAAACATAACATTAATTTTTTTTTGCCATGGAAATTTTTCATCAATTGTTTGGCATGCACCAATATCTGTCTTACATACACTTGAAAGTGTTGATTTTAACTCAAAAAGTATTTTGCTAGGTCAAAAGATTCAGCAAATGCTGTTGTAGGCTATACAAGGCTGTATATAGCCTGCATATTATAAATTGAATCACTAGGTCACCGATCGACATTAAATCACGTGATAATGCATTAATTTTTTTTTCACGTCACGATATAACGTATATCGTGTCTCACCCTGTGATGTTCACTGTCTCTACTTTAAAATTGCCGTAATTCATTTTCGGTTTTTAAAAAATTGTTTTCCATAATTTCCTACAGAAAAAAAAATTATGTATCACTTATTGCAAAGCATAACTCAATAATTGTTTTAAAACTGTTATTAAAATGTGTTTGTGTCATGTTACACAGGCAAAATTATTTCATGTGATTTTCACCTGAATTGAGCAAAGAAACTAAGTGACATAGTTCACGTGAAATTCGGGTGAATGGAGCGTTCACGTGAAATTAACACGAAATGTTTACATGAAGTTCGTGTTTAGTGAATTTCTCATAAAAATCATGTTAATTTCATGTGAAGCTCGATTAACATGAATTTCACGTGAAAAATACTTGGCTTATTTCACGTGTTTCATGCTGAGAGGAACTTTATCCAAACTTTTGAGTTTTAAAGTTTTTTTAGGAAGTTGTATTGTTTATCCAATTTTTTGTCAAATTAAGAAATGCTGATTGTTATTCCCAAGAGTGGGAAACACTTTAATACTCAGATATAACTTGTAATGTCCATATCTTTTTGCTATGTTTACTAAGTTGTGGAATATATTGTTCCACAATTTTCTCAATATTATCTGGAATGGAATAGATTGTGTTCTTGTTAAATAGTTCCATGGTATTTTCAGAGAAAAATAGACTCTCAAATACATGGCAAACAGAAAAAGGAAGAGATTGTCCCCTTATTGGACACCATTATGTGATATTTTTTTAACTGCTATTTAGTTTATTTGTTTGTTTGTGTCTACCATTTTGAAATAAAAATATTCGGGATCTGACTTCATACTATGAATTGAGTTACAGATTTTCTACACGCCCTTGCTTTTCTTCAACTCATTGACTGCATCCAAGCAATACTAAGGGTAAATATAGGGGTAGAAAATGGGAGTCTGTTCCGTACAAAAGGTTATCGGATGTATATATAGATATAGATTGTAAAATGACATATATAATTATAAACAGTCATATGTACATTATATAACTGTTGATGATATGTCAGCGAAGCTGAGAAGTATATATATGGCGGGAATGTCCAAGTAGGTGCTTCATAAATTATTAATCAATGGTCACAAAAACACTCACCCTAGAGGAATTTTTGCAGACCTATATTGGTTGATAGATATGTACATTAAAAACATAAATCCGTCTGTTTGTCATAATATAAGTGCAGCGTTGTCATGGAAACCAGGGTCTAAAAGTAGACCACAATGTAATTTTCAAGTATTCTTTGAAATATTTGGCTTCATCCAAGTAAAACAAATTTTTCTGTTACCCCACCACCGTTAAATATCAGTTTGATTAATCTGGTTTTGATAGGCTTAAACTGAACAAAAATGACTGATTAGACATTCAAGTCTAAGAAAACTTGTCGAATTGAAAATGCATTATTTCTGTTAAAAATTATTTGTGACAACAAAAACATAAAAAAAAATAATTTGCAATGAAACTGATCAATTTCTTTGTTATGCCACCAAATGTGTTTATTTCTTCTAAAATTGATCATAATGCACAAAATATACAAGAAACATACATATATTATGATATAACATTACACATATACTTCATTAATCCTTTTTAGCAAATGTTTAACCATAAAATTATATTTTCTACACAACAGGGCTGCTTCTCACCCCTGAATCTTACTCTTAAATCAAAGGTTTTTAACATATTTCTGTAAAGATAAGAACGAGAAACTTTAGCATTAACATCAGGTACTTGATATTTGTCAGTTTTTTTTATGGAATTCCTAATTTCGAATTTTATAATATTTTTCAAAAATGTCCACTAACTAGAATTTTTTGCTTGGTTAACAGATTGCAAAACACATAATTAGGAAAACATGCTTCATAATACCCAGGCTCCAATCAAAAACATCTGTAATGAATATTGAATGGAGAACATATGTCAAAATCAAAGTAATACTGAAAACTTTGTTTCGAACTCATCCGTTTTATCTCAATAAATGGTAATAAAGCATCTCAAAATCAACCAGTTTTAGTTGTAAGTACCAGTCCACATAAAATTCAGACACTGTTAATAGTAGAGTGATAAATGGTGTAGAAAAACACTCCGAAGAAATAACGCTTTTTTCATCTGCATACTAACATAACGATATTCAGATCAGCACTCTCCAAAAAAAGAGAAAGTGGAAAACCATAAATCTATGCTATATCTCTCTCTACCAAAGACGATGATTGTGATCTACCGTCTACGTACTGGATTTTTCAACTCCACAAGAATCCATACAAACAACGCTAAATATCTTGATCTGCAAAATGTACCACCAAACCTCTTTTCAAAACTTGTAACATCTATAGTCACAGCTGTCAAAGAGGGTCTCCAGTCCTACCACAACACAAGTTACTCCCGTAGTGGTATTAATTCAACGTGGATCCTGAAAATTCGAAAGATCTTCTGGAAACCCTCAATTCAAGATATTATCAGAGTACAATAGTATTAAAACATATGATTGTTCAACTCTTTATAGTTCTATTACCCATACTCAGTTAAAATCTCGACTCAAAAAAATTATATCATATTATTATAGTTGTTTCGCAAAAATAACTTTACACCTAGATACAAGTATGTAGTTCGTGATAGAGATTCTTTATTAAAAAAAGTTTCAAATCATCTTCCAAATATACAGACGAAGTTTTAAAAATGCTGGAATTTTTTACCAACAACATATTTGTCCAGTATTGTATTCCAATGGGAACAAATCGTGCTCCTTTACTTACTGACCTATTTCTTCACTCTTACGAGGCTAACTTTATAGCTGATTTAATCCAAAAAAGAAACATCGTTTAGATAGATCCCTTATTTTTAGTTTCCGCTATATAGATGACGTATTATCGTTAAACAATCCTATTTTCAGGGATTTGAAACATCGCATCTACCCAAAAGAACTTGAGATAAAGGATACTATAGATACTGTGAAGTCAGCCTCTTATCTTGACCTATGCTGAGAGATCAATGGTAAATAAAAACTATACGACAAATACGATGACTTTTCATTCCGTATTGTCAACCTTCCTTCATTTGTGGCAATATCCCGTCAGCGCCTGCTTATGGAGTTTTCACATCACAACTCATATGTTACGCCAGAGCTTGTCGTAACTACGCAGACTTTTTGTATCGCGCTAAACCTCTTACAGTTAGGCTTAATTCTGGGACAAATTTATGTTGCTACAGGATTGAAGTCATCATTACAAAAGTTTTATGGTCGTCATTATGAACTCGTGGATCGTTACGATTTATCCATCTGCACCATGACAACTGATTTGTTTAAGGTATCATAGTTTTCCTTTCCTCTTTCGTGTACCCCAGACTTTAGTTTTATGAGCAACTAGGCGCGTATTTCTAGAAAAGCAGAGGACGCTTACCATACCTGTGCACCAGATCCAATTCCCAGTTTTTTTGGTGGAGTCCGAGTTTCTCATTTACTTTTGTAGCTTTGTGTGCATTATTTTAGTTACTTTGTGTTCTTTTTTGTGTTTGTCCCGGGGTTGTGTTCTTTTGGTTTCCGCTGGGGTCTTGGTTCCATGTTTGCTCTTTTAAAGCAAGTTTAGATAGGTACCTGTGTTACCAAATGATACAACAGCAGTACAATTTTTTGAAAATGTTATTATAACTGAAAAAAGTATTATTGCATTAAAAAAACATAAATCTATCAAAAAGTATTAGTTAACAATAGTCATCTGAGTACTGATTTGCATATAAAATTTTAGTCTAAAAGAAGCAATTAAGCTTGTAATAAGATAAAAAAAAAAGTGCTAAAAAGATGATATTCATATGGAATCTGATTTTTCAAATTATTTAAAGCTGTTTTAGCTGCCAAATTTGTTCAGTGTTGATTCTACTGAATTTTGCTGAATCAGTGAAATAAGTATATAGTAATGCAATTGAAGCAATAAATATTGATAATACCTACAGAATATAATGAAAACAACGTATTTTTGTAATCAAAAAAGATCGATAGCTCTAATCTAATTATTTTTCGCCATGATTTCCGAAGATTGCCGACAGGACATTCATCTGGGTTACAAATACTTCACCTTGGTTAAAAATAGCAATTATAAAGGCTACACAGGTAAGCGCATGTCTTATTTTCATTTCATTTCATCTATTCTTTGGTCAGTTTTCAAATTAATTATGACAATTACTATTATTATATCACTATACGTAAATTACAAAAAGATGCTTACGTTATATTCTGACTTTTTTTTACGGTTTGAGTCCGTCAAAGAAACGGGTCTTCCTTGCCGTTGATTAACCACTTTCGTTTTTCGATCAGACTTCTTACAGAATCGACCCTTACAGCACATGCGCGAATTAAGGTCACTGGAAGTTACATGCATACGAATTTTATCTAGGTCGAATTTTTGTCTTGCAAGACAATATATGTATCGAAACCTATTTCATGTATTTAATGCATTTTATTTTGTGGATATCAAATGAAATTATACAGGAAAAGTACGATTTAGGAGAAATAATTCAAAGTTAAGGCATATTTAAACAGAAACAAAAATTTACGAAAACGACATCTAAAGCAGCTTTAAATGGTGCTCATTTCATAGAAACAAATTGACAGAAGTAATTAGCTTTCTAGGAAATTTATAGGAGGCTGAAAGATAAGAATATCGTGATATCTAAAAACATTGTCATTGCATATACATTTGTAATTGATAATATCACAAATAGATATTCAGAAGATGAAAAGTAAAAGACTAGTAGTCGTAAGAATGTATTGTCTGTCAAACAACATTTTCCAGCAACTGTGAATAAACTGAGAACATTCGAAACAAAAATCGTTTTTTCAAGACTAGCAAACAACAAAGTTGAGCAACATTTATTTGTTTAAAAACTTGGTATATCAGGGCATCATTCAGTACAAACTCAAAATATGTAGGCATTAAATTACATTTAATTACACACCATGAAAACCCAAAGATCAATTATAATTGTTAACTGTAAAATGTTACAAAAAATGTTGCTTAAACATAAAAATGGGATTTACTTTAGTTGTAAATATTTGCTATACTATTTTGAATTAGTTCAGTTTCAAATGCTTAAGATAAGATATGATTAGAGCTGACAAAAAAACATCATGTTTAGGTAGATCTTTCTCCAACTGAAATCTACAGGAGTATCCAACAATTCAAATGAAGTAGTAACGGACAGAAGTTAAATAGTCTCGTTTTCTGTATTATTGTATGATCACACTGTATTCATGATCATAAATCGCATTAAAATGTCTCATTACCACCAACACTGTGTATATTTCAGGATGGGAATTATCAAGACTGATTCACGTTGTCTACATAAACAGAACTTAACTAAAAAAGATTGACAAAGAGTAATCAAGAGAATCAAGGTTATAGCGGTAATCAAAAGCATGTAATCCAGGAACAAAGACCAGACATGGAAAACAGACATACACAACAAAGAATATAAAGTAACTAATATCATACATACAAAGTAACAAAAGTAAATGAGCAACTCGAGCTCCACTAAAAACTGGGACCATTGACCAGGAGCACCGGTAGGGTAAGCGTGTTATGGAAATTTGTAACACCTTACCTGTTACTAGGTGATAAAAAAACGGTAGGACTAAAGTCTTCAATCATACAAATTTCTAGCATTATTCTAGCAAAAGACTCATTGAATATTTACACTTCATACATAACTCTGAAATGAATTTTATAGTACAATAATGATAATATAAAAAATAATGGTCAATTTCTTCTATATATACTATAAACTTATATTACTTGAACTAGTGGGTAATTCATTCAACCTTTATTAGAAGTTCGGTCAACACTGCAGTTATATTTAAGCAAACAAGAAGAATTTTGTTCCATTTAAAAATAAATACGTCAAGGGATTTGCCGATCTATACTGTCCCGTGGTGACCTCCAAATTCGAGGAAATTCATTTTCCATCAAGGGAATGGACCTTTTTTACTTTTTGGCTATAAATTTATAATATAGACTATGAATCATACAGTCAGTCAAAAGCTTAACAACTGAGCTCTTCAATGGTAACTTCGGTTTTTGTACATTGTTCTTGAAAACTCGGTTTTTAGCAAGTTTCGTCATTTTCATGTCACAGCCTTCAATATTTTTTTCATACTGGCCTAGTGCTGTACTTATTTTTTTTTTTTTTTTTTTTGGCAAACAGCTGGCAGACATATGTTTCAAATACATCAATTATGAAGGCTATATAGGTTTTCTAAGGGGGTATGCAGGCCCATATTCTGTCAGGAGATACAGCTTGTTGTCTTTTGTCCTTTTTGTTCTGTATCGATCTCAAGAGTTAAATCCTAATCCAACAGATTTTTATAATTTTACCACCATTTTCCCAGGTTTCGGGAAGGAACATATTTGATCCGTCCGCATACTTTATGTGCCTGTCCAAAGCCAGAAACCTGTATTCTTTGTTTTTATATGTTTAACGTTTTTCTTTTCCATAGATAAGGTCAATTTTCGTCTTTTATGAAAAGTTTCACTTTATTTATTTTGGGGTCTTTTTATGACAAACGTATAATGATTTTGACCTTCCATTTGAAAACCCCCTCCTTTCATAGCGGCAGTTAATCTCCGGACATAATTTCAATGGACCATATACGCTTGTTAATTGACATATTAACCATGTGCATCAAAGATTTTTATAGACTTACTATGATTATATCGAATGCAATAACCAAGATATCACGTACAAAGAAACAAATGAATGAGTAACTCGGACTTCACTAAAAATTGGGAACATGGACCAGATGCATCGGTTAATTAAGCGCCCTCTTCTTTTCTAAAAAATATCCTTGCCGAGTTGCTCATAAATTGTAACGCCAAGGGTCGACAAAAAAGGAAAGAAAACTGACATTGTGACCAAATCGGTTCTATTGGTCAGATGGATACTAGTATACAACAAAACGAGCTCATGATGACGACCATAAAACTTTTGTAGTAATCTTGTGGCAACATAACCAAGTTCCAGAAGCCTAATAGTAAGAAGTCGAATACGATACAATAAGTTCGTGTTGTTTCTGCAAGCTCTGCGTGACATATATTATAAGTTTTGATATGAAAAATCCATACGAAGGTGAAGGTGAAGGGATGTTGGCACAATCAACACGCATGTCGAATAGTTGGGTAATGAGCTTTTCTTATCCATTGATCTAAAACAGTTGGTCAAAATATTATGCTGACTTCATAGTGTCTGTAGTGTCCTTTATCTTAGGCACATGAAGCAGAGAATCTATATACACAATTAATGTAGCAAACAAACAAAATACACTAAATAATGAAGATATGGGAAACAAAACGTCACACATAAACCGTAAGCATAAACGATAGACCTTGTGCTCTGGAAGGTTAAGCACGTCCTGCTCCATCAGCGGCACCCGTCATATTGCAAGTGAGTATACTCCGATAATAGTCTAGCAACAGTAATGCAGCTCCCTGAATTTCAAGAGTCACAAAGACGTCCTATTAAAATCAATTCACACTATAGGGCGAAATTATTCAACAAAGAAGCATGATGTCAACATAAATATTAACGTGGACTTTGTTGGAAATTATCCGAAATTTGCAAAATTGAATTAATAAAATGATAATTACTATATTTGAATAAAACCTGATTTATCGAATGCCCCTTTTGTAAAAAAACATCGTGACATATTTTATCAATAATGAACATTATTCATCAACATTGCGCCCTTTAATCGCCATTTTCTTGTCAGAATTAAATTCGTCCTGTCAAGATTTTTGCTTTATTATTTGACATTTTCCAAAAAACTTTATTTTCATGCAAATCAAAAGCATTTTTATTCTTTTTTTAGAAATAGTAATCAAGGGAACCAAGATTCTAGCGGAAATCAAACGAATGTAATACAGGGACAAAAACCTGACATGGAAAACAGAAACACACAACAAAGAACATAACGTAACTAAAATAATACAGACAAAGTAACAACAGTAAATGAGCAACTCGGACTCCCCTAAAAACTGGGAGCATGGACCAGGTGCACTGGTAGGGTAAGCATCCTCTGTTTTTTGTTTTGTTTTGTTTTTTTTTTCAAGAAATGCTCATAAAAAGTCGTCCGGGGTATACGAAAGCGGAAAGGAAAACTACGACACGTTGAACAAATCAATTTTCATGAAGCAGATGTATGAACCGTAATTAACGGTCAACGAGTTCATGCATGACGACCATAAAACTTCTGTTGTGATTATCTCAATTTTGAAGCAACATAACCGTGTTCCAGAAGCCAACTGTAAGAAGTCTAACAAAATCATTTTAATTTCTTCAAGTAAAACTTGAAAAAAAATGCCCGTCCTGTTTATAGTTCAAAGTTTAAAGTTTATTACATTTAGACCAATGGCCTGCTAGGGACACAATAACAATACAAACATATGATTCAATAACAATCCGTATTCGACAAAAAGAATATGCAATTGCGTACATGAGTTTGTTTATAAAGTATGATAAATTATGCTTTCTAATACGACGTCCTTAACAGGCTTTGAGACCACAACTGTGGTTGATTTTCGATTGCTGTATGAGCAGCACGTGACTTATTGGGCGTGGCTTATGTGTGGGTAAATTACTACCTACCTTAATCATGTTAAGAAACACAAATATCATTCCATGTGTATAAACTGTGGCAACATCCCTTCAGCAACTGCGTATGGAGTGTTCATATCACAACTCAAACGTTATGCCAGAGCTTGCCGAAACTACGCAGAGTTTTTGTATCGTGCTAGAATTCTAACAAATAGGCTTCTGGGATAGGGTTATGTTGCTACAAGATTGAAGTCATTACTACAGAAGCTTTATGGTCGTCATCATGGATCGTTACGGTGTATCCATCTGCGCCATGAAAATTGATTGGTTCAACGTGTCATAGTTTTCCTTTCCTTTTTCGTCTACCCCGGACTTGACTTTTTATGAGCAACTCGGTGGGTGTTTCTAGAAAAGTAGAGGACGCTGCACCTGGTCCATGCTCCCAGTTTTTACTGGAGTCCGAGTTGCTCGCTTGGTTTTGTTACTTTGAATGTATGATTTTAGTTACTTTATGTTCTTTGATGTGCATGTCTGTTTTCCATGTCTGATCTTTGTCCCTGGATTACCTTCTTTCGATTACCTTTATAACCTTGGTCCCCTTGATTATTCTTTCATTCATTTTAGTAGCGTGAATGAACATAAAGGTCTGAAAAATTCCCAACGATGTTAGAACTGTTTGCGATGCAAATTTTTCGGTCGTTCCCTCCGCGGGACTCGAACTCGTACCGCTGTGACATCTATGGCAACACCGCCCTAGACCACTCGACCAGCTAGGCTATATCAAATTCATATTAATAATAAATATTAAACTTCATGTTTTAGAAAAAGTTATATTATATCCCGCAAACGTAAAAATCACATACACACATACTCGGTAGCATTCGTCACGTGCCGCGTGCGCCATCATGTATGATACCAAACAATGGCAATCGTCAATGCATGAAACATTGTACCTGTCCATGTGTAAAGACTGTGACCTTACAATGCAAACGACTATTACCATATCTAACATCGTTCTACTTAATTCGCCCTTTTCTCCGGATCCATTACAAAAAAATATAAAGCAAAGTTTTACTAGCGGCCATTTCAACTGGCATAGCTATCGTAAAGTGTACAGTCAAATATGGACAAATATAGCGGGTCTAAGTTTCCGTAATAGGTCACGAAAATGTAAAAAAAAGTACCGTTATTGTCATATAAGAATTTAAATAAATCATGGAAACTCCATTTTATCATTATCTTACCATGGGCTGACCATTTATGCCGATATTTAACCACATGCTATCGCTCGGGGTAAAATAATGCGGCATAAATGGTCAGCCCGTGGAAAACAATGATAATATGGAGTTTCCGTGATTTATTTCTTAAGTAAATTATATGATAGTTGGGATTCGTTAGGGTGATAGGCGTTTGAATTGTGTAGTTCACTAAGTAATGGAGGATTTTTCCTATTAATTAAATCTACCCGTGGCTTATGCAAACAACCAAGTATACAGTGTATACCTGTTGCAGTTATATAAATAGTATCGGAGCAGATATACTAAAAAGTTAAAGAATAATATTGATATAAAGAATATTAATCGTGTGTGACACGTATAAAAAAATCTCGTGTCTTATATATACAAGTAAACAAGTAAATATAACTCTAATTAATTTGTTGCAAAAGTCACCAGGGGTAGATACATATAGGTAGGTTTTTGGGTTATATAATTATGTTACTTAATCCAAATTTTCCCTGACCCTCATTTTTGTTTGGATATTGAACCCGACATATCAATATCCAAATGAAAAAGAGGAGGGTTTCTGGGTCAGAGGAATTCAAACTAAACATTATTATATCAATTACAACGCATGTGCCCTATCATAATCCTCCTCGTCACGTGTCTTATGCAAGCAAACAATAATAGATTGTTTTTTTGGTTGAATAAGTCACCAAGGTTAGATACTTAAAGGTTTAAGGGACATATATCAGTCCCTAGGTATCAGTCTTGTATTGCCTATTCCTGAACGTGAATACGTCAGAACATAGAGACCTAAAATATATCGTGCTATTTTTTATTATTATTATTATTTTTTTTTTTTTTTTGCCTTTTCCTTCATGGAAAACATGATCAAAAGTTAGATTGAAACTCACTGTCTTTTTTTAATCATGAAAATTTAAGGTGTACTATAGACGCCTATGGAGCAAAGAATACAAGATTCGGACCTTGTCCAACACGTACAAATATATAAATAAACACTATACCTTGAATGGGGGTTCATTTACTGGTTTACTGTCGTATTTTTAACAACAGGTACCAGAAGCTATGTCATCACATGTTATTGTTTACACAGATTCGACTGGAACAGAACGATGTGCAACACAAAATCAGTGAAATGCAGCGTGATTATTGCAATTATTGGTGTAGTCTTGGCAGTGTTAGGGGGAATCTTTATTCCCGTGTTTCATAGTGTCATTAAAAATGAAATCAAAGAGGTACTTGGTATTTTACAGTTTACATTTTGACGTTCTTTATGTTGACATCAGTCATTATCATACAAAACTATTCTATTCATCTTTTGTTTTGAAATAGCTGTTTTCTACATGCACATAAGGACTTTATATTTCTAACTAATATTGTATAGTCCCTGGTGTACATTTAGGTGTTAGTATCAATTGTTCCATTCAGTCACTGCATTGACGAGGGTTCTCCATGACCTCTTTTTACATGGTACTGCACCATTTGTTACTTTCCTTGTGCCATAAATTCAAAATGAGGATCATATGTTCATTTAATGTGCGCCATGTATTCAAATTTGTGTCACACATTACAAATCTGCAATGTATAATTGTATTTCCCAATTACATGTGCTTATTAATAACCTATACCTGTCATAAATCAATATGATGGGCACATGTGTTTATTATAACAATAATAAAATATTTTGATTGGCAATTACCAGGGATTTAATGTGTCAGGGAGTGAAATGCCTATGTAAATAAATCTAGAATCAAAAATAATAAGATTCAAATAAGCTTAATGATTTCTACTGTTTTTTAATGTATACAATTTGAAAACTTTTCATTAAATAAAAAATAGAAAGTATCAAGAGTTTAATTAAATTTGAGAAAGATCAGAGTGGGGGGAAGACAATCTTGAATTTATGCAACAATGTCCTAACAATCTCAGCATTTATATGACACAGAAAAGCAATCCAATTTGCTTTACTTTTTTGAAAGGGTGATGGATTGAATCACAAAAGCTCTAAAATATTATTTAATGATACAGTATAACTTAGTTAGACAGTACAGATAGAAAGATTTACCATAATTGTTGATTATAAATCTTTCTATGCTGAAGCTTGTGCTATTAAATGTCTCATTCAACCTTAGCATTCTTTGGCAATTTATTTTCTATGTGAAAGGACACACACAACGATGAAAATATGTCCAACTGGACAGTGAGCCATGTGTTCATTTTGATCTATGGAGATCCCTGATTGACAGAATGGAACAATTCAGTCAATCATTTTTCACAGCTTAATTTCTACTGCACGATTAATTTGATAATTACTGTCAATTTAACAGTCTAAACTTTGTTGTAATTATCATTGTTGATTCAAAATGTCAGTTACCTCCCTTATAATTTTCATCTTTATTTTACATTTTACATTCAGCAGTTCAGTATACGGAATTTATTTCCAAAGTTTTGTTTGCAATAGTTATAGGAGATATTTATTTCCAAAGTTTTGTTTGCAATAGTTATAGGAGATATTACTCCTTTAAAATTGTAATGATTTTGGAAATTTGGTATCAGCATTCTTGAATATTTATTACATTTCCCCAAATATCATACCTCATGGTATGCATTTAATGAAAAAGGGCATAAACTTCAATTTATAAATTCATAGGATAGGATGGGAATCCTCCTGTGAATGGTAAGAAATTGTCCAAGCAATGCTGAAGGTGATGCAATGAGAAAATAGTAAATATTTGTTATTCAAAGCAGGGAAAGTATAAGTGTTTTATTTCTAGAACATTCAGTATAGCTTTTAAAGGAAACAAACTTAATTTATGAGGTTTTCCATGAGATTCACACATAATTTACTTGCTACACCACCAAACAAAAAAGATAATTAACCTTCAGTGAATGTTCCTTGGTGTATTCTGCATAGAACTGATGTGGGGTTTTGATCCGTGGAAAAACATGGCCACAGTTACTTAAAATAAAACATGGGGTCAAACAATAGTTTTTCGCATATATCTCCAAAAACTATAAGGTTTAGCAAAACTCCAACGTGGGTAAAAGTGTTCAGCATGATAAGATCCACATTGTATCTGTGGTCAAATTTTCATTTTAATCTGTTAAGCCATGTTGGAGTTGGTGCCCTTTTTTCTACATTTTTCTGCTATTTTTAGCTCATCTGGCCAAAGGGTTTTTTTCCAGTATTTTGAAAGCTTTAGTCACTTTCGTGTGAAAAAATGAGGACCATTTTAATGTGTTTTTTAGTTCAATAGTATTTGCATCTGACATAAGATATTTTAGAATCATCTGTTATTTACAGCACTGTGTAAAGACATAAAATAAATCATAAATGTGCTTGTACATTGCATATGAATAAAGCACATATTTTTTTTCATTGTTATGCAAGCTTTTAACTTATGGTCATTTTTATGCCAGGTATGAATCCTGTGGAATTGATTTTATTTATTGTAATGTACAACTCACTAATAGGTCTGTGGTTTTGTCTTCTATTTTAACAGTCTTTTAAATCTCAAAATGAATGTGCTGAGGAAATGTTTTTAAAAAAAGTCCTTGAAAATTTACTAAGTTTGAGCAATAAAATTAATTGCATGGCAAATGTCCATTGTATTTGAATAGGCCATCCTCAAAATTTAATTGACCACAATCAAGCTGATCTAGAACTTGGCTATGTGGTTACCTTCCACTGCAAACACAGATTCTTGTAGGGACTTCGTTCTCATGAAACATTTTGGTGTTAGACCAGTCCAGTGCTTCAGCTTCACTGGTTTGTGCTAATTTTGTATCTCAATCTAATAAAAATTAGACCTGTCAGTTGTTCTATTCAGTCACATGCAATGACCAAATGGAAAAATTGATAGGTCTAATTATAATAAGATTGTTTGTATTTCTAAGTTTTACTGTTGTTGTCTTTATGCTACAATTATTTATTTTCGGAGAACTGTTTAAGTCAGAAAAAACAACAATTTAGATTTGTACAAATTATTATGATATATTCATTTTGAAACAGAAACATACAATATTTATGTACATTGTATTACATCTTATAAATTATTTCTCTTCATTTCAGCAAATTCCATTGAAGCAAGGGTCTGAGAGCTTCAAAGCATGGAAATCACCTCCAGTACCTATATATTTTCAAATCTGGGTCTTTGATCTAATCAATCCATTGGAGGTGAGTGAGCGAGGAGAGAAACCTGCCTTCAGACAAAAAGGACCATACACATACAGGTTAGTTTATATATGTGTGGAAATACTATCTATCTATAATTGAATTGAAGAAATGATAGGAAACTTTGAGTATGCCAATGTATGAATTTAATTATAAACATTATAAAAAATACAGACCTGTTAAGTTTTTATCGTATATACATGTACATGGTTAATGTTAGATTTGGCAAAATTTTCAAAGAAACATCAAATCAAAAGAAAATGCTGACAAATCAGTCTTCAAATGTGTGAGTCTCATACGTTTTGCATGAGACTTGACAGCCCTGAAATAATTGGTTAGAATTGATTGTCTTATTATAATGATAGAAGCATTTGTACATCAACATTTTTGTAGTAAACTTTACTAAGTCAAATTAGTCAGTTGTTGGCATTTTTATTTTGTTTTCAGAGAGCACAGAGAAAAATGGGCATTATCTTGGGACGACAAGGAAGGGACATTGTCATACAGAGAAAATAGATCCTTTGTTTTTCAGAGGGACAAGTCAGCTGGAAATGAAAGTGATACATTTACTACTGTAAATTTACCAATGGTTGTAAGTTTCCTGAAATTATGCTGCAGTATTTTTTAGGAGTACAGGTTTACATGTACATGCATTTCTCTCTCCTTTCACACTTCTGAGTTACTCAGTAATTTTCCATTTTATTTTCAAGAAAATTCAATGATAAATTGAGTGTATGATAAAGATTAGTATGTATAGAGAGATTATTATTGTGTAAAACTCAATGTTTCAAGGGGAGATAATCTAATTTTTCTTCAAAGGAGTTTTTTTTTTTGTGTTCAAGGTTAAGGACTCTTCTTAAAATGTTTAAATACATGCATTGAAGCGTATAATAAAGATTAGTGTGTATAGAGAGATCATTATTGTGTGAAACTCAGTGTTTCAAGGGGAGATAATCACATTTTCCTAATCTTCAAAAGAGATTATATGTGTTCAAGGTTAAGGACTCCTCTTAAACTGTTTAAATATATGCATTGAAGCTTTTCATGAAACTAAGACATGATATTGTGATTTGCACCACCCAAAATACATTGTAAATAATACTGAATTTGTAAAGGAAAAAAAAAACAAGCAAATTAGAGCATTTGACATGTTCATGATTCTACATGAAGGTAATCTCAGTATCTCACAAGATATCTCAGCTTTGTGTTCATTCCTATGATAATGGATAATTATGAACTATTATCCTTTATCATAGGAATGAACACAAAGCTGAGGTATCTAGTGAAATACTGAGATTTCACAAGTTGAATCTCCCAAGCATTCTTGGCACAAAATATTATAATTTTATCTATTCACAGTTACCAATTGACTATCTCATCTTTTATTTAAATTATCTCATTATATATTTTAATTCGAAAAAGGAAATCAATTTTGTGATTGGCAGGTTGATAATCCAAATTGACATCAAATAAAACTTAACCTAGCAAGAGAAAAGTGTGGTGATGTTTTGACATGAGAAAGTTTAAAAGTGAAAATACAGAAACTTATATTACATGTGAGTTATAGAAATTTATTAAACAAGTATTATTGAATAATTCACTGTTAACTATACAACGTGTATAATAATTTACAATGTAAATCTTTTCTCCACAGACTATCTTGGAGTTGATCAGAAGAGAGTTTAACTGGTTAAAAGAAGCCATTGATATAGTACTCAAACTAGTGAATGATAGCGAGCTGTTCTTGAAGTTAACCATTAAGGACATTCTTTGGGGATATGAGGATAATCTCCTTAAAGAAATCAGAAAAATTGCAAAAGCAGCTGGGAAAGATATAGATGACCATTTTGGTCTATTTTATAATGTTAGTATTGATACTAGAGTAAAAAAAAAGGTTATCATGAGTAATGTGGAAAGGAGTGCCCATAATTGTTTTTTTTTTTATAAACAATTTTTTTTCTTTTGCTTGTTAAAAAAAGTCTAACTGTTATTTGTATCCTGTATTAAATTTGTAGTGGATCTATTTATCTGTCATGCCATGTGCTGGAGAGTTTAAATGCTATAAATATTTCATTCCTTTATTACTTAATATTTTGATTGTATTGATGTTTTGTATTCACTTAAAATTACAATGTAGTAAGATAATATTTAGGGTTATTGCCCTTGAAGTTAATCAACTTGAGTTAATGACCTTGAACATTTTTAACATGATGTTTTCTAATTTTTGTTCCCCTAAGGTTACAATAATTGTTGAAACCATGTGCAATAGGTTGATCTTGTACTTTCTATTTGCATTACAAACATATCTATACAAAATCCTAATTCATTTCAGAATAATGGTTCAGATGATGGACTTTACAAGATATTTTCTGGAGTTAATGGGGTAGAAAATTTTGGTCATATAAAGACATGGAATAATATGAGGTTAGTTTTGAATTAGACTCTTTGTGCAGTGACTGTTAATGCTTAGCCATTTATGCAGTGGCTGGTTAATCCAGTGATTGTTTATGCAGTGGCTGGTTAATCCAGTGATTGTTCATGCATTGACTGATAATCCAGTGATTGTTCATGTATTGCCTGTTTATGCATTGACTGATAATCCAGTGATTGTTCATGCATTGACTGATAATCCAGTGATTGTTATGCATTGACTGATACTCCAGTGATTGTTCATGCATTGACTGATAATCCAGTGATTGTTCATGCATTGACTGTTTATGCATTGACTGATAATCCAGTGAATGTTAATGCATTGACTGTTTATGCAGTGGCTGGTTAATCCAGTGATTGTTCATGCATTGACTGTTTATGCAGTGGCTGGTTAATCCAGTGATTGTT
Organism: Perna viridis; assembly: GCA_037379345.1. Classification (NCBI taxonomy): domain Eukaryota; kingdom Metazoa; phylum Mollusca; class Bivalvia; order Mytilida; family Mytilidae; genus Perna; species Perna viridis. The sequence continues at coordinate 5,363,285 of CM074520.1, forward strand.
CATGCATTGCCTGTTTATGCAGTGGCTGGTTAATCCAGTGATTGTTCATGCATTGACTGTTTATGCATTGGCTGATTAATTCAGTAATTGTTCATGCATTGACTGTTTATGCAGTGGCTGATTAATTCAGTGATTGTTCATGCATTGATTGTTATTACTGTTTATGCTGTGTTGATAAATGCAGTGAATGTTAATGTAGTGATTGATACTTCAGCTACTGTTTATGCAGTGGCTGTTTATACAGTGACTGTTTATGTAGTGGCTGTTTATACAGTGACTGTTATTGCAGTGACTGATAATTCAGCGATTGTTTATGTATAGTTTGTTTATGCATTGACTGATGCTTCCGTGATTGTTTATGCAGTGACTGTTATTGCAGTGACTGATGTTTCCGTGATTGTTTATGCAGTGGCTGGTTAATCCAGGGATTGTTGATGCATTGGATGTATATGCAGTAGCTGGTTAATCCAGTGATTATTTATACATTGAATACTCTCTCAAATCTTTCATTGCCAGTGAACTGATCAGCCATGTATTTAGTTGAGGAAGAATTTAAGAATGATAGTTTGCATGAAATGAGACCAAGTGCATTCAAGCTTGGGAATGTTAATTTGTATGTGAATCAGTGATAATGATATTCTTGATATAGATAAGGAAATGTTGTATTACGTTCTTCTTCTCATAATGTCAATATATAAATGCATGATATGTGGTCGACTTTGTAGCAACAAAAATGTGTTGAAAAAGTTCTGGTCTTTTTTATTTCACTTTTTTAAAATGCTAATATGTATTAAAATACACTTTTAAATGTCCTCTTTTTCAGTATGTTAGATAACTGGACAACAAAATATTGTAATGAAATAAATGGCACAGGTATGTATAGATGCTCAATAGGGGGCCACTTGAGAAAAATGGTGTTATGTCGTTACTATGAAATCCTATGTTGAAATTAAGTCAAACTATAAATGTAGTTATATTGAAGTTACAATATAGTATATGGCTCCTAGGTTGTTTATTGTATATGGGGTAATTGTTTGAAGGGTGTTCTCAGTTTTCAAAGTGTCAATGAAAATTTCACATTTTTATGCCTAAATCTAAAACAAATTAAACAAGACAATTTTAACCTTGGGATATTTTTACAGATATTTTGCGATCAGAAATGATGTGGAAATTCCATGTTTACAGTATTTTGTATGCTGTTCATAGAAAGTTTGACAATGTTGATTATCAAGCTAAACAGGGTCTGAAGTGTAAAACTCACTCTAAATGTTGTTAACAGCTCTTTCAAAAATTACAAGAATCTTTCAAAATTCAGAAAATGTGAAATTTCTGAACAGGCATTTTCAAATGAGCAAATAGCATTTATTTTGAATACTGTTCAAATGTTGGGATGTAGTGAGAATACTCATGAGGTCCTTATAAAAAAATTTTGATAATGCCTTACTCAGCATTCAAATGAAAGGAAAGTTAAATAAATATTTCAACATACAAAATTAATTATACATTAGGTGCTTATGTAGAGGACATTTCCATGATAAATTGACTGCCCAAGGGACTGATATTGCCTGAATGTTGAAAATGCATCCATCTATTGGTGAGGGCATTATAAATGTTGAAGGCAATATCACTTCCCTAGGACAGTCAATTTATGGATAATGCCTGCTATGTAAGTAACTGTTCTGTTTATTTCATGAAAAAATCTGAAGCAGGCCTTACAAAGTGGTTATACTCACTTGACACATTAATGAATACCACATGACCAAATTTTAACCAATAAGAATAGCTAATTCTGCTCTGATATGAAATAAATTTCATTAATGTATTTGTGCTATCTTATAATACAACCTTTTTTACATGTATAATATAGGTCATGTATTGGTCTTTCATTTCTTTCAGATGGTACTATTTTTCCACCTTTTGTAACTAAAGACCAGGAAAAATTTCTATTTTCTACTGATATATGTAGGTAAGTGGTGTAATGTTTGATGCTTAATAAGGGTAGAAACAAAACTATCACACTCGTAATTATACATATGAAAGGGAGATAACTAGGAAATGAAGTAACAGAATCATGGATATACCAGAAAAATGATTCACATTCCTGAATTGTTACAAGCATTTCAAAGAGAAATGGTGAGTTAAACCAAGCTTTATGACCATTGAGACCTGCTGCCATAATAGTTTTGGTTTAGGTTTTAGTTGCACACATAAGATCCAAAATGAATGAAACAAGCTTTTCCACATTTCAAACAGTAAAGCAGATTTCCATATATTATAAGATACTGTAATTTGTGAGATTTTCATATCAGTTTTATTTTAGCTTTTCTCCTAGTGAGAACCTTCAAACAAATTTTAAAGGTGTACTTTTATACATACAGTTTACACTCTTTATCTTAAAGTCGTCAGGTCTGAAAAAAAAACGAGACATTTGTACTTTGTATTAAACAAGAACCAAAAGTTTGTCATTTCTAGAAGAATATTAGCATTAGGGGCCCCTAGTATAGCAGGTACTGCTAGAGCAGTAGTAATAACTTTCATTGGTACAGCATTCAGTACCTAAAACTTCTGTGAAAACAGTACAAAACATGATATTTTACTCATTCTGCCGTATCAATCAATTTTGGGCTGCTACATATCTGAGCATGGCACTGCTGCAGACACTAGCTATAAACAGATATTGATAAATGTTACTTATTTAGTTTAATGTGATTAGAATTCATTCATAGCTGTCATTTGCTACAAGTGCTGTCACAATTTCATTCACATATTAAATTACCTTTACGTAATGACCTCTTCAAATGTCCATAGATATAACTGATATTCATCAAATTAATGTCAGCTCCTTCATTGACTAAGTGACAATTTTGTTTGCACACTGTTCAGTACTGTTATAAGTCTGCATGTCTTAGTTCATTTGAATAATAAAAAATGGTGGATTTGTCTTTTAAGATGAATAATTTTTTCCTTTATATTTTAACAATTTATCAATTATTATTTTTATAGGTCCTTGTATGCCACATTCAACTCAGAACAAAAAGTAAGAGATATAGATTTGATACGATTTACTGTGCCACCAAAGGCTTTTGAGGACCATTTACACAACCCAGACAATGCAGGGTTTTGTACACCACCAGGTGTATGTCTACCATCAGGTCTGCTTAATGTCAGCTCTTGTAAACAAGGTACGTAAGTAGTTGGGTCTAGTCAGATTTGGGTGAAACTCACACATTTTGAAGCTGATCTGATGGTATTTTCCTTTGATCTTTTTTCTCTGTTTGATTTTTGAAAATATCTAACTCATTTGCCTCATGGAAACTTTAACAACACTGCTTACTCAAAACAATGTAATGTAAGCTCTAAAAAAGCTTTTAATAAAAACTGATATAATTCAGAGAAATCAGTCAAATATGACATCAAGCATTGTGCAATATACATTTGTTACAGTTTATGTAATGATGATGATCAGAGGATGAAGTTAGTATTTCATTTATTTAATAACAACCAGCTGATAAATTGCCTTTGTTAGTTCAATGGAAAATTGAATGAGAGATATAAACTTAATATGATGCCTGCACTGTTGTGTGATGGTCTCCTCGTCATTGATTGAAGACCCATTGGTGGCCTTGACCTGATATTTGTCATCCCGGTTAGGTTATTGTCTTACATATTCACCGTATCAATTCTTATTTTATTTCTATCAGACATCCATACAAATCCTACATATGTATATAATTATTGATCAAATGAAGTGTTAATAGACAGCTATCTAAGGCAGTATACCAGGAGATTGTCATCAATCAAGTGTAGACAAACTTTATCTATGGGATTTTATTTGCAGGAGCTCCTGTTGTTATGTCACTACCACATTTCCTGTATGCAGATGAAGTGGTTAAAGATGCTGTTTATGGTCTGAATCCAAATGTAGAGGAACATCAGACAGTTCTAGATATTGAACCAGTAAAACTTTACATAAATGAGCTTTTATACATAATATTTTCTGCATAAGAGTTTTATTTCTCCTGGGGCATAGGTCACCAACAAGCTGTCTCCATACAAACCGTCCTGAGTTGTTCTCCATGGTTCATTGAAATTCTTTCCCATATTTTTCATAGATGCCTTCTCCAGGTGTTGCAAGGTCTACCTCTTTTCCTTTACCATATCCCTATAAATTCAATGCATTTCTGTGTCCATGTTTTGATTTCTAGTACAAATCACAAGTTAAAGTCTTATATTTTTGCAGGGTGGGAAACTCACTCAAATTCTAGCCGGTCCTGAGTACAACTTTTCGATATATTTACTGTATGGCCATATAAATTTTTGCTCAAATTAGCCAGTCTCTGGCTGGCGGGCAGGCAGCTATTTCTAACTCTATTTTTTTGCAAATAACAAATTTTCATGTATTTACTTCTGATATTGTATTCGACAAAAAGTATTTAAAAATTGTGTACAGTGAAACTTCTCCAAACCGGCCACAACTGGGACAAGAAGAAATAACCGGTTTATAGGGGTTGCCGTTTTTGTGAAAAATAATAATGCATTCTAAGAGTTGTTTCCATTTATGTGTTCTATAAGCCTACTTGATGTCAGTTTGCTGGTCGAGGCATGTTTTATGCATATTCAAAACTTTGGACTCTTTATTACATTCCAAAGCTTGCATCATTTGTAAATGATATGATTTTATAAACAGTACTGCTGACAATATAATGTTATGGTTTTTAAAGAATGTGTATTAAAGATCAATGGGCTGTTGATGGTAATTAATTACTTATATTGATTTAGTTATTTACTTGTCAACAAAGTTTAATAATTTCACCTCTTTATTGTTTTGACTTGTGTACAGATCACATTAATTGACAGTTTAAAGATTGTACTATAAAATGACCCCGGTTTCCTGACGTGTGTACACACCAATTTAACAACCAGTGACAAAATGTAATGTCGGGATTAAATTTGTAGTTTAAACTACTGTCTCCTTCAATTATCATCTGTCCACTGATGAAATGCAAACCGGTCAGTGAATGAATTTTAATTATGTAATATTACATAATCATGTACAGTTATGTTGACACATGTATTATAAGTGAACAATAACTGGTCCGCCGGAATGGAGAGGTTGTTTTTACTTGAAATATGTATCTAAAACTTTGAAAAACTGGCCGGTCTATTGAAGACAAAACATACAGGTTTTAAGGTATGGTGGTCGGAACTTTTGAAAATGGCCAGTTTGAAGGGAAGACCGCTTTTCTGAGGATCGTGTTTGGAGAAGTTTCACTGTTTATTTTTGTTGGCAAAAACACTGATAAACTATTTATGTATCTTTTGATTCCTGTTCCAAATAATCAAGAGACTGAAAATATATATCTTCATACAGTCAAACTACATGTTGGTATATCAAAACTAAAACTGTGTACCTTAGTCAATTAGTTGAAATGGCCATGAATTTTGAATAGGATTAGTTAAATTCACTAACGAATATTGATATTGTTTGGTGTTGTTGATCATCTCTAAAACAATAATGTGTACAATACTAAAATCTTCAAATTTAGATATTAACATTGGAACAATTTTACCATGTGGAAAGAAAGCAAGTAAAAGCCATGATGCATTCTTTAGTCATATATGTGTAAAATCTTAATTTGATTTTCGATAAACCAGACAGAATTATTTAATGGTTTTGTTTATTGTAGAATACAGGTGTTGTAATGAATGCACAGAAAAAGTTACAAGTGAATAGCTATATCAGGAATATATCTCATATAGTGTAGGTGTATGATAATACATTGTATGGTAATTACTGTTATCAAGTATTCATTTCATTTTATTTGTATGGTAGAGAAAGATTAATCATAGATTATTGATATTGAATATGTTTAAGTACTGATCCATGTAACTACAATTCCATCAAACTGATCTGTGAAACCAAAAATTGCCTCTTTGTTACACCACAAGACCAGTGATAGAAGAACTTTCATAATATCTACAAATTTTAAAGCTAATTACTATTACATTTTGAATATATGATGTACACAGGGAAAATCACAAAATTTTTTAACATATGTATTAAATCATATATATACATATGTTTTGGACTAATATGGAAATAGGCGTTTTTTGTTCAAATAAAACGCTGATATTTGTTTTGTTTTTTTAAATCGCATGAAAATCACCCTCTTTCAATGAAGTCCTAAGAAAATACCTATAAGTTCCATTTGATATTTATTAACATGTTAGAATTGTATTGTTTACTTGTTACCAATGTGTATGTTTTTAATGAATATAGTTTTTTCATGTTCCAGACAAACTTCAAAAATAAAGGACCATATTGTCTTCCCTGTGTTGTGGCTGAATGAGGTAAAGTGTGTTAAAAATAATCATTTGTTACTTAAACTCCAAATTTCTGATGATATTTGATTGGCTGATTAAAATGAAAATTAGTCATATTCACTTTTAAAAGACTCATATTAAAGTTGTACGTTAAATCAGAAGTCTACAAATGCCATGGATTAAGAAAACAACATTAGTTAAAGTTTACACTTTGTGAAACGAGGGGCAAGTCACCTCCTGTATGTATATTGCCTCAAAACCTCTAAATTTAGATGTCACACATTATTTTCACCCTAGAATCAAAATTTCTTACTTCTCAGATCATTTTTAAAAATTGGCAGGAAAATCGTTCCTGTTTTTTTACATAATTCTTTTTTGGCATGTTAAACTTTACCACTATACCAAATTTCAAGTTCCTAGTTTGTTTCTTAGACATAATATTGTTAGTTTAGTTCTAGTTTCATTTTCCTTTCAGGAATTTCCAATGGAAAGACCAATCTGCATTTTATTGTTTACTTCCAGGATCTAGAAACACTGCATTATAATAAAAAAAATTCTATTTCACACTGTAGAAATAGATATTAGTCATTTTTTTTTCAGTAGATATCAGTCATTTTTTATCAGTACTTTTACATGAAATGATATTGTGCTTGTAATACTGAACTCATCTCCCTGTAAGTAACAAATCTATGATTTTGAATGGTAGACTAGTACCCATTCTCGTGAAACCAAGGAGTCACATGACGGTACTTACATACCCTGTTGCAATGTTCTATATTTTGACTTTTTCCTTATTTGGCAGCAATTTCAAAATGGCCCCTTTTTTCAAAGTTTTGAAAACTTTCGGTATAACTTGAGATGGTACCAGATATATGTGCAAAGTTTCAGAGAATTTGTCCAGATAAGAACATTGATAGGAAGATGGAAGATGACAGGAAAAAAATTATAATAATAATAATAAACAATAAGTCTCAAAACAATAACACTTCATTGTCAGTTACTTTATTAAGAATTTACAGTTATTAGATGAAAAAGCCTGTTTGTCTGCAATACTTAAGAAAAATATTTATCTCCTAAACTTTTGTTTGAAACCCCATCATCTTTCATGTTTTTTTCATGAACCTTGATTTAATTTCAAAACATATTTTTAAAATTGTCATGGTTCTCAACAAGATTTTTGCACATTTTGTCAAAAATTTCTTTCAAAATTTTCAATTTTGACAAAAAAATTGAATTGACATAAATTAATTGAAATGGAAAGTTCAGGTCATTTGTCAAAACACAAAAAAAAAACAATGAACACTTCTGACAGCATTGCTATAAAAGTTACTTGTATCATATATTTCACAAGATAACTTTTCTCACGTCAATTTTCCTTTGACAGAATACATACATACAGGTTAAGTTTTGTTTCAAATGGAAGAAAATGTGTACATAAAAGACACAAAGTAAAATTGATGAATATGATATATTTTGTATTTGTGTATTTCAGAGTGCAGTGATAGATGAGAAGTCTGCTAAGGATTTCAAATCAGCAGTGCAGACCCCTATCCATGTGACACAAGCTGTTCAGTATGGACTGATAGTTTTAGGGATATTGATGTTGTTAGCAGCTATTGGATGTTTCATCAGAATTAAATATAGTCGAACGGTATGGCAGTTCTTTTTTTTTTTCAGAATAAGGGTAAAGATACTCTGGTCAGACTGACCTTCATGATACAGAGACAAAGATTAGACCAGGAACACAAAAAACACCACAAATAACACTTGTTTACTGTAAGATTATACAAAGAAACTAAAGAAGAAATGAACAAACCAGACTTCACTACAAGTTGGAATTTTGAACCAGGTACTCCAATAGTCCAAATGCCCTCTGTTTTTTCTAGAAACACAGGTTTGCTAAGAGCAGGTCACTATAAAATCACTAGAAGTTTTATTTTTCCAAACCTTCACAAAACAAATAATCTTCAACACTTGTTTCATTTTTCTTGTGTAACATGATTTAAATGTGTATTGAAATCGGGATCATCAAATGAATTTTTACTAAAATACTTTTTTATTTATAAAACTATACCTATACTTGTACATGAACAATAGTAGAGAGTTTAAAAAGTAAAACAATATCACCTTTTGTGATTTAATCAGATGAAAATCTATGTAAACCTTATCTTAAAGTCACCTTTAAATCACATTGGAGCTCCAGATGTGTGGAGAAAGTTAAGGAATATCAGTTAGAATGGTAAAAAAGCCCATTTATGTTTTTAATATATTTGCACATACATTAAATGCTGGAGTGACCAATTCTTTCTTGACCACTGATTTAATAATGAGATGCAGAATGTTAAGATTTGTCCATTAATTTGAATTACCAAATTAAAACCTTCTATAAAAAGGTACTTCTGTTTGGCTTTCAAAAACTCTGTCAATAAAAAAAAATATTTGTTTCCTGTATATAGAAACAGGAATACTTCTTATTCCACTATATGTCAGCTACATGACAATACAAATATGATATAAAGCCTATTTGATAAAATATATGGTAAAATAAAAATGGTGTATTCAAAAACAAGAACAACCTAAGGTAAATGTGTATTCCTGCCAATCTAAAAATGTGTGGGTCATCACCCTAACCAAAGAAACAGGATGGTAGTTCATAATGTCTTATGTATTCTTTCAACTATTAGTTTAGTTATACCATTATTTATCATTAAATTGTGTTGATCTCACCCTCAGACACACACACACAAACACATACATGTAAGATAATATTAGCTGGAAGCCTTGTCTATATTTTCTTTGTTTTTTTTTTTTAAAGAAGACTATGTTATTGTGAAAGTCACAAATTTCTGAACTAATTTGTTTAATGTTCATGAAATTAAAATTGAAAAAACAAAATTTCCTTATCTTAACAAATCAATCCCAATTTATTATTTATGTACTAGGGAATTTGAATTTCCCATGCCACCGTGTTTGGTTGAACTGTGACGTCACAAAGTCGGTTTGTAAAGTGAAAGTAAATAGGTAATTGGTTACAATGTCTGAAGAAAGTTCAAATTTAGGACTTTTCCCCTATAATTTTAACCCATAATATACAGAAAAAGAGATTGAGACACAATGTGTAAGCAGATACCAGACAACATTGTCGAACAATGGGATTTGCAGCTAGAAAAAGTATGTCCATGGAAAATCTAGTGGCTACTTCCGAAGAGTGTTTGTATCGCCAGTTGACAAACTTTTTGAATATTTCTCTTTTACCATTGGTGAAATTGTAAGTTTGACAAGACAGCATGTTTTGGTGATTTAAAAAACAGAATCGTAGAAATATTTACGGAATATTCTTTGATTACATATTAATATGGAGTACTAGTATCAGTACCAAACCGACTTCAAGTGACGTCAAGAGCTAATCGGAAGCTATCAGTAAAAATCAATGAAGTCTGCTTATGATTTCCTTCCAAAAGAAGAGGTCTGCAAGATGGCTATCCACATATATTTCAAATTTTTAATTTTGCATAGCCTTGTGCATTTTACAAAAGGGTATTTTGAATTAAAGGTTTATTTATTTTTGCTTACATGGATATGATTTTTCATAAGAGCCTAACAATACAAAGGTGGTCTTTCCCTTTAATTGGAACATCTTATTTTGATTTATTGGGTGACATTTGGAACGAGGGGTTCTTTTGGGTGACATTTGGAATGAGGGATTCTTTTGGTTGACAAATATTAATATTTAACTCCATGGTGAATCATTTTTTAGAGTTGATAAAATTAGTGGGTGAAAACTGACCTACCAAAACTGTGTTGGGTGGAAGGTATGCATTTGAAACGAAAAAGAATATTTATAACGTGTATAAACATTTTAAAAGTATGTTGTTATCAATTCTATATCAGAGTTGATAGTTCGCTATTCAAATATGTTGACAATTTTTGGTCTTTGTCTCTGGATTGCGTTCTTTTGATTTCTGCTAGAATATTGGTTTCCTTGACAGAAAAGATTTATAATGTAATAAAAGAATTGTTTTGCCTTTTCTTTGGAGAGAGCTAGGGCTAATGGTAACATTTCTCAACTTATTTACTTAGGATGCATTATATTGATGAAACACCAGGGACGTCCTATATATGTAGGATGTAAAATCAGAACTATGAATAGCTAAGATATATTCTGACAACTTGAAATTTGTTGACACGGAAGTAGACGATTGTGTTAGTGTGGAGGCACTGATTTGTCTTTTAATACATAGATGGATACAGTTTTATATTTGTTATTTAATTGAATAATAATTTTGAAATTATTGGCTGTGAAAGTCTCACACATTCTCCTCACCAAATGAGGCTTTGCCCATAGAGATATGTGGGTAGAAATAAAGACCAAAAAACCCTGGAAGTATGCATGTTTTAAAGTCTTTTCTGGTCTTTATTTCTACCCACCCAGGCAACATGGCAGTGCACCATAAAGAATGAGCTCTGCCCATCACAGGCATAGCCTAAAATCATATTATCTATATAGATTTGCCATTCGTACATGTAAACAAACTTATTCTACATTCAAATGATCTGTTTGGCCTGCTTGAATAAATTTTCAACTTTATTTTATATTTACAGCAGTATGAAGAGCTGGTAACCGTTGTTGATGAAAACAGAGATCCAGCTTATGGTCCTATTCAGTAGTATGGTGTAATCATGACTTAAGACAGCAAAGCACTTTCACAGCTTTTGAGTGACTTGTTTTGAAGGTCTGCCTATGCAATACTCGCCTCTGTGATAGCAATGTTGTTTGCCTTTTTTTTCATTTTTAATGACAAATTACTTGACTTATGACTTATTTATGACTGGAAATTTTTTTTAAATATAATTCATTGTTTGACTTGAATGTATTGATTATATATTTCAATAGAAATGGTGAACTTTTTTATGCTATTCTGGTTATAAATATAAGTTTTAATTATAATTGCCATTAGTCTACAGTGCAAAAATTCTATTATTTAGCTTTCATTTTAAAGCTGGGGTAAAAGTTAGAACTTTAGAATTTCAAGCTGGTAACCCAGACCAAATTTTTGTTGAAAAATGCTATATGTTCAACTAAATTTTCAGCAATAGTTTTGTAACCCAACTCAAAATCTAGTAGTCATGGAGTACTGGACTACTGCTAATTTTTATCCCTGTAATAAATAAATAATTTTTAAGGAATATGTTATAAGAAAAATATTTGTTATTCCTGGAATCAGAAAATGTGTTTATTATCTGTTTGATGTAAACTTGATGTTAATTTTGTTACTGTGTATGTATATTATTTAATAATACACCCTTTTTACATGTCTTTAATGGTCCTTGGTGCATGCAATATGAACACTAGACATTCCTCAAAAAATTGTATAAACTAATATTATGGTTATGTGCCTTCCAAAACTTTTTTTCATATTCCTGCTCTTACAGAGGGGAATATACTGTTTCATCAACATCTATCAGTTTGTTACATTATTATTTTTATCAGTTTTTCTGCAAATTAATTGTTACAGTTACTTGATGTATTGACACCATCTTTATGTAAGTGTACTGTATTGACTATTGTTAATTATAAATAATGATTTTATTTCCTGCTTGGGCTTGACAACAACTTCATGTTTAAAGACACTATTTATATTTTTATCATTTACTAATGTTAGGTTGTATGGTACCATTACTAATAGGCATTGCTTGCAGGTTTCTCAGTATCTGTAAACTATGAAGGCATTTACATGAGAAAATAAAAGGAACGGACTTCTGTGCAGACATACAGACACCTAATGGCATTAACTGAATTTATTTTTTCTAAAAATATTTGCTCAACCCATACCATGATGTATATTGTCAAGCCATATAATTTTGTATTCTAAATTGTATTTGTAATGTTTATTCTATGGTGTTCTGATAGAATTTAGCAACAAAAGATATTTAAGATTTTTAAACCCTAAATATTGTTTATTTCCAGGCCTTGAGTATTTTGGCTTATTACTTGATATTGGGGATGGAATGATGAAATATACAGTAAACTGTACCCAATATAAGGAAACATTAATTATTACTTAAAATATAATATTCAAATGATTTTTATTGGAATTCTACCTGCAGTTAAATTGAGCAAATAAATTTAATAATGGTATTCTCACGAATTCCACTTGAAGACAATTTCACATAAAATTGATAAACATAAAATTCATGTTGAACTAGTGTGAGGTAAAAGAGGAGCCAGAATTTTATTTATTTCACATGAACTGTTTTTGCCTCTAATTAAATCATCTTGTATAGTTGTAGAATTATGCTGAATACGCCTTCCCAAAATGAAGTTTTATGTTTTTATGCTGTATATAAACCATTTGTCCATGTTGACATGTGAAACATGTTTTAGATTTCAGCTTTTCATTCAGTGCTTCTTCAGACTTAAGTACTTATTTTGAAATATTCATTATAATACTATCTTCATTTGGTCTTCAATACTTTGACATTTTTAATTATGTATAATGTGGAAACCTTCTGTCAAAGAATTATTTTTCCTGGAATTCAAACTTTTGTAGTACAATTTCAAATTCAAAACAAGCATAAATTGTATAGAAAACTTTATGATGCTCTGATGAAATAAAAAAAAATGTTATCAGATCATGAAATTTGATACCCAGGAATAAAAGTAGTTTCATGGTTCCTTCACAGTATCTGACCCATCTCATCTCCAGGCCATACAACTTTATTGGATAAAAGATGTTGATATATATGTTCAACAGTTAGAGAAAAATGGTTATATCAATTTAAGATGAGACATAAATATGTCCACACTAGATAAAAAATATACTGAGGTTCTAAATAAGACAGGTAGCATTGTTTATACATATACGTGTTATAAGACAGGTAGCATTGTTTATATATGTACGTGTTATAAGACAGGTATCATTGTTTATACATGTACATGTTATATAATCCTTTCTTTATTGTATAATATGTTTAGTACTATTCAGAAATGTATATCAAATTATGAAAAAAAATGCTTCTTTAAATTCATTTATCAGTATTCAATTACTATTTAATGTATTCATTAATGCTTTGTGATTAGCTTTGCTGAGCCACAGTTTTGAATTTTGATTAATATCTCATAGTTGTCAATTTTGGATCTATGAAGAAGATACTGAAATTTAAAAAAATAACGGATAAATATTACCAGCTTTGCCTATAATTTATACAATAAGAGCTCACATGAATTAGAATTTCTAACATAACTGAGGTGAACTTTTTCTCCCAAAATTGACAATTTTAATTAAAGTAACAATTTTGTATTAATACTCATGTAAATTCACAGTAGTTTTAACATTAAATAACATGAAAAGTCATAATAAAAGTTACCAATAGATATTAACTGAAAATGAGTATGATATTTAATTACATACATTACTGTTTCATATAGGGTATATTAGCTGAAAATAACCATGATATTTGGATAAAGATACATAATTGTGTTTTGTATAAAGTGGATCTTGTTTGGTAATGTTGCACCTTGAATATACCTTCACAGCACTATTTATAATTTATCATTATAATAATATGGAAATGTTAGGGCACAAAACTTTAATAGGACAAAAATAAAAGTGCTGTCTTAGAATTGGATACTACAATAAAGTGCTATGGGTTATTTGAAGACTATAGGTTGATTGTTATGAATAAAAGTGTAAAATGGTATGAAATAATTAATTTAGCATCTCATTTGAGTTCATATTATGCCCATTTTTTTAACATGATTTATATAATTTGCAGTTTGTTTGGTTTGTTTTCTAAATACCATAAAAGTCCTCTAGATGTATGTACTTATATTATGACACACACAGGTGCCTTTGTCTTTTTTGATGATTTGATGAGGAGGGAGAAAATTGATTGAAGACTTTCTTGAATTACTGACAAACATGATTGTTAGTAGAAAACAAAACATTTTTATGCACAAAGTGCTCCAATTCTTTCAGTGAAGAAGGACTTTATGTGTTTTGTGTGAACTTATTGTGCAATAAAGTGCTTTTTATTTATGTATTGTATTACCACTTTGTGTAGCAGATCAGTCGTTAGATTACAATTCTATTGATCACACTTAATGATAAGAAGTTAATGGTATATGGCTACCTCATTCTAAATATTTCTTTAGACATAATAATATCAGTTTAACAATCAAATGTATCGAATGATCAAAACCACAAGGAATCAAACTTAAAAAAAAACTGGTGAATGCAGAAACTAAATCTTTTTTAGGCATTCCCTTTCTTTGACAAAAATCAAGTGGCAGTGTTTAATTAATTCGGGCTATAGTTTAATCTAACAGTGGCTTTTATAGGTTAAAAAGAAATTTTACAATCTTTTACATGACCCTGCTTGATACATTAATATTTAACATATAAACTCAAGTCTCAGACTCAAGTACAGACCCATTTAAGAATCAACCAGACCTTAAAATAACATTGAAGCACCAATGAATTATTTGCATACTTTTTTAAAATGCACAAAACAATAGCCATATTCTCAATATAGAATGGTGAAAAAAGATACATTTTACAATTTGTTGAAGTATATTCAATGCAAAATTGACATTTTATTATTCCATGTAAAACGAGTAAAAATTTCATCTATATGTTAAACACAGAGACTTACGATATTTTGTCAGTATTTAATCAATATGTAGACTATTATCAGGTTTCTGTACACATCTTATGTATTATTGAAACATATGTGTATCTTCATTTTAGTTTTATTGGAATTGAGACGAGTAACTGCAATGTGTCTAATTGCACTAGTACCCGGTGTCATTAAAAAATCTCAAATCCTCAACTCAGTTTCAACCAATTAAATTTCTTGAAATTGAAGATTGGAGGAAAATCTCAGGTTTGGAACTTGAGAAGTTTTTTGATGAAACTCAAGCATGCTCCAAGACCCCTATTCTACATCAATTATATGCTGTTAAAGAGTTTTACTTGTCTTACGTGAATAGCTACTTCTCTTCGTCTATTGATAGAGTAATCAAGGGAACCAAGGTTATAGCGGTAATCAAAAGAATGCAATCCAGGGACAAAGACCAGACATGGAAAACAGACATACGCAACAAAGAACATAAAGTAACTAAAATCATACGTACAAAGTAACAAAAACAAATGAGCAACTCGGACACAACTAAAAACTGGGAGCATGGACCAGGTGCACCGGTAGGATAAGCGTCCTCTGCTTTTCTAGAAACACTCGCCGAGTTGCTCATAAAAAAGTCAAGTCCGTGTTTAGACGAACGAGGAAAGGAAAACTATGACACGTTGAACAAATCAGTTTTCATGGTGCAGATGGATACACCGTAACGATTCATGATGACGATCATAAACCTTCTGTAGTGATGACTTTAATCTTGTAGCAACATAAACATGTTCCAGAAGCCTAATTGTAAGTAGTTTAGCACGATACAAAAAGTCTGCAAAGTGACGGCAAGCTCTGGCATAATGTACGAGTTGTGATATGAACACTCCATATAACTGAATTGTTTATTTGATTTGAAGTCCTTCATGTAACCCAATTCTCAATACATGTAGTGTATTAATTCTATTTTAGAATATCCAAATTGCTTAGATTTGTACAAGTCTAATAAGATATTAGGTAGAAGTTTTAGGTCAAAGGTTGACATACAGACGATGTGTTGATTTTGATTCTCTAGAGAATAACGAAATGTGAGACTTAGAATATTTTGCTGGGAAAGCAATATCAACCTTCTAAGGCAAACATTGATTATTCAATATAAAAAATGCATGTTCTTAAATATTCATACTCCCATAAGTGTATACATACACAGTTTGACTGTTCAAGGTTTTCTTTTCTAATCCTTCTATCATATATGGCATTGAACCCGACCTGTTTTAATGTATATTGGTATATTATACATTTCAAAAGGTGTTATCCTGGTTTGCCCACTTTTAATTACAGGTATAATCAAACATTGTTTAATTGGGATATGTTTTTTCAAAGATTAAAGTTTGTACCTGAAATATACCTGTATTTTACCTGTAAAGAATTCTATAATTTGTTATTGAATTTAGTGAATTATGCATATTTTAACAATAAATCAACAACAAAACAACTTGAAACAATATGCTTAATTTTAACAACAAAATTTGTAAAACTTATACAATTTTGACGAAATACTTTACAAATTTGCTAAAATATGTATGATTTTGAGAAATATTTAAAACAAGTTTAACAAAATATGCTTAATTTTGAATAAAACTTATACAATTTTGACAAAAAAAACTTACAAAATTTGCTAAAATATGTTTAATTTTGGTGAAATATCTTTAACTTGTTTAATAAAACTTGCTTCATTTCTAATTTAACTAATACAATTTAGTTAATTTTCTTTATTGTTTAACTGCGTAATCATTACTCATTTTATAGTTTTAAATGAATTAATTGATAATCTGAAGAATGAAATTTTTCAGTATCCAAGCTTATAAGTGACATAATGTGAACAGTATTCTGCATCCAAGCTAGGATTTTTATATTTCATCCACCAAAGCTGTGCCATTGAAGCAGGCCTTGCCAGCTTATCCAAGCTGTTAACTGTATCTATTTTAACTCTTCTCACAAATTAAAAGCATTGTAAATAAAAAGCTGTTTTAGTTTTGAATCATTCAAACCATGCATGGTAAACGCTCAACTTCAAGCAGTTCAGTACGTCCAGAACAAGTTTCGCAGAGAAAGTTTGGTCCTAGGATGTCACCGTTTCAGAGTAGAACAGACGAAATGACATTGTTTACTGGAGATGTAATTTTCCAGCCTGTCCAGCAACAGTTAATACGCATGAGGGTCACTCAGTCCAATTTGGTCAACCACAAAACCCCCCACAGCCAACCAACCTAAGATAGAGGTGATGAAAGTGATGCAGACATTGAAACAACGAGCCAAGATAGAGGTTACTCCAAAATCATCCATCTACGAGGAGGAACTCATCAAACTCCGTACTCCAGAATTGAACGACGACACCATGCAGATTATTGAGAAGCTACCAACATACTACTCCTGCAAGACAGCACTCTACCACCTGAGATCACTCAACATAGCAGGCCTACCCAAAACAACTACCGACATTAACCTACCAGAAATGGTGCCTTACTACTGCTGGAAACCAGTTCCTTCCACTTTCTGATGACGTCTACCCACCCATGTTGATTTTCTCTACTATCAACAACCTAACTAACCAAGCTGATGCCAACACAATCTTCTGCGACGGCACATTATACGTATGTCCATAAATGTTCCATCAGCTGTAGACAATGGTAGACGGTTCCATGTACCCACTTGTATTTGCTTTGCTACCTGGAAAAGACTAGATCATCTACATACGTTTCTTTAGCCAGATTCGACACATCTCTCAACAACACCAGTTACAACTCCATCCAGACACCGTATTCATCGACAACGAGACAGCAACCAACAATGCAACACACACCGTCTACCCTGGGGTTATCGTTAAAGGCTGCTTCTTCCACTTTACACAATGTATTTAGCTAAAGACACAGAAATGCAGACTTCAGACATACCATACTACAAAGAGAACAACAATAGCTTGTACGACGAGCAGCAGTCCTACCACTTGTACCACAACACCTAGTTGAAGACGTATGGCTCAACGCACTTGAAGACATCGGAGAAGCTGCCAACGTACACGACACAACATCATTCACCGATTATGTGTCAGAGTTTTGGGTTGAAGGGCGCCGTTTCTTATAGAACCACTACCAGACCGAGGGACCCCGCACCAACAACCATCTGGAAGGCTTGCACAAGATCAAGAAGATAGTTTAGCATGCCCACCCAAACATCTACAAGATCATAGAGGTACGTACTACAGAAGACCCAGGCAGTTACAGAATGCACCATCATCCAGTACACCCACCAAAACACGCAGATACAGAGTAATAGACAACTGACTTCAGCTACTCAGACAGTTACCAGCAAGGACTCATGCATCATCATGGTAGACTACGCCGACGCAGCATCCTATCTACTTCACTTGGACTACAAGACTGATTTCTAATTGTAAATATTGTATTTTGAAATATGAATCAAGAGTGCTTATTTAAATATATTTTGTGATGAAATATGCATAATTTGTAAATTCATCGTTTTGTGGTATGTATAGTGCTTCATAAATTTTGTTTTAAACATAATGTGTCTTAAATTGTGTTTAAATAAGACAAAATAATTCATATGTGCTATGATTGTCTGATGTAATAGTTAGTTACTTTTCAATATTGTTATATTTATTGTTCAAATTAATTGTAAGACTATACAATCTTATGGTCATTAAACCTATATCTTTTTAATGTATTTAACTATCTGATATTTGGTGTAATTAAATGTGGGCAAACCAGGATTAAACCTTTCAAAAAGCAATAAAACCTCGTTTAAATTTAAAAACCGTCTTCTATAAAGGAGAACTGGTTTTTATACATTGTAAAACAATATATATATTTTCCAAAGTATCCATGTATATTTGGACTTTTTTTTAAAGTCTTTGACCATTTTCCCTTGAGTGCGACAGCAAGATATAATTGTTGATTTCAAGCACAACCTGAACACATGTACCAATCATTTGTATGGCCAGTAACTGGTAGTATGGTTATTATCAATTCATCCTTGATAATCATTTGATAAAATGACAACGTATATTTAGTATTAATCATGTGTTCGTTTGATAAATTTATCATTATAAACAATATGAGTTTATTACAAAATGAGAATTACTTGAACTTTAATTTGAAATCATGATTGTTTTAACGGCAAATAAATTAGTTGCCTGTTTTATGACAGGAATTCTATTTATTCTTGTTGGTGGAATTCTTGCAATATTATTCGGTGAAGTAATTCCAAGACAAATACAAAAGGTATGGTAAATAGTTGACCCCCTTATTGCACTATTACATAAGGCGCAATTTCAATATATTTTCATAATGCAATTTAAAGCTGAAATGGCAATATAATCAAGATAATAAATTGCGGACTTTTAAGCGTTTATTACAAAATAAAGTTTTTTTCTATGACAAGTTTTTCCAGTATTTTAAATGAGAATTTCTCCTTTAATTGTGGAATTTATTGTGCCCTTACAGGATAATTGTTGCTGTCTGAAACTAAAACAAAGACAATTTTAAAACACCTAGAAATGAAATTATTTGCATAATCATTGGTCAGTACCATGTGCTTTATATACGATATCCATACAGTTAATTAATTATTCATTAGTAGTGAATGTGTATGTTTTGTTTAAGAAAAAAGCATTCCAAAACTTCAATAATTTATCAGAATCTATTATCTTACTTATTTATCTGTTATCCTATGTCATGTATTGTATTTGTAGGAAGTAACATTAAATAAAGGCTCGAAGATTTACGATGACTGGGTGGAGAACGCAGTCACTACATATTTCCAGGTTTGGGTCTTTGACATTCAGAATGCAGAAGAGGTGTTGAAAAGGGGTGAAAAACCATTCTTACAGGAAAAAGGACCATACACATATATGTAAGCATTCATTCTTGATTGTTAAGTAAAATTGTAGTTAAATTCAGTTCTTTAACATATGCTTAAACTTCTTAAGGGACGGAGCTGTATATCATCAAGTAACGACTTTGCTGTGGTTGGTGTCTAAACCAACGGCTTTGAAAAACGCTGTGTGTCTGCGTTAGAAGTCTTACAAACATTTCCAAACTACATGTATCATTTTTGATCATGATTTATCAACATGTCAGCTTCATTTAAAGTATCCTTGGCCGTTGTATGTATTCTATCAAATACAAATGGCCGTAATTTTATAATACTGGTGACTGGTAATCATCTAAGTTCTTATGAAAAAAAAACAATAATTCAGTCCAAATAATATTTAATTGAAAATTTCCCTTTAAGCATTTTATTCTATATTTCATAACTACATTTTGGAAAGTCTAATCAGTATGCTAAATATTTTTTTTTGTGTTCTCTGTGGTTTTTTTGTGTGAATTTGTCTGTGTGTTTTTTGTTTTTGTTTTTTATGCTTTGTTTTTTTTTTTTGTTTTTATTTGTTTTGTTTTGTTTTTGTTTTTGTTTTTGTTTTTGTTTTGTTCTATTTTTCATGTTCAAACCAGAGTTTTGTGCAAGAAATCTCATCATTGAAAAATCAATATTCCTACTTTTTCCATTATTCATAACTTTGCATTTATAATAGAGAATACAGAAAGAAGTATAACATAACGTACAATGAAAACAAAACAGTATCATACAGGGAATTGCAGTATTATGTGTTTGATGAGGAAACATCAGTTGGAAAGGAGACAGATCTCATTACTTCCGCAAATGTCGTCATGATGGTAATATTGTATAATTCAACAATGATAGGGATTCAAATTTTAAGTTAATGAGCAAGAATTATTTTTATTAACGCAGTTTTTTTAATGGTTATACATTTTTAAGCTATAAACTGAATTAGTGCGGTAGAAAAGGATAGACAGTTAACTACAACATCTCTTGCATAGTGTCTTTTTATTTCAATGTTGTGTTTTGATTGTATTGCGTTTTAGCTTTTCATAATTGTTCTAAAATTATCTAATCAATTTATTTTCAAGGCAAATTAATTTTTAAACTGGATTCTTCTCTGTTGTGCATCTCAACTCAAGGATATGCTTTATATTAATACAAATTCACCTCAACAGACGTTTTTATTATAGGCTTAATGTAATTTACATTTCATTTTTATTAAGTATAATTTTATCTGTACGTCGAGATTTGAACATTCAGCTACGTAATGAAGTCATGTGAAATAGACGTTTATATTAACCTAAAACACTTTCTAGCCCTAACTACATATTCAAATTACTTGTAATCACATGTTTTTAAGTATTTTGTCTACTTGCTTAAAAGGTTATTATCCATTATTCATCTTGTTTTATCTCAGATTTTGTTTTGTTTTTTGTTTTCTTCTTGTGGCTTGATTAGTTTGTTAAGCTTAGTTTTTTCTCTCATTTTTATTTTGTTTGTTTGTTTGATTTTGTTTGCTTGTTTTTTTTGTTTTTGTTTTTTTTTTCGTTTTTGTTTTTGTTTTTTTTTTTCATTCTTTTTATTATTTCACTGTTTTTAGTTTTATGTCATTGTTTTGCTTTTTGTTTCATTTTTAATTTTTTGTGAACTTGAATTTTATTACACCAAAACCTGAACTATAAAAAAGATAAAGTTAGTCTGTTCAATCAAAATTCGTTTAAATTACAGAAAGGCAATTGTAAAGATATTTCGAAAAAAGTGTCATTTTAAAAATTGACTGTGTACGTGAATCATTTATTTGATTGTGGCTTTATTTTACTTTCCTCTCGACTTAAGAAACACTGATTTTATCGTAAAAAGAAGTATAAAATACATATAATCAATGCATCTTAATTCTTAATTGAGTTATTGAAACGATTTCGGTATGAAAATCCCGAGCAGAAAAATTAAAGTCCTAAATGCAAAGTAAAATATGAATCTCTTCTATCTATTTTCAGACAGTTGCTGAACTTATAAAATATGAATATTCATACATACGAGAGTTAGCAGACCTCTTACTAGATGCTGCAGACGACAATAAATTGTTCTACAAGTACACCGTATCACAACTTTTGTGGGGATACGATGATCCACTTTTAAGCAAGGTCAACTCGATTCTTACAAAAGTTGGGGAAAAAACAATAGATCCGAAAATAGGTCTATTTTACGGGGTAAGACAAGTTGCTGACTTCATGTCGTTTTTGTTCGCCCAATTTAAATTTGATCAATTATTTTGCGTCATAATTAAATAAAATGCATATTCCAATGTTTATTATCAGAGGTAGACGTAGAAAATAATAGCAGTGATAGGACCTACACTGCTACCACTTTCTCCAAAGAAGAGATTGTGGAAAACCATAAATCTGTGCTATCGTCTTTTGGTCTCTCTACCAAGGACGATAATTGTGATTTACCGTCTATGTACTGGATTCCTAAACTTCACAAGAATCCATACAAACAACGTTTCATAGCTGGATTTGCAAAATGTACCACCAAACCTCTTTCAAAACTTTTAACTTCTATACTCACAACTGTCAAAGAGGGTCTACAGTCCTACAACAACACTTGTTACTCCCGTAGTGGTATTAATTCAATGTGGATCCTGAAAAATTCGAAAGATCTTTTGGAGACAATCAGTTCAAGACTATTATCTGAATATAATAGCATTAAAACCTATGATTTTTCAACACTGTATACTTCTATTCCCCATACTCAGTTAAAATCCCGACTTAAAAACATTATACATCGTTGTTTTTCCAAAAAAGATGGTACACCTAGATACAAATATATAGTTCTTGGTAGAGATTCCTCATACTTTGTAAGAAATAATTCCAAATCATCTTCCAAATATACAGAGGAAGATGTTTACAAAATGCTTGAATTTTTAATCGATAACATATTTGTCCAGTGTGGTGGACGTGTTTTTCAACAAACGGTCGGCATTCAAATGGGAACAAATTGTGCTCCTTTACTTGCTGACCTATTCCTTCACTCTTATGAGGCTGACTTTATAGCTGATCTGATCAGAAAGAAAGAATATCGTTTGGCTAGATCCTTCAATCTCAGTTTCCGCTATATAGATGACGTATTATCTTTAAACAATCCTAATTTCGGGGATTTGATACATCGCATCTACCCAAAAGAACTTGAGATAAAGGATACTACAGACACTGTGAAGTCAGCCTCATATCTTGACCTACACTTAGAAATCGGTGGTAAAGGAAAACTATTCACCAAACTTTACGACAAACGTGATGTCTTTTCATTCAGAATTGTTGTAACTTTCCTTTCATCTGTGGCAACATTCCTTCGGCTCCTGCGTATGGAGTGTTCATATACGTTATGCCAGAGCTTGCCGAAACTACGCAGACTTTTTGTATCGAGCTAGAACTCTAACAATGTCTGGTCTTTGTCCCTGAATTACATTCTTTTGATTACCGCTATAACCTTGGTTCCCTTGATTACTCTTTTATATCATAAATATCCAAATAAAAGCTGTACTTGATGCAAACCCTCTGCAAAAATTCCGTTATAAATCTTAAAATCCATCCATCCAAGCCTATTTTATAATGAAATATTCAAAAACGTTCTACGGAATCAAACGGGGATTCTTACCTGAAATTTTTACTCCCTTTTCACAATCAAAATATTGCAATATATTTATAGCATTATCATGACGTTGCAATATTTTACTGCTGGGCATTGATATGAATATAGAGAAGAAAAATGATGTACCTCACTTTAAAACGGAAGATTCATTCTTTCCTTCTTCCATTCTACTGCTTCTGTCTGCATCTTTTTTGCTACAAATTTATCTGCAACTACTTACTTGAGTCTAAATATTTTGATAGAAGATTTATAAAGGTGTTGTGCCATATCGTAAAATTCGATATTATACTCAAGTGACATTAGCTCACTACATGTTTATCAACGTGTATATAGTTATGAACTTATGGTTAAAATGCAATTTATTGCCGACTTTTTATGCTACTACTTATCATAGTCACTTGATGTTTTGACATAAGTTTTACGATTATGCCATATCGTAGTACAAATGTATTTGGTTTCAGACTTGAACAACATCAACGTTTTGTTTGACAGAAGCCTGATATTGGTAAGATTTGGTTTAAGCCTCAATCTTTATCAACTTTATATATTGACCATATTGCTTTTAGTTTGGAAACGCGTTGAATCCTTCAGTAAACTTGGCTTATGGTTATATTTTTTTATCTTACTTTGTATCTGTACTGGAGATGAGAAACTTCATGACTTTTGTTTCTAATTGTAGAAAAATAATTCTAACGATGGACTGTATTCAGTATTTACAGAGAAAGCTAAACTAGGTGATATTAGCCGATGGAACGGAGTAACGTAGGTACACCATCTTCTGTATATGATATTTTTAAAGACATTTCCGCATTTTTAGCACGTGATTAATTGTTTATTTATTAGGCAAGTTTTCGGGGAATATATTTCATTGCTACATCCAGTTGTTTTGTCTTGTTCTGGCTAATTAATTGCAATTGTGTGTTGTTTGTGTGTGTTAGTTTAATCAACAAAAAAAAACAGAAACGAATCCTAAAGGTAACAAATATAATTACAAAACGTAAATGAACTTATCCTTTCAAATATTGTACGCGTCAGAATAGCTCTTTAAATAAGAGTATATTTCTTGAATTATCTCTAATTTACTTTTTCCATATGTTCCTTAATTTATTGTATCATTTAATGGCTTTTTTTACTTTGATTTTATAACTCGAATACATTTACTCGGCGGGTGTTTCCAGAAAAGCAAAGGACGCTTACCCTACCGGTGCACCTGGTCCATGCTCCAAGTCCGAGTTGCTCATTTACTTTTGTTACTTTGTATGTATGATTTTAGTTACTATATGTTCTTTGTTGTGTACGTCTGTTTCCCATGTCTGGTCTTTGTCCCTGGATTACATTCTTTTGATTACCGCTATAACCTTGGTTCCCTTGATTACTCTTTCATAAACTCAAAGAAGTCCCTAATATTTTGGCTTCATTCTATGCAGAGAGATGCCATATTGGACAACAGACGTGTGCCGTATGATAAATGGGACAGGTAAATGATAATTGTAAGGCATTTGAGCAATACCTTCTTGTCCTATTATGTCATTATATCCCTCTTTTTTCTTTTAAAATTCAGAAATAAGTTACTCACATAAACATCCATTTTGAAATTAAAAGTGATGATACAAGATTTGTTTTCCTTTTATAAAATTGTTTTGTTTGTTTTTCTTTTAATTTCTATTTCGGTTTGTTTTGTTGTTGCCAGTTTTTTATATATATATTTTTTGTTTGTTTTTAGTTTTGATTAGTTGTTGTTTTTATTTTGTTTTTGTTGTTTTGTTGTTGTTTAATTATCATACTGTCAACATAAACAATACAACTTTATACTTATATCTGTGTTTCTCCATCAAAAATCTGTTCTGTTGTGTTTTAATAGAGTCGTGCTCGTTATGTTTGCCTCAGAAGGGAAACTAAGAACATAGAATCGTTCGAATGATTTTTTTTCCAGAGGGTAGATTTTTTCACCCCGACGTTAAAATTAAAGATACTTTGTACGTCTTTGCGTCGGATCTGTTTAGGTAAGATAGTATATTAATACGATGAAACTAGAAGGCATTATATCTCTAATATTATAAAAAATTCATAAGAATTCATTGATTAACATATTGAGGACCAATATGACATTTTAGTAGTGTTTAGTTAATATCTTTGTTAAAAAGATTCTACTTCAGTTACTGTAAATGTATATATTCTATTAGACACATTGTGTTTATTTGCATTCTTGTTATAATGGAAATAAAAGATAAAATAAAAAAAATATTGATCATATGTAAACATGGTAATATAGTGCATATATGCTAGACATTACGTTATTTAAACATTAGTTGACACTTCCAAAAAAAGTTATAAATACGAAAATCAATAATCTAAGATCTTTATTTTAATCATGACGTTGTCAAGATAAGAGATTTGAAAAAAGACCATAAATTTACAAAATTTACATTATAATTCCGTAGTAACTAGCATTTTCATTTGTAATAATGTCAGTTCCAAATGACATAAATGAAGTTATGTCTACAATGAAATTCAGAACAAAAAATTAAATATTTTACTTATAAACTAAAATACTGTGAAAGTATTACAGTTCGTGGGGTACCAATTTTCGTGGTTTTCGTGGGTAGGCCAAACCACAAAATTTGGTTCCCAACGAAAAGCAGATTCCCATTGACGTGTATACTGAAAACTTCCAAACCACGAATTCAAGAATCCACGAACTTGTGTTTCTTCCCTGATCCACGAAAATTGGTATCAACGAATTAAAGTACTTTCACAGTAAACTATGTACCTGAAAGGAACCAACACATCATACGCGAGGAACAAACCTTTACGAACTAAAAAATAGGAAATTTATCACACAAAATAAAGATTGTGAAATACTATAGGAAAGAATATACAAGTAAACATTTATTTCAGGTCATTTTATCTCATATATCTTGGAAGGAAATCGCTTAAAGACATAGACCTATACAGCTTTGTAATACCAGACCAAGTATTCCAACTCACTCCAGAGAACCAGGGTTTCTGTACTCCTATTTACAGCTGTACACCTGCTGGCTTACTTAACATCACTTTGTACAGACAAAACGGTAGGACATTTTGATTGATAAATTCATACAGTACTTATCACAAATACCACGAAGATTTTGAGCCAAATTACATATGGCAATATTTAAATATGGTACGTATGGCATATCTAAAACAAAATCCGAACAGACGTGCTGAAGAAATACATTTGAACATATTGAACATACTCGTACAAGAAAATGTTCAATAATCCTCAATACAGCAAGGTCATGGGCTCGTTAGCTGATATGCTAAGGCAAACTACATCGTACTAACCCAATTTTCTTATGCAATTTAATTAATGTAGGGTGGAAATCAACCCGATTCCTATCACTGGTGTGGTAGTAATGTATGATTTATAACACATATGGATTGTATACAATTTTTCAGCTCCTATATATATGTCCCAACCTCATTTTTACGCTGGAGATCCTGATCTTATTGAAAGCGTCATCGGCCTACACCCTACTCCGATAGAACACCAAACTATACTAGATGTAGAACCCGTAAGTGTTAGATGTATACACCGATGGAATAAAAAAAAACAGTTAAGAGAAAATAAATAAAGGATTTCTGTACCCAGCAAATGTTAATATATATATATATATATTTCAAAATGTTAATTTTTACTCGATTATTTGATTGTTCATATGAAATATAATTATTTCACTGCAGTATGCAAACTGAGCTGTTGTGAATGTTTACTTCCAGCATTTTGCTTTAGATGACAGGCGTTGTTAATATAGACTTACTGCGACAGGCGTTGTTGATATAGACTTACTGTAACAGGCGTTGTTAATATAGACTTACTGTATTTTGTTTTAGATGACAGGCGTTGTGATGAACCTCAATAAAAGGTTACAGGTCAACGTCTTGTTACAGAATGTATCTAATATAAGGTTGGTATAAGTATCATTAGCTTTTATATTATAATAAAGCTTTCTTTATTTAAAAAAAAAGGTCGGATTAGAGTTTTGGGGTGGTGAGAAAGAAAAGACAATATGCATGATTCAGAAGTAATATTTGTATACTACAGTGCGTAATGTACTTAAAAAAATAACCTTAAAATATTAATTTTCTGATCGAGAATTTCAATGTTGAATTCATTTTAGATAATTGTTTTGAATTTTTATACTAGTTTCCTCTTGAATCCACAGAGAATCCGCACCTTTTACCAAAGGATTATACCTTCCAATGGCATGGATAAATGAGGTAGTATCCTAGCAGTTATCTTTTTATATTCTTATGAATTGCAAATATTTTCTATTAGTAAAATTTCATTCATTTCCACTACCACTTCCGAGTTTCTTTTCATTCATTTCCGCTACCACTTCAGAGTTTCTCTCATTTTCTACACATTGACTTTTATTATTTTATTTTTCGTCGGCGATCGACTTTCATTGTTCGAAATACAGTAGCCAAACCTGTTCAAACAAATAAGCCGGATATCTTTGGATATTCCATTATAATACAGGTTAATTGTTACATACAACAGCAAGCTTAAGGATTGAGTACTTGAACTTGTTTAAATAGTTTTAAACACACCTGCAAATGCTAAATAAATGGTTAGAATTAATGTTGAAAAAATATCCGCATATTACGATTTTTTTTTATATTCAGAGTGCAGGTTTGGACGATGCATCAGCAAACAAGTTTAAACAGGAAATTCTACAACAACTTAAGTTAGCTAAGGGACTAGAATATGCTTTAATGGTAGTTGGAGCTGTAGTGGCTGGATCCGTCCTAATATTTTCTCTCGCAAAATTCATTGTCAACTCGGTAAGTTTTTCAGAAAGCTAGGTACTGTGTATATATGGGTAACGTGTAAAAGCGGCTAAGTACTAAGTATATTAATTCATAATTTCATTTTTACCCACTCTTTTCCTGTTATTGCGGGTTTTTTTATCACCTAGTAAAATAAACTTTCTACTCATAGTCAAAGACTTCTTTTGCAAGAAGGGCCAGCAAGGTTATTTGAAAATTGGTTTAGCTGTTACAGTAATTTTGCTTTTTTTTTAGAATATAACATTGGTCGGGGATATATCGTAGTTATACCGCTGTTAGTAACTTAATATATAGAATCTTTCTCTGCGACAAACATATTTCTATCATCAATGAAATACAATAATCAACTGTTCGCAGAAAAGGTCTCTATCTATTTTTAAGTGGAAGAATTACATCACGAAAACTCAACTTAAACATTGTCTTACAACAGGCTGGCAATATTTGCATTGCATTATTTAAAAAAAATATCCACATGGGCAGTCCGTGGTAATATAATGATAAAATGAAGTTTCCATGATTTCTTTTTTTCGATAATAGTTTCTTCATATTTAATAAAAGATACAGCCTGTGTGTTGAACGAAATGGCGATCTCAATTGTGACGTCGGTAAAACCTTACGATAAGACTGCTATACGTCACATGTTTGAAGACCTGGTTAAAATCATGAAAATACCATTATTGTCAGCTGTAAGGGTCGAGGAATTATAAATTATAAACTTTTATATCAATTTAACTACACAGTTCCTCCAGCACTAAATTGTCATTATAATGCTCTTTACATAAACCAGTAATATGTTTGAATCTGAAACAAGCTTTACCTCGTGTGATAATGGCCTCAT
Organism: Perna viridis; assembly: GCA_037379345.1. NCBI lineage: Eukaryota > Metazoa > Mollusca > Bivalvia > Mytilida > Mytilidae > Perna > Perna viridis. Next base: position 5,392,470 of record CM074520.1, read on the forward strand.
GACAATTATCAAAACATACTGATGAATACCATATAACAATGTTTTGCCCATCAATAAAACTCTTCTAATAATACAATCATACCCCTGGTTGATATATTTTTGTTCTTTCTCATACAGGTCAAAGAAAAGAAAGACGTACATGAAGACTGTGGATCAGACAGCGAACGGGCCCATCTTATCAGGAACACACAAAGTCATACTAAATTTTACAAAGATAGCTACCAATAGATAAAACAATAAAAATATTTCAAACTACAATTCATTCCCTAGTAAATAGGTATATGATTAAATTAGGTCATGTTTTATGAAGCCTAATTAGCTCAAATAAATAGCACTATCACATACAAAAATCCATGTAACACAGAAATTACACGAAGTATCAAGTGTAACGAACAGAGAGACAGACGGGTAGAGTGGCTATTAGACCAGTTTTCACGTTGGTGACTTTGATCAAAAGTTCTATACATATGATTAATCTAGAGAATACAGATACCCATGTAATATTTTCTTCCATGTTTTCTTGTTAAAAGTGGCAAAACAATTGTTCTTGGTAAAATGCAAAAAGCACCAACATTTTACAACAACCGTTTTAATTTAGTTGATTGGCCCTATAAGAAATCATCTTAAATGTGGGACGTGAACAGACAAAATGACAGACAGTCATAAGGATAACAAGATACAATTTCCTTGCAAGTGGCACATCACCACCAGACTTTGTAAATTGATTCTCCTTCAGCTTATTTTCAGTTCATTCCCCTAGTTTAAGCTAATTGAAGGCCTTATAATAAGGGATATTTCAGCAATTGAAAGAATTTGGCTAAACCTAACATTTTGGAAATATATGCAATACACTACTGACCCCAATGTTCTATTTTTAGTAATGGTGGTCATGTTTTTCCACAGATCAAATATCCAACCATCTATGCAGGATACCCCAAGGAACATTCATACCAAGTTTGGTTCAAATTGGTCAAGTAGTGTCAGAGGAGAAGATTTTTTAAAGAAATAACATAAATAGCAAAAAAAATGTTAAAAAAGGGCGATAACTCCAATATGCCTGAACAGATTAAAATGAAAATTTGACCACAGATAGATCTCATCATTCTGAACACTTTTACCCAAGTCAAAATTTGGCTAAACCTAATGGTTTTGGAGATATATGCAAAAAACTACTGTATGACCCCCTAGCTTTGATTTTAGTAACAGCATCCATGTTTTTCCAATGATAAAAAATCCCCACATAAGTTCTATGCAGGATACCCCAAGGAACATTCATACCAAGTTTGGTTCAAAGTGGTCAAGTAGTGTCAGAGAAGATTTTTGAAAGAAATAACATTATAAATGGCAAAAAAACATCAAAAAAAGGGCAATAACTCCAAAATGGGTTAACAGATTACATGTCTTCCATGTAATCTCTCCAGATTTTTCTTTGCACCTACCAGTATATGTCAAACCAAGCATGTATTATTACTGATACAGCATTCACCCTATCCGTTCAATTTGTCGTTACTTATTTAGAGGTGCCCTCTTCATCTTATTCTAGTTTTCTGTATGTTGGTTGACAGTTACTTTTTATTGTTTGTTTCATATGTTTCTGGTTTTTTTTTCTCGTCATAATGAAAATTTCTCATGGTTTGGGTCAACATACATGTATTCTATTAAAAAAAGGACTAAATAATGATTAAATTTCTCATTTATTTTCTGTCCAATATGGATACACAGTAACAAATACATCTGGCACCTCACAAATCATTCATCATCAATCTACATCCAGAAAGTTATTCTAAATGTATTCTACTTATCCCAAACATCTCCATATACATTCTTGGTACCTGCAACATATGAAAAAAATGTACATGTATATACTAAATGGCAACCAAAACAGAGTAAGGACAGTTTTGACATATCTCAGTTCATTGGTTTGACTTACTTCATGCATCTGAACAATTTTTTTAACCTGATAAATACATATAAACTTATTAACAGTCTATACCATCTTAAGGACTAAACACATAAAAAATGTACTTCAGTTGCCCTTTTTCTGTTGGAATGATAAACATGTAAAATATAGCCACAATTACCCAGTAAAAATGGAACTAAATACAAATAAAATAAAGTAAAATATGATAAAAATAGTTTTAATAGGAATCCAAAATTTTTAGCCTTACCTCCTTCATTAGGTGCAAACAGCAAATGTCAATCCAGAAAAAGAAAGTGGTTTTTTTTTCACATTCTTTTGTCTGGATTAACAACTGTGTTTCACCTCTCATCCTGTGTCTTTTCCTCTGGTGAAGCCCACAGGGCCAAAAATATGGGCCTCCTTTTCTTTTTAATATTTTATTTGTATTCACTTCCACTTTCACTTTCTAAATGTGGCTACCTTTTACATGCTTATCATTCACATATACAGTAAACTAAGCATGTCACAACTTATATTATTTTTTTTTCTTTTTCTATGTTTTATTTAACTTAAATGCTGTTGAAAACATGGTCAATATAACAACAAAATATACAAGGTACTGTAAACGTTTCATTTTTCACAGATTCTGGCAAGTGAATATATTTGTTGGTATCGGTTTTCTCATATTCAATAAATGATAAGCCGTATATGGTGTTCGAAATCAATTTCGTGGGTACCTTTTTTGCGCTTTCATGTTCACCACAAAAACAGCAAAAAATTAGTACACCACCAAAATTAATACTTTTAAAGTACTTAAATTTAAACTACAAAAGTTATAAACCAAGGAACAATTACCAAGAAATTAAATTTTTATCATACACTGAAACCTGTCTTAACCAAACCCTGAATAATCTGAAAATTGGTGACAGAACTTGCCAGCTAATGATTTTTCTGGTGACAGGATTTTGGAAGCCTGAAATCATTGTACACTGAAGCATGGTAGTTTCTTGAATAGATTTCAAACACTTCTACATGTACCATATCTATTACTACATGTATCACACTCATGATGATCCTTACTAGTACATGTACCATATCTGTTACTACATTATCATACTTAATGGTACTACATATATTATACTTACCAGACTTTCCTGAGTCCTCTGAAAAAGGTCGTCTACGTTGAAATCGTGGAGCCTCTTCTTCAGGCTGCTGATTACTTCCAGAAATATCCCTCTGCCTATTATCAATAAATGTATCATCTCTACGTGGAAATGTTCTATCACTATTATTGGTCCTTAGAGGATCTGTAGATTGAGGTGGTGGTTGAGAAGGTCTCATATCTTTATTACGGTTCATCAGTCGTATTTCATCGTATGTCATGGTCTTTTTCACAGGCTGACTTTGTTCTTCTCTATTTGCTGAGAAAAAAAATTTATGCTAGGCCTAAGTTTTTATTACTTTGAAGTCAATGTAAATATTCAGAAAATTGAGGATATACATGTAAGAATGACAAAAAACAAAAATATGCATTGTCTTACTACATGTATATCCCAATACATGCAAGAAGTTGATATCATACAGCAACAAAAACATCATACAAAATATGTACCATCATTTAAAGCTTCATACCAAATTTAACATCAATCCATTTATCAGGAATCAAAAAAGTTGCAACATACTCGAATTCACTGAATAAGGGACAGACATGGTGATACCACAAAATCAATGAATAATTGAGGGTGTGATAAAAACATACAAGCATAAAAAAACAATTCATCAGGAATCAAGGAAGTAGCAACAGAACTCAAAATGGTCTGAATACGGGACAGACATGGTGATTCCACAAACTCAATGAATGATTGAGGGTGTGATAAAAACATACAAGCATAAAAAAAAACAATTCATCAGGAATCAAGGAAGTAGCAACAGAACTCAAAATGGACTGAATAAGGGACAGACATGGTGATACCACAAACTCAATGAATGACTGAGGGTGTGATAAAAACATACAAGCAAAAAAAAAAAAAATTCATCAGGAATCAAGGAAGTTGCAACAGAACTCGAAATGGACTGAATAAGGGACAGACATGGTGATACCACAAACTCAATGAATGATTGAGGGCGTGATAAACATACAAAACATAAAGAAAAAACGGACTTATGTACAGAGAATGACCTCTGTATTTTTTACATACCATACTGGTCTGGTCTCTGGGAATCTAAATCATATGTAGGTCTGTATGTATCTATATTATTGTTTGTATAAGTATCCTGTGCACCATGGGATGTTTGTTCCTGTTCTGTCTCTATAGGCAGGTTCTGTCCACTATCAACAGGTCAGTAGTATATTTATATGATTATTAATTCGGAAAAGTATAGAAAAAAAAATATTACTACCAATGAAGAATACACACAAGAAGATTGAAAGAGTGCACAAAATGTTAGAAAAAAAGTCTTGACAATGACAATCTGAGATTGAACAAATATTATTTCTCATGTGAAATATAAAAATTGATTTACAGTAACTGACTCTTTAGGCCCTTTAGCCTTTAAAGAAAAGATGGCTATAAGAATTTGGATTTTGAAGCTAGAAAATAATTAACAAACCTCATCAAGCCCCATAGCATTAAGTCAGGGCCTAAACTAGAGAAAGAAATGACCAAAAATTTCTTATTGGTGCTTGCTTCCCCCATTTTGACAGGAAGAAGTTTTTGTAATAGATTACATAGACAAAAATATTAAAATTGTTTTTTTTTCAAACTATTAATATTGGTTTTTTTTAAACAGAGTTTACTTAAATTTCTCCTTGTTATTCATGTCTAAATTAGGCTATGTATTAAGAATTAAAATCATGTCAAGGTAAAAGGTATTCTTAGACAAATGTCAATGTTATGATTGACTGCTAGAGATGTGCAACATTCTTTTTACTGAAAACATTAGTTATTATTTATTGTTACCATTATTATTGGTCTATGTGCAAAATGTGTTTTTTTCCAACTTCAAAATCAAAGCAATGAAAATAAAATACAAAATGTACAATTAAGTTATCTTACTGTAAGGCAATTTATGCAGTATGAGATGATTAAAAATCTTTACCAAAATTTTCAATAAAGCAAGTCTAAAGTAGAGAATAATTGCTTGAATGGAAAGTTAGGAAATCAAATTCCATCTAAACAGTGAGGTATAAATCACCCTGTACAGAGGTACCAATGACAATTCTCCCTGTACAGAGGTACCAATCACAATTCCCATATTTCTCCCTGTACATAGCTACCAATCACCATCCCATAGTTCTCCATGTACAGAGGTACAAATCACCATCCCAGTGTTCCCCCTGGACAGTGAGGTACCAATCACCCTCTCAAGTGTTCTCCCCAGACTGTATGGAACCAATCATCCTGTCAAGTGTTCTCAATAGGCAGTAAAGTACAAATCGGCATCCTAGTGTTCTCAATGGACAGAGATACCAATCATCCTCTCAAGTGTTCCCTCTGGACAGTGAGGTATCAATTACCCTCCCCATTGTTCTCCCTGAACAGTGGGGTTCCAATCGTCCTCCCCAATGTTTCTACTGGACAGTGATGTGTCAATAAGCCTCCACAGTGTAGTCTCTGAACAGTGTAGTACCATTCACCCTCCCAAGTGTTCTCCCTGAATGGTGAGATTTCATTCACCCTCCCCAGTGTTCTTCCTGAAGGGTGAGATATCATTCACTCTCCCCTGTGTTCTTCTTAGACAGTGAGGTATCAACAACCCTCCCCAGTGCTCGCCTTGACAGTGAGGTACTAATCACCATCCCCAGTGTCCCCCTGGACAGTGAGGTACCGATCACCCTCTCAAGTGTTCTTCCTGGACGGTGAGGTACCAATTACCCTCTCCAGTGTCCCCCTGGACAGTGAGGTACCAATCACCCTCCCCAGTGTTTCTTCTGAACAGTGAGGTGTCAATAACCCTCCCCAGTGTTCTCCCTGGATAGTGAGGTACCAATCCCGCTCCCTAGTGTATTCCTGGGCATTGAGATACCAATCATCCTCTCCAGTGTTTACCCTGAACAATTTACATGTATGACTGTGCTTTGCCATGCTATATTTTTTTTCATAAAAATTCAAATTGGAATGCAGCATGGACAAGGTGCAATGTGCAATAATTTTGAGAAATTGCTATGGCAGTTAGCACAATGTGGCTGGGGAATATACTAGATGAATTTCCTGATATTATCCTCACAATATTACTTTTGTTTTCAACATCACTTTGTTTTCATGTTTTTCAATTAACTGAGTCTTACCCTATGCTGTATGCTGATTTAGGGTAATTTTCCTTTCTAATGGCTTTCGCTAAGTTACTGTTGGGAATTTCTCGTAAAATTCTTTCTTTGCAAACAGGAATGTGGGAAACATTTCCCACCACATAACCAGTTATAATTGCACCTGTAATGTAAAAAATAAAAATCATTCAGTTTTTTCTTGATACTATCAGCAAATGTAGGAGTTCAAGGTGAACAATATCAAGTTCAATGTAAAAACACAAAGTGTTGGAGAGCACTAACTAAAGGCATACTGTACACTATACTAGCACATATAGTATTTGTAACAATTTAAAGTCAAATTAAATGTTAGTTTTCAAACACATTATAAGGAAAATTCAACATGATGACCATCAACAAGCCATACATACCAGTAACAGTGTATTATGGGTGAACTAAACAATTAAGCCTCCATTAATTGAGATTTAATTAGACTGATTGTTATATCCATTCAGACAGGTGTTTGGTCTTGATGTGATCAAAATACATGTGATACTAAACTTGAGGCCCTTAAAAACTTGCATCACTTAGTTTCTTTCCAACCACTACAGTTTTCAAGATAGAGGCACACAACTAGAGTCTCTTACTAAATCAATATAATACATGAATGTCATTATAATCATATTCATCTTGAAATGTCATCTTAAACAAGTTCTCACATTTTTTATATTAATTTCATCCAAATAAGTTGTCAATATTTCAAATAAAAAGTACATTTTTTTTAAACTGGACTGCATATTCCATTTTGCATTTACTGGACACCAATGCAGTCATTTATTTGAATTGGTCTTTTTTCATAAATGCCATAGATTACAATAGCTTTAAATATTACCATACTCAGCTTGCATATTTAAAATTAACTAAAAGTATTTACTTAATGTTCTAGGATTGTTTTAGAGTTGTATGTTTCCACATGAAAGCCTCACATGAAAATTTAATTTCTGACAAATCATGTCTTCCTCCCAAACTTAACAATTCCCTTCAAAATTCAAGATTCAAGGGAAAGTGGAGCATGATCATATTTACACTTCCTCAAGGAGACAGAAAATAGGAATTCTAGATCACTGAGTACATTGTATATACAAAAAACATTATACTCAGTAAGTTATACAATAGAACATTATACTCAGTGAGTTATACAATAAAACATTATACTCAGTGAGTTATATAATAGAATATTATACTCAGTGAGTTATATAATAGAATATTATACTCAGTGAGTTCTACAATAGAACATTATACTCAGTGAGTTATATAATAAAACATTATACTCAGTGAGTTATATAATAGAATATTATACTCAGCCAGTTTTACAATAGAATATTATACTCAGTGAGTTCCACAATAGAACATTATACTCAGTGAGTTATACAATAGAACATTATACTCAGTGAGTTACAGTAAATTACACTATTCAGTGGAAGCTTGCTGCATAGAAGAGACAACTCACCAAAAGTCTTCCAAAAGGTTGGTTTAATATAACCTGAAAAACAAATAAGTTAATTATATTCATAACAAGTTATCATTTCAGTGAGTCATGGAAAAATGTTTTGTCAAGCACCATAAATAATATATTAGGTTGAGTCAGAAACATTGTCTTTTATAAGGCTGTTTTAAGTACTTGTAATTTTTATACTACTTTCATAAAAATCACTTTTAAGCAGAAGATATGAATCAATAGCCTGGTACAGAATGCAATGCCTATAATATCAATGAGTTTAAGCTGTCCTTTCAGTTCAAAGTCAAGTTTATGGTCACAGGAGAAAAGTGTTGTGATGTATTGGCTGGAGAAAGTCCCAGAAATAACAAATGTAACATGTGAACCACAAGGGTAAAAATAACAATTTCCTAGTATCCCATGGCTCACAGATTTCGAGCTGGGCTACCAAACTTTGAGTAGAATTTAGCTGAATATAGACAGACTGCATTAAATAGAAATGTGATCTGGGCTACCAGCTTGAAAATCCCTAGTTTTACCCTGAAATCATCAAAATTACACTGTGACCATTACATAATTCACTGCCATCTATATAATATTTCTACTTCACACAGTGTAATGAACAGTGAACAGAATTTTTTAAGGTACATGTTGTATATATGTATCATTAATATTTACATCTGTTATGTAAAGCAAAATTGTATTTTTTCAGACTGTAATTCTGTTCATTGTTTTCAATCTAACTCCATTAATTCTTATCTGAAACTTTGTTGATTATTATTTAAAACTCCATTTATTGTTTGATGACTGACTCCCTTTTTTGTTTTGTTTGTATTAAAATGAACTTTGCTCATAATTTTTATGCTAGTTTTACACTTTATGTACATTTTATACAATAATATGAACAAGACTCTAATTTAAATTCTTAAATTTTGTTGCTATGTTTAATTAATGTCATAATCAATATGGAAAAATGATCATTTTGTTTAACTAACCAAATTTTCCTGCCACTACTGATGCAATCCCAAACACAGTACCCATTGGCATTGCTGAAACAAAACAACATAGAATATACCTACATGAATATATGTTCATAATCAATGACTTGTTTCATAAAAAAAATTGAAAATCATTAAGTCCTAAGGTACATTGTATAGAGAACCTATCACTAGTCAATGGCAATGTATTTCTCTTTAAGAAGACAAGCGTCACCTACATACCAGGGATGTTAAAATATAATTTAATAATTAATATTGTATCAAATGTTCATGGTAGTCCTATGGGCTATCTAAATTTTGCCTTATTTTTTGTATCACGCTAGAACTCTAACAAGTAGGCTTCTGGGACAGGGTTATGTTGCTACAAGATTGAAGTCATCAATACAGAAGTTTTATGGTCGTCATCATGAACTCGTGGATCATTATGGTGTATCCATATGCACCATGAAAACTGATTTATTCAATGAGTCATAGTTTTCCTTTCCTTGTTTGTCTACCCTGGACTTGACTTTTTATGAGCAACTCGGCAGGTGTTTCTAGAAAAGCAGAGGATGCTTATCCTACCGGTGCACCTGGTCCATGCTCCCAGTTTTTAGTGGAGTCCGAGTTGCTCATTTGCTTTTGTTACTTTGTATGTATGATTTTAGTTACTTTATGTTCTTTGTTGTGTATGTCTGTTTTCTATGTCTGGTCTTTGTCCCTGGATTACATTCTTTTGATTACCATTATAACCTTGGTTCCCTAGATTATTACTTTTCGTAAGATCTAAGAACAAAACCATCATTACCATCTGTGGACTACCTGTTTTACCTCTAAAGTTTTCCTATTTACCACCAAACAAATTAAGTTAGTGCCAAATCCTGTATATATACTTTTTTAGTAGTTTTTGAATCTTAATAGGCTGTCCATTGAAAAATCAGGCAAATCCTATGTTACGGATGAAACAACATACATTTTTCCCACTGATTTTTTTATTTCAATGATATGTTTATATCATACATATGGTATATATCTAAGATTATTTAGTCAACAATGGATGGCTCAGATAATGATTTTAAAGTTCCCGAAATAAGCAACCAAATATTCACAAAATCTCCCTTTTTTAATGAACTTCAATACTTTCTATGAAAATTATTTTTCTATAATCATTGCAGTAAATTAAAAAACAACATTAAACAATTTTTGATAAGTAATGTATGAAAATATTTTGAAAACAAAAACTGTTTTTATATGGACACTCTCTTAAATCTTTAATTGCACCTCTACCATTTTGAACACCAACTTTATCCTGAACCTTTAATTTTATACCTTGTATTTTAACTATAAAATTTATTTATGGGTGTATCAAAGCACACATTTAAGAGTGTTTAATTCATTCTCCTCTTTTTTGTTCCTATTTACAATATTCTGTACCTCTTTGATAAAATGAATCTCTTCTACAGCTTATCAATATTCTTTTCTCTTCTTCAGTCCATGTCTGTTCCTGAAAATATAAATTTTGCATAGATATTACTGGCCTGTGAGGGGAATTTTCACAGGCCTGAACAGCATGCTAAATCTATACAGATTTCCTAATGCCAGGTATAGTAACACATGATTAAATACAATGTACATGTATCAAGATACTACTTAAGATTTTCAACAGCAAAATTTAGAAGTACAAACTGTACATTGTCACATGTACCATAAATTGGACTATATTGTTCAAAGTGTGACTTTTATTTTTTATTTAATTTATTTCTCGAACACACTAAACAACATGTATAATGTATGTCAAAATTTAGAAAGCTGATAAATGCACAATGTATATACATGTAACATGTACATGTATCAGTATAACAACTTTAAACTTTTGATGATATTAATGCTTGTTTGATTGCTACATTTTGTATCTTAATGAGCAATAAAACATTAAATACTGGTTGGATTAGCTAAGCACAGGTAGCCATCCTCCACTTGAATGTTTATCAATAAATCTGTCTCAGGTAGCACTAGATTCCATCTGAGACCATGAATGATTGTTTGTTTCCAGGTTGTTTAAAATGTGTCAAAATTCTAAATGCACCAAATGTAATCACACCAAAGTTATAGGCATTATGTATCCCATTTCCTAAACAATAAGATACATAATATCAGTCAATGGAAAAACATATCCAAGCCATGATGTCACCGTTAGTATCCCCAAACGGAGTGTGTTGAGACCTATCCTGTTCATTTTATATATAAACAATATGCTAGAATGTGAGAATGCTGCAGCATACTTGTTTGTGGATAAAACATTTGTACTAAAGTAAATAAAGAAATTAAAAATCAAAACGATAGAGAAAGTCTGCAATCAGACCTACATTGTAGATATCCTACTTGTATGAATAAACATTAAAGTATCTTTTCAATTTGAAAATGTGGTCTTAACAATGTTTTGAAAATTTAAAAGCAATGGTAGACCGCATGTACTTGTAGAATATGCAGCAGCAGTTGGGAGTCGATATAAAGTCTGACATAGAAGTATAGAAAATGTGCAAAGAAGAGCCAAAAAAAGTATTCGCTCCTTAAGACCTGGAGAACACTGAAAGACTCATTAAACTAAAATAGCCATTATTGAAATACAGAAGGTTAAGAGGGGATATGATAGAAACCTTCAAAATACTGACAGGGAAGCATAATGAAGAGAGGTAACATCAGAAATATTACTTCTGGATGAAAATACCACGACATGGGGACATAACAAGAAACTGAAGAGGCACAGTAGGCTCAACATTAGGGAATATGCTTTCACAAACACATTGGTAGATCATTGGAACAACCTCCCAGCTTTTGTTAATAACAATTTCATCTGCTCTACTAGAACAAATGGGATAGACACAGGTTAGTCAAACTTATGCGGTCTTCTCCCATGAATTACATTTTTTACAATATTACACAGAGCATACTGCAAGGATAAATAGTGATGACATGCATAAATAACCCAGCTAATAGCAATTGGTTAAATAAAAAACCATTCAGAGTGTGTTGTAAATGCAAACGCAGTGGTACAATTCAAAATTGGCCTTAAAATATACTTTATGTACATGTAAAAATTGGAAAAATTATCATGTAAAATATGACCACAGCCAGAAATTAATCCTGTTTCACAATAACCAAGGAAGCTGCAGAAAAATAGGCAACTTGAACAGTGTCAATGAAGATGTACATTTTGTACTGTAGTGGCTACAAGCCTGCGTCAATAGCTCCTATGGAACTCTTTGGTACATGTGTATTATCATATGTATGTTAGCAGGGTACAGAATTTCCAAAACATTGATAGTGGACAATATATATTAAGAGACTATCATTTTTCAACAACCAAATTGATGTAATGAAGGTAAGGAAATACATGTATATTGTATAATCCAAATTATAGGAGAGTTCTTCATGATGTCATCACTTACCTTTCATTCAGTTTTGGTTGGCAAAAAATCCATTGAGTGGCACTGGGTATCAACTTTAAATAATCATAACTTTTTCATTTTTAAAGATAATTGAAAAATTCTTTTGGTTCCTAACGTTGCAAATAAAATTCTTTTTATCCATGGAACTTTTAAATAAATATTCAGTAATTAGATTACATGTACATAAGATTTTGATTATGATTTTATACAGAAATAGAGGTTTACATACAAAAATCACTACAAATTTATTTTTTCAAGTAAAACAGTCATAAATTCACATACATAATATGAATTACCTTATCTAAATGAAACATTTTACAGAACCAAAATTGGATACAAGATAACAAACTTATAAAGTTTGGAAAATTGGGATTCTAATCATGAAATTGTCAATTGTTTATTTAGTTGTTTATTTGCCAACCAATCTGACACTTAATGATATGCAAATCAGTGAATATGTCACCACTAATGAGATTGGCGAACTCTCCTATACTAGCAAAAGATGAATAGCAATGTTTAATTTATGTGAATGGCATCAATTCCTTTTAATTTTCGTCCTCAACTCATTTTTTTTCATTTTTTAAAATGCAAATGATAATACAAATCAACAAAATTATGCCTGTCAGTCATTTGTGTGGATGGGATGTTTTTTTTTTACATAACATTTGTCAAGACTGAATTTGTGCAGTACAACAGACAACGTCAATGGAAAATATTTGCTAGTTACCGCAAATTGCTGTTGGTTTGGACGTTGTTGTGGATCTCTATTTGCCATTGTAGAAGAAAAATATTGAACAAAGTGAAGAAGATAGAATCTATACTGCAACAGGATAGCAAGGACAACCTATAAATTATCTCCCTTTGAACTGGACTGTACAGTATGTAAAAACAGAATCAATCACGGATCACTTGTGAACAATTCAGATCTTGAAGTTTATATGAATTCATTTACATTCATGAAACATTTGTAATGGAGTGAAAATTTATTTCGTTTTTGAATACTCTTAACTATGAGAGAATTTCTGATAAAAAAATTGAAAGTATCAGAAATGAACACTTCACGCTCGTAATTTCCCGGGAACACATTCCTTGTTGAAACGTAAACATAACTGTTGAACTGAATGATGAGAGATTTTTAATTCACGCGTGCGTGCGTGTGTGTTAAGTAAAAAGATATGGACTAATTTGTAAGTTATCAACACACATCTAACTGTTTTTAGTTACATGTAATAATCACGACAGTCGCCGAGGCATTTTCTTTAAATCTGACTGCCGAGGCTAATTTTCATTTTCATTTCAATGTACGTGTACAGAATATATGTATGGTCCATGTTTGGTCTAAAATGTGCAACCCATACCAAGTGTACCCCTTACTTAAATACTATTTTGCCAATTTCTTCTTCATTACTGGCTATTTCAAGCTCAAAGTTGGTACATGTTTGCAAACTTGACACCATTGCATACTGCTTTGTTTGTGGCAGGACTGCCTACCTGCATTGTAGTAGGTAGTGAGATTTAAATAGCCTGTTAATTGACTTGGCTAAAGGATTAATTCTTTAGCAGAATCGGTTTGTCGCTGGCTTGTCACCGAGCGGTCTAGGGTTCGATCCTTGGTTAGCTGATGAGCTAGTGTTAGTCATTCATGGTATGAAGACTCTTAAGGTTGGGGAAATGTGGCAGGACGGCCTACCTGCATCGTAGTAGGTAGTGAGTTTTAAATAGCCAGTTAATTGACTTGGCTAAAGGATTAATTCTTTAGCCAAATGGTTTTGTGGCTGGCTTGTCACCGAGCGGTCTAGGGGTCGATCCTTGGTGGCAGAGTATAAATTTGGGAGTCATCTCATGCTCTCCCGTTACATTTGGCACCCAACTAAAAACCCAGGGGGGTTGGTTAGCTGATGAGCTAGTGTTAGAGTCATTCATGGTACGAAGACTCTTTAGGTGAGGAAAATGTGGCAGGACGGCTTACCTGCGTTGTACATGTAGTAGGTAGTGAGTTTTAAATAGCTAGTTAATTGACTTGGCTAAAGGATTAATTCTTTAGCCAAATCGATTTGTCACTGGCTTGTCACCGGGCGGTCTAGGGTTCGATCCATTGGCGGAGTTTAATTTTGGAAGTCAAATCATGCTCTCCCGTTACAGCTTTAACCTCTTTCTGATGTATAAGTACATGTAGTTCATGTGTATTATTAATATTCCTTTTTATACTGAACTGATTGCTTGAGTTAGAGGTTGCCAGAAGTTTCTTCCCTCATCTTATAAATATTTTACTAGAAAAAAATTGATGGAAATGAAAAGATATGCAATATTTAACGTAGAAAAGTTCATAATGGGCAAAATTAAGCTAATCTGGGATATTTAATTATTTACAGATGTCTCCAAAATGAAAAAAAAATGCCTTGAAATCTGCTATCATGCATTATTTTGTTAATAACATTTCCATCGTTTGACAAATAATTCCAACATCGAAAATTTTAGAAATTTTTTTTGTTTGTTTGAAAGTGGGTATTTTTTTTTAGTTTGTGGAAGTTGTTCAAATGTATAATTCATTTAAATTTCAAAGTTGGAATTGATTTAAATGAAAAAAGGTATGTAAATATTTTAATATTTGTAATTTAAAAATTGACAAGTTTTGATAATCAAATGATAGACAGTGTTCTCCTCAGGCCGTTAAAGCGCTTTACAGCGCTATCGAGATCGGTTCTACGCTATCTACCTAACTGCGCTGTGCTATAATCTTAAATTTGAGAATTAAAAATCTATTACAACAGGAAATGTGCGTGCCCCAAGGTTATTTATGGCATCGTCGAAGGTAATTAGCAGTAAACACGCTATGGTCAGTTGATCATCCCGTGACCACACAGGTGTCCGAAGCCAATAAAAGTCATGACATTGCTGATAAAATTCTTTATCAGTCACCCCACTTGGCTACAAATTAATTTTAATGAAGGTGTCAGTCAGATATTATATCTGATACTGAACCAATCAAAACTGACTATGGTAAAAATTCACTCAATCCTGGCCAAGAGCATGTGGTTATTTACATGTATAAATGCAAAGTTGAATAATTGCACCATCACATGATGTTTTCAACATTACGAAGCTGATTTACCTAATGAAAGATCATCTTGAATTCCCTCCCAAAAAATATTTATTCCATCTGATACTTCCAAAACACTTTGAAAATAAAAAGGAAATGGTCGTCTTTTGTTTCCATTGCCATGTTGTTGTGTATCAAGAGCACTTGTTTTTTTGGCGGAAAAATTAGTTAAGAAATAGATCGTAAAATCTCCCAAGTCTAAAAATAGTACAACAGATGTGGGAGGAAATTTTTTTTTGGTAAATCATGATATGGAGTTTTTGTCATGAATAAACTACAAATAAACATAATATTTATAAACAAAACAAAACAAATAGTTTGCCAATTTTAAATAACATGAATAAGATTTATGCTTTTTCCTGGTATAATTAGGTCACACTACTTCATGTACATTTTAGGAAACATGAATATTAAGACCAGAGTAGTCTTTTACATGAACCTGATTAGATAATGTTCTAAATATATGATATATTGAAAGTTACTAAGACTAGAAAGAGAGTTTAATAGAGATTTCTCTTAATCAAATGAATATCACATTCAAATGAGCCATTGAGCCCAAATGAAAAATTGTAATTTCAAAGGGTCTGCTGTCAGCAAAAATTTGAAGAACACTGGGCGAATATGAATTAGAGGAAATATTTATGAAGAATTACTTATCATGATATGAAAGAATATCTTTAATTTTTCTGTTAATTTAGAAATAAAAAATAAAAAGTGGTATTAAAGTTAATGCAAAAGAAGAAAAAAGGTAAAATGTTTACCTTCAAATAATTCATGTAAACATAAACAGCAATTTACAAATGTACAAAATCAATCTTTATATAATACATTAAATACAAAGTGGCACGTTTTCACACGGGACATATTAACGTCGTTTCACGCATGCTAAATACAGCGCTATCGGAAAATCTTGGGGAGAACCCGGATAGAGATCACCCACAGTATTTCAATTTTAAGTGATCAAAAATAATTCTATATGATTTTAGTCCTAAATCAGTTTCAGTTAAATTATTATTTGAATAGGTCTTGAAATAAGATAAAATCATTTTGAAATAATTTGTCTTAGAAAGCAAAGTGTTTAAATTCCCACTCATTTTTGTCAAATACTACATTTTTTTCATCAATAAATCAAATACTACTGGGATAATTCAGTAATCTTTCATTAACAAACAAAATAATTTTCTTCATGCACTTGCACACCTGAGGCTGACCAGGTACATGTAATAATATGAGGCAGATGGGACCTCTCAGAGAACCACATGAAGAAGACAAAGTTGAATACATACAATTGTAGATATATATATTAAAAATCTTCTTGTTGCTTTTTCCAAACATCTTGATGATACAATAACCTGTATTTTCACCCTGACCAGTGATTGGGATTACCATGCGCCATAGTCACTTTTCCTCTTATAATGGTGCATTGAGTGACTAACGTGTCACGTCTTGTGCTCCCATTAAGTTTCCATCATTGATAATGATGGTGGAGTATTGTCCACTACTTGTGACATGAAAAAAAGGCATGAACATGTCTTTTAACAATGTTTTATTATCTGCAGGTGGATGTTTTGATTGCTACGTTTTCAAGGGGATTTGAAGACTGGGAAACGAAACGGTACTTAGTCGATTACATATTCTTGATCACTTATGCATTGGAAAGAACAATAAATATTATTTTAAAGAATAAAAATAATTTGATAATATCAGAAAAGCATGGACTGGCAGTCCCATTTGAAATTGATAATGCCACTAAAGACATTTTTAAGCTAGACCCAAAACAGAAGAAATTATCTTTTTTCAAAGCCTAAAAAATATTTATGATGGTAATTACCAGAATCATACTGCAATTGTTGTAGAAACTAACTTGGCAGCTGGACACGATTATGAACCCCCCCCCCCTCCCCCTATGGAAAATATTGATAATGGTAAAGTCATATTATCTGGTCCTGAAGTACCCCCCCAAAAAAATCCAAAATCTGATTGCAGCCAAACAAACAAAAAAATAGAATTTTTCCCATGGTTTGTGATAAACTACTTTACTACTATTATTCACAGCAGCAATTCCATAGGATTATTCATCTTGACATACATGTACATTTATGTGTATGATTCATTTATTAGAAGCATGTACTCACAAGGGTGATTTATCCATGGAGGATAATAATAAAATTACCAGACTAAAAAAATCTAGGCAGTTGACAAAAGGAAAATCTGTATTACTAATGGCAATATCAGTTTAAAAACTGGGAAGTTGGAGAACAGTGCAATGTTCCTTACTTGATACAGGCATTCGGAATTGAAAGGTGGGTTAAACGGTTAACCAGAGTGCCAAACTTTCCAATTCTTTTACAGTTCATTGTATATTTCTACACAAATGGGCAGCATATGATTGCCACCAGTCCAAATCATGTAAAAAAAAACTCTAAACCGTTACAACATAGCAGTCATAACTTGTCATTTGAGTTGACATGCCAAATGGGTGGTTTTAATGGGACATGAATGCATAGTTTTCTAAAAAAAAAAAAATATAGATCAGTATTAAGAAGAATATATGTTGTAAAAATACATTTTTGTATTGCTTATGTAGATGAAAAAAAAGCGTCATTGTTCAGTGTTTTTTCTACACCACAATGCACCTCTAACATTGGCAGTGTCTGAATTCATACAAAAATATTTATGTATTTACACTTACAGAATACTGCTACCTGACAAGTTTGAATATGGCTACAGGTGATTTAGCAAATAATCTAAGAAAATTGCAGAAAGAGTTAAAGCTGATTAAGTACTCTGATAATGTGGACCTTACAGGGTAAGTCATACAAGTAGGGTTTTTCAGATCTGACCTCCAACATATTTTTCATTGTATAATGGTATCACCTTGTTATCGTCATTGGTGTCCATTAACTTTAATTTATTTACAATAATATGAGTAAAACCAATCCAATATTTTTTTAAATTTTAACACAAAGCGTTCCTAGGGACATAGCTGTGGGCCCTATAGTTTTTGGAGGTTATTGCCTCACCCATTATGAAAATAAAGGGCTTAAAGTAGGATGATGGGTGTTATCATTAGAATTAATAAAAAAAGTTTGCCGTTGTTATTCTGTTATAAAAGTTTTTTGATATGGTAGACTTCAATCATTTTTTCCATCAAGAGGTACATGTATGAAATTGGGCCATGCTCTAAAACTTTTTTATTTTTGGTCCAAATTGATTTTTTTATTGGATATCTTATGAGAATCCCTGCCTGCATTGTGCAATCATTTTTTGAGATATCTGTTGTTGTTTACAAATATTAAGCAGTCATTGGGTCACATTTTTGCTAAGGTTTTTTGAAGGAGATGTTAAAGTTTTCAGAATTTTTAGTGCTACACTGTAGTCTCACTTTAGATGGGAGAAACTTTATGAGATACCAGACCAGTAGAAGCCAATCCCATGGTTATGATGCATCAAATTGAAAAGTACAAAAATGTATTTCCAAAATTAAGTTATCAAAAACAATATTTGGATGAGGCTTTGTACTGCAAGACTCTTCAGAGCATTTTCACCTGGCTGAAGTAAATTAAACCATTTTGCAGTCAATGCACTGTTGTTGCCTTTTAACTGCATAACAGAATTTTAAGCAAAAAGCTTTTAAACCAGAAAAGCTACAATTTTGAACTGAATGCTACAATATACAATTTACTGAATTGGCCTATTCAAATAAAAGATAGGGCAAACAACTCAAGTCTATGTGACTCTTTTCAAAGAAATAAAGTAAAATGTTATGTACCGGTATTGTCATTGACAATTTATTTTTAAATGATTCATTTTTGCATTTGGAATAGAACAGCCGCAGTCTTATACTACCTGTACCCTTTTTACCTTTTAACAAATGGGCAATGATGTACTGTACATGTAGATGTGATGAAAACAAATGATGAAATATTATTCAAAGTTTCTGTTTGTCTGAATTACATTCATTAGAGGTTTAGATTGGGGATTTACTTAAATACATGTGTATTGTAAACTGATCTAGCAAAAAGTCAGGTTCTAAATTTAATGATGATTGGTACACATGTATACTGTAGTTTGAGTTATTAGGAATTCCAAAAGATATTCATAATGTTTGATGCAACCTAACCTAATTGCATATTAATGATTGCAATTTGTATGGATGTACATATTAACATGTGCATCTTAAAACACTTGCTTCCACATCTTTAGGATATAGTCTGCATTGATTTATGATGAGTCTTATATTGTTGTCTATTTTTAGATTGTCACAAGGAACACCCACAGCTTTCCTTCCTATCTATCACTACTTGTTCACAAGCTACAGTCATTCCATTGCGGAGCTGATATCATCTTCCGATACAGAACTCTTTGGCAAAACAGACTTTAGATTTATAGAAGCTGTTTATAAGGTGTGTTCTGATGTTTGATTGGCTTCTAAGTTCATGCCACATCCGTCTACCATTTTAATGGTATACCCGCACTCAATTACATTGTTCATCTGTCCATCATTCATTCTGAATTCCTTCTCTATTATCTTGAAGATTTGACGCCTTTCCTCCTCCAAAGTGACAACTTGATGAAGCACATGTGTATTAAGTTCCATAATGACAAGACATCATCTTTACAAAGAGAATTATCAGAATATATCAATAAAATCTGAAAGGTCAATTTGAAGGTCTTTAGTCCCATTTTTAACAAAATGCAATTGTGCTAACAGAAATGGAAAGATTCCTACTAATGGATGTGAACATTGAAATTCTATTTTTTCCCTACTTACAAGGTAGAACCGAAAAATTTTATTAGTATTTTAGTTTGCATTATTTTTTCATTACATTTTATAGCTGATGAGAGACTTATTTTCCTACAAACCACCAGTGACTAAAGAACAGTTCTTTAATGCTGGGTTTGCTGAAAGGAAGATTATCATGTGTGCTGATGTTATACAGATGATACGAGAGAAAAACAAAGTTCTACAACCTAACAGGAAACCTACAACTACAGCAGTATCAACACTCTCTCATCTTAACAAAAAAGTAAAATATCTTTAAGTAAAAAAGATACATCTATTTCCCACTACCCTACTTACTCCATTTTTTTGTGTCTCATCTATTTCCTACCATATTACAGTAAATTGATAAAACTGTTTGAAGTGTTTAGAAAATAGTATATATATTTACTTGTTTTTCTTACTGCAGACAACAAGACCAAAAACAGCAGATTCAGCTAAATCAGCGGTTCAACCTTTACCATCAAAAGCTCCATCTCGGTCAGCAACAAGTGACCAAAAGCAAGTCAAGTTTGCTCCAGATGAGGTTGTTAATGAACTGTACAGACCAGTTAGACCTGAAACTTCAAGACATGTTGCCCACAAAGATCCTCCGTCCCCGGTAACCATTGTAAACATGTCTCCTGTTGTAACTAAGGAAGTAGTAGAGATGGATGAGCATCCTGCCAGAGGTTTTAAGTATGCCGTGGTCACTCCTGCTGTGGCAAAGTTACCACACAAGTCTTCTAGATCAAGGGAAACTAATGTTAATAAAGGTACTGTAAATTTTAATATCCATATTGTTATATTGTCATTATAGTTAAATGTTGTGAATGATCTAAGGAATGACCTCTTGTTATTTCTAACCTCCTAGACAATGTACTAAAGAATTTACTATAAATTGACACTGACAAACAAGCCCAATGACTGCTAATCTTGTCAAATCAGCAGTGTTGTCGTTCAGATACAATGTTATTATGTCTTTACCATTATTCCCTTTGTAGGTTCAGGGTCTTTTATAATTTTGTGTTTTTCGTTGGTAGGTAATTACAAATTACTATGTTTATTGCCTTTAGCTTCTCAACCTCAGGTCAAAGCCTTATTTGTTGTCTTTGTAGAATATACAATGATGAGGGGTTCCTACCAAGGGAAATTTAATTTCATAGTATATTTCATTGAAAATTAGGTTGGTTAAACCAGTCCACTTGAATTAAAGTCAATATTAATGGGCGATGAAAGTAGTATGTCTTAAATTAACAAGTATTACATACATGCATTTTATTACTTCTTTCTTCTGCTTTTCTGTAATTTAGAGACTGTCCATGAAGAAATCAGGCCATTCCTATGATATCAATGGCACATGGTAAATTCTATCACTCTGAATTTTTTTATTCCTATGTAATGTTTATATCATATGTTATGTCCATAAGTACAAGGATTTTTTTTTTCAAAATCGACAATGAATAGCTCAGAAAATTACACTAAAAGTTCACTAAGAAAGCAACCAAATTTTGCACAAAATGAAAGAGTTCTCCCTTTTTCAATGAATTTCAATGCTTTCTGTGTAATTCATTTCTATTTTACCATTACAGTTAATCAAAAACCAACATTCAACTTTCAGAAAGGATGCATTTGTAATATGAAATTGATGAAACTTCTGAGAACAAAATTTGTCATGTGCCACCCACTGCCTGGTTTTTGCATGGACACCTTCTTAAATAGGATGATGATTTGTTCAGTTTATTATCTCTTTTCATACAGGGTTGACTTTCCAAGACTCTGGAGACATAGAAGTTGTGAATGCCATTACACCAGATACATCATTGTATGAGCCTTTACACAGTACTGGTATTAATCATGAAGAGGATCATAATTTGATATCTACACTAAACCAGGTAGGATTCATAGACAGGAAGGGCTGTAGTATTTCTTAACATGGTCTATAGTCATTTATATTTTAATTTTATTTAGAGGGGATATTTTTGCAACGCAAAATTTAATATGAGGAAACAATGGCCCATAAGATACAATGTACATATCACTTGTCTTCAGTACACCCAATATTCTTACTCAATTCTAGTCAGTAGTAATTATATTTTTTACATGTAAATAAGTGTACTTGGAGAGATAGCTATAACAATCATTGAGGTGTGGGTGCTGTTGTATGGTTAAAACACTATAGTCGGCGTCACATAAATAACATACTGTTAAAATTTGAATAAAAATATTTTCTACGACTTTATTGACACCTACCGTCGTTTAAATTGTCTTAAATGACTTGCTCATTCGTTTAGCCAAACGGCTTCTCCCTAAACATTGAATCGTTAAATTCCGGTCAGATTTTAATTCTAGGTGGCAATATTTACATTGTAAAAAGTCGGCCATGTTTACAGTGATCGGGTTGCTAGGAGATGTTGTTTACGTTTAAATGGTTTGTCCAAAAACCGAAGAACCCATAATGCAATTCGGCGTTATTTCGGATATCTCGGATTTATTTTACGCGAACAACGTATAATACCGAGAAGTTGATCAAGCAGACGATTGTCACCGGAGTTCGACGGGAACTTACGCACTTCGTTTGTAAACAAATCGTCCCGTAAAAACCAACATGGCGGATATTAGTATGGGATTTTCCCGTAAGGATTTGTTACGCATGATTTAAGCTAATAAGCGACTTGTTTTTGAGAAGCTGTTTGGCTAAACGAATGAGCAAGTCATTTAAGACAATTTAAACGACGGTTGATGTCAATAAAGTCGTAGAAAATATTTTTATTCAAATTTTAACAGTATGTTATTTATGTGACGCCGAGTATAAACACCAACACTTTAAAGGGTATGAACAGGGGATACATTAATTTGTTTGTAACCTAACAAAAAAAACTTTTAAAAATGTGTGTGTACAGCATCAAACTCTTCTAGATTTATTGTATGGTCTCACTAACCACTTCTAACGTTTCCATTACTTTACATGTTAAAAAGTAATTTTCAAAGTCTCGCTGTGAATTCCCAGGACAAATGACATCTTAAAGTTGCATGCTGTTGCGAAGCTTGGAAAATAAGGCTTCCAAAATCATTATGCTAATGGTACGATGATAGTAGAAATTCTTCACAAAATTTACTTGAATAAATAATACTGAAAATCCACATTTTTACCTTTTCTGCTAACTGACAGCATGGAGGCAAATTACTCACACATGTAAACAGTATTCATACACTTTTGTAGTTAATCACATATATGGTTTTAAAGTACACATTCTCGGCTTCATTTTGACTACTTTTAATCATAATACACACAAATAATGCACTTGCAATCCATATGTCTAGGTTCAGTGTGTTTTTGGTACTACATGGGGGGTGGCCATTTGACCCGGAAGTGGTTAGTGAGTCCTATATCACCTTAAAAGCTAATTATCCCTGCTACACAGGATATGAAAGTATCCACTTGTAAGGTATGAGGACTCCTCACTATGAATACATTATAGTGTATTGGTACTAATTTGCATATAAATCAGGTTAAGTACTGAGGGGTGTAAGCATTTTAGAATAGTGACTCAAGTGTGGTATAATGCGTTCATTTGTAGGCTGTTGAAGTTATAACTGAGAGATTATCTGTGGTAGAGAATTCAGTTAAGGAGAATCCAACAGTAACTGACCCAGCACTGCTAAATATCATATCAGGTTTACAGAAACAGATAGAGAATCTAACTGCCAGGATGGTGTTAATTGAAAATAGAGTATCAATTATAGAATCAAAGGTATTTATCCATAAGTTTGTCAGAAGACATTTCTAACTTTGTTATTATATCCTTACCTACAAGTTGGAGGTGTCCAACTTGTAAATCAGTTATTCCATCTATCTTTCAGTCTGAATTTTTCATAATTTTCTCACTAATGAGAAAAAGATATCCATATTTTTATGATATCATAATTATAACATTTTATGACTTTTTGTCAAAGCAAAGAATTTTTACAAGCAAAGCATTCTTTATTGGTGAAATAATCACAAAATAAAAGATTTAAAAGTGAGAAAACGAATCAAACATTTCAAGCAAATACAAGAGTAAAATTCTTTCCATTGGGTACCTGGGATTTCTCTGTGATAGATTCTTAGTATTTCAACTCCCTTTATAAAGATGGGGTGAACATTGTAATGGATTTTGTTTGCAGCCCTATATCAAATTCCTGTTTCATAGGACCTACCAATATTTGGAAGGTGTTTGGTTATCCCTAGCACAACAACACATGCAACTTCATGTTGCTTTTGATCAACAATTATATTATTTGAGGTATTTTGGTGTTAACAATCTGTTGGAAAGGATGTTCCTATGTTCTTGGGAATATTAGAGAAAATGATAAACAAAATGTATTACATAAAGATTGTGCGTAAACATTATAATGAGAGAAAAACTATGTTAGGTTTAAGTGTGATGTTTGGACTTTTATAAGTTTTAAAGTAAACAAATGTTATCGTTCATTATGATAAATATAAAGCAAATGTTAACAAATTCTGGTTTATTCACCCAATAGCTTTATAAATTGATTTTTTACATGATCCAAAAAATTTTGTTCTGGTCGGCGGCATCATGGTCGTCGATGGCATCTGTTAAATTTGATTTATTTATTGGGGTTTTGATACAATCTAAATTTAGAGTTAGTATGTTTTGTTTACTGATGCTCAAACTATTCATGATTCTATCTCTGTGGTCATACCAAGCTTTATCCTGTGAAGCATTTTATTAGATTTTATAGGGAACACAATACAATATTGAAATATTTCTGTTTAAAATCTTATTTTTGCAGACTGATGCGGTATCCCCTTCAAGAATTTCATCCACAGAAGTCAACACACAGAAAGATCCAAACAAAAATTACCTCACCAAAGAAATTCGTCCATCAGAAACTTTAACCTCATGCCAAAGTCCCAAAGAAATACAAAGTACTGTGTTATCAAAAAACCGTCCTGTTGAATATTCAAGAAACACAATGTTAAAAAGCAGACAAGATGAAATAAAAAGAGATGTACCTCAAATGTCACAAGCTGGCCCAGTAGACAATTACAATGCAGGAGAAATCTATTCTACAGAAAATCCTGCCAGTAGGATATCTTATCAGACAGATTCTAGGGTTCCACAAATTATGGATGTTGGGAAGGAGTTTCAGAATGGTTCTATGAATGTTACTGGTAAGATTAATTATATTTAAGGAGGTAGACCTAGGGTAAGGGACACAACTCTTAAAATCATTGGAACGTTTGTATTCAGCTTTTTAAATCAGTCTTATGTAAGCATCTAATTAACTTGCATTCATTTTATTCTGTTTCAAACGAAAGCTTGAGAGGCTTTGGTGATATTGAATATAATACAAACATATCACTGATTTCATGAGTAATGTCCCTTACCCTAGGTCTACCTCCTTAAGTTGCACTATACATACATTAAACCAGAGAGTGGGGGAAATACATCAAAACTCAGGAACCATAATAAGTTATACATGAAATTAGGAAATGATATTTTTCCTTTTTCATTTTGTTTGGCAATAAAATAGATAAGTTCTTTTTATCAACAGAATTTGGGCAAGAATCATTTATCAATATTTTATGGAACTTCTTAAAACACAAAAGAAGCACCCAGTAGTTATTTCATAATTTAAAAATGCTTTACTACTTTCTGATGGTCTCAAACCATGGATATTTCTTTGTAGCTACTGCAGGTTTAAATCAGTTATGCTAAAAAATATCTGCCATTTTGTAACAAGTGATTTATAACAAACTTTTAGTTGAGGGCTGACAGTATAACAAGTCAAAAAAGAATATCATAAATGGTTTTATAATATTTGATATTCAATATTAAATCTCAATTTAAGCCAGACTTACAATCCTTTTTTTATTTACTGTAAACAGAAAACACATTATCGTCAGATGAACAGTACAAATATACAGGTGCCAATCATGCAGGAGACTCCTCAATTCCATCATACCTTGCCAGTGGCAATCAGTTCTCCTTTGCTCTTTCTCCTATTCGAACAATTAAAGATACCAGTGGATTTAAGGCAGCATCCAACGCTATTGGAGAAGATACATTTGCTTTGGAGACTGAGGATGATGCACGGAGATCCAGTACTCCAACAGATTTCAAAGATCTGCCTTTAAAACCTTCCTGTAATGAGCATGACTCGCTGTCATTTCAGTGTGGTGATGTGTCCATGCAACAAAGGGTGGATAGAATTAAAAATATGTAAGTGATTAAATGTACTTAAATTTTTTTTTAAATTGCACCCGACATACTTTTTTTTACCCCAAATGACTGTTATTATCTCCCTTGAAGTATTTAACCTTGATTCCCCAACTTTTCATAAAATTAGGGAAATATATAATATGCCTTTCTGTCTAGAACTACAGCTTTTCCTGAATGCAAATAAAAGCTTATTTCTTAACAATTAAGTAATATTATATTTATATTTTGGAATATTGAGAAAAAGTATCCGATGTAGAAATTTAAATTTTATAAGTTAGTATGTGATATAATATGTAAGGGGAAGTGTTTATGCAATAATCCCTTAATGAAATTGTAAACAAGCATAATGATTTTGTTAAATAAGCTTGTTTATTGATAATATTATATTTGCACTAGTGTGTAATGCCTAAAATTTGACTTTACATTTATTTTTTGTACTGGGTAAATGTTCTTTTCGAAAAGTATTATGCCCCTTGTTCTTTATATGTTATACTTTGTTCTTTTGACTACTCTCCCACCTCTTGCATTGGAGAGGAAAGATCACTGCATTCATTACTACTAAGGTACAAATGGCAGTCACAGACAGTAGGTGATTCATGCATGTCAAAAACCCTTTTAATTCGCTTTTATTTCTAATTCAGAACCAGTTACGGACTACATAATCGAGTTGGTCATTCTGTTTTGACCCTTTTGAGATAAATATTATGTAGATTGCTTGAAATTGCTTTTTTGCAAGAGTTATTGTTCTTGATTTGGTTGATTTAGGTGGGAGATTAATGTGTGATTTTCTGAAAAAAAAATATAAACATATTTGAACACAGAAAGGACTTATATAAGGATATATAAAAATGTAACATATATATACAGATAAATGTATGTAGTTTAAAAACATTGTTTGTTAAATGGGTTTTTCTACCTCATGAATCACCTCTACAATCGGCAGTGTCTGAACTTTATATAGACTGCTACTTTTATGTCTTATATACTCTTGGAATAGATAAATATGAAATGTGTATCCATTTTTTTTTTTACCCAATTACGCATTCAAGCATTCCCTCTTACAACTATGATAAAGTGTGAGAAAGTATCTTATTTTACCATGATTATGGCCCCCCTGCCTAAGTTTGTAAATGGTTCTCGCCATCCATCTGTCTAGTGCTGTGTTGTTACTGCTACACTTCAGTGTTATTAATTATTTTCACAAAATTCATGCAGTAGTTATGGTAAAAAGTTGTTTTAGATTGTGGGAGGTCATGGCATTGTGATTTTAAAGTTACTTTCAGATAGAAATGATTCCAACCCTGAATATTGTTATATGAAATCTTTATGTGCTTTGTCATACTTGTTTGATGTACAGCAATGACATTCCATTAATACATCCATGTAACAATAATTTATGCATAATATTTTTAATCTTTTATACATGAACTATAATTTTTTTTAATTTTTTTTCAGGATGGTTTCAACACAAAGTATGCTGAACAAGTGACACAACGAGAGCCTATCATACCTATAACTAGAAGATAATACTTAAGGCCATTACTTGTTATCATATCAAGAAGTTGTGAAAATATGTTGGATTAAATTATTTATATATACATGTAACATGTTTAGCTTTCTTGAATTATAGATCTGAGATAAACTATGTCATCTACTTGTATCTGTCGTCATCTTTCTTCTGGCATTCATTGTATAATTTCACATTTTGGTGTATTAGCTACATGTACTTGTCTAATTGCAACCAAACTTTATATGAAGAACTTTTGGTTCAGCTTCAAAGCTCAACTTCTCAAAAGTTATATTTATCATTGTTTTGAAACTTGATAGGATTGTTAACAGCAATGACTATACAAATGCTCCAGTTTTGATGATGTTCATGTTTTTCTAAACTGTGTGAAGCCACTGAAAATTGTAATGAAAACGTTTCTGGAAAACTTTTCTTGTTTAAATCTTAAATTTTGAGTTCATCATAATTCAGGTTACATTTAGAAGAGCAATTCAACTGAACAAGAGCATTTAATTTGCAGTAAATTCCATATTTAATTTATTATTATATATTAAATGAATATTGATTTTTTTATAAAAAAAATTTTTTTTTCATTTGTTTTGACTTGTCTATGATCTCTTAGAGAAGTAACTAGTTGCAATTTTGTGACAACACTTTTTAAAATGTTGCTTGTTTAATTAAGTACACTTTGCAAAATAAGCTGGTTCTTCAGCTTCAGGTTCTTTTCTATGGTTCATATGAAGTCTGGGAAATATTTTCAGAAGAAAACATACGATAAGACTTATTGTATTTGGAAGAGCTATATGAATATAATAGCTTTTTAATGTTGGGTTTATTTTTTTTAATACTGTGACAGTACTATTGTTTGTGGGTTACCAATTTTCATTGTTTTCATGGATAGGCCAAACCACAAAATTTGGTTCCCAATTGAAAGGAGATTTCCATTGATGTGTATACTGAAAATCTCAAAACCACGAACTTGTATTTCTTCTCTAATCCAAATAAACATCATAAAACTTGCTGTCTCATCCTGTATTTGCATTTATACATATGTGAATAGGTGGTACATGATGTTCACATGGCCTTGTTGTCTTGTCTTACTACATGGTTGTTTTGACATTCAGTAACTGTAGTCCAAATATTTAAACTGACAAAGTTAAACAATAATATGAAATTATGGCCAACTAAAATATTTAATTAGTTCTCGTGCCTTCATGAATCTTAAAACTAACTGTCTTGTTACTCATTTTCTCTGCCTTTATTGTAATGATAAAATGCTTTGCAGAGCACAGCTTGATACGCCTGCAGAAATATGGACACAAAATTCATGCTCATTTGATTGTGATCAAATATTTGGCTGAAAATATATAAAAATAAAAAGCTAACATTATTTTAAAAAAAAAGCAATTCAACAAATTCAGCAAAGTTTCATGAACATTGCCTGGAGCCTTTTGAAGTAATTATGCAATTATGGGAAATTTGCCTCCTTTTTAGCTATTGCCATCCGTCGTCGTCGTGATCATCAACAATTTTTCAAAACATCTCTTCTGACTTTAGGGATAAAGATTATGACCAGTTAATCGGCAACTATTATACATGTATAAATAAATTGGGTCAAACCAGTATGACTACTTGGCTTGTAAATTTAGAATAAATGTGTTTTCATTTAACAGCAAATGAAGGATAATAACATTACCGCACTGATAAAGTCTAGGCTAAAGTCAAAACAGGATGTTTGTATAACAAATAGCAATATCACCGTAATGGTCCTTACTTTGTAAAGACATTTCATGTCAAAATGGTGGGTCAAACCATGTATGTGGAAATGCGCGCTGAAACTTCCGCTTCCATTACATTGATTTTCTGTATATTTACCTTGTATTTGCAGTCAACATTGTTCAGAGCAACTTCAGAAATCAACGACTTTATATTCTGCAAGTTAAGTATTTTATCTTATAGTGTTATTAAATAGGTATTTTCATGTTAATCCCGTTCAAAGTCCAAGTACAGTCTTATTAGGCTGAGGTCATTTGTGCTTGACCATGGCGCAGCCGAGGGCCAATGCAGGTGATCAAATCCAATACACCTGTACGAGGACTTTATACAGGATAAATATGAAAATATATGACACCTTTATTAACTTATGTGTTTAAATACTGTATGGAAAACCATCTTTTTAACTGTTGTTTTTGTGGGGGAAAAATACTGGTCTTCATACAGAATTTACTACTTCTAATGCGAATTTCAGTGGTCTTTGTACATAATTAACTGGTCTTAATATGAATTTCAGTGGTCTTTATACATAATTTACTGGTCTTAATTTGGATTTTAGTTGGTTTACCGGAAGTTGAAATTCTACATAAAGACCAATTAAAATCCATATTGAGGAAATTCATATTAAGACCAATAAATCTTTTTTTAAAGACCAGTATTTGTTTTTCGCTAAAAAAACATGATGATTCTATATAAACAAATTAATTTCTATTGTATTTAAACACATTAGTAAATAGATTATAATATTTAATTCCTTACAAGTTTTGTTCCACTAATAAAAAAAAAGCCAGATAGACTGGTTCACAGTTGAGTGTAAATGGTGTTGTCAGTGCAGACTGGGTGTTCTATGGAAAGAAAATGATCATTTCACATTGCAATTTTGCATCACCATTTCGATTTTTCAAAGAGTTGAATTGACATATAGAGATGTTGTGCGAACCTATTTGATGACATATGTATATTTGAAAGGAATGACAGGGATCCTCCACTGAAATATGAAAGTAGTTCTCGCTGAAATTCTTATTCAAAGTTACTTAGATCTACAGAGTGTTCAAAGTTTCAGCTTAAATAATGTTATACATTTTCCGTTCTTCACTTCCTGTACAAGATACAATAATTGTTCTAATCATATACACTGCAAATTTAGATATGCTGTACACGTGTTTCAAAGAGTAACCTTTCATCAGCAGCATTAGACTCAAATATATAGGAAGTTCCAAAAATAATTGTTTACGAGTATAAACAGGAAGCCAAATCCATCATCGTAATGGATCACATATTGTGACATGTAACTTGTAAAAATCCTAGTTTTAATGGTAAATGCTACGAATACTACAACTTGATTAATTCAATAGAAAATCTGTCTTCATGATAAAGACATATTGCGTAATTCTATTTTCGTTTGTAGTTATGCCTTGATTTTAATCATCAAAAAAAATTTGAAATTCTTTAAATGTAACACTATAGGTATGGTTATCCTTCGACAAAGTGTTTTTCATTGGTATTTTTACCGATATTACTTTGCGTTTTAACGGAATTTATTAACTGACTTCCGTCGAATAGTTAAATGTTTTGACTTCGATAACTTTTACATTGGTCAAATTTCAATTCACCGATAAGTCAGTTTCTCGTCCTTGCCTGTTAAGAAAACTAAAATACATTTTCCAAGGTTATTCAGATTCATGAAAAAAATGAATAATATGATAATTAATTGGAAGAATAATCAAGGGAACCAAGGTTATCAAAAGAATGTAATCTAGGGACAAAGACCAGACATGGAAAACAGACATACACAACAAAGTACATAAAGTAACTAAAATCATACATACAAAGTAACAAAAGCAAATGAGCAACTCGGACTCACTAAAAACTGGGAGCATGTACTAGATACACCGTAACGATCCACGAGTTCATGATGACGACCATAAAAATTTCGTAGTGATGACCTCAATCTTATAGCAACATAACCCTGCTCCACAAGCCTAATCGTTAGAATTCTAATCGATACAAAAAGTCTGCGTAGTCTCGGCAAGCTCTGGCATAACGTATGAGTTGTGATATGAACACTCCATACGCAGGTGCTGAAGGGATGTTGCCACAGATGAAAGGAAAGTTGACAAATTTTGAATGAAAAGTCATCACGTTTGTCGTAAAGTTTGGTCAATATTTTTCATTTACTATCGATTTCTAAGTGTAGGTCCAGATATGAGGCTGACTTCACAGAGTCTGTAGTATCCTTTATCTCAAGTTTTTTGGGGTAGATACGATGAATCAAATCCCCAAAATTAGGATTGTTTAAAGATAATACGTCATCTATATAGCGGAAACTGAAATTACAGGATCTAGCTAAACGATATTCTTTCTTTCAGTTCAGATCAGCTATAATGTCAGCCTCATAAGAGTGAAGGAATAGGTCAGCAAGTAGAGGAGCACAATTTGTTCCCATTGGAATGTCACACTGGACAAATATGTTGTCGATTAAAAATTCCATCATTTTGGAAACATCTGTATATTTTGAAGTAATTTGGAATTAATTCTTACCAAGTATGAGGAATCTCTACCAAGAACTATATATCTGTATCTAGGTGTGCCATCTTTTGGAAAAACATCGATGTATAATATTTTTAAGTCGAGATTTTAACTGATTATTTAGAATAGAAGTATACAGTGTTGAAAAATCATAGGTTTTAATGCTATTATATTCTGATAATAGACTAAATGTCTCCAAAAGATCTTTCGAAGTTTTTAGGATTCACATTGAATTAATACCACTACGGGAGTATCAAGAGTTGTGGTAGGACTGCAAACCCTTTTTAACAGCTGTGAGTATAGAAGTTAAAAGTTTTGAAAGAGGTTTGGTGGTACATTTCGCAGCTGTATGGATTCTTGTGGAGTAGCACAAATTTATGGTTTTCCACCATCTCTTCTTTAGAGAGTGTGGTAGCAGTATAAGTCTTATCACTGCCATTATTTTCTACGTCTGCATCTGATAATAATCATTGGATGTAAAACGTTTTGCAGAAAAAAACGATGTTGTTTTGAGCTTTGTCTGCTTGAATGACAACATATTTGTCATGTATAGTAGACAATGTTTTTGTTACATCGGGGTCTTTGAAAATTGATGTATCATTGGCACTCATTGACCTACTTAAAACTTTCATTCATTTCAAAATTAAGATCCCACGGCTTTTAACCACTCTGACGGAGAATAAATGTCTTCTTGTTCTCGTTTTATCCATTTTCTTGCGTAGTCCTCCACGGCATCCATAAGACCTTTAAAGTTATAATTCCAATTTATGGGGAGTGGTTCACGGTACTTGGGACCTTTAGAAAGGATATTACGCAGAGATTCGTTTTCGATGATAGACAAATCTCCCGTAACGACGAGACCGGAAGGGCCATATTTGATAAGCTCAGTGCAAATATTCAGTACATGTTGAAAAAGGGAACAAAAATTCGAACGGAATTCAAAATAATATATTCCAAGGATAAAGAATAGACATGGAAAACAGACACCAACAACATCAAGTAACCAAAATAGCATGTACAGAAGAGTAATCAAGGAAACCAAGATTCTAGCGGAAATCAAGAGAATGTAATCCAGACGACAAAGACCAGACATGGAAAACAGACAATCACAACAAAGAAACGAAATTAAATGGGCAACCCGGAATCTATTAAAAACTGGGAGCATGGACCAGGTGCATCGGTAGGGAAAGCGTACTCTGCTTTTGATATTGTACATTCGAACCCATATGTGCATTACTGTGTATCTTCTGTAGTTTTTTGCAGCACCAAAATACGTTTGCTCATTGTATTCCGAGAGTTTATCATAGGTAAAAAAACAGGGTAACCTGTGAAAAAGTAATTGTCGAATGACAACCAGCCCACCGTGTTGAGAATAACGACAACGTACAGGTATGTCTATTTCAATTCATATTCAATTAGTACATAGATATTTTTGTACCTTTAAGTCGTAGTATGTTAGTAGTAATGGAATTTTCAGATGGTAAGCATTTTGTAAAATTAGATTTTGAAATTTTAACCTTCAAAAGTCGATGCAGCGTTTACGGCTTCTTCAATATGTTAATTTTACGACGCGATTTTCTTAAGTAAAGGATTGTATGATAAATGATATGACTGCAGTGCAATCCAGTAAATCATACTCGAGTGATTAACGAATTTGGCCCATTTGGAAGAAATATTAAACCAAGCCCTAAAACATCTTAGAACTAATTTTCAAGCTTTTTAGAAGTACTGTCTTGCCATTCCTTCATGTACACATTGACCAAATAAAAGATAAAAATCATAGTTGAAAAAAGAGAATAACAAATGTGTACAAGCTAACTACCTGATATCAATCGAAGTTGGAATTTAATCCTATACAATACGAGACATCTAAAACACCCACGACATGTCTAAGAGTAATCAAGGGAACCAAGGTTATAGCGGTAATCAAACGAATGCAATCCAGGGACAAAGACCAGATATGGAAAACATACATACACAACAAAGAACATAAAATAACTAAATCATACATACAAAGTAACAAAAGTAATGAGCAACTCGGACTCCACTAAAAACTGTGAGCAAGGACTAGGTGCACCGGAAGGGTAAGCGTCCTCTGCTTTTCTAGAAACACCCGTCGAGTTGCTTATAAAAAGTTAAGTCCGGGGTAGACAAACGAGGAAAGGAAAATTATGAACCGTTGAATAAATCAGTTTTCATGGTGCAGATGGATATACTATAACGATCCATAAAACTTCTGAAGTGATAACCAATCTTGTAGCAACATAACCCTGTTCCAGAAGTCTATTTGTTAGAGTTCTAGCGCGATGCAAAAAGTGTGCGTAGTT
The DNA here is from genome assembly GCA_037379345.1 of Perna viridis. Lineage (NCBI taxonomy): Eukaryota > Metazoa > Mollusca > Bivalvia > Mytilida > Mytilidae > Perna > Perna viridis. The sequence goes on from CM074520.1 coordinate 5,426,771, forward strand.
TCGGCAAGCTCTGGAATAACGTATGAGTTGTGATATGTACAATCCATAAGCCATTAATTTGGAATCTTTATATTGTAACTGGGTGTTGTGTTTGTTAAATGTATATCCATTCTTTTTAACTCCATTCAATTATAGTGAAAAACCTTGATTAAAAGTTGAACATTTTATTTTTACAATAAATAATGTCTTTGAACCTGAACCGTAATAATCATTTTGTCCATGTTAAAAAAAGGGCACCCGGTATTGCCTGTTTTCCTCCAAAATACAAAATCTTCATCAGAAGGAAGACTCTCACTTACTACTAATAACTATACTCTATACATGAAGTACTAGTGATAAGGATCTACAACAGATACCCGTAAAGATGTAGATAACTTTTCATGTACCATTTTTGCAGGTGAAAAAATGTTTGCATTAATGATGCAATATCTTAATTCAAATCTCGTTACATGATGCAATTTAATTAAACGAATCTGATCTACTTAATGATGCCAACATATTTAAATTAGCTCTTGCAAGGTAATTTCAAGGTAAGGATGACTTTAAAAAATCTCCTAATAAGGGTTGTTGGTATATTTGACTTTTCTTGTTTAAATGTATATATGAAGTTTAAAATGAAAACACTTTCTCTGATACGTATTGATTGACATTGTAAATGAATATGCTTTCAAGAAGTAAATTCTTATTCGCAGCATATGATCCATATACATCGACAGTTTTATATATATAAAAAATAAAATTAACATTATTTATAAAGAACTTATACATAGGAAGTAATATCTTATGATTGAAAGTTTCTACCTTTTGAAATACGAGTAATAGAGCCACGGGTTTTCAGAGGTTTTGATTTTTGCGAAACTGCAAATTTCATGTATATATATGTATGATATAATTAAGTAACCAGAGTAAATACCCTTGGGAACCTCTGGTCCAACAGCAATATTATTTCAAAAATAGTGTAAACCTCGTAATTGAATATTTTGGTAATTAAGGACTGAAAGTGGATGTGTCATTACGCCTTGGCCGTAAACAGGTAACATTTCACCCATTATTAGGTAATTATAGGATTACAGTAAGCTCTAAATGCAGTTAAGATACAGTTTTTGTATTTAGATATTTTTTTCCTTTCATAAATTTACACATACATGGAGTCATCAGTGCAAATAACTTCATACAAATATCCTTAATATCAATAGACATCTGCATGCCATTTGTCTATACCTGGCTATCTTACTGATTTAAATGTTTAAATAAAAACTAGCGTTTAAATTTAGTATTTAAATGCATTTTTGAACATTTTAAATGTCCATTTTCAGATCAAATGAATTTTCCCAATGGTTTATTGACACACTAATGCTCTGTTAGATAGTGCTACAGTACTGGTAAGTACAATAATGTTCTCAGAAAATATGTTTTTGTCAAATATTAAGTACGTCGTATACTCCCTATACTCCTACTAGTAATAGTTTAAAGAAAAACCATAACTACTCAATATTTATTATACTTAAAAAAAAAGATCACCGCCATATATAAATTGGTCTAATCTAATTTTCTGAAGTTATCAGTAACACCTCATGTCGTATGTTGTCTTTGTGTCCTAAACAAGAAACTGCTCTAACTACAGCTATGAGCATGCTAATTTTTGAATAAAAAATGATATAAAGTTATGAGTATAGCAATTAAAAAAAAACACATGGGTGATTTTACATTTCATCAGTGGATTTCCGAAATGTTTCAGGAAAAGTAATATTGTACGATACGAAGTACGAATTTTGGCAAGTTTAAACAACCAATAAGAATCAAACTGCAACTGGTTACAACCCAATTATGGACAATGAAACAGGGTAAATATAGTATTTTATCAATACCTTGAAATTCGTCTTTACGCTATATTTAAATTTTATAAGAACTCGTCGTAGACATGGACCAATGTTTCTTTAAATACACGGAAAACGTTTAGAGCGTTTAACAATACCTAATTAACGGAGAGAAATAGCTTTAACTGACATATTTTGAATACTGGGAATTCTTACAATGAGTTACATCTATTTTAGTATCTGTTCATTGTTGGTTAATACCCAATCATTATACTATACTTATATTGGAGATCATTACATTATTTCTAATGGCGCGGGGATGCCACTCTTTGTGTTGTCCTTGTACGAAAAAAAAAACATTTATTGTATTCCAGATCTGTAGATGATCTCTTTATATATCGGCAAATTATCAGTGAACAGAGAAGACAGATTGATAATCTAAATAAAAGAAACAAAGATCTGGAAGAAAAGGAATCTCTTCGTAGAAGTTTGTGGAATAAAATGAAGTCTCTTTATTCTGTTGAACAAGTCAAACTATTTTATTCTATATATAAATGCTACGACGGCAAGACAAATGCAAATGGATATTGCGATATGGAACGGTAAAGTGAACAAACCTGTATTTTAATGATCTGCAAAACACAAATTTTAAAACGTCTAATCAAACTTTTTTTACCAGCAGCTTATTTTTTTATCATCCGTTTTGGTCGTCGTCATTGTCGTTGATAACACTTTTTTTTAAAATCGTCCTCTCTGAATAACTAATGAACCTATTGGAACCAAACTTTGTATAAATATGTTTATAAACACAGCAGCTGTTATTTAAATAGACCATAGAGATAAAATAACAGTTTTTTTGCTCAAATATCTTCTACCATTAGGTTTGACTGGAGTAAACGTGTTCAGCATGATGTAAGAGTAATCAAGGGAACCAATATTCTAGTAGAAATAAAAAGAACGCAATCCAGGGACAAAGACCAGAAAGGGAAAACAGACACACAACAAAGAACATGAAATTACCAAAATAATGCGGACTCCACTGAAAACTGGGAGCGTGGACAAGGTGCACCGGTAATATTTTCATTGATATTTTTTCGTGACATGTTGTTGACCAATGATGGACTGATTGTCCCTTTTTGTCGTTTTTTTTATACTTTTTTTCTGTTGCTAGAGAGTAATCAAGGGAACCAAGGTTATAGCGGTAATCAAAAGAATGTAATTCAGGGACAAAGACCAGACATGGAAAACAGACATACACAACAAAGAACATAAAGTAACTAAAATCATACATACAAAGTAACAAAAGCAAATGAGCAACTCGGACTCCACTAAAAACTGGAGTTGTTTCATCAATAGTTTTGTTTTATTAACTCTTTGATAACTACTTGACAAATTTAAACCAAAGTTGTTATTGAATACTTTTTATGATATTCCGCCCAGAACTGATTTAGGAATTTTTTATGTGTTGACAAACATGGCAGCTGATTTTAAAATTAGAGCATATTATCCAAGCAGCATTTTTGTTCATTTGTTTAGACTAATTCTGCCGAGGAAAAGTGTTAAGTAATGTAATCTTACATGGGAGATAATTTCGTGAAAATCAGTTTACCCTTGAAAGAGTAATTTCCCTTGTTTAACTTTTTGTTTGCTATTTTTGTGTTATTTAAAAAATGTTCTTTGAATCCCTATTACAAAACAGATTATTTCTAAACTATGTATCTATGTTCCTTTTGTTCTCATTGCTGATGATCCGTGAATAGATATGGCTGTGATCACTGAAAAAAAAACGTTTAGATCAAATATTTTTGATTTTGATTATTGGTTAAGCCTCAATCTTTTTTTTTTAATTGGGCATTAAAAAGGGTCGAAAGGAATCATTACATTGATTTTAACTATTAAAACTCCAATTAATGCATATGGAGTTCAAAAATATCCCTATACCACAAAGGTTAGGCTGAGATTGATATATCAGATGAATTATCAAAAAATTCAATTTCCACTGTTCAGCCAACGGAAAGAACTTGATTTCGAGGTGAGAGACTTGGGCTTCTTGGAGTTTGTAGTTGCAATGTAATAACAGTTCCTTTACTAACAAAATTTTCCAGATGCCAATGACTGCACTAACGTACGGTCATATATTCACTAGTCAGTTTTTGTCAGCTAGAAGAAAAAATAATATGCAGTACGAGTGAAAAGTATTATGTAGACGCTCTTTTTGATATTGTTCTTATCAGAAAAGGATTTATATTTTATATATATATTTTATATCAATAACCACCACTATTATAAATGTATCATTAGAATATAATTTATTTATTATTTTAGATTCGAAGAACATCGCACAGTTGGAAATTTGAGGAAGAGAATAAGAGAAATGGAATCACTTAGTAAGCAAAAAGAAGAACGGTACGATTTAATCTCTTTTATGCAATTTATTCTTATAAAACTAAAACAAGGATATTTTCGATAAACAGGACCGAAAGCACTTCTATACCCGAGACGTTAAATACGAGAAATAAATGCTATATATACTCCCGATGAAAAGTTTTGCTCAACTCATGTATAAATGTTACTTTTGAGGATTCTTAAAAATTGATTATGGTATATATTGTAGTATTTGACTAATGTGCATCGGTATCCTGATTAATGATTAGGAGTCAATGATCCATTCCATATTTTTCATGTCGCTGTCTCCTACAGAAGTCAATATATGTTTTGTTTATTCATAAAAGGGTATGGCTAGAAAAAAAATATTCTATGTATATAATATATTATTGTAGCACTTTAACATTACAGACCGGTTCCTTCTTATAAGTATGCACTCGACCTATGTCCATTTTTTAAAAGCTTATATGTTACCTGTTTCTATATTAAATATATACACCAAAATAAAGATCCAAATATATAATCAAATAAGATTTCATGTAGGGAAGTGGGCTCCCTTCAGTTTGTACATTTATATCTCTCTATGACCGGCAACCTTAAAAGTGTTGATCTACTTAATACTTATTATCAATGATTATTAATCTTCGTTTCAAACAAAAAAGGTTTACAATATACTTAGTATATACTAGAATTCTAAAAGGTTTATGTTTATGCGATAATGTTATAACAATCAAGATCTAGTTATTTTGTAAATATGCTTAAAATGAATCCGTATTTTTGACTGTGAATGACTTTGTAAAGTTAAATTCTGTACAAAGATAACCATTTAAAAGATTCAAATCTTTTTCATTTTGATAGAATACAAGCACTGGAGCATCAAATTAGTGAACTGAAAAAAGATGTCGAGTTGGCTTATAAATCATTAAGTATTGAAAGAAATGAAAGTGAAGGTTTTATTAAGAAGTAAGTTTACTTTATAATGTTTTCAATTGTTTTGTTACAACAACCGTTCATTCTGAGGATAATGTTGAGAATTATAGTATGGTATACAGTTACATTATATACCGTTGGATAGAACAAGATATGCCTAATTGGAATATCGACGTCGTCGCGATCCATCGTGATTACGGATAGATGGAAACTGAGCATAAGGATAAACAATCATATTTCTAAAATAAAAACAATGATTTGCCTATTTAAATGCTCACACTTTCTTAAAATTTGAAATTTATTTTTCTGGAATGTGAGCTTAATGTATTTTTAACTTATTCTTTAAGAATTTGATAATAAGATTGAATAGAAACATCACGTGACTGCTGTGGTAAACTGCCGGAAAATTTAAATAATGACAAAACATGACAAAAATAACAATATACATTCACGTTCCAATCAATTTAATGCAAAAAAAATACTTATCGTCAAATCAAATTTCTAACTGCTCTGTATGTTATCGCCACAAAAGTCAAAAACTTCTTCCTAAAAATATAGGAAAAACACATGTCACAGTGGCAAAAGGGGTACAGTTTGTAGAACTGCAACTAATGACGGATCAGTTGGGTGTCCGAGGGTTAGACTTTAATAAATTTAGGGATCCTCCTTCTGTATCCTTATGTTTTCTTTGAACTCATATTCCATCTATTTATTTTGTTGAAACTTGGATACATGTCACAACAAATCAATATTATACAAACGTCTCAGAATGTGACATCTCTTTTCGCTACATGAATCATTAACTTGAACCTCTATCCTACATAATAATACCAAAATGAGCTGTCCCGTACTATCATACATCGTGTACTTAGTTACAGCCCTAGATTAATCCTACGAGGAGGAATTATCCGACCAGCGAAAGCTATAATTTATATAAGTCAGTGCAGTGGTCAGCAGACTTGTTATAGTATAGAATATCTACCGAAATTCGGAAAATCACCAACTTCAAAACCTAATAAACACTGCGGCTTAATTACTTGTATTGCACATGGCAGAATGTTTTGATATTGGTTCTAGCTTACTTTTTCTCATGCTCATGCATTGTTTTACATCCAATTACCTATTTTATTTGACCCCGCTTGAAAATAGGGACGTATATTTTGATCATGTTGTCCGTCCGTTCTCGATTTTAATTCCAACTCCCCTGAAACGGATGAAGGGAATTTTGATGAAACCTTTACACTTTCTTTATCATATAATGCCATTGTGTACTTCTTTTTTGTTTTTTTATCTAATGACTTTCGGGATTTCCCTTATGGTTTCTAGGAGGAGCGTGGATATCATCAAATGAATTTTGCTCACACTGTTTTGCTCTAGTTGTATAAAACACATGCTAAAATGTTGTGAGATAAATAACACCAAATATCCCATGAGCCATTGATATATTATTTCGTAGGTACAGACAGTTGAGACAATTTAATTCGTTAAAATTGTCATAGGGTTTAATTGAAAGCTCCGCTGTTTTGTCCATTTCGAAATTGAGGTAAAGGTGAGATGCAGATTCTTTTTAGAATTGGTAGTATCCTAATTTATAAGCTCCGAGGAATAGTAAACGAGCATTGTATAATGATAAAACATCATGCAGATGTTGGTGGAGTGAAAAAAAAGCAATAGTTAATTGTGCACAAGTGATGTCCATCGAGATGTCTATTTTCTGTTAAAACCCAAGTCCACAAATATATTGTTTACTACGTAGACTTATATAGCATTGTAAAAATATCTACAACTAGTGTAAATGTGTGAACGCAATAAAAATATTTGACAATTATTGACAAGTTAGTTGAGGAATCAGTGGTACGTTTTTCATAGGATTATCATGTTTTTTCATCTTTGATAGAATGGTGTCATTAACAATCAAGTATTTAAAGTTAACTAATCTTCATAACCATTAAAGGTTAGAGGAGCAGCTAAGGCAGAGTGAAAAGGAAAAAGACACAGCTCAAAAACTACTACAAAATCAACAAAGAGAGATGGGTGAAATAAAGCGAATTGCAAAAACGTATGTACTATAATAAATATTTCAAATGATTGTTATAATCATGAGTGTACATTTATTTGATTGTTCGAATTTTCATTTGTCAAACCCATATTTATTTGTTTCCATTTGATGAAAAAGTTTTATGTACAAGTATTTAAAGGTAGTCAGATCAAACATATTTTGAAACAAATATTGATCATATTTATATAAGAACAGTCTATGAAAATGAATTAAATTGAATTACCAAACAAACATATTTTGCCTCCAAAATGACAATTGCACAGATTGAGTCCTTAACTGTAGGTTGTGTAAAAACAAATTGCGTTTATTCATTATATTATTAAGATTTTGGTACTCATAGCATTACCTTCTGAGGATTGAGCTCTACGGACTAAAGATTTAGATCTACCAAACATTAATTGGTGGTGTCGTTACAAAGTCTATTTATTCTTTACATACAAATTCAAAAATACGAACCATGTTAATATCGCAATTTAATGAGAAACTCGGCGTGTGTTTCTAGAAGGGACATTTACCCTACCGGTGCGCCTAGTCCATGTTCCCAGTTTTTGAAGTCCAAGTTGCTCAGTTGTTAATTTGCTTTTGTTTCTTTGTACGTGTTATTTGCTTTGTTTATATTCTTTGTTGTATGTCTCTGTTTTCCCTGTTTGGTCTTTATCTTTGAATTTTATTCTTTTGATTTATGCTCGAATCTTTGGTACCTTTATTACAATTAATTTGAAAAATTATCATAAAAGTATACAATTTCCTGTTGATATTTTAGATCGTTTATGAAAGTGGCCAAAAGTAACACGATTGACAACCCTGAATCTGCCAGGAAAAATATAGCGCGTGCTTCAGAACTTTACGAGAGCCTGCAGGTGCAAAGAGTCAAGAATGGCGCGTTTTCGGATTTGATGCATTCGTAAGTAAACTAACATATTAATTCATCACCAAACTTTTAAGTTCGAATTTAAGCCTCTTATCAATAAGCCCAATTAAAATTGTTTTTACAAAAGCATGATATTAAGTTTGAACGTGACATCATAACTAATAATAGTTGATATATAATACTCAACCATCTCAATCATTTTTTTCGTGTTTCTGAAATACATACAATAATAATTATTTTTTTAATTAATTTTCTAAAAATAATGTTACTTGGTTTCTCCATAAACTCAAAATAATTTTCGGAAAAACAACAATGAATCTAAAGAATGTCTCCAAATTTCTATATGAAAGTTCTAATATATCCAGTTGTAGATAGAAATTGTCAATGAGTAAATCTAAAAAATCTCGTCATTTTAGTTGCAAATGAAATGTATAACAATACCATCTCACAATCGTGTTCTTTACTACTATATAAGTTCGATAACTTTGTAATTACCCTTAATGGAACTCGCCTTTTTAAATGTTTGAAAAATAAACGCATTATTCCGTGTTATTGATCTCTGTTTCTGTCTAGCTTCTCCTGCCTCATCTGTTTGGTTTCATATGTTTTTCATCCTGTACCTCTAGCTCCGAAGCCACAGCATTTATGAATTAAGAAACCTATTTTAAATTAAATATTTCATACATGAGGCTTATATTATTGTGATTATATGAAAAATAGTTTGTTATTTTCATCAACCAACCGTGTTGTTAACAGATTTCCTAACATGTCACCTTAATTAATTAACATTTCCGTCAATTCAATAAAGTCAGTGTTCCTATTATGGTTTCTATCATGAAAACAATTTTGATTTCAGTCCTAATGCATATGAAAAAGACTCATCAACTACACAGAGTGACAGCATCTCGTTCTTTGATTCCATTCCAAAAAGGTATGGGATATGTGTTGCGCACTTTTCCTCAAAATGTTCATGGTCGTTGCTGTATGATGTAACAAACTGTAAAATGTTTTTGTAGTTGCCAGGTTATTTTCAGGCCCTAATTTGCAAGGTAACGGAATTAAACATTTAGGATTTAGCGACTATGAAATATTGCTAATAAAAAGTAAATTAGCAACCAACTAGATCATATCAAATTAATTTAATGCAAAATATACGTAGTTCTGCTGAATATTCTTAAGTATTAAATTCATTTAAAATATTCTTTGCAAGTCTGCTTTATTGTAAAGCTAAAATGAACAATATTATAGTGCTTTTTATTCTACCGCAAAAACAATTGCAGTCGTACATTAGTATGGTGCTGTCGGCGGCGGCTAAGTTGATCGTAGACACTTGGTTTTCGTGCGATAACTTTAGTTGTGTTAGACAAATTATTATGAAATTATTTTGATATGATTTTATTAAACGCTAATGGAAGATGCCTATTTAATGTGGATTTGTTCTCTTTACATTTTGTAAATAAGGGGCCAAATAGGGTAAAAAAAACAGACGTTTTCTAAAAACCCATGTGGAATGTTTGTTTTTCTTCCGATTTTGAAGTGTTCCTTTTTTTAATTCTAACGACTTGTAAACGATGTATCAGCAAATTTGATGCGTTTTGGACCATTTTTAACTGATAAAGGTCAAAAGGGCCACATCCCCCAAAAAATGACCTTTTCATTTTTGGCCCGATTTAAAAAAAAAGATTTTTATTCAAATTTTCAAATAGATTTTGATATATCTTATGGCTTACGGGTTAAAATGGGCAAACAAGTAATCAAGGGAACCAAGGTTATAGCGGTAATCAAAGAGTAATCAAGGGAACCAAGGTTATAGCGGTAATCAAAGAGTAATCAAGGGAACCAAGGTTATAGCGGTAATCAAAGAGTAATCAAGGGAACCAAGGTTATAGCGGTAATCAAAAGAATGTTATCCAGGGACAAAGACCAGACATGGAAAACAAACTTACACAACAAAGGACATAAAGTAACTAAAATCATACATACAAAGTAACAAAAGCAAATGAGCAACTCGGACTCACTAAAAAATTGGGAGCATGGACCAGGTGCACGGTAGGGTAAGCGTCCTCTGCTTTTCTAGAAACACCCCCCGAGTTGCTTATAAAAAGTCAAGTCCGGGGTAGACAAACGAGGAAAGGAAAACTATGACCCGTTGAATAAATCGGTTTTCATGGTGCAGATGGATACACCATAACGATCCACAAGTTCGTGATGACGACCATAAAACTTCTGTAGTGATGACTTCAGTCTTGTTCCAGTAGCCTATATGTTAGAGTTCTAGCTCGATACAAAACGTCTGCGTAGTTTAGGCAAGCTCTTGCATAACGTATGAGTTGTGATATGAACACTCCATACGCAGGTGCTGAAGGGATGTTGCCACAGATGAAAGGAAAGTTGACAATTCTGAATGAAAAGTCATCACGTTTGTCGTAAAGTTTGGTCAATAGTTTTCCTTTACCATCGATTTCTAAGTGTAGGTCAAGATATGAGGCTGACTTCACAGTGTCTGTAATATCCTTTATCTCAAGTTCTTTTTGGTGGATGCGATGTATCAAATCCCCGAAATTAGGATTATTTAAAGATAATACGCCATCTATATGGCGGAAACTGAGATTGAAGGATCAAGCCTAACGATAGTCTTTCTTTCTGATCAGATCAGCTATAAAGTCAGCCTCATAAGAGTGAAGGAATATGTCAGCAAGTAAAGGAGCACAATTTGTTCCATTGGAATGCCGACCGTTTGTTGAAAAACACGTCCACCACACTGGACAAATATGTTGTCGATTAAAAATTCCAGCATTTTGTAAACACCTTTCTCTGTACATTTTGAAGAAGATTTGGAATTATTTCTTACAAAGTATGAGGAATCTCTACCAAGAACTATATATTTGTATCTAGGTGTACCATCGTTTTCGGAAAAACAACGATGTATGATGTTTTTAAGTCGGGATTTTAACTGAGTATGGGGAATAGAAGTATACAGTGTTGAAAAATCATAAGTTTTAATGCTATCATATGCAGATTATAGTCTTGAACTAATTGTCTCCAAAAGATCTTTCGAATTTTTCAGGATCCACATTGAATTAATTCCACTACGGGAGTAACAAGTGTTGTAGTAGGACTGCAGACCCTCTTTGACAGTTGTGAGTATAGAAGTTAAAAGTTTTGAAAGAGGTTTGGTGGTACATTTTGCAGATCCAGCTATGAAACGTTGTTTGTATGGATTCTTGTGGAGTTTAGGAATCCAGTACATAGACGGTAAATAACAATCATCGTCCTTGGTAGAGAGACCAAAAGAGGATAGCACAAATTTATGGTTTTCCACAATCTCTTCTTTGTAGAGTGTGGTAGCAGTATAGGTCTTATCACTGCTATTATTTTCTACAATAGTGTCATACCCCAAAAAAATCAACTTTATGTTTGGTCTAATATCACTTTTTTTAATTTCTTAGGAAAATCCCTGCCTGCATTTTTCAATCAGATGACAGATATCTATTATGTGGGGGTCAAAGGGACCACACCCACCCCTAAAAAATAGCCTTTTTAATATTTGGTCTGATTTTTTTTTTTAATTTTGATTTAAATTTCGAATTTTGTGCAATAAAGTGCCCAAACCAGTTGTTGTGTCCATAATGAATTGTAAGTCCCTATGCTTAAGTGTTTCAAATACTAACATTGTGTTTACAAGTGTGCAGGGTTGTATCATGCTGTACTCTGTAAAGTTTTTTATTTATATTTAAATAATGAGGTTTACACGTTAAAATAAACGATAAAATATTTTGTGTTCCCGTAGACATGACGGCAACTCATATGGTCCTCCAAAAGACGACAGGAACAAAACGTGAGTAACTTGATACCCCTGTTACTAGGCGGTTTTAGCTTCGATGCAAATTAATTGAGCTTTTTTATTAGCATAACATAGATTCTACTCATGGCTTAGATGGATGGTAAACAGTTCACATTCCTCCTAAACCATCAGATTTATATTATGAAACTTCCATTGAATAACATTCAGGTAATGCCATTGTGCACCTAGACTTGTGATTTACCATCCGATTGGCTTTAGTGTAACAGTGAATCTGCCATTTATTCACAAGGTTCGTAAAGGAAACCCATATTGTATCTATAACTACTTCTAATCTGCTGAATATGAAAATGGTTAGGAATGACTATATCTATTTCTGCACTTATATGTTGCAGCCATTTCACTAAAGTAAACAAATGAAAATTTATTAAAAAAAAAAAAACAAACAAACAAACAAACAAACAAAAAACATTTTTTTTATTTAAAATGACCGTAATAATAACAGGACATACTTTGATTTTCTTTCATTTATTTTTGTCAGTGCTCCAACGGTGATGATTGCAACAAATGTGAATTTCCATTAAATTCAAGCGAATGAAGCTTGGTTATAAAAACCGAAAAACGCTGTTCTATATAATAAGTGCCATTCTGTACAATCTTTGAAACCAGTGTTTCAAATTATTGAATAGCATGCACAGGTAATTCGTGAAAGATGCAGGATTCATTTACAACGAAGAAGTTGAAAAAACTCTCACTTTCGTAGTATACGTTTAACACCATGAATTACCTATTGATAGTGAGCTGGATATCAAAATATATCAAACAGTGTAAAATGCTTTTGCAAGTATTTGATTTTTCGTTTTGATTTCTTGAAATAAAATGTAATTCACTTTTTGTATTAATGCACTAATGTAGTTGTACTTTGTTTATGAATATATTATACGCATCTTCAGTACAATCGATAAAACTATAAAATTTTATCATACAAAATAATTGTCCTGGCAACTGATTTGTATAAAAAGTCGGGCCTGTTGTAATGCACCTATTGAAATGCATTCAACACACTTAAAATCACTCATTGTTACCATACATATAGGCAGAGACTACATCATGATGTTTTTAATTTGCTGCATTGGTTGTATCAACAAATAAAACGTTTCGTAAATTTATTTTAATGTGTCTTTGTCACTATCTATAGCATGCCTGATTTTTATATAAATCGATTTTATCGTTTGTGAAGTATAATGTGTCTGAAATGGTGAAGTTTCCACATATGATTTCAATTAGAACTATCATCAATTGTGACGATAGGTTATTCCTGGAATCCCGCGTTCAGCATGTCGAATTTTGCAATATATGATAGGTATTTTTTGTATGTCTGAAGGGTTTACATTCTTTGTTTTACTTGTAAGCAATAATAGTTTTATCTCACTGTAACAATCACATGTATGAATTTTGTTGACTAGGCTTCATACGCTAATGATGCGCTGTGTTCAAAATCAACTGTAATTTACGTTAAAGGTTGTCAAAGGTTATCATAGCGTTTACCATGATGTTTTTATTACATATATTTTATTTAGTAAGTATGCAAATTTGATCGTACACTGCACGATTGACTTGACTCTGTTTATTTTAATCATGATTCGCTAAGCCGCAACCTATCTATCAATAAGTGAGTATTATTAACGTGATATTGTATTGATATTAAATTAATAAACCTAATCATATTTTTGTAATGCTGGAAAATTGGCAAGACTACGCACAACGTAAAATTAGGTAGTCAATGCTCGTCCGCCAAGCACGCGGTATTAAAATAGTCTAAATAATGTATCCGTTGAAACGAGATCTGTTTCAACGCGCTAGTATTTTTTAGAAATAATAATTATTCATAATGAACACTAAAGGAAAGACTGACTTTCTTGCTGTTCATTTCCACGAAACGCTTGTTGAATTCAGAAACTGGCCAGGCCGGTAAAACAGCCTAAATGAAATGGATTTCACCAATCGAGTGATTAATTCAGTATTGTCACTTCTGTTTTTGAAAAAAAAAAAGGAAAATTTTCATTGAAACACTTTCTTTTTCCAAATGTTTCATCTGTCGATATGCACAGAGCAGCAGAACACTGCAACAGTCAACTGTCAACCACTGTCAACAGTGGTAACTAATAAAATTAACGATACAACCCTTTGTTGATATTGTATATTTAACATTTGAATAGTAATACTACATATTAAGATGCCACATGTGATATTTGTGTTTTCTTTCAAACTTGGTCATTATCTTAATTTGTTGTTTGGTATGCTGATGTTATATAGATTTGTATATTGCTCATTTTGTAAATATACATAAAATGATCTGTTGAATTGTACCTTATTTTTAATACAACTGATTGTTGTTCTTGTTGATAATAAATACGTTACGCTTTTCCTTGTTTTGTTTTATGACAATCGACTATTACAATAATAACGGAATTTTAATATTCACCACAGGGGTCAGTTTCGCAACAACAAAAAAAGTCGCGAACTTGATATCGTTATGATATAGAAAATATCTTGTATCTGTATATGATACCTAACTTTCCTATCAAATTTCATCAAAAGCCATTGAATAGTTTCTTGGAGTCAATTCACTAACTAGATACATTAACAGACACGTAAAAGTGATTCCTATTTATCTCCTTGATGATGAAGAATTCAGTAAAAAGGTGAATAGTAAATAAATGACTAGTGGACGTAGATAGGTCAGAAAAATCCAGGAATACTTTAATAGAATCCACAAGGAAAAGATGAAGACCAATGAACTACTGGAGGAGGTCAACTATAAAGGGGATAATGAAGGCAGGCTATTCAGTTCGTAACGCCTATAACAGAATAGACCGCCGTATAAAACGTAAATATGATGACATTGTGTGCTAAGATTTAGATTCTCCCCTCCATTTGCTATACACGTCTTTCATCCGCTATAATATTGACCATAACTTTTTTCCTCATCATTTACACACATAACTGAACAAGAAGTCTATCTCTATGAACGGTTTATAGATGATATCGTGTTTTCATTATTTATAAACATTTGTAGACAGTACACATTACACTCACATTGCATGTATAATTTTCTGAATCGTTTAGCGTATGTATGGACGAACTTGGGACGAATTGGCGGAAAAGGTAAAGTCATCTTTGTGTATAATATTAAAACTAGATTTATATAAATATGGTTTAAAGCATTAAACTGTTAAAAGCAATCTTTTTTGTTATGATGCGTTTTTTTGTTGTGCCGAAACTGCTATCCTTCGTTCGCATCAGTCGAATACTAGTACGTGCTTTCCACGCCAAATTAACCATAGAGGTTATAACTCGTGCTAATGATATATTGAGTATCAAAGTTTTCATTTTGTCTGTTCTTTCATAAACAAAAATAGCAACCGATTTGAACAGCAATTCAAGTTGAAATATACATGCAGTACAATTTTTTTGAAAATTTGGAGCACTCAGCTCGAAACTTGGAAAAATGTTTGGCTCAGTCTTGCATTTTCTTCTAGATTACTAAGTCTCAAACAAAGATTTATTTATTCGTCTAAAATAGGCTATAAACTAATATTTGTAATATTGTATATTATTTGTCTTGTGACAAGGACTTGATATAAACGAATTCAATTGGAGACTGACAAGATTGCCACACATTACATGTCAGAAAATAAAAATTGTAATAAAGTATTAGGCGAGAAGAATTATACTTGCCTTAATTTCAATTTTGTTTTACAATACTGGACAATTTGGTAGTAATGTCGTTTATTTTACCCACAATAAATAGTGCTATAAGATTGTTTGAAAGTTAAGATCGTCCAATAGGTTTCAAAACCATAACCGGGTGGTTTCAGCATGTTGCACCCTTTGAAAAAATTGTTCAATAAAATATTAATATACATGTATTTTACCCCTTTGAGTAATCTTCTTAGGCCCAGGCTTCGCAAAACACTGTTAAAACATAGTTTCACTAAAAATAAATGGATAAGGGTAACAACAAAATTACCGAACCCTAATTCGATCCAAGTCAAGTCTAGAATAAATCTGACAAAATAGATATTGTGTCGATGTTACTTCAGTACATAGGGGCATCTCCTTAGGTGTACCTGTGTATAATGATGTTTTGGGACCAGCTGCAGCCTCCCTTATGGTATAATGGTCTTTTCAGTAAGTAATAAAATTTCTAAATAGTTGTACTTCTCTTTCATCATTTTGGCAACACAGAAACCTACAAAAAACTTGCTTCAATGCTTTTCTCTGCATGGGGTGACTAGATATTCTGATATGGAATCTGCCTTCTGGAAAAGAACTGAAGTTTTATGCGATGCAGAAGGCTCAGGGTTTGGCCACAAATAATTTATAAATCAATTGTGCATGTTGCACCTGTTAAACTGATATAAAAGGATTTGTTTTGCGAATATTTCTCGATGTATTTTGATAGTAACTTACGATAAATTCATGAACTGTTAATTTTTATTTGTTTTGTTTTTTATTTTTTTGTTAATCCATGAAAAGAAGAAAACTTATAATGATCAATCCAAACATTAGATATTTCATATATGTGTGCAATAAAGGTCTTCCCTGCTTATACATATCATCTTGCTTTTAATTTTGAATATTTAATCCGCAACTCAAAGACAAATTCATCAAAGAAATTGGTTGGTTTTGAGATGCTTCTTTATCATTTATAGAGATAAACGGATTTCTAGTTTCAACATATGGGTACGAAGCGAAGCGTTAACTAACAGGGATTTGGCATAAGGTATACATTGTTATATGCGATTTAACTTTCCCAAGTATTCAGTATCCATAACAGATATTTTGATTGTAACCTTATGAGGCATGTTTTCTCAATTATTGCTTTGCAATCTGTTGACCAACTAAGAAAATCTGGTTTGAGGAATGTTTTGAAAATTTCAAAAATCTGAAATTGCCATTCTGATAAAGAGTACATTCTGATTAATTATAAAGTTTTTACCTCAAAGCTATACAGAAATACTCTTAAAACCATTAATAAAGGAGTTTGATTAAGTTGGCGTGTATAATTGCGAAAATCACCATATTGTGTCGAAAACATAATTATGTCGTTAACAATTTCTAGTTATTAGTGGAGTCCGAGTTGCTCATTTGCTTTTGTTACTTTGTATGTATGATTTTTGTTACTTTATTTTCTTTGTTGTGTATATATATATATGTTTTAGTGTGTTTGTGCTTAATGAAAATAAACACAGTTGGTGGCATAACAAAGAAATTAAATAGGTTCATTGCAAAATTTTAAAAGTCTATTTTTCAGGATTTTGAGGTCAGAAATATTTTAACGGAAAAGGGTATTTTCTAACAGTTTTCGTTAGACCTAAATGTATCATTCATATTTATTTACTTTTAACATATATTAGCTAAATAAATCGAACTGATAGGTCTCTACTAGGCTATTTTTACGGCGGTTTTGGTTTAATTTTGATTGTTTTACCATTTTTCAAAAGCAACTTTATTATATCCTAATAGTAAAGAAGAGTATCTTGGCTTTCTTTTGATGCAATTTATATTATTTGTTTTACTTTGATGGAGGCAAAAAGTTTCATAAAAGAATACTTAGAAATGACCATGGTTCCATGACAAAGCAGAACTTAGTTTTTGGCAAACAAGCTGATTTGTTTCCAATGTACATATCTATCAACCTATATAGGTCTGCAAAATTCCCTCCTGGGGGATCGTTATCTGGCTCATGGACTAAATTCTTTCAATTTTCATTTCGCTTTCCTATTCCTTCTTATCCCATTGCATTTTCATGGACCTTGTAGCAACTGTCAAACTTTGCATAAAAATCTCCTATCACTAACAAGATATCATGTTTTGGAGGGCTGCTAATGAATTCCAGTAATTGATCAAGAAAAAAACTCTTTTGTTCGCTTCTTCGCATTCATTGGTTGGTGCATATACTATGATAATGCTTATTTTCATAGTTGTGGTACTCACTAAGGTCTTGATATGACCTATATGGGGATCAAACACTGGACTGAAGCAAGCTTCAATTAGTAGGTCCAGAGAAATGTTCTTTAAGACAATCTTTCAGGCAGACAGCCTAAATAACAAGATGACAGACAACTTTAACCAATAAAAATGTATCATCAGTGGGATAGCAGTACAAGATAAGAAATAACAACTGTATAAATTAATTTATTTCATACAAAAATATAAACAACCAAGGTACTAATGAGCAACAAATGATAACAAAATAACACTGCACCTAATTCTCAGCTTTAGTGTAATTATAACATAAGAACTAACTTAAACAACACTGAAACAACAATTTTGGAAGAATAAAAAGTTACACGTGTATTAAAAATCGTTCAGTAACCATGATTTTTCTATAATATATTACTTGGTATTATACTAAAATTATGTGAAGTCAAAATATTTTGAATAAAGATTCCAATTTGATTGTTACAAAATAAAAAGTTGTTCATTTATATTAATCAGCTATATGGGTAAAATATTTTTTTTAAAATATCGTTCAAATAAGGAAAACACTGAGATTTATATCAAAATAAAAATAATTATTTTTGCACTTGAATAATCAAAAAATTTCCAAATAAAAAGTATGCAAACATACTTGTATATAAATTAACTTGACATCCTATTGAAAACTTAATAAAAATGTCATGAAACCCATTTGTAGGCAAAATTTACAAGAAGTTAGTACACATCTAGGAATATCATCAAATGATAACATTTTTGCTGTGGATTTTAGAGAATTGAAGTTGGCAAAAAAAATAAAGACGTCATCTCCAATACTTCAAATAAGGATTTCATTGACACAACAAACACTTCCCAAGTGCATGTACTAGTTTCTGTAAGAATCGGGCAGTTTGTTTTACACATTTGCTGGGATCTAGAATTCCGAATACCTGTTACCCCTGGCAAATCAAATTTAGCCAAGGGGTAGTCATACTTGTAAATTAACCTAATTCATTTGTTTAACAGGAGAGTTAATTTTCATGCAAATTTTCTGTACTATTTTTATACGTAAATTTACAAAACATTTGCTAATCAGCAATGTTTGAAAGATTAATTGGTGGGTATTTGAAATAGAATACACCAGTCTAAGTGGAAAAAATTAGAGGGTCTTAGAATTCAAATGATTACTTCAAACTTTACTCGTTAAGCCAAATTCCTGTAAATACTTGTACATGTACCTGCTTAACAAAAATAAAAAAGCATTCCTAATTGGAGCTATTATACAAGCAATTTACTGCAGATTTAAAATGATCTATACACCTGTCTATTTTCTAGTAGTTCTACTATCATGATGTAAACATGTATACAAATATAGCAATCCAAAATACACATTTTTCAACAGACGATTGTGCTAGATATTTCAACTGTTTTATAATCTTGATTAATTTTAATCCTCTTTCTTTCCAATATTTTTAAGCAATATTAAAAATACCAAACCACTGCAGTTTGAACATTGATTAATTTTACAAGCCCTAATCAGTAGTAATCTATTAAATTCTAGAGTAAAACAACATATAAAAATCAATAAAAACATATCCCATCATTATAAAGGTGGGAAAAACTCAGACTAATATCACAGATATTTGATAATGGTGTTTAGGGGTGTTCTATAACGACAATTATAATACACATCTAGGGTCAAACAAGGAGAAAAGGAATGGAAAGATTTAAGAAGAACTTAAGCACTGTTTTAACATTTATCTTCCATTCTGAAGTTAACAGTCATAAAAGTAATTATGTGTTTAATATCTTGTCCATTTATAAATTGACTACAGGGCTATAAACACTCTCACTAAACTATGGAAACTTGCTAATTAAAAAAATACATTTTTAATGTTATTTGTTCTTTGCAAGGAATTTGATTGTTGTAAACCATGAAGTTGTATGGTACATCATATTTTGTGAATAATAATTGGGATACCCCTTATTTCTATTTACATGTAGCTAAAGGTTAAAGTTAACTGCAACAGTTAAACTTTTTTTATGGAGTGTTGTGAGACAAATACTTTGAATTTTCGGTAGTTTTTTGCAAAACCTGATTCAAACTTACAAAATTGCTTAATATCTCTATAAATCTGGTTTCATAAAACTTTAGAAATTGGATTTCTATCACGTTTTTCACTGTCTGTATTTGACAGTCATAGCTATACTTTTCAGGATATGCACATACTATCAAAAAATGTCTAGCTTGCTAAATTTTGTCAAACACTGAAGGTTTTTGATAACCTCTTAAAAATTTTTATCTACACTTACTTTACTGTAATGTAAGTTGAGGCTTATTAGGTGTTAAACAGGTTTAAAAAGCATAAAAACAAAATGAATGAATGGTTAAACAAAATCCTCTCATTTTTTAAAATAAATATTTCATACCATTGAAAGCCAGATTATTCTAAGATCATTGATAAATCAACATTGTTTCTAAAGATTTCAGAGAAAAGGGATGGAGAAAAAAATCACTTCTATTCAATAGCACTCCCAAACATTTAAAAAAAAAATCAAATCAGCTTTCTTCTCTGGCCACGTGACCTATCAAGTATATGTTGTCATAGAGATGACCTGCAAAGTCTTCATCAACTCCAAGAGCTGCCCTTTTTGTGTTTTTGATAAATTCTCTTTTTGACATTTTGTTCTTCACAGCAGGACTGGTAAGATCCACTGACAGCATGATCAGAGAGAAGCACAACACAAATACTGTATCTGAAACAAACAGTCAGTTAGTTAGAATTGTTTATTTATATTTCTTTATGATTTTACTAAACAACAAGAATTTTTTTTTTTCAAAATGATATCAACATATTACAATATCCTCTGAGAAAACATATCTGCCATACACTTAGTGTGCAGAAGTTTGTAGTGGTCATTCAAAAATTGTCTTTATTCTAATACCTGTCCACATAAAATCAAAACACTACTAATAGTCAAGGTGATTCATTGTGCAGAAAACCAAAATTTATTCAATTTTCATATCAGCAAACCATTTTTTAGGTAACTATAGTCCTTTCAGCACACAACTTACAGCTCTGTATTTTGGAGAAAACCATTTATCCTAATGTCTTGACAAATCAAGGACAATAACTCTTGCTAAGTGCAATTTCAAGTACAATCTTTATAATTTTCATCAAGAAAATGCAACAACCAAATGAAAAACAGACTGGTTGTGCGGTTTTACATGTTTCTGAATAACAATATAAACATGAATTAGAAGGGTTTTTGGCATGCACGATATATCCTGTCTGATATTTAATAATACCACTACTCAAGTAAGATACCTTGAGTAAATCCAAGATTAGGATTGCAGGAGCAGAATCTCTCTGAAAATTTCTCTATCATTTCGGTAAGTAAATCGCCACGTTGTTCAGGTGCAGATATTGTACAAAACAAGTTCCTTAAAGCATTTGGTAAAAACTGTTTCTCAAAATTCTGTAAATGTACAAGCTTGTCCAAAACATCTCTCCTAAAAATATAAATAATACATTAAAAAACAAATTTTGTAAAAAAAAAAAATATAGCCACTTATTGGTTATGTGGTAAACTTTTCTTTATTTGAGAATTAAGCTTTTTTTAATGTTAGTTTAGTCAAGAGTCTAGTATTGTTCTTAAAATTGAAAACGATCTTTGTCACAACTCAAATACTATTGCAGACTACATTAATTATTTCACTACTGTTGCATCAGAACTTGTTAAAAAGTTAGCTAAAGCAAAAGGTTTATACAGTGTCACCTCTCAATTATTTTTAGATGAGGAGAAATCCAGATAACAAAAAACTATTTTTACAACCAGTGTCTGAGGATATCGTTTTTAAAGAACTTTGATCTTTAAATGCTTAAAAAAAATACAGGATCAGACAAAATCCCTGAAAATTTATACCTGATGGTGCTAGAGTTTAAAGTATCCAATTATATCAATAAAAACAAATCTATATCTTCTGGGGAAGTTCCCCTGAGTATGAAATATGCAAGGGTCAAACCTCTCTATAAGAAAAATAGCCCACTAGAAGTTGGAAATTATAGGCCAGTCAGCATTCTAAGTAATGTATCAAAAATTTTAGAAAATAGTGTTTACAAACAACTCATACAATTTTTACAAGATAGTAATTTATTATATAATTTACAATCTAGCTTTAGGCAAATATACTTGATGGATACTGTCTTATATATTTGTTAGATTATCTGAGAACAAACAATATATACAATAGCATAGATAACAAATGTAAACAAATTTTATATCCAGACCATAGTGCAATAATATTTTGACATAAAGATCCAAATGTAATATCAAACACATTAGGAAGTGTGTTAGAGCAGTGTTCAGACTGACTGATTGATAATAAATTATCATTGGATTTAGGTAGAACAGAATGTATGTTACTTGGTCCCAGAAGAAAAATCAAACAAATCTCAATTTTTTCTGTTAAATGTTATGATCATGTAATTAAAGTCACAGATGTTGTCAAATATCTTGCAGTTTATATTGATAGTAATTTGAACTTTGAAAAATTAGTGTCAAATATTGTTTCTTAGGTCAATGGAAGACTGAAATTTTTATTTAGAAATGCTAAATGTCTTGATTCCAGATCGAAAATAACACTGTCAATGTCTTTGATACAATGCTATTTTGATTATTCATGTGCCTCATGGTACAGTAGTTTTGGGACAGGATTAGCCAAAAAATTGCAAATCTTGCAAAGTTGTCAGGTTTATTCTCAGCCTGGGACCCGGAACAAGCGTAAATTTTGAAAAATTGGACAGTGTCAATATGCTTTCGGTGCCGGATAGAGTGAACCAACTTAGAATTAACCATGTTTATAATATTTACCATGGTATTGCACTTGAATATTTGTGTGAAAATTTCAATATGAATCAAGGAAATACAAGGGGTGCTTCAAATTTAAATTATAGTATACTTAATTGTAAATTATGTAGTAAAGATAGTTTCATGCTATACAACCTAGGAACAAATTACCACTTACTGTTAAAAATATAACAAACAAAAATTCTTTCAAAACCAAAGTTAAACTCTTTATAAAAGAAGGAGCCAAAAGGAAAGAAGAAAATGAATTTATTTATTTTTAACTACAAAATGTCACTTTTTAACATAATTAATTGTATTTACATAAAATGTTAATATTTTAGCAAATGTGAAATGCTGCATGAGTAGATTCAAGTACTTTTCGTGTATTCTTTTCTTTTTAAGGACCCCACTGGAAATAAGCCTTTTTTATAAGTATGGCTTTATGGGCCTTGACATGTTTCAAGGTTACATATAAACACTAATTTTTTTTCATGTAATGTCTTTGTCTGTGTACGTTTATATCTATGTGTATATGTATACTGGTTTTTTTTTATGTTTGTATTATATGTGCTTGACTTGTCTAAATAAATATAAATAAAAAAATGCATAGATTAATTTGTAATTTTTTTGTTAGATACTATTTTGAGTGCTGGAAACCAGTGGGTGACCTCGTGCTCACACTTTTCATTCCAGTAGGGTTGTTGTCTCTTTGACATTTGTGTCATATACCATGAGTTTGAGTATTTGTGTTGTTGATGTCGACATTAGCTATGAGGAAGGCGTAAGTTAACTAGTATTTGTTGCGTTAGTGAAAGAACCAACAAACCCAAAAACACCATGTTAAAGACTTGAAAGTTTAATAATCTTGAAACTGATCAAATGGACATACAATGTAGTCTATTGGACTTGTTCCCTATTTAATGATGGCCAACTTTATATCTGCAATTTCTATAAGGTTAAACTGAAATTTCTAAGTTGAAAATGCAGGAACAAGAAGTTGAAATTACTCAAAACTCAAAAATGTGAAATCATGAAAAAAAAATTGTCTTCATGTCTTCATAGGTTCCTGACTAGACTATACCTTCTTTTTATTTTTTCCTATTTGAATGTGATTACTTGGATGGTCTCCTCAAAAGCATTTCCCCACCATCTTACCTACACTATCCTAAGTGTATTGAAGGCGAATCAGAATTTTGGCAAAATTTTAGGGGTACCATTTCCCCCTAGACTCATAAATGTACACAGACTTAACAAATTAATCAATAACAATTACATCTATTTTACCTTCTGTTTAAGTACTCTCGTTTCTTTGTAGGTTTGATCTTCTTAGTAAAGTGTAAAAATTTAGCAATTTCCATCGGTTCGTCTGCAACCAATCCATGTGTAAACAAATAGGTTTCACCCTGAAAGTCAAAAAGAATAAGTTGTGTACATTTCTATGACACCCTATCTTCCTTTGCATTGGATAGAAGTAAATTTTACAGGCAAAGCTTCTTCACACGAGGCAAGCTTTACCTGAAATTTACGTAAAAATCATGTGAAGAATTTCATGTTAGTTTCATATGAGAAATAAGCGGAGGCAAAATTCACTTGATGAGCTTCACATGTAGTTCACATGTAATTTATGTTAATTGCATGTCAAGATGATTAGCTTATGTAAACATAAAATCTTACTCCGCAAGCAGTTGATAATAAAATTTCTAAAAGCAAGACAATTTAACTTAAAAAATATATGCCTCTGCTATTCTGTAATGAAAATGACTGAGTTAAAACTCTGGATTGGTTTTAATACTTACCTCAGAAGGGTCACCATTAAATGTAAGTGATGCTTCATCTAGAATCATGTACAATTTCTTGAAGGACACATTTTGATTTCTTACATGTCTATAAATGCTGACATACCCCCATGAATCTTTACACAACCTGCAATAAAGAAGAAGTATACATAGGAGACCACCAAGTGGGTTTCAAATCCAAACTTGTTTAGTAGAACTCTTTTAAAAAGCTGCAGCCTGCCCTGAGGTGTGAGGGTTTCCTAGTCATTCATTGGAGACGCCAACTGACATTTTTCCAGTGGGGTCGTTGAATCTTTGACATCTTCACCATCTCCATTCTCTTTATATTAGTACAATATGTAGTTCATTATATGACAGCAAACAAAATTAAACATTAATGCAGCTGCTTTTAAAAAGAAGTAATAAATGAAACTGGAAGTTGTCAGTTTTGATACGAATAATTGCAGATTTGATACTAAACTGTTTTTGGCTTTGTATGGCTTTTAAGGCAACAACTCAGCATGATGTTATGTCTAAAAACTAGTAATTGGTTATCCAACAACATTTTAAAATTATCAATATGTGTGACGTACAAATATCTTCATGGAGTACCTTTTCCTATTTCTGAGTTGGATACACATGCACATGTATGAATAAACACATGCATATTATAACATACCAGTAGGATGTATTATTTCAACCCTACTGAATAAACTCACCCCATCCAAAGTATTTCGTCATTTGCCAAATTATCCCAAACACATGCTGCCAGACATAAATCGGTGGCGTTAAGGTGTGACAGGACTGAGAGTCCTATCTCTGGTGGTAGGTTCCTCAAGTCAAGGAATTTAGAAACTGCTTTATGTTCATCACTGTCTTTGTTCCTTTCTACATTGTTGACCTTCCATAAAGCCTGTCCCATTCTTCACATGACAGGTGGAGGTGGTAGAACTAGAATGTTGGTGCTGAAAAACATATATAACATTTGTAATACTTTATTATAATCTCATTGATGATGAAAAGTACAGACAAGACTTTGTACAAATTGTACTGAAAAAAAGTTTGAAATAGACATTGAAGGACTTCAACACTTTTATAACCAAAGGTTGAATAGGGGTGATTTTTTAAAGTTAATGTACATGAAAAAAAAGACAAAAAAACGTGAAAACAGAGACTATTGCTAATAAAAATGTTTTCTGTATTTTCTTTCTAAATATAGCCTTCATCCAAACACATTTTTCTCTATTCAATATACCACAATTCCAGTCTAATTTCCATAAATTATATTCCCTTTAAGTCATAAAACACTTAATATCCATGTTAACTGACTAAAAGTAACCCCTTTGTAAATTGTTGAAAATATAAGCCAAATTTCTAATTACACATACATAAACATGATTTAGTGTTCAGGATTCCACTTTCTCCGACACCCAGGGCAAGGATAATTTTGGTGTGGCAATGTTTAACATTACTGCATGTTCCTTTTTCCATATGGGAAGTAAAAAACTTGATTGTAAAGTCCAGGAAGCAGATTTTAATTATGGGCACGTTAATTTTCATTTGAAGTTTTCCCACTGCACCTAAATTTTTTTAATCCTAGAACGCTGACATTAAATTCATATTAATTTTTCATTCTTTACAGTTGGAGTCAGAAATCAAATACAATAGTCACAGATAAATATTTTGGGGTACATGTGTACTTCACTTTTATGGGGTTAATACATTACTTGTTGCAGGAGTTTTCCTGGCTTCAGACCATTTTGGGCTTATAAGGTGGGCCAAGGGTCCATTTTATATAGGCGTCTATAGAAATATTCAGGATTTCAATGGGCATTTGAAAAAAGGCAGTGGCTTCTCTTCCACGCATTTGAGGACGAGGAGCCTCTAGAGGCTAATCGTCCACACATCTGGTTTGCGCCAATAATATACGGAATCGTGACAGAAATGCCTCATTTACGGAATAAATGTTAAAATTGTGAGAAATTCATTTCTTTATTGTAGAAATATACCAATATATACAAAAAGATACTTTCAGTACAACTTATAAAATCGTATCTGATGTAACATATATCAATTAAAAATCATTATGAATTAAAGTAGAATTAAATAAGAAATGGTAAATCTGAAATAAAAGGTACATGTAAATATGGAAGAGTATTTTAAAAATTGTATTTTTTTTTTTAACTAAACTAATAATAAAATAAAATACATAAAAACATGAAAGACTATTTTGAACATTTTGAAAGTACTCAAAAAAGTTCAGAAAAAAAATTGTATGTATATCCATGAAGGATAAGGGAGCTTATTATAATTTGGTTTTAAAAAGGTTAAGTTTTTTTGCAAAGAATGATTGAACAAGTACCTTGTATTTGGTCTACTTCCACTGGACAACGAAGAAAAATTTCGGCCTCCATAAATACATGAATATGTAAGTCTTTCATATTTTAAGTGTTTGTCAATATTTTTCTCTGCTGCACGTTTGATAGCACCTTCAATAGTTAGAGAGTTTCTTTTGCATAGTACATATGTAGATGTACATGTAGTTCTTTCTTTCATAGCCTTTGACAAAGTTTTCCAAATTATCAAAAGTATTAAATATCTCACCAACATAAATTCCGTCTGTTTGTAGTAAGCACAACAGAAACAATATGTAAAATGTAAAAAATTAATTCACTAGAAAACTGTTCTGTAAACATTGTTCACGAAGTCATAAATAAATATTTCCATAGCCGTCACAATTCCATATATTATTGATGCAAACCGGATGTGTGGACGAAAATCCTCTAGAGGCGCCTCGTCCTCGAATGTGTGAATGAGCAGCCACTGCCAAAAAATGCCTTATTAAGGGACCCAGCCAAATTAATGACCAGTTTTATTTCATCTCAACAGTTTCCTGTAAAATTGAAAGGGCCCATCCTAGGATAATACCTACTGTATAAATATTTATTTCTTAGAATGTGTTTTTTCTCTTGTAAGCAATTGCTAATGTGATAAATTGAGTCTACAGGAACTTTTAGTATTACCTTTTGAGCAGTCAAAAAATGCAATATGGATTGTTGCCAAACGTTAGGAACTTAGGTCACTTGAGGCAAATCGGCTTCACTCACTTCAATGACCAAAGAAAATCACAATCCATCCTCTCTGTATGTAGCAGAAAGTTATATAAATGTATGTTTATTGAATATGACAGTAACATTGATTTACAAAATATTAGCCTACAGATTCACTACTGAGTATACTAAAATTGACTCTTCCAGTTAACTTAACTTAAGGTAACTTAATAAATCTGTTTTACAATACACTTACATGATTGCTAAACAAACTTTTTTGCCATTTGGTCTTGATCTCGAAAAGATCAGATCCTTTTCAGTTAAAAGTTATTGTTGTAAAGAGCTACATGCTGTTGATTTTGACTTGTCGAAAGTGACGTGGAAGTGGTTTGTTATTATATTCAGCAGTGAATAACTAATATTATTATTATTATTTAGAATTTAGATATCAAATAGTTTTTCGCTTTAATTTGACATTTTAAAACTTTCCATAATCTTGGTTGTCAAGAAGATTTGAAAATTATCAAAATAATGAGATAATAAAAGTCCGTAGAGGACTACAGTGGAGCATTATATTTTTTATGCAATCGGAACCATTCGGTCATTTCCGTTGTCTCCTATTTTGGGCGAAATGGTACAATCAGTTTTAAAGCAAATGTTCAAGAAATTATCTCTGATTTTCTTTTCATATTTTTTTATTTAAAAAAAAGAGTCGTCTGGTCGTATGCACTAATGAATTTAGTATATACATAGCCGGGCGGTTGTTTAAAACGTAATCCGTTGGACGCACATTTGTTCACTTATCTAATTTGAATCATTTGGTATTTGTATTTTTTTAATATGTTTATTATTTTGTTTTGTTTTGTTTTGTTTTGTTTTGTTTTTGTTTTTGTTTTTGTTTTTGTTTTGTTTTGTTTTTTTGTTTTTTTGTTGTTTTTTTTGGGGGGGGTTGTTTGTTTGTTTGTTTGTTTTTGTTTGTTTGTTTGTTTTTTCACATTTTAACCCTAGCTGTGCAAACAGCACACTAGAAAAAAGGAAACTACAGACAAGTTAGTGTACTAACCAACCTTCTCAAAACTTTATGAAAGAGCTATTGAATCTCGGATATGTGATTTTTTTTTATAAACTACATTTAACATTTTCTTATCTGCTTTAGACCTGGCTACAGTTGTCAAGATATTTTCATCAAAATTATTGAAGACTGGCGTAAATCTTCAGATAAAAATGTGTAAGTTCACTGCTGCTATATTGATGGATTTTGATTGTCTACCGCGAATGATCTGCTACTGTTGAAATTGAAAAGCTATGGTTTGTCTGAACATGGTCTATCTTTATTAAATAGTTATCTTAAAACATGTTTGTTTGTTTGTTGGGGTTTAACGTCCGAGCAGCAATATTTCAGCTATATTCAGACAGTGAACATGAAATTGATGATAAAATGAATATGAAATGATGATGAAATGAAAAAGGGATGGGACACAGGGACAATGGGGTCGACAAATTCTGAGCACTATTTAGTCGCTTTTTACGACAAGCTTAGCGCTGCTGCAGGCCTATTCTTTTAACACCCGGACCTGCACGGGGCTTAAAACAGGAAGCAATGTGCTAAAATTGGTTCTATATTAAGTCCCTTTTGGACATTCATAAAGGGGTTTCACAGGTGTTAATTTTGGAACCGGTCCTTTTAACTATCTTTATTAACGACATGTATCACTTTATTTCGAAAGTGACTTATATAACTATGCTGATGACAATACATTATCATATATAACAGCAATGATCTACTTACTCGAATCATTTAAGCCCTTTCCATCTCCGATTCTCTCCACCCAAAGGAGCAATCGTAGATCGGCGGAATTACATGACTGATATTATTCGGGTTAATGATCTACAAGATATTGTTAACACTCTGGAACAGAAGAGTGGTGTTTTAATCAAATGGTTCTCAGACACTCATATGAAAGCAAGTCCTGACAAGTTTCAGGCTATTGCAATTGGCAGTAACACTCAAAAATAGAACATTACTTTTAATTTAGATGGTAATGATATCCTCTGTGAGGATGAGGTAAATGCACTTGGTATAACATTTGATTTTAAATTGAACTTTAATAAATAATTAAATGTGTCAAAAAGAATCGGTAATCACCTCAGTAACTTTGGTAAATTTACAATATCTTTTTCTTTTTTACTAGCAAATTTCAACTATTGTCCAGTAGAATGGAATATTTGTAATGAGAGCTGTACAAAACAGTACATATGAAGAGTTGTTAACAAAGTCTAAGATGCCATCCTTAAGAGTTAGACGATTAAGATTTTTAGCTATACATGTATATAAAGTAATTAACAATTACATGGTATGATAAAGAAAGTACTTATTCTTTTTGGTATACAAACTTGGTGAACATCCCAAGAGTAAACACAGGCTGGTATGTGTTTGATAAATAAGTGGGATGGGGAGGGATGCTCTTTCTCCTTTTCCTTTGGCTTACCCAACTGACAGATGCAAATTAATCTCCTTAAATTTTTTCATTTATTATTTTAATTTTGTGGGCATGTTATTTTTAATGTTTTTTACTGCTTAATAGCATCTGCTTTCATATCAAGCTTGCATTACTTTTATTTTTAGTGCTTTATTTGTGTGCTTGATTACTTGCATGTTATTTATAAGTTGTATGTCACGTGTGTTTTAAGTTTATGTGTATGTCTTGTGTTTATTTATGTGGATTTTAAAAACTCGACAGAGTTTATGTTTTCTTGTTTGATATATCGACTTTAAGTAAAGTTTACTTGACTTTTTACTTTTTTCACACTTCTGTCTTCTAGAACTTTATGCACAAAAATGCAAAATTATACAAAAGTATGTACTTTTTGCTGCATTTTTATAATATAAAATTTTGTAGCTGAATGATTGCAGAGTTTAGAAATTAATTAAATCGAATACTTTTGTAGTCGAGATGGCGAAAAATACATGGTCGATCTGACTTCATTGAAAAAGCAAAATTCTCGACTAATTGTATCGACTAACTTATTTTTACTTCTGTTATCTCTCCGTTAACTTAAAGTTAAGAATAAGGTGCATATTGATAAATTATCAATAATTTAATTTTTTGCATAAGTTTTGATCGGTTAGGCTTTCGTTGCTTGCTCGTTTTATTTTTCATGGTTTGGAAAGAGGCAGTAACTCAAGGACGTGTTTAATAATGCTCTAATGTCAAAGTTGTTTACTTTGCTATATATATAATAGCAAATTGACTTCGAGCCACGAAAGCTGGATCGAGGATTTAGTATACATAGGTCGACTGGACTTGTCATGATATAAAAATAAAAATATTCATGCCATGCATACAGCTTTTTTCTGTCGATCATATGAATTTAAACTAGTCAGTTTTTTTTTTTTCATTCGATTATTAGAACTATCTCATGGTTACTTAATCTTCAATTGTATTGCATCAATGTTTTGTTACATGCAGAAAATTCCATCGAATAAAGATAGTTTTCCCATTTTCCACATGCACAATTATAGTTCACCCCACACATTTTTCTTTCAAATTCATGCTTATTTCCTTTCAAACCATTCAAGAGGGACGGTCTTCCAAAATGATTAATACCCCTAATAAAATACACTGTGATATTTCTTGATGGGGTACTTTTAACAAGATAGTAGACGAAACATCCCTGAAATGAAATGAACCGTCCCTACTATACATGTCCAATGACTGAGATATTTAATTGAAACATAAAACCGTCTACACCTTACGTACATAATTTAAATCACCATGCATAAATGTAAAATTGTAAAATCATTTATGTGCGTCACTGCAGATATAAACAGTCGCACCGAAGTATGGATATGTACATGTATGCACTATATGTATTTTTGTTTGTATTTTGCGGTTGCGTAAATGGGGTAAGTTTTGGTTACTTGAAATGCGTGTTAAGGATGATTTAAATTATGATTAACTTCGTTGCATGGTTTTCAACTTTTTATTATTAGTTCTTCAAACAAGCTTGTCAAAACAGGTCACTTAAGGTCACGAAATATTGTGCAACCAACAGACGCCAGTTTGTTTCTTAAGACTAAATTCCGTTTAATTTTTAAGTTGATATACTATTAAAACAAGAGGAACTGACCTTATATAAAGTGGTTAACCAGAAATTAAGATGTCGAGATCACGACTTGCCGAGCACTCGACATAAAAAGTCGTTATATCCACATATTTAAAAGCACATTTAAACTTTGTGTGTCTTAAATGTACCACTCTAAAAATTAAATCATAACAATTGATTTTTTTTTTATTTCTGATCACGTTAAGTCTACATAACCAACTTCGGGACACTTTAAGCTTGTACCTAGAGAACTTCGTATTTCTTTTGGAGTAAACTGGCCAACGTTTTATAGTTTTCCTTTCCTCTTTCGTCTACCCCGGACTTGACATTTTATAAGCAAATCGGCGGGTGTTTCTAGAAAAGCAGAGAACGCTTATCCTACCGGTGCACCTGGTCCGTGCTCCCAGTTTTTAGTAGAGTCCGAGTTGCTCATTAACTTTTGTTACTTTGTTTGTATTATTTTAGTAACTTTATGTTCTTTGTTGTATTTGTATGTTTTCCATGTCTGGTCTTTGTACCTGGATTACATTCTATTGATTTCCGCTAGAATCCTGGTTCCCTTGATTATTTTCAAAAGATATAAATACACTGTTTTAATTTGTTTTACTTGGTGGTTTGTTTAACCCTATAATAACTATTGCTTTATTTGCATTTTTTAGAGAATGACTACTTACAGAGTAACGACAATCATAGTAAGTAAATTTCTGTTATAAATTATCATACTGGATTGTCAAGTTATCAAACTTAAAGAAGTGCTGTCTAAAATAATAAATAAAATCCAAATTGTAAAAATGCCAAATTGGACTAGAAAATAAAAAGACTGATTAAATGCACTTACTCTTCGTTATCAATTGCACACGGAAGAGTACTAAGTTTAATCAGTAACCTGGTACATGCCTATGCTTTAAACAGTCTACTTTCTCATACAGATAATACATCTAAATGATCTTTTATAGCATGAACCAATGATGATGTACTCTGATTCAACTAAATCTGGATTCATTGGTTTTATTCCTGATCTCCTGAAGAAAATTAGCATTGTTTCTAATGTCACTTTCGACATCAACCATGTTCAAGACAACCGGTATGGAGCAAAAACAGAATGGGGAAACTGGACTGGAATGATTGGAGAACTCACAACAAATGTAAGCATGGTATTAGGTTTATTGCGTATATATAACTACGAATATATCAAATCTGATTATCCTCGATATGAAAGTTACCAAATTATTTCATTAGCAAAACGCTGATACAACAGACACTTTACAAAAGTTCATAATAAGGAGTAGGAACACGAATGGCAAAAAATATGGCCTTACTCATGCAAGACTTCATGTAAAGAAATAGCTAACTAGTATATTTGTTGACCAAAAGAATTAGATGATTCCGTTATACAACCCCTATAGTACGAAGTCATTTTTTAATGTTGTGCTCACATCATATAAATTTCGTGCGCATTTAATAAATATATTGAGCGAACAAAATATATGATGTGCGCACTGTATAGGCCCCTTGACTTTTAAGTGCTTGAATTTGCGTTGCATATCTTTTAATTTCACGACTGGTTGTCGGTTCAAACCCCGGCCGGGTTATACCAATTTCTTTGACATTTGTAATCACTAGACTGAGTTGTAAGTTAAACTCTTGACCAAACTATACGACAAGCGTGATGACTTCTTATTTCGTATCGTTAACTTTTCTTTCATTTTGTGGGAACATTCCTTCCGTGCTTGCGTATGGAGTTTTCATATCACAACTGATATGTTATGCCAGAGCTTGCCGAAACTATTCGGACTATATACCGTACTGAGACATTTTACAATTAGGTTTCTGGAATAGGGATATGTTGCTAACATATTAAAGTTATCACTACATTGCTACAAAAGTTTTTGGTCGCCATCATGGACTCTTGGATCGTTATGGTGTATACATCAGCACCATGAGAACCGGATTGTTCACCGTGCCATATAGTTTTCATTTCCCATATCGTCTACCAGAGCGTGATAGTATGGCAACATGGCGGGTGATGTTTGCCCTACCTGTGAACTGGTTCATGCCCCCAGTTTTTAGTGGAATATGGGTTACTCATTTACTTTTGTTTCTTCGTAAGTGTTATTTTGCTTATATCTTGTTATATTTGTGTTGTGTGTGTCTGTGTGTCTATTCTTTCCATGTGTATAGTATAACCGTTATCCTTGGGTCTGCTAGTTATCGTTTGAATCCTGGTTTACTTGATCTCCCTTTTGGAAAATGAGTCTTCCTACTGTCTGTTGCGTCTTTCTGTTTGTGGCAACAATTAAATTCCTGCTCAGAGAGTCGGTACAATGCTGGGTGTGATAGACTTGGTAAATCATTCTCGTCTTGAATGCATAAAATGCCTACCATGCAGGTAGGACTTTTAACTACAATTAATAAATCGCAGTTGCCCTAAGTGTTAAAAGGGTTTCTAGAGCAATATCCATCTACAAGAAATTATTTTGAAAACTTAAACATATAAAAATATTAGCCATTCGAGTTTTTTCATACTCGTGTTTGTAGAAATCAGACATAGCCGCCGCAGCACTGACGGTGACGGCTGAGCGTAACAGTGCAGTATATTTTTCTCATCCTGTTATGGAAACTGGTATGGTAATTGTAATAAAGAAGTTATCGGCTGGTGGATGGAGCACTGTGAAAGGTTTCTTCAGCTTTTTACAACCTTTTTCCGTGGATACATGGGTAGCTGTCGTCTTGGCTTATATTATTGCATCAGTGTTGTATGGTCTCATTCTACAGTAAGTTAACAAATAAATGAATGACAAGGTAAAGTTTAAAAAATACATAAATGATTGACAAAGTAAAGTTTAAAAAAAATAAATAAATGATTGACAAAGTAAAGTTTAAAAAACTTAAATCAGGAAGCGATCATGGGTCTGCGGTGAAGATGGTATCCGATAGGATATCGTTTCCGACTTGGCATATATACAAATATTTATAAAACAGTTCCTATGTGAAATTAAAGAGAGCGAACAAAGTGGAAAATACTTGTTGCAAAATAAATTTTACTTGATTTTTGAAAAAAAAATGCACATGAACTTAACGCCGTCATTTTTATGAATATGATGGTGTCATTCTGACGATGGTAACCCAGTTTAGTTAAACAATGCACTAGTTTAGGGAAACGTCTGTGCTTGCAATTTATTATCTTAAAATTAGAAAAAATAACGCAAATTAAGATATGATACTAGTAATCAATTATTGTCCAATTTAGAAACATCTCATTATAGTTAATCTTTAGTGATAGAGGCAATGGATGATACTCACTGGCACACTGATTATGTAGACGGTCACAAAGAAAACATTCTTCGCAGCTGTCCTCTTCAGCTTAGCACCGAATATGACATTATAGCGCAAACAGGGATGTCGTTCATGGTGGGGGAAGATTAGGTGAAATACTTAAGGGAGTTAACTTGAAATTGAGAAAAAAATGTAGTAGCTTGAATCAAAATATGTCGAACTATTTCCCTAGAAATTAATTATTTTACTCGCTATAAAAGTCAGCGAGAATCAAAAGGCGCTATCTCTACCAGTACTCTTAATTTTGATTTTCTATATATTATTCTTGTCGTTGTTTCAAATGCTTTAACTTTCAATATGAAAAATGTGACATTGATCATCAAAGCCTTTTTTCTCATTCTAGTTTTGATCCAATCGAAGAGGAAGGAAGCGATTCTTTACTTAAAAATACGCTGAGCGGTTTTCCTATAATGTTCTATAGACTTTGCTTTCAAGGTAATATTACGTTTGTATATTTGACCGATATCAATATATACTGAAACCGCCTCGAACGAATTCAGAACTCTACCACGTAGAAACTGAGGAATTCAAATTCAAGTAAGATGTTTTGTCTTTAATAGTATTCCGTTTCTTAAAATTACAAATTTGTATATTACTAGGAACGTAGTCTATATTTAACTCCTTGGTCTACTCTTGTAATTGATTTTGTCTATCCTGCACATGAATTATACATGAAATACAATCTGACATTGGACGTTCAAGCACAGCCAACATGTTCAACAGTTTAGTATACATTGTTTAGTAAATTGCAATATTTTAAAAAAGGTTTACTTTGCTTGTGAGTTTTCTATTTGCGTGTCGTTTTGATAGTGACATATCTGGTTCATGTATTTTTAGGTAGCTTAGCACCAACAGCCTGTAGTTCTCGAGCAGCACGTATATTACTCAGCTTTTGGTGTGTATTTGTTATCTTCCTATTTGCAACTTACATTACGTCACTTGCAACGCTTTTAGAGAAAGGAGACGGTTCCCGTTTACTGACACCGATTACGTCATTTAAAGATTTGTCAAAGCAAACGGAAATTAAGTATGGTACAACGACTATGGGACAGACCCGTTTCTACTTCAAAAATGCAAAAGACGAAGTAGACAAAGCTATCGGAAAACATTTTGAAGACTATCCCGATGAACTTGTGAAATCGACCAATGATGGAATAAAACGAGTAAGGTCAGGAAACTACGCTTTTATCATGGAGGAATTCGATGCTAGAAACATTGCAGGGAAAACGCCTTGTGATCTTATGTTGATTACTCACTCCTTCATTAGAAGAACATATGCATTTGGATGTGCATCCAACGAAATTTGTCGTAGTCTCAACGTTGCTATTCTTCAGCTTATTCAAGATGGTGAAATGCAAGCACTTAAAGAGAAATGGTTCAAAACTCAATGTGATACTCAATTTGAAGATGCGTATATACAATATGTCAACGCCTATGAAAGTAAAAAGGCTGAATCTGGTGTCTACTTTAATGCCTACAGCTTATCAATGCAGAAAGTTGGTAGTGTATTCATATTTCTCGCTGTTGGTTTGATATTCAGCGTTGTTGCATTAGTGTGTGAAATTTTCTTTGAAAAACGAATTGAGGTGAGTAGAAATAAATCTGTCTAAATTGCATTTCATGCTTTCAAAAGTTATGAAGCATCGATTCATTTTACGTAAATGGTTCATACCGTTAATATATACTCCACATAAGCATATTGTTTTTTTGTATGTTAATGTTTTTAAAGTTAGCTAATATGACCATGTACTAATTGGGCCAGATTTTTTTCTCTCTCTCCAAATAATGGCAATATTCTGTGGACAAAAATTAGGACTAGCATTTTAAACAAATTCCTATCCAAAGAAAATCAAATGTCACGTGTCATTATTGCATGGTTTGATTGTGTTTTACGTCATGTTTTATTTTATTCTTACAGAAAAAGATCAAAAGGGGAGATAATGATTTTCAAGCCATTACCAACGATATGCAGTAAATACATAGACAAAAATGTAGCCTAAACTTTTTTTGCAAAACTCTTGTTATCTTGCATTACATTCCAATCTCATCGACAGAGGTAAACCTTCTTTTCTTGTGTTTTTAACTATTTGTCTGCTTACACTGGAGTTACTATTGTGCAAAGTAAGTTTTCAAATGAATATAATTAATTTAAATAAAGAACCAAAGAAAATGTGAAGTCATATCTAAGTGACCGAAAATAAAAAAAAAAAACAATAGGTCGAGGCAGCACTTTCGTAGGGGGAAAGTCTCGTGCAACGTATATTGGATTCAGTGTTATTATCCTACGCATTGGGGTGCGGCTACTTCAAAGCTACACCCCAATATTTAACCCATCTCATTGTGCAAATGATATAGAAGAACGTGTACAATAATGCGAATTGCGCTAATTATAAATGCCTTCAGATATTATGCACGTCTTGTGTTGTAGACCCTATAAGCTAACGCGGTAGTAAATTAAAAAGTTTGTGGAGGAGATTGACATAAATCGTGAAAAAGGGGCGAATTACTATGAATGAATATCTGCATTCATCTTCAAAAATGTTAACATCAAAAGGAGAAGCGACATACTTTAGGACTGGTCGAATACTGAAATACATACAATGCTGGGAAAAATTCTGAGATTTAGATGTCTCACCATAACTGGTCGTGCTATTCATTGGTGGATCAAGGCGGGGTCTATCCTTAAGCTCGTAGAGTTTGATTGATTACACAGAAAAAACCTGAAATATCAATGGAGCAACCCCATTGGGCTAGCGAGTGCTCCTCCCGGACTGCTATCTATCCACATATTGAATGGACAACTAACTAAAATGAACAATATAGGTACATGTACAACACATACTGAAATTAAGAACTTGTTTTTTATGACTTAAGTCTTGTTTATTACGAACACCAGCAAAATTATGCATTATTATATATAATATCATACATTATACACACACTAGCCTGCGCGTCCGAGAATTTCGTATTCCTTGGAATAAATTCGATGTGCATTTGATTCATTGCCCATCTATATATGTCCTTGCAATATTGTGTGTTCCTGCTTTTTAAATCTCTACAAAGATAGTGAATTTACTAACTTTTTTTATATTTGTGCTTTGTTCAGTGAAGTTCAAAATGGTTGTTGTGGTAAACGTGGTTTTCGTTAATACTGGATTCAGCAACAAATCTTAGTAAAACAGTGTCACCTTTCTCAGTCGTAAATCCACACCCTGGCTACTGGCTAGAGAAAAAACATTATTCTGTTCCAGCAATTTGTAAATTCCATTAAGAGTCACTTCTCATTTACCTTATTATCTTGTGATGAAGATCATCGTATAGTTGAAGAATGATCAACAACCCAATCATGATATTATAAAGCTTCCTATCTAGATCTACATCTACATGTATGTGTACACCTGTGAAATGGTAAAGCAATCATTTTCTTCCGTCAATGTTAATTATTAAGTAAATAGTTACTAGGTATCCATGGCTACCCACAATGCATTTGCCATTCTGTAAACTCTCACTACTGTAGCTATCACTAGGGCAAATAACTGATGAGGAAGTATACAGAGGACTATATTTAGGATTCAAAGCTGTAGTGAGGTAAGATATATCGTTTAAAAAGAGTAAAAAAAAGTTCTGTTTCGAAAAAAACACAAAATGTTGCAACTTTGTAAACTTAACACACCGGAACGTCTGGCTTAGTTCAGATATATATATATGTGTGTGTGTGTGTGTGTGTGTGTGTGTGTGTGTGTGTGTGTTGTTAAGCATTTATATTTGATGATTTATGCATTTACCGACATTTGAAATTCTGGATGTGGATTTCGAGGCCAAACAGGACGTGCAAAACAATTTAAGAAAGGCCGAAACAATATATATCGGTAGATGTGCGTATACATGTAGTTCATTTTTACCTGTCGAATGCAATGCATAAGAAAGTATATTTCAATGAAAATAAATGGTACAATTTGACAATCCATGTTCACTCTACAGTTGTCTCTTACTAGGAATTAATGGGAAATTGTTTTGCATAAGTCAATTATAGGTGTCTTCTTTAACTCAGCTAAAGGAAAGTGTGACTAGATTTTTCAATCGAATAGTATGAAGAGTTACTAGCTGTTGTTTCTTACTAGCTGTCCTCTTTCGTCACCCGCACTTGACTTTTTTTATGAAAAACTCGGCTGGTATTTCTAGAAAAGCAGAGGACCCTTACCTTACCGGTGCACCTAGTCCATGCTCCAAGCTTTTCGTGGAGTTCAATTTTCTCATTAACTTTTGTTACTTAGTATATACTATTTTAGTTACTTCATGTTCATTGTTGTGTTTGACTGTTTTCCATATCTAGTCTTTGTCCCTGGATTACATTCTTTTCATTTCCGCTTGAATCTTGGTTCCCTTGAAGCCTCTTTACTACTTTTTACGACACTGAAAACGAGATCCATTGCTGGCTTTGCATCACAGCCAATATATTTAGCATACAAAAAAATGCAAAGAATATTAAAAAAAAAGCATGAAATGATTAATGATCCATATTTATTGGAAAACTTCGGTTTTTTTAATCATAATGCATGTCTCATCTGTGCAAGTAGGAATGGTCATGTACACTTGACGTTTGAATTAAGATTAAAAAATACTCCTTCGGTGACAGTAATTATTAGATGCTGAACAACTTCTATCCATGCATGCAGGCTTCAGGCTTGTTCAAGAGATATTATTGATGGAACGTAGGCACGTCTGCAAATCAGCATTTGACAATAACACATCTGTATTCGATTCATTGAAAAGTTGTGTTCTGTGCTGGAAAACTTGCCAATATTTCATCTGAATATTTGCAGTTAAATAATGTATTTAAATAAAAATACCAAAGTAATGTCAAAGTTATAACTTTGTAATTAACAAACATTTCACGGTTATGCGATATTTACCCAATAATTCTGCACTACAGAAAACAAAGCCATGTGTAGTGCTGAGCATGTCATGTTGTGAGGAACCAGACACCCACACGTCATTAATGACTTGCCATTTTGCCAAGATAAGATGGAATAAATGATGAAGAGGAAGTATTTATGATCAGCCTGCAATAACATGAGATAATACATTCTACCACGGACTTCAAAAATTACATAAACTGCTTTTATTCTTTGATACGAAAAGAAATAATCAAGATAAATGTTTCCAGGTACTGACATCAAGACAAATAGAGATGACCATGCTAGATTCTATAATTTTCAAAGAGGGGGTGGTAATGTTTTGATCCCGAAAGTTATGAAAGTGGGGTTCTAGACTATAATTTGCCCTTCTCAACCATGGAACCCTCCCCTCGCGTCCGTCACTGTTTTAAAAAGTACTGCTATAATCGAAATAAATAATATGTGTAAACCTGTTTGGCTTTTAGTGCAAAGTAGCAACTAGCATGTGAAATACTTGGAAGAATGCTATGCAAATGAATCTGTCATTAATAAACTTGTGTTTTACATATAATTTTTGTTGATTACAAATTGTGGGCAAAAGAACAAATTCGGAGCAAACTAAGCGTGCATGTAATAACATATTAACATATATACATGCACAAAAAGAACAATAAACCACACAAAACCATGACAGAACTAGACTAAAATCAAACAAAAATAGAATGTTACATAGTTTTACACTGATCTTAGAGTATTGTGTAGATTTTTATCTTGGAGTATTGTGTATATTTTTGTATAATCTTTTAGGCTAAAAACCACTAATTCCACTTCCCATAGGCTTCTATGCTAATTTCACAATATTCAATGGCTTCTCTGGACTTTACCTTAACTTTAACCTGCAGATGACTATATATCAGCATGATTCTACATATGTCAGCTCACAATCCTCAGAATGGCATGTGGGGTTAGCAGACTTGCAGTGCAGTACTGGTCACCGGAAGTGAAGGGTCTATAAATAGCATGGGAAATCCCAGTGTTTTCACAAGATAGGGGTATATTTAAAAATCATTATGGAGATTAGGCTTCACATCACAAGAAGCAAAATGCACCTATAAAATGTACAGAAATGTTTTTCCTTTCAGAAACTGTTTAAATTTTTAAAATAAGATGAGAACTTTTTTCACAGCACTATGAGGAACAGGGGTAATTTCTGCGTAGGACTATTTTTGCGTACGTTCCAAATGCTCATTGGTTGAATTGGTGGTCTGTAACCTAAACAGTCACTTTTTGTCTTAGAAAAAATAAATAACTATACAGGTATCTTCCTACAAACATACTGAATGCATTTGCAAAGTTTCAGTGAAATGTGACAAGCACTTTTTTAAATATTTGATTTTTAAATATAGGGTAACCAAGTTGTGCGAGCAAAAAAGTGAAAATATTCTACCATACTGAAATGCATTAAATATTTGCAAAGAACTTTTTCTGACTTTTCAAATAAAAAATATCAATCACAACTTGTTTTTTAACAATATTAATGAAGAAATAGTTTTAAAAGTAATCATTTTCTGAGAAATTGGTCTATTTTTAAAAATTTATTTCTGACATGCCTCCCCCTTTTTCTTGATCACATGTCAAAAATCCTAAATCTTTAAATTTTCACAAAAGGTGATATATTTGGCTTTAAATTTGTAAATACAGTGTTTTCACATTAAAACATGACCAGTAAAGGGCACCTAAAGCAAAAAAAGTGCTCAATAATGGATTTTCCATGTTGCCATAGGGGAATGCTTATATGGCCTTAACCGCAGTAATGAAAGTGAGTTTTTCCTCATTTCTAACCTAATTTTTGCTCAAATCTACACAAAACTTGATTTCAAGTGCTTATTACTACCATATTTAGGTAAATATAGCCCTCAAAGTTTAATATTTGATATTTTTACTAAATTTTCTACACTTT
Source organism: Perna viridis (assembly GCA_037379345.1). Taxonomy (NCBI): domain Eukaryota; kingdom Metazoa; phylum Mollusca; class Bivalvia; order Mytilida; family Mytilidae; genus Perna; species Perna viridis. The sequence goes on from CM074520.1 coordinate 5,468,597, forward strand.
TTACAAGATAGGACATAAAAATCAGCCAAAAAGACCAATTTTCCATAATTTGGACCTATAACTTAAAAAAATGCATATTTTGAAGGATTTTTGTAGTGTATTCCTCTCATGGCAAAGTTAACAAGATCTTCAAGTAGTTTAAAGCTATTTCAAGAAACTTTTCATTTTGCCATGGCTTCAGCTTGAGGCTAAAAACCACTAATTCCACTTCCCATAGGCTTCTATGCTAATTTCACAATATTCAATGGCTTCTCTGGACTTTACCTTAACTTTAACCTGCAGATGACTATATATCAGCATGATTCTACATATGTCAGCTCACAATCCTCAGAATGGCATGTGGGGTTAGCAGACTTGCAGTGCAGTACTGGTCACCGGAAGTGAAGGGTCTATAAATAGCATGGGAAATCCCAGTGTTTTCACAAGATAGGGGTATATTTAAAAATCATTATGGAGATTAGGCTTCACATCACAAGAAGCAAAATGCACCTATAAAATGTACAGAAATGTTTTTCCTTTCAGAAACTGTTTAAATTTTTAAAATAAGATGAGAACTTTTTTCACAGCACTATGAGGAACAGGGGTAATTTCTGCGTAGGACTATTTTTGCGTACGTTCCAAATGCTCATTGGTTGAATTGGTGGTCTGTAACCTAAACAGTCACTTTTTGTCTTAGAAAAAATAAATAACTATACAGGTATCTTCCTACAAACATACTGAATGCATTTGCAAAGTTTCAGTGAAATGTGACAAGCACTTTTTTAAATATTTGATTTTTAAATATAGGGTAACCAAGTTGTGCGAGCAAAAAAGTGAAAATATTCTACCATACTGAAATGCATTAAATATTTGCAAAGAACTTTTTCTGACTTTTCAAATAAAAAATATCAATCACAACTTGTTTTTTAACAATATTAATGAAGAAATAGTTTTAAAAGTAATCATTTTCTGAGAAATTGGTCTATTTTTAAAAATTTATTTCTGACATGCCTCCCCCTTTTTCTTGATCACATGTCAAAAATCCTAAATCTTTAAATTTTCACAAAAGGTGATATATTTGGCTTTAAATTTGTAAATACAGTGTTTTCACATTAAAACATGACCAGTAAAGGGCACCTAAAGCAAAAAAAGTGCTCAATAATGGATTTTCCATGTTGCCATAGGGGAATGCTTATATGGCCTTAACCGCAGTAATGAAAGTGAGTTTTTCCTCATTTCTAACCTAATTTTTGCTCAAATCTACACAAAACTTGATTTCAAGTGCTTATTACTACCATATTTAGGTAAATATAGCCCTCAAAGTTTAATATTTGATATTTTTACTAAATTTTCTACACTTTTTACAAGATAGGACATAAAAATCAGCCAAAAAGACCAATTTTCCATAATTTGGACCTATAACTTAAAAAAATGCATATTTTGAAGGATTTTTGTAGTGTATTCCTCTCATGGCAAAGTTAACAAGATCTTCAAGTAGTTTAAAGCTATTTCAAGAAACTTTTCATTTTGCCATGGCTTCAGCTTGAGGCTAAAAACCACTAATTCCACTTCCCATAGGCTTCTATGCTAATTTCACAATATTCAATGGCTTCTCTGGACTTTACCTTAACTTTAACCTGCAGATGACTATATATCAGCATGATTCTACATATGTCAGCTCACAATCCTCAGAATGGCATGTGGGGTTAGCAGACTTGCAGTGCAGTACTGGTCACCGGAAGTGAAGGGTCTATAAATAGCATGGGAAATCCCAGTGTTTTCACAAGATAGGGGTATATTTAAAAATCATTATGGAGATTAGGCTTCACATCACAAGAAGCAAAATGCACCTATAAAATGTACAGAAATGTTTTTCCTTTCAGAAACTGTTTAAATTTTTAAAATAAGATGAGAACTTTTTTCACAGCACTATGAGGAACAGGGGTAATTTCTGCGTAGGACTATTTTTGCGTACGTTCCAAATGCTCATTGGTTGAATTGGTGGTCTGTAACCTTTATCAAAAATTAAAAATGTTTAAACATATTATACAAAGGTATATATACATGCATATGACACTTTTTGTAATACATTATGATGCATTTCTCAAAGTAAGTCGCCCAAATTTGAGTTCAACCAGAGAGGTTGCGTAGCAAATAAACATTCCGCAATTCTATACGCTGAAAAAAACGTCCGATTTCAAGCCATTCTTGCTGTCACAAAAAAAAGCAGTTCGCCACACTATCTACAGTATACTATTAAGATATTTATTGAGATTTGATCGTGAATCCTGCACTTTCGCTAGTTTGTTTCACCAACCGAGTATATATGTGAGTAAAAGATTCCAATCCCACAGAACAATGAATAAATATTCACTTAACAGTTTTAATGAACTTAGCAATTAATCAGAAACAACTTCTGAAAGTGCTAATTGCATATAATAATAGTGAAGATATTTCAGTCGGAATGAAATGCTTCGAAAGGTCGCAACACGATACAAACGCAGAAGTCGAACCCTAAACAGTTGGGTCAAGTATGAACACAGCATTCAAACTTGATAACAACTTTAAATCTCGATTGCGATTATACATTTACTTAGACTCAATTTGAAGTGGTCCCCCCGCCTAGTTTCTAAATGGTTCCTGTCACAATCCCCGAAAACAATCCAAACTCTTCTTTGAGGGGTATAGTACATTAACAACTCCAAAAGAGATCCATTCCCTTTTACTAGACCAAGTTATCATTTAGACATCAGATCAGGAAAATGCCTTTCCTGTCCCTTTGTTCCGAACAGGTTCAAGTCGCAATCCTCAAAATTAATGCAAGGCTTTCTTTGGTGACACTGCACCTTGTTTTAAACTATCAAAGTGATCCATTTACTTATATCGTAACTATTGCCAGGACATCGGGAAAATGCTTGCTCCTTGCCTTTTTTGCCCCTTTCTCCTATCTATTTCAAATCATAACCCAAAATATCACTCCCCGTCTGTCCCTCCTGACACAGAATATTGTAAAACCATGTGACATCCAAGTGTTTTTATCCGAGTTTTATTAATATATACTAGTAAAATTCAGTGAAATGGTTGTTTTGCAGCATTCCGGTCCGTAACTCAAAAACAAAAAGTAATACTAGTCTTCTGTTTGAAGTTGTTGCAAACTTAAACAAATATCAACCAACCAAAAGTTATCGTCTACGGACGACCACATGAAGGACGGCGACAGTGCCATAACCGTAATATGTTCGCGCTTTTATAAAATGTAACGTATTAAAAAAAAAACAAGTTGTTATAGATAAGCTTTAAAACCTTCTACTGCCGCCTGTTTTACATGACAACAGAAGTCGACATATATGTTTTTTTTGGTCAAAAATTGATACTCACGCTGTTTAGCAGCAGCTATTTAATCCGACAGAACGTCATATTCCGCAACTTAACATTGTTACTCTTTTTTTTAACAGTAGTCATGGGTCAGCAACAAGGTACGCATATTGCAAACACTACAGACGAAACATTAGAAATAGTGTTAACTTCCAAAGACAGTAAAAACATAAGTATTAGGATTCCGTCTCATGAAGCAAGATGTACACCCCATATGGAAGGGGCGGCAATCGTGTCAGTTTTCCCGCCAGATCCTAAAGCCGATGCACTTGTACAAAAACCTATAGCAGAATATGAAAAGGACTTGGAGAGAGGATTTATAATCAAACACGATGGGAAAACCGCAAATGTAATACGTGCTAAATTAGGAACAATATGGCAAGAGGACGAAGAAGAAAAAAAATAATCGTTTTCAGCAGTGAGATTAATGTTAATCATTTCGGAGTTCTAAAGGCAACCGATTTTCCATTCAAAACATTTTAAACAGAGATACGAAATTCACGGATGTATTTTTGAAATCATTTTCACCATCTTGAGGATTTTCAAACTTTAAGGGAGTCGACTTGTTAACTTATGACCTTAAGTAATAACCCATTGATAGATCTATGCTTAAACACATGGATAGCACTATGTGGTTGAAAGTGTTCACTGTTATAATTCTATTTTCGATACTGATGTTTATGATGTTATAGGCTGCATTTGACTGTTTGTGATGAGGCTCTGATTTAATTTTCGAAATATATTTATATTTTCATATTTTTACTTCATTGTGCTCAATAAAGTTTATTTTGCTTTCGTTATTATACAAAATGTATATTAAAAGTCACTTAAATCATGTTTTTTAATCATTGTGGCAATCTTTCTTATGATAGCTATTGACAAGACTGATGATCATGTACAGTACACATATTTTCGGCAAGGTTCCTTTTTGGGGGATATGGTAGGACTCAAATTTTCATTGGCCCGACTTTTAATGTTATTACATACGCACTGTAAAGCAGTTCTTGTTTTTGTAAAATACTATTTTTGTATGGGGAAAATCCTTACAAACCTTTTAGTAATAATATGGCAGGCACTCGCGCCAAGAACGCTTGAGGATTTATACTCCTACAACGTAAGAGGTTGGAATTCCGTTCCTCAAATACTCCAACCTCTTACTTCTGAGCGCGATATTGCATAACGCTCGTTCCGCCGTTCTTTGAAAGCGGCAGAATTATAGTAAACTATTTTCCATTTAAAACGTTTTATACAGTTTCTTGACCATAACATGGGAAAATGTGGCTTAACTGAAGAAAAACGAATGACCCACCTGATGAGAAAATCCAGAAATCCTGTGTAAAAGCAGTTAAAATGACCTTCATATTTGGTTTTTAGATTTTTGAGTGTGCACGTATTTGAAAATTTGCGAAACGAACATATCAAATTAACCAACGAATTGCCTTTACCAACATTTAAGTTCGTTTTGTCAAAAAAATATTGTATTCCGTAAATTTAGTGACCTAATTCAAAATATCTTGTCCTTTTGACAACTGTCTTCATTACAAATGTTTTCTAGGTATAACAAATACTTAGGATTTTCATCGCTCGATTTCCGGTAGGTTAAACTTCTTTTATGCAAATAAATGACTTAAAATATTTTAAAACACAAGTTTAACTTAATTCACTTTGTCAGATGCTAGAGGGTAGAATGGCACCAAGTCAGAAAATAACTTGCCAGACAACCTCAAGCATTGCTGGAGTAGAGGATTTAACTCGTGCGCGGAACAAGTTCGCACACTCATTAAATCTAGGCGTTCTTCGGCACTCGTGATAATATTCTGGTTATTCACTCTTTCAATTAATTATCCTATCGTTATCCTATTAATAATATATCACAGGCAAATTAAAACCTTCCCTCACAAACTCTAGAAATGACAAAATCATTATGGAGTAACTATAAAATGAGTCAATTGCATCTGATGCTACAATTTAAAACATATCTCATTTTAGTTGGTAGTTGTGCAAATGGAAAGCACTCACGGTCATATTGTTCTGTGCATTTCTATTACGCATTGTCTTAGATCAATGTATGACCTGATACTTTTAATAGGAAAGATATGTTGCAAACAACCAATAGCATGATGTGTTGCTTGACTGCAAGAAGTACCTAGGTGAGTAAAGTTGGCCCTAGTGTACCATATATAGTGAGTGAAATAGATCTCAGTATCTAGGTCATGTAAGCCAATAACAAGAGGGCATAGAACAAAAAAAAAAACAAAAAACAAAATCATATTTATTTGGTACTTAACAATAACAGCATGATTACAACAACATGACTTCTACTGAGTCAAGTCCATAGAAATTTCTATACTTCAAATCTTCATGAACTGTCCTCAGAAACCATTCATAGCTTTACTATTGGCGATGGTCTTTTTACCAAGCCAGGAAACATTCTTGACTAGATTCTGATCACCATCAGATTCTACTACATATCAATACACATGTACCATTCCATATAAAAATCTGAGAACATGTTAAGAAATTATCTATATTTCGTTTTCTTTGGTAATCATTATAACTTGCTTGGTATATTTTTACAGGTTTGTATGCTCATGCATAAACACAAAACTTTGATACTTAAAATTTGATCAATATTTTGTATATTCTATATTTATCTGATTTCTAACTAATGAATAATGCAAATCAACTGCAATTCTAAATACAGGTAATTCACCACTTGCATTTATTGACTCATTAATGTACATACATGATGGTGTTTAAGGGATAGTGTTGTTCTTCCAACAATTGAATTATAATTTAAGACAGATGAACCAATAATTGACACACATTTGTTGTACCACAAAATACTTTGAATTTTTACCTGAATTAGACCTATAAATTGTACCATTCAGTCACTGCATGTAGGATTTAACAATACTCCAATCTACTTTCTTGTAGAACTATTTATAAGAGATCCTTTCACTTTTTCCTCAATTTATCACCTGGACATCAGGAAAATACTTGTTTCTGGTCCCTTTTAGGCCCATAATTTCTAATTTGTACAAGTCATAGCCTCCAAAACTAATCAAAGCCTTTCTCCGGTAATACAAACCTTGTGGTACAATTTTAAATTTGATCCCCATAAATTTATCCCAATGTGACCTTTATGGTACAGTGTGTTGTGGAGCAAACTGGATTTGCATAGTTATTTCTATGAAATACTTGTTTTTGGCCTTTAATTCCAAAGCGGTTGGGGCCGTAACTCCCAAAATCACTACCAATCTTCCTTTTGTGGTTTTGAACCTTGCTACAAAATTTTATCAAGATCAACTGACCAAAATATTTATGATATATCATAGGAAAACAAGTGTCTACAGACAACAACAATGATGACATCATAAGACCATAATACAACCACAATTTTTTTGTGGTCCAATAAAAATTGTCCATAAATATTTTGATAAAACAATCTGCAAAAATGTTCAGCATCAATAAAGACTTTCACAATTGCTGATACTTTCACTTGTGATATTTTATGAAGCTAGACATATAAACCTCCCATTAAAAACGAGGCACTAGAGAGCCTGAATGGTTCACATGGTAAAAAATAGTCTTTTTAGCCTTCAAAAGCTGGACTCTTAAACCTACTGTACTACTGTCAGAAGAATCATTTAATCAATAGAAAGCATCTTAGTTACCCAGCCTGTTTTCATGTTATAAAATAAATCCCTCAAAGACATTTTTGACACTTCAAGAGCAACAACTCAAACATCAATAAACAGATCTTTATGAAAATTAATTTTGTCATATGTTTGTTGCAACATACTGATGAATTTAATCCTTGAAAATTTGGTGAAACCCATTGGATTTTGAAGTTATTTTCACAAACCCATTGGATTTTGAAGTTATTTTCAAAAACCCTCAATTTTTAGTCATGGGGGCCATTTTTTCTACAGATAAAAAATCTCCTGACACAGTATGTTAAGGATATCCTAACAAACATTCATGCCATGTTTGGTAACAATCCATCCAGAAGTCTCTGAGGAAGATTATCAAGGTTGGAAAAAAAGAAATTCTGAAAAAAAAATCCGTTTCAGGACCTGTTACTCAAACATCTAACAATGAATCTTTCTGTAAATTCTGACATTATCAGGCTAAACAATTTTACACCCTGCCAGATTCTAGCTTAACTCAACTGTTTTTGAGTTGTTTGCAAAATTCTGTAATTTGAGCCTATGGTCTATTTCGGGTAATGGTGGCCAATTTTTTTTGCAAATTAAAAAAATTCCCCACACACAGATTGTTAAGTATATCCTAAGAAACATTCGTCCTTAGTTTTGTTTCAATCCATCCAGTAGTTTCAGAGATGATTTTCAACTTGGAAATGTAAAATTTGGGAAAAAAATCCATTTCAGTACCAATAACCAAAACATTTGACCCCTATTGTTTATTTTTAGTCACAGCAGCCTTTTTTTACAAGATCCAAATCACCACATATGGATTGTTAAAGATACCCTAAGGAACATTCAAGCAAAGTCTGGTTACAATCTGTCCAGTTCTTTCAGTGGTGTTTGAAAACGTTTACAAATGATGGTCACAAAATAGTGGCAATGGCTCACATAGCCTAAAGCCAGGTGAGCTAAAAAACCTCACTAGATGGTCTGCTACACTACTTCCATAACTTCTCCTAGCAACTGATATGCTTGAATAAGTCTTTCATTAAAAAGGATACGTCCAAAATAATATATATGTCTGAAATATGATTAAGGAAAATCAAAACACCTGCAATAATAAAGTTAATGGAGGAATGTATTGTGAATGACTTCCACATGTATTACATGTGTTTGCAGTATAGTAAGTTCTGCATGTATCGTTTAATTGGCAAAGTTGTACAATTACAACTCAAATGAATATAAAATCTTACATTACAAATTTTGTTGTATATATTTGCTATTTTTTATATAAAAAAAAACTTAAGAAAGATGTAGAAATTGAGGAAAACTAGGGAGAATAAATTAAATGAGGTTGGGGAGAAGATAATTGCTAACCACAGCTACAACTTAACTCTACCAAATATTAAATTCACAACGAGAGCCCAAATTATTTTTTTTTCTTTTGTAGTTTCCATACCAAGGGCACAGTACATATATTTGCCCCAAACCATGACTGGAAATTAATAATTTGATATGGGAAAGTCTTCTGCTGTTTTTTTTTTAAATCAACTGAATAAACTTGATCAATTCCATTCAAAAATATCATTATTAAATGATTGAAAATATGGTTTTCTATATTTGGCAAATCTGCAATTTTCTATCAAATAAACTTCTATCATATGCCAAAACTAAGCAATTTTTTGGTTAAAATTCTGAGTTCCTCTGTTAACTAGAACCCAGAATTGCTATTTATGATTTATAAATGCATGCTTCTTTGATGAACATCTAAATCATTTCAGTTATCCCTGGGTCACTTTGGTTAAGACATAACAAAATAAGCATCCTACTATAAACTGTGCATAGTTTTTTTGTCAGTTGCTTTAGATTTCCATTCTTTTGTAAATAACCCTTAAAAGTTATCATACAATGTCCTTTAACTTCCAAAGCTTAAAAAGTACAAACATAAAGTATAAAACAACCAAATTAAAATTTTAGAGATTGGAAGCTGTTGAAAGTTATTTTGAATAAAAGGATACAAATATTCCACCAAATAATCCATTCAGGAACAGGTCTCTCCTTGACATAAAGTACTTGTTCCATGAAGCTCCAGCCTTGAACATAAGCATCACCTGAAAAAGGCACCATAGTAAATTAAACAAATGTTAACCATGAATCTTTTAATCTAAATGTATATGTTTCATGTTTTTTTTATGAACAAACTTTGAACTTTTAAATACAAATATTGTATTTCATTACTAAAATAAAATCTCTATTTGTTTTATTGAGTTACCATAATATGAAGTGTGAAAGGCAAAGTGGACAAGGGTTAATGTTGCATTTCACTCACTGTTTCTTTTTCTAAGGATATGTATACTGAATACTATAATATGTCTATCACAAATCAGGCATGAAAAAATTCAAACGAATGTCAAAATGCACAACAGAAAAAAAGTTAAAATCTTATACTTCTTTTCTTGCGAAAACTTACAATAAGCATGACTTTGAAAATTTTGATCCAAACTATAAGTTTTCCTACCAAATCTATTTACTTCTGGCATTTTTCACCTGTAGCAATGACAAATTATCAAAAAACTGCTTATTCATAGCATTTTCAGCCTAACATCTCCTTTTATGGTAACAATACCAAAATTTTAACCTAATGTGTTTGACTTTCTCTGTAAGTAATTAGAACTCACCTCAAAAAGCAATTTTTGAAGATTTTGAAATTTTGATTGCAATAGCCTATAGGAATAAATTCAGTTAAAAAACTCCCATTACTTCCAATGCAAACCCATATTTTAAGTGATGCCCCTTGTGAATAAACCTTTAGAAATCAAGCAGTTTTATGTATCACTCTTTAACGTTCATGAGCCAAGTTATCTTTAGCAACTTTCAAAACATATGGTCATGTGGCCTTTTTTTTTGGCCATTTCCATGGCTTCTTTACATACAATGTACAATTTGAAAATGTGCTAATTTTTTACCCTAGCCCCCCACCACTGTTTAAAGTGCTCTGAAAAAGAATTTGAACAGCAAAATAAAGAACTGGCACTTTCTGAAGTGCAAAAATGAAATTTCTTTCAAAATATATTAAATTGAAAAAATATTAGTCAATCCCATGGCCACTAGCCTTCTCTTCATGACTGATTGTTCTCCCCAAAAGGGGTGGTCCTTGTGACGCCATGAATATTTACTATATTTATACCTATAATATTCCTGTATATTACAAAATACAATACCGATAATACAAAAGCTGTAATGAAGTAGAATGCAAATCCTTGTAATCCAGTCAACCCCAGAATCCCTGCTGCTCCACCAGCCAAAGATGACATTGATGTTCTACAGTAGTCTAGTATTGCTGCATTTTGTCGCAAGCTCATCTCATTGTACCTCACCGTATTATCTACCATATAAAAGAAAAACAAACATATATGTAAAAAATATGTTTCATACAATGTATAATCATATAAATCACAAAAAACTGTATAATAGATTTAATTTTTTTTATCAATACAATGGCAGGTCCGGGTGCCAAAAGAATAGGCCTGCAGCAGAGCTAAGCTTGTCGTAAAAGGCGACTAAATAGTGCTCAGAACCTTTGCCAGGGGCTAGGGCACACTGCCCACAGAGCAACTGGGTTGTGTGCCCCAGGTGGTGGAATGGAATACCCCTGGTGTGTTGCATGCTGGGGTTGTCAGGCTATAATACTAAAAACCTGACCGCAAACCATAGTGGTGCACTGTGTTGGGAAAGATGCCACGTTCCTCGCACATTAAAACCCCTACTTTGGTATTCTCCCGTAATAGGAATCATAGGGCTCCACCACAGGAGGCTAAATTGCCTGACCCTACCCACCTCTCCCTATTTCCAGTGGCAATCAAAATTTGTTAACCCCATTGTCCTTGTGTCCCATCCCATTTTTTATTTCATGTTCATTTTATCATCTACTTCATGTTTAGCGCCTGAATATAGCTGACATATTGATGCTCAGGCGTTAAACCCCAACAAACAAAAAAAAAACAATCTTCAATTTTGAATGGAGACAACGGCTTTAACAAAAATTCAAATCAATAAGTACTCAATTAATGTACACTGTACTTAATACATATATATTGCAATATTTACTATTATTTTAACTTAAATATCATAAAGATGTTGTACACATACTTATTATCTATCAACTAGCATAATGCTGGCTGCCGCATGCAAAATTATTATCATTTTTTTTGTCTAGAGGGAACCCTTTAAAATGAAGATTTCATTGTCTCAAATGTGTGCACTGATGTAGTAAACAGTTGTGCAAATTCACATTTGTTATCAATACTGTGACAAAGGAAAAATGAACATAAAGTGAAATGCAAAAAAATAAGAATTTTTTTAAAAAAGAAAACACAAGACCAACTAAAACTAAAAAGGATACGACCAGGGTACGAAACTCACTCAAATTCTAGCCAGTCCTGAATACAATTTTTCAATATATTTACTATATGGCTATGTAAATTTTTACTAAAATTAGCCCTGCCAACAAATAGCCAGTCTCAGGCTGGCGGGCATGCTACCATTTTTAACTCTGATACGACTGAAGCTTAACATAAGGGTAAATATGAGATTACAAGTACATTGTATTTTTAAGTTCACAGAGCTCACATAGACAATGTCTACTCCAAAGTTATAAACAGGCTGAGGCCCTGTATGAACCAATACCTTTCACAAGAATTAAAAAAAATATATAAATGAGAATTACAAATGTCTGAATGTTTAGTCTGAAAGCCAACTTTTTAACATCTTTAGGGAAAAGCCAAGTGGTTATTTAAGAATCAGGGTCCATTTGCCCTGCAAAATAAGTAAGATTATCAATTTATATGACCAAGTAAAAAAATATGCTTGGTTCTAGTCGTCCAACTGAATTAAACATAGTTTTTACCAATGACCCTAGACTTTTTTTTGGAAAAATGAAAAAAAAGTCATAAAAAATAAATCAACCGACCCTACCCACTTCTAAATTAAAACCTTTTTATTTGAACTAAACTTAATTTGAGAGTCACATACCTGCCAACTTTTGAAAATCCCCATGGCAGTTTTTAAGTGGGACAACGTGTGAATCAACACTTTCGGAACATATTTTGCAAACTGCATGGGTTTTACTGTAATGTAGTAATGTATGAATGAGACAATCACTATAGCATTAAGGGCCTTTTTCAGTTGAATAATATGTGCATGCACTATAATAAATTGAAGTTTGTAAGCCCCCTTTTGTGTTGGATTCCTCCAAACCAATTAAAATTCCGAAGTTTTTTTTCAAATTCCAAAAAAAAAAAAAAAAAAAATAAATAAATGAGAAAACTTACATTCAAATTAATTTCTACTATTAGTACTATTTGAAAATTTATACATTGAACTCATGTTTCCTTCTTTCCATTTATGTCAGTTGAAGGGGAGTTAGTATTCATGTTGTGAACTTGAAGTTTTACAGTTCAGCAAGTGTCTTAGGGCCTTAATAAGTCTCAGGTGGAATGTTTGACAGCTTGATACAGTATAGTTTCATGAGTACTGATGGAGGGAAGCTTGGGCAACTCTTACTTTTCATTAAATACATATCATGAGAACCAGTATATGAGGCAATGTAACAAATATTCAAAAATGTTGATATCGAATTTCCAAAATTATCTCTATTTGAAAGGAATAGTATTTCTTTTAACTATTGCAAACAACGCTTTTGGGGAAAAATTCTGCATAATTAAAATTAAAGGAAATGTGAAGAGTGTAGGGGAGGTAACTCATATGGTATAAAGGTCTCGCTAAGGTCTCACTAACCACTTCCGGGTCAAATGGCCACCCCCCTACGTAGTACCAAAAACACACTGAACCTAGACATATGCATTGTAAGTACATTATTTGTGTGTATTATTATTAAAAGTAGTCAAAATAAAGCTGAGAATGTGTACTTTAAAATCATTTATGTAATTAACTACAAAAGTGTATGAATATTGTTTACATGTGTGAGTAATTTGCCTACATGTTGTCAGTTAGCAGAACAGGTAAAAATGTGGATTTTCAGTATTATTTATTCAAGTTAATTTTGTGAAGAATTTCTACAATCATCGTACCGTTAGCATAATGATTTTGGAAGCCTTTTTTTCCAAGCTTCGCACCGGTATGCAACTTTAAGATGTCATTTGTCCTGGGAATTCACAGTGAGACTTTGAAAATTACTTTTTTAACATGTAAAGTAATGGAAATGTTAGAAGTGGTTAGTGAGACCTAACCACTTCTGGGTCAAATGGCCACCCCCCACCCCCCTTATGTAGTACCAAAAACACACTGATACTAGATCTATGTATTGTAAGTGCATCATTTGTGTGTATTCTGATCAAAAGCTAAGAAAGTGTACATTAAAATCACATTTCTAATTTACTACAACAGTGTATGAATATTGTTTACATGTGTGAGTAATTTGCCTCCATGCTGTCAGTTGGCAGAAAAGGTTAACATGTGGAGTTTCAGTATTATTTATTCAAATAAATTTTGTGAAGATTTCCAAGCTTCGCAATGGTATGCAACTTTAAGATGACATTTGTCCTAGGAATTCACAGTGAAACTTTGAAAATTACTTTTTTAACATGTAAAGTAATGGAAATGTCAGAGGTAGTTAGTGAGACCAAACAATGATAATTTTAAAATTTGTTAACATGCGTGGTTCTACAAATTTAAGACCTGTTAAAATGACAGTATTGTCAAATTAATTGTTGAGTAGAATTTAATCTTTAGAAAATGATTGGATGTTCATAAAATAGCGGTAGATCCAATTGGGATTCTTTTTCTAGTTGTTAAACCCTGATCAGCTGTTTTATTGCTCCTTGGAGATTATTTACCTGTAATAAAAAGTACCCTTACCTGTTTAGACAGCAATTAAGATCTTTTGTCAGATTAATGACTCTTTTAATTAAAGAAATAAATTTGAAATGCGAAGTAGGGGTTTGATTTCCGAGTTTTTATGTAATTTTGACAAAATCAGGTTTTGTGTCAAATTTGACCTTAAAATAGTAAACAACAAAAATTCTAACAAGGGCACATTTTCACGACTGAAAAGGGCATTTGGCGTGTTGGAAAAGGGGTATGGCGTCCTGAAAAAAGGTGTTCTGAATAATGGGCATGGGGGCCACCCCATACTACTTTCCTTTGGATTTAACTCTACTTTCATCTTTTTCAGGATATAGCAACATTTCAAACCAATCTTGCCAGTCATTTAAAAGAGAAAAACAAAATTCAACCTACCAACCCTATTTTATTCCTGGAGTTGACCGGAACCACACATATTTTTTTTATTTGGCCTAACTGTGGCAACGAGATATATATGTTTATTTTTTAGGGTTCATATGTTATGAATTTAAATATAAAAATAGGAGATGTGGTATGATTGCCAATGAGATAGTCATCCACCAAATGCCAAGCAACAAACTTTTACAGGTCACCACACGGTCTTCAGTGATGGACAAAACCTATACAATACAGCAAGGCCCCAAAACAAATGATGTGAAACTATTCAATAAAGACGAAAATCAACCTACATTGTAATCTATTTAAAAAAATTGTAAAACAAATAACAATAAACATAAAAAAACGACGACAACCACTAGACTAAAGACAGACATAAGAAGTACATGTATGTGGCAGGGTTAAACATAGCATATTATTATCAAAATATTGAAAATCAGCTGAATACTGTATAGGAGCACTTTGTACTTTTACACACATTACAAATGTATACATGTCAAAATTTTGATTAAAAAAACCTTTATGAATAGTTTGTTAAAACTTATTGTTAACATGGTAGTCAAAATTCAGCTAAAAACACATTTTAATTATTCAAAATTTATATAGGATTTCTAATTCACTGGCACCAGGGACTTTATATAATACTCCCTGCTGGCACCAATATTCTGTATGCACTGCACCCAACGTTTCGTTGAAATTATATAACCATTTTCAATATTGTCTTCATTGCTTTTCTTTAATTTTACCAAGTAAAACAAGGACTTTTTCAAAATATACATTTTGTATAAAGGGCTAACAGACTCCAAGGGTTAATGAACCCAGGGCACAGGGCAAACATACCTGATACTCGATACTGTTAGTTAACCTACATTTTGTAATTGAATCACATAGAAGTCACTTAGTTAGCTATAGCTGTACACAGTGTACACGCACCTGAAATTGCCACCACCAAAAAAAAATCTTCAACACCAAAATTCCTAAAAGGTAGTTAGGGACCACTGAAGACGCGAAGGAGTAATCAATTATCAAAGGAACCAAGATTCTAGCAGAATCAAATGTAATCCAGGGACTAAGACCACATACACACAACAAAGCAGGTAAAATTACCAAAATAATACATACAAAGTAACAAAAGTAAATGAGCAACTCGGACTCCACTGAAAACTGGAAGCACGGACCAGGTGTACCGGTAGTTGATGCTAATCCTAATGCCAGTAATGGATCATGATCCTGAGTTTTACATGCAAGGGAGAGAGAATATACTGTAATTCCAACACCAAAATAAAATTGTTTTAGAGGTTTATGAAAAAAAAATCATTTTCAGCACATCGTTTACCAGCAAATTTCCCTTTTCTTTTCGTCTTCACCACAACTCCTGATGCCATCGACATTTTGACTTACAGTGAAGTGTTAATTCTATTTTCGACAGGACTAAACGCCATTAGGTTTCGATTTAACCAGGCAACCTTGGATCAATAACACTGACCATATTAATATACTTTAAACTCAATACTAATATTTTATTATCTATAAAATGTTTTACCTTTAACACTTAGAAAACGGAACTGATAGGATTTATGTATGAAACGAACACCTCACTATAGAATGGAACCTCAAACTGGATGCCTGTATTACTTTTCTATTGGTATAAAATCTCCAAGTAGATTTGGTTCCAGTAGAAACTATATTTTGTTATTGCAGACGAATTTTTAAAAGAACAAAGGGCAGGCAAGTTTTAGAAAAGCTGATGAACTCAGATTGTTTTATACACGTAAGAATGGCTGGCTTAAAATTATCGTGAAATGATTTTCATTGATGATTGAATTCAATTTTGGTGAGCAGATTGGCGAGAATTTCCACAGGCACAGTCCGCGAAAACTTGTTTTGCCTGTCAAGTCATGGGACTGGCTGGATAGATTGTTCATTCAGTCACACAGATATTTAGCCAGTACCACTCATTTTCGTTAATTTACTGTTAGCGATTTAAAATTCTTTAATGACTTTATGGGATCCTTTTAGTTTTTTGGAGTATGACCTGGTGGAGTTTTTTTTTTCAATCTGTTTTCAGAAATGCCTATTAATACAGTTTTATTTATTTCCCATTTTGCATGTGATTAGTTTAGTAACTAGTTTGTATCAATATAATTATCTGAATATCAACAATTTTATGTTATCATGATAATTCTTCAACATCAATTTTATAATCCATGAAAAGTTTTCTGCTTCAGTCTGCTCAAAGTCAAACTCATAACCAATGTTCATTTCCCCATTATCTGTGAAATCATAGCTCTTGGTCTTTTTCTTTTTTCTGATTTTGCGATCTAACATTAAAATCACCAAAAAAATAGTTACAGCTACTTTTCACAGCTATTCCCCATGATCATCATCTTTTATAAGCGTTATATTAATATCATTAGTCTGAATATGTGACAGTTGCTTATAGCTGACCGTTTGCCAGGAACGGACAGTAAAAGTGTTGAATAGACTACATTAGGACTTTGTCAATAATCTGGTACCCGATGTTAAACTGGAAATGGAATTATGCAAACCAGTCAACGTCTAATAACCAAACAAAAAATCAAATGAACAAAGCACTGTGACGACCATTTTTTACTGGTGGTCCTTGGACCGTTGCTCACATAGCTGTTAACCCCTCCTGTAAAAACCTCCCATAATTGAATTTATCAATTTTCGTCAATTTTTGTCCACCATTTTTGTTTATGTCTACAACCACATGGGTCACGAAAGCACTCTATTGTCAAAACACTTGGAACAGCTGATCGATATACAAGTCTCTCTAGAATTATCTTCTTTCATATCAACAATTAGAATGATTTACAATTTCAAATGGATAGTTAAGTCAAGCTTTTACAAACCTTTTTGCAGAACACAACTTGCTGTTCTGTATGGCTGATCATTTTACTGACCTTGTAAAAAAAAAATTCCCTGACAATAAAATTGCAAAGAAATTTTATGTAAAAGGACTAAATGCACCCAAATCATAAAGCAGGTTATTGTACCATGTCTTGGGGTTAATGTACAGTGATTGAAAACTGTAAACAGAAACCATTCAGTATTTTATGTGATGAAAGCAATGGAAGGGGTGCCAAAAAGTTCTTTGCTACTCTTGTTCACATTTTTAAAAATGGAAGCAGGTCCATCAAAGCCAGATTCATTGACTTGACAGTGATGAACATTGGAACAGGGCAAAATCTATTTCATGCCATACCAAGCATCGCTTCTGTGAATACATGTATAATTCATGTATTCATTTGTATATATCATCTATTAATGGTTTGAAAAAAAATATTTGAAATGCTCTGTTTTATTTAATTTATGACATAAACAAATAAGGCAGTAATGTCGTCAGCAAAATCTCCTGCAATTTTATGATCGATTGCAGGAGATCTCCCACAATTAGGTTTGACTAGGTTAATAGGTATGCGCTCGTGATGAAAATATCAGACAAACTCATATTTTAACAGTCAGGACTGGCAGGCCCAACGAAATCTCTGACCAGTTTCTGTTAATAGCTCACATTTTGAAATTTTGTTAAATTATGCAGAAAGATAAATCCTAGTTGATGTAAAACTGTATAAACATGATTAATCTAAAATTAGAAGTGCATGTATATATGTATATATTTAACTTTGTCCTCATACAGGTTACCACCTACTTTAAAAAGTCCCCCTTTCAGTTGAAATGCATTTTGAACACCTGTCTAAACTGTACCAATTTTAAAGTCCCAAAGGGGTTGGGTTAAATTGACACTGTATTGTATTACTTGCAAATTGCATACCATTAATCCCTTTGGGTTTCAGTGCCAAAAACTATTTCCTGATCTTGCCACCCACTGTCAATTGAGGGTTCATGACTCATTGTCTGAAGAAAACTGCATTATGACAATTTATGTATGACTATTTTTAAGTTGATTTTTTACCATGCTAAATTTAAGAAGTGGATTACAAAGTGGAATAGCTCAAAATATAACTGGCAATGCTCATATGAGGAAGGGGTTTTTGACGATGAAACTAAAATTTCTATAATTTACCATTTTTTTAAAGGTAAAAATTCCGTGAATAGCTAATACTGGTATGTTTTTTATAAATTGCAAAAATAATGACAATTTGAAATTAAAAGATATCATAGTGCTGCTGTTTGCTAAGGATTTTGACTATGTGAGTAAGTCTAGAGAGTATCATAACTGCTATATTTTAAATCAAAAGAAAGATGAAGCATGTAGTTCTTGAATATTCATACTTACTCAAGTAAAAATGATAAAAGTGGATATGATGAAACCCAAATTATGGCGAGGGGTCTGGGGGCCTCTCACCCCCCCCCTCCAGTGGGTCCAGGGCAGCACAAACGACAAGACAATTGACATTCAAACTCATCAGTTATTACCATCCATGCCAGACAAAATGGCTGAGACGCATGCCTGAATAAACACTGATCTGTATCTGGATTCAAATTCAGTTTTTACTAACATTGACCAATAATTTTTTTGATCGGAAATTTCATAGCCAGAAAAAACTCAGCGATAGGCGGCTGATTTTACCAGCTGCCAGCTACTATTGAAAACACTGCTATATAATGTCCCCAATAATGGTTGAATTTAAGTGCATCTTCAATGATTGAAAAAGACACCCTTTAATATTACATTGTATATAAAAAAAATTCTGTACTGAAAAAGGAAATAGAATTAACCAAACTTTCTAAATTTGATCTTTTAGAACTGTTTTCCAAAATGAGTTTGAAGTTGCAAAATTTCACAAATTTCAGCCACTTCTTTTACCAAGATTGAATCTTTTTTACGCATGACTACACTAGTTTTGGGGAATTTTTAAAAAAACAGAGATGCACATATTTTATCATCAGTAACTTACTGCTTGGCGATAAATATATAAATTTTGTAGGATTATTATGAATGAAATTTTCTTTTGGATTTTAGAATTTATCATATGAATAAACTTTAATTTTGGTTAATCCATTTCACAATGACAACTGAAACATTAGGAGGCAGTTTTAATTTTTGAGTTATCTTTATCTTAGCAATATGATTAAGTTTTAGATGAAGTACTTATGTTGTATTATTACTACTGATAACTTTGGGTATTATTTACTATACCCCTGACAAACAATGTTAAGGAGGGGTATTTGGGTATCACACTCTTTCTCTGTTTGTATTATGCCCAATTCTTCCTAAACAGTAACCATGCCATTGACTTTGATGACATTTAATGGGAGGTTAGGTACTGTATGTAGATGTGAAAGAAGGTAGTTATTGTCTGGTGCCTGCAAAGGGAGATAATCCAATGTAAGGTTATACAAAAATTGTTAATCTCCAATTTTTTTTCCATTCCACCAATACAACAATAACAATATTACAAGACTTGTTTCAGAGGATATATATTACATGTGCATTTATTAATCAATAAAAATTGAGTAATGGAATATTGTATAGTTATACTGTTCAGCTTCAAAACTACATGTGCATTAGATAATTGGAGGAAATGATTTAAACGACATCCATGCATGCACATATAATAGTATTGTCTCTATGCTCCTTACCAATTATGATGTCTGGCTACTAAAATTGATAATCCCTGAGAATTACAGTATGAGGTCCTATTACAAGTCTTTGAACTTGCTGATAAAATGGAAGTTATTAGAATTAAGTAAATAACTATATTGATAATATAATAATTGCTGCTTCATTAACTTGTCATAAGTATTCGATTACTTCCCTGTCTGCATTGCACATTTTGTAATTTAAGATTGTGTCATTTAGTACCATATTATTGTTTTTTTATATCAGAGTAAACATTGATGTTGACTATTCTCCAATACATAGAGGTATATATTATCTTGTAGTTGGTGAAAACTGATAAGCCCTAGGTGACCCTTCAAGAAATCTTGTCTGTCCCATCTTACATCTCTATTGCAGAATTCACAAATATTGCCAGCCTTGAACAAGTATAATGAAATTCAGTCAGTCAGAACCTACAAGACCCACCATTTTTAGCTCTGCTGGCCCGAGTTTTTCTTATCACTTGGTGTCCATCATCGTTGCTGTCTGTCCTTAACTTTTCTTTAAAAATCTTCTCCTCAGAAACCACCAAACAGAATATGATAAAACTTGGTGACCATCATCCTTGGCAAATTGTCTACTCCCAAAATTGTATCCATTAAGGTCCCTCGCCAAAAAACATGGCTGCTGTTACTAAAAATAGAACATGGGGGTATCACCATATATTTCCTATATATCTCAAAAACCATAACGGATAGGAGAAATCTGAGACATCTTTGGTTCTTTGGCTCACAGAAATCTATCTACCCTGAATCTAATCTTGGAGTTATAGCCCTATTTTTGGCAGTTTTTGCCTTTTATTTAGAAAACAAAAGCAGCTTAATGATTTATGTATATTGTTAAAATGTTCAATATTTCAATAGCTATTATTGGTGAAAAATTTCAGAATTATCTGTTGATCTTTCTTGGAGTTAAGGCCCTTGAAAGTGTCATTTTTGACATTTTTATCAGTTTTTGCCAATTATTTAGAAAACAAAAGCAGATTGATGATTAATGTAAATTTATAAAATGTTCAGTATCTTAAAAATCTATTTTTGGTGCAAATTTGGGGAAAAACTGTTGTTGACCCTTCTTGGAGTTATGGCCCTTGAAAGTGTCATTTTTAACGTCTTTATCAGTTTTTCCTATTATTTAGAAAATGAAAGCATATTGATGATAATTGTAAGCTGATAAAATGTGCAGTATTTCAATCTATTATTTGGTGCAAATTTCAAAAACATCTATCGACACTTCTTGGAATTGTGGCCCCAGAAAGTGTCGTTTTGACCATTTTCCCGTTTTTTGCCTGTTGTTAACAAAACAATAGCAGATTGATGATTAAGGTATATTTTAAAAATATATATGTAAAAGATCTATGAAAAAATCTGTTGGTTGCAATTTTAATGATTTTTTGCACTTTTAGCACGTTATTCAATTAACTTAAGAAGAATGATGATTTAAGTTTGAATGTTCAGTATCATGACAAGTTTTGTCAAAGGTGTTTGACCATATTTAGGTTTTGCATAACTTCTAAAGCTATTAAACAAGATGAGTGATTCAGGCTCTTGAAAGCCCCTTGCTGGTTTTAAATACCAAATTTGTTTTTTTTTATTTTTTCAAATCATAAATTCTTTTGTTAAATGGGTCCTTTCCTTGACAACAGAATTTAAGTGGAAAACTGATGGCCAAACTGAATTAAAAATGAGCCATTTGGCAATTTGGCAAAAAAAAATTTACGACATATTTGATGCAAGGTATGTATGCCCCATGACTGGACAACTTAAATGCTGGTATTTCTATCATTAGACAAAATATTTATTTTGTCAAAGATTCTCAAAAAAAAAAAATGTCAGCCAATCTGGAAATTAATAAGAATTCTAAAAAAACTGTGAAAAATTGATATTTTGAGAAGCAAAACTTGTGCATCTGTATTCCATCAAATGTAATTTATAGTGGATTTCTTAAATAACTGTATTGTATTAGAAGATTTTGAGACACTAGTCATGGATTTACATATGTCATTCCAATTTTCCTGGATTTATGTAGCAATTTACAGAATTTTTCAATAGATACTTGAAGTTTTAAGTATCTGTAGTCATAAGTTTCTTATTGCAAGTATTTGAATGCAAAAGGGAAGAGGTGATAAAGGCTCTCAAAATACAGCTGGCCTTAAATACAACTGAAAATTAATCATAAAGTGTTGAAAGATTTAATTGTGAATTTGAATTCATCACAAATCAGAGAAAATATAAAAACTTCTGATTATGATAGCATTAAAAGGACAAAAGAATTGCTATAAATTTACCAAAATTAAGATATGCCTTCAATTTTGTCAAAGGATTAAATGGTATCCACACCTTAGAAACAATTTTATATTTAGGGAATACATTTATTATTACATTGTACTGAGTTTATCATATATCTGAAAATATAAAGATGTTTCTTGGGTATAGACAAAGTTTTCTGGATGTGTTTATGTCTGAAAAAACAACAAAATTTATTATTCTCAGCAGTTCTTGTTAAAAGACTTATAATTGTGGCACCGTTATGACATCAGTAGAATGAAGAAATGCCACATAACATTCTTTTTATTAACATTAATGTATTTAACTATGTGATGAATAATTTCTATGTTAATACAACTAATATTTTTAGTCAATATTTATAGCCTAATGCCCCTATGCCTTAGTATGAAGTCCTTTTTATCTATGCCTGTTGTTAGAATGATTTATGGTGTTGGTACCATGTGTCTGTCAATCTGTCCATCTAACCACAAGTAGGCTTTTTGATGGATTTTTTGGCTTGTTCCCATTTCGCCTTAGCTGTCAAATTTTGTAGATAATTTTTTTCACATTTCGCCTTAGTAAAATTGGTGTAAACTAAGGCGAAATGGGAACTTATGTAAACATGTAATTAAGTGCTACTTTGTGTTTTTTGTAACAATTAAACTTTATATACACATATTACAAGAATGGATAGGTAGATCTTTATATTGTTTGATGGGTTTTTTTTTTTTTTTGGTTATTTCATTTATTATTTATTCTGTGAAATATTAAGTGGAATTTGTTGGGTTTTTTTGGTCATTTTTTTTTAAGAATGGACTTTACCCCCTCTTTTTTATTTGGTAGATTCTATCAATAATAAGTGTGAATAACAAAATTCAAATTAAATATGAAAATATGATATGAATGAGCACTTTCATAATATCTTGACACGTCCTATGTTTTTGAATACACAGAAATAAAGAGGCAAATTAAAATCTTCATTAACATACGACAAAATTGAGAAAAATCGTTATAAATCATGATTCCAGCAGAACAAAATTAAAAACAACAGCGGAAGACAGTTTCAGACTGAGCACAGCAGCACAGTTGTGAAGGTTCATAGGCCATATATAATATTCAATGAAGCTTCAAGATGGCGAGGTTGCATCTCCAAAGTAGATGCAGTTCTTCTCACTGCAGTAGTACATATGTAAGACTCGAGATGGCGACAATATCTGGTTGTGACACTAGCATACATGTACTTGAATGGTTAGAATTGTTATAGAATTTTTAAGGACAAAATTGCAACAAGTTACAAAGCTTTAAGTATAAGCAAATTAACCTTTAGTTAAATGATGGTTAGCTTATTTCATTTAATTAACAATTATTTATGCTCCCCAATAAATAATGTCAATTTATTGTTATTGAATTTGCGAATAAATAAAGAATGTGAAGATGACATGTTCGTAATAAGTACTTTGATAATAACTTCATTAGTTTAATCCAATCCTATGTGCATATTCACTCATTAAATTTATTTTTAAAATATCATATTTCATTTTTGAACTTAATTTTTGTTCTGTTTTTTTTTCTTTATTGGTCCCTGAATTGTATGTACTCATACACGAAAAATAAAATTGCATATATTTTAAAAGTATTTTTTTTATATTGAAAAGTATTCAAAAACTTAAAATTTATAGCTTAAGAAGAAGAAAAAAATGATAAAAATTGATTTAATTGTTTTATCTTAATCATTGTGAGAACACCTAACTTTGTTTTTACAACAGAAAAATATATAAATTCCCATTTCGCCTTAGTACTTTTTTACCTTTTATCACCTGTAATTCAGAGCTGAGGCGGAATGGGAACACACCAATTTTTTTACTTTGCTATCTTGGTACGATGTCTGTCAGTCTGTCCATCCACCACAAGCAGGCTTTTTGATGGATTTTCTCAATTTGCTGTCTTGATACTTTGTAAGACATCATGAAATGTAACCTTATTTTTTGCATACCAAGGTGTTTCTTGTTGTATAGTAAAGCAAGAGGACAGTTTTTTAATTAGTATTGCGTGAAGAAAGATTCTTCCAAATTTTATGAAGTACTAAAGACTCACTGTTGTTATCTGATTTGAGTAACCCCAAAAATCTCACAGTCATGAATAAAAAATGTTAAAAAAGGTTACAAAATGTAAAAAAAAACAATGATGATTAACAAAGTAAGTAGATAAGATGTAGAAGATCAATGGTTTGATTGTTGCCCAACTTCTGCTGACTTTTAACCTTGAACATTAGTATCAACAGTAATGTCATTTCTCTTCCTCTTATCTTAAAACCTATGTAAAGAAAAAAAACATTTGTATATAATCATTGAAAATTGATTTTAATGCTAATAAATGCATTCCTGAGGAGGAATCATCATCCAGTCCATGACTCACTTACTCAGGTGATAACAGCTGCTTATAGTACCCTGTGGGTGTCTTATGTTATGGAAGAAAACAAAAAAAAATTGAAAACATAGTTTGGAAATCAAGACTGAATAGAAAGCCTGTAAATCAAAGTGCTTGTAGGAAAATTTATCAATAATTATGAAAATCTTCAGAAACATATGAGCAAACCTTTCCATAATCTTGTTTGAGATGGAAATTTTTTATATACCTATCTTAAGTGGCATTTTAGGCTTTAATTGCTGTTGTCCTCTGTCAGTTTTTGTGAGCTTTAACATGGGAGCCATAAATTGGGGTGATCTGAAATTTGATGAAGGTAAATGTGGTATGTGTGTTGCTGTCATTCAGGTCAAACTTTTAATACTGTTTGCTGAACATCTTGAAGTAGTGTTGGGGTATTCTTGTCCTCATTCTATGGATTCATTTCCTCTAATATTAATGTATGTACATCTTCATTTTTAAAATAAAATGTGTCATGGGGTGCAGCTTGATATGATTGCAGAGGTTGAACCCTGAACATTTGGGGCAAGTATGGGGACACCATTCAGACTTGATACATCTTTAATTAATTTTTATTGTGATTATACATTTGACTCATGATACCAATTTGACCTTTTCTGGCCCCAAATTCCTCACTGGTTCCAATTTCAACCTCCAAAATCAATCCCAACCTTCCTATGTTGGCATGGTACATTGTAGTAGAATTTCAAAGAGATCCATTCACTTTAATCAAGATATCACCCAGAATTCAGATAAATTCTTGTTTCTTGCCCTGTTGTGGCCCTTTATTAATTGGCCAAAGTCACAACCTCAAAAAACAATCACAGTCTCCTTATGAGGTATAGCATCTTGTACAATTTAAAAGAAATCTGTCCACATTTTTTTATTGGAGTTATATATTTAAATTCTATGAAATCAGAAGTGTTTGTTTATGGCCCCTGATTCAAAGACTAATTGGGCCTTAACCCCCAAAATCAATATGAATTATCCTTTTATAGTTTTGAACCTTAATTATCATAAAATTTTATGGAGATCAACTTTCTAATATTCATGCTATCAAACAAAAACCAAGTATCTACAGATGATGAAATGGATGAAAATGATTCAGATTACAGTGCCATACCATTGTAGGATAGCATTTTTTTGTGCTTGTATCAAAAGTACACACATTAATCAAGACAGGAAAACTTGCATGTGTTTACAGATGCTAGTAGTGTTTTGGTTCAGTTAGAATTAGAATTGAATTGGCAGGTTAATTCAAACCTTTGATTTTACAAAAAAAAAATAATCTACAAAAAACATATTCCAATCATTTTCAGTTCATGTTGTTAGATAAATCTGTATCTGTCTTATTGCTGATTCTTGAAGAATTTAGAGTTGGCTAATCAGCCATAAGTTAAGAGTTATGTGTAATGAGTAACCAGTTCAGTTATAGGGTCAGAGGTTAACAAAATGTTTCCTACAAACAACATTTTTAAAGCACATGTATATATAAATGATGTTCAGGGAACAGAGTTGGTCTTCTCTTTAACAACTGGCTGACTTGATGATGAGTAGGAGAAAACTTAATTGTCCAGTTAATTATCTAAAACAATCCATCAGGTGACTGTTATTTAACCAAGAGAAGACCAGCTCTATTCCCTGAATATCAATATGGTATGTGCGGTTTTTGTGTGGTTATGAGACTTTCAATACAGACAGTTTTATAGTCCCATCTTTTGACTTACATAGTATGTCAGTCCATACACTAATCTTATCAAACTACAGTAGGCAGCTCATTTTCCGTTGGTCAATTTTTCTTTTAGAAAAGGGTAGTATATATGTGAATGGAAAATTGAAAGTTCCATTTCATTTTGTTTTACCAACAAACCCACCCCCCTTAAAAAAATCATTATTGTGGCACTTGACAAAATTTATCTTAATACATGTACTTCTTATACCTAACCTTCTTTGTGTTAGACTGTAAAACTTACCAGTATGTAGATATTTGAACCTAAATAGGGCGATATGTAAAACATTGCTCATGTAGATACATAATTGATTGGTTTGAAGGCATTTGGGAATGCAGGAATATGATGTAGGAATAAGGAAGTTGCTTTTCTAGAATTCAGATGTTCTTGTAAATACCATGCAGATTTTTAGCTATGTATTGATATGTTTCTGGTTACAGTTTGTGCCTTAAGCCACTAGCCCCAAGCTTGAGACTAGTAAAAAGTGATTTGGGCTAATGAATCCGAGAATTTCAGTTGCCTTCTTTAGAAAAATTACTGAAATTGAATGTACGAGCTAGTAGCTGAAAAAAGTATATGGCACAGACTGTGGTTATTATTTGCAAAAAAGAGTTGAATAAGTTAATAAGAATTACCCTGTCTGTCAGTCCAACACCTCTTAACCTACTCTACATATGATAAAACTTCATTAGTGTGTGAATGTGCTGTATAGTCTTCTTTGATGCAAGAATGTTGCCATTTCCCATTGTCTATTCACAAGACATATTGTTTTCTGTATACCCTATATATCTGGGTTTATAAAATAATCTTTGTCTAATAGTTCTACTGTTAGAGTAGTTATATACTGTTAGATTTCCAGCATTAAACAAAATGTGAAAAGAAGTGCAACAACTCTTCCACTTACCATGCTTTACTTGAACTTCTAGTAAGAAAACACATTTGGTTTACAATTTATTTAATCAATCATTTTCATTTTACATTAGTCAGTCTGTTATAGTAGTGCCGGTCATTGTGCATAAATTGGTCAATTTCTATTAAAAATCGAATTGTGAATGACTTACTGGTACCCTCAGATGCATGAAATTCTAGTGTCAATTGGATATTATACTTCGATCATTTAATCAATCTATCACAAGTAACGTAAACAAATTGTATTATCAGAGTACTTCAACTTCCCAAAATTCTTGTTGGGAAATTAAAATGAAAATCAAGCTAAGAGTTATGTTTAAAATATTTTGTAATTAAAGTTACATGACCTGATGTTTACATAAAACTGTACTTTCTGTATTGATGAATGGAAACTCATTCAAAAGATGCAGTTGATAAGATGGAGGAAAAAATTGATAACTTTATGAATATTGCAACAGATTTAGACATTAAGTGATTTTACATTATAGGTTTCTGCTCTTAGTACATGTATTTCCCAGTTATTATTTCATTGAGATAGTACTAATTAGCTTTGAAGGATTCTACTTATCTTATCTTACTATTTGACATTTTGGCTCTTTTTTTGTTTTGATTGATTGCTTATTTTCTTTTTATTGGAGTTTTTCTTGGTACAATGTCTGTGTACATGTAGAAATGTCCAGTGCACAAAGGTTCTTCTTGACTAAGCATGGCTGGTTGTGGGTGCACTAGTTTCATATTTTGGAAGTCTGATGCATGGCTGGACCTCAGCGTGAGGCTTAGATGTTTTTTAAGGCAAATTATACTAGAATCTAAAATGTTCTGCATATATATCTATATTCGAGTCTTACATAAAGTCTAATATAATTCTGGTTCCATGGAGTCTGATGGTTTTATAGTTAATTGAGTTATGAAATTCCATTATATCCTAGTCATGGATTAATTAGATAAAATTTCTAATGATCCAGAAATTTCTGCACATTGCTAATTGATAAGCAAATGCATTTGCTTCGCTACAGCTAACATAGTTAAATAGATTGTTTGGCCAACACCTGCAGACATGTGCATAGGTGTTGTGGTACAAGATCGTGAGTCTGACGTGAGGTAATGAGATCAATGTGTGATTCGTGTGGTGTGTGCATTTCTCAAAATCTTCACTGTCATTGATAAATATACATGCTTCACTGAGTATTATTTAATTGGGGAAAACTTTCGTGATGGATTAACACTTAAGTTGTGTATTAACTGGAACTTGATTTGACTAAATTTTCACTACAGTGTAGAGAATTATCTACTGATCTGTAATACAAGATAAAAAGATTGGAGTATTATATGCCTTTTTTTCTTTGTTTGATTTCTCCCTGATGGTGCTTATCACCAATTGTATATAGATCAACATATTGTAGATAGTGAGACAGTTTAGATGTGAATTGCAAAATAGGAATGATCAGATATATGAAGAGAGATTTCAAGTGTTGATTTTAGCAAGAATTTCAGAATTTATTGATTTTGATAAATGAAGGAATTTCAAGACTAAACATCTGACAGAACCCTAGGCCCCATATGGATTTTATTGTGATCTGATGAAATGAAATTTTACTGGTGTTAACTCAGATTGTGAGTTTGGATTTTATCTTGCTGTGGTGGAAAGAAATTTTCACAGGCAATAAATTTGAGATCATATTTGAAACCCTTGGACATATGTGTTTGAATGATGGGTGAGCATTACAAAAGAATGTGGGAAGATCCAGTAGGAACTGTCAAGGTACCTCTGTACAATAGAATGAACTTTGCTACTGTACCTAGAAAATCTGTACAGAAAAAGGCATGGTGAGTAATGAATTACCTCTATTTAACTAAAAAAAAAAAACAAAGATAAATTGCCTTTTAATTGGTTTTATGTTTACTAAAAATATGAATAAAACTTGAAAGATGTAAGATACCTAAGATATTGAATACTTAAAGTGGAAAAAACATGGTTGCTATAGGTACATCAAGTCCAGCACAGTGACTCATTTTTTATATGAAACTGTCTCCTATTTACAGCATGCAGAGGATTAATTTTCAAGGTGGACAACATTAATGATCTAAAAAATTTTTCAATCAATCTGAATGGTCTTACTTAATATATACCATGACTACAGTTTTTTTTTCCATTCTTCTTACAGTTTTCCAAAATGGTTCAAAATTCAAAAAATAATAGCAGATAACGAAAAATTATTAACTAATAAATACCACTAGATAAGAATTTTTCATGTACAATTTTCGGGAGTGGGGGTATTCTGAGCAAGACAAAATCTGTATTTTTTTATAGAACAATTACTGATGTGATTTTATATCCTGTAATGTTTGAAATAGACTAAATATTAAACCACCATATCTGTGATGATTCATATAACAGAGGTGTATTTGTCCTCTCAGTATCAGATAGGGAGATGTTTTTTACTGTTTTGTTTAGATTTATCTTGGAAGTGGATAACAAACATAGAGAAACAGTTGTCTAAATGTTCAAATAGACAATTACTAGACAGTACCTTACTGGATGGCTGGAAAACTGTGTATGGCAGTTAACAATTTTTGGGAATTGTTATGTTATGTCAAAAATGTTAAAATCATGGGCTCTGATCAACTTCATTTCATTGCATACAAGGCCATTGTTACAGCCCGTAAGTTTGGTACTTTTTTTACTATTCCCTGTTAAAGAATTTAGTTTGTGTGCATTTTACTGAGGTTAAGTTTACAAAGGCAGCCTACAAATATATCATAATGCATTGTTATGATTAAGGGATTGTGTATTTTCATTTTGTATTCTAAAGTGGACATTTCTCATTCTCAATTCTTAAAATAAAGGTCATATTTCATTCCTGTCACTCTTACTGTACATGGAAATGATTTGTCTGATTTCACAAAAGTTATTTTTCATAGAAACATATAATTTATATTTTTGTGTCGTTGCTTACCAGTATATATCTGTATTACTACAGTGTTATGACATAATTGTTGTTAAAAACAGTTTGCATTTTTTATTTTGTAGTTACTGATACAAAGTATTATGTTAACAGAGTATTTCTTCTATATGTCCCTTAGGAGTTATCTCCGGTGGTTTTTTCAACACATGCTAAATGTTTTATCAGAAGGACAATTATATTTTAGCGAACTTTAAATTCATGTACAATAAGCAGATAACTGGCTTATTAAAGAATTACTTTTAATATGTGAAGCTAGTTCTCATCTCCTGCACAGTGTTGGGAGTTACCAACCTTTGTTTCATACTTATGAGTTAAATAGTCAGTAAACTAGACCTTGCTACTTGGTATAAAGTATTGAGTACATTTGAGTAAGTTGATACAAATGTACCTCAAACAAGTTAAATTTTTGGTTAGTGAGCTAATCTACTGGTCCCCTGCCTGTTGTAAGAGTAATAAAGGTAGAACCTGTTCAATCTTAATTCACACCACAACATTTCTGGCCACCTTATAGTCATTAATTATCTTTAATTGGCTCACTTAAATTAGTACTGTGAGGTTATGTAGGGCATACCTTGATTAGATTCTCTCTCAGTCAGTAGTGATGAGTAGTTGTACACTACAGAAGTTTTATGGTCTCATGAATCGTTATGGTGTATCTATTTGTACCATTAAAACTGATTTGTTCAACATGTCATAGTTTTCCTTCACTCTTTTTGAGCACCTGGGCAGGTGTTTCTAAAAAAGCAGAAAACCCTTACCCCACCTGTGCACCTGGCCCATGCTCCCAGTTTTTAGTGGTGTCCGAGTTGCTCATTTACTTTTGTTACTTTGTCTGTATTATTTTGGTTATTTTATGTTCTTTGTTATGTGTGAAAGTATCTGTTTTCCATGTCTGGTCTTTGTCCCTGGATTACATTCTTTTGATTTCCACCAGAATCTTTTTTCCCTTGATTACTCTTGTATGAAACAATGGGAGGTAACTCCCAACAGTATGCAGGAGATGAGAACTAAATTCACATATTAAAAATAATTCTTAAACTAAGGCTGTTATTTGCTTTAAAAATGTTTAAAATGTATAGGCATTTAATAACTACAATATTGTATGTAGGTTATATAGGTTTTTATTACTGTTAAAGTACTTAATTTGTGGATATCAATTTTTGTGGAATAGGGAAGAAACACAAGTCCATAGATTCTTGAGTTCATGGTTTTTAGCTTTTCAGTTTACACATCTATGGAAATCTGTTCATTGGGAACCAAATTTTGTGGTTTGGCTTATCCACGAAAACCACGAAAAATGGTACCCTATGAACAATAGTACTTTCACAGTATACACCCACAAACAATGTTTATGTTTTTACAAAAATTGATCTGATGTGTTGTCTGCAACTCCCTCTTAACAACTTGCAGAATCGTTATGAAACTTAATGCAGTGTTAGATTACCATATGATGTGCATATTATTAGGAATTGGGATTTTGAGTTGGGTGTTTTAGAGATGGCAGCAAAATTGTGTGTCAAAAGTGCTTAGTTCATCCCCCATAAAAATTTCATCCAATATGAATCATGTGTCCATATTAGTCCTCAAGTATACAGGGTTCAACAGGCTGTGGGGGTATTAGTCCCATTAGGGTCTATGTCTAGTCCCTCTTCTTTTCTGTATACAGTTTCACAAAATTTGTAACTAACATTTACCACATGATACAACCTATTAAAAATCAGTATGACTGAAAAACACTTAGTAAAATTAGCCAGATTCCAGGCCTCACAACACTGGTTTTATGGGACAATTGATGTATAATAAGGCTTTCATCATCATCATACTTAACATCCTTCAATGGTTTTTGATCAAATATGGTTCACAGGTATCTGGGAACACTATTTATTTCGAAGGTCATTGACCAAAAGGTGCTTGTTTTTCAAATAGAGCAGGGATATCAATTTATTGATCGTCTGAATATAGCTGAAATATTGCTGCTCGGACGTTAAACCCCAACAAACAAACAAAATCTATTTATTGAGCATTGTTCCCAATTTTTCTAGCTTCTTCCTTCAAACCCAACAAAATACTGATATGTTTAGCAAGATTCAGAAAAAGTTTGCTTTATGAGTATATTTGAGTTTCATGGTCCACTAACCATGAATTGTTTTATGTATGGCAGGATTTGACACTAACTTCATTTGTTTGGTGGTCGGCAGGACTACTTCAGAGGTAAAACAGGTATTCTTTAGACGGTAATGACGGTTCTGTTCTTAGATCTTATAAAAAAAATGAGGCAAAATCTAGATAGTCCAATGGACTACTATGAACATTTTTCAAGTAGTCCTCTCCAAAATTAGGGTGGCACAGGACTACCAGACTACTGTTAGTGTTTATCTCTATATGGTTCTATTTTTTAAACTCTGTCTGATTTGATAGACTTGCTACAAGTCTCTCTGCAATACATTGTTATCATTTTACTCTCAAACATTCATTCACCATTTTCACTATACATCTTAACATATTAACAAAAGAGACTAGTAGCAAGTCTATCTGATTGAGCATGGTTCAGTTTTACTGTGTCTTAGGTTTAGAGAACTGAAGTCTTTGTTCAGGATGCACAGTTTATTGGCTTTTGGATTGTTGATATGGTAAACATTAAATGTTACCTCTGCCACAATGTTACACTGGAATGGTTTCAGTCAGATCAGTAAAGGTCACTAATATTTTATCTGAGGAGTATTTGTTCAGTTGCAAAGTTCATGCACTTTCTGGTTATTGATGCAAACGTAAAAAGTTGCCATAGTAGCATGCATCAATCATTTTGGGGTGTCAAGTTTGTTATGACCTTGTGATGTATCTTGTGTGTCAGATCAACTTGAGTTGATGTGAAATGTTTTGATATGTGGGATCAATGTGATCTATCTATGATTCATGGGTACAGTATCACTATGGATGAACAGATTAATGATTTATTGAACAAATGACTGGCTGTATCATCAAAGTTGCTGATTCATACACAATAAAGAATTCAATTACCACAAAGGAATATAAAGGTTAGGTTATTGACAGGTAAAATTATAAAGAACTTAGAAATTGGAGTTAAAGAGATAACAACCCTACTATACAGTGAAAAAAGCTTTCAATGAACAGTGAGAAATTTCCTACATCCAGAGTCTTCAACTGGCATATGAAATGATAAATACACCATGTTATAAAGATGTACACATGTATGTTTGATGGTATTATTTCAATGTAGAATGTGGAGCAAACCAAAAATAAGGTGGAACTCAAGCATGGCTAAATCAAATTTCTCATAATGCCTGTAATGACTTAGGTTTGTTACCTGAAGTCAGTGGTATTTACTTTGGTGTGGAAGAAAAAGGGCCTCCACTACAGTCTTCCATCTTTCTTTGTCCTGGTACCCCCTGGAGGTATTAGGGCCTCCACAACTGTCTGCCATCTGTCTTTGTCCTGTTATCTCTTGGAGGGACATAGGGCCTCCACTACAGTCCTCCATCTTTCTTTGTCCTGTTACCGGTATCCCCTGGATGGACTAGGGTCTACACTACAGTCTTCCATCTGTCTTTGTCCTGTTTTTGATCTCCAGGAGGGACTAGGGCCTCCACAACTCTACCATCTGTTTTTATCTTGTTATCTCCTGGAGGGACTAGGGCCTCCACTACAGTCTTCCATCTGTCTTTGTCCAGTTTATGATCTCCAGGAGGGACTAGGGCCTCCACAACTCTACCATCTGTTTTTATCTTGTTATCTCCTGGAAATACATAGGGCCTTCACGACTGCCTACCATCTGTATTTGTCCATAGTTGATCTTTCGGCTTTCCACATTAGCTGATATGTTCTGAGCTCAGTATCTATGGTTTACCTTCAGGTGGTTGCCAGCCCCTCCTTTATTCTCTTGCCTTGTAGCCTTGTGAGTCTTTCAGTTATAAAAAATCATTAGTTAGTAGAGCTCTTTCTAACTTATGTGATTTGTATGCCAGAATTTCTTTATCAATTTCATCACTTTTCTTTAATAAGAAATGTTAGCCAAATAATTATTGTAAAACCATTTTATAGTTTTTTTTTCTGTATTAACTTATTATTAATTTAAATCATATGCACTGAGTTATCTTATGAGATGCACTGCAGGTGCAGGTACCTAACACAATATTGGTTATTTAATCACATTAAATTATTTTAAAATTCCTTCTTAAATTGATATGATCAAGACATGGAAATTTTGGCTTGCATTGTGCATTTTGCAAGTGCATGTAAGCCATTTAGATAGTAGATGAGCTTCTCTTGCTGTTTAATTTCTCTTAAAAATTATCTTAAAACAGCAATTTGAATAGATGAACAAAGGGGAGTAACTCAATACAGTAGCAGTGTTATTCATCATACTACTGAGTCTTCTTATCAGTACAAGGTGAGGCTGCTGTGGATTTTCTGAGGGTTGCAGTTTGTAATTTTGATAAAGTAAAAAGCCACATGTACTTGGTTGCTTCAAAAACAAAATCCAGTCCACTTACTAGTAACTACTAATATTTTAGGTTCCTTTAAACAGTGGTCTACTTAAATAGACTGGATAAACAAAATAATTTGTACTTACTAGTCATTGTCATTGCTTTGTAATTCTTTATCCAATTAGATCATTGTATGCCCACTAAATAGGGAGAGGGTTGATTTTCTGCTTGTTTTAATGCCATTTTTCAAATTTTAGGTTTTCAGCTCACCTAAACCAAGGTCCATTTCAGCTTGGTGTGTGACATTTGGTGTTGTAAAGTTTACAAGAAAATCTTCTCTTCTGAAACCCATGAAACTTTTAGGTTCAAATGTGGCCAACACCATCCTGAATATGTTTAATGTGTACATTGTTTTGCTTGGTTGATAAAATAGTATGGCTACTAGATTTTGATTTTTTTTCCAGTGGAGCTATTCATGCCCTTTAGAGCCTCTAGTTTGTTTAAGTTTTTTCTATGGTTAAGTCAAATAAAAAGAAGAACACATGTTCGTTTTGTTATTGATCTCCCAGAATGCACCAGTTTGTTGCCATTATTTATGGTCTACTATAATGTAAACCTTAAGTTTATATGTGCTTATCATGTGATGAAAATATGTTACTGTCACATCAAAACATTTCTGTAGTAATGCAGTTTTGGATTTAAGCACAAAAGAAAAATGGGACAGGTATATCACATTTTTAAGCAAAGCTCATTATTTTCCTTCTTCTTTTATCTACCTGAGACTTGACTTTTTGTGAGCAACTCGGCAAGTGTTTCTAGAAAAGCAGAGGATGCTGATCATACTGGTACACTTTGTCCATGCTCTCAGTTTTTAGTGGAGTTGGAGTTGCTCATTTAATTTTGTTACTTTGTATGTGTTATTTTAGTTATTTTATGCTGTTTGTGTCTGTTTTCACTGTCTGGTCTTTGTCCCTGGATTACGTTCTTTTGATTTCCACCAGAATCTTTTTTCCCTTGATTACTCTTGTATGAAACAATGGGAGGTAACTCCCAACAGTATGCAGGAGATGAGAACTTAATTCACATACTAAAAATAATTCTTAAACTAAGCCTGTTATTTGCTTTAAAAATGTTTAAAATGTATAGGCATTTAATAACTACAATACTGTATATAAGTTATATAGGTTTTTATTACTGTTAAAGTACTTAAAATGTGGATACCAATTTTTGTGGAGTAGGGAAGAAACACAAGACTACATTCTTTTGATTTCCACTAGAATCCTGGTTCACTTGATTACTCTTTCAATAACAGGACCACATCTTTATACAATTTGTTCACATGCTTTTGTTGATGAACAAAAATCTAATTCTGAAAAGATAGAGGATGTACATATTTTTAACACAGGGTCACATTCAATTGCTATTTATCTTTTTCCTGCTACAAATACACTATTTTGGCATTTCAGTAATTAAGGTGAAGGGTACATTCTTCTGGTGCTAATTATCTGTTTTTGTATGTATTCTGCTGATTAGGAACTATTTTCAGTATATTTTAGATAACCATATCTAATTTGAATGTTTGTAACTTTTTTAAGTGAATCATTGAACAAATGTATAATGGTATCTGTCCTCATGCCATAGGGATTGATGCTTGAAGGGACTTTAACTATTAAGAGTGAAATAGCACCTATGAATTTTTTAGTGTCTCAAGAGTTTAATAATATCATGTTTTTTTTCAATTTTTTTAATGTGTTCTGTTGCTGGTATATGCCCTAGGACCATTTGTAACCCACACATAATCCGAAAATAATCAGATGCTAAAGACATAGCAAATATAGAAGAAAAATCTATGAATAATTATTTTATGGATAAAACTTCATGACACCTGTGAAGCACCAAGAAAGTGTTTCTCACCTTTATTTCATTTTACTGGTGATTGAATTAAGTTATCTCCCGTGCATTAGATTTTTCAATCATAACATCATTAGGCTTTTTCTGTTTTTTTTTGTTTTTTTTTTGTTTTTTGTTTTTTTTTTTTTTAGGAGAAGGCCAAGTGATGTTCCAATTGTAGATTTTACTGATAATTATATTAAGTTATCTCCCTTGCAATATATTTGACTGATAATCATATTAAGTTATCTCCCTTTCCATAGATTTGAACAGAGATAGCCTGGCATCCCACCGAAGTGGGTCATGGTTGTGCACTTATATAATTGATTACTCATCACCTATCTGTGTAAATACCTGTGGCTGAGTTGATAGAGTCCATAAATAACTTACTTTTATAATTGTTTTATATTCAATTTTGCATAACTTTTTATAGATAATTTCTCCCAGTAACCAGAACCTCAGCTTTCTCAAATAGATGACAGGACTTGTTGCTGGTTACTGATGGTCTTACTTGTAACAGTGTTTAAGCATGTTTGTTCCTTTCTTTAATTTAAAATTACTTAATGGTTTATCACAATTCAACAACTTACCTCCCCTGTTTCAATTCCCAGGATTCTGTATTCTTAAGTAGGTCAAGGTTATGTACTTTGTTCCTAATTACCCATCACCCATCACCTGTGAATCTGTTGATGTAGAATCACTAAATTTATCTTTTGGCAATCCTTACTATTTTATCTTTGTGTAGAGCTGTGTAGAGCTTTATATATTTGTTATTACTGAGCCTGGTGTTTATTTTTGTCTCATTTTTTTACCAATACTTGTACATGGATATGGCAAATTTCTTAGTAAAGGTAGGTCCTCTGTTTTGTAGTTTTTTTTTTTATTTGTTTTGTTTTTTTGTTTTTGTTTTGGAGAAGAAAACCTAAGAAAGACTGCACCCTCTGTTCATTTAATCATTGAGTTGACACTGTTTATATTTAAGCATCCTTATAATCATTTTGGAATTTTGCAACTGATCAAGAATTGTTTTTGAAAAATATTCTCAGTGCTCTGCAGACTGCATATCTAACTTGTATCCTCTAACTTCGTATCCTATACCTATCCCTGGGAAAAGGGAAAGAAAGCAAGAAAAACTGGTATTCAAATGAGTCTTTGTTTTTGTTTTATCTTTGTTAAATGCAGAGGTTAAATTTCAAGAGTGATATCTTTATGTTCTGTATTGATATTTGATAGCTGTTTGGCTTTGAACTTCTGTCATTTGGTTTAAGCTAGTATGCTAATGGATTTATTAGGAAGACTGGACTGCTTCTAAAATGAAAAAGGTGTTCTATTGAACTTAAAAAATGTTTTTTTTCAACTTGCTATGAACATCAGGTCCAGTCTCATGGAAACTTCACCTGAAAACTACCCAAAGACCATTGTTGTTTTACTATAAATACCCAAAAATCACATAAATTTGGCAAGAAAATTTTGAGAAGTGGCCATTTTCTAATTTTAATCAAATTATCAAAATTGAAGGAGCCTTTTGTTAACAAATGATATCAATTTCTTTTATGTGAAGGGGCCATTTTCTGTCAGAAGGGGCAAATAGTTCATGGCTGGGCCGCCCACTGCCTTCCTAACCCCTGAAATCAGTTTATATTTATAAGGTCATTCCTTTTGACATTATATTTGGTTTAGGGGTGAGTAAATTCAGTAATGAGTATGATATAATGTGTAGAGATAATAATTAGCACAACCTAATACATGTACATAGTAGAAAAGCTGCATACCAAATGTCAAGCCATATTAAATTTAGATACATTGATATAATTTGATTCAGTTTTTAAATCATATTGTTTATAAGAATTGCTTGATCCCTCAGAAGATAATCTCTCTAGTCCATTTTTACCCCAATGCATCATATATTTTTAGTTTGTAGGTCTGTTTGTCTTTTCTATAATACTTGAGCTTAAGATGTTTGTTGATTTTTTTCCCTTGATTCTTTTAATTGTCAATCTTTTCCAAGTCAAGGTCCATCTTTACTCCCTCCTTGTGTGAATTAGGATTTTCAAAATACCACAAGTGGTTAGTGAAAGGTTTATTTCCTCTCATATAATTTACTAGTCAGTACCTCTAATTTGTGTTAATTCTTGATCATTATGGGATAGGAAGAAATAAATGAGACTTTTATCCTATCACAAAATATTTGTGGTCAAATTATAGTATGATACTGTCATTGTCTGTTTTGTCTGTTGCTTCATCCTTGTTGTTGTTGAGGCCTGTTGTGTGATAATTAGAAAATCAGTTGGTGGATCTTAAAACAAGGTAATCTAAACAAGAAAAGAAAGGTTATTATGGATTTAGGAGGTTGTGGACCTAACCACTTTGGAATTAAGGGCAAAAAAAACAAGAGTTTCATAGAAGTTTCATGATTTTAATTTGTTTAATTCAAGTTTAAGCATATTATCTCTCTGGAATCTTACCATAATGTTCTATACTGTAAGGGTCAGACTGGGAATGATTTTGGTGGTTATTATCTAACTGGCTTTTAGAAAATTTGAGGAATTAGGGACTCAAAAGAGTAAAAAGCACATCTTTTTTTTTCTCCAAATTATAGCATTAGTAAAAGTTAATTGATATCTTTGAAAATTATACCATAAGGTTTTGGTCCACAAAAGGAAGGTTTTGTTTCATGTTTGGAGTTATCACCCTAACTGTTTAGGAATAGGGGTCAAAACTGGGATCAGAAGCAAGCATTTTATAAAGCTTAAACTATGCAACTTATGAATAATATTTGTAGGGATCTCAATATTCACACCATTTATGTTATGCTGGGGACAATTTTGAGGTGAAAATTATGTCCATGAAGGAATGAGAGGATCAAAACTTTTATGCTTTTCTGGCAGAAACTTGAGTAAAAGTGTATGGATCTCATCAAAATCTGAATACTAGGTTTCATACAGAAAAGGAAGGTTTGACAGATTTAAAAGGTGGCAGAAATTAAGTGCTAAAATTTGGTAAAAAACAAGAATTTTCTTTAAATTAGTATAAACTCCTTATGTCTCACAGACAGTTATGAAGTTCTTTGAACACTTTCATTCTGGTTTTACATTTAGTCTCCATATTCAGACATTCAATGCTATGTCCATTCTTGTCCTACATTTTCAGGGTTTGACCTTTTTAGTCATATCAAGCTGTGCCCTGCAAAGCATTTTACTGTTTTCATCAAAACTATTGTTGCATCCATAACATAAGAAACAGATGCAAGGTTTTCCTTGTTTAATTGAAGGCAAAACCTGGATGCTCATTTGAACTCTAGATCATTTGTTTAAAAATCACTGTTATTCTACTAAGTTTGAAGATATTCCAAGTTTCTTAATTTGTTTGAAATGCTGGAAACATGTTTTGTTGCCAGCTCATTAGGTGGTCAAAGTGCTTATCTTCAATATCTTTCCAACAATAATAGTTTACTAATTAGTTTCAGATAGTAACCAGTTGCCAAAAAACTGTATTGTAACAACTCAGAAGTCAATAATGATTACACTCCATTAAATGAGATGGTGGTCATATTACATTTATAGTGATTTTTGGTGAAATCTCTCTATTTTACTAAACTGTTAATAAAATTGTACAGCCTTCTGTAGAAATTAGAGTTATCCCTCTTTTAACAATATATCAAGTGCTTCCATTTTTGTTGAAAATAAAAATTTGATTTTTTGAATTTAAGGAGAGCAAGTACAAAATGTGCCCAATGAAGGCTATACTTGTGCCTGTAAAAAATTTCGATTTCTTTTTTGATGTTCGATACTGAAAATTACCATTTAACTTAGAGCTTATTGCTTACATGACTTTTCAATTTTGAAAAATAACTTAAATATGTTGATTCTGGCGAAAGAAAATTGATGCCAGACCTGAATGACCATTATTTCTGTGAGTTTGCTAAAAATAGATTACAGAGGCTTGATTACCAGAATACAATGGAGAAAGGAACAATTTCTTTTATACCTGTTTTACTGAAAATGTAAAATCTTCTATTTTCAAATGATAGTCAACCCTTTATTTTTTTCATTGGTTATATAAATATTTCAAAATAGTTAATACCAGGCACTTTGTGGAACTTTTAACACTGGAAAAAGGTGTGTTTTATCTTGAAAATAAATTTGTAATTAATTAATAAATTATCAAAATTGCTTCAAACTTTTCACAAGTGTTTGCTATGACTGTGTCTAAATATGTATACTTTTAAGTAAATACAATTTATCTGCATATTGTTTTGTTCTGGAGTCATTGAACTTTTCTTTTAAAAAAAAGTGTGTTCTTGAACATGCCATACTATATTTCTAGACTCATTTTGGATGAAAATTTGTATTTTTGTTTCCCATTTAAAAGGAACTTAAACACAATAAAAATGGGAATCACACCAAAATTATTTGAGATTGCCTTATTGGAATTGCCTAAAACTTTACATAGTGGTTGATATCAAGGTCTTGAAAAATTCATTTTATAGCCTGCCACACAAAGTCAAGAGGTATTATGTGATATCCTTCAGTATGTTTCATGTCCATCTGTCTGTCCCCTGACAATTTCCAGATAAAATCTTGAGAACATATCAATGAATTTGTTTATAACTTTGCACAGTTGTTTGGTACCATAAAATACAGGTGGAGTTTTATTTTCAGCAAAATCCAAATTGTAGAGTTGGGCCATTTTGAATATTTTGACATCCCCCTTTTTCCACTTTTACATGGCAGGGTATCACTTGATGTTTCCTTTGACAGTTGTTCAGTTACTCTAAATTCATTTCATTTTCTCTTGGGTCTTTATTTTCCTGTCACTGATATTAATTCCTTGTGTTACATCATTCTGGTATATAATAATTTATTTCCTTATTTAGTCATTTTGAGTTTAATTGTTTGATAATTGATATGTCATTGATTTCGTTAAAAGTATTTAGATTGAACACTTTTTATCAACTCAGTATGCCTTAAAAAGCAGTAAAAGATCACTCACAATTTATTGTAATTTGGGGGTTCAATCTCATCAACCCATGTCCCTGTGATCAAGTTAGATGACAATGATAAAGTACCTTTCAATGCATCCAAGGAATAGTTGATGTATTTTATCACTTAGTGATAGATCTATGTCGTCATCTTGATATCTTGGTTTTAGTTTATTAATTCAATCCTTAATTGTGTGATTAGCATTCCTAAGTAGCTTCTTCTATCTTGCTAACTTGGACTGTCGTTGTGCCTGTTTCAGACAATGGTCAATTTATTGACAAAAATCATCTTTAAAGGCCTTTAAGGATATGTAATAAAAAGTCAATATTTCTTCCTATAACTATGAATAATTCTTTCTTAGCTCTTGTCAAGGTCTCTCTATATCTTGGGGTGACAGACAATATTGATTTTTATCAGTTATCTCCCTTAGACAGAGGTGTAGATCTTTTGATGTTTGTGTATTATGAAGTGAAATCAATAAAACTGCAGGTGCAAATCTACCTACCTTTTGCCTGAGGCAGTTTATTGTTATATCTGATCATGTGACTTCAATGTTTTGACCCATTGAACAAGGTGAAAATCGTTCAAGTATGCGATCAATTTCTTAATATGGGAAGTGAGGTGAATCAGTTTAAATAATAATGGTGGACATATATAACTTTTGAAAATTTTCCTGAGTTGTGGATTGAAATAGAACTTTTATGCATGTCATGGGGGACGACCTGAATCTACCTCCCCCTTCTCGTGCTCGTTATTTGAGATTGTCAAGATCTGTTAGTAGTGAAATAAGTAACAGGTAAATTGTTTACATTTTACTATGCATTGTTTATTTGTTTACATGTAAATGGTTTACCTTTCATACTTTTATTGTTATGTTGTACCTTTACACACTATGTAAACAATACTATGATGTAATCTAGGTTTGTTTTCTTTGTTTAATACATATGATAGATAATAGATAAGTTCTAGTGGCTGTTCAGATTATTAAATAGATTTTGGTGTCAATGTGATAACATTTATCTTTTTACTGTGCATTCTATAGAAGTTCATTAACATACACTGTATATCAGGTAGGCTTTTGTATCTTTTTGTGATTCTCCTTTTGAGGTCATGTTAGGCCAATATATGTTGTGATTTACAAGGAAATTATAAGTAAGGATCATTTATTGTTTTTTGATTATAGAAACAGTATTTAAGATTACATATGATTTAGGTCTCATTGAAGTGTACCTGGCTGTTCTCCACATGTTCTTTCCTTGCCTTTGAACTTTAACACCCAA
Source organism: Perna viridis (assembly GCA_037379345.1). Lineage (NCBI taxonomy): Eukaryota > Metazoa > Mollusca > Bivalvia > Mytilida > Mytilidae > Perna > Perna viridis. The sequence continues at coordinate 5,511,338 of CM074520.1, forward strand.
AGTGAAGTTGAATTGTGATAAAGTTTAAAAAATATTTTGTATTACAAGAAAAATAAGTCATATTATTTAGTTACCACAAAGTATAGCAGTTTTGTATATTCATTTGTTTAATTTTAGGAAATGGTACACAATAGGGGTAGCCATTACTTCATTATACCAAACGATATGGAAGAATTGCGTGGTCTTGTACATGTACATTGTATTTATCTCATTCTAAACAAGTTCATGTATTTGAAGGTTGGGCATCATATGTAATGTATGAAGGAAGTTGATTATTGGCAGGTGCTTGGAATGCTGGAGCATTTAATTTAAGGTTCATCATGTCACAACCACGATGTAATACTCAATGAGCTCACTCATGGTTCTACTCATGTTTTTCTCCATACACAAAGTGACATGGGAACTTAAAAATGCTCTTTATACCAAATGTTGCTACTACCATGAGCCTTTTGGACAAGTAAAAAAATCAACCATGACTGGCTAATATTTTGAGTTATCACCCTTGGAAATTGAATGTTATTTTTCAAATTTTGTGTGTAAATGATCATGATTAAGGTATTTTCTGTGTGATCTGTTTACAGTTGTTAATGGCCACAATGCACTACTTATGTCCTCCCTATGTTAAAAAGTAACTGATATGGTATTACACAATGTAATTACCGCTATATCAGATTGTCATGATGACTTGTAGAGTTGAGGATCAATACATTTGACTATGTATACTCTACTCATGTCCTTATTCTTATAATGATGTACTTAAAGGGCTTAAGATATGTTTAATGATTAAGATTTTTAAGTACATGTATTGTGTATCAGGTTGTGTCTTTTGTTAATAGCATTATCACATACATGTACACGTAAGTCTGATATGGAGATATCTGTTTACAATGGTGAGTTTTTTCTTTCATTTTCTGTCCGTCTAGCCTGCTTTCTATTACTTTCATGCTTGTTTTTTATGCAGGGTATTTACATACAAGGGCAGTAATTTCATAGAGTAAAACAGTAGTACAATCCCATCATAGTTTAAAAAGTATAATACAAATTTTAAGAATTTCATCCAAAATTTGTATCATTTCACCAAAGTCACATTTTGATTTTTAAATTAAAAGCTGGCATAGCTTCTAAGAAAAATTCTAGTTTGCTTACTTCATGTCAAATATGGATCGAATGCTTTATTTTTGTATGAAACAATTAGAAAAACCAGCTGACTTAAAACCTTCAATGTTGGTCTACATAAATCACTTAGCAGTACAAACAGGAGAAAATCAACATATTCTTGGCTCTCCCCAAATGAAAATGGGTGGTCTTGGAATCATAGCATGATTCTTAGTGGTTTAGTTAAATGAAGGATCTATTCTGGCTGTACAATATTATGTAGCACATAAGATACATACTTATCATTAAAGAGGTTGACAAACATGTAGGATATTTTCATATGATCTCCAGTAGTAATATCATTAGAGATATATCTTTTGATATAAAATGATTTAATAAGATTTTTCATAAAGAAAAACAAAACTGCATATAAGAAAAGAACTGTAGTTACGAACATCTCGCAAAGCCTTCCAATTTTCTGATACTACAGTGAAATCTGTCTAAATGGAACCTTTTTATGGAATTCAAATTGGTTCAGTTTAGGCAAGTGTTTAGTTTATCAAGGTTCAAAATAAATTGATAAAAATGGACTTTAAAAAGTGTCTGGTTAAGACAGGTATTGGAATTTGTTAGGGTTCAGTATAGGCAGGTATCATGGTATATAATTCTGTGAAACCTTTCTATAATCAGAAAACCTGTCTAAACGAAACACTTTTCAAATCCTTGACATAAGTTTAAAATGTGACAGGTTTCATTGTATAAACAACAAACAAGAATTGTTCAGTCAAAATTTTATGGAAAAGTCAGCCATAGGAGGGAGAAATCAGGTTGAGTTTCCATTGACATCACTATGGTTTGGGAAAATAACTTGACCTATACTCTTTAAGGTGACTCCTGCTTTTTTAGTTACTCTCTTACAACTTTTAAATTTCTTGCAATCATGTACATTAAAACAAGTGTAAACAAACCCTGATAATCCTTAAATCTGAAATGGAGCTTTGATAGAAAGTTTATCTGGTTGATGTATGGCCTCAAACAGTATTAGATAAACTTCTTTCTCTTCTGTTGAAAAAAAAACAACAAGTTGCCACCTAAAAACCTTAAATAAATTCTTATTTCTTCAATTTATGGAGTCTATATTGTGAAAAAACCGGATATTCCAATAGAATCCTCTTGATCAGAAGTACATAATGATTTATGTCTCAGTTCAGTGACTGGTACTAAGTAGCCATCGTTATGCTGCTTATTATCCACTTCAATGACTTACTACCAGATATTTTCTCTTTTGTCTTTTTACAATCTTAATTTCTGGCTACTGAAGGAGCTTAATTGACTTGAAGAAGTTTAAAAGCATTCCTTAGAACTATAACAAGAGCCTCAAGATGTTTAACCCATAAACTGAATTTCCCAATTATTGGTCATTAAAATGAACATGTGTAAGGTTGTAATGTTAAACATTACTTATTACTCATTTTAGAAGTTTGGCAAACTGAGAAACAACTCCTGTGAATTTCTTTTGATATGGTTATACTGATATCCTGGTAAAACTGAGGGAATGTAGTCATAATGTTTTTTTTTTCAGTTTGTGAGTAATTTCTTGTAACCTTTTTTCCTCTTAAACTGTTCAATTGATTAAATCAAATTACAATTTTAGGGTTTTGCTTCAAGCTCCTGCTTAGTTTTACGTCTCTGCCACACTCAATACTGATCCTAACCTCTTAATGCAATTAGTTATGTAGACGTCCCTCCTTTAAACTTTTTCACAGATTTGAGAATTAAAAAAAATATGCTTGCTATGAAAGAGCATCATAGGTTTATGATAAGTAGTGCTTATGCTTTTAAAAAAATTATGAAATCCACAAAGATTTTCAGACTTCATTAATTTTTCAAGTTTGGTGGCATAAAGGTTTTATGTATGGAATGGAGTGAATGGAGTGATATGTATCACAGTGAGTAAGTCAACAAGTAGTTATTGGGGCTGGTAGGTACAGTGAGTGAATCAGTAAGTGATTATTGAGTTTGGTGAATACATTGAGTGAATCAGCAAGTTGTTATTAGGTGGTACAGTGAGTAAATAAGAAAGTGGTTTTAAGGTCTGGTGGGTACAGTGAGTAAATAAGCAAGTGGTTTCTAGAGGTGGTGGGTACAGTTGGTAAATCAGCAAGTAGTTACTGGGTCTGGAGGGTACAGTTAGTAAATTAGCAAGTAGTAATTGTGGCGGGGGGGGGGGGGGGAGGGGGCTACAGTGAGTAAATCAACAATTGGTTATTAGAGCTGGTGGGTACACTGAGTAAATCAGACAGGTAATTATTAGTGCTGGTGGGTACAGTGAGTAAGTCTGGTGTAAATCACTCTACCCATCAGACCAAATAACTACTTGCTGGTTTACTCACAGTATCCAACAGCTCAAAGTTCACAGTAATCAACGAGTCGTTATTGAGTCTGTTGGATATAGTGAGTAAATCAGCAAGTAGTTATTAGGTCTGGTGACTGATTTGCAAGTAGAGAAAGAAGGGATAGCATTGTTCTAAGTTCACAGAGTGTAAAGATACAGCCAGGTTTTAGAGGCATCACATATTCTTTGGTTTGAATATCAACAGGAAAGAAATATACAAAGACTTTGGGAAAAGAACAGCTTATTGTTCCGTCTGTTGACTACAGGTAATAAGGTCATTACTGGAGAAAGATGTAAATGTGTACCCAGTAACCAGTGCTGTCAAGACCATTTTACAGAGAAGTTTGATGAGACCTTGATTTAAACCTTGTACACAAATTTTCAATGGCTTTTTACATTGTGTAAATCCTACTTAACTGTATATACAGATTTAAATGAAACATCAAAGTAAGAGAAACAGAGGAGAGACTGGGTGTCCAAGTACTTTAAAACAGGAGACCTTTGAAAGAATACAAAACTGCACTTAAATAACTCTATGTCAAAAGCAACTGTTTCCCAACAGAAATATGATGTAACTTTTTTCTCAATAATTCTTTGCTTCGTGATTAGAATATAATGAAGGTATGTGTGGGAAAATGGCTTCTCCACATGGCTCCAATTTATCTGGTGATAAGGTTATGGTGTTCCTTACTTGTTCATGTCATGATAATATTATTTTTGATTCTTTCCCATCGATTACTTCATGACTTATCTTTAGTTTGATGCTGATATTTTGAAGAGAATTAGCTTGGCATGGGAAGCAATCCTTATATAAACTTTGGCATATAATTGTGGTGCTCCTTTGGCTGACAGTAGTAGTTGAACAGATGGGAGATGTAGAGAATTTTATTTTGGTTCAATGATCCTAGGCCATGTTTCCAGTGTCTGTGTTTTGATAAAATTGTCAGTTCTTTGACAGTCATTAGCTGTTAGTTTATACTTGAGTTTGGCTTGATTTTGTGCTCCATAAAATATAAACTTGATATTGGCTTGATGTTAATGTCCATAAAATATGAACTTGAGATTGGCTTGATGTTAAGCGCCATTAAATATAAACTTTAGATTGGCTTGTTGTTGTGCTTCATTAGGGTGTAGTCTTTATGCTTTCAGGATGGGAGGAGGCTGCAAGAATAACATATTGTGTACTAAAGTATTGGATTTGTAAGACTGGTTAATTACCTCTTTTTAAATAAATAAGTGACATTTTATTGTATAGCCATCAATTGAGAGATGATGTATATATGGAAAATATTTTAATATAAGCATATCTGAAACAAAACAAATATTTTATCATCTTTAAAACCAAGTATTGTTTTATATTAATGCAAGGCCTACATCACTTGCAAGAGCACAGAACTAGGTGTTACAATGCTATGATAATTTTGAAATATTATTTTTTAATATAGGATTGCAAAAAGTTTACCATGACATTGAGTGTTTACATCTTTGCATAAGGACTTAAAACCCATTGAAAAATCTAAGTTGCTGCTTTGCTAATTTGGAACTCTGCACGATGTAATGGTACTATTGTAATGAAAAAAGATAGTTTTACATCATGACCATTGCCAATTTCCAAAGACAACTATCAATTTTAAGAGGGATTACAATCGATGAAAGATTATATTCTGCTAAAATAGAAAGTTTTATGGCGTAAATTTTCTACTTTATAGATTCCATTCAATTTCAACATATGGTTTTATTCATGTAGTCAATTTCATTATGAATTTTTCAAAGGATGGTTTTCAAAATCAATACAATATTATTACATACTTTCTTAATATCAACAAAGGGAAAAAAACATTATGTTATGAAAAACATCTGTCATATGCAAACAAGGAACACCTACCTTCTGATTGGCTGCTGAGGTTGTCTCTACCATAAAGTGTTGCTTTAATGTAATCAACAGTTGACAAATTAAGTAATAATGAGTTGCTGATGGTGTGCTTTGTCTTGGACTAGGTGTCAGTGCTCTAGGAATTCTGGTGACAAATTTGACAGGATTATGGAAAGATATGTGTTTTCCTGTGCTGGAATAACTAGGCATTATTCTATTCCAAGGTATAGAGATGTTCTCCACAAAATAAAGTTGTACGGGTGTTTTTAATAGATATTTTCCATCTTATGCAGAATTTTTATGTGACAAATTTGTCTAACATTTCTTTCAAGTCTTCTGACAGGAAAAAGAATAAATAATAAATTATTTTGGTAGAGTTATTAAATTAATTAACAACCCTGAAATAAAGAGTTTCATGGAACAAATTTTGGATATAAGAAAAGTTAATCAAATTTCTTTAATGTAAAATTATACCATAAGAAAACTTTCCCACTTCAAAATATTCATGTTATTAATATTACGATCTTTATATTTCCATTTTATAACATACCTAAAACTCCTATTAGTCTCGTAAAGTATTCTTCTAAATGTATGAAAAAGCACTTTTCATCTTCTGTGTATTGAACCGACTTCATATTGATGATATTAAAGTGTGCTTTACTAGTCTACTGAAGGCACTGGGGCAATCTTAAAAGAATTCCAAAAATGTCCATGGAAAAATATTCTTCATAAAATGCCCCTGAAGGAGAAATGTTACCATAACAAATAGCAACAGATGAGTTTCTTGTCTATATTGAAAATCAATGGTTGTATTACCTATCCATTAAAAGTAGCTGTTGAAACCATGCTGCTCTCAAATCACCTGTAGGGTTGGAGTGTAACGGAATCTGGATGACAAGTTCTACGGATATGGGATTTGTATTAGGACGTGGATAATTGCTTAGTAATGGAAATTTATTGGAAAACTTTGTAATATGGATAAATATACAATTTCCAAACTTTATCAGAGGTATGAATTTTTTTTTATTAGGCAGTTGACGAAAGGTTTAACTGCTTTGTAATTGAATCATTATGAAGCTTTTAGTAATGGACTAATATACTATTTCATATTATATGTATATCAGAGGTTCCATATTTAATAACCTTTAGATAATGGAACTATACATGACGTTTGTATGTAAATGGATAGATAATTCAATTTCTTAACTTTATCTGAGAAATAGAGATGGTTATATAGATATTTTAATGGAATTTGGGTGACAAATTATTTGGCTATAGGAGGTGTACTATTAGGTAATCCATAATGGGAGTTATGTATATAGATAAAATATTTCAGAAGTTTGTCACAGTATGGGACATTTCTAGTTTTGGGTATTTATTTTCACAAAAATTTGATGACAAATCATACAGTTAGCGTGGTTAGGACTGGCATATAAGTTATATAAAATATTTCTCAAGTTTGTCACAGCATGACATTTTTAGTTATGGGTATTCATTTTCATGGGTATTCATTTTCACAAAAAATTGATGACAAATCATACAGTTAGGACTTACATATTAACTTATTGTTGGTAGTTCCTCAAAAATTGAATTACATAATATGTTAAAAAGAATGGGCACAGTTTAAACTGTAACATTGTTTTAATTTTGTTATGAGATATCAGTTGTTTATTGTATTTATCTTTAAGTTTATTAGCGTATTTACTATTTGTATGATTAAATTGTGAGGTTGTTGTAATCCAGTTATGAAGATATATGACGCAGTCTATTTATAAAAGTTTTATACACTTCTCAACATAGCATTTGGAAGTTACTGGTAATTACATGTAATTTGCATTGGAGGACTCAAGCCAGGGGGCCAGCGTGCCTCCTTCTGCTGATGAACTTGCAAATTTCTAAAAATGTATAATATTTTTGTAAAGCATGAAAAATACTCTGAAATAAATGTAGCTCAATAAATAATAATGCAAGATTTATTATTAACACAAGTGAATATGATTCCTGTTTTTGTCGTATTTTTCTTTAGAAAAAAGTTTACGCCCCATTTCTGGTCCTCCTTTTTTTGTTAGTTACTGTGAAAGCATTATTGATCGTGGGGTACCAATTTTCGTGGTTTTCATGGATAGAAGAAAAAAGGAATTTTCATTGATGTGTATATTGGAAACCTCAAAACCACGAATTCAAGAATCTTCTAGCTAGTGTTTCTTCCCTAATCCACGAAAATTGGCAACCACAAATTAAAGTGCTTTCACAGTATCTGAATACACACACCACTGATTTGAACCCATCAAAGTTTGTCATTCTAAAAGTATATTTTCTTTTTCTGAGGAGTTAATTATATATGTTTCATTAATGAGAACTGTATTGTGGGCATGCTGTTTGTCTCGACATTACCTTAATAATTTCTACAAAAAGCCTGTAAGCACTGTTTGACAAGGGGGACATGTTGAAAGAGAATTGAGGGAGTGTTTAAAAGGTTCCCATCATTCCATCTTTAGTGGCAGGAACATAATTAATATGTAGAACTAATATACATTTTTGTAATGGATCTGAATTTTCTAATCAGCATTTCCTTTACTTCCCTTGAAAAAAGAATGTGATGGAGTCATAACCAACCTGGGTATATATCTTTGTTTAATGTTGAAATGAAACCTCATACCTACCCTATATCAATTTAATTTTTGTATTGGAAAAATATTTCAATTTTTGTCATGTAAATATGGGAAAAAATTAACTTATGCTAGTCATGTATTGTAATTTTATATTCATTTTTCTCTTAAAAAGAAGTATTTTGAACAATTAGGTTGTTCCATATCATCCCTATTCCATTCTCAAATTTTATTCTGAAGGAAAGATTTTGCAAAATTCAAGAACAATAAATTAATGAACACAAGAATGAAGTCTTGTCAAATTTAATCAGACTTCATCGAAAACTGACTTATTGAAATCTTGAATTACATGTATTTATTATTGTTATTGCAGAATAGATGACTTAAATTTACAAATATAGATAAAATATAAGGCTAAAAGGGCATATGTTAATTGAGGAAGGGAGAGTTTTGTTTTAAATTCTGTCATGAGTTGCTGTCCAAGAGTCAATGCCACTGTTCATTACATTGTCACATTACAGTTTGACACTGTTATTCCTATTTTAGTCTGTCATTACATATTTCAGTGCTAAATGCATCTTTGATTGGATTTTCTACCATTGTCAATTGTTTTGTTGTGAGAAAATGACTTAATAATTCAAGTCATGGAGAAACTATTCAACAAATGAAAGGGAACAGTTGATCAATGTTATCTGGCTGTGTGACACAGGATGAAGTAATCGGAAAAATTTATCCTAACAGTGCGTGCAACAGCTTTTCTTGGTGAATCATCTCAATTTCCCGATTTTTACTGATCATTGACCGAGATAACTTAGAAGATTTTTTACCTGAACTTGCAGTTTTCTTTAATTTGTGGTAATAAAATCGATGGTGAATGTCATTATTTCTGTGATTGTTGTTATCAAGTGTTTGTCCTTTCACACTGTGAGAAGAAAATGATTAAAAGGTTTCTTTGATAGCTATGGTTCATCTGTATCTAGAAAGTTATATTTGTTTGGTGTCAATTATGTAATATGTTTTTATGATCAAATGTCAGAAGTCAATTGTGGTCTAAAGAGCGTGAAGTGTAGGTGGTGTTAGAGGAAGAGAGGGGGAAATATATCCAGGGTCCAAATTTACTTTTGAAAGTGGAAGGTCTTGAATATTTTCAACTTTAAAGTCAATGGTCCACTTAAGTTCTTAATAAAGTTTCAATGGAGACAGATAAAGGTCTTGGGCCCAGCTGAATGAAATTTCAAAAGTCTTATGTTAAATATTGTTGGTCCCAAACCTTGGACTACGGCAATATCAGATTGTACATATGTTTGGGTATACTTCACTTGGTCATGTCATTAGTACAATTTGATTACATGTATTTTTTCAATAACTTTTAGAGGCGGTGTGGAATTTTATGAACTTAAATACTGTTAGCTAATATTGTGATATATCAAAATAAACATAGACTATACCAGTTCATTCTGGACAGCTGATTTGTTTTTTATGTTGATTATAGGGTATGATTATATTAGAACTTGGTTCAGCTGTGTTTTTCCCCATATAAACAGGGAAATGATTTCCCATGAGAATAATGCTTCTTGGAAATACATCACTTGATAGAATTATTTTTTATGCCATATCAACACAGTAACTATATGACTAGGTAACCTCATGGGTGTGTTTGTGAATATAGGAAATTCTGGTGATTGCTCATATTGTTCAAGTTGTTAGGCTTGTACTCGGGTATTTTCAAATGAATTATATTCTAAATTAAATCATTATTGTTAATGATAAGATCTAACTTTTTTAAGAATCTTATTAATTTTTAAAATGGGTGTGTTCCTACCACTCCCACCCTCTACTCTTGTGTATGTATCATTGAAGATTTACACATCCTCTTAAAGCATATATTGTAGTCAAACATCAATTTTATTTCTTGATACTGTAAATTCAGAAATTATTGCATGCATATATTATTGGAATGTTGTCATTTTTGTCAAAAAAACAATAGGGTTTGTAAGTCTCGTTCTAGTTTCAGTTTTCCTTCCGGAATTTTAGATGTAGAACATATTGAAATACGAAGGCCGGTCTGCATTTTATTGTTCCCTTCAGGGAAATGAACACGCTGTATCACTATGCAAAATCTTCTATTTCTATGCTTTTCTTAACATTTTTTATTCAGTAGAACTAGATATTTGTCATTTTTTATCAGTATTTTTTTCACAAAAATATATTTTGCTTTTAACATTGAACTCAATGCTATGTTAATGACGAATCTCTATGCATTTGAATGGGAGATGAGGACCCATTCTCATGAAATCACGGAGTCATGTGACGAGACTTACATACCTTATTAAAAAAAAGAAATTTTAAAAATGCTGCATTAGTTACATTAATTTCCCCTATAAATGCCAGTTTTAATATTTGGAAATGCTAGGAGTCCGTCCATCCATCCATTTATGTTTTTGTAATGCTTTTACCAAATAAGTTTGTTTTTGGTGTGTGGCTTTATTATGAAGAGTTACAGATTAAGTTCGAATTTGTGTACGGTTGAATGATTTTTACAGAAGTTATTGCCCTTGGATTTAGAAAATTTCAGTGAATTTTCAGTTTTCCACACCTTTTTTGTAATGCTTTTACCAATTGATTTCATATTTTGTATGTAGTCTCACTGTTATAAGTTACGGATTAATGTTGACTGTGGTTACGGTTGAATGATTTTTATGGAAGCGACAGCCCTTGAATTTAGGAAATATCAGTGAATTTAAAGTTTTCCACACTTTTTTTTGCAGTGGACATTGGTAGGCTATTCTTTTTTAAAATTTTATGTCAGTTTGTATTTGAAAAGTATTTATCATGATACTGAATTGATATTTATGATCATTTCTGTTACAAAGACAAAAATGCCTTTACCCCAGAAAGTATTGGTAGTTTCTGAAGTTTGTTCTCCCAGTAGCAACCAGTCCTGATATCTCTTATGATATTGTGTCTAGTAAGTGTCATTTTAGGCCTGACCTGTAACTTATGGATACAAGTTGTCAATGATATTTCTAAAAACAATATGTTGATACGATTGTTATTAAGAACAGATCTGATTTAACTGATTCTGATGAAAATATCTCACTTAATGAATAATTGATCATAATTTGTTTCAAGTAATCATAGAATCTGCTACAAGACCTTAATACTTTATTCCAAGACAAGATTTAATAATTGAACACCCCTTATGTCCTTAATAATAATGGATGATGTAAACTTTTTTCTGTCTAAGTTAATTTAACAGGATTGTCGGAGGTTGACCCTTATACCAGGGATTTGCTTGCTACACCATTTAAAAGTGTTGAAAGATGATTAAGTTTTTTTGGGTTTTTTTTTATACATACAAAACATCTTTTTCACACAACCAAAAAACTGTACACATGCTCAGTTTAGATCTATTTAGTCATAACATAATGGGACCATACATATACTTTTTGTTGACCAGGGATATGCGAGTAAATCTGAAAATATGCTACCTTTTTAAATTAATATCTCAGCATAGTTAGATGTATTTAAATAGGAAGCAGCCCATCAAAGATTTTAAGAAAATATATATATACATGAAATCTATAGTTTTCACAATACAATGTAGGTTAGCGTATACTTATTTTGCTAGCTTTGTATATCAAGAAAAATGTGAAAATAAATCACCACAAGTTCCTTCATTATGAAAAAAAATGTTAGACATTGTGTAAGTTGCAAAAATGAATAGCAGTGAAATTGAATTGTAACCTGAAATTAAAATTTGGTAGGTTTACAAGTATGCAATATGAATATGTGGAGATATATAACTTAACACGACCTATTTTTGATTAGATTAGATTAGATGAATAAAAACACTGAGTGGGAATATGCTCTTCATTTTCCTTATTTAATGGTGATGGTAAACAATTTCAGCAGTAGTAATAAAGCAAAAGGACAATACAGATACATTAGTATCTTAAGACATAAGCAGAACATGAAAACGGGAAAAAAAGACGGTCCAAATATTTAATGTAAACGACAGACTGAACAGAATAAAATATTATTACATGAAAAAATTGAATATGAGAAAATTAATTTAAAAAATTCTACATTTCATTGTGTTTTCAGGTACCTAGCGCAGCAGCCTACCTATGCCTCTAACTACCACACTCCAAGGATGGAGGACATCCCAGATTCATTCACGTCCATGAACCATGCCGAGAGGATGATGAAAAAGATTGAAGGGTATGCTGGGAAACGGCAGCTCTGTGATGTCATCATTATTGCAGGCAACAAAAGAATTCCGGCCCACAGACTGGTGCTTAGTGCGGCTTCAGATTATTTTTCTGCTATGTTTACTAGTGATGTACGGGAAGCCAAGATGGAAGAAATAGTCATGAAGGATGTGGACCCCGAATCTTTGGCAGCTATTATTAACTATGCTTATACAGGTTTGTCTACATTGAATATTTACAAAATGACTCGATGACAGGTCTTATAGCATTTTGTCAAGATTAGTCTAAAAACCTAAAACATTCTTTTCAGAGCAAAACTCATTGTATTAGCTTGTAATGACCTTGACTTTACAAGGATCAATAATAACTATAAACTGCCTCTTAATGAAGTGGTGTTTTATTTTAAGGATTTTCTGTAATTTGTGTGGATATTTACTGCAAATAATCAAATACACATTGTGTGTCTGAATAGGAAGTTCTTATAAGTATAGAGAATCACTAAGTTTAAGAATCAATGGTACATGTATGTAATGAAACCTGTTTGACTGAATCCCTTTATGACTTGGTTTGGTTTAGACAGCGGAAATGGTAGGCCTGTATAATGAAATAGGACTGACAGTTAAACCCATTATGATGTGCTTTCACTCATATAGATATATAAATCTACTATTCGAAACACATTAAAACTTGGATAGAGGGCTTTAAATAGTGCCTGGTTTAAACAAGTCCAGATTTTTCAGGGTTTGGTTAGGACAGGTTTATGAACAAAAGTACAGAATATTAGTTGTTTTGGATAAACAGTTTTGTTAAAGGTTTGAGATGGTGTTATAAACTTGATACGACCACTCTTTCTTGGTACATGGGAAATTTCAAAAATACTTTAAATGACAACTGGATATAGAACTTGAAATAGACTTTGACCACCTAGAGACAACTTCAAAAGAGAAAGGGGCTTCATCCCTTTTTCCCCCTCATTAACTCTGAAAGACAATCATTATTTTTACATTAGATTTTATTCTAAGTTTGCTCAGGCTTACACCCAACAGCTGGTGAAGATTTTTAGAAGTTTGGATGATATTATATAAATATTTCTAATGCAAAGTAAACTTGTGGATCTTAATTATGGTTTTTGCTAAGATACACGAAAAACAATAAGTTTGTGTACTGTTAATCTATTAACTTATGATTTGTATGTGAGGATCCCAGCAATTTGAACCTATTAGCTTTGTAAACTTCAAAAACTTTTTAGAAAATCACATTTCTCCCTTAATTTAATGCATAAGCTGAGATTTTAATGGTTTTCTCCATTATGGCTGAAAATCTTCAAGATGTTTCTGACATGCTCTGTGAATCTGAAGCTGTTCTGCTGACTGATGAGTTACCTGTATTAATAATTAATATGATTTGTGTAAGGGGGGTGATATAAAGCAAATGGAGAAGGACAAAGAATGCTGTGGGGTTAAGCACATTTGGTACAGTCTGTTACCCTTCTAATTGGTAACAGATCATTTCCCCATCACAGACAGATCAAGTGAAAATAACTGTAGTCTTTCATCTTTTCAGTCTTGTGAATAAATTTTGGAACAACTGTTATTTTGTGGAAAGAAACTATTTTGAAATTAGATGAAGGAGAAAATTAAGAAACCATCTTCAACTAATCAGTCTTAAAAGCCTTTCCGTCACTATTTGATTATGCTGGTGTATGTGATCATATATAAATCTTTTGTATGGTAAACCATTTGGTTCTACCCCTAGCCAAGTAATGTAAGAGAATGAAATTTGTAATTAATGCCTTTCTATCATACTAAGTTGGTTAACTAAGGGGTCAGAATAATGTGTCGTAGTTTGATGTTGTATCTTTTCTGAGCTACTGTCTTTAACAGATATAGTTAAGTGGGCTTTAAGTTACAACCAGTCAATCAAACATTTATAATACTATTTTCTCACAATTATCAGCTGACTTAATGAGCTTCATTATACTCAGATATCTACACATTAGCATGCTCCATGATCATATATACTCTATATAGATAAAAACATTTTAATAAAAGATATAAAGTACAGAGAACAATACAAATTTTCATTGTATTCTCTTTGCATCTTTATGTCTATAACAACAGGATATTGTTTTGTCTGTGTGCATCCCTTTGTAACATTATACACTATTGTTTGTCATGCAATGAAAAATCTTTATAGTAATGTAATCAGGAGTTATTTCCCTTGTGTAGACTTTTATGAGTGGAATGCAAGACTTGTTATATGATTTTATTATTTTAGTACCTATAGTTGTTATTGACTTCAGAGTTCTATTAAAATAGACCAAAATAAAACATATCTTTGTTTTTCTGATCAATGCATCGTTGTTGCAATAAGATATGGTGTAACAGCTGTACAAATTAAACTGTGAAAAATATAATATATAAAATATTACCTACGTTTATGAAAAAATTACAATGTACTAGTTTGGTAGGCTTTTTTAAAAAGTTTTTGAAACTTTAATGATGTTGACAAATATAGCATACCAGATAATTATTTGCTGTGTGACTTGTTAGAATGTGCACCTCTAAGTGACATTTTAGAGCTGCAAAGCCATCTGAATTGTTGTAATAAATCTTCTATATAAGCTCATTAGTTTTGAAAGGAATGGATATTAATTTATCAATATTTAAATGAACGATGCACAAAATGTGCATTCAAAAAATCTAGCCTAAATTAAACATGAATTGTTCATGATGTAAATTCATCATTATTGTTGATGATAGTGGAAATTTGCTTTAAACTTTCTGTGGGGGAAATAGCGGATATTGGTCTTTCCGTAATTAAATGTATGCTGCTCAAAATGTGCAGCCATGAGACACTGAGGGAATGATTTATTCAAATGATTGATGGGGTAAATTTCATTACGAAATTGGTACATGGAATTAGCCTGTCAGAATTACTCAGGATTTTCAATTCATAGGGTGAATCAACAAGTTGGTCACAGGCATCCATAATTATTTTTTGGCTTTAAATCAACTTGAATCATGCCTCTAGTCGATCAGTCATTAAATATTTTTACCCATCACATAATATGACTAATACTAATATGATAGCATATATTATAAATTGTTAAAAAAAAAAATTTCTTGTTCTGAACTGCTGTGCATTTATTTATTTACTGTCGGCCTTCTATTTTGTTTTTCTATCTGAATGACTTGTCAAAACATGGTCTTAGTCATTGTTCATCCAGGGGGTACCATTGTCTTATGCCATGAGCAGCATCTCTTTGAAGACTACTCAACATAATTCTGTTAAACTATCATACATTCTCTATCACATGATGCCAGTGTGTACCTTGTATTTTGTTTTCCATCTGAGATTTTTGGAGATTCTAAAAATATATTTGCATGATATGCAAGATATACAAGATAACATTTCATAAAGAAATGGAATCTTAGTTTGACCAAATAAGACCATGACAGTCTTAAAAATTGATGAGATACAAACACTGATCACTAGGTACAATCATTGGTGGTTGAATTGGATGAACTGGTTGTCAGTGTAAAACATAGACAAATCTTTGGTTCTTGCTTTCCATATGCAGATGTTAAAAGTTAACTTTTTGCAAAAAGAAGTTTTTCTCTACAAATCTTTATTAAAGATACCATCAAACAAACAACAACAAACAAAAAAAGTCATGAATTCAATATTTTCCAAAGCATATGAGAAAATGATATCTAAAATTGAAAATCTCTGGATAAGGAATGAATACTACTCAACAAAATAATGACTGATACGACCATTCATAGTCATTTAATGACTGATACAGACAAGAAATATCTCAATCAATGCATTATCTGCCAATGAGAAATACATTTTGTCTAACACAGCCGAAAAAAGAGTTGTATCAGTCATTTTTTGTCGATCTTAACAAAATATTTGTTTAGTTATACAATATTTGGCTATGTCAACACTTGTTTTGGTTGAGTAAGTCAAAAAATGCCTATGTCAATTCTATTTTGGTTGACTTAGACATTAAATATCTAGAAATAATTTGTTTGCTTTAGTTATATTTGACTGTGCATGGTTATTACAGTAAATATTTTAACCAGCAGTTGAATCAGAAATCAAACATTTTAAAAATCTACAACCCACTATTGCCAGTACTAATTATATACCATTAAAACACTTTATAAACTAGTTGTACAATATAATGGGTGTTGCCATAAAGTGAAACAATTGTCTAAAGATTACATTGAGGTATCATTTTATGAAATCTTGGCTCCCTAGAGTCTACTTCTTTTTTTAAATTCTTTGCCATGGAACAATGGATGAAAAGATGCTTTTCTTATCTTGCTTTTAGTCTCTAGAAATTAAATGTTCATATTTCTTTGTTTCTGCTATAAGTAATGTTAAAAACAATGTTTCCTATTCATTAAGAACCACCCGGAGATTGGTTCTAGATATAAACAGCCTTTATTACAATGTACAGCTAGAAAGGAGAACAATATCAGACAACATGGTTGATTGTTAGATGGAGAGATACCATCAATATTAAACCAGGATTATTATGTCTGTTTTCAAAATTAATCCTTTTGATTATTATTAATTTTACATCATTGATTATGTGACAGACTGTGCATGGTTTCTTCCTTTGTACATGCATTACGTGTATTTAGAATTATCGTAATTTCATCTGAGACCATTAGATATATGATAAAAGCAGACGGTGTATTGACACTGTCATTATTTGATGCAGTCTGTTCTAATCAATTATTATTCAATCTTCTAATATTTGTGTTTGATAGATTTTAGTGAAATTTTTCTATGTGATTGGTTGATGAGCCATCAGTCTGTAAAGAGACATTTACTAGATTAGGAAAATCCATGCAGAA
Organism: Perna viridis; assembly: GCA_037379345.1. Taxonomy (NCBI): domain Eukaryota; kingdom Metazoa; phylum Mollusca; class Bivalvia; order Mytilida; family Mytilidae; genus Perna; species Perna viridis. Next base: position 5,528,398 of record CM074520.1, read on the forward strand.
AAGGGTGATGTCCTTTACTTCCACTTGTAGGTATCTGTCTGTCTGTAAATTACATTTATCGCTAAATGTGTTTAACTTTTATTGGGTATATATACAATGAGAATATCCTCATTGTACACATTGTAATATTGATTAACATTGTAATATTGATTCAAACATCATGAAATGTTGTACACATATATATCAAGGTGTTATTTTGGATGAGCATTTTGCATTTTGAGTTTCAGATCAGGCATTGGTGGCAAATACAGCACATTCCTTGTTATTTAGACATAGATATAGATTGCACTAGATTTATTCAGTGGATAACTTTAGTCAAACTGATATTTATTTTTTTTTAACAAATAGACCCTGGTCTTTGAGTATACCTCAGCAATGACTACTATCCTGCCTTTTGATTTTAGCGATTTTTTTCCATAATGTAATTCTTAGGACAAATTGTTTCAATTCTTTGTTAAAGAATTTCTACTAATTTGTCTGAAGATGTTTAGACCATTCATCTGATGCTTTGAAAGGAAATTTGATTTTTCATTTCAAATATTTTCCTTGTCCCAATGTTAAGCTCAATTTGTCTAGGCAATTTTAGTCCTCGGATTCATTTGTATTGTGTGAAACAATATTAGTCTAGGTCCTGTGGTTAGGTAATTAGAGTCATTGCATTCTATATAGAAAACAGTTGTAAATTGAAAAGCTGGACAACTCAATATACAAATAGAGATTATTTTGGTAAGGAAATTGTTTCCTTGGAATAACTTAACATAGTACAAGATGTGTTAGATTAAGAATTTGATAGATGTGTACCTAATGAATTGGTATGAATGTAAACAGTGAAACCTGGCTAAGGTGAACGCCTTCTGGACTGAGAGATTTGATCCATTAAGGCAAGTGTTCCATTTACACAGGTTTAAAAAGTATTTAAACTGACCTGTCTGAACTTGAGAAGATTTCTGGTTTACACAGGTTTCCAGTTTATCCAGAGTTTGTGTTAGACAGGTTTTACTGTTGTTTTCTTGGCGTGGACAGTGGATAAATTGATTCAGGATATTTCTTCAGGGAGATAAAGGCAATGGAAATAGAAATAGTTCTAAGCTTTACTGTGACAATGCAATCAGGCCATATTGGTTTGGTTCTACCTTGTTAAGAAAACAAACACCTTTATATGACAAATATCTGAGAAGTTAAGTGTCCAAGGACTACCAAACAGGGAAAATAAGCATTTGATATGAATCTGTTAGCTACAAGGCTTTTGGATTTGTAATATTAGAAAATAGAAAACAAAATGTCAATGTACTAGTGACTACTTGTGTTGCATGTTTTGTCACAATTTGTCTTTCAAATGCATGCTTGTTAGTTAAGATATTGTTGTCAAGATAAAGATGTAGATCTTCTGTAAGCCTTGTTCAATGAAGAATAAATCATGGCTCTACACAATTTTCTCCTCTTTCACAATTAGGTTTTTCCTTTTAAGAAAAAGTTGGATATTTTTTGTCATGAATTTACTGTCTGTAAACATTTCCTCATTAAAGGTAATTGATGAGCTTTCTATAAGTGGTTTTTCCTCCTTACTAATGTCAACAAGTTTTTATTTAATTTCTGGCATAACAAAGATAAAACTGATAGAAACAAATTTGAAATTTTCCTGGAGAATTCATCAGGGAATAAGACTTCATCTCTGATGTCAGGCTTCCTTGAGTAGGATGTGAAACATAATAATACGATGTTATTTCTTTGCTGATACCAAATCTGAGTTACATCACTCAAAAAAAAGTTAAAATTTAGTTTTTGCTCCATGCCACCAAATTGATAAATCGTTTCCATGAAGGGAATATTTCATGAGTTGTTTTGTAGTCTATGAAATAGTTAGTCAGGCAAGTTGTTATAACAACAATGTTTTAATAAAAAAAAATATCAATATCTAGTTTATATACCCTAAAATATATACAGGAACCTGTTTTAACAAGTTATTAACAAAAAAATTCAGATAGTTTTATTAAAACAGTAACAAGAAAACTTCAAATTCAACATCAACTTACGACATCAAATGTACCACCTTCAATTAGGAAAAAAATGAAGAACTAGAACATATGATCAAGCATTTGATTTACTGTGGCAGAAGAAAATAGTTCACCTTATATGAGGTTTCTTTTCTTTACTGCTCTTGCATTGAAATGAACAATGAAATTTTCAAGTCTTCACTATTGCATTCCATTGATTACAGAACTGTAGCCCAGGGGTTAAGGGTTTCAGCAAAACCACCCTTATAAGTAATAGACCATTAAAGACTGTTAAAACCATAGCTTTAAAATGTTCAAGAACTATTAATGTCAAGAAAGTTTTGTCCAAATAAACCACTTTTAAGCCCCCTTAAAAGATTTCTGGCTATGGGTCTGTATTTCAATAATGTTTTTGTATAAAGAGTGAAATGTTCACAAAATATTTCTCTCAATATAATGCCTCCCTAATATGGGTGAATTACCCAAACTTTCTGAGTATTCCTCTAAGTCATTCAAGCATGCTTATCAACTTACGCAACTCAGAAAATCAGTTGGTTATTGACCAGTTTATTGATGGCTAAGTGATATTTACTGGTACCTTTAAAATTCACCTGTGATAAAATTAAAGATTGATAGTAATACAGAGATAGAATGTTGATGATGGGTTTTCCCAATTTGTCAGTAACCTGTTGTCTTGTTTCCTCTACAGTTAATGTGTCATTGGACATTATAAATAAGGTTAAATTTGATCTGAAAGTAGCTTTCCCCAAATCAAATCACATTATCTAGAGATTAAGAAATTTCCATCTCTTTTGTAATTAGATTTTTGCTCTTTTGAATAATTCTAGTCTTTCAGGGAATTCAATGTTCTCAAGTATTTGTTCAGATTTTTTTTAATGCTAAGGACCATGGTCGTTTTTATAGTGCTTGTCAAGAAATTTCTACTTCAGTTAACGAGAATGAAAATTGGAAAAACAAGTTGAGAGATTCTTGTCAGATGTCACATAGATTGAGAAAAAAAAAATCAAATTTCTTATCTTTCGTGATATAAAATAAATTTGTGGGAGACGGCATAATATTGTTCAGAGCAGTTACAAGGACTTGATTACATAATTCAGTAAAATTCTGTTAGGTTTCCAAATTGATGAATCATCCTAGTGTTTTAGGGATGTTAATTTACTGGGTAATTTACCTACGGATAAACAATTTTAATAGTACTTTTTTCTATGTCCTCCTATACATATGTGCCACATTTAAGTTTTTATAATATCCATTTAAACAATTCAAGAAAAATAATTATTTCTTTTTGTCACTCTATTGACTGTAGTGTGTCTGAAAATACATGTTTACAGTATAATACACTAATATAAAATAGATTACAAAAAAATAAATACTCATACTAATTCTATTTCAGCTTACAGAAAATTCATTTACTCTCTTTATTTCTGTTTTCAATTTTACAGACAACTTTTTGCTGTTCCTTAATAAACTAAATAATTCAACTGTTTGTTACAGAATAGTGTTTTTCCTTAAACTTTTGCTACCGTACATTTATAAAAATCAAAAAGAACATTTTTTTGTCTAAAGAATGACAATCTCATTGCTTTCCAAGGTGAGAAATGCTAGTAGAAAGACCCAAAAATGTAATATTTTTGCTCATATTCAAATGCAGAATTACATCATTGTGGTTAAAAATACTCTGTTTTGAAGAAAATCACAAAAATGATTCATTATGGTTGAGGAAAATTTTATGACGTACAGCTGTTTGTTATTTCCAGGGAACTCAAATAATTCTTTTTGCTTCTTTGTTGGAATAAAAAGTCACTGATAAGGGCAATGGGGGACACATCTAGCAATCCACAAAAAAATAAGATTATTTTTTTTTATCTTTATGAAATCTTAATTTTTCACAAACATTTGTGTCTTACTCTTCTTCGTTATATTGTTGTCCTTTTGACAACTGTTATAAGCTCCTGAGTTTGACCATTAAGTTCAATAAGGAACTCAAGTCTTTTTCAGAGTTAATATGAATAGTGTAAAGGCTATATGTGCCTTTAACAGTGCAGAAAACTCTTCAGTAGAAGTACAACACAGGAGCAAATGTTTTGGCTTAGGAAAGAGTAATCAAGGGAACCAAGATTCTAGGGGAAATCAAAAGAATGTAAGCCAGGGACAAACATGGAAAACAGACAAACACAACAAAGAACATAAAATAAACAAAATAAGTACAAGTCTTGCTTTTCTTGATTCTAGTAAAAAGAAAATTTCAGTACATCAGTTGTTGACTACAAAATGAGATTTATTGAAGTAAGTTTGATTTTCTCTCAGTCAGCTTCAAATGGAACTAAAGCAAGGATAATGTTCAATGTGAATTAGTCCTGTTGTGATGAGAGACAATATCTAGTTACATGCTGCTTTAAAAGTGGGAATTACATCACTATAGTAAAAAGTATCTGCCAGAAGCCACTAAATGGATGAATCATTTCTCTTGTTGGAAATTCTATGACCTTTTTTTTTAAAAAGTTTTTAAAAAAGATAAAATTTTGAAACTTCTGTTCTCTATTGTATACAGATTATTCAATGACACAGAGTTACTAAAGTGTTATAGGACAATACTGGGTAACAGCAGCATTTTTTGTTAAACAAATAGATTGGTATATTTATACACATTCCTTATTTTACTCAAAGACTTAAGACAAATTCAGAATGTTTGTCTGATCCGTACCATATTTGAGAATGACTTAATGTAAAGATCAAGATAAGTTATGATGTTCTAATATGTTGTTGACACACCATGTCATAACCTCTCAAAGAGGGCATTTATGTTTTTTCCATAATTATCAAGTTGTCATTGGTCTTCTTAAAAAATTGTTTTCTTTGACACACAAGCAAAAAAGTAGAAACACTTTAAAACACATTTTTAGTGGTCTGAGTTGCTCATTTACTTTTGTTACTTAGTATGTACCAGTATTATTTTGGTTATTTTATGTTCTTTGTTGTGTGTGTCTATTTTCCATGTCTTGTCTTTGTCCCTGGATTTCATTCTTATGATTTCTGATGGAATCTTGGTGCCCTTGATTTCTCAGTCACTCTGGGAGGGTACATGTCTCCCTTTTTCATATCCCATCCTCCAACTACTTTAAAGAAATGGAAATTCTGGGAAATGTCAAGTGTTTGATATCATGTGTTTATATTTGACATTACACAACCCAGAACTTTAGGGCTAATAATTTTACTTTAACACTTAATCAGTATAACAATTGACAGGTGATTATTGAGTGGAGCTGCAAAAAAAAAAATTGGCATTTTTAAAACCTCCTGTACTGAGTTCACAACCTAACTCCTAACCAGAATTTCAGAATAATTTTATAGAGTTTCTAATTATATCACATGTATGTCCATTTTGTTTTTAATTGGTATATCTTTGAGTGATTAGATTTCTTTATTCCCTCACGTCAATAAATCATACCTATGCCATGGTGATTCTTTATTAGTTCCAGACACTACTGTAAGCTTCATTAGGTAATAGTTATCAGCTGGCTCATTAGGGCACAGGTTATATGAGTTCTCAGACCATCTCATGTTTAATGGTTGTTTCACTGATTGCTAAGACCTTTGATAGAAGGGTAAACTAATTTGTCTGTGATCACAGCCTTGTTATGGTATGTATGAGGCTTTATGGCTCATCAGGTTTTTAATTTGGAATGTTTATAGCTCAAATGAGTTTGAACTTTTCTTGTATTTGGTAAGTTACTGATCAAAAAGAATCATACTAATGAAATCATGTGGTTTGATGTATTTTTCCTGGTTCTTGTTTCTCGTTACTTATCCCTTCATGTTCTTTTCACAACATACTCAGTATTGCTCATAGCAGTACTCTACACCTGTCACTAGGTATTACACATCATGAAATGTACAAAGTTCCCCATTCCGTGCACATACATTGCATCCTATGAAACATTATAGTAAAGGGATATATGTTCAATTTTTTACGCTTTTCATTATTTTTTTAATTGATAAAAACTATCTGTACTACATCAAAAACAATATAAAAGATGTGTACATTGTGCTTATGCATGAGAGACCATGTCACAAGCAGATGACTGACACTTCACAGGCAATGTGACTGATAATGTCACAAACACATGATTAACTTCACAGGCACGTGACCTACATGTCACAATCACATAATTGACATGTCACAGACCCATAATTTACATTAAACGCACTGAAGTTGGAATATTATGCATTTCAGGGGATGCATCTCCTCTCATTGTATTGGTTGAATTTTGACGAAAATTTGTAAGATTGTTGGGGCAATGTGTTAATATTCATATTCCCCACCTTCTATGTTGACTTAGGAAAACCAGTATTTCGAACTTGTCAATGTACAGTTATCTTGTATGTTTTAGATCTTCATCCTTCAGTACTACTTTTTGTGAGAACTACTCTCCAATCACCAATCAGTATAGGACCATAGCACGGTAAATGCTGAATTTATGAACATTACGGTAAAGTCTTTAGTCCTGAATTGTAGGACAGATTGAATTTAAAGCAATTGTGAAGATAATTTGTTTAGATTTCTGTCTGAGGTCATGAATAAATCATGAGATAGTTTTAGGTTGGCAGACAATTCTGAAGGATTGAAATCAAATAAAGATTTCTGTCCATAAATTTCTATGTTACATCATGTATATTTGTTTTTTTCTACAAATGGCTAAGCCAACATTACCTGTGGGAATGGCTTATGAATTAGTTTCTAAAATGAATAAAGATGAATTTATCAATCTTTAAAAAATCCTACATTCTGATAGGTTCATAGCTGTGGGTAAAACATTACTTAGATTGACTCTTCTGTGGATTATAATGGTAATATCAAACTCCTGCTTTATAAAATTGTAAAGTGGTTTATTATTAATTAGCAAGTTTCCATATTCTGTCAGCTCTTTTCTGCACCAATCCTGGAAAAAAAATTTATATCAGGTCCCCCTTTTGGTCTTGTTGTGGTATAAAGTAGCAAATTTTAGAATTGTAATAATCTTGTAATCTTGTAATCTTATACCTAAAAAGGAATAATAATTCAATTCATACACATATGTGTATTATTTACTAAGTATTGAATTATAAAAATTCTCATTTTTTTCACTTGTTCGTGGAGAAAGAAAAGGTTGCCGTCCTTTTGTAAATCTCTTGATTCACCCCTGATTAAGCTTCGTTATCCCTTGCCACCCGAAGTTTTGCCAGGGATATATTCTTGTCTGTCAGTCAATCTGTAACATGTTTGTAAAACACCAAAGACATCATGTAATAATTTAATTTCAGATGTAACACACTTTCAAATGGGATTAAAAACTTTGTCCATCTTCACATAGACCAAATTTTGTAATGTGACTGTGACATCATCAACCTTTTGTTGTTTTATTCCTTAAATTTTTATAAACTATTATATATTATAAGGAATGACTTTTAGTTTTCTTCTGTGCATTTGAAATAACCTGGATGCCCATTGGTGTACACTTAAAAATAGTCTGCTATGCATGTTATTTAGTGTGTACCATGAAATTGAGGTTATTTCTTCATAGACTGAAAAATATAACATTCATTCCTTAAATATACTTGGTCTATAGTTCTTACATACTGATAGTCATAAAGAAAATATGAAGCACTTTTTATTATTTAGAACAAAAGGTCTGTAATGTTTATATTGTAAGGTTATGCTATGCTTCATATTACCCTTATAACACTGTTAAATTGGTTTGCAGACAGTAACACTTCAGTTTTTAACCCTAAGAATATCCATAAAATGTTGATACCAATTATGACTTAAAAGTTGCTTTCAATATTTTATATGGACTGACAGGAACAAAAATTTGATATCTTTTCTAATTAGCTGTTAATACTTTGATGGATGCTTCATCATAACTTGTCATTAGTGGAGGATTAATGCTGATCTTAGACCTATTTATTGATGCTGATATTTTGATAGATGTTTCTCTGTCTTTATAGTATTAACTGAAAACAAAAACATCATGATATAAGGAATTATTTTCTACATCAAAACAACTAATATATATGTCAGCAGTCAATGTATAGATAATCTGTTTTTGCTGTAAGTTTCTTCATCCTTGTCTGTTTTTTGTATTGACATGTTTATAATGGATTGCTTATGGTGCTAGGTTTGATGTTCTTATGGTAATAAAACAAATATTTTGTCTGGTTTTTCCAATATAAAGATTGTAAATATCTTGATAATGAATTGGCTGAGATATAAAAAGGTTACAGTAACTAAGAAGAGCTTTGTGTATTTTCATATAGACAGACTATTTAATTTGTTGAGATTATAAAAGATGTTTTGTCCACTTTTTATTCGTCTCTCTTTTGGCAGTAATATGTACATGTACTACTACTGCTTCTCTGTCTGCTCCTCCAAGTATCTTTGGTTATCTAAAAAAGCTATGAAGAATATTAATTGTGTTGCCATGTTGGTCTTGACAAATGGAAAGCCATAATTGTTTCTGTGTTTTTTGTTTTTGTTCTACATATCTCCAGCCCCAAATCCCAAAAGGGATTAGACTTGAACATTTTTTTTTAATATGAGCCGGTATATCCTTAAGTGCTGATTAATTGTGGATTAAAAAGTCTTCCATGGTGATATTAATCTCAATCAGATCACCAACAAGGTCTGAAAGTGTTTGTGGTCAAGGAAAAATTTGGATTATATATACTAGGTAGTCGCATTGTAGTGAAAACTTAGGGACTTGAACCAGTGAAGAGTAATAACAAATTTACCGAAATGATAAAATTTAGGCAGTAGTCAAAAGGAAATTCTGTATAACAAATCAGCTTTGAAAATTCTTACTATTTGTAAATTTAGATTTTCATAATTATGTATGTTAGACTTTTATATCCATTTTATCTTGTTAAGAAATGTCTGCGTTTTTCCAATTTACTTCCAAAATAATCATTCAGGTATATTTGTTCCTGACACAGAAATACTTTCTGAGAAAGATTTTGAATAGGTCTGCCAGGTATTACTATTTTCATTGAATTAATTGATTGGTGACGTCAAGGAATTATTGATGCTGAAGTAAAGAGAATTGATTCAGGTCAGGTTAAATATGGAATTATATGGAATTCAGTTGTTAACAGGAGAAATTGAAAAGATGTGTTTTTAGACTTCATTAAATTTGTCCAATATTGTAGAAGCTTGAGCTGTGGGAGTGCTTATATAATTTGATAATTTGTGTTTAAATTTTGATTATTGCAAATCTGAAACTGTTAAAGATTGGTAGTACATGTCTTTCTGTAATGAGGCAACTTGCTGGAAGGTAATGAAATAAAAATTTAGATAATTTGCCTTATCAGCAGTATCAGCAACCTATTAAATATAAAACAAAAAAAAAAGCTATTTAGAAATTCATTATGACATGTGTTACGGATGGAAACTTCATGTTTCTTGTTAAGTCTTCTAGTTTGATACTGAGAGAACTGAGACAATCCTTTTTTGACCAATACTCACCAAGGTCATGTTTATTTGGAATACACCTTAGTTAATGGTATTGTTTAGCTACCTGGTTAAAGGGTAGTCATGACTAGATAATTACCAAGACTTTGAAACTTTTTTGTTGAAATGTAAATATTCAACCACTTGAAAATTCTATGAATCTTATTTTGTCTTTTATAGGAAAGATAGGTCTTCAAGAAGATACAGTAGAGAGTTTGCTATCCACTGCCTGTTTATTACAGTTATCAGAGGTTGTAGAGGCTTGCTGCAGCTTTCTTATGAAACAGCTTCACCCATCAAACTGTATTGGAATACGACAGTTTGCTGAAATCCAATGTTGTACAGATTTGTATAAAGTTGCAAATAACTATGTTATGGTAAGGTTTGTATACATATGTGAGTTTTTGTAAGAATCAGGCAAAATGGGAAAATCACAAACATGCATTGGTTTCAAAACCCCATTTAACTCAAGGATGCTTTCTCTATTTGAAAAAAAAATCAGTATTTGCTCTCTACATTACTGGATTTGCTTAGAAATTTTTCAATAGCATGTTAGGAAAATGGAGTTTTCCATTGAGGTATATGCCCTTGAAATGCTCATTTATAATGTATTTAATGAAATTATAACTCAATTCACCAAAGTAATGTGGAAAATCTTGTCTGTCTTCCTTGATTCTGATGGTGCAAATAGTCAAATCAAACATTCAAAACAGTGTTTTTTTTTCCTACCATGTTTCACCCACTGCCTGATTCTTACAGAGACTGGCACATAAATACTTTCATTGTCAAATAAGAATGACGTGTAACAGTAAAAGGACCATGCACTCAAAAAAAAAAGAGAGAAAAAAAACAGAATCAGCCAGGAATCCACCCTTACTGGCGGACACACTACCAACTTAATATACAATGGAGCATGTTCTTGTACCCATTAATATTCTTTTTATTGTCATAGAAAGAGTAATCAAGGGAACCAAGGTTATAGCGGTAATCATAAGAATGTAATCCAGGGACAAAGACCAGACAAGGAAAACAAACATGCACAACAAAGAACATAAAATAACTAAAATCATACAAAGTAACAAAAGCAAATGAGCAACTCGGTCTCCACTTAAAACTGGTAGCATGGACCAGGTGCACCGGTAGGGTATTCATGAATTAAATATTTTTAATCTTTGTTTCATATCAATCACTATACTTCGGGTCTCAAAGGCTGTTAGATTGTTCTATCGTACATACTTCGGGTCTTTAAAGCTTTTGGATAAGATTGTTTGGAATGGCCAATTCTGTACATTTGTGAGACATGAAATAACCTTGATTCCTTGCAGATTTTGTCTGTATATCTGCATATAACTTTCACAATGGGACAATCAAAGTAAGTTTCAGGCCATGTGTCACATTTGAATGTCATATCTTGTTGGTATTTACACCAATATGTGTTTCTAATAAAAAACATAGTAAAATTCACCATAGCATGTGTTTGCTTGATGAATTTCTTCAGCGATTAAAGCACTCTTAACAATAATGACATGAAGTAATTCAATGAATGAGACTTTAGTATGTAAGTGAAGCCCTTATCTCCCAATGAGATCTTACATGCCACATGCACTTCATATTATGTGCATATTGCACATTTTGTAATTCGGTAACTCCAATAAAATTTGACATTTAATGCATTGCTTTATGAATGGAGCAATTTCCCTGCAATCATTCAAAATGAGATGTCAGAATTTTTTGTTGTTGTAATAGCTAATGCTTATAAGCATTTACAACTCTTCCTGGAGCATATGTCTTTTATAGAGAGCATGCACAGAATCAAATTGTCGAAACCTTGAGAAAAAGCCTGGACAGAAAGGCAATGTACTATTATAGGGCAATGACATGTTCTAATGATCCTAAAGTTCACAATCAATATGTTCTAGTCCAAAATTCTTGTATCTTGGTGCACACCATTTTATAAAGTATTTCACAAAAAAACAATGCTTTCAAAAGTAGGTGATTTCCCCTACTATACAGTATTCTGCATTGAAGAATACCATATGGTGGGTAAATTTGGCATATTTTAGTGGTCTGTCTAAAAACTCCAAAATAAGTTCCATATGACATTTACACTGTGCTTAAGTACTCAGTGCCCCAATTAGAATCTGTCAAATTTTTCATTAATCTTTTTGCATCAAAATTGTCAAATTTTACACTAGCCAAAATAACCTGCCTTACAGTATGAGGAGGAAGCCACTTAACCTGGTATTTATGGCTGACTATTCCTGAATCTTGTCAATGCCCTGAAAAAAAAAATGGTTTGAAATTTGATAGATCATCTACCTACCTATTGCAATAGTAAACAGTCAATGCCATTTATGCATTCATGCAAAGATTGATTGATTGTTGGGGTTTAACGCCCGAGCAGCAATATTTCAGCTACATTCAGGCAATTCATGCAAAGATAATTAATGTTGTACCCAGAAAATGAAATAATGTTATGTAATTCATATTAATTTAATAGCAGTTTATAGCAGTTCTTATTATATAATTCTAAAATGAGACAAGCGTACTATAAAATTGGCTTCTTTATTTTTATTGAGTAATAATAATTAGTTTATAGAATGGTATGAAGCTTCCTTTTGTGTAAAACATTATATTACGTAATTACATGATAGTGGGTGTTCAGTAGTTCACTTTAATTTCAGAAGTCAAATACTTGATTAAAAATTAGCATTATATGCCAAAGGTCAAATTATTATCATGACTCAATATGGCATTACTTGTAAGTCCATGTGAAAATTACCACCATCATTTCAAAAGAAGTTGAATCAGGGATGTATTTTCTCTGAAGATAAGACATTTATAGATGGATCCTGGATAGATTCATCAACATTGTTGAAAGCATTGTAGGACATGGCTCATTAAATTTCCATTTGTCTCTTACTATTTTAGAATTAATGGATTTTATGTAACAGGATCAACGATAAGCATAAAAATCTTTATAGATCTCTGTTTCAAGTACAACCTCATCTAAGAATCGTGCAAATAAGGAACTAATTAATATGACACTTTTTGGAGTCAGTTTCTAAATACTGAAAGTTCTATTGTTCATTGAGTACCAATTTTTGTGGATTTTGTGGATAAGGTAGATCACAAAATTTGATTTCAGAAAGGATTATTTACTTAATTTGTATGGCAGGATCATCAAAACCATGAATTCAAGAATCCACGAACTTGTGCTTTTCCCTTAAACTATGACAATTGATACTCATGAATATAAATACTTGCACAGTAACCTAAAATCTTTCAAAAACTTATTTTTGTAATAAAAATACCTCTAAGAATTGTATCTCAGGTTAGAACAGTAATGTAATTAATCAAAACAGTTTTGTTTCATTCTGTTAAAAAAAATTTCCTGCCATTTTTTTCTCTACAGAACACTATTTATCAAGTGAGTTTTTATTACCACTTTCCCAATTTCTTAGTTCTTAGTTCACTTTTGGGACATACTTGATTCATTTACATACAAAAATGTGAACTTGTTGCCCTTTTCATGAGTTTCAGATGAACCTGTAGTAAAAAAAAAAAAATTTAATTACTTATTTTCCTTTGTGCATGAACTGTCTAAGTTAAGACATTAAGTCACATTTCATGGTGAAGTTGTCTTGTATTACTACTCATGGTCCCAGATCATCCATCCATACCATGAGAACCACTATGTTTTAACTCATCTTTTTTTTTTTAAATATTTATCAAAATTTTCAAATACAGTTTAACCTGACTCAATTCAACTTTTAACTTAATTTATCTATCATAATATGTTAATTATGATCTGTTGAACTGAACCCAGGCACACCAAAGGGACAGGTTTCACAGTAATGTGAGAAATTTTTATAAAAGTAAAATCACAAAATTTTAAATTTAAAATATAAGACAAATTCTTGAAAATTGCAGCTATGTGTACCTTGATTTTATAACTAATCAGAAATTTAAGTTCAACAAAAATTTCTAAATAAATAGTGATGAAGCAACTTCAAATTCTTCATCAGTTGGTTTTTGTTAGAAATTTTACATGTAGTGGAATTTGAATGATATTTGCTTATTTCAGGAGAACTTCGTACAAGTAATACAGAATCAGGAATACTTATTACTGCCATCAGATGAAGTATGCCGTCTTCTTGCCAGCGATGACTTAAATGTCCCAGATGAGGAGACAATATTTCATGCTCTGATGATGTGGACCAAACATGACAATGCAAACAGGAAGAAATATCTGTCCAAATTACTGGCTCATATAAAACTACCTCTTATGTCTCCACAGGTAAGAAATACCTGTCCAAATTATTGGCTCATATAAAACTACCTCTTATGTCTCCACAGGTAAGAAATACATGTAAAAAATACAGGCTTATGTAAAATCTCATCTTATGTCTGCACAGTTAAAAAATACCTGTCCCAATGAGTTGCTGATATGAAACTACTTCCTATGTCTCCATAGGCATGAAGTACCTGTCCAAATGACCGGCTCATATGAAAATACCTCTTATGTCTCCATAGGCAAGAAATACCAGTCCTAATGACTGGCTCATATGAAAATACCTCTTATGTCTCCATAGGCAAGAAATACCAGTCCTAATGACTGGCTCATATGAAAATACCTCTTATGTCTCCATAGGCAAGAAATGCCTGTCCTAATGACTGGCTCATATGAAACCCTCTAACATCTCTAGGAGTAAATCAAAATCGCTAATCTTCAAATATTCTCTGTCACTGATTTTGGCTTACTTTCAACATCTGAAATGGCACAAAAGCAATGTGCTCTAAAATCAGGTGACTTCAGCTAAAATCTTGGTTTCCTTGTTATGATTGCGTACTCTTTCATAACCGTGATGACCCGAATGTTTTTAGTTACCCAGAATCTGATTGAACAACTGGCAATGGCTATATATAGATATCAGGGGCCAGATAATATATATGACCTATGTATTGTACATTGTAATGAACCCCTGTGTTTGAATTAGAAACTGAGTAATATTACATAAATACAATGCTAACCGATCATTTCATCTTTTAATGTAAACCTTGTTCTCATACTAGCAAAAAAAAACCACATAGACATGTGTATGATATTTCAAAAGAGGTATGTTGAAGCCATCTTTGGGTCGCTTATGATATTGACCATGGAACCAGATTAGGAACCAGATTGAACAACTGGCAATGAATATTCATAGATATCAGGGCCGGGATAAATGTATATGACATGTACAGTCTAGTAACAAGCCCCTGTGCCTGAATGGGATTTTCAATGCTAACCAATCATTTCATGAACACTTTCCCTTCTAATACAAGCAAGAAACACTCGTAGAACACACATGTATGATATACAAGAGTTACATTTTTATCTCGTATGAAGCTAGAACTATGATGCTATGGCAGTTAACACTTAACAGATCTGCAGCATTACATAGAGTATAAATATATAATCATGCAAATCATATGCCTATACAAAGTACTTAAATTACGAGTGTAAGAAGTCGCTAAAAATACTAGCGTCTTAAATATACCAAATTTTTTTTAATAGATTTTCATTTGTGTTTTTTTTCCCCAGAAATTGAATTTATCAATAAAAGATTATCTTTTTAGATTGTGTAAAGAAAACAAATGATAAAAAGTTTACCTGTTTCCTTAATACCCCTTTCACATACAGGAATTATTCTTACCAGTCCTTACGATTCTCCAAAATTTACAAGACTGGTAAAACTTATACTTATAATCTACTTTTACGAATGATTTACGAGTGCTTTATGATTGGTTACAAGTATGAATATACATAGAATGAATGCAATGCATTTGTTCTCACAATTCATTGCAGTTTTAAATTCAACAATTTACAAATGCATACAATATTGTTAAGAATAATTGCCAGTACAATTCTGTCAAAGCTTTAACGGAAAATTAACGAATGGTTTACAATAAACTTACAAGTTTTTACGAATATTTGGATTTAAGTGTTTTATGAACTGTAATAATTTTTCAGTAGGGTTGCATTTACTCATATTAATTTCAGCCATACAGCCACAAGCATTCTTCGATTGAACATTCATAAAGATTTGACATGTTTTTAAATTTCAAATTATACCAAACCTTCTTACAATTTCTTCTCCAACTAGCACGGTAGGCTAACCTTCTTTCTCGTAGGCAAAGAATTTGTATATATTTGTAAAGTGTTTGTGTGAATTTTTGTTTATCTGTTTATCTATCGAAAACATACCATAAACTACTCACAATCATTTGTAAATGGATTGTAAAACAATCATATAGAATAGCAAACCAATAAGTTCTTGGGAATGCTTTATGAGTTAGTGTGATCGGTTAATGATGCCTTTCGAATCATTTACATATTAAGTAATCAATAAAAGATTAGTGGACATTCATGTAAAAAGTTTTACATGTATAAATTTTTTTTCTTCTTTCGCGGATCTATACAAATGTCTGCAAATGTACTAGTTGTTAAGATATATTTACAGATGCAAATGAGTTAAATAAGATTGCTTGTGAAGGATTATAAATTGATTATTCATAAGGAATAGTAAGAAAGATTTGTATATGTGAAGTGGGTATTAGGTCACTTGTGCTGTTACTGAAGAGGCATTTCTATAATTATATTTCATATCAGTGCAGTCATCTAGTGTAGTATTTCTCAGCTTCTTTTGATCAACAAAAACTTATCAACAGTGATATTTTTTAGATTCCATATCTGATTTATAATTGTGTTCATTTGTATTTTATAGTTCATTGCTGACAATGTGGAATGTAATCCATTTTTCCACGAGGACAAAGAATGTCAAGCTCTGATTATGGAGGCTTTAAAGTACCACTTACTACCAGAGCGACGCTCATCATTCCAAAGTCCCAGGACAAAACCTCGTAAATCTACTGTAGGCATTATGTATGCTGTTGGAGGCATTGATTGTACTAAAGGTCGGTATTCCTAACAAGTACTATCTTTAAAAAAAAGATAGCTCACATGGTAAAATTTTTTTCTTTCTACTTTTAATTTTCTTCATTTCATTCAGGAAATAACACATGGCACACAATTTCGATACATTTTTTTTTTTTTAACCCACTATGTTATCAGTATTTGGCATATTGTGGAACAGAATTGCGATCAGGTGACTTGTGTTTCCATGGAAGAGCGTCTAAAGATCAAAGGGTAAAAATTGAAAATATACCAACTGCATCAGAAAAATGTTAATACAATACATTTAATGTATGGTTACAGGATGTAGGCAGTTTTCACTTTGAAGTAAGATAGTTGAATAGTAAGAAGTGGTTTTAAATTTTAATTTCTTTTGAGTACCCTAGTTAGCTGTGTTAGTTGACCATTATGCAAAAAACAAAAATGTCATATGTGATATTTTTTAATGCTAGTGTGGCAGGATGATCTGCTTGCATTGTAGTGGAAATATATAACCAGTTAATTGACTTGGCTAAAGGATTTATTAGTTACATCAATTTCTCACTGGCCTGTCACTTAGGGTTCTAGGGGTTCAGGGGTAAAGGGGCCAAAAAGAGAGAATAAGTTGCTCTGTTTGGAGTTCATGAAATAAAGAAATGTTAATCTAAAAGTTAAAAAAACTTTAAAATTGAATCAACATAATGAAATGTGAAATAATGTTTGGTTTACAGTATTATGTAAAACATAATTTTAAATTGTCATTTTTCCGTGGCAACATTCCTTCAGGTCCTGCATTGGATTTTTAAACTAAACCTCATACATTTTGCCAGAGCCTGTCTAAGCTACGTGGAACTCTCAATAAATTTCCTTACAAAGAAAATAGCTTATAAGCTATTAGATATGGCGCCACAAGACTATTGTCATATTTCACAAGTTTTACAGTCACCATCATGAATTTGTTTGTAGTTTTAGTAGGGCCATCTTCACCATGATTTGACATCATACATGCAACTTAAGGAGTGTTTTTTTTTTTAAAGCAGAGGTTGTATACCTTTCAGATACACCTGGTCCGTACTCCCAGTTTTTAATGGAGTCTAGGTTGCTCTTTTATTATTAAGTTTCTATGTTTTATCTTTAAGTTTTGTGTTATTTATTTCATTTTGTGTGCTTCTATCCGTAGATTATAGGTATCCTGTTCTTTATCCCAATCAAAGTTTATTTGGTGTATAACTATTAACAGTAATAATTTACATCCAGGTGCAACTACTATTGAAAAATATGATCTCAGAACCAATACATGGACTCAGGTAGCAAATATGAATGGCAGAAGACTTCAGTTTGGGGTAGCTGTCATAGAGGATAAGTTGTATATAGTTGGAGGCAGGGATGGTCTTAAAACACTAAATACAGTTGAATGTTATAATCCTAAAAATAAATCTTGGACACTTATGCCACCTATGTCAACTCACAGGCATGGCTTAGGTAAGGAAAGTTATTGGAGTGTAATGTGTGATTTAAATAACCAGACAAAGCTAATGCTTATGAGTATATTCAGAGTTATCAATGACCACTTTTGATATATTTGATTTTTAGGAAACATATTTCATTACATCTATTATTAAAACATGTATATATTCTTTCCCTACTCATAATGTTTTGATTTTTTTTATTTTAGAGTTAATTCCCTTGTCATGTAATGTCTGTCCTTTTGGGTTAACTTTATCACTGATTAGTTAAAATACTATTATTTACATTTTCTTAAAAGAAGTTGAAAGTTTATAGTTATTGCTTCATCACTTAATATTTAAATTATTCTGTCTGATAATTTCAGGAGTTGGTGTGCTGGAGGGACCAATGTATGCTGTTGGAGGCCATGATGGCTGGTCTTACCTGAACACAGTTGAGAGATGGGATCCACAGGCCAGGCAGTGGAGTTATGTAGCACCTATGTCTACCTCAAGGAGTACAGTGGGAGTGGCTGTTCTTCTGGGAAAGTAAGATATGCCATAGTTAAGTCATGATTTTAAGCTGTTAGGATATAAAATTAAATTTTGGATTTTTGTTTCAGAGAAAATTACACATTTGTCTCAAGAACCAATGCTACCTCATATTTTACTGAATAGCACAAGTTCAAGACAAATTATACCTCCACTCAACATATGGGTGGTATTTTGGAATCACCTTGTCTATGCAAATTACATCACAACTTTATTTGCTCCCAATGGGTGGATTTATTTCAAAAATGATATGTGGCTTTATATAGATAAATATGTTGAAAACTATTTTGGGTGCTCTCTGATATCAACTTCTATTTTATAGAAATTTGCTTTTTTTACTATTTAAAATGATAGAAAAAACTTTTGTCACAAAAATGTTTCCTATGAGTTGTGATATGTGACTATAAAGATAGGGCATATGTTTACAGCAACTTTGGGTGCTGTACATTATCAACTTTCTGTACAAGTGAGGGTATACCAAGCACAACAATGCTTGCAACTTCATGTATTATTGTACCCTGTCGCTTCCCAGAAAGGGACATAGAAATGCCAGTGTCTGTCTTCTACACTTGTGGGCAGATTTTAGAATTGTTCATTACCATATGTAGTTGATCATATTGGGCTGCCATTTTGATTCGACAAATTTTACAGGAGTTACAGGACTTTTGTACATTGTACACTATAGGGACACTTTGTGGACGCAACTCTTGGAAACTGCTCAATGGATATTTGTGGAATTTTGGAGGAGTGTAGTTCATCATAATGCCCAGATATTTTATTTCGACCAATTTTAAATTTATATGGGTTATGGGGCTTCCACACTTCAACTTCATTTGCAACCCTATGTGGGGACATATGGCTTGTTGATATAATTGGCATTTTTGAAAGAGATAAGTAGTTCTGATATTATCACTGGAAATCAATACCTGTATATGTAATATTACTGTCTATTAGATATTACTAATTCTAAATTTGGTTTTCACAAAAGCCAAGACCAGTAATTTACAATATACTTGATGTAGTTAGTTTGCATAATGTAAAGGTATATGGTGCCCACATCAACATGAAGTATTAGGTTAGGGTCAGTATGATTTATTCCTGTTTTCTCTAATAACCAGAAACACCAAGTCATTGGTCAAAGGAAACTAATTAATAGTTACATATTGAAAATCAAATAAAAGTGTACACAACTGCTTTGAATTTAATTGCCAATAATTTGAAATGTTACTTTTAATTATATTTACACACAGATACAGTATCTAAATCTTCCTTTATATTACAGATTGTATGCAGTGGGAGGAAGAGACGGCAGTTCATGTCTGAAGACAGTTGAATGTTTCGACCCACACACCAATAAATGGCTGCCTTGTACATCGATGTCTAAGCGACGTGGTGGAGTGGGTGTAGCCACATGTGGTGGATACCTGTATGCTGTAGGAGGACATGAGGCACCTGCTACTAATCCTACATGTAGTAGATTTGAGTGTGCTGAAAGGTTTGTTGATTTGTCTCATTATTCTATAGTATAGATCTTTGTAAGAATGGGGCACATCCTACAGTGTTGGTGATACAAAAAAATCTTTGTAAGAATGGGGCACATCCTACAGTGTTGGTGGTACAAAAATATCTGTGTAAGAATGGGGCACATCCTACAGTGATGGTGATACAAAAAAATCTGTAAGAATGGGGCACATCCTACAGTGTTGGTGATACAAAACAATCTGTGTAAGAATGGGGCAGACCCTACAGTGTTGGTGATACAAAAAAATCTGTGTAAGAATGGGGCACATCCTACAGTGTTGGTGATACAAAAAAATCTTTGTAAGAATGGGGCACATCCTACAGTGTTGGTGATACAAAAATATCTGTGTAAGAATGGGGCACATCCTACAGTGATGGTGATACAAAAAAATCTGTGTAAGAATGGGGCACATCCTACTGTGTTGGTGATACAAAACAATCTGTGTAAGAATGGGGCACATCCTACAGTGTTGGTGATACAAAACAATCTGTGTAAGAATGGGGCACATCCTACTGTGTTGGTGATACAAAACAATCTGTGTAAGAATGGGGCACATCCTACAGTGTTGGTGATACAAAACAATCTGTGTAAGAATGGGGCACATCCTACAGTGTTGGTGATACAAAAAAATCTTTGTAAGAATGGGGCACATCCTACAGTGATGGTGATACAAAAAAAAATCTTTGTAAGAATGGGGCAGATCCTACAGTGATGGTGATACAAAAAAATCTTTGTAAGAATGGGCACATCCTACAGTGTTGGTGATACAAAAACATCTATGTAAGAATGGGGCACATTCTTCAGTGATGGTGATACAAAAAAAAATCTGTGTAAGAATGGGGCACATCCTACAGTGATGGTGATACAAAAAAATGTATCTGTAACAATGAATTCATGTCCTATAATGACAGTGATACAAGAAAACGCTTTGTGTTGTTACCTAAACTGTAAATTTTATCTGATGACATTCAAAGTATTGAGACCTTGATTTTATCTTTCTGTTAGATAGTTCAAGGTATTTAAAGGATGCTAAAAATGTATGTAAATCAACTGATATAGTGTATTATGTTAGATTTCTGTCCATATCTTTATATATATATATATATATATATATATTGTGCAGTACTCTAACTAACAATTTTTCTTTTATCTTGAACGAAACACATATTTGATTTATTTTCAGTTTGAGTTAAGTATTATATCCATGTATTGTAATAGATCATAGAAGTAGAAAAATATTTTGTAATTGAATGCTCAAATTTTCTATCAATTATTGGGAGGTTGTGGCTTAATACTTTAAGTTTAGGTTTCAGTTGTGTAAAAAGTTCTCCTTTTCAGATATGACCCAACATGTGATCAATGGACAATGGTTTCCCCAATCAGTTCCCCAAGGGATGCTGTAGGACTATGTGTATTAGGAGACAAGGTGTTTGCTGTTGGTGGATATGATGGACAGTCCTATCTCCAGGATGTAGAGTGCTATGATCCTGTTACTAATGAATGGGAGAAGGTTGGAATATAGTATTGGATATTCTCCACTGTATTAAATTTCATTAAAATAAATGCACATGCTGTATGAAAAAAGTTACACATTTTTTAGAGTCCAATAAAGTTTTTAAAAAAAAACAAACAAAAGATTATGCAGTACTTGCTAACACTGATTAATGCCAGAGATACAATGCCTTGCATTTTGAATATTTTTGAAAAACAAAACTTTTCTCTAATTACTAATTTAAATATAAAAAACGTAAGAGTTGTCAACTTTAATATAAATCAATAATCGACACCTACTCCAGCAAATCTAGTTTCAATTATTGTATGAATTGTGTTACTATTTTAAAAGAATAAATACATTTAAAATAACAATCTTTTCATATATTTCAGATGGCACCACTGTGTACTGGACGAGCAGGTGCTTGTGTTGTCCATGTACCGCACAGATGACTAGAGCGGAAATGGTCACTATCTTCATTGAAGAAGTGGCCATCAGGGTTCTTCAGAGGAAGGAAGCATAAATCTCACCACAGGACTCAACACCATGATGCGTTATGAACTTAATTTGGTTACAGTCAACTTTTAAAAGTAGTCAAATTTACAACATTTTGTTGCTACTGATAACTAGCGCAGTTGAATTGACCACAGACAGTTTATTCCTGGTGACATGAAGAGATGAGTCATTTTAATATTATACTTGTGATAGTATATGTCTAAGATTTAAGCATTTCTAATACAAAAAATATAGATTTTACCATTGGTTGTTGTTCAACAGTCTGATAGCCAAGCTAGTAAAACTTTGGTTGGGCTTAGGAAATTGTTCAAACCATTGTGATTATGTTATGAAGAAAATTTTAATTTTGAGCTTGTTACTGTAATACCCCACACTATGCTATCTTAAAACCTGACCTGAATATATATATATTTGTCAACTTCTTACCCTTTTCGATACATAAATGTTATAGTTGAATTTTTTTATAGCTTTTAATTTGCATTTTGATTAATAAGCAAAGGAAGTTCTAAAATCAGGGAAAAAAATCTGGAGGTGGGGGAATGAATCTTGTTTTGGTCTGACAAATTTTTAAGTGGAACAGCGTATAATTTAAAAAAAAAAAGAAAATACCCATAAAGATTAATTAAATGCATGTTTCAAGACATGATACTGTAGAAAACTGTGCATCATGTTTTTGTGCTTTGAAATGTGAATGATATAAAGATGGTAAGGTCTATATTAGTGGTATTTTATTGTATGGTGGGAATCAATGATTAGTTTCGAATACTGTGAAAGTACTTTAATTTGTGGGTACAAATTTTCATGGTTAAGGAAAAAAAATATCAGTTTGTAGATTCTTGCATTCATGGATTTGACAACTCTGTCATACCATGAAATGGAAAATTTCATTTTCATTGGGCACCAAATTTCTTTTTTTACCAAACCCAAAGAAAAGCACAAAAATTGGTATATCAGGAACAATGATACTTTCACAGTATGTTATAGTGACAGAATGAAACTGATTCACTTTATAAATCATATGTCTTAAGGACTAACAACAGGTCAATGTTTCCATGCCCTAGAGTTTGTATGATTTTAATGCAGTATAAAATTACTGTTCAATAACAATCATACTATACTGCGTATGTATTTGTTGAGGTCTCTGTTACATGGTGAGGTAATTATGTTGAATTGTTTTGAATTTACCAGGGTTTTCACTGTTTTTATAATTTTCAAATCATGATCACTAAGTTGCTTGTTATTCATTTTTATCTTCATTTTTAAAAGTATTTTTTAAAAGCAGCTGTCAATGCAAATTTAACTTAGATAATACCATGCCACTTGCCAATTAAAGATTTAAAAGACAAATTTACTAAACACCTAATAATTGTGATTGACCTGTATATTGGGACTGTGGTAACTATACACCCTCATCAAGTTTTTTTACAGCTAGGTATAAACTCAGTATTATGAGAAGTGTTTATGTAAATTATTAGCTTACCATTGTATTAATAGAGATTTTAATATAGAAAAAAAACACCCTCATCAAGTTTTTTTACAGCTAGGTATAAACTCAGTATTATGAGAAGTGTTTATGTAAATTATTAGCTTACCATTGTATTAATAGAGATTTTAATATAGAAAAAAAATATCCAGTGACTGGTATTGTTTTGTTACTTTAAATAACTTTGGATAGCACTACATTAAAATCATTAAACAGAGTATCATTTTCTGTTGGTGAATACAATTTATTTTCCATTTGTTTTTAAAGATAAGCACATGCTCAGTTCAATGAAATAATTTAACTAATTAAAACACTAATGTTTAGTGTTAATTAAAATTAAAAAAAACTAATTAAAAAATACCTTCATATTATTGTTACCAATTTCAAAGTAGGCTGATAGTTATGATATGTAAATTTTATGTAATTGATTATATGGTAAGGGAGATAATTTTGATTTTACACTTGTGGTGCATGTGATAAGCACATTGCTATGCTATTTGTGTTTTTTTTTTTTTTTTTTTTCTTTTAATCCAGTCTTTAGTGCTATAAAATGTAAGTGCTAACTTGTTATTTTAGTCTTAAAGGCATAATGGTAGTTGTTCCTGTTTTTTTTTATGTTCTTCAATCTAAACGTGATAGTCTTTAGTTTTCTTGCAATTTTACAAATTTCAACATTTTTGTTGCTCTCATAAGATCATGTCTGATAAGAAAATTTTGGTTGTATTTGATGAATTCTCATTAAAAACAATATTATTTGTTTTGTTTTGTTTTATTTTGTTTTCATTTCTTTCTTTTCTTTTCTTTTCTTTTCTCCTGTATTTTCCCAATATATAACTATATTCTCAGTGCCTTTTGAGACTTAGTGCCTTTATTGTTTAAACATTTGTTGTGTTGTAAAATAGACAAGAGTTCACCAACTCACACTTTTCTTTGTTGGGACCAAAATGTTGTATCTTAAAACTTTGGGATTTAAAGTTGTAGAAGTTGTGTATTTAAATTTTACTTGTCACATTTTAATCAATGTTTACATTTGTTGTTTGACAAATTATTAGTTTAGTTATTATGTGCAATGATCATTAACTTCATCTGTAGATATTATTTCCATATTTTTCTTAAGGATTTTTTCCAGAGCTGTTAAATATTTTGGTCAAGAAGTGTCAAAGTTGTCAGTGATACATGATACATGACAGCTTCAGATTAGTAACAGAATACAAAGGTTTTTAAACCTAAAATTCAGTATTAATGTTTTTTTCTTTTCCAATCTTGTTTTTCATTGATTGTTGACTATTGAACTACATTTCTCCAAGTAGTCATCTTCCGCTAATCCAGTTTATATAAGTTCCGGGAAAAGCTTAGGATCATCCAAATTCTATTAATATAATTCTGTAAATAATAGTTTCAAAGTGACATCATTTCAAGTCTTTCAATCAATGTACATGTATTTCTTTCACATTGAAGGTGCTTATCTAGAGAGATCTTCAAGATGCTTAAAATCTTGCTCAAAGTGAGTTTGCTTGTTACACTTTCAACATATCATTTGTAACATCGAATCATACCTGGAGTAATCATATCAATGGTATTAATGCACAGATTTGTACTTCAAAGGCTTGATTACCATTTTTTGTATTAAATTACTAATTTGTAAATTATGGTACATGTACATGTATCAGTGTGCATATAGAACTGATTTTTCTGTAAAAGAACTAGTGATTTGTGTGGCATTGGGAAATGTAAATATTGTTTTATAAGTGTATAGAATTTTTTTTTAAGTTTTTCTTCTAACAACACATCACAAAAAGTTCATTATTATTGAATTTGTTAAATATCTGAGGAATTTTATGGGAAAAGTTTTAAGTATTTTTGAGATTACCAAATTTGTGAGAAATCTTATGCCATGTCAGTAATTTACCCTGAAACATGTTGGAAATGTAATTTAAGTAATAATTAAGGAGAATTGTTGCCATCTTCGTGTAATTTACATCTACTAGTCAAATTATGTCTCTCTCTTAGTTGGGTTATTTTTCCCTCTTAGGTGGGTTATGTCTCCCCCTTAGGTGGGCTATTTCTCCCTATTTGGTTGGTTATGTCTTCCTCTGTTGGGTTATTTCTCCCTCTTAGGTGGGTTTTGCCTCCCTCTTTGTTGGGTTATTTTTCCCTCTTAGGTGGGTTATGTCTCCCTCTTTGTTGGGTTATTTTTTCCTCTTAGTTGGGTTATGGTCATGTTGTTTTTACTATCCTTCTTTCTGTCTTACATTATTATAAGTGCAACTCCGTGGAAACTATTTCACCAAATTTCATGAAACTATGTAGGTAGTTAGGACATGATATACAGTTGTGCATGAATTTATGATTTATGATACCCCTTTGAATGGGTGAAGACATAAGTTTTTGTAGGCAAACTTTAATTATAGTTTGTGAAACCTGTAAACTATGTACACTAGAATTCTATTAATAATTTGTGCAAGATTGAAAGCATTAGCATTCAAATTAATGTAAGTCTTCCACCAAAACAATTGTATATATTGTACATAAATAGTAAATTATTTTTCCATTGCAAGTAGGATTAATTAAATGTACAAAGTGGTGTCATAGTGTTTCATACTTCCTGTAGTCCAGTGTTTTGTACTGTTAAGGTAATGGTTATTAAGGCCAGAAAAAAACGTTCTTTGTTTCTCAGGCTTTCCCGTTCTGCATAACCAAGTCAATTCAGACCAAGCACATATTTCATCATTAATTATTTTGCATTATTTAGTTATTTCAAATTTTTGAATGCTGAACACTTGTTTCAAGGAATAACCAGATGTGTTCAAATGTAAACTTCCTTTGTTTTTGGTTCTAATGTGGAGATGAGAGTTTACTCCTTGAATATAAAAAATGCAAGAACTTTACGATGATTACAAAATATATAAAATATCTCTCCTTTTTTAATTGCTTTTTTATGGTAAGTTGCCTGTGTGTGAAGCAAAAAATTTACTTGTTGCCTTAGTTGACATAATTTCTGTATTAATGTTACAAGTTTTCTTTTAAAAGTTGTAGAAGTTACAGAGATTATTGATATATTTTGGGTATAAAAGATATTTTTTTTGTTATAAATGTTCTGGAAAGTGAGATTTCCAATGTAATTTTTGAAGATTTTTTTTAATAACACATATACCCCAACTATTCAGGTAAAAATCTAGTGTCATTTGATAAATTCAAAAGATTACATAAATAATCTTTTCTCTTCTTTTGAAATGATTTATGAGTATATGATAGTTCAAGCAATGATAATGTTCTGGGGAAAGTCTACCCTTGCTTAGATGGTTATCACCTGATGGGCTATCTCGGGTATTAATAAGGGTGTTAAAACTTTCTTTCTTTCATTCTATAGAATAGGTTTTTAAAATCTGTGTCAGAAAGAAAGTATACATTTTGTCTTTGTTCAGTTGACTGCCAAAGGAAGTTCATCAGATGATTATTATCTGAACATGAGAAGACCAATTCTATTGCCTTAACATCATTGTTGTATGAACTGTAAAGCTCATTATTGGCCAGTGGCAAAGGCAGGTTAAGTTATCCCCATTGAGAAGGGGATTAAGCATTTCAAAAATGACATGATTTCCTTGTCTAATGGTCTGTTCATTTCAGTTTTTTAAATGTGTAGAAATGTATTCCAAACATGTAAGACCTGAAATTCCAGTAACCTTTCACATTACTATACTCGGCGTCACATAAATAACATACTGTTAAAATTTGAATAAAAATATTTTCTACGACTTTATTGACACCAACCGTTGTTTAAATTGTCTTAAATGACTTGCTCATTCGTTTAGCCAAACAGCTTCTCAAAAACAAGTCGCTTATAAGCTTAAATCATGCGTAACAAATCCTTACGGGAAAATCCCATACTAATATCCGCCATGTTGGTTTTTACGGGACGATTTGTTTACAAACGAAGTTCGTAAGTTCCTGTCGAACTCCGGTGACAATCGTCTGCTTGATCAACTTCTCGGTATTGTACGTTGTTCGCGTAAAATAAATCCGAGATATCCGAAATAACGCCGAAGTGCATTCTGGGTTCTTCGGTTTTTGGACAAACCATTTAAACGTAAACAACATCTCCTAGCAACCCGATCACTGTAAACATGGCCGACTTTTTACAATGTAAATATTGGCACCCAGAATTAAAATCTGACCGGAATTTAACGATTCAATGTTTAGGGAGAAGCCGTTTGGCTAAACGAATGAGCAAGTCATTTAAGACAATTTAAACGACGGTAGGTGTCAATAAAGTCGTAGAAAATATTTTTATTCAAATTTTAACAGTATGTTATTTATGTGACGCCGACTATACAGAGTGATTGAAGTTATATTAGATAAAAAAAATCCTTGAATTATGCAAATAATGAATTTACTTCTTCTACAAAGTCTGAGAAATCATATATAAAAAGATTGAACACTAGTAGTGCCCTTTGTGAATGTTAATATGATGTTGGGGTCACAGCTAAACATTCATAAACCTGCGTGTTTTACCAATCAACATCATATTTTATCTGTGACTAATTTTGTAAAGTTTTTGCTTTATACCATAATGATACAGTCTATCAATAAATAGACTGTTAACATTTTTCCCCTGCTGAATTAGTATTTTTTTTTTATGAAGTTGCAATATTGTTTATATTTAGAGAATAGCGGTTGTTTGTTAGGAGGAAATAATCCATCCATTCATTGTATTATGTAAATACTTCTCCTTATTTTATACTTTGTAATAAAAATGAGAAAAATAAAATTCTTAAAACTATCTTTGTTCTTCATTCATTTTTACCAGTGTCACAACTGGTGAAAGCAGGTCTGGAAGCTGCTTGATTCTACCTGTCTGTAATACGTGAGGATTAATTTTATAATCTGTAATACCTGTGGATTAACTATATAATCTGTAATACGTGGGGAATTAACTACATAATATGTAATACGTGATGATTAACTATATAATCTGTAATAGGTGAGGATTAACTATATAATCTGTAATACGTGGGGAATTAACTACATAATCTGTAATACGTGGGGAATTAACTACATAATCTGTAATAGGTGAGGATTAACTATATAATCTGTAATAGGTGAGGATTAACTATATAATCTGTAACTCAACAAACATAGAACCAGTATTATTCAAACTTTGCACAGTGTCTTTAATTATTGAGAAATAGTTAAACATGTTATCCGTATCATTTATTCAAGACTTATCGTGGACAGTACTTTATGTATAAATGAAAGCTTCTATTTTATGATCACAGAAATTAAACTTTATTGTTAAAAAGAGTAATCAAGGGCACCAAGGTTATAGCTGCAATCAAAAGAATGCAATCCAGGGACAAACACCAAACATGGAAACAGACATACACAACAAAGAACATAAAGGAACTAAAATCATACATACAAAATTCAGCAGAAGAGTTCACTTAGCAAAACTGGTATTTACCATGAGGCAAGTCAGGTATAAGGAGTGTGTCAATTTAAAGCACAAAAGCGGGATAAATGCTTATTTCAGCATATAGTGAAACAAAAAATTAGGGTGTGATGTTAGTTTGTTCTTTTGGTTCTGGGATTACTGAAATCTAATAGTTTATTTCAGGAATGTAGGGAAATCAAATCGCTTGTTTTAGTGGTGTAGTGAAATCAAATTGATATATATATTTGACGATTTGAATTCAATATCTTTAGATAGATAGATAGATAGATAGATAGATAGATAGATGGATAGATATTGAATTCAAATCGTTTGTTTAGGGGTACAGTAAAATCAAATAGCTTTTGCCCTGGCTTGGGTATATAAGATTTGACCTGTCTGTCAGTCTGTCTATGTGTCATAGTATGATGTCATCTGGATAGCGTTTTCATTAGTTGATTTATTTTCACAAAGCTTTGGAAAGTTTTTCGTAATAGTAAATGCTTGAAAGGGGTTGATTTTTTTAGACATCTGTCAAGAGGGGCTACTTTAATAATTTGTAAAGACTTGTATAGGAAGTTAGATGAAAATTGGTGAAAATGTTTTTGAGTTATTGTGTGAAGTGTGATCGATAGGCAGACGAAAGGAACGTGCCTAAATCATTAAGTCCTCCCCTAAAAAAAGTGTTCCCCTCCACTGATTTCTACACCAACGGAACGATGGGCAAATAACGGTCTACAATAATACGTACCGTCTATAAAGACAGGTGTATAAAATAACACAGCATACAGATGACAACATACAGCGGTGAGGGACGAATACACGATACAAATACAAAACTTTCAGGAAGCATTGTTGTGTAGAGTATAATCAGGTATGGTTACACCGCATTTCTTATACATATCCCCTTTATAGAACAGTACCTATATGTAAACCAATACAATGTTAGTTCAATATGGCCTTTTTGGTTGTTTATTATTATTATTTTTATTATTTTTGTTTTGTTTTGTTTTGTTTTTTGCAATGGTGTGAAAATACATTCACCAATACTGAATTGAACAGAAATATTAAATGTAGGACTCATAACTCCCACAGAAATTACACTAAAGAAATCTTTTTTTCGACTTAAATTTTAACCATCAGATCGCTTGGAAAATAAGATTTGAGGAAACCTTATGTTGATAGATTTTGTTGAACTGGTCTTTCATTCTAATCTCTCGAGTGAAATAATAACTGAACTAGATAGGTATTCACAACCAAGATTAATTTCAATAACAACATTACAGTGATCTTACTTCAACTATTGTATTCCTTTGTTGTTAATCTGCTGAACAATATAAAGGATTGACAAAGCTATTGGGACATTTAAGCTGACCAATTGCTATTGAAAGTTTTGATGAGAATTCACATGTGAAATTTTTCATAACCAGCTCCTGGTTATTTAAATCTGAAGCAGCTACCTGGAATGTCCTGGATAATTCTATTATCATTGATTCAACTATGATGAATAACATTGTGTTCTGTATTTTGAAGACAAAATGAAAAAAAACCCGATATTTTGTACAGTATACTAAAGTTATTTATCAACTAAACGACAGATGTCTTCCATGTCATAATAAAAGTTAATGTTTATTACGTCCTTCATAAATTTGGAGTCCTTCTAAGGTACCGTTTTAATGAAAAGTGTATGTAGTTGAGAAACAAGTGCTATATAGTTTGAATTTCACTGAATTTCATTGGAATTATATATTTTTTTAATCGTGCTATGATTTTCAGGTGTAAAGTTTATTGCTAATAAAATGTGAATGATTTCCATTATAAAATTGTTAGGGATTAACTGCACTGAATTTCATAGTTTGGGATTCCGTACCATGATAATATATTTACCTGTACTAGGGTTCTCTATGCATATATTTTGAATAAAAATCTAGTACACGATGGAGTCAAATTTGAGACAGGATAATTTAAATAAATTGTAGCATAAACTTCAAGTCATTGTTCGTTGCATGAAAATGTTTATTATTTTTTTATTTCTATAACAAGCCATTTCATATTTGAAAAATCAATTTGGGACTCATAAGTTTAAAGCTTTATTCTTGGAGAAATATTTAAAAAAAAAATTCCAAACCATAAGTTTTCCACATAAGTATAAGCTGACATTTTTCATCTCGATGGAGTTGTTGTCTATTTGATATATTCACCATATTCATTCTCGTTATATTCATAACACTGTTTATCCCTGTGGGGCTGTTGTCTGTTTGACATATTCATTATATCCATTCTCTTTATATTCAAGACATTTCTCATCACGGTAGGGTTGTTGTCTATTTTACATATTTACCATAGCCACTATATATGCTAGACACGTACATAGACAAAAATTAACATGTTTCATATACTATAATTAAAGAACAATAATTGCAAGTACAAAAAGCGCATATCCTAAAAAAATGTGACTAATATTCATAAGCTGATCACATGCTATGTCGGATGAGAGACATAGGCTGTTGACTGCTTTACATCTGTCTAGGCAAATTCTCACGAGTGAGTTGCTTCCTATTCATCAACTATTACAATATCAACTGGTCAGTTTTAATCACAAATAGCTAACGAAAGAGTGTCATGGTTATAGGAAAATTACTCTAAGTCACCACTCTCACTGAAGGAGCAACAATATACTAAAGAATTTAATTTTGAAATCTAATAAACACCTTTGGTAAAGCAATCTTATTTATCATGGTAGATGTATTTCTAATCCCAAAACCATTAAGCTCGAAGAAGCATATACAGTGACAGCTCATTTTGGTTATATGAGTAAACTTTTGATTCAACAGACCTGTTATGTTTTTGTTTACAAGCAATAGGCTCTAGGTAACCTGAAATATCCGGGCTTATACCTTTTGCATTGCTACTTTATCGTAACCAAGTTTGGACCATTGCAATTGTTTTTAACCTTTGTTTGGATATTGCCAATTGTTATATTATTTTGATTATTTTAGTTGGATATTGCCTAAAGTTTGTTAATGCTAAGGAGTCCTCTCAACTATTTTGTTGTTTCTTTTTATAATGATGAAATATTCACTACTAACACAAGAATACTTTTTAATCTTCTTGGACAATAAAATATGACACTTATTTCCTTATCATACTATAAGGGAAGGTCTAAAATATGACCAGCCATTTTACATAAGAAACATTTTAGTTTTATTTTAAATTTAGTTTGTCACATTTTAGTTTGTAAAGTATTCATTGATTTTACATGCACCATACTACGACTTTGAACTTACGTGGAATGGAAGAAATCATATTTTGTACTCCTTATTTACTTTTTTGTTGTATCCCATGAACCTTGAAAACTATAGAAACGTAGTAAACATTTCCACATCAGCAGCTTCATTAATTGTTAAGTTTTTTTTATTGTTATTGACTGTACATATATTTTAAGATATGATATTAATATTTTGCTTAGATGTTGTTAGCTTTGATAAAAATCATGTTTCTTTGCTTGAAAATTGCATAGATAAAAATGACGCTGTATTGAGAACTACCTGTAGTTTAAATCATTTTCGAACAACAGAACATGTTTCTCTGAGTCTCGTATTTTCTATTGTTCAAAGTTTCCATCATAAATTTCGAAGCACATGTTTGTTTTCCTATGCAACTATGTTTTTGTTTAAGCATGAAATTTATACCAATTATAAGGTCATCCAAACATATCAAAGGTATTGTTTATAGAAAATACATAAGAAGTGTTTGAAGAAAATACATGTTTCTTGTCAGATAACTGCTATTGAATATAAGCATAGTAATGTAAAACAGTGGAATGGTCGTTAATCGTAAAATGTTACCTGCTACTAAACTTTTATCAAATTTATAGTTGCAAACGTTTTATAGTAGTAAAAAGCGGTTTTTTTTACATTTGTATAATATTGTTCAAAAATCTCGTGATTGGCAAATGAACACTTTTTTTATGCATTTAGCATAAATTTTACACCATTATTTAAATAAGATGAAATTCATAATTAGATGAAGGTCAATCGTGCCATTAAATATCAACTATTTAACATTTAATTTAGTAAAGGAAAATAGAACTAGTGTAGACACGAAATACCACCTCGAGATTGAGGACTTAAAAGCTTAACCACCTGATTTTTTTGCGAAAACTTTCCATTCAAATATGGTCCTTCTGGCCACGTCGTTACTGGAGATTTAATCATCATCGGAAACGAATCTCTGCGTAATATCCTTTCTAAAGATCCCAAGTACCATGAACCACGCTCCATAAATTGGAATTATAACTTTAAATTTCTTATGGATGCCGTCAACGACTATGAAGACAATTGATAAAACGAGAACAAGAAGACATTGGTTCTCTGTCAGAGTGGTTTAAGGCCGTCAGGTCTTTAATTTTGAAACGAACGATAGTTTTAAGTAGGTCAATGAGTGCCAAAACTACATCAGTTTTTAAAGACCCCGATGTAGTAAAAACATTGTCTACTATACATGACAAATATTTTGTCGTGTCAGCAGTCAAAGCCCAAACAACATTGTTTTTGTCTGCAAAACGTTTTACATCAAATGTTTATTTATTATCAGACGTAGACGTAGAAATAATAAGTGATAAGACCTATACTGCTACCACACTCTCCAAAGAAGAGATTGTGGAAAACCATAAATCTGTGCTATCCTCTTTTGGTCTCTCTACCAAGGACGATGATTATGATTTACCATTTACGTACTGGATTCTTAAACTCCACAAGAATCCATACAAAAAACCATAAATCTGTACTATCCTCTTTTGGTCTGTCTACCAATGACGATGATTGTGATTTACCGTCTATGTACTGGATTTCTAAACTCCACAAGAATCCATACAAACAACGTTTAATAGCTTAATCTGCAAAATGTACCACCAAACCTCTTTCAAAACTTTTAACTTCTATATTCACAACGGTCAAGGAGAGTCTGCAGTCCTAACACTTGTTACTCCCGTATTGGTATTAATTCAATGTGGATCCTGAAAAATTCAAAAAATCTTTTGGAGAGAATCAGTTCAAGACTATTATCTGAATATAATAGCATTAAGACCTATGATTTTTCAACACTGTATACTTCTATTTCCC
Source organism: Perna viridis (assembly GCA_037379345.1). Classification (NCBI taxonomy): domain Eukaryota; kingdom Metazoa; phylum Mollusca; class Bivalvia; order Mytilida; family Mytilidae; genus Perna; species Perna viridis. The sequence continues at coordinate 5,562,394 of CM074520.1, forward strand.
ATATTCAGTTAAAATTCCAACTTAAAAACATTATACATCGTTGTTTTTCCACAAAAAATGCTACACCTAGATACAAATATATAGTTGTTGGTAGAGATTCCTCATACTTTGTAAGAAATAATTCCAAATCATCTTCCGAATATACAGAGGAAGATGTTTATAAAATGCTGGAATTTTTAATCGACAACATTGTCCAGTGTGGTGGACGTGTTTTTCAACAAACGGTCGGCATTCCAATCGGGAAAAAATGTGCTCCTTTACTTGTTGACCTATTCCTTCACTCTTATGAGGCTGACTTTATAGCTGATTTGATCGGAAAGAAAGAATATCGTTCGGCTAGATCCTTTAAATTCAGTTTCCGCTATATAGATGACGTATTATCTTTAAACAACCTTAATTTCGGGGATTTGATACATCGCATCTACCCAAAAGAACTTAAGATAAAGGGTACTACAGACACTGTAAGGTCAGCCTCATATCTTGACCTACACTGAGAAATCGATGGTAAAGGAAAACTATTGACCAAACTTTACGACAAACGTGATGACTTTTCATTCGGAATTGTCAACTTTCCTTTCATCTTTGGCAACATCCCTTCAGCACCTGCGTATGGAGTGTTCATAATACATATTTCGGTATGACTTTGGTTGCGTCTTTATTGTATTGTACGATGTAAAATCAGCCCCGTATGGGATGAATTTGGATTGATATAACATATGAAGAGGACATGACATTTTATAGGTTTAAACTGGTCTGGAGCTTACATGTCAGTTTGCTGCGTATGGAGTGTTCATATCACAACTCATACGTTATGCCTGAGCTTGAACTACGCAGAATTTTTGTTTCACGCTAGAACGCTATAAAATAGGCTTGTGGAACAGGGTTATGTTGCTACAAGAATCATCACTACAGAAGTTTTATGGGTCGTCATCATGAACTCGTGGATCGTTATGGTGTATCCATCTGCACCATGAAAACTGATTTATTCAACGGGTCATAGTTTTCCTTTCCTCGTTTGTCTACCCCGGACTTGACTTTTTATGAGTAACTCGGAGGGTGTTTCAAGAAAAGCAGAGGACGCTTACACTACCGGTGCACCTGGTCCATGCTCCCAGTTTTAGTGGAGTCCGAGTTGCTCATTTGCTTTTGTTACTTCGTATGTATGATTTTAGTTCCTTTATGTACTTTGTTGTGTGTGTCTGTTTTCCATGTCTGGTCTTTGTCCCTAAATTACATTCTTTTGATTACCGTTATAACCTTGGTTCCCTTGATTACTCTTATCGCCAAATTGAGAGGTATATGGCTATTCATTCGAAGGAGGCGTCACATCTACTTACGATAAAAACATACATAAGAATGACCTCTTACATAGATGATCACCAGAAGAGGAATAACAACTACAGTAGATTTACACCAACTTCAATATTCGATCCACTTTGACCCATAGCACAAATTATCCTAAAAGGTAAAATAATACTACAAAATTTTAACATACAGACAATGAAATGGGATAATCCAATTCCAAGAGAAATCGAAAATAAATGTAAGAGGTGGGTTCAGCATCTACCCGAAATAGAAAATATCTTTATACAAATATGCTGAAACGCATGACGTATAGTCGAAATTAGACTGACATCCCTTTAAGAAATAACAATATCTAGATTAGACTTGTTTTGCGTCGTATTTGCTAGTAGACGTCTTCATTTATCTAAAAGAGGAACCTGAAATTCAAACGACAAAGAGAAATTAAAACAAGTAATTGTGAACAACTCACCAGCTGGTTAAAAACTGCAGAACACTAAAATGTGATACAAATTGACAGATCCAAATGTTAGAAAACCAGAAAAATGTGCGGTACAACAGTCTCACATAAACTTCCCAGCTATGCCCTGTAAAATTACCGTGTTCTCATGACGTAACTACATTACTAATAAGGGCATTTAAAAGAATGGACGTGCAGGAATGGCCCAATTACTTGCATACGCAAACAATATTGGCTACTAAAAGGACCATTGCCGCCCGCAAAGAAAATGCCTGACAAACCACCGTTCATCTTTACGTGTTGATTGGTTTGGACCCGTAAAAATTAAAAAGCTGATGTTCTGTTCTTAAAAAATATTGTTTCTTGTTTCCCTGCCTTACCTCAAGTAAAGTCAACAAGTTGTTTTGGTCTACAGCTTACATTGCTTTCATATTGTGAATTGAAATGTGTGCTGTGAGATAAAAACACCCAACACTAAGTGTCCAGATACAACATACATTGATATTGGCTGATTCAAACTAATGTATCTCTAATTCAGACTGATATTTCGCTCTTAATAAAGTCTCACTGCGCACATTATAAATTGAAAAGAATGACCGCAGAATGAAATAATAAGGTTAACTGAAATGCCAGAGCTTCAAATAATATAATACATCATTTATATCTAGTTGAGAGAGACAAAACTTCATTATAGAATACAATATTATCAGGATTATTCACATTTTGGTCTTTGTTTCGTTGTTACTGAACGTAAACCAACGACAGATATGGCTAATTGTTCCTTTGTTTTATTTTTTATCATCGTAACAACTTCTAAGGGAGTATGTATTAATGAAAATATATCTGTAAATTTAAATCCTATATCACATTTTTACGTAAGCTATTCAATACTGGAAGGAAGCGATATTGGAATATCTCGTACCTGGGATTTAGCAGGCGATGACTATGATACAAATATTAAGTCCCTAGAACTGTCGACAATGGGTGGCAATTGCAGTCTTTACTTATTTTCATTGAATTATTCAGACGGAGAATATGAATGTAGCCATATCATTGAAAATGTCATTTGGAATAAGTCCTCAGACTTTATTGATGTTAAGTATGTTAGTGATGCAGTGATTCCATATTTTTCTGGCATTCAAATTTATTTCATCGGTGAACTACATAAATATTGTTCTAACAAAATGGAAACTTATCTAGGAAAACTAAAACACAAATTGTCAAAGATGAACTTTTCTAACTTCTTTGCCCAGAATAATATTTGCAAAGGAGGACTGTCCTTTATCCAAGAAAACAATATAGAGCTATCTTTTGACGGTGGCGGTGAATATTATGAGGTCTACTTTACGCAAATGTATTATTCAACTCACAAAAATAGCAGGGCGTTTATCAAGTTCAATACTAAAAATTGTAGAAAAGTTTTGATTGATTTTCTTAAAGCAGAAAATATTACCTCTGATAAGTTTGGATGGTTTAGATATAAATCTAACGCTAAAAACATTAACACGAAAGCATCTATACAAACATGTGCTTCATATCATTATACAGGTCGCTGGCAAGTTCATTGTGGTTGGGTAGTTAATTCTTGGATAATCAAGATACAGCTATTTCTTACCATTATTATTGTAACATTGAACTTGTTTATGGTTCATATATTTCTACAATTTAAGAACCCTAAACCTGTGATACTTTTACTGTCAGCTTTAGCTATCTCCGATTCATGTACTGCTATATTCATTACTATGACATCTTATATAGAAATAAATAATACGCAATTTGAAGTTGACATCGGAAAAGTAGGATATGTTTTACTTGAAAATTTACGAATAGAGTACGTCTTTGCATTTGTGAGGGTTTTCCATCTGAATTCTGTTTGTATCACATGTGGATTGTGTTTGCAGAAACTACTTATGATAACATTTCCAGTTTGGAGCAAGATATACCTGACAAGAAGATTTGGATATGGAATGATTTTATCATCTCTTATGATATCGGTTTGTTTTGTATGGCCCCAAGTATTGTTGAACGTACTTTATTTGTCAAATTGTGATGGACTTTTCTGCTATGACGACTTAACATCCAACTTCACAGACATAGTCTATCTAGTACTTACACTTCTAATAGTTTTCAGTACAGTGGTTATGTGTTTAAAATTGGCAATTTTAAGGAAGAAAGGGCAACACAGCTCTGTCTCAAATACAGAGAAAAAAATTAAAAAGTCCATTATTATAGTGATTTGTATATGTGTCATATTTTTATGCTCAGAAGCAATGAACGTTATGTTGGAATTACGTTTTGGACAAATTTTCAAATCACATGTGACATTTTCATTTTCGTCAATCGTACATGAATTTGCCAGTATCTCTTTAATGATTGGATTTTTAGCAAACTTTTTCATCTATGTTATAATGTGTCAAGAGATTAGAAGGATGGTTGTTAATAATTTGAGAAGTAGGAGCTTCAAATGTTTCACTGCAAGTAAATGCAAAACTGATTGTCAATGTCAGAGCCATCGGTGATTCAGCACAGTGGAATTCTTCAATCTTTAACTACTTTTTCTTCTAAGAATTAGGCAAAATGTGTATAAGATTTGGCAAATGAAGAATAAAAACGCAGATATTTTATTGCATTATCCCTCATATCCTCCAGAAAAAAAACATTCAAAATGTGTGTTAACTTTGCCTTTTTGAAATACTGATAGATCCAATTTAGTTAAAATGCAAAATGGAGAAAAGGTGGAAAAATTTTACTGCAATTTTTTCCCCTGTATAATCAGTAAAAAAAACACATATCTATGACACAGATGTTTCGGGATAAATTGGAATACTTTTTCGGTTGTTTTCTAGATGTATTGAATATTTTAGTGATAAAAAATCAAATTGAGATCAATGATGTGCCAGCCATTGCATTATTCAGAATGGAACTTAATTCAATTTTATTTCTACTTATTTCACATCTGTGTGTCAATATCTCAAACATGCAAAATTTACAAACATTTTGATTGTATTGTTGCATTTACAAAATGACAAAAAAAATAAATTCGAACAATTTGTTGCCAAAATTATACCAGTAACAAGACATCAAAATTCTTCAATTTGACTGCGTGTCTCTACAAACATCTGGAAATAAATAATTATTTTTCCTAAAATATTTTCATTTTACATCATACAATGCTTCCCATGCATTCATCATAATCCGTTGATCTGAGTTAAGGAATGGTTGCATTTTTGGTATATAATATCCATTACACGGAGTATTCTTCTCTGTCACCTTGCAAAATTATACGGCAACATACATTTTCAGTTAACTACTAGCGTCCAAATGGTATAAAAGTAATACGTTGAAAATATTTCAAATGATTTTTTTACATGGACATCTGTTTGGTAAAATAACAAATATGAATGTAAAATGCTCTAATCAAAGGGATAATTAGCGGAAAAATTTTTTTAAGGGGGAAAATTGTAGGAACATATTCTGTATAAACGTAATGGGAGTTTTAGTTTTTTTAATATTACTATTTTCTTTTTTAAATATGACATAATGTCAATTAATTGTTCTTTACATTAATTTATCTACAAGTTTTTGAAAGTATGTGAAAAAGTTAAATTCCCTTCAGAATCTATATCAAATGTTGAAAAATTGCCTTTTTTAATGCTCAATTATCTCGAAATGAAATTCGGTGACCTAGGTTTTTTTACATTAGAATTCTGAAGTATGTTCATTCAAGGTCATCCTTAAGTTAAAAAAATCATCTACCGGAAAATCAGAAATATTAGGAATGATCTACCTTAAAGGAATCAGGAACGATGGACAAGTAGACATCTGACAGATAGACGGAAAAGGTGTATAAAATTAAATATACAACGTGTTATTATTATAACAGCTTCAATTCATGTGTAATCATATGTAAATCTGCATAGAATGTTTTCTGTCAATTAATCAAATACATCATATGTTAAGTGTATCTTCCTCTTTTAGTGCGAATTAAAGTAAACTTAGTCGTTGTATGTTATGTTTATTGCTTTTAGTTCTACTCAAAGTGGTGAGTTCTTTAATTGAAAGTCCTAAGGACTTGCGGAAATTGTACATTCAGGATAATCCATAGTGTAGATAACAAAACAAACCAAAACAAACGAAATAAAACAAAACAAAAACACGCATATACAACAAAAGTAAAAATGCAATCCGGACTCCACTAAACACAAGGAACATGGAACAGGTACACAGAAAGAAAAAAAAGGATTTATGGATGACCAGCTAGCATTTTCTGACTGCGAACAGAAAGAAATCTGCGGTTGTTATAACTTTTATAAGGCCTTTACTTTCCACTTTTAATGTTGGTCAAAAGTAATCTGAAACAACTTACAAGGACAACATAAAATTCACTCAATTTAACATCCAATTCTATCCATGAAATAACTCAACACACACCATATAAACAAAATGAGATATCTGCTTAAACAATGCTCGAAGTTACGGAATGCTAGCTAATGATATATTAACAATACCATCAACACTATCGGCATTAAAAATGATCGAGCGGACTGGATTTTGGAGTAGTAATGTCAAATACTAAATAGGCAATATTCAATGTACCGCGATATCCAAAATGACACAGATTTTACATATGGGCGAATTTACGAGTCGAATATATCGTTTTGCAACAAAAATGGTTAAAACCATAGACCATTAATTAAAAAGCATATATTTACGTATTAATCTAATAAGAGCGGTTAAATAACTGTGCTTTATAGTGGTTCTACGTACTATGTACTATGGTTCCGTAAAATAACTGGATGAAAAATACCATTTTTAATCCAGAACTGCCAAATCCTATTAATTTTTTAAGGTTTTAATGACTTAGTAAAAGATTTAAGAAGTTTGTGATTTCGACACCCGTGGTGCTTTTTGTGATGAATATGTACGTTGCGTTTATTTCACTGGCACTTTCTTACAAATACGAGTAAGACGGACTGGTTGTAGAACGAACATCGCCAACTATGAATAGAAAATTTATACCAGTAATAGAAAAATCAAATACCTGTTGTCATAAACTTTAGTTTGAAGGCTGACGTTTTCTAGTGAGCAACGACTGCCAAGGCTACATCAGTTTTCAAACACCCCGATGTAGCAAAAAATTGTCTACTTTACATGACAAATATGTTGTCGTACCAGCAGACAAAGCCCAAACAACATTGTTGTTGTCTGCAAAACGTTTTACATCCAATGTTTATTATCAGAGGTAGACGAAGAAATAATAGCAGTGATAAGATCTATAATGCTACCACACTCTGCAAAGAAGAGATTGTGGAAAACCATAAATCTGTGCTATCCTCTTTTGGTCTCTCTACCTACGATTATTGTGATTTACCATTGATGTACTGGATTCTTAAACTCCACAAGAATCCATACAAACAACGTTTCATAGCTGGATCTGCAAAATATACCACCAAACCTCTTTCAAAACTTTTAACGTCTGTACTCACAACTGTCAAAGAGGGTCTGCAGTCCTACCACAAAACTTGTTACTCACGTAGTGGTATTAATTCAATGTGGATCCTGAGAAAGTCGAAAGATCTTTTGGAAACAATTAGTTCAAGACTATTATCTGAATATATAACATTAAAACCTATTATTTTCAACATTGTATACTTCTATTCCCCATACTCAGTTAAAATCCCGGCTTAAAAACATTATACATCGTTGTTTTTTTTAAAAAAAGATGGTACACCTAGATACAAATATATAGTTCTTGGTAGAGATTCCTCATACTTTGTAAGAAATAATATCAAACCATCTTCCAAATATACAGAGGAAGATGTTTACAAAATGCTGGAATTTTTAATCGACAACATTTTTCAACAAACGGTCGGCATTCCAATGGGAACAAATTGTGCTCCTTTACTTGCTGACCTATTCCTTCACTCTTATGAGGCTGACTTTATAGCTGATATGATCAGAGAGAAAGAATATCATTTGGCTAGATCCTTCAATCTCTGTTTCCGCTATATAGATGACGTATTATCTTTAAACAATCCTAATTTCGGGGATTTGATACATCGCATCTACCCAAAAGAACTTAAGATAAAGGGTACTACAGACACTGTAAGGTCAGCCTCATATCTTGACCTACACTGAGAAATCGATGGTAAAGGAAAACTATTGACCAAACTTTACGACAAATGTGATGACTTTTCATTCAGAATTGTCAACTTTCCTTTCATCTTTGGCAACATCCCTTCAGCACCTGCGTATGGAGTGTTCATATCACATATTTCGGTATGACTTTGGTTGCGTCCTTATTGTATTGTACGATGTAAAATCAGCCCCGTATGGGAAGAATTTGGATTGATATAACATATGAAGAGGACATGACATTTTATAGGTTTAAACTGGTCTGGAGCTGACATGACACTTTGCTGCGTATGGAGTGTTCATATCACAACTCATACGTTATGCCTGAGCTTGCCGAAACTACGCAGAATTTTTATCTCACGCTAGAACTCTAACAAATAGGCTTTTGGAACAGGGTTATGTTGCTACAAGATTGAAGTAATCACTGCAGAAGTTTTATGGTCGTCATCATTAACTCGTGGATCGTTATGGTGTATCCATATGCACCATGAAAACTGATTTATTCAACGGGTCATAGTTTTCCTTTCCTCGTTTGTCTACCCCGCACTTGACTATTTATGAGCAAATCGGCGGGTGTTTCTAGAAAAGCAGAGGACGCTTACCCTACCGGTGCACCTGGTCAATGCTCCCAGTTTTTAGTGGAGTCCGAGTTGCTCATTTGCTTTTGTTACTTTGTATGTATGATTTTAGTTACTTTATGTTGTTTGTTGTGTATGTCTGTTTTCCATGTCTGGTCTTTGTCCCTGGATTGCATTCGTTTGATTGTGTTATGTTGTCGATAAAAAATTTCAGCATTTTGAAAACATCTTTTACATATTTGGAAGACGATTCGTTTTTTTTCTTATAAAGTATGGGTAATCTCTGCTAAGTTCTACATATCTGTGTCTTAGTGTACCGTCTTTTTTGAAGTTACATCGATGTATAATTTTGTAGAGTCAGAATTTTAATTGAGTAGGGGAATAGGAGTATAAAGAGTTGAAAAATCATAGAATTTAAGGCTATTGTGCAGAGTTAGATTTCCATTGGATACGATTGGTACTTTTATGATATGAAATGATAGAAATAAGTTGAAATAAGTTGCATTTTTTTCTAAAGCACGTCATCTTATTAGAAGGGAGATGACAAAAAATAGCGGTTCAATTTATTGATAGCAAGTTTATTTTATAAACATATGAATAAGCATTTACCACCATGCCCTTAAATCTTCCATTTCAGTGCAAAACGATAGAATTATTATATTAAGTACTAATACATATTAATCTCAGACACTGCCAATAGTAGCAATGATTCAGAATGCAGAAAAAAAAACACCATTGAAGGTGCTTCCTTAATCTGCATATGCTATATTTTAATTAGTTATAGTCCTTTATGCATTTTGTATGAAGTGCCAATTTTATCTACAATCTACAAAAATGTGCAACAACAGAATGAAAGACAAAGATTGTGGTTTCTAAATAAAATAAGAATTAAAGGATAATTTAGTGTTGATTCTTTCGTTTTTTTGTTTTTTTGTTTTTTGTTTTGTTTTGTTTTTTGTTTTTGTTTTTGTTGTTTTGTTTTTTCTTTTTTGTTTTTTTTTGGGGGGTGTGTGCATCGGTCCCCACCGTCTGATATTTATAACGATTGCAAATATTTTGTGAATGATAAGGTACATTATACCATGACATACATGATATCATAACCCATGACAAAGCAGGTAATTTTTTGACACCGCTGACATTTGATAATCGAGGATTTCATCGAATTTGATATTTATGTCAAAATATTATTATTCTTAAAAATATTAATTTTTGATATTATCAATTATATGGTCAAATTAAATAATGCCATTATATAAATATCACATCAGAATAACTTTTTTTCATTGTTTAAAGATTTTGACATATTTATCCGATTTTACAAAAAAAAAATTAAAATTTTTTATTGATAAAAAACCATTGTATTTTTCGAAAGCAAGGAAGTAGATTTTGTTTGTAATCCTAAGAAAGGTTACTTGTAGAAGTTAAGTACTAAAGTATGTAAATATCTATTTCAACAACAATACCTGATATCACAGAGATATATAACACCATCTGCAGAATCAGAGTTTGATTCAAACTAATTTAAGCCCAAACCACAAACCATTTCCAAACTGCAACTTATCAACAAAGTCAGCACCATTTCGATTTAAGGTGATGCTAAATATCTCTATTCTTAATAAGATAATCACAAATTTTGGCCTTAGTGAACTCAAATACTACACATGTATGAATAACCGATATTGAAACTAAAGAAAATTGTTAGCTTTCTTGTTGCAATCTTCATTTCTGATAAAAAAAAATGACAATAAAAATAAATTTTAACTTATTTTAAATTGATATTTTTAATTCAGGTACTACTCAGTTGTGAGAGTAAAACAAATATGTATAGAATAAATAACAACAAAAAAACAGAAATAAACTCTGCATTCTAATCACATAGAATATATCACAGTCGAGCATAGTTAAACATCAAGCAGGATGGAATGTTTCAGCAGTAGAGTCAAATCACAAATCAAGCAGGACGTATGTTTCTGTCACCTGAACATCATAATAATATCCTTTATAATAGAATGTTCGTTCAACCATACAGTCAAAGGTAAGGCTGGGTGGATTGTTTTCATAATATTACAATAGTTTTAACAGTAATAATATCAATACCAAATTCAATCAGTTTCTAATTCATTCAACTTGTGTTCAGCATTCGCTTCATTTTAGCTAGGCTTTAGGACAAACTGGATAAAAATTTACTGAGACGGGCAAATAATAAAATTCATTTCTAATATAATCATAATCAGTAAAAGCAAACTTTTCGATATTTTGATTGCGAATTATAAATATCTGAGTCTTTAAGACGAAATTTTTGTTCCACTTATGCAGCCATTTCTTCCATGCGACTCTGGATCTCTATAGCATGTCTATAGTCCTCTATTGCCTGTTTCTGGTTGCCAAGCTTTCCTCTGTAGGAATTAGATACTTGACTATAGCTTTTAGATTACTTTATCCATCATTCGTATTGAAAATATTGATTATTGTCAATGTCAATTTAATATACTACATCGTATATTCCTTTTATTAGATGAATCGTAAAACGTACAATGTACTATGACTGTACATACTGTGTTAAATGTGTTATTCATGTGCAAAAGAACCGATGAAATAGTACACACACGCATTACTCAATTATAAAGACTGATTCCACAAATTCTCAACTGTCTAAAAGTTTGGATAGCAAACTCGATTTTACCTAGTTGAAGCGGATTCGTGAAATAAATTGGCATGATGTTTTACATGACTGTACAAGGAGTTAGAAAAGAACTTTGTTTCCTTTGAAAATTCAGAAAATGTACCAAGTTTTTTTTTTTGTTTTTTTTTTTTGGAAAGATTATGTGACCGTTTTGAACAATTTTAATCAATTCATCTAGACTGCTTAGATTTATCCAGATCAAGGCGGATTGAAACAGCTAGAATCGATTTACGATATCTGTAAACGACGCTTCGATTAGTTTTTGGATAGAAAATCTCAATGGATGACTGACAAAAGTGGCTCCTAATGACACAAGAAATTGTCCAAATAGAAGTAACACTAGGACTTAAAGTGAAATTGACGTTTGGCATTTGACGTTCGAGGTTTTAGGCAGGTCAACAGAAGAAACACTGAGATGAAGTACGAGAACACAACCGGACGTTCACCAACTAGTGGCACTGATGTAGCTTTCCAGCAACTGGCGTCCATAATTTCAGAAGGGTTTGACCTACCTTCACCAGAACTTTTGACACTCGATGAATTACAATATGATTATTAAATTTACAAATACATAGAGTAGAGAACAAACGTGTCTGTCCGTACAAAATGGTAAATGATAACGTAGAGAAGGTTTATGCAAGAGAAGTAAAGATTGTACAAGTATTTCATGTTGCATCTGTGGTATCTTACCCTATTATAAACGTATACAAACCCGGAAAGTTGAAAATTGAGAGTCGTAGTTCACTGCACAGCAAGATACACGGACGCGTTTTTTGAAGAGCAAACTGTTACAAACCTTGATCTTATGAACAGCTTAGTAAGAGTTCTGGTGAGATTAGACAAGACTGTGTCACAATAGCATCCGATACATATATCAAAGAAATGTTTCTTCGAGTTAGAGAAATCGACGAGAATCAAAATGAATTGAGACTCTTATGGTCGACTGATGAGGACAATGGGTGGCAATTGCAGCATTTACTTATTATCATTGAATCATTCAGACGGAGAATATGAATGTAGCCATATCTTTGAAAATGTAATTTGGAATAAGTCCTCAGACTTTATTGATGTTAAGTATGTTAGTGATGCAGTGATTCCATATTTTTCTGGCATTCAAATTTATTTCATCGGTTAACTACATAAATATTGTTCTAACAAAATGGTAACTTATCAAGTTATACTAAAACACAAATTGTCAAAGATGAACTTTTCTAACTTCTTTGCCCAGAATAATATTTGCAAGGGAGGACTGTCCTTTATCCAAGAAAACAATATAGAGCTATCTTTTGACGGTAGCGGTAAATATTATGAGGACTACTTTACGTATATGTATTATTCAACTCACAAAAATAGCAGGGCGTTTATCAAGTTCAATAGTAAAAATTGTAGAAAACTTTTGATTGATTTTCTTAAAGCAGAAAATATTACCGCTAATAAGTTTGGATCCTTTAGATATAAATCTAACGCTAAAAACATTAACACGAAAGCATCTATACAAACATGTGCTTCATATCATTATACAGGTAGCTGGCAAGTTTATTATGATTGGGTAGTTAATTCTTGGATAATCAAGATACAGCTATTTCTTACCATTATTATTGTAACATTGAACTTGTTTATGGTTCATATATTTCTACAATTTAAGAACCCCAAACCTGTGATACTTTTACTGTCAGCTTTAGCTATCTCCGATTCATGTACTGCTATATTCATTACTATAAACTTCTTATATAAAAAGAAATAATACGCAATTTGAAGTTGACATCAGAAAAGTAGAATATGTTTTACTTGAAGATTACCGAAAAGTGTACTTCTTTGCATTTGTGAGGGTTTTTCATCTGAATTCTGTTTGTATCACATGAGGATTGTGTTTGCAGAAACTACTTATGATAACATTTCCAGTTTGGAGCAAGATATACCTTACAAGAAGATTCGGATATGGAATGATTTTATCATCCCTCATGATATCGGTTTGTTTTGTATGGCCCCAGGTATTGTTGAACGTACTTTATTTGTATAATTGTGATGAACTTTTCTGCTATGACGACTTTGAATTCAACTTCACAGACATACTCTAGTCCTTACACTTCTGATAGTTTTCAGTACAATGGTTATGTGTTTGAAATTGGCAATTTTAAGGAAGAAAGGGCAACACAGCTCTGTCTCAAATACAGAGGAAAAAAATAAAAAGTCAATTATTATGGTGATTTGTATATGTGTCATATTTTTATGCTCAGAAGCAATGAACGTTATGTTGGAATTACATTTGGGACAAATTGTCGAATCACATATGGCATTTTCATTTCCGCCAGTTCTAGTTCAATTTGCCAGTATCTCTTTAATGATTGGATTTTTAGCAAACTTTTTCATCTATGTTATAATGTGTAAAGAGATTACAGGGATGGTTGTTAATAATTTGAGAAATAGGAGCTTCAAATTTTTCACTGCAAGTAAATGCAAAACTGTTTGTCAAAGTCAGAGCCATCGGTGATACAGCTCAGTTGAAGTCTTCAATTTCTAAGTACTTTTTCTTCTAAGAATTAGGCAAAATGTGTATAAGGTTTGGCAAATAAAGAAAAAAAAACGCAGATATTTTATTGCATTATCCCTCATATCCTCCAGAAAAAAACATTCAAAATGTGTGTTAACTTTGCCTTTTTTGAGATACTGATAGATCCAATTTAGTTAAAATACAATATGGAAAAAAAGGCGGGAAAATTTTTCCGCACTTTTTTTCCTATATAATCAGTAAAATAAAAACATATCTATGACACAGATGCTTCGGGATAAATTTGAATACTTTTTCGGTTGTTTTCGAGATGTATTGAATATTTTAGTAATATAATATCAAATTGAGATCAATGATGTGCCAGCCATTGCATTATTCTTACACAGAATGGAAATTAATTCAATTTTATTTCTATTTATTTCACATCTGTGTGTCAATATCTCAAACATGCAAAATTTACAAACATTTTGATTGTATTGTTGCATTTACAAAATGACAAACAAAATAAATTCAAACTATTTGTTACCAAAAATTATAACAGTAACAGACATCAAAATTCTTCAATTTGACTGCGTGCCAATACAAACATCTGGAAATAAATTATTTTTCCTAAAATATTTTCTTTTTACATCATACAATGCTTCCCGTGCATTCATCATAATCCGTTGATCTGAGTTAAGGAATGGTTGCATTCATGGTATATAATATCCATTATACGGAGTATTCTTTTTTGTCACCTTGCAAAATTATACGGAAATATACATTTTCAATTAACTACTAGCGTCCAAATGGTATAAAAATAATACGTTGAAAATTAATATTACAAGAAAACAAGTTCGATGACCCCTCCCCCCATTTTCTTTTTTTTTTAAATATGACAGAATGTCAATTAATTGTTCTTTACATTAATTTATAAGAAACCTTATCTACAAGTTTTTGATAGTATGCGAAAAAGTGAAAATTCCCTTCAGAATCTATATCAAATGTTGGAAAATTACCTTTTTAATGCTCAATTATCTCGAAATGAAATTCGGTGACCTATGATTTTTACATTAGAATTCTGATGTACGTTCATACAAGGTCATCCTTAAGTTAAAAAAAATCATCTACCGGAAAACCAAAAATATTAGGAATGATCGACCTTAAAGGAATCAGGAACGATGGACAAGTAGACATCTGACAGATAGATGGAAAAGGTGTATAAAATCAAATATACAACGTGCTATCATCAACAGCTTCAATTCATGTGTAATCATGTGTAAATCTGCATAGAATGTTTTCTGTCAATTAATCAATAAATCATATGTCAAGTGTAGCCTCCCCTTTAGTGTGAATTAAAGTAAACTTAGTCGTTGTATGTCATGTTTATTGCTTAAGTGGTGAGGTCTTTAACTGAAAGTCCTAATGACTTGTGAAAATTGTACATAAAAGATAATACATAGCATATGAAACAAAACAAGACAAAGCAAATAAAACAAACAACAACAAAACAAAACAAAACAAAACAAAAACAAGCAAATACACCACAAGTAAAAATGCAATCCGGACTCCACTAACAACAAGGAACGTGGACCAAGTGCACTAAAAAGGCATACATCCTCTTCTTTTTTTCTGCCGAGTTGTTCATAAAAATGTCACCTCAGAGTACAAAACAAAATGTAAATTATGCCACAGCGAACAAATCGGTTCTCATGTTGCAAACTGATACATCACAATGATACTCGAGTTCTTAATGACGACCATTAAATGTTTGTTGCGATATCTTTAGATTTGTAGCAATATCATCATGTATCAGAAGTCCTGTTGTAGAAAGTATAGCACAGTACAAAAAGTTTGGAAACACTACAGATTAGGATGGAGTGCTAGCTGTAAAAAAAAAAAGAACCGATATAGGTAAACGCAAGAAATTCACCAACAAATACCTGTAGATATCACCTAAAATCTGAAAGGGCTTGATAACAAAAGTAATAAAATGATATGGTTACAGAACGATGGTAATTTTTCAAAATCTACGGAAATAAAAGACACATGAATGACCAGCTAGCATTTTCTGACTACAGAAAGGCGCATGAAATCTGCGGTTATTATAACTTTTATAAGTTCTTTACTATCCACTTTTTGATGTTGAATCTGAAACAACTTACAAGGACACCAAAAAATTCGTTTAATTAAACATTGAATTTTATCCATAAAATAATTCAACAAAAACTGGGTGAGCAATACTATTTAGTAAAGAACTGGCTAGTTCTACAATATTTTTGATTCAAAGTTTTGTAATGGACTTAGTAAAAAATTTAAGAAGTTTGTGATTTCGATACTCGTGGTGCTTTTCTGTGATGAATCTGTACGTTGCGTTCATAAAAGTCTGGCACCTTCTTACAAATACGAGCAAGTCGGACTAGTTGTGAAAAGAAAATACCGAACGACAGTGTTTCAAGAACGTCGCCAACTACGAATAGAAAATTAAAATCGGTAATAGGAAAATCAAATAACAACTGTCATAAACATTAGTATGGAGGCTGCAATTTTCTAGTGTAATCTCTAAATAAAAAAGTCATACGAGTTCTATTATTGGTACACTTAGTCAACTTAAGGTCATTTGGTTTGAAGAATTTTTAATGAGTATAAACATTAACTACGATTCGCAGTAGGGAAACAAATCGGCTATGAGAGGAGCACAATTAATGCCCATTAGATTACCAATAACCTGTATACCGCATTACCAAAACAATAAATGTATCGTCAATTAAAAATATCAAAGCATTTAACTTTTCTAAATTTGTCCGATTACCGTCTTAAACCACAGAAAAATGAATTGTAGTCATTAAAAGAAATGAATTGAGAGCCATAAATATATATACCGAAACATACAAAACAAAGGCAACAGCAAATTTACCGAACATTAATCCGATCCATAATCAAGTGAAGTCCAAAACAAATCCAGGAAAAGAGATATTACACCGCCTGAGAAGCTGGTACCGTAAAGGTTCAGGCATTTCAAACGAAATGGTGGGTCAAATCTAGGTTTTACAGCAAGCCAAAACTCCCTCTTCCATTGTGGCGTGAATATACCGGTGGTGATTAATTAGCATTTGCATACTATTGCGTCATAATCGGTATCAGCACAAAGTACAATCCACAAAAACAACCACCACTCACTCCTTAAGACGAAACCGGTCACTCCTAAATCTAGGACCGACATCTAAACAAGAACCCGGCAAGAGACCCCTCGAGGCATATCCCCGATACCCCTGACCCAGGAGTCTGCCATGCAGACACCCATGGTGCCCAAGGAAACCAGCGCAGCGAACCAATTGTGAAATATAAGCACAATACGCAGGAGACGAAGGCACACTGCCGTACAGAAAAATTTATTATATTTAAATCAAAGTCGTCTCTTCTATCATAAATCTTAGTGCTGAGATGATCCTTGTTTTCAAATTTTAGACAGGTTAAAAAAGATGCAAAACAAGCTGTTTGTTCAGTCTCCTTCATCTCGAGCCCTGGTGGATATACTGTAAGGAACCATTTACCAAATCAAGGACAACACATCACCACCACATCTGCTCGCAAAGCCAAAGGAGTATTCTTTAAATATCCACTCTCCACGAGATTCCGGAGAAACCCAGGAATACAAAAACAAACCGGCCAGGAGAGGAGAACAGCCAATGCCATGTGAAACGCCAACCCATTCGATCCTTTAATAGTAGTTTTCAGCATGACATGGGTTGCGTCATTATTGTATGACTTTTGATGTAAAATCAGCCCCGTATGGGAAGAATTTGGATTGATATAACATACGATGAGGACATATTATAGGTTTAAACTGGTCTTGAACAGACATGTCAGTTTACTGCGCTAGTAGTGCCTTTGACGATATTCGGTATATCTCTGTTATAACCACGGTGACTCCAAATGCTTTTTCTCATCAAAATGTTTTAATTTAGTGACTGTAAAACATTTCAATTTATACAAAAAATATATTATTTATTTGTTTATTGTATTTTATTTTATTTTATTTTATTTTTTTTGAATTGGTAATTTTTATTAATTTTAGTTTATGTGTTAATTTTTTGGTATTAGGTAAAAAGGTAAAAGGGGGCTTCAATAGCGGAATATATATAGCCTAGCTATTACCAAATTTAATAATACTGAGGAAAAGAGTAAAGCAAGTTTTCATTATCAACAGCAGAAGGAATATACCAAACTATATTTGGTAATTATGTAGCCTAGCTGCCCGAGTGGTCTAGGGCGCTAGACTTGTGCAGGCGGTGTTGCCATAGATGTCACAGCGGTAGGAGGTCGAGTCCCGCGGAGGGAACGACTAAAAATTTGCATTGCAAATTTGACAGTTCTAACATCGTTATATATATATATTACTAAGTACAAGATGAAGAGTATATCTTTGTATCTTATAAAAGAATTGTATGTATGCTTAACAAATAACAATAGTAAAGGCGTTTGAGAATCCTATCAATTTGCATATATTTTGTAGATATACTACATAATCGAAAGGAAATTGGAATTCACATTTGGAGCGAAATTCCACATTTTGGACCTCCACACACACACACACACACACACACACACATATATATATATATATATATATATATATATATATATATATATATATATATATATATATATATATATATATATATATATATAAAACGAAAAAATATATAATCAGAGCTATTTTTACTACACCCACCTCATAAAAGGTTATTCTTAGACATGGCCTTACCTTGCTTTGGCTGGCTTAGATTTTACCTGACAATTGGTATGTGATGGAACTGATTAGTATGAACATTTGTTAACCTTAATTTTCCTTCTGCTGTTGATAAGGAAAACTTGCTCTACTCTTTTCCTCAGTTTTAGTAAGTTGATTGTTGCTCAAAACTAAACTATACTAGTATGTCATAATTTCAATATGAAATGTTAGTATAATATTAAAGTATTATCAAAAAATACCAAGATCTGAATACGATTCTTATATTTTGAAGGGATAGAGTAAACAAAAATAAGAGAGACAAAATCATGTTTATATTTAGAAACACATAACAAAATCTAGTGATGCTACAACTGAACGAACATGTCTGATTGAAACAAATGTTCAATGGAAACACCAAAAGTGCAAAGTGACACTAATTATCTGAAGAAATATTTTTCAAGGCTCTAGAAGTCAATAAGCAACTTGTATTTCTTTGATAACTAGCAAAGCTTAAAATTAATAAAGATGTGTTGACAGACGGACGGGCAGATGGTGGTAAGCCATAATGTGTCCATTACAAGATGGACATATAAAAACGTATTCTACTGCTAGAATATGAAGCGTTAAAGTGTCAAACACCTTTGACCAATTGCACAGATGATATTTATCATCATACCTATGTTACCTGAATAACATGCTAAAAGTGCAAAAAATAATAATCTAAAAACGCAATTAACAGATTTGTCCCAAATTAGTACCGATCATAGACCTTTGCATACTTTTACATATATATAATTTTTAAATTTACATTAATATTGAAATACCGAACATTTAATAAATCTACAATTATCATCAGCCTGCTTTCGTTTTTCGAAATAATGGGCAAAAACTGATAAAAATGTAAAAAATGACACTATCAAGAACACTAACTCTAAGAAGGGTCAACAGATTTTCTGAAATTTGTACCAAAAATAGATATCGACATACTGAACATTTCATCCATTTACATTAATCATCAATCAAAAAGCCAAACAGCATACCGATTTAAAATGATAATGAAACCATTCCAAATCAACATCTACTAGTCAGGTATATCTCTTCCCAAATTGAAGATATCATGGTTCTGCAAACACAGTGTATATATTATACAAACAGAAAAAATGAAACACCCTAAACAATGTATACATAACAAAAGATACACATGATTTTATACAGCTGGTACCACGCCAAGCTGAGGTCCGAAATTTTATTTCAATATAAGTCTGTAACTCATAAAAAGTCAAGTCCAGGGTAGACGAAATAGGAAAGGAAAACTATGTCACGTTGAACAAATCGGTTCTCATGGTGCAGATGGATATACCGTAACGATCCACGAGTTCATGATGACGACAATAAAACTTCTATAGTGATAACTTCAATCAAACATAACCCTGTTCTAAAAGCCTAATTGTATGAAGTCTAACGTATTACGAAGAGTCTACGTAGTTACGGCATGCTCTAACAACGTATGGGTTGTGATATGAAAACTTCACAGTGTCTGTAGTATCCTTTATCTCAAGTTCTTTGGGGTAGAAGTGATGTTAGCTAGGATTGTTTAACGATACTAGTCATCTATATAGCGGAAACTGAGATAAAAGGATCTGGCTAAACTATATTTCTTTCTATAGATCAGACCAGCTTCAATGTCAGCCTCATAAGAGTGAAGGAATAAGTCTGCGGGCAGAGGAGCATAATTTGTTTCCATTCCGAATGTCAACCACACTGGACAAATGTGTTGTCGATAAAAAATGCCAACATTTTGAAACATCTTTAGTATACTTGGAAGATGGTTTGAATTTGGAAGTACTACATATCTGTATCTAGGTGTATCGTCTAAGTTGCATTTTTTTCTAAAGCATGTCATCTTATTGGAGGGGAGATGCAAAAAAAATAACTGTTCAATTAATTGATATCATTAAGTTTATTTTATAAACATATGAATAAGCATTTACCACCATACCCTTAAATCTTCCATTTTAGTGCAAAACGATGGAATCTTAATATCAAGTACTAATTCATATTAATCTCAGAGAATGCCAATAGTAGAGATGATTCATGATGCAGAAAAAAAAACACCATTCAAGGTGCTTCTTTAATCTGCATATGCTATATTTTAATTATAGTCCTTTCTTTGTTCATTTTGTATGAAGTGCCAATTTTATCTACAATCCACAAAAATGTGCAACAGAATGAAAGACAAAGATTCTGATTTCTTAATAAGAATTAAAAGTGAATTTGGTGTTGATTCTTTTGTTTTGTTTTTGTGGGTTTTTTGTGCATCAATCACCACTGTCTGATATTTATACAGATTGCAACTATTTTATAAATTTGCCATATTTAAATTTTGTGAATGATGAGGTATATTAAACCACCACATTACATGATATCATAACCCATGACAAAGCAGGAAATGACACGGCTGACATTTGGTAATCGAGGATTTCATCGAATTTGATATTTATGTCAAAAATATTATTATTCTTAAAAATATTAAATTTTAATATTATCAATTACTTTCAAATGTCAAATATAATAATGCTATTATCTTAATGTCACATTGTTTTAAGAATTTGGCATCTGTTACTGATTTTATAAAAGATAATATTTTAAACTTTTGTATTGTTCAAAATACCATTGTATTTTTCACAGGCAATGTAGTGAATTTCGTTTGTAATTAAAAGAAAGGTAACTTGTAGAAATTAAGTGCTAAAGTATGTAAATATCTATTTCAACAACAATACCTGATGTCACAGAGATATGTCACAACATCGGCAGAATCAGAGTTTGATTCAAATAAATTTAAGCCCAAATCACAAAACATTTCCATACCGCAACTTATCAACAAAGTCAGCACCATTTCAAGTTAAAGTGATGCTAAATTACCTCCATTCCTGATAGCATTGAATCTTCATAAGCTGCGGTAATTACAAACTTTGACCTTTCTGGACTCAAATAATACACCTGTATGAATAACTGTACCAATACTGAAACTAAAAATGTTATTAGCTTTCTTGTTGCAATCTTCAATGCTGACAAAAAATGACAATAAAAACAAATTTTAACTTATTTGAAGTTCATATTTTTATTTCAGATACTTATCAGTTGTGACAGTAAAACAAACATGTATAGAATAAATAACAACAAAAACAGAAATAAACTCTGCATTCTAATCACATAGAATATATCACAGTCAATCATAGTCAAACATCAAGCAGGATGGAATGTTTCAGCAGTAGAGTCAAATCACAAATCAAGCAGGACGGTATGTTTCTATCACCTGAACATAATAATAATAATATTCTTTATAATAGAATGTTCGTTCCTCGGGAAGTATCTTTCCACCATACAGTCAATAATAAGACAGGGTGGATTATTTCAGGAGTATTACAATAGTTTTTACTGCAATGAAATCAATAAGAAATTCAATCAGTTTCTAATTAATGAACAGGTCAACTTGTGTTCAGCACTCGGTTCATTTTATCTAGGCTTTACAACATAGCTAAAACGTTAAAAATTGGGGAAAAGTTTACTTCGACTGGCAAATAATATTTACTTCATTCTTGAAAAATTCATTTCTTACAAAAACAGAATCAGTAAAAAACAATGAATAAATGCCAAATATAAATTATAAAGATCTGAGTCTTTGAGATGAAGTTTTTGTTCCACTTATGCAGCCATTTCTTCCATGCGACTCTGGATCTCTATAGCATGTCTATAGTCCTCTATTGCCTGTTTCTGGTTGCCAAGTTTTCCTCTTACATCAGCTCTACGTTTCAGAACTAGTGGATCATCTGGCTTCAGGGAAAGTGCTACATATAAAAATATAACAATTGTAGTCAGAATAGCAGCACATGTTATGAAAAATAAAACATAAATTTATATAAAATAATCTCGTACTAAAAAGCACATGTGCTCATCCCTTATGCTTTGTTCAAAGTCCCTTATAACTGTGAAAAGAAATATTTGAAATCAATAAAGGACCTAAGGTAGCATCTATGATAAAAACCATTGTACTAAAAAAAAATTATTTAAATCTGCTGTAGCAGTTTTAAGAAGACTGGAAAATCCCCCTTTTTATAAATATAGTCTGCTCATTTGGTAAATTTAGAAAAATCAAAAACTAAATCATTAGTTTTAAACAATTCAGTAGAGAATTTTGCTGATTACAGTCTTCTAATTGTTGTTAGAAAACTAGAAAAATAAAAATTATGAGTAATATCTCACAACTTAGAAAAGAAAAATTAAATACAAATTCATGAAGATAGAAAGAAAGGCTACATCCAACAAAGTTTCATAGAAATTTCTGAAATCTTTTTTTTTTAGTTTTTGACAAATGAAATTAAGGACATTGGAAGGAATGGTACACCATAATAGTATGTCCTTTCTTAAAAGACAGGACTATAAAAATTGGAAATAACATTGTAAAAAATGTCAACAAAGTTTCTATGGCAACATCCCTTCACCACCTGCTTATGGAGTTTTCATATAATAAACTAGTGCATTATGCCAGAGCTTGCTGAAACTATGAAGACATTCCTTCTCAGAATTTTCTCTGTCGAGTTGTTATCCTTGGATTACTTTCTTTTGATAACCATTCAAATTCTGGTTCCTTTGATTTCCCTTTTAATAAACAACTATTAAAATGACAGATCTGCATCAGCAAAATCTCAAACTTACCAATACTTTAGGTAGAAGAAGAAATAAAAGTGTCACCAACTGCATCTGGTATTTGTGTATTGAGTAAAACATTTTTATGACTAAATGTTAAAAGAACTTCATTGAATACATGAAATAGTTCACCAACCTTTTGAATAATCTGTTTCTGCCTTATCAAAGTGCCCCATGGATGCATAAAGATTTCCTCTGTTGAAGTAGATATGGGCTGTGTATGGACTAAGTTTTATGGCAGACTTGAAATCTTCTAAGGCACCTTGAGCATCACGTAACATCACCTGAAGTGCAAATCCACTTTTGTCATAGAATAGTGGTCAATATTTGTAAAAGTACGGTGCACAAAATAAAAACTTCAAAAAAAAACTTTCTACAAAAGCTTTACACAATAGTGCCAAAATAAACTGCCAAAATAAATCGTTTACTAAATTAAAAACCCATTAGCTAAAGAACTTCAGAAAAGTCGTGTTCCCAAATTGAAATAGCACAGACAGACAGATTAAATGTATGTAACCATTTATTTGTAAATGGGTATAATAATTGGCCGAAGTTAATCATCCAAGCATCCAAGTTACACATATACCTACCCTTGTAATGGCTCTGTTTAAGAATGCTGATTCATCTTTTTTGTTGAATTCAAGAGCCTTGGTGTAGTACTCATATGCCTGTTAAATAAAAGAAAATGAACATGTTTTTTAAAAAAAGCTTTTAAAGAAATTAAGAAAACAAAATATAGATACTATAAATTTTGTTATACTATACACGTTTCAATGTAACATTTCAATCAAATGTAAATTAATATCACCTGATTCTAGGGCCTCAGGTGTTTCACAGTTACACCTGATTCTAGTGCCTCAGGTGTTTTACAGGTACATCTGATTCTAAGGCCTCAGGTGTTTCACATGTACACCTCAATCTAGGGCCTCAGGTGTTTCACAGGTACACCTCATTCTAGGGCCTCAGGCATTTTACTGGTACACCTAATTCTGGTGCCTCAGGTGTTTTACAGGTACACCTGATTCTGGTGCCTCATGTGTTTCACAGGTAAACCTGATTCTAGGGCCTCAGGTGTTTTACAGGTTCACCTGATTCTAGGACCTCAGGTGTTTCACAGGTACACCTGATTCTAGGGCCTCATGTGTTTCACATGTACACCTGATTCTAGGACCTCAGGTGTTTCACAGGTACACCTCATTCTAGGGCCTCATTTGTTTCACAGGTACACCTCATTCTAGTGCCTCATGTGTTTCACATTTACACCTGATTCTAGGGCCTCAGGTGTTTTACAGGTACACCGGATTCTAGAATCTCAGGTGTTTCACAAGTACACCTGATTCTAGGACCTCAGGTGTTTTACAGGTACATTTGATTCTAGGGCCTCAGGTGTTTCACATGTACACCTGATTCTAGGACCTCAGGTGTTTCACAGGTACATTTGATTCTGGTGCCTCTGGTGTTTCACAGTTACACCTGATTCTAGTGCCTCAGGTGTTTTACAGGTTCACCTGATTCTAGGACCTCAGGTGTTTCACATGTACACCTCATTCTAGGGGCTCAGGTGTTTCACATGTACACCTCATTCTAGGGGCTCAGGTGTTTCACATGTACACCTCATTCTAGGGGCTCAGGTGTTTTACAGGTATGAAAAGTCTAACAGCAGACATGAGCAAAGCTGTATGGTATGAATTAATTCATACAAGTTACATTGAACCTACCTGTCTAAAATGTCTGGTATGGAAATATACATTGGCAGCATTGAAGTAAGCCAGAGAATATGTAGCATCAACCTTTAATGCTTGTTGGTAGTCCCTCATAGCATTTACTGGATCCTTCATAAACTGAAATCACAAGAAATAAAGTGCCATGTTTTATCTGAAGTGTACAATAAGGAATATCATTAAAGTTTTACTAACTACAATAAAACTATCAAGCAATCAGCAAAGAAAATATTCCAAAACTGTTTCACCAATACCATAATAAATTTATTCAACTAAGTTATCTTTAAATTGCAGAGTAAAACTATATACATTTATGTCAGCTGTTATATTTGTATACAGTGCTTGGGATTGATGACACTATGACAGGTCATCACATTTCAAACTGGTACTGTATTGGCATTTTGTACAGAACTATTCATTACTCGAACGTTGTTAGTGTGATAAAGAAAATAACTTATCCTGATGGCACTACAACTAAATTTAACAATCATCAACCAAGAACAAAAAAAGGTCTCAAGTGATTAGAACAGTATTTCCAACACCTCTAAAGAAAGTGTGAAAAACGACTAGAAATAAGCGAATTAAAGGATGATTGCTCAATTGACTTTGAAAAAATGAGGACCTTTATTATCGTGCAACATGAATTACCACTCGGTTTGTCAGAAATTCTACAATCAGAGAGATTAGGACTGTCTAACCTGATTAATGACCCCTCTGTTGGTAAGAAGTTCTGCTGTTGGAGAGACTTTGATAGCAGTATTGATATCTTGGAACGCAGCAAACGTATTACTCATCTGTAGATTTACTATAGCTCTACCCTCTAATGCTGGCTTGAATGCTAAAAAAAAACAAACACTGGTTATGCGAGATAATATTTCAAACCTATGCTACCTTGGCAGAGAGTTTCCACCTAGTTAATATCTCATAAACAATAAAAGGCCCCTCCTACCTATGTGTCACAGATTTTGAAAATAAGCCACAAGTTTTTGTTAATGTTTCATGAATAAGTGTGTCCTTATTTGTGAATTCAATTATTTCTATCATCTTGATTTCAGAATTAAATGGATTCTGAACAGGAAAATAGAATTAATAGTTGAATATATTTGAAAAATCTAAGATCTGAGTCATAGAGTCAACATCTCATCAGTGCTAACTCAATGTCTTTACTTCAATGGAATGGGTCAAAATCTCAAGAGTTCTAAATAAATGTTTTACGTCAAAAGTATAGAGGAGTACTGACAAGTCTTTACTTCAAAAGTATGGGTCAATGTCAGTTGTGCACACTTGAAAGTAACAAGCTTATACATTCCGGTACATAATCTGAGGTAAAAGATACATAAAAGACTTACTGGTAAAAATCTGTTTCCACAGAAAATGCAACACTTACTTGGTCTGATACTTATAGCAATAGTAAACTGATTCCAGGCTTGCATAAACTTTCCAAGGACCTGTAGTGTGTTTGCCAGATTGACACGTGCAGCAAGGTTGGTTGGCTCTTGTCTCAATACCCTCTCATAATCTCTCCTGTAAATCACAACATATCAAGCTTTATATCTAAGCAAAGTTTCATGAAAATGTGCAAATTGTTCATAAACCTCCTAAACTCCAACCTTTACAAGTCAGACATTGTTTTTGATGTTCAATAGTTATAGTTATTTTGTTCACCCCATACCTCTTTGGCAATACTCTCACTGGAATAACCTTACACAAAACAATAGGTAAACTGTTTGATACCAGTTTGCAGGTTTAGACTCTAGCATGTTTGTTATCCTTTTTCTTAATGAAATCCTGAAATTATTTATCTGTTTATGTTTAGACCAATAGACATGTATGGTATATGACTTACTTAGCAAACTGTATGCCATCTTTAGAGCCAAAGTCCATGTAGACATTTCCTCTAGCAATGATACCATCCAGGAAGAACTCGTTGTTATCTGTACAACATGTAAATACTTGGACAGCATCCTGTAATTTGTTCATTCTGAAAATAAATGAGATAGTTATTGAGGCTGAACAGACATAACAATACCACCTTCACCCTTACATGGAGCTACAAGTCAGTGTAAAAGCTTAGGTTATCTGAAATGACTGCTATCATTTATAAGGACAAGGGAGTATATTAGTCAATAGATAATTTGAGTTCCTTTCTACCTGTATATTAGAGCAGTTCTAACATCCTTCATTCAATATATGTTAGTTCTTATATTTTAACTTCCTTTACAAGATTGAGCTGCATCAGCTTCAACTATTGATTGCATTGTTTAGTCAAATTAGACATTGTGAAAGCATGATAGTTGACCAAATTTGTACTTTTTTCATAACTGCACCCCTAGCAAAACTTAAAACCTTTAAGGTAGTGTATCATTATTCCTCCATACTTTCATGTTAAACAGGAAGTATATATGGTGTTGATGTCCAATCTATTCGGTAAACAGGAAGTTGATAAATGACCAAGATAAAAGATTGCCCAGACAATACTCTGTTAAAACCATCATGCTAAAATAATAGATTACCCACACAATACCCTGTAAAATCATCATGTTTAAATAAAAGATTGCCCAACAATACTCTGTAAAACCATCATGTTTAAATAAAAGATTGCCCACACAATACTCTTTAAAACCATTATGTTTAAATAAAAGATTGCCCAACAGTACTCTGTAAAACCATCATGTTTAAATAAAAGATTGCCCACACAATACCCTGTAAAACCATCATGTTTAAATAAAAGATTGCCCACACAATACCCTGTAAAACCATCATGTTTAAATAAAAGATTGCCCACACAATACCCTGTAAAACCATCATGTTTAGATAAAAGATTGCCCAACAATACTCTGTAAAACCATCATGTTTAAATAAAAGATTGCCCACACAATACTCTGTAAAACCATCATGTTTAGATAAAAGATTGCCCACACAATACTCTGTAAAACCATCATGTTTAGAATAAATATGCAGTTATTCTTATGAATGATTCCCAAATTTTATACTTTTATGACAGTAACATGCAGGGTAAAATAAGTCTTGATAGAAAACTTACTTGTGATAACATAGTCCTAGGGTATGTAGTATTCTATGATCGTTTGGTTCTATCTTGGCAGCCAGTTTAAAGTCATACAAGGCATTGATATAGTCCTTCCTTTCAAAGTACAACAGTCCTCTGTTGATCAGCACCTTAAAGGTTAAAAACTTACATATTACAGGTCTTTTATTCATTTCTGCACCATTTAAAAAAATAGAACAAAAAGGGTGATCTCCCTTAGTATCAGTAGTTAAATTTCTGCATTTAACACAAATACAATGTGTGCTGAAGGTGATTCAGTATCATAATTTTCATTCAGATAGACCTTCTACCTGGACACAAGCTTCTTGCATGAAAAAATACAGGTTAAATAAATTAAAATCACTGAAAAGTAATTCACTGTGATGTAATTTCTGTGCATTTATAGGAAATTCTTCTGATTTAACTGCATAAGAACAAATGGATTTTATTAAGAGCTTCATTCTTTGAATCTAATAAAAACATCAGATGATAAGTTTTGTTTTTATATAAATAATTAGTTAATGCAAAATAAACGCTTAATACTATATAACATGACAAACGAACCTTGTATTTTTTTTTAACACCCTAATACCATGTTAGAAAAGAAACACTGAATATCAATCATCTCTAACATCACAAGTAACCAGAGCTGCAAACCTACAACTGTTTAATACAAAGCATGGCACATATTACAACACCTTAATCCCCAATATTAATTCATTATCACACCTGAAACCTCCTTTCTATGGCCTCTTGTATTTCTCGTGGCAGCTGAAGTTAGGAATTGTATTAATGATAGAAATTTAAATTATCAGTTGACTGCAAAGAACATACTTGTCCAGAAAAACTTTATAATAAGTTAACTTCTTATACAATAAACAGCTACTGTAGAACACCAAAAAAGGGTATTTTTCCAATTAGAAAAATACCTTTTAAAATTGTACTCAATACAATGAGAATGGTGAATATGGTGAATATGTCAAAGAGACAACCCAACTGGGATGAAAAATGTCAGCTATAAGCCACCCATGGGTCTCCAATGAATGACGAGGAAACCCTCAAACCACAGGGCAGGCTGCAGCTCGCCCCAAAAACAACAGTATTCAAAGGTACAGCAAAATAATTCCCCCTATATACTTCAACCATATTAAAGTAAACTGAAAGTCAAATCCATCAAAGCAAAGTTTGATTCAGGTATCATAGAATATGTGGGTGGAAGCCGCTATCTGTTTGTCAAAATATTCTGAACATCAGGTTGTACTTGAGACTCATACTACTAACACGGTGGATTAGACCAGCCATAAATTGTATTCAGTTTTCTACATCAGTAAAAGGTCACAGGAAATAGAAAGTTTCAGGTGATTGAGTGATGGACTGATAGTGACACAACACCCTTTTGCAGATATTTCATTCATTTTAGGATGAGAAAGGTTGACCAATAAAACAGACCCTGTTTTGTACAATTTCTGTCAAAATCATTCAACCATAGCCAGAGTCCAACTTACCTATAACTTCTCATAGTAAGACAACATACAAAAGATAAAGTAAACTGGCAAAAGCGTTACAAACAAAAGTGTGGAAGACTCTAAATTCACTGAATTTTTCATAAGTGCAAGGGCCATAACCATAAAATAAATTGGTAAAAGCATTACAAAAACAAACTTATTTGGTAGGAGCATTACAAAAAAAGTAAGAAAAACCCGGACTGAGGGAGGGACGAACACCAGGCATTTCCATGTCCCCTTGCAATATGTTATGGGGGACAAAAATCAATTTTTGTAGCTGGATGTTGACAAAATACTTCTAAAGAACGTCAGGTATTACCTACTAACTCAAGCATCACAAAATCTGTAACTTTCTGTTTTATTGTTCAAGCTTACCTTTAGTTGTAAATCTTCTCCCAGTAAAAGTACAATACCATAATCTGTAAGAGCCTGAAATATACAATACAAAACTCTAATGGGTCATAAATTCTAAGTCATGAAGTACAGATTTGCTATAAATCATTTATATTACTGGGTAATATGAATCAGATAGAAAAAAAACAGCACCCACCTATCTTCTCAGTTGTTCACTATTATTATAAAAAAGGTCAATTTGAAGAATACAATGTGCATACCTTTTGCCAATCTTTCTTCTCCTGATAACACACTGCTCTGTTAAAGTAAGCCAGAGCACACTGACTATCTATACTGGTAGCTGTAGTAAGATCTCTAATGGCTAAGTCATAGGCTTTTATATGGAACTTCAGGGCACCTCTGAAAGAATAGTGTTGCATATTTTAATATTTAAACAGCCATCTAGAAAGCATATCTTATTCTGCAATTTTGTTGTTATACTCATGTTGTATTTGTCTTACATACTGAAATTAAAAAAAAAAACATAAATATGTCTCCTGCTTTCTTTGGGCTAAAATAGTTTCCTGGTTATCAGGTCTTTCCCCTGTTTACTGTCATGACATTTTCATCCCAATGTCAATAAATAAAGAAATAAAAGCACTTCTAAATCATTTTTTTTTGCTTTGGCAATGTAAAAAACATCTTAATCATTTTTTGGGCCATGAAAGGTAAAAAGAAATGTCTTCCTTCTCATTAGTTTTCAAGGACTTCAGTTTGAATGGCCTTGTTTTTTTTAAATTTCATAAGAGTATCTTATGAAAATCATATTTCATTTTGAACTAACATTCATGGTTTGCCCATACAATGAAAACCATGGACAGCAATACAGAGCACATAAAAAAGTGCTATTACCTATAGAGATATGCTCTGACGCTCCTGACAGTGGTACAGAGTATATGAAACAGTGCCATTACCCATAGAGATATGCTCGGACGCTCCTGACAGTGATACAGAGTATATGAAACAGTGCCATTACCGATAGAGATATGCTCTGACGCTCCTGACGGTGGTACAGAGTATATGAAACAGTGCCATTACCCATAGAGATATTCTGACGCTCCTGATGGTGGTACAGAGTATATGAAACAGTGCCATTACCCATAGAGATATGCTCGGACGCTCCTGACGGTGGTACAGAGAATATGAAACAGTGCCATTACCAATAGAGATATGCTCTGACGCTCCTGACGGTGGTACAGAGTATATGAAACAGTGCCATTACCCATAGAGATATTCTGACGCTCCTGACGGTGGTACAGAGTATATGAAACAGTGCCATTACCCATAGAGATATGCTCGGACGCTCCTGACAGTGATACAGAGTATATGAAACAGTGCCATTACCGATAGAGATATGCTCTGACGCTCCTGACGGTGGTACAGAGTATATGAAACAGTGCCATTACCCATAGAGATATTCTGACGCTCCTGACGGTGGTACAGAGAATATGAAACAGTGCCATTACCAATAGAGATATGCTCTGACGCTCCTGACGGTGGTACAGAGTATATGAAACAGTGCCATTACCCATAGAGATATTCTGACGCTCCTGACGGTGGTACAGAGTATATGAAACAGTGCCATTACCCATAGAGATATGCTCGGACGCTCCTGACGGTGGTACAGAGAATATGAAACAGTGCCATTACCGATAGAGATATGCTCTGACGCTCCTGACGGTGGTACAGAGTATATGAAACAGTGCCATTACCCATAGAGATATGCTCTGACGCTCCTGACGGTGGTACAGAGTATATGAAACAGTGCCATTACCCATAGAGATATGCTCGGACGCTCCTGACAGTGGTACAGAGTATATGAAACAGTGCCATTACCCATAGAGATATGCTCGGACGCTCCTGACAGTGGTACAGAGTATATGAAACAGTGCCATTACCCATAGAGATATGCTCGGACGCTCCTGACAGTGGTACAGAGTATATGAAACAGTGCCATTACCTATAGAGATATGCTCGGACGCTCCTTGGTTGTAACTTGATAGCTTCATTACAACTCAGTATAGCCTTGGTATAGTTTTTCTTCATGCCATAATAGCAAGCTCTGCTGAGGTAGGCTTGGAATATCCTGGGATTCTTAGCCAGTGCTCTGTTAAAGTCATGTATGCCTTTAGATAACTGGTTTAGTTTCATCCTAGCTACTCCTCTCTGGTAAAGAGCCTGAAAAAGGAAAGTCAAAGGAATATGTTCAGAATAATGGTTTAAAGATAAAGGTTTAAGACCAACACTAAACAACTGCTATTGATGTTCAAGAAATGTAAAATATTTCAGAAAACAGTTTTGTGGTTAGAGTAATCAAGGGAACAAAGATTCCAGTGGAAATCAAAAGAATGTAATCCAAGGTCAAAGACCAGACATGGACAACAGACAAATATAACAAAAAACATAAAATAACCAAAATAATAGATACAAAGCAACAAAATTAACAAGTAACTCAGACTCCACTAAAACCTGGGAGCATGGACCAGGTGCACAGGTAGGGTAAGCATCCTCTGCTTTTCTAGAAACACCTGCTAAATTGCAGTCATGTCAAGAGTAGATGAAAGAGGAAAGGAAAACTATGAAATGTTGAACAAATTTGTTCTCATGGTGCAGATGGATGCACCGTATCGATCCAAAAGTTCATGATGACAACCATAAAACTGCTGTAGTGATGACTTCAATCTTGTAGCAATATAACCTTGTTCTGGAAGTCTTATTGTAAGAATTCTAGTGTGGTACAAAAAGTCTGCATAGTTGGGGCATGTTCTGACATAACGTACGAGTTGTGAAATGAAAACTCCATACAAAGGTGCTGAAGGACTGTTGCCACTGATGAAAGTAAGAGGCTACAAACCAAATGCAATCTATTTTATCTTTCTTTGGATCCCCTTTCCCAAGACAAAAAGAAAGAATTGCTAGCTTCATTATTCTCAAACAGACCTTGCATGTTTATAGCATTTAAATAAATTAATAATAAATTCATTTTAAGATCTTTATACTTTTAGATGGTTTTTCTGCCCATTATATTAAAATCCTAATCTCAAAAGAAATTTGTATATATCTAATATTCATATAGGGGAACCTTTAGACCTTAAAAATACAACATTTGATACTTACATCAGGGTAGTTAGGATTTAGTTTGATAGCCTCAGAAAATGCCTCTAGTGACTTCATGTAAGTCTTCAGCTCTATATTACACATTCCAATCAGGAAATGAGCCTCAGCTGCTTCCTTTGGCCAGGGATCTCCAAACTTCCAAGGTTTCTGAAAAAAATTAACATTCAACAAAAAAATTAATAAGGGACACTTTTATTGTACACTAAGAAATAAACTTTGTATGTGAATTTAAATGTCAGGCATTGGTTCTGATTTTCTTTGTATGTGAATTTAAATGTCAGGCATTGGTTCTGACTTTTAATGTTCTGAAATAGCTGGTTTTTACTAAATAGGTTTTGACTCAACTTCACTGGTGATTTTAGCTGTATAACAGTCCCTGAACTGATCTGAACAATTATTTGATAAATCAATGACCAACTACTGACTGATCCCTGAAGAATCTAAAACCAAAGACCCCTGATGGATCAGATCACCACTTTATTATGAAATAAACAGATGATCAATTCATTTAAATCAGAACACCATTGGAACAAATCAAATAAAATACTTTAGTAAATTTACTTTGAATTTACAATAGAAAATTCACAATGTGTATCTTAATATAACAGCAAAAATAAAAGAAACATAATTACATTTAATGAATATGTGTTGAACAAAATCAGTGGTTTTGCAAGTTAGTTTGAGGGCTGATCAAACAAAAAAAGCAGACAAAATTACCAAACTGCCTCTTCCCTGAAATCTTAAATAACATCAATATTTTTGTTCAATTTCTTTCAACCATTTCATGCTTAAGCTGATACAATGAAAAACACTGCTAGCCACAAAAAGAATGAATTGAGAGGAATAAAAGATCTGAAATTCTTATATTACATGCACAAGCTGTTTTCTACATTATGTTAAACTTAGCAAGGTTTTAAAAAAGTAAATCGTATATACATAGAGAGATGAAATTATGCAGAAAGAAATCAGAAACCAAAAAATTGATTTCATACTGCAATCTGCAGTCTTTCTTTTTTTAGCAGCCTTCCTACCATGTAAAGGGTAATAATTAGTTTTGTTTAAGTATTTATATTTCAAAGGCAAATAAATTTCACAAAGGCAACATCTGCTGAACATACTATATAATTTCAAGAAAAACTACAATACAAAATGCAACCTCTAATAGACAAAATGCTTAAAATCTCCAGTACTTAAAATAAACTATCAAAAAACTTTCATCAATGCATGCAAGGTAACTAACAGTCTACCTAACCTCAAATATCTTTCCTACACCCTGAAATCATTCGTGCATTTAAATACTTAAAACTTCTGAACTGGTATACAATTCATGAATCTCCAACTAGGCAGAATTTCCAGAAATACTTCTCTTTCAACATTTAAGCCCTAATTTCCTTTCAACATGGTATCAGCACTGTACTTTATTACACTGAATTCATTAACTACATGCATCCCTTACAAGGTTTGAGGGAAACAGGTCATTTCAGATCTTTAAAAGAGGAATAATAGGTTAATTATTTGGAAAGAGTGAATAACCAAAATATGATCACAAGTGCCGAAGAATGCCTAGATTTAACCAGTGTGCAGAACTTGTTCAGCGCACGAGTTAAATCCTTATGTGTTCTTGGCACGAGTGATAATATTTTGGTTATTCATGATAACGTACTGATTATCCTATTTATTATATAGATTTTCCCCATTATTCGTTGCTATTTTCAATATGAATTTTATATTTTGTGAACAGCAGATTGATATTCGTGTTGTGAAGTTTTGATGGGAGAAAGTGTGAGAGTGAAATCACTCAATTTATTTCACAGTGTGAATTACCAATTTTTTTACACTGGGAACATTCAGTAAACCACTGCTATCTATATAATAATAAGGATATAAAGTTTTGTTTCTTCTGTAACTTATCCTAACTCATGGTACAGCACTATTTGAATTTTAGTGAACAGAGAGGGTTAAGAAAACTTAAATGATTAATAAAAAAAAGATTTTCCATATTTTTTCAATTCAAAATACCTCTAATAAAAGACAACTTTTTGCAAATGGGAGGTTACTCTGTATACTGTATTCTACAAATAGTGAAAAGTGCATTTCTATGAGAAATTAAAAGTTATATGTGTTCAGTTCAAATGCTCTGTAAATAGCAAACAATGAGAATTTAAATCACAAAAACCATGATACTTTTTTAGTGACTTGCATGATCAAATGAGATATGATATCCAGAAAGAGAAACATTTCGGTCAATTTTGCCACTGTTGGGACCACATATTGAAGCAGGTCACACACATGCAACCTATTAACCATCACTGTATGCAAGAAATGATATATATATATATATAAAAGAAGACATATATTGGTATCATTCCAAGTTCTTACCAACTCCAATAACTTTGCCTATCATGAGTCATCATAAAGATTAATGGTGTTGTAAATTTGTCATAGAAACATGAAACATTGTGAGTTATAAACATCTATATAAGAATTGACAGATTCATGTATAAAGGGATATTTAAATTATAGGAAAAAAAGATATCTTAAAACAAAAAATTTTAGTAAGTCCTATAAATTAATATTTTGTTATCAAAAAATCTTTTTTTTTAATTTGAAGTATAAATGTTTAATAACTGACTTGACATTCAAATTCTACAGCTGCAGTGCACTGAGGTACTTTATATGTCAACCATTCTCTATCCTGTGTTTATAGTCCTATAGCTCAGAAGTAAAAAATCACCAATCAATGAAAAATGAAAAGGAGTTTCTTCCATGAAGATATTCTACCATACTTATCAAAATCTCTCAAAATATTTTTTTCAGTTTGAACTGATTGATAAACAATAATCCAAAAGATAGGGTATATAAAAAATCAAATGATGTAGATATGTAAATAAAACAAAAACCACACCATGAAATATATATAAATATATGTATATAAATTTCAAACAGTAGTTTTAGTCAAAATCAAGAAATCAAAATATATATATTGTAATCAGCTGTTTCTGCACATCAAAGGAATATGTAAAACAGCTTGAAGATTTTGCTTCCAACAGTACTTACTGAACTAACATAGCACTAAATAAATATCAAACAGCTGTATTGTAAAACTTTAATGTAATGAAATAATCAAAATGGCTGCTATCTTTGAAATTCCCAATTCATCTTAATATGACATCACCTAACTGTATTGGACTACCTTTACTGAAAACTGATAAGCCAAAGCCTCATTTCCATTCTTTGTTGGATACATAATAATAAATCCAATTCTGAACACTTTGACTGCATTAAAAAAACCCAGTTAATAAATTGCTATAACATCTAAATGCAAAACACATTTACAACAATTTGAGATATGAAATTAAGAAGATGATTACAAGTTATATAGATACATTTGTGGCTTTTCAGCATAGAAAAGTTAGGATACTGCTTCATTATACTTTATTGTCTGTGAATCCAAAATTGATATTTTGTACAAATAAAACTGAAGTTCACTGCTACACTTTAAGAAAAAGGGTAAAATAAGTAATGAAATTTTTGCTGCACAAGTTTATATAAACGCCATTCCAATGGACATTTTTTTTTATTAATTTAACCAGTTTGGGTTTCGCTAGAATATATGTTGCACGAATTGGCAACAAGAATAATGTCATATTGAAATGGAAAAAGATAAAATATTTCTAAATAAGGTATATTCTTCTCTTTTAATCATTACAAACACAAAAGGAAAATAAAACTGAATTTCTCCTGACAAATTCTCTACAAATCAACTAAAAACAAACAAGAGGCTCCCAGGAGCCTGAATCGCTCACCTTGTTGAATTTTCCTTTCAAAGGCAATAAATTAAACAAGAAGTGAATTTTGCCTTTCAAAGGCAATAAATTTAACAAGAAGTTGTCCAACAATTTTGACTCAAGAAGTCTTTGGTAGGACTTATCACAAGATCTTTTCAACAATTGAAAGTTTCTTTTAATCTATCATAGTTTTCAAGATATTGACTGAAAACTATTTAAAAAAAGTCATTTTTCCCCTTTCAAGGACAATAACTCTTACAAGGAGTCTAAAGACTTTTGTAGACCTAATAATATGGATCATTTTAACTATTGAAAGAATTTGGATAAACCCAACGGTTTTGGAGATATAAGTGAAAAACTACTGTCTGACCCCTGTGTTCTATTTTTAGTAACAGCGGCCATCTTTTTTGACGAATCAAAAATCCCCACAACAGTTCTATGCAGGATACCCCAAGAAACATTCATACCAAGTTTGTTTTCAATTGGTCATGTAGTGTCAGAGGAGAAGATTTTTGAAAGAAATAACATTAAAAACAGCAAAAATCGTTGAAAAAGGGCAATAACTCCAACATGGTTTAACAGATTACAACCAAAATTTGACCAGAGATAGATCTCATCATGCTGAACACTTTTACCTGACGTCAGAATTCAGCTAAACCTAATGATTTAGTAGATATATGTGAAAAACTACTGTCTGACCCCTATGTTCTATTTTTAGTAATGGTGGCCATGTTTTTTAACGAAACAAAAATCCCCACATCAATTCTATGCAGGATACCCCAAGAAACATTCATACAAAGTTTGGTTCTAATAAGTCAAGTTGTTTCAGAGGAGAAGAGTTTTGTATAATTGTTAACGATGATGACGGACAAGGACGACAGACGAGGACAATGGCCACCAAGTGATGGCAAAAGCTCACCTGGCCAAAGAAAAATGCTTAATTCCTTAAAAAAAGAACAAGCATCTGTAATATATAAATCAATTTTAAATTGCAAGAAAATAACAAAATACTATGTATTTATTTAATAGCACAACAATGGAACCTAGTCCAATAATATAAAAACACAACCTGGAAATGGCAGTCTTCTTAAATAATATCATGGTATACATATTCAACAAGGTTCATGCTGATATGACCTGAACATACAAAGCAATAAGGCAAAACCTGAACCTTAAGCACAATTACAAACAGACAACCAGACCGCAAACAGATTAAAATTCTTACTACATTAAATTTGTTGATAGGGAACAAATATGACCACTACTTTGAGAAAGATTTACTTACATAAAGTTCTAAAGCTTTGTTAAAGCTTTCAATTGCTCTTGTAAACTTCTTGGCCTTCATCTGTGTCTTTCCAAGCAACATAAACATAGAAGGTATTGGTTGTACCTTTGTTGCAGATTGTAATGCTTCAATGGCCTGAAATTTTAAATTAAATAAGCTAATCTAAAGATAAAATTTCCAATTCTTTGAATTTCGCAAAAGAAAAAAAAGATATGCAATATCTATAACAGTCATGTAAAAATTGATTGCAGTTAAGAAATTTTTATTCACCAACAATGCCTGGTTAGTGTCAATTGTTTGTCAGGGCAACAATATTGTTGAACATGTCCTAAATAGTGTGCATCTTTCACACAAAACTGCACATTTGTCGTGCTAGGTATACATCAACGGTAGCATTGGGCAGATTTTCACTCTTTAGTGGAGCTTTTGTTTCTTAGAAACCTTCAAGATAATTTCACTATCATTACATGTGCTAGAAAATTCCAATTTATCATCAATTTGTTGAGTGGGGGTTTGATATGCAAATTAATACTGTTAGGTTTAGCAAACTATTGATAGATTTGATACAGTCAGAGTTACAAATTGCACAAACCTATTTTCTCTAAGAAAAACTGAAAAATCTATGTACCTCTAAGCAAGACTGTTTTCACTGTTGGCAATATCGGTCAAAAATAAAATTTAAGCTTGCAATATCTTAACAATCATATAAATTACATTTATTATCTGTAAACATTCAGACTTTTTAACCCCTGTGATCTTTAGTAGTAGTATTCACACTTGCTGAAGTGTAGTTTTGAACATTTATAAAGCTGTTTTTCAAATTCAGACCTATGTTATGCTTTTATGTGGTTAGTATTGAAACACAATTGGCTACAAATTGTTGTGTAAGTAGCATTAATTAATGCTTAGTTTGAATACTGACTAACAAAAATATTTACAATGCACATAGTCAATTTCACTAGGTCTATTAGCAATATCTTTGACCTTTTATTTGGACATGGCACCATTTAAAAATGGTGACTTTCCTGTTACAAACATCACACCTTTAGGGCACTTCCAAAAATGAAAAAAAATGTTCAATTATCCAGAGTGCTACTAAAATAACAGGTATAGTTGAGCCTAAGAGATAGTGATAGGGTGCCAAAGATTGCTATCAATATGCCTTGATTCAAGATTTGGGAAATTTGGCATGAGAATTCAGAGTTTTTATTAGTTTTGCATTCATTTGTTGGTGTAGAAATTATGTAAGAGGGTACAGGATGTAAACATGTGCTAAAAAATTGTAAAAAAAAAATGTGTCAAAACCATAATGGTAAACACACAGACAAACAGACAGAAACAGTAAACACAGGTTACCTTATCATAGTTCTTTAAGAATGATTGGACAACAGCTTGTTGTGTGGGCATCTGTCCTAATGATGAATCTGAACTCAACTCAGAAGCGTGTCTATAAAAAAAGTACAATATATTAATCTCATGCATTTCTTAAATCATAAAACACATAATTCAATTGTCACCTGATGCATTTATATATAACATGCTATCCTACCCTCCTGATTGTTTTACCCAGCTGTTAATGTATCTTTGTCTTCCACTTGAGATAATATATGCACTATAATCACTCTATATGAGAGAGGTGCCTTCAATAATTACAAATAAAATATGCATTTTGATTTCTTAATAAACTGATGTGGATGAAATTAAGGAGTAAACCTGTTAAAGTAATCAACAACAAAAAGAGATCCTCTTCTTTTAATGAACTGGTTTTAAACATCAAAGCTAATAATAAAGATATATTTCTTGTTTCTTATGATTGCCTCACTTTCTTATTTAAACTTTATTTATTAGTATCAATAAATCAATATACCTGCATCAATATTCGGAACAGTTACAGTAACAATAGACTAGAAATTATAGTTACAATAGACTAGAAATTATAGTTACAGTAGACTAGAAATTATAGTTACAGTAGACTAGAAATATATTATTGTAACAATAAACGAAAAACTGAGAGTCTTCTTAAAACTTCAAATGAAAGTATTCCTTTGATAATTATAAATAAAAAAAAATAAAAAATTGCAATAACAAGTGAACATTTAAATTAGAATGTACTTATCTGTCAAAAAAAAAAGAGTGCACAATTAGAGCAGAAAGGATCATTACAGAAAAAAAAATATAATATGATAGAAGACATAAAAGGTATCATAACCATAGTGATGCATTTTAGTTTATACCATAGATATGGTTAAGTTTGTTACCATAGTGATTCTTAAAGTTTGTTACCATAGCAATGTTTACCATTTGCAGTTTGTTACCATAGTGATGCTTAAAATTTGTTACCAAAGTAATGCTTTAAGTTTGTTACAATAGTGATGTTTACCATTTGCAGTTTGTTACCATAGTGATGCTTAAATTTTGTTACCATACCAAGGTTAACATTTCTGATACAATTATAAACATTGAATCTATTGAGAAACAAAGAATATTAGTTCCCACCAATTTGTTCATTTGACACAACCTGCAAAATATATTAGTACATGTAAAGTACTTATGTATTATAAAAGGAGAGAGAGGTGCCAATGCAAACAAGCAGTGCCTGGGACTTGCCTATATTTGCTATTAGAATAAAATATAAAATAAGAGACATTATCATTGTTTGATAGATTTCAGTCCACTGTTTGATAGATTTCTGCCTACATTTGGTAGATTTCACTCTACTGTTTGGTAGATTTCAGTCCACTGTTTGGTAGATTTCTGCCTACATTTGGTAGATTTCAGTCTACTGTTTGGTAGATTTCAGTCTACTGTTTGGTAGATTTCACTCTACTGTTTGGTAGATTTCTGCCTACATTTGGTAGATTTCACTCTACTGTTTGGTAGATTTCAGTCTACTGTTTGGTAGATTTCTGCCTACATTTGGTAGATTTCACTCTACTGTTTGGTAGATTTCACTCTACTATTTGGTAGATTTCAGTCTACTGTTTGGTAGATTTCAGTCTACTGTTTGAAGAACTGATGTTACTATAGTTTAACAGACTTTCCTAGTTTTCTGCTCAAAGGAACAATTTCACCCAGTTGTTAAATATAATTAAATCTATGTTTTGTGTTCTTTTCACATGACAATCTATGAAAGAATAGTATTACATCAATGTAATGTAAAGTTTATTTTTCATTAATACATATATATATTGTATAAGGATTGTTTGACTTTTTTTCTTCTTATTTTTTAACAAAGTAAATGAAACAAATATGAAAAATGTATTTAAAAAACAGGAGGCGACATTGTGGTTTTGAAAGTGGCAAATCGAATTTACTGGCAATGTATAAATGGAGCCAGTAAACTTGTATTTGCCACTGTCAAATCTAGCTTGATAAAGACAAATCTTTAAATACAGTTATCTTTCAAATATTTATGGGAAAATAACATTTAAAAAATCTTTTAAAATAATTTCTGTATATGCAGACAAAAATTGAGACAGTCTATTATGGACTTGATATCCTGAAATTAAGATGTTAATTCTAATGAAATTTCACATCATAATGAAATATTGCATTAGATTTACAGAGTTTCATGTACTGCAACTGCTACTTGTATTTAAAAGCTTTTATTAAAATAGATAATTCTGTTTACAAATTGATTGTCAAAATAGTTTTAAAGTTGCTATTTTATAAATGTACTGCTTTCAATATAAGTTCAATGGAAGATGAAGATGAGTTGAATTTGTTTTTAGTTGTTAACAGTAACCTTCAAATATACCGGTAATGTTAAACCACAAGATGACAGATTATCCCATAACTGCAAGGTTGTACAGTTGGAGTATTTTCTTCATTTACTACAGAATGGTAAATAATTGATTATTCGATAATTCATTCTAAAATACATAAAGTTCTCCTAGTTATAGCTTTGAAATGTTGACACAGTAATACTTGCAGCTGAGCCAATAATAGATTTTATGTAGATATAGCAATGAAAAGTTAATACAGAAATACTTGATATTAAGTGAAGTCATTTAAAGCAGTAAAGATTTTCTTTTTTTCCATATATATTGGTCAGTATGAAACTTGATATGTCAGTATTTTCTGAGTAGAAAATCATTAGTCTTAGAATCCATGCAAAATGCAGTGTTCGAGGGAGTGAATCATGCATAAACATGTATATATAGGGCATCTTTTAAATTCATTACCCAAAAATTAAACTGCATTTTAATATACTGGTTATACATCTAATAAAGACTATCCTCTTTTAACTTATTACCCAACCTAAAAATTAGACCCTTTGAAAACAAATCTGTTTAGAAATATAATTTTTTTTTCAAATCTTCACCATATAAGAATGGATAAGAAAATTTAATCACGATTCTCTATAAATATGATGCCATAATTTTTAGTGATATCATTGCCTGGCAGGCATGAAAGTAAAACATAGATCAAAATGTATATTAAAACTCCCAGGTACTGAACACTGCATCTTAGATTAAGTAATCTATAGATCATTGAGTTGATATTTTATTATCTTACATCCTTTCATCCTGACTCCTATGGTAGAAAATGTTTGGAATATCAATGAATTGAGCTCTCTTCACCCATTTCAAAAATAGAGGTTAAGCAAGCATTTATACAGTGAAATCTTTTTATTATTTAAATCTTGATCAGTTTGAGCACCCATGTTTTCTCCAGTACTACAATGGAAGACCAACACTTGATTGTTTAGACAGATAATTCAACAATAAGGTTAGAAAGACTTCACTGTATGTAGGAACACATATTTTTACCTACCACATCTAATGTTGAAACCTTTTCTATGGAAAACATTTGTATACAGGATGTGAAATACAGAAGCCTAACAAAGCAACCTTTCTTCACCAGATATTTGTTTGGCAAAGAAACAAGATAATGAAAATGGTTTTCTTATACAGAAATTGGTAAGACACCACACTAAGGATTCAATGCTCAATTTCACATATTTGTTAACCTATGGAGCATTTCATGTAGAAGATTCTCTCCCATTGACACTGCCTGATGTGATAATTTTTTTTTTGTAAAAGCTAAATTTTGATGTAAAAATTCAATTTTTTTTTTTTCACAGAAAATATAGTAACTTTAACCAAAACCTCCCACAAATCATACATATTTATGTGGGAGGTTATCAAAATTTTTCATTGATTTTGTGAGAGTTTCCAATCTAATGTGGAAGGGTTTAAAACAGGTATGATTTCATTCTACCTGGTCTGTAGACTGGTTTGAGAATTTGAAAGCTTACACTTGGGTGAATGAGATTTTTCTGTCTAAGACTTGGAACAATGTTTAAAACTGTATATCCATCTTGCTTAACCTCCTTACTATAGTGACTATAATTTAAAGAAAAACAAACACAAGTAGTAACACAATGTATCCTGAAAAATGGAAAAAAAGGGGGGGATAAAGCTGGAAATAGAGACATGTTAATAGTGTTTGATTATTTCAAGGTTGTGATTGATAAATTTGTATGTATTCAACACAGTGATTTGTTATTTAATGGCAATAGAGACCAATCAAAATTACCCTCTCAATAAATTGAGCATTCTCAATTCTTTTTGTCGATCTTGTCCATACACAAACATCCTAACAATACAGCATGAAACTGGCTTACATAGAAATACTACAGAAAATTATTAAAAAAAAAAACAAAATGTATTTTTGACTGTCAGTTACAAACCCTCCCCCATTCACACTGAACATAAATATGTAACATATTAATCCTGAAAAACAAGTTCATAACACCAATCCCTTCTTGGCATAAATTTTAGTTTGTACACATAATACATCACATCCTTTTAAAATTTCATTAGACCATTTCAAATTTCTCTATTACTTATCTCCCTTTTGAGACATATGATGGATGTATAGCACATGAAATATTTTATTTCCAAAATATTTTTAACAGCTAAAACAAGGAGTTCATAATAGATACTAAATGTATAATGACAGATATTGACAACTTCAAATGATAAGTGCCACTTTTATAAGTATTGCAAGCATTTTTGAAGATTTCTTATATGATCAATGAAGTTGATTTTTTAAAAATGATCTAAAATCTTTACTTACTATAGACTAAGAAAAAAACCATAATCTCAAATAAAGCACTGAATGAAGCTATTAACATATTTTGAACACAACAGCAAACTTAAGGACATTCTGAACTCAGTTAACTTAAACGACACCAACATAAAGGCATTAAAAGAAATAAACTATACAACAATTGCAATATTCTCACAACAGAACATAGACTAGCAATTATATGAGAAAATTAGCAGCATTTTCAGGGAACTACCAGAGATAAACCTATCCAGACATCCCTACTACTAAAAATAACTTCCAACATAATCCCCATCATTACCTGACACAGAAAGCTGCAA
This sequence comes from Perna viridis, assembly GCA_037379345.1. NCBI lineage: Eukaryota > Metazoa > Mollusca > Bivalvia > Mytilida > Mytilidae > Perna > Perna viridis. The sequence continues at coordinate 5,606,735 of CM074520.1, forward strand.
GTTCAAGGTTACCCATCTCTAATACTAGCTGTCCCTGTAATCATAGAAAAAACAAATAAATTTTTTGGGAGCACAGGTGAAACTTTTTTTCTAAAAGTTGTTTACTACAAATATATATCATAAATTCAGAAATGATTAGATGTATTTATTATTGCAATAAATGTAATTGGGTTATCAATTGGACAAAAATTGTGACTATCATAGGCCCATCTCACCAATAAAATTCATCCAAAGATGCACAGCAAATTTGATGTATAACAGAGATCCACTTATGTCACACACACACACACACACACACAGAATACACCCATCATATCTAAGCTTAACGTCAAATTTTAAATCATTCTGATGAAGAGTTCCTAAGTTAAAGGTAATGAAATAAAAGCAATGCTAAAAATCAAACAGATGTCCAGTACAGAGGAATGGATTTTTGACTGAGTTCGTCAAGCACATACAATTATTATGCTCAGTGAAAAGGAGTTGTCTTCTCATTACCTGGCCTGACCATTTAAAAATCAGTTTCGGTAATATATAATTAAAACTTAAAATAAGATTTATGCCCAACATACCAGGCATACAATCTTCATGTTGTCAATATTATCTCATTTTAATCTTTGATTTTTTTGTGGCGCTCGCAGGATTTTGTTATGATTTACATATTTGCAAAATCCTTGAAACAAATACACAATCTTGGGTCTGTTAAAAAAATCTAGTTCAGATTTTCCACAAATCCTTGAGCTTCCATTTCAAAAAATTTGATTAGTCCAAAGGATTTGAAGACAATCTAAATTTGAGATTACTGAAACTGGCCAAGAAAGATAACCCTATTATGAGCCATGTGTTTGGTACCTACTCTGTACATATAATAATGATGAACATCAGGTCTTAAATGGATAGCTTTGGTAAAGTCACTTAAAGCTTGCTTCAGCTGAAATAAAATAGAGAAAATACTTGTATAGGGAAATAATCAAAACAAAAAATGTGAGCTATGACTTTTAAATACAGGAGAAAAATCAAGGGGATAAAACTTTCAAGAAAAAATGTTTAAAATAATCTACTGGGTAACAAGTAAACATAAAAAGACAATGTTCATTAAACTACCAGAAAATAAAACTAACAATCACCTAATAGACATACTTCAGCAATAACCTGACGAAAGATTATTATTCGAAAATCCCTGTGTAGGACATTCTTTTTAAAATAAACCTATTACAGTGAAACTTCTCCAAACCAGCCACCACTGGGACTAGAAAAAATGGCTGGTTTATAGGGGTGGCTGGTTTTGTGAAAAATAGCAATGCATTCTAAGAGCTGTTTCCATTAATGTGTTCAATAACCCTACACCTTGACAGTTTGTTGGTCGAGACATGTTTAATGCCAGTTCAAAACTTTTGGCCTTTTATTACATTTCAAAGCTTGCATCATTTGTAAATGAATTGATTTTAAAAAAGGTACTGCCCACAAAATAATGTTCACGGTTTTGAATGAATGTGTATTAAAGATCAAAGGGCTATTGATGGTAATTAATTATTTGTATTGTTTTCGTAAATTATAAACAAAGTGTAATAACTTTGTCCCTATGTTGTTTTGACTTGGGTACAGATCACATTAATTGACAGTTAAGACTGTACTATTAAATGACCCCAGTTGCCTGACGTGTACACACCAATTAACACCCAACCAGAGACAAAATGTAATGTCGGGATTAAATTTGTTGTTAAAACTACTGTCCCCTTCAATTATCATCTGTCCACTGATGAAATGCAAACCGGTCAGTGAATGAATTATCAATTATGTAATATTACGTAATCATTTACAGTTTTGTTGACACATCTATTACAGGTGAACAATAACCGAATGGGCGAAATTGAGAGGTTGTATTTATTTGAAATATGTAACAATAACTGTGAAAAACTGGCCAATGTATGGTTTTAGGAGGTGGCCAGTCTATTGAAGACAAAACACACAGGTTTTAATGTATATAGGCCAGGACTTATGAAAATGGCCCGTTTGGAGGGAAGACCGGTTTTCTGAGGGTCCAGTTTGGAGAAGTTTCACTGTATGCTCATGTGACCATATTTTTTTTCAAACTTGGAAGGTTGTTTAAGACAAGTTTGACATTCATCTTACTTACATCATGTATCTTATGATATGCTTCCCCTCGACACACATAGGCTCGAACATATGTAGGGTCAACCTTAATGGCAGCTGAAAATTTCTTGATTGCTCTGAAAAAAAAATCTTATGGGTGATTCCAATATAGAACAGCCAATGCCTTAGGTTTATATTGTGATGTTTGGCTTATTACTCCTAAGTTATATTTTGTTTTGTGACATCCCCTAATTTATGGGATTGTAACACATATTTATATTGACAAGGAATGAAACAAGTCTTTATGTAACCCTGGTTACTTTCATCTTATTGTATCCTTTCTATGTCGAAAACTACAAAAACTTTATACACCAACCATTGATCAGTCAAACTAAATGTATGTAGTGATTTACGGTCACTGGCTGTTGTGAATGAGACACCATTGTAGTGATACATTGCTTGAAGGTAACAAGGAATGTGGTTCCCTATGGGTGGAAATGTGTGGCATGATACCTAAAATTTGAATCTTTATGAATTATTCAACACAGCGTAAAGAGAACAACACGACACTGACATTACATGACATTGTTAATCTAATCCTCAACCTTTCTTTATACATATTCTTATCCACGTTATTTTACATGATAAATATCATAGCACCTGTGGTAATTTTCATAATGGTTCATAAATATCAATCCAAGGTTAACATGAGCCCCTGCAACATCCTTCCTTAATTTAAGTACACTCTCAAAGTCTGGAATAGCATCCTCAAATCTACAATAAAAACGTGAATGTAATGAAGGCATAAAAAAACACTAAAGTTATATAAATCAAGATAATCAACTACAAACCTAAGCCAATATAGTAGGAATACCTACATAGAAAAAAAAAAAACAAGGGAAAAGGATCTTACACAAGTCCCTGCAGATTTCAGATTCTTCCATGTGTATCTTTTGAACTGACTTGCCATAGGTCATTTTCCATAGGAAGAAGTCACCATCTAGCCTTGGCCTTTAACACAAAGTAAGGCATCAATAGTTTTACATTCACCTGTTTTTTTTTGTTTTTTTTTTTTTGTTGTTTTTTTTTTTTTTGCAAGATACGTCTCTTTAAAGAGATTTGGATCTCCCAAATGAGAGAATAGGCTGCAGCCATTCAAGGTGGAAGATCGATAGGTCGAAGGTTTTCTTGTATGTGTGAACAGAAATTCAATGGTGAAGAAACAATATCACACTAGTTATTGGGTTCCCTTGATGAACATTACATTACCTATGCATAGAATTATAGAGTATCCCACGATGCAGATATGACATCACATTGTCATCTGAGTCGTTGATGAGTAAGGACACACTGTAGTCATGTAGGGCTCTCTTTGGATGAGCTCTGTAAAATATTATACAATTCTTTGAACAAAGTTTGAGATGTCATGTGAATTAGGGCTTGCTACAAGAAGTGAATCTTGAAATGTCTTCCAACAACTGGATTGTACAGGCTAAAACATAGGCAATGATAACAAATGAATTAAAGATAAATCAATGGAAGCCAATGGTAAAAGAATGTTCAGCATTGTTTACATTAAAAGGTCACACTGGTTTCAAGCACAATGTATTCTCAGGCCTCATTCATTTTAGTCTATATCAACCAGTAGTCCAATCCTTATGCTGGTATTAAAATATCAGCAAAATAAACAAGTTCAGAACCTTTTTTTCAGTTAATATTATCCTGCTTAAATCATTCACATACTTCCTGAGTATACAGGCTCTGTAGTAGAAAGCTTCCCAGCTGAGAGGGTCAAGATGGATGGCTGCTGAGAGGTCCTCAACAGCATCAGTCCAATTCCCCATTTTTGCATTAGCTTGTCCCCTATAGATCCTCGCTGTGACATTTAAAGGGTCCACTCTAAGTAGGTCGGTAAAATCTGCTATGGCATTATGCCAACTCCTGAAAATACAATAAAAAATTAATGTGACAAAAAATCATATGAGAAGAGAAGAGCTGAACAACCCATCACATATTCATCTTATATATATATTTTGTACGTACAAATGTATTCCCAAACACACATGATCACGCTATACATTGCTATATGTCCCACACTGCTGATAAGAAATCTTGCAGAATTTTTCATCCATGTGTCAGCTTGTAATTCAGATCTACACTTAAAAAACATAAAGTTCCTTAAAAATTTTAATAAAATTACCATACAGTTTCAAAGATAATGCAGCCACAAGGTCTGTTTCTGTTGAGAACATGGCCCATAATTTTACACAATTTATTAAAAAAAAAAGCAAAATGGTGTTATGAAGTACATGCCTGCACTTCATAACAGTATTCTACCAAATATGGAAGGAATATACCAAGTAGATCAAGAGAAGATAATTCTATCATTCAAAAATCTTAATTTGTACAAAATTTATCAAATTTAAGTGGTAATATGAACATCTAAACTTCATAACATCTAATGGAATGAATACGCCATGCAATTCCGAAGAACATGTGTCTACAAGGTAACTATGATAGACAGACCAAGGCAGATTATGTTTCTCCATCGTATTACATCAGAGAATAAAAAATCCTCTAAAAGGCTGATAGACATTAATGCATCACTGCTCTATTAACAGACATATGTACAATGTATACAAATATGTCTCTTATTTATAAAGATCTTATAGGGCATTTTGAAAGTTCCTTCATAACAGAATTAAAAGTACCAATAACTATCTAGTGGACAATAAACAATTTAGCCAAGTTCAGGATTTGTAACTTGGTGACATCAGGTTGATTAAATGATTTAACAACAGAGAATTTATGCTTTAAAAAATGTGAGGAAGGGGAAACATAAACTAGATTGGGTTGAAACCAGCTTTCATAACACTGGATGTAAGTGTAATGAAATTGAAAGTATCTACTAGATCATCCTAATGTCATGAGTTTGCTGGATCTATTTATAAATCAATATCACCTAACCATACTGCTCTACAATAGGGACAAGTATCATTGTGAAACTTATATATCCATGTTTTAATACAATGCTCATGAAATTGATGTCCACAACACTTACAGTTACTATTCATAGTAACATAGTCATATGTGTCAATTTCTGACAAGCACATGCTACAGTCTTCATTTAGTAGTCTATTGGAACCTTTTTCCTGTTTCTCCATCCTCTTACTCAATAGGCAATGCTCATTTTGCATATAAACAGACCAGATAACAGTGATATGTTCAAGTAAGTAAAATATATTTGCATTCTTAATACTGCACTTTTCAAATAATTGATTACAAATAATTATAGTTATGGTTTTTAAACTCCCAGCTTCAGGCCAAATAATTACAAATATGATCCATCAATGAATTCATACACAAAATGTGTTCATTAAGTTAAATAAGATAGCTTATACATTTAAAAGGGAGATAACTACAAATGAAAAATGTTTTAATTTGTACAAGTTTTATGTAGTTTAAAAAACTTATTTTTTTCATCAAAGATTTTACATTTTTATAATTGACATAGCATTTTTTCAAAGCATAACAGTAACCACTAACTTCTTGCACAATTTTAATTGTAAACAACAATTTTGCTGTTTTAGTTGAACAGATAAGTAACAACTGCAATCCTTGCTTGGTTCAGAATAACTGCATCTATATTTATTAGTTCTTTGTTTTGGCCGTATATTTTGAACAAATAAATATATATATATGTACATTGCATTATTATTTCATATAAATATAACTTGTATCCCTGGTCTAATTCACTCACAATCTTATTATGTTAATGATACCTACTCATTTTTGAAATAATAGAGACCATGTTTCAGTATAGCATCTGTCCTGAGTGGGTTAATCTTGATACATTTTGAGTAATCTTCTAATGCTAATAACTGGCTGTCTCCTTTCTGTAAATAAAGTTAATATCATAACAATTACCTAATTACCTTGGTAACCATTTAGTAAGTAGTGATTGAGTGACAGGTGATTTCTACAAGAGATCATCCATGACTATATAAGTAGCAGTCTTGGTAAGAATCATGCAAATTCTTTAATATGTGATACAACCAAAAAAGACTACACATTTTTATTTTTGTTATTAAGTTGTTTTGCAGGTCTATATGATGAAATTGATTATCATACATTCTAATCAGTCAGCTTATAGGAGATAATCTACATTGAAAATCCAAAAGTTTCTACGGTATTTTAGTGTAATCTACAGAGATATCTTCCTTAAGTTTGAATTCTACAGTATATTCTATACAATTTTTATCTCCTAAGAGCATGGGTTATATAAAAAGCCACATGTTAATATCTGTCAACTATAACATTTTAAACAAAATCTCAAAAATAAAAACATGTAGTCTTTCCAACCATAAATCCCATTTCACATGATTCTTACATGGACTGCTACTTTTCAAGTTAATTGTTTGTATTTAAAGATATATGATATAATTGCCATTCATTTTGTGTTTTTACAAGTGTTGATTTGAAATGAGGGATCAATAGATTACATACTATATAACAGCCATGTAACAGCCCTGTGACAGCCTTATAACAGCCCTGTAACAGCCCTATAACAGACCTATGACAGCCATGTAACAGCCTTATAACAGACCTATGACAGCCCTGTAACAGCCTTATAACAGCCCTGTGACAGCCCTATAACAGCCATGTAACAGCCCTGTAACTGCCATATAACAGCCCTGTAACAGTCTTATAACAACCCTGTTACAGCCCTATAACAGACCTATGACAGCCTTATAACAGTCCTATAACAGCCCTGTAACAGCCTTATAACAGCCCTGTAACAGTCCTATAACAGCCCTGTAACAGCCTTACAACAGCCCTGTGACAGCCTTATAACAGCCCTATAACTGCCCTGTGACAGCCTTATAACAGCCCTATAACAGCCTTATAACAGCCTTATAAGCCCTGTAACAGCCCTATAACAGCCCTATGACAGCCTTATTACAGCCCGGTAACAGCCCTATAACAGCCCTGTAACAGCCCTGTTTTCTTTAAAAATCTCCAACAGAGATTTTTCTCAAATTCTCCCTGAACTTAAATTTTGACTGATCAGGTAACTTAAAATAGAAGATGAGGAAAATTCCCAAACTGAGATTTTTTTATGAAGCCCGGGCCAGGTACCAACTTCAGAATAGCCTTTGTCACAATCTAGGAATATTTCAACCATATAAGCAGCCCATTTTTAAGTATATCTACTCCTTGTTTAGTAAGGATTAAAACAAACATGCAATGGTGAAATATATATATATATAAATACCCGGTATATACACAACGTCTCAGAATGTGACGACTCTATTCGCTACACTGCTCCATCAGATCAAATTGATACAGGGAAGATAACATAAACTTATAGGAGGGTCTGAAAAATTCCCAACGATGTTAGAACTGTCTTATATATATATTGGCAGTAAATAATAGAAGATTAGAAGGTTCTTAATACACAAATCCCTGTTCAAGATCTTTATGGGATTTGTTCCATGAGTGTGAGAAATTCCATTTTTTACCTTCACATGTGAGGAGACAACGAAATTCTCTCATGAATGAAAAAAATGCCATATCTTCAAAATCAACAAGTGAAGATGTCTATTTTTTAAAATGCTACCTTCACAATTTAACAGACACTCTATCTAAAGTCTGGAAGTAAACCGGTAACATTAGAATGGTCACTAAAAGAAAAAAAGATATTCTTTGACAATGTTTAAAGCTGTCATTATTCTGTTTATGGGCAAAGCAGCAATCATTTTGACAATATTTCTTAGTATTAAGACAGTGGCCTAAGGTACAGAACACGAAAAAAAAATTCTTAAATTGTCAACATCAATGTTACATAAACTCAAAATCATGTCTTCACAACATGTATGTACAATTAGAAATTATAATCTGGAATACACGGTCAAAGAAATCATACTCTAAAATTTGTTGCATTTTAAGCCTACTTTATCATAATAAAAAGATTACTTTGTTTCTAATACAAATGAAAGCAGTTTTACCTTTTCATACATTTCAGCCCTTCTAAAGAATGCCTCATGGTCTTTAGGATCTAACATAATGGCCTGTCTGTAGTTCATTATAGCTTCATCAACATTGTTCTGTTGTCTATAGATCTCAGCTCTACAGAAAATTAAAAAAATAACTGAGATACAAACTGTAAAACTATCATGTCTATTAAAAAAATCTGATGTTTGGCATATATTTATCTGCCCAGCAGGCACCAAAGGCAGCTATGTGGTGATAAACAAAATTTCTATCCAATCAGAAAATGTGTTACATCTGAAATTTAATAATTAAGGGTTATGGTTATTGTGGTTTACCAAAGTCTTAGATTTAAGATTCTTTTGGGAACTTAACAGTCATGGTTGTTGGAAAAAGTTGACAAACCTTGATCTCCAAGCCCCGGCATGTTTCTTATTTTTCTTAATGATGAAATTAAGGTCACTGAGAGCTTCCTTCTTTTTATCTTGTAACAGGTACAGTAAATGCCTGTGCCAATACGCATCAGTCAAATCTGGCTCCATTTTTATAACTCTGAAAGCATTAAAAAGTTATGATAAGTAGGTATTTTGCCAAAACATTAATTAAATCCCAAGACTTAATATTGTTATAGACATACCATATCTCAGGACATTCTGGGATATGCTTATATCAGGAGTGTCAATTTTCATTATTTTCTTCTATCACAAATACAAAGAAGTCAAAGAACTGCAAAATGTACAGAAAGAAATTTCATATAAAATAGATTGCTAATCATGACAAATCTTAAGTGACTCTAATTAAAATTATTGTAGTTTAAAAAGTCTAAACTCTTAACAGTCAAAATTTATACCCGGTACCTGTTAAGATCCTGCTCTGCTTGTTTCACCATCCCAAGCTTCCTCAACAGGGCACCTCTCCTACACAAGTCAAAGGCCTTAGGCTTACCAGTGGATTCCATATCCTGTGTTAACTTCTCCACCTCTTCATGTAAAATCTGTCAAAATATTTAAATCAGGTAAAATTTCAGAATAAATGTAATTTCAGTCTTATTGTCTACAAAACACATATCTCTTAAATGGTTGAGTTTTACAAAGACTAAAAATAGCATACAAAAGCTGGATGATAAATTTTGACTTGAGTTTAAAATTTTACCTTTCAATAAAATGTAACAATATTTTATCATACCAGAGACATACTGCTCTATCTACAGGTGCAACAATATGCAGTATGAAGTATTTTAAACATATAAATTGTCTTTTTGTAAATACAAAATTTTACATGTTAATCACCATACTGGTACTTGAGTGAAAAGTGAAATATCATACAAGAACAGAAGAATACCTCTCCATAAATGATTAATAGAGTTGATTGAGTAGAAGATAAACTATTAAAATGAATACATTTTAGTACTGATTTTACAATTATAGACAACAATGTGGTTTTAATTTCTGGTAAGTTGAGAAAATTTCAGCATCAGTAAATATTCTACAATCAGAGTTTAAAATATTTGCAATGACTCAAATTAAAAAAAAATAATAGAAGTTTGTTTCCAGGTTTGTTCCAAAAGAAAGTGAAATATATACGAAACAACAATTCTTTCATATATGCCATTTTAACCCTAAAAAAGGTTGATAGAGACAGATAACATACTTAAAGGTAACAGTTTTGAAAAAATAGTCAACAGCCATTCATGATAATAAAAAGAGAGACTTTTTCCTGCCAGTTGCAATTCATTTTTTACCTTCCTATCTTTAGCTAACTTATCCACCTTCAAAATATTTAACATGCAAGGATGATCAGAATGTCACTATACAAAATTAGTATTTAGTTTTTCTTAAACGAATCTCATTCACAGAAGAAATCTTCTTTATGAACTCATAACCCAAGCTAAGTGTGGATTTAAAATAAATTCTCCGCTTTATAATGCTATACTTCATACAATTAACTTCTCATATTTTTTAAAGAACAATTTTTCGTGTGTATTTTGTGGTAACATGTGTCCAATTGTTCATTTTCTACAAAATTTAGAGAAAAGACAACTAAGCTTAAGAACTTTAGAAATATTAGGTGTTGGAAAGCCATTTGTATCACAAATTTGAAGACTGTGGCAATAATATACAAAATTTGAAAACTTTTCAACTGATTTGAGGTCAGAATGCCCATACATTTACTCTCAAAGTAAACATTAAGACCAAGTTAACAGATTGAATCCTATATCAAAATAGGTTTAAGTGACACATAAGCATCATTTCATTCCTGCTGAACAATTACAGTGCATACAATGATGATGTTCAGGAAGTAAAGCTGGTCTTCCCTAGATTCAAGGATCATAAGCTGATGAAATGCCTTATGTATATAGTCAATGGACAATTTACAGGGAGATATTAAAAATTTTCTATCATTTTATTTGTGTATGGTAGAAAGTTTAAATCTCCTTGTCAATTGTCCAGTAAACTACCCAGGTGATTTAATCAAGGAATAGCTATTCCTGGACACCATCATTGGATGCACTTTTAAGAAAACAGCCCTTTCACATTTGCATAACATGCATGATGGTGTAAACTTGATAATAGTGCATCCTAAAAAAGATGGTTAGGACATTGAAAAAGTCAAACAATATAATATTCTGTTCTATTTTCATAACTTCAACTAAACAGAGCTAATTTCACTAGGTAATGTATTCAAATGAAATTAAAATGAATAAACATGAGTACCACATAAAAAATTATCAAAACTTCAGGCCAATCTAGAATAAAACTTTAACAAAACATCATTTGATTTGTAAAACTCAGCTTTAATCAATGAAAATATAAATATTTAGCCACTTTCTCCCAGTTTTAAGCATTATCCATATAAAGGTTGACGATTACCATGTATCAATGAAGTGTAAATGGGTAGATATATCATTTGCACAAAACTCATTTTCAATTGTTTGTTTAGGTGAAGGTTTTCATTTTTGAACGAAACTGAAATAAATACTTTCTTCTGATATAACAAGTGAACATAACTTTGTTAACTTAGTTTGTAGAGATTAATTCATTTCATGGATGTCATTTGTCAATTAGTCCATTTGTAAGTAAAATATTTTTGTTAGATTGAAACTCATACAACATTAAACTGAAAATAAACAAATGATCATGCTATCAAAGTTTGTAAAATGTAATAAAATTTAATACTTAAAACAATAAAAGTACAGTTTACCATTGATACAGGTATTTTTCCTTTCTAAAATAAAGTTCCATAAAAGGCAAACTTATGAAAATATATAAGGCTAACCAAAAATAACTTCCTGTTCCTCAGACACTCCCTAATTTCTTGAGGGTACCTAATTTCCATTTTTATCCCCATATCAACAGAATAAAAACAAAAATACACCATTTCATCAATTTTCTGGCTATGAACAATTATAAATTTTTGGAATGATATCAAGGTAAAAAGAAAGTATCTCTTTCTCACCAGCCTGACAACCAAGATATTTTGAATGGACTAACTCCCGTCCTTTTCTTTAAAAATAATGCTATTTACCATAGTTTTGATGTGTTTTGAAAAAGTGCTCATACAAAGCTCTATCATCTTTAATGCTTTGGTGAAATTTCATTGGTTTGTTGCCTTATGAAATAGAATAAAGTGTAAGTATTTGTAAGAATCAGGCAAAATGGGAAAATTCAGAAACACAGGTGTCAAAAACCCATAAATCTGACAATATAATATGACTCAAGGATGCTTTTTCTATTTGAAAATACCATTATTTGATCTCTGCATTACTAGAATTGTTCAGAAATTGTTCAATATAATGTTAGAAAAATGATATTTTTGACAGTTACCTGCCCTTGAAATGTTCATTTTCAGTGCATTTTAATTCAATTTTAACTCAAATTACCAAAATGTTATGGGAAATCTTGTCCTTTTTCCTTGATTCTGATGTTGCAAATATTTAAGTTACACTTTCAAAATATTGGGCTTTTTCATACCACGTTTTACCAGCTGCCTGATTCTTACAGAGACTGACACTTTTAAAAATCATTAGGACCTCCATATTTTTTTTAATTACCATTTGACCAAAATACTTTAAAGTCACAAAATATGTGAATCCAAAAACAATAACACCCATCCAAGCTCAGTTTAGAAAACAAATGACAATTTTCTAAGAACTATATAGACTCATTTTGACAACACACCTTTTTCAAAGTTAAATGTGCATTTTTATATTATCCAGATCTTTATTTTGTCCAAAAATTGACAATTTATACTACAGGGGATTCCTGTTAATGACATAGCTTGTTTGTCAGAAAAGAAATGCAATTAACAGTTAAATAATTAAGTGGAATCCATTTTATTATGTTCTCTTCAACCATTGAACCATCAACATCTTTACATTCAGTGTCGTCCTATTAGAAAAAAAAAGTAAAAACAAGCATTGAAGATGCCTCATATTGTGTTTTGTCAGGTTTTATTGTTGATGGCTCATTGGAATTTTCCACATATCACTATTTTACTTCTCCATTTATTTTCACTGACAGATTACAGTTTGTAGTGAAATCCAAGTCAATCACAACAAAATATTACAAAACTTACCGCTAACAGTTCATGATTTTCTTCATTTTCTTCTATCGGTTCTATGACACTAATATTTTCTGACAGGGCACTTGTTATTGACTCTTTCCTAAAGAAAATACATATTCTCAAGCAAATATAAGGAACACATACATTGTGTATATTAAAATACATGACAAAAAAAGATAAAATCATTTTGTTAAGATTGATTGATTGATTGACTATAGTTTAATGTACTATGGCAGATATTCCATGCATTTCATGATGAGAAAGAATGACCAAACTGAATTTGGTTTTCATAAGCTTTCCTTTAAAGAGAAGAAAATAGTGCAGCCATTTAAAAGACCGCCGGCTTAATGTAAAAAAAATCTTAGCCATGTCAATTTGACTTGTATATATTTTCCCTGCTTAAATAAATAAATAAATAAATAAATGATTAATTTGGCTTATAAATGTCTCATACCTTTTCTTCTCTTTTTCCTTTTCATCCTTCCTTGGTGACATTGGTGTGACAGTCTGAACTTCCTCCTCCTCATCTGAGGACATCTCTGGAGTGGGAGGATATAACTCATCAAACCAACCATTCCATATGTCCCTCGTCCATTCCCTCTCATTGCAGTCCTTACTGTATGATAAAAAATCACATCCTATCATATTGTATAAATTCAATTCCTTGTTTCTAATGTCATTATATATTAATTTCAGTTTAAGTAATTGTTAAACACTGACTCCAATCCTTAAAGGATTCCAATATAAACTTATGTGTGTTGTGTTATGCCATCCATGCAAAATATTAGTGGCAAACTTGCTAATTATAAGTGCAAATCCTTATAATTATTAAAACAATTTTTTTTTTAAAAGGTTTGATTTTCTACATGGAGCACCCTTTTCTGTCGTCTTACAATATCATACAGAGGTATGTATTTTCAATCAGCAAATAGTGTTTGCAATGATGTAAAAAAATATCTTTAAATTATTTTGAAAGATTGATAGTAAACTATGATACAATTACAACAACCTGTTACAAAAAGTCTTTTTCAAGGTTCCATAGATATGTAATGAGAATTTCAGTTTTTTTTAATATTACAAGAAAAAAAGTTTGGTGAACCCAAATTTTCTTTTTGAAATATGAAAGAATGTCAAAGAAGTCTTACTTTATGCAAGTTTTAAGAAATTCTATACACCAGTTCTTCAGTTGCTAACAAAATACTCAAAACTATCCATAGAATCTCTATACAAAATGAAGTAAAAATCATCTACATTTTGACTAAGTCATCTAAAATCAAGTCTGGTGACAATGTTATTAAAATTGACAATAGATTCCTTCAAGGTCATCTTTGAGAAAAATGAGGTTAATACCTTGAGTAATATTCTGTCATTTTCAAATGAACAACGGCAAGAGGGGATACTACTGAGAAAAGTAAGCAAGTTTCATGTGGAGAAAAAGTCAAGAAAAGGAGACTTTACATTAAAGGGAGTCTCCTGCATATATTGAAGGGGTATGAGGACAAGACAAAACATACGGCATTTTCTTTTTCTTTGAGTAAGTCTCCCAGTCCATAATTTCTGTGACACTAGTCCTTGGTCCTGCTCTAACTTTCCTGAAAACATGAAAGCATTAGTATTTCAAACTTTAAAGAAATTACATGAGTAATTTTACAATTTTACAAAAAAGGATTACACTAAAGCCTTAGAAATTTTTGACATCTAACAAGACAACCAGATAGGATTGGGTGTGGTGCTAACCCATAATGTTAAAAATGGCAAAAGTGTTTTTCTCTAATTTTGCTTCATTTTTCATACCCCTTGACCTATCTTTTTTTTCAAATTTCAAAACAGATTTAACAAGGTGTATGTTAGCTCATAGCCGTGGTTGACAAGAATTTCTAAGCATGCAAGAATTTAAGAAATTAAAACATCTAAGGTGTTTGTTAATAAAATCCCCAGTAATGTAAGCAGCATCTGCTTGTCTGATAATCATTCATTATATATAGTTCAAATAAAAAAAATGGTTCTACCTCACTTACTGACAAACTCTGAGTCACTTACTGTGAAACTCTGAGTTCCTTCTCAACAGGCATATGTAACTTAGTCATAGATCGACTTCTTGTTAATTTATTTGGCGGTGATCGAAGGAACTTTTCTATTTCATCCAATCTGGCCATGCTGATAGGTGTCTTCTTTTTCTTCTTTTTCCTAGAATACATAATTGTTGAGTTTCCAAGACTGACTAATTTTAGATAGTAATAGGTAACCTCATACTTCGAGCAAGATCACAAAAATGTTCATACTACAAATTATACTGAGTCTTCATACAAAGTTTCAATAAAATCAACTGTTTTTATCATTTTAAAAAATGTCACCAACTTAAATTAGCAGTTTTTCATAAAACTTGCATAATGATTTTTTTAACATTGTAATAAAATGCAGCATTTTTTCTTTTCTTTTTTTCTTTTTTTTTTTTTTGAAAATTGTAAGACGGTTTACACTTTCAATCCTTTCATTTTAGAGATAAAAGTCTTTATCTTTCAGTTAAGTATTTGTCTCTGACTTGTAAATGCATACTTTTTGGGTAAAATAACATAGGCTCTGCCAGCAGCTAAGGCTAATTCTGCAGGAGTTGGCTCATCAGCTGTAAGAAATAACATGTATGTTAACTGTTCCCAGTTTCAAAACAAATCTCAGATTATGAAACCCATGTCTGTTCAGTTTAAAAAAATAATAGCACTCATTTCAATTTTACTCCTAATTCTTAAAGCCTATTATTTATTGACAAAACATTAGCTGAATTTATTTCTCATTCTTGAGATTTTCCTCTTTTGGTGCTCATTTCTGTACTGTAGACAGCTAAAGACAACTTTGAAGGAAATCCTGACTCAAGAATTTCTGAAGATCTACCAAAAGAAAAGATATCAGATAAATTCCAGTCAGAATCTTCACAATTTTTACCTCTACTTCCAAGTCAACCAAATGTAAAGAAATTCTAAACAAAAACAGAGAATTACCTTTCTTTCTCATAAATGCAGGAACTTGCATTACCTCTTCTGGATCATACCTCTCTCCTTCTGGTACCTCTTGCTGCAACACAAAGTAAAATAGCCTAGTTAGTACAGGTTTGGTAGATTTATTTCACTACATGACTGAGCAAAGATCACACTCACGTTCTTACGAGATGAAACATATCAGGGGTAATTTGATAACTTACTCTATCAGTCTACCAGAGGAGGATGTCCCTTGTTTTAGACCAATTATCAAATCATTCAAAAGATTTTCAAACCGAAAATTTGTTGCTCTCCATCAATCAACTACATAGCAAATAAATGTACGATAGAGTACCATAATTCATTGGCTTGAAATAAATATATAATTTTAGGCTTTGCCTATGACAGTCGGTGCTTTTTGTGTTCAATAAACAACTTTGTTGATAAATGCTCAGCCAACAGGATTTACTAAAACACCTACTCTGCTTCTTTGATAAAAGTAACTCTTTTCTGAATTATACATTTATCATATGAGACAGAAGGATTTTGAGCAATTCAAGTTTCAAACTCTCTACATACATAGGATAACCCTAATGCCCTGTCCTTTACATGTTTTAGTGTACTGTTTTTAGGCTGTTGCTTCCATGAGCTAAACCCTTGGTAATCTTGACTAATGTTATGATCTATTATAAAGCAAAGTAAATTTAATTGACTTGAAATATCTACTACCAGATATTGAGTAAATACATTACCCATCTTAAATAGTTCAGCCGATTATATAAGTCTGACCAGTCCATTAACCAAAAAGTTTTCTATGATATAGAGGGTAATTTTTATAGGTACTAAATTTCATCACTTTTTCTAAAGTCCATATTTTCTAATAGCAGACTTCCATTTATCCCTTTCAGGGATCCGATGATGGCCAAATACTTTCATATATCTAGACTGATTTGACACAAAAAAAATGCTCAATATTCAATTCTTAATATTTATCAAATTAAAACTGACAATTAAGCATTGTCACTACGCTATGAAGAGTAATAACAACATTACCAAACTTATAAAACCTAGGCAAAAAGGAACAGTCAAACAGAAATTCTGCATAACAAATGGCATCATCTTTATAATAACACAAATTATATGCTATATCATGCTGTAAAGGTGAGTTTTTTTGGCAGGGGTATATTTTCCTAGTTTCTTATTCAAAATTTACAGAATAATATTTAATTCATATAGTTGGTTTGTATCTATTTTTAATTTTACAGTTATATACAAGTATATTAGTATAAAGTTAATGCTTAGCTTAATTCTAAAGAAGTTTCATAGCAATATCCTTTTTTGATAGAAAAATGAGGTACACTTAGAAATGCTTTTTTACTCCCTTCTAGTCTAAATTTAGCAAATATAGATAAATTTTGACCATAAAGGGACAAATATTCTGAATTTGCCAATTAATTTAGGCCTGCCAAAGCTTCATGAATTAAGACAAATGCGTAATATCAAAATATTACATAGGACTACCTTGGTGCAGATACTTTTTCTTCATGATAAAAGGATAAACTACTTCTTGGTTTTGCAAAACTTTAGAAAAATCAGCTCTTTCGGCCAGTAATCGTGTCCAAACTGTACATTACAGAAAATTTGTAAATATAGGAATGTGAATGGTAGAAAAAGCACATTAGTTCAGCATGTAAATGTGCTAGAACACAAACTTTCAGTCAAGTTTGGGGGCCAATTTAACATGTAAATGTACCCCAACCTTTAAATACCCTGCCAAAATTTCAGCTTTACAGTAATAAAATTAAATAAAAAGTCAACAATAAACTTCTTACCACAACACTACTACATGTACTACAGGTACTGCATGTACTACATGTAGTCTCCTCATACTCCTAAGAATTGTATTCAGTAGAGTTACTTACATGTCAAGTTCTTATAGCTTTGAAAATGTTAAATTGATTTATTCAAATGGTTAATCTCTGCTAACCTCTAACAATCTGATAAAACCCTGTTAATGCCACTTTTTGACAATCCATATTTTTGTCATATTGTATGAAAAAGTTAGATAAAATTCCAAATTTCATGATTTTTAACATCCGTAGAAACTTACTTTCCATAAATCATAATCTGCAGTCAAAATTTATTGAAACTGTGCAGATTTCATAAAGATAAACACCTCTGGTGCATTGATATGTAAACAGGAAATCAGTTTTCTTACTGTTATTCTCTGCATATCAATATTAAACAGGAAGTCAGTTTTCTTACTGTTATTCTCTGCATATCAATATTAAACAGGAAATCAGTTTTCTTACTTTTATTCTCTGCATATCAATATTACAAGCTTACAGCACTATAATAAGGGATATAAATACATGTAAATGCTAATCCTATTGAAATAATTGCAATATTGTGAAAGTAGTATTGTTTGTGGGGTATCAGTTTCGTGGTTTTTGTGGAATCAATAAACCATGAAATTTGGTTTCAAACAAAAGGGAAATTTCAAATATAATCGTAAGGTGGAGTTGTCAAATCCAAGAATTCAAGAATCCACAAACTAATTTTGTGTCCTAAATCACGAAAATAAAAGTACTTTCACAGTACAGCCTAGCCATTATTATATTATTATTGATGCTACTTTGAGAGAAAGACATGAGTAAAATGTCATACCATTCTCCTCAATCTCTCCTGCATTTCTTCTTCTTTCTTTGCTTTCCTTTCTTCTTCTCTCCACTTAATTTTCATCTGTCTTATATTTTGTTTCTGCCTTGAAATCTGAAATAAAATAGTTACAGAGCCAGTAATTGTTAATTTAAAATCTTATTCAAATCGATAATATCTTAATATTAAATCAATGGTGACATTGTCATATTTCTCTTCAGTAACTTCTATCATCCTGATTTGTGTAACAAATTTCAACCACAATTAAAGTACAGGTTCAGCTAAGAATCATGCAGTGAGTGATATATAAACAATAACAAGATAAAACTGATATACAGGTGAGGCTAAGAATCATGCAGTGAGTGACATATAAACAATAACAATGCACTGACTTGACATAAAACTGATATACAGGTGAGGCTTAGAAGCATGAAAATGTGAGGCTGTGCAGAGCATTTTCACTGGTTCAAGCCAATTTGTATAACAAAGATTTATGTTTATAGAAAAGTTATATTCAATCAGTGATCATTTATCACTTGTAAAGATACGGTCAATGTAATTTTTTACATTTTTGTGTTTCCAAACTTGAATCAAATTCACAATGGCTAATTTGTGTATTTACAAGTGAATGGCTGCTAAAACAGCAACAGGAGAATTAGTGTCATGTCTGGATTTACCAAAACACCAAATGTAATTTGGTCTACAATGTGGTTAAGGTTTAATACTACCTCTTCTACAGCAGTGTTATAAGACTGAGGCACCAGTAAAGTATCGTCATCCACAGTGTAAATGTAGGGATCAGACCTGGAACGTCTGAGGAAGCAAATAAAAGTTGTAATATACACTGTATTACAATTTCAATGAAAGTAACATTTTTTGCTAGGCTATGCCTAATATGACTTTCAATAGTTTTCATGTGTGAATTCTTGAATTATATAGTTGGTACAGCTGATGCATAGAAAAATAGAATGAAAACATTGTAAAACTGTAAACAAATCTATTTTCATGGATACTTATTTTCACAGTTTATGACTAATATCAATTGCTACTACATGTATTTATTTATTTTGGGGAATTTTTCTCACTCATTAAATTAACATATATAAATCACACACAATAATAAGTTGGATTTACAATATACTATCTCAAAAACAATCATTTTTATTTTTCTATGATTTCACTCTTACAAGAATTGTCAATCAACCTATTCATTGTTCATAATAACTCCAATATATTCCTTAAATGCTCACATTCATCCATCACTCTTACCTCATAGGCACAAAGACCGGAAATATTTCACTATCAGGCATGTCTTGTCTGTATCTAAATTCAGGTGCTGGAGTAGAAGCTGTGGACCCTGACTCAGTTGCTGTAAAATATATCATCATACATACATACAATGCCACTTTGAAATATTAGAGTTTATTCTTAATTCCATACTTTATTTATCCACTTACTAAATATAACCTAATCTCATTGACTGCTTTTCTTAATTGTAATATGAAACTAATGCACATGAATAAAAACATTCCCTCTGAAAAAGAACCCATACACAATTTGTCATTAGGATTTTTTTATCCCACATTTTAATTAGCTACTTAGAAATTCAGACTTACGAGGGGCCTCTGGTTTTGGAGGGTGTTGTTCCCCTTTCAGTAACTTCCTTGGCTCATATGGATTTATCCTACGGGCCTTGATGTCGTTTTGTCTCTGTTTAGTAGCAACATCAAGTTCTGTTAAATCTTCACATGAATCACTCTTCTTATGAAGTAACCTGTAAACAACAACCATACAAGTCACATGATTTAAGTTGTGTTTTGATTCTGAATGCTTGGGTTTTTGTTTGTTTGTTTGTTGTTTCTTTTAGTTTTTTCGTGGAATAGTCACGTGCATTATATAAAAACACAAGAATAGGTTTGTAGCTATATCGGGATTTTGAAATATTTGTTTTTTTACTAACTAGAATTATAACATGTAAAATACCATTCAGTAGAATATTTTTATCATATCTGCTTCGTACAATTCAGGTTTTCATACACTGCACCCAAATTTATTTTTTATAGTTATGTGGCTAAAGAATTCACTGAGAAGAGCATAAAACACATTTATTTCTTTTCTTAAATATTTTGTCAGAATAAAGGGCCCTAGCCCTAGTTCAATAAAACTTCTAAAACTTCTGAGAACATTCTGACTGTTTGTAACATAATAAAACTCCAGGACTTTGACTGAAGAATATCCCCAAATTTAAGTATTTTCTAATTTTGTTGCTCCTAGGACAGAGTTATACCTCACCTGTGTATTTCCTCAAATCTTTCCTGCTCAATATCTACTTCCATATCCTCTTCCTCTGACTCAGAGCTCTCCTCCATATCTTCAAGTTGGGTTGCAGACATCTCCCTTGTCTCAAGAGAAAAACTCTTTGATTCATAATCAGGGAAGAGAATGTCCTTGACCTTAGCTGGTGCCACATCTAATTTTGGTGGTGCAGGTGTCCAGAACAATCTGGATTCATCTGATTTCAGTGATAATCTGGTACCCTCAACCGATATTGATGGCTGACTGAACTGTTTTCAGAAATATAGGAAAACATTTTAACTTCAATTCAAAAGAATTAAAAATCTTCTTCTCTTATAATTGTAATATAAAAAAAGTATTTGAACATAAATTGTTCTATACAGATAAAAGTATATGAAAAAATTAGGCAAACATAAATTAAAAGAAAAAATATGATGACACTATACTGACATCAATGTAGGAACTTCTAGGTTAGTGTAATATGCTTTAAAAGCAAATAAAATGATGTTAAAGTGTCATGTGCATCAAATTTAACAAATGATTCAACTCATCAAAAAGAAATCAGGCTTACAGGAACTTAAACCTGATGTCTGATTAATGAAAAAAATACAGATTGACAAATACATATGTACAGAGTGAAGACCTAAATTTATTTGTTGGTGAGCATATATAAACAAATGGTATATGTAATTGGTAAAGAATGCTTAGTTTGACATATTGATTAAAAAAACAAGGATTTTCACAATAGAATAAAATATTTTCCTAAGGAAAAGCCATATTTGTACATAGTAAAATACGATTCATGAAATAGATACAGTATTAAGATATTTAAGTTGTCTCTTAAACAAAGAAACATATCCCAGAAACTTCACCATGAAATGCTAATTAAAGAAAAAATACTTGAACTGTTTCCCAACAAATCAACAAGATGTACAGAAAACAATTTCAAGGTACAACCTAAATGCATATATATTTTATATGAGCAACTCGGCGGGTGTTTCTAGAAAAGCAGAGGACGCTTACCTTACCGGTGCACCTGGTCCATGCTCATAGTTGTTAGTGGAGTCCGAGTTGCTCATTTACTTTTGTTACTTTGTATGTGTGATTTTAGTTACTTTATGTTCTTTGTTGTGTATGTCTGTTTTCCATGTCTGGTCTTTGTCCCTTGATTACATTCTTTTGATTACCGCTATAATCTTGGTTCCATTGATTACTCTTTTAGATATACTGAGTTTGAAATATGACTTAATCTACATTTGCTTTAAATATGGGAAAGAATTTATCTTCACTTAGATACAAATAAATAAAATGTATTGCACAAGTAAATTTATCAAGGTGGATACTTGTGTAAATTATATACAGGAAATCCTGTCTACACAGAACCCCTCTACAACTTCAAAGTTGGTTCTGTTTAGACAGGTGTTTAGTTTAGAAAGGTGTTCAGTTTAGACATGTGTTTAGTTTAGACAGGTGTTCAGTTTAGTCAGGTGTTTAGTTTAGACAGGTGTTCAGTATACCAAGTTTAAAAATATATTTGACCTGAAATTCATATTCTTCAAAAACTGCCTGGTTCAGACAGGTCTTTTGGTTTATTAGGGGTTTCGGACTCTGTAGGTTTTTAACTATATACTAACCACTTCCTCTGCCCTCTGTCTCCAGACATCTAATGACTCCTCTTTATTCTGCCCCTTATTTTTTTCAGCCTCCTCCAGGATTCTCTGAGCAGCAGACCCAATTCTTTTCTTCTCTGTATCTCTAGTCTCAGTTGCATGTGACAGCTGAGAAGCAGTTTCCTCATCTAAAGCCTCTGAAAAATTTGGTCCTCTACTGGCAAACTAGAAAAGAATTATTTTTCTTATAGTCATAAATTCAAGTAGTGTATACTTAAAGCTGAATGAGCCCTACAACACTATATTTTGATAACTCCTAGGCTTTTCCGATCAAAATAAACATAGAGTACTGAGTACTATTGATTATTAGATTATTTAATATTTTTTCAACGAGAGGGACCTTGTCGAGCGGCTTTGCTGCGAGAGAAGATGAGCATGAGCATGAGAAACTCCCACGAGTTGAAAAAAAATATTTAATAATCTGTTTATTGCTGTTTTGCTGAATTGTAACGTATTAGTTTTCGTTTATTTTCAGTTTTCTTGACCTAAATATGCAAGTTTTATAAGCCCTGCAAAATTTCCTTTCTGGACTATTTTTCAGTGACATGCTATGTGATGTCATGTATGTTGTGCAGCTGTGATACACATTTTTTTTTTAAAAGTCGGTTAACTATGATGATCACGTTCAAAATTTGTGGAATAATTTTGGGATCTAATCGGGTAAGTTACTGTATTATAATCATTTTCCAATGTAGACTAGAAAATATTGCCACAAATTAGCCATTATTACGCAGTAAACAGACTGTTATTTGGGTCGTAAATTATTCCTACGCTGTTGCTTGTATGTCACACAGGGACATAGAAACTAGCGATAATTTTCATTCTCACTCGACTGGCGTGAGATTGAAAATTATCTTACAGCAAGATCAAAGGGTTTTTAAACAAAATAGTGATAGATTTCGATATCAAATCAAATTTTACGATAATGATAGGTTATAAAGTATATATTAACAATTCTCATTGTATTGTTTCCCTTAATCAGTAACAGATAGTGTCAATAATAATCAAGAGATGTGGACAGACAGAATCCACACATAGATTATTTCTATATACATGATATACCCCCCAAACTATGTTAACAAGGATTATCATAATATGATACTGTGGAAGGATTAAAGTTTGTAGGGAAACAATTTTCATGGTTTTCTTGGGTTTGGAAAACCAAGAAATTTGGTTCCAAACAAACAGGAAATTTTCCAATAGTTTATACGATTGAGTTGTCAAATCCACAAATTCAAGAGTCTGCAATACAATAATTTTTCCCTAAACCATGAAAATGGGTAACCATGAATAAAAGTACTTTCATTGTAGTATATTTATGACTTTTACCCTGACAGGTTGTTTTGAAGCCATGAATTTATCAGGAGCATGATACTTTCTCCCAAGATGTCTGAATTGTTCTGGAAGCTGGTAATCACTTGTCACAGTACAAAAATGATGGATGTGCTTCGGAGGGGTAGCAACTTCTGGGATTGTATCTAATGTCTTCTCTCTCTCTACAGCAGGTTTCCATGTTGACAAGAACGACACAGCCTCACTTTGGACAGTGATCTCATTGATTTCTGCCTTTCCAGTTGATCTTTGCTGTATTCCCATTGGTTTGCCAGATACACTGACTAAATCTTCATACGTAGCATTAGGTGGTACTGCCAAGTCTTCCCAAGCCTGTAAATATAGTGTCAATATGGATTATCTACGAAAGAAATCATTAAATGCTGTCCAAGTCTTAAGTTAGATCATTCTTGATCATATGTTAGATACATTTAACAAATTTTTATACTAAACGTCAAAGGCAGTAAAAGAGAATGTTTCAGGGTCTTCAGATGATTATGTGCCTAAAACTATGATTGTAAATGATTTAACATTGTGTGGCCTATATTACTTAAATCAGGAATGTATATTCATTGATGGTAAATTAAATGTACCCAACACTTATTGTTGATACTTTGACCTCAATAGGTAAATAATGACCTACTTTAGCAATATCAACAACCTCAGGTTCTTCTTCCTCCCCACTGTCCTCAAACTCAGTCGTCATCTTAGTCAGTTCAGTCACTGCCTCAGGAGGGGCCTCTACTACCTGTTCCTACAACAATAAAACACTAACATCAATAATGTCAAGATACTATTTATATATCAATTGTCTTGTTGTGTCAATTTTTTGTAAATCATGGATTACATGTATTATTTTCAACCAATTTTTGTGGACACTGTATTTCACTTTAAAAAAAAGAAAAATTACAAATTTTATTTTTTTAAAGTAGGTGTATAAAATGTATTTTGGTATATGCAATGCTTTATTTCTGTTCATCATCATTGTATGTGCTATAACACAAACCCTAAATATCAAAACTCTATCATGAAAGACAAAAAGTTACAGTGTGGACAGTATTTGGTATGGATACACTTATTGACGCACGTCTCGATAGACTGATCATTATAGGGCATCTGCCACTCTTCATGGTGAGGCCTTAATGAAGATTTAAATAGCTGGTCAGATATGCAATTTTAAAGGCATATGCTACTTTGATCAAATATGGAATGACACTGATACAAATTGGAACTGATAAGATAAAAATCATCAGAATTTAACATTTCCTTTTCACAATACTTCTATTTCCCATACTGCATCTAACATAGATAAATATTTGACAAAATTAAACTTAATTAGAATAAAATGAATCTATACCTGGGTTGTCTCATCTTTGCCCTTTTCTTCGGCTTTTCCCTCAGTAATTTCTTCATCTGAAAAAGAAGACAGAGGGGTCAATATCTAGTAGTAGTAATATAGAACAGAAAGAATTGGGGTCGAGTCAATAAAGGATACTAACAAAATTACGGAACCGAAAAACCCAATGTAATAGGCAAAAAGGAAAGTCTGTATACCAAATGGCAATATCAGGGTAAAAACTGGAAAGTTGGAAACAACCCTAATTATCCTGACTTAGTACAGATATTACAGATGGAAACATTTAAGACAATTTAATTTTAGAGTTACAGATCTTACTGCAAAATGGCAGAAATAAAACTGCTGGGAAAATCACAGTTTACAGTAGATGATGTCGTTTGTTTTAATGAATGTTTTAATAAGAAATTGATAGCAAAATATGTATTTGTGCTCAGGCAATCATCAAATTATATTAGACAAACTATATATCAGTCTAAAATAACTTGATACCCATAAATATATAAGTACTTTCATGGTCCAAAATAACCTGATGCCCCTACAATATAAGTACTCTCATGGTCCAAAATAATCTGATGCCACTATAATATAAGTACTCTCACGGTAAATAACCTGATGCCCTTATAAGTACTCTCCCAGTAATGGAATATGAACCTTTTGACTTGGATTCACCATCTTCTTGTTCTGTTGTTTCAGCATCTGTAAAGAATAATTACGAAAGAATAATAAAACATAATATAATAGGACTACATGTACTAAAAAAAATTAGATTTTTATGTGCTAGAATGTAGGGGGATAGGAAATGTTTATATACAACAGTACATTTACATAATATTGATGAAAATTACCTTCCATGCAAAGCCCCTAAAACATCCTTACTCCTTCAAAGCTTCAAGAAATATAATACATGTACCTGCTCTAATAAACAAGGAAGGACAACGTAACAAAAACATTTTTGTAATCCATTATATCTTATCACTGTTAGGAACCCAATCATTTTATTTTTATGTACTGTTGGAAATAGAATAAAACAAATTATCCATGCTTTTTTTGCTATTTGTTTCTACAATATCTGTCATACATTTTATTCCCGATCCCAAACCTTTTAATTAATAAAGGACAGATTTCTTGTCCTGAAATCATATTCATTTACTATGAGTTCCAACCCTGCCTTTAATGGTAATTATTAATTTAATCATACCCTCTAATAATTATGTGTAGTTTATGAGAATAAATTGATTACTTAAATTTTGATGTTAAAGTAAGATGTCAATTTTTCTAATGCCAATGAAGACGATGCACAGTGCTTACAATACACAATTAGGATGGGCTATAAATTTTCTATTTTCAATTTGCTATATCTCTAAAAGCAAAGGAAATTTCATGCACATGCAACTATTTCTAAAGGGTGTAAGTCATTAATTAAGTATTGCTGATATCAGGGTATATTTGATCATGGTTCTATTAGACTAAGGGAGAATTGTATTCCACAGTTGATAATCATTTAAGCCTTAATATTTAGTGCAGCTCAAGCCTAATTATTTTTGTAGCATTTTTTTTGGAAAAAAAAGTGTGAAAGTTCATAGTTTTTTTCCTTATGGGAACAATGAATACTAAATTACCCCATTCTCAAGTCTTCAGATCTTTGGAACATTATATAGAAAAAAACAATCCGTTACTCTTACATTTTGTAACAGTACTGTCGTGCCAATACCCAGAGATTCTATTGAATGAATACATCAAGGACTATTAATCAGTTTTTTTTTCTTCATCAATAGAAATGATCTGTATCATTCAACAGCAAAAATTTGTAAAAAGCACCTATTTGAGCTCAATTCTAACCATAAAGGTGTGAAAATTTAACACTACAAAAGGAATATTATTTTCAGAAGATGATTATAGATTCAACTGTGAAATGTGTTCATCTAACAAAAGTATTTCTGGTTATCTGCGAACAAGATTATTCCAACATAGAACTGAACTATGTAAGTATGTATTATCATTGGTACTGAAAGGTTAGTAGTAAGTTTGTATCATCTTGAAACAGTGAAACCAATTATAGGTGAAGAATTTGACCAGTTTTATTAGTAGCTTCTTGGTTAACATAGTTTTAATTACATAACAGCTAATATGAAGATTTTCCAATTAAAAAAAAATCAATTTTATTCAGGGTTTTGTTAAGACAGGTTTTACAATAAATAAACATTTTTTTTAAAATAGATATATCAAATTATAAATTTTCACAAAACCACAAAAAAAGACAAAAATCAGTATCCAAGATCAACAGTACTTACACAGTATATAATATTGTTAAGATCACTGAAGTTCACTAATCAGAACACTTTTGATAATTAGTTCTCCCTAATCTGTACATTTCTCTTGAATCTCTCAAATACAGGAAAAATGCTACACAAGTATGATTTGAAATTGCTAACATTTTAGGAAAACTGATATAAAAAGATATGGAAAAAATATTTCAAAGCAGAAGATATCAGTTATATGTACATCATACATTGGTTCTCTTGTATATAATTTGAATACTTAAGTACCAGTCCATATAAAAGTCAGGCACAATCCTTACTAAAGTAATTCATGGTGAAGAGAAACCCACCAACTAAACAATGCTTCATCAGTCAACATAATGTTTATCTCAAAAGTGTAAGAATCAAGTGACAAACTGAGACAAGTTGTCTAGTTCTGTAACAAATACTGAATTAGAAATAAAACTGATTTTGGTAGGTTTTTGACATGCATGAATATCCTCCTCTCCGATTTTTACTTGAAGACTGATACTTATAAAAAAAATACTCCTACAGCAAAGATTTGTATGTTAATAGAAAATCTCTCTTTACAGTGATCTTAACACTTTTAAATAAGTTGCTGAAATAAAAAAACAAAAAAAAAGATTAATATTGTTAAGCCAAGCAGAAGACTGTAACTATTAGCAACGGTTAGGAATTGTGGGATATGTTGTTACCATCAGGCACTGCAGTCTCAGTTGGAGTAGATGATACAACATTAACTTCTGGAGGCTGTGGTGTTGTGCTTGAAGCATCTTTTGTTGATGCCCCTGATTCATCTGTTACAATGACCGTAAAATAATTCAAAGTGTAAAAAAAAAGCAATTGCAAAATGTTCATATGTGCAAGAAAAAAAATAAAGAAATAGAAAAATAGCCATAAAAAAACTGTCAAACATCACACGATAGACAAGAAAAATAAACATGAAGTATTTGTACAGCAATAAGAGAAGTGTTTATAACTGTATGACCCTATTGATATAAATCAGTTTTATGAAGAAAGGAAAGAGCTTTGGTTTTCCATGGCCTGAGTATTTACAATGATTCGTTTTTATCATACCATAAATACAGGTTACATGATTTAGAGTTGTAGTAATTCTAAGAGCATTATCTTCATTAGTTAAGGTAAATGCCTATTATACATTTAATCATTGCCAAGTTATGTTTGATTTTAAGATAATATTCAATTGTTATATTATTAGATTATTTAATATTTTTTCAACAAGATGAGCATGAGAAACTCCCTTGAAAAATATTTGATAATCTGTTTATTGCTGTTTTGCTGAAGTGTAAGGTATTAGTTGACTTTTATTTTTATTTTCCTGACCTAAATATGTAAGTTTTATAAGCGCTGCAAAGTTTCCTATCAGGACTATTTTTCGGCGACATGCTACGTGACATCACATATAATGTGCAGCTGTGATACACATCATTTGAAAAAAATCAGTCAACTATGATGCTCATGTTTAAAATTTGTGGAATAATTTAATGATTTATTCATTCTTATCGGGTAAGTTACTGTATTTAATCATTTTCCATTATAGACTATAAAGTAATGCCACAAATTAGCCATTATTTCACAGTAAACAAACAAATATTCCTGCGCTGTTGCTTGTATGTCACGTGAGGACATAGAAACTAGCGATAATTTTCATTCTCACTCAACTGGTGTGAGATTGAAAATTATCGTACAGCAAGATCAAAGGGATTTTAAACAAAATAGCGATAATCTAGCATATTTTATAATGAACTTTACGAGTAAAGAGTATGTCCTCATAGCAAAATATAAACTTCTACCATTAATGTAAACATACAAATGTATGCCAAGCTAAATTTTAGAAAACAGCTACAAAACAAAGCACATAGTAAACAACTTTGTCTTTACTACAGATGCTAATATTTATGTTTGAATCCAAAATGCTTTAAAAAACAGTATTGCAAACATGGTTAAAAAATTTACAATCAAAAACTTATCTTATTCTAAACATGATGAAAGAATTAGTGTTTATTAAATGACATATAACCTTTAGCCTAGCTTACCTCTGGCTGATTCTGTAGCAACAGTAACTGAATCATCTTCAGCTGTAAAATAAATAAATAAATAATGACAGAAAAATATATGACCAAATTTAAATGGAAACTAGCAATTTTTAAACACAAAATAGCTTTTGTAAATGAAAAACTTTAAAACTATAATATGTAAAAATCTGTTTTCATTAAATGCTGTACTAACTTCCTCTTCTTAGCTGTTAATGTTATAATGATATGGAATATTATTTCTAATTAGTCACTGGTACATGTATCAATTTCTTGAAAATATAATTAAAAAAGCTGACATTTTTGCATGAAATGCAAGTCATTCTTATTTGAGAAAAAAAAAATATCATGAAAAAGACTAACTGGTACATGTAGACTTGTGGAAAGGAAAGTTCCACTTACTAAGAATTCAGGTTGGAAAAATTTTACAATTTAACTAAAGATCAATAGCAGATTTCTATTCCAATGTATAAATGCAACTAATTATAAAATGGTCTATACAGTATATTATACCAATTTAGATTGCATGCAAAGCAAAAAAAAAATATCTAAAAAATGTCCCCCAGGTCCCACACTAAAGTGATTGCAGGGTTTTCTAAAAGCATCAACCATTAACCATGCTTCTATACCATTTTATTATGATTTGGTTCTGTCCAGATTTAAATCCAAAATATAGCATAAGTTTACTTATAGCATACATAAAGAAGAGCCATTGGATTGGGGAGTCAAATAAATTCATATCAATATAATTCCTTCAAAATGTTAGCACTAACAGTAAATGTACATTGCATCATTTTCTTTTCAAAGTACCAAAAATTCCATCGTAAGAATGGAACCAGTAACTAACTTTTCCTAATGTAATCTTTAAGCATTGTTTTATAAAAGTTATTTTTCAACTTAACACTGTAGAGTAATGAGATTACAAGATAGATGAATAAACTATACCATAATGATATAAGTGCCACTTAGATTGGCTTATGTTTATTCCTGAAAAGAAGAGAGCTATTTATGAAGCGCAAAGGATAGATGACATTCTACCAGGCACAGCTACAGGTCCCCCAGCCTAATTCCATACCTGAAGTACCAGTATAAATACTTGAAGTACTGGTGTCAAGGTCACCTTTCACTGGACCTAGATATAGAGGTGGGATCCATTCCTCTATAGGAGGTGGGACCCAGTCCTCTTTGAAAAGATAGATTCAAGCTCATATCATAGAAATCTAATTGCAAAGCCTTCTTTTCATCAAATCTGAGCACAGCAGTAAATTCAGAGTTTTGACAATAAGGAAAGAGCTATTGATATCCATGTAATATCAACTTATGCCATTATAGCATTAAGACATGTTTAAAAACATATATGCATTAATAATTTAGTTGGAGTACCTTTCAAGTACAAATTAGGTACTAAAATTGATTACTAGGAATTATTCCTATCATGTTTATATGCAATCCTACCAAGTTTGATTCCATAAGCCCTGACATTGAAGTAAGTATGATATCTGTTGAGAATTTGAAAAAAAATGCATTTTCATGAGTGAGCAATTAAATTCAACTTACATTTCTGAATTTAAGTAATCTCTGAATTTACTATAATTGAAGCATCACCTTCTAAAACAATTAATCAACCATTTTACATATCTTATATAGCCATATGAATGTCCTTGTTCTATACAATTTTGATTGGTCAGTTGCTATTTCAAAGAAGACACCAATTGGTCAATTACTGATAAAATCCCATATACTGGTGCAAGTTACAGTAATGTTAAAGAGTTCAGTTTACATTCTGAATCATTTATTGCCTATTACAGTCAAATCTGCCTTAGTGACCACCTATATTCACCAATAACCTGTCTTAAAAGACTTTGGTTGAAGTATTTCTATGTAGTCCATTCTATATAAAATTAACCTGTATATAAAGACCACATGCCTTACACTGTATGCAACCATTATTCAGTCTTTGCTGTCTAAATTTCAGACAAGCTTCTACCCTTAATCTCAAAAGGATTTTATATAGGATACATTGACTTGGAAGTAAAATTTCCGCAAGCCCATCCTTAGTTTTACTAGCATTGGCTGGTGGGCTGGTCCCAATTTCAAAGACTGATGATTTTCTCAAATTATGGGGTCACATAAGACAGATGTGACTGTATATTTGCAACTGTTCAGAAACTTCAAATTTCTACTGACCAAATAACAAAATCAACATTTCACAAAATTTGTATGATATCAAAAGCAGATTTCTTACAACTATTTTTACACCTTGTGAATGTTTGACCTCTGACCTCAGTGCAACAATAACCATATAATGAGTTGTTCTACAACACTCTCTTTCTTTGAAGCACCTGTCATGTTATTACTTACAAAAGAAAGACCCTGAAATCCAATTGTCATGTCAGAATAAAACAGTAGACTAACAATATCATGTAGTGTTGCCTGGCAAGAATCTGACCAAAAATTACATGTAAATTTTATTTAAATTCTGTTTGACTCTTTGTTTCATAGCTACAATAATAAAAGGTAAGTTCAAGAAAACCTAATACACAATGCTATCTTAATGTTACAGTAACTGGTTAATTTTATGATTCTGACTTTTTAGAAATTTTGTCAAAAAAGGTGTCAGGCGTTTTTTTTAAGACATCCAATATTGAATTATATTATTCTCTTATAAAAATTGTTCTACCTGAACTGATTGCCATTTTTTTGTGTACACTCATTTAAAGCAAATACCTATAGAATGCAAGCACTTCAGATCTATTTAATACTCACTTATAGTAGCACTGGTTCTAGACATAACTCTATCCATAATTTCTTGGATCCTTTTATCTGCTTCAGAAAGTTCCCTGTAAAACACATACCAATATTTAAACACATAAGTTTGAAGAAGTACACATTCATGAATACTTGTATACTGCAAATACTGCATGTACTTAATATTTTTGTAATAATTATGTAAAAGACAGTTGGTCATTAATGTGCTACTGTAACACATTCTACAGAAAAAGGTTGGGTATAGTTCATACAATGATGCTGTTCAAGAGGTAAAATAGATCTTCCATTGATTAAATAACAATAACACAAAGAGTCCCCTTTGGTAGTTAACTCATCAAAGAGGGAGATTAAATCTTTGTCACAGCTGAAGTCCTAAGGCAATTCATTTGATGACTGTAATTTATTCAACAGAAAACCAACTCTCTCCCCTGAAAAAAACTGATGTATCCACTGTAATCAGGGAACAAATTTCTTATTTCAGATTACACAAACTTGGAAATACCAGTAAAGTTATATACAGCAATATATCTAAAACGATTTATTTTATTTCAGCTGAGGTTATAAAAACAAATCATCATTCCTATGATATAAATTAAAATATTTTTCTACTTAAAGAACTGCAAAAGTAGCTATACAAAATAACATAATATCACAATTACTGACGGTTTTTCTCTAGCAGCTTTGAGTGATGCAATAATTTCATCCACCGATCTTTCAGCACGAGCCGTCACTCTTGGTGTTAATTCTTCTGGTTCTTCTTTACCTAAAATAGTTTGCTGTTTTCTAATGAAAGGTTTAATTGAAAAAGCTATTACTATGAAAGGTTGCTGCTGCATTTTTTTATTTAACATTTATATACATATTCAATAACTGAAAAAATAATTGAGAAGATAGGAGGAAGGGACTTTAAAACTTTCACATATGCATAATTCTGCTATTCCAGGAAAAAATGTATTGGGGGGTGGGTTGACATCACTTTTCAAAAATTGTATGGGATAGGGTATTTCAAAGCATATATAGTAATACATTGTGAAAATTTTATTTTAATTCTACTGGAGAAGGTGTATAAGGTATAGTCAAGTGTACAAACCTCCCATACACTTTTTTCATGGAATAGCCCTTACCAGCTTTTAGTGCATTGATTCTATGACTGTTTTGTTATATATTGTTTGTAATTTTAAAATGATACTTGCAAATTTAAATCTAATGTCTTTAAAAGAAATAATGAACCTTTCTTATCTTTCTTGTGTTTGGGAAGATCTCTCTGTGACTGTACCCCTCTCTGTGATAAGGATCCTCTCTGTTTGTACAATGGCTCAGCTCCTGCTCGAGAAATCCTCCTTGCCTCGTCCAATAGCTCTTTGGCAGACTTGGCCTGAAATAAAGATTAAAAACATTCATTATCTTTCCTGTTGTGTGTTTTATTTCTCCTAACAAATACCATCTGGTAATACATTACAACTTTTTAAGTTTATATCAAAAGACATAGTGCAGTAGTCCTTCAGGTATGAGTCCACTCACCTCTCGTGAGAGGTTTGGCCAATATGGGATTTTAAGTTATCTTCAGCATTGCATTGTATTGTTAGTTGTTTCTGTTATATGTACATTGTTATATTCTAGTATACACATCATATACAGTTTAATCATCACAATGTCTTACTTACCGAGGAGGCACTAGAAACAGAGCTACGAGAATCATTATCGTCTCTGGCTGATGTCTGTGTCCTACGTGACTACACATCATCACATTGTCTTACTTACCGAGGAGGCACTAGAAACAGAGCTACAAGAATCATTATCGTCTCTGGCTGATGTCTGTGTCCTCCGTGACTACACATCATCACAGTGTCTTACTTACCGAGGAGGCACTAGAAACAGAGCTACGAGAATCATTATCGTCTCTGGCTGATGTCTGTGTCCTCCGTGACTACACATCATCACAGTGTCTTACTTACCGAGGAGGCACTAGAAAAAGAGCTACGAGAATCATTATCGTCTCTGGCTGATGTCTGTGTCCTCCATGACTAAACATCATCACAGTGTCTTACTTACCGAGGAGGCACTAGAAACTGAGCTACGAGAATCATTATCATCTCTGGCTGATGTCTGTGTCCTCCATGACTGCACATCATCACAATGTCTTACTTACCAAGGAGGCACTAGAAACAGAGCTACAAGAATCATTTTCGTCTCTGGCTAATGTCTGTGTCCTCCATGACTACACATCATCACAGTGTCTTACTTACCGAGGAGGCACTAGAAACAGAGCTACGAGAATCATCATAGTCTCTGGCTGATGTCTGTGTCCTCCATGACTACACATCATTGCAATGTCTTACTCACCGAGAAGGCACTAGAAACAGAGCTACGAGAATTAGCATCGTCTCTGGCTGATGTCTTTGTCCTCCTTGACTACACATCATCAAAGTGTCTTACTTACCGAGGACGCACTAGAAACAGAGCTACGAGAATCATCATCGTCTTTAGCTGATGTCTGTGTCCTCCATGACTACACATCATCACAATGTCTTACTCACCGAGGAGGCACTAGAAACTGAGCTACGAGAATCAGCATCGTCTCTGGCTGTTGTGCGGTCAGTGTCCATCAGGTCTATAGCATCATCATACTGTCCGTACACAGAATCTTCAGGAAATCTAGAGTCTTTGAGAGTAGGCTCCCCTTCTTCTAGTGCTGTTTTCACTGGAATCAAGAGTAAAATATTGTATTTTAATTATAACATTTTCTTTTTTCTTCCCTGAGTCTGATCATGAATGACTTATTATTGTGTTTAAGGAGTCATCATCAGTTAAATGCATTATTGTGAGCCAATTAAGTTTCAAAGAGATTTATTTTCGCTAATTTTGTGAGCACGAAAAAAATCATAAAAATTATGTCACTACAAAAGTGTCCAGTCATTGTGGAATGCATGCTAAATAGTCTGCATGTTAGTGGCAAAAATGAAAAGTAGCGATAATAAATTACTATCAGGAAACATGAGAAGTAGCCAGAATAAGTTGATCCCACAAATATGATTTCTTTTTCCATAGTTAGATGTAAACAATACAGAATAAATGCTAATCAGATAGAGCCATTCTTATTAAAATGACAAGTTTTCAACAGTTTTAGACACTTTTTTCTTATTCTCTTAGGCATGACTTGTGACCTTGAGATTTTAGGACTTAAAAACTATGTTTATATGACACAGTCACTTCAATAATTATTTTAATGAATAACAATGTTTATATACATTTATTAAGAGTTGTTTTGGGAAAAAATATCATTATAAATATTTAACACGCCAAGAAAATTAAAAAAAATCTAGACATGTAAAAATTCCCTTTCAGTAACAGAGCAGCAAAGCACTGGTAATCTACATACAGATCACATAGGTCTATAAAAAGCTTCAGGCTCACAGGGCTCATATAGCAAACTGAAATTTGTTATTTGTTAAACAGTCATTTGTGGTCACTAAGAATAACCACAGCTGACACAGGGAATGCTAGTAAAGATCTAACCCTTCACACTGGAAGTCATTATTTCCCATTCATAAAAAAAAATGTTTAACCACTTACAGGTCCCCTTTAGTTTCCTTTTAAAAGATTTTTTCAGTGATGAAGGTGGAGGGACAGGTTTTTGCCTTTCTGTAAATAACATTTTCTGTGTCGTTCCCTCTGAAGATAAAATAGCAGGCTTTTTCTTTGAATCTTCACTATCCAGATCTAACTTGAGTTCTTCTCTCAGCTTTCTGTCAGCTCTGGACTGGATTCCTGTTCCTGGTATCCTATCTTTGAAGTCACCTTGATCACCAGGCCCTGGGGTAGGTGAAGCTGGTGTTGTAGGGTGCATTTTGTTTGCCTAAAATGCCATAAAACAAGACCTACTGGTAATAGGCATTTACATAACAAAACCTTTTGGGATACATTGGTTGTGTTTTCTCAATAAAAAGTTAAATGTGAAGTAATGAATTATTAAATTATCAAAAATACAGGTTGACTTGTCTTTGGAAATTGTAAGGTGGACAAATACAAATATCCATCAGAGTTAAAGGTAGACAAAACAATTTTAAATTTAGTGTCCATTCTTTAAACCATCATCGATATATGGTTCACATTGTGCAATCAAACACCAATTCACCAATGTGTTAAATGTACATTAGACTGAATGTCTTGTGAGGGTGTGGAATAGTTTAATTTTTGTTAACAGCGTGTGATTCCAAAGTAATTGGGATACATGTTTGGGTTACTGAGACAGGTGGGTGTGCGATGATAATACCTGTTTGGGTTACTGAGACAGGTGAGTGTGTGATGATACCTGTTTGGGCTACTGAAACACGTGGATGAGCAATAATACATGTTTGGGTTACTGAGACAGGAAGATGTGCAATGAAAAATGATCCTTGGATATAAGACCTTGAAACATCAGCTGGACCTAAACTAATCTACTAGAAATATATCAATTATTCCAATTTTTTATGTAGAAACAAAAACTTATTTTGAAAGGTTAAACAATACAACATTTTATGTTCAAAGATATCTGTTTCCCACAAATCAGAAATAAAACATGTGTTCAGGACATGACCAAAAAAACATGTTAATCATTACTTTTATGTTTATAGTTTATTATCGGCTGAAAATAAACACGAAGGTCCTGCTTATGACATACAAAGGATTCCTAAACTGGGAAAGAGAGGAGAATTAATTGAACAGAGACTTGCTAATTTTTCCTTGACCAACATGTGCATGTTTATCATGTGGATTATACACTTTCAGGACAACATTAGTCATACATTACCTGTGTCATCTACAATATTCAAAACTAAATTGTCACTTAAAATCATTTGAGTTCCAAATGTGAATATCATTAAAAGATCATATAACAAAATTATGTATTTATGAAGAATTTTTGTACATGGTATACCCTTTTCTATAAAGGGAGTTAACTCTTCATTTAATGCAAACAGAGTTAAACAGTGTGTTGTAATTTTTTTTTCATTCTAGATTTGCAAAACTATTTCATCAAAACATCAAAAGCCTTAAATAAATGTTTCACCAAAAGCAACTATAACATTACAATATACCAGCAACACCATAAATAATTCATAAGTGTGAGATTCAGGGATATCTTTTATGAAATGGATTTGTTGATAGCCTAAAATAAATGTCCATTGGTGTGTCAAGTAATGAACCTTGACTGTGTAGATTTCAATTTCTATAGATTAACTACCATTGCCATTTCATCTAGAGCTGTGTCAGACCATCCCTGTACAACAGGCCTTCCTTCCATTACCACTTTGAGGTTTGTAACTTCACCACTACAAACATAATCAGTAGTAAATAAATTGTTGATTTGTAAATGACTGGTTGGGTGAACAGTGACAAAGTTTTTAAGTCTGATAATATTTTTAATAATTTGTGATGTCATAAATTCCAAAGACTTTCATTGGATTTAAAAGTATTGAAGCACAGGTTATTTTCAGATTTGAGTGGGTTCTTTTTTTAAGTTTTAAGTTGCCTAGGCCAGTTCAAGATTTTAGACTACATTTGGTGAAGTATCAAAGTGAATAACTTTATTAATCTTTTAATTAAAAGCATTCTACCTAAAGATGACACTCCTTTATTATACATCTCTTTCAAAAATAAAATTATCACAAAGTTACACTGTTCCTGAACAAATTCTATAAAACTACATGTGGTGATATGTTTTTATTACATGTATTTTTGTGCTAGCATATGCCAAAATCTTCATTGAACTTTAGGTACTCAAAAAATTTTAAATAGTACAAACCTGTCTCTGTTTGGAATGACACCAAGGGAGGTAACTTTAGCCTTCTGCATTTCTGAAATGTGAAATTTAAAAATAATAACTGTAGGTTAAATAAGTTCTATAGACTTGTTTCAATGAAATACACATTTATTTTTAACTCACAAAATGCGTATGTGTACCTTTATATTTGTCAATATGCATTATTATCTAAGGTTTTAAATTATAGACCTGCCCCAGTTGTAAAAATAATCATTGATAATTGAACTTGCATTTCATTCAAACATTTAAAAGAATTACTTTGACTGAATTTTTTTACAATGAAAGCACTTCAATAGCAATCAATAAAATCAATGTCAATGACCATTTACTTTTCTTGACTTATGTTAAAGGACCATGTTATTGTGTCATAAATATCCAAACTAATCAGTTAAATATTCATGAAAAGTAAATTGAAACAAAATAATTTCCTTTTCATAATTAATTAATCGAAATTTATAATTAGGAAATTTAAATTTCCCATGATCAGTTGAACTGTGACGTCACAAAGTCGGTTTGTAAAGTGGAAGTAATAGGTCATTGATTACGATGTCCAAAGAAATCACTTTTCCCCTACAATTTCAACCCGAACTAAATAGAAGAAGAGATTGGGGCACAGCATGTAAGCAAATGTCAGACGTCATTGACGAACAATGGGATTGGCAGCCAGATGACTAGTATTTATAAGGATAATCTTATGGTTACTTCTGAAGAATGTTCGTGTTGCTGGTAAAAAAACTTTGAGAACATTTCTCTTTTATCATTCGTGCAATAGTAAAATTGACTGGTCATCATGTTTTGGTGATTAGATTGATTGATTGATTGTTGAGGTTTAACGTACGAGCAGCAATATTTCAGCTATATTCAGACAATGAACATGAAATGGATGATAAAATGAACACGAAATGATGATGAAATGAAAAATGGGATGGGACACAAGGATAATAGGGTTGACAAATTTTGATTGCCACTAGAAAAAGGGAGGGATGGGCAAGGTCGGGCAATTTAGCCTCCGGTGGCAGAGCGCAAAGGTTCCAACTCCTATCGAATACCACAGCAGGGTTCTTTAACATGGGAGGAACATGGCATCTTTCCCAACACGGTGCACCATGGTTTGCGGTCAGGTTTTCCGTATTATAGCCTGACAAACCCAGCATGTAACACGCCAGGGGTACCCCATTCCACTATCTGGGGCACACATTCCAGTTGCTCTGTAAGCAGAGCGCCTAGCCCCCGGCTAGGTTTCTGAGCACTATTTAGTCGCATTTTACGACAAGCTTAGCGCTGCTGCAGGCCTATTCTTTTGACACCAGGACCTGCACGGGGCTTGGTGATTAGATATACATGATCGTAGAAATATTTACGGAATATTCTTTGTTTACATATTATTTGCAGTACTTGTATCGGTACCAAACCAACTTAGTGACGTCACGAGCCAATCGGAAGCTATCGGTAAAAATCAATAAAATCTGGCTATGATCTTCCTTCAGATAGGAGAGTTCTGCAAGATGGCTATCCACTCATATTTCAAGGATTTCGAATTTTGCATAGCTTTGAGCATTTTATAAAAGCGCATTTTGCATTAAAGGTTATTTATTTTTGTTTACGTGGGTATGATTTATCATAAGAGCCTAACTTAATGCAAAGGTGGTCTTTCCCTTTAGTAAAAAATAAATGTCCAATAGTCATTTTTCATATTTACGGAATGCAAGCCATCTTAGAATGTTTTTAAAAGGGATGTAACCCACCAACATACAACAACCTGGTTAGTGGTCTCATTGGGGAAAGGATGAACAGTAAACATTTTTCTTTGGAACTTTTTACTATTTACACTACAGTAAGTAGCTAAATAGGAATTAAATAAAATAATAGTATCCAAATACTAACCAACACTCAAATCCGTCAAATATTTGAATTTGAAGTCTACTGCTGTTAATTGTGCCATTTGGACAGTGAACCAGTCTGTCAGGTTGGAGAGTTATTTCCGTTTACTCAAAATTGTATTTTAAAAAACCAAGTCAAAGCTGGGAATATGAAAAAGGTCTTTTATAAAGTGGTGAAGTAAAATAACACATATGTCATTTGATTGACAGTCCAAATCATGTAATAAATAGATTCTTTTGTGATAAGTTGATGAGCATGCTCAATACACATTTCCATGAGGAAGGGCTTGGGTAGAACAAAAGAACTTTTCTTGTTAAAGTGTATATTGAGCATCCTCTATGCATGTTCTTCAACTATCGCAGTTAATAAAAAAGGGTCTATAGTATGTGACTGTCTCAATAACCAATCAGCATTTACATAAGTGGTAGTAAAATGTTTCTATAACAGGTAGAAAACAATCAGCAAAATTAGAGGAAGTTCATTAGCAACCCAGTGTTAAAGAAAGTTTCCTCTTTTTTTACCAATTGTATTAATACTGAAATACTGATGATTGGTTTAAATTTCAATATAATGTCATAAAACAAGCATGATGTTACCCACAATGTTTGGAAGAATATGAAATTCAATTGTAAATTTTGTTGATTAAGAATTATTTTGGACATACCTTTTGTTGTTATGACTTCCTCTTTGTTGTATGGATATTTCTTGGTTTTGTCCTTAGTATCATCAAGCTTTGAACTCTTATCCAGTGGATTGTATGGCATCAACATAAACTTTGGGGGTTCCTGTCAGATATAAAAGTTATAAGTAAATAATAGTCAATGTCAAAACACCCTTTAACCTGTTAACCAGGGAATGTTTTCATATTGGACCTGTTTTTTTTCATATTGGACCTGTTTTTCCATATTGGGCCTGTTTTTCATATCGGACCTGTTTTTCCACACTGTGCCTGTTTTTCCATATTGGGCCAGTTTTTTTCATATTGGACCTGCTTTTCCATGTTGGGCCTGTTTTTTTTTCCATATTGGACCTGTTGATCCGTATTTATCCAGTTATTGATCTTCATTGGCTCTTTTTCGATTAGTATTGAATAGGCAATTGCATAAAATATTAATAACTAATATGATCAGGACAAATATTAACTAAAAATAGGACCAATACAGAACAACAACAGGGTGTATGTGAAACAAAATAGACAAAATACAATTTTATAAGTCAGGCAAGTTATAAAACCAAGCAAGCCGCCATAACTCATATTGTAAAAAAATGGGTTCAACCTTTTTCAATTCTTTATCCAGAAGATCTTCATGTAAAACTGGTTCTCTCTTTCTTTTTTCTCTTTTCTTCTCTGGAATAAAAGCTGGTTGAAGTTTCCTATTAAATAAGTGAAAATATAATGTATGTTTGTAATTGCATTAATAGTCAAAAGTATCCAAATACAAATATAACACAAACTACTGAAGCTGATGACACAACAACTAACAGCAGAATACAGTTGTATATAGCATATAGCTATAGAATTGATACATCATTGTAAGTTCTCATGTACAACATTGGTATGTATATCTTGGCATGGATACATATTGAAGATTTTTTTAAAAAGAATTGGATGAAAGATTCTTTTCTTCAAAAACCTTGAATATATCATATAAAGGTATATGTTCATATCTGGATATTAAAATAGAGGTGATAACTGATTACAAAGTTTTAGGCTAGCAACATAAGTAATGAACTCCACCACCAAACTTAATATTACTCAAAAGAAGAACAAAATAAAGTGCACATTGTATTTATTGTGTGAGTACAGATATATAAATTAATATCTAAGAAATCCTGAGATTGCCTACAAATCAGTCAGTAAGAGATGCACAGTTTGCCAACAGACCAGTCAGTCAGAAATACACAGATTGCCTGCAGACCAGTCAGTTGATATCCAGCGATTGCCTACAGACCAGTTAATCAGAAATCCATAGATTGCCAACAGACCAGTCGGTAAGAAATCTAGACTGCCTACAGATCATTCAGTCAGAAATCCACAGATTGCTTACAGACAAGTTAGTCAGAAATCCATAGATTACCTGCAGACCAGTCAGTAAGAAATCCAGAGATTGCCTACAGACCAGTCAGTAAGAAATCCAAAAATTGCCTGCAGACCGGTCAGTAAGAGATCCAGAGATTGCTTGCAGACCAGTCAGTAAAAGATCCAGAGATTGCCTACAGACCAGTAAGTCGGAAATGTATAGATTGCCTACAGACAAGTCAGCAGATTTATCATGAAATAGAGATTCCTAGTTTTGTTACAAGTAATATACTGATAATTTAGATGTGATGCTCTTATTGTATTCAAATATGAAAGTTATTTTAACCTTTCAGCATTAATCTTTTGGCACTACTTATAAAAGGATAAATTCAATGTCACAACAGAAAAAAATAACATTTTAGATTGTACTGTAAACGTACTAATTTTCGCAGATTCTGTCAAGTGAACATATTCATGAGTATCAATTTTTGCAGTTTCCAAAAAAAAAGGTATAGCTTTAAATGGTATTAAAATCAATTTTGTGAGTATTATTTTTTTCCGGTTTTCTGTCCACCATGAAAATTAGTACGTTTATGTATATAATTATATATTGCATTAGTTTCTGAATGTACAGTACTCTAAACTGTGCTTTTGAATCACCTAACTGAAAACTGAACAAAATGAAAAAAATCACATGGTTGGTAAAGATAAAAGGGACAATGACTGAAATCCTTCAATTTAAGGTCAATTTTAGAATTAAATACAATTAGTAATAATTACTGATGTTCCTTCATTCAAACTAATGCATTCCCTGTACAACTGTATTAAATACACAATATATACATGTAACTAATAGAATAAAAACAGAGGAGGAAACAGGTTTTGTATGATAAAGCACTATAAGAAAGGAATACATAGGTAACCATCACCTTCTCAATATGTGTATATATAAAGGGAAAGTCTACAAGGAGGCTTTTGCTATAGCCTATAGGGAAATAAAGTTCTCACAGCTAACTTAAACTTTCACAAGAAGATAACAAAACAAAAGTATTCCTGATTTTCAAATAGAAATTCTTTCTTTTTGGATAAAATATTCACTACCATGACTTTAAGCTGATTTCAAATAGTACTTTTATACATATTTTTATTTTAAGGTCAATTTTAGAATTAAATACAATTAGTAATAATTACTGATGTTCCTTCATTCAAACTAATGCATTCCCTGTACAACTGTATTAAATACACAATATATACATGTAACTAATAGAATAAAAACAGAGGAGGAAACAGGTTTTGTATGATAAAGCACTATAAGAAAGGAATACATAGGTAACCATCACCTTCTCAATATGTGTATATATAAAGGGAAAGTCTACAAGGAGGCTTTTGCTATAGCCTATAGGGAAATAAAGTTCTCACAGCTAACTTAAACTTTCACAAGAAGATAACAAAACAAAAGTATTCCTGATTTTCAAATAGAAATTCTTTCTTTTTGGATAAAATATTCACTACCATGACTTTAAGCTGATTTCAAATAGTACTTTTATA
Source organism: Perna viridis (assembly GCA_037379345.1). Classification (NCBI taxonomy): domain Eukaryota; kingdom Metazoa; phylum Mollusca; class Bivalvia; order Mytilida; family Mytilidae; genus Perna; species Perna viridis. The sequence goes on from CM074520.1 coordinate 5,650,018, forward strand.
CATATTTTTATTTTATTTCAAACAAATAGAACAATAAATAAAGATTTTTAGCATTGAATATGCATAGCTAATTGATAAATAAACATCATTTTGAAAATCAGGTCTTTATAATATCTTGTTTTCAACTATGTAAATAAATTTATAAACAAACACAATCATTCAGGATCTCAACATGGCAAGCTAATTTTTTTGGCATTTTCCAGGTGTTTTATTGCATATTTGAAAGTGATATGGATGTTTTTGTCCCTTTAAAAATATTATGACATTGCAAAGCTCTCAGGCTTGATACAGATGCCTAATGTTGATACACAGGCAGATATTGAACATACAATGAAATAATTTCATTTTATATAAGAAGAAATGATAAGGTCTACATCAAAAATATACATGTATTCATTTTGTCTTTTAAAGACTGTTTCTACTCTAGTAGTAAAATATAGGTCAAAGACAGAAATGGCCATAAACAGCAAGTAGAAGCACAACAGACCTGAAATCGTATCCCATGATAAAGGACACCATACTGAATCAAATTTCTAGTGGCTGTGATTTATAGTTGCCGTCAAAATGTTACGAAAATATTTCCCCGCCTGCCTGACATTCACCATTCCATTTCCCATTAGCCCATTTGCTAGATTGCAATCCGTCCAAAAAATCAGAGTGTCTGTAATAGCTTTTGGTGCATGTTCATAAAATTTTTTTTTTATTTTTATTCCCACCTTCCTACCTATGTTCTGAGTAGGGAAATATCAAAATAATATATTATCTCAGTATAACAAATAATAACAGCCATCAAACTTCAGTAGATGTTGACAGTTGTAAGAATTTGTAACTCAGTCCTGTCAATTATCTGAATTAACTACAAATCCTACTGATGCATATGATCTTTACAAAAAATTAAGGTGATGAAATGAAGAAGTGCAATCTATAGAAGGAATGTGCTAGTAAAAACTGTAGAAAATTCATGACAACTACATAAACACATTTTGTGTCAACCACCAAGTACAATGAAGTATTTTTTTCGAGGCAAGAATTGCTATTTGAGAACCCTGATTAATTACCTTTTATCTGCTGTACTGTCAAACATGAATACATATGTTAAAACAGACACATGTTAAAACATCTCAATACACAATGTTTGTTTACATTTAAAGTAGGTGTGAAGGAGTCAGCATCTTCTTTCTTAATAGTTCATAGTTCAAATACCCATAAACCAAACTTCATTAAGTATTGTCATTACATTAATAGTCCACATTACAACCCCTTCTTAGTTTAAATAATATTAAGAAATGTTTAAATGTTATGGGATATGGTAAATTAGATCATATTGTTATACAAATGTACATCATGCACATAAATTAACATGCATTATAATTTTATTTGATTACATATTTTATTACAAACCTTGCTACTTTTTGTTGATCATCTAGAGGTGTCATTCTGTTCAGTTCTCTCTTGATTGCAATCTCTGTTATTGACTTTCTAGCCACATCATCTAACTCACTCCTAAGAGTTATCTCCACTTGTCTGTTGGTGCCAAAGCGAAAAGACCCCCTTTCATCTCGGCCTGGTAAATTTCCTGACATAGTTACACTTTCTTATTCAATCTGAAATTATAGAATTAAAACCAATTTCAATAAATAAAAAAAACAGGACATCTATCATGTTTCTGCAGTGGCTGATCGAGAAATTTCCAAAAGGGGGCAACTGACTGGCTAAATTTTTTTAGCATAAAAGGGGGCCTGGCCCACCTTTGATCTGCCTATGATCTGTAAGTAATGTTTTGGTAAGCGTTTTTGGATACACTGTGTAAACTTATGCACTAAACTAGAGGCTCATAAGAACCGGAACTGCTCACCCAGCTTGATAAGCTACATTTATTTTTTTTTGTAAAAGCAGCCATGTTTTTTTCATGGAAAAAAAATCCCATCATCCATACCTAAGGACCATTAATATAAACTTTCACTGAAATCTGTCCAGTGGTTTCTGAGGAGATGATATATGAAAGTAATAACATTAAAGATAGCAAAATTAAATACATCCACAAAAGACAATAACTCCATTGTGTTAACAGATTTTCACAAAAATTTGACCATGAAAGATCTTATCATGCTGAACACTTTTTGTCTGTTAAAGTTTGGTATAACCTAATGTTTTTTTAAATATAAGTGAAAAACTTCTGCCTAACCCTTAAGTTCTATTTGTAGGAACAGAGACAGTATCCATGTTTGTCTATGGATAAAAAAATCCCCACATCAAATCTAAGCAAAACACACTATGGAACATTCATACTAAGTTTGGTTCTAAAGTAATTGGTCAAACAGTGTCAGAGGAGAAGATTTTTGAAAGTACTAACATAAAGTAACATTACAAATAGCCAAAATTTGACCAAAAAAAAGCCATAACTCCATCATGGAATAACAGATTTTCATGAAAATTTATCACAGATAGATGTTATTATGCTGAACACTGTTTGGCATAACCTAAAGTTTTAGAGATACATACAAAAAAACTGCTGTTGACTCCTATTTTCTATTTTTAGTATAGTGGCCATGTTTGCCTACAGATCTATCACCACATCACTCATCAATTCTAGGCAGAATACCCTAAGGAACATTCATACCAAGTATGTTTCTAATTGGTTGAGTAGTGTCAGAGGAGGAGATTTTTAAAAGTAACATTAAAATGCGTCCAAAAAGGGCAATAATTTCAACACTGCATAACAGATTTTCACAAAAATTTGACCACAGATAGATCTCATCATGTTAAACATGTTCCTTTGTCAGAGTTTGGCTAAACCTAACAGTTGCTGTCTGACCCTTGTGTTCAATTTTTAGTACAACAGCCATGTTTGTCTACGGATAAAAAATTCCCATATCAGTTCTAGGCAGAATACCCTAAGGAACATTCTTACCAAGTATGGTTCTAATTGGTCTAGTTGTGTCAGAGAAGAGTTTTGAAAACAATGTTGACGAAGATGACACATGCCAAGTGATGACAGTAACTCACATCGCCTGATCTTAAAAGTCAAAGTCAGGAAGAAAAGACCTATAAATCTAGACCTAGTTCAGATGAAACTTCAACGACTTTTTTCAACAGCATATTTGGTATCGCTCACCCACTGATGTGGCTTCTCCTTATACTGTAAAGATGATGCTCACCCTTTGATGTGAGCCTCTACTAGTACTATTTTCATGGTTGCTCACATTTGTGTTTCTGTTACAAGAAAATATTTGCTGATTATCAAAGTTTTGTTTTATATGAGCCAAGGAGGACATGTGTGGAATCCATCAACGAAACTAAAATTCCCCATTAACATTTCGTAAAATAGGGCTAAATTGCCTTTAAACATTTTTTTACATTGGAAATATGAACAAAAATATGTCACAATGGACCAAAGTCTGAACATAATATACCCAGATAATTTTTATTGATAATTTTTTAGATACCTTTGTCAACCCTGACTTCTACTTTCATTATTAGCAGGCAGTGGAAAAAGCATGTGTACAAATAAAACAAACTTAAATGTTTTAAATTAAGGTCATTGTTTTTTAATTCCCTGATGTAAATGATGTTTCAATAACAATGTTGTTTTTTTCTCAATGTTACATAATAAATGCAGTAGAGAACATTACGGTACATTTGCCCAATTAACCAAGCAGCCAATGAGTTTTTCAAAACAGATAAAATTTTGATAAACTGAAATTTAGCTTCCTGGCTGGGCATTCCTTTATAAAATCCTTTCATTGCTTAATGCACAATTAGGGGACAACAATTTGATTCTGAGGGGGGAGGGGGTCCTGGCAAACTCCATGAGGTCCAAATATTTATTTTTGAAATTTTCAACCACATCCATACATCAGTGCAAGATTATTTATTTCCATTTCCCTGTATAGTCTAGCGATCTGGACAAGGGTAAGAAAATTCATTTATTTTCTAGGAAATGTAGGCCAGAATATTTGTTTTCAACTTTTTCAGGGCCAAAATATTTATTTCAAAAACTGGCAGGCTCCTAAGAATCTATTATATGGTTGTCACCTTATAGACAATAGACAATTTTATTTGCACAAACACATTTACAGTAAATGGTTATGGCATGAACAAAAACAGAACAATGTAATATACGTTACATATAAACTAAATTTATGACCATGGTGCGACAGTGGTATAAATCTGATCAAAACAGATTAATCTACAGTTTTAATGTTATATATTAATATAATTTCTGTTAAATTAAATTGACCTTCGATTCCAACATTCACTCATGAATTTGATAGTTATTTTTAGTATTTCTATAGAGCTACTGTTTAATATGTATGCTATGTCTCTTGGTGTGAGGTGAGGTTTTGATGAAGAAATTGAATTATGGTTGTCCAATTTCATTCTGTATTGATTTCTTTGCAGTGAGAAATGATATATATCCTCTATGTTCCCACTATCACATGATTAACGAAGACGTTTTTTTCTCTCTATGTTTTTGTACCGACCCCTTTCTATTTTGAAGAAAGTACAGAACCAACATGTATTTAGTCTTACAAGAAAAAAATGTTGCAAAATTGTTAATGTGCACTCTAAAATGAGTAAAGAATGGTTTAGATTTTCTTGACCAAAACCTCATGAGGATACCAAATAACAGCTTTCAACAGATTCATAACACACTACTTTATTGATGTTTAACCTTACAAAAAAGTAATACACATTGCCCAATAAAACCTGTATTTTTTAAGTAGTGCCTACTGGGACAGGCACTACTTCTAAAACCTTGCTTTTTGCCATGTGAAAGTACTTGTGCCAGTTAAAGACAGTTGTGGACATAAACATCTCAAATAATGTATCTTCCACTTTACAGCAAGTAATTTGCTTGTTTCTGAGCGATTTTTTTGTGATTGACTGTTTCTTTTGTTGTATTTCTTAAATATGTTGCAATCGTTTGACAATTTGGTGTTTCAATTTTAGCAAGTAAAGTTTTACTTTTAACATCTGAGTCACGAAATACTTAGATGATTCCTGTTTAAAAGACTTGCAAAGCAATCTTATACCATTAAAATATGCGGATCACTTTAAGTACTGTGTATCTTTTTGTTGCTGTTCAGAGGTTTTACGAATAGGTATGAAGAGCGCCCTGTATAAGTGCATGGAAACACAACCACCTGCCGTCGGTTTCAAATGGCAGCCATATTGTTTATGTGTTGTTGGGTTACGCTCGGGTATTTCCGTTTAATCACGACTTTATTAGCAACGGAATAAGCCGAAAAACTCCGATAAAAAATCGATCTTTTCCGTTAACATCTGGTTCCCGATTACTATTATTCCTGATATAAATGTATTTAGAACCAGATACAAAGAAATCATGTCGCTTTCCAGGGTCAGATTCAACGGAACATTTGTTTACGCTAGAAATGCTCTTCGTCTGCATAAAAGCAGTCAGTAATTAAATCTTATATAATATTGAAAATTGTAAAATCTAGTCTTTTATATAGTAAATTCTAGTCGGCACAGGAGAAAATGAGCCAATGTTATAATTTACCCAACTTACATGAATTGTAAGATTTTAACCCTTTGAGTGCCAAAGCTTTTCCTTGATTTTGCCAAGAAAGAATTTGAACATTCAAATTCAACTGTTCTGCTTATGACATCGACAATAACCTGACGTTACAAGAAAGGGCACAACAGCGGGGCGATCAAATGCGGAAACCAAAAAAAAGGCATTGCATATGGGATTAATCTCTTAAATGTTTTACGAATGTAATTTTTACTGTCAAGTTACTCAGTACATGTACGCATTGACATATGTACATATACATGTACGTACTTAAAAATGAAAGAAAGAAAAAAACTATAACGAACATAGGTATGATATAGTTAGTCATTTCAGAAAAGTGCTTTCAACTTGGGGGTTTTCTAAATAAATCTTATTTACCCTCTTCATAGATCAATCCAAAAGGGGGCAGGAGCTGGGTTCCCCCCTAAAGTCGACAAAATTCAGTTGATAACATAAAGGAAATCACTGAGCCATGACGGAGTCAGGCTTCCTCTTACGCCACTTTCATGTATCCTAACTTAAGGAACTACAATATATGAAATGATACCTTCTGCAGGTCAAATTCTCAGAAAAGGAGCCTTTTTTTTTTTCTTCTGATGTAGCTCGATATGTTGGATGAAAGGATTTGTTTCTGTTATCGGGTTAAAAATTTATAAGTTGCTGGATCAGACCTAGCTTAACATGTTTTGACTACATTTCATTTCCAGTCAGACTAGAGGGAAAACAATCTTCTTTCTAAGTATAATTCATTCAGATCTCGTTTTTTTTTATCTTGAACTTTATGAATGAAGCTTTAAAACAATAAAAGGAGTACTATCAAATTTTATACATTACAATTATTACTTGGAAGCTGAGTTATTTTCCTCTAATCAGAAAAAAACCTTTCGTTATTACAAAATGTGCATGTAACTAAATTAAATTTTCTTAATCATATTTTCAGCTAAAAAATTGTTATGTGCAATAAATGTCAACTTTAAGTGAACAACCTTATCAAATATTTTGCAATTTTATCAAAATACGTATATTTACATGTATATAATGCATCGTTGAAATTATATATTTAAAGTTTATCATTTGTTATTTGTTGCTTTAATTGTGAAGAGTTTTTATTTTTTTGTTTTGTTTTTTTTTTTATTTCCTCTATACGAAATACATGTGATTTAAATCGATTGCCCTGAAGGTAATATAAGAGAGAAGTAAATGAAATGTGAACATTTGATCAATAGAAAATGACAAATAGACAAAAGATCAAAACATTCAAGAAATGGATTTGTCATTTTTCAATTTACCCTGTAAAGCACCCCACACATCATCACGTTCAGATTTGTGACGTCATTTACATTATTGCAGAACAATTGACTTGTTGAATGTGTAGACAACAGTTGCTAAGCCTGTATATAGGCTCTTTGGCATAGTAAGGGTTAAGTAATGCTCTTTCATACATATATGCCATGGGTTTGATTTCTCCCTTTCTACAGACAAACCTGTGTATCTAGAATAAAAAACTTGAGGCATAGCTTCCCCTGGATATGAGAAAGTTCACAATAATAGTTTTTAAAAGTGGCACTAGTCACTTTTGGGATTCAGAGTGGCACTTTTTTGCCATGTAGTTGTGAAATGAAACACCGTTTTAACGTTGACATGCTTTTTTAAACTTTTAACACATATTTCAACAAGTATTTTTCTTACAATCATTTTTTTAGAACCAGCAGCTTATGAATACAGATGGGATGATGATGTTGACCACCTTTTACCTGAACATTACAAACAGAGGTGTGAAGAATTCATGAGGCGAGATCCTACTCCTGTACATTACAGAGCAGCTAAAGAAAGGTTCAAAGTCAATCCTAAAACAAATAGATGGTATGTATTATATGTATGTATTAAAAAATATCTACATTGTGTATCCTTAATTGTCAAATGTTTCCTCTCTGACACATCAGTTAGAATAAAAATAGGAATTAAGAATGTTTCGTTATTAATGTAAACTTTGTACATCATCATAGATAAAATGTAAATAAACAGACAGTATTGAGCCACTCTTAGGCCGAATAAATTTATACCTCTGTTTCCTGTTACATAGAATAGATGCAAATGTATGGTTAAATGCAACAAATGCACCATCGTATAACCCCAATAAAAGTAGTAAATACTTACAGAGATCACCAAAAGATCTTCAGTAAGTGTAAACACACCTTCAAGTTAGCTCTGAAAGGCCCCAACAATGAAAGTAATAAAATCCACGGTAACAGGACAATGACACTCCTTCAAAATAAATTAAAAAATTTGAATAGTGACACAGAGACACATTTGCCCATGATTAGAATGAAATCATTCAATACTAACCAATTATCATGCTCCAAGCACAGTAGACAACTTGGAAATAGTGGACAAACATAAAAAATTGACAAAATTAGATTAAGGCAATGCAAAATCACAGAAAAACATGCTTCATTCTTAAATTACTGGTTGAAAATTTGGAATTTTCATGTTAGAGGCATGAGTCTGTTGGGTTACAGGAAACAGAGGTATGGTTTTATTTGGAATTTATTTTGTATTGCTTTGTCAAAATTTTCTTTGATCCCTTGAGAGTAAACTTCTCTGATATGTGCATTAGGACCAATTTTCTTGGATTAACAGATTATCTATTGTTTACTTCACTTCATCACTGACATGAGTCCTCCAAGATGTATATTTATCTTGTTTTGAAGATGACTCTTTCGTTATTTATATTATTATCTGTTCAAGATCTGGATCTCCTTGAGAAATTTATCAGACTTAAACTTGTTCAGCTGCGATTCAATCATAAGATCATAGAATTTTACATTCATAGAAATACATGTAAATTCAGGTATTTAAAAGAGGCAAGCATAAGAACCTATAAATGTAGCTATAAAAGTAATGACTTTATATAATGAAAGTTCTTTAATTCATGGATACCAATTTTCATTGAACAGGGGAGAAACACAAATTAGTGGATTCTTGCATTCTTGGTTTTGAGGTTTTAGGTATACACATTAATGGAAATCTCCTTTTTGTTGGGAACCAAATTTCAAGGTTTGGCTTACGCACAAAAACCACGAAAATTGGTACCCCACGAACAATAGTACTTTCACAGTTATCAAAATGAACTCATTCAGAAACTGAATGGCATTTTTTGATTGATTTTGTTCATAATGTCCCTGATTGGTCAAGACATATTTTACAAGTACACTGTGATGGATGTTGTTTATGAGGACAAAAGTTGAATTTCTGAGTAGGTCCTTTGTTAAGTATTCAAAATGTTTTCAGGGAAGTAAATCAGAATGAACCAGTACATGTAGTTTTTCCAGAGGAATGTAACAATGGTCTGTGGGGAGGGGAAGGCATTGTGGTTGGAGATTACCTGGCTAGATGGAAGAGGAAACGTACTATGGAGTAAGTTCAATTTTCAGTCTTTTTAGAATGGATACTGGTGTAAGACAAGATCATGCACACTTGTCCTTTACTAGTTATACATTTTTGTATATAATAAAAAAGAATCAAGGGCTTTAGCGATTTCACAGGGATTTGTGTTTTTGCATGTTAATCTCATAATGACAGCTGTTAGAAATGATGGAGGCATTTTCTCCGACTATGGGTAGGTTGCATGTCAATGCAGGGTTATGCAGAATAAATAGTTACATGGTAGCATGCACTTTCCCCAAAAAAAGTCTTTAAATTTCTTCCACTCTTGGGAGAAATTTAGTGTTTTCACTTATCCCACTTAGAATCTTACATGTAACATCCAGTAATAAACAGCATTACTATGGCCAATTTTTTTTATTTAAAGTATCATCACGTGTTTTAATGATGGTACAATGGAATTCCAAACATTCATTTGCCTATAGTGCAAAAAACAAGTGTAACACTTTCTAACACCAGTCAGGAGACAGGGAATTGAGCAGAAATTCAAGGAATTACGTCGGATAGGCACAATTCACAAAACTAATTATTTATCACAAAAATGTGCATGGCAAAGAAAACAATATGGCTTACATGTAGTTAAATACAATGTATGTTAGCAGTAAACCTACTTTACATGTTTTATTTACTAATTTCAATGTACCCAAAGGGGTTACTACAAAAAAAGTCATAACATTATAAAGTTGCTTAAAAAGCAGCAAAATATAAAGTTCTCAACTGAAAAAAAGAAATAAGCTAAAGAAAAAAAAACAAGTTTTTTATTTTGATGACAGGACAACCCTGAATATCAGATCTTGAGGTGCATGCTTCAAAAAATAAATTATGAAAAATTTATGCCTAAATTTAATTTGTTAAAATGGTATGAAGCAGTGCTTTAGAAATTTATTTACCAGTAGGTCTTTTCCCACAGCTGATATCAGTGTGCAAAACTACCGGGTAAAAATGTAACTCACCACAGGTAACTGGAAATAGGAAATATAAAGTCCTGTTTAGTACTTATAGGATAATTAATTGGAAAGAGTGTATAACCAAAATATGATCATGAGTGCCGAAGAACATGTAGATTTAACAAGTGTGAGGAACTTGTTCCTTTCACGAGTTAAATCTTATTGTGTTCTTGGCTCAAGTGATCATATTATGGTAATTCAGAATGACCAATTGATTATCATATTTATTATACAGATTTCCTCCATTATTCGTTGCTACTTTTAACATAAATTTTAAATTTTGTGTCGGCAGAATGATATTTGTGTTGTGAGGCTTTGTGATGTTTGGCGGGAGAAAGTCCACAGAGTGAAATTACAGAATCTATTTCACAGTTTGAATTATCAAAATTTTGTACACAGGGAATATTTTGGTAAAATCAGTGCAATCTATATGATAAATGTACTTAAATAAGCTTATGTTTCAAATAACTAAATTGTAGAATACCTTTCCTATGGAAGCCATGTTTACGGAGGAGATATTATTACAGTGAGATTTTAGATAAATGGTACCATATGATTGTAACAATGAGGACGTGTGATCTCATTGATGAAGCCTATGGTTTTGACAGTTATATTCTAAAGGTAACTTTATTAAAGTTCTTCGTTAGAACAGATTTCAAACTTTCAAAATTGATCCTGCTTATCTTTGGTAAATGTAGTACTTCTGTTTAAAACATAGTTTTCTCTTGAAACTCTTTTGCTGTTCCAGATCATTACTTCTGGTGAAATAAAAACCATGTTTGGTTTTTCTTAGTTCTCATATACTGATTTGTTCAATGGCATTAGTGACATCATCAGTGTCCCCACACAAAACTAAGGATATCAGGCATGAATTACCAAACACATGAAAATGGATATTTTTAAAAGATCAAATACTATAAATAGAATAATAGAAAATAATTGCAATATTAAAAAGTAAAAAAAAATCAGACTGTCTACTTAGTGAGCAGTTGGTCATCACAAATTTCAATCATGTAATTACTCCTGGCTAAAGACAACAAAATGTACACAGTAAATATTTGATTATTTTCTTGATAAAGAAAGTACAGAAAATCAGTGTCAAGACATGGCAATAGAAATTTATAAAGGGAATGTATTGATATGTAAAATGGCTGAAATCCAGTAAACATATTCAGAGAAAAAAACAATAATATTTGAAATGAGAACTGTTTCATGATATCATTTTGAAAAAGAACCGTTATCAGATACACAGCATCATAAATCATGACTGAATTAACAACAATAACTTTTTGTGAATTATTCTCTATTTTTGTTCATTCCTGCTGTTGATAGACGCATGAAAGAGATCTGAATTCACGTCTTGGTATGAAGTTTAAACGAGCCATGTTACTAGCCTTAGTTAGAAAAGATATGTATCCAGATGACCCAGAGAAGAGAGAAAAGATCTATAATAAATATAAGCAATACATTATACCAGTGAGTGATTATAATGTGTATTTGGTCATTTTCAGATTCAATAGCAACTGTCTGTTTTTGAAAACTTGTTCAGTCAGTTGGTGATCAGGAGCTGTTTTTTTTACCGAGGTTTGCTTAACTGGGGGACTCTAACCACAATAACCCTCCCCTGTGTCTGCCATGTAATTTCTCAGTTGACGTATTATTGAGTCAGAGACACTGGCTTGCCTTTAATGATACTATTGATATAATCTGTTTAATTTCTTATAATTTTTCCCCTTCTGACAACTTTTGCTGAAGGGAAATTAGGTTTCCATTTTGTCCCTCATTTTTTTCCTTATGCTTGCTGATATTTATTTGATATTTGGTACATTCATTAAACATGACAAGTTACAGATTAAGTAAAAATTGTTCCATTCCTTTTTTTTACTGAGTTATGGTACTTGGACTTAAAAAAATCATGCAAAAACTAAGTTTTCTACACTTTTCTTTCCCTACGCAACAGGTATACATGTGATATTTGGTACATTTCTTTGGTAAAGTTCAGATTTTGTTATTTTCCCTTGCTTTGTTGAGTTATGGTCTTTGATAATAAATGCACTCAGTATTCCACACTTTTCTTGCTAACAAATTTTGCATGAAGTTTGCATTCTGTTCTCTTCAGCTGATTTTTCTTCCAGGAGGGGACTTTGTCATGCCATACAGTACTCTCAGATTGCATGTTACATCATATAAGAGTGACTTTTTTGTTATCGTTTTGAAATTAAAGGAATTAAATAATTGAAAAGAGAAGAAAATTGAAATTAAATCTTCATAATATGATAACATTATAATTGAATGAAGTTGTTTGAATGGCCACAATAATTTTTTTGTTTTTGTTTTATTTTTTTCAGGAAGAAGAGGCTGAGTGGTTAGGTTTAACTATAGAAGAAGCGGTTGAAAAGGGCAGAGAGATAGAGGAAGCTCTTAATCAACCAATACCTCTCAAATATAAGCTAGCCAAAGCTTTAGCTTACAGATTACAAGGTAAGGGACATGTCAACCAACTCCTCTCAAAATGAATACATTTTTTAAACAACTGCAAAAGAATATTTTGGTCAAATAATGGTATTAACCTGCTGTCGTCTGCATTGTTGGCATCTATAAACTTTCAATTTTGTATTGAAATCCCTTCCTGCGTTTTTTTTTTTTTTTTGATTTACATCACTTACATTTTTTCAGTAACAGGAATCAAAGGCAAAGCCCTTTGATTAGCATCCATACAGCAAAATTTTTTCGCCATTAGTTGGAATGTCAAATTTTGTGCTATATTGTTTCCAAACTAGTTGTATCAATAATAACTAAGTCCCTATGCTTAAGTTTGTGAAATACTAATATTGTGTTCACACTTATGCCACTGAACAGAGTTCAACATGCTATGGTCATATCATGGAGCTCCTAACTGTGTCATGATCGATGAAAGCAGGTCTATCAGCTGTTTAACCTGTCCATCATTAAAAGGGGGCATATAGTTTATGTAATCTGTGGCTCAAAAACTTATTAATCATTATTTTTCAAACAATACAAAGCACACTGTGAATGTGCACTTTTCATTATGAAAAAAAATTGCCAAAAGGCCACAGGTCTGGACATGTCATTGATCTTGATAAGTCTTCTTTTTTTCCTTCAACAAACCTTTAACATGTTCTCTCTTTACAGATGTTTCTGATGAAAATTTCCAGGAAGTGAAAGAAGATGATTTAACTAGTAAATTAAAAAAACTTAATCCATTTGGCAAATCAAAAGATAAGAGAAGCTGATGACAACTACATGATTCAACAGTATTGAGTGAATGAATGAGTGAAAACCACATATGAAAGTGAAATACAGATGTAAACTCTGTGATGTTTTTATTAGTGATGGTGTCATTTGATAATGTTGACTTGAATAAATTTGGTATAAACTAAAGCCAGTAGTTTATGTCCAACTTAAAATTCTAGTGCTTAAGTGCTTCGTAGGAAGATTTAAAAAGTTAGAAGGGTCTTACAACAGTGATTCAAAGATGCACCAAGTGGATTGGTCATATTTTAGTTTACTCATTTGTTTATTTTATATCACTATCTCATTAAAATGTTTACATATTTCTTATCATGTGTGTGACCTGGTTCTGTTCAGTATCTTTATTGCAACAGAATGTATTTATCTTTTATATGTATTTTATTAATTTAAACATGTATGGAAAAAGTCAAAATATGCCATTCTGCCAGGCAGATTAAAAATCTATTTCATTAAGTCTTTTATATGTGTCAGAGAAATACAGGTTTTCTGCAGCTTATTAAGAAAACAAATTCTGCATATGTGTTGAAGACTAAACCCTAGTCACCTATAACAGCCCTGGAATGAAATCTGTAACATATCCTTAATGATTGATGGCATATGATTGACAATGACATATTTAGGAAATGGATGAAATAGATCCATATCACATCCACTACACCCCCTCAACTCATACAAACCCTCAAGCAAACGTTCAGGCTGATATGGCTGTCTCTATGTCCAGAATGGATATGGTGAATATAATATACATAGATATGAAGTTTAGAAGTAAATGTTATGTACCATTCAGTGAACTTATTATCTGTCATTATGATCTTTGTAACATTTACTGACTTTGTTTATTATGAAATATATAATAAGAATCTGTATTGTTGTTGTGTAGTGCTTTTTTTTTCAAAGTGTATTGATAATAATTTTGTGAGTACGGTAGGTAGTCTAAGATCTATTCAATTTAAGATACTGTAGATTATACAATTATTTTGAATTCTAAATACCAGTTTTTTAATAGTGTGTGGAATAATAGAAATTTCCTACAGAATCTGTACAAAATGTTTTAAACAAAGTGCCTTTATTAAAGTTCAAATATCTCAAAATTAAGTTCTTGACCTTTGTTTTTTTATATTAGAATTTATTGGTATGTTAATTCAAGGTAAATTAGAAATATCTACATAAAAATATTATTAGGTATGATCTAACTGTTTAAAATAAATATACGTAGTTAAAACTTGGCAAAGACATTTGTGTGATAATTGCGCAGCTAGGTGGTATGTTAATCAATATTTCAGACCCCTAAATTTACGTGTAGTTAAGTAAAGAACCATGTAATAATCAGGCAGATCCTTTATAGTATTAGTTATAATGATGAAGAAAAAATGAGTTATTCTTCTTTGTGGACTGTATTCAATACATCTTAAGCCTAATATACATAGAAAGTTCTAAGTACCAAACATAAAATACAAACAATGGTTGAGGTGATACAAGCTGCAGGAAAAAACACAGAACAAATGATGCTTTCTACATTTACATATGCCATATTTTAATTTAACTACCTTTTTGGTCACAGAACTGTATTTTAGATATTTACTAGATAAAAAATTTACTATCAAATTAATTTATAATAGTTTGATGCTCTGCACCTTGTTTAATAGAAATATCTGGAGAAGAAAAATATGCTAAACATTATGCTTAAATGGTGAGAATTTGGTATTTCAGTAGGGGGTAAGGCTTATTTATTGTAGGTTCAAAAACTCTTCTGGAGCTGGCATGTCTTGTTTGTGCATATATGTGTAACTTAAGTGTCTTCATTTCTGATTTATCAAGGGACTTTAACCTTTTTGAAAAGACTTTTGGTATGTTTCTTGTGTAATATTTTTTTCCACGGTGGCCAGATTTAAAAAAAGGGAGGGTTGTGATCACGCCATAGTACTTTAACCCACCACATTTTTTGCCTGCCCCAGGTAAGGGATTTCTGGCCTCTGTCTTGTTTTGTTTACACTTTCAGTTTACTTTTTACGTTTCTGGAGTCAATTTTGCTGTACCTGTATATAATGTTGTTTTGGTGACAGCTGCAACCTGCCCTGTGGTATGAGGGTTATCATGTCGTTCATTGAAGACCAGTGATTGGCTTTGAGTTAACATATTTCATCCCGATGGGGTTGTTGTCTTTTTGACATGCTCACCGTATCCATTCTCGTTATATTTTATCATGGACTTTATATTGCATATTATTGTACACTCCCTGATTTTATAAGATCTACAATAAAAAATTATGCTACTAAAACGACTCTGATATTGGCTATGTCTCTTTGAACTTGTTTGGACATTTTTTTTTTCTTGGGTAAGTTAAATTAAACTTTTATTATGGATGTTAAACATGCATATAGCATTTTTTTATAATTCGATATTCTCTTGACCCTCATGTGCAATAGAATAAAGGCGGATATATGAAAATCTGTAATTACATCGCCTAACCTTTGAATTTAAGTAGACCACCACGATGAGAACGTGATATATTAGCGATAAGTTTTCGAGCTTAAACAGCACGAGACATCTGGTTTAGATGCTGCAAAATACAAACTTGTATATTTAATTTTTTTATTTAAAAAAAAAGACCTAATTCAATTAAAGGTGTGAGGTCGAGAAATGGACTCTTAATCAAGGTTTTTGATTAATCCACCCAAGCTTGTAAAACTAATATTGAGTAATCTCTTTCTCATTCATACCAATTAAGTCCACTCAGCCTGTAATAGAGTATTATGAGCACTGCTTAGTTCTTGGGTAATTGACACCACTGAGCAATTTTGTCTATAAATCCTTTATTTGTTAATAAGCTGGCATACGCTTCTCAAATATAACTCATTGAACACTGAACGGTAGAAGCTAACATAGTCTAATATATTTGTTTTGGTGACCAAACCTATCTTTTAAATTAAACTATTCATGAGAAGGATATACATGTATTAAAATGAGGATCCCCGATAAGCAAACGAACATACAGACTGACGAACGGGTAAGCAATGTCTAAAGAAACATGCTTTCTAGATAATTCTCGGGTGGTTGGAACCCTCTTTTATTGGAATATATTTGTATGCATAACTATGACAAGAAATGAGCATCTATAAGTTTTGTGTATCCGCCCCTAATTTGTTCAACAACATGATGCATAATTTAGTAGTACAGTATAGCTAATGAGTCAAGTTCTGTAAAATTACCAATTAACATAAGTTTTCATGGGTTTTTGCCTGAATTTGAATCAATCTTAAGTTTTAAAAAACACGAAAACAGTTTCCGGCGTAGAGACGAACATAGATGGTAAAGAGAAATTGTATTCATAGGAACACTTTTTAAAAGTATCAAGATTTCAGATATGACGCTGAAATAAGTGTGAAGTTTCCATTTTCTTTATTTGTGAAATTTCATATATCTCGAGTTGATACAGCACAATATACTGTTCGTGTTACAATGGTTGAATCAGATCTTAATCATTCCGAAGACAAGTCGATTATTCCTTTGGGTTAGTCTAAAATGTCAAGTGTTCTTTTTTGTGTGTCGATGATATACTGCTCCTGGGTAAAATTGTTTCTATGTTGTCGAATCCTTGGGGGATATTTATCTTCTTTACATCGTAATCATGTACTTAATATTTGGTTTTGTTTTTGCAGTTGAATTGGAACCATCCAGAGATGACGGTGGACAAGGCACAGAAATCACTGCATCTATCCATTAGCTCACCCGACATCACAGCGTATTCTACGGCTAATCTGAACTTTTCCATGGAAATCAACCCAGATAGTCTAACAAACGATACCGAAATTGGTGAACTGATTCAAAATATTGTTTTAAGCAGTGACGATAACATATCCGATTTCGATGACGCTATGTCAACAGATTCGGACAATGAAAATGTTCCCGAAATTGATTATCAAGAAGAACTTCTTTCGCGGTGGTATTACTACGCAAGCTTTGTGTACCAGAAAGATTTATCGAACAGAGAGATCGATGGTTGTGAGAACCCCGACGCATCACAACTAGTTGGCGGAATTATTAACACAACAGAAACAGACTCCCCGAGGGACAGTGATACTACATTTGCAATTGATGACACTTGTGACAAACCGAACCGCCCAAATTCAGAAAATAGCAGCATTGAACAACAAGTTACAGACGATTTGTTATCAAAGACACACTATCTGACGTTGGACTTTTCTGAACTTGTCAACGAGTCTTCCGTTTCCGAAATAAAAAACTTTGTTCCTAGAATGACAGATGACAATGAACCGTGTGTTGGAAATACAGAACACTGTGATCCGACACTGAATTCTGCAGATGTCAGTGCAGATCCTATTTTTTTATCTTGTGGAGATCGTACAATGTCAGTCATTGCATCCTCTTCTATATGTATGGATGAATTTAGTCTTGCAGATTCCGAACTAGATCCAAGTGAATTGATGCCTAATAAAAAGGTACACATTCTTCGACGAACAACGACTTTATACAATCTTAACGCTACCAATCATCAGCCTATTACTAATTCATCAAAGACTTCAAATCGTTTGTTAAAAGCAATGAAATCTGTCAAACGAAGCCTGACTCCTACACGGAGGGTGAACAGTAGATTGTGTAACGATAACGATAGCGACGGACAAGAGCTTGCATCTCCATCTCAAGATATACAGTTACACGATAGGCGTACTGTAGTAAGAAAACTCAGGAAGTTTAGGGACAGTTTCCGGCGTAAAGACAAACACCGAATACAGACTCTGGCTATGCTTTGAACATAAAAAGATTTGTAATTTATTAAGAATTTGTTAGATGTAAAATTTCTCATTGTTCACTTAATAGTGCTAATAAATCTTGAACTATCAATTAGTCTTAGCTCATGTTTTCAGTCCTTTAAAAGTCAGTTAGCAATGCGTCGTCTGACTCCATGTATACATGTACACTAAGTAAAACCGAAAAAAAGATAATACGTGAATATGAACCGTTCAGTCAGATTCTGAAAGAAACACAGTATACAGATAACGAACGAACAAAACCTTCATTAACTGACGAATTGAAAAGAAGATGGGGTATAATTTTTGGCCTACAATTGCTATATTTTGAATAACCCAATACATATTAGAAAGACATCGCATCAATGTATGTTACCATATAAAACATGTTTAAACTATGTGTTTGTTTTTATTATTACTATTTTTTTTGTTTTTTTGTTTTTGTTTTTTTGTTGTTTTTTTTTTGTTGTTTTTTGTTTTATTTGTTTTTTTTGGGGGGTCCTGTCCGTTGCCTTGTTATGCTGTGGATACGCATTTCGCCTGGTACAATTTCATACGGTGTAACAGTGATAAAACCAAAAACAACAATCGTACACTGTGGTTTTGCCAATAGGTCAATTAGGACTACTTTTTGATGGGACACTGGGTCACAAAAAAATTTCACTGCGATTATAATACAATAGGTGGACTTAAAATTGAAGAATAGAATTACGAAAACAAAAGGGGGTACAAGCATAGGTATATACTGTGATACAATACGAGAATATAATTATGTTATGGTGACAAATGCAGACGTAAATAAGAGAGGTGTAAAGGTACTCAAAAATCATGTTGGAAGTATGAGTTAGGATGCATGGGGAACGAATAGAAAGTTTTAAATTAATTCGACTACCGGCCGCTGAATGGAACTCGATCAATCTGTGATCAAAATCAATTTTGTGTACATAAAATCAAATTCCGTCATAACAAAATCATTTTTGTCGTACAAAATTATGTTATACAGATTTGTTTATGATCACTTCAATTTTGTGAGACAAAATTCAATTTTGTGCGACAAAAGTCTATTTTGTGTCACAAAATTCAACTTTGTCTATTTTGTGTCACAGAATCCTTTGGATATGCAAATGAATTCTCTCTCATTGCGATTTCTGTAAGGCGGCCTCTCATTGGATGTAGTAACCGCGGGTCTCGCAGGTTTCCGATTACTTCCAGCAAGGGAATATCATATGGTTGATGCACTTTTCTGCAAGAGTTATACTTTATTAGGTATTACTTACTTTTTGCAGAATAGCTTATCACCCATATGATATGTCCTTGCCCGAAGTAATCGCAAGACCAGTGGTTACTATATCCAATGAGAAATCTTCTTACAACATCGCGATGAGAGAGTTCATTTGCATATCCAAAGGATTCTGTCAACTAATTTGCATACAAAATTGACTTTTGTGACACATAATTGAATTTTGTCTCACAAAATTGACACAAAAGTGAATTTTGTTTTTAATTGCACGCAAAAGGGATTTTGGTATGACAGATTTCAATTTTCTGAACGCAAAGTTGAATTTTGTGACAAAATTTAATTTAGTCATAATATTTCTCTGTTTTTTTATGCACATTAGTTCATGGAATCCAAACTAAACTAATTCCATACAAAATTGACTTATGTTACCCAATATTCAAATCAGGTAACAAAAGTAAAGTTTTTGATACAAAAATAAATTTTGACATGACAAAGGTAACTTTTGTCCACTGACAGATTTCTTCGTTTACAAAATTAAATTTTGTAGTATGTTATAAATTTTGTTAATCTCAACTCATTTTTTGTTGAACAAAATTCACTTTTGTCTGTACAAAATTGAATTTTGAGTACAAAACCACAAGAGTCCCATCCGGCGCCCCGTATCGATTCAATTCAATTATTGAAACAAGAAAATTATGTAAACAGTCAACATTTTGTGTCTTCATAGACTTTAAAAAGGCTTATAATTGGGTTAATAGAAATTTATTTTTTACCAAGTTGGATGAACTTGGATTAAGTTCAAAGATGATGAATGCTTTATATGCTATATAATATAAAGTTCAATCTCGTGTAAAATTGAATTGTAGTATGAGACTGGGTTAATGTGTTTTCAGGACTACAACAAGGATGTATTATATCACCCTTGCTGTTTAATATTTTTATTAATGATCTTGTAGATGAGATTAAAACCTTGAATGTTGGTGTTAGATTAGACGATGCTATTGTCTCTAATCTACTATACACAGACGACATAGTGCTTTTATGTGAAAATGATTTACATAGAATATTAGATATTTTAAACCAATGGTGTCAACGTAATTATTTAATTGTCAATATAGCAAAGTCTAAAGTTGTTCATTTCAGACGACAATCAATGTCTAAAACAGGTTTTTTTTTTTAATGGCGATAAGATGGAATTGGATAAATATACATACCTTGGATTAGTTTTAAATGAATATTTGAATTATGAATATATGGCTAAAACTGTAGCTAAGTCTGCAAGTAGAGCATTGGGTTTATTGAGTATAAAGCACATGGTGGTTCTGACTATTCTATTTTTACAATACTTTTTGATACTATGCTGATGTCTGTCATTGAATATGGTGTCTCAATATGAGGCTGTGGCGAATTTTTTAAAAGTATTAATGCAGTTAAAAATAGAGCAACGTGTTTCTGTATGGGGGTTGGTAAATATACCTCAAATCTTGCATTATATTGTGATATGGGCTGGAAGCTTTGCATAGTGAAACAATGGTCAAGTATTTCTATAATGTGGTTACGATTTATAAAAAATGTGTAATGACAGATTGAATCAGAAAGTTTTTTTTTTTTCTGTGAGCCTACAGACATTGTATCAATCGAATTAAAAAAAAATTAACTTTAAGAGTCCATAGTAAATTTAGAGAGTTGAATGTTAACCATTTTTATACTACTGACTTTATTGACTGATATATGTTCTTTTATGCAGCTTAAAATCTGCCATGAACCTGTATTAAGTAGGAGAAATATTTTATACAAGTAAAATGAGTATCAGTGTTTTATGTTTTGTACCCTACTGTAATTTTATTTTAATGTACAGTCTATCATAACTCTTTGAAAAGAGTGGCTCTCAATACATGTAAATGAATGCACATGTTTTTATAGGCAATGATTTATATTATTAACTATAGTCATATTGTTTGAAGTTTTCTGAATTTTATGTTGTGTATCACTATTTTATATGTATATGTATGTATATATGAGAGGCGAGACTTAAATAATGAATAGTATGTCTGTCTGCATACATATAGTAATTTGTTCACCCGACTTACCAACATTCTTCTCCAAAGCCAGGCGAGGTATCTCAAAAGATTGGTGTAGAAATTGATATCTTAGATGTTCTAACCATTAATGGCTTAGTAACAAAAACGACAGTTAGGATCTGGTAGTTCCTGTGTCATTGCTTTATGCAACGTCTGTAAAATGTTAATGTTTTGGTTAATTTAATGAACTCAATTGCGCAGATTGTACCCAAACTCGACAGGAATGAACTACTACAAATCATCCATATTTTTTCGTGGGCTTGGCGGATTGAGATAACTACTACCATTACATTTTACCATTTTTGTTTTTTTTTATATATATAAAGTCAAACTTGACTATCATGGTTGTTCATTGTTGACATTTTCCCGTTCATTTCTCGTTATGACGATGGAATCTCACAATTTCATGAACTGCGGATTTTGATAAATCTATATAAATATGAACCTTTTTAAAATGTCGCATGCAAAAGAAATGAAAGAACCCAATTCTGACAAAAAATGGGTTACAAATACTTTTCATCCATGTAAGCAACTGATTCTATATTATCATTCATAAAATTCAAGAAATCGTTACAGTCCCTATAGATACCAGAACATATTTCCACTGATTGTTGGTTTTCGCGTACATTCGCCGCATGCACATGTATACATTTTAAGACCTCCCGTGATATTTAGTCAATTCAACACCTTACACAGAACATAAGTGATTTAGAAGCATACTAACAAGAATATTTAACAAACGAAGAAACTTTCGAAATGGCCCGTTCGATGACCCGTAGTGCGGGTGAAATGTTCGAGCTTGTTGTTAAAAGTTTCTCCTAGCAACACATAAAAAGTAATTTGGTTACCATATTGAATATGTTTATTAGATAACACATAATAAATTAAAAGCACTAATTTATGTCAATAACCAAAAAAAAAGTAATAAATGTAAAATTACGTTAACAGTTCATAATGTTGCGAGTGTGTGAAGTCGTCGTAAGTCTTTTCGTCGGAAACTTTCCCGAAACCTGTGTAGTTTTCTTGCCACGGCTTGTTTGTCGTGAACCTGGAAACCTGATATTGCGCATTTCTTTGATGTGGGTCTTACACAGAACTCTTTGGGATGTTGTAAAGCATCGGAGTGGGCAATATCACTTTTAGTTTTTTTCTTCAGTCCTTGTTTCACGTCTTTAATCGCTTGAACGAGCTTAGGGAGCTTTGCTGAGTACTTTTCCTTTGCATGTGCCACTTTCTCCGTACACACAGGGAATATATCGTTTTCTTTGGTTTGCGCTATAGTCTGTAGAGCATCTGTTTCTATACCGACCACGTCTTGGCGAAATGTAGATGGCGCAATCGTAGACAAAAAGTCAACAGATAAACATCGGTTGTCGTCGTTCTGGTAACGCCGGAGATAATTCCTATGAAGAACAGTATCGCGATTTTCATCGATTGACCATGTTTCGGCTTCGGTCAAATTCGTTTTCCCCCTGGTACTTATTGACCATTTTGAAAAATCAAGTTTGTCTTGCACCATTGTCGAAGAAGCACAAGGAATAAAATCATGTATCATTGTAGATTGAGCCCGTGGAGTTTTTACGTTCGTGCTAATGTCATCTGAGAGCATAGTTTCTCCTGAATAATCGATCATTGTAGAACTTGCCATTGGAGCCAATCTTAGTTTAGCAGGCGGCAATTTTTTCGAGCCACTGAATAGCGATCGTCTAGCGTTTTGTCGTCTGAATGTGCCCCTGCAAAATTGAGCTCCACCTTTGGCTTTACTATCAAGACAATCTTCGGCTTCAGGTCTTCGTGTTAATATTATTTCTGTCGATTTGACCAAGTTATTGTCTTGCGTGAAATCAGTCCAATCATTCAGTGACGTGTTGACAAGGGTGTCTGACTCATCAAAAGACATGCTCAAATTAGTGACTCTTGTGAGAGACTCAATTTTAGAGACGGATGATGGTGTCACTGGACAAGGACTATTCTTTGCCATCTGTAAAAGAAATACAAAAATGTATTAAAGAGTGTAAAAGTTTAAGACAAAGACACGTTACAGTAACGAGCTTCTACAACTTAACTGTTTATAGAACCATTTGATAAGTCCTATTTATGTCAACGTATCTTTTTAAAGGCTTAGGGTTTCTTTGGGGGGGATGGGGGGAGAGGGAGGTCTTTTTTTGTCGATCAGTATCAAAAGGACTGGCGTTTTTTGTTTTTTGTTTTTTTGTTTTTTTGTTTGTTTTTTTTTTTTTTTTTTTTGTCATTGTACAAAATCTTGACTAGAATATTATCTATCATATATTTTTACTATCGTTATTGTATACTTACCACATTATAAAATAGTTGTGATCTTGGCCTCGATTTCAATGCCTTAGTAGAATTTTTCAGCGCTGGAAAAGAATAAATTGTTATACCTTAAAAGCATATTGCAATTTTTTTTTAAATGTCTAACGTTTGAACAAAGAGCATGAAGAATATGGCTTGTGAAGTGAAACACGACAACTAAATCTTGTACGACTAATAAAATAATACATTATCGGTTTTCAGGATGATTGAATAAAAAAATTCAGATATACGTTTGAATAAAAACAGATGTTTGAACAGAAATTTACATATACGCAACGTGTAGTATAAGAGTAACTAGATCTAAGAAAACTTACCTTTTGGGCTGAATGAGAGCTTCATGGTATAAGTTGAAAGTTGTATTAAATTATTATGTCTTGAAAAAGAATTAGTCAAATTTGTAAAGTGTCATAGTTTTCCAGAAATATATACCCCCTTTTTATAGGTTTTAACACTTACTAAGTTCGTATTACTCTAACACCTTTCGAAAATGCTTAATTAAGTACATTATAGTCAATAATTGGAGATGCTAGTTTTTACACCTGTTATAATGTACCTACATATTTTGTTCCTGCAATTACACCTTAATTAATCTGTTAATTGATCGAAAAGAACCTCGTTACAGGAGTTAATTAGGACCTTAGATTTTGTATTGTTGGCATGGAGGATTTTTACACCTTTAATAAGTGAAATTTACACTCTCCATAAATTGCGTACAATATGAAAAATATTCCTTGAAGTAATTTTGTCACTTTTTAAAAAGATACACTGAACTAAATAGAGATGAAAGAAAACAAAAAAACACAGTTATGTCGGTCATTATCCGTAAAATACATAACAGGAGAACCAGAAAATAAACAAATGTAGTAATAAACAAATAATCTACGAACAAAATATGAACAATCCAATGAATAAACAAAATAAACAGTGAATCGATATTTTAAGATCAAAATATAAATGTTAATTATTTTCGCAGCATCCATATCCAATGCAAGAACATGAATTTGTCTTAATTACAGTATATTAGCAGAAATAAATATAACGAAGCTATAGAAATGCACCCCACAACGATTAACAAGAAACACAATTGTAATGCATGCACAATTAGTATTTTGGTCTGCATCATTTTGAAATTAATCTCTAACAATTTGAATGCCATTTATAACAACTTAACGTTTTTTTGTCTCAGTCTGTAGACCCAGTTACCGGCTAAACGTTTGCCGAAAACATAAAGCATCGGCCTAAAAATGCAACAATTTAATAATAAAATAGCATTTTTAATCGTTCTTTGAATGCAAGAAAACAATTGAGAGGTTTTAATTTTCGATTCAATTCAATATTATTTTTTTTATTGGAAAGAGCACATAACAAGCGTCTCGTATTTTTTTCAAGGAATTTCGATTTAAGAAATCTGATAGTGATTCATCGGTAGTGTTATCAGGGATTTCATATCTATTTCGTAGAGAATTGTAATGAGGACAATTTAACAAGAAATGGTATTCGTCATACGTTCGATCCAAACTGAAATTTACAAAATCTTTCATTTCTTGAGTTTTAGGTTAAAAGAGCATGAAAAGCTCAAGCAGAACAATAGATCATTTTTCATTTGCAGAGACCGAATCGATTATCATTGGATACTTTTATAAACCTTTATGCCAAAAAAAAATTCATTATTTGAAAGTTTCTTTCAATTTATTAGGACTTTTAAGATATCAAGAATGTTATTTGTTACTTTTGCCTTCAAATGCAATTACTGTAATAAGGAGTCGTCCTACAACTTGAAATTAAATGATGATTTCCGCAAGTCTTATCATAGGAATCATTTCATTAATTGAAAGTTTCTTTCTAACTGTTATGATGCAAAAACTTTATTCGTCTTTAATGGGTAATAACTCGCACATGGAGTCGTTCTACAATTTCGACAAAGAGAACTTTATAGGCCTTGTCCCGAAGACAATTTCTTCTATTAAACGCTCTTTTCCATCTGTTATGGTTTTCAAGATAATGCCTGAATAAAACGTCATTCCTTACCTTTCAATGCCAATAAAATGTACAGAATACAACTATCACTATATGATGGGAACAGAGTAAGGACTAACACACCGTGATGTGAAAAGAAAAGGACTAACGCACCATGATGGGAACATACATACACACCGTGATGGGAAAAGAAAAGGACTAACACACCATGATGGGCACAGAATAGAACTAACACACCATGAAGGGAACAACACCATAATTGAAACAGAATAGGACTAACACACCATGATGGGAACAACACCATTATAGAAACAGAATAGGACTAGCACACCATGATGGGAACAGACTAACATAACATACCATGATAGGAACAGACTAACACACCATGATGGTAACAGAAAATGACTAACACCCTATGGTGAGAACAGAATATGACTTACACACCATGATGGGAACAGGATATAGGACTAACATTCCAAATTTTAACAGCTGGGAAATGGAAAGATCTTTTATAAAAAATTGTATTAGGTCTAGGTAGAAATATGCCATTACTTCATGAAGACCTTAGACTGTAAGGTTGACATTTGTATTACAACAGTTAATAGTCTGGTACTAATCCATGAACAATTTACATTAATAGAAACTTTTGTTAATTTACTCGATCAAGATATGACAACCATTTAAGTGAAGAAAACACGAAAGAATATGAAACAGAATAATCACAATAAGATATAATTTTAACGACTCTTTTTGCCTTTATAATTCTGTCCGAGTCTCGTTTTATAATACATCCTCAAGCTCTGCTACAATAATCTGTATAAGGTAAAATATAAAAGTTGTAAAATAACAGTCACATTTGAGATGGTAAATACACCTTGAATTTATTTAAACGTCGGTAACAGAGATATTTCGCATGATGAAAAGGATAGACCAGAGGATAATTCGCTATCAAATTCAAATTTGTTGACGGCTATGCTAATAAGAACTTTTGAAAAATTGGACGAAAATTAGTAAATCACGTAATAAAGCTTGTTTATTGGGTCGTAGCTGACAGATGCCAGCAATAAAAATCTGGATTTTTTTTTCAGTAGAAGTCAGGGGATGGATATGTTTTTCATTTTAGAAGAAAAACACATATTTATGTTCATAAAAAATGAGACCATTTCAGGTAGTTAGTGAATCTATCCCTTTTTGAGGGACTTATCTAATGAATTTTGTTCACTTGCTCATTCCAGGCTTTCATCGATTTCTACACCAAGAAATTTTGGGGAATGGAATTTACAATACATTGATTTTTATTTTTGTATTTGAAGATCTGTTTTAAACATGAATTTAAACACTTAGGGTTTGTTTGTTTGTTTGTTTTTGTATTTATATACATACTTTGGGTTTCATACCGTGACTAAACAACACTTACATCATTTTGTAATTTAGTACATATGCTATTTATATCCTTGGTATGACAGTGTAAAGTAGAGTCGTAAGCATACAAGTCATGGGAAGATTTGGGTTTTATTTTACACATGATGGGGACTTTGTAGGGTTATACTGGTCTGGAGCTGGCATGTCAGTTAACTACTATTAGTCCTCAGTTTGTACACTTGTGTAATTTGTATTCAGTTTCTTTATTTTTGTTGTAACAAGAGACTCAGACCTGTTTGAACTGATTTTCAGGTGTGTTTAATTGTATAATGTTTTTAAACAGTGCCCAGATTTTAAAGGGGGATGGTTGTGATCACGCCAAAGTACTTTAACCCTTCTTGCATTCTTTTTGCGACTGTCCCAAGTCAGGAATTTCTGGCCTTTATATGTCGTGTTTCATTTTCACCTTAAGTTTATTTATATTACTTGAGTATAAATGGACAAGTCTTTCGATGTGTCTTTAGCTGTGTATAATGATGTTTTGGGGCCTGTTCTTTCGTTGTAGCTGTGTATAATGATGTTTTGCGTGTATAATGCTGGTTTTGGGCCTGCTCTTTCGCTGTAGTTGTGTATAATGTTGTTTTGGGGCCTGGTCTTTCGCTGTAGCTGTGACGTTTTTGGGCCTGCTCTTTCGCTGTAGCTGTGACGTTTTTGGGCCTGCTCTTTCGCTGTAGCTGTGACGTTTTGGGGCCTGCTCTTTCGCTGTAGCTGTGTATAATGACGTTTTGGGGCCAGCTCTTTCGCTGTAGTTGTGTATAATGTTGTTTTGGGCCTGCTCTTTCGCTGTAGCTGTGACGTTTCGGGGCCAGGTCTTTCGCTGTAGCTGTGTATAATGCTGGTTTTGGGCCTGCTCTTTCGCTGTAGCTGTGACGTTTTTGGGCCAGCTCTTTCGCTGTAGCTGTGACGTTTTGGGGCCAGGTCTTTCGCTGTAGCTGTGACGTTTTGGGGCCAGGTCTTTCGCTGTAGCTGTGTATAATGACGTTTTGGGGCCAGGTCTTTCGCTGTAGCTGTGACGTTTTGGGGCCAGGTCTTTCGCTGTAGCTGTGTATAATGATGTTTTGGGGCCTGCTCTTTCGCTGTAGCTGTGACGTTTTGGGGCCTGCTCTTTCGCTGTAGCTGTGACGTTTTGGGGCCAGGTCTTTCGCTGTAGTTGTGTATAATGTTGTTTTGGGCCTGCTCTTTCGCTGTAGCTGTGACGTTTTGGGGCCAGGTCTTTCGCTGTAGCTGTGACGTTTTGGGGCCAGGTCTTTCGCTGTAGCTGTGTATAATGATGTTTTGGGGCCAGCTCTTTCGCTGTAGCTGTGACGTTTTGGGGCCAGCTCTTTCGCTGTAGCTGTGACGTTTTGGGGCCAGGTCTTTCGCTGTAGCTGTGTATAATGTTGTTTTGGGGCCAGGTCTTTCGCTGTAGCTGTGACGTTTTGGGGCCAGGTCTTTCGCTGTAGCTGTGACGTTTTGGGGCCTGCTCTTTCGCTGTAGCTGTGATGTTTTGGGGCCAGGTCTTTCGCTGTAGCTGTGTATAATGATGTTTTGGGGCCAGCTGTTTTGATTTGTTGTTTAGTTGGTTGGCTGCCTGTTTTTTGCTTGTCATGGACAAAATCTGAATTAAATAAACAGTAACATCAATAACATGACGAGTACTTCAGCTTCGTAGTTCACGATTAGAAGTTTAAGAGCTTTTCATGTGAAAGCATTGTAGATCTACGAAACGAATTGTTATATTGATTTGTCGTATAAGTACATGTATTGTACAAGTAGCCTTGTTGTGAAACTCTTGTTATTCGAGGAGAGAAAACACAAATTTGTTTTATATTATTTATTTACAGTGTTGTAAACATAAAATAGCACTATATTGTGAAGAGAATTTGTTACAATGGTCATAGATTCGCTAAAGTACAAATGTCAGCAGACTTGTTGCTCCAGCGCTCTTGAAAATATCGAATTTTCCTAATCATTTCCACCTTTTCTAAACCTGACAAAGCCAGAAAGGGGTTGCTATTCTTTTTCTCTACTGTCCCCCCTTGTTTATTTTTCCTAGAAAACAAGCGCCTAAGTCTGGAAATTGGTTTAGAACGAGCATGCGTGGTCGTTTCTTTTCCGGGCTTTTTGTTGTTCAAGTTCAAACTGCCTTTCAACTTCTTCGGCGTAAGACGGAGCTTAGCTCTGGTGCTTGTTCTTGGGACTCCCTTGTGTGTATTGTAAAAAGATGTTTTTGCATACGCAACTTCGTCTACGACTTCTACACTGACAATGTCTCTGGTGCTACAGTAACCAATCGATGATAACATTCCAATTTCGTTCTGTGCAATTTCTTGCTTACTAGAGAGAATGTCTTCTTCGCATGAACTCGAGTCATCGTTGCGACTAATGACGAAAGTCTGGTTGATCTTGGGTCCTTGGAGTGAAGTACATGGAATGCTGTCATTTTGAATGGATGAAAAGCTTTCACTTATACCCGAATCTTTTCTACTAAGAGTCATCATTATTTGGTTCTTGTTTTCACCAGGAGATTTTATCATGGTAGAGCATGCTACCGGTTTCGTAATATTTGACTTTCTTCGTTTGGAGTATCTACCTTGTCTGTTGCGGTTTCGACTTTTTGGAGTATGGTTTTCTTCACATCCTACAACTATACGCTCAAGGATATCTAGATCGATGCCATCGAAATTAGTAAATGAATCATCAATATTTGAGTCAAAACTCGCACACTTATTAATTTGCTTGATTTCCGTTGGGTATCCAATCGGTACACAATGTGTCTCATCTCCAGATGACGAAGAACCAGAAATATTGTAGGAGTCTGAACAAATACTGTCGTTGTATAGGTTGAAGAAATCGTTTTGGCAGTCCTTCGCTTGTAATATTGATAAGGATCCGAGTCTTGGAAGTTTCATTTTCTTTGAGGGCCTTTCTACGTCCAACTGATCACTCATCTGGAATTAAAAATAAATGTGATGGTTAACCGATAATTTATTATGAAACCAGTATATAAATTTATACTAATGAATCGTATAGATGATACATGGAATCAAGAAGTGTATATTAAATGTGCTATATAAAAATTTGAATTTAGAAATTCCCATATTTTTTTTAACTATATAACAAATGTAATGTTACTGATGGTACTATTATATTAGTATCACGAAACAATCTGGTTGTTATCGAAACATTTTACATCTTTCAGCATTTTGCATAAAGACAAAGGATGCTGTTTGCGCAAATTAGAAGTATACAGAAGGTTTAACTGTATTCCATACCTGATAAAGTACACGAACCACCTGGTCTGCTTTCACAATCTCCATTTCTGAAAGATATATCTAAAACGATAATATGAAAAAGAACGAAATTAAGAAATATTGCAAACCTTAAGATGTAAGATCGACTGCTTACAACCAATTTTAGTGAAACAATGACGTAAATCTGAAAAGAAAAAAAAAACATCGGCTGAACATCTAAGATATCTTTACAATCAATCTTCAAAGAGCCTGGATTAACTTTTCCCGTTTTGGAATTAATTTCGAATAAATATTTTACCTTTAACCCAAAGTGCAGATCTTTATCACAGTAAGATCACATATTTTAGCCGTGTTACATACGGTTTTTATACCTCCAGAGATCATCTTCACACCAAATACATATTGCCTCGAGATTCAGCCCTTTGTCTTATCGAAATTTAACACGTAATTATCAAAACAATTGGATTGCTATTCAAAACATTGTAAAATAATAATTGATTCTTCCGTTTTGTTTACTTTATGAGAAGTTCATTAAAAGATTCTGATTATTTTAATTACATCAATTACTTTTATTAATTATAATAATGTTATTCTATTTCTATATCACGTTTCATTTCCCACATTTTTTTCTAATGTGTTGTTGAATGTCACACCTACGTAATGCTAACAATTTTTCAACGTGTAAAAATGATTTTGTTTGTAATTTATTTTAAGACTAATAGTATTTTCACTATCAGAAAATAATTTTGAAAATGAGAAGTCTGTGAACAACTATATAGAGTTATCTCTCCTTTCACGACATACTTTTGTTTACATTCCAGCTTGAAACAACCAAGTTTGGTCGCCTGAACTTGTATACCTTTTATTCAAACATTATATAAGTCTTTGTCTTCAGATTAAATGCATTCTTTTTCCATTAATTTAAACATGAAGAATCGTCTAAAAAAGCGCATTAAAACAGTCACAATTCGTGTTCCTATTCTATCAACAAAATTCTGTTAAATATTATGTCATTTCTGATTATTCCTGCTATACACCGCAGTAGTTAAACCAAATCCGTAACTAAATCTAAAGCATAAAACCGAGAGACATAAGACAGAACAAAGGAAATGGAGACCACAGCAACCAATAACAAGTAGAGACGGAATGAAAATTACTAATATTAAACTAAATCAAGTGTGTAAATTTTTGCATGTTTGTGAGAGACCGGAGTTCGTATTTCGGTTATGATAATGCTATTCTTTACATTTTCTGAAAAAAATAGAATAATGAAATAAAAGACTCATTACCACATAGCCTTTGGAGATGGTAATCATTTTCACCATATCTTTGATTTATTTTTTTTTAAATGATAAAATTTTGCTAAAATTGTTAGTGAAAAAATAACATTTTTTTTTATTATAATCCTTTACTTGCTCCGTTCACGATCAAGAAGCAATACATAACATATATTAGCGATCTGTTCACGATTATTCCTATGGCTTCACAGAGTGACGTTGTTGAAGAACCTGAGTCCGAGCTCAATTTAGTCAAGTTGAAAATTGTTAATGTGAGAAACTTCAAGGTTGCATGACAATTTGTACAAATAATGCAATATCGAGACACAAATTGTATATGTTACAGTGCACTATATTCGTATCCATTTAGTGCAATTCAATTGATGTTAAACATAAGACAAACGCCATGACTTCTGATTCCGTATTGTCAACTTTCCATTCATCTGCGTCAACATCTCTTTGGCACCTGCGAATCGGGTTCTCACGCGTTATGCCAGAGCTTTCGTAAACTACACGGTCTTTTTTGTACAGCGGTAGAGTTCTTACAATTAAACTTTTGGAACAGGGTTGGTTGCTGCGCGATTAAAGTTATCATGTCAATTTTAAAAGTTTTATGGTCGTCATCATGAACTCATGGATTGTTATGGTGTATCCATCTGCACATCGTGTTTTGTTCACCGTGTCATACACAGTTTTTCTTTACTCTTTCCAAGTCTAAATAATAATAATAGTACTCGTACATCTTTTCTTGATTAAGATTTCGCACTAGAAATATGCAGTCTTCATATTAAAATTGATGACAAAATAGATGACTTTGATTTTCGTATTGTAAATTTTCCATTTCTAGATAGTGATATCGCTGAAGCACATCTTACGGTATTTACATTTCACAGCTGGTCGGTTTCGCTCGTATTTGCAATAAAGTGTAAGGTTTCATGAACGCAATAAATTCTCATAGAAAAGCTCATGCATCAATACCACAAACTTCTAAAAACATTTTTTTCACCGTTACAAAATATTTATGCAAAAAGTATAACAGCACTAACAGGTTCTTAATTAAAAATGATGTTGCTCACCCAGTTCTTTACGGATATGTGGTGTCTTAAGCACATTCTTCCAAACAAAATCCGATGGATTTTTAACTGCCTTTAATAGATTTATTTGTTAAGGATATTTTCTATCTTTTTACCTTGTTTTCACAAAAAGGGATTTTCGCCCCCTAATTGCATCCCTACGAAAAAACTAAGCCATTTTTTAATATTGCACTAAATCTTGCCTAGTTATCATTTGACGTTAACCTGTAGTGACCAATTATTTCTAATGCTAGTCGGTTTAATGGTACATTGTATTTGCATTCATTTATACGTTCTGAGCTACTTTTCAGGATCTGCGAGCATTCTTTAAGTGGATTCCTATTTTGTCTATATGGTTTAGGTTGAAGTATTTCATGGAGATAATGAGAGAATTTTATGGTATTTTCGTTGTTTCAGTTCATTTTTTACATTACATTAATTTAAGCGCACCACAGACATGCAGTCAAGAGATGTTGGTCACTAATGTATCTTGGTGTCGTTATTTTACTCTTTAGTAATAAAAAGATTGAACTTACATTTTTGTCAGTTTTTTTTTTGACGATTACTGAGAATTATATACCAACTGAAGTCAGTGCAACGGCCATGCTGCTTATTTCAGTTTGATTTCATTACTCGTATCAATGCATGTACCTTTGTTTCGAGAAAGGTCAGAGTTCAAGGTGCTAGTATTTGATACATTAGTGTACCTTAAACTATCATAGGAATCTGTATACTACATATTTAACCACAGTCTTGCCTTTTTAAATATTTAGTCTTAAAATATTGAATACAATCATAATTTTGTTGTTTGTTTTTACTACCTGCAATTGTCGTTTTTAGTTTTCTTTAAAAAAGAAACAACTCAAAACTCAGTAGAGATTTACCTCCATTCCATATTTTTTTAACAAAATTCCATGTCAAGCTAGCTGATTTTTCTATCTGGCAGATAAAAATGTTGTATTTCATCAACAAACATTACCATTGGGGCATACTTATTTTGTTACATACTACTATGCATAAAACAGTTGTTTCTTTTAACAATACATGTTGTAGATACTATTAAATAATTGGGAAGTCCAATTGTACCGTCAATTCAGTATCCGTTTTCCAAGTTATTGAGGAGAATTCAGTTTTGTTGACATTGCAGTGTTTTTGTTTTTGGTTTTTTATGGGGGGTAGGGGGGTGGTTAATGTCATTTTCGCAGTGTGCGATTATTTTCATGAGTAATATTTTTCTTATAAGAGCTTGTTTATATCCAACGATTTTCCGAGTTTTTCTTTATCAATTTAGATCGAAGACCAGAATTGATATAGCAGTCGCAGGAGCTTCCAGATTTATAAAGCCTAATAGCATCTCCTTCTTTATCAGAATAGTGCATTAACCATTAACAACAATAAACTTGTATTTAGATACATTTTGATTCGACCCCCGTACTTTCCTTTTTTTCTTTCATGCATTTTTTACAATTTTGATGATTATTCGAGGCATAAAAATTCAAGCGATCGATATAAATTGATTCAGTACATGATTACTTGATTTAGGGTCATTTGTGTTCATCGATTTTCGACTTTTTAAAAGTTGGTTCTGTCCACTTGTATTCGACCTTTTTTATGGGTTTATTTTTGTCTATTAGTATTCGACCCTTTAAAAGGCTTTGTTTTTTTTTGTTTTTTTTTGTCCATTGGTTTTCGATGTCTATTTTTTTACGTTTGTTCTCGTTTTTTTTTTTCATCATTATTTTAAATATTGAGTAAACTGTGTTTCCCATGATAAAACTTTTCAATGACTTGTCAAGAAAGTCGGCTGTTTGGTTTTAGGACTTTGAATTTTTAGTTTGTAATGATTGCACAACCAACGAGTAGAAATCACTCGAATGAAGAAATTCAATTTTAAATATTTTATTTACATAGCATAGCACTGATTCATAATTTGTCAATAAATTAATTATTTTACAATAATACTATACAAAACAGTACACATTATCTGCATAACCACAACAACAAAAACAAACAGGAAAGAAAGAAAGTGTGAAGAAGTGAAAAGACAGAAATGCCATCTTAACATATTGCCATATTGCACTTTATCATAACATGAGGTCGCTTGTGTCCTATGTACATACATAAAAGCACTAAGAATTAATGACTATCTCATTGTCCCAACTCTCTACTTCTGCTATCTTACTCAATCTCTCAAATAAAATATTACAAAGAATGAAAACAAGCGACTTACTTTTAAAAAAGTACAATTTTCAATACACGTTATGAACTAAACTGATAAAAATATTTTTTTCAATTATTCTTATATTAGCTTTAAAATACTCCTTTCTCAACGCCAAGCTCACACACTACAAACACTTACATCAAATTTCATGCAGTTTTTAACATTCATATATCTACCCGTAAAATTGTGTAAATACAAATAATTGTCTTTGTCAAATATCACATGTAAAGTTCGTGAACACATTTGTGGATATATTGTCACTAATTTAATGCACTACAGGTTAGCAAGGGTGTGGATCTGTGTTGTGTCTTTCTGACGGAAGCTCTCGCTAAAACGACGCAACTTCTTGGCAACAGCACGCTTGTCCATGAGGTGGACCTCGGGTGAAGGAGTCATAAACAGCTTCTTCTTGGTAACAGGTTCACTGTGAATAGATGATGGTCTACGCTGGGGTGTAGATGCAATGTTCTCGGTGCTCTTAGGCTTGCGGCGGAAACGGAACAACTTCCAGAGTGGTATGATGCCCTTGGGTTTCTTGAAGAGTTGGTTTTCTTTTGGTGATGTTGACCGGACTGATGAAGGCGGTGCTGGTGGCATACACTGGATCTCGGTCTCACTGACTGGGCTGGCCCTGGATGAGTAAGGTGAGTTGTTAGGAGCAAAAACACCAGTACTGCTGTAGCTGTGTGGACTGTCAGTGAGGAGGGAGTCAATCATGGCTTGAGTGTTGTGTGTCTCGTTACTGTTTGGTGGACTGGTGTGACTACCACTAGAACTAGACTTGCCTGGGATGGCTGGACGATCATCTAGGGATGATGAGTGGGTACTAGCTGAAGAATTGGGAACACTCTGGACATTGTCATTCTCTGAAGTCAGGACGCTGACCATGTCTGGCATTGATGCTCGGCGGGCTTCCATGGAACTACCACTGGACTTGTTACCATTCAGGTCAGTACGAGTGCTGGTACGTGGCAGGGTCTTTGCCTTGTTGTAGAAAGTGACTTCTTCGTACAGGCTGTCAGTGACAAGGTCTTGCTGCTGGGTGGCAGGTACAATCATGGATAGGGTGTCATTGCAGGTAGTCTCGACTAGACTGGTACCACAGCTGGATGGAAGGACTTTCTTAGTAGGCAGAGGTGGCTTGCTGGAGATCCTGTTGATGTTGCGGTAGTAGGATTCTTCAAGTGGCAGCTCTTCAGAACCCTCTTTGATGGACCAGCAGTACACAGAATCCATGTCATCAGTAGAGGAGTGTGGTCTACAGGATGACGAAGTGGGATCTTCAATCATGGTAGAGGAAGCCCTAGGTATGGAACTGGTACGGTGCTTACTACTGCCACTGCTCTGTGATGATGGAGAGAAGTCTTCTATCATGGTTGATGATGCCTGAGGGATGGAGATGCTGCGACGACTACCCTGTGATGAACTAGTACGGTTACGCTGAGCACGACTGATGCGCTTTACCCTGTGATGGCGAGGTGATGGTGATGAGCAGTTGGAACTGGTAGAGCGAGTGCTAGAACGAGGTGGTGGTGCAAAACCAGGTGGGATGTATTCGGACTCACAACCAATGACTTCTCTAGTGAAGAGCTCCTCAGTGTCAGCTGCAGTGTTGTTGTGGTAGATTACTGGTGTGTTGGTAAGGCGGGCTGTCATGTTGTTAATCTTGGTCTGACGGTCAACAGTGAAGTCACCATAGTAGTGGAGTCTGGAAAGCAGCTCTTCTTGACGGTCGTCTATGTCTGGTACACACTGGTTGTCGTCTGAAGACTCTGACTCAGTAGACCTAGGGTAACCGCTGGAACCATTACTAGCATTGCTGATGTCAGAGGATGATGGCTCTGGTTGGTCGATGTTTGGTACCAGGTTGGTTGGTGAGACTGGCTTTGGTGATGGTATGTAGTTACTGTTATTGTCGATGATCAGGGTCATAGCCGAGTCTTCGTAAATGCTCTCGCTGCTGAGTGAGTTGATGGAAACCAGAGGCCCCTGAAGCATCTTCTGCAGTAGGACATCTTCGTCACAGGAAGTGGTGTCTAGGCAGGTGATGGCTGGTGTGTTACGCTGGAGGAAGGAAGGAGTTGGTGGATTGTTAAGCTGCTGGTTGGTTGGGTACTCGCTTGGTTCCAACCCAATATCTGAGATGAGGGAGTTGAACTTCTGGTTTATCTCATCTATATCTGTCTGCAAGGCAGTCTCTTGTCGTTTAATGGCTAACTGTAAAATAAGATTAATATTGGATTAGATATAAAGAAACTTTAAAAGATCACATTCTTAATTTAAGTTCTGAATTTCTTTGAAATTCAGATCAATTTTGGTATACAGACATCTTACAAGCATTCAATTTGCTACTACAAGTAAATATTAATGTAGATGAATATTCTTCATTCAGGTCAGTTAGTTTGTATTATAAAAAAATTTAAAAAATATTATTATAAGAAATGAAATACAAATAAAATAACTATACATAAATTTGAAATACAAATACAACATGTATTCAATTATACTAAAAAATCACCATATTTTTATGTACATGTAGTTCACAACATTTTTTTGTATTTTAAACTCAATTTGGACATAATGCCCTGATCAATAGTGTAAGATGAACCTACTAAGTCATTCCTGTACAAGTTTATAAGGATTGATATTTTGTAATAGAACATTTTTATACCTAAAGTGAAGACCATACACTACTCTTCTGATATATCAAGAAGAAACATCAAAGAAATAAACTATTGAAGTTTCTGGTTCTAACTATGGCAGGTAAGTAGAAAATTCAATTTTTGCCTCTGCTGAATAAAAGCTTTCAATAAGACTTCTACAGGCAAGATTCATGACCATCTTTAATATTTTTAAATCTTGGCTTTTATATCGAAGTAACACTTAAAACCAAACGTGTGTAATTCAGGTAAGATATGGCCATATGACCTTTATATACTTTTAAATAAAATGTCCATCAAATCTCATCTCTATAATACAAGGGATGAAACTCTTAATATATACCCAGGTTGCTTGGCAAGATAACTCCTTAGTTGTAAAGAGATAAAGGCAGTGTCTGAACCAGAAATTTCATTTAACAAAATGAAGTTAATTGACCTACCATATCAGCTTGAAGCATGAGGTACATCTCTTCATGATCAAGATGGTCTGAAACATCGGAGTCCATACCAGTTTCCATCCAGTCTGAAAAACATAAGGGAGCATAACATAAGTCTAGAGTCACAATCAAACAAGTTGTACTAGATGTTACAAAAAATAACAACGTTATCCCAACTGCTACATTGTAGGACTAGTCATTTGTACAATTTGATATAGTTGCATGCACTTTACATGCCATCATACAAGTATAAATCAGAAATACCATCATTCTATCAAAGCAGATATCAATGTCCACACAGCATCTAAATCACAGTTTGTCAACAGAGTGTAATCTAACATTACATTTATTGAGAATTTATGTGTTGTAGTTTATTATAATTCTCATGAATTTTTAAACATGTTATAAAATGTAATTGTTAAATAGTTAATGGAGTTTGATCCCTAAATTAACAGCTTGCAAATATCTGATTTATGGCATTTCATCAAGATAGAAACTTTTATGTTTTTTATCTAAATTT
This sequence comes from Perna viridis, assembly GCA_037379345.1. Lineage (NCBI taxonomy): Eukaryota > Metazoa > Mollusca > Bivalvia > Mytilida > Mytilidae > Perna > Perna viridis. The sequence goes on from CM074520.1 coordinate 5,688,465, forward strand.
TCTCTGGTTAATGTAAAAAAATAATTTCACATCAAATTAGTAATAATGCATAATGCAATACAATTGCTGTAGAAATTTTGAAGGAAGTAGAACCATTAAATTAAGACATACCCCAAAGAGAGATATACATCCTCGGAGATGATCCTAAAGAATCACTTGAATATTCATAAAAATACATTTGGTGTGTAATATCCAAAACTTATTTAAAACAAAAACTTGACCCATGAACCCTTGTTTTTATATATGGTCCCATAGTTTGTGAACCATTATATCCATCTGCTGTTCACACAGCCAGCAGATTGTCTAACACCTTTTCCAGTATAATTTCATACCTTAAATCCACTTAATTTTCAAATTATCTGATGTTAAAAGTTACACCAATTAAAAAAAACACTAGTTTGTAGTTCTCATACCACTGTAATATTAATAACCCATTCATAGCCTAACTGATCTAATTGTCAACTAATTGACCACACTTCTGGGAGAATACAAAAGTTAGCCCTAATCCTATGAAGTGTGATGGCATCCATTAATTTTGGTGTCAAACCTTTTTTACCCCCATTTACAGTAACAGTTTAGGTGTTTGTTTAGTTTCTGTCAATATGCTAATCAGAGGAACTCTTTTGTAAAGAAGGGTGGAATATTACTGGTTTTCAGATTTCAATTTGATGTATTGCCTCAGAGGTTTTTTTTCTGAAGAGTTTTATCCCCTTAACAATACTTTAACCACTACTATTTACATAGCAGTGTTTGGTGTTTTAAGACACACAAAAGATTTCTAAAAGCTGTCAGCTAAATTGTCACTATCCTTTGTGTTCTGGTAACTTCTTAATTTAAGGTGCTGTGTCTACTAAAACTTTTATTCTTTTCTATAAATTACAACAGAAGGTTCAGTAAGGCATTTTTTCATGATATAAAAAAAAAATACAGACAGACAGATGCAGCAGAAAATTGTTGTGGACTAGTAACACTGTTACATAATGTTCCATAGTATTGAGTAGTATTGAAATTAAATACAAGTTTACAATCAATATTGTCCCATTGAATGAATGGAATTTGATATAATTTCTCAATTTATTGAAATTAAATACAAATTTACAACTAGTTTCAAGCTGTTTCTAAACCAACATTTCATATAATGTTTTGAAAGATTACAATGGATTACATGTTAACAATCTGTTTAAAATCTTTCATTGACCCAGTTCTGATGTAATTGTGGAAAACTTTTTAATAAAAAATGTCTACAATCTGTTGATATTTCCACAGTGGGGATGACTTTGTTTGTATTAGGCTAAAGTTGGACTGATAAATTCTTACACATCATTTAATCACATTTAACTTTTAATGAATGAGTAAATCAAAGTCAATTTGTTCTGGAATTTTCTCCAAAGGGATGTCTTCTAATTTAAATTTTAAATAAGGTTAGCTTATTTGCATAGTATTATTAGCTGTATGATAAACTACAGGAGACCAAAGAAAAAACTTCCTGTCACAGGACTTAAAAATACTATGAAAGTACTTCATACCAGGGATGCAGGACAGATGTTCACCAAATCTGCACTTTGAATGGACTTATTTCAAGGTGACCCAATATTGCTGAGTCAACAGAAATGCTAAGCAGGTGAAAATGATATGTGGCTGGAAATTGTCAATGGACAAAGGACATGGGCACAAGACACACCTTATTGATGAATATTTGATGAAGTCCATGACAATTCCTTCACCCTAACACAAATACTGATAGACCATTGGCGGATTAAAAAAAAATCTTAAATTCAGATTTGCTTAACTTACGATCACTAGAAATTGAAGATTTGAGGAAAAACTCAGGATTTGGGGAAATTATCAACCTGATTTTTGTTATAGTATAAAACCAAGGCCAGGTATGATTTGTTTCCAGAAACCTAATAGAGTTGGAATTTGGATAAAAGTCCTAGTACAATTATCAATAAATGTTAGTCTCTATAAAATTTGGAATAAAGTCAACACCATTAAAGTAATTTCATACAAATTGATTTCTTGAATTAAATCTTGAGTAATATATCTTACACATTTACAATTAAGATAGAATTTTAGATAGAATACAAACAAATGCTGGAAATTTACCAAATTTTATAATAATAAGACTTGCATATTTCTACATTTAAATACTTTTCCTATTTCATAACTTTATGAAATAAAATGAAGTAAACTTGCTCTACCTGTAAACTGTGCCACCAGCCTCTGCATCTATTAGTAATTAATGTGATGTTGTTCCTTTGAAATTTACCCAAGGTATGATAGTTTTTACAGGTATGCACAGGTAAGTTACAGGTAAGAGTCAATTGGATGTTAATTGTTTTCTCTTTCATCCTTAATTAACTGATGAAATATTTAAACTCAGTAAATTCAGTAGCCCTATAATCTCTCTCTAATAAAAATTTCAGGGGGGTTTAATTGTTTAACAAGTGTCTGTTAAATTCATTAAGGTAAAGATGTGACTTAACCATGCTGAGACAAATAATTAGATAACTGGACTTTAGATTATAGATATGGAAATATCATTCTAAAATTTTATAACTCATCACTTATGCATTTGGTTGATGTATGAATTTGAAATTTTATTCAAGAGGCAGAAAACAGAATACTAAGTTGATACAGAAGAAGAAAACCACTTAATGATCAAATGTAAGAATGAACTGCTATTAAACTAAAAATACCTTGTACAACAAAGAACAATGGATCCTGAAGGTAATCATAAACATTGCAGCTCTCCAAAGACCTACCCAACACCATTATAATAGGCTTCTATCGCCACATTTACAATTTGTCTTCATGATGAAACATGTTATATACAGTCACATGTTTAATTAATGAGATTTGTATGTAGAGATAGGGGACTGTTAAAAAAACTAATGTAATTCCAAATCAAAACAATTCAGTAGATAAGGGACAATACTTGAATCTTAGCAGCTGGACACAGGTGTAATAAAACAACAGTATACTATTGTCCAGTCCTGTTGTATACATCTACTTTATCTGGGTGTTCAAACATAGTTTGTTTACATTTTGTTCTTTCCAATTGAATTAAAATTGGACACAGATTGATTCCCAATCCACTTTAAAAAGATCTAGATAATTGGATAGGTATTTTACAAACAAGGGTATTTACCAGGTAATTGTATTATACACTAAACCTATTGTAGTCCATTCCAATGTTTAAAGAATATTCTATTACAAATTAATTATGATATTCAGTAATTCAATCAATGTTTTAGCTGAACATATGGCATCAAAGAAATCTGGTTATTTGGCATACAATAAGTAAATGAGATGCATCTTCTAAGGCCAAGAAATTTCCCATGAGAATGCATACCACTTTGGCATTGATTTGATAGTATTGCATCATTAGGTGTCAAATATTGTGAGAGACTGGACATATCTAAATAGGAAACAGATGCAAAACTGTTGTCAAAAGAAATAAATGGGGATCGTGGTTTGTGGAACATCCAGTTTTTTTGGCATTTTAGAGTCATTAAAATCCCTTTATCTTTTTAGGTCTTATTTTTAAGTGCTTAAATTTATTTTTTAAGTCTAGAACATTATATTATCTCATAAACCCATCAAAAATCCTATTCTTAGTGTGATAAACTTAGTAATTATTTAACCATCAGACTCCTCAAAGGGCTAACAGGAAGTTTTTACATAAGGTTTTATTTTAAACAAATTTATTTGTCTGGTTTTTGCTTTTATTATGTCCTGTTTTTATTTCATCCCTTTGAACAACTGTTTGTATAATTATAAGCCTATTTGAACCATAAAATTGGATAAAGGAACAACTGAAATAGTTTTTTCACTTAGACAAAAAAATTAAACCTTTAAAATCATATAATTGTGCCATAAATCACTCTTCTTTATCATAACCTTGTAGAACCCCTTTAAGTCAATGCAGACACAAACATCAGAATAATTCTATCTGATTCTGATATTATGAGAAAATTGCAATGTAAAGTTTATTATCCCAGTAATAATAATCAGATTGACCCTTAAGTAAAGAAACAATCAAATTCATTCTAAGTGATTTTCATGACATTGACTTAAAGTAAGTGTGAAGTGTTTGAGTTGCTGGGAACATTAGGTATGACCTTCAGAACAAAGGCCAAGATGTTGAAGTGACCATGATATACCTTTACAGAAACAATAAACACATTTCCCAGAAACACTCATAAACAAATTTGTTAAAAAAAAAATCAAAAAATTGACCAGTTTTATAAATGCCATTGGCTAGTAATTCTGCATCACTTTTGAAAGACAAGTCTTAGATCATTAAGTTCAGTTTGACTAAATCTCAATTTTCCTTACAACTCCCCCCTTTTTCATGTTCAAGAGTGATCTAAATCTTCAAGGGTACGATGATACACACATCAACTCAATAAAAAAGATAGAAAGAGGAAGAATTATGTGATGTAAATCTGACCAACCTACCAGACCTTTGCTTAGACAAGAAACCATTGTATTGTACAGTGGGCTTGTACATTTCTCTCCATTGTACAAAAACAAAATACTGTCCTCCTCAAAGAACACTGAGCAATCCTCTTCATTACACTCAAACAGGAGCCAATTTTTCACACGATTAAAAGTTCCCTCTGCAATTTCCTTGGGTAACATTTTGCTATCATAATTTCAGTGAAATGAACTAAGACCCTGGCATGCCATAGATTATATAGGTGAACACTACTCAGTGGGTATAGAGTAATGTTGATAGGGGCTGAGTTTATTTGGGTAAATCAGTCAATAATTACTTAATCAAGATCATGTTCTGACACCCAATAACAGGTAATGCAATGTTAATTTCAGGTAAAGTGTAGGTATATATGCACATGATTGCAATTTAATTCTTACTGATGTAAGAACAATGCATAGTTCAATTTCCATAAATAGATTTAGTGACATATCCCCAGATTTTGATTAATGCTATCTTATTCAATACCAAACAAATATTTCCCTAAGGCCTGCTCTAATTTTTGTCCAAATTATGAAAATTGTAATTATAATCTTTATTTACTCATAAACATCTTTATTTATGCACAAAACATATGTGAATTATTATTTATAGTTTACATGGTCATTGTTTCTTATAGTTTTTAACCCATGACATAGACCATTTCAATTTGTCCAGCCTACAACCATGTCATCCATCAAGTGCATTAACAAGGCTTGTTAAAAAAATGAAATATTTCATTCAGTACTGTATCAACATTTTTTCTCAATAATTCAACAACAGAAATTTCTCATGGAAATTATTAATTGGTCCTCAGTCAAATCTGATTAAATTTTGGTCTTTCTTTCAAAAATGTCAAAGCTCAAGATGACACTTCTGAACGAAAAAGGAGAGAAATCTTCCCAAGCTCTGATCATTCAAAAAATGAAGCATAAAAAAAAGTTTCTATAAAATAATCATAAAATAACATTATGGGTTTAAATGAAAAATTATAGAATAAGAAGATAAAACCATAATCTGCCAATTTATGTAAATATTTTGACCAATGACACCATTGTTGACTCTTTTACAATCAAAACATTGAGATAATAACTTCATTTTTATGACACAAGTTGGACAAGGTTAGCAGATTTATGCCCCTTGTATAACATGTAAAAACAGAACCAAACAAAAATTTTTATCAATGGAAAAAATCTAATATCATAATTGTCCCAATTTGACATTTCCTCAGGATTTTTTTACAATTGTGTCAATAAAAAAAAATTCAATCTAAATAAAAAAATAAAATAATTTTCCTTATGAAACAAATTGTCTTCAACTTACCAGATAAAAAGTGCCCTTTCTCCTGTCTGCACATGATAAACTCCTTACTCACTTCATTGTTTTCTTATCAGTTTTACATGTCAAATTCATTAATTCCTAATCATAATTGTTACAAACATGTGCAAACACTTGTTTCAAAATCCTTTCAAATGTACAACTTTATGTTGAGGTCAGAGGTGAAAGTGACATAGCAATAGCTTTGTGATCACTTAGACCAAAATAAATAGAATGGAGTTGACCACTCAACACATTGATCCACTGGTGTGTGTCTTATCAGAAGACATTCAACTGAGAAATTTCCTCACATTCACTCCCTAGACAGTTTAATTATTTCCTGAACACTATCATTTTCCAGTAAGAATCTACCTTAATTCCATATTTTGATATTGTATTAATTAAATAGCTGAGATTGTTTACTTGTAAACAAAATATGATATTGCTTCATGTATAGAAAGATCATGTCTCTAATAGTTCCTAGCTATAATGAATAGTAAGGGCATCTTGACACTTGAGGACCAACAGGTAATTCTAACTTAACTTATTGAATTATCATCAAAATTGATTATAAATAACTATTTTAACATTTGAAAAGACAAAATGGTTTAAACAAGACATTATATTACATCAGTAAACTTTGGTGAAGAAAAAAAGCATGACATGGAATTTTTCAGATTTTCTAAAACCCCTCATAGAACCCCTTCTTTATCCAATTACAACAAAGTGGTGTCAATTTTTGTGTGTAAAATTGATTTATTTCTGCCCATTGATTGATGACCAGGTGGAGATCTTATCCAATGGTCAAACAGATCAACATCACATATAAATACAGAATTTTCACAAAAAAGTTAAAAAATAAAAGTTTATTGGCAATGAAAGAAAATTAATTTTGGAAATAATTAAAACATTTCGGTAATTATTACATTTTCAGTGAACATAGCATTCCATATATAAAAGTTTCAAAAAGAAGATACTGAAAGAAAACACAAATTACAAAATTTAAATAATAATAATAAAAAAAATTAAAATTAAAAAAACAGAAAACATAATATCAAAAATTCAAACTTACATGTCATATTTGAATATTTTATCTTACTTTTTTGCTCTTTGTCCATGTCTAAGGACATCATTAAAATAACTATAAATATAGAATGAATAAGATAAAGGAAGAAAGAAAAGAGAGTAGTACATTATGACAGAAAAATTCTGTAGTGTCCAAAATCTTAAGAAAGAGAATCAGAGCTTAAAATGAAAACTACTTGTGAAAAGAAAACAAATCCTTGTTACATTTTCTTATTCAAGCACAGAAATCCCAATATAATGAGAAACACACTAACATGGTTATTTACATACAAAAAAGGGGGAGGGGTGTTATTTTCACTCCTTTATTTGATTTTAACAGTTCTTAGCTTCTCACAATGAACTGTGATAAAAATTTAACCATGATTTGGATATATCTATCAATTTGATAAAGGGCCCATAATTCAATTAGGCCCTCCAAGGGTATATTTATCTCCCAATTAGAAAGTAAATAACAATATGTTAAAATGAGCATGGCCCTTTATTTTATAACATATCATTAAATTGAGATTTGCCAACTTCTCCAAATGTGAGAAAAGTGACCACTGAGGTGAAGGTTACTCAACCTTATGTAATACTAACCAGTAAGATTTAGTATAGCCTTAAAATTTGTTTAATCTCATGTAAGAACAGTGATAATTATAAGATTTCAATTTATAATGTACGCAAGAAATTATATATTAGTGGGTAAAATTGATTGAATAAATATTGAAAACTTGAAAATCATTTTAACATGAATTAGAACTTTTGTTCTCATGGGACAATTTACTCCTCTTAGAAGTATTGCAGCCCTAATGAATTGGAAAATCTTTATCATTGAAGTTAAATGGACAATTACAACACATTTGATGAGATTTTCCACCTATCAATCTTGAAGATAGCTTTCATTTATTTCTTTGATGCAAATAATATTCATGAATCTTTCCCATACAAAAGAGAACATTAAACTTTAGTACTAAGGGATAACCTGCCTAAACGTGAATGACCTTATTACACAAAGACTTGTTGATGTTATGGAATTCATTCCTCTTAAAATAGATGTATTTTAATACAAATGTAGTAAATTTGACCTTTGTTGTTAATGCTGACATTTGAGCCTTACACCAGTTCAGAAATGTCCCTTTACTCCTCAATTATGAAAATACTCCAGCTAAGAAGCCCACAATTTGCTGTTTAATTTTTTTCTTGATAAACCTATTTTTTATGGACAACAATGCCTTCTTTCCTCAATATCTGATCAGTTTAAATAAAGCTGAATAAAAAGTATCCTTAATTGACCATGTATAAACTTTTCACCTTTCGGCATTTTATAGGAGACATCCCCTCTATAATTATCTGAACTTGCAATGAAAAACTGCAACATATATTAGTATATGCTTTGTAACATTGTGATAGTAATTTTGTACTGAAATACTCCTGTATCAATGATAGCAAGATCTACAACATGAGTAATGCACCTTTTATATCTATTTCTAAATATTATCATTACAAAGGATTTGTCCATCATAAAGTCACCGAGGGATATCATTATAAAAGATATCAAATTTGACCAGCTTTAATGCCACCTAGCGATAAGGGATAAAGGTCTAAAACAACTTAAAAATAAAACAGAAACATAAGAATAGCAGCCAAGCTGAGAAAATATATCTTCTCCATAGGATAAGCCTGACTATACAGTCAACACAGTATGGGGATATGATCGACATTAAGGACTGGTTTACAATATAAATAAATAATGCTTTTCTTTGCCACTTAGGCAAACTTATCAAAATAAAGTATAACAGGTGTGAACAACAATATGAACAATGCGGAAAAATTTATCATTTATAACACTAATGACAACTGATACTGCAAAACATTAGCTTTAAACTGTCATATAAGCTATAAAGCTTAGAACCATTTGTTTAATTCAGAAAATTCAATGTTCATCAGAATGATTGAAATACAAGATTAAAAAGGACAAAATATATATGTGCAAACCTCTTATAGCCATTTTATATCTTGAAATTCTTCTCCAGAAACAAACCATCCCAAAAGTTGCAAAAATCTTTTTTTTTCATCTATATTTAACTGCAGTCTTTGTAAAACTAAACACCAATTTTACAATTTTTCAAAAAAAGATAAAATCTCGACTTTTTTTGCTGCAAGCAGAATACAAGACTTCAATCATTGGGGCCAAATGTGGGGTGATTTTGTAAATATCCTTACTTTTCTTCATGCATTTTTTAAAAAAAATTTAACTTTTTTTAACCTCATAAAGATGCATTGTTTATCAAAAGACTCAGAAGTTCTACTTAAATTGAAAGTCAAATTTGATTTTAAAAAAAAATCCCCATTTTGGACCCCAGTTCCAACTACAAGGGATAAATCTTGGATAAAAGTGTAAAGAACTGAACCTAACAGATAAAATCACACACCATGACATAGCAAGGACCCAAAGGGCTTAAAGAACAATAGCATAAAAACATAGTCCAACATTGAAAAACTGTAACAATTCAAACAGATATAAACTTATCTGGAATACAATCTTTTTGAAGTTTGGATTTAAATTGTATTTAGACCAACACAAAAACACTTCCTATGTTCAAACAACAAAAGAATCTGTTACAAGACATGATTGCAATTGACCATTTAATAAGATAGGGGAAGTAACTCTCTAATTTTAGGAAATCTGTTATCTGATATCATTAATTGAGATGAGGAACAATTTAATGAAAGTGACCAATTCTACACTTTATCAAACTATCTTTTTCACTTCTCTGTTTTTTAACAGTCAGTTTGCCCCAATCTATACACTGGCTCAGAATTTAACATTTTAGTAGTAAACATTTCAATACTTGACATGTACCATTTTATTGTACCCTTCAACCTTACAACATGAGGGCATAAAAACTGTTCAGAATAGTTACATTGTAATAGTCTCTGTAATAATTGACCCCTTTTACACTGCTCTGTTTGGACAATACAAATTTTTATTACCTCCCTTATTTTGAGTGTTTAACTTAATATCAAGTAAACATGCAATGAGCATTTAATGTCCTATTATAAAACTTGAAGTAAACTATGTTTACTGCTATTCAACAAGATCAAGTTATTATAGTGGGTACTTAAAATCCTTCACAATAACTAACACCCAAATGTTATGAAACAATAAGATTAACCCACACCTGTCCATTTTCATAACATCCCAAGAAAGGGAATGTGGACAAAATTTTAGCTGTGTCTCTTAAATTAGAGATCACTGTACATTATAAGTGGCTGTTTTGTCAACTATTGTGAAATGGACTGTCCACCCTGGAATGATATCCCAGTATGCAAAAGGAGTTAGACATGCAACAATCGATCACCAATTATGCAGTTTTAGACATTCCAATTAAAGGACACAATGAAGGCCATCTGCACAAGAATAAATTTCATTCATGTGTGTAAAACTGTCGAGTTATAATTTTTTATATTGATTTTTGAAAAAAATGTAAAAAAAAAAGGCTGATGTGGATGACATCAAATTAATTAAAAAAGGAAGCATTCAATAGACTATTTGGATTCAGCAGATTTTAGAAATTTACATGTTTACATAAACAAGCATTAAACCATAAAAATTATTACCATAAATTGAGTAAAGGCTAAGATATAAATTTCCATATAGTTTAAATTTAAGAATGCTCAAAGAATAGTGATTTGGGAATGAAACGTTTTCTTCTATTTACATAGCTGTTCATTTCAGTAAAAAAGTAATCAATAATCATTTGAAGTCTATTTCACCTCACTAGATGTGCAGGTAAAGAGCACACCTGCCCTGAACAGGTGAGAATGATGCATTTCATGCAAACAGACCAATTAGATCAATCTAAGCAGAAAATAGAAAACTTGGCCAAACAGGTGAAAGGGTTGAAATTAGCCAACTAGAAAATGTAAATGATATGAAAATAATCTGTCTAGATTTAATTCAATTGATCCTTGTAAATCTTGCACACATTTTAGTAGCATCACATTCATCTAAGTTGTCAACAATCTTAGTTCATGGATTTGCTTCATAGAATTTCTTAATCTGATCATGTTCCTTTTGCCATTTTATGCGATTTATGGACCTTTTAAAAACAAATTTCACTTCAATCAGACCAACTGAATCAGAACTTTTAATTTTAGCAGGAAATGAGAAAATATAGATAAATTCACATCAATGAATTTGAAAATTGGATACAAATTGTCTTCAGATTAATTTTCAGGGACTGTTAACCATATATTTTAAACATACATGGGAAACTATCCTGTTCAGATGTGAAGACCTTATTTTACGATTATCTGATTTAAATACAGTATAAGTCAATTTCTCAAAACTTTATATGAAATGTAAAACTAATTATCTCCTGAACCAATTTTGTGCCTCCTTATATTTGCAATTTTCCTGCCTGTCAAAACAATCTCCCACCTATAGATTGGAACACAACATATCAACATGCATGTAAAATGACAACTTAGTATCACACTGGGCTCATGAAGAGCACCCTATCTCTAAAGTAAACACAATTGTTCAGTTTAGTACATATACTGTACCAAAACTTTCTAAACAGATTATTATTCATACCAACAATGAGTTTTCATTAAACCCCTTTATTAAACTAAAACATGTAAAAAATGCACTTGTTTCAAATCAAAGATGTTGGATGTACATGAATGTAAAAAAATATTTGGTTTTATTTGATGCTAGATAATTAGTTTAATGACACCTATAGTAAGCATTAACTTTTAATCTCCCTACTTCACACATGCATGAGAATCTGGGTTCACTTCTGAATGAGAATTAACTCACAGTTATCTTTAACATTTACAACTTAATACAGGGGTGATAACTAAAATTGATACAGTTAGCCTATAATCTGTTCTGTCACCCTGATTAATTAGCATTTTTAATTAGGAAACCAGATGCAGTGACCAGATTTGATCAATTACACCATTGGTGCTGATGTGGTTCTCCTGGAAATTAAAGTGCCATCAACTTAATAGGTCATCAGAGATTTAGAATTATTTGAAATTTCAAATTACAAAACTTCTTGAGTGAAGTTTTGAATGGATAATTTACTTTAAAATAGATTTTCAAACATTTCCTCACAAACCCTAAATTTATACTGACAAAAGAAACAATACATACCATATTCACACATATTTAAGTAAATGTGACAAAGGAAGTTGAATTCCCACAAAAGCTAATATCCTGACACCACATAGTGTGGTCACTTCAACAGTTTTTCTCAAAGTGACAATCTCTTTGAAAAGAACCAAGTGTCACTCAAATGTCATCACTATCAAAGCACCCAAAACACATTTATTTCTAGCTGATAATTTAATTACCTGACCCTAACACATTACCTGTATAAGAAACTTTGACCTGAACAAGTCATGTATTACCAATTAGACATTTAGTAGGCAGTAATTTGAGTGCTTATGACAGTCATAGATCTTAGCATTTGAAAAAGTAATGATATGTGTCTTCATGGCTAATTTCACAAATGTTTCACTTTAAAGGGAAATTAAATCCAATGGGTTGTCTGGTTTTCATTGTAAAAAATTATATTTTCCATCTGCATGAACTGACCCATGATACCATGTTTCAGTTCTTTAAAATTCACAATAAAATCCAGGTTTTATATACCTGAACAATGAATAATTCACTGAATTATTTCTTTTTTTGAAACATGTTTATGATTTTGATCACAAGTTTTATGCTTACTTTATATGTTTTTAATGAAAGCCACACTTCTGTAATACTTTTGAAATCAAATTGGACATGGACAATTGAAGATAACATGCACTTGGTCACCAATATCATTTCTACTTAAATTATAATTATTTCTGTATAACTTAAAACCCTTGTATATTTATATGATAACTAAGCCCATTCTGTTTCAAAATTGTTGAAAACCAATACATTTGTAATTGCTGAACTTAGAGGTGTGAAAAAACTTTTCTTTTAAATAAGAAGACATTTTCTACTTTTAACTGAAAGTACAAGCATATTTCAAGGTTCTCAGGTGATGTGAGGTTAAGACCATAAAAATGTCTCTACATGTAAGATATGACCTGCCCTCAGAGATATAAAGGTCAGGGGACTTAACTCATTGTGTAATAACCATGTTCTTTAAGCCATTAAAACTGTCAAGTTATCCAATTTGATCAATCAAGATTTTATTTACTACAATTTTAAAATTGATATATCAGATTTTTAACAGTTATAATGCTCCTTGACATGACATATTTATTTGAATTTAATTTGAAATGAATTGTGAAAAATAGCAGGCAATTTATCATAAGTTAGCATTAGAATTGCTCAGTGCTTGAGAACTGAGTTGAATTATTGATTTAAATTATCATTTGATTATCAAAACTATAATACATTTGGTATTAAATAGATAATTTATCTAGTACCACTACATTTGATATACTGCCAGTAGAAATTGCAGTTTTAACATTTGAGTGCATTGTTCAAGAAACATGTTAATGCTACAGTGGTATTGTTTTCTGCAGAACATTTAAATGAGGTCTAGTTACAACCATAAAAAGGTTATCAGAATTAAAAAAAAATATATAAAATTTTAAGTATCCGAGTTATTATAAAATCTTTAAAAATAATTTTTTACAAAAGATAAATCTTAAAATCAATATCATGTCAACTATAAAATACAAATTCCACCTGCTTCTTCCTATTATATATTAATTAGATATTTTATATGAAATCAGATATTTCCATAATCAATACTATCTTGAAGAAATATTTTCTATCAATTTTTGACAGTTTCCTTTTTGTTTTAAAATGATCTTTTTTCTTTTAAATATAAAGTTTACACAGAAATATTTCACATATAAACATTCTGATAAATGATGAAAAAAAAATTTACTTACAAGCTAGTCTTTGATGCATAGTAGACTGATGGCATAACTTGAACTGCATAAGGACTGTCAAACAACCACACAAGGGACAAAAGTCACAATCAATGTTATTAAGTCACAGATTTATAACAATGTCCTGAATATTTCACTATTTGTAAGTGTTAATACACAAGTCCTTTGAAGTTAAGTCACTTGGATGCAATCCAGTATTATCAATGATATGGATTGAACACTAGGATGCTTTTTGAAGATTACATCCTTGAGTTAAAGTCTATCTATATAAATGGTCCTTGGCTTGGGCTGTGATGAAAAATTGACCAAGCAAAAGTCACTATTACTTTACTATGAATGGCTTGTTTTCACAACATTCAACTTTCACTATGAAGAATTATTATGACTGGTTGGTAAGAGCTCAGAATTAAAATGCTGTAAAAACATAACTATCTGGCTTCTTTTGTGTGATTGGATCATGTGACATCAAAAATCATCAAGGTGTGAAATGTAAACATAGAAGTGTGGTGAAAATTACTCATCTGTGACCATCAGTTTGAAATTTTAGTGAAGATATGAAATACTGGCTTCTGATTGGTTATTTAAAAATTGAATGACAGTTGGAAGCATTATCATTGAAATAAAAATACTTATTTTTTAAAATTTGATATTATCAAAATAAATGAAACTAAGAACCTCTTAAAAGTTAAAAAAGTTAAATCAATTTATTTTACAGGTTTTATTCATTCAAATGATAAATATATAGAAAAAATGGGTTGTGGTGAGATCAAATCATTAAGCTTACAACAATGAATGAATAAATGTTTTAGCATACAAAGCAGCAATTTTTCACATTAATTGGTTCCTTCCCTTAACCTTCTGGGCTGAATTTGCTTTTTGGAAGTTTATTTCAAAAGAATATGTTTCCAAAGTATGAATTTAGGAAAAACATATCTTCGACTTATCATATTAGATACTGAAGTTAAATTACTAAAATAAATATATGTTTAAGCTTTAGTTAGTTTAAATTATCTTTATTTAAAATCTTGAAGATTATAAAAAATGCAAAAAATTGACAAATTAAGGAAGTATCCCAAATCTCTGTCTAGACCAACATAACAGTTTTTGGTAATTATTTTATGATGGGCACACTTCATTGATTGCCATAAAATCAATTAATTACAGGTGTACAGAGTTCAAACAGAAATGTGACAATAGATAGTTATGGTGTAAGGGAGGGTGGCACAAGCCCTAGCTAGACTTGAGCTGTGTGTGTGGCTTCTTTATTATTGTTATGAAAACTGCTTTAAAATAATAAGGGCAATACAGTCAGAGAATTTGGTGTAAAATGACAAAAATGATTTTATATTGTTATATGCAGTCATGTTAAGTTTAGTGTTAGAAAACGAACTGATATTTTATTCCCTACTGATTTATGCTAAATTCACTATGATCATGCACCATGTATAGCATATTAAAAGCTTTATAAAAATATCCTTTCATATATGTGAATTTATTTTGAACATTGCTTTCATTTGGAGGTGTGTCCTGATCAAGGTGGGAGATGTAGATAAATGTAATAAGCCCAGACTAGTCTGATAAAGGATTATATATAAAGAAGCCAAATATGCAATATCTGTTGATTTTGTTTGAAACTCAGGTAAATTTGACAATCAAATAAAAAACCATTGAAAAGTTGTTAAAGGAGACAAAATCAATCCTTTATATTAAGGATAGTCTCAAAAAGTATATAAATGTGGACCAACACAGGTGTTGTGGTACTTTCTTAATGTTGGGGATCAGGTATCCTGCACTTACCATTTCTGGAATATTTTTTTTTTTTTAGGTTTTATGATAATTAAGGGAGGTGTAAATCATCTATAGCCTGCTTAATCATACTTTAGGTATAGAGATAAAAGTAATACTTAGGTTAATTGATGAAATTAAATCATTTGTATACAAAATCTGAGAAAATTCACTATTCATAATCCAATTTTGACAAATTAGGAAAGTATCCCAAATCTCTGTCTAGACCAATATTACAGTTTTTTGCAATTATTTCAAGATGGGCACACTTCATTGATTGATATAAAAACAATTTATTACAGGTGTACAGAGATCAAAGAAGAAAAGTCACAAAAGATACCTCAGGTGTAAGGGAGGGTGCCACAAGCCCAGGCTAGACTGTGTGTGGCTTCTTGATTATTGTTATCAAAACTACTTAAAACTACTTAGCTGGGCAATACACAGTTTGAGCAAAAGGTGTCATATGTTGGTCACCAAGTCTTTTTCTGTATTATAAATCATGATCATAGATACCCACATAATTGCAATCACTGAATTAAATAAAACTGAGCAAACATAAATATATTTAAGTCAATGACAAGGGTTCTCAACTGCATGCATTTCCTTAATAAATATTAGCAGAGGCGAAATTTCACCAATTGATGAGGATTACAGAAAAATACATTCAAAAGAAACCCAATTCATGCTGAAGTCAATCTCAAACTTAGTTTAGTTTTCACACCTCCAGTTATGGCATCCTCTTAGTCTGAGCATCTCATATTTGCTTGAATTATTTACATGAAACAAAATATCCATTTATCCTGAGACACCTTATTTGACCAAAATATTTATGAGACACCTAGCCTTTGACTTCACAAACAGAAAACTTAATTTGTGTTTGACCAAAATATTTATTTGACACCAAACCTCTTTTCCTCTCATCCAAAATCCTCTTATTTGACTAAAATATTAGAAGGACATTGAAACTACCACAAACCAAATACATTTAATTGTGCCTACTTCCTCTCATAAGCAAGGTGTAAAAACTATAAATCTTTTTTCCTTTAGACAGATAGAAGGAAAAGAAGTTCCACCATCTGAAAGAGATTATCCTAAGATTAGTAGTAAAATCTTAAAACAATCAGATCTGGTTTTATCAGAACAATTTAAAGTTTACTCCAGAATCTGATATGGAATAATTCCTAAAGAAAACAAAAGATAGTAAGCTGATATGAAATATATCTCCTGACCATTTTTTGTCAAAAGACTTGAGGTACTTGGAAAGCAGCTAACAACCAGTGCATGTTAGAAAATTTTTGACAAATTGGGCAAAAATGAGAAAATGATACCTTGGAAGCCTCCTCTTGTTCAAATTTTTGGAATGCAACCCTCCTTTTTAATGAATTTCTGAAATTACTCCTGACATCTACTTTCAAACCATACACTAAATAATAAGCATTTTGACAATATTTTTTTTTTATACATATATCAAATTGAATGCAGAAGATGAATAAAGAAAACTTTTATTTAACAAATTAACTATCAGTTTTCAGACATGATTTAAACATTTAAACCTAGGTCAAAAACAGACATTATCATCAGAAAAAAAACCACTTCAGACTGACTGACCCTCTGCACACAGCAGGACAGATACCATGGCCTTTAACTTTAGTCATGAAGCTCAGCTCATCTTGAAAATCTCTAAATTGGACTGTTGTATCAAACCAAACAAGATTAAAACCATTCTTCCTATGAATATGTTATAATGAAAACAGGATGGAAAATAAAATGAAGTTTCTACTAAATTTATAGGACAAAATAACTTCTATCATTCATTCTCTGATTCATTTTATTCACTTATTTAACTGAACTGAAAAAGATGGGAGGATTTTCATTAAAGTCCTTTTTGGTAAAAGTTTAGAAATATCTAAATCCTCTCCAACTTCATGTAAATTAGATGAGATAACAGATTAAAAAATGTCTTATATCTCTTAAGACTGTCTTGGTTTTCAAATGCTGAGATGTTGGTTAAGACTGACCAGGGTCAACACTCCCTTATTATTACAGTCCAGCTGATGTAGCAGGCCAAAATTTAAATACAGCAGGACATTTTAATAGTTACAAATTTATTCTTGATTTTTTTTATTCCAACTGCCAGGACATGCTGGTGATCATTGAAAAATTTATAAATTTATAATTCACCCAAATACATTTTAGACATATAATGATATAAATTAGAACAGGACATCATATTTCCATTTCTGAAATAATTACCATGTTTTTACTTTTGCAAAACATTTTTTTAGAGTAGGCTGCAATCATAATAATTCTATCTCATGTCTGTTTATCACACTAACAGAGACAACAGAGTTGAATATAGGGGAGCAGCTTCTTAATTGATTGTGAAAGTAGATAAACGTAGGTAGTTACATCAACTAATACAGGATATTTTTTTCTTCCATCTCACTAAAAAAATTAAAAAGGTACTGTGGTCTCAACCAAACAAATAACAACCAGATACAAGTCAATTCAAATGCTACATGCAGGCATTGCAAAATTTTTTGATACCATGTCTCATATGGTTAATACAAGACACCTAAATAAAGGGCATGCAATGTGTATTGGTCTATAGAAATGGCAGATCCATGGTGGTTCCTGGGATTGGACTCCTTTTTCTTGTAAATTTAATTCATTCTGTGCAAAATTTTGACAAAATTATAGCCTTTAAAATCTCGGGTCCGACCCTGCTGTTCTACAAGTGACAGTCATATATTTTTTTTAAATAAATTTTCATTACAAACAGATATTTTTTTATTTTAAAACCAGTCAAATATATGCTTTAGTAATATGCTCTACTAATTATCATTTTTGAACATATGTTATGATTACAACAATTACTCAGTATGTTGTTGTGGTCCCAATATTTTAACATTTGAAGCCATTTTTGAAATAAAACTTGAAGCCACAAACATCAACTCAATGCTTCAATTATAGGCACACTCCACAAATTGTTATTAAAACTATTTCTCTCAAATTGAAGCCATGGCTAGACTTATGTTTCAGTAAAAGGCACACTTCATAAATTGCTATCTAAACTGTGATAGACAGGGACACATTTCTATAGAATGGTTTAATGAGCTTTAATTACAGGTGGTTAAAGATCAAAGGGACTATCACCTGTGCAGCAAGGTAAGGTCTTCCAAGCTCTGCCTAGACAGAGATTTCACAAACCTTAATCCAGGAAATAGAAAAATAACACTTCCTTAATGAATTGACCAAACTATCACCTTCCAGATTGTTTACATTTTCATGTAATTTCCTTCTTTCACCTCATGATTGCCTTAATTTTATCTCTCAAATACTAATTGGTAATAATGGGATTTCAAATATAGGGGTACATTTAATGTTAAAAAGTCCAATCATTTTTTTAAACATACACTTCTTGTTGATATAATTTTTTTTGCATATACCAAGTTACTTTTACCACTTTAAAAGATCAAAGCTTAGGAAATAAATTTCTCAGGATAAAAAGATACCAGCCTAGAAATGTGTATTTCCTTAATCCCCATGTTAACAACTTTCAATAGCAGCTTAAGATCAAAGAAAGTCAGAAAACAAGATTGTGAAGCTGCTTGTCTTCACACCTATGGTGATATTGTACCTGTAGAGGAACATCAAAGGGAATCAAAAGATAAAAACAAGTTTCCCTGATAAAGTCATGATCAAGATTTGCCTTCAGGTGATACCAGATAATCAGTTCATTATAACACTATAATTACAGAATCTGATAAAAAGTTTGTTCCATGGACATTTTACCCCCTCTCCCTCCAAAGAAATAAAAAAAGGAAAGTTGACCACTATAATATTTTTCAAAAATTCTACCATACTATCCTTTCTGGCCAAAAATGTCTGAGCAGTTGACAGTTCTCTCAGTATCTTTCTGTTTTTTTTTCTACCTCTGACCACAGAAACATAACTCATGCTTTAACTGTTCAAAGGTTTGTAACACTGACACACAATGGCAAAAAAAAAGAGTAAAGTTTACTAACTGAAAGTACATTGGAAACTTTAAGGAAACAATTGCAAATGCTTGTAACTGGTAGGTCCCAAGAGTCCATAGGTATTCTATGGTCCCAGGAGTCCATAGGTATTCTATGGTCCAAGGAGTCCACAAGTATTCTATGTTCCCAAGAGTCCATAGGTATTCTATGGTCCCAGGAGTCCACAGGTATTCTATGGTCCTAGGAGTCCATAGGTGTTCTATGGTCCTCTGAAGGAACAAGAAGCACAGAAAGAAATGTTATGATAGCATTATGGGGTTCAAATTCTGAATATTTTAGATATAATAAATAGAAGACAATACTTTGTCAATATCTACACTTTAATTTAATTATCAAAGTGTATCAAACTCTTTCCTATACTTTATTGCATGCTAGAGTTGCATCGAGCCCATAAGTCGTGGACCACTTTTAAGACGGTAGCTAGGCAAGTAAAATTATTGGTTAGGGTAATAATTACACTGTTTAAGGAATGCAATAAACTTAAATATTCCCTAATGGCAAAGCCATAAAACTTTTGAACATCAAAAGACATAATTCCACAGGACAAAGAACCAAATAATTACCTGCAATTTAAAGGTGTGATTTTTTAAGCCCCTCTAAACTAAGGTAATTCAGGAGGGACCATAAAAGGTCATTAAAATCCTAAATATTTATACACAAGTTGCTGAATTTGGTGTAATAAAAATGTAAGGCATCAAAGACATTATTACATGGTAGTAAATCCTTAATTTTATTACAACTTGATAACATCAAAAGAAATACTTGAACAGGTAAATTAACTGGTTCATCTACCTGAGCCATGTAATATCTGTTACTTAAAGGTGTTTCTACATCTGTTGTTTTTGAAACAATTTAAACTTAACACTTAAGAAACTTTTCACCCATGGATTTTCTATTATGAAATAAAAAATTATTGCCTTTTGGACAAAATGGAAAATCTGTCACTTTCTAATTCTTTAAGTCTGATAGCACTTCAGTTCTGACACAGATCTAAAATTTATTGAAAATTCTACAGATTTTAACCAATATGTCAGGAAAAGTTTTTGGCTTAGAAATTGATATACAGGGACTTGAGAGGTCTGGTTTCTACAGGTTGTCAGTTTATCAAGGGTTCAGCTTAAACAGGTTTAGACATAAAATCTAAAATTTGAACCTTATATGTATTTGTATTATTCTTTTGTTTATCTGATCCACATAAAATTTGTAATTTTTCATGATGTAGATCTATCATTACATGAATAGGTCAATTCTTTTTGTATAAGGCCACTAATTGAGAAGCTAGGGAATATTTAACAAGCATGAAATTCATTTCAAGTGACCAGTCTTGTGACCACTTGTACATGTAATCGAAGGCACGTGGGTAAAATTTTGTCCTCATCCAAAAATCAGTTTTTATTATTTCAAATTTGTTCATTTCACTGAAGAAATAAATTACCCATCAAAAAACCTTTTCAAACTATCACATAAAACAACTTAACAAAGAAATGCAAAAAAACATGGGATGTGTCAAGCTCTCCCACCTGCCCCCTCTTGATAACACTTAAAATAAAGTATCCTTTTACAGAACAATACATTTATTTTTTCAACCTTATATAGCTATGAATGAACAACTAGTGATTTTATGCCTATCAAAGCAATGTTTTGAAACAGTTTCTGCTCCAAAACTGCAAACAATGCAGAATCCAATTACAGGCCTCAAGATCTAAAATGCAAAGCATGCACACCTTTACCAAAATAATAGGTTTTGTTCTAGTCAAAAAAAAGAAAAACAACATTAGATTATTGACGGACTAGATCTACCCACTCCCCTATGTTACCCTAAATATAGATTAAATTCTTAATGCTGTCAAGAGAAGCAAAGTGGCACCAACTACATAAATGCAAAATAGAATGTAACATTATAAAGTAAGAACAAAGAAGTCAGCATTGTGTAAACATGGTGAAGTTTAAATTGTTATAAATGTGAATGTACAGTTGTCATTAACTGAAGTCGGATGAGAAGTCAGGTCTAATTTGTTATCAGGGAACAAAGGTGAGATTCAGCCATATGGAAAATCATCATTATCTTTGTCTAGAAGTCCAATAAATTAGTTTGATAAACAGGTGCTTGTTTTTGTTGTATTAGAGTTGCTGAACCCACTCCCATAATAGATAGAAACAGTTATAAACTCGTAGCAGAACCATGTACATAACCGGCTATCTTGATGAACAAGGAAAAGTGATGCTCCCTGCCTATAACACTGAAAAAATGGGGTTTGCAAACTAATTTGTAGAAGGATTGTCTTTACAAAATTTGAGTCTTGGAGAACAGATGTCGCCCCCATATATATAATACATGTACAACATACTCAATAACCTCTTTAGAATATTAAAATGTCAGATAGTACAGGAAAATAGACTGTAAGTAATTAGAGCACAAACATTACATCATTATTGCAACTTTTTACAGTAATAAATTACAGTGACTATATCTTAACATAAATTTATCCACAGCTGTATTTCAGATTCAAACATAATTAACAAATGACACACATTAATTTCAATGAAATTGGTTAACATCTATAACAACATCATGGAAATCCAGGAATAATTTATAACAACAAAATACTCGACTCTGTGGAAATATGTTGAAAATACTTTTCTAAAACCAAAGTACATTCCACTCATTACAGCCTTCAGTGGGGAATTATAAAAGTGCGAAAACTAGAAAAAAATTAATTTGCTCAGGCATTTTTCAATAGTAGCACACATGTCATATATGAATAAAAAAAAAATAACCTTAGATATAAAATAATGTCACATTATATCCTGGTAATCTGTTTCTTCAATTAAAAGTTGGTAGAATTCCATATTGTGACAAATTTTAATTGTCACCTGAATACGACCTCAATCTGAGTCAAAATTACTTGCTTTTTATTCATTCAATGACCCATCTTGAAACACAACAATCAAAGGTACTACCGGTATATATAGAAAGTTAGCTTTGATAACAAACAGATGTAAAGACATTAATGTAATGAAAGCCCAACAACCCACATGAGCCAATACTAATTATGTCAAATCTTTACCTTTTAGTCTATACTGCTGTGATAAAATCCGTTGATCAATCATAATGGCTGTTAGTATGATATGTGAATTTGTAAGAAAATTGCTCATACAATTTCTCGGACAATTTATACTTATAATAAGAGGAAGTTTTGTATTTTGCGTAACTCTAAAATGTCAACAGGACCAATTATGGCTGTTGGAGACAATAAAATGCATAACTTATCTTAATTGTAATATGGTCTCATCATCAGAATGAAAATGTCAAAATTTTGCACTGCATTTTTTTTTTTTGAGATATCATGTAAAATCAAAAGTTTAATTGTTTAATAATTTACAAAACTTGAAAGACAATCAATATGCCATGTTTGTACAAGAACATAAATATGTTGAACTATTTCTTTTTTATTTCTTTTCATACAATGTAAAATTCAGAAAGTAAATGTAAAAATACATTAAAATGTCATGTATGACTGTAAAAATTGAGAATTCTGGTTCCAGGTAGATTAAATAGGATTATCACACAAATGGTCTGAAGTCATAAATTCATTGTTTCTATTCAAGGGACATAACTCGTCTTATCCTCTGGCATTATTTTGAATTTTGTTGTATGTGTAATTGTAATGAAAAACTTGTTACAAATTTATTTTATTTCAAGTGATAGTTTCAGTAAATGATAAATTTTCAAAGCATTTTTTAAATATTTGTAAATACTTTTTCTAATAATAAAGCTCTTTATTAGTATTTCTTCTGTTTTCCAAATAAAACCAAATATCACTTCAGAAACAATATTAAGATGAGAAGACACATTCACTTTACACTTTTAAATTTTTCCCCTGTAAATTTACATAAGAAGTAAACACATTCTCCTGAAATTTACCAACACAAAAACTGCTAGACTTATTATCAAAACTGTTACAAGCAAACCAATTATAACAAGATTCCGTCAGTTTTTACCTTTTACTATTGAAAAGATATAATAGACCTTCGATGAACAACAAGACAATTATGTTGCCTATTTCAAAATGATATATTTCTATAATTGGTCATGCTGTTAGGAAAATAATGGAGTTTCAAAAGCATTCTTTCAGTGAATGTGTTTTATTTCAGAATCTATATGATTGCTCCTAGGGTGAAAATTAGTTAAAATGACCCTGTAAATCTTAACTATCAGTCCATTATCAAATCATAGCAAAGAGAAGAAACTGTTGCTTTAACACATAGATCTTAACAAGTATGGATTTTTTTTTATCAAAGATGTCCCATAGATTTACACAATGACTTATTCCTAATTTTTACATGCATGGCTTGAATATTGAGAAATAAATGGCAAAGTACCAGTACTTTAAGTTCAAGCAGTGTCATTTAAGATATACACATTCCCATGTCAGGAATATCTAGCCATTGGTAATCTTGCAGTGATTCTGAATTTTGATTTTTTTTTATACACTTAGGATCTATTTTGAGGAGCCAGTTGAAGGCAGATTACAGGTGTGGGTCTTACCATTCTGTAAAGATTCATAGATGTTTGGTAGGATTGTTGTCTCTTTGACACAACAAAATAACACTTTCTGCTATACTTAAAATATTAACAAGAACTTGAAAAAACTAAGAAATTATAACAGCAAATTGATAAAAGATATAAGAATTAAAGGTCTGTCAATGATATTTCTTCTGTACAATAAAACATTTCTAAAAGGATTTTGATTTCGCTTTGCTTCGAGGGATGAAAGTATTTATAATCAATTAATGACTTTGTTGTGAATGCACTGCGATGTCTCAACTGACCAAAATATACAACGTTTCCCAGGGCACTTGCTCTATAACAATATTAAAAGTTCAAACAATCACTTCTGAATACTGGTAGACTTGCTACAAGAATATATGAAAAAGTGTATTGATTGCATGTATCCCTCTGATAGCAAATCTACTAATTATTATGGCAGAGTTCACAGCAATTACCAGTAGTAGTGGCTTTATCAACGAGGTTAATTACATAGATTTCCTGTGTCATATATATAATGAAGATCGAAGGACTTTTAGCAAGTCAAACTTCTAAATTATGTATGCCATTTCCAATATTATTTTGAGCGATTCATGTTACAGACACTATACATATACAGAATGTCCATATTACTAGTAATATCTTGTATATACTTCCTATAAATACTGAAACAATGCTCCGATTTTTTTTCTGCTTATGCTACTAGTGTGTATAATCTACTTTATCATAAACAAATTACAAAAAGTTCAAACTTATAGTTAATTGGTATGAAGTTATCCTAGAGTTTACAAAGAAAGTTATGGAAATCAAAGAGCTAATTTTTGATAAGCTTCATTTTACTTCATCAATTTGACATGAACTTGACAATGTTAATACATTCAAAATATAAATAAGCAGTTGGCCTTGTTCTGCAAAACTTTGAAGATTTTACATCAAAGAGAACATCACTTACAGATTATCAGGAACAGTGGGAAACTGGTGTTTAATGAAGGCCTCCAGCTTCATAGCCATTTAATGGGTAGTCATAAGACTAAATGTATCATAATCATCATGATTTATAAAGAAATCAAGTGAAATCATGTTTTCCAACATACTATTATTTGTAAAATTACTTTCAGCAATCCAGTTTAGAAGATTATTTTTTCTGTATAGTATGTCCAAAACACAGGCCTAAATGGGACTTGCATTTATACGGCTTACATCTACCCTTTCCCCTGTTAGTATTTCTTCCATTTTTGTCTCAAGATATTTTTCAACTAACTATTGTTAGTACCATAGCAGGTTAAGTCTGGGATTTAACTTTTATAACAATGGGTCACTTCACACAAAAATCAGATTCATAACTAAATATCAACTTTTTGTGTTTTATTTTGCAATGAATAGAAAGTTTTATCAGTAAAAGAATTAAGGAATGAGCAATCTGTTCAAATCAACTCTGTAGAAATAAAGTTAATGAGAATGGGATTCTTTCCTACCTAAGTTGCCAATAAACCATCAGTAAATATGCCAGCACTTACTTGCTAACCCATTTGTCAGATTTTGGAAGTTTATATTTAAATTATTTTTCATATTGTAAGATGTCCAACTGAAGACCTTACAACTTAATTAAAAACTAGACAATTGAATTTAACTCAATACAGAAATAAAATGAACAGTCTTGGACACTAAAATAGCACATGATATTCATCTTCAATCTATTATTATGACAAACCTAATCAACACACAGTATAAAATTTTACAGCTTTTCCCTCTGAATAGATTTAATTGGCCAAATTGGCATATTATGAACTTTAATTAGTACCTCTAATTCTCAAAATAGCCTAACAACATCTGTGACACAAGAACCACAAGCTATCTGCCCTTCCTATGGATTAAATCTAGAGTTCTAGACATCAAGAAATTAGAAGGATCCCAACTGAAAAAAAAAACACTCTTATATCATGTTCATAAAATGAAATTCATGTGTACACAACACCAAAAAATGCCTTTTTCTTGTAAATGTTAGTTTTCCTGATACATTTGTATTCTTTTGTATATTGTGCCACTCTTTGCCCAGAAATAATTCACCTTGATTATTAAATGGCAAAGTTGAAAAAAAAATGGACAGTGGTGCCACTTGGTTTATAATAGATTTTTCCTTTTGCCATTACTTAGGTAAAATGTTTTGCTTTTTGTCAAAGGTAGACTTATTTAAAAATATGTCCAAAAAAGTATCAAAAAGGTATATACAGTCTTGAAATTACTTATTAACCAGGGCTAATTTAAGTGATTCCAGGCTCTACTCCTTATATCATTACTTCAATTTAATGTACACACTAAAGTACTGTCTTGGTTTGAATTTACTAGGATATATGGTCTGTTTTTAAACAAAAATGAAGAAAGTAATTGATGAACAGAAATAAGAAAACAAGCTTATTGCACTTTTTACATGGAAGTCATGTGACTTCTGAGCTTTTAAAACCATCTGATGTCAATCAAAAGAACTTCCCGGTTAATAACCGCCTGAAATTATTTCCACCACAAAAAAAATCTGGCGGATGAACTTCAAAATGTATCAAATTGATTATTTTGTATAAATACATTGCCCGTTTTTACATTATACAATTACATTTTACATGATTGATTGTCAAAGGAAGAAAGAAATTGTCAATTAAATACATATATGAAAGTTTGAACTATATTTCATCAATGCCTTTAATATCCATATATGGATTCCACGTGATTGGCTACGTTTAAAACTATAAATAGGTAGTTAAGATTACACACTGAGAAACAAATCAAAAAACGAAATGAAACGAAAAAAAAAAAAAAAACGAAATTTAAATTGAAACTCTGAATCATCAGTATTGTGTGCCATGGATGTGTAGTTGTAAATAATTAATCTTCTTGGAAATACAGAAAGAACAAATTACCATAAGCGGATTATCAAGTTTTTCAAAATACCTATATTAAATATCTCACGACTTCCGAGGTTTCAACGCCATCAGCGCTTTGATTTTTAATCTAATCTCACAACAGAAACTTTGGAAGACTATGTTCTCACATAGCATTCTTGGAACTATCTGTGTGAGACCCAAAAGTGTAAATCCCTTCACTAATGTTTACAAAATTTTTATATTTTATAGCTTTTAACATCAGGCTTTTGAAGCAAAGAAAACATAACTGAGTAAGCAAACTACAGTTATAAATCAAGCTTTTAAATTTTATCACATTCAACTTAAGAAATCAAATTCTCAAATTGCCATTATTTATTTGAACATTTTTCGTTTGATTTTCACAAAATATTTGAAATGAGCAACAGATGATGTTTTTGATATCTAAAACAAAGAACTGTTCAAAATACTTAAAATGATAAAATCATAAATCTGTATTTGTTTTTGAGTTTTAATAGTCCCTTCTTCACAGAGAAACAAAATAAAAAATTTTGCAATTCAAATTTTTATTGATAGAAGTAGGACAATATTTAATTATCAATTTTCCTATCAAATTTATGATCCACAGTTGGATAAATTACCTGTTTTTACACAATAGAGGACAATACGATGACCCAGACACCTGAGTAGACAATTTGATGCTATACTGATACTATTCAATCAAGCCTATCTCAAAACTCCTCCCAGAACTATTGAAAAATTCTAACTTGAAATTCTATGAGCTAATTCAAATTTTTCACACCTTAAAGGAGAAAAAGTTAATGTCAGTTGATTTCTTTGGTTAATCATTGGGAAAAAATTAAAACACCAAAAGATCAGACTTTATAAAAAATCTTCCTTGTAACTATATTAATCTCAAATTTGTTCACATCATGACAGCCAACAAGAAGCTAGAAGAAAGAAGTATAGACTTCCTATTCATGACTTTTCTGAATGCTTGCAGACAGAGATTTTATTTTAATTTGAAAATATTTGGCAAGTGAATTTAAGTGTACTTTTCCAGAAAGTTTTGAAACCACCTTTTCACTCCAATTTATGTCCCTTCATCAACTTTAAGCCCCCTGCCACTCTTCAGTGAGCTATTTTATGATTATCATCAAGTGTTATGCTTTGCTTGTTGACATTCAGTTAAAGTGTAATACAAGAAAATATTACAAATCCCCTTTGGGTTAAATTTTAAGTTCTTCAAAGATGTAGCATATTTGTAAGTCAAAAACCTTTTGAACTTGTACAGGTGCCTGACTTCTAAATCTATGCCATAACAGAGCACTATGTTTGCACCTGCCAGCCATCTATTACATTTTATCACTTTCTTCTGGACCAATAAATTTTACCTTTTTCCTTCCCTTTCTCTGTCTCTTTTTTAAGGTCCATCATCTTTTTTTCTTTTCCTGTCTTAATTCTGATTTCTATTGGAAACAAATCTTTGTATCTTTAATTAAAGAAATCAAATTACCAGTACTCAAACAAAATCATAGGTAAATTAAGATTGCAGTTATTGTTTAAACCGTATCATCATCTAATCTAGTATTTTTTTTTCATATTTATTTTATTTACAACTACTGCTTTGAAAGTTAAATTAACACTGTAAACACTATGTCACACTGACCATGATTTGCAGTTAGCGGTGCCTTCATGGGTATTATATATATCTATATATATATATAATAAGGACACTTACCCTACCGTTACACCTGGTCTATGCTCCCAGAGTCCGAGTTGTTTGTTTACTTTTGTTACTTTGTATGTATTATTTCAGTAATTTTAAGTTCTTTGTTGTGTTTGCTATGTCTGGTCTTTGTCCCTGGATTACATTCTTTTAATTTCCGATAGAATCTTTTTCCCTTGATAAAGAATAAAAATGAAAGAAAAAAAACAAGAATTAACTGGACAAGTTCAAAAACTCAAAACTTTCACACACTCATTCAAGCATGGCTAACTGAAGCATACTGAGAGTCCATTATAAACATCTATCAGAAAAAAAAACCAAATATTGTATCTGGAAAAATGGTAAAAAATATTGAAATCACTGAGTGTGTCAATCTCAACGAACATGAAAAGATTTGGACAAATTATGCTCAGCAGTCCAGTTTTTTACTTCATTAGTTCAATAAGCATTTTCCATGCACTATGCACCTACCAGAAAATTGTGTAAATTTGCTGGAATAAGTGCATTACATTTAACAAATGGTCATTCAAACGCTATAAATTGATATTTTCTAAATTGAAAATTTTCAATTTATTTAACAAATAAATCTCCATTAGGCCTATTTTATGAGTGTGGGTGACTGAAAGTTTATTCCATTTTAGATATATTAAATTTAATTTGAAAAAAGAAGATGATTTATTGAACGGGTTAAGAAAATAGTGACACATGACATTTTTTCTCAGATTGGCTAATGAAGCAAATTAAATATCAGGCTCATACCGGAAAATTGTAGGCTAGCATAGATACTTTGTACCATTGGAAAGGGTGAACAGTCTGATGTTTTCTCAGGAAAATATACAAAATTATGTATCTCTGCATTAATCTTACATTTAGCAGTTTTAAAGTGACAAAAATCTTGTTAATAGTAATGAAAACTAATCTTAAGTGACCAGTTGACTTAAAAGTATCTGATAAATTAAAATAAAGTACAAAAATGTACCATATATTAAAAATGACACACTTTAAAAAGGGAACAAATAGCTTGAAATTCTGGGCATCCAGCTTGTCTAAACTTAAAAATGTAAAGCCTTTGAAGTAAGAATATTTTGAAGAATTTAAATGTGAAATATTTAGACTCTAAGGGCTATTTTGATAAAATTTACTACCCATCTGTTGCTTAAATTCCATTCAAGGAGAATATTTAAATTTTGTTGGTCTTAATCTCCGATTTCACATGCACATCATCTTTCAGACAACTGGTCACTAATGGTTGGAGATGGAACATTTGTGAATCATGTATTTTGTTTTCAATGTTAAATTTAATTCTAATAAAATATCATGCTAAATTAAACAGCCTAGTATAAATTTTCCCATTAATAAATTTCACAGCTAGTGCATCATTCAGGATCGACTTTTGTTCTCTTCATATTCTGACAGCAGCTAGTTTCATTTTTGTCTGCAAAACTTTGGTTTCTTTAGCAATCAAATTACTATAAAAGTTTTTCAGACATATGTTGACGGAGTTATGGCCTGTTAAATGTGACCTCTGACCTTGCCATCATGACCTCAAGTAGTAAATACTGACCTTGTCTTTGCTGATGAAGTTAATGTGCTTTGTAATTACTGTGGTTACCTGAACAATTTATCTATGGCCAGGTAAAAAGAAAGGTGTTCAACACCAGCTGATTTGCTGTTGACAATGGAACAAAATGATTTTATTTCGATATAATTGTCTAAAACTCAAATCACAAAATCTAATCAGCTTATTTATTATTTACTTTACACTACACGAGGGCAATATTCAGCTGTAAATTAGGTCTCAAGCGAGGAGTCTTTAAAATATCATTTTTAATGATAAAAAATACTGAAAAAATGATTTGACAGAAACCTGATATTTAAACAAAGTACAAATACCATAAGCATATTAAGAAAATTATAATTCAAAATTTTGTTTATGTTCCATTTCATGTTTATTCTCAGTTTGATGGGTTCAAAAGTTGACTGTCAACAAAACACACAAGCTTCAAACCAACCTACCAAAATCTGCCTTAAACAATAAATGGAATTCAGTGTCAAATATTACAGTATGCACCCCTCCTGTTTGGAGAAGGTATATAGTGACCATGGAGTCTGTCAGTCTGTTCACCACTTTTTTTGGTTACAGTATTATCTGCATCTACTAATTATGACAGCCACTTGATATTATATAGGTATGACATAACTCTCTGTGTGATGACTTTGAGTCTACAAACAATAGTTCAAATGCAAGGGTATTCTCAGAGAAATTTTCTTACAGTTTTTCTTATTATTGAATAATAATCATCATTTATGGTTGTATTAATTGTAGGGGATGGGAATAGGTATGCATGGGATTAATTACTTGAATAAAAGACTAAAATGATTGTAGTGTGAAAGCACATGATATTTTGCAACTTGATTGCTTTAACCCTAAAATTAAATGGACTTTTCTTTCCTCCATTAAGGCAAACATTCGGTCAATACTTAAAGTTCACAAAAAAAAAAAAAAAAAAAACCCTTAGACTGTTATATTGAAGAGCAGGCATAGATACAAGTATGTCTTGCTGGTCCTACATCCTCCCTAAAATTGGGAAAAAAGTTTTTTGGCATGAAATTTTATTTATCAAAATAATATGGTCTTCATTCAGATGACACAGAGCAGAGAATTTTAATCTTCAAAGCAGCATCATATCTGATTTCTAAAGGAAAACCATTTATCATCCAGAATCAATTAGCAGGAAATTTAAAGAGGACATACAAAACCCAGATCATCCAACACTATTTTATCATGATAAAATATGACAAAGTTTATTGGCTTATAATTAGCAGAATTGTAACTATAAATTTAATCAAATGGTTATTCTGTGTTGAAAGATGATTTCCTGATCATGGAAATGATGGGCAAATTAATAATTAGCACTCCAAAATTACAGTACAAAGACTCCTTATGTTGTTGAACCAGTAATGCTATTTGTCATAAATGTCAAATCCACCATTTGGATTAAAGGCTGTCCTAGCTTCTTCCACATCATCTTTACTGAACTATTCAATTTTTTATAGAAGAGAACATAAATATAAGAGATTTATGTACCAACTATTTCAGTCACACATAATTCAAGAAACCTAACAATGTTAAATTAGTACCAAAAAACATAATAATAATATTGTAGTTGACATAGTCTTGTATCATAATAGAAGAATTTTTATTTCCATGAACACAAGAACAAAATTCCTCACCATGATAGTTTTCATCTTTATGAGAAATGAAATATCAGTACCCCTAAAGAGAGACTATCATCAGCCCAGCTGACTAACATCAAAAAGAGCTGACAATCTGAATAATACAGAAGTTGATAAAGCCTCAGCCTTTAATTCTGAACCAGTCAATCACAGTCAGAGTTATATGGTATCTAAGTGGGTACATAAAGCTTTGTCGGTTTGATAATAACCCTATTACAGTTCCAGTATAGTTAAAAAATTGAATACTCCAAGAATTCAATGCCATTTTCAGCCTCATGAATTTGATAATACTTTACAATGGTGGAGAAATGGAATAAATTTCCTGTATGTGACTCTTTCTGACATAAATGGTTAGAAATTATACATAGAGTCTGTCGGTACTTCTGAAGTTCTAAAATTAACCACTATTAGTAATGGAAATAGGATACAAAACTATTTAAGGCACAAAAATGAAGAGTAAACAAATTTATCCTCATTAAGAGGGAGGAAATGAATCTACCCCTCCCAATATTATAACCTTATGTGTTGTTTGGACAATACAAGAGGAAGCCATTTACTTTGTGGTCATTAAATGAAGCAAATCTATATTAAGGCAAGTAATTCTGATGAAAGTAAAGTTTTTACAAGGATTCAAGTAGCTACTTGTGATTTGTTACCATTTCTTAATTATTATTCATTTCTATTCATTGTCAAAGTGAACACAGAGAAGGAAGATTCAAATAATTTGACTCCCCTGAGGACAAATTTTTAGATTACTATTTCTAAGATCTTTGGTATTTGAACAATTTATGAATTCAATAATTTCATTTCCTAACAAATTTTTTATTCGTAAATCAAGACATTATTCAATAGGTTAGATTCTGAAAATGGTAAAAGCTTTTTAAAATTTCGACAAAGCAAACCTATTGTACTGCTTTTTATTCCCAATTTGTGATCCACTTTTCTCTTCATTTTTATGCTCATCATCACACCTAAATATAACCTTCAATATTGGTGGAACCTGCAATTCTGATAAAAATAAAAGGGCCTCGCTCCAGTGATTGCCAGTTTTTTTTTTCAATTTAACCCGGCAAATTTTTTTAGCATATGATATGGAGGACTCTGGATCTGTTTGATTGCCTTTCACTCTGAAGGCCTCTGTTTATTGAAAAACAAAAGACAAGAAGCAATATTTCTTTCACACCATCATCTGATACAGTATCTTATCATAGCCAATCTCATGTAATGTTATCGAAAACTTACTCTATATGAAAACCAGACCTTCATATCTGCCTAGCCACACTTCAGTCAACTTATTTGTAATTTGTACAATTTTCCTTCTGTGAAATCACATTCCTATAGTTATATAAAGTGATAAACTTAATGGTTCTCATATAAATGTTGAATAATTTTAGATAAAATTGTTAAAATGTGAAATGCCTTTAAACAGCTTTGATACTGACCAGATGTATATATTATATCAAAGAAATATTACCATACTTCAATTATATACAGCTTAATTAGTCTACTACATCAATTCTTCACCTTTATGTAATTATTACTTAATTATTTAGCTAATGATTTCTAAATGTAGAAAAATATTAGGCAATATAAAAAAATATAAGAACATAATTATAAATACAGTGGCCAGATGCTGTATTCTTTAAGCCACACCAATTCCCAAAGATATGCTTCCCAAAAAAGGGATTATTGATACCATACCAGGCCTAGCTGCTGCTACAGAATTTTGCATAAAAAAATCAACAAAAACAATATTTCAGTTAACACAGAAATTCAAGGAATAACATGTAAGCCCTCTTCTAGACCAGCATAAAAAAAAACATTTTAGATTCATATTCCTTCTGACCCAGTTTTTTTTACCCTACCTAAAAAAAATTATTTTGATTTTTGTTTTCAATTTTAGTGAACTTTTTATCAAATTGACACCATATACCTCTGCAATATATTTAACAGTAGATTTTCAAAGAAGCTTAACTACAGCATACAGATACAGAGCAATGTTGTTCAAATTTTGAAACCCAGTTTTTGGCTGGGTATAAAGCTCAAATGATGTTCAAAAGACTTCTATACTTGCAACACATAATTACAGATGTCTACTAAAAGTATGAATTCTAAGACAGATGGAAGTGTACACCCCTTCTAATTAACTGATCCATTTCTTTAATGGTAGCAAGCAACAGAGAATTTACAACTAAACCATATATCAATACAAAGAATACAAACTAATGATTTTGTTATTTTAAGTCAACATTATTATTTATTGTCAAACTTTGTCACATGTCCTGTAAATACCTTATCAATAAGTTAACCTTGAAGTATGAATTCAATTAATCCCTTCTAGCATTTGGCACTAGATATATTTTTTGTTTTGAACACTAATAATAAAAACTAGCCCAGAATCCTTAAAGAAATTAGAATTTATTAATATGTTTTAGCACCACAGATAAGGCCACTAAATTAGAGCAATGTTTTGTTTTGTCTTAATTAAAGGAATTGCAATACTATAATAGTACTTGTGTGTATCAGTTTTCTAGGTTTGTCAACAATTCATTAGTTAAAGTGGAATTTTCACATTATGGATTTTAGTAGTACTCTTTAAAACTTTAACAGAAACTATTCATTTCATTAAAAACGAATTGTGAAACTGTGGATCTTGAAACACCTTTGCTTACTTAAAAGACTCTTTTGTCTGTTTGTCTGATGATGGTATTTGCCTGTCCCTATAGTCCAACTTATCCACAGTTAATAAACACACATTCATACATGTAAATACAGCAATATGACCTATATTTGGAAATTTAGGAAGAAACTTTAATAAATTTGAATTAAATAAAAAAAAGTTTAGACACTTGGATGTAATTCCACTAGTGAAGTAACTTGAGAATTTATCAATACAAAAATGTTAGAAACTTAACTGACAGACATTAGTTTCTTTTCTATACTGACTAATTTAGACAATATATACTTTCTAGTTCAAACATTGATTTATTACTAAGAAACAGATTTTCAAAATGAAAAGGGAATTCTGTAATTTGCAACTGTCATTACCAATTAATTAAATAGTATAACTATTAATCTTTGTTCAATACAAAAACTAATGAAGCCTGAAAGTCAAAGCAAAGGTTTATTTATACAGCATGGTACAGACCTGGACCAAAGTAAATAATTCAACTGAAAAATGAGAATATGACATAAGCCAACATCAACGTTTATTTTGCTATCCCCTGCCTTCCTGGCAGAAACCAGAGGCCCATAGGTCCCATATTTACTATCAAAACATCATTATCACAGTGTTACTGCAAAATGATCCCCCTTTTGATTTTATCTCCCCTCAAAAGGGTTTGAAGGATCACAATCTTCATCCCTTAGGGATGTTTGTACAAGCTTGTCAAGTTATGCTACAAAAGTCCCACCTCTTTATCAAAGAAATACATAGATAGCATCTCTCCTTGTCTAACACCCATCTTAACAACTAACTGTATAATGATAAGCCCTTATTAATTTATCACTAAGGGTGATTAAAGATGTATTCAGGCCATGATCCTCATTAAAGGACAGGTTTACTTTGTATAGAAATTTTTTGAAAAGGTTTTGATAAAATAACTGTAGGTTTATCTTTGTAAAGAGAAATTAAGCCACCTTTGCTAACTTTCAAAGACTCTTTTCTGTCTGTTTGTCTGATGGGTGTTGCTATGTGGTATTTGCCTGCCTGTATAGTCCAACCTGTCCACAGTATATAATCACACCTTCATACATGTAGATAAAGCATTATGACCTACAAGAAAAAATACAAAGAAACTTTAATAAATTTGAATAAGATTAAAAAAAGTCTAGACACTCGGTTGTAATACTAGGCAAGTAACCTGGAGAATGTAGCCTAAAGTAGATTAAAACATAAACATTTTTAACAGACAATAACAGTGCACTGACTAATGACATAAAACTGATATATGGATGAGGCTTAGAACTGTGGTGAAATGCCAGGCTGTGCAGAACATTTTCACTTGTTGGAGCTGAATTCGTACATCAAAGTTTATGTCAAGTCAGTGGACTCTCTTTATACTGCAACAATATTTTAAACAAAGATTTTTTAAGCAAGGAAAATAATGTTTCTTATTCAAAGTGGATGACTTTCTGACAACTTCAAAGGAATGTAACATTTGTGACGTCACAACAGAAAGTTACATTCAGCCAGTGACAGTATATCACTTGTAAATATATATGTGTATACTCTACACACCTTCAAAAGAACCTGCTTATCTAGACATTTGTAAATCTAACAGATCCATCCTTTGTAAATTCCGTATTAGTGCCTATGCTTTAGCAATAGAAAAAGGGAGATATAATAATAAAGGCAGATATAAGAGAATGTGTAATTCATGTAATAATGGTGATATTGAGGACAAACAGCACTTTTTCTCATATGTTCTCATTATAAACAACAAAGAAAACAATTAATTGAAAAACCATAGGGCTCTGCCACAGGAGGCTTAATTGCCTGACCCTAATGTGTGTGAGCTTATAAATATTGCCTATTTTCTAGACCTATGGTATATGATCAATGCATTTTGACTGTTCAAATAGATTTGTTTCAGGGTGATTTGTCAAATAGACATTACCTTCTTAAATAATTACTATACTATCAGTTTTCAGGGG
Source organism: Perna viridis (assembly GCA_037379345.1). Classification (NCBI taxonomy): domain Eukaryota; kingdom Metazoa; phylum Mollusca; class Bivalvia; order Mytilida; family Mytilidae; genus Perna; species Perna viridis. Next base: position 5,725,111 of record CM074520.1, read on the forward strand.
CAGATTTGAAAAGTACATCAGAAAAAGGGGGGTGCTAGGACATTATTTGCCATTTTTTGTCAATTTTACATATGAAAATGACAAATTCCCAATAAAAAGGGGGTGCCAACCCCCTGCACACTCTCCTGGATCAGCCATTTGTTTTTTAATTCAAAATTTCTTTATACATGCAGACAGAATTGTAACTTCAGAATTATAAAATTATTTTGTTCATTGGAGATGATTTTTATACAAAAATTACAATCCATTAATAAAAATATAAATATTAAAGAACATTTGAGAGTTTCTGAATTTATATTTATATGAATCACTGTTAGAATTATTGCTACAATACTGATGCTAAGTTTTGTCTCTTAGCTTAAATATTGGCACTACTTAGTGGATATATTTTTTATAAAATTTAAAGAGATATTTAACCTGTGTATGGTAAAAAGTGGTCTGATCTGACCCAAAATTCTTTATAATCTTATATTTTCTCAATTAGTTCTATAACTGATATTAAAAATGCTATTCAATATGTGAATGATCAGACACAAAGTTGTGCTGAACTCGACATATTTCACAGCACCTCCTTTTGTATACACCTCCCCAGGATATGAAGTGATCCTCATGTCAATATGTTTGTCACACCTTTTTTTTTTTAGATTGTAATTATATAATTGTTATTCAATTTTTTTTTCAAACTTTAACTTTTAAATTTTATTATGAAGGATACTTCTACGGTATTACCAATCAGGAGTTGTGGCCCTTTTCACTTTTTGAATGAAAAAGATGAAAAATGGTTAGTTTTTAGACCAGATCACTTTTATCCAATTAAGAACTATCAGTAACATTCGTGGCATATTTAGGCCAAATACAAAGAGAGACTATTAATGAAATTTCAATTATTAACAGATAAATATTTAAACATGTGTAAATCAGTGCAATGTCAGCTGGAGCCTTGGTAATTACCTATAAATTTCAATTAAATGAGTTAAAAGACAGGAGAAAATTGGAATGTGATGCCCTGTATCTATCAGTATCTAGAATAAATTTGGGAATGATGAAAGATAATTATCTCTAAAATTACAATTATCTCTTACAAGATTTACATGTTGATAACAAAAGCAGGTTTTTTTTTTTAAATATCATCAAGTACATTAAAAAAAATTAAGACAAGAATAACTTTTCCCAAAAAACCTCTGCTGGTAGCAACAGTATTGTAAAGTTGACTGAAAAGAAAAAAAAATACAATGCAAAAGTTATGAATAAGAATGAATGTTAGATAACGCCTCACCTCAAGTGAAATGTTCACAAAAAGTCATTTTCTAATAATGGAACATTTGTTTTAACTAACGGTAATCAACTGGTATGAAATTGATAAGATGTCTTGAGAGGCTTCAATTTCTATTTTGCTTGGTAGTCTAACTGCGACCCTGCATTAGTAAGGTTTATAAAAACAGATATGATAAAAATCCAAAGTATTTCTCTTTAGTGAATACATTTTTGTCAACATAAAACATCACAACCACCAGCACAGCCACTCTCATTCTCTGTCATTTCAGTCCATTAAGATGAAGGATCTTTTCCCTCAGCTAACATATGAAGAATACCCTCCCCTAATCACTGAAAGATTGGAACAGGGAATAAACATACTTAACATCAACCCAGATGATATATCTAAAGAGTAAACCCAGAAAGTTAAAATAGAGTTGGGTTCTAACCCAGACATTTAGAAAAAGGCGGGGGGTTCCTGGCTAATAATTCTATGCCCTAGTTTTGCACAAAATTAATAAAATTTTCCAAAATGAGTGGGTTCCAACCCTCCTTCCCTGTATTTTAAATTGAAAAGCTCCAACTACATGTATCACAAAAACAGTGTTTTAGTGGAAACAACTAGACCAACTCCCAAAAATAAATGATGTCTAAACTGTTTCTTTTTATGATCCTGGTATAGATTTCATGGATAATTAATTCTAATCAGAAGATACCTAAAAGTACTGTCAGTAAGATATTTACATTCTTAAAGAGAATATGCAATTGCCAGTTGCACATTTGGATAGACAGGCTAGTGCCCTTCATTAAAAATTTGCTGTAGTGAATGTTTTTACATACCAACATAAAAAATAAAACATTCAATTCTTAATTATAACACGTACAAAATTCAACACTATATTGAAAAGTCTTTGAAATCCAAGGCTCACAAAAAATTATTGAAAAAAAAACGACAGACAGTTCATTGTAAATAGAGACTAAGCATTGGTAGTTCAAGACCCTACTGAATTAACCCTGCAAGTAAAACGATAGACAGAAAGACAGACAGTTCATTGTATATAGAGATGAAGCATTGGTAGTTCAAGACCCTAGTGAATTAATCCTGTAAGTAAATCGATAGACAGGACAGACAGTTCATTATATATCGAGACTAATCATTGGTAGTTCAAGACCCTAGTGAATTAACCCTGTAAGTATATGGATGAAAACAGGAAATGTATCATAACAAATATTAAGTATCAGTCTTTCTAAAATCAGACAGAAGGTGATTCATACATGTCAAAAACCCACCAAATTCAGTTTTATTTCTTGTTCATAAACAGTAACTGATGATGTAACCAGTCTTAGTTTTTCATCTGGTTGTTGCGCTTTAGAGATAAAAATTATACAGATTGTACATGAAATTTGCACTTTGCAAATTATCGTTCTTGATTTGGCTTCATATGGCTGCTTTTAGTAGGAGATAAATGTATGATTTTCTCAAAAGTGCAAATCTGAATACAGAAAAGGTTGTTGTTATATGAAAGTAAAGCATATGTAGACTAAAAAGCATCATTTGTTTGGTGGGTTTTTCTTAACCATGAATCACTTTACCATTGGTAGTGTCTGAATTTTATGTGGACTGGTACTTAATACATAAATTATTTCATGTAATGTCACCTACATTACATTTCACTTATAGTTCGGTTTTGTTCCAAAAATAAATCGATGCCATAGATCCATGTTTTACACAACATTGCCTCTGGCAAAACATCACAACAAATTCAACACCTGAAATCTGTCTTTTTCACAAAAAGATCTTGTCACTCCTAGACAGATTGGTACAAGAAATGTTTGAGAATCAGTGTTCAAAGAGTTCTGTTATCAAAATATTTAAACAAAGACTTTACATCTGATCTTCTTGGACATGTTGATGAATTAATTTGGCCCTATGTCAACTTGTCACATTCAAAATCTAATCAGACCTTTCTTGTTCATGTCTGTAACTTGTCTTATTTTGGTCTTTGATCTATCCATTTGATAGCAGGAAAATTATTTTAAAGTAATAATTAGGGAAAAAAATTCAGCTGTTGAACTTGAATATTGTTTTCCAGAAACTGAAACTTTCAATCTTAGGAAAATGAAAGAGATAAAATAAAAATTTGAAGTCATATAAGGGATTTGAATTTGAGAACTATACAGCAAAAGGCAGATATTAACATATATTGTCACTAATTTTGGTAGGTAAAAATTCACAAAAAAGATGTTACAGGATAAGAAGTCACATTATTTGCTGACAAGAACGATATCAATATGAAAGTATGCTTGATACAATTCATAACTCTACAAACATCATACATTCTATGTAAGGATTTGTGCACCCGTAAACTGATGTCATGTTGTCTCATAATTATTTCACTGTAGTGCCACACTACTGAAAAAAACAACTGAAAATTAACTGTTTTGTTTTCATGTTTTACATGAAGTAAAGTTTACCAGTGTTTTTCTTTTCTTTTTTTTATTTATTCATAATGAAAAATAACCTTGTAACTTTACAGCTCCCATTATACATATATATATTATTAAATAGCTAATACTTAATACATGATTAGTAAAGAAATGCACATTTTTAACATTCCTGGTTGAATTTTTCTGTAAAAAAAACTCCTCGTATGTATTAACTGCGACTTTTTTTTCTACATTGAGTGAGCCAAGGGCATGGTTAACAGACTGGTATAATCAGAACTAAAAAAATACATCTGAATTTTTGTTCTGTTTTTACTTTACACTTTATTCTCATCATTTAAAAGCTTTTTCAACAGTTTTTTTTTGTTATTCTGAAACATAAATGCACTAGCCAGACATTGCTGCAGATGTAGAATGGTGGCATATTATTCAACCAGCCTTTAAAACAAATCAAGTTTTTTTTTTTTTAAATTGCCATTTCCAGCATTTATTTTAAATATTCAAGATGTTAAATGGCCATTTTGTAACATTCTAAGTAAAATCCTGTAACCTAAATGGGCCATTTTCAGCTTCAATGGATTATAATAAATGGCCTCTGTCTTTTCCTATCACTGCTGTTGTCAACCGAAAAAAAACATCTCTACTTCTAAAACTTTGTAATTTGATAAAATAACTTCCTGGTACTCTGGCTAAGCATCCACCATCCAGTCTGACTCATTATCTACTTTATTCAAATATTGTGTGTAAGTTTGTTTATTTGTTTTTGTTGTCTTAGATTGTACTTGTTTATGTTGTCTATACCAATTGATTTATATTATGTTATGCATATAATCAATCATGACCAAAAATCAAATCTTTGAACAGGCAAAATACATTATCAGTCTAAGGGAAGTAACTGTAGTCAAATTTGTTTCCTAAAATGAATTTCCAAAAAAGGACAATAATAGGATTTGTTTAAGGAATTTAAAGTGGGATTAGTGGAACAAAGCCTCAAAACATAAATCACACATTACATTGAAAGGAAAAAAAGGATTGAAGATTGTTTCTAGTTTTTTCCCCCCTACAGAACTGAAATAGAATAAGCCACAGTTAAGATGTTCACAAGATATAAATATGAAGTTTTATATGACACTCATTATTTATAACACACTGATTGAACAAATTTTGTGGGCATATTTTCTTGGAAAGGTAGTGTTTTTTCCAATAGATAATAAAAAAATATGTTGTTTTTTTTAATACACATTTACTGTATATACTATTCTTAAAGTTCAGATTCTACTATAAATATGAAGTTTTTTCATTCTAAATAATCCTATCTTTAGATTGTTGCGATTATCTTACCCATCTCATCTACCTTAAGGAGTTCATAATTAATCACCATAGAAATGCAGAAGATTACATGAATTTAATGCAACATTGTAAAAACTAGCAGAGATTATTCAATAGTTCACACAAAATTGGCACTTATTTCCCAAGCATTGGTCACATCACTTTTCACTGTTCAATCAGAGGAGCCCAGTGGGTACATCATATTGGCATTTTTTTTTTCAAATTCTTATTCCACATTTTACATAGGCAAATATTGTTCATGTAAAATTCATGTGAATTCACATGAAATTCAGTAGACCTAATATGAACTTTATTTGTCCAAAAAGGCAAAATAATTATGCTATCATGGAAGGCTAAATTTTGTTTTGCTTGGTCGCCTCTCTAACATCAGATTGAAAAAAATGCAAAAATGAACATCATGATTGTCTGGCCCTAGTTTCTTAAAGAACCTCAAATCAACCTCAAAGTTCAATTTGAGGAAAACCCTAATAAAAAGATTCTATTGCTCCAAATTTAAATTATGCTGACATATCACATGAAACAGTTTTTGCCTGTGTAACTTACTTCAACATGGGGAGGGAGAAATGACCGGCTAGTGGTCCTAATATTTAGGCTGTTTTGGGAGGCTGATTTATATTTTGCTTGGTTGCTTTAGTGGCCCGTGCATTAACTGGACTACCGGCGACCAGATTTTTTTTCGTATCCTCAGAGAGAATAGGGACTTACACAGGCAAAATTATTTCACATGATTTTCACCTGAATTGAGCAAATAAACTAAGTGACAGAGTTCACGTGAAATTCGGGTGAATGGAGCATTCACGTGAAATTCACACGAAATGTTCACATGAAATTTGTGTTTAGTGAATTTCACATGAAAATCATGTTCATTTCATGTGAATTTCACGCGAGCCTCGATTAACATGAATTTCACGTGAAAAATATTTGCCTGTGTACACTTCATATTCTTGCCAATTAACATAGCTGACTTTTGTTTTAAGCAAAGTGGTTTTTTACCTAAAAGTAGAGTCTGTTGACAACTGTGTCATGTGGATGTCGTGAGCATGACATGTTTTAGCGCCATTTCGAGTAACCTCCCTTGGCATGGATTTATTTTACACACGAAGTAAATTAAAAGAAAAAAAAACATCCATCGTATGAAGTCCAGTTAAATATCCAAATGTTGTCTGATTTCAGGCACTTGAAATGATTTCATGCTATGTTAGCATTTGAACAATTTTGAAATTGTCCCAGGTCCAGGAAACAAAGGTCAAAGAAAGTCTCAAATATTTAATTTCAAGTAGTCCTTGGGAGACTAATATTTATTTTCCAACGTCACCTCCCTGTTAATTAGTGGGGCATTACGTCAAATTAAAAAATGCCCCAGCGGTCGTTATGATCAGTGCACAGGTACTTGGGGTCGGCATTTTTTTTTTTTTTTTGTTAAAAAGAAAAAAAAATAAATACGAAATCATGTGTAACAACAGCAGATATAATTGCACTTATAGTATCCATATAAAGTTTCTGATACATGAGGGTTGACTGGTATTTTGAAGTCCTATATACCAGTCGACCCCCATATACCAGAAAACTTCATATGGATAGTATAAGTGCAATATTTGCTGTTATTTAAGGCACTTAAAATTGATTTTATGCAATGTTAGCATTTAAGCAATTTTGAAATCGCCACAGAAAAGGAAAGATAAAAAACACTAAAATCAATACCTATGGATTTAAGAAAAATGTAAAACCAACAAGACAAACAAAATTAACCTTAAAAAAAAACAAACAAAAAACAAAAAAAACAAAAAATACAACAGCAACAACAAAAACGAAATGAAAAATAAAAAGTTTCAGTATTAGTTTACTGAATATAGGAATTAATCGTGCGCCTGAGTTAATGTTGTAATTCCTGGCGTGAGGGCTACAGAGTACTCTTTCGGCTTTGGATATGCATGCTAGACTGCTTCTTCCAAGAGAAATTCTTGGTTTTTAAATACATTTTCAAAGAGATATACGATAAAGCCCAAACTTTTGAAGACCACGAAAGATTGGAATGACGAATGATCCCAGTTTGAAAAGAAAAGCAACTTTTAAATCTTATGTTTGAAATAAGTAACAGTTTAAGAAAGAATGCCCATTCAATGGAACTGCTACCTTCTAAATGTGGTGTCAACTGATATACGAGTTTTTACCTACAACAAATCAATCAATGTGATATTTATAAAGTGTCGATTGATTGTTGGGTTTTAAATCATAGTTAATGTTGGCACCCTATCCAAACTATCTTTGCTATGTGTTGAATTTATCTTGGGACAATATTAAGAAAGATGACAGGAACTACCAATATAGCTGTAGAATGCAGGACGAATGTTCCTAGACAATCTATTAAAAAGGACTTCCTCAGCAAATTTACAGAGTTTTTACAGGAACGATTTAAAACAGAATCAAAGGTAAGCACTTCTCTATTTTGGTTCTGAAATACGGTGATAAGAATGATAGTTTATACGGCAAGGAGTTATGGTAAGAAGTCATTGCAATGATGTAACGATATGATATATGATAAAAGAATATACATAGACGCAGGGGCGAATCCAGACATTTTGTATAGGAGGGGTTCCGCAGAAAAAGGGGGATGCTAGAACATTATTTTCATGTTTTTTGGTCATTTTTACACATGAAAATGACAAATTTTCCAACAAAAGGGGGTGCCAACCCCCTGCACCCGGGCCCTCTAAATCCGGCTCTAGGACGGATGCAAGAATGTATAACGACCAATGTCCAGAATGTATGATTGAGGAACGTACCTTTAGCTTTAGCTTGATATAACACTGATTTCTAAGAGATTGATGGCGACTATAGTATTAGCCATGGAAATGAATAAACATTTTCAATGGACGTTATACCTTTACTGGAGATTAGTTAATGACGTGTATTATATTGGTTCATTGTTTGTAGTATTCATTGATATGTTGATGCTAGATTTCTGTAATATCACTTTTAATTGTAAATTAGTTTTTAAAAACGTCACAAATCACTGTATAGTTGTATAGAACAAGGGAAGTCATGAACGTGGAGGTAGTACAAAAAAAATTATATAAAAGTACCAAATGATTCTGCCAATTAATGGTGAAAAAAAAAACAACAACAAAGCTTTGCACCAGAAGAAAATAAACACTCCATGCAAACACTAGAAATAACATAAAAACAGATAACGTGTTTGCAATGTTAAGATATGGATGTTTGCACAACAGTTATTATTCCGATCACAATAACATTTTCCTAAACAAATCATATACATGCATTGGCAATGTTCCTACACCGAAAGATACGGTCTTAATCATACATATATAGTCTGTATTTAGATAGATAAACTTACTCATAAGGTCGAGAGAAAAGAACACCTTTATGGAAAAGATCAGTAAATCCCAATTTGACTTTACATTTATAACTAGTATTCTAATCGATTTTATTGAATCTTTTTACAAAAGTGTTCGAGTCGTTGATAAAGCTAAATAAGATCTGATGATTCGGAAAGATTTTTAGTAGAATATTCATATTGATTTATATTTGAGAATGACTTTAATTGCATTTTTAACGGTACGTAACTTAGAAGCAAAAATATTAGGCGTTTATATTTCACCAGCTTGGCTCACAAGTCTCATCGCGTTTTTTTTTTGCCTAGGTCATGTGAGTATATATATTTAAGTGGCAAATTGAATTACTAATTTCAATTTTTTTTATATAATGCATTCAGCAATATCAATAAAGCAAGGCTATGTCAATGGTTTCCAATCAATCCTTAAACGTATAAGGGTATTAATACTACAAATGTCCCCAGTGGACGATACAAACTTTCACACCAATTGGAAATATAATCATATGTAAATGGATGAATCAAATTTCCATAAAACTTGTTGGGTTTTATAATTGAATAGTAGAAAACAGGCCTGCGAAAGATTTAAATTGGATTTCGGTCGCAAAACACCGCTAGACGAATCAATCTCACATGTTTACTAGTAAAAATAGATTTGGTTGGAGAAAAACACATACTTTGATTTTAATTATTGCTATTATTCAATACTTTATGTAGTGGAACATGAATTTAATGTTTCGTGCATGGTGATGCTAGGGATACATCTTTTTGTACAAACTGCTCAGGATTAAATATTTAATTCTTTTAGATTGCAAACTGGTGACAGAATTTCAACATATTCGGCATTCACTACCTCTGTTTTCCAACAAGCCGACATTACATTTTTAAAAAGGTTGTCATAGAAAGCATTGGCTTACTTTAGTTAAGTTTACTATCTAGATCCTTTGCACATGTTTTAAGTAATTGAAATGTTAGCACTTTGACCCATTTAAGCAGCAATATAAAAATACTTAAAAATCTTACTATGTTTTCAGAACATACAAGTAGATGTCCAACCCGATGTTCTTATGATACGGGCTGGTTCATCAGCCCCAATGATGAACATGAACTTTTATCACAACACAGATAAAATAAATCAATCTTCCAAAACTGCAGACGCAAGCTCAGTAGCTAAGTTTATGTCTGATCACCTTGGACTGCCGTGTGATAGGTGAGATATGTGACTAGCGCTTTGTCTATGGAAGGGCAAATAATGGTTTATTTTTGACAAATATTGTGTTAACTTTAAATCCAAAATTTTTTTAATAGATTTTTTCTGCTAAGTTTTGTTTCGTTAGGCGAATGTGTATATGAAAATTCAACGGCTTTAATAGATAGTCGTCAAAACATGATAGTCCGAGGTGTGTGAAAGGCTATTACCTGGACTAACCATTGTGAAACTGCTAAAAGACAGGATTCATTCTTCCATAAAAATATATCATTTTCAAAAGCATGGTAAAAGATTGTATACAATAACTCAAGTCAATAGTCGGGTTGTATCGACAAAGATAATTCATCAGACTTGTTTTCATCGTGAGGCAAAATTCATGCATATTTTTTTTTTGAATTATTGGTCATTGTTAGACATCACGTAAATATGCATACAACGATATAAAGCCTTATATATTTTTTTCTTTACAGGGTGCTTGTGTTATTTTTTGACACGAGAAAATGTACCTGACTGTGACCGAATATGGACATGTTTACTTCACTAAGCAAATACTATGGTTGTGTTTATTTTTACATGTTATTACTGACTTAGGCCGTCAATAACTATTTTTAATATAGCAATGCACATTTTACTTCGGGTTTTTGTGGCTCCTTTTATGCAGTTTAATGAGACTGAATATTTACAAAATAACTAGAGACTTGAAACTTGAGAAATAACTGTAGACATGTACTGGAACAAAAGCTGTATCCTACAGACTGGCTATAACTGCATCGACTATTAGTATATTTACAATCACCAAAAACACGTACTTTTTTTCATCAGTAGGGGAGCTTTTAAATGAAGAAACTTAATTATGGTTTTACAAGTTCAAAGACGAGTATAAGATTTATGCAAGATTAGGGTTTACGTATAGGTCTGTTTAAGAATCACACAAGGGCGATTTATAAGTATAGTTCACTGTCAACTCTCTAATACTGTAAATGCACATAATTTGTCCCATCAGTGATTTGAAATTATAAGTTAAAGATGTAGGCTTAATGATAAAATTCTGGAAAGAGGAGAAAAAAATGACACTGTTTTTTTTAGTACCGGTAATCTAAAGTGAACAAAATTGGCGTGAATTGAAGAAGTTGACTAATCTAAAATTTTTGCTGATTTCATTATACATACACATCTAATTAATATTATTACTCAGAAAAAAATAAGTTGCTTAGAAGGGTGACATATTTTGCAACTTATGGCTTTTTCTTTATTTGCACGATTCTTGGATAAATCTGTACCATTAAATATTTTACCGATATATTCATTTACACAAATGTCACGAGAGTAAAAGAAATCGTTCTACTAAGTTTAGATTGGTCTAATTCAATTTACCATTAAATATTACTAACATAGTCTTACGTTCTCTAGATATTGTAGAGTGCTTCAATAAGTGGTATACCATTTTATCTATATGTCAAATATGTCAGCAGTTCTATTCGTTTCAATTACGTATCAATAAAACCACAATGCATATAAATATATATGTGTTGTCATTTATCGACACAAGTATAAATCCTTCAGTTAAAAGATAGTTTAAAATGCACGCGCAAAATTTAGACTTAACTATTTTTTCAAACATTATCGAAACAATTTTCAAGTTCTGAGACACTGTTTTGTTTTGGAAAAGAATTTTCAAGAGTTGTCAGTTCTGATTAAGAGAAATATAACTTCCCCTTCCTAATTCCTGTTTATGAAAGAGTAATCAAGAGAACCAAGATCTAGAGGTAATCAAAAGAATGTAATCCAGGGACAAAGACCAGACATGAAAAAATAGACATACACAACAAAGAACATTAAGTAACTAAAATAATACATACAAAGTAACAAAAGTAAATGAGCAACTCGGAGTCCACTAAAAACTGGGAGCATGGACCAAGTGCACCGGTATGAAGAATTCAATACATTATATATTGATATTCATGAGACAGAAGCAAAATGGAAAAAAATCCACATTGACGTAGAATATAAAACGGAAAGATTAATTCAGAAAATTCAAATAGATAACAGTACATATCAAAACCGGTACGGAAAAAAAAAGTGTTGTGCAACAATAAGTCTGTAGCAAGCCAACACCGTAACCAGTGAATATTCATGTTCTAGCTGAAATATAAAAAAAATACATTTTTAAGTAGACAAGGATAAAAGGATTCAGACATTAATTAACAGTCACACAATAAGAAAAGGGCATATTTTTCGTGCTGATATATAGATACATTTTTAACTAGAAGAAAAAAATGTTCAAACAGCTGAACTTCACGTGAGTCTATAGAGAGTATGCAACCAGTTCAAATGAGAACTTATAACTAATTCATAGAGTTAAATAACAGTTTTATTAACTTTAAAATGTGATGAGCTATGGGACTGGAGAAGGAAGAGGTTCGCCTCTATATCCAGCTATTGCATTTTTGGCCGCAGTTGTGGCCATGATATTTCTGGTAGCAGTAGTTGCACTCCCAAGATGTGGAAATATGACACAATTCTTCAAAGTCTTTAAAGGATGATCTGTCGGAAGTGGTTCTGGGGTAGTAACATCGAGACCTGCAGCAAGAATTTGACCCGACTTTAAGGCTTCGTATAGATCTTCCTGATTGACTAATACACCTCGAGATGAGTTGATAAAAATTGCGTCAGATTTCATTTTTTCAAAAGCAGTCTTATTGAATAAACCTTTGTTCTCGGCGTTCATCGAACAACATGCTACAACAAAGTCAGAATTGCGTAGAAGATCGTCAAACGTAACGAACTCAGCGCCCACTTCACTTGCCCATTCTTTTTTGGAATTTCCACTGTAAAGAAATTTTGATACGCCGAACGGTTGCATTCGCTTAGCAACGGCTAATCCAATACGCCCAAGACCGACTATACCGACAGTGCAACCATTTATCTGTTTGCCACATAACCAATGTCCATTTTCCCAACCAGTTATGCCCTGCTTTACTGCTTCGAACCCTGTAATTGACAAAATAAAAAGTTGATTTGTAAACTTCGTTAAACTTTAAGCAGTAGAAATTAAATATCACACGAAATTGTACACATAACATATACGGTAGGTGGTTACACCTGCATCTCTTGGCGATTTTTTAGAGAAATATTTGAAATGACAAATATTAAAAAATCACCAAAATGTATACAAAATTTGAAGATTTAGTTAATGAATCAAAATTTCAGTTGCTTTTTGTATACATAAATATTTTGCAAACAAGGAGACTGTCACAGATATCAATAGGCGATGAAAATTATGATTTTTTTTATAAACTTTTAGATTGTAATGAAGTTTATCCTGTACCAGTATCATAGTCTAGATCAGTATAAACTTTTTTTTCTCTGTTATGCCTGTATCATTGAATGCAAGAGTCACATAGGGTCTGTAAAGGGGCATTTAATTATAATAAAACATACTCTTCAAGTCATTGCTCTACAACTAGGCTTTTTATTTTACTTGTGCGCTTAACATCATAAAAAATCAGATTTTAATTTTTTTTAACAAAGCTTGAGAAAATAATAGAATTAATATATTTGGAGTGATAAAAACTCGCTTGAGGTAATTGATAAATTAAATGCCCATGTGGTATCTTTCTAATCTGTTCAAAGTTTTGATTTTTCAACTTTACACACTACATTTCCACATAACACATTTCATGTAACAAAAAGTCACATATCTTGTCAAATGGACATTTAATAAATCGGGATGTGAATATATTTGTCCGAATTCTTTTAGATCATTTTAGTAATGAAAAAAACAAAAAACATAAAAACTACGTTAATGTGGGTTCTTTTGATAAGCTTACAACACTCGAATTCCTGTTAGACAACATTTCCGTACGCATTGACGGAACCGTTTATCGTCAAGTTATTGGAAGTCCCATGGGGAACAATTGTGCACCATTTATTGCGGACCTCTTCCTGTACTGTTGCGAATCACATTTTATGGCTAGAACAAATAAAGGCCTTCCGAACAGCATTTGGTAACACCTTTTGATATTTGGACGATGACTTTAATATTTATGCTAAAGATATCCTGCAGAGCTATCTTTGAATAAAGCAAATATTGATCTTTATCTTAGTACATTTTTGTATTCATATCGAAAAATGTAGACTTAATACTAATATACTTAAAATTTATGATAAAAGGGATGATTTTTCATTCCCTATGGTCAACTATCAGTTTTTAGACGTGACATTCCCATATGGTGTTTATATATCACAATAGGTTCGATTGGCCCGTATTTATAACGATGTTTCGGATTTTAACGAAAGGAATCTTTATATAACCGAGAAATTACTACATCAAGGTTTTCGATATCACAATCTCTTAAAAGCATTCACACTTTTTCAACCTATACTCAAATACAATAGTTCATGTCAAGGGTTAATACCTGCGGGTATCTCTCGGCAAATTTAGACGTTGCGCACGGTGTTCAATACTGTGTTGTGAATATTGTTTAGTTATTTTTAAATTTTGCGCGAGTTCTAAACAGTAAACCAAAGTAAGATTTATCATATATCAAAATATTTGATATTTTGCATAGATTAACATTACGATACCTAAAAACGGCACATAATGATACCTAAATCGGATTCTGACACGAAATTGTCACCAAAATCGTTAAAAACTACTGTGGACGCGTAACCTAAATATTGCACACAGAACGGATAACAAAAATTGAAATGCAATATATAATCCCTAATTTTGCAGGAAGCGACGCGAAATTCCGCGAATTTCTCATATGTTAGAAACCATGGCGGTGAGCGTTGTTTTTCATTTTGTGTGGTCACTTTCCATATAGAGTAAGTGATGTAGACGCTGTACATCATCGGGGAATTTAGCAATAAACGAACAGTATACTACCCATAAAATAATTTTTTATACACAGAAAAAGAAGAAATGAAAATATGAAGAATGTGCATCTAATATAGAACCGAGAACAAGAACAATCAGGGAAAAAGAAACTATATGATAAAAATTCTACCATTTTTACCAGTTTTAAAGAAAATGTCCACCTCTATATTTCAACCAATGTGAGCATGGTCTTAATGTAATTTCACGCCTTAGATATCTTTAATGAATATAGTCACACCTTCCCAACAGATAAACATCCGCGACGTTTTTTGGAGTGAATTCTTTTTCTTCAATACCCGCAACAACCAAAAAAAAAAAAAAATGCATTGTATGCGTAGATAGTAAACCACGACAAATATGGATTGCCAATCTTCTGTTTAGAGCGAATCAAAATAAGCAAGTTAGCAAAAGCAGAAAAAATAACAAAAAACAAAGAATGAATGGTATAAGGAAAGGTTAAAAAATGAAAGAAACGATGGTATGAAATTGATATTAATGGTAAGTGGAACACATAAACGTGATTTGTTTGTAAAATACATGTATGTAATAAGTAACCGTTACCAGTATATTGATTAAGCGAATTTCCCGATTTAAACACGCTAGACCAACCGGTGTCTGGACCTGCGTCGCACTATAGCTGTGATTTATAGTTGCTGGGGAAAGTGCAACGAAAAATGTGTTACGAATGTACATGTATATACGAAACTACGGAACATACAAATGTAATTCCCGTATATATAAATTAGAGAATCAAATTCTCTTAACAACATACACAACTACATATAAGTTCTTCCAATATACCAAGTTTCAGGAATTTCTGTTGGGAAGTTTCAGCGGAGTTGAAAGGACAGTCTAAACTATTACGGACGGACAGAGTGACCCAACTCCTAGACCTGCTTTCGCCTTTGGCAACGGAGGTAAAAAAGGATACCGGTATAAAAAAAGCCTTGAGACCAATTGGACAGAAAATGAAACAAAATGCAAATTTTAAGACACGTTTAATCGATGCACGTTTGTCCAATAAAAGGGCGGGCAGGTACATTTATGTGAAGTTTTGAAAAGTAAGGGTGTGTGAGAATTATTTCTTTTGTTCATGTTTTTCTCATTACGCCTGTTTGAAAATATACCCATGTATGATCGATATTTTTATTCTATTCATTGGACGTTATTTTGAAAAGCAACTCATTGTTTTTGAATTTTCGTCGACTTGATATTTAACTTTTCGTCCAACTGCGTATGTTATACCACCAGTACTCTCGACCCCGACATAGTCTTACCCCGTAAATTTGCACATAGACATGGATCAAGTGAATTTTCAGGGGGTGCATTTTTATGCAAAAAATCCCAGACCACACCTCAATCTCGGAAAATCAAATTCCCATTGTTTAAACCGTAAATTAAACAAAACTCGAACAGCGAATAAAACATTTTGTTGTTTTTCTCGAATCAATTATTTTGATCCATCGTTGCATAGAAAATATTATTTAATTTCGTGGCTTTTCGTAAAAAATAATATAACTCGCACAAAAATAAATGTCTAATTATTGACACATGTACATACTTGCTGTATGCCAAGGATTAATGTACAATAAGGGTCATCCCCGTGCAGGTCCGGGTGTCAAAAGAATAGGCCTGCAGCAGCGCTAAGCTTGTCGTACAAGGCGACTAAATAATGCTCAGGAACCTAGCCGTGGGTTAGGGCGCTCTGTCCACAGAGCAACTGGGATGTGTGTCCCAGGTGTTGGAATGGGGTACACCTGGCGTGTTAAATGCTGGGGTTGTCAGGCTATAATACGGAAAACCTGACCGCAAACCATAGTGGTGCACCGTGTTGGGAAAGATGCCACGTTCCTCGCACGTTAAAGAACCCTACTGTGCTATTTGATAGGAGTAGGAACCTTTGAGCTCCGCCACAGGAGGTTAAATTGCCCGACCCTACCCATCCCACCTTTTTTCTTGTGGCAATAAAAATTTGTCGACCCTATTGTCCTTGTGTTCCATCCCATTTTTCATTTCATTATCATCATTTTATGTTCATTTTATCATCCATTTCATGTTCCTCGCCTGAATATAGCTGACATATTGCTGCTCGGGCGTTAAGCCCCAACAATCAATCAATCAATCAATCAACAATAAGGGTCGTACTTCAGAAGCCACTTCCGGGATGGAATTTTTATACACCGAGATTAAGGGCAAACAAATTTTGTTTCGGGGACCCCCTACCCCCCCCCTTTCCAAAAAAAAAAACAAAAAAAAACCAAAAAAAAACAAAACAAACAAAACAAAACAATAACAATAATAACAAAACAACAAAACAAAACAAAAAACAAAAACAAAAACAAAAACAAAAAACAAAAACAAAAAACAAAACAAAAAAACAGTAACTATTATTGACTAGCATGGATGGATTCTTAAATGACTTTCTTATGTTATTTGTTCGTAGATTCGAAATGATTTAATTTACGCAAAAATATCGGTTCTTTATTTTCATATGCATTTTAGCTACGCTCAATATTTGAACCCAATTTCAGTAGGATTTTAATACAAAAGCAAAAACACACCGTTAACGCAATCTTTTTTAGAAGCAACGTCAAGTGTCTTTTTTGACGTTACACTTTACTGTATTAACACCGTGCGCAACGTCATAACGAAAATAGGTATGGTGTTTATGTCAAAGAGACAACAACCCCAACCGGGACAGGGCAGACTGGCCCCAAAACATCAATATACACAGATACAGCGAAAAAGTTCCCCCTATATACTCAAGTGACATAAAAAAATAAACGAAATTTGAAAACGAAACAAGACATACAGAGGCCAGAAATTCATGACTTCGGACAGGTGCAAAAAAGTTAAAGTACTTTGGCGTGATCACTACCTTCTCTTTTAAATCTAGCCACCGTGGAAAAAAATATTACACAATGAAACACACCTAAAAATCAGTTCAAAAGGTTACAACTGAAATAAAGAAACTAAATATAAATCACACAAATGTACTTGTGTATAATGATGTTTTTGGACCAGCTCTGTGATGTAAGGGTCTCCTCGTCGTTTATTGAAGGCTATTGAGTGGACTTGGGCTGAAATTTTAATGCCGGTGGGGGGGGGGGAGGGTATCTCTTTGACATATTCTCGTTTTATCTATTCTATATTTTCAGTATACTTAAAAAAACATTGAATTCAATTAAAGCTTTTGATGTTTAAAAAGTTTTATGTATGCAAAACATAATTTGATACTAAGACAGTAACAAAACCAAAAACCACTTTACCTTCTGCTATTCTCCTCGATGTTGCTAAAACCAACGCCATAGTTAACTCGGCTGTGGTATCGGTCAGTACACCTGGAGTATAGCCGACAGCAATACCTCGTTTGCGACATTCTGGGATATCAATGTGTTCCAGACCAACAGACATTGTCGAAACGACTTTTAACTGGTTGCCTGCAGTACATATAAAACATTAATTAATATTTTGTCATGGAAGCTCAAAATATACGGTATGACAAATACATCAGAAGGAAAATTTTCTTGCGAGCGGAAAATGATCAACTAATTTAAGCCAATCCAAAATTGTTTTGCGTGAAGGAAAAGTCAGGGTAATCGTGAACAATATTTTAAAAACCCAACCAAGACGTGAAAACAGCAACTGTATGCTCTTACACATAACAAATGGACCAACAAACTGGGAACGTTCGTTAGGACTATATATGCATTCGTTATGCTTTCGTTCCATTCGTTAAATATTTTCAGTGCGTTCAGATCGTTCGCGGCTGAGATATATATAGCACATTTGAGTTTCATGGCAATCGACAGGCGCGTAGCTGCCGTTAGGCAAAAAAGCTTTTGCCTGCACTTAATTTTGCCAATTTTTCTTTTTTTTAACTTTTGCCTGCACTTAATTTTGCCAATTTTTTTTTTTTTTTTTTTTTTTTTTTAGATAAAATACATCCAGGAGAGGCATAAATGATGCTCTAAAATGCTATCTCCGCGGAGCTTCGGGGGGGAGGGGGCGCTTCGCCAGACCCCCTGCCGTAATTTTGCCTACACTTCAATTTAGCCTCAGCTACGCGCCTGATCGATTCATAAGTTACGATATATATCAGGCCCCCATACTGTAGATCTTTTTAGTGATGGCTTGCATAATGTACATGTTTTAAATATTTACATGTACCTGCATATAAATATTCAGTGTCATAAAGCTTTGTATAATAACTCATTAAAGTTTATAAAGTACGGGGGCGAACGTGATGTTACAAAAATAGTAATAAATGGAAAATTTATACGAAATGAAATGTGAAGTTGACGTTTATGGTTGATTAAAATCACTCTGCAGAGCCAGAAGGTCTGTTTACACGATCAAAGTTTCCATCAAAATTTTTGACCGTGTAAACTTGTAACAAAATTGACAAACTTTGTTGAAATAAAATTTTAGTTGACTGACGGCCTTTGATTGATCTGAACAATCAAAAAGAGTTCTTGCAATGATTCTTTCTAATCGGACTAGATTTTTTCCTATCCATATGACGAACTTTGATTGTGTAAACAGACAACTTGATAAAGTTTTCTTCAAAACTTAGGAGAAAAAATTATGACGAACTTTGATCGTGTAAAGAACTAACCTGCGGCGTCCAATACATCCTTATCAACTCTGTCAGGAGGGTGTACAAGCAGTGCGTTCACTCCAACTACTCCCTTGAGTAATTCTTCCCTTGATATAACAACTCGATCCTGTGATTTCCATTCCTTTACATTAAAAACTTCTCCCAACAGTGTCTTTCCGGCTGGCGGTACAGTCCTGGATAAAAATATTGAAGGTTTAGCCATCATACACGTATATAGAAAGCAGTTTATGATGTGGAGTCAAAATTTAGGACAAGGAGATAAAAGGGATTTTCCACGTTGGCTACTGAAATATTCGTATGAATTGCATGACTACATCACTTCAAATGTATTCATACACAAATGGAGGTATCTACAATTAAATAGTGATTATCTAACAAATGGTACATTATCAGTGTATTTTAGGTGTCATATATACATGCACATGTACATGTAATCATATATGTACAATGAGAGATGCAAATTAATTCCCGCTAATGTTCTGCATGTTTCTCTTTGAACATGTGTGCATTGTAGTGCAGTACCGTCATTTCGAATCATGCTATGCACCCCCCGCCCCTCCCTCAAAATATTGTGGCTTTTATTGATTGGTTGAAGAGAACAAATGAAGAAAGATAACTTCTATTAACTCGGAAACATTCATAGAACTGTTTAATTTAAACAATCATCAAAGTACAAAGTATTATTTATTTTTAATAAATAAATTAAAAAGCAAAAGACATAAAAATTATCATTTTCCAAATCAATAGTTGTTAACTATTCACAAATGCACTGACTGGTTTAAGGGGGTCCGGTCAGCTCTATTGATTCTAATTTTTGTTTGTATAACCAACGATATTTTTCGAGCATAAGTGTGGGTGTGCCACTCGTGTCCTTTCCTCCTTATATCCGCGTATGATTGACATATTGAATGAATGTTGCAATACTTCTACAATGGATTATCAAACGTATCGATTACAATTAAATGAAAGAGTAATCAGGGGAACCAAAGTTCGAGCGGAAATTTAAAGAATGTAATCCAGGGACAAAGAATAATCAAGAGATCCAAGGTTATAGCAGTAATTAAAATAATGTAATCCAGGGACAAAGGTCAGACATGGAAAACAGACATACACAACAAAGAAAACAAAGTAACTAAAATCATACATACAAAATAACAAAAGCAAATGAGCACTTCGGACTCCACTTAAAACTGGGAGCATGGACTAGGTGCACCGGTAAGGTAAGCGTCCTCTGCTTTTCTAGAAACACCCAGCGAGTTGCTCATAAAAAGTCAAGTCTGGGGTAGACAAACAACAAAAGGAAAACTATGACCCTTGATTAAATCAGTTTTCATGGTGCAGATGGATACACTACAACGACCCACGAGTTCATGATGACGACCATAAAACTTCTGTAGTGATGGCTTCAATCTAGTAGCAACATACCCCTGTTCCAGAAGTCTATTTGTAAGAAGTCTAGCGCGATACAAAAAGTCTGAGTAGTTACGGGAAGCTCTGGCATAGCGTATGAGTTGTGATATGAAAACTCCATAGCGGCAGGTGTTGCAGGGATGTTGCCACAGATGAAAGGAAAGTTGACAATTCTGAATGAAAAGTCATCACGTTTGTCGTTTAGTTTGATCAATAGTTTTCCTTTATCATCGATTTCTAAGTGTAGGTCAAGATATGAGGCTGACTTCATAGTGTCTGTAGTATCCCTTATCACAAGTTCTTTGGGGTAGATGCGATGTATCGAATCCCCGAAACTAATGAATGGCGACTACGTGTTTAATTGTGAAAATAATATTTTAATTAAGATTACAAAAGTTTTTTTTCTATATCTCAAAATGAAAGAAACGAATAGAGAACGGATACCAACATTATAGTTTCCTGTACTTTGAACATTTAAAATTCAATGAAATTACACTGACAAATTATTTCTTTGGTCTATTTTATAATCCATGCATTATCAATATCGCTATAGAACGAACAAACATGTTGAGTAAAGTGTAAATTTACATAAACTAATAATTTGCAGTCTGGGGGTGATTGTACGTACAAGCAAGACGTTTGGGAGAAATCATCATCTACTATGTCGGTGAGAATCGTTGAAATGTTTCTTTACAGTGATCGATGAGGCCAAGAACTTCAAATGAGTGAAAGTGTCATTACACAGAATAATGTATTAGACTAAGTACTCAAGTTTTAAGAGGCTTACTGAAGCGTTTGAAAGCAAACTTTGAGACGTTATCAGCGAGCTCATTCGGGCGAAGAATAAGCCTAGAAGCAAACATTTACGACTGAGGCTTTAAAAAAAAAATATCATGAGAAGGGGGAGTAACGAAGAATCACCCCTTATCTACCAATTGTTATTGTACAAAGTTTTGTTTCACGTTATAACACAAAACTTAAAAGTTGCTCACAAGGTTATAGCACATATGAAATCGTCAAGAGTTCGTTTTAATTGCTTTTATTGTAAACTTTAAAATCTCATTTTATCAGTGTTTCACGATCTGCTCTAGAAACCTTTCCAAACACTCCTGAATTTTTGTTCAATAACAAACGTGTAACATGCAAAGTTTCAACAACTGCATGCAATGTTGATAATACGGTTTGGACCGGGTCTGTTGTACATTGGCACCAGTCACGAAAGAAATGCCTGTAATGTAAACAATCATTTTCTTTATCCTGAAAGATAAATTTTGAGACAAAAAGAGGCTCAGCTGGCTCTTTTAACTATGCGAAATAATAATCTTTTCACAAGCACTGTCCGGCAGCACTGCTACACTAATCAAAAACTATATTAACTCTTAAGAGGTTGATGTTCTATGCACATACAATAAAAAATAGGTTTCAAATTTAAGGTATTTGTTATAAATTGTCTACAAAATATAAGGTGGAAGTAAACGGAAAGGATCGTTTTGAGTATTTAAAATAAAGAAAAAAAAAAGGTTGATTTTCATTCAACAGTTTTATTTTTCATTCACTAGTGACAACACGTACTCCTTAACAACTGATCACAATTTATTTCATCGTTGCTACATTAACTATTTATACCGTGTGAAAGAAAGCAGCTGCTCCAACATTCCAAGAAAAATAAGCATGTCGATTTGCATACTAAATTCAGTGATATCATAAAATATTTAGTCTTCCAAACCCGTCTGAGCCTCGTTCATTTAAATATTTTTAATCGTCGTTTAGTTGAATTCTTATTGTTTAGTTCGATCTAAAAGCTGATTGTTAATTCATAATACTATTAACAGACCACTTGATATGAATGCAGGGTTAAAAACATCAATAAAAGTTCACTCGTATGCGACTTACATTTGAATTAAAATTTCAAAAGATATGTTATGGTTCCGCGACAGAATAGTCGCATATCGGATTTGCATTGAATTAAACACTTTATGTTCTGATAGAATTGTACTATAAAGGTATATCTCAGATTAACACAGACCTATTCGGTTTTATAAGCGTTCATAATACATACTTGGGAAATATATCGTATATAAGACTGAAGTCTAGGACGCTCGATATTCTACGCGCAGCAGTCCAGTACAGGAAATAGTCTGATAGTATTCTTCTGCAACAACTATGCCGTCACTTGATTCCCCATGGTTCGAACAAGCTGGACAAACGGTGGCCGCTGTAACAACGGCCCGGTCCACATCTAGCTCGATGAAGGAATCAGAAATGGATGAGCTGCTGAAACGTGTTGGGAAACCTACATTGTCATCTAAGGCAAAAGTCAACCAGTCTTGGAAGCTTGAAAATTCCTTCATGGAAACCGGACGACATTCTTGGGCTAAAATGGAACTTTTTGAAGACGTTAAGAAATGTATGTGGACTGGTGCTGGTGGCGTCAAACCGTCATGCAAATTAAGGCCATTTGCAGAGGCGAATCGGTGATTAATATCTGGAATTATAGACTTGTTTTCGTACTGGGAAGTTATCTTTGAGGTACATCTTTGATGGATATTTCAAAGACATTCTTTTCAAGTACTTGTTTATTTGCTTCAAAATTGCAGTGCTTATATATGCATGGTATGATATATTTTTAAAACTTAGTCATCAGAACACCTGCGTATTCATGAAATCTATTTTACCATACAGACGCGGACAGTAGCTCAGAAATACAGTATTTCGAAAGGGAACGTTTCAGAAGCTTGAAGAATGAGCGCTTTCATATTCCGCCGGTGTTGAACATATTAATCTAGTCATTGTTAAAGTCTTTCATAGAAACAACACACTGGTGAAAGATTATATGTTTGTTGCTATATTAATTTGTCTTGTTGCTAAGCTTTGTTTTTTTTTGTTTCATATTGTAATTGAATGAACACGCATGTTAACGTAAATTCAATATGCACAATAAAATTGATGTATCGATTGTATATTTTGGATTCAGTTAAAATTGTTTGAGAACTCTAAAAGTCATCTTCTTAGTTCGACCAGCAAAGTTACGAAATATTGATGTCTGTGTTTCAACGCCGTTTGGTAACTAGATTTTTTAATAATAATTCAATTGACTCATGGGTGCCATGGAGACCATTTTAAATAGTACTTCTCCTTCATTCAGGGAAGTTTATCTTTAGATTACTGGAAGTCCTAGAATATTTCGTAAGTGGAAACACATTTTGTATAAAAATAAGTGCACTGTTCAATCGCCGAATACCACGAAAACCGGTATTATATGATTGATATTTATGCCCGGTTGTTATTGATAGTAATAGTATTTATTCTCACCTCTGGGACAGACATGAAATATTTTCTTGACAGTGTGGTTAGCAGTGTATTATGATTTAAACGGGAAGGATTCTACAAGGCTTAAACCATTGAACATTGATTTCAATGGAATTTTAAATCATTTTCAGTTTGTTAGACTGAACAATATTGAGTTATGTTAAACATGTGTGATTAATGTTAGAACTCTGACTACTCTAAAGCGGTACAGTTACACATTGAATTACTGTCGTATATTTAGCTGGGTTTAGCGATAAATGAACAATACGCAATCGTTCATCAATAGGCTAACTAAAGTTTTCAAAAGATAAACCCCCAAATTTAAATTATGTATGTAAATTATAAAAGTGCTAGTATTTAAATTCACCATTGCATGAGCAATTCACAATGCTGTAAGCTAACAAATAACAAAAAAAGAAGGAATAAAATAAACAAATGCAACACTGGTAATCAAAGAGTAATCAAGGGACCCAAGGTTATAGAAGTAATCAAAAGAATGTAATCCAGGGACAAAGACCAGACACGGAAAACAGACATATATGTACAAAACAAACAATATAAACTAAAATCATACATGCAAAGTCACAAAAGCAAATGATCAACTCGGACTCCACTAAAATCTGGCAGCGTGGATCAGGTGCACCTGTTGGGTTAGCGTCCTCTGCTTTTCTAGAAACGCCCGCCGAGTTGCACATAAAAAGTCATGTCCGTGGTGTTGAACAAATCAGTTTTCATGGCGCAAATGGATACACCGTAAGGATCCATGAGTTCATGGTGACGACCATAAAATTTCTGTAGCAACATAACCCTGTTCCAGAAGTGATTTGTTAGAGTTCTAGCGCGATAGAAAAAGTCTGCTTAGTTTCGGCAATCTCTGGCATAACGTATGAGTTGTGATATGAACACCCCATACGCAGGTGCTGAAGGGATGTTGCCACAGATGAAAGAAAACTTGACAATTCTGAATGAAAAGCAAAACCCCAAATTTAAATTATTTCTGTTAATTATAAAAATGCTGGTATTTACATCCGCCATTGCATAAGCAATTCACAATGTTACAACCTAACAAACAACAAAATAAACAAGGAAGGAAATAAACAAATACAACGCTGATAATCAAAGACACAAAAACACGGCAAACAAATAAGGAGAAAAAACATAACAAAAACACAGTCTAAGCAAAGCAATCATACAGAAAGCAAAATAAAATGAAACAAGTGCTATCTTTAAAAATAAAGATATAGATAACGTAGTAAAATTTGTTCTTTTTATTTATAATATTCTACATTTCAACAAGGAAATAACACATGGCATGCAATGTCAATTTTCGATAGAGTTTTATTTTTAATGTGTCACTAAGTTATCAGTATTTGGCCAATCGGGAAACAGAATTGCGATCAGGTGACTTGCGTTTTCATGGAAGAGCGTCTTTAAGGTCAAAGGGTAAAAAGCGAAACTATACCGACTGCGTCTGAAAAAAGACAAATCACGTGAATATTCACAAATCCAGAACAGCAGTATAAAACATTTACTTACCCTTTAAAAAAATAAAACAATAACAAGCAGCAACAGTAACAGCAAGAACATAATGAAATTACATTTAAAGAGTAATCAGGGGAACCAAGGTTATAGAGGTAATCAAAAGAATGCAATGCAGGGACAAAGACCAGACATGGAAAACAGACATATACAACAAAGAACACAAAATAACTAAAATCATACATACAAAGTAACAAAAGCAAATGAGCAACTCGGACTCCACTAAAAACTGCAGCATGTAAAGCATGTAGCAGGTGCACCGGTAGGGTAAGCATCCTCTCTTTTTCTAGAAACACCTACCGAGTTGCTCATAAAAAGTCAAGTCCGGGGTAGACAAACGAGGAAAGGAAAATTATTACCCGTTGAATTAATCAGTTTTCATGGTGCCGATGGATACACCATAACGATCCACGAGTTCATGATGACGACCATAAAACGTCTGTAGTGATAACAACAACAACAGAATGAAATTACATTTAAGCAACAACAACAGAATGAAATTACACTACAACAACAGCAGAATGAAATTACATTACAACGACACCAACAACGAAAGAATGACAACAACAAAAACAGAATGAAAATATATGACAGCAACAACAGAATGAAATTAAATTACTTCTCCACAGTAGGAATGGATCCTTAAATACGAACCTATCAATTGTTTTCTTTATATGCACCAGCTAACCAAAGTAACCTCTCGTCAGCAGCACAAAAAAAAATAAGGCCATGATGAAACAAGAAATGACACACTGCCACGTTATAGTGAAATAAAGGGGATGGAAAATATGTTCAAAATGGACTACCTCAAATACTACATTTTTGATTTTGTTGAAAATTACCGTTAAGCTGTATTTTATGGTACCAAAGAACTGTGTAACGTTAAAAATATTATTGATCCATATCGTGTGGCGGGGTATAAAAATATTGAAGAAATTCAAGACAAAACAAAAGAAGTACTCTAAAAAAATCAAAATAATTTAGCACCAAGAAGCTCTACATGAGCTACATGTTTAAAAAAAATAAAGCCTCAGTATTTTAGGGGTTTCGAAATTTATGCAACTACACATATCAGTGAATGGCTACTGGGTTGGTGCCATCGACCGAGTGATAATTGTAAATACAAATCCTATAGATATTGCATACTCTGATATGCTGCACTTGACCTCTCATCAGCACCATTAGAACCAAATATTTAGGAAGTTAAAGGTTCATTTGCCTAGAACAAATTGTATACAAGAAATACTAAAAACATCGAAATAGGATACCAAATCCAGTATCGATAAATTCTTCCAGAGTAAGTCAAAGTAGTCCCATTTTTAATGAAAAAAGGGGTTTCAGTATTTAGGGGGTTTCGAATTTTGTGCTACGGCAAGGTTTGGTAAATAATATATGATATATGAGTAAGTGACAAAACCGCAATTCCATTTTTTCTACTATTTTTCCTGAAACAAATCAAATTATATATTTAAAAAAAAAAAATCAACAGCATTATTTTACGTTATTTTCCAGAAGGTTTTACTTAATTCATACACTGGAAGTTGCATACCAAAATTTGAAATCAATCCGTCCAGTGGGAGCTGAGAAAATTGTGACGGAAATTTCAAATGGACGGTACTGATGATTACGGACGGACAGATATACCCCATACCAGTTGAGTGGTGTATAAAATTGTGTATATGAGACACAGGTTTATACAATAGGAAAGAAATGGAAATGGGAACTACTAGTATTCAAAGAGACAACAACTCAACCATTAGGTAAAAAGAAGTCAGGGAACTATCCGACCCCCGGATGCTGCCAGCCTGTGGTTTACATAATATCTAAATATCATGTAATACATCAATTAGTCTTGTCGTCTGCATTGTGTATCCATTTTTGGCCAATGAAACTGGTTAGGGGGTTGCTCTTTTTTGGGGGCTTGACTTTTTCGAAAGGGGTGCATATTTTGGTGCGTTGGGACATTGTTATATCGTTCACAAAGATTCTTTTTTGTAAAGGTAATTATTGACATTATTGACAATTTGTTAAAAAAAAGGTTTGAAAATAAAACTTCCATATACAAATTAATGGTAAATTCCTGATTGTATGAAATGTCAAGTTGATTTATATTAAAACAAATAATGATATCGAAAACCTTGATGTAATAATTTTTCAGTCATGCATATTTACAAATATCGGCAGAAAATACCAAAACTTTATCAATTGGACAGTTCAAATTCGCCAAAACCTAAGCACATGTCCTGAACGTGAAAACAGTAAAGAAACACGATCTGCAAACAGAAAGAAGCGAATCAGTAGCACTAGAGGCTCTTATTAAAATTGTATTTCTCACCCAGTTTTTTTTAAAGGAATATAGTGTATAAAGCATATTCTTTCAAACAAAATCTAATGGGTTTATAAACTGACCATAATAGATTTATTCGTAAAGACAATTTTCAATTTTATTCCTTTTTTAAATTTGTCTTCGCAAAATACATTCGACATTTTTTAATCATTCCTACATAAAAACCGAGTCATTTTTGAGTATTGCACTACATCTAATCTTGCCTATTTAGTACTTGATATAATTACTCCAAAATCATTCTTTTCATTTTGTTTATACATGGTATATGATGAGATATTTCATGGAAAGAATTGATATATATGACGTGTTAGTTGTTTCAGTCCTTTTTTTTACCTTACATTAAACGGGAGGGAGATTATTAAGGCCTTATAGAACCGCACCTTAACGGCTTTTTGAACTGAGCATCCGAAAGGCTCGACAGTAATGGATCAACTATGAAATGCATACTCCAATAAAAACCAAATAGAGAGTTTTGTAGGACTTTTCAGATTCGTGTTTTTTTTTTTTGCAGCTGGTGACAACTGTTAATAGAAGTTGTTGTTATGGGTGACAAACCTTAGAACGAACTATATTGTGTGGACGACAACACCTGAGGGAAGACAAATTCATGAACCTTGCGTGCTTAACGTAAGTATCGTGTTTTAGTAATTGTACTATTTCTATGAAATGATTGAAGCCAATTACCACCGTTGTCTTATATGGCCATGAGTTTTTTCAGTGTTTAACAATAGACAGCTTCATGATTTGTTTTTTTCTTTGCAACAAGATCACGAAACTTTTTGTAATTGTAATTTGAATTGCTCGAGTGATATAAATACATCAAAACCCTTTAGAACGGCTGTCTTCTTTTCTAAATGAGAAGGGTGCAAGACAATTCTAAAATGAGGTTGGTGTTTTGCTTTGTAATATTGGCCTTCATAGGACTATTGCAAAAGTGTACGTTTGCAATTGATGTCAATATTTCGGCAGATGTCTTGGACATTTCAACCCCGCCACCACTTTTTCGGCAGACAACTAATTTTGATGGTGTCGAGGATAGGTTAACAATTGTAAACCCAATCAAACCATTAATTAATAAGAGTCTAGATGATTTTAGTAGTAGAAGTGAACTCGATTTTGAAGGAAAAAATACAGGACACGCTATTTCTTTACCAACGAAAGAAAACGGAATTAACCAACCGAATTTGCCAATTGATAAGGACATTCTACCCTCAGTATACTCTGAAAAGCAGGTATCAATAAACATATCAGAATTAACAACAGCAAATACGACGAAGCATCACATTAGAAATGACACAAAGAGGAATGAAGTAGCAAAAGCCAATTCAACCGCTTCTGGGCTGCTTATCACTTTAAACAAAATTTCGTCAGAAACCCCTGACCTCGGCCATGCAGTTTGGATGAATTCAGAAATTAATAATTCTCACTATAATGCTGCGTCATCTATAATGACAGTTTCAACGTCTTATATTCAGAATGTTACCGTGTCGCCCATGCCTTATCATGGATATAGATCAATTACACACAAAATGGATATTGGCGATTTTCCACCTGTAATGGAGGACTGTAAATTGTATGGCACATGCACATTTGTATCAGCATTACCATTCAATCTAAAATTCTGTAACTGTGACGATATGTGTTCAGCATACAATGACTGCTGTTGGGACGCGAGCGTCAAGTCAGCTACTTCGAACAAATTGGCTGATCATCGCTTTGAATGTGTCATTCATAAACCTGAACAGGACTATGGTATTTTCATCGTTAGAACCTGTCCTGCACAATATTTGAATGTGACTGTTACGGAAAGATGTCACAACGAAAACATATCATCGACTGGACCTTGGGTTATCAGTGATGATATAGTTTATCAGAATAAATATTGTGCCAAATGCCACAATAAAACTGATTACGAAATGTTCTCTGTAAAGTTTTTGAATGTAGTGAACGTTTCAGTATCAGACCCATCTTTGCTATTAGAGGAATTATTAACTAAAACAAACAACGGTTCCTTAACACCATACAAAGAGATGGTTCCACCCTATGGTGCTTCATTGCGTTATTGTATTTTGACAGAACCACCAGATGCCGGATATGAAGATCTTTGCAAGCTTTTTCCAAATGCTCCAGTAATCGTCGATATTAATGATATATATTGGAAAATAAAGAAAAACGCTTACTGTTTATATTTCCATATGGCATGTTATGGTGCAATCGTTAAAGACATTGAAAAAATCCCCGGTTTCTTCTTTCCAATGACTGTTGTGTTCTCGTTTTCTCACGCAAAAGACAGATGTAAGCACGAGGTAATGCGAGACTAATTTATGTTAATTTGTTGTAGTGG
Source organism: Perna viridis (assembly GCA_037379345.1). Lineage (NCBI taxonomy): Eukaryota > Metazoa > Mollusca > Bivalvia > Mytilida > Mytilidae > Perna > Perna viridis. Next base: position 5,755,174 of record CM074520.1, read on the forward strand.
TATAAAGTTTCTTTAGTATCTAAACCTGGCCGTCTCTGGCCATGTGAGCTATTGCCATCACTTGGCGTACGTCGTCATCGTCGTTAACAATTTCTTTAAACATCTTCTGACGTATTTTGTTGTAATTGATGTTATTACTTTAAAAAATCTTCTTCTCAGAAATTACTATGCAGAATTCAATGATAGTTGTTTTTTACGGGCTTCCTGAACAAAATGACCGTTTGGACTTTTAATCAGTAAAAAAACATGGTTACCGTTCCTAAAAATAGACCATAGGAGTCAGACAGTAGTGTTTTTGCTTATTTCCAAATCCTTAGGTTTCGATCTTTCGATTGTTTAAATGATTCATATTATAAGACCTACAAAAGTCTCCAGTGATCAAAGTTGTCAGACGACTCCATGTAAGAATTATTGCCCTTGAGAGGTGAGAAATGATATTTTTTATATACAGATTTTTGCCAATATCTTGAAAATTATGATAGATAGAATGAAACTTTCAATTGCTGAGATGATTATTATTATAAGGCCTACAAAAGTCTCCAGGGATCTAAGTTGTCAGACGACTCCAAATAAGAGTTATTGCCATTGAAAGGCAAAAATGACGTTTTTAGCAGTTTTCAGCCCATATCTTGAAAACTATCATTGATTGAATGAGACTTTTAATTGATGAAATAATTCTACCAAAGTAATCTTTCAGTCAAAATTGTCGAACAACTCCTTGTTAGAGTTATTGCCCTTTAAAAGCAAAATGAAAATAACCAGGTGAGCGATTCAGGTTCTTGGGAGCCTATTGTTATTATCGTACAATCTTTATTAATGGATAAAAATCAATAAGCTCTAATTTTTCGCTTACAGCAAAAACAAGAATAATAAGAAGTATAAAATAAGTCGACCTAATATAGCCAACTATCAGTATATACTGTACTTTATATTGTAAAGAAAGTGAAGGATGTTAAAATGTCTGTATTTGTACTTTATCAGATGTTTTTTAGTCTCTATGCTGGTACCCAGAAAGGTTGTATAAAACCTGTTATCGTTAAACCGATTTTTAGGTTGTTGTTTAATTTTCTTTCTATTTTCAGGATGAAGTCTGCATAGATAAGTCGTTGATAAGTAACCATGATTTTGACGTAACGATTACGTATACATCGCCTATTACCTTGTCAAGAAAATCCGAGATATACCTGGCAGTTGTATTTTTTCTTAGTTTACCAAGTGAAATAACTGTGGATGATATATACATAATTTCCGACCCAAAAGAACCAGGATATTATCGGGAAATGCGTTTTGAAGCTAAGTTGCTGAACACATATCATGTAAGTGACCTTTTCAAAACAAAAGAGGCCTTTATGAATGCTAAATGGCAAATACGCTTTTTATCAACAAACGGAGATACCCTAGAAATAGATATGGCACGGAATACTAGCTTGTTACAGAACGGAATTACAAACACTCGCGTCAATACATTATTCATTGAAAGTAGATTAACCGAATATGGCATTACAGTTTCATTAAACGATATGTCGTACAAGCATAAAACATGCGGAGACTACGTTGTATATTGTACACTTGATGGCCCAGATATTGAGTCAGGTTTCGTCATTAAAGAAATAACATGCATAGACAATAAAATGACAAGTGACAACAATGTTCAGAAAATCCTTATGTACATTGGGATGGCTACTTCAGTATTTGCTCTCGGAGTTTCTCTGGTAGTAATTAGGCTGTCATCGATGCATAATACGATGCCTTGGTCAAATATACAAAAAGAAGCTATTATACTTATTTTGTTACATGTTTTGTTTGCGGTTAGGGTGTTTGCATTTGACAGTTATGTTCTTTGTTATACTATTGCCGTTTCTATTCACTATCTTTGGTTAGCTTTTTCCACATTCAAAACTATAACTGCATTGCATTTTTATCAATCACTAAGAGTAATACTGGCCACTAACTACAATGCAAAAATACTTGGTTCAAATCGGAAGGTCACCATTATTTCCCTTTTTTTCCCGTTGCTAGTTATTGGTCCTGCAATCGTTGCAGATATCTTTGACATACCCGAAATCAGCATTAATTATGGGAAACAAAAGTGTTTCCCTTCGGCTTATCCTGCGAGTATAATTTTTGTGATGGTTCCGGTTGGCCTATCAATTCTATTAGATACCATTTGTCTTTCGCCTGAGGCTTTCAATAAAGCGTCTTTCAAAGCTAGGCGCCTCGGAAATATCGCTTTATTTCAAAATAAAACGGTTCTTGGTCTTATCAATTTCATGTCAGGACTTTTTCTGTTGGTTTTTATTGTAAAACAGTCGAACGAATCACCAATCACCGAATTTATATATTTTGTAATTGGTAGCTTCCAAGGTCTCCTTTTTACTACAGCAATTCTCTTTAATGCACGAATGCGACAGGTATTGTTTAGATTAAAAGTCTAGTCGAACGTCTTTTTACGCATAGACGTGATACAACTATTTGTCAAACCATGTTTTGTCGATGCGTACATGTTTAACTGTTTTTGTCTTGAATAATAAATAAGCTCTGTTTATAATTTGTTCTTACTTTATAATTAAGGAAACTAGTTTAAAGTTGATTTCAAATCTCAATTTATGTGTTTTAACTTCACCAATCAGCACTACGATGTCCTTTGGGTGAACTGAGCACCAAAATATATCAAGATTTTGATGCTTGGATTTGATCTGCTCGCTTCTCTATATATATATTCCTCCCCTTTGTGTTTGTAAGAACTATATTTTGTTTATTATTTGAAATGATATTGACTGGTTCCCGGTTGGTGCAAGTAATTACTCTCATTTGACTTGCCGTCGTTCATACCTTTTTTCAGACAACCATTACGATGTGCAGATAAAAACAGGAAGTTTTACTAAACATTACAAGTGGTTTTAGACGAGACACTTATTTTAATGTTTACTTTATGTTTTATAGTGTCAGTGTACTAGTACATAACTGGTAAAAAGACCCAAAATGGAAAGCCTATATAAGTATAAAATTAATGTCTGTGCATTTTAATGATTCAAATAAGTACAAACTAAAAATGCTGGCCAGCTCATTTATTGGGCGTCTTTCATGATGGTCAATTGAGTTTTGCATTTGTGCAAGCCCCCTCTCCCCCTCAGAGTTTAACGTCTTGCCATCTTCGTTAACTGCACCCTTGATCAGAAGATGATTCATGTTTTCATTAATGTCTTGACACGATGAAATCAGAATGACTAATCTTGGAATATTTGAGAAAGTGTTTACAGATGGCTTAATGTTATACTGTTCTTGTATAGAATAATATGTGTAGTTCTTCTAGTCTGTAGTGTAATAAAACTGTCAAATAACATCACTGTGTTAATGTTGAGCCATACCAATTCGATACATCTACCCAAGTTAATTTATGATATATGCCCCATTAATGCAATATAAAATGCATATGATACAATGAGACAAAATAATGGTAACAGAATTCCTTTATTCAATAATTACCTGTCTTGCATTAAAGAATCAAAATTTAGACACACTAGAGCCTTTTACCTATTGCACTTAATATTGAAGTTATTACCCTTAATTCATAGACTCTCCTTGGTGTCCAGTAATCAAAAACATACTTTTAAATTTTTTTAAATTGCTTTTGAAAAGTTAATTTAATATTTTTTAGAAACATTATTTCATATTTTAAAAAGTAAATTGGGGGTCACTGAACTTTTTTTCGTGTTATATTAATAACAAAAACAAAACACACCATTATACCTATTGGACACTATGCCGCCAATTACCCCCCTTTAACAAAGGTTTTTAAAAGTCGATGTTAGTAATTTTACCATATAAAATTTTATGCCAAAAAACCCCAAAAAATAAAATAAATAAATTAATGAATAAAGACGATTGTTTTCAACCTCTATTTGTCTATTTGCCTATTGGCAATATATTCTTCTTTGTAATTTTCAGAAAATAATGCTCCGTGTAATAAGTATGATCTAATGTAATTCCTTCTGAAAAAAAAAAAACAAAAAAAAAAAAAAACGTCATTACGGCCACCTTGCAAAATGCGATGTGTTAATGAAATAGCTTTATGTTTTTGTATGTTGCCTTTCTCATTGAATCGCTAAAAATCATTTGACATGGTCCGTTTCGGTAATCATTTTTTATACCAAGTGGAGTATTGAGATAAACAACAAGGTATATATCTATCTTCAGAATAAAAATAACTTCAAAATTTATGCGTGCGGAAGGTTAGTTTCAGTGGAACCCTAAAACAAATTCCCTTCTTGAAAAGTCGCGGAATATAGATTCTATCGCAGTATTTACACACACAGTAATATGCCATCACATCTATATTTAAAGGTTATCTATTTTTTTCTCTCCGTCTTTTTGTAAGTATATTGTGATATGTGGGTAAAACATTTTTTTTGTAAGATGAAACAATCAAAGAATGACAAAAATATATTTATACCTCCGATTTCAATAGACACAGACAAAGCATTACAGTATGTGAAAAAAGAAAACTCTTAAACAACAACAAATAAATCACGAATAAAAGAGTAAACAGGGGAACTATGATTCTAGCGAAATGGCAATGATACGCAACTGATATATAAATAATTCTGTAAGTTCAGAATCCTGGTGGGTCAATATGACACAACTCTCGATTTTAAAATTCACATCTGGTCAGGATTATTTTTTCTGTCTCCAGTAGACATGGCCTGGTTAGTGATAATACCCGGAAGTGTATTCTGTGAGTTGAGGACGTCATTTGTTGAATCAATTTTCCGAGTATCTTTAAGGGTTACGTTCTCCGCTGAATTTGTAAACCTCGATGCAATTTTGTCTCCATTATCTGAATCATTCGTTCCGCTTGCGGTCGTATTTTTCATGATGTCAGATTTTTCGAATTTTCTTTTTCCTTGTGCAGTACCTTTAGTTAGAACAGGGTCGTCTTTGTGCAATAGAAGAGTTTGCCATTATACACAAAGTCAATCGTTTGTCCATCTGCAGTGTACGGCGAAAATAAATTCTTATCAAACGGTATTTCTTCATCTTGATCTAAAACTAAAACCATTGGTGGTTCTTTTATCACCATGCTCCAGCAAAGTGATGCACACTTTCTTACATATTATAAAACTCGACTTCACTGCTCTTTCTGTAGTTTTGGTAATGCTTTGACACTTCCTACAATAGGGAGAAATGTTTTTCAAATTTTTCAAATTCGTGCTCTTTCGTTTAAGAAAATTAAGATTCAGTATAATTTTGCACTAATAATGGGTAACTTATATAAGCCTTTTTAAACAGGAAAGACACATACCTTGTAATATACACCATGCAAGCAACTTTATCGTATAGCTAGATCCTTTAATCTCAGTTTCCGCTATATAGATGACGTATTATCTTTAAACAATCCTAATTTCGGGGATTTGATACATCGCATCTACCCAAAAGAACTTGAGATAAAGGATACTACAGACATTGTGAAGTCAGCCTCATATCTTGACCTACACTTAGAAATCAATGGTAAAGGAAAACTATTGACCAAACATTACGACAAACGTGATGACTTTTCATTCAGAATTGTCAACTTTCCTTTCATCTGTGGCAACATCCCTTCGGCTCCTGCGTATGGAGTGTTCATATCACAACTCGTTATGCCAGAGCTTGCCGAAACTACATACACTTTTTGTATTGCGCTTGAACTCTAACAAATAGGCTTCTGGAACAGGGTTATGTTGCTACAAGATTGAAGTCATCTCTACAGAAGTTTTATGGTCGTCATCATGAACTCGTGGATCGTTATGGTGTATCCATCAGCACCATGAAAACTGATGTATTCAACGGGTCATAGTTTTCCTTTCCTCGTTTGTCTACCCCGGACTTGACTCGGCAGGTGTTTGGTAGAAAAGCAGAGCACGCTTACCCTACCGGTGCACCTGGTCCATGCTCCCAGTTTTTAGTGGAGTCCGAATTGCTCATTTACTTTTGTTACTTTGTTTGTATGATTTTAGTTACGTTATGTTCTTTGTTGTGTATGTCTGTTTTCCATGCCTGGTCTTTGTCCCTGGATTAAATTCTTTTGATTACCACTATAACCTTGGTTCCCTTGATTTTCACCTTGCATTTTAGTGTAAATGTGTAACATAAAGCGTGTATTGAGAGTATTTATACATACCAACTCACCTATAGTAGCTACGACTAAAAGCTGTCATCAGAAATGTAAAATCGTCTCACAAGCTACCACCGGTATTATTTTACAGCAATAAACAGTTTTTACTAAGCTTTTGAAAAAAAATAAGAATCAGAAAAGACATTTTAGCAATGGATTATATGGTGTAACAGAAAAAAGTACTTGCCGTAGGAGGAATATCTAGAAACGAACCCCTACCTGTAAATCAAAACAATGAAATAATATACCTGACATGAGGTTATTCACTAGATCTATTTATGAACAAATTTTAAAAGAATATTAATAGAACATGACAAGCAGTTTAAGACTGGATATCCTTCATCATTTTCTGAGAGAACACAAAAGTTTGCCGTTCCCGGCTAATAGTAAATAATCTATGTGAAAACTGTCACTTGTTTAAAATATTCACCTTATACATTTTGACTTGTTTGCTTGATTTCATTTATTTTGACAAAATTTCTATACATCGTTTACAACAATAAATTATCAGGTTATTTTAAACTTACAATTTAAGGTGTTGGCCTGATTCGTAGAGGTGGTTTATACAATAAACCAATTGTAAAGAGCCATAAATTATTTTAATGTTTTTACAGTACAGTTTCATCAAAAATATCTTTTGTTATAATGCTTGTTTTGTCTCATCGGTTTCTTAAAATCTGTCCCATTTCCAAATTCTATCACACTATCAATAAAAATAAAGATAACAGAAAAACCACCCTATCTACAAGGTAAAGAAAGCAACCTTTGTGAATGGGATATCTTGGTTACAATCGCTTTACAATTTGAGACTATATCACCTCGTGATAGCGAATGGTTCCAGAAAGTCTAATGTATTACTTCATTTGCAGGGACATACCTTTTCAGTATTCTAGAGTGTTATTTATTCATTTTTTTGGTTGTCCATATCGGATTTTGTTTCAATTGTTCATGCCTTATATTTCTCTTTATATCCAGTATTCAATTTGTCTTATGAAACAAAAAATAGTAATAAATATTGTTTGTCCATTTGTACTTGACGACTTACGACAGCTGACAGACAAATGTATATTTAGTTCTGGTTATATTGGTTTCAAAGTCCGATTTTCTTGTAGTATCTTTCATTGTTGAGATAACTACAAACTCTTTCTATCTCTGTTGGATCACGGAATTCGGCGATACGTTTTTACTGTTCCTTTCTCAGACACACACTCTTAATGTTGCCATCAAACTGTTTGCATTGAATATATTCTACAATTTACCAGCTACCACAACTAAGTCTTCAGTTGGTATAACTCCTCTTTGGTAGACACTTGTTATGTGGACATGTATTTAGTTAGTCATCTGTCTGATGCAACTGTAGATTAAGAAAAAATAGTCTCTTGCAATATGTAGTTAGTGATCCAGCCACTATCGTCACTACAATATCTGAACCTTAGTGACTAATTGTTTAAGCCCTTAGATGAATCGCTGTTTAAGCGAGTTTTTCTAGAAAACCAGAGGACGTTTACCCTACCGTTACACCTGGTCCATGCTCCCAGTTTTTAGTGGAGTCCGGGTTGCTCATATACTTTTGTTACTTTGTATGTAATAATTTAATAATTTTATATTCTTTGTTGTGTTTGTCAGTTTTCCATGTCTGGTCTTTGCCCCTAGATTACATTCTTTTGATTTTCGCTAGAATCTTGGTTCCCTTGATTACTCTTTTACACATAATGTATGCAGTTACTGAAACTCACCATTGTATACTCCATGTAGAAAAATCAACATACATATGAAAAAACATTATTTAGTGGAGTGGGTCAAATGGCCATACTTCTATATAGTACTAAAACCACACTGAACCTTGATCTATTTAACAAAAATCAAAGAGTCAAGCAACGAACATTTAAACTTTTGAACGTCAACACAGTCTCCAATGATTGGCAAAACCCATACAATAAAGCAAGATGTAAAAGCCCCCAAAATAAACGAAGTGAAATTATTGCATTTTGTGTGTATATGATTTGAGTGTATGCTTTTCAAAAGTATTCAAAATAATGCTGATAATCTGTACTTTAAGATCACATTTGTTATTTACTACGAAAGTGTATGAATTTAGTTTCAATATGCGCATAATTTGCCGCCATGCTGTCAATTCACAGACAAGGTAAAATGTGGATTTTAAGTTTTATTTATTCAATTAAATTTTGTGAAAAATTCTACGAGATCCTAGTACCCATTCAAATCTGCTATTACTTCTTAACAATCAAACTTTAGAATGGAACGTCAGCGAGATCCTAAATATGTATATGCCCGGAAACACGAATAGTCCAAAATCGTTCTGTCCGAAGTGACGTTTTTCGGAAAGGACATATGTAGTTAGGAATGGTTTGTTTAGACTTTTGGTGCAGACGCACTGTATGTAAAAGAAGTGTCGCACATTTCTGTTTGTTGAGACATCAGTGATGTAGCGACATAGTAGTACATTATCAACAAAATGAAATATTATTTGAGTACAGAAATGCTCTGTTACAAGACATTGTACTTTCGAAAATCGTAGTCATATGGATGTACTTTCAGCTTCAATTCAAACATGTGGGGTAGTTTAAAGGCCACCAATAGGGCTAATATTTTTGCCTTAATATCTTGTTGAGAATGCTTCAGATTATAGAATCTTAGTACTCTTTTATAAAATAGTTTTCCACAAAAAGAATTGTCCGTTACAAAAGATTAGTACCTATAGCTACTTTTTCATCAAAAATAAAAAATATGTGGTTCTTGCTAGAATGAAACCGTTTATATATTTTTATTACATAGTGTGAGCAGCTACTAAAGGGGAGACAATTGTACCATTATAATATTATTTTGTACTATCATTGCATGTCATTTTACAATGTTAAGTAAATAACAAATAAAGATCTTGTTTTCTTATTATGGGCACCATACATATCATTAATATATTAACAATGTGAAAACGCTTCCTTGTTTTAATTAGACATATATAACAAATGCAAGCCTGTTGTATAAAAACGGTCGAAAACTAAATTAGATTCAGACGAAATTGAAATGATTGACCAAACGACGCATTAACCTAAACATTCAGCAAATAGTTCACAAAAATGTAAAAATTTAAGGCAATAAATTTGTCGTAATTAAGACACATACTACTACATCAGATCATTTAAACTGGAGGCTATCAGGGGGTTGAATAACTCACTAATCGCTGTATCCTAAACAAAGGCATTGTACTGTTTGTTGCCTGATCAGTTTAATCGGTAACTTTTAAAGCAAACAAATTAGGAGGTGTAGCATTTCGCCAATGCAGGTCTTAATGAAATGTATTTCAATATAATTTTATTTAAGATTTATCTCATGTTCATTATAAAGGTGCTTTAATAGAAATTCATCAATGTTATGAATAAGAGTATTAAATGTCAGATTTAACAGACTTAAAAGAGGAAATCTGTAAATAGAGATTTACGATCGTTGTTAATATCTTTAAAGTTGAATTCAACAATTCGACAAATTTTTATTGTCACCGGAAAAAGGGAGGGATGGGCAGGGTCGGGCAATTTAGCCACCTGTGGCGGAGCGCAAAGGTTCCTACTCCTATCGAATACCACAGCAGGGTTCATTAACGTGCAAGGAACGTGACATCTTTCCCAAAACGGTGCACCACTAAAATACACAAACTATGAGTTCCGCGTGAATGCATCCTCTTTTAAAAAAACAGTTCCTATTCCCATGTTTAAGATATTTTCATTGCTTTGTTAATTCGTCACGATGTTTCAATAACCTTTAATTTATTTTCTTTTTGAAGCCTTCCTTGCTCTTGTAATCATTCATCTATCAAAGTAGAGTCTTCTTTGTTCTGAGGCTTGAACTGGTTTGTGGAATTGTCAGTTTGTATGATATCTTCATCTTTAAATGCTTTTTGCAAGTATCTATATTCCTTGCATTCGTCTTTTTAACGAAATCTTCTACGTCCTTTCGAGTTTCACCATTGAACTTTCAAAAGCCGATTCAAACGTCTTTGATCATGTGATCCATATTAAGTGCCTAATACATAATGCCCTTGTATTAAACTCGGGATGTTTCCTAAAGTGCCGATCTATATACTTTATGATACCGATTTGTCTATCGCTGACAGATAAACGTTAATTCAAATATTGGACATAGGGAATAAGGGATGAAGTAATCAAGGGAACCAAGATTTCAGCTGAAACCAAAAGAATGTTATCCAGGGCCGAAGACATGGAAAACAAACAAACACGACAAAGAACATAAATAAACCAAAATAATACATGTAAGTAACAAAAGCAATTGAGCATCTCGCACTCCGCTAAAAACTGGACGTATGGACCAATTGCACCGGTACGGTAAGTATCCCGTGGTTTGGCCTACCCACGAAAACGAAGAAAATTGGAACCCCACGAGCAATGGTACTTTCACTGTAATCGATTTTATAATTCATTATTTTGATGTACATTTTATACATAATTAATACAAAGATGTTAAGTACTTATTTTAATTATGAAAAGTTACCTTCAGTTATAATCAGCCATACAACATACATATTTAATCCTGCCACATACTTGATGTGCCTGTCCCAATTCAGCAACCTGTATTCCAGTGATTGTTTTTATGTTCATTGTTAATCTTTTTTTTTTCGTTTTTCTGTATCGTCTATCGTCTTTCATGAATAAATTTACGTCATTCATTTTGGGGCTTTTTACAGCTTGCTTTAAGGTATGGTTTTGTCCATCATTGAAGACTGTAAGTTTAATTGTTCTTTGCTTTACTTTTGGTGGATGACTGGCTCATGAACAAGCATACAATATCTCCTATTTTTATTATTTTCTTCATTTTTATGAAAAAAACAACATATTTAAGCGATTTCGAACATTATTAGCAAAATCAGTCTTTTTTATGAGAAGTCACTTTCACTATACTTTTGTTATAGTTAAGATAATTATTACTGTTGTCAAGATTCGCCGAAGTCAGCGATATTCCAAAATGTATTAGTAGGAGATGAGTCAATTTACTTGAGGTGAAATGTAAAAAACGGATAATATAACTATTAATTCGTACAGGTTTGTCAAATTTCGGTGGGGGCCCATTCTAAACTATCCATAACTAATTTATGAGCCAATTAAAGCAATACATAAAACTTCTTGATTTCTTAAGGTTTATTCACACATGTTGAAACCTAAAAAGTGTGTTTTCATTAAAACGATCGGAACAAGAAAGAACAAAAAGAACAAAACACAAAAAACAAACAAACAAACAACCAAACAAAACATAATCAAACACTTCTTTAAGAAATAAATACATTCTTTTGCATTTTTTAAAATTGATAGTTTTGTAAGTGACATACCAATTTAGACGAAAAAAAATTATAGTGATTTAAATATACCACCCGTTAAAATGTCTTTCGTTTTGCTTGACATAATGTAATACTTACGCAGTTTTGTGAACTTACGTTAATGAACTGTTGAACTGTTGAATGTATTTGGTTAACATAACTTTTCTACAGGCACATTCTGTTGTGAAAGAGTAATCAAGGGAACCAAGATAATTATTTCGACGAGTTTACCTGTAGTACCAACAATGAGATGTATCAGGCTTTCGTAAGACACAAATACGGAAGTCGTTTCTAGGATTCTTTAATTATTTATTGAATGCTAAATTTAAACACCAACTATAAAGAAACAAAAAAATATATAAATATAAGCATGTATTCATATATTATCATAATACATAGACATTGGGTATAAATTATATCAAATTAATAACTTTGAAAATGAAATATGAAATCATTTCAGTTACAACAAATACTTGTAAATTCTAATGGAAATTTACAGATCTTCTGATATTACAATTATACATGTTATACGAAATTCATTTAAAACAATAAGATAAGGAATAATATAAAACATATCGTACCATCAGTGTGACGAAGTAAATTAGCGTAATATATGCGTCATGGATTTACATCATCTCTAAATACACAGATCCAATATAATTCTATATAAAATAAATCCTATGTCTTACTGCTAAACAAAACAAGCATTTACAGAATAAACAATTCAGACTAAATAAACATTAACACTTTATATTCAGTAGCAATATTTATATAAAATACTATATAAGAACTTTAGCCATTACTATTGAAATACATAAAGCATTTATCTTGCTAAATTAAAATCAAGAAATTACTTTACAATAAAGTTACAAAAGTTACAAAATTTTAAAATAAATACTTACAATCACAGTAACAGTATATTTCAGAAAATAGTAGTTTATCAAACAGATCCAAAAAAGGCACTGATACAAGTTTTAAAAATACAGTTTATAAAGCAAATACAAAAACCAGATAGAACTAGATATTTGACATAAGACTACTCAAAATGTCTTAATATTAAAATTAGAAAAAAACTGACCATGACTATATATGGTTATAACCTTGAGGTTATAAAAATAGCCAAAAAGTATTCCCAAATAGTGATAAACAGAAGACAGGTTCTAATTAGAATAACACTAAACATACAAAGTGAAAAATAAGGATGAAAACACCTCAATAACTCAGTCAACTACAACCAAGTTTACTTGCAATTAAATGTAGTATTAATTATCTATGTGATATAAAATAATAAAGTAATTAGATTGCTGAAATAAAGATAAGAATGATTAATTTACAAATCATATAAAATAATCATAATCATTCTGAAATATGATAAAACAATTAATTGTCACGAAAAGAACACATATGTATGAAAAATACATGTACATGTATGTACATATAGAGACTGTAAATTTAAAGTTTAGTTAATAATCTGAAATGGAATTGTACATTTCAAATGCAAATAAATATTTATTAAATCAAATTTAATAAAAACAACATATAAAATCTCATACGGACACAGAGACAAAAGTATTGGTCAAAATTTTATTTACTTACTATGATACCTTCAAGCATTCTGAATGTTAGTATGTGCTAAAGTTTTCTGTAAACAATTGAAATGACAATCACCCAGTCATGTTGATAGGTGTCCCACACGGGCCAGACCAGATTGTCAAACATAAATCATTTCATCATCCAGCGGTGTTGTTCTTTGACACAGCCTAGCCGCTCTCGCTCTCTTTCTCACACAGCCTTTGATAATTGGAAGGTGTAACATCTGGGCTTTATTTTGGAGCCATGACTGGGATTCCCTTGTTTTCATTTTTCTGTTTTTTTCGATTTCTTGATCAGGTTTTTCGTCTGTCTTTTTTAAGTGGTTATTATGAAGTTTGCACAAATTTCAATCGTTTTCTTTGTAATTCCTCAATCGTTTGTTGCATTTCTGTTTGCTCTGTCCTAGAGATTTCGATAAGTTTTTTAGCATCCTCGTCAATGGTTTCCCACCTTTGTGAAACTTTGTCAAATAGTTCGTCCTGCTCAAAACTAGGATAACGTCTTGGTTACAGAATGCTAGGTAAACCGGTCAATACAGATGTCATATTGAGTGCCATATTGTAGCCTCTGTTTGTTAATAATCTCGTGATTTATAATCGGTGTAAACTTTGACAAATCTAAATACAACAAAATGAGAAAAAAAAAAAAAACAACTATAAAAGAAAAATAGAGTGATCTAACGACGGCGATACACTTCAATTAATCTAAATGAATAATACGGTAGTCCATAAATAAAAGTACAAAAAACATAAGTGTATAAAGGGCTTGTCATCAAACTATAAGGAAGATCAATGGCCGAAATCATTCATGGAATGTAAAAACGTTTTGATTGCTTCGATTAATAAAAGTGACAGCATTTCGTTTAATGTTTGGTGCCGTTTCTTTCGTCCGAAACATTTGAGCATATTTCCTTTTAACACAATATTGCTTTGCTATATTCTCGTCGTTCTTAAGAATTTATTAGTTTTACACGTGACTGGTTTATAATACAAGGAATTTGGGTTTTATTTCATTTTTGTTTTGCTTAATTCATGAAGAAACCATATAATGTGAGAGATTGACGACATCGCCAAAATTGATGATAAAAGCTCAACTGTAAATACAGCTCACATAAGGATATCTCAGCTTAACTACACATTTAGTTAAAACATCTTCACTCTTAAAATCCGTATGACCCAAAACTTGTTAATTTTTAAAGGTACAATGATCTCTCCGTGATGAAATAAAATCATATACAACACAATGTATCTGAATAAAAGGCGTTAGATTGCACATTACCTTTTAAAGTTTCACTGCAAATCATCACTTTATTTTTTGATAATAAAAATAAATCAGGAACACATTTCAATGTCATGTCCGTCTTTCATTTATCTGCAATACTAGAGAAATCCAAATTTGATTCAGATCAAAAGTGGAATTTATATTGGCAACTACACAATGTATTGCACATTCCTCAAAAGAATAATAAAAATCCATCAAGCAATAGAATACAAAGTGTTCAGAAAAAATCCCAAAAATGACTGCGGTCATGTGTGTATTAAAAAAGCATGTAACGCCACGTTTTCTTTCGGGCAGATGTAGCCTAAATAAAAAAACCGCTTGTTTCTAAAAAGCTGACCAAATGAGACTTTCGCTTCAAACATAATAATGAGGGTAACTAAAGTGTAGATAAGGAATGAAGAATAAGATCATATTAATAAACCTACCTTCGGAGGATAATGTATCCTATAGAAGGAAGTGATATTTTATAGCTACCACGTGATCATGCCTACTGAATTTTGTAAAACATATAAATGACAATGATACAGAAATATGTGAAAAAAAAAACCACTTACTTTACTGACTAACCGCATTAAAAAAAAATATAAATGGACCACATCATAACTCAACATTATTTTGAGTCCAACACGTTTTTATCAGGCAACAACGGTTAGCTTATAACTTATTTCAGTATAAGCAATACCATTTATATTTGTATACTTTTAAAGATTAGGAACATCTACTCTATCGTTAGCCATTATAGTTTTGGCGGTAAAAATACGATGTAATAACTAGGATAGTCGAGCGGTAAGTATATTACATATCATTATACAATGCAGGCTTTAAACATCCTTAGATAAGATTGGAATTTGACTATCATCGTGAAATACAAATGTTACCCTTATACCATTTAGACAGAACGATTCTCTTAAAATCATGTATGTCTGGTACAATAAAGTCCGTCCAATACAAAATCTCAATAATAAACAAAAAGATACGTAAGCATATAATAACGTGCTTTATTTAAGCCTTATACAAGAAAAAAATTATTTATTAAAATGCATACCTCTAATTTGTGTTTATTCAATTGTATCAAGTATTTTTTCTGATAATTTATTGAGTCATTCTTCAATTTCCCTCAACTCATCTTGTTAATTTTAAACATTGTAGGACTTCTTTTACGTTTTTAACGTTTCATTTCCTTTTGTTAATCTTAACCCTTTTACTACTTCTGGAGTTTGCTGCTATGATCGCTGAATTCAGTTTTTGTATTTTGCTTTCCCTGTGCAATACCTTTTGCCATTACAGGACCATCTTTATGCAGCAACAGAGCTGGCCATATGACAAAATCAATAGTATTTCCATCTGACGTGTACGGAGAAAAAATGTTCTTATCAAACGGAGTTCCTTCTTTGTCTAAAACTAAAACCATCGGTGGATCTTTAATCACCATACTCCAGCAAAGCTCTGAACATTTCTTTATGTAAGCGATTCTACGACTTTTAACATTGCTCATTTTGTAGTTTTCGAAATACTTGAATACTTCCTAAAATGCAATAAAGACACTTGGTTAAGATACCAAAACCTCCTTTTTTTTGATAATATCTGAAAATAGATTAGAGTACCAGCATTATTCGTGTATAACTCTAAAGTAAAACATGCTGAATTTTCTTGCTGTACAACAGACAGTCAAAACAACACAAGTTTTTGAGACGTAAATGCAAACCCTAAAAATGAGAGAGAATTAACTATTCAGGATTATGTACACACACACTAAAACAAAAAAAAAACCAAAAAACAAAAAGAAAAAAAAAAGTATAACAAAACAAAACAAAACAAAAACAAAAAATGACTACGTCATTGTTCAGAAAGTAGTTCTTATTATGTAGTTTATACTTTTCATTAAGTACAATTCTACAATACTTTATACAACACCAGTTACCTGAGTAACATAATCGTTCAGATGCCTTATATGCTTTCTTTTCTCATGAATAATCTGTACCATTTCTTCAATACAGGTCTGAATTGAACTTTTGTCAACATCATCTTGTATAAGATCAATCTCAGGTTCATTTGACAGGTGCTTAAATTGTAATAGATAAATGTTACGATTAAGAGTATCATGTACCAGATTTTAACAAAAATGAACGACTTTCAATTAAGGAAAATGATCTGGTCATTTAAATATGAACTTTTATTTAAAATATACTACACTCTTTATATTTATATAATTTAATATCTTTAAGATGGAAAGCTTTTCTTTCAATATGTTAACACTTTTATATTTTTATTCTCATTTCCTAAACACCCCGATTGAAAGTGCCACGGTTTGGAATCAGAAAAATAAAATTTCTAAGCAAAACATGAATTCACAAATCTGATCTTGATTGATTGATTGATTGTTGGGGTTTAACGACCGAGCAGCAATATTTCAGCTATATTCAGTCGATGATAAAATAACATGAAATGATGATAATGAAATGAAAAAAGGGACAGAACACAAGGATAATAGGGTTGACAAATTTTGATTGCACAAAATAAAAGGGAGGGGTGGGTAGGTTCGGGCAATTTAGCCTCCTGTGGCGGAGCGCAAAGGTTCCAACTCCTACCAGCAGGGTTCTTTAACGTGCGAGGAACGTGGCATCTTTCCCAACACGGTGCACCACTATGGTTTGCGGTCAGATTTTCCGTATTATAGCCTGGCAAACCCAGCATGTAACACGCCAGGGGTACCCCATTCCACCACCTGGGACACAAATCCCAGTTGCTCTGTGGGCAGAGTGCCTAGCCCCCGGCTATGTTACTGAGCACTATTTAGTCGCCTTTAGCTTAGCACTGCTGCAGGCCTATTCTTTTGACACCAGGCACTGAACGGGTACAAATCTGATCTTGAAAAATATAATTAAACCAACATTCTAACAGTCTAAATTCTCAGAAAGTGAAATTGTGAACAAACACAACATATCAGTTAACTGCTAGTAGTCCTTAGTTTGTACATTTGTGTAATTTACTCAGGTTCTTTATTTTCGTTGTAACAAGGGACTCAGACTTTTTTGAAGTAGATTTAATGTGTGATTAATTGTGTAATATATTTTCCACAGTGGCCAGATTTTAAAGGAGAGAGTTTTAATCACGCCAAAGTTAGGAATTTCTGGCCTCTGTATGTTTCATGTTTCGTTTTCATCCAGTTTGGGTTGTTCTCGTCGTTCACGAGCCATTGTTTTTTCCTTTTCTGTACACTCGTTATGTTGCTAACGGTCACCTTAATAAGAAAAAAAATTCTGTAGTTTTTCAATTGACACTGTCAATCTTAAGTGATAAATCCGATCATGTTGCTGAACCTATAAGCAACGCCCTTAATTATAGTAACAAAGCTCTGTCCAAATCAGTGTTATTTCAGCTACTTGGGTAACTCAATAGAGCAGCTCGACTATTAAGGAACGGAAAGAAAATAACAATGGAAAAATTCATGTCATCGCGATTGGCATGAAGTTGAAAAAATGGTTTAAAATTCTTCGGGATCTAGTAAGGCATGATAATTACTTACTCAGCTATTCTAAGGGATAACAAAATGTTCTAAATGAGTATATTACTACTTTCCCAAACACTATTACCGTATCTATTTCCCTAATAACATGGTCATGCTGATTTTGTAGAAGAAAAACTGCTTCCTCAACGTGTTTTGTAATATCGACCATCTGTTTCTTCTCTATCTCAAGACATATACTGTAGCATTTCTAGAAAAAAAAAAAAAAAAAAAAAAAAAATGGTGTTAATTTTGTGAAACAACACTGAATAATGACAATGTCCATTGTATTGAATATACGATATATTCTGGATATTGTTTTATAGGAAAACAATTTCATGGATTTACAAAAATGTTTTATACCAACTAACATTCAAACTAACAATTAAAAGATAAAAGAATTTTAATAACCCCCTTCGCTCACCTTTGATTTATGTTTCCCTACTGTGAATGTCATACACAATAAGTTTGACAAGGAAAAGTGGTTTGAAACAGCCATTTTGGGTTTTAGAAATATATAGAAAGCTAGACCTTATGTAAAATATATTTGCTTTAATAACCCCTTACTGTCAGGATGCTTCCGAGCTCTTTTTCAGCTTTAAAATCCTCAGTTTTCAATGTTTTCTTCAGTTCATCGTAAGCTTCAGTCCACTCTTCAGTATATACACTTGACCATTTATCTGCCAGTTGTGTTGGCCTGTTAACTTCGCTGAGATCAGTTATATTACTGTTGCCTTTAGTCATCTGAATACCAGCAAACTTACTCAGTCTAGATTATAATTACATTATAATTACATTAATAAAATATCAATTATGTATACAGTGGAAACTGTCTAAACCGAACCTTGTAAAACTTGAACACCGTTTACACTTTTTACAATATATAGTATCAGTATGAATGTATTTTGAACCTTTGTAAATCGAACCATTTTGAAATGTAAAGGGATTTGGCTAAGTTTCACTGTATAACAAAATCAACAAAAATAAGTAATTGTTCTTTGACCTTTTAGGTTCGAATTCATTCATTGGTTATTTACCTCAGTGAATATGTCTTTTACACATACCCTTGTGTACATCACCACATTGAATTTTTCGACTCCGTTTAATTTTTTATTGAATTAGTTTAACTGTTTGATCTAAGATTAATAGGATAATTAATATAAATATCAGATTTAACAAGTAGGCGAGAATTGTTCCGCGCACGAAATAAATCTTCAAGCGTATGATAATATTTTGATTATTTTATAAAATTCCATTTATTATCCTTTTTATTATATAGTTTTTCTCCATAATTTATCACTGTAATAAACATGAATTTTAAATTCTGTGATCGACGGATTGAGTTTCGAGTTGCGATGTTTGGCGAGAGAAAGTCTGAATGTGAAACTACCGATTTTTTTTTCGCAATAAGGTTCTCGATATTTTTTTTTACATAAGAAACATATTATAAAACACTGCTGTCTATGTAATAAGAGTTAATATATTATTGTGAATTATTCCTCGTCAATCATCCAAACTTTTAAGACGTATCGTCTTAAACTGAAATGTGTAAACAATAACTACAGCAACTATTACATGTATTATTACCGGATTAATGCGTTTTCTTTCTCCTTAGATAGTTCTTCATTTTCACGTTGGAGATCTTTGCACTGTTTCCATAAATTTTCATTGTAAAGTAAACAATCATCAAGTAACATAAAAGTGTCTTTGTTTTGGGTTCTCTTTTGAATTGTGGAATCTATAGTGTTGATAATAACAGGTTCATCTTTACGAGATTTGAGTACAGACTCAAAAGTCTCAATAGAAGTTCTGAGTTGCTGATTCAAAATTCTTTCAGAATTAAGTTCTTGTTTTAAATGTTCATGGCTTTTTAAAGTTTCTGTAAACATATGTATAAAATTTTCGACTTCCTGTCGAGTTTCGTTGTCAAGTTCTTTCAACTTTTCAGAAAACGATCAAAACATGTACGATCGACAGAATGATGTGATGGGACTGAGACGAACTGCTTCCAATCCGGAAAACTGAAGAAATTTCCCATGATGTTTACCAATCAATCGAAAGATGTTTAATTGCCTACCAACAGATAAAATATTGAAAGTTTTTGGTTTATAATAATACAAAACAAAACAGAAAAGGTAAAATATTAATTGGATAAAAAAAGTATTTGAACAAAGCAAAACACAAAATTAGACAATAAATAAATAAATATACATAATAAAACATTGAATAGTGAAAAATGAACCCAATACATTATATACATTTGCAATAAAAATCACATTATGAATGGTACGTTTGTTTTTGTGTTGAAAACTTTATGACTACTCAAGTGGACAAATAACCACTTAGCAGATCAAAATATTGAAAAGAGTTGGTTGTTGTAAAGAAAGATCTTACATCTTATGACTGATAATATCTGAAATTGTTATTGTTTGCACAATTTCGTACAACATTAAAAATAAATCCTAACATTTCTCATTTCCTTACGTATTGGAGATATAAACCTAAAGCATTGACATTTTGCTTTGTCGTGGATCCGAGGTAGGTTGAAATTAATGTTCGAAAATGTCGTTGATTTCGTGCAGAATTTAGGTGGTAAAATGAGGAAATTATAGCCTGCAACCCCGTACAGCACTACATACCTGATGAGGAACTGCGAGGACAGGGAAGTTATATAAATATTATACACATATCATATGATAGGTGGCGAGATAACTATTTAGATAATCTATTATAAGTCGATACGATGTAGAATACGCCGTGAAAGTTTAAAAACTTGATGTTAAAGTATTGTAATGTGCTTTACAGGGGTTTTATCAGGTACACCTATGAATAGTATGGCATTGGTTGCAAAAACTTTACAATTTTCATATGAATACAATATTTTTCCTTCAATTGCGATAATTTTGTATTTATATACAATAGTATTCATTCAGTTGGTATAACTTTTAGTTTGAATGCAATGTTTTTCATTCAATTGGTACACAATGTAATTTTGTTTTTGAATGAATTTTTTTTCAGTTGGTATAATTTTGAATTTGAATGCAATAGTTTTAGTTAAAGGTATATCATATTGCACAAGCATTTTGGGTACCGGTACAGGTTTAGAAAATGTATCGAACACATTGTTATATATATTGCTTCCCATTTTTGTTCCCTTGAATTAATCACCCAAGGATGATTTAGTAGTTCGAAAAGATAAAACCGAGGAAGTCCAGATTTTAACCATAATGAGACATTAACATGAAGGGCGCTGCATTGCAAAAACGGAAGTTAAAAAAATGGTTTGCAGACATGTTTCAGCTTTCTGACAAAGACTTGTTACTATATTCTTGCTAATCGATGATTACATTTTGTATTCCTATCCAATAATGAATATTCCACCTTCAATTAGAAAATTCTTTAGATAAACCATTTCCCGCACTGTTAACCCTTATTTGTTTTAATTATATGTTAGAGCAATAACCGTTTTACTTACTTTTACTTATTTAATGACTTATATTGAAATCTTTTAATAGCACAAGTGACAAATTTAAAATACAAAGTAAAAAAGTAGATATTTGAAATTACAATAAAATTTCAGTCTTTAATTCATTTTCTACTTTGTAACTTGTATAAATTAACCAATAAAACATTCGAATAGTATTTTATTCATTAAAGATTAACACTTGAATATTTCCTCAATTTTCTATCTTCAGCTGTGCAAAATTCTGTTGTCCTTTTCACAAAAAATCGTAAGTGTAAAATTAATCGTAAGTTAGGACGTCATGGTAAATCAAAGAGTAATCAAGGGAACCAAGGTTATAGCGTCATCACGTTTTTGTCAAGTTTGGTCAATATTTTTCCTTTCCCATCGATTTCTAGTTGTAGGTCAAGATATGAGACAATGACAATAGAGTTACAAAGGTAGACGCAATTCAACTTTGAAATACAGTAACAGTTGTTACACCAGTGATAAAAAAAACGCATTATATTTATCTTATAAACTAACTTGTGTACTCAAGAAATAACATTTGTAAAATCTCTGGTAAATATGAATGTCAAAGGAGCACGATTTGTCATATTCCAATTAAAAAAGGAATAACTTGTAAATTATACCTTTGTATTGCTAGTGCAAGTGGGTCAAGTTGCTGATGGAGACAACATGTGAAGTCGCTTGCATGTTTTTTTTTTATCTTCGTCATTTGTTCCTTTGCTCTCGCTTCACAGAGTCGGTAACATCCCTACATCGTTAAAAATATACCAATCTGAGCTGTTAATGATATCTAAAATCGCCTGATCACAGAAGATCACTTAGTGAAAACTGACACATGTGCGGTGTACATGTGTAATTATTTGAAGTTATTGTAGGCATCAACTCAAAATACATAGAGAGAAAAAAAATACAAGAATATAATCAAATTGACGACAGGAAAATAGACACACACAACAACGAACGTGAAAAAAAAAAACACAATCATAGAAACAAAAGTAAATGAGTAACCCAGAGTACACAATAACTGGAACCAGTTATACCGGTAGGGGTAAGCTTCGTTTGCTTTTATAGAAACTTCCGTCGAGCTCCTTTTAAAATGTCACGAAAGAGGAAAGAAAAACTATGAAATGGTGAGCAAATTAATTCTCATGATGCAGATTGTTACACCACAACGATCCGAGAGTCCACGATGACGAAACTATTTTTTGTATGACTTTAATCTTGTAGCAACATCGTGTGGACTTAAATGATCTTAAGAAATGTTCGCAGTTTATGAATTTTGCATGACACTTACATTGCTGCTCTTTCGATTAAAGAAGTAAAAAAATCCAAAAATATGAAGGTAGTTGCTTTTTTCGGAAATGCATACTTTATATCGGTCAATCAGGTCATGCTCACAACAGTAGAACTTTTGAAATGTATAAATGGGTGACATATCCTTGTCCAACGAACTTTTGATTAGGTCGTTGAGCTTCATCTAGAATATCGGTGTACTAGTCAGGGATAGGTATCAGTTCTGAGACGAAGGGAAATCCACACGCTAGATAATCGGGGATATCACAGCATAGCAAGTACATTTAATTGATTGATTGTTGGGGTTTAACGTCCGATTGATTGATTTGGAGTTTAACACCTGGGCAGCAATATCTTAGCTATATTCAGGCGATGATCATGAAAGGGATGATAAAATGAACATGAAATGATGATGATGAAATGATAAAAAAAAGATGGGGCACAAGGATAATAGGGTCGACAAATTTTAATTGCCACACGATAAAAGGGAGGGATGGCCAGGCTCGGCAATTTAGCCTCCTGTGGCTGAGCATTAA
This sequence comes from Perna viridis, assembly GCA_037379345.1. Lineage (NCBI taxonomy): Eukaryota > Metazoa > Mollusca > Bivalvia > Mytilida > Mytilidae > Perna > Perna viridis. The sequence goes on from CM074520.1 coordinate 5,778,352, forward strand.
AGGTTCCTAATCCTGTCGAATACCACAGCAGGGTTCTTTAACGTGCGAGGAACGTGGCATCTTTCCCCACACGGTGCAACACTATGGTTTGCGGTCAGGTTTTCCGTATTATAGCCTGATAGCCCCAACATGTAACACGCCAGGGGTACCCCATTCTACCACCTGGGGCACACATTCCAGTTGCTCTGTGGGCAGAGCGTCTAGCCCCCGGCTAGGTTTCTGAGCATTATTTTTCGCCTTTTACGACAAGCTTGGCGCTACTGCAGGCCTATTCTTTTAACACCCGGACCTGCACGGGGTTAAATACATTTGACAATAGAGCAATCGAAGGCCCTTGCTTGTCTTAGATTTAGGTTAAACGTTTTCCTTTTTTAGAGATTAAAGTCATAAAGTTGATGAAGTTTGATTCTTAGAAAAGGGAAGATGTACAATTGATGCCAATCGAGATATGTCTTTTGTTATTTAAAACACTAATCGAAAATTGTTTGATAAAATTGCCAATCATAAAGTTCATTATATTAATTACCTGTTTATGAATGTTGGGTTCTATATTATTTGTCACAAAGAATAACTATATATTTGTGAAGAATAATCATATAATACATGTATTTTCTATGTATTTTTACATTTTATTACGTTTCATCGTGTGACAGTATAACATAGGAAAGTAAACTTAGAATTTATTAGAGATTTCATGTATAATCACAGTGATAATTAGGTTACACACATCATACAAAAATTACACTTTAAATTACCATGGCCATATAGGGTGTAATTGCCCTGTCACTATTCATGCTTACCAAAATCACGTATTTACATCTATTTTATTTATGAAAAAATGTATACTTATTTCAGCATAATAAGTGTTGAAGAACTGCATTAACAACAAATTCCTCATTAAATATGAAACTCAAAATGTAAACATACACATATACATGTATATTCCAGCTACAACTTAAAAAAATAATTTTATATATTTAATACTTTAATCAAATTTTAACTGTGGTAAACATGGAAGTCATCTATCGTAAGTTTTAATCTGTTAAAGCGGTTTTCATGCACAACAAATTATCAGTAAGGGGAAAACCTCGTATGTCTTCCGAATACGGTAGCTCAAAACACACAACTAATGCGAGGTTAGCCCAGGTTAACAATAAAATGACCAATGGGAATATTGTTCTGATATTTTTATCAATAAATTTCCTTTTAAATGCAGGTCAAGATATTAAGCTGACACTTTTACCTCCAGTTCTTTGGGGTAGATGCGAGGTACAAAATCCCCGAAACTAGGAATTTTATTAACAATAATACGTCATCTATATAGCAGAAATTGAGATCAAAGGATTTGGCTCAACGATGTTCCTTTATTTCAGATAAGATGATTTCAAAGTAGAGGAGCACAATTTTCCCATAAGAAAGCCGACCGTTCACCACAATAAACATATATGTTGTCGTACGAAAATTCTAGTACGTCGTAAAGAACTTGGAATTTTGATTATGAGGATATCCGAAACACACAAAATTAGATAGAATGTAAAAAGCAACATAAAACATATGCAGTTATCTGTCGCCTGAATTTCACCTTGAACTTGATACCACAGAGAAATAATTCATTCAATAAAAATCAACATCGTGCCAAAACTTTACTTGAAGATTTCAAAAATAATTGCCCTGTGCAGGTCTGGATGTCAAAAGAATAAGCCTGCAGCAGCGCTAAGCTTGTCATAAAGGCGACTGAATAGTGCTCTGAACTCTAGCCGGAAGCTACGGCGCTCTGTCCACAAAGCAACTGGGTTGTGTGCCCGAAGTAGTAGAATGGGGTACCCCTGGCGTGTTACATGCTGGGGTTGTCATGCTATAAATCGGAAAACTGACCGCAAACCATAGTGGTGCACCGTGTTGGGAAAGATTCCCCTTTCCTCGCACTTTAAAGAACCCTGTGGTATTCGATAGGAGTAGGAACCGGTAGTGCTCAGCCACAGAAGGCTAAATTGCCCGACACTACCCATTCCCCTTTTTTCTAGTGGCAATCCAAATTTGTCGTCCCTATTATCCTTGTGTCCCATCCCTCTTTTCATTTCATCATCATCATCATCGTCATCATCATCATCATCATTTCATGTTTATTTTATCACCCATTTCATGTTCATTGCCTGAATATTGCTGGAATATTGCTGCCCGGGCCTTAAATCCCAACAATCAATCAAAAATAATTAAATGAATTCCTCTTTCAACGCACAAACACGATACCATGACGTCTCCTAATAGTAGATGAAATGAGTTGAATAGAAAATATTAATAATTATCTTAGCCGGACCTGCTTCTGCACCGACCATTTTTATATGGGAAGGGGTTAGGGCTGGTATATTTTTGAAAAAAAATATTAATTTCCATTTGGAGTGAAAAAAAATGTTTCTGTTGCAAGAAAATAATGAAGTTCCACAAGGGCTGAAAAAAAAATTAAAAAATGCCGTAGTCTGTTTTTCAGGAAATAAAGTTGTAGGTAGAAAAAGAAAAAACAGAAAAGGAGAGGAATAGCATATACATATAATGAATATATTATAAACTGTCATTCATAATGTTTAATAACGTATAAAGAAGTATGATATATATTTCTTAATACTAAAAATGGATTTAACATTTTACGGTTTATAGTCGCAAAATTCATGATGTTATAATGTGCAACTAAATGGAAATCAGAGACTTGTTTATATCAGTCCACTGTTTTAAACAAAATACTTACAGAAATATGGTCAGGTTTAACACCCATTGGAAAAAGACCAGAATAAGAAAAATAGACACGAAGTATTTTTTGAAAAGTTTAAAAACAGAAAGTAAAAATAAGAAACATGGAAAAGAAAAAAAAAATACAGGCCGGTTATGTAGTACCTGGAACATGCATCTACGTGTACAATGTATTATAACATGATGGGCCACAATGATGCATTGTTTTATGGTAACAATAGCTGTTTAACTATGAACAAGAATACAGACATGAAATGTACTTTATTTATGCTTCTATGCACAATACAATATAAAATAAAGGTGAACTAATTTCATGCCTTTGAGATTTTATAATTAACAAATAACAAAATATTTCCAATAACACAATAACTCGATGAAACAAACTAAAAAATGACACATAAAGGGCCAAGCCGGCCTACATGTAAGTCCCCTTGCTCCAAAAGAAAAATGACCTAATACAAAAAAATTGGATATTTACATTTTCATTTCACGATAAAGAACTGTGTAAAATATCAAAGCTGTGTGTTAAGTTGTTTCTGACTTTTAAAAAGCATTAACAAAAATTAATGTTGACGGACAGACAAACAGACAAAATTAAAACTATAGGACACCCGCATCCTTGATACTACTATTTGTAAACTTATGAAGACAACCAAATATTAATTTTATAACATTTAAATAACTAGAAAACAATGAATGCAAAGTAAGGTATTCTTAGCAATGTTTTTCCAAGTAAAACAAGAAATTGGAGGTATGTATGTATTAATGCTCTAATTGACATTCTGGTTAGTATTCTTTTTTCAAAAAGCTATCGCCTTTCTTTTAGAATGTGCAAGCATTTTTGAACTTATTTCTTTGCATTTTTCTGCAGTTCCTATTTTTCTTTTTCCATCGTCTTGTTTTTTTTTCTGAATTTTGTAGAGATTTCCTTTAGCTGCTGTTTGTTTCAAACTTTTCCATGTACATATTGTGAAGTTAAAGAAGGTGCTCGTAATATTTAATGACATTTACGTTTATTTCGGTGACATATGTCCTTTTAATTTTTTTTCCAAAAATCCTCCTCCTCTATATAGCCTTGATTTCTTTCTGCTTTTTGTATATTAAAGCATCAAAGCAGAAAGAGATTCTACCAATCTTTCTTTCGACCGGTACATGCACCTTTGGATCCATAAGAAACACATCTTTGTATTATTTCTGGAGGTCTTTGATCCTAGATGAAATGTTTTGTTGTTTGAAATAAGAGGTCTCGCTGCTGATGTCAGTAATTAGAGCGAGCAAAGCTCAGCATTATGTTCCAGCGTTTTTCTTTTTCCTGTCGTCCCCAAACGTAGAGATTGGATTTTGTGTCAAATCTGTAGTTTGCCGAAGAAAGCATTTTCAAAATAAAAGAATTACAAACTGTACGTTTAAAGTTCTGAGGGGTTTCGTACAACATTATGCTCTTTTGTAAATGTTCTCTTTTTTCGTCATTATCAGTATGCCCAAACACATTTGTGGGAATGTGGACTTGTACAGTAGTTGGCCTTTTGTTGTCGGTGCTTCTTGATGTATTTGGTTGATCTTGTTCTATCAAGTCTTGGTTTCTTGGAAATCTTTTTATCTCCAATGCTTTCATACCAATTTCTTTTAAGATTTTATACGTACAATCAACCAAATGAGTAATCTTTTAAAGCCCAATTCCCTTCAACTTTGGTAAGTACTCTTCAAGGTCTATATCCACCAACCAATCATGTAAAATATCTTTTGCCATCTTCAGATTCAAATATATTTTTTATAGGTCACACTTTCTATAACGTGTACAACTTTGAACAAATAAATTATTTCCGATGCCGTATATTTGTATGTTCATGATCCGCAAAATATTTATATTGTATAATTGTGCTGTCAAAATGTAAATATGTACTACTATTATATTTCGCCCCGTGCAGGTCCGGGTGTTAAAAAAATAGGTCTGCAGCAGCGCTAAGCTTGTCGTATAAGGCGACTAAATAGTGCTCAGAAGCCTAGCCGGCGGCAAGGCGCTCTGCCCACAGAGCAACTGGGATGTGTGCCCCAGGTGGTGGAATGAGGTACCCCTGGCGTGTTACATGCTGGGGTTGTCAGGCTATAATACGGAAAACCTGACCGCAAACCATAGTGGTGCACCGTGTTGGAAAAGATGCCACGTTCCTCGCACGTTAAAGAACCCTGCTGTGGTATTCGATAGAAGTAGGAACCTTTGGGCTCAGGAGGGTAAATTGCCGGATCCCACCCATCCCTCCCTTTTTCTAGTGGCAATCGAAATTTGTCGACCCTGTTGCATTTGTGTCCCATCTCTTTTTCATTTCATGTTCATTTTAGCATGTTCATTGCCTGAATATAGCTGAAATATTGCTGCTCGGGTGTAAACCCCAACAATTAATCAATCATATTATATGTAAATGTTAATATATAGAAATGCCCTTGTGCATTTGGAACAGTTCTACAGATAACCGTTATTCTTCGCTATTTTAGTACATATTTTAAATATACGTACTAAAATTCAGAAGTTTTAATAAATATTGTACCTTTTGTAGGAAAGCAACAAAACGTGTATTTGCGAATGGACTACAAATTATGCTGCCAGTGAACATAACAAATGCTCCCTGGGCACGAATGCCAGGAACTTTCACAGTTGCAGATAAAAAAGTAACTTAATTATTTTAATGATTCAAAATGAAATTAAATGAAAATAGAAAATTACACTTTACACAATATTTTTTTTTCAACTATTAAACTTAGATTATATCATAATGTGGAGTACAAAAGTATTCTTTATTCCATTGCTGAAATATTGCTGCTCGGGCGGTAAACCCCAACAATCAATCAATCCATTGCATGCTACATATTAAAATATTTTAATATGTTATTTGTTTCCGATATACATTGTTAGAAATTACATATGGCAATGGTGGACATTTCAACTGCAGCATTTTTATTCAGGGGTCTTGGTATTTGTACGATTGATTAAGTACCACAATATTGGAAGTGGATTAAAGAAGCAAGTCGGAGCAGCTCCTCATCCAATTTCTGGCTACAGACAAAGCCGTGTCTTGTTTATCAGAAATAAAATATCTGATTGAACTGAATCTTTACTATTCATATGCCCTCCCTTGATATTCATATATTTTCTATTTATTGTTTATCGTGAAGTTGCATGATTGGCAAAAACAAAAACAAAGGACAAAAAAAAAAAAAAAAAAACAAAAACAAAAGCAAAAAACAAAACAAAACAAAACAAAAATAAAAAAAAAATCTGCCTTATGCCGGTGAAAATATAATTCATTTGTTACTAAAAAAAGCATTTATATTTAGAATAACAAAATAATTTTTTGGGGGAAATTGGAAATCCCAACCCCTCTCCGTCAGTATAAAAATGGTCGGTGCCTTATGGATGCGTTTTTGTACGTATGTAGCTGAAATACATGACATATTATATAATGTATATTTAATTACGTATATATCATAACTCAAAATAAATGCGTTTTGAAACGCATTGATACAAAAGCACAGTCATTATCATATTGAAGTGTGCTATAAATTGAAGAACGCAATATACAAACTCCACTTCCGGTCGAAGATTAATTTTTTCTTATACCTTTAGATATGACCATGTAAGCTTTCATAAAATCTCGACAAACTCGTTGGATAATTTTAACTCACTGACAGGATAGCAGTATGATTTATTTTTGTAATGGAGACCTTGCCACTTTAACTCTTGTTAATGGAGCTTCTTTACTGTGGATAATAGGTGGCACTTTCGGTAGGTAGTCAATCCGATAAGACATCAATTGTATTTGAAGACATCTTGTCTCATCGGTGAGATTTAATCTTTATATCAATCGATCAAATTGTAATAGCGAACGGAAAACTCCAGTAGTGCTGTAATAAACAAAGGCTGAATACACTTTTGATTGTGAAGTTTATTTGACGATATCCGCACTCTAAAGAAAAATTCCATGTACAGATCACAGACTCGACAGTAACAGATCAACTGTGAAATGCAAACTCCAGGAGCAAGAGACGTATGTATTTTACCACTAAGAAAGGGGAAGTTTATTATTGGGAAGTCAAAATTATCACATTAATAATTCGATCAGGATAACGACAAACACACAATTCGACACATTTTAATTATCAGGAATATTTCTGGGGACAAAACCGTAGAATCAATTCCAATATTTTCGATAGATAATGTCCGTTGAACCATCTTATCATTCAATAACAAGACATTTCCCGACGAGAAATGTATATATGCTGACCTTGTTTAGTATATTGTAAATAAATCGACATTAAAACATTCTTCAAGATCCTGACATTCTACATCTTTTCAAAAGTGGAATCTCATCCAGTTCTGAGGAAACGAAACCAATGATAATTCCAAATTCGCATCGTGAAATTGCTGTCACAAACTTTATTCTAAAATTGTGGAAGAAACTGCATCTTCAACACAACGACAAATTGGTCGTTCAACATTAAAGCAAGCTGCAAAAAGCTTCACGAATGACACATGCCACATATTGCTGCTTTCAATTTATTTGAAAAATTATTGACGAAGCAAATCGTTCAAGGTCTCCTCTATATGTAGAACTAAACGAAGCGAGAAAGGCCTTTAAAAGTCTCTTTTGGACTCACACGTCAAATAATTAGTTTTGGTATATAGGGAAATAACTGGCTCCAAAGCATAAATGCAATGGATGTCTCACGTCAAATGTCAGAACTCCATGGTGGCTATCAAGGAGATTGATTGATTGATTGTTGGGGTTTAACGCACAAGCAGCAATATTTCAGCTACATTCAGGCAATGAACATGAAATGATGATGATGATGACATGAAAAAGGGATATGAAAAATATCATTTAAAATGTATTTGTTTGCATTAAAAATATGTGATCTATAGTTTCTACAGTTCAACAATAAAAACAACTGCCTCATATGTTTGAATTTACTCAACAAATATTCATGTGTTTACATCCTGTCGATCTTATATTGAAAACATCGACGTAGGTTTTCTATCTGGTAAGTATATTTAAGAATACTGATTGTTTGAACAGACTCTTTAAACCAGTTATTGTTACAGATCAAGATGAAGAAATACGTTCTTATCTTCCACTACCGTTTGTCAACAAAGGTATAAATGGCGTTCATTTGGCTAACAACCTTCTGCAACATAATTCCGCCATATTTCAAAGACAAATCAATGCCGAATATTTCATATTTCTATACTGTACCTGTACTGTATCGAGATTGAGGACTTCAAGGCTAAGTCGCATGATTGTACTAAAACTCTCCATTCACATATGGCCCTCCCGGTCACGTCATTACGGGAAATTCGAACGTAATAGAAAACGAATCTCTCCTGGAAGTCCTCGCTAAAGGTCCAAAATACCGTAAACCACGCTCCATAAATTGGAATTACAACACTAATCGGCTATGATTTTTCTACATCCTTTACACTTTTATTCACAATACTGAGTCGATCCGGGCTCGAAATAATTATATATCTTTTTACTTCGAAAGAGACGGTACACCTGGTAGAGATTCCTTATACTTTGTAAAAAGATTCCAAATCATCTTCTAAATATGGCGAAGAAGTTGTCAAAATGCTTGAATGTTCGATGGACATCATATTTGAACCATGAACTCGTAGATCGATAAGGTGTATCCATCTGCACTATGAGAACCAATTTGTTCACTACGTCATTGTTTCTCCTCTTTCGTCTACTCCGGACAAGATATTATCATCTCGGCAATTTCAAGAAAAAGCAGAGGACGCTTGCTCTACCAGTGAACCTGGTCTATGCTCCCAGTTTCAGAGGATTCCTGGTTGCTCATTTACTTTTGTTTTTGTACATGCATGTCTTTGTTCTGTACTCTTTTGAATTTTGTACGAATCTTGGTTCCCTTGATCACCCATGTAATATTCTATAGGTATAAACTACAGCACTATTAGGTATAATTTTACCTCCGTGTTTGAAAATGGTTCCTGAATTTATTTTATCCATAGACAGGTTTTCTTGTCATTAGACAGCACTTCAATGTCTTGGTATGACCAGTCAGAGTTTAGCCGCTCAACATATGTAACAGCACATTTATTTTACTGATGTACATATTAGAAAGGAAATAACCATTATAATACTACGTCCTTAGAATACATGTTCCAGAGTTTGCAAGAGTTATCAAGGGAACCAAGATTCTAACGGCAATCAAGAGAATGAAATCTTGGGATAAAGACTAGACAGGGAAAATAGTCTAAAATATGCTCTTTCGAAAAAAAAATTGTGGGATTTTCCAAGCAATTGGTTGTGAAAAGTGTTTATTTGTGATTCCTAAAACGATAAGTCGAAGCTGTTAATTTAATGTAAAAGCTTCTGGAACCGGTTTCCATTCCAGTTTAGCCCGTGCAGGTCCGGGTGTGAAAAAAAAAAGGTCTGCAGCAGCGCTACTCTTGTCGTAAAAGGCGACTAAATAGTGCTCAGAACCCAAGCCGGGGGCTAGGGTGCTCTGCCCACAGAGCAACTGGGATGTGTGCCCCAGGTGGTGGAATAGGGTACCCCTGGCGTGTTACATGCTGGGGTTGTCAGGCTATGATACGGAAAACCTGACCGCAAACCATAGTGGTGCACCGTGTTGGGAAAGATGCCACGTTCCTCGCACGTTAAAGAACCCTGATGTGGTATTCTCCCGGAGTGGGAACCATAGGGCTCCGCCACAGGAGGCTAAATTGCCCGACCCTACCCACCTCTCCCCATTTCCAGTGGCAATCAAAATTTCTCGACCCCATTGTCCTTATGTCCCATCCTTTTTTCATTTCATCATCATTTCATGTTCATTTTATCATCAATTTCATGTTCATCGTCTGAATATAGCTGAAATATTGCTGCTCGGACGTTAAACCACAACAAACAAACAAACAAGCCATTCCAGTTTACATATATATCATTCCAAAATATCTCTCAATCCATATGATTTTTTATAAGCTAAGTTGAGATAAATATAGTCATCTGTTCATTACGAACAATGGTATCTATAAATTCACCGTTTTGGTTGGTCATATGGCAAGAACAGATCCGAAAACATCTTGTTACCTTATTCCAAATGAATTTTCTGAATCTATAAAAATAAACATGTTCAGGGATAGCCAAAACTGGAAAACATTTCCCTTTTAATCCAGGTTAGGTTAAATGTCTAACATTTTCAGACCTTATCTTTATCAGTTTTCATTATAAGAGTGTTCTGGTGTTAACATCAAAAGATGTTTGAAAACAATATAGAAAACGTTATGTCATCACTACTTATCTAGATTGCATCGATTAAACCTTGGTCAATATTGCTCATATCGCTTCTCATTTCTTTGAATTTTAGGGATACTAAAATATGCAAACAATTGATCAATTTTTCATTTCCGTTGAAGTCTAAACATTTATGCCCAAAACCGCAAAAAGCTATCGTTTACCTCTCAAAGGAACATGTTAGGAGCATATCATAAATCTTTAATGACCATTAATCCATTTTCCCCTTATTTCTATTTATTTCAAAGATATTGGCTAAAACATGAACAAACACACCTTTTTGTGTTCCAAGGGCAATGATTGATTGATTGATTGTTGAGGTTTAACGCCCGAGCAGCAATCTTTCAGCTATATTTAGGAGATGAACATGAAATTGATGATAAAAAGAATATGATATGATGATGAAAAATGGGACGGGACACAAGGATAATAGGGTCGACAAATTTTGATTGCCACTAGAAATAGGTAGAGGTGGGTTTTACGGGCAATTTAGCCTTCTTTGGAGGATCCCAATGGTTCCTACTCCGAAAGAGTACCATACTAGGATTATACGTGCGAGGAACGTGGCACCTTTCCCAACATGGTGCACAACTATTATAGTTATTAAAATATTGGCTGAAAACTGCTTAAATCATTTTTTTCACCTTTCATCTTGTATGCTGCTACCGCTTAATGCCATGTCATACCAGTGTAAGGCTAATAGAGAAAACATAAGAACTCATTTCATAGACATAAATGCAGTTAATATACTATAGAACGCGATGGAGGTATGCTTCATTCAGTCCTACTTTCTTATCATTTCCGATTACACACCGGTTTTAAGCAAAAGTGAAGTTTATATCATTATTATACCAGTTAAAAGTCATGTTTGTTTTTTTGTTTGATGGGGTTTAACGCCCGAGCAGAAATGTTTCAGCTATATTCAGACGTTGAAAATGAAATGGATGATAAAATGAACATGAGATGATGATGAAATGAATCTAGTTTTGAAGACAAAAACAATGACTTCGTCTGCTGAAACGACAACATATTTGTTATGTTTAGTAGACAGTAGTTTGCTGCACCGGGGTCTTTGAAAACTGATGTAGCTTTGGCACTCATTGACCTACTTAAACTTTCATTCGTTTCAAAATTAAAAACCTCACGACTTTTAACCACTATAACAGAGTATCAAAGTTTCTCGTTTTATCAATTTTCTTGCGAAGTACTACACGGCATCCATAAGAACTTTAAAGTTACAAGTCCAATTTATGGAGCGTAGTTCACGGTACTTGGAACCTTTAGAAATGATATTACGCAGAGATTCGTTTTCGATGATGGTTAAATCTCCCGTAACGACGTGACCGGAAGGACCATATTTTAATGGAGAGTTTTTGCAAGAACAGTCAGGTGGTTCAGCCATGAAGTCCTCAATCTCCTTTTATAATTAAAAATTTTGGATGCAATGGGTGAAGTACAGGAATATGAAATAATTGGTATGGATTTGTCTTTGAAACATGAATGATTTTTTTTGGTAAAATTTTTGTGGTGAAGCAAAGTTAATTGCATCTTTACCTTTGTTGACAAGAAATAATCCTTTTTCTTATTGCCTTTTCACACAAACTGGTTTAAAGAGTCTGTGGAAACCAATATCCAAAATGATGGCAAAAAGTCTGTATAATGATGAGGTAGATTCAGAAACTGGAGTGTCAAGACTTGTTTTGTAAAGGGAGGGTAGTAGGGTGAGTGAGATGTATAGGATAGAGTTTGGTTCTAATGTGATGAAGTCCAAGAGGTTTTTGTATGAAAGGAAGGAGACCATCTATGGAGACATCATGTAGCTTAGGTGACGTATAGTTGCGATGGTCATGACTCCTTTTCCGTCTTGGACTTTCGTCAAATAAATTCATCACATTTATGTTATTGTTATATTGACTTGAAAGGTTTCCTATACTTTCGATGTTGTCATTGCACCTGTAAAATATTGCAGTACCTAGTCTGCGTATCCAGTACTCCTCTCTTTCCCTACGATAGTTTTTACTTAGAACGGGACTGTTCGTAGGATGGTAATTTTTTATTTCTAAAATACGAACTTTCATAAAGAGGATTGATTGATCTTGTTGATTGAAATGTTAATAAACTGTCGCGAACTTGGTGGTATTAATTCCCGAACGATGACCGCACATTCTTTTGTTTAATGGTTCTCGTGTTTCACCGACATATACTAAACCACAAAAGTTGCATTATAATCCATATATTAAGTTTGTTGATTTGGAACGTAATTCATCGTGACTTCTTGTATGGAAGGTTTTGTTTGTAAGGGAACTAGAGAAGTATGAGATTATAAGAATGTTGCATGTTCTGCAATTTTTAATATCACATTTTAATATGGAAGCGCAGATATAGTACCGTATTAGACTTTTCTTGTCCCAAAATAATTTGAAGTATATTTTTAGAAAAGCGGAGGACGCTTACACTGCCGGTGCGCCTGGTCCATGCTCCCAGTTTTTGGTGGAGTCCGAGTTGTTCATTTGCCTTTTTTTACTTTGTATGATTTTAGTTACTTTATGGTCTTTGTTGTGTGTGTCTGTTTTCCGTGTCTGGTTTTTGTCCCTGGATTTCCAGTATGATCCAAACTCATACGTTATGCCATGGCTTGCAGAAACTACGCAGATTTTTTTAACAGTGCCGGATTTTTATCAATAAAGCTTCTAGAACATGGTTATGTTGATCAAGATTAAAGTCATCAGAAGTTATAGGGTCGTCATCATAAAACTCTGGATCGATATAGATTGTTTGTTTGTTGGTTTGTTGGGGTTTAACGTCCGAGCAGCAATATTTCAGCTATATTCAGACAATGAAAATGAAATGGATGATAAAATGAACATGAAATGATAAAAAAAAGGATGGGTCACAAGGATAATAGGGTCGACAAATTTTGACTGCCACTAGAAAAAGGGAGGATGGGTAAGGTCGGGCAATTTAGCCTCCTGTGGCGGAGCGCAAAGGTTCCTACTCCTATCGAATACCACAGCAGGGTTCTTTAACGTGCGAGAAACGTGGCATCTTTCCCAACACGGTGCACCACTATGGTTTGCAGTCAGGTTTTCCGTATTATAGCCTGACAACCCCAGCATGTCACACGCCAGGGGTACCCCATTCCACCACCTGGGGCACACATCCCAGTTGCTCTGTGGGCAGAGCGCCTAGCCCCCGGCTAGGTTTCTGAGCACTATTTAGTCGCCTTATACGACAAGTTTAGCGCTGCTGCAGGCCTATTCTTTTAACACCCGGACCTGCACGGGGCGGATCGATATAGTGTATCCATCTGCAGCATGAGAACCGATTTGTTCAACGGTTCTTAGTTTTCCTTTCCTCCATCGTATACTATATTTACGAGTAACTCGGCAGGTGTTTCTAGAAACGCAAAGGACACTTACCCTACCAGTGCACCTGGTCAAGTTGTAAGTGGAGTTTGGGTTGCTAATTTATTTTTGTTTCTTTGTACTTGTAATTTAAGTTACTTCATATTCTCTGTTTAGTGCGTTTGTTTTCCATGTCTAGTCATTATCCTTGGAATGAATTCATTTGATTTCCACTCGAATCTTTGTTACCCTGATTATTCTTCTACTTATACAACAGGTGTGGACATAGAATTACTGTAACGTAAACATTCTTATCGTAAAAACATACATTTTTTTCAACCGATACAGATGTCACTCTGAAATACAGATGTACTAAAGGATTGATACATTCAGGTATCTCTCACCCTTTGTTTTATGGTAATATTCTACACAAAGCACAAAAAGTTCGATACTCACCCAATAAATAAACTAAACCGTTAAATAGGATCATTCAAATCGTTGCGGATAACATTTTTTTTGGTATTAACATTAATTCGCTCATGGGGTCTTTACATAAAAACGCTATATTTAAAAGCAGTGTTTGGCGTGACATGGGTTGTGTCCTTATTGTATGATTTATGAAGTACCGTGATTCTCAACCCCACATGGGAAGAGTTGGGATTTATTCTAAATGCGATTGGGCCATAACTTTTTGTAGGTGTAAACTGGTCGGGAGCTGGCATGTCAGTTTATTGTTAGTAGTCCTTAGTTTGTGCATTTGTGTAATTTATATTCATTTTATTTTTTTTTCCGTTGTAACAGAGGACTCAGACTCTTTTTAACTTATGGTGTATTTTTAATTGTGTAATATTTTTTCCACACTGGTCCGATTTTAAAGGGGGAGTGTTGTGATCCATGACAAAGTACTTTAACCCCACCGCATTTTTGCGCCTCTCCCAAGTCAGGGATTTCTGGCCTCTGTATGTCCTTTTCACATTTAGTTTCTGTTTTATGTCACTTAGGTGTACCTGTGTAAATTGTTTTGGGGCCAGCTGCAGCATGCCCTGTTGCATGAGGACTTCCTCGTCTTTCATTGAAGACAAATTGGTGGTCTTGGGCTGACATTTTCATCCCAGTGGGTTTGTTGCCTCTTTGTCGTATACCCCATACCTATTATCGTTGTATTTAATAAACAAGAAAATAAAAAGTAATCATGTCTGCTGTCAATTGATATCAAATAAAATTTTGACATTTGACTAAAATCTCACAACATTCGAGTAATAAAGAACCGTATACAAAATGCTAGTAAGGTATCAATTGGAACTGGAATGACTTCCCATAGCTTTGTCTATTGACCAAAAATTCCATTTCTCTGCATCAGATTTAAGATGTCTATGTAGACTGTCACTGCAATTTGTAACAAATTCTCAATTGGAAGGCAGATCCGAATAAAGAAATGAAGAGACACCGACTAGATCAGACAGCAAATTAATCAGCATATATACATATACACTAAGATACTTAATATGTAAGTACAATTACAATTGAGTGAATAACTTATCAAGAATTTAAAACAGATTATCTAGCATACTTATATTATATACTACATGTTTTAAGTACTAAATATATGCTCTTATTGGTCCACATAATTTTAAGCGGCGAAAACCGTTCTAATTCTTGCGATATAGTTATCAGTATCATAAACTATTTTCTTTATAAAAAGTGGAAAGACGGTGATATTCCTCAACCTGGTATACCTCATTGGCATACATTTTTATTTCCTTTTGAAAGAGGATAGAAAATAGGTGACCACCAAATTTTCTTTTTTTGTCCCCTACCGGCTTAAGCCTAAGGGGACTTTAGATTTGCAATTCGTCCGTCCGTCCCTCTGTTTGTCTGTCAGTCCGTAAAAACATTTCAGCACTTTTTTCTACACGCTTACAGATATTGAGCTGATTTTTGGTATGCGAGTCTACCTTGATGAGTTACAGATCAAGTTTACGTTTTGATTCGTTTCACTGATTTTTGTCTGAGTTATGGCCCTTAAATTTTGAAAAAAATACAGAAATTTAAGATTTTCGCATTTTTTTTCTAAATGCTTGCGAATATTTGAGCTGATTTTTGGCAAGTGAGTCTGACCTTATGAGTTACAGGTCAAGTATTTGTTTCATTCCGCTCCGCTGATTTTTGTCTGAGTAATGGCCTTTGAATTTTGAAAAAAAATACCGAAATTTAAATTTTCCGCACTTTTTTTAAACGCTTGCAGATATTGAGCTAAGTTTCGGTATGTATTCTATTCTAATGGGTTACAGATCAAGTTTCATTCGGTTTCGCTGATTTTTGTCCGAGTTTGCCCTTGAATTTATCGAAATTGAAGTTTTCCGCACTCTTTTTAAACGCTTGCAGATATTGGGCTGCTTTTTGTATGTGCGTCTACCTTGAAGAGTAACAGATCAAGTTAACATTTCGTTCCGCTTTGCTGATTTTTTCCAAAGTTCCAAAATCAAGGTCATTTCCTCAGTTGGTCATTTATACGTGTAGATCCAAGTATTTGGGTCAGTGATATAAACATCAGGTAAAGGACAATGTATTGTTTTGTAATACTCTCAGAATGGTTATGTTGCTTAGTTAATCATGTAAATGTGTGCCATTTTGCATAATTGGAACATACACTTAGTTCATTTTGGTTTTTTGGTCTTGCAATGATTACACTTAAGGAAGCAAGATAGTGTAACCATAACTTGCATGATTGCTTTCAATTAGACATCCTAATTGTAGATTAGATTATGTGATAGAATTGAAGCTGGTGTTTTTTTTTTTTTTAATTGGCGAGGGTTAGATGATTTATTTAAAAAAACAATGTATGAAACAGTATGAAATACATGTAACAGAGTTACATTTATCTTTTCATAAAAGTGTACACATCAATGATTTTTAAGCTTAGTTACGTACACCTCTACAAGAAAAACGAAAACTTGAAGACTTGAGTTTAGTATATAGAATTAAGCACCACATAGGCGAAATGTTATTTTGTACAAATAAACCATCTGTTGCTCGTTGTGTTTTTCTTTCTCGTCGATACATTCTTTGTTATTCAAAGTTTTATGACTTTCATGACAGTGTCATCAGAATTACATTATAAAACAAAAATAAAACTGATCTTGACTGATGATTATTTTATTTCCTACTATCCCAGCACATTTTATTTCGGCACGATTGATCCAATTATTGGCATGCTAAAGAGCCTTACTCCTTAATTCGGAAAATATGAACATAATTATGAAGTTTTGAGATAAACTTGTTATAAATATATACATCATGTTTCAAGATGATTAGAAAGCAATTTTTCAGGTCAATCTTCAACATCATTACTGTAAATAATGCATCATAGTTAGGTTGGCCACTTTTTTTCTGCTTTAAAAATATAAAATATCTTTCTCGTCGGTGCGGTGCGTTTCCAGGATTTTATGTTTACATTTCCAGAAAAAAAATCTAATGTTTCCTAAAAAAACAATTTTCCCATTAATGAAAAATGTTATGTAGTTTAACAAGAATAATGTCTAAACTGACAAGAAATGACTCTTCCGTCCGCCAGACGACAGTTGTCCCCTGCTCACTAACAAGGAGGTGGAAGTAGGACTTCGAGCAGGACACTTTTATTTTTATTTAAAACTGAGTAGCACTAAAATCACTTCAAGTATGAATCTAAAAATAAAATTACTTCAATGTTAAAAAGTCTTTTGTTAAAATAACTAATTTGTTCCTAAACAATTTGTTCGCAAAAGTAACAATTATTCATTTCAGAAACGTTAATTTTGATTTTTCGAAAACGTACCACTGACAGATTTAGAAATTCTCGGAAACGTAATGCGCCTCTTCTTTTTTTTTTTGGTAAATAAAAGTATCATGTGTACGAGATTTATTCTAATTTACATAGATAATTGCTTTGATGAAAAGCTGAAAAAAGTATGCATAAAAGTACTTAATGGAATAAAAAAATACACGAAAAGTTTGGATCATCAAATGACTACAGGTAAAAAGCACTTATTCGAGAAAAGATTTGACATTCCGTTTGATTAGTAACAAAGTAGTATATAAGTAAGTGGCTCTACTTCTTTTATGAACTTGTTTAGCCTTTAAGTACCAGTCCATATAAAATTCGGACACTGCCTATTGTACAGGTGATTCTGGTGTAGAAACCCACAGAACAATATTGTTTCGATCTACATGTGGCAATATTTTTAGGTCATATTAGTCTTTCCTGTATTCATATCTGTACTTTTGAGAAAATTACACATTCATCTCACACTAAAATTAACCAAATTAAAGCAAACCAAGAATGGTAACTCTTGCAAAGTGCTATTTTTATGTACAAGCTATATTAATTTTATCTCAAAAGTGCAACATCTAAATAAAAAAACTACAACTAGCTATGTGCTTTTGTAACTGATTCTGAACAGGAAATTAAAGTAAATTTGGTGGGTTTTTGACATGCATGAATCACCTCCTGTCCGATTTTATAAAGGTTGCTACTTCAGTTAATAAAACCCCTTGCAGGTATCTATTCGACCGTATTCCTTGAGGTAAGTGACAAAATAATGTTCCCTAAAGCGCACCTGCATAGGATGCTTAACACTCACATGTTTTATCAATATACATTAAGAGGTTAAGGAGTGTTTTTTGCACTATCAAGACAATCAGACAGACAAATAGAGTGATTGGTTTTTGTTAAGAAACAGACATTAGTCTGTTAATGCAAATCAAACAGTTTTCTTTTTGACAAACGGATGAAAGAGTAATCAAGGGAACCATACACAACAAAGAACATAAAGTAACTAAAATCATACATACAGAGTAACAAAAGCAAATGAGCAACTCGGACTCCACTAAAAGCATGGATCAGGTTCACTTGTAGGGTACGATGAAATGAACATTTCTACTTCTTTTTTCATGCAATTAGATAAAATATGAACTTGCAAAAAAAAAACGGTTGATTTTTACACCCGAATCTTGATGAACAAAACTTAAGGAACACTACCTAACATTAAATTAGAGTTAAAAGGATAAGAAATCCAACTAAATTTAAATAAAGCCAAACGGTGTATATAAGAACAAACAGATGCGATGCTAATATATAGAGCATTTTGATAAAAAGAAATCTGGTTAACAAACCCATATTAACTTCATATATGTTTGGTTATCTTGAATGCCATGATCGACTTTCAGTCTCACATTTTATATGTCACCTTCAATACAATCTATTTTAATATTACGGAAATAAATATGATAGCCATCAATGTTAAAGAACATAATTGCATACTTTAGTCATCATACTGTTGCTAATTTTGATTAAAACTAATTAGTTCCCAACTACACAGTTGTAAGTCTCTGCTTTTCAGACAAGTCTTGAGGAAATTGACTTCAAGAATCAGAGAAAAAAAAACAGTTAAAACTAATGATAATAAAAAAGGAAATTATCAATACTTCACTTCATTTTGAATATTAAAACTGCCGATATAAACGCTTTAATTCTGAGAAGTGTCACCTTCGGCAATTTAACAACAGATCTTTCCAAGAAACACATGGAACATTAGTTCATGCTACTGGAACATTTAAGTACATTTACTTAACGAAACTGGTGGAACATATTTGTCACCCTCGGGCTGGTCATTGGTATCGACCGTAAGGTTTTTGCACTCTTCGGAATTAACGTTGGTAGAAAGAGAAACATGTTTGTCTCCTGTGACAGTGTTCTTATATACAATAAAGGTATCGGAAGTAGTCGCAGGTGTTGTTATTGCATCGTCACTTTTCTTCTCACGATTTTCTACAGCTGCTGGCTTGCCTTTCAATTGGGATTGTAGATGTTGTTGTATGTCTTCCGTCTTTATGAACCTGTCCAAGTTTGCAACTCTTGGTCCGGAAGGTAAATCAACAATTTCATTTTCATTGATACTTTGATTAACTACAATCAGAGAGGCGGTGTCGAGTGATTTTTTTATTTTTTCATTTTCAGTCGGCGACTTTAGATTGTTTTCCAATGGTATGTGATGCGCAGACGCATTTGCCGTTTCGATCCCCTTTACACTTTTACCGGCGGCCTGGTCACTGATTTGGTATACTTGTACTGTGCCTTTACTAAGCAGGGGACCATTTTCATGCAACAGCAAGGCCGGCCAAATGACGAAATCAATAATAGACCCCTTAACTGTGTATAACGAAAAGCAGTTTTTGTCCACTGTTTTACCTTCAAGTTGATCGTAAAGAAGGAACATGATAGGCTCTTTAATTACCATACTCCAGCAAAGTTCTGTACAACGCTTTACAAATTTTATTACACCGCCACTTGAAGTTGGTTTCTTGTATTTATCAAACCTTTGCAAAGCTACCTATATAATAAAGTGTGAAAAAATATTTTACCTGAACTATTTACTAGATTTTGAAAAGAAAGTAATTACAACACAGACAATAAAGTAGCCTTGTCGTTGAAGATGCTAGACTACGCCATTTCCTAAACATAAATTTCCCAAATGAAGAAAATAATCGAAGATTAAGTGTTCATTTTAATAGAATATTATAAAATGTAAACATCTTTTTACATCTTTGTAAAACTATGTGGTAAAAGTCGTTCTTGTGGCTTACCTGGATAATATGGTCTCTCAATTTCTCATCGTACTTTCGGCGCTCATGAACGATTTGTAATAGTTCGTCCATGCATTTTTGTATGGCTCGAATCTTTGTGTCAACCCTATCCTGTATATATTTATTCTAATATAAGTATGAAGTAGTGAATGTTGTCTAATAGGGTTATCAAACCTAAACAATGCATAGCAATGCTTGAAATAATAAAAATAACAAAACAAAAGTATAATATAACAAACGTTGTATTTCAACGACTACAACTAAATAAGAATTTAGTGATATACGTACTTATCCAGGGAAGGCATTCTAATGCAAGCATTCATTGGTGCGTAACAAATTCCCGATTGTGTGATTTGAACAGAATATTCCTATCTTGCTTGTTTTAACATGTGCATTATATCATTAGAACCAAGCATATTTGAAAAAAAAAAATACACGGCACTTACCAGTCCTTGATTCTGTGGATGGGCTACTGTAGCACCCTGTAGGAGAATTATATTTTGTTAGTTTTCAAAACATGAATATTGAGCGGAATACAACTTGCTTGAACTTGAAAACTGTTGTACTCTGCACATACATACGTTGCTAAACCAAACCCAATGTAAAGGGGACGAAATAGCCAGTTATTAAGGGCGTCGATTGTAATAAAATATTCATAGATAAAAGCTCTCATTAATTATCCATAACAAACAACAGATAATTTAGTTCAGAAATTTTCATAACGTTTTATCAAAACCTCTTTATTTATTTCATCATTATTTCATGCTCATCGCCCTGATATAGCTAAAATAGCTAAATATTGCACCTTTGCATTAAACACCAATCAATCAATCATTGCCTCCTTCTGCCTAAATCGTTTGAACCAAAAATCAAACTTACAGTCTGTTTTCATTGTTTAGAAAACTGTTAACATTTCATACAGATTGTTAAATGATTTTTACAACATTTTATAACGACAGTGCCTTGCACGAAATCATTTATGAGCACAAAAATACATGAACATATGAAAGGCGAAAACAATAAAAAAAACATTTCAAGATTGGACAAAGAATGTAAATATTTTTTTTCTAAAATTTAGTTCAACATATTTTCTACCGTTTTGTAAACATTTGTGTCATCACATACATTTACCACCATTAATTTGAACTTCCCATGTATTCAATTCAAGTGCTGCTGATGACATGTTACCCTTTGAAACACGTGTACCCAAATATGCAATATTGTTATCATTGGTATTTTGGTGATTTATTCCTTATATATTTCTATGCTTTAAGCGAGACAACCCTAATGCTAGTGATGCAAACTCTGCAGGTAAAGTAGAATTCACTTCATGATTTGTTTTACTTTTTGAAAGACCAAAACTGCTTACAGTTTGTAAAACGGTAAGTCAACTCCTTGCAAAAAAATGTTAAGGTCTTTTATAGAAAAATATAAAGAGTAATCATGGGGAACCACAAGGGAAAACAGACACACATCAAAGAACATGAAATAACCAATATCACACTTTCAAGTATAATAGCTAGGAAGAGCATACATAGCTGAAATAAAGGCGTAAAATGGGATAGCATTTTTCACAACATTTCAAGACGGTACACCTAGATGCAAATATGTAGTTTTTTGTGCAGAAGATTTCGCATACTCTGTAAATATAATTCCAAATCATCTTCCAAATATACAGATGATATAAAGAAGATGTTTTCAAAATGCTGGAATTTTTTTATCGACAACATATTTCAAGCGCGGTGGACGCGTTATTAAAGAAACGATCTGCATTCCAATGGGGACAAATTGTGCTCCTCTACTTGATGACCTATTCCTTCACTCTTATTAGGCTGACTTTATAGCTGATCTGATCCAAAAGAAGGAATATCGTTTAGCTAGATATTTTTATCACAGTTTTCGCTATATAGATGACGTATTATCGTTAAATAATCCTAGTTTGATACATAGCCTCTACCCCCGAAGAACTTGAAATAAAGGATACTACAGACAATGTGAAGTCAGTCTCATATCTTGACCTACACTAAGAGATTGATGGTAAAGGAAGACTATTGACCAAACAACACGACGAACGCGATGACTTCATTTCGTATTGACAGCTATCATTTCATCTGGCAACATCACCTGAGTATGGAGTTCTTATATCACAACTCATGTCAGAGTTTGTCGTAACTACGCAGACTTGTTGTAAAGCGCTAGACTTCTTACAAATAGGCTTTTGAAACAGGGTTATGTTACTACAAGACTGGATCAACACTACAGAAGTTTTATGGTCGTCATCATGAACTCGTGGATCGTTACCATGAAAACCGATTTGTTCAACGTGTCATAGTTTTCCTTTCCTCTTTCGTCTACTCTTGACTTGACTTTTTATTAGTAGTTCGGAGGGTGTTTCTAGAAAACCAGAGGACGCTTACCCTACCGGTGCACCTAGTCCAAGCTCCTAGTTTTCAGTGGAGTCAAAGTTGCTCATTTACTTTGGTTTCTTCGTATGTGTTATTTTAGTTCTTTTATGTTGTTTGTTGTGTGTTTTCCATGTCTGGTCTTTGTCCCTGGATTACTTTCTTTTGATTTCCGCTAGAAACTTGGTTCCATTGATTCTCTTCCAAGGAAACACTGCATATGGTCTTTTTTCCGAAGTATCTGGAAAATGCAATCACCAATACCCTCACCCTCGTGAAAAACAAACATAACCCTATCATTTTTGAATGAAATAGAAAAGAATCCATAGAAGGCATGCAGAAGTAAAATGTCAATCAGGATCGTTGTTAAATGTGAATTGAGTATGATTCTGCCTTAAAACCAGGCAAGTGGTTATTCATCATATCTTAAGATAATCATTGAAACTGTTTAAATACATTCGTTAGGTCCTAAAACAACAATTCCTATATTCGTCCTTGGATCCGTTACTTATTACTAATTCTAACGGGAAATTTTCCCGTACTTTTTCTGTAGTAGAACAAACATATTTTTAAATTTTGATATCTCCAGTGGACTACTTTTATTAGCTCTTATTTGTTTCCGTACAATTTCTATGGGGCCTATTTGGGATTAAGAAATGCATGAACTGCTTATTATAAGCCTCTGCCTGGTTTTAGGCAGAGCTGTACTCAAATACCTTTCTTTCGCCGTCCTCTTTGTTCATTTTGTAATACATGGTCTGGAAAAAATAAAATTATAATTACAGTTATTTCCTTAAGAGTTTAAGGTAACTATTGTGTACCGTGTGTTTTGCGTTTAATGAAGTGAAAACATAGGAAACCTATTCGTGTATTTAACATATTAGTATATTCAAAGTATTCGCATAACCTTTGGGGCAATTTCATGACGTTAAAACGGAACTTATCAGTGATATATTCAAATTTCATTCGCATTTGCATGTATGACATAAATGGAGACTTATTAACTTTCGGCTTTGGACCAAGTTTCATAGTAATTTTCCAAATTATACAAAAATGAACGCAGAAAACTGGTTGGAGAATAAAACTCAGTTGTTTTTATTTCGGGAATAAACAATGAACCGTCTAAATTATCACCTGCAATGTCAGTTTATACAATATGATGAATCAAAACATATTAGGTTTGCAGAAAAATATAGTTTACGTTTGATAAAAAAAAAATACCAAATGTGAAAATCAGCTAGTGTTGCTGAGGTAAATTTTAATTATTAATATCGGAAAACCATATAAAGATCACATTAAGGTTGCATTTAACTCTGGAAGAACTTAAAACATCTAGCCTCGCATATATACAACAAATCTAACATTATTGGGCTTATTCTACTACGCCTAACCTTATAATAGCCACCTTCCCCAAAAAGAACATAAATATTAGACATAAAAAAAATTAACGTAAAATGTACCGTTTGCCTTGCTTCTACGAGTTGGTCAGGTTGCTGATGAAGGCAAGATGCGATATCCCAGGCATGTCTTTTAATCTCCGTCATTTGTTCCTTTGCAGTTGTTTTACAGATTCGGTAACATTCCTGAATCATAACAAACAATAACATTCAGGATTATACACGTCTAAGTTCTCTCTATTGCAAAATAAAATCTCGAAATCACGGATACAACGACCTAACACTAAATGAAATATACATCGTGGTTAAACATACTTTACCTGTTTTTTTTTCAATTATTTAATGCATTTTTTTCAGTTCATACTTTTCTGAGCGGTTCTTTAAATATCATCCAGAAACTATAAGTGTGAAAGTCGAACGGACATAAACATATTTATACCCTCAAAAATGGCACGAGGGTATAAAAATCAAAATTTTAACGTTAATAATTTTGTTTGAATCAAATGAACATTAAATCACAAAATGGAAATGCCATTATTTATTAACACATAGTTCCCTTTAATGTTTGGTTTATGCGACCAAATTAAAAAAAAGTTGAAATCTATTCACCGTGGCAATTCCGTAAATCTCTTTTTCAACTTTGAAGTTATCATTTTTTATAGTTCGCTTCATTGTTAAATCATCATACGCCTCCGACCATTCATCTGTATATAAACAAGACCATTTCTCAGCTAACAGTGTTGGTCTGTTGGCGTCACTTAAATCTGTAATATCGCTATTGCCTTTTGTCAGCTGAATACCAGCTATCTTACTGAGCCTATAAATAAATTTTGATACTTGACTAGAGTTTCGTTATATCCGTCTGACCGGGGGAATGAGAATCAATTTTTTTTGTATTCTCCGCAAAAGTTCCAGATAAGAATAGATTGTTACAACAAAAATTTGTGAGCGATTGCTTATCGGTGATATCCCCGCTATAAAGCTGCATTAGCTGTCATTTTCGTAAATTTTTGTTTCTGTTGAAATATGCCTTAACTTTGAATTATTTCCACTAAATTGCACTTTTCCTGTATAATTTCATTTGATATCCAAAAAATAAATGCATTAAACACATGAAATAGGTGTCGATATATTTATTGTCTTGCAAGACAAAAAATCAACCTAAATAAATTCGTATGCACGTGACTTTAATTCGCGTATATGCTGTAAGGGTCGCTTCTTTAATAACAAATCTGAATGCAAAGCGAAAGTGGTTATTCAACGGCCAGGAAGACCGACGGACTCAAGCTGCAAAAGAAAAAAAAGTTCGAATATAACCCAAGAATCTTTTTGAAATTTATGTATTGTGATATAATGTGGCACAAATATGGTCATTATCTATTTGAAAAGTAATCAAGACATAGATGAAATGAAATGGAAACAAGACACGTGCTTACCTGTGTATCAGTTATTGTTTTTTTCAAGGTGAAAGTATTTTTAACCCAGGTGAATAACCTGTCCGCAATCTTCGGAAGTAATGGCGAAAACTAATCAGATCAGCGCTATCGATCTTCTCTGATTAAAAACGTTGTCTTCACAATATTCTGTAGGTATTACCGACATTTATTGCTTCAGTTGGTGCACCTGGTCCATGCTCCCAGTTTTTAGTGGAGTCCGAGTTGCTCATTTACTTCTGTTACTTTGTATGTATGATTTTAGTTACTGTATGTTCTTTGTTGTGTATGTCTGTTTTCCATGTCTGGTCTTTGTCCCTGGATTACATTATTTTGATTACCGCTATAACCTTGGTTCCCTTTTACTCTTTCAATTGCATTACTATAAACTTATTTCATTGAATCAGCAAAATTCAGTAGAATCAAAACTGAACAAATTCTGCAGCTAATGCAGCTTTAAACTACGATATAAGGAAGATAAACTAAGCCCTCGGTTGACAAGAAGTTGTCGAATTTTCCCGAAAATAAATCCCATATGGTGTAAGTAGAGAAAAAATGTGTCAAATATTCAAGCCCCTGTGATGCTTAGTTGCTGAGAAAAATGCGATTGAAAAATTGTTACGGACGGACACACAGGCAAGGGTAAAACAGCCAACTTTGGAGTCGGGGTATAAGCTTTGACAAAAGAAACAACAATGCCAACATATAGATATGTAATACCGTGTTACCTTGATAATGCGTTTTCTTTATCAGTATATAAAACGTGGTTTTCACTTTTCAGCCTTTCGATTTCATCTCTAAGTCTCTTATTTTCACCTTCCAAAACTTGCTGTTGATCTAGGCATTCTTGAAGGACAGCGCTACCGTCTGATGACAAGTTCTGTTGATGCATCTTCAGTTGTTTTTTTAAAGACAAAATTTCACTCTTTAGTTTCTTTTCGTCGTCTGTATGTCTATTGAATAACTCCCGTGCACAATTCTGCACATCTGTATCCTGTCTTCTCAGGGTCTCCGCAAGTTTTTGATGGCGAGGATCACTGTTCCAAGTCTCGCTTGCATCATGTGTGCTGCTATTGTTTGATCCCATTTCATTTCAGTGTAAGGCTAATAGATAATATGTAAGAACACAGTTCATAGGACATAAATATATAAACATATTTATTTGCTCAAGAATACAAGCAAGGGGATTGGACCCAAGTTATCACAACATTATGGAGGTCCTCTCCCATAAAAAAACAATCATGATTACAAAGAATGCATAATGACGGCAATTGGATATGACTAAAAATAACAAGAGGAAAGGGAAATGTAATGCAAATGAACATGAACGATATGAAATAAAAACAAAGAAATGGAATAAAAAGGCGGGGGAGGGGGTCTGGCAAAAGGGCGGGGTGGGAGTAACGTGAGAGATAGTCGTTTCATATATACATGTACATGCAGTATTATTCAAACCTTTTAGTTCGTTCGATAAAATGATGAACACAAGCAAAAATATCCATGTTTTCAGCGTGTGTGAGGTTTTCGTCACCAGCCAACAGAAATTTTATTGTTACGTTAAAACCGCCTAACAGTGCCAACAGATAATTTCTATGTTCATTATACAAATTGCATTCCATAAAAAGTGGATGCAATCTTCGAAAGGATGTCTACAACTACAAGAAGGGGTTGGCACTACATTTATACGATATAAATCAGCATTTAGGGACTGCACGTGTTTCTTAGCCAGGTATGTATAACATTAACTTTCCTTTCACCAAAATTGAAGTACTCAGGGGGTTTTCCCAGTTGTCCTTTAATAATTCTTTTGAAAATGCTTATGCTTCTTGCATTTCTTGTCCAGTCTCTTACTGTTGAATAGAAAAATGACCTTTCGGTACTAGCTAATCTGAAGTGGGGTATGGTATAATTCGCACTGTTGCGTAAATTATACGACGAAATATGGATATCAAGTGGGGGCATAAGATCACTTAAGTATTGTGGACTCAGATGGTTATGAATAGAGTAAAACATGTTTGAATTGTCTTCTATCTTTTAATAACTCCCAACCTGTTTCATAGTAAATCGATTCCCTACTGGCAAAAATAGTCAATACGCCAAGCTTAAAGTTGCAATTTTTCTAAATCGTTTTTAACATCAAGACCACACCCGTCTCAGACTTCTGAAGCGTATTCCAGGATGAATGAAAGTTACATACATTTTAACTTTAATATTTTCTACAAAGAACATGTTTAAGTTTTCTAAGAATGGATATTTTTTTGCCAGCAGATCGCATGATGTTGTCTAAATAGGTTGAAAACGTCCCGTTCGAATCAAAAGTTATACTTAAGTGTTTATGAGACGAAACAAATTCAATGGGTTGGTTTTGAAATCATACATCAATGTCTTCCGTAATGTTGCGTTAAGCAGTGATTAAAGCCTTGGTTTTCTGTGAATTAAAATTTATGAACCATTTTTCAGACCATGTCGTTACATTCTCTAGGTCTAAATTCATTACATCTTCGATTGTAGAATACGATAGTGCTGAGTATGAAAGCGATGTGTCATCCGCAAAAAAGTCTGGTAAAACTGATGAGATCATCAGCTATGTCATTAATATAAACAAGAAAAAGCAGATGTCCAAAAACGGAGCCTTGGGGGTACTCCAGCATTTGTTTGTTTTAGAGGTGATTTTGAATTATCCACAAAAAACACTTTGCGCTCTGTTTGATATGTAGCTTTTAACCCAGTAATTCAAATTGTCGCTTACTCCATATGCTTTACGTTTTGTCAGTAAACATGTGTGCCAAACTCGGTCGAAAGCTTTAGATACATCACAGAAAACAAAAGAAGATACATTTTTTCTTAGAAAGTCACTGTAATTTTATGATTAATTGCCATTAGCTGGTGAACGGTTGTATGGCCGTGGATAAAACCTGAGTTTATATTTATATAGTAAGTTATTGAACAACAAATGATTAAACATGTGCTTAAATACAACCCTTTCAAAACCCTTGCCGACAGATGATATGAGATAGGTCTATAGTTTGAAATTTCTAGTATATCGCCCTTTTTAAAAAAAAGTGGGATCACGGTCGCGGGTTTCCACAAATCAGGGAACTGGGCTGTTGAAAGGGACATATTAAAAAGCATAGATAACGGAAAACATATCGTATATTTGGTATTTTTAAGCATATGGTGACTGACTGAATCGGGTCCTGGGGCTTTACCAAGTTTGAGTATTTGAAGACTGTCTTTAACATCTTCAGGAGAATGATAAATGTATCAACAGATGCGTTCGTTTGCTGTTCAAAATCAGGTGTTTGAATACCAGTGTCATTAATGGCAGAAATAGAACAAAAATAATTATTAAGCACGCACTCTCATATTCATCAGATATGACTTAACCGTTTTCCTTTCTCTATAGATTAATTTTATAAATTTCATCAGTACCTTTTGTGATTTTTTTTATCAAGGACCAATAGTATTTAGAATTAGTGCTTTCTAATTCATCTCGTATAGTATTTGCATTTAAGAAAAAATGTTTCTTGTGGAATTTTTTCATGTTATTAACGTGATTTCTGTATTTTTTGTGTTTGTTATATGGGTATCTATTTTTTTTTTTGTTTTTATTGCTGGTTTGTGGAAGCTGTTACGCTTTCTTATTTCTCTGATTTGAACCATATCTTGTCATTTGGACGAATTGTCACGTCTTTTCTAGGAACACATTCCTGCATAATATCTAAGTATTTTTGAGTAAAATTGTTGCAGTTGTTATCGAAAGAGTTGTTGGAGTTCATGATCGTTTTCTAGTCAAATGCATATATTAGTTCATTACTTTTTGAAAGTCTGCATGGCGATAGTACCATACAAGTCTGTTATACGAAATTTGCGTTTTTAAAGAAATTTGCAAGAGTACAATCGTAGCACCGTGATCGCTGTATTATCTATCAACTTGTATTATATGGGAATCAGAGAAAACGAAGTCGTCAAACGAAAATATACTTTACAGTAATAACGGCCTACTGAAGCTCAATATAAAAATAGATCATTACCTATTTTCAAATTGTATAACAAGAATTAAAGTAACAATAAAAAGGCCGATGCATGACAATGAATCTCTAACAACCCCGGGTAGCCAGACTGAAACTGTATAGAAAGTACAAAAACTGATACAGCAGTTAACTGTGTACATTAATAAGCCTATTACGAACAAATAATTTTGAAAGGAAATACTTGTATATAGTGGGCGCATTTTTGTACGATACCTCTTGATAAGGCGATTACGTGCAAATTATTTCGGAAATTAAAAAAAAAAAAAAACAAAACAAAACATTTCGGAGAGATATGCACGAGATATATTTAGTATTAATTTCTGGAAAAAAGAATAGTCTGTCGATCAATAAATTAAACAAGGATGAAAAAAAAAGGTGTAAACAAACATTCCAAGAAATATATCACATAATGATGTAAGGTCAGAATTGTTAGCGAATAAGCGCAGCAATATCTTCTTCATTTTTGATGAGAATTGTGCTTGCCCCTTCTTCTTTCTCTACAATAATCATACCATCGGATATCCAAAATAAATCGATGTCATGGTATTAAATGCAGTTAAAATGTCATCGAACGTGAGGGCGGTGTGCTTCAATCTATTCTGTGTACACTACTCTCAATTATTGTTATGGTAAATAAACATTTATAACAGTGATAATGCCGCGCTGACAGGAGAGTTCCACTTATTGGTCACGCGGGAAAGGGGAGACAATGTAATTTTCGTTTCGCGTTTTGTTGTTAAGAAACCGGAAGTAAACATGCTTGCAAGCATAAAATACACCCTTTTCACAGAGTTTGTTTGTTTGTTGGGTTTAACGCCCGAACACCAATATTTCAGCGGTATTCAGGCGATGAACATGAAGTGGATGATAAAATGAAAATGAAATGATGATGAAATGAAAATTGAGATGGGACACAAGGATAATGGGGTCGATAAATTTTGATTGCCACTAGAAATAGGGAGAGGTGCATAGGGTCGGGCAATTTAGCCTCCTGTGGCGGAGCCGCCCTATGGTTCCTACTTCGGGAGAATACCACAGTAGGGTTTTTTTTAACGTGCGAGGAACGTGGCATCTTTCCCAACACGGTGCACCACTATGGTTTGCAGTCACGTTTTCCGCATTATAGCCAAACAACCCCAGCATGTAACACACCAGGGGTACCCCATTCCACCACCTGGGGCACACAACCCAGTTGCTCTGTGGGCAGGGCGCCCTAGCCCAAGGCTGAGAACTATTTAGTCGCCTTTTAAAACAAGCTTAGCGCTGCTGCAGGCCTATTATTTTGACACCCGAGCCTGCACGGGGCTAATCGCCAAAATATTTAAAAATAAATGTTTTTCAAAGACTTAAGATATGTTTTAGAGCAAAAAACTCAACCTAAAGGTGCAACGATTTCTCGGGACGATCATTTCAAAAAGGGGGACGTGATTATTTTCTTTCAGGGAATACCCCTGGGCTATATTTAACTGACACAATTGGATCCCCTGCCTTCTGATTGGTCAATAATGTGATTTAATGATAGGAATGACGCAGAGCTTTTTAAAAATACCAAATACTACCAATGATTCCATGTGAAGCGTAATAAATAAAGTGGTTGAAAATATGAAAGTTGACGGAAAGAAATCGACATTTTGCGGCTGTTTTGAAGCGATTGCAAAGCGGAGATGAAGTAATGGTGGACTGTCAGATACATATATTCCACGCCTTCGATATAATTGACGAACGTTATTTTTGGGTCCTCTATAGACGATGTTACAAACGATTTGAAGCTATGAAGAAAGATACATGCTGTGAGTGTGATGTACAAATGCTACCTAGCCCAAAGCCCAATAGCTCATCATGTGTTTCATGATTTTTTTCGCTATCATTATCAGCTACCTTTCTCGAAATTCATTCTCGATTGAATCATATTTTTTTCTTTACTCTGAAGGACATATTGACGTGAACATTTATTTCTTTTATAAATTGTGTGTGTGTGGGTGGGGGGGGGGGGGTTTGCACTGATCTCTGTGAATCCCTTAAAACATAAAAACACTGGTTTTTCTGTCCAGTTAAATTATTAAACAACTGTCAAATATTTTGGAAAGCTGGGTCTGAATTACATATAATAATGAAAATCATGAAAAATGCACTTTTTAAAAGAAAATGTGGGAAGTAGGTTGTATTGGAGCTGTGGATCCAGAAATTTACAAAATTAAAGAGGCCTTTTTTCCTTCCTTCAAAGTATTTCTTCATGATACATTGAGATGTCGGAGTTTTCCCATCCCCAGTTTAAATGAATGATGCTTTTTAATACCTGTCCATCTGCATGACCAAATCAGAGCTTTCAAAGCATGAACTAAATATTCTCCAAAAACCAAGACACACACACACACAAACAAAGAATATGAGCACTTATTGACATCCAACTGTACTGTAGAAATGTGTCATTCTTTTATAATTTTCATTATTATGCATATAAAACTACTGCATAATTACATTTTATCCTTTTTCTACTAATTTATGGGATTTAAATATACATGTATTACCCAATGTTAGACATAAATTTTCTGAAGGTAGTACTAGTATATAAGGAAGGGAAATGATTTTCTGTAAAGGACTTTCTTGGATATTTGTTCCTTCCAATGTAGGTCCATATTTGTAATAAATACAAGATATCAAAATATATTAGTTCTATATAAAATGTAATGTATAACTGTCAAATTGGTGAAATATTTAGTCAGATTATGTTTATTCTTGCAGGAAAGTGAATTCTCTTTGTGAGAGGGATAGCTACTCCTCAACAATTATTTTGATCTGTTGGCATGTAACATTAATACCAGTAACCTCAGATTGATAAAGACCACATGTAAAAAAAAAACAACAAATAATTAAGGTAGACTTGTGCACACATGTACATTTGTATTTGAAAGACAGCATTCAACATTCATACATGATAAGAAGTGTCTCAGTGTCAGAAACTTAAAATATGGACTTCTGTGATTAACAAAAACAAACTGACACAGATTTCTGTTCTAAAGCCGAAAATACAACTATGAATCTGTATTCAATCTTAGCATGTGGAACCTGAGCGAACTACGACTGATTCTTTTCAATATAAAATTGGAGATGCTACTAATTTCCTTAAATTAACTTTAGTTTTATCTTGTCTTTAAATATTCATGTTACAAACGAGGAAATACATTATAGCATATATTGAATTTTTATACACGAGACTTCAATACATTTGTAATTTCATTGTTTTAACAAATGCTTACACATATTTATAAATGGTGAAGTGTTGTCAAAAATTTCTTGAAATAAAAACAATACAAATTTTTGATAGGTATTGTTTTACAGCTTATTTCTGTTAATTTTATGTTCTATTTAAACTGGTTGTTTAATTGAAAATAACTGATAATATAATAAGATTGTGATGGTATACAAATGTAAAAATATACCTGTATTTCCCTATCCTTTTCTATAACCGCTATAACCGTGGTTCCCTTGATTACTCTATGGTGTATATTGTTAATGGGTGAACAGTTCTATAACCAGATTTTTTTTCACGCCAGTTCACAAAAGTGTAAGTGGACCCTTTTTTTATAGTATGTCCGTCGCTGGTTTGAGTGAGTGATTTTGACTTCTCACCATAGAGGAAAAACACATAGCTACTTTTTCTGAAAAAAATGTAATTACAATAATCCCATCTGTCAGATTTTATTTTAAATAGTATGTTAATGCATGTTCATATAGATAAAACATTTTAATAGATCGGCAATAACACCAGAAATATATTAGCAAAATAAAATAAATACAAGCTGAATGTATTGTCCTGGATTTCTATGGTATTTAAAGAAGCCTGTATATTTGTTAGAATAGAGTACACACGTCAGTCAACAGAATCTCAAATATCCACCTTTTGTGTAAAAAGGAAGATGGGAACCAGTTAAATACCTAAGACATTACTGTCAACATTCAGTTGTCTGATTTACATCTAAAGAAAAAAAATCATGTTTCGAGTTGAATAGAATTATGATGGGTGTTTCTGGGATCGAGAGGCTACATACACATCTTACCGTCCTACTTATGGTCATACTTTATAATAACAATCCTAGGGATGCAATTGTGTCAGTTATTCCGGACAGTGGTATTTACCCGCCATATTTTTTCCTTAACTCTCGCCAACGAAGTGCCTGACTATCCAGGTACATTTTGAAGAAAGTGGGCATAGAAAAATGTTGACAGTGTGTCAGTCACCTCGAAAAATATGTTTTCTTGTACAAATCGGTTTATCTGGATCTAAATTCTCATAATTTATGACAAAACAACACAATGTACAGAGCCGCACGATGTAAACAAAGATCATCTGCCAAGACGATACTAGCGCCACCACGAAAGAATCGGTGACGGACTGATCTTTCCAGTGAACAATAAAATGACTACTTTTCTACCTCCACCGAACGCGGCGCTCCGACTGTAATGTTTAAAAAAATATATTTCCGAATGCAAACAGGTTTTTAACAAATGCAAACCAAAATAAAATAACTTGATCTATATTATAATAATAAACTCGTACAGTTTATACATTGAAGTTCAATGTCACGTTGGACGGATTCCAAGAATACCCACAAGTAATAGAAACTTAAATCTATACGATAACTTATTTAGACCTGATAATTCTGACACAGTTTTTACAATGATTTAAATTTACAGTCAAATGTGAATTTCTCAGAACTCATATGCCCTAAACATTAAGTGTGCAAGGAAAACAATTAACATGAACAAAACAAGATGTTCCCAAAGTCGTGATATCTCCCCGCGTCATCAACAAAAAGGAAACTACACATCATGACGATACCATATTTAGTTTCGTTATACCTTTGTTGTCTCTCCTCATACATAAACTGGTTAGTTGATTGATGTATGACTATATGATTTCTTTTCTGCTGCCTTGTAGTACATTAATTGATTTTGTGTTATTTGATATCGCTATATTGTAAGCACACACATTAGATCACTTAATAGGCAATGTGTATCTATATTTTTGGAAAGAGGGGAGGGGTAAATATCTAAACTTTCAATAAAGTTGTTTTTTATTATCTGTGCCAAAGCATAACAAGCCAAGAAAGAGAAAAACTATACGATGCAAACAATGTGGGGTGGGCCAAACAAATATTTTGTGCCATATATTAATAACAATGCACAACATGATAATTCAGAACGAAAGGATATATAACATACATTTGTCCAGCTAATAGTAAGAGAGTACAAGTAAGATAAAAATATTTTATTATCAGGTCAGAGGAAGACGAGCTTAAACATGCAAATTGGGGACATATTAATATCGTTAATTAAGTTTTGAATACCCGTAACGCCAAATACAAAATATTTCCAAGAGAAAACCAAAAGAAAAAAATTTAAGAAAAAAAATTTCGTATATATACATGTTAAATTAGTTTCATTTTAGAGCTTCACACTAAAAAAAAACAAATATGCATATCGAAGTATTAAACTAAAGATATAATCCAACTTTCGCCAAGGTATGCTAGGAACCATAGCCCCTGCCAACAGATCAACTGGGTTGTGAGCCCCAGGTGGTGGAATGGGGTACCCTTGGCGTGTTACATGCTGGGGTTGTCAGGCTATAATACGGAAAACCTGACCGCAAACCATAGTGGTGCACCGTGTTGGGAAAGATGTCACGTTCCTGACACATTAAAGAACACCACTGTGGTATTGGATAGGAGTAGGAAACTTTGCGCTCCGCCACAGGAGGGTAAATTGCCCGACCCTGCCCATCCATCCCTTTTTCTAGTGATAATCAAAATTTGTTGACCCTATTATCGTTGTGTTCCATCCCTTTTTTCATTTCATCATCATTCATGTTTATTCTATCATCTATTTCATGTTCATGGCCTGAATATAGCTGAGATGTTGCTGCTCGGGCGTTCAACGAAAAACTGGCTCGTTGCCCAGTCTAAAAGACATTCTTTTGATTTCCGCTAGAATCTTGGTTTCATTTATTACTCTTTCATATACGCGTAAACAAAGGTGTAAAAAATACAACTTGTGATAACAAGAGTTGAAATTGCACCATCTACTTAATATCATATACATGTCAAGGCTGTACCGTTGTACTATATGTACCGACAGATAGAATTATATTCTCCCGGTAATTAATATAACTAATAATGAATAGGAACATACAAAAAATAACGGCGTAACAATATTTGAACCAGTTATTTCGTTGCAATAAAATGCCTTATTGTTTACTTTTTTGATACACTTATCTTAAATACGAAATTATAATTTTTTATAATATTTACAACACGATCAACTCTTTTATTTAACATTAGCATTTGACTCTGAAGGTACATTTTATAAATGAAACACGATTTAGATTAAAATTTTACATATATACTTTGTTTATATTATAAATATTTATAAAACGTCGGCCGATCCGGCCCTTTCAGAACAAAACGAAAGTAAGTCGTTCATCAGATTATAAACATACACAACCAACAACCAGGTAAATGTAAACATATCAGGCGATATATAAGGCTTTCATTTCTAGTATTTTTCTACAATACAGACGGCGAACCTTGTAATCGTGTCTTAAATCTTATGTAGAAAGAACTTACCATTGTGTAAACAAACCATCAAAAGAAGGAAATAAATTACGACCTCAGATCACATGACCGTACATTTTTTTAGCTATACACACTGTACCAGGGACCATTCGTGTCATAAATGCGTTGTTTCTGACGCGCTACGTTTCCAACGGCATACTTAGGCGGATTTCGTGTTAAGTTTGATGTGCTGAACAAGAAAGCGTCGCTTTTTCGCTAGTACTTTCCTAAATAATCCAAAAACATAATATATACTAATCAAACGTTTCAGGCTACGCTCGTATGTTAATACATTCGCTCAAGGCAGTTTTCCTCCTTAACAATAATCACCTCTGTGTCATGGTGCAACCCTCTACAATCATGCGCCCCGTTCAGGTCCGGGTGTCAAAAGAATAGGCCTGCAGCAGCGCTAAGCTTATCGTAAAAGGCGACTAAATAGTGCTCAGAAACCTAGCCAGGGCTTAGGCGCTCTGCCCACAGAACAACTGGGATGTGTGCCCCAGGTGGTGGAATGGGGTACCCCTGGCGTGTTACATGCTGGGGTTGTCCGGCTATAATACGGAAAACCTGACCGTAAACCATAGTGGTGCAATTTCGTAAGCGACCCAAGGATCGCTCACCCAATCAAAAGACAGAAGACGTCACTGGTGACCCGGGATTATAGATCAGAGAAACTTGGGGAACGAAAATATTACTCGGGCTTCCACGTTACCTGCATCTGTGTCAAATCGTAAATTCGTGCTATAGTATGCCTATGACATCACATGTTGTTACGGATGAATAACGTAAGAAACGTCATAAACGTCATTTTTTTTTATGTTTTGAATAATCTGCGAAGCGAATTATGTTTCAGCTTAAACGGACCCAAATTAGGTTATAGCGTATAAACTAATCAGAAATTGAATACATTCATTATATTTTAATTAAAAATAAAAAAAAATGATATATCCATCACTTTTATTAACACCGAGTAGACAGCAACTTTAATTTTCCCGCCTCCATTTTAAAATCAGCGGAAAGACGCTGTCATTTCATCACTAGGAAATGTTCAGTTATTTTTCAAAATTGAAGACACAGTTATTAAAGCAAGAATTTGAAATAAACCCGGCGGACGTAAAGTTAGCAGAATTGAGTTCAAAATTACCATATTCAATCGGATCCCCAGTAACGTGTGTCTGATCACCATGGTTTACGTTTTGTGTAACACGTGTGTCATTCTGGAAAGGAAGAGGTACCAAACTTTTTTCAGATTCACTTGATGATGATGTGGTTGGTGTAACAAGGTCGGCAATGGTATCGCTCATTGTTTTTTTCTGCATAGTTGAACAATCGCGATTTTAACTACGGATGGATGCCTCGTTTTTGTGACCACTCTTGTGCATTATATGGCGAATCTCAAAGCCAGCATCATTCATGCTCTGAATTGTTGTGGCACGTAAGCAGTGTGCAGTGTATGTGTTTGTGCATTTGGCATTCTTTGAAATGTCAGCCATATACCTTGAGAACTGATACCTTTTTGTTGGAATGTTAGTATACCATATATCTTGTGACGAGGGATGTGCAAGTGCAATTTTCGAACAATGATTAAATAGACTTCTTGCATCAGGATTTGTTTTTGAAATAAACAACAACGACTTCACATGACACGAATCACCTGCATCTGGAATGGCGTACATCCTTTTTTTCCTTAGAATCATCTGAAACATAAATTCCACCTTGCCAGTTATTTTGTTTTGTTTCATGTGTGAGGCATATATATTCATTGCCATTTTCATCATTTTAGCTTATAAATGAATTTAACTTAAGTTTAATTTAATTTCGTGGAATTCTAATCCCCTGGAACAAAAATGAACAGCAATTAAAAACCAGACACGAAATCTTATAACTATTGGATTCATTTCTCCATACATGCAAGTGGAAATTTGTTTCAAGTCAATTTGTTTCAAGTCAATTTGAGATATGATGTCTTTGTGTTTTGTTGGGCGGGCCAAACCTTCTTGCAAGTTTTTTTTTTAGTTTACCATCTAAGATATTAGTGCTTGATCTGAATTCCCTCCCTCGTACAATATCTAAATCTATCCTCCCTAAATCCTGGAGAGGTCGGTTTATTGCTGAACGAATTGATTTGTATCTGTTTTGGTATATACTGCGAGCTGCTCTGTTGTCATTTGTTTCGCTCTAATTTCTGTGTTTTTAGTTGTGGCTCCAGCATAAAATTTCCCTAACTTATCGTCGAGTTGTGTAGCTGTTATATTTGAGAAGTCTGTAAATTCTCCCAAAGAGATCCAGGTTCAAATCCTGATCTAGGTAAATATTTCAATGAATTGATAAGTTTGAAAAAATATACAAATTTATAAAAACCTAAATAAAAGTAGAAACACACACCTGGGAAAAGTCTGACACCCCATTTAGAGCTCTTTTTTGT
Source organism: Perna viridis (assembly GCA_037379345.1). Taxonomy (NCBI): domain Eukaryota; kingdom Metazoa; phylum Mollusca; class Bivalvia; order Mytilida; family Mytilidae; genus Perna; species Perna viridis. Next base: position 5,816,674 of record CM074520.1, read on the forward strand.
CGATTTTGATTGTTTTTGCTCTTTAAGTTCTTGAAGGTCCGTCTCCAACACACTTTTGAATTATTTTTTTCTGTTGATTTATCAGAAGCTCAGGATTTGAAACATAGAAATTTTGAAATCTGTCTACAGAAAAAGCCTTCTCTAAATCAGCATTTGCCTCACAAGAGGATCTGAAAGCAAAAATCTCTATTGTTATTTCCTCAAATGAGTTTTTAGGGTTAAAAAGGAAACTCAAGACGTCTGAATTCCCCTTTCCATCATCAAAGGGATGCCATTTTGTCAAAGGTAAACAAGCAGACGACGCACGAAAAAAATATTACAGGAAAAAAAAAATAACATACATTTTTTTTTATTTATTTAATATCACAACATGAATTCATTAATTTCAGGTTTAATGTGCATTTTATATATAAACAATAATTTATTGTCACAAAAACGTTTCAACGTTCCGATGTGACTGAAAACGTTGTTTCGGGTGTTGACAAACAGAAAGTAGTTCCGTAAAAGGTAGGCGTGGCCTAAAAAGCAAATTAGTTTATACAATTGAAACAGTGTTGATTTTTGTCAAGAAACCAATCAAATGGCAGGATTCTCATCAAATTAAAATATTAACCCTTTGCTCGATTTTGCCAAGGAAGAATTTGAAGATTCAGACTCAATTGTCCTGCTTATGACGTCGACAATAACCTAACGTCACAATAAAGGATATAGGCCATAATACGGAAAACCTGACCGCAAACCACAGTGGTGCACCGTGTTGGGAAAGATGCCACGTTCCTCGCACGTTAAAGAACTCTGCTGTGGTATTCGATAGGAGTAGGAACCTTTGCGCTCCGCCTCAGGAGGCTAAATTGCCCGACCTTACCCATCCCTCCCTTTTGCTAGTGGCAATCAAAATTTGTCGACCCTACTGTCCTTGTGTCCCATCCCGTTTTTCATTTCATCATCATTTCATGTTCATCGTCTGAATATAGCTGAAATATTGCTGCTCGGACGTTAAACTCCAACAATCAATCAATCCATCTCGAATGGTGACAACATTTTCAAACGTCAAAACTCTGTCCCTTTTCCGTTTAGATCGTTCCGTTGGTAAAATACTACATGCAGATGCAATATTAGCTTCAGGATATGTGTTTAGATGCTGGGGTATTTCGCAATACGACCTTCTGCTTCGCTTATTATTGCTTTGCAAGATATTTGCAAAATGTGAAGCACAAATTTTCCAATGACTTTCAAACAAGTTTTCAGGCAAAAGTCTTCATTCAGTGAATGCTATTTTAATGTCTTCCTCAGAATGCCTTTTCAGTTGAACAAAATCCCCTGAACACACTACAGAATCAATAAGATATTTAAAATTACAAGTCATTCTTTTTTGTAAACAAACATCTTCTTCAAAAAGCAGACGACTTTTTATAGCCTCCTTTTTAGAGAGTGAACTAGATGAAAAGAAAGATAACTCTAATTTGAAACATATGACTAGGCAATAAACATAGGATAAGATATATAAATATTCTGTACTCTAGAATGTTAGAAAAGTACATTCTTTATTAAATCAATCCATACATGTGAGAAAGGGGTCAGTTTAGGGTTAAATTGTGCTTTTTGGCATTTTCCAGAGATAAGCAGCATGCCAATGGTGTCACACTACACCATCTGAGTTTTTGCAATATCTTTTTTATTTTAAAAATACCCATTCTGATTTATTAAGATTACTTTTAAAACATATTAAATATTGTAAAAACGAGATATCAGGAATTTCCTTCGTTGCATTTTTAAATAAAACATGTCTCAACTTAGTGTTATTTCGACTCTAAATGACATTGAAAGTGATACAAAGACAGTCTTAATAAAGAAATGTAAATTAATAAATCAATTGTATTCCTTTAGTTACTTAGTTAATTATATCAAGATCTTAATAGAATACAAAAAAAATGGCAGATAAACAGATTTGGAGGTTTTTTTTATTGAACAATACAGATATAACAAATTTCACCAAATCTGTGAAGACCATACAGAATTAATGCCGTTGCTATGGTGACACGATTTTTTTATAGCAATGCATACCATTTGTTTTAAATATTTATATGATACACTATCATTGTGCAGTACTTAATTCCAAACTTGTAATGTACCATTTCTGCTTAATTTTGATGATTACATAGAATAGCTCTTAAAGAGTAATCAAGGGAACCAAGGTTATAGCGGTAATCAAAAGAATGTAATCCAGGGACAAAGACCAGACATGGAAAACAGACATACACAACAAAGTAAATAAAGTAACTAAAATCATACATACAAAGTAACAAAAGCAAATGCCCAACTCGGACTCCACTAAAAACTGGGAGCATGGACCAGGTGCACCGGTAGGGTAAGCGTCCTCTGCTTTTCTAGAAACATCCGCCGAGTTGCTCATAAAAAGTCAAGTCCGGGCATTGCATATGGAATTAATCTCTTCAATGTTTTACGTATATAATTTTTACTGTCAATTTACCAAGTACATGTACGCATTGACGTACATACGAATATGTACGTACACAAAAAAAGGAAAGAACAAAAACAAAAACAAAAAAAAACAAAAAAAAAAACGTTAAAACAAGAAATGATATAGTTAGTCGTTTCAGAAAAATGTTCTCATCTTGGACGTTTTCTAAATAAATCTTTTTTTTATCAAATTTAGCCTCCTCATATCCTCATATGTCGATCCACTACCCCCCCTTCCAAGGTCAACAAAATTCAGTTGATTACATGTATATAGGAAATCACTTAGCCATGACGGAGCCGGACTTTTTCATACGCCTGTTTCAAAGCTCTGAGGAAAGGAGCACTTTCTATTTATTTCTTCTGTAGCTTGATGTTTGTTTGTTGGGGTTTAACGCCCGAGCAGCAATATTTCAGCTATATTCAGGCGATGAATATGAAAGGGGTGATAAAATGAACATGAAACGATGAATGAAAAATGGGATGGGACACAAGGATGATGGGGTCGACAAATTTTGATTTCCAAAAGATGAAGGGGGGATGGGTAGGGTTGGACAATTTAGCCTCCTGTGACGAAGCGCAAAGGTTCCTACTCCTCAAGCGGGATAATTTAAATAGATTGCACTGAAGATTAAAAAAAAGAGAGAAGTAAATGAAATGTGAAGATTTGATCAGTACAAAACGACAGTAGACAAAAGATCAAAAAAATAATTTGTCTTTTTTTTTTAAATTTACCCTGTACAGCACCCCACACATCATCACGTTCAGACTTGTGACGTCCATTACATTATTGCGGAACAATTGACTTGTTGAATGTGTAGACAACAGTTGCTAAGTCTATATATAGGAACTTGGCAAAATACGGGCGTACGAAAAGCATATGTGTAGGCTCTTTGGAAAAGTAAGGGTTAGCCCTTTGAGTGCCAAGGCTTTTCCTGTATTTTGGCAAGGAAGAATTTGAAGATTCAAATTCAACTGTCCTGCTAAGACGTCGACAATAACCTAACATCACAAGAAAGGGCACAACGAGGGGATGATCTAACGCAGAAAGAAATAGACATAAACTATTCATCATTTGGATGTTTTCGAATATATTTTATGCTGTCAAGTTGTCAACTTTGTACATATACGCATTGACATGCTCACGTACATAAAAATGTACATAGAAAGAAAAAAAAAGTAAAAAAAAAAAAAAAAAAACGTAAAAAGAATATAATTTAGACATTTCACGAGAAGTGTTTTCAATTTGTCTATTTTCTAAATACATCTATTTTACCACATTAAACCTTTTTAATACTTTAACCCATAGTTAGCACACAAAAAGATTGTACAAGCCGCTATATCTACACTGATACTTATTTGAAAAGGATATAATAAGCTATTAAAACATCTAAGAAGAAGTTAAACTTCACATCCATTTTCCTTAAATAAGTACAGTTTAAAAAACAAATAGAAGTAAAAACGTTCGTACTATATTGATAAACAACTTAATTATTTTATTCGGTACATTGAAAGGAATCCTAAATAAAATTGTAAAACCTCTAGGAAATAAATAACATTCATGCCAATGTTCTCTTTTCCCTAATTAGTGAATACTTGGCGTCAGTACATGTGAGAAGACAGTGTTTTTGGACTTTTTCTGACTTGAGGGTCATCATGACCCTTTGGTATGTATTTTAAGCCTATATATAAACTCTTGGCAAATTATGCGAGTATGAAAAGCCTATTTATAGGCTATTTGGCGTAGTATTTAGGTGGTAGAAGACCAAGTGATCTGCGGAGTGTGCTGATGAAGAGTCATGCTTGGGATTTGTTATGCATCCCTCTATTTGTTTTTATGAAGAATCATCATCGTTGCCAACACCTAAGACCTGTATCAATCGCCTAAATCTTACAATACTATAAAAAGACATGGCACTGCCACCAGACGATCTTCTTTTCAACGTTTTTTACTTTGCATTATGTAATAATTACGGATTGCAGTAGCTAGTTATATCCTAAGCTACCTAGGACAGTTACAATGTATGTTTAATGAATTGATTGCTTTGAATTTCAATTTTTTAAAGTTACGATATAAAGTTCAGTGTCTGTTATGCGAATAGATCAATTTGAAATTTGAAAAAAAAATCAGAATTGACTGTTATATATTTTGTTGCCTACATAAAAAAAATAATTGCACATTATCCACTGCAGTGAATGTGTTTCCAAAGGTCTTTTGATGATTTTAGGACCAAAACCAATTTTGGTAATGTCTTTCCCTGGCGTGTTACATGCTGGAATTGTCAGGCTATAGTTCGGAAAACCTGACAGCAAACAATAGTGGTGCACCGTGTTGGGAAAGATGCCACTTTCCTCGCACGCTAAAGAACCCTGCTGTGGTATTCGATAGGAGTAGGACCCTTTGCGCTCCGCCACAGGAGGCTAAATTGCCCCACCTTACCCATCTCTCCCTTTCATCTTTTGGCAATCAAAATATTTCGACCCTATTATCCTTGTGTCCCATCCTTTTTGTTTTTATTTCATCACCATCATTTCATGTTCATCGCCTGAATATAGCTGAAATATTGCTGCTCGGACGTGAAACCCAAACAATCAATCAACCAATTTTGGGAGATTTTGCTATTAGTGTATTGTACATTCTACAAATTTATATTATTGGACCTAAGTCATTTTTACTGTACATTTGGTTTGGTCCTGCAAACCTTTGGAATGGCTTGACCCTCTCTGACCCAGAGGGTTTCGCCAGGGTAGAATAGGCACTAGGTTTAATCATACCTAGAGGTAATGGACCTCAAAAAGTAATCAAGAAGCCTTGGCCAGGGATCAAGGTGCTCAGACAACAGACATTAATGAGAATTTGTATGTAAAAAGAACATCAAATTTAGTCGCACATACCAGAAATTTTAATTTTTAATTTTTTAATGGGAGTTATGCCCCTTTGAACTTAGAAATATGAATGAGTCTTCATGTTTAAGTGTGCCATCACAACTACTCTGAAACTACTCAACAGAAATTGACAAAAGTTCATATGTAGCAAGTGCATCATATGTATTTGTGCATAATGTCAAGAAATTTTGATTCTCAAATTTTTAGCTCACCTGGCCTAAGGTTTGTTTGTTTGTTGGAGCTTAACGTCCGAGCAGCAATATTTCAGCTATATTCAGACGATGAACATGAAATGTATGACTAAATGAACATGAAATTAAAAAAAAAGGATGGGACACAAGGATAATAGGGTCGACAAATTTTGATTGCCACTGGAAAAAGGGGGGATGGGTAAAGTCTGGCAATTTAGCCTCCTGTGGCGGAGAGCAAAGGTTCCTACTCCTATCGAATACCACAGCAGGGTTTTAACGTGCGAGGAACGTGGCATCTTTCCCAATACGGTGCACCACTATGGTTTGCGGTTAGGTTTTCCGTATTATAGCCTGACAAACCCAGCATGTAACACGCCAGGGGGACCCCATTCCACCACCTGGGGCACACATCCCAGTTGCTCTGTGGGCAGAGCGCCTAGCCCCCGGCTAGGTTTCTGAGCACTATTTAGTCGCCTTATACGACAAGCTTAGCGCTGCTGCAGGCCTATTCTTTTAACACCCGGACCTACACGGGGCCCTGGCCAAAGGCCAGGTAAGCTATTGCCATCACTTGGCGCCGGTCGTCTTCTTTAACAATTATACAAATTCTTCTCCTCTGAAACTGCTTGACTGATTAGAACCAAACTCGGCATAAATGTTCCTCGGGGTATCCTGCATAGAATTGATGTGGGGATTTTTGTTTCGTCGAAAAACATGGCAGCCATTACTAAAAATAGAACCTACAGTGTAGGGGTCAGACAAGTGTTTTTCGCATATATCTCCAAAACCGGTAGGTGTAGCCAAATTCTTTCAATAGCTGAAATGATCCTTATTATTAGGAGTACAAAAGTCTTCAGGGATAAAAGTTGTTGTCAGATCAGGTCTCACTAACCACTTATAAGTTTCTATTACTTTACATGTTAAACAAGTAATTTTCAATGATTCACTGTGACTTCCCAGGACAAATGACACTTGAAAGTTGCATATCATTGAACCGAAAGTGGTTAGTGTGAGACCTGACTCCTTGTAAGACTTATTGCCCTTGATAGGGGTAAAATGAGTTTTTTTAACAGTTTTCAGTCAATATCTTGGAAATAGTGATAGATTAAAAGAAACTTTCAATTGTTGAAATGATCCTTATGATAAGCCCTACCAGACTTCTTCAGTCAAAATTGTTGGACAACTTCTTGTTAAATTTATTGCCTTTGAAAGGCAAAATTCAACCAGGTCGGCGATTCAGGCTCCTGGGAGTTTCTTGTTCTAGGAGAAAAGTCCCTTTGAACATAAAGCAAGAACATCATGTATTTTTTTTAAAGTAAATATGATCTTAGGTTTCTTTTCTGAGCGGTCATTTTCAAAATGACTCCTATTTCCCCCATGGCTACATTTTACAGTAATGGGCAACTAATTGGACTGTAATTAACATAATAGATTTACCTCCGTGCAATGTGTTTTACAACAAAATGTCGAAGATTGCATACACATGATATATGTGTACGTGTATGGAACATACATTCTTAAATTATATTGCCCCGTACAGGTCCGGGTGTCAAAAGAATAGACCTGCAGCTAAGCTTGTCGTAAAAGGTGACTAAATAGGGCTCAGATACCTAGTCGCTCTGCCCACAGAGCAACTGGGATGTGTGCCCCAGGTGGTGAAATGGGGTACCCCTAACGTGTTACATGTTGGGGTTGTCAGGCTACAATACGGAAAACCTGACTGCAAACCATAATGGTGCACCGTGTTGGGAAAGATGCCACGTTCCTCGCACATTAAAGAACCCTGCTGTGGTATTCGATAGGAGTAGGAAAGTTTGCGCTCCGCCACAGGAGGCTAAATTGCCCGACCTTATCCATCCCTCCCTTTATCTTGTGGCAATCACAAATTGTCGACCCTATTATCCTTGTGTCCCATCGTTTTATTTCATTTCAGCATCAATTTTTGTTCATTTTATCATCCACTTCATGTTCATCGTCTGAACATAGCTGAAATATTGCTGCTCGGACGTTAAACCCAAACAAACACATACTATGCCAAAGAGCCTATAAATAGGCTTTTCATACTCGCATAATTTGCCTAGAGCCTATATATAGGCTTAGCAACTGTTGTCTACACATTCAACAAGTCGATTGTTCTGCAATAATGTCATTGACGTCACAGTTTTGAACGTAATGATGCGTGGGGTGCTTCACAGGGTAGACTGTACATATTAAAACAACGCCAAAAACATTCCTTACACATGTTGTTCTTATTTCTACTCGTCGTTATCTATTGATCAAATACTCACATTTTATTTACTTCTCTTTATTTTTACCTTCGGTGAAATCTACTTAAATCAACATGCATTCTTTATGAATTTCATACAAGGAAAAATAGAAGAAAAAAAACGTGTCAAAATAATGATAAATTTAGAACAATATTATCATAACTATAATTTCAACTATACATTACGTGCATGTATTTATCTATTTGATAGAATCGCAAATATTGTACAATGATTTTACTCAAAGTTGACATCGGTTGCACGGAACATTTTGTCTGTTGAACATATGATTATGAAAATTGATCTTTCAGTGTTTCCACTATGGTTTGCGGTCAGGTTTTCCGTAGTTTATAGAAAATTAAGTGAAGAAAAATTATGTTTAGAAGGGGAGATTTTACTGAAGCTGGTTTAACATTACAAAAAAAAATGAAAAATAATATATCACCGGGTTCTGACAGTTTTTCTCTCCGTGAAGGTCCGGGTGTTAAAAGAATAGGCCTGCAGTAGCGCTGTTAGCTTGTCGTAAAAGGCGACTTAATAGTGCTCAGAAACCTAGCTGGGGCTAGGCGCTCTGCCCACAGAGCAACTTGGATGCGTGCCCAAGGTGGTAGAATGGGGTACCCCTGACGTGTTACATGCTGGGGTTGTCAGACTATAATACGGAAAACCTGACTGGAAACCATAGTGGTGCACCGTGTTGGGAAAGATGCCACGTTCCGCGCATGTTAAAGAACGCTGCTGTGGTATCCGATAGGAGTAGGAACCTTTGCGCTCCGCCACAGGAGGCTAAATTACCCGAACTTACCCATCCCTCCCTTTTTCTAGAGGTAATCAAAATTTTGACGACCCTATTATTCCTGTGTTCCATCCCATTTTTTTTAAATTCATGTTCATTTTATCATTCATTTCATGTTCATCGTCTGAATATAGCTGAAATATTGCTGCTTGGACGTTAAACCCCAACAATCAATCAATCAATCAATACTAGAAAAATGTATTGCTGCCAAAATTACAAAGTTCAATGAAGAATGGAACAAATTTGATTTCGTAACACATATAACCATGATTTGATTGTCAAATGATAGAAACATTTTTTTATAATATAAAGTATATGACAGAAAATACATATATCTAATTAAACACAAACCATTATTCATATTGTGTTGCTAACATGACACACCATCAGACAAATTTATACTGGATTTTATTAAGTTTCTTTTAGGGAGAGGGTTAGTACATCAACAACCTTTTCATACTATACAAATCAAAAACCTTTTTTTGTATATCTTCACTTTTGTCTTAAGAGTTTATTTTGCTATTGACAAACATCTATTTGTCAAATATAGTTTTTTTTTTAAATATTAGCATGCAATATATTGAATGAAAGACATTTATTAAGATTTATATAGATTATTTTGTGAATAAAATATACAAACAAAAACTAACAACCATATTAATTAGGATAATTTTAGTAGGATACTAATGTTAACAAGGCCGGGATAAGGTACCGGTACTTGGTGTTTTAGACTAACAAATGTACAGATTGCAAATGAAAGATTAAAAATTAATAAAAAAATTCATTGCTCTTGCCGTGATATGGCCCTGGTCGCCGAAACGGCATTAAAAACAACAATCAATCAACTCTTTCGAGGTTGCCTGACCAATGTAACGGTTGGGAAAAAATCCTACCATTGCAAAAAAAAAAGATCAAGTCTTTAATAGAGCTCTAGAAGTAATTTCCCATATCAATTCAATTTACCCTTTTCATCTGTATTTCGTTCTAAAGAAATATCTCTAACTACTTAACATCGATAAGAATTAAAGCCATTTATACAATAATCAAAATCAAGGTCAACATATTCTAATAAATTGTCATCTTATAGAACAAAATCTCTCTGAGGATGTTCTTGCACAGATTGATTGATTGATTGATTGATTGTTGGGGTTGAACGCCCGAGCAACAATATTTCAGCTAAATTCAGGCGATGAACATGAAAGGAATGATAAAATGAACCTGAAATGATGATGGTGAAATGAAAGGGATGGGACACAAGGAGAACAGGGTCGACAAATTCAGATTGCCGCATGAAAACGGGAGGTATGGGTAGAGTCGGGCAATTTAGCCTCCTGTGGCGGAGCGCAAATGTTCCTACTATCGAATACCACAGCAGGGTTCTTTAATGTGCAAGGCACGTGGCATCTTTCCCAACACGGTGCACCACTATGGTTTGCAGTCAGGTTTTCCGTATTATAGCCTGACAACCCCAGCATGTAACATGCCAGGGGTACCCCATTCCACCACCTGGGGCACACATCTCAGTTGCCCTGTGGGCAGAGCGCCTAGCCCCGGCTAGGTTTCTGAGCACTATTTAGTCGCCTTTTACGACAAGCCTAGCGCTGCTGCAGGCCTATTCTTTCGATACCCGGTCCTGCATAGGTCTTGGCATAGTAAGGGTTAAACAATTGTCAAATTTTTTAGAATTAATCCCGTCAGATTCTAATTTTGTTCAATGGATAAAGATTATTAGTGATCCAGTTGACAATAATAGTAATATATTACTTGGGAGCATTTACAAACCACCAGAAATGTCATCTTGTTTTTCAGACGAAGCTTATAAGTTTCAAAACAATCAGCACATATAACACTTTTTGGAGATTTTAATGCAAGAGCCCCGTGCAGGTCCGGGTGTCAAAAGAATAGGCCGGCTGCAGCGCTTTTAGCTTGTCGTAAAAGGCCACTAAATAGTGCTCAGAACCCTAGCCGGGGGCTACGCGCTCTGCCGACAGAGCAACTGGGTTGTGTGCCCCAGGTGGTGGAATGGGGTACCCCTGGCGTGTTACATGCTGGGGTTCAGGCGATGAAAATGAAGTGGATGATGAAATGAAAATAGGGATGGGACACAGGGATAAGAGGGTCGACAAATTTTGATTGCCACTAGAAAAAGGGAGGGATCGGTGGGATCGGGCAATTTAGCCTCCTGTGGCGGAGCGCAAAGATTCCTACTCCTATCGAATACCATAGCAGGGTTCTTTAACGTGCGAGGAGCGTGACATCTTTCCCAACACGGTGCACCACTTGGGTAGGTACAGATGTGCAACTCATATTGGTCTACCTTTTTTATGATTAGTGATATTGAAAGGGTAGGCATTTTACTTGCAGTATGTGTGATTCAGGTTAAAATTTTCAAACAACCTACATGAATATATTTACACAGACCCGTGCAGGTCCGGGTGCCAAAAGAATAGGCCTGCAGCAGCGCTAAGCTTGTAAAAGGCGACTAAATAGTGCTCTTAGTGAGTTTAGATACTTAATGTATGATTATTATAAATACTTCATGTTCTTTGTGTGTATGTCTGTTTTCCTTGTCTGATCTTTTCCCTGGATTTCATTTATTTGATTACCGCTATAACTTTGGTTCCCTTGAGAACTCTTTGCTTGTAACATTGGTGGTCTTCTAGCAAGCATCACTAGGTTACATACCAACCTGATGGTAACCACTTCCCAAATCAAGACTTGAAAACCATATGTTTCCCCAAAGTGCATCTGAACAATCCTTTATACTACTGTAAGGATAACTTTCCTTAACAGTTAAATCATTAACTTTGAGAAAATCAATACATGAACGGATCGAGTTATCTCGCTTACGCATTACAACAATGAAGAAAGAAGGATGCTCCGCTTTTTCAGTTTCATATATATACCCACATCACTATTTGTAGATTTCAGGATAGCATTTTTTTACTGTAATTTTGCATTTAAATAATATTTGCTGTCTGTAACAGACTCTGGCCTAGATTTAATGTCTGTCTCTGCAGTGACACTTTAAAGTTTGGCCAATGTATTTTATTTGTTCCACCAAAGTTACAGGCTTTTTTGTCTTATCATAAATGGATGCAATTTCAACTTCCTGTTTACCAATTACTGTCATACAGTCATCACATTCAGCATTTTTCTTTTTCGTGTATTGGTTTTGCTGTTCATACCCATTTTTTGTTGATTTTGTTTCTCTTGGTTTTGAGTTATCAATCCCTTCATTTTGTCCTGGTTCTGTTGCCTTAAATTATTATATTTTACCTGAAAGTCATTGGCAATATCTAATCTTTCCTTCTTCATACCTTTGATCTTGTCTCTTAATGACTGTATGGTGAAATCCCGATCTTCAGCTGTCCCTACTTTTTCATCAGTTGCTTCCTGGTCACCCAAAGTAAATATTCTTTTTCTGAAAATAGACTAGACCACAGTTCTTTAGAGATTTCTTTTTTTTTCCTTTAAGTTCTCCATGGTCAATTTTCCGTTTTGTTCTTTTTTATCTACTATAGATTAGCTTTTAAGTTCAAAAGCTTTACGTAAAGTCAGTACATGTAAAACATTACATACACATACTCTTCTGAGCTTTTAAAACCGACATATATAACAATAACAATAATACATACAAGACATACAGCATTGAAATACATACAAAACAGCAAAGTAAGCAAATAAAACTGGCAATAATTTAAGAGAAACGGTCATATGTGCTCTGTCCTTAAATTACATACATGCAAACTGTACAATTGACTATATATAAATAAACTAAGGCTAAAACATCTAGCAGGCAGTAAGCATAACCAAAACTATTCCTGATGATAGCAGATCAGATAGCACTGTAATCAAGCAAATATAAATTGTATAATTAATAAAAACATAAAGCATAAAAAGCACTACTTTAACAAAAGCATGTGGTTATGTGCATGCATTCCATTTGCACGAGCTGTCATTCAATGCATTTATGAGACTTAAATTGGCCCCGTGCAGGTCCGGGTGTTAAAAGAATATGCCTGCAGCAGCGCTAACCTTGACGTAAAAGGCGACTAAATAGTGCTTAGAACCCTAGCCGGGGGCTAGGTCGACCTGCCCACAGAGCAACTGGGATGTGTGTCCCAGGTGGTGGAATGGGGTACCCCTGGCGTGTTACATGCTGGGGTTATCAGGCTATAATACGGAAAACCTGACCGCAAACCATAGTGGTGCACCGTGTTGGGAAAGATGCCACGTTTCTCGCACGTTAAAGAACCCTTCTGTGGTATTCTCCCGGAGTAGGAACCATAGAGCTCCGCCACAGGAGGCTAAATTGCCCAACCCTACCCACCTCTCCCTATTTCCAGTGGCAATCAAAATTTGTCGACCCTATTGTCCTTGTGTCCCATCCCTTCTTCATTTCATCATCATTTCATGTTCATTTTATCAATTTCATGTTCATCGTCTGAACATAGCTGAAATATTGCTGCTCGGACGTTAAACCCCAACAAACAAACCCATCTGTGATTTGTTTTATGCTTGATACATTTGTTGTGGAGTTGTCTCTTTATACACTGCTGATCTTCTTTATTATTAAAGGAGTATGTTTTTCAACCACATTAAGAAATTTTTTTTCAAAATTTTCAGACACAGTATTTTTGTCATCCTGATTTACATCTTCTATGTTTACAAATTTTAACTTTTCTAAATCTTCAATAAAAGCAGGTTGATTTTTAAGTCCTGTGCGGGTATGGACATCAAAAGAATAGTCCCATCCCTTTATTTCATTATCATCATTTCATGTTCATTTTATCATTCCTATCATGTTCATTGCATGAATATCGCAGAAATATTACTACTCGGACGTTAAACCCCAACAATCAATTGCATTTACAAAGTTTACGAGAACGAAGCTGCCATAATGCTATGTTCATACGCACAAGCCGGATATTGAGGGTTTTACTAGTCATAAGTATAATGAACCCAGTATTACCATTAATGCTTCCTATTATGTTACACATGTTTGGTATAGAAATTTCAATAGCATAGAGAGTGATTGACCTTGTTGCAGAAGCAAAGTAAAACAAGCGTAGGATTATTTTTTTAAATTGCCCGGAAAATAAATGTGAGTCAAACATTCGTTTTGAGCACAGTGTCACGTTTTTCTATTACGGTGCCTAATAATTTATAATGATCGGGGTGTCTGACATCAATAGCAGATATCAAATGGTCGTAGTTTCTCTGTGTTTACGTAGACTAAATTTATTATATAATTGTATCACATTAATGCACTTTCACAACTATTACAAGAAAATTTTATGATGGGTATCTACTTCAAAACAGAATTTAGAACTCAACTAACTAAAACATCTTGACTTCAATCTGCAGCCGTAAAATGTTATTGCACGATGGTTACCTCAAATTATGTTAACTTATCTTTAGTTGAATACATTTTTTAGTATTATTTGTAATACCATTTATCCAAAACATCGTCGTACATGTTCTACTAAGTGTTCGTTCATTGGTGACATGACATGACAGCTAAATGTAATGTCCTATTTGGATCAACATGCTAATCGAAACAATTGCTTAACGAGGTAAACTTCCAAAGAATTTTAACGTTTAATTTCCCCATGTTAATGTTCGTTAGGTAAATTCTTCTATCGTGCATGTTAATGAGTGATAGCAACGTTCATTCAGATACACGATAGAAGCGTGGAAAATAGTTGTGTATGGCAAATAAAACTACCAATAATGGTTGATAACACTCCAAAGAAAATTGAGAAACGTCTGTTTCCTTGCATATAATTTAAGCATTTTACGCTCATAAATGTGTCGTCCTTGCTTGAAGCCTAAACAATGCATGTAGTGTAAGCTTGTCCTGATGGCCAAAAATTTAAAACCTGGTTCGACCGAACATTTCACTTTGAAATGAATGCCTGCACCAAGTCGGAAACAATATGGCTGTTTTTCATTCCAATTTATGAATAAAAATATGATAATTTTGATATGATCTATTTTCTAATCGCTGATTATATGTGTAAACACAATTTCGTTAAGATTGCCTAACAACGTATACAGAGGTATCGATTAGTTTTGTCGCCTTTACTTTTCTCGCCAGGGGTTGCTTCGCTTCTCTCTCAAACGAACCATATTTTGCAGAATACGTGTACAGAATTTCGTTTCGCTACATGTAATAATTGGTTAGATTTTACTCGACAGATGTTTCCGAGGAAATAAATTGTCTAGGTACCTTTTAAAGCAGTCGAGTTAAAATGAATTTGTAAGGTAAAAAAGTAGATGTTTTTTTTTTATTAATTGTGAACTATAAAATGAAAATAAATCGCCATAGTTTTTTTCTGTAGTTTGGCGGTCTTGGCAAAAAAAAAAAAAAAGAAAATAAAAATTGAGCTTAAATATGTTATGAAAATTGAGTACGATAATAGTTAATAGTTTCGACCAACTATTTTTATTAAAGGCCCCATTCAGGTCCGGGTGTCGAAATAATAGGCCTGCAGCAGCGCTAAGCTTGTCGTAAAAGGCAACGAAATAGTGCTCAGAACCCTAAAGAAGCTCTGCCCACAGAGCAACTGGGTTATGTGCCCCAGGAGGTGGAGTGGGGTACCCCTGGCGTGTTACATGCTGGAGTTGTAAGGCTATAATACGGAAAACCTGACCGAAAACCATAGTGGTGCACCGTGTTGGGACAGATGCCACGTTCCTCGCACGTTAAAGAACCCTACTGTGGTATTCGATAGGAGTAGTAACCGTAGGGCTCCGCCACAGGAGGCTAAATTGCCCGACCCTACCCACCTCTCCCTATTTCAAGTAGCAATCAAAATTTGTCGACCTCATTATCCTTGTGTCTCTTCCCATTTTTCATTTCATCATCATTTCATGTTCAATTTATCATCCTCTTCTTGTTCATCGCGCCCCGTGCAGGTCTGGGTGTCAAAAGAATAGGTCTGCAGCAGCGCCAAGCTTGTCGTAAAAGGCGACTAAATAGTGCTAAGAAACCTAGCCGGGGGCTAGGCGCTCTCCCCACCTGAGCAACTTGGATGTGTGCCCCAGATGGTGAAATGGGGTACCCCTGGTGTGTTACATGCTGGGGTTGTCAGGAAATACGGAAAACCTGACCGCAAACCATAGTGGTGCATCGTGTTGGGAAAGATGCCACGTTCCTTGCACGTTAAAGAACTCTGTTGTGGTATTCGATAGGAGTAGGAACCTTTGCGCGCCGCCACAGGAGGCTAAATTGCCCGACCTTACCCATCCCTCCCTTTTTCTAGTGGCAATCTAAATTTGTCGACCCTATTATCCTTTGTTCATTGTCTGCATATAGCTGAAATATTGCTGCTCAGGTGTCAAACCCCAACAAATAAACAAAAATATTTTTATTAAAGGGATATAAAATAACCCGCCTTGCATGTCCCGAATCAGTTATAATCTCCCTAATTTACTTTGTTTTCTTCGAAGGAAACAATACGAACAAATTAAGTTTGTCAGAGTTTACCTCGGGACATAGCAACCTAAGAGAAATTGGCCATGAAAACTGGACGAAACAAATAAAGTGTATGCTAATGTTAAGTTTGATCCGATCAGACGGAATACACAGTCAAATTCCCTTACAGCCTCCAGACTTCATTTAATGTAGAACATTAAGGAGCATTATACTGTTTTAAAGTTTTACTTTGAGTTAGAGCGGAACTTTAATAATTGAAAGTATAATTTTCTACACCATAGTAATACAAGTCGAATTTCAATCGTATCACTTCGAAAGAAAGCTGTCCCTTTGATCATTTGAGTGCTTAGATCTTTGTTTAATTTATCTGTTTCATTTCTGTCCTATATTTTTCATATTTCATTATACGGGTCTGATAGAAATGTGTCGGTCTTCTTTCAATGGAAAGCACTTAAACTGGCGAATAAAGATCCGGTGTTACAGTGACATATATACATAGAAACGACTTTCTCTCTAATTGCAGTATATATGTAGGCGCATTGCGTGCAGACAGTATAATTCCCAAGGCCCTGTGCAGGTCCGGGTGTTCAAAAGAATAGGCCTGCAGCAGCGCTAAGCTTGTCGTAAAAGGCGACTAAATAGTGCTCAGAACCCTAGCCGGTGGCTAGGATGCTCTGCCCACAGAGCAACTGGGTTATGTGCCACAGGTGGTGGAATGGGGTACCCCTGGCGTATTACATGCTGGGGTTGTCAGGCTATAATACGAAAAACCTGACCGCAAACCATAGTGGTGCACCGTGTTTGGAAAGATGCCACGTTCCTTCCACGTTAAAGAACTCTGCTGTGGTATTCGATAGGAGTAGGAATCTGCGCTCCGCCACAGGATGCTAAATTGCCCAACCTTACCCATCCCCTCTTTTTCTAGTGGCAATCCAAATTTGTCGACCCTATTATCCTTGTGTCCCATTCCTGTTTTTCATTTCATCATCATCATTTCATCTCTATTTTATCATCCCTTTCATGTTCATCGCCAGAATATTGCGTTAAATCCCAACAATCAATCGTTGTGGCAAAAATACATTTTTTTCTTCTAATTACTTCCTTCTAAAAAGCAAAGTAAATTGACATATATAGGTATCACCAAATGTCTCAGCTTTCCAATCCTGCCAAAAAATGGTCGCAACAACACTTAGGGGTTTATAGTAAAATGAAAAAAATAGGTCCCTACCCCACAGAAAAATTACTTTAATTGACAGTTTTTTCAATGTCAAAACACCTAGGGTATTTATGCTTCCGTTACTAATGGTTTATTCAGTATTTATGTTTAGTGTAACCATAATTGATATTTCAGGGGTTCTTTTCATGACTTGTGGCAATTTCAATAGTCAGAGTATATTAAAGCTGAGATACTGACCTACATAATGTCACTCATATACATTTAGCGTCTTTGCACGTGATGTTCTTGAAAGACGTGCTCGAACAATTGAATTGGCTTTTTGTGTGTCATTGTGGATAAAATATAATCTTATAAGATAAAAGAATCCGAGAATATTGTGTGGCGACGATTTCATTTTGTAACAACCGGTATGAAAGTACCTGAAATTTATATTTGGTTTTATAGGTGGGGTTGCACGGTGGACCCTCCCAGCCCATGGACTAATTTATGTCAAAACACCTGAAAATACATACAGTTTTTTCAAAAGGAAAAGTTCATGAAATATATAAAATATTTCAGTCGCAAAAACGTGAAATAAATATTATAAGAAATAATATATATATATATATATGTGTATTAATTTTCGTTTTTGGGATATATATTTTTTTTGGAGTGAGTTATTCGACCAATGCACAATGCGCCATTAGAATGTGATCTGAGCCTTTCTTGTACATTTAATAGTCAGCACTAACATCACTAAACGTGCCTCTTAGGGAAGATAATTGACAGGAAAATGTTCTATAGATATCTCTCATGGATATTTTATTTTATTGTTTTAATATTACAAGAAAAAATGTAAGGTGACCCCAATTTTCTTTTTGACATATGAAAAATAATATCACGTAAGTGTTCACTATACAAATTTGCAAGAAACTTTATCCATCGGTTGTTAAATAGTAATTGAAGCTGAAAATTTCCAACAGAATCCACATGAAACGTTAAAACATATACAGAACTACGACAATTTAGTTTCTTTGACGTACGTCGGTAGAACTAAACATCTCAGCTGGCTTGCATTGGCTTCGATATTTTTTGGTTTTGCATACATTAGACACTATCTGTTACTTTACTAAGTGCTGCTGCTTAGAGGAACTGCACATCATGCCAAAATTTAGTAGCAATATCTATATTGGTATTTTGTACTTCTGGGTAAGGAAGAAATTCTTTTTGTCGTGTAATTGTACAATTTAGAAATCTCCAAAGGGGCAATATAGGGTTCTGTTGCCCTAAAAATTAACTGAAAATTAATCATTGAATGATCAGGCGATGAACATGAAATGGAGCATTTCGAAAACGTCTTCTTTAGTATTTTTTAAGATGATTTTTCAATTATACAAAGTATGGGGAATCTCTACCAAGAATCACATGTTTGTATCTAGGTGTACCTATCTTTTTTTGATAAACAACGATGTATAATAATTTTGAGTCAGGATGTTTTTATTGAAATAGAAAGGTGAAGAGTTGAAAAATTATAAGTTTAAATGCCATTTTATTCTGATAATCTTGAATTGAGGGTTTCCAGAAGATCTTTCGAATTTTCAGGATCCACACTGAATTATTGCCACTACGAGAATAACAAATGTTGTGGTAGGACTGAAGACCCTCTTTGACAGCTGTGAGTATAGAAGTTTCGTACTTTTTGGTAACTTTCTGAACACATTTTTTTTGGCAAGAAAATGGTGTCCACACCAAAGAAACAACTTCATATTTAGAGAATACATTCATTATCACATAGTTTATCATTGTGAAGATATAAAGTTGTTTCTTGGGTGTGGACATATATCCGAAAAAAAAAAAAGAAATTTTACAATTCTCAGCAGTTTTTGCCTAGGGATGTAAAATTGCGTCATTTCAAAGTCACACAATATCATATTTTCCTTGTATTTAAATTTTCTACAAAATTGATATTTTTAGGCAATATTCATAGCTTAATGCCGCTACACCTATGTTGTCATACATTTCAAAGTATGATGATACAATAACATAGGAATTTGTTTCAGGATTTTACCTTGTGATCAATACAATATAGCATAGTGTCTTGTGGTATATTCCCGTACGGGTCCGAGTGTCAAAAGAATAGGCCTGCAGCAGCGCTAAGCTTGTCGTATAAGGCGACTAAATAGTGCTCTGAACCCTCTGCCCACAGAGCAACTGGAATGTGTGCCCCAGGGTACCCCTGGCGTGTTACATGCTGGGGTTGTAAGGCTATAATACGGAAAACCCGACCGCAAACCATAGTGGTGCACCGTGTGGGGATTCTTCCGGAGTAGGAACCATAGGGCTCCGCCACAGGAGGCTAAATTGCCCGACCCTACCCACCTCTCCCTATTTCCAGTGGCAATCAAAATTTGTCGACCCCATTGTCCTTGTGTCCCATCCCTTTTTCATTTCATCATCATTTCATGTTCATTTTATCATCAATTTCATGTTCATCGTCTGAATATAGCTGAAATATTGCTGCTCGGACGTTAAACCCCAACAAACAAACACACAAACCAAGTGGTTTATACATATAAATGGATTTTACCTTGACCATCGCCTTTTCTTAGCCAAACTCAATGCATGAATGAGGTCAAGTGACGATGTGTAAAACAGTTTTCTGGATTACAAATTTGCCAGGAGTCACATACGTACATTTCTAAGTTCTTCCCTTAGCCTACTAATTGACTGACGACATTTCTAGATCTTAATTAAGCAACAACTTGGGGGTTGGCATGCCATACCACTCGAACAAACTATTCTGACTCCGAGCTATCGAAACCTCATCCCCTCAGTACTGTTTGGTTTGCGGAGAAGCCGTGACTGTCAATTTAAAAAAAAGAAGTGTTATTCAGCCGGGGTTCAAACCCACAACCTCCCACATGCAAGGAGAAAGAAATTTATTTTATAATTGGCATAAGCCATCGCGTTATCCGTAAAACACCAAAATAAACAAAACCAAAAGGTGTAATCGTTTCAAACCCACGTGTCTCATTCGTTCTTATCAGTAAGATCAAAATCACAATTACGTTTTTCGGTAGCTCACAAGTTTCTAGAAGTTCGCAGTAAAAGTTGTGTTTACACTGTTTCCAAAGATAAAAGACAGGTTATGCTTACGCATGAAATGACTCAATTCGATCTTATTAGTGAAAATCTACCAATCCTAAAACATCATCTCTAACAGTTTTGCCGATCTTTCTAAATATATAAGAATTGATTTTGGCAAGACATCAGCATACTACTTCGAAAATAATTGTTGAATGTCAAACCATATGAAATATTGACTTAAGCAGAGACTAAAGGTTTTTGTCATTCGTTTGGATTGAATGTAAAATACTAAATGATTTCCCGAGCCTATTAAGTCAATTATATTATGTCAAAAGCAAAGCGCGGGGAGTATGGATTTCTACTCTAGCGCCAGGACGTCGCCATGTTTAATGAGACTTTAAACAAATGATGCACTTTGTTTAATTTCCGAAACTGCTGTTGGGGCTTTTTTATATTCGTTATATTACATCTAGTTTGTTGTGATATTAATATAATCTAGACGCTAAAATTTCATAAAAAGACCACATTAAAGCAGAAAAGTAGGTTCAAATTTGAAAAAGCTGTTCAGCAAAATGGGATCAATAAGTGTAAGCAAATAAAATGACACCAACATTGTATTGTGAGGCGATATGGTTAGGCGACCATTACTAAAAATTGCTCAAATTCATTGTTTATTTAATTATCAAATCTAGGCTTTAATCATAAAAGAACGACGCAATTTATTAAATTATCATATATTCTAACCAATGAAATATTGCTGTATGTCAGTTTGATAGACGATGTATGGTAAAATTAAAGCACTAGAAATTGACAACATGTACAAGTTGATATTTGATGACTGGACAAATAAATGTTGGTTAATTTCCATGAATATTTTTTAAAATCGAACAAAAATTAAAAAGCGGGCCGTATTTCACCAGTTCGTTCGGGTCTGCATTAATATGTATATTGTTACACCTGATTCGTCCACTAGTGGCATATTATAACCATTTTATAATGGTTTGGTACTAGAAAAAAAAGTTCAATTAATGATTTAGACAAAATATGACTATATACCACTCAATGTCTATCAAAATCCGGCAGGGGGTACTTCCATTAGATATGGTAGTATGTATGTGCCCCAGAAAAGGGTTTATTTTTTACTAATATCATGATCAAGGTTTCATTTTTTACCCTTTTCAATAACATAAATTCATAATTTTATATTTGTGGAATGTATACATCACTTGTCACGAACAGAGCTTATTACCAACCCAGGTTTACAAATTACCCTCTGTTTTAATTTAACTTTAATTTATTTGTGAATGTAATGTTCAGTATAATATTTGTTGTAATAACGCTTTGCCCCAACACATTGCATTACCACGTCCTCATGATCAGAGAATGCATATATAGGTATAAAGTCCCTACATTAAAAACCAAAAAACAAAAACGAAATATCTATTATATCAGATATCAAAAATTAACTTCGCTATTTTTTTAATATTGAATGTCACTGACAGGGTATGATTTTCCAAATTTCAGGGTCAGGAACAGGTTCCAGTTTGACCACCATAATTGGCATATACCCATTTTGTAGCGGAGTAACCTCCCTCTCAAGAAGGGTAAATTTGACGCACTTGACGTAAGAATTAACTTGTAAAGTGAGACGATACATAAAAATCTATTATTTTAGTTTTGCCTGTGAGAGACGGCGTACCTTGCGTTGAACCTCAAATTAATATACACGTAGTAAGAATCAAACATAAAAAAACCGGCTATCCTTCAATAAATGAAAACTGATATACATATATAACACTGTGGTCCAAAATCTTAATTTATCAGATGTAACTAAGAAAAAAAATCATGCTAGCTAAATTTCATTTACAGTACTCGTATTGCGTTAAACAATCTACAAACGAATCTTGTTGAAAACCATTATATTTCACCCGGACTTTGTCGTTTGTTTGATGTAAAGAACGCCCTTCCTTTACCACAGGATTATTTAATACATGTGTAAATAAATTATGTTTATCGAATGTTCTAAATATTCGATAAAATAGTTGTAGTTTCGATAGTGGAACTCTTGGAAATATCTTTAACTTCCTTTTTCTTGAGAAAAATGATTCATTGCTTTCTCTATCTCCGGATGTGGACCGTACTTTATAAAATGTCATTTATGTTTCTCGCAGCAACAGATAATAAAAACAACAAATGTCAATTATGACAGAGTTTGTCAAGCAATTTTTTACAATATGTTGAAACTAATATGCCCTTTGCGTGACGGCCAAGGATGTCACTTCAATTTTGCCCCAGGAATCTCGCATCCTTATGTAAATGGAAAAGCTTCTCATGTTATTTTTGAACATGATGAATTGGCATAGCTTTTAAAAGAAGGAAAACAATTCTAGAATTACATTGCTGTATTAGAATGTTTTACTTTGTGTATGAAGTTATGACAATTATAATGATAGAGCCATCAGTTACTCAGTTACAATATTTTATAGGCAATATATGAACGGTTTTGTTTTTGCATCTTTTGTTTAATAGTCCAGACGATCTTATCACGCGCCTTTCAGACGATAGTATTTCCCGCCGTTAATAGTGCCATGTACTTTTTGTAAGATTTAATTGAAGATGCAATGCTTTTGCTTTTTGCATTAGATTTCAAGTTATGTTATGTTGCATGATTGATGACCTATTATCTTACTAATTGATGATTAGAAATGAATATATATATATATAGGTCTGAAAAATTTCCAACGATGTTAGAACTGTCAAATTTGCGATGCAGATTTTTGGTCGTTCCCTCCGCGGGACTCGAACTTGTACCGCTGTGACATCTAAGGCAACACCGCCTGCACAAAGTCCAGTTAGGCTATATAAAAATATAGTTTTCGCTGGCCGGATAATACGTCCTCGAAGGATTAATCTAGGGCTGTAACTTAGTACACGATGTTTTGTAATACGGGACAGTTCATTTAGGTGTTATTCTGTAGGATAGAGGATCAAATTAATGATGCATGTCACAACAAATCAATATTATACAAACGTCTCAGAATGTGACGACTCTATTTGCTCCATCGGATCAAATTGATACAGGGAAGATAACGTAAGCATAGAACGGTGTCAACATTCCCAACTATGTTAGAACTGTCAAATTTGTGATGCAAATTTTTTATCGTTCCCTCCGCTGGACTCGAACTCGTACCGCTGTGACACTTATCGCAACACCGGCTGCACAAAGTCCAGCGCCCTAGACCACTCGGCCAGCTAGGCTATATAAAATATAGCTTTTGCTGGCCGGGTAATTCCTCCTCGTAAGATTAATCTATATCTATATATATATATATATATATATATATATATATATATATATATATATATACATGTTCCAATTTTTTCGGAAACTAGCTTCGCATTTAGCTGATTTTTTAATGCAAACAAAAGGAGTCATTTTCTTAATTATGATTAATTAATTTCTTATTGAACTGAATTAAGTCTTAACCAGTAATTGGTTATTTTTACTAGTATATTATTATTAACTAGCCGAAATAATTTGATAGAGAAAGGAAGCACTCAGCTTGATGTTTTTTTCTTAATGTTTCATTAGCTCACCTGACTGAAGGCCATATTAGCTATTGCCATCACTTGGCGTCCGTCATCGTCGTTATCAATTTTTCAAATTCTTCTCCTCTGACACTACTTTGACCAATTGGAACCACAATTTGTATAAATGTTCCTTGGGTATCCTGCATAGAACTGATGTGGGGATTTTTGATCCGTCGAAAAACATGGCCGCCGTAAAACTTAAGGGTCAGACAATAGTTTTTCTCATATATCTCCAAAACCGTTAGGTTTAGCAAAATTATTTTAATTGCTGATCTTTATTATAAGGCCTTAAAAAGTCGTCAGGCGACTCCTTGTAAGAGTTATTGATCTTGAAAGATGAAAAATGACTTTTTTTTACAGTTTTCAGCCAATATCTTAAAAACTATTATAGATAGATACTTTCAATCGCTGAAATGATCCTTATGATATTCCTACCAAACTCTCCTTGAGTCAAAATTGTTTGACAACTCCTTGTTAAATTTATTGCCCTTCAAAGACAAACTTAAACCAGATGAGCGATTCAGGCTCTTTGGGGTCTCTTGTATACAGTGAAGTCTAACTTAAGTTTTCAAAAAATTGCTGATTGACATCATGTAATAAAATCATAGCATTAACTATTTTATTAAATTATGTTTTATGTGAAAAATTACATTTTTTTATTGATGTACAAAAACAGTTATTCTGGTTTCCCTACCTATCCTCTATGATTACCACCATTTCTTCATGAACACATGTCTTTTTTCATGAATACCTCCCTCCGGTAAATAATACTATCCGCTCCTACCAAAATTGTTTTCTGATCTGACTTTGTTCCGTTGTCCGTTTGTATACATCCTTCAGATAAAACAAATACAAGACAATACGTTTGTACAAATGGCTTTTGCTAAATGTGAAGGGCGAAAATATCGGTAATGTATTGGCAAATAAAGACTCAAGGAGACACACCATTTTTTTTTATATAATATTCGATGTCACATACTACATGCAGTTGAGGACTGTATACTGAATCACGACGTATTTCGTTCTGTCAACTTTCCTTTGATCTGTGGCAAAATCCTTTCAACAGCTTTGTATGAGTTTACAGCTAAAGGTTACCGTAACTATGCCGCAGTCCTCTTGCACCGTGCTCGACTACCTACAATAGAGCTTCTGGAACAGGGTTCTGTTGCAACAAGATTGAAGTCATCACTACAGAATTATTACGGTCGTCATCATGAACTTATGAATCATTAAGGTATTTCCATCTGAACCATGAGAACCGATATTTTCAACATATCATACATGTAGTTTTCCTTTCCTATTTCGTCTACCTGAAAGTTGACATTTAATGAGCAAATTGTCGGGTTTTTCAGTAAATCAGAGGTCGCATATTGTACCTGTGCACCTGGTCCATGCTATCAGTTTTTGGTGGAGACTGAGTTGCTCATATGATTTTATTACTTTGTATGTATAATTTTGGTTATTTCTTGTTCTTTGTTTTGTCTGTCTGTTTTCTCTGACTGCTGTTTATCCTTTGGTCATATTCTTTTGATTTCTGCTTGAACATTGTTTCCCTTGATTACTCTTCGTCTCTGGCAATATTCTTCATTTGAACGATGTCTAGTATAATATTATCAACAGCAGGCAGTATGTGTTGATTGATTGATTGTTGGGGTTTAACGTCCGAGCAGCAATATTTCGGCAGTATGTGTAAAATGTATATCAATAATAAGTGTTCGCTTAATTATTTTATATTTTTTAGATGACCTTGCAATGTATCAATTGTATCTGGAAATCTATACCACTAGTAAAAGCCTCATTGCTTTCTAGGTTAAATTCAGCAAAGTTTAAGTTATTTTAGCAGGAGTTTTTATAGAGCAGACCCTTTGCAGACACTCTCGTAAAAATCTCAACAAACCTTCAATGACATCAAAGAATGAACGGTGAAGTGGAAGTAGATAATTATTAAATATACTACTTTCGTTTCGGAATTTAGTCTAATCAAAGAGCTAAAGATCTAGAATATATATATATATATAAAGCAACCACTGTGTTTTAACGAAGTACTTTCTGATATGTACGTGTGACCCAGGGGTATGGGAGGAGCTAATGTTTTAGGACTGCGATGACGACACCGACAAACGCAAAGAAAAGATTCCATTGCCATAAACAATCTGACTGCTCCAGACATACGTTGCGTCAATAATCATTTTCGAAACTGATGTATTCCGAAATTGTACCTTGTAATCATGGTATTGTTCTCTCGTGTATATGGAAAGTTGCGGATACCAACATTCGAAAATGTATGTATTTGTTGTTAAAGATGTTCAATAGATATAATTTAAACTATAGTATTGGGCAAAGTGTGGACACTAATTTGTCGAATCCAAAAAAACTGAGTAATCATTGTAAAGGATCTACGATCATCTAATATACATCAATGGTGTACAGTTGTGTTCAGATTGCTTTAGTGGTTTAAGAAGAGTTGACCATTAACCTCTCAGCGAGATTTGGTTTTCTTTTGACTCAGAATTTTTTGGCGCGCAAAAATATGTACTTTTCTAACGCATGTAAGCCAATTATTGTTTTCTTTTCATATTCACATTACTTATTTTTTTTCACTATTCATTACCAAAGTCAGGCCTTGTGCAGGTCCGGGTCAAAATTTATCGACCCCATTATCCTTGTGTCCCATCCCATTTTTCATTTTATCATCATTTCATGTTCATTTTATCATCCACTTCATGTTCATCGCCTGAATATAGCTGAAATATTGCTGCTCGGGCGTTGAACCCCAACAATCAATCAATCAACTCCAAAGTCAAAATCAAAATATTTTAACAACCAAAGATAAAAACCAAGCACCTCCCCCCTTTCGTCCCTAAGGAAAGTTTCCATATCCTTATGCCAATTCACTTCCCTGAAAAATTGGTTTAATCTAGGATTAAGAAGCTTTTTTATTGGAATAAATGTGACTTCTTTAGACATACGATGCGTCAATGACGTATTTTTGCAGCGATCGATTAATTCAAGATTAGCAGTCTCTACCTGTAACCCTGGCACTATTAGCTGGTTATCCTGAGGCAGGCTTCGCCCAAGTGTTCACTCAATGGCCAGTGGGCAGCATTAGAGGAACCTTGATTTTTATTTTATCAAGAATTCTGCTTATGTGCACGTTATATAGGTCCTTCTTGGTTTGAAGGTGTAAACGTTTTTTTTTCTTGTTGAAGACCCTCATACAACATCAAGACGCAAACGAGGCATTAAAGCCCTGCTCCTTGATATCGGTTATTTTAAATGTATCGTGTGTTTTTGTTTTTGTTTTTTTGTATGGTTGAATAGGCGAGGAAAGGCTAAAGTGGATTTTGTGGTATTTTGTCCTATTATTCTGTGAAATATCACACCCAGTAATGTTTTTAAGTAAGTTATCAAAGTGATATTTTGCTAACTCGAAAAATATTTTTTTATCTAGCTCTCGCGCTTTGCCCACAGAGCAACTGGGATGTGTGCCCCAGGTGGTGGAATAGGGTACCCCTGGCGTGTTACATGCTAGGGTTGTCAGGCTATAATACGGAAAACCTGACCGCAAATCATAGTGGTGCACCGTGTTGGAAAAGATGCCACGTTCCTCGCACGTTAAAGAACCCTACTGTGGTATTTTCCAGGAGTAGGAACCATAGGGCTCCGCAACAGGAGGCTAAATTGCCCGATCCTACCCACCACTCCCTATTTCCAGTGGCAATCAAAATTTGTCGACCCCATTGTCCTTGTGTCCCGTCCCTTTTTCATCTCATCATCGTTTCATGTTCATTTTGTCATCAATTTCATCTTCATCGTCTGAATATAGCTGAAATATTGCTGCTCGGACGTTAAACCCCAACAAACAAACACATTTATCTAGCTCAAAATCAAACTTGCGTGTATTTTTGTGCTTAATAACTGTACAATTTTTTTTGTTTATCAAATGGAAAACGCCTGGAGACTAACGGACAGACGGAAACTCAACTGAATTGATATGCATAATAAAAAGTTTAACCTTCATTCAATCTTCATCGGAACTGTGCATTTTTCTCGAAGAGAACTTTGTATCATACAATGTACAGTGTAATAAAAAAATAAGACAACTACATGTATACTATACGCTTTTCAGACTTGGTACTAGATCTAAATTTGTGAAAATGCCATTTCCTGTTTGTTTGTGATGGATGATCCAGTCGGTTGTTTTGTTTTGTTTGTTTTTTATTTGGGAATGGGTAGGAGGGAAGGGCGAGCTGGGTTGAACACCCTTTAAAAAATCCTGAAAGTTCTGCTCCACCCAGTTAAAAGGTCATAATAATATATTTTTTTTAATTTTAAATAATTCAATATTTCACTCAAAACAGTGGGTAGGGGGTTTACACATAAAAAAGGGGGAGGGGTCCGGACTTCGGGCGCAGGTCTTTACAACTAGAAGGGGAAGGTTTATTTCGTCACGTTCTACGTCTTTCCATGTCTATACAGTTTTGTACCTCAGAAAAATGATGGAAGTCGTTTAAATAAGCAAAGTAATGAACGTACAATACTCGTGTAACTTATGTAAACATGATCCGGACAGTCCATCGATTGAGCATGCGCGAAAGCGTATTTTAACACACGGACCAATGACAGTCTCCAAATTGGGATATTTTCACAAAAAATTTTCCGTAGAAAAAAAAGATTGTTTCATAAACAGATTTAGGAAGTACACAACACTACATATATACCATATACATAGTTT
Organism: Perna viridis; assembly: GCA_037379345.1. Lineage (NCBI taxonomy): Eukaryota > Metazoa > Mollusca > Bivalvia > Mytilida > Mytilidae > Perna > Perna viridis. The sequence goes on from CM074520.1 coordinate 5,845,302, forward strand.
CAGAGGAGTTGCGGCTCAAAGAAATCGGTCTCTTCCTTTAGTAGTATAGATATCACTGATCACGTGTTCTTGACAAATCGGAAGTGAGATAGTTCAAATATGAAGTTTTTATAGGTATATGAAAAGTTCAATAACAGATACATTTGTTCAAAAAATCTTTTTTTTCATTTTCATACAAGCTTTTTGTTTGTTTGTTGGGGTTTAACGTCCGAGCAGCAATATTTCTGCTATATTCAGACGATTTCATACAAGCATATGCAAATACCCAAGATATTCATTAAAATCAAATATCCTATGATTATTGCAGTTAAATCAGTGAATGCTATCTATTTGTATGAGTATTATTTTTTACAATATAATATTTGCTCGAGATAATATTCACCACTATTCCTCGCAGAGTCTTACATCGCACTCAAAGCTTTGTGCAAGTTATTTTCTACTAGGAACAAAACTCGCCTATACGAATTCAATAACCTTATAGTATTAGATAGACTGGAGACACTTAAGGAGGTAGACCTAGGGTAAGGGAAATAATTCTTGAAACCAGTGATATGTTTGTATCATATTAAATTTCACCAAAGCCTATCAAGCTTTCATTTAAAACAGAATGAAATCAGTCAAAGTTATGTTGATGCTTAAAAGGGATTAATGTAAAATGCCGAATACAAACATTCCAATGATTTCTAAGAGTTGTGTCCCTTACTCTAGGTCTACCACCTTAAGATTCTGATTGGGATGGCATCATCTACTACGGATTATTATTACAGCGAACTAATCGGCCGTAGCTAGCCATTGGTGTTTGAACATCACATCCGATACGTATGAAGGGATTAAACTTTTACAAACTAAAAAAAAACAATGTGAGACAGTTGTATTAAATTAGACTTTTATTATCAACTGAAGTAGTGCAATACATTAGTCTTATTTTTAATGGATTGGTAAAATGAAACGTAAAGCGATCTGACTCATGTTATTGCCCATACTGTATGTATTTTATCGACATTACAACGTATATTTCTATAAGACGTACCTTTTTGTGTTTGCTTCATTTTTATATTTGTAGTTGTAAACAATCTAAGACGCTCCGTTGACGCAGTATTTATTCCCCTTTATGGACACATAAAGCACAGTGATACAGTTGCATATGAGTACATATTATATGCTTGGTTGAACGGCGTGAATAAAACATGACATAGTTTCAAACCTAACCATCATCAAATGATTTTACCGAACATCATTAATCTAATCAACCACACATACACAAATATTAAAAATGGACATACCTTATGCAAATCAAAATGGTATGACCGCCCAGTCTTTAAATGAATACTGCATTAATATGATTTCTAAATTAGTCCTGTAATATAGCTGAGCATTGTTTTGACTATTCGATAAAAGAAAAATAAAGTATACAGAACTCCTTCTTCAATTTGGTTATTAACATACTTCGTAGTTCATACTTATCATCAAAACTGAGAGATCAATAAACCTAGAAATATACTTTAGATGACGCCACCGTAGGCAAATAAAAATTATTGGGTTCTCGAGCTTTTTCGAATTTTTTGTAGCAAACTTTTTTTTTATATAAAACTCATTGGAAAGCTATTAATTAAGAAAACGATATTTTGTATTGCCTCAATAATTACTTCCTGATTAGGGTAAGTGTTCAAATCACAACAGATTTAATAATTTAAAGATTTTGTTCACGTTAAACGTAATTAGCTTCCATTTCTATTCTTCAATACGATTCCTTGTTCAGTGGTTAAACTCATCATATATGGTCTCCATAACACATTTTGCGTCTAGCTTTCCGTAATGCCTGAATTCAGCCTCAATTGTTTCCTATAAGACTTTTTCGTTTTAAATATAAGTTTGCATGCTTTTTTTTCTTTTTTTTTTTTTTTTTGTCTGGATTTGATTCAATCAAAATTCACGATGTTGCATTAGTATAGGTAAATGAACATGTATTTCTATGTGCGCGTTCATTGAAAACGCATAGATAAAGGAACTATCGTAGGTCTTGAATACGAGCAATTTAATCCGTACAGATTCGTTTGTCATATCATTTAGTTTTTATTTCGCGTGACTTCTTGTTTTCCTTATCTTTAGTCCTTTTGTGTAATCCTTTTTATTCAGTTCATTACATTGTGTATGAAGATCATCTCGGTTTCACGTTTTAACGTTTAGGCCAAGTGTTTGGATTTTTACATTTTAAGTCATCCCACTGCTTACGCTTCGGTATTTTTTTGCCAATATTTGCAGAGTATTCGTATTGTTCGTTATGTTTAATTAACCAGATTCCGTAATACTTTTTAGCTCATCTGGGTGTAGGCCATGTAAGCAATTGCCATCACTTGGCGTCATTCGTCGTTGTTAACTATTTTTCAAACATCTTTTCCTCTGACATGACTAAATGAGTTTAGATGAAATTTGTTTGTTTATTAGGGTATCCTGCACAAAATGACAGTTTGGATGACTGTCGTTACTAAATATAGAACTTAGGGCATGAGAAAGCAGTTTTTCTCCAGTATCTCCAAAACCGTTCTATCTATCTATCTACTTAAATAGAACATAGGGTTCAAAATGCAATTAACTCAAAAACTGTTGAGTTTAGCAAAAGAGGGTAGTATTGTTAATCATCAGAAGACAGACCTAAATCATAGTAGTGCACCGTGTTGGGAAAGATGCCACGTTCTTCGCATGTTAAAGAACCCTGCTGTGGTATTCGATAGGAGGAGAAACCTTTGCGCTCCGCCACAGGAGGCTAAATTGCCCGACCCTACCCGTCCCACCCTTTTATCTCGAGGCAATCAAAATTTGTCGACCCTGTTATCCTTGTGTCCCATCCCTTTTTTCATTTCATCATCATCATTTCATGTCCATTTTATCATCCCTTTCATGTTGATCGCCTGAATATAGCTGAAATATTGCTGTTCGGGCGTCAAATCCCAACAGTCAATCAATCAATCATTTCATGTTCATTTTTTCATCAAGTTCATGTTCATCGCCTGAATATAGCTGAAATATTGCTGCTTGGTCGTTAAACCCCAATAATCAATCAAAAAACCTCAACGGTATGAAAAAAATGCAGCACAAGGCCATCCATGGGTCGTCAAGGATGAGGAAACCCTCACGCCACAGGGCAGACTGCAGCTGGACCAAAAACATTATAAACAGGTGTATGTACAGCGTAATAGTTGCCCTATATACTTCAGCAACATAAAAGTAAAAAAAATACACAATTAAACGCATCTAAAAATTAATTCAAAAAGGTCTTTGTCCCTTGTTAAAACTCAAATAAAGAAACTGATTATACGGTACACAAATGAAAAAGGGACTACTAACGGTTAACTGACATACTAACTCAAGACAAGTTTTAACCTACAAACAGTAATGATTTCGGTGTATGTAATATCATTCTAGTGGCAATCTGGGTTTGTCTATCTTGTTGACCTACGTCCAATCCCTTTTCCATTTCATCGTCGTTTCATTTCATGTTCATCATCTGAATATAGCTGAAATATTACTGCTCCGGCGTTAAACCCCAACAATTAATCAATCAATCTTTCCATGTGGTTTTGTGAACCACAATACATCATCAGTCATACAGGAAGGACACGTCATGCCATAAACGTCTTTTAAAAATAGTCCGTTAGTTTCTATGTGAAAACCATAAGAGCGAGTCAATGTTGATACAAAAATGCCACATTTAAGATTAAATTAATGTCAAAGAAACAAATTTGTACGAGAAAGTATTGTACAGGAAAAATTCAAAAAACAAAGTCGAAGAAATGGACAACTTCATACAAAAAAACAAAACAAATATAACATGTCTTTCTCTTAAAACCTTCATACAATTTGAATTTCAAGACAAAGTGAAATAATAGTTAATTTGAATGTCAAACCAAACGTCTGAGATTAGATGACTTCTGGTAAAAATCCCTTGGGATATTACACAATATGTCTTCAAAGAAAATGCTAAAATTAACAAACTCACTATGGAATTCATTTTTGCTCAAAACAACACAAAGCAGTGAGGATTTAAAAAAAAATACATTGAAATACAATATTATGTCATCAGTATAGATATAAAGAGATTGAGATTATTATTAATGTCTTTATTTGACATGTGCCACAATCATAACATTACAATTGTTTGATGGCATGATTTTTATTCCAAGAGATGTTTATTTCAGTTTTGATTGTTTCATTGATAAAAAATGGCCAATTGATGTGTCACGGAATTTTTTAAGAGTTTCATTTTTTGTGTTTACAGTTTTATACCACGTTTTAAGGTCCTTCTTTATGTTTGTTTGTTTGTTGGGGTTTAACGTCCGAGCAGCAATATTTCAGACGATGAACATGAAATTGATGATGAAATGATGATGAACTGAAAAAGGGATGGGACACAAGGACAATGGGATCGACAAATTTTGACTGCCACTGGAAATGGGGAGAAGTGGGTGTGGTCGGGCAATTTAGCCTCCTGTCGCGGAGCCCTATGGGTCCTTCTCCGGGAGAATACCACAGTAGGGTTCTTTAACGTGCGAGGAGCGTGGCATCTTTCCCAACACGGTGCACCACTACGGTTTGCGGTCAGGTTTTCCGTATTATAGCCTGACAACCCCAGCATGTAACACACCAGGGGTACCCCATTCCACCACCTGGGGCACACATCCCAGTTGCTGTGGGCAGAGCGCCCTTACCCCCGGCTAGGTTTCTGAGCACTATTTAGTCGCCTTTTACGACAAGCTTAGCGCTGCTGCAGGCATATCCCGGACCTGCACGGGGACCTTATTTATGAACTAATCCGGGTTGCTTATTTATCATTGTTCTATGTGTTTCTTATCTATCGATACTTCTGTACTATTTGTTGTTTCTGTCTGCGTTGTTACTGTTTTTCTTGTGTATTTCAGATTGCATCGTAAACATACGTGAACCTGTTCTTACTGTTACAAGTAAAATGTTGTGTTGTCAGGTACAAATTAAATTATATTGTTGTTACAGTTATCTACATTCAATCAGTCACTTCAAGTTCGTGGTATATATCAGCTAAAATACATTACTGAAACAACTTTTGTACAGATTTTTTTAGAGATATGTTTGTAATGATCTGGAGATGTGATATGACAGGCCTGTTCTGGGTGAGCCCTGTCTGTAATGATCTGAAGATGTGATGTGACAGGACTGTTCTGGGTGAGCCCTGTCCATTCTAGGATATCAACTTTAATGAATTTTCTGATAGATGTTTCTAGAAATATATTTTCGTGTTAAATTGAAGTAAATACTGCGGGGTACAATTGTTTAACATGACCATGTGTGTAGTTTCTGCTGGGCATTATGGGAAACTGCCATAGATTGTAAGTGATAAATGAACAATTACAACAAAAACGTTGTGATTTATTTGACTTCATGGTTGAGGAATTTTTTTATGATTCTAGAGACGCACATTGTTGTACCTACTGCTACATTCCATCAACACTTTCATACAAAATAGAGCATTTCTAGTTTGTTCATATTGAACGTGTAGTGTATGTTTTTACAAGTCCTATTATATTCGTTACAGTTAGTACGTGTCTATGTGTTGTATGAATGCCGTTGTCCTTGTTTTATGTTTCCGAAGAGGTTTTAAAAGTAATTAATATCCAATACTGTAGGTAGATCTCAGACAATGCGTAATGTAATCAGAACTAAACATGTCTGTACATGTAAAGCTGCAGGTCACCTATTTATCTTTGAAAGGACAATATATGGTCCATATAGGGTCACACATATTCATTTTAATATGTTTTGAGGAGTTCGTCAGAGTATTGAAATTCTCTGAAGTTGTCGGGTCATCTTTCGTCTAGTCACAGAAAAATGAAATTAAATGAACTATGGTTTCTTTTAAAGGCGGATAACCCTTAATTTGCAACAAATTTATTTTATCTGAAATATAATTTACGAGAAGACTTCAAAACAACAGAAAAAATGTTGTTCATACAACGAGAGTATAAACTTAAATAACCTTAAGCTTCTATGTCACCTGTTCGAATGAATCACTTAATTTGAAGGACCTAGGGCATTTTCTCAAGGATTTTGATCGCAAGTAGCACCAATCAAAAGTAAATGTTCAAATTTCCGCACTTTTTAATAGAGTCCTTATTGGTCCCAAATTAGGGCAGATCAGAAAAATTACAATACTTAGCGGCAAAAATTGCTTTTCGACATTTTAGCTTTAAATTAAATACCTTAAGTAAGGACTTCACAAAAGAAGCACTGTTGCAACCATTACGAAGAACATTTTGTACAGTTGTTTGCTATCAGTAAATTGATAAACACGCATCCTCTAAAAGCAAATGGTGGTTGGTAAGGTGCTTTCAGAATTTTTGTTAAATAACAGAATTGTTCATAGCCTTACTGACTTAAGAGTTATACTTTTCATTAATTCATTGTTAAATTCTGCCCTAGCATGTATTTTTCTATTTTAATTTGTGTTTTCAGGTTAAAATCTCATTATTGTAATATAATTTCTCAGTTATAATAATCCTAAGTCTAATTTTGTCATTGGACAGTTTGCATTGTTCTAAATGTCATGTCCTATTATCATGGTGTTTTCCGATCAGTCGAAATCGAATTGGGACGTATTTATATGTCTCATTTTAGCATTAGTTCATGAGTACTTTTCATTGAACAAAATACATTGACAGTAGGCCCATACCATAGAAGCTCTTTCGTTGGGCATCCATTTTAAAGATGTGTTTACAAATAAAAAGAAATCACTTAATCTGAAATTATTCCCTCATGTGCATACAAAAACGATTGCTATTTTTCAACAAATTGATATTTTGAAACGAGAGCTATAATTGATTTGAGGAAGAAACGAAATATCGACCACGGATATCCGCTTTTAATAGATAATTGGACTATTACTAGTGCATGATCGAGTTTTTATTAATGAGTACATTGAAACTTACATGAATTAAAAAAACTAAACTTCAACTAAACAATTTCGGTTAAGAATTATGTATCTTTGGGAAAGCGTCAGACAGTGTGATATAAGTAAAAAACAACAACGAAAAATGAACACATGTCCAACAGAGGCACTGCCATTAAGCCTTCCTATTTAAGATCATGGTTCCTGCATTTAGTTATTTTCTAAAGCATACAACGTTTAATATTTCAACACGAGGTTAACTCGTACGTAACAGTTGTAGCAGTGAGTGCATCTTTGTTTTTTTTTGTAAATCGTTAACAACATTTCTATTTTATTTTCTCGATTGCGAGAAAATGATATGCGTCTTAAGCCATGCTCTTCATTATTTAATTTTGACCAAACGCTTAACAATTAGCTCTACAATTTGTTATAATTCAAACTAATCAAAAATAAAGGTGTCATTTGGAATCCGTAGATTTTTTTTAACGTACTGAGTAGTAGTTTTCATAAATAATTTGGCCCCGTGCAGGTCCGGGTGTCAAAAGAATAGGCCTGCAGCAGCGCTAAGCTTGTCGTAAAAGGTGACTAAATAGTGCTCAGAAACCTAGCCGGGGGCTAGGCGCTCTGCCCACAGAGCAACTGGGATGTGTGCCCCAGGTGGTGGAATGGGGTACCCCTGACATGTTACATGCTGGGGTTGTTAGGCTATAATACGGAAATCCCGACCGCAAACCATAGTGGTGCACCGTGTTGGGAAAGATGTCACGTTCCTCGCAGGAACACTGCTGTGGTATTCTCCCGGAGTAGGAACCTTTGCGCTCCGCCACAGGAGTCTAAATTGCCCGACCTTACCCATCCTCCTTTTTTCTAGTGGCAATCAAAATTTGTCGACCCTATTATCCTTGTGTCCCATCCCTTTTTCATTTCATCATCATTTCATGTTCATTTTATCATCCTTTTCATGTTCATCGCCTGAATATAGCTGCAATATTGCTGCTCGGACGTTAAACCCCAACAAACAAACAAACAATAATATATAATTCGTCAACAACACACAAAATACACCTTTACTTTCTGTTCAGAAACAGCTACATATCACATAACCTGCCTCAGGTTTTTATTCGGTTGTTTTTCTTTTAGATGAAAATTGTAAAGATTGTACATCGAATTGAAATCTACAAGCGATTTCATTTTTTATTTGAAAAATTTAAGTACGACATGAATGAATGATTTTCTCCAAAACACAGATATGTTTGCTGGAATATCTAATGCTACGACAAACCCATGTCGTTCGACAATCGTATCGATGTATTTACTTTCACCGCTACCATTTGTACAATCTGAAGTCTAAAGGGATTGTTACTAAATAATTAATAATGTTGTTTATGTCTTTCTTAACTTATTCAGTATATGAATTTTTATAATATGCATTACAATGGCAAGTATTTTAAATGGCCTATTGTTCACGTCACTCTCTAGCGTATATTAGTAAGATTTTATAATTCATCTTTTCTCAATGCAGAATTTTTTTCTTCCTTGTTGAAGTAAAACTCATTTTTCGATTTCATTGTCGTGGAAAGAAAATTCAACGTCTGTGTGGACTGTTTTAATGTTACCGTTGTATTACTTGTGCTTGTTAGTGTTTGTTTCTGTTTTTTCTTTTGCAATGAGAAACCTTAAAATATATTTCTTGTTATTAAATTGTTGTTTAATGTACGTTCGTAAACGATGATACAAAATTCACCGAAATTGTCTAATAATTCGAGTATAATAAATTTAGTAGGAGAATAAAATCAGATAAACTATTTTTCAAACAGAGATATCACAATGGGAAACACTACAAAGGGCCTTTCTCTTGGTACATGCCAAGTATATTATAGATCTTTGTAAACGCCAGTCATTAATTTGAACTGTGTGGTATTATTTCATAGCGAATTTTATTCGTTTGAAGATAAAACTTTAATTTGTAACTTTAGCGTTTAACTTTTGATCTTTTTATAGTAAAGTAACTAGGACATAAAAGTAATTTATATGAAAACGAAAGAACATTTGTAAACAAAGCATAAAAAATCTATTGATTTTATATAGATTGATAATAATAAACGAAACTAAAATTCATTTTGTAAATCATTCTTGTGTGTTTTTCTCTTCCTTATATGAAGTAATCAACAAACATATATAGTTAAAGCAAATACTCTAAGACTTTATCCATTTGTCAACATAGTCAAAAACATACTTTAATGATTAATTATAATAATAAAAAAAGATATCAAATTTACAAGAAAATGTACATAGCCAAACAATTTGCATAAGGTACACATTAAAATTATAATTGATGAAAGAATTTCCCCTAAAAAATCCAAAATAGTAATAATAAAAATAATAGACATAGATGAATAAAAATATATTTTTCACTTTTTGGTAATAATTAATAATGCATTTACTGCTCTTTCATATGTCAAATGGTAGAAATAGGGTGGAATGGTCTAAACGAATAACCTAAGACAAGAATTTCGCGTAAGATGTATATTGTTTCTTTATCAATATTTACTGAAATATTGGTGGAAACATTTATAAACGTATTAACTGCAATAGTTAGGATATATGTAAGCAAATACATGGAATAGATGAGCATTATACAAAAGTAATACTTTTTAAAAATTAAAACATTAATTTTGATTTTTTCCTCTGAAAAAGTATGATACAAACTGAGTAATCAAATCATTAGGAGAACGCATCTTAGGCGTATTTTGATTAATAACCTAAGATCAAATATCACCAAGTTTGTCGATCATTCAAAATGGAATGCAATGTACAATGGATTGCAACACATTTATTATTGTAGAAACTTGTGAGTTAAAAGTATATTTAAGATATCCCATAGATGAAAACCGAGCTAATTTGTTAAGGTGCTCTTAATTAACAAGGACACGATATAACCTTGCAAACATTTGAGAAAAATAATTCTGAAAAATAAGCCTTCCAAAAATCTCCAAATATAAACATTATAACATTTGATACATATAGATTATTATATTTATTACATTGTACGTTACTGTTATATGAAGTTATCATTACGTAAGTTTATTGATTCTCAGCTCGATCAATACGTAAATTCAATCGCTTCATAACAGACAATGTCAGACTTAAAAAAGACAATTGTTGGAATATTTTTTTTTTCTGTATAATGCAATGTTCATTCAAGTTAAATAGGAAGTGCATATTATCGTGTCGTAGTTTTCCTTTCCTCTTCCGTCTATCCCGGATTTTTTATGAGCAACTCGGCGGGTGTTTGTAGAAAAGCAGAGGACGCTTACCCAACCGGTGCACATTGTCCATGCTCCCAGTTTTCAGTGGAGTCCGAATTGCTCATTTACTTTTGTTACTTTGTATGTATGATTTTAGTTACTTTTTGTTCTTTGTTGTGTATGTCTGTTTTCCATGTGTGGTCTTTGTCCCTGGATTACATTCTTTTGATTACCGCTATAACCTTGGTTCTTGGTACTCTATCATATAATAAGCGTTTACCTTTTCGTGAAGTCGTAATCAAATGTGGCAAGAACTGCAAGGGTCTCTTATAAAAAAAGGAAACAGTAACAAAATAAACCAATATAAATATAAATCAAATACATCACAGAAACATTAGGAACACACTCAAATTACTAACTAACGCATAGATTAAACGCAGAAGGTGTAAGTTGACAACATTGCTTCGATGTTTTTTAGCTCATGCTATGGTCGATATTATAAGAAATAGGAACAATAAGGAAAGTCGAATTTATATGACCAACAGGTGAAAATGGATTTGGTTGATGTCTTATTTTTTCCCTCATTTGCATTTGTCATTGTACTTTATTCTGTTTTCTCAATTGTGTATGTCAATCGTCTTTGTTTTTGACATTTATTGAATTATGATGTCTTTGATTTGCCCTTTTATTTGACGTTTCGGTATATTTATTCAATTTATTTATCATACTCTTCGTTTCTAGCTCCTTCAACGTTTTACATGTTTATGTAGAAGTCTGAATCATGTGTCCTAACGAATTATTTAGAAAATTACAATATGACCATTTCTCTTATGAATGTTGGAAAAAAGGTATGACAAAGAATAGGAATGTCATTAAGGAATAACGATCAATGCATTCATCAGTACTTTTATGGTTACAGCATTGAACTATGTACTATGCCATTTAGTTACATAACAGTATTGATTTTCATACTTCAATTCGATTGAGGAATAATGAGGAATTTCACACCCTTTTTGATATTCAAATTGACCAAAGTTTAATTACAAATGCTCTATAGAGAAGCCAACAAATTAAGGTTTTATATGCAAACATTGTGTATACACCGTCTAAGCTTGTTGAATAATCTGGTTGAATATACAGTCTTTCGTGAGTTTATCCCCGTACCTTCGATTTATAACTATAGATGAATACATTGAACACAGAATAAGAAAGAAAATATAAAATAACAAAATGAAATGTATGATTTTGCTTAGTTGAAAAATTCACTATTGAATACTTCCTTGTTCATTTGAAAGACAGTAATGCATAGATAAAGCTTTTTATTGACTTAAACAATCACAAACATTATAATGAAGCAAATGAAAATTAAATTGTCCATCAGACGATGTTAACAGTAAGATCAAGTAGAGCTAGGGATTTTCAACACGCAGTGAGACTCGTACTAAAAAAACAGTTCTTACAGGTTCTTCAGTAAGAGTAAAATAAATATTTAGAAACAAAAACATTTAAAACGGCCCAATACTGTCTGGCTAAGTAAGAAATTGGACACAATTTAGACAGCTACAAAATTTCTTTTTACTAGACTCCTTAAAAAGCTAAGACCTGTTAAGTTAAGGATAGGGAAATCTCCGACACCCAAGGGTAAAACTTAATCTATTTCACATTAGGCACCGCCGCGTTAATGAATTATTCTATCTTATCCAAGGATGTCTGAGATTTCCCAACCATTAGTGGGAAAAGCTAGTGTTAGATTCTTTTGTTTTTTTCGTTTTTCGATTTCCTTTCCGACGAAAAGTTTGAATTAAAATTATTATATTTAATAGATGATCATGACTTATCAATGTGGCCAGTGATAAGTCACAAACAGGTGTAAAATATAGTCACTGGGTATAAAAAAAAACTTCACGAAATAACCAATTTTTTTTTCTAAATTAAAAAAAAATGTGCTAACACATATTAGTAAGATATAATCATTTACTATACTCTTTAGTGCGTTGTGTCAATTTTACGAAAAACTGCACGTGTTCTGTCTCCACCATTTGATAATACAAGGAAACCTTGCACAACTAAAAATTGGAATTTTGTCTGTGTATGATTATAAAATATATTGGACGCGTGATTTTTATCGAACTTTCTTCTAGCATATATATGGATACCACTTATAAAATTAATAAAAATTTTGGTATATATATTTAAAGAAGTAACCTCATATTAGCAGCATGACAGAACTACAAGGAAAGAACGCCAAATACATCGATCAATAGGCTGACAATGGATAAAAAAATCATTTCATAAAGTGTATTGGTTCTGTAACGAGGTGGATGTTGAGATATGTATCAAAGGAATTTAAAATTCATGAGTGTGACCAAAATATAAAGCTAGATTGCAAATAAAAATAAAATTGAATAAAGCGTCTGTATATAGGCTACAGAACTAATTTGCAAATTTATCCATCTCGAATAGAATATTAACAACCAGTCTCTATTAGAAAATAGAACCATAATAAATGAAAGAAATAGCAATAGTAATAGTTTTATACTAATAAACAGTATTTAAATCGTTAGACAGAAACGACTTTCTTATATTCTTCACTCTTGTCACATTTTGGTCATCTCATTCATTTCAACTGTATAATTTATTATCCCCCGAGTATTTACCAGACTGAGTATGAAAGTTTGAGCGTAACAAAATTCAATTCATTGAAATGCTTCGTGGGGTACAGCTAGATACGGAGGCAGAGTTTGAATCCTGAAAAGTCGGGGCAAATAATGACACACCTTTCAAGCTTGATACAACTCTTAATTTGTTTTGCGATTACATATTTTTACACAGGATAAGAAATTGACCAGAATCGAAGGAATTTGTCGTTTATTTTCCCTTATTATTAAATGGTTCAAATAAAGCCCCGTGCAGGTCCGGGTATTAAAAGAATAGGCCTGCAGCAGCGCTTAGCCTGTCGTGAAAGGCGACTAAATAGTGCTCGGAACCCTAGCTGGGGGCTAGGGCGATCTGCCCACAGAGCAACTGGGATGTGTGCCCCAGATGGTGGAATGGGGTACCCCTGGCGTGTTACATGCTGGGGTTGTCAGGCTATAATACGGAAAACCTGACCGCAAACCATAGTGGTGCACCGTGTTGGGAAAGATGCCACGTTCCTCGCACGTTAAAGAACCCTACTGTGGTATTCTCCCGGAGTAGGAATCATAGGGCTCCGCCACAGAAGGCTAAATTGCCCGACCCTACCCACCTCTCCCCATTCCAGTGGCAATCAAAATTTGTCGACCCCATTGTCCTTGTGTCCCACCCCTTTTTCATTTCATCATTTCATGTTCATTTTATCATCAATTTCATGTTCATCGTCTGAATAAAGCTGAAATATTGCTGCTCGGACGTTAAACCCCAACAAACAAACAAACAAACAATCATAACCTCAAATAATGAATTCCAGCGTTCTATTGATATTACACCTTGTGGTATAATTTTAAAGAGGTTTATTCTCTTTTACACTAAAGATGTTATTCAGACATGATTTAAATTGTTGTTTCTGGTCACCTTTGCCTTCTCATTATTAATTAATATATGTCACGACCTACATAATTAAATCAATCTAAATCTGGTGTTATCAAACCTTGAGGTACAATTTAAAACAGGGTCATTTAGTTACAGTTAAGTTATTGTCAAAACCATCATGCAAATGCTTTTATCTGGCCCTTCATCTTAAATAGTTGCATTTCCCAAATTCGATCCAAGCCTTTCTTTTATTTACTGATACATTGTGGTTCAAATTCAAAGCAATAAACCCATTTAGAGATAAGTAATAAGCAGGACATCATAAAATTATAAATTTCTGGCCCCATTCTAGCCGAATCAAGTGACGATCCCCCAAATCAATACCAGTCCTGCTTTTTTGCGATTCTGCACCTTGTGGTATAGCTTCATAAAGATCCATTCACTTATAAAACAAACTTTGACGACGTCGGTGACAGCATGGTATCATAAAACATTGCGGACGTATAAAAAAGTTTACACAAAGAGATAGTTGAAATAAAACAAAACCACGTTATTATACAAAACTGAAAGTAATACAACACCGGAGAAAATTAACATGCATGCAAAATATGAACTAAAAATAGTTAACAAGAGATTATGAACATGGACCGAACAAAAATAAGAATTAGCACATTTTTCCTTCACTGCACGTTGTTTCAGAGTTGTACTTTCACATACATCAAACAATTAAGATACAGACATTAATGAGTCATAGTCCTATATTCTTTATCGGTACATGGAAATCAATTACAACATCGACATACCCAATAAACTATTTAATGGTTCGTGGCATGCAATATCATCAACAACATATGCACTTTATGATAATAGGAACTACAGTGTGATTTAGTTTAAACATACTTTATTTGTAATAAACAAAAAGGATTGGACAAAAGTAAAACATACTTACGAGGTCCTCACCCATATACAATAGCAATATACAATATTTTGTCAAACCGTGTGATATAAGACATATATCTACTGGACAAAGACTGTTTACCAGGTTTGTCACATGCATCTATTTGTTTATAACATTTTCAATGTCCGGTCGACCAAATATTAAGCATCACTACACAACGTACTTTATTTTCGGACTAAATTAATTAATTGGCTGACCTAAAACTGCATACAATTTTCCTGACTTTTATCATTGGTTCGTAGTTGTTATTTTCACATGAACATTCTAATCTGAAAGATGCTTCATTGTTTTATTTAACTGTAATAGCAAGAATGATTTAAACTATATAGTTAAATCCCATTTTTAGCAAATAGTAACGAAAGTGCTACTTCCATATGTTGTGTCTTAATCAGAAAATTTATATCCTTAACGTTTATTATGATTACATTTACAAATTTGATATCAGTAATGCCTAATTATGTCCTTTATAGTCAGCTTTTTACAAAGTTAAAGTTCTAAATTTGGTGATATCATTACGTTTTTTTTCAGCTTCTGATAGTAATCATGCTATGACAAGAAACGGCACAAAGTTATCCTTTTCCCTACGTGTATTGTATTCTGACCTCAGGCGACCCTCCATTTTATCATTGTCAGGTTCGTAAGACACCTTATAATCCGAAACAGATCCAGAGTCTATGTTGTTCAGGATGATGTTGAATTATATCCTATCTAAGGCAGGTTTCGACGACAACGAACAACCCATAACAGTTAATGTTCATCAATCGCGAAACCCGTCAAAATAGTATTTTTCTTTAAATGTCCTTTGTACAGCTATATATCTCTCTGTCAGGTGTCCCTGTATCCTCTTTACATTACTGCGTCATTATTAAATTGCCTTCTATGTCTTTTAAACAAATTCACAGAGAAAAAATGATAAATTAACGACATCTAAAAGAAGTAATATTGAAAAAAATATGTAGAATAAACAAAAATACAACATCAAAACAATAGAATTTCTGTTAAGTAAGAACACACCAGTCAGGTTAAGCTTGTAACGATGTTCGAAAAGAAAAAAAAACACGCTTAATTATTTACTAAAACAGAGTGTTAACAAAATAGCGACAATTCACTCAGGGACAGTCAATTCCAATCACTCACTCGAAAATTGATACTACGGTAATTACAGCCTAACAAAGAAGGTTTACACAAATACTTTAATGCCTGGGACGGTCGATATAAGTTAGTTATTAGTTTCACATAGCTGGTTTCCAAATCTGTTACAGTCACGGCAGGCAATTCACACGCAACTTGTTCTGTTATCCGATGCGTGTTATAATTGTAGCTGATACAAAGCAAAACGAAACGTGTTTAAGCACATATTTCCGACTCAATCTTTTATTGCTTTTAATTACTTGTATAGTTTAATCGTTAACATATTGATCCCTGTTTTTAATAACAGGTTAAATCAATGTGAAGTTACTTTACTATTCATATCGTTTAAAATATTAATTACTGTAATAATTTAATCGATGGACTAAGTTTAATCGCTTTCATGTTCCAGAGAAGTACATCCAACATTAAAAGGAATCAATTGGCATCATTACTTCTAAGAACATTTTCAAGGCATATTAAATTTACTACTTAATTGGATTCGGATTTCATACAAGAGGATTATGCTTAACGCCTTTACTGTTACAGTTACGAAAAGGTCATACTTGCATTTCCTTTTTACTGTTTGCATAGGAGGATGCAAATTATCACCGAATAAAATATACAAGTCAATTTGTATGTGAAAAGAAACATAAATCAAACATATTCATTCGAAAGTGTTTTTTTTTCCTTCATTCACGTATGATTGTACTTTGGACAGTCATGGAAATTTTACACAAATAAAAAAGCTTTATGTTATTTTGTTTTGTTTTGTTTTATTTCGTTGTTTTGTTTTGTTGTTGTTGTTTTGTTGTTGTTTGTTGTTTGTTTTTTTTTTTAAATTTATTATTCTTAATTCTGATTCTATTAAAGTGTTACGATAATTATTTATTTTATAACTAGCAATATAACGTCCTACTTTTCCATATTATTATCTTTCAAATATGGTGCGACTCGTCCTTTCTGGATTGTTTCTACAGTGTACTACATTGTCACATTTGGATTGGGATAGTTAAACGATGGAAAAAAGTTTTATGATATAGTGATTAACAACAGTTTAAACTTAAGTTTGTAATTTTAATTATGACTTTGTAAGGGAGGCCTATCATATATCAATAAAAGCATGCAAGCAAGTTGGGTAATAAATTACTTTATTGACCATGGTTATTAAGGCATTTCAAGACCTAGTATTTTTATTTTTTAGATTTGTGTGTTAAATATCATTGCCCCGTGCAGGTCCGGGTGTTAAAAGAATAGGCCTGCAGCAGCGTAAGCTTGTCGTATAAGGCGACTAAATAGTGCTCAGAAACCTAGCCGGGGGCTAGACGCTCTGCCCACAGAGCAACTGGGATGTGTGCCTCAGGTGGTGGAATGGGGTACCTCTGGCGTGTTGCATGCTGGGGTTGTCAGGCTATAATACGGAAAACCTGACCGCAAACCATAGTGGTGCACCGTATTGGGAAGGATGCCACGTTCCTCGAACGTTAATGAACCCTGTTGTGGTATTCGATAGGAGTACGAACCTTCGCGCTCCGCCACATGAGGCTAAATTGCTCGTCCTTACCCATCCCCTCTTTTTCCAGTGACAATCAAAATTTGTCGACCCTATTATCCTTGTGACCCATCCTTCTTTTTTTTTCATTTCATGTTCATTTTATCATCCATTTCATGTTCATTGTCTGAATATAACTGAAATATTGCTGCTCGGACGTTGAACTCCAACAAACAAAGAAAGAAAGAAAGTTAAATATCATTAAATTTGCCACCATTTGTTAAATAAGAACCAACTGAACACAGCTTTTAAAGTTCATGTCAACATAATAAAATCAAAAGAATTAAAAGCAAACAAAAAACAAAACAAAGTAAAAATATTGCTTGACTATGGTGGTGCCATAAAAATGTAGATAACATTCCCTAAAATTCCTATTTTCAAGAAAAGGTACCTAGTTCTTTATCTAGATTGATTAGGTTTTATGAAACTTCATTCACGCCTCGTTCCAACGCGCCAAAAGCAAGTCAGATGAATTATTAAACGGTTAAAAATTTCCCAAATGTTTTTGGCCACTTCGTATCTCAAGTCGTTTGATAATTAAACTGAAAGTTTGAATTATTTTAAACATGAACATGCCGGGGTTTCTTCTATCTTTTCACTGTGTTTTGTTAACATACTCTCTTCATCTACATTCATCAGTTTCAATGAAAATACAGAAACTTGCTATCGTAAAACATAGGACGAATTCGTACCTATTCAGAAGTTCCACGTGTATTTTCAAACCCCTGCTGCTATAAAGCATCTGGTTATAAGAATAGCATTTTCAAGTGGAGTCTTGCGTCATTGCAGGGCAATATATGTCATCGTAAATAGCATGATAGTGATTTAAATAGTTTGTAACAAAGGCTTAGACATCATAAAAACCAAAGTCAAAGATTCTGATTTCATATCGACGGCAGTGTCTTGACGAATGGGGTAATACAGATCTTCCTGTGTGTGTGTGTTTTGTTTTTTTTTTGTTTGTTCAAAATAAATATAACTAGAAGAGACAGACACATAACAAATCAACTTAACGTTTTTTTTTTCCTACTGATTGCTTTGTGAATATTTTGACCTGTTTTTGTTGTCTCTTTTATTATTTTATCCCGTTTTATGCCTTTCCCCTTCAATTAGCGTTGTTTAAGTATACGCTTCGCAGCTTTGTTTTATCTTATTAAAAAGAATGAACAGGATTTATATCCACTTCTTCTGAAATTCATGAAAACTGTTTCGTTAAGAGTATGAGTGGTTACAGATTTGTATATAAACAAAAACGAACTCCCAAACATCGTCATTGTGAAGCTTCTGTTCTCACACTCATTTTACCATTTTGAAGAGTTCGCAATCTATCTTGAATTTATAGCCTTTTTGCCTGATAAACTGATATTGTAAATTTGCTCCATAAAATATGAAAAATGTTGAAATAACAGCACCTTTTGAGTTGATTCATTTTTGCAATTGATAAGGTGCATCATCAACATGGATTTACGACCAACAGCGTTGTCATTTTGATCATGAAATAGTGTTGTTTGTTAGATTGCAAGACTTTACGACATTTGTATTGCGGAAAACCCATCGATTTATCTTTTGTTTCCAGAAGCCTCCTGGATATGCCCTTGTAATTAAAAGCAGCAACAGTTGTAGAAATTTTATCGTTAAATTACAGAGAGATTTATGGAAATGGATATCTGCATTGGAATAGTATTATCAGAATTTACATTCAAGTTAATTATCTCCAATTCTTTTTTTTAATCTCAGAGTTGATTGTTTGGGCAGGTGCTGATGCAAATAATTCCGTTGGTGATTTTTAATGGAATTGATTTAAAAATTTGTAATGATATCTTCCATAATTGGAATAAAGTGATATTTACTACAAATAAAATTGCACGTTTGGTAAATGTCTTGCAGTACTTTTTAAACATTTTTTTTTATATTTCCATAGTTCCTTTATCTATCCTGACTTTCTTCAATACAACACGATTTAAGTCTTATAATTAATGTAGAAGACCATGCATATTTATAACAGTTGAGAAAAACAACTCAAATAAAAATAACCTAGTACTCAACATAAGTTCAACAATTATAACAGGCTTTCCATTATTCATTTCTGACTGTTTTTTATTTCCGAATGTCAAAATATTTTGGTGTATTCAGTTTGAATTGCAATTAATCAACTCCTATCAACTCAAATCAGATCTCTTAAAATTGAAAATTGATAATTCCATATCAAGATATTTAAATATTAGTCCCCGAATCTTAAGGTAAATATCAATTGCAGATATCCAGTTTTACAAGATTTTTTTTTTCACTTTTTATTTCCGAGCAATATTAAATTTTGCATTCAGTCTTCTGATTCATTTTTCGTTACAATTTAATAGCATGCAATATGGTTTCCATCTTCGTTTAAAACGAACTAAATAGGGAACCAGAGGCAGGTGATATAATTAGTTATCGCGGCACTTCATTGTCAATTTACAACGGATGTTTCTGTTTCATGCCGGAAGTCAGTTCTGCAGTAAATGTCACAATACCATTATGTAATACACGCATTTGGTTTTAGCACTATCTAATATTTTTTAAACGCTAAAATTGATTAGAAGAACTCAGTAAGCCTCGGTCTGAGATTTGTTACTTCAACATTAGGTGCGTGTTAAAAAACAGAATAGTTGACAATGCAGATACTGCTATAAAAAAAAAAAAAAAAAAAAAAAAAATAGTGGATGGAATGGAAAAGATCCATATGCAAGTTAATTCTCATTCGTCAGAAAAGTTTAACAAGAGAGGGTTTACTACATAAATAAATAAATTTCAAACGGAATTTTACATAAGAATACAATATGAAAAGTATCAATCTAATGTACTTTGTTTACAGGAAAAAAAACTTTCAAGCTCTGTCAGCAAAAACTTCAATTTATATACTTATATAAGTAGCAATTCCGTAGCCAGAAAGATATATTTCCTTATTAAAGCATTATATTTCTACCATGAGAATAAATAAAATATGACATTAAGTAATATAAAAGCAACTACCAATACCCGACGTACAGAACCGTAATCGTATTACACCAAGACAAAGCTCTTATTTATTTACAAACTGATAATGTACACTGGTTATGATTGATCGCGTTAATATTAAATGTGATTATGATGTATTTTACTTCATCTTTGTGTATAATGGATTAAGGAAACAAGAAAAAAATCCTATCTAGCATAATACGATGCGTCACTTGGATAATAATTTCTTTTTGATCAACTTAGGGCATAATATCGTTGTGTTTTTTTTAAAACCGACTAAATGTGTAATAAGCAATGAGTATAGAAGAGTAAATTGCTTAAAACGATTTGTTCAATCATATCTGTTATTCAATTAACAAACACGGAACTTTTCTGAGATACTAGATTTGAAAATAAAACCGAAGCAACATTGAAACATGCATACAAACAATAAAATTCGAAAGAATAAAGTTACCTGAATAACGATAATAGTCTCCAGAGTTGAAACCTGACGTTCGGAATCTGTCCCATAGAAAAAATGAAAAAAATAACAGTCCCGCCACGATGACAAACTTCCACCGCAGCCAACAACCGTCAAATGAATTGATATTCAACATATGGTTCAATCTGTAAAACTGAAAAATTGATCCTGAAATTAACATCTCAGGTGCGACATTGTCACGAGGCGATGACGTCATCATAATTATTGGAAGATGTGCTTCTATTTAAGAGAACGTTATGAAATCCTTTACTATAAACGAGAGATAGTGAATGCAATAAAATGACGTTGAATATTGAATAAGTAGTATTGATTTGAGTTTACTGGTGTTTTGATATTTAGGAGAATTATACTATACGGCCTGCGGTTTTTTGTACGAAGTAAAATATCACTGAGCACAAATCTGATTTATTGGAACTTACGTTAATGGCAAAGCAGAGAACGCATTGAGCTATTGACAACCCAGAATGGTTAATAAGCCCATTATTCCATTCTACATGTAAGCGACTACAATATGATTAGAACGGCCATCGAAAAAATGCTCTGCAATGATTCAGCAGTATGCCTCCTGAAAGTGTCGTATTTTTTTAATTGTCATCTTATCTATATGAAAATATACTATACTTTATCGCATGTTCTTTCTTTATCTTTATGCAGAAACTATATTGATAGTTAAAATTGTACTTGTTTCTACATGCGTGCTGGTCAAAATTGAATTTCACTTAAAAGGTGCATTTCTATAGACGCGAATATCAGATTCTCTCAAAAGAAAAAAAAAACAAAACAGATAAACAAAATACACAAACATGAAAATATTGTTTCTTGTACCCAAGGTTTCATATTGTTACATGACATGTTCAACGTGTCATAGTTCGTCTTCCCCGGACTTAACTTTTATGAGCAACTCGGTGGTTGGTTTTAAAACGGCAGATGATGCTTACCCTGGTCCATGCGCCCAGTTGATAGTAGAGTTCGAGTTGCTCATTTACTTTTCTTTCTTTGTACGTATCATTTTGGTTATTTTATGTTATTTGTTGTGTGTCTGTTTTCCCTGTCCAGTTTTTGTCCCTTGATTACATTCTTTTGATTTCCGCTAGTATCTTGGTTCCCTTGATTACATATACATCATACGGATTATAAACCTCATTTGAAGTACAGACAGTAATTTATCCACGTATTTAACTAGTGATATTTGAGTCATATATGTTTTTAAATAGTTACAGGACACTTTTGATGTATATTTTCCATATTTTGATCATGCTTGATTTTATAAGTATCAGCGAATCAATATCAAATCTTAAACGACCGACAAGTCTTCGTGTCCCTCCATGTGTGACTAATGCTAAAATCTTTAAGACATCTTTTTATCTATTTCCTATGAAGCTTATTGGTGGAATCTATAGTTCGCTGTCGGTACATAACACAGCAGCAAGATTCAACCCGTAGAAACAACTTCCCATTACTGGGAACAATGATATATAGAACATTACTGACAGGGTAATTGCTAATCTGAAAACGACTTTTTCTAGAAGGATAGCATACAAATAGTAGTTGACGAACCTGTTTAATTCAGTGGCTTGCCTGCCGTCACTAACACATAATTATCAACAGTGGGGTCTTATCACGTAGAATATTCATCATTATGAAGGAGGAAGTGGGATATAAAGACTGGACATTAACGTGTTATACTACTCTTAGAAATTGTTCTTGATGTATTAAACAACTATCTGATTAATTTCTGGCCGTATTATTCATGGGATAAACTCTATAAGGGTTCTGAGTAGTTGCACAATCGTGTGTTTGGAGTACTTTTATCGTTATGGAATCATGTCTTAATTGTTTAGAAGTTTTGTACATATGCACCAGGTTTCTATTGATATTACATTAAGATGCACACTTCACTTAAATTACCTTAAAAATTGAAATATTTTGTTCACAATATTTTCTTAAAGGAATTAACACTTAATTTGCATATGCAGTTTACCTAATATTCCCTGTACATGTATCACTTAAATGTTACCATTCATTTTTTAATCAATTCCCTCAAATGCTTACAGTTCACATCACTGAAGAGAGTTTTAGGTAGCCATGCATCCAATCCCCCATCAAAACTGAATTTTGTCATCGCATTGTAGGCCATAAAAACGCTTTGAAATTACAAAAGAATATTTCTAGATGTAGTAAAAACCAACAGGTCACTGGACAATGAATTGTGTAACTATAACTCAGTGTATATTTATTACTGCTTAAAATTTGATACCAACAGATGGAACATTACAATGCTACAAACATAAATAATACAACAACGTGAAACTTGTTAAGTAGCTGTCTTTGTAGGAATCATGCAAAATCTGAAAAGTGTGATACTTCCCAAAAAAAAAAGGCTACATATTTTTATTTTTGTAATTAAGTTGTTTTATGGGTCTATACTATGAAATGTGTAATTATTCATTCAAATCTGCCTGCTCTTAGGAGATAATCGACATTGAAAATACAGTAGATTCTATTGTATTTGAGCGCCATTTACAAAGTTATCTTCCTTAATTTTGAAATCTATAGCGCATTCTATATAATTTTTATCTCCTACGAGCACGGGCTCTATGAAAAACCACATGTTTATTTCTGTTTACTATGACATTTCAAACAAAATATTGAAAATAAAAATATGTAGGCTTTTTACCCATGAATCACATTTTGCATGATCCTTAGCTGGAGTGCTACTTAAAATTTCTGCATTTCATTCTTTTACAAATATAGGAAGGATTCATTAGCATGAATCTTTAACCATAAAACAGGATACTCTAATCGATCATTCAAAGGAACTCCTTTACGATTATAACTTACATTTCGTTACTTAGTATAAGGTCAACTACAAAGCAATCTGTGTCAATTACACATACATCAAATTATTATTCTAATGTATATTTTCATAAAACGTGGTCCCAAAGGAGGCGGCATTGTGGATCAAGTCGCGACAAAGAACTGAAAGTTAAGGTGATGAATTATTGATAAACTAGTAATGCGACAAGATCTTGTAACAAATCAAGAGAAAATTTGTCTTTATAATTATCTTAGTTTATTTTGTTCTGCAGATCTGAAGATATCTGTATACATATACATGTACAACCCATGCTCCTTAAATAAATACACGAAATGTTTATAATATTCCAGTGAACCTTGTTTTTTTTTATATCTTTTTTCACACATTAGAACCATTAAAATCAAATGTTGTGTAGAACAAGACACATTAAACCTTCAATGTTTGTTTAGTGATACTGGTATCAGTTTTTAACATTGTTACTGACATGTACCTGTACTTCTTAGTGATACTGGTATCAGTTTTTTTAACATTGTTACTGACATGTACCTGTACTTCTTAGTGATACTGGTATCAGTTTTTTAACATTGTTACTGACATGTACCTGTACTTCTTAGTGATACTGGTATCAGTTTTTAACATTGCTACTGACGTGTACCTGTACTTCTTAGTGATACTGGTATCAGTTTTTAACATTGTTACTGACATGTACCTGTACTTCTTAGTGATACTGGTATTAGTTTTTTAACATTGTTACTGACATGTACCTGTACTTCTTAATGATACTGGTATCAGTTTTTAACATTGCTACTGACATGTTCCTATACTTCTTAGTGATAGTACAAGCATGACTAATGTATTTAATTTTGCACCTTAGTACTGTTATCATTTTCTCTGTAAATTTATTTTATTTTGTTTATATATTATTATTATTACCTTGGTTTCTGACGATATCAGTAAATATTTTCGTTCCACCTGAATCAATGTTCATCCCTACAATAGACCTGTAGTGATATTCTCAGAAATTGTGAACCATATGTTTACAATTTGTTATTAAAATGTCTATCGATACAGCTTATTTGATGATCATGTCGTTTTGTAGTCAAATTAGAAACTTTTGTCATACCTAATAAAACTATATTCTCCCCCAATAATACCGGAATAGAATACGTTTCCCAATCCGCACTTGGCTCATTAGTTCTAATTGATGATAGCAGTGACAAATTAGGAATTCTCTAGGAGAGACGATCGGAAACATCAATAAAATGGCCGTAGTTGACCATTAATTCATAGAGGACAATAGAAAGATATAAGGGCCCATGAGAAATAAGGACTATTATATGAACGTATGCTGGCAATAAGATCTAATTTATCATATTATGTGTAGTAAATAAGATTTTGTTGAAAAATGGACATTCATATTAGATTCGAACAGGGTCAATATTTGGGTTATATCTCCACTGTACTCTTCAAAACTGGAATTATGTGAATTCTTCTTAAACAAACTTGAAAGTTTCTATACGCCGCTTGGTAATATATCATGCTGCTTTGGTCAGTGAACAGGCGTAGTAAAAGTAACCACATCGAGTGTAAAACATTAATGTACCCACAAAAATGATACAGTGTTATATTTACCTTTAAGCACCGGATGTCATCAAATTTAATGTCAAGATGAGTTTATTGATAGATGTAGTAGATGGTCGTATGTAATGGATATTGTATTACATTCTATAAACATTGCAGATAGGAGAAATTTGAACTAGCAAACTGCCATTCCTTTGAATTCCGGGTACACTGGAATTTACGTGTGCTATAAGCACGACGAATAAAATATGCAGAATTCAACGACTGATTTATTGATAGTGGTTAAACGTATCATGGCAAATATTACAGAACGAATACGAATGACCATTCGAGCAAACCCTGCTTTGTACTAGTCAGATACAGTTAGCCTGATCTAAATAGTCAAACTCACAGAAGCAACACTCTGGAGTTACTTAAGGAGTGTTACCCAACTTGGTCACATTAATCCAAACAGGAGCCAGCCATCAGGTTAACAAAAGAAGAAAGGTACATAGGAGCTAATAAAAAACTTTAATAAAAGCTTTCTCCGACAGGACACACAGAGTAGGTAGATGTCCGACCATGTGAAGGTACTAACGAGTTCATACTTACCCCCCACCCCCGCCCCCGATCATGCCTGATTACGACCAATTATACCACATATGATAATCGTATTTTGCTCGATTCATATGATGATTTTCATATGGTAATCACGATCATCGTATGAAAATATTGGCCTGTTAACATCATGTGACAATTATACGTCAACAGAAACGTGCTTTTCATATGATGCTCGAATCATATGATTATCATATGTTGCAAGTCATGCGTGTGAATTTTGGCGAAGTACATGTAGATGCAGTAATATTTAAGATCTTCTGTTTTACGGACACATATATAAAGGCATCTCGATCATTTCATACACATGTAAATGTACAATGAGTGTAGCCTATTATCATTCACATTGTCTTATGCACACAGAGCTCTCCTTCCGTAGACATCTATTGTTGTAACATACATGTAATTTGTGCTTTGTTGTAACATACATGTAATTTGTGCTTTGTTGTAACATACTTGTAATTTGTGCTTTATTAGTCTTCATACTCCTAATATTAAGCGAGTAACTTCTTTTAATTTTTACATTTCAAATTATTCAATCTATAAGAGTATATTTTACCGCAGATAAAAGAATTTCCGCGTTCGTGTTGCGCGTTTCTTCATTATTACATAACAAAATAAAAGGATTTAGGATTGTCTTAATGTAAACCGCGGGAATTCAGAGTAACCTTTTCCTCGCAGGATTAAAAATAAAGACTTCGATCTGAATAGTGCCAAAAAATTGATAAATTCAATTAAGCCTTTGCTGCCTGGTATTGTGAAAGACGACATAGCTGACATTTAAGTCAATTAAAGACTATGCGAAAGCTAAATTAAGCTAATTCTGTCCTTTTATATTTGGACAATAGTCTTTAGGTATCTCAAGTACAGGAATTACATTTGAACATTGGACTCTTTGAAGAGTAGAGTTGAAAATCAATGTCGGGCCTTTTTCAACATCATTGGACACATTGAAGTCATAGAAACGGATGATGTTCTAACTTAATATCTTGAAATACGCAAACACACGGCCCTATAAGTCAAATATTAGAGATAAGCTTTATTGGGAAAACGCCGTTCTGGCGTGAATATCACCAAACACATTTAAATATGTCATTTTTAATGCAATGCTTCATGATAGAATTCAAAACACGAACATCAAATATAACTTTGGAAAAACAATTAAATCAGATCTTTATTATTGATTCGTCAGGTAACGCTGGCATATTTTCAATTAATGCTTGAACAAGGCTGTATTTACATGAATTGTGGGACTAGGTATGATTGCATGCATTTCTGTTCTACACCTCAATTAAAGCCGTACAACGGCGATATTCTCATGGGATTGCTTTTCCAATCAATCTGTCTTGTTTATATAGAAATGTTATTTGCTATTATTGTCAAAAGATATTTCGTCCTACTCCGGTGACTTTGGTTATCAATTGTAATGATTTTTCGAGAAAATTGTCGGGGTAATTCCTGATATGGTTTGATGTACAACCTTTTAAAACTTAATTAGTGTTTTAGGAAACCTTCCAATTCGATCCATGCGTCAATTCTAATGTTGAAATCCTACATTGCAAATCAGAAATCTGCACGCGATATCTAGTATCGGCGACATATTTTTCTTATTTAACGTTTTAAGTGGTGTTACCAACCAAGCCAATGCTAATGAGAAGTATAAATGGGGAAAAGGGAGATGCATTTCACAGTATGATTGTAAATCAATACATAGAAAACTTAGAGATATCCGCCGCGTCATAAAAACCGAGGTTAAATTGCAGTTAGTGGCTATAGAAATGCTTTATCAAAGCCCTGTAGAAAATAAAAGAAAAAAGGCAATGCCATCATATATAGAAAATGATTTTGACGTGATTAAATACAGTTGCTTGTGCTGTTTTTTTTTTTTCCATATTCATGACAAATTTGTCATAAATTTACATCATGATGGTAACTACATGTATCTACTTTTTGACTTCCATTGAATAATAAAGTATAAAAGACATTAGCTTATATACATGTATTTATTTATCTATTGATTGTAGATAATGATTTTTACAACTTTATTTAGAGATATTTGGAATGCAGTACACTATGCATGACCACTTTATTGTATTGGAAGAAATTATTCTAGAAAATAAATGTAAGATAAACCAGCTAGACAACTCTTTTTGTTCCCTTTTTCTTTTAAATGTCGTAAAAGACAAACGTTTGGATTTTACCAGCATTAATTACGCATTATAACGTAAAAGTAACGCATTTATTTGCGAATGTTTTGCGTTATTTTGCCAATGTAAATATGCTCAGTCTACGAAAATGGTCTCGGCGGGCTTAATGCCAATGAAAATCGTTATTGTTGTTATAAGCAAAGGAATCATTTAAAAAATAATGTTATGATCAGTTACCCATTATAATAACAATAGCAACAATCTTTATACCCATAAACCACATCTTTGGTACGTAGACGTATATACCACGTTGTCCAATCCACTTGACAATATTATGTAATTATAAGGTAAGACAAGTGTTGCAGCAATTTCATTAAACATTAGGCAACAAAAAATAAACTTCCACATAACATGTCACAATTTCAAACGCGTTCCAACCAAAACTGACAAAAATGTAGCAATTCATTTCTCAATCTTTTTTTTTCTTTTACTATTATTATTTTCATAATCTAAGACCACTCAGTGTTAATACTCGTTAATGAAGACTAAATTACCGTTAAATATAAACCAACAAATAGCCTGCAAAAAAGTTCTATATTTAGACTTCAAAGTTGCAAGTATATTTCACATAGAACTTTGAGTTATTTTTTCTTACATTTTGACATGTTCTGTGGCCTTATGCAGCTTGCCCTGTGGTGCGAGGGTTTCCCGGTCGTTCCATAAAGACCCATGGGTGGCCTTGGGCTGACATTTTTCATCCCGGTTGTGTTGTTGTCACTTTGACCTATTCACCGTATCAATTCTCGTTATGACTTTGGCACTTACTCCCGGTATGTTTAAAGAAACTAAAGTTGACATATAACTTCCTTTAAATTTTCGACCAAGTTGACCATAATGATTCATCCAATATATTTGTTTGGAACGTAAAATCATAAAATGTGTTTAAAAATGTTTAAAATGCGTTTACAAACACGAAACTGTTGCAAATATAGTAAATGAATAAATACTTTATTCCGTGACATCCAAAACATATTTGCTTTAATGTAACTGTGCATGTGTATACTTATGCAAGAAACATTTTTGAATTGAAGGATTGGCGGAGACTGGAAAGTATCTACAGAGTTTCGGAGACGTAGTTATTTTTTTCTACGTTTTACCTGACTTCGGGAAATACGTTGGTAACCATTACAAAAATTGAAATATAACGAAGTGTAAGACACTTTAAACCCACTGCGTCTTAAGTGTCATAAAGTGTCTTTGACAAAGTTTGTCTTTCATGCTTCAAACATGTTTCCAAATGCCATTCTAACCATTTGGGAAATCAAGATTATGCTTTCTAATCTATTAAAACATTTTTATCAAGTGTATCTGCATCAATATAAATTTTCTACAAACATGGTACGTCCTGGTGTTTGTGGGATATTGTGGTTTAAATGTACTATTGGGTGATAATGTTCAAGATGAAGAATTGTTACAGCCATGGAAATGTATATCGAGGGACAGTTAATGCTCAGACCTCACTTTTTCTCTTAAAAAAACCCACATAATCCTCTTTATTATAAGAGAGAGGTTAATATAATGTGTCGGATTAGGGCCTTAAAAATACAAAAACTACAAAGACAAAGAACAAGCTATGAAACCATGACTGAAAATTATAAAATAACGAAATGAACTCGTACTCGTTTAGTTTGCTTCCTGGGGGAAATTCTTCTATACCACCTGCGAGGTAAATTTGAAAGGGAATCTTCACATGCAAAATGTACTACCTTTGTCGTAAAAATTGTCCCTTAATTCATAATTTTTATTTAATTTACTTTACAATTTTTTCTTAAGATATCCGTATAGGGTGCGTAATAGATCCAACTTCTTTTGTCATAAACAATGAAAAACAATAAATAGGTTCCTTCAGTTCTATTTTTTTTATTTTGGTTCAGTGTAGCATAGAAATGAATTAAAGTTGTGCTTTCTTCCCACACTGATTTATTCTCACTCAAACAGATGTTAGAATAGATGGACAACCCGACAGAACGTACGTTCTCTTCTTTATTACATTTTGTATGACTTGTGTGATATTTATAAAAAAAAAAGAATAGAGGCTTCGATGATAGGAACTGAAAAACTAATTATCTAATTTCCGAGCGTATATGTCACCAAGAATGTTCTTAGATTGTATCTAATTCATGAGCACGCTTGATACTTGTCCCGGGATTGTTGAATATAAATTACATATTTTCTTTCTTTGAAAGACTCGATTTATTTTGAGGAAATGGGAAAACTACTTTAATGTAAAAAATAGTTGATGTTGGCATTTTAATACTAAATTGTAGACAGATATGTAAATTGCTATCATACACTTGAAAACAAATGGAGGGAAAATGTCTACATGCTTACAATTTATACATGTTCCCAAGCCAAGTGCATTACGTGTACATGTAAATATTCAAAAAACAACGAAACAAAAACAAAAAACAAAATAAAAAAAGCTGCTAGACGTTAAAGGTTAGCACAACTAAACATATTCACTTCCTAACTGCCCTGAATTGATTTCCAATATATTTGTTACGACTTAAAATGCTATTTTTATTGTGGCTTGATAGCAATAAGTAATGGAATACATAATGGTAGCACAACAAATAAGGTCAGTTGAGATGAAAATTTTGAATGCTCAGGTCTCTGCTGTAGTGGCTGATCCAATGGGACGGATCTGAGAGTTAAATTTGAACCACCTTTTTGAAGGGATGTCTTTGATTTTGTGCAAAATTTAGCAAAGCACAGCATGGGATTTCTTCGGTTATAAATATGTTAATTGGAACCACCCCTTATGATCAATTCTTGGTTCCACACCTGCTGTGAACCGATGAAAGCAGATGTCATTACGATTAAATGGACATCCAAAAATCAAATTAAAATTCAGTACCAAGATTCTGTGTTCTGAGCAAAATATTTCATGGGGTGTCACATCATGTAAACTATTGGGTATAAATTTTCAGGTTGATTTAGACAAAATGTCAAAAGTAACTACAATGAAAGCATTCAACAGATTAAGGGTGTGATTGGTCAGTGATCTAGACGTAACCTTACTATGATAGGTAGAATAACTTTGTTACTTCCAATACTTAATAATGTTATTATGTCAGTAATGATATTGAAAAGAAAAATAAACTATATATATAATATATTTTATACATATATTTGTAATTCACCAGTTCACAGAGTAAAAAGATGTAATACAAAAGGACTAGGAAGAAGGCCATAAAATGATCCAATTTTGATATATTTATGTTAGCTATGAAATGTACTTCGTTAAAAGATTGTATAAAACAAACAATACATGGCAAACATTATTGTCAAATGTTGACGAGACTAGTTTTATATGCTGTGGTGATGATTATATTAGAAAGATAATAGATAACGGTACAAATAAGTTTTGGTATGGCGGGCTTAATTCTTGGCTTTTATTGAACAAAAAGGAAAATTTGATAAGCTGGGAATTTTTTCTAGCCAGTCTTTTGTGGAAGAATAGTTACTTTCAAATTAATCAAAAATCAGTATTTTTCAAGGATTGAATAAAGAGTGGTGTTCCTTTCGTTAATGATATAATTGACGAAAGAGGCTTTTTTTTTTTTAAATTATGGACAATGGTGTGATAGATATAATATATTGTAAAAATAAATATCATGGAGTATAATAGTGTTATATCAATGTTATATAAATTTTAAAAAAAATCTTTCATCTCAGGATTTTAACTTAACTCTACCATTTTTACTATCTATTGTATGAACTATTTTGAAAGGTCATAGAGGGTCACATGATATGTATAAGGTGTTTGTTAAAGTGATTGTATTTCTACTGTAAATGTCAAGTGAGAAACTATATTTGATGTAAACAACCATATAGATTGGAAAAAAGGTCAATAGAATGTCTTTTATTATTAAAAAATAGTTCAAGTTACAGTGGTTACAATACAGAATTAATTAAAAAATTTTAGCCACAAACGAGTTTTCATTTAAGATTAATAAGGTCCCCAACATTTTTTTCTTTTGTAAAAATGAAAACGAAAGAATTGAAAATTTGTTATAGGAATGTAAATATGTACAAAATTTTATAGAGGAAATTGATATACATGTATGGTGTCTAGAAAACGGTGTCAGAATCCCTTTTACTAAAGTAAATTTCTTACTGAGAACTCTAAATTATGTTTGCAAAGGTGACCAACAGAACAATGTATTACTATGGACCAAACATTATATTGTTCAAAGTATTTTGAATCACAATTAGTATTACCAGGCCTTAAAAAGAAACTGAAGTATATGTATAATGTAGAGAAAGTGTTTGCTGTGAAAACAAGTGTGTAGATAAATATTACCACCATTGGCATAGTTTTGAGTTTATATCTTGATAGATCCTTCATCAGGTGCAATATGTTAAATTTATCAATTCTTAGTTACCATAATTCATACAAATTTCTTATTCAAAATTTAATATTTCAATCATTTCATCTCCTTGAACAATTTCCCTCTTTTCATGTTGTATTTAAAAAAAATAAATTAATTAAAAAAAATCAGTTGAACAGAAAGTGAAGTCGTGCAATACTGAAACGACACATAACATTTAGAAATATAAATCAAACACAAACAATGCCTATGAAAAAAGAGAAAGTGGTAGCAGAACTTGTGCCAGAGACACACAACTCACAAAACAGAGCAGATATTGTGACAAAAATGCATTTTATTTATTACAAATCATTTGCATATTGTTTCAATGCTCAAATTTATAATAAGATATCTTTTGTTTGGTTTAGAGTCGGAAACATTATTGGAAATCATCACTTCACACTTGGGGTTGTTATAGACGCTTTCTCAGTTTCTATGTGTTTTTGGCGATGTACGCGCTCTTGGTATATAAAAGAGACAATTCATGCAACCTTGGGTTCAGTTTGTTAGTTTAATCAACAGAGAATGGTTTGAAAGAAATTATAACCGAAAGTGTAGATACAGTTGAAACTTGAAGAGGCCAAGAAGTAAGTTTGGTTTACTAAAGCCTAGAAGTTCCAGAATAATTTGAAGCTTGTGGTTTACAAGCAAGTAGTTCAAGAAGCTTTTAGGATAGTTGCAAACTACCGG
Organism: Perna viridis; assembly: GCA_037379345.1. Taxonomy (NCBI): domain Eukaryota; kingdom Metazoa; phylum Mollusca; class Bivalvia; order Mytilida; family Mytilidae; genus Perna; species Perna viridis. Next base: position 5,878,355 of record CM074520.1, read on the forward strand.
GTTGTTCGATATTGTAATTTCTCCAGTTAGGGAATGGTCGCAGTCCCTCGAACAGGTGGTTTGTAACTATCTATGGGCTTGCTTGAAACATAGTGTTTCAAAGACTAGGTGTCTCGGAAGCTAGGTGTTCCGAGACTAATTGTCTGATGAGCAAGTTGCTCCGAGACTAGGTGTCTCAGAAACCAGGTGTTCGGGGACTAAGTGTCCCGGGAGCTATGTGCTCCAGGAACTTGGGTGGTTAAGGCTAAGTGGTTAGTTGATTTACTTAGTGTATGCGTTTGTTGTTTAGGCTTCAGATTGTATTGGTAGTTCGGTTAATTTAGAACAATCAAGTTTTAATATGTGTCATAAATATTGAAGCACCTCAGATTCTGTGAAAACAGATACGAACGGCATTTTAACTTATTTTGAATTTGATCTGTATTCAAACACGCCCAAAACGTTACAATATTGATTAACCATGGATTAGATGAAGAGGTACGAAGATTGCCTTTCTCATATATTTAGTCTGACCAGTCAAGAGATCAGTTGTATACAAGAAAGAAGAAAAGTTTGGCGAAGGAACAAATCAGTTCTTATGGTGGGGTTAATTGTATCACGTCAGTCAACACATTGATAAAGATGCTTACTGTAATTTTCATTGTGATACTGGTCATATGGAATGAAATGCCATGCCATTTTGTAGTTGTAGCTGTGATGATGGCATTGATAGTAGCATTGCAATGTGACAACCAAGTTTCAGAAGTACATGTACATGTAAATGTATTTTGGATTGACAGGGTCTTCAGCAATACCATTAGCGCTATATTTTGTACTTGCATCTTAAAAGTTTGGGATATTGGTATTGCATATACGGGTAGGAACAATGTGCACATTTCAATGTTCGTTTCGTCAACTGTTAATTTTTTTCAATGCACCAAGTCGCCCTTGTTTGATATACAATTATATGTATACACGTATGTCTTCAAATCTACTATTTCAACACAACAAACACGTGTCATAATTCACAATTTCTAAGGGCGATAGTCATGAGAATCAAATTATGACCAGAATGTCCTACATTTTTTGTACCTAGTTAGTTACGATTTCGTTATATGAAGAATTCGTCTTCCTTTACCATACAGTAGGCCCAATAAATGTGTTTGTCGAATTCGTTATGTACACAGTGTACCCATCTCAATGTGTTAAATTGTAGATATGTATTAATGTACCTTCTTATTCGTTTGTCGATTTTACAGTACTAAATTTATCAGCTAGCAATGCGTTCATTGTTTATATACATCCTAAATATCATTTCATTTTGCCTTTTGTTTAGTTATATTCTTGCACAATGCATCGCAGGATTCATTCTGATACTTTAAAACTTTTATTATAAGAATGCTTTATTTGATTATCTGATTTGTTCCGGAATTTGTCAACTTATGTCTGCTTCTCAAATTCAACAAGTTTCTGTCGTAAGAAGCTATGAATTTTAATAGAATGTTTTACAGACCAAACAAAACAATTTACAGTTTGACGCGCTTCTTCAATTAGTCTTTAAAAATCCAATTTAAGTTTGTTCACTTAAATGATCATGCAGTGCGACAGTTTTGTTAGAAAAAAGTAGACAATTAATCATGGCGTAAAATGTATCAAATTATTTGTAGAACACTTTAGACATACCTTAATTATTTTCTGAAATTAAAATCAATAACTCATTAATTAAACATACACTTAATGGACTTACCATTCAGCTTGTTGAAGAATTAATTTCAATGGAGATTGTCACCAATAAATAAAGAGACATCATCATTGAAATTCTCGTTAATTGCTCACCAATATATTTGTAGAAGTTAATGTAACTTTGTTCCCATCGCCTGTAATGAAAAATTGTCAATACAAACATTGATGCTGCATTAAATATTTATCCCATCTAAATAGACATAGACTATGTTCTGATCGCATTGATTGAAGTTTTTATATGCAAAGTTTTAATACTGGAAGAATTTGTCCCGTGGCGAGGACTAAAGATAATGCCTGATGATTCCATTTTGATTATTGACGACACAGTCGGAATAATATATGGTAATCCTTGGGGATGGTTTGATGACTAAAAGACAGATCTACCTCAAGACAAGGCTGATACAATCAAATGTATTTGCCCTATCAAAAGTAACTGATTCTCGATAGAGCCCGCAATTTTCCTTTGGCTTTTAATCGTCATAAATAGCCACATGGAGGTCGTAAAATTGAGAACGACTGAAATACAGGGACAGAAAAGGCCACATAACCTAATAGCTATGTAAATATCATCTACCATTAATAGGAAAATCAATTTACTGCTAATTCCAAATGGACCCCCGAGAGGACACGAATGAATAGAAATTGTACGAGGGCAAATTTGAATGGTAAATCTAGCCTGAATAGCTTTGAAGTTGGTCTGAATTACTCAAGACTCCAGTTCGATAACCCATAATATAAAATTGATAACTCAATCCGCAACCTAATCATATAATTGACTGTAGCATTCCCCAACTAATACTCCAGAAATTGCATTAGATGAAGCAGATAAACGATTTATAATTTTACTTGTCTAAATGACAAAGACTTCTCTGATCAAAATGGACGTAGAAAATGCCTTTGGTTCGTACAAACATGATTTGATAGACACACGGTGTCATCCAAACATTGATTTTCTATATTTCTATTGTAATTTTAGAAGCGTTCATCATTCATCGTACATTTGGGTTAATGACAATACTGACGCTACTTCATAATATTTTTATACAGAAAACCACTTAATTTTCAAAATGTCGTGGAGGCAATTTTGTAGCGAACCTAATCAGCCATGTTTGCTGATGCAGTTTATTTAAGGTTTCAACAGCCTAGTAAACCGTAATTTTATAGAGTCTTTTTATTTTATGCAAAATCTCATTTCTATCGAATCCATTTCAGTAGTTTTGTTTTAACTCGATAATTCAATTCCCTAACCAACCAGCCATGAGGAAATTTACTCATTTTTTAACAGACACATATAGAAAAAAAACGAACATAAAATTGAAGTAAAAACCAGTAGAAATTAAAGTCGTGCTCAAAGGAAAGCATTGCTCATTTACAATTGGGTCGAAGCATGTATTTAATCACGTGACGAAAATCTTGCATGTATTATATCAATGGCTTGACTATTCAAATATTGAAAAGCGGAGACATTAAATATTCGTGTTTTTTTTTTTTTTTTTTATTATAATCTATAATAAATATCAACGATGATATATTACATGTAATCTACTATAACTAAAGACCAACCTTTAATGTTTGACCGATTTTGTCGATAAACGGTTTTAGTAACTATCACATGCGGGCACACCAAAGCCTTACAGAGCTACCGATCTGAGAAAACACACACACCCCTCCAAAAAACAAAGAAACAAACAAACAAACAAACAAAAACAAAAAACGGAAACAAAAGACAAAAAAACAAAAAACAAAAACAGAAACAAAAAAACGTGGATTTAATTTGAATAGTGTAGTTTTGTATGTTGCAGGCCATGTATTCCCTTGCATATATTATGTGTGTCACTACCATAAACACTTGGAATTTACAATGATTTGCAAAACTGCTTTGGAAAAAAATAAATTGATTTAAGGAACAAAATCTATGTTCAATATGAATTGAACCATGTTCTCCGTTAGCTGAGTCTTCACATGTGGCATCTTATAATCCACGGCTAATACGAAATACATGTACAATGAATGTATTACTGGATATAAGTAACTACTATTATATATATCTAATTTACTGTGTTGGGAAAACACATTTTATGTTAGAAGTGTCTACATTAAAACTTAAACAAAATCAGATAATTTATTGTCAAACTGATGAACAAGGTATACTCTTTAACATGATGAAATATCAGAACATATTTGAAACTAGAAATTCAATTACATTAAAACCTGCAATTGAACGTTACATCTAAAATTTATGAAATACATGTAGTAATTACTAAACTATAGGAAGTAAATGTGTTATTTTTGTATCTGTCGGAAATATTGGGCCGATATATCACGCTATCCGTATATGGAAATATCATTTATATAAAACAATTGTATCCGGTGTTTCAGTGGTTAACATGGCGACGAGAGTTTAGGACAATTATGTTTATGGCATTTTCACACGATGAAAAGACTTTTATAAACAACAATTTTGTGTCATATTTCACAGAAATAATTGTATTTTTTTTCTTGGACTTTTGCCAACTAATCTTTGTTATTAAACTCATTTTTATAATCAATATTTAATTATAAATTGAATATATCTGATACGTTTAGAAATAGTTACATCTGTATTGTACATAAACTTGTCACATAATTTGTATAAGATCATTAACATAAGGAAACTGAAGATTTCAACTGCCGATGATTTCCTCAAAATACACTCGTGTATGCACAGTATTTGTATAGATGTAGATTTCAGGAAACTGATCATTACTTGTTTTTGTTATGGATCTTGCAATACTCTGTAAATGGAACCTTTAAAAACACTGTTTCTATTATTTTATTTGCCGTAGGTTTTGAGGAAATGTTCATTTAATGTTACCTATAAAAATACCCGGTTCTAGAGATTTTCTAGATTTTCATTAATTTCTAGAGATCCTTTGTTCAATGTAGTTAGTTATAATGTTTCTTGGTTAAGCCTATGTGATTGAAATGGAGTCACTAGAATCTCGATGTAGAAGTTCACAAACTAGGTCCAAATTCAGTTTCAGTGGCCATTTATAAGATTTAGTATGCTTTTGTTTTTTGCTTTACACAATTGATCAAACGCTTTTGTGATGGGATGCTTAACAAGGATCTAAACTACGAGACCTGAGCTCAATAAAGCTTAAACAAATGCTTTAATTTCGAATACATGCTCCAAACAGTATCTTCTTTCCAAATACTCTCCGGTTTCTAATAAAATGCAGGCATAAGTTGAAAAAATGGTGAATGGCTTTACACGCCAAACGACGCTTGATTTGAATAATGTCCCAGAACTTCAAAAGACCTGTCTGCACCGGTTAGTTAGAGAGGTAACAAAAGTCTGCTGTCGAGTGGAGATGGCTTCAAATAATCTTTCAAATCAAGGTTTCTTCGGTTTTGTACCGCCAGTAACATATTTTTTTCTAGACACGAGTATTTTCTGATCTTAAAAAAATTAAGAGTTTTCAACGGTTAGACTATAGACGACAAGTAATATGATACTGGATCCAAGTATGAACTGTTATTATGGTACTTCATTCATCACACCAAGACCTAGCTATAAAATTTGACTGGTGTATAGAGATTATTAATGAGTAATTGTACTTCCTGTGATGGCTCACTTTTATGAAGGAAAACCTCTAATTTTTCATCATTTAATGGAAGCAATAAATTGAATCATGTCGGACAAATCTCTCTTGGTAGTAATTTTACATGATCAAATTCATTTATTTCCCAACAGCAAAGTTTTTCAGCATAGCATCTAGGCACTCTTGTACAAGTCGGAACGTTTTTCGGTTCGGTTTGATTTAGACGTAGCATGCCTCTATTCCATTATTCTTCTAATTGCATACTGTCGTTTTATAAATCCTATTATCAGTGGAATAAATCAGGGGCACTGTGCTGTCATAATTTCTTTGAAGGGTTGTCAACGAACTAAGACAAAATAATAAAGACAGATTATAGCCGAAGATTAATTACTCCACTCGAACTACGTGTAACTTAATCGTTGTGTTTGTTCATCGTCAAATTTCATAGAAAAGTCTGGAATTCAACAGATGTCATTGTTGATATAAGCTATCTTATCTTCGTTTTTATAAGAAAAAATCGGGATATCACAGAATGGGTATTGATTAGACTAATTGTAAAACATTATCAACTCGGTCAAATGCTTCCTTATTACATCAAATCAGATTTCAGGGTTTGTTTAATTGTTGAAATATAGCTTTCTCTATGAGGCGTGTTGATTATTTCATAATGACGATTTAAAATATAACCTTCAAAACAAGATTAGACTTAAATGGAACAAAAGCAAAACACAAAAAGTTATTTTGTTTTATATTAGGCCACACCAATTCTGTTTATCCCGGTGCATTCGCTGCGTGTGGTTTGGAGTATTTTTTCATTTACGGAAATTCCAGTCATGCACACCCGATTCAGCATTAAAATATACATGTTTTTCATAGGAAACTTTTTAAAGTTACACGAAATCTTCCTGCAATACATATAAATAGAGTAAATATTCACGAACGACGTTACAAGGCCTGTCCATTTTGGGGAGAACAATCTATCATGATGAGAAGGCCAGTTGCCATGGGATTGAATAATATTTTTCTAATTTAATATTATTTGAAATATATTTCATTTTTGCACTTCAGAATATGCCAGTTTTTCATTTTGCTGTTCAAATTCAAAATTGAAATAGCTCATTCCACAGTGTATGTAAACAAGCCAGGGAAATGGCCAAAAGATGCCGCATGACCCTATGTTTTGAAAGCTGCAAAAGATAACTTGGCGTATGAACCAATACATGAAAATGTTTGATTTCTAAAGGTTTATTCACAAGGGCATCACTTATAATATGGCTTTGCATTGGAAGCAATGGGAGTTTTTTTTACTGAATTTATTCCTATAAAAGAAAACATCGTGATACTAAATGACCACAAAATACGACGGGATGATTAATTTGGTACGTTGTATATATATATTGCTCAGTTCATTTCAGGTTTTGGTCTTAAATTTCTTTTCAACTACTTTTCACAGTGTATATAATCATGTGGAAACAATAATTTTAGTTGAAATCGTTACATGTCAATACACGTATTAAGTGTCAACAAAATTTTGTTATCCTGCTACTAGCTTTCTACTTTTCCGGCAATATACATGTATAATTATTGTATACATGTATGTACATTTTGTATATGTAGAACAATGTTAGCTTATATATATAAATGTGTGTGTAAGCTATATTTTTATATAGCCTAGCTGGCCGAGTGGTCTAGGGCGGTGTTGCCATAAATGTCACAGCGGTACGAGTTCGAGTCCCGCCGAGGGAACGACCAAAAATTTGCATCGCAAATTTGACAGTTCTAACATCGTTCGGAATTTTTCAGACCTTTCTATACGTTTACATATCTTTCCTCTAACAATTTGATCCGATCCGATGGAGCAGTGTAACGAATAGAGTCGTCACATTCTGAGACGTTTATATATATATATATATATATATATATATTGGTCACTGAAAAACTCAAAAGGCAAAAAAAGGTCGAAGGTGATGCATGCATCTCACAAACCCACCTAATGAATTTCTGTTTTCTGTTTTTAATTCAGAAACAGTTATAGAGCACAAAAACAGTCTAAACTTTTTTCAATTCAGTTTCTTACACTTTGCAAGAGTTATCGTTCTTGATTTTTTTGATTTTAGTGGGAGAGTTATGCATGGTTTTCTTTCAAATACAGACCTGTATGCAGGATGAAAATAATTTATTTTTATATAAAACATGACGTACGTAGATAAAAAACAATCCTGTGTACGATTGGGAATCCCCTTTACAATTGTCAGAGTCTGAGTTTTATGTGGACCGGTACTTAATGCACTTTTAAAGCATTTGACATCGAATTCGAAGACTTATGAAACATTTCGTTGGATACAACTATACAGAATACTCGTGGGACTAGTGATGATAATGTTAATGTAACAGCGAGTTCCCGGTGTCATGGATTTTTAAACGCATCGAAGAACAACTTAACATTGTACTTTTGTTGTTGTTTTTTTTTAACTTTGTTTAAAAGCAAAGCCTTAGTAAATGCCACAGGTATGGAAATCCGAAAAGAGTTTCATTTTCAAAGAAATTCCAATTTGTCCTCCATGTAAGTATATATGACCTGTAATGTAAACTAAAATGTACTGGAGGAAAACAACAACAAGGGGTTTGAAGTACTTTTAAAATGTTTCGAAATTTCTTTTAATAATTCTTTAACTTTACATGGATGAATTAAATTTGATAAAGTACATGTAGCTTAGTGATTTATGTGAAAACAGTATGAAACACATGACACCTTCATAACTACATGTATCAAAGAAAACATAAAGCAAACGTTCAATGAAGTTTATCTACATTCTAGATATATAACTAAAGGTTGTTTTACGACCTCTATGAAATGTAACTATGGGCGAGGTTGTTCAGTGATAAATAGTCCATAGCAACATTTTTATCGTCTCTCTTTTAATGGACCATTTTGCTACATACACATTATCATATATTGCATAACCTTTACATAAACTTTGTAAACTCCATCTAACTTGATTATCTTTTTTTTCAAAACATTAAAAATATGTATAAAAAAGATATACAAGATAAGGCAGATATATTCCAAGCTTCTACAACGGACACTCGCGTCGAATGAAATCGCCTTAGATGTTTTATTTTTTTTGGTTGCAATATAAAACAATACAATATAATAAAGAACGGCTTGAAACCATTATTATTTGCACAAGTACAAATTCGTCTTCAATGGGAAAATACTCGGTACAGCCTCACATTGGGAAAATACTCGGTACAGCCTCACATTTTTCAGCGGTTATAAACATCATCCATATATCTGCATTGTGTCAAGGCTTTGTCTGTATAATCAATAAAAATGAAATACAATATATATACAACGTCTCAGAATGTGACGACTCTATTTGCTACACTGCTCCATCGGATCAAATTGATACAGGGAAGATATATAAACGCATAGAAAGGTCTGAAAAATTCCCAATGATGTTAGAACTGTCAAATTTGCGATGCAAATTTTTGGTCGTTCCCTCCGCGGGACTCGAACTCGTACTGCTGTGACATCTATGGCAACACCGCCTGCACAAAGTCTAGCGCCCTAGACCACTCGGCCAGCTAGGCTATATAAAAATATAGCTTTCGCTGGCCGGGTCATTCCTCCTCGTAGGATTAATCTAGGGCTGTAACTTAGTACACGATTCCGTATTACTGATACTGATAAACGTATAATTACAAGCAAAAAATTGTGAACTTCTTTCTTAACAAAGTGGCGGTCATAAAGTTTAATGTTTTAAATAATTAAAATGCAATTAGAATTTGCTGCAATTAAAGTGTTTCAAAATACTTCATGCATCTTTCAGAAGATATATTAGTCGTAAACTAACTCAAAGTTCCTTCTATTAATAAAAATATTCAGTTTTAAATTACTGGAATTCTCAAAGGGAACTCTCCTATGTAGAAGATAAGAAAGCACGGAGATCAATCAGGGAAACATATCATTTGTTCATTACGTATCCCAAGAGAGGTTCCGAACAAGGAGAGAAAAAGTAAATGTCGGAGTGAAACGTCTATCTTTCTTGACAGCCGCCATTCATTTACATTATAACTTAAACCATTAAGGCGACTGATTCATATATTTCCATGCAGAATTTGCATGATCGCTTCAAATTGGTACTAAACCTTCAAGACTGCTGTGTACATAAAGCTACAGTAACACTATTTGAATCGAATAAATAGTCATTTAGCGTTTGTCTGGAACAGCAATGCAAAGATGGAATCCGTATCCAACAATGATCCAATTTTCGGACATCAACCTGAAATTCATTATCAGATTTCCCTGCTGTTATCAGTTGGATACTTCTATAGAACATTAAATATACCGACTTAACCATTTGTGATACAATGCTTACTTATTAAGTTATAAGTTTTCATTATGTGTTTCTGCGAGACAATGTTGTAATAAATTGTCGCTGACGAGCTGATCGGAATGAATATAGAAATAATTCTGCATTGGAATGGACACATCAAATCTAATTTCAATCGAGGTAATACCTCATATTGAATACAAGATATCATGAAATATTCATTCTACTTGTTTATAGGTATAAATGTTGGACAGAATAATTTAATTACCCACTTCCTATGATTAGTTGCTAGGCAAATGCCATCCATACAATAGGTCAACGTTATTTGACAAATTCAAGACAATTGTTTGTTTATCAAGGTGAATCAAAGATTCGCTAAATAAAACGATTCTAATGAGATAAAAAAAATAGCTAATCGGTGGTGTAGTGCTACAACAAGACAACGAATAATCATCTTTTGTAACAGATAAAAAAAGATTTTGTATTTGTCCTAAAGATAAGAATTCGACAATTGCAACCATAAAACATTAACTATGCACGATCCTACAAGCGTGCAAGTGGTACAGATACTTTGGCAATCAACATAATGTTCATAACCATATTTTTAATTTGTTTTCGCCTTCATTACTGAAGGCATTTGTCGTCATAAATCCCTATAAACCTGTAAACTGGAAATACGATAAGTACATGTAGCTCGATTGATCGTACTAGAAATCACTCACCTCACTCCACGTAACACCCCGTGCAGGTCCGGGTGTTAAAAGAATAGGCCTGCAGCAGCGCTAAGCTTGTCGTAAAAGATGACTAAATAGTGCCCTGAACCCTAACCGGTGGCTAGGGCGCTCTGCCCACAGAGCAACTGGGTTGTGTGCTCCAGATTGTAGAATGGGGTACCCCTGGCGTGTTACATGCTGGGGTTGTCAGGCTATAATGCGGAAAACCTGACTGCAAATCATAGTGGTGGACCGTGTTGGGAAAGATGCCACGCTCCTCGCACGTTAAAGAACCCTACTGTGGTATTCTCCCGGAGTAGGAACCACAGGGCTCCGCCACAGGAGGCTAAATTGTCCGACCCTACCCACCTCTCCCTATTTCCAGTGGCAATCAAAATTTGTCGACCCCATTATCCTTGTGTCCCATCCCATTTTTCATTTCATTGTATCATCAATTCATGTTCATCGTCTGAATATAGCTGAAATATTGCTGCTCGGACGTTAAACCCCAACAATCAATTAATCACTCCACGTAACATGCATAGATGAAGGGAACGACAATTAGACAGTACTTTAAAAAGAATTCGATGTTTTTAACAAATGGAATATACGGAAATATTGACTGAAAAAAAAAATTGAATTCTTATTGTAAAATCACATTTGTAGACGGTGGGCTCATGTCTGAAGAATAGAAGTCCATCAACCTATCCCATACTTTAACAAAAATAATACGAATACTATCATTACTGCATGTAACTTACTTTTTCTTTTAAAGAGAAACAAATTACAGAACTCTATTTCATAAAGTTTTTAATGTCTTTAACGCAGACAAACTCAATTACTATTATGGAATGTCTGATTCTTGCATAATTTGTATATAATAAAAGAGATGTAAAATTTCTTATGATATAGGTAAATGACTATCTACATCAGAACAAGAGAAACAACATTGTTATCACAACTTTTACAATTGTAATTGATTCAAAACATCAAGGAAACGATCACGGTAACAAAAGGCATCTATAAATTTGTTTAGAAAATTGCCACACGAGACGTTTATTTTTAATTATCTCCCTTTACTTCATTTAATACGGACCAGTATGAAAACATACTTCTTGTAAGAGAAATAATTCATCGGAATAATGTAATTATGGACAAGACTATTTTAAGATCAAACGCTTTACATCTTACTAATGGTCAAAGGAAAATGGATAGCCATTTCCTTTTACCATTGATATAATCAATATACTGCTTTCCTACTCCGGTTTTGTAATCACGTAATTATGAGATTGTGGTACGAGTAAACCATTTCAATAGTACATTCATACATGTAGAGGTCACAATGAAAAGAAATCTTTAAAGCACTAGACTGTAGTCATAGACAAATGGATTATACACTGCCTCATTATAATTATGATAAATAATTCAAATTCGAGTCAACCAAATGATTGTATGTAGCTAAGGAGTGTTTTTTTTGCCATTTTTCAAAGATGCGGGAAAAACCATTATGTTTCAATGGAAGTTCTAAATTTTACAAATTCTGATGTAGAGGTTGAAGGTGAATTCACAAAACATCTTTTAATATCGTCATTATATTTACATGTACAGATGAATAAAAAGCGTCACGAAATTTAATCTGTCGGTAATCTGCGTTCAAATCAGTGCGTTTTTCTTGATTTTTTCATTTGTAGTAAAGAAGTTATTTTGCAAATTCCGAAATTAACTAATAAAAATTACATTTGATTATTGCCCTTTAGTTTTGTTGAAATTCAGGATAATCTATTGTCGGAAAAAAATTGTTCATAAGAATGTATCCTTTCTTTTGCCCTTAGGTATAGCGTAGTGTAAATCTACATAGACACTAATTATTTTCATAAAGTACAGATCAAACTCTTAAAACCAAAGCGTCAATAAACGAGTCGAAACCAGCCATCTCCTGGAGTCTAACTACTTGCTAAACCTTTGAAAACTTCACACGTGCCTATAGTAAATTGATTAAACTTTCAGTCCAATAGGGTTTGGACAAGATACACTTTGATACATACATGTATCTTAGTCACCATACAATGTATACCCTATTCATGATTAGATTATACACATATGATGTCAAATAAAAACAATGTCATGTTCTTTCTGTTGTTGAATATAGAGACCGATGTCAATGTTTACGATCTTAAATTTAGACCTAACCGGCAGTAAAATGGTTAAGAGGCTACATCTATACAATTCTACGCGGGACACTTGATTTTATGAAACTTTGAATGTTGCAGCTAACTTACAATTCCCGGCTTCTATGACTTGTCGTCACGTGCTTTCTCAAGCAGTGTCACACCGCTCCTCCGTGTTGACACTCCGTCTGAAATAGAGAAATGGTTGTGGAAATATATCTATTGATTCATATACAACGATAATTGTCGTGAAAATTAACAGGTTCTCCCGGAAGCCTTCCTTAGGGAGAGCCGTAATAGATGACTATTTCATCTCCTCGAGACATTCTAGTTCTATTTGCAATTTAGATTTTATATTCGATAAAATTCGTTTAATCCATTAATTTTATGAAATGCAAATGCTAACTGAACATTAGTTCAGTACTTTCATAGTTTTTACAAATACACACACAAGTATATTTCTACATTTATAACTGTTTTAATTAGAAAATGAAATATAAATGTATTATTAAGTGTTTATTTGATATGCCACGCAGTATATAAACTGTCCAGAACGATATATTTTTTAAAAATACCATTTGGAATATACAAATATTATACAATGCAGCTAACAGGGTGATATAGCAGTTTGTTACCCCGGGAAAATCATTGTCACCACAAGACGTAGCTGCGGACTTTGTCAGGCCATCGCATTGGGAGACTTCCCGTGCCGAGCTACATTTTTGTGGTGGACATTGCAGGACAAAGTTTAACAAAGTATTTTCAAGGAATAACAAACTGCTCTATCATCTTCTTAGCTATACTCTCTTTACTTTATTATACTGAATGTTCCATTTTCAAAAGAAGGTAATAGGTAAAAAAATGATCACACTCTGAAAATGTGATAGAACATATTATTTGCATGGTGTTGAACCAATCAACATGCAGCAAACATTATATATAATAAAGAATATTGTGTGTATATTGTAGCAAGTATTTTATACATCTGTAAAAGGGATGGTTTCAGGTAAATTATTAGGTATAACTTCATCAATGGACTGCTGAGCAACTTTGGGCATAACTGAATATGAATGACAATATGTAGTATCTCAGGGGTTTGAGAAATTTCGTCTCTAGTCGAGTGGAACAAGTCGAAAGATGAAGAATTTCTCACACGCGTGGAAGAAATCCACGATCTTCAATAATACGAGTGCAAGAACGTATTTCTTCGGTTTTACAGCCAAAGGTATGGCATTACAATGAAGGTCAATGAGTAACTTGCATGAAATATCATATTTCGTATGAATAATTACTGAATGCCAATTAACCCATCCTGAAAATTCCGTTATTTTGAAATTGATTCTAACGTTTTTTTTCATAATTTGAATTTATTAATATAATTTTCATACAAAGATGTGGACAAAAAGTTGGATTCATTTATTCATTGACCCTCTTAACTTTACTTTGCTTGTTGCGATCGGTTATTTTACCCAAGGCAGACACGGTCGCGTGCATCTATCTGTAATGGGCTGCCTGCCATAGAAAAGCAGCAGATAAGGTAGAAATTTATATTCTCCAACAATTTATTTTCGCTAATTTCACAATTGTTTCCAAAAAAATAAGTAAAAAACAAACAAACAAATAAACAAAAGCAAAATTAAACAACAAAAAAATTGACAAAAAAGGTGGTTTACTGTAAACATATAATAGCTAGAAATAAATTATGTCATACATGTACATGTAATAGGTATCTCCAAATTGAATGTCATAAAACACGTGTTCACGAAAAAGGTTTCAATGCAATATACATGTATATATGTAGAGCAAATTGTATCCTACAAAAATCAACGATTAGTACATTGTATGACCTATATTCTCCTTATAATTTTTTAGGTTCATCTTCAGCTTGGTCTGTGGTGCGAGGGTTTCCTCGTCGTTCATTGAAGACCCATGGGTGGCCTTGACCTGTCATTTTTCATCCCGGTGAGGTTGTTGTCGCTTTGACATATTCACTGTATCCATTATACTAATATAGTTTGGCTAGATTGGTCATATTAGAACTTCGTTTTATATGAAATAACCCCAACTCGAAATTCCACTCCATTTATACAACATACTTATATACAATATACAGAGATTATATATACAGTACTTACAAATGAATATTTAAAGAAATGATTTATTGATTGATTGATTGATTGTTGGGGTTTAACGCTCTAGCAGCAATATTTCAGTTTTATTCAGGCGATAAACGGGAAATGGATGATAAAATGATCATGAAATGATGATGAAATGAAAAATGGGATGAGACACAAAGATAATGGGATCGACAAATTTTGATTGCCACTGGAAAAAGGGAGAGGTGGGTCGGGTCGGACAATTTAGCCTCCTGTGGCGGAACCCTATGGTTCCTACTCCGGGAGAATACAACAGAAGGGTTCTTTAAAGTGCGAGGTACGTGGCATGAAATGAAGGCATCAAAAATGATTTCAAATAATATAATTACATGTTGATTGTTATACGGCGTCATTTTTTGAGTGTTATAATAATTCTTTTGAAAGAGTTATTTGATTAAGTCTGCAGTAAGTACGTATGGCTATTTAAGCGACAATAGGAACTATCAAATTTCTTCTAATTTTCAATGATTTTTTTTATGACAGGACGTAAATCTGATACGATAACCATAAGTTCATGTAATGTAATGTATCGATCATGGAGGGTCATTTCATAGTCTATCTCCAGTGAGTTAGAAAAAAAAACAACTATGATATTCCTACAATCGAGAATTTGTATGAATCTGTTTTGCGACTGACAATAGTGTGAGCAATTGTAGAGATTAAATCGGTCGCCATTATTCTTAGATCACATTACCGGAAACAGGAAGTTGACAAACCTGGCCCCAAATTGCCAACCGTTATTGACTTACAGTCTGAAAAGCAGTTAATTCGTAAAAACGACGGTAACCGAATTGATTCTAGAGACAGGAAAATGATGCATAGCAACATATTTATTTCCCAGGTTATTATCTGACAGGACAATGAGGTTTTTGTTTAACTGGAGTCAGAAAATCTGTACCAGAATTTCCGATTGTCAATCACCGATTTGATAGGCTACGGTATAAAAATTGTTATCAAGACAACTTTCGTCGCCAATCTCGTTGGTTATAAGAATCCAGCAGTTCTTTTTTTCACTATTCAAATTAGCATGTCAAATTTCATTATACTATACTGTATCTTTTCATATTGTTTCAATACGCTATTTTTAAAAAAAGTTTTTTGTATAAGTAGATCAATATACTGTATAATGTTAATTCACTCTATGGATGTTAGATACAGTTGTTGTTCAAATGATGTAATCATATTATACTAGTTTATGTTGATTTAACGTATCTAGCAATCAATTTCAAAGTTTTTATTAATAACTAGAATATATTTTGAAATTGCAAAAATCTCCACTAGAAGCGGTGATTTTTTTGCATGGCCTTCAATAATGTGAGTAAACGTTAGTCTGTTTATCTCCGACGATACGGGAACGATATGCTCAACAAGACTATCGATTTGTCTACAAATCTGCAATCTGCGATAATTGATGAACTTAATTTAGCAGCCTTTGACGAAGTTTTTTCTGTCATTGATCACTTACTGTATGTTCACTTCTGATGCGGACCATGAAATTCACAGCCACCAAAAAACTTGCGATAAGGAATGCATTGGAAATGCCAGCTAAAACAAGACAATTTATTACTTGTTTTATTCGTCATCGCATTTAAAGAATTATATCATTCGTGAATCCACACGGGTTGTTATTCAAGTTAAATGTATTGGAACTGACGCATAGCGACGTGGAAAGGATTGAATCTTTTGAAAAATGAATAGGCTGAAAGATAGAAAAAACAACATAAAAACTTTAATATACAACTGTGTTAAATAATTAAAGAAAAAAATCTCATCAATTTGTCTAGAAATACTTTCTCGGTTTCCTCGTAGACCTAATGAATAGTTATAGTGATAATAAAGCATATTACAACAGAAAGATGTACTTATAGAATTTACATTAAAAATATATTATGTTTTTATATCAGCGAAAGCATAAACAAAAATAATCCTATTTACACCAGGTAATACGATATATTTAGGCCGGTTGAAATATCCGAAGAACGAAAAAAAATATTGTCTTGACTTGCATGCATTTTGAAGAGATTGCTGTTACAAGAAAGTAGACCTAGGGTAAGGGAGATAACTCTTGTAAATCATAAGAACGTTTGTATTCTGCATAGTATATCAATCTCATGTAAGCATCAAAGTAACAAGAATTGATTTCATTCTGTTTCAAATAAAAGCTTGATAGACTTTGGTGAAATTGACTATGATACAAACATATCACTGATTTCAAGAGATGTCCCTTACCCTAGGTCTACCTCCTTAAGGTGCACTCTTTCTTCCTATATGTTTATTCTTAAACTCGAATTGTTTGTTGATTCGTTAACTTTATAACTGATTTTAAAATGCTGCAAAATTGGTAGGAAGTCATTATAGAAGCTACGTGTAACAAAAGATGCTTTGTGACTTAATATAACATTAGAAAGAAATTTGACATCTTCCTTATTAATATTCCTGGTGTAACTATTTATCGACGATTTATATACATAATTATAATTATCATTTTGGAATCCAAGAAACTCAATTCATACATGCGATTTTCGGCAAATCACATCAGCTTCCTTCATGTAATAATCCTACTAGTTGGCGAGAAAGCATACACACACACACACACACACACAGAGAGAGAGAGAGAGAGAGAGAGAGAGAGAGAGAGAGAGAGAGAGAGAGAGAGAAAACCTTAAATCAAATAGATTAATTAGGTTTAATATAAAAGTCGTTTTTCAAATGAAAAATATAATAGTATTTGCATTGAGACTATGCAGTAAAGCAATTGACCAGACAGACTCACATTAATCCGATTACCTTAAACGTTTTCATAATAACATCCAATAAATTCTAGACATATTACCAAGAACATATGGAATACATTATAGAAATTTCAGACAGAAGGAACATGGTCTAAAATCTGAAATTCAGCAGGGTAGTAATTTTCTAATATCGAATTATATGAAAATTGATTCTGAATAGAACCTTGTTTTAATATGGCATTTAATATGTAAAAATGCATATTGAATGCCAAATACAGTCATTTGATATGATTTATCAATATTTGAAGAGACTTGGGATAGCATGATTATATCAAATCATATGGAATGACTATGTTATATCCTAATGTATTCGCTCTATAATTGTGGTGAATAATGACTGAGCTGTGGTTATCATGTAAGAAAAATTGGTTGCCAGGCTTGTAGTTAATCACATACCAATGCTAATATGTATGGACAGATAGACGCAATCAGAAAAGCACCGATAAACATTTAGAAATAGATCTATATGAAGATAGTCCGAGTATATCACGTAGAGAACTGTATAACCATCGCAGAATTATAAAAACAATATAGATCTGGAAAGACATGAACATCCAACGGCAAATAAGCAATTCAGTGGTAAAACAGTCTAAGTACTGTGCATTAAAAATATGACAAATTATTTAAAAGTAGCATAAAATCTCAGTTTGTACATGTAAAAGTTCTAAAACACATTTATTCATTTAATGAAGTGCTCCAGGGCATCAAGATTGTAATTTTTGGTCAATTTTTAAATGAGTTGTTTCATCCATATTTCTATGAGGCATTGCGAATAAAATGTCCTTGAACTCAAACAGTGAGTAAAGAATAAAATGTCCTTGAACAAGATCAAACAGTGAGTAAAGAATATGGTAAGGTAAGGTTTCTTACGATGTTTAACGTCTCTCGAAAAACCACTGTAACCTATGGTGTTAGTATTTAATTTTAATCAAATTAAGTTCTCCAAATCAACCAGTTTATATCATAGTAGTTTCTCAATTATTAAGTTCCAGTCCACATAAAATTTAGTCACTGCCTATGGTAGAGGTGATTCATGGTGTAGAAAACCCCCGAACAAATGATCATTTTTTTTCGGTCAATAATACTCGTATATTTTTACGTAACGATAGTCATCCTCTATTTAGACCTTTTTTTGTTTAAAAAACTTCATTCATATCACACAAAAACCAACTAAATCTTCCCAAATAAAAAACAATAACTCATGCAAATTGCCAGTATCGTACACAATCTATGTAACTTTTATCTCATAGGTGTAACAACCAAATAATATCTATGACTGTTTATATGTTCTCCAACTGTTTCTGAATACAGAATACAAGTGAATTCGGTGTGTTTGTTTGCATGCATGAATCACCTCCTGTCTGATTTTTATAACGACTACTACTTGTGTACCAGTCCACATAAACAATACCTATGGTAAAATGAGTAGAAAAACACAACAAACAAACGATGCTTGTTCAGGCAACATGATATATATTCACAATACGATAACCATTAAGGCATTCAGAACTTGTTAAAAGATCATACGTGTATCTCCCATTAAAATCAACCAAATTGAACAAAATACAGAACGACAACTCTTGCAAAAAGCTAATTACATGTCCTATCTATATAAATTTTATCTCAAAAGTGCAACAACCTAATGTAAAACTAAGACTGGTTATGTGATCAGTAACTATTTCTGAACAAGAAATTAAACTGAATTCGGTGGGTTTTTGATATGCATGAATCTCCTGTCTAAATTTCATAACGACTGCTACTGAAATACAGATGTCAGTACCAAATACAATTGTTTTATATTTTCCCATTAAAAGTTAACCAAAAGTGCGTCCCACATGTGTTCCTCGCTATAAAACTTTTCTTTCCGATGCGATCCTCATAAGCCATTCGCCATTTCACAATGCTTACATTATAAACTTACTTTCAATAATTCAGAAAAAGAGAAAAGTGATACTGGCTTATTTCAATTAAAACCTCGATTTACATCATTATTTGCGATACCTACATGGACATTCAGGAAAACTTATCTTACGTAGAGAGTGTAATCAACGGAATCAAGATATTAGCTGTTTTCAAACGAATGTAATCTAGGGACAAATGCCAGACATTGAAAACAGACAAGCACAACAAAGAACATAAAGTGACAAAATAATACATACAATGTAACAAAAGTAAATGAGCAACTCGGGATCCACTAAAAACTGGGAGCATGGACCAGGTGCACGGGTAGGATAAGCGTCTTAGAATTAAAAAAGCGAAAAAAATATAGAATGAATTCAATGGTCAATATTTTTCTAACACACTTAATTACAGATGTCACATAAACCATTGTTTAATGTAATTAGCACACCATTCGTTCCGTTTGTTCATTAAACAATAAATACCTCTTTCCCTAAGTTACCTCACTTATATACACCGGTCATATCTAATCTAACCTTCCTAAATCACAAATGCGTTTTACTGACTAGAAAATATTAATTACATATTACACAAGTTTGATTAGATTTACTCTTTGCTGACGAAGTAGGACATGCCTACCCTTGTAGATCAACCGATGTCGCTCTCAGATATTTTTTTAAAAGTTCATATTGCTTTAATTTTTAAAAATAATATCTTGTTTTCATAACCTTCAGGTTTTGAATAAAATTCTATCTTTGGTTTTCACGTTTTGGCTATGTACTTGAATTTGGCGTATCTGAATTGTCCCTTTAAACACCTCTCCATTTGTTTCACAATATTTATATTAGTTGATTTGCTATGAAGTTTATGCAAAGGGTGTAAACATAGCCAAATATGTTTTTTATGTATCATTTTCCTCTATTTGTAAATGAGAGAGTAATCAAGGGAACAATAATTCGAGCGAAAATCACATGCATATCATCCAAAGATAAAGACTAGACAGGGATAACTGACCTACTTAATATAGGACATGAAATATTCAAAAGTATTTTAACCCCGCAGCATTTGTTTTGCGCCTGTCGCAAGTCAGGAATTTCAGGCATCAGTATGTCTTGTTTCGTTTTCACCTTTAGTTAATTTTTATATTACTTGAGTAAATAGGGGCAAATAAATAAGCAACTCGATAAAAACTGGAAGCAACGACCAGATGCAAATGTAAGGTAAGCTTTCGAAAAATGGTTAAGAAAAGGTTAAGGTTTTATGTATGATAAGCTGTTAAATCAAAAGGAAGATACATGACTTCATATTTACGGAGTACTGTAATAATAAAAGCTATTAAAACAAACCTTAACATCATTTGATTACCTAAAAAGATATTCAACAAGTACATTCGAATATAAAAAAAATATGGGCTTATGAACTTTGATATTATACTGAAAATTAAACCATCTACTAGCAAAAATACAAAGACAAAGTAATGTCGTTTTCATAAAGAATTTTATTTGTGATGATAGTAAATAATTAGTTATTTGTAAAATCCTTGACTTAAGGAGACAGATATAGTCAGAAAATACCAGAATAGACCTAGGTCTATTCTAAGCTATGTTTTGTTTAAACAATATACGCCCATAAATACCACGATGTACTTAAGAAGAAAACGACAATGTATAAATCCTATTTGTTGCAACATGTGGCGTCATTAGAACACCTAAGTACGGTCTATATTCATTTTCTCTGGAAATGATCTATTATTTAGAAAATTCAATGCGACATTCAACTACTTCAGCATGTTTTTCTTCCATATGTTAAATAAGTAGGGCAACAACGATTTTCGATATCTGATCAATTGTTTAGTCTGAGTCTTCATAAACTGTTTGAAACATGATAAAATAAAAATTATTCGAAGTTTTCAGAGAATGTCCTTGTAGAAACCGAGCCGATACTTTGATATGGATACCAGAGAATAAATTTTATCTCGTCAGTTTGTTTTGGTATAAATCGAATTTCAAACTTGTTAAAATATCAGAAAGTATAGGGATTTTTCTGTATCGAAACTACGTGGATGACTCGGAATATACAATGTATGTTTAAAGTTCCTTAACAAATCAACTTAATTAGGAACAGATTGTTTTTATATGTTTCTAGGGCATTTAGTGTAATTTATTTTATTCTAACAACTACAGTACATTACAAACAAACGTTCATATTTTAGAACGAGTAATCAAGGAAACAAAAGTTATAGCGGTAATCAAAAGAATGTGATTCAGGGACAAAGACCAGACATGGGAACAACACAACAAAGAACATAAAGTAACTAAAATCATACATACATAATAACAAAAGCAAATGAGCAACTCGGACTCCACTAAAACCTGGGAGCATGGACCAGGGACACCGGTAGGGTAAACGTCCTCTGCTTTACTAGAAACACCCACCGAGATGCCCATAAAAAGTCAAGTCCGGGGTAGACAAACGAGGAAAGGAAAATTATGACCCGTTGAATAAATCAGTTTTCATGGTGCAGATGGATACACCATAACGATTCACGAGTTCATGATGACGACCATAAACCTTCTGTAGTGATGACTTCAATCTTGTAGCAACATAAAAGAAATTATGTATTAAATATATTTAGAAAATATAAGTTTGGGATCTCTAAGCATAAACACCCTCTGTGCCACCCACTACGTTGATCTAACAATATGTGCCACCCACTACGTTGATCTAACAATATGTGCCACCCACTACGTTGATCTAACAATATGTGCCACCCACTACGTCGGACTTTCATGGACTCTTCTCTCAAGTATTGAAAACTAATTATAATAATAAATATAACAAAAAAAAACGAAAGAATATAAGGTTAGCAAAATCACTTTTCAACCGACATTTTCTTGATAAGCTAAAAAAAGACTTTTATTGGTTTTTTGAAAATAAGTCAAAACCGTATGGAAAAGGTTTCATGATATTATGTAATGTTATAAATACCAATTGGTATGTTTGTGCAATGTTACATAATCTTTAAATGAATATTATATAATGTTGACCAAATAAATGAATTCGTGTTCTTCTTGTGCATTTTTGTCAAAACATGCCCGAAATAAATTAGAAAACAGTGTAGTGGAGTAAACGGTAATACTAAATCTAACGGCAGACATCATGTTACTATGCAGTTTGGTTTGGTGCTTTATTGATGATTTAAACTTGGTATCGCCCTTTTATTTTCAATTATAATTATTATAATTATTATTCCGAACCCACTCATTTTATTTCCAAAACAACAAAGGAAAGATATTTCAACGTAATGTAAATAATTCTTTTACACTGTTAAAAAAGACAAAAGGACATTTAATTCGGTAAAACACCTCACTTGCACTTCTGTAAAATCGGACGATTCATTTGATATTCGCATATTGAAGTACTGTTCTGTAAGTTTTATGCATCAGCATTTATAGTCAACAAAATATATTATTGTCAACCATACGATTTTGTGTGTGCGTTTTTAAAAAAAAATAATCATGTTTTTAAAGTACATTTGAGCCAGAAATAAACCTAATAAAAAGAGATAATTCTCAGAGAAGGAAATCAAATATTGCGACCACCTCCGTTTTTTCAAACTAATTTTGGAACATTTTTCGGATGTTCAGCAACGTTTTCCGAAAATGGTATCCTTGGGTGAATCTTCTTGTGTCGCGGGACTCACTGAGATGAAACGCGCTGTGTTTTTGAATGTCCAGGTAACATTCGACATAGGTTGACATTACCAAAAGTAATGTACTGTTATTTTAATCGTAAACATGATCCTAATAAAGTGCAAGGGCTTCAGTAAAACACGGCTTCTTCTATACGAACTTGAAAGGTTCAGTTATAATGTATATGTAGATCTTTGACTAAAAAGATACAGACAAACTTTGTTCACCCCAAACATGTTTTATATTACTTTAGCCCAAACACATATATGATTCTTGAATGAGATATGCAATCACTATTTCTGATATATATTATATATTATAGGGAAGGCAAGGTCAAATAGAGGCTCGACACCGTATGATTACTAGCAATAAACGTAAGAATCACAAAATACTCTATCGACTAGTTAAATTAAATGACTTTACATACAGTGTGATTTTCGACTAAATAGCAAAAGATATCAACACCCAATATGCAAAAACATGTTCTTTTTTTATAACCACCATGATCATTTTCAGTTTGAAGAATGTGCAAATGTACGTTCATAAAATACATTTGTAGTATGTTGTTGATTTTTCCGAATGACAGTATACATCGAAATAGCAATACGTCTAGACAATATCCAAATGAGAATTGCTCTTTTAAACCTAATGACTTCAACAATTTCCTCCAGAACAATTTGTACATTAAGTGCACTGACCACTGTCATGTGATATCGATTCAAAGATAATATACGAACGGAATGCGGAGGTCGTAACGCACACAGACAATTTTTAAGATAGTTTAAGTATGTAAAATCATTTTAATTTTTACCGCTATATGTATTATCATAAACAAACATGTATATTATTTTGTTGTCAATTGGATGAAAACAAGATCTAGAAAAATATCGATTTTGAAATAGATTTTTTTAAATAAAGCCATGATTGTCAAAACTCTGTAATTTAAAAGCAACAAATGAAATATATCACGGATTAAAAAAAAAAACTTATCAAGTTATACTATTTTACACTTTAAAACATTTGCCGTTCTTTACACTTGAACATTATCGACCTTAACTGCTTACTCTTTTTATCTACTGGTGCACCTGGTCCATGATCCCAGTTTTTAGTGGAGTCCGAGTTGCTCATTTGCTTTTGTTACTTTGTATGTATGATTTTATATACTTTATGTTCTTTGTTGTGTATGTCTGTTTTCCATGTCTGGTCTTTGCCCCAGGATTACATTCTTTTGTTTAACGCTATAATCTTGGTTCTCTTGATTACTCTTTCTTAAAACTTTCAGCTACCTCCTACAAGACAAAGTATATTTGGAAAACGGCAATTCTTTTAAATATCATAGATGAATATTTCTCTTTTCAATGCGAAATGAATCATTTGCCTTAAAAACATAATGAATATACAACAAAACACATTCTTTATTATTCTGCACTCTTTGACAAAGAAGTGTTACCCTCTTACTATAGACTGTAATCTATTCCCCGATGGTAATAATTACTTTAGCTTTGAAAACGTCGGGTAATGAAAGAACGTCATTTTCCAATATAGTATGTCATAAGAATGGCGCCATGATTTGTCCAGAGATTTGTTGAAAAACAGCTGTTTACGAAAAGAGATAAATATATTGCTGCGATCAATAGTAAAGTGTCTACATCCATTAATTGTGTGAATATGAAGACAATAAATGTCTAAAAAGAGTAGAATAATATAAGCATAACACTCCATTTTGGCTGTGATTTATATTCTTTACAATTTGGGCAGCTCCACTGAGTTTGCTGTCTGGCACCTTTTTCCAATACAATTTGTATAAAATAAATTGAAATAAATGTCTGAATTATCTTTGATAAGATGATTAAATATTAAAACTAGAGGTCACAGAAAGAAATCTACTACTGATATGTTTTAAAAGGTCAATGTTCTATTTTATGATGAAATATATGTGATTTTAATAATAATAATAATAATAATAATAAAATAGAACAAAAATTAATTATATTATTGGACTTGCCCTAACATTTTTAATTTTTTTTTAATCTCTATAAAGCTTCATATCAGTTCATGCATCCAAAACTATTTACTGCAACCATTCTGCCCAAAACGAATTTTGGAACGATAGTTCATCCGCATGGTACTTCGACGTTGACTCAGTCTAACACTATTGAACAACTTAAAAAAAATCAGGTAATTGACAGGTGAGAATTGTGATTACCTATCTCACCTGGTTATAATTTACCATTTTTAATAAACACTATGGGAAACATATTCAATATTTAAAAGACCTTTTCGTGTTAAATGTGTGATAGTCGCTAAGCATGCTCAATATGAACTTCCGCAATAATTCATTTATTCTACCTACGCCCTACCTCGAAGTATACGCCTCGTATACTCATCGACTAAAGACTCACTCTGAATGGTTTATTGATACGTAAAATACATTTGACGTAGAGTCACATAAACAACAGTTCGTATTTCTTGTTTACCTAAAATGTGAATGGTTAATTCCTTCGATTTGATTAAATTTTCATTAAAGTGCTTTGTTTATCGTAGATCGTTTTGTTAATAATAAGGAATAAAATAGTATGCTCCAAAAAAGATTAGAAAAGATAATAGAAGAGAGTCTTTTTTCAAAGCTAAAGAACGATAACTCATGTATTTGGCTTTTTTTTGAAGTTCCAATTGACAAAAGCTATGAAATATGTACTTGAACTTCTTTCAATAACTTGATATCACTTTGCTCCTTCGTTCAATCATATCGAATGAACTCATGATCTTGTTAAAAGTACAATCTGTTTACTTAAGTTTCATCTAGAAAGTTAAGTGTCCGTTTTATTTTTTTCATGAAAGACCCTTGTCCCGGTGAAATAAAACACAAAAACAAACAAAAACAAACAAACAAACAAATTCACGGTAATAGTTTCATTGTAAATGAAATTGATTCTTTTATTTTTAGTGTTGACAAATTTGTACATGTATAATCAAGGAAACCAAGATTTTTGCGGAAATCTAAAGAATGTGATCCAGCGACAAAGACCAGATATGGAAAACAGACATACACAACAAAGAACATAAGATAACCAAAATAGTACATACGAAGTAAAAAAGGTAAATGAGCGACTCGGTCACTAAAAACTGGGAGCATGGACCAGGTGCACCAGTAGGGTAAGCGTTCTCTGTTTTTCTATAAACATCCGCCTAGTAGCTCATTAAAAGTAAAGTCCAGGGTAGCCGAAAGAGGAACGGAAAGCTATGACACATTGAACAAATTAGTTTCCACGATGCAGATGGATACACCGTAACGATCCATGAGTTCATGATTACGACCATAAAACTTCTGTAGTGATGACTTCAATCTTGTAGCAACATATCCCTGTTCAAGAAGACTAATTGTAAGAAGTCTAGCGCGATACAAAAGTCTGCGTTCTGGCATAACGTATGAGTTGTGATATGAACACTCCATACTCACATGAAATGAAACTTGACAACACGAAATGAAAAGTAATCTCGTTTGTCGTATAGGTTGGTAAATAGTTTACCTTTATCATCAATCTCAAAGTGTAGGTCAAGAAATTACCTGACTTTTCAGTGTCTGTGGTATCCTTTATCTCCAGTTCTTTGGGGGTAGATACGATGTATAAATATAAAATCCCGGAAACTAGGATTGTTCAACGATAATTGGTCATCTATATTGCGGAAACTGAGATTAAAGGATCTAGCTGAACGATTGTCCTTCTGTTGGATCAGATCAGTTATAAAGTCAGTCTCATTACAGTGAAGGAATAGGTCAGCAGGTAGAGAAGCACATTTTGTTCTTATCGGGATGCCGACTGTTTGTTTAAAAACGCGTCCATCACACTGGACAAATATGTTGTCGATAAAAAATTCTATCATTTTGAAAACTTCCTCTGTAACTTTGGAAGATGAGCTGGAATTGTTTTTTTTTTACAAAATATTAGGACTCTTTACCAAGAACTACATATTTGTATCTAGGTGTATCGTCTTTTTTGGAGTAACAACGATGTATAATGTTGTTGAGTCGGAAATTTAACTGCGTATGGGAAATAGAAATATAATGAGTAGATAAGTCATAGGTTTTAATTCTTGAATTGAGGGTTTCCAGAAGATGTCCCAAATTTTCCAGGATCCACATTGAGTTATTACCACTATGGGATTAACAAGTGCCGTTGTAGGACTTCAGACCCTCTTTGACAGCTGTGAGTTTAGAAGTTAAAAGTTTTGAAAGAGGTTTTAAGGAACATTTTGCAGATCCTGAGGGGTTCTTGAGTACTGTTAATCCGACATACCAGAATGTTCTACACTTAATAAAAAAATGCCCTAAAACACTGCTAAGTAGATATAAATGTTCTCCCGGCTCCCCATGGTCATAGGAGCTTTTAAAATAGTTTTGCAAGCTACCAAAATTTTTTTTCTCCATATGTGGGGTTTTACAAAAAAAATTGTAAGAGACATTTTTTTAAATTCTATTTAGTCAATCAAAAGCCCTTGTAGTGATCTATTTTTGAACCAAGTACGAATTTTTCACGATTTTTTGTTATTTTGTAACAATTTTGTCTTTATATATAAATGACTATCCAAGAAAAGAAGATTGATGTGAAATGTTTTGTATTTATAAATGATATTTTCTATTTCCTCATATAATGAAATTTTGAAAGCAATGTTTTTTTTTATAAACTTGTTCCATGTAAATTGTTTGCAGGCAAACCCTGACAAGTTTCAAGCCATGGCAGAGAGCAAAACGAATGTTGACAAATCTCTGATATTGGGTCAGTTATAATCAGTTGTGATAAAATAGTTATTTGGAGTTGATATTGACTTTAAACCTAATTTTGAATTTCATATGTAAAACCTGTGTAAAAATACAGTGTAACGGTTAAATGTTTTAAAGAATAGGAAGAAACATTTGTCCCATGTCAAGGCTGTTCTGAAAGGAACACAAATATGATTGGAAAAAAACACATTGAGATTTCTATACTCAGATTATAGTGCAACATATGAAGATTTATTATTTAAAGCAAAAATTCCAAAAATGTATATGTAAAGAAGAATTGCCGTTGAAACTTAAAAAAAAAAACATGCAACACCTGTATTATTTGACTTGTTACAAAAGAAATCTCATAAATATAACTTCAGATATACTAATTTATTACAAATTCCTATTTAAAAAAAAACAACAACAAATTCTTGTAAGAAATCTTTCAGGTATGCTGCCCCATCTTTTTTGAAGTATCTACCAGATTCTTTTAGAACAATAACAAATTTTAATTAATTCAAAACCAGATATCCGTTTATAATGGAACAGAATGTTCCTGTTTGGTCTGCAAATAATATGTCAAATTTCACTGATTGTGAGGTGCAGGGTGCTGAACGTAAATTTACTATGCTACAGCTAAGTCAGCTTTTTATTTCTTAAACTTTGTTTCTGTGACTGATTGCTATTATTAGTTTTTACTTTTTTTAGTTTGCATGATTGATATTTGACATTTTCACTTTATGCTTGAGTTTTTGTGTCTTTCGTTTGTATGTGCTTAGTGGTTTAAACTAGATATAAAATCTGTTGTGAATTTGTATGTCTTGTATGTTTTTGTTATGTGTATAACACATATATTTTGTAAATCAGTATATAGCGGTGAAAAAGCTTTTGAGAGATTATGGTTACTATTATTTAGTCGTGCTGACTATACATAAAGCTTATCTGATAAGCTTTAACGGTGGCCATGTTTTAAAGTTCAAAACCCTTGTGCACATCTACATATGATTATTTATTTTTGTGTCAAGTTTAGTAAATAAATTTAGCCATTTCCGAGAACACCTTCGGAAAAGACGGAGATAAGAAGAATGAAGAACAAAAAAAAATAGATAAACAATAATGAAGAATAATAACTAAAAATAATTGTTACGCATATTGTTCCCAAAGTCACAGGAACATTTCAAATCATTTTGTACACCTCCATGATATTTTTTTTATCAATGTTTTTTTTAATTTGTTTGGTCGACAGCCATCTTGGAATGGCGACCATCTTTTAAATTTTCAATCTAGTCAATCAACAGCCCTTGTGGTGTACCAAGTATGAACTTTTTGTGATTCTTTGTTTCTTTGTGACGAACGATTTAAAGGTTTGAACATTGCTTTTTGAAATTGTGGCGATGTTTCAAATTTCAAAATCTTTGTGCACATCTACTTATGATGGTATATCTACATGTTTGGTGGAACACCATTCAGCCATCTCCGGCATCCGCAGAAGAAACGGAGGTTAGAAAAAGAAAAAGATAAGGGTAACAACAAAATTTCCGATCTATAATGAAGTTAAGTCCGAAATAAATCTGACAATATAGATATTATACCACCGGAACAGCTGGTAACCAAATGGTCTTGACTTGGTACAGACATTTCAAACGAAATGGTGGATTAAATGTAGGTTTTACAGCGCACCAAACCTCCCTCTTCAATTGCGGCGTGAATACACCGGTGGTAATTAAATAGGATTTGCTAGTGTGAAAACTGGTAAATCCGTGGTTACATCGGCATAAAGAATAATTGACAAAAAGAGAATAAAAACGATATTCTCCTGTACTTCGTTGGGGGCATACTCAAAGGAAGAGGAAAACAAAGTGTTTCCCAAGATCGTTGGGTGAGCAAATTTACAGGTTTCATATGTAATAACTAAGTGTTCTTTTGGTAAAGAAATGACAAATGTCACGTGCTTCTACATTTTTATAGTGTACAAAATTGTGCCGTTTTGTTACGGTACTTAATACTTCTAACATAGATTTCCTAGTGTTTTTCAAAGATGCCTTTAAAGCACAGATTAAAAAAAAACATTATATAAACATAGGTCAGTACAATTACTGTGTATAATTTGACAATACAAAGTTTTAAGTGAAAAAGTCTTTAACAATAATTTAAACATATTATTTTTACATAATTTGAAACAATTTAAGTTAATTTAAAATATTTATGCCTCTTAGATAATGCAAGATAACAGAAAAGAATGCTCCGTGATAAAGGTATGATCTAGGTATAAATTTTGGAAAGGTGTAAAAATTCAGGTTTTTTTAATATAGTATACGAAGGCAAAAATGTGTAATTTATTCCTTATCAAATTTAAAGTCATTGTATAGGCTCTTTTTTTACTTAGTGTGGCTACTTTTCTCGAAACATTTTTAAAACACAAAACATCTTAGGCCACCGAATTCACGATTCTTGTAAACACCATGTATATACATCTTTTTTCTTTAATATTAATAAGTCATGATGATGTTTCAATGTCAACTCTCACTACTACATTGACAACAGTGCACTCATAGATAATAAATGTTGAATGGACTCATAAGACCATTTTGTCTTAACTGTGGGATGATTTTTTATGTATGTTACCTAACATACTTTCGCGAGTAACATTCTTTCATTTTACTCGAAGCCTTACCTTGCGGAAGTATATGTAATGCATGCTCAATACCCCACGGTTAAGGCATAATTAATCTTTAACATTCTCTGATTTATGTTAAACTTTCGACATGATCATTATGTGCAATGCTATGAAAGAAAATTTATCTCGCATTCCAAGACAATAAACAGTGTTTTGTAGAAGCATACCTTTTTTGACATTACAAAACGTTGTTGCAAAATTGAAATTAAATCAAATTGATGCTTCAATTGAAAAAAAATCGGAGTATAACTCGGGCACAGTAGTAGAAGTGAGTCATACAAATTGAACTTACTGTAGACAATTAATTTAATAATATGAATCGATAAACAGATAACGAAGATCAAAAACTACTTTTTAATACATTATTAACAAATGGATATTTTTAAATATCAAACACGATAAAGTTACTAAAGTTGGAGCTTTTTATTGAATATGTATTTGTTTTAATATTTATGTCGACAAGCTTAATAAAATGTCTTATTATTGCCTTTGAAATATATTACAATTTCAATCTGTGTGAATTCAGTTTTACGTTAGAAAGTATATACAATCTCTCTACACGATATAGGTCCCTGTATACTGCGCTACATTTCTTTCCACATTAACCAAAATATTGATAACTTAAACGATAACCGAAAAAGGTATTAGCTGCGATCTTACTTCTAGCAATGGTTGCACACATAGCGACTACTTTCTTTATTTTGGGGTTGTGTTCATCGAAAGACTGAAATAATTTGCATTTTGACATCGTTAAATCTTTTTCTCTAGATTGCACAAAATTAGTTATTCTGTATTTTTATGTACTATTGTATGAAAAATCCATGTTAGTCTACTGTATATTTCAATATTTCAGGTGAAAAACAAAGGCTAATGATTTTTCTTACGACTTTTAAGAAAAAAACGAATAAGAAACCAATTAAGGAAAAAGCAGATGCAAAAACAAAGCAATCATTTTGTAATTCTATCAGATAGGATTATGTTAGCCTTTTCTGAATTAAATTCTATAGTCCTTAACTCATAAATTTGAATGACTCAAGCTGCAAACCAATACGTTCACTCTCATGAAAGTAAAAACTATTAATTATGTGACAATAGTACTTTGTACTTAAATATATACGTTTCTAAGGTTTTTATGTTACAGTTGCGTTTTATTTTAATCAACCCTCTCCTTCTATAATTCAGTGGACAAAATCAAAAGTAAGTAATGGTGGTTAAGCAAAACGACTAACATAATGTAAGTAGTTTTAGTTAAAAATTGTATCTCAATTATCTCTTAATAAATGCGAAACCAAATGCCGTAGAAATCTATAAATTAAATGATTTCTTACCGATATGGCCTCAGTTTTTGTCTAGTTGTTGATCTGGTATGTCTGCAAAAATGTTCTTTTTTTGCCCTCTGTCTTCCAATTTGTTGCATTTGCTAATGTCACATGTGTCAGTACAACCTTTATCTACTAAGAGACAGTTCTAACACATTTTATGGAACCTTTACGATAGTACATAAGAATGTATACAACGTCTGTCCCATCTGTTGATCTGACAATGCTCCTGTTAATGGTATATTTAATATACTGTGATCTCTGTGGCCGCTGCATACTTTGGAATCTGTCACATTTCTATTTCACTATTATGTAATTTACTGGATCACACACTACATATGTTTATATTTACTTCTGAAAAAATGCTGTATTTTTACAACTGTTCATTTTCTTCATCTCTAACCTTTGTTTTTCTGTATGTGACCTGGTATCTATATTTAGTCGAATAATGATTAAGCAATATAATTAGTCCCATTGAGAGCTTTCTGAGACTACATCTAATCACTTCTTCTGAATGAATTTTTCAAACTATTATGTCTTTTCCATAAAATGTATTAATCATCAGAAGTCCTATAAGGACGAAGTCTATTGCTCGCGATGAACAAGTTGTCAGCACTGCTACTTTCTATATGTTTTCAATGAAAACACCGACATGTATAGATGGTGAGATTTTCTTACAAATTGATCAATTGTACGGGAACAATTTGCTTTATATGGCCAGTGCTTTATGAGAAAATTCTGTTATTGGTTCAGACCTTATTTATATGGAACTGTTTGTAATTTTGTCACTGCTCAAGTCAGTGTTTTATTCGTTACAAACATTGAATAGTCCCACAGATCAATAATTATATACTCCTATAATAAAATCATCGTAGGGAGATATGCCACGCTTCTAGAGCTAATTAGGTTTGTCTCTGAAGAAGTAATGTCTTGAATATGTTTTGATAAAACGACAAAGTCAAAAACTGGCAGAATATGTTTAATGTCGATAAAAATAAATTAAAAACTACAAAACTAAATTTTAAACGATTTTTATATTTTCGTGACCAGTTCACACGGTTGACACTATTGCAGATGTTCGTTATCCCCATCTCAATGTTGTAATCGTTGGGAAGCATTCATATTTGAACATTGTTGTAGAGATACATGTTTTATTCAATTCAGACTACATCATGATTAGTGTGATAAAATATCAGTACTAATCCTTTGAAAGTTAGCAATTTGATGCGTTATTAGACTTGTATTTATCATGATCATTCGCTCATTTTCCTCCTGGAAATAAGGAGTAATTTGATCAACATTACATGTACTTTATTAACCATTATGTTGAATATAAAAAGACACACAACTGTATCATTACTTCATATCAATTTAAAAAAAAAAGTAAAAAATTTCAGCAAAGAGAGTAAATACAGCATAACGAACTCAAAATATAACAATAGCCTTAAAAAAGATACATTATAATTCTGTTATCATTTTGTCTGTATCGTGGTCATGCCAAAAGGAAGAATCGATCTTTTAATCAGTAGTTATATCATAAAAAGACATTTGTTATGCATAGTAGGTAATTTGCTTTTGTCTTCACAGGAAATGTATAGAATAAATACAAGTTGTAAATCTTAGTAAGATAATTAAGTGATTACACCATGTATAGAATACACTTGTGAAAGACAAAATGATGTCTTTCTGTTGTATTTTTTTTCTTTTTCTAAATATTTTCATGTTTTTAAGGTTTCACACTCAATGGTTTGATCAGTATTTGAGATGCACGTTTCGCTTTCTAATTGTTTGTATATAAGTTAACATGATATAATACTAAGTGATATACACTGCACAATTTTCAATTTTAAACAATTTGTTTCCAAATACAGATGAAAAATTGAGAAATAAAATCATATATAAAGTTACGCTCTGATATGTTTAATATATATATATATATATATATATATATATATATATATATATATATATATATATATATATATATATATATATGTATATATATATATATATATATATATATATATATATATACATTTAGATGTGTGTAAAACTACCCATTAAAATAAATTTTAAAATATTCATTTATTGTAATGTTTTTACGAAATAAATATGCATTATTTTTTATTTTATTTTATCAGAAAGTAGAAGTAATCATCAATTATCAACAGTTGTTTTTTTCTGTTTTTTGTTGTTGTTTTTTTATTTTGTGGGGTGTGTGTGAAAGACATTTTAATGTTACACTATATCAGTTCAAGAACCAGGCAGGTCCAATTACAAAAATGCTACAGTGAATCCCAGGCACAATCACTATAAACGTTATAGTGACTATAGGAAATGACGAATGATTTAATTACATAGAATTCGATGAGAATGCATTGCAATCGTTTTTAGACTTTATAACCAGTAATACCGCACTATCTAAGCGCTGTGTCTGTTTCAATGATGATAATCTAATTTCATAAACTTTTGGGTAGACGTATATGATTGCCTGATTCCTGCATTGAGGTTTTCTTGAAAACAGAAATGAGGAAACGAGTTTAATCAAAACCAATGAAGTGATAACTTGTAAGGAGGTGAGATATTAAACATTTTATAAAACAACATTAAGAGATCTTTAAAAGCAATGATTGAACAAATCGCTGTACTTGGATAAATAAAAATATGAAAAGGTAAACCTATTGTGTGCAGAATATTGAAATACTTTAAATAACATTGAGCTCAGAGGGAAATTGAATCACATTCACTGTTCGACAGTTTAAACAGTTATTCTTTAGCAAAACGTGAACAACCAATCCATTCAGATAGGCATAATGCTTTGTTCTCAGATATTATTGAGAAGACGAATGACTTCTCACCATTTATTCAACAACTATTCACGGTAAAATTATTTCACAGAAAGTATTTTTAAGTTTTAATTTCATTAGCTCAGTTGCTGTTCACAGAAATAGAGAATCTTTTAGGAATAATGAAAGCCAGATGATGTAACAGCAGTGTGATATAATTGTTAGCAGCGTGGATTTTCTTGGGTAAATCTGATCAGATAATAAGATTTTCTCAATTAGAATACATTAATGAATGAACTAAAACATTTCTTAAAAGTATAACGCAACAGTCTATACGAGTATAAAGGTCTCAGTAGGTCGCACCTTCACAATAAAATGCTACTAAAACGACGGATATAAAACATTGATCAGATCGATAGATCATTTATCACACATTCTAACTTTGTAAGATGATGGAATTTTAAGTAAGTTGTGGTTATTATGGAACAATGTTGTACATGTCACGGTGTACATTTACTATTCCGTTTTGTATTCAAGGAACACTTATGTAAATAACTCAGTTAATAATAAGTGCGTGAATTAGAACAGGCTGTGATTCCGTATATGTACATGTAGATGCAAGGGAGGGATTCGAACACAGCTGGTTGGGGTGGTACATTTCCATAGCAATTTTGCAGCCTTGATGTAAATCGTAGTCTTGCATGTTATATGTCTGTGCAGTTACGTGGTAGAATTTCTCTTTATTTTTATTTATAACTACAAGACTTATTCTTGCAAAAAGAGGTTATTCTATTTACCTTAATACGAACAATAACAATTCAATTGTTTTGTGGTAACACCTATTTCGCAAAAAAAAAAAAAAATATATCGCAACTTTTTTGTAAGACGATGGAAAATCCGCCCCCTTAGACGTTTATTAGGTATGATAGCAGTAGCAGTATTTGTATGGCTATGAAACTATACATCCAATGAAACTGTCAAGGTTGACCATTTACTTTTGTTACTTTGTATGTATTTCTTTGGTTGTTTTATTTTATTTATGTATGTCTGTTTTCCATGTCTGGTCTTTGTCTCTGGATTACATTCTTTTGATTTCCGCTAGAATCTTGGTTCCCTTAATTACTCTACTATTTTTTAATGTTAAAACATATTCATCAAATTACCCTAAAAATTTAGAGGTTGTTATAAGCAACAGTTTCAATGATCTTATTAAAATCATTTTTATATTTATCTCATAAACACTGTATTTATTATGGACAGAACAAATTAATTTTAAAGATACATCCTTAATACTTAACGATATGAAATTTTCTCAGAGCTGCCATTAAATTACTGAATGTTGAAATGTTTATACGAGGGAAATCAACTCCATAACGTTTTAATTAAAAAAAATTAGTCAATTTTAGAACACGGCATTAAACGTCATCGATCACACTATCAAATGGAATTATAAAATATTTAGAGTGAAAAGTCATGGATAGTGTCACTTGGCAAAAGTCATTTTTAGTACAAATTGTTATACACTTGACTCTCAATTAATAAATTATATATAATCATAAAATGTTTTTAATTTGTCTGATTTTCAATTAACCTCAAAACCTTGTGTTATTCACAAAGCAGTGATCTGTCAGTGTCTATATATGCAATATGCATCTTAGTAAATAATCTAAGACAATTTATGGTTCATCAGTTTTATGTAGGAAATAACAAAATAAAATATTGAAGGTCACAGAAAATATTGCATCGCGTCCAAAACTGACACAAGATTTCTCTAGGATACTCTTTGTGGACAATTTATTTTTTCTGACATATAAGTACTCTAATTATATTAATCTTTTTTAATCAATTGATATAATCATTATAAGTATATTAAATCTTAAGTTTACTAGTATTATAGACGAATTAGTAAAATCATATTTAATGAACAACGCTATCTAATTATTCTCAGTGTTTGCATTGCATGGTATAGTACTAAATATTAATAATCATATGCTTCAATTACCTTAAGCAATCGTTTTGAAATCACGAACATTCTGATTTATTGAGATAATTGGCTATCGTTTTCATGGAAATTACTCTCTCTAAACATTAGCATTAATGCATTATAGATGTTTCTGGCACATCACTTCAAGAGGCAGTAATTTTTGCAATACATCTGAGCAATAAATTATTTGGCAACATGAAATTAAACCAGTTGATCAAAAGAGTTTTATAGTGTTTTACACAGAGGCAAATAAAATCCAATTGTGCTAAAAATAAGCATGCAAGTGTATATAGACAATAACAAGCACTAACTTGACAAGTGAAATAGGGATGGGGTACATGAAAATGCGAGGCTGTGCCGCGCATTTTAATCGGCTCGTGCCGAACTCGTATATCAGAGTCAGGTCACGGTAATTTGACTTTAAAATGCATCAAAAATGAAAAAGAAAAAAAGACGATCAAAGCAAGAAAAACAACATTTTCTGGCAACTGCAAGACAATGTAATGTTTGTGACGTCACAACAGAAAAGTTATGTTAAGTCAGTTACCGTCTATCACCTGTATATATACAGTCAATGTATTTCGACTGATCAAATAAAACGGATAAAAATTTGAAACTGAAAGGCATACGGTTTTGACAAAATAAGGTGTACTTTAATAAATGAGTCACTATGCGCATATACATCGAAATTTAAAGTAATCAAGTAAACCAGGATTCAAGCGGAAATTAAAAGCAAATATTTTAAAGATAAATACTAGACAGGACAAAAGAACAAGAGAACAAGAAATAACCAAGATTACACGTACCAACAAATTACAAAAAAAAAACACCAAATAAACAAATAAACAAGCAAAAGTAAATGAACAACCCGGTAGGGTAAGCGTCCTCCTTGTAGAAACACTCCAAATTAAAAAAGGAAAACTATGACACGGTGAAAAATTATAATGTCGCAGATGCAAACACCATAATGATCTATGAGTTCATGGCGACGATCACAATAATTCTTGAGATGGCTAAAGAAGTCTTACACCTAAACCTTTTTATTATGGGAGATATTGAAATAAAACCAGATCTCCGGAATTAAATTCACAAAATATTTTATGATAAGACCGTCCTTATCACTATAAATTACAATTAAAATATGTTTCTCAGTAAGCAACGTGCTCAGAGTTGATCCTTGTAAACTTGTTAAATCAGACAAAAGATTTAATAAACCGGGAATGTTAGACAACTTTTTTGTCATAAAATACTAACGATGTATGTTACTAACTATTGGGAATTCAATAAATATTTCCATATACAAATTCACAGACTGCGTTTGTCTACGACGTTAATTCAATAAATTTAATTTCCACAAGGTTCCCTAGTGTTTTGATGTCCAAATTACATGTAATATGTAGATCCAAGTCTACTGAATGCGTTTATGGAACCAAACCGTATTTTACTGTTTATGAATTACTAAATGTAAAAGCCCTGAATACAAATCTATTACAGATAACGATCCATAAATAAGCAACAAGAAAAGACAATTTCATCAGGAAATAAAGTCCATAGAAAAGGAAAAACAAATTAAAAAAGAAACTAAGCAAAAAACAAGCAATACAGTTTAATAATAAAAAAGAACCGTCCTCACCTGATTTTCAGGTGCCCGTCACTATGTTTACTCAATACTGGTGTGTGTTGTCATATGTGTTTGCTTCTTTGAATAAACTTAAAATTCAAACATTTTTGCTCGAATATATTTTGTTTTGCTCTCGTGGCATGAATCGCCAGCTATTAGTGTTATGATAATAGAATTAGTATGGTTTGATCAAAACGTCAATTAATTGAAACACCTTCAAATTGGTGATTGATATTAAAAAAATACATACAATTTTCACATATTACTATGTTGTTGTCAATTTTTTATTTAATAGAAAACACGTTTGAGCAGCAATTCGTCACTACATATAATATGTAAATATCAATATGTAAATGTAATATGTGTATTTTTTAATTAATGTAATACAAGTCAAATAAAAAACTTCTGAAAATAATGTCATTCTTTATGTAATAAATACACGGCTGATATAGTGATCGAAATTCTAGATTTGAAATGATCCTAATAGGAAAAGTACAAGCATTGAAATCAACCTGTTTTGTAACACAAGTAAGACAAGCGAGTAAACAATTCAGTTTTGGACAAGAGGGCCTATTTTCCCTTGGACACATTTGTCAGTCGCCAAAGTACTAATTCTTACAATTCTAAGAGGACATGATGAGATTCATTACATGATTTATATTGCTTCGCATTTCTCACCTTTGGATACAATGTATTTCTTAAGATATTTCTATTTATTTTGTCCCATTACGCATTTTGGTCATCTGATATAGCTGATCTGACCCGAAAAAAGGCCCATCGTTAAGCTAGATCCTTTAATCTCAGTTTCCGTTATATAGATGACGCGTTATTTTATAGTTTCGGGGATTTTATATATCGCATATACCCCAAAGAAATTGTGATAAAGGATATTACAGACACAGTGAAGTCAGCCTCATATCTTAACCTACACTTACAGATCGATTGTAAAGATAACAAATGACCAAAATATTCGACAAACGCAATCACTTTTAATTCCTTATTGTCAAATTTCCTTTCATCTGTGGCAGCAACCCTTCAGCACCTGCAGATGGAATGATCATATCACAACTCATACGTTATGCTATTTAAATACATGTAACAATGAATATCGTGAATTATTTCACAATTAAATATTTTACAGATGAAGAAATGATTTTAAATGAAATAATGTTTGAATGTAAGTAGTAAAAACGTAGGAAATTGATCTCATGACTTACAACATGAAAACAGTGAACTAAACCTGAAAAAAATATCATCATTACAGCGGGCTCTGTTGTTAAAGGTATTGCCAAACTAATTTGAATTATGAAATCAGTTGAATATACATTTTGCTCATGATGGACATGACCTGTTTTTATTTGTTCATATTTGGAGCTAAAAACAATAAGGAGGATCTCAGTGATAAAATATACTTGTAATTAACCACAAGAAGCCAAATTGTTTTACTCCAATGCTTTTTGACTTACGATTTCTCTTCTTATTTGCGACACGCCTTCCAGTAGTAGTAGTAACTAATAATAACAAATGTTATTGCTTAAACTCAAGAATGTATTCAAATTATAGAGCGGGCAGGACTTCTTGACGGAAGGAAAAGCGGATAAATTTAGGGCACCCGTCGTTAGCGGACAACTTATTAGTTTTACATTCAAAAGCTGCAGTATAAGTTTTACAAAATAATACATTCAGAAATCAGACGTGACAGAAGACGAAAAAAAAATCCAAAATGTTTGTCTGCTCCATCTATTCTATGCTCTCAGTTTTGGTGGAATCCTAGTTGCTCATTCGCTTTTATTTCATTGTAAGTTATTTTGAGTATTTCGTGTTCTTTGTTATGTGTCTGTTTACCATGTCTGGTCTTTTTCCTTGGCTTATATTCTTTTGATTTCTTCTCGAATCTTAGTTCCCTGGATTGGTATTTCATCAATATATTATTGTCTAATACTTTATGTCGTCGACACGTTTTTATAAGTTTCCTTATATTTGAAAATGTACACAGAATACTTTTCATGTGTTCTTAACCAAAGGCATTAAAGGCAATTATAGGTAAACTACCATAGAAATGAAAGTTATGTTTCTTTTTCAATTAAATAAAATAATAAAAACTGTAATACACAGTGTAATGAATGACACAATCATTCCCCACAATCCAAGAAGGATAACTCCTGTTATAACAACGACAGCTTTAAAGCATTTTTGTTGTCAACACTCTTGTAAATCTTCTTTAAGGGGGCTAGATGGTATAAAATTGAGCTTTTTCTCAAAATTGCACTTTGAAACCTGTTAA
The DNA here is from genome assembly GCA_037379345.1 of Perna viridis. Taxonomy (NCBI): domain Eukaryota; kingdom Metazoa; phylum Mollusca; class Bivalvia; order Mytilida; family Mytilidae; genus Perna; species Perna viridis. Next base: position 5,918,854 of record CM074520.1, read on the forward strand.
TGTATTGATAAACAAATGCAAAAAGTAAGGTGTCACCGACCATCTAAACTGGATATCTGCCCTTAAAATATATGTCACTTTTCACCTAATTCAAATTTAACAAAGAATGATAGGGAAATTCTTACCTTCACTACCAAATATGGTAAAAAAAAATAACAACTAAATTACAGAATTACATTTAACTCTCAAATTTGAACGTATTAGTAATAAAGATCAGAAAAATCCCCCCCCCAAAAAAAAAAAACTAACAATCAAACAAACAAACAAAAACGTATACGTCACCGTGTATTTAAGAAAAAAACAAGCTAATATTGTGTTCCCATGACAACTAAAAGTGAAATTTTCTAGTCTAAATCAGTCATTTTCTACATTTTAGTCTAAGAAAAATCAAGGGAACCAACATTCTAGCGGAAATCAAAAGAATGTAATCCAGGGACAAAGACCAGACATGGAAAACAGACAAATAAAACAAAGAATATGAAGCAACTGCAGCAATACATACCAAGCAACAAAATCATATGAGCAACTCGGACACCACTAAAAAACTGGGAGCAAGGACCAGGTGCACCGGTAGGGTAAGAGTTCTCTGGTTTTCTAGAAACACCCACCGAGTTGCTTGAACAAATCAGTTTTCATGGTGCAGATGGATACGTGGTAACATTCCATGATGACACCATAAAACTTTTGTAGTGATGACTTCAATCTTGTAGCAACATTACCCTGTTCCAAAACCAATGAAAATAATAAGTTACGTTCAATGGTCATATTCTTTATAACCGTGAGTCCCATGAAACTCAAGATTTGGGTCACAATAGGTACCCTTGGTTTACTCTGTGTAATTTTATTTAAATATTGAAAATTTTTGTTGAGCTCTCTACCTGCAGTAAGCAAAAGATGCATCTATAGTGATTCTATTAAAGAATTACACAATACAAATTAATTGTCGAATGAGTTTGGATTGATTCTATTAAAAGATTACATAAAAATTGAATTTAAAATGATTATGTAGAAATTTTATATACAGATTGCATAATAAATCTGCATGTAGAATGTGTGGTTTAATAAAAATATTACATGATAAAATTGAAAGTAGGATGTGTATTGAGTGATTTTATACAACGATAAAATTATGAAATTGTATATAAAAAGTGTATGGAGTGATTTTATATCAGGATTACCTACTTAAGTTGCATGTAGAATGTGTATTGAGTGGTTTTATATAAGGATAAAAAAAATAATCTGTATGTAGAATGTGTATTAAGTGGTTCTTTTGATTGATTACATGATAAAATTGAATGCGAAATTAGTATGGAGTGATTTTATATACAAATTACATGATAAAATTGAATGTAGAATGTTAGGATAACATGATTATATTAGATGTAGAGTGTGTATGAGTGATTTTATATCAGGATTACCTAATAAAATAGCATGTAGAATGGGTATGGAGGGATTTTATATACAGGTAAGGTGATAAAATTAAATGAAGAATATGTATGGAGTAAATTTATATAAGAATTAAATGATAAAATTGAGTATAACATGTGTATGGAGTGATTTTATATAAGGATTACATGATAAAATTGCATAAAAATGTTTATGGAATGATTTTAGATAAGAATTTTTTATTAAAAGTGCACATTCAACGGTGTTATATTGGGCCTTATTTTTGCTACACATATGATGCGTCTGTCATATGTTTTAATAGGTGTATCAGACTTTATGTTAATATACATGTACATTGTTTATGTATTTTTATTTCATGTCAGCTTTAAAATGTTTTTAGAAATTAAGGCTCAAGTAGTTTAAAAAAATACAACAGGCAAACTCATACCGATGTAGCAAAAAAATTGTCTACTATACATGACAAATATGTTGTCGTACCAGCAGACAAAGCCCAAAACAACATTGTTTTTGTCTGCAAAACGTTTTACATCCAATGTTTATTATCAGAGGTAGACGTAGAAAATAATAGCAGTGATAAGACCTATACTGCTACCACACTCTCCAAAGAAGACATTGTGAATAAATCTGTGCTATCCTCTTTTGGTCTCTCTACCAAGGACGATGATTGTGATTTACCGTCTATGTACTGGATTCCTAAACTCCACAAGAATCCATACAAACAACGTTTCATAGCTGGATCTGCAAAATGTACCTTCAAACCTCTTTCAAAACTTTTAACTTCTATCTTCACAACTGTCAAAGAGAGTCTACAGTTCTACCACAACACTTGTTACTCCCGTAGTGGTATTAATTCAATGTGGATCCTGAAAAATTCGAAAGATATTTTGGAGACAATCAGTTCAAGAATATTATCTGAATATAATAGCATTAACACCTATGATTTTTCAACACTGTATACTTCTATTCCCCATACTCAGTTAAAATCCCGACTTAAAAACATTATACATCATTGTTTTTCCTGGATACAATTATATAGTTATTTGTATAGATTCCTCATACTTTGTAAGAAATAATTCCAAATCATCTTCCAAATAAACAGAGGAAGATGTTTACAAAATGCAGGAATTTTTAATCGACAACATATTTGTCCAGTGTGGTGGACGCGTTTTTCAACAAACGGTCGGCATTCCATTGGGAATAAATTGTGCTCATTTACTTGCTGACCTTTTCCTTCACTCTTTGAGGCTAACTTTATAGCTGATCTGATCCAAAAGAAAGAATGTCGTCTAACTAGATCCTTTAATCTCAGTTTCTGCTATATAGATGGCGTATTATCTTTAAACAATCCTAATTTCGGGGATTTGATACATCACATCTACCCCAAAGAACTAGAGATGAATACTACAGACACTGTGAAGTCAGCCTCATATCTAGACCTACACTTAGAAATCGATGGTAAAGGAAAACTATTGACCAAACTTTACGACAAACGTGATGACTTTTCATTCAAATTTGTCAACTTTCCTTTCATCTGCGGCAACATCTCTGCATCACCTGTATATGGAGTGTTCATATCACAACTCATACGTTATGCCAGAGCTTGCCGAAACTACGCAGACTTTTTGTATCGCGCTAGAACTCTAACAAATGGGCTTCTGGAACAAGGTTATGTTGCTACAAGATTGAAGTCATCACTACATAAGTTTTATAGTCGTCATCATGAACTCGTGGATCGTTATGGTGTATCCATCAGCACCATGAAAACTGATTTATCTAATTGGTCATAGTTTTCCTTTCCTCGTTTGTCTACCCCGGACTTGACTTTTTATGAGCAACTCGGCGGGTGTTTCTAGAAAAGCAGATTCTTGTATCGCGCTAGAACTCTAACAAACAGGGTTATGTTGCTACAAGTCATCACTACAGAAGTTTTATGGTCTTCATCATGAACTCGTGGATCGTTATGGTGTATCCATCTGCACCATGAAAACTGATTTAATCAACATGTCATAGTTTTCCTTTCCTCGTTTGTCTACCCCGGACTTGACTTTTTATGAGCAACTCGGCGGGTGTTTCTAGAAAAGCAGAGGACGCTTACCCTACCGGCGCAACTGGTCCATGCTCCCATAGTGGAGTTCGAGTTGCTCATGTGCTTTTGTTACTATGTATGTATGATTTTAGTTACTTTATGTTCTTTGTTGTGTATGTATGTTTTCCATGTGTGGTCTTTGTCCCTGGATTACATTCTTTTGAGTACCACTATAACCTTGTTTCCCTTGAATACGCTTTCATATATGACTCCCCATCTACATGTATCAGCGTCAGAAGTTTTACAGCAAACATCTCATGTAATGGGATCTCATAATGTTTTATTGAACTAGGAATAGTAGTTAATCACTTTTGGGGGAGATTGAAACACCTGTCAGTAAACTTAGTTTAACTAAATGTGAGGGATTTAAAATTCGTCGGAGAATATAAATTATAAGAAATTTCAAGGTTTATTACATGAAACGAGTACTTAGATGAAGAGAAAGTTTTAGTTTAATTAACTTAATTTATTTTCTCATGTTTGTGTTCAAATGTCAGAAAACCTTCCATATATCAAAAATGACAGATCTCACAATGAGATTTAAATTTGCCTTTATATCTAGGGACTGCAGGTCAATTCATATATTTTACCGAATGATGTTATTTGTTTTTCTATTAACAATAATATGCTGAATAATTTTAAAGACATAACCCTACCCTTCGAAAGAGTAATCAAGGGAACCAAGTTTATAGATTAATCAAAAGAATGTAATCCAGGGACAAAGACCAGACATGGAAAACAGACGTACACAACAAAGAACATAGAGTAACTAAAATCATACATACAAAGTAAAAAAGCAAATGAGCAACTCGGACTCCACTAAAAACTAGGAACATGGACCAGGTGCCCCGGTAGGGTAAGTTTCCTCTTTTTTTGCTAGAAACACCCGCCGAGTTGCTCATAAAAAGTGAAGTCCGGGGTCGAACTATTTCCAAGAATCGTGTGACTTGATTTGTTTATCATGTCAGATCTATATATTCCTAATTTAGAATTGATTTAGAACGATGAAAAATATAGATTCATTTTCTGTTAGAGAGAAGGGGGCCTTAAAAAGCAATGCTTTCAATCAGCATCATTTAAGCATTGGAAACGGGTGTATCGTGCGTTGATTGTGCAGCTTTTAATTTTTCCATGTGAAAAAAGTTAACTAATTAGGTACTTGAGAGACAGTAACATGTTCATGTTTTTTCCATGACTGAAATGACAGGGGAAGTCGTCTGCAAACTGATAATGAATCAAATCTGAACGAGATTTGGGATTTGCCATATATATATTACGGTGAAAAAAATACAAACAAAATCTTTATTTGATTTACATAAAATCTTTTATTTCATTCAGGTGAAAACGAAACAAAACAACAACAAAAAAAAGATTAACCGGATACGCAATCGCAATTTGTTTATATCGTATCTATGGTGGCGGCCATGATTAATTTACGCATACCATAAAAAGGTAGTTCCGCCGATCACGTGAGTGGGAGGAGCCAGAAAGTCGATAACCTACTAATGTACGAATACAGCAAAAAAAAAAAAAAAAATAGCCGTATACCTTTATTCGTTGAATAAATAACCTCATTGCAGGATAATACGAAATAACTCTCGTCAAGCAGAGTATTTGCTCTATCGTATTAGAAGAAGGATAACTCTACTTTAAATGTGTAGCCATCATAAATACAGCTGAATAAATAAATAAATAAATACATAAATACGATTATCGCATAGTACAATGTATGATTTATGATATAACAAAAGGGGCCACTGCAGGTCATACATATAAAATTATAATAAAAACTAAAAATATGTACTTTTTCTCGTTTCTCCGAAAGACGTTATTTATACAAAGCAAACTGCGAATCAATTTGTTATGTATATTGTAAAATGTCGTTCTAAATGTTGATACTTATCTAAACATACATATTTGCGCTACATTCTCGGGTTTTTATCTACGAGTATGGAATTTGTTTTTGTTGATATGCCGAGACATCCACATACTATGATATCACAAATTGTAGCAAAATAATTTACGTCAATTTAAAAAAATATGAAAATAAAGTGCAAACTGTAAACAATTAAGTAAGTGCTGATTCATATATGCAAATAATAAAGCAGTATTACCACTTCAGATACTTAATGACTTAACTGTTTTTTTTTTTTTTGTTTTTTTTTTTTTTTTTCAGGTTAATAATTAATAAATTGTCGAAAAAATATAAATTTCAAAACAAAACACGTCTGGGATAAAAGAAGGCAATTTTGTTTAAAATAAATGTTTTGTTTTTACAAAATGTGTATAAAGTATTTGTTTTCCTTATAAAATATCTTTTTATTTGAAGATATTCAACAGAGATCGTTTCCGTTAGAATTGTTGTTATTGGTATAAAAATCACCATTTTATATAGTGTATCTTTAAAGCTTGTTTTTGATATTTGAAATATAACTTATTCAGTGCTTAACGAGTCAGACGTAAGATTTTAGAAATCCAGTTCAAATAAAAAGGAGTTTAAAAGCTCTTAAGTGTTGCGATTGACAATACCCGCTTTCGTATTTTTATACTAAAAATAACCCTTTAGCTGTTATAATGAAGAACCTGCTTTTCAGTTAAATACGGAGTTTCCTTAATATTCTTTCCCTTTAATATATAATGGTAATTGTTAAGGCACTGCGTACACCAGATATTGTTGTGCACGTGTAAATTAGCGCAGTCTTTTACTAAACATACCCTTTATACCCATTTTTGTTCTGATGAAATTGACCGGGTTTGTTTTAGAAGAAGCCTTCAAATGATTTATATATCACGTAAATCATCTAAGAAAATATACTAGTAGGAAAGATTATGTCCCCATATTATAAAGTTTTCATGTCATCTATTGATTTGTGCTGAAAATCAATAACCTGAAGTATTCTTAACACAACAAGTATATAAATATACTATCTGTCGACCCATCATTCACCACAGCGAGATTGGTAAGTGGACAGCTACTTAACTTGGAACAGCACTCAGAAAAAGTTAGTGTTAGAGTCGTAATGTACATCATTTAAAATATTCTTTTTTATAAATAAGTATTTGTTAAACATTCCTCACCCATGACACGACATCGTCTCTCTTCAAAAGAAGTAAATCAATGTATTCTAGAAACCTAAGTTTAATATATAATAGTCTGTTTTCAATAATTTTATATCTTACAACTGTATAGACCATCTCATATTTTTGATATTGCTGTTTGTCATATATAAATTCAGTAGCAACTCTATGGTAGATCGCATGAACGCCTTGGAAAGGATAATCATGAACCCTAAACGTAGTTGGGGAACATTGTTTTTATTCTTACTTTTATAATTCTTTTGCCCATAAACATTTATCCGCTTATTTTCTAAAAACAACCGACGGAATGGATTGGAAACAAACTTGCACAATAATACGACATCATCTGCAGATGCGCCATCACAAGGGCTTCCGATCGGTTATATTGAAAAATGTCCGCTATTTCAGTATTGGCACGTGTCGAAACTTTTTTAACAAATCATTGAGCCGTAGTAACTGATACTGGGAACTTCTAATGGGAACATCTGTATTGATGTCCAACACAATTAATACTAGATTTTGATCGAGATTGATAGCCAATTATTGACTAACGTTCTAATATTTGCTTAAATACAATACCAAATACAAAAGCGCACCATTATGGATTTTGAATACGGCTTTTAACTGTCCAATACGTCATATTGGCCTGGTTAATATCCATACTAGCCTAACTAGTCCTGACGTTTAGAACTAGTTAGTCAATGCAGATATAATTGCATAATGTTTTCCATATTGGCTGAGTTATTGGTCCTCGGCTATTGGACTTCAGCTGCAATTCAATATTGCTAGTCGAGGACCAATACATGTAACTCAGTCAATATGAAAACCTTATGCAGTAATACTGAATTTATTGCTATCATTGCTGTCCATATATTTTCCAGCATTGCTGTCACTTTCAGTCTCACACAAAGAACATACATTCAAACGTTTCATCACTCTAATTTTTCTGTTTTCTTTCTAGACGTTAAAGTAAGGCAGCACCTTATCCACCTCCTTCCAAAATATTTAGTCTTTTTTATCCACAAAAATAAAAACAAAAACAAAAACAAAAAAAAAACCCAAAACATTTTATTTCCAAAGCGAAAGATTCCTTTGCTCATTTGTTTACAAAAAAAAGAACAATCCATTTAGACTGTTTTAGTAACAAAATGTTCGCCTGTTTCATTGTTTGGATTTTGACAGTACCTATTCTTTCTTTAGTTACTTTATGTTCTTTGTTGTGTAAGTCTGTTTTCTATGTCTGGTCTTTGTCCCAGAATTACATTCTTTTGATTACTGTATAACCTTGTTTCTCTTGATTATTCTTTCAACATAACACAAAATGATATTTTAGATTTTAATAAAATTAAACAATATAAATATATACTGATATCTATCCAAGAACAAGAGTTTCATTTAAAAGAGTACATTGTAATCAAATACATCATATTAGTTTTACATTTTTTCAAAACTAAAAAGCATGCGATATTTTGAAAGATACAAGCATTTGCCGGAATAAATTTTCAATTATTTGAACATGAGAACGTATTTCCGAGTTCTATCCTTGCATTTTATTCTTTGTACCTCGCAGGTTACACTATGCATTCAAGTTTAATTTCATCTTGTGGTTTAATTTTTCTTTCTTTTTACATAATATATGGTTAGTTCAGTGAAACTTTGGTATATCAAAAAAATGTCAACCGTTACGTCGACTTGCACATCAAATATGGCAGACAATTGGTTTATTAAGGTTTTGAACTACATCGTATACAACTTAACCATGATTCAAGTTCGCTTGTTTTAATTATGTCAAGCCAAGCTTGGATCCTGATTATCAAACTGAAACGGTATTCAAAAGTGCGTATAATACATATCAGTATAGGGATAAAATCGGAAAGTTGGAAACCACAACAATGATCCTGACTTGGTTCAGGCATTTCTGATAGAAATGGTGAGTTAAATTAAATATTGTAGTGCGTTACATCTAGGGCTTCCAGTTTTTTTTTCAGATTTACAAAAGCGTTCATTCTCATACGCATGTTAGAAGACTTTGAAATTTATTAGTTACATTCATGGCAAATGCAATTTTAACATCATTCAGTCGAAAAACAGATCTTAAATTAATCTTATAGAACACTCACATTCATTTTTAATAGAAATAAATTAGCTATGTTCTTGCTCAGTCTTGTGAAAGGTGATCAATCAAACTGTTGGATTAAAATCACTAGCATTACATGTAAACCAGACGTCTTAACTGCTATGCAATCTTAAAGACAAGCACCGGAGTGATTGAATGTAATAAACCTGCAATATATATCATAACTGTAAAGACTGTCTCGGCTTTTATTCAAAGTTGCAATAGGTCCATTGATATATTGTTTTTGTTTTTGACCATCGTTTGTACATTTATTTATCACTACAAATTAATGATACTGCAATTATCTTTCAATATGACTTTTTTCATTCTTAGGGAAACTCCGTGTTTATTTTGTATCATGTACAAAAGAACGACAAATGATACATGAATCTGTATACGGTTGCAATAAATATGGTCGTGCATTTGACACGGGTTATTAATATGTGAGCATGAATCATGATGTGGTCATATACATGTATTTCGTATTTCATATCCAGGGTTTTAGTTCGTCATTTCTTCATGATGTACTAACATACTAAACAAATGAACAAAAAAAAAAAACACACAAAAAAAAAAAACAACCAAACCAAATCAAAAACAAAAATAAGCTTTCCCTTTAAGCTTTGCTTTCACCGGTTCATAAAATACGGTTATTTGACTTAAAGTATTAAACGTATTCAATTTTTTAATATGAACTTAACATAACTGTGTACTTGATAGCTTATTTTGTTTTAAATATCAATTTATATATATAGCTGTTTATTTCTCAATCCCCTTAAGCATAATTGATAAATCCTATATATTCAAATTACTGTGCTATATATTATATCAGTGTTGATGAGAAATTATTTCATTCGGATCCATTTATCATTTGCAAGTCGACTTCTTTTGTGAATGTCTAAAATGGTAAAACTACCATCTCACTTGGGATTTCGTGCCTTAACTTTTTATGAAATGTACTATAAAATCGTTTTCTGCAAATTCCTTCACAGTAAGTAAAAAATCATATAATTTGGAATTAATTGTTACAAATTACATCAATATCAATATCAGGAAACAACACTACAGCATTAATGGAATTGATATTCTTCTGTTATAAGACTCATATTAAAATGAGTTATTTATTGACAAACAAGATTCTTTGGAGTTTTGATTAATATGTAAAAAGTACGGAGTGCAAATTAATCACACGGGTCATCAGAATAACTCACTCAATATTTCGTATACAATGTTTTCTTCCTAAACAAGGTTCAAAGACGGTTCAGAACGATAGTAAAAACGATTTCTATTAGCTACTTCCAATAAGGAAAACTGATGAAAATATAAAAAAAAAAAACAATTACAAAAATCTCTGGACTTGTTCGTCTTTAAACGTCAATATTGTTTCATCGTGAATGAAAATCCAAATAAGTTGGGATCGTCAGACGAAACTTAATTATCTACTTCTCTACGCCACTCAACAATCGTCGAAAATAAGGCAATTACTTTGTGGAATCAATTAAGATCGTTGACGGTTCAGTGAGAAAACATGTTCGTATACTCCATACTCAAGTCTACTTAAATTTCCCTTCCATTTCGTGGAATCTTTGAAATGATTGGTTTTTATGTGAAGTTTTTAAGGCATCTTAATCTGAAGTTCAATGAAAGGATATAACTTCCGGAAACCAACCGAAAGGCTTGCCGTGTTGCAATTACTGTTCAACATCGATGTAAATATTTTAGGAATTAATTCCAAGTGATTTGCTTAACAAATGGAAAAATGAAAAAATATATATCAAAGGATTAGTCATTGTGCGGGGCAAGTAAGTTCCAACAAAATGAACACAACACCAAACAAGTTTTTCAATTTGTCTGGTCCACCTATTGAATGGAACCGATTACCGGTCACGGCTTTTATCATTGTTGAGACATTAGTAGCGGTTTTTATTGTGATAGGCAATGGGTTTATCATTTCATTAATACAGAAAGGTCAACTTCTTGGAAGATCAACAAATGTTTTTGTATTCTCAATCGCCTGCGCGGATATTCTAAATGCAATCCTGTCTATTCCCTCCCATATTCTTTCAACCGGATATAGCGGTCAGTTGGCAGTTTACATGTGTAAATCATTAATGTTTGGATTATACATTTCAAAGACTGTAGTACAGTTTACAGTATTGTTCATGAGTGTTGAGAAATCACTTAGAATATTATGTCCAACTAGAGAGGTTGTGACTGTTGCCCGATGTATTTTTGCTACCAGTTTACTTTGGTTCTTTGCCCCTTCGTTTAATATTTGGTGCATTATATTTTTCACAACAGAACAAAAATATCAAACACCTATTAAAAGTGATTTTGATGTTTTGCATTTTAAACGGTGTGTTCTACATCCGCGATTCTTACATCTTCATGTGTATTTCCTTGGAATATTTTTCACGGTTTTGTTTGCAGTTCCGTGTATTTCAATATTTGTGTTGTTTGGAATTCTACTAAGCCGTTATTTCACAATTCTAAGAGAGCGTATATTGACATACTTTTTTGTGATAAAACTACTTATATCGTTGTTTTTTGTTGCTATAATTTGCCAGCTTCCCTTCGAAATAATGACTATTATAGACAATATCCTTCAGAGCCATTCTGAGAATTGGAATCTGTTGCTGAATTGTTCAGAACTTTTTTTGTGTACAAGAGGATTATGGAACGTTTTTGTATATTGTTATTTCCGCCATTTCTTTACGAAAAAGAGACATCTGGCGACTATTCGTGCTAGCAACACAATAAAAAGAAAAACGAAATTTCCCGTAAACTTGCAAGACGTAAGAAACTAAATTTGAACATTGCTCATGAAGATGTCTTATCGTCATCAAAAGCTTAGGACTGAATTGAAAATAGAATCAATTGTAACATGTAAGTATATAAGTAATATTAGCATCGCAAATAACAAATATATGAATTAAAGACTTAATACTTTTATCCAGTCACATGCTCCTTTTTAAGTTCTTTACACTAATGAAACATAACTAAATGTTCTTCCGAAGTAAAAATCATGGACAAACAAAAATGCCAATTTAAGTGCATGTCATCGACCTTTACATATATATATATATATATATATATATATATATATATATATATATATATATATATATATATATATATATATATATATATATATATATATATATATATATATATATATATAAAATAAGATTATTTTCATGCCTCCTTTTTTAATCAAATATTATACTCAAAATGATCTCAAAGTTTCCATATATTTTTTACCCATTCCTTCATTATTATGATGCTGACTGATCTGTTTCAAAGGAAGGAACATGGTTTAACCGGATCACTTGATCTCGATTTCCGCTGTAAAGACGACGTATTATCGTTAAACAATAATAGTTTCGGGGATTGTATTCTAAGCATCTACCAAGAAGAACTTGCGATTAAGGATACTACAGACACACACTGAGAAGTCCGCCTCATAGCTTGACCTACACTTTAAGATCGATGGTGAAAGAAGACTATTGACTAAACTTTACGACAAACGACAAACGCGATGACTTTTCATTCCTTATTGTCAAGTTTCCTATCATCTATGGCAACATCCCTTCAGCACCTGCAAAATCATTTTCTCATCACAGACTTCTTACAATTAGTCTTCTGACCAGGGTTATGTTGCAACAAGATTATAATCATCACTACAGAAGTAATATGGTCATCATCATGAATTTGTGGATAGTTACGGTGTATCCATCTGCACTATAAGAATGGATTTATTTAATGTGTCATGGTTTTCCTTCCATCTTTCGTTCAACCCGGAGTTTCATATCACAACTCATACGTTATGACTACGCACACTTTTTGTATCGCGCTAGACTTTGTACATTTAGGCTTCTGTAATAGGGTTGTGTTGCCACCAGATTGAAGTCATCACTACAGAAATTTTCTGGTCGTCATCATGAACTCGTGAATCGTTACGGTGCATCTATTTGCAAGATAAAAACTGATTTGTTGAACGTGTCATAGTTTTCCTTTCTTCTTTATTCTATCCCCGACTTGACTATTTATGAGCAGCTGGGCGGGTGTTTCTAGAAAAAAATAGAGGACGTTTATCCTACCTACAGGTGCACCTGGTCCGAGCTCCAAGTTTTTAGTGACGTCCAAGCTGCTCATTCATTTTTGTTGCTTTGTACGTATTATGATGGCTATTTTATTTTATTTGTTAAGTATGCTTGTTTTCTCTAACTAGTCTTTGTCCCTAAATTTCATTATTTTGGTTTTTACGGGAGAGGATATTTATAGGAGAGCATATTTATAGGCCTGTGACCTGCTATCCAATCCTTTTCATTTATTTATTTAATTGAATAAAATGTTTAAATCAAATTTTGACTTTCGCTAGAATCTTAACTGCTTGATTACTGTTCCATAGAATGTGCATATTTTTTGGGAAAAAAATCCATAAAAAACATCTTAAAGTGTAACACAAATATATCTTGATGTTTTACTGAAGAAAGGAAGAACTATATTGAATAATATATAACAAGCGTTTCAGTCGTTCATAATTAACAAAAAATAATGAAAATAAAGACCGTGTTATATGCATAAGTCTCCGTCTAAGATTTTGCCCTAAGAAAAAACAGAAGATTTTTTATGTGTTTATTATATCATAAAATGATGTATTTTCAAAAGTGTTTAACACATCATGCTCATTTTTAAAGATTTTTTCAGTGAAAACAAATAATTAATAATGTATTTATTTATTTATTATTCTTTCAGGGAGGCGTGTTTAATTTAATCTGCACATTTACTGACGTTCTAAGAGCACGAATCTGAAGTTTAACATTTATAATTTAACAATTTAGTCGCTTCCTTTTGGATTTTATTTTTTTCATAGCTATACACTCTTAATAAAATGCTGATAGTAAATAACTTCATGTTATAGGTTGTAAGTGTGACAAAGTTCTTTGATGGCTTGCGATGGTCTTTGAAAGGCGCGTGAATCGGCTAGATATGTTACGTAAACCTATTATTTTCAATGCATATTTTTTTAGGCATTCTGTATCCCACTTAAAGTGACATATATTAAACTCAAATGCTACAACAATAAAATAATATGCAACTTATTGACAAACATATACATACACCAAAGCAACTGGGAAATGGCCATCTCTATTAAGCTCCTAACATTTATATTTGTAGGTTACTATCATCGATATACAAGGCACATTTTATGGAATAGTCATTCTTATTACAGTTATTGTTATGTTGAAACATTTACTTTGATATACAATGATACTTTCAAGAAGTTAAAAACAAAAGTTTTACTCGTGACTTTATTTTAATGCACACATTTCCGCCATTTTGCACCAGGAATAAATATTCCAGAATATTATATTTTGGTTTACTTAAATTTAATTACCAGTCCATATAAAATTCAGACACTGCCTATAGAAGAGGTGCCTCGTACTGTAGAAAAACCCACCAAACAAGCAATGCTTTTTCAGTCTATGTATACTATATTATATGGAAAGAATGTCATTATTATTTTCAGATTTGTATTTGTAATAAAATGCACTAAAATAATCAAATCAAACCAAATCAAGAAAGGTAATTCTTTTAAATATAAAATTTCAGATACAATCTTTTTAATATTTATCTCAAAAGTGCAACAACCGAATGAAATACTTAGATTGTTTATGTGGTCTGCATTTTTTTCTGAATAGAAACAAAAGTGTATTTGGTGAGTCATCTCCTGTCTGATTTTTTATACTAGTACTAAAAAAGTCCAAGAAAAAGATGATATATGTATAATTGTGAATATTTTCTTCTAAACAAAATGTCCTGTATATTTTGGTGATATACTATTAAACTTGAAAATAAACCAAACCTTTTTGGGACTGAAAGAATTATTCGGTGTAGGTGTCCACTTGATACTGGTTAAAATGTTTTGAAATTTGAATGATGGGGCTTCAGAAGAAAATTCGTTCGGACTGATCATTAACACTTAAAGATTTCGGTTTTTGATAGGTTTTATTGTATTTTACAGCTTAATGAATCTAAAATCTTATTTTAAAAAGTACAACGGCCAGATCAGTTGTAATTATGGACCGTAATTGTTGACGTCCTATTGTTATTTCATATCATGACGTCAGTACATTTGCAAACAGGGTGTTTTTAGAAAATAATTGACTGTCATCACATTTATCAAAAATATCTAAGTCAATACCATTTTTTTACATTGAGTTAAACAAACTGCATCTACTTAGTACATTTTATACAATACCTTGCCTACCTCAAGGCAGAAAATGAGGGTAACATACTGTGTCTTTTTAATACATTTAATGTAGCAATACTTTACATACCTCAAGGCAGAAACTGTTGACATAGACGTTTAATGCCCACGCCAACTCGAAATACACTTTGATGACTTAAGATTGTCTGTCTATTGAGTTTGACTAATATGTATTTATATAGTTTAGCTAGATCCTTTCATCTCAGTTTTCGCTATATAGATGACGTATTGTCTTTAAACAATCCTAAATTGTGGCAAGATCCCTTCACCACCTGCGCATGGGGTGTTCATGACACAACTCATACGTTATGCCAGAGCTTGCCGAAACATAACTTTTTGTATCGCGCTAAACTTCTAACAAGTAGGCTTCTAGAACAGGGTTATGTTGCTAAAAATTGAAGTCATCACTACAGAAGTCACATAGTCGTCATCATGAACTCGTGGATCGTTACGGTGTATCCATCTGAAAATTAGTTCATCGTGTCAAAGTTTTCCTTTCCTTTTCCCCTACCCCAGACTTGACTTTTTATGAGCAACTCGGTGGGTGTTTCTAGAAAAGAAGAGAACGCTTGCCCTACCGGTGCAACTGGTCCATGCTACCAGTTTTTAGTGGAGTCCGGGTTGCTCATTTGCTTTTGTTACTTTGTATATATTATTTTAGTTACTTTATGTTATTTGTTGTGTATGTCTGTTTTCTATGTGTGGTGGTCTTTGTCCCTGGATTGCATTCTTTTAATTGCCGCGGGAGCCTTGGTTCTCTTGGTTGCTCTTAAATAACTTCGTGAATGTTGAACAAAACACAATCAGCTTTTATATAGGCAGTATTCATCAATCCCAGTAACTTTGTGACTTGTGGTAACAATCATAATGTCAATCAAATTTGTTAGTTTTGAAATATAAAAAATGTCCCCTTTTTGCCAAAAAAAAGTGTGCAAAACATATGATTTTCTTACAAACTTGACGCTCTTTCGTTATGAATCTGCTAAACAGCACAAAAAGCTCTCGATTAATTTTAGAAAAGGTAAAGGTCTTGCATACATAAAAAAACACTTTAAAAAGGCATGGGAGACTGATGATATTGATTTTTATTATATCAGATTGAACTTCAACAGATCATTAACAAAAAACTTCTTTTTTTTCTTGCAGCAATGTACACTACACTATTGTCACCCAGCTATCATTTATTGTATTGTCGATTTAAATCCTCGTCTGAATTCTGCTGGAAATAACTGACGTATAACTACAAATGCCAACATGGTTTAAAGGACCTGGATAATAAATGCATTAATAAGAGATGAAATTACATTAGCTTGAAAAAACATAACAATCAACGATGATTTTAAATTACATTGTACAAAGACATTTCTTTTTTGAGTAATGTTTTTACATTCATTTACCATCCTGGACAAAAGCAAGTACGTTATATTATATTCATTTAAAATATGTTTCTCTCTATAAAATAAGTTTGATCAGCAAACAACACTGTTCATCACGGAATATATGATTGTATTATTTGTTTACACATGAATTAAGAAGTGTCTTCACATGAACGACAACTGTGAATTTTGGATAAAGGAAATCTTGGAAAGACTATGCGCCGATTTTATGGATAGCACATAAGAGCATTGATCAAAATACCTTGACTCTGCTATTTTACTCATAGATTTAAGTCGTCGTATCCAGTTCAACGGTCTACTACGCTCAGGAGTTTTAGTTTAAAATTTATTAATAGCTTTCATCTTGAAAGTTTGTTTTCAGGGCTGATGTTTGGCCTTTGTTATTCGTGTTCGTATTCATTTTTCAGTTTTTAAATATTTTACGAATCTCTTGTATAGTAACAATCAAAACCATTGATATTATAATCCAGTGTACGTGTTGCTTTCGGATTCTCTCTTTCTCTCTGTATTGACATTCATTATTCCTCCTATAATTTTCATGATACAACAACTTTGTAATGATTCTGGGTAACTAATATCAAGGCTATAATATAACTAAGTGAAGAGAATTGTATTAAGTTCATCCAAAGACGTTTCCTATTGTTTGCCCTTATGGAGAAATGAATATCCATTCTTTATTTACAGAGTCATTAAGAGGGCGTCCACACAAAAACCAGGCTGTGGGTGGCACATGACAAATTTTGTTATTGAAAAAATTACCTATTTTATATTGCAAGTACATCCTTTCTCAAAGTTGAATGTGTTTTTTATTTTGTTTTGTTTTTTTTTTTATAGACTGCAACGGTTAAAGATAAATTACATAGAAAGCATTGAAACGCATTGAATAAGGGAAATAACTCTTTTATTTTGAGTAAAATTTAGGTGCTTTCTAAGGGAACTTTAAACTTTTTTCTGAGCCATCCATTGTTGATTTAGAAATATCTTTGTACTGTTAAATATACATATGATATGAAAATTACATTTGTACAAGAAATTAGGTAGGATAAAATTTACGATGTGCCATCCATATTATAGGCACCCTATTGAAGGGCCGTCATGGTCCCCTTCACTTAATGTTTTTTGGATAAATTAAAAGAGCAAGTGCAATATTTGTTTCAACATTTTAGGACTGATTTTGTGTGTTATTTCTATTTTGTGTGTTGTTTCCATTTTGTGTGCTTCCTTTACTTTGTATTTATTATAAATCATTTTCTCGCTTTAAACCTTGTATTTCAATTTCGTTGTAACGATGATCTGTTTTGTACAATCCAGAAACATACATACATTTGTACATACTTATTATTGTACATATAATAAGTTTATAAAAAAAACACGGACATATTTTAGAATCAGAATCAGACAAAAAGGAAAAAAAACATGCTGAAAATGTCGGCCGATGAAATCAAAGTCATCGCAAAGTTTTTTGTAACGGGGATAACTCTAAAAAAAATATTTTGTGGTCCAAAATCTAATATTGACTGTGACCAGAAAATCGGATTAGTAATTTTAAATGTAAAAGATTTCTATATAACATCTGACCAACGCTGAAGACATAAAGTCTTAGAATTTATTACTGATATGCAAAGTGATAAAAAATATAGCAATGTCTCGTAACTGCATAACTTTGTGTCCGTATCACAATCTGTGCATCACAAAGGGAAGAAAATATAATGTGAAAACCAATTAAATTTCAGACATAGATATATGTTCATATTGACTTTCAAGACAAAAGCTAAAACAGATATTACAAAAAAACTCCATGTAATAAAATATTAAATTTTCATTATACTGGAGATCCCACAAAGCATATGACCTAATTAGACATCTAACTACTCAAAAGAATAAAACAACAACGGACCAATTAAAGAATACCAAGTTATAGTTTATATGTCAGTCTACAATTAGCTTCAAAACAAGACTGAAGCCAGCTTAAAATTGGTAAACAGTGACACAAAATTAGATCCTTTCTGAATATAAAAATAAAGATACAAATTGATTTTTAACGTATATGATTGTAAATGCATAAATTTGCATTGTTTATTTTAATTTCAAACAGTTTTGTTAAAGCTAAAACATACAATAATCCGAAACAACTAGACATTATCATCACTTAAGCTGCCGTTAGCCACAAAATAGTATCTATTAACATCGTTCTAAACACTAAAACAATGGTAGTAAGCATATTTATTTGATCTGAATATGTCTTTGTAAGTATTTTTCCAGTGACGTAATCAATAATTATTAGCATACAGAGATACTTTGCAATTCACCTGTTGTTTATAACAAACAACAAATATGACATGTACATATAATGTATGACCATACATTTCTCAACAGCCTCTTAGTGTTTTATTAGTCTGCTAATACTAATTGCTACTTATGTAACAAAAACAAGTTAACATAGAGTACGTTTTTTTGTTAATTCATCATTCATTTCCAGTTAATAGTGTAGCTTTATTAAGTAAAAACTTAAACAAAACAAAGAAGCCTTATAAGAAAATACCCATAAAAATACCCCAAAATTACATAGCAATCTATGTAATTAACCTCTCTGATACCACCACTACTAATCTCTCTCCCGTAATAATTAGTAGATTTGCTATCAGAGGGATACATGCAATCAATAAACTTTTTTATATATTCTTTAATATAAAGATAGGGACTTGCAGCAAGTTTAAAGCCTGTCGTAATTTCACAGAACAAACTTTTAACTTGATTTTTAAATTATGAAGAAATACTGGAAAAACTAAAACATTGAAATTTGTAGTAGTTTACAAAGGTTTTAGAAAAGGTTTTATATTTAATTTTGAAGCTCTGTCAAAAGAGCTATCATCCTAGTAAAAGAAATACAGATTACATTAGCATACAAATATTCAATATTTTAAGCAGATAAAAAAAGACATATTTCGGAATCACATGTATAATTCTTTGTACATTGAACCAAATTTGTTAAGTTTGATAATTGTGCTAATCATTGTTATTACAAGTTCAATGGTTTTATATTTGTTGTAGCTCTTTTATTTTCTTAGTACTACTAGTATTCAATATTACATTATTTTGGTATTAACGAAAGTTTGTTTTTTTAACTTCATTCTTCTTCACTTGATATTTGTTACGGATATGACTGATAGGGAAGTTCCGTCCTAAGATGTTTAAACGATTTTCAGTAACTATACCGACTGCGCTGGAAAAACCACATATTATTAATATGCGCACGATCAATTAAGTGGATGTTATTAACAAGTTTGAATTATTTTCCTTTTGTCAAACTAATGCCACATATGTATGCAAGACATTTGTAACATTGTGAATATTGCCTCGAGTACACACGGAGTGTAAATCACGCATTTATTGACAGTTATCACTAACAGAATTTGTATGATCGTCATCATAAACTCGTGGATCGTTAATGGTGTATCCATCTTCACCATCAGAACTGACTTGTTCACCGTGTCATAGATTTCCTTTATTTTTCGTCTACCCAAGACGTGATATTTTATGAGCGGTGATTGTTTCTTGAAAGACAGACGTTTACCATAGTGGTGCACTTGGTCCGTGTTCCCAGTTTTTAGTGGAGTACAGTTTTCTCAATTACTTTTGTTTCTTTATGCTCTGATATTGCCATTTTTATACGGACTATTCTTTTTGACTACTGTCTAGATTTTATCAGTCCGGTTATTATGTTGTTACCTTCATTTGGCCATTTCATGCTTTGTTAATGTCTGTTTTCCTATCTTGTTTTATCATTGGAATTTATGGGGTTTTTTTTATTTTCGCTCAAATTTTGGTTCCCTTGAATACTAGTTCTCTACCAAGTACTACGTATTTGTATCTAGGTGTTCCGTATTTAGAGCAATACCGATGTATAATGCTTTCAAGTCTAGCTTTCAACTAAGTATTGTATATAGCAGTAAAAAGATTTGAAATATAATAGGTCTCGATGCTATTAAATTTCGATAATAATCTAGCATTAAAGATTTCCAAAACATCTTCCGAATATACAGGATCCGTACTGAATTGATGCCACGTCGATTGTAACAAGTGTCGTGGTTGAAGACCCTCTCTAACAGCAGTAAGTATTATATTGATATTGTAACATTTGGCGATCGTTTTTCACGTTATTATCGTCGCTTTCTTTTATACATGTTCATAAGGTGCTCAAGCTTGCTAACAGAACTTTTCCACAACGTTTATCATTCGTTTCTATTTTTGTAACAAGACAGTTGATTAAGAAGTATACAGGCTACTTTCTAAAGTTATATTTATATCAAAAACATTGTAGAGATGAAAGTTTTTTTTTCGTTTATGTTTCACTAATTACTAATATCGATACAAATAACTCCATGTTTTATGTGTTTAGTATTTAAGTTAAAGTTCATTTAAACTATAGTTATCTGCAGGTTTCTCATTACATTATTAGAGAGATAAGTTTTAATATTTAATAAATCTAGAGAAAAAAAACAAAACAAAAACAAACCAAAAACAAAATAAAAACAAAAAAGAACAGAAAAAACACACAAAAAAAACACAAATAGAACGCATAAACAGTGAGGCGTTTTGGTGAGGGTGGGAGCGGACCAAAAAAAAAATACCAAATCCCGTAATTACTCCTAGTAATGAATCTCTAAAAATTTTGATTTGTAATTTGATAATTTGTCATATTCAAATGGATTGGTAAGGCGAGATTTCCTTCGATTTGTCGCAGCTTTCGATTTTTTAAAAATATATTTAAGTGAATAATACATTAAATTCAAATATATTAATTCATCAGTGTCAACCCACACGGATCTCGAGAAACTAAGAAAGCAAGCATAAACTATTCTATTCAATGCCTGGGCAAGTCTATTTGGTACACCATGACCTTGTTTAGTGGATCATAAGATATTTAAATAGCACGCCAGCTAAGAATCATGCAAAATGTGATTCATGGGTTAAAAGCCTACATATTTTTATTTTTGATATTTTGTTTGAATTGCCAAAGTAATCAGAAATAAACATTCTAACAGTTCTTAGATAAAAATTATAAAGAATGCACTGTAGATTTCAAAATTAAGGGAGATAACTCTGTAAATGACACTCAAATACAATAAAATCCATTGGATTCCAATGTTGATTATCTCCTAAGAGCAGGCAGAATGAATAATTACACATTTCATAGTATAGACCCATGAAACAACTTAATTTCAAAAATAAAAATATGTAGCTTTTTTTGGTGTATCACATTTTTTCAGATTTTGCATGATTCTTACAAAGACTGCTACTTAAGTCCTGAGTTTTAACCATAATATATTTTGTAAGTGAGGGAAGCCAATGTATCAAAACTATGACTTTAAATAAATGTTCAGAATTATACAACACAAGCTGTCAATTAAAAACATATCCACAATTTCAGTATTTCAAGATTTCACATGGAGCAGGACTTTTGTTATCTGACAAACTAATTTTATCAATTAGTATGTCACAATCCCGTATAAAAGACAAGCACTCGTTTTAAAGATTTAGCTCGAACAGCATTGAAGATCTTGCAATTTTACTTACCTTAATGGCGTATTCTAATATTGCATTATTTTCCGAATGCATTTACTATTTCTGGACCCGTGCAGGTCCGGGGTGTCAATAGAATAGGCCAGCAGCAGCGCTAAACTTGTCGTAAAAGGCGACTAAATAGTGCTCAGAAACCTACCCGGGGGCTATGTGCTCTGCCCACAGAGCAACTGGGATGTGTGCCCCAGGTGGTGGAATGGGGTACCCCTGGCGTGTTACATGCTGGGGTTGTCAGGATATAATACGGAAAACTTGACCGCAAACCATAGGGGTGCACCGTTTTGGGAAAGATGCCACGTTCCTCGCACGTTAAAGAACCCTGCTGTTGTATTCGATAGGAGTATGAACCTTGCGCTCCGCCACAGGATGCTAAATTGCCAGACACTACCCACCCCTCCCTTTTTCTTGTGACAATCAAAAGTTGTCGACCTTATTATCCTTGTGTCCCATTCCTTTTTCATTTCATCATTATTTCATGTTCATTTTACCATCCTTTTCATGTTAAGCGCCTGAATATTAGCTGAGATGTTGCTCGGGCGTTAAACCGCAATAATCAATCAATCAATACTATTTCTGTATGCATTATATGTCCAAGATTTAATCTAATTTGTTGTGCATTCGTTATGCGTTCGTACCATTCGTAAAATACCAGTTTTCAGTGCGTTTGTTCTGAATGTACCTTATTCATAGCATATTTATTTTAGCATGTTCAAAACATCAACTTTTCTATTATTGAGCAGAAAACGCAAGATATACCAGGTTTGTAAAAATATTGTGGACGCTATTATCATATATGGGAAAGAAACCAAGCTGAGCATGATAGGACACTACGTGCCCTGTAAATTAGACTCTGAGAAAAGAATTTCCCTTAAAAAAACGCAAATGCAGGTTCATCATACCACAATTGGAACTCATGGGACATTTATTATCAAAGAAAGGATGGGGTTCAATCAGACTTCAACAAGTTTGAAGCAGTACGTGATTTTGACATACCGACAATTTCAGTAAGTTTCATATCTGTCTCGTTGATTGATTTACATGTATGGGCATTTAACGTCCAAGCAGCTATATTTCAGCTATGACAGGGCAATGAACATGAAATGGATGACTAGATGAACATGAAATGAAAACAGTGATAGGACACAAGGATAATAGGATAGATAAGTTTCAATTGCCACTGGAAATTGGAAGAAGTGGGTATAGGTTTAGGCAATTAGCCGCCTGTGATGAAGCCGAGGCTCCTTCTCTGGTCGAATACCACAGCAGTGTTTTATTTTTAACGTGCGAGGAGCGTGGCAATGGTTGCGTTCAGGTTTTCATATTATGGCCTGACGACCCCAGCATATAGCATGCCCGGGTAACCAATATTATCACCCGGGTCACACAACTTTGTTGCTCTGTAGGCAGAGTGCTCTAGCCCTTGTCAGGGTTCTAAGAGCTATTTAGCGCTGTTGCAGGCTTATTTTTTTGCCACCCGGACCTGCACGGGGCAAAACATTTCTTGTGATTAGCTAACTTTTGTGCGAAGAATATTCCAATATTTGCAAATATCGTAGAGCCGCTTCGCAAGTTGACAAGACAGGAAAACTAAACTATTACTGTCGTTCATATTGAGGTAAATTTTGAAATATTTCAAATATTTATTACTTGAGCCCCTTTTTACAGTATTATAATAATTCAAGGGAACTCCTTGCAAATAAATTAGCTTTTTATGACGTAGAAATTTGGATTTTTTATCGAATGATTAAAAACATTGAGACGTTTATGTCGTGCAATAACTTGGTAGAGTTGAATTGTGATGGTATTAAACAGAAAAAAAACAAAATAGCCATTTTAACTGAAGCATAATAAATATGTCAATATAAGCGATTTCTTGTGGGTAAGAGGTACATACATTGTATATTGCATATGACTGAAATACCGTAAGTGTAACCACAAAGTTCGTGGTATCATTGGAAAGCTGAAACAATGGGGTGTTTGATGATATAAATATATGTAAATTTACTTCTTTCTGCAGATAGAAAAAAGAATAAAAAAAGGACTGTATCTCAGCGAGGTTTTAAAAGAGGCAAAAGATTACAAAAATGCTTCAGTTTATTTTTGGGCCACTGATTGATTCGTGAATGGGAATTATTGGGGTACCTGAAAATCATATTAGAGTTGATGAGTTGGAAAAGGTTGGGGATGCACGGAGGTATAATCAGCCCACATATTAGTTGGTACCACATGTATGTAGACACCGGAATTTAATCATCGAACACAGATGGAATGGCGAGTTAGTCCACAGATAAAGGAGTTTTGATTAAATTTGCGTTCGATTGGGTTGGATGAAGTTGGTCTTATGATAATTCTTCCTTACTTGCATAAAAACTGCCAATAACTATTGAAATCATAAAGTGAGTGTCATTCATTTATCACATATATCAACATTCATTGACTACAAAAAATCTGACCCACTTAACCCTGTCTTACGTAACATAACAATCACTACACAAACCCAAATGTAAAGAAAATCTGGCTATTGCCATACCCTTACATAATCGGGCGATAATCATCAAGCAAATCCCGATGTCACAAAACTCTTTCTTGACCAAACCAAGAGTCGAACTATAACGTATCCAACTTTACGTGAAATCCTTGCAAAACTAATTAAAATCCAGATCAAACTAAATTCTTCCAAACCAAACCCTTACTGAACAAAACTTCAAAAAAATGATCATAGCAAATTCCCACACTAGTAAATCTGTTAACGAATGGTGATGTTTCTTTGAAATGGTGACGCAGTTGTGTGGCTTAAACATTTTTTTACCATCTCCTTTTTCTTAAGAAAAGGTGGGTGTACTGTCAGAGCGACATGTCATTCACAAAGTAGTATTTGTGCACTGATGCCAGTGCAAACCCAAAATATCTAGTTCAAAAAAGAAATATTTTCAAGCATACAGGTAATCATTCTAATTCATACTAAATTCCACTTATTTTTACTCGAAAACCGTGCTTATTTGAAATTTTCAGCTGCATGGTAGGAGGGGATATAGATTGTAAATCAAAGTTGTTGCTTTAAGAAGGATATCTGCCTGGCCTATTCGCTTCATGTGTTAGCTGTTAACGTGCATTTTTGGGCTCTTGACAAAATTGAAAGTCATGTGCGGGCTAGTTTCAACATTTTTCTTACCTCTGGAAACATATGAAAACAGTATACATAAACAAGTCTATCCTGTTCAATATGAACAGATACTTTCCTGTGTCAATTTTTATCGTTTTCATGTAAAGGCTCTTTGTTTATCGTCTCAAGTAGCTGTATACTTAAATTTTTTTATTGTATCCGACAAGGCCTCGACCAACAATTTAGATTAAAGTGCAACACCATGTCAAAGTGTACTTTGATTGTCTCGATCATTACATCTGGCGGAACAGGACATGCTTATCCTTCCGGGGCATTCGTTACTCTTTTATTTATTAGAGGAGTTCATGTTGCAATTTGATTTATGTTTTTGGCGTTCTGTCTTTTATATAACTTTATATATGAAATTGTATTTTATTTTATTGACTATCTACATCGTTTATGTATCTTGTTTTATAAGTTACTCGGTGGACGTTTCTAGAGAAGCAGATGCTAAACCTACCGCTGCACCTGTTGCATGTTTCCAATTTTTGGTGCAGTCTGAGTTCAACTTGCTCATTTGCTTTGTTCCTTTGTTTTAAGTGTTATTTTTGGATATTTCATGTTTTTGGTTGTGTGTTTGTGTTTCCCCTACATCTGGTCTTTATATCCTTTCTACTTCTGCTCGAATTTTGGTTCCTTTGATTATTCTTTCAAGTTGTATTTAGTTTTCCATGATCGAATTGTCATCCTTCGTGATCAAGTGCAATTTGTAAACTTTTTCATAGCTTCATTCCAATTAAATAATGCAAAAATAGACAGAAAGAGATAACTTACTGCTATTGATTTTGGAAGGAGCTGCGGTTTAGAACCGGGGAAGGATGACGGAAGTACAGATGGACACAATACACTATATACCACCTGCTTTTCAAGCGTGGGTATAACCTAGAAGACACCAAAATTAAAGTTATTGTTTATAAATTTGTATTTCTCAATAAGATCTGGATATCGGTAAGATCATAATTAAACCAACGAAGAGGAACATTGAAAGATCAAAGAAAAATCTGTCTACATATAATGTGTCTTATTTAACTGTATGACAGCAACCATTTGATTCTTCGGGAAATGGGGTGGGGAGCAGCATAGATAGCATGATTTACTTGTTTTTGTCATTTTTTTAAACGAACATTTTCTTCACTCCAATGATTAGTCACTTGATTTCTATATTTCCCGTAAACAAACTTTTTTCCCAAAGAAATCCGTAGCACCCCCCTCACCCCAAGTAAATCAAACGGTTGTTACTTAACATTCATTTGAAGCTAGGGTTTTTGTTTACTATTCTCTTGGACAAAGTTGTTACTTTGTTCAGATTTAACGTAGTTTTATTGTTAAAACTGTGTATTCGATTTATCATTAGATACCGAATGTTCCTGGTGTAAAAAAAAAACATCGATAATAAAGTCGGTAAATTCACTCTCGTACTTTCTCTCGCCAAAAGGTCACAGCAAAATAAAACGTCAAGATACAATGTAGAAAATATCCTCCTAGTGGCTTTAAAATACATTTTGAGAGTGGGTGATGTCTTAACGTCTATATATTTGTTTACATGTAATGATGAGCATCCCATTGTTCAAAATAAATACTTCAATGTCGTGTTATTTTGATGGGCGGGGCTTATTTTTGTTTAATATATAAACGTTTGCTTTCTTAAGTTGCTTTACGGAAAACCTTGTTAACAAATGTCAACGATGTCTTCAAAACCTGTCTATTTGGCTTTCTTTGGTTGTCTGTTGCTGCTGGTTTGTGAAGGTAAATGACTTTAGCATTATTATTATTTTTTTTTTTAAGTTTTAGTTTTTGCATGCAAGACATGCAATATG
This sequence comes from Perna viridis, assembly GCA_037379345.1. Lineage (NCBI taxonomy): Eukaryota > Metazoa > Mollusca > Bivalvia > Mytilida > Mytilidae > Perna > Perna viridis. The sequence continues at coordinate 5,945,775 of CM074520.1, forward strand.
TTTATATATGTTTTTGTTTTGACTTCAAACTTCAAGACAGCAACTACCTTTTTTTTTTCCAGTTCAGTGAATGAAAAACCGCTACCGTTGTATAACATACTAGTAGCAGTATATACACATATAAAGAATCATAATAATGATTATTAAAATAAATACGCCCCGTGCAGGTCTGGGTGTGAAAAGAATAGGCCTGCACCAGCGCTAAGCTTGTCGTAAAAGGCGACTCAATAGTGCTCAGAAACCTAGCCGGGGGTGGTGGAATGGGGTACCCCTGGCGTGTTACATGCTGGGGTTGTCAGGTTATAATACGGAAAACCTGACCGCAAACCATAGTGGTGCCCCGTGTTGGGAAAGATGCCACGTTCCTCGCACGTTAAAGAACCCTGCTGTGGTATTCGATAGGAGTAGGAACCTTTGCGCTCCGCCACATGAGGCTAAATTGCCCGACCTTACCCATCCCCCTTTTTCCAGTGGCAATCTTAATTTGTCGACCTTATTATCCTTGTGACCCATCCTTTTTATCATTTCATGTTCATTTTATCATCCATTACATGTTCATTGTCTGAATATAGCTGAAATATTACTGCTCGGACGTTAAATCCCAACAAACAAACAAACAAACATTAAAATAAATACAATTAACAAAGGTGAAGCACTTACTTGTAACAATGTAGATTGTGAGTATTAAGTATATATATATATGTAGTAGTTAAAATTATGTAAGTAGTATACTAAGAATTCTAGGCTTATCATTTTTGGGGAGCACCCAATGCGCATGCGCATTACGTCACATCCGGTGGTCAACGACAAGAAGTGACCAGTAGAGGGAGGGGGCCGGAAGTGGACCTTGGGTATGACCGGAAGTGGACCTTGGGTGACCGGAAGTGGACTCAGATAGGGGACCCATGACTTATAAAGAGAACATGGGGACCTTTTGATGCAGGAAGGGGGCCGTAAAGGTGATGAGGGGGAAACGACCTCCATAGGCATCCTCATTAAGTGTCCTAATTAGTGTCATTATATAGTATACTATAACCAGGTAAGTATAAAAAAGGGTGTGTATTATGACAAGAGTTATCTTTCCTTGTTTATATTGCTTTTTTTATTTTTACATTTTCATTATCGTTAATTGTTTTTTTTTTGTTTTTTTTTTTAATTATTTTTGTAAATTATTTATTTACGACTTTATTGTCTTTGTGTAATAATGTCAAATTGAACGTGCACTTTGAATAAATTTTAAATTTTGATTTGAATTTCTTCTTCTTCACTTGATTGTGTAATTTGAATAGATGTCTCACGGATTAGAAAGATGTTTGAAACTTCCCATTTTACTGGTGATTTCAATACCCATGTATTGATGTTAAACCGCTTTTTATTGACCGCAAACCGTAGTGGTGCACCGTGTTCGGAAAGATGCCACATTCCTCGCACGTTAAAGAACCCTGTTGCCGTATTCGATAGGAGTAGGAACCTTTACGCTCCGCCACAGGAGGATAAATTGCCCGACCTTAACCATCCCCCTTTTTCTAGTGGCAATCTAAATTTGTCGACCCTACTATCCTTGTGTCCCATCCCATTTTTCATTTCATGTTCATTTTATCATTCATTCATGTTCATTGCCTGAATAGAGCTGAAATATTGAAGCTCGGACGTTAAACACCAACAATCAATCAATCAATCAATCAACCTTTTTGTTGGAAAATGATCTTTTTTTTACAATTTTGAAATACTTTACATGTGATCTTAACATATTACTTGTTTTCTGATACCTACAATGTAGTGTATTTCAATTTATTAAGCAAGTTGTTAAAAAATGTACATGTATATTTTTGTTATATTCAGGTTTTCAACGAGGGATCGCCGGGAAAAGGGTCATAGATGAGCTACACGATGATGGTATATACATAATATTCATTTATGTTACAATATTTCCCATTGAATTTTATGGAACTTCTGTTATGTGATATTTATTAAGCAATCGTGATACCGATTTTTCAGTTCTGTATTGATTAAATATAGAAACAGAGGATTTTTACACAAAAACGTTTTTTCACTTCAATGCAATCACATTTGAATAACAACAAAAAAATGGAATTAAATAGAATATATCATTGAATATTTACCGACAGAATTCAAAAGTACTTTAACGCAGAGATCCATAACCATCGTTAAATTACTACCGTAATGATATGCTACATTGTAGTTGGTCCATTTATAGAGTTAGTGGTGTCAGTAGGTCAATCAATATCCCAAAAGATAAAAGAAATATTTATATTGTTAACGATGTCAATTACTAACGTTAGTCGTTCCATTTATACCGTAAAATTGTGTCAGAAGGTCCGTTAGTTGAAGATGCCAGTAGGGCTCAAATATTGTTATTAATAAGAATAGGTCCATAAATATTGTAAACGATATCAGTATGTAGGTCCATTTCCAATCATAATGATGTCAGTAGATCCAATACTACCGTTAGTGATGTCAGTCAATCCCATAAAAATGTCAGTTGATCCATGATGTAAGTAGGTAAAAAACTACCGTAAATGATGTCAGTAAGTCCATAACTACCATAAATGAGATCAGTTTAATCTTTATATCGAGTGAAGTTTTCAAGCTAAGTACAGGTGCAAAAATGTATACTTTGATTCATTTTTTATCAATTTAGCTGGAAGATCAGAATTGATATAGCAGTCGCCAGAGCCTTTAAATTTGTAAAGCAAATTTAGCGTCTGCAATTATCTTATCTTACACTATCGCAGGAAAGTAATCCCATTTTGGCATTCCCCATTAAGGTTCAAATGCAGAAACTTAGGTCACCTTTATTGTTATTTATTATTATATCAAATTCAATTCTATATTATTTACGCCAATAAACAACTTTTACTGCGAACTGAATATGCTTATTTATTCGGTTCGCATTAACAATGATCCAATTAAAATAGTTGACATCCAACCTCTAATTTCTATGCATTTACTGAATAAACCAGTCGTTCATTGTCGAAGTCGCATAATAATCCATTTGATGCTTAGCGAGTAATGAAACCCTGTGAGATTGTAAATAGTCATCAATCATAGAACTGAAATATAAAGAGGAATACTGAGTACCAACTAAAATAGCTGTCCTCAGATATTTCATGCAGGCCATGGCGGATAAAATGGGCGCATATGGTTCCGATCAAGAAACTTGTATAAAGGAAATGGGTTCAGGGTATTATTTGCAGCTCATATTTTGGTGATTTTTTACAAAGGGGTAGCATAACCCCCCAAAACATCCTGACGTATCTCCCACTGTAGCGTGTATTTTTATTACGGTTACCGCCTCGGGACATCGGAAGCCCACAGATGACAAATAAAAATGACACTTTGCATAGACGATAGCATAGGAATTTCGAAAATGCATTCCTCGGAAATTGTGTCATTTTTTGGTCTGGTGTTGTTGCTTTTTTTCTTAATCATTCTTAATCTATTTGACGTTTTGGCCATGTGTGTGTTATTATAACAGAGCTGTGGGTGCATATTTCTGCACTAAACATGATTGTTAAAATCATATTCTAAGACTTCATGGTTTACGGGTGTGTTGCTGTACGTGTTTTTGGAATTATATGTCCAGAAACTAATTGCTTTTACATGCCACTTGCGTGTCTCAGGAATAACTTATGGCACTTGAGCTATATAGCTTACTAACTGAGAAATGTAGCTACTTGAGAGGACCATGTATCTAAAGATATGATTTATTTCAATAATTGTGTCTTAAGTTTGAATGATTTAACACACAGTTTCGACCTGAGGGTCGATCAATTGAATTTCGACCTAATTATTTTAAAACTGATAATGGCCAACTAATAGATTGCAGTTCAATTATGCACTACGTCGGAGAGTTTTGTATACATTCATCCAGATGTTCCATGTTAACTGATATCGAATCTAAATATTACGTAAACTGGCGCACTGTACGATGCATCGTGAATTTGTGTGTTTGTGTTTAAATGACCTTCGTAATCAGAATTATGGTGAATTAAAAAAAATAATAATAAAACAGGAAGTTCAATATTAAATATTCCTAACAATAAGCTAGTGTTGAAATACGTTTGAATTCGATCCCCGTACTTTCTTTTTATTCTATATTTTTGTACTTTGACGATAAAAGTTCAAACGATCGATGTAAGTTGATTCAGTACGTACAAGAGTACCTTAATTTATTATTTTTGTTTAGTTGCCCCTTTATTATATCCAACGCAATGAAGTTGTGGAGGATATAATGTTTTTGACCCGTCAGTCAGTCATTAGTTTTCCAGACTTGTTTTCTAAACACTTGCAGATATTGAGCTGGTTTTTGGTATGTAACTCTACCATGATGAGATACAGATCAAGTTACCATTTCATTGATGCTGATTTTTACACAAATAACAGGCCTTAGACTTGCTATTAACATAAACATAACAGTTTTCCTATTATTTTTCTTAACTCTTTTAAATATTTAGCTGATTTTTGGTATGTGAGTCTACAATGTACCATGATAAAACTTATGTTTCGCTGAGGTTTTCCATGAATTAAAGCCCTTTGAATTTTTTTTTCAAACAGTTTTTATTCGAGAGTCCAGTATGTGGACACATGGGGTATGTGAGCGCGTTCATTAAGGTTCTTTAATTTTGCACGTGTTTTCTTGCATACTGCAATCACTATACGAATTTGTTTATAGTGGGATATAATACACTGTATTGAAATTGACAGAATATTGAGGTTGCTGAATAACATTATAGGGTTGTAGAGAGTTTTTTTTTCATATCACTGTATTTTCATATCGCCTCAAGATCCCGTTTTTTATTGGATAAAAGGTGTCATGTGACATTCTTATTTATGCAGTAAAAATTCCATTGGTTATTACCATGTACCGATATTGACAAGAAAACCATCATTATCAGAGCATTATAGTAACGACCAGCAGGGGAATTTAAACTTTATGGTATTGATTCAGAAGCGTAGTAAACATGGGGGAAGCAACCACATCTGTTTCTTCCAGTTACAGATTCTCTGATATGTCTGATGGCTTTGTTGAAAGTGAGCATTATTTTTGTAATCAAAAACAAACTTTAACTTTTCATTTTTTTTCGCTCATTATAAATATTTTAAATACTTTATTCTTAGGTTGAAAGTAGAGCAAAATAATTAAGAATGTGGTTCCTCAATGAAATAAACATAAAAGTCTATAAACATGAGTCTATATCACGATATTGACCAGTTACAACTATCATATAAATAGTCGTATTGGCTCGAATATAGCCGTATTTCGAGGTAACGCCGTTGTCCTATTTAGGAAACCGATTAGACTCGTCCGGAAACATTTTATGAAAACAAAATGCATTTTAACAGACTAAACTCTGTTTCAGTCTGAGAGCTAGGCAAACAATTTCTTAAGATAAATCAAAATGTTATATGCATTTATTTAACTTTTTTCAGCACTATACCCGAAGGCAGAGTATGAAAAAGAGAACTTTGTGGACACGGGTAATAAAGACTATAAAGATATAATTCACTTTGTTAAACATGCTCAATGGTAATGAGTTCATACATGTACATGCATGTTGTTTCATAACTAAGAAGCTGTCCAACTATGATTCTGACAAAGTTTAAGTATTATCAAACGAGTTTGGGATACAAAAAATGTATTTGGAACTTTTTTTTCGTAAATATCTATGTTCATTTGAAGAAGTAAAAGTGTTCGACTGTAGCACAAACACTGCATTTTAGTCACGTTTACAGTAAAAATGGTGTCCCTGCAAATGTTGGCTGATCAAATTAAAAAACCGTAAGAATTGAAAAAAAATGTGCACTCAATACAGATGTACGTGCTGGTATACAATCAAAAGTACTCATAGTAAGTGGCGATTTTCTTCCGATTCTTAATGGATAATCAAAGATCAGTTATCTTCGGGGGTAATCCTTGATTAACTTTAAAATCCGATATAGCATGATCAGACTTTAATCAACAATCATAACCGCGATATTCGCTTCTTTCAAAGTGAAAATTATGGGAACCCGGATTCGAACGTTAATCAAAAGAAAACTAATAGAGAGATAACGACTAGACAAATACAATAACAAATACACACACAACAAAGAAATCAAAATTGTCAAAATGACACGTACATTTAAACTAAAGTAAATGTATCACGGTACAAAAACGTCCGCGTATGATCTTTAAGTGAACAGCCAATCATCAATACACTAATCGAGCTTTTTGTTTTAATTTGTCTTGTCAGCTGTATTTTTTTTTGCTGACATATTATTCTAATACCATAGTAATTTCGTCAACTGAATTTCTTTTAGATGACGACTTCAAAGGAATAGTGCCCCTTGCCAGACAAAAGAGAGGACTTATATCTGTTCTAGGTACCTAATACACCATTTTATTCATTTTTATAAATATTTGTTACATACCATGTCTCTTACGAAAGATTAAGTACATTGTAGCTGTCTTTGTAAGAATCATGCAAAATATAAAAAATGTGGTACACTCCCCCCCCCCCCAAAAAAAAAGGCTACATATTTTTATTTTTGTAATTAAGTTGTTTTGTGGGTCTCTACTATGAAATGACTTGTGTAATTATTCATTCAAATCTGCCAGCTCTTAAGATAATAACATTGAAAATCCAATAGATTCTATTGTATTTAATTGTCATTTACAGAGTGTCTCCCTTAATTTTGAAATCTACAGTGCATTCTATATAATTTCCATCTACTAAGAGCACGGGTTACATGAAAAACTGCATGCTAATTTCTGTTTACTATGGCAATTCAACAAAATATCAAAATAGAATTATTTACCCATGAATCACATTTTGCATGATTCTTAGCTGGAGTGCTACTTAATATTCTATAATTTGTTTTATTCTCTAGCCCGCACCAGTGGTAGCGTGCTTGCATCGAGTGCGGCAGATTAACGGTTTGAGCACTGAGACGTTAAAATCGGTAGTCTCTGCTTGTCCGTTTAAGAGATAGAGTGACCACTGGTTGGTTCGGAATCAGAATTAATGTCCGATCAGAATGACATATCATCATGTTCCTGTGGGATGTTACTTCTGTATATTAATCCAACATATTTTAAATCCGGTTCATTATGTATATGCCGGACTGAATAGGATCTGTTTGATCAACTGACAACGTTCTAGTCCTACTTGCATTTCAGATGTAGTGCATCCTACTTCAGTTGTAATATTATTTCTGATCCATCTTGTCGTTGTGAACCAGCAGTGAAAAATGTCCACCACTTTCTCCTCGAGTGCCCACTTAATTTTGAACAAAGACGAATTATGATGAATAAAATTAACTGGCTTCTAGAAGGACAGGAAATAGACGTAAGAATACTCATTTGGGGAAGTTCCGATGATGAAAATATTACGATTTTCAAAAATGTCCTTAACTTTATTAAAGGATATAACATATTTCTAGTATTTTAAGTGGTAAAGTTATAGTGTTCTCGAATCCATCGCAATCTTCATCTTCATCTTCCTCTTCTCTTCCTACCTGCATATAAATACTCTCCCTTTACTTAAACCTTTATCTTTGTTTCATATTTTTTTTGTCTGACATGCACATACTATAATATTGAATTATGTATATTATGTGTATTATGAAATCATGCTCTAACTACCAGTTGTCAGTTGAAGAAGACTTTATTAGTGGCTTTTCACTTGTGTCAAATTCTACTGCTTTATTTGCAATAAAATATGTTTAAACTAAACTTTTTGTATTTGGTATGTGACATGATGCCTCAAACTCTCAGCTTAAAAATTCATTTATATCTCATCAATACCAGTATGGTTGGGTAAAAAAATATTTTAAACAGAACTTCAGTGTTACAATGTCTTAACTGAGTCTGGTGGTTTCTTCTGGAGAAATGCTTTATGATTTTGTTGATTTTTGAATGAAGCAACATTTTTATGGCAAGCATAGCATGTTTGTGATACAAATGTAGATGCAGTGGAGGATCCAACCTTCGAACCCCCTTTTTGAAACATTTTGTTGATTTCGTGCAAAATTTGAGCAAAAATGAACATAAAATAGCATTGAACCCCTTTTTTTCTGGGCCTGATCCCCTTTTTAAAAATCTCTGGATCAGCCCCTGAGATGTACATTCATTAATCAAGCGCACTTTACTTCCAAAGTATGGGTTTTGTACTGTACTGTGGTTTCTGGTTGTTTTCCAACATTAAACGAAGTCTCCATATATATTCTGTACAAATGCAATGCATGTATGGCTTTATGAATTATTTAACATAACGCCATTATTCATGCTCCGAGGAAAGACATACGAATTTACTATATTAATAAAGTACCCGTTTCATTTCAGTAATGGGTACTTCTTTTTTGCTGCGTGTTACGAATCTTGGAGTTACCATAGCTGGCGCTGCATCGGGTAGGTAAATAAACACTACCACGTAATTATATTTCTTCAAAGGCAATTATGCTTTAAACGCAATTATGTCGTAAAAAAGTCAAGCTTAAAACATCTATTTTTTTGTGTGTGAAGAAGTGTGGCCAACATTTTTTATTTCTCAGCTGAGATCAATATGATAATTAAACTTCTTAATAATAACTTATTTGATTTTTTTAATATAATTTTTCTATTTTCAAAATAGATTGCAGTAAATGTCTTTCATAAAAAAAGAAAAGGTCGTATTTTTATTTGCGTTGATGTCATCTTTAAAAAAATGTTATAGAGTTATCCTTCTTTATATGTATATCTATTCCTTAATGACAAGTTCACTAATTGTATGTTGCTTTGTACGAAGCGGATATATGTAGGCTTTAAGCCTGCTATCGAATCCAATTCATCTTATTGAATGAACTATGTTTAAAAGAAAAAACGTTAAGTAACATCTGAAACCGCTCTTTAGACAGATTCCCTAAATACGATACAACGAAATGCATGCGTTAGGCCTAAATGAATTAATCATGTGTTTCCGGTTTCTCGACCCGACCTCAGTTTCCGACACCGACTCTAAACATTAGATTGCCGATTGAAAAAAAAAACCGTCGTTTCGCGTTTAGAATATCATTAATATGCTAAGTGTTAACTTTGATACTACGACAAATACGCTTATATAGGTAACAGTGTATCAAGAACTAAGAATGTAAACAACAAGCATGGCTTTTCGGCACCGTTTCAACGTATTAACTGTAAAACAATATACAATAATAGAATATTTTTGTAAATTAAAATGTTTTACCTATTCAACCTTTTTTTGTTTGGGGTGGGGTGGGGGGTGGGGCGTGGTGAAATAGGAAACGCACATTTATAATTCATTTTTGTTTAACTGAAATTCACACAATTCGAATATAAATATCAATGCTTAAATAAATTATGGTTTACAGTGTCAGATGATGATATAACCCAAACATACCAAGCAAATATATTAAATTACAAAATGATTGACCACAAGTCCTTTTTTGGTTGGAAAAAACACATTTTTTAAGATGGTGTTAATCTTGTATGAAAATGAATATTTTTGTCAAAGAGAGGTAACTGCAATTATGTATAAACAAACAAACGATGAGGTACTTTATCACAAGACTGTATGATTGAACAAGATTCTTATGGAATCTGTTTGCTTTTAACAGGGGGTTGTGCTATCTGGAAGAGTATTTGTACCGACAGAGACCGAATTGAAGTTCTAGATTCAGAAATAAGAGGTATGAAGAGAGAATTTGATGTCTTGTACAGAAATAACGGACGTAGTTATGTTGACCTCAAACAATCGTATGTTAACAATGGGTACATTTCATTTTATACCAACGAAACAATCCGAAGCGTGGAGACCATCCAAGAGCTGACTCAAAGATTAGTTGAAAAGATAAGCTTAAAAGATTTCCCAACATTTGCTGAAATGGCAAAAAATATTGAACACAATGTTACATCTGAAAATTACTTGAAGGAGGTTGTTTGGCAACTAGAATATAGTTTAGAGTACTTAACAGCTAGAATACATCAAACAAAGACGAATCTGTTGGTTGGTATCGCGGTGCAATATTTGGCAGAGGCATTGCTCAATAGGTTCGTGAAGGCATATTCGAAGGCTTATGGCCAAATAGCCGAAGACATCTTTTTCCAATCGCAGATTCAGAATTTGTTCAACCCAGATGGTGTTGGTGATCAGAGTAAAATAACGTTCTTCAAGAAGGTCAAACTTATCCCTAAGGTATTTAAACGAATGGGCAAAAATGTAGGTAAATATTTCAAAAACGGATGGCGGTCTTTGAAGAAGTGGAAGAGAATTAACAGTTGGAAAGGTTTTAAAGGGAAGTTGAGGCACTCTCTGAGAAAACCATTGGCTAAATTAAAAGCTGTAAAAAATTTCATGACAAATTCAGCTGCCCGACGACATGCTATCCGAAACTTCAAAATCGGTTGGTCCCAAAGAATTACCCATACGTTGAGCATTTTGGGAGATGCTATTAACATTGCACTCGGTATTAATGAGTGGGCTAAGGTCAGAGACGAAATGGCTAAAGCCAGAAAAAATTATGAAGATTATAAAGCGAACCTGACCCGTGAAATAGCAGATACCAAAGTCGAGGCAAATAGGCTACTGGAGGGTTGGGAAAACTCGACTAAAACTTTCAGCAATGTTACAGCCTCGATCCGAACCCTTTTTACAGACTTGGCAAACAACTCTGACTTCAATGGGGTCTTGGGACTTGCCAGTCTACCTGTCAATTTCGTTTCCGATTACTTGCCCAAAAATTTTGAAAATGTACACAAGGGAAACCTCTTGTCAAAGCAAGCCATTGTGATTAATTTCTTGAAAAAAATCAATCACAATTTTACAAAGATTCGAGAAGACCTCAATGCTCGCCTGATTATGCATGATCACGTAGAACAAGGAGTTAAGAAAGGCCATTCAATTAATGAAATGCTCGAGACCTTGAAAAATGTCTACAAGTATAAGACCGGCGAGGAAAAGTACTACGGTACCTTGCTGTCGGACAGGGATATAATATGCGCCATAGCTGTATTATTTCCAATGAAAAACAATTATGACTTTTATACCCTGATCTCATTCCGGCCGACATGCAACATAAGTGATGCACAATTTGCATCTATCAAAGCTCAGGCCATTGATAAGAGGAAAAAGGAACTGATGATTAAGGTAGTCAAGCAAGAGGTGTCAAAAGATTCAACAACTCTCGAAAATCTTCTTAATCTTGTCAAAAATGCATATAGTTTCTCTAATGACAATAGCCTAAAACAATACGGAAAAACAATTACGGAAAAAGATGTCGTCTGCACGGTAGCATCAGTATTTCCTGCTTTGCAGTCTTTTGACTTCCTATCCTTGGTACCTTTAAGACCAGATTGTGCAGCTGTCTCAGACTCAGACTTTGCAAATATGAAGCAAGCTATAGCAAACAAGAAACTTATAGTTGAACAAATTAAAGGAGCCGTGAATGCATGCATAAGCTGGAATATGTGTCCTTGTATTCCTGTAATCAGAACTAAACTCCAAGGTGATGGAATAACAGCTTCCGAATCCGATGTCAAAGAGGCAATAAAAGTAGTACGACCAGAGTTAACACAGTATTGTGGTAAAGGGTGTGCTTGTGTGAATATTTAGAAACAAAAGAAAGTTTTATACTTGGGAACGATGAACTGTCCTTTTTTTTCAATGCTTACACATACTACAATCTAAGCTTTCGAACCTAGTATAAAATAATTTTACCTAATTTGTTTAGCTTATCATATATGTCATGCTTTTTTTCCGTTTTTTTGTTTTTTTTTTGTTTTTTGTTTTTTGTTTTTTTTTGTGGTTTTGTTTTGTTTTGTTTGTGATATTTGTTTTTGTTCTGTTAGTTATTTTTTTTAAATTGTAATCTCTACATGAATCATAAATGCACTTTACATCTGCAACTACCGTATCTTCATTTGTAATCGTAATCTGGTAGATCACCTACAAATCTCTGTGCTAAGGTCGACATCATGAAGCTTAAGTTTCCCCTATATCTCATCTTTATTAATAATAATAATTAATAATTTAAATGTGGCATATGAAATCATGAATGTAAGATCAAGAGAAACGATATGGCAAAAGCCAAGAAATCAGGGATTCAAAAGACGAGACCAAAAAATTGAGACTAAAACAAACAACATGACACAGAAAAAAAACAATAAGCACATGAAAAAAAAACCCGGATATCAACCAAAATCTGCCAGCTAGAGACCATGTACACATAAGTTTGTAGAGATCAATGTCCTCTTGATTCACCACCGATGAAAACAAGTGCAAAAACAATAAATAAAAATTCAATACGGATTGTAGATTGAAAAATATTACATAGCTAAAACTAATACAAACTGGAAATGCGTAAGTACGCCCCACCCCGGGAGGGGCCTTTATTCTTGAAAATTTTAATTCAATGGAATGGGTCCAGTCTAAGGCCACTCAGCCTCCTTTTTAGAAATATCTGGATCTTTCATTGGGCCGCGTTTATAAAGGTTCTTGTGAACTATGGAAAGATGTTTTAAACCGATCGGCGACGTACATTTTGTAAATATTGAATCCAGTTGCAACATTGTATATATTTGCCTTGCATGTTTTTAATAATAACTCTGCGTCTGACTAACTCTACAATTTCAATTACAATTTCATTGAAATGTACTGAAAATGAACATTTCAAGGACTCTGTCAACACCTGATTTTTCTAAGATTCTTTTGAAAAATTTCTGATGAAGTGATGAAGAGATCAAGTAATGGTTTTTTCAAATAAAGAAAGCATCCTGGAGTGAAATCATATTATCAGATCGATGGGGTTTTGACATGCATGTTTCTGATTTTTCCAATTTTGCCTGATTCTTACAAATACTTATATTGAAGCAATCGATTGCTATATACTGTAAACGTATTAATTTTCGAAGATTCCACTGTCAAGTAAACATACTCACGGTACCAAATGATTAGTGCTATATAGTGTTAAAATTAAACATTTCCTATTAAACTATTTTTTGCATTTATCTGTCCACCGCAAAAAATACGAATATTAGTACAAGAATATAAATTCGTTTACAGTTGTACGCTGACACATTCATAAAGTTTGTATACATGTACATGCAAAATGAATATTATGTTTTCCTACTTCACAAAAAGAAGAATCTAAGGAGTAAGAAACTTCTGTCCTGATGCTGCAAGTCGTAGAATGTAGTTTTATAGTTTGCAAAAGCATGGACATGGATGATTGCATACAGACCTTTGATATATACATATACATACATATATGAATCCAAGAGGGTTCTCGGAATAGGAAACCCTCATTGTTGAAAGATTGCGTTAATTTTGTGCTAAATTCAGGCAATTATGTTTAATAATCTGCTAGAATCCTGTTATAAATTTATATATCACAACCCCCCTCTTACTGTAAATTTCTGATGAAAAAGTCAAACATAATAAAAAATGATTCCATGTTCAATTAAGTAAAAACTTAATAAAGAAAAAAATATCGGCAAAAACATTTTCCAAGAATCGGAACATACACACAATAGAGAAACATCAGAATCCAAAAGTTACCAAACGTTAATCCAGGAAACAGAGTTAATTCACATACAATGTAGCCGCAGACAAAATGGAATACAATAGCAAAAGAAAAATGAAATGAGAAATTAAAAAAAAAAGACAGCACACACACTAAATAAAACAGTTGTAAAATGATCTCCTTTAAAAAGAACTCGTGATAACCTTGCTATAAAATTTTATAAAGATCAACCAAGTGTCAATATTTAAAAACAGTTTTTAGCATGACATGGGTTGTGTCCTTATTGTATGATATATAATGTACCGTGGTTCTCAACCTCGCATGGGAAGAGTTGGGATTTATATTGCATACGATAAGACATACCTTTTTGTAGATTTGAACTGGTATAGACTGGCGTGTCAATTAAATGATAGTCGTTTTCTTTTGTTTGTGCATTTGTGTAACCTATAATCAGTTCCTTTATTTCAGTTTTAACAAGGGACTCAGATCTTTTTGTACTGAATATTTGTTGTGTTTAATTATGGTTTATTTTCCCACAGTGAACAGATTTTGAGCATGCCAAAGTACTGTATCATTTTTTGCATATGTCAGGAATTTCTGGCCTCTGTATGTCTTGTATACATATGCAGGTTTCACTTTCAGTTTTCTTGTACATGTATGTCTATAAGGGCCAGTATTTCGCTGTACCTGTGTGTAATGTTGTTTTGGGGTCAGTTGCGGAATATCCCGTGGTATGAGGGTTTCCTCGTCGTTCACTGAAGACCCATGGGTGGCTTTGAGTTCACATCATCCAATTTGGGTTGTTGTCTCTCTGACATATTAACCACGATCCATTCTCGTTATATTGAAAAGAAGCCTTCTATTTCTTACCGATATTCCCTCATATAAGATTCCTTCTGATAATACATTCAAATTGAAATATGAAATGATGAAATGAGGCTAACCAATAACAAAGCTTCAACTTTTAAGAGTTGAGAAAGGATACTTTTTTATACCTCATTATGAGATTTCAAGCTTTCTATTTTCATGAAGCCGAGTTCAGCATATGACTCTATTCAGTATATGATTGCTTCCGCCATATATATCTGTCCGTTTATGCACAACATAAACATTTGTTGACATTACACATGTAGTTTCCCGATACTGTGCTTGGCAATGCCCTTTATTTAATACACCTGTAAGTTATCAGCATTTGATATTGGGTTACCATATTGAAAACACGATTTTAGCAATTAACGCATTATTAAGAAATTTTCTAATGCCTTATCCTAAGATCATTAAATCACTAACACAACCTACATGAGGAATTTTTCTAAAACTTTGTTGAATTTTCGGTTTTAATTGATCCATAAAATACATTTTGTACCATTTTTTTAACGAAAATATACGTTTGCATATAGTCAAATAGCAGAAAATTGCCATTTTGTTGTTGTTGTAAATTTGGGAAGTAAGTGAAATAATTGCCCACTTACTCTACTAAAACATGGAGTAAAAGGTTCATGTTAAATTACTCATTACTCGTCAATACCAGATTTGGTTCAATTTGGCTAAGTTTTCAGATTTCTAAAAATAACATTTTTAGTCCTTTTTTGTTCCAAACCTGCATGAATGTTCTGTAAAACTTATCAGATGTACCACAGCTAATGTAATATTATGTACAAATTTAAAGAAAAAAATGTTAGGGGGTAAGCCGGATCTACTACCTTAAAATAACTAAATCCTGGAGTTAATTCATAATTTTGTATTTAAAAATAGTCTTCTCATAATTTGCTATGATGATGACATTTTTCGTTTTGTCGTAGTAAATAGCTTGTGGAATAACAAGGCCGTCTTCTTTTGTCACAAGTTGCTGCATTTGTTGCCAATCAGGGGAAATAACAACTAAATTGTATGAATGTGAACCAATAACGTAAACAAAGCAGTTTAGATCTACATTAATTCCAGTAGGGCAATCTAAGACTGTTTTATCATGATATTTCCAAATTTCATTTCCTTCCATGTCACAGGAAACAACAAAGTTTTTCACCGGAACTGTGTAATATATATTGTCCCCATATAAGGTTATGTACGAATTATAAAACAATTCTCCAGTTGGGACTTTAATCTGTGTTTTTCTCCACTAGATATATCCAACATCTGAAAGTCGTTTGCTCTACAGCAGCATACTAATTTTAATAATTTTCCATCATTTGCTGGAATACCATACACATTAGATGGCAAAATAAACGTTTTGATTATTGATAAACTGTTGATATCAACAATTGATAATTCATTTGAGAAGGTCCCGCCACCCGACGCGGCTATTACATTACCATCTAAGTATTCTAAATCAAATGTTGTGTGCCGAGTTCTAAGTTCCCATTTTGTCGAACCTTCGTTTTTAACACACCTTATAGTTCTTGTATTGTACTCAGTGAGCAATATTCTCCCGTCATGTCATAACAATAAACTTCTTATTTTGCTTCCTCTTGTTCTCTGTGTACAAACAAACTGGATCGTAATATCGTGAACGGAATTCATTTGTATTTCATAGATACAACGACTTGAATTCTTGGAGTGCAAAGCACATTATATTAACCCGACCTTGTTATTCTTGTCACTATCTTCTTTTCTTCTTTCTTAACAAAAAAAGTCATAAATAAAAATAGATAAGTAAAAATGAATAAATAGAAATTTCAATTGATGAGTGATCTACAAGACTCTTTATTAAGTCAACATTGAGACGAACCTTTTAAGAGTTCTCATACAACGTACCCTTAAAAGATAGGAAATGTCGTTATAAGTAGTTCAGCAAATAACTGAAAACTACTATGCATATTATGTAGAAGGAAACGTTCAGTTGCTACAATAATCCTTATATCATAGGCCTAAGGCCCTCAAAAGTCCTTATTAGAGTGGAGTTGTAAAACGATTTCTTGTTCAGATCTTTTGCCTTTGAAAGTTGGAATATAAATAGAAATATGACCTCAATTACTTCTTATGTGAGGACATGAGTATTAATGTTAATTCGAAGATGTAGAACAACATATTTCAGTCATTTTAAGTCGCTAATATTGTTAGCGACTTATTGCATTCGTAATTTCAGTGATCTACAGTTGCATATGATTTGCATAATTATATATTTCTACTCTACATTAAACAGCGGATCTGTGCCATGTTTACCGTCATAACTTCGTATTTCATACGAGTTCAAAATGTACCTCTTAATCATCATACACATGTGTTCTACTTGTGTTTTTTCCTTGTATGAGAACGGGAGGTTAACATTTAAAGATGAAATGACCAGTTAGCATTAAGGCTAGAAACCTCTAATTCCACTTCCCATAGGCTTCTATGCTAATTTCACAATATTCAATGGCTTCTCTGGACTTCACCTTAACTTTAACCTGCAGAGGACTATATATCAGCATGATTCTACATATGTCAGCTCACAATCATCAGAATGGCATGTGGGGTTAGCAGACTTGCAGTTCAGTACTGGTCACCGGAAGTAAAGTGTCCATAAATAGCATGGGAAATCCCAGTGTTTTCACAAGATAGGGGTATATTTAGAAATCATTATGGAGATTAGGCTTCACATCACAAGAAGCAAAATGCACCTATAAAATGTACATAAATGTTTTTCCTTTCAGAATCTTTTTTGAAATTTTTTAAATGAGATCAGAACTTTTTTCGCAGCACTATGAGGAACAGGGGTAATTTCTGTGTGACTATTTTTGCGTACGGTCCAAATGCTCATTGGTTGAATTGGTGGTCTGTAACCTTAAACATTACCCAGTTTCCGATTCAGACACAGGGGCTCGTTACAATTAGCTATATAGGTCATATACATAATCAAGCCCCGATATCTATAAACATTGTATATAGCCATTGCCTGTTGTTTAATATAGTTCCTGGTAACCCGTTGTTTTGACTGAAAAACGTTCGTGTCATCACGGTTACGAAAGAGTAATCATATCAAGTTTTGGGAACTAAGATTCTTGCGAAAGTTACCGGTTTTAGAGCATATCGATTCGTGCCATTTCGGGTGATAAAGGCAACTTGAAGTCAAAATCAGTGGCATATAATATTTGATGATTTGAAGGCTTTAGTCTTTGATTTTGTTTTAAATAATTCTACTCACATTAAAATTCAATTAATGTTCGTGGCGTAACAATCACATTGTTAAACTATATACGAGATAATAAACAAAGTGTCAATCTATCAGAAGATATATTTTATCTAGAAATGAATTATTACTACATAATAGTGCTTTTTTAAGATTTTTTATTGAAATTATGACACATAAACATGCTTTGTTGAGTGGGTTCAGCCATAAACTAAATAATAACTTCTTCAAATTCGATTTTTATTTTAAAGTGTGTTTTTCTTTGACGTGTGGTTGTGGCTTTTCTATAGGCCTAACTAATTCTTAATGCAATTGAAATACTCCCATGTAGTATGTATCAACTTAAAAAGTTAAACCAACGGTCGCACAAGCGTCAGATAAATGCACATGTAAACATAAGCAAAATGAATTACAATGTAAATTTATGTTATTAATGTGTCACAACAATAATCACAAATTAAATGTAAATTATGTGCACTAGATCTTAATGATTTACCTCAAATAAATTTTACTGACAATAATTTTTACTTATGATTTCAAAAATAAGTTATAATGTACAAATATCAATGCAACATCCGAATTCACTCATGACACACAACAAACGTGTAAAACTGCCAGGTGACTTTTGAAAATTTTTTCTATAAATAGATGTATTTACAAGTGTGCATACATTGTTATTTATTATATAATGAGATTTAACATTGTTTCTTTGAACGACTTTGGCATCGTTCTTGATTGGAACGATTTAAGTGGGATGTTAATTACATTTATTTTTTCTCGGTCTAAATAAAGAACTATCGTTACGTAAAATATGGCATGTGTATATCGATAAACATTATTTATTCGCTGTTTTTTTTTTCAAAAAATTATTATAATTTTTCGATGTTTTGATAAAAACATACAATTAGATATATGAGCTCTTTTAATTTTTTGCTGTTTGTGTTAAAAAAGGTCATAAGCTGTATGTTGTAATTATGATCATTTTAAGGACATTGGTTTATTTTGAGATGATTGTCATTCAAAGAGATAAACGAATTTTAAGTGGAAACAAAACAAAATTTGCACTTTTTAACATACATTCTCCATACTGCGAATGATAATACTAAGCCATATCGGTAATTCATTTTATTTCTTGTAATGATAATGGTAATTAAACGCATTCTCATTACATTGCAATGTAATTCACCTCATGCCTGTCATATTCATATGTGTTTTAAGTTCTATGTATTCAGTGTCCATTACAAATGCTTTTGATTAGAAACTATTTCATTATTTGCTCTAAAATATGTTAACAAATGAAAGCATTCTGGTTTGAAGAAGTTATTTATAATTAGTAAAATCTTAAATTATCCATATTATTAGGAGTTTCTAAAAAAAACGTTACAATATGAAGTAATAAATGTATATTTTAAAACTATATATTGATAATTTTAAAGAAAAAAAATCTAATAACAATTCTTAAATGGTTATATTTGTTTGTAAATTTCTAAGAAATGCTATGTCGAAAATATAATTTTATTATTATAATGAATCAAAAATGACTAATGAAACATTAGGTGGTTTGACCTGTCGAAAATCCTGTCGCTCAAGCAAAGGTGGCACATAAGGAAACCAGACTACTTCAGGCACATCTTAACAACCGCGAAATATAAAAAAAAAACTATGTTTTGGTAGCTGATATATAACAGCACATGAATTAATAATTTATATTATTAAAATCAATTTTGTTTCGTTTGTCATTGATTTTTTAATTGAAATGACAACTGTGCTCCAATTAGGATAAAAATCCGAAGAAAAAACAAAAAAACGCGGGCAATATATTATGTCAGTAGAGTCTTTATTTTCTTGTTCTGGTCGGTCTGAAGTTAGACACCATTAGTTCCACGAAAAGAGAAACTCATATATTTTGTTTCCATATGTATTATAACAAAATGAGAAGCACTCGTTCAGACTTTCTTTGGTGTCAAAAGAGGGGGATGAAATAAGAATCGATGAGGTAAATGTACCCTTTTCGAATTAAGAGATATATATTTTAATTGCACTAAAACAAGGTTATATTCCGCGGATTAGAAAAAAAAGAAAAAGACACATTTTGAAAAAAATTATCACCAAAGCCAACCAGCTTCAGAATATTTTTTTCTATATAGTTCAATTATTGTTAACAAAAATTAAAAATATAATTTAATCTGTAGACAGATTTTGTTTATTTGCCCTAAATTTGCCAATTTATCAATAACTTACCGAAAGCCAAAGACTTTAAGTAATAGACAAAATAACATGTTTGCAAAGTTTGTTTTGAGTGACATAAATATAATACATTTTAAATCAATTTAACTTATGTAAAATAACACATCCAATTGTAGATTTCAAGAAAAAAAGTTTATTTAAAAAAAAATACACCGACTACACTGTAGTAAATGTACACACATTCGTTCTAACATTGTGAATGTGAAATGATATTATTATTATTATTATTATATAAGGATCTGAAAAAAATCCCAACGATGTTAAAGGTGCCAATTTTGCGGAGCAAACTTTTCGGTCGTTGTCTTAGCAGGACTCGAATTTTAATCGCTGTGACATCTGTGGCAAAGCTACCTGCCCAGAGTCCAGCATCCTAGACCATTCAGCCAGCTAGGCTATATAAAGCTTTGGCTGATCGGATCAGTCGTCCTCGTAGGATAAAGCTAGGGTTGAAACTTTGTGCACGATGTATGGTAGTACGGGACAGCTCATCTAGCTGTTGTTATGTAGGATGAAGTGTCAAAAAAGATAAATGTCACAATAGATTAACATTATACATTCGTCTCAGAATGGACTAAAAATGCGATTTTTTCAGCTCAAAAGAACTAATCGCTTCATCGCGTATTTGGTCAATTTTCGTTAAAAAAAACTTTTGTTTGGATCAAAACCTTGAGTTGATCTGTTTACTACAGCTGTATTAAAAGATTTACTGCCAAGTATCGGTACAAAGGAAGACCTTGAAGTTGTCCAAGATGTCAACACATCTACTGAAATCGGAAACGGACTCTCAAACTGAAATGGACTCTCTAGCTGAATTAATATAACGAGATATATTGATTATGTCACAAAGACAACAACCACTACGAGATGAAAAATGTTAGGTCAAGGCCAACTATTGGTCTTCAATGAATGGCAATGAAATCCTCATACCCACAGGGTAGGTTGCAGCTTGCCCAAACAACATCATACAAAGGTACAGGGAAATAGTTACCCCCATAAACTCCAGCAACAAAGAAGTAAACTAGGTACTTAAGTGTGACAAATTAACTGGAACGTGAGTGGGTCACAGATCGAAGTTATAGAAGGTGAGAAATTGAATACAGTTGATGTTCCTAATGTTGCGTCATTACTTGAGTAAGATGTCTCTGTACTGTTTTCTAAAGTAGGCAATCAGTTTAATCGCATGTTTTCGAATAAAAGCGAAGAAAGTTTCAAAGTATTTTTTCGATCGCTTTAAATAAAAGACACAAAAAGTTTAAGCCTAACTGCTAGTGTACTAGCATTGCGATCCGCAACAGATAAAAACTATGATAAATCTACATGATTAAGTTGAAAAGGCGTTTTTGTTCATCGAATCTAAACAGACGGAAATCAAAGTATTTGAATCTACTAAAAGTAAAACACTAGGAGATCAAGGCCTTTCGTTTTGGGCAAGGGAAATGCTATATGAGAAGGTACAAAACAATTAATCTACTTTCAGCATTGTTTGTCCTTTTTGTAAATACACTTGTCAAGACGATTTTAGATATGTGAGTAAAGATCTAACTAAAAGCATAGCATTTATTCAAAACTCAGAATTTATGTTATGTTTGTTTTGTTTGTTTGTTTGTTGGGGCTTAACACCCGAGCAGCAATATTTCAGCTATATTCAGGCGATGAACATGAAGTGGATGATAAAATGAACATGAAATGATGATGAAATGAAAAATAGGACGGGACACAAGGACAATGGGGTCGAGAAATAAGGAGAGGCGGGTAGGGTCAACCCAGTTGCTCTGTGGGCAGAGTGCCCTAGCCCTTGGCTAGGGTTCTGAGCACTGTTTAGTCGCCTTTTACGACAAGCTTAGCACTGCTACAGACCTATTCTTTTGAGACCCGGAACTGCACGTTAAAGTTATAGTTGCTTGACTCTTTACACGACAAGTAAAACGATCCATTGTTGACATCAGCTAACATATCGAATTCTGGTAAGTATTTTTCAAAGACAATGATGTAATTCTTTTCTTGAACTGATATACATTCGATTGAGCAACATAACAATTATGACAAGAGGAAGACTAACAAAATGAATAATACAATATAACAATATAAAGCCCAACTTCGTCTTGGTTACATTATTATAAGAACTTTTAAATTTAAATCTATAAGTCACAAAACCTATAGTCCTCATAAGTCACAAAACCTATAGTCCTCATAAGTCACAAAACCTATAGTCCTCATAAGTCACAAAACCTATAGTCCTCATAAGTCACAAAAATACTGCAGAGACTTGATCTATCAATTTGCTGCCAAGATTACGGTTGTGATTGTGAATTGGGTAGCGTATATATTAAATGAAAGCGACATAAAAAAACTTGTCAAAACTGTTAACATTTTTATTTTGTTTTAATTCTTAAATGTTGGTCTATGGACTGAAAAAAATAACAAATGTAATCTTGCCTTATTGTAATTTTAGCAGTACTTCATTTGGCTTTGAAATTGGCATAAAATGCATAAAATGTAAAATGTCATTTCACCACATGCTAATACTAGTATATTATATATAAACATTTTATATAAATGTAAATAGCAAGTTTAAGACATGTATATATTACATTAATTGTTAGAGGAGATATCACTGTTGTTCTAATGACAAATGAACAGTGTTTTCATCTCCCGTTGTTGGCGTAAAAGGTTACCTCTTTTGCTTTCATGCTCAAAACTTCAACACGATTTGCGTACTGCGCACGTGACTTACTGTCCATTAATATTTAGATCTGTTTTGATACATATCTTTTCGTACTGCTCATTGCCCGATCTCCCAATTGAACCCGTGATATTACATACTGCAAGTATGTACACTATGGTAAGCGTCAAAATCAGGGGTTTGTCAATCCGGTAAGACGTGAAAATTAATTGAATATCTATGTGATAGACACTTCATATCGGCTATATATAACTCATCCAATGTCGATATGAGACTTTAATTGATTATAAATGAATTATTATTTTGAGTCATCTCGTATAATCAAGCGGAATGATAACTAAAAATAAATGATTTAGATGGTCTGTTTTTGTATCATATACATGCAATGCTATCCATGTTCGCAAATAAGTAAACAGTTGTATATGAGATTTAGCAAAAATATACTACTAAGTAGTTGTATTGATTGGAATATACATGATTAAAGGTTTGCATATCATAATTATCTATGAGAAAAACGGAGTTTTCTGCTATTTTGCATTTATTACAGGAGGGACCAAAGATCAATCTAACCCAATACACTTTGAATTGTAATTTAAGTGAAAACATGCATTGTAGATAATTGGAAACTAACATTTTTTATTTTGATAAAACTTTTGCCACTTAACAAATATGTCCCTGGCATTGGTTGCAAAAACCTAAAATATACAATTACAAATACAATTCTTGTACTTAATAAGAAATAAAATAAAGACAACTTTCTTTTAAAATTCGATCTGCAATGATAGCTTTGCAAAATGAACTTGAAGTTTCAAATATTCACACATTTTAACTTCTACTAAAATTGTATAATATGGAAGCGTGTAACTTGTTTTTCATGACTTCGGTCAGGTTTGAACTGATATCGTAAGATAGACACTCATACAAGTTCGTTTTTTTATTCAGCAAGCAAATTTATACTGAAGCAAAACAAGTCATAAAATTGATTCTTGTTATTCAAATAAATAAGTATGACAGATTAAATCTTATGTGTCTAAGTTATGTATTCTACTGCATTATATTAAAACTCAACAGTTTATTTATCATTAATATTATTGAACACTTTATGTTAATATATTATACCATATCGGTCATAAAATTGGAATTTACTAATGTTTTATATCGCATGACTAAAATCCCACCAATAAAGGTAGGATTATTTACAATGAAAAAAGCACAAAATGTGGCCCGGTCACTGACATCCCAAGATGTCATCACTACAAAAATCACATTTTCTCAGTGTATTATCAAAGCATTGGTGATTATTATTATCAGATCCATCCCAACGAACTTAATATTTGTTACATCACAGCTCAACAAGATATATCAAGGCCAAGCTCCAAATAGCGGAGGTCGTTTGTTCCCTCTCTTACTAACCGCTGCAGACAGGCCTTTCATAATTCTCGGACATTGTACAAATCAAACGTCGTTTGACAATCGGATAATGTCGTGTAAAATCATTAACCTGTTGGAATTTTTGACTAGCTGCAGCATCTGTAGTGAATTTCGAACCTCAGACGTATTGTTGGAGCTTGTGACAGGGCCTTTGACTCTGCACGGATATTTGGTATAGTGTAAACTTTTAACAGGTAAAATATGACAATACCAATTTGTAGCCACAAGAAGAGATTTCTGTACGATGTCGTAATTCCCCCTTTCGTTTTTCCTTGATTAGACATATAAGCATATTTGGTGTTTTTTTTTTAGAAAACCAAAGGCCTGCTGCATGTGGTCCATACTCCAAATTTGTTTTAAAAGTTTGGATTGCCCATTTACTCATTAGTTTTGGTATGTTTTATTTCAGTTTTTCCTATTCTCGTTCTAAACATAGTCTTACTGTTTTTACTTTCAAGTGCTGGCAGAAAGTACACATATTTTTTTCATTGTTCTACTCTAACAAGCTATGTCATCTCGAACATAAACCTATCGTTTATAAGTCTTTGGCCAGTAATCTTACCTCGACGACTTGTTTGATTTCTGCGTTCCCAATATGAAAACAGATGTACTTAATTTGCGTAAGTTTTGAACTTTTTTAAAATATAGAAACGGGCAATAATAATAAAACTAATACAATGTAACCATTAAAACTGAGATTTTCCTCATTATACAATGTTCATATAACATGTTAGAAAAATTGCTTAAATATCACATGCACCAACAGTTGATTAAACATTCTTTGTGAATTGTTAATCTGTTGTTCAAACGAAATTTTGATGCTGAATATGACGTTTGGTTTGTTTTCGAGTTGCTTCTTGCTTATTACAGTCACATTGCATAAGGAAGAAGTATTTAAGACCGTTTAAAAGAACTCATAAGAATACGTTTTTTTTTAACTCAATCTATATAATGTTCTTTTTTCTACTCTGAGTATTACAGACATTGCAAATATCAACTTGCTATCAAGTTGTTAGATTATTACACCAGATTATGCCTACATGTAATATGACGGAAGCCACTGGCGGAGCAGGGCATGCTTACTATTTCAAAGCACCTGATGTCACCCCCGGTTTTTTTTTTTATTTGGAAGTTCATATTTCTAATGCATTAGTTCTTTGTTTGGTGTCTTGTTTCTCTTATTATCAGTTTTTTGTATGTTCAATCTATCTTATTCGGTTCGCTTAATTGTGTAAGTAGATCGTCCATGTTTCAAGTGTTCACGTAAAGATCATGATTCTGGATTTTGGCACACTTAAATCATCCCACTACTGACGTGACACTAATGTATTTGATGTCAATATTTGCTATATTGTAAAGGCAACAAATCAAAGGCTTACAGTCACCAATGAATATGTTTTGAAGTCAACCCTGTTTTAATTTGGGAAAGACGTGAGAAAAAACATTTGCACAATCATCATATTTTCTGATTGTGATCACCTACCAGTGCTTGCATGCCTAAAAGCACTTCCTGGAGAGATTGTGTCGTTTAAAACTCTTTCACGTTTTGCAGAAAACGATGATGTTTTTCGTCAAATGTTATGGGATAAGAGTCGAAAAAATTTAAAACATTTGTTTTAAGAACTACAAATGAAGTCCACGAAAAGTGTGACTTTAACTTCGATCGTCCTTGCATTGCGTTCCGCTACCGAACATACACTGTTCGGAAAATGAACAGCAATGAAACAATCATTTGTCTCAAATGCAACTACAACTATCATGAAAATTGTAAGGACTCAAGTGAAACATATGAGTAAGAATATGGCATTCGATCAAGACGATAAATGTATGATGTGCTACGGTCGTTGCGAATTCATGAAACATGAGCATACAAATATCTACCTTGTTGTTTTAATGAAATACAATATAATGGCAACTTATTCTTATTTACATGTATCAAGTTCTTGTGTATTCAACCTATTCTCAGTACGCTAACCTGTATCAATTAGGTGTGACATAAGGAGTGTAGATATTGAACAATACAGAATAAGATTGGGTCTCTTAAATATCTTGTTAAATCATAATAGAGCACAGATATTTGCATTGCCTCATGTTATTTGTATTTATCTTTTTGTGTTTTAGAAGTTGGGCTCATTTCCAATTATAATGCTGTCATTATTTAATGAAGAGTCTCATTTCTCCTACGAATGTTTTGTTATAAAAGCAGCGATGGATTAAACTTATCAAAAAATTGTAGCGGACATCTTTTTTAAACCCATTTTATTGCTACTGATAATTAAGATGTTACTTCTTTTTTCTGGATTAGAATCAAATCAAAGCCCAATTGATTTTTTAGTGGTATTTCGCTCAAAAAGATCAAGCTCGGTCCCTAAATGTCAATCAGAGTTCTCCATTCAAGGTGATGTGCTATCAAACTATGTGTCTTTCCTTCATTTAATCATAGAGACACTGTTACCAAGATCTTATTGTAGCTAAATATGATATTCACGAAATATTGTCTTTCACGGAAGCGTGATTGAAAACTTCGGATACGGTGGATTCTACAGAGCATATTAAATATCATAACCCATTTCACAGAGACATGGAAGCGTGTCGCTGGGGGTATGGGTTATTGTTTATGTGAAGGAGAATATTAATGCCATTAATTTGACGCAAGTATTCAAAACGGAAACGCGCGAGAATTCAAGAACCAACGTCCTATATCACTTCTCAATATAATTTCAAAATGTATTGAATGTTGTGTTTACAAACACATTAACAGTTATTTAAGAGACAATTGAATAATCACTCGGCACCAGTCTGAATTTACTCACGGGATTTCAGCTATAAATCAACTGATCGATATTTCAAATCCGTTCGGCCAGGCTTTGGACCAATTGGCAGGAAATGTTCGTGGCCCTCTGTTACAATTTTCCAAGCCTTCGATCGTATCTGGCATAACAGTTTATTGTTCAATTTACAATAGTATTGTATGACCGGCTCCTTTTGCTCTGGTTTAGTAGTTATTTGATTGAAAGATTCCAACGAGTTGTCTTTAGCTGTGTTTTTTTTTTTCAAGTAAAGCCGGAGTTCCACAGAAATCAAAGCTTGGTCGTCTTTTAGTTTAGTTTTTATAAACGATATCTTTATCAACGTCATTGCATGTATTAAACCAGTTGTCGACTACATTAGTTTATATGTAATAGTAGAGATCTCCATTTATCTCAGCGCTTGAATTGGAATAGAGAAATAAAAAAAAATCTACTAATGGGCTTCGCGATGGCTTATTCGATTTTGTCCTAAAATACCAAAGAGATGCAGATATACTGTTAACCTACTAGATAGATCTATCCCAAGCTACAGATCCACAATTTGGATCTCAAAGAATTGTTAAATCACAAACACTTGGGTGTTTATTTCTCTGATAGCGGTTCTTGGCATGACCATATTGAGTTTATCGTTAAAAGAGCTTACACTAGAATCAATGTTCATCGACGTACATGTCCGATTAATTGCTGATCGGTTAACACTAGAGGAAATGACATTGAAAGAGCCCAGATAGAAGCGATGTGTATCGTACATGTAACTGCTGGCACGAAATCATTAACATCACTAGAAAATTTATACAGTGAACCGGATAGAAAAAAAACTCGTTTTAGAAGGAATAAACATAAACTCGAGATGATATATAAGATGATGAACAGTGATACCCCGTGTATCTAAGTACCCTGGTATCAAATACGCTGTCAGACTTCCACAATAATTTTACACGCCAGTCACACAACGTATCCAAGTAACGTACAAGGTAGTTTATTTCTGACTGTCTACTATAAAGTTGTGGAAATTAACTCGAAATTTGAGGTCACTTTGCATATTTTAATCGCGTATTGCATTGTAATATGTCTTATGATATCACACGACCATCGTACTATTGCAGTCGTAGTAGACTTGGTCAGATTTTGCATGCCAGTTTACGGATGAATAGCAGCCCTCTCAACGAGCACCTGTTCATGTCTTTCTCCCTTTTCACATATTATTTTGCTATTTTCTTATTGCATAAATGTATGTAAAACGAATCTATTTAATGTGCTAATACTTGTCATATGATAAGAGACAGACTAACACAAGCTTAGGCTTGTTTCCGAATCCTTATGATGTATTACTTTATTTTCACTAAAATTCAGACACCGTCTTTAGTAGTGATTAATATGCATGGTGTAGAACAAATGATACGTTTATTTTGGTGGACATATGCTTCACTTTTGCATGACGATAGTCCATTCTGTATTCATATATGTATTTTTTTAGAAATCCAAACTTTAACCTCCCAGTCAAATCAACCAAACCAAACGAAATCGATATAAGGATTATTCTTGCAAAGTGCCAATTTCATGCACAATTTATAATTTTCTTTTCTAAGCAACATCTGAATGACAACAAACTTATACTGGTTAAATGGTCTGCAAGTGCAGTCGAAATGGATGTGTATTCGATGTGTTTTTAACACCGCAAAAATCACCTGAAGTCTGAAGTCACATCAGAGAATGTAAAATGTAAAAAAAAAACCGGAGTCTTGCAAATATAAGCAAAAGGAAAACAGGGAAAGGTTGTATAATTTGAATCAAAATGTTTCAACTGACATATCGAAATATCAAAAACACACGCTTCATACATCGTTACTCAAAAAAAAAAAGACGGAACACTCTAGATACAAATACGTAGAAATAGAAGAGAGTCTACACATTTTGTAAAAAAAAATATTAATTCGTTTTTTAAATATACCAAAGATGTTTTCAAAATGCTTGAATTTCTAATCGAAACATATTTGTCTAGTGTGGTGGACGCCCTTTTCAACAGACGACCGGCATTCCAATGGTAAGAATTGTTGCTACGCTATTCGCTTATTTATACCTTCACTGTCATGCCGATGACTTTATAGTTGATCTGATCCCCAAAAAGGAACATCGCTTTGCCAGACCCTTTGAGCTCTGTTACGTGTGTACCGCTATATTGTCTTTAAACAACCTGATTTTCGGGATTTTATCCATAGCATCTATTCCACAGAAATTGATTTGACGGACACAACAAAGTAAGTTTCATATCTACACCTACACTTAGAGATCGATGGGAAAGGAAATCTCATGACAAAACTTTACAACATATGCGATTACTTCTCATGCCGTATTGTGTACTTTACTTTCACCTGTGGCACATTCCTTCTGTACTAACATATACAGTTTTCATATCACAAAACATACGTTATAAAAGATCTTGCCGAAACTATGCCGACTTTTTGTGTCGTGATAGACTACTTACAATTAATCTTCTAGAACAGAGGTATGTTGCTACAAGATTAAATTCACCGCTACTGATGTTTTATGGTCGTCATCGTGAACTTGTGGATCATTAAGGTGTATATATCAATTGTCACCATGAGAAATGATTTGTTCACCGTGTCTTAGTTTTCCTTTCCTCTCTAGTCTACCTTGGACGTAACATTTTTTGAGCATCTCGATTGTTTTTTTAGAAAAGCAGAGAACGCCTACTCTACCGGTTCCCAGTTTTTAGTGGAGCCTTGGCTGCTCATTAAAGTTTGTGTTTTTTACGTGATGTTTTGGATATATTATGTTCTTTGTTGTATGATTCCTGTCTAGTATTTATGCTTGGAAAATCTACTTTAGAGTTCTGCTCGAATTCGGGTTCCCTTGATTAAAATTACACTTAAATTGTTTATCTAAAAACGTGACGGGTTTGGAAAAAATGTTTCCGTAACAAATGGGAAAAGTTTTTAGCTTTCTTATGCTTAAAACTTGTTGATGTCGAAAAAACGTCTATTCTTATCTAACCACACAACCAAATAATCATCAGTCCAATTACTTAAAATCGGATGATAAGAGACGATTTCGAAGAACTATATTTAACTCCCGTTCCAGAAGCAAGTCAAAAGGCTGAAGAAAGATATACTTCTGTACTGAAATACAAACATTGGTATTAATATGGAGAAAATCTTGGCATATAAGTGACATTTTTTCTATCTTTGAACAATGAATGACTTCAATATTTTATAATAGAGGATTCGAACCCAACCGTTGACTAATTTTCTTGCTCCCAAGGGGCAGGAGTTCAATCTAGTTGCTCAGTCTTAATTTTTGCAGAAACAATCTTGGTTTGATTTTTTTTGTCTCAGTAATTCTCTTTTTCGTCATTTTATTAATAAATAAGTGCAATCTAGATAATTCTTGATTTAACTCTTTCACCTAAAAATAATCAGCGAAAACAAGCATTGCTAATTTGTTTTTGCAAAAATATCAAAGCTTTAAAAAGGCATATCAGAGATAACATGTAAATGTAACAACAAAATTACCGAACACTTATCCGATCTACAATCAAGTCAAGTCCAAAATAAATCTTGCAAAATAGATATTACATCACCGGAGCAACTGGCACCGCAATGGTCGTGACTTGGTACTGAACCTCTCTCCTTATTGGAGCGTAAATATACCGGTGGTGACTAAATAACATTTACAAACAACATTGTGTCATAATCGGTAAATCAATGGTCATATTAGTACAAAGAATAGTTTACTAAAGCAGACATTACCCATTGTTTTAAAAGAAACTGGGTATTTTTTCAATCAAGGACTGATATCTGAAAGATAATTTGGTACGAGACCTTTTGAGACGCATTTCTTCATATCACTGATTCAGGAATCTGTTTCGCAGATATGTATGGCTTTCAAGAAAATCAGACAAGATCAGAGAAGTTAAGACTTGCTCTCTGGCGTATCGAATGAATTGTGGAAAATAAACACCGTATGCTTGAGATGAAGGTATATTGCTACACGTATAAGAAAAAAGAGACCACTGTTGTCGAATTCGAGATGAAGGTCCAAAAGAAGATGCTGAACAAAATAATTCTGTAGTCTCCTTTATCTCAAGTTCTAGTGGATATATTGAAGGTAACCATTTACCAAAAGAAGGGTTGTTAATGGACAATACATCATCGTAAATCACAATATCACTGTATGTGAAATTCAAGGATTTTGCAGCTTTAATATTTTTATTCTTTACGAAATTCTGAAGAAACTCAGTCTCGTACGAATACAAAAACAAATCAGCTAGGAGATGAACACAGTAATTACCAATTGGAATGCCAACTTGTTGCTGCAA
The DNA here is from genome assembly GCA_037379345.1 of Perna viridis. Classification (NCBI taxonomy): domain Eukaryota; kingdom Metazoa; phylum Mollusca; class Bivalvia; order Mytilida; family Mytilidae; genus Perna; species Perna viridis. The sequence goes on from CM074520.1 coordinate 5,976,914, forward strand.
AATAGCACTTCCAAATGTGACAATATGTTATCAATGAGGAAATCAAACATGCTACAAACCTGGTTTCCATGTAGCACACTTTAATCTTCTGAGATGTTTTAGAAACATATATTGATCTGTAACCTAGAATAACATAATTCCTTGAATCAGCAAAAGATATACGAATTTTGTCTTTTTAAACGAGATTTCAAGTTATCATGTGGCAACATAGTGTAAAGTGTTGAAAAGTCAAACATTTGAATAGAACTAAATTCCGAAAAACTGCGGGATTTTAGGGTTTCAATTAAATCTTTAGAATTTTTAAGTATCCACATATGATTAATGCCACTTTGAGAGAAAGTGTTATTGCAACTAGCTTGTTGTCCATCTTTCACTCTGTACAATCTCTTTCGTGGAGCAAGATAAAGATCCAGGTGTATACCTATCTTGAATGCAGTCTTATGAAGTTTATGAAAAATTTAATACAAGTCCTCACATAATGACATAAAGGATTTATTGTTGTTTAGGATTTCATAAAATGATAAAAGTACATGGGATTAAAGTAAAAACAATAAATACAGATGACCCACATTTACAATGTAGCAAACATATTGAAATACAAAAAGGCAAATCATAGTTCTATATATTACATATAAGGAATACAAATGCAATTATATGTACATTGTGAGGGTCGTATTTATCGTGCAGTCGTCAAAATGGTCCCCTGACTGTTAGTACATTTAAGCCATTTCCTAAAAGCTTTACAATAAATATTTTATAAATGTTTTACAATAAAAGTACCTTTGATTATGATAATGCAGTTTACATAAGACATTTTCAGTTTCATACTTAATCGCTTTGTGTTTGCAGTATGTCTATTTAGAAATAAAAACTACATTTTGAAATGCGAAACTAAATCAAAATAATTAATATGTCTGCTAGAAAGAGTAATTATATCATATAACGTAAAGGTCAGAAGAAATAATTATCAAAATGTTCCATCTTCATTTCAATAATTTTAATTCATACATGCCTCGTTAACTATTCTAAAGGTCAATAATGTAATTACTTAACCAGAAAAAAAATTATTACTTTTTCATGATAGAAATGTATCCGTAGGCAGCTAAGGTCGAAGAGGGTTAATCGGATAAAGTTAACATTAAAATGATACATAATATTGATTATTTGTCTATCCATCTAAAATATGTTGTGGCTCCGGGGGAATAGTAAATTTCAATAATCTTTTGCGACAAAATATATATCATATTTGATTCGCCAAAATTTGTAGTAACACTAAAGTCGAAACACCTAAAACACTGAGGGTTCATTCTTTGCATTTGCGTGTGGTTATAACCATATAGGTTTTTTGCCATACTCAGGAAGAACTTACCAGTGCTGAATTAGGCTGATTATTTTGATTTATATGGGTTTGAGTACTGCTTGAAAACAACTTACAATGAATTCTATAGCTTCATATGTATGTAGTTCTTACGCAGCTAATGAAAGAGTGCTCTTTGAAACAGAAATTCTTAATACCCATGTGATTAAAATGTTTAATTCACACTACTGGTGTTCTTTTTTTTTGTAATCTTTCTTTCCATTACGCTAATGATTCATGGCAGAATCACCTGAAGAATTTCTTGAGTCATTTTTATTTTTCCTATGATGGATGTAATTACCCTCAAAACCGTGTTGAAAATGCACTGCTGTGGTAAAAATGGTGATGTCTCATCAACAGAAATTTCTAGAACTCTCACATAGAACTGGCTTTGAAAATTGAAGCAATTACTTCCAAAAATTATGCTTTATATCCGACAGAGATATTTCTAATCATAAATGTTTCAGATCACCCACATTTATAGGACATAGCTGACACTCCTTTCGTATAAGAAATTGTGCTTCGTGATATTAAACATATATTGATGTACAAATTGAAGAGAACAGCGATACATATGGCAAAATTCACGACGATGCATGTGAATGATTTAGCTATTGCTTACAAATACAGAACACATCGTATCAAATTTGATATATCTACCGTATTTTCAAGCCGTTAGCATATAAACATCCATAGGGATGTTTGCACAAACATATGAATAATAAAACTAACATGTTTGACATAAATGATAAAAGGGTTTAACAGTACCTTGACTTGGGAAATTGATTTAATAAAAGTATTAATTTATTAACAATACATTAGACCCGACTTCTCCATGATATAAATATTCCCGTATGCTAAAAATATTTTCAATTGTGTGTGGATAATGCGCGTGTAATATAGCAGCGACGTGCTATTGACATGGTTTCAAATAAAAATTTAGGAAACCATGAGTCACAAAGGCATCTTTTGTTTTGAAGAGGGTTTTGTATTACAGAAGCATATACACTTTGATGTATATCGGACGGGTAAACAAGTTTTAAAGGTTGTTTCCTCAAGGAAAATATTGTAAATTTACTATTCATAAGTATTCACCAGAGTTTTTTTCCTTCTCCTTTAACAAGCGTCTTAGAGTTTCTACTGTATGTGATTATGAGTCCTAAGTATTTGTATTTATCGACGGGTTCCAGTTTATTCTTGCCAGTCGTGAATTCATCTCTTTTGTTTTGCTTGACAGTTTTTGACGTTTTGATTTCTTAGTGTTTAAAAGCACTCACTCTATGTATTAAACCTATCGTCAAACTTATGAAGCAGTGGATGTAAGTCATTTTTATTTTTTTTGCGATTAATTCATTTTTGTCATCCTGCAAAAGTGTTGAATGTTTTCAATATGTTATTCGTATATATTCTCGGCGTCACATGCATAACATATGTTGAGATTTGAATTAAAAATTGGTCAACAGGTAAATTGACACCTACCAATATTTAAAATGTGTTAAATACCTTGTTGATTCATATCACAAAACAGCTTCTCCGTAAAATGTGAATTGTTCAAATCCGATGATATTTTAAAACCAGATCACAATGTTTACATTGTCAAATCGGCCGTGATTTTAATTTCCAAGACGCTTTTCGATTATTGGTAGTTTGCCAAAAACAAAGATTTACCGCCTTATCTTGTGTCATTTATTCTTCTTAAGATCATCGTTCCTACTAAATTATTGTTTATTTTCAAATTCGTGAGAAATTACATTTTTGTCAACACAGAAATTAATACAATTATCAGTATTTTGTCAATGATCGGCACTTAGGAACAAAAATAGTGGGATAACAATTGAATTTCTCGTTAGGAATTATAAAATTCTTTTTGATTAATGTATTAATCGTTAGTACTGATAAACTGAGAAACGCATGACCAATAAAAAGAAAGACAACTCTCCCATAATAAAGGAGCGGCTGAAGAAAATTATGATTAAAACGAAAATGGGTTTGAACTGATGTCGAGTAAAATTTTCCGATCTCTGTCATATGTCAAATATAAACTCTGTAAATAAGGTTTACCTTAACGTATCGTGTAACGTAATTAATAACAGCAGTTTCTGCAAGATTTGTAATTTAAAGTAATAAGTTCAAAGGAAGTAGTAGGTTAGTAAGACACATATTACCTTTGTTTACTTTAGACTCTCGTAGTGTATTATATATATAAAAGGTACCAATGTTCCACCATGTCATTACATATAAAAATAGTAAAGGACATAAATAATCAAAGAATTAACTGTTTATATTTGGTGAATTGTCTCCCTTTAAGTATACCTTAAAATGTTGTTGAAATAATGGTCATCAATGATTAAACCGAAACGCATTTATTTGTCTAATTTCACAGACATTATAATTGACAGTTCGGTAAAAAGTCAAATACTTAAAATGGTCTAGCCAATTCTAGATAATTTATTGAGTCAACAATATGTTCCTGACAATTGATTAAAACAGTTATATAGATCCGTAGACTTTCTCAGGTTGACAAAACAACTTACTTGTTTCAGTTCTGTCTTATTTTGTTTGTTATTGTTGTATTGCTGTTTATGTTTAAGAGGTTTACAAACTAAGCGAAGATAAAATTTGGTGTAGGTGAATTTAAGGATTATTTGATGACAAGACACCTACATGTTTTATAAATATTAACACTGTATCCCACTTGATCATAGTATACGCTTAGGTTTATATCCAGATTGTATTTGATTCGTATTCATGTTTATGATTTTAACAAATATGACGGTTTAAATGAAAACGAAAATAACAATGAACTAATCGTTATCGTAACTATTTTAGAACCAGCCCATCTTGAAAATCGAGTTTTTCTCCGTTTCACTGAATGATGTGTCTTTTTTCTAAAGTAAATTAAGTACAGTTATAAAATAAATACAACAAAACAAAAAACTTAAATATTGAACATTTCTGCACAAGTGAAATAAAGAAAAACAAGTTATCCTCACAGGTAAACAAACAAGTTATCGCCACAGGTAAACAAACAAAGTATCGTCACAGGTAAACAAATGCTAAATTCATAGTATAAATAAATATATACTTCATTTTTATAAATTAAGCTGGCACATGAGAATACCACAAAAGTCAGAATATTGCCCTTTTATAGATAATTGTTCAGATATTTAAGGTAGAATGTCCAGGACACAATCAGGTACCAGATCCCACACTAACAGGTCCAAATCACAATCAGGTACCAGATCCCATACTAACAGGTCCAGGACACAATCAGGTACCAGATCCCACACTAACAGGTCCAGGACACCATCCGGTACCAGATCCCACACTTACAGGTCCAAGACACAATCAGGTACCAGATCCCACACTAACAGGTCCAAGACACAATCAGGTACCAGATCCCACACTAACAGGTCCAGGACACAATCAGGTACCAGATCCCACACTAACAGGTCCAAATCACAATCAGGTACCAGATCCCATACTAACAGGTCCAAGACACAATCAGGTACCAGATCCCACACTAACAGGTCCAGGACACCATCCGGTACCAGATCCCACACTTACAGGTCCAAGACACAATCAGGTACCAGATCCCACACTAACAGGTCCAAGACACAATCAGGTACCAGATCCCACACTAACAGGTCCAGGACACAATCAGGTACCAGATCCCACACTTACAGGTCCAAGACACAGTCAGGTACCAGATCCCACACTAACAGGTCAAGGACACAATCAGGTACTACATCCCACACTAACAGGTCCAGGTCCCACACTAACAGGTCCAGGACACAATCAGATGCCAGATCCCACACTGACAGGTCCAAGACACAGTCAGGTACCAGATCCCACACTAACAGGTCAGGGACACAATCAGGTACTACATCCCACACTAACAGGTCCAGGTTCCACACTAACAGGTCCAGGACACAATCAGATACCAGATCCCACACTAACAGGTCCAGGACACCATCAGGTACCAGATCCCATACTAACAAGTCCAGGACACAATCAGGTACCAGATCCCACACTAACAGGTCCAGGACACAATCAGGTACCAGATCCCACACTAACAGGTCCAGGACACAATCAGGTACCAGATCCCACACTAACAGGTCCAGGACACCATCAGGTACCAGATCCCACACTAACAGGTCCAGGACACAATCAGGTACCAGATCCCACACTAACAGATATAGAGAAAGAAACATTAGTATAAAAAAGTAATATTTTCAAAGCAAATCAACATATATTTTATAATGAAATAGTTAACTAAATACACACAGGTAAGATAAACTAATACACACAGGTAAGATAAACTTATACACACAGGTAATATAAACTAATACACACAGGTAAAGATAAACTAATACACACAGGTTAGATAAACTAATACACACAGGTAAAGATAAACTAATACACACAAGTAAGATAAACTAATACACACAGATAAGATAAAATAATACACACAGGTAAATATAAACTAATACACACAGGTAAGATAAACTAATACACACAGGTAAGATAAACTAATACACACAGGTAAGATAAAAGTTCTCTTCTGATTCCTTATTTATTTAAACTACCTTAAAACTTCATTGTAATTTAAAATTTACTTGTGACCATTAAGATTGGGGAGATAAAATCCCTTAGATATATATTATTGATTGTAGAAAAACTGTATCAAAATATTATGTATGATCATTATATAGTACATCAAAAAATAAATTGACAGGGTTACCGACTTTGCCTAAAATAGTTGCGTTGGACACAACTGATACATTAAGCTGACAAAAGTTTATGATATAGGCTACAAAGTGTTTGACGACCTCGACAATGTTTATTCAGAATTGTTGTTGCACCTTCCTCCTTACAATCAAGAATGCGTCCGTTCAAGGGAGAGGTCCAGAAATAGTAAATTAAATGATTGTGTCTGTGAATAATGTCATGAGGGCGTTCATGCAAAAACAGGACAGTAGGTGGCACATGACAAATTTTGTTTTCAAATATCTTCATTCATTTCATACCATAATGTTGGTTTTTGAATTTCTGTAACACTACAAGAGAATTTATTACATAGAAAGCACTAAAAAAAGGGAGATATCTCTTTATTTTGTGACAAATGTCATTTTCTGGACAATCTATTGTCAGAATACTATGGGATATACATATGATACAAACATCACATTGGAACAAAAAATAAATCAGTAGATAAAGTTTACCATGTGCCATCCATATCATAGGAACTGCCTGGTTTCTACATGGACAGTCTCTTCATTTCAAACTGATACTTTGTGTTTTCAAAACAAAATGCAAAAGTTTCAGTTGATAGAAAGAGTAAATAATGGAACCAAGACTCAAGTGGAAATCTGAAGAATATAAATCAAAGCTAGGGACTAAAGAGAGAAAACAGAAACACAATGAAGAGCATGGAATAACCAAGATAACATGTACCCACAAAAATGAGCAACTCGAACTCCACTTAAAACTGGGAGCATAGACTAGGTGCACCGGTAGAGTTGGTCCCCTGCTTTTGTAGAAACACCCCCAAGTTGCTCATTTAATGTCAAATCCGGGGTAGACGAAAGATGAATTGTTACTTTTATAAGAAGTAAAGGCATATTTTGGAATGCTGTTGAAATAATGGTCATTTAAATAAAATAAATAAACTAGAAACGCAATTATTTGTCCTCGTCTTATTTCACAGACAGTACAATTGATATATCGGTAAAGCGTCAAGTGTTTGGAGAGGTCTAGCCAATTCTCGATAATTTATGATGTCAACAATGTGTTCATGACAATTAATTTAAACAATTATGTAGACCTGTAGACTTGTTTGGATTGTCAGAATGGTACATTAATAAGTAAATTGTAATCTTTTATGGATTAGAGCAAGTGAAAGTGAACCTAAAACATATATTTCCAAAACAAGGACTCTTAATTTTATTTTTCTACTTTATTTATGGAACGTGCTTATAATGTTTTGGGAAGCTGAGAAAAACGAACGAAAATGATAACACAATCATTCGCTTATGGCTACGTCTTTTCATTTATATTTTTCAACAGACTCCTTGTTGGCCCCGTGCAGGTCCGGGTGTCAAAAGAATAGGCTTGCAGCAGCACTAAGTTTGTCGTAAAAGGCGACTAAGTAGTGCTCAGAAACCTAGCCGGGGCTAGGTGCTCAGCCCACAGAGCAACTGTGTTGTGTGCCCCAGGTAGTGGAATGGGGCACCCCTGGCGTGTTACATGCTGGGTTTGTCAGGCTATAATACGGAAAACCTGACCGCAAACCATAGTGGTGCACCGTGTTGGGAAAGATGCCACGTTCCTCGCACGTTAAAGAACCCTACTGTGGTATTTTCCCGGAGTAGGAACCATAGAGCTCCGCCACAGGAGGCTAAACTGCCCCACCCTACCCACCTCTCCCTATTTCCAGTGGCAATCAAAATTTGTCGACCCCATTGTCCTTGTGTCCCATCCCTTTTTCATTTCATCATCATTTCATGTTCATTTTATCAATTTCATGTTCATCGTCTGAATATAGCTGAAATATTGCGGCTCGGACGTTAAACCCCAACAATCAATTAATCAATAAATCAATCAACATTCCTCCTTTAGTGATTTACATAAGCTATGTTTGCTTCCTGTATCAAATTTGTCAAATTAAGCTGCATTTAAAAAAAATGACGGTGATTTTGGAAACATTAATATTGCACTTTCGATAACATAAGATGTCCAGGTTTATATAGTTGAAGTATGAAAACATTTTAATTTTTGTTGAATTTGTGTCACATAACATGCTACAAAATTAAGTTCTTTATGAACTAAATATATTAAAAAGAAACTATGAATTCCCGTTTCAACTCAAAAGTAAAAATACTTCAAATGCGCATACAAAATTTTATAATTGCAGGTTTGAAAGTCACCTTTATTGTAAAACTCATTGTGTTAACTCTCAAAAGAATGACGATCAAACGGTTTTGTCGGAAATCATTATAACTGTACGATGTTTAAAAATGTACGCTATTTTTCAAGATCAGATTTGTGAATTCATCATTCATTTATGTTGCTACTAGATTTAAGTCATCATTACAGAAGTTTTATGGTTGTCATCATAAACTTGTGGATCGTCATGGCGTATCCATCTGCACCATGAAAACTGATTTGGTTAAAGTGTCATGATTTTCGTTTTTTCTTTCGTCTACCATCGACTTGATTTTTTTATGAGCAACTCGGTGGGTATTTCTAGAAAAGCATAGGACGCTTACCCTACCGGTGCACCTGATCCATGCTCCCAGTTGTTTTGTGTAGTTGCCCATTTACTTTTGTTACTTTGTATGTATTATTTTGGTTATTTAATGTTCTTTGTTTTGTGTATCTGTTTTCCATGTCTATTTCAACATTTATCTTTTTTCTGATTCTCAATCATAAAAACTTGAATTTGGGCTGTCTAGAAAATGGATAAAGGGTATTAATGTGTACAAAGTTTTAAAGAAAAAGCCTATAGTCTTTGAATTACTGAACTCGAAAGGTGTACAGTTTCCTTTTGTCTTTTAGTATATCTCTTCAACAAATTTATTGGATAAAAACAATAACAGATGGTTTTAAGGTGTAACAATAATGAATTTGACAGTTTGACATGAAATAAACGAGTTATGTTACACAGAGATCATTGTGTTAAAGTGAGCACCTCAGACTTAATCAATAACTGTGAGTATTAACCAGGTAATAGGAATACCTTGGATAAGAGTCCTCGATTTTTTCAGAACCACCCAACGATTTGTCACATCAGGGTAAAGAGGAAGAGAAAAATTACAAACATGTTCAGCAAACCTTCTTTGGTGAAGATAAACACAACAGGATTGTAAAAATATAGTTTCATTTCAACCTTAAATGACTAATAGCAGATCACGATGTGACAAAGAAGTGAATGTCTGAATATGTTCTCACGATCATTGAGATATACAGTGTACAAACAAATAAAATATAATATATTTAAAAATAGACCTTCATTTTGTAGCAAAACTGAGGTTAAGGGAATAGGTAATGACTCTTAACATTCTTTCTATTGAACCATATTTAGAACTAAGCGTTTTAATATTTGAGTGTTAAAATAAAAGGTCATAATGCTGTTTAATTTGAATACTAACACTAACCTTGAATAAAGACTTTTGACAAATCTATGAGTTGTTGAACACACTTACAATACTAGGAAAAAACTCTGAATATGAACAATTGTAAGTAGATTTGGAAGGAGGTTGAAGAGCATTCCGTATCGTGTGCACCAATTTTTATATAGAGTAAACACAAGTATGGTTAAGAATATCTGGTTTGAAACCTTGGTCTTATTTGTGTAAGTATTTTCAGTATCTATTTAATCTGTATTCTACTGAGAGAATTACACAGGGCCTACAATAACAATGATAAAGAGATCAAAGAAATATTAAGGGAACCATGATTCGAAAATATAAGCCAAGGATAACTCCTAAGGGGGTTATATAAACAACCAGTAAAGAACATGGAATATAAAAATATAACACATAAAAAGAAAGAAAACAGCAGTAAATGAGAATTCCAGACTCCACTAAAAGCTGGGAACATCGACCATTTACACTGGTACAGTAAGTGTCTTCTGCTTTTCTAGAAACATCCATTAATCATTTTAATAAGAGCACCATGTAAAACAATTATAGCGAGCTTAGCAACTTGGTCGTCATTTGATTGACTGACCATTAATTGATCATGATTAACTTCCTTAAAAAGTAAATGATTTGGTTATCATTTGAGGCATTTCTGACAAAAGAATAGTCCAAAAATTGTTTATAGTCTTACGTAGACATATATATTTTGAAGTACCTTTTCATGTAACATTAGGATTTCTGTTCATTAATATTGGGTGACAATAAAAGTGCATTTGATTGTTTGTATGGAAATCTATAGGGATATTATTTACTATTGATAAATTTTGTTTTCTTTTTTGTCCTTTGTAAAATGAATAATACAAAAATTGAAATTCATTAATTTAATGTACTTTTGTGTGAACTTTAGTAATGATGTGCTTTGCGTGGTTTGGAAAAATGAATTTAGATTCGTTGCTGACAAAAGATTATCTTGACTAGCAATAAATTTTGTTAAGTTAATTCCATTGAAGTCTCAGTGAGCAAATATCGTTATTGTCTGAATATTGGTCGTCAACACTGACAGCACTTTTGCTGGCTTGAATATTTTTTTATTTAACAGTTAATAAAAGACATAAAGGAATATTTTATAATTTTTCCTTAAATAAGAAAAGAAGAAATCAATCAGAAATCAAATAAATGTTACCTTATGACAAAGTTGCAAAATAGATTTTTATGCAGATATAACGAAAACAATAATACCAGACACGGTATTTCTATAAAAAGGGTATTATACACTTATAATGAAATTTTAATTCCATAAAGGTTTTCCTAAAAACTCTGGTCGATAAAGTAATAATTCAGTCATATAAACAATCCTTTAACTTAGTTGCTTTATGATATAGGTTTTGTCCATTATTGAAGACCAAGTGGAGTCCTGTAGAAGTTAAATAGTACTTTGCTTCGCATTTGATGGATAACTATTCCATTGGCAATCAACCACATCTACTATTTCTATAATAAAATGCAAATAAATCTTTTTCAAAATTCTTTTAAACTTGATAAAAGAAGATAAGCATTCAGAAGATAGAATAAATGCTTTGCGGATTTTACCTTGATAGTGCAATTTTTAAATGGTCTTTCTTTTTACTTTCTCTTTTTAATATTGCATAGAGTTAGTCATCTTGGTAATTTCCTTGTAAACCTTGATTGAATTAATGTCAATTAAAAGAATAATCCATGGAACATGGAAAACAGACACACAACAAAGAACATAAAATAACCAAATTATTATGTACAAAGCAATAAAAGTTGATGAGCAGTTAATGAACAACTCGGACTCCACTAAAAACTGGGAAAATTGACCAGGTGCACCTGTTGGGTAAGCTTTGTCTGCTTTTCGAGAAAAACCTCCAGAGTGAATAATAAAAATTCAAGTCCGGGGTAGACGAAAGAGGACATGTAAACCATGACGCATTGAACAAATCTGTTTTATGGTGCTAATGGACACAACCAAACGATCCACGAGTTCATGATTACGACCATAAAAATTATGTAGTGATTATCTCAATCTTGTAGCAAAATAACCCTGTTCCAGAATTCAATTGTAAGAAGTCTAGCGCGATAAAAAAGTTTGCACAGTTACATAAAGCTCATGCATAACGTATGTGATTTGATATGAAAACACCTTATGCAGGTGCTGAAGGAATGTTGCCACAGATAACAGGAAAGAAGACAATACGGAATGAATAGTCATCGTGTTTGTCATATAGTTTGGTCAATAGTTTTTCTTAACTGTCGATCTCTACGTGATAAACATTGATCAGATAAGAAAGCGGTTTGGCATGTTTGCAGCATTTATATTGCAATCGTTCTATTTGAGCAACCAAAAGGTGTTGACTGTATATTTATTGGTGATATACGTTCATTGACAGTATATAACATTTAGGCCCCGCCTACTTTCCTACCATTGCATTAACTATCTGTTTATAATAGCGTCACTATCGGCGCACAAGTAGGGAAGAAATGTAAAAAAACACATATTGTATAAACATATAACATGATTAAAAAATGAGAAGGATTGCAGTATAAAGAAATAACTGTATATTGACTAGAAATAAAAAAAAAAAACGATATACGAATTCGCACGAATCGAGAAAAAAAATGCTCGGCGAGGATTATAGAGGTTACATTATCTAAATTCTTCCAACACAAATAGATGTATTTTTAAACTGAATTCATGATCAAATATCTTTTTTTACAAAACTTCTGTTTTCGAAATTAACCCTTACGAAAACAATGATAAATGAATCGTAACCGTGACAAATTATAACTCATTGAGATTAACATGATTTGATATATCAAACAAGATTTGAAACAAATATGTGGTGTAAGAAAATGTTTAATGTAAAGAAATGTTTTATTGATTTGGATCAAGGGAAATATGTAGCAAATCTTCTGTGATTTTTGTTTTTGAAAATTCCATTCTGTAGTGTAGGATGATAAACAAATAATACGAAAATACTAAGGAAAGGAGAAGTGCGGACGGAAGGACGCTAACACTATATACCCCCACTTTGCAAGTGGGGATATAATATAAAAGTATTTTAAGGACAAATATCTAAAAAATATATGTAGCATATTGATCAAATAAGGTGGGTATCCTTAACTTACTGTGTACATGTGTATGGATTTGCTTTGGCTAACAGTTAACACACAACATGTAATAGACTGAATATTACATGTCAAAACCTGTATCGCATGCTGTATCAACCCGAGACTCCTATATCATCCCGAAGACCACCAGCAAATCCATACATACATACAAATGGGTGTGATACAAGGTATACAATGAAGGTCTAGGGATGTGATATAGGGTATGCGATATGGGTCTAGAGGTGTGATATAGGGTATGCGATTTAGGGTAGACAATATAGGGTTTGAACAAACACTTACAATGCATATACAAACAAGTTATATTTTAATCTTAATGTATGATATAACCATATGACAGGAAACGTGATGCATAATAATACAGTTATATGCTATATTTCATTAAGAAAGACAATATCAGACTGACTGAGTATCAAATCATCCTTTCAGTTAGTGCTTAGATTTGAGGATTCATTAAATCATTATATATGATTAAAATTGTCTTTAAAAGTGGACGTCTATTAGTAAAACCAGTCGGTATACCATTTCCAATTTTCCGGTTTTTATCATGATATTACCATAGTTTTATATTAACTTTCCTTTCGACTATTCTTTTTGAATACGACCTAGAGATAATCAGTTTGGTAATTTTCTTCAAACCATTTATTTAGAAAAGAAGTTAAAACTTTCCACTTCCAAAACCTTTAACAAACTTGAGCACATTTTTTTCTCAACTGATATTATGGAATGGATCATAAGTTGGAAAATTGGGAAAACGGATTTTGACTGTTATTCCGTTTTGCGTGATGAATATCTATCATTCTTTATAAGCCAGTCTAGGGAATCGTCCTTGGTGTCAATACAGAAAAAAAACAATGTTAATAAAAATATGTTATTAGGTTTTTTTTGATAAATATTTACCCACTGGCAGTTGATAATAAATTGGGTCAAAGGAAACAATCTCACAGAGGTTGACAACATTCATACTTTCAGTAATACTGTACATTCGATTTTACTTTTTATTTACTAGATTTACTAATTTTGAAATATTTTCGGTATGCAATTATTTGGTTTTTTTTTATTTATTTTTTATGTCAATGAATTAAAAATGGATAAGAACGCCAAGGTAGAAAACCCATTAATGACGCATCTACAGACTTTTACTGAAATTCGTTTTTACATGTATTTCTCTAATAAATTCGTACATTTATGTATAAGTACTTATAATATTGTTTGTCTGTTCAGTTACAAATTAAGCAGGTTTAATTGTTTTGCTTGTCTCTTTATATTCTTCATTAAAATAAGGACGACCTTGAAATGTTAGTTTGTGCTTAAGGAGATTTTGTTAACGTGACGTTCGATTCCAGACTAGAATGTGTAACTCAATAAATACTAGTTCTGTATGAAATTGCCAACCATGTTTATTGAAACCGGTTTTAAAAATATATCTAGCTTATAGGATATAAGGCTAATTATGTATCCGGACTGTGATTCTGGGTCAATGACATAAAGAACTAAATGAACATCATTGTCATGAGAAATTTTTATGTCATATATTTTGGTTTTATTTACCATTTGTTATATTAAATACGATGTTTGTGTGATGTGTTGAATGCAGTTTGTTTAGTAATGAATATTTCCGTAATTCAGCTTCAACTAATATCAGCAAACATGAAATATCATCACCATTTTTTTTGTAGTTGCATTATGAAGGGTAATAACATAATTACAAAACTGATAAAATCTAGACAGTAGTAAAAAAAAAAGTCAAGAGAAAAACCCGTTTAACAAATGGCAATATCAGGATGAAAATTAGAAATCTGGAACCAACCGCAATGGTCTTGACGTATTTCCTAATTGAATAAAATGCTACAGTTTATACGCTTCAATACGATTTTTGCATTTTTTTCATATAAATATAATATATAAGCGCTAAGCTGTACATTTTGTACATAACATTTCGTTTGTTTTTGGAAAAAAAAATCATTGCTTTTATTTTGTTCAAAAAAGCTGTAGAAGTTCCTTATTTATATATGTTTTGAAATGTTATTATTGAAATTAAACAGACTACAATATACCGATTCATTCTTTAATTATGGGTATGACCTACCCTTTTCGTACTGACTTCATGTAAAACAAGAAAAAATAAGTACAAGATTGTGTTTTTTATGGTCTATTAATCTCACACGGCACAAAATGTTAAGTGCAGTTATGATGATTTTTTGCCATTATTTAGATTAGTGTTTAGTCGAAATGATAAATGTTAGACCCGGTTTTATTGTGTTGAATGTAAAAGCAAATTAGACAATATCATAAAATCCCTCGGCATTGATGAATAACCATTTTTGTAAATGGTAAAATTTTGAATTGTTGATAATTAAATGAAAAGTTTGATCTTGAATCAAATAATGTTTTTTGTGTCCAATACATAAAATGAAATGTTACACAATGTTGACCTTTTTATTCCATATATAACATACTATACTAATCTAGCAAATAAATAAAAAAATAAATAAAAGAATTCTTTTATTTTTTTTTACACAAATTTGTTTTGAACATTTTAAATGAAGTATATAACATTCACGAAAATACTTTTTGTTGGCGTCTTAGAAAAAAAGAGTAATCAAGGGAACCACAATTCTTGTGGAAATCAAACGAATGTTATCCAGGACAAAGACCAAACATGGAATACAGACAAACACAACAAAAAACATAAAGGAACTTAAATAATACATACAAAGTACATATTAACAAAAATCAATGAGTAATTCTAGCTCCACTTAAACTAACAGGGAGCATGGAACAGGTGCACCGATAGGTGAAAAAGTATAAAGCGAAATTATGCCTAAAAGGGTGCAAACACAGATCGAGGGAGGGAAGGTAAAATGAGTTTTATTGAGCTAAAATTATTAATTAATAATATCAGCATAAAACTATATCATTTGTAGACACTAATGTAATAAATATGCAGATTTGTGAACTTGCTCCTTCAATTTGCAATTTTAAATTCCGGTAAATCCTCATTCAACTTCCCCTTCATCTTTGGCAATATCCCTTCAGCATCTGCCTTTTAAGTTTTCATATTAAAACATATACGTTATGTCCGCATTTGTCAAAACTACGAAGACTTTTTGTACCGTGCTAGACTTCTTACAAATAGACTTCTAAAAACAGAGTTATGCTGCTACAAGATTAATGTCATCACCACAGAAGTATTATGGTGGTCATCGTGAACTCTTTGATCGTTATGAAGTATCAGTAGCATTCGTGCTCGGAGTAATTCTGTAGCGATTGAAAAATCTATACAGTTTCATGGTTTCATACAAACTAATGTAGAACTTTATAACAGGTGTAAATAACAGAGGTCTGACAAATTTAAGACAGATAGCCATTAATGTAATTACGATTTGCAACGGTTTTGCAGAAAGTAAAAAAATCTAACAATGAACTTTATTTCAAACTATACCATAGAAGAAGATCTACAAACATAATCAAAATTGGAATGAAAATATAATTATTTCATCAAACAAAAAAACTAAAACTCTAGCATAATGAAGTTTCACAAACAAAACCGGAAGTGACATCAGGGTGGGTAAACATGTCTCGATATTCAATCGTTCCACAAACATGTATCTTCCCAATAATGTTATGTACGAATGATGATTTTGGTTTCAGCGGATACATAATGTGCCATTTCTGAAAGAGTCGTAGACACTGATTTATTATTTCACTCATATTTACGAAATCCCGTCAGTCAGTATTAATCTTCTGCGTGTTATCTATATGTAGCCAGAAAACTGCTGTCGCATTATGCATGAACCAATTTTATACTCGTCGACCTGATATTCATGCTTGTTGAACTAGAATAGTCTCGTGGGAAACACTAAATCTTCATTGACGTCTTTATTGTAATGAAATGGAGTAATAATGAAACCGATTTTCAGCTAAATTACCATGATTTTTATCACTTCATTTAATCAAATTAAACAGAACTGGCGCAAATTGAATGTAAAAGTCATGTTAAGCAGACGAATTAATTACTTCTTGTATTGTTTTATGAATGAAATACACTAGATGCATGATGAAACTTTCTATAATTACAGTAAACAATGTGCCCACAATATAGTTGAATAAGTTACAAGGTTCATTCTATTCATGAAATGTCTTTTAAATAAATATAAGTCAACAAATGAAAAATCTAGAAATTCAAAATAATTACTTCACAAATTCACTATCTATATTCAAATAGTTGTCTTTATATAATATTTAAGGGTTTTTCTTGTATGGACGGATAAGAAAGTCTACTCCTCCACCCAAAGCATACGCATATCTACGTATACTGCGCCTCTGGAGATGGTTCTAGGAAAAGTTACTTTCATTGAATCTCCAGAGAATATTGGGGAATTTCATGTATCAATCACATGTAATGATGAACTGATGACACAAATTGTAAGTTTAATAATTAAAATGGCTTATGCTTCAACTTACTAAACTAATGGTAGACATGAAATTGAGAACTAAAAAAAAATAAAAACAAAAACAAAAACAGAATTGTAAAATGTCCGCAGATCAATGTAAGATTTAGATGAATATTCAGAAAAAAACACCAAATAAATAAAAAAATCTATACTCTTGTAGAATTTTACTTGCATTTAATGTGACGAGTGCCACTGTCGAAGCAAGAGCTACTTACCTTTTTGGTGAGCCTTGTATCAGTCCTTTAGATTTTTGTATGATGTCTTATTTCCTTATCGTTTGTTTTTGTTTTAAATTTTTACTGATCGTCTCTTTTTCTTTTTTTATTTTCATATCACATAGTGTATTTAAAAGTCTATATATCATGGTATTTTCACGTTTCTGTACTTTTGCCAATTCAAAGCACTGCATATAAATGTTTAAGTCGTTACTTGGTATGACATAAAAATTAAGGAACCAATTTTCGTGAGTAATAACATTTGTGTTTTTTTTTTTTTTTGTTATATTCAACCACGAGCAAAAATAGTTTCTGATAATATCTTTAAAAAATTATAATCCTAACGCTTATATTAATCATGAGAATCAGCCTCACCGTATCATACTTTTCCTTTGCTTTTTCATCTACTCCGGTAGTGACATTTTATGTGCAAGTCGTTTGGTGTTTTTAGAACAGCAGAAGACGTTCACCCTACCAGTGGTCAGTGATGCCAATTTTTATTGGAGTCGGATTGTTTATTTGATTTCATTTCTTTGTACGTGGTAATTTTGTTATTGTATTTTTTTCTATTGTCTGTGTCTATTTTTCTACCCCGGACTTGACTTTTTATGAGCAACTCGGCGGGCGTTTCTAGAAAAGCGGAGGACGCTTACCCTAGCGGTGCACCTGGTCCATGCTCCCAGTTTTTAGTTGAGTCCGAGTTGCTCATTTGCTTTTGTTACTTTGTATGTATGATAACTCTTTCCTGTTTGTTGCAATCCTTGTGTGATATTCCTTTGATTACTGTTCAAATTCTAATTTCATTGATTGTTTTGTACGGAAAAGCATATTTAAGAATTTAAGTAAGAGTAATCAAGGGAACCAAAGTTATAGTGGTAATCAAAAGAATATGATCCAGGGACAAAGACCAGACATGGAAAACAGACATACACAACATAGAACATAAAGTAACTAAAATCATACATACAAAGTAGCAAAGGAAAATGAGCAACTCGGACTCCAGGTAAGAACGCGAATTTCCAAGAGCATTAACCGGACTAAAATACGAAAACAGGGAGCAAGACAAAGAAATCAGGCACATACAACATAGAGAATGAAATAACCAAAAGAAAAAGTACGAAGAAACAAAAGTAAATGAACAATTCGGACTCCACTAAAAAGCTGGGAGCATTAAACACGTAAATCAAGAGGGCAAGCGTCTTTTGCTTTTCGTGAAAAGTCGCCGAGTTGCTCATAAAATGTCAAGTACGGGGTAGGCGTAAGAGAAAAGGAAAAATATAACACGGTGATATGTTCGATACTCGTGGTGCAGATGGATACATCGTTAAAATACACAAATTCATGATAACCACTGTAAGCTTTAGTAGTGATAAATTCAATCTTGTAGCAACATAACCCTGTTCCAGAAGCCTAATTGTAAGAAGTCTAGCGCGATACAAATGTGTGTGTAGTTACGGCAAGCTCACGCATAACGTATGGGCTGTGATATGGAAGGTGCTGAAGATAAAAAAAAGTTAACAATATGGAATTAGAAGTCATCGCATTTGTCGTTTAGTTTTGTCAATATTTTTTACCATCGGTCTCTAAATGTTCATACGAATGAGTATGTCTAACGACAATGGAAAGTGACATATGCATATTAAAACTATTGATTGAGCGACATGTGAATATATTACAGACATATGATAATGAAATGTACTTCCCAGATAAATAGACACCGGTATCAAATTGATTATACATTATACTGCAGTTGCATTTTTGGGTGAAACCTATCGTTGATTATACAAATACTGAATATGCTATCCCGATTCTAGGTATCATTCCTCTATCGTTTTTATTTCATGTTAATTCACATGAAACCATAAAGAACACGTGTTGGTATTAATATGTATATTTCATTTTACCTGAATGATGTACTTATTAACAAAACATATTTTTATTTGCTTGTTGTCTTCGATTGAATAATTGACTTTTCTTATTAAAGCCCTTGTAAATGATTTACTCGTTAAACCTTTATAGTTAGATACGATTTAAATAAAAACCTAAAACTGTTCTTTCTGTTTAAAACAACTTTAATGTCTGTAGTACCAATCTGAGAATATTCTCCTGTAGTCATTCCTTAAATAATGAAAATAAAGTACAATTCGTTAGCTAATAATGCTATTTTTACATAAATAATAACTAATTAAATACAACAGACAAGTAAAAACATTCAAAACTTCTGTTAATTATATTTTAAATGAAACGTAATCAAATTGAAAAACATCATTATTTGTTTCTACTCAAATTTCATTCGTAAAAATATGCTTGTTCAGTGGGAGAGAATTGTCAATAATCAAAACACTGACTTTAATGAAGGCGGCTTAGTGGGTCTTAACTCGATAGAGTGTCAAGTCGATAGTTTCATATGTCCCTTAAGTTCATTCTTAGAATCTGTACAGGGTTGTGTCGTCGTGAAGGAATTGTTAATTTAGAAAATATTGTATTTAATACCGTTTGCTTAGTAGGACTTCCCATGATAGATTATACTAAGCTTAAATACGACTTGTTTTTACAAATCAATAGTTTAAGTTCGTTGATTCTATCCAAAGAATGTTTCTGTGTCGTTAGTTGCATGAGGAGCTTATCTCGCCACATCTTTTAAACTTTAGGATTTAGCAGCAGGAGAAGATGTTGTATAATTACTCGGAATTTAATTTTGAATGTGAAATAATTTGTGTTCTTTACCAGAACTGATTGACAATTTGGCAAGCATATTGATTAACCAAAATGAAAGCTATGTGTAAATCATTCCGTCTAATGACGCAACGTACTTTAAATAATGATAACTGTTTATACTGATGTGCATAACAAATATATTGAATAACCACTGACTAAAGGTACATCAACAAAGAACGTTGTATAGTAAATGAAGATAACTCTTACCATATAATGAATGACAGCATTACAACAGGTGTCTCTAACATAAGCTCCAGTTACTACTCAGCAGAAAGTATGATGGCTAATGTGATTATTTTCATGGAAGCAGGAACAAGCGTTTTACTTGTTTTTGGAAACGGATTTACCATTGCTCTGGTCCAAAAACGGAAACTGCTTGGACGTTCTACAAATGTTTTTGTATTTTCAATAGCAGTCGCCGACTTTCTGAATGGTGCAATATCTATACCATCCCATATCTTATCAATCACATACAAAGGGGAATTATCTATCTACATGTGTAAGTGCTATACTTTTGTGTCTTATTTGTCAAAAACTGTAGTGCCTTATACTGTTGTGTTCATGTCTATGGAGAAAGCAATGCGTATTCTCTGTCCTACAAAAGAGATAGTTACCGTTGCAAGATGTATGTTTTGTACTAGTCTTTTGTGGTTCTTTGCCGCATCTTTTAATATTTGGTGTGTAGTTTTGTTTACCACTGAGAGTCACAAACGGAGGAAAGAGATCGGCGAGTTTGAAACAACTTCATTGAGCAGATGTGTTTTAGACGAGAGATTTGATTATCTTCATTTTCCATTTCTATACATCGACTTGATAGTGCTGTGTATTATTCCGTTATTGTTGACAGTAATTATATTTCTTATCTTGGTACGGAACTATTTTACAGTATTGAAAGAACGAATTCTAACTTACTTTTTTGTCATTAAGCTTCTTATCGCCTTGTTCAGCGTTATAGTAATATGCCACGTACCATTAGAGGTAATGATAGTATTGGACAGGATATACTCAGACAAATCTACGCTTTGGCCTTTGATTGTAAACTGCTGTATCACGATATCTTTTACACGGGGGATATGGAACTTATTAATTTACGGCTATTTTAAACACTATGTTTGCAGGAAACGACACTTAGCTAGTATTCGGGCTAGTAACAATATTAATAGGAATGTCTTCCGACCAAATTCATTACGACAGCGCCATTCGAGGAGAAGAAATGTGATTTGATAAAATTTCTATTAGCCTCTAAGTCATTTGAATGCTTTAAGGTAAAATGTTTTGTAATTAAATCAATTTTGTCTCAGTGAATTTTTTAATGGAAGCGATGTCTACTTTATTTGATTATAACAATGCAATGGTTTATACATATGTAAAAACAATGCTTATAATTTCTAGCCTCACTTTTATTCAAACATTATTATTATTATTATTATTATGCAACCTTTTTTAAGCACGCATTGACACAAAATAAATAAAATATCAACAAGTTCTTATCGTATAAGTCGTTTACCAAAGACATACATTTCTATTTAACATAGTGTTAACAAGAAAGAAAATAGAAATGGAGATTTTCAATGTAGGTAACACTTTAAATAATATGATCATGCAGCAAAAGAAATTCTAATGTATATTTTAGGCTATTCTTTAGAATGGAGATTACGAAGCTGTATGCAACAATGAAATGAAACATTTTGACATTTTTTGTGTATAAAAGTTATGGTCGTATTAATTTTCTTTTCCTGAATATGGAGCTTTACTGTATGTTTTCCTCCTCCGATTAGTTATGTCTGTTGCTTACAAATATAAAATCAAAACCTTGCACATATACTCAAATGTCAATATATGTTTCTTTTCTATACACTATTTGAAAAATATGATATGCGTCAATGATAAATATATAATCTTATTAATTTAAAACACATCATTTAACGCATAGTGTGTCTTTCCTCTATCATTTCTCTACCGTTCTATTATTTCGTGAATAAAAACACTTGTTATAAAAAAAAATATCTGTAAGCTCAAATAAGGAAATCTCAGATGGTATAGATAAAGCAAATAACATATTTCCCTGCTCAAGTTGTTTATATAAAGAATTCGTTCGATGGAAAATAATGTTTTATATTTTTCAATAGATTTAAAACAAATTTCACTTCTTTGTTATACTTTGTACATAGCTAATGACACACTGTAAACACTGAAATTCGTTTTATTATCTGCTTTGTGTCTGTTAAATAGGATGTTAGTTTCAAAATCAATAGCCAATTCACATAAACAGTAAGATAAAAATATAAGAGCGTGTGAACCATGTTGGTATGGTAATCGTGTCTAAATATGTTTCCTTGACATGATTCGGTAATATTAAGCCAGGATAATTATGAAGCATAACCTTGCTTGTTTTCAATCCGCAAACATGTATCTTTTATAAAACAAGACCACAGTATTTTTTTTAAATAAGTATGATGTTGAAAACTAAGCAATCATTTTCTATTGATATACAATTCGCAACTACCCAATGCAAACATCTAAAACAAAGAAAAAAAGAAAACAATTAAAAAACCAATACCAAATATTTTTCGAAACAGTTCAGACGTCTCAAAATATCCTGTATTGTGAAAATTGGATGGAAATTAAAGAAAAATAGTTTCTATGCAATTGCATTCAATTAAATGAAATTGTTTTAAATCTGCTGTGTATCATCAAGCAAACAAATAGTTCACAAATTGATATATTGAGAATTGTAGGTGGAGAATCAGGTGATTTCTTCAAATTAAATTATTTCATGTTTACCATAAACATAAATAAATATAAATTATTTTAACCATTCCAGCAGCATTGCTAGTGATGAAATGTATATTCCTCCAATTAGCCAAAGCACTGGATCCGAGTTGCTCATTTACTTTTGTTACTTTGTATGTACGATTTTAGTTGCTTTGTGTTCTTTGTTGTGTGTGTCTGTTTTCCATGTCTGGTCTTTGTCCCTGGATTACGTTCTTTTGATTACCGCTATAACCTTGGTTCCCTTGATTACTCTTTAACCAATCCTTAATCCGTCTCTGTTACATAGTTCAAATCAGATGAAAACAATGATCGTGGTCTTTTTCTATCTTATCTAGATATACAACCTGAATAACATTTTTGAACTAATATAACATTTTCTCATCGCATAGTTTTAACTTATTTTTATTTCCAAATATTTTGTAATTCTCACTAGATCAATGGACCTAAGAAGCATCAAATCGTTAATTTAAAATGGATAAGCACATTCTATTACGTTTTTGAGTGCATTGGGTTTTTTTGGGGGGAGACGGAGTAGCAGTCTTAATTTTCTTTTTTGTTTTGATATTTCTTTTAACAATGATATTGATCACAATGCCGTTCATTTATCAACAGGTAAATACGTGTATGGCAATATCCATATCCTGCAAAGCTTTCACAAAGGGGGTTTGATGAATGGGCACCAATACGTATCAAACCAGTGGGTTTGTTTTATTGTGATTAAATTTAATCATTAGATTTATCCTACATTTTGTCTCTAATCACATTGGTATGGCATGTCTGTGACACGCTTAAAAGAACTTGTTTTGTAAAAACCACCCTAACTCAACACACATAAGTGAATTATCGCTATTGTGTTTAAAATCCCTTTGATCTTGTTATACGATAAAGTTCAATTCAACGCCAGTCGAGTGAGAATGAAAATTATCGCTAGTTTCTATTTTAAGCAACAGCGTAGGAATATTTGACGACCTGAATAACCATATGTTTGTTTACTGCGTATGAAATAATGGCTAAGTTTTGGCAATATTTTCTAGTCTACAATGGAAAATGATTAAATACAGTAACTCACCCGATTAGAATGAATAAATCCCAAAATTATTTAACAGATTTTAAACGCGATCGTCATAGTTAACCGATTTTTTTTTCAAAAAAATGTGTATCACAGCTGCACAACACACGAGACGTCATGTAGCACGTTGCTGAAAAATAGTCCCGAAAGGAAATTTTGCAGTGCTTGTAAAACTTACATATTTAGGTGACGAAAACTGAAAATAAAAGAAACTAATACCTTACAATTCAGCAAATAGCGATTAACAGATTATTAAATATTTTATTCAACTCGTGTGAGTTTCTCATTCTCATTTTTGTAGTGCCCCGTGCAGGTCCGGATGTTAAAAGAATAGGCCTGCAGCAGCGCTGAGCTTGTCGTATAAGGCGACTAAATAGTGCTCAGAAACATAGCCGGGGGCTAGGCGCTCTGCCCACAGAGCAACTGGTGGTGGAATGGGGTACCCCTGGTGTGTTACATGCTGGGGTTGTCAGGCTATAATACGGAAAACCTGACCGCAAACCATAGTGGTGCACTATGTTGGGAAAGATGCCACGTTCCTCACACTTTAAAGAACCCTGCTGTGGTATTCGATAGGAGTAGGAACCTTTGCGCTCCGCCACTGGAGGCTTAATTGCCCGACCTTACCCATCCCCCCTTTTCCGGTAGCAATCAAAATTTGTCGACCCTATTGTCCTTGTGACCCATCCTTTTTTTGTCATTTCATATTCATCGTCTGAATATAGCTGAAATATTGCTGCTCGGACGTTAAACCCCAACAAACAACAAACAAACAAACAAAAACTCATTTTTGTAGTGATTGTTCTTGTTGCTTTTTGTATATGACGATACAATTAGATTATTTAATATTTTTTTCCAACGAGAGGGAGTTTCTGATGCTGATCTCGTCGAGTGGCTTATAAATATTTTTTTCCTTCTCCTGTACACTCTATAGACCATCGTTTTATTAGCGACAATATCGTTTTACCATGGAGATAGTGATAACGTGATTATAAAATTAATACAATCCACCCATGTCAAGGTATAAAGAACTCTTCTACCGATACACCTGGTTCATGCTCCTTTTTTTAGTAAAGTACCGGTTGCTCATTTATTCTTCTTTTGTTGTATGTTTTTTTTTAGTTATTTTATGCTCCTTGTTGTGTTTGTCTAGTTTTCCTGCCTGGAGTATATTCTATTGATTATCATTCGAGTCCTGATTTTTTCCCTTACAGAAAATGAGCAAGAGATACAACTTAAATCCAGAATGTATGCAACATGTTGCAATGGTATATAAGATAACAAAACAAGATAAATAAATGTGTCGACATTTTCATAAGATTTCACCCAATTTATTTCTTAATTATACATATCATGGCGCTGATATGGCAAACTGCTTTCGAACTCTCGTCAATAAACTTTGATTAACTATTCCCTAGTTACAAGCATCTGAATATATAAAAGGAAATTGTCATTAAGCTGTACTTATTTAACAAATGATTATTTAAACTTTAATGATGAAACAGAATGATTTGAATCGCAAATAATATACGGCCCAATATATTGTAAACAAAGACAAAATCACATGGCTGAAAACACAAGTCTTGTTACGTAATTTTCAATATTTTTGAATAATGGTGATTTGTAATGTAAAATGCCATCAGTTACCAAGGGAGTTGCCACTAATTTTAATTTTAATCCAACTTACATCCGATTTGTAAAACTTGTTTTTGTGTACCAGTACAATTATGTAGGAGTTTAAATAACGATAAGGCCTTCTGGGGAGAAGATGTGAAAGGTGCAAGTTTCACGTACCCGAAATTTTATCAAATACCTCGACGCTTTTACACTGGTAGAATGAACTATTTTTCAGTTTCACAAACTTCCAACAATACCCAGGAAGTTATATTTTTCTAACTAAAGAAAAATATTTCAAGATAGAATGTAATGGAATTCGTCACCGATGTCACTCGAGTCGCAAAGTTGACAGAGCTTCTCGTTCCTAGGAACGCATTGCCACCTTCCTGTTTCGATTGGCAAACGGTGACTACCGCATCTAAATTTGCATAGAGTAAATAACAAATTGTCTGGTAATAATTTAAGATATTTTTCAAATTTGTCAAAATTAGCACTTTGTGTGGTAAGGTGCTTTTATTTAGTATCAGTCCCAAGAGTTAAGTTGGGATTCAACAGATTTTTTATAGTACGTATTATTGTTGTATTTCCCAACACTGTCCTAGGTAAGGGGGTGAGCGCTCACAAACATGGTTAACCTTGTCACATACTGCATAGGTGCCTTTTCCAATTATTGTTATTCGTTTTACGTTTTTGTTTTGTAAATTAGTTTGATTTTCGTTATTTATGAATAGCTTCACTTCATTTATTTAGAAGCCTGTTAAAGCTTGCTTTTTGATATGGGTTTTGCCCATCAATGAAGACCTTGTGGTCACCAGTAGAAGTTGAATAGTTCATTGCTTGGCTTTTGGTATGTGACTGTCTTATTGTCAATCATACCACGTCTCTTTTTTATATTTCATTTAGATAACTAATATTCTACCTCATCACACACTGGTTTGGACATATTGATGTGTATAAATGTTTTTTATACTGAAAAACCACTATGATTATTTTTCTTCTCCAACGCAGATTTTTGCTGTTATTTTTTTTTTCACAAAAGTTAATTATACCTTTTATACTTTACAAAATCAAATTAAATTTGCGTTGCTGTTGTGAAAAATTTGAAATTGTTGAAATTCGGAATATGTGAATTAAAAGTAAATGTGCAATATTTTATTGGTTATATATCTCAATTTGTGAACAATCTTTATACATGGAAAGCATTACCAATAGCTAAAACAAGAAAATATATTTAATAATTCATGATTCGAATATAAAAACAACTATACTTAATATCTATTAAACTACATGTTTATATAAACGTTATAAGTATTACACTTCGTGTTTAATGACTGTCATTACTTCATTTTTCTTCGAAACCGTCATCAAGATTTTGGCATCATTTTTCATTTGGTTCCAATGCAATAACATTCAAATTCTTTTAAATCTTCAAATTTGAAAATATAAGGTGAATATTTAATGTTTAATAATGTATAATAATGTTTGAGTTATAACCTTGGTTCCCTGATTACTCTTTATGTTAATATGTCGAAAAGTTCGAACTGTATTTGTTGTTAGTTGAATTTCAGTGCATGCAGTTTTCAAACTAAATACAGCAATTTGATACTTATTACTTTATATTATCCTGCTAGTTTCTTAACTGCATGATGTTATTTGATGGTTGTCGAGAGGTATATGTCAACAAGACTTGATACTATAATGTACGGTTGAAAACATTTTATGACATTATAAGCAAATATTGAAAACCAAGATTCGGGTGGTAATCAAAAGAATAAATTAAAGCGAAAAAAGACACACATGCGAAGAATATGAAATAACAAAAGTAACACATACAAATAAAAAGGTAAATGAGCAACCGGCACACCATTACAAACTAGGAGAATAGACCAGGTGCTTCGATAAAGTAAGCATCCTCTGGTTTTCTAGAAACGAAACACACATAAAGTTGTTCATAACATGTTACTCATGGGGTAGTCGAAAGAGAAAGCTATGACATAGTGAACAAATTGGTTCTCATTGTGCAGATAGATACTGCGAATTCTTTTTAAATTTAATATCAAAATTTCTCGACCCTATTATCTTTGTGTCCCATCCCATTTTTCATTTCATCATCATTTTATGTTCATTTTATCATCCATTTCATGTTCATCGTCTGAATATAGCTAAACTATTGCTGCTCTGACATTAAAATCCAACAATCATTCAATCATTAATTTAATATCAGGTATATTCATACATTGTTATTCCATATATCTTGACCTACACTTTGAAATCCATGGTAAAGAAAAACTATTGACCAAACTATACGACAATGCGATGACTTTTCATTCCGTATTGTCAACTTTCCTTTCATCTGTGGCAACATTCCTTCAGCACCTGCGAATGGATTTTTCATATCACATCTCTTACGTTATGTCAGAGCTTGCCGTAACTACACAGACATTTTGTATCGCGCTGGACTAATTACAGTTAGATTTCTGGAACAGGGTTATATTGCTACAAGATTGAGGTCATCACTAAAAAAGTTTTGTGGTCGTTATCATGAACTCGAAGATCGTAACGGTGTATCCATCTGCACCTTGAAAATTGATTTGTTCAATGTGTCATAGTTTTCCTTTCCTCTTTTGTCCACTCTGAAATTCACTTTTTATGATCAAGTTGGTGGTTGTTTCTAGAAAAAAAAACAGAGGACGCTTACCCTATCGGTGAATCTGGTCCATGCTCCCAGTTTTTAGTGTTGCTCATTTAGTTTTGTTACTTTGTATGTATTATTTTAGTTATTTTATCTTTGTTGTGTGCGTCTGTTTTCCATGTCTGGTTTTTGTCCCTGGATTACATTCTTTTAATTTCCGCTGGAATCTTAGTTTTCTTGATTACTCTTCCGAAACAAAGTTTAAAACCATCCAAACATTCTATTCAACAACCTATACGATATCCTTGCGTCTTTGAAAGGTTTATATTAACTAAAATTTTGAAGGTTTTTTTCAATGACAAGCAATTCAAACACACGCTTTATTTCTACTTTTGATTAGGCAGTAGACTTCTGTACAAATATCAATGAAAATGATTTTCGAATTGAAAATAAAAGCCATTTTTCAAAGTGAAAATGAAAGCCATATTTCAAAATTAAAATAAAACCCAAATACGCAAAAAAATAAACAATGACACTGTTGTTTTCTATTAAATACATTCACAGTGTCATTTTGTTTTATTTTACAAAATCAAATTAGTTTTGCGTTGCTGTTGTGACAACTTTGAAATTGTTGGAACTCGGAATATGTGAATTAAAATTAAGTGTGCAATATTTTATTGGTAATATATCTCAATTTGTGAACAATCTTCATACATGGAAAGCATTACCAACAGCTAAAACAAGAAAATATATTTAATAATTCATGATTCGAATATAAAAACAACTATACTTAATATCTATTAAACTACATGTTTATATAAACGTTATAAGTATTACACTTCGTGTTTAATGACTGTCATTGCTTCATTTTTCTTCGAAACCCTCATTAAGACTTTGGCATCATTTGTTATTTGGTTCCAATGCAATAACATTCAAATTTTTTTGAATCTTCAATTTTGAAAATATAAGGTGAATATTTAATGTTTAATAATGTATAATAATGTTTGAGTTTTTTAGTATACATTTTACTCAATCTATGATAAAAAAGCTTTCATTTATGGAATGATGAAAGCATGCTTACATGTGTACATTTTAACCATTTAAATTTCATAAAACCATCAATGAAGTGCTTCGTTATTAAGATAGTTCCAATTTATAGAAACTAATTAAAACTTCGACCGTTTTTTCTTTCTTTTAAGTTTAAAATTGATTGGTAAAAAAAACATTAAATACCTTTGCATTGTTGTTCTAAGGACCGAAACCATCGTACGTGACGGTAAACGTCTCTCTGTTATTCGAAGATTTGGACAAAGTACTCAGAAAATAATAGATATATTGAAATCTTTTCCCCTTCGCTTTCATTCACGAACGAATTCAGAATTAACTGTTAGGACGTTAAATATGAATGTGACCGCGGTTGTCTCTATTACTTTCCTAGAATTTAGTACTTAGGTCAGTTTTAAAGAAGTTCAATAGCCAAGTCTTCGAGAACTATTTGTCGTGGGGATCTCTACGTGAACTAACTCTATTACAATATTTTTTTATGGCTAGCACTACCAGAGCCGGATATATGGAACTGTCAGATCAGCTGGCTTTAACACTATTATACTGTAGTTCAATAGCAGGTTTGAACAGAATATTTATAGAATTAAAGAATATTTCGAGTCGACCGTTATTCCTGAATAAGTATCAACATAAACATATTATCAAAGACCACTGATATTTTTTATTTGCTTCTAAATTTGGATTTAAAAACGCTTTCCCAAACAAGTTACACTGTATGTTGGTGCACAATGTAATGTCATTCCCTCTGCAATGAATCTGACATTGATTTGATTGTTAACCTTTTTTCTGGTGACAAGTAGAACCTTGCCGAAACGCCATTAAAGAAAGGATGAACTATGGACTAATTGTACCTTTAGTTTCCATATGATTTATTGCACTCTTCAACTAATCAGACTAAGTACAGAAAGTAATCAATTTGGAACCAATTTCGTAATTGTTACATTATGATTTAAAACATGTCCTCCTGTTGATAAAACTGCACTTTTCCAATCAAAATAATGTTTAGGAAACAATTGAACAAAAACATTTAAGTAGTTTTTGTAATGCGAAAAAAAAATATTGCTAATGCTATCATCTGCAATAGGTGTATGAATCCTTCCCCATACGATAGTATAATGTGCATGTAAAATATGCATAGTCTTCTAATTAATAGGAAGTATGCATTTTCATTTTCTTTATGTTCGGTTTTTGCGTTTGAATTTACAGTTCAAATCAATTATAAAATTTAACGCACCAATTTCAAAACGCGCTTTATATTGTTCAATGCTTTAAATATTCGAATTTTGATTGTCATCGGGCAGCACGGTATCGTATATGAAATTGGGAATCAGAGCATCAGAGAATTTTCCCGTAGTTTAAGTGGAGTTCTAATTATTCATTTTTTCTGTTTGACCTTTCGGCTTCTTGTATGGGTTTGTTATTTCTGTTTCCTTAGTTATCCTCGGTATTGTCTATAATATATTGTCCCTCGTTTCCATATTTGGCATTATAACTTCTAAAAATACATAAAGATGGCGTTCAAAATTAATCAATATAGTCTAATGTATTTAAAATGAATTCATGACATACGGGCATTAACACGATAAATGTACTTCTAGTTCAGATAAGAAGAATAGAATGAAATATATATTACGTAACTCGAACAATTGAATAATTTTCTATCATGGAATATATAAAATATTTGAGAACCAATTTTCAGGAATATTTCTGAGTAATACTTAATTCTAATTCATTACATTCATTCTAATATGATATGTTATGACTCTATTAACGGATTATGTTGGTTATGAATCATTGTATGAATAAATCCTTTTTGACTTTCATAGCAAATTCCCTGTCCATATTTACTGAAAAATTAAGGAATGTTTCTAATATTTGAATAGATTAAACGAAATTACCTGGTTTACAACTGATAAACCGCGATAAGGTTTATCAAAAAGATGAACCAGCCCGAACCAGGTTATTGAGTATGCAAATGTGTGACAGTTCAAATATTAATAATTCATCTCGTAATCACAATGTCATTTTTTTTTTGGGGGGGGAGGATTATTTCGTCGTCACAATACCAAGCCAGATTATACAAAATAACCTGGTTTGCTCAAAGAGGACCGACCAATAAGAATGCTTGTTCAAATCATTTTAAATTATTGTGTAATTAAATAAAAGACCTCCATTAATTTGGGTATTGAGCAATGGTATATTGGAGAAGGGGTATGGGACAATAATAATAAGCATTTAAGATGGGGAATTGGTATTTATTGACAGACA
Organism: Perna viridis; assembly: GCA_037379345.1. Taxonomy (NCBI): domain Eukaryota; kingdom Metazoa; phylum Mollusca; class Bivalvia; order Mytilida; family Mytilidae; genus Perna; species Perna viridis. The sequence continues at coordinate 6,008,381 of CM074520.1, forward strand.
TTGATGACAAACAGTTTTTTATCATACCTTTGAATGTTAAATACTGTATAATTACTTCCAATAGTAAATCAATATTGTCGCATTCATTTTCCGAGTGTATTACGTTTAGGTTGATGTTGAATATGAATCTTGACAAAGAATAAAGACATGTGGAATAGTGCAAGCAAAATAGGGTACTGAGATTGGGCTGATGGAATGGTAATGCAGGGGTATAGGGATTGGGGAGGGTTGGCAGTTCACTCCATAGTAGGTGGAATACATTCAAAGGGGAAATATACTAAGAGTTTAAACATATAAGAAATCGTCTGTAGAGCATAATCTTTAATTTCTACTAGAAAATATTAGATAACAGAAACAAACAAATCAGTGAATTGATGTTTTTTTCTACAGTAGTTGAGTAAGATAATGAAAAAAAAAGTCATTGTCACTTGATATTTTCTCGATTTACCTTCAATTACCTAGCATTTTGTATTTTACAATTTAGTTGTAATGTGACACTACTTCAAGTTCTTAATGTCTCAGCAGATAATGTCGGCAAAAATACAGGACGCCTTAAATCCCAAAACATGACAAAACGTGAAAACAGGAAACAGAGACCGTCAACATTAAAAATGTAGCCAACGGGATAAAATTACATGAATTTACGTGAAAGTAAGGTATACAAGACAAACATTTATTTCTTACTTTTACAAGTGCCTATTGGCTGACACTTGATCTGACTAACATTTTATTGGTAAGTAAGTATGTAATAACCTTTTTCAATTCAGATTTTGTATTACTGATGCAACTGTTTTCTTATTATATGTACAACATAATCATACATTTAGTATGTACAGTTAAATACAACTTTATACCAATATACCAATAAGTAAATAATTTAAAAACCCATTTCCATTTCTAATACCACATACAGCACCCAATTTACCGAAGAATTCGATAAAAAAAGGGAACCAAGGTTATAGCGGTAATCAAAAGAATTTAATCCAGGGACAAAGACCAGAGATAGAAAACAGACATACAAAGTACACAACAAAGAACATAAAGTAACTAAAATCATACATACGAAGTAACAAAAGCAAATGAGCAATTCGGACTCCACTAAAAACTGGGAGCATGTACCAGGTGCACCGGTATATCTTATACGAGGACTGTATAAACATATATTTTTGGTGAGTGAAACTGTAAACGAACTATTGTTCTTGGGGAACTATTTCCCCATGGTATTGCCAAAGTTCGAATTCAAGTCACTTAAATTCTGATATTCATGTATATAATGACGGTTGAAACAAAGCATGTTTCTTGTATAACTCTTATTTACTTTTCAATGCAAATAATGATCTACTTTCAAGAACAACACAGACTGCGTTTGGATAAAAATATGTGATATGGTTCTTTTATTACTTGAACATGATTTTTATTTTTTGCTATCATTAAATCGACAATAAACAGAGATTAGTAATATAAAAATTGTCATTTGGATTTCATGAGAGTTTATAATGGTTTTGTGACAATGATTAAAACGTTTTCTTAAGAAAATAAAATGAGATAAACTGAATTATATTTTACATCAAATGCGATTTTCAACACAAACAACTACTTCGTTCTACACATGTCAAAATACGGATTACATAAATGTTTAAAGGTTATTGCCATAGTACAGATCATGTTGATTTTTTTTTTGTTTGTTTGGTTTTGTGTTTGTTTGTATTTGTTTTGTTTTGTTCTGCAATATTACTTGATTAAAGAATAATCGAGGGAACCAAGGTAATAGCGGTAATAAAACAAATGTAATCCAGGAAAACAGACATACACAACAAGGAACACGTGTTATTTTTTGGTTTTGGTATATTTGTTTGTTAGTTGCGTGTGAGTGTGTAATGACAATGCAATTGTTTCCATTACCACTTTTAGCTTGACAAAAAAAAGAAAAGCTAAATGAGATCGAAAATGATGAAATAATAAATTGGTTTCTTTTTTTTTTTGTTTTTTTTTTGTTTTTTGTTTATCAAAACAGTTCTACTCGTATATCAACCTGATAATTTCTTTTTTTTTCTTTTTATGTATTTTTTTCTGTTTTGAGAGCGCGATGGAAGAAAAACAAAATCACCATTATCAAGTGTGTTGGAGATATATTTCAATGCATTCATTTATTGAGAGTTATTCGTGTTAAATTGCTTATATCAATTAACTATAAAATATTCCTAAGAAGAAATCAATCAAATTCAGAAGACGATCCAGTGAAATTATCAAGGATTGTTCCAGACGATTTCAGGAGGTTTCCAGAAATATATCTTTCGCTGCCCGGGTCATTCCTCCTCGTAGGATTAATCTAGGGTTGTAACTTAGTACAAGATGTATGGTAGTACGGGACAGTTCATCTAGGTGTTATTATGTAGGATAGAGGATCACATTAATGATGTATGTCACAACAAAACAATATTCACAACGTCTCAGAATATGACGACTCTATTTGCTCCACTGCTCTATCGGATCAAATTGATACAGGTAATGTAAGACAATGTAAGCATAGAAGGGTCTGAAAAATTCCCAACGATTTTAGAACTGTCAAATTTGCGAAGCAAATTTTTTATCGTACCGCTGTGACATCTATGGCAAGACCGCACTAGACCACTCGGCCAGCTAGGCTATATAAAAATGTAACAATCGCTGGCCAGGTCATTCTTCCTCGTAGGTTTAATATAGGGCTGTAACTTAGTACACGATGTATTGAAGTATGGTATGGTATGGTATGGTAGAATGGTCTCGTATGGTATGGTATGGTATGGTATGGTATGGTATGGTATGGTAGAATGGAATGGTATGGTATGGTAGAATGGAATGGTGTGGTATGGGACAACGGGGTCGACAAATTTTGATTGCCACTGCAAATAGGGAGAGGTGGGTAGGGTCGGGCAATTTAGCCTCCTGTGGCGGAGCTGTATGGTTCCTACTCCGGGAGAATACCACAGCAGGGTTCTTTAACGTGCGAGGAACGTGGCATCTTTCCCAACACGGTGCACCACTATAGTTTGCGGTCAGGTTTTCCGTATTATAGCCTGACAACCCCAGCATGTAACACACCAGGGGTACCCCATTCCACCATCTGGGGCACACATCCCAGTTGCTCTGTGGGTAGAGCGCCCTAGCCCCTGGTTAAGGTTCTGAGCATTATTTAGTCGCCTTTTACCACAAGTTTAGCGCTGTTGCAGGCCTATATTTGACACCCGGACCTGCACGGGTCGGTAGTATGGTATGGTATGGTATGGTATGGTATGGTATGGTAGAATGGTCTGGTATGGTATGGTATGGTATGGTATGGTAAAGTATGGTATGGTATGGTATGGTATGGTCTGGTATGGTAAAATGGTCTGGTATGGTATGGTATGGCAGAATGGTCTGGTATGGTATGGCATGGTATTGTAGAATGGTCAGGTCTGGTATGGTATGGTATGGTATGGTATGGTATGGTAAAGTATGGTCTGGTATGGTATTGTATGGTATGGTATGGTATGGTATGGCATGGTATTGTAGAATGGTCAGGTCTGGTTTGGTATGGTATGGTATGGTATGGTATGGTATGGTATGGTATGGTATGGTATGGTAAAGTATGGTATGGTATGGTATGTTATGGTATGGTATGGTATGGTATGGTATGGCATGGTATTGTAGACTGGTCAGGTCTGGTCTGGTATGGTATGGTATGGTAAAGTATGGTCTGGTATGGTATGGTCTGGTATGGTAAAGTATGGTCTGGTATGGTATGGTATGGTATGGCATGGTATTGTAGAATGGTCAGGTCTGGTCTGGTATGGTGTGGTATGGTATGGTATGGTATGGTATGGTAAAGTATGGTCTGGTATGGTATGGTATGGTATGGCATGGTATTGTAGAATGGTCAGGTCTGGTCTGGTATGGTATGGTATGGTCTGGTATGGTAAAGTATGGTCTGGTATGGTATGGTATAGCAGAATGGTCTGGTATGGTGTGGCATGGTATTGTAGAATGGTCAGGTCTGGTCTGGTATGTTATGGTATGGTCTGGTATGGTAAAGTATGGTCTGGTATGGTATGGTATGGTATGGCAGAATGGTCTGGTATGGTATGGCATGGTATTGTAGAATGGTCAGGTCTGGTCTGGTATGGTATGGTATGGTATGGTATGGTAAAGTATGGTCTGGTATGGTATGGTATGGCAGAATGGTCTGGTATGGTATGGCATGGTATTGTAGAATGGTCAGGTCTGGTATGGTATGGTATGGTATGGTATGGTATGGTAAAGTATGGTATGGTATGGTATGGTATGGTATGGCATGATATTGTAGAATGGTCTGGTCTGGTATGGTATGGTATGGTCTGGTCTGGTCTGGTATGGTATGGTATGGTATGGTATGGTATGGTATGGTATGGTAAAGTATGGTATGGTATGGTATGGTATGGTATGGTATGGTATAGTATGGTAGAATGGTCTGGTATGGTATGGTATGGTATGGTCTGGTATGGTATGGTATGGTAGAATGGTCATTTTTCTTTAGTTATATGTTCATTTCATACAATATATCAGAATTTGCTGTGGTGAACGGAATCCTATGAACGGATGTTATTGGAGGTCGAGGATGATTGTTGCAAACAAAGTGTCTCGCAATACCTTAAACTTGTAACATGATAGTCGTAAAAACTATGATCCAACTGATTTCAAAAGTAAAAGATTTTCACCGCGTTGATTAAAAAAATATAAGTTCCTGCAAGTATAGGAAATCCCAATGTCTAAGTTTAGTCAGCTCATTATAAACCAATTATATTATATTACAAAATTAGTTAATTGCTGTTTGGTATAATTGATACTATTAAAGACTATTTTATTGTAATGAAACATGTTTTAAAAGAAATATTTTGAAATTAATTGAAAACAAAACGAAATACTATTCGTTTTTGCACTGTTTAATTTCCATTTATAGGTGAACAAATTAGAAACATGGTGAGTATATCAAAGTAGCAATACTTCCATTAAGTGTATAAAGAAAATTTCCAAAAGTCAATTCAATGACAATTGGAAAGCGGGAGTACAACACCATTCCTAACTTGACTTTTTCAATTCTAACAGGGCAAAAACACTATTTTTGCATTTGAAATTCTCAGGGGTTGATAGATATCCATCATTGCTGCTGCATTTTTTTATTAATTTGTTTATGTTTTACATATAAAACATACTATCACCCTTTTTCTTTTTAAGAAAAATTTGCTCTCGTATATTGAAAGAATGAAATTTATCGTTAAGAAGGTTAAGAATAATAAGTATACCGGTTTAAATTTCCTAAAGTGATTTCTCACGCAATGGTTAAGCAGAAAAACAAGAGCTATTTATGTAAATTGGATTTTATTTTATGTTTGTGTCCTGTTTGATTCCGTCGGTAATTAATTTAAACAAGGCCCTTGATACATGTAATTAAAGGTCTGATCAACTTGAATGTGTTTCTTTCAAGATATTTTCGCATCTAGATGAAAAATATTGACTTTCCATGATTATGTCTAGACAATGTTTTAACACTGTCATCAGAATTAAACATGAAGAAGTTTGAGTAAACGGTTTGAACATTTTTGTCGAAATAGTTTCCAGAAAAAAACGTCTGCCGCTTCCTTTTATATCCATTAGCCAATTGCATTTGTCGAGTTAGTGATTAGTTGTACATTTCATACTTTGCACCTGATGCCAAGTCAACACGCAGAATCAAAATTATTATTATCGAAATTGTCATAATTGTTGCATTAAAAATTATTAGACGACTGCTTAAAAACGCAGCAATTGTCTTTTCATTGCGCATCGGGTACTTGAACTTCAAGTTTAAATATGAAATGATATGATGTGGTACATTTTATTGTGATAGTTGTGTTTACATTTTATACGTACACGGTCAGGGCATCTAAAGGTATCACAATTTTTGTTCTCAAAGGATTATTCCGATCTGTCTTGATCATCAATCACTAACACAGACAGGTTTGTGGCCGCAATTCATATTAAAAAGGAGCACTTTATTACTACTAAACCATAACCATCGCCATTATCATTTTCATCACTATCATCATCATCACAATCATCATTAGTTACCCCATTTATTGTCTCAGATACTATATTTTGCACAGTTCACTGGTTCTGTTTTAACAATATCCACTAGCACTTCTGAGAAAAGGCATCAATATGTTAGGATCAGCAGCAATGTCTGATAGAGACGATGCCTCTAATTCATATTTCATACTATTAAATTCCAAATGAATGATTCCCTTATAGTGATACCGAAATACACCTCGTGGATATTAGACAGCTGCCCAAATTGGTATATAACTTGATAATGTTAATTAAGATGATCATGCACACTGCGTACAAGCCTGGGCATCTCATGAAACCAATTAAAATGATTTACCTAATGCTATTTTGCTTGAATACATTTTATAAAGGGGGATTGGTGAGACAGATGTACTTTAAAGTCATTGCCATTTCCTGCGTTTTAGACTGCATTTGGCATGTGTGGGAAACAATGCATCTGTACCCTAAATGAAACTTTTCAGTGTAAAATATTATTAATTACGCGGTGTGAATTGAAATGTCAATGCCTAAAGATAACAAAAAATGAATAAGAACCAAAAATAATCCCAAAAGCATTTATAACAATAATTGCAATCTTTCGACCTTAATTATTCAAGTTACATGTAAACATATATTTTAAACGGTAGGCAAAAAAAAAAGCATTCAAATACACATTTTGTGGATAAATATCAAAACACTTCTTTAGATAATGAATGAAAATTTTTAAAAGTACTCAATAAATTCCTATTTTCGAAAAATGTCAAACATTCAAAGCTTTATGTAAATAGTTAAAACTACGAAGTCATTCTGTCTGAAACCAAGTTTTGATATTTACTAAAAAACACAATTTGTCTCAGTGTTTAAACAAAAATGTAACGTCAAGTTAAAAGTTATCATGCATAAAAGCTTTAGGTAATGAAGTAGTGAAATGAAAACATACGAAGGAAATGTTATATATTTCTGGTGATTTTTTTTTTTTTTTTTGGGGGGGGGGGTGTAGACCTGGAAGGGAATCGTTATTAAAATAAACATTTTTTTGTGTTTGGATTTACTTGTGATGCTGCAAATATGTACGAGCTCTTGGTATATTTTCTTTATATTTGCTTTTCTTAATTGTTGATATTCAATTAGTAGGTGATGGTTATACTAAACATATAAAAAAAGTACTTTGAATGAATCAATATAGTAACTTTATATTTGTTTTCTTATTCTTGGCTGGTGGCCAATTTTGCTCATAATTCAAGTTTGCATAATTTTTTTTGGTGAAATGCAAATTTGTGATTTTTCTATCATATAAACCTTTCATTAGTGACTTTGTTCCTGTGACGATCTTTTCTTTTTTATTCCAAACCATTTGTTTTAAATATTCAGCGTAGACAATCGTAACAATTGATTGTTTCGATCCGTAGTTTATTACCTGATTACAATATAGGTCGTCAAGTGAAATCTTTACTAGCACTGGAGGCAAAGTGTCTATTACAACGCCCAAACATTTTCGTATGAAATAATATTCAATACATACTGTGCATACCCAAACAATTATTGATCATTGTATCAACACCACTTATTTACATGTTTAAAGGCATGCTTCCGGTTAATGATGTAACTGAGTCAAGTGTCACATGATTGGGTTTCTGATGTATGACAATGTAACATTAATACGTCAGGTAAAAAAATGCACATCCGACAGTTTCTGACATTGATACGGTAACTCGACCCTTATATTCATTATTCCCATAGAATGTTATGCCTATAAAACGAAAGGTATTCAATGATACATGTAAAGCAAACATCCATCCAGGATTAAATGGTATCTGGTATCTGGTATCTGGATCAATCATGATGGCTCTTACAAAGTGATATCATAAGGTATTCATATTGAAATGTAAAGACTTACTTAAGGTTCGAATCTGCAAGAAAGTACGTTTGTACAAGTGTTTGCTGTTTTAAAACAAAATACTTGATGACGATATCTGGTCAATGACTGTTTGGTCTATTGTCTTATATTTTGTATATTGTGTCATTTGAGTGAGAGAATGTAATAACAAAAAAAACATTGATAATATGCCGCCGATTGCCAAAACAACGGTGTAAAATGTTGAAACCAACATAATTTAATAACATCGATTTTTATGTTTACAATGACATATCGGATTGAATTATAGTATTTTAATGAAATTTTCTAATATGGTGCCCTAATGTCACTTGTGAGTGCAAAAGTAAAACAAATAATTGAAATATCTCGGAATTGACTAAAGTAGGTTAAGGTGGATAATACCTTTTACACGGAACATTTTCTGTCATCTTGCAAAAATCAAACGGACATGTATATTTTAAATTTACTACCAGTCTTTAAATGATGTAAAAATAAGAATTTGTTACATTAATTTGTATGGTAAAATTAAAAATATGAACTGTAAAGTTTACGGGAAAGTTCTTTCAAAGGGGAAATAATTGGCGAGAAAATGTTCTATGAAAATGTAGAACAGTTTTAGTTTTATTATTTCAAGCAAAAGTGTTCGGTGATCCAATTTTCTTTTTTAATTATGAAAGAATGTCATTTAATTTTTCTTAATATAAATTCTTTCTTATCCGCAATTTTTTAAATGCAAATGCATAGTTGCATGCGAACACAATATTATATAATTAATTGTAGTTCATTATCAATTAAACATCCGATATTATTTGTTTGTGTCACATTTTTCTTGACATTTAATCGCACATATATTTAATGTTGGATTATCTTATTACCATGCAACATGGTAACAATCCTTATCTTGCATTATCCTGCATTATATTGATACTTGATGAAAAGTGTCTAGACTGTGAGATATCAATGTGTTTTATTCAACTTTCATTTCGTAACATCAGAAGGAACACACTTATTAATCTGTCACTTGATTGAAATGCTATACGAAGGTTGCCGTTAAGTTGATTAACATTTGTATGGCTGTGAATATAATGTACGCATCGGAGAAATTTTGTACAAATGTTTTGACATTTTCTACAAAGAAATTCAAGTAATAATCCCAAATCAATGTCGTTGAACATAAAAACAAAACTTCAAAGGTGACATCATAACTACAAAGACTTGATGGAAATGTTTTAGCTCACTAGTACTGATAACATGCAAGTTTTCATGGCGTATCGACATTGATAATCGAAGTTTTTGAATTAATTTTTGTTTACTGTTGATGTAAGAGTGTAATCAACAAATCATTATACAAATCCTCGCAAATGTTAAGAAGAATTCAAGGTGGTTTACATCTATTTTTTCAGACCTAGATTTAGCAGGACTTATTCAAAGTTTAATGCACATATTGCACCCATTTGACTTTGACGAGTTCTCCGTCTTGGTTTTCCTTTTTATCATCTTAAAACAGCCTAAAAGCACAAAATTTAAAGAGATAAATATGTATGTTAAGCTTTATGACATTGGTTACTTTGCATTTTTACAGAGTAAAGGGAACCAAGATTCTAACGGAAATAAAAAGAACGTTAGCCAGAGACAAAGACCAGACACGGAAAAACAGACACACACAATAAAGAACATGTAATAACCAAAATTATATATACAATTTAACAAAAGTACATTAACAACTCGGACTCCACTTTTTAATTTTGAGTGTTAGTCTATAATTAATTAAATAAAATGATTTTAAAACAAATCCTATATTCGAGGTACACGAAAATCCATACACAGGTCCTGCTAAGATAAATCTTAGATTTTTAACTCATTTTATCTATTATTTGGAAACTTCATGCTATCGTGTTACTGCGTTCACAGATTTATACATTTTCTTTTGAAATCGTCAACTAAATTATTAGCCTTATGTTGATTACTTTGTGATATCAAGTTCAAGATCAATTTGCAATGGTATAAAATAATAATAATGGCGTGTTTTTATTGTGGTTTTGGGATACCTTAACCTAATATTTGCCACAGATGAAAGGAAAGTTGACAATTCTGAATGAAAATTCATCACGTTTGTCGTAAAGTAAGGTCAATAGTTTTTCTTTACCATCGATCTCTAAGTATATTTTAAGATATGAGGCTGACGCCACAGTGTATGTAGTATCCTATTATCTCATGCTCTTTGGAGTTGATGCGATGTATCAAATCCTCGAAACTAGGATTGTTTAACGATAATACGTCATATATAGTGCGGAAACTAAAATTAAAAGATCTAGCTAAACGATGTTCTTTCTTTCGGTTCAGATCAGCTATTAAGTCGGCCTCATAAGAGTGAAGGAATAGGTCAGCAAGTAAAGGAGCACAATCTGTTCCCATTGGAATGCTGACCGTTTGTTGAAGAACGCGTCCACCATACTGGACAAATATGTCGTCGATAAAAAATTCCAGCATTTTTAAAACATCTTCTGTATATTTGGAAGATGATTTGGAATTGTTTTTTTTTTACGAAGTATGAGGAATCGTACCACGAACTATGTATTTGTATCTAGGTGTATCTTTTTTTTTTGAGAAACAACGATGTATAATGCTTTATTCGGGGTTTTAACTATTCCTAGTTGCCTATAAATACATAAGTAAAATTTAAGTTCTTAAAGTGTCAGTCGCTTTAAGAATCAGATGTGTGTGGAACATTGTATAAAAAAATACTATTTTGAATATTCAGTTTGTCATTTTTCATCATCAGAATCAAGAAAAGTGACAAGAGTTTCCATATCAGTTTGGTAAATTGAGTTATCATTTGGACAGGAAACATTTCAAGGACAAATTTCTATTGAATAATTAGTGAGCCAATCCAGTAATGCACTGATCAAATAATTGTCTATCAAAATAGAGAAACCAGCCGTGAGTGAATTATATTGTCTGATGGATTGGTTTTTCAGATGCATGTTTTTTTTTTCTAATTTTGCCTGATTCTTACAAAAACTTACACTTAATTAGCGACGTATTTACAAGTAGGCTGCAATAACTAACATCATCCATACTTGATTCGAGGAAGTATCCAATTGATTAGCGGTAGATATCTTTTGAATATTGATATAATTAGACGAGATTCTAAACAACCATAAGTCCTTTATATCTTCTCTAAAACTCGACACAAAATGTGAGGACTTGCCTTACTTGTACTGGAGTCCCAAATTTCATTAAAATCCATACAAAGAAAGGTATATAGCTGGGTCTTCATCTTTCTCCACGAAGGATATGTCAATTCACCGAACAAAGATATTTTCCGCAGTGAAGGATATACAGCAGGCTAGTTGCAATACCACCTCCTCTCGTAGTGGCATTAAGCATATGTGGATACTTAAACATTCTAAACATTTATTTCAAACCCTTAAATCCCGCAGCTTTTCGGAAATTAGTTCTCTCAAAACATTTGGCGTCGCTACACTTACACTATTTTTCAACATGATAAATTGAAATCTCGCTTGAAAGAACTTTAATATTTTTCTGATTCGAAAAGTTATGTTGTTTTTCGTTACAAATCCTCATATTTTTTCTAAAACACCGCTGAGGAGAAGCGTAATATATGCAACACAGAAAAAAAGGTTTGTGACAGGCATGATTTCCTCATTGATAACATATTTGACACATTTGGAGGAGTTATTTTTCAACAAGTTCCAATGAGCATTAACTGTGCTCTTCTCGATTGGTTTTCATATTTATACGGAATGAATTTCTTTGGAATAAAACAAAAGAATAAAACTATTAACTATGTTATAGCCTTTAACTTATATATCGATATATTGATGATGTATTGTCCATCAGCAACCCTTCGTTTGGTAAATGGTTACAGTCAATATATCCACCATAGCAGGAGATAAAGAAAACAGAAGAAACAGCTTGTTTCACACCTTGTTTCGACTTACATCTTGCATTGACAACAGTGGTCATCTCGGCACTAAGATTTATGATAAAAGGGACGACTTTAATTTTAATATCATAAATTGTCCGGTGTTTATACTTCACAATTGACTCGTTACACTACAGCAAGTTCTTACAATTGACTCGCTACACTACAGCAAGTTCTTACTTCCCTGATTTCCTCTGAACGTCACAAATATGTGCGTAATAGACTCCTGAGTCAGAGGTATAAAGAAACGCGTTTCGAAGATCTCTTACCAAATTCTTTTAAAATATCAGACCATGGTTGAAAAATACTAAGTTTCTTCTTAAATAATATCTTATAAGTGTTTTTTTTTTTATTAATTGTTCTTTATGCTGATGTGACCGCTGATTTACCGATTATAACGCAATAGCATAAAAATGCTATTTAATCACCACATATCACGCCGCAATGGGAGGTTTAACGAGCTGTAAGACCTGAATTTAACCTACCATTTCGTTTGGAATGCCGGTACCAGCTGCTCCTGTGGTTACCTATTTTGCCATATTTGTTTTTGACTTGACTTAAATATTGATCGGATTAGTGTTATCCTTATTTGATATTTTTGCCGATACAATTTACAATAAGAGGACGCAAAACCCCTGCATAAAACGCTATTATTACCATCAAATTTAGTCTAATCCAAATATGTCGAAAAGTATCTTAAAATCACCTTATGAATAAACATCGTTTTAACTATTATTGAAATATATTGATTGAAATAAACCTTTAAAATGCAAGAACATATGTTCAAAATTAGTCTCATACTGTTTTTTTTTTTAAATTAACTCAAAATAAAATTTTGGTGAAATGCATGTCACAAACGGATTTAAATATATATATAATCATATAACTTCATAATTCATCGTCTCGTTTTATGCCCAAACCGCCACAGTGGGAGAAATATCTTGTCACCGAACATGTTCTAGTTAAAATGTTATTTAAACAAGATAATCACTCAATACGAATCCCTTGGCTTTTCTCGACGGCTCAAATCTATGTCTCGTTTGTTGTGACTAAATGGACAAATAAATTTCTAGGTATGAAATATTGATGAGATGAAGTAAATGTCATCAGACGTATTTACTCTTGGTAATAACAACCATTATGACAAGCAATTTGTCTTTCCTTTCCTCAATTTAAAAACCCGAGTGATAACCATCTAGCTGATGTGAGGCAAATGTAGAATTATCACCAGAAACATAATATCAATCTCCACGGTTACATGTTAAGCTATAGGGTCAGTTTCCTATTCCTGCATGTATGTGATTCTACTGGGTCCATCTCCTAGGTGTATGTGCTTCTACTCGAACTTACTCTGAATGAAGAATGTTTTAGTGCGTATCTGAGATAAAATAATAGTACGTTGTCTACATATGTCATTCTTTTAGTTTTCATGATAACAGCATGTTATGAATAAAAGTTTCCGCTTGCTTATGCTTCCTTGCTTTTATAACTTCGTAATCAATAAGATCCAAGCTTCTTTTCTGTGCTTATTTGCCAGCTTAGTGTGGTTAATTAAGAAATTATTCTTGAAGGGGTAGATTTGTACTCATTTTAACATGGGTACGGCATTTATATTCGAAGAAATTCACTTCATTGCATTGTAGATTGCAGCTAAATGATAGACAATTGAAAACAAAATTATGAATGTGTGTTTCCATCACTACAGAAATTTTATGGTCGTGGATCGTTACGGTGTATCCATCATACCAATGAGAACTGATTTGTTCAACCTGTCTTAATTTTACTTTCCTCTTTCGTCTACCCCGGATTTGACTTGTATGAGCGACTCGATGGGTGTTTTCTAGAAAATCAGAGGAATCTTACCCTACTGGTGCATCTGGTCCAGTGTTTTCAGTGAAGTCCGAGTTGCTTGTTTACTTTTGTTGCCTTGTATGTATTATTTTAGTTATTTTTTCTGCGAAATTTACTGATGAAGAAAATGTGATCACAGTAAACTAATCACCATTATAATCACGTGGTTATTTCCACAATGCATTAATGTAAGAAAATTAAACTAGTTAAAATCTCCCTGAAGTACTGCAATGAATAAAATGTATATAATATTCTATGTGGCGATCTTTATTTTCCTTTCTGAATTTCTTTTCCCCTAAGAATTTGTTGCTGTTATACACACGTTTAACGTTACACCAATACTTCGACGTGAGTAGTGAGACCATATTAACTAGCACCATTAACCTTATCTAATATTACATTCTGATCTCACGCATTGCAAATTGTATACTGATATTCATTTATCTTTTCTCTTTTACTTGTGCACCAATTTTTTTTTACAAAACTTTGCAGGGTTATATATGTCATTTTAGCCCTGTCAAAAAGTAATCAAAGAAACAAAGATTCTAGCTGAAATCGAAAGAATGTAACACACACAACAAGAAACATAAAATAACCAAACTAATTTATACAAAGTAACAAAAGTAAGTAAGTTACTCCGACTCCACTGAAAACTGGGATAATCGACCAGGTTCACCGGTAGGATAAACTGGCGGATTGCCTTACATATTTACTACAGGAGAATATGAGTTATTTTCTTGGTTAGTTTTCTATGAGCCTAGGTAACATTTAAAAATATATATATTTTACCCGGGCGACATTTAATATGCAAACTATTTACCAACTAACTTCATGCAATATAGTGGGATAAAATATAAAGCCTCCAATACAAATTCAAAACAACAATTAATGGACACGTTTTGTTTTTATACATATATCCTGAATAATATCCTATTAAACGTTCATTAATCTTATCATGATTGTAAATGATGACCTACTTAGGGAATGAATAAATGACAAGGATCATCGGACGCAATTATCGTATTTATCCGGTCCAAAGGTGAGGTGAATATTTTTATCATGCGTGCATTTAATTTTCATGTGATTTAAGTGAGGAGTGACTCCTACAAACTGCCCATATCAATCGATTCTGTTGACCTGGTATGGTCCACACCTGCAGGCCCTTGTTCTAAATTTGTTATTAGATTTGAAACTTTACCTCCTAGAAACCAACACCCATAATTCCCATGATATATGTTCTCGGTAGTTTTATACCTCCTGTCAAGCTGGTCAATCTAATGTCTTGACATCAATGAAATATCAAGAAAATTGATCAAATGTATGTTGTTTTTGGACGTTAATTTGGGATATTCTTTCAAAAAAGACGATTAGAGAGTATTTATCTATAAAGATGAAAATTACAGGACTTGCTATATTCTTTAAACATATGCTCAGGTACATATACCGCGTTCGTACTTGGTTCTTGGAATAATAAGTATACTCATATGATTTGATTCGAATAACTTCTTTCCTCGATGTCAATTAAAAACAAAAAAAACTTTGAATATTTGAGATAAATCGATTGATCATTTTCAATATCAGGTCATTGTTTGAGGGACATATCAAATTTTAAAAATTTGAAAACAATTTCCTGCTTTTATTAAATATCATTGGAAAGTGCGTTTTATATTCAAATAAACATTGAGGACGATAGACTGTCATTAGCCAGTCTTCACTTCAAACTAAGCTTGAATAGGAAAACACAGTTCAAATCTTGAATGCGTATAGAATAAAGAAAGAAAGCAAATTAGTGTTACAGCCATTCGTCATCAAATTATAGATAAAAAACATTACTCATATAAATAATGAAATAGTTGATCAAATTATCAATACCACTGTCATTGTTTTTAGACAAATAGGAGACAAAATATAATTTGTGCCGCTGCTGAAGTATTGACAATGAACTTAGGGGACTACAGTTTAAGACTTACGACTCAGAAAAAGAAATAATCTTCAAGCTAATTGTATAACGATGGTTTTTATAGATGAAATACTTTATTTATGACCCTTCTGATGACATGAGAAATAAACCACACGTCAACTATTACTGTATCAAACTGATTTGTAGATAAAAAATCATTAATTCTCAAGCTTATTCTCAGTCTATGCTGTATATTCTTTGACAAAGAAAAATCATTTTCGTCTTGTATTTATTCTCTTTGTTTGCTTTTCTATTTTCTATTTGTTTTTTGTTTTCATTTAATAAAGATTTTGTGTTTTTCATAATTTTTTGCTTAGAATGATGTTTGTTTATTGTTTGTTATATTTTTGTTGTTTTCAGTTACTTGCATGGTTTATCCTCATATCTTGACCTACACTTAGAAATCGATGGTAAAAAAAAAACTATTGACCAAACTTTACGACAAACATGATGACTTTTTATTCAGAATTGTCAACTTTCCTTTCATCTGTGGCAACATCTCTTCGGCTCCTGCGTATGGAGTGTTCGTATCACAACTAATACGTTAAGCCAGAGCTTGCCGAAACTACGCAGACATTTTGTATCGCGCTAGAACTCTAATAAATAGGCTTCTGGAACAAGGTTATGTTGCTACAAGATTGAAGTCATCACTACAGAAGTTTTATGGTCGTCATCATGAACTCGTGGATCGTTATCATGTATCCATCACCACCATGAAAACTGATTTATTCAACAGGTCATAGTTTACCTTTCCTCGTTTGTCTACCCCGAACTTGACTTTTTATGAGCAAATCGGCGGGTGTTTCTAGAAAAGCAGAGGACGCTTACCCAACCGGTGCACCTGGTCCATGCTCCCAGTTTTTAGTGGAGTCCGAGTTGCTCATTTATATTTATTACTTTGTATGAATGATTTTAGTTACTTTATGTTTTTGTTGTGTGTGTCTGTTTTCCATTTGTTCTATTTGTTATTAAAACCTATGAGTTTCAACACTGTATACTTCTATTCCCCATACTCAGTTAAAATCCCGAAAAACATTATACATCGTTGTTTTTCCAAAAAAGATGGTACACCTAGATACAAACATATAGTTCTTGGTAGAGATTCCTCATACTTTGTAAGAAATAATTCCAAATCATCTTTAAAATATACAGAGGAAGATGTTTACAAAATGCTGGAATTTTTAATCGACAACATATTTGTCCAGTGTGATGGACTTGTTTTTCAACAAACGGTCGGCATTCCAATGGAACAAATTGTGCTCCTTTACTTGCTGACCTATTCCTTCACTCTTATGAGGCTGACTTTATAGCTGATCTGATCAGAAACAAAAAAAAATATCGTTTAGCTAGATCCTTTAATCTCAGTTTCCGCTATATAGATGAGGTATTATCTCGAAACAATCCTAATTTCGGGGATTTGATACATCGCATCTACCCAAAAGAACTTGAGAAAAAGTATACTACAGACACTGTGAAGTCAGCCTCATATCTTGACCTACACTTAGAAATCGATGGTAAAGGAAAACTATTGACCAAACTTTACGACAAATGTGATGACTTTTCATTCAGAATTGTCAACTTTCCTTTCATCTGTGGCAACATCTCTTCGGCTCCTGCGTATGGAGTGTTCGTATCACAACTAATACGTTATGCCAGAGCTTGCCGAAACTACGCAGACTTTTTGTATCGCGCTAGAACTCTAACAACTAGGCTTCTGGAACAAGGTTATGTTGCTACAAGATTGAAGTCATCACTACAGAAGTTTTATGGTCGTCATCGTGAACTCGTGGATCGTTGTGGTGTATCCATCACCACCATGAAAACAGATTTATTCAACGGGTCATAGTTTTCCTTTCCTCGTTTGTCTACCCCGGACTTTATTTTTTTATGAGCAACTCGGCGGGTGTTTCTAGAAAAGCAGAGGACGCTTACACTACCGGTGCACCTGGTCCATGCTCCCAGTTTTTAGTGGAGTCCGAGTTTCTCATTTACTTTTGTTGCTTTGTATGTATGGTTTTGGTTACTTTATGTTCTTTGTTGTGTATGTCTGTTTTCCATGTCTGGTCTTTGTCCCCGGATTACATTATTTTGATTACCGCTATAACCTTGGTTCCCTTGATTACTCATCCACTATATTGTTTATTTTCTGAATAAAAACATATAAAGTTGAAATGTAAAATTACTTATACCAAAAATAGTAAGTTAAAATTCAATATTTGTCTGTTCTTTTTTTAAAAACGTTATTATTCGTTATAAATTTGTCAGCCGTTTTTTTTTTATTTCAGTGAAGTTAAACTAAATTTAGATGGTGCTTGACTGTATCTCAAGATTTAATACAGCAAAATACATTTTCCTACATCATATAAACATTTCTCATCTAGATTGTCATAACAGTTACTAAAGTTTATTTGGTTCGAAATTATGATAACAGTTTATTCAGTCAGTTAATGTCCTTGGGAAGTTCATTAACATTGAAAAACTCATTTGTTTTAAACACATGTGACATCACATCATTTATATTTTAACGAATTTCCAAACTTTAATTTATCTCAGCATACGGCTTTAGACATTAATTTTCTTTACATTAGATTGATGTTGAAAATCCATGAAATATCTTAAAATGACTTCCGCAGTTTTAAGTAAAATTCTAAATTAATGTGCACCAGAAGTAATGAAGATATAACGTGTCCCAATATTTAGCATTTGCTTTTCTTACAAAGCTTTTAAATGGACACAGCATGTTTGACAAAGTCAATATTTAATTAACATCTTTTTTCCTTGTAAGAATTTTTCTACTTTATGATTGTGTTAATTTCGCGTTTTCTTTATAAGTTGAGTTAAATACCTTTTGAACCAGATATTGATATTTATTGATGCTTTAATTTTTTTTTCAACAGATAAAATGTTTCATTTCTATCACTGAACACTTTGAAGAAAGTTATATGTTAGAGAGTGACATCTGGCATTGCTTGTATCAAGAATTTTTTTTTTCTACTTTTCTTCCTTTGTTTTTGTTTCATAACTTTTTAGTTCAGAAAAGGTGTGCAGAAATGGTTTTCACCAATTACTATCAACAGGTGTCTAAATTTCAAATAAATATACATTTTTTCTTATCTTTGAAGTAATAAGGCAAAGTAGTTTAAACATCAATTTCTTGAAGAAGAATTTTAAGAGAGATAGCGATTGAAATTAAATGGTCATGTCATACAAATCATTCTACTGCATCATTTACGTTAATCTTATGAAAAACTAGAACTATTTTGCTTTGAATCTAACTGGTCCCTGGAGTTGTCTCAGAAAACAACGATTTTAACAATTGAGTTAAAATTTGATTTTTGTTTGCGTTCATTGGCTGTGACTTTTTCAAATGAAATTACCCTAGAGAAAATTAGCGTTGAATTTTATATTGTTTGTGAGTAATAGGATTCTTTTAGCCGTTTTAACAAATGCATTTTTAGTCAGAATCATTGACGCTTAAGATTAAAACGAACATAACTTTTGCAGCTCTTATGCAGTCAGAGGTAACTATAAACGAAATGTTTTACAGACAGTTTAGGGTATGACAATTATTTGTTTAAACTTAAACTTTTTTGAAGTAGAATATTAAGTGATACGACCAATTTTTAATGAGAAGTAGAACCATGAAGATCATACTTGGAATTTAAAAACAAGTACACTCATAGCTCAGGATCCAAAACTGGCCACAAAAAATGAAAAAGGATGGATGCCACAAAAAATGATATTGATCAGTTGCAACGATAGGGAAAACGATATTTGTTTTTGTTCGCTTTGTTTTTGGATACATGTGCCGAGTTATTTTGTTATATCAAATATGGGTTCAGAAAAAAAGTTAATATTAGAGATTGCAAACAAACCTGTTATCATGGTATTGGTGGCATTATTACACTAATAATCGAAATTTTTAATATTCTTAAGTCAGCTGGCAAATTGTCTTATCTCTAATACTTCATTTGTAAGACGAATAATCAAGAGAACCAAGATGCCATCAGAAATCAAAAGAACAGATCCCAAATTTAAAAACTAGACAGGCAAAGTATACACAACAAAGAACATGAAATAACCAAAAGAAAAAATCCGCATGAAAAATAAAAATAAAATATATGAGAAAGCCAGACTTTCTAAAACAGGGTTGTCGGAGCATGAACCAAAGGCACAGGTGCAGTAAGCGCCCTTTGCTTTTCTCGATACATCTATCGAGTTGCTTTTAAATTGTAAACAGTCGGAATAGACAGAAAAGAAACGAAACTATGACACAGAGGAAAAATCGGTTCTTTTGGTGCAGATAGATACACCATGACGCATTCATGATCACATAAAACTGTATTTTGCAGCAACGTAACTCTGTTCCAGAAGCCAAATTGTCTACTCTTGCGTGGAACCAATATAGGATGAGAAGTAGTGTAGTTTTGTTAAAAGTTTTCCCTCACCATCAATCTGTATTTGCAGGCCAAGATATGGGACTGACTTCATAGTGCATGACGAGTCTTTTATTTAAAGTTCTTCGGGTAGATGAAATGTCTAAAATCCTCGAAACTAGGATTGATTAAAGACAATATGTTATATATCTGTACAGCGGAAACTGATATAAAATCTGTTTTCATGAAGTTTCGTCTTTTGGATCA
Organism: Perna viridis; assembly: GCA_037379345.1. Lineage (NCBI taxonomy): Eukaryota > Metazoa > Mollusca > Bivalvia > Mytilida > Mytilidae > Perna > Perna viridis. The sequence goes on from CM074520.1 coordinate 6,028,738, forward strand.
GTTCAGTATTTCTGGAATTTATGAACGGTGAACACAATCCGTGTACCTAAATGAGGCCCTGATATATCGTATGGTCTGTATTATAAAAATCCCCCTACCCCTACGCAGAAACTAAAAGATACTTCCATGGACAAAGAGGTGGTTGACATTTTTAAGTGAAATGCATTGTGTTTGTCGTGCAGTTTAGTTATGAGGCTCCTTCCTCTGTTGATCGTAAAGCATACTTTACAGCGTATGTAAGGTCCTGATTTTAAGTTCTCTTTGTTTTTGGAATAGTAACAATATTTGATATTTCAGGAAGTAAATGTGTGATTGATTTTTAAAAAAATATTGAAGATGTTAAGGATGTTTTGACGTTTTACTGAAGGCGGTTTTAAAATACATTCTAGTAATACCGGAGAAGTATTGTTAATACATTTTGCTGATAAAACGTTTTTCTTTGGGTTAATGTGGAATATTTCACCAACAACAAAGTAATACAATGATATTTTATATTAAGATGCCTTGTTCTGAATGCATTTTCTATATTTTTCTGCTTTAAGGAGCAAAATGAGAAACACGCTAGTAATTTCCTAAAATTTATAGTAAAATTACACTTGATTGTTTAAGACAAGTTCCCTCTAGACAGTAATTAGAAAAAAGGCGGTATCTTTATTAACATTAAACATATTTATAAGATAAAAACATGTCAGTCTAAATTTCTAAAATAATTATTCAAATTTCTTGTTAGATGAAAATATATCGAATCAGTGAAAACTAAACTTAATTAAAGAAAAGACAATTTGGATTTCTGGTTTTTCCAAAAAATAAACGGCTGAAAACTTCAATTGTCTTCGCACACATTGACTTATTGTTACGATTTTGTTTTATTTTAAAATAAAAGAGAGAGCGGGTGGGTGTTTATGTCCCGTATATACATATTCTTAAGTTTGTTTTGAAATAGAAACATACGAATTGTATCGGACTTAGCATTATCACTCGTTTGTCGACCTTCATTAACTGCCTCCAAAGTTTCAAAGCACTCATCTAAGTCATGCTATCCTGCAGTCCCTTTTTGATTGCTATCAAAATTAATACATCAGCATTGTACATCGCTCCATCAACGATTGATTCTTTTGAAAGTAACTGGATAGATATACTTGAAGAATCACTGTTTCAAGTAATGTAAAAATTATGGCGGAAACTATAGCTAGATATTTTATCATTTAGTAGATGTTTGTGATATAATAAGGAATTTACATCAGGACACATGTAGCTATTTCGTAATATTTAATTTCTGTCACAACTCAAATAAACAAAGAAGACAACTGAAAAAGTTGAAATTACAAAAGTTCATCATGTACAAATAAATAGATTATCAGAAAATTCAGGAAATACATTTTTTTTTTAAAATTTTTTTGTATTTAAGATGCACATGAAAATAATGCTCCACACTATTAAAAACATCATTTATACCCAAAGTGGATAGATAAGTGACAAAAATTATGTTAAATATCTTAAATGAATTGGTCGACAAGATATTCTTTAAAACGCAAAGAAAATGCGCAGTGTATATTTACGAATTAGTATTCTACAAGATAACATGTTTAATAAAAATTTTGATTACAACTTAAAATGAATGCTTAAAGAACATACTTCTGTTGTTATGGTTACTGGCTTGATATTGATTGATCATCCTGTTGTATCGTTTTTGGTGGTAAAATGTGTGGATATCGCAGTTTAGAAGGAAGTCTGCATGTCGGTATTAAAGACAAAGAGACAAGGAAATTGAAAGACCTAGGTAGGTACAAGAGGAAAATACGTTTTAAAACTGCATAACATTTTAATGTTCTTATAGTTTTACGCTTCATTTATAAAATAAAGAATGACCTTATGTTGTTTCTGTTTCAGACAAGAATTCCGTCATGCTAATAAATCCGCTTGAATAGAGAAAATATCTGACATTTGGATGGAAATCCAATGTCATATGTCGTAATTACACTCCATATTGGACAAGCTACTAAACACAATTATCATATCCCTGCCTCACCCCAAAAATAATGTTACTTCCGAATTTTATATGAGAATTAAACTTTCAACAGAATACCAGTTCATTATTTTTGCTCATTTATAAAGAACGCAATTTTCATGAAAATTTAACTTAGGACGTCATTGATTGATTTGTGGAATTATGCAACCGCTTTCATTTACCATTGCTTTTTTGTTAAATGCCTTTTATGAAACACTACATGATACTTTTTATAGGCCCGATGATAACGCCTTTCATTGCCATTTTCCAGTAGATTTAGCAAGAAAAACATTAAAATCTATTTCAGGTTCTAATAACAAAACATTTTATGCGCCTGACTGATAGAATTACAAGATTTTCATGTAAGAGTCAGACCTCTCCCTCTTATTCAACGCTATCTCATAAATCAAACAGTGATATATTATATAGGTAATCTAATTATATCATGCTTGAACGAACTCATTTTATGTCATCTATTCAATGGCATTTTTTTAATTCATAGTATAAGCATGTAGTGTATGACATTTCGAACCTACATATTTGACTTCAATCTACAAACCTTAAGCGTACGGTCATTGGATATCGGTAAATTCTTATTCTTTATTAATCTTACTTATATCTGATACTTGGAACAATATTCAGCATAATATATATGTATTTGTAGCCATTAAAGAAAGCAACAAACGACATATTAAACCACTGTTGCGTCGTAGTCGCTCGTTAAAAGCCTGCTTTCCTTTGACGAAACAACGTAAGAAATCTTTACAGTAAAAAGGTTTAAGAAAGTATAAATTCCAATATCTAAGTAGATTCATCACTAGTCCCTTTTTATTTGTGGAGGTTCTTGGTGCAGGATTTGGCTTCCCGTATTGATATTTTAGGTTCATTCTGATGAGAGGATGTACATTAATTACAGCATACCAAAATTTGCAATAACAGTATTAGTGTTATTTTGTTTTGTTTTATTTTGTTTTGTTTTTGTTTTTGTTCATTAACTGACATATTACTGTACATTCTTCTTTCTCTATACAATATGTATACAATTTCCATTAAAAAGCCTTGCGAAGGACAAACAAAAAACCTATCATACTATACCATAATACTTTCATGGAAATCAATTGTACTACAAAGTAATCGTGTGCATAAAGATACATTACGTAAATGATAATTATAATTTATTATTAACAATGAATATATTATACGTAAAGTATCAGCTTGTCAATGAGATGGCCATTTTATCTACGTCATGTTTTATAAATTGTATGCACATGTCTCTTTTCCAATGCCTGGCTATTTTAAAAAACCTTTGTCCTTTTTTAAAAACATAAAAAGAAACATGTTACATTTGTATTACTAGCTTATGATATTTGTTTTTAATTACTATATATATATATATATTTGTATGTATTAATGAAATAAGACTTTTGATAAGTACAAAACAGATCGATACAAATCTTTTAGCTTATTCATTGTGCAACAGTATTTTGACTTTAATGCCGATAAAAACGGCGAACTCACTGCAGTGTGAGTTCATGTAAACATAACTACGTTTCATGCGGTATTCACTTTTTGACATCATGATATTGGTTGAAGCTGCTGCAGGTCGTAGTCCAACTCGAAATGTATTTACATGTTTAATGATTGAATGCAATAAATTTAAAAATACCAACTATATACCCGAACCTCTTTACTCACATAAAAAAATATAGCAATGTTGGGATGTCAACGAGGGGAAGCAAAACCACTACTGTTAATTTCAAAGGGACAACAAATGAAAATAAATACAAAGTAAATATTTTAAAGCACGCACCCCATTGCAAAGCGCCATTGAGTATATGCATAAAACACACTTTTTATAGCAAACAAACTTAAGGCAGATGGTACAATATGAGACATGAATACAATAGATGTATCTAATGTTCCATGTCAGAAGGTGCTATCTGAATTTGGTGGTGCCATTGAACGATTGGTCTATACAAATGATAACTAAAACAATTTTATTCATCACTTTACTTTACAAATTATATCATGAAAAAAGTCTACAAATTATATCATGAAAAAAGACATTTATGAAGCTTAGTATACAAACTATGAACGTACAACTAGTATGATACCTAAGTGACGTTCAAGTTCAAATGAAGAATTGATTTTGTAATGATATATTCATTTTCTTTGAAGTAGTACATGTGTAAAGGCTTGTTTTTTTTAAAAAAATATGAAAAACGTAAACGATTTTTAATTATTGAAGATTCAAAATGTTTTTGGATAACTTTGAGAGTACCTGTAAGGAGCTTATTTCTACATTACAAAGTTAATTTGCACAAAGAATACTTGTTATGTAACTAATCCATTTTTCTTTGAATTCACTCACGTCATATCACCAACGTATTTAATGTCTGCAGAATGTCTTAAACGCCCACTTAATGATAATATTACTGTCATCACAACCACGAAAAAAAAACGGAAAGAAATAAAGATGTAAATCAGATATTTTCTGAATAGCAGCTTCAAAACCTTTTGAAAAAGTAACCAAGAGAACCAAGACCAGAAAGGGAACATATAAAACAGTCATTTATGTTTAAACTGAACACAATCGTCTATTTTACGAAAGTTATCTATATTTTTCACATCATAAAAGTTTATATGAGTAAATGACAACGCCTAGGTGTGAATCATCCACATCTTTTATGGGCCCTTTTATTCCTACACTTTGAGTCGGGATGTTACATTATTTAAAGTAAATTCTTACCAGATTCTAGTCACTAAAAATAAGGCAAGGCGGAGCAGGACATACGTACCTTTTAGGAGCACCTAGTTATTGTGGTAGTGTATATTGCAAGGTCTAAAGTTGTTTGTGTTATGTATTGTTTTCTTTAATTTATCTATTTGTAATTGTATTTCTATTCTCTTCGCTGCTTTACGTATGTAACCCCCTTCACTGTAAAAGAGTAATCAGGAGAACCAAGATTCGAGCGGAATTCCACGTATAAAGATTAGACAGGTGAAAAAGACACACATAATAAAGAACCTGAAATAACCAAAATAATACGTACAAAAAAAACAACAGAAAATGAGTAACTTGGACCATTGACCAGCTAAACCGGTAGGGTAAACGTCCTTCGCTTTTCTAAGAACATCCGCAGAGTTGCTCTTAAAATGTCAAGTAGTTGAAAGAGGAAAGGAAAACCATGACAAGGTTAACTCTACTAACAAGAAATGAGGGGTAAGTAGAATCTTCTGAAGAAAAGGTTGAAAAAGTAAAAACTGCATAAGAATTAAGTAAGAAAAAAGTAATTCTTGCTTAAAGCAACTTTGAAATAATGGTCGTCAGATTAAGACTGCCAATGTTTATTTCAGAGTTCGTTTAAAGAAGTGACAATGTAACATTGTAATATGTGAGTATAGTAAAACAAAGGGAATACAAACACTTACTTCAATGATTCGTTGTTTCTATTTTTAAAAACATACATTTTTTTTTCTTTATGTTGCATGACATTATGTATTTTCAGTTAGTTAATAGGATATTCATATATTATATTTACTTTCCATTTTAATTGTCTTATTCAAGTTAGATAACTGAGTGATGATCAAAAGTACATTTTATTTCTGCCACTTATGATTGCACTTTCTGTTGTTTTGTTTCGTTTTGCAGCAGTGAATAAAAGTGTTTGAAAATGCCATTTACACTTTACTACATTTGTAGTTTTCATATCGCAACTCATACGTTATGCCAGAACATGCCGTAACTACGTAACTCGCTCTAGACTTCTTACAATTAGGCTTCTGAAATCTGATTATGTTGCTTAAGTTTTAACTCATCATTGCAGACGTTTTATGGTCGTCATCATAAACTCGGGGATCGTTACGGTGTATCCATCTGCAAAATGAAAACTGATTTGTTCAAAATGTCATATTTTTCCTCTCCTTTCTCCTCTCCTCCTGACATGAATTTTTATAAGCAACTCGGCGGAATTTTCTTTAAAAAGCAGAGAACGCTATCTCTACCGGTACACCTGGTCCATGTTCCCAGTTTTTTAATGGAGTCCGAGTTGCTCATTTTTTTTGTTACTGTGTATATATGATTTTAGTTACTTCATTTTTCTTGTTGTGTATGTCTGTTATCCATGTATGGTGTTTGTCCCTGGATTACATTATTTTGATTACCTCTATAACCTTGATTCCCTTGATTATTTTTTCTATGTCTGGTCTTTGTATTTGGATGATATTCTTTTGATTTCCGCTGGAATCTTGGTTTCGTTGATTACTCTTTGTCACGCTTGTTGTCAGTACCTTTCGGAGCTTTTTCATAAAGAGCTTAGTATCGACTTCTGAAAGTTTGTTTTATGTTTTTGTTTTTAACAGTTTTGCGTTAAACGTATCCGTCTCTTTTCTCATCGATAAGGATTGAATCACTATACAAAATCTCAACAACAGAACCTCTCATGAAATTTATATCGGTTAATTAAATTTACTAGCGTGATTAAATTTCTCCTTCCATGTTAAACTTCTGTAAAAGCTTCCAACGTATTCAATTGCAATTTGTATCTGAATCATTAGATGAACAAATAAAGAGGAAGGGTGTAAGTACATTGTAAGTCAATGATAAAACATGATTGTTCTATGTACTGAACACAATTTTCGAAGATGGAACAGGATAAATTAACTTAAGTTTGACAATAAACATTGTACATCTGTGAGTTAACCCTATCGGTTGATGAGGAGTATTTATTTACACAATTTGGGACAGATATAGGTTTATTTCTATCGTAATTTGGTTTTTATATCCAACTCCTCCTTAAACAGAAATTATACAAAAAATAGTAGTTTTTAAACGATAACCAAAAACGAGTACAAAATGTAATGCATTATATTCAACATTCCGTTTCACAAAAAAATAATAAGTATAAAACTAGTCACAAGTTATGACGCCATAATAGATCAAAATATTCCGATGTTATAACTTATGATTAAATTTTACAATTAAAAGATTTTTTTGTGAATTTAGTTACTTTTTTCAAATTCCTGAGTTTTTAACTCTGCCTTCAGATTCAATTTTGAGTGGGCGATTCTGTAGTGATTATCCTGAATAGAGTTACCTCAAAGAAATATTGTTCACAAATACTTCTCCAACGAGTACACAATATATAAAAGTAACGATTTCACTCGCTATATGGATAAATGACAACATTGGAGTCATCACTACAGACGTTTTATGGTCGTCATCATAAACTGGTGGATCGTTACGGTGTATCCATCTGCACCATGAAAACTGATTTGTTCAATGTGTCATGGTTTTCCTTTCCTCTTTCGTATATCCAAGACTTGACCTTTTATGAGCAACTCGGCGGGTGTTTCTAGAAAAGCAGAGGACGCTTACCCTACCGGTGCACCTGGTCCTTGCTCCAGGTTTATAGTGGTATCGGAGTTTTATGTACACTTCTGTTACTGTGTATGTATTTGTTTGAATATTTTATGTTCTTAAGTGTTTTGCCCCTGTATAACACGTCTGGTCTTTGTCCCTGGCTTACAACCTTTTGATTTCCGCTATGATCTTGGCTCCCTTGATTACCCCTTCAAAGTCAACATTCGGTCTGAAACCTATATTAGCTAACAAAATAAACAAAATAAAAGCACAACGTGTTGGAGGGTTTGTTCACTTGACCAATCTTTCTGCTTCTAAAGTAAATGACATATCTGCTAAAGGACGTACATCAGCAAAAAATCGATTTTTTATCATTATGTTGGCACTGAATACAATGCTTCATTAAAAATGATTATGACATTCATTTTGCATAAATAGATGAAATTCAATGCTTTGTTCAAAGTTGCCTAGTTAATACAAAGTTACTCGAAAAATTCGAGATTCTTTATCTCTATAAATATGTAAATGTTTATTCTGGTTTCAATTCTAATGCAATTACTTCCTTTTTTCGATTTAAACTAAGAATCTAAATTTGCTTATAATCAAATTTGGAGTGTGTAAATGCATCTCTTAATTGATGGTACAGTGGAAGCGTTTGTGAAGGACTTTCGATTTTCAGAATTTAATAAAAAAATCTGAATTTTCCGTTAAGACTTGTGTTAAAACTGGTTATTTTTCAATTGAATAGTTACATGATTTTACTATTTCTTAATAGAACACTTTTTTATCTGATGATTTTTATGAGGTTTTTTCAATGAACAGTAGACTCATGTTCAGTGTTACCTATAAACTTTTTTGTATGTTATTTTTTATGGTTTGTTTAGTTTTTTTGTTTAATTTGTTATTTCATTATTTTGTTTTTGCTTTGTTTATTTTTTGGAGGGATGTTCACTTTTTCTTATTTTCCTTAATTGAGAATTCCTATCGCTACTATGATTAACCCCATCTTAAGCCTTAAATATAAACACAAAACAAGTATACCATTTCAAATAGGCTTTTCGAAAAGATACCCTAAGACTCTTATTTGTGATAATTTTATTTCTATAATTTACCACCCAATTTTAAAAAAAATAACATTTTCCATATACCAGCATTGTCACATAAATATAGATTAAGACCAATTCAATGATACATTCAGTAAAATTAAACATGTAATTACATACATCATAACACTTATAATGGGATCGACAACATCGGATTTTATGGTCATTAAAGGATGGAGTCGTAAAAAACAACATTTGAATTATTTGGTGCCCAATATTAATATAATAACTACGCAAATGACAAAATCAAAACCATCCAGTCAAATGTTTCACGTATACTGAAAGCTATCTCATGAATCATTGTCTTGTTTTTTATTTGGAAAAAATGATAGAATTCAAAAATGAACAGACTGTTGGGCATATATCTTATTCTTTATACTTTCTAATGAACAGTCACACATGATGCCGTGCACAGTATAATCAATGATATCAAACTTCGGCCATCATTCGATTTGTACAAATAAAAAGAAACGAATCGATATTGCAAACTAATTGATTCGGGTAAATATTTAAACAACAATAATATACAATAATAATATATAATATAATATAATCATAATATATGCAATGTGTCGAAGTGTTTTGAGGGTGATCCCTTTTTGTAATGATTATGAAATACATTGTTGATATTCAAGTAATATAATGATGACTAAGGTATAATTGAACTTGGTACATGTATATAGCTGTAGGGCAAATTTAGACAAACTAGTACTATAATATAGAAATGTCAAAATTAGCGTTTTGTTGACTAAATGTAAAGTTTTAAAAAAAGTTGTGTATGAATAGTTTATGTACCAAGGCAAGTTCGGTTTTTTCTAGTTTAAAATGGTGAAATGTAATATTTAGAAACGATAAAGTAACCCTGCGTTCAAAACTCTTTACTCTACGTTGTATCCACTTATGCGAGAGTCACAATCGTCAGGTGTGAAGCGTAAACTAAGATGAAACGTTTGATGTATATGCATTTCTTGTAATTTTCACCCAAATCGTCTCTTGTAGGCAGAATGCGAACAAGAATAGTGTGGATACAAAAAGTTAATTGAAAATCACGGAAAACAGAATTTTAATAGTATTCAAATATCATAACTGAATGATAAAGGACAAGGGAAAAAACACACACCATGAAATGACTAAAATTACACGCACTTCAAAAAAGTAAATTGGGCAACTTAAACTCCACCAAAACTGTGACCGTGGATCAGGTCCATTGGTAGGGAAAACAGTCATTGAAATTCAGAAACACCAGACGAGTAACTAATTAATTGTCACGTTCGGGGTATACTAAAGAGAAAACTAAAACTATAACACAAAGAAAAATTGATCCACAAGTTCATGATGACGACCATTGAACTAGATGTAACCAGATTTATAGGTATGGTAAATTGTTGTCAAATCGTTAATGATATCATTTCCTTTGGCATTAACATTGTTTCGCTCATAGGATCTTTACATAACAATAAAACACTATTTTGTTAAAACAGTTTTAGACATGATATGGATTATGACCTTATTGCATGTCTTATTATATACTGTGAGTTTCAACACCGCATGAAAAGAATTGGAATTGACTCTCAATATGGAGATATAACTTTTTGTAGGATTAATCTGGTCTGGAGTTGGAGTTAACTGCAAATAGTCCTTAGTTTGCACATTTCGTAATTTATATTCAGTTTTTTTTTTCATTTTCGTTATAACAAGGGTCTCAGACCGTTTGAACTAATCTTTATGTGTGTTTAATAGTGTAATATTTTTTTCACAGTGGCCAGATGTTAAAAGGGGGTTGTGATCGCACCAGAATACTCTCACCCCGCCCCGTTCTCAGAATTTTATGGTCTCTGCTTGTTTCCTTTTCACCTTTAGTTTATTTTTTATGTTACTTGAGTACATAGGGGCAACTTTTTCGCTGTCCATGAGTGTAATGATGTTTTGGGTCAGCTACAGCCTGTTCCGTGATAAGAAAAGTTTCCCATCGTTCATTGAAAACTCATGGATGGCCTTGGGCGGACATTTTCAATCTGGTGTTGTAGTCTCTTTGACATATACACTATACCTATTCTCGTATTATACCATATTGAATTGTCCGTGAGTAAGCGTCTGATGTCGTGCGATGGTTAGTCAATAAATAAGGTATCATCATAAAAAAGAAAGATACATGTAGTTTAAATTATCCAGTCATAGGTTTTTTTTCTATTAATCTTTAGAAACTAGAGATCATCAACTGTGAAATTGGTCTAGTACTTCATATAACATCAGATCATAAAATACATTTCAGTCAAAATTTGATAACAAGAAAGATGGAAATATTAAAATACTTGAAGAATAATTGCTGAAACCTAACGATGGAAGGAAACTATATGCTTTAAAGAAAGAAATATTGAACAAGAAACAGCGGTAATTAAAATCTAAAATCGTTATGTTATTCTCTTTGATAAAGGAAGATAATCGGAAATTACAGTCATTTCATTTTCTAACTACCATGTGTGACATAACTGCACGTTTTGTACTATACTGTGGTTATTATTTAGGGAAACAATAACAAAATATTAGATCTTTTTAGTTTATATATGGATAATCAATTATCTAACTTCCTGTAGCACCCGAAAACACAATTGTTTTTTTTTCAGATTTATAAACGAATTTCTGTTTAATGGCGTTTTTTATGCGATAATGTACAGGGAATGGTACATATGGATATTGTTTTTGGAGGTCGATTCTTACAGACTTCAACAGACATTTTTGTTAAAAAAATGAGCAGTGATAAACCAACATCGTTCGTATTGAACATTACAATAGTCACATTAGAAAAGTTAAGGATGTACATGTAATTAGATATGTTTTTGCATGGCATGTGACATTTATTAATATTACTCAATTAAAAGTACAAATGATAGTCATAATACTTTTGATAACTTATATCAATGAATAAACATAACCTACAGTGTAGGTTATTTGCCTGTAAAGGAAAAAATTGTGAAGTTTACACACAGTAGTGCTCATTCCCCGTACACAAAAATTATGTTGAAATAATATCGTATCCAACCAACGATATCATATCAAACCACGAATATACTGATATATATCATAATATATAATTCTCAATATACATATGATCGGTATTTTTTTATTTCATTGTTGACTAACAAAAATACAGACAATATGTTACTAACAAAATGAAAGCTTTTCGATGTCATAACTTATTTAAAAAAAATCAATTGGAAGTTTCATTTTATTTTCTTTTTACAAAGATGTCTGACCAAATGAAAGAAAAAACTAGTCTACATCTTAGAATCATGAAAATTGTTATTTCAAAGAAAATTATCTCCTCATAATTTACATTTGAAAAAAAAAAGGAAATTACAATAATTTCAACATAAAGTTATGATCACAATAACCTTCGTCAATTTTCATTCTGTTTGTGATTTATATAATGTAACAACATAAAACAAATTCTATTTGAACATTATTTGAAAAAAAACACAGTAATCAAAGGTGTTTCCTTCAGCAATAGAAACACAAATGTGCCTACAGGAGATATGCAAAAAAGTCCATTTAGCAGTGTCACCCTAAGCAAAATTTGCCATTTAGATTACCCTTCAAGAATATATATATATATATATAGCCTAGCTGGCCGAGTGGTTTAGGGCGCTGGACTTTGTGCAGGCGGTGTTGCCATAGATGTCACAGTGGTACGAGTTCGAGTCCCGCGGAGGGAACGACCAAAACTTTGCATCGCAATTTGACAGTTCTAACATCGTTGGTAATTTTTCAGACCTTTCTATACGTTTACATACCTTCTTTGTATCAATTTGATCCGATGGAGCAGTGTAGTGAATAGAGTCGTCACATTATGAGACGTCTTTATATATAACTTATGGTATCAAGATAGTATAAGAATTATAATCATACAAATGTTTGGTGTCTTCTCCTCATATACATATACGTAACTAAAAAGTTTTGAGTTAGACCTGCTGTAAATAAGGAAGTAGATAGGATCAACCAAATCAGACGTGCTTCAGTTATCGTAGGTCGCACAATCCAGCATGTTCGAAGTCATGGGAGATTCAACAAAATGACTAAGGGCCATGACGGGTTCAATGAGTTCTGATTTTGTTGCGTTTTACCATATCTGTTATATATCACTTTCTAGTCCTAAATTATCTAAGAACCAATCACCCCGATACTAAAGATATAACATTAATATATCGAGTTGGTTTTCACAAATGAAACACATTTAACCAATACAAGAAAAAATGTAAACCCGAACTGATGGAATATTTATTTCCATGTTTTGAACCCGAGTTTTGTAGGATGAAAAATCGACTGAACAATTTTTCCTTGTTTAACCTAAGGGAAAATTCTTTATCACATTTATTCTGCTGAATACGAAATGAAACAAAATGAAATACTTCCTTTCTTCTGGCATTTTTTCTGCATTTTGTATTTTATTAGAAATTTAATTACTCCATAACAAAGCCAAATGTAAAAAGTAAAAAGGGGATTTATAATCTCTCGAAAATTGAAAGACTGCATTTAGTTCAATTGAAATTCAATTGTAGAGTTTAACGCAATAGAAATAGCTCAAATATTAAGTAATGGTTGTGCTTGTTAATATGTAATACTCTTTTATGTATATTTAGCGCCTCCCTTCGCCTGATTTCTTTTTATAAAAAGTTTGTAGAACTTAATCAATAAGTATTTAAATGAAAAATACTAATGAATTATGTATCCGCTGAAGTTGGAGTGTTCATATCACAACCGATCCTACTTGATTTTATTGTATAAATCATATTGTCATACACATGAGGTAATCGTAACAGCTGAAGAGTCAGATATTGAAACGGCTGAAACTATACCTGTGAGGCCGTCAGAGGGAACTGCTGAGATAATCATGGCCAAAACGAAACTTCAGGAAGTGCATGAAAAGAATCAGAATATAAACAATGAACTTCTCAGTGTAATTCGAGAATTGTCAGCCAACGTCAACGCATTGAAGAAGGACATTCAAACGTTGTAAGGCACCAGACACGTTTCAGCAGCTGCAGGAAGCCCAGACCAGGCATTGACCACAGAGCTAAGGACGAACGTGACTATACAGAGCTGGGGTTCCTGAAGAACTCCAAGAAGACACAACACTTAGCAGAGCATATTTAAATCTTAAATGTACTGATAATTCAAATCTTACCAACACACTGTACACAAATCTTAACCAATTCGTCAAAGCAAAGTTCGGCATTGCAAAGGAATCCTTGCCTTTTGTGGACACAGTATCACCTCTGTTACGCAAAACTGTATTAGACGGTAAAGATGTTAATTTGGCATCATTGCTCATACCAAATTTTAGTTACTCTGAAGAAAACAATAAACGTCCATACCCCAGGCTAAATAAACAATTGTCAGTAGCAGAATTTGTTAACGCTTTCAGGATATACAAGAGCATTAATGTGTGAGGTTTTCGCACATAGACGTACTGAACTTGATCTTTATGAAAGACATTATAGAAATGGCAAGCCGGTATGTTGGTGATGGTTTTTATGAGCACCATAACCTTTTAAATGCTAGTGCTGCAGCCCACCTCAAATATCAAGGATTGCCAGTAGATTGGTCTGTCAGGAATAACACATTATTATGCAATATATTTGCCAATATGAAGCCAATCACTTGTTTAAATGGTCGGAGTATAAACCATTCAGTGGCATTTTGCCCTTATGTTAGGAATTGTAATGTTTTTAGGATTGCACAGCCAATTTATAGAGATTCCAACAAAGCTCTGAATGACAATAGGCATACCGATGCTTATGGGCGACTTAGAAATGTGCAATAACTTTAATGCAGAGGAAGGATATATTCGACCAAGATGTAACAATTTACATGTGTGTGCTATATGTAAGATAAAAGAACACGGGTAATCACAATGTCTTCATTTAAAAAAAACTTGATGGCCCCCAAAGTGCCATTCAAACCTTAGACACCTTGGACAATTTTCAGAAAATATTATGCAAACATCCAGAAATTGTGCAAAACTTAGTGATAGGTCTAAAAATATGGCTTTGATATTGGTATTTTTCCATTACCGTCTTCCTCAGTTATATGTAAAAAAATGTTATCAGCTAGACGTCAATCGGATATCACTTCAAAATGTATTCAGTCTGTGCTACACTAAGGTTTCATCTATTGTCTACTTATTAATATACCGTACGACTTATACAACATTAATCCAATATGTATTGTCAAAGGGAAATATTCCAAAAAGAAAAGAATGATAGTGGATTTATCGGCACCCCATGATGATTTAGATAACCCTAGTTTAAATGTCCTAATTGATAAAAAAAATTTCTGTGCAGTACGTTACTATTGACCATGCCATCCATATTATTAAAAATGTGAGAAAGGTAGTTGACTATGCAAAACCGATGTTTCTGATGCATTCAATTAGTGCCAATAGCAGAACGTTTATGGCTATTTTACGGTATTCATTGGAAGGATAAATATTACTTTTATTCTAGATCAGTCTTTGGCAAGTCTGAAAATATTTTACCAAATATCTCTTGCAACATGCTGGATAGCTGAGAATGTATTCAAAGTGAATAACATTTTACATTTGTTAGATGGCTTTCTTACAATTGACCTACCAAATTACGAAGCTGATAGAACTATGGCAATATTAACTTTGTTATTCAGGAAGTTGAACATTCCAATTGCACACCATAAGACTGTTGGACTGACTCATTGTTTGGAATATTTAGGTGTAATATTAGATACGGAATATATGGAAGCTCAGTTACCCAGGGAAAAAATCGAAAGCATTTGTGAAATCATAGAGAAATGTCTAACTTTAAAATCATGTACAAAGAGACAATTACTCAGTTTATTGGGTCGTCTCAATTTTGCATGCAAAGTAATTTATCCTGGACATTCATTTATTTCGTATCTAATTAAGATTTTCACAACTGTTAAAAACTGCATCACCACGTTTATCTTACCAAAGAATGTAGATTGGATATACAAATGAGGCTGAAATTCCTGTCTGGATGGAATGGCGTTTCTTTCTTTCTAAATTATAATCTAACTCCAGCATCTGATTTGCATTTTTTCACTAATGCTACAGACTGCGCTTTTGGGGGTATTTATGGTACCATGTGGTTTCAAGGGAGGTTTCCTTCACAGATTTTGCACAACAAAGAAGCTTCTATGGCCTTACTTGAATTATATCCCAAAGCTATGGCCTTGTGGGGTAGTACTTGGGATAGGCATAGACCTGTGTTTAATTGCGACAACTGCAAACTGCAAAGTTTCGACAGCTAGCACCATGGGCAGATCAGTTTCAAATCCCTTGCGTGTATTTAGTGGAAAGATTTGATGATGTGAAGGAGCGGTTATGGAACGCTTATAATAGTTCAAATACAGCAGCGGCTTATTAGACTGGTTTTGAACTTTTCTGCCAATTTGTTACCTTGTATGGTATGGCTAACCAACCAGGAGACCCGCCTACTATAGACGAAGAGTTATTAATTAACTTTTTACATACTGTTATCAAGCCTTAGATCTCAAATTAGCTACTATTAAGATTTATCTGGAGTTAGGCTTTTTTTACTTAAGAAAAGGTAAAATGATAGGTTAGAATGTATATTGAAAGGTATCAAAAAAATTCAAGTTTCTGATTTATCTTTAAAGAAAAGACTTCCTGTAACTCTATCTATTATGACAGAGATTTGTAAATTATTAAAAAAAAGGGGGTTTTGTCCCCTTTTCTAGTCTCTATGATGTTAGCATTTTGTCAATTAGCCTTTTTTGGCTTTAACGTTGTGGGGAATTTACTGTTACCAGTAAATGGATCATGATAACTGTATCTTAATGCGAGATATTACTTTTGATATAAATAGGTCTTACTATGTTTTAAATTTGAAAATGTCGAAGATCCTTTAAGACAGGGTGTAAATATTTTGAATCTGAAAGTATCAAACCTGTACAATGTATGAAACAGTTTATTGAACTCAGGAAAAAACAAGTGCAATTAGTTCATCAGCTATTTTTATAGTTTGTAAAGGGCACCATTGAGTAGAGACAAGTTTATTGACTTCTTAGACATGCATTATCCTCATTAGGTATTGATGATTCCAAATACAGTGGTCATTCCTTTTCTGCTGCAACTGCAGGAAACGATCATTTGATTCAAACTTTAGGTCGATGGTCATAAAACTGTTACACTAGGTACATGAGGACTTCGGTAGATACAGTTATACATGCGCGAATCAAATGAATATTTCCATCCGATGTTTATTGTTGACTATACTGGGTTACAGAACCTACATTTAAATGTACAATTCATATAAACAGTGAAGCAATCTTCTTGGGAGCACTCATTACACTCCTTTTGGCGTTTTCAATTTTTTTTCAAATTTAAACCCCAATTCAGATTGCACAAATGTTTTTATGTTATTAACCTGCCGGGCTCCCCCCAGATATCTAGTACACAGCTTCCAAACGTCAGTAAGTGAGCCTTCCGGGCTCCCCTAGGTACTAAGATAAGGTTGTAAGCGTGTCTGCTGGGCTCCCCCCCCCGACACTAAGATTTAGGATGTAGGCGTACCTGCCGGGCTCCCCCCCCCCCAGGTACTAAGATAAGGTTGTAGGCGTGTCTGCTGGGCTACCTCCAGACACTAAGATTTAGGATGTAGGCGTGCCTGCCGGGTTCCCCCAGGTACTAAGATTAGACAAAATTTATACATTATCTGCCCCCAGATACAATGTACTTTTGTTTTCTTTTATATTTGAGTTTTTACATCTTTCATGGATCTGCTTGGTTCCCCCCAGATACTAATTTCTAAAATAATTTTGTTTTCTACGAGTAGCCCCCAAATTTCCAAATTATGTTGTTTTTTTTTTTTTAACATTGTAATTATGTAAATATTGTGTACTGATGTTTTAATTAGTTTAAAAGTAGTTATTTTAATAGATTTATTACTCTCATGTGTTTACAAATATGTTATAGGTTTTGACTATATACACTCACCAACTTGTTAACTTGTAAGATATGAATATACATTAAGACAAGATGTACGTATACATCAGCCCCATGCAGGTCCGGGTGTCAAAAGAATAGGCCTGCAGCAGCGCTAAGCTTGTCGTATAAGGCGACTAAATAGTGCTCAGAAACCTAGCCGGGGGCTAGGCGCTCTGCCCACAGAGCAACTGCGATGTGTGCCCCAGGTGGTGGAATGGGGTACCCCTGGTGTGTTACATGCTGGGGTTGTCAGGTTATAATACGGAAAACCTGACCGCAAACCAAAGTGGTGCACCGTGTTGGGAAAGATGCCACGTTCCTCGCACGTTAAGGAACCCTGCTGTGGTATTCGATAGGAGTAGGAACCTTTGCGCTCCGCCACATGAGGCTAAATTGCCCGACCTTACCCATTCCCCCTTTTTCCAGTGGCAATCAAAATTTGTCGACCATATTATCCTTGTGACACATCCTTTTTTTTCATTTCATGTTCATTTTATCATCCATTTCATGTTCATTGTCTGAATATAGCTGAAATATTGCTGCTCGGACGTTAAACCCCAACAAACAAAACAAACAAACAAACATGTATTTACTACATGTAGTTTTTTTAAATTCCATGAAACTTACACAGAGGTGTTGTCAGCTAAAATGATGGAAAAGATGTGACAGAAGTTTGTTATGTGTTGAACTTGCATAAATGGGCACCTTAGGAAGTGTTCCTCTGCTAAGTATGAATTTGGTTTCTCAGTATAATAAAATGCATACAGGTGTACAGAATAATTGAATGCGCTTTAATGGTTAAGAGTGCATTTGTGAAGGTTCTTGTTCTTGAGAGTATATAAAGTGGTACACATGTATTACAGGTTATTGGAAATGCATTTCACCAATAGTTTAACCGAAGTTTAAAGTTTCCTCCGGTCTTAGCGCTCTTGACAATAACTTCGTTTCTGCATTTGCTTTTCTCGCATCAATACAAATTATTGATCTGAATAAAACAGGAAAGGCTTGGCACTCCATGGAATGATTGACATTGATGACATACTTACGGAAAGATTGGCAGATTTATTAAGTGCTGTTAAAAAAACGTAGGCGTGAATTGCAACTATGTGAGGCTAATACTGATATTGGTTAATGTACTCTAGTTGACAGTGTTTTACAACAATTATATCTGCAGCTCCAAATGTAACATCTAATTTTCTCCTGACATAAATGTCAATTCGATTGACTTTATGCAGGCAATGTTACTATTGTATAACTGTAATTAAATGGAAGTAGCAAGAGGAATTTGCTAGATGCAGGCAATGTATGAACTAAATATGTATTACAAGGAGAATTAATTAATTTTTTGCTTGATTTTGTGAGAAAGTACTGTTTTTATATATTTATTTTATTTATCAATGAAGATTAAACAATACTTTCCCTTTCTGATCAAAGAAGTGAAATATAATATTCAAGCGAATAGTTCAACAAAAGAAAACAGTAAAAAAAAACTCAAAACTCAAAATTAATAAACGAAATAGAAATAGAAATAAAAATTTATTCAATAAAAAGTATTTTATTACTAACTGATGCTCTGGGTCTTATATCATAATGGCCGTTTGCGCCAAGATCAATTGTTGATTGTATAGGCAAGTTGAATGTTTAGCAATATTCATACATCGTGTGCAAGATCAATGAACGTGTAGAAAAAAAAAGAACTCTCCTCAACTTGAAAATCATAAAATCATAAAGCATGCAATGCAGTATAAAGAACTCTTGTGTAAAATTTATGAACAACTTCTAACAATTCATGCCATCTTCATCCGATGCAGCATAGTATAATGCAAGTTTATCGTTTTACATCAAATGCTTATTATCAGAGGTAGACGTAGAAAATAATAGCAGTGATAAGACATATACTGCTACCATACTCTCCGAAGAAGAGATTGTGGAAAACTACAAATCTGTGCTTTTCTCTTTTGGTCTCTCTACCAGGGACGATGATTGTGATTCATCGTCTATGTACTGGATTCCTAAACTCCACAAGAATCCATACAAACAACGTTTCATAGCTGGATCTGCAAAATGTACCACCAAACCTCTTTCAAAACTTTTAACTTCTATACTCACAACTATCAAAGAGGGTCTTCAGTCCTACCAAAACACTTGTTACTCCCGTAGTGGTATTAATTCAATGTGGATCTTGAAAATTCGAAAGATCTTTTGGAGACAATCAGTTCAAGACTATTATCTGAATATACTAGCATTAAAACCTATGATTTTTCAACACTGTATACTTCTATTCCCCATACTCGGTTACAATCCCGACTTAAAAACATTATACATCGTTGTTTTTTTTCTCCAAAAAAAGATGGTACACCTAGACACAAATATATAGTTATTGGTAGAGATTCCTCATACTTTGTAAGAAATGATTCCAAATCATCTTCCAAGTGTACATAGGAAGATGTTTACAAAATGCCTGAATTTTTAATGGACAACATATTTGTCCAGTGTGGTGGACTTGTTTTTCAACAAACGGTCGGCATTCCAATGGGAACAAATTATGCTCCTTTACTTGCTGACCTATTCCTTCACTCTTATGAGGCTCATGGATCGTTATGGTGTATCTATCTGGGTCATAGTTTTCCTTTCCTTGTTTGTCTACCACGGACTTGACTTTTTATGAGCAACTCGGCGGGTGTCATCGAAAAGCAGATGACGCTTACTCTACCGGTGCACCTGGTCCATGCTCCCAGTTTTTAGTGGAGTCCGAGTTGCTCATTTGCTTTTGTTATTTTGTATGTATGATTTTAGTTACTTTATGTTCTTTGATATGTATGTTTTTCATGTCTGGTCTTTGTCCCTGGATTGCGTTCTTTTGATTACCGCTATAACCTTGATTCCCTTGATTACTCTTTAACATCTAATACTTGAAATTAACAGGGTTTTTTTTTTTCTTTGACTTGTATATTATCATTGATGACAAATATTTATTACCGTGTTTTCTGTGGTATTAAACGAAATATCCCATTTCCTATGACAGGAACATTGAGTATATTGGCAATATGCAGTTAATCTCATCGCTGAATACTTCCTTATAATAGGTAATTGATATGTACTTTTTCTATTGAAATAATACTATACAAATAAGATGTCAAAGTCCAATGTTTATTTAATATCGACATGAAAATTAGATTCCAAAATGACATTGACATGCATTTCTAAAAACAAATAGGCCAGAATGTAATTAACATTTTATTAATGTTTCGTATTTATATACTGGACATAATGCAGATAAACAAAATGACATCAACTTGACATGAAAAGAGACAATAAAATTGTGCGCAGAAAGGAAGCAATACAGATGTCTAATTAACTTTAAAATCATTTTAACATTCAACTAACAAAAGGTCAATTGAAAGAAGTAAGATTCTCTACCTGTAGATACATTACTAAATTATTTTATAATAAAAACAATTATACTTTGGCGGATGCACTATTGCAAACACGTGACCTGGGATAAGACTCAACTAAACAAGTATCGGTATCGGGCAAGTGTATAGAAAACAATGAATATTTAACAAGATATTACAACTTAATCATCTTTTCTTAAAGTCGTAAGTCACAAGGCTACGACAACTTTGAAATGTTCATTAATTTATAAAAGGCACAGATCCTCCATTCTAGCATGTCTACGGGTAAACCTTCAGGTCTCTGTAAAATGGTTTCAGCTAATTTGCTGCTCTTGAATTGCATTTCAGCTTATTAGAGATGAAATGTTGAATTAATAGACAACTGACTTTCTCTTAATCATTGCACCGTATACCTTTAAGCACAAGAATTGCATCGTGTTATTTATTTTTCAATAACCATTTGTATTCTGAAAGATCGTGAAATCCTTGAGTAAACTTTTTTTGTATATTTGTATGGTTCGTAAATGACATTGTGGTCCTGACAACAATGCAGTTTTTGGTTAACGTGTGTCCATAAATGTTCTCCATTTAGGATGATATACATCTCACAATGTACTTTATATGCTTGAATTGACAACAGAAATTGGAAAATAATTTCCGGGCTACCCTTTGCCATATATTTTACGATATCTCGTAAATCTAATGGGTATAAACAATTGAAATGGAATGTTCTTACAGATGAATGGGTCCTTTTGTCTTACAGAATATATTTTCTTCTAACGACGGATATTATGTTTTTTTAGGGTTTAGATGTCATTCTATCATTGCAATATTGGTTCAGGCAATATACATTAATTGGGTCACCGGCCTCATTAAAGTATCGCCTAATTGAATTAATTAAATTAATGGTAGAAGTTCATCTTTCTTCGAACTACGCTTCTTCAGTTGATAATATTTCACTGTTTAAAGTTTTCACTGAAATTACACATTTGTTTTTGGTTAAATCTGATACATACATATCAAAAGATCTTAAAATACTAATGTTGACCGAAAAAAAACCTGTCCGTACCAAACATGAAAGTTTTAAATGTTTTAGTAACAGTCAAAAACATTTTTTTAAAGTAAGTGTTTTTAGAATTTTGTGATATCGATACCAATACCAAAGCTTTTCTGGTAGGAATTTATTGCGTTCATTTAAATCAGACAATATATAACAAATACAAAAAACCGACCAGTTGTGAAATATAAAAACCTACGGAGGGGGCCTCAGGAACATCATCTTTATTCAGCAATAATAAATTAGCGATTGGAAAATCCAAATCATCTCTTTTGCCGTATATTTTGGTATGAAGGTTTCCATTTTCGAGAAAAGGTATACCAGTACCATTATTGTTACACTGAATCCATATAAGATCTTTTGGGTAAGTACCTTGAACATAGTTAACCAAGTTTCAAAAGATTATTAACGGCAAAATTATCAAGATACATAAAAGTACAATTAAATGTATGCAATAGATTATGTTTTGAAGAATTTCAAAATAGTTAAGCTATGAACTGCGATTGGTAACAGCAGAGAAACAAATCACCTATGACAGGAGCACAATTAGTCACCATTGAAATACCAACAACTTGTATGTATAGAGTATTATGAAAATTTAAAAACAACAATAACATAAATTCTCATTTGAATACTTTTTCTAGTTCCAAGCTCAATCACTATTTAATTTGATTTGCCAATACAATTAGATGTTAGGGCGCAGTTTCATAGTAGATTTGGCACCAGAACCAAAAATTAGAAAAACCCTGTTGCTGTTCATTTATTGATCGATATGTTTCCATTATTGATGTAGAAGTTTCGCATATCGATCCTTTCAAACGCATAAACTGTCTCAAATTGAACCGTAACCTAATATTACCGGAACCAGTTAAGGCTTTCATGGGTGGATGATAAAAAAAATATAGTCACTCAAATCTGGTTTTCATATGGTAGGGAATTAAACCTTGGTTATAAGTTATATCGAGCATATTATTGGGCATTTGTTTGTTAAGTATAACAAATACTAGAATCTTTAACAAACATAACAATTTACTGAGGCACAGATATCAATAATAATAATTTATATAATAAATATACAAGTGCCTTTGACTTGTAACGGGGATGTTATTCGGAGTTCATAGTAGTAATAATGTAAATATTCAAGTCAGGTCGGGTGACTACTTATATTATTTATCTAATTTAGGCGTTTATCTAAACAAGGTAATCCACTCAGGTACATACAGGTACGAGTGAGATCCAACAGGCCAGGTTTAAATAGCTTACCTAGAAAACACATAGTATGGTTCCTTGGTTTCCGAATACATCGTGTTGTCGGTGTACCTGTATTTATATGGGACTCCACATCTCCACTTTGGTGTGGTAGAGTGACTTTGATTGGTCGAGTAAACAATCTCCCGATAACAGAATCTTGCACTGTGGAGTTTATTTCTGCTATTTGTATAGATGGCACCGAATGTAAATAAACGTCACAAAATCACCCTCTGAGACATGTGATAGATTAGAATATTACTCTCGTACTGAACTAGTCAATACAGAAAATTGACATAGAGTATTATCCTTTGCCTGATTCTTACGATGCCTTCAATTTTTTAAGAAAGAGTTTGTTTATATGAAATATGTACAACACTGGAGTACCTTAACGTCACGAATACAGAAATCAGTTCTGGATACAATACAATACTGGAGACAGATATTATTCTGATTTCATTGTATTTCTGTTTTCCTTTTTATACGAATTTCAAATGAATTGTTGATCTTCTCTTCCTTTAACTCTTTAAAAGTATGTTTATTTAACAAGTAATATACATAATATGCATTTGATCAATTCGAAAACAATACTTGCATCAAATGTTGTTCATTTGTTCTATGAACATTACATTGCATTTCTATTCGTATCAATTAGCAAACTATATACTTTTTTTTATTATTTTTAATTATCCTATTGTGATGTTTTTGAACGAATAATGCAAGAACTAACATTTCCTTCTGTTGTTCTTTTCGTTTTGAAAGCTTTGTCAGGAAATATGTCATTAGATACAAAAAAAACTTCTATGCAAGGTTACATTATACATATTCCAGTACGTTTCCTGTTAATTCTTTTCGCCTTTCACCCTAGGCGATATTGTCTCCAAATCAGGTGTACAGGTTATATACACTGGTGTTATTTTGCGTATTGACAAAGAAAAACTTCCTCCTTTATATTCAGAATTGGACTTTTTTCAAGTAGAAAATACAATTTAAGAAGTAGCAGTACTGAAGTTACAAACGATGGGAAATCTTTGGGAAAGACATCTATGAGATACGAAGGTTGTTGGTCATAGTAAAAACAAATAGAGAATGATAGTTACTTTCGATTATAATACAGACGATATCATGTGGAATTGTCTCGACGGGTTCGTGAACACATGTCGAAATAGTAACTATTTCTATGTTTATCGGTAATTATATTTTTTGCAATTTCAGTTATTTTAATATACTTTTTAACACTACTTTGTTCCACAAAAGTGTACAACTACATGTACACACTGTCGATGGGTGAAGTCAAATTCATTCAAAAATCTGATGACGTCACAATTTCTAATATTTTGACGGATTTTTTAAATATCTATTCATATACGAGAGATAGAAAAATATCTGCCAAGAAGATCGAAGGTGAAAAGTACAGATTACCGATAAACACTATATACCGTGCAATTAGGTCCAGGTGATAACTATAGAACTTTTGACTTTTTCAATGAAAAAAAATATTTGGGAAATGTCCTGGTTTTAGTTGCTTTTTCAACATAAACATACAGACGTATCAAAACTGGAGAGTTTGGTGATGTCCATTATATATATTTTTAAGTACTATAAATAAAAGAGTGAACAGCAAATGAAAACAGCGTCTTCCTGGGGATTGTTTTAGGCATATTTTTACAATGGCCGTGAGTAAAAATGAATAAAGAAAAATACAATGACAAAAATGCTAAAGCCTGTAATTTATTGTAGATTCTGGTAAATAATCATAGTCTAACCGCAAGAACTGATTGAAATGAGAATTACACGTTTTGTTTCTACTTTTACATTTTATATAAAATAAGATTTAAGGTTAATTAAGGTATGGTTTCCGTGATTAAATTTCCATATTGGCTCGAAATCAATACATGTAAGTCGTCTTTTAAATATACGGATGCTAATATATATAATTCAAATATCATCGATTTACATGTAAGCAGAGGGGAAGAGAGTTACGATAAGTAAGAGCGAAGATCTTTATCGGGTAGCGTACACTAAAAACAATAAAAAGAAAGACATTGATTTATATGCACGCGAGATAAGTGTGTTAAAGCAAACGACTTTACTTTTAAACACATTTTAAATGAATAATATAGGCATTTTCTCAAGAGCCCTTATTCTATTTTTTTGATTAAAACAACGATAAACTTGAGATGACATCTACAGACTTGGGATTTGGAACGACAATTGATTATTATAGCCATGTATTTCACGAAATTAAACATGTAATAAAGAATGAGACATACTATAGCTAAAAATTAGTAGATTTGTTTTCCTAGATGAAGAGGTATTAAATACCAAAAAAAAATGATGAATCTGAAATTCTTTGTTATTATAAAAATTACATTGTATGTTTTAAGGTCAATCGTTAATTTTGAAATATGTTGAAATTTATATTATTAGTCTAAATTATTTGTACGAAAATTGCATGAACTGAACAAAGAATATTTCGAAAATATTTTTATGATACGTAGATTTAAAACAAAAATCAGCATCACAAAAGTCGATTCACTATTAGCCCCGAGCTCTGTTTTGTTTGTTTTGTTTTTTGTTTGTAAAACAATTATCTTTGTATAATCATTAAAAAATAATCTAGATTTTAGGATTTACACATTATTATAGTGCATGTTCATTGAAATTATCTGTAGAATCATGACAAAACACATGTTTCCCTGAAAATAAAAAAAAAAGGAAAATTAGATATCTTAAAATACCCATTGTATTATATCTTAAGGAAACTATGATAACCCATTCAAGTCGTATTAAGTATTCTTACAGTACATTTCCCGGTAAAATCCTTGATTAGAGCTAATTCATACAAACAACGTTACATAGCAATATGTATAACCAAACCTCTTTCAAAACTTACAACTTCTACATTTTGTATACTTACAGCTGTCAAAAAGGGTCTTCAGTCCAACTACAACACTTATTACTCCCATAGTGGTAATAATTATATGTGGATCCTGGAAAATTCGAACGATCTTCTGAAATCTTACTAATCAGAAAGTAGTACTTGAGATGCCATTTTATTTCTTTACGAGCTTTCAATACATTCAAATCGAAGGAGTTCCATTCACATAAGACTAGATGAAGAGCTATTACGTATAAACATACATGGTTTGTATATAGAGCGTGCATCGTAGATATATGAATTTGACACATGCCTGAAATCCAAATTGAAGATTGATCTAAGTTATCCTTTTAACTAT
This sequence comes from Perna viridis, assembly GCA_037379345.1. Taxonomy (NCBI): domain Eukaryota; kingdom Metazoa; phylum Mollusca; class Bivalvia; order Mytilida; family Mytilidae; genus Perna; species Perna viridis. The sequence goes on from CM074520.1 coordinate 6,055,151, forward strand.
AGGTCAAGGTAAAGTTGTTTTCATATGTAACATAATCGAATGTGTGTCTCGTCTTGCTGTTAAAACTTAAATGTAGGATATGCAATCGCTGCATCATGACTTTTCATGACGACCTTCTTCTATTTAAGAAATATTAAGTACTTCTCTGTCTTAGAATCCGGCAAAATGTGTATAAGGTGTGGCACATGATGAAAAAAAAAACACAAAGATTTGTCTGTAAAGTTTTCTTTTTTATGATATTGATAGGTCCAATTTAGTAGAAATGCATTATGGAAAAATGGTGAGAAAAGTAATAAAAAGTCTACATCAAAGATGCTTCAGGATAAATCCCAATAGCTTTTCAGTTGTTTTCTTGATCTTGATTGACCAGGGGTAAACAAACAGGGCATCAGGGTAACATATCGGATGACGTCACAGGTCGTCATACAAGAATAATAAGGCTGACATTTAAAAAGAGTTTGCCTAATTTTGTGGTCCCTCTCTTCAACTCCTTTTAAGGTATTGTCTGTAGGACGAGGGTTAGTCTGTTCCTGTTCCGAAAGTGTTTTGAAAATCTACCATCAGTTTAAATGAATAATTGTTAGTGATGAACATATTTGTAATGTGTAAAATTATGTAAATTATATATTACATTGTATCTACACTACAAACGAAAGTTTACTACCTTTGTGAGTTAACATGTTAATCCATTTCTTCCATTTTTCCCTAGGTGAAATAAAATTGTTATCTTGAATTTCGACGCTTTTATGGAAATGTCTTACACATTTTTATAGGACCACACAGGAATCGGCATTAAAGCTAAATTTCGTTTAAAGATCAAGTGTCATGGTAACTTTGAAGGACATTTCTTTACCGTAAACACATATATCGTTGCTGATAGTTCGGAATGCGCTGTTCAAGTTTTAGCAATATAATGTTATTCAGTAGATTTATATGAATATTGTGTTACTAATACCCAGACGGATCTTCGCGATCATACCAGTTTTCTGAACGATCAATAAATTAAAAGTGTATAATGCAATGCCTTATTGCACTAACTTTATATACAAAATTAAACAAAAGCTTTTTCTCGAGTACTTATCGTTTGCACTTCAATATCTATTTACACTGGTAAGTTTTTCACAATGATGTACCAATATGAATAATAACATAATTTACGTACGTGTAACAACAGATATTAACAGTTTGGCACAAGAGGGCTTGAAAATTATTAAAAAACAATTTAAAATTTAAAATGTTGCATTTAAACTTTGAAAGTCATTTGTTCTCATACATAAATCGAATAAGTACTACGTCTTTCGAATGCATAAATAAGACCATCCTTTATACATAAAAATCCGTATCGTATTCTCATAAGAATTGAGTTGTACTGAATGAAGTTAGACACCTTATAAGTACATTCAGTTCTAGGTTTGAACATATCAGTCATACAATAGTTTTAAATGTAATGTATATGCATGTGAAACTAATGCAAGACCTTTTCATCTTGATAGAAAGATTCTTACCCCTGTTGGCTTTAAGCGTTTAAGCACCGTTAAAATATATATATATATATATAAGCCTACATGCCGTAATTTTCAAGTAAGTCTTAAAATCAAGTACAGTTGCGATCACTTCTAACCGCTCTTAATTCTGTCAGAATCTGTCAGGATTTCCGTTCTACGACTGCAGAAAGAACAGAAATCATGATAGAGGCTGTCCTGGGTCGGGACACATTTTGCCCTATTCCCTTACAGATCCTGACACAAAATATCCGGGGTCGTGACAGAGAAAATACGAAAAGTTGTTCTAAACTGTCATATACCCATGGACAGTTCCTGACACTAAATCTTTTTATTCTGTGTGACGTAATTTAGAACAGAAAGTCCACGATTAATAAATGAAACTGTGTGACTAATGTAAATTAGCAAAGCCGTTAAGGAAAAAAACTTGATTTCAAAATTTACGTTAAATTTCCAATTATATATAGAAAGCTCGTTGTGATCATTACCCCACAATAACTCGATCGCTGTTCATGTTCCAATTTTTGTCGATCACGGTCCAGTCACTCATCGTTCAAAAATTATCATTGTTTACATGTATAATTTTTTATTTACATTCTGCCATACACCTGTGATATTTATTAAATTAAATTATTTAATTATAAAATTAAAGGTCTATGTTTCTGTTCTAAGAGTAAAAATGGTAACCGATAACTTTCAGATGTTTGGTAATTCTCACGGTTCAGAATAGACAAAGTATTTTTTGAGTGAAGACTACTTTTACTTACCCTACCGGTGCACCTGGTCCATGCTCCCAGTTGTTAGTGGAGGCCGACTTGCTCATTTGCTTTTGTTACTTGTATGTTTGATTTTAATTACTTTATGTTCTTTGTTGTGTATGTCTGTTTTCCATGTCTGGTCTTTGTCCCTGGTTTGCATTCTTTTGATTACCGCTATAACCTTGGTTCCCATGATTACTCTTAATAACATATGGGTCACAAATCATTCTATAAAATGTTAAAATTGACAATTTTAGCATTTGATGCGTGACTGATACCTGAATATGTCGGTCAAAATTCTTTAAAATGCCATTTTTAGCAACAAATATGAGTGTGAACCCTTCCAATTTACCTACATGGTCTTATATGTAGAAAATGTAGAAATTGAAAATGTTAGTTTCATATTAGTGACTCTGACACATGTATTCTAGGTAAAATTTCTAAAACTTCTGCAAAATGTGTAAGTGCCAGCAGTTTTATTTTTCATAATGGTCTTAAATTATTGACTAAAATATTTATTGTTTTTAATATAACTATCATGTAGATGACCGTGACACATATATTTCTGTCAAAATTCTTTTCACGCGGCCAGCTAGGCTATATAAAAATATAGCTTTCGCTGGCCGGGTCATTCCTCCTCGTAGGATTAATCTAGGGCTGTAACTTAGTAACTTAGTGGTCTAGGGCGCTGGACATAGTGCCATAGATGCACAGCGGTACGAGTTCCAGTCCTGCGGAGGTAACGACCAAAAGTTGCTTCGCAAATTTCAGTTATAACATCGTTGGGAATTTTTATGTTCATTTAAAGTCAGGTGCGTAGCACGTACGGCATTCAATAATTTTTGTTGGTACTACATGCCATACATAAAAAAATAGAAAACAATCAAGTTTAACTACAGCGAGGCTTCTTTTTTATGTGTGTGTGTGTGTGTGTGTGTGTGTGTGTGTGTGTGTGTGTGTGTGTGTGTGTGTGTGTGTGTGTGTGTGTGTGTGTGTGTGTGTGTGTGTGTGTGTGTGTGTGTGTGACGTCATGGTCGATTTGGATATTGCCATTTTTTTTTTGGTATCACGACAGTAGCTTGAGATATGCAATACTGGGCAATGAGAACAATTAAAAAAAATAAAATAAAATTGCCAATAAACGAAATAATGTCGTAATAATAAGTAAAGCTTATGATCAATTTGAGTCATTACATATGTATAGATATTTTTCGTGAGCAAAAAAAACATTTCTAAAATTATATTGCTATGTCTTGCCGACACAATGTATAATAACTATTTCTTATTAGTTTATATACTCATTTTTTGTTAAAAAAAGAACTTGAACAATGAAATCTGAACTTTATTTCGAAAACAATACTTAGCTTATTAAACTAAGAATGACTTTTATGCTCACATTTCGACAGATTTAATTAGATTAGTGACACTGGTTTCAAAGAATTCCAGACACGTAATTGATTCTTTAAGAAACTGAGGAGTGGAATTTTATGTATTAAAGTACATATATTTTGCGGTCACATATGGCATCATAGAATCGGGCATATACAAAATAAGTAAATTCATTGGGAAAAGTTAAAAGTAATGCTTTTTTAAAGTGCATACTTTAACAATAGAATATAAAAGTAAGAGGAACTAAAGTGTTTATTAAAAGAATGTTTGGAAACCCTTTGTATACAAATAAAGATATGTGTAATTAATTTATCTGGTTATTATCTAAAATTCACCAATTTAGGTTTTCTCATCGTATTCTTCTTTACTGAAATTAAAGTATATACACCCAGTTTTGATTAAGTATATCTTTACCTTATGTTTCGGAAAGTATTTTTTCTTTGTTAACGTTTTTCTTTACTGCATTCTTGTTTTTCAAACCGATTTGTCACACTAGAATTATTGTCAATTCATTATTATGAACAAAATGTATTTGTTTAAAAAAAAACAAAGTTTCTTTATTTGATTTCATTAGAAACGCCGTTTCATTTGTTTTAATTGTCATTTGGTCATATATCGACCTATCCATTGGTAGGCGTGAAAGAATGACGAACGGGCGTACGCCCAACGTTTATCAGAGCTCGTGTGGTGTTTCGACATCATGTGCACATTTATGAGGAATCAATACTAAACAGTGTTATTTAAGATACAATTAAAGCATGTGAAGAGTTATATGAACAAGTTCCATAAATATTCAACGATACTAACGGCTTTTTCAATACGTTCAATTTGTTAATATCTGTAGTATAGAATAGGTAATGCAACAAAAATATAATTTGTACACACAGACAAGAGGTAATTGATAAAATGCATGCCATACAAAACAACACCTGCTTCTTTGATATGTGAAAACAAATTAGTCTTGACAAAAATTGATTGTGAATCTTATTCTCAATGAGGTCAAGGCTTAGAATTGTCTTTCCACTTATTAATGGATGGATTGGGCCTTAAAGCGTTGCAAATTTAATTTACCGTAATTACGTGTAAAATCGACGTATTTTAAAGACTTTAATTGGCCTTTAAAGCGATTATAATTCTTTTTGCGCATTTTATGAATTGTTATCCAAAACAAAATAGACTTTGAGTAAGAATCCATTGAATAAATGGAAGTAGAATTGAACAGAAATATTATATTTTTGTTAATATTTTTGGAAGGCTTTTTGAGTTGAGTTGATTCATCTTTTTCAGTTTATAAACTGTAAAGTGTGAATTATTTGAGAAATATGTCAAATTAGGTTGTTTTTGTTGAGTCTTAGTTTTACATGTAATATTATATTTATAAAAAAAATCAAGAATTGAAAATTGAGGGAATAAGTGTATCATCTAATATCATATATTGTTTTTTTTTTATAGATTTTAATTTTAGTTATAGTCTACACAAAAAAAAAATCATTCATTGATAAGATTTAATACATGAACGGATATGATACTTAGTTTCTTAATTTTTTGTGTCAATATAACTTGACTTCTCATTTTATTTATTATACTCACATGAACGCTACGTATCTGTAAATCTGGATTAGTATGCACTTAATATCATGCATGACTACTGTGTCTTGACAATAATTATTGATTGTCCCTTTAAGGATAGGTACCATATCACAAAGCCTGAATGGGGTTAAAGTTTTATTCAACGGGGTATGAGGCAGTGGTAAATAGGGTATGATCAATAGGCCAGGGTAATTAATTCGGGCAGTGAGATTTTGGGCATGGAGCATTTGGCTTGATGCAAGGGTTATGGGGATCGGTATAAATTACACACGCAATTTTGATTATAGGTTTTTACTTTTATTTTAATTTTAATGACTATAAATAAGAAATTTATTTCATGATGTGTTTATTACGTACATGGCAATGCTGGATATGAATGGAGAATTGGACAAGTGAAATCGGGTATTGGGATAAGGGATAGGAAGTTTAACCTATAGATGTGTTGAACCTTTGTACTCGTCTATATATCGGGTCAAATCTAGTTCTGTTCATTTAGACTCGAGGAAAAAAGTTGATGCTTGTGCAATTGATTATGCTATCTGTTCTTTACATCTTTAAAATAATGATACGATACCATACAATACAGATTTATTACTCGTTAAATCATCATCATCATCATCATAATCTTCTTCTCCTACTTCTTCTTCGTTATTTTTAACTTGTCTTTATAAAGAACCTTAAAAACCGTAGCGTTTCTGTTTGTATTTAATTAAACTAGAAACTACTAATTGAAACAAACAAAACAAGATGGAGAATACCGAATCTACAAATGGACAGAAAAAGGTAAAGAAAGTAAATATTACAGCGAGTAAAATAGTTTACTTAGGGGAATAGAGTTGGTCCTTTGATTGAATGAACATAACCTGATGATATGGGTTAGATAGTTTACTGGACAATTGACAAGGTGATCTAGACATTTTCTCAGACACAGCTTTAGTTACCTATCGCATTGTGGAAAGTTTCAACCTCCTTGTAAATGGTCATGTTAACTACCTAATGAGGTAATGGTATAAATTAGGGACGACTTACTCTATTTCCTGAAGGTAAATATAAAACTCGCTGTAACATACGAAGAAACAGTTCACGGAATCACAGAATAGATGAAAAATAAAAAGGAAATTGAGCAGGTTGAACGCAAATAAAAACCGTGGTCAAAAATCCATTTTCTTCCCCTTATGTTAAAATCTGTAAATGTTCTTGTTGATGGGCACTTTACATATTTATTTTGTGTCATTTAGTGTCCTTACGCATAGACTACTTCCTATCACACTTGTTTAGGAACATTCGTCCGGACAATAAACTGTTAATTGCATGTCTCCATCATCTTCTGGAACAATATACTCTGATGAATAACAATTCTGTCCAGGTTTTAAAATGTCAACTATTTGCAAAAGGAGATTAATTCAATCTTTACTGTAGAAGACACAACTCGTACGTTTGGAAATTCAATAATTAGATCTTGATTTGAGGTTTCAGCCGAATGCATTAGTTTTATAACGATAAGTCACGTAATTTCAGAGACAATGTGTATCGAATGAACACTTAAACTCAAATGAAATCGCATTAATGAAGCTTTAACTGAAATCAAATGAAATTTATGTCAAATAACTGAAACTGTAATGTTTTCGTTCACTCCTTTTTCATAAAATGATTTCTCATCACAAATTTAAGTATATCAGCAAATGTAATTATACAAAGTCCATTATGTAACCGTCTTATGATGGGTATTATTTTGACATATAAAAGATACAATGTAATCTTATTTACATTAAGTCATATCAAACTTGAAATGAGGTTATCATCATGTCTTTAACTATTAAGTTCAGAAATAATACATAAAAGGATTAAGTATCGTATCTGTTTTGATGACATTTTGACTTTTTGATAAACGAAGTACGAATCTTCATTCTTAACTGTATTAGAATTTGACAAGTAAGGAGATTGCAATAGGAATATTTATTTGATAATCAACCAATCAAATTACTAAATAGCAAGATTTACACGTCCGCTTAGAAAAGGTTGAAAGTCTTTCTTATCTTTTCCTTTGCATATTAAACTAATAACCAATAACGTTTCTTTAATTAATTAATTTGATCTTCGCTTCGTAAAAAAAAATAGAGAAAAGCTTTTACCTATACTCAATAATGATTGCGACGACATTAATTTTCTCACTGTCATATCCATATGCAGTTATTTTCCAAGTATTCGTATCATATTGTATCTTGAAAAATGCTCTGATTTTTTAACTTCAGCTACCTGAACAGCACAAGATATGCTGTCAAAGAGATGGTTAGCGCTTCGATTATCCAACAGTTTCATAAATAATGATTGAATATTTTTTGATTTCATAGAATCACAGAGTAAATGAAACGTACACATAAAACGGAAAGCTCAAATGACAGTAAAAACTGTAAAAATGCTTGATTGTGGTCAAACATATATTATCTCACCTTTACTTTAACATAAATGATTAATGGCTTCTTTCTCTCGCTGTTGTTTTTCTTCCATCTTCAACAAACATAACTGTTGATGAAATTCATGACGCAATTTAATGCCAGATGCAGGAACTACTAATCTCATCCTTCGTAGTACATAGGTTTATGTATAAGATGGGTCAGTGCTGCTCATTTATATGTGTGTGTTTTGAGTGTTTTTCTTTCTTTCCTTTTTTTCTTTTGTTTGTTTTATTATTATTTTTTTTTCATCTGTTACTGTGTTTTTCTTCTGTTTTCTGCTCTTTACATTAAAAACATTTCGAATAATTGTACTCTTTCAGATAAATTGATGATAATTTTAAAACTTCCTTTTGGTTTTTCTGAGAAAGCAGAAGAAAGTCCATGTGTAAATGAGTTGAAGATTGCTTATTTACTTCTACTGTCGTGCAATTGCAACGTTCAGTTTCGTTTATTTGACGTCTGAATGAACAGTATTGCGCACATTTCACTTGTCACCGTAGATTTTATTACTTAATTTGTCGGGATACTTCATAGCAACTTGAAGATGTGTTTACACATAATGTGGATCTTCCGGTGATCTACAAACAATTATTGAAGACATTTTGGTGATCTCTGTAAGTATTGATCTTTTGTATAAAGGTGTGTTTACACTTAATGTGGACTTTCAGGTGATCTACTTACAATAAATTAAGACATTTTGGTGGTCCTTGTCAGCATTTATCATTTGTATAAAGGTTATACAATGGTGAATTTATTGCATTTCTCCACATCTGATCCTTTGTTAAAGAAAACTATTTGAAAATTGTGTTTCATAAAAAGTTGTGTTGCGTAAAATTTAACACATGTTTTAATTAATATTATTTTTATTTTCATATCAAGAACATTAGTTAATGAATGAAATACATTACATCTTTTTAGATATTTGCATTGCTAAATATGTAAATACATATAAAAATGAAAGTTAAATGTTTCCAAATATTTTTGCAACAAAATATGAAATGATGCATCTTTTAAATGAAATGATATTCTTTAATGTAAGTACAATACATACTTTAGTCATTCTTATGATAAACAAACCAGTGTTTCAATGTAACTAGACAAAGAAAGACAACTCTATAAAGTTAAGTTGTATAAATATTTCGGTTTTTTTTAATAGTGTATTAAAAAATATATTTAAGTGTCATTTTGGAATATTTGTGTCATGAAAGAGTAGTCAAGGGAACCAATGTTATAGCGGTAATCAAAAGAATGTAATTCAGGGACAAAGACCAGACATGGAAAACAGACATACACAACAAAGAACACAAAGTAACAAAAATCATATATATATAAGTAACAAAAGCAAATGAGCAACTCGAACTTACAACTGGGAGCATGGACCAGGTGCACCGGTAGGATAAGCGTCCTTAGCTTTTCTGGAAACACCCGCCAGTCAAGTCAAGTACGGGGTAGACAAACGAGGAAAGCAAACCAAATGAATAAATTTTACTTATGAAATAAATTGATAAGGCAATATGAAATGTACATTTAATGATTGAATGAAACAGATTCAGTCATAATAATTAAAGTCAAGTTAAACATTTATTTCACCCGATTATATTTCGGGCAAGTCATTTGTACCAGTCGATGATAAATACATTTTGATGACAAATTCTTTTGCAATGTTATTTTCATTTAACAATTAGATATTAAGAGAATCAATACAAATTCATATGTTGTCAATTGCTGGTATGCACTTTAGGACTTCTAGAAAAACCTCAGAGAGAAAATGTGTCTATGATATCTGATATTTTGTTATACCTTTAATTCTTTACAGAAAAGAACTAAAATATTGTTATTTACCTTTTCAAGCCAAATATCATCTTTACTGGAAACGAAATAAAAACAATATTTCAGACATAAAAAGTTAATTTGGAAAATGTCATCGTAAATACGGAAAAAGACCATTCAGTTGACACTCTTTCTAAACTTGCATTAAGTTTTTAAACAAACGTCATATTAGAAACAGTCAAAAAGACAATATGAAATAAATTTCGGAAGAAATAAATTTTCACTACCAGCTTCTTAAGTGCACTGGGTTTTTCGGGGTGTAAAACTAAAATATAAACGACAGTTTGATATTTGAGATGTCTCAAACGTTTGTTAACAAAGGTTTATGTGCTCATTGAAACAACAATACAATTAATCTACAACTAAGTGTTCAAAACTTTACAAGTTAAATCGTGTTCATTCATAATCTAATGAGAAAGATGTACTATAGATAATTATTACAAATTCAACTTATTTTCAACTTAATTATAATTACTTTCTTTTGTCTTTTTAAGAATTTATGTAACTTTTTTTTACTAGAGCAAATGCTAGAAAAAACAGGCAAAACATCGATTCATTTTTTTAAATGGTTTTAAATTCCAATGCAAAAATTCCACATTCAGCATTTAATATAAGACTGATCTACAAATTATATTCTTAACAAATATCATCCAATTGTTAATCTTTCAATGCATAAGAAATTGAATCATAATGAATCTTCTGCAGTAAACAAATACTGAACGTACTTGAACTTCAATAATGAAGACAATGAATACACGAATCAAATGCTAAGCATGTCCACCAAATGCTAAGCACGTCCACCAAATGCTAAGCACGTCCACCAAATGCGCATCATGTACAAGTCTACAAACCAAACCATAGGTTCTTACCACATACACGTCTATTCTCGCGCGTGCCGCGTGCGGTTCTGGTGCCTTTGAATGCATTTCTATTCCAACAGATACAATTTAAACCTTATTTACCACTGATCATTTGAATTTGTTTCCGAATCTCTTTCTTTTAACACCTGGTAAGCTTTTTCAATCTTTGTTAATTTCTTTATCATAACATTAACTTCATCCTGGTGCGTTGGTTCCTCTAACAGTGTGTCCATACTTAGACCACTCTTTTCAGAATCGAATCTTTCAACATCACGCTTGAATTCACAATACATTTTGTTTATTTTGTTCGTAAGAGCTTTCATATCGTCTTTTGGTTTTAGACTGACACTTGTTCCTTCTTGCAATAATCTGAAAAATATTTTATTTACAAGACATTTGATTCCAATGTTCGAATTACCTTAATACGTCTTTAAGATTTACAATATACTGTCTAAAGTTACGTTAGATTTTCATGATGCATGTGTCTCTCGCTGATATGACGTAAATACAGATAAAGGAATATAAAGATTAAAAAGATACATAATTAAATAATGAATCAATCTATAAATTTATCCATCCTTTCATAACTATTTTAAAGTATAAGATTTTTTGCATATCAAATGCATTTAAAAGGTTTACCTCTTGTATTGCTGTATACTAGCATTTACTTGTTGCAATTTTGCGATGGCTAAGTCCTTTTCTTTTGCATCAAGACCTTTTACAGAAGAGTTGGCTGTTCCACGACCTAATTTGACTTGCGATGTTCCATCTAAATGCGCTACCGTTCCGTGCATTTTACTGATTTCTGATGAAATATCTGATATGGCTGTTCTTAATTTGTGGATGTCGTTTTCTTTTTCGGTGATTATTCTTTAAACACACAAAAATGTTATATGTTATGCATGCCAATATAATTTTGGCAAAGTTAAAGTATGTACGTTATTCAACTTGCTTTAACTTTGTTATTTTTTATCTTTCGCTTTGGGTTTTTGTCGACTTTTTAGACTGATTGTCTCCTTTATATTTTGAATTATAAGTTTTACCCAACAAGTGCTTTGCTTAAAATGATAACTCCATATAAGTCGCCTAATCTGTGTTGCACTGTTTTGTGGTTTTACGTACAAATATTTTAATGTTATCATGGCTGCCATTATTCATTTCAACGTGATGTATTTCAGTTTCTGTCGTTTTTTTATTATTATCCTTTATACATATAACACGTTATGATGTTAGACTTTTGTTTTGTTTTTTGTTTTTTGTTTTTTTTTTTGTTTTGTTTTGTTTTGTTTTGTTTTGTTTTTGTTTTGTTTTGATTTTTTTTTTTTTTGCCATGTCTCTCTTCTTACATTAATTCAACAACTTTTGGTTTAAATTTACCATAACAGTTAAGCTTTATACATACGTTTGAAGCTTGTCGTTTCTTTCTTGTAAATGTTTAGCCTCTTCTTCAATGCTTGCAATATTGTTCATCAGCTCGTCTACACTTATCGCACTTTCATTGCTGGACTCGTCAAGGTCATCTTCATCTTTTTCTATTATTGTCGTCATTTCTCTGGGTGTGTCGTCATCTCCTTTGCAGAGTTTATGGTGAAGTGTGATTATTGCCGTCTTTAGCCGCGTTACACCATCCATTATCATTTGTTCCAACTTATCTTTTTCTTGCAAAGTTCTTGAAATTAAAAAAATATTTATAATCAAATATTATAATGTTATAACTACTTGATAACAGTTCTAAATAAGGAAAGGATGTAGTACGAAAGTAATTGATTCGCTGTATGATTATAAAGGAGGTTAGTATTGTTAGAAAGAAACAAATAGAATTAAAAATTCAACATGAAATAAAAAAAAACGAACTGTCCTTCATTTGTTTAAAACGGCGCATACCATTGATTTTATCAATATTTTATCGTGATTATCGTTTCTGTCCAGTTGTCACAACAAATCCATGTATTTTGTGTCTCCGAATTGTCTTTATTTTGCCGATTTTGATGGTAAAGTGTCAACAAATACATGTACCTACTTTTCAAGACTGACTTGTAATTCAGTTTCTATTTCTGAGATTTTGCCCTCCATACCCCTCTTCTGTGTTCTGAACTTTTGTTCTAATCTTGCAACATGCTTGTCCTTTGCTCGTGATGAAATGGGTTGCGTGCCTTTAATTCTGAAAAGAATTTTATTGTCAGTCATTCAAAATGCAAAATGTATTTCAGGTCCCTGATTTTCATTATTGTATGTTTTGTATTTGAATTGTTTTTTATTGTTTGTTTGTTTGTTTTTTTTTGTTTGTTTTTGTTTGTTTTCTTTTGTTTTGTTTTATTTTTGTTTTTTTTCTAAGATATTTGTCAATGGATATAAAATGTTACGTACCTGTCATGTTCCTTTTTAAGTTCTGACATTGATTTACGGAGGTTTTGGTTTTCCTCTGATAGTCTGAAAATATCATATTGAATAATTGCATGTATCTAAATTTATTTTTCATGTTGACAAAATAAATCTTTTTAAACAGGATGTCTTATAGTTTTACGTATGCACTCCAATTCATTTATAAATACCAAGAAAACTTAATTTGTCTACGTTTTCTCGTGGTAACCATTACAGTTAAATTAGAAGTGGATACAGTTTAATCATCACCAAAAAAATCATATTTCGTTTTTGAGTGATTCATTTTTTTATTTATTTTAAGGCAGTGGAGTCAAAATTCGTTAATCATTTAAATCGATATTTAAAGTATCTAATTTGTTTTTCTTGAACTTTTGTGTTATGGTTTCTTTAAATATTCTTTATGTATGATAGTTTATCAAGTTGTTTATTCATGTTTTCAAAAGTACATGCCTCATTATCTCCGTTTGCTGAGCTGCTCGCTGTCGGTTTAGTTCTTTTTCGAACTGTTTCAATCGTTTAATCACTTCAGAGAAATTTGTGTCATCAAAGTCCTTCATTTTGACCACGGTACTAGATCTACCTTGCATTGACAACATTGTAGTATCCTTAGATTCACTGCCTTTCGGAGGCTTAAGATGTCCAAACAGTTTTCCAACAGCCCTATTCACACTCTTGACATCCTCAATGTGGACTGTTGCTGCATATCGTCTGAAAAAAGTTTAGATTTATGAAAACGGTACTTCAGTTTTTTCTAACCTTCTCTTCGTCTTGCCGGCAAATGATCGTCAGTACAGCAGTGGATATGAAATGTATCTTCAATCAAAACAGAACTATAAATGGAAATAGTTTCCACAGCTTCTATTCTTTCTGACAGTTGGTCATTGTTTTAATCATGACTAAAGTGGGATTTACAATCTCAACATGGCAAGGGAATACTACCCGACATTCGACATCGTGTTGTCCTCATATGTTTAATGTTAAACAATCTGACTTTAAATATGTTTCTCCTTTTTTGCGTGTTAGTGTTTATTTGAAATGGTTTGTGTGGTACCAACATTTCTTCTATTCCTTAAATCATATTTAAAGATATGTACGGATCCTTTTAAAATTGTATTGATTAGTGTTAAAGGTATATGTTTGTGATTGTGCGTGTGTGTGTGACAAGGATAATGATGTGTTTCTCATAAGATCAAAATGTGTATTGTTACCTTAAAAATTGAAATACCGAATCTGTTATATGTATAAATCATACACTAAACCGGCTTACATATAGAGCTGGATCATGAAAGCTTTAAATTTGAAATTATTCTATTTTTTCAATTTCTTATACATTTCAACTATTTACTACTCATTTTCCTTTCAAACGACAAACTTCTGAACTGATTTCTACGTACAAGATTATTTCAAATGAATTAAACCGTAAATGATCTGAATTAAACATCCATTTATTCGAATCAATTGAAACTGTCAAATTTAATACTGGATTAAAAGAATAAGAATTAAAGTTCTGCAATATGACAAAGTAAAGAAACTTGATATGACTATTGTTTCTGATTTTCGCCCTGATTGTGCTCGTGTCTTTGTAATATTTGGACCATATGTTAATAACTAATTTAGATATATACAAAATGATTCATTATATATAATTCCAAGTGTATCCAAATAATATTTCATATTTCATTATAGTTCGAGTAGGATAGTATCTTCAGTCGGGAGCGGCGGAGGATGTACACCGGTTTTATAAAATGTACTTTTCGGTTTGTCTGTGATAGGTTAAACCCATAATGAAACCTGAAAAGACTTGATATATCAGTTTAAATAATTTTGAAGAGCAAAATAAAAAAAAAACGGGTTATGTAAAAGTATTCTTTATTCATTTAAAGTTGATTGATGTATTTCAAGTTTTTTTTTCAGTTTGTTTCCAATATTTCCCCTATACTTAATTTGTAAAAGTGATTTAATTTAAATAAGCCTGTGTATTTTTCAAATCATAACCGGTTAACATAAGCAAGCATTCTATCATTATCCTACAGGAACATTTGGTTGACCTGAGCATGATGGATTAATCTTCAACTAGATAGATCATTCATCAGTGTATCATCTTTCGAATATATTCAATAAAATCAAATTAAGCAAGTATTTACAAGACATATTCATGTTATACAAAATGGTAAGAAATGAAAGTGGAGTCTTGTACATGCAAGAAAAAAAAACCCTTGATATTACAAAAAACTTACGTTGGTGCTTTAGCTTCAGATCTGTGAGAATAAACAGCGGTTGTTACTCGGCTTCTACTATCTCTTTTGTCCTCATCATCCAGGCCATCTAAGTCAACAGGGGGTGCAGGTTTTGACGACGGGGCCTGAAAATTTTTTTTTTTCAAATTATGAATTTGTTGAATTTTATATCATAATGCACAGTATGTCTTGCCAAAGAAGAGTTAATGACAGCAATGATTCAAATACACCACCTACTGAGGCATATCATCTAACAGAAAAGTTTATATCGTTGTCTTATATTCAGTTATATAGATATACCTTTATGAATATAATAACTAAAACAACGAATATACATACGGCAAAGAATTCTTTCTTCATGCCAACAAAAAGTCCTTTAACATTTTTGAAGAGGCCCTCTTTCTTCAGGGCCTTTTCCAGTCCAACAAGACATTGTTTCACCTCACTAGCTGATCCCTCGTCGTTTTGTATCTGAAATTATTATCAACAGTAAAGTATAAATAGACTTGTTTAATTATTTTAAAGTATAGTTAATGGTTTATTATACACTGGCAATACATTATCAAATGTAATATTTCGTCTCCAATACCGTCATAAGTATTTTTTTTTTAAAAAAAGATCATTAATAGCTTTCAAATTCTGTTTTCTTGCAGGTATTTGAAAGAGCAATCTGGCAGGAATTGAGTAGCGTACCTGTACTGAGGTCCACTCAAAGAAACGTACCTTTTCAACAGCTGCTTGAAAAGCTTCAAACTCTTGGGAAACAACTTTAGAGTTTAGCGATTTCTTCTTTGCCAGGAGTTGAGCAATGTTTATCTGTAGCCCTTGGACTTTTGACTTATAGTTTGCCATCTGAAATTGTGCAAGATGCAAATTAGTCAACTTAAGTAGGTATATTTTGTCCATTGTCAGTTTTATTGTATTTTGGGTGTTGGCTTGGGTTTAGTTTTATATGTTTATACTTACGAGGATCAATGGGTTTCAATAAGGATCCTTGAACGGGCAAGAGCGTGTTTGTTTTTATAAAAGAAAAAAATGCTAACCTTTTCTTTTTTTTGAACTTTTGACATCTCCTTATTTGAAACGTGGTAAACAATACCATTTACCACCTTCCTTTAAACTGAATTACTACAAAAGGTAGTCTTTAAATGAAAAAAAGTTGTACTTAACAGTATCGTAACTTGTTTTACTATCTGTGGTTGAATCATGGATCAAATGCTTCGCAGTAAAAGTTTTAATACTTTAAACTCGGGATTATTGTTTTAGATAATTGACCGTTATTTGATCATTTTGTTTATGAACACGAAAAGCAAAACCGTATCGGTACAAAATCTAAAGTACATTTGTTTCAAGTGTTTCAGATAACAATTTTCCTAAAAGTCGTGATGTCGTTATATACTGGTGACAATATATACTATAAACAAATGATATCTTAAATAAGCGCTCAATGTGTCGTCGGTAAATCAACAAATAAGTGCTCAATGTGTCGTCGGTAAATCAAAATTCTTTGAGTTATTTAAGTTCATATTGAAATATTATTCACGACAATTAGCGTTCAGTATAAGCATGCCTCCAAGGTGATATTTCTAGTGTTCATTGCTTTACGTTTTGTCGTGCGTTTGGTTTGGTTTTTTTTCTGTTTTCTTTTCGATTTATATATGTTAGATTTGATTGAGTTGCTCTATACAGAAATATCTTCATATCCAGTTGATGCTGAGAAAATTAGCTATATCCAATGATGCTTACGTTCAGCAAGTATTTAAAATTCAGAGCTTTTCAATCCTTTTCATATTTTATTTTGAACCTTAAAGTCAACTTATATCATATTATTCTGTCTGTTCACGAAGAGCATAACTGAATTATTTGATTATGGAAGAGTAACGGATCATTTGCATGAAAACATTTTCCTTCGCAATATTAATGAAGTATTGCAGTCATACGACTTAAAATACAAATTAGAATTACGTATTAAAGACAAATAGACAATAACTGACCTTTGTAGCAGACGAAAAATTACTGTTCTCATGAAGAAGGAGAAAATTCAATTTTGACTCTGTCATCTTTGTAAAGAAAAAATTTGATCAACCTAAATCTAACTTTTTGCAGGTTTACTTTCCTCTTCAGTGTAGTTAAATAAGCAAGTTCATAAAATAAACATATATGGATATAATGTTTCATATCTGATTGTTGTTTTCTTTTAAACAAAAGGATTTTTCATGCGGAAATTAGTAAAAAGACCTAAAATCTTATACATATTGTGTGGTTAAGTTATTACAAATAAATTAAAACAAAAGACTTGTCACTATCTTTATCATTTCAAAAGTTTATATGACGAACTTTAACCCCTTATTGTTTAATTTGAAGTAATGGTTATTGGGGATTTATTGCGTATTTTTAATTTGATATTGCATACCTGAATGAAGATAGGAAGAAATCCAAAGTTTGTAAAGTTATACCTAAACATAAAAAGTCTTTCACTTTTTTTTCCTTTTCTTTCAAAATTGAATATCAGTCATACCTTTGACGTAAAGAGGGCAAAGTTAATGAGTTGCTATTGTATATATATGTAACAAGGCCGTTTGTACATAACAGCTTTAGTTTTTAATAATCTGTCTGGATTTCAGTAGACAATTTACATTCATTAACAAAGAAAAGCAGTTTTGAAGGTTAATATTTAACTTGACAAAAGAACATGATAGACATTGTTTGAAGTTCTAATGAAAATATAAAAAGTATCACGTTCAACAGACAGGAGAATGCTCACGTACTCATTATTACCAGCTTTGTCGCAAAGTTGGTGTAAATTGATACTTTAATTAAAATCAGTTTTAGGACTTTTATTTTGCCACCTCTAAAATCAGACTTTCTTTTCTTTTGCTGTTTATATTTGTCCTTGTTTTTCTTATTTATAATGACTTCTTGTTAAAATCACAAATCATTATATAAATTGAGCACCAGTGCAAAGTGCACCTGTAAAGTCGGCATTGAACATTTCAAATACACATAAGGTTTTAGAAAAACCAAGCTAATTATTTAAATGTATACTACACTTTCTTAATTTAGTGTGAAAAAAAATTACATACATCCCTTATTTATCAATTTGTTAAGTACCGGTCCACATAAAATTCAGGCACTGCCAGTGGTAAAGTAATTCATGGTGTAGAAAAACATACCAAACAAACGATGCTTTTTTAGCCTATGTATGCTTTATTTTCACATAACAACAACTTTTTCTGCATTCAGATTTGCACTTTTTAGAAAATCGTATATTTATCGCCCACTAAAATCAACAAAATGAAGCCAAATCAAGAACGATAACTCTTGAAAAATGCAAATTTCATGTACAATCTATATAACTGGTTATATAATTAAGACTGGTTACGTGATCAGTTACTGTTTCTGAGCAAGCAATAAAACTGAATTTGGTGGATTTTTGACATGCATGGATCACCTTCTGTCTGATTTTTATCAAGACTGCTACTTGATTAGTTAACTTTTAAAAGGGAATTCAAGCTAAAAAGGAAACAGGGGCGGTATTATAGTGATATATTTTGTTAAGAATGCTCCAGAGTATTGAAATTCATTTGAGGGAAACCCGTAGTTATGTTTGGCAACATCAAATATGATTCACTTGGTAGAATACAATTTATGCATAGTTATCATATTTTTTGCTATTTAGTTTTGTTTTCGTCTGTTTATTTTGCTCTGTGATGTTGACATGGAAACTTGTTAAAGAATTTGATTAAAGCAGAATGTTACCGTGATAAATAAAACGAAAATCGGCAATTATTTAACAATGAAATGAACAATTGTAAATTGTTATAAATGCAGCTATTGCTGTCTTGCATTGACAACTTTCATATTCACTTGGATTTATTACTCTTGGATTTATTACTACAGATGCTAAAACACATTTTTCAACAGACAGTGAAATTTGGTATAATTGATTTGGGTGTAAACATATGAAGGGAAACAACTCTGATTGAAACGAAAATTTAAACTTCTTTAAGTGTATTAACCGATATTTGTGTTCATTCAATTACCTACTGATTAGCCGATTAAGGTCGAACGAAATATGACTAAGCACACTTTATTATAAAAACAAACTTTCATAATATTGTTTTATTCATTGAATGAATATTTGTAGAAAATTTGAAATTGTGATAGATTAAGAATGTACTCATGGATTTGATAGGCATGATTAATATGTGGAAATCTCATCATAGTAATAAAAACGTAATTTGTAATTTATAATTCGTAAAATGCTTTAATTAGTAATATTATTGATATTATCTTTTAAGAACGTTGGAATGAGGTTGCCTTTGTACGCAACCTTTCAGTTGGTATGTTTATCAAGGAAGTAAAATACATATAGTTATTATATTCTGGTACTACAATACACAATAAGTGAACAAAATCGGGCAATGAAATTAATCTACACTAGCTTTTTACACGTAGCTGTCATGTATGAATATGAATTGATGTTTTTGCAACAGACTTGACTTGACAAAAATGATTTTTTCCTGTTTCTAAATCGCATTTCCGCGATGTTTTGTCCGCAGACAATTTACGATTTTCTGTCTGATCTACTCTAACAATCGAAAGAGGAAAACTCATATATAATGCTCCTACGACAAATGCGATAATTTTTGTAAACATTAATTCTTGTTCATCTATAGATGCATTTTATTCTTAAAGAGTATTCAAGGGGACCAAGGTTATGGGTTATAGCGAAAATCAAAAGAATGTAATCCAGGGACAAAAACCTGATATGGAAAACAGATATACACAACAAATAGCATAGAATAAACAAGATAATACATACAAAGTAACTATAGTAAATGAGCAACTCGGACTAAAAAAACTGGGAGCATGGACCAAGTGCACCGGTAGGATAGACATCCTCTGCTTTTCTAGAAACATCCGGGTTCCAATATCATACGGTATTATAAACTTGCAGAAGGTTTAGACATTTTCAACCATCGGTAACTACTTCCATGCCACCTCCTGTAGCATTCGTTTACTACCTTTATAAAGTAAACCTTTTTAACTCTGCTATGCCTAACATAATTGAATTGTCACTTAATTAAGTGAAAAAGCCTTTTTGCTAGAATGACAAAACAAAATATCTGTATGAAATTCTTAAATTTAATGTCCACGACATTTTTTGTAACTTTTTACATGGTACAAATCAGATCTCGGGGATAACATATTTTGTACCTTCGCGAATAACGAAATATGTAGTCCAACAAAACACAGTAAATACAGCTGATGCGCGATGTTTTTTTTTTTTTTTTTCATTCAAAGAAATGCGATGTAAAAATACAAATATATTAATCTAAACTTAATTAATTAGATACACCGTATTGAAAATCTTGTTCAAGTTAACATTTTTTTACTTAAAGACCTACCCTTGATGGACGTTTTTTTATCCTTGTTTTCTCCTTGTGTATGACGACAACGGAAGATTCGGGTGCGGATTCGAACGACGTGTCCGTGAAATAGCTGGATTCATCGAAATTCATTTTCTTTTGATTTTAAAAAAACTATAATAAGCTATATTCGTAGTCAATACTGTTTTCAAAGCTTTTCAGTTAATATATAAATCCACAATAAATGGTTTCACGAAGTGTGTGTTCATGTGTTACTTGTTTGTTAAACTTTCAGTAAAGGTATGAGATAGAAAATTTTATGTATTACATTATAATGTTGTTTCGGGTTATGACAAATTACGTTCTGGTTATATGATACCTTATTGCCATTGTTTTGTTCTATCATTCTTTTCAAGTCTGATGACCAGAACTTAAATGTTTTCTTCTACAAATTCGATATCCTTGACAATGTATTGTCTTATGAATCAATTGATTAATCTGTCTGTAAATAATTAACTTGTTAAAATCTAATTAAATTGAATTGATTTGATTTCGATTACTTGAAGTGAAAGTGTTTCCTTTGTCTATAATCAATAGAGGGAGTGATATAATTTTGATACGATAAAAGGACTTCGACCTTCTGATGAGTTTAATGATATTTTGTACTGTACACAAACGTTATGTACGACATATTATCATATTGCAGTCTAAATCACTTGTTTTCAATTAAGTTTGAGGACCTTTCAAAATATTTTATACACTGTGACAATGCATATCTCTTATTACTTCTTACAGGACATTGTCCTTGTTGCCAATTTCCTTTTTGTTTTCCACAAAACATTTGACGATTAACCAGTACAATATTTAGTTGAGTAATTTTATTTTCCGGCAAATTTTTTTAATAATCAACTTCCTCAATCCTCGAAAATTTCTGTCAAAAACAAATCAATCTAATAATATAACATCTTAAAATTAATCTCTTTTTTTTCCGAAAAAGACCCTCGTTCAATCTATGTAATTTTGCAAATGTTATGTTAGGTATCTGTTTGGTGTTTAAAAGACTAGTGTACAGCTTATAACTATAGGACAATTTATCTGACACAATGTGGTATTTTAAATATGAAATGATCATCGTTTGATTACTGTTAAGGTGGTTAAAAAATGTTTAAAAACGACCACTAAATAATGTTTAACAACTTTTTCAATTCTATCAAATGAAGAAAGAATTGTTTAAAGGAAAAAAGAACAGAATGACGACAGGCAATACGAGACATCTCACATGCTGCTTGTCGAGAAAGAATATCTATCTGTCAGATAGCGGTCGTCTGTTTAAGTGGAAACGAATTCTCTATAGTTTTCAATAAGTACATATCGACAATTTTAATATATTGGCAATACAAGCTTATTCTAGTAACTTTTAATGTAAGCTCATCAGACCTTTTTCAGACAATTTTATTTCTAAAGTTATGACAAGAATTGAAATTAAAGAGAGTGTCGAAATGAGGTACCATATGTGGAGTAAGTTCTTGATGAAGTTTCATAAAGATTGTAGAAAAAAACTTTTATATACAGAAAAATGCAGACTTGAATCATTACAATATTAAATAGATGCTTTTCTTACATAGATGGTGAGGTAAATAACTTTAATAAGTGGGGAGAGAATACGAATTACTTATTGGATAAGATTGTATTGAGTATAATGATAGGATTTCGTGGTGTCATTACTAATTATAAAAAATGTTTAAAATAACTGTTTAACATGTTATTCATTATGAGATTTTGCTAAATCAGTTTGATAGTTAATATTGTGAGGGGAAATTTTATTACTTGATAAAAGACAGATATTCTGCAGATGTCCTCGTTTTAAAATGAATGTTTAAAGCTGTATTTTGACAATTGTGATGTGTCTTCGTATGAACCAAATGTAATTAAGTATTTAATGAAAATTAAATTAAGTAAATCGTAAATAAATTACCTCTTTCTCGTATCTGAATAGTCCATAACGCACAGAATCTTTCCTAACTAAACTTAATTCCGTCATATTTTTTAAATCGTATAAAGATAGTTTCAAAATCGCAAAATTTATTACGGTCGATTTATCATAATACTAGCTTATTAAAAATGCCTCCTCAGAACAGTTTGATTTTGACGATATTCCTTTGTTTTATGTTATGAATTATTACATGTGTTTAAATTAAGCCATTCGTATAATAGGTAACTGTAGATAAATGTAAGATAGCACCTTAACAAATTACTGACATTGTGTTCGGTCTATAAAGGTACTTGCTTCATTACGTTAGATGAACCTAATCAAATATCTCTAACAGTTGAATGAGTGCGAGGGGTTAGTATGAATTTCAACATACAAGACGAAACAAATGGCACAAACCAAACCGTTTAATGTTGATAAAACTTTAAAATAAAAATAAGATAAAATAACAGCATCAACATAGACAATATTGTATCAAGATGCAGAAATGGATGGAAACAAACACAAATGTAAAAGACGAACGTAGGTATAAACCTTTGTAATTATCCATACTCAAAACTCCTCAAAAAAAGAGGAAGAACGCCTATAACAGTTTGAGGTCGATGAACGTCTCTGGAAAGGACGAATAGATTTCTGTTGCAGCAAGTATGGACAATATCTCCTGATTTCATTTTTACGTTTGAAACCAATTACGGGCAACTTATACAGAATACTAAACAAATTATCCTTTCAAATATTTTAACAAAGTCATTTGCGTTCAGGTCAATAGTTAAAAGATTTAATCAACGATGTAGTAATATGACAAAAGTCTTTTGAAACTTTATGATGACGCATTGATGATAGATATTCTTTATGATTTAATTAAATAAAATGTCTAGCCTTTTTATTGTAGAGAAAATACGTGTTATTGTCAAATTTTATTACGCTTTCTTTAGAAACCACAACTACTAATTATTTTGCCTTATAACATTTAGTCAATTCGGTCCTGTTTATAAATTTTATTGTTAGTTTTATATATATTCTATGTATCTCAAAACAATTTATGTAAACTGCACAGAATTTGCCTTTTAGGTTACAAAATAAAATAAAATTTATTAAAAAAAAAGACAGTCGGTTCTCTTAAAATGTTGTAATCAACAGTCTGTTTTGCGACAATTAAAATTTGCGTCTGCCCTGTCTTAATCCAAATAATGCAGATTAAATAACAATCTGTGCACACAGTGATAAAAAGTGATACATTCTTAATTCTTTAAATTCTTTTTTCGTTTAGAAAAAACTTATCTGATGTTTGAAAAATTAGATTCAAAGGTGTCAATCCTATCATTAAAATTTCGTTAGCAAATACAATTCAATAGACAATGTATTGATCAGGGTAACATCTACCAGCTCCATGTGGTTATTTTGACATTTAGAGTAGGAAAAATTGTACGAAATCGTATTCCAAATGTTTAAATTACTATCTTTGGTCGTTTTAAAGTTTCACACTGAAGTCTTCAAAGTAGAAGGATCTTTTTCATATCAATAATAAAATTGAACTCTATATGAAATACATTTCATTTGAAATTATTTATTGAGTGGAAAACGCAACGTTTTTTTGAATTGATATTCTTAGTAAAATCAATTTGATATCAAGTCTTTACATAATCATAAATTGTTTATCTAAGTTTCACATCTAAGGCATGTAATTTCTTTGGGGTTTATCTTCAAAATGCTCAAAGACTTTATGAGCAGCATAAAACAAATACAAGGTAAGAATGACTTAGCCTTGTTATGATGTAAACTAACTGATAGCATCCGTCGATGTACATGTAAATTAAAAAACTTGACTATATTTAATCATACATTTAGCTTCAATTTTATTTAAAGCGACGAATTCTAACAATTTTCACACGAACTTTCAAACATAAAGAAAAGTGGTATGTGTGTGTGCATGTGCAAAATGTAAGTAAAATAAAAAATATCTGTAATATAATATGAAGAGGAATCTAGTGAAATTCATTGCTTTGAGCTACACACCTTCTAGGGAGAAGCAAAATTTACACATCGAATGAACAAGTACAATAAATTGTTTAAAAAACTACCAAAATGATAAATCAACACTATTTAAAAAGCTGAACATACACGAAGCAATTTAGCTTGTAGACTGTGTTTTAATTACATAATTTCTATACATTATATATAGAAACGTTTTAGTCCCTTGCTTTTGTGATTTTCTTCATCACTGAACTGTATTGAAGTGCAAGGTCATGTTAGTTGATAATTGTGACCTTGGTTTTTTTCTAGTTTTATTCATTATAACGCCACAGTATGTTGCCTTTAACAGTAACGGTTTATATTTTGTATTCAATAAAAAAAAAGTCGAAAAGCCCTTTACGTACAATGTCAATTATATCTAAAGTGATCCTTGTATTCACAAGATTTATGGGAGCCCAAGTGTGGAATACCGAGAAATATAAACATACTGTATACAACGTGCTACCGTAACATTTATGGTTATTGGAGAACTATACATTGTAGATGCATAATTCATTTCTTTTTTATTTCAAACAGATGTGATAATAACAAATATTGAAACTTAAGCACCGAAATCATAATTTAATGAATTATTTGGCCTGTTAAAGATTATTGACACCCTAATCTAATTTCACGTCATGAAAATGTTTAATGACCTTTGCCTTTTTAAGTTTGAAATCAATGCATTTTGGTAATCAAAAGTTGTATATTCGGAGAGTCAGACAAAGTCAATTCTATGTACAGTGATTATCTTTAAACTGTAAATCGATGTGGGGTAAACCCATTGTAAATTCAATTTCTTAATTTCCCTAATGTCTCCCCTTTCCTGCGAAGGAGACTTTTAAATTTCGATAGAAAACATTCTTTTATCAATGAATATTTAATATTACATAGGCCCTATTCAGCTTTCATCAAAGATGCCTTTCATACATTGAACATTTCCACATTAAAACTTTGAATGATATCAAAATAAGGGTATAGCTGTGTAAAATACACGGTAGGTGAACACGATCCTCTTGTGTCGTGCAGAATTCTGATATATAACTGAAATACCTCGTATATCTTAAGGTTTAAACCTTTCACTGCGTTTAAAATTGTGTTAAGTAAATTGCGAAGTATGTGTTTTATATGACGGTGTTTACACGGTATTTTGACTGCGGTGTGGATTAAAGATGTTATGAGAATACATGGTAAGTAGAGACGGTTTTATTGGCTCTGGGTTTTTGATGTTAGTAGTTAGTTTTAATGTATACACTGAGCAAAAAATGTAAATGTACAGGGATAAACCTAAAGCTTGTACATGTAAAATCAGATATAAATGGTCCATTGCCGAGTATGATGAAAACCTTGACATGTTTCACATCGTCAACATGATGATTGTGGTGGTGGTTATGGTAAAATTGGTAGACTTATTTCTATATGATGACACGATTGGTAAACATCTTTAAATGAAAAAAAATTACAACCCGCCCTCCCCACCCACCTTTTCGTCATTGTTATAAAAAATGTTTTCCATCAATAATGTCAATATATAAAGGACGGAACTTCCCTGTCAGACATATCCGTGAATTCGTCTCTCTGTCAGACTCATATTGAAAATTTCTCTTATTAACTTCCTTATCTATTAGCATTGTTTAAACATTTGGGCAAAGAATGAACTTTGTTTAGAGTCATTTCTGTGATAATGACCATTATTCTGTACACTGAAAACGGATCATTCCAATATGAACCATTTTGTAGTCACAACAGTCTTATCAAAATTAAATATACATTTACGGTATACCTGTTAACCTAAAGGACTTTCTTCTGTAGAAATTATAATACTTCAATCTATCACAATATACTAAACTCAGTGTTTTAAAGTTTAAGACATAGTAAAGCATCACATGTCAAATAAGATTTTATAATATTAGTTCTTTGTATTGTGTAATTATAGACTTGGCGAAAGAAATTTAGTATTTATCTGACCGAATGTTATATGTTATTAACTTAATTTTCAAAAAGAAAATGTGCAATGTTTGCTTGACCATATAAACTTCATTTCCCTATTACTGAGTTTATTGAAATGAAAGCGAGAGTCCTCAGAACGAGTCCGGGGGACTTGAGCTTTGTTTCAAGTTATTTAGAACTCTTAAACACTAGTCAAAAACAGACGGCAATATCAGGGCAAAAACCAGAGCGTTGGAAACCACCACTTGGTACGGGAATTTCAAAATGGAAAGTGGGTTAAACCAGGTGTAATAGCAATATATGAATTTAGGGATAATATAATAGCCTCCATATATAGATATGATATCAAATACTTTTGGACTCTTCCTTTTTCATGTTTTCAAATTTCTTATAATTTTGACTTCAGAAAGTACAAATGTACATGCACATCGACATACTAACCATATTAAATATTTGAGTTAATACAATGTACATTAAATTGATGGTGTGGCGAAATTCAGACTAACACGGAATCTGTTTCCAGATTTACTTGCACTGTAAACTTATTTACAATATGTACAAAGAGCTACTTCAATACCACATTGGAATAAACTGATAACACATTATTATTATCAATCTATAGATAACTAAAAACAATGACCAGTGTTCTATCTATAGTAACAGGTAATTTCAAGAAACTGTCAATTATTTCTAAAGATAAACAGAGGATTACAGTTTGTAAACAAATCATGCAATTAAAGGTCATTAAACTGCAATTATACTCAATAATTAAAAACATGTAAGTATGAATATTATACATATAAATGTCCATTATTATTGCGCACAGTTCTTGGTAGAGATTCCTCATACTTTGTAAGAAATAATTCCAAATCATCTTCCAAATATACAGAGGAAGATGCTTACAAAATGCTGGAATTTTTAATTGACAACATATTTGTCCAGTGTGGTGGACTTGTTTTTGAACAAATGGTCGGCATTCCAATGGGAACAAATTGTGCTTCTTTACTTGCTGACCTATTCCTTCACTCTTATGAGGCTGACTTTATAGCTGATCTGATCAGAAAGAAAGAATATCGTTTGACTAGATCCTTCAATCTCGGTTTCCGCTATATAGATGACGTATTATCTTTAAACAATCCTAATTTCGGGGATTTGATACATCGCATCTACCCAAAAGAACTTGAGATAAAGGATACTACAGACACTGTGAAGTCAGCCTCATATCTTGACCTACACTTAGAAATCGATGGTAAAGGAAAACTATTGACCAAACTTTACGACAAACGTGACGACTTTTCATTCAGAATTGTCAACTTTCCTTTCATCTGTGGCAACATCCCTTCGACTCCTGCGTATGGAGAGTTCATATCACAACTCCTACGTTATGCCAGAGCTTGTCAAAACTACGAAACTTTTTGAATCGCGCTAGAACTCTAACAAATAGGCTTCTGGAACAGGGTTATGTTGCTACAAGATTAAAGTCATCACTACAGAAGTTTAATGGTCGTCATCATGAACTCGTGGATCGTTATAGTGTATCCATCAGCACCATGAAAACTGATTTATTCAACAAGTCATAGTTTTCCTTCCCTCGTTTGTCTACCCCGGACTTGACTTTTTATGAACAACTCGGCGGGTGTTTCTAAAAAAGCAAAGGACGCTTACCCTACCGGTGCACCTGGTCCATGCTCCCAGTTTTTAGTGGAGTCCGAGTTGCTCATTTACTTTTGTTACTTTGTATGTGTGATTTTGGTTGCTTTGTGTTCTTTGTTGTGTGTGTCTGTTTTCCATGTCTGGTCTTTGTCCCTGGATTACATTCTTTTGATTACCGCTATAACCTTGTTTCCCTTGATTACTCTTTCGCTACAGATTGATTATTTAAAATGTTTGAAACTCATTGTATGCAATGTGCTAATGTAAAATTGAATATTAAGTTCGACGGATAATATCCAGAATCAAAACATTTTGATCTATTGTTTTCACCCATGTAAGTCTTGTCTTCTTAGGCTTCACGTTTTGTAATATTAGAACTGAAGGGTCAAATAAGGTGAAATCTGTGGACAAAACAAATCTGAGATTACCAAACAGACAACAGACAAATAACATAGACTGTATCCACATAAAAGAATTAAAAGAAACACATACCCCTCTGAAAAACGGCGGTCAGTTGAAGTGCTCCGGAAGGGCACATACTTCTTGTTTCTTACAAGAAACCTTGCGTGATGCCAATGAAAGTCAAAATGTAATTCTATTTTGTTTTAAAGAACGTTATTTCTTCCAACTTGCTTTTACAATTATTGAGTAATGTTTTATACAATCATCATGTTGGTTGTGCATTGTTTAGCTTGTTTTAACTTACATGGGTGGAATATATGTTTTTTCAAGGACGTTGACATTGATTTCTTCGTGTATATTATACTGATGATCATTCTATTACCCGACAGACGTCGGAATTACCTGATACATACACGACTTAATCATTTCTTGTCATTTGAAATTGTACTGCGTGAGAATGCAGTTTCTTACCTAATATTGTCATGCCAAGAACAATGATGATACTGTATTACTGAAATGATGTTACCAGATAGACTAGCCGGAAATATATATAGCCAAGAACAACAAATAAAGAATATATGTATATATATGATGATTATGTAATTCTTATTAGAAATTATTTTCTCCGATTTGGCCCCAGTATATTGAAAATTGAAATATGTCATGCGACTGAACCATTCAAACTGGAATAAGATTCATATTTACTTAATTTTTTATTAAAATTTTATTTGGAACATTAAGTAAAGTCCTCTGATATATTGAATTAAAATGGGAATATAATATGTTTGAATCATGATAATAAAACACCAAAATTCTTATTCAGATTAGTTGGGTCTACAATTCAATACAAAACACCAGCATGCATTTATTGTCAATCTGAACTTTCTCATTGAAAAGACAGGTTTAAAAACATTAATTAATTTGAACATTTATTTAGAGAATATATTAAATTTTCTGGTTGAAGTACTTTGAATGCTGCGAGAAAGTGAAAAAAAATCAGAATCATTGTATTGAACACATAGCTTGTAATATCAAAGAACTAGGTACCTTGTTCTAGAAATAGGACCAGTTTTTAGAGTATGAAAATAACGTATCTATATTTATCTTTTCATCATATTTACATCAAATTGATTTTAGTCCGTGTTTTTACCGTTTAACCGTGGAGGTACATGTGATTCAAATATGACGTCAAGTTTATAGCAAATCCATCAGCAGGGACGAATGTTAGCATTAACATTATTTCATAAAGGTGAAAATTGTCTCAATTCATTGATTTTTATCTCCTTATTATTTCATCACATTCATTAACTGTACAAAATGTACTACTAGAAATAATTCAATGATTTTTTATGCAAAAAATAGAACTTTGATTTACGATTGTGTTTACCAATAAAATCGCTCAATTTACGGGCCAAAATATGTCATAAACGTACCTATCTCTTCTAAGAACTGCATTTGTATACTGATATGTACTTGCATTTTAGCATCGTCGTTTACCAGACTGTTTGGGCAAAACGAATTGGAGAAATAAATTAGATGAAATATGAACTTTGTCAGTGAAAGAATACCGTAGTTCTCATAGTGAAGACTATGCACAAATCAAAGGTAAGGAATTCACTTATTATCAAAATTAGAAAATATTTACAAACAGAGTAGCTATGAATTCCAAGCATTAAAACTGAAATGACAGAAATGAACTGATCATGAACTATCTGAACTGAACTACATGTATTTAGATGAACCAGTTGTACTAAATTAAATACAATGTAAGACTTCTACTTTCAATGAGACATACCTTACTAGTAGGATAGTTGTATTACTAGAATGATAGTGAGTTGTTCACTTGTGAACTATATACCTATAGTAAATTTTGTAATACTAGAATGCATTGTAGATTTTTTTTATTAGAAGCAATTTTGTTATTGTAAAAAGCCGATGAAAAAATCTTAGTGGTTACTGTCAGAACTGAATATAACATGAGTGAAGTATGGCAAGCCAAAGTGGACAAAAATCAATATTTTGTAATATTAAAAAAAACACTTATTTTTAATATTACAAAATCATTTTTTTTATATTAGAAAAGATTTTATAACATTAGGAATTCAATTTGTAATATTAAAAATTCATTTTCTAATATTACGAATTCCTGATTTAGTGATATTATAAAACATCGCACATTTTGTAATATTACAAATTGAATTTGAAATGTTAGAAAATGAATTTGTAATATTAGAAAATCAATTTGCAATATTGCAAAATCAGTCACTTTTTTAATATTACAAAATGATTTTCTAATATTGAAAAATCGTAATTGAATACGACAAATCTATTTTCTAATATTAGAAAATCAATGATTTTTTTAATATTAAAAAAGTGATATAAGAAATCTAATAATTAAATATCAGAAAATGAATTGTAATATTAAAAAATCATTTTTTAATATTAGAATAATACTAATTTTTTGTCCACTTCGGCTTGCCACAGTGAAGTCAATCATACATAAAATGTCTATTTCTGGAGTTGTTAAATTCAGGGTAATTTCAATTTATTAAAAGAAAATAAATGACAACTAAAACGGTTCTAATCCTTGCATTTTCCCGAAAAAAGTACATTGTAAATGGCTCAATCTGAAATGTTCTTTAGATGCTCAGAACGTAAGTTCATTGAAACTGATTAGGCTACCTTTTCCCATTATACACAAGGAACTACAAAGGTCAATATTTAAGAATCAATATCTCAAAACGCACGTGCTTCAAATATTCATACTTTAATTGAGAAAAATTAGCTGGTGGATTAGCTTGACTGAGTGTCAAATAGGGTTTTCAAGACGCAAATACGAATGATTTGGCTAACGTTTAGAAGCTTCAGATCAAAGGCAAAAAACAATAGCTCAACGGAAAAAGCCGCCGAAATCGGCTTCAAAATGCGTGAGACTTGACAAGCCTGTCAAAATACAGCTTCGACAAGGAATCATCAACTGTGGTCTTCATAATAAGTACAACATGATTTGTGAATTCAGGAACAAACGCGTAGGTTATTGTAAAGTAAATACATTGCATGCATATCATATCAGTATCGTAATACATGAACATGTAAAATGCTTACCGCACGCGTACTTTTAACCTCTTTAAAAACATGACATTTCCTGTAAATTCCAAGGTATGTTGTGTCCATGACTGTAGCGATTACCTACCTCGTATGGAAATGATCGAATAAATTTAGAAACGAAATTAGCTTGTGGAATGTTTTCAATTTAATATTTTAGATAGAACTATACGCAACATCATTCTCTATGTTTTTTCAATTAAAAGTAATTGACTATCTGCTAATTGAATTCTTTCTGATTGTATAATTAACCATTATTGGTTCACTATTCTATGAACATTAGCGTCGAATTTCAAATAATTACACATTTTAAAAATACAAGTATAGTGAAAGCAGTCTTAAGTTAATCTCGATAAAATGTAGTGATGGTTGAACAAAGCCAGTATACTTCCGGATCAGTGTATCTACATGACAAACATTGTGTTCTGCGGGTACTTTGACAATCATTATTATTGAAAGATTCATCCTTTTTAGATAACGAAAACTAAAGGATTTAGGTAATAGAGGTTTCACTATAAACTCTTGTTCGACTACTGTGCGGGAACAATTTACTAGTTATAATTATATAACGGTTAGTTGAATCCGTAACAAATTATTATCAATTTTTACAATTTTGAGTTGTACGGAGGAGTTACAACAGTAGAACAGGCCAACAATAGCCAAAGTAAGGAATCTGGTATCCTTTACATCTATAGCTATCAATTAATCAACTTCTATAGCTAAAACGCAATACCTGAATTAACACAAGTCGTTTCGCCGCGCATGACCCCAGAATCCTCTCGATTTCAGAGCAGCAGTGTAATTTTTTATTGTGTCGTCGGTATTATTTCAGTTTAAGGAGAGAACAATATGTGAACCCCAAAACTTTTGATAATAAGCTTAAGCAATGTTTAAAATGTCAAAAACAACTGTGCTGAACCACATGATGTTTCTAAAGGCCTGTTTACACGATCAAAGTTTTCCATTCGTTTTTTTGACCATGTCAACATATATCAAAAACTTAGACAAAAAACCTTTGATAGAATAGAACTCCATCCTATCTTTAATTGACTCTAATGGACTTAGTTGAAATTTGACCAATCAAAATGAGTTTTTGGAATGACAAAAAACAAATAGCAGGTACTTGATTTTTTTCCTATCCAAAAAGGATTTCAATCACCAAAATTCGATAGTGTAAACAGACAACTTTTACAAAGTATTCTTTGACCAAAGTTTCCATCAAAAACTTTTGAAAAAAAAACTTGATGGCAAACTTTGATCGTGTAAACGGGCCAGTGGAATTGCTTTGAAACGAAAAATAGGAAAACGAAATACAAAAAAACGAATCGTCTTTCCATTCACATTAACTTACAGACTACATTTTTAATCGGTTATTATCCTTTTAAAATATTGTTTGCCTTATTTTTGGACGGACAGTCGGACATAGAAGTAGAGCAATTTTCCTTTAAAAGACGGACATGTGAAAACTAAAACACTATGAAAATACAATGAAAGTGCAATGTAATTGTGCGGTAAACATGTAACTTACTGGTTCTGAACTGCCGTTATCTGACTGTTAAAAAATAAAGATTTGATTTTAATTGTATCAATTTATTTTCTTCTGTAATACTGTCGGATTATATGACTGTCATTATAATCGTGAGGGTGTCTTCTAAACCTAAAAGTGCGTTTACTTGATATCCGTTAACAATTAAAGCATGCGGCAGGGTATAAATCAAATACAGGCGTCTGGATATGTACTTACAGACATAAAATGACATCTCAGTTATATACCAAAGTTCTCTGTGAAAAAAAGACTCTGACTCAAAGTTCTTTATACAATTGTCTTTAGTTGTTTAGATGTGCATTAAAGGCTAAAAACTCACACAAGAATATATAGTGGTATAAAGAACTAGACATGTTTCATATTTGTAGCCTCTGCAGAGATACGAATTAACAGTGAAATAACAACTGTTTAAAAGATAAATTTGGTATGGAATTAGTTGTAAATTATAGAAAAACAAGGTCATATTGTGTTCAATTATTAGTTCTGTGTTTGGTATTGGTTTGTCATTCATGTTGTGTGACATGGACATTTTCGATATGGCTACACAAATTTAGAATTAATTGAATACCCAGTTTTGCAACTTCTTCGTGTTTCGTGACATTCAAAAACATCGCACACCATTCATAAGAAAATTAAAGTTCCACAAATGATATCGAAGTTCTTATTTTCGATGACGTTTGTATGTATTGTGAGAAATTTTCGGTGTAATGAAAGCATTAATTAAAAGCACTCATTTTGAATTGCTACATGTACCTGTAATATGTAAGCGCCAATATATTTTTTCTCACTACATGTAAATGAAACTTCTACTTATGTAAACTCACCTCTACGTAAAAGTTGGGATTCTTCAACTTTCTACGTCTCCAGCTTTTCTTGTGGTACATATCCAAATACCCTAAAGTTAAAGCCATTCTTAAAAGGAAATGACAAAGACGTGATTTTAATTTAAGTCTGTAATGGCACGGTTAATCGTCAAATGGTTACATAATTCATCTAGAATTACAAACTGCAGCAATGATAAGTCTCCGAGATCCAAAGAATGATTATTAATGTGCTTCTCGCAGGGCACTAGTGGAAACTTTCCAAAATTGTTGACTGAATGATATCCGTTGATCTTAGAATTTAAGTATGGCGATCAATATACTTTGATCTTAATGATACCCGGCATCTTATCATCCCACCAAATTTACTGATAAACACAGAAATGCAGGTTCTAAATAGCTTCACTCTTCCAAACAATTGCTTTGCAGATATTTACATTCGTCTAGAAACAGTGGTTTTTCCTATCACAACAATCAAAACTGTCATACTATACCAGATTGGTATATGTAAACACACAGAGGTACAATAGTCAATACTGTGGCTTAACTAGTCATGGTTTTTCGTGATTTATCACTTAACCATGTACATGCTGGGAGATTTAGTCATTGACACAAATATCTTTTATATCTTTCTAACTATTTTGTTCATGAACTGTATGTTTATTATTTTTTCAATTTTTGGCAACTCTAAAGCTGGATTCTCCTATCATTATCATGGTGCTTTTATTGCTAGCCTTAAACCCTTTCATCGAATTTATCTCAAATTTGAATTAAATTCAAATAATTCGGCGGTGCGAATGTTTGTCCCATAAGCACCCTCCTGACATCTATTTTAGAAGTTAAGTATAATAGTTCTACCGTTTCATTAGCCATGCAGATATGATTAGTGCTCTTAAATATAAAATATTTGTAAAGATTGGTAAATCACATTTAGATCAATAGGTTTCAATATTGACTCTATCAACAAAGGTATCTATAAGATAATTTCCTTTCTGATACGATTTCGGAATAGTAATATTTGAATAGCATAGTTAGCATTACCGATAAAAATAAAAGTCAGTTGAAATGGGATCTTTACGTTGAGAGACTTTGATATCTGATAAGTTCGTACTTCTTATTTCTAAACACGGAAAATGTTTTCAATGATTCAAATATTTAGTGAATATGTAAACATGAAGGTTATAACCTCCCGTTCTAAACCTCTGTTTAAATTTTGTTCATTATTGCCATATTTTTAGAAAAAAAATGCGACTGAATTCGCAGTGAATTGGAACACGACCTGAAAGTTAAAGTAAATACATATGTACATGTAAGACCATCGAGAATATGTAGCACTCTGGCTATCAACACGTGTACAGGTCGTAGCTATAATAGGGGGATTTTAATTCGGTTTTTATAGTCGTGACAAAAGAAGTTTTCTTTTCTTCAAGCACATGTGTTTTATGTGTACAATGCACATGTACGTGTATGATTGTTTTCTAGTTAATAGTTCATCATTATTATTCATTACTTTCTTTTTTTCAATTTACTATGTTCATGTACAATGTACTCACAAACTTACAGTTAACAGTGCCATAATTTGTAACACATGTTGTGTAAGTACAATTTTATCTTTTGTATTTCTTTGAATCGCATATGTCAATCGCTGGGAAGTTAGAAAGTTTGACAAATTGACGTTGATTTGTGTGTATCTAATATACTTGTACATAATACTTCATAACTAATCAAACTATCATCAAATATTCATAGCAATATTGTATATTTCCATAATAAGATTTTCTGTATCAATAAAGCATGAGTATTGTATAATATACTTGTCATATTTCTGTATCAATAAAGCATGAGTATTGTATACTTGTCATATTTCTGTATCAATAAAGCATGAGTATTGTATACTTGTCATATTTCAGTTTAGTTCTTCTTTGTTTCACTTTTTTTTTATTATGACAAGATAAAGAAAATTAGCATGCTGCCTTTGACATCATATTTCAACCACGCAGATTTCCTTCTTAGGATTAAGTGATAAAATTCGGAAACTAGATATTTTAAGTAATTCATCGGTAGACCCCAACTCGAAATGAAAAGAAAATTGAAAAGAAAAATCTAAGGTGTAAAGAACGATGCCAAAAGTAATAGTCTGTGCCGGTAGAAGGACCACGTGAGCAGGACTGACGATAATCTTTATGTCCTGATACAAGTGAAATTAAGCTGTACATAACCATTTATCATTTACATGACAAACCTCTAGGCTACATTAACAGATTTAAGCCTTGCATACATACACCAGAAAAGTGAACAGATATGGTGAAATGCAACAAATACACCTCCGTATAACCCCTACAAGAGTAATAGTCTGGTGTCGGTAGAAGGACTACGTGAGCAGGACCTCCGTATAACCCCTACAAGAGCAATAGTCTGGTGTCGGTAGAAGGACCACGTGAGCAGGACCTCCGTATAACCCCTACAAGAGCAATAGTCTGGTGTCGGTAGAAGGACCACGTGAGCAGGACCTCCGTATAACCCCTACAAGAGTAATAGTCTGGTGTCGGTAGAAGGGCCACGTGAGCAGGACCTCCGTATAACCCTTACAAAAGTAATTACGGACAGAGGAGGAAAGAAGATAGAGAGTAATCAAGGGAACCAAAGGTTAAAGCGGAAATCAAAAGAATGTAATCCAGGGACAAAGACCAGACAGGGAAAACAGACAATGACAAAAAAGAACATAAAGTAAATAAAATAATACCTACAAAGTAACAAACGTAAATGAGCAATCCAGACTCCACTAAAAACTGGGAGCATGGACCAAGTTGCTCATAAAAAGTCAATCCAGGGTAGACAAAACAGTAAAGGAAAACTATGACACGTTGAACAAATCAGTTTTCATGGTGCAGATGGATACACCGTAGACGTAGACGTAAAATAAAAGATACTTTAAATTTGTATATGTATATAAACACCTTTTATGAGTTCTTTGCAACTCAAAATAACTAAAATTTGTTCAATTAAAATGTACAAAACGCCAAAAGACAACATGTCATTACAGTCTTGCATTTACTGCTACTGCTATGATGTAAGTAAGGCCGCTAACAGTCCTTAAGAATCGGAGTCCTCAAATTATTTTTTTTTATCGAAATATAATTCAATATTCATAACCTTAATGAAAAAGACGTCATATTAGGGTTTTTATTATCAGAATTACTATGCAATGGAGAAGTTTATCACAACAGGCAGGAGTAATCTCAGTTTATCATTTCGTTGATTACAACAGAGCGATCAATTAATCCATTTCTTATTCATTATTGATGGTCAGATCAATACAATGCCGTGTTGGG
This sequence comes from Perna viridis, assembly GCA_037379345.1. Lineage (NCBI taxonomy): Eukaryota > Metazoa > Mollusca > Bivalvia > Mytilida > Mytilidae > Perna > Perna viridis. Next base: position 6,092,339 of record CM074520.1, read on the forward strand.
ACTGTAGAAATATCATTTCTACTCTAACCACGCTATACACTTTCTCTGGTCCATCCGTCATTTTTTAATCTGTATGAAATTTTAATGAAGTGGTTATCTGTGTATTCCGTACGGGTATGGCGACGTGAGTGATAAAGAGAAACTGACACCATTTTGGTTTGGAATTGTCCTGTGAAGTCGTATTGGCTTCTGTTGATGTGAAAGATAAGCTTTGTGATTGAAATTACAACAGGTGCTCGCAGGGTTTTATATTACAGTGTGTGGGAAATTTTATTTCTCAGTTTGTGAGTATTATTTCTTACATGTAGTAGGTTGTTTACATTTTGCAAGTTTTCATCCATTCGTTCTAACTGTGATTTATATTTTTCTGATGTTACATGTGCATGCAAGGTTAGTTTTGTTTTTAAACACAAATTGTTTGAAACTTGTTTTACTTGTATACAATTAAACATTATTTGTTTAATATTTCATACTACAAAAATATCAGTAAAATGTATATTAAAGGATCTCCATTGACAGGAGCTATGTTTTATGACGTATGATGTATGCATTGTTTTGAGATTTATTTCCCATTTGAAAAAATGGATAGTACACATATATATCATAAAATGATCCCAAAACAAGTGCCTATGGATGTATGCCTAAATGCTACATTTTTGGAAATAAATTAATAAACGAAATGTTACTGTAATACTAAAAATAGTTATGCTTTCATGTGAATGCCTTGTGTGTTAGTATACTAGACGTGGAGTTCCTTTCAATATATTTAAATTTTATGTTCTTCCTAACAACTCCGTTTAATATTTCATGTTTAAATTCAAGTCATTCTCTTAAACTTAAAATAAAACGTCCATTGTCATTTACAACGATATACATATTTCATCGTAGAAACCATGCATTGTTGTTAGTAAGATTCGGTCATAAATCTCTATTTTTGGTTCCCTGACATAATACTTTCAATACAAATCATTGTGCATTTTTGTAATGGTGCTGTTTCATTATTGTGTCTCAGGCCAAATTTCTTCTAATCCCCCTCAAATTATTTATGGCAAGACCTACATACATTCATAAATGAACTCTCCCACGTTCTTGTATTTATTCGTCATTTGTTCGCGTCTCTCTTGTGTCTCCTTGTATTTATTCTTCTTTTATTCGCATCACTCTTGTTTCTCCTTCATCTGTTTGTGAATAAAAATATCTGTTTTGGGGGTGTTGAGAAAGACTAGTACATATACATGTATGGTCATGCACGTGCCCGTTAAATAACACTATAATAATAAAGTTGAAAACGATAGCACTTCCCGTATATTCGTTACACCCTTTATTTCGTGCATTATATAGTTAGGACATCGTTGGTTCTAGCAGATAATTTGACTGTCTTTGAGGATCTAAACCACTAAAATCCCCAAAAAATCTTTCGTAACACAGTTTTAGCCAATCATTTGCACGATATTGGTGACGCTGGCCATCAGCTGACTGTTCCTATAATTGTTTATATATGTACAAAATATAAAATTGATCTTGCGTTGAAGATATATCTCTTTAAAATCTATTATTGTGATCTAGAGAATACGAGTACATAAGTGCAAACGTGTTTGTTCATTTCCGTTGTTAATAAGAAGATTGGCAAAATCGTTTAAAACCCCAGAAAAAACTATATTTAGCTTTACGAAACCGGATACACTACAACTTAGAAATATTTTACCAAGCATAATATGACCACACCCACAACTTCCAGTTGTAAAAACTTCAAACAGCACGGAGATAAATCAATTTTACTTCACTACTTATTTATCACCTATTTTATTTTTTTCTATCATTATTTTTTATTTCATTTTCAGATGACCATTAATACACAAAGGCTGACAGTTCTTCAACAATCATTAGAAACCTTACTCACAGAAAAACATACCCTCAATTCGAAAGTGATATCTGATTCATTTGACCAGTTTAAACATTGTGTATCGAAGGTAAGTCCTTGTATACCCTTAGTACTTAAATATACCACTGGGTTCTTCTTACTGTATGTACAATAAACTGAATGTAAAATTCGATATCTAGGGAGAACTACATGTATACACATCTTGTGCCCCTTCATGACGTACATGTATCTTATTAGTAGTTTCAAACAGACTTTTTTCCTACTAATAAGCTGTAAAGACCAGTTGCATAAGACAGAAAAATCCGTTCATTAACAGAGACAGTTTTTAACTACTGAATGGTATATGAGAAAATGCTCGATAATCAAACTTGACTTAGGCCTTGTCTTTCAAGGCATTGTGTTGACGTTTAAAAAGTGTAATTGGTCGGTTCTTCGAATATTATCTAGACATCCAAGATCACAAAGTCTTTTTGACAGGACGGACGGATGGACCGACAGAGGAAAACAAACACAAAGCGAAGCCAAAAGAGCCAAGATTTTGGCTCCACACAAACTTGGACACAAATTAATCATATGTATTTATCATTGTAGGTAGTTAGAATTGTGGTCTTCCTGAAAACGTAAAAAATTATCTTCTACATGTATTTGGTGACGCATTTCTATAGTACATGTACATTACCTTCTTATAACAATGTACATGTACATGAACCTCCGACTTGTGGATCGGGGTTAATGTATATTCAATTGCTATTAATTCAAGTTTGAAAGGCAAACATATTTACTGTTTAATCGCAGTCTGATTGCTTATTTATGCAATGAACCACCTTGTAAAAGCAAGGCGATTTGGTCGCCTTTCAGATGCTTTTATGAGAAAACGAACTGTCTCGAAATCTAAATTTTCTATCATTATTTATTATGAAATTAGTGTTACAACAGATACCTATCGATAATTTGAAGATATAGATCAGTATGTTTTTAAGAGTTATTTTTTCTTAAATATTCTTAATATTTTTTGCAGATAAAGTCTGGTCGGGATTTTGATCTGAAGTCAGCTTTGAGAAAATTAGAACAGAGCCTGAAAAATGAAGGAGCTTACAAAAACGTCAAATCAAAGTTTGAACAGATCAAGCAAGATATTTTAGAGGTTTAACAGATAGTTGTAAAAGCACATATTTCAAGATTATACGCAGACAAATATAGACATGTGTCATTTTTCTTTTGATAAGTGAAGCATGGTGATACATGCATGAAAACAAAAGAATAACAATTTTAATGCAGGTTCAACCTTATAAAAACCTTACTAAAATTTAAAGGGGTAGTACTTATCCTAGGAAAGGGATTCAAAGGAACAAAAAAAGAATAGTATTTAAAATCAAACTACATTTCTACAAGCAGTCATATCCCAGATGTCTTCTGAAAGCCTTGAAAATTTACACACAGGCGCGTATCCAAGGACAGGCATACTGGGCGTATGCCCAAACCCCTGAAATTCGGAACAATAAAGTTTTGCATGAAATCTTGATTTTTCAAAAATTCCACCTCCAAACTCGGATTTTAATTATGTATACGCCACTATATATAACCTGAAATCCTGTATCCACCCCTGTATACATATATGTACTATGTATTTGGTGACGCATTTCTGTGTTCCCAAGCGTTAAAATCTAAACACAGCACACACACACGAAAACCAAAAACAAAAAAAAAACAAAAAAACGAAAACCCTAAAATTTAATAAGTGAGAACAATCGAACACCTGTTTTCAAAAAGTCCTACGTGTTATAGACTAATATTTTAATGGCCCTTTAAATATAACAGGAAATCACATTGTTTGAAGTTACCGTATATGTATACTTTAACATGTCACGTTTCAGCAATATCTTACAAGTACATGTAGTACTCATGTAGCTATTCGTAATAACATATAATAATACTTCTTTTTATCATCATTATTCTTGTAAGTAGTTAGTTATTAGTGGTAATTGTGATAGAATGTTCAACAAGATAATCGTTGAAACAGTTTTCACGTTCTAAATTTTAGTCTATCACTTCTATAAAGCAAAAAAAAAGATAAGAGGACACATGTATTTATGTGAAAGCTACATCCTTTTAACTTGCGTGGAGTACTAAATTGTATCTAATATTTTTCGAAATTTGACGGAACAACCTAGTACAAAACATGGTGCATATTCTTACGTGAGATTCTGATCATGGAGTTGGGAGGGGCATGAACTTACATACTTTTTACATAGTACTTTTAGTCAAAATATTACTACATTTTGTTTATTTACAAGTACTGTCATTAATCAAAACAACTGTCCGATTTAGACTGTAGACACTGACAGAATGAAAGCAGCCAGAAAAGAAACAGAACGAAGCCCACAGAGACATACTCTGAAACCAGTCGATAAAAGTAATAACAACCGAGCAAGAACTGTGACATTACAACATGCTCAAGAGAGACAAAAGGCAAGGAATCCTGGGTCACAAGCACCAGCTATCAAGCGTCCAATCATACAACCTGATGTAGTGCCGAAAGGTCATAAGACGCCTAGCATCGACGTGTAAGTATAATTGAGTACTAATGTTTCTAGTAACTATAGTACTAGTAAATTCCATACTTAAACAGCAAAACAGATGTCAAATATAGGATTAAAGAAGGACGTTCATGTACTCATTATAATATTTAAAAGATTTTATCTACTACTAGGTAGAAAATTCAAATTGTTTTTTTTTCTCCCTCTCTGACAATGTTAAAATTAATTGAAATTTTGAAGCTTTTCCAAGTTCAGTCATTCAGTTTTTTTTCAATTTTTGCCAATGAGAACGCAGAAATATTTATTGTTTAAGTTTTGGTCTCCTGCTACGGTTCAGGATATTATGCTATTACGTAATTAAAGTACATTATACGTCTATCGGAACAATAATGCGAATAACATAACTATTTAGTAATGTAACCTTTAAACTTTCTATTGGGTTTTGGATTACTGCGTATGCAAATATTTCTGTATAAGAAAGGTAGAACGGTGCAAACTTAAATCTCTGAATTAATGCAACGGAAATGTAATGACAGTATTACGTCAAAGTCGTGTTTTCATTTCCTTTTAAAACCGTATGACATAATATAGAGATTGTATGATTTTTGTTGGTGAAGGAAACACACCAAGTATATATAAGAAATCTTCGAAATGTGACAGGCTATACTTTCAAAACTTAATCAGGAATACTTAATGAGTATCGAACAAAAGATTACATGTGTATGTAAAACTCCTATAATGCAACTGTCATTTTTTCACAGTTTGTAAAACAATTGTGTTACTTATACTTGGTGCGATAACTCTGATATAGTTCGAAAACCTCTAACTGGAGAACAAAAGGTATTCGCTCTATCTTTGTTTTGTTTTTGTATCAGTTTTTTAACATATTTTTAACATGAAATGCAATGTTAAGTGCAACAAACTGTGAAACAAACTGTGAAACATCTACAAAATGTAATTTCTTTCCTGGTAGAAGATGTACATGTAAAATATGTACACTTGTACAAATACGCACAAGATATTCAAAACTATATCAGATGAAGAGAAATATACATGCATCCTATTCTCTACGAGAACCGTTCAAGCAGAGCCGGTTCTACGAGAACAGTTTTAGAACCAGATAAACAAGAGCCAGCTCTGCTAGAACTGTCTGAAAAGCTGGCTCTAGAACTATCCTAGAACTGTTCTAGATCTGTCATGGAACTATTCTTCTGACAGTTCTAGACTACTTTCATGAGAGGTTAGAACTGATCTTATCTGTAAATAAAAATTTGTTCGTTCTATTTGTTACAGGCGATGTATTCCGAACTGAAGGATGTTTATAGCCCTTGAATAACAAATCTCGGACGAGCGGTTACGTGTATAACTGTTTTTTTTTTCATTTTTTTCCATATTTGGAACTTCTGTAACAGTTGCAATCTTCTCATTACTGAAGTTCATTCTTATAATGTCAGATGCATTGGAAAGATTCCAATCCTGATCATTAGAACTTAAGTGCAGTAATTTTCACTGTGTGATCAGATTTGATTTTATAGTTCCTTAAGGACAATCAATAATATTACTAGAAAGAATCCGTTGATTTGAATCGTAAAAGGGGATTTATGTACTTAGTCCTGCCTCTTCCGTGTTTAATACCGTAATGGGTTCAATGGAACTAGTGTTATAACACAAATCTGAGGAATAATGATCTTTTGAAGTAGCAAGTGTCATTCTTTATGTTCAAATTACCACTGAGTTAATGATTCCTGAATGAGAATCATTAGTTTGTGTTCATTGAATTAACTGATGAATTTATGGTTAAATTGAATGTGGAATTGAATAAAAGTGATTTAATAAAAAGCAAAGCTATACACAGCAAATCCACCAGTTTTGTTTAATTGAGAATTCATCGCATTATAAACATGACTGATGTCTTAATTGTAAGGATATTTCGATTACCCAATGTTACTCAATAACCTTGTATGTCAAACACAGTGATATATCTACACTACTTAATCTAAAGACTGTTTTGTTGACCTAATAAACGTAAAACCGAAACAAACCTACAAATCAAACTTATATAAGGTTATTATTGTTTTACACTTAATATTTATCACTAAACATTTTAGCCTTTTAAATCAATTTTTGTTTGAAATAAGTAATTAGATAAATTAAAAAGTTCGGAACACTTTTGAGTTTTGTAAGGGTCCTACTAAAAAGCCAATCGGAACTATTCGGCTAATTACCCCTACACTAAACAAATAATCTTGGATGCAGAAAGGAGAATTTCTTCTTGAAAACTTTGCCGGAATTCCCATGTGGCGCAAAAAAAATGGTTAGATATCACTAGAAATAGAGAGCAATAACTGTCGAGAATTTTTGCGCGAAAAATGACTTAGGAAAAGTTGTAATGGTAAAAATTTCAACCAGTAAAATTATAATTTTAAAATCGGATCGGTCAAATTCCGGAGAGATTCTTCCGCCATGTGCCTCCGAGGTTTTTCTTTTGTGTAACTTTAAAGGGTAGGGAGTTCCGACTGACTTAAAAGCATTTGGGGACTATATGTCTTGACAAAAAGGCATTTTATTATTAAAAATTTCCCATCCTGACTTCAATGTAAGAAGAATTATATGATTGATGCATCACAAAAATATACCATTGATAATTATGTTATTTCCGGTCGACTGAGAAAAACGTGGTTAACTGGTAAAGAATTTGGTGAACAGTTTTTCAACATATATGTACATTTAAGTCACGGCAATTCGTGCTGTACCGTAAGCAAGAAATGTAATGAAAGAAAGTATTTCTAGCCCCAATATACACTCTTCAAGACATATCATGCTATATCGCAATCAGACAAAGCACTTCCAGCTCCAATATACGCTGTACTCCCGGTCGTGTAAAATCGTAGTAAACAGGTAAAAGGCGGCTTAGAGATATGTCGTCTTCTGAAGAAATGAAAAAAAAATTGGTTGTAATAAAACACAGAAGTTCCAGCTCAACGGAGGTTGCAGGGGGTTGGAACACCTTTCTTGATTGAAAACAAATGTCATTGCAAATATCTGACGTCCCAGTATACACTGTACTCTATGACAATGCAATATATTAACAATTCTGACCCCAGTAGTTACCGCCCTTTCATTGCATTTGTTGTATATTTTAAATAAGCTTCACATTTCGAGCGACAGAAATATCTGGTAGTCTGTTCCATTGCAAGTAATGGGAAGGAATCGTAACCATAACAGTTATATTAACAACGTCCTTATACTTCAATTCATGTATTACATTTCGTCTTGTACGTGAATAATTTAGTGTTCTATATATAGTTCTTCCCTTTTTTAGAAAAAGTAAGGGAACTATATATTTTCCAGTTTTTACTTTTATAAAAAATATGGCTTTCGTCCAATATGACGCTGTTTTAATATCGATTTTAAGTTAATCTGATGTGCACCTGTATTTATATTTCAACATTCTGTTGCAAGAATGAAATACATGTATTTGAAAATTATTGTTGTGTAGAATTAAAGCTAACTACAAATGTATATACGTAACAGATATTTCCAAGGGTTTATTCCTAGTATATAAAAGTACCATTCTGTATAAGAATCAGGCAATGAGTGGCACATCATTTTCCTAAATTTGGAATTTTATGCCTCAAACATATTCAAATACATCTAGAAACTACAAAGCTGTTTAAATTTATCCTGAAGCATTGATGACGTAGATATTTTTGGACTGTTTATATAAGGAAAAAGTTTGGCAAATTTTTCCCGCCATTTTCCATTGCTCATTTCAACTAAATTTGACCTATCAATATCTTGAAAAGGCAAACTTTACAAACACTTTGACCTTGAGGTTATGAGGTGTAGATACTTAGATAATGCAGTAGAATCTCTGTGTATTTTTTCTTTATGTGCCACACCTTATACACATTTTGCCTGATTTTTAGACGGAGAAGTACTTAAAGTACTCGGAATGCACAAGAAAACTTACGAGTACAACTTGTGCCATACAATGAAAGTCTGTTTGTTCTTTCGTCTTCAAATTTCTAGTTACAATTTTCTCTGCAACTACTTTTCACGGCCACATGGTATTTTGACCGAAGCTTTGTATTGGTATGTCATCATTAAATTTGATTGCAGACTGACGACCCTATTTATTATCTTACAATATAGTTGTTGGAATGAGGAGCTGGGGTATTCATTACTGAGCTTTGATAAAATTGCTTCTAGATTTAGTGGGTTACACTACAGATTTAGAGAGCTTTTTTCTGCATTTCAGGAACGGTCGGATGAACACGGGTCGCACATCCCCGGAATCATTATTAGGACTAAATAAAACAATATCCAGGTTATTTGATCAGTTAGAAATTGACAGGGCAAAACAAAAAGACACTACGAAGTTAACTACTAAACAAACAAAAACACAAATCAAGACAGGAACAAAGCTACAGAAAATTGAAGAAGTGAAGGATGTAAAGTCTTTAGTAGCCAAGTTACAAGTATTTGAAGATGAATTTCAGAAGAAAAAGTGGAACCAGGAGGAAACGTTACAGAGGTGAATGTACATTTTATATTGAATTTCAAGTCATTCTTTCCTTGTAATATTACTAACAAAATAAAAAAAGGACTGTTAATTTAGAAGTTTACATGTACATGTACATATGTTTAGGAAAAAATGCCTGAACTAACCGTCAGGAATTGAAGTCAAATGTCTGATTTTTTTGGATTTTTTTTATTATTATTTAAAAAACAAAACAAAACAGTCGAATCCCTTTTGCTCTACTGTTGAAAGAGAAAAATAATTGTCCTTGTATTAAAACACGTTTTGTATCTTCAGTTTAAAATCAGAGGTTGAACGGCTGCAATCAGCTCTTACTAAAAAGGAACAAGAACTTGATAGGTAATGTAAATCATTAATCACATGATAGCATAAATAAAAGTTTAAACAATGAAACCTTCAAAAATACTGTGAACTAACAAAGTTTATCATTCTTGTCCTTTAGAGTGTTCGCTGCTCTGTTTAAAAAAATGCAACGAATTCAAAGGGTTGTAAAATCTTGAGAGATCTATACTTCTATTCCCCATACTCAGTTAAAATCCAGACCCAAAAACATGATATATCGTTGTTACTCCAAAAAGACGGTAAACCTAGATACAGATATATGTAGTACTTGGTCCAGACCCCTCTTACTTTTTTTAAAAAATCAAATCATCGTCTGAATATACCAAAGATGTTTTTTAAATACTGAAAATTTGTATTGACAACATTTTTGTACAGTAAAGTGGACGCCCTTTTCAATAAACGGACGGTATTCCAATGGGAACAAATTGTGCTCTTCTACTCGCTGACCTATTCCATCATTTTTAAGAGGCTGACTTTATTACTGAACAAATCAAAAGAAACAAACATAGTCAAATCCTTTGATCTCATTTTCCGCTATACATATGACGTATTATCGTTTAACAATCGTTTCGGGCATATTATACATCGCATCTACCCCCCAAAGAATTTGGGATAAAGGATACTACAGACACTGTGAAGTCAGCCTTATATTTTGACCTATACTTAGAGACCAGTGGTAAGAGTAAACTATTTTCATATCACAACTCGTACTTTATGCCAGAGCTTGCCGTAACTACGCAGATTTTTGGTATCGCGCTAAACTTCTTACAATTAGACTTCTGGAACAAGATCTGCTTACTATAAAACTGAAGTCATCACCGCTGAAGTTTTATGGCTATTATGAACTCGTGGATCATTACGGTGTATCCATCTGCACCATGAGAACCGATTTGTTCAACGTTTCATATTTTTTCTTTCTCTCTTTCGTCTACCCCGGACTTGAATTTTTATAAGCAACTCGGCGTGTGTTTCTAGAAAAGCAGAGAACGCTTATCCTAACGGTACATCTGGTCCATACTCTCAGTTTTTAGTGGAGTCCGAGTTGCTCATTTGATTTTGTTATTTTGTACGAATTATTTTTGGTTAATTCGTGTTCTTTGTTATGTGTGTCTGTTTTCTCCGTCTGGTCTTTGTCCCTGGATTACATATTTTTTTTTATTTCCTCTAGAATCCTGTTTCCTTTGATTACTCTTTCATGCTATAACAAAATGAATGAAAAAAAATGATGGGTTAGTGTGCTTGTTTAATGAGATATAAGCATTTGTTTTGAAGTTTTGAAGGGGGAAAGGATTTTTGTGGAATAACCCTAGGTTTTGTCTTATCAATTAAAACCCACGAAGAAATTACAAGAATTTCGTTAAAAAAAATTTAAATTACGAAAAGAAAAATGGGAGTCACTGGGCAAAAATGCTATGAAACATATAAAACCTGAGTAGTCCGAAAATCTGACAAGAATGACTGAAAATGAGCACTGAGTATACTCAAGTCACTTCATATCGGTTCTTTATATTTTGAACCTATATTTGAGTTTACGAAACAACTAAAGCTAAGAGTGTTTTTTTGTTTTATGGCACTGTCATCTTGTCTTTACTACGAATATAAAACGTGCTTTACAGAAAACTACCTTTGTTTTATTGAATATCTATATGCTTTTATTCAACGTAACAGGAAATCAGTTGTAAACAAAGTGCTAATAGTATTTCATTTTTAGATTCCGGAGTACCCACTCAATAGCACAGAAAGCAAAGGGAAAGGCAGTAGAAAAGATGGCTGAAATGTACGTTTTTTCTTCAAAAGCAAACCAGCTGTTCACTTATTTTATATTTCTTATTTTGATAAATGATAATCACATATAATTAACGTCTATGTTTCATGTGTCATGTTTAGGCCATCGGTATTTTTTTTACCAATATGTTAATGGTCGTTCCAGTTAACATCGTCATGATGTTGACGAGTAATTATCGCGACGGGGTCATGTGATACAAAATGTATTACTCTCGGTTGTTGCAAATACAAGTCATGTGTATTTTTTGTTTCCTGTTTTCTGTAATTATTATTTTATTGTATTCCACGAATGACGGAGTGTATGATTATTTGTATCTATAATGAAAATGTGTTAGAGTTTGCATGTAGTTAAGTTTACAACAGTCCTCTCTCAGTTTGTGAACCTCTCCAAAATTTGGAAATATTTTCTTCTGTATAAGTGGAAGCTATCTGCATCCAAGACAAATCTACTTGATGCCAAACATTAGTCCCCGTATCACTAGAGACAAATGTTATTTCATATTTTATGATAATATTTCTTTTTTTTTTTTGTTAGACGTGAACACGAGAAACGTGACATGGTTGTTAAACTTCAGACACTTGAACTGAATATCAAAAAGAATCTAGAGCTGTGAGTATTCTGAACCAACGTGTACAATGTGCTAGAGCTGTGAGTATTCTGGACCAACATATACAATGTGCTAGAGCTGTGAGTATTCTGAATCAACATGTACAATGTGCTAGAGCTGTGAATATTCTGAACCCACATGTACAATGTGCTAGAGCTGTGAGTATTTTGAACCAACACATACAATGTGAGTATTCTGAACCAACATGTACAATGTGCTAGAGCTGTGAATATTCTGAACCCACATGTACAATGTGCTAGAGCTGTGAGTATTTTGAACCAACACATACAATGTGAGTATTCTGAACCAACATGTACAATGTACTAGAGCTGTGAATATTCTGAACCAACATTTACAATGTACTAGAGCTGTGAGTATTCTGAGCCAACATGTACAATGTACTATGTAGGCTTAAATTGGTAGAAATATGTTAACTGGCACTGAAACATAGAATGCCGAGACACACTTTTTGTTAAGAATTTGGTGATTTTAGTGATTAAAGAAATAAGTCCTTTTTTATGTTGTTAAGGATCTAAGCGGTAATAAACTGATCGGTCAGTATCAGGGTATATGGTTATTCAAATATATGTTGAAATAGAGTAAAGTAATAAGTCAATGCTTATAACAATGATACAATGTAAATATCAGCCATTAGGAGTACCAATATTTTTTTTTCGCGAATGCGATGATTGAAAAAACTGGATGCATATTCAAACCGAAGTTCTGAATTTAATATGCTGTAACATGTTAATATGGCAGTCATGCATGTTTTTACCAAGAAAGACGAAACTGTAGTTTTAATTATATATTGATTTCACTAAAATAAGCTTCACAAATAATAAATGTGGTGAAGCAAAATTGAACCCATTTGTCCACTTGGAAGTCTTCAGTGTCAACGTTTTACCCTGAATCACAATACTTCATTTTAAATATATCGAATATAAAGATATCAATTATTAATAACAACCATATCATTGTACAGCAATCAAAAGGAATCAAAGGATGTTCGTCATCGACAGGTGCTTGATAATTTATCCACTGAGATTCTACGTGTTTGTATGATCGTAAACAAAAGAAATAAATTACACAGAACACGATCAGAAGCATCAAATCTTACGAAAGAGAAAGACGCTTATGAAGATCTTTTACCTCGTATTGTCAACTTAGGGGAGGAAATTCAGTTACTACAGAAAACTAAATCTGAGTTGTCAAGGTTTGCAAAAAAAACAAAAACAGCATACAACATCTATATCTGCACAATATCTTACAATTGGTTCGCACCTGTTGTGGTATTTCTTTATTTTTCGTTTTGCTGATTTTTGCACGCTTGAATATCACACGAGCATTGTATTCACTTGATTACAACCGCTCTTCTGTATTATATAAATTTCACTTAAACCATGATAGTTATAGTCTATAATTAACCTATTATTATCTTTTTCTAGCTGGTTCACACTGTTTCTTAGTAATAATCGAAGTTTTTTGTTTTTATAGTTTAAGATGATAGAGTAGAGACATTTCCTTCTTCCGGTTTTTTTTATCTTTTGTATTGATTTTTTTTTTCGTATTTTGTGTTTCGCATGATATTTCAGTTTTCAGAGCGTTCTCGTCTCCATCACTTTCATCAAGTTAATCATTGAGCTATTTAAGTGAGCTCTTCTTTCAAACCACTGACCTGAAACAATAATTAGTTTTGCTGTATTTTTATTAAATATTGGCATAGATCATAATTGGCATTAAGAACTGCAATGTAGACAGAAATAAGTATAACAACCATGAACCATAAGATATATACTTGTATATTAACGTACACTACTTCAATTACATGGTTGCTAAATTATCTGTAGAATATGCTGAGTGCAAATGTGCAGCTTTTGAAAAGATGAATTGCAGTTCTTCGGGTTATTTGATTTGCATATCATTTGTTTTAGAGACAACAATGATCTTCAGGTGTGGAAAACAAGCTTTGCTGATGTAACCGCTGAGGTTGATTCACTGTGGAAGGATGTGTATTCCAACAAAAACTTCCCGGATGTCAGACATCTAGCTAAGGGTATAGAAGCAGCAGTAGACAGTCCCCGATCTAAGGCGGGACCAATCAAAGCCAAATTGGCTACAGCAAAAGCACTTCTTGTGAATAACTCCAAAAAGCTGGAAGAAGCAGAAAGGCACGTATATTTAGAAGACAATTTAGTATAAACCTGATGAAAATATCAAACCAGCTCACAATTATATTTTATGTATAAAAAAAGAATTGCGAGCTTGGAAGACAGTTCATATTAATCACATGAAACCTTTAACTTTTCACTTGTGTGTATGTCCACTTTTATCAGATGACAAACTGTATGCTTAAAGCAGTGCCAAATATGAAATTGATGGCATAATAAATTAAATCTAAAATGCTCCTGAATTATTTGTAGGAAATCTACTGTTGCCAATGTTCCTACATTATCCACTGGTGTGACAGACATATTCAAAAAAGTTATAGATGAACTCAATAAAATACAGTCTGAATATAGTGCTAGATTGTCAAACAGTAGACTAAGTCTGAGAAGTGTTAGTACGAGTAAATCTGATGATCCTCAAGATGCCAGCGAGATTTCTAATTCCGTAAAAAATATCAGGAAAATAATTCAAGACTTTGAAAGGTATGATAAAAAAGTACATAAATTGTAATGTTTGTGAAAATGTAAAAAGAATAGATGTTTACATGTATTTATCTTTAAGTGGTTTTATTTTTGTTTGTTTTCTTTTGCTAATTTCGCGGGCATGAACATGTTGTGATTTGTTCTAATAAAACCAAACCAATGAAGTATACTTTCTTCATACATGTCATTTTTCGATTTAAATTTACTACTAATAATATTCTTTAACTGCTAGTAGTCCGTATTTTGTACATTTGTGTAATTTATATTCAGCTTCTTTATTTCCGTTGTAACAAGGGACTCTGACCTTTTTAAACTGATGTTTAATTGTGTAATATTTTTTTCACAGTTGCCAGAGTTTAAAGGGGTGGGTCGTGATAACGCCGTATTTTTTGCGCCTTTCACAAGTCAGTAATTTCTAGCCTCTGTAAGTCTTGTTCGTTTTCACCTTAAGTTTATTTTTTATGTTACTTGAATATATTGGGTCAACACGTTTGCTGTACCTGTGTATATTGATGGTTTTGGGTCAGCTGCAGCCTCTCCTGTGGTGTGAAGTTTTCGTCGTCGTTCATTGAAGACCTATGGGTGACCTTGGGCTGACATTTTGATCCCAGTGGGTTGTTGTCTCTTTGACATATACACCATACCTATTCTTGCTGTATTTGTCATTTTTAAATAGTCGGAACACAGAATATGAGAAGACGATCAGAGAGCACGACAAAGATATTGAAATACTCAGACATAGAATTGTCAAACTTGGTGCTGGCGTTTTAAATGATGATAATGTTCATGATGAAGACCATGAAAATAAAAGGGTTCCAAGTCGGATGTTTTCAGAAAAACTGGATACCATGATGAAAAAATTGGAGATATTTGATGAAAGACTAAAACAGCTTCAAGAACAAAACAAATTTTATAAAAGGTATTGTGTAATATCGAATTTCATTACATTCATTTAAATAACAGCTCGGCCAGATGAATTGGTTTTCGGCTGCACCTCAGGTCAATGCATCAAGCCTCGAACCATTAAATTGGCCAATACAGAAACCATCACGTTATATTGATAGATGGTTGAATAAAACGTAATGTTTCCGGTATTGTACCGTCACTTAAATATACCAAAGATGTTTCATATACATAAATGAACTATTTCAAAAAGTTCTCTTAGAATGTTCAAATTGTTGTGTAAGTTAGAAAAGTTACTGAAGCAGTAATCACAGTCGGATTTTTTTTGGAATCCAAATTTGTTGAACAATCAAGGGTCCTCAAGGACATAATGAAAATAATGCAAAAATTTAACATGATGTTTGATGTAAATCAAAACTAAGAATAGCAATTAAATAGATGTGTTTTACATTGTTTGAATAATTCTTCATAACTTGTAATTGCCTCCCTGGGATGAAAGCATATATTAAACGTATTGTACCGTGACATGTACCGTATTTGTATTTTCTAACACGCTTTACGGTTTTACAGGCAGCTGGAAGGGAAGGACTCGACTAGCCATCGGATGGCCGTAATGGAGACAGACCTTCATGAGTTATGTAATATACTCAGGGTTCACGAAGTAGAACGTCATCCCGAAAGTGGAGATAAAATGAGAACTCATTTAAAACTCTGCAAAAATGTTTCTAAGAAATTGATTGATGATAAAGATAATATTGAAAGGTGAGAAAAGTTTTGAGGTACTTATTTTAAATCTTGAAAATTTTAAGCATTGTTTTCGATGACTCCAGAAGTTCAAGAACACAAATATACATATAACAATTTTTTAGTGGAAATATGTTTTCTCTAATTACAATGCTACATGTACATGTATATACTATTAATACATATCAATTTTAAAGACATTGTAAATCTTAACGACATTTGATCAGAGTTTAATTTCAGGATATGAAAACAAAAATCAAACGATGAGGTTGAGATCTGAACATGTACTTGTATGAATAATTCTCCATACATAGTGTCTCATTTTTTTTCTATTAGAAAACTCGCCAAGTCTATCATAGATACAACGGAAGTAACTAAACGCGTGGCCACTCTTCACTATCACGTGAGAAAATTAAGAAACTCAACAGACACCAGAGAAATTGATTCCAATGTGTTACAAACAGCCGTGGAAGAAACTCAACAAAAGTTACATGATATAACACAAAACGTTGATCACCTCTCAATGGAAAAAGACGAATATAAAAGGTCCGTTTCTTTTCTTTTTCTATGACAAAAAATTACTTACTATTAATCTGCTGTACCTTTCTGTTAGAGACAATATCTATGCTTAAAGGTGTGATTACACCTGCTGGCCTCTAAAAGTATGTACTGTTTTGAATTTAGGTTTTACGCTGGAGCGTTTGTTGCATTTGACTATATATGCTCTTTTTATATAAACTGTTTTGAAATCGTAATGAGTACTAGTGTAATGATTACTACTGTAATGATTGTCATTGACTTTTCTAGATGTGGATTTTTATCAATGTTATGCAACATGTCTATGGGAAAACGTCTAGAACATTTTTTTTTAATTATTCGTCTAGTATTTCGTTTTAATCATAACTTCAGCATCAAAATTTTTATGAAAGATTTTACGCCCATAATTGTAGGTTGGTTTTGGGCTACAGACAAAAAGAATGTTCAAAAGAGACCAGTTAAAAAAATCGTTAAGACAAATTAAGACTGATTAAACGATCACCATTAGATTGAAAATTCTAGACCGAAATTCAAAGAAATTTTTCAATCAAATACGTCCAAAACTAATATAAAATTTATTATCTTACTTCCTCCTTTAAATGATTTCGGCATCCCAGAAATGAAAATGATGTAATTCTGTCCATCAGGAAATTTAAAAGTTCAGTAGATGACTTATCAAGACTAGCCCACAAGGTCCACATGGTTCGACTGGAAATGGAGGGTCAAAAACCTGAACAGGATGGTCCCAAAAATGGAGAAATACACAACTATACTGCAGATATTGATGCAATTAAACAGGGACTATGGAGAGTTGTGGGGGAGAAAAAAGCCTACTATGAGTACGTTAATATCCAATATTCTGAAACTATCAACTATATAATCATGTGACCTCTTTACTTGACGTCTATTTGTAAGCTCTTCATCGTAAATAAAACTTTTTTTTGTTTTCAACAAATTCCAGATAACTCTCGTAGGCATCTGTCAGATCTGTGCAAAATTAATGTCTTCATCCTTTACAATGTGAAATATTAGTATATGATATCGGTCTTGCTTTTTAGCTGACTGTTCGTAAAACAGTGTTGCTTGTTTGATATTAGAACACGTTTAAAAACGCTAATATGAAATTCACAGCATGTTTTCTTATTAGAAAGAGTAAAATTAAAAAGGTTTTAATGTTGAACTTAGGTTTCCAAAAAAATCTTCATACAAATAACAATGTTATTGTGATTTATACTATTTTACAGAACACTGGACGAAAAATCCAAACAAATATCAGAACTAAAAGATCAAGTATCTAAAGTTAATATAAAAATAAATGTCTGTGAAAGTGATATAAAGGAGAAAGTCATGGAGATACAAAGGTTGGTAGGGTGTCCTATTGTTGGTTATGTTACAGTTTTGTACTTTAAGTAGCTGTCTTTATAAAAATCAAACAGGAGGTGATTCATGCATGTTTAAAACCCATGGAATTTACTTGCAATTCTTTTTCAGAATCAGTAACCGACCACAACTAGTCGTAGTTTTTATTTGGGTGTTGCGCTTTTAAGATAAAATCTATGTAGACTGTACAAGGAATTAGTACTTAGCAAGAGTAATCGTTCTTGTTTAGATTTGATTTGGTTGCTTTTAGTGGGAGGTTTAAGTGTGATTTTCTCAAAAGTACAGATCTGAATGCAAAAAGGACTATTGACACATAAATATGCTGCTTATGTGGCACAAAAAAAAACATCGTTTGTTTCCCGGTGTTTTCTACACCATGAATCACCTTACCATAGGAAGTGTCCGAGTTTTATATGGGCTGGTACTTAAATAAAGAGTAGGACCGATCAACCCTGGTTGAAATTCGTCTATGTCAAATGATTAGCTTCAAGTTAATGCTCGGGTAAGAAACTGTGGTAAACCTAAAAGTTTTCGAGTATTTTCAATTTTAAAATGAATAAATCCTTCCTGTACTAGAGGGTATTTGTTTCTGATGTGCATTGAATATTATTTCAGAAATAAAATTTCAAAAAAGTTTGCTGTTAATGTAGGACCCACCTAATCCAACATAGATCAATGATAGATCTATATCTTCATGTAGGTAAATATTCCATCATTAATCAATTAATTCCCTGAGCACCGAACAGTGTCGCAAATACACCCTGCCATGATATGTCTCTTTAACTTCACCTAATATCAATTCCAAAATTGACCTACTGTTTCATGTTTTTACGTCTTTCTAATTCTACCATATGGTTGACAATCGGAACTACTAGTACTCGGCTATTTGCGCTATACTAAAAAATAACCTCGGATGCAGAAATGAGAATTTCTTCTTAAATAAATGGCCGGAATAGTGGTCATACACGACTCAGAGAAGTTCTATCCACCAGGTTGCGCTAGAAATTTGTTAGATATCACTAGAAATAAAGAACAATAACGAAGCGAGGACATAGGGAAAAAAAGTAACGGTAAAAATTTCAACCAGTGAAATTAAAATTTAAGAATCGGATCTGTCAAAATCCGGGCAGGTTTTTCGCCTAGTGTCTCCGAGGTTTATTTTTGTGTAACTAGAAAGGCTTAGGAGCTCCGATTATTGAAGGGTTGACTGATACTCGGAACACTTCCGTTTTCAAAATTGATTAACTACGTTATTGAACTTCCGATTGAAGTTTTGCGGGATAGGGCTAGCGGGGGTGAATACACGTGGGTGAAAAAGGCATACACGTTTTGGAAGAGTAAAAGAGAAATCAAGATATTAACCATGATTTTAGCAGAAATCAAAAGAATGTAATCCAGGGACAAGACCAGATATAGAAAACAGACAAACACAACAAAGACCATAAAATAACCAAAAATATTATGTACAAAGCAAAAATGTAATTGAGCGACTCGGACTCGTTAAAATATTGGGAGAATGAAACAGATCCACCGGTATGGTAAGCGTCCTCTGCTTTTCTAGAAACACCCGCCGAGCTGCTCATAGAAAGTCTAATCTGCGGTAGACGAAAGAAGGAAGGAAACTTATGACACGTTGAAAAATTGATTCTCATGTTGCAAATGATACCCGGTACACTGCAACGATCGACAAGTTCATGGTGACGACCATAAAACTTCTGTAGTTATGACTTCAATTTTGTAGCAATATAACCCTGTTCCAGAAGCCCAATTTTAAGAAGTCTAGCTCGCGGTACAAAAAGTCTGCGTAGTTATAGTAAACTGGCATAACGTATGAGTTGTGGTATGAAAACTCCACATGTAGGTGCTGAAAGGATAATGCCACCGATGAAAGGAAAGTAGCTAAAATACAACTGGTAAACGGGAAAAGACATATTTTATATGCATACAACCTGACAGCTGAAAAAAATGTCCAAAATGTAAAAAAAAAAAAAAAAGAGTAAGTACACTTGGCTGCTGTTAGCTTATCAGAATCTTGGATTCTTATATAAGGTGTAACTATGCATTATATATACCAACTATAGAGTAAGCGTTATGCTGTAAAATCAGGTAGCATCAACATTTAACTGTACATGGGTTTTTCATTCTAGGTTAAAAGATGCAGGCGGTGAAATATCAAAAGAAAACAAACAACTCCAAGAGAATATTGAAAATTTATCAAGGGATAAAAGACAGTTGGAAAAAGAAGTTGATAACTTGAAATCAACTGTAGATAAAACTTCGAAAGAGTTAAAAGAGGCCCAAGAAGAGAAATCAACTTTGCTGCGAAGGTATACATCCGTATAATGTGTTCACAAAAACAATTAAATCGCCGTTTTTATGATTGGGTTTGTCGTTAATTGCCATGAATGGTTCTGTTTGAACATATAAAAAAATACAGTAAAATGAAGTAAAAATGTTTTAACGGCATAATATTTGATGTTATTCAACACGTGACCCTTTATGGCGTGGATCATAGCTCATCTTTCCAGATTGTAGGGGATCGTAATGCCATATCCCAGTCTTTAAGTAACCCTTAGTTCTAACGTTTCAGTAATTAAGGTAATCTTCTTAGAAGTCTATAGTTTGATGTTTGATTTTGCACCCTCTTTTATGTTGACCCATAAAATAAAGTGAACAGGTAAATAATATCAATTTTTACAAAATAATGGAATTTTTAATCGACAATATATTTTTCCAGTGTGGTGGGCGTGTTTTTCAACAAACGGTCGGCATTCCAGTGGGAACAAATTGTGCTCCTTTACTTGCTGACATATTCCTTCACTCTTAAGAGGCTGACTTTATAGCTGATTTGATCCGGAAGAAAGGATATCGTTTGGCTAGATCCTTTAATCTCGGTTTCCGCTATGTAGACGACGTAGTATCTTTAAACAATCCTAATTTCGGGGATTTGATACATCGCATCTACCCCAAAGAACTTGAGATAAAGGATACTACAGACACTATAAGGTCAGCCACATATGTTGGCCTACACTTAGAAATCGATGGTAAAGGAACACTATTGACCAAACTTTACGACAAACGTGGTGACTTTTCATTCAGAATTGTTAACTTTCCTTTCATCTATGGCAACATCTCTTCAGCACCTGCGTAAGGAGTGTTCATATGACAATTCATATGTTATGCTAGAGCTTGCTGAACTACGCAGACTTTTTGTATCGCGCTAGAACTCTAACAAATAGGCTTCTGGAACAGGGTTATGTTGCTACAAGATTGAAGCCATCACTACAGAAGTTTTATGGTCGTCACATGAACTCGTGGATCGTTATGGTGTATCCATCTGCACCATGAAAACTGATTTATTCAACGGGTCATAGTTTTCCTTTCCTCGTTTGTCTACCCCGGACTTGACTTTTTATGAGCAACTCGGCGAAAGTTTCTAGAGAAGCGGAAAACGCTTATCCTACCGGTGCACCTGGTCCATGCTCCCAGTTTTTAGTGGGGTCCGAGTTGCTCATTTGCTTTTGTTACTTTGTATGTATGATTTTAGTTACTTCATGTTCTTTGTTGTGTATGTCTGTTTTCCATGTTCGTCTTTGTCCCTGGATTGCATTCTTTTGATTTCCGCCATAACCTTGGTTCCCTTGATTGCTCTCTTACTTAGGCTTTGCAGAATTTACAGCGCATATTTTGTGAAATTGCAGGCTAAGCAAGGCTATGGGAAACAATATGGTTGATGGGAATCCGGCGGTGGCCAATTTAAGTGACCCATACAGACCTGAGAAATTAGCAGAGAAATTTTCCCAGTTATATGACGATGAATGGACTACTGCTTATGAAACATTGACAAGTTTGTTTTCAATGGACGAAAAGATGGCCGCTGAATGTCTACTCAATGTAACACAGGTAGTTGACACTCATCTTTAATACTTACACTTGACCTATAGAACACAGATGCATTGTCAAAAGTTTAATATTGGCCTATATTGTGGTAATTGATTTTAGATTCGGTGAAAATTCGCTCAATCTGTTTTACAATTGTGCCTTTATTTTAATTTTTATTCTTTGTTACGAATTTTTGGTAACACATGATGTTGTTTTTTTACAGGAGAGTTATGAGTTCTGTTGTAAACTTGCTGTTGAACAAATCAGAGACAGCACGTGTGTCTTGCTGATGTTACATACTAATGGATTACATGTATGTAAATTACATATGGATATTGGTATCGTTTACAACGTCATGTCTGATTCAGCATTAATCTAAACAATATTAAAGTAAAAGCTAAAAGCATAAAATTTTGGCTATGTTCATGTATTTGTTTAATTAACAAACCACTGTAGCTTGTGGTTTGTAGCTACCAATCTGAACAACTTGGTTTGTCTGAAATCAAAACTTCGTTAACAAATAGCGATAGGACAGATTATACCTAAACACAGACTTAACTTAAATATTTGTTCTTATCTCCCTTTCCATATTCAGTATATAGTTTGTACAAGTATTTCCTTTTTTTTCTGTTTTAGAATCAATTAAAATTTTAATTTTGTTGTTGTAAATATCAATTGATTATGTAGCGGTCTGTATAAAAATCAGACAAAAGGTCAAAGAGGTCAAAAACCCATCAAATCAGTCGGTCATCGTTCCGTTGTTACACTTTTAAGAGAAAAAATAATTTATTGTGTATAAAATCATTAAACTCACACACATTGCAGAGTTATCGTTCTTGATTTTATCGATTTTTGTGTGATGAGTGCATGATTTTCCCTGGAAAACATTCTATAACCTGGGTTCCCTTAGCTATTCTTTCTCAAAAATACATATTTAAAAACAGAAAGGAAATTTATAGGCTATGTCTGAATTTTATATGGATACTTATATGTGAACAGAACAATTGTTTCGATACGAATCTGTCGAACAAATCTTGTGCTAATTATTTCTTATGGTAACATAGACAATTCGAAATAGAGTGCGTCCATTCTGCTATAAGATTATAAAAATACGTAAAATTTGTTTATCTTTGGGTTTTGTGCTTTTATTTACGTAAGAGTTATTTTTATTATAATGTATTTGTGCAAAGCCCATAAACCATTATTTTGAAAAGCTTTCAATAACTTTCCAAATCGGTTTACTGGACAAGATAATTGTCTAAAAATTGAGAATATTTCAGCTGATATGTTTTACAGTTGCCATTTGAATTATGCTCACGTGTTATTTTGTTTTTCAGAATAGTCCTGACAAAGTTCGGTCATTAAATCAAAATGAACTACGGCATGTGAAGGAAACTCGTAAAATTCTTGCCAAATACTCAGCAACAACTGTTGTAAGGGTAAGGCTGTCTTCAGTCGTCATAAGATTTCAAGTTTCTTTTGTTTTAGATAAAAAAGTCAACTTAAATGTTACCTGTATTTTACATGGAAAAGGCTATTCCATTTTTTGGGGTAAAACCATCAGAATATTTGACTTAATCGGACTATGAGTACGTTCCAGTGATGATTTCATTGGATAATGTTTGATATCACCAAGAAACATCATTATTTGGTATATTGTAGGGCTCAATTTTTATAAGATAAGAACATACTGCAACAGTTTGATATAGCTTTGAAAATGAAATTGACCAGACCTTTAGCATGTACTGTACCATTCCCCCCTCTTTTTTATAGCTATACCAGTCTGCACCAGGAAAATCCTACATCACAGAGGAACAAATAGAACAGTGTGAACAGTTTGTAAATAAGTGTGTAGAAATCTGTTGGATGATGGCCGTCAATGATCCACCTGTCAGTATGCATTGTGACGTCAAGTCAGGGGAGACAGTCGATACAAATACTTTTAGATTTTTCACGAACTCTGGAGAATTTGTGGAATACCTTGTGTGGCCTGCACTTTTACTGAATAAAAATGGACCGTTGATTTCAAAAGGTGTTATTCAAGCGATATGACGGCAGATCAATCATTTCCAAATCTGTGATATACATTTTATCTCAGGAACAACATTGTTCATATCATAAATCATGACACTGTTTATCTATAATGATGTCATTGTACATATTTGTGTAAATTATAGTTTAAGTTGAATAAACTTTACTTATGTAATACGTCTTGGTACTTGCAATTAAGAAGGGAATTGCCAATTTTGAACTGCATATGAGCCAAGTTATTTGATTACGGCAAACAAATGTTGACAGGTGTTAGTTCTTTATGCGATCTAATGAAGTTGAATGATAAATTTATTCAATATCCACATACATAGTATTACAGTTGATATTATGTCAATGATTGATATGAGTAGTTGTATTATTCTTAAAATACACGCAAGATGTCCAAAAATTTTACAAAGTTGTTTTCTTAGAATTGGTCTTCAATGTACACGATACCCGAATCCAACTATATCTTCATAAATCATACTAAATTTCAACCAATCCCAATCATATATGTAGCAAGTTTCGATTGGCTGTCAAGATGTTTCAAGGAGTAACCTCTCACCAGCAGCATTACTCGAAATAGGAAGCCAAAATCTATCACCAAGAGGTTCTACCGGGTGTAAATACCAGAAATAAAGCCTTAATGTTTTATTTATTTTAAAATATATGTGTAATATAAAGTATATAAATGTTACTGCATTCAATGAAGTTTTTACTGGTGCGATTTATTTTTTTTTTTTAGAAATGCCGGCATTATTTGTTTCTTTTTCAGTTTTATTGTTATGTTTTTTTTGTCAGCTTTATATTATTCTTTACATTTAACTTGTAAAGTAATATAACTTTGGTGCTGTAATATTGTTCTCCATAATTAAGTGTTAACTTCCGTTAACATTTAGAAGTTTTGTTCCCATTAAACTTTTTTTTTAAATAATAGAATTTATGTTTTGTTCAATGTCAAGTGCCATTTGTAGCTACCATAAAGAACCAAAATAATTAAAGGGACTCTGGTGGTAAACCATTGATTTTCTTATTAGAAAAGTTTTTAATGTTGAACTTAGCTTTCCAAGATAAGTCTTTATATAAACAACTATGTTATTGTGATTTATACTATGTTACAGAACACTGGACGAAAAATCCAAACAAAATATCAGAACTAAAAGATCACAGGATGGCAAATGGTGTGGACATTTTTAATTTAAAAATATTAGTCTAAGTCTTGCTCACCGTGAAATAATCCGTAGAAGTCATGTCCCGGAAGTAACAAAAAGTGACTGGCCTTGCGCAGGAAATTCATTGTTTCCTTAAATCAAAAACACATAAAATATAAAGGTTAATATAACGTTTCAGTAAAAATAACTTCATCTTTTCTGATAGTTTTCGGGTCTTTTCTAATTTTATTACTAACTACAGAAGTTTTATGGTCGTCATCATGAACTCGTGGATCGTTATGGTGTATCCATCAGCACCATAAAAACTGATTTATTCAACGGGTCATAGTTTTCCTTTCCTCGTTTGTCTACCCCGGACTTGGACTTGACCTTTTATGAGCAACTCGGCGGGTGTTTCTAGAAAAGCAGAGGACGCTTACCCTACCGGTGCACCTGGTCCATGCTCCTAGTTTTTAGTGGAGTCCGAGTTGCTAATTTACTTTTGTTACTTTGTATGTATGATTTTAGTTACTTTATGTTCTTTGTTGTGTGTGTCTGTTTTCCATGTCTGGTCTTTGTCCCTGGAATACATTCTTTTGATTACCGCTATAACCTTGGTTCCCTTGATTACTCTTAAAGAAGATAATATGATGTGTATAAAAAATTACACTGTTGCAAGCTCCGAACAGCGTCTGCCGTTCGAAATTCACTCTAGACGCTGCAGCCACCACTCTCAGAAAATGCAAGAATCTTACAAATTCGAGAAAAAGGAATGGTTTTACGCGAAGTTATTGTCAAACGACGTTTGCAGCGGTTATTAAGAGAGGAAACGAATGTCTGTCGCTGCATGGAGCTTGACACTGTTGCTGTTGTTGGGAACCTTACCCGCTTTGGAAAAAATACAAGTCCGATTGTACTATACAAATCGTAGCATAGCTTTTCTAAGATAGGAAAGACAATCATTTTCTTTTTTGGAATTTACAGCTATCAGTTGCGCCTGAATTTTGTTTACGTCACATGATACTTGTAAAATATTCCTAACATCCGTGGACAACTGTAATATTTCCGGTATTTGTACAATTAATCTGACCAGCTGAAACTGTAAAGGATGTATTTAGGGTTATAAATTTTAAAGCGAAGTGCTGCAAAGTTTTTGACCATTTTGAAAGCGATTGGAAAAGGGGGATGTGGCTTGGATTTCGGAAAAAAAACATTTTTGACTCCTTCATTGAAAATAATAACAATTCACCCATTATGTAACAAGGCAGACTTTGAAATAAAAATATTGATTTCGCTCGCTGTTTAAATATAAATAAAAATATTGCATTTGCAAAACAAAAAATCTCATCTGACCCACACCCCTTTGTACCAAAGGGGTTTTTAATGTCCTTTACTATATTTACGAGTCTCGCACAGACAGTACGTGTATGATAGATTCAAAGTTCACGGTACTCGCTGACATATGCAATGTATACTCCACATTAAATAATGAATACACATTTCATAAATAAATATATATATCGTTGTTATTCAACGGACTTGCATGAAGCAGAAACTGCTTTCCCTTCAGAAGCAGTTAAGTTTTTTTTATCTTGTGTTGTTTCTCTATATGTTGTTTTGTTCTGTGTGTGGTAATTCTGTTGAACTTTGTTTCCGGTAATGTGCTCCTCATTTGCACCGACAGTACTATTACTTCTTGTTCAACATCCACATATATAAACATGTGTGATATATCACACAATACTTACTCAAGGCTATACAATGTACATCTGAGTAGAACAGAGGAATAATTGCAAAGAAGCTAAATTTCAAATTCGGGTATCCACATTTTTAATGATTTTTTTATGTATATCTCCAGCAAAAAACAAGAATTGATCTCGCACACCCTTTTATATGAACCACCGTAATTTCAAAACCTAATCTCTTTGACGCAGAGTTAAGAAAATACGGTTTTGTAGAAAAAGTACACATATTCTTTGGCAAATCTAAAATCAAAATTTACGAAGCGTTACTATATCAAAAGCGTACAAAATATTTTCAATAAATTTCAAACGGATGCTACTTTTAAAAATTATTTTTATCAATACTTCAAACATCCGATACTACATATTCCAGTTCCTCTAGATTAATTAACTGATCATGAATACTTCTTATATCAGTCTGTAGTTTTTGTATACGTTTCCGCCTTTCACACAGAAGCAGAGAACTTAAAAGTTGTTCTTTTCTGTCTGACTTAAGTATAGATTGATCATGTTTTAGTTCAATTTGGTTACTACAATATATTTGACTTCCCGTTTCTTCTGGTATACACATCTCTAACGATACGTCTGGAGAAACTGAAGTTATTTCTATCACATCCTCACTTTCGGATTCTGGTGTTAACATAATGCGCCATTTCTGTCTTGGGTTAAGACATTCTACTTTCTGGTTGTTCCAAGGGTAAAATCTCGAGTCTTCTATGTTCGGTTTTTGCAAATCTAAATTTGTTGTTTTGGGATGAACTTCGAGTGTCAGATTATTACGACGTCGTATGTTTTTGACAGATAACTTATCCTTGTCTGGCCTGTCTTTTAATGCTTTACGCCAGAGTGAAAGGCGCCTAGAAGTTGAAGCTGCAGCATTCTTTATACTTATTCTCAAAGAATTTTTCTTGCTAAATACAGATTGTACATTTTCTTCATCGCTTTCAGATGAACTGCTATCAGATGTATCTAAACCAAACCCATCAATGCTAACTTCTTCGTCATTAATTATTATAGATCTCCTACAACGTAAGATATCAAAACATAGTAGTATGATCAACAAGCATATGAATTTGTACCTGAATGGTTGAATTCGACACCAAAACAAACTGAGTTAGAATAACAGAAACCAAAGATATAAAACACTGAAAATGCTGGAAACAAAAATAAATGTTCAGGTGCAATATATATTTTGCTCAAAACAAAGAACTGGTAGATAATCGATCTGTTAGATACAAAAATGGATCACAACTAAATGTAAAAAATGAAATATTTAGTTACTTATAAGTAATATATCTACAATAAAACTGACATTTAATTTACGAACATAAACCCAATGTACTAAAATTCCACGTTATAATGCATGGACGACATTTCAAACAGGTCTAAACTTTACATGTTGCCATACCGTCTAATTCTTCTAACAACTTCAGGAGTGGGAAATATTGAGTCTATCTTTGTTTCTGGTAACTTTGTTAGTAATTCTGTTGTCATCTTAGGGTATGGCTCAACGGGCATCTCCAACAATCTCTCCAACCTTGTTATTTCCTGTTCAAGCTGACAAAAAATAAAATAAAATAAATAATATTGCTCCCTGTCATATTTTGGTTGTGCGATGTAATGTATGAACAAGTTGAGGTTTGTTTGTTTGTTTGTTTGTTTGTTTGTTTTGTTTTGTTTTTTTGGTGTATTATCAGATTGCTTCCGCATTTGTTTATACAATCATATAATATTTCAAATTTCGATAAATTATATATAAAATAATTTGTGGTCAGACAAATCTGATTACCCTCGGGACTTTAGGTCCACCAGCAGTGGCATCGACCCAGTAGTGATAAAATTCAAAAGTACCAATCATATAAAATTTCAAATATGGTTGGTGTACACATGTTTCTAAGAGAAAACTCTCATCAGCAGCACAGAAATAAAATACAAAGGAAGATAAAAAAAAATGAATACAAGAAATAATAAATTACATTTATGTAAAGAAGTATGATGGTTTTGTTTTCAAGTTAAAATAATGAAACAAATTTTATTTCTGTAGAATGAAATATTATAGGATTACTGTAGTGATAATGTCCCGAGTTGTATTTAAGATTAAAAAACACTCAAAGGCAATACATATACAATATTCATGAAATAATCCTTTATGGCGAAGCAAGTAGCAAATTTTCCTTAATTAGAAAAAAATGTACCCATGTACCCTCAATTAGTAAGGGTGGTATAATAATATTACCTCAATAATTTCCCGTTTGTAGATTCTATTTTGTACCTCTGCTCTGTAGTACACCTCACGTTTATCATTTACAATAAACCTCCTCGTTTTGTCCTCAACCATAATACCAGAGGATGCTATAATAGGCTCTCCTTTAGCAGTTACTATACAATAGATCTGTTCACAAGTTAAATAAATTTATATACAATAATATTTATTATTTGTTTCATTCACTTCTTCACACTATGTGTTAATAATGTAAAACACTTTATATTGTCTTCCTTCATATTGTTCCGTGTATATGTATAAAATGCATATGTATGCGACTTATGGAGCAGATACAATTATACTTGAGACCTATATGTTTTCTTCTTGTTGGAACAATACATGTTTAAACTTATAAAAAAAGAATTATAAAGTAATCAGTAAACTTACTTTACAAAACACAAATGTATCTTTGGTTGTTTTTCACCATTCTAGTTTTTAACTTTAAATATCTATACATTGATAAGGAGCCAAGACACATAGGTCTAGTGAAGCTTGTAATGGCTCATTAAAGTTTCATGATTGTATTTAGAATGATTAAAATATTGCCAATTAATATATTGAATATTTTTAAATGCTGAAAATGCATGGCCCATCTGATAGATAACATTAATTGTCTACTGGTTCACATTTTTTGCAGCCTTTACTATCTATGTATTGAAACCACCCTATAGTTGTAACAATGTATGTGTTAATATTGTTTGACAAAATATGCAAATAAGAGATCTTTATATACAGTTACAAGTCATTTCATAATATACGATCCATAAAAATTATTCAAGCCTTAAAAAATTACTATGGTTACCAACCTTTGGGACAAACATAAGGCACAGCGTAAGGCTAGTTGATACTAGAAGTATTGTAGATTCCACAGTATAGGCAAGTGTTGGCGATTTTGAGAGAATATTTGACATGACCACCACTGTAACAGTCATCGTAACAACATTGTACACATTCATTCCTATGTACTGAGAATCATTAAGTGCTGGGATTTTTACGTTTCTTGTTTCCCATGCCATGTATACTCCAAATATTAACAATAATCCTTTAAATGCATAAAAAGATCCAAGCCACTTTTCCATATGAATAGAACGACAACTGGAAGACTGATAAATGAAGAGAATGTCTGGATCGTCTGGAGAAGGCTGTAATTTAAAACAACGATGTGCTTATAATTATCTTTTGTAATAAATCAATCAATGCAAGCATCCTATTCTTAAGATAATGAATAGACATGGAAAACGAATATGAAGTATTGCACAGCATTTATTGTAATATATTAAGTGTTATACATATAAGGAGAATGGATATGTTGAAAATGTCAGAAAGACAACATCATCCGGATAACAATGACAGTTCAAGGCCAAGCATGGGTCTTCGATAAACGACGAGGAAACTTTAACACCACTGGTCAGGCTACAGCTGGTTCCAATACAACAAGTACAGAGAAATAGTTACCCCTATGTACTCCAATAACATGAAAGTAAACTGAAAATGATAACGAAACAAGGCAAACTTGTATATTCTAACTTCCAAGAACTGATTTTTAAAAAGGAAATAAACTTATTCCTATAAAGTTATACCACTACATATGAGAATTTTACATTGCATTTAACCAAATGTCTTAATTTCCAAAACAATTTTAAACATGCTTGCATTAGTCAAATATTTTTAAAATTTACTATACATTGAATTTGGAGAAATAAATGCTTTTAAAAAAAAGGTCAAAGAAAATTAGAATGTATTGGTTGTATTGGTTATCAGGATCTGAAAAAAAATATATATAAGCAAAAATCACATTCAACCAATTCATAAAATCAAAATATGTATGCTACATTCGTTGTGATACCACAAATTACTGGCATTCGGTTTTTTTTTTTTTTTTTTTTTTGGTTTTTTTTGGGGGGTTTTTTTTCAGTACCAAAAGTATCCACATATATGTTCTTTACTAGAAATAGGTTTACCTCTGTCGTTAGATTTGATATTTGACGTTTCATAGGATCCACACAAACCCACAACACCATCATAGCACAGTCAACAAACAGCAATCCAAATATAATAATCATCAGTTGTTTGTCTTGTAATAACTACAAAATTTAATATTGAATATATTTGTGGTGTTTAAATATTTTTATGGTACCAATAGTGAAAGGTATTCACGTAAACATCACTACCTGATAAATTAATATAACTTAAGGTTAATCATAAAAACAATGTTTTACGTCATAACATTGCGGGTAATAATTTGGGTTTTTGCTCGAGCTTGTGAGTTTATAACGAATATTACACGATACATTTTATTCCCCAATGTACAGGCAATATCAGTTTTAGTTTATTGAAAACATTTATATTCGGTAAACATTTGTTTTTGTCATCTTTGACGCCTTGTTTATGCTTGCAACAAGGAAACTTTAAAAGCTCATTAGAGCTTGTGATTTTATGTTTTTCATGTACCGACTTTAAATTAAGCTTTTGAACTTGAACTTTCTCTGTTCTGCTAGACAGCAAGAGCAACGTAACATTTTTGTTTTGTTTTGTTTTGTTTTCATTCCTTTTATGTTATTATACTTTCCGTAAAATGTAAATTATTATGAGTGTTTTTTTTTATTTATTTGGACTTTTCAGGTTAGAAAATACAAATATATTGATGTTAGTCAAACCGACGTAGCTTTGAATATGTGAGGAAAACAAAACTACAAAACATACTTTACTTTTGATAAGTCCACTGTGTGCTCTCGTGAAAATTTGGTGCACTCTATAGGTTTTGGTAAACATGGACCCAAATGACAAAGAAAATCCAGCCGCAAACATGAACGAACGAACCTACAAAAGACATAACATTGACGGATGAAGGGTAATAACAAACTACCGACAATAAAAACTACGTAATAATCAGACGGACAAGTCAAAAAGTAAAGTATGTGTAACCAATAGCAATATCATGGCATAAACTGAAAAGCGGGAAACAGTTTAGGACAATTATTACTTTGTCATATAAACTACATTTTTGATGGTCAAGATATTGACCTGGTCGGTCTTAGTTATGAGAATTTTGGATCAAATTCAACTAATTTAACAGACAAAATTTTTGGTTCTGCATTAATAGAGAATGACATTTATGAGAAATGACCTGTGCAGCGAGAATGGTCTGAGCACACGTATGTACTTTTTTTACTATTTTTGAATAATATGCACCACCTTTACATATATAAACTGCAAGTAAAACTCATTGATTTAAAAACGTGTGTGTTGGATCCCTACAATCAAGTTAAATTACAAACCTCACTTAATAATAGGAATGAACAGCTATTAGTTCACATTTTGATAAGGAATGTTGCGAATTTTATAATCAGTTTGGCTTCAGAGCGAATACCATTATCACGACCTATAAATTTGATTCACAATCATGCACCTAAAAATTGGAGGAAGAGGGTATTTGTAGAACTGTAGCAGTATTCATGGCTTAAGGAGTTATCATATCGAATCCAGTAGAGATAAACTAATTACCGTACAAAATACAGGATAGTTTTTCCTTTTCATCCTATTGTCATCCATACCAAGTAGTAGCACCCCGAAGTAAACGAGTATACATCCGAATACGGCAAGATTATTTAGTTTCGGACTTGATAGCTTTATATATCTAAAACAGTAGTATTCTTTTAGCAAATAATTTAAATAATAGTGTCTAAATGTCTCCGATAAATGTAGTCAGTTAATAGACAAAAAGATTTGCGAGTTACCTGCTATATCACAGGTGATTATCATACCCATTAAGTAGTGAAGTTAACATAACTTCTCATTAAATACCATATATATCATGACATCATGACATAGAAAAAAAATCTCATAAAATACAGAATAAACATAAAATTGAAGACAAAAAAACATAAATTCTCATAAAATATTAAATGTACATAAAAAAATCGACACGATAGCTCTTTTCGTATTATTTCACATTCAAAGCTTTCCGACTAGAAACTAAGTAAGCAGAGAAGCGTATCTAGCGTCCTACATGTATTGTTTTATCAGAAATAGGAATTATAAAAAAATATTAATACTAAGGTTTGATTATAAGTCAACAAAACTTTTTCAACAAACGTCGTCTTCAAATGTACTCTATTTTTCGGTGACTATATGAAGTTTAAATATCATGATTACGAGTCTTATCATTTCTGTTTTGTTCGGCAAAGAGATTAAAAAAAAAGAAAACTTAATTTTGTTGCCATGGGTTCTTGGAGTATTTTCTGATGATTTTTCTTCCGTAAACTAGATATTTGCCTTTTAAGACATACTTCATTATTTTGTATTGAGTAGTATCATGATAGTTATTTAAATCAAGTTACATTTTTTGTTTATCCTTGACCTTTCTTGTATTTAAGCTACCGTATTGTAATTTGTATAAATGATCATCCAATTTGCAGTAGTCATAATACAGCACTTCCGCGTAAAACGTTAAAAGCAACAGAAAATGGTAACACAAGCTATATGTACTTGAACGAACATCTCTAAATTGCAGGAAGTGCCTGCAAGAACTACAAAGAAACATTATTGATTGTCTCAGAGTAATACGCAAAATGTCACGCTATTTGAAAACTGCATCTGATTATTCAATACCTCAATTTCCGGTAGTTATAGTTGAACCATAAGAAGAACACGGAAGCGATTATCCCTGTCATAGAAATGAACACGACAACGTAGAAAACGGTATCACTTATGCCCCTCTGTCGTGTGATACACAGAACTTTATCTCTTGGATGTCTCTTGCCTATAATTCAGAAAGAAAATTATGTATTTGTTATACATCTGTTAAGTAAGCCTCCTTTATGTATATATCGATAAAATATTTTTATCACAAAGAGGATTTACCATGCAATCATATTGTCATTTATTTCCATATACAATTATAGTTGTTCTAATATCAAAAGCGACATATATATTTTTGGTCAAAGACAACATTGTCTTGATATTTTAACATAAATCCACAAACCGTGCAAAAACAGACAATAGTTGGTTTATATATATCTTTTACAAAAAAAGATGTAATGGATGAGTAATCAAGGGAACCAAGATTACAGCTAAAAGCCCTTCGGAATACCTGAAAGACCAATCCACTACTAACTAGTCAATTCAAATACATGTAGGCTTTTATAACAGTGCAGGTAAACAAAATAGATAAAATTTTGCCTATTAAAGCTTTGTTCCCAAAAGAAAACAGAAACAGTTTAGTTTATTAGATTTTTACAACTAGAAATAAACTGAATTAGATACTATCATGTAACACGAAAGGGGTACCCCTGGCGTGTTACATGCTGGGGTGTCAGGCTATAATACGGAGAAGATGACCGCAAACCATAGTGGTGCACCGTGTTGGGAAAGATGTCACGTTCCTCGCACGTTAAAGAACCCTACTGTGGTATTCTCCCGGAGTAGGAACTATAGGGCTCCGCCATAGGAGGCTAAATTGCCCGACCCTACCCATCTCTCCCTATTTCCAGTGGCAATCAAAATTTGCCGACCCCATTGTCCTTGTGTCCCATCCCTTTTTCATTTCATCATCATTTCATGTTCATTTTATCATCAATTTCATGTTCATCGTCTGAATATAGCTGAAATATTGCTGCTCGGACGTTAAACCCCAACAAACAAACAAACAAATGAACGAGAAAAATTTTATACTATCACCAGACAAAATTATTCATCAGATACAAAACAAATGTAAAAGAGAACGAGTGGATATCAACCGTTATCGCATAGTTTATTTTTTCGCAAGTAGTCAGGTCAAATGTGAGGCGCAGGTAGCGAAAAAACGGGCGTTTGTCACCGTTTATGCACCTCACAGTTGGACTGACTATACGTCAGTAAATAAAATAGTCTTAACGGTTGATGACCTCCCGTTCTTTTGTTACATTTGTTCTGTGTGTAAGTTTTAAAAGATGTGTATTAAAAATTCAAAAGGTAATGATTATTTTCTTTAAAATTTCCCTTCTGTTCAATTATATGTGTGCGAGTGTATGTGTGTGTGTGTGGTATCAAACATGGTCAATGTCGTCATTTATTGGAAAATTAACGACGTCTTCGTCAACGTAAAAGTTGTTTTCGGCTGTTTAAGACTTGGTGCATATTATTCTAAAGTGATCTGACGCCCATGGAGCTACCTGTACATGTATATATAGAAAGTGCTATCATACGAATTTTACATAAACATCTTTACGTGTACGAATAAAATCAATTGTGTGTTTGATCTTTTGAGTTTGTCAGAACATTTTTGCTAATATTTCACTTTCTTTTAAGATGGATAGGCATGATTGATTCCATTAATACAAAGTGTCCGTTTAACACCCGTTAAAGTATTGTATTTAATAGCTCTGCTGGGGGTTAAGCCGTATTACTCATTATATACAACACTCTAGCGAAAACAAACATGACCTTTCCATACAATTTTCACACATTTTGGACAGTTAAAATTTAAAACTTGATTTTCTGGATCATACATTCCCACGGTCTTCATTTCACCATCTGAAAAAATGAACAAAGCATTAAATAAACAAATGAATGAACACACACATATTCAAAAATATCGCATTTATTTTATTTTATATGTATGTATAACGTCTCAGAATGTGACGACTCTATTCGCTACACTGCTCCATCGGATCAAATTGATACAGAGAAGATAACGTAAACTTATAGAAGTTCCCGCGGAGGGAACTACCAAAAATTTGCATCGCAAATTTGACAGTTCTAACATCGTTGGGAATTTTTCAGACCCTTCTATAAGTTTACGTTATCTTCCCTGTATCAATTTGATCCGATGGAGCAGTGTAGCGAATAGAGTCGTCACATTCTGAGACGTTGTATAATGTTGATTTGATGTGACATGCATCATTAATTTGATCCTCTATCCTACATAATAACACCTAGATGAACTGTCCCGTACTACCATACATCGTGTACTAAGTTACAGCCCTAGATTAATCCTACGAGGAGGAATGACCCGGCCAGCGAAAGCTATATTTTTATATAGCCTAGCTGGCCGAGTGGACTAGGGCGCTGGACTTAGTGCAGGCGGTGTTGCCATAGATGTCACAGCGGTACGAGTTCGAGTCCCGCGGAGGGAACGACCAAAAATTTGCATCGCAAATTTGATAGTTCTAACATCGTTGGGAATTTTTCAGACCCATATATATATATAATGACATGCATTAAACTATCTTGTGTTAATCTAACACCAACAAATTTACATACTGAATTTTTTTTTTCAAAACATTTTTTGTGTGTAACTTAATTGATTAATTATTGCCCTCAGTAGACCTTCACTTTGTCATAATCAGTTCCTGAATTACTGCACCTGCTAAACAGAATCTTGAAGATTTTTTTTTATATTTGAAATCTGCGTACAGTTACAAGTAAATCTGCGACGTTTCGTTTTGTTCTAAACTTATTGCATTCTGATCTGATTACTTCTGGTTTAAAAGCCTTAAAAAGTAAAATAAAACATTTGAGACTAATTTCTTACTCTGGTTCTGCGACACCACTGAAATTCCTCTTCTGTCAGGACCTTTAAATGATACCGGACCCTAATAATATAAGATGCTAAACTGGTAACGACATTATTTCATTCCTTTTATTAGGTTTATTTATTTATTTTTGTTTCTGTTTGTGTATTTTTTCCTTCTTTATTATACTATATCGCCAGATTTTAAATGTACTTGAAGACGATACTTATTGATTACCAATCGAGTTCACACAGGAACATTAGTTTATTGTTACATGTCGGATATTTCATTAGGATAACTCCTAATCAACAAATGATCGCTATGTTATCTTCATATACCCTACCATAGTCAACATAGAAGCAGAAACAGTGATTTTATAGCCTTTGTAATGACTTATGGGTATGGTAAGTTTACAACCATACAAAACCCATACTAGAACGTCAAGACAGTTTTACATTTTTAACATTATTATACAAATGAAGAAACAAATATTTAAAAATGTATAGTTCTATTTGACCAAATAGGGTCCATACTGTTACATTTGATACATACATATTGTAAACTGGGTTATATAATTACTGTAACAAACACTGTTTGACCAAATTGTTACTATTCCTACCGTAGACTCATACATACAGTATCGACGTTATTGTTTACTCATTTCAATATAACAAAATGTCTAACATGAAGGTTCATCGAAGCGATTACGAACCTCATGTATCTTTAAAAATATTAATTTCAGTGGGAATAAGAAATATTATCATTCCGTCTGTAACAACACACCTAACATGGCATTTAATCTAATTTCATTTTCTCATCTTTTCTACTGGAGCACTTTTCGTCAATCAAGGATGAAAAACGAGATTAATTTTCTCACAAAAAGTCAACGATTACATATAAATCTTCTGATCAAATTGGATATACAAATAATAAAGTTTCCATTTAGCAGAGATATGATAAATTAGAGGCAAATGAATTACATAGACATCTATTCATCAAGTATCTTGCCAGTTTTACTGATTTTTACGACTCTTATGATTTTACAAAATAGCATATATTTCTAGTGCAAACCGATCACTTCAAATGTAGTAGAAATTGTATGCCACAAAGTAGTTGATATATTACTCTATTACCCTGTTGCTGTCTACATGAATCGCATAATTTACTTCCGGTAAAACATTACTGGAATAGTTGTTCAGAAGCAATTAAAATTGTTATACATGTCAATAATTGATGGTCAT
This sequence comes from Perna viridis, assembly GCA_037379345.1. Taxonomy (NCBI): domain Eukaryota; kingdom Metazoa; phylum Mollusca; class Bivalvia; order Mytilida; family Mytilidae; genus Perna; species Perna viridis. The sequence continues at coordinate 6,130,051 of CM074520.1, forward strand.
TTTTTAGGTAACTTACTGACAAACCCTCGAAGCTTAAATTCTGCATGACATCCCTGAGCTCAATCATAATATCTTTGCCGTTTTTGTAATCAAAGTTTGTTATGTCTAACGACGTATTGTTATCCTTCCATTTCTGGAAAGTTTCGTTGATGGTCAAAGCTATTGTCCACACAGCATCATAAGCACTAGTAGCGTAAGGACTGAGAGGAAATGTCCCGTTCATTAATTGGTAATCTTCTTGAAACTTCTCTACTGTCTAGCAAACAAAGTGGAAAGAATGTGTTATATTTAAAAAAAAAAAACTTTGTTCATTGTTAAATTGCATATAACTGTAACTTCTACCGTTAATGACCATTTCAAAATGTATACAATCCAAGTGATAAAAAAACTTGGCTTACTTTAAAAAGAATGGCATCACAAATACTGGATTGTAGACGCTGATGTGTATGTTTTACATGCTTCTCTTTTTGAATTGCAAGTGCATTTATGAAGCAATACGTTCCGATTAAATTTCTTTGTCTCATTTTTGTCTTGTAACAGAGCAATATACCAGTAAATACAGAGGAACAAAAGCAATTTAAGGTTTTTTTCTTTCTTACAATGTTTGCATATGACATCTGGTTATTATCGAATCCTTTCAGACTGGAAACAATGAAATATCCGTCAGTAGCTCTTTTAAGCTCTTTCGTCGAACAATCTGTGTCATTATTAGTAGACCACCAATCGGTTGCAAAATCCTTCATCAGAATCCAGACGTAACGAGGCCCATATATTCCATGTCTAAATGCCTGTATTTTTGAGTAATTAAATATATTAAGCAAATAAATAAACTCGAATAGCCTTTAATCAGAAAAAAAGCAAGGAACAGGGGTAACAACAATGAGAGTAAAAGAGAGGAACGCAGTTATTTCCCATTTCCTATTTTTGTGTTAGAAATTTAACAATTGATAATTCGAACTAGTTATTTTTCGTATTAAAGTGTAAATGATTAGATCGATAAAAGAGATTGAGGTGACTAATATTTACCTTAACGTTGTCATCTCATTCTACGATACTAGCGTATATAGTTTTTACTATACCTGACAGAACACTTTTCGCGCGGTTGTCTCAGAAAAGCCAGCAATTATTATTCTAACATCTGCATCCTATCAAGGAAAGTTTTTGATAAAAAAGTAAATCTACACTATGTATACTGAAAATATTTTAATCATTGATTTATTTATTTCTGTTTGTAGAAGGAATACTTATTATTAAACTTGTATCATAACAGTTAACGTGATACTTTTTATGCTATGTCATAAAATTCATCTTTCACTTTTCATTAAAATATTATTGTTCAAAGGACAGCTTGTATTTCTTTTTTCATATCTGATACCGTTTTGTTTGGTTTTAAAATCGTTCTTTGCTTTTGTAGCTTTGTGTGTATGATTTTAGTTACTTTGAGTTCTTTGTTGTGTATGTCTATATCCATGTCTGGTCTTTGTCCCTGGATTGCATTCTCTTGATTACCGCTATAACCTTGCTTTCCTTGATTACTCTTGCAAAGTTACAGGCAAAGCTGCATATTATGAATGTTTAGGAAGAAAATTTACATGCTTACCCGTAGTTCTTTAATTTTAGATGATATTTCCGTCTGTTTAACGTTGAAAGAGACAGATCTCTTTATTCTTATCTTAGTTTCTTCCAAAGCTTGTGATAGCCCATTTATCGCCTAGACATTCAAAACACGAAAGTGAAAAATAAGTACGCATTTGCTTTTGTTTTTACCCCTTTCTTTGACTTCTACGAATCAGATAAACCCACAGTAGTTTTGTTCTCTTGGTTAAGCAGCTGCTTAAATTGATCGTATAAAATATTTTGCATGAACGTTGAGAAGACTTTCATGAAATGACACCATTGCAATTTTATTCCCCTTTCTCATTACATGCTTGTATTGAAACCATGAAGGGTTTGTTTTATTGCGGGTATGGGCTGACTTGGTTTTAAGAATTATTTTCATATTTAATAACTTTAAACCATTTTATTATTTCACATTGATACACAGATTCATTACACGTCCCTCTTGAATGAGGTACAAAATAAATTCTCTAAGTTGGCATATTTCAATACAATAAAATAACCTTGAGTAAAATTTAAGAAGAATGAAAATCCATTAACTTCATGCCACAGCTCATAAATGTGTTATAGGTTCTGGATTATTTCAAAAGAATTAAAACGTCTCCTTAAACATTAATCTGAAACACGAAATGCTTAGTACAAATAGAGCAAATTCAATAAAGACTTCACGTCTCCTGTTACGTGCATAGTGAAAACAAAATAGTAGACACTTTTAGAAATGTTACCGATACCTTTTTCAATAAAATTAAATTTATTTCCTTTTAATATATGCAGCAATATTAAAATATAGGTCCATCCTTTATTGTATAAATCTGGCGTTTAAATAATAACTATGTATAAATTCAATCATAAGCTTTTCCTTAACCTTATTGAGTACTTTAAATTTTAAGATACATCTTAGTTAAACAAAATATGTAGGTAACATTGCTTTTCGAAATCACGTGTGCACATTTGAATTAAAGAAGAAAGAAAACATACCAAATAATATATTTCTTTGTTTTCATACACGATACCAACTGTATCCCAATTGAATCTCTGTAAAAATAATGTTCTCGCAGGGTTTTTAGAGGAGTCGGTAGAAGCAAGCCGGAAGAAACTCCGGTAATTAGCTCTTTCACTTAACGCTGGTGACGTCGATGCGTACGAAACCTACAATTTAAAACATTTTAGCACTTTCTCGCATTATTGTTCAAATTATAACTTTCGTAAAATAACAATCTTATATGTAAAAAATATAGACAAATTGATCAAATAAAATAGAAACAGTGTAAGTGAACAAAATAGATGCAGTCTCATGCAAAATAATGACCTTCAGAAAATAGTAAATATTACATCGGATGCTTTGCAGTTTCAAAAAAAATAAACCCTTTAATTTTATCTCAATAAATGTCATAATAAAATATATGAACCATAATCAAATTCCAATAAGGTGCCAACTCGGCCAAAGTCTCTGTGACGTCAGAACATGCACCACCAATAAACATCAAGATTTTTGGCTTGCGGTATATCAAATCTAGAAGAACGTCAGTGGCTACACCAGGATCACACTGTCAAAAGATGAACAAATTAAGTCTTGTTATTAGTCCTTGATATGCATTGAGGTCTTGATTTTTCATTATACTTTAATTGTTTACACCTAAAACGCTGGAGAAATGAAACCAAAAGTCTGACATAACCCACTGTGACGTTGGAACCAGAATTTGTGCGATAAAACAAAACGAACATATTCCGGTGATAACAACTACCAAAAAAAATACAAAATACATAGAACATGAAATTACCAAAATAAAAACGTATATTGGAACAAAAGTAAATAACCAATTCTGGCACCACTTAAAGAGACAACACTAGCTTCCTAGTATTAAACAAAGCACAACATGATGTTTCTATCAATGGTCAAATTATCAACGAGATTTTCTTGGGAACGGTCATGCCCTTATCTGTTTCTAAATACTAATTGTAATTTTTGTTTTTGCAATGTGCCAGTAAAATAGGTTAATAATAATCCTACCTTTGTGTTGTTTGTTAAAAGGTTTATGTAAATATTGTCAGACAACTCATTAAAATGGTCCACCGCTGTCTTGACAGAGTATAACTCCGTCTTTCCTTGCCAATCTGCACGTTTTCCACCATTATCAATTAGGACACCAATGTTTACAACACTTCTTGCATACGTATTACTTGTAATTTCACTTTGTAAGTTCATAACTCCTTTCATTAATTCCGTATTGAGAATAAACATGCAAATTATCAAATGATGTCGTGTCTTATTTTGAAACAAATGCGTTGTAATTTGAATGCTACTCATGTTTATTCCTTAATAAAATGACAAAAGCCTAATTAAAGTTCGTCAAATACTAACAGTGATGTTTTGCTGGCTCAGTGATAATATACAACCATCATTTGAGTATTAAAAGCGCATTGTTATTAAGTCAAAGTACAAAGCATGAAAACGGATATCAGATTCAATAATGCATTTTAACTGGTGGACTTAGTGTTAATGTATTTCCTTAGTTTTAAGCAAATAAAGTGTTTTCTTAAGACAACTCTAGATTAAGTTACTTTATACAATGCAGAAGAATAAACCAATTTCATTTGACCAACATTCACTCTGTCATTTAGATAGAATGGATCTTTGAATTGATAAAACCACATTTGGCATTACGGAAATACGGTTTAATCAAAGGAAACATCACGTTCCAATAATAGATACAATAAACTGAGAATTCTTCAGTAAAAAGTAATTTGATTTCCTTGTAACGCAATTGTGTTTCATCGTAATGTATCATGTATTAAGTAAGAATGCATTTTCGTTTGCATTATTGTATTATTCGGTCTTTGAAAATCATACAAGCACCTAATATATTTTCGCTTAGGTCTACTTCTTTGGCCTATCATCGCATGCCCCTCAAAATGTATATACTTTATCAATAAGCCGCCGTTAAGATCATTTGTCATTTTGAGGCTTGATAGTAATTCTATATACTTTCACAGCCTCATTGTCAAATCGGTTTAAATCGGTATCGATACAAAAGTACAGATCTGATTCAAATCGCCTATATATTGATGGTATAACGGACAATAGAGGTTTGATGTCAATCAAGGGAGCCAATATTGTCTTTAAATAACTCTGAAAAGTATCAATTAAGACTTGTTTCTCTTAATTTGGATACTTATTAGTGTGTAGAGTGTTTGTAATTACTAAGGCTCTAATACAAATCGTTTTGAACAAAGCAAAACAAAGTGCACATTAAACGACAGAAACTATTTATTTTTTTAATGTAGAATTCGGCATATGGAAAGTAATGAAGATTAACAATTTTTGAAGTTCTAAAGTCATTGACGAGAATAAATTGCATCGCAGAGATATCCAAAACACTGCACTTTCATTGTGTAAAGAACGCCGCAAACATTTCCCTTCATTACCGGAAAGCCGATAGCAAACTCATACCACAGTTGGACGTATTGATCCGAATACCAGTAAAAATGATAACTTTATAATGGTAAACGATGTTGAATCTAGTATCATTATTTTCTCAACTAACACTAATATAGCGGAAAAGGAACTTTTTTTTCGGTAAAGCGATAATTTTTTTCGGAAATGCAAATACCAATTTTCGGAAAAGTAAATCTTCGAAAGTCATACGACAAGTATGCATGCTTGTCGACCGACATAACCTGTTAATTGCCACATTGTGTTCGATGAACCCGTTCCTACTTCCATATAAAACCTTGATACATGTAGCAGCTCGATCTGCAGGCGTTGAAAGAAAAGTTGTTGGTTTGTTTTCATTTTTGTTTTCTTTCTTTCCTTATTTCAAGTATATTTGTTGTTCTTACAGTCTTTGTTCATTAAACCTCTTTTTACAAATGTTATTCCTTGTGCTACCTTACATTACATGTAGATATGAACCGGGGAAAGTGTTTTTCGCCTTGTTCCAAGTCAAAATGTTAAACAACTGTTACGCGATAATTGTCGCATTTGTTATTCATATTCAAACAGTAAATGACTTATTTGTTTGAAATGCTAAAGAATTGAAGATTAATTTTCAGAAATAGTTGTGTCCAGAGTTTTTACCTTTAGTGTTTTGCAATCATCGCTTGTTTCTAATTATCATATAACCTACACTTATTCATCAGATTAAAAACACATCAAATTTAAAGTTCATAAACATTGTATTGCATGATACAGAAATCGACATGTTTAAACCAATACCATCAAAGTTAAGTTCAATTATTAAATTTGAATTGATTCAGAGAAACGTTGTGAAGTCTGCTGATTTTAATGCAACAATGCTTGGTTTGATTTGCGACATAAATTGCAACATCATCGTCAAAGGCTCAGTTTTGATAAAGTTTTATACCTCAAAAAAGCTATATTAAATTCATAAGGATCATTCTGGTCATATTTTCCCTTTAAAAATATAAATATTACTTTACTCACTTGTAAAAAATAGCATTTAAATGAAACTGCACATGATATCACAGGCACTGGTGTACTGTACCTACACATCATGTCCCTGTATTGCAGAATAGAATTCAATACTTTTATTCTACTAGCAAATTACTGCCATAGCAAATACAAATATGTTTTAATTGAGATTTAAAAAATGATCGAAAATTGAATCGTCCAATCAAAACATAGAAATTAAGTGGAAAAATAACAAAATAATTGTTCCATAAGTATCTATGCAAATGATACGTTCAACTGCTTTTAAATTTCCTACAATATATTCAACGATATCATCTGAGAATTTGTTCTTAACCATTTAAGTATCAGTCTTTACAAAGACCAGACAGGAGGTGATTCATGCATTTTAAAAACCCACTGAAATCACTTTTATATCTTGTTCAAGAAACAGTTACTGATCACTTAACCAGTCTTAGTTCTTCATTTGGACGTTGCACTTTTTAGATAAAAATTATATGGATTGTACATGAAATTGCCACCTTGCAAGAGTTATTGTTCTTGATTTTGTTTGATTTAGTTGGTTTTAGTGAGAGATAAATGTATGGTTTTCTCAAAAATACAAATCTGAATGTGGAGAGGACGATTGTTACATAAAAATATAGCATATGTAGAATGAAAAAGCATCATTTGTTCGGTGGATTTTTCTTCACCATGAATCACTTTAATACTGGCATTATCTGAATTTTATATGGACTGGTACATAAGAATCTACAGACAAAATAACCATATAAAAAGGAAATTACATAAATGTTGATAGAAAAATGAAATAAAGGATCCCTAAATCGTCCAAATATAGAGCAATTCTACACCAATCTAAAGAATAACTTTAATTCTTTGCCTCTCAATTCAAATGTCACTAAAACAGGAACAGACCTTTGAGTTTAAAACATTATATTCGACATAACGGAAATACGATTTAATCAACGAGAAAACACGTTCCAATGATGGGAACAGTAGATTGTTATTCTTAAATGTGATTTAATTTATTTTAGGATTGTTTTTATCATACAATGACATCTCAGAATAGCTTTAAACGGCTTTATCCAGAAAATCGTGAAGTTCAATATTACTGGATGAAAAACGACGGCATCTTTACATTTTACATACTGATCAATTGCTATAATTCATGGATATCGACTTTTCAAAATTCGCTAATAGTTTGGTTTTGCGTTATGGCAAAAATATCGACACTACAATCCGATAATACCAAATTTATTGAGATCAGAGTCATCGTCATATATTTTATATCAACACTTAGCTATTTACAAATACATTTTAAAATTTTAAAAATAACATTGGCAAAATACGGTAACAGTAGCAGATTACAAAAGGTATGAGCTCCTTCATAGCATGTTCTGCCTTAAAATAAAGCTCACAACTAAAGTTATTAAAATTTAAACGTAAGAGAAGGAGTGCATATTTTATATGTAAAATATTTAGACATATAATAAGCCATTTTAGACGGGATACCCTACCATCCTTTATTGACGTGATTCGTTCTTATAAGGAACATGTCTACAAGCTTCCACAGAAATAATTTTCACCGCAGACCATTTCCGAATTTATTTCACTCCTCTAGATTGTTTGCTAAGTGTGTTTTTTTTTCCTTTTTTTGACCGAAGTGAAAAAAGTCACAAGGCAGGAGCATTACTCTTTAAACATCTGCGAAGCTTTTCTTATTTTCTGTACAAGTTAAAAACAGTTGTAACAGTCTGGCAAAGACAATGTCACTAAAACAGGAACAGACCTTTGAGTTTAAAACATTATATTCGACATAACGGAAATACGATTTAATCAACGAGAAAACAATCAATGTTTCCTTGCACAGGAAATTGATTCAAAACACCATACCATCATGTAACTATTTGTTGTGAGCTCATTAGTATGAAATAGTTTCAAATAAAGTGAGGATCATGCTGTACATGCTGCTCCGGTGGTGTAATATCTATTTTGCCAGATTTATTTTGTATTTGACTTGATTATGGATTGGATTAGTGTTCGGTAATGTTGTTGTCTTGTTGTTCAATGAACGGCTCCTATCGTGCGTTTAAACGATAGACGATCGTTGAAAAATAATAATATTATTATATAATGAGGTTTGTATCATATTTAATTTCACCGAAGCCTGTCAAGCTTTCATTTGAAACAGAATGAAATCAACCCAAGTTTCTTTGATGCTTACATGAGATTGATATAAAATGCTGAATACAAACGTTCCAGTGATTGTCCTTTCCCTTAGGTCTACCTCTTTAAACGAACGCTCCTAGTGTGTGTTTAGGTACCAGTATCGTATTGCATATCCCTGAGCAGGTGTACGTCAAAACATGGATGCTATAAAAATATAGTGCATTTTCTTTCTGCCTCTCTACAAACTAATATTTTGTCAAAAGATATGAACAATGACTTATAAAATAGAGCAAACATCACACTGTAAGATGAAGAACTTTTTTAAAAGAAAATCTAACATAATATCATAAAAATGTTCCACTGAAAAGGTTGGTTTAGTGAGTGCAAAACGAAAGTGAAAGTAGGGAAAATGGCTATTTATAGTTCGAGACTACTTTTCTGTCCGATCTTCGTGGACTCACCCTATTTTCTTTGCGGGAAATTATTTTTTCACATGTCCTTAGAAATGCTACATAAGTGAAAGTTTTTTTGAATCAATTTACATATTTTTTAAAAAATCCTAAAAATATGCACTTCACTATAGAAGTCTATGGGAAAATTAATACGATACTGAGACCTAGTAAGCCAGTTTTTCAAGTAAAGTTGGATATTCAGCAAGTGGTCTTTACCAGCTGAAAAAGTAGTACCCCAATGCAGGTAACACTTTTAAGATGAATTAGCCAACTTTTGAACCTGATTTTTTATGGTAGCTCTGGTTTTTTGCATTTATGGTTAATCTTTACCAAATTTGGAAATGCATTTTGTTTTCATGAATTTGTATAATATCAGTTCAATAAAATTATTATCTTGACTGTTTATGATGAGCATATCTATATTCATGTAACCTAAAGCAAGTAATACTCCTGCATAAAGGATAGTTTTCAAGTTACAACACATTTTAAGTATGTGGTTAGGACTTGAAAATAGTCATTTTCCATACATTGCCTCTTATATATGAAAAAATGAATATTTTTTTTATTTTTTGTTTTTCTTTCAAATAAATAGCTAAAATGAGTTGCCATATAACTGTGTGGTTGATTTAAACACAGAAATGTCACAAAAGTCAACAGCCAATTTTTTAGTGGACTTTTTTTAGTGGTTCAAATGGACAGATTCTAATGCGGCAAGAAAAATAAAGGTGTTTTTTCATATAAAAACTGAATTTTTTCAAAAAGTATCTAAAGCAGACAGTTGTTATTATAATATTTATACCAATAAACTATTTTTCTTGCATCATAGCTATCTGTTTTAAAGAAAAAGTCCTTTTCCTGTCATATTGAGGTCCTTTTGTATCTGCCTGGGGTACCAAAATGGCTTAAAATCTGTATTTTCTGCATATGAAAAGCTATATTTTTTTAAAACTATGATATTGGTATAATTTTTTTTGGATTTATTATAATTGAAATGACCATATCTATAGTTTAAAACAGTTGGTTGTACCAGTCATTATACTTTACTTTAAACAAGAGGCTCCCTTGAGTTAAAGACAAAAACGGAGGTTCGAATATTAATATTTCCATATATGGAAGTCACAAGTGGGGATTAAATAATGATTTGGAACTCATAGTACAGCTCATGTATCTACCATGTCAGAATAAACCACAAATTTGCTTAGTTTGACTAATGAAGCAGCTTTTTATCAAAAGTAATATTTTCTGGCTAACACTGAGATATTAGTCTCATGCCTGGAATAGGGTACCTATATAAAAATTTTAATAGAAAACTCATGTTTATAGCAGGGCAATGATGTTCTGAATTTTCAGTATGAAAATGAATACTCTAGCAGAAAAACAACAACTTTTATGATTATATTGAAATGTTTATTAGTAATAGGTACCAGTATCGTATTGCATATCCCTGAGCAGGTGTACGTCAAAACATGGATGCTATAAAAATATAGTGCATTTTCTTTCTGCCTCTCTACAAACTAATATTTTGTCAAAAGATATGAACAATGACTTATAAAATAGAGCAAACATCACACTGTAAGATGAAGAACTTTTTTAAAAGAAAATCTAACATAATATCATAAAAATGTTCCACTGAAAAGGTTGGTTTAGTGAGTGCAAAACGAAAGTGAAAGTAGGGAAAATGGCTATTTATAGTTCGAGACTACTTTTCTGTCCGATCTTCGTGGACTCACCCTATTTTCTTTGCGGGAAATTATTTTTTCACATGTCCTTAGAAATGCTACATAAGTGAAAGTTTTTTTGAATCAATTTACATATTTTTTAAAAAATCCTAAAAATATGCACTTCACTATAGAAGTCTATGGGAAAATTAATACGATACTGAGACCTAGTAAGCCAGTTTTTCAAGTAAAGTTGGATATTCAGCAAGTGGTCTTTACCAGCTGAAAAAGTAGTACCCCAATGCAGGTAACACTTTTAAGATGAATTAGCCAACTTTTGAACCTGATTTTTTATGGTAGCTCTGGTTTTTTGCATTTATGGTTAATCTTTACCAAATTTGGAAATGCATTTTGTTTTCATGAATTTGTATAATATCAGTTCAATAAAATTATTATCTTGACTGTTTATGATGAGCATATCTATATTCATGTAACCTAAAGCAAGTAATACTCCTGCATAAAGGATAGTTTTCAAGTTACAACACATTTTAAGTATGTGGTTAGGACTTGAAAATAGTCATTTTCCATACATTGCCTCTTATATATGAAAAAATGAATATTTTTTTTATTTTTTGTTTTTCTTTCAAATAAATAGCTAAAATGAGTTGCCATATAACTGTGTGGTTGATTTAAACACAGAAATGTCACAAAAGTCAACAGCCAATTTTTTAGTGGACTTTTTTTAGTGGTTCAAATGGACAGATTCTAATGCGGCAAGAAAAATAAAGGTGTTTTTTCATATAAAAACTGAATTTTTTCAAAAAGTATCTAAAGCAGACAGTTGTTATTATAATATTTATACCAATAAACTATTTTTCTTGCATCATAGCTATCTGTTTTAAAGAAAAAGTCCTTTTCCTGTCATATTGAGGTCCTTTTGTATCTGCCTGGGGTACCAAAATGGCTTAAAATCTGTATTTTCTGCATATGAAAAGCTATATTTTTTTAAAACTATGATATTGGTATAATTTTTTTTGGATTTATTATAATTGAAATGACCATATCTATAGTTTAAAACAGTTGGTTGTACCAGTCATTATACTTTACTTTAAACAAGAGGCTCCCTTGAGTTAAAGACAAAAACGGAGGTTCGAATATTAATATTTCCATATATGGAAGTCACAAGTGGGGATTAAATAATGATTTGGAACTCATAGTACAGCTCATGTATCTACCATGTCAGAATAAACCACAAATTTGCTTAGTTTGACTAATGAAGCAGCTTTTTATCAAAAGTAATATTTTCTGGCTAACACTGAGATATTAGTCTCATGCCTGGAATAGGGTACCTATATAAAAATTTTAATAGAAAACTCATGTTTATAGCAGGGCAATGATGTTCTGAATTTTCAGTATGAAAATGAATACTCTAGCAGAAAAACAACAACTTTTATGATTATATTGAAATGTTTATTAGTAATAGGTACCAGTATCGTATTGCATATCCCTGAGCAGGTGTACGTCAAAACATGGATGCTATAAAAATATAGTGCATTTTCTTTCTGCCTCTCTACAAACTAATATTTTGTCAAAAGATATGAACAATGACTTATAAAATAGAGCAAACATCACACTGTAAGATGAAGAACTTTTTTAAAAGAAAATCTAACATAATATCATAAAAATGTTCCACTGAAAAGGTTGGTTTAGTGAGTGCAAAACGAAAGTGAAAGTAGGGAAAATGGCTATTTATAGTTCGAGACTACTTTTCTGTCCGATCTTCGTGGACTCACCCTATTTTCTTTGCGGGAAATTATTTTTTCACATGTCCTTAGAAATGCTACATAAGTGAAAGTTTTTTTGAATCAATTTACATATTTTTTAAAAAATCCTAAAAATATGCACTTCACTATAGAAGTCTATGGGAAAATTAATACGATACTGAGACCTAGTAAGCCAGTTTTTCAAGTAAAGTTGGATATTCAGCAAGTGGTCTTTACCAGCTGAAAAAGTAGTACCCCAATGCAGGTAACACTTTTAAGATGAATTAGCCAACTTTTGAACCTGATTTTTTATGGTAGCTCTGGTTTTTTGCATTTATGGTTAATCTTTACCAAATTTGGAAATGCATTTTGTTTTCATGAATTTGTATAATATCAGTTCAATAAAATTATTATCTTGACTGTTTATGATGAGCATATCTATATTCATGTAACCTAAAGCAAGTAATACTCCTGCATAAAGGATAGTTTTCAAGTTACAACACATTTTAAGTATGTGGTTAGGACTTGAAAATAGTCATTTTCCATACATTGCCTCTTATATATGAAAAAATGAATATTTTTTTTATTTTTTGTTTTTCTTTCAAATAAATAGCTAAAATGAGTTGCCATATAACTGTGTGGTTGATTTAAACACAGAAATGTCACAAAAGTCAACAGCCAATTTTTTAGTGGACTTTTTTTAGTGGTTCAAATGGACAGATTCTAATGCGGCAAGAAAAATAAAGGTGTTTTTTCATATAAAAACTGAATTTTTTCAAAAAGTATCTAAAGCAGACAGTTGTTATTATAATATTTATACCAATAAACTATTTTTCTTGCATCATAGCTATCTGTTTTAAAGAAAAAGTCCTTTTCCTGTCATATTGAGGTCCTTTTGTATCTGCCTGGGGTACCAAAATGGCTTAAAATCTGTATTTTCTGCATATGAAAAGCTATATTTTTTTAAAACTATGATATTGGTATAATTTTTTTTGGATTTATTATAATTGAAATGACCATATCTATAGTTTAAAACAGTTGGTTGTACCAGTCATTATACTTTACTTTAAACAAGAGGCTCCCTTGAGTTAAAGACAAAAACGGAGGTTCGAATATTAATATTTCCATATATGGAAGTCACAAGTGGGGATTAAATAATGATTTGGAACTCATAGTACAGCTCATGTATCTACCATGTCAGAATAAACCACAAATTTGCTTAGTTTGACTAATGAAGCAGCTTTTTATCAAAAGTAATATTTTCTGGCTAACACTGAGATATTAGTCTCATGCCTGGAATAGGGTACCTATATAAAAATTTTAATAGAAAACTCATGTTTATAGCAGGGCAATGATGTTCTGAATTTTCAGTATGAAAATGAATACTCTAGCAGAAAAACAACAACTTTTATGATTATATTGAAATGTTTATTAGTAATAGGTACCAGTATCGTATTGCATATCCCTGAGCAGGTGTACGTCAAAACATGGATGCTATAAAAATATAGTGCATTTTCTTTCTGCCTCTCTACAAACTAATATTTTGTCAAAAGATATGAACAATGACTTATAAAATAGAGCAAACATCACACTGTAAGATGAAGAACTTTTTTAAAAGAAAATCTAACATAATATCATAAAAATGTTCCACTGAAAAGGTTGGTTTAGTGAGTGCAAAACGAAAGTGAAAGTAGGGAAAATGGCTATTTATAGTTCGAGACTACTTTTCTGTCCGATCTTCGTGGACTCACCCTATTTTCTTTGCGGGAAATTATTTTTTCACATGTCCTTAGAAATGCTACATAAGTGAAAGTTTTTTTGAATCAATTTACATATTTTTTAAAAAATCCTAAAAATATGCACTTCACTATAGAAGTCTATGGGAAAATTAATACGATACTGAGACCTAGTAAGCCAGTTTTTCAAGTAAAGTTGGATATTCAGCAAGTGGTCTTTACCAGCTGAAAAAGTAGTACCCCAATGCAGGTAACACTTTTAAGATGAATTAGCCAACTTTTGAACCTGATTTTTTATGGTAGCTCTGGTTTTTTGCATTTATGGTTAATCTTTACCAAATTTGGAAATGCATTTTGTTTTCATGAATTTGTATAATATCAGTTCAATAAAATTATTATCTTGACTGTTTATGATGAGCATATCTATATTCATGTAACCTAAAGCAAGTAATACTCCTGCATAAAGGATAGTTTTCAAGTTACAACACATTTTAAGTATGTGGTTAGGACTTGAAAATAGTCATTTTCCATACATTGCCTCTTATATATGAAAAAATGAATATTTTTTTTATTTTTTGTTTTTCTTTCAAATAAATAGCTAAAATGAGTTGCCATATAACTGTGTGGTTGATTTAAACACAGAAATGTCACAAAAGTCAACAGCCAATTTTTTAGTGGACTTTTTTTAGTGGTTCAAATGGACAGATTCTAATGCGGCAAGAAAAATAAAGGTGTTTTTTCATATAAAAACTGAATTTTTTCAAAAAGTATCTAAAGCAGACAGTTGTTATTATAATATTTATACCAATAAACTATTTTTCTTGCATCATAGCTATCTGTTTTAAAGAAAAAGTCCTTTTCCTGTCATATTGAGGTCCTTTTGTATCTGCCTGGGGTACCAAAATGGCTTAAAATCTGTATTTTCTGCATATGAAAAGCTATATTTTTTTAAAACTATGATATTGGTATAATTTTTTTTGGATTTATTATAATTGAAATGACCATATCTATAGTTTAAAACAGTTGGTTGTACCAGTCATTATACTTTACTTTAAACAAGAGGCTCCCTTGAGTTAAAGACAAAAACGGAGGTTCGAATATTAATATTTCCATATATGGAAGTCACAAGTGGGGATTAAATAATGATTTGGAACTCATAGTACAGCTCATGTATCTACCATGTCAGAATAAACCACAAATTTGCTTAGTTTGACTAATGAAGCAGCTTTTTATCAAAAGTAATATTTTCTGGCTAACACTGAGATATTAGTCTCATGCCTGGAATAGGGTACCTATATAAAAATTTTAATAGAAAACTCATGTTTATAGCAGGGCAATGATGTTCTGAATTTTCAGTATGAAAATGAATACTCTAGCAGAAAAACAACAACTTTTATGATTATATTGAAATGTTTATTAGTAATAGGTACCAGTATCGTATTGCATATCCCTGAGCAGGTGTACGTCAAAACATGGATGCTATAAAAATATAGTGCATTTTCTTTCTGCCTCTCTACAAACTAATATTTTGTCAAAAGATATGAACAATGACTTATAAAATAGAGCAAACATCACACTGTAAGATGAAGAACTTTTTTAAAAGAAAATCTAACATAATATCATAAAAATGTTCCACTGAAAAGGTTGGTTTAGTGAGTGCAAAACGAAAGTGAAAGTAGGGAAAATGGCTATTTATAGTTCGAGACTACTTTTCTGTCCGATCTTCGTGGACTCACCCTATTTTCTTTGCGGGAAATTATTTTTTCACATGTCCTTAGAAATGCTACA
Source organism: Perna viridis (assembly GCA_037379345.1). NCBI lineage: Eukaryota > Metazoa > Mollusca > Bivalvia > Mytilida > Mytilidae > Perna > Perna viridis. Next base: position 6,145,663 of record CM074520.1, read on the forward strand.
TAAGTGAAAGTTTTTTTGAATCAATTTACATATTTTTTAAAAAATCCTAAAAATATGCACTTCACTATAGAAGTCTATGGGAAAATTAATACGATACTGAGACCTAGTAAGCCAGTTTTTCAAGTAAAGTTGGATATTCAGCAAGTGGTCTTTACCAGCTGAAAAAGTAGTACCCCAATGCAGGTAACACTTTTAAGATGAATTAGCCAACTTTTGAACCTGATTTTTTATGGTAGCTCTGGTTTTTTGCATTTATGGTTAATCTTTACCAAATTTGGAAATGCATTTTGTTTTCATGAATTTGTATAATATCAGTTCAATAAAATTATTATCTTGACTGTTTATGATGAGCATATCTATATTCATGTAACCTAAAGCAAGTAATACTCCTGCATAAAGGATAGTTTTCAAGTTACAACACATTTTAAGTATGTGGTTAGGACTTGAAAATAGTCATTTTCCATACATTGCCTCTTATATATGAAAAAATGAATATTTTTTTTATTTTTTGTTTTTCTTTCAAATAAATAGCTAAAATGAGTTGCCATATAACTGTGTGGTTGATTTAAACACAGAAATGTCACAAAAGTCAACAGCCAATTTTTTAGTGGACTTTTTTTAGTGGTTCAAATGGACAGATTCTAATGCGGCAAGAAAAATAAAGGTGTTTTTTCATATAAAAACTGAATTTTTTCAAAAAGTATCTAAAGCAGACAGTTGTTATTATAATATTTATACCAATAAACTATTTTTCTTGCATCATAGCTATCTGTTTTAAAGAAAAAGTCCTTTTCCTGTCATATTGAGGTCCTTTTGTATCTGCCTGGGGTACCAAAATGGCTTAAAATCTGTATTTTCTGCATATGAAAAGCTATATTTTTTTAAAACTATGATATTGGTATAATTTTTTTTGGATTTATTATAATTGAAATGACCATATCTATAGTTTAAAACAGTTGGTTGTACCAGTCATTATACTTTACTTTAAACAAGAGGCTCCCTTGAGTTAAAGACAAAAACGGAGGTTCGAATATTAATATTTCCATATATGGAAGTCACAAGTGGGGATTAAATAATGATTTGGAACTCATAGTACAGCTCATGTATCTACCATGTCAGAATAAACCACAAATTTGCTTAGTTTGACTAATGAAGCAGCTTTTTATCAAAAGTAATATTTTCTGGCTAACACTGAGATATTAGTCTCATGCCTGGAATAGGGTACCTATATAAAAATTTTAATAGAAAACTCATGTTTATAGCAGGGCAATGATGTTCTGAATTTTCAGTATGAAAATGAATACTCTAGCAGAAAAACAACAACTTTTATGATTATATTGAAATGTTTATTAGTAATAGGTACCAGTATCGTATTGCATATCCCTGAGCAGGTGTACGTCAAAACATGGATGCTATAAAAATATAGTGCATTTTCTTTCTGCCTCTCTACAAACTAATATTTTGTCAAAAGATATGAACAATGACTTATAAAATAGAGCAAACATCACACTGTAAGATGAAGAACTTTTTTAAAAGAAAATCTAACATAATATCATAAAAATGTTCCACTGAAAAGGTTGGTTTAGTGAGTGCAAAACGAAAGTGAAAGTAGGGAAAATGGCTATTTATAGTTCGAGACTACTTTTCTGTCCGATCTTCGTGGACTCACCCTATTTTCTTTGCGGGAAATTATTTTTTCACATGTCCTTAGAAATGCTACATAAGTGAAAGTTTTTTTGAATCAATTTACATATTTTTTAAAAAATCCTAAAAATATGCACTTCACTATAGAAGTCTATGGGAAAATTAATACGATACTGAGACCTAGTAAGCCAGTTTTTCAAGTAAAGTTGGATATTCAGCAAGTGGTCTTTACCAGCTGAAAAAGTAGTACCCCAATGCAGGTAACACTTTTAAGATGAATTAGCCAACTTTTGAACCTGATTTTTTATGGTAGCTCTGGTTTTTTGCATTTATGGTTAATCTTTACCAAATTTGGAAATGCATTTTGTTTTCATGAATTTGTATAATATCAGTTCAATAAAATTATTATCTTGACTGTTTATGATGAGCATATCTATATTCATGTAACCTAAAGCAAGTAATACTCCTGCATAAAGGATAGTTTTCAAGTTACAACACATTTTAAGTATGTGGTTAGGACTTGAAAATAGTCATTTTCCATACATTGCCTCTTATATATGAAAAAATGAATATTTTTTTTATTTTTTGTTTTTCTTTCAAATAAATAGCTAAAATGAGTTGCCATATAACTGTGTGGTTGATTTAAACACAGAAATGTCACAAAAGTCAACAGCCAATTTTTTAGTGGACTTTTTTTAGTGGTTCAAATGGACAGATTCTAATGCGGCAAGAAAAATAAAGGTGTTTTTTCATATAAAAACTGAATTTTTTCAAAAAGTATCTAAAGCAGACAGTTGTTATTATAATATTTATACCAATAAACTATTTTTCTTGCATCATAGCTATCTGTTTTAAAGAAAAAGTCCTTTTCCTGTCATATTGAGGTCCTTTTGTATCTGCCTGGGGTACCAAAATGGCTTAAAATCTGTATTTTCTGCATATGAAAAGCTATATTTTTTTAAAACTATGATATTGGTATAATTTTTTTTGGATTTATTATAATTGAAATGACCATATCTATAGTTTAAAACAGTTGGTTGTACCAGTCATTATACTTTACTTTAAACAAGAGGCTCCCTTGAGTTAAAGACAAAAACGGAGGTTCGAATATTAATATTTCCATATATGGAAGTCACAAGTGGGGATTAAATAATGATTTGGAACTCATAGTACAGCTCATGTATCTACCATGTCAGAATAAACCACAAATTTGCTTAGTTTGACTAATGAAGCAGCTTTTTATCAAAAGTAATATTTTCTGGCTAACACTGAGATATTAGTCTCATGCCTGGAATAGGGTACCTATATAAAAATTTTAATAGAAAACTCATGTTTATAGCAGGGCAATGATGTTCTGAATTTTCAGTATGAAAATGAATACTCTAGCAGAAAAACAACAACTTTTATGATTATATTGAAATGTTTATTAGTAATAGGTACCAGTATCGTATTGCATATCCCTGAGCAGGTGTACGTCAAAACATGGATGCTATAAAAATATAGTGCATTTTCTTTCTGCCTCTCTACAAACTAATATTTTGTCAAAAGATATGAACAATGACTTATAAAATAGAGCAAACATCACACTGTAAGATGAAGAACTTTTTTAAAAGAAAATCTAACATAATATCATAAAAATGTTCCACTGAAAAGGTTGGTTTAGTGAGTGCAAAACGAAAGTGAAAGTAGGGAAAATGGCTATTTATAGTTCGAGACTACTTTTCTGTCCGATCTTCGTGGACTCACCCTATTTTCTTTGCGGGAAATTATTTTTTCACATGTCCTTAGAAATGCTACATAAGTGAAAGTTTTTTTGAATCAATTTACATATTTTTTAAAAAATCCTAAAAATATGCACTTCACTATAGAAGTCTATGGGAAAATTAATACGATACTGAGACCTAGTAAGCCAGTTTTTCAAGTAAAGTTGGATATTCAGCAAGTGGTCTTTACCAGCTGAAAAAGTAGTACCCCAATGCAGGTAACACTTTTAAGATGAATTAGCCAACTTTTGAACCTGATTTTTTATGGTAGCTCTGGTTTTTTGCATTTATGGTTAATCTTTACCAAATTTGGAAATGCATTTTGTTTTCATGAATTTGTATAATATCAGTTCAATAAAATTATTATCTTGACTGTTTATGATGAGCATATCTATATTCATGTAACCTAAAGCAAGTAATACTCCTGCATAAAGGATAGTTTTCAAGTTACAACACATTTTAAGTATGTGGTTAGGACTTGAAAATAGTCATTTTCCATACATTGCCTCTTATATATGAAAAAATGAATATTTTTTTTATTTTTTGTTTTTCTTTCAAATAAATAGCTAAAATGAGTTGCCATATAACTGTGTGGTTGATTTAAACACAGAAATGTCACAAAAGTCAACAGCCAATTTTTTAGTGGACTTTTTTTAGTGGTTCAAATGGACAGATTCTAATGCGGCAAGAAAAATAAAGGTGTTTTTTCATATAAAAACTGAATTTTTTCAAAAAGTATCTAAAGCAGACAGTTGTTATTATAATATTTATACCAATAAACTATTTTTCTTGCATCATAGCTATCTGTTTTAAAGAAAAAGTCCTTTTCCTGTCATATTGAGGTCCTTTTGTATCTGCCTGGGGTACCAAAATGGCTTAAAATCTGTATTTTCTGCATATGAAAAGCTATATTTTTTTAAAACTATGATATTGGTATAATTTTTTTTGGATTTATTATAATTGAAATGACCATATCTATAGTTTAAAACAGTTGGTTGTACCAGTCATTATACTTTACTTTAAACAAGAGGCTCCCTTGAGTTAAAGACAAAAACGGAGGTTCGAATATTAATATTTCCATATATGGAAGTCACAAGTGGGGATTAAATAATGATTTGGAACTCATAGTACAGCTCATGTATCTACCATGTCAGAATAAACCACAAATTTGCTTAGTTTGACTAATGAAGCAGCTTTTTATCAAAAGTAATATTTTCTGGCTAACACTGAGATATTAGTCTCATGCCTGGAATAGGGTACCTATATAAAAATTTTAATAGAAAACTCATGTTTATAGCAGGGCAATGATGTTCTGAATTTTCAGTATGAAAATGAATACTCTAGCAGAAAAACAACAACTTTTATGATTATATTGAAATGTTTATTAGTAATAGGTACCAGTATCGTATTGCATATCCCTGAGCAGGTGTACGTCAAAACATGGATGCTATAAAAATATAGTGCATTTTCTTTCTGCCTCTCTACAAACTAATATTTTGTCAAAAGATATGAACAATGACTTATAAAATAGAGCAAACATCACACTGTAAGATGAAGAACTTTTTTAAAAGAAAATCTAACATAATATCATAAAAATGTTCCACTGAAAAGGTTGGTTTAGTGAGTGCAAAACGAAAGTGAAAGTAGGGAAAATGGCTATTTATAGTTCGAGACTACTTTTCTGTCCGATCTTCGTGGACTCACCCTATTTTCTTTGCGGGAAATTATTTTTTCACATGTCCTTAGAAATGCTACATAAGTGAAAGTTTTTTTGAATCAATTTACATATTTTTTAAAAAATCCTAAAAATATGCACTTCACTATAGAAGTCTATGGGAAAATTAATACGATACTGAGACCTAGTAAGCCAGTTTTTCAAGTAAAGTTGGATATTCAGCAAGTGGTCTTTACCAGCTGAAAAAGTAGTACCCCAATGCAGGTAACACTTTTAAGATGAATTAGCCAACTTTTGAACCTGATTTTTTATGGTAGCTCTGGTTTTTTGCATTTATGGTTAATCTTTACCAAATTTGGAAATGCATTTTGTTTTCATGAATTTGTATAATATCAGTTCAATAAAATTATTATCTTGACTGTTTATGATGAGCATATCTATATTCATGTAACCTAAAGCAAGTAATACTCCTGCATAAAGGATAGTTTTCAAGTTACAACACATTTTAAGTATGTGGTTAGGACTTGAAAATAGTCATTTTCCATACATTGCCTCTTATATATGAAAAAATGAATATTTTTTTTATTTTTTGTTTTTCTTTCAAATAAATAGCTAAAATGAGTTGCCATATAACTGTGTGGTTGATTTAAACACAGAAATGTCACAAAAGTCAACAGCCAATTTTTTAGTGGACTTTTTTTAGTGGTTCAAATGGACAGATTCTAATGCGGCAAGAAAAATAAAGGTGTTTTTTCATATAAAAACTGAATTTTTTCAAAAAGTATCTAAAGCAGACAGTTGTTATTATAATATTTATACCAATAAACTATTTTTCTTGCATCATAGCTATCTGTTTTAAAGAAAAAGTCCTTTTCCTGTCATATTGAGGTCCTTTTGTATCTGCCTGGGGTACCAAAATGGCTTAAAATCTGTATTTTCTGCATATGAAAAGCTATATTTTTTTAAAACTATGATATTGGTATAATTTTTTTTGGATTTATTATAATTGAAATGACCATATCTATAGTTTAAAACAGTTGGTTGTACCAGTCATTATACTTTACTTTAAACAAGAGGCTCCCTTGAGTTAAAGACAAAAACGGAGGTTCGAATATTAATATTTCCATATATGGAAGTCACAAGTGGGGATTAAATAATGATTTGGAACTCATAGTACAGCTCATGTATCTACCATGTCAGAATAAACCACAAATTTGCTTAGTTTGACTAATGAAGCAGCTTTTTATCAAAAGTAATATTTTCTGGCTAACACTGAGATATTAGTCTCATGCCTGGAATAGGGTACCTATATAAAAATTTTAATAGAAAACTCATGTTTATAGCAGGGCAATGATGTTCTGAATTTTCAGTATGAAAATGAATACTCTAGCAGAAAAACAACAACTTTTATGATTATATTGAAATGTTTATTAGTAATAGGTACCAGTATCGTATTGCATATCCCTGAGCAGGTGTACGTCAAAACATGGATGCTATAAAAATATAGTGCATTTTCTTTCTGCCTCTCTACAAACTAATATTTTGTCAAAAGATATGAACAATGACTTATAAAATAGAGCAAACATCACACTGTAAGATGAAGAACTTTTTTAAAAGAAAATCTAACATAATATCATAAAAATGTTCCACTGAAAAGGTTGGTTTAGTGAGTGCAAAACGAAAGTGAAAGTAGGGAAAATGGCTATTTATAGTTCGAGACTACTTTTCTGTCCGATCTTCGTGGACTCACCCTATTTTCTTTGCGGGAAATTATTTTTTCACATGTCCTTAGAAATGCTACATAAGTGAAAGTTTTTTTGAATCAATTTACATATTTTTTAAAAAATCCTAAAAATATGCACTTCACTATAGAAGTCTATGGGAAAATTAATACGATACTGAGACCTAGTAAGCCAGTTTTTCAAGTAAAGTTGGATATTCAGCAAGTGGTCTTTACCAGCTGAAAAAGTAGTACCCCAATGCAGGTAACACTTTTAAGATGAATTAGCCAACTTTTGAACCTGATTTTTTATGGTAGCTCTGGTTTTTTGCATTTATGGTTAATCTTTACCAAATTTGGAAATGCATTTTGTTTTCATGAATTTGTATAATATCAGTTCAATAAAATTATTATCTTGACTGTTTATGATGAGCATATCTATATTCATGTAACCTAAAGCAAGTAATACTCCTGCATAAAGGATAGTTTTCAAGTTACAACACATTTTAAGTATGTGGTTAGGACTTGAAAATAGTCATTTTCCATACATTGCCTCTTATATATGAAAAAATGAATATTTTTTTTATTTTTTGTTTTTCTTTCAAATAAATAGCTAAAATGAGTTGCCATATAACTGTGTGGTTGATTTAAACACAGAAATGTCACAAAAGTCAACAGCCAATTTTTTAGTGGACTTTTTTTAGTGGTTCAAATGGACAGATTCTAATGCGGCAAGAAAAATAAAGGTGTTTTTTCATATAAAAACTGAATTTTTTCAAAAAGTATCTAAAGCAGACAGTTGTTATTATAATATTTATACCAATAAACTATTTTTCTTGCATCATAGCTATCTGTTTTAAAGAAAAAGTCCTTTTCCTGTCATATTGAGGTCCTTTTGTATCTGCCTGGGGTACCAAAATGGCTTAAAATCTGTATTTTCTGCATATGAAAAGCTATATTTTTTTAAAACTATGATATTGGTATAATTTTTTTTGGATTTATTATAATTGAAATGACCATATCTATAGTTTAAAACAGTTGGTTGTACCAGTCATTATACTTTACTTTAAACAAGAGGCTCCCTTGAGTTAAAGACAAAAACGGAGGTTCGAATATTAATATTTCCATATATGGAAGTCACAAGTGGGGATTAAATAATGATTTGGAACTCATAGTACAGCTCATGTATCTACCATGTCAGAATAAACCACAAATTTGCTTAGTTTGACTAATGAAGCAGCTTTTTATCAAAAGTAATATTTTCTGGCTAACACTGAGATATTAGTCTCATGCCTGGAATAGGGTACCTATATAAAAATTTTAATAGAAAACTCATGTTTATAGCAGGGCAATGATGTTCTGAATTTTCAGTATGAAAATGAATACTCTAGCAGAAAAACAACAACTTTTATGATTATATTGAAATGTTTATTAGTAATAGGTACCAGTATCGTATTGCATATCCCTGAGCAGGTGTACGTCAAAACATGGATGCTATAAAAATATAGTGCATTTTCTTTCTGCCTCTCTACAAACTAATATTTTGTCAAAAGATATGAACAATGACTTATAAAATAGAGCAAACATCACACTGTAAGATGAAGAACTTTTTTAAAAGAAAATCTAACATAATATCATAAAAATGTTCCACTGAAAAGGTTGGTTTAGTGAGTGCAAAACGAAAGTGAAAGTAGGGAAAATGGCTATTTATAGTTCGAGACTACTTTTCTGTCCGATCTTCGTGGACTCACCCTATTTTCTTTGCGGGAAATTATTTTTTCACATGTCCTTAGAAATGCTACATAAGTGAAAGTTTTTTTGAATCAATTTACATATTTTTTAAAAAATCCTAAAAATATGCACTTCACTATAGAAGTCTATGGGAAAATTAATACGATACTGAGACCTAGTAAGCCAGTTTTTCAAGTAAAGTTGGATATTCAGCAAGTGGTCTTTACCAGCTGAAAAAGTAGTACCCCAATGCAGGTAACACTTTTAAGATGAATTAGCCAACTTTTGAACCTGATTTTTTATGGTAGCTCTGGTTTTTTGCATTTATGGTTAATCTTTACCAAATTTGGAAATGCATTTTGTTTTCATGAATTTGTATAATATCAGTTCAATAAAATTATTATCTTGACTGTTTATGATGAGCATATCTATATTCATGTAACCTAAAGCAAGTAATACTCCTGCATAAAGGATAGTTTTCAAGTTACAACACATTTTAAGTATGTGGTTAGGACTTGAAAATAGTCATTTTCCATACATTGCCTCTTATATATGAAAAAATGAATATTTTTTTTATTTTTTGTTTTTCTTTCAAATAAATAGCTAAAATGAGTTGCCATATAACTGTGTGGTTGATTTAAACACAGAAATGTCACAAAAGTCAACAGCCAATTTTTTAGTGGACTTTTTTTAGTGGTTCAAATGGACAGATTCTAATGCGGCAAGAAAAATAAAGGTGTTTTTTCATATAAAAACTGAATTTTTTCAAAAAGTATCTAAAGCAGACAGTTGTTATTATAATATTTATACCAATAAACTATTTTTCTTGCATCATAGCTATCTGTTTTAAAGAAAAAGTCCTTTTCCTGTCATATTGAGGTCCTTTTGTATCTGCCTGGGGTACCAAAATGGCTTAAAATCTGTATTTTCTGCATATGAAAAGCTATATTTTTTTAAAACTATGATATTGGTATAATTTTTTTTGGATTTATTATAATTGAAATGACCATATCTATAGTTTAAAACAGTTGGTTGTACCAGTCATTATACTTTACTTTAAACAAGAGGCTCCCTTGAGTTAAAGACAAAAACGGAGGTTCGAATATTAATATTTCCATATATGGAAGTCACAAGTGGGGATTAAATAATGATTTGGAACTCATAGTACAGCTCATGTATCTACCATGTCAGAATAAACCACAAATTTGCTTAGTTTGACTAATGAAGCAGCTTTTTATCAAAAGTAATATTTTCTGGCTAACACTGAGATATTAGTCTCATGCCTGGAATAGGGTACCTATATAAAAATTTTAATAGAAAACTCATGTTTATAGCAGGGCAATGATGTTCTGAATTTTCAGTATGAAAATGAATACTCTAGCAGAAAAACAACAACTTTTATGATTATATTGAAATGTTTATTAGTAATAGGTACCAGTATCGTATTGCATATCCCTGAGCAGGTGTACGTCAAAACATGGATGCTATAAAAATATAGTGCATTTTCTTTCTGCCTCTCTACAAACTAATATTTTGTCAAAAGATATGAACAATGACTTATAAAATAGAGCAAACATCACACTGTAAGATGAAGAACTTTTTTAAAAGAAAATCTAACATAATATCATAAAAATGTTCCACTGAAAAGGTTGGTTTAGTGAGTGCAAAACGAAAGTGAAAGTAGGGAAAATGGCTATTTATAGTTCGAGACTACTTTTCTGTCCGATCTTCGTGGACTCACCCTATTTTCTTTGCGGGAAATTATTTTTTCACATGTCCTTAGAAATGCTACATAAGTGAAAGTTTTTTTGAATCAATTTACATATTTTTTAAAAAATCCTAAAAATATGCACTTCACTATAGAAGTCTATGGGAAAATTAATACGATACTGAGACCTAGTAAGCCAGTTTTTCAAGTAAAGTTGGATATTCAGCAAGTGGTCTTTACCAGCTGAAAAAGTAGTACCCCAATGCAGGTAACACTTTTAAGATGAATTAGCCAACTTTTGAACCTGATTTTTTATGGTAGCTCTGGTTTTTTGCATTTATGGTTAATCTTTACCAAATTTGGAAATGCATTTTGTTTTCATGAATTTGTATAATATCAGTTCAATAAAATTATTATCTTGACTGTTTATGATGAGCATATCTATATTCATGTAACCTAAAGCAAGTAATACTCCTGCATAAAGGATAGTTTTCAAGTTACAACACATTTTAAGTATGTGGTTAGGACTTGAAAATAGTCATTTTCCATACATTGCCTCTTATATATGAAAAAATGAATATTTTTTTTATTTTTTGTTTTTCTTTCAAATAAATAGCTAAAATGAGTTGCCATATAACTGTGTGGTTGATTTAAACACAGAAATGTCACAAAAGTCAACAGCCAATTTTTTAGTGGACTTTTTTTAGTGGTTCAAATGGACAGATTCTAATGCGGCAAGAAAAATAAAGGTGTTTTTTCATATAAAAACTGAATTTTTTCAAAAAGTATCTAAAGCAGACAGTTGTTATTATAATATTTATACCAATAAACTATTTTTCTTGCATCATAGCTATCTGTTTTAAAGAAAAAGTCCTTTTCCTGTCATATTGAGGTCCTTTTGTATCTGCCTGGGGTACCAAAATGGCTTAAAATCTGTATTTTCTGCATATGAAAAGCTATATTTTTTTAAAACTATGATATTGGTATAATTTTTTTTGGATTTATTATAATTGAAATGACCATATCTATAGTTTAAAACAGTTGGTTGTACCAGTCATTATACTTTACTTTAAACAAGAGGCTCCCTTGAGTTAAAGACAAAAACGGAGGTTCGAATATTAATATTTCCATATATGGAAGTCACAAGTGGGGATTAAATAATGATTTGGAACTCATAGTACAGCTCATGTATCTACCATGTCAGAATAAACCACAAATTTGCTTAGTTTGACTAATGAAGCAGCTTTTTATCAAAAGTAATATTTTCTGGCTAACACTGAGATATTAGTCTCATGCCTGGAATAGGGTACCTATATAAAAATTTTAATAGAAAACTCATGTTTATAGCAGGGCAATGATGTTCTGAATTTTCAGTATGAAAATGAATACTCTAGCAGAAAAACAACAACTTTTATGATTATATTGAAATGTTTATTAGTAGTAAGCCAGTTTTTCAAGTAAAGTTGGATATTCAGCAAGTGGTCTTTACCAGCTGAAAAAGTAGTACCCCAATGCAGGTAACACTTTTAAGATGAATTAGCCAACTTTTGAACCTGATTTTTTATGGTAGCTCTGGTTTTTTGCATTTATGGTTAATCTTTACCAAATTTGGAAATGCATTTTGTTTTCATGAATTTGTATAATATCAGTTCAATAAAATTATTATCTTGACTGTTTATGATGAGCATATCTATATTCATGTAACCTAAAGCAAGTAATACTCCTGCATAAAGGATAGTTTTCAAGTTACAACACATTTTAAGTATGTGGTTAGGACTTGAAAATAGTCATTTTCCATACATTGCCTCTTATATATGAAAAAATGAATATTTTTTTTATTTTTTGTTTTTCTTTCAAATAAATAGCTAAAATGAGTTACCATATAACTGTGTGGTTGATTTAAACACAGAAATGTCACAAAAGTCAACAGCCAATTTTTTAGTGGACTTTTTTTAGTGGTTCAAATGGACAGATTCTAATGCGGCAAGAAAAATAAAGGTGTTTTTTCATATAAAAACTGAATTTTTTCAAAAAGTATCTAAAGCAGACAGTTGTTATTATAATATTTATACCAATAAACTATTTTTCTTGCATCATAGCTATCTGTTTTAAAGAAAAAGTCCTTTTCCTGTCATATTGAGGTCCTTTTGTATCTGCCTGGGGTACCAAAATGGCTTAAAATCTGTATTTTCTGCATATGAAAAGCTATATTTTTTTAAAACTATGATATTGGTATAATTTTTTTTGGATTTATTATAATTGAAATGACCATATCTATAGTTTAAAACAGTTGGTTGTACCAGTCATTATACTTTACTTTAAACAAGAGGCTCCCTTGAGTTAAAGACAAAAACGGAGGTTCGAATATTAATATTTCCATATATGGAAGTCACAAGTGGGGATTAAATAATGATTTGGAACTCATAGTACAGCTCATGTATCTACCATGTCAGAATAAACCACAAATTTGCTTAGTTTGACTAATGAAGCAGCTTTTTATCAAAAGTAATATTTTCTGGCTAACACTGAGATATTAGTCTCATGCCTGGAATAGGGTACCTATATAAAAATTTTAATAGAAAACTCATGTTTATAGCAGGGCAATGATGTTCTGAATTTTCAGTATGAAAATGAATACTCTAGCAGAAAAACAACAACTTTTATGATTATATTGAAATGTTTATTAGTAATAGGTACCAGTATCGTATTGCATATCCCTGAGCAGGTGTACGTCAAAACATGGATGCTATAAAAATATAGTGCATTTTCTTTCTGCCTCTCTACAAACTAATATTTTGTCAAAAGATATGAACAATGACTTATAAAATAGAGCAAACATCACACTGTAAGATGAAGAACTTTTTTAAAAGAAAATCTAACATAATATCATAAAAATGTTCCACTGAAAAGGTTGGTTTAGTGAGTGCAAAACGAAAGTGAAAGTAGGGAAAATGGCTATTTATAGTTCGAGACTACTTTTCTGTCCGATCTTCGTGGACTCACCCTATTTTCTTTGCGGGAAATTATTTTTTCACATGTCCTTAGAAATGCTACATAAGTGAAAGTTTTTTTGAATCAATTTACATATTTTTTAAAAAATCCTAAAAATATGCACTTCACTATAGAAGTCTATGGGAAAATTAATACGATACTGAGACCTAGTAAGCCAGTTTTTCAAGTAAAGTTGGATATTCAGCAAGTGGTCTTTACCAGCTGAAAAAGTAGTACCCCAATGCAGGTAACACTTTTAAGATGAATTAGCCAACTTTTGAACCTGATTTTTTATGGTAGCTCTGGTTTTTTGCATTTATGGTTAATCTTTACCAAATTTGGAAATGCATTTTGTTTTCATGAATTTGTATAATATCAGTTCAATAAAATTATTATCTTGACTGTTTATGATGAGCATATCTATATTCATGTAACCTAAAGCAAGTAATACTCCTGCATAAAGGATAGTTTTCAAGTTACAACACATTTTAAGTATGTGGTTAGGACTTGAAAATAGTCATTTTCCATACATTGCCTCTTATATATGAAAAAATGAATATTTTTTTTATTTTTTGTTTTTCTTTCAAATAAATAGCTAAAATGAGTTGCCATATAACTGTGTGGTTGATTTAAACACAGAAATGTCACAAAAGTCAACAGCCAATTTTTTAGTGGACTTTTTTTAGTGGTTCAAATGGACAGATTCTAATGCGGCAAGAAAAATAAAGGTGTTTTTTCATATAAAAACTGAATTTTTTCAAAAAGTATCTAAAGCAGACAGTTGTTATTATAATATTTATACCAATAAACTATTTTTCTTGCATCATAGCTATCTGTTTTAAAGAAAAAGTCCTTTTCCTGTCATATTGAGGTCCTTTTGTATCTGCCTGGGGTACCAAAATGGCTTAAAATCTGTATTTTCTGCATATGAAAAGCTATATTTTTTTAAAACTATGATATTGGTATAATTTTTTTTGGATTTATTATAATTGAAATGACCATATCTATAGTTTAAAACAGTTGGTTGTACCAGTCATTATACTTTACTTTAAACAAGAGGCTCCCTTGAGTTAAAGACAAAAACGGAGGTTCGAATATTAATATTTCCATATATGGAAGTCACAAGTGGGGATTAAATAATGATTTGGAACTCATAGTACAGCTCATGTATCTACCATGTCAGAATAAACCACAAATTTGCTTAGTTTGACTAATGAAGCAGCTTTTTATCAAAAGTAATATTTTCTGGCTAACACTGAGATATTAGTCTCATGCCTGGAATAGGGTACCTATATAAAAATTTTAATAGAAAACTCATGTTTATAGCAGGGCAATGATGTTCTGAATTTTCAGTATGAAAATGAATACTCTAGCAGAAAAACAACAACTTTTATGATTATATTGAAATGTTTATTAGTAATAGGTACCAGTATCGTATTGCATATCCCTGAGCAGGTGTACGTCAAAACATGGATGCTATAAAAATATAGTGCATTTTCTTTCTGCCTCTCTACAAACTAATATTTTGTCAAAAGATATGAACAATGACTTATAAAATAGAGCAAACATCACACTGTAAGATGAAGAACTTTTTTAAAAGAAAATCTAACATAATATCATAAAAATGTTCCACTGAAAAGGTTGGTTTAGTGAGTGCAAAACGAAAGTGAAAGTAGGGAAAATGGCTATTTATAGTTCGAGACTACTTTTCTGTCCGATCTTCGTGGACTCACCCTATTTTCTTTGCGGGAAATTATTTTTTCACATGTCCTTAGAAATGCTACATAAGTGAAAGTTTTTTTGAATCAATTTACATATTTTTTAAAAAATCCTAAAAATATGCACTTCACTATAGAAGTCTATGGGAAAATTAATACGATACTGAGACCTAGTAAGCCAGTTTTTCAAGTAAAGTTGGATATTCAGCAAGTGGTCTTTACCAGCTGAAAAAGTAGTACCCCAATGCAGGTAACACTTTTAAGATGAATTAGCCAACTTTTGAACCTGATTTTTTATGGTAGCTCTGGTTTTTTGCATTTATGGTTAATCTTTACCAAATTTGGAAATGCATTTTGTTTTCATGAATTTGTATAATATCAGTTCAATAAAATTATTATCTTGACTGTTTATGATGAGCATATCTATATTCATGTAACCTAAAGCAAGTAATACTCCTGCATAAAGGATAGTTTTCAAGTTACAACACATTTTAAGTATGTGGTTAGGACTTGAAAATAGTCATTTTCCATACATTGCCTCTTATATATGAAAAAATGAATATTTTTTTTATTTTTTGTTTTTCTTTCAAATAAATAGCTAAAATGAGTTGCCATATAACTGTGTGGTTGATTTAAACACAGAAATGTCACAAAAGTCAACAGCCAATTTTTTAGTGGACTTTTTTTAGTGGTTCAAATGGACAGATTCTAATGCGGCAAGAAAAATAAAGGTGTTTTTTCATATAAAAACTGAATTTTTTCAAAAAGTATCTAAAGCAGACAGTTGTTATTATAATATTTATACCAATAAACTATTTTTCTTGCATCATAGCTATCTGTTTTAAAGAAAAAGTCCTTTTCCTGTCATATTGAGGTCCTTTTGTATCTGCCTGGGGTACCAAAATGGCTTAAAATCTGTATTTTCTGCATATGAAAAGCTATATTTTTTTAAAACTATGATATTGGTATAATTTTTTTTGGATTTATTATAATTGAAATGACCATATCTATAGTTTAAAACAGTTGGTTGTACCAGTCATTATACTTTACTTTAAACAAGAGGCTCCCTTGAGTTAAAGACAAAAACGGAGGTTCGAATATTAATATTTCCATATATGGAAGTCACAAGTGGGGATTAAATAATGATTTGGAACTCATAGTACAGCTCATGTATCTACCATGTCAGAATAAACCACAAATTTGCTTAGTTTGACTAATGAAGCAGCTTTTTATCAAAAGTAATATTTTCTGGCTAACACTGAGATATTAGTCTCATGCCTGGAATAGGGTACCTATATAAAAATTTTAATAGAAAACTCATGTTTATAGCAGGGCAATGATGTTCTGAATTTTCAGTATGAAAATGAATACTCTAGCAGAAAAACAACAACTTTTATGATTATATTGAAATGTTTATTAGTAATAGGTACCAGTATCGTATTGCATATCCCTGAGCAGGTGTACGTCAAAACATGGATGCTATAAAAATATAGTGCATTTTCTTTCTGCCTCTCTACAAACTAATATTTTGTCAAAAGATATGAACAATGACTTATAAAATAGAGCAAACATCACACTGTAAGATGAAGAACTTTTTTAAAAGAAAATCTAACATAATATCATAAAAATGTTCCACTGAAAAGGTTGGTTTAGTGAGTGCAAAACGAAAGTGAAAGTAGGGAAAATGGCTATTTATAGTTCGAGACTACTTTTCTGTCCGATCTTCGTGGACTCACCCTATTTTCTTTGCGGGAAATTATTTTTTCACATGTCCTTAGAAATGCTACATAAGTGAAAGTTTTTTTGAATCAATTTACATATTTTTTAAAAAATCCTAAAAATATGCACTTCACTATAGAAGTCTATGGGAAAATTAATACGATACTGAGACCTAGTAAGCCAGTTTTTCAAGTAAAGTTGGATATTCAGCAAGTGGTCTTTACCAGCTGAAAAAGTAGTACCCCAATGCAGGTAACACTTTTAAGATGAATTAGCCAACTTTTGAACCTGATTTTTTATGGTAGCTCTGGTTTTTTGCATTTATGGTTAATCTTTACCAAATTTGGAAATGCATTTTGTTTTCATGAATTTGTATAATATCAGTTCAATAAAATTATTATCTTGACTGTTTATGATGAGCATATCTATATTCATGTAACCTAAAGCAAGTAATACTCCTGCATAAAGGATAGTTTTCAAGTTACAACACATTTTAAGTATGTGGTTAGGACTTGAAAATAGTCATTTTCCATACATTGCCTCTTATATATGAAAAAATGAATATTTTTTTTATTTTTTGTTTTTCTTTCAAATAAATAGCTAAAATGAGTTGCCATATAACTGTGTGGTTGATTTAAACACAGAAATGTCACAAAAGTCAACAGCCAATTTTTTAGTGGACTTTTTTTAGTGGTTCAAATGGACAGATTCTAATGCGGCAAGAAAAATAAAGGTGTTTTTTCATATAAAAACTGAATTTTTTCAAAAAGTATCTAAAGCAGACAGTTGTTATTATAATATTTATACCAATAAACTATTTTTCTTGCATCATAGCTATCTGTTTTAAAGAAAAAGTCCTTTTCCTGTCATATTGAGGTCCTTTTGTATCTGCCTGGGGTACCAAAATGGCTTAAAATCTGTATTTTCTGCATATGAAAAGCTATATTTTTTTAAAACTATGATATTGGTATAATTTTTTTTGGATTTATTATAATTGAAATGACCATATCTATAGTTTAAAACAGTTGGTTGTACCAGTCATTATACTTTACTTTAAACAAGAGGCTCCCTTGAGTTAAAGACAAAAACGGAGGTTCGAATATTAATATTTCCATATATGGAAGTCACAAGTGGGGATTAAATAATGATTTGGAACTCATAGTACAGCTCATGTATCTACCATGTCAGAATAAACCACAAATTTGCTTAGTTTGACTAATGAAGCAGCTTTTTATCAAAAGTAATATTTTCTGGCTAACACTGAGATATTAGTCTCATGCCTGGAATAGGGTACCTATATAAAAATTTTAATAGAAAACTCATGTTTATAGCAGGGCAATGATGTTCTGAATTTTCAGTATGAAAATGAATACTCTAGCAGAAAAACAACAACTTTTATGATTATATTGAAATGTTTATTAGTAATAGGTACCAGTATCGTATTGCATATCCCTGAGCAGGTGTACGTCAAAACATGGATGCTATAAAAATATAGTGCATTTTCTTTCTGCCTCTCTACAAACTAATATTTTGTCAAAAGATATGAACAATGACTTATAAAATAGAGCAAACATCACACTGTAAGATGAAGAACTTTTTTAAAAGAAAATCTAACATAATATCATAAAAATGTTCCACTGAAAAGGTTGGTTTAGTGAGTGCAAAACGAAAGTGAAAGTAGGGAAAATGGCTATTTATAGTTCGAGACTACTTTTCTGTCCGATCTTCGTGGACTCACCCTATTTTCTTTGCGGGAAATTATTTTTTCACATGTCCTTAGAAATGCTACATAAGTGAAAGTTTTTTTGAATCAATTTACATATTTTTTAAAAAATCCTAAAAATATGCACTTCACTATAGAAGTCTATGGGAAAATTAATACGATACTGAGACCTAGTAAGCCAGTTTTTCAAGTAAAGTTGGATATTCAGCAAGTGGTCTTTACCAGCTGAAAAAGTAGTACCCCAATGCAGGTAACACTTTTAAGATGAATTAGCCAACTTTTGAACCTGATTTTTTATGGTAGCTCTGGTTTTTTGCATTTATGGTTAATCTTTACCAAATTTGGAAATGCATTTTGTTTTCATGAATTTGTATAATATCAGTTCAATAAAATTATTATCTTGACTGTTTATGATGAGCATATCTATATTCATGTAACCTAAAGCAAGTAATACTCCTGCATAAAGGATAGTTTTCAAGTTACAACACATTTTAAGTATGTGGTTAGGACTTGAAAATAGTCATTTTCCATACATTGCCTCTTATATATGAAAAAATGAATATTTTTTTTATTTTTTGTTTTTCTTTCAAATAAATAGCTAAAATGAGTTGCCATATAACTGTGTGGTTGATTTAAACACAGAAATGTCACAAAAGTCAACAGCCAATTTTTTAGTGGACTTTTTTTAGTGGTTCAAATGGACAGATTCTAATGCGGCAAGAAAAATAAAGGTGTTTTTTCATATAAAAACTGAATTTTTTCAAAAAGTATCTAAAGCAGACAGTTGTTATTATAATATTTATACCAATAAACTATTTTTCTTGCATCATAGCTATCTGTTTTAAAGAAAAAGTCCTTTTCCTGTCATATTGAGGTCCTTTTGTATCTGCCTGGGGTACCAAAATGGCTTAAAATCTGTATTTTCTGCATATGAAAAGCTATATTTTTTTAAAACTATGATATTGGTATAATTTTTTTTGGATTTATTATAATTGAAATGACCATATCTATAGTTTAAAACAGTTGGTTGTACCAGTCATTATACTTTACTTTAAACAAGAGGCTCCCTTGAGTTAAAGACAAAAACGGAGGTTCGAATATTAATATTTCCATATATGGAAGTCACAAGTGGGGATTAAATAATGATTTGGAACTCATAGTACAGCTCATGTATCTACCATGTCAGAATAAACCACAAATTTGCTTAGTTTGACTAATGAAGCAGCTTTTTATCAAAAGTAATATTTTCTGGCTAACACTGAGATATTAGTCTCATGCCTGGAATAGGGTACCTATATAAAAATTTTAATAGAAAACTCATGTTTATAGCAGGGCAATGATGTTCTGAATTTTCAGTATGAAAATGAATACTCTAGCAGAAAAACAACAACTTTTATGATTATATTGAAATGTTTATTAGTAATAGGTACCAGTATCGTATTGCATATCCCTGAGCAGGTGTACGTCAAAACATGGATGCTATAAAAATATAGTGCATTTTCTTTCTGCCTCTCTACAAACTAATATTTTGTCAAAAGATATGAACAATGACTTATAAAATAGAGCAAACATCACACTGTAAGATGAAGAACTTTTTTAAAAGAAAATCTAACATAATATCATAAAAATGTTCCACTGAAAAGGTTGGTTTGGTGAGTGCAAAACGAAATTGAAAGTAGGGAAAATGGCTATTTATAGTTCGAGACTACTTTTCTGTCCGATCTTCGTGGACTCACCCTATTTTCTTTGCGGGAAATTATTTTTTCACATGTCCTTAGAAATGCTACATAAGTGAAAGTTTTTTTGAATCAATTTACATATTTTTTAAAAAATCCTAAAAATATGCACTTCACTATAGAAGTCTATGGGAAAATTAATACGATACTGAGACCTTTAAACGAACGCTTCTATCGTGCGTTTATCGTGTGTTTCAACGAACGCAAAACGATGTGTAAACGCACGATAAACGATGCACGAACGCTAAAATGGGAAACGTGAACGTTTGAAGGAGTGTTACTTATATAACACTAAAACACGTGAGCGCAGAAAGATATACATATACCGACTATTTTAGCATATTTAAATATGTTTTTGTTTTGTTTTGTTTTGTTTTTTGGGGGGAGAGGGAAGAGGTAATTTTTTTATCTTTGAATTTGATAATTTTAAAGTAATTTTAGAATTTTCACTCAGAAACATATCAAGGTGAGCTTATATTATTTTCAGGTAAAAACAAATAACATTGTCCTTGCCAAAACTAACATTTAGGACAAAAAATTACTATTGAAACCCGAGGTCACATTGTATAGGTTTTTGGATGGTTGCTATCCTAAGGTAATGTTTTTGTGAACCTAACAGCTGCTGCTTTTCTTTACCAGTTGATTTTTAAATCCAAAGGATTGTCCCCTATATACAGCTTTGGTGTACTTTTTTATTTGTTTACTATCAATATCAAGCAAGATATTCTATCACTTGGATGCTCTTAAAGAGAATATATTAACAGATGAAACAGAATTATCAATATTATTCGACTTTTTAAATATCATTTATCTCTGCCAGGAGTTTTCTCCACAACCAATAAGCGAGAAATTGAATAGTTTTCTGTTCATCTTTCTGAAGTGTCTCTTCGGTCCACTCCATGTTATCATACTTTAGAAAAATTGTTTATGGCAATACAGACTTAATATTAGATTAAATGCTCTGACATTGTACAAAACAATAAAACTTCTCATTAATGTTACTAAGAACTCGTTTTGAAGTTTTGTAAAAAAGAAAAAAAGAAAAATAAAAAAAACAGGCGAACATAATCACTTTACCCATAGTGATGTAATCTCTACGTATAGGGATTTCCTTGTAAACCAATTTTCATTTTATGGGTACTAAGAATATTTTATTGTGCAAGTGTTTTTCGTCTGAAATTACAATGCTCTAAATCAATTACGAATTTTACATATTTCAGACTATAATTTGAATGTAAATAAATATTACCGATTCCAAAACTTGTCAAGTTGGATAAAATCTAAAACACAATGCATGTTGGAAAAATTGTAAATATTCTTTAAAAAAAAACCAAATACTTCAAGTTAAAAATGTAATGTTTCTTCCAAATGTGAGCTTAATACTTGGTATGAGCAGGTTAAGCTAAATGATACAATGGAACTACAGTAAATTTGCTTGCAGACATTTTTGAAAGTTTTATGCGACTTTCTTTTGAGCATATTTTTGACACGACCTATTAATATAAAAATATAAAAGTTTACGTTTCGCGAAAAGTGGTACAAGTCACCTCCCGTTCACATATCAGTTCCAAACCTAAAAATTTAGATCCGGCACACTATTTTCACTCTAAAAACCAAATTAAATCAAAATCAGAATATTTTGAAGTTTTGGCGAAAAATCTGTCACCATAGCTACAGCGACTTTCAAATTGTCATACAATCACAAAATTTATTCAGCATGTCATTTTTACCTTAGAAAACAACTTTTATTCAAATCAGAGCATTTTAAAATTTTGGCGGGAAAATCGGTTGACCATGCCAACGTCAACATACCGTTCCCGTTTTTTCATAATTTTGTTTTGAATATCAAACTTTACTACTGTACTAAATTTCAAGTTCCTAGGCACCTAGGTTTCCAAGATATTGCTGTGTCCTATATTTTGACTTTTTTTCCTTATTTGGCAGCCATTTTAAAATGGCCGCATTTTTGACAGTTTTGAAAACTTCAGGTACAACTTCAGATGGTACCAGACGTGTGTAAAATTTCGTTCGTAAGAACTGGCCTTACGGTTTCTCAGAAATTTGCCGGAAAAGTACATTGATAGGAAGACGGGAGATGACGGGAAAAAATAATAATAATGTACGAAGTAAAGCCAATAAGCCACCGAAACTTCGTGGTCGGTTACTCAATTATATAACTTTTTTTTTCACTTTTTTTTAAACTTTAAAGGAAAGAGACTTACCTTTGTATCATTTTGAATTATTTCTAGGTGATAATTTCCCAACGCCTTGTTCTCATTCACATGCTTTAAAGCTACCATTGAAGCAGAAAGTTCCGAATGAGCATAGTAATGCCTGTTAGAGCCTAATTCAAAAAGTCCGCCAATACGTATACTGAATTTACCAAAACGGTTTGCTTTTAGCTCCGTAGAAATGCTCTCTTTCTTAAGTTGTAAATTACAATATTCTGACTGCTTTAAGCATGTATAGCCAAGGGACGACATGATTATGTTTTTCAAAAGTATGATAATAAAAACATGTCGCTGAAAACTCGATGGTCTGCCTCCTAGTATAAACATGATTCTCATGTCTGTAGATCAACGTCTTAGGATAATACCATTGCGACTGATTGGGCATCACTGCTTTTGCTACCCATCATACGGATCAATGCTGTTTTAGGTTTGAATGACAGAGCTGATCAAATTAATGGAAACCTTTACGTTTATATGTCAGTTTTGATGTATTAATATAAAAAGGGAAAGAAGAAATTTAGATAAGTTTTTTTGGTTGATATATCAATTTAGCTACAGATTTGACTAAAATCACTCACTGGTTACATTAATAAGTGCTTAATTTGATTGTTTCTTTAAGAATGATATGTTTTCATCGACAGAAACAATTAAAATTTGATGAAACTGCAATAAATGGCAATCATCCATGTCAAGCTATAACAGGTAACAACAAAATATAAAACAATAAGGGAAAATACTTTAAAATGGAAATAAGCAACATAGATGACCTTAAATGAGAAAATTATTCTTTGTTTTTGTGTCGATCTATTCTTGTAGATAAGTTTATATTAAAAAAGAATAGGCATATTCATTTTTTTGTAAAGTAAGCAAACGAATTTAAAGTGCAAATATGCAAATATGCAAATATGATTTATTTTTTATTTAGAACTTTTTTTCATGTTTAGATTAAATAATCCTTAGACAAAATGATTGACAACGAGAAATAAAATTAGAACGATTTGATTGGCAATATAATTCATCCAATCAAACCTTTGAACTAGATTTCAAGAAAAGCAACAAAATCCTTACTTTTGTTTATTTTAACCATCTTACTCTTAAACAGTTACTTGTCTGAAACGAAACTGAAATGTAAATAACATTTTGTACTTTAACGTGTGTATGTTATTGGGTAATTGTGTATTGTGTTTGTAGTGGTACAGTGTGAGGTTTTTTTTTTTTTGTTTTTGTTTTTTTTTTTTTTTGAAAAAGGGGAGGGGGGGTAAATACGATGTATTATTGAGCACATACAGCCGATACCTATGTCACGGTTCGCAAAAATAAAATGGCTGCCCACGCTATGCTATCTAACAGTACGTTGATAATATCGTGTCCGTTCATGATTATTTCAAATCTATACAAAGGTAATCGAATAAACAAAGCTTCGATATCCAGCAGTAAATCAGTCCCAAAAGTAGGCGTCAAATCGTCGTGGCATGAGTTCCATATTGCGCATGCCTTACAAAGATTAATAGGTGACAAAGCCTGCAAAAAACTTAGTCCTGTGTCTTTCTTTACACGATTATTGAACCCGTATACTCTAAAGTAATCCATTATGCTTCATTAATACTATAAACATTCGAAGAAACATTTTCACGGCACGTGTACATGTGTCAGGTTCAATGTTTGAAACCGATAATGTAGTATTTCCATTTATGATATTTTGCCTTTATTTCCGGCTTTCATTTTTTTTTTTTTTTTTTTTTTTTTTTTTTTTTTTTTTTTTTTTTTTTTTTTTTTTTAATTTTTGGTTTGTTTTGTTTTTTTATGTAGCTATGTACATAAGTAAATTAAACATATAAAACAAAAGATCTTTGTAGATTAAATATATTTTTTACTGTTTATCCTATCAAAATTTCACCCGTGTTTGATCCGTTCATAAGCACATAAGCACATTTCAATAGTTTCGATTTAATGGACCCAGTATTTCAATCATGAACCCGAGTCTATGTATTCCTCATAGGGCTTTTCCGAAACAAAATTCCGACAAAGAACAAATTTCGAGTCCTTAATTTCAAACAGTATGATTTGATGATTATTTTTATTTTTGCGAGTTAAAATTTGACTTTTAAACTCCTTTTACAATCTAGATTTAATATAGAAGTCAAAAGGATTTTGTTAGAAAATCACTGTTTTCCTTGTCAAAGTTGCATACCTTTTGATATTTTATGAGAATATTTCATAAGTTTCGATATTTTGGACCAAAAATTTTAAATGTTTCAATCGTATGGAACCAATGTTTCAATCGTATGGAACCAATGTTTCAATCGTATGGAACCAATGTTTCAATCCTAAACGACAAAAGAAACCATGTCTTAGTATTTCTCACAGGGTTTATCCATAACAAAATTTTAACGAAGATCGATTTTATGGGTCCAATATTTCAGAAATTTTTTTTAAAAATCATATAAAAAATTAGTTTCTATTATTTTTCTGCGGTTCAAATTTGACTTTTTAATTTATTTTGCTATCTAGATTTATAACACAGACGTCAATTGGATTTTGCAGAGAAAAATCGTTTTCACACAGTTTTTTCTTTGACTAAGTCAAAATTTCATCTCATTTGATTTTTTGATTGTAAAAATATTTCAAAAGTTTTAAATTTTTATCAAAAACCCCAAATACTTCAATTTTATTACCCCCAATATCTTAATCACACACGAAAAATAGAACCCGTGTCTATATATTATAATCTTGCTTTCCGTTCTAATCTGCAACTCCTCTCAAAACCGATGGTACCTTCATACATTCGCTTTCACATGATGACATTGTCCACTTCAAATTTTGTTTTGTTCATCTGAATGACTTTTGGGATTTTCTGATGCAAAACATGGATTAGGACTTTGTCATTGGTTGACCATTGAGCAAATCTAATGCCTCTTAAAATGCTAAATGGAACTAGATGAAACTTTTATTCATTCTTTATGACATTATGTTATTGTGTATCTTCTTTGTTTGTTTTTTTTTTTTTTAATTAACAATCTGAATGACCTTTTAGATTTCCGGGTGCAAAACATGGACTTGTCATTGGTTAACCAAGAGGGCCTCTTCTTATCTGCAACTTCTCTGAAAACGTTGAATAGAACTCAATGACGCTTTCACAGGATACGAATACTATTGTATAAACTCTATTTAGGGGAGCGCGGTTTATCAACAAGACGCTATGATCACAGTTTTTTTTTCTAGTTTCACTGGCGTTTTTGAACGCTCTTATTTCTATGTCTTATTATTGTTGGTCGTTGATATTTTTTCCACTGAAAATCGAACTATGGATCTATTTCATATCTTCATTTTTACTATGTAAATGTATGTTAACCTTTTTACAAAAAGTAAACAGTACACATTTTCAAACTTCGAATGTCAGTATTTTATTTCAATATCTTAAATCGCTTTCAATTTCAACACCAAAGAACTTCGTTCGCTTAAAATCAATATTGTAATAAAAAAAACTGAAACAGAAATGAAAATACAAAAATCACGTACAACTAAATGACCCTATCATCACACTTTGGTTTGTTTGTTTGTTTGTTGGGGTTGAACGTCCGAGCACCAATATTTCAGCTATATTCAGACGATGAACATGAAATTGATGATAATATGAACATGAAATGATGATGAAATGAAAAAGGAATGGGACACAAGGACAATGGGGTCGACAAATTTTGATTGCCACTGGAAATAGGGAGAGGTGGGTAGGGTCGGGTAATTTAGCCTCCTGCGGCGGAGCCCTATGGTTCCTACTCCGGGAGAATACCACAGTAGGGTTCTTTAACGTGCGAGGAACGTGGCATCTTTCCCAACACGGTGCACCACTATGGTTTGCGGTCAGGTTTTCCGTATTATAGCCTGACAACCCCAGCATATAACATGCCAGGGATACCCCATTCCACCACCTGGGGCACACATCCCAGTTGCTCAGTGGGCAGAGCGCCCTAGCCCCCGGCTAGGGTTCTGAGCACTATTTAGTCGCCTTTTACGACAAGCTTAGCGCTGCTGCAGGCCTATTCTTTTAACACCCGGACCTGCACGGGGCATCACACTTTGGTATTAAAGTTTAATGAGCATATCTTGGGATTTCATCGTAATGACTGACCTAAATTTTACCTTGGAAACACATAAATGTTGGACGTTTTAAAAAATATAAATTTCAAATTGACACGATCTATGTTAAATAAGTTCATCGTAATGACTGACCTAAATTTTACCTTGGAAACACATAAATGTTGGACGTTTTAAAAAATATAAATTTCAAATTGACACGATCTATGTTAAATATAACCGGTAAAGGGGATTTAAAATGAGAAAATTAAGTCCAGAAAAGTAAGTGTATAAGACGTATGTCATGGTATATTAAAACAAAATTGAAAGAAATCTTGCTGTTTAAAAACCATATGCTAAGTACAATACGTTTGTCGAATTAAATTTTTTGGCTATAAATCATAAAACGAAATAAGATTTCGGGATATATGTAAATTAAAGTGGTAGAATTCCAAGGAGGGATCCGAGTGAAAGTCAGAATCCCGTTTGAATATAATTTATGTGAAAACAGCTGAAAAAAATCCACTTCTGGAAGGACTTAGTCTTTTAACCCGAAAAAAACACCCCAAAGATGGAAAGTTTTCATCTAAAGTAAGAATACCTCGAATTTGTTCTTGAAAAAAAAAATGTAAAAGTCAAAATGTTAAAAATATATCCCTCAAAACATAAGACAAAATACGGGATCAAAACATATCACGCAGTTGAAATTTCGATAAGAGATTAGAGTGGAGTGAAAACGTTAACAGGCGCGTAGTTGAGGCCAAATTGAAAGGAAGACAAAATTACGGCAGGGGGTCTGCCCCCCACCCCCATACCCCACCCCCCCTTTCCCCCCGAAGCTCCGCGGAGATAGCATTTTAGAGCATAATTAAAGTG
The DNA here is from genome assembly GCA_037379345.1 of Perna viridis. Lineage (NCBI taxonomy): Eukaryota > Metazoa > Mollusca > Bivalvia > Mytilida > Mytilidae > Perna > Perna viridis. The sequence goes on from CM074520.1 coordinate 6,172,972, forward strand.
CAGGCAAAAGCTTTTTTGCCTAACGGCAGCTACGCGCCTGGTTAATTAACAGGTAGGCGGAAGAATCTGTCCGGAATGTCTGACAGAGTTATTGTACTTTATTTCTATTGATATCTAACCAAATTGCTAAGAATGCTCATAATTTGAAAGGGTTTTAGGGGATAACAAAAAACCTCACATTTAACTACAATTTTTCGTTATTGATAATTAGTGTCTACCTATATTCTAGAAAATATTTATTCAATATCTAAATATGATGACATTTTTTTTTAAATTTGAACGCAATAAATAAATATGGATTTCTGCATAAGTGAATAGCAGAAAGTTTTTGTAACTCGTATTACTAAGAGTGGCCATTTAAGCTTTTAATTTTGAAGAAATATTATTAATTGGTCTTGTTTTGTTTTGTGTATTTCTTGTTTTTGTTTGTTTTGTTTTTGTTTTGCTTTGTTTTTGTTTTTGTTTTGTCTTTTTTTATTGTTTTGCTTTTTAATTTTTGTTAGAGGGGTTCCAATACTACAGTCTGGGTGTACCTTGTACATGCGTATTGTATTATAGTATTTCTGAAATATTATCTAATAGAATGCGTCATTATTTTATGCAACAGAAGCTGAATATATTGGGCTTATTGTTAAAAGGGAAAAAGGAGGGGGGGTAATGCGTCTATTTACTTTTATAATTGTAGATTGATTACACAGGTTTGTCGTAATGTCAAATTAATTTCGATTTCTTCAATTCATGTTTCATTTAACAACTTCTTTTAAAATTATTGTACGTAAAATACAATGTTATGTACTTATAATGACACTCTTTAAACCTTGTAAAAAACAACTTAACGCATCATGTACATGTACTTTAACACTTTATTTATTATCTTTTATAGATCTTCCTGATTATTTTTGCTATATTACCGCAGGTGTGAAAATAATTTTAAAAAAGAGAGATCAGCTATATATGCCATTTATAGATTGGGAATCCCGAAGCCTTTTCAACTTCGCTTGACTTGTTCTTAAATCCCATTATTTACATTTGGTTATTTGTGGTTTTACTTGTTGTAATGGAAGGCACTGTAAAAGGACATTGCCTTATATACCATGTCACATGCAAGATACAACTGTATCCAAGTTTTTTTTTTTACATACAATATCATGTTTTGTGTTCTTAAAATTATCTATTTAAAAACCCATTTTCTTATTTTTACATAAAATACAAGAAATGCCATTCTGATATTATTGTGGCACGGTGATGCTTATTTCAATGCAAGTAAGGAATACATGTAGAGCAATCCATCAAACTGATATCAGTAATATTTCATCTAAGCAACAAAAATATTTCAGTTTTTCAATATTTTCTGGCAAACGTATAAACCCACCAAGCCAGTGTTCTACCCCACAAAGCCGGTGTTCTACCACTCCAAGCCTGTGTTCTATCCCACCAAGCCGGTGTTCTATCCCACCAAGCCGATGGTCTATCCCGCGAAGTGATTTTTTTTAAATCATTGTACGTAAAATACAATGTTATTTAGTTATAAGAACACACGTTAAACCTCATCAAAATAAACTTAGCGCATCATATACTTTAATAACGCTTTATTTATTAACATTACATTTTATAGATCTTTCTGATTATTTTTGTTATATTACCGCAGGTGTAAAAATATTTTTAAAAAAAGAGAGAGATTAGGAACCATTTTTAGTTACTTTTTATTGGTCTCGTTAGACTCGAGAAAGCTTTGGTAAAGTCACTTCCATTTCATATGTTACGCTTACCCTACCGGTGCACCTGGTCCATGCTCCCAGTTTTTAGTGGAGTCCAAATTGCTCATGATTTTAGTTACTTTATGTTCTTTGTTGTGTGTGTCTGTTTTCCATGTCTGATCTTTGTCCCTGGATAACATTCTTTTGATTATCGCTATAACCTTGTTTCCCTTGATTACTCTTTGATTACCTCTATAACCTTGGTTCCCTTGATTACTCTTTGATTACCGCTATAACCTTGGTTCCCTTGGTTACACTTTAGAACTGCGACGAACTATTATATCAAGAGTGTAGTCATTCTTGGAGACTTCATTTCACGGATTGAACAGAACTTCGTTAAGCATAATTGAATGTCTTTGTTGCTAGTTATATCAAAAGAGGAATAATGAGCTTCACGGAGCGCGACATGATACGATCGCAGCATGTTAAACGCTGTTCACTTGGGGCAAGTGTGGACACAATATCAGGTTTTGATCAACTAATTAAGCATAGGGACTTGCATTAAGTACACGACAACTGGTATTTACATTAAATAAACAACAACTGGTCAATATTGCACGTAATTTTGAAATTTAATGAAAGATGAAAAAGACCTTTCTCATTGATCGATCCTTATAACTGAAAAAAAACTGTAAGAGATATCTGATATCCGACTGAAAAAACAGGGGCATGTATTTTTATGAAGAATCATATAAACAAATCAAAATTGGACCAAAAATAAAAGATTACATTTTTGGAACGTGCTCTTTGAACTCCCTTTACTCAAAAACCGTGAAGACGGGCATTTTTATAAGGAGTCTAATAAAAAAATTGATAAGATTTACACAAGTTATCGTAAATAAACAATAATACGTTAAATAGAAGTGTTACCAAAGTACGTATGCGAAAAAGAGGCACCCTACGTTTTCAATTTCTTGTTGAAGAACACTGGTTCAATAGAGAATTCTGACTTATTTGGTGTACGTCATCGTTTTAGCAGTAGCATTCACTGCTTCGAAATCAAAAAACGGAAAAATATCTTGTCAAAAAAAGTTTATTCATGTCAAATATCGTCTTGTTCCATTAACTTTATACAGGTACGCATGATTTTATATCGCAGTCATCAGAATAATATACAAGTTTACATGTACATGCATAAAAGTCGGTAAAAATGACGCGTTTCACGCTTTTTTTAGGTCACCAGGCAATTTATCAAAAATCTCTTAAACTGCTTGACCAACAGGATGTAAACTTCGCATGATTGTTCCTAAGAGTATTGTGCACAAAATGACAGTTGGAATTTATGATCCGTGAGAAAAAAAACATGGCCACCGTTACTAAAAATAGAACATAGGAGTCTGAAGGCATTTTTTTTTGCAAATAACTCAAAACCGTTGCTTTTTGGCAAAACTCTGGCAGAAGGTAATATATTTCAGCATCATGAGACGGACCTATGCCAAAATTTTCAAAACGATTCGTCTACTGATGTAGGAGTTACGGCTTCTGAAACAATTCTGAAAATTTTTTTCACATGTTCAACTTTGAAAATCTTCTACTCTAAAACCATTTAAGATCACTTAATGAAAATAAGCATACTGGTTATTTAGTGTGTAGTGCTCGAAATGAGTGATATTTAATCCGTGAATAGATATGGATGCCTATACTAATAACGGAACACATTTTTTCAAATAATTCAAAAACTGTTGCCTTTAGCAAAATTCTGGTTTAGGTCCTAAAAATGCTATTAAAAGCATTTCCTGCATTTGATAATTCAGTTGATTTTAACTCCTCAAGTTTTTTTTCTAATAAGCAATGGTTTACCAGGTGAGCGATTCCGGCTGTCTTGAGCCTCTATTATAATTATTTTAATTTACAGGATAGTACCAATGCCGACTAAGCTTTCTTTATATTCAGGGTAGAATGCTGTCAAAAATAGAATACCAAAAGCAATTAGAGAGAGGCACAATTATCATGTTTTATATGACAACGACAAATATCATTAAGTACATAGATGTATAATTCAAACACGTGACGATATTTGAATAGTTTAAGTAGTCTGTATAAGACTTGGTACATGTCAGTACAGAAAAACAAATTTTCAATTTCAATTTTCATTATTATCTCAATTTTACCAAACTGTTAAGTAGTTCATATGGTTAAATTATGTTCAAGGTCGCTGCGTATAGTATAAAAGGCCTTACCTTAAGTGATACCCAGACTGTTAAACAGCAGTGATGGTGCCTCGGAAAATGCAGTACGTGCCAATATGTATCATATATTTGTTGTTTTTTGCGACACGTGTCGTTACGTCTGTGTCATCTATGCCTGAAACATTTGAGGAGCAACGTGCAATAAAGAGCTGCGATTACTTCAAAGAGTAAGTATGATTTTTTTAAAATCAGGTTTTTTGTTCTTTTGTACGACCACTTTCGACCGCAAAAGATGTTCTTCTGTGGTAGAGTAAGTCACGTGATCGCATCTCGTGTTATTATGTTATTGTGTAAAATAGAAAATTAAAAATAAAAAGAACCAAATTTTACTACGTCGTTTTTCTTTATTTTTTAAAGATAATACATGGTTTTCTTAATTATTTTTTAAGAATGTTAATGAAAAATATTGTTTTCAAAAGAAAGCTCATCTTTTGTCATATTTCACTTCTAAAGATTCTAAGAACGAGTATAGTAATTTTTTGTTTGTTTTGTTTTTTGTTTTGTTTTTGTTTTTGTTTTGTTGTTTTTTGTTGTTTTTTTTGTTTGTTTGAGTTTTTGTTTGTTTTTATCTATTTTTTCGTTTTGTTGTTGTTGTTTTGTTGTTATTGTTTTTTGTTTGGTTTAATAAAGTAAGTGAAATTGAGGTAATCAAGGAAACCAAGATTCTAACGGAATCAAAAGAGTGCAATCCAGGAGCAAAGGCCAGACACACACAACAAAGAACACAAAGTAACCAATTAAGACATACAAAGATACTGAAGTAAATTAGCAACTCGGACTCCGATAAAAACTGGGAGCATGGACCAGGTGCACCGGTAGGGTGAGTGTCCTCTGCTTTTCTAGAAACACCCGTCGAGCTGCTCATTAAAAGTAAAGTCCATAGTTAAGAGGAAAGGAAATCTATGACCCGTTTAACAAAATCAGTTTTCATGGCGTAAGAAGGATACAACGTAACGATCCACGAGTTCATGATGACTTGAATCGTGTATCAACATAAACCTGTTCCAGAAGCCTTATTGTAAGAAGTCAAGCGCGGTACACAAAGTCTGCGTAGTTACAACAAGCTCTGGAATAACATAGCGTTTGTCGTATAGTTTGGGCAATAGTTTTCCTTTTCCTTTACCATCGATCTCTAAGTGTACGAGGCCGACTTTACAGTGTCTGTAGTATCCTTTAGCTCAAGTTCTTTGGGGTAGGTGCGATGTTTAAAATCCCGCAAACTAGGATTGTTTAACGATGATACGTCATTTGAGAGGCAACTGAGATTAAAAGATCTAGTTAAACGATGTTCCTTGTTATGGATTAGATCAGCTATGAAGTCAACCTCATAAGAGTGAAAGAATAGGTCAGCAAGTAGCGAAGTACAATGCGTTTCCATTGCAATACCAGCTTTGAAATTCAATGTTGAAAAACGCGTTCACTACACTGGATAAATATGTTGTCGATAAAAAAAACTCCGGCATTTTGCAAATCTCTTCTTCGGTATATTTGGAAGATGATTTGGAATCGTTTTTTTACAAAGTATAAGAAATATCTACCAAGAAATACTTATTTGTATCTAGATGCACAGTCTTTTTTAGAGTAACAACGATGTATTATGTTTTTGAATGGGGATTTTAACCATGAGAAATGATATATATGAATTAGTTTTAAGATGCACACCAGAAAGTCAATATAGGTTTTTTTTCTTTTTTACAGACAAGCCCATGCAAATCTTGAACTTGAAGGCAACCTTAGGTGTATAACGACGACGGAAAGCGACACGAAGTTGGATAAAAGTCATCTGACGATCGGGGGTTCAAAAGTGTACACGACATACAAAGGACTAACGGATTATGAGACAAAGTTTTGTTATTCTCTTTCTGTGGATGATCTGAAAGTTCTTGACATAAAATTTTCAAAGTAAGTTTATGACAGTGAAGGTTTAAATAGATTATAAAGTTCAATAACATGTAACAGATTCAAAGAATTATATTTTGATAAGATTATTTTTATAAAAATGTAATTTACTTTGGATAAATTTAAACCAACTTAGTCCGACTAAAGTATTTGTAAAACCTGTCTCACAATTTTATCTTATTTCTATCCATTGTGTAAAAAAACAAATTCTAGCATGATTTTGTTGGTCGGAATTCACAGTTAAAAAAGCCACTTCAAATTCATATTGAAGAAATGTTAAGAAAATGCATATGGCGGGCTATGTAAAAAAATCGCTTTAATGTGTTGTTGCGTAGGATGACCATGTATCTCATACATGTATGTAATGGATGCTTCAGTACAAATGTATTATGCATGGATAATTTGTTCTTTCAGTGATGATCCTACAAAGGTCGCAAGATACGAGTTCACTTCCTGTCGAGCGGGAGGCTTTTGGACGAATGGCATCATATTTTGCGAACCTGAAGAATGTAAAGACTTCATCAATAGACCTGCAGATATAGACTATTTCCACGAGAAACTTGACATCACCATTAATATGGATGACGTAAATTCGTTTCCAGATGACACATTGTTCATCAAGTTTATGGGCTCGCCTGATGATCGGCTTGTCTATGATATCCAAGCTAATACAACAAACTATTATACGACACAGGAGTTCTTAGACCTTTGTAAAAGCGAAGGTGGTTGTTTTAAAGGACGATTTGGTGCTAACGACAACCTCCTGTATTCATACGGTGGTCGTCCTCCTATGGCAATGAAGAAAATGGGTGACAAGGTCATCCTTGGACTCCGATACGATCCAAGACCATTCGTTTTCCCCGAAAAATTAGCACCTAGGCGATGTCGTTATGAAGAAGGAAAAAGTTCAGATATATGCGATTCCCCTTCCGGTGTTCAAGCGTGGCAGATATTGTGGGAAAGCCAACTCCCTTATGCTCACGAGTGGCTTGAGCTTAAATTTGACATTTACTGGTCTCATACCAACGATTGCAAGATAAAAGTTTACAATGGTAACAACATACTTGTCGATTTTGTAGGGCCTTGTGGACGGTATTCCGACATGAAACTCGGAAACTATCCTTTTCCAAAAATCGGGATAATGACCGGGAGTGGTGTTGGTGATCACCAGATGAGATTCCGGAACATACACTTCGAACAAAATTTAGAGCGACTTTAGACACTTGACAGACATTTGTTATATGTATAACGTCTTATACTGTTACTTGTGTATTACTTATTCTGAATGCCCTTTTACAATAAATAAAATTATTTTAATTTCTGACCTTTTTGATATTATTTGTATGTAAATAATATCTAAAAAGGATGAGGGTACATAAGGCGCTGTAGCGCCTACTAGAAGAAATGAAATTATCTCCCTTTAATAAACTCAAAATTGTTCCATTTTTTTTTAAATTAAAACTATATATTTCATCTTCGTTTTTATCAAAATCAAAGAGAAAATTTCTTTTGTTTGTAAAAGAAATAAGCAAAGTTATATGCGCATTGGTGCAGTCGCGCACTTAGCCCTGTAATTTCTACGTTTTTTAAAGCTTTAGGCAATTAATTATTTTTGTCTCCCCTTCCGTAAAATATCGTTTTACTTGAATCAAACTTGTATAAAATTAAAAAAAAAATAAAATCATCGAGTCTCAGAGTATTTTCCGCTGAAAACAGAATCAACATAGATGGGGCAAATATACAAATCATATGTTACCGTTTCTTCCTCAACAGTTACTACATAATAACACTGCATGAGTAGCTTTATATATCTTCATCACCAGTTAAAAGTCACTAATGATTATCGTGGTTAACTACAGACAGACAGACAGACAAACAGACAGATCCCTGAGCAATGTGTTAAAAGTTTTCCGAGTACAATAGCTGAAAAATAATAAGCACGTACATGCACAAATCATTGTTGATAAACTTATCAATACTGTTAATTAAATCAAAAATTTATATAATATTTGCGAAGTTTTAAAATATATAAACGAGAAAAATATAAATGAAGCATGTTTTATTAGAATTTATGATTACGAATAATTATATATAGTAAATTATTGTTGGAAACTTATACATATGTATTCGGCTGGAGCCTCCCAACATCATCCTCCCAAGTCAGGGTTTTGAGTCCACCCTCGCTCCCTCAAACCCCTGACATCACTCATTCATATTTAGCGGGTATCGTCCAGCCAATTTCGATTGGTTGCTTCCCTGGCTGAGAAGCACCAATGAAAATCGATTTAACATAAAAATGTCTGTGGAAGGTAAACAATAATACGAGGTAATGGACGATCCAATATAGTGACTGAAAGTTGTATGATGTCACAAATGATGCAGTATGAGCAAAAATGATAACTGTAGTTTCTGTTTAGGGTCTTTACTGAAAAAAATGACGTTATGTGTAGCCACTTTGCAAGTTATATCGAAGAGTTTCTATTACGAGTGATTTGATTGGATTTTGGATCCGGGTTAAATTTAAGTAACTCACTACATGGCGCTGGACGATACCCGCTAAATATGAATGAGTGATGTCAGGGGTTTGAGGGAGCGAGAGTGGACTCAAAACCCTGACTTGGGAGGATGCCCAACATTTGATCATACATTCCGTAATCTTCAACGGTCTTGTCAGTGTCCCGGTGGGAGCTTAAATCCTGCCGCTTTCGAAATTTTCGCTATTCATCTGTCAAAATATTGGGGATGAAACTGGGAAGTTAAGAAGGCAATGAGTGACACACTTCAGTTTTGGATAAGAATAACAGGGGTCTCGTTTTGTAAGGTTTCCGAAGATTAACATCAATGCAAACTGTATCTCCGCTAAAATGCATGAAATCTTGGTATATCTTAAATTAAGGTTCAAAAACTAATTTCAATAAATGTCACTTGGATATTCATACCACTAAACCTCAGATGGTTCACGGTCAGACCATGCTTATTTAACCTGTCAACCTACATGTATAAGGCATTGTCGCACCCCCATTAAATCCACCACCCGCCACGCGCCTGTTTTTGTTCTGTTTTCTTTTGTTTTTGTTTTTTTTTAATATTTTCAAGAAGCAGATAACATTTTGGAAACATGGATTAAATACAAACGTAACACAGGATGCAGTTGACTAAAATAAAAGACAACTTCGTTCACATAAAATATAGACGCTAAAATTTGCATTTAATATTCGAAAAACAGACAAAAAGCGGAACTGCAGACAACAATTAGCACGACAGGACTGCTTGGCACAAACATTATATAAGACCTGTTATAACAAATACTAAAACTACATGTAGGCTATTAAGCACAGATATTTACACATGGACGTGAAAAATTTACATGTACATCCATGCTCCTCTTGAGCGGAGCATCAAAGTAATTCCTCAGCTAACAGCTTTGATATAAAAACGGGTATCTACATGTTTTTGGCGTATGTGTCAGTGCACAGTAAATACGAAAGAAATGTTTATATACAAGAAACTTAAGCAACAGGATACACAGAAAGTTGCGTAAAATTGACCAGCATTTTGCATATATTAAATTTGCAATATTGAATACATGTACATGTAGGGACATGTTTGATATATGCACATTGTAAATGTATATGTATTGAAGACTTTTCCCAAATAAAGGAAGCAGTGTTGAAAGAACTTTGTTATATAGAACTCTACTTAACCATCGCAATAGATAAATACCCAGACCTTGATTTTTTTACAGGCAAACAAAGCAAACGGCTTTTAATTTTTCTACTTTCAAAAAAATAAAAACAGAAACGAGTAAAAAACTTTATTCGCGCTTGATATTATAACAGTGTTTCCAACTTTGCTTGATCGCATATGGAAATAAAATGCGTTGCAGCATTTATTACAAAGAAAATTATCTTTAGACAGCGTGCTGCAGGTTTCTATACAATAATGCTTATACGAGCTTATTTAAAGTCTCTTATCCATGCAAAGTAAAATCACAATGTAGAACAATCTTTTATCGATGAGATTTATACGGATATTAGAGCAAAAAATATTGAAAACTATTGGATTCCAATAGTAAATCCATAGAGAAAATCCCACGTAAATGACAGTAACGCGTTTCAAAGTATATAAGTGCATTCACGTACATGCATGCATGTTTATAGCAGTGGCTATAACACAATCGACGTCTGAACAAAGATTATTTCAGACTTTTTTTGTTCTTTGGCATAAAGGTGAGATAAAAGCTCTTTAATTAATATATCTACTCCACTTGTACAGCGTACTTAGGATTTCAGTGTATATTACACGAGTGGCCAGGTACTTAATCATGTGACAGTTAGCTAGGTCACATGATACATGTACAGGTAAAGTACGATTTAGTCATTTGTGAAAGGATTTTAAGCATGATTTTAGAAATGCACATAGACATCCAGCGTTAACCAAAAAATCCTTTTTCCTGTAGAAAGATTTTATAAATGCACACTTTCATTTTCAATCTTTTTTGGGTTAACGCTGGGTCTCTCTATAGAATAGGTGGCAAAAGACGGACAAAAATGCTATTTTATTGACAAAATAGCCTTCCAGGCGGTTTTTGTGCATTCGTTTCTGTATTGTTACTCTTTAAATCACAAACTGAATGCATAAAATTGAAAATTTACAATATGTATTACAATATTATTTAGTTTTCTTCCGAATTGATTATAATTTTTTTACCAATTATTTCTATTGTGCTATCCTCTTTTGGTCTCTCTACCAAGGACGATGATTGTGATTTACCGTCTATGTACTGGATTTCTAAACTCCACGTTAATCCATACAAACAACGTTTCATAGCTGGATCTGCAAAATGTACCAACAAACCTCTTTCAAAACTTTTAACATCTATACTCACAACTGTCAAAGACGGTCTACAGTCCTACCACAACACTTGTTACTCCCGTAGTGGTATTAATTTAATGTGGATCCTGAAAAATTCGAAAGATCTTTTGGTGACAATCAGTTCAAGACTATTATCTGAATATAATAGTATTAAAAACCTATGATTTTTCAACACTATATACTTCTATTCCCCATACTCAGTTAAAATCCCGACTTAAAACACTATACGTCGTTGTTTTTCCAAAAAAGATGGTACACCTAGATACAAATATATAGTTCTTCGTAGAGATTCCTCATACTTTGTAAGAAATAATTCCAAATCATCTTCCAAATATACAGAGGAAGATGTTTACAAAATTCTGGAATTTTAAATCGACAACATATTTGTCCAGTGTGGTGGAAGTGTTTTTCAACAAACGGTCGGCATTCTAATGGGAACAAATTGTGCTCCTTTACTTGCTGACCTGATCAGAAAGAAAGAATATCGTATGGTTAGATCCTTTAATCTCAATTTCCGCTATTTAGATGACGTATTATCTTTAAACAATCCTAATTTCGGGGATATGATACATCGCATCTACCCAAAAGAACTTGAGATAAAGGATACTACAGACACTGTGAAGTCAGCCTCATATCTTGACCTACACTTCAAAATCGATGGTAAAGGAAAACTATTGACCAAACTTTACGACAAACGTGATGACTTTTCATTCAGAATTGTCAACTTTCCTTTCATCTGTGGCAACATCCCTTCTGCACCTGCGTATGGAGTGTTCATATCACAACTCATACGTTATGCCAGAGTTTGCCGAAACTACGCAGACTTTTTGTATCGCGCTAGAACTCTAACAAATAGGCTTCTGGAACAGGGTTATGTTGCTACAAGATTGAAGACATCACTACAGAAGTTTTATGGTCGTCATCACGAACTCGTGGATCGTTATGGTGTATCTATTTGCACCAGTTTTCTTTTCCTCGTTTGTCTACCCCGGACTTGACTTTTTATGAGCAACTCGGCGAGTGTTTCTAGAAAAGCAGAGGACGCTCCCAGTTTTTAGTGGAGTCCGAGTTGCTCATTTGCTTTTGTTACTTTGTATGTATGATTTTATTTACTTTATGTTCGTTGTTGTGTATGTACATTTGCTTTTGTTACTTTGTATGTATGATTTTATTTACTTTATGTTCGTTGTTGTGTATGTCTGCTTTCCATGTCTGGTCTTTGTTCCTGGATTACATTCTTTTGATTACCGGTATAACCTTGGTTCCCTTGATTACTCTTTCAATGGGCAGAACAAGGCCTTATGGACCCTCATCCTTTATAAATAAATGAACAACTATCAAATAAATGTGTCGGATTTGAGCAAGAACATGAGAAGACTTTTTTAAAACTTCAAGTAAATGTACAGGAAAAACAAAGAACACCCAAAACAAAACGATGAAGCTTAAAGTTGGCTAAACAATGACAAAATAAAACAAAGAATACTTTAAAAAGCTGTAGTATTAAAGAACAGTGGGTCTACAATACAATATAATTGCAAAGTCACTTTTAAGCAATATACATGAAGGAATGATCTGTCTTTTAATTGAAGCTTGACAAGAAAATTTCAAGTAAAACAAAGTATTGGTCATATTATTTAATTATTTAATAATTTTAAAAACAATTAAGCTCGGTAAAATGGCTTACGCAAAACCATGTACGCCTCCCCTAAAATTGGGGCACAATTTTTTGGCATAAAAGAGTGTCTTGCCTCGCTTCACTCGGCTAATAGTGATTTATTTAAATGTTATATTGAGTATATTATCATTAATTGTTACTTTTAATTATGTTGGCGATAAAAACAAATAATTCAATTTGATTGTTTATTTCTCATCTGAGAAAGATAAATAGGTTATTTTCCTTGGTGCTGTGACGTCATTAACGTCGATCGGTCGCAGTACGCCATTTAAATCATTCCAAACTAATAAAGCTTCGTTGAAAGGACAAATCCTAATTTTTACTTTAATCGATTAGAAATTAAATCATAATAATTGATATTATTTTTATTACCAAGTTATGCCCGCATTACTTGATTATGCTTGTGCTCGCATTACGCTTGTTCATGAACTGCCGCGAGGTTGGTTATTTCGCATAACCTAGTCAAAAATATAAAAAAAAGAAGTTGATTTCATATATAAACATATTATTATATTTCAACTATTAAAGCAAGAAGAAATAGCGATACTGAATGTGTTTAAGATGAGAAGTTCTTGGACAAAACAACATCTAGAACACCGAAATAGTATAACATAAAAAAAAATTATAACAAAAAACATACATAAAAACAAATAGCACCAACCCTATCAAAACCAAAAATGAAATCAATTACTATCACAATACTCCCGCGGTGTTGCTTGTCATATGTGCGTGAATGGGAATTATATTCATTTTATGAGAATAGAAGATCATATTGGCAATTAACAATTCATGACAGCTAAGCAGGTCTAAGGTCAAAGTGAAGAAAGGTAGGACTTTAAAAAAAGTGGTTTTGATTGGTTGGCATTCTATCCCCTTACTTGTTTTTTTCCTGTGATCGTTAACATCTATTTAGAAGACCAGCAAGCGTCATGGCCGTAATTTCTAGAAAAGTATATACACTACGTCGATATACAAAACCTCTAAACGACGGCGCTGATTGAAAATTACTACGAAGGAAAGGAAATGCTTGAAGCATCAAAAGTAATTTAAAAGTAGTAACGAAATTACCGAACTGATAGCTATAGACTTTAGGCAATAGTCAAAAGGAAAGTCTATATTACAACAACAAACACTGGAAAAATGGGAAAAAAAACGAATTAGTCTTGACTTGGTTCATGGATTTCTGACGGGAATGGTGGGTTATAAATACGATGCATTCAAGATTAAATAAGAAGACAAAAATGCATTTTTTTATACTTAATATGGTAAGGAGTATGGACACACGCTACTCACTACCGAGAATATCAAAGACGCTTATTGTCTATGCACTCTACACGGAATAAGAGTGTGACAAGTGACCGACACATACTGCTACAATTACAAAGTTGGGTATTTACTGTACACATGTGTTCCAATGCTGTGTTATCAGAGAGTTTTAAAAAATGTATTATTATCAATGGACCGCTTTGAATCAAAGACTTAGAATTCAATAAATAAACCGGATAAAAATAGTTGCATAATACATAAGTACATAACATATTACAAGAAAGACAACTCAGATTTGAGAAAAGACAAAAAAAGTTGAATCAATAAAGAGATTGAGTAAACAGTTGAAAGACTCTGAGAAAATGTGTTTTTAGACACGAAATTTAGATTGTATATGAAAACAAACCACTGCTCTCTATGTGAAATTTTAAGGACAATATTTTTGACTGTATTTACAAAATGTAACAGTGCGGTCAGGTGTTTTAGTACATTTGTACTACATTAACTATACATCTTTTTTAAAGCATTTCGTTTTTTTGCAGTCCAACACTCGAGACAACTGGAGGGTTATTACTTAAAGCTAGAGACTGTAAATGTTATATGACAATGTCCTTACAATGTTTTATTTTTCGTTACAGATCGTGGTCATTGTTCATAATTGTTCTTAGTTATGTCCACGGAGGCCAAAGATTCAAGACAGCGATACCCACCAACTAAAATGCCAGCCGTATAATGTCCAGTGCCAGACTGTGATCACGTTACTGACGATCTTGATGCAGTAATCGTCGCTGCACTCATAAACGCTTAACTGCACTAGTACTACACATGCTTCTGGATTAGTCACCCCTGCAAAAGTTAACAAAGTCAAAAGACCTGTCATTTTCACAGCAAGAACAAGCGTGGAATGGGCGTATTTCGAGTCTCTATGGTCCGACTACATGGAAGTAACAAAAGTAGTCGGCCGTGACAGAGTTGTACAATTGTTAGAATGGTGCGATCAGCAACTTCGCAAAGACTTAACACGATCTGCATGTGACAGCCTTACCAACAGGACTAAACAAGAAGTGATGGCAGCAATTAAGAAACTAGCTGCCCGAGAAGAAAACATTATGGTAGCAAGGGTCAATCTACATACATGCGTCAAAATCGTGATGAACCAATGTAACAATCATGTGAATTATACTGATACTATAGTAAGAGATGTCTTCGTTGGAGGTATACCAGACGCGGGAATACAGCTTGATCTTCTTGGTGATAAAAATCAGGACATGACGCTTGAGTAAGTTTCACAATTTGTCAAAGCCAAAGAGTCCGTGTCTAGGTTATTTGACTCGCATGACGTTCACGCAGCCAGTAGTTCGTATAGAAAGGCAAAACAGACAGCCGTAAAAGACCGAAATCTGCACTAATTGTAGAAAAAGGGACACGGTAAAAGTGCATCAGCTCGTGTTAGAAAGACAGAGTGTTCTGCATACGGTCATAGATGCACGCACTGCAACTGGGAACGCCACTACGAAATTGTCCGCCGGAGCAAGGACAAACCCAAAACAGGAACGCCCGGCGATCACAATACAAATGAGTATGAACATGCTGTGTTCAACACTTTGTGTAGCGTATCAACCTCATTACGATCACATCAACACAATGAAAGGGCTCTGCCTCTTTGACAATCTGAAAGATACATGGATACATAAATCATCAAAACCCCAACCTACATTGATTTAACAATCAGAGCATTTTCGGGGGCCTATGAAGCCTTTGGATTCTGTCTTACCACCAAGACATTCACCGTTCGTATATCCACCGTGGCAGGGTGACAGGATAGTGCTTAGACATTATTGATTAAATTGTTATTCTTGAGAAAGGGAGCAATGTGTAATGACTTTAAGAATTACTATTGTTCATGTTAACTATAAATTGAATTATATGCATGTACAGGTATAAAACAACCAAAAAGGCTTACGGGTATAAAACAACCAAAATGGGGAAGTAAAACAACATGTTATGAAAAACAACAAGTAACAAGTAATAAGCAAGTTAAAACAAATACCTGGAGGACAAAAATACTTGTAAACAAATAAGAAATGGGCGGGTAAACTGGACACATAGAATGTTTATGTCCAGATTCATATTGATTGATGGATGTGTCTTATATAATTGAATAGTATATATATTTTAACATGTTGTATATTCAGAGAGCTCGCTTTTATTTTTGTAATAAACGTTACAGTCAGTGTTACAATTATTAATCCGTGCCAGACTCTACCACAGTAGCCACGGGTGCCAGAATCAGAGTCATTCACCGACTGATTTCTGTAACAATCAAAATACACACACAAAATAACAAGGATATTAAGATCCTCGGTGCCGTCATTCTCCGGATGTCGGAAAAAGACGAACAAGGACAGATCGTCAAGACTAGACAAATGACTTGTATAATCGTCAATTTAGACAAACTTTTTATAATCAGAAAAGCTGGCGTTGACCTTGGCATGATTTCTGAAAGATTTCCGACTGTTGGTGATATCATCGAAACACAACCGGATATACTAACAAAAGCTACAGCAAATAACACCAATACGATTAGAAGTATTAGTGGTCTCGTAACTATTGGTGCCTGCCCCAAACGTCAGTTACCGCCTTCGCCACCCACAAAGTTACTTTACATCGTATCTGAATCAAATCGCTGGAAATTGAGAAAGTTCCTCCTGGAATACTACACATCAAACACATTCAATGCTTGTGACCACCAGCCATTACCATTAATGAATGGACCTTCAATGCGATTGATGGTCAATACCCTACATTGCAAGGAAAAGGTTGGGCTGGATCAGGACGTCCGACTTGGTGTTTTACAGTCAATTCCTATCGAGGAAACAGTCACTTGGTGCCATCTGATGGTTGTATGTGCAAAGCAAAATGAAACACCACGTCGTACTGTTGACTTTCAACCTCTGAACGTTCATGATACGAGAGAAACTTACCACACACCTTCGCCATTTCACCAAGCAAGTTTGGCTCCTCTAGGAACAATGAAAGCAGTCTTCGACGCTTTGAATGGATATCACAGTGTATTATTTAAGAGACAGACCGACATCTAACCACTTTAATAACACCTTGGTGTAGATGTCGCTACAAAACGGCCTGCAAGGTGACATCGCTTCAGGTGTCGGTTATACACGGCGATATGACGAGCTTCAGGTGTCGGTTATACACGACGATATGACGAAATAGTTGGCCGAAATACCGAACAAAAGGAAATGTTGATGATGTACTCCTGTGGTCTGATTCATAAGAGGAAAGTTTCTTTCAGGCTGTACAATGGCTCGATTTATGAGGTCGACATGGCTTACTCTCAACATGATAAGTTCGTTTTTGGACAAGACACAGTAGAACCAATTTGTTGTCGAACAGGTGAGAAAATTACACTCGTTGGAAGCAGATTTACGCACTCGGCTGAATCTCTTTTTGAACAAGTTTAGGTTGAGGCTTGGTTGTCGTGGACGTCCTGGACAAGGCTAGATATTATGTTCTTGGGTGTGAGGATCTTGTCTTAAACCTCTTGAGATCTTTGGAGGACATCTCGAATTCATGTCTAAGGAACTTGAAGGAAAAGTCACTCCGACATTGATTCCGTATGATTCATGTCCCAGGTGTCAACATCTTGCCGCGGATAGAGTTTCTCGTCACCAAACTGGAGATTCTGAAAAAGCTATCTGTTCAATTCTTCAATACGATATTGCAATGATATATGACGAAACATCCTGTATGCCCCTGCTCCATCAACAACGATCATCTCAGGCATACGGATAGCCAATTCTTGATCTGAAGATGATATCGACGATAGCATTTGTGCATCAGCTGTCCACTCATTGGACTCATGTAATAGCAGTTACTTGAGACAGAGTTCGTACCGCCACAAGTAGTGATGATATTATGAACGAACTATTTAACCTCATAGAATCTGGAATACCAGAATTTCGTCATGAACTACCAGTGCATCTACGAGAATCTTCCTATTTCGTGAACACCTCACACTATAGATGGAGTTATACTATTCAAAGATCGCATAGTTATTCCTCCTACTCTCCGACAAGAAGTTTTCACAGCATTGCATTCTGCACATCAGGGAATAACCTCCATGATGTTAAGAGCAGAATCCTCTGTCTTTTGGCCAGGTATTACGCCCGCAATAACTTCACTTAGAGCTGGATGTAATCATTGTAATCACTCTTATCCGAGTGCTCTTCCAACACCTATAATATCACCTGACCATCCATTTTAATGTGTTTGTGCCTATTACCTCCAGTACCAAGGGATAGGCTACTTAGTCACTGTGGTCCGATATTCAAACTGGCCTATTAATGAACGATCGTCGAATGGCACAGCAGGCCTTGTATCTTCACTGCGATGTACGTACATTTGTCACTTTTGGAATCCTGAACGAGCTGGAATTCACACCGAATATAACTAGAAAATTCTTGAAAGATTGGGGAGTCCATCATTGCTTATTGTCTATTGCTTTTCCACGCAGCAACTGTCTCGCTGAGGTTGTCATAAAAACTGTTAAACGCCTTATATCCGACAACTTGGGTATAGATGGAGACATTGATACAGATGCATTCCAACGTGCTATGCTTCAATACAGGTACACACCTGATAGGGACACAAAAGTTTTGCTAGCTGTATGTGTTTGGACATCCAATCAGATACTTTATACCGATTCCACTGGGAAAATATAGTCCTCACAATAAGTGGACAGAAACACTCGATGCAAGAGAAGAAGCTCACAGGAACTGCCACATCAAACAAAGAGAATGTTGGTCAGTGCACACCAAGAGACTACCGCCACCATCAACTGGTGATTGTGTTCGCATACAGAATCAAATGGGAAATCATCCTTTCAAATGGGACATAATTGAGGTATGCCAATTTGATCAATACGTTATCAAGGTGTAGGGTTTAATAAGGGTCACACTTCGAAATAAGAAGTTTTTAAGAAAGAACATTCTTGTTAAGATCTTACAAGCACCCCGAACTATTCAGGATGACGGCATTTGGAGTAAGAGAACACATCTCCGACCGAGGTAGCATTCCAACCAGCTTTGGGCGGACCTTTAGTAGTATCTACATCGCTGACACGAAATCAGGAAATCTTCCCAAAAAGATTAGACCCATTGCCTGTACACCAAGAACTGTGACTCCAAGTATTGGACTATCTGGTATTTATCCTCCAGAAAGACGTCATCATGATTTCAGCGATGCCCGCAACGATACATCCGTCCAGAATGACAATATTCCCTCGCCAAAATTAGTAGCCACTCCGTTTATTAATAATGACTCTGAATCGGACCAACCAAAATATATCCCAATGCCAAATGCTGAGCAACGTAAATCGAGTCGTATCAGACGTCCTCCAACCTGGCTTTCTGACTACAATATTGACTGATATTTCCAGTCTTTAGGATACACAAAATGTAAAACTAACACATGAACTAAGTTTAATGTGTTTCATTGTCAGTCTATTTCAGTATTGTGTAGTCTTTCATGTACAAGACATCAGTTTTTCGTGGTCATTGTTTATCAAGACATGTAAATAAATAGACCTTGTTCTTATTTAATAACAATTATCAAGGGAAATAAGATTCGAGCAGAAATTAAACGAGAGAATATAATCCAAGGATAAAGACCAGACATTAAGATTCATTTATAATATTGATATGTCAACATATGAAGAGCTGTTCCTTAAGTCAAATCTTCCACAACTGAAAATCAGACGATAACGTTTTCTTGAAATACAAACTTTAATGATCATTAATGAAAATACACCGGCTTACCTTAATACCTCATTAAACCTAAGAACCCTTAATATTCTTTCAGATATTCTAATAAAGTAGAACAAACAAGGGTAAGAACCACCAGATATGGCTTACATTTTATTTGGTATGCTGTCCCGAAATTATGGAACAATTTTCTACAGGAATTCAGGGAAGGGGGTGTCTTTGGATAATTTTAAAGGGCCAATTAAAAAGTGGGATATAATGTTGGTAGATGCTGTTTTTGCAGATAACACATATTTTTTAGACTCTAGGGTATACCGGATGGATCATACATATCTTTGTTATGTACATGTTTTATTTTAGCCTGTATGAAATGCGTTTTATTTTTAGTTTACTTGTATTTGTATGGCACGCCTTATAGCTTATGTCTAGTTTACTTATGTATGTATGCGTTTTATTTGTTCAAATGTTTCTAGTACATCATGTAGTGTTATGTATGTAATGTCAATTTTCAAAGCTTTAGAGCTTGTGTCACTTGTTTTAATATTATATCTCTACCAAAGATGATGCTTGTGATTTATCGTCCATGTACTGAATCCCTAAACTGCATAAGAATTCATAGAAATAACGTTACATAGCTGGATCTGCAAAATATACCACCAAACCTCTTTCAAAACTTGTCACTTCTATCCTTACAGCTATCAAAGATGGTCTTCAGTCTTACCACAGCACTTGTTACTCCCGTAGCGGTGTTAATGTAATGTGGATCCCGAAAAACTCGAAAGATCAATTCAAGACTATTATCAGAATATGATAGCATTAAAACATATGATATTTCAACACTGTATACTTCTATTCCTTATACTCAATTAAAAATCCCGACTCAAAAACATAATACATTGTTGTTTCCCCCAAAAAGGTAGTACACCTAAACATAATTATATAGTTCTCAGTAGAGATTCCTTTTAGTTTGTGAAAAATAATTCCAAATCATCTTCCAAATACACAGAAGATGTTTTCACAATATATTTGACTTGTGTAGTGGACGCGTTTATCAACAAACGGTCGATATTCCAATGGGAACAAATTGTGCTCCTCAACTTGCCGATCTATTGCTACACTGTTGTGAGACTGACTTCATAGCTGATCTGATCCGAAAGAAAGAACATCGTAAAGCTGGATCCTTTAATCTCAGTTTCCGCTATATAGATGACGTACTATTATTAAACAATCCTAGTTTCGGGGACTTGATTCAACGCATGTCCCAAAAGAACTTGAGATAAACGATTAATTGATTGATCGATTGTTGTGTTTTAACGCACGAGTAGCAATATTTCAGCTATATTCACGCAATAAAAACGAAACGGATGATAAAATGAACATGAAATGATAATGAAACGAAAAATGGGTTGGGACACAATTATAATGGGTCGACAAATTTTGATTGAGACTGGAAATAGGGAGAGGTGAGTAGCGTCGGTCAATTTTGCCGACTTTGGCGGAGCGCTATAGTTCCTACTGCGGGAGAATAAGACAGAAGGTTTCTTTAACGTGCGAGGAACATGGCATTTTTCCCAACAAGGTGCACCACTATAGTTTACGGTCAGGTTTTCCGTATTATTGCCTGACAACCCCAGCATGTAACATGCAAGAGTTACCTCATTCAGTCACCTGGGGTACACAACCCAGTTGCTCTGTGGGCAGAGCGTCCTTTCCCCCGTTCAGGGTTCTGATCACAAGTCTCCTTTTACGACAAGCTTAGAGCTGCTGCAGGCCTATTCTTACGATATCTTGACTTACACTTATAGATCGATGGTAAAGGAAAACTATTGACCAAACTTTACGACAAAGTCAATTCAGAATTGTCAACTTCCTATAGTCTGTGGCAACATTCCTTCAGCACCTGCGTATGGAGTTTTCATATCACATCTCATACGTTATGGGAGAGCTTACCGTAACTACGTAGTCTTTTCGTATCGCGCTAGGACTCGCACAGTTAGGCTTGTGGAACAGAGTTATGTTACAGAAGTTTTGTGGTAGATATCATGAACTCGTGGATCGTTATGGTGTATCCATCTGCTCCAAGAAAACTGATTTGTTCATGGTGTCATAGTTTTCCTTTCCTCTTTTGTATACTCCGGACTTGACTTTTTATGAGCAACTGGGTAGGTGTTTCTAGAAAAGCAGAGGACGCTACAGGTGCACATGGTCAATGCTTCCAGTTTTTATTGCAGTCCGAGTTGCTCATTTGCTTTTCTTACTTTGTATGTATGATTTTAATTACTTAATGTTCTCAGTTGTGTTGTTTTCCGTATTTGGTCTTTGTCCCTGATTACTTTTTTTTTGATTTCCCCTAGAGCATTGGCTCCCTTGATTACTTTTCCACTTATAAATAAAAATTACTAGACTTGACTTGACTTGAAAAACAGACACACACAACAAAGTACACGAAATAAACAAACTAAAACGTAAAAATGAGAAAGTTCACCAAAGTCTGGAAACACGGAGCAAGTGCACCGGTTGGTTGAGGGCACTGTTTTTCCTGAAACACCCATCGAGTTAATCATAAAGTCCAGAGTAGACGAAAGAAGAAAGATAAACTGCGACCCGTTGAAAAAATCGGTTCATATTGTGAAAATTAATACACCATTATAATTCACGAGCTCATGATGACGACCATAGAAATTTCTGTGGTGTTGACTTAAATCTTGTATTAACATAATCCTATTGTAAAAAGTCGAGTACAGTACAAAAAAAGTCTGAGTAGTTATGACAAGGTCTGGCATAATGTAGGAGTGATATGAAAACTACATACGCAGTTGCTGAAAGGGTGTAGCAACAGATGATAGGAAAGTTTTCAATACGGCATGAGAAGTGTCATGAGATTTCCTTTACCACCTGTTAGTATGTCAAGATATGATGCCGACTGTCAGTAGAGTCTTTTGTTTGGGAAAATGTGAAATTAAAATATAAATGATATCTCAGAAAATAAAGAATTTGATGCTTGTTATGAACATCTAACAATGATAATTATATAGTAAATAAAATACTTTATCATTTTTCCCATGAAATAGCAACATATAACTCACGAGTGACTGACCTACACAAATGTATTGGAATCACAGACACTGCTTGCATCGTCTTTTTATGGAAGGATAATATTTTGAATAGAGAAATTCACCTGCATTCCAAAAAAAGGAATCACCTACTTACGGTTGTTTTAACGCCAGAAATAAGGCAATACGTCATGCATCATGGTTTGAGAAGTAAGGTACAAGGCAAATTTTATAACATACTCCTAACAAAGTACTCAATTTCTACTACTTATCAGCATCACCAAAATTGTAAAATGCTGCGATTTTGGTATTTTAAGAGTAATGACGCATATACGTGTAAAACAACATAATTTATTAACAGCTTTCTCCTTTTCCATGGTTTCAACAACTCTTGACATTTCACATCAGTGGTTGGTAGGTAATATTACTGCTTTAAATTATATATATGACGACTACGCCTTTTATCACAGCGCTAATATTTTTTTATCCGAGAAGTTATTTAAGGCACAAATGTAACATTCATCGTGGTATTTATTTCTAAATAAAGAATTTGACCAATTCAACAAATCTTTGGAAACATTACTTACGTGGCATGCATTCTCGTGCAATTATTAACATCAGGCAAAAAACAACACTGAGTGAAGAAATTAAACATTTTTGACAACTTATTTTTCGTAAAAAAGAGTTGCGCAAATATGTCTTTCCCGAAATCAAAGGTAAAATAACAGGTCGTTGGTAATCTGTTAATTTGATGGGTTCTTTTTTTTAATAAGCAGTGTGGTTTTTACAAATTGATTTCTGCTGTAATTGGCAATGATGGATCTCAATTCAATTCTTTTTTTTTATTTCAAATGAATTTCCCTGGTGAGAGTCTGATTTTACTTGAATGTTTATTTTTTCCTGATGTGCAAAAACAAAATTTTGGCAAGTGAAATGCAGAAAATGTCATATTTTGGCAGTGTTAGCTGGTTTGTGGCGAGTACATTTTTTTTTTCGAAATCTCCAGAGACTTGGAGATTTGATGTATACAATGTGTTTAATCATACTGTCGAAAAACTTGACACTGTGCTTCACTTTAAACTTTTGTTGTGCGATTGTTTCAAAACAAAAAAGACAACATTAAATATTTTTTTGTTGACCCTTTGAACTTAACTGGACTGCCTTAACTTAGCCATTTTACCTGCGATAGACATAGTAGCTTGCACCTATTTTGTCTGTCATTAAAAAAACAAATGGGTATAATATGAATATTTCGGTTTTTTTTGTTTTTTTTTTTTTGGGGGGGGGTCTCAAATTCATTTAGCAAAATTGATGCATTTGACTATATATTGATCAAAATCATGTGATTATAACATACTCAGTGTTTTTGAAAATATTTAGTGAATTTTTAATTTAGTGATTGGTTTGAATATTGTACTCATTAATAAACATGTCTACTACCATCTTTAACACGCTTGATATGTAATATTACTTCTTGTGCTTGGATCCAATAACAATCAGTATTATACCTCAGTATTCATTTAAATATAAAAATAGTATTACAGTAGTTTAGCTGTTTCATTCTTTTAAGTCGTCTAGATAACTATATCTCCTCCCAGTGAAATAGTTCTGTTTTTTCTCTACTGTAAATTTTACATTCAAATTTCCCGGACTTTTTTGTCTCATTCATCTCATTGGTTTAAATCGAACTACGTCATAGGACAGAACTCGGGAGTTTTCATAGTTTTCAGTATGATAAAATACTTATTAATTGGATATAAGGGTAGTAGCAGCTTAAATGTCCCCTGTGTACTGACTTTCGTCCTCAGCATTGCTATTACCCTCAAACCCAGTGAATAGTAACTCATAATAAACATCTAATCGGACAATGGAGTGAATATAGAATTAGAATCCCTGTAATGACGAGTTTAATTTCGCTTGATCTGTACTAGGATTGCAATATAAGTTTATGTATCATGACGAAAACTTGAATCATGATGCAGAATGTTTTCTACATAATAAAGGAACATTTTATCAAGTTATAAAGAAAATTGTCGTCTCTAGCATTGGGCAGGTGCCAATGTGTTAAAGCAAAATATATAATGTTAACCGGTACTTCGTTACAATAAAAGAAACGATGCGCAAAACGGACTTTACGCAAAACTGGGAGCATGGACAAGGTGCAGTGGGGTAAGCGTCCTCTGATTTCATAAAAAAACACTCATCGAGTTATTCATAAAATTTTAAGTCCGAGGTAGACTAAGGACAAAAAACAATTTCAAAGTGAACACATCGGTTTTCATTGTGCAGACTTAGTCACATTACGTTCTTTAGTGTGGATATCTTATATTTGCAGTTAATATTATTATTTACGACAAACATATGATCAAGATATCTAAACGTATTATTGAATTCACGCAACAAATCATGTTTTGGAGGATCTCCAAAGAGTTTAGCCAGGAACTGTGATTCATAACTGCGATTTACGACAGTAAAACATTAGAAGCGATGACTTTATTTTTGTAGCATCATAATACTCTCTCAGAGTTTAAGGAATCAATCTCGTAACTAAGAATCTGCAGAGTTTTGACAATCTCTGACATAATATATAAGTCACATTTCGAGATACGAAAACCCCATACGATGGTACTGATTCAACAGAGGAAAGAAAAATTGGCAATACGAAACGAGAAGTCATCAAGTTTGTCGTAAAGTGAAGTCATCCGTCTATCTCTGAACTGGGAGCATAGATTTTGACTAAATGTCTGTAGTATTCTCAAAAGTGTTTTTGTTTCTCTTTGGAAGTTGGTAGATGCAATGTATAAAATCATTGCCAAATTTATAACGTTCAAATACAAAGAGTCATCCATATTGCGGAAACTGAGATCAAATAAACTTGTAAAACAATGATTCCTTTGGTTAAGATCAGCCTAAAGCCAGCCTCATAAGGGTGAAGGAATAGGTCAATTTGAACGTATATAAACAGCTTATTTTCTGAGAGGTTATACAAGATACAAGATTAAGAGTTTATAAAATAAAATGTTCCACAAATGTGTTTTATAATATTCAAAATGATGTTAATTCAATAGAAAAACTAGTTGCTATTTTAATTGCTACAGAAACGCAAATGCTACATGTTTCAAGTGGTTTATTTCAATTTGAAACCAAAATGGACTATAAACCTCCATCAAATGATGTACAATCACCCAAATCTATGTAGTCGTAGTCGACGGTAATATTGCAGTCGTATTTGTCGTAGCAATAGGTATCGAACAAGTGGTAGGTGAAATCTGCTTAATAGTTGTTTTGTTAGTCTTCTGCGATATCGCCTAAGGTAACGTCGAAGTAGTCTTCTGTGATATCTAAATATGCGATATCGTAGTAGTCGTTGGCGATATCTTGACAGCCTGTATCTAAGAAATCGAAGCAGTCGGCGTACCAGATAATAATAATAATTCAAATTTGTATTTGTTGTAATAGTTGTCAGTGTCGTAGATGATGTTGAAGCGGGTGTCCTAGTATTTAAGGTTGTAGTTGTTGTCGTCATTTTTGTTGTTGTTTTTGTTGTAGTAGTCGTCGGTGTCGTAGGTTTTGTCGTAGGTGTAGTTGTTGTTTTTGGCTTTGTTGAAGTTGACGTCGGCGTTGTAGTGTTAGTTGCCGGTATCCATGTTGTAGTTGTCGTTGCTTTTGTTGTAGTCGTTGAAGTATGCGTCGGTGTCGTCGTTGTTAAAGTTGTCGGTGGTGTGGTTAAAGTCGTTAATGTAGACGTCGGTGTTGTTGTTTTTGTGGAAGTTGTAGTAGTAAGCGTTGCACATGACTCACAACAAGCAGCTGCTATGCTTACATCAGTAAAGCATTTTGTTGCATAGTTTGCCAATATAACTGCACAGGTATCTCCGTTACTAGAAACTGCCCCATCTGTGTCTCCATTCAAACAAGATTCTGCAGAAAAAAAAATTAATGTGAATGAATTGAACATTAACTTAGGTATTTTATAATTGTTCGACGTCTTAGCTTCAAACCTCTTTTGAAAAGGAAAGAACAAGTTCTATTTCACAACAGTGTGAAGGAATATTTCAGCGATCCCGTCAGTAGCGGAACACTATTTGTTTACATTGGAATGATGAATAACATGTATGTTATATGCATAAGCATTTTACCCCAAAAATGACAATTGCAGATGTTCATTTTAGAACAAATTTCATTTAAGTTACAGTCATAATATAAAACTGGCACCTTGACAACCTACTACAGAATATGAGCAAATCTTACTAGGCGCATGAGGGTCGTATGTACATACTCCACTTCTACACCACTAAAAAATAAATAAACTACTATTTAAAACAAATATTGAAATTACACAATACATGCAACTGTTTGGGTTGCCACCTGAAATGTACAATAATAGCAAAACTAGTTGATAAAATTTGCTTTTCATTGTACTGTTAGTATCATCAAATTAGATTTTCGATTAAACTCATTTCATCTTTTATTTAGAGACGTCATGCTATCAGAGAAATATACATTTTATTTCTTTTGAAATATTGAACAAGTACTATCTTTAAAAAAAGATAGCCGACGCAGTAAAATTTGTTCTTTTTGCTTATTATTTTCTAAATATCATTCATGAAATTACATATTGCACGCAATGTCAATTCTCGATAACCACTAGGTTATTGGTATTTAGCCAATCGGGAAACAGAATCGTGATTAGGTGACTTGCGTTTCCATGGAAGAGTGTGTTGAAGGTCAAGGGTAAAGAGCGAAACTATACCGACTGCGTCGAAGAAATCTTTTTGATCCTACGTTAATTTGTATCGCATGAATTATCGCTTTGTAATGTCAAGTTGAAGATCAAATTCTAAAATTAAAAAAAATAATTGACACGCATGTGGTACGGTGATTTTCTTTACCTTAATCTAATTTTGTGTTCACTTTTTTCAAATGATACTTAGTTAAAATGAATTATTTTGCCCTAATATTTATAGCATTTGACACGCAAGATTATTACCTAATGATACTTATATTATGGCGTATGCCCCTGGCGAAGCAGGACATACTTTTTTGCCAGTGCTTTATTTTTTGTAAGAAGTCTTGTTTCCCATATATTCTGTTTTTATTTGTATTTTTTATTCAGTTCGCAACTCTGTGAGCATAGATAGCCTCTGTTTCATGTGTTCAAATTAAGGCCATGATTTTTGCGGGATTTTGACGTATTTGAATCACCCAACTGTTGACGCTTCGGTATTTTTATTGCCGATGAAATTATTTCGTAAAATACAAGGTGTAATACACAGCTATGCTGTATTATGTGTACATGTATATTTTGTTTGTATTTTTAAGCCACACTCATATCTATCAGAGATTAGTATGAAGTCGGGGTTTCCCCCATGCATTCAATGTAACTCTGTGACGTTTGAATTATTTAAAAATAAATACTTAAAATTCAATATTATCGGTTTTTAGTATGAAACAATATAAAGTTATTGTTCGAAAATACAGCCTCTTTGTGTACTCGACTTTGAATTGATCGTCAGAGCCACTCGTTTAACTCAATCGTAAAGCTAATAGAAACGGACCATTTAGTCGGGTAGTATTTTTGCAGTCATTTTGAATTTAAGCAAATATACAGAACAAATACAGATTAATACAGGGCCTGTACCCAGTATTAAAGGGAAAGACCACCTTTGCATTAAGTTAGGCTCTTGTGATAAATTCATTTCCACGTAAACAAAAATAAATAACCTTTAATGGAAAATGCACTTTTATAAAATGCTCAAGGCTATGCAAAGTTTGAAATCCTGGAAATATAAGTGGATAGCCATCTTGTAGAACTCTCCTATCTGAAGGAAGATCATAGCCAGATTTTATAGATTTTTACCAATAGCTTCTGATTGGCTCGTGACATCAATAAATCCGTTTGGTACTGATACAAGTACTGTAAATTATATGTAAACAGGAATATTCCGTAAATATTTCTACGATCCTGTTTATCTAATCACCAAATCATGATGACATGTCAGGTTTACGATTGCACGAATGATAAAAGAGAAATGTTCTAAAAGTTGTTTTTTTTTACCAGCAACACGAACATTCTTCGGAAGTAGCCATAAGATTCTCCTTACAAATACTATACTGTCTGGCTGCAAATCCCGTTGTTCGTCAATATTGATTGACATTTGCTTACATGTTGTGCCTTAATCTCTTCTTTTATTTATTTTGGGTTGAAATTATAGGAGAAAAGTCCCAAATATGCGATTTCTTTTGACATCGTAAAAATTACCTATTTACTTTCACTTTACAAACCGACTTCGTGACGTCACAAAAAGGCGGGAAATTCAAATTTCTTAACTGTAAATCTCGATTAATCAATATAGAAAAGGACATTATTTTGTTTCAATTTAATTTTCGTGAATATTTAACAGATTAGTTTCGATATTTATGACTTGCACAATAACATGGTCTTCTCCTTTAATATTAATCCAGGACACTTGCATTGTATTGTTTAAATTTTCGTTTCCGGTCGAGAAGAAATACTGTTATCGTAAGTAATTGGTTTATAAAGGTGTCAATTATCGGGTATAGACCCTTTTGTGGTAAGTTGGTGAGCATGCTCAATATACACTTCCGCGAAGTAGAACTTGGATAGAACAAAAGAATTTTCCTCGCGGAAGTGTATATTGAGCATGCTCTACGCATGCTCATCGACTACCCCAACGTTAGCACAAAAGGGTCTATTTTAATATTTAATCTGTACTAGGTTCTTAAAAAGTCGTATTGAGACTCGATCAGCTGTATAAGCTCTCGTCGTTCCTCGTACCTATACAGCAAACTTCGACCCAATTCTGCCGGACTTGACTTTTTATGAGCAACTCGGCGGGTGTTTCTAGAAAAGCAGAGGACGCTTACCCTACCGGTGCACCTGGTCCATGCTCCCAGTTTTTAGTGGAGTCCGAGTTGCTCATTTACTTTTGTTACTTTGTATGTATGATTTTAGTTAATTTATGTTCTTTATTGTGTATGTCTGTTTTCCATGTCTGGTCTTTGTCCCTGGATTACATTCTTTTGACTACCGCTATAACCTTGGTTCCCTTGATTACTCTCTCAAACAAAGTACAGGTATTTACAAGTATGAAAATAGCCATTTTATAACACTATAATCATACTTTAATATTGTTACACCCGATGAATTTCAGTATCGGACACATCTTATTGTCAATTATCGGTTTCGTGTACTATTCTTATTCATCGGTATTTTTACATGTAGATATTCGGACAGACAGTCGCAAAAACCAATTAGCTTACTACGCAAATTATGGCCCAAAGTCAAATTAGTTTTGGCTAGAAACTGGTAATTTCTAATTACTTGTAAACTTTTATGCTGCTATAACTTATTACCTGCAGACTGCTCCAACGTCTGCTGGAGCTTACTTTTCGAGGACATTACTCCCAGTAAACTTTTGGCAACACCTTCTAAAAGTGTTTGGTGCTGCACCGAGTGAATTTCTTGGTGCACAAATTATTGTCGAAGATTTATGTGACTAGAATCCACTGTATCATTATACTAATTTGTCATATTGTTGTAACCTATGTATGCAGAATTTAAGATTGCTATTTATATAAATTATTGAACTTCCATCCAATCTTTAGTATTATTTCCTACACCGGTGACCCACAAAATTACAGTAAACTCCCAAAATAGTTGGATCGTTACAATATTATATATTCATTTGAGTTTTTAATTCATTTTCATTGACGTTAAAAACACCATGAACTACAATTCCATACATACTTTTTGATATCCACAACTAGTGCCATCAGCAGGAAAATACCCTGAACATAAACTGGAATCCTCTGGTTTCGTACACCATAGGATAGTGCAAAGTGTTGAAAAATCCCCATTGTATATATTCTAGTAACAGAAATATCAAATGTTAAAGCTAAACAACATAAAAACAAAACAATCTCAACCAGGAATCAATCATGTCTACCACAGCACAAGTGAGATTCAACAGTTCTCCTGATAGGGATAAATACAATTTCAATAAAAAAAATCATACTTGAGGCTGCAGTGATTTTTTATGTTAACTCAAAAGCTTGAAAGTTATGTGCATAAATGATTACCGTTCAGAATTTGAGAAACTACAGGCGGTTGTACAAGAAGGCGATATATCTTTAATAATGTTTTACTAAACATATGTCGTCTATTTTGCAACAGTACATGTTTGTAACTAACGAGAACTGAAACGAACAATTACGTTGGTTTTGTTTTCTTTTGGTTTCTTATGAATTTATTCGCCTTTTGTTTGTCAGAAATTAAAAATAAGTATTTGGTTTTTTTCATCAATATTTCAGTACTTTTTTTGTTACATCATAAATTTAATCGCTGTTGTATGTCACATATTAGTGTTTTTGTTTTGTTTGTTGTTGTTGTTTTTTTTTTTTTTTTAATTCAATGTGATTTTTTTTTATATAAAAAAATCCTTCAATATCTGATTTTTAAGTTTGGATTAGACATGCTGGGCTCAAAATTCCGCCATATAAAATTACTTTACAGAATGATGAAGTAGATCCTCTAATACGTTTGCACTGTTCGTTGGTATCGTAAATCTGTCCTGGCAATTGGTTTTGGTACTCAGATAGAGCTGTTGCATTGTATGCTGAATCAAAGGTACTCAAGCAGGAAAGTGAATTACTGCAAAAAAACAACAAAATGAAAGAAGATATTTCCGTAAATAATTTAAAAAGTTTGACGAACAGATGAAATAACGATATATACATAGTATAAGGTATTAATTTGACTGCCTTTACTAATTAAGATTGCATCATTTTGTTTAAAAAAGTGCTGGAATTTTTGATCGACAAATTATTTGTCCAGTGTGGTGGACGCGTTTTCAACAAACGGTCCGCATTCCAATGGGAACAATTTGTGCTCCTCTACTTGCTCACCTATTCCTTCACTCTTATGAGGCTGATTTTACAGTTAATCTGATCCGAAAGAAAGAATATCGTTTGGCTAGATCCTTTAATTTCAGTTTCCGCTATATAGATGACGTACTATCAAATTGTGATGACTTTTATTCAGAATTGTCAACTTTCCTTTCGTCGGTGGCATGAAAACTGATTTATTCAACGTGTCATAGTTTTCCTTTTCTTGTTTGTCTGCCCCGGACTTGACTTGACTTTTTATGAGCAACTCGCGGGTGTTTCTAGAAAAGCAGAAGACGCTTACCCTACCGATACAGTTGGTTCATGTTCCCAGTTTTTAGTCCGAGTTGCTCATTTGCTTTTGTTACTTTGTATGTATGATTTTAGTTACTTCATGTTCTTTGTTGTGTATGTCTGTTTCCTATGTCTGGTCTTTGTCCCTGGATTACTTTCTTTTGATTACCGCTATAACCTTGGTTCCCTTGATTATTCTTTGATAAGAGAGCATATACAGGAACAAATATCAAATAAGCTGTTTCAGATCATAGTAGGCTTTAAATAAACCGTTCAGTTTGTTAACAATACAAAACCTAATATAAGACGAGAATTATATCAATATTGAAAAACTTATTACATACTTTATACTAATATTGATCAAAATATGTGCCTTAAATTCTGATTATAAATATTTGAAATGTTAGATAACATTGTTTTTACGGTATAAATTTTAATTACTCACGCCTCCAACAAATCTATATAACTTGTAAAATATGTAGTTGAGCAAGATGAAAATATCCAAGGGTTTTTTGCTATCACACTACTTCTTTTAGGAGAAATGCTTGGAGCCATAATGTAAGCATCATTTGCATTACATACGTTATTTGAACCGTCATGTCGAGCACTTAGACTGAAATGATAAAATGCTTGATAAGACTTCGTAAGACCAAATCTCAATACAACCATACACTATATTTCTTTCACCATCGAGGTATTATCGTTAACCAATCCTAGTTTCGTAGATTTTATACATCGTGTTTACCCCCAAAAGAACTTGACATACATGCAAAGGATACTACAGACACTGTAAAGTTGTCATATCTTGACATTTACTTACAGACTACAGACTGATGGTAAAAGAAAACTATTGATCAAACTAAACGACAAATGCGATGACTTTTCATTTTGTATTGTCAACATTCCTTTCATCTGTGGGTGCATCTCTTTCATCACCTGCATATAGAGTTTTCATATCACATCTCATACGTTATGCCAGAGCTTGCCGTAACTACGCAAACTTTTTTGTATTGCGCTAGACTTTTTACAATTCTGGAACAGAAATGAACTATGATAACTTGTACGACTTTCATATATCTATCGGGAAACGTAAACATGCAATACAACCTCCGTGAAACTCCTCCGTGTTACCCGACACAAGTGACGGTCAAACAAATCAATATAATTTAAATCTGTTAAAAAAAAAAGAAAGAAGTAATATCTTACAGTGAACACGCCATATCTGTCGTTGAGTCAACAACGGAAAATTATACTTGTTCTGAGTTTTCTGTTGAAACTATTTGCAGATAAACATATTTCGACTTTTAATAATGAACACCTTTACAATACAAGCGGGGTATATATGTTCTAATTCTTAACTAATATGACTTATATTACTTAAGAATATATGACAGATGTAATCATTTTAACTCAGAATGTGACGACTCGATACGGTACACTGCTCCATCGGATAAAATTGATACAGGGAAGATAACGTAAACTTATAGAAGGGTCTGAAAAGTTCCCAACGATGTTAGACCTGTCAAATTTGCGATGCAAATATTTGGTCGTTCCCTCCGCGGGACTCGAACTCGTACCGCTGTGTCATCTATGGCAACATCGCCTGCACCAAGTCCAGCGCCCTAGACCACTCGACCAGCTAGGCTATAAAATATAGCTTTCGCTGGCCGGGTCATTCCTCCTCGTAGGATTAATCTAGGGATCTATCGTTCCCCGCGGAGGGAACGACCAAAAATCTGCAATGCAAAATTGACAGTTCTAACATCGTTGGGAATTTTTCAGACCCTTCTATATATATATATTTGTGTGTGCGCGCGTGTGTGTGTGTGTGTGTTGTTCAAACTTATAAATGACAAAAAGACTTGTGGCGACCTTTAATTTGCAATTTTCCAAAATGTAGGTTATATATTCACCTGTGACCCAATTCATGAGCAGCTATGTTTACGAAGACGAAGTTGAAGTGAGCTTCAACGATTGACTGACTACTGGCTTTACATACAGTGCCGACAAAAGCTAACCCTAAAATAATTATATGACGCATAACTAAATTAACTTTAAGGGGCTACCTTGGAAACACAAGTATAGACAGTTTTACTCTTGCTTCGAAAAGTGTTCAAAAGGTGTGACTGATAATTATTTCAATAAACTGTATCTACTAGAACTACCTGTTCATGTAACAAGAATTAAGACTAAAGGAGAAGTACTTGACGTGGTCTATGTTTAACATATTTTTCTTAGAAAAGACACAGAGAATATGAAATATTAAGAGTACAAACATTTTAACTTGAAAGATAAAGGTAGAGCGAGAAAGTAAATACAATGTGAATATTGATTTTTTATCATTTAGCATTAATTATTTAAGATCGTTTAAAATTAAATTCAAGCAAATGATACCATTGACTAAGATCGTACCTGCATTAGCCGTTGACCCATCATAAAATAAGTCATATCTGAAATGAAACGATATTTGTGCAATTGTCATACCTGACGTTGTGATATAAAGTGAGTAAGTGTCAAGCTAATGAATGGAAATATCCAAAATAAATATTTTGCAGTGGTAAAGTTTTTTATTATACTCGAAGTCACATACAGCACATTTTCGATTTGAAGCTCTATTTTTTTAACTGTCGGGACTTACCGCTACAGTTGTCTCTCTTTTATTTAATCTGAAGATAGTTCGCATATATGCATGACGTGATAGTTCCAACGAGTCGTTCATTGGCTGAAATCGTGCGTGAAACACGGGAAAACTCTATACTTAATAAATACGAGATATCCGAATTAGCGCCGAAATGCATTCTGGGTTCTTCGGTTTTTGGACAAACCATTTCAAAGTAAACAACATCTCCTAGCAACCCGATAAGTGTAAACATGGCAGACTTTTGATAATGTAAATATTGGGACCGAGAATTAAAATCTCACCGGAATTTAACGATTCAATGTTTACGGAGAAGCCGTTTGGCTAAACGAATGAGCAAGTAATTTAAGACAATTTAAACGACGGTAGGTGTCAATAAAGTCGTAGAAAATATTTTTATTCAAATTTTAACAGTATCTTATTTATGTGACGCCGAGTATAGTATAACCCCATTGGTTGCAGAATGTTACACAAACAATTAAAATTGTTGATTAAATTAATCAAGTTTGTGATTTATGTTTATTTACCGGTCTCATCTTTTTCATTTTCAAACTTTCAAAACGTTCAAGAATATACTCAAGCACATACAAATGCATATGTTTTTAATTATACAATAATGGAGACAATATATTATCAATTATCTTTATCTAAGAAGATTCCCAACGAATTCTTTTTAACATTTACAAAAATATTTTAATTCATTGAAAGGTGTAGGGACATTAAGCTATGAATATTTCCTAAAAATATCAACTTTGTTGTTATAACATAAAAGTGGTTCATTACATAGTAAAATAGATAAATATAAGGAACATAATAATGTGTGGCTCGATTTTATTGTAATGAACATTTTATGTCATTTAGCAAAAACTGCTGAGAATTTTGAACTTTGTTGTTATTTTGGACATAATTTTATCCAGAAAACTATGTCCACACCTAAGAAATAACTTTGTATATTCACATATGATAAACTACGCAATAATTAATGTATTCACAAAATATGAAGTTGTTTCTGTATTGTAGACACCGTTTTCTTGCCACAAATATGACCAAAAAGTACCAAATTCGACAGAACATCTGAATATATCTCAGTTTCCGCTATATAGATGACGTATTATCTTTAAACAATCCTAATTTCGGGGATTTGATACATCGCATCTACCCAAAAGAACTTGAGATAAAGGATACTACAGACACTGTGAAGTCAGCCTCATATCTTGACCTACACTTAGAAATCGATGGTAAACGAAAACTATTGACCAAATTTTACGACAAACGTGATGACTTTTCATTCAGAATTGTCAACTTTCCTTTCATCTGTGGCAACATCCCTTCGGCTCCTGCGTATGGAGTGTTCATATCACAACTCATACGTTATGCCAGAGCTTGCCGAAACTACGCACACTTTTTGTATCGCGCTAGAACTCTAACAAATAGGCTTCTGGAACAGGGTTATGTTGCTACAAGATTGAAGTCATCACTACAGAAGTTTTATGGTCGTCATCTCGTGGATCGTTATGATGTATCCATCAGCATCATGAAAACTGATTTATTCAACGGGTCATAGTTTGCCTTTCCTCGTTTGTCTACCCCGGACTTGACTTTTTATGAGCAACTCGGCGGGTGTTTCTAGAAAAGCAGATGACGCTTACCCTACCGGTGAACCTGGTCCATGCTCCCACTTTTTAGTGGAGTCCGAGTTGCTCATTTGTTTTTGTTACTTTGTATGCATGATTTTAGTTACTTTATGTTCTTTATTGTGTATGTCTGTTTTCCATGTCTGGTCTTTGTCCCTGGATTATATTCTTTTGTTTACCGCTATAACCTTGGTTCCCTTGATTACTCTTGGTAAACTTCAAGCAATGTTTCTGTCCTTTCAATATTTATGCAAGAATTATCAGGAGTCTTTATGCTTTATCATTTGTGATGGATTTATTTTTATTAATTATTCAATATTTTTGTAATAATTTTCAGGTTTATACCAATAATACCCTTTGTCGCCTCTTCTCCTTTGTTTATTCATTTTATAGTGCGTACATACGTTCATATGTCCTGTGGGTACTTACCTGGTAAAAAGCATGGCATGATCGTGCCCTGGGACGCTCCCAGACGGCTGTCCTCTATCCCAGACTCTAAACTTATCTAAAGCTGAACTAGAATCAACTTGAACTGGACTTGTATTTATGTTTTTTATATCCTCAGTCCATTTTGCATCATTTGGGGTCTATAAAAGAATTTATAACTGTTTATTGCATTCATTTTTTAACATATTTGACAGTATTGTTCTAGATCTCATGTTTGTGTATTGCAGTGAAACTTCCTTCTTTTTAATGACGATTGATTATGAAATTCATAAATAATATGGTATATGCCATAAAACAATATAGTTATCTGAGCAGCAATTAACCCGGCGAATACCACAAAAAACGTAAACATTATCTGTGCTTTAATTTACTCAGGCGAGTACCACAAAAATTGTAAAAGTTTCCTGTGCAATAAATGACCCGGCGAGTACAACAGTAATAATAAAAGTTACCTGAGCAATAATTAACCCGGCGAATACCACAGAAATAGTATATGAATTCGTCTGAATATTTTTGTACATTGCGTCGATCTAAAATATAAATGTTATATGCGTAAGTTTTTTAGAAAATAATACAGAAAAAAATTAATATTTATTTTACATTTACACTTTTCAAAGAATTGACATATTTATATTTAAATGTGCTAGCCAAACGTTAAACCTCTCACAGTCATTAGATGGTGCGTATGATATCGGTAAAAGGTTTTTCACCTGAAAGCCGAAATAATCACCGCTTAAGCTCAACACTATACTTTTAATCACAATTGTATTTTAGTAATAATTGATTATTGACTTGTGTTTTTTTTTCTTTCAACTTCTCAAATAATAAGGATAACAACAAAATTACCGAACACTGATCCGATTCAGAATTAAGTAAAGTCCAAAATAAATCTGTCTAAATAGATATTACACCACAGGAGCAGCTGGTACTGCAATGGTACAGGCACTTCAGACGAAATGGTGGGTTAAATCTAGGTTTGACAGCGCGCTAAACCTCTCTCTTCCATTGTTCGTGACTATACCAGTGGTGATTAAAAAGCATCGGCATGCTATTGTCATAATCGGTAAATCAGTAGTCACATCAGCACAAAGAACTTATTTTACAAAAAAAAACAATCATAACTCATTGTTTTAGAAGAAACTGAGTATTTTTCAACTTAGGACTGATAAAAAAAATTCGTAAGAGACGTTTTAAGATGCATTTCCTCATACATTTGTGTCTTCATAAATTAGTTGTAGTTTACCTTTACTAAATATTGTTTGTGTTTATAACTTACCCCATTTATAGCAAAGGCAAAAAATTGTCGTATATTTTTCAGTGCTTCTGTTTCTTTATTTTGGGGTGTCGTTCCTGTACTTAAATCATACCAACTAGAATTAAAAAGATTAGAGAAGTTTCTAATTACCTAAATTTAATCTATGAATATTTTAATCTAATGCTATATGCAAGTAACAATCGTCCTGTAAACGTTTAATTAGATAGCAATTAAGTGACATACAAATTGAGTGAAGTTCGTTTCGCCATTTTTATTGTTCCGCAAATTTTAAGAGGTCGTTAACTTTTTTCATATCTTTTCGCTCGCTTACAGACAACTTACTATTTGTAAATTGAGAAGTCAACAACCATTAGCAGCTCCACATTATAGCTTCCCGAAGCACGCTTCCACCTTCTACCGACGGTTGGTTGTACATTATAGTTTCCCGTAGCACGCTTCCGACGTCTACCGACGATTGCCTGTACGTTCTCCTTTGTAGTTTCTAGAAATGAAGTTGGAAAAAAAATTTTAAAAAAGAAGAAATATTATCAAACCAATTTCTTTTTTACAGCAATAGGTCAGCGCAAAATTAAACGGATATGAATCTTAAATCATCATTATAGATCAAGAAATTCTTGGTGTGATTAACAATCAAAGTACCCAAAACATATCGAAAAAGAAATTCTTGGTATAAACAACAGTCAAAGTACCAAAAAAAGTCGCTTGAATAATCTAATCAATACCTGAATCCCTGAAGTCAGCAAAGTCAACAGGCTTTAATGATTGCTTTGTGACCTTGAAATTGGAGATTTTGTCCCCTGTTGACAAGTCATCGTCTGATTGTAGGATAAAGTCTTTGTTTCCGACCTGCATTAGTCCCATCTAATAATTATTTATACAATGATTAAAAGGCAGTTGGAAAAAGCAAAGGACTATTTGTATTTGTTTCTTCGACGAGTAAATTCAATCTTATTATTATATGTATACGGTTTTTGTTTTCGAATCATCGTCGGAAACGGATGGAGTTAAGCACGAAACGTAGTCGGTGGTGGGTTTCTTACGATGTGATGTATTATGGTTTGTGTTTATATCTTTTATATTCTAAGTTGTATGACTTTTTACAACTTTTTAACAACACTGTAAATTCAATGTACACGTACAGAAATTGTCTTATTTCATGCATCGTTAAATTCTGGTAGAATAATCAATTTTCTAAGTGCTCCCGTGCATAACTTTTAATCACAAATATTAGTTCTTTTTTTTTCTCAACACCTACGTATGGAGTGTTCGTCTTACGACTCTTACGTTGTGCCAGAGCTTGATAATACTGCGCAGACTTTTTGTATCGCGCTTGAATTGTAACAGATATGCTTCTGGAATAGGGTTATGTTGCTACAAGATTGAATGCATCGGTACAGAAGTTTTTTGGTCGTCATCATGAACTGGTGGATCGTTACGGTGAACCCATCTGCGCCATAAAGACTGATTTGTTCAATCTGTCATAGTTTTCCTTTCCTCTACCCTGGACATGACTTTTTATGAGCAACTCTAGGCGGGTATCTCTAGAAAAAACAGAGGACGCTTACCCTACTGGTGCACCTAGTCCATGCTCCCAGGTTTTAGTGTAGTCCGAGTTGCTCATTTACTTTTGTTACTTTGTATGTATTATTTTAGTTACTTTATGTTTTTGTTGCGTTTGTCTGCTTTTCATGTCTGGTCATTATCCCTGAATTACATTCTTTTGATTTCCGCTAGAATCTTGGTTTCCGCGATACTCTTTAAGGGGGACTTAATCCTTTTTGAACTGATTTTAAGGTTAAATTAATTGTGTAATGTTTTTTCCACAATGGTCAGACTTAAAAGGGGAAGGGTTGTGATTACGCCAAAGTACACCACATGTTTACGCCTGCCTCAAAGTCAGGAATTTCTTTAGAAGAAACAAAATATGCACGCGAAGTTTTGTCTTTTGTGTTGTGTGAACGTATTTCGTATAAAATTTTATACTAATTTTATATCTTTTTTCTTTAAAAAGCGCAACAACCAAATGGCAAACTAGGACAGTGATCTTAAATTGTTTCTGAATTAGAAATAAAAGTGAATTTGGTAGGTTTTGCCATTCATTAATCCTGTCTACTTCTTTCATAAAGTCTTATAAAGTCTTCTATTTACTGCGTAAGACAAACTATACAGCTTACCAAGTTTGATGCACCTGTTCTGTTTCTCTGTACAACAAATACTGCTCCTTGCTTAGCATCTTGGTAAAAAACAGATTCCTTAAAACAAAAACAAAAAACAAAATGAAAAAAGTAAAATTTTAGAAAACTATTTCATTCTAACATACAGTCTATAAAAACTAATCAATATAGTTGGCAATATCGTCATGATGTATCTGAGCCTATTCAATTAAGAATATCCCCAAATTGTTATCCTAACATTCAATCATAACGATCGATTATAAAACAAAATACTGAGCCTGCTTCGTAACAACCTTCACGGCCAGCTTAGTGTATCTATATTCCCTCAACAATGAGAACAAACATCTCCCATAAAAATGTTTAACAAAGTCTTCTAACCTCTTCTTCTTCTATATGTTTTCTAAATAGTTTTCCTGATCTAAAGCGAACACGTCCGTATTTGTCTGAAGATTTGTGTTTTTCGTGAGATGCAAATGCTTATGTGACCCATCGAGAGCGAAGTCCAGTTCGAATATCTCGGGGAACACGTTATTGGTGGTTGACCGTTTCTCTCGGCTGCCTACGTGTATATGGACGTCTACTTGTTCTAAAACAAGTGATACAAACAATTAAAGTCAGCTGAAAAAGAGATCATGATCATTTGTGCAGATCGCAATGATTAGATTTAGGTACAAATTACTACGATGAGTAACATAGAAAGCCTTGGGGTAAAGAGTTGGTCTTCCTTTTAATGAAAGGTCATTACCTGATAAAATTTTGAATAGCAAGGGAATTTAAACTTTGTATCAGACACAATATAAAGTTAATATAATCTGGTCAATTGACAAATTCACTACTTTAGGAAATTATATTCGATTATTGACGTTCAATGAAAGGAAGACGAAACTGTCAAATTTGGTTGAAATGTCAAATAACAAATATTTGAGGCTGCTGAAAACTATCTATAACATGATGTGACGAGTTATTCAAATCTCGGGATTTAATATTTTCAAAATTAAATGTAATTGTGTTCTCGGCACCGATGATTATATTTTAGTTTTTCTAGACAACAGATGGGTTACCTTTATATTAACATAGATTTCATCGATGATTCATGAGAAAATGTATCTGTTTTGACAGCAGATTGATAAATCAATAGATATTAACACATAAGCTTAGTATTTTTTACCCATATTGGAATAGAAATTGAGCAAAAAAAACATTTTACATCACATTGATATTGTTCATAGTGTACACAGCGAATATAAATATTACATTTTGACTAACTTTCGTCGTTTGTTTCAGCATCATATGGAATTCTTAAAAAAGTCTCTCCCTGATTCACTGTTGATATGACGATATATAAAACCAAGCCCCATGATGACCGAAGCGTCGTCATGCTTTTGTCTTCTGTTACCTGAAAACAAATAATAGACAAATATAATTACTAACTTATTTATCAAGAAACGGAGACAAATATACATAGTGTTTTGAAAATGCAAAGTAACATTCTCCCTTTCCTTCACTTGAAGTTACAATTTTTATATTTATACATGAAATTAGTTTCAATCATTATTCGGTTTATGAATAAAAATTGAATTCTATTACTTTGAACGATTTACTTCGAACAATCCGTAAAACAAACTTCAGCATTGATAATGTATCAAAAAACCCTTTAAGACACTTAGAAATCGATGGTAAAGGAAAACTATTGACCAAACATTACGACAAATGTGACGACTTTTCATTCAGAATTGTCAACTTTCCTTTCATCTATGGCGATATCCATTCAGCACCTGCGTATGGAGTGTTCTTATCACAACTCATACGTTATGCCAGAGCTTGCTGAACTACACAGACTTTTTGAATCTCGCTAGAACTCTAACAAATGGGCTTCTGGAACAGGGTTATGTTGCTACAAGATTGAAGTCATCACTACAGAAGTTTTATGGTCGTCATTATGAACTCGTGGATCCTTATGGTGTATCCATCTGCACTATGAAAACTGATTTATTCAATGGGTCATAGATTCCTTTCCTCGTTTCGCTACCCCGGACTTGACTTTTTATGAGCAACTCGACGGGTGTTTCTAGAAAAGCAGATGACGTTTACCCTACCGGTGCACCTGGTCCTTGCTCCCAGTTTTTGGTGGAGTCCGAGTTACTCATTTGTTTTTGTTTCTTTATATGTATGGTTTTAGTTACTTTATGTTCTTTGTTGTGTATGTCTGTTTTCCATGCCTGTTTTTTGTCACTGGATTACATTCTTTTGATTACAGCTATAACCTTGGTTGCTTTGATTATTCTTTGATGATATTCGCTTTAATATTTAGTGGCAGTTAGGCATCGATTTGAAGACCTTTCTGAACTTGATCTGTATTGACATATGTTATTTCTGTAGTTTTATTCCTACCACATGTTATTGATTACTTGGACTAAAAACGCCTGTTTACTTAAGATAGTTCTTACACCATGTTTTGTTTCTTTAATAAGAAAAGCATCTTAACAACGAAAACGTTTGCTTTCTACTTTTTCTTTTGCCTTCGACATACTTGGTTATTGAAGGTATTTTTTAATTTCTAGTGATAGTTGTATCATACTTTTATTATCAAATTTCTTTGTTTATATACTCGTATAACAAAATATGTTTCTTACTGCAACATTTCACGTTATTTATCGATCAAAGATACTTTTTAGTCCAAGTCATCAATAACGGATCACACACACACACACACATGTGATAGAATTAAAACCCTACAGAAACAAGAAAAATCAATATAGATCAAGTTCAGAAAGGTCCTCTTGCTATCCTTTATGTCATGTTTGCATGAACAGACATAAAAAGCATATAATTTTAAACCAGATTATTCATTTTCTATGTGGTAGGAATTAAGTAGCTGTCTTTGTAAGAATCATCCAAAATCTGAAAAATGTGATACACCCCAAAAAAGGCTACATATTTTTAT
Organism: Perna viridis; assembly: GCA_037379345.1. NCBI lineage: Eukaryota > Metazoa > Mollusca > Bivalvia > Mytilida > Mytilidae > Perna > Perna viridis. Next base: position 6,215,783 of record CM074520.1, read on the forward strand.
TTTTGTAATTAAGTTGTTTTATGGGTCTATATATGAAAATGTGTAATTATTCATTGAAATCTGCCTGCTCATAGGAGATAATCAACATTGAAAATCCAATAGATTCTATTGTATTTGATTGTCATCTACAGAGTTATCTTCCTTAATTTTGAAATCTACAGTGCATTTTATATAATTTTTATCTCCTAAGAGCACGGGTTATATGAAAACGACATGTTAATTTCTGTTTACTATGACATTTCAAACAAAATATCAAAAATAAAAATATGTATGCTTTTTACCCATGAATCACATTTTGCATGATCCTTAGCTGGAGTGCTACTTAAAAAAAAACACATAAAACAAGAAAAATCAATAGAGATCACATTCAGAAAGGTCTTCTCGCTATCTTTTATATCATTTTTGCATGAATAGACATAAAATGGATGTAATTTTAAAACAGATTATTCATTTTTATTCTCGGGAGCTGATCATTTTCTGCTTCTTAGAGACATGTATAAGTTTTTGTTTTTAATCTTAAATAGGTGATGCACAATGAGAATATGTAATGACGATTATGTGAAAGTGGCATTACATTCTAGTCAGTGATTTAGGAAGAGTTATTAATAAGAAATTAGTACCCCATTTCCCCATATTCATAAATTGTAAAGTCCATGTTTTGCTATGTGAAACTCCTAAATTGATTAGGATCAAAATCTAAAATAGAAACTTTACAGTGGGAATAAAATTCTACTAAAGTTTCTTTCAATTTAATGCAGTGGTATATGAGGGCTAACATATGCAAAATTTCATTGGTATCCTTCTGCTAAATGGAAAGTGGGGGTATACATATGGTTTATTAAAGCTTGAAGTGAAAATACAAATACGATTTACTGTATGTTCGAAATTCACTGCAAGAGACAAAGCAATGTCATTTTAAAAATACATCGGAATGAGAAAATTATTACTGTTTTTTTTTAAACTATAACACTTACAAATCGATGTCCTCTTCGTGTCCAAATTAGTTAGGAAGATCAGGCAGACGACCGGTTACACTGTCTTGCCTACCATAAGCATTTATTTGAAAGATGCTAACGTGATTTTGGCGCGTCAATCAGACTTTTTTTAAGGAAAAAGAAATTACTCGATATTTTTTAGTAATACATATTTTCAAATGCATCCTTTATTCTTTCATTTGCGCCATTATTTCTATTAGAAATATCCAATCATTAACAAGATATTTTTCCGGGAAAATTAATGTTTTTTTCTTCCATAGCATTTTCACGTAAATCCGTTTAGTAATTGCAGTAATTTTTGTGTATTCTATACTTGTAGTACATGTATGGGAAAACTTCCTATTCTATAGTATATGGAGAACGGGGGAATAGGGAAAGTGTTTTGGGGGTGGGAAGAAGTGTGTTTTAAGGAAAAATGTTTCAAACTTAAATGAAAATAGAAATTTTACATTTGGAAAGGAGATTTTCTTTGGGGACAATTGAAATCATTAATAGTAAATGGTGTAATTGGGAAGTTTACACTTTTTTAATATTCGTCAATGTTTTTTGTGTTTGAATGATTTATAGGTCAATATAGCCAAAACCTTAAACTTAAAATTACATGATACAATTAAATTTGCAGGTGACATTTTGAAATATGTTTTTCAAACGTCCATTGAAACCGTACTTCAAAATAATGTTACGGAATGGGTACGGGGTATATATCAGAGACAACCCCACCGGGAAGGAAAATGACAGTTTAAAGCCATCCATGAGTCTTCAATGACTAACGAAGAAACCCTCACACCACAGGGCAGGCTGCAGCTGGCCAAAAACAACCATTTTCACAGGTACAAGAAGTAGTTACCGCCATATAAGCCAGCAATATAAAAGTTAACTGAAAGTGAAAAAAAAACAATACAAAAAGAGGCCAGAAATTCCTGACTTTGGGACAGGCGCAAGAATGTGGTGAGGTAAAGTATTTTTGTGTGATTACAACCATTTCCCTTTTAAATCTCACTATTGTGAAAAACATATTACACAATTAGTCTTACGTTAAAATCAGTTAAAAAAAGGATTAAGTCCCTCGTTAAAGAGTATCGAGGGAACCGAGATTCTAGCGGAAATCAGATCTAGTGGAAAATAGACATACACGTCAAAAAAACATAAAGTAACTAAAATCATACATACAAAGTAACAAATGTAAATGAGCAACTCGGACTCTACTAAAAACTGGGATCATGTAGAAGGTGCATTGGTAGACTTACGTCCTCTGCTTTTCAAGAAATATGCTCATAAAAAGTCAGTTCATCGGTAGAGGAAAGAGGAAAGGAAAACTATGAGACGTTGAACAAATTAGTTTTCATGGTGCAGATGGATTCACCGTAACGATTCATGAGTTCATGAAGATAAGTCTAGACATAGAAAACAGACATACACATTAGAGAACATAGAATAACCAAAATAATACATACAGAGTAACAAACGGAAATTATCAACTCGGAATCCACTAAAACCTGGGAACAAGGACCAGGTGCACCGAAAGAGTATGCATCCTCTGCTTTTTCTAGGAACAAAGTATTACTAGCAATTAACTGACATATATTTACCAGCCTAAGATAAGTTTAAATCTTATTAAAGTTAAGCCCTCACCGTACGCAAAATTAATCAAGTTCTTCAAAAGCGGGGTTGAGAACCACGGTTCATTAATCATACAATAAGGATATAACCCGTGTCATGCAGATAATAGCTTTTAAATAAGGGTAATCAAGGGAACCAAGTTACTAGCGGTATTCAAAAGAATGCAATCCAGGGACAAAGACCAGATATGGAAAACAGACATACAAAACAAAGAACATAAAATAACTAAAATCAAATATACAAAGTAACAAAAGCAAATGAGCAACTCGGATTCCACTAAAAACTGGGAGTATGGTCGTCTGCTTTTCTAGAAACACCCGTCGAGTTGCTCATAAAAAGTCAAGTCTGGGGTAGACAAACGAGGAAAGGAAAACTATGACCTGTTGAATAAATCAGTTTTCATGGTGCAGATGGATACATCATAACGATTCACGAGTTCATGATGATGACCATAAAACTTCTGTAGTGATGACTTGAATCTTGTAGCAACATAAAATATCATCTGTTAGGTTTTTTTGTAAATACCTTATGAACGAATCAATGTTAATACAACAATTAACCATATTTAACGAATTGGAAAACAGTATCATAACTATATTTCATCGGATTTGAACAATTAAGATTATATCTCAGAAACCGTTCTGAGATATGAATGAACAAGTTACTTGACACCTTTGAAATATCGGTAGGTCAGTTAAACTGTATACCAATTTTATATATTTGATCAAGGTATACAATATAACAAAATTTTGGTAAGTTTCTGCAAGGCGGTTTATGAGCAAGAATAAATAATTAATCTTTCGTCAAATTACATTTTGAATACCAATCAGCTCCTTATTCTGTATGCTGATTAGCTTCTACACAACAGTCTGCTTACTGTAGCTTTTTAGAGCAAATCAATGAAGCTCAATAAACACTTGATAGACATGGAATCAGTGAGAACATTATTCTGTGCAACATATTTAGTATGGACTTTAACATCAATTAAAGGTTTGTCAAATATATCCCCAAAAATTGTGGTGTTATTTTGCAATTTATCTATGAAAATGAAATATTTAAGGTACAATTTATTTTCATTTACAACATTAATGACATTTTGTCTTGCAAATAATTGATAATTGGAATTTTGTAAATCGTTTAAACCTGCTTGAGGTTTTCATCACTTCTAAAAAGTATATTTGACTTGTAAGAATCGTTTTTCATGTAAAATTTCAACCGTTGCAATATTAAATATCTTCTCTAAAGTGAATATTTTATCTTTCGTATATTTTGCTCTCCACTTTTATCAATAAAAAAGGACATGTTTATATATATGTTCTTACTTATAATGTTTTTCTGTCTTCTCCATTTGAAAGTGTAATTATTACCGGATCTGAATTTAATTATTTCAACTGTTGATTAATTTCAACATAAATTAACGGTAAACAAGTACTTTCTGTAAAAATGAAGATGGCCGACGCAATAAATTTTGTTCTTTTTACTTATAATTTTCTACATTATATTCAGGAAATAACACATGGCACGCAATTTAAATTTTCGAACGTAACTAATTTATCAGTATTTGGCCAATCGGGATCAGAATGGCGATCAGGTGACTTGCGTTTCCATGGAAGAGCGTCTTTTAGGTCAATGGGTAAAAAACGAAACTATACAGGACAAAATAGGCAAACTGCTATTTTATATCTTTCGTAGTAAACTAGAGTTGTTATGGAAAATATGATAAATAAATTGAAATAGGGGTGCACATATGTTTTCATGTCAACAATCAATATTTTTTCTTTATTTGAAACTAAATGCCTGATTGCATGAACATTTGACCTATATTCCAGGTGAACTACAAGTACAATGGTTACAGACTGAGAATTCCGGCAATATAGATTCTTCAAGGGAGTCTGATATTTGGAGTTATGGAAAACATCTGTCAGATATAGGATATTTTCCTTACATGACTAACAATATCAGGTTCTTGGTAAAAGCCTGCTCTGACTCCTTTCTCTTTATACAAATACAAACTAATATTTCAAGCGAATACGACATTTTCGAAATTGTGATTGGTAGTTTTAAAGGTGCTGCGGTATCTACAAGATTTAAGGGGTTAGACCCTAAACACTATTCTATTGACAATTTACTGTCTTGTAGTAGTTACACTCCATACTGGCTGTGCTGGAATAGATCTAGATTTTTGTTAGGACGAGGCTTTACTGTTGGTATCGATGCCGTCCTGAATGCCTCGTTCCCGAATGATTTTGAAGTGAGTAATGTCGGGATAATGACAGGATGGGGTTCAACAGGGGATTGGATTTTCTATTTTGGAGGTAAATATTCTTTGAATGATTTGCCAAATTAGAAATGTATATTTTACATAACACTTCTATTTGTTCCATATATTTTAAACGACTCCCTTTTTGGTGTACCCTGAAGTAAGGAGAAACTTTGTCCAATACGATAAATAGTTCTCTAATATTTCATACATATGACCGTGATGCCAATCATACGATATTGCAAATTTTGATATGTTGTACATAAATTGTTAGTTGTTACTTTAGAAGCAGTGAATGGTTTGTTGTTTTTTCTGTACTGAACGAAAGGCCTTTTGTTTTGAAATCTTAAAGAATTAGGAAACCAGCATCATTTAAAGTTTGAGTGATTTCATCTGCGTACAATAATTACATGTTTTCTTTTATTGCAGACGAAACTCTTAGTCTTATATCTAATTCTTTGGTATGCAAAACAAATAACATGTCAACACTTAATTATACGACCGTTTCCATTGAAACAACCACCGGTAATGATAACTCCGGACCATCTTCATTATCAGTAGATCTCGCCTTGGATAAAACGTCATTATCGTCATACAAAAGAAAAAGGTCAAGTGCCGCTGACAACAGACTTTCTGTGACTGCCATTGGATACGTTGGGACCGCTGTTATAGTAACCGTTATTTTAATGATTGTAGCCATTGATGTGTGTCAATATAATGGCATAGGAATAAAGCCAAACAAATCAAAACTTAAGTAATCTAACCGATGACCAATCACATGAGCCACATTATAATGTAGCTTGTAGATTCTTTCCTTGACATCTTCAGGCAAAAGAAAAATATCAATGTCATTTGTTTCTATTTTAGTTCGATTTGTACTTTTTGTGGTTTTTACGTAATGTGCAAATATGCATTGTTCTACATGTCGAATTTGATTCCCAAAAACCTGTGTCATAGATATTACAACATCGTTTGTAATTTTGTTAGGGAAAATTACCTTAAAATTCTTGAGTATAATGCATTATATTGGTTATTTTTTTGTACTCTCGTACGAACAGAAATCTGAAAAGAACAAAAGGAAGTTCTCATGACGATTTAGTCTACACTGACTTTACAAATATTATTTGTCTCTTGTAACTCTTTGTGCAGTTTCAAACCAACAGATAAATAATGGTTTTCATCTATTCTTTGAGTTTAACGTCAATTGATATGTTTTACCGTCTATGTACTGGATTCCTAAACTTCACAAGAATCCATATAAACAACGTTTCATAGCTGGATCTGCAAAATGTACTACCAAACCTCATTCAAAACTTTTAACTTCTATACTCACAACTGTCAAAGACGGTCTACAGTCCTACCACAACACTTTTTAATCCTGTAGTGGTATTAATTCAATGTGGATCCTGAAAAATTCGAAAGATCTTTTGGAGACAATAAGTTCAAGACTATTATTTGAATATAATAGCATTAAAACCTATGATTTTTCAACACTGTATACTTCTATTCCCCATACTCAGTTAAAATCCCGACTTAAAAACATTATACATCGTTGTTTTTCCAAAAACGATGGTACACCTAGATACAAATATATAGTTCTTGGTAGAGATTCCTCATACTTTGTAAGAAATAATTCCAAATCATCTTCCAAATATACAGAGGAAGATGTTTACAAAATGCTGGAATTTTTAATCGACAAAATATTTGTCCAGTGTGGTGGACGTGTTTTTCAACAAACGGTCGGCATTCCAATGGGAACAAATTGTGCTCCTTTACTTGCTCACCTATTCCTTCACTCTTATGAGGCTGACTTTATAACTGATCTGATCAGAAAGAAAGAATATCGTTTGGCTAGATCCTTTAATTTCAGTTTCCGCTATATAGATGACGTATTATCTTTAAACAATCCTAATTTCGGGGATTTGATACATCGCATCTACCCAAATGAACTTGAGATAAAGGATACTACAGACACAAGTCAGCCTCATATCTTGACCTACATTTAGAAATCGATGGTAAAGGAAAACTATTGACCAAACTTTACGACAAACGTGATGACTTTTCATTCAGAATTGTCAACTTTCCTTTCATCTGTGGCAACATCCCTTCGGCTGCTGCGTATGGAGTGTTCATATCACAACTCATACGCTATGCCAGAGCTTGCCGAAACTACGCAGACTTTTTGTATCGCGCTAGAACTCTAACAAATAGGCTTCTGGAACAGGGTTATGTTGCTACAAGATTGAAGTCATCACTGCAGAAGTTTTATGGTCGTCATCATGAACTCGTGGATCGTTATGGTGTATCCATCTGCACCATAAAAAACTGATTTATTCAATGGTTCACAGTTTTCCTTTCCTCGTTTGTCTACCCCGGACTTGACTTTTTATGAGCAACTCGACGGGTGTTTCTAGAAAAGCAGAGGACGCTTACCCTACCGGTGCACCTGGTCCATGCTCCTAGTTTTTAGTGGAGTCCGAGTTGCTCATTTACTTTTGTTACTTTGTATGTTTGATTTAAGTTACTTTATATTCTTTGTTGTGTATGTCTGTTTTCCATGTCTGGTCTTTGTCCCTCGAGTACATTCTTTTGATTACCGCTGTAGCCTTGGTTCCCTTGATTACTCTTTAAGAACTGGTGTTTTTTTTTTTTCGTAAATTATTAAGGAACGGGCTTGCTAATAGTGAGGCTGGTAACATTTTCACTAATCTTTCCTTACGTTTTTAGACAAATATATCATAAATGATTTTCCGACAACGTATACTTTAACATTAATTGAGTACAACTGCAAGTTTTAGCGTAGTTATGCAAGAAGAAGCTCAACGAAAAGTAGTGCCATTATTTTTTTTCAATATTTTATTATATTTTTATGTGTGCTTTGTTTCTTTTTAATTTTTGCTTTCTCTGATCCTTTGACTTATTCTCTTCAGAATACAAAGTTCTAAAACGGCACTAAAGGTTCATATAAATAAAATAAGTTAATAATATTCCACCTCCATGCAATGTTTCTAGCACGAAAAATCTAGCTTATTTTAATTAATTTTATTGATTTTTAATTGGTATCGTACAGAAGGATTAGGATTTATATACGTATTTTAATTGTTAAATCCATGATGAAATAAAGTCGAGTGGTAAGTGCATTTACATTCCAATGTAATCACAAAGCAATAGATACACTGGCGGATGTAGATTTTATAATGATGAACCAATACAATTTAAGGTCAAAAGAAATAAATTTACAAAGATTTATGTGACATTATATCGATCATTAATGATATTATGTAAAAAGATGCACAGTTATAATGCTAAATTGTCAGTAGCATGTTCAGATGAAATGCTTTATTTTGTTTATGGCCCTTAACTTGATATTTTATAAAGCAGTCAAACATGTTTAAAGTTATCCTCCGAGGATAACTATTGTCATTTCTTTTTTTTTCTGTGTCTATTTACCGCTTTTGTTCTCCCTATATAAGGTCGGACATATTAGTATGGAGTTTACTTTATAAAGCGAGTCATAGTGTTATAATGCTTATTAAATACGTTTTCTGTTTGCTTTATTTTATTCTTTGTGTGAAATGTTTACCTTTTAAAAGGCAGTGTATATAATTATCAGTTAACACCGAAATTTATGATGCTCTTTTTCTAAGACCAGTACAACTGTTTCAATTTTCACTATTTTTATTATTATCATTATCATCATTATAATTATATATTATCTACATTATTTCTATTAATATTATGTATTTTTATTTTTTTTTCTTCTTGTATACAACGATTTAGCATGTTAAATATCTAGCAATTATATTTCCTCCCTCGTCCGTAGTGCATGTAAATTTAAAATATTGCCATTATGTATGATGCAAATTTTTCTGTTCCTAGTACCTAAATACTTAAATTAATTATCTTTTTTAGTCAGACCAAAATGTCAAATCTCTACTACAAACGCAGTGTCCATTTGTGATGTACTTTATCCTGTTTGTTTAAGATGCGCAAACTAATATGTATCTGAATTATCTTGTTCATCGTGGTTTGATCCGGGGCTTTGAAATTGAAATTTCTTTGTCTAAATTAAATCAAAGGCTTCACATAAAAATCTGGTTAATTGAAATATTGAAGATCCTTCCAAATTGGCAAAAAAAACATCGAAATATCAAAATAAAAGAGACATTTTTTAAATCCCAACACATGGCAACTGTGTATATATCTTTTACCATATTTCATTGATCTACAAATGCCGAGAATTTTAATGTGATATGCATCCCTTAAATCGTTTTCTGTTCATAAAAGGCATTTTCTATCTTGCTTGGGTATGCTTTGCAATTTTTCATTTTTTAAGAAAGTTTGTGATTTATGGTCCTAAATCTAATTTTTTTTTAAAACTTTTTTCCCTTAATTATCATATTGAAAAACAAATCAAGGGAACCAAATCAAACGGAAATCAAAAAGATGTAATCTAGGGACAAAGGACATACATGTAAAACAGGCACACACAACACAAAAGATAGAATAACCAAAATAATACATACAAAGTTATTAAAAAATCAATGAGCAACTCGGACTCCACTAAAGACTGGGAGCATGGTTCTGGTGCACCAATAGGGTAAGCGTCCTTTGTTTTTTTTTTTTAGAAACACCCGCCGAGTTGCTCATCAAACGTCAAGTCTAGGGTGGACGGAAGAAGGAAAATCTATGACACGTTGAACAAGTCAGTTTTCGTGGTGCATAAGGATACATCGTTACGATCCACGAGTTTATGATGAAACCATAAAACTATAGTAATGACTTCAATCTTGTAGCAACATAACCCTGTTCCAGAAGCCTAACAGTAGGTAGTCTAACCCGATACAAAGTCTGCATAGTTAAGGCAACCGTTGGTATAATGTATGAGTCGTGATATGAAAATTCCATACACAGAAGCTGTTTACACAAATGAAAGGAAAGTTAACAATATGGAGTGTAAGATTATCACGTTTCTCATATAGTTCAGTCAAAAGATTGTATCCTTTATCTCAAGTTATTATCTCAAGATATGATAAAATCCCAGAAACTAGGATTGCTTAACGATAATACGTCATCAATATAGCGGAAACGGAGATTAAAGGATCTAGCTAAATGATGTTTGTTCTTTCGGATCAGATCAGTATAAAGTCAGCCTTAAACGAGTGGAGGAATATGTCAGCAAAAGGGAGCACAATTTGGTCCCAATGGAATGTCGACCGTTTGTTGTAAATATTGTTTTATTTTAATTATTTGTTTTCTTTATAGATTCTGTATTTTAGAGATTTTGCAGACATTTGCACATCAATTACCAATTCTGTTTGAATTGGTCAATAAGTTTCTGATTGTATGAATTGTATATCCATTGAACATTATCAATATTATATAACTATTAATATATCGGAAACAAAACAGGAAGTCGGCCTACATAAACGATGTAGCTAAAAATTAAATAACATGTAAAAACTGATGATAAGAAAAATAAGAAACCACACAAAAAAAACTAAAGCACTTGCACTGTGGACTAGCAAAAACCGGGAATGGCATCAGGTACACCGACAGGGTAAGCATGTCCTGCTTTGTCGGAAGCATCTGCCCCTATCCTTATCGAAAAATGGTTTAGATATTTTGTTTCCTTCCTGTTTGTTGGGTATTTATTTTACCGTGATTGATTTAACAACAACAAGATATATATATATATATATATATATATATATATATATATATATATATATATATATATATATATATATATATATATATATATATATATATATATATATATATATATAATATTTTATTACAAAGTAAGTTTTAAATATAGTATTATAAATCAAACCAACAGATTTAAATAATTTATGTTTTTGACTTGCAAATATCATTTGACCATTTGTCTTAGGCAATAAAAAGTTAACAGACTAAAAAAGCAAGTGGTTTATGTATCGATAGTACTCTTAACAGATTTAAAAGGTTTTCGAAAAATTTCATTATACACAACAAAATCCTTGTGTATGTTTTATTTATGGTCAGTTCATGTTATAAATGTATATTAATTAAGATAAACCTCAAATGATTTTTAGACTTTGTTTTGTTTTTGTTGCTGTTTTTTTTATCTGGGTTACGGTTTATAAGAATATAACGCTAACTTTAATAATTAGTAGGATAGCACAGGTTTAAAAAGTCTTCAAAGTTTAAAGCACCGAAATATAACACGGCTAAATTTTGTGTCATTTTTTAGGAATATCATTTTACTTTCCAATCAGAATTGTCGTACAAACGTATTAAGGTCACAACTTGTAAAATTTTGCGTTTTGGGATGGAGGGCGCCGTGTTAACCTTCAAAATACATACTGTTAAAAAGTCAATTTTGATTATGAAAACATGAAAAAAAGTTGTTAATGATCTAAGTTTGTTTCAGAGTAAACATTAAGGATTACACAATGCTGTAATTTTAAATTAAATATTGACATGCAGAAAATATTGACGTAGTTTTTGCAGACCATATTTTTGTGGTAATTTGAAGTCAGTTTTCATCAATTGTATAAAATTCGTACATGTTTATCGACCACAGTGGGTTTAAATGTGTAGATGCTGTAACATACCCTCTTTTCCGTCAAGATATTCTTCTGTTTCGTTATGTGCAATAAAATCAATTTTGGCCAATAAGGAAGTGTTGTTTCTGCTATTTTCTTTTAACTGCATTTATTGTATTATCTTTTTTAAATTGATACATGCTTTCTGTTTCTCAACAAACTGATAGTTTTCGTTGTAGCCAGGACAACAAGAAATTATAGACATGTTAAGTGGTGTTCTTTTGAGTCAATGAAAAATTCCATGTTTATCCCAAATTGTGTCAAGAACTGAGATGGTTATATAAAACATAGGCCTACTAAACAGTTATGTTTAGTATCATATAATTATCTTTGCAAATATACGAAATATTCATACCCTGGACCACATGGGAACTTGTTTTCGAACTAATGGAGAAATGTCTCTACCAAACTCCTTTTTAAATAGAAAATTCGATATTTTACTGCAAATTTTCAGATATTAAAAGATAATTTCAGAATGTGTTTTTTCAATATTTACTTTCTAGTTTTTACATTTCGATACCTCAAAGTCAAGGTCGGCCTTTCATTTCGGGCTGCTAAAACTTGGAAAATTTTGGCATGTTTGCCAAAAACTGCTGCAGAGAGCACTATTTGCTAGTTTTTTTTTACATATAGCTGTTGATTCTTGTATGGGATGGAATTTGAGCTGATCTGATGTAAAAAGTTTGGAATTTTTCGCACCAGCAAAGGGAAGTAAGCCATACAAAAATCACGATTGACCTTTGACCCCATTTTGTTAGAGATATGACCACAATCGATGTGTACGACATCGCTTTTTCGATAGAGCTTGAATACGCTTTCCATCGATATATAATTTAACCATATTATATTCCGGTGCATTTAGTTCTCAAAAAAAATAGCCTGCTATCCTACTAGATCTCTATCATTCATGTCACAGCCAACAATTAAAAGTTGAGTAAATATATAAGTTTTAAACCATTACAGATTACACACAAGGCACATTGTTATATGAATACAATCTTGGTTATGAACAATGTGATGAGAAAGAAAAGGTTCGAACAAATCACCAATGTTGAACTTGTTGGACAAATTGTCTTGATGTTTTCTTGTGATATGGCGGTGTAGGTAGCCGTTGCCCTGTCTGTGCAAGTACTATTCATCAGTGCGGAAAGTATGCATTTATCCATTGCTTTAGCAGCACTACAAATGAAAAGAAAAAAAAACAAACTCACCGACAATACATGCTTTAAATTGATTTAACAATAGTAGCCTTTGAAAAATTTGGTATTTGTCGCCATTTTGTGATTAATACAATGACATTCGGTGTATAAAACAGTATAATTGGAATGATTAGTTGAAAAAAAACAGACTTTTTTATCCACAATTTTAACCAAAATTTTCAATTCACCCTACCGTGCACTTGGTTCATACTACGGGCTTTAAGTGAAACCCATGCAGCTCATTTCTTTCTTTTCTGTGTGTTTTATTTCTATTTAATGCGTATGTTTGTGTTGCTGTGTTAATTATTAAGATAAAATCTATGTCTCCGGATCAAGAATATTTTGTTCCTTGTGCCAATACTGGTCTTTCTAAAGTAGTAGTTTTTGTAAGCATCTTGCAAAGTCTGTAATATTTGATACACCCCAATATTGCGAGTCACATTTTTGTTTGTATGTTGTTGTGTCATTTCGTGAAAAAATATTTTATAGGTAGTCAATTTCTTTTGAATAATCTGATTAGTCTTCAAACAAATGTGACCTTGCCTCCTATGGTTGGAAAACGTTCATTCTTAACTCTTGTTCTTCAATTTCACCTTATTGTTTTTTTTTTTTTTCATTCAAGCAAAAATGAACTGTCTTCAATGAAGAGTAATAACAAAATTTCCGAATTGAAAAACTCTAGGCAAAAGTCAAAAGGAATAGTCAAAAAGAAAACAAGTTGCCATATCAAGGTAAAACACGGAAAGTAAGAAACCCCCCAATACCCCCTTACTTTCTGCTTTCATTACGTTTAATGTACGACTTAATTTTCTATGGTACACATAAATAAATAATTTGATTAGTTTAGCTTGCAGCAAATCCAAAATTGCCACAATAACATAATCATATGTTGCTCGTTTCAGTTGATAAACATATGATTATAAAATAATTATTTATAAATACTGCAAACTGTAGATGATTTGTCATGAATCATTTTATCAATCGATATAGTTTCCTGTCTTATGGTTTTCAGGAAATAAACCTAAACGAAAGGATATTTTTTTGTAGCGCGGAAGAAGAATGGTCCCTAAGATTTCTCTATTTTTCATTGATTTAATATATCAATTGAAAGAAATAGACATAGCAGTCATGTGTGTTGCCCGATTTTTATAATTTACATACTTTTTTAAACAAAATATGTAAAGGTTTGTCTGCTCAGTTGTTTCTGAAGCGAAAGTTTTCTTAATAAGTATATAATGAATAACAACAAACGAAACTAAGTTAAACAATAGCCTATTCATTGCTGTCATGCAGCGAATATAGAATAAATATATTGTATTGAAACTGCATTGCAGATATAAAAACATTCAAACACATACTTGCATATGTCTTCATTCGTGGGGCCTTCCTTACTATTCATTTGTTTAGAAACAGCGGTAATGCAGTTCAAAACGTATTGGTGGACTTCCGTTTTCTTGAGACAGATGACAAAGTCAACGAAATCTACAAATAAAGTAGAATTATTTTTTATCTCTCTCTTTCTCTCTCTTCTCTTAGTCTGTGTGTTTGTGGCAATATTCCCAGTATGGGTACACTCTCATTACTTCAATTCTAACTGTCTGTAACGCAGTTTACGGTGTGTAAGTCAAACATTTCAAGTGGGTTATTGTGGGATCATGTACAAGTATTTAGTGTTTTTCCTCGTTTCATTTGATGTTAGTTGAATCCGCATGTGCTTCTCAATTTCATCATTGCCTTTCAAATTAAATAACGCATCTAACACATTTTAGCATTATAAAACTCTTACATAAATAATATCGATCATAATAACACAAATTACTAGTTCTATACTTGAAATTAATATTACACGGAAAATCAAGCTTTAAAAATTAAATGTCTTCACAAATTAAAATTAAAATAATAATGATTTAAGGTCTCAATTATTTTGTAAGTAGATGCCATGAAACATTGAGATAAGGTAATGAAATAATGGCTCTAGAAGTGAAAAGCAATTTATCATCAACGGGTGACTATATAATGCGTAATAAGAATACGAAAGTAGTAAAATGAAAAGATGACTAAGTGATCTCATGTAATATATGTTTTGAATTACCATCTTCATTATTGCAAATCAAATTGAACTGCTTGCTGATTCTATCGTTTGTGTTGCTTGTCATAGGTAGGTTTCCAAAAATGGAACATGATTGTAGGTTTTCTTTGGAGTAACATTTCTCCAATGTTTCACGTTTGCTGTAAAACATACAGATTATTATAAATGATACAAATCACATCACTTTAGGAAATAATAAAAGAACGGTTGCCAACTAAATCATCACATTTTAAAAGAACAGTATGCATTACTTAATTGTATAAAGTGTCGCGAATTGATAATGTATTTATTTGAGAAAGTAACCAAAAGTATGACTTATAAGAAGGTGATTAATTTAACCTAAAAAGAACATGACGTGTAAGTAGATTATAGTTTCAAATTTGAACTAAGAAAACAGTGAATGTAACAATAAACCAAAAGATTTTAATCATGCAAACCATCACCTAAAATGCCGAAACGTCAAAAAAGGACTAATCAGATACATCACAATCCAAAGTCTTGGCATTAACGTGAAAACTAGACCCATAGTACGATCTACTTACACAATATAGCGAACAGACTAAAATACAATCACATATTAAACTGAAGATAAAAAAAAAAACAAAATATCACTCAAATAAATAAAGCAATTGTAATATGAACTCCGTCTTATATTCAAAGTATTATACGTTGGTCCAGAATGGTACTGCTCCGCGAAAGGCACCGGGCAAGTGAATAAAATTCGGCAAGAGACTTACTAAAACCTTGTAGTCCCCCTGGCACATTCTGCCAATGTGGAGTCTCAATGCAGAGTCTCAAAAGGGACCGATCAAAATTAATGTGCATAAAAGCAATGTTTAGACTTTTTAACGGTGAATGCTTGATAGAAAAGTGGCGTGCATTTACGATAGGAAACGAAGACGAATATGAAAATTATACGTTAATTAACTAATTACAGCTTTTAACTTTATTTTATGTAGTGTAAACTGAAGTAATTTTAAAAAAACAATGTACAAATTATAAGATTACCTCGATGTCACTTTCCCTATACTTATCTTGTCTAAGGTTCCACTGTTGTGATAAAGACTTTTACAACCGCCAAAGTCACCAAAAGGTATACATACAGCTCATAAAAGGGTTAGATGAAATCATTTGCATTAAAATGTGTCGGAACATCATGCAAGTCCGTTTAGAGTGGTTTTTTTTTTATTATTTTCTTTTACTTCGTTTTTTGGACTTGTGTTCTAAATAGTCGAATTCAAAGAATTCTTATTGATTATTATTTTTTTCATCATGTGTTTACATTTTTGTTTTCCACAATCTTCTGTAACTCTTTAGTAAGTCGCCTTTGATAAAGTCCCGAAAATGCCTAACGTTTCACATTCTTTGTTATCAGGAATTTCCTGACAGCACGAATTGGAACCCGGCCAATATTAAGAAAATCCATATTGGTCCACTGCATCCGATATCGGCTTAGATTTTTCATATAAGACGGGTTAACAATTTTATATTGTAAGGGATGTTCAGGTTGAAATAAACATGATAAAGACTATAGAGATAATTTATATCAATCACGTATCAATATATAGTTTATAGATAATTCCCATGCATCCCCAGCACACTCATCAACAAAAACGTGATTTTCAGGTACCCTTATACCTTTATTTACGAATCAATTTATCGCTAAATAAATACGCTGAAGCATTTTTTGAATTTTCTTGCCACTTTTGATATGTGATTGAGACAAAATACATTTTTTTTGTTTCTTCTGACTTTTGCTTTCTACAAAACTAAGTAATTTTACATATATTGGTATTATATTACAGCAACATATCCCAGCTTTAAAATGTTACCAAGAAACACGTAAGTATTTTGAATAAGGGTAACAAGATTACTTAACACGAATCCGATCCATAATCAAGTCAAGTCCAAAGAGTTCAATGCAAAAGAAACATATAGCGTATACCCATACTCCACCGAAACATCTCTTAAATTTACTTTTTTTTAAATGTAAAACCCTCTTTTTTATGATTCCGTAAAACTTCCTATTTTCTGTTTAGTACTATCAAAAGCAATACTTATAGGTTTCTTTTGCTGACTTGTGGTGATTTCTATGGTCAGAATATATCAAAAGTTGCATAAAATGGGATTTTCCCATAAAGGTCACATAAAGTTATTGCTCAACCAAAACGTCCTAAATTCGATAAGTAATTAATTTTTTTACATGATACTTTCCTCTGCGGTTACATCCCTTCAGCACCTGCATATGAAGTTTTCATATCACAACTAATACGTTATGCCAGAGCTTGCCTAATTACGCAGACTTTTTGTATCGTACTATATCTCTTACTTTGAATTCTTCTGGAACAGAGTTATGTTGCTACAAGATTGAAGTCATCAGTGCAGAAGTTTTACGGTCGTCAATATGAACTCTTAGATCGACACGGTGTATCCATCTGCACCAGGAGAACCAATTTGTTCAACGTGTCATAGTTTTTATTCCTCTTTCGTCTACCCCGGACTTGACTAACCCTACCGGTGCACGAGTTGCTCATTTATTTTTGTTACTTAGTATTTATAATTTTGGGTTTTTTTATGTTCTTGGATGCGTGTGTCTGTTTTCTTTGTCTTGTTTTGGTCCCTGTGTTACATTCTTTTGATTTCAGCTGGAATCTTGGTTCCCTTGATTACTCTTGATGAAACAAAATCCGAATGAATTTTGGCGGGATGGGGCTCGCGAGGGTAAAATGTTCGTTTTGGTAAATACCACGGCTAGAAGAAGGAAAGACGTTTTTTATGCATATTTCCGGGCAGTAGCAGAAATGACCGAAATCATAAAAGTATGCCTAAAATATTACTGCCATCAACCAATCAGAGACCAGGATTCTTATTTAACGTGTAATTAAAACCTTTATGATATAATTGTTTTTCCATGAAAATATTTAAGTTATATTTTAATTAAGTGTATACATGATAGTGATACTTTTCAACAGGTGACATTTTATGGCTTGAAGGTATATTGTAATTCTGACATGTTCACAATTAGAACACAGACTTAAAAGGTCGAAGAATGGTCCTACGTAAAAGATAATAACATATGTATATATGATACTTCAATATGGAGGTAAAAATCTGTATTGAAACTTGTGCATACATTTTTACACTAATATGATATACTTTTGCTTGGCTTTCTTAAGTGATTTAATTAAAAATAACCTTACACAAGTTAATTAAAGCACTCCTAGGCAGATCAGTTTGATTATTGGATGACAGCATTAAGGAATGTCAGGTATAATTTTTGCTAAACAAAACATTATTAAGATAACAACAAACACTGTCGTACAGAATAAATGAATTACTGTATTTAAAAGCATTTGAGATTTCAAAATAACAGAATCAATCAAAGAGTTCTGTATTTTAACATATTGTAAGGAAGGTCAAGTGGTTTTGTATCTTGTTGGTGTTGTAAATGCCATAATAAATTCAAGCGAAATCTTCAGTTTTCATAGATCTTTCTATGAAAATATACTTTAACATAAACTGGGCGTCGGCATGCTAGGTGATCGTATCCGCCTTGGAAAACAGTACCTTTCGCAGTTTGCGACTTGATTTAATTATTTAATTGGCTTTCTAAAAAATATATTTGAAAAGTCGAGATTGGAATTATAATGATGTAAACATATGCCATTTTCGCTTGACTTAGCTTGACTTTTACTATGCTTGACTTATGTGCATTTTGATCGAATACGCTACTTTTCAACGTTCCGGTGTATTTTGATAATATAGGATTCATACTATGTACCTTTAATTTGAACTGTTACGGAAACAGCGAATTAGGTTTTCAATTATATTTGTCATTCTTCGACTGGTCTGGATCCGACTTGAATTACGATCTGCCATCTTCGCTTTCGCGTAATATATATACCCCTTACTGACCAATCCGAACTTGTCCTGTTGCCGAACAATTTCCAAAAGTGCATAACAGTAGTTCATACTTGGCTGACAGGCAGCTAAAACACTAACATGCAATAACAACATGAGGCAGTAAGAACAACTTTGTCCGTTGACTTTAAAATAGTGAACAGTGTAAACTTTGGCGCCCCTTGTACTTTTAATTATAAATAAACGACACTTTATCAATCGAGTCGTCTTGACGATCAGTAGTGAATCGGCAAAATACACTCGAAGTAAATCCTATGAAAAATACTAAACAAAATATAATAGTTACTAAAATACAGTGGAGGGCTAGCTATTATTTCTTACTAGATATAAGTGTAACTTTTAATTTTCCAGTCAAAAGCGTGATTTCCCAAAATATTCTAAACTAAAAGTAGTAGAAAATGAATTGAAGAACGTGAAAGTGTAAAAGTTTCAAGGATGAAAATTCTCAATAACATGATGTACACCGATAAGAATACGTCCAACATCGAGATATAGTTAATTGAATATGTCAAAAATGTAATGTTATCTATAAAAAAAACTCTGAGAAATGCATAGTTTTGTAAAAAAAAAATGCCAAAAGTGGTGGTTCTGCCTATCAACTTTTGAGAGTAAAACATTGAGGGCGTCAAATTGTATCTGACGTAAACAATTGAAAGAACCACCAATGTACCTTACTTATCTAGAAATAACCATAGACTATCATTATTGTCTGCATCCTACGATATCTCCCTATGTATGGAAAAGTTTGATGTTGTCCGGATATTTCTACTGGTATTTCTTTATCAAGATTTAGACATGTTTTATGTTTCTTATCCAAAACCTTAATGTACAATTCTCTTGGTTTAGTATTGATCTGTTCATATTTTTGTAAAAAAGATTTTATTCTTTAAGCTAGAGGACTTGCATACTAGTATATGTTCACTTGAATTTCCAAGAGACAACAATTAACACATTTTTAAAAGGATAATCAAGGTAAAAAAGGTTATAGCAGTAATCAAAAGAATGTAATCAAGGGTCAAAGACCAGACATGAATAACAGACACACACAACAAAGAATATGAAGTATGATTTTTATAACATAGCAAATAATGGTTCAAAACAATGATTTCAGTTTCCACAAAGAAACCACAGAGGAGAAATTAAAAGAGAAGGTGTAGGATTATTTCATGCTTCTTAATTTCAGTTGCACTGTTTACTAACGTAATTTAAAAGTTACTGATTCATAATTAACATATTGATGTATCTAACATATCTGATCAATTCAGGAGCGCTTAAGTTTTCCTTTTGAAGTTCTATCTATGATAAAATCGTAAAGAAGGGAATTTTCAGAAGTTAAGATTTTCTCATATACTACCCTTTATTGTTATTTTCTTTCAAATAGGGGTTGTAAGTCTTGTCCTAGTATCGTTTTCCATACCGAAATTTCCTGTGTAGAACGTATTAAATTCCGAAGACCCATCTACATTTTAATGTTTACTTCCGGGACTTCGGAGCGCTGCATTACAATCTAAAATCTTCTATTTATTGCCTTTCTTAACATTTGTATCATGTTTAATGAATTTTCATATTTTGTTTATCATTTTATGTTTACAAGAGAAAGATTTCTGGCTTTTATTTCTTGAACCAACACCCTGTAAAAGAGTAATTTCCATGCATTTGAATGGTAGACTTGGACCCATTCTCGTGAAACCACACAGTCACGTGACGAGACTTACATACCCTTAGTTCAAAAACGCTTTTCGTTGATACATTGCATTCATATAGTTAGTATATTAGTTTTTTAAATGAGTCCAAGCAATAAATATTACTGAATTGATGATGTAGAAAACTGAATTACCTATTGGATGAAATGTGAGACGTTTCGAAAGAGCAATAACTTGGATAATCGATTTTAGTCGAAGTGTTATGGGAAAATCGAAAATCCCGGTTTGTTTTTCATTTTTTGGGTCAATTCTGAGCATGAACATCGCCACAAGTCATAAAAAAACAAAAATATTAACTGGGAAAGTACTAAGCAGAATATTCAAACAAGCCATTTTTCACTGAACCATTAAAACTTTAGTGGTTTTGACGTTGATACATATGTCCATATAACCGATTTGCGGTGGTGTTCTTGTATATTTTGCATTTAACGACCATAAAAACTTAAGTGTTACCGCATATTCCTTGGTACCATATGTAATCTTAGATGTTGGGTTACATGATGATACCTATATGATACGCGATGTATCAGGAAGAGTTAGAAACTCGAACAATTGAGTCACAAATATCTTGGCTTATTATGAAAAAAAGAATATTCTTTGGCGACAAATTGATTCGGTAATGGGTGGTATTAAGGTCCTGGAATTTTGATGAGTGGGATACACGTCGGACCTTTCCAGCCCATGGACTAATATAGATTTATGTATATAGCAATGTTCAAAATTTCAATTTGCATTTTTTGTCTCTCTTTTGTACTTAAACCAGTTTCCTGGGAGGGCATTTTTTAAATTATGCTGCCACATTTATTTGAAAAATCAAATACAGTTTTGTGATACATAATAGAACTGTTGAAATTAATGTACTCACCTACAAAGTATATTCACAATTCTGGCGATGTTATCGTTATTACTGAAGTCTATGTTAAGTCTGGAAATTGATGTTGAATATTCTTTCATGCAGTCGGATAGGCCTTGACAATCACTGGCAGCTGCTGCAAACTTTAAGACTGTGGCCATACTAACTAAAACTACAAAAAGTGTAAAAAAAAACATTTGGTAATTATATCAAAAACATTTAATTAGTTATTTATTTTTTTATTCATCAATAAAATTTACTGGCATTACATAACATAGTGAGACCCATGAAAATTTCTTACTTACAAATTTTACACAATGTTTTACTGTTTCTTTGACTTTCTGACAAAGTTTAGAATTTTGCTCAAATATTTTGTAAATACTTTACAGCCATTAAAAATTGTTTTATGATAAATAAACTTTTAAGTTTATCTTTTGAAACTTGTGTAGCTATATTTTACAACTTTTTGGTTGACATTGAAAAAGGGATAAATTTTTACGTAATGATAAACACAAAATATTATTTAATAATATATAATAATATAGTAATGTTATTGTGTTTCAAGAGATCAATTTCAAAGTTTAAACAATGTAGAAAGAAATACGATAACAACAAATAAGAGTAGTGGTTACTACATTGTGTGCCAAAGTCTACATGTCGCTTATGACCTAATAATGTACTAATCATATAATTGTACGCGATCAATTACTTCAACATTTACTAAAGTCTTACCTTTTTGTCATGTATTCGTTTTATATATAATATCTAACACAAAAAGGTTTCTCGCATCGATCTTGAACTAAGTTATGTGTACAATCATGCATGTAGGCCGTCAAGTTGGGTCGGAGATCATTTTTTCCTTTCTATATTAGGCGAACTTTTATTATAATATTTTCGTAGTTTATAACACTATCCAATTATTATTTTGTTTCGAAAACACGTTTTAGATTAAATTTTCTATTAAAAAAAAATAATATAATTTTGTCCTTATTACCTTATACTGAAAATTATGATGGGTTTTAAACACCGTTTCACTCAATTCTTTTTGTTAATAACCTTTATATAATGTAATAATATCAGATAATTATGCTCAAAAATGTTCAGTTTTGCATTCTTTCATAATTAGTTTTTTACTAATAGTAGCCAGACGAATTTCAAATTTTTGTTTGATTTGATGATAATTGATTTCCGTTGTTTTGTTGTTTTGTTTTTAATCAATAAGGCAAAGAAACAAGATTTGGTTTAATGTTACCTTCAAATTTGAAATTTATGACCATTTACACAACAGTTGATAAAGAAAGTCACGCAATTTCATATGTTTAACCAAAAACCATAACCCATGTGCCATAGTCATATTTCCCTATAGCCCGTAGAGTACCCCACATTCTTCTTCCACGTATTGCTACACATTACATATGCGATACAAACTAATCATTTTATCATCGAATCATACATCTTAACAACTAAAGTGCCGGAACTAAAACTCATCAAATCTTCAACGTGTTATAACTAAGATATCTCCAAAATAACTTTTTTACGCATTACATTTCTTGATACTTGCACCCATTCCGATATCTGATTTTACATTTATCAAATTTCAATAATCTTTCTTATTAAAGTAAAAACGTGAACTCACTTGAGAGAATTTCCTTTTCAGAGAACTGCATTATCATATTATGGTTTGTTATTCTACATCCGGGAATAGCTCTAAAGCACAACACGCATATAAAGTGTGCATGTTTAACTATCGAACAGTTAGAATCTGCTAAAAACGTGGGAAATAAAACGGAACGGAATGTATGTCCGGGTAGAATATCTTTATACAAATCATGAAATACAAAGACGGTCATTCATGTGTTTATTGAACCAAATAGAAATTAATTTTGGGAATTCAATACATAACCTTGGAAGGAAGCAAGCGGACGGGGCCCAGAAAACCGTTGCGCATCATAAGCAACACCTATATAGGTAGCATGTCGTCTTTGTCCTATTTCCATTTTTTGTTTTTTTTTAAGTTTTTGTTATTGAATGCAGTGTACTTTTAAAATTGGCGTCACCTTGTAAAATCTTGAAATGTTGCTCAAATTTATTAACGGGTAACTGTATTTTTTCCCGATTGTATTGTTGAAAAAATATTTATTATTTAGAGTATTAATTTCCTTTGTTTAAAGTTAATTTGCCTTTGCTTTCAAATGATTTCCAAGAATCAAACTACAATCAAAAGAAAAAAACAACAAAATTGTTGAAATTCGTAATATAAACCGTTTTTTTGGTTTACAAAAAGGGTATATCATCTTTCCTGGGTTGGATCTTTATTCCCTCGCTCTAAATTGAAGCTGAAATATTGGCTTGAAAGCAGATCACCTTTCGCAATTGATGCAATATAAACTTCCTGCCGGTTATTGAATTATTTATTACTATCAAGTTTATTTTCTCACCTGTCTGAAATGTTGTATGTATCAATAAAATACATAGATGGCCTCGAAACGAATGTTACGCTTTGAAAAACATTTCGAGGAAGAAAAGTTCCTGATGATAAAACAATCAATATATAGAGGATTGTTAAAAATTTTCATGAAATATTTTCTTAATATGAGTGATGTTTTCACTACCAAACTTCTGAATCAAGAAGAATTCAATATTTATTACTAAATATACGACACGAAGAAGGGTACGAGAACTTTTGAATTAATAGGGTTAGGATTTCATAGTAAATCAATAAACGTCTTTTAACTGTTGGGGCAAAATAATGATTACATAGGCAACTACATCTTTCGACATCAAATTTGCTAAATATTTAATCGTTTGGTGATTTGGTTAGTGATCTGGTTAGTTCTACATATTAACTTTCTACAGAAGTTCATATTCCGTCCATTCGTAGGTTAACTTTACCTTTTATTATTCAACGCCAATATTCAAAACCAATAAAAACAAAACGGAGAGTAAAATTGTCTTTTTTAATGGGTAGGAAATTATTGAATGTTTATTGTTTTTGTTAAATGTTGCAAAATTGGAATAAAACAATCACATTCGGAGTGTTTTGTAACACAATGAAACAAAGCACTACAACAAGTGACAAAAAAGAAGTGTGTAAATCATTTATATTGTTTTTACCTAGTACAGATTACATCGCCATCAGAAAGGAGAAAAATATCCTCGGTATTGAAGGGATTATCTTGGTATGCCAAACATGGCAATACGTTTTTTTTCAAAATAGAGACATATGTCCATATGAATAAATAATACTGACAAGTGATAAAAAATTTATAGAATTTATCATTTCTTTCTTTTATTAACATAACGTGTTTATAAAAAATACTTATTTATAAATAAAAATTCTTATAAGCGTAAAATTTATTTTAAAATCTACATATATTTTATCTATGGGACATTTTAATTTAACAAAAGTCGTTTTACCAGAGGACTCTCTGATATCTATGCTTGTTTGATATGGCCATTCCCCTTTATTTATCGATTTATAAACACATTGGCCGAGAGCTTCCAATGATACACAAGAGACAGAAAAATAATATATACATACATGGGATTACTATGAAGCAAACCGAATAGCAGATCTATTAACCAAAAAATTGTTTTCAAATGAGTGCAGCTACCCAATCGCTTCACTTTTTAAACAGCATTGTTTACGGATGTCAAAATATTGAATTGGTTTGCCGGTTTAGCTATGAAGAACGAATAATCAATAGAATCAAAATTAGCGCAATAATCAAAAAAAATATATTCCGAGGATAAAGAAAAGACAGGTAAAACAGACACACACAACAGAGAACATGAAATTACCAAAACATCATGTAGAAAAAAAAACAAAAATAACTGGGACTTCACTAAAACTCTGCTAGCAAGGATCAGATTTCAGTTGTCTTCCAGAAGTATTGAATTTATTTGAGACAAGAAAGATCAAATTAATATTTTTTATGTGTGACCCATTGCCTGATTCTTACACAGAATGGTACTTAAAGCTTAAAGTGTTGACATCGTACTGTAGGAAGGATTAGGTGCACCTGGTTCATGCTTCCAGTTTTTGGTGGAGTTCGGTTTGCTCATTTAATTTTGTTTTATGGGTTTTTTTTCTTTGTTTGTTTTTGTTGTTTTTGTTGTTTTTTGTTTTCGTTTTTGTTTTTGTTTTTTGTTTTTTGTTTTTTGTTTTTTGTTTTTTTTTGTTTTGTTTTGTTTTTTTGTTTTTTTATTTTTTATTTTATTTTATTTTTTTATTATTATTTTTTTTGTATATATTGTTTATTTTATGTTCTGTGTAGTGCTTTGTATTTTATTTTCTCTGTCTAGTCTTTACCCTTTGATTTTATATTCTTTATTATCGTTTCAAATTGTGGTTGCCTTTATTTCCCATAACAGATTCGGAATTCAATTGGAAATTGCGTATCCTAAATAATCTAATCTAAATTAAATTTTAATGTAGGTCATTCTGATTACTGACGCAAAATTATCTTATCTGATAGGTCCATGATATCATCTAATATATATAATTAAAAATATAAATGAGATACTGGTATGTTTTCATAACGTCAGGTTTCTTTTTTTAAAGGAGCAACACCACATCTAAATTTTGCAAATACACTTCTGTGATTTTTTGACATATTTCGTGTTAGATACGAATCTGAAAAATAATTTGTTTTATATAATTTTTAAGTTTATATCAATTTATAAATTAATTTATTAATTTATAAATTTATAAAACATTATACATCGTTGTTTTTCTAAAAAAGATGATACACCTAGATACAAATATATAGCTCTTGTTAGAGATTCCTCATACTTTGTAAGAAATAATTCCAAATCATCTTCCAAATATACAGCGGAAGATGTTTACAAAATGCTGGAATTTTTAATCGACAACATATTTGTCCAGTGTGGTGGACGTGTTTTTCAACAAACGGTCGGCATTCCAATGGGAATAAATTGTGCTCCTTTACTTGCTGACCTATTTCTTTACTCTTATGAGGCTGACTTTATAGCTGATTTGATCAGAAAGAAAGAATATCGTTTGGCTAGATCCTTCAATCTCAGTTTCCGCTATATAGATGACGCATTATCTTTAAACAGTCCTAATTTCGGGGATTTGATACATCGCATCTACCCAAAAGAACTTGAGATAAAGGATTCTACAGATACTGTGAAGTCAGCTTCATATCTTGACCTACACTTAGAAATCGATGGTAAAGAAAAACTATTGACCAAACTTTACGACAAACGTGATGACTTTTCATTCAGAATTGTCAACTTTCCTTTCATCTGTGACAACATCCCTTCCGCTCCTGCGTATGAAGTGTTCATATCACAACTCAAACGTTATGCCAGAGGTTGCCGAAACTACGCAGACTTTTTGTATCGCGCTAGAACACTAACAAATAGGCTTCTGGAACAGAGTTATGTTGCTACAAGATTGAAGTCATCACTACAGAAGTTTTGTGGTCGTCATCATGAACTCGTGGATCGTTATGATGTATCCATCAGCACCATGAAAACTGATTTATTCAACGGGTCATGATTTGCCTTTCCTCGTTTGTCTACCCCGGACTTGACTTTTTATGAGCAACTCGGTGGGTGTTTCTAGAAAAACAGAAGACGTTTACCCTACCGGTGCACCTGGTCCATGCTCTCAGTTTCTAGTGGAGTCCGAGTTGCTCATTTGCTTTTGTTATTTTGTATGTATGATTTTAGTTACTTTATGTTCTTTGTTGTGTATGTCTGTTTTCCATGTCCGGTCTTTGTCCCTGAATTGGATTCTTTTGATTACCGCTATAATCTTGGTTCCCTTGATTACTCTTTCACCAGAGAAGCAAAATATTATCACATAACTTATTTATTGTGATACTTTTCACTGGACTATTTATGACACTGCCGTTCTCACATTCAAGAACCAGCGTCAAAGTTTGTTAGGAATATTTTCCCTGTATGTATAGTGGTGTGCTAAACACGTCTACAGCACGTTCATATATACAGTGAACAACGCATATTTTAAATATTGCTACTACAAAATGTACCCTTCGAAAAATAAAAATATATTTACCCTTTTTCATCCTTATCTTATTTTCTAATGTCGTATTAAAACAATAAAGATATGATTTTTAAATTAATTAAATCAAAATCACATCTATTTATAACAACGCTATGGACAGGAGAAGTCAAATTGAAATAAATCTAAATTTATAAAATATCCAAGACAAATAAATAGTATATGGCAAAAACGGCTGCAAAAAGCGGAAAGACAAAATTTAGCAAGATGTTAACTGCCGAGAATTGATTGGCTAAGCTAGGCGTGAACAGGCCGCTCTGACAACAGATAAAGCCCACATTTGTCCCCATCCCTCTTTGTCGTGGTACTGACCCCCTCTCAAAAGGCAAATTCCGCAAATATTTGCGCTTTTATGACTGGTCCATTCTCATTTGTAAAAAGGAGCGAGATACTCTGGAAATATTTTACATTTATCAATCAATCATTCGATAATGCTGAACGAGGTCTCTGTATATTGTTACATCACTTATGTTTACCATCGTATCCAATTAGAGTAGTCTCTGATATATTATATTATATTTAGATGTCGGATGACATAGACCTTAAGTTAGTCATTTACTCATTTACTTTTATTTATTTTTTTTATTATTTTCTTTTATTATTATTTTTTTTGTATTATCATTATTTATTATTATTATTTTTTTTTATTATATTTTTTTGTTTTTTTGTTTTTGTTTGTTTTTGTTTTTGTTTTTTGTTTTTTTTTTGTTTTTTGTTTTACAGCTGAATTGATTTGTTTACAAGTATTCTCTTCTGCCACTTGATTTCACGCCTTTGTCAAAAGTATCTCGCTCCTGACTATTTTCCGTAAGTGAAGAATATCCAGTCATACTATTTTATTTAGCTATTTACCTTTGACTTCCCCAATATCGTTTTACCCATACTGACTTAACAAAATATTACGAATAGAATTTGACAGCTCTCTCTCTATTGAAGAAATTATCTCGCCCCATTTTATTCCACTTTTCCCAAACCAGTGTATAGTTAAGCCTTCCATCTCCATGCTAGGTGGGGATTCCAACTCTTCCTGCAGCCCTATATTGTATAAAATATAGAGGAAAATAAACTGAAGCATTTTTGTATTTTTTGGCTACTTTTCATACCTCATTGAGGCGAAAATCTATTTTGAAGTTTTTTTTATTCTACGAACTTCTTTTTCTACAGAACGTAGTAAACTGACAAATGTATGTATCATCATGTAGCCCAATGTCTCAGCTTTACAATAGTACCAAGAAAGTTGCGGGAACACTTAGGGTTTTGCGGTAAAATGCGAAAAATTTACCCCTACCCAGCCGAAAATCGCGAAATTGAAATATATTTCAATGTCAAAACCACTAGAGTATTAATGCTTCAGTAACAAATGGCGTACTTGGTATTTTCTATTTAGTATTATCACAATTTATACTTCTGGGGAATTTTGGCGATTTTCGTAGTCAGAATTTACCAAAAAATGCGAAAAATGGGATTTTCGATATTTCGGTCAAAAGTCACATAAATTCGATTCTACAAGTTATTTTTCAACTAAAATGTCTCAACTTTGGTATCATTCGATAGATAATTTAATATTCTACATAAATGAACCACGAACAGCTAGTTTTCAAGAAAGGATTTTAATATTACCCCTACCCCTAGAAAACTGGTCTCAGTATTAAACAGAATTCTCATTCACAGCATACCGACACCGTAAAACTCATATTTTAGGTATTCATGATTAAGATAATGATGTTCCCAATATATCTGATCAATTCAGCCGCTTAGATTATCTTTTTGGGGTAATAAAATCGTAAAAATGGGAATCTTTCAGAATTTCAAAATTTCTTCTATAATACCCGTTCTTTCCCTTTTTCAGAATACCGTAGTGTACAAATGTCACCCCAAAAGGAAAATAATATATGCGCTTAAATTGATCTGATATGTTAGGTACATCGTTCTCTTAATTATGAATGACTAAAATATGATTTCTATAATGCCAGTATGCTGTGAATGAGAATTTAGTTTGATAATGAGACCAGTTTTCTAGGGGTAGGGGTAATATTTTTAATATTTTTTTTTAAATCCTCTCTTGAAAACTAGTTTTTCGTGGTTCATTGATGTAGAATATTAAATTATCTATCGAAAGATACCAAATTGGAGACGTTTTAGATGAGTAATATCTTGTAGAATCGAATTTGAAAGTATGAATTGTGATAAAACTAAACAGAAAATACCAAATAAGCCATTTTTTACTGATGCATTAATACTCCTGGGGTTTTGACATTGAAATATATGTCAATTTAGCGATTTTTCGGCGGGGTAGGGGTAAATTTTCGCATTTTACCGCAAAACACTAAGTGTTACCGCAATTTTCTTGGTATTGTTGTAAACCTGAGACATTGAGCAATACGATGATACCTGTATTTGTTTAGTTTATTCACACAGGCTATCCCAGGAAGGCTAAGACTCTCAAACAATTGAGTCACAAAAATCTTGGCTTTTTGATCCAGAGGGGTACAAATATAGGCTTATACTGAAAAAGAATCAGAGAATATTATTTGGCGACAAACTGATTCGGTAATAGGAGGAATAAAGGTAGCTAAAAATCACCATCAAGTTAATGAGTGGGGGTGCAGGGTGGACCCTGCCAGCCCATGGACTATGAACAAATTGAAAAGAAAGACAAACAGAAAGCTGCCCTAAACAGAAAGATCTCATGACGAGAAGAGCATACCGAATACCATACAGACTTGATAACAAGGAAAAAGTAATAGGAACTCGTGCATATTTTAATGGGTCTAATTTAGTGCATATCTTCAATCATTTTTTTAATAAGGGAGCAATAATTATCATCAACCAATCTGCGAATTTTTGCGCAAAAAAATTCAGTATATCAATGTAGAGCTGCATAAAATTTATCGAAGAGTGAACAAGTAATAGAAGCGCCGATAGGTAGAAACTGCCCTAAAAAGTATACCCGAAATGGCCGAAATCACCAGATCTACACATAAAAGGCAAAATGCATATTTAGTGCTGGCTTTTGAAAGCAAAAGCCCTCCCGTTTTTTTTTTTTTTTAATTTTGAACCATACCCACTGTATCATCTAATGTAGAGTACCGCTATATACATTTGTTTTTCAATAAAGCTGCTAACAGACTTATGCAGAGGGCTTGATAAATTCAAAATTAATTGAAATTCTCCGAAGACAAATTTCGGCAATAAAGCAAGAGGTGAACACCAAAAGGTCGGGAAAAGATATGTGGAATATGGTCCAGATATTCGACTAAGAGGTATCTTTTCCGCAAGCTTATCTTTACTTTGTATGTATGATCTTAGTAACTTTATGTTCTTTGTTGTGTATGTCTGTTTTCCATGTCAGGTCTTTGTCCCTGGATTGCATTCTTTTGATTGCCGCTATAACGTAGGTTCCCTTGATTACTCTTTAACTTTTGGGTGAATTTTTTCAATGTTCTTAAAGACAGTTTGCAAAAGTGGGGGATTGATGTCCGGTATAATATAAAACAAAATTTCAAACCGTATAACAATTCCTGCTTTACCTCTCTGTCTCTATAACTATTTCGACACTTCCCTATCATCGACGAGCGAATGGGTGAATTACCTAACTTATAAATTTCTTGACAACACAAAGTGTCCAAAATTTACAAGTTGATTTTGCCCCTTTCCAAAATTGCATTTGTCATCGTTGAATTTGGCATTTTGTCCTGACCGTAAAATGTATAGTATTTCCATGCAAACCGAACGAATGTATATAAGTTTAATTTTCTTTTCATTTTCCTGCATATTTTGTTCCCGATTTTAATTTTTGAAATATATTATTAATAAAATAGTTATATTCAAACGTTTTATTTTTGAAAAGTTCAAAAGTAACTTAACAACCACAAATTTTGCTGTTCTGAAATTGTTTCAAAATTGATATATATTGCCAAAAACATTTTTTCTTGCGGACACATTTCGTCCTACATTGAAAATGAAGGATGAAAAACCTTAAATTAGCCAATACAATTGTATTGGAAATATAGAAACTTAATGTATACAAAATTACCGTACATATTTAAAATAATTGTTTATATGACTATTTATTCCTTCTTCATCTTGGAAAAGGAAGGTTACATATTTTATAGTTTTTGAGATATATAAAGAAATTGATGACTTGACCCCTGTGGTCTACAAATAGCAACAGCAGCCATATTTTTTCGCTTGATCTATATAATCGGTACAATTTTTAAGAAAATATCTTAAGAATACTGGTGACCAAATTTGGTAATATTTAATTGAGTGATTTCAAAAGAGATTTTAAAAGAAGAAAAAGTTATCGACGACAGAGGACGACGGGCGCTAGCTCACATGGCCTATAACATTATCAATAAAAACTATCCAAGTGCAAATATTGTATACTTAAGTTCGTGAAAAGGAATATAGAAATGTAAAGCAAAGTAACCAATGTTTGGTTTTGTCTTATTTGAAAGTCACAAAGTTACACTTTCTACCGTGTAAAACATAAAATACCCCTAAAAAACGTGTCAAAATATTTGCTAAACGATTCGCTGTAGTGAAGGTAAGATTTTTCATTTACGAAAGGCTTATAGTCTGTTGTGATGAGAGTCATTTTCAATCTGCGGACGACTGGTATAACCAGGACTACAAATAGGCAACCTTGTCGTCTGTCCCATTTGAACGGATGAATCCTTTGTCAACGTGGAAGCGGATTTGTTGTTAAATACGACATTATTACAGGAAATGTTGTAGGTACTGGTTTTAGAGGATCTGAAAGATATAAATATAATGTAACGCCTGCATTATTTGCCTAAATCATATTCAACGTTCATATTTTTCTAATAATTTACTCATAAGAATATTTCGGGTGTGTATGCAAATAGTAATCATAATAATAATATGTTCTCACTTGTGAGTAAACTGTATTTGACAATGATAAGGAATATCAGTCCGCCGAACACAATTTAAAAATAACCATGAAGTGTTGAGAACATCTGTATGAGTTATCATGAATAACAAAGCTATAATTACTCGTGCCAAGAGCGCTTGTATATTTTACGTGTGCACGGAGTATGAAGAATAAGTACTATAAGCTACCTGACAAAATGTTCTTTTCAAGATTTTATTGAGAAAAATTCAGTTTTTAATACAAAGATGATAGAGGATTTTTTAGTGTAATCAATGTACTAGGACATCCTATTTTGACTAGTGGCCGAGTGATAATTCTGTGCTGCGTGTTTGTAGTGCCAGATATCGGAAACAATTAACCGTGATGAAACAGGTGGTTTAAGGTGCTATAAAAACCTAGTTATCCATCGGAAATGCTTGTACAATTGGGATTGTTTCAAAATGTTCCAACAATTGATATTGTAATTTGTTACAGAGACTTTCCTTTGAATATCAATAACGTTTTTACAGATTAGTTCAGTTACTTTGTTTTTATACTTCATATAAAAAAAATCGTTAAAAATAGTCTCTAAATTTTATAAAAAAAACAAACTTACATTGTTTTCCTATTTCTGTTGGCGTTGACATTTTTTTTGTACACTAATGACCTAGAAACACAACATACTTTGTTTTGTACGATTTGGTCAAACCAAAAATCAATACATTCTACATTGAAATGTCTGATTTCATTATAAATCAATTAAATTTTACAGGTTTCGTTCAATACGAAAAACAATGACATTATATCATATTATAAGTCCAAAGTCATTGTTTCATCTATGGACAAAATTTATATTAAGGTAGTACGTGACAATATGATAAGCTGGCTCAAACTAGTTTTGGCTTAGCAAAGTCTCACATCACGAAAAGGATGATTCCTTGATGATTTCAAAAGTTATTCAGTCTCAAATTTTACCCATTTTTGCGTTTTTACTGTTTAAACTGATGTCTACAAAACCTACCAGCATACTTTCGTTCTACTGACCGATATAAAGTGTTCGTTTCGAATATCAAACTACCATAGATGTTTCTCTTATGTACTTAACTTAGTCTTTAACTTAAAGCATTGCTGTTGTCTCGAGAAAGGTTTAACAGGGGCTGGATTTGATCATGTGTCTGTTGGGCGTTTGGAATGTTGTCCGTTTTGCGCTTTTTGCTTTGTGTCTGTTTTACTGTGGGAACATGTATTGTCCTAACAAATGAATTCTTCTCGTCTAAACCTTCAGTCTCAGAAAATGGACAAAATTGAATTTCCTTTCTGCAAAACTTCGAGGTGAAGTCTGACATTTTAAATCGTTAGGATAAACAAACGATTGGAAGCTGTAAATGTTGAAAGTTATTCTCAATCTGAAAATGAATTTTATTTCTTAATTAAGTACATTTTAAAAATGCATATAGATGTTGAGGTGAAGGCACTATCAAGTTTTGCTAATATTTATATCATGTTTTTTTTTTAATTATAAAATCCTATTGATACCAATAACTGACGCTTTAAGATATGCAGGCTGTAGTGTATCGAAAAATATTTACAATAATAATACAAACTTTTCGGATATTTCTTCATCGTCCAATTCACTAGAAGCATCACTGTCCGCGTCGGCGTCAATTGCTCTACAATTGTGGTCGTCATTTGAATTATATTTTTCTTCGTCCTTTTTATTCTCTCCACTGATTACACGTTTGCTGGTTATTCAAAAAAAAGTAAAAATATACCGAACATTTAAAATTTTATTTTCTTTGTTTAATTTTATTTTATCCGTTTTATTTTTTAAGCTTCAATAGGGGTTATGTTTCCACTCTGTCCCACTGCTTTGGTTTTTTATTCATTTGACTTCATGCTCCGTCTTTTCAAACGAAAGGTAGTTTTATGTTTATATCTAAATTTCCATGAGAATTTAAGGCTAGGTGAAAATCACAATTTTCAAAATAAATATTATTAATTCTTTTATTACAATGTGCGTGTACGAAATTTTAAGTCCATCAATAATTTGATATAAGTATTAAAATTTCCTTATGTCGAGTTATCACAAAATAATAATTTTGGATAAAATATCCATAACATACTTTTCATGTTTTCTGTCAGTATCCAACAAACTTAAACCATCTTCGACGTCTGAATCACTGCAAATTTCATTGCCATCGTAGTTTTCTTTCTTATCTTCGTTAGTGATGTTTCCTGTTTGTGTTTCTGTCCTGTCGTAAAATATAAAAATTTACTCACTATTTACCTATACACTCGATATTTTGATGTGGTCACTTTAGTAATTTTCAACATGTTTTAAAATGTGATGCAATATATATTTAAGAGCTTTTATAAAGAGCAGTAAATGATACACAATCAGTCGTATTTTTTATTAGTTTCAATCTAACTAAAACTACTTCTCTTTTCAATTATGCTTTTATTTAAAAGATAAATATTATATCTATGCACCAATGTAATTTAATCAAAATTAGTTAGCAGTATTTTCCAAATTGAAAAAAAATATATATTGTTGTAAGTATGTAAGCTGAGGTCATCTTTAATTTTGCACTTCAATTACAGCAGTAGAGCAATATATTGTTATATTGTGTTTAATTGTAGTTGCATGTTAATAGCGCGTGTTAGTTACATATTTTCCTTCAATTATTTTCGGACTGTTATATGTCTAATGTTCTAAGTGTACGTTCCTGTGTGTTTTCTGTGAAGGAATTAATGTTATTAATGAGGTTTTGTATTTTTCGTGGCTTAATATTTGTTTCCGGATTATGTGCATCTTGTTTCTCATTCGAATCAATGTCTCCTTGTTTTTACGTTCAAGTTTCGTAGCCATGACCTTAGAACCAGTGCAGTCAAAATAATGTATCCAAAGAAATATGCGAAAAAAATTGTTGGCTATTTAACTATGTTTTCTTTTTAGATTCTTAAATTCATATTTACAGCTTTTTTTTTACATTTTTTATATTTTTCATCGATATCGGTATTAGTATCACCACTTAACCTTTGACCTAAAGTACACCTTTTAAGCAAAGATTATCACTTTTCATAAAATTATCAATCTTATTGGTGATAATGTATAGATCTGTAAGCGTTCATACAAATATTTTATTGCTTAATCTAATGAAAAACAAACACTGCATTTCTTTTTAACATGTTTTTTTAATTCATCAAAATTCCAAGTAATGAAGTTAAAAGATTTAAAAAGCTATCCCTGTATGATAAGTCAAAATTTTGCCACAATTTTTGCTTTCACGACGAAGTAGGTTACCAAAAAAATGTTGGTTCCGGATGAATAACGTTTGTTGTATATCAACATATGGACGTCTTCAATGTAAAGAGGTTTAAGCACAACATGTATTGATCAAGAAACGAATTATTTTGCATGTATATGACGCATATTGTTGAAATGTATCCAAAAATGATCTACAATCACTTAACCAAGTAAACTGACGGGAAATTTCGAAGTCTATACCACCAGGTTGAATGATATTTTCTTACTTAATGTTAAAAAACATATTTTCTGTCATGAAATAGACTCACCTTTCAAATTCTATGATGTCTAAATCGTCAATACGCGTATCCATGCTTTCCTTGTTCTTAATTTCCTCTTGTGCAAAGCGAGTTTCACTTTTATTAAAAATGTTCTCAATTCTGCATAGAAAACAAAACTGAAATGGCATATTCTTATGTAGTTGGTTAATTATAATCAAAGTATGATTGTATGTATCTACTGTTTGTTTGGGTTTTTTTTTTTATTCATAACAATTCAAGGACATGAACAAACATAATAATGATGAAGATCTTTTGAAAACAGTTTCTATACGGTAGCCACTTCCTGTACTATTAGTACACTTATCCATATGACAGTACGGTTACATTTTTTCATTTGAGACATTTTATTTGATACATCACATCTACCCCAAAGAAGTTGATATAAAGGATACTACAGACACTGTGAAGTCAGCCTCATATTTTGACCTACACTTACGGATCAATGGTAAAAGAAAACTATTGACCAAACTTTACGTCAAACGTGATGACTTTTTATTCAGAATTGTCAACTTTCCTTTCATCTGTGGCAACATCCCTTCAGCACCTGCGGATGAAGTGTTCATGTCACAACTCATACATTATGCCAGAGCTTGCCGTAACTATGCTGACGTTTTGTATTTGCGCTAGAATTCTTAAACTTAGGCTTCTGGGTTAGGGTTATGTTGCTACAAGATTGAAATCAGCATTACAGGACTTTTTTGGTCGTCATTATGAACTCGTGGATCATTACAAAGTATTCATCTGCACCATGAAAAATGATTTGTTCCATGTGTCATAGTTTTCCTTTCCTCTTTCGTCTACCCCGGACTTGACTTTATATGAGCAACTCGGCGGGAGTTTCTAGAAAAATTTTTTGCTCATTTACTTTTTGTTACTTTGTATGTATTATTTTAATTACTTCATGTTCTTTGTTGTGTTTGTCTGTTTTTCATGCCTGGTCTTTGTCCCCGGATTACATTCTTTTGATTTCCGCTAGAATCTTTGTTCCCTTCATTACTATTTCATATCACATAACTTGTTATTAACATTCAACTTTTCGATCTTAAATCTGCTGCTTTGCTGAGTTACAAGATTTTGTCAATGTGAAGCACCTTTCTTACCGCATAAGTGAATCACAATGTTTTCTGTATTCAGTATGCAAATTTCTTAATTTTTTTCTTAAACCTGTGTTTTCAAATTCTAATTCTTCTTTCTCTTCATTAATATTCTGTATGTGTCGTTCATGCTTCCTGCAAATGTGGATTTTTTTTTATATTAATATTTTACTATATAAATACAAAAACAACAATTTCGATCTCAAATGACTCGATACAAAACTTCATCATGTATTGTTATTTTTAATATTTATTTTTTATCGAACTTATTTTCATCTCAATCAAATCATTAAATCTTCAAAACGAACTTTATTCAAATATAAATATAAATTAAAGTAGTTGACCAGCAAAAAGGCGTTAAGGAAAGCATAAATAAAGATTTAAAAGAAAAATTGCTGATACAATATCGAAAAACACCTTTTTAATGTTTGAAAACTGCGAAATAGTTCTTTCAGAGTAACAAACAAGAGTTACTTTTCGCTCAAATAACTATTGGCATATGACATCTCTTCATCATTATATATTCTTTCGGCGCCTTTTCAAGTAGGACAGGAGGGACAAACGAACGACGATTTATCGTAATAAATCAGTGTATCGATTACTTACACGAAATGGTTCATCTCTTCAAATCATCGAAAAGTCCGGATTGTTGATTTCAAGGATTCCTACTTAAACATCTCGTTAACATCTTGCGAATTTTGCTATATAATCAGTATTCAGAACTTAATATACTTTAAACGATGGATCATTGTGTAGATTATAAAAACTGTAAATTCAGAAATATTCGAATATTGCAAACGGATGACACTGAAATAATTTGATCACGCATTTCGGCTTTCCGTACTTACATTGTATTACAAAACAAGCCAATCGCATTAATCTCGCAATATTGTCAAATGATGATGACTCGCAAAAGTTAATGCTTGCAAACACTACTGTAATCACAAAACTCATTATACTCACCTTATTCTTTCCTTTAAGTCTTCATTTTCTTTTTTGTAAGTTTGTAAGGTTCTGCTCAATTTTTCAGATTTGATTGTCTTCTCGTATACGCTTATGATGAAAAAGGTGATAAATAATTTTGTTCGAAAAAATAAAGATAATGCAGTCTGATTTATTTAATATGTGTGCCCTTAGTGTATTAAAATTACCTTTTGTTTAATGTTCTATGGCATTTGTTGGTTTTTAAATTACTAAATTTTCATGGTCTTAATTTCGTACTAAGGTAGTTCGTTGTGTTTGATACTTTGCAAAAAACTTTGCTGATAAATTAGTTCAGTCTATATAATTTCATTTTATGCTATATTTAAATTTAGATTTTCAACATCCCATTATTATATTTTTGCATTAATGTATCATTTTTAACATCCATTTTGCTACTGAACCTAGTAAACCAAGATGTATCCTTTTGATAGCTAGGCATTGAAGAGGAACAGTATACTATTCACTAAGTACAACTATAACTGAAGATCGGAAAGGCATTTTGCTGACAGGTCCGTAGGTTAGGAATCGCCTTTCTCTTAATTAAGATATTATTTAATTTTCTTAGTAAAGAAGAGATACATGTATTTGTTATCAATTAAATCTGTCAATTTTCCGTTTTAGCTGATTATATTATAAGTAATAGAATTGTGCGCTGTTACAAAGTCGACATATCGATCTTAATTACAATTATTTATATCATCGTAAAAGAGATTGTTGCATGTTAATAGGGTTCTTCTTTACGCGTCATAAACGCTGTTTATCGTAGGTAAATTCTAAAAAGCGCACCGTTTACTAAAGTTTACATTGATAAATCTCTAGTTTATCTTATTGTTTCCCGTGATAAAAAGTAAGAACTTTTGTTGCGTTCGTGGGCCTCATGATGCTGTCCACTTGCTATTTTAACGATGATTTGATTTATTCAATCACATGTTTACCTTGATTGTAGGTCATGAACCTTCTCTTTAAGCAATTTTCCTTCTTTTTCTAATCTGAAAATAAAACGACAAAAATTTATGTTCATATTTTACATGCGGACGATTTACATGGAAATTTAAAAATAGCTTACTTTCATCTGAGTTGCAAAATAAGCCATAACAAGTTTATGTTAAGCCCTACGATGCTTCTAGTCCATGCTCCTAGTTTTTAATGGAGTCACAGTTGCTCATTTTAAATTGTTTCTTTGTGCCTCCCATTTTGGTTAATTCGTGTTCTGTGAAGCATGTGTCTGCTTCCCCTGTCTTTCCTTTTACTTTTATTATCCACCAGAATCTTGGTCCCCTCGATTACTTTTTCACGTAGTCAAAAATGTTGTTTGTTTAGAAGTGGTCGCCATACTTTTAGGAATGAGAAGAATATCATGATTTATTTTAAGTCAATGTATTGTAACTAAATTTTTAAAGGTGTAAACCGCAAATTTGAAGGTCATCAATTGAATTAAATGGTGATGTATAAGAGCGCGGTTTTTTAGGGAGGTTTTTTGTTTGAATGTTTGTTTGTTTAGTCGACAACTACATATACTTGCTGATATGTACATTTGACGTAGATAACGTTGTAGATAGTGTTTTATCCAAATGGGCAAATGTTTTCTCAATGTATATAACTGCTTGTACTATCTAATGCATAAATACAAAATGATGTTTTCTTCTGAAGCTGGGAATGACTACATGAATCGTATTTAATGAGCATAAAAAAGTGTGTTTATACTTGTCAAAGAAAAATTAAATTTTCGTCTTCTTCGTATGTAGATCGGACACTCTGTTGTCTTGTAAGTATGTGGTGTCCCCAGATGGGAATCTTAGTACACTCACATCTGGTATGGAAAGTGCCCTGACCAATTCAACTAAAAGTACGCAATCACACGTTCAGTCTGCAGACCATCTATTCCAGTACAAAAATTCTGACTATTTTAAAATTATCAAACCATGTTCCATCACTTTAAACGATATATTTGACTACAACGATGACGAACCACATTGTACCATATCAAAATGTGGTGTTAAAAATTGCAAAACATGCATTATTCTTATAACCGACCCTTACTTCTCCAGTTCCCTTACAAACAAAACCTTCCAAACAAGAAGTCACGATGACTAAGTTGCAAATCAACAAACTTAATATATGGATTAGAATGCAACTTATGTGGTTTAATATATGCCGGAGAAACGCAAGAACGATTAAATAAAATCGGGCATCGTTCGGGAATTAACACCACCAAATTCCCGACAATTCATCAACACTTTAATCAAAAAGATCATTCAATCCTCTCCATGAAAGTTCGTATTTTAGAAAAAATTTACCATCCTACGAACACTCCCGTTCTAAGTAGAAAATATCGTAGAGAAAGAGAGGATTACTGGATACGCAGACTAGGTACTGCAATACCTTACGGATGCAATGACAACATCTAAAGTATAGGAAACCTTTCAAGCCAATATAACAATAACATAAATATGATGAATTTATTTGACAAAAATCCAAGACGGGAAAGGAGTCATGGCCATCGCCGCTATACGTCACCTAAGTTACATGATGTCTCCATAGATGGTCTCCTTCCTGTCATACAAAAAACTCTTGGACTTCATCACATTAGAATCTAACTTTATTCTATACCTCTCACTCTACTACACTCCCTTTACAAAACAAATCTTGACACTCCTGTTTCCCACCCACCTCATCATTATACAGACTTGTTGCCATCATTTTGGATATTGGTTTCCACAGACTCTTTAAACCAGTTTGTGTGAAGATGAAGAAAAACGATCATTTCTTCCACTACCGTTTGTCAACAAAGGT
The DNA here is from genome assembly GCA_037379345.1 of Perna viridis. NCBI lineage: Eukaryota > Metazoa > Mollusca > Bivalvia > Mytilida > Mytilidae > Perna > Perna viridis. The sequence goes on from CM074520.1 coordinate 6,256,403, forward strand.
ATAGATGCAATTAATTTGGCTAACATACTCCATCACAAAAACGTTACCAACAAAATTCCCCCATATTTCAAAGACAAATCCATACCAATTATTTCATATTCCTATACATCACCCATCGCATCCAAAATTTTCAATTATAAAAGGCTATTTCAGAACCTCGAGATTGAGGACTTGAGGCTAAACCACCTGACTATTCTTGCAAAACCTCTCCATTCAAAGATGGTCCTTCTGGTCACGTCGTTACGGGAGATTTAACCATTATCAAAAACGAATCTCTGGGTAATATCCTTTCAAAAGGTCCCAAGTACAGTGAAGCACGCTCCATAAATTGGAATTATAACTTTAGAGTTCTTATAGATGCCGTCGAGGACTATACAAGAAAATGGATAAAACCAGAACAAGAAGACATTGAATCTCTGTCAGAGTGGTTAAAGGCCGTGAGGTCTTTAATTTTGAAACGAATTAAAGTTTTAAGTGGGTCAATGAGTGCCAAGGCTACATCAGATTTCAAAGACCCCGATGTAGCAAAAACATTGTCTACTATACATGACAAATATCAAAACATCATTGTTTTTGTCTGCAGAACGTTCTACATCCTACATCCAATGTTTATTATCAGAGGTAGACGTAGAAAATAATAGCAGTGATAAGACCTACACTGCTACCACTCTCTCCAAAGAAGAGATTGTGGAAAACCATGAATCTGTGCTATCCTCTTTTGGTCTCTCTCCCAAGGACGATGATTGTGATTTACCGTCTATGTACTGGATTTCTAAACTTCACAAGAATCCATACAAACAACGTTTCATAGCTGGATCTGCTAAATGTACAACCAAACCTCTTTCAAAACTTTTAACTTCTATACTCACAACTGTCAAAGAGGGTCTACAGTCCTACCACAACACTTGTTACTCCCGTATTGGTATTAATTCAATGTGGATCCTGAAAAATTATCTGAATATAATAGCATTAAAACCTATGATTGTTCAACACTACACTGTATACTTCTATTCCCCATACTCAGTTAAAATTCCGACTTAAAAACATTAGGCATCGTTGTTTTTCAAAAAAAAAACAAATATATAGTTCTTGGTAGGGATTCCTCATACTTTGTAAGAAATAATTCCTATTCATCTTCGAAATATACAGAGGAAGATGTTTACAAAATGCTTGAATTTTGTCCAGTGTGGTGGACGTGTTTTTCAACAAACGGTCGGCATTCCAATGGGAACAAATTGTGCTCCTTTACTTGCTGACCTATTCCTTCACTCTTATGAGGCTGACTTTATAGCTGATCTGATCAGAAAAAAAGAACATCGTTTGGCTAGATCCTTCAATCTCAGTTTCCGCTATATAGATGACGTATTATCTTTAAACAATCCTAATTTCGGGGATTTGATACATCGCATCTACCCAAAAGAACATAAAAAAAAGGATACTACAAACACTGTGAAGTCAGCCTCATATCTTGACCTACACTTAGAAATCGATGGTAAAGGAAAACTATTGACCAAACTTTACGACAAACGAGATGACTTTTCATTCAGAATTGTCAACTTTCCTTTCATCTGTTGCAACATCCCTTCAGCTCCTGCGTATGGAGTGTTCATATCACAACTCATACGTTATGCCAGAGCTTGCCGAAACTACGCAGACTTTTTGTATCGCGCTAGAACTCTTAACAAATAGGCTTCTGGAACAGGGTTATGTTGGTACAAGATTGAAGTCATCACTACAGACGTTTTATGGTGGATCGTTATGGTGTATCCATCAGCACCATGAAAACTGATTTATTCAACGGTCATAGTTTTCCTCCCTCATTTGTTTACACCGGACTTGACTTTTTATGAGCAACTCGGCGGGTGTTTCTAGAAAAGCAGAGGACGCTTACCCTACCGGTGCACCTGGTCCACGCTCACAGTTTTTCGTGGAGTCCGAGTTGCTCATTTACTTTTGTTACTTTGTATGTATGATTTTAGTTACTTTATGTTCTTTCTTGTGTATGTCTGTTTTCCATGTCTGGTCTTTGTCCCTGGATTACATTCTTTTGATTACCGCTATAACCTTGGTTCCCTTGATTACTCTCTCCTAACAAATGTACCACCCTGTATCATATGATGATACTTTTCTGAATCAATGATCATGTGAAGGATATCTAACAAAATCTGTTCAACTCATTTCTGCAATAACTGCGCCTTAATAATTGAGGGAAATGTTATATTCAAATCGTTGAAAAAACGGGTGATGTATAGCCTATGTCAAGGTTATATATACAGTCGAAATGCATTTATCTTACCTGTTTGTTTCTTTTTGGAAATTATTTGCGTCTTTCTCAATTTTGCGGTTCAATTGGTCGATTTCGTCTTTATATTTCAAATACCTTTAAAAGGAGAAAATTAAAGGAATCAAAATTTTCAATAAATTAACTTATCGTTAAAAGGACTCACGCATAACATTCAAAGTTCAAGAAAGCAAAAAAACATAGTACACAATTCATATTTTGTTTGAAGATAATAAGTTTCCCGATCCGGATGAGTGTTCTTTGTAAATGTGGCATACGGCATTATACGAAGCAATAAAAGCTATTACAAAAGACGACGGACAGACGGACAAAACAAAAACAAAGAAGCAGGTAGTTTGTCGAGATGGTGATAGATAATCTTTATCACTTTCAAAGTAGTGATCACTAACATACTCTAAAAGCTGACATGTAAAATATTTCTTATCGCTAAAAAGAGGTGTATTATACGAAAATTCAATACCCAGGAAAAATGTTTAGAATAACTTGATTACGTTTACCATGAACTGGTATCTCGTATTTATATCTTATTTGAACTATGTCAAAAAAGAACTTTGTGTTTTTGAAAGTGCCTAATGTATGCATATAATTTTCAACCCTTATTTTATACGGTATAAATTGGTATCAGCCGTCGTTTTCACAAAAACAAATTGTGTAAAATTAAAAGTAGTTATGACTACGTGAATGAAATATTGTGACGTCATAACTTACGAAATTTCACACTTAAGACTTTTGAGAAGTCGACAATTATTTTTTTTATGAATGGATGTTGCGTAATAATAGAATGTACTTACCCTACTCTCCTCTCTAAATTTGCTTTTTCTTTTTTTGTTCTTCTTGGGGACTTCCTTATGTCCTGAACTTTAGATTCAAGGTCATTCATAGTTGCCTTATCTTCACGAGATCTGTGGGTGACAAAAAACAATGACAAAAACTAAATACAGTCAAGATGTGTCGAAATCACTGATTATAAGCAAATACACTAAACAAGATATAAGAGTGGAATAGAGCGGGTATCTTCAAAAATCCAAATATAGCTTTATTAATACTGTTAACAAATATCTTCGAATCGCAATTTATACGAATATTCTTATTCCAGAAATACTTTTATATCGGAACATTAAGCAATAATATCCTAACTCTATACAAGTCAAAGCTTACAGACTTTTTAAAAGGTTTCAATAATATTTGTATCATTTTGACTCAACGTAAATGTTCAGCTTCGTTCTTTAATGCCGACCTTTTCGAGGTCATTTTAGTCCACAATATAGATTTAGAGCATTAAGTGAACAGGTATATATATTTTCAATGGAATGGTAAAATTTGTCAAAACTGTCTTATTTAGTCCATGTAAACTTGCCGACAGAAATTGATGTTCATCTTCTTTTTATCAGAAATAGTTGACAATGAAACCAATATAACTTTGTGATGAGTAATTTATTCTTTCTTGTTGTTGAGTTTAAATACGTGTATTTGGATTTTTTTTTACTTTGTTGTGTTTTTTACATCCCATATGTTAAGAAAATCACATTGGTTAGCTTTCATGGAATCTATTGTTTATAAATAAATTAGAAATATCTAAATTTAGTATCGAAAGAGTGTATGAAGCACATCATTAAGTTCAAGTGTTTACCATAGCATTTGTGTATTTTCAGCTTCAACATGGGCATTCCTGTAAGTTAATTCTAGAAAATAAGACTAAGAATTGTTCGAAATGTTTGATTACCTCTCTTTAAGAGCTTTGTTTTCTTCCAGTAGCGAATTCATTTCCTCGTTTAACCTATTAACAATAAACAAAAATGTATGAGAAAAATACATAGTATGTTGTGTCTGGCATATTTTTTAATTGTTTTAATTTTTAACCAAATTTGTCAGGTGTCTGAATAACTTTTATTAGAGTAATAACCGAGGACCTTTATTCTTGAATTAAGCGTTTCATACGTATTCTCAAAGTGAACCCTCTGGTGTGTGTTTTGAAATATATGTAATGAATATTTTAAAGTATTAAATATTAAAATTTTCAAGAGAAAATATAGTGACAATTGTAGATTATGTTTGTATCGAAAGCAATTATTGGCACCAGTCCAATATCAGAATTTTACCCGACAATTAAATTGGATAATAAATTGTTTTGACATCAAATCAATTAAAGATTAAAAACTGGTGTAAGACTATATTCTTTAGAAGAATAGGGGAGAGACTTTTTTAACGACTTTATCTTTTGTCAGTACGGGAAGTAGCATTTGTTTCATTTAAACAATAATTTGTCGACTATTTTATTTTATTTTTACGATTCAAGGGCATGTGAAGAAACCTGTTGTAAAGAGTAATTAACAAATTAAAAAAAATACCAATTCTGTCATCGTCAAAAAGATGTGGATAATTTATCCTTAACAAACAAGTGGTTATAAATTGTTATTTTTTTAAAGTATACACTTCTTACAAGATTTCATGATCAATGTTAAGATAACGAACACAAACCTGTGTTTCGCACATTTCAATAGTTCTAATTTTCCCGGCGACGCCGTATTATTCTCATGGTCTCCTAATTCATCTGATTTTACAGAATTTTCATCTGATTCCAAAAAAGTATCGGAATCATTCTCTTTAAAATCGTCACTATCATATGAAACTCTCATAGACATAATCAGGTAAATAAATCTGTTGAATGAAAATAATCTTGGGTCAAATGACATGGCACGAATTCAGAATTTAACGATCGAAATTCGACCGCATCGCTTTAATACAGGGCAAACAATATTTTGAATTTTAAAATAGTCAATCTTCTTAAACAGTAAAGTGTACAGGTTGTATGCCTCTTCAATCAAATTTTGATTCAATCGTACTTTGAGACAGAGTATTTTTGAAACTCAAAATATAAAAGAACAATGTAACAATAGCAATTTTACGATGATGCATCATATAGAAAATTTTAATATATGTAAACTGAAATGTGTCCATTATCATATATACAGATAATTCTCTTACTATTCAAATATTTTAGGTGAGGTTTAGATTACTTGATATTTTGTTTGTAATTTCTTTGGTACATACATGCACAAATCGTTACAATTCCTTTACATGTCGTTTTAAAAAAATACAGGAAAATATGGTTTTTTTTTAATAAATAATGGATACTTACCTATATCAAACAAGGAAGTAAGTCTGTAAGAAATAAAATGGCCTCTATTTTTTTTAACGATTAGGCATGCGTATCAATAACAACAAATAATTTACCACCTATAGTATACATTTACTTAGTGAGTTTTTCGCATGATTTTGTTGATGCTGTTGTTTTTCAATCGCTCCTTCTTTGACACATCTAAGGTAATGTAAAGCTAAATTGACACAGGCATCCTATTGATATTTTCTTGTATCTGTATTGGTTATACTTATCAGTTGTTAAACCAAATAGCTATTTTAAGAACACAAGATATAGCCTTGTATTGTCAAAACTTCTTTAAATAAAAAGTGTGGAATTTCTTACTGAGCGCGATGAATTCTTCGATAGTTGCTAATGGGCGAGTTTTAAAATCACTCATTAATTATGGGAGTGATATTTTAAATACCTATTTAATCGTACTTACAAACAATTCCTGATAGAGATTTACCGTTTACTGACATAATCACCGAAATTGACTTTATACCGAGACAACCCTGGTGTATTTTCATGGAACAAGCAATATAAGTTTCATGTAAGAGAGTAATCAAGTGAACCAAGATTCTAACGGAAATCAAAAGAATGTTATCAAGGGACAAAGACCAGACATGGAAAACAGACAAACACAACAAAGAACATAAAGTAACTAAAGCAATACATACAAAGCAACAAAAGTAAAAGAGCAACTCGGACTCCACTAAAAACTGGGAGCATGGACCAGGTGCACTGGTAGGGTAAGCGTCCTCTGCTTTTCTAGAAACACCCGCCGAGTTGCTCATAAAAAGTCCGGGGTTGACGGTAAAGGGAAGGAAAACTATGACACGTTGAACAAATCAGTTTTCATGGTGCTGATAGATACTTCATGACGACCATAAAACGTTTGTAGTGATGACTTCAATCTTGTAGCAACATAACCCTGTTCCAGAAGCTTAATTGTCCCTATTATGTGGCAACATCCTTCAGCACCTGCGTATGTAGTTTTCATATCATAACGTATATGTTATGCCAGAGCTTCCCGTAACTACGCAGACTTTTAGTATCGCGCTAGACTTCTTCTAATTAGGTTTCTAGAACAGGCTTATGTTGCTACAAGATTGAAGTCATCACTACGGAAGTTTTATGGTCGTCATCATGAACTCATGGATCATTACGGTGTACACATCTGCCCCAAGAAAACTTCTGTTCTGTCCTTTCCTCTTTCGTCTACCTTGGACTTGACTTCTTATGAGCAACCCGGTGGGTGTTTCTAGAAAACTGATAACGCTTACCCTATCGGTGCATCTGGTCCATGCTTCCAATTTTTGGTGGAGTCCGAGTTGCTTATTTATTTTTGTTACTTTGTATGTATTAATATGCTTATTTTATGTTCTTTGTTGTGTGTATCTGCTTTCCTTGTCTGGTCTTTGTTACCGGATAACATTCTTTTGATTTCCGCTAGAAGTTGGTTCCCTTGATTACTCTATCAACTCATTTCAATATCAAAAGATGTTTAATGGCAAAAAACATGCTTTCTTATTATATTGACAGGCGTGTTGGCATCTAAAGACATTCAAATTACTTGAAGGGACCACACTTTGTTATGTACCCTTACTACATGGATTTATATTTATATTTTCAGTAAATATTCATATAGTTGTTTTTAATTATATTTTATAATGACAACATTCAAACAGACCGAAATTAATTGAAATTGCATTAAGTGTGATGGGAACATTTCTTAGGTTTGTTGAGAGAAAATTCTGAAAATTTATTTTTGGAGTTCGTATGCATATTTATAAAACTATAACTATACGGAACTGTTGTAATTTGGAATATAGTGTAGCATACTCTATAGATCAGTTATCTTATATGAGTCTGTGCTAAAGTTAGGGGTTGGGTAACGAGTTAAACTCCCGCAACATATTTCTGTCGTCCATGGTTAAGAACCTCTAGGATCCGTTAAATTAAATCATGTGATTATAAATATTGTTACAAATGTTGCAGGTAAATGGCTATTTTACTAAATAAGTATATTTATCGTTTCAGGGGCCAGTCGTCAGCGAAATCTGGGTTTAATATGAGAGAAAAAAATACACGACATACACGCATAGTAAAGTGTACGTTACAATCGAAAAAAATCCGTTAAAAGACCATTAAAAATAGCAAAACCACCAATACAATTTGATGTTATATATCTGCAACTTCTTCGTCTTTTAAACATAAGTTCTTAGAAGTTCATGTTAAAAGTATATCTCCCCATGAATCTTTGCCAGCCAAGCTTATGGCCGGAAAAAGGACATTCACACGACTTGACACGTATATAATCGGCAAAAATGTTAACCGCTTTTCTGATTAGAATAGAATTAGGGAGGGGTGTTGAATAGAAACATAAATATTTTTTACAATAGTGTGACAATATTAGCGAGAAAATTGTCTTTAAAACCCAGCTTTAAAGTATGTAACATCTATGATATCTACTAGTAGAACTTGAGTAATATGCACTTTCCTAGATGTGTCACTCATTCTTATATGATGTTAACGCTGTAAATCTTGACATGATGTAGAGATTCATACTATCATAATTCAAACTTCTTCCTTCTTTTTCTTTTTAAAGTATAAATGTCTTTTTCATGTTTGTATTGTTTTGGTATCATTATCATTTTCAAATTTACCTGTATGTTTCCAAAGGGTAATCAAGGGAACCAAGGTTATAGCGGTAATCAAATGAATTTAATCCAGGGATAAAGACCAGACATGGAAAACAGACATACACAACAAAGAACATAAAGTAACTAAAATCATACATACAGAATAACAAAAGCAAATGAGCAACTCGGACTCCACTAAAAACATGGTATACTAAATTTTTTAACATTATCGTGATTTCCTGTTTTTTTTTCAAATACACAATGCATTAAACAATTTAAAATATAACGAAAAGAAGTCTTGAGTTTAAGAAAAACGACGTTTACCTTGAAAAAAGATAATGATATGTTGTTATCCTTAATCTGATATTTTTAGTCAGATCGAGGAATATAATTAACAATTATTGTTTTACTTCTCCCTGCTGTTTAGGACAGGGTTGTGTATACTAATGAATACTACGGACACTTTCACTTCCTACTTAAAAGAATTTAAAGGAACTTTCACATCATATTTACCGGCTTTAAAAATTGAAGGTGTGCACATCCTTGTTAGATTTTGCTGTTTGATATTGCATTCTTGAATATGCACCAATGGTACCATCAAGTGAATGAGGATTTGATATTGTTAGTCTGTATGCAATTCAACATATAAAACAACATCCTTAAATGGATTTTGATCAAATCTGGAACATAGACTTACAAGGTCATTGGTCAAAATATGCAAGTTATCAAATTGGGTATCAAATGAGTGTCAATATGTGTAAGAACCAGGCAGTGGATGAAACATGGTATGAAAAAAACACTAGTTCGATAGTTTAATTTAAATATTTTCACCATCACAATCAAGGAAAAAAAGGAAGATTTTCATTATCACTTTGGTAAATAGAGTTATAATTTCATTGAAATGCACTGAAAATAAACTTTTAAAGGGCAGATAACTCGGTAAAAAATCATTTTCCTACCATAGTATCCTTGAGTGAAACTACATTGTCAGATTGATGGTGTTTTGACATGCATGTTTCTGATTTTCCCATTTTGCCTGATTCTTACAAACACTTACACAGTTTTTTCTAATACTTTGTAGTCATCAAATGTCATTGTACACCCAAAACTTGACAATATCGAAACTCCAGTATATGGCAAAAACGTGAAAACAGGAAACGAAGACAATTTTTTTACACAATGTATCCAACGGAAAACATGCAATTACATATTTAGGATGCTCGCTGGTCGTGTTCAGCCATTTTTGTAAGATTTTATGACTCATTTGGTTTCACAAATTTCAAAGCATTAATATTTTTTGCCCATTGACTTTTCATTTAAAAATTTCATTTACTAAGTAACACCACTTAAAACGTTATTTAGGGAGTATTTATGAAATTATTGTTATTTCTTAAGTGTTTTTACAGATGAAACCTACTAAGACAAAACCTATGAAAAACCAAGAGAAATGTTTTTCCCGCAAAAACTCCAAATGCTTTTATCTCAAAAACGAGCACACTGATACATTATTTTTTCTACTCATATTGTTCTAGCCTTGAAAGATCTTAAAATATTTCACAAACCTTTGAAATCCTTGTTATTTTTAGACGGAGCAGCGGACATCATTAAAACTGGTGATGAGAAAAACAATCACAACTAAAAAATTTATCACTTGCAAAATATACTCCCACAAAAAGAAACGGAAGGGAATTCAGGTGATCTGGAGGGTTGCATGTTCTAATCAACCAACGACACCTTTCACGTTGTAAATGAGTACAGTCAAGTAAGAAGCCGTTTACAAAAAAAAACCAAGGCAGAGTCACAACGCAAAAACAACAGAGCAACCCAAGTATCAATTCATATTTTGACGTAATCAATTTATTTTAGAAAGATTAAAGATTTTGATAACATTAAAATGGTGCAATATCTTCCAACAAAATTATTACCAAATATTAACAAAATTAATGTCGAAAATTCAAAATTACCTAGAAATTTATAAACATAGGATAGTTCAACTTTTAAATGTTCAACGTTGATCTTAAACTATATTTAATAAATTATGCGAAAATTAACTGACCCAACATCATGCACTTGTTTCAAGATTTCAAACTCAAATGAAACCCCTATCGGTCTAATTTTAACACCCATATATCATTGTGGTGATTCAAATGTTAGTAGCTCCTCCCAAACAGTATGTCAAAGGAGCTACACCTAATTGGCAAGCTAGGGTCAAGTGGGTGTAGTTGTCAATATGGTAAAACGTGAAATATAACTGAAGATAAGTGCATGTGTCGGAAACCGTCAAGCTTTTCGTGTAAATAAAAATATCTTCCTTCATAGATGTAATCCTTCAACTGTTCATAGTGGCTTTCACAGGCACTTCAAATGTTGGATTAAACGTTCTTTAACTGTGTTGAATTCGGTCAAGATAAACCATCAATATTTCTTAAGTGAGTATCATATGCCATTTGTGCTTATTATAGTTACCCTTTTAGTTATCATTATTTATGCTTTGTCAATTAAGATTGTATTGTGTTTGTTTTTTAGCTCATTTATCGCATCTTAAAGTTCAGACAAACGGTGGCGAATACACTGAAATTCTGTAGAAAATCAATAGAATACAACAGCTATCTTTCGTCTTGTGTTTTTTATTACTATTTCGATGTTCAATGTGATATCTCTTACGAACAAGATGATTGACAAGTCACACCAATTTAATGTATAACTGTTGTTTTGGTTTCAGTTTTTCCTCCTCATTTGTTTATAAATTGTATTTCAAATGGTTAAAATATCTGCCGCTTCTTTAGATTTCTTGATTTCTTGACAATAAAGTTTATTCGAATGCTCCTCCGTTATATTTTATAATATTACATGTAACTTGAGTACTTTGATTTTCACATTTTAGAATGATAATTCCCTTTTGTCAGCAATAGATTTACCCAGTCATGTCGTATATCACATCAGTGACTTTTGTACTACTCACCATTGTTCTTTATGAAGGATCTGCTACAGAAGGTAAAATTTCAGCAATTGCAAGGATTGGGATGACAATCTGTTTATAAAAAATCCACATTTAGAAAATATAGTTTTTATGTCTTTTAAAACGGTCTCGGTGATAGAAATTTAAAGCTACATTCTCTCGTTATCAATTATAAAACCTAACAAAGTCCTTCAAAAATGGTGTAAGCTCTGTTTTAATTAAATGGTTTCTATTCGTGAAAACAAGAGTAGCATTGGTAATCATACCTTGCATTCCAAAGAAAGAAAACAAATAACATAAACGACAAACAGCATGCAGATAAAGGGTAAAAAATCACGCAGAAATCTAAAAGTGTGAAAATCAGATACCCCATCTTAAATCAAGAAATAGCTTAACGGTCTTTGCTTTTCTGAAAAACTCGCCTAGTTGGGTATGGTAAAATGTGCAGTGTAACACGGTATGTTAATATTGTGAACGATTGGTCGTTACGTTTATGATGGCGGTCCTAGAACATCATGATTGGAGATAGCATGGTCTGGAAGTCTATCTGAATAAAAAAAAAAGAAATTCCGTGTGGCTCTCAACAATATGTCAAAGTTTTAACTAAAGCAGCGTTTCTAAAAAGTATCCGTTCGTAAAAATCATTCTTTTTAAACTACTTGATTATACTTGGTGAAATTGTCAATAATAATTTGATAATAAGAAGAATTAATTTTTTTCAAAGTGAGTAATAAATTTACTGTTTCATCACTATGAAATAAAACGAAATAAAACGATGTTGCAAGCTGTTATGTTATCCGACTTATAAGTACTTCTCTACAATTACGGGAAGTCGTATTTGATAACTACTTAGCATGTGTTTTAAAGGTACAAGGTATTCAAATTTATTCACAAAACAAGAAACTTAATATAATTTTAATACGTTATCTTAATGGGTTTGCTGAGATACAATACATATTTTATTTCACAAATATTTAAAAACTGATAAAAATCTATATAAAATAAATAGATAACTTGTAACTTTACTGTATATCGTATATAAATTACGTATATGACCAAATCCTGCGTTTATTTTGTTTTTTTTTTTTTTTTTTTTTTTTTTTTTTTTGTTTTGTTTTTTTTTCATTTGATAACGATCCGTCAAGTAAATGCCAGTTGTCAGCCGCGTAAAAATTCCAACATTCGAATAAAACTAGCATTTAAAATATTGAAACTGGAGATTCTATAAAATTCAAGCCTACTTCCCTGAATGAATTAGATGTCAGTCGTATATATATTATTATATTCATGTAATGTGCGAATGCTCCTCGCCCAAAACCCCATGACTTTTTTGCGCTGTAAAATTGCCTCATATAGAAAATATATTTTCTAAACTCTCGCGTCTCTGCATTCCAAATCAATAGATTCCCACGTTGTTGTACTAAAAGTGGCTACTCAACTTGCACCATAGCCTGAATTATTGTGATGATTCTCAATAACTTAACAGAATGATGATTAAAAATGTGTTCGAAAATCGAAGCTGTGAGTAGTTCGTATATAACTGTAGGCTCTCTTTTTTATTTGGTGTCTTATAAAAATCTATAGAAGATATCTTGTAACCTAAAAAAATCTTTTTAAAAGTGTTTATAATACATCTTGTAATAAGATATTATATGATGAACTCTATCAGATATCTATGCGTTTCATTTGATTCGTCAAGTTTAGAAAACATCTGCAGCCCTTTTCACAAAAAATCGTAAGAGTAAAATTAGTCGTAAGTTGTGACGTCACAATACTTAACTCTATTATGACATCATAACTTACGACTAATTTTACACTTAAGATTTTTTTGTGAAAAGGACCGCTGGTAACAAATTAATAGAAGATATTTTTAAAGGTACTATATTTGTATGTTATTTTGTAAAAATTACAAAATGTTTCATAAAATTCCTAAACCATCCTATAAAACATATAAAATAAATTTTGGAAGAAAACTTATAAGCTTCTGTTTCTATGATATCTTATGAACTTGATTTTGATTTCGAACGTTTTACTCAGAAAATAGTTATGTTATGTGAAAAGCTAAACTCATATCAATTAACGCCATTTTGAATCAAATAAATTATAATTGATTTTTTCTAACTTCGTTTAAACATATTTGTTCAAGTAAGCACAGTCAATCAAATACAATAAGCATTATAAATATAAAACTAATATAAGGATTCGAAAAGAAGCTTAATAGCTCATTGAAACTTCCGTGTCCTTAATAATAAATTTGCAAGAAAAGGCTTATAAATCAAGGGCTATGCAGAATGATGTGTTAACTTTATTATGTCTTAGTTAACGATGCAAAGATTTAAAGAGAAATCGGATTCAATGGTTAAAGAAAAAGCTACTGGATCAAGTATAGTATGACCATTGGTCAAGGTCGTGACTCCTTAGATTTCACGGTCGTCTCCTTGACCTAGTCGACTGATATCGGGTGTCCTTTAAAACACCGGCAAAAAATACCGAAGCGTCAGCAATGGGTTAATGCCATTACGTCATAATCCAAAAACATTGCAAAAAGGTGAGCATATACAATGACCAAATAAAATGGATTACACATAAAAACCGAAGATAAGGAAAACACAATATCACACACAAAAAAAAACCTAAGCACTAGCAATCTGAACTACCACAAAAAAAAACGGGAATGACATACGGTGTTACGGGATGGTAAGCTAGGCCTTGCCTGCCTTCAGCAATTGACATATTGCACGAGTCTCAAAGAGGTCCCGTAAAAAACAATTCAAGTTTATATTAGAAGTATTATGCATGTGTTCATTTCTGTGGCACGTACTGTTCTAAAGATCCGTAACAGACAAAAATGTAAAAAAAAATAAAAATGCGACCAGAACGGTCCGATCAGACTGTATATCAACGTCTTTAATATTATAATTGTTTTCGTTTTTTTTTTTTTTTTTTTTTTTTAGAAAACTGGATTCCAGTGTTTGTGGCGTTTTCAGAAAACAACGGATCTGTTTATGATGCATGGAGAGACCAGAAAGAGTGTGATTTTGTACCAACAAATCTGACAAGTGCTAGTCGTGATCGTCATTTAAGGAACCCTCTCATTGATACATGGAGCAAACAAAACATTAAAAAGGTATATTTCAGTGATAATTCCGTAAAACGAAGCGGTATATAGACCGGCATCACATTACATCATAAACAAGCAAATTTCGAATTCACAAATGAACAATCGCGGTTAGAGGTTTTTGACTTTGATAGAGGCACAAAAGATGCAGCGGAAAGTATTTTGAGGAAGCTATCGCCCACTCTTAGCTAATACCGACAAAAAAAGTGCACAAAAAATATACGATGAAACTCAACTCAAAAAAGTCTGAGTCTAATGTAAAACTAGAGAACATAACAAACAGTTCACAAATAAAATTAACACAAGACTATAATATTGGTTATCAATTGGTCTCTGCGTTCCTGTGATCAAATATCAGGAGCTAATTTTACTGTGCAAAGACTATCTTAAGACCTTAGTTGAATTGATCGAAATGTCTAACAATATAGAGTATCAATCATGATCCTTCACATAATTTGATATGATTTTAATCAATCATTTTTGACTATTAAAAGAACACATAATCCCTGTCATTTTTTTCTTTACGGGTATTACATAACGTGATGTCGTAGAGCTTATTATAACCTATATTGCAAAGTTCGATATGCTGTTCACGTGTTTCAAGAAGTAACCCCTCATCAGCAGCATTAGCATCAAGTATATAAGAATATCCAAATCAAAAAATTAATTGTATACAAGAAGTACTCACTTAACGAAAAGGGAAGCTAAAATCCATCACTTCTACTATGTGTATAAATGAACAGCATCATCGCCTGCCAGTGCATCTTTGAAGTCAATGTCGTTGCTTTTAATTGTAAATATAATTTACTTCTATCTCTCTCATTAAGGATCACATTTTGTTTTAATATTCTAGTTTCGACATTATTAATATCAGTGATTTCCTCTCGTTTACGAATATACACCATCGGTCTGCTGATCGGTTAGTCTCTTAATTGCAAACATGATTTTTTTCATTTCAGTAACTTATGAACAATGATAGACAAAGAACAAGTCACACAGAACAAATGAAGCCGTAACACACCAAAACATAAACAGCACGAGCATCACAAAACATCAGGATTAACTCAGATTTTTTTAACTTCTTTTCAGGTAAAGATGGAGTTGTACAGAGAAGACTGTATGATGGCGTGGCTTATCTTTGATGGGAGACGTACTAATTGGTTAGACTGGTTTGGACAGTACAAGCTTCTGGATTCTAGCTTTGAAGATTTAAAGGAGAACAAAGAATTCGAGTTCTTCAGTATGGTGTAAGTCTCAGAAAGGAGCTAATTAAGTTATTTTTGCGTTTAAAGTAGATTGAAAAATGAAAAATTTCGAGACTTTTTTTCAAATATATCTCAACTATATATATATTAACTATAACTATATTAAATGAAATTACAATGTATCTCAGCAGGCTGCCAATGATTAACCTTGCCTTTCAAAAATATAGTTTAAACAGACATCAAAATAAAGCTATGATATAATACTCAGCAATATTCGACTGAATTAACTAATGTAATATATTCAAAACGTTTTCCTGTGTGTTTTATGATTGTAAATAGTGAAATGGACAGCTCAGCTTTTGCGATACAACGAGAGTACAAGCATTGCACCGAGGACTTCGGGTGGTTTATCGTTCTTGACAGTGATGTTTCGTGCAGTTGGACTATACAGAAAGCATACCCACTCATCATGTTCACAAGGAACGGAACACCACGAAACTGGAATAATGGTAGGGAGATATTTATCACTGAGCAACAATGGTAAGAGCGATATCTATGTTTCACAATTCCATGGCCATTGGCGTGGCCAACAAAAGGATCAAAACCAGGCATAAAATATTTAAAAATGAATTAAATACCGGTACCTAAACTCCTATTATGGGGGTATGAACTACATTATCAGAAAGCTCAGGGTTAAAATGAATACCCGCTTTATCATATTCTGTCCTCTTCATGGGGCAGACAGACACGTATTATCTGTTGACAAAATATCAATTGAAAAGATAATCTTTCCTCAACAAGCTTTTGTGGTAGGAAAAGTCGAAGGGCTTCTACCAGCGCTAGATTAACTATAGGTTTAAAGTTAAAGGTACCACACTCTATATCATTTTGTCTTTTTTCGGCAATTAATTGTAAAAATCATATCACACAAGTCAAATACATATTGCAATAATGTCTCACAGACTTCAAATACGTCAACCAATCATGTCTTAAGGTCACAAGTACTACCCCAACCAAATGAAATATCTTCCAGACCTAAAATACCACAACCAAATATGTCTTAAAGACCTCAAATACACAACCAAAAGTTCTTAAAGGTCACAAGTACCACAACCAAAAATGTCTTACTGACCTAAAGAACCACAACTGAAAATATCTTACATACCTCAAATACAACAACCAGTTATGGCATTAAGGTCAGAAGTACCACAACCAAAATGTCTTAGACATCAAATACCAAAACAAAAATTGTCTTACAAACCTCAAATACCACAAACAAAAATATGTTTCTCCAAAAATGCTTTAAAGCTCGCAAGTACCACAACCAAAAATATCTTGCAGCTTTCAAATACCACAACCAATCATGCCTTAAAGGTCACAAGTACCACAACCAACAAGAGGGTCAGAGGAGCCTGAATCGCTCACCTGGTTAAACGTTTGCCTGTCAGGGAATTGCCTGACAATTTTGACTCAAAAGAACGCTTTGATAGGTCTTATCATAAAGATCATTTAATCAATTGAGAGTTTCTTTCTGTTATAGTTTTCAAGATATTGGCCAAAAACTGCAAAAACATCACTTTTCGCCTTTCAATGGCAATAACTCTAACAAGTAGTCGCCCGACAACTTTCATCCTTGCAGACTTTTGTAGACCTTAAAATAAGGATCATTTCGGCAATTGAAACAATTGGCTAAAACTAACGATTTTGAAGATATATTAGACAAACTTCTGTGTGACCCTTATATTCTATTTTTAGTAACGGCGTCCCTGTTTTTCCGACGGATCAATAATCCCCATACTAGTTCTACACAGGATACATCAATGAACATTCATACAAGGTCTGGTTCAAATTACTCAAGTAATGTCAGAGAAGATTGTTGAAAGATTAAAACGAAAATTTGCAATACAGATAGATCTCATCATTCTGAACGATTTCACCCTATGACAGAATTTTGCTAAATGGTTTTGAAGATATGTGCGAAAAACTTCTGTTTGACCCCTATGTTATATTTTAGTAACGAATGCCATGTTTTTCAACGGATCAAAAATCTCGACATCAGTTCTAGGCAGGATACCCCAAGGAACATTCATACCAAATTGTTCTAATTGATTAAGTAGTGTCAGAGAAAAGTCTTGAAAAAGTGTTAACGAAGACGAACGACGACGGACGCCAAATGATGACAATATCTCAAATGGCCTTCGGCCAGGTGAGGTAAAAATGTCTTAACGACCTCAAATTCCACCACCAAAAATGTCGTACAGACCTCAAATATCACAACCAAAAAGGTCTTTTAAAAAAAATCTCAAATACCACATCTATAAAATTGTTTTTCACCTCAAATACATCGTCCTTAAAAGCCTCTAGCTAAAATGTCTTCAAGATCAAAATTCCATAATCTACAATGCCTTAAATACCTCATAATAACTATCACACTTTTTTCACATTTTGACACTTTTTTCGTTTTAATAAAAAGTATGTCTCTTTCTAGATGCAAGAAAAGTAGATCACATGGTTGTATATGTTTTAAAAGGTTAAAAGTGAAGTAACAGATGTCATTGGAATATATCATTTTGATGATAGACTACAGATGTGACCAGTTACATTGCCATTTTCCGTAAAAGACCGTAATATCTAAATAATTGAATTTGTATCCAAAATAAGAATAATTTTTGTACAAAATTGATAAAAACCTTGTTCTTTCACTTTACACAAAGCAGCCTCTAAACTTCCAGTATATAACAGCAATACAAGAAATTCCTATCCAGCTTAAACATGCTATCGTATATGTGACGCTTCCCATTTTTTGGCGGGTTATTATTGGGTGGTGGACATGGAGATGAAGATGTTGGGGTTAAAGGGGCGAGAATAGTTGGTTGAAGAGGCGGGGAAGAGGGAGTGAATAATACGGGAAGCGGGCATTATGTTTAAGAACCATAAAATGGGGGGGTAAAATAAAAGGGGTTTTGAGGGTGGGAGGCGGTGGGGAGTGGAGGTGAAGAACCCCGACCTTCCCTCTATTATGCTAGTAGTATTGTTTTGTTTCTTACGTAATGTGAGGTAGGTGTAACTCGTACAAGGGCATAATTCAATATTTATTTTTTGTCTAAAAATAATCATATCTTTTCGAGTTGAATACATCGCTAAATTTAAATAAGTATTATATTTTGTTATAGATACGAAACAAGTTAAAATCCTTAAGTTACTCGTTGTTACACATATATATTTTAGAATAACTTACTGTCAGACTAAACTCAGGCTCTTAGTTTCTCTAAGGTCAAAGGTTCAATTTGTATTGCTTTATACCACTATGAGGACTTCATATTGCTTCGTTAACTTTTCAATATCATTTTCTTCTCATGAAATATGCTTATTTGTGTATTGTAGGGGGACGATTATTTGATTCTGAAGGTTAGACTGGCAGTATCTCCGCCTGGAAAATTTAGAAATTGATATTCCGTCCTCCACTACATCAGTTTTTGTTTTTAAATTCTTGCCAACATATTCTTCTGTACAGTATATAATGTAATTCGATTTGCAAAATTTTGAAAATAAACATTTTGCCCGACCAAAGCTGCATGCCTCTTCCCCGTTTCCAATCAGACTTAAATGTTCGTCCCCTGATGTTTTAGGTGTTTAGCCTACAAATAGTGCAAAAACAGAATTAAATATTAGAATTTCATTTATTAAAAGGGTCAAACATTCTGTTTTTTTTAGTTTTTGTTTTTGTTTTGTTTTTGTTGTTGTTGTTGTTGTTTTTTTTGGGGGGTGTAGATAAAGTTCCTAGCATCATCATTATATTTTTGGAAATTAAATGATTTTTCATTTGACGCCTATTGAGTTTAAAATTAAACCGTAATAAATGACGTTGGAAAAATCATATGTATCTCCTTCTGAAAACTATAGTGTGTAATGGATATTTTTTCACACAACCAAATAAATACTATATTCGGCAGCTTGGAATTTGAATTCTATGATACATAATACCATATATAAGAATAGGAGATCTTTAAACCAATTTACCCACTGCACGAATCTTAGGTTGACAGCTACTACAGCTTTCAAAACTGTTTTCTTGTATCAAAATTGTTTCTGTCCGTGAATAATAATAAATCTTGTTTTAAAGTTTTTTTGTTGCTTCTGTTTGTTTTATGGAAAATCGAATAGTTCGTTACTGGTGTTGAGATCAATCACATTAACAAATATAACAGTTCATTTAGTATTTATTGACAAGAAGTATTTCTATATTGGGTAGATATGGATACCATGCGATTGTCATTCGAGTGCACTGTTCAATAGAAGTAGAACAATAGGCTACCAGGAGTCTGAATCGCTCATCTGGTTAATTTTGTTTTGCCTCTCAAAGGCAATAACGCTAACAAGAAGTTGCCTTAACAATTCTGATTCAACTAAGACTTTGGTAGGATTATTATCAGGATCATTTCATCAATTAAAAGTTTCTTTATATAATAGTTTTTTAAGATACTGGCTTACAACTGCTTAAAACATCATTTTTGTCTTTCAAGGGCAATAACTCTAACAATGAGTCGTCTGACAACTTCGATTCCTTGCAGACTACTGCAGTCCTTATCATAACGATCATTTCGGCAAATGGTTTAACCTGGCAGTTTTGCAGATGCATGAGAAAAACTTCTGACCTCTTTGTTCTATTTTAGTAACTGCAGCCAGGTTTTATTTCGAGGGATCATAAATCCCCACATCAGTTCTATGCAGAAAACCTTCATTGGTAATGGAGTTTCAGAGGAGAAAATTTTTGAAGGAAATAACGATAAAATTAGGGCAAAAACGTCGATAAGGACATTAACTCCAACATGGGTAAACAGATCAAGGATTTATATAAATATTTGACACCTTGAACTGATTAAAACGATAAGTTGACCTCAAATAGATCTCATCATGCTGAACACGTCTACCTATGTCAGGATTTTGCTAAACCTAACGGTTTTGGAGATATATACGAAAACCTTCTATCTGACTCTTTTGTTCTATTCTTAGTAACGCCAGCAATGTTTTTGGACGGATCACAAATCCCCATATTTGTTCTTCGCAGAATGCCATAAGGAACATTAACACTAAATCTGGTTCAAATCGGTATAGAAATGTCAGAGAAGAAGATTTGTTAAACGGATAACATTAAAAAGAGCAAAAAAAACGTCAAAAAGGGCAATAACTCCAACATGGCTTTACACATAAAAAGAAAAGTCTGACCACATATAGATCTCATCATGCTGAACACTTTTGCCCCGTAAGAATTTGTCTAAACCTAACGGTAACAGCGGCCATATTTTTCAACATATCAAATATCCCCAACATCGTTTAGCAGGATACCCCAAGGAACATTCATACCGAGTTTGGTTTTAATAGATCAAGAATTGTCAGAAGAGATTAATTTTGAAAACTGTAAATGATGTGGGATGACGACGACGCCAAGTGATGTCAAAAGCTCACATAGCCTTTGGCCAGGTCACCTAAAATAAAAAAAGTAAATAAATATGTAAATATTCTATTTTAATTTGTTATTTTTGGTCATTATATTCCCTTTCATTGGAAAATTTTGGTATTTTGCAAACAATATTTTAGAAAAATGAGCATATGATAGACCCTGGATTTGCCTCAACAACATGGTAAACAGAAATGAGACAATTCTCATCAAAACACACATTAAATCATCAAAACATGAACAATAGTAGAGCACTGTTTACATTATATTTCTAGTTGTTCTACTCGGTTTCCTGTTATATTAAAAGAAATTATAAAATACTTCATGACTTATTATAAACTCTACTGTTATATAAAGGTATAGAGGGATTAGGCATTAGGCTATGAATATGGCCAAAAAAATACATATAAATTCGTAGTAATTATACAAAAATCAACATGAAAATTGTTCAAAACAATAGGAAAATAAAGGATGCATAGCCTTACTTTATTGTAATGACGTCACAAAGGTGCCACAATTATACATCATCTAACAAAAACTGCTGAAAACTGCAAATTTTGTAGTTTACATCCAGAACACTATGTCCAGTTCACAACCAAGAAACAGCTATATAGTTTCATATATGATGGAATACACCCAGAAAAGTATGCCCAGTCCACATCCAAGAAACAGCTACATATTTTCATGCATGATGGACTACACCTAGAAAAATATGTCCAATCCACACCTAAGATACAGCTAAATATTTTCATATTTGACAGACTATGTTATAATGAATGTATTAACAAAATATAAAGTTGTTCCTTGGGTGTCAGAAATGTAACCAGATAGTGAGCAAAAAGTACAAAATGAACAGAATATCTGAGTTTTGTTATGGATTTCCACATTGAAACTTTGCACATTTATGTTTCAATATAGTTGGAGGGCATTTTAAGACTAACATGTAGAAATTGTGGTTTCCATTTATGATTGTATATACATACAAAAAAACAGTATTACATTTAATTTTCTTACCAAAATTTTTAATCAAAGAAAACAGAATCTTGAAGATGTGATAATATTTATTTGTGTAAGAGGCACCTACAAAACCATTGTATATCATTGGTTATATACTGGTATCCATCTAGTACAAAAACAAATAAATGAACACAATTAAGTTTTAAGCTTTAAAATCAGCACCACTAGAAAACATATATATAGAATATAAAAATTCCAAAAATTTCATACTCATATGAAACTAACATTAAATATTATGAACTACAAAATAATATTATAAACCTGTTAAGAACAGAAAGTAAATATCTAACATGTTTGCCATTTTGGGAGGAGGTAGGAGGTTTTATCATGTTCAGGTAAATGGTGTTTTTTATTGGAAAAATACTGTACTTTGAGCTCCGTTTTATATAGCACTACAATAAGCACACAAATTTAAGCATGCAAAAATTTAATTTATAATTTACATGGACTTTGAGACCTCGTACCTTTAAATATCCCGCATACAATTAAATTCTGGAGTTTCATAAATGCAACTTTGCTTTAATCAGTTAAACAAAGGAAATTGCACTTTC
Source organism: Perna viridis (assembly GCA_037379345.1). Classification (NCBI taxonomy): domain Eukaryota; kingdom Metazoa; phylum Mollusca; class Bivalvia; order Mytilida; family Mytilidae; genus Perna; species Perna viridis. Next base: position 6,278,797 of record CM074520.1, read on the forward strand.
TTAACACATAAAATCACAACATATCTGTTCCATATCATGTAAAGAAAGTTATTGCCTTAAATTTCACAAATTTTTGATCTGAGAAATGTTGAGTTCCTACATAGGTATGGTGGGAAATTCAACTCCACTTTCAATACATTTTTAATATTCATGATAAGCCTTCTAGGATTCACACTAATAACAATATTTGGAGGTAATGTATAATGAGAATTCTTTTCTTTTTTTTTTTGAGTAACATGAATATTTACGTGAATAACTATACGCAACATTTTTTTTTACAAAAGAATATAAATATTTGGAAACTATCTTTTGAGTATTTCAACAAATTAACTACTTAATTTATATTCTATCACACATTATTTACAACATAAAAAAGTTTCATATTGAAATGCAGTACGAGTATTTATGTAAACAACAAAATTTAATATTTTTTTCACAAATTATACAGTGAAATCTGGCTAAACCAAACCCTTCGGACTGTGAAGTTCGTTCGGTTTACACAGGTGTTAAAGGTACTGTAACTCATATGAAAGGACTTCAGAAGATGTGTAGTTTACACAGGTTGCTGGTTTATCCAGTGTAAGATATTGTAACTGATATGGAGGGACTACAGAAGATGTGTAGTTTATACAGGTTGCTGGTTTATCCAAAGTAAGGTATTGGAGGGACTTCATATGTGTAGTTTACACAGGTTGCTGATTTATCCAGGGTAAGGTATTGTAACTGATATGGAGGGACTTCAGAAGATGTGTAGTTTAAACAGATTGCTGATTTATCCAGGGTTTGGTTTAGACAGGTTTCACTGTATAAATATTTTAATACTATTTCTTTCTATAAAATGTCACTACTTACACCAGGAAAAATTGCAACATGTTTTTTTTATGTTTTGAAAAATATATGAAAACAAATGTTTGTAATGATTTTTTTGCATGTGAAATAGACTACTATAAAACAAGAGACCCTCGAAGAGCCTGAATCCCCCACCTGACAAACCATACCTTTTTAACTAAGTAAAGGTATCATGCTTTGTTACCATGTCTGACAAAAAATTGCTGAAAAAAAGCATACTGAGGAATGCTGTAAGTAGAAAAGAGTATCTAAGGCACTCTAAAATGTTGGAAATGTCTTCGCAGTGTTTTTAAAAACCTCTAGAAAAAATTTACCCTCTTTATATTCCACCAGGTCTAAGGGGGCATTAGCCCAGTATGCATTCGCTGACAAAAGAACATAAAATGAAGTTAAACAATGGCTGCACAACATTTTCATCATCACCATTCAACTCAGGAGACCATGTTTACTACATAAAAAAATATTGTTGAAACCAAAGCAAGTATAAAATTAGGTGAAAAATGCCCATCCAGAATGATAATTCGTCACCACTATTCAACTTAAAATACCTAGTTTATTAAAGATGGAATCTGAGCATCTGGCGAAAAATGGTCCTAAAAATAATTTCAATATGACAGTTAACTCAAAATATCTTGTTATCTTATTGGTAGCTTTCATTTTCATTATTCTTCTGTAGTTGAGGAAAAAATAGCAAAAAGCATTTTGAACCCTATGTTTTATTTTTAGTAACTACTGCCATGTTTTTTGACTAATGAAAAATTTTAAATGATGAGATTGTGAAGGAAAACCTAAAAGAAAAGTGATTCCAACATTCATTAAATTTTTCATCAATCAAAATCCAAACACTCATTTTGTGCAGGATACCCTAAAAACCAATAATACCAACTTTCATTAAATTGTGTACTGTAGTTTCTGAGGAGTAGATTTTTGAAAGTAATAAAATCAAATACAGCAAAAAACGTCCAAAAAGGGCAATAACTCCAATACGGGTCAACAGATTTTCACCAAAATTACTTGACAAATAGATCTCATCATGGTAAACACTTTTACCCATGTCAGAATTTGGTAAACCGAACGGTTTTGGAGATATGTGCAAAAAACTGCTGTCTGACCCATATGTTCTATTCTCAGTAATAGTGGCCATGTATTTTAACAGATCAAAAATCAAAACCAATCATTTTGTGCAGGAAACTCTAAGGAACAATCACATTAAATTTCATCCAGATCCATTAAGTTGTTTCATAGGAGGAGGTTAACAACAACAGACAATGACGACGCTATGACACCAAGTGATGGCAATAGCTCACATGGCCTATGGCCAGATGAGCTAAATAAACGTTTTGGATTAGTGGGCTAATTTATGAAAAAAAACAAGTAAATAAACAACATGTGGTAATTTTATCTTTTCAGTGGGATTTTATATATGAATAAGGTATGGTTTTTGTATGGTTTCCAAAAACATATGTTTTGTGTGTTCTTTATGCACAAAACATATATTAACATATTTGTCCTATACATTTGCTCCCATATTTTTCAAAACATATAAAAATGTTGCAATTTTTCCTGTGTACTAAATCTATCACATATTATTCACAACATAAACAATTCTAATAATGAATGTTAAAAAAAAATAACAACCATATTTAGAAAATTAAACAGTTTAGATTGTCAAATTTTCCTTGGTACAAACACATTACTTATTGCAATTTTGTAATTTTGGGTGTGACTTTAAATTTTGCAAAATACTAAAAATATTGCAATAATTCCTGAATTTACAGAACAATGTATCAGCTAAAGAGATGTGTAACATGTAGAAACATCAAACATTCATATTTTATCTGAGAGATGAATCATGAAATGGAGTGTGGTTTTAAAAATTAAATGACCATGATTTCATAGGTTCCTTAATCAGAACCTTCACAACAAATAAGTTATTTAGAAAGTTTTTATTCCAATATTATATGTAATCCTCACCTGTGATTAACATGCTCAGAGACAAGCTAAAAAATCCTAAATTCAATTGCACTACCCTCTGTTTCAAATCTTGCTCATAAACATGCTTTATCACTGAATGTGCTCAGTATCTAAAAATGAGACTCACAAATCAATAATTTTATATTTTATCCAAACATAATTTTTATCTATAAACATGGGTTAAATATATTCATTTTCTTTTAATTAACTTATACAGAATACATTGGAAGCATTAATACTAACACAAAACTATAAAACACTAAGTACTTAATGTCACATACAAGTTATTTCTCCTAGAGTTGATTGAAACGTAATGAAAGTTATCAAAATTTCAAAAAGACAAAATTCTTTAAAAAAAAACATATCTAATAAATATCTGCTAAAAATACAAAGATCAGAAAAAAAGATGTTAAACAAGGCAAGGTTTCACTATACATTGTCATAGTTAAACAAGGTAAGGTTTCACTATACATTGTCATAGAAATTTACAAAAAATAGACTATATCACAAAATGTTGACCAAATGTATCTATAAACTGGACGGATTTCTAATATAAATGTGAATAAATATTTAGCATGTAATAAAATTACCATGCAAACTTTTATATAAGTATAAAAAAAAAGGTAAGTAAATTGCAAGAATATTATATGATAATAGCACCACAAGTAAATTCTATGAATTAGCACCATTGCTAAGATGAATAAAAAGACAAATATACAGGAAATAAGTTGTTCCTGATATGTCCAGATTCTTAAATTATAAATAAATAACTGCAGTAATCTGGAAAGCTAAAAACATTTTTACTACACTTATAAAAATATAAAAACATAAAATGATTGCAGTGTTTCAGGAAATTCCCGTGCCCCTCCAACCCCCTCCTATTCTATATGATATTGCTATGTAGGGATATTTGTAATCAAACATTAATGAAAAGAGTTGCAGGGTCAGAGAAAATTCAGACTATGTTTCAACCATATAAAAAACAGTAATTTATCTGGCATTTAATCTCACAGCCATTCTGTATTCTGATTAACCAATCAAAAGACTTGTTATTTACATGGGTCTCCATCACCTCCTGCATTATCACAGCCAATCCCTTTCCCGGTTACAGCGATAGCAAACAATTTTCCCTGGGGTACACAAACACATAACTTAAAGGTGACAGGTCCTTGTGAACTTGGATTGGTCACTGTAGGTAAATGATCAACATTTAATCGTATAAAACTTGCTGCATCCAGAATCAAACTTCCATGCTGAAATAAAAAAAAGTATGTTCAATGTTCATTTTTAGTCTAGAATAACTTAAAATTGAAGGTGTGTACTATGAACAAATCATGATATCAAAATTCAAAAAGGAGAAATAATAGAAGGAAAAATAATTCATTAAGAGGACTTAGTGATTGCTCTTTATCCAACTCTATTTACAGACATTTTTCATATGACCATTTTTTTGGAAGTTAATAAGCTTTCTAACCCTTGTCGTGCTACACCCGGACCTGTTCGGAATTGGACCTGGTTCCGCTTTACTGGTTCTGGCAGTATTAATCTTAATTTAGTAAAGTGCAATTTGTATCTTGTGCAAGCAGCGTGACTGTGCTTTAAAATGAGGCTATCTGATATAGAGTTTGCTAAAAAATAATGACTTAAAAGCTTAAAGAAGAGGTCAGGAGTTTCTGCTGTCGAAAAAAAATGAGATTTTTTGTGGGTTAGGGTTCATTTCTCGGATCCTCACCAGAGCAGAATTAATCTGTAGTACTCTACTTTTTCTGGAAACTACATAAGTATGATTTCTGCCACCACCATTCCTATGTCATTGTATTGACTACTGGTTTTAGGCCAAACAGAGGCCAAAATTGGAAAAAATCCTAATTTTTTAATACGAGTGACCCTTCAGGAGACTCCTGACCCCCCACTCGTGACTGTAACACACTTTAATTGGCTTCAGTAGCCTTCACAGTGTACACGCTGTAGGAATATGTTGCTTTGGTTCCTGATTTGCTCCTGTTGAACCCCACATCTACCAAAAAATTACCAGAAATGGACAAAAATGACCATTTTCGAGTGACAGACCCATTTTTCCGCATTGGCCCACCTCATCCCATGATCACCCATCTTTAATTAATATATAACAATCAGCATCAGTACCATTGTGCAATTAATTTGCATATAATTTGCATGTTTGCAAAATATCGAAATTTAAACTTTCGTTCAGAAATGCTCAGCATGACAAGGGTTAAAATAAAAATGGCATCATAGTATAATACTTCATTATAAAAAAGTTTTTTTTTTGTGATTTTTAGCAACCACTGGCTATCCATCAAATTATAAAGAGCATTAGACAAAACAAGACAAACTTGACCTAGTGGTCACATAAACCCCTGCATTTCAAATTTTGAAAATGAAAAGGTGCCCATAACTTCTGGGTGGTTTATGTAATATATTCTTTACTCAAACTTGACCTGCTTTTTATGTCCTAAGCTTTGTGTTAAAAGTTTGAAAAGATTTTGTTCAGCAGTTCCTATATTATCACCCAGAAACTCAAAGTATGACTGACACATTGGTATGAAGATCTCTACATGAATGTACTCCTAACTCATCATTTACGGGTTATAAAAAGTTGCCTTTGAGATTGATGTTAAAGATTATATCTAATTCACTTACTTTCCACATCTATTTTTTAAAATTTTTATAGCATAACTTACCTCAGACTCTAAGAGGATATTATTATTCTGTGAAGTGAAAGAAATATTGTTGTACGTAGATGATAACTCTACACCTTCACTCCCTGTCAGGTTAACTTCCCCACCCAACGACTCCACGATCAGATTTGGTATTGATGGAATATTACTTATCTAAAAACATAAAGTGGAGGTGTAATCAATACAAAAAAATGTACAATATTCTAATAAAAGTGAATGTAGACTTTGACAATACCACCTTATTTATAGTTTTTAACAATATACTAGAATAGATTTTAACAAATATACTAGAAAGTCAACACGAAGTTACACTCATTTATTACTAGGTACATGTACATGTATACCCTCACTCTTACAAATCCCATAGAACAGAAACTTGGTATATGACAGCAACCAAAATCACTTACAACATATGGTCTATCTATATACAGCCATATTTTACAGTTGAAATTAATTCATTCAATAGTAGCAAATATTTTTGTGATGAAAAATCTTCTCTATCATTCCATATTGGTGGAAAATGGCTAAGTGTCAGGAAACAGGAAATTAATATCAGACTGCAAGATATACCCCCACTGTATAAAGCCACACACCAAATTTGAAATCAATCCATCAGTTGAGAACAGAGATAAATGTGAAGAAATTCATATGAATGGACAGACAGAAGAGGTAACTCCAATATACCCAATATGCCATTTATATATAACTGCAAATTATATGGTCATATAACAAATTGCACAAGTTCATCAATTATAACATTAATAAACAAAAGCAAACTTAAAGTTGACATCGTGTCAGATGGGAAATTCACCTTTATAACAGCACAATTAAAGTATAGCAATAGTCATGTGAAATGTTTGTAAATTTGACCTTCATGTAAATTGTACTTAACTTCGCATTTACAATTATCTCCTTTTCTTGAAACAACTGCCGAGTTGATAATAAAAGGTAGAATTTTGTGGACGAAAGAGGAAAGGAAAACTATGACATGTGGAACAAATCAGTCCTCATGGTGACGATGGATACACCATAATGATCCACAAGTTCATGATGACAACCATATAACTTCTGAAGTAATGGCTTCAATCTTGTTGCAACATAACCCTGTTCAAGAAGCCTAATTGTAAGAAGTCTAGCACAGTAAAAAAAAGTCTGCATAGTTATGGCAAGCTCTGGCATAACCTATGAACTGCGATATGAAAACTCCATACGCAGGTGCTGAAGAGATGTTGTCACATATGAAAAGAAAGTTGACAATATGGAATGAAGTCATTGTGCTTATTGTATAGTTTGGTCAATAGTTTTCCTTTATCCTCAATCTCTTAGTGTAGGTCAAGATATGAGGCAGAACTAACAGTGTCTGTAGTATCCTTTATCTCAAGTTATTTAGAGTAGATGCAATGTATAAATCCCCGAAAGTAGGATTGTTTAATGATAATATATCATTTATATAGCAGAAACTGAGATCAAAGGATCTGGCGAAAAGATATTCCTACCTTTGGGTCAGATTAGCTATAAAGTCAGCCCAATAAGAGAGATGGAAAACGTCAGCCAGTAGAAGAGCACAATTTGTTCCCATTAGAAAGGAAACTTTTTGTTGAAAAATGTGTCCATCACACTGGACAAATATGTTGTCGATAAAAAATTCAATCATTTTGAAAACATCTTCTTCCATATATTTGGAAGATTATTTGGAATTCTTTTTTTTTACAAAGTATGAGGAATTTCTAGCAAGTACTACATATCTGTACATAGGTATACCATCATTTTTTTCTGGAATACAATGATGTATTATGTTTTTGATTAGGGATAAATACACATTAAAAGCTAAAGCACAATATACATGAATTAACACACCAATTAACCTATATATACAAATATACATGGACATTTTTTTTCATACCAGTGGGGTTGTTGTCTCTGACATATACACCATACCTACTCTCATTATACTTAAATGTTGACTTACATTGTACAGGTAGACCTCATTAGCTCTCAGGTTTTTAATATCACCATCCAATGACATGACAGAGTCTGGTTTAGTGGAGAACATATCAAAGCCAGTGGTACTGTCTTGTATAATAAAACTATCTGTGTTGTCAAACGATATTGAGTCTGGATCTACAGTTACTGAAAACAAATATGCAATACTAGGGATTAAACAGTTGAAAGCTGGGTATTTGCCTACAATAATGCATGGGACAATAAATTGAACAACAAATTCTTGATCACTATTCTTATGTTTTAAAATTGCTTATTTAGATCCAAGCACCACAAAACTGAAAAATAGAAGCTTTTACAAAAAAATACTAAAGTTTTTGATAAGTTAAAGTAAGTTTACTAATCAAGACTACATGTATGGTTATTTTTATGATCTGACTCTAGTTTTACAATTCAAACCATTTTGTTCTGTAATCCTGTAAATCAATGTATTCAATCTGATGGAATGATTACAGCACATCAATTGAAAATTTAAAGCAAATAGACTGAGCATATTAATTGAATGATTACAGCATATGCATGTAGATTGAATGAGAACAACATATTGATTGAATGATTACAGCATATACATGTAGATTGAATGAGTACAACATATTTATTGAATGAGTACAGCATATTGATTGAATGATTACAGCATACTGACTGAATGATTACAGCATATAGATTGACTGACAAAAAAAATTGTAAAGACATGAATTCAACTGTATGTACTTGTGTCATTCTACTTCCACAGTTCAAACTTACATACAGATGTCTTTGTATTGCTGCTTGTCCCTGTTATAACTACCTGAAAAATAAAAATTTGGAATGTAACTCTACTGTACTGAACTGATTACCTACTGCTATATAAAGTTATCAATGGTCATGGTTCTAATTTTGCATATGTTTACAAACAATAAGAAGCAATATACGTATGAATAAGTCTATTATTTCCACAATTAAAGGCACTTGTAAGGTTAATACTTTAGCAGACTTAACCTGAATAAAAACTTACAGAATTGTTTCTTCCATCAATATACAGATCTTTGTTTGCTCTGCTACCAATTCTTCCATAAGTCTCCACAGTGTCAAAAACAGCTTTACCTAGAATTCTTATAAGGTCATTATCTGGGATGTATTCAATCATCTCCATTCCATATTGTGGTGTTATTCTCAAGAAATATATAACACCAGCTGTAAGCTGAAATTTAATAAGAACAGTGTAAATTCATTAACATGAACAGTGTAAGATGACCATGTAATGTGTATAGAAGGGGTTGGTGAAGGTATTGTGTATAATAATCTTTTAAGAGTCAGACATCAAAGAATATGTCTTAAACCAATACCAATAGTAGTCTATACATGTAGATAATGATGCATACATGTAGATGGAAATCAAAATAAATGTTCAGGAGAACAATTTACTAACGTACATAAATGTAAAAAGAAAAGAAATTATCATTTTAGATGCATTCAATAAAAAATTATACCAATTTCAAAACATATCTAGCCAGACTACTGAGTAATCGAAATAGCTCTCTTGGTATAAATCTGCCCTACATTACATCGATGTCTTCTACATTGTCCCAACAGAACATGTGCAACCTTCTAGACATTGTCAAATTTAATACATGTGTAGCTGTCAATTAAAAGATCAATTTTGACAAAATGAGTACTTGACACCTTTTCAAAATTGGATATAGACCAAATCCGTTTCCAAGTGTATAGTATCTCTATATATAGTAACATTTTGTTTAGTCAAGTAAGAATAGAAATTTCCTCAGACTAAATGCTCAGTAAAATACTGAACAGTATAATGTACTACAGGTAAGTGAGTGAAACTTGCTCTTAAATATACAGAAATTCATCTAAAAATTTACATAATGACTTCTTCAGAAACTTTAATACTGACCACTTAAGAAACTTTAGTTGAAGCAAAACACTACATCATGATCTATTGAAGCTTTGAGATAGTCATTAACACAGCCTAGACAATACCAATTCAAAGAAGTTATGTTATTTGATAAGAACTACTCAGATGTGTTCAAAAAAGCGACTTCTGGTTCAAGTTATCATAATAAATCCTTCATTCTAATGAACTGGAACCACTTAACCAATAATATTACACATATATCAAGAATATAGCCCTAGGCCACCCACTGGTCTTCAATGAATGAAGGAAATTCTATTACCACAGGGCAGGCTGCAGTTGGCCCTAAAACATCATTATATACAGGTACAGCGAAACAGCTGCCCCTATATACTCAAGAAACATAAAAAATAAACTAAAGCTGAAAACGAAACCAGACATACACAGGCCAGAAATTCCTGACTTGAGGCAGGCGCAAAAAATGCACATACTTGGATTAACCTTTCTGCTCATTGATGAAAATAACCTAATCAAACTTTGCAAAAGTGGTAAATGACACAAATAGAAAAAAGAACGGATATGGCAACTATAACAAATGCACCAGTGTATAACCTAAATATAAAATAGTAAATACTTCCAGAGATCACCTAAAGGTCTTCAATAAGTGTAAACACACCTTTGAGTAAGCTCTGAACAAAGTCTACTTTGTTTAAATGGGAACTAAGATTTTAATGCTTTGCTTGCACTTAAAAACATTATAATACATCAAACTAACCAAGCCATTTACAACAGCTATCAGACAAAGTAATACAACTAAACAATAGAGAAAATATCTCTTTCTTCCTCTAATTCCAGTTTTATGTAGGTATTGTTCATTGATGTTGATATAACCAGCTCTGAAGTTACTGTTATGTTCACGGGTAATTCTTCTCTTTAAGGCAGACTTCTGTCTCATGGATAACCTCGGAGAAGAATCTCCCTGAAATGTAATGCATATTATAATCAAAATCAATTCTTTCAAATAAATCAGAAATGAGAAATCATTTTTACAGCACTGACAATTTTAGTACAGTCAGTACCTATCTATTGGTTCTCATACAGATGCAAGAGTAATCAAAGGAACCAAGGTTATAGCGGTAATCATAAGAATGTAATCCAGGGACAAAGACCAGACATGGAAAACAAACATATACATGAATTCACACTTGTCATTTTCCTCCATATGCCCCCAGATTTGCGTCTGATAACTTTTTGACGTCAATGAAAAAAAGTAATTTTTAAATGGTGATGTCATTAATATTTATGTTGATGAAGAATTCAGTACAAAAACAATGGGAATATATATTATTTTTGCAAATGGCATCCACAAATGTAAAATGCCTATATGCATTCTTACTCCAGCAGTGCTAGAGGTTATCTGGCAAGCTATCTGGCAAGTTATTTTCTTGCTTGGTGCCATTCTAACCTCTAGTGTTGAAAGCCACTGCAAATGTGAATAAGCTAAACAAGGTGTTTTAAAATAGTCTTAGTCTTTTACAAAATAGAAGTTTAACCCACCTGAAATCAAGTGATAAAAATCCTAAATTTTTGTTAAATACCTAGAAAACATTTGTAATGAAGACAATTAACAAAGTGACCAGCCATTTTGAATTAGGTCACTAATTTTACAGAATACTATATATTTTTGACAAAACAAACTTAAAGTTTGTAACAGAAATTCGTTGGTTAATTTTATATTTTCGTTTCACAAATTAAATTCTATCATTTTTTTATCCAGCCAGATTTCCCAATTCAAAATGCTGAAAACCAAATGCCAAGTTCATTTAAACTGTTTTTACAAAGGATTTCCAGGATTGCTGGATTTTCTCATCAGGTAAGTCATTTGTTTTTCTTCTATTTAGTCACCTTTTCTCATGTTAGGGTAAAGATACTGTATAAAGTGCTTTAAATGGTAAATATTTTACTATAATTCAGCCAATTTCAAAGAATGTCAGGATGAGCAGTATGCACTATGGCACTTGGAAGTAAGAGGTTGAAGTATGAAGGAACAAAATTCCAACCTCTAACTTTGTAGGAGTAGTATATGCAGTCTGATTTGAAATTTGGTTTAATTTCTCTACATTCCTAAAAAAAAAACAATCTTTTCCCCTATATTAGATCGGTATAGTTTGCCAAAGAAAAAGAACAAACAATGGTGCATTTATCACAGGATATTCAAACCACGTGTTTACGCTTCAACAATGCTTAAAATTGGTACCTCAAATGGTTCCATCTCTAGACTCTGCTGTTGTCTATCCCTTCTTCTGGTTCCAAATTAAATCATCCAGAAACCAGAAACCCAGTTGTGCGATGATTTACTAAAATACGAAATCCATTCACGGTGACCTTCGTTAATATTTCCGAACAACTTTGACCCAATAGGAAGCTAATCAAAATGTTTATTCATATATCTAGAAAAGGAATCGCTTTTTTAAATAAAAGATGGTTCATATTGCGACGGGTGGGGAGGGACTGAACTTTTAGTAATTGAGAAAAAAAAACACATGCAAATATGATATTTTAGCATTTACATATTTTCATTTTCTCATACGTCTGGAACTAATGTTCCACTGATAAGTGATTAGTGACAGTGACCTATCAAAAAACAAGAGATTTGATCACAACCATCAATACTCTGTATGTCACAAAGTTTAGGGAGCAAAAGTTTAAGTTATTTTCAGTGTATGAAGTAAATATGATACAAGGTATGATTTCAAATCACGTAACTGATACAAAATATACAAATCTGTACTCATCCGTACCTGAGCCAAATTTTTATTACTTGTACGCATTCAAGAGTCAAGCACTAAAGCTTTATTTTAAGTTGGTACATATATAAAACACTACAACACAAGTTCTAGTGAACTTAAAAGCCATTAACACATACGTAAGACTAATCATTTTTTCCAGAATAGAGCTGGTTGCAAATATGTTCTTGATAAGAAGGCGGGTGTCACAATTTTTTCATGATTTTCAATTGGGATGTTCAAAAATTCATATTTTTGTTGCTTTCATAATGACGTAGATCTGTATCAAATTTATAATGACTAGCACCCAGATAATACATTTGTACATAATAATAAAGTCCCTTAAACAATTTGAAAGCTTTTTTTTAAGCTATTAGACTTTTCACCGAATATACATTCAAATCAAATAAACCGTAACAAAAGAACTATCAAATCACTACATCAATAAGTCGTTACAACTTTTTTTTACATTTCATCTTTACTTTTTGTCTTTTTTTTTTAGACAACCTCCAAAGAATTTAAAGTTGGCATCCTGTAGGGATTTTTATGAAACCACATATAGAAATTCATCAAAAATATTTTTTAAGCAATTAATTCAGTCAAAAGAGAAATATTAATTCTTTTCTCTTTAAAAAATATCACTTGATTAGATACCTGTAAAATATAACTACTAAAGCAATTCAACGATATCCACTTTATCAAAAAATATTTTAAAATGTTACCTTGACGCGATTATTTTATATGCTGTGATATCGTTATGAAAATTCCCAATTATAATCACGAATTACCAATCAATGCAAACAAGAATTTATATATATATATATATGTCTCAGAATGTGACGACTCTATTCGCTACACTGCTCCATCGGATCAAATTGATACAGGGAAGATACGTAAACGTATAGAAAGGTCTGAAAAATTCCCAACGATGTTAGAACTGTCAAATTTGCGATGCAAATTTTTGGTCGTTCCCTCCGCGGGACTCGAACTCGTACCGCTGTGACATCTATGGCAACACCACCTGCACGAAGTCCAGCGCCCTAGACCACTCGGCCAGCTACAAAATGTAGACTGTATAAAATTGTATATTTTAAATATATCTTTTTATTTTACCATATGCTGATGATAATGTATTGTTGGCTGAATAAATGGGAAAAGATTTACAGAAACAGTTAGATAATTTGAATGGTTTTTTGTAATATGTGGAAATTATAAGTACATGTTGACAAAAGCAAGATACATGTACGTATCTTTTCTTGAGGTAGACTTTGTAACAACTTATCATTTATATATGATGGTAAAAGATATACAAATTGTTAATGATTTTATGTAGTAGGAGTAGTACTCTCTAAGATGCGAAGCTGCAAATTTACGATGCGAGTTAGGTCGCACCCTTGGTGGGATTCGAACCCTGCATTAAGTCCGACGCTTGCGACTACTCGACCAAGTACACTATATAAATTATTACTTTCGTTACAACTGATGATAATTCATCGTAAGTAAATGTAGAGCGCAAATATAAGCACACGAGAAGAGGATCTGCAAAGGAATACAAATACAGCCACACCAAGTATACAATATATATAAGAAGTTTAATAGGATGTGGGAACTCTACCAACTTACTTGTTAGAGCATTACTATGTAGATACATATATACACACACATATAAAGAAATAAAACTTTTAAGCAGCGTATGAGACGTATTTTTTTCTAACCTTGGTCTGTCTCTAAGGCAAATGTGGGGTCTTAAGAAGACAGAATAGTCGCTACTGTGTAGCTCTGACAAACATTAACAGCTGAGAAATATAAATACAAAATGCAGGAGAAGCTGGTATATTATTGCACAAGAAAGGGAAATTAATAATTTTAAAATAAAAAAAATGTCTCGTTTGTGATATATTTTTGTACTGAAATGACTACTGTCGTTAAATTCGAGGTAAAGGCCTAAAATAATGCGGAGGAATCTGTCAGCAGACTCTTTAATTTCTAGTTCTGGTGGATAGATAAAGGACGCCATTCTGCAAATTTATGATTATTAATGAGTGGATGTTGTCAATATATCGATATGTTAAATTAAAGGATCTAGCCTCTTTAGCACTTTTGTCTTTCACAAGATTTTGAGGGAACTCCGATTCATAAGAATAAAGAAACGGATCGGCTAGGAGAGGGACACAATTAGTGCTCATCGGAATGCCTATACTTTGTTGAAAAATGGTCCCTCCAAAAGCGACAAATATGGTGTCGAGGAGAAACTCTAGCACACAGACCACCTGTTGCTCGGTGTAGCAACTTTTGTCTTTTTGTTTTGTTGTTGTAAAAATGTAGAATACAAATTTGTGAGAACTGCCATTGTTGCAGCTAAATGATTTGTGGAAGATTTCTTATAGTAAAGTTTTAAATTTATCGTGGGGAAAATATGAATATAATGATGAAAAGTCAAAAGTTTAAATAGAGCTGACTTCAGTGAAGGAGCAAGATTAAGATTATCTAAAAGATCTATAAATTTTTCATACACCACATCTGATCAATACCACTACGAGAGTTAAAAAGTACATTTTGTATTTTTATTGTCCTTCCTTTACTGCGTACAAAATCTTGGGTACAGGCAGCTCTTTTATAGAACAAGTAAAAAATCCTGCTGTATGTTCCTTTGCTTGTATGGATTTTGTGAAGTGTTGGAACCTAATGAGGTAAGTCCATAGACTCCTCATTTGAAGGATTATTCAATGAGGCCATAAAGGACTTGTGCTTAGCTAGGATTTAAGTCCTTGTTATACGTACTGAAGATGTATGTAGGATTACCCAAATGATCTTTTATTCCTAGCTCTTTTATTAAGCACTCGTAGTAATGCGCTTTACATACAAAAAATGTTGTTAGAGTCTTTGTCCGCGGAGACAACACATTTCTCATAAAGAGAGGAGAGACAATTTGCGGCTTCTATGTCCTTGAATCCAGATTTAGGTCGATCATTCATGCAGAATTTGAAGTTGTGAATGCGACGTTGTACCGAAGACCTTAAAGAAAAATTCTGGTTCCCGTTTCTTCTCTCTTTGTCCATGCCTTGCATTATCTTCAACTGCGTCCATTATGGTGCCAGTTATCTTGGTGCAGTTCTCTGAAATTCGGGCCGTGAGATATCATTTTTCGGACATTCTCATTTTGAACAATGCCAGTAACTGCTTATTATTAATTTACTTGATTGTTATATGCTTCATTTGCTATTCTAGAACCTCTCAATGCTTAACAGGAGTGCTAAACTTCTTCGCGAATAGCTTTTCGAAAACAGGTTTACTTTACATTAAGACTGAAGTCATCAGTCATGAACTTGTCAACTGATAAGGTTGTTGGACCTTCCCGTGGTGACAACCTTATTTCCCCCAATGCTTTGGCATTATGCAAGATATACACGACGTGACAGAGGTTTTTTTGGTTAAGCCCTGGTCGCTCACCTGTGCTCATTTTCTCTCTAAATGATGTTTATTAATTTTGTCACCTTTTTTTATTTGGCTTGCTCACTATTTGTGTTCTCATTTATTTACTTATTCAAGTTTACTATGAAAACCCATGTAATTAAATAAATATTTTATACATAATTATCTTTTGCACAAGATTAGTATTGTCTTGAAAACAAAATTTATCAACCAAAACACTGGTTATACTTAAAGATGACTAGCCCAGTAGGCAGATATATTTTTCTCTTGATCATGTCATCACAGATCATTTTTCTTCATCCCTTAGAAGTGTATTAAAGTGCACATCCCTTTACCACTCCAATTCATATAAGAAAATAACAAAACATCAGTTTTGAAAGTTCAACATTTATTTGACCAAAAAATATCAAATTAAAATGTTAGTTTCTCCTGCACTAACAGGTATGACAAAAGTACATATTTTCATAGACAAAACAAATAAAATAATAGCAGACAATGGAGAATATCAAAGCAGAAAACTACTTGTAAATCAATTAGCAGATATTGAGAAAGGTACATAAAATGCACCATTTCCATTAGAGAGAAAAATTTACATGAACCCAGGTTGATCAAAACAGGAGATTGGAAATAAAAATGACTAAAGAATTTGAAGCTTCCTTGTAATAACAGCACAAATGTCATGAAGAAGTATCAGTTTTACTCCTAGGATGTTGTTACATAAGGAACAGAGTCTACAGTCACTTGGAATAAAACAGCATGAGAAATGCTGAAAAGCAATCAAAAAGATGGAGAAAAATAAAACATTTCATGTAATTTTAAATTAGATGACATCAGTATTGTATAGGGAGTACAGAACTACCACACAACACTTAGAAGAAATCTTCAGAATTATACATAAGATGTTACCACTGGAATTTTAAACTATGAAAATAAGAGACAATTTGAATAAGTTGTGGAACCTTAATAACAAATTGCTGAGAAATAAATGCTTTCAGATAAAACCTTGTAAAACTTCTAAAGTTTAAAGGGTGACAACTTTGACAGACAATAACACTGAATCTGGTTGCTCATAATCACAACAACATAAACCATCCAATGGGTATTTAGAAAACAAGAATATTAATAAAACTGTGATATACTGAGTTTACTCAAGGCAATCAGGAAAGAATATCTATATTAGGCGTAGTAATTTCAGGTCAGGAAAAGCAGATTTTTCAATTTTCTAAGTTTTGTCATTTTTTAGAATTTTAAAACAATTATTTTTACTTTTTCAAATCTTTGTCTGCAACAGCTCAAAAGTTCTATTTCAAGACTAACTGATTCCAAAATCATCATGGCTTTTCCTCCATGAGGCCTTTTCTTATATGTAATGTCCATGAAGAATGCCTCTTAAACTGAATTTCGGACTTGAAGAGGAATTCTATTCCTTCCTGCTTTCATTAAAGACAGCCAAAGGACAACTAATGGCCAGCCTATGATGACACAGTGATAGACTAGTTTCAGTAAATTATTCCTTAATAACCGTATAAAGACTGATTCAAAATCCTCAAAATAAAAATTAAAAGCTGACAAAAATGTTTGGGATATAAATGATATGCACACAATAATGTAACAGCAAAGCACCATGCAGTTTTTAAGACAAATATTTACACTGACCAAACAAGAAAAACATAGGGCATTAATGAAACATTAAGTGATGGTGAAAAAAGGGGGATTGCAAAATGTCCAAATCTGCCATTTGGACTTAGCTGAAAATTTAACTTGACCTTGCATTTTATGGTACTTGGTAACTGTGCATGATCATCAATCTATTCTCAAGTAATCATTCAGAAACTGTCATGGGACAGACAGATGGGCACTCAACTTTTGTGAGCATATCATATAAAACCCCACCACTTGGTGTCGCAGGGTATAAAAAGGACAATTCAGAAAACCCTATTGGCAAATTGAAAATGGCTGAAACTATTTTTTTTTGTAATAACTACAATTTTCTTCGAGTAGTAATAAAGTCATAAGTATCTAGGAAGTTTAACAGATACTGTAATACACTGCAAAACAAGACTGATCTCTTGAAACAGTTACAATTCTAGGTAACCATTAAGAAACAAGTAAAAAGGAAGATTGATACTTGGAATAATACAACATCAACATCAGAAACACAATATGAATAACAAGTTCTCCTTTCTGGATCTTATCAATGAAGAGCTTCGCACAGCCCTGCATGCTACAATCAGAGCTGCCAACCTCAAGTTATGGAAATTAGTAAGCATGGGGCCTGCTGAAGATTTTTTGTGAGGAGCAGACATTTTTGTTTTATAAAGCTTCTACAGAAGATCGACAACCATAACACTCAATCTGTAGTGTAAAATACATTATTGACAAATGTGGAAATGAACACAAAGTGGATTTTACTCATTTTTAAACCAGAAACGGTCATGCAATGAAAAAAATATGGATATTCATTTTTTTTTTCCACACAAAAAAAAAAATCAGAAATCATTACATTTTCTTCCTCAACGGCACACTGTATTTTAATCACCAAATCGTAGACTTGTGCTAAAATAGTAAAGAGTTGGCAGCTCTATACAATGATAATGACAACAACAATGACAACAGGGTTATACCATTATATGACC
Organism: Perna viridis; assembly: GCA_037379345.1. NCBI lineage: Eukaryota > Metazoa > Mollusca > Bivalvia > Mytilida > Mytilidae > Perna > Perna viridis. Next base: position 6,297,023 of record CM074520.1, read on the forward strand.
CCAAAAATTTTTGGGTCATATAAAAGAGAGTCAATTATACAAATAGAGCACAAATTATGTTTACATGTTCATAGGAATTAATACAAAACCCTAAATAAAAGTCACAAGTAAGATTCATACAAAATAACAAATGTGAAGAAAAACCTAATCTTCAGGCATCATACTTTTAAGATATTTCACCAAGAAACAAATATCATTGGATAAATGTGTACCTCCAAGACATAAATCCATACGTCTAAATTTTTTGCCTGTTCTTGGCAAAGCAAGCGACAACTAAACCATTGATCAATGCAAGATGTACAGAGCCTGTTCTAGGCAATGGTGATTCAAGAAAAAATAAACTTAAGATATGTAAGTAGATACATGGATATAAACTACATGTTACTAAACATTTCAGATAAAGCAACAATAATTCTTTGATGATTAAAATTCGACTAACAACCTTCACTGGCCAAAGATAACATAGAAATAAAAAAAAAAAAAACAGCCTTCCTTAGGCCAAGACAATATGGAAACAATAAAAACACTGACAACAATGATGACTACATGATGGTAACAAACAGCTGGTAACCTTTTCCAGGTGACAAACATGAAAATAAAAAGATGAAATCATCGAGAAGCAAGAAAACAATTGTATAAATGCAGAACATTGTACAAAATTGTACAAAAATTCTATCAAGTATTTGACAACAAAAAACAAGAAATAAACAAAACAGGTGCAGAGGAAAAACATCTTTGTAGTTGACTACAGAAAACTTTCTTCTTGACTAGAACTTGTCAAAATAAAGCTTTAGATTAAAACAAAAGTTTTATAAAAAGTACACTGTTAAGACAATGCTGATTATAACTCAGAATAGAACCTATGTTAACAAATATATCCTCATAGATACAAAAATATAATTAGTGATAATACAAATAAAAAATAGGTATGATTAAATCAGAATCTATAAATCATGTCCTTTCAGGAAGTAAACAGGCCGGCAATACATCCAAGACAAAATCAAGTGTAAAGGATACAGAGTCAATTTCAAATATATAAAGCAACATGAAATGTTTACAATGTTTAATGCTGAACAAGACCAAAGTAGGACTTGATAAAATCAATAAATAACAACAAAAACAAAATTAACAATTATAGCACCTTGAGTATGAACACATTCAAGTTTTTGTACCATTGTGTGGAATTTTTGCTTTCTATGGTACCAAATTCCATTAAAATACTGGTACATGTAGTTAATTCAAGAACTTCCATTTCATTTAATTTTTTTTTCCAGCATGTTTACTGGTACTGTTTTCAATACAACTCTATGTATGCTACTGAATAATCTGAACAGCTTTCTAAGGCAAACAAATTAATATTTCTATTTCCTGCTACCCTTCGTACCCGAAACATTTTATAGTCATTTTGACTCAAGCAAGCATGGTTAAAGTCTACATATTGTATCCCCATTAACTCAATGTAAAATATAATTGAAAAAAAAATAACATCCCTACCTACCTACATCCTTTTCTTGCTGGTAGCAGGAAACAATTTTTTTGTTTTTTTTGGCCTGCGAAATAACCTTCTCACACAGATTACACAGGTATTCTGTGGTAATGAATTATAACACATTGGCTTAATGTAGAGCAGATTTAAATCTAAAGAGATATTTAAATCATTCAGTAGCCTAGATAGATTTGTATTGATGAAATCGATTCTAGTCATTTTCATCTTGCTGTAAGACATAAAAAAATACATAATATCTTTGAATTCAGATTCTCCTTTGTTAATAAAATTTCCCCTTTACATCAAAACTAATATCCAGGGAAACAACACAGTACTGAATACTGATATCTGCATCTTTATTTTTTCAATAAACAACCTTTAGTAATATATATCCCTTTTTCTTTTCTTCATAATAAAGTAAATATTTTGTCACAGAAGCACCTTGTGGTTTATTTAGCCTAACTTTCTGAAGCTAAGGGGTTTAATCCTAATTTCATCAGTTGTCCCAAATTTTCTGGAGCTAAAAATGCATAAAGAAATCATACTTATAGATTCACTTTAATATAAAGCAAAACCATCACTATGGTTACAGAATACAAAAAGAATCAAGAATTTTTAATCTTAATATTTGATAGAATTACCTGGTATAAACTTTAAACATAGTCCTGACTCTGTTTATACTTATCATAACTTCATATCAGGTCATAACATGAAACAAATATACATTTTAGCCTTAACAAAAAAAATACTAGACTAACTATGAGCAATGCTCACTAACATGTGACCCCCACTCCCCAATTTGATACAGTCCCTGATCCTCCTTGTGAAACTATATGACGGATCAATGACTTCTGACTGACTGATCACTGAAAGATTGATAATCTATGACTGGTGACCTATCTGATTTAGGATATTTGAGCCAAGTTTGGTATGAATTGAATAAATGGTCACAGAGAAATCGCCAGGACATCTTTACGTGCAGAAGAAGAAGTATAATAATAATTATAATAATAATAATAATAATAATAAACAGAGCAAAAACAATAAGTCGCAAAACTTCGTTTTGGCAACTTAACAAGAAGACTTTGGTAGGACATATCATAAGGATCATTTCAGCAATTAAAAGTTTCTTTCTATCTATTGGCTAAAAACTGTAAAAAAAAACCTTATTTTTTCCCATTCAAGGTCAATAACTGTTACAAGGAATCGTCTGACAACTCTATCCCTGAAGACTACTTTTGTAGTCTTAATAATAAGAATCGTTTGATCTATGAAATAATTTGGCTAAACCTTATGCTTTTGGAGATATATGCCAAAATTATTGTCTGACCCCTATGTTCTATTTTTAGTAATGGCAGCAGTAATTTTCGATTGATCAAAAATCCACACATCAGTTCTATGCAGGATACCCCTAGGAACATTCTTTCCAAGTTTGGTTCCAATTGGTCAAGTATTGTCAGAGGAGAAAAATTTTGAACAAGAGGCTCCCAGGAGCCTGAATCGCTCACCTGGTTGAATTTTGCCTTTCAAGGGCAATAAATTTAACAAGAAGTTGTCCAACAATTTTGACTCAAGAAGACTTTGGTAGGACTTATCATAAGGACCATTTCAGCAATTGAAAGTTTCTTTCTTTTATATATCATAGTTTTCAAGACATTGGCTGAATACTGTAAAAAAAAAAAATAAATAAAATTGTAATTTTTTCCCTTTCAAGGGCAATAACTCCTACAAAAAGTCATCTGACAACTTTTATCCCTGAAGACTTTTGTAGTCCTAATAATAAGGAACATTTCAGCTATTGAAAGAATTCAGCTTAACTTAAAGGTTTTGGAGATATATGCAAGAAACTACTGTTTTACCCCTATGTTCTATTTTTAGTAACAGCAGCTATGTTTTTCGACAGATCCTCACATCAGTTCAATGCAGGATACCCAAGGAACATTTATACCAAGTTTGCTTCTTATTGGTCAAATAGTGTCAGAGCAGAAGAGTTTTGAAAAATTGTTAACCACGAAGGATGCCAAGTGATGGCAATAGCTCACATGGCCTTCGCTCTGGTGAGCTAAAAAGATGTATGTTGTACTATGTGCATGATTTTAGCTCAGAATTTGGGACTTTTCCATCTTGTTTCTTTCCAAAAGTTACAAAACCAGACTCTCATATCCTGAACATATCCTATTTCACACATCAACTGACGGTTCCACCTTTGATTAAATGAAATCCAATTATTTTTGCTGTTTTTTTTTTTTTTTCCATGGCAAATTCCACATGCAATTTGGCTTAATATCACTTTCCGACATGCTTAAACCTACAATTTGTACATATTTATGAAGGTTGGAATATGGTCTTTGTAATAAGCCCAAATTTATCACTGTATGTCTGTTAGCAAGCAAGCCATTACATTTTATAAATGTTAAGAGTTAATGTGACTTTGTGTCATTATTTGAATTTATAGTTTGAAGGAGTGTCATCATTCTGTTACCATGGATTTTAATTTTGTTGTCACAACTTTTCAGAGCTTCCTTGAAGGTGATTTTACACTTATTGAAGACCTTTCACTGTAGTTACTATTTTTATAGGAGTTAAAAGATGGTGTATTTGTTGCATTTTACTATATCTGTTTCTTTTTCTATAGCTACTTCCAAATCCCCCATTTGGTTTTGACCTCAAAATTGATTTCAATCAAAATCTAAAATGGGAGATACACAGAAGGAATATGTAATAAAGATTCTGTGAAAGTTGTATTCAGTGGTGTAGGAGTAGTAAAGGATGGAGGTAAGTACCCCTCTGCCTAAAGGAAAGGTGGAAGGAACGACTGACACCCCTATCACTTTTAACCAAATCCAAAGTAGGTGGCATAATGAAAGAGCCCCACTGATGATCAAGCATAATTAAACAATAAGATACCTGTTTAAGAAAAGTGGCATTGATACCCTCTGTAAAAGTGGCATTGATACCCTCTGTAAAGGTACTCTCATGATCTGTAGAGTCAGAATCCATCTTTACTGAAGGAACACCTGACAACATATTTGGCAATTTTTCAAAAATGAAGTTACTTAAATAAAACACAACTAAATGATATTTATAATTCAAATTCATAACATACTACAAAACAATACTTATTTTACTTCTCTGTAGAATTTTCTCCATAATTAAAATTTATAAAATTCATATCCAAATTTCATAGCCAAAAAACTAAAAAACAGCAACCCATCCTTAATCACAAACCACTATAGAGACCATCGACTTGCACCAGCCTGTAGAGATAGCTTCAACTCCTTACCAGTCATGAATAAAACTGATGAAATGTTAGAAAAAATCTACAAGTATTACAAGTATAGTTGTGTCCATACAGCCAGTCTGAAAATGGTTCAAGCAGTCTTTAACCAAGCATCACTGAGCATTAAAAAAGCCAAACACCACAGATGGTTATCCCATGACCAAGCCGTTTCCAGCATAGTTAGATCCTATAAAGCTATTGTTGTTGACCTAGGGACGTCAGGTATAAGCAGTGACCCAGTTGGTAATGGTATCCTGAAGAGTCTTAAAGACCCAACTACACTTAGATCACTCTTGTTGCTAGCAGATACACTACCACACATATCCACTTTATCAATGGTCTTCCAACGTAAAGATGTTAACCTCAGCATGGTAAAATCAACAGTACACAAAACCATCAAGATGTTAGAAACCAGATAAACCCAAGATGGACCTTGGCAGCTGAAATACTCCAAGATGTCATCTGATCTACAACTGACAACAACTCCAAGTTCCGACTTCAACACAAAAGTCAAAGAACCATTCCTCACCGAACTGATTACCAATATCCAAGACAGGTTTGTTGAAACAGACATCATTGACCAGCTTTCAGTCCTGGATCTTAGTGCACATAGTAACTATCAAAAAATTTTCATAAAAACCATAAGCGGTGGGGTTCAACAGCTGTATGCAGTTATCAGAAAGAAGAATTCAAACAAAAGAACAAAGAAACAAAGAAAATTACATACATAGGGAATGAAACAAACAACTTGACATGGTAAACATGTGAACCAAAAAAAAAGTGCCCTTTCCGACTACAAAGGTGCCCCTCTGCTCAACAGCACCCTGTCCCTTTCAATTTCTAGCTGGAGCACTGTCATGGATCGTTATGGTGTATCCATCTGCACCATGAAAACTGATTTATTCAACGGGTCATGGTTTTCCTTTCCTCCTTTGTCTACCCCGCACTTGACTTTTTATGAGCAACTCAGCGGGTGTTTCTAGAAAAGCAGAGGACGTTTACCCTACCAGTGCACCTGGTCCATGCTCCTAGTTTTTAGTGGAGTCCGAGTTGCTCATTTACTTTTGTTACTTTGTATGTATGATTTCAGTTACTTTACTTTGTTGTGTATGTCTGTCTTCCATCTCTGGTCTTTGTCCCTGAATTGCATTCTTTTGATTACATCTATAACCTTGCTTCCCTTGATTACTCTTTGACTATCCATAAAATTTGTAATGTAAACTTTATTGAATTATGTTTGTTTTTCCCAACCTTATCACATTTTTGCAAGCCTATTCTAGCAGAACTTCCTATCAACCTGTATATAGGAAGTAGGCTCCGGAAGATTTTCAAGCCACAATACGTAAATTCTGACCACACACCATATTTGTGTTGGGAAAAATGCTATCATGTTAAAGAACCCTGCTGTGGTATTTGACACGAATAGGAGCATCGGCTTTACTACAGAAGGCTGAAATGCCTGACTCTACCAACCCCTCCTTATTTCCATAGGCATTTGAAACCCATTAACCCTATTATCCTTGTGTCCCATCCCCTTTTTCATTTCATCACCATTTCATCATCATTTTATTTTCCATTTCATGTTTATCACCTATATAAAGTTGAAATATTGCTGCTTACAAAAATAGCATAAATTAGTACACCATGAAAATTAATACGTAGATAAAAATATAGGTTTAATTACTTATGTGCTTCTTTCATAAAATACAAGTTTTTCATTTAGAATCTTAAGGAGGGTAAGGGACACAACTCCAAAAAAATCATTGGAACGTTTGTATTCAGCATTTTACATCAATGTTATGTAAGCATCAAAGTAACTTAGACTGATTTCATTCTGTGTCAAATGAAAGCTTGACAGGCTTTGGTGAAATTGAATATGATACAAACATATCACTGATTTCATGAGTTATGTCCCTTGCCCTAGGTCAACCTCCTTAAATTCTAAGTAAATTTACATAAGCGTAATATAACATTGAATTTCATTCCAAAAATGAATATTTATATCAATCATCCATTACTTTACATAACAACTGCCATCAGATTGTTATGTAAAAATTCTGTGAAAGTTTCACTGAATTCCATTCAATGGTATAGGAGGAGTGACGGATAAGAAATGCCCCCCCCCCCCCCACTAATATCTCCATATTCACAAATGTCCAAGTTTTCCTATGTGAAACCCCCACATTGATTCGGATTAAATTCTAAAATAGAAAGTGCACAATGGGAACATGTAACAAAGATTTTATGAACATTTCATTCAATTCAATTCAGTGGTATAGGAGTAGCAACAGATAAGAGATGGGTTCCATTGTGTAATGGAAGGAAGGAAGGAAGTACAGATGCCTACCTCCCACTTTGCAAGCGGGGGATATAAACAAGTATAGTCTTGTTTTCTGCAAGAAAAAAATACGGATTTAGTAGGTAGGTAGGGAAACAATCTAGATTTAAAGTGTGCTTGAAAATGTTTAGGAAAAAAAAAAGTAGATAAAGTTGCAAGAAACAGACATATTCAAGGGACAAGCTCAGGACAAGTTGTCAAAAAAAAATGTAGATCCCTGCAGTTGTTATGAAAATAACAGTCTGTATCAATACTTCAACTTACAAAATACTCTTTCACTTGAAGCATCCTTCTTCTTAGATATCCTTGATCCTTGGTCATACGACTCTGTGTTCAGATCTGTCCTACTTGATGATGTCAGCAGACCCCATTTGACATCCCCATTATGTGGTTCATCAGGAATGACATTGCAAACATTGCTATTTTTACTTAGACCTGGTTTACTGAATTTTGAGTACTTATATCCTTCACCATGACTAGGAATTTTCATTTCTAATTCTTTGTAGAACTTTTCATAGGCAGCAACAGCACCTTTCTTGCTCTTAAACCTCACAAAGATAAACCTAAAACATAATAAAGAATACAATAAACCATTAATTCTATTTTTGATCAAACTGTTAACAAAATGCTCAGTAGTAAACAGTTGTATTATTCTTTGAGTAAGGTACTAGAACTATTAAGGTACTATAAGGTACTATTTCCCAAAACCCATGACAGTGAAAAATAACACAGGAAAGTTATAATGCATAAAGGTTGTGCTCCAAAACAGAATTATACCATTATATCATTGATAATTTATTGTGGTTGTATAACAAAAGATTTGTAGTGATGTAATTCTGAGTTTTAATGACTTTTTCCTTTGTAACAAAGCATTAAAAACCTCATTTTGGTCTATGTCTTCATTCTAGCGAAGATAACAAGATGAGGGAATTAAATACTCAAACACTCTTCAGATTTTTTAAAGTTTTGTGTCAGGAAAATATGAATCTGTTAAATTGTACTTGTACATGTTCTGCAAAATGCCCCAGTCTTGTTAAGTATATATTAAATTTCTGATTTAATGATTTTTAACTGTTGTAATGAAATGCTATTTTGTGGTCTTAAGCCATATCACAGCAAGTACATTTCACAACCAACAAACATTTAAAAAAGTTATGTAAAGAAATAAATAAACAAAGACACATCATTTAAATAAAACCTTCAAAAAATGGGGAAAAAAATGGAAAACAATATCATATATCAGATTTAATCATGTAAACCTATATCTATATTGAAGAAATCAAGCATAATTTTTTACAGAACGCTGTAAACAAATGAAACAGTCTCAATCAAATTAATTTTGCATAATGTTTACAAAATCTACAAGAACAGATTTAATTATAAAAAGACCATCACATAGGAAACTCTAGTCAAAGATCTCCAACTGTTGATAGTCATGTAAAGATCTATAATGTCCAATACATCATCTACTTATGACCTAGATAGGTTTTGACAAAAGAAGCTTGTTATGCTCAATTATTATGTTGATAAGACCATCATACCCATCTTACTATATCTTTAAAACATACTCTCTTTTAAAAGATATAAAATAAATTATATACAGTTTCAAGAATTTATTTATCCAACCTTTAAATTGATGAATAACAACTCAGAATCAATAGTTTAAACCTTGGATTATTAAACAGACTTGTCAATCAAAATTCAATTAAAGGTGAAAAGAAAACTCATTCAATTTTACTGCAAGTGTGAATTTGTTGCCTTGGTGGATTGCTTTTTTTTTAAAGGACAGCCTCTTTGCATTATATTTGGCAGTAAATTGAAAATAACCAGATAACTGACTATGATAAATGATTGATATCTTAACTGGATCTATTAGTCACTGCAATAGCAATGATATAATTTTGTATGGTTAATCATGCTTTCCAGGATGAAAAACAAAGATTCTGTCGGTTATCATATTGTCAAAGTTCATCTAATAGTTACTCAGTACGTACACAATGTATAAACTTCTGTTTCAGAATACAAATAATTTATTTATCCTACTTACCGTCCTGTGAAATGACATTCAAAGAAATCGGCAAATGTTGAAAACCTTTCTCTCACAGCCTATAAATATAAAACATAACTTTTTGTACAACTTAAAGTAATGTGTATACAAGTCACATTGATGAATTAATGCTGACTCTCTGGCTTTAAGAAGTTGGTTTTTGATTGAAAAGAAAGTCACATAAAATTACACAACTTGTCGTGTAAACATGCCTACTGAATTCCAAACCATTTTTTATGAAACTGACACCTCATGGATCATAAAAAATCTCAGTTCAAATTGCTTGATATATCGACAAAAAAAACCAGTGTCAGTCGTGGGATGATTCAAATATGTCAAAATCCAAAGACATTGCCTAAATGTGAACACATGAAACAGATGATATACATACACAATGTAGCAAAAACAATAAAAAATATTATACACAAAAACTGAACGTAAGTAAAACAAAATGTTACACAAAAACTAAACCACTAGCAGTATGAACTCCCACGAAAAAATTGGGACCAAGTGTCCCGGGAGGGTAAGTATGTCCTGCTCCGCCAGTGGCACCCACCTTATTGCAAGTGAGCATATTTCTGTAATAATTTAGCAACAGTATTGCAATTCAATGACAAGTGTCAAACACTACTGACATTAGGGTGTAATCATTCTTTTTTATCCAAGTATCATGCAGTAAGCGTAGTAGACAACTTGGAAATAATGATTAAAGGGAAAGCTCAAAGATTTAAGGAAAATATCAGTTTATGAAACCCAAGCCAGATTGATCTCACACTTAGATATAACAAGATGTTATACGCTATGTGATGCTCAGAATACCTCCACTGAACCTTTTCAGTTGTGGAAGGGAGACACAGTACAATTCATCATGCAGAAGGAATACACCAAATATCTGTTACAAAATTTCCCATATAACAGCACCTAAAAACTACAAAGTTGATCGGTTTACAGGAAGCAGAGGAGTGAAGAACCTGAAAAGGGGAGACACAATACATCATAAGACAATAATATACCAAATACCTAAGCATTCCCTCCAGGAGATATGTGGACAGGCAAATGAAAAGATGGACAGACTGCCGGACAAGGTGATTCCCATGTGCCTCCATTCCCTAACTTTGTGGATGTATAATTATCAACATCCTCCATTAGCTACAAATCAAATACATCAGATATTATACTTATCATTTATTTCTTTAAATCTCCTTCAAAAGACCACCTACCACATGAGCCCACATTTGCATAACATGACGAGATCTCTTTAGACATGTTCCTCTTTATAATGAAGAATGATATTAGCTGTCCTCCATAAAGACTAACAGTGTACAAAAACACACTGGAATCCTTTAAAAGATCTTTGAACTAGTTTATCAGATGTGAACAGACAGACAGTTATATAATCTTAATGCCTCCATCAATGGTTTGGGTACAAATGTGTTTCTATTTACTATTCTAATGTTTTACCTGTGTTGTCACAACTGGTTCCTTGTCCTTTGGATAACACAGGCTGTAATTTCCTCGTTTGTCAGCTGTTAAGGAGTTGTAACATGAATCATTCTCAAGAGATATGTGTGTTGATGGACATGCAGCCTGGGTGGTACCTTCTTCTTGATCTAAATACGAATTAATATAGGAATGAACTAAAGTATCAAATTTTTTGTTCAATGACTGACAGAAAATATTTGATCGTTTATATGAAGTTAATACAACAGTCTTTTATTGAACTAGTCTAAATTACATCTGACACTTTAACCCTCCTCTTTTTTTATTTGGATATTGATATGTCGGGTTTGGAAAATAAAAATAAAAAAGAAGAGGACTGAAGAGCAGAGAAAATCTAGACTATTACTGAACATTATGCTACTGAGAGTCTCTTGAATCTTTTCAGGATGCTCATTTTCCAACAAATGAAACTCAAAGTTGTACTTTGTTATGTAAAGTAACCCCCACTTGTACAGGAAGGTAATAGCTGACAACAATAGAAATCACATACAATGTATGCCCCATCTATATAAAGTAATATACAATGTACCATAAGAAATCAATCCATCAAGTGGAAGCTGAGATTTTTGTGACAAAATATTCTCTATTATTTGAATTAATATAGTGAAAAAATAGAAAAATCCCACAAAAATAGGAATCTCATATCAGACAGCAAACCAGACCACTTACAATGTTTGCCCTATCTATATAAAGCCACATATAAAATTAGAAATCAATCTGTTCATTAGGACCCAAGATTTCTGTGACAGACTGAATAAAGGATGACCTGACAGACAAGGTGAGTCCACTTTATAACCCACTTAGAAACAACTACTTTAGTACAAGCTTCATAACTTTCCTGGTTTTAAATAATCATAATCCCTTTCAAAATCTGACAAAAAAAGACAGTTAAAGATAAGTCTACCCAGTAAGAACTTTCAAAAACAGAATTTCAATAGGAAGACATTGCCATCTGAATCATCAAAATTGGATTAGTGATAATCTTTCTCTATCAATTCTAATGAAAGCACCTTTTTCTCTCTTTTAGCTCCTTACTTTCCAATGGCAAAAACCAGCAGAATCTATGGGTCGTCCATCATGTCCCTAGGAACAATGTGTTATAATTTCAAAGATGGTTTATGTTTTCCCAAAGTTATCATGAATAATTTACAATACATACATTAACTGGAATTTTAACTGAAATGAAATTGACATATGCATACAGGAAAAGAATTCTGGTGTGGAACAAGGTAGGCTGGGTTGGCATAACAAATAAGGAGTAAGAAGACCGCAGGATACCACAAAAACTCCAACTTTATAAATGGCACAGCAAACAGGCTTCAGCAAAATCCAAAACAATGTCCTAATAAAAAGTGGTGTGTTCCAGAGTTGTATAAAATTATGATTACACTATAATACATTACAACTACTAATTCTTAAGTAACACACCATATATAAGTGGGTTATTTTTGCAAATGCTAATTTTGACTTGAAGTGGTCTGCTTAAGAATGCTAAAATAATTCTAAGTAATGTTTACTTTGGGTTTAAGTATTAAATGCACCACTTAGCATCTACCAAATTAGAAATACCAAAATTTTTCTAAAACAGTTTTGCCTCAAAATAGGCAAATTTTATACCCACTGATCAGTAATACACTTACAATCATTGATTAGTTTGGTTCGTAGAAATCGTCCTCTATGACATTTATTGTTCAAGGCCTTGACACACTCCTCTGCATCAGGTAATTTCCAAAAGTTGACAAAAGCAAATCTACCAACAAAACTTATTAGCTATAATTCATTTTATTAAATTTTTCCATTGATTAAATTTTTAAAATTTCATAGAAAAAGTACAAAATGTACTTACAAAAGGGAAAGCCAAAGGGACTCTTCAGTTTGTTTGTTTGTTTATTGGGGTTTAACGCCCAAGCAATATTTCAGCAATATTCAGGCGATGAACATGAAGTGGATGATAAAATGAACATGAAATGATGATGTAATGAAAAATGGGATGGGACACAAGGGTAAATGGGGTCGACAAATTTTGATTACATTCTTTTGATTACCGCTATAACCTTGGTTCCCTTGATTACTCTTACAAAATATAATTGCTAGATTTTGACTATACCATAAAATTATATTGTAGGTAAGGCATAAGTTTCTGGTTTTTTTTCATGAACAAATTTTCAACACTTTTTAAATTTTACCAAAATGATTACAACATGCAGGAGTGAAAACCTAGTAATAAATTTTCAATGACCGTAACTGAGAAAATAACTATATTGTTATAAATACACCTTACTTTTTATGCTTAGCATCTTTCTTTGATAAACATCTAAAGGAATGAGGATTAAAACTCTGTACCAAATCTTCAATATCAGCCTAAAAATAGAAAAAAAACTAAACATCCTACCATGAAACTCCAAGAGGATGAAGCAAATGTCCTTAAAAACACTACAAATTAACAAGGATAATTCAAAAAAGTAAAACTGGCATTTATGCTAAAATATGTTGATGGGGCTATCCCCGAAAAGATCTTGAAGAGAAAAGTTGTGGAAGGAAAAGCAAATGCCTGTAAAAAATGCTTCAAATTGACAAGGATAATTTAAAAAGGTAAAACTGGCATTTATGCTAAAATATATTGATGGGGCTATTCCCGAAAAGCCCTTGAAGAGAAAAGTTCACGGAGGATGAAGAAAATGCTGATAAAAAATGATACGAATTGACAAGGGAAAGGAAATTTCAGGAAAGTTGGATGAACTACATTTCATTGAGATTGGAGCCATCTCTGTGGGCCCCACTGTCAGTAACATGTGGTAAATAAGCTGATATGAAGCATTATTTGTAGTTATTACATAGTCTCGTTAACTTTATGACATACCCTTGTGTTGGTTAATATACATGTCAAGTATAAACTTTGAAATCATAACTGTTCTCAAGATATAGAGTGGACACAATCTTTACCACATGACATAAGGTTGTCAACTGAAAACAAAGTTTTTTTAACTTCACCTTTGACCTGGGAAGTTGTACATACATTATGATACACCCTCTGGTGTTGGTTAATATACATATAAGTATAAAGTATGAAATCATAATGGTTCTCTAGATATAGACTGGACATGAATCTGTTACTGATGGACGGACAGACTGATCAATATAGGCAACCTGTCTTTGGTGGGGCCCTAAGAACCAACCTTGGCTACAATGCATTAACAAGAGAACATCAAATGATCTTGTATTCCAGATTAAATAGTAATCAAGGGAACCAAGATGATAATACTTAAATACTTTCTTATTTTGGGCCCTATGCTATGTTAAGAGTTTTTTTCACGTATTGATTTGGTATTGTAAAATTGTGTTCGATCCTGTAAATACAAGATGTTTACAGGTGCGAATGTCCTGTAAATTTGTTTTTTTAATTCCATTGACTGAGTCTATACTCACATCAGTGACTTCTGACTGTAGATTTCCTATGTATACCTCAATTACTGCAAACAAATGAAACTTTATAAATTATAACACTCCATTGAGTTACATAACTTTAAGGAGAAGTTGTAAACAATGCATTAGACCAAATTTTCTGAAAAATGCTTCCAACAGTCATCATTTCTATAAGTTTTGTTCAAACATAAAATCCTGACGATATGCACATCCCAATATGGTAATTTAACACCCAATCAAGGTCCATAACAATCCTGCCAAGTATATTACATGTATAAAAATCCTTGTCAACACAAATCCTTTTTTATCAGTGGCACATTTATTTGATTTAAGGGACATTGTAAAATATGGAAATTCATTTCCCTTTAAATAATTGTAGAACTGTACACATTTACATAACTATGACTTAAGATAGCTATTAAGATTTGATGAAAGATAATACCAAAGACAATACCAGATGTTTTTGAAATAAATTATAAATATTTGCAATTTATATGATAGTATTTTTGTAACTTATACCCAAAAACACATGAAATCATGCTATGAATTTGAAAACCATACAGAACCATATTCAGAAACAAAAACATGACTTTTAAAAAGGAACTGGTTTGTGAGATGTGCTATTATACAAACATCTTAAAAGTGATTCAATAAGTAATCAGTCTGAGCAAAACAATAAAAGCTTGTCACTGTTTGATGACAAAACACATACATATTTAAAGGTGATGAATGCACTTAACAGAAATTTGATGGGGCATTTCAGAAAATCAAGCACCCATGAAACGCATGGTTAATTGGACAGTGCAGCACTTGGAGAGTAAATATGTTAATTCCAGGATTCCAAAACTATTGATAGGAATTGGGCCGAAATTCAGACTCAAATTAAGGGTGTGAAAATCACTGCACTGTATTATTACAACCCTTATCTCGGGTAAAACTGTACATGTATCATCACAACCTTTATGTTTGCAATGTCATGATCGATTGTGGATTGATGATCATCTGACTTACATGTACCTTTACTTTTGTCAGATGGTCTGTTATGGACTAATGATACTTTCTGTTCTACTTCACTCTCAACCACAACAGTATTGAATCCAGATGAATTCGTTCTTGCAACACAACCATCGTGTCCATTAGAAGTAACAAGTTTCAGTCCCATTCTAAGACTGTCATGTCCATTTGATGTTGAAAGTTTTGGTCCATCATTAACCCTCGACCCCGAACTGGTCTGTGTTGTTTTCCTTTCCACAGACAAAGAAGAAGCACCTTTTGATGATTCTTGCATTATACCACATATAGACTTTGCATAAGATTCTGTAAAAAATATCCAAGAAACATGATCAAATATGGTTCAACTAGGTAGTAATTATTAATAATCTTAGTTCTTGATCAAATCAGAAAATTTCCAAATTTAGAGACTGAATTTCTCAAATGTTGTAGAAATACATCTTTCCCATGTTTTTGGATATGTATTTTTTAGAAAATAACTCCAAATCTTTTAATATGATCAGTTTCAACATTTTATGTTTAAAATGTTCAAGATGACTTCCAGTGCTTGCATTTTACAAAATCTGATATGAAGTTTTTTATTTGAGATTTTGCAATGTGTAATGAAGACACCAGTCTCCCCCACCCCCAGTGTAGGTAGGTGTTAAAAGAATAGGCCCAGAGCAGCACTAAGCTTGTTGTAAAAGGCAACTCTCAGAACCCTGTCTGGTGGCTAGGGTGCTCTGCCCAGAGAGCAACTGGGTTGTGTGCCCTAGATGGTGGAATGGGGTACCCCTCACGTGTTACGTTCTGGGGTCGTAAGGCTATAATGCGGAAAACCTGATCACAAACAAGTGGTGCACCGTATTGGGAAAGATGCCACGTTCCTCACTCATTAAAGAACTCTGCTGTGGTATTCGATAGGAGTGGAAACCTTTGCACTCCCCAAAGGAGGCTAAATTGCCCTCCCCATTTTTAGTGGCAATCAAAATATGTCAACCCTATTGTCCATGTGTCCTATTCAATTTTTCATTTCATCATTTCATGTTCATTTATCATTCATTTTATGTTCATCGCCTGAATGCAGCTGATATATTGCTGCTCGGGTGTTAAACCCCAACAATCAATCAATCCAGTCTCCCCCCACCCATCACAGATCAGTTGAATTGAAGCTACCAATGATTCAGTGCTTTCAATAGTAGACGGTAGCTGGCAATTTTCACCTGCTATACCTGAAATTTTGTTGACTACTTAACCAAATTCACAATGTGGTGTATGAAGACCCTTAAGGAGCCAACTATGTTAGGAGTAATGGCGGTTACTTCTGGAATGTATGAAAACTCAGTGATCCGTCCTAAAAATCAAACTACCTCATGGTTGTCATTGATTGCATTTGTAGCTCAAGTTCAAAGTATATTTAATATTTATTGTCTCACCTTGAACTGTGTCTGCCACAGCAGTTAACATGACCAGGGAATTCAAGCATTGGTCTAAGATGGTCATGATTTCCATGTAGGAACCAAGAAGAAAACCATCTTCTTCAACTCGTAGGATGCGGGCGAACTGAGTGCTAGCCTGAAATTAAAATATACAACAAAGACATGGAATATATTTGTAAATGTATCAAACATATAGAAGTTGGAAGATCAATATGTTATTAGAAATGGAACATAAGTGACATCCCTCATAAATAACATGAATGGCTTAAAAAGGAATTTTTTTAATTTCAAGAAGAGATTTTATAATAATTGTTGTGTTAAAATATATTTCTGGAGTGTATATAAAATAATATTTAATTTTTACAATAAGCTATGATAAATTAACGATGAGTTTGTTCTCTTGAAGGTTACAGACACCAATTCAACCAATGAACATTTGGAACGTACGCAAAAATAGTCCTACGCAGAAATTACCCCTGTTCCTCATAGTGCTGTGAAAAAAGTTCTCATCTTATTTAAAAAATTTAAACAGTTCCTGAAAGGAAAAACATTTTTGTACATTTTATAGGTGCATTTTGCTTCTTGTGATGTGAAGCCTAATCTCCATAATTAATGATTTCTAAATATACCCCTATCTTGTGAAAACACTGGGATTTTCCATGCTATTTATAGACACTTTACTTCCGGTGACCAGTACTGTACTGCAAGCCTGCTAACCCCACATGCCATTCTGAGGATTGTGAGCTGACATATGTAGAATCATGCTGATATATAGTCCTCTGCAGGTTAAAGTTAAGGTGAAGTCCAGAGAAGCCATTGAATATTGTGAAATTAGCATAGAAGCCTATGGGAAGTGGAATTAGTGGTTTCTAGCCTGAATGCAAAAATTAAAACTAAATTGCTTACCTGTATTTCCAGGTACGTTTCTGGGTGATGACGGAACCGGATGTGGTGAATTCAGATTCATTCAGATTTAATTGCGATGAGAACACATGTTTGAACGAACATAACGATTCATATTCTATTGTAAAAATGAAATATAATTTTATTTACACTTCAGAAATATATTTAACATAATTATTATAAAACTGTTCTGTCAGAAACCATGTACATGTATATGTATCTAAGTTGAAAGAATTTATTTGAATTTTTAGCTAGTGCTCTAGGAAGTCTTGGAAGTCTTAGATATTCCCATTGAATGAGACATTACCAAAATAGGTGGTGAATCATAAACAGTCACGACATTAGTACAAAAAACTCAGTGCCTCATAGGCATAGCCAAAAATCATATTAACAAGACAAAAACATCAACTTTCACTGGAATATTTTCCTTTTTTTATTATCTTAAAATGTATTAAACATTCACAGAGGCATGTCATAATATGTTTAATCTTCAAAATTGTTAAGATTTGTTTGGATTTAGAAAAATACATATAAATCCAGCAAATTTGTGCAAAAAAAACAAGATAGTGTACAAAATTCAGGCTTAGTACCAAAAGTCCACTAAGACTAATATACACTAAAATAAGGAATTATGTAAACACAAAACACTGGACCATTTTTGTTTTTTTTTCAAAAATCATAGAAACTTTTTAATAAAAATACTTCTGACACATATACATGTAAGAAACGAGAAGAAGTGAAGAGCCTACCAGCATTGTCATGTAGTTATGGTATACCTCATCAACAAGGCTGTGTAATGTACTTGTCAAGGTTTCCTTCTGTTCACTGATACTACCAAGTTTCTCCAGTATCTTCTGGTGGAACAAGTTTCTGTGAGCCATTCTATTCTAAAATGATGATTATAATTTATCCTTTAGACATTGTTTTCAGTACTGGTAAATGCCTTAATTCACCTTTTGCTTTAAGACTTCTGAAGTGTATGTACAAGGACATCAGAGTAAGGCATGTAAAGGATTTCATGTCAGAATGAAGTGTAAAATTTATTGTACACTGTAGGTAATAACATTAGAATGCAGTGATCATGATTACAGGGGCCCCTCTGCTTTTTATCACATTCCCACTGAAAATGCCCCATTAAAATCAGATTTTCAATCCCAACCACTCAGAATCCTTTTTTCTAGTATGACACACTACACTCAACGACATTTGTTTCTCTAACAAGTCCGACCTGAGTGAAACTCGCTGTTACACAAACATTTTGAGTGTTTACCACCCGGATTCCACCTACCCAACACTGACCATTTGTATATTGCAACAGTCATAAAATTCAATGAGGCACAATGGAATTCATTGTAAGATACGATGTATATTGTGTTTCTGTTTTTCAGGTAATTTCGAGCAGTTAAAAAAAAAAAAAAGTCTGGTCATTAAAAATTCAGCAGAATTTTTTTCTTACATTTGGTACACGTCTACCATTTGTTGGTGTGTTGTTTTTTTTTATTTACCGCTACGTCCAATGAGTGAGAGATATCATGTAGAAATATTACTTTGTATTTTTATCTTGAGTATACGTAATAATGCAATCTTTTGAAATTTCAATTTTGCATTTGTAAATTGATAAGTATTATTTATGAATAAAAATAAAACACTTTGAAAGTATTGATTTTTTATTCGAGTGATGGACTTGTAAAAACAGTCTGGTGACATTTTTAGATTCTGATAGTTTTAATAATTGAAAGACTTTTCAAGAAATAAAACAAACTAATTACAGGTCCCAAGATAATGTGTACATGAGAATTGTAAAGTAGAAGCCCTTAATCAGGACTGGTAACATTGTCAGTTCTAATTATACAAGTTACAAGATGTTGTCCAAACAAGGATGAGACAGCATCCTCAGCTGGTTGTTTTCAACCGCTAAAATGCTTCAAGTTAACTCTCAGAAATTTTTTATTTAAAGTACCTCTCAAATACAACCTACACATATCTTTATTTCAATTGTAAGTTTTGTTCAAAAGGTTTCGAACTTTCACTGATGCTGACCGGTTTACTCCTGTATAAAAATAATCCCTTGACGAACCTCACACATTTACAATGGTCTTTTTAGAAATTTAAATGAACACATTGTTTACAATGTTTCCGACGTGTGTCTGGTCATCACATATACTGCAATTAATTATAATTACTCAATCCAGAACAGTCATGAATTATGTATCAACGATAAATGTCTTTTTTTTAAGATTTCACTTTGTCAATCTTTAATACCACGTGCTAATCGTCTCAACCGCTGTTTTATTGTACTGACACTTTGGATTAAAGCTAGACAAATCAACTAGTATCTACTTCAGTGATCAGATCAAGAATTTTCACATGTCCTTTGGACTTCCTTCTTGTGATTTTCTGGGGTCCCAAATGTCTGCAAAGATCAATGAGATTTAACTTCAAAGTGCTCTGTGTTTTTTCACCAAGGTCGGTGATTCACTGTACACAATTAACAACTGGAATATACAATTTCCCAGCTGGGTGAGTGTAACACTCACATTTCACTGTGAAAAATTCCGACTGGCACTGTGTTTCACTGACTAACACGGATTTAAAATTCCGACTTGAGTGTTAGAGAAACAAAAGTCGCTGACAGTAATGTGTCATAACTTATGACTGCTTTTACACTAGTCCAAATTTCCTCTGACCCTGCAACCCTCCTCTTTTTTATATGGATATTGATATGTCAGGTTGGGGTCAGAACAATGTGCCATACAAAAAGTTGGAGATTCTGCGGTACCGTGGAGTATCGCCCTTCACGCGCTTCGTACAACTTTCATGTTGAAATCGTGTAGGTGGTGCATACCTAGTTTGATTTGGGATTCATTTTCCTTTATGCTGATATAAGTTTTATCGGCTTTTTGTCATCAAATCTCGGTAAAAAGAAGTTTGAAAGCCTTAACCCAGGGTCAGCAGCCATTAACTTTCGATTTCCAACTTTGCATGACGCAAGCGAGATTTGGTCGTATGCAAATGAGATTCCGTCATACACAGATGGTCACGCGAGATCAAGCGTGTGTACTGGAACAACATATTATGAACACACCTGGTTGGATCCAATTTACAATTGTTTGGTGATCCTGCTGCAATACTTTTGGTTGAACTGTTTATTTTTCAGATGTGTAAAATATTACATGTGGCACCCCATCCTTAGAATACCCTAATTTAATTGTTTAAACGCAATTTTCGAGCAGGTTATTAAAATATTTATTGGAAATGCATTGAGAGGTGTGTGTGTGTTGGGGGGGTGCGGGGTAGGCAGAGGGCAATCATATACATTTTCTGCTGGATTTTAAATTGCTCCATATTTTTACATAGCAGTTTATAAATATGTTTTGCATTTATATTTAATCTTCAATCGCTTAGATTCTTATTATATTGAAGTTTAATATAATGTTATTTCGATGTTAGATTTTAACTGGCAGTGTTATTTGTGATGAACTGGATGTCTGTATACCTGTTTCTTGTTTAGATTCTATGGTGAAGAGAGGTCTTAGGGAACCCAATTATATCAAGCTTATGAAATATTTTTTTTCTTTCACTGCCAAACATCTCTGCATGGATTTATATATAGCATATTTAAACTTTTTTGTTTCATTATGTTCATGTCTGACTTTCTACACAAAAATGTAGTACTTGCAACTAGCTAAAGACCATTCAAATTTCCTCTGATCCTGCAACTCTAATTTTTTTTTTAATTAGTTATGAATATGTTGAGTTGGGATATCCAAATAAAAAAAGGGTCCCAGTTTTATTGGAAATTCTATCCAAGTTAAAGATTAATATTATTTTCAGAAAAAAATCCAGCAAAATCTCTTTGCATTTTATAAAAACTATCAATAATACATATATGTACTACCTCATATGAATGTATGGTTGATTCTTACAACTGAATACCAGTGTGGTTCTGTTGACTACATGTAAGTCCTAATAAGTTACCATAGATGAGGACATAAATTCCAAATTATACTCTTTGGTCACAATAAAAGATAAAAGAGTCCAAGTATCTCAAATATTTATACAAACCCAAAAATTTTTCACTTGTATATTGGTTTGGATTTGTTGTGGTCATCTGGAGACACTTGGTTTTTGTGAAAATTTGAGTATTAGTTGGTTGATCTTTATAAATTTTAAAACAAGGTTGCAAACTACAACAGAAAGGTTGGTATAGATTTTGGAGGTTAGAATTAGGGGCATAAATGGGTCCTAAAACAAGAAGTTCATTGAATTTAACAATACAACTCTAATAAAAGTATAACAATGCCTATGATATTGCTTCACAATATTCTATACCACAATAAATAGACTTGCATTGATTGTTTGGGTTGTGACTAAAGCCAAGTAAGAATAAGGGGCCCTAAACAAGTATTATTTCAAGAAATAAAGGGGAAAAATGTCACATCAAAATCCTTACCTGCATTTTTCAATTAGATTTCAAACATCTTTTACAGTTTACAAATTATAAAGGAAGCCATGCCCTAACAAATCTTTTTTTTTTTATATTTGGTGCATTTTCAAGTTTTTTTTTTATAACATTCCTTATGAAAGTCCATGCCTACATGTTTCAATCAGATTTCAGATATTTCATACGTTTTATGAGTTTCTAGGTGCAATTTTGAACCTTTTTTCCAATGGATGCCATTTGAAATCCTAGCCTAAATACAAGAGCTTTAAGAAGTATGCCTACCAAATTAACCCTATTTTTTTAGATAATGAAGTACAAAGTGATCCATGAATGCACTCTAAAGCAGACCTTTATACTTATATTGAATTTTAAAACGTGCAATATTGTGTCCAAATGATTTGTTGTGTCCATAATGAACTGTAAGTCTCTATGTTAAGTGTGTCAATAACTAATATTTTGTCCACACTTGCGGAGTTTAATTGTCTGTGGTTGTATCATGCTGCATTTGGCAAAGCTTTTTATTCTAACTTGGATACATTCTTGTATTGTAGGGTTTCACATTTTCTTTCAATTTGTTTAATTGCTGAGGAGTTTTCTTCACCTATGTATGTTATGGCGAAAGTTATAACATTCACATTAGTTAATTAAAATTTTATTTGGACTTTACTTGAGTACCTACATATTTAGACAAAATGTTGCACTTGTCTCTATTACTATGTGCATGCATCATAAATAAAACATGTTTATACACTAGTAAATTTCCAGTGACAATATTCTTGTAGGATTTAGGGGGCAGGGATTTGATGTCAGATAAGAAATTTATGTTGTACAAGCACAAATATTTAGTTTTAATTCAGAAGCAACTGAAATCAATATTTCATTTTGAAAATAAATGCCTTGTTTAGTAATTGAGAAAACATATAATTATTATTATTCTACTTTTCAATGGAGGAGTAAAATATTCCTTTCAGGAATTTGGAACATTTTTAAAAGATCACTCTCCCCTTGCTAATAAAATGGTTGATGCTTCAGAGATTGAACAAAGACAGAATAATAAAACATAAGACACTGTCCACTTTACAAATCATTTTTGTGCATCAAAGCCAAAAACATCATTCTGTACAAAACATTGTGGTTTTAGGATTTGAGAGCCAACACAAATAATAGCTGTTTCAATTTGCAGATTTACAAATGTACATGTACATGTATATATAAATTTTAATTGTTTGATAAAACTGACACATCAGATGCCTCACTTAGCTCCAATACAACAGGTATGTCTTTGGTTGAAGTTGCAGTTAGAGTGAGGATTGTGGAATCTATCATACTTTCAATAATTCCAACTTTTCTATGGTCCTCTTTAAAATCTAATCACCTGTAAAATTAAATACGTTTTTTATTGTGTAATGTAAAAAAAAAACTTAATATACAATGTGTGCCAACTCAAAAAGTAACCCTTACAAAAAATGCCCTTTTTCATGTACAGTAGATTCCACTTAATTGCATAGCCTATTTGCCAGTAAAAATTATGCAAATAACCGGGCTATTCTTATAACCGAAATTACGATTTTACCGGAAGTGTGAGTTCAGGTAAGATGACGATACTGTGGATCAACCAGGGATATCACTGTTCAACATTTCTGATCTGGTATTTAATTGTTATAGACCTTCACATTGTATTGTTCTTTTATCAATAAATAATAATATATATTGTGTTTATCTTATTTGAAATGGTCTGTGCGTTTTCAGTCCTCTGTTCAATCACCATTGTACACTGATAGTTGTGTATTATACGTGTCATTGACCTCAATATATTCCTATGAAGTGTGGATAGTATGGGGCACCTTAGGGTAGTTGAATTTCATTAGACATTGTACTGAATGAACGATGACTTGATTTTCGGTTGATATTTTGCCTAGTAACCCAAGCTCACTAAAAACTGTTCAGCTCATTAAAGAAAATTAAATTTACATTGATAATCATTTGTAGTCGGAAGAATTTAAATAGGGACAAAAAATACCCCAAGCCGTACCCCAAGCCGCATCATAAGGTGATGTTTGGCATGTCGTCAGAAGCCATTGTTGACCTAGGTGCTTGTTTATTTTAATGCAATTAGAAATCATTTAAATTGTCTTTTATGTCCATTATGTTTTTGATCCATTATTAACACCTCCTGATTGATGATAACCTAGTTTTTACAACAATAAATATGATTGACATATTTATGACCCGAAGGCTTAAAATAGAATTTGGGAAACCCTGTCTTTACCTCGATGAGGCAAAATTCTCTATGCAATAAACCGAAATGCACCTGCAAGGCCTATGCAAATAAGCAGTTTTTTCCCTAATGAATAATAGGAAATGGTTTTGTGCAGGAGAAAATTATGCTAATAACCGAAATATGCAATAAAGCGATATGCGATTAAGTGGAGTCGACTGTAAAACATAAGTTAATGGGAGGCAGATACCAGTACACTGTGGGTTTGCTGTTATTAAAATATATACTAATTTGCTAGTAATGTTACATGTTGTAATTGCCATTTTATGTACATCTACAAGACATTCATGTAGATTTCTAACTGTGCTGCATACATTTCTTTTTGTCACTATATACAACATACCATTCTGATATTCAATGTGCCTCATCATATACAACTAAACATATTTTTTTTCAGAATGTTTCTGACAGGATGCCTCTCTAATGCTTTTTAATCACATATTCTGGTGATACCAGGAGAATGGTAGCACAACCTTCTTTGATACCTGAAGCAAAAACCAGTTAATTGAAAAGTTGTCTATTCTAGTGATCATGCTAAATGTGCACAATTAAACAAAACTGTTAATGGACTTGAATCATTCATTGATTTCACATAACATTTCCAATACATGGATATATTGCATTTTTGACAAGACACCCTCACTTTTTTCCCATTCCTAATTCATTTGTTAATAGTTACACTGAAAAAAAAATCAAGATTATTTTTAACTCTATGACAAATACATATGCCATCCAATTCATTTTGTGTTATGCCTTCATAAATTTCATATGAAGAAATCTTATGGCTCTTAGTTTTTGCAACTGTTCCTTGACAGGGGCGGATCCAGGATTGAGTTTGGGGGGGGGGGGGTTAATTGAATTAAATGCAGTGCAAAGCAAGGCAAAAATATTATGGGGCGAAACTAGTAATAAAATTTGTTTTCCTACCAATTTGGGTGGATGGGGCATACGCCCGGTACGCCAGTCTTTGGATCCACGCCTGCTTGATAAGATATACATGTCCAGTGGGGAAATAAATAAGCTGGCATAGTGTGCTAATTGAATGAATATATAACCTGAGCCAAAATTTTGCATGTCGCATAATTTGGTTCAATTTTTTCAATTTTTTTGGTAATAAAATTGCGGGAACTGAATTACAAAGAGCAGGGGACAAGGGATAAAAATAATGAAAAACTAAGTGAAACTTACTAAAACTTCTGTTAAGAGTCACATTGAAATTTGCGTCCATCAAATTTACGACGATCCATTTCATTTACCACCTTGATTCCAAATCTACCAGTGTTCCAATTCACACTTATCGACTCCATGTTGTTCCAGTGCACAAGCTTGTTTAGACTAACAACGAAGGCGGTGTTTGTTGATCTTGCGTGACCATCTGTGTATGAAGGAATCTCATTTGCATACGACCAAATCTCGCTTGCGCCACACAAAGTTGGAAATCGAAAGTAAATGGCTGCTGACCCTGGGGTAAGGCTTTCACTTTTTCTACCGAAATTTTATGACAAAAAGCCGATAAAACTTATATCAGCATAAAGAAAAATGAACCCCAAATACTAGGTATGCACCACCTACACGATTTCAACATGAAAGTCGTACGAAGCGTGTGAAGGGCGATACTCCTCGGTACCGCAGAATCTCCAACTTTTTGTATGGCACATCGTTCTGACCCCAACCCAACATATCAATATCCAAATAAAAAGGAGGGGGTTGCAGGGTCAGAGGAAATTCGGACTTTTAGTTTTACACCAATAGAAATTTATGAGAAATCGACCACTAGTTTTATATAATAAAATTTGATAAGGTCCAGAATTATATGAAATAACCACTAGGTTTGAAGCTTTTTGTCACTAGAAATCAAGTCGTTCTTCACTAGGAGTTACCATCTATTTGTCGTTAACCTTGTTTACGTTATTTCCCGCCAAACAATAGCACGTGGACTTTGTTTATGATAAAACCCGAGGTACATTGAACGGGCCATAAAGACATCCAAAAAACAAAAGAACAATTTGGTTCTTGAACCGTATTTGTTTGTGTGAATTTTTTAAACGGGAAAAATAAAGAAGAAACCAGACAGAATGATAATTCAGAGACATTCTAATCAGAACATTTCTAAAACGTGAAAATAGGAAATAGAAACGATCCCCATACACAATTTTGACAACTGAATAAAATACAAAAAACTAAACGCGGCACTTGCAATATAAGCTCTCACAAAAATAAACGGAAGAGAACACCAGTTACTCCGGAAAGAGATTGCCTTACCGGTAAGACATGAAATCTAACTGCTGATATCTTCTGTCATCTGTGAAAGTAGGCGGGTCATTTTGAAATCACACCTATGAAATTTTCTTGATCTCTTCACAGCATTTCATTAAACTAGTTTGACCCCCTTAGAAAATTTAACAAAAAATGATTCCCCTCATACCTTGATATACAAAACAGTCTAAAATTTTAACATGCAAACACTTACCTTAAAAACACATAAAATGATGTATAGATACCTTATGTATCAGAATTCTTGAAGAACACAATATTTACAATAGAGACAAAGTCTGCGATATCAAATAATAGAAATGGAAGCAAGCGAAATGATTAGAAGTGTTTACAATCGAAATTCAAGTCATCCATGCCAAAATCTAATGTTATTGAAATACAAGAAACTAATGACAAACAACACCATGATGATGATAGCACAGGCAATGAGGAAATGGAACAGAGAATGGAATCTTCAGAAGATGAATCTGACGACCTTTTTTGTACATTAGCGTTTCAAAACAGTACATACAACAACGATAATGCATTAAATATGTTTTGAGACAATAAAATGTCATTGTGTGTATGTGACACTTATAATCTCTACCCTCGGAAAAAAACTGAACACCCTTGAAACATATAGACCAGGAATTTCTGTGTGTAAAAAGAAGATACCCCTTCTTTCGACTTAAAAAAAATGAACCCCCTTTTCAGTGAGCAGCAAAATATGTGACCCCCCCCCCCCCCCCCACACACATAAGTCCCTCAGTAATACGAAATCAATTAACTACCTATTCGTTTATTATTTTATATCTTGCTTGAATGATTCCCGTTTGTAAATATATTCGCTTTTTTTCAGATACCGCCAAAAAAATACAGAAATAAAACTCCCTCATAGTTAAAAAGGGTTAGAGGTTCCATAAGGTTCTTCTAGTAAACTTGGCAGTATTTTAATTTCAATTGCTGCAATTTTCATGTTTCGTTTTTGATTTGATTGATATTTTTTTAACTTAATGACATTAGATTCATGCTGTTAGTAGAATTGTGATATAGTCCCTTTCGTTATTACTTATTCCAAGTCAACAACTCATTCTTTTTGAACGCACTTTTTTTACTTTCTGACTAAAATCCCGAGATCACAATATGAATAAAAACCTTAGAGTACTACCGAACAGTGCAAAATTCCCCTTTACTATATTTAGTCTGTTGATTGCAAGTAGGCGTTTCCAGGTGGGGTGTAAGTCCGCAGTATAGGCGTTTTCTTGTCTATTCATTGGACTGTTCAATACGCTGGCAGTTGTTACCGACGTAAACCAGCATAAACTTGGTTTCCCCTTGTCTATATTTAGAAAATCACGTTATTGGTTTGTTTATAAACATTGCTAAGGTAGATATGTTCAGAATTTTACTTTAAGGACTAGCGAACAATACGAGGTACGTAATGAGAAACTACATTTTCTTTCAACAGAAAATTTTGACTTAAAAAACTTGGTATATATACATATATAATAATTTATATTTTTTCTGTTTAATAAATACAAAAAAATGTAATAGAAACTATATGTGAACTTATTAGACTAGCTATTTTATTTTCTTGGGCTGGGTTAACTTAAGCCGCGCTATTTGATACTGATATTGTATTTTTTTACAATTATATTTTAGACACGTAAATATAAATGAATAAAAAGCGGGTTGTAACAGTTTATTTCATCACACTTTGAGTTAGGATTTTTAAAGAGCGAATTATTTAATTCAGTTTACTATACATTTTTTGTAGTGCATAACACTCTCTGTGACATCTTGTTGAAACCTTAAACATTGGATATTTTCCTGATTCCACTGTTGGCGTATCATACTTGGGCCCAAGTAAGAGTGTTAAAGGTTGATACAAAACCACGAAGGATGCCTACAAAATTATAGTCCTTTATTCAAAATGTTTGGATAAAATTGAACAAATGGATATCAGGGTTTCAGTAAAAATTAATTTGTCCCATTTTACTCAATCTTGCCGTACATTTGATGGTTTTCATTATTGATATTATATTGTCGGAAAGTTGTTCAGTCTAATGAACTATATTTCTCCAGTACCGCTTGGAATGATTTAATTTCTAATAAATAAGTCTTTTTAAGCACTTGAAAAATAGTACTTATTTTTCTTTAAATACATGTATCTTTTCCGGTAAACTTTTCAGAACGACAATATGAATTATCAGAAATGTACAGTGGCTAATCCAAAAATTGTCATTTTCATGTTTAGAATGAACAAAAAATAATGGCACTTAAGGTCCTAACACCCCTTTTTCAGAGAAATCTCGACTGACACCCCTCCTTTTCAAAGTGTCTGGATCCGGCGTTGAGTCTACCTGGTGTAATCACTTCTAAATTCATGCCACTGATCCCGGTATCTGTACCACATACAGTTTTAAAGAAAAGTTGTTTTTTTAAAGTCTAGTGTAACTGTGGAAGATATATAGAACCAGTAACCCTACACATCATCTAGGCGAGCTACCAGTGTACTTCAAAGCTCCAGGATGACTTTCCTTTTGAAAATGTTTCTTTTCATAAATCAGTATATTTCTTTCTGCTGGAAACGATAAAAAATAAACAAATTGGAGAAGTAATGACAATATTATTATATGATGCCGTAAGTTCCGTGCAGCACTCAGTAATGAGCGTGAAGTACAATAGCACCTACAAAATAGGATTTAATCAAATCTGCGGGAAATATGCATATGACAGTGCATCCTCAAATGGTCTCAGAGGAGATGCTCAAGATGTTTTGGGCGGATGGGTGGATATTGCCA
This sequence comes from Perna viridis, assembly GCA_037379345.1. Taxonomy (NCBI): domain Eukaryota; kingdom Metazoa; phylum Mollusca; class Bivalvia; order Mytilida; family Mytilidae; genus Perna; species Perna viridis. The sequence continues at coordinate 6,326,208 of CM074520.1, forward strand.
TGTTGCTTAGCGGCAAGTCACGATTACAGTCACAAGTCTGTTGTCTTAAATATTTGGTCAGAAACTGCCAGTATATTGAACACATGCATATATGTTTCGGGTGGCATTCGTGTGAATTTAGCTTCCGGTTAATTTCACGTTCAACTGACTTGATGCATGCTCACGTGAAATTCACTTAACATGAACTTTATATGAAAAGTTCACATGAACATGAACTCTGTCACGTATTTTATTTGCTAAATTCTTGTGAAAATCGTGTGAAATGATTTTGTCAGGGTACATATCGGGTCATCTGACATTTTATGTATTAAGGTTTGAAAAATAAATTGAAAATAATAATCCGGCAAGAGGACAATTATAGTATCCTCTAATGCAAAAAAATATGGCCAACAACCACTGACTATTGATCTTTTAACGACATATAAATCAACAAAACAACAAATCAGACATTGAAACAACTACATCTTGTTTTATATTTACTTAGACACAAATAAGATTACATACTATTAAAGTTGTAAGTTTTAAAATAAATACAATCCAAATTCCAGTTGCGTTGCCCTGTTATTATTATCATCATTGTCCTCTTTTGAGCACTACACTTTTAAGTTCGAGTTATACATGTATAAGCATCAAAATCAAATTATCATTAAATATTTCCGCCAAGATACGACCGTAGAATGGTATTCCCTCGTCCTTAACTGTAATGTATTTACGAAATCAACTCCTTTATTTTTGGTCCGATTTCTGATTTCTTTTCTTTTTTTTTTTCTTTTTTTCCTTATGAAAATTCGTGCCTACATATTTGAATCAGATTTCAGATATTTCTTACGGTGGGTCAGTGGGGCCACACAATAAATAAAAATATACTTATTTTTTGGTTCAATTTAGAAAAAAAGTATTTGCATTCATTATGAAACTTCCTGTTTTGCTGCGTTTTTCATTCAGATTTCAGATAACTCTTACTGTTTTCGAGTTATAAGGGGTCAAAGAGATCACATAAAAAAAGAAGAACTTTTTTAGATATTTGGTCCGATTTTGAAAATGTAATCAAATTTCGAATTTTGTGCTATATTGTGTCCAAACCAGTTGTTGCGTCCGTATTACAGTCGTGGTTGATTACATTAGAATGTAATTGATTAAATTACAATTACTTTTACATTTTATGATCACGGGAGAATCCGGGATTTTATGCAGAGGAGGCGTAATTACGAGAATCGCTATAAAAAGAAACCAGATTATGACGTTTAATGAATGAATATGATAAATTGTTATATTTGATATAATATTTAGCAGACTACGATATCTTTTTTGTTTTTTTTTTATTCTTTGAACGGGGTGGGGGGGGCGTATGCCCATTACGCCCTCACCTTGCCCCGCCCCTGATGATAACAATTACAATAAAATTGCTCATTTTTTTGCAGTGTACTTGATAAAATTACTATTACTTTCATCGTGTAATTACGATAACTGGATTACCTTTGATTACTTTATGCTTTTTCTCAAAGATAGTAAATAATACCACAAATTCAAACTTTATTGGTGTATGTTTTATGAAACATTCTATTGAAATATGAGATCTTTTGAAGTAGATGATGAAGTCAGTATATTTTTAAAACTTTCGCACATGTGCAACAAAACAATGTTTGCAGTGAATTAAATGTTTGTTTTTGTATTGCCCGATATGACTTACGTGCATAATTTGCATTTTGCTTTGGGTGGACCTTCAATTCCAGCTGGAATTTAAAAAAAAATACTAAGAGGTGTCTTTGACATGATCTGGTGACAGAAAGACATGTACTTATAAAGTTAACATATGTGTTTGAACAAGAACTCACTCACTTTCCTCAAGTTCAACTCGATTGACAATGAAAACGTTTAATTACATTTGTTAAAAAAAATCAATGATCATCAAGCTACAAGAGAATGAATCTCCAGGCTAATATATAAACTTAAACCAGCATTTGTTTTTTTTTAACATGTAACTGACATAGCTTTAATTTCACACATATTTTCATTACTTGATTGACAGTGCTTGTTATGAAGTGTCAAAAAGTAATTGATTCAGAAATGACATTTTTATTTGAATTGTATATGCAGCCAGCATACCTTATCAAATAAAGGGTGCATTAAATGATTTTTGACATATCTAGAATAATGATCTTAACGTAATAAATGAGTGGTAAAAATGGTGTGTGACATTGAACCCTCTTAAAACTGAGTTAATTTCATTTTCAACAGTATTAAATATGCCAAATTAAAATCTCTATCGCCAATTTTATGGCAAGCCGTTGTGGAATGTATTCTCCATTTATTGATATCAATAAATATTTGATAACGTGTGATAATTATCAACGTGCATAATTCAATTATTGATATTGATGAATGGCCGAATTGATAACATGTGGATAAATATTTATTAATGTGTTGATAAATCGTTTATTGATATAAACTATTTGAATGATTTACTAACATGTTATTAAATATTTATTAAAATGTAGTTCCGACAGATCTGCATGCTGGGTAGTACGCAAATGTTGATAACAATTACAATCACTATCTTTTTAAACACATTAACAATTGATGTATTTATCATGCAGTTGAAATCAATAAAGGAATTTATAACATGTTCATAAATATATATTTATATGTTAATAATATGTATAAATTTGTTAATAAATCGTTCAGTTTATTGAAATTAATAATTATTATAAGCACGTTGATAATTTTTTATCAATATGTTAATAATTATTTTAATGATATCAATATTTATTTGTAATGTGTGAATATAGATGTCATATTTATTAATATAAAAAATTAAATCTTTATTATTCATCAATAAATTTTATAAGTTCGGCAACAGCTAGCCACACAGTTTAATGTTGTGCCCAGTGTGTCCCAACTGTTCATATTAAAAAAAATATTTATTAGGCTCAAACACCTATGTGCAACATGAATCATATCAATATTGGGCCTTGCGAAGTATTTTGTTACTTTTGAAAATGACCGACGAGTTCGAAACAGCTGATTATAATTTTGTTTAACCTTAAATGAAAACGCTTCTTGGATTGAGACCAAATGTCATTCATGCGCTTTAAAGCGCCATTTTGTCGAAAATTTTGAAACGAAAATGATTTAAACTAAAGAGGACATGAAAGAAATCCACAAGCGATCAGTATAAATTGAGAAATGAGAATCTAGCTTAATCAGGTATAATGGCCATTCCATCACTAGATTAAAAAGTAACTTGTGTATCGTCATTAAATTCGGATATCACAAATTGACAATTGTAACACTACACTTGCATCACTTGTTTACCTTTACATGATATCAATGTGTTTGTGTTTGGAAATATTCTTCTTCTTTGCTCTATAACTTCTTCGTTTTATTGGAGAACACTTAACTATAATGGGCTTAATTATATTATCTTTTAATTTCTCTGATAAGAAGGAACAGTTAAACTGTAGAATGATATCGGAGATGTACAGAATCAAAATATACATTTATTTAGCTACTTTAATTTGTATTAATATTGGTTAAGCACTGATGACAAGTTATATGATGTCACTTGACTGTACTTGGCTTCTGATGACTAGACTTGTAATACCATTGCACAATATTTTTTTTGGCTGCTTGTCCACGCATTTGAGGATGTGAGCCTCAACAGGCTAATTGTCCACTCATTCGGTTTGAGTCAATAACACACAGAATCATTACGTTAGTATTGAATGTGGACATTGTGAGAAATTCATATATGTAAAATGATACAAATACAATTGAAGTTATTTAATTGTATCTGATGTAGCAAATATCGATTACAAATCATTCAGGTTTAAGACAAAATACATACATAACAAACTTGAAAGGCTATTTTAAATAAATATAACAAGAATAAGTATGGTGTATATGTCAAAGAGACAACCCCACCGGAATGAAAATATTAACCCAAGGCTTGGACATACAGAAAGATTGTTTTACACATGATTCAGTCTGCCACATTTTAAATCATAATGCTGTCATTCCAGACAGCAGTCACAAGCTAGTTAGTCTTGGTTATGCAATTTCTCCATACATGTGAAACATGTCCATTCACACTGGTCCTTTGTAGAAACTACAATTTTAAGAACATCCTTTGAAGTACTTCTTAACACTTGGGATATTTACAATTTCGTCAAAGATTTTATTACATATTTTTTAACCATCTGGTAAAGATGATGCATCAACTTTTGCACAAGCCATCATAACTTCTGTAACATGTATTGTGTCTGACCAACATAAAATCCCTCCATTTTCAAAATGAAGAGGAGCCACTGCCTTTTTTCGGTTTTTGATCCTTCAGGATAAAAATACCTGTCACCGGTCCATCTCTGGAACTTCCCTACTGTTTCTGAACACTACACTAAAATGTAGTCCAAATGTAATTCCTTTTATAGCATTTAATCCAATTTTATAACAATAAAATATGTTTCTTGCAATTTATAAGCTCAGAAATTTCTATTATTTATGCAAATTATATTAAGGTCTAGTTTTCATATCAAATGAAGATTTGAGGGACTCGTTTTTGGCCTTAAAAGATATTTAGTAATAAATTTACATTTACAGGGCTCAAGCTACTTGAAAAAACTGGGAGAAGTGACTTCTCTTTCAGAGAGACACTAGTTAGAATTGGGGATGAACAGGCAGAAGTGAATGTGTAGGCATTTACTAATGCTTTTTAAAATCATATGTGTTATATGTTACTTACATGCACACAATATAAGCAAGCATTTTCATATATTCATTTTCTTTTATTGAGATAATGTTACTTTTTCTTTAAGCTACATATGTAAGTAGCTAAATATTTTAGACAAAATGAAATCAGCCTGCAGAGTGAATGATTGACAGTATCATGTACTCACGAAATTGAATTTCTAATCTATACCTCTACCCCTTACCAAATTTATTACAGCAAAATTAATATATGATCGAGCAAAGGAAAGCTTCTTGCATTGCATTGTCCTATTGATTTTGTCTTTTTTAGCAGCACTGGAATAGAAAATTTCTATACGAACTCGAAAGGATAAAATGTGTTAAATATTTTCATTTTAACACACTTATAAGTCAATTATCCCTCCTATCATTATTTTTCCATTTATAAACAGGAAGTGAATAACTGATTTCAACCAATTAAAATTGATAAAAGTGTTTGGTTGTGTTAAGGAAATTCTTTTCTTAAGATGATATTAGTTTTATTTAAGTGTAGTTGTTATGTAGGATAAATACTCTGTTAATATAGCTTTTTTATATATTAATTTTTTGATAGATTTAAAATTGGGGGAATTAGAACAAAATTTGTAAATGTGTGTGAAGTTGGATGAGTAGTATAGATTGACTTTCAGTTTATACATATTTAAAAAGGGCAGTTCTTAATAGTTTTTAAAATGCAATGTACCATCACAATTTTATTTAAGTTTATATAATCTATGAAATTTTGTTCATGCTAAAATTTTTACAAGAATCAAAAACAGCAGGTGCCATCGGCACTTTGATTTGTAATGCTTTTGCTAATAAATATTTTAATTTTCACATTTTGTAAAGTTAACATAGACATTAGTTCAATCAGTTTTAATGAGAAGAAAGATTCTGAATGGATGTCACAACATCAGAGGGCAAGCTTGTTTATGCCTATGGAAAATTCCATAATAGGAGCATCATTTAACCAGTGCTGTTAATTAAAATAAACCTTGTAGAAGGTAACAATAGGAAATTTTACACAGCTTGCCATATACAATATTCATTTTTTCTGATAAATAAGTAACGTTTTAATGAGATGTATTATTGACATTTGAAATAGTTGACATTTTTTGTCAACTGAACCAAATTTATGTTTTGTTAACAAAGCAATGATATTTGTTTGAGTTATAACTTGCATTCATGGAAAAAGGAAGAAAAGGTGGTTACTCGGTCTGAGCTGCTTGGTCTGATAAAATCTTAATTAAACTTGTCACATTTTGGGCTTCCAACGATACAGGACCTTTCAGGATTAAATTCATATGCCATCTGTTGATTAAAATCGTGAATTAATTCAAAACAATTAAAATCCATATTGTTCAGATCTAATGTCAACTTATTCAATGTTATCATGTTCACGTAGTTGAATTTTGTAAATTGGTGGGTTAATTTAATCAAAACTTCCTTTGGAAAAGTAGTTAGTACAAGGAGTAACTTGACTTTTGAGTTGATGTCTATGTTATTATGTCTGTGTTTTAGGAAATACTTGGTATTGGATGACATAGTGTTAAAGAAAATAAACATTGATAGTGTAGACAATGTTTGGAGCAAAGCCATCAGGTTTCTCATTTGGAAACACAAGTATGTAACAAATAAGACTAATAAATAAAATCTTATAAGTTTTTGTTTACATCATTTTTCAAAAATATGGGTTACATTTAGTTTGTCAGGTTTCAGTGTTTTATACCTTTTCATTTTTTACTTTCGTAATCTGTAAAAAACATCAATTTTCCATGTGCATGTTTATCACAATTGTAATGATGTTCATATTTTATCTGTTAGTTTGTATCATTTCAAATTGGGATTCCCTCAAGATCTCATGCATCTTCAACTCAACACCAGCAATCACTTGGAAGATACTCTTACATGACTTATATGAATATTAATATTCACGGACTGTTACAGATTCAAAATGAAAATCAGAGACCAATAACTGATTGACACTGTAGAGGACTTTAAGAAAAGAAAAAAAAAACGAAAACTCTTTGTGATTGCTGAAAATTGAATAATACTATGAGTTTAAACATGATTTTATTTGTTAGTTTTTTACAATTGATAAAAATTTAACAATTTCAGGGGCAGGGGCTTTATTTGAAAAAGGGTAGAAAAAGCCCTAGTTTAATACCATTGTGATGATGTTCAAATGTTTTCTGTCATTTTGTATCATTTCAAATTGGGATTCCCTAAAGATCTTGGAAACTTTTTCTGTTCCCCATTTCTCTAGGACCATTATTGGGTTTGTTAGTTAATAGTATACATTGTATGCCATATTATAACTACATTTCATAAAAAATAAAATGGGTTCCTCGGTATGAATTGGAATTGTGTTGTCATAAAAAAAATACAATGAATGTGTTCTCATCTTATTACTAAATAGTTCATTTACATGTAGATGCTGTAGCACATAGTATATCTTCATTTTGAGAAACATAATTTTTTTTAAGTAACCTTATGCTTGGCTTTTTTAAAAAAAATTTTTTTTTAATTGTTTATTGTAAACAAATGTATACTTACTGTTTTCATTATCAATTTAGGTGCATCTTTTGGTCAAACAACAACACCGTTTGGAGGCAATAACATAAATAATACAAGCTTTGGTGCTAAACCTACAGGGACAACATTTGGTACACCTGCATTTGGGGCCTCAACTCCTGCACCTGCGGGAGGAGGCTTGTTTGGTGGTCAGAGTACAAGTACTGCAGGAGGTGGATTATTTGGACAGACACAACCACAAAACCCTGGATTTGGCCAGTCATCTGGGGGCTTTGGTATGTATTAGTTTATTATAATGTTTGTTATATATATATTTATATATATTTCTTACAGTGTAGTATTGGTAAAAAAACTATAGATAGAACTTGTCCTATTAGTTTTTAGTCCCTTACCAGCTTTAGCCAAAGGGGACTTTAGATTTGCACTCCTTCCATCTGTCCATTCATCTCAGTCTGGAAAAAAAATTGAAGTTTTCTACACTTTCTTCTTAACACTTGCAGATATTGAGCTGATTTTTGGTATGTGAGTCTACCCTTATGAGTTACAGATCTAGTTTATGTTTCGTTCTGCTCCGCTGATTTTTTGTTTGAGTTATGGCCCTTGAACTTAGAAAAATTTACTGTAATTTAAGTTTTCTGCACTTTTTTTCTAAATGCTTGCAGATGTTGAGCTGTTTTTTTTTGTGTGTGTGAGTCTACCTTGATGAGTTACAGATCAGGTTTACATTTTGTTCCGCTTTGCTGATTTTTTCCAAAGTTACCAACTTTCAGTTTTACACGCTTTTTTCTAGGACTTAAGATATTGAGTTCTTTATTATTTTTTTTGACAAATCAGTCAACCATTATTTGAAACCTAATCAGTCCAATTGTCCATACATAAAACTTTGCCAATCTGCATCTGGTAAATGGATTGAACATCTTTCTTGTCTTTGTCCATATCCCTTCTTCTGTTCAAAATCAATGTCATTTCTTCTGTTTGTCATTTGTACTGGATGATCCAAGATGGTATTTGGGTCAGTGATATAAATAGCCAGACGGGGACTACAGTCGAACTTCACTCACTCGAACTCGGATAGCTCGAACACCCGGGATTTCTCGAACATAATTCAAAGTACCAAAATTTTCTCCTATATAATCAATATTAATAACCATGGATTTCTCGAACACTCGAACTGACTAGTCGGTCCGTTCGGTAAAAAATCCTAGAGAATAACCCTCAGTAACTCGAACTCGTCAGCCATTTTGTCAGCTTGGGTAATAAAAGGTGTGAAAAACTGAAACTCTATCATTAATCAGTGTCATTTTACTTAGTTACTGGTAATACTTAAGTCATCACTAATTAGGTAGTTTTGATCTTAACATAGTACTGATTGAAGTTCAAGAATTTTCCGAAGTCCGTATGATGAAAGCATGAAAGAAAATCGGATGAAAACAAATTGTTGCCCAAAGAACTTGAACTCCGAACATTTTTAAAAGCATACACATTTTTAATGTCCACAAATCAACATAATCTACCGAAAGCAAATGAAAAAGATCTACGAACTAACACACCTTCGTAGGGAGTAAGCAATTTCTAACGATAAAGTCGAACTCGGACTGGCAACGAAAAAAATCCAGAAATATACGAACTTCAATATTCTCGAACTCCTGATAACTCGAAAACATTTCAATGGTCCCTTGGAGTTTGAACTACCGAGATTTGACTGTTTATATTGTTTTGCAATACTCTCAGGATGCTCGTTGTCAGTACATGTGGATGTAAGTGAAAAAGTTTATTAGAAATTTGAAAGAATTCACGCAATAATCTTTAACCAATAACCTTCAGATAGTCTTTATAATAAGAACATATCATTGTTTTGTGCAGATTGTATCCATGATTTTCATTAATTTCTATATTCCAAGTATATTATGGGGGGGCTATACAGAAACACCTACAGACATTTCGAGGTCGCAATTTTTATTCATAAAAAGTGACATTCTGCTTTCTAAACAGGATACTATGATTTTTCCTGCTTCATTGATTTCCTGTTTAGAAAATATGTCTTTATCTATCCTTGATCATCCCTCAATGTTGCTTCACCAATGTACAACTGATATCCATTACCTGATTTTTTTTTTCACAGCTTTTGGGGCTACCCCTGCAGCAAGTAGTTCTGGAGGAGGATTATTTGGACAAGCAAACCAAGCTCAGACTGGGGGTCTCTTTTCAACTCCTTCCACCAATGCTAGTTTTGGTGCTAAACCAACAGGATTTGGTAGGCATGATTGTTATGTTAGTCTTGTAAATATAGTTGCTTTGCAGAGTGAACATGTAAGGACCAAAGTCGGGCAAATATTAAGTTTGAAATTATAAATAGAATATGCAGTATGCTAGAAAAAACTGAGTACTTGTGGATTTCAAATTGTTTTGGGTTGCTCTTGGATGAATATCAAGTCTTTCTTCTTTTAACTTGTTTAATAAGCATGCTTTTTCTGTCATTGTATATTTTCAAAAACTATTTAATTTCAATGCAAATACTATTCTCGATATGTTTTTCAAGTTGGTATTTTGTATTTTTTGCATTCAAAATATTAGAAGTGGTTTGAATAACTACATTTAGTTCAAAACTGGTTTTTAAAGGTTTTGGAACAGGTACAAATACACCAGCTGGTGGAATCTTTGGACAGACCCAGACACCTGGTGGTTCTATGTTTGGAGCTGCTGGAAGCAGTGGATTTGGTGGTGGAAATGTCCCAAATGGAACAACGCTTAAGTACAACCCTCCAACAAGTCAGGACACTATGGTGAAGAATGGTCAGACACAGAACATCAATACACGACATCAGTGTATCACTGCAATGAAGGAATACCAAGCCAAGAGTTTGGAGGTATATATCACTGTTATGCAGAAATACAAAACAAAGAGTTTGGTGGTATGTATCATTACCATGAAGGAATTTGAAGTCATGTATCACTGAAACAGAGGAATATCAAACAAATAGTATGGAGGTACATATCACAGTAATTGAAAAATAGGATAATTTATTGGAAAGAGTGAATAACCAAAATATTAGCAAGTGTGCGAGCTTGTTCAAAGTTTAAAAATTGCATAAATTCTCAGAGACAGTACAATTTTCCAAAATGAACCATAAATTGATACATAATTATATGATTTTTTTAGATGCTAAACCCCAAATCTTAGCTAGAGAAGGTATAATTTCATTTGTTGAGTTAAATTAATGTTTAAAATTTTACATTTTCACCTCATTATTGTAGGAACTTCGGATGGAAGATTATGCTGCTAACCGTAAAGGGAAACAACCAGGAACAGGAGGCTTGTTTGGTAGTACTCCCGCAGCAACACAACAAAATACTGGCTTTAACTTTGGTGGTGGAGGTAAGAATTATATAAACTTTTAATAACAAATTTAATGAATTATGGAGATGGAATAAGGAACTTGTAATTTGTGGAAATACTGGTTATCTGGGATTGAATAGAATCCGAAAACTGATAAAAAGGCTGCTGTCATTGTCGTAACTTTATTTACAACTTTGAAAGTTTAATTGTCAGTAATCATATGTAGCAGTGTTTGCTCTATATGTAGCTTGCTATATATCTCATTATGAATGTACCATACATAAAGTCATAAATCATGTATAATTTTGTTAACACTAAACTCACAATTGGATCACTCAACATCTGACCTGATGGCACAAGGTGTTTGTTGTTTTGTTTTTGTTTTTTTTTTAATTTGACCAAATAAATTGTTGACATTTTTACCTGTTGAGAATGTGTTAAAAACTAACCTGTGCTAGTTTTCATACATTAACCAAAAACATTTTGTTTCAATAAATATTAAGATTTTGATACTATGTTATTTTCAGCTGGTTTTGGACAGACTCCAACTGCTTCATCAGCAGGATCATCATTATTTGGTGCACAACCAGCAGCTAGTGCCCAAGGTTCTTTGTTCACTCAGAACAAACCTATCTTTGGTGGTGCTACAACCACAGCCAGTACTGGGTTTGGGTTTGGTACCAGTACAGGTACTGGTTCTAACATGTTTGGTGCACAGAATAAGGTAAGGAAAAACAGTGTCTATTTCAATGGTCTTAGTTAAGGGAAATGTAATGAGATATCAGTGTCATGGATTAAGTTAACTGAAATGGAGAAATGCAATATTGTATAGGCAACAAAAAATTACTTTAGTTCTGTCCTTAATTAACAAAATTATTGATTTGGTGTTGAAGAACCCTTAATAAAATTGTTGTATATGTGCCTTCTACTTCTAACAAGAAAGGTCCTCTCTCCTATTTATATAATTTCCTGCTGAATATATTGTTCTCTAATACAAAAATGATGCAGACGTGTAACAATTTCATTAAAAAAAGTCATTACCTTATTTTAGCCTATTTTTTAAGATTTGTTCAACAACAATGATCGACAAGAGAAAGATATATTTTATCTTGTTATTATGCTAGAGTATATTTCTCTTATATTGTACTTAATTAAAATGCATCTGGAATGAAAGATTTTAGTACTACATGTATTCCTTGACGCCCTTGATATAATAATACCATTAAACCATTTATGTTATTCTTTTGGCACCTATTGTATTCCATTCATGCATTATTTTATTGTTGAACTTCATTTGGATCAAAATTTATTTATATATATTTCCAGCCACTTTTTGGGGCAACACCTGCAGCTACAACACAATCTTCACTGTTTGGTGGTCAGGCAGGAGGTTTTGGGACATCTACTGGTGGCTTTGGTGGCTTTGGTGGTGGGCTAGCTACTTCTACAGTAAGCTTATATTCAATTCAGATTTTATCAGCACATTGAATTATGAAGAAAATCTATATAATAACGTTATAATAAAAAAAAATAATCCATTGGTTATTGTGAAAACCAAAAAATTACTCTCACTGAAAATGCTTGAGGATTGAACTTGTTGGCATGCTTTAGCTGCAGTCCGAGGGTTTTCATGTCATTCATTGAAGACCTATGAGTAGCCCTGAGCTGACATTTTTCATCCAAATGGAGTTGTTGTTTCTGATATATTGACCATATCCATTTTTGCTATATCTGGCTCTTAGGATCATACATGTAAGTTATGAAAACACATGGGCGTATGTTCTTATGTATGTATTAAAGAATGGAATTTCTTTTGGTCCCAATAATTTATCATACTTTATCTAAGGAAGGAAAATCTGTCTGGAAGTCATCTACTTGAGACAACAATATACTCCTTTCTTATTATGTTCTTGAATCATGTTGTTTATACATGTATGTATAACTCCTTTCATTAGTTGCAACTACATATATCTAATGGATAATCAGTGTATTTATCATGCTATTTTTTTAATCTCATTACTTATATTGTTGTTGTATTGATAGCATTTCATAAATTTCTTAACTGTGACATAAGATTGACAAACATTAATACAAATATTACCATGTACTGATGTTAATTGCTGTTTGCTCTTACTTTCAGGGAGGATTATTTGGTACCAATAAACCCGCTTTTGGGGCAATCCCAGTGACTTCATCAACTGGTTTTGGTCAGACTAATTTATTTAATAAACCACAAGGAACAGGTCTGTTTGGAGCTACTTCTCAAGCTCCTGGTTTTGGTAAGTAGAATTTCATGTTCTGTCATGATACTATAGTCTTTTTTTATCATAAAAAGAAAATTTATCAGATTTCTGAGCTAAAGGTGGCCAAATTTAAATGCATCTAGTTTAAAATATGATAAATGTTTTAGTTTTGATATTGAATTCAGCATCATGCAAAGGTACTCTTGTTTTATTTTTTTTAACTTTAAGCTAAAACATTAGATATTAAAATGTTTCTTTCAGGTACCAGTACAGCGAGCAGTTTATTTGGAAATAAACCATTAGGATTTGGACCTACGACATCAGCACCGACCTTTAACCTGGCCAATCCCTCAGGTGGATTGTTTGGTAGCACAGCCCTGTCAAAGCCAACAAGTTTTGGATTTGGCGCAGGTGCTGGGACCAGTACCTTTAATACAGGTAACAAATTGTAGAAGTTGAATGGCATGTTATGCAGTGCTCAAACTCATAAATTTGTACTATAAATTAAATCATAATAAAAACTTATGTTTTACTTTGAGTCCCAGGGCATAATCTAGGAGAAATGAGCAAAAACTTCTCCTTGTTTGCGCTCACTTCTCCCTTTTGTCTTTAACAGTGAGAAGTTTTTGTAATAGATTACATGGACAAAAATGTCAGTATTGTAATTTCTGTTCAGTAATGAAACAAGAAGATCCAAAGAAACGCTTTGGCTATTCTATTGAATTATGATTGAGATAAATTTAATCGCAGTCCCAAGAAACCACATGACAAATGCATGTTTTGTAATAAAGTATCATATAAACGATGAAGCATAAATTATCATAAGGTGTAGTGAAGAATGCTCATTCTGTATCCTGTCTTAAACCTTAGAACAAAAAGCTGATTAAAATAATCAATCTAATATTTGATAGATTTCAAAGATTTTTGCAATTTATTTTCTGGAACGGTGCCATTTTTGTTTTAATTGTTATCGGAAGAGAGATAACTCAGGTCAAAATGCCGCTAAAAGACAGAGTACAGTCTGAAAATGAGTGTGCAACTTCACTTTTTTTTAATTGTTTTCTGAGGGCAAAGTGAGCAACCATTTCACCTGAATCGCTCAGTAGCATGAATCCTGATCGTCTTTAGATGTCTTACCTGAAAAAATACTGCATTGCTGTGTGTAAGGAAACTGTTAAAACCAAACCTATGTAAACCAGAAACTTGTCCATCTTGTGAAGTCCTCTTTATATCAGTTCTAATGGATTTAGAACCTGTATAGTATGAACACCTGCCTAAAATGAACAAAAGGTTCCATCCAAAAAGCAGTTCAGTATAGTCAGCTTTCTTGATACATCAATACATTTATCAACTCCTAGGATAAAGAAATCATTTACATTTTTTTCTTGCAGGTTTTAATTCTGGAGGGTTTGGAGTACAGCCCACATTGAATTTAGGTGGAGCCAGCACCACTTTGTCAACGTAGGTTGATTCCAATTTTTTTTAAAATGTTTATGATATCAGAGGTGTTTACCATTATGCCATAGTTTCTACCAAATTTGACTGCAAATTACACTCTACAAATTGTGAATCTCTCCATAAAACCCATTTTAAAATGACACAAAGTTTAAGATAAGTATGGTTAGTCTTTAAGTAGCATAAAAAGGTCTGTGATATAATTTGACTAAGTGTATAAAACATTAGTAAAATGTCAACTAATCAGGCAATGTTGGACTAAATCAATAATGACTTTTAGTATGATTATACCCAATTGTACACAGAATTGAAATTCACATTTGTTATATTACGTAAAGCAGATTTTTAAAGATATTTTATACCATATCACAGGCATTCAAAGTAATATATATATAGAAAAAAAAAGAAAATAAAAATGTTGTTTTTGGGCAAAGGTCATTAAAGTTTTTGAATTTAAAAATCAATTTTAGGAAGAAAAAAGCAATGCTTGAATAGTAAGTTGAAGTTTGGTGTGATTTACCAATTATATATATATATATTTATCTTTTTTTTTTTTTAAGTTGAAAATTTTACTAACATAATTCTGTAGACTATGGCCTATGTTATGATGTCAAAACATGTTCATGCTGTGAGCTAGTTTCTATGGATATATACCTGTAACAATTTGCTGTGTTTAGACCTGCACATGGTGTCAGAGCGTAATTGTACAGTCAGCACATTTAGATTCTACATTCTTGATTTAAAGACCTTGTAATTAACACTTTATGACCTGTTTCTTCTGGTAACCACTTCAAACTAACTGGTTAAATATTTTCAAATTAAAACCTGGAATGAGAAATGAAATAAGATAGAATATATATTTGTTGTTAAAAAAAGTGATTTTTTTTCTGACCCTTTTCATGTCTGTAGGTATCTTTCTTTTATTTTATTATTTTTTAAGTTTCACATTGAACTTGCAAACAAATTATTAATGCTGTAACATTAAGACATTTTACAGGCAATACAAGTAAAATCTTCAGTACTCTTGGAAGTTTCTCTGTAAGGATACTACTCTTTGAGAACTTAGAAGTTTGTACATGATTTAATGAATGGTCTATCAAATTCTCATTCTCAATTAAATTGTCAGTATCTGACTTCTATAGGGAACAGAAATACTACTGGTCAGAGAGTAGATCTTGCCATTTTCAGGACAGAAGCAGTTTCACCAATGTGTTCACTAAAATTTTTCACAAAAATTTTTATTTTTAGTGCAAAATGTCTGCCATCTTTTAGGTATTGTGTACTGGAGTCGATCAAATATCTGTTGGCAAGATTAAATTGCCAGTGGGAACGGCTTCTTGACCAATGTAGTTTAAGTCAAATGTTTATATTGGTTATTTGTAGTGCCATCAATCCTCAGAATGCTGGACCAACACCACAACAAATTCAACAGCAGTTACTGGCCTTGAATAATTCACCATATGGAGACTCTCCACTCTTCTGGAATCTTAAAAAGGTATGGTAGCAGTCTTAAGCCACTAGCCCTATGTCAGAGTGTAATAAAAAATGATATTGGTTAGTGAAAACTCAATAACAATTTAATTTACTTGTACATGAAGATGGTTGATTGGGGCTAGTACCTAAAATTTTTTTGGCACAGACTAGTAGTAGTAGTTTTTGTAACCATTTGTTATGGAAGTATTTTGATGAAATTAAAAATTTATGTTTTAAATTCCTTTTAAAATTAGTCTTTGAGCTAAGAAAAGTAGGTGCTTATCAACTGTAGATTGGAAATGTCAGAATAACAATGAATAATCACTATAAAAATATATTTTCTCTGAGAATGTCCTTAATCTTTGATTTCAGGCAGTCAATTAAAGTTTTAGCCAAGAAAAACACTCAATTTTAGATTTTTTAAACCAAATTTAGAAAACTATGCTTTTCTTCAAATTTTAAATACTAGTAGTATCAAGAGGAAGACAGAATGAAAAGTAATCTCATTTCAAGTGTAGTTTACATTAAAATATTTTCATCTTGTTACTACATAAACAGGTGTGTGATGTAAAACTGCAGGGTTGATAGGTCTTCCCGTATACACATGTACATCTTTTAACCTTAAACTATGAGTTTGATTTTATATTCTTTTGCAGACTGAAACGAAAAGGGAAGATGTGTTAAAACCGACGAATCCAATAGCACAAAAGGCAGTCCTGACTAACCAGTACAAAGTCAGTCCAAAACCAACAGCCAGAATCAAGCCCAAGTCTCTTCATAATGTACTCAATGGTTCTAAGGTAACTGTAAATAGTTTTAGGGACACCACAGGTACTTTGTTCTTTGTTGGCACAAGACCCTAACAAGATTTTGGGTTGTTAGACATATGATAAATACCATGTATACTGATCATCTTACACTGTCCTTGATTACTCATATTTTATAGTAGTTTTTGTTTTTAAACAACATAATTTCATCAGTGGCTGAGGAAATTTGGCTACTTTTTTCAGTTTGTTTTAAGTAATTTTGACAGGATAAAATTCATTTAAATTACTTTTAATACTTTCATAAAATCTTTTAACAGTTAGTTATTTTGATTATAATCATTACTGTGTTATGAAGTCTGTAAAGAATGTCATAACTTTGATACTGTTTAATTTATTTTGCAGTCCCAGATATTTGATGGATTAGAAGATGAAGATTTCAGTTTTGGTAATGAATCCTTCATGCCAAAGAAAAACATAAAGAAACTGGTCCTCAGGAAATCAGGAACAGATTCCAATTCACCCAGCAGAGCATCATCTGTTATAGAAGATGGTCCTAATGAACAATCATTGAATGACACAGATCCAAGTTTCTTACAGAGTAACTCTCATAGTGTGTAAGTAGGTCAACGTACAGATTAATATTTTTACCTGTATTTCTTTCAGTAGTTGTGTTGGAATATTGTCAAGAAAAAAATCTCACCTTCAGTTTATTTACTTTCGTAAACACATGAAAAAAAGTGTGGTTCATGAATAAAAAACTTAAAATAAATATATGTGTAATTGATTCTGCTGAAGTAGTAATCATTGTAAAAAACTAAAACCATCATATTAAGAAGTGAAGAGATGAAAATTTTAAATGAAATCTACATGTATCAGTTTCAAATCTCTTGTTGTCACTTGAGGTCAGTGTTGTATTATACTGGAATGTATTTATTTATCAACAGACCAGCAGAAAAAATTGTTACAAGTACATCAAAGGAACCAGTAGAGCCAGAGAGCCATCCTGCACCTCCAATGCATAAACATGGAAACCAGAACTTTGATGACACAATAGCCATGTTAAATGAGCAGAATCAAGCAGCAAGACTCACTTCACGATCAGCTGATGAAACTGACCTTGATATTACACAGAGAGATGAAAGTTATGAGAAGAGACCAGTAAGTAATGCCACATGTAAAATTTTACAAGGAAAATATTTGTGGAATTTAGTTTTACAGTAAGCACACAGTCATATGTAAGTTTTGTGAATAAGCTACTTTGTTCTGTGAATCAGAAACCTCTGTTTCAATACATCTGAAGTATGAGCTGTGTGATAAGAATTTTGTCTTCCTTCACCAAAATTTAGTTTTATCATCTATGTCTGACTCATTCATTTGTGTCGCATAAATTTTCAACTTATAGAAACTGAGAAGAAAACCATGGTATTTACACTCTAATTTACATATTAACATTTTGTTTCAGAAAACTCCTACACCACCACACCCAGCAGGTATTGTCCTGACTCGTCCTGGATATTATACACTCCCTAGTATGGAGGAACTAGCTGAGATGGTCAATGAGAATAGTGATTGTTTTGTTGATAGTTTTACGATTGGGCGTGAGGGATATGGCAGTATATACTTCCCGGGTATGGTCAATGTGGCTGGACTAAACCTGGATGAGATAGGTAGGAAAAAATGCATAAAAATGCTACAAAAACCAAAATAATTGATCTGTTTTTTTAACTACAGCAATGGAGAAGCTTAAGGATTGTTTTTTTGGTTTTTTTTACATGAAACACTGACCCCTTATCACGTGTATATCTGTAAAGGATGGAATTGTCCAAAATATGTATTTTCGCCATTAAATCACAATATTAGACTCAGTAAGATAATTTCACACAAGAAAATATGGATGTGTTTAAGCATGTAAATAGAAATCAATACGAAAAAATTCAGGTGAACATACCATAGAATGAAATATCAGATAGCATATTTTTATGAGGCATGATTGATACTTATAATATAAATTAATTGTAGTGCTTTTGAGGGTGAAATATTCGCATTGCTGTTTTGTATATTAACAGTACACTTGCGTCGTAAGGAAGCCATAGTTTACCCTGACGATGATAACAAGCCTGATATGGGAGATGGTCTGAACAGGAAGGCAGAGATCACATTGGATTGTGTCTGGCCTAATGACAAGACCACAAGGAAACCAATTCAGGTAGTAGACTCTCCAGGGGTTAGATGTACATTTAGTTCTAATTTTCTTTTAGTGAGAGGTTTTAAGCTTGGTTGAATGATTGAATTACCATAATTGTTTTAAGAGACTGTCCATACAGAAACCATGCAGTTCCTATGATACCAGTGGCACAATTTTATCCCACTGACTTTTTTGTTCCATTGGAATGTTTATATGTATGTTAAATAGTACAAAGATTTGTTTGGATGGCATAGAAAATGATTTTAAAATTCCTTAAGAAAGTAACCAAGGTCTCACTAACCCCTTCTAACATTTCCATTACTTTACATGTTAAAAAAGGTAATTTTAAAGTTTCACTGTGAATTCCCAGGACAAAAGTCATCTTTAAGTTGTATACCATTATGAAGCTTGGAAAATAAGGCTTTAAAAATCATTATGCTTATGGTATGATGATTTTAAAAATTCTTCACAAAATTTTCTTGAATAGATAGTACTGAAAATCCACATTTTTACCCTTTCTGCTAACTGACAGCATAGGGGCAAATTACTCACACATGTAAACAATATTCATACACTTTTGTAGTAAATTTCAAATATGATTTTAAAGTACACCTTCTCAGCTTTAGTTTGACTACTTTTGAGCAGAATACAAACAGATAATGCACTTACAATACATAGATCAAGGTTCAGTTTTTTTTTTTTTGGTACTACATAGAGGGGTGGCCATTTGACCCAGAAGTGGTCAGTGAAACCCAAGTTTTGCACAGAATGATAGAATTATCTCCCTTTTTCAATAAATTTTAATGCTTTCTATGTAATTTGTTTCCCTTTAACTGTATTGTTAATCAAAAACTAACATTCAGCTTTGAGAAAGGATAACTTGTTTTTAAAAACAAAATTGGTCATGTGCAACCCACTGCCTGGTTTTTGCGTGGACACACTCTTAATCTATTTTTTTTAATGCAGAATGTGAAAGACTTTCACTGATAAATATTCTGGTGTAAAATGACATTACATTATAAATAAAATATAATGGGCCAACTAAAAATTGTAGGGTTCTCAGTCCCTCTTTTGTTTATTTTGGGGATACTTCATAACAATTTTTATCACTATTATCAATAAAATAAAAAATGAGCTCCTTTCTGTCAATAAACTATGTAGAATCTACTACTTAGTAACTTTTTAAGGGGCAGTAAACAAAAAAAGAAATTCCTGTTTCCCTCGTTGATCTTCATTTAAAAAAATGATCTGACTACCAAAGAATTAACTTTGAATTGCCTAATTCTGTCGCATTTTTGATAATTTACAAATCTTGTTATAAAAAATACCATGATTTGTCACTTATTCATCAAAAGTGTAATTTATTAAAACTAAATGCATAATAATGATCATCTTATTACCTGAAATATTTAATACCTTAACTGTAGGATCCTGACAGATTGAAGGCGATGAATTACCATGAGAAGTTAGAAGAGATTACAGCCAGAATAGGAGGAAGATTCATGGAGTACAGACCTGAGACTGGATCCTGGGTGTTTGAGGTAAGTACTGTTTCAGTTATCATAGTCCCAAGGAGAATATAGCAATGTTCTTAATGACCTTCTATCAGGTTATAGAAGAACATGATGAGATGATTAACCTCAGGAGAGTTAAAGCAAATAGTTCTTAGATTGTACCAAACTGTTTGGACAATGGAATGTTTAAAATCTCTGATAACAAAAAGTCCTTTGAATCAGAAAATGATGAATAAAATGAAATAAGATTCTTGGCATCAAATTATATGTTTCTCTTCAGAAAGCACAAGAAGTTTAACAGGATAAGATGGATATAAGACTGTATAACCACAGATGATAAAATTTTGCACTAGGCAATTTAATTATTATTATAAAAATTATTTTGTGTTTTATAGTCAAATCAGACTCTTAAACTTGTAGCTTCTTTGTTTACTTGCAGGTGAAACATTTCACTAAGTATGGCTTGGATGAAAGTGATGATGAAAGTCTATCAGAACTTGCTCTACAACAGTCAAAGATACAGGTCAGTTCATGACATACATGTTGTGTTACTCCACCGTTAACTTCTGAGAATCTTTCATCACTGTGAAAGAGTTCTTTGAGTTGGTGGTACAGTTACTGACTAGATACATGTACATTTATATCCTAATAACAATAGATGCCTAGTGAAGGTAACTAGGCATGTTGTCAAATGTGATGATTTGTTGGACAGCCTGCAATTTTAGAGAAAATATACTGATAATGTATTGGTGTAAAATTTTGTAGTGTGGTGGAATTTCTTTGCTTTATTGAGTGTAATTTATATCTTTTACTTTAGTATTAAAGGTTTTCAATAGGAATCTACTCCTGAAGTGTAGTAATCAACTAAACAGGACAACTTTTGTGTGTTTAAGTTCAATGATAAACTTGTAATAAGTTTGATATGGTTACTCATTGTATTTGTTGATTCATACCCATACAGGTTTGCCTGTGATGTTTTAATTTTTTTGCAATTATTATATTTTTAGAATTAATGTACTTGGAAAATAAAGGCTTAAGGCTGAACAAAAAATTGATTACTTCTCAGTCTCTCTTTGTCACAAATTTTATGACATTGTATAAGATGTATTTTTTATCATGCTTTTATTTGCTTCAATAGGATATTATGGTGTATTTTTATGTGTAGTTTTTACAAGGTCAACTGAAAATAATTTCTTGTTCCTCACACCTTCATTCATCTCTTTTAAAGGTTCATTACCCATTGTTATCACCACATCAGTTAAACTGAAACAACAAAAACAAACAAAAAAAAACACCACTCACCTAATTTTTAATGGCAATAAAAAGAAGAAAGCATTCCTTCTTTGTACATTAAGCAGAGATGATTTTCTTCTTTTTTTAGTGGATTTCTGCTATTTCAAATCCAGATTTTACAGTTATGATTTTTTTTACTGTATATTTACTTCCAATTTGCCAATTTCCACTTTGTTTGTTGACCAAGAAATTATCTTCAAGTGGCCTTATATTTTGTATTAATGTCTTTCATTTTAAAGTCACTGCTTTTATGTATTTATTCATTGCAGTTGTTTATTTATATGTAAACAGTTTTAAATAAAACGATGTATTTCACTACTGTCAATTAAGATTTTGTGCTTCCCATCGATAAATCTTGGTCCCCATAAGAAACATTTTGTGTTCACAAGAGTGTATATTAAACCATGATAGTTACAACAAGCTAGTTATTAATAAACAGGTTAAATTCTCCAGCTAATTATTTTGCTAAATGAAAAATCTTTTGCAGTATCTTAATTTATCACTTGTCACATGTATATATTCCTGAATGAAACAAGAAAGTCTCAGTGGTTTTAATCTAAATTTCTGTGAGTCCTGGTATTATTAACAGAGTTAGACTTTCATGAAAGGTATTCTATGTTAGGTTGAAAATTATTTTACAAAGCACATTAATGCCAGTGACTCAGAATGCCAGGTATTTCAGTGGACAAAACAAACCTAAAAATTATGAATTTACCATTATTAAACCTACAAAAGCAAAACAAAACATGATGAACTGTTACCGTGGAAAAGTTTGCTATTTTGAGGCAAAAAAGTAAAAGAAAATTTTGCCGATTTTGATCTTGGCAGATGCTTAGTGGTACACTAAATACTTAGAGAAATATTTGAAAGGAATGTTACAAAACAGATTATAATATAAATAAAGCAAAATATGTTAAAACAATCAATGCTATTCAGAATTCTTATCAACATCAGTAGCCTGTAAAGACAAAAACAAACAATTCAGGTATTGTTGTGCTTATTCAGGTAGAGCTGAAAGAATATTTATTTATACCCATTATTTCTAAAACAGAACATGTGTTTTTGGGAATCAACTGTCCTCAGAATAAAAATTTAATTATGGAAAAAAGTATTGTTTTATTAAAGGTGAAGGTTCGGTTATGGCCAATTTTAGCCTCTAAATTTGAAATTGTTCAAAATAAAGATTTTTATTGTATTAGTACACATAAGTGTTTACACTAACTTGTTTGATAAAATTTAGGCCAAAAAAGAAAAGCATCTTGTCATTGTAGCACCAACAAAATTGCCTTAATGATGAAAAATCCATAAAATCTCAATATTTCAGCATATCTTTGACGACTTTTGTGAAAAACAAATGTTGCCACATTCGTGTTCATTTTTTATCTTTATATATATTGTGTAGTATTGAAAGATACAACATATATGTCAATATTTTGGATAAACACGGATGTGGCCACTTCCGTTTTGGGGAAAAACCGTCAAAAATATGTGCAAAAATGCAACAAAATTGAAGATTTCTCTAATATTGTGTTAATTTTGACCACTATTAGATCAAAAACATTCATGATGTTGCCAAAATCAGCTGAGATGTATTTACTACAACCATTATCCTTTCAAATAAACTAACTAGTAGAGACCAAAACTAATCTTTCAAAAACGTTGAATACTGGGGCCAAAATAAGGCCTTACTGAACCTTATCCTTTGTGTTCACACAAAAATTTCCAAGGGGTGCTATCCTTGAAATTACATTTCTCTGAAACTTAGATTTTCTTGAAAGTTAAATAATTAATTTAAGGGATATTTCTGCAACAAAAATAAAGTTCTGCATTTATGGAATGATTGTTAGAAAATAAAAATTTTTAATTCTTAATGCATGTACAGAGATTGCACCTGTTACTTTCATTACAGGGTTTGGCAAGAGCTCAGTTGAAACCATCAGGCAAGTCACCATTGTCCAAGACAGGTGTAATAACAGCCACAGGGGATGCAGCACAACCTACAATCCCTCCCCCTGTCATGGAACTGGCTGTACCGATGGCTGATGATGATGACATTGAACCAGCTGACTCCACACAGGATAGGAGTATTGATGTGTTACAAGATATAGGTATGTTACATGTCACCGGATATCTATCAATACCAGAATGGAGTTGGATTGAACATACTTTCCCTGCTCCGAAGGAGAGGAAGGTATACCGTTATACCCTTGTCCGTGGTTCCCTCTTTAACAATTTTTCTATTACAATATTCTCAGCAACTACTCATCACAGCAGCTTGAAATTTTTACACAACCTTTCTGAAAGTATGCCATTTGGTGGGAACTTCCTGTTTACCAAGGACTTTGTTTTCCTTATATCAGTATTGAAAATGGGGGTACCACTAGTGAGCCATTGCTCATAGATTAGCTTAAATGATATTTCAAATACTCTAAGCTGTGACCTTAGCAGTTGTATATTTTTAAGAGCTGACTAAATTAAGTCTTAAAAGTACTTGAAGAATACTATCAATTATAAGTTGGTGTCCTGTTTCTTGGGACAGTCACTATTCATCATTAAGGGAATAATAGAGACAATTTTTGTCAGCTTTTAATGAATAAATTGGTTTCAAATTTGGTGTGTTGCTTTATATAGATGGGACATACATTGTAAGCTGTTTTATGTCAATTTTCCTTATGAATGGGCGTGCAACTTTGAGTTTATAATAGAATGTTTGACAGTATAGAAAGAAAAGAAAGTAAACCATTGTTCTTCAGATGAATCTGAGATGGATGACATACCAGCTTCCCACAAACTTGCAGCTGGTATGGGTGTCAGTGCTAGGAACATGCAGGTGATGAAGGCTTCATTCTTTGTTGGTGATGAAGAAATGCCAGAGTCTGGTAAGATTAATATAATTCTGTTAAGTATAAATAAAATACATATAACACATATTAAATTCTGCTTTGATTCGGTGTTATCAGGGATGATTTTTTCCCAATTTTTAGGGGAATTCCCATATTTTGTATCCGGATTTTACTGTCATGATTCTTTTTTGTACTGTATTTTTATCATAGATACTCAAGTACAAGTCAATCCGCCTGTAAGTCGGACCCCCCTCTTCAGCCCGAAAATTTCTTTAACCTAGCCTTGACCCGTTGATAAGCTGGGATTGTTTTCTGACAGCTGCATTGCTAATATTCATTAATTACAATGAGTATACCTGTTTGTTTTGATAACTTCAATAAATATTGAAATAAATAATTCTATGCCAGAGTTATTTTTGTAGTAGCAAGTAATTAAATTCTTGACAAACCATGTGGGTTGTTTTGATATGGCCATTTTCTCATTCATTCTAATTTTGGTACAACCAATAACCCAAATTAAAATCATAAATATAGTGAACAACAAAGAATAAAACAGAAAGTTTATGATACTCTAACAACTCATTTTAGAAGATATTTCAGTAAGTTAAGAGGTTATATCTTAAAGAATAAGAAGTTCATACAAAGATTGTCATTACCAACTAAAGTTTTTTTTTTTTTCACAAATTGTGGTACGTTATGGGGTCATGTTTCTATTACACCTTTGGGTTTTTGGCTGTATGAGTGTACACAGATAATAATCAATACACAAAATGGATGGGTGGGAAATACAAATAAAATCAGTATTGTGGCAAAATAAAAGAGTTTACACTAAATATTTTTTACTGCATTATATTTTAGCTGTAAAAGGTAGGAGATGCTGACAGTCTTCCTAAAACTGACATTTACAAATTAACATTGGGATAAAATGGCGCTTTTCTGTCTGTTCAATGCTGGTGTAGCACTCGTGTCAATTATCAAGCTTTTGACATTTAAGCTGAAAATTTTAGTTCATAGTTGAGATTTCATCTATAACCTTTCCCAGCAGTTGAAAATTTGGTCCCAAAAATCCGACTTACAGGCAAGTATATAGGGTACTTCCAACTTTGCCAATTTTCACTTTGTTTATTGACCTCATAAAATCATCCATATATATTCTATAAGTATGAATGGAATTTGTTCATTTTTATTTGACCATTGTTCTTTGAGGACAGTTTGTCTTAGAACTGATAGCCTTGGGAAGTAAAAAGATATCTATTCTTTCAAGAACTGTAAATGTATTAATTTTTTTCTATTTTCATGATTGACAGATTAGCGTGAACAGTAATGCCCGCATTTGATTTTTAACACATTGAAATGCTTATCATTCATTAAAATTGCAAAAATTGATACCCACTTAATAGAATAACAGCAAAAAAATAATTTGTTTTCAGGAAATATGATGACTGCTATTTAATGTTTTTTCCTTTTTACAGATGTAAATTTCTTGTATGAGATCTGATATTGTTCCCAGCTATATACATCTTACACACCTTTTCAGAAGAAAATCTGGAAAGAATCCACAACAGCTGTTACAAGGGCTACTTAATTTGAATATTGTATATTGTTTAGTGTTAGTATGAAATAAAGATATGCACTATCTAATGAGCTTAGTACATTACAGGCCAGCAAACACTGTTCTCTAAACCAACCCAGAAGAAACAAGGTGATGTCCCAAGTCTGTTTTCATCAGCTTACAAGTCAAAGTTTATGTCCCCTGTAAAACTTACTCATCTACCCAAAGACAGTGAGACATCAAGAGATGATTCAGGTATTTAATGGGGACATTCTCAATTACTTGTCTGTTTTTGTAGTTTCTAGTCTCACTTGTCTACTTCATGTTTCCAACCTTTAATACAAATTAAGAATAAAGGAAAGAATATTTCTCAGTAATCTTTTGTTCTTTTGCATTATGAAATCCTTTAAGTCATATTTTTGTAAAAGTTTATTGTAACCACGGCAAACAGTTCACAGTTTCATCAAGTGTTGTTTTTGTTGTTATAGTTATACATTTGTGTCATCTATTTAAATGGAACCCATTTTGACCAAAAGATTTGGTCCATTTAGGCAGGTGTTTGATTTACAAAGATATGTTAAGACAGAATTCATTAAAATATTTGTTTATTGCTTCTACATAACAATGAATGTGATGAATGCTATTGACTCAGTTTGGAAGAAATATTTTATTTCTGTAGTATCTTTTTGGGGTATTTTTATAGTACAATTAATCTTATTCAAAGGTGGACTTTTCCATAAAAGAATATTAACACCAGAGCCTATAAGACCCAGTAAGCCATTATACCAACCTCCATTAGTTGCTGAACATATGCCTCTGGCTAGTGGTCTCAAACCTGATGACCTTCCTAGGAAGATTGTAGGGTCAAGAGTTCAAAGGTCAATACCAGAGTTCAGAGAATCTAAGATGTTTGATAGACAGTTCATGCTTAAAGATGCTGCATTATTCATGGGCAGGTCATTCAGAGTTGGATGGGGCCCTGGTGGTATGTTAGTCCATTGTGGAAAGACTATTTCAGAAACCCAGAAAGAAGGTACTTATAGTAGCTACCTGTCACTGAAAATCAGAGTTACAATTGTTTAGCAAAATTTTATACTGTATTTTTATAGATTCTAGGTCTTACCAGGCACTCAGAAGATTATTCTTGTAACTACCTTATTCTTCTGAGTATTCCACACATCCATAAAACTTGTGCACTCCCTTCTTGGCATGGCAGATCAGCAAAAAAAGGTTCATTGTTTAGTTACTGTGTAAACTGCTCTTTGATGAGTAAGGAAAATCACAAGCAGAAAACCACATTGATATGATAAGGTTCTGGCAAATTCCCTTAAATACAAATATTTTTATTATTAATCTTTTGAATAAAGGTATTTGTACATTCCCTTGCATTTGTTAGCCATTTATTGATTAAATTCCTGTGATACTTGGGATCCATTCAACAAGCCAGCTGATATGTTTACATTTCCTGCTCATATGTAAAACAGGTGTTTTACTAAAACAATGGTGTCTTTTTTGTCAGTGATTTGATAAAGAATGATGTTTTTATTTGCCAAGTTTATGTGTTAATATTTGATTTCTGGAAACAGCTCATCAAGCGGATTGAAGGGTTAGTAACAATTGTTTTCATCTTTTTAATTGATTTTATTTTATTTGATAATTAAATGACTAAGAACCAGTTGACAGGTTGGCACTCCCCTTATTGTATACTGTAAACATATTAATTTTCAAGATTGCTGATTTTTGCTGATTCTGTCAATTGAACATATTCGATGGAATCAATTTTCTTGGTTTAAAAAATTATCATAGCGTTATATAGTGTTGAAAATCATCTTTTGCTGTTTTCTGTCTACTACGAAAATAGTGAAATTAATACCTTTACAGTATTTGATGCTTCAGTGCACACAATTACAACGGTGCATTTTGGGAAAGATAAATAAGAAGTTAATCATGGTTTTTGTACAAACTTCAAAATGCAAGAAAATCGCGTTGATGGATAAAAAAAAACAACTATTAATTAACAGTTAAATTTTATTAGTTTATTTAATATAAAACTGTATGAAAATACAAAATTGCTTGGAAGTTTTCATTTGTTAAAAACTGTTCTGATGACTACATCTTCCCAAACTGTCTACAGAAAAAAATCTAGCAACTTCTTCTGTTGGTGTATACAGCACCCCAGTTACTGTCTGAACGAACAATACAGGTGGTCATTAAAAGGAATGTGTGTTAATAACTTGGCCAAGATTGATAATGAGATGCAGAGTTTTCCCTAATGTGTATCAGGGGTACATAAAGGATTTATGTATAAAATTAATAGTCTGTATGTGGGATAAGGACTTACATATTAGTTAACTGAAAAAATAATGAAAAAATTAAAAGTCACCTTTGGTTGAATGGTCATTTATAATATTTATGGAATTTATAAATTCACAATTTACTTATAATTTGAAATTAATGATTTTTTCATTTCCTGGGCTTGAATACCATAGTCACAGGGAAAAAAATTAGGAAGCCAATATTCTCAAAAAGTAGAATATACAATAACAATGAAGTAGAGTGATGTGATGTGCAAATAATTTTTTTTTTTTTTGGAACAAATTACTTTTTCCAATGGAAACATTTTGCAGCTCTATGAGCAGTATACCCAAGCCCTAGATTTTGTATTTAATGATATCAAATAATGTTTCTTATCAATTTTTGATTTTATTCACTCCCAGAAGATGGGGACCCATGGCAACTGTGCTGCAGGTAGAAAATACAGTGTAAGCAAGTCAAACATTCATTCCTGGAGAAAGCAGAAAGACAGATTACAGAAAATGTCACGTACCAAACAGTAAACCACATTTTCCAGAATTAGAAGCTGAGTTACTGCAGTGGGTAACCAATCGTTGAATACAGGATTAGGGCATTTTGACTACAGAACTCAAATTAAAGGCCATAATCTAAGCTAAGCAGATAGACCCAGACACACAGTTTCATGGTTGGGCTTATGCTTTTATGCAAAGAAACAGCTTGTTGTTAGAATAAGAACACACATTTCCCCGCAACTTCCAGGAGACTAAGAAGAGAAGCTGACCAATTTCCAGGCCTTCATGATAAAACTGCACAAAAAGAATGGCTACAACCTATCACAAATAGGCAATGCTGACCAAACTCCATTGTCCTTCTCTCTCCTATCTGATACAATTCCACCAAAAGGGTCCAACACAGTGTCCATAAAGACAACTAGCAAGGAGAAGAACAGGTTTACAGATGACACTCCACTCTCAGTACTTAGAGACATCTACAAAATCTTTAACAAAGACAGAGTTCAACGGGTTTAATTCATAAACTGGGTCATTGAATTGAAAATTTGTTATTAATCTTCAGTGCATGAAAATTAACACTTTGCTAAATATTAGTGCAAAAATGAGACTTTAAAATTATAATCAAATATCTATAATTAATTTTGTTATGCATGATTTTGTTATTCAGTAATTAAATTGTTAAAACTTGTGTCTTGTTTAATTATTTCTTTTCAAATTGTTAACTAGTCTGGATGTCAGACATCTTAATGGCATATTATATGCAACCCCATTTTCTGAAATTAGTATTCTGGTAAAAAGTGTGCACAATATGCATCAAAATATGGTTGATACAGCACAGTTTATATTAAACATTTTTAGCTCACCTTGCCAAAGGCCATGTGAGCTATTAACATCACTTGGCATCCATTGTCTTTGAAGGGGAAAATTGACAGATTTTATTTTGCTGTTTTCAGCCAATATCTTGATAGACATCATTTCTTTAATAAGACTATTAGTGAAATGATCCTTATGATAAGTCCTACCAAAGTCGTCTTGAGTCACAATTGTTAAATTTATTGTCCTTGAAAGGCAAAATTTAATCAGGTGAGGGATTTTTGCTCCTGGGAGCTTCTTGTTATTGTGTAGCCAGAACTTCAATCCACACCCAGTGATTGAGAAGGCTTTTTTTACAGAAATGTGAGAAAGTATTTTACTGTTTGTAGAAATTGACAAAGATAGTTCTCGGTATTCTATTCTACCTGGGGGTGGACAACTAGTACAGAGTCAGTCAGGATGGACAGTACATATAGAGAAAGTCAATGTTGCAGACCATCTCAGGGCTAAAGATACAACTGTTATTGTAAGTTACAGATACAAATATATAGACTGATATATAGAACGATTTGAAATTTCATAAAAAGTTGGATTAAGGGTTTTCAGTAGCTTATTAAGGTTGTTCCTACCTAAATTGAATCTGTCATTATTATAACTCCTGTAAACAGTTTATAAGAATCACACCTATCTGTCTGTCTTACGGTCTGTTCACATTTCTTGTAAGCGCAACTCCTTCTAAAAGGATTTTATTGAAATTTTATTGAAAGTTTTGGCATCATTTATTAATGTGCATAAAAGAAAATAAGTGTTGAAAGACTTCAGAGGGATATAATCCAACTTTAGGGTTTTACATGTTAAAACCTCATAATTGCAACTCCTCCTAAATTGCTCAAGGAAGCTGACATACTTGAGGGATTATACATGTAATTACTGTCACAGGACTCCAAAGGGAGGTGATTGAATTTAAGGATTTTACATTTAACTCCTTTTGAAATGCAGGGTATTCTCTTTGTGAGAATGTTTACAGTATCTCTTGTTAGAATGCAATAACCTGACTGCAGTATCTAATAAGTTCATTTCTACAGTACATGTAAGCATAATGTGCAGTGTGATATTATAATTTCTACATTACATATAAGTAATATTTCAGCCTGTGTGTAATTCCATGTATTTTAGAGTAATCATACAGACATGCTACGTGTACAATTAGAGAACTCTGAGACTACAATGGAGGATGACTGTCCACATTTTGTACCATCTGTTGGTGTGGATGGTTTACATCAATGTGCAGAACAAATCAAACAGGACCTGGAGAATTCAGGTTTGTTTTACAAGCTAGATAAGCAGGCTTTATGAATGCTTCTGTATTTAAGATTGATATAAAGCATTTCTATGTTTTAAAGTTAAACATTATGTCTTAGCCAGGCATGAGTTTTCTCCATCTTGATTTGACTGTAGAGTGTATGCTTACCTCCAATTTCCTCTTTTTCATTGGCTTCGTAATATCATGTCTGCATAGAACTGTAATTGATTTCCTTTAAAAATTTCAAGTCTTTTAACATTATTTTGCAAAGAAAAACAACTTTATGTGTGGTATTTCAAATTTACTTAACAAAATCATATTTGATATTTTAGAGAATCATCCAGACCAGCCTTTCCTTGAACAGATGGTTAAAGTTCTTGATTTGTGTGTAGCTTTGTGGGGAAGGTTACATGGTCTCCCTTTACCTGGTGAGTTGAAACTCATTTGCAATGATTTTCTGCAAGTTGCTGGAAAAAATATAAATCTCTTAACAAATACTGGTAAAAATTAATTATTTAATGTAAATATAATTGTTAGTCATAATTATACCCACACTCCAAAGGAGAGGGGTTTCACTATTTTACTCTTGTCAGTGTTTCCTTGTGTCCATAACCATTTCTTGTGTCACAGTTTTCTCATCACAGCTGCTTGAAATTTAATAGATTTTTTCTATATGTATGCCGTATGTATGGATCCATTTTGGGAAAAACTAAAAAACAATTTCCTGTTAACAATGAACTTAGTTTATTTTCTTCACATCATGATTGAAAGCTGGATATCACTAGTGGGACATCACTCACAGATTTCGTGTTGGTTGAAATCTGGTGCTATGGTTTTGAATTAAAAAAAAACAGTTTTGAATACTAGAGAAAAATGAAAAATTGTTAGATTTCTTGGATTTTGCTAAGGCTTGATCTTATTGCAGAATTCATCAATGTATGAAAGTTGTTTTTATTTGGTTGTTATTTGTGATAATTAATTTGATGAATGTATGACTTATAAATTACAGAGGAACAAGAGGGAAGGTACACCTGTCAACATGCCAGGAGAGAGGCTTTATCACAGTGGTTCATGTCCACAGCTAATCACAGGATAGAAACTGAAGTCAAAGATACTAAGTATAAGGTAGATACAGTTGATAAGATGTATCATTTTAGTTATTTTTATTTAAACAGAAACTTGATGAACTCAAAATTGAGTTTTGGTTGAATTTCTTTTTTAACGTTAGCAAAATAAATGGTGAAATTCTCATTATTAAGAGATATAAATGTATTCTTACCCAAGACAAACAACGAAAGGCTTGGTTATAATAGATACAACTTGTGTCGAATCCAGTTTTCTTCGACAATAAAATATGTTTAAAGCAAATAGATATTTATTGGAAAGATTTTATCTGATACAAAAGTATTGTCTTAATACAAGTTATATGATAACACATCAACCAATTATTTCCTTTTAGGGGAGCAGTCATTTACCGAGAGTGTTGGCTTACCTGAGTGGTAGAAGGATTGCTGAAGCATGTTCAGTATCTCAGAAATCAGGTGACCACAGATTAGCTTTACTATTGTCTCAGGCAGAGGGACACCACTGTGTCCGACAATACATAGAGAATCAATTAAATGAGTGGTCAGAACTTGGGGTAAGGATATTACAGTATATTTAGATATATAAACTTTATGTGATGTGAATAATTGAAAACCTGCAATGACCCGAAGCAGATGATAACACCAACACACATGTACATTTTTTAGTAGAGATCATTGTTTCTCTCATAGCATTTGATTTTATTAATTGGATTAGATTAGCTACTGTTTGGCACATATTATTATGTAATTTGCATTTAATTATACCCCAGGCAATGAAGTTGTGAAGGATATATAGTGTTTTTGACCCGTCAGTCCATCATCAGTTTTCTGGACTTTTTTTTTTTAACGCTTGCAGATATTGACATGATTTTTAGTGCAGAAATTCACAGAAAAAACTGTTTTCCGGACTTTTTTTTTAAAAGCTTTCAAATATTGACATGTGTTTTGGTATATAAATTAACCATGATAAGTTACAGGTCAAGTTTACGTTTTGTTCCGCTCTGATGATTTTTATTGAAATTATGGGCCTTAAAATAGCAAAATTCACTGAAATAACAGTTTTCCTTACTTTTTTTCTAAACGCTTGCAGATATTGACATGATATTCGGTATATAAGTTCACCATGATAAGTTACAGGTCAAGTGCAACTTTAGTTCCGCATCGAAGATTTTTACCGAAATTACGGGCCTTGAACTTAGCTAAATTCACAGAAATAACCGATTTTTTGGTATATAAGTTCACCATGATAAGTTTCAGGTCAAGTGTACGTTTTGTTCCGCTACGATGATATTTACTTTGGATTAATTAAAACTCAAAGAAATCACAGGCATCAACATTTCCGCTAGTCCGATCACCCGAGGCGACTAAAACTGGCTGGGGACTACTGAAATTTTGGGTAGAAAAAGTATTGAAAATGACTTTTAATTGCGTCTCATTGTCATGTGAATCGTATTATTGTAGCCGTCAGACAGAAATGAACTTCTTGAACGTGTTTCTTTCACCTACGGTTAAAAAATAGAATGTTTACATTATTGATTTTTGTGTGACTGTTCTAGGAATCGTGATTGGTCGGTTTGGTTGTTTGTTATGATCAGTACGATGTTGACAGCAACGCAGTATAACATAACTTTTATGAAAAATTTTCGTGCTTTTAAGGGTTTAATGTTTTGGAAATTGAATAAATATTCTAGTCAACAAACATGTATCTTTCTAGGTCCTTGGCACTTGGAATAGCAAATACCAACAAAGACTTGGTTTATATAGCAATTTTAATACAAAAATACTAGACAATTTGTACATACAATAACAAGACTATAACTAATTGACAGTATTCTCTGTTTGACACACACATACAGTCTCACTCTGCCGTGTTGACTTATTTATGTCTTCTTGATTTTTAGGGGACTACTAAATATGTTCAGGGACTACTAAAAATTGTGTAGCTACTAGTCCTTGGACTACTGCCAAAAAAAAACAGGTGTCAATCCCTGAATCACAGTCTGGAGTTTGAAACTACCATTCTGAGTAACAGAATTAAGTTAGAAGATAAAGGTCTAAAGCCTAAAAAACACTCTTATTCCTTTTTTATCGGGTCCTTCTACATGTATTTCTCTTACGAACAAATTTACTTGAGTATCCAACATGGGGATGCAACGGGTATATGAGCACGCTCACTAAGGTTCTTCAATTTTTTGTATTTTAGGATTTTAGAAATATATTTCAACCTTAAGTGTGTTGTAAGACCATCCATTTGAGAAAATTATTAAACTGCCATCTGTTTTTATAAATACCATTGCATACATTCTATGAACAGATTTTGTATGGATTTTTAAAAAAAATGTATGACCCAAATTGAGGATGTATTTTTAGTCCTAATAAAATTTATTTAATCTTTCAGGCTGACAGGTTTATGGACATTATTAGAATGAAGATCTATGCCTTGTTATCAGGACAATTGGTTTGGAGAGCGCCTGTAGAGCCTTACGCTATGATCAACACATGTGAAACTATGGATTGGAAGAGAGCCCTAGCTTTACATTTATGGTAAGAATTGGATAGTGTAAAGAACATGAGAAATTAAAAAGAGACAGAAAAACAGCTCAGAATAAGTGTTCTGTACAGTACTGAAGTCATAGATAATAAATTAGAGTTTGAAAATTAGTAAAATACTTCCATTTGCTATATCACTAAAAATTCACAGGAAATGCTCTTATTCTGCTTAGAAACAAAACATTCTCATCTCAGGGCTTTCAGTGCTTTTGGATAAAATATATCCTTGATTATAACTGCCACTATTCTAGGTACCTGTGTCCATCCAACTCACCTATTCATCAAGCTTTACTTGAGTATGAAGCTGGGTTCAAAGGGAAATCCCCTTTTGGTATCTACTGTAACCCACCACTGCCACCATACTCAGAAGGAGTTCAGGATTGTCCAATCGAAGACGAGGATGATGAACACATGCTTAGAGATACTTGTTATCATATTCTGAAACTGTACTGTCAGAGAGGTCATCGGCTAGATAGATTGTTAAATCCAACCAGTTCAACAGAGAATCATTTAGATTATAGATTAAGGTAGGATTCATAAAAATCACAAGCTATTTTGATTTTTAATTAAAATTGAAAAAATGTGTACAAGTGTATTGCATCACAGGGAAAGGCTTTGGATAAGATTCACCAACGTATCCCATAGTTCTTAGTACTTGAACAACCATTTTTATATGTAATTGAAGGGTATGCTTTTATTAACAAATTTGCTTCTGTTTGTTGTTGAAGTAAAGGTTAGGAAGTAAAAAAATTTTAAAAAATAATTTACATGTAGCATATTGTGATGACCTTGTATTATTATTGATGATTTTTTCTTTGTAGCTGGCATCTCCATCAGATACTACAATCCTTAGAGTACACACATATATCACCATTTCACAGAGCTTATATCCACTTTAACTTTGCTGCTCAATTAGAGTCTGTTGATCTGTGGCACTGGGCTGTATTTGTTGTTCTTCATATTGAAGATAGAAATTGGTATGTATAATATTATATGAATGTCTTGTTTAAAGTAACTCAAAAGGAAGCCAACTTTTTTGAAAATTTTGCAGAGAAGAAAATTAAACACCATGAAAAAATTACATGTGAATAAATACCTTTTTATCTATACACTCAGAAACATTTTTTTTGCCTGTGAGCATTTTATTTCTACACTTAAATTAAGAAATCAAAAAATTTTAGAAGACATTTCATGTCTTAATATTTAATAATATGACTGATTTTAATATGTTTTAAATTTCCAAATGCACATCAAAAGGTTATGACCTTTTTCAGTCGCGAGTCAGCTGTCAGGGACTTATTATACAGACACATCACATTGAAGACAGATCAAGAAAAAGAAGATTTCTTACAGAAGAAGCTGAATGTTCCAGAAAAATGGGTTCATTATGCTAAGGCTTTGAGGGCAAAGCACGAGGGCAAGACACATGAAGAGGCCTGGCACTTGGTGAAAGCTGGGCATTGGAATGCTAGTCATACTGTTATACTGAAAAACATTGCTCCTGATGCTATTATCAATGGTATTGGTTAAATTTTTTTAGCTATCTCTAGAAGTTATTGGAGTTCAAAGTTTAAATATTTGATACATCATACTTTGTTACTAGGATTGCTCCCATTTATATTATATCAGTATGCAAACAATTATTCATGTAAATCTTGCTTTGAAAAAAAATGAATCTTCTTTAAAAAGTACTTATTAATACAGTGGTAGCCTTTATACCATAAACTGAGTTGAAATTTTTGCCTCAATTTTTGAGGCAACATGCTTTCAGTGATTAAGACATACATGTACATGCAATTATTTTATAAGTGTTATACCTCTGTCAATTAGTTTGTCATATGATATCTCAAATAATAACATTTATAAAATTGTAATTTGTTGGTACAGTATTTTTCATAATGGAAGAAAGCCTCTTTTCATTTTTCAGTTTTTTTCAGGCATTATTTTCCTCAGCTTTTAAAGCTGATTTTAGCTTTTTTGTCTAAGGAATATAAAATAAAAGTGTGATAGATTTTGTATGAGGAGTTTGAAAATGATGTTTTTACATGACCATCCCCCTGTTTCAGCTCTTTTCCAATTTTCAGCTTTTTTTCTCAGCTGACCAAAATCATGCTTGTCTTTTACATTTCATCCTACAGGTAATCATGAGTACCTGAAGAAATACCTTACAGATTTATCAAACCCTGCCCACAGTAGGTGCATAACTGAGTGGAACTATGGAGGCCAGGTGTTCCTCGACTATATACACCAGTGTGAAGCTGTGGATAAATTTAAACTAGCTCTCAGTGGTGAAGAGGTAAAAATAAATTATTGACCATTTTGATTCATATTTTTATGGTAATAAAATAAAATAATTTTCCGTAGAAATATAAGAACATTTAGATAAATTTTGTGCATTGTGAAATACACATTACTTTGTACAGAAGAAATACCAATTTTATAAAACTTTAAATTAATGTTTTTTGGCTAATTTGATTACAGCAAAACAGACCAAGTAGTTATGACATAGAGAGCTTAGTACACAGTGTGACAACATTATGTTCTAAAGTCAAATATTTGCAGTGTACCAATTCTAAGGAAAGGTTAGTATAATATGTTAGAATGTTATTGTAATTGAGTATAATACAGATTAATATAACGGATGGATATCTGATTTGAAGGCTTTAAGAGCAGTAGTAGTAATGTAGAATTTCAAATACGTCTCTGACCATAA
Organism: Perna viridis; assembly: GCA_037379345.1. Taxonomy (NCBI): domain Eukaryota; kingdom Metazoa; phylum Mollusca; class Bivalvia; order Mytilida; family Mytilidae; genus Perna; species Perna viridis. The sequence goes on from CM074520.1 coordinate 6,363,401, forward strand.
AATATCTGAAATGCTTCGATAATATATATATCATTTGAGAATTCTTTGTAGTAATTGAATAAAGTTTCTGTCATGTTGGTTCCAATTGCAATGTCACCCAGTCTTATGCCTATTGACCCCAGTTGACCTCGATATGATTGAAGAACTTTTCCAGAACAGAAGTGAATGTGAAAGTCATCTTTTGTTTTGTGGCCATATTTATGCTCTATAAATATGTGGGAAAAATATTAAAGAGTCAATAATGGGAAAATTCAGACACATCAAAATCAAAGTACATGACTTGAACATGAAAAGTGGAAAGAGAGATGATCTACATACACAATGTTTTAAACTAAAAAATGATAATAGAGTACATATAAAATTTGAGGATAAGGAGATCAAGACATAACATTAAATGATGGAAATTTATTTTTTATGACAGATTATGTCAGTCTGAGATGTCAAAGATGGCAGCATATCTATTGAGGACTTTGTTACAGCTACAAGGCCATTCTGCAGGCTCATCTGATTATCTCCCTTTGAGGTTGGTATTATTGGTGTAGTCAGCTACTGTTTGTAGGGCACCAATTTTCATTTTCACAAAATTACATATCCCTGAGCAAATGAATTTTGATTTCCTGTTGAAATTGATACCCATGAATGAACTTGTGTATCTCCACAATGTTTAATACTAGAATTGTTCTGACGGTAGCATGTCTGGTTGTAGGTCATTATACAAGTCTTAATAAAATTAAAATCTAACTCCCATATGGTACTGTACGATGGGGCTTACATAATGGTACTGTACGATGGGGCTTACATAATTATATGTTATTAATATTATCTTTTTGGATCAAAGTATGACTTTTAAAAGCATATATAAGTTAGGACTTGTATTTTATTTTTATATGGAATATTTTTTTACCTGTGTCACCATATGCAGATTGGGAGGATGGGCATAGGGCTTGTCAAACTTTCAAAAATAATTGTGAATGCATGCATTAAAATCTGTTTATCAAGGATTTTTTGGGTGATTCTCTGGATCAACCACTGGTCACCAATAGTGGAAGCAGGTTTAGTACACACTCGACTACATCTGTCTGTTTATATGTCATGCTTAGGGGGTACCTACTTTGTGTAATCTGTAATTTTGGTAATGTGTAATCAATGAAGATATGAACCTCATATTATGACGAAATTTGATTACTTTGTCCTCCAGTTTTGGCCATTTTAAGCAGTGTATTCTATAACAAGTACACTACTTAAGGAATTTTGTAATTTTGTAAATTATGTTGAATTTTGTAACCAACATTCAAGTTTTTTAACTTGCTTGGTGTTATATACATACTCAAGATACTTACAAGTTACATGATAATGACACAGGTCTAGACATGGGTCTTGTTTTCAATAAGATTGGAATACTTAGTTACAAAACATGAAATACACATGTATTATTATATATGTATATATGGTCCTCTATTTTCAGGATGTTGGCTCCACACATTAGTAACTTACCAATGCCTGAGGATTATCGTATACAAGAGTTACAGGCCTTGACCAGAAGCAACATGATGGAAATGACAGCATGAACTGTTTACTAGTGAACTATTGTAGATTGGTGCTCAGAATGTTATGAATCAGAAATCAGAAGGCTTTTAAATACAGAATTAATTCTTGAACATGGTCATTTCAGTCAACGATTAATGCTCAAAATCAATATTGTATGTACATGTGAAAAACAGTCTGTCAGTAATTTTGATCCGATATTGATGTTTTATTTAATGATTTTATAGCTATGTACTATTTTAATGTGAAAAATTCTTACTTTTCTGATTCAAGAGGGTAAGAAAGTGATGTACTTGTGTACATGTAAACATGTATTTATACTTGATAAAACAATTTATAAGAGCACACATTGTCACGTATCTTAAAGAAGAAAAAGGGGGAATTTTGATTTTAGGGACAAGTGTATATTTACACACAAAAATCAAGATAACATTTTCAGGGATGAAATAAATCAAAGGGCTCCAACCTTTGGGGTCTGTTGACTGAATCTTAGCACTTAATCATGCTATGGAGGTAGTTTACTATTTCCAGTAAAACATTATATTGTTTTCTGTCTGCTATTTACCATGAAGATTAACAATAAATGATTCCCATGATTTGTTATGTTTCTAAGAGATGGTCGTAGTATAGATGTGGGAGAGTAGCCAATCAATAAAACATTCTGAATTGAATAGGTTTATTAAGGTTGTTTACATTGATTTATTTTTATATGACCACTAATTTTTTCGGTCATATATTGGTATGGCACTGTTGGTGTTGTCCATGTCATCGTCCATAGACATTTGGTTTTGGTACAATAAATTGAGTATTGGTTAATTTTTATAAAATTTTTAACCAAGTTTCAAACCACAAAAGGAAGGTTGGTATTTTTTGGACTTTGTGGCCCCTACTGTTTCAAAAAAGAGGCCAAAAAGGGATAATAGGTGTTTTATTAAAACCCATGTAGAATGTTTTCCAGGTATCAGGGGTCATAGGGGCCACACCTGAAAAATCTATTTTTTGATGATTTATTATTGAATTTAAAATTTTGTGCAACATAGTGTCCAAACCATTTGCTGAGTCCATAATAAATTGTAAGTCCTTATGCTTAAGTCTCTCATAAAAACAATATTGCATCCATACTTGCCCTAACTGGTCAGGGTTGCTTGTGAAAATACATTGGGTTTACATATAGCATCTTGTACCTTTAAACCACAGGCAAATCTTTTTGACATCTACCCTCACCATACCTTTCATTCGAGCTGTAGACCATGTAATTTATGTTGATTATGTTTTATGAAAGAAACCTTTCAAAATTGAAATAAAAGGTCTCTGACATATACATAGGAAACAGACTTACAGTTAATCTGTCAACTAAATAATAAACACTAACACTGCTATTTTAATATGTTATTCCATAATCAGCTATAGACAACAAAGTAATCAATTTCTATCACCTCACTGTGACCATACATGCATACAAAATAAAAATTGTTGACAAAAATAAAACAAAGAAATGCTTCTTAACACAATAATAATTATTGCAACCTAAAACAGAACTACTGAGCTCAGCTCTAGCACTAGTAAACATTACAACATCCTGTCCTATTTATTAATCTTGTCTGTAGCCTAGTATTGAGTGGCTATACATTAATATATAGATTCAGCCCATTTCAATTGCAATTTCAGTTTTGGAGTTCGCATGTGTATGCATACATCAGTTGTAGCAGTATACCTATAAAATTCAAAATTCTAGCTTGAATACAATAGCTTGGCAAAATCAACCAGTATACAGGTATCACTAGCCATTGAGTTATTTATCAATGATGTACTGTAAAATGGTAAAGAAGCACTAAAGAATTCCCCAAAAATGCAGTGCTTTCATGGAATCGAAGTATAACTGTTAAGAAGTAATGCTCAAAGAGATGTTAAGACTACTAATCATATATTTTTCTTGTAATATATTCAGCACATTTCCTATACTATAATCATCATACAATAGTCTGTCTATACCATGTGTACCATGGCCACAAGACATTAGCATGAAAGACTTACTCCATGATTGGTAAATATATTAACAGGTTAGTGTTTGCTTCCTCTAATGACAACAAATTGAGCCATATTATAAAGTGGGAAAAACTTGAATTTCTACTGTTAACATTCAGCATTTTCAGGAGTTAAATACAAATGAAATTCAATTATCTCATCTTGCTCATACCATATGCAAAAATTAAAAAAATTAGACTGCTACAAATTAATACCTTCATTCTGCTGGGGGGGGGGGTGAAACAAGAGGCTCCTAGGATCCTGAATCGCTCACTTTGTTCATTTTTTGCCTTTCGTGGGCAATAACTCTTAACAAGGAGTTGTCTAACAACTTTGATCCCTTCAAGACTTTCAGTACCAAATTTAGTTCTGATTGGTCAAGTAATGTCACAGGAGAAAATGTTTGAAAAAAATAACATTGAAAATAGCAAAAATACATTGAAAAAGGGCAGGTGAGCTTAAAAAAAAAACATCTTGTACTTCCAAGAAAAACACACTTTTCATAACAAGAGTCATGAAATATACAAACTTTATATTTGTTCAATGGCAACTAAACATAAAATGCTTTTGTTGGATCTAAAGACATAATAAAAGTTAGATATTTATATTCATTAGTAAAACCTGTATTGGATATTTCAAAAAATTACAAAACATAAAACTTTTCCAACATCTACATGTACTGCATTGAATTTGACATAGGCAAATTATCAAAATTGTTCAATGGAAAAAAGCGTTTACTCACTGAAAGGAAAGTAAATTAACAGGCTATTTTTGCATCTTGAAGATATATCTCCCAGATGACTCTGGTTTCATGAGAACTATTACTTACATGTACGCTAATCATTATAACAAAATGCACAGCATAGTAATCTCAGTTTGGTTAAAATAAAAATTAACCATCTCAAAGTAAATGTAAAACATCACATTAGGGAAACCCTCTTTAAATAATGGGATTGTTAAAGTTATCATAACTGGCAAAAAAAAAATGTTTCAAGCTCATGTAAAAGAAAGAATGTAACATACAATTATTACAACTTATATTAAAGCGTTTACACCTCCATGATATGAATAAGATGAGATCATATGAGAGGTAATCTATATAATGAACGAGACATTAAGAATCTAAAGTACCCGAGAGTGCAATACAGAGAAATCTAAAAAATTCAAGGGTCAGACTCAAAGTCAAAAACAAGTCTCTAACAAGCTAAACAAGATACAACTATATTCTTGTCCCCTTCAAACGAGAAGTTGAAATATTTCACTTGGGACAATGGTGAATTTCAATGGTCTAGGAATAGGTCCTTATATGTTTGAAATATTTACATACTCCAAAGTTTTTTAAACCCTTACACAATTTTGTTCATACATTTTCACTTAACTCAGTGATAAGGAATAAATTTTGAAAATTTCTGGTTATTAACAAAAACCTAATAAGCCTTTCTTTCTATTCTTTCAAGATTTTAATGTAATATTTCAAGCTGATATTTGATATAAGAGTGGAAGTAATACTGTTCATGGGGTACCAATTTATATGTTTTTCGTCGTGGGTAGGAAAACCCATGAAATTTGGTTCCCAATGAAAAGGAGATTTCCATTGATATATACGGAAAATCTGAAACCCATAAATACAAAAAATCAACAAACTTGTGTTTCTTCCCTTACCCATAAAAATTGGTATCCACGAATTAAAGTACTTTTCAACTCCATGAAATATGTCATGGACTTATATTAAATTTCAGCACATCGTATACCATAACAGGGTAAAACAAACATGTGTATTCTGGTCATATTTGTCCTGAGTTAATCTGTGGTATATTTGTATATGAAGTAGATTTTCTTCTATGACACTAGAAAAATAATACTATTTGAGATCAGATGATGCAATTTCTCAAAATGCTGGAAATTTGAAAGTCCAATGTACTTAAAAAACTAAAGTATCAACAATGTCTTTATAAAAGAAGTTTTCTCAAACTTTATTTGGAAGACTTAACTTTTCCTTTACTTAACTGAATATGTGAAACAAAGATATTCAATCGTATACATGTACATAAAAACAAACAATACCACTATCTAAAGTACATGTAATTTTCCTAACTTACAAACATGACCTTTGAAATGTAAAATGAAACATGTGCAAACAGGTTGGAAAACAGAGACAGTTTTTCAAAACAGTTGGTTCATTATATTAATATGGTTTATTAAAGGTTCAGGCTGGTTCCACTGGAACTATTTAGTGAGTAATCAATAAATCAATTAACAATATGTTAAAATTCATATTCATCCATACATACACGTATTTACTCCCAATTTAATTTATTCATACTAATCATTCAAGTGTACACACTGGAAAGGTAAGGATAAATATCCTATAAAACAGACAGACAGACATGAATAATGATGAACATTACTAAATCTCTTGTTTAAAACAAGGTTACAATCTCAAAGTAAAACAAAAATTTTGGCAACTGTATCACAACTACAAAGCTAAAATAACACTACTCTGGAGTATGAGTTAGTGGAGAACTTTTACTCCTGGTGGCAGGATAAAGTGTCCTTGGTCCAAGACGCAGGTTCTTAGGTTGATGTATAGGAGATGATTGTAAACTTGGAGACAAGGGAGGTAATAATATATCAAGTTTCTGAAACTGTTCCTCAGGAATCAATTGTCTCAGTTTCATAATAGCATTTAACAAAGCCTTTCGTTCTATTTCCAATGTTTTTATGTGAGATTTTAGTTTAGTTTCACTTGTCTGAAGGTTATGTATAGTTATATCTAGACTGTGTTGGTGACTGTTCATATTTTGAAGTTTCTCTAAAAGTTCGTTGTTTTGTTGTTTTAATCGTTGATTCGATTCCTCAACTTTTTTAAGTTTGTCTGTTTCACCAGCAGCTGGAGAGTATATCATTTCCTCTCGCAGAACATGGTATTCAACTTCATATGCTTGTAGTTGTTTGGAAATATCTAATTCAAATACCTGTAATACAGATTCAACAAATTTCTAAATGAAGGAACATTGAACTACATGAAATTTGGAAATAAAATAATTACTTTTTTTTTTAAATCAAAAGGGAGCTCACAACAGAAAAAAAAAAACAATCAACAATGTTTCAAGAAAATGGGTGAATTTGATTTATTGAGGGAACAATTGATTGACAATAGTATAACATAATAAATCCTGTCCAGAAAGATTGATTGATTGACTGTTGCTGCCCAAGCAGCAATATTTCAGCTATATCTGGGCGATGAACATGAAATGAACATGAATGATGATGAAATGAAAAATGAAATGGGACACAAGGATTATAGGGTCAACGAATTTTAAATGGGTAGGCAATTTAATCTCCTGTGGTGGAGCACAAAGGTTCCTACTCCGACATAATACCACAGCAGGGTTCTTTAATGTGCAGAGAACAGGGCATCTTTCCCAACACATTGTCTAGAAAGACAGCCATATTAAAAGATTTGTTTTGAAATAAACCTCATCTAGCAAATTTCCAATTGATTTGAAGACCATATTCAATTGATTACTGTGAAAATACTATTGGGGTACCAATTTTCGTGGGTGAGCCAGACAAAAGATTCCCAACAAAAAGGAGATTCTCATTGATGTTTATACTGAAATCTTCAAAACCATGAATTCAAGAATCCACAAAATTCTGAATCTTCCCTAATCCAGGAAAATTGGTATCCACGAATTAAAGTACTTTCACAGTATTAACATATTTTTCCTCTACACTACCAAACAGGATCTTTTAACATTAGAACGCATTTTGTTCTTTTCTTTTTGCGGTATTCAAGTCCTCAGATTTAATCCATTTACTAAGACCCTTCATATTTGTTCACTGACCTGATTAATTATTCTTTCCATTTGAATAATCCCTAACTCTGGTAAGGTCGTCTTGATAAATTCTACTATAGATTCAAAGGAATTGCACTGTAAAATTAATTCTTTATGGTTGCCTAGCAACAAAAGTCCTACTTTGAGTATCACATCTGCACCCTGTGTTAGAATGAGATCTGGAAAAGAAAATTAATACAAATTATTCATTTAATTCTAAAAAAAAAACTTAAAGGAACAAATACAACCACAACACACGTGTAATGGGTAAATTAATTGCCATATCACTGCACAACTTGTCAAAACAGATATTTCTGATAATAAGCACATCTTCATATAGTGATATAACATTATAAGACGTTTCCTGTGAATCGAATTAATAATACAGGAGGAAATGCAGAGAAGGTCATATTGCCATTTGTTGCATGGACTTTCATTCCTTTTTGCCTATTGAGTTTTTGCCGATCAGTTGGGTAATTCTTTTATTACCCTTTATCACACGAACAGACAAAGCTACATGTTTATTAAAGGTAGATATAGAAAAATCAGTTTTCAAAGCAAAATATAAAGTAACTTACCAAAAACCCTAGCAACAAATCCAAGAGGATATTGGGAAGCAAACAATGTAAGGAACCATGGAGTGGAGTATAGGTTTGGAGCTATCTCATGTTCCTCAAAATGGTCATGTAGTTCCCTATAATTGTCATGGATCAGTCTCATCAGCTGGTATAACTGGATCTACAAGTATCAATAATACTCCATGCATTATTCTGATATCTGCTACTATTTGTATTAGTTCATTTAGAAGATTCTACTGACACTGACACTGTCTTATGTGGAAGACTTTAAGAGCAAATTTTTTTAAGTAAAAATTCAACAATGTTTTGGGGGGATTTTTCACTGAAAATATAGTAATTTCAATCAAAAACCATCTACAAACCTTAATTTTTTATGTGGGAAATGCTAAATTTTCCCTTGATTTTCTGGGAATCTCCCAGTAATAGCATCATACTTGGATGAAACTGTTTTCCCAGACCTACCTACCTGTAATGGCATCATACTTGGATGAAACTGTTTTCTCAGACCTACCTACCTGTAATGGCATCATGCTTGGATGAAACTGTTTTCTCAGACCTACCTACCTGTAATGGCATCATGCTTGGATGAAACTGTTTTCTCAGACCAAGGTTGAACATCATGTGCCTCAGAGTTTCAAAGGCTGACACCTCATCCATCTGATGAAAACAATGAGATAACATTAACAGTTGGTCACAATACAATTAAAATTGAACAAATCGTCATTTACATTCAACAAAAATAAAGATTAAATGCACAATTCACAATGCCTCCAAACTGAAATTAGGAATGCAATTAAATTCATTAATTGTTCAAGTGATTAAAGTTATTGGGAAATGTTAGCTAAATGCCTTTTCATGCTCAATTTAACTTCCATTTTTTCAAACCTGAATAACTTCCCTAAGCAAACCCTGACTTACTGGTCAAGTTCAATAAATTACTATTATGATTATAAGTACTTAAAAATCATACTGTGACTTTCAATTTGAGAACAAGCAAGTTGGAGATTTTTTATTTTAGTCAGTAAGGAAATGTCTTCAATTAAATCTCAGTATTTGATCATCAACAAGGAACATGGATTTAATTCAATGTCAATAAAATAATAAAACACCAAAATTTACTTACATGCATAAGAAGAATGCCTGCAATAAAACTAAGTCCCTGACAGTAGCCCACTTCTCTGTCTAGAAGACTATAGGCCTTAAGTAGATTGTAAAGGGCCAACTGGCCTGGTCCAAGTTGTGTGGAAAAATATTTGTGCTCTGGGAATGTTCTGCCTGTAATGTAAGGAAATAATACCTTCAGGAACTTCAAGATTAATACGAAAGCAACATCACTAAATTTGAAGTAATAAATCTCAAATTCAAATTTTGTTTTATAATGGAGTACCACTTAATGTAAATTTACAAATTTTATTTGTATCAAACCACTTCATGGCACACTTTCATACAGACAATACATTTTCAAGTTTCCAAATGAATTTCCTCATCTTTTTTTAAAAGATCACTAAAGCATTCATACCTGTGGAAACCCAACCCTTACTAAATTTACAATATATAATAATTAGACATCATCTGCGATCCCTCTTATGCCAGTTTTATTTCATTTGGAATGTGGATAAACTAAACATTTGACTTAACTGAATAAATACGTCATTTCTAAAAAAAGGTTTGGGTAAGACAGGTTTCATTGTATTAGAAAAAATAAGGTGACAAGGATATAATTTACTTTATAAACATTGAACAGCATATTTATTCAATCAAATTTATCTAAAAAGTCATCAACATGACTTTAAAGAAGAATGCACAATCAGTGTTCATAAATTTTGATATATTTAATTTACAAATAAATGAATAATTACCTAAGTCAATAAGTATATTGTGTTGATATTCTGTGAGATCCTTTAACAGGTCGTTATATTCTCGGGACGGAGACATGTTATTTTTAGCTGGATAGTGTAACTGGTGTTGTTCTACCATCAGCCACCATATATCACCTCGTAAATGTTTAGGTAAACCTGAAAATAAGTGATAGGCTAAATTCAGGAAAGTAGAAAATGGCTGTTATTCAAGGGATATTTAAATACAAAAACTGATGAGAATATAGTTACATAAGCTGTATAGAATCTTACTGAATGTTTCCTATATAAGTTAAAATATCTATACTACTAAATAATCAGAGTTTAATTTGGGTTTCAATCTCATAAATTCACATATTACTGATAATATTGTGAGGTTGCAACTGAAGTGTAAGAACATAATGGATGATCTTCTTCTTTGAGGTTTTGAAAAAAAAACCAGTTCTAATTTTATACAATTGGCAACAATGTAGTCATTTCAATTTTTTTATTATTTAACAAGGCCCCACAACATCACTTACAAATGGCATTATCTCATGAATATATGTGTCAAGTTTTAAATTCCATACCTTTTTTAACACATTCTAACACAATCTGAGGACTAAACCTGGTATCTCTATCCTCTTCTGTTAACATCTCTTCCCATTGTAACGTGACTTCCTTTAGACATGGAGTTATCTCCTCATAATCTAACTCCGGTTTTGGTTGAGATTCATGCTGACGAGCTGGAAAGGTAAATAAGATTTGTAACTATTGTAATCCTCTAAATATCCATCTGCTTTTGATTTTAATGAAATTATGTCATCCTTAATTCTGTAGCCATTAAATGCTTATCAAGCATTCACTACCATTTATATGGTTAAATGAGTGAAAGTCATCAGATCTGGAGAAGAAAAAAATCTTCCTGAAGAGGAAATAAGCTGCAGTTTAATTGAGGTTATGAGTTGTGGACAACCAAGGCAAGTAGCAAATATTAGCAAAAGTTGATAAAGGTAAATTTAGATAATGTTTTTTCTATTGCTTAGCATTAAATTGTCTTTTCATAACTATAATTTGTTAGTGAGTTCAATTTCATGTTATATAAATTCGAAAATAAATTATGTGCAAAGTCTATTAGACATTTACAGACTCAGGATTAATTTGAGAAAAGTTTGGATAACTCCAGAGGTATTACTGTGCATAAAGGTTTAGAAATGCAATTAATGTAGAGACTTGTATGAAATAGCACTTCACTGCAGGGGTGACAGAAAAAGGGAGAGGGGTTATCACTAACCTATTGAACCATCATCTAAGTACAGATAAACTGAAATCAATGGAAAGAATGTCACATGGTATATTTTCAAGGTAAAATGTCATGATCACTTTCAAAAGTAATTCATCACGAAGACCACACCAAACCATTCCATTATTCCTTAGACATGATCAAAAGAATAATGAGTAAGCTGGTAATATTTAAATTCTTTTAATTTCAATAAGCAAATAAGGATGTGAAACATAGCAAATGCATTACATGCACTGTAATAATTTTGAAATAATATTTCATAATAGGGAGACCTTTGTAAATATCTAACTTTGAAAAGTCAACTACTTTTAGGAAAACAGGAACTGGAGTGGAAAAATAGAAAAGATTTCAAGAGCCTGAATCCCTCATCTGGGTTTTATTTGTTTGTATGAACCATCTGTAATTAAAACAAAATTCTACCTGAGAATTAAAGCAGTGAAAGAACAGTAACTCCCAAAAGCCATGTCACTACAATCTTAAGAAAAAAATGTAGCTCTTACGATAAAACATACTTTATTTGCTCAAATGCAAAATATATTTGAAACAAGTTGAACTAACTCACAAGGATATCTTCTAGAAATCTGCAGAATTTACCAGTTTACATTTTGATCCAGTATACCAGCAATCACTTTTTGAGTTTATTAACCTTAGAAAGTGTGTGAATTAATTGTATTGCTATCTGTGAAACCAAAAAGCAAAAAATCATCAATTTTGACAATAAAAGGCTTCCAGGGGCCTGAATTGCTCACCCAATTACATTTTTGCCTTTCAAGGACAAAAACTCCAACAAGGAGTTGTCCTACAATTTTCAGTCAATAAAGACTTTGATAGGACTTATCATAAGGATAGTTTCATCAATTAAAAGCTTCTTTCTATCAATTAAAGTTTTCAAGATATTGGCTGAAAACTGCTAAAAACATCATTTTTCGTCTTTCAAGGGCAAAACCTCTAATAATGAGTTGACCAACAACTTTGGTCCCAGCAGACTTTTGTGGGCCTTATAATGAAGACCATTTCCATAATTGAAAGGATTTGGCTAAACCTAACGGTTTTGGAGATGTATGAGAAAAACTTCTGACTGTCCCCTTTGTTCTATTTTTAGTAACAGCAGCAATGTTGAAATTTCGACAGATCAAAATTCACACATCATCTCTATCATCACCCTAAAGAATATTTAAAGTTTGGTCCTTATTGGTTAGGTAGTGTCAGAGGAGAAGATTTTGAAAGAAATAACATTAAAAATAGCAAAAAAAACATCGAAAAAGGGCAATAACTCCAACATGGCTTAGGTCTCACTAGCCACTTCCGGGTCAAATGGCCCCCCTATGTAGTACCAAAAACACACTGAACCTAGACATATGCATTGTTAGTGCATTATTTGTGTGTATTATAATTAAAAGTAGTCAAAATGAAGCTGAGAATGTGTACTTTAAAATCATATATGTAATTAACTACAAAAGTGTATGAATATTGTTTACATGTGTGAGTAATTTGCTTCCATGCTATCAGTTAGCAGAACAGGTAAAAATGTGGATTTTCAGTATTATTTATTCAAGTAAATTTTGTGAAGAATTTCTACTATCATCGTACCATTAGCATAATGATTTTGGAAGTCTTATTTTCCATGCTTCGCAACGGTATGCAACTTTAAGATGTCATTTGTCCTGGGAATTCACAGTGAGACTTTGAAAATTACTTTTTTAACATGTAAAATAATGGAAACGTTAGAAGTGGTTAGTGAGACCTTAATTGATTTAAACGAAAATTGGACCACATATAGATCTTATCATGCTGAAAACTTTTAACTATCTCAGAATTTGGCTAAACCTAACAGTTTGGAGATATATGTGAAAAACTACTGTCTGACCCCTATGTTCTATTTTTAGTAATGGCTGCCATATTTCTCAACGAATCAAAAATCCCCACTTCAGTTCCATGCAGGATACCCTAAGGAACATTCAGACCAAGTTTGGTTCCTAATTCCATTTGGTCAAGTAGTGTCAGAGGAGAAGAGTTTTGAAAAACTGTTCGGCCAGGTTAGCTAAAAAAGTGTATAAACTAAAATTTTGATAAATTTTAGAAAACAAGAGGCTCCCAAGAGCCTGAAATGCTCACCTGGTTAAATTTTGTCTTTCAATGGCAATAAATTTAACAAGAAGTTGTCTAACAATTTTGACTCAAGAAGACTTTGGTAGGACTTATCATAAGACTTATCATAAGGACCATTACATGGCTTAACAGATTAAATGAAAATTTGACCACAGATTGATCTCATCATGCTGAACACTTTTACCCTAAGTCAGAATTTGGCTAAACCTAATGGTTTTGGAGATAAATGCAAAAAACTACATTATGACCCCTTTTGTTCTATTTTTAGTAATGACTGCCATGTTTTTTGATGGATGAAATCTAAACAAAAAATTTATATTTTGTACAAGATATACCAAGAAACATTCATACAAAGTTTACTTCCAATTGGTCAAGTAGGGTCAGAGGAGACGATTTTTGAAAGAATTAACCTTAAAAATAGCAACAACAAAAAAGCATCAAAAAAGGGAAATAACTCCTAAATGGCTTGACAGATAAAAATGAAAATTTGACCACAGATAGATCTCATCATGCTGAACACTTTTACCTAGCCAAGAATATGGCTAAACCTAACAGTTTTGGAGATATATGTAAAAAAACTACAGTCTGACCCCTATCTTTTAATTTTAGTAATGGTGGCCGTGTATTTTGACAGATCAAAAATCTAAAAACTACTTTTGTGCAAAGTTCCATATAATTCTGCTCAGCAGTTTCAGAGAAGATTTTTTAAAAATTGTTAACAGACAACGACAATGACGACCGACGGACGATGACAACAAACCCCAAGTGATGGCAACAGCTCACATGGCCCTTGACCAGGTGAGCTAAAAAGTGTGATAAACTTCAATTTTTTTCCAGACTGACTGACGGACGAAAGGACAGAGTGCCAATTTAAAGTCCACTTCCGCTAAAGCCAGTAGAGGACTAAAATTGCGACCAAAATATGTGGAATAGCATAAATTTTTCTAGGCCAAAAACCATGCAAAGTGATTGTTTAATTGTTTGTCCTTACCTGGGAATATGACAGTAGATCTCACCCCATGGAGAATAAAGAGTCCTACGTCAGATTGTAAATAGATAATCGTGAAGTACAGAGTATTTGTGAGTTATTTCATTAATAGTCTACATCTAAACAATGCAGAATGACTCGTAAGCAATACATGAGTGTATCAAAAATATATTCAAATCAAATTTAATTGTTAATTGTACCAGTATTTATTTTGACACAGTTTGTTGTTAGAATTATAAGTTGGTACAATTAATAATATTTGACCATAAATTCTTATCAGTTTAAGAAAATAAGATTATTTAGTAAAAGTTAGTGCAAAGAAAGTATAATCTAAGTATTAAGAAATATTGAACCCAAAATACCACCGTGAAAAAGATAAAAATTGAGATCCTATACCAAATGAAGATACTGTCAATTAAGGAAGATATTAAAACAATGCGATTCAATTCATTAATTTTCATAATTCTGAGAATACTTGCATAATATTGAATCACTTCCTTAAGTGTTTTCCAGAATTTATTATATGTATATTTTTCTTAAATTGACAGTAATCTACATAAAAATATGCAGAACTATGGAAACAAAATTCATACCATTTGTACATCCACCTAGTAACATTGTAGATATTATAAATATTAAGTCATTTTAAGTGGTTTAATATATCTATAGTCTATAGGAAAACTGACACATGAGGAAATATATGAAGCACTTTTAAAGGCTATGGCAAGAATTCATCTGGTTCTAAAGCTCTTCAAAATATCATGTTAAAGATCATTGAAAATTCAAAAAAATATGTGCAATGGCCAATTAAAAAAATATTCTGCACTGTCAGTCATCTCCACATGACAATACTTGGAATAATGAAGTGTGGCCAGGACTTTGA
Organism: Perna viridis; assembly: GCA_037379345.1. Classification (NCBI taxonomy): domain Eukaryota; kingdom Metazoa; phylum Mollusca; class Bivalvia; order Mytilida; family Mytilidae; genus Perna; species Perna viridis. Next base: position 6,378,506 of record CM074520.1, read on the forward strand.
CATAGAAACTCTGGAAAATAGAAAATAAAATTTGAGAGATTTTGGGACTGAAAAAAATCATTTGAACTTTGCCTCAATGCATCATGATAATCAAAAGAGGAACACCACCAAATTCATTGCCAGATAATTGCCATATCTTGTTGGAAGAAATATCAATTTCCTTAGTTTTTTCCAATTTTACATTCATGGTTTCAGATGTACTTTTAAGAGTGAAAGGTCCAGGACTCAAGCAAGGTGCCCATCTGGAAAAGCTTAAGTCCATATTAAAGTGTCATTAACAAGGGCTGAATATCTAGAACTCATGTGAATGATATTTTAAAGGTAAAAATTGAGGGTCCTCAACCTCAAACCACCACTAATTTGAACCCCTCTACATCAATATAACATTTATTGCAATGCATAGAATTACCTACCTACCTTTTGTTAGCCCAGAACCACATTAGTAGGATAAGCCCCAACCATATCTCATCAACTCATTAATTCATGCACACCAAAAAACCTAATCATATTTATAGAATTTACATGATAAATAATATGAATTGAGAAAATACCTTTTAAATCCTGCTTCTCTTTTTCCATCCTTATAAGTAGCATGGTTTGTAGGATAGATTTCTTCCACAGGGCCCGAATCTCTTCTGATGTCCTCCTGGTTTTAGGTTCTTCCTTTTCTTCAGGAGATTCTACCATGAAAACAAAACATTGTTCTTGAGAGATCATGAATTTAACACAGTAACACAAATGTGGAGATAACTTCACATATTTTAAAACAGGGAAATATTGATTGCCTTAATTATATAATATAAGTTTCCTATTTTCTAGGTGCTTTATTTCAAATGCCATTTCCTCATTTACATACTTACCTACATATCATTATTAGCAGTAAAACAAAATATCTTTAACTCATTTACATTAAATTTAGGTCTTTTATTTTTAACTTTATATAAATTGAAGTAAGTCTTTTTATAATGACAAATTTAACACCTATTTTCGTTTTGTTTTACCTATGCAATACACTACTAATTCAAATCATTCATGACAATTCATTAGAGTCAAGACTCTACTACTACTTTTATCACTTAACCACCTGTATGTTGTCCATACCTTTCACTCGTGTTGGGGTTCTAGAGGGGGTAACTACTCTGTTGAAGATTGCTTGTCGCCACGACCCTCTTCTTGTAGGAGTGTAGTTCACTGAAGATTCATCAAGTATATCATCAGGTATAGGTGTTGTTTTTTTATTGCTGGAGTTATTGCCAATTAAAAGGAACCTATCAAAGAAAGATTGTTGTTCTAAGTTTTAACTTCAGTTTTCTTATTTAACAGGGCATGCAAATTCCAATTTTGTGTTTCCCGGAGAAAGTGAAATTTTCAACTGGACAATTCTTATGTGATCAGTCCTTCCCGTCAGGAAAGCTCTATTTTTAAGGATAAATTGTATGCTTCTCAATGAAGTTTTTTGGGTTGTACCTTCATATTGATTAGTTGTAACCACATGATAAATACATTTCAGCAATTCATATCAGTTCCTAAGTGTTGTAAATTTATCAAAGGTGGCCGGCGTACCCCAACCCTCATAGCAAGATCAGCCTGCACACAGGGATAGAATTTATACAGAAATATGTAATGCATTTAAAACTGAGATACATCAGGTTTTAGCAAACAAATATTTTTTTTCTAATGAATCAATAAAATTTGAATATTTATAGAATCTTACAGAATGGCTTATTGTAATTTTGACTTTTGAAGAAAATTTAAATATGGACCTTCTCAAATTTCCTTATCATTTAACTGATATAAAAAATCAAAGTACTCATGTACTGCATCAATTTATACCGATCCTTTGAATGTTTAAGCCTCAGACAATCGTTGAATTTCAAAAATAGGGTATAAAAGAAAAGTTCGGGGAACGATTTCAAACGTATCTTAACACAAGTTTATTGTTGTAAATGGTTACTATCATATTGAATACTTAGTTTTATTATTAAATTAATCATTCTGATTACGAAGGACATTAAAAAAAAAAACGCACACACCAAAATTCACGATCCATCATTGCAGTGCACCAGTTTGCGTTATATTCAGGTTTGATGTCAGTTTACATGAAACACCTTGATAAATAAACACGAACTCTTTGACATAGTGCATGTTGTAATTGAAATACAAAGCATAATACCACCATTTCATGTCCCCATTACTTTCTATGTTAAATTCAGCTATTTATAAGGCTCATAGCAAATTTTACATGAGTACAGATGGTGCTGGAAGGTTTCATTATGATGGGCACCCTTTATTTTCACTATCATAAAAATATCAACATACCTTTCAGAATTATTTTACCATACACTTAGAAAAGATCTGAAGTTTTAAGACTACTTCTGATTCATTCAGCTGTCAGATGATACTAAGTTTTTATATCTCTACTTAACTATGAGAAAAATGAGATGTAATCTTAGGACTACTTCATGTCATTTCGAACTTCTTTCTTATATGTGCAGAATGGTTCCTGAAACAAGGGTATTATACCTCTAACTACTAGTTGGCCTTTCCCAGTCAGTAAATTTTCAAGTCGAAATTCATTTTATCGACCTCCAGGTTGAATCTGTCTGTCAAAGTGTAATCAAGGGAACCAAGATTCTAGCAGAAAATAAAAGAATGCCATCCAGGGACAAATATCAGAAATGGAAAACAAGACACACCAAAATGATACATACAAAGCAAAAAAAGTAAATGAGCAACTAGGACTCCACTAAAAGCAGGGAGTATGGACCAGATGAACCGGTAGGGTAAGCGTCCTCTGCTTTTCCAGAGACAACCACCGAGTTGCTCATAAAAAGTCAAGTCCAAGGTAGACATAAGAGGATGGAAAACTATGACACGTTGGTTGAACAAATCTGTTTTCATCATGCAGATCATTCATCATTGAAATAAACATGTCCTAATGTACATGTCCCTCTCAACTAGCTAAATTTCTCAGTTGCTATGCTTTATAGCCCTAGTGCTACAAGTTATCGCATAGACACCTATGTGTCATGTAAAAGCGCTTAGTTTCTCGGCACCTACTTCCAGAGACACATACATTAGAATGATTATTTCAAAAAGCAATATCACTAGACCACAGACTGACATAATTTCTGAAAAATGCATTTTTGAAATTCCTATGCCATCGTCTAAGCAAAGTTTTATATTTAATTGTCATCTCCGGGCTTCTGATGTCACGAGGCGGTAACCGTAATAAAAATATACAATACAATGAGTGATACATCAGGATGGTTTCGGGGGTTATACGACCCTTTTGTAAAAAGATTGGCAAAAACGAGCGACACATAATAGCCTGGAACAGGACGTGTATTCCCTGCCTGGAACCTCTTTAATTATACAAGTTTCTTGATCGGAACCACTGCCACATTTTTGTGTATGGATCCGCCAAGGCTTGCATGAAATATCTGAAGATAGCTCTTCCAATTGGTACTCAGCATACCTCTTTATATTTCATTTCTATGAACAATGACTATTTATAATCTCGCAGGGTTTTCATTTCTAGTTAAACATCAAAAGGTTATGCGTCAACAAAGATTTATATATTTAACACCTTGGCATCTTTAACCAAGAATAATGCATTTATAAGCAATTTGAATATGTCTACAGTGAACGATTGGTTTATTTGGTTAAACAGGTACTGATAAGAGGTTAGATGTCAACTACTTTCAATTGAATCATTGTCAATTCAAACCAAATTAATCAGCATATTTAGTTCGCAGTAAAAGTTGTTTATTGGGTTTGTTTATTGGTGTAAATAGCGTAAATAGCATCAAATTAATTATGATGTATTAGAAATACCTATAAAGTGGACCCAACTATCTGCATTTGAACCTTAAGACAATGGAACAATTTTCCTGCAGTAGTGCAAGATAATTGCAGATGCTAACAGGCTTTACAAATCTAAAGGCTCTGGCGACTGCTATATCAATTCTGATCTTCCAGCTAAATTGATAAAAATCTGGGGCCCAGTTGTTCAACTGGATAAATGTAGTACATAGTATACAAATAATTCACTGGTAAAATATTTAACAAGTGGTTTAAAGTTTGAAAAACTGGGCAAAAAAGTATTTTTCCAACATATTTTCCTAATATGCAGATACATGTATTAACACAAAATCTGTATTAAAAAGAAATCAATACATTGTACAATAACAATTATGTTCATATATCAATTCAACGTCCTTAATCAGTATTAATTATGATTAAAAAATTAATTTTACCTACAATGTTTGACTGACTGAGCACATGAAGTACCAGCATACATCTACATTTATTTTAACAATGTCCACAAAATTGAACACTTATTACACATTTAACTCTTTTCAAGTTTTGTGGTATAAAATGTTTCCTGTTGATGTAATTCCTTTAGGTGAGAAAATATTGTAGTATAATGACTTGTACAAAACATGTCATTGAAACTGTACTAACGTATACAAACTTTTCAGGAAAAAATATAATGTCTATTTACGTTATCCGATCAAAAGATCACTTACAAGGGGGAATATGATACTTAAAGATACCTAATTGTGAATACATGTATAAAAATTATTTGTCTGTTATGGGAATTTAATTACAGTTTTCTATCATTATAATTCATCTTAATCTGATTCTCTTATATTAACAGAAATAGAGGATGAAACTATATGTCTGTACGTGCATTCTTGCAACCTTTTTAGGGTCATTTATTTGAGGTGAGGCTTAATTTCACTGCATTAAAAAGACTCACTTCACACTAAAGAAAACTACAGATAATGTCAAGTTCAAAGTGTCGAAGTTGAAGGCAACTCCAAAAAATACCCTTATATACATGTACCAAAATGTACTGTGAAAATATATTTGTTTGTGGGGTATCGATTTTCATGGGTTTTGTAAACCACAAAATATAGTTCCCAATGAAAAGGAAATTTCTCATTCGTTTGTATGATAAAGTTGACAAATCCACTAATTCAACAATCTTTGAACTGATGATTTTTTCCTAAACTACAAAAATCGGTACCCACAAATAAAAGTACTATCTCAGTATTACAATGGGAATAAACATATGCCAAACTTGATCATTTTTTTTTTTAAAGAAACCACAAAGAAGATAGGTAGAGTAGTCCCTCCCTTATGTGGCCACCCAAACTGCAATCCAAAACTGGCCACATAAGAGAGGTGGCCTCTCTTGAGAGGTTAGGCCAATTTCAGTATTTCATTGTATATGTTTTTTTGCTTCTGTTCGGGTACATTATCATATATAGTTTTATTTCATATTTGTTATGATTTTTTTCAAGTGAAATGACAATCAACTACTGAATATTTTTTTGTTTATTTGTCATATTTTTCAAACTAAACTGAAAGTTATTGTCTACTTTGGACATTTGTTTTGTAGACTTTTGAACTTTCAAACCCACAGTTTTACCAACCTGCGCTTATGTAGTAAAATCATTTGATTACATTCATTTGTAATTTGAGAGTAATCTTTGGAAAATGAAAGCTGTCTATTGTGATCTATTGACAAAAATAATTGATCTGTGCCACTATCAATTTTACAAAGGAATACGACTATGTTATATAAAATCTATGCTAACTGGAATAGACAACTTTAAAACCAAATATATCAACCAACTATGAAAGACATGTCATGGCATTCTTTACTGTTAAAACATTCATCAGATCGAGCATTCAAGAGCTATGGGTCCTTTATTATGCAAATTTACACCCACTTACAGTATGTCAAAACTCATTCGCACCTGGTGCTTACAAAAATCAATTAAAGGTGTGACCTAAATGGCTAATTGCAAACAGATTAAAAAGGTAACAATTTTTGTTTGTAATTTGAAAAACCTGGTCATGTTTTTATTATTAATTATCAGTCATAATCATGACCAATCCATCAGACTAACTTCACACTTGGGTGCCCACCTGATCTAAGGGTTTCAGACTAACTTCACACTTGGGTGCCCACTTGATCTAAGGGTTTCAGACTAACTTCACACTTGGGTGCCCACCTGATCTAAGGGTTTCAGACTAACTTCACACTTGGGTGCCCACCTGATCTAAGGGTTTCAGACTAACTTCACACTTGGGTGCCCACCTGATCTAAGGGTTTCAGAGCAAATGACATTCAACTGAATAACTTTATTGAAAATATACTGCGGGGAAAATGCTCAACTTGAACTCCACTGGCACTAGTCCAAATAATTATGTCCTTTTGGAAGGCTAATTTTTATATTGCTTGGTCACCTCCCTTCATTAATAAGGCATTAACATCATGATTATCTGACTACACCGACACCTACAGTTTATATACTGACGATGAACGTGGCCGGATACAAAAGGCTAAACCTTCATTTCTTGTTTAAAGTTGTGGCCACTGGTAGCATCAGAGGGGTGGCCGTTTATAAGGGGTCAATTTGATTTGCAAACCAAGGAAGTTAATGAAGGTAATTTGGAAAGTTGAGAAAAAATTAACATACTACTTATTGACCTGTAGTGAAAAAAAAAGACTTATTATTCAAAAAAACTCGCAAAATTGTTTTGACTGATATCATTACTTCTCTTTACCTCAGATATAATTCTCATTAGTATTTTTTATTACATGTATATATGGGACTAGCTGAAAGATTATAAGTGGTATAGAGGGTTGACAAACGTAACTCTTTTCTTTATTTATGTAATTCTTAGGTACGCTAGATCTGGACATGACTCTCTTTCCTTAGTTGTACTAAAACTTACATTTGCTTCATAGGACTGGTCATACTGTTCCTTCTCTTTGGTGGCTCTTGTTCTACAACTGTTTCCTTCACTTTAACTAGATTATCCTGAAACTTTTTAGTCTGTATCCCTGTATCTGTTAATGCTCCTAGAGTCTGGCTCCGAGGTCTGGACTCCTTTGGAGAACCAGGAGGACTAGGATAATGGAAGTGCTGGGTATCTTTGTTGACATAGGCTGGTGAGGGCATTGGTGAGCAATCTGGAGTAGAAGCTGCTGAAGAGTCCTATTAAGAAAATAAAGATCTTTTTCATACCTTCCCTGAGAAATTTTAGGATTTTCAGTATTAGTCTTGGCACTGATATATTTTACTTGGAAGATCTAACAAGAAATTGCCATTAAGAGCCAAATGACCATAGCTTTTGGTAACTGCAAGCGTTCTTTAATTGGATATTTCATCTTGTCTATATGTTGTAAGTGGAGGTATTCTATAAGGAGAATTAGATGTAATACTGGGTGAATTTGATGGAGAGTTGGTTGGTTTAGTTCATTTATGACTTAACATTAAGGAGAATGATTAAGGCCTTATTAAACACCACTGCACCACAGCCAGGAGATGTTGGTCATTAATGTGTTTTCATGCTGTTATCTGACTTTTTGTGTCATCATTCTGTAACTGTGGATTTTATTACTTTCATCATTAGCGCCATTTAAAGTTTAATTAAAGGTGTATTAACACTTGTTGAAGACATTTTGGTAATCTCAGTATGTTTTTACAATTCTTACAAAGGTTAAATAATAGTGAATTTGTTGCATTGCACCAAAATCTGCTCCTTTTTCTAAGATATTTAACAAGGTAAAGTATGTATGCTCAAGGCTGAGTTAACAAAATTAAGCTGTTATTAATTTTACTTATTTCATTACATGTAAGGGAACAGGAAATGTATCCATTTATATTGAACTACAAAGTTAATTGCAAAAAAAACAATAAGATGATGTGCAGCTTGCTAAGCTTATCAAATTCTAATTTTCTATGTGTGTGACATACTTTCCTTTAATGGTGAATAGTCATGCCAAGTTTTATTGCCTAACTCCAAAAGATATCTAAGTTACAGAGGGGGAACAATTTTATGACCGACAGACAGAGAGTTGATTAATATAGGCCTCTCACCAATAGTTTCAAGGCCTTAATTAATCATATTGTCCCTACTGAAACCACAGTGACACTTTTTTTTAAGTTTACTTACAAAAGATCTAGTCCAGCTATGTTCACTCTCAGTTGTACCACTTCTATGTCTAATTCTTTCACCATCTTCTCTCTTCTTACCCTGAAAACAAATACAATAAAACCTGTGCTATACCTTTGGTATGATAACATTTATGGTAATATCAGGCAAATTTTCTTATTTGTTTCAGAGCGTTAATATTTTCAACTACTTCTACATCAAATCATGGTCATAATTCAGTGAACTACACTAATTTCCAACTACATGTATATAGATCATAGAAGAAGAAAAATCTACTCTAACGACTTGTCTTATTACTTTCCATCTTTAAGTACCGTATTTTGGTGTGTATAGTGCGCATTTGTGTACAATGTGCAGGGTGGTTTTCCCTTGAAAAGTTGATGTAAAAAACTTTTTTACCAATGCAAGTATGAATTGTATGCTGTGAAAATAGCGTAACTTGTTAGAACCAGGAAAATGTCTGGCTTTAATTAATTTGCCAATAGAAGGGACATTTCTTCTGTTTTGTGTACTTATTTCAATAAAGAATACTGTTTTTGTTACTTTTTGTATTTATCTGTTTTGTCCGTATTCATTACTATTCGGGTAAGAAATGGGTAATGCACACTATAGCTGAAATTGTCAGCTTGGACATATGTTTTGATTAAATTTGAAAGATTTCTATTGAGAGTAATAAATTTCTGAAGATTGCTAATTCTTGAAGAAGGACTGTTTTCACTACAATCAATGAAGGTGTCTGAGCAAACAATGCAGATGGTTATATAGGGCATGTGTGTTGAAAACTTGGCCAAGCGTGATAATGAGATGCAGAATTTTCTCTGATGGGTATCGGGGATACATAAAGGGTTTATGTTTAAAATAAATAGTTTTTTCAGTTGGATAAGGATTTTGATATTAGTTCACTGAAAAAAGGAAGCCAATATTTTCAAAAAGTAGAATATCCAATAACTATGAAGTAGAATTCATACGATACGTAAATATCGATATTATTTTTTAAACAAACTATACTTTGTCCAATGGAAATATTTTAGGGCTCTATGAGCTATGTGCCCAAGAATTTGTTATTCAGTAATCAAATTGTATCAAATTGTGTAAACTTGTGTGTATTTTAATTACTTCTTTCAAATCGTTAACAAGTTGTATACATCGTAAAGACATAAATATATACACATTGCAAAACAATTTACAATCTCCTTTGATAATACCGGTAATTAATTTTCTTGTGTCCTCGTCATGATTAATTAATCCCTTCAATAAACATGCCAATTGCTTGTTAGATATAAAATTAAGAGGTGAAATTCTAAATCTGCACCATTATCAGTGACATCTAAATACCCTTTGCAAAGCTACAATAACCATGTGACAACATTAGTTAATCAATACACAAAAACGAAAGTATGGCAGTTGTAAACATAAACTGCTGTGTTCTTTTGGAAGGAAATAAATTAAAACCAAAAGATCAGTTCAAGAAGATTTTATTGACAATCTATGACTACAAAGCGAACAAGTCAACAAAAAAACTCATGAAAAATCCATAAGCATGCTTTTGCAGCTCGTAAATGGTATCCGATTCGATGTTGATTCCCTCTAGGTCGGTAATTTTCAACCGACCTTAGGTCTGTAAAAATGTGTTAAAAAATGTATAGATGTATTATACACACTCCTATGTTCTGAAACTAGTTTCCTGGTAAAACAGTACACACAATACACACCAAAATATGTAAATCATTGAAGAACTGTTTACCATGAATTTAATTTCAATTTATAGCCGACAGGATAAATAATATTCATCATTTATTCTAAGAAAACCACTGAAAAAACTCAAACCAGTTTAGAAAATTTGCATGTTTTATCTAAAGAAAATTGATCTGTTGAGCAAATATATTTCATAAATAAACACCACTGCACCACAGCCAGGAGATGTTGGTCATTAATGTGTTTCCATGCTGTTATCTGACTTTTTGTGTCATCATTCTGTAACTGTGGATTTTATTACTTTCATCATTAGGGCCATTTGAAGTTTAATTAAAGGTGTATTAACACTTGTTGAAGACATTTTGGTAATCTCAGTATGTTTTTACAATTCTTACAAAGGTTAAATAATAGTGAATTTGTTGCATTTCACCAAAATCTGCTCCTTTTTCTAAGATATTTAACAAGGTATAGATGTATTATACACACTCCTATGTTCTGAAACTAGTTTCCTGGTAAAACAGTACACACAATACACACCAAAATATGTAAATCATTGAAGAACTGTTTACCATGAATTTAATTTCAATTTATAGCCGACAGGATAAGTAATATTCATCATTTATTCTAAGAAAACCATTGAAAAAACTCAAACCAGTTTAGAAAATTTGCATGTTTTATCTAAAGAAAATTGATCTGTTGAGCAAATATATTTCAAATTCTAAATTTTCTATGCGAAAAGGTTGATCTTCACATTTAATTCATGGTAAAAAGCATATGTTTAATTTTAATAATATTTAAATGCAGGATTGTTGAAATATTGCTAAGAAACAAAAAAGTGTTGAGGACGAACAAGTAGACTGTGAAACAATGTACAAAAAAGTGTCGAGGACAAACAAACAGACTGTGAAACATTTTACATACAAAATGAAAGATTCTTACCCTCAGCAGTAAAGATTCAAAAGATGTGGTTAGACTCTTCTTACACTTATTCTTAAAAGCATCAAAAGTTATGGCTGCTTTTCCTTTGTTTTCCATGATGTTAAACTGTTATAGAGAAAATAAATAAAGATTTTAATTCCCATATCAACATGTCAACTATAAACAAAAATCTGAAAATTAAAATCTAACTGCATGCACAAATGTTTTGTAAAGCAAAGTGAATTTAAGTTCTCAAAGCATCAGCTATCCTATTTTAAATTACATTGTCAGTACTCACAAAAATCAGTTGTTAAATACCGATTATTTGAAATTTTAATGACTTAAATGAATAACTGTTTCACTTACAAAATATATTACATAACAAAATATTCAAAGAAAATATTGATAAATATACATACATCTACAGCATGTGAGAACATGAACACCTTAGGAACACTAACTTCAACATTTACAATTTTACTAATTAAGGTTTACAATTAAGCTTATCCAATGAAATATATTTATTGTAAACAAATTATTACATAACTGATTAAGTGTAAGTGTTTGTAAGAATCAGGCAAAATTGGAAGAAGCAGAAACATGCATGTCAAAATCCCACCAATCTGAAAATATGATTTCATTCAAGGATGCTTTCTTTAGTTGAAAAGATCATTATTTGATTTCTGCATCACTGGATTTACTCAGACATTTTTCAAATAGAATCTTAGAAAAATGAGGTTTTTGACAGAGTTTTCTGCCCTTGAAATTTTCATTTTCAGTACATTTCAATGAAATTGTTACTCAAAGGTCCAACATGATATGGAAAATCTTGTCTGTTTTCCTTGATTCTGATGGTGCAAATATTCAAATTACACCATGAAAATGACTCTTACAAGGACAGACACTTAATGACTTAAGTTCCACATTTGCAAACAATCGTATAAGAACAAAGCACCATATATTAATGAATAACATTATGGTTATGTTTTCTGCTTGCTAAAAAGAGAGTGGAACATATTGGATGACTACTCTCCCCCCTAATTCTCAATGAACATTCCTAGAACACTGGGGAGTTCATGTTGTTTCAAGATGAATACAAACCTCTGCTTTCACTGATGATTTATTAGCATCAGATATATGTGTATGTTCTTTTTGTTTCATCTCACACAGTTTCCTCAGTCCAATCATCAGTATCTCTACCATTTCATCATAGCTCTGGGGATTCTCAAGCTAAAAATATCAAAATATTAAAGTGAAGATAAATAGATGTTGGAAGCCACTATCTCTAAGGATCCTTAAGGTCAAGATGCTTAAAATGTATCAGATCCTAGGAAAGGAACCTCCACCTAAAAAAGACAAAAATGATGCCGGAAGCTGGGCAGGAAACAATGAATGAGAATAAGAAAACCAAAAGGCTCTTTTCAGTGGATAATTGAGTACATTCTAAGAATCCTATAGGGCTAGTAATTTTTTTTTTGCACAAGCCTGGTGGGCTACATGTCAAAAATAGTTCAGTGTTAAACCCTACAAAGTTATCATTATCATTTAAACAACATTGACAACAACAAGGCCTTATAAAACACAAAAGTTTTGCAGTCCTGTAAAAAAAAATCATTAACACAATTATAGTTAAAAGTACTTTAAAACAATAAAGGACTGATATGCAGCAAGAATTTACTAATTAATAATTTCTTTTGTGCACATTTTTTTTTTTAATTTAAAACACCAACAGAATATCCATGAAACATCAACATTTAAAGTACCTTTGGTACTTTAATGTTAATTTTTGTCTTTACTATGTTTCTGAAATACACATACAAATTTCCAGTAGATACCATTTACACCCAAATTGAAAGATGGAAAGTATCATGGTTGAGTCTGATGACGTTTTGCACAATTCTTCAATAATTTCAAGCTTAAACACATTTTAAATGTATATGTATATCGATTCGTGGATATTTGTTTGTTTGAAAAATATTTGTTTGGATCAGAATGAAACAAAATAACTTCGGGGCAAACATATAAAAACATTTATCTTGAAAATGAGTTTGAATGACTTTCAACTGGAGTTTAAAAGGATTTTACCAAATTCATGAAGATATTCCTGTTATAAGTGGAGTCTAAATGGGATGTTTTTAAAGCACAGAATTCAATTTTATCCTGATTTACAGCTAATATATCACTAGTCAGATAATTAGCTGGCTTACTTGCTTGCATTTTATTTAAAAGGATTCAAACTAAATAGAAATTATTTGTAGTCCTGTCCTATGTAAAAAAAAAAACAGTAACCCCCCCTCTCCTCAGAATCAGAGGTATAAATATCAATTAAATATCATCTAGGTGTAAGAAACTAACATAATTTAGACATCACTCACTGAGCCCAAATAACTTTACCTTAATTGAGCTAGCAAGAAAGCATCACACAAAACTATGAATTTTGGCATCAGCTCTAAATGGTAAAAGTTTGATGTAAAACTAAAAATACTCTTTGCACAAGGCTTTCAAATGTGACAGTAAACTGTGTTAAAAACTATAAGTTCTGGTTAATAGCTTAAAGGAAACTAAGGGATTGACTTTATTTGGGAACAAAATGACAAATGAAAATGTCAATGAAGTAATTACAGTGCACCCTCGTTATACCACCCCTCTTTAATGCAGGTCCTTCACTTATTGCCACACTTTTTCAAGGTCTTTTTTTCCAAAATTATCACAGTTTCTATGTAAATATTTCCTCGATCTATTGCCACCCTTGCATACCACCTAAAATTTTGCCTGGTCCCTTATAAAGGAGGCAATATATCGAAGGTGCACTGTATTTCATTCTAAAGAAAAGATCCACAAAATAAACCAGAATTGTTGTTTAAAGCTTTTTAAACCTTAATGTCTAACCCTGTTTAACTAGAAAAGCTCGAAGTTAACACTAGTTTTGCTAACTTGTTAACTCGTCTATTGAATTGGTAATTTAAAGACATCTTCATTCATGCAGTTAAACAGCTGAAGGTTTTTTTTCTACAAGGTAGATTTTCACCTACAGTAAAAAAAAACTTCTTGATTGTCAACTTCAAAGTAATCAACTCCTCAAAATTTATGGGGATTAAAGTTGAAAATTGCTTTAACAAGCTTTCTTTAAAAGCTGAAATAAGCCATGTTTAGTCATTTAGAGAAATTGCCCTTTTACATATTTTATTCCATCTTCAAAACTCTGTAACCAAGAAAAATAAGACTGGTTAATTGATTTTATTCAATTGTTTTCTGACAGATGCCACATCAACATTTAACATTTCTAGGATCATTAAAACAGCATAACACAGGAAAATATATTACCCCCTCTAAAACATAATATTGACACAAGTCAATAATGTCACTACATCTTTTAAAAGTGACAAGTTTAGAAATATTGTGAAATTACTTCATACTAGAAATCCTATTCTAGGCCTGGGTGACACAGAACTTTAAAAAAATAAAAAATAAAAAAAAATATTTAAATTATATATAAAAAAATATATAAAAATATTTTAAAGAAAAAATTCTGTGGTGCCAAGGTCTGAGATAGGCATGCTTTAATAATACCACTATGATAATTCAAGTAAAAAGGGTACCTGAACTAAATTATGAACTTCAGACACATCTTTCTCATGAAGATTCAGTAGTCGCTTCTCCAACAATTCATAAGCATTATGACTAGATAAACCTAAAATGAAGACAGGCAAAAAAGATATACAAAAAGATACAGCTATTTCTTACGATGTAATTTTAAGATTGATTTTGACAGATTCATCAAATTTAAAATCATGCAATTTGGAACTTTTGAGATACTGGTACTTTTTTATACATGTACTACGAAGGTACTTTTATTCATGGGTATCAATTTTCATGTCAGATTTCCACTATTTTGTGTATTCTTGAATTCATGGATGTTATTTCACCTCCACAGTTTTCGAGTAAATTTAAAATGTCATTGGAAATCAAAATTAGATTTTATCCAACCACAGAAACTGCTACAATTGGTACACCATGAACAACAATTCTTCTACCATAAGTGCAGAATGAATGAGAAATGGTCAAGCGAGGTAAAAACAAATCATAGAACTAACTTTTCACCAAATTACCAAACTACTTTAACCCCACCCCACCTGTCCCAAGTCTGGATATTCTGGCCTCTGTATGTCTTGTTTCGTTTTCATCTTTAGTTTGTTTTTATGTTACTTGAGTATATAGGTGCAACTCTTTCACTGTACCTGTGTATAATGTTTCGTGGCCAGCTGTAGCCTGCCCTGTGGTATGAGGGTTTATTCATCATTCAATGAAGACCTATGGGTGGCCTTGGGTTGACATTTTCATTCCGGTGAGTTTGACATCTACACCATACCTATTATCGTTATATTTGAAATAAGGATATCTAAAGCTGTCGGTCAAGTTGTTTTCTCTTTGACATCAACACCAAACCTATTATCGTTATATTTGAAACAAGGACATCTAAAACAAGCCTTGGGATGACATTTTCATCCTGGCTGGGCTGTTGTCTCTTTGACATCTACACCATACCTATTATCATTATATTTGAAATAAGGACATCTGAAGCTGCATTTCAAAGGACAGAAATCTTTATATCAGTGTGGCATTTCGCTTTTGAGCAAAAGCAAGATTTCTAAACAAGAATTTTCACTTTTATCTTTGAAGAAATCAGACAGATTGAAATTCACACAAAAGATTATATAATAGGATCTTGTTTGTTTATCAATACAGGGAAGTAAATTAAGCACATCTGTTATTTAGTGGCTATCTGGAAACTGAAATATTTTTTTAAAAGAACAAAGTCTTTTTACTGACAAGGAAAAATAAGATCTGAAACATTTTCTATGCAGTTATTCTTCATTTATCCCTCATTTTTTTCTCCACAGAGAAGAAACATTGTGGAAGCTTTATTCCTTTAGAAAGGACTACATTTTGAATGTTTTTAGCCTAGTGATTTACAGATTCTTTTTCCTATAAAAGGATTCTTATAAGTCAAAAAATATATGCACTGGTACAATCCAAGAGAATTTCACCAAATGTTGATACCCATGCATTAAAGTATTTTTTGGTAAATTCAGTGGGATGTATAACTTTAAACAGTGCAAGGGAGTAACATGTACAAATGTAATCCTCCCACTTTTTTAAGTTCTTATATCCAAGGATTTCAAAGACAAAAATTTCTCTCATAAAATAATTGAAAAAGCAACCCCTGAAAAAAAAAAAAACATTACATTTCCCCTACACCATGTACAACAGAACATGTTTTAGGCTTAGATCATTTTATTCTCTAAGGCCTAGGATTTTTTGTGTAGAATTTTTTTCTCATGAGAATAATCATCTTTTTTCAGTATTAGCTGGACTTAAAATTTGTATTGAAAATTTACATTATAAAGTAATGGAAGAAACATTAATTCATACATTTTTTTCTGTCCATGGAGAGATAGAATTTTTTTTGCAAATGATTTTCAAGTCCCAGGCCCCCTCATTAATTAAAGGGTCTACAAAAATGCAGGTGAATGAATTGTTGAATTCATCATACAGTTACCATTAAGTTCCTGACATAATCTGTGTAGTTGATGGAGAGGACACATTATACAAATCTGTTGTCGATTTTGTTCAAATGCCGTTTGGAATGCAGATCTCAGAACAGACATAATTTCATCAGTCTGCAAATCAGAATACAGCAAACAGAATTAAATTTATCATGCTACCCATATTGTAATAGCCATCAAATTTATTGCTTAAAATTTCCTACAAAAAACCTAGATATGAATCATGCTACCACAGTATTTTTGCAATAATTCAATATCAGACTTAAAAACGTCAAATACACATCCCATAAAGCCCTCGTATGCACAGATACAGCGGTTTGTGCTTTCAACTACAAGACCGATGCCAAAGTCTAGTTAAAATTGATTTAAGCTGAGTGAAATTCTGTGGATTTTTATACACTTATCGAAGAAAAAACATTGAAATTAATGGTCATTACCAAAAACAATAGTTCAAAAAAAGGTTTCTGATACAGAATGATACAGCTAATTTTTCCCAGAACCAAACTAATAAGTATCCAGTACCAAGAAATTTACAAAATAGAAAAAAAATTAGCACTCAGTATATTACATCCCTTTTGGGTAAAGTAAACAGTTACTTGTAATACATCAACATAGACACAAATGACACTTGTACAAACGTCTTATATCATTGATCAAGTAACTGATGCTCTCGGGATGTTTCTATACTTCAAACAAAAGTTTCAACCACAGAAATCAGATAGCTTCTCTATTTGACACAATATTACTATCTCATGCAAAGTTCTAATACTTAAAGATAAAAGAATCATGTTTGGTCACTAATATTGATTGGTAAATAGGTTATACAAAAAATTATCAACGTTAAAAGTTCATTTGTAGGACATTTTTCTGCAAAATAATGCATCAATAATGAGCAAATCGTGGGAGTTGTAAAATGTCAATATTCTCTACCGGAAACTTAATTCTGATTTGTGCATATTGATTAGATCCTTAAAGTCTTTTTAGTGATTTTTCTATATAGGAATGATTTGAATGAAGCAACAATCTGAATCAAATTTAAAAATGGCATTTTGTAACAAAGTACTGAGTAGGAGAGCAAGAAAACTGGCTGTGATTACTTCTGATATTTAATAAAAAGGGTGTACCTTTTTCAAAAATGCAAAAATGAGTTTTTCCAATTCTAATCAATGTTATGAAAAGATAAATCCATCATGTCCATTCGTGGATACAAAATCATGGAATAAAATTGTAGAAATCAATTGAATTGTGAACAAAGGGTTCAAGTAAAAAACATGTTTTGGTCCAGACACATTCACACAAAATTTGATTAAAAGTTGTTCTACCAGAAAAGCCTTCAGACATGGACAATTATTCATTTAAGAGAATAACATAACGGAGAATGTCATACATGTATTTGATACTTACAACTGAGACGGAATGACACTTCATTAGATGACACACAAATACATTTCCATTCTCCCTGGCAATGAAACCGAACACCTCAGAGTTGTCTTTACCCTAAAAAAATAACACAAACAGTACAATTACATTAAAAAAATCGCTATAGCTACAAGCATTTTGGATAACTAGAAACATTTTTTTTACTTTGAACAAAAATGTTCTTATAGGCCATGGATACCCCTGTCCCTATAATTTGAAGAAAAATTAAACAGAAGATAAATGTGCCAGTGAACCTGTGCTGAACATCAAATACACAATACTATCATTCATACAGTCACTTCAGACCAGTATGACAGCATTATCAAGCCCAAGCTGGATACCAAATTTCTACCGGTAATCCTTCTCATTCAAGGTTACTGAGATTTTGTGCAAATTAAGCTGCATGTATGTGACAAGACTTACACAGTAACAGTAGTAGAAATAATAAGAACTGTTTGTTGCAGAATGACGGATAAGGGAGAAACATTAAGTAACTACAGGGCATCAGAAGTCTAATCATCATTATGTCAGGGCTCCAATAAGTCACTACAGTACATCAGAAGTCTAATCCTCACTATTTTGTGAGGATGAAAAGTCCCTGATCAGATTTAGATGACTCCATGTTAGAGGAAATGGAATTCATCCACATTTTTTTTATTAATATGTACTCTTTATATACATGTACAAGAGTAAAGGTTAGATTAAACCTATGCAAAACAAATATTCAAGTTCAAGCATTAAGTTAGATACAACAGTAAATTAATATTGTTTCAGAGAGCTCCACATAAAGCATAGAATATAATTTTACCCATTTTGTATTATTTACAGTGTTAGAATCAGAGTTTTTTGTCAACAAAGACCCATCATAATTTTACATAGACAAAACTGTACATTTTAAAGCAACTTGGGCCAACTTCATCACAGACCTGCTTGATTTTACAGACTCGGTCCATAGGTCTACTGCTTATTTCTTTCACTGTATTTACAGCTACACATTTTATGGAATATATCTTGGGCACAGTAATATAAGGTAACTCAGGCAACAAAACCTGAGAAGTAACTGAGCATTCTGGTACAGAACCATAAACTACAGAAGTATCAGTATTGATCAACCAGTACAGCATTTCATCAACTTATGATTTGATTGCTTGTTTATTCTCAGTACATCACGATTGTAGAAAATAAAACAGTGAAGCAATTAGCTAATACTCCTACACAGAATGGTCTATGGAAGGAAACAAATGCTTCATAATGACCAGATCATGATTTCAGAACAGGATTTTCAGAAATGAGGCTTGTCTATTTGAAAACCTTCACCTTATGGGCAAATATTGTTGCTGGGATTGAAATTAGCAGTTGTCCAAGGTCCAAGACCCTCACTTTATGACATAGGACCTTTGAAACTTCATTTAGACCTTCATTCTTATGCAATGACACTTTATTTAGGACTTCTGATATTTCTCAAGTGAAATACAGATTTAAAACTTTAAAAAGTCCACTCTTGAATCACCACCACCACTGTTGTAGTACTGATAATTCATATGTAACCATAATGTCACAGCCTCATAGAGAAATAGATTCTCCCAAAGAGAAATTAGCTTAAAACCATTTACAGACAGACATTGATAATGCTAATGTTCAAGGTTCTTAAATGAAATAACTTGAATCAATAAGTTTGATAGTAATCATACTATTGTCCATATTTTCTGGACTATAAGTTAATATCTTTTTTTAGCAAAGTGTCAGCCCTGACTCATCGTCCACTTCGACTTATCTATGGATTTTTCAAGAAAAATGTTCATCGACAATGCTTTTCATTAGATTTGTTTAGTTCACTTTCGACTGCTTTAATTCAAAATTTTTGGTACACTGCAATCAACAAAGGCCGTCACTGAAAACAGTGCATCCGGCGATTGAATTCCAACATTACTGATCATTGCCGCTATCCTTTTATGGATGAATACGAAGAATACAATGATGTTAATAAAAACTCTGGGACTTTGAAACCATTAAAATATATAAATAAACTCTAAAAGACACATTAACAAAACTCCTTTTTAACTTGGAAAACATTATTCCCTACTTGCGGAGCTCGGGATACAGCCATATTTTATCCTGTTTTTGCAGAGTTACCTCCCGTAAGAGCAGGTATAATTTCGAAGTCTCTCTAATCGATGTTCGGATTCGGGCGCAGAAAAAAGAGGCAACTCGAATGAAAATGGAATCCCCAACAAACAAACACAACGGTGTTTCTAAAATTTACAGGGTGTTTCATTTTGTTGGTAGGTTACATAAGGATGATTTTCATTTGTATCCCAGGTAAAGAAAATTTATGGCACAGTCAGTAGAACTAGAAATTCTCTTTTGACTTTCGAGATTTTCTAAAGTATCGTCGGTATCGGATGGAAAACCTTACGTGTTCCGAATAGATACCTGCTCCAAAGGGAGATAAATGTTGACAAAACGTTGGTCCGCAAGTCTGGAATAGAGTGTTTTGGAGTTAATGGTTCTATAATATGCAAATTTATACCCATTTACAGTATGTCGTAACAAATTCACACGTGGCTCAAATTATAATTCAATTAAGGTTGACAAAATGTTGGTCTGCGAGTCGGGAATCGAGTGTTTTGGAGTTATCGGTTCTATAATATGTAAATTTATACCCATTTACGGTATGTCGTAACAAATTCAATTAAGGTGTTATCTAAGAGTAATCAAGGGAACCAAGGCTATAGCGGTAATCAAAAGAATGTAATCCAGGGACAAAGACCAGACATGGAAAACAGACATACACAACAAAGAACATAAAATAACTAAAATTATACATACAAAGTAACAAAAGTAAAAGAGCAACTCCGACTCCACTAAAAACTGGGAGCATGGGCCAGGTGCACTGGTAGGGTAAGCATCCTCTGCTTTTCTAGAAACACCCGCAGAGTTGCTCATAAAAAGTCAAGTCTGGGGTAGACAAACGAGGAAAGGAAAACTATGACCCATTGAATAAATCAGTTTTCATGGCGCTGATAGATACACCATAACGATCCACGAGTTCATGATGACGACCATAAAACTTCTATAGTGATGAATTCAATCTTGTAACAACATAACCCTGTTCCAGAAGCATATTTGTTAGAGTTCTAGCGCGATACAAAAAGTTTACGTAGTTTCGGCAAGCTCTGGCATAACGTATGAGTTGTGATATGAACACTCCATACGCAGGAGCCGAAGGGATATTGCCACAGATAAAAGAAAAGTTGACAATTCTGAATGAAAAGTTTGGTCAATAGTTTTCCTTTACCATCAATTTCTAAGTGTAGGTCAAGATATGAGGCTGACTTCACAGTGTCTGTAGTATCCTTTATCTCAAGTTTTTTGGGTAGATGCGATGTATCACATCCCCGAAATTAGGATTGTATAAAGATAATACGTCATCTATATAGCAGAAACTGAGATTGAAGGATCTAGCCAAACAATATTCTTTCTTTCTGATCAGATCAGCTATAAAGTCAGCCTCATAAGAGTGAAGGAATAGGTCAGCAAGTAAAGGAGCACAGTTTGTTCCCATTGGAATGCTGACCGTTTGTTGAAAAACACGTCCACCACATTGGACAAATATGTTGTCGATTAAAAATTCCAGCATTTTGTGAACATCTTCCTCTGTATATTTGGAAGATGATTTGGAATTATTTCTTACAAAGTATGAGGAATCTCTACCAAGAACTATATATTTGTATCTAGGTGTACCATCTTTTTTGGAAAAACAACGATGTATAATGTTTTTAAGTCTGGATTTTAACTGAGTATGGGGAATAGAAGTATACAGTGTTGAAAAATTGCTAATTGCAACCAAATTTGCAGGTAACAATTATTTTTTATTGTACTTCGTAATACCAGGTAATATAGTACACTAATTACCGCCATTAATTGTCACCAAATCATCAAACGAATTTCCCGCTTATTTCACACATGGCTTCCCACGTTTGACATGTTTACGATTTCGTAAGCCAGGCGTCGGTTTCACAAAAAGTCGTAAGTGTGAAATTGATCGTAAATCATGATGTCACAATGCTATTTTAGTTTATGACGTCATTACTCACCATCAACTTTACACTTACGACTTTTTGTGAAATCGAGACCAGATGATCTATGGCTTCAGAGCCACTGATACATCATTCAATAAAAATAATTGAACTCATGGACAAAGTACACTTTAACAAAAACATATATTTAATTAATTCAGAAATCCTATACTTAGTAACATCGCTGGAATATAATATGCTGCTGAAAACAAACCGCTCAACTATTAAAACTTCAATTGAATTACTAATATTAAAAAACTACTTTTGAATTTTAGAAATTGATTTTCTAATATCAGAAAATGGATTTGTTGTATTCAATGACAATTTTTTAATATAAGAAAATCATTTTGTAATACATGTATTAAAAAATGTGATTGATTTTCTAGTATTAGAAATTCAATTTGTAATATTAAAAAATGTTTGATATTTTATAATATTACTAAATCAGGAATTTGTAATATAAGAAAATAAGTGTTTTCTAATATTAAAAAATGATTTTTAATATTACAAATTTATTTTCCAATATTACAAATTCATTTTCTAATATTACAAATTCAATTTGTAATATTACAAAATGTGTGATATCACATAAATCAGGAATCCGTATGGCAAGCCAAAGTGGACAAAAATCAATATTTTGCAATATTAGAAAATGAATTTTTAATATTAAAAGATCTTTTCTAATATTAAAAAATAGATTTTGTAATATTAAAAATTCATTTTCTAATATTACAAAATATTGATTTTTGTCCACTTTGGCTTGCCATATGAATCTTCGTTGACATGTACGATATAAATGCTCACGTCTTACCCTCCACTGATCTGCCAAATTCAACTTATCTATGTTTTTTCATCAATTTTAGTCAAATTTAGGCAATTCCACTTATACTCCACATCGACTTATAGTCTAGAAAATATGGTAGCCGTGAGGTGAGCTAGGGTCACAGAGACTGAGAGTAGACTATGCTATTTGACATCATTCATACATTTTGTGCATTAACACCGTTTTTTGTTAAACACTGTGAAACCCTTATCAACCAAACCTTTTTCAAACTGAATGATTTGCTTTGTTAAGGCAGATAATCAGTTTACAAAAAATTATCAAAATGCATTGGAACTTATATAAAGGGATACAATTGTCTCCCTAATGTACATGAAATTTTATATTTGAAGTTGAATTATTGATAACTATAATAGTTATCTTTGTATACTATACAGACTATACATTACAGCATTTTTTTTACCAACAAAACCCATATAATTTCTGACAGCAACACAGAAATGGCCTGGTCACATATTTAGTATGCATTATTCAGGAAGTTCATACAAATGTAGTAATTAATAGCTAAATGTATTTATTTATCTACAATGTATGTAGATCAGTCTGTTGATCAATACTACCATATATTTTACACTTAGGCAGAATCAATTCTCAGTAAGTATATTCTGAGACAGTCAGGATTAAGCGCATTAAGTATCTGATTTGCATAGATTTATTGGATCTTATTATTTCTGTATCAGCAACTTTCCCGTTATTTTCTATCTTGTTCATTTTCAACCCATTTAGGTATATAGGACTTTCACAATATAGTCGTGACAACTAATATCAGATAACTTTTTTATTAAATTACAATTGAAATGTAAATCTTCCTCCAAGGAAACAACAAGTGAGAAAGACAGATTCCCCCCCCCCCAAAATGTCAATTTTGTTTTAAATGCAACTATTATATTACCATACAACATACTTCTTTTGATGAAGTTTTTTGTTAACAGTATTTTATATCAACTTAAAACATACTCTTAGTTATTGTGTGCAATATTGATTCATATTTCTGCACTGACAGCCATGTACATGTACGTGTACAAGTACATTTATAGCACAAAAATGTTCGAATTGAAACAAAACTATAAAATTAAGATATCATGTGATACATTTAACATCATTCCCACTAGTTACCATGCACCCCTGACCTTTTAAATGTGGGGTACAGAAGGTTTTTTATGGATGAAAATTAACTGACATATTCAGACATACATTTATATTTGACTTAATTTTGCAAATCTTGACACATTTTGACAATGAACATTTCCTTCAAGAAGACAAAACTAACAGAAGACAAGAAATTCAAGAATCAAAATAAAAATGAAATATTACTAACTGCCCACATTTACATTTGTTAAATTGTATGTGCATGATTTTTATTGTACATGAATAATGTACTGCAGTACATGAATGGGCATGCTGATAAAAATCCAGCAGACAGATATTTATCCAGAAGATAAAGTTTCGAACAACTGGGCCATGTAGTTTCCATGCTTACCTGTGAGACTGAAGAAATGTCCTTAAATCTTTTGTCCAAAATAGTTGTTTTTTTATCAAGGCTAATCAAAGAGACTTCATTAGCACCCAGCCTAAACAGCATGGTACGGTTTGGGTTTAGGACTTGGTCTGCATTTAAACAGGTTTCGTTGAAATGTACATGAAGATCTTTGTGGGAATGTTCGTTGTCTGACTTTGTCAGTACTTTATTAAGTGCTTCATCTTTTGCTAATTCACCCAAGTCATGTAGTTCTCCAAAGTGTGAAAGCCCTGATGGGAAGTGGTCAGAATTACTGAGTATGTTTTCTGATGAGCTTTGATGATCACTTGACAGACTTGAAAGTTCATCATTACTGCTAGCAGGACTGTCAGTAAAAATACTATGCTGTTTTTGAAGCTCATTTTCAGTAACTGTAACATTCTCCTCTAATGTTGCTGGTAAACTTTTTGTACTGACACCACTACCATGGCGTCTTCTTTGTTCCTGTTTATCCTCAAATACTTTCTTCCTTTCCTGTTCCTTTTTCAAAAGTTTATTGTAAAGATCATCAATATGAGCACAAGTAATTTTCTTAGATTGGAGTTTAGCTCTACCAATATACATAACCTCATAGAAAGCTTTAGCAGGTTCTGAAGCCTTCTGTTCACCCAGATCTTCAAATACATCTCTTCTGGTTTCCTCTTGAATACAACTGAATAACTCAGGAACCTATAAGATAAGAGTAATTAAGTCAAAAATAGGAGATTTAACACATACTTTTTCAAGATACAATCATATTGTATTTCTACTTATTACCCTGGTACTCCAGTACCCCTTTCCTGTGGTGATAAGTGGCTGTTTACATTAGCTTAGCTACTCTTTATTGCAAAACACAACCACCTACCTTTGCAACTAGAACAATTTTCTCTGACAACATTTGGGTTTCTGTGGATATTTTACCATTAACTTGGATAAGCTTTAAGCAATCAAAAATAATTCACAATCTGTCGAATCCAATCATTCATCATTAATAAGAAATGAATCAACAGTCAAGATTCAGTGTTCTAGGATTTTTCAGAAATTGAGGTTTCCTCGGGAAAAGTCCACATAAAACTTTCCCACAGTCAATGACTGCTTTCCTAACAAAACAAATCTTTACAGCATATGAAGTTTTCAACTTGCCACAGGAAAGTGTAACTAAGTACCTAACTTTCCCTGACCCAATTTTCACTTGCCCCGGGTAACAGGAAATAGGAATCCTAGAACACTGAACAACATAATTCCATCACAGTCTGACATCTAAACTGTATACAATGTACTCATATTTAGAAATACAATAATCATTTCCAAAAACATATACATGTGTACATGTATTGAAAAGCCTTCAAATGACACAACTGTTTACATGCAAGTAAACAGAATAATTATACAAATCTTCACTCTCTGACATCATTTTGTACTATTCTGTAGAACATGGTCAATTAAAATGACAGACTTTGCAAAACTCTATTTTGTAAACATGACAATTAGCATTAACATTTTACCATGATTTACTTCCAGTTCATAATGAAATATGGGAAGAAGTATTTATTTTCTAGCACACTCCCTCAACCACAACAAGTAAATTTCATGATCGGAAAGTTAAAATGAAATGGAAAATGCCCGCTGGGCCACTGAATTTAGGATGGTTTTTTTTCTGTTCAACATATTGTAAGGGAAAGTAAACTTCAGAACCACGCCAATTCAGTTTCAACAAAAGATGCTCACCTGACCAGTTAGACAAATTTTGTTCTGGTATAATTTTTTTGCCCAAAAAAGAGACATTTTTTAATAAACATGTTATGTTTTGACCAAGTTATGCTTGCACCATCAACTTTGGGGGACAGTTTAGGCTTGTTCATAAATTGCTTTGAGGTTCATGAAGTGTTAACTGTCCCAAAGCTGGTTATTTCACCTGGTCAAAAATTTAAATTGCTTTGA
Organism: Perna viridis; assembly: GCA_037379345.1. Classification (NCBI taxonomy): domain Eukaryota; kingdom Metazoa; phylum Mollusca; class Bivalvia; order Mytilida; family Mytilidae; genus Perna; species Perna viridis. The sequence continues at coordinate 6,404,444 of CM074520.1, forward strand.
GGTTCATGAAGTGTTAACTGTCCCAAAGCTGGTTATTTCACCTGGTCAAAAATTTAAAGCAATAATCACTTTAAACAGCCAATAGAAATTTTGTCATTTTGGTTATACAATGCACTACATGTACCAAACAAAAATACAAGTACTAATATTATATAACCACAAATCTTTACTAAAACAATTTTTTTTTAGTTTCATGCTACATGTAATTGTATCCTTGTCTACTACAATGCATTCCGAATTAAAAAGACTGATGATTGGGATATAACTAAAAGTAGATTATTTTGTATCTAAATAAAAAAAAATGCAAGTAAGTGTTCTGTTTCACAGTGTTCATTGGATTTAACACAAATGTACATAAAGACACAAAAAATATCTTAAACCATCTAAATACAGAACTATTTTTCAAAATGACACACGAACAACCAAGTAAAAGTTTTATAATCTTGCAAGAAATCCCACTGCCTCAAGACAATCAGAATTTATCAGATACAAATATTTTTAAATCAAATCGATTCATGAGTACAAGTTCATGTATACATGTAGTTAATCACTTTACCTCTGTTGACAGACAAAAAAATCTAATACTATCATCGCTGATGCAAACTTCTTTTGAATTTGCATAAATTTGTCGTTTTTCCACTGCAGTAACTTCACCTTCTATTTTCTCTGGGAGAAATGAATCTCCTATGAGTTTAGGAGTTCTATTCACGTGCAAAACCATTGCTTTTTGCTTAACTACTTTCCAATATCCACACAATCAAATGACACACAATGTTTTTTGGAAAGAAAACTTAATTTCATTGACTATCTCCACACCAATTTATACATGTACACGATAATCAACCACCATTTATCCCATGCAAGATTATGTTGTTTACTGAATATTTTCACAATGACAGGAAAAATGTGGTGTTTTAGATAGGAAGTATTTTAGATTTTATGATAACTACATGTATTGATAGGACATAAAGTAAGAATAGAATATTTCCTGTTTTATGTCTGTTTAGATCTAGCTTAGCTTGGGCAAAATACAAATACATGTACCTGTACCATTTGTATGTGTAATATGACTGAAGGATTCCTGTTTGATTTCCGTGTGGTCTATAGATCTAGCTCAGAAAGATACCAATGACCTATACATATACCATAAGGACGTGAAGTAAGACTGAGGATTTCCTGTTTTATGTCTGTACAGATCCCGCACAAATAGGGCAAGATACCAATGGCCTATACAAGAACCATACCATTTGGACATGCAGTAAGGAAGAGCACTTTCTGAACATCATTATCAAAGACCCAGCTCAAACAGGGCAATTGCCTATAAATGTGTCTGACATTTTATAAATGTATAATGAAATTGATATACAGGATCAAGTATAGTACATCATGTACATTGTATCTGCTTTATAATAAGGTACTTTTTTGTACCATACAAACTTAAGTTTTATATTGGTAAAGCAGTCACAGCTAACCAGAAAGAGTGAGATAGAATGTTCTACATTCAAATCTGATTGTTTATCGGCAGTGCCACAGTAATTTGATATAAGTTTGTGAGTCATTGGAAATAGGCAATATTTTATATTTATCATTGCAGAAACCTCAGATAGAAAATATCAGGCAGCAAGAACAAAATAAAATATGTTTAATTGCTAAAAAACGTATAAGGTTTTTGCATGAATACTGGGGAGTACTGTCACAAGCAGTATCAAATATTGCATGACCTTTTGAGCACAATAATTCTCCTCAGTATTCATTCCATAACCATTTTATTGTATATCAAAGCTTATTTAAAATTCAGTTCTGTTATCAATGACATCAAGAATTAGATGCAATATTACACATGTGGGTATTTCATTGCATGTCTACTTTTGGTTGCTCTCTCATAAGATAATGTAAATGTACTAATTTTAGCAGCAGACAGAAAACCGCGATAAAAAGAACACACGAAATTGATTTTAACACTATGTAACACTAATCATTTTTTTGAAACCATGAAAATTGATACCCAAGAATATGTTCACTTGACAGAATCTATGAAAAATTAGCAACTGCAAAAATTAATATGTTTACAGTATTACATATATTCTGCTTTACAATAATTTCCTTTCTGAATTGGCTAACAATGTAGTATATAATTTTTTTTTTCATGCCAATGAATTTTTGTAGGGATCACTCTTTACATTTTTAGTGCTCTCCATATAGTTGTATAAAGAGGTCAAATACATGTAGCTTTATCTAACACTATCAGTGAATTGCACCAACAGACTTTAAGTTCTTCCAGACGAAAAATTTTTGACATCACTGAAAGAACATTTATTCCAAACACTAGGACAAACACTTATTCTCGTGATGTCAATTTGGTAAAAATTTTATAAAAAAAAAAGGTTTCAGGAAGTCTGCCCCGGCAAACTACCAATTAGCAAATAAAAGTTCATCAGCTACTGAATCATTCTAGTTTTGTCAAATTAAAGTACATATGAGTGAGTTATAATATCCTATTAGCCAGTGGGGATTAAAAGTATTGATAATTTATATCATATTCTGATAATTGATGCAATACAATTTCCTACTCAGACAGGCTTTTCATTATGACTGATTATATTTTATCCATTTATATATTTCAATCTGCACTTTTATATTACAATACATGTAAAAAAAAATTATAACTTTATACTATTACATGTAATTACAACAATGTATATATTGTGCAAGTAAGAAGTACATTGTACATGTACATGTGTATACAATGTGGTTACCTGACCAAATCTGTATTTTGAACTTTTCTTTTCATCTAGCAACTAAAACAAAGGGTTCACAGGAGCTTGAATTGCTCATCTGGTTGATTTTTCCTCTCAAGGGCAATAAATTTAACAAGAAGTTGTCCAACAATTGTGACTGAAGAAGACTTTGGTAAGACTTATCATAACTATCATTTCACTAATTGAAATTTTCTTTCTATTTATCATAGTTTTCAAGATATTGACTGCGATGTGGTCAGAGAAGTTTGTTAAGCAGATTAATTAACAAGACTTAACGAGAAAATTGAGGATGGATCTATCCACAAATTGGAGGTACAGAGCGCAATTCAAAATCTTACATTGAAACAGGAACTTTAACGAAAACTTGATAGTGACATTTAAGATTTAATGGACATGGAAATGTTGAACTGGAGATTTTGGATGCTGACAAATTCCATCAACACATACATATTTCAATCCACCGTTACCAAGAAGTTGAATTGGAGTAAAACAGGAATCGGTGAGTGAATTTGCTTCTTCTAGTACAATACAAACTGCTATGGCATCCACCTTACAAGGATTGAATCACAATACTAACCAGCACACCAATGAAGCATCAAATATATGTTCAGATCTGTTCTTTCCACCAGAGATGAGAATACGACACAAAAGCCTGGAGCATTCACATGCTACGCCATACTATTGGAAAAGAAAAATGGGCATTAAAAGCAGGACACCCCATTAATACAGATGATTTGTCATAAACTGCATCTTTTATTACAAGAGCAATACAGAAAGACAAGTACAGAAACAGAGCACAAGAGTGATAATCCATCATTTTCATCGACAGGGGTGATAATCCTTCAATTGCCATTAAAACATGCATATATTGTAATAAAAACCAAGCGCCTGAAAATTGCACTAGTTACTGATATCGACAGTCGTTCACACAATTACCAAGAGGAAATAGCTTTGTTTCAACTGCTTAGGTTCACACAAAGCATCAGAGTGCCATTCAAAATACAAGTGTAGAGTATGTGACAAGAAACATCACATAAGTCTTTGCAACCCAGCCAATAAGCCAGACAACCAGCCTACACACTATCAAAAATATATACCCATCACTGTGAATGCAGGCAATACTGAATCCTTGTCATCGTTAAATTCATCAGCCACTAACACTACAATCCAGGAGTTTTGTTGAAAACAGCAATCGCCCCAATCTGGAACTACCAAAACAGTGCAACAGCTAACATTCTGTTAGATGAAGGGTCTCAGAAATCATTTATTTCTGAGGAACTAACCTCAAACCTCCAAATCAAATCAAAAGAAACTGCAACAATCAACCTATCTATAATGTATGTTCAGGAAAAATAACTGAAACATAGGACACATTGATAAGGCTATCATTGAACTGAAAACTGAGAATGGTAATATATTAGGAATAGAAGTGCTTATTGTCCCAAGTATAGCAGCCCAACTTAGTAAAACTGCTCACTTTGAAGTTTCAAATTACTATACTTATGTATTTGAAACTTGCCCATCCCGTGTCAGCAGACCAAAAAATCAAATTGAATCTACTTAAGGAGTCGACCTCTACTGGGAAATAGTACAAAATAGACAAGATGATGAACATTATAATCATTCACAAGGTAAATGATTTAGAGTGTTTTTGGAATTTAAAGTCAATGGGTGTGTCAAACAAAGAAATTACATCAAAACCAGAGTGACATCATATCAGGTTACCGATGTTACTTTCAATGGAACCTAACACTGTGCAAAACTGCCATGGAAAGATGATTACCAAGACTTCTGACTAATGAAAACATCATAAAGATGAGAAATATTTGCTTAATTAATAAACTAAGTTGAGACTGTAATATGCCCAAAATCTACGGCGACATCATAGTTGATCAGGAGAAATGCAGATTTATAGAGCAGGTTCCAGAAGATGCTAAGATATCTGAAAACAATGTAGTACACTACATGCCGCATCACACATTTAAGAAGGATTCATCGACGACATCCATCCTTATTAGGTACGACTGCAGCTGTCAGGAGTCACCAGAAAGTCCAAGTTGAAATGATTGCCTCATGTCCCTCACACCAGAGCTGAATGACCTTACAGGTATTCTTGCGTGTTTCTGCCTTCATAGATATGCCATATCATCAGACATAGAAAAGGCCTTTTTGCAGATTGAATTAAACAAACAAAATAGGGGCGCTACCAGATTCTTTTGGTTGAGTAACTCAAAAGATGCTTTTAGTCCTGAATACAACTATGTTAAAACACCTAACGTTCTGATTTGCTGAAATTTTATCAGGAATCCTGATACATACAAGCAAACGGTGGATTTACCCTTCGTTCATAGGCGTCAAACAACATGACTACAACAAACAGCTGAGAATGACAAATGAGCAATAATGATGTGATAAAAATCTTAGGACTGTGATCGAAGGTAGATACAGACAAGATTTTGTTCCAACATAATTTTTCGGAGATACAGGAAGTAGCTCTGGTGACTCCTGACACAAAATGAGACATACTTAGCAAATCTTCAAGGATATTCAATCCACTAGGAATCTTTAGCCTGGTTACAGTACCAGCTAAACTACTGATGCAAAAACTGTGGGAAACTAAATTAGGTTCTTTCATTTCGGTGCCCCAAGTGTCTAAGTTCATATATGCCGTTGAATCATGTCAGTAATGGTTCTCAGTTTTTATTATAATGTACTTATTTTGTTTACATCAACTTTTGTAACATCATATAAATGCCTTGAATACAGTGAACAAACACGACTGCTTTTTACTATTTATTTACTAGTGAAGTACTTACCCTGCAACCCCCCTTCACTACAGGGTTAATACCCCAAAAATCAATACCAACCTTCCTTTAGTAGTTTTGAACCTTATTATAAAATCTTATAAAGATCAACCGACTAACATTTAAGTTATCATATGTGTCTAAGCACAACAGTGACAGCAACATACCATTATAGAACTTCAAATTTTTTGCAGTGGTATAAAAAACTTGTTTCTGACCCCTTTTCGGCCCATAATTCATCAATGGTTAGAGTCACAATCCACATAATCAATCCCAGCTTTCTTTGTGTGGAAAACATGTAACACCTTGTGGTATAATTTTATAGATAGTCCAGTTATTGTAAAGACATCGGGAAAAATGCCTGTTTTTTGTCCTTAATGCCTAAACAGTTGAAATCACAACCCCAAATATCAACACAAGACATCCTTTTGTGGTATGGCACATTGTGGTACAATTTCTAAGACATTCATTCACTTATTAGGTATAGTCAAGTTAAATTGTCCATACATGTATGTAATAAATCAGTCCTTTCCTTCAAAATTATCAATGACTGGCCCAAATAATAAAAGATTCTATAGGATTCAACTAGTCTGAAACAAAAAATGTACACATCATTTCACTAGCCCGAGCCAATTTTTACCAGCCGTGGGCTTCAGGCTAGTGGCTTAAGGCAAGCACTGATAAAAAGGCTGGTTTCTGGTCCGGTATCAAGTGGACACCCCTAAAAACAATCCCAGCCTTTTTGTTGTATAGCACCTTGTGGTATAATTTCATGAAGATCCATTCATTCACAGTGATGTTCTTATCTAGATACATCGTGAAAAGCTTGTTTCTAGCCCTTTTTTGGCACCTAATTCCTAAATGATTCAAGTGAAAAACTCAAAAATCAATCCCAGTCTTCCTTATGTTGTTTAGAGCCTTGTGGTGTCATTTCATAAAGATCCATTCACTCATAGTCAAATTGTTTTCCATATATCATGAAAACGCTTGTTTCCCTTTTCTGCCAATACAGTACAGAAAGAGACATACTATGACTGAACACTGATATATTGGTGTACCACTTTTTGAGTGGCTCTAAATAATTTTTTTCTATAAGTGATATTTTGTTAGCTCTACCACTTTAAATGCAGAAAAATTATAAAAATATCTTAAAAGACTATAAAGATGATTACTACCACTATAAAAGTGGTACACCACCATGTCAGTGATCAGTCACGGTATGTCACTTTCTGTACTGTAATTCATGAACAGCTCGAGTCACAACCTACAAAATCAATCCCAGCCATTCCTTGTAGTATAGCACCTTGTGGTACATGTACAATTTCATAAAGATCTATGCACTTCCATGAACATGTTTACATCAATGAAGTTATTTTCTGGACACCAAAGAGTCCACAGATACAGTCCAACAATGTCACAGATGATGACTGCATGATACAATGTACTATTATATGGCTGCATATAGCAGTCATTTAAAAATTGAAAAAACAACACAAAAGTACAATATATCCTTGTAGTAACATGTAAGCTGTATATTCAGTTTCAAGAAAGAATAATAGCACATTGCTGTCAAGTGTCAACACAAAAAGGCAGATGTTAATCATTCCAAAATGCATTTTACACTTTATTGAAATGGCAGAAAGATTTCAAAAAATGAAATTGATGTTGATTAACAGTAACTTTAGAATTTATGGCTTATGTACATGTACCTGCTTGGGACAAAGTAGAAATCATAGAACACTGAAAACTGTGTTGTGAACTTAGACATGTTAAAATGTCCCATGACATGGTATTAGAATGACAAGTACAATGTGTATAAACTTGTCATTCTTTCAAAACTGACAGTGACTTAGTGATCTAAATGGATTCAGTTGTACTGTACGTACATGTAGAGGACACAGGTCACAACAGAAGCAATGGCAGGTTGTTAGCTTAACTACATGTATCAGTTCAATTTGTAAATTCATTACTGAATATAGCAAATCTTAATAAAAAGCTTTAATGGGCACATGTTATGACTACGGAGGTCAAAGTGGAATCAAGGTTCTTGCGGTAATCAAAAGAATGTAATCCAGGGACAAAGACCAGACATGGAAAACAAAAACAACAAACAACATAAAGTAACTAAAACATTTTAAATAATCAATCTGTAGCGAAAGAATAATCAAGGGAACCAAGGCTATAGCGGTAATCAAAAGAATGTAATCCAGGGACAAAGACCAGACATGGAAAACAGACATACACAACAAAGAACATAAAGTAACTAAAATCATACATACAAAGTAACAAAAGCAAATGAGCAACTTGGACTCCACTAAAAACTAGGAGCATGGACCAAGTGCACCGGAAGGGTAAGCATCCTCTACTTTTCTAGAAACACCCGCCGAGTTACCCCTTATGTATGGGCATACCATACAAGCTAAATAGTTTATACAGTTCTGAATTTTGATTGCTATTTTTTATTTGCATGATGGCTAAACTATTTTTTATCTACATGTACCATGTACATTTAAATTTTGTTTTTTAATGAGTATGAAAGAAAAAAATTTAAAGCCGAAGCAGTCACACATACATGTAAAAGAAATTGCTTTAACAACAATGAATATGTCTAATTAAAACACGTACAAATGATTACATCTGTAATCTACTAAGGATTGAATCATTTCAAACTAAAGATGCCTGTATTGCAAATTTATTAGGCACCTGTACATGACCTTGCTGACTCTCTTGTGTACCTAATAAATTTGCTGCCATAAGGAAATTTGAAATTTCTTCACTTTTATTATATTTAAAAAAAAAACTATTTCAACTGAGCATATTATACATGTACTTTAAAACATACTAGAACTACAGCAATATTTCAGCTATATTCAGACAATGAACATGAAATGGATGATAAAATGAACATGAAATGATGAAAAAAGAATGGGTCACAAGGATAATAGGGTCGACAAATTTTGATTGCCACTAGAAAAAGGGGGGATGGGTAAGGTCGGGCAATTTAGCCTCCTGTGGCGGAGCGCAAAGGTTCCTACTCCTATCGAATACCACAGCAGGGTTCTTTAACGTGCGAGGAACGCAGCATCTTTCCCAACACGGTGCACCACTATGGTTTGCGGTCAGGTTTTCCGTATTATAGCCTGACAACCCCAGCATGTAACATGCCAGGGGTACTCCATTCCACCACCTGGGGCACACATCCCAGTTGCTCTGTGGGCAGAGCGCCTAGCCCCCGGCTAGGTTTCTGAGCACTATTTAGTCACCTTTTACGACAAGCTTAGCGCTGCTGCAGGCCTATTCTTTTGACACCCGGACCTGCACGGGGTATGACAGACACATGGGTAGATAACTACCATTATCATGACCCTCTTGTCACTTTTTAGAAGAGGAAAAATTAAAAATACACTCAGAGTAAGAGAATTCTATACTGGGCAAGTCACTTCACAATAAATGTAGGTTCTAAATACAATAATGATTGGTAAATTTTACTTAGTGTTAAATGCGGGTATATTTTGTCCTTGGACTTTAGGTGTTAGTGGTTAGTATTTACTACAGTAAAACCCATGCAATTTGCAAAATATGTCCCAAAAATGTCGGTTCACACATTGTCCCACATAAAAACCCCCATGGGAATTTTCAAAAGTTGGCAGGTATGCAAGTACAGTACCTGAACCGATCAGCACAACAAATATTGTGATCAGTCATCGATCCGTCAAACCGATTCATTAAACTGATGATTGCACCCTGTGACCACAGAGTGGTCTCTGCATTTTATGGTTTTCTTTGTTTTCGATGTCAATTTTATACATATTTACATAATATAATAGACTTACACATGAATTTGTACTTTTATTTCACATTTCTTTTATTTTAAACAGATCATCCCTCATTTTACATAATAAAACTGCGAACAGATCGGTCAGTTGTCTATCCGTCCAATCTCTGCGTGGATCGGTTCAAGGACTGTATTATAAAAGTAGTTACGGTACATGGAACTAAATACACATTATGTATTGAGTTATGTCACGAGGCCAGCAAACAGAATAAATTTGTTTTCAAATTGAAAAAAAAATGCTGAGTTTACTCTACACAAGTTAATATGTATGAAATTCATAATTGCAGTGAGATAAGGTTTTGTATGATTGTACATACGTGTATGTAGTACTATGTACGCACTAAAATAATGAATGTAGTGTTCGAAATGGTTTTAAACCAAGAAAAAGGTAGAACCCACCAAGTTCATCTGGGACTCACCTTTCCAAAAAGTGATGAATCCCAGGACTCACCATGTAAAAATCTTAGTGAGAACCCTGCTTTGTTAGTACCAGCTGCTCTGGTGGTGTAACATCTATTTTGCCGGATTTATTTTGGACTCGACTTGATTATGAATTGGATTAGTGTTCAATACAGTATGCAGTGTTTTTTTCTTGACAAACAAATTAACTACAAGTAAAAAGAACATTAAACCAAGTATATACAATTGCTTACCATTTCTTCTGAATGTGCCAAGAACACATGGCATTCATAATCACAGTATAAATTTTGTCTTGAGAGATAGGCAAAGCATCTTGGATCCTGATGGGTTTTGGCAAATTTTGACAAACAAATTAACTTGTGCTCAAACAATGGTTTAGATTCCTCACTGGCATCTTTCATAGGCGTAGCTTGAAGGATGTGAGGCAACACTTTTAAGCACACTTCTTTAAAAGACTCCTTCCTCCTTTTGACTTCAGCCATAACCCAAGGCATGACATACTGGGGTGGATATCTCCTGTCAAGTATAGAAGCCCCAAGATACATGACAACAAAGGACTTCCCTCCATTGGAATCTTGCTTTGACTCATCCATTTTAGAGCTTTTAATCAGCTGTATGAAATAAGGTTTAAACTAAGATGAAAGCAGTTATAAATAGATGCAGGTCATGAAGGGCCTTTTAGGTTTGTGGGTTAACCCAAAATTTGAGTGAAGGACAGTTATTTTTTTTTAACAAGACATATATGTCATGTAGTTAAATTTAGAGACTACACTATACCCGTATGACAAAAACGAAACTGTTCACAAATACTTTTCACTCATTTTCGGTTACAAAAATATCTACAAATTCTTGGTGTTGTCCCAACTCCAAAACAACTATTTGCCAACAGCTGATCAAGTTCAATGCCCGCCATCTTTGTGACGTCCAAATATATTCTTTTAAAAAAGGTGCACAATCCATTTGACGATAATGGAATGAAATAAAAGAAGCTTGACAATGTCTATCGTGTCATAATCTCTGTTTACTTTCGCTGACACAACCACATCTGCATTGTTTTCACACGTGCATAATCAGACACCGGAAGTATATTTTAGCCTCTTGCATCTTGGGAAAACAACCGGCATAAATCATGACTGAGCAACGTTGGGTACCTTTAGAATCAAATCCAGACGTAAGTAAAGAATGATACACTTTCTCACGATTAAAAGCGTTTCTTATTTATTTTATTTCATTCAAATGACTAACTGACATAACCTCAGATTCGCTTTTTTCTGTTTTTCAGGTGCTGAACAAGGTATGGGTACAGATTAAATGGACAAGGGGAGGCAACTCTTTCACACAAACACACACACACACACACACACACGTGTGTGTGTGTGTGTGTGTGTGTGTGTGTGTGTGTGTGTGTGTGTGTGTGTGTGTGTGTGTGTGTGTTTTTTCTTTATGATAAGTATTATCTTAAATATCATGCACAAAATGTGTGAATGCTTTTATACCGGAAACAATACCATATCTCACACGTTATTGATTTTTGAACAAATTGCCTTAATTTGTCAAATTCAAGATTCATAATATGTATGATAAAATATTTTTGACACAATGAAAATGACATGCACAATGAAAAAGACTTCAACTTGGTCAACATTCCTTGGTTTTGACGATGCAGTTCATTGTTACATTTTATTCTTATGGTTGTAGACATGGCTTGCTTTATATGTCGTCCACTTCCGGATTTTTCTGAGTTAGGCATTTAAATTGGTATGACTCATTGTCATGACATAAGAATCTTTCCATTTTTACGTGCATTGCATGAATTGATCTGGATCTTATGGTTTTATTAAGAAAGTAATAGCTTTAACAGAAAGTATTTGAATATGCATGAATTATTATGAAAAGCCTGTCTAAGGAGGCTTAAATCTATTTCTTCATGTTTTGTATGATAGAAAATGATCATTCATTTAGAGTAGATGAACCCCCTGGAAGGATAAGACTAATGTTTCCAGGAGTTTTCTCCTTGTATCCCATTGCTACCTATATCCTATGAACTAGAAATTTGATGATCGAGTTACATCTTTTTTCTAATTTCACAGGTCAAAACGCTCGTACACATACATTAACAATGTTATTTTTAATTTTTGATATTATCATAAGCAAGGAGTTAAGTACAGAAGGATTGGTATCTCGTACACTTATCCATAATATGTTAATAAATATGTGAGGCATAGGTGTTAACTCTCCTGTTTTTTGTAGGAGTCTCCTGTAATTTTACCTTAAAAACAAAAAAAGTCTCCCATACGGGAGGCATCGATCTCCCGGTTTCAAGAATTCCTCCCGTGATTGAATTTATCTAATTTTTGTTAATTTTTGTCTGCCATTTTTGTTTACGTCAACAACTGCATGGGTCACAAAATCACTTTATCAACAAAATGCTTTGAACAGCTGATCGACATATGAGTCTCTCTAGAATTATCCTCTTTCGTATTGACAAATAGTATGATTTATAATTTTGAGTGGATAGTTATGTCAAGATTTTACAAAATTTGTGGCCTAACACAACTTACCATTCTGTGTGGATGATCATTTTACTGACTTATTGAAAAAAAACATTCCCTGACAATAAAATTGCACAGAAATTTTAATGTAAAAGGACTAACTGCACCCAAATCATAAAGCAGGTTATCATATCAAGTCTTTAGGCTACAAATGTACAGTGATTGAAAACTGTAAACAGATACCATTCAGTATTTTATGTGATGGAAGCAATGGTAGGGGTGCCAAAAAGTTCTTTGCTACTCTTGTTCGCAGTTTTAAAGATAGAAGCAGGTCCATCAAAACCAGATTCATTGACATGCCAGTGATGAACATTGGAACAGGACAAAATCTATTTTATGCCATACCAAGCATCACTTCTGTGAATACATGTATAATTCATTTTGTTGATTCATTTGTTTATACATGTATCATGTATTTATGGTTTTGAAAAAAAATATTTTAAATCCTCTGTTTTATTTAATTTATAACATAACAAAATATGTTGATAATATCATTACTCAAAATATCCTGCAATTTTATGATGGATTGCAGGAGATCTCCTACAATTAGGTTTGACTAGGTTAACAGTTATGACGTTGGGTGATTAGCATGCAAGATTACCCATGATGTATTTTGTTGATGCTGAACATGCCCTGTTAATGGCTGACATTCCACTGCTTGTGATAACAATGTTTTTATATGCCTTGGTTTAGACCCCTGACTGCATAGCCCTGCCTTCGAGGGTGGTTTCCCTCCTCATTTAAAATTCAAACTACTTCAAAATCTGAACAGTCATCATAACATTTATTTCAAATTGATCTAAAATTGTCCAAGAGTGTATATAAGGAGTTCTATAGCCTTAGCCTTCCCTTCTTTTGTGTTATCAATGCTTTTATTTGTCATAATTTTGACTGTTCAAGGATTTGTATAGGAGATATATAGCAAAATCAATTTGAAAGATTCAAACTCCTCCCTCATGGTCCTGAATATTGACATAAGTTAATTTTGTTCGTATAGTATGGTATTTATTGGTTTTCCGAAAACCTTCCTTGCTTGATCCCCATATATTGAGAGTATTAACCAACAATTACGAGACACTTGAAAATATAAGTAACAAGTATGATTAAGGTAAGTCTTGCCACGCAAGATAGAACGAGAAAGCATGAGATTCCAATCCTGTCTACTATGATGATCCTTGTCATAAGTGAAATATTAAGAGTATGTCAGTATTTGTACCCTTCAAAAAACCCTCTGTACCCCCAAGTTCAAAGGTCAGTGGATGCATGAACCCTAAGATGCAAAAACTAATGGGCATGCAGGCTTGATTATCAGGGATCAAACTTGGGATTTTCTAGCTGGTAGCGAAGACTGCATTTCTGTAGATTCAACTATATTCTACACAAAAGTTTGGTAGTCCAACTCAGAATTTGGTTGCCATGGGAACTGGGTGAATGCTAATTTAAGCCTTCGTATATCTAGTTTACTGTTTCATTTTATTATGTTATTCAACTTATTATAAGCAGAGTTCTTGAAAAGTGTTTTAGGTTTTGGTGATAAAGTTTTTCAAAATTTCTACATAATCAGCTTATTTCCTGGCTCAGAAGTCCTGTAAAAGTTCCTTGTGTTTTTATTTTTCCAGAAACTATTGCCATTAGTTTTATTACTTTACAAGCATTACAATAACCTGATATTTGTTCTGATCAGTAATTTTAATTTTTGATATGAACATGCACGGCCTAATCTAGACATTGATGAAAAAGGAGAAGTTTTAGGCAATTCCGTTTGAAAAATTAAAATTTTGACATTTTTGTCCATGTAATCTATTACGAAAACTTCTCCTTGTCAGACAAATGGAAGTACATGTAGTGAGCACAATCATGGGGAAGTTTTTGCTGAATTTTCCCTCTAGATTAGGCCCTGAACCTGATTAAAAATGAGAACATTATTATTTTCATTAACCCATCAAATTGCAGACTCAGCATGTTGTGAATAGAGAACTCCAACCTGTTCATACTGATTACACTTGAAGCAAATTTAATAGAAAATGTTTATTCCTTGACAACTAGACCAAGGATTGACTTTGGCTTTAAAATGACTAGAAGAGGGGTAGGACATGCATACTTTGCCCAAGTTGTTATGGTTACAGGATTTGAATGAAAGATAGAAAATAACAGAAGTGAGAATTTTAAGGGAGAGTGCAGTCAAACCTGTATTAAGCAGTCACCTCTGGGGAATACTCATTGTGACATTGTAGAGGTGACCTTTGAAATGAGGTTTCAAGTTGTTATGCAGAAGACTTTGATGTCAGCTTATAATCCCATATTCATTTAGATTGTACTAAGTCTATCTGTGATTGTCATAATATTACATGTAATTGCCTTTCATTTTCACTTGCAGATTCATGTGTACCAGGTATAAAAATATTTTTATTCAAAATATCATTCAGATAAAAATATATGACAATAAATAACAAATCATTGATTTCCTCATTTCCCTTTTGAGTTGTTTCCTTTTTCGTTCACCGTCTGCTTTTCTTTTGACAATTTGTGAGTAATTTGTGTTTTTCTGGCACCCATTTCCTTTGCAACGGCACATGAAGGTATTATGTTTTGACCCATTTGTCAGTCAGTCCATCTTCAGTTTTCCAGTCTTTTTTGGAAATTCTTGTAGATATTGACATGATTTTTGGTATATAAATTCACCATGATAAGTTACAGGTTAGTTTTAATTTTCGTTGTGCTCCAATGATTTTTACTGCAATTACAAGCCTGGAACTTAGCAAAATTAACTGTAATAACCTTTTTTCCGTTTTTTTTTTTCTAAACGCTTGCAGATATTGCCATGATTTTTGGTATACAAGTTCACCATGATAAGTTACAGGACAAGTATATAGTTGGTTCTGCTCCTATGATTTTTACCGAAATTATGGACCTTGAACTTGGGTAAATTAACAGAAAATAACCGCTTTTTCAGACTTTTTTTCTTAACGCTTGCAGATTATGACATGATTTTGGGTATATAAGTTCACTATGATAAGTTACAGGTCAAGTGTACGTTTTGCTCTGCTACGATATTTACCTTCGATTAATTAAAACTCCATGAAATCACAGTCTGGAGTTTGATACAACCATTCTGAGTAACAGAATTTAGTTAGAAGGTAAGGTCTAAAGTCTGGAAAAACACACTAATTCCTTTTTTATCTGGGTCCTTCTATATGTATTTCTCTTACAAACAAATTTACTTGAGTATCCAACATGGGGACATGTGGGGTATGTGAGAGCACTCACTAAGGTTCTTTTTTTTAATTGCCTCATTTCTATTGAACAGTGTCAAAATTTTCCGTTTCTGAGACATTTTATTGCAACTCAAACTACAAGGAGTTAAATCTATATTTAACTCCTTGTTGGTCAGTGATTAAGTCGTAAAAATTTCAGACATCAGTTTAATTATGAAAGTTTGAGTTTGATAAGGAGTTAAATATATTTTACTCCTTGCGAACGGTGCATAAATATCTCACCGTTGCTATCAAGTCCTTAATTTTGTTTTCATTGCAATACTGATTTAATTCCTTGGGCAACCTAATTATCTATATTTACATGTACTAAATATACTTAAATTATGTGACACGGTACGGGTCATGTAATAAACCAAATGTTTACAAAATGGCCAGTATAAGAAGTCAGAAAGCTTTCGGCCAAAAAAATAGGTGACTGTTGGCCGTGTTAGGGAGGTGACCGCTGATTTGAGTTAAAATATATAGAGAAAACAGTTGGGTTGATTTTAAAATGACCGTAAAGTGAAGGTGACCAGTGATTTGAGGTGACTGGCAAAGCAGGTTTCACTGTACATATATTAAGAAGGGAAAAAGTAACACAGTATGTAAGAGTAACACAGATGACAAAGGAGGGATGTTGAAAGCAGAGTTGAGAGTGAGAATGAAACTAAGATGTCATTATAGAATATGAAATAGGGTAGACCCGGTACAATTAAACACAGTATAGAAAAATGAAATTTCAGTTATGCATTTATTAATATAGGACTGATTATTTTGATTTATCCTTAACAAAACTTATACTGATAATAGTTTGGAATGACAAAAATCTAAAGGGTATCAGACCAAATGACTGATCAAACTTTTTCTTTTCAAAAACTCTGCATTAAAGAAAATCATCTTGCTTGGAGGTATAAAAATCCTGATCAAAATTTTACAATCTATTACATGTATGTAGGTGAGATATACATGTATTTTGAATCACTATTAATTTTTTCCTTCATTTATTTCTCTAGTACATCTACAACTTAGGTGTACCTAAAGAATGGCAGTTTGTAGATATATATGGACTGGACACAGAACTTTTGGCCATGGTCCCAAGGCCTGTTGCTGCTGTTGTCCTTCTTTATCCTATCACTGAAAAGGCAAGTACATAGTAAAAAGTATTGGTAAAGCACGGTTGTCTTTTGCATTGTCATCATCCATAGACACTTGGTTTTGTGCACTAACTTGAGTACTAGTTGGTTGATCTTTATAAAATTTTGTAACAAGGTTTCAATCTATAAAAGGAAGGTTGGTATTAATTTGGAGGTTATGGCCTGAACCTTTTTAGAATTAGGAGCCAAAAAGGTGCTAAAACAAGCATTTCATTGAATTAAATTAAATTATATAAGTCCTTAAAAAACATAGCAATGTCTGCAATATTATTTCACAATATTCTGTACCACAATGGGCAAACTTGAATTGATTTTTTTGGGAGTAATATTTGAACCTTTTTAGGAATTGGGTGCCAAAAGGGGCCATGCGGAAATAAGCACTTTCCTGATTCTTGACAATATTGATTATTATTAGTAATAGAATGTCTATGAAATGTCACAAGGTGCCATATCACATTAGGAAAATTGAGATTGATTTTTGGGGGTTGTAAAATGAGCAAGATAAGATAAAAAAAGAGGCCATAAAACATTTTTTCTGATCTCTAGTAAGGGGGAATAAATCTCTTTTAAATTGTACAATAAGGTGCCATACCTTTGATTAACATACAAAAAGATATACTTTCCAACCACAACTCTACACTCTGCTCCTTTTTATTGGAATATTGGGTTATAGTATGGTGAATGTTGTAAGGCAGGGAAGTTATTTTCATTATATTTCTCAGCAACTTTTAATAGCACCCTCTTGATATTTGGTATGCAGCATCAGGTATGTAAGAACCACTTTCAGTCCTGTTGGATATCTACTTCCTGTTTAACAAAATCTGGCCATTTCTATCTTAGATCCATTTTTTCAATAATTAAGAAATACTTGAATTTCATTGGATTTTGATTAAAATTGTTTTTATTATTACATGTACCAGTAGGTCTTACGAAAAACACAGAATAAATAAAGGACTTTACATGCTTGGGTTGTTTCTTTTTTTTTTTTTTTTTTAAATATGGTACTAATACAATAATAACAGAGGTGGATTGCAATGAAAAACATGACATATACTGTAAAGGTATTTAATTTTGGTGGTGGAAAGATAAATATGAAAAATAGTAACTGGGAAAATGATTTATTATATACATGTAATTAGCAGTGCTATATCGAATGATCCTAGTGTAATAAATTTTGATAATTCACACTGCGAAATAAATTTGGTAATTTCACTCTTGGACTTTCTCCCGCCAAAATATCACAACTTTGATATCAATCTGCCAATCACAGAATTTAAAATTCATATTCAAAATATCGATAAAATACTGAGAAAATCTATATAATAAATAGGATGATCAATTGGTTATCATGAATACCACAAATATGATCACTTGTGCAAAGAACGCTTGAAGATTTAACTTGTGCACGGAACAAGTTCCGCTCACTTGTTAAATCTAGGCTTTCTTCGGCACTTGTGATAATATTTTTGTTATCCTATTATCCTATTATTCTAACACTGCAAAATTAATCCATTTACATTATATTTTCAATCCATTTAATTGTTCCATTTCAGGTAAAGGCCAATCCTCTTGGTGAAGTGAAGCAGTCTTCTGATATATTCTTTGTAAAACAGACCATATCCAATGCCTGTGGAACTATTGCTATTGTTCACAGTCTAGCCAATAATAAGGACAAAATACCATTTATAGGTTTGTAGTGCTTTTGAGTCAAGTACACTGTCAGTAATACTATGGATGGAAGAACTTTTTTTTCAGATGGTTCATATTTTCCCCCCTCCTTCAAACAAGGTACTGTGAAATCTCTGTACCTCAAAATTCAAGTGACCAATCAGATGTGTCCAAGCAATCAAGAGTTTTATCAACTATTTGGCGATTTATCGATATTGTTTACTTTCTATCATTTTGTCATATTTGTATAATTTTCAGAAGGTACACATGCTGTTTAGAAATAGTTAAATCAAATATAATTAATGATTAGACTCTCATCCCATCCAATCCATAAAAAATTGACAAAAATTTTAAAAATTGCTACAGGTCTTTCAAAATCAGGACTTTTTTCGCATCGGTTTCTAGTATTTAGATACAATATCACAATTGTGTCATTTCTTGGTGATTAAAACAATTTTTCTTCTTTGAAACTGTTGTGGCTATGGATTTTGAACTTATCTATACTTCAACAGGCCTTTCATTAAGAGGCGGTACCAGGTACTTTTACCCTTCTAAACTACTGAAAGGTACCTCCAGGATTTTAAAATTTGATACATTTTTATTAAACAAAATGATGGAAAGTACCTCCTACAAAGCCAAAGGTACCTGCATTGCAAAAAAAATAATGAAACCCCTACTTCAAATAGCTAATATTAGGCTAGCAAATATTTAGCAAGAAATAAGAAGTAAAATGCTCCCACCCGCCTCATATTTTGTGAAGATTGGATGAGATTCTAATATTTAAATTTACTTGGCCTAATATGTAGGGTTGATTTAAATATTTACAGGGTCATCCTTTTTTTAATTTTTTTAATTTTGTTTATTTCTGTTGTCATATTAGTTAATTTGTTTCCATCATCATGCTGACTTATATAAATTCTTCAATCAATGCCATGTCTAGTTGAACATACACTAATTGATAATGACACACATATTTAACAGTTGTTACATTTAATGAGAAAAAAAATGTGACCAATTCAAGTAAGCTATGGTACAAAAATTTTTAACTGCCTGAGTATTCATTGTTTAAATATATCAGCTGCCACTAATGATTATAGAGAAGAAGAAACTGGTACTTTAAAATTTGAGAAATCCCATGTCTTCAGGTCATCCTTGTTTGATCAAGTTTGACTGTATGGTCATTTGTATGTCTGTCTTTTTGTCTATCCATCTGTTCATGTACTTTGAAAGCATATGAACGTAAGTCATCATATGTAGATATTTAATGAAGCGATATAATTATTGTTTGATGCCTTCAAAGGGAGATGATTTAACTTAAAATAAAATAAAATGGTGTTTAAGCCTGTAAGCACCACTCCTTCTGAACTGTATAAATGAAGGATGGGGATCCTATGTAGATATACATGGAGCAAGTTGTTATTGTCAGATATTTTTTTTAAAGAAAGAAATCCCATCTTAAACATGTTACAGCAACTTGGGGTGTCAATCACAGTTCTGGTTTTTATTGATTTTGGGATTTGCACAAACCACCCAATTTAACTTCCTTGCAAAAGTTAAAATTAACATTGCAAACGGAAATGCTCTTATGAAATCATCATTTTCAACAATCGTTTCGCTGCCAAACTAAGAAGAAAACAAAAAATGATGGAATTTAAAGTACCTTTACAGGATGCAGTGGTTGGAGAAGGAAAGTCAAAAGACATCATGGTTCAAATGGTCGATATTTCTTACTCAATAGACTGTTAGTCATTTGTTCTGAAGTTAGATGTCCTTTCTTACGGTATAATTCATTTGATTCACAATGTTTTGCACAAAGTAAGACAGAGGCAGATTGAGAGATTCTCAGAAGAGGGGGCCGACCATGTCATGGCTCAGTGATTTTCTGTAGAATCATCTTCATTTTTCTGTTCTAAGGGGGCCCAGGTCCCTGGATCGGCCTAAATAAGATTACATATTTTATTTTTTAACTCACTATAATCATTGAGGCTTTTGACATGGATACACACAAATGAACTGATTCAGCATAGCCAAATCTGTTTACCATTTTGATTTATACTTTTCAGATGGCAAACACTTTAGGAAATTTGTAGACAGCTGTTTGAATTTATCACCAGAAGAAAGGGCATCATTTTTAGAAAATGACAAGGTATGAAACACAATGTATATAGAAAGGGACAATATTAATGTCACAGCTATTTCCATGAATTTTTGTTTGATACAAATAGTGTAGGGATTCACCAATGGGGCATGTAAGTCTCATCATGTGACTCTGTCTACTCTAGTCTACTATTCAGTTACATGGAAATTTGTCATTTACAGAGTATCGAGTTTAGTTTTAACAAAGAAACATCTGTTTGTGTAAAATTACTGATAAGAAAACCATAAATTACAAGATTTTGCTTTGTTATGAAGCTTTTCCAGATTCAGGAAGTAAACAATAAGATGTAGGTTGATCTTCAGATTTTAATATGTTTTAAATTGGAAATTCTTGAAAGGAAAATGAAACTAGAACAAGACATAAAATTCTTATTATCTAAAATTTGCTGAGTCATAATAAGAGGAGTTAAGACCATGGCTTCGTTTGATATTGAAGAAATGATAGTCTGAAACTAATTTTTTAGGTTTGTCTTATTTGATTTGAAATGTATATTTGAATATTTTTGGGTTTTAAGTTTCTAACTTCTAGATAAAATTGAAATATCAGAAAATATGTGTGTACATACATCTCACAGAGGTAGGGTATCCTTTTTGTGTGCAACATTCACATAAATTCTAGTTAAGCTTTGCATAGTGTTAATTCATAATGAAGATATGTACTGATAAACATATGATGGAGATGCAGGTCTTGGTAGAGGAACTGTCTGGGATTGTACATAAAAGGTGGATATGAAGAAATGTGTTTTGAGCATTTTTGACATACATCCGTAATTTTAATTTTTAACCTGATAGACTAGATCTCAGAAACCTTATTGGACATCTGTGACAAATGCTATTATTTTACAACACCTTTGCAAAAAAAAATCAAGGATTCAAATTTATTTTCAAGGGTAGAATTTAAAGTCATATAATTTTCTGAATTTCAAACCAGTGATCCACTTGAGAAAAATAAAAAGTCTTCAGTTAAGTGTTAGCTATGAGGATTGAAGGTCTAGGAAAATTGCTTGCCTGAAGTGGTTTGAAATTTTGGGCCCTTTAGCCAGCTTGCTGACTTTTCACATTTGGATAAAGATGTTTCAATACTTCACAGAAGAAAATCAAGTAATTAGTAAAACAATTGTTTAACATATGTTTGTAGGATATGGGTTCAGCTCATGAAGATACAGCTCAAGAAGGCCAGACACAGGTAATTAACAGTAGGCATGGTGATATCTAAATTTGTACTGATAAGCATATCATTTGTAGCCAAATAATTTTGTTTACATTTTTATATTGATTTGAGACCAGTTACCAAAATAATTTTGCTTGCCATGGCCCAAGTGTTTATTAAAAAAATGGGTTTGCTAGGTAGATAAATACAGTCTTCTTCAGTAATGGGTGGTTTAAATAATTTTTCCACTCCAGATTGTAAAGTTAAAATTATCAACATTCAAACTTTAGCAAGCATGATAAAATTTTACCATAGAGAGTGGAGAAATAATTTAAATCAGTGGTTTCTCCAATGAAATCTGTAGAAAACTTGGAAATGTAAAATGGGGAAAAACTTTCACAGAAATTTTAAAAAGTCATCTGCATTTTTAATCACCAGCTTAAAATGTGAGAAATAAAAAAATATTTTTCGCCCAAATCTTTAAATGGCTAAATGTTCATTTTTTTTTAAGTATTAACCTTTTGAAAATAATAGAATGATTATAATAAGTAGTATTTGTATAAGATAGATGTGCATCGGTATTACAGTAATACTATCATTACATGTACTAACAGCTTTTGTTATTCATGTTGTAAAAGATCAATAAGATCAAAACAGCTCTTGAAAATACCAATAAAAAATCTTGAAATAAGAAAACAACATGAGCAAAACAGATAGGTTAAATGTCGAGGGATAATTGACAGGTTTCTCTGGCTATGACAAACAAATTTTTAATTTTTATCATACTGGAAAAATAGTAACATATGTTTTAGACTAGCTGGTGCATAGATCTGTTATCTTTATATACGATGGCAATTTTTTTGTGGTTGTATAATGGTATAGCGCTGTTGTATTGTCTTTGTTGTCATCACTGTCTGTAGGCACTTGGTTTTTAGCTCACTTGGCCAGAGGCCATGTGAGCTATTGCCATCACTTAGCGTTCGTTGTCGTTAACAATTATACTAAACTCTTCTCCTCTGAAACTACTTAACTAATTAGAAAAAACTTGGTTTGAACGTTCCTTGGGGTATCCTGCATAGAAATGATGTGGGGGTTTTTGATTCGTATGAAAAACATGGCCGCTGTTAGTAAAAATAGAGCATAGGGGTCTGACAGTAGTCTTTCACATATATTTCCTAAACCGTTAGGTTTATCCAAATTTTTTCAATAGCTGAAATGATCCACATTATTAGGACTACAAAAGTCCTCAGACTCCTTGAAAGAGTTATTGCCCTTGAAAGGGGAAAAATGACTTTTTTTTAATAGTTTTCAGTCAATATCTTGAAAACTATGATAGATTAAAAGAAACTTTCAATTGTTGTAAAGATCTTGTGATAAGTCCTACCAAAGACTTCTTGAGTCAAATTTGTTGGACAACTTCTTGTTTAATCTATTGCCTTTGAAAGGCAAAATTCAACAAGGTGAGCGATTCAGGCTCCTGGGAGTCTCTTGTTTGTGCAAAGAGTAATCGTGGGAACCAAGATTCTAGTGGAAATAAAAAGAATGTTATCCAGGGACATAGACCAGATATGGAAAACAGACAAACACAACAAAGATCATGAAGTAACTGAAATAATACATACAAAGTAACAAAAACAAATGAGCAACGTGGACTCCACTAAAAACTGGGAGCATGGACCAGGTGCACCAGTAAGGTAAGCATCCTCTGCTTTTCTAGAAACACCCGCTGAGTTGCTCATAAAAAGTCAAGTCCGGGGTAGACGAAAGGGGAAAGGAAAACTGTGACACGTTGGTACAAATCAGTTTTCATGGCGCAGATGGATACATCGTAACGGTTCACGAGTTCATGATGATGTCCATAAATCTTGGGTATTGGACATCACCCAAAATCACTTACAACAGATGTCCCACTTACATACTGTCTTACAACAAATCTGAAATCAATCCATCCATTGAGAGCCAAAACAATTGTGATGCAATTCGGATGACCAGACAAATGAGTCCAATATACCACCCATTGGTTGAGTGGGAAATAATATATCACATGCAAGAAGTAGATACATAGGTACTATAATAATTAAACATGAAGTTGCATGATGTTAACAGGATTGGTTTCAAATTTGGCGTGTTGCTTTATATAGATGAAGCATATGTTATAAGCAATATTGGTGTCCAAATTCAACTTCCTATACAAGTAGGGTATCCCTAGCACAACAATGTATGCAACTTAATGTTATCATTAACATGAAGTGGAATGTCAATACTAATTTTTTCCTCATCTCATTGGTGGATCAGCAATATCCGTAACAATCATAAGTCATATTGTAACCTGACAACTGTTCACTTTATTGTTGATCTGTGAATGATTAAAATTTTTAGTTTATAGACAAATATTTAAAACATGAGAAGGTGAGCATCTTTAGTACAAAATTACATTCAACTTTTTAACCAGAAGTATGTTAACATGCTTTAAGAAAAGTTGTAAAATACACTTATTTAAATATAGTAAATAATTTTACCTTTATTTCCTGCATTTTTATACAGCAATAATTGTATCAAAAATGTAATAAAGATAAATATACCAATGTACATTCTGTATAATTCATATACAGAAATACCAGCTACCAAATATTTGTATTCTTTGCCCAATATAAAACTCAGCTGCTATTCTAATGCATTGTAGTTTGGGGTTTTGAACTCTCCACTGTTTACATTGGGGTTTAGAACTCTCCACTGTTTACATTGGGGTTTAGAACTCTCTGCTGTTTACATTGGGGTTTAGAACTCTCCACTGTTTAGATTGGGGTTTAGAACTCTCCACTGTTTACATTGGGGTTTAGAACTCTCCACTGTTTACATTGGGGTTTAGAACTCTCCACTGTTTACATTGGGGTTTAGATCTCTCCACTGTTTACATTGGCTTGTAGTGTACATTCTGACCATAAACTGCACAGAAATTATCAGTTATCTTTTTTTTTGTAATTAAAGGCATCTAGGGACGATGTTTTGAAGACTCACTTCATTGCTTTTGTTTGTAAAGATGGAGGTTTATATGAACTGAGTAAGTATATATGTACCTATATTTTTTTTTATTCTTGTAGGCCTAGACTGAATCTGAAATACCATTTTGATAATACAGAATGTGTAATGATATTAGAATGTTTGAATGGGTCAAATTGTCCCCATTGATCAAGATAGTTTTCATTCTTCACTTGAACCGTAACTTGACTCCATTTTGATGCTGAGTAGCAAAAAATAATTCTGGTAACCCAGATCATACTTTTGTTTACTAATTTCTATCTGTTCAGTGGAATTTAACCCAAAAGTGTGGTAGCCCATCTCAAAATCTAGTAGCCATAGGCTGGTGTGTGACTGCTAATTTTTATCCCTGCCCCTTGAAAAAGAGTTGCAAAGGAAGCGTTTTTTTTTTATTGGTTTTTCAATATTTAGGATTTATACAATAACCCCACCATCACCACCTGACTAAGGTGTACAAGGGTAAATTGTAAAGAATATAAATTATATAATTTATGTTTATTTCATAATTAATTAACCTAATAACCTTTAACCTTAAACATCAGTTTACATATACATATTACACATTCATTCAAACATACACATACTGAAATCAGTAAAAAATAAATCAAGAATTTCTAATTATTGTTCTTATCTTTCATTCAGAGTTCGTGTTTTGTTGGTTTAACTATTTAAATATCAACAACAATATTAGAACTACTCTTCGTATTGAATATTTTCTTTCTAGCAATTGGTCTCATGGAGGGAGAATAACACAACTAGGAACCCTAAATTTGTCTGTTTTATTTCTGTTTTATGCAAATCCTTATTTTATAAACCAGTATATAAATCTTAAGTTTCTATGATATTTGACCTTTTCTCTTAAACCAGTCATATATTGTACCAGGATCGAATTTAAGGGGAAATACTCGCTAAATGCAAGTTGAAATTCAATTTTGTGAGTAGAAACTATTTCCACTTGCTAAAATTTGCTAGTGGAATTCTGTATGTAATATAGGTAAAGTCCAGAAATAGCCTAAAAAAACTTTAACTTAGCAAGTGTAAATTTTCAGTACTTGCTAAATTTAGCTAGTGGAAAAAATTCTGAAATTCAATTCCTATGTAGTCATATCTAATTTACATTTATATACATAAGATTTTGCTGTAATAAGCAACAAATTATAAAAAAAATTTTGTCTGTGTATCCAAGTAACACATATTTTTTTCTGTAAATTTGTATTATCAAAAGTTTTTGCAGAATTACAAAGAAGTTTTCTAGAAATTCTTTTGTATCTTTACAATCCTAAAACAAATGTTCAATTGTGTCATCATAACTGTTACAAAAGTACATTGTTTTGAACTTACATAGCCAATCATTACTACATACAATAGTATAAAGTAATGTGTTTGTTGACAAAATTTTGTGCAACAATTTATATTGAAATTGTCTAAGAGTAATCAAGGGAACCAAGATTCTAGCCGTAATCAAAACAATGTAATCCAGGGACAAAGACCAGACATGGAAAACAGACATACACAACAAAGAACATAAAGTAACTGAAATCATACATACAAAGTAACAAAAGCAAAAGATAAAATTTTGTGCAACAATTTATATTGAAATTGTCTAAGATATGTGATTGTACAACATTTTTGTAGTATAAGAAAAGAATTTCTCTATTCATGCATCTCTATATTTGCATTTTGTTCCCATAATTTTATTTTGTGAATAGTAGAAAGAAAAATATTTTATAACAAGTCTATTTATAAATATTTTACGTCATTTGCATGAAATTTCATTTTCTGTTATCTCCCTCAAACCTTTATTGAGACTAATCTTTACTGATCTAAGGATATTTGCTAGAAGACTGTAATACTTAAGGAAATCTTTGGTGTTACAGATCTGGCTAACCCTATCAAAAGAATAAAATGTCTTTGTACTTTGATCAGTAAGATCAACCAGATTCTCAGTACCTTTGGACTTCCAATACAAAAATACTGAAAACTGTCTAAAGTTAAAATATCACAACAGACCTATCTCACTTACATGTATAAAGAAAGTAAAATGCATTATCTCCCCTTGTACAATCAAGTCTTAACATTCCATCCTATGTATGTAGCCATGGAATTGTTTAATCTCAGAATTGTGTATTGGATTCTTTTGTATTGTAACTCTTTCATGTAATATACATGTATATTTTTTTTATACCCCAGCAATTGAAATTGGGGGGTATATAGGTATCACCTGTCTGTCTGATTACCACATATCTTGCAAGTGTAACTCCTCCTAAATCCCTCAAGGAATTTTGATTAAATTTTATAGGAAGGCTTGGTACAACTGTAAATTTGCATGAAGGAATACAATAACTGTCAAAGTACTCCAAGGGGAGATAATCTAAATTGAGGGTTTTACATGTTAAAACCTCGTAAGTGCAACTCTCCCTTAACAGTTCAAATGATTTTGATGAAATTGTATAGGAAGTTTAAGTATCATAGGTAGATGTGCACAGTATTTCTAGTTTAAATTTTTGAATTGGCAAGTAACCACTATTTCTATCGCTGTTAATTTGCTCATTGCTAGTTTACCTTACAGTATATTTGATATTATCAAATTTGATACTAACATCTCTCCCAAATATTTGCTGGAGGTTTTCTGTATGATAGTCCAAGTTCATCTTTCATGAACCATTTTTAAGTGTTTAAATAAGAAGATTGATTCAGAATCTATAAAAAATGCATCTGCATAAAAGTATCTGACAATTGACTAATACAAGTAAAATATACAAGTCATTCATTAACGGTACTTATTTTCATGGTGTAATTATTTTCACAGATTCTAAGGTTGACCAATTTCCACAAAAAACTTTACATTTTTCATATTTATTCATGAATTATTGAACAAAATATTATGAAAAATTAAATGATACATGCAAGTCCCATTTGAAAATTACTGTCATTTCAAGTTCACGAACTATAAACCATGACATTACAGAGTTCATTCCTTT
The DNA here is from genome assembly GCA_037379345.1 of Perna viridis. Taxonomy (NCBI): domain Eukaryota; kingdom Metazoa; phylum Mollusca; class Bivalvia; order Mytilida; family Mytilidae; genus Perna; species Perna viridis. Next base: position 6,432,217 of record CM074520.1, read on the forward strand.
GCTGATAGCATACATCAGCTATGCCTAAGTGTTTCGTCTTTAACATTTTGAAATGCATGTACAATCCAGCCAGCCTGAAGTGGCCTCGGAGTTGACAAAGGTCAACATTAAAGTCACTGATCTTTTTACTGTCTTTGATACTAGTCATTATCTTGTCAGAATACCATTCAATAAACTTTGATTTGACAGTTGTTTGACAATGTTTTAATATTCTGATGTTAAGTTTAGCTATGAAAAATTGTGCAAACAGAAGTTCACACATTTTAAAAGATTTAACAAAAGAAGAACTCTCAAGAATTTTACCTGAAGCAAATATACAGTTCATTAAAATCTGTTGAGCTGAGATTCAGTTGCTTTCAATTGATTTTAACATAACCAGCCTACCACTTCAGTATCTATAATTTGAAGGATAGTTTTTGCCACAAAAACCGTGATCAGTAGAATGAAGAAACCACGAAAATAAGCACTGTTGTTGTGAAATATTAGCATTCATTCACTTGATGGAAACTTATTTTTCATATGAGTACTGAAAATTTGTATTTATATACCGTATAGCGGGTTATTTTCGCAGGGCTAAATTTTCATGATTTTGAAGGCCAAACGTCTGGAAGATATTTTTGTGGTTTTTTTTTTTCGTGGTCTGAAGAGGTGTGACAAAATATTTTTGCGGGTGAAGTCCTATGTATGCGTACTTTTTTCCATTTTCATAAACATTGGAGTCAAAACATGACAATTTTTCCCTTACAATAAAACTTTATATCGGACACCCTGAATGGATTGTAATGTTGAAACTAAAGTTGTAAGAAGTACAATATTTTATTAATTAGAAGATAAAACACATAAAATATATCATTTAATCCAGTTAAAATTTCATGTTTGTTCATTTCGATTGTGACATTCGGCATAGCGGAAGTTCGTCCTCAAGGTAATCGTCTAAGGCAACACTAATACCAGTTTCCCTAAACCCACTTCGGATATTTTCCAGGCTGTTTGAGATGTGCTGAAACATATGAACAAGCCATTTTGCAGACAATGGTTTAAGTCTAGATAAAGATAAATCCACCAGATAGACAATCTCAAACTGCACTGCATTTTTGTCACTGTCTAATTGTTTCACAATTTCCTCTGAGTACCATTTCTCAAAGGAACCACAAAGACGATTTTTGACGGCCTTTTGTACGCTCACGTCCATGGGTCAATGTACAATGTTTTTAGGTTTGAAAAAAATTCAGAATACTCATTTTCTATTACTAGTATCCTTTACACACAACGATCATTTGAAAACAAATTGGTAATTAAAATTTACAAAAGTATAATGGATGAGGTTGAATGAACAAATGAGAACTATTTCTTCTGACTTCTTAAATTTATTCACTAATCTCATTAATCTATCTACCATTAATACCGGAAATTAAAAGGAAAGTTTCCCTGTAAAGTACTGAAGTATCCGTTACATCAGCATAAAATTTCGCGAGTTTTATTTTCGCGGTTGTTGCTGATCCGTGAAATTAAGTGAAAATTAAACCCCCGCAAAAATAACCCACTGTGCCGTAATGGATGATGTTTTCATCATCAACATCATATATGTCTATAGACATTTCGCATCCGTACTGTAACTTGAACTTAAGTAAATAGATCTCTATGAAAGTTTACCAGAAGGGGCCATCATACCACAAAAGGATGGCTTGAAATGGTTTTGGGAGTTGTGACTTACCTTTCAGGAATGAGAGACTTAAAGAGGCATGCAATTTCATGATTTCTGGACAATAACTTGACTATAATGGAATTGGTCTCTTTGAAATTATACCACATTGTGCCATACCACAAAGACATTCTTGGGTTGTTTATAGGGAGTTGTGACTTGAACCATTTAGCAAACAGAGCTGTTTGTTAAGATATCCTTAACAATCTGTGTGTGGAGATTATTGTTCTGCAGAAAAAAACATGGCCACTATTACTAAAAATTGAGGATTTATGGAAATAACTAAAAAAAACATTGGGTGTAGCCAAATTTGCAAGGAGAAAAATTGATCAGCGTGATGAGATGGACCTATGCTGAAATTTTCATATAGATTCTGTTGTTCTATGTTGGAGTTCTTGCCCTTGAAGAGTAAAAAACTGACTAAGAAAGATATATTTTTAAAATATGAAAACTGGGTAAATAACTAAGATGCTCTCTTTTGATTAAATTATTCTTATGACAATAGTACAGTAAGGTCAAGAGTCCAGCTGTAGAAAGCTAAAAAGAGGTGAGCGATTCAGGCTCTCTAGAGTCCCTATTTCAGTAATGTTCATGGCTGATAATGACATACTTGGTATAGTGCTGTAGTCGTAGTAAACAGATCTGAATTTCTGAACCTTTCACCTTGACACTTGCTAAAAATATCTTGCTAATTCCAGATTTTTGGTTGTGACATTAGCAACCCACATTCTCTCACCATAACTTAACAAGAAAGGTTGTAAATTTTAACAGTTTGTATTTTGAGTCACTCTCCAGTGATGTAAGTAACAAGAGTTACAAACTGTTACTCGTTACCAATTCAATAGATTACTGCTATGTGGGTTGTGCTGATTAAATTTGTCATGGAAGTAAATTACATAATTGATGTTGTTTAAAAGATCCACTAATATAGAAATCAGAAATTTGACCAACTGGTCAAGCAGATAAATTTTCCTGAAACTGAGCAGTGTGAGATTTACTTACTCCTATGATATGTTGATGATAAGGTAAAATTTAAGGAGGTAGACCTAGGGTAAGGAACACAACTCTTTAAAAATTATTGGAACATTTGTATTCAGCATTTTGCATCAATGTTATGTAAGCATCAAAGAAACTTGGATTGATTTCATTCTGGGTCAAATGAAAGCTTGAAAGGCTTTGGTGAAATTGAATATGATACAAACATATCACTGATTTCATGAGTTATGTCCCTTACCTTAGGTCTACCTTCTTAAGTTCCTTGTAGTGTCAATATTAGCAAGCTGATTCTGCTCTTATTTTCATCATGAAGCAATGTCTTATAGCATGAACTTGTATGAAAAGGCTTCTTTTAGACTAAACTGATGATAGGAAGTCTTGAATATTCCTGTTGGTCGAGATGTCAGTGATATAACAACAACATGGAGCATTATCAAGTCAAATGTAACTTGAATTTAAATAGCTCTGTTCCTCATAGGCAAAGCCTAAAAACATATTAAGGATGTTGGCTGGTCATGTTCAGCCATTTTTGTAAGATTTTCAAACTCCTATGGTTTTATCCTTTTCATAGCATTAGTATTTTTTTGCCCAGTTACCCCCATTTTTCTTTAGTGTTTTTAACAATTAAAACCTATTAAAGTCAAAATCTATGAACAATCTAGAGAAGTCCTTCTCCTGTCATAATTTCAAATACTTATATCTCAAAAAATGAAAACACTGACCCATCTATATTTTTTGTATATTGTTCTAGCATGAAAGATCCAAAAAGATTTTACAACCCTCTGAAATCCTTGTTTTTCTATAATAGAGCAGTAAATATCTTTAAGAATGTATATACCTTTACAAAATTGTATCAAGATGTTAATACCAGCATCTGGATGGCAACAACCTGAGTATCTGGTAACCTATATTTCAGTATAGTTGCTTTTGACCTTAACATATTTTGTTTGTCTTGATGAAATACTACTTACCTTATATTGAAAAGTGTGAGTTTTTAATTTGTTTGTTTCATGTCATATTTTGAATGTGTAAGCAACACTATTATAAACTGTTACTCTAATAAATCATTCAACTACCATAGTAGACTGGATGGATTGCTGTCAAAGTCCAGCGTGTTGACCATTTCACTTTAGGGAAACCAATTACATGGTCAGTAGTTTCTAATATATTGCAACAAAGGTTTAGGGAATCTATATTTTCTAAGTCATTATGCATTTGACAGACTTTGGCACATTTACCATTGCAGAGAGAAACCAATACTCAGGTCATGTTTTCTTGCATATCCAGTTTTGCTAGGATACTGATCTGTATACTGATCTGTCCATAATTGATTTTAACAAGTGCTTGGTACAGTGTTTTTCTTAATGAACAGGAGGTCTTTTTGTTTCTCATTGTCTTCCAAGTTTTTGTGGCATTCATTGTACTGATAAAAAGGGAGACTGTTATCTGCATCTATATTCCTCATTCTCCCTAATCTGCTGACCGCTACATTTTGTTCTTCTTAAATACCTCTAGACTTTTGCCTTTTCAGTCTACAAAAAATCACCCTTTGTGTAAATGCATATTTTAACAAAAATATTTACTTCCTTGAGAAGATTTCGTCAGTTATAACCAATCATAGCAGAAATAGTGTGTGTTTTTAATGCCTCATCCTATTTTGGTATGAAAATGTTCTGATACTAAGTACTACAGCTTGTACAAGCAATAAACATTTTGGTGCTGCTCAGTTGGTTCTATCTGTGGAATAGCCTGTATTGGCCTTTTTCTCTTGAAGTCTTGGCAGGAATGATGCAGAAGTAAGTGGACTGCTACACAGGATCTATCTTGGTCTCATTTCGTTTAACAAAATGGTATTGACTTCCAGATGGCATTTTCAAAAGTGCATTTCCTCTGAAAATATTAATGCCATTGTGTTGGAAAGCAGTAACATCATTTGATTTGCTTAGATGATTGGTGTTACACTGTATGTTGCTGGTCAAAGTTGCCATTGAAATCTTAGTTGGGGAAATATTGGTTAAAAGTGAGGATTTGGTTTTTTATTGTAATTCGGGTTTCAGACAGACGTCAGATTCAGTCTACTTTGGATCTCAAGTTTTTAACTGTATTTTTTGCATGTTAGCTTACTCAGACTCTACTTTAGCTGCCCAGATGTAGATTTTACAGATTTTACAGATTTGTAGATAGCAGTTTTCCCCCTAAAAAAAACTACTGTATTAGCTGGCAATAAATGATAGTTTTTATATCTATCACTGACAAATTATACTAAGCTTTTTCTGACATATTGTTTTCTGAAAGCTCTAAGGTAAAACAAAAATTGATTTTCTGTAGTATGATATACACATATCCTGTAGGCAATTCCTGGAAATTGCTGAGTTTTCTCTAAGCTAATTATGTTTATGGCATCAATTGACATATGTAGGCCAGCTCAGACTTTTGTTTTCTTACATGATCTATTTGACATTGTCCTATACAATGGTATGAACTGATTACTGTCAGTTTAATATCAAATATTGACTTACTTATCTTAATAATTAATTTGACTTCAGGTTTTTGGTTTGAAATTTGTGTTATGACTTGCATTACAGTTTACAGAACTTCATAATTCAACAGACTTATTGTAAAAATAACCTAAATTTCTTTGTAAAAGGCTTATTTATACTTGGATATAAATTAAACTACAAAAATGACTAATATTCTACATTCAGGTGAAATAAACCCTTGGATTCATGATCCATGGGAAATTTAAATGGCGGAGGTCATTTAAGTGGCATCCATCACACTGTCTGGAGTCAAACCTGCAGCATTTAAGTGGCTGCCATCACACTATCTGGAGTCAAACCTGCAGCATTTAAGTGGCTGCCATCACACTATCTGGAGTCAAACCTGCAGCATTTAAGTGGCTGCCATCACACTATCTGGAGTCAAACCTGCAGCATTTAAGTGGCATCCATCACACTGTCTGGAGTCAAACCTGTAGCATTTAAGTGGCTGCCATCACACTGTCTGGAGTCAAACCTGCAGCATTTAAGTGGCTGCCATCACACTGTCTGGAGTCAAACCTGCAGCATTTAAGTGGCTGCCATCACACTGTCTGGAGTCAAACCTGCAGCATTTAAGTGGCTGCCATCACACTGTCTGGAGTCAAACTGCAGCATTTAAGTGGCTGCCATCACACTATCTGGAGTCAAACCTGTAGCATTTAAGTGGCTGCCATCACACTATCTGGAGTCAAACCTGTAGCATTTAAGTGGCTGCCATCACACTATCTGGAGTCAAACCTGTAGCATTTTGTAATAGTTTCTGAGGTTCCCTACAAACCATTTTGGGTTCCCTTCCCTTTTCTGTCAAGTTTCCCATAATAGGTGTTAATGCTTGCATGATGTACCTTCAAATTTGCCTCTAATATGCTTTAGTGCCATTTTTCCCCAGGAATACCCTGTCTTTTTCAAAAGCTACAGGAAATACAACACTTTTTTCTGCTCAAAAATTTTGACTGCACTAAAAGTTAGTTTTGATTTGACAATTTTAATGCAGTTTCCATGTCTCAGGAATTTCATGCAAAATTTGTGCAAAAATAAGCAAATAATAACTTTTGAGTCATATTTTTCCTGGTCCCCTTTTCAACTTTTTCTGGAATGGTACCTGTAATGCACAACTTGATCTGCTGAAGGGATTGGTATGATTCAAATCATTGAACTTCTTCTGCAGCATTCTTTTAAGAGAAGAATGCTGTTCTGAGATGACAAAAGAAAGTTTGGGTATCACTTAGTGTTACAGTGATTTTGTTTGACATTAACTTTCTCTGAAATAAGGCTGTTTCCTATGATAAAAGTTTCCCAATTTGTCAAAAAATGGCTCAAAAATAGTTCTGAATAACCAGTAATATGAACTATTTCCCAATTGGTAGTAAAAAGATAAGATATGGTAAAAAACTTTCTGTTCAAAATTACACTGATTAGATGTTTATGACTGATTTTTTTCATGATATCCTGTACAATTTTATCATTTTAACTACAAATTCAAGATTTAGTGTAGTCATTCCAAATGTCCCAATTTAAAAAATTGACACACATTTTCCCAATAAAAAAGAAGATGAGGTAGTTTTAAAAAAGGTCAACTATATCACTGTTTTATTAGTGTAGAGAGTCAACCTAACCAAATTTTGGCAGTAACACTAAAACGATGTAATGACTAACAAAACTTTTACCAAGAAATCAGCATAACTAAAGAATTTGGGCTTCACAAAAGCATTCAGGAAAGACCTGATTCTTTGTGTGAAAATGGAAAACTAAAGAAGGACCTAGCTGAACATTCTTTTGGTTTCAATTAGCAATTCTTAAACTCTGACGTCAATCTCGCATAAGGTTAAAAATGTGTTAGTAGATCTTATTATCAGACAGCTTTGGGTAATGGTGTTTGAGGCTTTGGAGAATTGTCCTTGGATTGTAGAGCAATAGCAATTACAAGAACTAGGTCAGTCTTGTGTCTCCTGTTTCCTTGGAAAAATCAATATTGAATGTGAATGAAATTATCCTGCACTGAATAAGGCATGTTTATTACCAGTATCTGTTGAAGAAAATCTGATTGAATTTCTTCTCAGTTGGGTTCATTTACAGATATAGAGTCTCTGAATAAAAGATGATTTGGGATTTTTTTATGTTATGTAATAGAATAAAACGCATTCCTATCCTAGAGCTGTGCATTTGAATTATTAACTGGGGTCTCTTGCACCTTATACTAATCTTGGATTTTCCTTGCTTTCCATTTTATTTCATATAAGACAAGGTAACTTCAAGTTCCAATGTCAAATCTTTATATTTAATGTATTACATGTTATAGGGTTTGGAGTAGTGTCATTTTAGTGTCACTATATTACTGTATCTTGCCTGTACCGTTCAGTCTTATTGACGGTCGTTTCAAATTTATTGGAATAGCATCAATCAAACTAATGCTTTAAGGGAATTTTGAATCTCAGTTGACTACTTTTAATCCGATTTACTGCTAAATATGGAAGCAAAAGATTTAAGATCTGAATGGTAACAAGTGTAGAGAAGCTACCAGGTCATATAAGATATCCTGAAAAATGTCTTTTTTTTTTCTCTCCCACTTTTCACATAAGTGGAGAAGTATAGAATTTCAGTTTTCCGTCCATCAGAAATTGGTTTCGAGAGCGTAACTTTTGAATCCCTACATAGAATTTCATCAAAATTTGACAGTTGAAGGCTTATGAGAAAAAGTTGTCACCTATTGATTTTGAGGTTAGTTGTTTGAAGGTCAAGGTCACATGGACTTAACAAAATATAATTTTGTGGCAAAAATTGGTTTCTGGAGCACAACTTTTGAATGCTTCATAGAATTGCACCAGACTTCAACATTCGAAGGCTTGTAGGGTAAGGAAGACACCTATTGAATATGAGGGCAGTAGGTTAACGATCAAGGTCACATGAACTTCACAAAATATAATTTTGGGGACAAAAATTGGTTTCTGGGACATTACTTTGAACGCCTACATGTATTTTCATCAAACTTATATAGTTGAAGGCTTGTGAGGTTAGGAAGACACCTATTTATATTTGAATCAGTAGGTCACAGGTCACGGTCACACATGCTTGATTAAATAGTCTTTTGTGTATTCCTGGGCATACCAGATGTGTAGGATTTTGTACAATTAATGGAATCCCACCATTATGATGCAGTACTATCCAGCAGACCCATGGCATTTCAGTGAGTTATCTACCATATACAAGAATTTTCTTCCATTACCATTGTTATCTTTTATTGAAAATATAAGGGGAAAAAGCAGTTGATTTATTTTCTAGCTGATATGGTGAGTTTGATAGCCATTGCTTGCTTTCATTAATATCTTAAATTACTAAATGATATTAATGATTGAAAAATAAATGCAGAAAAATGTCTTTTTTCTCTGAAACAACCAGGAAAGTATACATACTAAAAACAGTAGATAACTTTCCAAATAGGGGATACTTACAGTCAAATATGTCATATCTATTGTTACTTTAAGGTCTCCAGTCCTACCAAGAGACTCGTCTTGTAACATTACTCCTGTAGTGGTATTAATTTAATGTGGATCCTGAAAAATTTGAAAGATCTTCTGGAAACCCAAAATTCAAGATTATTACCAGAATATAATGGCATTAAAACCTATGATTTTTCAACTCTTTATATTTCTATTCTCCCTACTCAGTTAAAATCCTGGCTCAGAAACATTAAACATCATTGTTTCTCCAAAACAATAAACCTAGATACAAAGATATAGTTCTTCGTTGAGATTCCTTATACTTTGTAAGAAATAATTCCAAATCATCTTCCAAATATACAGAAGAAGTTTTCAAAATGCTGGAATTTTTTATCAGAAACATATTTGTCCAGTGTGGTGGAGGCATTTTTCAACAAGAGGTTGGCATTCCAATGGGAACAAATTGTGCTCCTCTACTTGCTGACCTATTCATTCACTTTCACTTTTATGAGGCTGACATTTTAGCTGATCTGATCCAAAAGAAGGAAAATCGTTTAGCTAGATCCTTTAATCTCAGTTTCCGCTATATAGATGACATATTATCATTAAATAATCCTAGTTTCAGAGATTTGATACATCACATCTTCTCTAAAGAACTTGAGATAAAGGATACTACAGATACTGTGAAGTCAGCTTCATATCTTGACCAACACTTTGAAATCAATGGGAAAGAAGAACTATTGACCAAGCTATGCGATAAACATCATGACTTTTCATTCCATATTGTCAACTTTCCTTTCATCTGTGGCAACATCCCTTCGGCATCAGGATATGGAGTTTTCATATCACAACTCATACGTTATGTCAGAGCTTGCCGTAACTACCAAGACTTTTTGTATTGTGCTAGACTACTTACAATTAAGCTTCTAGAACAGGTTATATTGCTACAAGATTGAAGTCATAACTTAAGTTTTACAGTCGTCATCATGAACTCATGGATTCTTACAGTGTATCCATCAGCACCATAAAAACTGATTTGTTCAATGTGTCATAGTTATCCTTCCCTCTTTCATCTACCCTGGGCTTGATTTTTAATGAGCAACTCAGCGGGTGTTTCTAGAAAAACAGAGGATGCTTACCCTACTTGTGCACCTGGTCCATGCTCCCAGTTTTTAGTGGAGTCAGAGTTGCTCATTTACTTTTGCTACTTTGTATGAATTATTTTGGTTATTTTATGATCTTCGTTGCATGTGTCTGTTCTCTATGTCTGGTCTTTGTCCCTGGATTACATTATTTTTTTATTTCTGCAAAAATCTTGGTTCCCTTAATTACTCTTACGTGGGTCAAAATAAGAGAGAAAACCATCATTAAAGTTCAAGGTCATAGTCAAAACATTATCTTAATCTACTACAATTACTCTTTCCACAATAATATTCCATGAAATTTTACTTTTGTCACAATGCTATTTTAGGTAGTGACCACATTACTGATGATAAACTTTACACTTATGACTTTTAGTACTGGAGCACTGCTCTTTTCCTTCTTTTTTTGTGGGGGTGGATTAGTGCTGGTAGTCCATAATTCTATAAGATTTTCAACATTTGAACTTTGCACCCTATTTACAGTGAAATCAATCTTAACCAGACAATATATTCAGTCTTAATGCATTTTTAAACCTATTTTATCAGAACACCTTCATCTTAAGCATGCTGAATTACAGGAAGGAAACCTCTTATTGCCTTGAGGGAAAGGATATAATTTAAAAAAAAAACATATTACTATAGATTTAGGTCAGAAACCACAGACCTGAAGTATACAGATTGTGTTGACTCACATTGCCATCAATGTTTATTGGAGAAACTATATGTGTATTGATTTTACTCTGTTAATATTGGATTATTGCATGTAAAAAGCTACTTAGATTTGTCTTTAATGAATAAGCACTTTTACTAGTTCGGCCACTCTCTTGTATTTGTTGTTGTACAGATTTTAGCTGAAAATGTTTGAGAAGTTTTATTTTAAAAATAAAAATATACATTGAGAATGTTGGCTGAACTGAACAATTTTGTAAAACATTAAAAACTAATTCCATTTAAATTTATTCTATGGATAATTTTATAATCTTGTCATTTTTAACCCATGAATGTTTTTGCTAATTTTTTTTTTTTTTTATATTGAAACACTTAAGTTGTGATGTATTGGAATCATGTGGTCAGTCTGTAATTCTGTATGAATACTGATTCATTTAACTCAACTACTGGTACTTCTGACTGATTTCCCTCCAGGAAAAGGGTGTAAATTGTAACATATTACTCTTACTGTTCATATTTACTTCTTGTTTAGGGAATTTGTGATTTGTCTGATTTGCTGAAAAGGGTCCTATATTTTAACTATACGAGATAAATTTTGAAGTTCTATGACTATGATCTTTCTTTGTTAGAAACCATAGCTGTGTCATCTGATGATCATTATTATTATTATATTATTATATCCCCACTCAACAAGTGGATTGTATATTGGATTCAACTTGTCCCTCCAACATGCAGTCCATCCAAATTTGTCACAAAATTCCTAGCTCCCACTTGATAGATTGATATTAAATTTGGTATGTGGCTTTGTATAGATGGTTATAGAGAAGTTCAATGTAAGAGATTTTGGTTGCTGTCTGACATCAATTTCTTGAATGAGTGGAGGTATACCTACTTCATTTTAATCACAATGCAAATTCAGAAATCCAGCTGTGTCTAGTCTTATCAATAAAGCTGTATGTGTAGAGCATATTTCATTTATATTTTTTTTTTTTTGAAAGGACACCAAATTTGAAAGTAATTTTTGATGTATTAACAAATAATACATTTAATACTAGCTTTTAATTTGTTTAAATTCAAGGAACAACTAGAAGGGGAAGAGATTGTTAAAAAGTGAAGCCAGATGAAACTTATGTAAAGAAATCAATGTCCATTATGAGGCATTTTATAAGGATAACAGAATTTAAAAAATCTAGCACGTCACTTTTTTCTGTTATTTTCCATACTGAAAAAAATCCCATCTGTCAGATATAAAAACTGTGGCCTATAATTCCTGGTTTTTTTTTTTTGCCTTTTATGTAATTGAAATCAATTACTTCTCTTTCTACAGTTTTTTGTTAATTAGGGAAAAGTATCTAATGAAATCTCTCATCAATAGAATTATTCTAGAGAAGGAACTTGATTACAAATCAGTGAATGAAAAGTTAACCACAACTGATCAAAATAATTTGTGAATGGAGATCACATTATCCCTGTAGGTGGATGTAGTAAAAAAGACTAATGAGAAGTTTCTGGCAGATAATGGTGAAATAAAACAAATACAGGGAAAGAGTCATCAATTTGAAAATATGATATAGGTGTCCTGTTTTTCAAGAAAAGAATTGACAAGTTAGTAATATGATGTAAAATCTTGGTGAAAAGGAGGAAAGTCATGACATTGTGAACAAATCTGTTCTCATGATGAAGATACTGTAAATGAGCTCGTTTCTATCAAATCTTTAATTTATCATTTTTGTTATACTGTGAAAAAACTATTGTTTGTGGGGTACCAGTTTTGGTGGGTTTAGTAAACTGCAAAATCTGATTCCTAGCGAAAAGGAAAATTCCCATTTGTTTGTATTATAAAACTGTCAAGAATCCACGAACTGAAAATTTTCCCCTAAACCATGAAAATTAGTACCCATAGATAAAAGTGGTGGTTAGAGGTTGCTCTGTGATCATTAACATGTTAAATCCACGCAGATACATAATGTAACCATGTATATATTCTTAATGGTACTGGTGTCTGCTTCCAGACTACCAGTCCTTCTATTTTGACAAACTTGCCTTAACAATATTATTTTGTGCAGTCATTCCTAGAGTTTGAGCTCCTTGAACCTTCCATGTTAGTAATTTGACTGAAGCCTCTCACTGCATGCTTTGTTGAGCAAGTTCCATGTTGGAAGATTACTATGTTTTTTAATTTGGTGTTTCTCTCAGGAAAACCTCAGTTAATAACGTTCAGTTAGAAAAATAATTTAGGCATGTAAGGGGTTTAGGGTATCAGATTTGGTCATGTAGATTTGTCGTCTGTCTAAGCAAATTACATTGAATTTCAACAAGAAAATATCTGCAGGACCAAATGAAATTTTGTTTGTCAATGGCTTTGGTCAGACAAATTTCACCATGACTAATTGTACTTGTGAAACATTGTTAAACAAGATAAAATGTAGATTATCCTGCTGTTGCAAAGAACCTTCACCTTCATAGGTAATAACTATAGTTGAATTATCACATTTACTACATGTACTTTTATGATCTCAATTATTTGACAATTTAACTAACTGTGTATGTTGTATCCCAGATTCCCAGTAGTTGCTGACAAAGTGTCAGTTATTTGGACTGACTGAATAAAATTCTGCAAGATACAAAAATGCGATGTTGGTCACTTAAGGGATAAAACTAAATGATCATATCTACTGGACATGCTATCCCTAAAAGTATATCAGCTATAGTTTTCAAAGCATCTTAAATTAGGATGCTACAAGTACATATTCAAGTTACTGAGTAAACAATTTTGACCACCACCACCCACCATTCATCTTCATTACAATAATTTTTTAGCTCACCTGGCCCAGAATTTGATAAAACTTAATGACAATCATCCTTGGCATGCTTACTCCAAAATTGTATCCATTATGGTTCCTCGCCAAAAAAACATGGCTGCTGTTACTAAAAATATAATATAATGGTATTACCGTAATTTTGTTTATATCTCAAAAACCATAACAAGTAGAAGAAATCAGAGACATTTCAGGCTCTTTGGCTCAAAAAGATCTATATTCCCTGAAAATCTCAGGATAATCAATTCACTAATTTTTGAGTTATTGCCCTTTTTTTTGGCTAATTTTACCTTTTTTTTCGACAGTTTAAGCCTATAATTTAGAAAACGAAGGCTGATTGATGATTGATATAAATAAATAAAATGTTCAGTATTTCAGTATCTATTATTGGGACAAATTCCAGAAATGTCTGTTGAGGTCCCACTAAGCACTTCTAACATTTCCATTACTTTACGTGTTAAAAAGGTAATTTTCAAAGTTTCACTGTGAATTCCCAGGACAAATGACATCTTAAAGTTGCTTACCATTGAGAAGCTTGGAAAATGAGGCTTTCAAATCATTATGCTAATGGTACGATGATTGTAGAAATTCTTCTCAAAATTTACTTAAATAAATAATACTGAAAATCCACATTTTTACCTTTTCTGCTAACTGACATAATGGAGGCAAATTACTAACACATGTAAACAATATTCATACACTTTTGTAGTAAATTACATACATGGTTTAAAAGTATACATTCTCAGCTTTATTTTGACTACTTTTAATCAAAATAAACACAAATAATGCACTTACAATGCATAGGTCTAGATTCAGTATGTTTTTGGTACTACATAGCGGGGTGGCCATTTGACCTGGAAGTGGTTAGTGAGACCTGATCCTTTTAGGGGTTATGGCCCTAGAAACTGTCATTTTCGATGGTTTTTATCAGTTGTTGCCTATTATTTAGAAAGCGAAAGCAGATTGATGATTAATTTAAAATGATAAAATGTCTAGTATTTCAGTATCTATTTTATGATAATTAATGTAGATTGATAAATCGTCAGTATTTCAATATCTGTTACAGTGAAACTTCTCTAAACCGACCACCACTGGGACAAGAAAAAATGGCCGGTTTAGAGGGGTGGATAAATCATCAGTATTTCAATATCTATTCCAGTGAAACTTCTCTAAACCGACCACCACTGCGACAAAAAAAAATGGCCAGTTAATAGGGGTGGCCGGTTTTGTGAAAAATAGCAATGCATTCTAAAAGCTTCCATTAATGTGTTATATAACCCTACACCTTTTCAGTTTGTTGATCCAGACATGTTTAATGCCAACTCAACACTTTTGGCCTTTTATTACATTTCAAAGCTTGCATCATTTGTAAATGATTTGATTTTACAAACGGTACTGCCAACAAAATAATGTTCACGGTTTTGAAAGAATATGTATTAAAGATCAAAGGGCTATTGATGGTAATTAATTATTTGTATTGTTTTCATAAATTACCTATCAACAAAGTCTAATAACTTCACCCCTATGTTGTTTTGACTTGGGTACAGGTCACATTAATTGACAGTTGAAAGATCGTAAAGATCAAACTATTAAACACCCGGTTGCCTGACGTGTGTAAACACCAATTAACAGCCAACCAGTGATAAAATGTAATGTCTGTAAATTCAGTTATCATCTGTCCACTGATGAAATGCAAACCAGTCAGTGAATGAATTATTAATTACGTAATTACTTAATCATTTACAGTTTTGTTAACATATTTATTACAGGTGAACAATAACCGGGCGGCCGGAATTGAGAGGTTGTTTTTATTTGAAATATATAACTAAAACTGTGAACAACCGATGTACAGTTTTAGGGTGTGGCCGGTCTATTGAAGGCTAAACACATAGGCTTTAAGGTATATCAGCCGGGACTTTAGAAAACGGCCGGTTTGAAGGGAAGACCAGTTTAATGAGGGTCCGGTTTGGAGAGGTTTACACTGTATTAGTGTGCAAATTTTAGAAGTCTGTTGACCCTTCATGAAGTTATGGCTCTTGAAAGTGTCATTTTTGAAGTTTTTTTTTCAGTTTTTGCCTATCATTAAGAAATGAAAGCAGATTGATGATTAATGTAAATTAATAAAATGTTCAGTGTTTCAATATATCTGTATTTGGTGCAGATTTCAGAAAAATCTGTTGACACTTCTTGGAAGTATGGCCCCAGAAAATGTCATTAAACTTTTTAACGTTTTTATTCCAGGTGAACGATTCAGTCTCTTGAGAGCCTCTTGTTTTGTTTTTATTGTTTTTGAAGAGAATGGCTTAAGGTTAAAGTGTCTTTTGTTGGGTCAGTGACTTTAAATTCCCTCTTAACAGTTTAGGACCTGATTAGTCCTGTCCATTGAAGTAAACAAGAAAGAACCAAGTGACTTTTAGATGATATTCTTATCTCCATGTCATGTATACGTACTATAAAAGGTAATGCATTCCAGATAACTGGTACCTATCATGCATATTTATAGGTGTCATGCGTCACACTATCGTACCAGGACCATATACTTATAAGTTTCCATTAATTGGAACAAACTGTTTGGTAGACAGTATATTTATATCAAAAAGAGTTCAGATATTGCATACTCTCTCAATAAATACTGAATCTTCAATAACTCGTTCATTTTCCAGACTAAGGATAATACTGAGTGGTTTATGAATGTCCCAAAAACAAAATAAATACCAGTACCTATTGTTATAAAAATAAATATGTCTAACTCTTAACTTAAAAATTGTGTAATCTAAATAAAATGACTATTTGATTTAAAGTTGTATTAGTTATATAGGTTCAGTCTATAATGAGCAATTTCTCAGGCACGGTAGTGTAACATTAATGGTCTTTATGTCCTCCAAATTTTTAATAAAGTTATATTTAGGTGGGAATAATGTAAACATACTAATTTTTGCTGTTTTTGCAGTGGTCACCAAATCACAAAAAGGTAGTATCCATGATTTTTAGCACTGTGACACTCGTTGTATTTTGAAACTGAAAATAGGTACATTCGAAAATGTTCATTTGACAGAATTCTTGAAAATTAGCAACCACAGAAATTTATGTTTACATGTGAGTGAAGTTGTAAATAGACAGTTTTAGCCTGTACATTGAGTCATCTACTTCATTTTTCTTTTTTATGCAATGTTATGGCAGCATTTATTATGATATAAATGTTGGTTGAAGTTTGAGAATTGAAGTGTGCTTAATCACATATTATACCTATTAATTCTGGCTCACTCACAAAAAATAATATGCCATGCTAGAGCTTATCATCAAAAATAAGTTTTTGTTTTTATACCCTGACACATAAAGAGGCAAGGTATTATGTGATACCTGCCAAAATAGTTGCCTGTACCTCTGTCTGTCCATTAAAGCCCTACTTTTTTCAAAAGAAACATAAAATTTGACTGAATTCTTTTATAACTCCATAATGGTCAAGATCAGAGGAATTTGTATACTTGGCATTGTTTTAATAGCAGCCTTGGCATGTACTTGTATCTTACATGTATCAGTGACCACAATATTTTACTTGGCTCAGCAAGTTAATGATGGTTGAATTTGTTTACTACAGTATGTTGTCAGTTATTTTTATACAATGTTGGCATACCTTTTATATTCTGCTGAGCAAGTAATATACTGGTTATTTCTTGGAAATGAACCTTGTAAAGTCAGCTGTCAGGAGTATAATTAATTATTATATTCAAACAAGTGGATTATTTACATATCTTCAACCTTATGTATATATTTTGACATGTTTTTTACTCCATATAAGAATAAGAAGATGTCATTTTCTGAAAAAAAATTGCCTTCCCTACTTGATTAGGGCATAATAAGCAAGGACTACTTAGACTGATAATGCCCCCTTCAGATTAAAAAATTCATTCATAAACTTTTAAAATATATACTTTTATATCTTTAAAGGTTTTAATTTCTTTAAAATGTCCCAATCTCCAAATTTTCTAAAGTTATTGAACTTTAGCAACTAGATGTCTCATCAGCTACATGTAGCAGCTACATATAACATGTACGTGTAGCAATCTTCATAAAAGATATTTAAGGGTCGGTGTCCTAGAAATGTAAATAAAGCGTGATAATGAAGTGAATGGTGCAACAGCTTTGTTTGATGTGGCAAAGAGTTAGTCATACAATTGTAAACTGGTTTAGAAGCTTTATACTTCATTTAACAATTGTCTATTGCTTTAAATTGTTGTAGATCTGTAAATATACTGACTCCCTATTGCTTGTGTAGATCTGTAAATATACTGACTCCCTATTGCTTGTGTAGATCTGTAAATATACTGACTCCCTATTGCTTTTGTAGATCTGTAAATATACTGACTCCCTATTGCTTTTGTAGATCTGTAAATATACTGACTCCCTATTGCTTGTGTAGATCTGTAAATATACTGACTCCCTATTGCTTTTGTAGATCTGTAAATATACTGACTCCCTATTGCTTTTGTAGATCTGTAAACATGTTGACTCCCTATTGCTTTTGTAGATCTGTAAATATACTGACTTCCTATTGTTTTTGTAGATCTGTGAACATGTTGACCCCCAATTTTTTGGAATATTTGTATAACTGTTGAAACCCTATTGGCTCAGTAGATCTGTATAAATGTTGCCCCCCTCCTCCCTCCATTGGCTTGGTAAATCTTTATGAATGTTGACCCACTAATGTATAAAGGTTGACCCCCTAATTGGCTTGGTAAATTTGTATTCAAGTTGACCCTGTATTGGCTTGGTAGATCTGCATAAATGTTGACCCCTTGTTAGATCATTAAACATTGATCATTGCATGTTAAAGACCTGGTTTAATTTACTCCTGTCTGTTGTAGAATCCATTAAGTGCTAATATATCATTGATTCCATTACTTTATCTATGCCAAAATAAGATAAATGAGTATCAATAAATATTTGCCCCTTTCCGATTCCATTAGGATGTACTTTGATCAGTTTCATGACTGGAACTTGGCTTGTTTTTATGAATGGAGATTTTGTCAATTTTATGAATGAGATCCTATGGTTAACCACTTTCCATTAATGCTAGAGACAATCTCTTCTGATTGGTTCCCATTGATCTGTTTACAACAACGTGTATTGCCACTTTGGATTCCATTCACAATTCCTATGCAAATTATTCGGAAGAGTTCTATTTATGGATGTATCCTGACAGTATCTAACTCTTATGGATTTGCTGCCATTTTTGTTACATTAGAATCAGATTATACACTATCTATGTTATTACTGACCAAATAACTACCTCATTATC
Source organism: Perna viridis (assembly GCA_037379345.1). Classification (NCBI taxonomy): domain Eukaryota; kingdom Metazoa; phylum Mollusca; class Bivalvia; order Mytilida; family Mytilidae; genus Perna; species Perna viridis. The sequence continues at coordinate 6,450,821 of CM074520.1, forward strand.
TGTCCGTAAATCTTGGTCAAAACCATTTTATACTAATTGCCAATTCTAGTAAGAACAGATAAGAGAGAAACAACAGTACGAGTTTCATGATTTCTTATGAATGACATTTACTAAGGAAATGTCAGTCTGAGTAACGAGATTACATTTGTAGTTTCTTTTGGCCTACTTGAAGAGATGGAAACAGTTTTAAATAGGATTTTATGGAAATAACATGAACTTCCTGTCACAGAGTTTTTAGTGAAAACACTGTTATACACAAATCTCTAGTTGTATCCATTTCTGGTTTAGGAATATTCCTAGGCTGAAGTAATTTGCAAGATTTGTAGTGGTGGGCTCTGGTACAACCATTGAAAATCTTTTTTCATGGATATTTATTTTCAGGGCTTCCAGGGCTTCCAGTCTTATAAACCATGAAACTCCATTTAAAAATATAGAGCTCTGACAAACCAAACAAATTCAAAACTCCTAGAAGCAGCAAAACTTTGACAAACTACATAAACTTATATCCAAAAATAAATGTACCTCACAGTTCAGAATGCAATGCAAGAATTATTTAAAGCCAAGATATGATTATGAGTTGAACTTGCCTTTTAACTAAGGCAGTTTAATGCTGAGAGATAAGAGTTCCTTGTGAAATAACTTCTCTTTTGTATTATCTTTCGTATTGGTCACCATATTGGTCACCATATTGTTTTATGATTAAGTTTGTTTAGCTGTTTGATTTTTTTTCATAGGTTTGTGTTTTTGTAGCATTTTTTACCTTTTTTTTTTTTTTTTTTTTTTTGAGGGGGGGTGGGGGTGAGGGTGTTATTTTCCAAAATCCATCCACCTGTATTTCCATATTTGTTTGCAATAACAGATTAAAAAAATGATGGAATGTTTGTCTCCATGGAAGGAAACTCCTGTTGTTTTTTACTGATTCCAGATTAGTATGACTTGAACATAGAAAAAAAAAGGGGGTGGGGTTAATAGACACAAGGGTTTATTTCAGATGTTGAACAGTCTTCACATTGTGCAAATATTTTGTAATGTTATATTGGTCTTTTTCAGATGGTCTAACGGATGGTCCAGTTTACCATGGTATCAGTACTTCAGAAACTTTATTGGAGGTCAGTAACTGTTAACTATTATCTTTATTTCAGATGGACGTGCAGATGGCCCTGTACTACATGGCTCCACAAGTCCTGATAATCTACTTGAGGTTAGATTTGGTGTGGCTTAAAGCTTATCTTTTTCTTTTTAAGCTTTGGTATTATTTTTGAAGTGATAGGCACTTTTTATGTTGATCACAAGTTGTATTAAAGGTATCCATTTTAGAAAAGAAACTTCATGTTATCCATGTCACAGCCATGTTTGTCTATCTTTATTATTATTTTACTTTCCTTTGTATGTGTATTCTTTCCACTGTTTTTTAATACTACAGAACATTATGTTATATAACTTTATTTCTTCTATGTTGTATTATCTGTTCTTTGTTTTGTGTGACTAGGCAATAGGGCAGTGTCTAATTTGTGAAGTGCACAAGTGTGACTAGGCAATAAGGCAGTGTCTAATTTGTGAAGTGCACAAGTGTGACTAGGCAATGAGGCAGTGTCTAATTTGTGAAGTGCACAAGTGTGACTAGGCAATGAGGCAGTGTCTAATTTGTGAAGTGCACAAGTGTGACTAGGCACTAAGGCTGTGTCTAATTTGTGAAGTGCACAAGTGTGACTAGGCAATGAGGCAGTGTCTAATTTGTGAAGTGCACAAGTGTGACTAGGCACTAAGGCTGTGTCTAATTTGTGAAGTGCACAAGTGTGACTAGGCAATGAGGCAGTGTCTAATTTGTGAAGTGCACAAATGTGACTAGGCACTAAGGCTGTGTCTAATTTGTGAAGTGCACAAGTGTGACTAGGCAATGAGGCAGTGTCTAATTTGTGAAGTGCACAAGTGTGACTAGGCACTAAGGCTGTGTCTAATTTGTGAAGTGCACAAGTGTTACTAGGTACTAAGGCTGTGTCTAATTTGTGAAGTGCACAAGTGTGACTAGGTACTAAGGCTGTGTCTAATTTGTGAAGTGCACAAGTGTTACTAGGTACTAAGGCTGTGTCTAATTTGTGAAGTGCACAAGTGTTACTCGGTACTAAGGCTGTGTCTAATTTGCCAACATTTTACACTTGACTTTAGTGGTTCACATATTGTCTACTAACTACAGCAGTAAGAACTTTTTGACTGTGGACACATCTTTTTGTCCCCTGCCTCAAAGCAACAATGAAACATGGCAATGAAAGGCTTAAGTCAATTTGTCAGTCTGTCTGTTCGTCGTTCAGTTAGGACTTTTGGATGCAACTCCTTTGAAACTGCTGGACTTTTGATATTTGGTGTGATGTATTGTTATTATCCTACCATATTGTTTTGGTCAATTTTGTCAGAGGTATGGGGTTTAGACTATTTTCAACATGTTTGAACAATAGAAGACCTCGTGGGTACAACTCTTAGCCATTTTGATTTTGGGAATTTTGTTAGAGTTATGGGACTTGTTTTTAACATGGTATATATTACAATACAAGAAGCAATTCCTCAGAAATAGCTGGATGGATTATTTTGTGGCTACATGTATCTTATTATAGTAAGTATATTGATGATCGTATTTAGAGGTGGAAGTGATGAAGTGAAAATAATATATAACCTTCTACACTTTAAATGTCTTGTAATAGAAACGAAAATTTAGATAACTTTAATAAATTACCAACATTTATAAAGATCAAGTTGATTTATGAAATAATGTATACTTGGGTTACTTCCCTTCGATCAACAACACAGATTATTAAAACTAACTAGATTAATTTATTTTTGGGGGGATTATTATTCATTGTTGTGGGTGGAACTGGCCTTAGTATGTTTCTCCAGTAATGGAAAGAAAAACATGATATAACTGACAAATGGTAACAACATTAGTTCACCAGTGTAGATTTATTGATTAATCTAGTCTGAGACAGTATATGTATGTGTTTTATCATGCTGGTCACAGGTGTTGCCTCATTTAATACCTTAAATTTATCTCCATTTTTAATAATTTTGTATCATATTTTGCCTTAAAAAGGCATAAATTATATAACAAGACAGTAAAAATCCTACAATATCACAAATTGAAGATTTCATTTGAATAAGCTGATAAAGAAGATATTTTGTAAGCCCAGGTGTTGCCTTACTTCATTTATTTTAATATCAACAGTTAACCATGAATCTTTTATGTACTTTGTCTCTTAGAGTCTCATTTTTAGCTCACCTGGCAGAAGGCCAAGTGAGCTTATGCCATCACTTGGCGTCCGTTGTCGTTGTCGTGGACAAATTTTTAAAAATCTTCTCCTCTGAAACCACTGTACTGACAGGTTTTAAACTTGGCATGATTGTTTCTTAGGGTGTTCTGCACAAATGACAGTTGGGATTTTTGATCCATGAAAAAACATGGCCGCTGTTACTAAAAATAGAATATAGGGGTCAGATGGCATTCTGTTGCAAATAACTCAAAAACTGTTGCCTTTAGCAAATTTCTTGCAGGGTAATATTGTTCAGCATCATGAGACGGACCTATGCCAAAATTTTCAAAACGATTGGTCGACTGATGTAGGATTTACGGCCCCTGAAACAGTTTTTTTTGCATTTTTCACATGTGCAACTTTGAAAATCTTCTTCTCAAAATCCATTGCACAGAATTCAATGAAAGTTGGCATTTATGATTCTTAGGATATCCCACACAAAATGACCGTTGGGATTGTTGATTCATGAAAAAACATGGCCACAATTACTAAAAATAGATCATAGGGTTCAGATGGCAGTTTTTGCAAATAACTCAAAAACCGTTGCCTTTAGCAAATTTCAGGTGTGGGTAAAATTGTTAAGCATCATGAGAAGGACCTATGCCGAAATTTTAGAAACCATTCATTGACTAATGTAGAAGTTACGACCCCTGAAACAGTGTTTTTGTTGTTTTTTTTTCACATGTACAACTTTGAAAATCTTCTTCTTTAAAACCATTTAAGATCATTGAATGAAAATAAGCATAATATTTCTTTTGTGTATTGTGCTCAAAATGACTCTTGTGATTTTTAATCCATGAATAAATATGACTGCCTATACTAAAAAACTTCGGGGTCATAAGACAGGTTTTTGCCTTTAGCAAAATTCTGGTTCAGGTCATGAAAATGCTCTGAATAATTTTAGTTGTTTTTGACTTAGCCTGTCTCATTCCTCAAGTTTTTCAAATAAGCAAATGGTTAACCAGGTGAGCGATTCAGGCTCTCTTGAGCCTCTAGTTTCTTTTCGTTTTATTTTAGAAATAGTGTTACTATTTGTTAAATATTTACTGCTATGAGAAAAGGCAATGAAATTTTTATTTGATTTGTTTAGTTAATTATTAATGCATTATGTAGAATGAAAAGGAAGTCATAAATAAACTTTACCATATTATCAGTCTAAGAAACACAGAATGGAAAACATGACTGACTGGCATGGTTTATAAATAAATCTAATAATAAATTCAAATAAGGCCATTATAAAACTTCATCCCACAGTTAGTCTAGAACTAAGCCCAAAACAAAGAAAAAATACAGATGTAAATCACTATGCCACAAAATGAGTGTATAATACCTTAGTGACACTATTTTTAAAATAAAGAGGATACCATTTTTTATATTTAATAATATAGTACAGCTGATGTTATTCTTTAGCATATTGTTCTATTGGGAAGATCTTTAATCTCTGCATAAATCAAAAGACTTCCTCCTTTTGCACTACTTATTTTATTTGGAAGGGTATTCAAAAGAGAGGGGCCAGAGTAGACAAAATTATGTCTGAATAGTTCTGTCTTAAGTTAAGAGCGCTGTTTACAGCATTTCATGAATAGTATGGATTCAATTCAGAGACAAATTTTATCTATTCAAATATTACTTGGATATTATCTTGTTCTTTAGATATTAAGTATGAGCTTGGAGCAGTGTCTTTATTTTTTTCATTTTAAAATTTTCGTGTCAATTATTATTTGACAATCAACTAGTAGGTGGCAATATATTATAATGGAACCACCTTATCCATTTGTTATTCTGTCCCTCCATTCAAATTTCATTTTCACTATATGGATTGATAGAGCAAAAAGTATTATCACAAAAATCATGGCTCCCCATTGATTGATTGATTTCAAATTTGTTTATAGGGCTTTTGTAAGTGGATGATACCATGATACCTATATGAGTGGGGATGTGAACTTTAAGTTTTTGTTAAATATTTATCTCTATTGAAGGGTACTTTCCTTGTGTTTTCCATCGATGAATTCATTTTAGAGGAAAATGAAAATACTGAAGTGCCATTAAAAAGGGGGATATCAAAGAGGAGAAATACATGGGCAAACATATTAACTGTTACAAGGTCAAAACATAAAGATTCAAACGGGTGAGTGCAGGTGTTTAGAAGGCAGGGTAGTGAACACTGGTTCTCCAGAAGGGTTGATGAACTCAGGTGTTTCAGAAGGGTGAACAGTTCCTGCTTCTTCCATACAACCTCTGTTCTGCCTAATGAATGCCATGTTCGGAAAAAAGGAAGAAATTATATGACGAATGTAATTTATTTATCTGGAAACCAGTACTCCATTACTATCATCTGTAATGGTGACTATACTGAAAACTATCAAAGTGATGTCTGCAGTGTTTGGGCACATTGTCATTGTTCCAGTAGTTTTTGTGAGTTTTTTTGTGCAAGCCACAAAGCCATTACAAAAACATTGGCATAGTGACAATTTCTTGCAAGTGCTGCGAAATGAAAACTCTATAAACTTTGGCAGCTAGAATGCTCCTACCTAGAAATGGGTAGTTTACAATTGGAAAATCACATTGTTATATTTGTCATGCTGTGGAGTTACTCCTTTTTCTATTAATAGGGGCGGGCAGACATATCATATAATTAGTGACACCAGTATGAGGAAGCTAACCCTCAGAAATGTTTTTTTTTATCTGAATTTTGATGTGTAGGGTGTCCATGGAACAAGGTAATAGTCTTGTTTGTCCTTAACCAAAATTTGATGGCAATCATGAAACTACTTTCTTCTGATAGTCAATGCTAAATATTTCATTGATGATAAAATTTTACTTTTTGAAGTTAATGTTTTCTAATTCAAAATTAATGGACAGGAAGTTGACATACTCCAGAAGCAAATCAATGTCCTGTTAAAGTAAATGTATTTTAAATAAAATCTAAGCCTGAAATTGACTAATAAACATTTTGATTGATATTTGAAGAAAAGAAATTTTGGATACATCACCTTCTGAACCAATACAATAGGTCACCCTTGCCAATAAATAAAAACTTTACTTTTATAAAGAAGGTGACCTTTAAAACTATGTTCAATTAATTTACTAAAATTCTTGGGGGAAAAATGTGTGACAAGAAAAAGTTTGGTATTTATTAAAATTTCAACTGTATATGGAAATAAAAAAAAATATACTTTTGAGACTGGGATTTCTAAAAGTTTCCTCAAAGTGCGTTTTAAAGGCTTATGACACCAATAAGATTTTGGTATTTGTTAAACAGAGATACCGTATGACAGGTGCTTTGACAGTTGCAAATTTTGGCAATATTTAATATACCCCTCTTGGAAGAGTAATCAAAGGAACCAAGATTGTAGGGGATATCCTCTGCTTTTCTAGAAACACCTGCCGAGTCGCTCAAGTCCGGGGTAGACAAAAGAAGAGAGGAAAACTATGACACATTGAACAAATCAGTTTTTATGGTGCAAATGGATACACCATAACAATCCATGAGTTCATGATGACAACCATCAAGTTGCGAAACAAGAAGTCTGCGTAGTTACAGCAAACCCTGGCTTAATGTACTAGTTATGATATGAAAACTCCATACGCAGGTGCTGAAGGGATGTTGCCACAGATGAAAGGAAATTTGACAATTCTGAATGAAAAGTCATTACGTTTGTTGTAATGTTTGGTCAATAGTTTACCTTTACCATCGATCTCTAAGTATAGATATGAGGACTTCACAGTGTCTGTAGTATCCTTTATTTCAAGTTCTTTGGAGTAGATGCGATATATCAAATCCCCGAAACTAGGATTGTTTAAAGGTAATACATCATCTATATAGCAGAAACTGAGATCAAACGATCTAGTCAAATAATATTCTTTCATTCGGATCAGATCAGGTACAAATTCAGCCTCATAAGAGTGAAGGAATAGGACTGTATAATTTAGGCCCCGACTTTTAGTGGGGGTCGTCCTATAGTAATCACTATCCATCTGTCCATCTATTACAGTTTTGGGCCAGGCTGTGACTTTTTAGTCACCTGTCCAAAAGGCCATGTGTCGGTCATCTGCCGTCACTGTCTGTCGTCGTAGTTCATTAGCTTTTTCAATCAACTTCTCTTCTGAAACTACTTTGTTAAATGTAACTAAACTTTGCATGAATATTCCTTAGGGTATTTTTAACAATCCTTGTGTGCGGATTTATGATCTGGCAAAAAACATGTCCTCTGTTTCTAGAAATAGACTGTAAGGGTCAAATTGCACAATTTTGGAAATTACTCAATTAGAGTTGAGTTAGCTAAAATCTTACAGGAAGTAAAATTGTTCAGCATGATGGGATGGACTTACACCAAAATTTTCAGAAAGATCTGTTGACGAATGAATGAGTTACAGGTCCCAAAGTGGATTTTTTTCCAGAATTCAAACTTTGAAAATCTTCTCCTGCAAAATTACTGGATGGATTGTCACCAACCTTGGCATGAATGTACCTTATGATGTCCATAACAATCTTTGTTGAAGGATTTTTGATCTGGCAAAAACCATAGCCAATGTTACCAAAAATAGACTTACTACTCTCACACAGCCAGCCCAATTTTGGTGGGCTTTAAATTAATATTAATTTCATATTTACTATATTAAAGAATTAGAAGTGTCTGGCTCAGACAGGTTTTTGTGCCCTGCCACATAAAGTTCCCTGACAGTTTTCAGATAATATATCTAGAAAGGATCAATTAATTTGTTTTAAACTGTGCACACTTGTTTAGTACCATAAGATACTGGTTAAGCTCAATTTTCAGCAAAATCCAAAATGCCATTTTCAAGTAAGGCCATTTTAAACATTTTAAACACATTGCGTGGCGGGTTCCATTAATGGCTAATTTTTTTGTTTTTACCATGAGTTGGTTTTGTCAGTTATGCATTATTATTGTAACATATCAAGATTCATATTAGGTTGTTTGTGATTTGTATGTCTTACAGTGTATCAGTGATTCACTTAATGCTGGTTCTGTATTAATATCTAGGTGTCATCTTCCAAACCATGAGGTTAATTGCTATACATAATTGACAGAATTCTAAAAGTTCAGTACTTCTTGCTGATAAGAATCACATATTTTAAATACCAGACATTTTTTCTATGCAGGTTATACTTCCGATGATCCTTGGCATTGTTTAGCAAAAAAAATGTTTGGAATCATGAAATACTTAACATGGCTTTATGCATAGAAATGAAAAGAATTATGAAATATGAGATTATCTGTTGTTAAATATTTAAAATATCATAAGAGATTTAGAGTATTGAATTCCATTCATACCTCTAATAGTATATTGGAATCAACAAGTGTTTTTTGAACATTGTCCAAAAGTGTTGAAGCACCAGTACAGGTACCTGTCAGAAATAACTTAAATACTTGTTGTCAATAGCCATGTAAATTACTTATGGACCTGTTTTTAATATGGAATCCTCTGAAGTGTTCAAGGAATGTTTTAATTTTTATACCAAAATAGTACAAAGAAAGTTGGTTGGCTCAAAAGCCATGGTCTGAGCATGTATTCCATTAGTCAGAATTAAATTTGCTATAAAACTTTTTTTCAGTAATGGCAAGGTCATGTCATTATAAGAACTGGTACATTGTAGGACTTATACATTTGTTTATTTGACACTTATATAGAGTATATGAAGTAAAGCATACATGTAGTTCCTTAATGTCACAAAGACTTCTACATTTGTATGTTGTTCACACTTAACACAATAATTCAAAAACATTTCCTACGATATTCATGAAATTTGGTGAATTTATTATTTTCCATGTGAGCTCCCTTTTGATTTTTATTTATCATACTCTTCAGAAGCAAAATTTAGCGGTATTTGAAAATAACTCGGTCAATCTCTCTGTTCATCTGTCTATGTAATCTTTTATAAGTCTTATTGCAAGTATTTAAATTATATGACCACTTCCATTTTGACCAAAATCTTATCCTGTGTCAAGTTTTTAATCCCAATCCAAATTAAGAGCTGTATCAAGCTTGAAAATTGTGCCCAAATTGGCCTCAACTGAACATTGACCTCTGTGCACATATCAAGCTGTGTCACCCCAGTCCTTGGGCATATTGACTGAGTCTATTTCAAGAATTGATTGTAACCAGGGAAATAATGATGACAAGTCAGGGGTCTAAGTTACAAACAATCAAGTTCTACAGATGATGACAAGTCAGGGGTCTAAGTTACAGTTCTACAGATGTTCATACTTATCAATAAATTGATGTCCATTTACTTCTTATGAAAGTCACAAGGTGACCTTGTTAATACTGAGTATTGTTAATAGAATATGATATATCCACAAGTGCAGATAACTAGTGTAAAAGTACACATCTCTTGAACAAAACACGGACTCTTATCAGGCAATATATTTTATATTTGTACTATTGAATATTAAATAGATTTGTGGTTAAGATAAAGTTTGATTTTTTTACTTATGACAGCCATTGCTTTGGAAGAAAATTTAAGTTTCACAATTAAAACCAGTGTATCAGTGAATCCCACAAATTTCACCTGGGATTATAGGGGTGCTTTCTTGATTTCTACCTAGTATATGTTTCATTTTCATCTTCATTAGATGGTAGTTTGTTGTAAAAGGTCCTGAACAAGTTTTATAACTTCCATTAATGCCTGAGTTTACTATTGACTTAGATAATGTGCTGTTTCTTTTCTGTTGTACATTTTTATCCCTTCGTGTACCCTTATGTGCATATCAAAGCTGCATGATTGCACTTATTTTTCTAAGCTGACCGACATTTTTTTTCTTTGTTAATGTGTGTCTTGAGAATCACCAGGCATATCATTATTTCCTTTAGGTGACCACAAAAATTCACTGACTTAAGTAATCTGTTGTGTTCAGGTTTCTACTTGTGGTTTTTACCTGCCTGTAGCTCCACAGGTAATCTACAAAAACATAAAACTTCAAAGACAAATAATCTTTAAATTGGTTTGCTTCATTGTACCCTGTAGTGTTGTAAATCTTTGTATACATGTATATCAATAAATGTCTATTTTGATTATTTTTTTCACTAAATTTCTGATTTTCACAAAATTTGTTTTCAGTTTTCACAACCCTAATACATTAAACACTGTAATCGTTGGATGTTGTATATGTGTGATATTTAACATGTACATAAAAATATGCAATAATCTTTTAACGATTGCATCATCTTGTGGTCTTACAAAATTTTCAAATGGAAAGGGGTAAAATTAGGTATGCCGTGTTTGGTGTTATTTTTTTTTTTCAATATGACAATAATTTTAGTTGTTGGTGATAATTAGAAACAGTTTGAACTAGACCTTTTAATACATTATTGTCTCTCAGGGACCAACTAAATGATTTTAACAGGGCAGAAAAAGGAAGGATAGCAAAGATAAAATTTGAAAGACAGGACAACCACATTTACTGATAGATCTTTTAATTTTAAAATATTTCTCTCAGCACCCTCTTTTTCCATTGCATAGATTGCTCCTTTTTGGTGGCTTGGAAGGAAATTTTAGTAAGGAACTATCTCAGAATTTTTCAAAGATATTCTCTATTTGAAGGTTTCAGTTGTTAAGAAACTATATTACTTTGTCCTTTCCAGCTATATAGGGTAAATGGTCCCATATATGACCCCTGTATATAGGCTAAAGATATCATATACTTGTGTGTAAAGTGATCATGTTTGCTGTTACAAGTCATAAGAGGAAAGAAATAAAGAAACTAAAACAACCCTGTATATTTTTTTTACAGGATGCTGCAGAAGTTGCTAAAAAATTCATGGCCAGAGATCCAGATGAAGTCAACTTTACCTTGATGGCTCTATCTAAGGCTGAATGATCTGAATGGACAGTTCCAGATCACATGATCTTTATTCCATTGGATGCTTGAACAAACACTTGTGACTTTATTGTGCAATTCTCGGTGTGCCTAAATTCGAGCCATGTGATATATAGTTTTATTTTGTTTCCTGTATTGAGTAATGTCTATAAAGAGAGTTTCGACTAATATTTCTTTACTAAGAAAATCTGAAGGAAACACTTTATATTATCTTATTTCCTATGTATGCATAATTCAACAAAGTGGTTTCCTGCAACTGGTCTATTTCCATATCCTCATTGACCATATTATAATATATGAGTGCTATCCATAGTGGGTTGAAGCTCAAGGGGGAGATAACTTAATGAGCAATGCAAAAAAAAGTTTTTAACAGTATTCATCCTGATTTATCTCAAACAGAAAATTAGTTGTTGCCTAAACTTAACATAGGAGGAAAGTAGGCGTTTTGGGGCTTTTTCTGTTTTTGTTTTTTTGTTTTTTTTGGGTTTTTTTGTTTTGTGTGTGTGTGTGTGTGTGTGTTTCTTGGAAGTGTTATAGGCATGTTATTGCTGAAATTAAGATTTTGAGCAGTTGAATACCACTAGAAAAAGCATCAAGATCTTGATTAATGTACATTGTACTAGCTTAATACATAATGCAACTCATTATTATCAAGGCTGGCAACATGTTGTTTAAGCTGATATTTATATAAAAGTCAGATCGATTTGTTTTACATGACTTGATTCATTTACTGGTTGGGTTTTTTCAGTGTTTCTTTACAGCAATATTTTTGTCATACTAAAGCAGTGTACACTGATGATAAGATTTATAAAATACTACACTGATAGCTTTAATGTCAATAGGACCTTTTCAATGATAAGCTGATGCACTGAAAATTCATAATGAAATTGGTAGAGTTGGATGGATGTTTTGAGTGAGAAAAAAATCTATATTTTGTACAAAACAACTGTTGAATGTTTTAAATGCCAATAGTTAATGGCAAAATGTGTAGATTTGATCTGTTTTTATGATGTTTGTTGATGAGTAAACATATAATGACTTTGTACTCAGAGATCTTCTCTTTGTGATTCAAATGTTGATTGTTATAATACTAAGTGCAAATGCTGATTATATAAAGGTGAAAAAAAAATAGAGTAATATATTCATGGCTGTATGTTAGTAAGAACTGTTCATATTGGTTTAGTCAGTGCAAAGATTTGTTCAAATCTGTAGATCTCTATAATGATAAAATAGAAAGAATTCCATTCTGAGTAGTATTCTACTGAATGAATAAACAACATGTTACAATGGAATCCTTAGGGAAGCTTATAGATTTTTTTTTGTTTCATTTTTTTCATTTTTTTTTAAATAGGATAAGACAACAATGATAAATTTTATAGCAATTGCACTTCGGCAAATCAATATTTTTATGTTAAGCTAATAAAACCTGTGTCTGTGTCAGGATTAACTGTTATATTTTATTGTATGCAGTGTCTGCATTATATATATGGTGTATTTTATTAGGTTTAATAATACAGTGAAACTTGTCTAAACTGAACCCCTTTTGGACAGTAGAATTAGGTTGATTTAGACAGGTGTTCGGTTCATCCAGGTTCAGAATATATTTGGACTTCTAAACATGTCTGGTTTAGACTGGTTTTACTGTATTTGGTTGATGAATATTTTAATCAATCAGGTGAGTGAGACTTTATTCCTGTTCGAATGTTACAGTATCACCATTGCTATAAGTGATATGTTGTTGGATCTTATTCCAATAGAAAATGAATGCAATACTCTTCAGTTAACTCCTGTTTTGTTAACGAAATTCAGAATGAGGCATTGTGTTATCTAGAAATTAAACTATGAACCTTGTGTAGCTTCAACCATGACTTGGTCTTAATTTCATCACAAACTCCTGCTTATTTTCATATTGACTTCTCCGTTTGGGTTGGTACTGCATACTTTCCTATAAGAACAAATTCTTGTTCATTTTGAATTTTGCAGCATTATTAAAAAGCATATATTCTGACTATTGTTCTGTACACTTGTTTTATGTGATGCAAGGGGCCAATTTTTGTTGCTACATGTTACAGCACAAATAAAGAAAATGAAACTGTTTTACATTGTATATCTCTCCCAGTTACTATAGTAACTGATTTCTTACCGATTTGCATTGTAACAGTGGGTCTTAGTAGATATGTTCCTAATTTGAATAATACTAGTATAACTCTAGCAGATAACTCAAAGCTGAGGACTTAAAGGACCCTCCTTTGCTAACATTGTGTATATATTCGTTTGATTTGAAAGCCATGCTTAACTTAGAACTAATTGATTGTCCTGTGTTGTCTTATAATTCTTTACTGACAAAAAACGGATTCGTTTAATCTCTCTTGAATGTGAATATTTAGAAAAATATATTTAACAAAACCATTCATAAAGAATAAACATCTATTTATCTGCTACAGAGACCATACATGTAAAGTATGTATTTCTACCTGTTGCATAGTACAAAATAACTGGGTACATGTCTCACGCCATTCTTACCACATACTAGCCTGTGTTCAATCACAACTCTCTAATTGAGATTGAATTAAAGAAGTCTGGTTGAAATTGAGTTTACGGTTTTAGGACAATTTGTAGATCAAGGCACGAAGTGCTTTCATTATTCTTATAACTAAAGTGGTTTTCTTTTTTTCAAAGCAGATGCCATAATATTACACATCGCATGTCGTGCTGAAATACATTGGATATCCGTTTTGGTATATCACTGTCCGTTCATCTATCTATCTGAATAGAAACACATTGCCACATTTTAATACGAGTTCAATCTCATGAGAGTAAGCTCCCTTTTCGAAAAAGATACGCTGTTAATTGCCCTATCTGAAGTTTGCTTTTATATTATTTCCTTAATAGTCCAGGATTTTATTTTTATAATAGAAAAATCCTTGTTAGGGATGAAATAACTTTTTTTGTTAACCTAACAACAGTCTTTTATCAGTTTTGTTGTCCTGTTTCCATAAAGTATTTTGTATCCGTAAATCCGGGTTCAGTCGACTCGGTTGGTAAGTTACTTTTAAATAAAATCATCCAAATCTACATTGTGACTAAATGAGAAGCAATGAATTCTTCCGAGACTTAAAACTCGTCCTTATCTATCTTTTAATTGCATTCTTTTATCATATCAGGGCAATAAGGTAAAAATGTTCGTGTTCTAAGGCACGTTTAAATAACAAAGATACAATGACGTCATTGTTTTATACTCCTTACACCCAATGCTCCGGGTTTTATTCTATATAAAGCAGTTCTTCCTGAATATCTGTATCATTTTATAACCCGAATAATCCAGTCGTTATATTACGTTCCCTACCATCACCCCATTCCACTCGAGAGTGAAGTGAAACGGATGCGGAGAGGGTCTGGATTATTCGGGTTATATCATTTTACAGTTCTACATTTTTGTACTCCTTGCTTAGAGGTCGCGTATGCGGATATTCATTTAACCAAAGTAAATATAGCTGGTTTTTTTTTCATTTGCCATGATACAAATTGAGTCACGTTCATTACCGCAAATACTCGTGTACTCTTGACTGTATACCGTTTGAATTGAAATCTCCAATCAAGATTTATTCTGGAATATCCTTGCCACTTTAAACTAGTTCAAGGAGATTATTTTATTCACTTTTAGTTCCTCATTTCATTTTAGGTATCAACGGTTTCTGAGAAGTCGATTTAGGAAGCCGAGTTTGTCTTCCTTATTCATTGACGTCTGTCTCTGGTCATGTGACAAGATTTTAATCAACCTCAGGAAACCGTAAAATTTCTGCCAAGTGGATCAAATCGAAAATTAAGTGGCCACTTGTGAAAAAATTGCGTTATCTTTGTTGGTAAATAAATAAATAAATAACATTTTTTTAAATAATAGAGGATTTAGATGAAAGACGACAGTGACACCAGAAACCCAGCTCAGAAATATTGATTCGGAATAGAACTTTATAATATTCATTATTGTGTAAGAGGTTCGTGTACTCGCCTTATCTACTTGATTAAATCTGATACTCTTAATTTTAATGTGGTCAGTCACTTCCGACCCTTTGTAGATGTTATTTAAGAAATTTTCACAGGATAAACGAATTTGTTCCCATTTAACAAATACCTCCTTGGTACCTTATATATCTTCCAAGCTGAAGTGGTTCTTTTCTTTGATGGTATATTTTTGTAATTAAGGCTTCGTCTAAGAAAAACGGAAGATTTGCTGTAAATTCTAGTCGAACATATCAGGTTCAAATTTATGTTTTTTAATCTTTGATATTATTGGAGACAGTTACTCAATTGGCAAGTTCCGCCATTTCTAGCCATCTTTTTTCTTAGGTCTCTGTCAACTCGGATGCCCACTTTGGTCTCCTCTGTCCTATTCGGTTACGAATCAGGGTTACCTTCGTCTTTTCCACCAGGTGTTCATCTTCATTTTGTCTGTGTAGGAGCTAAGAGACTTAGATATCAAGAGACAAAAACTTTGTCCAGAAAATTTAGACAACCCCATAAATAAGTAATATTAAATGCAGATAACGATAAACACAATTTTGTAATTAGAAATAAAATACAATTAGTCTTCAGTTGAGTAGTTGGTGCTCTTGCTAAGAAGCGTCGGAAGCTCGATCATGGTCACACGTCAGGATGGCCAGATGAATTCGAATTTCACACAAAAAGAACATTATTTTCAGATACCTTCTGCCTTTGACAAGGGTGTGTGTCGATTATTTGCATGAAAATGATATTCTTTTGAGTGGTATAAAGTGGGTGGATTAACATACTTAATCTACAAATACTCACAAATGGGTTAATCTCAGCGTTAGGTCTTATACAACCGTCTCAGTCGCCTACACGCTCTGAGGCAGCCCGAAATATGTTTGCTAGTTTTTATCCATTTAAAGAGATCTTTTACAAAGATAGTATTAATATGGAAATTTAATATGACCTTGTTTACAGGCAAGCTACTCATCTGGAACCACTTCATTCATAAAATTCATTTCATTTCATTCGTAAAATAGTGTACGCCTACGGACCAACTGTTCGCATATTAAATTGCATGGTTTATTTTCGTATCTTAGTACGATATCTGTTGAATGACGCCAGTACAGTTCTAGGCGGTTTTTGGTGGATTTGTTTAAACTGAAACGGATTGATCAGTTTATATTGGCCATTAGTTGTTTCCATTCAACACATATCGAATGTTTTAACTTTTATTTTCGGGAATCGAAATTGTTCTGTACGTCAAATACTATTTTCACAGAATTAACGCGCACTTTGAAAACCAAAGATGATGGCAAATTGAGTCACTCGAGTCTGCATGGTCTTAAAGATCATTTTTCATAAAGAAAAGAGACAAAATATAACTTTCAATCATTATATTTTGAATTACGATATTTGGACTAATAGGATAGCCTTTATAAGCCCGGATACACCAAGCTCATATCCTTATTATTGCCGCAGGGTTTACAGTTTGCATTCAGTTGTTTAAACTTTTAATAAACTATACAACAAAATAAGCTGCATATTTAACAAATTGGGATTTGATATTGAAAGTTTTATTTCCCGTGTTTCTTTGATTGTAAATCTTTTTTCTCCCGATGGTATTCGACTTTGTAGTTAAAATCATCAATTAATTTGATTTTGTTGTATTATTAGTTTGATATTTTGTTGCTATAGACTTTGCCATTTTGTTGCTATAGAGTCTGTCATTTTGATTTTGCCATATTTATTTGAATAACGCTACCCGTCAATATTTTATTATATGATTTTCACCATTTGTATGTGTGTATGTCGTTGGGTGTATCTTGGTTTACCATGACTATTCACTTCATAGTCAGTTTTCCTTTGCTCTTTCTTGTCTTTGCTGTTTCCCCTCTTCTCATATTTAGGTTTGTATGTTGAAAGCGTTCTTTCATATGTCACTTGAAAGAGTATACAAAGATGATTCAAAGCTACCAAATGTAAGGTTTATGATGCAATGTTGCATATTTAACACGATTTGATATGGTATTGAACCTGAGTAAGTGATTATAAACCAGTCTGTGTAAATATAGCCGTACATGTTTCGTATTTTGAATTTTGCATCATTATACAACCAGAAAATATCCGAATGATACCAACAATCACGACTCTATCCTCCGTGAAGATTTATGTAAGAAGTCGTGACAGTTCTATTTTATACCTTTATTTGAAAGAAAAAAAAACTTGCGACGTATATCTATTTTTATAAAATGATTTAAAGTATTCTGTTCAAATTTCATTCAATGATTTTAAATGGGTAGCGTTTTTTTTTTTTAAACTCTATGAGAGCAGACGAGGGTTCATAGGAGCTGACCCCGATATACATCTCCCACACCCTGCACAATTGGGAAAACATCTTTCTACATGAAATAATGATTTTTCACAATTTCAACCCCTAAAACTGTCTTGTCTCGCCTCGCTCGGGATTTACTTCTATTTACACACCCTTAACATGAAATCCTGGATCCGCTATTGATTACAGTGTGTCGAATCTTTGTTGTTCTTTAATTCTGGAAACAAGCACCTTTTGATCGAAGAATATCTACTAAAAACTTGTTTATGAATTAAAGACGCATGTATGTACTATCATTTGATGCTTCTATTAATTATGAGAACAGTGTCCCAAACCGTGATAATTCCACAAATGCTGAATTTTACAAAACAATAACAAGAATAATACATTGCAGATTTTTTTTTCACATTTTTTTCTCTTAAAATATCGTGATTGATAGTTCTATTTTGTCATATGAATTATTTCACGTCCTGGAAATTCACTGATCACGACTTAATGGCATTACATAATGTGTATTTGAGATCACTACGAGAGTCTGTATTGACTCAGCAATTTGATATATCATTTTTATCAATGAACACTGACGTATGGACATCAGCTGATTCATAGTAAAATGTGTATTTCGTAATTTACCTGTCCAGGTAGAAATAAGTTGTTTACTTCGTGTGAATCAGATGTTATTTCTAACGTAATTACATTATTATTGATTAGTACTTTTTGACTTTTCTTTGTGGACTCCAGGGGACTAAAAATAACAAAGTCAATGAGAAATGCGGCTGTTGGTGTTTCACGGTTCCTCGAACGCAACAATATTAACATGTACTATTAAATGTCTGTATCTTTGAAATATAAGAGTATAAGTTAAGTGCTTTTTTTGTGTATGTTTGTACTTCGTATAGTTTAAACAAGTTTTCGTCTTTATAGGATGTGCACTGAGACGCCTTTTGTTTAAAAGTTTTGAAAGAAGTGGGAAATACGGTAAACAATCGAAAGCCTGAACAAACACATTCTACAGTCAACTCATATACTTAGATAACCCATGAAGAAAAGCACGTTCAGGATTTCTAACACAATAAAATTTTGCCTTCCTTTTTATAGTCACGCTGTCCATTGGATTTCTGTAATCAGTTTCTGACTACTATATTGTTGCCACCAATGTCAGAATAATTGATTTTTTTCAATTAAAAAAATACTTTAAAACAATCTTCGTGTAACCCCACAAGTAACACTATATACCAACTTGACACTATACACCAGCTATACACCAGCTGAACACTATACACCAGCTATACACCAGCTGGACACTTGTATATACAACTAGATCCTCGCATACTCACGACAACCAAAGAACTTTTTGGTAAATCAAAATTTTCTGGAAATTGTTACGACGAGGTTTAACCTCTAAGAACAACTTAATTGGAAATATTGTTTACATCTAAGTGATAAAATTATTGATAACCTACTTTCGTACTTCTTTGTTCGCTTTATTGTTTATCTAAAAGACTGATAAACGCGGGAACATGATCTCTATACTTTAAACTTCTGTGGTATTGACTACCGTTTCAGTACCCATTGGTGACAGGCTATAAAGCGTAGAATTGTTTATACAAAGACCTGTTGGTTTGATTTAGAAGGTACATAGTTCACCTATATAACAAATAAATTTTTAAACAAGCGAAACAGATTGATATTCCATGTTCTAACAATATATGACATTCGATATTATTTTTGTTCATCAATAATGAGGCTACGCCATAATCAATTCTGAATGAGTCTCGTTTATTTAATGGCGACATTGAACAAACACGAATACCATCTCCTAAAATGCTCTTTTTATTTTTTTTTCTGCTAGGTGAGGAGTCTATGTCTTGACGATGTCGAGGTCTCGGTTAATTAGGGGAAGATCATTTGACTCTGAGCTGAGGGTGGCAGGTTTTTTTGCCCGTAAAAATGCAGGCATTTACATCCTAGAAAATAAAGATGTGTTCTGATCTCAGTCCAGATACTTTATTCAGTGAAAAAGGAAATAGATAATCTTGCCCCGATGTGGTCGACAGTCAATTTTCTGACCCGCAAAATTTAAAAAATAAATAAATATTCTGACCCCACAAAATGTGCCCCCCCCCCTTTAATCAAATGGTCGTCACCTTGCTGCATACAATCGATAGTTCTGATGAATTTAAATAAGAAACAATATATGTATGATAATCATCTGAAAAAATATATCAGAAGCAAATATTAGTTTGTATTGTCGATCTTATATAGTGTCAATTGTGTAAATCCTGAATAAGTTCGTCTAGAGGTGCACCTAATAACCGTATTCCATCGTAACTCAAATGAGAAGGTACAAGTGTGTAGTAAACGTGTCTGTCTGAAAACTAGCAATCCCAAAATTCAATGTTATTCCATACATTACTCCATCAATATGCTTTAAATTGGGGAAAACTATTTTCATAAAAATGGTAATACTACCTTTAATTCTGAGGTCAATAAGATCACGTTGTAACTACTCGTAATGTAGTTCCTGAAAAATAAAGAAAACAAACCGCGGTCTAAAGGCCATTGTGTATACAATATATATTAGACTAAACGGCAATATCTCATCGACAAATATACAAAGAAGAAAGTGTCCTTACCAATGGTAGCTCATAGACTTATACATGTAGTGAGATTTCACCCTATGGTCTTCTGTTTGGCAATATGCTATATGGATTTCATTCGATGGACTATGCCTTGATGATGATTGATAGCTACAATGTTTTAAAGCGTCCTTGCTACTAAACTTTGCCCCTAACGTTAAAGCGCCCTTGCTACTGAACTTTGCCCCTACCGTTAAAGCGCCCCTGCCACTAAACTTTACCCTACCTTTAAAGCGTCCTTGCTACTAAACTTTGCCCCTACTGTTTCCTTTTTGTATTTTTGTAGTTGGTTGTTTACTAGTACTCTCTTATTGATGGTATCGCATTATCTTCGTTTTCACAGATATTTTGTTAAAAATACATTGTTTTGGTGCTTTATTATGGAGTAGGCTATATTTTCCTTTACCCAGTACGAACCAACGTTCACTATAGCATATGCGGATCCAAGGGCCTCCGGGGGCGGGTCCCTTAATGAATTTGGGAAAAAATCAAAATAATGTATTTTTGTGTGTAATTGCGTGCATAAAAATGTGTTTATTAAGAATTGTTTTGGGTGTGGTCCATAGGGCCTACCCTTTATGTGATTCTCTGGATCCGCCACTGCTATACAAGTTTTTCTTCTCGTTCTTGTACGCCGTCTGTAGCTAACCACTTCAGTCGAACAAATAAAAATATGGAACATGAATTCAATAAGGGTCATCACCCGTACGAGCTCTTATAACCGTTGGCAACTATCGTCGGTATAAGTTATACTTATTTTTTAGCTTTGAAGTTTAAAAGGAATCCCGACTCTGGATGTGTTTAAAGGTTATTGGCTCATGGGCACTTTTAACTGTCCGTTTAATTTTTTTTTTTTTTTTTGATAAAAGATAAATAATCTGAGATATATTTCTAAAACAATAAAACGCATCTCAAATGATTCACGCGGTTTCCTGTGTTTATCTAATGTTGACAGTCTATTGATCTACTAACCGGAAGTAAACATTCAAATATCGACGCAAAATCTATTGTTTACTCTGAAATCAAAGGAAATAACAATTCAGAGTTGCTTTACAAAACATGTGATCAATTTGATACACGCAGATATTTATTTACTAGAGAATGTTCTATAGTAGTCTCTGACTCTGGAAATAAGGCCTTGACGACGGAAGATTGTAAATACGAATAGGTCTGACTAAACCATGTATGTTATAATATAATTCGTTGAATGTTTTGGTACCTCCAGTTATAAATGAAAAAAAGTGTCATGCATATTCTAGTCCGGGATAAGTTGGAAAAAATCTTGTATTTCTTTCGACCGCTTTAACATTTAATCAAATGTTGTTTTGTTCGTTATATGCACTTAAAATCAGTCTTGTTTAGTCATGTTTTGTTCGGTTGTGTTTTCCGATATCGTTTCATAAATCAGGTTTTGATTGGATACCAACTCGCATTTGATTGGCTGATAAATCGGTCACGATGTACTCTTTTACCGCGGTGGTTTCGTTGTTAATAGCAAACTAATTCAATAGAATAGATCGGAAAATAAGAAGAAATCATTACACAGCTATATTATTGAGCTATTCGAACACACGACATGTAATTCGCTTATTAACATAATGCAGACAATAACAAACGATTATTTCATGACTTAAAGAAACAAAATCAGGCGCGTAGCTACCGTTAGGCAAAAAAGCACTTAATTTTGCCAATTTTTTTTTTTTTTTTTTTTTGAGATAAAATACATCCAGGAGAGGCATAAATGATGCTCTAAAACGCTATCTCCGCGGAGCTTTGGGGGGGCTTGGCGCCCCTGGACCCCCTACCAGGGCTCCGCCAGATCCCCTGCCGTAATTTTGCCTACACTTCGACTTGGCCTCAGCTACGCGCCTGAAAATTATAATTTTTTGGGCAATTTTTTTTTTCATTTCATTTTTTAACTTAGAATTTTAAACTTCAGATTTCACCGGATGAAATAGTAAGTCTATAAACGCTGTAGGTCCGATCGGGTAGGGAACGAGACAAATCCACCACATTATCATATTATCCATATTATCTCAGCATGATGCTGCATGTGAATGGGGTTATTATTCCAAAATAGATTAAAAATGTCGTATTACAGTATCATTGAAAACGCCATGTGTGCACCTCATTGCTTTTACATTACCATCGTATGGGATCGCCATGATCTTCATACTTTTGGAATAACATTAGCATTGAAAAATCATTAACACTATTTTTAACAATGCTCAAGGTCGTCTTTTACGAACCAACTTTTTGAACTTGTCGTTTTTTCATACTTTGTACGAACTTTACTGCTGAGCAAGTGGAAATCGGTCGGCGAAAAGATGCGGTTGGGGCGACTAAGTACGTGTATATTTATACAAAAGTTGTCATAAATTTAAGACTTACCATCCCAGATCCAAAAAAAAAAAGTATATACCAATTCACCTTAAAGGCGACCTGAGAAATGCTCCATTTAAGTTATGTATTTATATTTACACCAAAAAAAAAGATTGTTTTTGTATATAATTGTTTTTGGACTATCGGACAGCGGAGTGCTGGTCCTGGTTGTGAGTTTTTTGCCATTGCTTAAGCAACGTTATTTTATTGTACTTAAATTCAATTCAGTCACCATTGGACTCTACATAACCGATATTCACAGAATAGCGGCAATGACGAATCCCCAAATTCGTGAGAATAACAGAAGCCCTTTACTAGCGGAGACATTTATCTACATTTTTGCTTGTATATTATGTAATCAAATACTAGTATAAATATACATGTATTTGCTTTGGTAGTCATAAAATAGGTTCCTTCCCGACCTAAATAATCGATCACTTATCAGTCAGAAATCGAATGGCAAGTCTTTTAATCAAACACTTATCGATCAAACTCTCTCAGATTTAAAAGATGCTGTTTCCAGTTCAAGTTGTGTGATTAAAAGATGTTTGGTCATTTTCATCTTTAAAACGAGTAATCAAGGGAACCAAGGTTCTAGCGGAAATCAAAAGAAAGCAATCCAGGGACAGAGCAAACATGGAAAACCGACATACACAACAAAGGACATTAAGTAACTAAAATAATACATACAAAGTAACAAAAGCAAATGAGCAACTCCGCCAAAACTGGGAGCATGAACCAGGTGCACCGCTAGGGTAAGCGTCCTCTGCTTTTCTAGAAACACCCGCCGAGTTGCTCATAACAGGTCAAATCCGGGTGGGTAAACGAAAGAGGAAAGGAAAACTATGACACGTTGAACAAATCAGTCTTCATGGTGCAGATGGATACATCCTAACGATCCACGAGTCCATGATGGCGACCATAAAACTTCTGTAGTGATGACTTCAATCTTGTAACATAGCCCTGTTCTAGAAGCCTAACTGTAAGAAGTCTAGCGCAATACATAAAGTCTGCGTAGTTACGGCAAGCCCTGACATAACGTATGAGTTGTGATATGAATGCTCCACACGCAGGTACTAAAGAGATGTTGCCACAGACGAAAGGAAAGTTGACAATTCTAATGAAAAGCCATCACGTTTGTCGTAAAGTTTTGTCAATAGTTTTCCTTTAACATCGATCTCTAAATGTAGATATGAGGCTGACTTCGAATTGTCTGTAGTGTCCTTTATCTCATGTATCTTTACATGAAAAGAAATTGTGCACCTTTAAGTCCATCTTTTGTCTTTTCTCATTTTTATGACAACCATCCGCAAAAGTGTTGTTTTCTATTACTTTTAACCTATAAAAGCTACAACGAATTGATGATGTCATCGTTGAACAGAAAATAGAAATATATTCCACGTTTGTTATGAACTTTTTAACCCTACTTACCATTAATTTTGTGTTGTATTGGCATATTTTCAATGGTGGAGAAAATCATTTAATTTATTAATGACACAAACAACCAATTGATATTTTTTACATCACCTGGAGTACAAAAGCTGGGTAAAATCGGTACAGAACCGAATCACTTCCGTCACGAATTAATTTTTGAATTAAATCCAGATCAATACTAATGTACAAAGAACCAACTTTTAAAAGGTTCAAATCCATGGCTTTTATCCTAATTGATTTTGTAATGGTAAACTGGCATATTTATCACTCATGTCATTTATAGTATTAGGCCAGTCTTGGTTAGTTAGTATCATATATTTTGTTAAATTAAGAGCGATGTATAAGCGTCAATGTATGATGGCATATCTTAGAAATAAACCTGTACAGCTGGCGCTACAACACAAATCTAAGTTACCGCCGACTGAATGAAAAGGCAATTCGTCCTGAGAGAGAAAAAAATAGACAAGGAACATGGATTCTCACTTTAAGGTGCTCATTGTATAAAATGGTCGTGAGTCTTTGTAAGAAACTAGCGCTGATGAATTGTTAATAAATGTAACTGAATCTGTGAAAGTGCCGTGAGTGTCCACTAAGAATTACCCGAGTATGCACTGTAAAGTCAATCCTGATATCTACTGTAAAAGTAACCGTATTCACTGTAAATAGCCGTGATTATCTATTATGCAAGTAACCATGAGTATATATATAAAAACGTCTCGGAATATATTTAATATAGTCTAGCTGGCCGAGTGGTCTAGGGAGCGGAGCTGAACTTTGTGCAGGTGGTGTTGCCATAGATGTCACACCGGTACGAGTTCGAGTCCCGCGGAGGGAACGACAAAAAATTTGTATCGCAAATTTTACAGTTCTAACATCGTTGGGAATTTTTCAGACCCTTCTTTGCTTACATTATCTTCCCTGTATCAATTTGATCCGATGAACCAGTGTAGCGAATAGATTCGTCACATCCTGAGACGTTTATATTTATATATGTTACTTTAAAAGTAACCGTAATTTTATCCACCGTAAAAGTTGTCGTGAGTATCCACTGTAAAAGTAACCGTGACCATGATTATCCACCGTAAAAGCAACCGTGATCATATCAACGTACTGTATATCCACTTTTAAGTAGAAGTAACGATGTGTTTTTCAAAGTCCAGTGAAGGCAATTTCATATACATATTAACCTAACTGTTACGATTGTAAGCTGGCTTTAAATCCGGGCGATTAAAAATTGCCACGATGATAGCCGATAAGTGATATATTTGAAATGTAACTGTTTCTTTTTTACATTTTATACCCACTGATAAAAATTGTAACAAAGGTGTATTAGGTTATGAATACGGCCCAAAAATATCAACTTTGTTGTAGTAATTTGTTCAAAAACAGTGAAATGTATAAATATTAGGAAAATGATTTTTTTTCTGGCTAAAGTTCAGTTTAATGATGTCAAAATTGTGCCACAATTATACATAACATAAACTGTTGACAATTGTATAATTAATAATATCTCTGGACAGAAATATATCCACAAAATTGTATCCACATCCAAGAAACAACTTAATATATTCACATAGGATAAACTAGGTAATAATGAATTTAACTGAAACCCTTGTAAATGAATTTACAATATTAATGGTGAATAAATGTTGATATATAACCTGGTTACAGCGAAGATTGTAACAACGTCCTTAAAAATGTAAATAAATGATGATAATTATATCATATATGAAATATTTTAACTGTAAGTGACCACTGTATGCAGAGCAATGTAGATTTTAATTCAGGCAATTAATATCAACACCTCTGTATGTTGATTTGGCAAAATGATAGTAATAAGATTATTATATTATAGATACATGTAACATTGATGTCTGTGTTAAAAAAAAAACGATAATTCGTACTATGAAATAAATTCGGCCACATTACTCTCGGCCTTTCTTCCGCTAAAACGCTTTTTTACACAGGGAACATTCGATAAATCACTCGCTCTCTTTATATACTGTGAGTAACGTTAGTAATGTTTAATCCCAGCTATGTATTATTTAATATGCTAGAGAAGAAAAGGCTATTCGTATTAGTTGAAACATGTGGTATTCATTCGTCGGGAGGGCGTTAACACATGATAAACACAATAGATACTTGTGCAGAGGGCATTATCGAAGAATTGCCCGCCATTGGGAGGTGATATTGCCCCGTGGCACTCAGTTTATCAAGATAACACCCTCTATATAAGCAAATAATGTGAAAGTGTTTACGTCCTTTATTATATATCATGGAAACTTGAAAAAAAAAAAACAAAACAAAACAAAACAAAAAGATTTATCTACGTAGATCTAGAAATTTCTCGAAACGCCATTACCTTCATCTAGTTACTGAACACTACGTAATGCTTTTAATAAAACTAAAAGATGTTAAAATAAATTGTAATATTAGTCTATCGAGTAATCTAGATATAATGTCACTTCGATCCTATTCTCAAGTGATCACAACGGTTTCCTACGAGTAACCACGATTGACGTCATTGCAACGTGTCAACATTATGGTGCGGATTATTTTACAATTTCTCGGAGGTTTCGATTCTTGGAATATTTTTTTGTCGTTATTGTTTATTTATCGTAGTAGACATGTTATTTTGTTTTGTTTACTTTGTTATTAGACAATCGTGACTGCTTTATACAAATGTTATTTAGGAAAACAGATAATTTGTCACTTTAGCTTGTGACCACGTCTATACTTTTGACACCAATAGACATGCATACATTTGGGTATACTTTTTACACAATACGGAGGGGTATTAACTATAAGGTCGACCATAAAAGTGAAACTTTTTTCCTGTTTAACTAAATGTTTGTAAGCACCTTGTGGTAATGCTAGCACTTAGTGCTTCGTCCTTGTTGAACCACCAGAATCACGAACTTATTCATTCACATTACATAATTGTAATAACTCGTTAAATTATTTTTTCTCTTTTATCTGCCAAGATGTATTTGCCGATTTGTGAGTACACACTTATTGATAACTGTGCAATTCTAACAGATGCTGTTCGACAAAAGAACGAAGTGAGGCCGAGACACTGTGAACGGGTACATATTGAATCACTGTGAATCTATGGCACTAAAGACAGAAGTCAATCACATTTAATGTATTGGAAAAATCTGGCGGCATGGCATAATCGATATCCGGTGATCAAGGACGAACTTTAGACTTGATTGATAGTTGTTGATAGTCTCTGTCATGATAGAAGTGAATGAATTTTTACATCTTTTTAAAAAGAAGACAATTTACAACTATAAAAAGACAATAAATTTGATATTAGTGTCTTTAGCCCAGTAGCGTATTCTAGTCCTGAATTATTCGGATGTTTATATTTACCTTTTACAGGAAGGGTGTCAGGCTCTGATATCTATGCGCTCACGTCGTTATTATTGTGACTTCTACGTACATGATAACGCTGTACATTGTACAATTTGTACGGTACATGATAACGCTGCACATTGTACAATTTGTACGGTATAGCAATACAAGTTAGAACAACCATTAGACCTCAATATTTTCAAACTTTGTTTTTCTCGAACTTAGTATGAACTTTTCCCATGATATGTGCTTTAGATAAAATGATGATACAGTGTTTCACAACACGAATTCACTTTTAAGTCGCTAATATTGTTAGCGATTTCTTGTACTCGTAATTTCAGTACTTTACTTTATTATTTGCATAATAATATATTACTACTCCACATTACGCTACTGATCGGTGCCGTCTTTACCGTCATATATTCATAGTCCTAGCTTCATACGAAATCAAAATGTACCTCTTAAATATCAAACATACACATATGTTCTACATGTGGTTTTCGCTTGCATGAGGACGAAAAATTTACATTAAAAGATGAAATGATAGGTTCGGTTAGCATTGAACATTACCCAGTATCCGATTCAGATAATTGACTATATAGGTCATACACACACACACACATATATATATATATATGTTTCCAAACGTCTCAGAATTTAACTCTATCGCTACACTGCTCCATCGGATCAAATTGATACAGGGAAGATAATGTAAACTTATAGAAGGGTCTGAAAAATTCCCAACGATGTTAGAACTGTAAAATTTGCGATGCAAATTTTTGGTCGTTCCTTCCGCGGGACTCGAACTGATGTGACATCGTTGGCAACACCGCCTGCACAAAGTCCAGCGCCCTAGACCACTCGGCCAGCTAGGCTATATTAAGATATAGCTTTCGCTGACCGGATCATTCCTCTTCGTAGGATTAATCTAGGGCTGTAACTTAGTACACGATGTATGGTAGTACGAGACAGTGCATATGAATCTGTATCGTGTACTAATTCTAAATGAAAAGTCATCACGTTTATCGTAAAGTTTGGTCAAAAGTTTTCCTTTACCATCGATCTATATGTGTAGGTCAAGACATGAGGCTGACTTAACAGTGTCTTTAGTATCCTTTATCTCAAGTTCTTTGAGGTATGTATATGCGACGTATAAAATCCCCGAAACTAGGATCGTTTAACGATAATACGTCATCCATATAGCGGAAACTGATATTAAAGGATTCAGCTACCCGATTTTAGAGCATATTACCTTCGTGCCATTTCAGATGTTGAAAGTAAACCAACATCAGTGGCATAGACTATTTTACAGTTAGCGATTTTGAAGACTTCAATCTTTGATTGATTGTGGATCCGTCAAGGATGGCACACTTACATGATATTGTCTCAGGTTTTAGTCCGCAATGGTCAGATGCGTTAAAAAATATCATTTATAAGCATATCCGACCCCGAGTACATGGCGAGACCGTCACGGTTGAATAACCAGAATTAAGTGGCTTCTTTACACTATCAAGAGCATTAAATCCATCTGACATCCTTACTGGGAATGCTCATTTAGAACGATACACCGAAGGGGGCATACGTTGTTTACATCATACGGTTAAACTGGATTGTATCTCAGTAAAGATTAGAATTAGTATTTATTCAGAAGAAGTTATTAGGTAACCTATATAATATGACACCAGTATTTAAAATGGCAATTTAAACTTGAACACATCCTAGATACCATTAATGTTTATGATCATTCTGGTTATATATTTTTTATTCAAGGCTAATCTGTGCTTTTTCAAACATCTTAATTTTTACTATTTTTTTTTAGATCGAAACACAAGAAAAAAGTTAATTTCGTAAATATACGGTCCTATCCGTCGAGCATTAGTACATTCTTATTAAAAAATCAAACAAGAGGTTATACGAAAAAAGTTTTGACTGACACATTGAAATTTCAAGCTTATTGTATATGGAATCCACATACAGAAAACATACTAAGCATAATTCAGTCATAGTGGTGAAGCAAGATCTCATATTGCTGTATTGTTCGACATACACGAAAGCCATTAAATTCCGGATTTTTCAATGACCATTATGTTATTTTAAAACCGACTCCATATTATATACAACTATAACAGTTGTACTGTATAGTACATAAACAAAACGAAAAGTTCAGGTGTACTAAAGAGTGAGATTAAATCGGTCAGGTCTTATCGATCAAACCAACTAATACGTTTTGCGTTATTTTATCCCCAAGTTCATGGTGGTTAAAAACTGAGCAATCAGGACTTGACTAGTATCCAGTTACGTCACAATCAACTTTGAATTACGGTTGTGTAAATACCTGTGGCCTGTTCTCGCGTTAAAAAAACCTTAGACGAAAGGAATTTTCTTGTCCGTCATAAATCATAGAACAGTTTAAATTAATAACAGGTAAATTTGTTTACCTGGGGGCGAATAAATATCATTTCAGCAGGTGTATTTTGTCTTACTAGCATAAGAGTCATCGAGTACACTCTCTTCAGGAAGTGTGTAATAGCTATTTGCAAACGGTCAACGTAACCCAGTCTATTTATTTTATTCAATCTTATTCAACAATATATGTGTGTTGAGTGACTCTTCAGCTGGTGTACTTCCATGGGTTAGAAAACAATTCCAGACCTACGTTGGACAAGACCACGTGACAAGACGCCAACATCCCGCAGATATTCCCAATCGCTATAAATACGTGTTCTGATTGTGTGTGTGTGTGTTTTTTTTTTTTTTTTTGGTGTCCTGTGGTCCTTTTCACAAAAAATCGTAAGTGTAAAATTAGTCGTAAGTTATGACGTCACAATACTTTGATTTACTATGACGTCGTAACTTACGACTAATTTTACACTTACGTTTTTTTTTTTTTGTGAAAAGGACCATAGGTGGCCGGACTGCAAATTTCAATCATCTAACAACCTACTTACAGAATCCTCGTAATGTAGCACGATGTAAATATTCGCACGGCATAATGTATTGAATACTAGCATATATAGGCGCATCGTAAAATCGCCGTTAATTAATTTTTTCTCTCTAAGCAATAAAAAAAACAAGAAACGTGTGAGTGATAGCTCTCTAGTGATACCCCCGCTTTCAACCACGATATAAGAAAAATAAACAAAGCCCATGGTAAACAGCCAGTCTTTGTCGAATTCTTAGGAAAATGGATCCAACCATATGGCATACCTACAGGAATAATGTTTTAAAATGTCAAGCCGCTGTTATGAGTATAGTTGCTGAGAAAACTGTGACGGAAAAATTGTTACGGATAAGGGTAAAAAAGTATATTCGGTCCGAAAAAAAAAAAAAAAAAAAAAAAAAAAAAAAAATCCGTGAGTCATTGAAGAGTATTTTTATTACTGTTGTTGGATTATGTAGATAACTTGAAAGAAAAAAAGGTGTCATAATGCTTTATATGTGGCCATTAATGTACATCCGTATGCGACGACAATAATTATACACGTATTTGTAGAGGTTATATAAAGAATTTGCAAATTAAAGACGCAGAAAGTGACCAGAGCGTGTATGCGTCTTGAACGACCTTTATGTTCCTCAAATCCCCCAGAAAAAATACGTATATTACATGAAATACGTCAGCATAGCAGTCAAGTACCTGCTATTTGTCAATAACTAGAATAAACAAACAACGAAATATGTAAAAAAAAAAAAAAAAAAGGGTAAAAGTCCATGAGGAAACTGTTTTCTCATCGAGGTTAGCCATAATCTCCGGCTCGATTATGTCCGGAAATTTGCCATATGGTAAGCCTCGAAGTATTGGTCGTTTCAATTACTTTATTCAATACGATTTCACAGTTCGCATTTTAATGCAAATAAAGTATATGAAACGTACATGTATATTTGACGTTAGATAATGTGCAATGCGGTACCAGTCTTGGGTATCAGTAAACCTCTCTTAGGACCGGAAACTTGTCTTACGTATTACGTGATATCAGACGTGCTTATTTATGAGAGCCTCTATCGAAATACTTAATAAAGTTTCGCTTTCTTTGAAGTATTGGCTAATTATAGTGATTATTTCAGCTATACTCAGATTCACATGCCTTGTTAAGTGTATCATGCACCAGATGGTGACATTTGCGTTCTTATCTTGATCCCCAATGGTGTTCAGAGTCGATGAACTCAGTCGTTTTAAAGTAAGACTAGTGGCGGGTCCATGGTGGGCGGGTCAAGAAATTAACATCCCTGTTTATTGATCATTGTTATACTTGCAATAAGTGGGTACCGGCAAAGGGACGCAAAAACTTCTAAACTGAACACTTTATCTAAACGTTGTACAATATACATAGAAACTGAATCAAAAACCATTCAGCGTCTTAAGGACTCCTTAAACTAGGGCATCCAAACACTTTGATTAGGAGGGGTGCCGTGGGATTCCTAGGAAAAAGGGGATGCTTGGACATTATTTGCCATTTTTTGTCAATTTTACACATGAAAATTACGAATTTTCCAATAAAAATGAGGGATGCCAACCTCTTGCACCCTCCACTTGGATCAGCCACTGCCTTAAACTATGCTGATACAGTGATACGGCACAATAAAAAAACTAATCTAAAGCACATGGTACAATTTAAAAATTCCCCCAAAAAGTGCATTTTGCTCATGTGCAGTGTTATAAGCGTTTTTACACCGTAAACAGCGTTTTATTTTTGTTCAACTTTTTCCTCTATAGTTCTTGGTAAAGTGGTACCAATGCCAAGCAATTTAATGCCTAGGTGAGATGGCTAGTATAGCCTAGAAAGCAGCGGTCTGTTTACAATGTAGGATACAATATTTACTGATTCGATACAGTTACTACTAAGATCCCCTCCCAGATTACCAAATTTCGTTTTTTTTTATTAGCATGTGTGCATAAGTATGTAGTAAACTCTGAGTCGATACTCTAAATATAGATAACGCGGGAGAAATTTCACAACGGGGTGATTTACTATTCATATTACTATAAAATTTCGGTCTGAAATTTAATCTCCAATCTTTTAACCATTTTCGTAATTAGGATGGTGTATGTGCACCCATTTTGTGGCCTAACTCCAGTTACACGCGTCCTTATATGGTTAAAATGGAAATGACATTAGATATTAATGATATATGTAGTAACCACAGGAGTTCGAATTAGTTACTGGGTCAGTGTATCATAATTTGTAGGTTAAGTACATTGATCCGCTCCTCCTACAAAGAGTACGTGTAGATGATACATGTAAAGATCATCTCAATATATAC
Organism: Perna viridis; assembly: GCA_037379345.1. Lineage (NCBI taxonomy): Eukaryota > Metazoa > Mollusca > Bivalvia > Mytilida > Mytilidae > Perna > Perna viridis. Next base: position 6,483,357 of record CM074520.1, read on the forward strand.
ACAAACCGATATGACTTATATGAACGGAAGTTCAATTATTAGTTATTAAATAGTCTGTATTGCTTCAAAGCCCAGAAGTAGTGAACGCATTTAAATCTAAGAATGACGAAATTCATATGACAAAGTTGCACTTAAAAACTCTTCAAAGAATCCTACAGTAAAGTGAAGTCGGAAATTTCTTGTCCCTTTTGACGACCACTTTAGATCAGACAGAATGGCGGCCTTACAGGTGACGTATAATGATACTACATGTATTTCGTAGTTTTGCTTGGTTGTGTGTACTCTTCCTCACGATCAAGTTACTTACTTCCATCGATAAATTATTACCTATTGAAATTCCATCGGTTGTAGAAAAAAAATAAATATTGGTCTGATCACCATCTATCAGTTAGGATTTAGATGCAGCGGGAGTCTATTTTTCTTTTCATTTATTGACTGAGCGTAGACCGACTTTAAAGGATTCAGTGTAGTGCGTTGGACTGGTTAATTTCATGTTGTATTCAATCGTTGTAGTAAAAAAACAAAAGAACAAAACAAAACAAAAAAATACCAAACCAAAACAAAAACAAAAACAAAAACAAAAACAAAACAAAACATAAGACACTAATGAATGGAACATTAAGTGAGATACCCTGCCTCGTCATGGGAAAATGTTCAAAATGGCCTTACTCGAGAACAGCACATCGGATTTTGATAACATTGGGTATAACCTGTCTTTTATGATACAAAACAACTGCGCAAAGCTTCAACAGAAATTATTGATCTGTTCTCAAGTTATCATAAGGAAACGTTGGACAAGGAGGGTAACACATAAGACCTCGTCATTTCGTGTGGCGGATTTTAAAAAGCAACAAAAATACCATCAAGGATGTGCACCGAAAAGGTAAATGTACCTTCGGTTCCGGTCTTTGGTATTACTGTCACGAGCCAACGTTCTCCTCTAATAATGAAGGAGCATCGTTTTTTCACATGTGTTTAAAAAATAACTAGACGGTTTGTAAGTATTCTAATATTTTGTATGGTTCTGTGCCTGTCTATCTCAGCTATGATTGTTAGTTAACTCTGGATCGATAGGGCGCTCGATATGCTTGTTATGTACCTCTGTGTATATATACGTCTTATGAATGGAACTTAGAGAAAATCAATGGCAATACGTCTATTACGACACGTTGTAAATGACTTCGAATGAGTCATTGAGTTAGTACTTTTGTTGTGCATCTAAATAGAATATACTTATATCTATCGGTAGTTATTTTAGGACAATGCATAAACAGGTTTGATTTTTTTTCTGAATTGTCTATAGAGATTTCTTTACCCATGATCAATTTTAAAATCTTCTCCATGTTAAATGATGCTGAAAGCCACAAAACTCATGCAGTTCTTGGTGTCACAAAACGTGACATTTATTTCTCAAAAGAAAGTTAAGAATATATTCCCAGGATAAAACATCTATTTTTGATTATTGTGACAATATTTCCGAAGTTTCAGCTCATCGTTAAGTACACGATAATCGTTTATACGAGTATTAACTTGATTTTCTTACACGTATAAGCATTCCAAGAAAGCTTGCCCTTCTTTACGACTTCTATTTTTGTAGTGCAGGTTTTGTTTTCTATTCTGACTAGATGTTTGTGTTGTAAATCTTTAAAATAGTCTACCTACATGAGCGGATACAGAGAAGGGGTGCTAGAACATTATTTGCCATTTTATTTCGATTTTACACAATTTTCCAATTAAAAGGAGGAGTGCCACCCTACTTTAAAAGTCAAGTCTTGGTCTAATATTATAACATACAATAACGTCTCGTTTTTTTCTTGTGCAACAGCGGATCATTGGAGGTTGCCAACATTTGGAACCCTTTTATTGGAAAATCTTGTTAATTTCGTGTACAATTTCCCTAAAAGTGAAAATATAGTCTGGAACCAGTCCCCACCCCCACCTTTCGAAATTCCTGCATCCGCTACTGGCCGGCGTATGACACTGGAGAATCTTTGTGGTCATGTCAGGAGTTCTTTGTTTATAGTACAAGTATGCAATCAGCGGCACAGTTTACTTTGTCGCGGGTTTTAACACATCCGCCTCCGAATCTCGTCTGCGTTTCACAATACTACTGTATAGTTAACAAAATATTATCGTGACTCTGACACGAAGGATTCCGCGACAGATAAATCTCACGTGCAAAGAGTTACATGCACTTTTGTTGTTTTCTGGCTATTATATTGTGTAATTGGTAAAATATGATGACAGGATGATGACATTTATTTCCATATAATGAGTCTTTTGACAAGACCGGTCATGTTATACCTTTCTGTTATCTCGAAATTATGAGATATTTGTCACAAAATGATTTAATTGTTGACCACCGTGTAGATTATAAGTTATTTTCTGTAATTATAATTATATGATTTATAATACTCTGTTTGATTTTTACCTTTGGCGGAATTGAACACTTTTTGTCTATGTACATGAATACATAATGTGTCCAATAACAACTATTCACGTGCCTTAACTTGTCATTCTTCTGTAAATCTTACAATACACATTTTTCTCGGTGTTTAAAACACTATTTGTTGACCTCGTTGCTTTTCTGTTGTCTGTTTTTTGTTTAATTTTTTACAATTACAATCATTTTCGCAGAATTATGTCGGACCTTCAAAGGGCACCTTGAAGTAATGTACATGAAAGCCAGGTTTATTGAATTACGTATGTGGCGGTCTGGAAGAGGTCCATGAAAAAGTTATAATTGCTGAATTTTTATCACAGAAATGCAGGAAATTATCAAAGTTTTCCAACAAAACGGAGAGGTTCAAACACCCTCAACCCTCCCTCGAATACGCCACCGATTCACTTATATTTTTGATCAGCTGGGCATGTTTCGGTGACACTCTGTTGCTACGCACAATCAGATGATGAAATAAAAGTACATGCAGAAATACTTCAAATAAGAAGCTGGGGTATTTCCAAATGGCCGACATCCGCCTAATTCATCATGCAACACAAGAAACCGTTCTGAATTTTATCACACCAGTGTTAATCAATCAATACATTATTTGTAGATTACCACAATTTCGTTGTATCATTAATTCATTTTATGAATGAAACCTAAATTTCCACCCACCGGAAGTTGTACAATAAACCACCCACACTGTGTAAAATTGAAGGTCACTGCAACTTTGTTTCCCTGTCCATTTATCAGCTGACAATATTATAATTTTTCACGACGAATGGACAGTCTTCAATGCTATCAAGCCATTTAAAATATTTCTATGTGTAAACAAGAACCATGCAGTGTGGGCGTAACATGGAAGCTCTGCAACAGAAGACTTGTGTACGCACGCGTCTGACTCAGATATTGATTATCATGGAATGCAGAAGTGCAACTAGTGCACTTTAGATGTGCAGAAATGAGTGTGATTGTATGTCATCGTCAGTTTCTCTGAATTCGATGATGAATTTTTCTATCAACACCAATTTTAAACATGAGTTCGAGTTCTGTAGGATCTTTTTGACAAAATGAAAACAGGCATATTTAGATTTGAATAAGACTTGATGTGGAATAGAATGAGCTTTTTTAATAGTATTCTCAGATTTTGAAAGTGTCCAATAAATGAAATTACAAGAGCGAAATAAATCATACTATGTACTATGAAACTACTCGTTTTGCGACAACTCGGTTGTCAAGTGATTATTCGATTACTCGCCCATATAGTTTACAATTATAAGGTTTTTAGGACTGTATTTTATAAGAAAGTACATTTCTGATTACTACACAGCTAATATTTTAACGATTTTTTGACTAAAATGGCAAAACAATAACAGGAAAAATGATTACATGATTACTTGCACCTCAAAGACAAGTTTACCGTTCATTGTAAAAGAAATCTCTATACTTACCTTACACCTTTAACGGGACTAATTCTCCCACATACTGTTGACCCCTGTACATTTCAGGATCAATATAGACACACGATTCATAGTGGACATAGTTTTAATGGGGGTTATCTAAACACTTTTGACACACAATTTTGCTGTAATTTCTAAAACATCTAATTATCCCGAACGCACATCCCAATTTGGTAATCTAACACCCATTATAGTTTCATAACAATCCTGCAAGTTGTTGAGGAGAAGTTGTGGACAACGCATAAGACCAAGTTTTGCTTGAAAAGTTCAAACAGACGTCATTTCTACAATTTTTGCCCGAATATAAATTCTTTACAGTATGCACATCTTCGTGTGGTTTATTACATTCTATAAAGTTTCATGACAATGATACAAGCCGCTTAGAAAATAGTTCGGACAGACGGACGGACATACAGAGTAAAACCTACCCTCAAACTTCGTTTGCGGGGAATATAATGATAATTTTATTTTCGAATACATGCAACATAAAGCTTTTTTTTAATTTAGGAAAGTCGCATCATGCGTTGTTTAAATTCTTTGTTGGGGTTTAAATTTATCTCTTACGACGATTGTGTCAAGGGTTGTTTGTTCATTCTAATTCAAAGTGAGCGTAAATTCGGTCACGTTATTTGTACAAAAACCTGGTTTTCCCCATGTCGAGTTTTAGACAACCGTGACCTCTACATTACAGTCATTGATAAAAGGTATTTCAAGTTCATGTAATGGCGAAATACTAGTATTTAAATAAAATCCCTTTGATGAAGATATCCGTGTCTGTCTGTAGGGGGTAGCTTACCTTAATTGACGAATTTTAATCGAGAGGAACATTTGCGGATTGTTTGTGTGTGTGTGTGTGTGTTTTAATCTAATCGTAACTTTTAATTAAATAACAGTACATGTAGCTATTTCAAGTGTGTTTTCGATGTTTATAGAAATCTTGATGAAAGAATCATACAAAGGGACGTTTGAACCCCTTAAAAATCTCCCTAACGTGTTCAAATGATATGAATAAGAAATGTTGTGAAAATATATTTTCCCCAAAGATGAATATGACCCCACGGGAGTGAACATTTACATTATTTCGTTGTGTCACTGTTAGACAAACTAGTATCGCTTCAATGGTGTATTCCGCGGAAGGGATCCCATCTCTTATCCGTTACTCACACACCACTGAATGGAATTTAACGAAACTATTACATATTCAGCAATAAAGACTCTCAGAAAGTTTCTTTATATTCCATTCAGTTTTGCTTGAGTAGTAAGAGTTGGATACCCTTCTGTGTAACGAAAGGAAGAAAGTACGGATGGAATGACGGACACCCTTATCAATTTGCATGCATGTCCCCACTCACTCAATATCCGGTGGTACAACAACACTGTTATCATGTACTGGCTAGTAGTCGCAGTTTATAAACTGCCACCAGATAAAAAAGTAATATTCTTCGAAAAAACTGCGAAACTAGCTATCAAAATTAAGAAACAAATTTAACAGTTAACGAAAACACACTTGTTTTGCCTTGAACATAGACCTTTGCGTTACGTAAGGAATCGTCTTTTTAAAACATGTCCATACTTCGGCGACGAATTGTCTCAGTAAATTTGAATCGGTATTTGTTCAAACCAATCAGGTTAAAAAGGTTTTGGAAAACTTAGTACGTCTATTTATTTAAATAAACAGATAGATCTTATCAATACATCGCTATAGAAAACACGATAAGTTGACAACACACTTGATTTGGTCGTAAATTATAAATATGAAAACAAAAATATTTGCGGTGAATAAAAAGTGCAAGTATAACCTAAAACATATACATTGTATAGAAATATTAAGCATTTTTTTTATTTACATATATAAGTTTCTATACGTTTTAGTAGCTCATTTTTTTTGTAGAGTACTCTACTTGCATAAGAAATCTTATGTCCAAATAAGGGGATTTTTTACATTACATGTATATCACACTGACTGTGGTTAACAATATCTTCATCAATATATTCGACCATGGTCTTATCTAAAAGCAACTTTTATTCAGATTATTTAATCACATTATGGTTAAATAAACTGGCTAACACCCGTTACTCTCCTAGTTTTTACACTTATAATTTTTATTATCGCATTTGGCTGTCAAATATCTTAAACTTTCTGAAAACCAAACATTTACTTCTGATTTCCTAACAACAAAAATAATAAAAGACAGCTCATTAACGATCATGTTGACGTCATTTCATGCGTCTTTTTTTTTAATATTGTTAGAAGGCGGGAAACAGGAATTGTTTGTTTTCATTTTCCCTGTTAACACGTGCGACTGTAAAATATTCTTTGCAACCTTATCAATCATTCCATCAAGAATTATTTTCTTCTCCTTCCGTCACCGTCTGTCCGTTTTAATAAATGTACACTCATATTAAGCTACATGTGTATAGTAGTATAGCATTTGCAAATGGTACTATATAGTAGCTATTTTTGTCTCATTTAGCGTGTATTCGGATTCATTTTAATATTCTGATGTTAGGCCAGTGACCTGGATTACTCCTGGTACAGGAATATTTATAACTGAACCGTTTTAATTTTTCGATAATATTCTATGAATAAGATTTAAGACAGAACTATACTATATTTAATGTCTTGCTTAGCTATACGTGACTCCAGGGCAACAATAGGCTAATGATCTTTAACACAGAATCTACATACTTGTGGTGAATCAATCTGCGTCAATAAAGTTATCACATCCATTTCCTAGAAATTCTTCACGTCACATTAGATGAAAACAATATACAGTCCGAGCGTTCAAAAATTTACATTTTCATTAATCAATTCAGAAGTGCATGGAAAATAAACATGGTCCAGATCATTTTTAATTCGCTGCACTGTGTCAACTGAATGCTATTCCGTTAAATAATTTCTGTAATTTGGGTTCTTATGCATGTGCAATATTCTTTCCTTTCGATTATCTAATCACTGACCTTGTACTGGAAGGCAAGAATAGGGACATCACCACTATGAGCTAGGGGCTAAGATTAATGTTACGTTGTCCTAGTTATATTGTTATATAGTTATATAGTCTTTCATTGTATAGACCTTTTTATAATGGGACCATGCAAGTGCTCGTTCTAAATCCACTTTGCCTCTTTCAAATTTAGTTTTTATAACTGATCAGCTATACTCGATTATGTATTTAATAGAACTGGTCCGATTATACAGTGTGGGTGTCTGACTATACCTTTTTACGAGGAATCGACGCGAAATTTATCCTATTCGCCCTTCCATCTACCATAGGTCAATTGCTTAAAAAACCTGTTGCAACATTTCTCGACAATGTTTTTGTTTACATTTTTATTAAGATGCCATTGGAGCTATACACTTCTTGATTATACGGGATATTAGGGTTATTGCTCGTTGTGTTTTCCTGATATACCTTCCGCCTGTAACATACTGCTTTGTGTTTCATGTTTTGTTTTTCTTTTGTTGTCAAACGAGACATAATCAAGGTACCATATGTATTCAGACAACAGAATAGATTTGGCTGTATAACTTTCATGTGTAATCACACAATATGAAAATTGTGTTTATTTTCAAATATAGCTTCTAAAATGAAGTTGATGTAGCACTGTGTAAAAATAAAAAAAAATATCGTTATTAAAAGTTTGTAAGTTTTGAAGGTTAGTTAATATATTTTTATAATCCAATTTTTCCTTCCCAAACCACAGATGGGTCGGGTGGCCTACAGAGCAACAAGAAATACAGTTTAATTCACAATATAGTGTTTTATTTTTTTTCACGTTTTTACGTTTAACACATTATAATAAACATGTACAAAAAATAGAAAATAAAGTCTATCGCTTATAGATTGAGCATTACAAAAGATAGGTCACAACAGCTTTCCACTCTCATACACTCTTTCCCTCTTAACTTATATCCAAACTGTACAACCAAAGTCCATCACTCACACACTCTTGTTTCCTCCATAGACTCGCCCCAAAGACTCACTTTTATACCGGATACGGAAATGCTAACTATATATCACATGTCCAAAACGAAGGACCCGTATGATATGAAAGCGCGATATGAAAATGGAATCAATGTGAAACTTGATATAGATTAAATATATATATATGAATAAACCTAAAAGTTTCTGGAGTAAATTTGTCTCGAGCAATAGTATGGATTTCTAGTGACACGTATACACAAGCAACAAGAAATTAATCATTTTCATACTTGGCACGGGGTGCTGACAGTACAAAAAAAAATCGGGGATCTCAAAAGGTGTCGCAAACATAGTAAACAAAGTTTCTATTCTAAACTCGAAAATTCGAGAAATTGAAATAAAAATGTAACAATAACAATATCACATGAGATCAACAACAAATAAAATTGTAACCAATGTCAACCTCTGTCTCGACAATGACACCGTTATATTAAAGCAAAAGTCTGTAAAAGTCTTTGACTAAATGTCCTTTCAGGACCACTAACAACTGATTCCACGCCAAAATCGTTCAACTGGTACTGGCCATTGGAACGTCGTTTCACGGTAAAACGACTGACTAACAAATTATAGTCATTTTCCACTTTCTCTAAACCGTCACAAAAACCAAATGGTCTTCTCGTGAAAATAACGAGCTTTGCTAAGATGCAAGTTGCCATCTAATGGGCTCTATAGATTTCACCAAAATGCGTACAGACGAAGTCACCTGGGAGGGTTCACTTCTTTGGCTCGTGCCTTTTCATGTGCAGAGCCAAATGGTCTGATCTGGCAAAGCACCGATCACAAACCTTACACTTGAAAGGTTTTGCCCCTGTGTGTTTACGTATGTGACGAGTCAATTCATCAGATCTAGCGAATCTCCATTGACAGTTAGGGAAGTGGCAGGTATAAGGTTTCTCGCCTGAAAAATAAAATACAAAACAGTAAGTCATTGGTGAGAGTTGTGTATACTTGCGATTTATTAAAATATATTATCATAACCATTTGCAATATAACAGTTCAAGTCCCCATAGTCTTTCCGTAACAAGACAAAGAAAGAAATTATCCAAAGAAACTAATACGGTAAAACATTTTATGAAAAGATCAATATTTACCTGTATGGATTCTTTGATGTGCCTTCAGGTGAGAGCTCTTTGTGTAAGCTTTTCTACAACCTGAAAAATAAACAAAACCACCATTTAAAATGCATTGATTTAGATAGGAAGTGTTTTAGGCTTCTTGTTTGCTATCGATATTTCATTAAAAGCTTTCACACCATATATTAAATTTTGATAGGTGACATCGGTGAAAGTCCTATCTCGGAGTTTAGCCAATATCCTGTTTGATATTTAACATGTAATTTAAAAGACAAACAATTTCTCTGGTCTGATTACAGGAGGTAATTTACTGGAGTGACTGATCTTATGAACAAATACTGCAATGAAAGTGATCTTATGATCAATGTGTGAAATCTTGAACTCGTCAGTTAACCAAGTTAACACCTATAGAACGATGACATAAATTGTACTTTAAGAAAATATTTACCTGGATAGTCACAGAAGTGTATTCTTCTTTTCTCTAACTCTGGGTTATTTTTTCTATTGTACTTGATGGTAGAACACCCTGGATGAGTTTGTTGGACTTTTCTGGTTCTCTCAGCTGAAGATGGTGACTGGGGCAGAGGTATGGGAGTAAACGCCATCGGCATTGACATAGAAGGTCGACCCTGTGGGACAAATCCAGGGTACGGAGGAGGAGGGGTTCTCCGTACTTGCTGATCTTGACTAGGGCTGCCAGGCTGTGAGTTAGGTGGAGTTGGCGGCAGAAACACCGGCACACAGTGTGGAGGAGTTGGTGTCTGGGCATACGAAGCTGGAGAGTTCAGACTTTTGTTCAAGCCAGTTTGGGAGACAAATGCCCCTGGCTGATTCAAGACAATATTCCTTGAAACTTGTAAACTGCTTGGTCTTGATGTTACATTAGTACTTGAGGATGTGTCCATTGCACAACTCGAGGAAGCAGGTTCAGTTTTAATTGTCACATTTTCAAAACTTCCACTTCTGCTGTTTTGAAACTGACAAGAAGATTTAAATGATGGGTCAGGCTGTTCGATCTTGACTCGATTCAAGTCACAGCTACTCCGACTCTCGGAGTCTGGATAGGATTCAATATCAATACTTTCACGGATATCTTCCCAAAGTGAATCTACAACCTTTTTTGACTGGTCGGGTAAACATTGCTCGGACATAGTTGGGAATGATTGGAACCCGTTCGTACCCATCATTGTAGCAGTAATGTCAAAATAGTTATTCTCGGCTTTCTCGGCACTTTCGTGCACCGATTTCATTCTCTTGGAGGGTTGCCCAAAGAAATCATCAACAAGCGAAGAGCTTTCTCGTCTTTCATGGCCTTTTCCTTGTAGGATGTTTGCTTTAAGGGATGTCAAATCTTTGTTGGTATTATACAACATGCTAACTCTTTGTTTTGCAGTGAGAAGTTCAGGAGCATTCTTATCATCTTGGAAGAACTCGTCAACGAGAGACGAGCTTTCCCTTCTAGTTTTCTTCTCAAAAACACTTCCGTCTAAAGCAGCGAAGAACGTGTCGAGCTCTTTCGCCTGAAAATTATAAGAAATTTAAATAAGAACTGATCATATTGCAAATGAGATGTATTTCTCAGTTAAAGTGGTTTTTCCAATAGGTAATAATAGATTTAAATGCTGATAAGATCTGACTAAACATGTTTCTCGGCAGAAGGTAATCAATAAATATTTCTACGCCTACGTAAAGGCTACCACGACGATTTTATGAATGAATCGCGAGGAACAATTTATGACTTAAGGTCACATGAGATCTGTGAATGAAAATTAGTTCAACCAAGTTTACGATAAATTAGTATATTTTAATAATTCTGCTTTTAACTTTGAATAATTATAGAAAAGAATGCCATATTGGAAGAACAGATTGTGAATAGTATTGATTTTATGTCTCTGGTTAACCAACCGTTGCGTGGTATTTGAAATATGTATTTTAGTGTGTTCCATTTTGATTTAATCAAGTGGTGTGACAAAGTAGTACATCACACATTCTATAGATAACATGGTAATAAGGTAAAATATGAAATCGAGTTACGGTCAAAATCTGCCATATTTGATATCTGACTGAGATGCATGAAAATCTTCTTTTATAAATTTTGTTGAAAACTTACACACAAATCAATCAATTATTAAAAGTATACAATACTGTTCATTCTACTGATCTATCCAAGAACTGCGCAGATTTTGCTACCAGCTAGTAACCGATGAGTTTATTGAGAGTGGTCATGATAATTTCGTTTTTTCATTATTAGTTAAAACTTACATTAAAATGTGCTGGTTGTGCCGAGTCAGGAGGAGGCAAGAAGCAATCGTCTTGGTCGGGAACGATCTGGTCATCAAAGAATTGTTCACTCGTCAAATCCAATTCAACTGTAGCCATCGGACACACACCAAAATTATTAATATTTTCCAATATGCCTGAATATTAATATAAAAATCACAATAAAAGCTTCGAATATTCGGGAAATAGTCAAATCCTTCACGCTGTTTTATGAATGAATGAATGTTTCAAGAAATATCTATACTATTATATTGTTTTAAACCAATCAAAACACAGCAAAAATCTACTGGGCGGAGCTGACTACCAAATATGGTAAGGTGACCTTGATAGTTGTTTATCACGAATGGCAAACTTCCAAATGCAAATTTTTCGTCACAAACACTTAAAAATCTGTTTGTTTTAAAGTTAAGTTCTAGATGAGACCAAAATGATCTTTGTCCAACAAAAAGTATTCAAATTCGTGTAGTTTTGGTAGGTTTAATACCCTTTGATTGTGTATATAAATTGGCGATTGCGCATGACTAAATACACAAACACTCTCATCAATAGTACTACGTCACATTGTGACGTATGCTATATTACAAAGTTCAAATAAACAAGTATTATTACTTTTTGGAACATTTTCAAATTAAGTCATACAATTTCAAAATATTGTAAAAACATGTTTTTAATCATTTTTGCATGTCGCTTTATGAGTTTAACAATTGCTCTATCTTATTTCGTTAACTAATATGACTTAAAGAACTTCGCGGTAGTTAAGTTCATAACTTTTACCTGATCACCTTTGATTTGTACCCACGGTGATTATTATATCAAAGACTTGGAACAGTGGTGATAAGATATACACAATCAATCAATACCAGCGATCGTTTTCTTTGTTCTAACTTGTTATCAGCACCGATTAGAGATACGCACAAAACTGCACTGTGTAGTATACCGGGTTTTTCCATTTTTTTTTTATTTCTATATAGCCAAGAACACTTGTACTGAATACTCATTTTTATCAGAGTACATTTTTAAAAAACGAGAGAGAAAAAAGTTCATTTAATAGTTGTACAAGACAAACTTCTCTTAATGACTAATAGCCAAACCAAGACGCCTCATTTTAAAATCTTAGATAAGTCTGAATAAAATAGCAAAAGCATAGAATAAATAAAGAAGGAACAAGAACAATTGAACTCACTTCAGTAATAAAGACATTTTTAAATGACAAAAACATAAACATGTTTTGCTAACTCATTCATAAAATGTTTATTTGATACGAACAACTTAGGAATTTTAATCTGAAAATAATTAATAACATGCGGATTAAAATTTAGAATGAATTATCGCTTACCCATCGTAAGAATTAAAGTTTCCTGACCAATTTGCGAAGAAAATTGTATGCCACAAAACTTTAAACATTAGCATATATACAAGTAAGCTGACTTCTACGAGTGTGAAATTGATATAAGATAGGTACATCAGTGTAAAACATGAAAATTCGGATTAAGTTATCGTAAACTAACAGTAAATTTGATAGGTACATGTAGAATATACATGGGTTTTCATGTTACAAAGTCTCGTGTCCAAAATGTCAAGGCGTTAATAGGGCGATGTCGTCTGGGACTAACAAGATTTATAGGACTTATGTAATCACCAGCATGCATTTATGTTGAAACAAATTATAATGTATATCTCTGTCGAACATGGATCTTCCATGTCGTTAAGTTTTACGAGGAGGCATTTCTCAATATACAAAATTCTTCAATGTTATTAGAAAAAGGAATTAATTCTAAATACTAAAATTCCTTGCTATTTTTTGAAAAGAAAATGTAATAATTCTAACTTATTTAAATGACGGATAGATACACCAAATGGACAAAGGGCGATAATCTCAGTTTGGTGATTAGGTTAGAGGTACCAGTATCGTATTGCATATCCCTGAGCAGGTGTACGTCAAAACATGGATGCTATAAAAATATAGTGCATTTTCTTTTTGCCTCTCTACAAACTAATATTTTGTCAAAAGATATGAACAATGACTTATAAAGTAGAGCAAACATCACACTGTAAGATGAAGAACTTTTTTAAAAGAAAATCTAACATAATATCATAAAAATGTTCCACTGAAAAGGTTGGTTTGGTGAGAGCAAAACGAAAGTGAAAGTAGGGAAAATGGCTATTTATAGTTCGAGACTACATTTCTGTCCGATCTTCGTGGACTCACCCTATTTTCTTTGCGGGAAATTATTTTTTCACATGTCCTTAGAAATGCTACATAAGTGAAAGTTTTATTGAATCAATTTACATATTTTTTAAAAAATCCTAAAAATATGCACTTCACTATAGAAGTCTATGGGAAAATTAATACGATACTGAGACCTAGTAAGCCAGTTTTTCAAGTAAAGTTGGATATTCAGCAAGTGGTCTTTATCAGCTGAAAAAGTAGTACCCCAATGCAGGTAACACTTTTAAGATGAATTAGCCAACTTTTGAACCTGATTTTTTATGGTAGCTCTGGTTTTTTGCATTTATGGTTAATCTTTACCAAATTTGGAAATGCATTTTGTTTTCATGAATTTGTATAATATCAGATCAATAAAATTATTATCTTGACTGTTTATGATGAGCATATCTATATTCATGTAACCTAAAGCAAGTAATACTCCTGCATAAAGGATAGTTTTCAAGTTACAACACATTTTAAGTATGTGGTTAGGACTTGAAAGTAGTCATTTTCCATACATTGCCTCTTGTATATGAAAAATTGAATATTTTTTTTATTTTTTGTTTTTCTTTCAAATAAATAGCTAAAATGAGTTGCCATATAACTGTGTGGTTGATTTAAACACAGAAATGTCACAAAAGTCAACAGCCAATTTTTTAGTGGACTTTTTTTAGTGGTTCAAATGGACAGATTCTAATGCGGCAAGAAAAATAAAGGTGTTTTTTCATATAAAAACTGAATTTTTTCAAAAAGTATCTAAAGCAGACAGTTGTTATTATAATATTTATACCAATAAACTATTTTTCTTGCATCATAGCTATCTGTTTTAAAGAAAAAGTCCTTTTCCTGTCATATTGAGGTCCTTTTGTATCTGCCTGGGGTACCAAAATGGCTTAAAATCTGTATTTTCTGCATATGAAAAGCTATATTTTTTTTAAACTATGATATTGGTATAATTTTTTTTGGATTTATTATAATTGGAATGACCATATCTATAGTTTAAAACAGTTGGTTGTACCAGTCATTATACTTTACTTTAAACAAGAGGCTCCCCTGAGTTAAAGACAAAAAAAGGAGGTTCGAATATTAATATTTCCATATATGGAAGTCACAAGTGGGGATTAAATAATGATTTGGAACTCATAGTACAGCTCATGCATCTACCATGTCAGAATAAACCACAAATTTGCTTAGCTTGACTAATGCAGCAGCTTTTTATCAAAAGTAATATTTTCTGGCTAACACTGAGATATTAGTCTCATGCCTGGAATAGGGTACCTATATAAAAAATTTAATAGAAAACTCATGTTTATAGCAGGGCAATGATGTTCTGAATTTTCAGTATGAAAATGAATACTCTAGCAGAAAAACAACAACTTTTATGATTATATTGAAATGTTTATTAGTAATAGGTACCAGTATCGTATTGCATATCCCTGAGCAGGTGTACGTCAAAACATGGATGCTATAAAAATATAGTGCATTTTCTTTTTGCCTCTCTACAAACTAATATTTTGTCAAAAGATATGAACAATGACTTATAAAGTAGAGCAAACATCACACTGTAAGATGAAGAACTTTTTTAAAAGAAAATCTAACATAATATCATAAAAATGTTCCACTGAAAAGGTTGGTTTGGTGAGAGCAAAACGAAAGTGAAAGTAGGGAAAATGGCTATTTATAGTTCGAGACTACATTTCTGTCCGATCTTCGTGGACTCACCCTATTTTCTTTGCGGGAAATTATTTTTTCACATGTCCTTAGAAATGCTACATAAGTAAAAGTTTTATTGAATCAATTTACATATTTTTTAAAAAATCCTAAAAATATGCACTTCACTATAGAAGTCTATGGGAAAATTAATACGATACTGAGACCTAGAATACCTGCTATTGTACTGAATTATCTTCGCTTTAATAGAACTAGACATACCTAATTTACTGGTACAAGGACACAATTAATTTCGTAGTGCATTTCAACAGACCCATCTTGACATATAAAAAAATTCCACCGCTTCAAACTCATTCAAACTTCACCACTATGGAAACATGTGTAAAAGCAGATTTCTATAAGAGTGCCAGAAAAATTCACCATCATTTTTTATTTTTAGCAACTTTGTTTCGGAGATCCCGTAGACATGAAAAGTGACCACTGCCAAATGTCCTAAATTTTGACCTTCTTTCATAGGACCAAATCACAACTCCCACATAAAATAACAGAATGAAAAAAAAAAATCCCTTGTAAATTTGATCCTTGCCCTACATTTCTGCAGTTAATACTAAGCAATAAAGTTAATGGCAGCAAAGAAAAAAATCAGGAAGAAACACACTAAAAAAAGGAACTATATTCTAATTTAATTGTCCCAGAATTGAAAGATGCCTGCAATCATTAAGCTGTTCCCGCAGAGAGGGAAATTTATAACGGAGTGATTTTAGTAAAAATGCATCGACCAGGGATAAAATATCCTTTGAACACAATTGAACCTTTGAAGGATTTAAACTGATTTTTAAAAATATCGAACCTTTACTCCAAACAACAAAATGGGTTAATGTTTTAATTTTTTTACCTTTGTGGTAGTGATGAAGATTTTACCTTCATAGTACATGTATATTTTGCTCAAATTCAGCTCAAACAGTACTCTATGTTCCCCAAGTCAGCTCATATAACGATAAATTTACACAGAGATTTAATTTCGTGATGAAATGTAAACTTTTAGAAAACTATGGTAGTTTATGTTTACATTGACGAAAATTGCCTTAGTGTTTACGTCTTTTGAAGGATAACTTGATCCTGTAGACCGGAATCAAACCACATGTTAGACTCGAGTCAGTTTTTGTCTAAAATAAAAGTACATTTGCTGAAACTTTGCAAAACTGCTTAATTGTTTATTTTCAATGTTTTGTCTTCGTCGAATTTGGAAGTCAATTTTAATAACTTTTTACACATGTGAGGACTTTTGACATCAGCTATATAAATATCCCGTAAATTAAAAAAAAACGTAGACAAAGGAGACTCGTCAATAATAAATGTTAAACAGTAAAGTTTAAGTTACTTCGTGCTTCATAATACGATTAATTAATAATTCAACTTTCTGTTTGTTAAATTTTAATACTCAATTAAAATAATGTCTACGTCTCAACAAGTCATTAGGAACGATGCTGACGATTTAATACTAAATAGATCGTCCTTCGGGACAAACAACTGAGTAAAAACGTAACGATTATACGCCTTTTTGTCCCAAAGGAAACTGTCTTGTTTTGTAACAGTACCAAAATAAATATATATTGTCCTTAAAAATAAGGAAAAACCGTATACTGTCTGGGATCCAGTGATATGAACTAGTTAACAATTACAATTGAAAATCAATGAAAATCAGAAGTATTCTATTGAAATGTCAGTACAAGGTATACTTATTAATATAACATTGTGCTTTTAAGGACCATAAGGCTGACGACCCGGTCCAATATAAAGGTTCGTCTGGAAAATCCAAATCTTGTTTTAAAATGTCATGGAGATTGGATATTTTAGTAAAGGGTGTCTTTTGTTTTCTGGTGTACAAATGTCAGGGATTCAAAGGCTAAGGACACTGGATTATTTTTTATGAGATGGAATGGCAGAATTTTGCTTTAAAAGTCGGAATTATTGATAACATTGTGTCAATGATACAACATTTTTATAAAAGTTGACTTCTATTAAACAAAACAAGAATTATTTCTTTATTTTTTATTTAAAGTTTATTTTTATCTTCAGGTCGTTGTCTCGCGAACTTTTTGCGTTCAGATAAACTCTGCTGGCACGTCACAATCGAGCAAAATGAAGTGCATGTGTTTTACTTTGTCTCATTTCAGTCAAGGAGTTAAATATACTATAAAAATCCTCGTTTCAGTCAAATAAATCATTGGTTTGTCGAATAATTGAATAAAGGAAGTTGGTAAAAACAAAAATAAAAAGCAGAACAAAATTTAATCAGTACATTTTAAAAAATATGCTTATAAAAACAACATTGCATTTTTAAATTATGAATCGTCTGAACATGACCACTCAGGAACTATATCAACAGTTAGTATTATAAAGTCCCAGGTCCACTTAAGTAGTATAATGAAAAACAGTATATACTTTTACAGATTTTTTTTTAATATGATATCATTGTACGTTAAGTGGTGGTACCACTATCGTATTGCATATCCATGAGCAAACATGGATGCTATTAAAATATAATGCATTTTGCCTCTCTACAAACTAATGTTTTGTCAAAAGATATGAACAATGACTTATAAAATAGAGCAAACATCACACTGTAAGATGAAGAACTTTTTAAAAAAGAAAATCTAACATAATAACATAAAAATGTTCCACTGAAAAGGTTGATTTGATGAGTGCAAAACGGAAGTGAAAGTACGGAAAACGGCTATTTATAGTTCAAGACTACTTTTCTGTCCGATCTTCGTGGACTCACCCTATTTTCTTTGCGGGAAATTATTTTTTTTCACATGTACTCAGAAATGCTACATAAATGAAAGTTTTATTGAATCAATTTACATATTTTTTAAATCCTAAAAATATGCATTTCACTATAGACGTCTATGGCAAAATTAATACGACACTGAGACCTGGTAATGAATGATCATGAATTTTTGGTGTAAGTAATTAGGGGTCGGTCTAAAAACAAGACGAGAAAAAAAAAACAGGACGGGCGCTTTCCGGTACATTTTTGGCTATAACTTTAGTTATACTTAATTGAATTTAAAATAAAAATAATGTTTCTAAAGTAGAATAAAAGTGCTTTTAACGTCCCTATCCAAGGTATGTTTTGTGTTAAAATATCTGCCTGGATATGTTTCCTCTTTTTCATAGGTAGGTTAAGTTCAATGTCTGTAATGTGCGTTTTTTTGCTCGGAAAGCATGTGGTAATTCTGGACTGACATATATACATGTACGTGTTTCATTCAGAGTGGCATCTTCCTCGATTGTCTCTAAATTAAACTGTAACTTTTTTTCGTGATACTGGAGTAGATTTGCTTGCTTTCGCGGAAGAATCTGAAGTTTTCTTTAATGCACTATTTTGTGTTGCTTGTGGTGTATTTGAAGTGTTAGTAACAGAATAAGAATCTGGAGCTGGTTCAACAACTGTAGTTTCACCCTCCACATTCTCAGAGGATATAATTTGCATATTTCCACGCATTTCATAGTTGATTCAAATTGGCGTCAATATTATGCATACCATATTTATTAATTTCAGCATTTACTCAACACATAATATATTTTTAAAAATGCTTTTCAGATTTGGATTTATCT
This sequence comes from Perna viridis, assembly GCA_037379345.1. Taxonomy (NCBI): domain Eukaryota; kingdom Metazoa; phylum Mollusca; class Bivalvia; order Mytilida; family Mytilidae; genus Perna; species Perna viridis. The sequence continues at coordinate 6,502,100 of CM074520.1, forward strand.
CTAAATTAATTTAAAATATCTATATATCAAAATGTAGCATAAAGTATAAATTTAGAATATGATAAATATTTTTGACGGACATTACACGAATTTTATATATTTTAAAGTTTTGTTACCATACCCTAGTAAAAAAATGCACAAATCACGAAACAGAGAGAGTTTGTCCTGTCAAGATATTTCCCCTTTGATTTTTCAAAATTAGATAGTTTTAATATACTGTTCAGTAAGGTTTAAAGAATATGTAAACTTTTTTGACGGACATTTATAACTTTGTTGGTTCCCACATCCGATACCAAATTGAAAATTTCATGTTGGAAAAAGTTCGTCCTGTTAAGATTTTAAATTTATTTCTGGACAGAATTCCTACATTGGGCCAATGTTGGTTCAACGAAGTCATTTACATTGGGCCAACGTATGGTGCCCAACGTTGGCCCAACGTTATAAGTGTACAGAGAGCCAACGTTGGCCAAACGGAGGCAAACAATAGTTGGCCCAACGTAATGCCAACATTGACCCAACGAATGTCCAATGTTGATCCAACATAAGCCCAACATTAACCCAACCAAATGGTCCGACGGTGGCATTCTTGAAGATTAAAACAGAATTTTTAAATTGTTATGTCGCAGAGCCCTAGCTGATGCTATGCTGTTTAAAGAGTAAGTGCTCAAATTTCCATTCAGTTTATCATATCTATTCTTTCCGGTTAGAATATTTCAATGACAAGCTGATTGCAGTTTACAAGATGGAAACAAGAAAATCTATTGTAAAATTTGCAGATATTACACGCATTGGTGTATTAGATATTGAAAATTTGCAAATTTTCTGGCCATGCACTGGAAATGCTTGTCACTGTTACGTGTTAAGGTAGCATTTACATTGAAAATATGTACACATTTGTTCAAAATTAAAGACAACTTTTGTTTTGAAAAAAGTGTATTATGCTCTCAGTAACAAAACTGCATATTAGGAGATAATCACGTATATTATTGTTGTTATCATATTTAACATTTGGTTATCCATAATAAGTTTTGTTATTTGTTTGAGTTATTCAGTTCTTAATTTTAAAAGCGAATACTTGTTATATGAATATTAAACATGCAGTTAACAGAATTTTCGAAAAGACCAAGGAGTTAAATATAGCTATAAATAAATCCTTGAAAAGACCAACAAAACATTTTTTAAAAAGAAAAGTAAAATTATATATATTTTTTTGTGTTTCAACGTTGGCGCAACGTCATGTCTCAGTTAAGATGCAACACAACATTGCTTTCATGCATATGTCTGGATTTACTTTAAAGAATTCTGGTTTTACTTTTCTTGAGATAGACATACATTTTTGCATAAAAATATTTCAAATCTGTTTTAACATGTGTTTTACCAAAGTTGTTTCGATGTTGGTTCAATGTTGGTTCAATGTTCGCTCACCGGCCGTTGGCTCTGAATGGTACAAATGTAGAAAAATGCAAGTTATGCAATCATGGTTTTGATTTAAAAACAATGAAATTTGACTATACTTTTAAGTACGAATACTTCTAAAAACAAGTTATTGAAGAGAAACATAAAATGCAATGGTTATCCTGAATGTAGTAGGATCAAAGGTGGACCAACGTTAAATCTTTTTACAGAATGAAAATATTTAAAATTTCAAAACGTCATGTTTAGCCATTGACTTGTCAAGTAGAAACGTGTTTGAAAAAAAAATCAAGAGGAAATATTTTCAATTACCACTCACTGCTACATTGGGCCAACACCAACTAAGAGCCAACGGACCAACCATCAGCCAACATTGGCCCAGCGGTGGCATGCTGTTTGGGTTTCAAAATCATACATATCAAAATATTGTGTACAGTTTAAGCTTTAAGAATATTTTAAGGATTATTGACAGCAATTAGATAATTTTTCAAGTATTTGTTACCGTGCACCGTAAAAAACGACACAAATGACGTAACAGAACAAGTCCGGGCGTTCTGTCAAGATTTTTCCTCTTTAATTGACTCAAAATGCGATAATTTTTATATCAAAATGTACCTATAACTATAAGCCTTAAGAATAAGTAAACGTTATTTAACAGACATTACACATTTATTTTATCAATAATGAACTTTATTCACCAACAACATGTCCCCCTTATTATCGCCATTTTCTTGTCAGAAAAGTTCGTCCTGTCAAGATTTTCGCTTTATCATTTGACATTTTCTAAAAAATTAATCAATTAAAAACACCTTTATTCTTCTGTAGAAATCATTTAAAATTTTTGAATTCCATTGAGTGAAACTAAAGTTATAGCCAAAAATGTATAAAATAAATGCCCGTCCTGTTTTCAGAAACCCGGTTATTAGACATGAAAAATCTTCTGTAATGAAAACGAAATTTTCAAATTGGCGCGAAAATTCCCACATGTTCACTGTAAACAAAACATTGGAAGGAACTGCAAGCGTTACTAAGCGGTGACTATGTTAAAAAACGTATTAATCATATATTGATGTTTCCCCGAAGATTTTTTTTTCGATTACCTCTATGAACGTGTTGAAAAGAAGGAAAATGTAGGGCAAATGCATTTTTGTATCAATAAGTATACTACTAAGACAACCGATTTTCCTAAATAAAAACCTCTACATGTACATATCTAAGAGAAACTCAATATAAAATTATATTTGTCTAAAAAGACATATCAGCATGAATGGGAATACATTTTTCTTCATGCTTACACTTGTCTGTTTGCATCACAAAATCTACAGTGATACACCCAATAATGGCCAATTGCAGCAATCCTTAGTCATAGATGATTTTCACATTCACTTTTGTTCTGGAATATTGAGCTAAACTGGGGTCATCTGACACTCTAATGGTAGCCATACGAACAGAAACTTGTTTCAATTACAACAAAGACTATGAATGATGCATGTATTGTCAAAGCATTTCAGATTTTTTTGTGTGTTCAGTGACATATTTTTTACATCACAACTAATTTTTATTGTGGCCTGCAAGTCCATTATCCTTTCTTTGTCTAGTATAAAACCATAAACCAGTTTACTACAGATTTATCAGAAATTGTGACCTGAAATGAATTTATACTGGCTACAACAGTAGGATCTCTTTATCAGCGAAAATTACCTTCTGGCAATTAATATGCAGTTCTAAGCCTCAATATAAGTATAATCAGGTTATAATAAATTTCGAATCTGTGCACTGTGTCCATGTGCATGTTTGTAGTTCAAATTATTTTGGTAGGTTCTAGGTAGAAATGGTCGTGGTGAAGTATTATAAAGCCCTACCATGCTCTGGTAGACACTACCACTCGTCAGAAACAATGATAAAGAAAGTTGTTGGTAATAGCTATGTTATGTTGAGGACTGAGCACTGTTTCTATGTGGATGTTGATGATGAAGGTAAGGCTATGTTTATGTATTTGCTGTTACATGCTGGTATGATTAGTTAGGCCAGAGAAAAAATGTGTCTGTTTTAGATTACCTGGTATGATTAGTAAGGCTAGAGAAAAAAATGAGTGTTTCAGGTTACCCTACTTAACCTATCTTTTCTTCTTACTGTGGAACATTTTATTGGAATTTTCATATGAAATGCTGCTTAACTATTATTTTTTAGTTGAGTACTATTATAGTCAAGCAATCCTCCTAAGTGTTTATATAAAACATTTTAAGAAAAATGAGTAGCTACATGCCTATATGAACTACCCATTTTTTTCACCCATTGTCTAACTAAAAAAAAAAAAAAAAAAAACAAATTGCCTTAGACATATATTTTTTCTAGGTGTAAAATGTGTACTGTAGTCAATCAGATTGATGTTATGTTGATTCGTTCAAAATCAAAATCAGTTCAGTTCAGAAATCAAACCATAGAAAGCAAAAGCTAGATATGAATGACATTTAAAACTGTTGTAAGCCTTAGGTCTTGTGAAGCTTGGTCTAAACATTGACTGAATCAGAGACTTCTTCTTGTGAAGCTTGTTCTAAACTTTGAATCATAGGCATTGGTCTGGTGAAGCTTGGTCTAAACCTTGAATCAGAGACTTAGGTCTTGTGAAGCCTGGTCTAAACCATGAATCTGAGACTTACAAAAAATGTAGGTCTTGTAAAGCTTGGTTTAAACCATGAATCACAGACTTGTCTTAAAATTAACTACCAATTGACTCAAGCTAAAAAATACGATACCTGTAGTTTCATCATTTCTTGTTGTGCATTTTTTTTTTTTTTTCAGAATTTGAACTGGAGGATGAAAGCAAATTATTATGGATATTAGAAACCCCCTTTTCAACAAAGAAGATTACTAGAAAAACAAGGTTGAAGACAGATGACCTTGAGAAATCTTTGCTTATTGAAATAGGACCTCGGTATATATAGAATTCATAATTTAAATCTAGAATTTATCATTGTTAACAGAAAAAAAAAATTGACCCTAGTCCTTGACCTCAGTCAGTAAATTTCTGCATTGACCTTATCAATAGGCTTTAGTTGTATAGTATTGTACATGTAATGTTATGCTGTATCAACTTGGACAGGTAATTGTCATGTTATATTGGCTTGCATACTTCATTGTTATCCTCTTTCCAGCTTGAACTTTACAACTCCCTTTTCAACTAATGCTGTAAACATGTGTAAAGCTGCTGGGATAAAGACTGTAAATCGTATTGAGTACTCAACTCGATACTTACTTAATGTGGATTCATCATTCCCATTGGTCAATGAGACCGAGAGTCAATTAGTGAGTGTCTTGCTTGATAGAATGACAGAATGCCGTTATATCAACCCGGTGGACAGTTTCTATGTTGAGAAGAAGATGGATGTTATTTATGAAGTGGATGTAATGAAAGATGGACAAGATGCCCTGGAAAAGGCTAACATAGAAATGGGTATGAACAAAGCACTGAATACATGTTCCAGTGCCTTTTTAAAAAAGCTAAAGTATAGGTTCACATGATTAGCATCTCAGAAAAATATCAGGTTGCTTAAAAGCAGAAAGATTACAGTTCTCAATAAAAAAAAAAGAACAGCAGTATTGCATGACAAATCAAAAATGTTTTTGATTTTTGATGACACAGTCAGACAGGATTACCTTAAATCTAAGACATCATTCATTAAAGCTGTGAGAAACATACCCTTACATTCCCCTGTTGCAAAGACCAAGCCAGCTGTAAAGGTTATCATTAACTAGTAAATCTGGAGGTTGGAACACTCACAATTTCATTTTATTGGATCAAATCATTTGATGTAAAAATGTGTCTATTATAAATTAAATTTTAATTTAAAATGGGTTTATTGTTTAAACTAAATCTTAATTGTTGATGCTTAGTAAATTTTAAAGTATTTCTTTTAAATATTTTGTTACATTTTCTATGTAATGTGATACTTCAATAAGTAAATTATCAAACTGTTACACCTTTGATTAAGAAAGTGTAGAAAGAAGGATTTCACAGTTTGACCAAACAGATAACTGTTTTTTTTTGGTTTTGTTTTACCAACAATTATGTACGAAAAAGGATATGTGTAGGAAGATGTCAATATTAGTAAGAATCTCAGTAAATTTAAAAGTCACATCCTGCAGAAAAAGAACAAAACTTTTCAATAGGGCTTGTAAGTTTGATCATGTGACTGTATTTACAAGAGCGGGTCTATTCATAAAGGGAGTTGTTTACATGGTAAAGATTGCTACCTTATGATGTATAAATATGGTTTTAAATTTAGTACCGGTGTTTAATATATAATTCTGAAACTCAGACCTGAAATTTCGTTTTTGAGCCCCAAAGATAGAAGATGTCTCCTAATAATTTATATGCACCCATATAGTGCAATTTATGAACTGTGTCAGTAACAGTTTTTAATGAAATCTTTGAATTCTCACCATTTCTAAATTTTGGGCTTTTTTGATAGTTTAAAAAACAATCTTGTGCATTGCTTTTACTTTGAGATTAAAGAATCTCCTACAAAAATGTTTTTAAAATTTAATACATTAAGATTGCTGACTTACAAAGTAAGTCTTATGTTACCATAAGTGTGCTTTAATGGATAGCTTTTTTTCAAAGACTTAAAATTGCTGCTTGTTGCTGGGCATCACACAATTTGGCTGTGAATATATAGCATTGAATTCAAACTTATTTTGGATGAGTGGCTAAACATAGCATTATACAAGATTGTGGCATGCAACTTATACCTAAGGACAACATTTAGAAATGAAAAATCGACAATATTTGAAAATATTTTTCACTTAAGGTTTAATGCCACTGAAACCTTGGTAAAAATTTTAAACAAATCTTACCTCTGATCTTCATGCAGGATATAGTTTCTCCCATTCTTTTTCCTTTGAACAATAAGTTCTGATTGAATGTGAGCCTTGCTCAGCAAATGCTTCTAGTGACTGTGAAGTTGACTATTTATAGAAATTTCATAGTAGGGATTGTATCAAACTTTGAGGGGGTTTCACACCTAACATGATTTCTATTGATCTCTCTGTCCATTGATGTGTCTCCTACAAATTCAATAGAGTTACAACATGTGCCAAATCTATTTTTTCCAATACATCCTTATTTATAAAATATGTTTATGTAGATAGCAGTGTTTTATCAAATGTTCCCACTGTAATAAATTTCTATAACTCGCACTGTGAAATAAATTCAGTAATTTCACTCTTGGACTTTCTCCTGCCAAAACGTGACAAAATAGATATCAATCTGCCAATTACAGAATTTAAAATTCATGTTGAAAATATCGATAAATTGTGAGGAAAATCTGTTTAATAAATAGGATAATTAATTGGTTATCGTGAATAACCAAAATATGATCACTCATGCCAAGAACTATTGAGGATTTAAATCGTGCGCAGCACAAGTTCCGCAAACTCTTAAAATCTAGGCGTTCTTCGGCACTCGTGATAATATTTTTGTTATTCACTTTTTCCAATTAATATCCTATTAAGAATGGCTTGAGCTGACTTGATTCCAGGTCAATAGGCTTTTCAAGAAATAATGGAGTTGTTTTGTCTCAAGGGCTGGCATAAGGGACTATTTTAGATAGAACTAGACTGACTGAATAAGTAAAGGGGTGATTTGTTATTGTATATAACTTTCATTAATGTGTTTGTTGCAGCTTTGTAAATAGATGAAGTTTGATAAAGACCTTTCAAAACAATTCAAGATATATTAAATAATTTATAATTACGTTGATTTCCCTTTCTCTTTTAAGGGGGGGGGGGGGTAGTGTGTTATTTTTTTTATTAAATGCCAATTTAACATATTTGCTTGCAAAAAGCGCTGGTTTTTTATTGATTTTTACACTAAAAATATAGTAATTGTCTGTGAAACAGGTGCATTGTTGAAAAATCAGAGACTGAAAGTCTTCAAAGTTGCTAATGGTGAAAATATTAATAAATTTAAATAATATGGTTGTCGATGGCTTATTTAGTCATATGCTTTCTACTTGGTGAAAAGAACACTTCACTGACATCTAAACATGAAAGCAATTGATCACATTAATGAATCAAAGACTTACTAAATGATTCCATTCGCATAGTTCTACAATGTGCATTCAAGGGTGGAGGTTCCAGGCTATTGCTTACTCATTTTGCCCTAGATCCCCTTAACCCCCTGGATCTGCCATAGGTATTTTTTTGTAGCAAACCCTTCTTATGAACAGGGTTTTTCTGACCTTCACTGAAGTGACATGAATAGAACCATAGAACAGGCCATGTTTAATAAACTGTTGATTTACATATACAGCAATGCAAATATGTGAATAATTAATATATTTTCTGGTAAGTATATCGAAGTCCATTTAAGTGCATCAGTGCATTTGAACATAAAAGGTTATTATCTGTTTGCAATCTCCTGAATATTGTGGTACATGTGTTTCACACACCAAAATGAAATACAAAAGTGTGAGAAGTCGCTAATCATTTGCGACTTAAATATACATTGATGGTTTTACAGCTGACAGTTTTTGCAGTTCAGCACAGTAGTCTAGATTTCGGATCACTAAACATTGAACATGGCTTTTTGTTAAATGAATTTTTTTTTTTTAGGTTTAGCATTTGACAGTTGGGACCTTGATTATTACACCAAGCTGTTTAAGGAAACAATAAAGAGGAACCCAACAAATATTGAGTGTTTTGATTTAGCCCAGTCTAACAGGTATAAATCTCATAACTGCTGACTATTCCGCCTCTCCTTTGAGGGATCCAAATTTAAGTATACAAAGAGTAATATTGATCTCAACTTACAATTCAATATTAATATAAGTGATGCATTAGACTTGTTTTATCATAAGAAAAGCCCAAAAAAAAATTCTTGCCTGAATTTGATGGCCCCTGAAATGGATTTCTTGGTTGCTGATGACTACATGTATTTCAATCCTAAAACCCCCATGAACTTTTTCAAAAGTTGGCATGTATGGAATCTATCAATCAAAATTTTATGGACCGTTGTAGACGAATCAATATACAGTGGTTATTAATTAAAGGTAGTTTGTAAGTGGGGGCAGAAAATATCGCATTAAGTTCTATAGGGTGGGATATACCATTACATCTAGACATTCAAACTTGATGAAGGATGGATATACTGGTACATCTAGACATTCTAACTTGATTAGGGTGGGATATACTGGTACATCTAGACATTAAAATTTGAAGCGGTCGTGATATACCAGTACATCTAGACATTTAAACTTGATGAGGGTGGGATATACTGGTAGATCTTGACATTCAAACTTAACAATGGTGAGATATACCATTAAATCTAGACATTCCTACTTGATGAGGGCATGATATACTGGTACATCTAGACATTCAAATTTGATGAGGATGGCATATACTGGTACATACAGACATTCCTACTTGATGAGGGCATGATATACTGGTACATCTAGACATTCAAATTTGATGAGGATGGCATATATTGGTACATACAGACATTCCTGCTTGATGAGGGCATGATATACTGGTACATCTAGACATTCAAATTTGATGAGGATAGCATATACTGGTACATTCAGACATTCAATCTTGATGATGATGGGATATACCGGTACATCTACAGTGTTCTAGCTAGTATTTGAAAGTAGAGGGGCGCAGGGAAGAGGGCACTTTAACACTTAGACATTGATTTTTTATGTTAGTGTTAATTCAGTAATTTGTGTTCTTATTGCTTACCTGCCAACATTTGAAAATGAGGGTCGCATCATAATTTGCAAACTGAGTAAATTTGACTGCATGATTAATATATGCATGACACCCTTATTGTATTGAAAGATCTTTCTCAGATGACCACGTGCTTTCAGAGAACAGATATATCTTGTATTACTCGCACGTATATAGAGGTGAATGAGCTGAAAATGTATTACTGAAGCCTTATTTACCCCATGAAAGAGTTGCAAATTCAGTTTCTACATGATCAGGTTGTTGAGTAGACAAAATTATGTCTTTTTTCATCTTGATGATTTTTGTCAGTGTTTTGCAGGGAGCCAGCATGTTAACCATGGTAGTGATAAGGGCAAGTGATTCTTTACATTACTGAATTACTGACACACCATGAGGTGAATTGTTGCATGAAATGTTACAAATATTCAATATTGCTTTAATTAAATATCAAAATCTTATGTAAGTAGAAGGAATATCATTTCCTATAACTACTGCAAGTACAATTTATGGAATATGTCATTTACTGTTGAAGGTATAGACAATTTTAAAAAAATACTGAAATTATAAGGGAGGTAACTTGACATTTTGAATAAACAAGCATGTGTAACATGCAATTGTTTACACCAGTAGTTCTATAATATTAAGACCTGTTAACTTGAAAATATTTGTAAAATTAATTGTGCAGTAGAAATTAAGTATTAACCAATGATTGGCTGTCTAAAATTGTTATAGATCTAATCTGGATTCATTTTCTACTTGTCAAGCATTATCTGATAACCCTGGTCAGCTGATTGATCACGGATAATTACCAGAGGTTTACCTGAGGGTTAATTATGACAGGATGTAGTTAAGGAAGGTGACACTTCTTAATTGGCTTTGGGTAATTCATTAACAAGAGTGGAAATCTTAAAGGACCATTTAGATCATTTTAAATGGGCACTCAATAGGGGCAGAGGGGTACGTGGGTGATAGGGGTGGGGCATAGCCCCCTCCATTTTGCCCTAGCTAGGACACTGATCTAGACATTCGAATTTGAAGAGGTCAATATATACCAGTACATCTAGACAATCTTACTTTATGATGGTAGGGTATACTGTACATCTAGACCAAGGGTTTGGAAATTTTCATGGCCCATGCTGGACATTTCATCAAACTTCAGCAGACGTTTGTGTCATTCTAGCTCAGATTGGAAAACTTTTTAAGAAAAAAAAACTTGTTCATGTACATATAGTTATTTTAAGATAAATATTGGAATTAGTGTTATTTCATTTCATACTCTGTCTTTTATAAAATATCTGAACAAGTTCGGTTTCGACCACACATGGACGTTTCAACATGTAAACAAAACGTCATATATCTTGGACTTTTTCATCACATCGGCAAACTGCCAAAAACTTCCGAGTGATGAAAAAAAGGTGATTATATAAAAAAGAAAATCTCTTATACGTTCTGCATATTGATGTAAATGGGCAGTTGACTTCTGTGATAAAAAGATTCAATCGGCAAATTAATAATTACCAACTATGACTGATTTGTAGTTTCAGCACCATATGTGCTTTTGTTACAACTGAAAGGTCGGCGGTAAAATGATCGATGGACATCTCAATCTTTTTCTTAATAAATCAAGTAATAAATGAATGAATATTGTCCGAGTCACTTCAATTAAATCGTTTACGCAATGGGGCTGCAAGTGTACTGTTCATTCAATTATGCATTCAACTAATCAGTTACAGGTAAATCACAGTCGTAGGTGGTTGCACAGCGGCTAAAATTGACACACACCTGTTAAGTTTCCAATAAACAATTAAGAGACGGGTAGACAAGATGTTTATACATTAATAAAACCACACAGACTGAAATTTATAAGAGTTGACAATTTTTTATGTCTGATATTGGAAAATGGTCGTCGGACAGTTGCAAAATTTGTCGGTCAATGACCGCCATTTTTTAACGTTTCCGGACCTATGATCTAGACATTTTTACTTGATGAGGGTGGGATATACCATTGCATTGAGACATTTGAATTTGATTAGTTTGGGATATACTGGTACATCTTGACATTCAAACTTGATGTTATTCTGTTTGTCAGATAATTTTGGTCAAATAGACAGTTTATTGACATTTTGTATTTGGCTGTAAAAAAAAAAACACTTTTCTGGTTTCCCAACTTAAGCATAAGTAAAAGTAGATGGAATTTATGAAGTTGTATCCCAAGTTTACGTACCACAGATAGATCATTTTGATAAATTTCATATAGAAATAGGGGAAGCAAGCATTTTGTAGTCCATTATAACATTAGTACATGTGTATGGATCTCTATGGAACTGAATTTCAAGGTTCCACAGCACCAGTCAGGCTCGGAATAACTATGAAGGAACTAAAGGCCGAAAGAGGGGGTGGCATTTCCTGGTTATAAGTGGTTCAAAATCTTGAGAACTCTAAGTATGTATCTTTATGTAACTATTTACAGGTTCATTTGTACAATAGGAAGGTTTCTATTACAGTGTTCATTACAGAAAATTGTAAAATGGGGCTCGTAGCCCCTTGAAGGTAAAAGGAGGTCATTTTCAGAAACAAGGGGGCCAATATGGCAATATGATTGGGGGTCAATTTTAGATAACAGGAGGGATTCAACATACAAATAAGTAAACCTCTGGTTAATACATGTACACACTATATAGTTTTAATTCTAGGTCTGAAATGAATGCGAATATCAAATGAATAATAAAAAAAAATAGTATATGTTGTTATTTTATTATGGCAATTGGCATTCATTTTGTTGTTGCAGCTCCACTTAGAATCTTTTTGTTCTTATCGGGATCATATCCCACCTTCAAGATCCCACTCAGGCCCACAGACATTCAGTTTTCCATTTTACTCAAGTTCTTTTGCTTGCTGGGTGTGTCCATTTGTTTCCAGTTAGTTGGATCATTTGTAATTTATTGGCTGCTGTTCACAGTTTCAGGGGAAAAGAATGTGTCCCCTGTGGCACCCCCAACAGTTTACCTAAGTTGTTTTGACCCAAAAAGATTTGATTTGACTACAAAAGTCAAAGCTCATTGGAGCTTTAAATAACGGAAATGTGTCTAGACATGGAACTGAAAAAAAAAACCCTGGAAATTCAGAGATACTGTGTGCCTGCAGCACCCACAAGGGTGCAGTATGGAATGAACACTATTAATTTAAGGTCTTAACCACCTCATCTTATAAGAATTATGAGGTCACTATTAGCATTTTCTTACTTTTGAATGTATTGCTTTTTTCTTGTGTGTAATTGCAAATTCATAGGGTCTTTGATGGTGTTCATTCTGGTCAGAATCATATACTATTACTTAATCACAACTCAAATTCAGGCCGGTAGCAAGTTAAAGTAGAGTTCAGTCATTGCAGTTGTATCAAGCTTTGGTCTACAATGCATTTCATTGTTGTTTAGGCTGCCTTTACTAGACTAAGTTTCAACTTACATTTGTCCATTGTGGAATCTTCCACATGGGTGGTGCCTTCTAAACCATTAAATGGAATTTGATTAAGCTGTATAGGAAATTTTCATAACATACATAGGCTTGCATGGAGTAAGATATAATTTTTACTGGATGCTTAAATGGAAGATAACTCTGGGTTTTTATTCTGTTCTAGAGAATTTAAGTACATGTCTTCCTTAACCATCCAATAGATTTTCTTCAAACCTTTGAAGAATTTTGGGTTTGGTTTTTCTCCTGTTATGAGGTTAGGAATTTTGAATTGATTTTCATTCATGCACATAGTATTTGTATTTTACAGCGAACACAGTAGACATTGGTTTTTCCGTGGGCGATTGGTTGTAGATGGTGAGGAATTCCCAGAATCTTTGTTCAAGATGATTATGTCAACACAGGAACATTCAAATAAAAACAATATCATTAAATTCTCTGACAACAGCAGGTAATATGAACATCATGGTAAATAACCAAAACATGATCACAAATTTTGAAGATTGCCTAGATTTAATACATGTGTGAAACTTGTTCACAATTGATTTTTATTTTATTTACAAAATATGATTGATTATTCTATTTTCTGACAAATTTTTAGCTATTTTCAAACTTAAAATTTTGTGATTTGGAGATAAATATTTCAGATTGTCAGTAACCTCAAATATGAACATACGCATTGTAATGTTTTGTGAGAGAAAGTCTGAGAGTGAAATTACAGAATGTACCTTGTATTTCACATGCGACATTCGATGATTTATTGCTATCTATATGATGATGCTTGTTAATGTTAATTCATTGTAACTGTTTAGATATTTGTTTATGTCATACCTTAGACAAATACTTCTGAAGGCAAGACTATGGTATTGCTTTTCTGGCATTGACATCAACATTGAAGTTTAAATCTTAAATTTTCTGTTTACATGATGTATGATGATAATACATGTATTACATAAATATTACTTGATAGTTTCATCACTTGTGTTAGGTCAATCATATTTGCTTTGAATTTACATCAGCATCAGTGCATCACAGTTTCATATCTGAGGCATACATATGCCCCTGCAGTCACGTTCTATTGACTTGTTAAGATTTTGATGTTTAGTTTCTGATTATGTTAGTAATACATGAACCACTTGTGTTAGGTCAATCACATTTGGTATACAGTTGCATTAGTTGTCCATATTTCTGGCATGCAGTACTCCCATCCTTCCCAATAGTCATTGTCTATTGATATATACACCAGTTTAACACTTGTTCTTGAATTTTGCTTCAATTATCATACTGCTTGACTGGTGTGGAAAAAGATGTTCTCATCACTAGTGTATTTTTTGTTCTCAGAGCTTGATTGGCTTAGAAATTGATTGTCTTGGACTCCATTTTGAATCGCCTCAATTGCCATTGTAGTTATTTTTCAGTTAAATGAAATAATTTTGGTGTTTTCTTACCTTAAATAAGAATTATGAAGGGATTTGAAGTGAAAAAACCTTTGAAATAGTCTGGTTTCTTTTGTTTGGAATGTTTGTGTTTGTGTGACGTCAACATGTTTCCTAAGAATTGAAATAGTAATGTTTCACACGCTTTTCATTTTTGGGTATTTTTGATGTTTTTAGGGCATTTGAGGAACAGAATCTACACTCAAAGCTTGTTGAATATGAATTTCTCACATCTTGTGAAATAAATTTTATAGTTTGAATAGCTCGGCAAGCCTCGCGATCAAAACTATAAAATTTATTTCACTCAATGTGAGAAATTACATAATCAAATCCTTATTGTTGTAGACTCTATATTTCTAAGTCAATGGTGTATAGTGTTAGCAGCATTACACTACGCTTCCTTATCTGTTTCATGCCCCTGCAGTCACTGTCAAATATAAATAACAGTGACTATGTGTGACAGGCAAGAAATATGTCTTTGATAACAGTTTAAATGTGAAGTTATGTAACATACAAGTGAGATAGTGTTTTGAATTTGCATTCACATGAAGTAATCAGTACTTTTTTTTGTTACTAATTTCAGTGCTATTGAAGGTTTTGATGTGACTGTTCTACAGCCCACCAATCTGACTGAACCAAGTAAAATGGAGGAGAAAGATGTTAAGCGACACATTATATTTACTGCAGAAACCCACAACTTTCCTACTGGTACAATTTTTTAAAATGACATGACCTTTTTTTTGTGGTTGTTAAACAATTTTATGACACATGCAGCCACAAAACTTAAAAAATTACTCAAGCCAGAAAATATTCTATGTGACACAATTGAATTCAAAGATTTAGGTTGGAAGTACAAAGGGAGTTACAATTTTTTTTGTCAGTTTTGTTGGGCCTAAGCCAAAAATATGGTTAACACTGGAAAAATTTTGTATTTTTCGATCTATAAGCCAATTTGGAGTATAATTTGAATCGTCGAATTTTGACTACAATCATCAAAACAAAAAAACAAAAAATAAAGATGTCAAGGGTCAGACAGCATCTTTGGTTATCAATGTATACATAATGTAGGTGTCAGCAGAAGTAACTTAAAGTAACTTAAAATGATATTGTTAAGTTCGTTAGTATTTTAATGATATCGTTAAGATCCTTAGTATTTTAATGATATCGTTAAGTTCGTTAGTATTTTTATTGAAGTGTATTTTATAATTGGCGTTTTATTTAATTTTGTGTCAATTGCTCTGATATTGAAACCCAAAGATCGTAAACATGTCAAGCGTGAGCACCCAGGTGTGAAATTAGCCTGGATAACTGTTCAGTATTCAGAACAATAAGTCTATTATTATTATCTCTTCACCTGTCATTTACATGTAGGTGCGAGGTATATAGAGATCATGCTGTCTGTCTGTCTATCCACAACTTTTTTCATCTCTACATAAATTGTCACAGCCAATTTCGATAAAAGCTTCATATAAGCATTTTTTTTTTGTGGTTTTACGCAATTTTAGCAACATCAACTTACTGTTTGACCACCATATTGATATTTTGATGGGGAGCATTTACATTCCCTTAGTCAGCTTTACCCACATTTTTTCTTGTTTAGTATTGGTATGAATGGTTAGAGTTATGCAGGTTAAGGGCCTTCCATCTTGTTACTGATTTGTCCAAGACAGGTTAAGGACCTTCTGTCGTGTTACTGATTTGTCCAAGACAGGTTAAGGACCTTCTGTCGTGTTACTGATTTGTCCAAGACAGGTTAAGGACCTTCTGTCGTGTTACTAATTTGACTAAGGCAGATTAAGACCATTCATCTTGCAATTGATTTGACCAATGCTGGTTAAGGACCTTCCATCTTGTTACTGATTTGACCAAGACAGGTTAAGAACCTTCCATCTTGTTACTGATTTGACCAAGACAGATTAAAACCCCCTTTTTTATTTTAAATACATAAATTTATTAACAATTCCTGCCATACATGGAAATCCCCTTACAGCCCGGGGTAGCTGAAAAAAGGGTTCCCTGTTTTTACACCTCTCATATCCAGGGAATATATGTGAGTTGATATACTCTGTTTTCTTAATGTTTCTTTTTGTACACAGAAGAATCTAAATATATTTCTTTGCTTTTTTGTATGGCTATCCTACTTTTAAAAATACTGTATCACTAATCAACCAAACGCTCTATTAAGTAGCACTCCAGCTAAGAATCGTGCAAAATGTGATACATGGATGGAAAGCCTACATATTTTTATTTTTGATATTTTGCTTAAAATGCTTTAGTACACAGAAATTTTTCATTTGGTTTTTCTTGTAACCCATGCTCATAGGAGATAAAAATTATACAGAATGCACTGTAGATTTAAAAATTAAGGGAGATAACTCTGTTAATGACACTCAAATACAATAGAATCTACTGGATTTTCAATGTTGATTATCTCCTAAGAGCAGACAGATCAGAATGAATAATTACACATTTCATAATATACAACCATAAAACAACTTAATTACAGAAATAAAAATATGTAGCCTTTTTTGAGGTGGATCACATTTTTCAGATTTTGCATGATTCTTACAAAGACAGCTACTTAATTATATGAACTGATCGAGGAACATATATAAACAAATTAAGTAATAGATCGGAAAGTATCAATAATTGACCATTATCTGAGGCACACAGACTTTAAATTTCATGCATAACTGAATATTGAAAGGGTAAATTAGAGCACGTGGCTGATGATTTTAAAAGTGTGTGGATGTATTATTTTAAATTATGCAAGTAAATTCCATATTGATGATAACATATACGAAGGTTTCAAAATATGCACAATAATTAGTTAAAACAATCTGTCTAATTTGAATAAACCATTGAAAACAACATACATGTAGAGAGTATTGATGGGTAAGCTACAATAAATGCTACCCGTTCTTTATACATGTATAAAAACTACAAATTTTATGATATATGTTGTCGCCTAGATCGTACTTGACTATATCTGAGAAAAAGAAAATTTCATTTTTTATCATAACCTGATTTATTAATTTGGTTACAACCTTATTTTGATGTTTAGTAATATTCTTGTGTTTCCAAATTACCAACTTGACTGTTACCAGAATTGAGTCAGTAGCATGCTTTTGTTGACATTTGAGCTTAGAACTATTACCTAATCTCAATTATTTATCTGGCTAAATCTTATAATTCCACCTAATAGGTTGATCATCCCAAATATTTCCTCCCAAATTCCTTTGACTAATTTAAAGTGGAAAAATAAGTGGAGTAAGCTTTTGTTTTTTTTTTTTTTACAAAAGTGACACTTCCCATTTGACCTATTAATTTTGTGCAGCATTTCTTCAGTGTATATAACATTATGCAGTATCTTCCATTGAAGTTGCTTTGCCTTTCTGTTGGTAAAATTATCACGTAAACTTGCCCATATTTTTTCTCACTCAATATTTGTTTGAAAGTGGGTCTCCCATTTTTGTTCACAATTTAGGTTGAGAGGGAAGTTATAGAATGATGGTATCATTTTCTGCTTGATATTTTTTGTTTGTTAATCTGTCCCTCTCGTACTAACTGCGTTTTATTTATCTTAAAACGGTAGCCTCTTTTCTGACTCTTAAGTTAATGTTAATATTATGTCTTCAGTATATTAATATTATGTGCTGTAAAAGCTGCTTTATTTGCCTATATTCTGCTATCCAATTCTGTTTATCTTTTAGTTGATTAAAAATCGCAATTGATCGTTCAAAAGTGCTATTTTGTGTATTCCATGCATCCTTGACCCTTTTTATCATGCTTTTAGAAAAATTGTCGAAAAGTAAGGCTTTCCCTCTGAACTTAAATTTGGTGTTACCCATAATATTTTCATCTAGAAGATCTGCTCTAGGTGTTTTGTTAGAGTTGTGTAGTTTCTGCAGTTCTACCCAGGATGTCAAGAGATTTTTATAATATTTAGACATACTGACTTATTCCAGACAAACTATGGTCTCACTAACCACTCTCGGGTCAAATGGTTATGCCCCCTATGTAGTACCTAAAACACACTGAACCTAGACCTAAGCATTGTAAATGCATTATTTTTTTGTATTCTGATTAACAGTAGTCAAAATAAAGCTGAGAATGTGTACTTTGAAACCATGTGTAATTTACTACAAAAGTGTATGAATATTGTTTACATGTGTGAGCAATTTGCCTCCATGCTGTCAGTTAGCAGAAAAGGTAAAAATGTGGATTTTCAGTATTATTTATTCAAGTAAATTTTGCGAAGAATTTCTACAATCGTCGTACTATTAGCATAATAACATTAAAAGCCTTATTTTCCAAGCTTCGCAATGGTATGCAACTTTTGTCATTTGTCCTGGGAATTCACAGTGAAACTTTGAAAATTACTTTTTTAACATGTAAAGTAATAGAAACATTGGAAGTGGTTAGTGAGACCTATGTCTGAACATGTGCCAAACCCAGTCTAAATTTACACCATACCCATAGTAACTCTGAGTGCCTTTATTTGTTGTTTATTTTAGTATATATTGGTTTTTTATTCCTCCATCTGCCTATGCACATACCAAGGGTTTTGTTCAAAGTCATGTACGAACCGCTGGCTTTTTCATAAATCTCCAAGACTTTGAAAGTCTTGCTAATTGATTTTCCATTTTAGTAATAAGTTGTGTGTCGTCCACGAACATGTTTAGCTTGGCTTCAATGCAATCTCCGACAGGAAGGGGTATCCCCTGAATATTACGATTACCTCATATTGTTGCCACAAATGGTTTGGCTTGTAATATGTATAACATTGGTATGATAGGCAATCCCTAATATATTGAACAGGAAATCCCTATATATTTCGAAGTAAACCCATTAGTCTGAACGCACTTTTTTGCATTTTTGAACAGCATAGAAACCCATCCCCTAGATTTTTGCCCAAACGCAAATTTTTGCATACATAGTTTTATCCACCCCATTCAACTCTATCGAAAGATTTTTGTTGGTTTAAAAATATAATTGTGCCCTCTTGATCTTCCATCACTGTATAATCTATAATATCTTGAAGCTGTCTTGAAAGATATTACAACCCTTTACGATTCCCTTTTGATCAGTGTCAATGGTAGTAGGTAGTACATGCTAAAACCTTTCTGCCATCAACTTCGAAATAATTTTACAGTCCGTATTTAAAATGCTAATTGTGCTTCTAAAATCTATACCCTCTCTGTAATCCCCATTTGCTGTCTTTACCATGTTTACCTTAGTCCAAAATTTTTTGCATTTCTAAATTGAAAAAATACTTAATGAATTTCTCCCCCTTTTCAAACCGATTTACCTTGGATTTTATCCTAGCTACATCAGTTTTTTTTTATCATAATATTTTTTTATTTTATTTTTTAAAGTCTTTATTTTATCATTTAGGTCAGGTTCATTTTCATCAATATTTTCTAATTCTCTTTCCTATTGTTTAACTACATTTTCAGAAATATTCAAGCTTTTAGAGACTTCAATAGAAAGACTCTTGATTTTGACTTTGGTGGCTTCCCACCATTTGGATAAATTTTTAAAATCACCCTTCTTGAGCCTCCACGAACTGCAAAAAGTTTCAAATCTTTTTTTTGAATTCATCTGAATGTACCACGGAGTAGTTCCTTTTCCAAATACACAGTACACGCTGCAGTTCCATAAGTTTTAATTTGACAAGGACCCTGTCAAGATCACTGTGCGGAAAATGTACCAATTTTGTAATATTAATCATATATTGCATCTCCCTGCTAATTAGAATAAAGTCTATTCGTGACTTTGAATTCCCTCTACTAAATGTGTACTGTTAATCATTCGGATTTCAGACTCTCCAGACATTGATAAGATTATTATCTTGTGTGAGTTTTTGTAATTCCGAAGTGCCAACATCGTCGGTTTTTGGCACATATTTTCAATCTAGTTCTTTATTGAATGTACAGTTGAAATTGCAAAGTAAAATGTTTTTTCCCCAACATTTACTCAAATTTTGTCTTAAAAAAACATCTGCGGTCTTCAGGTATGTTAGGAGCATATATATTAAAAATATTTAGACATAGTTCATAAGCCGTTTTAACTCGACATGAAAGAACCCTTCTATGAGTATCACACCTAGTTTGTTCTATGTCATGGTTAAATTTATCAGAAAATAAAAGTCCATCCCCCTAGATCTACTAGTTCCACGACACCACAAACTTTTGCCAACCCATTGGCGGGTCCATTTACTTTCTACCTCATTTGAACAATGCGTTTCTTGAAGGTATATTATATCAGTTTTGTTTTGTTTACACCAATTGAAAATAGCATTTTGCTTTTTATTGTCTGCCATACCATTCACTTTTAAAGTTGTCAAGGAGATCATGATATAACTACGTCCAATATAATCATTAGGCATGTGTCAACCATATTCACTTTGACATTTAAACCACAACAATATATGTAAACAATGGTGATGTTAAAAAACGTGCACGTGCTATAGGCGAACACTTTATCTTGTAGTTTTTTTAGCTTGTTTACTGACAGATCCTGGTGTAGAGGATTCTGAGGTACAAATCCTTTTCCTTACTTGGGGGGTCTTATATTGACATTCAGCATGTGTATGCATGAAATCACAGATAATATCTCTAATGACCTCAGCACCAGTTTGACTAATGTGGATCCATGTGGGATCATTTACATCTTATAATGCCTTGTTTGGTGTAAACTCTGACCATAAATCAATGAGTTGTAACATTTGATGCTCTTGCCTCATCTAGGCATAATACTACAAATACCTATTTTGGCTGACCGATATTTTGCCTTTACCTTGTTTACACAATTATTGAGATTAACAATGACATGTTCTAACTCATTTTTGAAGATGTTTATGTCATTTGTACCCAAGTTCACTATGACATTTTTCACTGATTCTGGTTCCACATTTGAATCTGACTTGTCCAATAAAATTTGAATGTTTTCTGATGTAGTTCCTGACAGTGTCAAGATGTGTACATTATCACCAGCTTGTTAGTCAATTCTTTTGCAGTTTGACACACCCAGAATTACTGACTGTTTGGGAATGGAGATTGACTCATTTTTAGCTCACCTGGGTGAAGGCCATGTGAGCTATTGCCATCACTTGGCATCCGTCATTGTCGAAGTTGTCTTTAAGTCTTCAAAGTTGTCAGGCGACTCTTTGTTCGAGTTATTGCCCTTGAAAGATGAAAAATGCCTTTTTTAGCTCGCCTGGCCAAAAGCCAAGTGAGCTGATGCCAATGCTTGGCGGACATCGTTGTTGTGGACAAATTTTTAAAAATCTTCTCCTTTGAAACTACTGGACTGACAGGTTTTGAACTTGGCATAATTGTTCCTTAGGGTTTTCTGCACAAAATGACTGTTGGGATTTTCGATCCATGAAAAAACATGGCCGCTGTTACTAAAAATAGAACATAGGGGTCAGATGGCAGTTTTTTGCAAATAACTCAAAAACCGTTGCCTTTAGCAAATTTCTGGCTGGATAATATTGTTCAGCATCATGAGATGGACCTATGCAAAAATGTTCAAAACGATTGGTCAACTGATATAGAAGTTACAGCCCCTGAAACAGTTTTTTTTTTGCATTTTTGCATGTGCAACTTAGAAAATCTTCTCAAAATCCATTGCAAAGAATTCAGTGAAATTTGGCATATATGTTCTTTAGTGTATTGTGCTCAAAATGACTGTTAGATATGACTGCCTATACTAAAAATGGAATTTAGGGGTCATAAGACAGGTTTTTGAAAAAAATTAAAAAGTTGTTGCCTTTGGCAAAATTCTGGTTCAGGTCATGAAAATGGTATGAAAAGCATTTCCTGTATTTGACAATTTAGTTGATTTTAACTTAGCCTGTCTAATTCCTCAAGTTTTTCAAATAAGCAAATGGTTAACTAGGTGTGCGATTCATGCTCTCTTGAGCCTCTAGTTTTTTTACAGTTTTCAGCCAATATCTTGAAAACTATAATAGATAGAAAGAAACTTTCAATCGCTGAAATGATCCTTAAGATAGTCCTACAAAAGTCTTGTTAAGTCAAAATTGTTGGACAACTCCTTGTTCAATTTATTGCTCTTGAAAGACAAACTTGAACAAGGTGAGCGATTCAGGCTCCTGGGAGCCTCTTGTTATTTTCTAGCACGGATTCAATTGTTTTATTGAATGCTTGTTTGTCATGCTCTGTATGGACGTCCACTTTAGTCTTATCATCCATATGATTGGTGCTCCGTCCTTCCAGAATATCATGAATATAATCGCTGTATATCTTGCAATCTTCCGCCTCACATTGGGGATGCCCATGGCCCTCCACGCCGCACCAGTAACAGACAATGTATGTGAACAGTCTTTAATAGTATATGTCAGACAGTTGCATCTATAGCAATTACGTTCTGGTGGAATTCTACGTGCAGGCTATTGGATGCATTTGTAGGAGGGTGGTTGGTTTTTGAGCAATAAAGACATTCGGTTCTGTTATTGTTAGGGAATAGTCGCATGTCCAACCTTCCAAATTTAGTAGTATTTGGAATAACAGGGACACAATTTGTAAGTTGGACATAACAAGTGCCAGTTTCTGTGTTTGTTTCTTTTATTGTATTCCTTTTCATAGATACTTGGACTACTTCTCCACATATTGTCATATTGCTCATTTCACAAGGGTCGTGTGTTATTGTCATGTTTGTAACTTTCTTTTCAACATCAACTATTTTTATGTATCTGTTTTTTAAGTTATTTCCTCTCGGAAGATGGATGTGTTTTGTTTCAGGGTAATTAACTGTGACTATACATTCTGTCTCTGTGATTAATATAGATCTGATAGATTTTTCATCCATTTTTTTAGTTTGTTTAAGATACAGAATGGGTTGTATCTTTGATGAAGCTTGTACCAAAATGTTCCGACAGGTGTCTGTTGATTTGGGCGCTGGATGCATTTTCGACTGCAATTGTGAATGTAAATAATACTCGACGACTCATTCACAGCATCGCAAATTTTTAAATTAAAGCTCAAAACGTAGCGTTTACAACAGGGAAACAGCAAAAGATATTCTATATCGATAATCGATCCATAATTACACTAAGGGCAAAACAAGTAAAACAAGAAAAATACACATTTTTACTCTGAGCCTCACAAACCTGACTTGACTCATCAAGGACGTATTACTCTCATTCATCTTGCTATTGGTTTGACTAAGGCAGGATAAAGACCTTCCATATTGGTACTGATTTGACCACCATGGCCTGTTTCTAAAGAAACACATTAAATTTTGGTCATCAAAATCTCAGTTTTCTCTAGATGCATTGATTTCAAACTGTGTGGATTTATGTAGATCAAGGTAAACCTCTTGCTGGTCGCAGCCCATATGTCTATTGCTAATTCATTTTTTAGCTCATTATGCCATCACTTTACATCCTTCATCCATAAACTTTTCATGTTTTGCTCAACTGCACCAATTTTAACCAAACTTGGCAGAAATGATGTATGCAAGAGCGTTTGCAAGAGATCTACTTTTAGGTTGGTTTGATTGAACAAGATGGCTGCCAGAGGCCATTTAAACTTCTGATTGGTCATTGTTCAAAGATCAACTCCTCAGAAACCACAGGTGCCAATGTTTAGAAATTTGATAGTGTTAATATACTCTATGCCTCCTTACATATGATCCACTTTTTTTGTGTGGCTCAGCTGGCTCAGCAGGTGGCTGCTACCACTCAAAGTTGCTATTGAAACCCCACTGGGAAACACATTTTGACTTATGTCTTTGTTTTTACTAAGCCAATAGTGATCAAACCTGGCAGAAACAATGAAAGGGACAACGGTAACATCTGATAAAACTTTGGTCCTGCTTTATTAAACAAGGTAGATCAAGAAATTGA
The DNA here is from genome assembly GCA_037379345.1 of Perna viridis. Lineage (NCBI taxonomy): Eukaryota > Metazoa > Mollusca > Bivalvia > Mytilida > Mytilidae > Perna > Perna viridis. Next base: position 6,526,021 of record CM074520.1, read on the forward strand.
CCATCTTCAAGTTCTTCATTGATGAATATTCTTAATCATAAAATATAAATGTCTAAACATAAATTGAAATCACAAATAGCAATTACAAATGTATGTTCTGCAGTCAAAATCAGCCAATCAATGTCATAGATTAAGCACTCACAAACAAGGGGGTATATTCTTCTACATGTAAATAGTTTAAAAAACAAGAAAAAAATAGGTAAGAATAAGAAAAGGTGCATTTAACATTTACCCTATGGGCCTTTTTGCCTTTGTTATAGGTGTTGCCCCATTCCCAGGTGCTACTACAGGTACTGGTGGTCGAATCCGAGATGTACATGCTACAGGACGAGGGGCCCATGTTGTTGCTGGAACTGCTGGTTACAGCTTTGGAAGTCTAAATATACCAGGTAACGTAAAGCGGGTAATTATACCCCCTACATACAAAGTTTGGAAGGGGGGATATAGGAATCACCATGTCTGTTTGTCCACATTTCTTGTAAGTGCAACTCCTCCTAAACCACTCAAGGGATATTGATGAAGTTTACAGGAAGGTTAAGTATCATGTAGATGTGCTTGAAGGAATATAATTGTTGTCAGTTGACTCAAAGGAAAATAATCAAAATTAAAGGTTTTGCATGTTGAAACCTTTTAAACACAACTCCTCCTAAACCACTCAAATGATATTGATGAAATTTTATGGAAAAGCTGGGTATCATATGTAAATCTGAATGAAGGAAGTATATTTATTCTTGAAAGATGCCAAAAGGAGGTAATCCAACAAGCATTTTACATTTTAGTCCATTTGAAGGTTGGTCGGGGGGTGTGTGTTCTTGTCATTTCTAGTTTTCACAGGGTGCCAAATTTTGTTTTGATATATACTAAACAAAAAGGGTTATTAAATGTTTTTGGTCCTTATGACTTAATGGAGTTAAATTGTATGAAAAAATATCTTGACTAATATTTGGTGAGCTTTTATTTTCAAGATTTTCCAAACATTGAGTCTTGAGTGATTTTTTTTTTTGGCATTTTGTAGTAGTTATTTGGGATGGGAAAACATTTTTTTTCATGAGGTTGAAACTTTTTCAGGTTATAACTTACCATGGGAAGATAGCTCTGTAAAATATCCTTCTAACTTCGCTTCACCCCGTGAGATTGCTGTTGAGGCTAGTAATGGTGCATCAGATTATGGGAACAAATTTGGGGAACCTGTTTTGACAGGTTTTGCCCGGTCATTTGGTATGACCTTACCCTTTGGTGAAAGGCGAGAGTACATCAAACCAATAATGTTCAGTGGTGGAATAGGACAATTGGAAGCTAGTCATGTGACAAAAGCTGTACCTTCCACAGGTTTGTTGATAATTTGCAGTTAGAGTTGTGTGATAAGGCTGTTCCCACAACAAATTTTAGGGTTCTGGGATTCTTTTTCCCTTCATCGGAGGAAAGTTCAAAATTTAATGAAAGAAAGTTATTGATTGTAGGTAAAAGTGTTCACCATGCTGAGATCTATCTGTAATGTAACTTTGGTGAAAATCTGCTGACCCATGTTGGAGTTATTGCCCTTTTTGGACATTTTTTGCTGTTTTTGATGTCATTACTTGCTAAAATCTTCTCCTCAGAAACTACCATACAGACTTCAATGAAAGTATTACTGCTTTTTTAGGGTATCATAAACAAAATGATCATTTGGATTTTTTTATCCTTAGTAAAACATGGCTGATGTTACTAAAAATAGAACATAGGGGTCAGACAACATTTTTTGCATAAATCTCCAAAACTGTTAGGTTTAACCAAATTCTGAATGGGCTAAAGTTTTCAGCATGATGATATCTATCTGTGATGCAATTTTGGTGAAGATCTGTTGACCCATGTTAGAATTATTGCCCTTTTTGGACATTTTTTGCTTTTTTTGATGTTATTTGGGCTCTGATTAGACAGGTCGCCCTATAGTGATCAGTCTGTCCGTCCGTAACAAATTTGTGTCTGCTCTATATCTAGAGAACTGTTATGATTTCATACTTTATACTTAAGATGCATATTGACCAACACCAGAGGGTGTGTTATATTGTATGTACAACTTCCTAGGTCAAAGGTGAAGGTAAAAAAACTTTGGTTTCAGTTGACAACCCCATGTCCTGTGGTAAAGATTGTGTCAGCCCTATATCTTGAGAACCATTATGATTTCAAAGTTTATACTTGACACGTATATTAACCAACATCAGAGGGTATATCATAATAACTTCAAATAATGCTTCATATCAGCTTATTTAACACGGGGCCCGCAGAGATGGCTCCCATCTCAAAGATATCTAGTTACTTTAAAAAATCTACTCAGAAACCACCAGACAAAATGACCATTTTGATTTTTGATCGGTGAGAAAACACTGACACTGTTACGAAAAATTGAACATAGGGGTCAGACAGTACTTTTCCATGTATATCTTCAAAACTGTTAGTTTAGCAAAATTCTGAATTAGGTATAAATGTTCAGCTTGATGAGATATATCTGTGGTCAAATTTTTGTTTACATCTGATAAGCCATGTTGGAGTTATTGCCCTTTGTTTGCTATTTTTAATGTTGTTTCTTATCAAAAATATTCTCCTTTGACACTACTTGACCTATTGTAACCAAATTTGATTTGAATGTGCCTTAGGATATTTTTCATAGAACTGATGAAAGGATTTTTGATCCGCAGTAAACATGATCGATGTTACTTGAAATAGAAACAAAGGTTCAGTTTTTCTCATAAATCTCCAAAACCATAATGTTTTTCTAAATTCTTTCATGGCTGAAATGATTATAAGGCCTACAAAAGTCTTCAAAGTTGTCAGACAACTCTGTAAGAGTTATTGCTATTGAAAGGTGAAAAATGATGCTTTTTTTTTTTGTTTACAGTTTTCAGCCAATATCTTGAAAACTGTTGACAGATAGAATGAAACTGTCTGTTGCTGAAATGATCCTTATAAGATATACAAAAGTTTGCAGGAATCTAACCTTGTTAGAGTTATTGCCTTTGAAAGGCAAAAAAAATATGTTTTTAGCAGTTTTCAGCCAACATCTTGAAAACTATTATAGATAGGATGAAAATTTCAATTGATGAAATGATCCTTCCCAAAGTCTTCTTTGTGTCAAAATTGATGGGCAACTCCTTGTTGAGTTATTACACTTGAAAGGTAAAAATTTAACCAGGTGAGCAATTCAGGTTCCGGGGATTCAATTGTTACAATTAGTGAATGTTTAGCTGTATTGTTCTCAGTCCATAATATCCTTCCTACTAGCGTCAATACAAGTATTAGCACATTTAAATAATACATGTATGACCTTTATTCAAATTGTACTTTTTTGTGTACATGTGGTATACTTTATTATCAGCTGCTTTTAACTTATCATTATGCATTTTCTCTCAAGCTATTGTCAGAGGGTAGATCAGCTCAAGACAATGTTTTGCGTACCATGTTTGAAGAAATTAGACCTTGAACTTTGACCTCAAGGTCAAATTAATGATTTTGTGACACAGATGTGTGTCTGGTCCAACCTGGCTATAAGTTAAGTATTTTAATATTTGGTATGAAGGTAGATCAGCAGTGAATAATGTGTCCTGTACCATGGTTGGTGACCTTCGACCTTGATAACACCTGTGATACTATTCAGACCCCATTTTGCTTTCAAAGTATGTCAATCTGAGAATTTCAACAGTAGCATAGGGATGCAACTCAAAAGAACTCTGTTTCAATTTAATTCTGTTCCTTTAATAGATTTTGAATGATTCTTTTTCAAGTTGTTCAGATTTTCAATTAAGAGACAATTACTCTTTTGACTACAAGCTGCAAAAATCAGGCATTAAAGTTGCTCCAAAACATTTACAATTCTGCAGTAGCAGTTAATATAATGTTTTCTAGTCAATCAATTAGTCTTTTCTTTCTATCTTGAGATTCACATTTAAAAACTTTGTATTTGAGTGAAAGTATTAATTGAGTTTCTAATGCAGTGTTCATTCCTGAATATTGCGGAAGGGGGCAAGTGGACCCCTTGACCATAAATCAGAGGATCATTTTCAGAAAAAAAGGGAGCCACAATGGCAATATTATAGGGGGTCAATTTTAGATAACAAAAGAGATTTAAGCAGCAAAGCTCAAGTTCTTATACACTTTATAATTTCATTTACAGGTGAGAGGTATAAAGTATGCCTCAAATTAAAAAAAAAACCGATATTAGTAGATGTTGTTTATTTATTGTGGCCTTCTGCTGATTCTAAATGTTATTCATTTTGATGTTGCAGCTCCTCTTAGAATCTTTCTGTTCTTATTAGGATCATATCCCACCTTCAACTTCCCACCTTGACCCACAGACATTTATTTTTTTCCATTTTACTCGAAATTTCGACTGTTCCATTTGAATTCAGTCAGTCAGCTCATCTGTAATTTATTGGGTACTGTCCCCAGGGTCGGGAAACAAATGTGTTCCCTTGGGCACCCATGGCAGTTCACTTAAGTCATTTTGACCTGAAGAAGTAATTTCATTTTTCCTGTTTACTACAAAACGGTCAAGGTCATTGGCACTTTAAATAATGAAAACATGCCCAGACGTGGAATAATAAAAATCTGGAAATTTAGACATTGGCTTGCGGAATACTATGGGCCTACTGGGCCCACATACAGCACTTTTGTGCGCTATACATAAAATATCCACACCAATGGCTAAAGGGCGGTCAGGAATGAACACTGCTAATGTAATTTTAAATTTCACCACTGAACATATTAATATTCATGGTGTACCAATTTTCACTATTTTCGCAGTAAACGGAGAACTGTGAAAATTAATACCTGCGATGTTGACTTTTAACACTATACAATGCAAGTCATTTGATTGATACTGCAAAAAATTGATACCTGCATGTTCATTTGAAAGGATCTGCGAAAATAAGCAACAATGAAAAATTAATACATTTTAACAGTATTAATGTTTCTATTTACAATGGAAATATATTCTTCAGGTCTTATGATTTAGACGGGTTTAATATGCATTGATACTGAAATAATTGACCAGAAGATGTTAAAACAGTTCTGGTTTATTTGTTAACCCCTAACTCAGTAGAATCGGGCTATACTGCAGCCATCTTGTCCATCCACTATTTTAGGTGTACTCCAGCAATTCTAGAGGTTGTTTGGCAAGCTATTTTCTGACTTGGTGCCATCCTAAATTCTTGCATCTGGCATGTTGAAGGCCACCGCAAATGTGAAAAAGCTAAACATATGTTTTAAAATATTATAATTCTTTTATTTACATGAAAAAAGTTTTACCCACTTGAAATCGAGCATTAAAAACCCTAAATTTTTGTCAAATACCTAGAAAACATTTGTAATGAAGACAGATCTCAAAGTGACCAGTCATTTTGTGTTAGGTCACTAATTTTTGACAAGACAAACAGTTGGTAATGGCAATTCATTTGTTCATATAGTATTTTTGTTTCCCAAATTAAAATCTAATTTTATTAACTGGATGTACCAATTTAAAATGCTGAAAACCAAATGTTATTTCATTTAAACTGCTTTTACAAAGGATTTTCAGGATTGCTGGATTTTCTTTTCTGGTAGATCATTTGTTTTTCTTCAGTTTAGTCCCCGTCTTCCATGTTAGGGTAAAGATATTGTATTAAATGCTTTAATTGGTAAATATTTTACTATATTTGTGATGATTTATAAGAACTTCTGAATGAGTGGTTTGCAATATGGTGCTTGGAAGTAAGAGGTTGGATATGGAGGAATGGAATTCCGACCATTTACATTGTAGGAGTATTTTAGGTGATGCATAATGGAAATATTCGTAGCAGATTTCTCAGCATCTATTGGAAATAATGCTGAGATATTTTGCATATTGCTTTTACATGATGACTTGCACTGTGTCACCCCTTTACAGATTGGACAGAAATGGTTGAGTGGAGATACACTCAGCATGGTGTGTAACATCATGTTTATTCAGGTATATGATTTGGCAGGTTTAGGTATAATGTGATAAATTTTCTTAGAAAATATACAGTAGTTGATTTCACAAAAAGTGTAAAATGAGTCTTTAAGATATGACATCATAGTACTATGATATATTATGACTAACTTTACACTTAAGTATATTGTAAAAAAGTACATGTAGTAGAAAGGCAGAAAATACTTTGTATTTATCTTGTTGTTTTGTTTACAGATATGGAAGTTGTGAAGATAGGAGGTCCTGTTTATAGGATAGGAGTAGGAGGGGGTGCAGCAAGCTCAGTACAGGTCCAAGGAGACAATAAAGAAGAACTAGATTTTGGAGCTGTTCAAAGAGGTGATGCAGAGATGGAGCAGAAATTGAATCGCTTGATCAGAGCCTGTATAGAGAAAGGATCCAACAATCCCATTGCTAGTATTCATGATCAGGGTGCGGGAGGAAATGGTTAGTTATTGCATAGATTTAAAAAAAGAGAGAAACTCAAAAGCATTTGAAATGGAGTTGCATATACAAAAGTTGGTCACAAAAGTTGGTGAGCATATATCAAGGGAAGACATGTTTTGTTGCTGTTCTGTATGTTATTAAATCAGTGGGTAGTGTATTCCAAATCAGTGTCATTTCTACTATGGTCTGAGAGTTATTTTAATGAGAATATGTCTTACCTAAGAATTTCTGCAATTAGATTCCTTATAAATCTTTTCAGGGAATTTGTTTAAAAAGAGCCTGAAAAAGTCTCCCCACAAAATTCTTCATTCCAGTCACTAAAAAATCTTGAATTTAAAAAATCTTCAATCACAATAATAAGTGGCATTTCCTTAGAATTCCATCTTTCAGTCAGAGGTCTTTGCTAAATCTCTTCAAATTAACCTTCAGTGCAAATTCCTGAAATTTTCAAATATCTGAGACATGGATCCGGAAATGGTCGAAAATGCCGGACATTGACTGGAATTTTAAGCAAATGTATGACAGTCATTTACTTCAAACAGTCAAAAAAAATGTCAGTCATGCATAGAAATGTCCTTTTGGTCCAGAACGAAGAAACAAGGAATGTAGTTGCTGCGAGTGTTTATTATTTTTTATATATGGTCATTTTAGTTATAATTTTTTAGTCATGTTTGCATAACGGTTGACATTTAACGAGACATGGCTTGTATGCCATCTGTTCAAAACTCAAATTAATGTTTGCACACGAATTAACACCAGTCCACAGTCGTCTGGGTTATAGTAGCAGACAGCGACTAAGCTTGAGCTGGTTACAATGAAAAGGTCTGAAGTCCTAAATCATCGGTCATTGTCACCTGGCCTTAGGCAATTCTGGCCATAAAATATACACATGGTGTGTAGTTAGCGTGGAGGCCTAATTAGATCTGTAAAATCTTTATAAGATGATCTCTAGATGAATGATACAATAACAAAGAATAAATATATTTTATCCACATGTGTCCTAACAGTTTTATCCAGTGTTACAGGTATATCAAAGTAAAAATATTTATTGAGGCTGTGCGGTAACTTTTGGGACCCATAGAGGGAATTTTTATTTAGATCCAAAATCGATTTCAAAATGAACCGTGAAATGTAATCAAAATGCCACAATAATATTTTTAAAAATGGAAAAGAAGAAAAAGATTGTCTAATTTTATCAAAGTAAGACTCAGAAAAAGAATCAACTGTTAAGAATTTGAAATTTTGCTTTTTAAGGGTGTGTACGTTCACACGTAGAAATTTTAATATCTTACAAAATTTTCAAAATGACAGAGAAAGGTGGATTTGACAGACGAGAACCAACCACCAGCTAAAAGTGGCAGTCCTTCAACACCTAATGGCTCCAGATGTTCATATGGCTGACTTTTGATAGTTAAAGAAATGTCATGTTTTGCACCACTTGCCAGATACATAAGCAAAAGAATGGCTTTGTCCACCCAGGGTCCAGCAACTTCAGAAAGCCCAGCCTAGTAGACCATGCCAACATAAAAGAACATATACAAGCCATCAATTTAGAATCAGCTGCCAAAGATAACAAGCTAACGACACTGGTAGGGAAGGTCTACTAGAAGACAGACAAAGCCATGACCACGTTATTTAGAAATGCATACTATGTTGCAAAAGAAAATCTACCTATAGACAAGTTGGAGTCTATGAATAAATTGTCACAGCTGACTGGTGCTTCATTAACAGCCAGCATGTATTAAGAGGATACATCTTGTTCTGAATTTATTCAGATTATATCCACACAACTTGAGCAGACAGTTCTACAAGACCTGAAAGACAGTCCAGCATTTGGTATTATGGTAGATGAGTCAACAGACCTATCAACCCAGAAACATCTGATTCTGTATGTCAGTTCCAGGACTCTACAGCAAGCAGTGACAACTACAAAGGCATTTTCGCTGTTCACCAAGAGATGAGACACTACCATAGAAAGTTACCCAGCTAGTGACAGCTCTTCATTCAAACATCAGAGACAGATTTCCCGACTACCAGATTTTTCAAGCTTTTAACATTCTAGAGCAGCATCTTTCCCTGAGACAGCAGCAGACCTACCAAATTACGGCAATACTGACTTAGCATCCCTAACTGACCACTACACGACATTAGATAAAGAGGCAACCAACAAGAATGGTACACACTGAAATACATAATCTTCAACAACTACAGATCGTTAAGTCCATCAACATTTCTTCAACAACTTTCACCGATGAAGGAGCAGTTTCCAAACATCATTCATCTAATGGAAATTGCCTGAGTGCCGTCAGTTTCCAGTGTAGAGTGTGAATGTGGGGTTTCCAGACAGAACCTGATTAAGACCAAGCTCTGGTGCCGCTTAAGTATTGATACTCTCGACGACCTTATGTCAATAGATCTAGTTGGTGTATCAGTTGAAGACTTTGACACAAAACCAGCACTCCGTAATTGGCAAAAGTTCGAGAAGCTGCCAAGTGTACCAGCCAACAAAGTGAATGCCTTTTCAAAGTTAATGAACATTCGTTGAAACTTGAACTTGAACATAAATAGTTATCTATGTGCTGAATTTCTTCCATTGACAATGACAAGATATGTAGAAAAAATGTGCTGTCTATGAACAAATATATATAGTGCATTGTTACATTAAGATTTGACATTATTTATTATTTTGTCTTTGAATATTTTGTGCTGAACTGTGTTGTACAATATCTAGTGCATTGATTCATTGTTTTCATGTTTTGAATGATGTACTGTATTTCTTGTCTTTGTTTGCTATTTATAATATCTGTGCTCTTACATTAATATAAATATAACTTTATCTGCCTTTGTAATGTTGAACCATAAGGTACCTCATTCTTACAATGTCTCACGTGACATGGAATACACATTCTATTTTTAAAACGTAAACAGATAAGCCAATACACACATGATAAAAGCATACATTTACCATGAAAACATAATAAAAGAAGACACAAAAGCTGTAATAAATTGATTTTATTAACAGACCACAAACAATAGAAGTCAAAGGTATCTATTTATTATATATAATCAACTTCTATGACACACAAGTATTGCTTCAATATCTGAATTAGGTGCACTTTTGGTGCAGCTGCAAAATGTCCGACAAGGTCTGACAAAATTTCCAGACTCTTGATCTGAGAGGTATTCACTTAGAATTTCTGCAGATAGATCTTAACAACTTCTTGGTATCTTGTATATCTTAGCATGATACGTGTCAGCATGGATGTGAGACAAAAAAAATCATTTGCTCTTTGAACAAAATGAATGTCCTTTAACAACACACCTGTCCTGACTGATTTTTAGCCAAGTTGCAATGAAGTTGAACTTGGATATTGTTTAGCTAATGGTGGGCTGGCAGCAACGGACATGTGTCAATATTGGTTTCTGGACGATGACTTGAAAAACTTGTATCCAGTTCAAACAAATCTTGGGGCTATTGTTACATTCCAGGTAAGTGGGGTTTCTATTGATTTTGGGAAAATTTTGTTCAAGGTCAAGGTCACAGTAGCCAAACTTTTTTCATAAAATTGAGGTTCCTGGACAATAACTCAAAAAGTTTACATCTGATTCAAACAAAACTTTGCGATATTGTTACATACTAGGTAAGTTTGCCCTTTTAATTTGGGGAAATTTCATTATATGGAGGCCAAAAAACTTGAACTTTTTCTGTAAAACTTAAGTTTTTGGACTAAAGTGTTTATATCTGATTCAAACCTCTTTGATTTTGTTACACAGTGCAAACCCTTTTGGTTTTGAGGAAATTTCCTTCAACATGAAGGTTGCAGTCATAAATTTTTTTTTTTTTCTGAAAAAAAAGAGGTTTCTTGAATAATTCTAAAAGTTAACCTCTGACCTAACCAAACATTAGGATATTGTTATATGCCAGATATGATTTAGGAAAAGTTTTGGTCAAGATCAAGTATACAAAAAAAAAATCGTATTTTTTCATAAAGATTAGGATTCCAGAAGATTACTTTAAAATTTGATTGAAATTGAACTCCTAGGTGTTGCTACATACCAGATAAATAAAAACATTATTGTTATGATGGGAATTTCATTTGCAGTCAAGGTCACAGTTGTCAAAAAATTTCATCTTTTCTGAAAAAATTAAGTTTCTTGGTGATTTGTAACTAAAATGTTTGCATCTGATTCAAATGGAACTTAAGGATATTGTTACATAAATGAGAAACCTATTGATTTAGGAGTAATTTCATTCTTGGCCAAGTTAACCCTTGTCGTGCTACACCCAGACCTGTTTGGGATTGGACCTGGTTCCGCTGTATTGGTTCTGGCAGTATTAATCTTAGTTTAGGAAAGTGCAGTTTGTGTCCATCTGCGATTAGCATGACTGTGCTTTAAAAGGAGACTATCTGATATAGTTTGTTAAAAAATAATGACTTGAAAACTAAAAAAAGAGGTCACGAGTTTCCACTGTTGAAAAAATATTTTTTTAGGGGTAGGGTACCTTTCTCGGACCTTCACCTGAGCAGAATTAATCTGTAGCACTGTTATTTCGCCTGAAACTAAATAAGAATGATTTCTGTCACCACCATTAGTATGAAATCCCTTTGTATTGTCTACCGTATTTTGGTGTGTATTGTGCACACTTTTTTACCAGGAAACTAATTTCAGAACATGGGGGTGCGCATAATACACCCATACATCAATTCAACACATTTTTACAGACCTAAGATTGGTAAAAAATTAACGACCTCGAGGAAGTCAATATCGAATCAGAGACCACTTGTGAGCTGCCAAAGCATAGTTATGGATTTTTCATGAGTTTTTCTGTTCACTTGATACCTTTGTAAGCATAGGTTGTCAATAAAATGTTCTTGAACAGAATTTGGTTTTAATTTATTTCCTCCCAAAAGAACACGGCAGATTATGTTTACCACTGCTATACTTTCGTTTTTGTGTATCGAATAACTAATGTTGTCATTAGTTATTGAGGTGTTGCAAAGGGTATTTAGATGTCACTGATTATGGTTTCACCTGTTAATTTTATATCTAACAAACAGTTGACATGTTTATTGAGGGAATTAATTAATCTTGACGAGGACACAAGACAATTAGTTACCGGTATTATCAAAGGAGGTCTTAAATTGTTTTGCAATGTGTATATATTTATGTCTTTACGATGTATACAACTTGCTAATGATTTGAAAGAAGTAATTAAAATACACACAAGTTTAAGCAATTAAATTACTGAATAACAAAATCTTGGGCACGTTGGTCATAGAGCCCTTAAATATTTCCATTGGACAAAAAAAACATTGTTATTTATGCATCGTATTGAATTCTACTTCATAGTTATTGGATATTCTACTTTTTGAAAATATTGGCTTCCTTTTTTCAGTGAACTAATATCAAAATCCTTATCCAACATAAAAATATTAATTTTTAAACATAAACCCTTTATGTATCCCCGATACACATCAGAGAAAATTCTGCATCTCATTATCACGCTTGGCTGAGTTTTCAACACGCATGCCCTATATAACCATCTGCATTGTTCGCTCAGACCCCTTAATTGATTGTAGTAAAAACAGTCCTTCTTCTAAAATTAGCAATCTTCAGAATTTATTGCTCTCAACAAAAACCTTTCAAAGGTAATCAAAACATATGTCCAAGCTGACAATTTCAGCTATTGTCTACATTACCCATTTCTTACCCGAATAGTAATGAATACACATACACACGGACAAAACAGATAAATACAAAAAGTAACAAAAACAGTATTCTTTATTGAAATAAATACACAAAACAGAGAAAATGGTCCCTTCTATTTACAAATACATTAAAGCCAGAAATGTTTCTGGTTCTAACAAGTTAGCTGTTTTCACCATGTACAATACATACATACATCGGTAAAAAAGTTTTTTACATCAACTTTTAATGGAAAAACCACTCTGTGCATTATACACAAATGCGCTCTGTACACACCAAACACCAAATTTCGGTTTTAGGTGAAACATAAGCCAAAAATTGGAAAAAAATCCTCATTTTTTCACATGAGTGATCCTTCAGGGGACTCCTGACCCCCTACTTGTGACTGAAACACACTTTATTTTGCTTCAGTAGCCTTCACAGTGTACAGGCTGTAGGATGATTATAATTTAATAAAAATGGATATGATTGTTCCTGATTTGCTACTGTTGAAACCCATATGTAGCCACCCACCCATCCACCCCACCCCATGATAACCCATCTTTGATTTATATATAACAATCAGCATCAGTACCATTGTGCAACTAATTTGCATATAATTTGCAAAATATTGAAATCTTGACTTTCATTCAAAGATGCTCAGCACGACAGGGTTAACAGTCACAAAAAACTATTTTTTTCATTTACAGGAATGTATGTTACCAAAAATAGTCATAGCCAGGACTTTTTGATTTTCAGGTAAAGGCTCTACCTGTATTGAAGGAAGAGATGAGGTCTCAAAAGGTTCACCTCTGATTAAAAAAAAGTCACCAAGTCACATTAAAAATATTTCTTTTTCTAAAATGCGGATATTACTTGGCTTATGCATCCTTGTGCATTTCGATTTTATGATACCCTCCACTTGAAAAGCAGGAGGCAGTGCTTGCCTTCGGCACTAGCCTGAAGCCGAGGCCTAGTGAAGTGATATGTACATTTCTTGTTTCAGGCTAGTTGAATCATATACAGTCCTCTATTGTCCAAGCTAGTTGTTGAAAATTTTGAAGGAAAGGACTGAGGAGGTATATAGTGACCATGGTGTTCTAATGCACAACTCCTCTGAAACTGCTGAATGGAATTTGATGAAACTTTTACATATTCTTGATAAGATTATTTTTTTGTGCATCTCCTACATTTCTTTTCCATGTGGGTGTTTTTTTTTTTGGTTTTTTTTTGGGGGGGAGGGGGGTGTTTCCTGCCACAAAATATGGACTTTGTCATTTATTGACTTCGGGGGATTCTTTAAAAATGTTTAAATCACTTACAGAGTATTCTATATGGTTTTTGGATAGGGAAGCAGGTGAGTATTACCAAGTGAGCTTCATTCACAGTTTTTAGCTCATCTGGCCAAAACAACAATTTTTAAAAAATCTTCTCTTCTGACACTACTTGATCAATTTGAACCAAACTTAGTATCAGTGTTCCTTGGGGTATCCTGCATAGAACTGATGTGGGAATTTTGGATCTATTGAAAACATGGCTACCGTTACTAAAAATATAACAGAGGTCAGACAGAAGTTCTTCACATGTATCTCAAAAACCATTTTATTAAGCCAATTCTGACAATGCAGTGTAAAAATGTTCAGCATGATGAGATTTATCTGTGATTAATATTTTGTGTTTTTCTGTTCAGCCATGTTGGAGTTATTGCCTTTTTTGATGTTTTTTTTGCAAATTTTAATGTTATTACTTTAAAAAATGTTCTCCTTAGAAAATACTGGACAGAATTTAATGAAAATAGACTGTTCCATAAGTATTAGTGTTAGGAATTTTTATCCAAGAAAATACATGGCTACTTTTACAAAAAATTGAATGTGGCTTATCAAACCAGGTGAGCAATTCCGGCTCTTTATAGCCTCTAGTTCACTATTTTTAATGTAAGATGTGTTGGAGTTATTGCCTTTTTTAGATGTTTTTTTTTGCGATGTTCAATAATGATATTTTTTTCAAAAATTTTCTACTCTGAAACTACTGAACATAATTCAATGAAAGTTTGCATGATTGTTCCTTAAGTATGAGTGTAAGAATTTTTATCCAAGAAAAAACAAAAATTAGAATATCACTATCAAGTCTGATGAGTGATTCAGGCGTTTAGAGCCTCAAGTTCACAAAGAACTGCTCAGTCTTGTTTACTTCATGTACATTTTACAAGAAGGTGATAATTTTTGGCTTGATTAAGATGTATTTAAGTAATATTTTCCAATCCCAGTGTTGTTAATTAGATTTCAACACAACAGGAGATCCATAAATTCCCATATATGACATTTTTTCTGATGCTGGGTGAGATTATGATTTACACCAGCAACTAAATTGATACGAGTTAGGTTGGGATAGGACAAAAATATGTCAAATATAACCTTTCATTCTCTAAGATCAATTGTAAGTTGTTTATTTAAACACATTAATTAATGTCATGGTATTATAAATCTCTTATTGAAAAAATGTGAGGGGCAGATATAATAGAAATATTCCTATAGCCAATCTAATATAAAGGGAATTGGGAAACATTGCTCAAGAAATCTATAAGAAATACTTCTGTAGAAAATCTGAACATGAAGATGTAATGTTACATTTTTTGACAAATCTCTTCATGATTTTTAGCTCACCTGACCAAAGGCCATGTGAGCTATTGCCGTCACTTGGTGTCCATCATTGTCGTCGTTAACAATTATACAAAACTCTTCTCCTCTGAAACCACTTGACTAATTAGAACAAAACTTGGTATGAATGTTTCTTGGGGTATCCTCCAAAGAACTATTTTGGGGATTTTTGATTCATAAAAAAGCATGGCCGCCATTACTAAAAATGGAACATAGGGGTCAGACAGTAGTTTTTCACATATATTTCCTGAACCTTTAGTTTTAGCTGAATTCTGACAAGGTAAAAGTGTTCAACATGGTATCTATCCTTGGTTAAATTCTGGTTTTAATCTGTTAAGCCATGTTGGAGTTATTGCCCTTTTTCAACGATTTTTGCTATTTTTAATGTTATTTCTTTCCAAAATCTTCTCCTCTGACACTACAGGACCAATTGAAACCAAACTTGGTATGAATGTTCCTTGGGGTATACTGCATAGAACTGATGTGAGGATTTTTGATTCGTTGAAAAACATGGCTGCCGTTACTAAAAATAGAACATACGGGTTGGACAGTAGTTTTTCACATATATCTCCTAAACCGTTAGGTTTATCCAAATTCTTTCTATAGCAGAAATGATCCATATTATTAGGACTACAAAAGTCTTCAGACTCCTTGTAAGAGATATTGCCCTTGAAAGGGGAAAAACGATTTTTTTTAATAGTTTTCAGTCAATATCTTGAAAACTATGATAGATTAAAAGAAACTTTCAATTGTTGATAAGATCTTGTGATAGTCCTACCAAAGACTTCTTTAGTCAAAATTTTTGGACAACTTCTTGTTTAATTTATTGCCTTTGAAAGGCAAAATGCAAGGTGAGCGATTCAGGCTCCGGGGAGCCTCTTGTTTTATTTGACAGTACTGGAATTCTGAACAACAAAAAAACCCAAAAAGCATATACAGGAAGCAAACAAATAATAAGATTTGTAGTAAATGAGGAATGTCACAAATGGGTTCGTTTGGATCCTTTTATTGAATTTCACCTTTGAGCAGGTTAGTTTCATTTAGAAAGTGTGGATTGATTTTTCTTAACAAGCAGTCATATAATAAAACTATTTATAACTTTGGATTTAATAGCTAGATGTATAAAACCTTTAGATTTATAATCATCTCTGCCTGTAATTAGTAGAGATCTGTTGTTGATAATACATGTAATAGGTTTATTATTTAGAAAGAGTGAATAACTAAAATATTATCAGGAGTGCCGAAGAACTTCTAGATTAAACGAGCGACCGTGCATGAGTTCAATCCTCGAGTGTTCTTGGCATGAGTGATCATATTTTGGTTATTCACGACAACCAATTGACTATCCTATTTATTATATAGATTTTCTTCATATTTTATCAATATTTTCAATATGAATTTTCAATTCTGTGATTTGCAGATTGATATCAAAGTTGTGATGTTTTGGCGGGAGAAAGTCCGAAATTGGAATTGCCTAATTGATTTCTCTGTGAATTGTCGAAATTTATTACACTTGGAGCATTCGATAAATCGCTGCTATCTATATAATAAATCATTATATGGGCCTCATCAAAAGCTTTTAATTGTATAATGTTACATTTTTGGGCCAATTTTTTCTACTTGAATGTAATGCCAGTATTTCATTCAAGATGAAGCTCTAGTGTAATGATTAATGTTATTTACATTTTTATCTAATTTTATATTTTTAGGCAATGTTCTGAAAGAGATTGCAGAACCAGCTGGAGCTATTATAAAATCGTCTCAGTTCCAGTTAGGAGATCCTACTATAAATTTGTTGGAGTTATGGGGAGCTGAATACCAGGAGAGTAATGCCATACTGGTCAGACGAGAGGATAAGGAAATCCTGGCAAAGATTGGAGAGAGAGAAAGATGTCCTGTATCATTTGTGGGCAAGATTTCTGGAGATGGAAAGGTAAATTCGCAGCAATTTGTCAGGGTCCCACCTTAGGCGGGTCGCCCTATAGTGATCAGTCTGTCTGTGCGTGACAAATTTGTGTCCGCTCTATATCTAGAGAACCGTTGTGATTTCTTACGTTATACTTAATATGTATATTAACCAACACCGGAGGGTGTGTCATAATGTATGTATAACTTCCTAAGTCAAAAGTCAAGGTCAAAACTTTTGGTTTTCAGTTGACAACCCCATGTCCTGTTGTAAAGATCGTGTCCGTTCTATATCTTGAGAGCCGTTATGATTTCAAAGTTTATACTTGACATGTATATTAACCAACATCAGAGGGTGTGTCATAATAACTTCATATCATTTAATGCCTCGTATCAGCTTATTTAGCACATGTTATTGACAGCAAGGCCCCACAGAGATGGCTCCCATCTCAATGATATCTAGTTTGTCTTTTATTTTGTAGGATCACACAATTTAATAAAAAAGGAGGACAAGAATTCAAGAAAAAAGTCGTTTTTTATAGTTATTGCCCTCCATTGTTTGTTTTCTGTTTGCCTTTCATTCCCTGGGAGTATGTGTGCGTTCTAGAAGTGTATGAATGATAGTATTAACTGGGATATTTTTTTCACCATCTTTTTTTTGCGTTTTTTTTTTATGTAGCTTTAAACTAGCAGTTGTTCCCAAAATGGCATTGTAATTTTCTTTTCACTTTTAATTTTCCTGTTGAAGGTTTTTACTGTGGTAATTTTTAATTTTAAAGCATATATATATGAAACAACTAATTAGTTGACAGTTTTATTTAGGTTATTTACGTCCTTTTGATGGAGCACCAGAAATCATTTAGTATTGTATAAAGCTGCCAGTCTATACTACAGAAATAACTTACCTGTGCTAAATTTTACACTTTCAACACATAACTTAAATTTAGTTTCCTCCATTAAGGTTATTTGATACTTGCTCATACAATTTATTTATTTAGATCAAACTAGAAAATTTTAACATAGTAGAAGGTGATGGAAGCCCTGCAAAGAAGAGATCAAAGAAAAGTTTCCAGTATCCTGTTGATCTACAATTAGAACATGTATTAGGCTCTATGCCTAGAAAGGTAATAAAACTGTTTTCCCCCATTTTGTTGGGGAAACATACTGTACTTGTTCTGTCTGTCTGTCCATTCATCACACTTTTGTTGTAAGCACAACTTTTCTAGCACTGAACCAAATTTAGAAACTTTGTAGGTACTTAGGACATGTAGTTGTGCATATTACCAGGAATATATGGTTCAATGAATTTTGTTTGGGTTATACCCCTTGGATTGTTGGAATAGGGGAGAGGCGAAAACAAAGTTTAAACTATACATTTGTATTTCAGTTTATATTATTGTCTTGAAAAATTCACACATTCAATATATTTTCCATTTTGGTTTAAAAAAAAAAATAAAGCAAAATTTTCAGAATATTTTTGGGTCCTGCATCCCCATTTTTTATACACCATTCAATTTTTACTGACATATTATGATATACTAATTTCCAACACCCATACTCCTGTTAGAACAGCTTATCCAAATTTCTTAAAACTTAACTTAGTTGTTTCTTATGATGGTCAAAGTCTCTGTACTATTTAATGGAAATTAGATTTGAACTTCTCGAGTTACAGAATTTTGTTACTAAAATGAGGGTTTTTTTTTTTCACATATTGCGTTGTACCTCAAAAACAATTTATGTTGGTCAATTAACCCTAAATGTTTCGAATTACAGGAATTCAAGATGGCCAGACATCCATTGTCATTAAAACCTTTGATCATGCCAGATAGTTTGACATTGAAAGATGCTTTAGATAGAGTTCTGCGCTTGCCCTCTGTGGCCAGCAAAAGATATTTAACTAATAAGGTAAGAGTGAATCTTCTTTCAGTGTAGATGACTATGGGAGATTGATGCAATCGTACACATTCTCACAAGTTCCAAAGAAAGCCTAGATTTAATGAGTGTGGGGAACTTGTTCTGCACACGAGTTAAATTCTCAAATGTTCTTGGCATGAGTGATAATATTTTGGTTATTCATGATAACGTACTGATTATCCTATTTCTGTATAGGTTTTCTTCCTGTCTATTACTGTTAAAGTACTTTAATACTCGGATACCAATTTTTGTGGATTAGGGAAGAAACACATTGGTGGATTCTTGAATTCATGGTTTTGAGGTTTTCAGTATACACTTCAATAGAAATCTCTTTTTTTGTTGGGAACTAGATTTTGTGATTGTCCTTCCCACAAAAAACCACTCTAACCACTGAAAAAGATATCGCCAATAAGCTAGCCAAAGCTTTCGCTAAACATTCATCCTCAACTAACTACAAACCGGATTTTCAAAAAATTAAATCATCTGCTGAAAAGACAAAATTAAACTTCGTCAAATAATGCTGAATCCTACAACTCTCAATTTTCTATAGAGGAACTAAAATCGTCACTGGCTAAAGCCCACGATACAGCTAGTGGGCTAGATAATATTCACTATCAACTTTTGAAACATCTTCCTGATCCATCTAAACATACACTTCTTTCATTAAGGAACGAGATATGGACTTCTGGTAACATTCCGTCCATCTGGAAAACGGCTTCAGTTGTCTCTATCCCAAAACCAGGAAAGGATCATACGTACAAAAGGTGTGCCCTGTACTAAACATAGGGATTGTTATACCTTGTCTGAAAGGATCAGTTTTAGACTGTTTAAGTCGAATAAAAATACATTTTTCTGTTATTTGTATGTCATCTTGGCACAAATTGACCTCTGAGTCAAACTGAGTTAAAACAGTAAATTCACCACATTGTACATACCCAAAAAAGGCTGCTACACATGCAGCTGTTAACATAGTGCTATTAAAATGACCAAATACACCTATTTGAAGCTAAAGACACATTTGTGTTAAAATTGTCATAGTAATAGGTAATCTTAAACTTGGTACATGTACGTTTTCTTTTAAGCCCATTAGAGATAGACTTTAAACCTTCAAGTTTTTCTCCATATTTCTTTAAAGGATTAACACCAGTTTGTTTCAAATAGTATAATTGAACGCCTGAGAGATAAAGTTGTATAGTTGAATGTTTCAACTGTTTAAATTCGTCGCAGTATGCCATAAACTTGATTAGTAAGCTTTCTGAAACAGGAGGAATGCTATTCAATTCCCAAGTTTGTCCACTTAATAACAGAAACTTAATATACGAATCAATGCCTGTTTTGTAAATGGATTTCTCAGAGATCGAACAGTCCCATAAAGTGTTCAATGCACTGTCCAGAGACTGTCTGATAGTGGTGGTATAGAAGTTTGATTGTTCTCTGCTCCTGAGGCCAGCTTGCGAAATTTCACAATCTGAAATCGAGACAAAGCATCTGCAATTTCATTTTTAACACCAGGCACATGTTCACTGAATATATCAAAATTATTTCTAGCAGTGGACATAGTTAAGCATCGCATAAGTTTCATAGTAAAAGGCTTCTTGGAATAGCCTTTTCTAATTATTTGTACAGAAGAAATATTGTCCTCAAATCATTAATGCTACTTATTTTTGATTTATTGTGTGGTGAGGAAAAATCCAGAATCAGTCTCTTCTTACCTGAATATTTATGAGTAGCCACACCAATGGGCCTGACCCTATAAGGAGTGGAAGGAGGTTTTTGAAAAGGCCTATAAACGTAACCCTTTTGTATTTCATTATTTATCAATGATTTCACTGTGTCTGGATCTCGCCTAGCTGACAAAGCATTTTTGCATTCATAATTTTCTACTAAGGAAATGAGCTTATCAAAACCAAACTCTAAACTATGACATTAAGGCTAGAAACCACTAATTCCACTTCCCATAGGCTTCTATGCTAATTTCACAATATTCAATGGCTTCTCTGGACTTTACCTTAACTTTAATCTGCAGAGGACTATATATCAGCATGATTCTACATATGTCAGCTCACAATCCTCAGAATGGCATGTGGGGTTACCGGAGATGAAGGGTCTATAAATAGCATGGGAAATCCCAGTGTTTTCACAAGATAGGGGTATATTTAGAAATCATTATGGAGATTAGGCTTCACATCACAAGAAGCAAAATGCACTTATAAAATGTACAGAAATGTTTTTCCTTTCAGAAACTGTTTAAATTTTTAAAAATAAGATGAGAACTTTTTTCACAGCACTATGAGGAACAAGGATAATTTTTGTGTACGTTCCAAATGCTCATTGGTTGAATTGATGGTCTGTAACCTAAATCAGAAACAAATTGTTGGTTTAGGTGATTTTCTAATTCTTCTCTTAACTTCATACAGTTGATAGGTGTCTAGTCACTTTTTTGTAGCAGGCAGGGGAACTCTTTGACTTTGAATTTGTTTGGAAGTGTTAGATGACCTCTGAACTTGAGTGTCAACCTCACGATTGCTAAAGTTGAACTTTCCTTGTGATTTTGATTTGCATTGTTTACAAATATGAAGATACTTGCTATAGGGTTTACTACAACCACGTGCCCGATTAAAATTATTGCAAATTTGTGTTCCTTCCATGAATTGAATATCCCTGCCCAGAGAATCAGCCTGCCTGTAGCCGAAACCACTAGAGGATTTTTTGATGCACATGGATGTTGAGTGCAAAGTAGAATGACACGTTGCACGAGAATTTACTCTAGATCCATCACAAATCCGCTGATGCAAATCAGAATCACCCTTAGACCAATCGATTTTAATGTTGTGCTGTAACAACATAGCTGCACATTTAGCAGAAAATACCCTATGTTATTCATAAAATTTGCTAGGCCAAATTCTTGCAATTTCCACTATATGGGCCAAATATAAATCAATTTCTAAATAACGATCTGGCTTGATAAGCAGCACACATATTTCTTCTATATCTCCCAAAGGCAATGATAAATTCATCAAGAGATAAAGTTGAAATAAGTCTTTCATCATTGTCTTGAGATTTTTTGCTGAATGGAGTTTCATAATTTGATAGAAGTAACATGTTTAAAACAATGTCTTTACCTGAAATGATTTGGTTTCTTAATTCAGAGTCAGTGTCGTTAATAGATGTCAAAGGCACACCAAAAAAACTTTTTAGCAGAATAAATGGGAACAGTACTTTGCATTAAAGACGGTCCCTGCACTGGCAAATGTTGAAATTCACGGAACTGAGGCTGGGCAGCTATGTCCTGACTGTAGTTCAGAGGTAGATGAGGAGGACTGTTCATTGCTGTATTGAGATTAAATCTTGACTCTGCGTCCAACTGTTGAAATTGTTGCATTGTCTGACAGCACAGGTTGAGAGTGTCCATTATAACATTTCCAAGCCGGTCCTGACTTCCTGCACAAAATGAATGCACACTGGTATCTGAGTTTACAACTTGAGAAAGTCCGATTCCTACGCCAGACTCAATCACACCTGATATTTGCGTGTTCCTACGCGAACCTACGTCAGTGTCATTTAGCAAACTTTGCCCTAGGTTCGCATCCTGTGACGATAAACGTGCATTTGCTTGCAAAAGGTCACTTTGCTCAGAACTTCCTCTATTTTTGGCATTTTGCGTAACTTCAGCTTGCCTAGAATTATCGATAGTTTAGGCGTTTTCCTTGGAATTATTTTCCCTTTTTTAGTTGTCCAGAGACAATTTGTTTAAATTGTTGTGACTTAAATTAATTGTCACATTAATCCCAATGTTCTTTAAGGCTTCTTTTAACTGAAGAGTAGTCCAGTTAGCTGGATTATTAGAATCTAAAGAAGTAGTCACTCTTCAAGACCGACTAGCCATATTGCGTAATGCAAGTTCAATCGTACACTTCAAAATTTAATGAATCAATAGTCTGTGAATAAAAAACTCCATCAATAACAGTATACCACGAAGAAATGTTTATAAAATTAGGTGTCATACAACAATATTGTATCAAACAAAGATAAACTATTAAAAATTTTCCATAAATTTGACCCTGGCTGCATGAAATGAAAACAAACAACTGGTGCTTGATTTTGAAAATGAGGCTGGGTGAAATCTGATGTGTTTGAGGCCCGAACGGGAAGCTTCAATTAACTACAATTAGAATTATAATTTTCATGAAGTGAGGAAGCCAGGACCTCATATTACCTTTTGTGTATTATATTTGTAAACTTAAAAATATACTCTGTATAAGTATAGTATATATATAATATACTGTGAATGGATGAGAGAAGAAACACGAGTTTGTGGATACTTATTTTCATGGATGGGGGAAGAAACACGAGTTTGTGGATACTTATTTTATATGGATGAGGGAAGAAACACGAGTTTGTGGATACTTATTTTCATGGATGAGGGAAGAAACACAAGTTTGTGGATACTTATTTTCACGGATGAGGGAAGAAACACGAGTTTGTGGATACTAATTTTTATGGATGAGGGAAGAAACTAGAGTTTGTGGATACTTATTTTTATGGATGGGGGAAGAAACACAAGTTTGTGGATACTTATTTTCATGGATGGGGGGAAGAAACATGAGTTAGTGGATACTAATTTTCATGGATGGGGGAAGAAACATGAGTTTGTGGATACTTTAATTCTTTTAGGTTTTCAGTATACACATCAAACAGATTCATCTTTTCATTGAGAACCAAATTTTGTGGTTTGGTCTACCCATAAACAATAGTACTTTCACAGTACCGTGAAATATTATTGGGTTATTATATACATTTTGGGGAATATTGTAGTTCTGAATAGAGTATATATTGCCTTGTGAGTGTAATACATGTATTCTATGGGGGATAACATTTCCCAATATTCATGCATTAATCTTTTTTATTGTGAAGAAAATCTTAACATACTTATTAAGGAATGACTTATATTTTTTTTCCGTCTATGAAGAAATAACCTCAATCATGTGGTGCATACTAGATGATCTGCATAGCTGGTCATTTTAAGGTGTTCACCCACGAGCATTGAGATTATTTCAAATAGACCAATAAAATATAACAGTCTTTCCTTATAATTTACACATGAAATTTAATTTTAGTATCAAAATTCAATGAGTAAATCATTTAAAAAGATTGATGATGTCACAGATGTTACAAAATTTGATCTATGAGAGGATGGACAAATTTTTTTATCCGAGTAGAAAGCATTTTACTTCTGAAATTGAATTTATTTTTAAAAAATTCTTTTGTAGTTGATGATATCATGATTTTGAAGCTGTATTTCACTTAGTGCAATATGGGAATATCTTGCACGCTAACTTGACCTGTCTTTCTATTAACAGGTAGATAGATGTGTAACAGGACTTGTTGCCCAGCAGCAATGTGTTGGGCCATTACACACTCCTTTAGCAGATGTAGCTGTTACAGCATTGTCATATTTTAATAAAGTTAGTTTTCTGTTTTTTTTTCTTTTCTCTGAAAGAAATGGATTGATGTGAAAAAAGATCAAAAATATTTTGTCAACCAAGATATCTTTGCATTTTTCGATTCATCTCTTTGGAAGACATGTGCAGGAATTAACTCTGGTCCTTTTATATCGTTTCTGAGAAAATTATTATTCATTGTAAGTTTGAGATTCTCAGACTGAATTTTTCTCTGGATAGAAGAAACTTCAACCAATGTTAAAATATGATAATAAAAGATGTTCTGACCAATTTCTTGAGCAGTAATAGTGTAATTAGTCTAAATCTGTTTGTTTTTACTTCCTGTTTAAAAATAAATGGAATTGCGAACAGTATTTTTTTATCAGTTTGATTGGTTGTATGATTTTAAAATTAAAGCATAAGAAGCAAATGACTTGAAATTTGCAGTTTAAGTTCAAACTTTCTTTGTATTGTTACAAACAAACTTTTATATTCATTAATAATAAATTGAAGGTAGGCTCAGCAACAGCTATAGGAGAACAGCCAATCAAAGGATTGATTGATCCAGGCTGTATGGCAAGGATGTCTGTTGGGGAGGCTCTGACAAACCTGATGTTTGCAAAGATAACTAACATAAAGGTAATGACCTAAGCTAATTAATTCAGTTATATTATTAACAGGTAAGTACAGACTGTATCAGTGCTATAAATTTTGAGTAAATTTTCTATCTTCCACAGGAAAATTTGACATGAAAACATTAACTTTGTCATAATAGAAATTGCATGCAAAATTAATAAAAGATACTCTCAAGGAGTAGGTGGTATATTGGAATCTCCTTACCTTCTTTTGGTGTGTATTATGCACACATTTTTACATAGGAATTATTTCCAGAACATGAGGTGGGTATTATACATCAATACATAAGAAATGGCCACGAAATTAAAGATTATGGTACGTGAATAGACATTGCGTAATGTAAACAAACAAACTGGAATTGAAATGTTGCTGAAAGAAATTTTATCTAATCATCAAATACATCTTCAAGTATTAAATTTTTAGTGATATTTTCTCCAAATCATGTTCAAATGACTTAATTACATGTTTCAAACAAAGGTTGTACAATACTTCCTTCTTATAAAGCATGGTTAGAAATTAATATGAAACAACTAAGTATCAAAAAGTAACTAATTCCTTTTTAGCTCACCTAGCCAGAGGCCAGGTGAGCTATTGCCATCACTTGGCGTGCGTTGTCATCATTAACAATTTTCAAAACTCTTCTCCTCTGACACTACTTGACCAATTGGAACCAAACTTGGTGTGAATGTTCCTTGGAGTATCCTGCATAGAACTGATGTGGGAATTTTTGATCTGTTGAAAAACATGGCCAGCGTTACTAAAAATAGAACATAAGGGTCAGACAATATTTTTTGCATATATCTCCAAAATGGGTAGGTTAAGCCCAGTCCTGACAGGGTAAAAGTATTTATCATGATGAGATCTATCTGCTGTCAAATTTTCATTTTAATCTATTAAGCCATGTTGGAGTTATTGCCCTTTTTCAAAGTTTTTTGCTATTTTTAACGTTATTTCTTTCAAAAATCTTCTCCTCTGACACTACTTGACCAATTGAAACAAAACTCGGTATATGTGTTCCTTGGGTATTCTGCATAGAATTGAAGTGGGGTTTTTGATCCGTCGAAAGACATGGCTACTGTTACTAAAAATAGAACATAGGAGTCGGACAGTAGTTTTTCGCTTGGTAAAAGACTGCTTTTACAAAAATTACAATATCGCTATCAAGTCTGATGAGTGATTCAGGCGTTTAGAGCCTCTAGTTCACAAAGAACTGCTCAGTCTTGTTTACTTCATGTACATTTTACAAGAGGGTGATAATTTTTAGCTTGAGTAAGATGTATTTAAGTAATATTTTCCAATCCCAGTGTTATTAATTAGATTTCAACACAGCAGGAGATCCATAAATTCCCATATATGACATTTTTTCTGATGCTGGGTGAGATTATGATTTACACCAGCAACTAAATTGATACGAGTTAGGTTGGGATAGGACAAAAATATGTCCAATATAACCTTTCGTTCTCTAAGATCAATTGTAAGTTGTTTATTTAAACACATTAATTAATGTCTATTATAGATCTCTTATTGAAAAAATGTGAGGGTAAGATATAATTGACTAATTAGAACCAAACTTGCTATGAATGTTCCTTGGGGTATACTGCATAGAACTATTTTGGGGATTTTTGATTCATAGAAAAACATGGCTGCCTTACTAAAAATAGAACATAGGGATCAGACAGTAGTTTTTCACATATATTTCCTAAAATGTTATGTTTAGCTGAATTCTGACAAGGTTAAAGTGTTAAGCATGATGAGATCTATCTCTGGTTAAATTTTGGTTTTAATCCATTAAGCCATGTTGGAGTTACTGCCCTTTTTCAATGATTTTTGCTATTTTTAATGTTATTTCTTTCCAAAATCTTCTCCTCTGACACTACAGGACCAATTGAAATCAAACTTGTTATGAATGTTCCTTGGGGTATACTGCAATGTGGGGATTTTTGATTCGTTGAAAAACGTGGCTGCCGTTACTAAAAATAGAACATACGGGTTGGACAGTAGTTTTTCACATATATCTCTTAAACCGTTAGGTTTATCCAAATTCTTTCTATAGCAGAAATGATCCATATTATTAGGACTACAGAAGTCTTCAGACTCCTTGTAAGAGTTATTGTCCTTGAAAGGGGAAAAACGATTTTTTTTAATAGTTATCGGTCAATATCTTGAAAACTATGATAGATTAAAAGAAACTTTCAATTGTTGATAAGATCTTGTGATAGTCCTACCAAAGTCTTCTGGAGTCAAAATTGTTGGACAACTCCTTGTTAAATTTATTGCCCTTGAAAGACAAACTTTGAGAAGGTGAGCAATTCAGGCTCCTGGGAGCCTTTTGTTTTTCTTGGTTTCTATTGGTCTCAATGTCGTTTTTTTTTTTATTTGGAAATCCATAGATTTGACGATTTGTCAACAGTGATTTTCTAACCCTTATTCTGGATCCAAATTTTGGCTCCATTCCCAAGAGAAATATGCTCAAAATTTCCTAGATTTCAGCAGTAAAATTTCCAATTGTCTCAAGATTTTACATGATTAAAAATGGATATTTGTAAGATGTACAAAATCCTCTTTCCATTTTACTCAACTAATTCAACTCATGGATTTCAATACATTGGAAACTGTAACGGTCCTCATCAAGGATTTTAATTAGAAATTACTTTCTAAATACTTCATAAAAGTTGTTGGCATCATGTTTTTGGATTATTTCTATTTATCATTATTTCCCAGTTACATTGATTCTTGGCCTCATTCCCCAAAAGGTTGAAAAGTCCCTTGATAACTCAACTTAATTTTATGATAAATTATAGGATAACTAATTTGAAAGAGCGGATAACCAAAACATTATCATGAGTTCCAAAGAATGCCTGGAGTTAGAGAGTTTCTGCACATGAGTTACCGCATTTTGGTGTGTATTATGTGCACATTTTTACATAGGAATTATTTCCAGAACATTGAGGTGCTTATACATTAATACATAAGAAATGGCCATGAAATTAAAGATTATGGTACGAGAAAAGACATTGTGTAATGTAAACAAACAAACTGGAAGTGAAATGTTACTGACAGAAATTTTATCTAATCATCAAATACATCTTTAAGTATTAAATTTTTAGTGATATTTTCTTCAAATCATGTTCAGATGACTTAATAACATGTTTCAAACAAAGATTGTACAATATTTCCTTCTTATAAAGCATGGTTAGAAATTAATATGAAACAACTGAAAACCATAAAGTAACTAATCACATTTTAGCTCACCTGACCAAAGGCCAGGTGAGCTATTGCCATCACTTGGCATCCGTCGTCGTTAACAATTATACAAAACTCTTCTCCTCTGACACTACTTGACTAATTAGAACCTAACTTGGTATGAATGTTCCTTTGATTTGTCGAAAAACATGGCTGCCATTACTAAAAATAGAACATAAGGGTCAGACAGAAGTTTTTCACATATATCTCCTAAACCATTAGGTTTATCCAAATTCTGACTTGGTAAAAGTGTTCAGCATGATGAGATCTATCTCTGGTCAAATTTTGGTTTAATCCATTAAGCCATGTTGGAGTTATTGCCCTTTTTCAATGATTTTTGCTATTTTGAATGTTATTTCTTTCAAAAATCTTCTTGGACACTACTTGACCAATTAAAACCAAACTTTCAATATCGAAAGTATCGAAAACTATGATAGATTAAAAGAAACTTTCAATTGTTGAAAAGATCATGTGATAAGTCCTTCCAAGGACTTTTTTTGTCAAAATTGTTGGACAACTTCTTGTTTAGTTTCTTGCCTTTGAAAGACAAACTTTCCTGGGAGCCTCTTGTTTGTCAAACCCTTCTTATCAATAGCTTTATTAGCTGAATGATTATACTGATACTTATTTTGATTGTTTCTTACAATTTTCTTTCTTAAAAGTATGTTTTTAAATGAAAAATTGTGAAATTTGAGTTACAACCAAACCCGGAAATGTCCAATTTTCCTGACTTTCGATTTTGTTTTATAAGCCATTTTATACATCCTGTGTCAATTTAATCATCCTTCGAAATTAAAATTATCCAATTTATGTAGCTACTGATGTTTACATGATGTTTTAGTTTGCTTAGAAGTTTCTTTCACATAACATTTTCATAGGAAATACAGCATCAAGGTAAATAGATTGACCGATCAAGTGCCAAATATCGATTTTTTTGTCTTACAAAATTTTACTGCAACCTAAGTCTAAAAAACTTGTTTTCATATGTTTAGACCT
The DNA here is from genome assembly GCA_037379345.1 of Perna viridis. Classification (NCBI taxonomy): domain Eukaryota; kingdom Metazoa; phylum Mollusca; class Bivalvia; order Mytilida; family Mytilidae; genus Perna; species Perna viridis. The sequence goes on from CM074520.1 coordinate 6,554,907, forward strand.
TCAAAATTGTACTGCGCTCAATACATAAATGCACACCAAAATATGGTAAATCTTCAAGCGTTCTTTGCAGAAGTGGTCATATTTGTGTTATTCACGATAATTTATTGACTAACCTATTAATTATATAGATTTTCTTCATAGTTAATGAATTCTAAATTCTGTGATAGGTAGATTGATTTCAAAGTTGTTATTTTTAACTGGGAGACAAAATACTGCTATCTATATAAAAATTGGCTGTATCATGTGTTCGTGTTTGAAATAGTGGTGAATGTAGGTGCTTACTAGTACTTGAGGTTTTATTCCACTGAACTAAAAATACCTTATGGTTTTTGCTTGATTATCTAAGGCCTACTCAATACGTAGGTGCAAACTATGGTATTACAAATGATTACTGTGCCTACCTCCTGAGATGTCTGTATTTAGTTGTATTAAACATTTATAGTAGATTTTAACAACCTGTAATTTGTTGTTCACAGGTTTGCCATGCAGTTTACTTGTTGTTTGTTTGTATGTGTGGTTGTTGAGTTAATGACCAACTGTGTGAGGGTGTTCAATTTATTATCAATATTTTGTTTTGTGAAGACCTTTCCCATTATCTAAATATGTATTGGACAATTGACAGCTATTTACACCCCATAAGATTTCACCTCCTTGTTGCTGTTATTTGTCCTTACCTGTCTGAGTGTTGTATTCCAATTTTGCTGTTTGCTTTTCACATCATTCTTTAAAGTAATGCAAAGTCGTCTTTCTATGTGTAGTGCTGTTAGATACAGTTTTGCCCACTGAACAGGAGGAAGTGAAGAGCTGTTACCCCTTCTGGTCCCTTATAGCCTTCACATGAAAAGTATGAACCAATTTTAAATGACATTGTGATTCATCTTAAGAATTTAATTGGTAAGAATGTACAGTCCAATTTGTCAAAAATGTGCCCATAAGAAACGTGAATCTGTCAATTTCAAATTTTTTTTTAATCAGTGCAAATCTCAAACCTCAAATGCAAATTTTCATCAAATCCTTCCCAAATTTGAACCAATCACTTGAAATCTAAGTTTTGAGGATAAACTCCAGGTTTTGAAGGAGTATGAACTAAGCCAGACTAAGTTCAATTCTAACAGGTTAATATTCACTGTATTTGATGCATTTTGAATCATTTAATATCAAGGGTTTGAAGAATATAAGGCAATTTTTGTTAAAACAGCATTTTGTATAGACATGCTATTAGGCTTTTCTGTAGTTTAATTAGCCAGGCTCTCAGATTTGCTCTGGCTTTTGCAGTATTTGTTGGAGGATAAAACATGGCCACTGTTGCTATTTTTAGACCACAGGGGTGAAGTCAAAATTTTTTTCATATATCTCACAAACTATTAGATGTATTTAAAATTAAATATGACTTTCCTTTTAAGCTCGGGCAAAACTTATCTATTACGTAAGGAATAAGACTGACATAGTCTATGACTTTGGTCATATGATTGTCAAAGTTTTACTACGACTCTTGTCAAAAGACCTTTGAAACATGTCATGTAATAATTTAGTTTTTATCATACTAATACTTTGATTGCTAAGGCTCTTAGAACTTAATTCAATTTCAAACAAACTTGTGATTTTACTTCATTATATCTACTTGTATTCTAAAATGCTTCATTATCAACAGGATGTTAAATGTAGTGGGAATTGGATGTGGCCTGCAAAGTTACCAGGAGAGGGTGCAGCATTACTGGATGCCTGTTCTGCTATGTGTGAAGTGATGAAGAAACTTGGTATCGCTGTTGATGGTGGAAAGGATTCCCTCAGTATGGCAGCCCGTGTCAGTGATGAGACAGTTAAAGCTCCAGGTAGGTACAAAAGATATTGGCTACTTGAGGATTGTTTTCAGATATAAATGACTGTGGGTAGGTTGACCTGGAATAAACCAAGAAGAGGTTACAGTGTAAACTGGCCCAAAGTCTTTTATAATTAATCATAACTGCCAACTTATTGTTACACAATTTTGATCACTTGTGCAGCTGACAAGATTTATGAAGTCAAATTTGAACTAAAATTTGAACAAATTTCTTATGAATGAATGATCAATATATAAGTGATGCATCATGAACATGATCTTTTCTTTAAAACATATTTATTTGGTAACCTTTTGTCTCTTTAGAAATTATGAAGTTGTGCACAATGCATTTTAAAACAGTGGTAATGTCTGCACACAAAAAAATTTGAGAATTGAAACTTCCGAATTACAATTAAGTTTGGAGAAAATCACCACAAAAAAAGGACTTACAAACTTCTACATATTATATTACATGCACATATTGTCATAAAACACTGAAATAGGCCTTTTGATACTAACTAGTTTGGTGTTCATACTAGAGCGATGTCATATTGATGTTAATACTGGAGTAATGTCATTTTTGTGTTCATACTAGAGCGATGTCATTTTTGTGTTCATACTAGAGGGATGTCAGTTTGGTGTTCATACTAGAGCGATGTCATTTTGGTGTTCATACTAGAGCAATGTCATTTTTGTGTTCATACTAGAGCGATGTCATTTTTTGTGTTCATACTAGAGGGATGTCATTTTGGTGTTCATACTAGAGCGATGTCATTTTGGTGTTCATACTAGAGGGATGTCAGTTTGGTGTTCATACTAGAGCGATGTCATTTTGGTGTTCATACTAGAGCGATGTCATTTTTGTGTTCATACTAGAGCGATGTCATTTTGGTGTTCATACTAGAGGGATGTCATTTTGGTATTCATACTAGAGCGATGTCATTTTGGTGTTCATACTAGAGCGATGTCATTTTTGTGTTCATACTAGAGGGATGTCATTTTGGTGTTCATACTAGAGCGATGTCATTTTTGTGTTCATACTAGGGCGATGTCATTTTGGTGTTCATACTAGAGCGATGTCATTTTGGTGTTCATACTAGAGGGATGTCAGTTTGGTGTTCTTACTAGAGGGATGTCAGTTTGGTGTTCATACTAGAGCGATGTCATTTTGGTGTTCATACTAGAGCGATGTCATTTTGGTGTTCATACTAGAGGGATGTCAGTTTGGTGTTCATACTAGATGGATATCAGTTTGGTGTTTGAGGGATGTCATTCATATATTTATACATTAAAACCAAAACCATTTGCAAATTATGTTGCAAAATTGTCCCTTTAAACATCGACTCGCCTAAGAAAACATTGATTTTCAAAAGTTTGCAGGTATGATTTGTTGTTCTAACTAACAATTGAAATCAATTCTTATATTTTGATTAAAAATCAAAAAACAAAACAAAACCTAAATAAATGAAGAGAATTTTTTTGCTCTGAACACTAGAAATCAATTATTTTTACGTGGATTGATACTGTCAACATCATCAATTGATAATTAGCTCCATATGTAATTAAAATGTGTTCTTTAGTTTATTTGGATACCATTTAAGTAGTTCTGTAGTTGGGGTGTGCCTTAAATAGACAGAGTTACTCAATAAGCCAGAAATATTCTGCATTTCATTGAAATTAAGCTATTATGTTATAACTAATTTTCTTGGAGGATTGTAAGCAACTCATTTTTTACTGCCAATGGAAAAAGTAAAAAAGATTCTCTTATTGTACATCAAAAAGTCTTTAGGACCACAAATCTGCAACAATCCATGGATTATGTATATTGTGGCACAAAATTGAATATTGACCAATCAGAAACATTTGTTATTTTTATCATTTCCCTCTTCTTATTTACCGTTTATGATGTTTGGTACATGATTTGCGTAATACAATGTGCGGTATACAGAGTATGATACACATTATATAGTAGAAAGGTAAGTTAACATGATCTGAGTACCATATTCTTCTGTTTATTACATGCACCCCTTCTTGGCAAGGGAGATAAATGAAAAAAGTATGGGAAGCGAGGAAAAATCACCAGCAGAAGACCACATAAATATGAAAGGATTCCAGTAAATTCTCTGAAAAGTGTATCATTTCATCATTAATCTTTTAAATAAAAGTATTTTTCAATGTTTCCCTGCGTTTGCAAGCCCTTTATTGATTAAATACAGCGATGTATCCATCAGTCAGCTAAAATGTTTACATTTCCTGTTCGTATGCAAATCAGGTATTTCACTAAAATAATGGCTTCAAGTCCGACCATTTATAAAAAAGATATTTTAATTTGCCAAGCTTGTGTATTGATATTTGACATCTAAAAACATTTCATCAAGGGGATTAAAGAATTAGTGACAATTGGTTTCACCTTTTAAATTGATCTTTTGTTGTTTGATGATTAATTGACAGCGGGCCCCAGGACAGGTTGGCACTTCTGAAAATCATGTCTCCGGAAAAAAAAATCTAGAAACTCATTGTTTTGGTGTATACCGTGCACCTCCCTCCTGGAACAAAGAAAAAGTTGAAAATAAGTGCATGGTATACACAGAAGAATACAGTACTGTAAAAATAATCGCATAATACATGACTTCAAATTAAATTAGTTACCCAGATATATACCACTATACTATAAACTAAATATTTAGTCAGGTAGCTCAAACGATTTTTTTTTACTTACTAATAATTAGGACTACAATCTGAAGATTCCTTTGACGTTAATTTGTATGGGACTATAACAAGGCAAGGCGAGGTTCATTTGTATGAGACTAATAAAATGGCAACTATTATATGACATCAATGTAAACGTGGGAAATTTGGCCTTTGAAACAAAAAGTGTAAATTTAAGTTCGTAGGCGAAAGTGAAATATTCTTTGCCAGAAAGTGTTAAAACCATACCATGAGGTTGCATATACTGATGTGATTTTAGTTTTTAACATGGTTTAGCTCAGTGTGATTATTAACACATTCTGTTGTGAATTATCAGAAATTTATCAATGAAAATTTGTAACGGAAATAAATGTGTGGGAAAAGCATTATTTGTCAAATGGCCTCCTTGGTTTGCTGTTTAGATATATTTGGTCTAAAGGATCAGTTATTAATTAATTATCTGCCACATGTGGCACGATATATGATACCCTCTCTTTATCTGCCACATGTGGCACGATATATGATACCCTCTCTTTATCTGCCACATGTGGCAGGATATATGATACCCTCTCTTTTCGTTGACATATTGGTGAATATTGTCCCCAGCAGCAATTACACTGCATGAGTTTTCAAGTTCATTATTATACTTTATGAGGGATAGCATTCATCAATATAAATACAACAATGATTTAATATATAGTAACAAATATTTCAGACATCCTTTTTGCTTGTATAGATACAGAATATTTTTTACAACAAGGTATATTCTTTTATACCAATTGACAGCCCCTTTTTTCATTGAAAATTTTAGCGTACCCGCTAAAAGCCTTATTGACATATTTTTTTGTTGAAAAGATGTTTAAACCTTATTAAAAAAGAGAGCACTTTCAGATAATGACATGATTTTTATACAACCACAAAACATTTACTGCATATAATGGCTGTTCGTGTCATCCTCAGTAGATACTTGGTTTTCATGCTGTACCATGAATGTTAGTTATTTGATCTTTATAAAATTATATAACAAGGTTTCAAACCACAAAAGGAAGGTAGATATTGATTTTTGGGGATATGCCAACTACTGTTTTTAAATAAGAGATAGTGGCCAAAAACAAGCATTTCATAGAATGTAACTACATTTTGTATTTGAGCTTTAAGAATTAGGGATCACAAGGGGGCCAGAATCAAATTTTTATCTTTTTTCGAAAGTCTATTCACAAATATCAAAGCTGTATAAAGTTTGTATGGTGTGTCTATACTTGCCCCAACTGTTCAGGGTTTCCTCAGCAATTGTATCAAGCAGTGGCCCATTGATGGCCTTACTAGGGAAACAAATTATACATAGATCCCATAAAAATGCATGAGAAAAAGCAGTGCCTTTTGTTATGTGCCAAACATTGATTTTTTGTAGAGAACTGAATTCTTTGGCTGCTGTGGGACCTTGTAAGGCTCCTTTTTTGTGACTTTGTCCTTACGCAAAATAAGGACTATGCAAATCACTGGTTGAGCTTGGGGTAAAAAAGTTTTTTTTAAAGGCCTGGACTTGGGTCTGAAGAAAAACATTCAATTTACAGTTGTATTGATAAGTTATTGAGTAAACTTTTTTTCCCAGTTTGATGATTTTTGAGGGAGTTTTATTGAGATGTTTAAGCGATTTTCAGTATACAGCTGCTGGTATATGTTTAACTTACCTAATCACTGTAATTAATTTCTGTTTGTTAATTTTTAACCAGAAAATGCCTTATTTTGATAACTTTTTCACAGCTTAGGTGGAGGCATTTGTGTCATACTTACGTAAGACTTTTCTTGATGGATGGAAGGTCCCTTTCTTTTCTTTTCTTTTCACGACAAACTCATGGGGCATATTGATTTACCACTGTCTGTCTGGGTTACACATGATCATGGTTTGTTTGGCTATCTCCTCGTACAGTTTTTGAACTACATCTAAAATATTTTACGGGATATTTCTACACATGATGAAGGTATGCATGGCCTAAGGATTTTGATTTTTCGTGAAATATTATCGAAATTGGTGATGGTTACACTTGGTCATTTTACTCAGAAATAGGGCTAATATGGCTTGTATGGCTATCTCTTTCTGTAGTTTTTGAACTATATCTAAAATATTTTTTGCAGGATGTTTCTACACATAATGATGGTGTGCAAGGTCATTGGATCTTGCTTTTCATGAAATATTAAGGAACTAATTGATAGTTGGACCATGAGTATCACAAGTCTTGGAAGGATTTCTGAATCTGCAAACCATGTTTTCATACAAAAATAAACATGTTCTTATTTGGCAAATTCATCATTAGTATCTTACAGACACATTTGTTTTATTAAAAAAAATTACTACTAACAAATGAAGTGGGGGCTCCTGTGATAAACAGGGCTTCTAGTTTTTCTTTGGGTTTTTGTTTTTTTGTTTTTTTGCCTATAGTGTTTTCATTGTTTACTTGGGATGTCAGTGATATCAAAGCCTGAAGTCTTCTAAGTTGCTAATCATCAAATATTCTGTGCCACTGATTTTAGCTTGCTTTCAACATCCAAAATATCAAGAATGCGATATGCTCTAGAATCTTGTGACTTCCGCTAGAATGTTGGTTCCCTTTTTATGATTACTCTTTCGTAACTGTGATGACCCAAATGTTTTTCAATCAAAATATCTGGTTACCAGGAAGTGTGGGTAATGTTTTATTTTTTTGGTCGTTCTATCATCCAGCATCCTAGACCACTCCGCCAGCTGGGCAATATTAAAATATAGCTTTCGCTGGCCGGGTCATTTCTCCATATATGATTAATCTACGGCTGTAACTTAGTACACGATGGATGGTAGTAAGGGACAGTTGTCTAGGTGTTATTATGTAGGATAGAGGATCAAATTAACGATACATGTCACAACAAATCAATATTACACAACGTCTCAGAATGTGGTCACTCTATTTGCTACACTGCTTCATCTGGCTGAGTGGTCTAGGGCTGGACTTTGTGCAGGTGGTGTTGCCACAGATGTCACAGTGGTACAAAATCGAGTCCCGTGGAGGGAACGACCAAAAATTTGCTTTACACATGTATGATATCTAAGTACCAGACTTTATAAAAATCAGACAGGAGGTGATTCGTGCATGAATTTACTGAACTCAGTTTTATTTCTTGTTCAGAAACCGTTATAGATAGCATAACCAGTCTTAGTTTTTCAGTTGTGGGTTGCGCTTTCGAGATAAAATTTATATAGATTGTACATGAAATTATCACTTTGCAAGAGTTATTATTCTTGATTTGGTTGATTTTAGTGGGAAGTTAAAGTTTGCAACCCCTCCCCCCACCCCCCCCCCCCAAAAAAAAAAAAATTTCCAGTATCAAACATTTCACTTTTTTTTTGTCTTTCTATTTGTATATCATACTGTAAATAGGCAGATTTTTAAAGAATATTATAATGAGGATTTGCTGGGTTTAACAGTTTGTGTGAGTGTAGATTTTGCCCTCAGTCATCTTTACTATTGAAAAAAATTAACATTAGGAATTTTCGCAGATAATTTTTTACCTCCAATGTAGCAAAAATCTAAGGTACATAGAAAGGTGAAATATGTCATATGATATCAATTTGGATGATTCATATGTGAAACGACAATTCTCATTCTCAGATTTTCCCAGACCAAAATGTCACAAAACACTTTATCATGTGATCCTAGATTCCTCTTTTTAGGGTAAAAATTCTGAACCTAGCCTTGACTTGCTGACAAGTTGAACTAATTTCTGACAATGTATTACCAAAATTGCTATCTGTTGGTGTCACTTTCTTGTCAAGTTTCAAGCTCCTAGACATTCTTTGGAATTATTTAGCCCATAACATAGAACTCGCCTGCAAGTAGGTACACTTCTCAGGAGTTCAAAAGTCTGATGTAGGTAAATATAAGCTATCTTTTTGTACCGTAAGCATGTAATAATACAGTACACATGCAATAATACAATTATCTCACCCAGCCTGGTGGATATCTTAGTCGAATTTTTTAAAACTTTACTCCAAAAAAAACTATAGATCATGTTCAAAAGTGTCCAAAAAATTGACAAAATCCTATTAAGGGTTATTCCATAAAATTGTGTCCTTGGGCCAGAACACACATGATATTTAAGGGTACCACCAGCACATCAATATTAAAATGCGATACATTTGTCTTGTAAGAAAAAATTATTTTTACCCCCCCCCCCCACCCCCCACAACACATTGATAAATCAACTGCATTCTGCCCCCAAAGACATTTTTTTTCTGGACTACCCCTAATATCTAATGGGAAATTAAATGCCATCTTTCAAAATTTATTAACCACAATTTTTGATAAGTAGTATTATAGAGAATAGTAAAGTTCTGAAGAACGGCAAATTATACCTAGAGTAAAATTGTAATATGTCTGAGAAAATGGTTTTAGTCTCAAGATATTAAAGAATTTGAAGACACAACAAGAATAAAAGGTGAAAGGCACTTGTAACAAATCTAGAAACTTTTCGAACATAATGTTGTAACAAAAAAAAAACAACTCTCTCCTAATCACTTTTCTGAACAAATTCTCCTTCAGTACCTACATATTCTATTATTGAAAATTTATGAAGCCCATTTTTCTAAGTAAATAAAACTAGCTTAAATGTTAAATTATTTATTGCACTTTTCAGGGACCCTAGTGATATCTGTATATGCTGGTTGTCCTGATATAACAGCTACTGTGACTCCAGATCTAAAATGCCCACGAGGTCAAGGTAAGATGTAATGGCTACTGTAACCTCAGATCTAAAATGCCCACAAGGTCAAGGTAAGATGTAATGGCTACTGTGACCTCAGATCTAAAATGCCCACATTGTCAAGGGAAGATGTTACAGCTGTTGTGTCCCCAGATTTAAAATGTCCAGATCCACGAAATTTTTTAAAATTTTTCTTTAATCATGATTGTGAATGGGATTTCACTAGTGAACCGTCACTCTGTTTAGAATAGGATCTTCAGTTTAAATTGAAATTTAATTGTTAATGTTGTTTATTTACAGGATGTCTGTTACATGTAGACTTGGGTCAAGGTCAACATAGGCTAGGTGGATCTTCCTTAGCTCATTGTTATGGACAGATAGGGGACCAGTCACCAGATTTAGATCACCCAGAAACATTTGTTAGTGCTTTTGACGTTACACAGAAATTCATTAGAGGTAGATTTTTTAGAAAAAAAATATTTGATTACCCTGCAAACCAAGTTTAAAACTAACAAGAAAAAAAAATAAAAAGAAATTGCTGCAGTTATCTTTGTCATTGAAGTTACGTGTAGATTGTGTTACTGTGGTTTTATTTGATTTGTTAGGTATCAGTTTTCGTGGAAAAAGACATTTCGTTGGTTACTTGAACCCGTGGTATGTGGGTCAATATAATAAAAAAAAAAAAAATGATGATTTCTCTGCAGTTCTGAAAAAAGGCTTTTATAATAAACATTGATTAGTTATTTAATTAAACAATAATGGGTGACAGAATGTTGGCTGCTCGATATGGCTTTTTTCTTCATGATACATGTACAATTCTGTAATTTAGATATTTTAAATCTTTCTATCTGAGTTGATTTTCATCCACATAAATAAATTTTCTTTGAAATCTTAATTTCATGGTTCCTTTCTGCTCAGAAAAACCATGGAAATAATTACTCACCAATTGTTTTTATTATCACTTTATTTCTAGTGAGACCTCATTAAACCTTGCTTTTATGGAAGTGCTTTTATTGTGACTGTTGAATTTAAAAAAAAAATGTATCATTAGTAACTTTGGAAAAAATAGTTTTTATTGCTTAATATGATTTGTCACAATTTTGGATAAGTACAATGTATCTTATGAATTATCTTGAAAGGTAACCTTTCGTAATCTTCTTTTTTTCTCTTTTTTGTTGTTGCTAAACTTGAAGGCTGTCCTGTTAAAAAATTGTCTGTCTTAGACAGATAGCCAGGTAAATATTTCATACTCGGGAATCTGATGAATTACATGTCATTTAGATACAAATTAAAAAAAATATGTATCTAGTTGGAGCTGATAGATGTAAGAATGCAAAGTTTTAAATGCATTCATCATGTCTTTTCATCCTTAAAAGTTAAATAACTAATTTCAGGAGAGAAAAGAAAATATGACGAATTTTTTACATTAGATAATGCGAACATTTCTTGAAGGTGAAATGTAATTTGAAGGATGTGACTATTTTTTTAACGGAAAAAGGCTTTGTTTTTCAGACAGGAAGATTGCTGCTGGGCATGATATAAGTGATGGTGGACTGGTTACTTGTCTACTTGAAATGGCATTTGCAGGGAATTGTGGGATAGATATTGATATAACGTCTGATACTGGTATGAAAAGAACATCTTGTCTATGATAATTCATAGATGTTAACTGTCTAATATTCTAAAGTGGGAGATATCTCCCTCAAATTTTCTCAAAGCTGGAGATTTGCTGAGTTTTGCTGAGTTGTACAAGTGTTTTGACAAGAATTTAAGTAGTTATACCCTTCCCCCCCACAAACAAAGTTTTTTTTGGGGGGGGTATATAGGAAACACCCTGTCTGTCCACATTTCTTGTAAGCACAATTTTTCCTAAACCACCCAAGGGACTTCGATGAAATTTTATAGAAAGGTTGGGTATTATATGTAGATGTGCATGAAGGAATACAATTACTGTTGGATAATAAAAGGAGGTAATCCAACAATTTTTTTAAGTCCATTTGAAGTGACGTGTCTCTTAGTGGGCTTACTTACAGTTTTTCTAGTTTATTTCAGTTTTAAGCAGAAAATTCAAATGAGATGGGAGAAATTCCAATTTTGCTTTCATTGGTCCAGTAGGATTGTGGAAGCTGATGATAACATACAATAACTACATTAGAATCAAAACCTAGATTTCTAATAGAATTGAGAGTTTGAAAATGCATTGAAAAAAAAAAAAATTCTACCTTAAAACTTTTTTCCCTGTCATTGAACTATTCCATCGGTTTATAATACAACTGTAACAAGAGAGCCTGGTGTGGAATTAACAAAAAGTCGTAACTGTGCAATTGATCGTAAATGATGACGTCACAATACTATTTTAGGTTGTGACATCATTACTAACGATCAACTTTACTTTTATGATTTTTAGATCAACTTGCTGAAGACCATGTGAGCTATTGCCATCATTTGGTGTCCGTCATCGTTAACAATTTTTCAAAACTCTTCTCCTCTGAAACTACTTGACCAATTGGATTCAAACTTGGTATGAATGTTCCTTGGGGTATCCTGCATAGAACTGATGTGGGGATTTTTGATCCATCGAAAAACATGGCCACCGTTACTAAAAATAGAAGATAGCGGTCAGACGGTAGTTTTTTGCATATATCTCCAAAACGGTTAGGTTCAGCCAAATTCTGACATTGGTTAAAGTGCTCAGCATGATAAGATCTATCTGTGGTCAAATTTTCATTTTAATCTATGGTCGTTTCCATTACTTCACATGTTAAAAAAGTAATTTTCAAAGTCTCACTGTGAATTCCCAGGACAAATGACATCTTAAAGTTGCATACCGTTGCGAAGCTTGGAAAGCAAGGCTTCCAAAATCAGTATGCTAATGGTACGATGATGGTAGAAATTCTTCACAAAATTTACTTGAATAAATAATACTGAAAATCCACATTTTTACCTGTTCTGCTAACTGACAGCATGGAGGCAAATTACTCACACATGTAAACAATATTCACACTTTTGTAGTTAATTACATATATGATTTTAAAGTACACATTCTTAGCTTTATTTTGATTACTTTTAATCATAATACACACAAATAATGCACTTACAATGCATATGTCTAGGTTCAGTGTGTTTTTTGTACTACATAGAGGGGTGGCCATTTGACCCGGAAGTGGTTAGTGAGACCTATAAAGCCATGTTGGAGTTATTGCCCTTTTTCAACATTTTTTGCTATTTTTTGTTATTTCTTTCAAAAATCTTCTCCTCTGACACTACTTGACCAATTGGAACCAAACTTGGATTGAATGTTCCTTGGGGTATCATGCATAGAACAGATGTGGGGATTTTTGATCTGTCGAAAAGCTGGGCCGCCGTTACTAAAAATAGAACATAGGGGTCAGACAATAGTTTTTTGCATATATCTCCAGAACGGTTAGGTTTAGCCCATTCTGAAAGGGGTAAAAGTGTTCAGCATGATGAGATCTATCTGCGGTCAAATTTTCATTTTAAATCTTTGAAGCCATGTTGGAGTTATTGCCCTTTTTCAGTTTTTTGCTATTTTTAATGTTATTTCTTTCAAAAATCTTTTCCTGTGACACTATTTTACCAATTGAAACAAAACTTGGTATAAGTGTTCCTTGGGGTATCCTGCATAGAATTGAAGTGGGTTTTTTTGATCTGTTGAAAAACATGGCCACTGTTACTAGAAATAGAACATAGGCATCAGACAGTAGTTTTTCAGATATATCTCCAGAACCGTTAGGTTTAGCCAAATTCTTTCAATAGCTGAAATGATCCTTATTTTTAGGACTTTCTTATAAGAGTTTTGCCCTTGACAGGGGAAAATGATAGGTTTTTTTTTTTACAGTTTTCAGCCAATGTCTTGAAAACTACGTTAGATTTAGACTTTCATTTACTGAAATGATCCTTATGATAAGTCCTATCAAAGTCAAAATTGTCAACTTCTTGTTTAATTTATTAACCTTGAAAGGCAAAATCTACTACCTGGTACAATGCAGGTAGGTTGTCCTGCCACACTTCCTTCGACTCTGTGATTCCATTATTGACTGTTTAACACTAGCTCAAACAGCTATCTAGGCCATCATCACCACCAAGGATCAATCCCTAGACCAGTTGGTAGTGGCCAGCTAATGAATCAATCCTTTATCCATGTCAATTAATTGGCTACTTAAATTCAATACCTGCTAGAATCCAAACAGGCCATCATGCCACAAAAAATTAAAAGCATTAAAGCTTTTTATACTGTGAAAATGGGGTTATATAGTGATAGGGGTGTCTGTCCTTCCATCTTTACTTCCTTCATTTAGGCAGAGGGGTAGCCATTTACTTTTCCTACACCACTGAATGGAATTCAGTGAAACTCTCACTCAGAATTGTCATTACATATTCTCATTGGGCACCTCCTTATTTTTCATTTTGATTCAAATCAATTTGGAGGTTAAAAGGTGCATGATATCAAATGGAAGAATGGGGGGTATCAATTTAGTGACCATTGCTCACAGTTTTTCTAGTTTGTTTATTTTTTTGAGGGGGGTTAAAGTAATAAACCCTTTCTTCTGTCTGTCTGTCTCTGTTTCATGTTCCTTGTCAACCCAACCCTACCTAAACCATTCAATGGATTTTGCATGAATCAAGATACCAGATTAATTCAAAGGGGAATAATTCAACCTCATTGTATACCAACAAGGATATCACTTAGCACTTAGTAAGGTCACAGAGTTTTAGTTTTCCTTGCTACCTTAATAAAGCACCTTACAGAAGTTTGAAAATCAGAAACTTCAGTCTTTTTTGGAGTCAGAATGTTATATCAGAGTTGGCAGGGTTTCCACGATACTGATAAAAGAGGAAAACCCTAAGAATTTTATTAGAGGTGTTCAAGGCCCAGAAAAGGCCTGGAAAATGTGTTAAATTGTAAATTGTGAATGCTTCTTGAAATGGGAGCAAAAAAAGTATTGATTACTTCCCCTTGCGTCTTAACCATTTGTCCCTCCACTTTCCTACCTGAAAAATGCCTTTTTTCTCACCACGGTCTATTTATGGGGCAATTTTAGTTGGATGAACCACAATGACCTTGCTCACGTCTTTATTTGCAAATTGAAGGCAATGTTTGATAATTATCACGATGGCCAAATTAAAAAAAAAACAAACAAAACAAAAGTAATATTTTGTTATGAAGAGGCTGATATAATCTGCCTTGGTAGGACTATTGCATACAACTAACAAACAGTACCTCTGAACAGTTTAATGATTGGAACTTTCAAAGCAAATCATACTGTGGTGATTTCGTGGATGTGTCTCCAACTTACTGGAAATTGTGTGGCAGAGTTTGCCATTCTTATGGAGAGATTATACCACTGAGATGTACCTGTGAAAAGAGTAGACTTTTGAAAAAAAAAGCCTCTTGCTATGGTTCTGAATTAGACCTAAGGCAGCAAATCTGGCTCTTTTTCCTTTGGCTTATGGGTATCTGTTTGGTTTTATTATGCACAGTATACATGTACATTTAGATTTAAAAAATTATAAAGTATATGAACACAGTGTCTTGTCTTATTAGCCAATATTTAATATTGCATTCTGCCTAAGCCAGCACTCCACAGTTTAATTTAGTTTTGCACTTTTAGCTAGGGATGAAAAATGGCATTAATGGAAACTGGTGGTTGCTATAGTGATAAAAAATGAAGGTTCTATTGTTTATAAAACATTTTCCGAAAAAGGGGACTTTTAAAAGTATTTTGCAGTGTTTCATATATTTTCAATGTTGAAGGGGCTTTTTTTCAATGACAATTTGACTTCATTGTGAAAGTGAAAGTAAGTCAGTTTTTTACCATGCTTAATTTGATAAGTGGATTACAAAGTGAAATAGCTAAAAATCTAACTGGCGATGCCCATATGAGGAAGGGGTTTTCCAATGAAAAAGTTTTGACAGTTTCTGAGCATGAAATAAAAATTTTAAGATACATTGAGGGAAATTTGACATTTTTAAACCTTTTTGTTGTGGGTAATTTTTTTCCAGAAAAAGTTTAGTGCATTTTGAATTTTTTGGCTTGAGCTATTTCTAGATATATAGATTTACAAATACTTAACAATTTTTTAAAGTGATAAATGTTACAAAGCATCAGATTACAAGACCAAAATTAGGCAGTTTTTCAGTACTGTGGAGTGCTGGCTTAGCCAGAATTTGAAGGAACTCATTCCCAGTGAAACTAACCTTTGCCCTGATAAGGCCGAAGTTTTGCTTGGCGCTAGTTAACAGGTTACCATTCTTGGCCATCAGGATTCTATCACTCAACATTAGGGAACGGTGATGCATAGCCACCCAACCCTCCCTTTACAATTTTATAAAGAATATAGAAAAGAAAATGCAAATGGAAAGACGCTTACCTTTGAAAATTATTACGTTGTTCAGAGTCAAAAGTTTGTGATCATCCAAGAAGCAGCAACATATTAATTAGCATCAAGAAATGAGAGTATGGTTTTTGAAGTATGAATTTCGAAGAACTGTAGTGGTCTATATGGAAATCTTTTGAAATCTATAGATTTTCAATATTGTAGGTAAATGGTCTTAGTCACATTGCAGTCAGAAAATTTCTTTATAGTGGTCATCTGAGGGCTAATAAAGAAATGAAAGCTGAGCATCATGTATAGAAAGCTCTTAACAGTTATGTCAATACAAGTCAAATCCTTAATTTTTCAGTGGAACTGACATAGTAATTACATGATAAACATTTTGAACAGAACAACAACAAACCAATGACCAGTGTTCTACAGATGATTTGTCTGTTCAGATTAAGTGGGCTTAAAGTTTCATAAAAAACATCCTGGAAGTATGCTGGAAAGTCATGAATTTTATGACCCGAATACAGCATGATTGAGACATAAATCTACAAATGTGGGTAGCATCTAACTATATTTATCTTGAGAGTGTTGAATACCTCCAGATTTACACCACTGACACCAGTAAATCCTAGTTTTGACCAATTGTCTTGCTGACACAATTTATCATGTCCTTACTTGTATTTTTGTATTATAGATGGTGCCTCATTCCTTGAATTATTGTTTGCTGAAGAATTGGGATTAGTCTTGGAAGTCTCAAAGAATAATGTACAGGAAGTTCTAGATGCTTACTCTGCAGTGAATGTACCTTGCTCTCTGATTGGCCATTCTGCTAAAGGAACAAAAGATGTTAGTATAAGGTCTCATCACTAAAAACATGACTAGCTTCTTACTGTTCTCTCAAAACACACCACCCTAATTTTAACTTCTTCACCGCGATGGAATGTCAAATACACAATAACGAGAGTGCCAACCTGTCCTGTGCATTGTCATTTACTTATCAAGTAACAAAAGATAAATTTCAAAGTTTATTTTTATTACCGTTAAAGACATAGTTTAGCGAAGCCCCTGATTTGCATACAAGCAGAAAATGTAAATATTGAGCTGATATGTTTAATGGATCTAATACATCTCGGGATTTTAATCAGTAATTGCTTGCAAATGCAGGGAAACATAAAAATAGTTTTATTTAATATATGAATGATGAAAGGATGTGCATTTCACAGAATTTACCAGAATCCTTTCACCTCAATGTGGTCTTATGCTGATGATTTTTCCTCGCTTCCCAATGTGTGTTTTACACAGAAACAGACTTTTTTCATTTATCTCCCTTGCCAAGAAAACGATGCACAGTTTACCCAATTGTGCGGAATACATGGAAGAATACAGTTATTAAGAATAGAACATAGGGTTCAGAAAGCAGTTTTTCACATATATCTCCAAAACCATTTGGTTTATCCAAATTCTTTCAGTAGATAAAATGATCTATATTATTAGGACTACAAAAGTCTTCAGACTCCTTGTTAGACTTACTGTGCTTTAAAGGGGAAAAATGACTTCTTTTTATAGTTTTCAGTCAATATCTTGAAAACTATGATAGATTAAAAGAGCTTTTCGGTTGTTGAAAAGATCTTGAGATAAGTCCTACCAAAGACTTCTTGAGTCAAAATTGTTGGACAACTTCTTGTTTAATTTATTGCCCTTGAAAGGCAAAATTCAACAAGGTGAGCGATTCAGGCTCCTGGGAGCCTCTTGTTAAGGGTCAGGAAGTTTGAAAAAGAGAATGAGTTCAGTGCATCATTTAATTACTGACCAAATAAGTTGTTATTTTGATTTGAAGTGACATATTGACCTATTGACCTATTTTTCAGGTAATGATAATGGTGAATAAAAAGGAAGTTCTGAAGGAGAAAATGACTGTTCTGAGAGACATCTGGGAGGAAACTAGTTTCCAACTGGAGAGATACCAGACAGATGAGTGCTGTGTGCAGCAGGAACAGGATGGATTGAAAGAGAGGCACGAACCTCCTTATCACGTTCCATTTGAATCTGAAATCATCAGCTTTGTCCCAAGAGGTAGACCAGAAAGTATGTTATCATAATTAACACACAGGTTTGTTTTTCACTCAGTTCTGGTAAAACTTCTCTCTCAAATTTGGAATGGAGGTCATCAAGATCATTTTTGTTCTAAAACCCCTAAGTCCAAATATATTGATATGATACATGGGTTACATTGCCTTAGTATTACAATGGTACAAGTCATAAGGAGTACCAGTAAGGGACTATTTCTTTTTTTTTTTGGGGGGGGGGGGGAGGGGGGAGGAATTACACCAAGTCTTAACTTATTGTATGTTTATACTAGAAGTCCATAATACATGATTTCTGAGATTGTCCAGAATTACTGTATCCAGACCAAAATTAATTTACATATCGTGACTTCTGAGGGCATGAAAATGGGATGCCTCAGATAATGCCTTAATATTTTGTCAATGTAAAAAAATGTTATAAAAGTGGCATCTTCAAAACAAATAAAAAAATATGTTGACAGCCCTTCCAAGTTTTGGTGTGCTGTGCCATATTGCACTGCAGACACTAGGAAGAAGATTAAGGTAGAATTAAGGTACCATTCTTTTGGTGTAACTATGCCTAAACAAAACATTACAAAAAAATGTCCTTAGTAAACTCCATCACAAAGAGAAATCACATATTGGAATACTGTTATACATTTGGCTTATTGGAACCTGCATCAGTGTAAAAATATTGAATAGATTCCAGTTTACATATGATCCAAGTTCTTAATGAGACAACCCTTGAACTCTTTGGAATCAGCTTTTTGACCATTATTGGTAAGAAGCCATTGAATTGATCAGTAACAAGAGAATCAGTACCTAGAGAGAAGTTTTTTGTCACTACTCTGTTTTGTACACCTGGTAATAGTATTTCTTGCATGAACCCACATTTTAAATACTGACAATTCTGAAATTAAGTATTACTCAGTCTTCACAAAGTCTGTTGGTCTGCAGATTAAGCCAACAATATTGGGATTGGACCTGAAGAAACTAGTTTTCTGGTGGTCCTGAAGTCAGGTTTTATTCTTGAGCTTAAAGGGAAAGACCACCTTTGCATTAAGTTTGGCTCTTATGATAAATCATACCCATGTAAACAAAAATAAATAACCTTTAATGCAAAATGCACTTTTATATAATGCTCAAGGCTATGCAAAGTTCTAAATCCTTGAAATAAATGTGGATAGCCATCTTGCAGAACTCTCCTATCTGAAGGAAGATCATAGCCAGATTTTATTGATTTTTACCAATAGCTTCCAATTGGCTCGTGACATCACTAAGTCAGTTTAGTACTGATACAAGTACTGCAGATAATGTGTAAGCAAAGAATATTCCCTAAATTTTTCTACGATCATGTTTATTTAATCACCAAAACACGATGACTTGTGAAGCTTACGATTGCACGAATGATAAAAGAGAAATGTTTTAAAAGTTTTTTTTACCAGCAACACAAACATTCTTCGGAAGTAGCCATACGATTTTCCTTACAAATACTAGTCATCTGACTGCAAGTCCCCTTGTTCGTCGATGATGTCTGACATTTGCTTATACGTGTTGTGCCTCAATCTCTTCTTCTGTTTATTTTGGGTTGAAATTATAGGGGAAAATTCCCAAATTTGGAATTTCTTCGGACATGGTAATCAATTACCTTTTTACTTTCACTTTACAAACCGACTTTGTGGTATCACAATTCAACCGGTCATGGTGGCACCCATAGGCGCGGGAAATTCAAATTTCCTAGTTAATTGATTAATTGATTTATTAATTAAGAAAAGGAAATTAATTTGTTTCAATTTAATTTTTATGAATATTTAACAGATTACTTTCGATATTTATGACGTTCACTACAACAAGGTCTTTCTCTTTAATCTGGACAGAATTTTTGGTCCAGTAATGGCTGCTCCAGTCCAGAATTTCTTGAATATTTGGTGGTCCAAATATCCACCATTCTTTGAAAGGACTTTGTGAAGACTGTATTACTAACAGGCAAAATAAGATTAAGATTTTACTTCAGTGTAAATGCATGTATTTCTAATTGTAAATATTAATATTGATAGATCAACTGCAGTGTTGATTTTATAAACAAAAAATGATTTTTAAATTTACAGTAACAAATTGTGTATTTTTATTTCCCCACCTTTGATTGAGTTTTTAGTTAAACCACTGTCTGTTCTTCTGTTATGACAGATAAATAATCATCATGAAGCAGTCAGCTGATCAAGGCTATCAGTGATGATTGACAATGGATTCACCATTTTATTGACAGCCAATCATTTTTAAGCTCACCTGACTGTTGGCCATGTGAGCTATTCCCATCACTTGGCATCCATAGTCGTTTCGTCATTAACAATTTTTCAGACATTCTCCTCTGTAACTACTGAATGGATTTGGATGAAACTTCGCTTGATTGTTCCTTAGGATATCATTTTTTACTTGTACAACTTGGAAAATCTTCTTCCCTAAAACCTGTTGAGACAAAATTTAATGAAAGTTGGCATAATTGTTTTAGGGTATCCTGCAGGAACGGATAATTTAAGAATTTTTCATTGGACAAAAAACGTGGCCGTCAGTACTAAAAGTAGAACATAGGGGGTCAAAATGCTTTTTTTGCAAATTTTTTCCTCAACTACAGAAGAATAATGAAAATGAAAGCTACTTGTAAGATAAACATGATATTCTGAGTTGACTGGAAATATTTAAATTATTGTTTAGGCGGCCATTTTGTGTCCATTTTCACCAGTTGCACAGAATCCCACAATTTTTTGTGTCTTAAGGAAACATTGTGTTCTAAGTTGAATGGTGATGATGAAAGTTTGCTCTGGGTGCTAATTTTCTTTACTAGCTTCGATTTCAATGATACTTGGTTTATATTATCATGGTCTCCTGAGTTGAGTGGTGATGATAAAATGTTGTATAGCCTTGGTTTAACTTCATTTTTTGTTCTTTTTCTGCAAATTTATACTGGGCTAGTGCCTCCTCAGACTAAGTGGAATAACAGGGCATAGGGGGACCCATGCCCAAACTTTTTCCAGAGGTTCTTAAAACACTTTGATGGCATTTCCAACATTTTACAGTGCCTTGGGTACTCCGATGAACTTGCAGCTTTTATCTATATATGCTCTTTTTCAGCATTTTTTGTCAGACATTGTAACAAAGCATGATAAATTTACTTACTTAGTTAATAAGCCATGGTTTGACAGGTGAGCAATTCAGGCTCTTCAAGAGCCTCTTGTTTAATGATATCTACTACACAATTAATTGACAAACACTGTAAATTTAACAGGTACAAATTGTGTAGAACCACATGTATAAACAATTATAAAATTACATGTTTGTTTATTCAAAAAGTCATTGACCTCCCTTAAAATTTTCAATCGCTTCTTACATTTTCTGCATTTTCAACGGTACAGTATATTTGTCATAAGTTGTGTTTGTAATAGTTTTTGAAAATACTATTCTTATTAATTAGTGATGATTTTGAAAATAAGGTAGCTATGTAAAATTTTCAGAAACATTGTACCTCATGATATGCAGAAATGTAAGTAAACACTTACCCATGTTTATTCTAATCATTGGTAAGATTTGGTATGGATGGCCAATTCATGGTAAGATTTGGTATGAATGGCCAATTCATGGTAAGATTTGGTACGGACGGCCAATTCATGGTAAGATTTGGTATGGATGGCCAATTCATGGTAAGATTTGGTATGGATCGCCAATTCATTAGTTAGGATGTTATCCTCTTCACTTCTATCTTAGCTTTACTTCTTTTGTCTTAGAAATGATTACATATAAAATATTTGGGAAGGTATTCACAATAAAGTTCTATAAGTAATATATAAATATGTTTATGTTTTTCAAATTTTTTTCTCGAGTATTTTAATTTCAGAATTTTAATTAGATTTGGAGGAAACCCCCACTAAAGGTGAATTACTGAATTTTTATGGATTAATATTTTATCCAAAAACACTATAAAATACCTCTATATTTTCTGAGTAACTTGTTCTTTTATGGAAGCTAATACATCCTATAATTATTGTCCAAATATGTATGTACCGGTAGTTCATATAAGATTTTAAACAAAATAGGATAAAATTGGTTGGTATTCTTGAAATTCCCTTATAAATACATGAGATATTCTTGTCCTATTAAAAGTCCTTATTTTTACCAGGTGCCACTTGAACTTGAAGGCCTGGAAAAAAATTAGTTTTCTATTAAATAGTGATTCACTGCATAACATTTGTCTCGATTGTGATATTGAGTCATCTGTTATCAGAACCAAAATATTTACACAATCACAGCACTATCAATTAGAAATATACAATCTATTTAAGATTTTGTAGGAATGTATTGTAATACATGTATTATAATCCTTGTATCTTGGTTCTACACTTTTTATAAAGAAAGCTGAGAACACTTGATATGTTCTATTGCTTTTTTGATATTAAGGAGGACAAAATGGGTCAGGTCATTTCTATGAACTTTATGACTTAGATAATCTTTTGTGTTGTATTCTACAGTTGTGTTTAGATTTTTTAATTTGGTTTATGTTTGATAAAATTGTAAATTTCTTGAAAAAAATTGGGTTGGTCGAATATTGTGATGGTATATAGTAGTCTGATAGGATAACCCATCACTCCGGACCTAACCACTCTTTAATGGTGTCACTGTTATTTAAATGTTTGTAAAAATGTTCACAGGGTTGGGTAGGTATCTAAGTGTCAAACAATAGCAAATAAATATTTTCCATATTAGTGGAGTACAGAATGATATCTAAATAGAAATATTATAATTTATTCTAGTAGTTTGTTATGTATTATTTCTGTCTTATGGCAAGAAATTGATTCATTAAGACAATTTGAAATACTGTCAAAGGAAGGTAACTACATTCAGTGTTTCTCTTGTTTAAACCAAAGTTAATGTCTGTCTATTTTTATCTATGAACTAAATATAGCTTTTGGTTTTCCAGTACAGTATTATATGATTATAACATAACCAAAAATAGATTTAAAAAGGATAATATGTCCATTGTCCAAATTTATCTTAGTTTGATTACTATGTGAAAAACTGCATATCAAATTCAGTAAATTTTATCTTGGTATGAATAAAGAACACTTCTAAATTTGCTGTACTTTCAGAACTGGGTTGCTTCCCAATTTATTTTGATATCATTAAAGCCATGATTAGATTTTGGTACAAACTTTAGAACGTAGGTGATACATTTCCACTTATATAGAGTCCCAAAAAAAATTATGAATTGAATACTCCATCTTGGTACGGAACAGTCCTATATTTACACAAGAATAAAGTTGGTTTTAAAGAATTAACACAAGTTTAAACTTCTATACAAAAAAAAAAGAAAAAAGAAAAAAAAAAAGAATTAGAAAACCAAGAAGGGAAACTTTGAAGTCATAATAAATTTAGAATGGTCTTTGGACTTTTTTTAGCAACAGAGGAATTTCTCAGATTGCATATTTTATTGCACAAATTATAAATTGAAAGTGGTCGGTATCAGGGTGTTCCTGAACAAAATAAGACTGTGCCTCAGGTGTACATCCTCTGAAGTTGATAATGTAGAACATTTTCTATTCTCATTAATGACTGCTTCTCCGTAAAGGATATCCATACAAGACATAATTAGTAACACATGTTCATACTTGAATAAATTAAACCAGGATCAAAAATTATTCTGGCTTTCGAACAATGGAAATGTTGAAATTCTAGCCTCTATTGCTAATTTGATCTTGAAGAGTAAATATTAAAAGTTTTGTTGTCATTGTCTGACTATTTTACATGTGGTATGAGGTGGCATAATAATTTAAAAAAAAAAAAAATAGGTGTTTATTATGCCCTGTGGTATGAGGGTTTCCTTGTCATTCTATATATACATATTTATGCAAAACATATAAGAATAAATACTTGTGATAATATGGAAGAAACATTGAAATCTTCCCTTGATACCACTTATACTTTAGAAACATTATATATATAATAGTTGTATTCTGAGTTTGAGGCAAATGAAGGGATTAAGTCCTTACTATGATGTAGTCCTTGTTTGCTAGCAAATCTATTCTTGTCATTTTAAGTGACTTGTATTTCATGTTTATTTTTGATGAATCATGATAATTTGTACTGGCAACCATGCCTGGTATGAAACCCTTTAATTTGCTTGTTCTTCAATGATATTTATGAAACGTGCACTCATGTTAATAAAAACAGAGAGGTTGAGGCGTTCATTATATTTTTAACTATAGTATTTCAAATTACTAGAATTAAATATAAGCAGTTATTAGTGTACAAAATACAAATGCTTTATAATTAATTGAATGAAGATAATCGATAAGGTCTACAAAATCTCCATTGTGTCAAAGTTCTGGAATAACACCTAATCAGAATATTTGCCCTTGAAAATTGAGACATGTTTATTTTTTTTTATATAGCCAATATCTTGAAAACCATAATCTATAGAGAAAAACTGACTGTCTTTAGTTTATTTTCTTAGTTCATCTTTAAGAATATGTACTCTGAATAAACACTGTTTTTTATATATATATATAAATTAAAAAAAAGGTTAGATAGGACAAGTTCTTCATCATTTTAATTCTAGAAGGTAACTATCGATAATATGACAACTTACCATGAAGTAATTAAACATTAATTTGTGCAATATAAAACTCAATATTATTCTGTAACAAAAGTAGCATGTCTACATGGTGTTTTTACAGTGAAGAGATACTGTTTGATATCTTAAATGTTCTTTTTCCTCCATTTCTTGAAGGTATTCCTCCAATAAAGGTGGCTGTTTTACGTGAGGAAGGGAGTAACAGTGATAGAGAGATGGCAGCTGTACTTCATATGGCTGGGTTTGAGGTCTGGGATGTTAACATGCAGGATTTGTGCTCAAGGAAGATAACTCTCGATTCATTCCATGGCGTTGTTTTTGTAGGAGGCTTCAGTTATGCTGATGTTTGTGGGTCAGCTAAAGGTAATTACTTAACTGCTAAAAGTGTTTTGTTTTGTTAGGTGCAGTGTTAATGAATAATTGGTAAAAAAAAGGGGGGGTAAAATTTCTTAAAATTGCAAATTTCATGCTCAAAATGTGCATTTTAATCTCCAATTTTTGTGGAACAAACATAATGAACCTGCCCATGTGAATCCACTACTGGTTACAGACAGTAAATAACAAACTATGTACTTGTCTTGGTTTAAAAGTTATGCTGTCATGGTTATGATTTCTTTTTGTTTATGTTAGGATGGGCTGCTACAATTTTGTACAACCAGAGTATCAGGGAGCAATTCTTAAAATTTAGAGAGAGGACTGACACCTTTAGTTTGGGTGTGTGTAATGGATGTCAGTTGATGGGGCTATTGGGATGGATAGCCCAAGATGAAGATCAAAAAGGTAGATACATTGTATGTATATACGGTCCATTAAAGTCAATAATGTTCCCTTTTATCCACACTAACTTTGTGTAATAGAAAGAGAGATGAGTACTTTAAGAATTTTTGATTTACCCACCCTCCTTCTCCTTCATCACCTGTAGATTGTATATAGCCCCGTGCAGATCCGGGTGTCAAAAGAATAGAGCTGCAGCAGCACTAAGCTTGTCGTAAAAGGTGACTAAATAGTGCTACGAACCCTAGCCGGGGGCTAGGGCACTCTGCCCACAGAGCAACTGGGTTGTGTGCCCCAGGTGGAGGAATGGGGTACCCCTGGTGTGTTACATGCTGGGGTTGTCAGGCTATAATACGGAAAACCTGACCGCAAACCATAGTGGTACACCGTGTTGGGAAAGATGCCACATTCCTCGCACGTTAAAGAACCCTACTGTGGTATTCTCCCGGAGTAGGAACCATAGGGCTCCGCCACAGGAGGCTAAATTGCCCGACCCTACCCACCTTTCCCTATTTCCAGTGGCAATCAAAATTTGTCGACCCCATTGTCCTTGTGTCCCATCCCTTTTTCATTTCATCATCATTTCATGTTCATTTTATCATCAATTTCATGTTCGTGGTCTGAATATAGCTGAAATATTGCTGCTCGGACGTTAAGCCCCAACAACAAACAAACGTGTTGTATATATATTGTATGTATTGTCTGTGATGGGAATTTTGTTACCCTCTTTCTAGGCCAAGCTTATATTATGTTGTTATATGTATAAATTTATCTAAATATTTTCTTTTTTGGATTTTATTTATGTTTCTATAATTTTTTTTATGACTTCTGTACAAAAATTTTGAAATTTCTATAAGTGTAGGTCTGCTTTATTTGAAGGGGGTTGGCATGAAATTAGGGTCTAGATTATTTAAGTGTATATATTTTCACATTGAGAAATAAAACAGAGGAATATATAATCAGATTTGTCAGTTGACAGACTGACTGGGAATCAACATGGATTAATCTTAAGTTGTAATTTGGACTCTCAGTCTAGTTGATAAAAAATACAATGATCAGTATCTCAATCGGATTTCTATAAACATATCATTTCATATCTATGGTTGTATTCTGCTTCATTTATTTTTAGGATATTTTCATCATTTAAAATCATTTTAAATGTGTATGTTTGTAAATAATTTGTGTTTGATTTTAAAAAGTAAGGGTGACAGGTCATATGTTGTGATGGTGTATATTGTATAGGATAAACCATCACTTTGGACCTTGCCAACTGTATGTGTAATTCTGATGTATTTAAAGTATCAAGTACTGTGAAATATTTCTGGGTGGTAAAAAATATTTGCATAACAAAAGGAGAAGATGATGCAAAGAGACCAAGCTTCAAGTTCTAAAGAACACAATACGAACACATTCTTTTTTATCTTACCAAAATTTAGGACATGGGTCATTTGGTTCATAGTTGAAAGAACAAATATCTATGTCAACTTATTCTTTTGAAGTTTACAAAGATCAAGAATAGAAAATAGCTGATGATTACTGGGTTTATCATATACTGTGAAAGTACTATTGTTCATGGGATACCAATTTTCGTGGTTTTCATGCGTCTGGTAAACCATGAAATTTGGTTCACAATGAAGTGGAAATTTCAAATTTGTTGGTGTAATAGAGTTTCAAATCAGTGAATTCAGGAACCCACGAAATTGTATTTTTCCCTGAACCACGAAAATTGGTTCCCACTAATAAAAGTATCTTCACAGTAGTCCTGCCATTTATACATACTCCAGGGGTTCAAATTATTTATTGGAGATCCAGGGTCCAGGACCCTCAATTTCTGACTTAGGGCTTTTCAAATTTTTATTTCCTTGGTCCTGGACGTTTAACCCTTTTCATTAGATGACACTTTATTGAGGACTTTTGTTTTTCCTTAATTAGACCATTTTGAATTTGGAAAGGTCAAGGACCTACCTCTCTTGAAGGTGAATTTGAACCCCTGATACTTATGATTAACCTGTCTTCAATCAAATGTTAACTTCTTGACATAATGATAAATTTATTAGATAGTATAGAAATGTTACACCTTTCAAAATTTTGTCCATAATTTGGTGGAAATTATCCTTGTGGTTAGAATTGCAGGGTCATATGCCATTTATCAAATTTTTGCCAGATTTCACGTAGTGAAAATTGGGTTATAGTCTGGTGAATATTGGGCTGGCAGGCAGGGAAATTATTTTCGTAACACTTTCCTTGGCAACTGCCAACCTCTTGATATTTGGTATCCAGTATCACGTATGGGTCCCATATTGTGGGATCTGATTTCAGACTTGGCAGACAAAAAAAATTTGGCCATTTTTGTCATTGACCATTTTTTTAAAATAAATATTTAAGAATAGCACAATGAAATTCTGCATTAACACATTTGAAAATGTTATGCAGCTTCAAAAACTGATAAGATTGAGAGTAATGTTTGTAGCTGAATGTCCTAAATTTTTGAGGACTAGGTAATGAAAATACATTTTATGCCTATTTCTCTTCTCAGAGAACATGGATAGTGGAGTAGGACAAGGCGTATTTTTAGACCATAATGATTCCGGGAGATTTGAGTGTAGGTTTGTAACAGTTAAAGTTCAGGCCAGTCCATCTGTAATGTTACGTGGTATGGAAGATACTGTGTTTGGTGTTTGGAGTGCACATGGAGAGGGTAGGTATACCATTAGTCTTAAAGATTGTATAGTTAAACAATGTGTAAGTGGGATGCTCCTACTTAGTGGTCTTCTAGTGACTTCAGGTGTGAAACATTGTATGTTTGGTCCTTAATGGAAACATAAGTATAGAATTAGGATTTCCATCTGCCTGTATGAAATAAGTTTCCCAAGCATAAAACCAGCTGGCCTGTAGAGATTATTCTAGGAAACTCACTTTTTTTTTTTAGAAAATGTTGTCATTGTATAACAATGACATCATGGGAAGTCGACAAATAAATATCTACTTGGTATGGATAGTTTTTATATGACCCCAAAACCTTTGTGCAGACGTATAATGGATTCACCCTGTTATTGGTGTCCATTAACTTTTGTAAATAGCTTTGATATTAAGGAGATCTACGAATGCAACTTGTCCAGCCTCCCAGCTTTAGGGCGTGATATTAAAACCTTGTTTGTGCACTTCTAAAACCCCTCAATGGATTTTGTTTAAATTTTAATGAAAGGTTGTGCATCCAGTGTTAGTGTATGAAGAAAAAATATTATATTGTAAGGAGAGATAATCTGAGTTGCATTAAGTCCACTGGTAGTAGGGGGGTTAACTTGCTCACAGTCTTAGTAAATTAGAAGTTAAAGTTCCACTGGTGTTATTTGATATGAATGTTAAATTATAAAAAGGATTGCACATTTATGTTAATTTGAATACAGCACAAGAAATTGATTGACACTTGTAATTGGATTAGGGAGCTAAAAAAGCTCAAAGTTTGTATGTCTATGCTGATTAGAACAGATAATGGATGTAAATGTTATTTACTGTTTCATTAAATGCACTGTTTAAGCTTACAGTATTCTTCAACTCATTGAATAAAAATCCTGCAATATTAAAAATTATATTAAAAGTACTAATGATTACTTGATTACTTTCCTGATATTACAATATTACATCTAAAATTAACATTCTCTCTTGCTATATGTAGGTAAAATGGTATTCAAGACTCCAGACATTCAAAACGATGTATTACGTCTCAATCTTGCTCCAGTACGATATGTCAATGATTCTGGTAAGACTACCACTGCTTATCCTGCCAATCCTAATGGCTCACCAGAGGGCATTGCTGCATTGTGTTCAGAAGATGGCAGACACCTAGCTATCATGCCACATCCAGAGAGATGTTTCCTACCATGGCAGTGTCCATGGATGCCATATGGAATGAGAGAGAAGTTTGATGTGTCACCTTGGTATAAAATGTTCCAAAATTCTTTTGACTGGTGTGTAGAACAAATTAGGGTTTGATGTAACCCTAGTTGTTAGGTTATTAGAAAAAATGAGTCCATGTTTCTATTGTTTACCGCTGACTTTTTTGTAGGTCTTGTAAATCATATCATTTGACACTGTGAATTCAGGAGAATGGGTCTTAAGGAGGTAGACCTGGGGTAAGGAACACAACTCTTACAAATCATTGTAATGTTTGTATTCAGCATTTTACATCAATCTTGTGTAAGCATCAAAGTTACTTGTACTGATTTCATTCTGTTTCAAATGAAAGCTTGATAGACTTTAGTGAAATTGAATATGATACAAACATATCCCTGATTTCAAGAGTCGTGTCCCTTACCTTAGGTCTACCTCCTTAAATGCCCATTCAAAAGCTTAGGAGGACAACAACCTAATTAGTGAAACCTCTTCTGCACAAATGATGATAAAATAGGATGCTTTACTACTTTTCCACTGTAATAAGTTAAGTAATAATGCAAAATAGAAAATTCTGATAACTTTGATATTGATGTACTAGGAAGTAGCAGATAACTTACAACTTAGTCTTTCGTTTTAAAAGCTTTCAACAATAGAAACTTTAGATTAATTTAGAACAAAACTTATAAGCCCTGTTGACTTTTTCTTGTTTTCATCAGTATCAGCTAATTTTTTATACTTGGTTACTGGATGCTTAATTAAGAATTTTGTACATGTATTAAAATTCTGCTTTTTGCCAGACTTGCAGCCAGTCAAATTATATTTTTACTAGGTAACAATTTTTGTTCATGCTAAAAAACTTGTCTAGCTCACCGAAGTGTTGATGTGTCTGTGTGGTGTCATTTAAATATTTTATGTTAAGGTAGACTTTTCCATACTTATTGCATTAGTTTAAACCATTGTTATGCTTATGTAATTATCTTTTTAAGAAAATTTCAAAATATGTTTGCATGCAAATAAATTTTTATGGTGCTAAGAATATTGTATACTTTCGAATTCCATAATCAAACTGTTGAGTTTTGAATGAAATGATGTTTATGCCATGTGTGATTAGTGATTCTTGTGACTGGTTTTTTGGTGCATGTTTTGTATTTTTATATGCCTATCTGTGGAGGATGTTAAGTGGTATGCTGCTTTCTGCCTGTCTGTCCGTCTGTCCATCCACTTATCATACAATGCCTTAAAAAGCTTGATTGATTTTGAAAAGTTTTTGGTTCAGTGTTCATCTATGCACAAGGAAGTTCTGATTCATTTTTCATTATTTTTTTATTTTTCATTTCATATTTCATTCACCCTGAAAATGGAGGGGTAGTGTATCATGTGCTTTTGCTGAGCTGTTTGTTACGGCAAGAAGAAATAACACGTCTGTTTCCTGTTACCCTACCTAGCCTATTTTTTTATGCCCTACCCAAAACTTTTATAGCCATTTTGGCTTCAGCACCATTACACTTGAGATTGTTCCCCATTAACTCAATGTAAAATGTTTTTGAAAATTAAAATAATTTCCCTACCAACCGACCCAATTGTTTTCCTTGCTGGGAACAGGAAACAAGAATATTATTTTTGGGCCTTACCAATAATATTAAGTATGTAGGAACTTGTTCATTGTTTTATCTTCTATGATGATAATTTCATTTGAGATATGAATGATACTTGTATGTATAGGTTTGTATTTTATGTATATTATTGCAATCATTGATATACTATGTGCTGTTACCATGCAAAGGGAGGTTACTCTAACTCAACCCATCCAGTGTAATGTCATGTATTATCCTCTGAAAAGTTGAGTGTCTATTAGTCTTTCCAAACCCCCGACAGTTTCCAGATAATAACTTGATTACAGATCTATCAGCGTTTTTTAAACTTTTGCACAGTTGTTTAGTACCTTAAAATACAGGTTTAGTACAATTTTCAGCAAAATTAAAATGTATTATTCCAGTTAGGCCATTTTTAACTTTTTGACACCCCCCTACAGTACATCAGTAAAACAATTTAATTACACTAGTAAACTGCTTATATCTTGATTACTATCTGAATTCCAAAGTTGTATAAGATATTTTTAATGCATTCTATAAAAAATCATGTGAAGGAAATTATGATAAAACTGTTCCTTTAAATGAGATGAGATAGTTAGCTTATAATTATCTTGTGGTTAATATGTTGACATTGTAGATCAACCATTTGATTCTTGTGAGGATTGAATGAAGTAAAAAGGCAGAGCCGGAAATCATTAAGGCCAGCAGTTGTAAAATATAAAGAAAAAATGAACAGTCAATATAGTGTAACAATTGAAAAAAAAAAAAAAGATAATACTGTGGAAGTACTACTGTTCTTGGGGTACATATTTTCGTGGTTGTGCCAAATCATGAAATATGGTTCCCAGAGGAATGAAAATTTCAATTGATGTGTATATTTAAAACCGCAAAACCATGAATTAAAAAATCCATGAACCTGTATATCTTCCCTAATTCACGAAAATTAGTTTCCACCAATTAAAGTACTTTCACAGTATACTGGGTGCAAGCCTTGCCCTCCAAAGAATCTGTTGTTTTCATATTTGTTTTGGCATAGTACATGTTTCAACATATCAGAATATTCTCGACCTCAATATATTACTGGTACCTCTGCATATGTAGACAAGAAACTTGTATGAAATTATTGCAGATCATGAAACAGGAGCTACTGCTTGATCTGGTTTTTATACCGCAAAAAATAATTATGATAATATAATGGTATTTGATATCAAGCTGTTCCCTGTGAAGCATTTCATTGACAATGTACTTGAAAGGATTATGGGATACTGCTTGTATTTTTAGCTCACCTGGCGGAAGGCCATGTGAGCTATTGCTGTCACTTGGCATCATTGCTTTTGCCGTCCGTGGTTGTTAGCAATTTTTCCAAACTCTTCTCCTCGGACTCTAATCTACCAATTGGAACCAAACTTGGTGTTACTGTTCCTTTGGGGTATCCTGCATAGAACTCGTGTGGGGATTTTTTTATCAGTCGAAAAACATGGCTGCATGATTTCGTTTTAATTCATTAAGCCATGTTAAGAGTTAATACCCTTTTCGACGTTTTTTGCTACTTTTAATGTTATTTCTTTAAAAAATCTTCTCCTCTGACACCACTTGACCAATTGGAACCATACTTAGTATGAATGTTCTTCGGTGTGTTCTGCAAAGATCTGATGTGGGGATTTTTGATCCGTCGAAACAACATGGCTTTATTTACTGAAAATAAAACATAGGGGTCAGACAGTAGTTTTTCATATATATCTCCAAAACCGTTTAGCCAAATTCAACTGCTGAAATGATCCTTATTGTAAGGCCTACAAAAGTCTCCAAGGATAAAAGTTGTCAGACGACTCCTTGTAAGAGTTATTGCCCTTGGAAGGGAAAAAATAAACGATTTGTTTTTACAGTGTTCAGCTAATATCTTCTGATAGATAGAAAGAAACTTTAAATTGCTGAATGATCCTTATAAGTCCTGATTCAAAATTGTTGGACAACGTCTTGTCAAATTTATTGCCCTTGAAAGGCAAAATTCAACCAGGTGAGTGATTCAGGCTCATTGACGCCTCTTGTTTAGGTTTGTCTTGGAATTTCATCTGAAAGAATTGGGGGCTACTGCTCCATGATGTAAAATTCAATTTGAGTTAAGTTATGGTTCATATTGCATTTCCGTTTCAGAAATGTTACAGATTTGTTACAGTAAAATAGTGCTTTTCTATACAAGTGCTGTGAATGTAATATTAAGCATGTTCCAGGAACAATTTTCTTGTATATGTTGCACTAAAAAAAATGTGAATTAAAAAATTACTGTTATGACTTGGTTTTTCTTTTGCTCATTATACTGCGAAGTTCTAAGGGAGTAAAACATGTAAAAGTTAATTGATAATGGCTGTTTCTCTGAATCTACACGTGTACTGGGTAGAAGAGTTTCATTATCTACACATGTACTGGGTATTACAGTTTCATTACCTACGCATGTACTGGCTAGAACAGTTTCATAATCTACACGTACTAGGTACAAGTTTCATTATCTACACATTACTGGGTAGAAGTTCCTTATCTTCACATATATCGGGTTGAACAGCTTCATTTTCTACAGATACTGGGTAGAACAGTTTCATACCAATAATTTCACATGCTTTTTTTTTCTATTTTGCTATTTTCTGTATTCTCAGTTCTTCATAACCTTAACTTCCTCTTTAAAAGACTTCATTTCATTTGAAACAAGTAGACCATCATTTGCAGGACCTGTTGCTTACTTCTGTGTAATGGTATGGTCAAATGACCAAACTGTTCCGTTTGTACTAGTAATTCATTTAAAAAAATACATTGACCCAAGGCAATTCACCTTGAAAACTGAAAATAAAAATAAATAATAAATAATGGATACTGGTGTTCTTTTATTTTCACTTCTTTCATCAGGCTTTCCATATGTCAGCATTATAAGTAGGTAAAATTTACTGTCCCAAGTCTGGAATTTCTTACCTTTGTATGTATTGTTTCGTTTTCACCTTCAGTTTATGTTGCTGGAGTATATGACTATTTCACTGTACCTGTGTATAATGTTTTTAGAACCATTTGCGTCCTGTGGTGTGAGGGCTTCCTCGTAATTCATTGAAGTCCCATGGTGGGCCTTGAGCTGACATTTTTCACCCCAATGGGGAGTTGTCACCATGATGATATCCATTCACGTTATATATACTCCAGTATAGCTAGTGGTTAACTGACAGTAAAGGATATGCATATTATTTAGACCCAACTCAACAAAGTTTTGGGGAGGATAGGAGAGTAAATGTTTTTGACATGTCCGTCCTCTCTCTTTTCATAAAAACCCTCTAATTACAAAACTTGGTGTGTATTAATTATATAAGGACACAGTATATGTAGTCAGTCTTGCTTATCGGAATATTGATACCCAGATGTAGAAATATTGCCCCTTGGAACTTAGGTTACATTAAATGCATTTCTGAAACGTTTTGCCACCACAGCTCCTCTAAAACTACTGAACAGAAATACACAAAATTTTGGTATGCAACAAGGACATTGTATATTCTGTGTTTGTTTTCATGAATTGTCATCCTAATTTCCTGAAGCACCTTGTCATTGTAACTCCTTTCAAACTAATGATTAGAATTTCGTTAAAGTTAGTTTGTAGGAATCGATATTTCTTTTTCGTGAAAAAAAAGTTTATTTTTGGTCGAAGTTGTCGGACGACTCTTTGTTGGAGTTATTGCCCTTGAAAAGGTGAAGACTGGTGTTTTTATGCAGTTTTCAGCCAATATCTTGAAAACTATAATGCATAGGAAAGAACTTTCAATTGATGAAATGATTCTTATGATAAGGCCTACAAAAGTCTTTTATTGGGTGAAAGTTGTCCGACTCCTCCTTGTTATTGTCCTTGAAAAGTGAAAATTGGCAATATTTGGCCAATATCTTGGAAGCTGTGATAAATATATTAAAAAGATAACTTATACTTGATGAACTTATTCTATGGCAAGGCCTACTAAAGTTCAATGGGTCGTCAAGGTTGTAGGACGACTCTTTGTTATAGAGTTATGGAACTTGAATGCATGGCAAAAATTTAACCAGGTGATATATTTAGATTCCTGGGAGCCTCTTGTTTTCATCCGGCTCACTTCAATTGCAACTACTTTCTAGAGAACTAAATATAGGTACGGCATGCAGTCCAATTTGATACCAAGTTGCGGTTTGCCTACGGTTTTTGAGTTAAATTCATTGGAATTGGCGCATTTTGCAACGTTAAAACCTCTGAAAGTATTTAAACTTAAGTAACTTACTTTTTTCTGTTTTATACAACAATAGATACTTTGTGTGGGTTCTTTTGATGACTTTTGTCGATTTTCATTGAATTTATTTTTTAATGCTAAATATTGGATTTTCGATGTCCCATTAAAAATCGCATAAATTCGACCCAACAAATTATTGCACGACGAAAACACCATTCCAGATTGATATCAGATAGATAATTCAATGTTCTACTCGCTTTTAACTGAAAAACGTAAGTTTTTTTATACCTTTAATTTGAGAAAAAAAATGAAACGACTTTGGGCTTCGTGATGATACCTATAAATATTTAGTTTCTTCGTTAGTGATGTTCTAGTAGAAAAAATGTCACAAAAATCTTGCCTTTTACCGTGTGGAGTATAAATAAAGGCGTAGACTGAATAAGAATCCGAGAATATTGTTTGGCGACAAAACGATTCATAAATGGTAGGTATCAAAATTTCTGAAAATCATCATGAAGCTGACAAGTTGAAATGTGGGATGCATGGTACGGTATTGACTTCCATCACCATCACAAAATAAACATTGGATTTGGTACTAATAAAACTTTAGAGTAAAATATATGCACGATGTTCTACGTATTGTGTCCTTACTATATACCAAGTTTTGAGAAATTCGATTCGATAGTTTGAGAGGAGTTATCATGACCAGATGTTTTGTAACGAAGTTTAAAGGGACATAACTTGACTATAGATTTGGATCCTTTGTAACTAGCTTAAAACCAGTTTTAAAAAGGACACAAAATTCAATAGGGAATGAATGGCGTTGAAATTGTACCACAAGTGCTATATCCCAAAAGGAAGGTTTTGATTGATTTTGGAGGTTTCGAATTCATTCATTTAGTAATAAGGGGTCAATTTTGTATCTTTTAATGGTGTTACAGGTTTTGTAATAATTGAATATCTGTAAGTTCAATTTATATATGATTGCCAGTACTGATTGCCAGTACTGATTTATGTAAGTTCGAAATTTCCAATTTCCGACACAAGTTTGTTTCTACAAATATACAATTTTTCTTTGTAAATCTTTTTTGTTAAATATTTTACTTTTCTAGCAAAAGTACTCTGTTTGTATTTGCCTTAATGAGCAATTTCTGAGACGTCTACAAAGTGTAACAAATCGTGAATGTAAGTTTTGTTTTCGGTATAAACGTTTACCTCGTCTTTGAGGTGTTCTTGTGCGTCGCCGCTCTGATCCTTTTTTAATATTTGTATCAATACCTGCGTCCGGCCCATAAAAGTCAAATAGAAATTTTATTGGATTGCTTTTACAATGAATATTTTGGGAACTCTTAAAAATGTTTATGTTTCTGGCTTCTACACATGACTCAGGCAGTGAATTCCACATGTCCACAACTCTTTGTGAAAAACTAAATTTCCTTTTCTTTGTTTTGCAGTGTTTTTTTAATATCTTATATTTATGACTTCTCGTGTTCGACTGTCTGATGGGAAAAATATTGTCACATTCAACTCTATCAATACCATTAATAATTTCATATGTCTCAACTATGTCTGATCTGGCCCTTCTGTACTGTAATGATGGTAACCCTAGATATATCAGTCTTTCACCATTTCTCATATGTTGGATGTCTTTTAATAGTCTGGTTGCCCTTCTTAGTACATTTTCGACTAGGATTGCTTCCTTTTTAATAAACTATTTTTTAAATTAAACTATTAGATTCGAATTCTAAACGATTCCAATATTTAAAAACAGTACTAGTTAAGCAAACTTCAAACTGTATCCTGCCTTTATAGCTAGTTCACTCAATATTGCAAAATTGGAGCTTGTATTGCTAACTCCTGATATATGTTTACAGAAACACATGTGTAATCTGTCACAGGGAAGTACAGATGGTAGATTTAAGTAATTGAACACTGAGTAAGTTGAAGTCAGCTGATTTTGGTAATAAAAACAACCCCATATAAAGCGGTTAGCAACTACAATTAGTGTGATACTGTCCCCCATATATTTAGTCTTCACATTTTTGTGTTTCAAATGAATGGCAATAAGTATCACAGATCACTTATAGTACCCGTGTGTTACCTCTACATTGGCTCGAGTTATTTTCTGGCAAATGTGTGGACCGAGGTAAGTATAGTCCGACTTGGTACATGAAAATTTCTATTCATTTCAGTCCCCAACTTAATGCTCTAATTTGTATGACGAAACATACATGTATCTGTTGTGTAAGTTCGTTTGCTGATCACGGGTGTTAGACTTGGTAGTAACTAGAATATGTAAGCTTTACTTGATTCTTAGATGATGTTTGTTATTTTTTTTGTTAGCTTTTGTAAACGGTAAAAAAATTGCCTTACCCTGAATGGCCTGATCTTTTATTAGACTACAGTATACTGGCCAGAGAGTAGATCTCGCCATTTTCAAGACAGAAGCAATTCTCGCCAATCTGCTCATCAAAAACTTTATTCCTCAGTGTTAATTGTATGATAGCTCATTTTTGAGAGCAAACTAACAGCAATGTATAAGAGTTTTGTCTTAAAATTTGGGAATGAACTTGTTTCACAGTAGTTGTCGAAAAATAGGTTGGCAAGAATTACTTGCCAGCGAGAACTACTCCTTGACCAGTAGAGCATGTACAACTGTATCCTGGTGTTATTGGTTCTTGATAGCATAACAATGTTTTTTACATGTTTGTTGAACTACTCCTTAAATAGTTACAATTTTAAAGTCATGAAATGACCTGATCACAGTCTTCACAACTTACTTTCCAGTTCACAGGCCCAAAATACACTTTTCTGAAATTTTTATGTAGTCACTTTGGCCTGTAGTAGTTAATTTTATAACCCTTTTCTCCATTTTGACAAGTCTTAGGCTTCAGACTACTGCATAATAGTGAAGACTGTAGTGATCTTTGTTTTTATTTTTTCAGAAGATTGGCGAGATTGCATGTTTACATTGTGAGAAAAACACATTTTAGTGTGGTGACCTACATGTATTAATGACTTTATTGGTACTATGTCATTTTTTCTCGATAAGGATATGACTCTCTGTATGGAGGGCATGAGAGACATAATTGGAAAGTGAAAATAAAGAAAATAAATAATTTAATATATTTTCATCTATATTTCATATTTCCAGGGTCCATATATAATTTCCAGTGAATGTTATAATTGATTTTCTTTGAGCAAATATATACAAGGTTATTTGTATTATAATTCATCCTAAAAATACTTTTCATACAATGTATTATTGCTATTCAATATCTTCTAAAACATTGATAATGTCATGACATTTTTAACATTTTTGGGTAAGAAATAATAAGATACAACCAGAACTGCGCACCATAAAATTTTTTTACTAACGTAGCCATACCTATATCCTGATTAAGTATGACCACTGAATATATGACCTACCACTCTCAGTAAAAGTTTATTTATATTCAAAATGTGTGTTGGGAGTGGTGGCACATAAAGTATGAACTTGTTGGGGTTTAAGAGAAAGGAAAAAGAAATAGGTACTAAATTTTATTGATATCATACATACCTTTATACACAAAATGGCAAGCAAAGCCTGATAAAAGCGAGGAAGTGTTTAGTAGGTAAATTCCTGGTGAATAGACAACATGTGCAATTTCATGTTTTATGTCAAAATACCTATGCCTATTGCTATCGAGAACTCTTGACTATTGAGAACAGATGAATGCACAATACATGTAGTTAAGAGAATGCATACCACAACTGACACAAGAATAGAAAAATCAATGATCGTGACACAGCTGTTTTTTTTTTTAAAATTCTTACAATAATTTGCAACATGTCTTCAATGTGCCCCACACAAAACTGAACAGTTCCAAAACATTACTTGTACCCACAGCAGTTGACTTGAAACAACTAGAGGACTCTATAGTGAGCGTACATGATTCTTATTAGGAGTTGCTCCTTAAAAGTGTGACTAGATTAGTGCAGACCACACTCATAACATACATGTAGTTCTCCAGAGGTAATCTGTGACATCCCCATACAGATACAGTTACATTGCACTGGTACCTTTGCATTGACAGAATATTTGATTCTAGTCCGAGATTGCTCTAACATCCAATGGCTGATTTGCCAGACAAGCTGGGGCCATGGTACATCATAGCTTGCCCCATAAAAAAACACAGGATTTTGCTTGAAGTAGAAGGTCTGTAAATTCAAAGAAAGAGGATTATTTCTTATTGTGTGTACACCAAACAACACTATTGACATGTTTTCCACTCTATATGAAATTTGCACACTGTTTAGTTTTACGAAATTCCATGATATATGACTCTGTGATCTTGAACTTCATAAAGTTCAAGATCACCATAGTTTGCTATTTTTTACAAAAAGTTTCCTCTCTAAAAACACCAGGAACTGTGGAAAACCATATACATAATAGTGTTCATAGTATGAATTTTCATTACATACATGTACCTAGTTTTAACTTTTCAAGAGCCAAAAAAGCAGTAAATATTAGTCTCAACTCTTGCACCAAAATTGGTCTGCAAAGTCCCATGTTTTTGATATGGGACAAGCTTTGACGTCCCACGGTCCTAATGGTCTGGCAAATCAGCTGTTGGACGTCAGAGCAATCTTTGACTAATTTAATTCATGTGAAAAATTTTTTAATTTTGTTTTTTGTATCCTCATTTCCATTTTATTCTTCTGTAGAATCCCACAGAAAGCTGATTAAAGTTCTGCTAAGGTTGGAATCTAGGACAACACTTCTCAAATGTTTTTAGTCATATTGTTTTAAAAATACATTGAATCTAATGTTGAAAATTAGCATATTAACTGTATTGTTTAGGCCATATATAAACATTTGCATTGGTTGGGAAAATGTTACATAACATTAAACAAATACATGTATATTATTGTACCATAATTAGAAGGCATGAAATTGAAGGGTCAGGTGATAATGAAAATTCATCAATTAATATTAATTAGTTTACCTTACAAAAATATCTGTGCATGTAATATGATCAATGATGAGATTCCTTAAGGCCTGGATCCAGAGATTTTAGAAAGGGGTATTCCAGGCTTTTGTATCTGTGTACATGTATGTTTTTGCTCATTTTTATATGACTGCAAAAATTTATGATGTTGTTCCACAAAACTCTTTACCACAATGGTCAGATTGATTTTTCGGGTGGACTTGGAACATTTTAGATATTAGTTGCCTAATAGGGGGCCAGAAACATGCATTTTCCTGATGTCCAGAAAATAACTTTAGTGAATAGATCACTTTGAAATTGTATAACAAAGTGCCATACTATCAGAGGAAAGCTTGGATTGATTTTGGGGGTAAAGACTTTAACCTTTTGGAATTATGGTTGAAAAGGGGCATGAAATAAGCATTTTCCTTATGTTTGGACAATAATTTGAGTAAAAATGAATGGATCTCATAAATATTTTATTACTGGGTGAAATACCATCATAGGAAGACTGGAATTAATTTTTGGGGTTGTGACTGGAGTCTATTAAATATAAGGGGCCACAATGGGCCAGAAACAAGTGATTTAAAAAAAAAAAAATTATTTCTGGATAATAATATGAGTAAAAGGGAATGAATCCCTTTGAAATTGTACCCTAAAAGGAAGATTTGGATTGATTTTGGAGGTTTCAACTTAAACAATTTAAGATTAAGGGGCCAAAAAGTGTCTGCTTCAATTCTTGTCAAATTCTTATCCTGTGTTAAATATCTAATAATAATTCAAAGCTGTATCAAGTTAGGATAGTGTGTCCGTACTTGCCCCAACTGATCAGGTTTCGCCCTGTGTGATTGTATTAAGCTGGGTCCTGAGAAGCATTTTTTTTTTTTTTTTGGGGGGGGGGGAGAATTATAAAATTCTTTAAACAGAAAGGAGGAATTCCAACCTCTGCACCCCCTGGATCAACTGTTGTCCTTTACCAGTGTAATTTAAGAAAATAAATATTTGAAATTTCACTTTAATTGATTTTCAGTGTAAGTGAAGTGTACAAGTTTGAGGGAAGAGGGACACATGGTTTTATTGTCATTGTTAGAAAACACTTTAAGTACCAACAATCATTAGAATATATAGAGACTTAGATTTCTGTCCATTGTGAGATGACTGATAAAGAACAACAGGAAGAAGAGTTACTTGCCCTTACCAGTATTTATGATGAGAAGGTTATCTCAGTATCAGAAGATGGTGAAGCTCCAGGAGGACAGTTCCTAGTCAGCTTACACATCCCTGAAAACTTTAAAATCAAAAATGTCAACAAAGGTAAGTATTATTAGTCTGTAGCCATTGTATAAATACAAAAAGTAATAAAAGAATGTTAGGAAAATAGGAATATGACAGCTTAGTTTGTGCTGTCGACTGAATGAAAAATGAGTGCTTAGTTTGTGGTGTCAACTGAACAAAAAATGACAGCTTAGTTTGTAGTGTCAACTGAACAAAAAATGACAGCTTAGTTTGTGCTGTCGACTGAATGAAAAATGATTGCTTAGTTTGTGGTGTCAACTGAACAAAAAATGACAGCTTAGTTTGTGGTGTCAACTGAACAAAAAATGACAGCTTAGTTTGTGCAGTTGACTGAATGAAAAATGAGTGCTTAGTTTGTGCTGTCGACTGAACGAAAAATGAGTGCTTAGTTTGTGGTGTCAACTGAACAAAAAATGACTGCTTAGCTTGTGGTGTCAACTGAACAAAACATGATTGTTTCAATTGTGGTGTGAAAGGGAAAAAAATTGTGGGAAACATTTTTCAACTAAATTGTATTGAATTTTGCATTACTAACTCAACCTTGTATAAGACTCATATTAGAATTTTGTCTTACTTAAATGTGATGCACCTGGTTAATGATCTTAGTTTTTAGTGGCGTCCTAGTTGCTCATTTACTTTCCTTTTGATTTGTTTTTTTTGGTTATTTAACATTCTTTGTTGAGTCTGTTTTCCCTGTCTGTCCTTGGAATATATTCTTTTAATTTCCCCTCAAATCTTGGTTCCTTTGATTACTGTTTCAGTTTACATTTGTGTACCCAGTACTCTACATACTATAATTTATTTCTAGCTAGAGTATGCTGATTAGTTGGTCAACATTTAATGATTTGACAAAATACAGTTATTATTTATTAATGTTTGTTCTTTCAGAAAAGAAGACAGAGTTTCATAATGTAAAATTCTTACCCCCAATAGAACTGAATTTCCAGTATCCCAAAGACTATCCTTCTGTCAGTTCTCCAGAATTTACTCTGTCGTGTAAATGGCTCAACAGAAAGCAGGTAGGTATTATTTGTGAAGTATTCCATTTCAGGGTGGTCTGGCAGTTGGAAGGTGTTTTTTGTTAGAAATTTTGTGCATAATTTTCTAAATTTTAGTAAATAATATCCTGAATTGAAAGAAATAAATGCACTGTATCATAAATTTTATTGAAAGAGATGTAAAAAAAATAGATAAGAAACAAAAATCAATGATTACAGTTTATGCTTTTGTCCTTATTTAGTTACCTGTGAACTATGATATTCTGACTATATTTTCAAGGCCTTGAACAAATTCATGATGGCTTATTTTTATAAGGCAGTCGCATTATTTTATGATGCTGTCATCGTTGTTGTGAATGAAATATTGTGACATTTTGATATACTGCTAGAGAAAGCTTGCTGAATGTTGTTAGGATATCCTTACAATCTGTGTGTTGAGATTTTTATCTGTCAAAAATACATGGCCACCATAACTAAAAATTGAGGATTTGTGGAAAGAACTCGAAAACCATTGGGTTTAGCCAAATTTTCGCAGGGTAAAATTGATCAGCATGGTGAGAAGGACCAATGCTGAGATTTTCATAAAGATCTGTTGATCAATGTTGGAGTTCATGTCCTTGAAGGGTAAACAAATTACTACCAATATGAGAGATTTATTTTATAATATATTAACAGGGTAGATTACTGAGATGCTCTCTTTTGATTAAATTATTCTTGTGACAATAGTTCTGTAAGGTCAAGAGTCCCGCTTTAGAAAGTTAAAAAGAGGTGAGCAATTCTGGCTCTCTAGACATTTTTTTTAGATTTGGAAAATTCTTTTTTATTTTGATTCTAAAAAAACTACAATGTGACCACACTTGCCCCAAGTGAGCAGTGTTCAACTGGTTGTGGTTGTATCATGCTGCTTTTGGTTAAGTTTTTTATTGATATTTTAATTTCATTTTATTCTTAGTTGTCACAACTATGTAAGAAGTTGGATGAAATATGGGAGTTTGATAAACCCTGTGTGATTATCTATATGTGGACCAGTTTCCTGCAGGATGACTCACATGACTTTCTTGGTCTGTCTGAAACATTAGACATATCACAAAAAAACCAGGACTCAGTAGATAAATATGATTCCAGAGCAATACAAGACATAGCCTCTAATGATAGATTACTGGCCACACTGCTGGACTATGATAAACAGGCCAGGCAAATAGAGTTTGACAAGTCATTGTTTGAATGTAAAGTATGCTTCAGTGATAGGGTGGGCTCCCAATGTATCAACTTCTACAACTGTAACCATGTGTATTGTAAAGAATGTATGAGAGAATATTTTACTGTACAGATTGGAGAGGGAAATGTGAATGGACTTTATTGCCCTGAGGAAAAATGTGAATCACAG
Organism: Perna viridis; assembly: GCA_037379345.1. Classification (NCBI taxonomy): domain Eukaryota; kingdom Metazoa; phylum Mollusca; class Bivalvia; order Mytilida; family Mytilidae; genus Perna; species Perna viridis. The sequence goes on from CM074520.1 coordinate 6,598,315, forward strand.
GCGCATCCTTGTCAGGTGAGAAAAATGTGAACCGCAAACACATCGTTCTCAGGTAAGGAAAATGTGAATAACATGTACATTGTTTACAGGTAAGGAAAATGTCAATCCTAGGTTTCAGAAGTGAGAAATATGTAAATCATAGGCCTATCCTTTGCATTTCAGAAAAAAAAATTGAATTGCTGATACAAGTACTGTACACTATTTATAGGTGAAAAAAATGGATACAAATAGCATCATTTCAGTAAGAAAAATTACAAGTTGCAGGTACATGTACATGTGCCTTCATCAAACATAAAAATGTGCAGTAGAGATACATTTACTATGGGTTCTGCTGTCAAAAATGTTTAAAAAATAAATACAAATTTTTCAAAATCTTTATATTCAACAGTTGTATAATTTAAAAATTATTTATTTAGGTGAAAGAGTTAGTGCCCAAGGAGTTGTATATGAAGTATGATGATATGTTATTACAGAATGGATTGGATACCATGTTAGATATAGCGTATTGCCCTCGCCCCTCCTGTCAGCAGGCAGTTATCTGTGATAGTGAAAGCAACATGGGATCCTGTGCCAGCTGTTCCTTTGTCTTCTGTACTCTCTGTAAACTCAGCTTCCATGGTCTTTCTCCTTGTAAAGTTAAAGCTGGTAATTATCTCCCTTTGTTCCTGTGATTTATTTTCTGAACTGCACTTATATGTAGAGATTTACTTCAGGCAAAGTTGTTATATATTACAAAAAGTACAGTTGCCAAGCCATAAGAAAATTGATAAATAATAATTCAGTTTAAAACTTTGCAAAACTTATGCATCTCAAAGAAAAAAAGGCCAGGTACATCATATTTTAAAAATTATGATAAAAAGTTTTTTCTTAGATAATTTCAGTTCTAGTTTTCAAATCATACATTGTATAACAGCAATATCATTTTTATGTAACCATTTGAAGCAGGACCATTTATAGAGTCTTGTAAATTAAAACACTTAGAGTTTCAATCTTTTCAAATTTCATCATCTAGCTAACCTCATAACTATATTTTTTTTAAGATGGCCTTCAGAACCTGAAAGAAGAATGGATGAATGCTGATGAAGCAACAAGAAAACTTTTAGAGAAAAGATATGGTAAAAGTGCAATTAAATTGGCTGTGGAGGAGTCTTTTAGTAATGAGTGGCTGGAGCAGTTCTCCAAAAAATGTCCTGCATGTGGAGCTCACATACAGGTAAACAGAGCTAGTTAATATATCCCTGTCAATCTTAATCTTGTAAGATTATAAAACTGAAAGATAACCAAAATACAATCTCAAGTTTCGTAAAACTTACTGAATGCATACACAGAATAGTAGTTCAATCTCTGCAATTTTTGCAGGAATAAAAATATTTGGATTATTTGTTCTTGCATAAGTCTGAGATTGAAATCATGTGTGAAATACCAAAATTGTTTACATTGGGAAAATTGAGTAAATCACTGCTTTCTTTATTGTAGATTATCTTGTGACCTGAGATAAAAATAATGAGATAATGCTAGCTTTGCTATAAAAAAGGGCATGGTTGATACATCATTGATAGGGAATTTTAGATGTATGGATAATACCTATAAGACAGCAGTCACCTAATCTTACATACACCAATATAAGGACTCAAAAGGGAGACTGTAATAAATGCACACTTCATTGCGACTTCTTTTTGATGAATAAAAGTACCTTGGCAGTTAATGAATTTTATAGTAATATTTTATTTCTCTATATTATAGAAGATAGATGGATGTAACAAGATGACATGCATGAAATGCAGAACCAACTTCTGTTGGATATGTCATGCCTTCTTACCCAAATCTAATCCTTACCTACACTTCAACCAGGAGCAAGGTGGATGTTTTAATCGACTGTTTGAAGGGGTTGATACGTTCATGGAAGACAATGACTGGGAAGAATGGATTTAAAACCACTTTAAAAATTTGGGGTATAAGAATAATTTTTTTGTGATACATGTTAAACATATTTAATCAGAACAGATGTATTATACCCCACTTAATGAGTGGTTAGAATCACCTTGTCTGTCCATTCATTTGTCCGTCTGAAATTTGTCACTATTACCCCAACTCTCAATTAATGGATTGATTTTAAGTCTGGTATTTGGCATGATATAAATGGGCATACGTTGTAAGCTATTTCTGTTGCTGTCTGATTTCCACTTCCTGTTTTGTAGGACTGCCATTTTTCATTTGGTATTGGTGGTACGAGTGGGGTATTGGTGGAACGAGTGGGGGCATACAAATCTACCTTGTACTTTATGTTTGTGTTAGCTTATTAACATAAGGGGTTTAACATTACTGTTATAATGTATTTGTTACAATTTCTGATTATATGTTTTAATGACATGAGTGATATAATTGTGTAATTTATATGTTTGAGAGCCACACTTGTATATTTGTAATTTTTTTTATCTAATTTCTGCAAAATTGTCCCCCCTGCTGATTGGGGATCAGAAAAAGTGTTGTACTCATTAGAGATGATTTTGTTTATTCATAGATGATTGAATTGAATTGAATTGAAATGTCACTAAAACAAGTATTGTTTTATTATGCTACCCAAAAAGAGCACAACTGAGCTGCATATGAAGAAAAAAATCATTAGTAGAGAAATTTTTTGTCAGACTTGTGGAACTACATGTCTACAAATTGAAAATTAAAAATTTTAAATTTTAAAACACTGGTTAGTTTTATGCTTTTTAAATTTTGAAAATTATTTGTGGTAATTTATTCAATTGTCTTCACTATAGAAATGCCAATTAACATTTGATTTAATGTAGAATTCTTTATTTCTAATGTTTTACAGTTCATATGGATAAAAAAACATATCACAAGTTTTACATAACCACCTGTATTATGAATAGTTTTTTTTTTATTGTATCAAGGAATATCTAAAAAGGGGGTTATATAATGTAGCCAGCGGCATATTAAAGATTTCAGTGGGAGGCTTTAATAGAATTTTTAAAATGCTGAGCCAAGTGAGACAAGAGAAATTTTTGAGGTAAAAATAATTACAAATTAAGATTTTATGCTAACAAATATTTTTCCCCATTTTTACAGGGTTGCACATCAGGTGTGCACCCACCTGAATCAGCCCTGTTAGCAATTTCAATAACCCATAAACTACACGGGACGTTCAACCTTTGTTGCAACCAATAAAAAAAGGGAATGGCATGCAGACTGATTAATGGTATTCCTTGTTGAGATTGATTCCACTTAATGTTTCAGGCTTAAAAACAGAAAATCCATTTATTTGTATGTACTATCATAGTTGATAGGCCACATGTATTTTTTTTTTTGGTCGGCCAGTATTCAGTTTGACTCACTTAAGTGTTATATTTTTGCTGATGTTTTTTTTATTTTGAATTTGGACTTACCGGTACATTATCATTAGAATTTGTACACGTTCAGCATGGGAATGAAATTTTGAGAATGGCCCATTTTTCAATCAGAATTGACATAGGAATATTAATAATGTTCCACTTATCATCAGCCTGATACAAAAATCATTTTACTCAATTATTATATTAAAAGCTTATGTTTGAAAAAAAAACATTCTTGGTTACTTTATTAATTTAATGAATGGCAGGAATAAACTTCAGTTTATGTTAACATCAGTATTATATTCTGTTTCTCTGACGTATACATATACTCCCCCACAATAAAGTTTTTTTTTTAAATCTTGTGTGATAGGTGATACTGTATGTATATTAATGAATTGTATGTTCCTATAAATTATCAGATTTTTAACATTTGGGAAAGCAACATTTTATTTGCACCCAATCTGTGCCTGAGCACAGCATTCCATTCTGCTTAATTTGAGTTGACTCCCTTAAAAGTTTCTGCTTATTAGAGATACAAAACTTGAATTTTACATTTGAAAATGCCAAGATATAATTCTACTTCATGTGTATAGTCAATTTGTTTGCTCAAATGCTGTGAAAATGTGTGAAATTCAGGTGAAAATCATATGAAATAGTTTTACTTGTGTACTTTGTTCTTACATGGAGCTGTACTTTCAATATTCTTTTATGCTCAGTTTTGGCTGTGATTATTATGTCTAATTATTTTACAATGTTTCTTATTTATTCATGACTGATAAATGGAAGCTATGCTAGTTAACTGTTTTTCATTAGCACTGTTATATGTTAAATGTTTTGCTACCTTTTTTTTATTTAAGAATTGAATGCTTCATATTTGATGTTTCATCAGTGTGTAAAAACGTTGACTGTAACACTTATTCAATGAAGCACATTACTAGAGTTTCATGTCCAAAATATGTGACTTTGTCAAGGGTTTTACACATGGATGAAACATTCAATTCTTATAATTACATCTTGTTTCTCTTATGTTATTTCTACTTTGTTTTTAGATATACTTTATAGGAAATAGGCAATAAACAGTGATCAGTAAAAATAATTGTTGGAGTGGCTTATATAAATAGTCGAAGATGTGTTTCATCTACTTAAGAGACATTATCTATAAAGCCTGTTATCCAGTAATGAGATTAGCCATTTTCAATGATATGCACAGTAAATGTAATTATTTGAAGTTGCAAATTTTTTGCCAAGAAAATTCTGAAATCTTGTATTACATTTAGTTTCTTTTACCTAATTTGATAAATAATTGATATTGTAAGCAAAGTCACAATGAAAATGTTAAATGATACACTGGTACATGTACATGTATATATATATATATATATATATATATATATATAAAATCAGTTAATGTTTAAACATTAAAATAAAAAAAATACTAATCATATGAATATTGCAAATGACATACTACTGAAATGAAGGTACACATACTACTGAAATGAGGGTACACGTACTACTGAAATGAAGGTACACGTACTACTGAAATGAGGGTACACGTACTACTGAAATGAAGGTACACATACTACTGAAATGATGGGTACACGTACTACTGTAATGAAGGTACACGTACTACTGAAATGAAGGTACACATACTAATGATGGTACACGTACTACTGAAATGATGGGTACACGTACTACTGAAAAGAAGGTACACGTACTACTGAAATGAAGGTACACGTACTACTGAAATGCAAGTTTATTATTGCTGTGAAATTGATGTATGGGAGATTATGATGTGTAATTTTAGACATTGTACCTTAAAGTATTTTTATCCAATCATTACCATATGTTATTCTGTATCCAGTTTTCTGCCCTATTTATTGGATGATTTTTGAAGAGGGAAATATTCTGCCTTTTATTTTCTTCATGTTTTTAAGAACACAAACTACTTATTAGAATCTAAGTACTTATTTATCATATAGTAACAAACTTTAAAGGATAAAATTGAAAAAAAAATCTTTGTACTATGAAAGGAAGGTATTGATTTATGGCTGTCTAATCTTTTTAAACTTTTAATCACAACCTAAATTTTGAGCTGTATCAAATTTAAAATAGCTCAAACTGTTCTGTGTTCGACCTCTGTAGTTGTATCAAGCTGACTTTGTGATGTATTTTATGGAAGTGTGGGAAGTTAAGAGTAACAAAAAGAAACTATTCATTTAAGGAAACATTGTTCATGGCCTGGTAAATAAATACTACAATAAATCCATGGTATACAGGCGCGTAGCTGAGGCCAAATTGAAGTGTAGGCAAAATTAGGGCAGGGGGTCTGGGTCCGCCAAAGGCCCCCAGCAGGTCCAGGGGGCTTACCCCCCCCCCCCTGAAGCTCCGCGGAGATAGCATTTTAGAGTATCATTTATGCATCTCCTGGATGTATTTCATCTCGAAAAAAAATTGGCAAAATCAAGTGCAGGCAACAGCTTTTTTGCCTAATGGCAACTACGCACCTGGTATATATTTAAGCTTTTATAATCAAGTATTGATGACTTAAGGTCTGTTTTTATGATGGTTTGTATGTTTGATTTTCGTATGACTGGTTGCCTGTATAGCTGGTAATACTGACGTACTAATAAAGTGATATGGTTATGTGTTTCTTGGTTGAATAAAATATTTACTTACAGTCAATTTTTTCTTCTTTCTCTCTTTTTAGCTCAACTGGACCAAATGTCCAATTAAGCTTATGCCATCACTTTGTCTCGGTTGTCTGTCTGTAAACTTTTCACATTTTGCTCAACTACATGAAAATCCCTTGATCAATTTTAACCAAACTTGGAAGAAATGATGTATGCAAGAGCCTTTACAAAATATCCACTTATGGTTTCACTTGATTAAAGAAAATTGCCACCAGGGGCCATTTAAGCTTCTGATTGGCCAACCTCTCTGAAACTACAGGTACCAGTGTTTTGAAACTGGATCATGTTAATGACCTTAAAGCCCTCAACAAGCGACCCATTTTTATGCGACAGCGGATTGCATTAAAACCTTATAGGGAACACATTTTGGCTTACATCTGTGCTTTTACTAAGCCAATTGTGACAAAATTTGATGGAAATAATAAAAGGGGCAGTTTATACATGTGATAGAACTTTGGTTCTGGTTGAGTAAACAAGATGGTGGCCAGAGGCTATGTAAACTTCTGATTAGTCAATTTTCAACGATCAACTCCTCTGAAACTACAGGTGCAAATGTTTTGAAACATGATAGGGTTATTGGTCTCAATGCCCTTTACAAACGATCTACTTTTTGTATCGGCTCGGGTGGTTTTGAGGTTGGCAGCCATGATGTAAGTTTAGTTAACACTCTAAACGTTTTGTTTCAATGATCAAATTAGGACTACATGATTTCAAGTTCTTCATGTAAGCGATTCAGGCTCTTTAGAGTCTCTAGTTTATTCCCCTTAAAGCACTTGTTTGATTCAATTTATATACTTACAAAAACAGAATACCTTGTTTATTCATGTAGTGCTAATTTTTCTGCAAACTTAACACACTTATTTACATGCAGGTAATATTCAGAATATTTTAACAGAATGAAAACTGCACTTTCAAAAAATCCAATGTCTTGCAGCACTTTGTGCTTTCATCTTTTTCCTTCATAATTGTGGTGAACTATGTGCGTTTTGCTTTATCTTTCATATCTATCTCTCCAAGTTTTTTCTTTTCATTTAGGAGTGTTCTTTTTTGTTCAAGAGTTTGATCAGCAACCATCTAATATTATGACCTTATTGTGAATGTATTCGTTAGAAGCATCGTTCTTTACTGCTGCTGTCCCTTCATGGCCTTGATGCAACCAATTTTGGCAATATCCTTTGCAACAAAGCCTTTACTTTAATTTCATGAGAAAGTCCATACCTATATCTTTTATACCTACACTATTATTCAACCATAAACGTATATTGCTGAATCTCAATCAATAGAAAGTCTCTAATGTTGTTGAGACCCTACATGTATGTGTGATCCTTGCATGGTAATCTTGGGGTTGTTTCCGCGCAGATATGGTATCGAACAACGTCGGCTTTATCTGTAAACATATCTAACTAAATGCAATTTGTTAAAAGAAATTGGATTTGGAACTACAAATGTACGCAATGCATATATCTAAAAGCTGATAAGGCTTTGAAATGGTAATCAAGGGAACCAAGGTTATAGCGGTAATCAAAAGAATGTAATCCAGGGGCAAAGACCCGACATGGAAAACAGACATACACAACAAAGAACATAAAATAACTAAAATCATACATACAAAGTAACAAAAGCAAATGAGCAACTCGGACTCCACTAAAAAAAACTGGTAGCATGAACCAGGTGCACCGGTAGGGTAAGCGTCCGCTGCTTTTCTAGAAACACCCGCCGAGTTGCTCATAAAAAGTCAAGCCCGGAAAGACAAACGAGGAAAGGAAAACTATGACCCGTTGAATAAATCAGTTTTCATTGTGCAGATGGATACACCATAACGATCCACGAGTTCATGATGACGACCATAAAACTTCTGTAGTGATGACTTCAATCTTGTAGCAACATAACCCTGTTATAGAAGCCTATTTGTTAGAGTTCTAGTGCGATACAAAAAGTCTGCGTAGTTTCGGCAATCTCTGGCATAACGTATGAGTTTTGATATGAACACTCCATACGCAGGTGCTGAAGGGATGTTGCCACAGATGAAAGGAAAGTTGACAATTCTGAATGGAAAGTCAGCACGTTTGTCGTATAGTTTGGTCAATAGTTTTCCTTTACCATCGATTTCTAAGTGTAGGTCAAGATATGAGGCTGACTTCACAGTGTCTGTCGTACCCTTTATCTCAAGTTATTAGGGGTAGATGCGATGTATCAAATCCCTGAAATTAGGATTGTTTATAGATAATTCGTCATCTATATAGCGGAAACTGAGATTAAAGGATCTAGCCAAACAATATTCTTTCTTTCGGATCATATCAGTTATAAAGTCAGCCTCATAAGAGTGAAGGTATAGTTCAGCAAGTAAAGGAGCACAATTTGTTCCCATTGGAATGCCGACCGTTTTTTGAAAAAACACGTCCACCACACTGGACAAATATGTTGTCGATTAAAAATTTCAGCATTTTGTAAACATCTTCCTCTGTATATTTGGAAGATGATTTGGAATTATTTCTTACAAAGTATGAGGAATCTCTACCAAGAACTATATATTTGTATCTAGGTGTAGCATCTTTTTGGGTAAAACAACGATGTATAATGTTTTTAAGTAGGGATTTTAACTGAGTATGGTGAATAGAAGTATACAGTGTTGAAAAATCATAGGTTTTAATACTATTATATTCAGATAATAGTCTTGAACTGATTGTCTACAAAAGATCTTTCTAATTTTTTAGGATCCACATTGAATTTATACCACTACGGGAGTAACAAGTGTTGTGGTAGGACAGCAGGCCCTCTTTGACAGTTGGGAGTATAGAAGTTAAAAGTTTTGAAAGAGGCTTGGTGGTACATTTTGCAGATCCAGCTATGAAACGTTGTTTGTTTGTTTGGATTCTTGTGGAGTTTAGGAATACAGTACATAGATGGTAAATCACAATCATCGTCCTTGGTAGAGAGACCAAAAGAGGATAGCACAGATTTATGGTTTTCCACAATCTCTTCGGGAACTGTATCTAATGTTGAATTGTTAATTTAATAAATCGTGTTTTTGGAATTAAAAAAATATATTCTGACTACGAAAATCGCTACAAGTCATCAACAGAGTCCCAGGTGTATCTATTGTGATAATATTGAACGTAAATAACAAATAAGCTATTTTTTTTACTATAGAATAAACACTCTAGGGTGACTGGATAGACTACCCAAGTGTATTTCGTTCAGCATTTTTCTAATCGGCGTTGTGACGTCTATTTCGCCTTTTACGGACTGATTTAAAGTTTACACCGGATCGAAAAGTTCAGGGGTCACACGTCATCATGAAATATTTTTCCACATCACGTAAAGAAAAGAAAATGCACATATAGTATTTAGAGATCGACATAACGTAAAGATGAAACGACGTTATAAGAAAACCACTGCACGTAAAGATAATTCCACATAATGTAAATATATGTTGACATAACGTAATCATAAAACGACAGAACGTAAAGACAAAATTACAGAAAGTAATGACGAAATGACAGAACGTAAAGACAAAAGGACATAATGAAAGGATGTTCCTCCATAACGTAAATACAAAATGACCACATGTAATTATAAAACCACAGCAAGTAATATAAAGTTAACAACACGTAAACAAATGTGTATCTCATCAGACAGTTTAGGCGTTGCATACTCCTGTGTCCACTGACACAACTAGACAACACTGACATTGTAAAGATGAGGTAGGAGTTACTGTGTAGGTATTTTAAAGTTAATTTTCATCAATGGGCATGGAGGGTCCACTGTGCACCCCGATTCATTAATTTCATGATGATATTTTGGTACCTTTATACCTCCTGTTGACCAATCTTTTTTTTTTGCCAAAGAATATTATCTTATTCTTTTTTCAGTATGAGCATATATTTGTACCCAATGGGTTAAAAAAACCGAGATTTTTGTGACTCCATTGTTCGAGCGTTCAAGTCATTTTCAGTCATCATATATGAAACAAATAAAAATATATAGGTATCTTCATGTAGCCAAATGCCCCAGCTTTCCAATGGTGTCAAGAAATGTAATGTAACACTTACGTTTTTTTTAATTAAATGCCAAATATATATCCCTATCTCAGGGTAAAATTGCATAAACTGACATATCACAACCCCTTGACTAGAGTATCTATGTTTCGGTGAAAATGACTGTATTTTGTATTTTTTTTGTGTATTAATATGACGACTTGTGCGATTTTGTATAAAAAAAAAATACTAAATATAAGATTTTCGAATTTTCCATTAAAAGTCGCAATACACTGGAACATCAAGTTATTGCATGACGAAAACATCTCAAATTTGGTATCATTTGATAGATTATTCAATTTTGGACATCATGAAACCTGTAAAAAAGTTTGTTTTATCAAAATTTCCACTTTCGTTTATATTGAAGCAAGGTAGGGGTATCATTCATTACCTTAATGGCATTGAATTCGTTCCATTATTCATTTCTTTGACTCATTAGAAAGCTAATTAAGATGTTTTATCAAACACAAGCTTGTTCGAACTACATCACATGAAAAATTACAATTGAGACGGGATAAAATCTGAAATTCCGAAAATTTCCCTTTTATAAGCATCGTCATTTGACAAAACAAAACTGGAAACTTCATGAAAATAAGATTCTTTGACTTTCTGATATAAACCAACAGATTCAAGAGGGATCGGGACTTAGATTTTACAACAAATAATCTTATTTAGTTATTAATGAATTAATGAATTGCAATGTACATTTTTGCCCTTCAAATCACGAATTAAAAAAAAATTAGCCCCGCCTCTCCCGCCAAATACACCTAACTGATCACTACAGTATATGCATTTACATGTATATATTTGATTTTTTTTCTGTTACATTTGTAACTGTTGGATCATCATATAAGTAATTGTCATATATGGTCAGCAAAGGGCCACAGGAACAAACATTGAAAAAACTTGAATTTGCCAAAACATGCTATCTGTGATTAACAATAAAGCCAATAAGGGTTACACAAAATTATCGAACACTAATCCGATTCATAATCAATTTCAAGTCCAAAATAAATCTGGCAAAATAGATATTACACCACCAAAAGATCGTATGATTTGAGGTACCAATTTTAAGCATTGTTGAAGCGTAAACACGTGGTTTGAATATCTTGTGATAAATGCACCATTGTTTGTTCTTTTTCTTTGGAAAACTATACCGATCTAATATAGGGGAAAAGAATTGGTTTTTTTTTAGGAATGTAGAGAAATTAAACCAAATTTCAAATCAGACTGCATATACTACTCCTACAAAGTAAGAGGTTGGAATTTTGTTCCTTCGTACTTCAACCTCTTACTTCCAAGTGCCATAGTGCATACTGCTCGTCCTGACATTCTTTGCAATTGGCAGAATTATAGTAAAATATTTATCATTTAAACACTTTATACAGTATCTTTACCCTAACATGGGAAAAGGTGACTAAACAAAAGAAAAACAAATGACTTACCTGATGAGAAAATCCAGCAGTCCTGGAAATCCTTTGTAAAAATAGTTTAAATGAACTTGACGTTTGGTTTTCAGCATTTTGAATTGGGAAATCTGGCTGGATAAAAAATGATAAAATTTAATTTGTGAAACGAAAATATAAAATTAACCAACGAATTTCTGTTACAAACTTTAAGTTTGTTTTGTCAAAAATATATAGTATTCTGTAAAATTAGTGACCTAATTCAAAATGGCTGGTCACTTTGTTAATTGTCTTCATTACAAATGTTTTCTAGGTATTTAACAAAAATTTAGGATTTTTATCACTTGATTTCAGGTGGGTTAAAATTCTATTTTGTAAAAGACTAAAAATATTTTAAAACACCTTGTTTAGCTTATTCACATTTGCAGTGGCTTTCAACACTAGAGGTTAGAATGGCACCAAACAAGAAAATAACTTGCCAGATAACCTCTAGCACTGCTGGAGTAAGAATGCTTGTAACATGAATCTTCTTTTTTCCTTTGATCTTTTTATGGAATAACATAGAGACGACAAGCATGTACCAAAATGTATGCTCTAAATTGAAGCAACCAAATAATATTGCATGAAAGGTCACATGGGCCTATATAATGCAATGAGGAAACAGCCATGAAATAACCAAAACACTAAAACCAATATTGCATGGGTAAGCTCCGCCTCTTTGGGAAAAGATTACGCCTACAAAAAAGCACACATACAAATGTCAATTTTATTAGGTTTCATATAATAAAATACAAATCTTTAAATCTCTGCAGGTTTTCTTTGCCAGACAGAGAACAAAAAATATAATGTCTACTCATTACTTTAAAGATAGAACCGAAAAAATACACATTTCTTTACTTTTGAAACATATTAGCAAAAAAAAAACAACCCCCAAGTTGAACATAATGTATCGAAATGAAATTTTGCTCAAATACATAGCTAAAAGTTAGTGAAAGTTGAAGTTGCAATTTGAAAATTGAACTACCCCTTTAGTATTTGTAACGTCTTTAAGGATTTCTGGTGTGGTCCGTTGACGTTTTATCGGTGGGATGGCCAACACGCTCGAATTTTCACTAGTCGCTTCAACGCTAGCATTTTCCTCGAAAATGGGCGCCACTGCAATTTCGGTGGAATCTTGAGGCGGATTAAGGACATTTGAAAAAGTATTGTAATCGACTGGTTATGGAGTTTTGAGACTTGTTATATGCCTACATATTGTAGAAAATTGTAAATATGGAAAAATAAATAGATTTTTTTTACATTTGGGCCAAAAAAGGGGGTCCATGCCCCGAATAGTTGTGTTTAAAAGCCTTCAAAAAGACAATTAGCGTAAATCAGTCTAATTCAATTAAAAAATACACACCTGAGAGAGAACCAAATCATCGCTTTCTACATTTTCAATGTCAAGCCAATCTGGTAGAGAGAATGCGTCTGCCATACTGCCTACTGTGCGGGTTATTAGATTTTCCCGCCAAACGTTATTTTTTTCTGCACGGACTGTCATGGGCGTGTCATTCATGTTACAAATCATTTATAGCAACGCCTTCCTCGTTAGCCAAATAAACTTCTCACGCTGCGCGTTCGAAAGTTTATTTGTCTAACTCGGAATACTATGCTATAAATATAACTTGTAACATGAATCTTCTTTTTTCCTTTGATCTTTTTATGGAATAACATAGAGACGACAAGCATGTACCAAAATGTATGCTCTAAATTGAAGCAACCAAATAATATTGCATGAAAGGTCACATGGGCCTATATAATGCAACGAGGAAACAGCCATGAAATAACCAAAACACTAAAACCAATATTGCATGGGTAAGCTCCGCCTCTTTGGGAAAAGATTACGCCTACAAAAAAGCACACATACAAATGTCAATTTTATTAGGTTTCATATAATAAAATACAAATCTTTAAATCTGCAGGTTTTCTTTGCCAGACAGAGAACAAAAATATAATGTCTACTCATTAATTTAAAGATAGAACCGAAAAAATACACATTTCTTTACTTTTGAAACAGCCCCGTGCAGGTCCGGGTGTTAAAAGAATAGGCCTGCAGCAGCGCCAAGCTTGTCGTAAAAGGCGACTAAATAGTGCTCAGAAACCTAGCCGGGGGTTAGGCGCTCTGCCCACAGAGCAACTGGGATGTGTGCCCCAGGTGGTGGAATGGGGTACCCCTGGCATGTTACATGCTGGGGTTGTCAGGCTATAATACGGAAAACCTGACCGCAAACCATAGTGGTGCACCGTGTTGGGAAAGATGCCACGTTCCTCGCACGTTAAAGAACCCTGTTGTGGTATTCGATAGGAGTAGGAACCTTTGCGCTCCGCCACGGGAGGCTAAATTGCCCGACCTTACCCATCCCCCCTTTTTCTAGTGGCAATCAAAATTTGTCGACCCTGTTGTCCTTGTGACCCATCCTTTTTTTTTATCATTTCATGTTCATTGACTGAATATAGCTGAAATATTGCTACTCAGACGTTAAACCCCAACAAACAAACAAACAAACAAACAAACTTTTGAAACATATTAGCAAAAAAAAAAAACAAAAACAACCCCGAAGTTGAACATAATGTATCGAAATGAAATTTTGCTCAGATACAGAGCTAAAAGTTAGTGAAAGTTGAAGTTGCAATTTGAAAATTGAACTACCCCTTTAGTATTTGTAACGTCTTTAAGGATTTCTGGTGTGGTCCGTTGACGTTTTATCGGTGGGATGGCCAACACGCTCGAATTTTCACTAGTCGCTTCAACGCTAGCATTTTCCTCGAAAATGAGCGCCACTGCAATTTCGGTGGAATCTTGAGGCGGATTAAGGACATTTGAAAAAGTATTGTAATCGACTGGTTATGGAGTTTTGAGACTTGTTATATGCCTACATATTGTAGAAAATTGTAAATATGGAAAAATAAATAGATTTTTTTTTACATTTGGGCCAAAAAAGGGGGTCCATGCCCCGAATAGTTGTTTAAAAGCCTTCAAAAAGACAATTAGCGTAAATCAGTCTAATTCAATTAAAAAATACACACCTGAGAGAGAACCAAATCATCGCTTTCTACATTTTCAATGTCAAGCCAATCTGGTAGAGAGAATGCGTCTGCCATACTGCCTACTGTGCGGGTTATTAGATTTTCCCGCCAAACGTTATTTTTTCTGCACGGACTGTCATGGGCGTGTCATTCATGTTATTCATAGCAACGCCTGCGCGTTCGAAAGTTTATTTGTCTAACTCGGAATACTATGCTATAAATATAACTTGGAGATTACCTGTAGTAAAAATAGATTACTGTCTGGTAATTCCCGAATATTGATTGACAAGTAATCACTGCACTTAGTACTGGAGAATTTGATGTTTTGACGTTTAAGGTAAGGGATCTGTTCTATGTCGGTGCTACAGAGGAGAATAATAGTTTTTGTTATGGACTTTTAAAGTTTCAAACTTTGGAAGCTAAAACCTGTTCTCTTTGTAAATGTCATAATTGTTATACACCTTGTTATACATGGTAAATAAAATCCCATCGGTGATACAGACGCAGGAATTCATGGAAATGGCTTGCATTCACGTTATTTACACCAGGTTGCGCTTCGGTACTTTCAGTGATGATTTTTACATCCGGGCTGTTGTCAATGAAAACAATGGCAACTATAGTCGCTACTTGACCTGGACAGTCGACCGTTTGAAAGATGCGTTGTCGGCGAAGGGAGCAATAGTACGGGGAAGAAGGCAGACTTGATTGAGAGGTAACTTCGAATTTATGTGACATCTAAATATTTTTTCTTTCCAATGGCAAAATTCTTGGTTTTCACAAATGAAAGACACCCCTTTTTTGACCTTCATTTTTCAAGTGCATCACATTGATAATGTTGATAACATCATTCCGGGCAAATAATTTACCAAACAATGACCACTTTGGCGATATAGGCGAAAACTTTCTAAACATAAGAAACATATTAATTTATTGGAAATATTATACTTACGAACAACACCTACCTCGTTCATAAATAATCCCCCATCTGTTAAATCTACAGTATTTTGGCCTTCATTTACTTTAAGGTTCCCACACCATTGACGGTTAGGGTTAGGTGTGTAATAGTGATGTCATAGGTTATGGGACCCCTAAAGTAAACTTATAGTATATGTCGTATATTTTTATCATATGAGGGGGCAAGGGTATTAACTGTTTATATTGTATTACTGGGGTAAATATAGCTGTTATTGACCCTGTGTTTAAGCTGTTATTGACTAAACATTTTAAGTGTTATCACTAGTTTTGAATTCTATATCTTATCTGTTATTGGTATTAAAAATGATTTAACTGTTGTGCTGTTAATGGGACATTCCTTGACCCCCTCTTTTATACGACATGTTCCTTTCAATAAAAGAAACTACACATTGATTAGCACAGTGGAGTGCTAGGAGTAAGGTCTTGGACCTTATAAGTAATATTTTTTTGTAATAAAATGGATTTCATTTTAAATAAATAAAGTTTTTTAGACACAATAGAAAAACAAGTATGATGCAGTTTCAATTCATTCATTCATTTCAGACTTGAAAGCTATGACAGAAATGAAGACTTCAGAAACCCCCCTCTTCAAAATGTACCGACACCACTTTCTGTTGATTGGCCACTTACCGGATACCAACAATTACAGACAAATCACAAAGTTCTTTT
This sequence comes from Perna viridis, assembly GCA_037379345.1. Classification (NCBI taxonomy): domain Eukaryota; kingdom Metazoa; phylum Mollusca; class Bivalvia; order Mytilida; family Mytilidae; genus Perna; species Perna viridis. The sequence continues at coordinate 6,614,505 of CM074520.1, forward strand.
GCCAAAGTTAACCTCTGAACAAATCAGACAGTACTTTATTTATAGAATAGCAGGTTAACCTCTCAACAAATCAGACAGTACTTTATTTATAGAATAGCAGGTGTCCATATCAGATTTATATCCACCACTATTTGACGGTGGCTTTATCAACTTATTGTGCATATAAAAAGACATCGGCTCTAGAACTTGCATTGTTGTTTTATTGATGTACTTCAAATGGCTAAAAATCACTCTGTAAAATGCCTTTTGTCCTACATATTTATTTTTTAACCTTATTGCATATATCTGCAAATTATAGTGCAACTTTGTGTCAAGAAGATTCTTGATTTTATATTTTCATTCCACTGATCTCAGGCGACATCAAGATGTAGACAGGAATACAAGCCCTGTCGTTGATAAAACAGATTTTTCCCAAATTTCTTTTGTCACATGTACATCCACTCCATATTCTTTTTCCCCCATTAATATACATGAACATATTTTTAGGGCTGCTTATTGACTCATGATACATGTCTTTATTCCAACAGTTTCTCATTTAAAATTATGTTGATATTTCATAACGACAAGAAATTGATATCTATGTTGATATTTCATATCTCTTTTTAGGTGATAATCAATTCAATGGAGATATTAAAGCTTTAGAGAATGGGAAGAGCATGTTTCTTGGAAATCGGGTACAAGCAGCATCCATACTTATGAAAGATGACAATGTTTTTTTTACAGGAATTGTCGGTGCTAGATACAAGAACAAGGTAATCTCTCACTGAAAGATGTGTGAATGTCTACTGATGAGTCCCAGTCACACAACTTCATTCCAAAATTATTATGCATTGATTTTAGAGTAAAAAGTCAATTTAAAAGGGACGAAACTCACAAGGCCTGGCAGATAAAAAAATATCTTATAAATCATGAAATATTCCTTTTTTTATTTTTAGTCTTATATAAAGTTAATTCACATACTTGTAACTTGTATCAATAAAATCAAACAGTTATCATTATTTTAGTGTACAGGGCCTTGGGAGTCTAGACAAATTCAAATGTCATATACATTTTGTAAAACAGAAACTTGGTATGTGAGTAGTGAATATGGGTTTGATAAAAATACAGATGCATGTCTGTAAAGGGGTTAAATTTTACACCTTATGATTTATGGAAGTTTAATGAATGTTTTAGGCTTCATACAACTACAAACTGAAATTAGATAAAAAGACAGGTGATCCTATCAACACACATTGTGAGTGTGCTGGAGGGAAAGGACCTCATGGGACCTGCAAGCATCTTGCTGCAGTGCTCATGATGGTGGAGGAGTTTATAGAGACAGGCAATATAAGGATCAGCAAGTCTTGCATCGAGAATCTGCAAACTTTCCACCAGCCTAAATCTATTTCTCAAGGTATTTTCATTTCAAAACTAAAAACTAAAATTGTGTCTATGAGACATTAATGGATGGCACACTGGTACATGTATGTGAAGTAAGAGTGCTATAATAGGTCTAGAATCCCAGATATGAACCTTAACTGGGAATTTAAAGTCTCTGAATCAGAAAATGTAGGTCAAGGTGCAAGGTGCAAGGTGATTCAACTTGTAAAGAAGTGTGCCCTCCTCTTACAAGACCATTCCACCTTTCTAGTATCCCAGATATGGATCTTAACTGAGAATCTTACCAGATAATGATTACCCAATATGTATTGCAGAGATGCAGCTAATCGTCAGACCTGTCAGACAAATGGCAAAATTTCAGCAGGTCCGGCAAGTGAAACTGTTGTACAGGACCTCAGTCTGGCAAAGTTTTAGAAAAGTTAGAATTATACATGTTGAAAGGTCTGGCAAATTTTTTTAGGTCCTGCAAATTTAAGGACCCAATGTCTGACAGAAAAAAATAATCTGCATCTCTGGTATTGGCCACATATTTGTGTGGGCAGGTGCACATAAAAAGGAGTTTATTTAAGGAATATATTTATTATTTGAACAGATTATACCAGTATAACTTGGTTTGGGACAGTTTACACAGAGTAAAACTAGAAGCGGTCTATGTTATGCATAAACTTTCCCTAACCAGGTTATATCTGTATAATCTGTTCAAATTATATACATTCCTTATAATTTAATTTCATTCTTTAAAATTATTTTGTAACATGTTTTGTTAGTGTAAAAATGTGGACTATTTTCTCAGAACAAGATGGAGGGATGAAAGCAATTTACGAGTTACATTAGTTATAAACTGTATAAACTGTGTTTCTTTTCTAGTGATCAGCCAACCAAATCACTTATTTTAGACCAAATTAAATTATTTAAATATAACCAATTGACCTTTGAATCAAGATTTTGTCTTACTTTGTCTAATTAAAATCTGTGACCTACATGTCAATATATTTTAAAATATGTAGGAGTTCCTGTAAAGGCTCAAGATATTCCTACGAAAAGAAAAAAGTCAGAAGATTCCTTAGAAGATCCTCGACCAGCAAAGTACAGAAACATACCAGGATATCCTGACTTTGTTCGGAATCAGATAATCAATTATTGTTCTACAACATCGGGAGATTTGTCATTTCGATATTTGATAGACAAGGCTGATATTCAAGTAAATACTTAAAACATGTTTTTAGTAAATACTGAAATAACTTTGATTTTTTTTAGTACAAAAGTAAATCAATTTGGTCAAAATGCAACATTTAAAATGCTTAAAAAGTTTTAATAGAACATTTTCCGATAACTTAAATACTGAATCATCTCTGTAAATTTAATTATTATAAGCTAAATAAAATATCATAATTAGCTGTTTTAGCACAATCTTTAATGTCTAATAATTATTAAAAATATTTGGTTTTTGGTGTGTCATCTTAATTTTTGCATTGCATATTATGCATTATCTGCTACAAATAAACTCTTACTGACTTTTAACACTTAATATATGCATAAAATACAATGATAATGTTATCACTTATACAGACTGCTGCCATTGATCATGCCTATACAGAGATGCCATTCACAGAGCACTGGATTGATACAGCGAATCAGGTATATTTTCTAAATTTTAATGGGACATTTGAAATTTTGTTGTGACTATGGCCCATGGCCCCACCTACATGTAATCCTAATCACTGGTTACTACACGTATAATGCATTGTAAACAGCAAAAGTTGTCAAAAATACTTAAAATAGGGTCATAACTTTAACAAAATTCAACAGTTTTTATGAAAATTTGCATCCAGGTTCAATTTATACTTACTAATTATATCTTTTTTTTTTCCAGAATAAGGCCGTTGAAACAGCAAATTTGCAAAAAATCGTAATTTAAGGGCAATAACTCTGACATCGGTAGACTGATTTTCTTGAACATTTGCATGCTGGTAGATCTCAACATACTGATCATTTCTTCAAGCAAAAGATTTTCTCTATCGCCAACGGTAAAAAATTCCCAAAGCAAAAATGTAAAAAAATGCTATTATTAACCATACTGTAAATTTAGAGCTGAAAGGGGATAAGATATACTACAGTTATGTTTTAATCATTTTCTACATTTTAGGTTAACGAAGATGACATCAAAATAATTGAAAAGTCAACAAGAACCCAGAGTGCTTCAAAAAGCTGGTATGAACAGAGGGCCTGGAGGTTAACAGCATCTCGATTTGGGGAGATATGCAAAATAACACCTAGATGAAATATAAATAAACTTTGCAAGAGCCTTCTACAGGGAAAATCAAAGTTATATAATAGTGCTATAGCACATGGCAAAAACTACGAAGGGAAGGCCATCAAGTGTTTTGAAAACAAATTGGATGTTAAAACCAGAAAGTGTGGATTCTATGTTTGTAAATCTAAGCCTTTTCTTGGTGCTTCACCTGATGCTCTAGTTGGTGAAGACGCATTGGTGGAAATGAAATGCCCGTATTCTGGTCAGGATGGTAATGTACAGCCTGGGAAGAATTTTAACTTTCTTACATATGACAAAAATGGTAACATTGTTCTGAAACCAACCAGCAATTATTACTATCAAATTCAAGGCCAACTATTTATATGTGAAAAGACCTCTTGCTATTTTGTTGTCTACACATTCAAAGACTTATTTGTGCAGAGAATTGATTTAGATGCAGAATATTGCATTGGGTCCCTAATACCAAAACTAGAACTATTTTACACAAAGCACTTCAAACCCTTTGTGGCAAACTCTTTGTAATCATTGCAACACAGATTTAGGTACATGCATACATTGTCAATGAACAATTACGATGATAATCATATAAAAATAAATTTAGATTAACTTTTGTTAGTTTGTCAAAAAATAAAGGACTTAGACATGTACTGAAGTTGAATTAACTGTTAAACCATAAAGCTGTCTCCCCTTGCGGTGTGTGGGACATTGTCAGAGTCAACAAACCTTGACTGAAAGTGCATACAATGAAACAAACCAAAAATAAGAAAGCAATATCATCTTACCATGTACCATTTACCTAGCACAATTACTAGATAGTAAAAAAAATTTAACGTTGAATATCATGAAAAATGTCAACGTCACCAGACAGTGACTGCAAGGGCTTACAATAAAAACGTGGCCAAAAGTAAAGTAATTATATCCTAAGGTATCTTTTTAGCAAATATCATTGACCTAGCACAAGTTCTTGATGATAAACACACAGAAGGAAAAAAACCTTAAAGGTTGAACATGATGCAAAATCTGAAAGTCAACATACTATGAATGTGAGGGTCTACATTCAAAACGGCCCTAAAATGAAATATATTTATATCCTAATGTATCTACATATCATATATCATTGACCTAATCCAAGTTCTTTATGGTAAACCAACTGGAGAAAAAACTTTAACAATTGTGTACAATGCTACCGGAAACACCATATTATGTCAAGCCTGTTTAAAACATGTTCAAAAATAGAGATCGTTCCTTAGTTATACAAATAGTTTATGAGTATTCATGTTTACAATAAACAGTGGTTAAACTTACTGACTATTGAAAATTCAACTTTAGGCCAGATATAAAAATGTGTGTTTCTGGTTACGTGGTTTGTAAAAATAGGATAGGTAGATAGATTATTATTTTTTTCTTTACCTGAATTTCAAGGTGTAAAAATAGATTATACATGTAGTATGGTGAATGGTGGGCGGGTTGGGAAAAAAAATTCAACAGATTTCTCAGAAACTACTGATCATAGGTTTCTGAAATTTTGCATGCAGCCTCAGGTGGGTATCCCTTATGGTGAGACCCATATTCAGGTCTGTCAGACTTCTACGTCCTGTTTAACAAAATCCAAGTCTTTGTGTCTTTGACAGATTTTTTTACCTTGATTTTAATAGTACATAAGCTAAAACTACAATAAAAAGGCTAGGGTTGGAACAAAAAACTATGGTAGGTAGGGAGACCAGAAACACAAACTTTTTTTTTATATGACCTCATGCATATTTGTCAACAATACTGTTTCTAAAATTACATATAGCAAGGCATACATATACAATTCTAGATCCATATGGTTACTTGCTAATAGGTAGCATGTTGGTTAGAATCCTATAACCCTTGCTTAGACAAATCACTCTTTCCACATGTATTCTTTTTGAGGCCACTCTCCTATCATGAATAATCTCCTCCTGGTCAAGCTGTGACTTGCCTTTTAACATAGTTGGTGTGTTGACCTGTACATCTTGGGCCGCAAAAAGATCTTGCATCATTATGCCCCTGTCTGCCATGATACTGTCTCCCTTCTTGAACATGCTATTTGTGGGCTTCAGCAATTCAGAATTCTCAATAATCTGTCTATCACTGGCAGAACCTCCATAAGAGTCTGAAATATAACTGACACATCCTCTAGGTGTTATGCCTACCATAGTTTTTAGTGTATTTTTATGTTTATATGAAGACCAAGTAATACTTTGGGCATTTACTTCTGATGGCTTCTGTAATGGCACTTCAGTTGCATCTAATATAACTCTAGTGTTGGGAAACTTTTTTGAAAAATCTAAAGGCATATATAGATCGACAATTTCTTTAGATGGCCAAATATTTAATTCCTTTAACTGAAAATACATAAAGTTGATCCAAGTTGTGATGGTTCTAGAGACAGTAGATTCTGATACGTCAAAGAACATAGCTAGTTCTATATCCTCTTTAGCACGCCTTAATTTCATAAGTACCATAAATAATTGTTCTTTTGGATCTAACAGGGTACATTGACCATTTAACTCATTCACACTTGGTCCTAGACAATAAAAAAACAACATAAACTGTGAATAATCCCTAAAACCGGTGTAATAATTAACCATTTTGGGATTATTAACAAAGATTTCAATAGAAAGAATGGCATTCATACTAGTGTCACATTGGGTTCCTTTTGTTGAATATATTGGTTCAGCCAAATATGGTGTACTACATGTATCTGATACTGCACTACTACTAGTGTCTCCCACCGTGACACAGGACTGCACATCAGTGATATCTGGAAAGGTATCATTCTCTTCCCTCAACTCCTTCCTACGCCTAATGTGTTTGCATCTTGGACTTTCTTCTTCCACTTTGGGTTGAAAATTGAAAATAGAAGGAACAGCATCAGGTTTTAACCTTGGACACTCCCCTGTAAAATATGAAAAATGGCTTATGAGCAAAATACTTTAAATAATTAGTCAAAAATAGAAATTTGGTGTTTGAGAGAAGGGATGTTCCTGATCACTATTCATGTAAATTCAATGCAATGGTTAGTGATGTAACGATTAATCGGAAGATCTAATCAAAATGGCTGCAGATGTTACTAATCCATTATAAAATCAATAATTGATTAATCAGAAAATAAGCAAATTTAGGGATTTTTAATTTTTTATGCAAAAATTGCTAAAAACTATGTTAATTTTTTAATTAAATTCAATCATTTCCATAAAAAGTACTGTCCAATTTTATAATTGATTAATAATTGATTGTGATCTTCCGAATATTTCCGATGATTGATTATGAAATATTTCCGATTCCCCAACACTAGCAATGGCGTATATATATATATATATATATATATATATGTCTTTGAGCTGCACTAACAACAATAACCATGAGTGAAAATAATTTCAACAAAACTTTACTTAATAGCAGATAGAACACACACATGTTCTTACAGTCTACTAAATTGAAAAAGGCGATTTGAGCACACATGGGCCCCTGAATCAATGTCTGAATGTTACAATACTCATATGAATGGCTTCTAACACCTCACAAAGTAGCCATTCTTATATTCAAAAGTCACATAAACACTAGACAGCAATTTCCTCTGACATATGTGTTATACAAATTTCATGAAAGTATATGAAATCAAAATAAAATTTAGAACCACTTAGTCCCTTACATACTTAAAAATTTATACTATAACATTATATATTATTTTTTCTCATATTTAAATAGTTTGATACAAATCCATTTATTTAATCTTCATTCTGTAATTTTCTTCCCTTGCATGTAAGGCTTGTTGTCAAAATAATCGTAGATATCTTACACATTCCTCTTTTTTCGCCATAAAACTGAAAGAAACAACAAAAAACCACAAAGCAAACAAAGTCAAAAATCATGCATTGAAATCATTTGATCAACAAGTGATGCATTTAAAATCTAAAATGTACAAAAATTATGCACATAGATTTCAAACATTTTTATATACTTTGTGTTCATATCAAATCTGTTTGTCTTTTTCTGCATCACCTACAAGTTGCATTAATGCACATGAAAATGTTTACCTTTTATACCAAGTACAAGTGTATTGGGTCATTTTATTTATTCAGTATTACAAATCTATACTTAGTACATAGTGTTCTACATCATGCCCATACATGTACATGTATGAATATGTCATGCATGTGCAATGTAAACAATTACATGTATTTATAACATATACAAATGTTGTACATACAACTAGAACTGTATGTAAACAATGAATAATTTTTGCATCACTTTTTGATAAACCATACAAAATGGGTTGACCATTTAACATGAGGAGGGCTTTTTTTCTTTTTACTTACAGAATTAGGGCGAGATTTTTTAGCTTTGAGATTTACTGCAACAAAACATCATTCTTTTTAAGTATACATAACATTTTTTTTCAAGTCATGTAACATGTAGTAATCCTACAAGTATGAGAGAAAGTCTCTTCCATTTTGTTTTTATCCAAAAATAAAGTAGAAATATTTTTAAACGTTTACAAAAATTTGTCTAAAATACAAGAACCAGTCCAATTAGGTTAAATGGTCATTCCCTAAATAACATTTGAAGAAAACATTTAAAATCAGAACAAACATAATATACATGTCATCATGTACGTGTATATTAATTAAATGGTAGCTTAACAGTAAATATTGTTTGGATCATTAGAAAAGAAGGGATGTGAAGTCATTGCACTATATATTTTTGTTCATGTTGGTCAAACTTGATATATATATTTATGTATTGTGAAATATTGTTCCTTCTATTGCAATGTCTGGTTATGTATAATGAAATTAATGAAGTCAAGACACTGAACTGGATATCAATTTAGGTAAATATATATGGAACATTTTAAGGCCTAATATTTCTCATGACATTGGGATCACTGCCTCTCCTTCCCGCACCCATGTGCACTTTAAAAGGCTTATAGTAGTGAGTACATGTGTGTGTAGTATATTTGGCACTCATGACTCTACCCATTCTTTATATAATTTAGCAGTCCCTAAAATGCAAGGATTCACACTACATTTTGTATACTACAAGGAGTTGTGATAATAAAACACTGTGATATTTATGGAATTTGTTCACATTACCAAAATATTTCAACTTCCTGGTACACAATGTTCATGACTTCATAACCCCTCTATTATCTAATGTTGTTTTCCCCAAGTTTGATAACCATACGGACAGTTCAGATAACATGTTTCTCAAGAAAATACCTTCAATATACAGTTTCAAATACAAACTAGTGTATCGGTAACATATCTAACCTAATAACGAAGGTAAGTAATCCGACGAGTCGAAATGTTGTTTACAAACAACGTCAAACTGAGACGGGGGGTCTCACTAATTAGCGACAAGAAGTGACAAGAGCCGACAAGAAGCGTCAAGAAACGACAAGAAGCGTCAAGAAGCCGACAAGAAGCGTCAAGAAGAGAAAAATAGCGACAAGAAGAAAACAAATAGCGACAAGAAGAAAATAATAGCATAAAGAACAATAAAAAGCTACAAGAACCCTCAAGAAGCGTCACAAAATCAGAAAAAGCGACAAGAAGAAAAATTATATAGATAAGAAAATATATTTTCATTGTTTACAGTAATGGTATATTAGATTCTGCTGCACATTTTTGGCTAATATATTAAAGTCTCACCAGTATTTTTTAAAGTGTAAAGTTTCCTTTTTTAAATTTAACATTTATTTTTAGCTACAAAACTTGACAAGCGACAAGAAGCCGACAAGAAGCGTCAAGAAGAAAAAAAGATCCGAAGAACAAGATTTTTATGCGTTGCCTGTCTTTACAGTCTAAGCCACAGTCACCACAAGGATTCGACATCCTTGTTTTGTATATCCCTTGCCCAAGGGGTGTAGTAAACCCTGTTCCTAAGGGTTTAAAATTTTAAACCGATACTTCAATGATATCTCCCTTGCCCAAGGGGTACAAAACCTGTTCCTAAGGTTTATAGAATTATTCGATACTGGAATATAGGAAATTATCCTTGCCCAAAGGATATTATTAACCCTGTTCCTAAGGGTTTTGATCAACACCGATGGTATCAATCTGAATGTATTTATTCGAGAAATCGTAATCGTACAAACGTAGCAGATTCTTGCAACCGAACGGAGCCGTATTTTTTGCAAGAATCGAATAGAATATGCGTGATCATGAATTTATGTCAGAGTGGTAGTTAGTTGTGGCTTCATTAAACTTGGGCGAGTAAAATTTAAATAAACATGGATGTATTATTTATAAAAAGATCAAATCCTTTAAATGTTACAAAAACATTCCATCAATGTTTTTATTACTATTAATCATAAAGTTATACTTTTACATTTACCCAAGCTAATTATTACATTAATTACATGTTCATTTGCATAATTATATTCATTTTATTATTCACTCGAAATGATCAAAGAATAATTTGCTTGCAAATTAAAACTAATTAACTTAATCTGACCCACGTGCCGTCGTCAATTACACGGCTTCTTGTTATTGCCTGAAGGTAAACACGTGTGTATGAATAATTATGCACAAGGCCGCCCCAAAACAATATACAAGCCAATTAAATTACAGGAAAAAATAGACAGAAATTAATGCTTATCTCTTAATCAATCTGAGGTTGCTAATTAATTTTTTTTTTTCTATTTTTAATAGTATATTTCTTTATTTTATTACTTAATATCTTTTGAATTTGTATAACAATTCTTATTGGGTTGATTTATTTTTTATTTTTATTTGCCTTCTTGTCACTATTGTTTCTTTCTTGACGCTATTTTGTGCCTTTTTATCACTAATTTCCTTCTTGTTTTCTCTCTTGTCCCTAATTTTTCTTCTTATCGCTATTTTTCCCTTCTTTTCGCTATTTTTTTCTCTTTTTATCGCTAATTTTCCCTCTTGTGGCTATTTTTTTTTCTTGTCGCTATTTTTTTCTCTTTTTATCGCTAGTTTTCCCTCTTGTCGTTATTTTTTTCTTCTTGTCGCTATTTTTTTTCTTCTTGTCGCTATTTTTTTCTTCTTGACGCTTCTTGTCGGCTTCTTGTCGCTTCTTGTCGCTAATTAGTGAGACCGGAGACGGGTTCCAAAGGCCCTTTGTCTTGGGATCTGTCCGTTTAATTGCTATCCTCCACTTCAAAACTATGTCAGGTCGTTTAAAGGGGAATCTGTGGCCACCAGAATTAGTGCAGGCGGGCACACAGCAATACTGGGGCATTTTATTCACTGGAATAATTGTGTTTACCGCATCTCCACTGGCCACAGCTTTCTAAAGAGTACCGAGGCGTTCCGAAGCAAATAACTGAAAGTACCGAAGCGCCACCTACCGAGGTAAATATACATGGGCGAAATCCATTGCTAGACTCATGTAAAAATACATAGAAGTTTTTACTTATGATATTTAGAACCATTAAAAAAATCAACCAATGTTTAAAATACTTGACTATAGTGCAGTCATTTCCTTACTTTATTACAGGAAGTTCTAGATCTAAGTGTAACATGGATTTAGATGGATTCGGAATACCAACGGAAGACTTTGAACACTTCCGAGAACTTGTTGAGGAGGGAGGGGTACACAATCTCTCCACCTTTTTGTCAGAAAAAGCTGACGAGTGGAAAGAATGTGTACTAAATATTGCAGTGTGTGGAGAAACATACGTTGGTAAGTCGACGTTTATCAATAAATTACGGGGCGTCGACGAGAACGACGAAGGATATGCACCAGTCGGGATAGGGGATACAACTCTCGCACCTACTCCTTACAAACATCCGAAAAATGAAAAGATGGTGTTTTGGGACCTACCCGGTGTAGGAACTCTAAGATTTTCGAGAGACAGGAGTTATCTAAGGACTATAAAAGTTGAGAGGTATGACTTTTTTCTTATTTTCTCTGACCAGTGTTTTTCAGAAAATGATGCATGGATTGCTAGAGAAATCCAAAATCTTGGGAAAGACTTCTTTTTTGTCAGATCGAAACTGGACGAAGGAATTTCAAACGCCTCGAAAGATGGCCAATGTGTGGAAGAAGTTATTCCAAGGCTTCATTTTAGTTGTTTGAAAAATTTAAGAAAAGCTGGCGTAAAAAAATCAAAAATATTTATTATTTCGAATTACAACCACGAAATAGGCCAGTTCGATGATTTAATGACAGCAATCTTAGAAACATTACCTTGCTCGAAAAGGGAAGCAGTTTTACATACCATCGGACCGCTTACACATCAGATAATAAGAGAGAAAAAGAAAATGTTACAAAACAGAACATTTCTTAAGGGATTTCTGCCTGCATTCTCTTCCATTCCTTTGATTGGAAAATTTTTCAACGACATCGAATTGATTGAAGAGGAGTTGGAATATTGTATGGCACAATTTGGCCTCGATGAAACCTCACTTGATCGCCTTTGTCACGACGATAAATCCTTTAAATACCAATTAACATCGTCCTTGAAGAATTACACAAGTTTAAAAGAGAGGGGCGATAGTTTGAAAAAGAAAATCATGGCATTTGCTTCTCTTCCATGGGTCAAGAAACATATTGTTGGTTTCAAGGAAAACATAGTTTTTTGTCTTATGAAAATAGCAGCCGATGGAGTGTTGTCATACGGTACAACTGTGTACTTTCTTAGAGAACAAATAAATTTAATGGAAGAAGATGCACATGTTCTGGTTGAACTAGTACTAAAACAACACAGAATGTGAAAGAGTATTGGAAATATACACAGTACCTTACAAAATACAATATAGAAATGAATATTAGTTGTATGCAGTTTATAACATTATTTGTCATTGCTTTGTTCCGCAAACTAGTTGGAATTATTTATATTCCTCTAACATTGCATGTCTGGCAGCAATAAATTATAAAAATTGTAATAATGTCAGAATGTACAATTAAACCATTGCTTTTCCGGAAAATCGCTGGATTTCTTTTCCCTTATCGATATTTTTTGTTTTGAGTACTTCTTGAATACAATTTATTTGAGATGTAATTGGTTCTAATGCTGGTAATGAAAAGTTACCTATTTCGGCACGTGTATTTGCAAAATCAACATATTAAGTGGAATGTTTGTATTAGGAACTAACTACTGGGTCGATTCCACTGCTGGAGTACCAAAGGTCCCCAAGGAAATTTACCATCCTAGTAGTCAGACTTGTCTAACCCAATTTATGTCTTTAGATTGTTTATTAAAAAATTGCAGTATTAGTATCACAAAGTTCAGACGCGCTATATACTGTGGATTCCTCGGTGATGAATATATTTTCTCATTCGATTTTTAGCTTACAAGGACCAGTCAGTTAATGCCTTCAATTGGTATCGGTAAACAAATTTTCAAAAATCTTATTATCCTCTGAAACTACAGGTTCAATTGGAACCAAACTTAATGTTATTTAGTGTATCATGTCCAGAACTTGTGGGAATTTTTTTATCTGTCACCAAACATGTCATTGCTACTTAAAATAGACTGTACGGGTCGAATATCATTTTTTGTAAAAATCGCAAAAATTATTAGGTTAAGACAAATTCTGACATAAATAAGTGTTCAGCAAGATGAAATTTATCCATGGGAAAATTTTTGTGAAATACTGTTGACTCGTGTATAAGAATTATTGCCATTTTAGCTCACCTGGTCAAAGGTCATGTGAGCTTGTGCCATCCCTTCTCGTCCGTCAACGTCGTCGTCGTGGACAAATTTTCGGAAAACTTCTTCTCTGAAACTAGAAGACCGACAGGATGTAAACTTGGCATGATTGTACCTTAGAGTATTGTGCACAAAACGACTGTTGGGATTTATGATTCGTGAAAAAAACATGACCGCCGTTACTAAAATAGAACAGTGGTCTGAAGGCAGTTTTTTTTCTAATAACTCAAAAACCGTTGCCTATAGCAAAATTCTGACAGCGAGTAATATTGTTCTGCATCACGAGACGGACTGATCCCGAAATCCAAACAATTTCTCTGCTGATGTAGGCGTTACGGCCTCTGAAACATTTTTGGGGCATTTTTCGCTTGTGCAACTTTAATAATCTTCTCTAAAACCATTGTACAAAATTCAATGTAAATTTGTTCCTAAGGGTATTCCACACAAAATGTCCGTTGGAATTTTTAATCCGTGAAAAAAAAACATGGCCGCCGTTAATAAAAAAAAGAAAGAGTAATCAAGGGAACCAAGGTTATAGCGGTAATCAAAAGAATGCAATTCAGGGACAAAGACCCGACATGGAAAACAGACATGCACAACAAAGAACATAAAGTAACCAAAACCATACATACAAAGTAACAAAAGCAAATGAGCAACTCGGACTCCACTAAAAACTTGGTGCATGGACCAGGTGCACCGGTAGGGTAAGCGTCCGCTGCTTTTCTAGAAACACCCGCCGACTTGCTCATAAAAAGTCAAGTCCGGGGTAGACAAACGAGGAAAGGAAAACTATGACCCGTTGAATAAATCAGTTTTCATGATGCTGATGGATACATCATAACGATCCACGAGTTCATGATGACGACCATAAAACTTCTATAGTGATGACTTCAATCTTGTAGCAACATAAACCTGTTCCAGAAGCCTATTTGTTAGAGTTCTAGTGCGATACAAAAAGTCTGCGTAGTTTCGGGAAGCTCTGGTATAACGTATGAGTTGTGATATGAAAATTCCATACGTTGGTGATGAATGGATGTTGCTACAGATGAAAGAAAGTTGACAATACGGAATAATAAGTTATCACGTTTGTCATATATTTTCGTCACGAGTTTTCCCTTTGATCTCGAAGTGTAGGTCAAGATATGGGGCTGGCTTCATATGTCTGTAGTGTTGGGTAGATGCGATGTATAAAATCCTCAAAACTAGGATTGTTTAAAGACAATACAACATCTATATACATATAGCGAAAACTGAGATCAAATGATCTGGCTATACGATGTTTTTTTGTTCTTTTTTCTTTAAATTTTTTTATCAGATTAGCTGGTCAGTCTCATAGCAATGAAGGAATTCGTCAGCGAGTAGCGGTGCACAACTTTCCAATTAGAATGCTGACAGTCTGTTGGAAAACACGGCCACCACAAATATTTTGTTGATAAAAAATTCCTTCAATCTCTTCGTTTTATTTAGAAGATGATTTTTAGAAAATGTGTTTTCTTTTACAAAGTATGGAGACTGTCTACTAAGTACTATATACTTGAATCTAGGTATTCCGTCTTTTTATTTGGCCAAACAACGATGTATGATGCTTTTGCTTTTGAGTCGGAGTTTCAAGTGAGTAAGTGGAACAGAAGTTTGAAGGATAAAAAAGTCATAGGTCTTGATGCTATCACATTACTATTAAAATCTAGCATTGAGAGTTTCGCACTTTTCAGGATCCACATTGAATTGATATCAGTGTTATATTGCCACCTCATTTTACAATATTCTGTTTTAGCGTCTAGTGTGCGTGTTCTGAGGGTCCTTTTTATATCCGCCTACAAAAAGGGGGTATGCCTGGCATTTTGATGATGTGCGTGCTTCCCTCCGTACTTCGTTATGCCGAGTAGTATCCTTCCCTGTTGCTCTTCCCACACAACTAAATGAAATATTAAGAAACTGTTACAGAATATAAAACATTAAAGATGTGCACTCCTATTTCAAGTTTTGACCTAAATTTTCTTAATCATTTTTTTTTTTTGGGGGGGGGGTGGAGTGTCAGTAACAAATCAGGGATATTGCCTTTCATGAATAAGGGTACAAAACTCTTATCATGAACGCCTCCTACACCACTGAACCGATTTAATTTACCTTAATAAAATTTAAAATTTATTAAAAATTGATGAAGGGCACCTCTTATTTCAGTTTTTGATCTGATTTTTTGGGAGAGTTTTTAATATCAAGACGTATACTCTTTCTCTTATGAGTATATGGAAACTATATCTTAACCAAAACTCCACTGAATAAAACATAATGTACTAGTAGCTTTCATAAAATCTTTATATATTCCAAGTGATTCTCCTTTTTCATAATTTGATTAAAAACAATTATTTGGGGGTATTTCGATGTTTGATGACTGTTGTGGAGTATATTGACTATATGGTGTCTGGGGAGGGAACTGGAGTATATTATGAAATGAAAATATTGACATCAATTGTAAATAAAAAAAAACAAACAAAAAAACCAAAAAACAAGCAATACAAAAAAATACAAAAAAAGCGTAAGAAAACTATACGAAAAAATAACAAAAATAAACACTTCACTTTAACCTAAAGGAATATACATGGGATCTACACAAATCTTTAAAGAAGCGAAGTACCCCGACTCCACATTAAAAGAATGGTTCAAGGAGGCCTCAGTAGGGTAACCGTCCTTTGCTTTTTTTAGAAACACCCAGCTGGAAACATTGATCAGTCGACATAGTAAAAACCAATTAAGATGATCACTTAAAATCTGGAGTTATTTCTTTTTGTAATTTGTATTTGTTGTAATTTTTTTAATTTGATTTGTTTTGCTTTTTTTCTTGTTGTTGGGGTGGTCGTGTAGGAGGTTTTAAGGGAAAAAAATGCCATCTATCTGGTAAAAGCAGCATCGTCTACAGTGGTGTCATACGGGACAAATGTGTATTTTCTTAGGCAACAGATTGGCTTAATGGAAGAAGATGTAAATAGTTTGGTCGACATAGTCATTGAAAAACACATATTGTAAGAGTATTGGAAAAAGGCTTTGCAGTTGCGTTGAAAATACTGACACCAAAATATTTCATTTCAAAACGTAAAAGTTCTTTTCTGGACAGATAGATTGATTGTATGAAAAAAAAATGGGACCTTAAGTAAAACCTGTAACACTGTGGAATTTAAGCTATATGTCCTACAATGTGCACGTGACCCTGTCTTCAATGGCAAAGCCTACCAATTAAAAGCGAGGTAAAAAAAAGTAGTCCCGACAAAGCTCATAAATATTCATAAAAAATAAAAGGTCAAAATTGCCTCCTTTTGGCATCCATCCTTTTCAAAGTGTCTGGACCCGGCCCCGCATTTACACCTTACAATGAAGTCAAATGAATGATCTCTATTAATCATGAATTTTTTATTCTAACAATTTTACAATAATTTATTTTACTTAGGATTTTATTTTAAGGTATTTATTTTTAACTGACTTGACACGTTTTTATACGGGCGCATCAATTTGCTCCATTTTTCAACGTCATTCATTCATATAGTTTCAGTAATTTTAAACGAAGGAAATAGGTTCTTGTACTCGTGAATAGTGAAGAACTTTGATATCTTCCACTCGAGTGGGAAATTCCGCTACGCCCTACTCGGGAAAAGACGGAATTTCTCACACTTGTGGAAGATTTCCCAGATCTTCACTGTGCACTGTTTTAAGAACCTTTCTTTTAAATAAAAATAAAACTGTTCAAATTTCCTCCACAGTACAGAAACATTGATATCGCGACTGTTTTGTTTCGAATTATGCTGTAAAAGCTTTTGAAGTCGTCTCATATTCGGAACCCGATTTGTGATGAGACCCAATTATAAACTCACCCGAAAATCTAAAAAAAATACATATTATTTGATCGTTATCAATTTATTAAGAGTACAATTGGGTCGTAATTTGGTTAAAAGCAAGATCAACAAAATTAAAATAAATTATAATTTATTGATTTCATTACTCCTTTCCTAAATATGTACTGTAGACCTTTTTATATAAGCCATGTATTTTATATATACAAAGTTATGTAATCGCCTTATATGTAAATGGCAACAGTATTCTGTTAATTGTTCTGTTTGTGTGTATAAGGGGCCTAAGATAAAATAAACTTGCATATTTTAAATTTTAATCAGGCAGTATTATTTACTTATATTTTATTCAAAATGATGTATGTAGAACAAAGAACTCCTAATACATGTAAGTATTTTCATTTCATTTTCGATAAACTCAAAATAGAGGGTTTTTTTTAAGTTTGACCTGTTCTGATCAATGCTGTGTTCAATCAGTATTGTGAACACTATTTGAAGGTCATCAACTATGCATATACTGTAAACTACATTAGATATAGGGATAAAAGACATTGATTGGACGCCTAATCACAGGGGCTTGCTCCCACTATCAAATATGCAGCCCGACTAGTATATAAATACTGGTTTTTAAGGTGCTAGGATAAAATTTGAAATAAAAAAGCAGGACGATCACATGTGGTTAAAAAAACCAGAATGAACAATTGGGTAAAGTAGAAAGGCTGGATGCAGGTGGTAGGTAAAATCAGGAACTGGATAGAAAAAGATGCAGGACAGGCTAGAGTAAAATATTAGAAAGTCAGGTCAGAAATTATACTGAAAAAAATCCAGGACACAATTAATGTTTGATCCCAGCCCTTCCTAAATAGAAATCAAATGGATGCTTCCTAAGGCGTTTTTTAAAAATTGACATTATCGAAACCGAAACTGAAAGTAAAAGTAATGCTAACCTCCCTGACTGCATTTTATTAATCAATCAGTTCTACTGTGCAATTAACACAATCGATGCATTTAAATAGAAAGTAAAGGATCTTTCAAACTTTGTAAACATTTGATGATAAATAGAGTTACTATTAAAGTAAGGAAAGTTATTTGGAAATTTTCAACAAGTCTGAAACAGAAAGTAAAAGTTAATGGATACTTAACACTTTATATTCATATACCAGTCAAAGTTTACACAAGATCGGAGAGGTTATCATATTTACCTGCGATTTAACTATGTGATAGATGGAAAAACACGCAAGGTAAGTAAACACTGTATATAGCAAAATATTATTTCGTCCAAGTAAAATTAAAGCAGCAATATCATTTGGCCCCCTGCATTATTGGAAATATAAATATGTTTTATGACAGAATGTTAAATAAATGACTGCATGTTCAACCACATTTGTAATATATCACCTTTCAATGATTGAAAATATGATGTCCCAAATTTGGCATATGTGCGAATTTTGTATGAAGAATGCCGAATTTTTTGTCACAGGTTTACATCTTAAGTGTCTCCGCCATCTTGACCACGCTATAACCTTGGTTCCCTTGATTACTCTTTATTGTTAATGATTCCTAAATGCCTCTTTGATAGTTCAAATCAGTTAAGACACCACTGGGTCACGTTAGCGGGACCATTTAAATAACAAAATTAGCATTTCCCTCATTTTGCTGTAATTGGCAGATTTTAGGTTTCTATTAAACTGAAAATTATTGAAATGGGGAAATTTTAAAACCACAATTCAAATATTTAATCACTCATTTAACATTTACTAAAAACTAATTTCTCTTGTAGTATAGGGGCCAATTACAGAAGACTAATAACAGCCTCATACGTACAAATCAAAACATCCCGAATTTATTTCTGTAAAAACCTTTATCGAAGTGATGATTTAAAGACATCATTTTTCTCCACTGGAAGTTAATTTCTTACACATTGCGTCTTAGGCATGGTTGCAGCCCCGCCAACATCCTCCGCGGAGACAGTTTAAACTTTAGCTCGGTATTCTCCAAAACGGTGATCAGTCATGGTGCATCGGATAAACATATACCAGAGTCTTTCTTACGTTAAATATTCTTTTGTTTTGGGTTACTTTCACAACACCTTCCTCCCACGGTAGGTTTCTGTGAAAATGATCATTTTTGTCACTGGCGACCATAAAACCATATCTGACCTGAGATCGATTCATCTCAGAGAACATTTGTCTCTTGTTAAGATATGCAGGCAGCTCTTTGTCTTTTGCATCGTTTAGAATTTCAACAATTTTTTCCTATCTCCTGTTTTCGTTTTACCCATCTTCATAAAAAATATATTTGTGTATGTTTGGCTTTGATCTTGTTATTCGAATCCTTTTGACGTCATGAGTACTTTCCCTGTGATAACGCAATCTGTCAGTAGAAAATAATGTGCTGAAGAGGATTACTATCTTTCCACATACAACACACTCTGTTGATGTTTCCATCTACGGAGATTTTCTAATAATAACTGAAAATGTTACACACAAGTCGAAGAAGAAATTGTATTTACAACTAAGAAAATTTCACAATATCAACTGTTAATGATATGATATGAGACGATCACTATATTATACAATGTTGTGAACCAATAAAAATATATCACATAAAAAATGAAAATGAAGGAAACAAGACGTCACACAAAAAACTAAAGCACTCGCAGTATGAACTCCCATCAAAAACCGGGAGTGACATCAGTTGCTCCGGAAGGGTAAGCATGTCCTGCTCCGACAGTGGCACCCGCTATGTGTAAAGTATCAATATTAGTGATGTACGAAAAACCCGCAAAATGGATTTTGTAATACTATATAACGCTAATCATTTTTGAAACCTTGAAATTTGTTATCCGCGAATATTTTCATTTGACGAAATCTGCAAAAATTAGTAAACGCAAAAATTATAAACGTTTGTAGTATAATCCGCTAATAATCTAGCAGCAATAATACAGTTCTACGACACGTGTCAAACACTATTGACATTATCAGTTTAAAACGATACTGTTGTGTCGACTTGACTCAGCTTCTTCTGCTGCACGCCTTAATTTCATAAGTACCATAAATAATTGTTCTTTTGGATCTAACAGGGTACATTGACCATTTAACTCATTCACACTTGGTCCTAGACAATAAAAAAACAACATAAACTGTGAATAATCCCTAAAACCGGTGTAATAATTAACCATTTTGGGATTATTAACAAAGATTTCAATAGAAAGAATGGCATTCATACTAGTGTCACATTGGGTTCCTTTTGTTGAATATATTGGTTCAGCCAAATATGGTGTACTACATGTATCTGATACTGCACTACTACTAGTGTCTCCCACCGTGACACAGGACTGCACATCAGTGATATCTGGAAAGGTATCATTCTCTTCCCTCAACTCCTTCCTACGCCTAATGTGTTTGCATCTTGGACTTTCTTCTTCCACTTTGGGTTGAAAATTGAAAATAGAAGGAACAGCATCAGGTTTTAACCTTGGACACTCCCCTGTAAAATATGAAAAATGGCTTATGAGCAAAATACTTTAAATAATTAGTCAAAAATAGAAATTTGGTGTTTGAGAGAAGGGATGTTCCTGATCACTATTCATGTAAATTCAATGCAATGGTTAGTGATGTAACGATTAATCGGAAGATCTAATCAAAATGGGCTGCAGATGTTACTAATCCATTATAAAATCAATAATTGATTAATCAGAAAATAAGCAAATTTAGGGATTTTTAATTTTTTATGCAAAAATTGCTAAAAACTATGTTAATTTTTTAATTAAATTCAATCATTTCCATAAAAAGTACTGTCCAATTTTATAATTGATTAATAATCGATTGTGATCTTCCGAATATTTCCGATGATTGATTATGAAATATTTCCGATTCCCCAACACTAGCAATGGCGTATATATATATATATATATATATATATATATGTCTTTGAGCTGCACTAACAACAATAACCATGAGTGAAAATAATTTCAACAAAACTTTACTTAATAGCAGATAGAACACACACATGTTCTTACAGTCTACTAAATTGAAAAAGGCGATTTGAGCACACATGGGCCCCTGAATCAATGTCTGAATGTTACAATACTCATATGAATGGCTTCTAACACCTCACAAAGTAGCCATTCTTATATTCAAAAGTCACATAAACACTAGACAGCAATTTCCTCTGACATATGTGTTATACAAATTTCATGAAAGTATATGAAATCAAAATAAAATTTAGAACCACTTAGTCCCTTACATACTTAAAAATTTATACTATAACATTATATATTATTTTTTCTCATATTTAAATAGTTTGATACAAATCCATTTATTTAATCTTCATTCTGTAATTTTCTTCCCTTGCATGTAAGGCTTGTTGTCAAAATAATCGTAGATATCTTACACATTCCTCTTTTTTCGCCATAAAACTGAAAGAAACAACAAAAAACCACAAAGCAAACAAAGTCAAAAATCATGCATTGAAATCATTTGATCAACAAGTGATGCATTTAAAATCTAAAATGTACAAAAATTATGCACATAGATTTCAAACATTTTTATATACTTTGTGTTCATATCAAATCTGTTTGTCTTTTTCTGCATCACCTACAAGTTGCATTAATGCACATGAAAATGTTTACCTTTTATACCAAGTATAAGTGTATTGGGTCATTTTATTTATTCAGTATTACAAATCTATACTTAGTACATAGTGTTCTACATCATGCCCATACATGTACATGTATGAATATGTCATGCATGTGCAATGTAAACAATTACATGTATTTATAACATATACAAATGTTGTACATACAACTAGAACTGTATGTAAACAATGAATAATTTTTGCATCACTTTTTGATAAACCATACAAAATGGGTTGACCATTTAACATGAGGAGGGCTTTTTTTCTTTTTACTTACAGAATTAGGGCGAGATTTTTTAGCTTTGAGATTTACT
Organism: Perna viridis; assembly: GCA_037379345.1. Lineage (NCBI taxonomy): Eukaryota > Metazoa > Mollusca > Bivalvia > Mytilida > Mytilidae > Perna > Perna viridis. The sequence continues at coordinate 6,636,603 of CM074520.1, forward strand.
GCAACAAAACATCATTCTTTTTAAGTATACATAACATTTTTTTTCAAGTCATGTAACATGTAGTAATCCTACAAGTATGAGAGAAAGTCTCTTCCATTTTGTTTTTATCCAAAAATAAAGTAGAAATATTTTTAAACGTTTACAAAAATTTGTCTAAAATACAAGAACCAGTCCAATTAGGTTAAATGGTCATTCCCTAAATAACATTTGAAGAAAACATTTAAAATCAGAACAAACATAATATACATGTCATCATGTACGTGTATATTAATTAAATGGTAGCTTAACAGTAAATATTGTTTGGATCATTAGAAAAGAAGGGATGTGAAGTCATTGCACTATATATTTTTGTTCATGTTGGTCAAACTTGATATATATATTGATGTATTGTGAAATATTGTTCCTTTTATTGCAATGTCTGGTTATGTATAATGAAATTAATGAAGTCAAGACACTGAACTGGATATCAATTTAGGTAAATATATATGGAACATTTTAAGGCCTAATATTTCTCATGACATTGGGATCACTGCCTCTCCTTCCCGCACCCATGTGCACTTTAAAAGGCTTATAGTAGTGAGTACATGTGTGTGTAGTATATTTGGCACTCATGACTCTACCCATTCTTTATATAATTTAGCAGTCCCTAAAATGCAAGGATTCACACTACATTTTGTATACTACAAGGAGTTGTGATAATAAAACACTGTGATATTTATGGAATTTGTTCACATTACCAAAATATTTCAACTTCCTGGTACACAATGTTCATGACTTCATAACCCCTCTATTATCTAATGTTGTTTTCCCCAAGTTTGATAACCATACGGACAGTTCAGATAACATGTTTCTCAAGAAAATACCTTCAATATACAGTTTCAAATACAAACTAGTGTATCGGTAACATATCTAACCTAATAACGAAGGTAAGTAATCCGACGAGTCGAAATGTTGTTTACAAACAACGTCAAACTGAGACGGGGGGTCTCACTAATTAGCGACAAGAAGTGACAAGAGCCGACAAGAAGCGTCAAGAAACGACAAGAAGCGTCAAGAAGCCGACAAGAAGCGTCAAGAAGAGAAAAATAGCGACAAGAAGAAAACAAATAGCGACAAGAAGAAAATAATAGCATAAAGAACAATAAAAAGCTACAAGAACCCTCAAGAAGCGTCACAAAATCAGAAAAAGCGACAAGAAGAAAAATTATATAGATAAGAAAATATATTTTCATTGTTTACAGTAATGGTATATTAGATTCTGCTGCACATTTTTGGCTAATATATTAAAGTCTCACCAGTATTTTTTAAAGTGTAAAGTTTCCTTTTTTAAATTTAACATTTATTTTTAGCTACAAAACTTGACAAGCGACAAGAAGCCGACAAGAAGCGTCAAGAAGAAAAAAAGATCCGAAGAACAAGATTTTTATGCGTTGCCTGTCTTTACAGTCTAAGCCACAGTCACCACAAGGATTCGACATCCTTGTTTTGTATATCCCTTGCCCAAGGGGTGTAGTAAACCCTGTTCCTAAGGGTTTAAAATTTTAAACCGATACTTCAATGATATCTCCCTTGCCCAAGGGGTACAAAACCTGTTCCTAAGGTTTATAGAATTATTCGATACTGGAATATAGGAAATTATCCTTGCCCAAAGGATATTATTAACCCTGTTCCTAAGGGTTTTGATCAACACCGATGGTATCAATCTGAATGTATTTATTCGAGAAATCGTAATCGTACAAACGTAGCAGATTCTTGCAACCGAACGGAGCCGTATTTTTTGCAAGAATCGAATAGAATATGCGTGATCATGAATTTATGTCAGAGTGGTAGTTAGTTGTGGCTTCATTAAACTTGGGCGAGTAAAATTTAAATAAACATGGATGTATTATTTATAAAAAGATCAAATCCTTTAAATGTTACAAAAACATTCCATCAATGTTTTTATTACTATTAATCATAAAGTTATACTTTTACATTTACCCAAGCTAATTATTACATTAATTACATGTTCATTTGCATAATTATATTCATATTATTATTTACTCGAAATGATCAAAGAATAATTTGCTTGCAAATTAAAACTAATTAACTTAATCTGACCCACGTGCCGTCGTCAATTACACGGCTTCTTGTTATTGCCTGAAGGTAAACACGTGTGTATGAATAATTATGCACAAGGCCGCCCCAAAACAATATACAAGCCAATTAAATTACAGGAAAAAATAGACAGAAATTAATGCTTATCTCTTAATCAATCTGAGGTTGCTAATTAATTTTTTTTTCTATTTTTAATAGTATATTTCTTTATTTTATTACTTAATATCTTTTGAATTTGTATAACAATTCTTATTGGGTTGATTTATTTTTTATTTTTATTTGCCTTCTTGTCACTATTGTTTCTTTCTTGACGCTATTTTGTGCCTTTTTATCACTAATTTCCTTCTTGTTTTCTCTCTTGTCCCTAATTTTTCTTCTTATCGCTATTTTTCCCTTCTTTTCGCTATTTTTTTCTCTTTTTATCGCTAATTTTCCCTCTTGTGGCTATTTTTTTTTCTTGTCGCTATTTTTTTCTCTTTTTATCGCTAGTTTTCCCTCTTGTCGTTATTTTTTTCTTCTTGTCGCTATTTTTTTTCTTCTTGTCGCTATTTTTTTCTTCTTGACGCTTCTTGTCGGCTTCTTGTCGCTTCTTGACGCTTCTTGTCGCTAATTAGTGAGACCGGAGACGGGTTCCAAAGGCCCTTTGTCTTGGGATCTGTCCGTTTAATTGCTATCCTCCACTTCAAAACTATGTCAGGTCGTTTAAAGGGGAATCTGTGGCCACCAGAATTAGTGCAGGCGGGCACACAGCAATACTGGGGCATTTTATTCACTGGAATAATTGTGTTTACCGCATCTCCACTGGCCACAGCTTTCTAAAGAGTACCGAGGCGTTCCGAAGCAAATAACTGAAAGTACCGAAGCGCCACCTACCGAGGTAAATATACATGGGCGAAATCCATTGCTAGACTCATGTAAAAATACATAGAAGTTTTTACTTATGATATTTAGAACCATTAAAAAAATCAACCAATGTTTAAAATACTTGACTATAGTGCAGTCATTTCCTTACTTTATTACAGGAAGTTCTAGATCTAAGTGTAACATGGATTTAGATGGATTCGGAATACCAACGGAAGACTTTGAACACTTCCGAGAACTTGTTGAGGAGGGAGGGGTACACAATCTCTCCACCTTTTTGTCAGAAAAAGCTGACGAGTGGAAAGAATGTGTACTAAATATTGCAGTGTGTGGAGAAACATACGTTGGTAAGTCGACGTTTATCAATAAATTACGGGGCGTCGACGAGAACGACGAAGGATATGCACCAGTCGGGATAGGGGATACAACTCTCGCACCTACTCCTTACAAACATCCGAAAAATGAAAAGATGGTGTTTTGGGACCTACCCGGTGTAGGAACTCTAAGATTTTCGAGAGACAGGAGTTATCTAAGGACTATAAAAGTTGAGAGGTATGACTTTTTTCTTATTTTCTCTGACCAGTGTTTTTCAGAAAATGATGCATGGATTGCTAGAGAAATCCAAAATCTTGGGAAAGACTTCTTTTTTGTCAGATCGAAACTGGACGAAGGAATTTCAAACGCCTCGAAAGATGGCCAATGTGTGGAAGAAGTTATTCCAAGGCTTCATTTTAGTTGTTTGAAAAATTTAAGAAAAGCTGGCGTAAAAAAATCAAAAATATTTATTATTTCGAATTACAACCACGAAATAGGCCAGTTCGATGATTTAATGACAGCAATCTTAGAAACATTACCTTGCTCGAAAAGGGAAGCAGTTTTACATACCATCGGACCGCTTACACATCAGATAATAAGAGAGAAAAAGAAAATGTTACAAAACAGAACATTTCTTAAGGGATTTCTGCCTGCATTCTCTTCCATTCCTTTGATTGGAAAATTTTTCAACGACATCGAATTGATTGAAGAGGAGTTGGAATATTGTATGGCACAATTTGGCCTCGATGAAACCTCACTTGATCGCCTTTGTCACGACGATAAATCCTTTAAATACCAATTAACATCGTCCTTGAAGAATTACACAAGTTTAAAAGAGAGGGGCGATAGTTTGAAAAAGAAAATCATGGCATTTGCTTCTCTTCCATGGGTCAAGAAACATATTGTTGGTTTCAAGGAAAACATAGTTTTTTGTCTTATGAAAATAGCAGCCGATGGAGTGTTGTCATACGGTACAACTGTGTACTTTCTTAGAGAACAAATAAATTTAATGGAAGAAGATGCACATGTTCTGGTTGAACTAGTACTAAAACAACACAGAATGTGAAAGAGTATTGGAAATATACACAGTACCTTACAAAATACAATATAGAAATGAATATTAGTTGTATGCAGTTTATAACATTATTTGTCATTGCTTTGTTCCGCAAACTAGTTGGAATTATTTATATTCCTCTAACATTGCATGTCTGGCAGCAATAAATTATAAAAATTGTAATAATGTCAGAATGTACAATTAAACCATTGCTTTTCCGGAAAATCGCTGGATTTCTTTTCCCTTATCGATATTTTTTGTTTTGAGTACTTCTTGAATACAATTTATTTGAGATGTAATTGGTTCTAATGCTGGTAATGAAAAGTTACCTATTTCGGCACGTGTATTTGCAAAATCAACATATTAAGTGGAATGTTTGTATTAGGAACTAACTACTGGGTCGATTCCACTGCTGGAGTACCAAAGGTCCCCAAGGAAATTTACCATCCTAGTAGTCAGACTTGTCTAACCCAATTTATGTCTTTAGATTGTTTATTAAAAAATTGCAGTATTAGTATCACAAAGTTCAGACGCGCTATATACTGTGGATTCCTCGGTGATGAATATATTTTCTCATTCGATTTTTAGCTTACAAGGACCAGTCAGTTAATGCCTTCAATTGGTATCGGTAAACAAATTTTCAAAAATCTTATTATCCTCTGAAACTACAGGTTCAATTGGAACCAAACTTAATGTTATTTAGTGTATCATGTCCAGAACTTGTGGGAATTTTTTTATCTGTCACCAAACATGTCATTGCTACTTAAAATAGACTGTACGGGTCGAATATCATTTTTTGTAAAAATCGCAAAAATTATTAGGTTAAGACAAATTCTGACATAAATAAGTGTTCAGCAAGATGAAATTTATCCATGGGAAAATTTTTGTGAAATACTGTTGACTCGTGTATAAGAATTATTGCCATTTTAGCTCACCTGGTCAAAGGTCATGTGAGCTTGTGCCATCCCTTCTCGTCCGTCAACGTCGTCGTCGTGGACAAATTTTCGGAAAACTTCTTCTCTGAAACTAGAAGACCGACAGGATGTAAACTTGGCATGATTGTACCTTAGAGTATTGTGCACAAAACGACTGTTGGGATTTATGATTCGTGAAAAAAACATGACCGCCGTTACTAAAATAGAACAGTGGTCTGAAGGCAGTTTTTTTTCTAATAACTCAAAAACCGTTGCCTATAGCAAAATTCTGACAGAGAGTAATATTGTTCTGCATCACGAGACGGACTGATCCCGAAATCCAAACAATTTCTCTGCTGATGTAGGCGTTACGGCCTCTGAAACATTTTTGGGGCATTTTTCGCTTGTGCAACTTTAATAATCTTCTCTAAAACCATTGTACAAAATTCAATGTAAATTTGTTCCTAAGGGTATTCCACACAAAATGTCCGTTGGAATTTTTAATCCGTGAAAAAAAAAACATGGCCGCCGTTAATAAAAAAAAGAAAGAGTAATCAAGGGAACCAAGGTTATAGCGGTAATCAAAAGAATGCAATTCAGGGACAAAGACCCGACATGGAAAACAGACATGCACAACAAAGAACATAAAGTAACCAAAACCATACATACAAAGTAACAAAAGCAAATGAGCAACTCGGACTCCACTAAAAACTTGGTGCATGGACCAGGTGCACCGGTAGGGTAAGCGTCCGCTGCTTTTCTAGAAACACCCGCCGACTTGCTCATAAAAAGTCAAGTCCGGGGTAGACAAACGAGGAAAGGAAAACTATGACCCGTTGAATAAATCAGTTTTCATGATGCTGATGGATACATCATAACGATCCACGAGTTCATGATGACGACCATAAAACTTCTATAGTGATGACTTCAATCTTGTAGCAACATAAACCTGTTCCAGAAGCCTATTTGTTAGAGTTCTAGTGCGATACAAAAAGTCTGCGTAGTTTCGGGAAGCTCTGGTATAACGTATGAGTTGTGATATGAAAATTCCATACGTTGGTGATGAATGGATGTTGCTACAGATGAAAGAAAGTTGACAATACGGAATAATAAGTTATCACGTTTGTCATATATTTTCGTCACGAGTTTTCCCTTTGATCTCGAAGTGTAGGTCAAGATATGGGGCTGGCTTCATATGTCTGTAGTGTTGGGTAGATGCGATGTATAAAATCCTCAAAACTAGGATTGTTTAAAGACAATACAACATCTATATACATATAGCGAAAACTGAGATCAAATGATCTGGCTATACGATGTTTTTTTGTTCTTTTTTCTTTAAATTTTTTTATCAGATTAGCTGGTCAGTCTCATAGCAATGAAGGAATTCGTCAGCGAGTAGCGGTGCACAACTTTCCAATTAGAATGCTGACAGTCTGTTGGAAAACACGGCCACCACAAATATTTTGTTGATAAAAAATTCCTTCAATCTCTTCGTTTTATTTAGAAGATGATTTTTAGAAAATGTGTTTTCTTTTACAAAGTATGGAGACTGTCTACTAAGTACTATATACTTGAATCTAGGTATTCCGTCTTTTTATTTGGCCAAACAACGATGTATGATGCTTTTGCTTTTGAGTCGGAGTTTCAAGTGAGTAAGTGGAACAGAAGTTTGAAGGATAAAAAAGTCATAGGTCTTGATGCTATCACATTACTATTAAAATCTAGCATTGAGAGTTTCGCACTTTTCAGGATCCACATTGAATTGATATCAGTGTTATATTGCCACCTCATTTTACAATATTCTGTTTTAGCGTCTAGTGTGCGTGTTCTGAGGGTCCTTTTTATATCCGCCTACAAAAAGGGGGTATGCCTGGCATTTTGATGATGTGCGTGCTTCCCTCCGTACTTCGTTATGCCGAGTAGTATCCTTCCCTGTTGCTCTTCCCACACAACTAAATGAAATATTAAGAAACTGTTACAGAATATAAAACATTAAAGATGTGCACTCCTATTTCAAGTTTTGACCTAAATTTTCTTAATCATTTTTTTTTTTTGGGGGGGGGGGTAACAAATCAGGGATATTGCCTTTCATGAATAAGGGTACAAAACTCTTATCATGAACGCCTCCTACACCACTGAACCGATTTAATTTACCTTAATAAAATTTAAAATTTATTAAAAATTGATGAAGGGCACCTCTTATTTCAGTTTTTGATCTGATTTTTTGGGAGAGTTTTTAATATCAAGACGTATACTCTTTCTCTTATGAGTATATGGAAACTATATCTTAACCAAAACTCCACTGAATAAAACATAATGTACTAGTAGCTTTCATAAAATCTTTATATATTCCAAGTGATTCTCCTTTTTCATAATTTGATTAAAAACAATTATTTGGGGGTATTTCGATGTTTGATGACTGTTGTGGAGTATATTGACTATATGGTGTCTGGGGAGGGAACTGGAGTATATTATGAAATGAAAATATTGACATCAATTGTAAATAAAAAAAAAACAAACAAAAAAAAAAACAAACAAAAAAACCAAAAAACAAGCAATACAAAAAAATACAAAAAAAGCGTAAGAAAACTATACGAAAAAATAACAAAAATAAACACTTCACTTTAACCTAAAGGAATATACATGGGATCTACACAAATCTTTAAAGAAGCGAAGTACCCCGACTCCACATTAAAAGAATGGTTCAAGGAGGCCTCAGTAGGGTAACCGTCCTTTGCTTTTTTTAGAAACACCCAGCTGGAAACATTGATCAGTCGACATAGTAAAAACCAATTAAGATGATCACTTAAAATCTGGAGTTATTTCTTTTTGTAATTTGTATTTGTTGTAATTTTTTTAATTTGATTTGTTTTGCTTTTTTTCTTGTTGTTGGGGTGGTCGTGTAGGAGGTTTTAAGGGAAAAAAATGCCATCTATCTGGTAAAAGCAGCATCGTCTACAGTGGTGTCATACGGGACAAATGTGTATTTTCTTAGGCAACAGATTGGCTTAATGGAAGAAGATGTAAATAGTTTGGTCGACATAGTAATTGAAAAACACATATTGTAAGAGTATTGGAAAAAGGCTTTGCAGTTGCGTTGAAAATACTGACACCAAAATATTTCATTTCAAAACGTAAAAGTTCTTTTCTGGACAGATAGATTGATTGTATGAAAAAAAAATGGGACCTTAAGTAAAACCTGTAACACTGTGGAATTTAAGCTATATGTCCTACAATGTGCACGTGACCCTGTCTTCAATGGCAAAGCCTACCAATTAAAAGCGAGGTAAAAAAAAGTAGTCCCGACAAAGCTCATAAATATTCATAAAAAATAAAAGGTCAAAATTGCCTCCTTTTGGCATCCATCCTTTTCAAAGTGTCTGGACCCGGCCCCGCATTTACACCTTACAATGAAGTCAAATGAATGATCTCTATTAATCATGAATTTTTTATTCTAACAATTTTACAATAATTTATTTTACTTAGGATTTTATTTTAAGGTATTTATTTTTAACTGACTTGACACGTTTTTATACGGGCGCATCAATTTGCTCCATTTTTCAACGTCATTCATTCATATAGTTTCAGTAATTTTAAACGAAGGAAATAGGTTCTTGTACTCGTGAATAGTGAAGAACGTTGATATCTTCCACTCGAGTGGGAAATTCCGCTACGCCCTACTCGGGAAAAGACGGAATTTCTCACACTTGTGGAAGATTTCCCAGATCTTCACTGTGCACTGTTTTAAGAACCTTTCTTTTAAATAAAAATAAAACTGTTCAAATTTCCTCCACAGTACAGAAACATTGATATCGCGACTGTTTTGTTTCGAATTATGCTGTAAAAGCTTTTGAAGTCGTCTCATATTCGGAACCCGATTTGTGATGAGACCCAATTATAAACTCACCCGAAAATCTAAAAAAAATACATATTATTTGATCGTTATCAATTTATTAAGAGTACAATTGGGTCGTAATTTGGTTAAAAGCAAGATCAACAAAATTAAAATAAATTATAATTTATTGATTTCATTACTCCTTTCCTAAATATGTACTGTAGACCTTTTTATATAAGCCATGTATTTTATATATACAAAGTTATGTAATCGCCTTATATGTAAATGGCAACAGTATTCTGTTAATTGTTCTGTTTGTGTGTATAAGGGGCCTAAGATAAAATAAACTTGCATATTTTAAATTTTAATCAGGCAGTATTATTTACTTATATTTTATTCAAAATGATGTATGTAGAACAAAGAACTCCTAATACATGTAAGTATTTTCATTTCATTTTCGATAAACTCAAAATAGAGGGTTTTTTTTAAGTTTGACCTGTTCTGATCAATGCTGTGTTCAATCAGTATTGTGAACACTATTTGAAGGTCATCAACTATGCATATACTGTAAACTACATTAGATATAGGGATAAAAGACATTGATTGGACGCCTAATCACAGGGGCTTGCTCCCACTATCAAATATGCAGCCCGACTAGTATATAAATACTGGTTTTTAAGGTGCTAGGATAAAATTTGAAATAAAAAAGCAGGACGATCACATGTGGTTAAAAAAACAAGAATGAACAATTGGGTAAAGTAGAAAGGCTGGATGCAGGTGGTAGGTAAAATCAGGAACTGGATAGAAAAAGATGCAGGACAGGCTAGAGTAAAATATTAGAAAGTCAGGTCAGAAATTATACTGAAAAAAATCCAGGACACAATTAATGTTTGATCCCAGCCCTTCCTAAATAGAAATCAAATGGATGCTTCCTAAGGCGTTTTTTAAAAATTGACATTATCGAAACCGAAACTGAAAGTAAAAGTAATGCTAACCTCCCTGACTGCATTTTATTAATCAATCAGTTCTACTGTGCAATTAACACAATCGATGCATTTAAATAGAAAGTAAAGGATCTTTCAAACTTTGTAAACATTTGATGATAAATAGAGTTACTATTAAAGTAAGGAAAGTTATTTGGAAATTTTCAACAAGTCTGAAACAGAAAGTAAAAGTTAATGGATACTTAACACTTTATATTCATATACCAGTCAAAGTTTACACAAGATCGGAGAGGTTATCATATTTACCTGCGATTTAACTATGTGATAGATGGAAAAACACGCAAGGTAAGTAAACACTGTATATAGCAAAATATTATTTCGTCCAAGTAAAATTAAAGCAGCAATATCATTTGGCCCCCTGCATTATTGGAAATATAAATATGTTTTATGACAGAATGTTAAATAAATGACTGCATGTTCAACCACATTTGTAATATATCACCTTTCAATGATTGAAAATATGATGTCCCAAATTTGGCACATGTGCGAATTTTGTATGAAGAATGCCGAATTTTTTGTCACAGGTTTACATCTTAAGTGTCTCCGCCATCTTGACCACGCTATAACCTTGGTTCCCTTGATTACTCTTTATTGTTAATGATTCCTAAATGCCTCTTTGATAGTTCAAATCAGTTAAGACACCACTGGGTCACGTTAGCGGGACCATTTAAATAACAAAATTAGCATTTCCCTCATTTTGCTGTAATTGGCAGATTTTAGGTTTCTATTAAACTGAAAATTATTGAAATGGGGAAATTTTAAAACCACAATTCAAATATTTAATCACTCATTTAACATTTACTAAAAACTAATTTCTCTTGTAGTATAGGGGCCAATTACAGAAGACTAATAACAGCCTCATACGTACAAATCAAAACATCCCGAATTTATTTCTGTAAAAACCTTTATCGAAGTGATGATTTAAAGACATCATTTTTCTCCACTGGAAGTTAATTTCTTACACATTGCGTCTTAGGCATGGTTGCAGCCCCGCCAACATCCTCCGCGGAGACAGTTTAAACTTTAGCTCGGTATTCTCCAAAACGGTGATCAGTCATGGTGCATCGGATAAACATATACCAGAGTCTTTCTTACGTTAAATATTCTTTTGTTTTGGGTTACTTTCACAACACCTTCCTCCCACGGTAGGTTTCTGTGAAAATGATCATTTTTGTCACTGGCGACCATAAAACCATATCTGACCTGAGATCGATTCATCTCAGAGAACATTTGTCTCTTGTTAAGATATGCAGGCAGCTCTTTGTCTTTTGCATCGTTTAGAATTTCAACAATTTTTTCCTATCTCCTGTTTTCGTTTTACCCATCTTCATAAAAAATATATTTGTGTATGTTTGGCTTTGATCTTGTTATTCGAATCCTTTTGACGTCATGAGTACTTTCCCTGTGATAACGCAATCTGTCAGTAGAAAATAATGTGCTGAAGAGGATTACTATCTTTCCACATACAACACACTCTGTTGATGTTTCCATCTACGGAGATTTTCTAATAATAACTGAAAATGTTACACACAAGTCGAAGAAGAAATTGTATTTAGAACTAAGAAAATTTCACAATATCAACTGTTAATGATATGATATGAGACGATCACTATATTATACAATGTTGTGAACCAATAAAAATATATCACATAAAAAATGAAAATGAAGGAAACAAGACGTCACACAAAAAACTAAAGCACTCGCAGTATGAACTCCCATCAAAAACCGGGAGTGACATCAGTTGCTCCGGAAGGGTAAGCATGTCCTGCTCCGACAGTGGCACCCGCTATGTGTAAAGTATCAATATTAGTGATGTACGAAAAAACCCGCAAAATGGATTTTGTAATACTATATAACGCTAATCATTTTTGAAACCTTGAAATTTGTTATCCGCGAATATTTTCATTTGACGAAATCTGCAAAAATTAGTAAACGCAAAAATTATAAACGTTTGTAGTATAATCCGCTAATAATCTAGCAGCAATAATACAGTTCTACGACACGTGTCAAACACTATTGACATTATCAGTTTAAAACGATACTGTTGTGTCGACTTGACTCAGCTTCTTCTGCTGCTATAATTGCTTGCCAGTACTTCAGATAAAGATAGCAGAGAAAGTTAAATCTTGAAGTATCTGCTATAATGGTCGATTAAGGCCAAATTAATGGTAAATTCCAGACCAATTCTTGTGGTCTTTATTGGTGGTTATCTCTATTCTTTCTGTCGTTGAAACACATCCCATAAAACACTGATGCCTGAATTAGAGTGATAATCCATGCCATAAATTTCAAAGAAAGTCCTGCTTTGTCTACGTCCTGCATTCTTCCGCTTATTTGCTGTTCTTTCTTTCGGGTGTTGGTTGTGTTTCGAGATGTTTCTTCGACCCACTTGTCCTTAATCACTTTACTGAAGTCCTAGAGGTGAACGAAGTTTTCTCAATCTGGATCGTACAAGATATTTCGACTTTTTCAAAGTAATTGTTGTCAATGATAGGGAGAGGAATTCTGGATACGCAGACTAGGTACTGCAATATTTTACAGGTGCAATAACAAAATCAAAAGTATGGGAAACATTTCAAGTCAATATAACAATAACATAAATGTGATAAATTTATTCGGTAAAAATCCAAGATGGAAAAGGAGTCGTGACCTTCGCGGGTCATAGTTTTCCTTTCCTCGTTTGTCTACCCCGGACTTGACTTTTTATGAGCAAGTCGGCGGGTGTTTCTAGAAAAGCAGAGGACGCTTACCCTACCGGTGCACCTGGTCCATGCTCCTAGTTTTTAGTGGAGTCCGAGTTGCTCATTTACTTTTGTTGCTTCGTATGTATGGTTTTGGTTACTTTATGTTCTTTGTTGTGTATGTCTGTTTTCCATGTCTGGTCTTTGTCCCTGGATTACATTCTTTTGATTACCGCTATAACCTTGGTTCCCTTGATTACTCTGTACTGGATTACCTATTCCTTCACTCGAACGAGACTTAGTTTATAGCTGATTTGATCCGAAAGAAGGAACACTGTTTATCCAGATGCTTTGATCTCAGTTTCCGTTATATAAGTGACGAACTGTCGTTAAACAATTCTAAGATTTAATACTTCGCATCAACCCCGAATAACTTGAGATAAAGGATACTACAACCACTGTGGAGTCAGTCTCATATCTTGAACTACATTTAGTGATCGATAGAAAAGAAAAACTATTGACCAATCTATACGGAAAATGCGATGACGTTTCAATCCGTATTGTCACCTTTCCTTTCAACATGTGTGGCAAACATCCCTTCTACACCTAAATACGGAGTTTTTATAAATTATTAAAACTTACACGCTAAGCCAGAGCTTGCAGTAACTACACAGAATTTTTGTACGCGCAAGACTTCTTACAATTAGGCTTTTGAAGCAGTGTTATGTGTGCTACAAGATTTAAGTCATCACTACAGACAATTTATGGTCGTCATCAAGAACTCGTGGATCACTACGATGTATACATCTGCACAACGAGAACCGATTTGTTCACAATGTCAGTTGTTTCCTTTCGCCTTTCGTTTACTCCTGACTTGACTTTTTATGAACAATTGTACGGGTGTTTCTGGAAAAACAGAACGCTTACTCTACCGGTGCATCTGGTCCATGTTCCAAGTTTGTAGTCCGGTTTGATCACTTACTTTTGTTACTTCGTATGTATAATTTTGGTTATTTCATGTTCCTTGTTGTGTTTGTCTGTTTCCCATGTCTAGTCTCTATCCTTGGATTGCATTCTTTTGATTTCTGCAATAAATTGTTCCTTTGATTACTCTTCCACTTACCGCTTAGGTAAGTAGCTAATATATGGGTTACCGTTGTAATGGTATTTCCATCCAAGTATATGGCAAGCCCAAGTGGACAAAAATGAGTATTTTCTAATATCAAAAAATGATTTTTTTTTAATATTACAAATTCATTTTCTAATACTACCAAATTAGATTTCTTATATCACAAAATGTTTTTTAATATCAAAAAATCATTTTTAATATTAAAAATTCAATTGAATTTCTAATATTAAGAAACGATTTTTAATATTAGAAATTCATTTTCTAATATTAGAAATTCATTTTCTAATATTAGAAAATGGACTTGTTGTATTCAATTACGGTTTTTAATATTAAAAAATCATTTTGTAATATTAAAAATGTGACTGATTTTGCAGTATTGCAAAGTGATATTACGAATTCATTTTCTAATATTACAAATTCATTTTCAAATATTATATATTCAGTTTGTAATATTACAAAATGTCTGATGTTTTATAATATTACTAAATCAGGAATTTGCAATATTAGAAAATGAATCTTTAATATTACAAAATGAATCTTTAATATTACAAAATGAATCTTTAATATTACAAAATGAATTTCTAATATTAAAAAATCTTTTTTAATATTAAAAAAATGATTTTGTGTTGAGTATCAAGTCAAGAAAATCGAGTATCGAGTTTAAAAAGTCGAGTATTGAGTCATGAAAGTTGAGTATCGAGTTGAAAAAGTCGAGTATCGATTTGAAACAGTCGAGTATCGAGTAAAAAATGTCGAGTATCAGGTTGAAACAGTCAAGTATCGAGTCAAGAAATTCGAGTATCGAGTCAAAAATGTCGAGTATCGAGTTAAAAAAGTCGAGTATCGAGTCAAAAAAGTCGAGTATCGAGTCAAGAAAGTCGAGTATCGAGTTGAAACAGTCGAGTATCGAGTCAAGAAAGTCGAGTATCGAGTAAAAAAATCGAGTATCGAGTCAAGAAAGTCGAGTATCGAGTTGAAACATTCGAGTATCGAGTCAAAAATGTCGAGTATCGAGTTAAAAAAAGTCGAGTATCGAGTCAAGAAAGTCGAGTATCGAGTCAAAAATGTCGAGTATCGAGTTAAAAAAGGAGTACAGAGTAAAAAAAAGTCGAGTATCGAGTTGAAAAAGTCGAATATTGAGTTAAAAATGTAGAGTACCGAGTCAAAAATGTCCAGTATCGAGTTAAAAAAGTCGAGTATCGAGTCAAAAAAGTCGAGTATCGAGTTGAAAAAGTCGAATATTGAGTTAAAAATGTCGAGTATCGAGTTAAAAAAAAGTCGAGTATTGAGTCAAAAAGTCGAGTATCGAGTTGAAGCAGTCGAGTATCGAGTCAAGAAAGTCGAGTATCCAGTCAAAAATGTCGAGTATCGAGTTAAAAAAAGTCGAGTATGAGTCAAGAAAGTCGAGTATTGAGTCAAAAATGTCGAGTATCGAGTCAAAAAAGTCGAGTATCGAGTTGAAAAAGTCGAATATTGAGTTAAAAATGTCGAGTATCGAGTTAAAAAAGTCGAGTATCGAGTTACAAAAACTGCATACATATTAATACCAACTTAAAGGTAATTCACGTGACAAAAGTAATTTTTAAAACGTTACATAAACAGTAAAAACGCGCACCTTTTTCCTTTTCCCCCAAGCGGTCATAATAAATCTGTATTAAATAGAAAAAGGATTGTGAAAAATCGAGTGATGCAGTGTAAATAAAACAAAACAAAACAAACAAAAAACAAAAACAAAAACAAAAACAACATCCGTCCTGTAATGTACGGGATTTTTTTTATTTACAGGACGGCTGCAGGGCTAATTTTCTCAGTACTTTTTAAATCAACACCGATGGAAGTTATATGTTCGTCGTTTGAAAATTTTCTCACGCTATCCATTCTTAGACCGAGATTTATTTGTTATTCAGTCAAGATTGATTATAATTATTATTGAAGGTAAGACATGTGACATATTCAGAATAGCTTAAGGAAAGTATTAAAAAAAACCCCAACCTTTTGCAAACATGAAGATCGACTGTTAACAACACAATTAGACACCCGGTGTATAGTGAGAACGCATATCCTTTTCTAGTTCCAGCACAGAAGAAGCGTCAGACCATAATTATAATCTAACATCTTTACTTGTCATTAAACATAGAATATGATGATAATTTTTGTCAGCTCTGATTTGATGATTTAAACATATTTTATTCAATAAATAAATTGAATAGGATAGCAGGCAAGGCCTATATATATCCTCTCGATACACAGGGGCAGATTCAGGCGGGGGCGTGGCGGGCGTGCGCCCCCCTTAAAATTTGCAAATGATGGGTTGTCAGGGATAGATTTTGGCGCTTTTAAGTTGAAACTTTAATTTTTCCCTAATTTTACCACAGAAGATATCCACATTTCACCCACTGTAGAAGAATATTTCAAAATTTAATCTAAAAAAAAATTTACTGTGCCACCTTCTAATCTAAAGTCCTGCATTCCGCCCCTGATACAAGGCAACATGTACAACATGCAGATAGAAGATGTTCACATGATTTGACAACACACACACACACACACACATATATATAAAAAATAATTATAGTAATTCTCTGTGCAATTTAAATTATAATGCATAACTTTTCCATCATCTTCAAATTAAACTCTTTTTTTTAATTTTAGAATATTATCAATATACATTTTTTGTAAACATTGATGGATAAAGTTCAAAAATTGAAAATTATTAACTGGATCTTGACAAAAGAGGCATTTTCTGCATACTTCATGTTTACTAAACATCATGCACCGATCCCTTCATTAAGGAAGATGGAATTGATTTGAAATGCTTTTTAATATCTAGCTAGCAATAATTAAAGTGCATGATAAATATATCATTTACAATCATAAATGCTGATGAATAGATCAATAAATTATTATTTTTTTAAATAAAATCAATATTTTATGAAAAATCAAATGTCTGTCAGCAGTATAATGTTTAGGTCAAACAGACTGCAGTGACCTCCTGTGGTGAGCATACTAATTGCAAGATAACAAGAAATGATGATTATCTTCAATGTGGTCACTACAGTGTGGACAGTTTTGGTTATCAGTCAAGTGATGTAGAAACAAATGTTGATTAAGATTGCTTGCTTCATTCCCCAAGCTCTGATTTGATATATTATACTTATAACCTTCCTGTATGGTAAAGCTCACGGTGCTCGCTGATTTAGGCAATGCCTACACCATATTAACTTCAAGTATGGTAAATTTTGTAATGATATATATTTGTCCAATTATGCTAATTGTCATAATCTAATATGTCTATTGGCCGAATTGTCTGGCATTCATAAGGAATTATTAGTTGTCATGGTCCGAAATGACTTTTGGTCGAATCGTCCGGCACTGGTTAACATTATGGTTCTTAAATTTGCGAAACCTCTTAAAAGATTTCATTTATTGCATTTAGTTTCGATTCAATCTGTTTCATTTTGTACAGTTAAATTATGTTTTTGTAACGAATTAATTCATTTTATTTAATTGATTCGTTTCGATTCTTTCTTATATAGATTATTTTCGTTTCGTATTGGTTCATTTTCGTTTCACAATTTTTATGAACCGAGAATTATGGGTAAAATTGATTACGTTATGTTTGTAAATATCCGGACGCCATACTGCTGACTATAAGGCCAACCCTATCTTGGAAAAGGTATGAATCGATTTGTATTTAATTATCGAAACTAGCAAATATTTTCCGAGACTGATTTGGTTCTCAATCGCACACATACAACTATAAGTATACGCAAATGAAGCTGCCATTATGCTGTTTTTTTTAGCTACTTACAATGCAGGTACAAACCGGATATTGATGTTTTTTCTTGCCCTAAGTACACAGAAGTAAGTTGATAATACAACCATAACAGATATACGTTATTGCGCAAGTCACGGTTATTGGTTCGATTGTCGTGGTCCGAAATGTCTTTGGGTCGTTTTGGCAGTTGTACGGAATTATGGGTAATGGTATTTTCGTAAACATTGGAGCGCCTTCAGTTGACTGTTTTGACAATCCATATCTTGAAAAAAAATTTGATATATTTTGAACTTAACCAAAAACGCTACTGAGACTGGTTCTGTTCTCAATCACATTTTTCGAAGTGTATGAAAATGAAGCTGCCATTGTACTGTTTTTAAGTTCCTGAATTTACATGCACAAACCGGATATTGATGCCTTTTCTGCCCATAAGTATACATGTCCCAGTTGATAATACATGCATTTACGCTCCCTCGGAGCGTATAATTGTTTGTGACATGCAAGAGTAATCAAGGGAACCAAGGTTGTAGCGGTAATCAAAAGAATGTAATCCAGGGACAAAGACTAAACATGGAAAACAGACATACACAACAAAGAACATAAAGTAACTAAAATCATACATACAAAGTAACAAAAGTAAATGAGCAACTCGGACTCCACTAAAAACTGGGAGCATGGACCAGGTGCACCGGTAGGGTAAGCGTCCTCTGCTTTTCTACAAACACCCGCCGAGTTGCTCATAAAAAGTCAAGTCCGGGGTAGACAAACGAGGAAAGGAAAACTATGAAACTATGAAATTATGAAAACTATGCAACAAATGAACATGAAATTCGATGAATTTAATACAGTATACATGTAGATCATGCAGACAATTATAATAACAAATGTCTCCTCTGAAGTCCTCAAATACATGTATTTAAAATGTAACCCATTTCAAGTTAACATGTAGATTCTCTTCCACACAGTAGGTATCGTTGTCCTGCGACAACATGATTTTTTCCGTTTTTCAGTCCAGATTTTTTCCGTTATGTTTGTTTATTTTTTAATATTTCTCTCTTAATCTCTTCGAATAAATTTAGTAATCTCTTTTATGTATATTTATAAGATATTGGTAATATTCAGAGCCGAATTTTCTCACATTTGAAGTGATAAATATTAAGTTGTATCTTTTCCTGGCTTTTTTACGCAGCTTGGTATATGCGTCCTGGCCTTTTGCCTTAATGTCCTGGCTTTTTGTCATACTTTTAAGTGTTTTGTGAACATACCATTACTAAATGAGACATATATTTACGCATATAATTCAACATTATGAAACTCAAGTTTGTATAGAGAGTGTCTTCCAGTTTTTTTTGTCATTTTTGAACGTTCAAAAATTGTTCTCTTAAAATTTGTTATCTAAAGCCGAATGATTAGGTCATGTTTACAATAGGGTCAATAGATGCGATTCCGATAAATACATTTCACTGTATTAAAAACCAATATCATGATATAACAAAGATAATGAATTGTTTCTACAGTAGAAATGACATTTCCCAATTTGCAGAACCCAGTGGAAAAGACATTGGATGGTTTCTTGTACAAATTATTCTTAGCAGTTTCGCAGTCTGAAAGGTGAATCATCATCTGAATTTATCTTAACAAAGATCGTAGTATGCTTATTGAAAACAACTTCATCTAACTTGAATATCAATTGGATAAAGATCTTTGGTATATTTCTTCATAATCTATTCAGATTTTTCAGATCAACTTCAGGTCAGTTAAATGAGGGATTAAATGTGGTCTTAGTGTTAGAACGTGATTTTTGTTTTGTTTTTCATTCAGGGTTACAGAGACCCAACTGTTTTGATGAAATATAATTATTTCAGTTTATGAGATTAATGAAAATAGTATTCATTTTGTGTTGTGTTTCATTTAATATGGATTCCTTCCTTCTATTAAACCAAGAAAATAATTTCAAATCTTTGTTATCTTGTTCCTTATTATATG
This sequence comes from Perna viridis, assembly GCA_037379345.1. Taxonomy (NCBI): domain Eukaryota; kingdom Metazoa; phylum Mollusca; class Bivalvia; order Mytilida; family Mytilidae; genus Perna; species Perna viridis. The sequence goes on from CM074520.1 coordinate 6,656,257, forward strand.
TATACTCTCCGGAATAGTTGTTTGAGAACAAGCAGTGACCAGTTTGTCTGGCATTTTCTCTTTAAGTCAATCCAAATTTTCTGTTTCTTCAGATTGTTTTACCATAAACAAGTACAAGCCATCGATGTTTCTATTGAATGTTTTCATATGAAATTATTGAAATCGAGTGCAACCCCCAAATGGATTGAAAGAGCAGTCTTTAATTTGTATTTAAAAGAGAACGGTCTTTGAGCAAGTTGGGAAATTAAGAAAATGTACTTTTACTTCATATCCTTTCTCTTTAAATAACCTACTGAAAATTACGTTTTACTCATTTTTTATACATTTTATATTTATCGTGTCACAAACTTTATGTTTAAAGGCTATAAAACAACATTACATACAATCCTACAAAATAGATGTGCTAGCATTATATTGTTATCAGTATTTAAATTCATTCTATGTATCTTCTTTATACCTTCAACTGTTAAAAACTTAAAAGAGAATGTGTCCATTGGACACAAATGTTCCCGCCAAAGTCCAAACTCAATTTTAGTCGCAACATCGGTAAAACTCGTGGTGCTGAAGGTGCAAACCAAATGTCAAATAATTTCCAAAAGTGGTTGCTGAGTTTTATTTAGCTGACGGAAATGATTTTGGACGTGCTTACGGACCACGGCAAAATGATGCACCCGATGCCTATCGGCCGTTTGGAAAAAAGCGGGGGCTAAAAACACTGTAAATACTTAATAAAAATAGATAATACGGAATTTTAATACATTTTCTGAATAGAAGACGTGATTTTTTTAGACGGACTATAAATGAATAGAAAAAAACAGTAACTTGACATCCCATTTTACAAAGATACAAAAATGAAACATAGCAGTAGAGCCATGAAACTAAAACCTAACTAGATTTTTCATAATTGTTTGGTTAGATGGATATTCGGAGAATTTTTAAATTTGACAGCAGCTGGATTGAAGGGTCCAAGCAAATTCGGCTTATTGCAGTAAAATTGTGACCAATTTTAGACCAAAAACAGTAAAGAGGGTTTTTTTGCAGAAAAAAACAACGATCCGTCCGCTCGTCAGGCTCGCCTGTGGACATTAGAATGCGGACAGAAATGAAAATAGACGGAGATGACCGATTGATATACTCATGAGATGTTATACAATAATATCAAAAACTGAAGTATGACTGTTATAGAGGAACAAAATTTAACAGGCTATCGATAGCAAAAATCCATAGAAAACGTATTAAGATTTTCTTTTTTTTTTTCTCTAAAATATTTGTGTGTGAGGGTTTTTTCTTTTGATTTTCTGGGATGATTTTTTTCTTCTCTGACAAGACGTCATATATATACATGTTTTTTTGAAACAGGAGTTTAAACAATACTTGTATGACTCTTAAGCGACTATGTTTTTCTTTTCAATGTTTCTCCAATCAGCAATAAGCGTTGATTAAAGACATTCTAGGCTTGAACAAGCGTGCAAACGAATTTTAAAGGAGTTTTTATTCATTTGAATATTTCTTATTAGCATTACAATAAGACTTCGTGGAATTTGTGCAAAAATAGAGAAGGAAAACGATCAAAAAAGTCTAATGTGTCTGTGCAATAAGTTTTGGCACTAAACACGTGGTAAGAGTCTTAGACTTAAAAATTTGCCATTTTTAAATTACAATTTTTCTTATAATCTTTCCAGAATTTTAAAAATGCACAACCCCGACTTTTTCGAATAATTTTTCACACGGTTACCATTTTTATAAAATTCTAGACTTTTTTTAGGATCCTTAATGCTGCATTTTCTGATGAAATGATACTTAGTACAATATTTTCACAGAAAGGACAGATATTGACAATTTTATCTTGTAAAAAAAATTCAAGCAATTTCTTTGAAAAAATTGAGTGGTCCCTAACTTATGGCAAAATGTTTATTTTATGAGTTATCAAATAATTTGAACTTTAATTTTGCTTTCTAGGAAAATTGAACCCAAGGCAAAGTAACCTTAAACATTCGAAAACATGGACGAATTCATGAGACTCAAACATATAAAGGAGATCGATTATATCATTATGGTGCTATACTTTACTTCCTATTACACCGTGCTTTTTATTGTATTATATGACTAGATTTTTCCTATTTGTAAAAAATACCACGATCAAAGTATTTATTACCCATATCATACATTGTATAACAAATTGTAATTCCGCAAATTTTCTAATTTCGTCTTGGATTTTCTGAATATTTTTTTCTGTTTGGACAGAAGTAACTTGATTTAGGAAACACTTTACTTATAATAAGATGTGGTTTGGAACCATTTTTCGTCTTCCACCGACAACAAATTTGAACACCGTCACGTTTTATGTGCGTACATGTCTACTTTATACCAGGCTATTTTTACTATTACGCTCTTGGCACGGGACATTTCTCAGATGTTTAAATATAAAAAAAAACTACAAGGGAGTGTCTTTTCATATTACTTTTTATCTTCATGTTTCATGTTTGTTTACCATATTTATATCTTTTCTGTAATTGTGTTTTTTTTAACTCGGTACTCGACATTTTTAACTCGTACTTGACTTTTTTAACTCGACACTCGACTTTTTTTACTCGATACTCGACTTTTTTTACTCGATACTTTATCAGAAGTGAATCTCGTTTTAATACCCGTTTACACGATCGAAATGCTCGATCAAAATCCTTTCTTTACCGTGTAAACCTGTTGCAAAACTTTAATGGAATAGAACGCCATCCTGGTAATATTCTTCACAAAGCTCAATACCTACCCGAGTTCAATTATCTCCCATTTCATTGTGATTTTCGTCTGTCGGGAAGGAAATGTCTGCGATAGGCCGTTGTTGGTTCTGACACGGAAAATGATCGAATATGAAGTGTAGATCGTGCCGTTTGCTTGACAGATTTGTAAAACGATGATTTCTTTGGATGGATAAGTTGTGAAAAATTGATGGTAAACGGTGGTGCCCTGGCCATATTTCTGGGATCAAATTGGATCATGCGTTTTAAATTTTTTTGGTAAGTATTTCTAGTTTCCTAGAAAGTAAAAATTATTTTCATCCGAAGTCGCATATGGCAGTAATTCCTTTAAATTTAAAATTTTACCGGTGAAGACACAACACACGTACATTATTAAGTAAACAAAAAGGGTCAAAGAATGTGATGTAGAACGTACATTTACTGCCCTATAGCTTCATTCTTGATTTCAATCATCGTACGGCAATCGTATCGATCTTAAAATCATTCAGGATTAGAGTAGAATATAATAGCTAATGCATGATTCTTTATACTCACAAGATGGCAAGTTACTATAGAAAGCCAAAGTCCCTCAAACCCCTGACATCACTTATTCATATTTAACGGATATCGTCCAGCCGATTGGGTGGCCAAAGTGGACAAAAATCAATATTTTGTAATATTAGAAAATGAATTTTTAATATTACAAAATAATTTTTGTAATATTATAAAGATTTTTTAATATTAGAAATTCGTTTTGTAATATTACAAATTCCTGTAATATTAGAAAATGAATTTGTAATATTAGAAATTGAATAAGTAATATTAAAAATATCCCTTTCCCTTTGCAATATTGCAAAATCAGTCACATTTTTTAATATTACAAAATGATTTTCTTATATTAAAAAATCGTTTTTTAATGTTAAAAATTCAATTGAATTTTTAATAATAAAAAACGCGTTTCGTAATATTAGAAATCTAATTTGTAATATTAGAAAAATCATTTTTTAATATTAGAAAACACTTATATCTTCTAATATTACAAATTCCTGATTTAGTAATATTTATAAAATATCACAGATTTGGTAATATTACAAATTGAATTTTTAATATTAGAAAATGAATTTGTAATATTAGAAAATCAGTCACATTTTTTAATATCACAAAATGATTTTCTAATATTAAAAAGTCGTCTTTGAATACGACAAATCCATTTTCTAATATTAGAAAATCATTTTCTAATATTCAAAAATAGTTTTTTCATATTAGAAATTCATTTGAATTTTTAATATTAACAAATGATTTTTTAATGTTTAAAAGTGCTTTGTGATATAAGAAATCTAATTTGTAATATTAAAAAATCATTTTTTTTATATTAGAAAATGTTCATTTTTGTCCACTTTGGCTTGCCATAAGTTACCGATTGTGCCATTTTTGGAATAGGTTCTATATTATGCTAAGACGCTATATATATTATCTTCCGAGCACATGACAATTAGAAAGCTAGTTGAAATTCGTCACAAGGTTTTGTTATTGGCACCATGTTTATAAGCGAAGAAGGGCCAGATCATATGGTCTCTTTGAAAAAAAGAGCTCCAAATTCTATGATTTTTAACTTATTTATTTATTGAAAAAAAACAATTATAATCTGACAATAAAATCTAAGTACATGACCTCCCTCGTGGAAGAGAAAAATGGGCGGTGTCTTTACTAGTAAATTAAATATATTATTCAAAAGTTTAATTTTGAACTAGCAATTTTTCTGAAAGTGCATCCACGTATCAATATCCACAAATACCCTGTGAAGATTTTTCCTAGGGTACATGTACAAATGTACGTGTGGATAGTCACTGTGGTAGAAACAAGACTTAGTGCATGCGACCCGTACCTATAATTTATTCATTATTTAACAAATATGATTGGCCATTGAAAATGATTATTTTCAGTTCCTTAGTACTTCTTACATATTAAACATAGTACATGCACACTGCAACAACTGACAAGTATTCTTTTCAGGTTTACAAGTAGTTAATTTCTCTATTTCCTTAATGTTACATTTATTTAATATTTTCTTTGTTTTTCGTAATAGGATTTTTGCATCTGTTATCTTGGTAGCATTTACATGTAGCTATACTTTTACATGTATGTATTCATGACATATACACATATATATTTATAGTAACTGTTAGCTATTTTATTTAAATATACATGCATGTATAACTATTGTTATAAATACAGTCAGTATTACTATATAATGCAATTGTTATTTTACAGGGAAAGTACAGATAAGTGTGATAGAACAGCTTATGTCGGACTGGATCAACATGTGTTTATACCTAGATGAACAGAATAGAAGGAACATATTTATCAAATATGTGAAGAAGTCAAGAAATGTTTGGAACAAAAATGTTTAAAAAACGAAATAAATTCAATATTTATATATCACACCGTTACTTCTTCGATTCCCACTAATCCTGGTTTAGTTACTATTAACAAAACGAAAAATTCAGAGTTGTATCAAACTTGAATGTTTGTTAATACTTGTCTGTATTGTTGAGGGGTCTACCTTTACGGCCGTGTCAAACTGCAATCCGGGAAGCTTTACATTCCTTGTTGAATTAGAATTGGTTAATATTAGGTTGCATCATATACTTGTAAAAAGGATGAAACTTAAAGAAATTATGATTATGGGTAATCGTATTGGAGATCCATAGGTTGACTAGAGCTGCCTTTTTTTCATCGTCTCTTTGATATATTCACAATTTCCATTCTCGTTATGTTTGATGGAATTTGACCAATCAGAATGAGTTTTCGAAATGATAATAAAAAAAAAAACAAATAGCAGGTGCTTGATTTCTTCCTTTTTAAAGGAAAATTTTAAATTTACAAACTTTAATCGTGTAAGCAAACAACTTTACCAAAATTTTCATTTACCTAAGTTTTCATAAAAAAAACTTTTGAAAACAAATTGATGATGAACTTAGATCGTTTAAACTAGCATTTAGTGGTCTCCCGATTTTAGAGATGCTTTGCTTATCATCATGTTAAGACATGAAGAAGGATCACTCTGCTGGTAAATCCTCTCAATCTTTCTTTAATGTAAGATAAGATGATGTGAAGCTTTCTGTTTTTAAAAAGGTTTATCTCCCTGAAATAAATTTTAGTGTTCAGGTATATGGAAGTATGTTCAAGAGCCTCCACTCTGATCATATTCGAGATTGTTTCATCGACATTTACTAACTCCAGACATACTACAATAAGATAATTTCTGTTGCTTCACGTATTAGGTGCGTTTTAATGGTTGAGTGATGAATGCATCCAGAGAATTTTACTATACTAATGTTTTCGGACTCTTGGTCATTTTATTTTTCTAGCTAGTACTGAGGGGAGGATTGTTTCTCACATTGAACGTACATCAGGTATGAAACTGATTTACTTTTTCGAGGCTTTCTTTAGCTCTTAGCATGTCTCAGCTTTCTGCCAGCAAAGATGGAATCTTATATTTCCTCTATGCCACTTTCAGTACTTTCACCGTTGGTGTCTAAGTATCTTTTGGGAATCATTATAATCCTTATCGTGGAGACCATTAGGACCTACTATTAAATGTTGTTTTATCCTTCTTTACGATATTTTGCACCTTTTTCATTTTTTCATTCGTTAGTTTCTCTGGTTCTAGCATCTCTTCTTTCTTTTCTGTCACGTGGTCCTAAAGGTTTTAATAACTATTCACCGTCATGCATGTTATCAGTATCTCTAAACCTTCCCTGTTGAGAGTGTTATTGACCCTTCAACGTTTTTTCGGTAAAAATGAAACATTGCTATCCAACTTTTGTTATTTAATCCGGTTTTCTTTTATCTGATGTCACTGTGTTGTCCTTCCGGTAATCACCTAGAACTATCGTTTTGTGCTCCCTTGCTGTTCTACACTGTTTAGTGATTGTATTAATCACGATTTCTAGATTTTGTATCTTCTTCCGGTGTCTGTTTTTCGTAAACTTGTTTTTCTCCACTCTTTTTTTTGTAACCTTGAACGTTAAATCCCTTCTGTGTACACTAATTTTATCTTTCTTGCACATTACCAGCCTGTATGCCATTCTTTCTGTAACATCTGATCAAAGTCATTCTTAAATGTCATGTCGGACATCTGTTGTCACTTAATAGGTCTAAAGTAGCCATCTTAAAATTTATATCATAATGTTGGTCTTAGAAGCATCCGTTGATATCCAACAAAAAATATGAAAAATCATTCCGGAAATTAAGTAAATATTTTTATATGAACATCAGTTTAGTAGTCTAATGTGAAACAGAACCCACAAACCCGATATCCGATTGAAACTATCTTCTGCTTTTCACTGGTTTTCTTCTTCGGCTTTTAAGATTGAATGTTATGATATGATAAAGACGGAATTGAGGCTTTTGTGTTGGGGATTTCACGGCCTTTGTGATAGACGTGAAAATAATACAATGTTATCACAAAATATCGTTAAAACGTAGATGTCTGAATTACATGATATTTACACTTGGTTAGGTATTGGTATAATGCAGCATGCTAAATGACATGTTATTTACTTTTGTGTATTTGCGGCCAAATGTGTTTGGATGTTTTGAAAATGAAGTTTAATGGCATCTTTCAAACAAAACGTCTATATTCATTATGAAACTTAATCGTTATTTATTGGCTAAGTATATTCAACGATTCAGTCATTTCATTATGAAACAAGTTTCATGAAGGAGACAAGGGAACCAAGGTTATAGCGGTAATAAAAAAATGTAATCCAGGGACAAAGACCAGACATGGAAAATAGACGTACACAACAAAGAACATAAAGTAACTAAAATCATACATACAAAGTAACAAAAGTAAATGAGCAACTCGGACTCCACTAAAAACTGGGAGCATGAACCAGGTGCACCGGTAGGGTAAGCGTCCTCTGCTTTTCTAGAAACACCCGCCGAGTTGCTCATAAAAAGTCAAGTCCGGGGTAGACAAACGAGGAAAGGAAAATTATGACCCGTTGAATAAATCAGTTTTCATGGTGCTGATGGATACACCATAACGATCCACGAGTTCATGATGACGACCATAAAATTTCTGTAGTGATGACTTCAATCTTGTAGCAACATAACCCTGTTCCAGAAACCTATTACTTAGAGTTCTAGTGAAGAAGTGATTCTGATACTCTTGAGGTAATTGATTATAAATTCACTTTTAAAATACTTTAAGTTGTACCTTTAGACTGTCATTGTTTATAGTAACTACACAGTATTACCTTTCCTACGTCTAACTATCTGTAACAATGTGTTCTACTTTCATTAGAATAACAAAATGGACTCGGATGCATTTGGAATACCTTTTGAAGACTTTGAACGCATCCAAAATCTTTTCCAGGAAGGCGGTGTCAAAAATCTATCCGCCATCTTGTCAGAAAAGGCTGATGAGTGGAAAGAAAGTGTAATCAATATTGCTGTTTGTGGAGAAACTTATGTCGGCAAATCGACGTTTATTAATACATCACGGAGCGTCAGTGAGAAAGACGAGGGATATGCACCAGTCGGGATAGGGGATACAACTACTGAACCTATCCCTTACAAACATCCCAAAAATAAAAACATGGTCTTATGGGATCTTCCAGGGGTTGGTACTTTAAGATTTCCGAAGGATGAGACATATTTTGATACTATACAGATAAAAAGATATGATTTCTTTCTTATATTCTCTGACCAGTGCTTTTCAGAAAATGATGCATGGCTCGGTAAAGAGGTTAAGAGGCTCGGAAAATCATTTTTCTTCGTTAGATCAAAACTAGACGAAGCAATGTCGAACGCTTCGAAAGACGGCCAACGTATCGAGGAAGTTGTTCCTAGATTATATCACAGTTGCTACGAAAATCTGGAAAATGCCGGTATCAAAGATTCACAAATATTTATTATTTCGAATTACAACCATGAAATAGGCCAGTTTGACGACTTAATGACAGCGATCTTGGAAACCCTTTCAAATTTGAAAAAAGAGGCAATTTTACATTCTATTGGACCCCTTACGCACCAAATTATTAGGGAGAAAAAGAAAATGTTACAAAACAGAGCATTACTGAAGGGATTTTTACCCGCCTTTTCCTTAGTACCTGTCATTGGTAGTTACTTCAATGAGACCGAATTGATAGAAGAGGAACTAAATTATTGCATGGCACAGTTTGGTCTTGACGACGTTTCTCTCGATCGACTTTGTGGCGATCTCAAAACAACTAAAGACCAAATCACTCTGTCATTAAACCGTTACGAAAGGTTAAAGGAGAGGGGTAATGGTTTAGAAAACACCCTTTTGGAATTTTATCTTTCTCAAAAGGCTGAAGAATGGGCCGGAAAATACAAAAGATATATACCTTTGTTAAAAATGACTTTCTCTTCAATGATAGCGTATTGCACAAGTGTATACTTTCTCAGACAGCAAATAAGTTTCATGGAAGAAGATGCACATACTTTGATTGACTTTGTCATTGGAAGACATAATTCATGAATTATAGTAAGTTTGTAGGATCATTTTGACCTTATATAAAAGGGGATGGTAAAAGTGTATAAAACAAATTAAACCCCACAACAGAAATGCGCCTGTCCAAAGTCAGGAAATGCTGATCATTCATGTGTCGTTGTGTCATTATGTACTTATAAAATTTGCGGACGTATAATGTTATTGCACAGTCGTCGTCTTCGTCTAGGGACACTTCGTTACCATGCGATAACTTCAGGTGCGGTTGACCAATTGTTCTGAAATTTGGAAATGAATTTACCTATCATTAATTGAAGGTTCCAATTAATTTGGACTTACTGCCCAATCGGTTTTAGAGGAAGGGCAAAATAGGATAAAATATGTATTTTATTAAAACTCATAAAGAGCGTATGTTTGTTTGTTTGGTTTTTTTTTCGACTTTAATTATTGTTTTTATTATGTTCCATATTTAATTCCGATAAGCAAATTTATCAGCAGATATATTTGTCTTGGATTGTTTTCATGTTATAATGGGTCAAGGTCGGCCAAAACGCCTAAAATTAAACTTTTAAAATTTGTGGTCCGACGGAAATTCTTAGTGGATTCGTCATAAAATCCATGCCTGCGTTGTTTAAATAGATTTCAGATATCTCTTACGGTTTTTTATAAGGGGTCAAAGGGGCCACACCTTAAGCAGTCGACTTTTCATTTTTGGTTTGATTTTGATTTTTTTTTTAATTAAATGGAAAATTTTGTGAAATTTAGTGTTCAAACCATATGATGTTTCCATTATTAATGTAAGTCCTTATCCTCAAGCATGTCAAAACTAATATTGTGTCCATACTTACCCAATGTTAGAGTTCGACCACTGCGGCTGTATCATGCTTCGCTTGACGAAGCGTTTTATTTTGTTTATTTTTTAAGAAGTGTCATTGTCTGTTACCTCGGATTTTATATTCCAGAACCTTCTTAAGTGTATATTTACACTTGTTGAAGACATTTCAGTTTATTCTGAAAGTATTTACCATTTTGTATTTATGTTATACGCTTGTGCATGATTTGTTGCGTTTCGCCGTGTCCACTCGGGTTTCAGTTACATGTATATGGAGAATGATGCTTTGTTTTGGGAAAGATCGTCCAAATACTCTGTTCTGAAGGATTTCCTGAGATAACCATCTTAATAATTCTTCACTTAACACAATTTTTTTTCAGAATGATGAGAGTAGTTTGATTTTGCATACTTTAGATGCTTCATATTTGTAAGCTGAAACCGTAATTCGCCATTATTTTCTCGTAACAGTTGTGACGCCAAGTTTTAATTTTCAGACATGATAGAATAACGAAGTAGTGTTTTTTCAGTGGTCTGTCGTCTACCTTGGACTTATGAGCAACTCGGCGGTGTTTCTAGAAAAGCTGATGACGCGTATCCTACCGGTGCACCTTGTCCATGCTCCTAGTTTTTGGTGGAGTCCGAGTTGTTCATTTACTTTTGTTATTCTGTTTGTTTTATTTTGGTTATGTTATGTTCTTTGCTGTGTGTGATTGTTTTCCATGTCTGGTATTTTTCCCTTGAATACATTCTTTTGATTTCTGCAAGAATCTCGGTCCCTTGATTAATATTTTATATGAATGTGTAACAAATTCTTTCTCCTTGTTTATAAAATAGGTATATAGTAAACATATATTCAGAATTTAAAAAAAAACATGTCTTTATTAAAGCTTAATTTTCAAAGTTCGGTGACCTGTGTTTTTACATTAAAATTTTAAATGATCACACAACATCTTTCTGAAATATAAGGAAAATTTATATACAAAAATACAAGATATCATCTATCTAAACATGTGTATAAATACTTGTACCTACAACGATTTCTTTCCACGAAAAAATAAAGACCCTGTAAAGAGTTTTGATTTCTTTCTTCATGCATATGTCTTGAATATTAAAAAAAAAAAAAAAACTATGTGCTGAGTTCGTATAAAGATTAAATTCTTACAATCTCTGAAACTTAAGTTTTTCACTCATGTGTACATCAGATTAATAAGCAATAGATTCTCACACTAAAAACTCTAAAATATACATCGAGTTCATGTATTTTTTGGCTGATACAGGGCTAAATATTTATCAATATTTCATTTCGGTCAACAATGTCTTTATCTAAGTATTTGAATTATGAAAGGTTGTTTGAGGTATTAATAGTAAAATACAAACAAAACAAACTAGTAACTAGTTGGATAAATTTGTGTCATATTAAAGTAAATACGAATGATGATGTCTGATATATGTTAAAGCTGATTAGTGTATGTACATTATCTAGATTTATCAACAAAAACTAAAACTGCCATGTATAGATACAGTCTATAGATATCAATACCGTAAATATGCATGATGTCTCCTTGTTTGGAGAGGAGTTACTCACGAAATGAAGAAATATGGCCATGGGTTTATATAATATAATTTAAAAAGATGCCTCATATTTGTTCTTCCAAATATGCCAATTTGCCTGTTTTCACATTGTGTGTGAGATGTGGAATGTACAAAATGCCGCCACAATGGACCAATATTGTAATATCTTGGCTTATATTTTAATGAACAATGGATACAACTTCTTGATTTCTGGTGGTTATTTATTCACAAGGAACATAACTAAGAAATTGGTGTTGTATTGAAAACAATTGCAGCTTTTTTTCACTGAATTAATTCCTCTAGGTTTAATAAACATTGTATCTTTTCAGTATCCAGAATTCTGTATTAAACGCTTTTTCTAATCACTCTCTTTTTATATTGTTGCCAACACTGTTGACAAGTTTTTTAACAGGTTCAAAACATTTTCAAGGCACATAGCTGTGTAGCTGTAGATATAAAGACGAAACTGGATATTAAAATATGTATCTTTAGATATCTAAAAATGCAATGCCGATAATAACTTATTTTGACATTTGTTTTTTTTTTTTTTGTTTTTTTTTTCGATTTCATCAATGTAAAGGAAAGGTAGTGCCATTTGTTTGGTTGATTGTTGCACTGTATGTATGCTTGAATTAACCTGCTATAGTTCAAAACTTATCTTGACATTGTGTACGTGAAAAAGTATACATACATTCATGTATGTTGATTCAGATATCGTTTCCAATACTTAAAAAACTGTCACACTTCTGTGCACATATTGTTCGAATTTGATGATTGATTGATTAATTGATTTTCTTTTTTTCCTCCAAAAGATGAAGATTCATAAAACAAGAAAAAAATCACAAATATAATACAAAAATTACTTAACAAAATAGAAAACTACACACACATATATACACAAACTGATGCAATACCTTTTATACCATGTATATAATACTTTATTAAAAAAGAGTAGATAATACACAATTTTAGGTAGCATATATTGAGTATGATACACTTACATGTAATTGAATGTTAAATACTAGTATTGAATCTTAACTCAAAAATAACTTTCCTGAAGTTAGTGTGCAATTTATTTATGTGACCTGCGACGCATAGCATTAGCTGGTACCATTTGTCAGAGTCTAGTTCATTAGCAAATTCGGTAATGCCACCGAGGAATGTTATAAGAATGTCATCATCCTCTTGGTTAAATAATTTAACTGAATCGTGTACTGGAAGTAAGTCTACAATGCCGTAAAACATTGAGTTTCTATCATTCATAAGCGATTCACAATGAAGTATGGAATGTTTGACTATGTCGTCAGTAAATCGGTCACAAAGAGAGCATTGTCCACTTAAAATAGCTAGCGACCCTAGATAAATTAATATCATAAGTTCACTGCGTTTGTAATGGTGCTTGGAACAAAGTCTAATCAATCTGTGTTCTGTTAAAGAATGGTGAATTTTGAAATGTCGCCAAAGGTCAGGTCGTTGTTGTACCAATAATTTCCATTTGTTTTCTTCATAAATAGTTATTGTTTGACTTACGACTTTTGACCAGTCTCTTGTCCGGAATGAAAGCTTCTTCAATGAAGTGCTCAAGGAATGATGACATCATATTTCAATAAAGTTCGAACGAGATCGTAAGTCAAAGATGATTTGTCAGGTTTGCCAGATATTACATTTGTAGGCCTTTGGTTAAATAACTGTTTATGAGTTGTCGTTACCGACGCTCTACACAACCGACCAAAGAAGAACATTTTAAACTTGTCTGTCAACCCCTCTATAGACCACAGTCCTACGTTACTTACAGAAGAAGCACTTGGTGAACGTTTGTCAAAACACAATATAAAATGAGTAAAGTATCTTTGAGTCTGTTCCAACCTAGATGTTTCAGTTTTGTTCAAATGACCCCAAAGTTCACATCCTGTAATCCTAAAGAGCTGTAGGTAAAATTACACGTTTCCATACAATGGTATTTGCCACCGGTGACATGCCATTCGAGTTTACACCTACGGTGTGTAGTGAGTGCAAATTACGTTTCAGTTTTTTACAAGCATTATAAGTTCTATCAAACGTTCGGACAGGACATCTATGAGAGTTCCAGCATATGTGAATTTGTCTATACTGTTAATAGTTTGTTCACCAATGTGAAAATCTAAATTACTTTTCTGCAAATGTCTCTTAGAAGTAAACAGTAATATATTACTTTTCAAAACATTGTATTTCAAACGCAATTTTTTCGCATACTAGTGGACAATGTAAAGCGAGTCTTGCAGTCCCTTTTTAGATGAGCTTAATAATGTGTCATCAGCTAATAATATACAAGGAATGTGTAAGTTTTTTTTATAAATAACCCATTTTTCGATTCTACAAGAAGTTTAATTAATCCATCGATAAATAAGGAAAAGAGCCAGGCAGACATAACACGACCTTGTCCAACTCCCTGACAGATTTTGAATGATTGACTAGATATTGACTTGTATTGAACATTAGCGCTTGCAGATTTGTACTATACATATATTAATCTCCACATCTTTCCAGATATTCCTAACTTCCAAAGTTTGTACAACAGGCCGTCCTGCCAAATTCGGTCGAACGCTTTTTCGTTGTCTAAGAATGCAGAATATACCACAGAGTTTCGTTCCAGGTAAAAAGTTACAGATTTTTTTAACGTGTAAATTGCTGGTATAGAACCATGGACTTTAACAAATCCAAAATGAAGAGGGTGCGGCATTGTTATGTTCTGCTGAGTTAGATACACTTGAATACGGTTTCAGATTATCTTTTCCAATAGTTTACTGAGGACTGAAGTAAGCGTAACAGCTCGGTAATTGGTAGGTAATGATCTGTCTTTATTATTTCCCTTGTATAGAGTTATTATAGTACCGTGACGAAACGAAGCCGGTATGCATTCAGAAGTCATAATCATGTTATACAGTTTACACAAGTGTTCTAATACTCGTTTTCCGCCATAAAAAAATGTTCATTACAAACGTTGTCTGGACCAGGGGCTTTCTCACACTTCAAAGTTTTTAACTGCACTTCAATTTCATCAACAGTAATTGACTTTTCTGTCTCGCATATGCGTTCAGTCTTTATAGTAAAATACGACTGCACATTCCTAGTTACTTCATTAAAGAAGGGTTTGTCAAAATCGTCATCATTTTCCTTTTGTTCTGAGTATAAATCCCAAAAATAGTCATGCCATAAGTTACTTTTCCATCATAGGATAGTTTACTGATTGACGACTCCGGTTTCTTAAATTGACGAACACGTTTGTAGAATTGTTCGATATCTACTTCGGCAGCATTATGTATTTCCTCGAATTTTTCTTCTCGCCACAATTTTTCGGCTAAACGTTTACGATTTCGGAATTCCTTTTTCTTATCTTTGTAATTAAAATAGCTTAGATCAGTATGTGATCGCGGTCTACCTTCAGCTATCCATGCCCGCCGTGCCTGTCTTTGTCTAAAATGATAATCGTTTAGTTGACATTTTTTCCAGTACTGTTTTAAAAAACTTCGGTATTGACCTGTCGGGATACACATACTTGCAGCTTTATGTAAGGAATTAGTAAACACTGTTGTATAAATTTCAACGTCATTTGTATCAACATCTACAGTTTCAGTGGAGAAATTAAGTAACTTACAAATTTCACACTGGTAAAATTTCCTTTCAAAATCGTCAGACTTCGACCATTTCAAAGCATGTTTATTGGATTTATACATTTCCACTGATGTACCAAGCAGGTCTATATTGACATGTACACTAACTGGAAAGTGATCGGATACAGAATAAGGACAATTAGAACATACTTTGTTTAAAACAATATCATTTGCAATATTATCTGGAATACAAATATAATCCAACAATGTTCTAGTAACAAAATCCTTAGATCTATATGTGTATAAAGGACCTACCCTACTTTGACAAAAAGGGGCCGGGCGCAAATTTCGATCTCTTAAAAAGTCAGTAAAGTTAGAGACTTTGTTGACTGCCTGTGCTTTAGTAATATCAACATTAAAATCACCTCCCATTACTACATTGTCATCATTATAAATATCATAGATTCTACGCAAGTCATCTAAATATTTCAAGTATGTTCCTTTATCATGGTTTGTTGATGGAAGCAATACACATAAAACACAAATACTCATATAATGTTTTGAACTTAGTTTGACTCCACATATTCGATCGTTCATTGTATCTAATTTATGTATTTTAAAACCAAGTGATTTTCTAATAAGCAATGCTGTACCCCCAAAACCTTGTGAGTAACTATTGCTATTCATACCAATACTGTACACACAATCAAACCTATTATCAAACTTCTCTAAAAATGAGATATTTGATGCATTTAACCAGTGTTCAGTCAACATAAATATGTCGCTGTTAACTAATACAGTTTGAAAATATGGCGCACCATACATCTCATATTCCATGCACACAATCGTAACATAAGTGAAAAATTAAACAATAAAGCTATATGTATAAAAAAAAATACCAGTACAATGGTAATTGTGGAAGTGGTCTTTACCTGTACTCTCCCCAATGTGATTCTTTTTGTGTTTTGTTGTAAGGTACATAGTCTCTATAATATACACCTTTCGGCCAGAATGACTCGTTGTTCTCTATTTTACTATAAAAATCATCCTCATTTATATTCACGCGCATAATGTAAGTTGCACTTTGACTACTTTCACGCGTTTTCAGTAACCTTGTAAATGTCACGTGAGCTCCTCTCTTTTCTGCGTATAATCCCAATGCACTTTCAACTGCCGCATAAGACTTGTTTGCTAGCGGTTTCAGACCATCATTTATCATCTGTTTCACTTCCATTAGCATCGAAACTACAATCGTGTTATCGTGAGACGCTACTACACTTCTGGCTTTATTGGATAGTTTATTGTATATATCAGCGAGTATCGAATCATTTTCATCAGACACGGTAGTAGGTCTCCTACATGTACTTTTGGAGATACATTGTCGTAGCTCAGAACCGTTGTTCGCGCCCTCGATGTACTGAAACATGGCGTAAATGTCATCTGCGATTTTTTCACCAAAAGCTTGACCATCCTTATTAGACCGTTCTATAAGTTTGACTTGATGTCAAAAAGCGATGACCGGATCGGTTTTAGGTCACTGAGATCAGTGTGACTTAATAAGTCAGATTTAAAGGATTTTGTGTCAAGTTGACCAAACTCAGACTTTATACATATCATGGTCATTAAATTGAATTCCGAAGTTTTTTTATGGATCATTTCAACAAAGCAGAGTTCTACATTGTGTGTGAGATGTGGAATGTACAAAATGCCGCCACAAGGACCAATATTATAATATCTTGGCTTATATTTTAATGAACAATGAATACAACTTCTTGATTTCTATTTACTCACAAGGAACATAGCTAAGAAATTGGTGTTGTATTGAAAACAAATGCAGCTTTTTTTCACTGAATTAATTCCTCTGGGTTTAATAAACATTGTATCTTTTGAGTATCCAGAATTCTGTATTAAAGGCCTTATAAAACTAGTTCAACTCCACCACAGATTTCATACGCTGGTGCATTTTTTTTTTTTTTGTGCTTCACCATATCCGTTCTTTTTTTCTATTTGAGGCCGATAGGATTTTATATCGGAATACATTTATTCACAAGAAAGGATTAAAAACGACCAAAATGTATTTATATGGTTCTTACACAATTGGATTGAAAGGTAAGTCTAACAAAATCAATAACAGTGCCGTTTTAAGTAATATAATTTCTACATAGTACAAGTAGTTTGAAATGAAAATGCGTCTATCCGAACCTAAATATAAGAGCATTATCGGCAAGTGCAAGCCTTGTAAGGGGCGGGTCGGATCACGATATAAAATTGGAACCCAAAACGCAACGATAGAATCGGTCATACCTACGACCCTGAACATCAAAGATTTTCAAATATACAAAGCATTGAGACTTCTGAAATTGGACAATCATCAGTCGTTATTATCTTCTCCGACAATATTGCAAATCGGAAATAAAATAGTGGGTCGTGCATTTAATAAACTGGAATTGGAAATTACTATTCGTCTCAAGTTCGATTAAAATTTGAAACGCCATGCATACTCAGAAAACAGTAAATGTCGCGAAAACAAAATAAAATATATTGTCCTTAGTTTGAATGAGATAATTGCGTTTCTCGGTGTTAGTGAGAGTACAAAAATAACAGACATTTATAAACAGTATGGTCGGGACGCGATCCTCACAACGTCTAAAAATAAGTCGAACAATATGACACTAACATATCCCAGGGAATAATACGAGAAGGCCAACTGCGTCAAGGGTAGAAACCACTAATTCCACTTTCCATGGGCTTCTATGCTAATTTCACAATATTCAATGGCTTCTCTGGACTTCATCTTAACTTTAACCTACAGAGGACTATATATCAGCATGATTCCACATATGTCAGCTTACAATTCTCAGAATGGCATGTGGGGTTAGCGGACTTGCAGTGCAGTACTGGTCACTGAGTGAAGGGTCTATAAATAGCATGGGAAATCCCAGTGTTTTCACAAGATAGGGGTATATTTAGAAATCATTATGGAGATTAGACTTCACATCACAAGAAGCAAAAAGCACCTATATAATGTATAGAAATAATTTTCCTTTCAGAAACTGTTTATATTTTTACAGTAAAATGAGAACTTTTTTCACAGCACTACGAGGAACAGGGGGTAATTTCTGCGTAGGACTATTTTTGCGTATGTTCCAAATGCTCATTGTTTGAATTGGTGGTCTGTTACCTTAAGTAGAGAGTTGTACAATTGGATGTTGAACACAAATGAATGAAACTAAAGATTTTCTGAACACTTACTTGGACAAGAATGTCAGCCGAATAAGTAAGCACCTCAAACAGATAAATATTAATTGTTAATGAATAGGGAAAATTTCGCGTATCCTCACTTCTTTAGGATATCAAGCGGTCTCATGAAGGTAAACTAAAAGGGGGTATAGGAATCAGCAGGTCATACCAAGACCTTAACCTACATGTAAATAAAATCGAAACATGATGACAACCGTGATGATTTTAATGTACAAATTTTAAGAATAAGTAATGGAACCAAGATTCTAGCGGAAATCAAAAGAATGTATTCGGTCTTTGTCCCTGGATTACATTCTTTGGATTACCACTATAACCTTGGTTCCCTTCATTACTCTTCCAGGGACATAGAAAACAGACACACACAACAAAGAATATAAAATAACCAAAATGATACAAAGTAACAAAAGTAAATGAGCAACTTTGAACTCCACTATAAACTGGGAACATGGACCAGGTGCGCCGGTATTTCAAGCGTCCTCTGCTTTTCTAGAAACAACCACCGAGTTGCTCATAAAAAGTCATGTCCAGGGTAGACGAAAGAGCAAAAAACTTAGACACGTTGAACAAATCAGTTCTCATAGTGCAGTTGGATACACCGAAATGATCCATGAGTTCATGATGACGACCATTAAACTTCAATCTTGTAGCAAATATCCCTGTTCCAGAAGCTTAATTTTAAGAAGTCTAGCGCGGTACAAAAGGTCTGCGTAGTTACGGCAAGCTCTGCCATAGTGTATCAGTTGTGATATGAAAACTCCATACGAAGGAGCGGAAGGGATGTGACAATATGTGATGAAGGAAAAGTGACAATACGGAATGGAAAGTCATTGCGTTTATCGTACAGTTTGGTAAATTATTTTCCTTTACCATCGATCACTATATATTTGTAAAGATATGAGGCAGTGTCTGTAGTATCCTTTACCTAAAGTTCTTTGGGGTAGACGCGATGTATCGAATCCCCAAAACTAGGATTGTTTAACGATAATACGTCATCTATATAGCGGAAACTGAGATTAAAGGATCTAGCCAAACGATGTTCCATCTTTTGGATCAGATCAACTATAAAGTCAGCCTCATACCAGTGAAGGAATGGGTCAGCAAGTAGAGGAGCACAATTTGTTCCCATTGGAATGCCGACCATTTGTTGAAACAAAACGTCCATCACACTGGACAAATATGTTTTCCATAAAAAAAAATCCAGCATTTTGAAAACATTTTCTTCGGTATATTTGGAAGGAAGATGGTTTTGAATAACTACATATTTGTATCTAGGTGTACCGTTTTATTGTTTGGAATAACAACTATGTATAATATTTTTGAGTCTACAGTACGATATTCTTCCAAGTACTGTGCAGCTATTTCTGTTGATCTTGTTTTGTTTTTCTTTTGTGTGGCCTTCTTCCTGCATTAAATTGTCCTGATGGTGTCTTTACTCATCCAGTCTTTTCCTTACACAAGCCTCTGCAAAGTCATTGTAAGCATATTTGATACCTGGTGTGGGGACGACCATTTGATTCGGAGGTGGGGGCCTGCCAATTTTGGAAATAAATATTCTGGCACTGCAAAAGTTAAAAACAATTTTTAACTGGCCTAAACCTCCTAGAAAATGAATAAATATTCTGACCTCGGTCCAGATACTGGAAATGAAATGAAAATAAATATTCGATATTACTCATGTGACATCTGTCCAAAGCGTCGCTATTTTGATAAAAAAAAAATAATTATCTTCACAACCAATACTTCCTGCTAAATTTTGCTTGTAAACTGTAACTCGGTGAAAATTAGAAATACCAACATCTACCGAGGATTTTTATAGTAAACTTCTACTGAACCATTTTATTCCGACCAATGAATACATTTTGATTTCCTGTCCCTGAGGGAACATCTCAGTGTTCTTCGTCAGAAAGATATGTTGGCCTCAAATATCACCTTCTTAAAATTGCTTTTGCAGTAACTGTTTCTTATTTTGATCAGACGAGTGAGTTCGGTGTTTTGCCATCAAATAACTACATGTTCACGCGGTCATGCGCACGACAAGCTGATAAAACATTATTGGAAAATGGCAAAAAACGACCAAAAAAAACAAAAAAAACATACACACAAATTTGGTTCGGAAATGGCACTCAATTGTCTTCAATGGTGTGATGGAAAATATTTACGAATACATCGTTTTTTATATTACCAAACAGGAAAAAAATAACAGGAGAGATTCAATCAATAAATAAGTTAACCTCAGGTTTGTATACACTTTATCGTTTCATTTTAGGTGAGAGGTAACAGAGGTACATACACTCCAAATGAATAAATGAATAAAAAGAAATTCTAGTATATGTATAAATGAGATCAAAAATAATTAAGAACAAAGGATTCTTAACTGGAGCTTGGGTTAGGTAACTATTGAAATATGACTACTCTTGAATAAAGCTTGGATATTTTTCAGGATATTTTGTCTGCACTTTTTAATACAAGAAGTAATCATTATATATTCATTTTATGGTAAAGTTGTATTTTTTTCATTTGTTCAACATTGTGACCTTGGTAAAGTACCGTTTCTTTTTTTATATTGACAAAGCTTTGTTTTTTGTTTTTTTTTTTTGTATTTCTCTAGGTGATTCTAGTGATAATATTTCTACCTTGTTGAATTTTCAGTTGTTAAATTTCACATTTACATGTTTTTGTTTTCTGTGGGACTGCGTTTTTTGACATATAAGCTACTCAGTCATCTAGAAATAAATTGTTTTGGCTTTCAAAAGCACAAAAATATTATTCATATGTTTATTGAATAAAATTAAGCATCATATAAAATAAATAACAATATGCAAGACATCTTAAACACAAAAACATTAAACTATATCAGCACTATACATTGACACAAAATTTTAAAACAATGTTCAACCAAGTTTCAACAGGTGGGAGACTGCGTCAGTGTATTGGCACACGTCGATCTGCCCTTGTTGAAGTCTGTTTTCGGCTGAGTGAGTCGGTTGTCGATGGTCCGGTACTTGAGTTTCCAGGTCTTGCATTTATCTTCTGCAACATAAACCATACGTCTTCTACTTTGTCTGGTGGTACGAGAGAAAGTGCTGATGCTCGTCGCACATGTTGACGGATAGGCGGGTTGTTCTTGTATTGCTCTGTCTGTACCTTTTTCCATATACGTTGACAGAAGTGGAATAGACAGCCTTTGATTGTAGCAACAGAATATTCCACCGGCGAAAATAGTATCGGCTTGGCTGAGGTGACGAAGGTTGTCAGAAGTTCAATAGTAGTGTTAAGGCCGAAATCGGAATATGGCCCATTCCGGAATGGGACGCGTCCTGAATCGGAATAATGCGAGATTCAACGTTATTTCGATTCAGATCGTCCGATTCCGGAATGGGACGATCTCGTTTATAGATATTTCAGTGCATATTTCGATATTTGTAAAGGGAACTCGCTAAATTAACTCTTACAATTTTTTTTCATTTTTAGTTAAAAAATTGCTATAGAACAACACCTTATTTATCCATAAATCCCCCACAAAACGGTGCATTTAAGTGATTTTTCTTTTACTCTCATTAATCAACTGAACTTTAAACCATAAGCGGATATACCACCTGCTATATATTCATTCATTTACTTGTGTTACTTTTTATGTATTATTTTAGTCACTTTATGTTCCTTTTATGTTTATCTATTTTCCATGTCTAGTCTTTGTCCCTTGATTGCATTCTTTTGATTTCCGATAGAATTTCGGTTCCCTTATTTTTTTTTATTATATACTACATTATTACCATATATTTTATTTTATATTGTTTAATTTTGTTGCTATAGAAATATTTCTATTTGAATTGATTTCTTTAATAATTTGATTTGTATGTATATAACCGAAAACATAATAAGTTTAGCATTTCTAATTTACATTGGAAAGGGGAGCTGAAAAAGAGTTGTAGTCACATTTCTGTTCTTTTTTTTTCGGCCACATATTTAGCATGATGGAACATTTTATTCCTAATTGACTCTATTACATACCATGATGCCAATGATATGCAAAACACTTAGTTATGTTTGATATATTTAAATATTTTGGCAATATTGTATTACAGATAATTTCCATTTTCTATTAGTTCCACCATTTTCATCAGAATTAG
This sequence comes from Perna viridis, assembly GCA_037379345.1. Taxonomy (NCBI): domain Eukaryota; kingdom Metazoa; phylum Mollusca; class Bivalvia; order Mytilida; family Mytilidae; genus Perna; species Perna viridis. Next base: position 6,678,861 of record CM074520.1, read on the forward strand.
AGGAAATAAGTTATTATTTTTTCGTGGGTTGATTGAAGTGAACAAGAATAAAGAACAATGAAAAGTCCTAAAGATTATTTTTTCCCTTTTTCCTAGGGTGTAATTTATTGTTACAATCACTATGAAATCTATCTGGCAAGGTTTAATAATAAAGTTCTTTTTCTACTTTTATTCATACAAAAGTTTTTACTTTTTCCTATTTAGCTGTATTTGTATATATTTTTAATTGGGTGTTAATACTGTTCAAAACTTATGGAAAGTTCGCCCTCGTTATAGAGATCAAACTGCACTAAATATTTACATTGTATTTTTAAATTGAAGATGTGTACTAAATGAAAAAATATTAATATTTGTTTAAATATGTTCTATAGATGTAAGACATTTGTACTGAGTATGATGTAATAAATTCAATTTTAAGATTAGAAGGAAATTCTTAAATCCAGATATAAAGACTGTACATGGAAAACAAACACACACAAAAAACTTATACTAATCAAAATAAAAGGTACAAAGATGAGCAAATCGCGTGAATCCTCAAAATTGTGAGCATCAACTAGATGTAATTGCAGCGTAAGCATGCTTTGCTTTTAATAAAATTGTGCGAATTTAATCAGAGGAAGTAAATGGAATAAAAAATAATGTTTTATTACCAAATTAAAGGACCAAATAAGGCATGTAAAAATATTTGGGACTGATAACTCTAGGTAAGAGGAAAGAATGTAAAACGTGATTTCTCTTCCACTGAACTAAATGAAGGTTAGAAGCAAATACATTTGAGAATCTGTATAAATGAATGACTTTTATAAGTTCTATAAGTATGTGAATGGTAAAAACACCGAAAACAATAGTATAATCAAAGTACCGAAGTACTGAGTCAATGAAGGCCTCCATAATTTGCTCTGTTCACTTTTCAAATTATTAAAAAAAAAATTGCATAATATTAAAACAGAGAAAGTAATTTTTAAACCCCTTTTCGAGAGGATAGGTATACACTTTTACCCTTGTCCGTGTCTCCGTTATTATTTTGTTCGATATGTTGCTATAATAGTCAGATTTCGTATTTTTAACGGCTAGATTATACTTTTTTCTTATTTTTCTGAATTTTCCCAACTATCCGGACTATCATGCTTTTTTGCCTTATTATGAGAGTGGTTTTTCTTCCTAATTAATTTTTTAAGCGAGAGTTAATCCAAAGTGGGTCTTTCTTGTTTATACTAATGATACGGTTTTGTGTAACCTTGTCACAGACAGAAATAATTTTATCCGTGATAGACGAATCTATTTGTTCATTTACAAATAGTGAGTCCCAGTCTACTCTAGCGAAACGATCTCTCAGTAGGTCAGTCTGCTTGTTCATATAGATAGATTTTTCTTTTAAAGGGTTTTTGTGGGTTAGATTTTGGGAGATTTAATATTCCAAGAATGGGTAAATGGAAGCGAACTTAATCTAAGAGAGGCGGACCTACATCAGTGATCAACAGGTTGATTGGATTGTTTAGCATGATAAGGTCAATAAGGGATGATGAGTGTTCAGTAAAATGGGTAGGTTCATTGATTAACTGCTGAAGGCTAAACATTTGAAGATTTTTAATTTTATAGTTTGGAGAATTAGATAGTTGATTAATAAATAAAATTACCTGTTACAGTAATGTCTTTGCAGTGCTCAGGGCTAATTCTAAAGACTCGGAGACTTCTTCCCATATATTATCGTTACTGTTTGGTGGAACATAAAATGTATCGTATAACACGATTTTCTTTTTAAGTCTTATTTCTAACCATAAGCATTCTAATTGACCAACGCAAAGGTAGGGACCCCAATAAAAACTGAAATTTTCTACTACATGATTGCTTGCATTTTATTGATAATTGTTGGCGTTGAACCTAATCCCGGGCCCTCGTCTACATCCAGTTGTAGCACAGAACCATTAAATACAAGCTCCACCAGCTTAAACCTAAGTTATTCGCAAATCCTGAAGAATTCCGTATTTTTTCTTCACTTGAACGTGCAAAGCATAAAACCAAAACTTCAGCAAATATCAATTGAATATAACGACTTCAATAATTGAACATTACAGATAGACAATAACCTACAAAATTTACTCAAATTCTGTTGCTTTGAGTAGTAATCTGTGATGTAACGAGATCTTAAATACTTAACCGTTGGATTATTTCACTGGAAGAATATGTGAAATTTATCTCCCACCCCTTCTTTACAAAGATTACATACTCTTTGACTCCATGAGACTCCAGACTACCTTCCAGTTTCTATTTGGTAGTTTTAAGTTAGGCCATCTTAATTTTGTCAAATGAATATGTTCTGCTGGGGACAATCTGAGAAGATGTGGTTCAATTCTGAATTCATGTTTAAAAGTGGAATAGAATTCACCACGAGATGTGTTGTCCATTTTTAACAAACCGAGACTAATAGAATTGATCACATGATGTCTGTTTAACTGTGACCTTAAACCAGTTAATATTTACTCTGTTTAACTGCGACCGTAAACCAGTTAATATTTACTCTGTTTAACTGCGACCTTAAGCCAGCTAATATTTACTTTAACGTGTTCGTTCCATAAGTAACTAAGACCAGTATCATCCAAGATAGATTTAACATGATAGTTATTCCACCTAAATTTGGTGGATTATTGTCAAGCAATTTTAACATAAGCCGAAGCATTGTATTAGACAGTTTTTGTTCTTCTTGCATAGTTCTTGTCCAAAAGCTAACCATTCTTACTTTAACAAATATTTCAAGTGGAATTCTACCCAACTCTCCATAAACCATAAAATTTGGAGTGCTGCTTCTCAGCTTAAGGATGTTTTTTTAGAAAATTTAAGATGCACCTTTTCAATGTTTTGCTTATTTTCAAAACCCCAGACCTCAGAGGAAGATAACAGTATTGGTGATATCAAAGTATCAAATAACTTCAACTGTAAATCTATTGGCAGTAGAATGTTTCTTAGTTTCCTATAGAGACCAAATAGAGCTTTTTGGGCTTGATCTATTAGACGCTTTCTTGCGATAGTGAAACTGCCGTTGTAATTGAAAACCGTGCCTAGATATGTACATGTATACGACTCTCCTATTTCTATATTTTTGGTATATATTTGGAATTGAAAATGTTGTTTACACTTTATTTTACTGAAGACAATAACTTTTGTCTTTTCAGTATTAACTTGTAACTTCCATTCTTTATAGTAATTAGCAAACACATAGCTTCCTTTGTTTCTGACGTTATAATTGTATCATCTGCATAAAGCATCACAAATGTTTTGACATATACATCAAACATTTCTAAGCATGAACTTTCTATCAAATCTAGATTTTGTGCTTCATGGTCTTGCAAACAGATTGGTAGATCATTCAATAAAATTGAGAACAAAAAAGGCGACACACAAGTTTTCTCCTTGTCTTACACCAACTCCACAGTTAAAAATGCAGAGAGTTTACCTTGATGCCTAAAACAAGCCTTAATATTCTGATCCATATTGAAAATAACTGAAAATATTTTCCTTGTTACATTGGATTTTTGTTATTTGGATCTTATAAATAGGTACAATAAGTTCTTGTGACCAAAGTTCTGGTACAATACCTGTATCGAGTACTAAATTAAAAATCTTTAAGTATACAGGTATTAGCTCCAAAACAGTGTTTTTAAGATATTCATTAAGAATATCATCAACTCCACAGGCTTTGCCATTTTTTAGATTTCTAATATTTTAATGTTTAACTATTCTGTCCTCAGTGATTGGACCACTAAGTAATTTGTTCAATTCACTTGGTACGTTGTTGACAAAATTTTCAAAATTTCTTGAACTCTACTATTACATATTCCTGAGCGGTGTACGCAAATGACTATCATTTTTCATCAGAAGTACAGGGTAAATATCAAGCTATGACACAAAAAACAAGTTTTTGAGGAAAAACAGTATTTTCATGAAAAATAATGCTTCAGAAAAGGCGTTTACTTTATGAACTCAAAATAAAAGTGAAAGTAGAAAAGGTCTCTGTTTAGTTTGACCAGTCCTGGTGTACCAAAGTTTGTGCCTTTTTTTCTAAAATGGACCTAAAATTATTTTTGACATTTCCTTAATTGAAAAACATGGTCAAAAGTTGAAACTCCTTGTCTATTTTTTCTTAGAATTATGAAAATTTAAGGTATACTATAGAAGCTTGTGAGACAAAGAATACAAGACTGAGACCTGATAACCACAGTTTCAGTGGAAAGTGAGATTTTTAGTAAGTGAGTTTCAATTATCCTAGAAGCTTTCAAACAACAATATATCATATTTTATACTAAATGGAGCAACCTTAAATGGAATAAAGTGATTCAATGGCTCATGTTTTACATTTATGGCATATTTTTACTAAATTTGGAAATTAGCAATGTTTTTATGGATTAAAAGATGACCAAAGGATTGCAATTGTTGTTATCAAAAGTTTTCTCAACACAACTATATAAGAAATAAATAGGGTGACTTAAATTGTGAAATATAAACAGTTTTTTTACATTTTTAATACTTGGAGTTATGACTTGACTTGAAAATGGTTGAATTGCACTTGTTACACATGACATATAAAAACTGAATTTTTTTTTTTTTTTATTTGCATTTTCACTTTTATTCTACTTTAACTGCTCAAGAAGTGCTGTACTACAGCCATTTCATTGATTAAAAGTGAAAACTGGCCGATAAAACATTTTTCATCTCATAAATGACCATTTGTAATGGTACTTCCACTCAAATTTTAATGCGACTTATAAAAAAAATGGTGGTAATGACATATAAATGCGCATGCGCTTAAGTTAGACACAACAAAATTTTGTCTGCCGAAAATTAAGTTAATTTTGACATTTAAACAGTATTTTCATCAAGTTGAATATAATGAACAGCGAATGTATGTAAATTTAGCAGCTGAATAGATGTTGAACTTACGTATTAAAGTGACATTTGTATGAAAATTGATAAACGTAAACAAACAAACACTGTCTAGCCGATCAATCAAACATGGCGGCCCCCATGAAAAACACACGAGAAACAAATCTACAAGACAGATTTCTGGATTGTATAACAGGTGAAGATATTGACTCTTTAATTGAGGAAAATCAAGATTCCTCAAGAAAGAGAAAACACCATAAACCACTAGAAATCCCCACGAAACATACACAGATCGATGGTAGAACCAATAATGTAACTTTCATGACCCAAAGGCCAGAAACGTGGAAAAACAATAATAGATCACTTTGGCCCATCAAAGATTACATTCATGAAAAACCAAACAGTTATTAAAGTAGAGTTTGATACGGAACATGAAAACGACAGTGTTGTTAAGATTAATTTCTACAAAAGTGGATCAGTGGTTATTCAAGGTCCTCGATGCATATTATTCTCAGATCTATACTTTGAATTGATCAAAAATAAACTTGATTACATCGATAGTGATGACAATAACAACACGATTGTTGAAAATCAAGATTTTGAAGAGGAAACCACACCCAAATCCTTGCTCTTCAATAATTCATTTGATAACAATACAACAGCCAATGAACATGAAATTAACAAAAATAGTACCCCTAATAAAAAGGGCTGTGACACACCAGATCTACCGAAGCCATATCCCCGTGAAAGGATCACTCAACATAACAAAACTATTGTCACAAGATTTAGTGAAATTCATTCCATCCTGTCAGTAATGGATGATACCTTGAAGACATTTTCAACTAAATTAGCACAGCTTAATGAAGTTTGTAGTAAAATGACAGATTCTATAAACAACTTAATATCAAATAAATCACACAAAGAGGGCATTATAACCCAACTCAACTTGATTGAAAATAAAGCCAAACACTATAATAGCTCCTTGGACTCACTTCATACAAAATCAAATGTTCTTGATACTCAGATCAAGGAGCAGAATGAATCAATCCGAAATATGTCTACACAACTTATCAATATTCAAGAGCACATCAAGCAACTGGAAGAGAGAAGTCGAGACGACAAACATGATTACCAGCACGACAATGTGACACCACAACAACATGACGCTGTGCCACAAAAAACAAAGTACACGAGGCGAACATCAACAAAATGGTACATGTAGCGATAGATCTCAACCAGAGCACAATGTCACCAAACCTACAGATTGTGACGTATTGATTCTCGGAGATTCAATTCTCAGGCGTATACAACCAAAGAAATTCACTACAGGAGGTAAAACAGTTGTTAACTTTATCAAAGGTGGAGCTACAACATGTACACAATTCGTCGAAAGTAATAGTTACAAATTCAATCCAAAGTCAATTATTATACATATTGGAACCCGTGATCTTCAAGGACATGATCCTGGTTTGAACGATAATGAATACTCAAAGATGTTGGATCAATGTTTAAGATCTTGGCCTGAAGCTAAGATTTATGTACTCCCAATTATGACCCGGCATGACATTAGTGCTGAAATATTGGACATGCTAACAATACAATCAGTCGTATATGTGAACTTTACCCAACAACCAGTAAAATCAACAAATTTTAACCCAGCCCTGATATGTTTTATGATGACATTCATCTCAATTATCACAAGGGACTCCCAGCAATGGTAGTACATCTCAAGACAGCCCTCGGTATTACAGGGCCACGATCAGTAAAACGCCCTCGCCTAAAGACTAACACAAACCAAAGTGTAAACATCCGTACAAGTGCTAAAATGCACCCGCAAGATGACTTTCCTTCTTCACGACCTCCGTATAATGGCCCAAAAATGAGCCCAATGAGCATGCCGTCCCAAATGCCGATAAACATGCTGCCTTAAATGCCAATGAACATGCAGCCTCAAATGCCAATTAACATGCCATGGTTCTTACCGCCATGGATGAATCCTTTGGGTGCACAGCCATTTAGACCCCCGCGACTTCAAAATATTACCTCAAACTTCTAGATACAATTTAGAGGCAGAGCAGTGTTTTATTTTGTTTAATATCATTGTTTCATTTATTTACATATGTTATAGGTGAATGTAAATTTGCAGCACAAGAACTGCCACAATATACTTACTTATGTATTTGTACGTTATAATATCTTCAAGATTTTACGGTCCATATTATATTTTTTTCTCTTGCTCTTTTCTTTTCTTTTTGGCTATGTATAGTATATAAAAACATACATTAAGTACTTTCAAGACCTTACTTTTGAATCCCAGATAATGATTCCTTTCACCCCATTTTCCCCCTCCATTTCACCCACTCAAGAAAAAAAAGGAAAATAGAGAAACTCAGTCTGAGTCTGGAAATTATTTTACTATCGCCTAAACAGGATAATATAGCATATATACATATAATTCTTATCTTTGTTTTCTCTACAATACTTGGAATGGTATTTTTGGGTGGGGGGAATCACTACCCCCTCCCACTTTAAGGGTTTAAACAAAAAATAAAAACAAAACAAAAAAACCAAAAAAAAGTTTCATCATTTGTCTTATATATCATAATATCTTACCCAACATTCTATTCAATTGAAATTATGAAAAGAATTACAAATAATAGCCAAAAGAACCTTTTGAGTTTTGACATGTGGAATATACAGGGTCTGACAGAAAATAAGGTGAATGACCCACAGTTCAAAAACATAATTGATAAATTTAGTATTATTAGCTTTGTCGAAACTTGGACAGGTGAAACTAATGATATTAATATCGCAAATTTTGAAAATGTCCATTCAAGCAGTAGAAAAAAAACACAAAAAAAAGCAAGGCATCATTCTGAGGGGAATAAGTATTTTTGTCAAACCAGAAGTTAAAAAGGGTATAAAACCCATGAAAAACAGTCATGCTGATATTGTATGGATAAAATTAGATCATTTATTTTTTAAGACCAAGAAAGATATTTTTTGGGAGTTGTATATATATCACCTGAATATTCCAGTGGTAAAGTAAATGATATTGAGTCAATTTATTCTGTCTGTTCTTTTGTCAGATGTTGACAAATATTGTAGACTTGGTGATGTTATAATTCAAGGCGATTTCAATGCCTATACTAACACAAAACCAGATTATATTGTATTCGATAATGATTCTGAATTTGTAAATAGACATGATTTGAATCACAAAGTTGATATTCTAACGTCAAGAAATAATCTTGATCACAAACACACTAATAATAGTGGCAATTTGTTGCTCAATTTTTGTAAAGAAACCAGAAATAGAATTTTAAATGGGAGAACAATTGGAGATTTAAAGGGTGAATTTACTTGCATCACATATAATAGTTGCAGCCTAGTGGATTACACTTTAGTATCACAAGATCTATTAAGTTCTGTTGGATATCTAGACATTTTCTGATCATCGCCCAATTAGTTGTACATTTTTTATAGATTATCTGTCACGGAGCCATACAACTGTTCAGTTAGATGCCCTTCCTGGTAAATTTATATGGTCTAAGGAAACTAAATGCTTATTAATAAAAAAATCAATAATAATGAATTTAAAGGTAAATTTTCGGATTATATGAATTCTGAATTTGAAGATTGTGACCAAATCACTAACTTTTTCAATTCTATATTAATATAATGTGCTAAGCAATATGCTAAATATATCAACCAATCACCCAACAGAAAGAAAAAAGGTACAAAACCTACTAGACAACCTTGGTATGCACAATCATGTGCAGATTTAAAAAAAAAGTTGGTTAAATGTTATGGGAAACTTGTTAACAAAAATCCTAGTAATGGATATTACAGGAGAATGTATTATACTTATAAGTCAAAATATAGAAGGATTTGTAAATATGACGAAAAACAATATAAACAGAAATTATATGCTGAAGTGAATAATAGCATTGATAATGATCCAAAATCATTTTGGAACCTAGTAAATAAACTAGACCGGTTGAACTTGAATCATGATTCCGATGATACTTTACCAAAAGAAGAATTTGTAAATTTCTTCAAAAACTTAAATAAAACTGATAATAATAATTCAGCTTTTCATGATAACATAAACCAAAAATTTGAACAAGCTATGAAAAATATTAATGAAGGGCCAGCTCAAAATATATTTGATAACAAGATAACTGTAGAAGAAATAGCTAAGGCTATTAAATTATTGAAACTTGGAAAAAGTACTTACACAGATATGATCTCTAACGAAATGTTACAATATAGTGGGAATACTATTCTTAAACCTCTTGAAAAATTATATAACTTCATTTTCCTCAAAGGAACATTTCCTAAACTATGGAATGAGAGCTTTTTGGTTCTTCTACATAAATCAGGTAATAAGACTGACCTTAGTAATTATAGGGGAATTTCTATAACTTCTATGGAATGAGAGCTTTGTGGTTCTTATTCATAAACCAGGTAATAAGACTGACCCCTGTAATTATAGGGGAATTTCTATAACTTCTATGGAATGAGAGCTTTGTGGTTCTTATTCATAAATCAGGTAATAAGACTGACCCCTGTAATTATAGGGGAATTTCTATAACTTCTATGGAATGAGAGCTTTTTGGTTCTCCTTCATAAATCAGGTAATAAGACTGACCCCTGTAATTATAGGGGAATTTCTATAACTTCTATGGAATGAGAGCTTTGTGGTTCTTATTCATAAACCAGGTAATAAGACTGACCCCTGTAATTATAGGGGAATTTCTATAACTTCTATGGAATGAGAGCTTTGTGGTTCTTATTCATAAATCAGGTAATAAGACTGACCCCTGTAATTATAGGGGAATTTCTATAACTTCTATGGAATGAGAGCTTTGTGGTTCTTATTCATAAATCAGGTAATAAGACTGACCCCTGTAATTATAGGGGAATTTCTATAACTTCTATGGAATGAGAGCTTTGTGGTTCTTATTCATAAATCAGGTAATAAGGCTGACCCCTGTAATTATAGGAGAATTTCTATAACTTCTATGGAATGAGAACTTTGTGGTTCTTATTCATAAACCAGGTAATAAGACTGACCCCTGTAATTATAGGGGAATTTCTATAACTTCTATGGAATGAGAGCTTTGTGGTTCTTATTCATAAACCAGGTAATAAGACTGACCCCTGTAATTATAGGGGAATTTCTATAACTTCTATGGAATGAGAGCTTTGTGGTTCTTATTCATAAATCAGGTAATAAGACTGACCCCTGTAATTATAGGGGAATTTCTATAACTTCTATGGAATGAGAGCTTTGTGGTTCTTATTCATAAATCAGGTAATAAGACTGACCCCTGTAATTATAGGGGAATTTCTATAACTTCTATGGAATGAGAGCTTTGTGGTTCTTATTCATAAATCAGGTAATAAGACTGACCCCTGTAATTATACGAGAATTTCTATAACTTCTATGGAATGAGAACTTTGTGGTTCTTATTCATAAACCAGGTAATAAGACTGACCCCTGTAATTATAGGAGAATTTCTATAACTTCTATGGAATGAGAACTTTGTGGTTCTTATTCATAAATCAGGTAATAAGACTGACCCCTGTAATTATAGGGGAATTTCTATAACTTCTATGGAATGAGAGCTTTGTGGTTCTTATTCATAAATCAGGTAATAAGACTGACCCCTGTAATTATAGGGGAATTTCTATAACTTCTATGGAATGAGAGCTTTGTGGTTCTTCTTCATAAATCAGGTAATAAGACTGACCCCTGTAATTATAGGGGAATTTCTACAACTTCTATGGAATGAGAACTTTGTGGTTCTTATTCATAAATCAGGTAATAAGACTGACCCCTGTAATTATAGGGGAATTTCTATAACTTCTATGGAATGAGAACTTTGTGGATTCTTATTCATAAATCAGGTAATAAGACTGACCCCTGTAATTATAGGGGAATTTCTATAACTTCTATGGAATGAGAACTTTGTGGTTCTTATTCATAAATCAGGTAATAAGACTGACCCCTGTAATTATAGATGAATTTCTATAACTTCTATGGAATGAGAACTTTGTGGTTCTTATTCATAAATCAGGTAATAAGACTGACCCCTGTAATTATAGGGGAATTTCTATAACTTCTATGGAATGAGAACTTTGTGGTTCTTATTCATAAATCAGGTAATAAGACTGACCCCTGTAATTATAGGAGAATTTCTATAACTTCTATGGAGTGAGAACTTTGTGGTTCTTATTCATAAATTAGGTAATAAGACTGACCCCTGTAATTATAGGAGAATTTCTATAACTTCTATGGAATGAGAACTTTGTGGTTCTTATTCATAAACCAGGTAATAAGACTGACCCCTGTAATTATAGGGGAATTTCTATTACTTCTATGGAATGAGAGCTTTTTGGTTCTTCTTCATAAACCAGGTAATAAGACTGACCCCTGTAATTATAGGGGAATTTCTATAACTTCTATGGAATGAGAGCTTTTTGGTTCTTCTTCATAAATCAGGTAATAAGACTGACCCCTGTAATTATAGGAGAATTTCTATAACTTCTATGGAATGAGAACTTTGTGGTTCTTATTCATAAACCAGGTAATAAGACTGACCCCTGTAATTATAGGAGAATTTCTATAACTTCTATGGAATGAGAACTTTGTGGTTCTTATTCATAAACCAGGTAATAAGACTGACCCCTGTAATTATAGGAGAATTTCTATAACTTCTATGGAATGAGAACTTTGTGGTTCTTATTCATAAACCAGGTAATAAGACTGACCCCTGTAATTATAGGAGAATTTCTATAACTTCTATGGAATGAGAACTTTGTGGTTCTTATTCATAAACCAGGTAATAAGACTGACCCCTGTAATTATAGGGGAATTTCTATAACTTCTATGGAATGAGAGCTTTGTGGTTCTTATTCATAAATCAGGTAATAAGACTGACCCCTGTAATTATAGGGGAATTTCTATAACTTCTATGGAATGAGAGCTTTGTGGTTCTTCTTCATAAATCAGGTAATAAGACTGACCCCTGTAATTATAGGGGAATTTCTATAACTTCTATGGAATGAGAACTTTGTGGTTCTTCTTCATAAATCAGGTAATAAGACTGACCCCTGTAATTATAGGGGAATTTCTATAACTTCTATGGAATGAGAACTTTGTGGATTCTTATTCATAAATCAGGTAATAAGACTGACCCCTGTAATTATAGGAGAATTTCTATAACTTCTATGGAATGAGAACTTTGTGGTTCTTATTCATAAATCAGGTAATAAGACTGACCCCTGTAATTATAGATGAATTTCTATAACTTCTATGGAATGAGAACTTTGTGGTTCTTATTCATAAATCAGGTAATAAGACTGACCCCTGTAATTATAGGGGAATTTCTATAACTTCTATGGAATGAGAACTTTGTGGTTCTTATTCATAAATCAGGTAATAAGACTGACCCCTGTAATTATAGGAGAATTTCTATAACTTCTATGGAGTGAGAACTTTGTGGTTCTTATTCATAAATCAGGTAATAAGACTGACCCCTGTAATTATAGGGGAATTTCTATAACTTCTATGGAATGAGAACTTTTTGGTTCTTCTTCATAAATCAGGTAATAAGACTGACCCCTGTAATTATAGGGGAATTTCTATAACTTCTATGGAATGAGAGCTTTTTGGTTCTTCTTCATAAATCAGGTAATAAGACTGACCCCTGTAATTATAGGGGAATTTCTATAACTGCTATGGAATGAGAACTTTGTGGTTCTTATTCATAAACCAGGTAATAAGACTGACCCCTGTAATTATAGGAGAATTTCTATAACTTCTATGGAATGAGAACTTTGTGGTTCTTATTCATAAACCAGGTAATAAGACTGACCCCTGTAATTATAGGGGAATTTCTATAACTACTATGGAATGAGAGCTTGGTTCTTCTACATAAATCAGGTAATAAGACTGACCCCTGTAATTATAGGAGAATTTCTATAACTACTATGGAATGAGAGCTTTTTGGTTCTTCTTCATAAATCAGGTAATAAGACTGACCCCTGTAATTATAGGGGAATTTCTATAACTTCTATGGAATGAGAGCTTTTTGGTTCTTCTTCATAAATCAGGTAATAAGACTGACCTTAGTAATTATAGGAGAATTTCTATAACTACTATGGAATGAGAGCTTTTTGGTTCTTCTTCATAAATCAGGTAATAAGACTGACACCTGTAATTATAGGAGAATTTCTATAACTTCTATGGAATGAGAGCTTTTTGGTTCTTCTACATAAATCAGGTAATAAGACTGACCCCTGTTATTATAGGAGAATTTCTATAACTTCTATGGAATGAGAATTTTGTGGTTCTTATTCATAAACCAGGTAATAAGACTGACCCCTGTAATTATAGGGGAATTTCTATAACTACTATGGAATGAGAGCTTGGTTCTTCTACATAAATCAGGTAATAAGACTGACCCCTGTAATTATAGGGGAATTTCTATAACTACTATGGAATGAGAGCTTTTTGGTTCTTCTTCATAAATCAGGTAATAAGACTGACCCCTGTAATTATAGGGGAATTTCTATAACTTCTATGGAATGAGAGCTTTTTGGTTCTTCTTCATAAATCAGGTAATAAGACTGACCTTAGTAATTATAGGGGAATTTCTATAACTACTATGGAATGAGAGCTTTTTGGTTCTTCTTCATAAATCAGGTAATAAGACTGACCCCTGTAATTATAGGAGAATTTCTATAACTTCTATGGAATGAGAGCTTTTTGGTTCTTCTACATAAATCAGGTAATAAGACTGACCTTAGTAATTATAGGAGAATTTCTATAACTTCTATGGAATGAGAGCTTTTTGGTTCTTCTTCATAAATCAGGTAATAAGACTGACCCCTGTAATTATCGGGGAATTTCTATAACTACTATGGAATGAGAACTTTTTGGTTCTTCTTCATAAATCAGGTAATAAGACTGACCTTAGTAATTATAGGAGAATTTCTATAACTTCTATGGAATGAGAGCTTTTTGGTTCTTCTTCATAAATCAGGTAATAAGACTGACCCCTGTAATTATCGGGGAATTTCTATAACTACTATGGAATGAGAACTTTTTGGTTCTTATTCATAAATCAGGTAATAAGACTGACCCCTGTAATTATAGGAGAATTTCTATAACTACTATGGAATGAGAACTTTTTGGTTCTTCTACATAAATCAGGTAATAAGACTGACCCCTGTAATTATAGGAGAATTTCTATAACTTCTATGGAATGAGAGCTTTTTGGTTCTTCTACATAAATCAGGTAATAAGACTGACCCCTGTAATTATAGGGGAATTTCTATAACTTCTATGGAATGAGAGCTTTTTGGTTCTTCTTCATAAATCAGGTAATAAGACTGACCCCTGTAATTATAGGGGAATTTCTATAACTTCTATGGAATGAGAACTTTGTGGATTCTTATTCATAAATCAGGTAATAAGACTGACCCCTGTAATTATAGGAGAATTTCTATAACTTCTATGGAATGAGAACTTTGTGGTTCTTATTCATAAATCAGGTAATAAGACTGACCCCTGTAATTATAGATGAATTTCTATAACTTCTATGGAATGAGAACTTTGTGGTTCTTATTCATAAATCAGGTAATAAGACTGACCCCTGTAATTATAGGGGAATTTCTATAACTTCTATGGAATGAGAACTTTGTGGTTCTTATTCATAAATCAGGTAATAAGACTGACCCCTGTAATTATAGGAGAATTTCTATAACTTCTATGGAGTGAGAACTTTGTGGTTCTTATTCATAAATCAGGTAATAAGACTGACCCCTGTAATTATAGGGGAATTTCTATAACTTCTATGGAATGAGAACTTTTTGGTTCTTCTTCATAAATCAGGTAATAAGACTGACCCCTGTAATTATAGGGGAATTTCTATAACTTCTATGGAATGAGAGCTTTTTGGTTCTTCTTCATAAATCAGGTAATAAGACTGACCCCTGTAATTATAGGGGAATTTCTATAACTGCTATGGAATGAGAACTTTGTGGTTCTTATTCATAAACCAGGTAATAAGACTGACCCCTGTAATTATAGGAGAATTTCTATAACTTCTATGGAATGAGAACTTTGTGGTTCTTATTCATAAACCAGGTAATAAGACTGACCCCTGTAATTATAGGGGAATTTCTATAACTACTATGGAATGAGAGCTTGGTTCTTCTACATAAATCAGGTAATAAGACTGACCCCTGTAATTATAGGAGAATTTCTATAACTACTATGGAATGAGAGCTTTTTGGTTCTTCTTCATAAATCAGGTAATAAGACTGACCCCTGTAATTATAGGGGAATTTCTATAACTTCTATGGAATGAGAGCTTTTTGGTTCTTCTTCATAAATCAGGTAATAAGACTGACCTTAGTAATTATAGGAGAATTTCTATAACTACTATGGAATGAGAGCTTTTTGGTTCTTCTTCATAAATCAGGTAATAAGACTGACACCTGTAATTATAGGAGAATTTCTATAACTTCTATGGAATGAGAGCTTTTTGGTTCTTCTACATAAATCAGGTAATAAGACTGACCCCTGTTATTATAGGAGAATTTCTATAACTTCTATGGAATGAGAATTTTGTGGTTCTTATTCATAAACCAGGTAATAAGACTGACCCCTGTAATTATAGGGGAATTTCTATAACTACTATGGAATGAGAGCTTGGTTCTTCTACATAAATCAGGTAATAAGACTGACCCCTGTAATTATAGGGGAATTTCTATAACTACTATGGAATGAGAGCTTTTTGGTTCTTCTTCATAAATCAGGTAATAAGACTGACCCCTGTAATTATAGGGGAATTTCTATAACTTCTATGGAATGAGAGCTTTTTGGTTCTTCTTCATAAATCAGGTAATAAGACTGACCTTAGTAATTATAGGGGAATTTCTATAACTACTATGGAATGAGAGCTTTTTGGTTCTTCTTCATAAATCAGGTAATAAGACTGACCCCTGTAATTATAGGAGAATTTCTATAACTTCTATGGAATGAGAGCTTTTTGGTTCTTCTACATAAATCAGGTAATAAGACTGACCTTAGTAATTATAGGAGAATTTCTATAACTTCTATGGAATGAGAGCTTTTTGGTTCTTCTTCATAAATCAGGTAATAAGACTGACCCCTGTAATTATCGGGGAATTTCTATAACTACTATGGAATGAGAACTTTTTGGTTCTTCTTCATAAATCAGGTAATAAGACTGACCTTAGTAATTATAGGAGAATTTCTATAACTTCTATGGAATGAGAGCTTTTTGGTTCTTCTTCATAAATCAGGTAATAAGACTGACCCCTGTAATTATCGGGGAATTTCTATAACTACTATGGAATGAGAACTTTTTGGTTCTTATTCATAAATCAGGTAATAAGACTGACCCCTGTAATTATAGGAGAATTTCTATAACTACTATGGAATGAGAACTTTTTGGTTCTTCTACATAAATCAGGTAATAAGACTGACCCCTGTAATTATAGGAGAATTTCTATAACTTCTATGGAATGAGAGCTTTTTGGTTCTTCTACATAAATCAGGTAATAAGACTGACCCCTGTAATTATAGGGGAATTTCTATAACTTCTATGGAATGAGAGCTTTTTGGTTCTTCTACATAAATCAGGTAATAAGACTGACCCCTGTAAGTATAGGAGAATTTCTATAACTTCTATGGAATGAGAGCTTTTTGGTTCTTCTACATAAATCAGGTAATAAGACTGACCCCTGTAATTATAGGGGAATTTCTATAACTTCTATGGAATGAGAGCTTTTTGGTTCTTCTACATAAATCAGGTAATAAGACTGACCCCTGTAATTATAGGGGAATTTCTATAACTTCTATGGAATGAGAGCTTTTTGGTTCTTCTTCATAAATCAGGTAATAAGACTGACCCCAGTAATTATAGGGGAATTTCTATAACTTCTAATTTAGGAAAACTGTTTAGTAGAATAATTTATGCTGGAATTTATAAACAGCAAATCTCTCCTAAGTGAAAACCAAATTGGTTTCAGAGAAAACAGTAGAACTGCTGACCATCTATTTTCAATCAAATCCATTATTGACCACTATAAAAATAAGAAAAGAAAAGTTTTTGCTGCTTTTATTGACCTACGTAAGGCTTTTGATACCATTTGGCGTGTTGGTCTTTTTTACAAACTTGCGTCAGGAAATGTTTCTCCAAAACTATTTCAAATAATATTTTCAATGTATCATAATACTACAAATAGAATCAAATTTTCAAATAGACTAAGTTCCACATTCAAATCAGAATGTGGTGTCAAACAAGGTGATGTTTTGAGTCCTTTATTTTTAGATGATATTGTACAGGTATTAAAGTCAAATAATTGCAATCGTGTAAAAATTGGGGGTATATCAGTAAATTGTCTTTTATATGCTGATGACTTAGTTATATTATCTGAAAGTAAACAAGGTTTCCAAACTAGTTTAAATATTGTTCATGAATGTTGCTGTAATTGGAAATTATGTTAATATGTCGAAATCTAAAGTTATTGTATTTAATTCAAATGGTAGATATAAATGAGTTTACATACAATGATGATATCATTCAAACAGTACCAAAATATTGTTATCTTGGTGTCATGTTACATTATAATGGTAAATTTAATTTAGCTATATCTTTGCTGATGGAAAAGGCTAGAAAAGCTTTATTCAAGATAAAAAAGTCAGTAGGGCTAGATCATTCATGTCATTTATTAGAAAAGCTGTTTGATACTTTAATTAGCCCCATTCTTTTGTACTGTAGTGAAGTCTGGGGTATAGATATTGATACATGTACTTTTAATAACTCAGTTGTAGAAAAATTTCATTTAAAATTCATCAAGGAAATTCTTGGTGTACACTGCAAAGCTACAAGGGCTGCATGTCGTTCTGAACTTGGACGAATCCCACTTCACTCAAAAATTATGTTTTCCTGTGTCAAATTTTTAAATCATCTTCTTTCCTCAGAAAACACTTTGGCTTTTAAAATATTTCAAGCTACAGAAAACAATAACACTTGGACAAAGAAAATATATTCTATTATCAATAAACTTGGTTTTTCACACATAATCTATCAAAAATGTAGCTTTAAACCTATTTTAACAAATATAAAACAACGAATAACCGATCAATTTATGCAAGAGCAACATTCCCAATCCAAAATTCAAATAAACTAACATTTTATCGAAATTTACACATTGGATACAAACGAGCAAGCTTTGGTGATATTTTACAAAAAAGATCAGAAAGATCCTCTCTTTGTAATATTAGAATCAGTAGCCATAATTTGGAAATAGAAAAAGGTCATCATCTATCAATTCCTGCAAACGAGAGATTATGTAAAGTTTGCAACTTTGGGGAGGTTGAAGATGAATTACATTTTTTGCTAAAATGTGAAAAATGCCCCAGAGTTAGAAGTCAATTTATATCCAAATTATCAAATATTCTCAAAAAAGATATTGATCAATTAATTACTACACACTGAAACAATGTATACTCAGTGATTCGTATACTATACTAAAGATTATCACTAATTTTTTAGATATCATTTTTTTCTATCAGAAAAAAAAATATTTCATAACAAATATCTCTTCTCATAACATTTGATTAATATTCTATTTACATATATACTGCTACTATATATGTTACACTTTTATGTATCAATTATATGGGCCTTTGCCAATTATTGTAATTGTGTTTGTGCCAATAAAGAATATTATTATTATTATTATAAAAAATGAATTTTCTTCAATACAGTGTGAAGTAAGTAGAAACGTTGATGTTCTCTGTGTATGTTATTTACTGTTCTTGCAAAATATAAATCTGTTTCTGTGAGATATTTCTCCTTTTGTAATTACCGAGTACATTTATACATGCCCAGGGTACCAATTGTGACTGAAAATCAGCATTTTTGGGAACTAAGATGTCTTTTTCATTAAAATAATGATAATTATTCAACATTTTGACCCTATTATGCCTTTGTGTAAACAAGAAATTTTGTGCAACTGGTTGTTTCAGTAAGCAGATTTTAAATTATCCCTTGTGTTAATGCTAAAAAAGGGGGGGTCCGAACTGCACTTTTGTAAATATGGGCCAAAAAAATTGAGATTTTGAAACAATTTGGTATTCATAGAATAGTTAAGGCAGTTGTCTTATCAATACAGACTACCTTTAATGTTTGAAAAGGTAATTAATTTTTTTTTTATCAAAACTTGTCTTTTTTGCAAAATTTGAGATATTTGACTTAATACTGTTAAAGGGTACCTATATGAAAATTGGAACAAAAATTCACAGGAAAGCAGGAGGACAGATATATTTTGTCTTTAAGTTGGAAATTGAACAAAGTTATAGAAAAGCAACAACATTTAAAGATATCTAAACGTTTTAGTAATAGGTATCAGTCTTGTATTACATATTCCTGAGCGGGTGTACGTCATAACATGGAGGCTGAAAATATAGTGCACTTCCTTTTTGCCTTTTCCTGTTTTTGTTTCTTGGCAAATGACTATCATTTTTCATCAAAAGTACAGGGTAAATATCAAGCTATGACACAAAAAAACTTGTTTTTGAGGAAAAAACAGTATTTTCATGAAAAATAATGCTTCAGAAAAGGTGTCTATATTATGAGCTCAAAATAAAAGTGAAAGTAGAAAAGGACCATTTTAGTTTGACCAGTCCTGGTGTACCAAAGTTTGTGCCCTTTTTTTTCTAAAATGAACCTAAAAGTTATTTTTGACATTTCCTTATTGAAACATATGGTCAAAAGTTGAAACTCCTTGTCTATTTTTTTTTAAATCATGAAAATTTAAGGTATACTATAGAAGTCTTTGAGGCAAAGAATACAAGACTGGGACCTTTTGCTGCGTCTGTCATATTCAAATAAATACCGCCTAGGAACTTGAAATACCGTTATTTATCTAATAAACTAGATCGTCCCATTCCGGAATCGGACGGCCTGAAACGGAATAACGTGGAATCAAACTCCAAAGCAGCTCCAGTTCCGAACCGTTGACGTTCCTCCACTCTGGAATGGCAAAAGTAGTGCAGGCATGGGAGAGACCAATGCTCCGGAGTTTGACGTGGAATCTCGTGTCTTCCAATTCAGGACGCGTCCCATTCCGGAATGGAAAAATTCCGATTTCGACCGTAACATAAGAATCATGTTGTCGCAATTGGCTAAAAGAAGGAAGTCCTGTCCTGGAAATATAAAAAATGAAATTCATAAAAACAATAATAAGAAAGAATTATACAATTGTCTACAGAATGATTATCAGGAATATCCTGTTATAAATGTATAAGTAAAACATCTGGTATCCTGCTGAAATAAATTTGTTCTTGCTGAATAAAATATTGCCTCTTAAACATATAAAGAATATACTAATGTTGAATATTTATTTCATGAAAAAATATAACAGAAGATTTCTTTTTATTTCAAACAAATCATGAACAATTATTAAGACATGGTCATTACCAGTTTCTGTCCATTGACCTTACAAGTTGATGTTCAGTCTGGTGGCGGGTTGCTGTTGTCTGTAAAGGGAATGACATTCAAGCAGGAAAAGTATCTTCTCAACGATTTCATGTTTTACATTTTAATTTTCATAAAATACTTAGTTTTTATTCCATTTGTTTTTTCTTTTGAAAATCTCAAAAAGTTGGAAAATTTAATCAATTTTAGCTTATTTTCGGAATAATATCCCTCAAAGTACCTGAACACCCTTGCGTATTAGGAATTCATAAAAAAGTCATTCAGTTTTGCATTTTGATGATTACCTCTTCTGATCTTTTCAACAACTTCAACGTTAAAACATTACTTTAGATTAAATCAACTTCCATCTTACGGATTGATAGAGGTGGAAAAGGGTTTTTCTCGATAATGGTAAAAAATTTCATTCATTGGCAACCCAGGAAGAAAACGAAATTCAATACAGGTAGAATTTTGAAAACGATATACACAAAATTATAAATATTTATAATACCCAATCTATTAAAGAACAGTTAAGCATTTTCCGACAAACCGGAATCTGATTTATAACTAAACACCCATAGATGCTAACTGGTTTACAGTAATATTTAGATATAAATGTACCATTGAAAATCATTAGTTAAAAAACTACGAATTAGTTCCTACTCCAAGAAAAATATTGCCGACAAAAAATGATAGGAATTTTAGATTATGCACTGGTTAAAATAAACTATGAAACGAAAACCATTTCAAGTTAATCTGCTAAAAATACAGATATAAGAAGATACTACGGGACATGACAAAACACTTAGAAGAGACAGGATTTTTGTTTTGTTTTGTTTTGTTTGTTTGTTTGTTTGTTTGTTTTTTGTTTCTGTTTGCTTTTTTCATGATACAAACGAATCAGGGGCAGAGAAACTGGCATTATTACAATTTTAATGGGAATAGAAAAACAAACAGAAAATATATGTTTTCTCGAGAGAAAAAAAAATATGGTCACGAACAGTAAGGGGCCTTCTATGTCCCAAGAGATGATGGAAGCATCAAGATCACCAATGAAATAAAAAATAACTAACAACTGTCTATTTTTAAAACTCTATTGACTGCAAACGACACACGTTAGTTCTCTCCCCTTAACGTCTGGAGGACAACCAAGTGACCTGCAGCCATCAATCTCAACAGGGTAGACAACTCCTTCATTGTCTTCTCTATTCTTACGTGATGTTGATGACGTGGGGTACTCGTCTACACATACATATTCTGTGGCCTGGGCCACCAAGTATCCGGAGTACTCTTTGGTCCAACCGTTATGACATGTCATTTTTCCAGGAACCATTAGGACCGCAGAATGTCCAGATGTTTTCCAGGAACCATTAGGACCGCAGAATGTCCAGATGTTTTGCATACAACACAAGACATATCTCTGTTAAGAACCCTGCGACCAAATGCCTGATTATTGTGTACTACATCGATTTCTACGCCGTATATTTTCGAAGTCAGTGAGTCAATGCCTGCTTTGTAGTTCTTCCATTCGGGGTTTTTAGGTAGACATAAAGTGTTAGCTCCGCTTCCCCACCCGCCGAAATGTTTTCCTGCCATAAATCCTGTTATAAATGTAACCGTTAAAACATCAACAAATAAAAACACGGAAGATTGGAAATTTATTAATTTTTACAATGTAACTTTGCAATGAAAACGATACAAAATTATTAATTATTCGTAATTTAGCAGAGTTTGTCTTGAATGTTCCAGGAGCCGATCATTTTTATAGACTTAAATTGCTAGCTTACCGGCATAAACTAAACTTGAGTCGCTTACACACGTCTTTCTTCCCCAACGAGTATACGTTGTCCCACCAGCAAAGTGAAAGTAATGCATTTGCATGTTGATCATCGGATAAATCTGGAACTATTGGATCAAATAGTCTACCTTTTCCGGAACACATCTTGATGGACTGAAAGGTTTTCAGATTTGCCTGTATATTCTCAAGAACCTTTTCTATTGCTTATCGCAATCTGAACCAGCATCATAATCACTAATAATTAGATAGATGATGACAACACAGAGTGGACACAGAGCATACATGTTGTTTAGTCCAGATTGAAACAAATCAGTTATGGATATACAACTTTTTTTATTTAAAACTAATGGTTCTATTGCGTGCTTTGTGAAAACAATATGTACATTCTGTCATTTAAGGACGTTTTATAAAAATGAAATGGTAATTCACGTCAAGTTTTTTTTTAAATTTTGCTGATATGTTTTAAAATATAAACAGGTGAAACAACAACAAATGGTCCATTGACTGGGAGGATCAACCGTGCACCCCACCCACTCATCAACTTTTTGATGAATTTTAGATACCTCCCATTTACAGATCAATTTGTCGGTAAAGAAAAAATCGTGTTCTTTTTTCAGTATAAGCCTACATATGTAGGAGTTATGGTATATCACACTTGAGGTAAATAATCATATATAGGTGTCATCATATAACCCCTTGTCTCATCTTTCTTATACCATCAAGAAAGTTGTTTTTCAGTTAAGTGCAAAATATGTATCCTTACCGCAACAAACATTTGCTTAAAAATAACATAATTTTCAATGTCAAAACCCACTATATAGTATTCATTCATCAACAAATAGCGACTCATTTAGTATCACAATTACTACTTTTGGGTAACTTTTCGATGACTTGTAAATACTGGTGGTTGACATCCGGAAAAAATATTTTGAAGAACACTTTACGCCTTATAGAAAACATAAAAGCCGTATTTCCCGAATAAAAGACAAATTGAATGAACTGGCAAGGAATTTGGTTTTTTTTATTTTTATTTTGCTGATAAAGCTATTGTTATTTGACGCAAATTTTAAATTGATAATCTACAAAAAGGAATTACGAATTCACCTACATTCCAAGTGAATAAATTTCAGAAAGTAAAATTGTGGACCAACACAAACTCGTCTCTACCTTTTTACAAAAGGAGCCTAGTAGCATGAAAATTCCTACTGTGTAATGGCTTACCAAACTTCACAAATTACCATATGAATAGATTTATTTTCTCTTCAAGTCATTGCTCAATCAGACGTTCTATTTTATTTACTAGTGCGCTCATACCATAAAAAATCTAATTATAAAATTTTATTACAAAGCTTATAAAAATAGTGGAATTTACTATTTGGGGGTGTTAAAAACTCGCTTGGGGTGCTTGATACATAACATGCCCATTAAACATACAAGTTTTGTTTTTCTATACAATACAGTTCCACATAACTCATGAAACAAATATTCGAATATCTTATCAAATAATGATAATAATAATAATATATTATAAAACTACGTTAATTGGACTTCTTTTGATATGCTTACAGCTCTCGAATTCCTGTTAGACAACATTTTCGTTCGCTTTGGCGATACCGTTTATCGTCAAGCTATTGGAATCTTCATGAGAACCAATTGTGAACCACTTATTACGGACTTCTTTCTGTTTTGTTACGAATTACAGTTAATGGATAGAATAAAGACCCTCCAAAAACATTTGGTAAAAAAATGTAATAACACCTTCAGATTTTGCTATTAACAACGACAACTTCGATATTTATACTAAAGACTTATACCCTGCAGAACTTTATTTGAATAAAAGTAAATATTGATAATTAAGAATATCCGTTCCTTGACTTTAATATCAATAATGTTAAACTTATTTCTGTTATTTTTCGGGTTCTAACGAAATAAATCTATAAATAACCGAGAAATTACTACATTAATGTATTTGATATCACGAGCTCATAAAAACATTCACATTTTTTTTCAACCAATACAAGGAACTCATTCTCAAATGTACTCGTAAACGATTAATACGTGTGGTTATCCTCCATATTTTGACAAAGCACCAAAAGGTCAAACCAATAAGTTAACTTAACCATAAAATAGGCTAATTCGTAAGGGATGTAGTATTGAAATTATTTTCAAATTAACATTGATTCGCTCATATGGTTTTTACATAGAAACTAACAAAGTATATAAAACAGTTTTCCGTTATGTCCTTATGACTTATGATATAATGTGGTTCTCAACCATGTGTGGGGAGATTTGGGATTAATATCACAGGCGTTGAGGGCATAACTTTTTGTACGGCTTAAACTGGTCTGGAGATGGTATATCAGATAACTGCTAGTAGTCCTTTGTTTGTGCATTTCAGTTTCTTAGTTTCTGTTTTAACAAAGGATTCCGATCTTTTTTATTTTTATGCGTGTTTAATTGTGTAATATGTTTTCCACATTGTCCAGATTTAAATAGGGGGACGGTTGTCATCACGCCAAAATACTTTTACTCGGCCAATTTTTTTGCGCCTGTCCCATGTCAGCAATTTCTGGTCTCTCTATGTTTTGTTTCGTTTTCACATTAAGTTTACTTTTATGTTACCAGAGTATATGGGGGCAGCTATTTCTCTGTGTTTAATAAGGTCAGCTGTAGCCTGCCTTGCGGTGTGAGGGTTTATAAAGACCCGTAGGTGGTCTTGAGCTAACATTTTTCATCCCGATGGGTTGTTTCTTTGACAAACTCACCATATTCATTTTCGTTATATTTTGTGTGATGCGGGTCAATTACATAGTACCTTAGCTTTCAAATGATCCAAAGTAATAAATATTTAACTATTCCATGTCCATTTAGACGAAAAATTGCCACTTTACCCTAAAAAGGATAACCACAATAAGAAGGGAAATGACATTTTTTACCGTAAAAAAGACATTTAGGGTATGATCATGATTTTAGAAATTGATGTGTTCAACGTATCTGCTTATTTCAGGCGTCTCAGTTTTGAGGTGACAATGCTGTCCTTATCGTAATACGAGGATATTTCAGAATTTCCTATTTTCTTGTATTTCAGCTGTGATTGGCACCTTTTTTGCATTTCAAGAAAGCTTTTTATAAGAATTGATGACAACGGTTGAAATATATGAAAATTTGAAATTCTAAAAATCCCTTCTTTACGATTAAATAATAATTAATAACTCCAAAACAAAATATTGAGCAGATATTATGTTGGATATATCGTAATCTTAATTCTCAATGCTCACAATATTTTTGTTGAAAAAACAATATTTCTTGGTTACTAGATTTAGAAAAAAAAGTGAAATATCTATCGAATTATAACAAATTTAAGACGTCTTCATCGAGCTATAACTTTGAGTCGAATTTATGCGACTTTTATATGGAAAAAGTAATCAAGGGAACCAAAATTCTAGCGGAAATCAAAAGAATGTAATCCAGGGACAAAGACCAGACACGGAAAAAGAGAAATACACAACAAAGAACATTAAGTAACTAAAATCATACATACAAAGTAACAAAAGCAAATGAGCAACTCAGACACCACTAAAAACTGGGAGCACGGACCAGGTGAACCGGTAGGGTAAGTGTCCTCTGCTTTTCTAGAAACACCCGAAGAGTTGCTCATAAAAAGTCAAGTCCGGGGTAGACAAACGAGGAAAGGAAAACTATGACCCGTTCAATAAATCAGTTTTCATGGTGCAGATGGATACACCATAACGGATACAGACATACACAACAGAGAACATAAAATGACCAAAATAATACATACAAAGTAACAAAAGTAAATGCGCAACTCGAACTCCACTAAAAACTGGGAGCATGGCCAGATGCACCGTTAGGATAAGCGTCCGCTGCTTTTCTTAACTTATCAGTTGTGATATGAAAACTCCATACGCAGGTGCAGAAGGGATATTGCCATAGATGAAAGTAAGTTGACAATACGGAATAAAAAGTCATCACGTTTGTCGTATAGTTTGGTCAATAGTTTTCCTTTACCATCGATTTCTAAGTGTAGGTCAAGATATGAGGCTGACATCACAGTGTCTGTAGTATCCTTTACCTCAAATTCTTTGGGGTAGATGCAATGTATAAAATCCCCGAAACTAGGATTGTTTAACGATAATACGTCATATATGTAGCGGAAACTGAGATGAAAGGATCTAGCTAAACGATGTTCCTTCTTTTTGGATCAGATCAGCTAACAAGTCAGCCTCACAAGAGTGAATGAATAGGTCAGCAAGTAGAGGAGAACAATTTGTTTCCATTGGAATGCCGACCGTTTGTTGAAAAAACGCGTCCACCACACTGGACAAATAAGTTGTCGATGAAAAATCCAGCATTTTGTAAGATGATTTGGATTGATTGTTGGGATTTAACTACCGAGCAGCAGTATTTCAGCTATATTCAGTCGATGAACATGAAATGATCATGATGAAATGAAAAAAAAGGAATGGGACACAAGGATAATAGGGTTGTTTTTACGAAGTATAAGGAATCTCTACCAAGAACTATATAATTGTATCTAGGTGTATACCCGGTCTTGGAGTAACAACGATGTATTTGAGTCGGAATTTTAACTGAGTATGGGGAATAGAAGTATAAAGATTTGAAAAATCACAGATTTTAATGCTATCGTGTTCTGATAATAATCCTGAATTGAGGGTTTCCAAAAGATCTTTCGAATTTTTCAGGATCCACACTGAATTAATACCACTACGGGATTAACAAGTGTTGTGGTAGGACTGGAGATCCTCTTTGACAGCTGTGATTATATAAGTTAAAAGTTTTGGAAGAGGTTTGGTTGTACATTTTGCATATGCAGCTATATAGTGTTGTTTGTTGGATTCTTGTGGAGTTATATAGACGGTAGATCACAATCATGGTCTTTGGTAGAGAAACCAAAAGAGGATAAAAATAAAAAGTATTTGATGTTTGCCTCCACGAGTGGCCAAAAGTGCAAAAATGCTTCAGTTTATTTTTTGGCGACTAATAGACCCTTTTGTGGTAAGTTGGTGAGCATGCTCAATGTACACTTCCGCGAGGTAGGGCTTGGGTAGAACGAAAGAATTTTCTTCGCGGTGTATATTGAACATGCTCTACGCTCAATGCTCAAACTGGAACATTCTTGGTCATTGTGGAATTCCTTTTAAGATGATAAATAAATATTCATTTGTCAAGTCGTCAATTCAAAAACAAAACAGAATCATTCCCAGTATCAACCAGAGGAAGACCAGGATGGCCCCTGTTTCCTTTCATTATTTTGACTGTAAAAGTCTACAATGAGTCTACAGAAGACGCTTTCCACCTACGAAAAAGCGACCTTTATGGACTTTTTCGCATCTCAAAAGTAGTGTAAGATATGTTTTACCACGAAATGTGTACGGCTCATAAACAAAGAGAGAAATTTCCGGTGTCATTACTTCACTTCAAATACCTGAGGATCGTTATTTATTTGATTGTCAAGCACTCAAAGATTTCCGTTCGTCCGCCCCCTGTTTTAATCCGCAACTCCTCTGAAACCTCTGAATGGAATTTTATGAAACTTCCACAGATTCTTTATTACATGATGTCATTGTGCACTTTCTTCTTTGTATTTCCATATGAATGATTTTTGGAGTTTCCTGATGCAAAATATTGACTTTATCATCATTTGTCGTTCTAATCCGCAACTCCTCTGAAACCGCTAAAAGAAATTTCAATGAAACTGTTACATATTCTCTATTACATAATAACATTGTTTACCTCCTATTTTTTTTTATCTGAACGATTGTTTTGTTTACTAGTGCAAAATATGGATATTCTCATTTGTCGACCAAGAGGGCACCCTCTCCTCTGAAATTGCCTTATGAAACTTTCACAGAATCTTTATTACATGATACCATTGTGCACCTCTTACTTTGAATGCTTTTATTACTTATGGGGGTTATCCTATATGGGGAAGGAAGCGGGGGTGTTAGCCTTGCTCACAGTTTTTCTATTTATTTTTTTTTCTTCAATTTTTTTTTTCATTTTTTTCCACATTTTGGGGCTCTCGCAATCGTTATTTTACGACTTTTACATTTTTATGAAAGTCGCTTTTATAAATGTTATGCAGTAAGGCTCGTCAGGTAATCACGGGTGCTTTTAAATATCAAATTTTATTTTTGCTGACTACAGGCGGGGTCAAGACAATGCTACATATATTTGTGTGTTATGAATATTTACATGAGGTACTATTGACGTAAGTCATATCTTTATAGTCACAGACAAGTCTAACACATTTTTGTTGATGAAATAAATGAGTCTACTACCCTAGGAAGCAAGTTACCCAGCCTATTAAAAGTGACACAAATCTGCAATATTAAGAAATAGTGCCTGGGTTGTCGAGGCAATATAAAAAATCAAAGGAATGAACCCAGGCTCTGTAAATAGGAAAAGCCTAAGGTTAAAGAATAGGTGGACTGAGAAATAAGCAATGGCGGATCATAACGGTCTTCTGTTGTCATTTTATACCTTTTTCACCTTTTTTAAGAAAAAAAGGTAAAGTGATCAAAATAATTGTATATTAGACTAAATATCACGACAATAGGTATGGTGTATATGTCATGAGAAAACAACCCCACCGGGATAAAAATGTAAGCCCAAGGCCACCCGTTTCTCTTCAATGAACGACGAGGAAATCCTCACACAACAGAGCAGGCTTCTAGCTAGCCCAAAAACATCATTATACACATGTACAGCGAAAGACTTGCTCCTATCTACTCAAGTAACATAAAAAAATAACGGCAAAAACAAAACATGGCATACAGGGGCCAGAAACTCCTGACTTGGTACAGGCACAAAAAAAATGCGGCGAGGTTAAAGAACTTTAGCGTGATCACAAACCTCCCTGGTCACTGTGGAAAAAAATATTACACAGTTAAACACACCTAAAAATCAGTTCAATAAGGTCCGAGTTCCTTGTTACAACGGAATTAAAGAAACTGAATATAAATTACACATATGTACAAACTAAGGACTACTAGCAGTTAATTGACGTGCCAGCTCCAAACCTACAAAAATTATTCCCCCATCGTATGTAGAATCAATCCCATTTCTTCTCTAACAGGGTAGAGAACCACAGTACATCACCATTCATACGATAAGGACGCAACCCATGTCATGCCAAAAACTGCTTTAAAATATAGTGTTTTAATTTCTATGTAAAGAACTCATGAGCGAATCAATGTTTATACCAAAAAAAAAAATGCCATCCTTAACTATTTGACTACAATATCATAACTTTATCCCTTACGAATTAGCCTATAAATGTTGGGTGAGTATCGAGCTTTCCGTGCTTTTTGTAGAATAATACCGTAAAACAAAGGGAAAGAGGTACCCGCACGTATTAATTCTTTTAAAGTACATTTGTATTTGAGAGTGAGTTCCTTGTGCTGGTTGAAAAGTTTTGTGAATGTAATTACGAGCTTGCGATATCGAAAACCTTGATGTAGTAATTTCTAGGTTATTTAAAGATTCCATTCATTAAAATCCGAAACAATCTTACGAATACGAGTAAACACCATATTAACAATACCCACGTGTTTGTGATACTAAGTTTTCACTGTCCACATGATGTTCTACATCTTAGTCGATTCAGATCATCAAAAATGTTTTGAAAGTAATGAAATTCATATTTTTTCTGTATAAAACAATACACAATACAATTATACCAACAAGGCTGAATTAATGCGATTAAATTCAGCTTCTCATCACTGTCAAAATGAATCTTTCCGTTTATATATACTGCCCCTGTCCTTTTAAATCCGAATGTAAGGTGACACTATCTACAAGACATGGGGTACATGAATTCTGAACTTTAATTATTTTCCAACAACCATTAAAACAGATATAAAATATTTCAAATATTTAGAATAAACTGTTTATATTTTTTTAATCGGAACATACAACAAATAATCTTGCGCTGCATAATTCAGATGGCCGTATAAACGTGATCACAAGGAATATACTTTTCATTTGCAAAACAGCAAAACATATGATATTGTAAAAAAAAATATACAGGCACAGATTACCGATAAATGAGACGCTATCTTGATGCTAGTGTCTCATCCATTTGTAAATAATCTAAATAGAGTTACCCCCCTTTTTATATATACAGTTTAATTCATTGCAGTTAAAGCGTCAAAAGCAGAATAAAATTCATAACAAAAACAACATCAAAAAGTAATTAATTACATATTAATTCATGCAGATACCAATAATGTGCTGAAATTATGAAATAAACTTCACCTTTTACAATCTGAAACGATAAAACTTTTACCATTTTGACTTTGCTTTACACGTAATAAAATATATCACAAAAATGACGCAATGCATCTATTCACACTTTTTTCGTGGTTCTTGTTTCATTGTTATTTTTTTTTATATTAATTTTGTGTTTATTATTTCACCTCATTTTTTTTATCTTTATTATAAATATGTTTTTTTTCCTGAATGTTCATTCATATTATTCCAACTGCGCGCAGTAGCCTCATAGAAGGTGCGGCAAGTAACAATAGACAACGATTTTAAAGGCGTCTATTCCCAGCAATAAACAGTTAATACTTGTGTCTGGGTTGAATCTGATAATTTGATAGATGATGTTTGGAATATCTATCACAATCATCTAAAGATAGATTTTATCTTTCCTCATTCACAAACAGGAAGCTTTGTTATTCTACTTAAACGATGAGTACTCCTGCAAGATATATAAACGGCAGCATTTATAGAGATGGTTGGTGTGTGTCGTTATGTCTCTCTCATGTGTAAGGCGGACACATAACTTCATAAAGCCTTAATTTCATAGGGATGGTTGGCGTGTGCCTTGATGTCTCTCTCATGTGTCAGGCGGAAAATTAACTTCATACAGCCTTGATATTATAGGTATGGTTGCCGTGTGCCTTTGTGTCTCTCTCGTGTGTCAGGGGGACACATTTCTTCATAAAAACATGATTTTATAGGTATGGTTGGCGTGTGCCTTTGTGTCTCTCTCTCATGTGTCAGACGGACACATAACTTCATAAAGTCTTGATTTTATAGGGATGGTTGGTGTGTGCCTTGGTGTTTCTCTCTTTCTCTCTCGTGTGTCGTGTGGACAAAATACAAAATTATGGAGAAAAGGATAACACTGCTAATTTAAAACACGTATAGTTTGTCAAGCATATCAAGCCCTTATCTCTTCAGATTATAACCACATCCTTTCGGTATGAAATCTTAGAAGCCACTTTAAACCATGGTTATATGACCCATATATGATGCAAAATATAATTATATCCTTTCCTGAATCGACCATCGATGCTTAACTTCGATTTCAACTTGTCACTGGTCACCCAAAACTGTTACCCAACACAGTCACTTATGTAATAAATTATATAGTCTCTAGTTGGATGTAATCGCTGGTTAACTGTTACTCCTACGCCCACCGTGTCTTGTCTTATCTCTGATGATGAAGAAATTTACGTTATTAATCTCTATAGATATCGTACATAAATTTGTATCTAGCCAAGTCCTTGACCTTCTGTGGTACAATTGCAAAGTAAAAAAGTTTTCGATGTGCTGGAACTAAAGAGGGGAGACCCACAATTTTAAGATGATATGTATACATAGAAACTATATATAATACATGTATACACCAGTAATGCCTCAGTTATTGAATCTTGTGTTTTCATTTAGTGCTGTGAGTCAAATTTGGTATTCATAAAGATTTTCAATTAATATAAATAACGTATGCCAAACATGACGAGGCAGTTAACTAGTATGGTCAGAAAACTCGACTTGTATATAAGTGAAATACAGCTAGGATTACAAATGAATTTATATTGAACAAGTGGTCATATCTGCCTCGATTACAACGTTTGATATATACAATCACTACTGAATAAAAACCACGTTTAAGTACTTGAGTACTAGTCGTCACGAGCTTATGCATCACTGTATCACTGACTATCCTGTCATACAATACATGTTACCTTTACTGTCTAAACAACAGGCCATATTACACAGTACTTAACACCGATCATTCCATTATAGACGTCACCTTTACTGTCTAAACATCCTGCTATGTATCACTGATCTTTCTTTCGTAGAAGTTACCTTCACTTTTTAAAAAACCGGTGATGTATCACCGTTTCACCGACCAGTCTATCATAAACGTTATACCTTTACTGTCTAAACATCCTGCTTTGTATCACTTTATCACTCACTGATCACTGTGTCATGGACATTACCTTTACTGTCTAAACAACCGGTGATGTTTCATTGTACCACCAATTACTTTGTCATAGACATCTCTCACTATATTACCTTTATAAATCTACCGGCGATGTTTTATTGTACCACCGACCAGTCTTCATAGACCATCCCTTTACTGTCTAATGTTTCCATCTGTCTTTACTATTTTTGTCGGGGTTATACGTTGGGTGCGTTTCGTCATATATGTTTCGCCGAACACTCTGTCATAGACGTTACCATCCGATGATGTTTCAATGTATCACCGACCAGTCTGTCACAGACTTTACATTTACTATCTAAACATCCTGCTATCTATCACTGTATCATCGATCTTTCTGTCATATGTGTTCCTTTATTGTCTAAACAACCCGAACTAATTCACTAAATCACCGACCAGACTGTCATTGACATACCCTTCACTGTCTAAACATCCTGCTTTGTATCACTGCATAACCGACCACTCTGTCAAATACGTTACCTTACCGTTTAAACAACCGGTGAAGAATCACTGTATATCACCGACTACTCTGTCATTGGTCTCAACCTAAACATCATGTTATGTAATACTGTATCGCCTATCTAACTCTCATCGACCAATCTGTCTTAGACATTACCTTTTCTGTCTAAACAAGCGGTGATGTTTCCCTGCACCACCAATTACTTTTTGTCATTAACATCTCTCGCTATGTTACCTTTACAATATCTATTGTACATAGAAAATACGGGAGGTAAGTATCGGAGAGACTCGTCACCATCGCGCCTAAATCTTTTTAAAAACGTAATAAATATCTTAATGGTATGGCAACGACTACAGATTTCGCCTTTTGTTTTTCAAGCTATATTTTACATCATTTTACAACTTTAATAACATGATTAAAATGGTAAACACCTGCTTTTTCTGACGGCATGTTAATGTCAAGGTCAATTTGGCGCAGCAGACAGCAGAGTAATGAAGGCTAATTCCATTGCTAGAGATTTGATGTTGTCGTTTAAATCTCATTTACCCTGTCCCTTACACAAAATAAATACTTTTCTCTTTCCTAAAGAAATTATTGTTCATAAAAATATCATTTTCATAATTTTATGGTTTCGTTTTTTAAATAATAAGAGTTATTAAGTCGATCACACGAGTTATTATGTCATATATTATGAGTAACTCGTTGGAACGTTTTGAGCAACTCGTGTGATCGCCTTCACAACCTGTGGGAAAGACTTAGTAACTCGTGGAAACAACTTAATAACTCGTGGGGACGACTTGCGAAACTCGTGAAAACGAGTATAGTAACTCTTTGGAACGACATGATCATAAAATGACCCAAATAAGCTTTCATATTAGTGATAGCTACGTTTTTGGCGCTTGAAAAGTAGCCAGTCAGATAGAATCATGACATCGATTCTCCTTAATTACGTCTTCAAAGAAAACTCGTAATAAACCAATTAAAGCCAAGTATTACCTTGTCTCATTAATTATGCCTCTAATCGGCCCTATCTTTGATGGTGTGCCCGCGTGTGTTCTGACCCAAACAACGACGAGGTATGTGTATTTTCTTTGAGATCTTCCAAAATGAGTAAAATAGTAAACAGTCACTCATTATTTAGCGCCGTTATTTTGAAATTGTAAAGATCGATATAAACTTTTTTACCATTTGGTCTAAAGAAGCAGAATTTGTAGTAAACTTATTCGTGGACAGTTTTGGTGCTCTGTAAAGGGACAACGATTTATTTGCTTTTTTTTTGTGTTTTCTTTTTCAGTTAGCTTAATTATTAAACTGGAGCAAATTATTACAAAGATTTAGATGGTGAAAATAAAAAGAAAGAGGGTTGCTTGTATTGTCTTACCATATCAGTGTGAGTAGCAAATTCTGCTTTCATAAACTTATTTCTCAATGATGATCTGTCAGTCGTTTCGTTTTATAGTTTGGACAACCGGAGAGGTCGAACTTACTTGCAAACGATAACTTCAGTACGCAATGAAAATATGAATCTTGCAATTGGTCTTTTTCCTCTTGACGTACTGAATAGTGAAAGAATTGTTGTATTTTAGATGCGGGTCACTCGGTGTTCTTAACATAATGTTATATATTTTTTTTCTTTTATGAAGACATCAGTTGAACTTAGAGAAAGTAATTCTCCTCACCTCCCCGAGATTCTTCCTCGAGCCCACAGTCACCAGTTGAAGAGGAACACGTTCGATGTCTTGAGAACTTAAACCCGGCCAGCCGAGGAAATAGGAAACGAAGTGGGGCAGTTTTTTTTGGACCACAACTGCCAACAAGGGAAGAATTAAATACAATAATGCACGCGTGAGGGTTAGCTTATCTTGTATTATCATAGATCTATGTACGTGTATAAATGTTTTAATTGCATACTTTCTTTATAATATAACAACCTAATTTTCACGTTGAGAGTTTTAACAGTGCTTTTTTTTCAGTGAAAAGTAGTTTTGATTGCACATATGTACAGATTCATCTTTATAAATTACCATGTTGATGCGCTGGCTGCAGGTGTCAGAGGAAAACGTTTACAACAGGAACAACCGGCATGCAGCCTACAGACAGTTCATTTTATGGGCGCATGGCTGTCCTGGTACTGGAAAACGTCGTGTAATTCAAAGTTGTTGTGTTATGAAGATAAGGGACAAGTTTCCAGAAAGTTTTTGACAGTACAGGGGTTTTGTAGGTGGACATAAGCTATCACTGAAACTGTCACTGCTGAATATATGTTACCATAATAATTAACAAAAAAAAAAAACAAAAAAAAAACAAAAAAAAACGGAACCCTCTCCCGGATCCGCCACTGATAAGGGCGCGATATCACACTTGGCCTTTTTTCTATATGTCCTTGACTGTTTGTGAGTGATTTACCCCAATTTATCTACATTTCAAAGTTCGCAGCTGACCTTAAATAAAACATTATTGATTTTTGGAATAAACCATTTAGAAAAGTGCAAATAACATTTCTGTGTAGGAAGATAAAACATATGACTTCCACTTCCTGTTGATGTTATATGCTATCATCTTTCTTTGGAGCACTGCCATTACCTTCAGAAATGTATTAAAGCGTATTTTGTGTTTCCATGGATATTTCAATACTTTAAGCTTACAATTTATTGATGACAAATAAAAATGATTACTAATACATGCAAAAATCTGGTTTGTTAAAAATTCATTTGCCTTTTTTTTTCGTAGAGTCGAGAATATATACATTTTTTGTATCGTATCGGTACCTATAATAGTAAATTAATTTTAACAAATGAGTTTCTGCATGAACCTTTAGCGTTCATAACAGATCTCGAATTTGCCATTTCCCCAGGGAGTCGAGAATAGATGTAAAATACAGTAAATTAATTTCTGCATTAACATATGGCGTCCACGCAGACCGCCACGGTGGGCTGATAAGGAGATACAAGTATCAACCCTTAAATGCAGTAATTTTTATCAAATGTTTAAATTTACTCCACATAATTCATATTGAAATACTATATTTTTTTTAAACAGTATCTATCCTATATCAATCAAGCCCTCAGAAAAGCAACCGGGTTATATACAGGCGTCTCGATGTTGTTAGGGGTGGTGATAAATTATCACATATTTTTCGTCACATTATGCTATTACGTGCATCCTATTTTTGTTCTTCTGTCTGAATGATTTTCGAGGTTTCACGATCCATGCAAAACTGATACGAAGCCCCCCTCCCTTTTCCAAAAATAAAATAAAACAAAATATATAAATGAAAACAAACAAACAAACGAACTCAAACTGCTTGCGTTTCATCTAGTTGACTCTTATTTGTGTTGTATCGCCAAATAGTTTGCTGTGGAAGCAGTATTTTGTATCCCCGGTCTTTTTGTATATTGCTGCAATTCTTTCTGTAAACTACCAGTATCCAAGTAAATATGCAATGCGGCTTATACATTTACGGGTGGATGACTATATGATCTTGTTTTTTTTGTTTTGTAATGTTTTGTTTGTTTTGTTTTTGTTTTTTTGTTTTTCTTTTTTTTGCGGGGGGGGGGGGGGGCTTTAAATTTTAAATTAATATTGTAACTCAGAACTTTTTTTAAATTAATATTTTGATTTTGAAGAGGGTAGAAAAATATATTTTTTATTTTTCCAAATCACTGCTCCGTTCAACCTTAGTCAAATATCATATTGAACAGTTAAGCTACACTTCAATAAATTTCAATTATTTCATCCGATAACATTTTGTAGGTGAAAACTATTTGATATTCAATTGACTTTTGAATGATATGCGTTGTAATCTTTGAATAAAGCGGTGAAATTTGACAATTTTATCAAGCCAGATTAATTCTTATCAATATAACGTTTCCGGTTGTAGATTAGCCCGTCCGTTAGAATAGCGCCATTATCACTGTCAATCATAGCTTTCTCTAAAATATGTATATACAATGTTCTGGGAAAATATAAATAGAATTAAGATTAAAAAATGTGTCAAAGTTACAAAAAATAATTTAAAAAGCTGTCCCAAGTCCGCACAAATACAAAATCATCTTTTTATTACTTTCCTGTTGGTAATGGTATGTCCGGGTAATAACTACAAACCTGCATGCACGTATAAGAGGAAAAGAGGTAGTCACGAATTCAGGTCTAAATGTTGAGTCAATGCGCGTACATGGGGAAAAGAGGAAGTCTGGAATTCAAGTCTAAATGTTGAGTCAATGCACGTACATGGGGAAAAGAGGAAGTCTGGAATTCAAGTCTAAATGTTGAGTCACTGCACGTACATGGGGAATAGAGGTAGTCAAGATTTTGCATCCACGGTCTCTAGCTAACACACACGTGCATCACGTGGAGGGGGGGGGTCACTTCCTATATACCAGTATGTACAGACGTGCCGCTGGGATGGGTTATCTGTTCGGTTCTCTGTCAATGGGCTGTTATTTCTGAGCTTTACTATATCAATGGGTCATTTTTTTCTACATTTTTTTCGTAACGTGTATTTGTGGAAGGGAATTTAGAAGGTTAACTGTTAATTTCTGTCATGTGGTACAGGCATAGATGAATTTGTGATCTAAGTAATGGGGATATGAATGAATTGTTAGGTAATGTAAAATTCAGGTTTATGCAAATTACAACATTCATTCTAAATAATTAATCATAATATTATGCTTTGATTATCATATCTTCGATTTTAAAACTTCAAATCTCTTAATTTTTCACTGACAAATGTGACGCGCGCACAATAGACCGGATATCCTTATCGTCTGCTTTATAGACGACTTTGTCATTCTTTTATAGCAGTAAATATTTTATATAATTTTGAAATACCAATGAATTTTTAACACTTTTATTGAGACGTCAACCGTTGATCGTTGTTGCGTGAAAATTAATCACTATTAAGATATTTTTATTGGTCAAATACACCTGCTTTCGGTCGGATGTTTAATGACTTCGATCGCCTAATGAACCAAAAGCTACTTTATTCTCTTGTACCCGTGGTTTTCTTATGTTCAAAATATACATGTCACCAACCGTGGAACCAATAAACATTTTTTTCGAGGTAAATGGTTTATTCTTTAAGCATTGATAATACTATTTGGTTCTAATTCAAGCTAGGATATTCCAAAGTATATTGACAAGGGCAAAAAGTGTCATTAACTACTTCACACCATTACTTTTCATAAATGTCATACCTCATTCATGTGAGAAAATCAAGATGGCTAATAAATGTTTAAATTGCAAACATTTGATTTTTTTTTTATAAATATGAGAAAATAACTATTTCAATCGAAATCATTACCTATTTTTCTGCCTCATAGATTTTCATAAAAAGGAGATAATTGTCTAATATTTTCTTATTATTGCAGTAATTTATGGGGAAGAGACGATTCAATAGAAAGGAAATCATTAAGCAATCAGTTTTAAAGCTCCAGACACCTGATATTTTAATATCCTCTTTAATTTGTAAGAAGTATCAACTGAATTGAGACTATGATTTACTAATTACTAATGACAAGAAAAAATTGGCGATCCATTGGTATAAACTAACTTAGATCATATCAAATTCAAAAGTCAACTTTACAGGTACTAAATTATACATAACGACCATAAGTGCTCCATATTTGATAAAAGATTGCCATTAACAAATAAGTGCAAAACGGTTACCACCATTTTTGTAACGCCCATGAAAACACGATTGTGACTAAGGTTTTTTTTTTTCAGGGATTTGAACCACGTCTTATGAAAACCTAAGTATCTTTCAGTTAACAGGCCAAGTGAGTTTTCTACCTTTATTTGTTCTCAATATCTTTCTTCATTACGCGTGCCAATTGGGGATGATTAAAACGAAAACAGCTCATTAGGTTGTGATAGAGTTAGTTACTCTATACCCTCCGTCTGCATCATGGCGACATCAAACTCAACACATGAAGAATCGGATTGTCTCTCCTCCTCTATATAAGTCTGCCTGTATTCATCCTTAAGTATTGTAAAGTTTGTTGACATTCACTGGCCCAGTATTGATAAAATGTAAAGTATATTTATTTTGCTATTATTCTTACAGAAATAGGTCAGATATCTGTCCATCACAATGACAAATAGTTTCCTGTTTGTTGATGGACTGTGTTTTAGTACCGGAAGTATGCATGTCTATTTATGTACACGTACTAAATTTTTTCAAGGACAAGTTACTTTAGTTTGACCCTCAATATTCGGAGAAAAGCCTAACTGACCTAACAAACGTATTAAGAATGTTACCATATTTAACAAAAATATAAATTACATTTTCTTCTGGGACTATAGGAGATATGTTGTTTGTGTCCTGTCTGTCTGTCTGTCCCACCACAAAGCTTGCGTACTTTATATCTATTATATAATTTTATATGTACTTATTTGGAATTAAACTAATTTTTGCTATTTTTATTTGCTAGACGTAATAGATAACGGAGTGCATTTAAAAAGTCTGAATGGAATACCGGTAAAAGAAATGATTGGCCATTTCCATTGAAGACCTTTAGCCCGCCAATAGTGTTGTGTCAATTCTATTTGACTGGCCATGGACGCGTTTATTTTTGACACATTACCACTTTCCCCCAAATAAAACGAAACAATTTTGCGAAGACAAGCTGTGTTTTTTCTGCATTTGTTATTAAGAAGTATCCGTTGGTGTTATGAAGTTGCTAGTATATCAAACGTGTTTAATGTCTATTTTTTGATACATACGAATATGAACCATTGTACTCTGCGACACTGTCAAATGGCCATACCGCTGGGCTTAGTGATAAAATCACCCTGTCTCCACGTCGATTTACAAATCCCATAATTTGTTTACAAAAACATTATAATAATCCCGAGTAGTTTGTGGTTACTTTGTACATAAACATCTTCATCAAAAAGATAAATGGTGACTTGACCGCCATGGTGTATACACTATTTTCGTTGTGACATCTATCATGATAAATGCAGTTTTTTGATAGTTAGGTGAACCCGAAGTCCGCCCATGGCTTTATCTGTCTGGTTCAATGATTTGCCTGTTATGCCATTGTTCAGGTAGACTACTTGGATCGAATTTGGCTGGTGGATAAAATGCTTGTAGAAATCAATTAAATCCAGTATACTTTTTAGTATATCAGCATGGAACTGCATTAAACAGACCAGATCTGATCGCTTTTCAAAAAGTCACTTAAGACAGTTGTCAGCTCGTTTCGCTAGAATATTTTATTTTACAACCCTTTATGCCTTTTACGAGGAGTGGCATGATCGGTATACAGTGAATCCTGTCTAAACCGAACCCTTTTAGAAATTTAAAATGTGTCAGGTTTATCAAGGATCAAAATATATTTAAACTAATGTATAGGGAATTAAAATAGTACCTGTTTTACTCAGCTATTCTGATAATTTCGCTGTACTCTAAAAATCGTGGTTTAACAATAGTGGTAGAACTGTTACTAGTTCAACTAGTCCCTAAGTTTGGTGAGACACAAATACTGACGATTTTAAATCATATAACTTATTGGTACAAAAAGTAGACTTGTATTACTCAAATGACATGTGAAAATGATTGGAAGAGGAAATTCTTAATCTATAATGGCTTCCCCAAATATGTCACATGTCACAAACCGTACAATCGAATTTCATCATATTGTAAAATATCAGATACTGTAAGTAGGTGGGATTTTGATACTTGACATAGTATTGTACATGCTATCTATCGGAAGAGGGTACTAAACAGCGTCGTCAAAGAGTCGCTCAGTGTATGTATGTCATACCGTGTAGACGACCTACATCGTTGCGATAAGTTAATTTTGATTGACTTGAGGATTTGGCTGTCGATTTGTAGTAAAAAACTTCGATGCTTTTTTATCAGTTGTGTAATGAATATCAAGCGCGGGTCCTAAGCTTTTGAAAGAGGGTCCAGAAAATAGGTGTGTTCCAAGCTATATTATAATGGTAACTTTTTGTCAAAAAAGTGCTCATATTTAATAAAATATTCCAAATATGATGCGAATCCAACCTCCGGAACAAACAACGGAATCGCCAATGCCGTACATCGTTCTAAACAATAAAGAGTTGTTTATATTATATTGTGTAAGAACTCGATGACATGCCTTTTCGAAGCACAAGTTTTCGGGTCTATCAACACTGGCAATCAGATAGACCATTTTCGGATTGTAAGGCGCATTCTTGCGACAATATTTTTCCGGCGCGTTTTTTAAGATAATACTTTTTTTTTTCATTCTCTTTGTCAGTTATATTTCTCTTTTTGAAAACGGTGTATATTTGGGTGTATTATCGATATTATTGTACATCAATCTTAAAATGAAAGACTGAAGTCTTCGAAGTCGCAAATAGTCAAATATTCTATGCCACATTGAAATGGCATGAATTCGATATGCTCTAAAATCGGGTGACTTCCGCTGGAATCTTTTTTCACTTGATATGATTACTCTTTCTTAATTAATCGTGATGACCCGATTGTTTTTCAATCAACACAAATGGTTACCAGGATTGTGGGTAATGTTTTTGTTCCACAAGTTTCTCTCAAATTTTCAGCGATCTTTGGGTGGTTTATGAATATGACTAGGGAATCAAATTAGGAACCGGTTAAACAACTGGCAATGGATATATAGATATCGCAACCCTGATGATGTATATGACTTAACGAGCCCTGTGTCTGAATCAGAAACTGGGTTATGTTCAATGCTAACCGATCATTTCATCTTATAATGTAAACTTTTTGCATACAAGCAGAAAAAAACACAAGGACACGTGTATGACATTTAACAGGAACATTTTGATCTCGTATGAAGCTAGAACTATAGAGCTATAAAGATAAAAACGGCACCGATCAGCAGATTAATGTGGAGAAGTAATATATAATTATGCAAATCATATGCGAATATAAAGTACTGAAATTACAAGTACAAGAAGTCGCTAACAGTATTAGCGACTTAATAGACGAAACCAATTATATGATTCTACGAAGGCGATCACATTCTAAAAGGTACAAATTAACTTTTCACCGCAAGCTTTAATAAATCAAATTTGTCCGAAAATGGCTGTCAAGAGTTTGATCGATGATTCTGTTCGAAATCTGATCGATAAGTGATTGGATTGAACAAAATTAATCTTTGAAGGAAGTTAATTTTGTTGACTAAATTGCATTAAAATTGACAAGAAGAATATTTTTCAGAGATTTTGAATTATTCCTCAATAATACACAACAAGTAAATATTGTAATCAATAAGATTTTTAGATTTTTGTGGAGTCCGAGTTGCTTATTTACTTTTGTTACTTTGTATGTATTATTTTAGTTACTTTATGTTCTTTGTTGTGTTTGTCGGTTTTTCCTTTCTGGTCTTTGTCCCTGGATTACA
The DNA here is from genome assembly GCA_037379345.1 of Perna viridis. NCBI lineage: Eukaryota > Metazoa > Mollusca > Bivalvia > Mytilida > Mytilidae > Perna > Perna viridis. The sequence continues at coordinate 6,721,183 of CM074520.1, forward strand.
TTCTTTTGATTTCCGCTAGAATCTTGGTTCCCTTGATCACTCTTTTACTCGATAATCAGTTTGATCGATTAGTTATGCCGAGACACTTGCAACCGATCGAAATGTTTAACCGCTCTACTTAATTATCCGAATCTTCACGTGAAAACAAGGTATTTAGCATTAGAAACACTTCCATGTTTTAGACTATGCCAGGAGAACATTCTTGAAGAAACTCTAGATAATTGATAAGGTATGCCAAGAGGAGAAAATTTTCACATATTTCATTTACATAATTCAGTTGCCTTGGTAATCATTCTTTTAATAAAATATGTTAAATTTCTGTCCTGGTTAAAAATGTCTGTCATGCTAGTCGTATCAACCTGGAGTATTTCAAAATACAAACTGTGAACAGTTCTGAGCCTTTAGCGATCATTAAAATCATTACAGAGCATTCATGTTAATTATGTATCTTTTTTTTTGCATTTTCTTGGAACTTAAATTTTGGCAGTCGAAATGGAGTCTCGATCAGATAGTTTTCGATGTTATTTGGCCATGAACAAGATACTTGCTTATTGATTTTTTTCGTGGAATTTGTTCCTTTTTATGACACCGGAAACACTCCAGAATAGGCAGCATAACTATCTCACATGTCTATTGTATACTTGGAATAAACAGCATATTAACATGTCTTTGTGATTAACCTCTATGTATCTTGATTATTCTCGACGTTTCTCATGAATTGCAAAATTTCAGGACCATCTCGAAATAAACTAACAAAATTTTAGAAGGAGTGGAATGACATGTAATTACATCATACAACAACATTTCAAAATATTCCATTATATAATTTTGTCTTCAAACTGAGGTATGAATGCCGCGAAAGTATGCAAGAAAAAGTGGTTATATTTTTTAACTGTAACACGCTTACTTCTTTTATATTGGGTAATTCATCATTTTGAATTGATTGCATACTGATTTTTATGGCATACATGTATACGTAACCTAATTTACTACGATCATGCACGTGAAGGGCGATCTACGTTGATGATTTGGCAAGTTCACAAAACAGCAATTTTCTGAGGTTTAGAGGTAAAAAAATGTGTTGATGTAATGGAATAATGAAATAGTCTGGTTTGTGGTCTCTGATCATTGGCACTATAGATAGTAATGGTATAGATAATAACCAGTACAACCAATTCCCTACACCAGCGCATCTATGGTTCAAAAACACAGTTTCAATGAGTATACAACCAAATTTTTGTGTCAAGTCTGATTTAAACTGTTTTCTTTTTGTATATATGTACTACAATCTCTTACCAACAACGACATAAATTGAGTGATTTTGCTATACCAAGACAGCCAACCACCAGATGTGGATCGGTTGGGGAGGTTCCGGGGATTCGAATCTCCCTCTGTTTTGGAAAATTTAGTAAATTCGTGCAAAATTTTGGCAATAGGGTGTCTGGAACCCCCTTTTGAAATCTCTAGACCCGCACCAGAATATACATGTAATTTTGATTTATAGGAACAATATTTTAAAAAGTCAATGAAGTTATTTTTGTGATGATCTGAAACTGTGTCCACACTTGAATAAAAAAAATACCATATGAGCCCGAGTAGTTCATGTTTTTCGACGGTTCCGGTACATGGCATCCATGTTGGAAGTGTGCTGTATGATTATCATGTTCTATAAACATCAAACCACCTACACCGTGATCTAACATCAGTGTTTATTATCTAGAATGTCGCTGTGGTGCAAAAAACATCAAATTCTTTCGTTTGACATCTGCCACCTGACAGAAGCATTCGGGAGCGACGGATGCTCTTCCGACATCATACTTGACAGAGGAATGCACCGTTGATTGATTATAAAATGTTTTGTTATTAACAGTTTTTTAGCTCATCTTGTCCGAAGGGTCATGTGAGCTATTGCAACCACTTGGCGTCCGTCGTCGTCGTCGGTAATAATTTTTCAAAACTTTACTTCTCTGACTGTATCTGACCAATTTAGAACCAAATTTGTCATGAATGTTCCTCTGGGTGTTCTGCATAGAACTGAACTGGGGACTCTTGATCCGTCGAAAAACATGACTGTCGTTACTAAAATATAACAGGAGTCATAAAGAAGTTTTTCGTATATATCTCCAAAACCGTTAGGTTTTTTAAAAAAATTCTGATTTTGTGTAAAAGTGTTCAGCATGATGAAATCTACTTATAGTTAAATTTTCGTGTAATTCTGTCCAGCCATGTTTGATTAATTGCCCTTTTCGGACGTTTTTTTTTTCGCTATTTTCAATGTTATTACTCAAAAAAATATTCTTCTGGGAAACTATTGGACAGAATGTAATGAAGATTTATAAGTTTGGTTTTTATGTGGGAGCGTAAGGAATTTATATCAATTAAGCGAAAAAACATGACCGCTTTTACAAAAAAAAAAAAAAAAAAAAAAAAAAAAAAAAAAAAAAAAAAAAAAAAAAAAAAAATGGAACGTTGCTTATCAAGCTAGGTGAGCGATTCATGCTCTATAGAGCCTCTTTATCCCTAATTCCATTGCTTAATCTGAGAAGAACATCACATTTTACTTGACATTATAGTAAAGTATTATAATCCTGGTGTGCAGCTATGATTTCGTAACCATATGCGACAAGAATACAAGTTAGCAAAGTTTTTTGTTTACATGTATCAGGTGCTGCTTTAATTGTTGTGCTCACTTTAGACTCTGGATTTTTTTTCATAAGTATTCGTGTTTTTTATTTGATTGGCGACATTCAAAGTAATGGATATATAACTTGTTTTGTTCGCTGATTTGTTCACACTCCACCCATGTCCCTGATTTGCCATACAGTATATCTACTGCTTTACAAAAGGAATAGGAACTTACTTCCAACCGGATCAATTTCACGAGGGGTGATATAATCGCTCAGCAGACGACAATTGAGACTGGAAATAAGGTCAGCTATTACACCCATGGTTTGTTTACCGAACTTAGTCAATGGTTTGCTAAAGTGATAAAGCATTTTCTTTTGAAAATGTAAAGTGTGGTGAAAAATAATAGAAGGAGGGAATTTTGTAAGAGATTCTAATCTAAATGATATTTTCTTTAGTAAGCCAACCACAAAATTCCTCTACGGATAAAAAAAAACTATATATATACTTCTGTTTACTTTTAATAAACTTTCATTAAGTTGTTAAATTTAGTGTCGTTTTTTTGTTGAAGTCCGAGTTAAATGACTCCGTTTAATGAGCATTTCATTAGGTAATCATAGTTTATAGTTGTTTCAGTAATTAATTGATTAAGTACTATACTACACATTGACGTACTCCCAAATGGTTAGAGTGGGAAAACGCTCTCGGACCCACGTGGGAGTGGGCCCAAGCGTCAACAGAGCAGCCCAGCCGCTTATAGGTAATACTCGGACTGAGTTCTTCGGTCAGGTATACCGGAGGCTGGGCTCCATTACCTCCAATTACTAACAGAATCCTACAAGAGGCGGTCGTACGAGATCCGTAAGGATGGTCAAGACCGTAAAAACCATCAATCATTATCATATGTCAATACCTGGACTGCCTTACTTATAATTTCTTATTACCAAAGCGAATGTTCGATGATTATATGAATGGTACTGGTATGTTGATATGTTACTACTTATAGACCCGTTGCTGTCCCATAAAGGGATTCTATAATCTAAAAATCTTATATTGATTCTAAATAGCAGTCTTTGTCATGCACGTCAAAAACTCACCAAATTTTCTATTATTTCTTCAAAAACACTGCAGACCACATAACCAGTCTTAGTTTATCGGTCATTCGGTTACTGCTCTTTTGAGATGAAAAAAAAACATATATTGTGTAAAAAAATGGCAGTTTTATTTGGTTGATATTATTGGGAGATGGATATGTAGGTCAAGATATAGGAAGGACTATCGTTACGTAAAAATGAACACATGTAAATTGGAAAAGTATCGTTTGTTCCGTGGGGTTTTCCACACCATGAATATCTCTGGATTTTATATGGACTGGTACTTAAGTACATGCATTACGAATCTAACCACGTGTATATATAATTTCCTTTTTTACCCCCGTGCACTCATGCCAATTATAGCACTAAACTTTACAGTGCCCAAATTCCGCAAATCAGATGTGTTTATTTTACCGGATTGAGGGCTAAAATATAGACTCTCAAAAATACATTCCATGTGTTGTGAGCATCATTGCAAGACAGGTTATAATACAGACAGACAAATAGTTTCAATTATGCAGAGAAATGGAATTTAGACAGACCTGCATGTTTAAAGATAAAGCTGATGTGTCCAGCTATGTAACAGAAATAGAATAAAATTAGGGATAGACATAAGTGTCAGTTTCTCTCGGCGGAGAAATATTGCATGCAAACAAACGGACATACTAAGTCGTGTTATTTCGGCAGATAGATGCATCTTTAACGTTACATATACACAGAAATATCCGCTATTTTACTTTTCGCATCAACCGCACATGCCAAAACCAGTTACCATTTTTTCCCTTCATATTTATCTTAATTCAATGAGCAAAACTGACAAAAGAAAATACAAAACGAAATATTTTCTTCTTGGTAACAGAACTGTGAGAGAAGGCGGGAAGTCTGTCAATCCATCCAACTACCACTCGATCAAGTTATCACAAGGAGATAAATAATGTAAACACATCGCCCCAGTTCCTGTGTTCACTAGATATAGCCGGGACAACTCGTCAGCTTATTCTACATTTATCATTATTCCACTGCTTTTTATTTCAACACTTAAGAAGTAGCAAGTTATGCTTTTGGAACAGTGGGCCAGGTTACGTTTTTGCCTGTTATCATTATTATTATTTTTAAATATAGATTTGTCAGCTAGAGGTATCTGTATTGTAGTCCACAAACTTCGCATTGCATCTGAATAGGCTTGTTGGAATTTAAAAGAGGAATGATAGCAGGGGCGGATCCAGGATTTAAGATTAGGGGGCCCACATTTATTTCTCGCGGAACGGAGCGAGGCGAAAGGTTCATTTTTTGAAATATGCTTCTAGAGTGGGTGCAGTGTAGATATCTTTTGTGGTAAAATTAGCGAAAAATTAAAGTTTCAACCTAAATCCGCCTAAATCTACCCCTGACAACCCATGCTTTGCAAAGTTTAGGGGGGCGCACGCCCGCCACGCCCCCGCCTAAATCCGCACCTGGATAGGGAAGTACGAAACTTTTTTTTAAACTTTCCAATTTCATGGCAAGTATCTAGATGTTTTGTACCACAATAAATCGTTGTATTATAGCTGGAGGGACAAAGATCCTATCCATGCTTTCAGTTTAGGTTTGTGTTTAAAGTTATTTTTTTTTAATTTGTGTATGCTGCTGTCGTCTTTGATTCGTCTCAGTCTCTTGGCGGTCGAATTCCACACTTAACTGTCCTCGATTTCATCTTTGTACAAGTTACACATTTTCGCATGTCGTCCGGATTATGAAGGGTTTTGGTATATGATTATGTGTGCAGTAGAATATAGAAGGTAATATTAGGGTCTACTTTTTTATAACTGTAAAGGATTTCTAAAACACGAACCGTTCGTTGATTTTTTTAAAAGGGCTTCCAACTTTACCGGGCATCGATTCCTTTAATTTATAAACTGTTTATACTATTTGGGTCGTAGAACTGGTCCAGGTTTCCTGCCATTCATAAAGTCTAATTCAAGTTTAATCCCGTACTTAGTTAATTTATTCAACACCTTAAGTCCCCAGAAGTCACATGTGCAGCAACTAATCCTCTTATATACTAATAACCTAGTCATAATATCGAATAAGACCGAGGAACAGCTTCTCTGGACAGTAGCCAAGACATTTTGAACTCCTTGGTGGTCATAATGTAAGGGGCGATTTATAGAAGTACACTACATCATGACCGCAAGCTGGTTCCCCTTCTTCACAGATTATCTGACCATACAAAGCTATGAATGTACTGCACGAACCTATAGTCCCATAGTCCCAACGTAATTTATATATGTCCGTGTACTAATTAAGCACAAGATGATAAAGGGTGGTTTGAGGTGTATCGTGTCCTTTTTGTATCCTTAATCTTATTTCATAAGTTTCACGTTTTGTAGTGTGACTGTGATGTCATCTACCTCTTTTAATGATTTACTCGCTAAATTTTGATACTACAATTAAAAATATAGGGAATAACTGTTCTATTTTTTTTCTGTTTATTTGATTAACGCCCCGCTTACAATTAGAAAATTATATTTTCTAACATGAACTCTAATTTTTCACATATCCTACCCCACCCCTTGAAAAAATGCCCGCTTCTCTCAGCATTTAATTCTATTTAAATCTGCCTAACGCGAAATCCTGGTTCCGTTCTTGCAAATAGACTCCAAGGACCAAGGGTGATCAGCTAAAAAATTGTCTAACGTCGAATAAGAGAAAATACAAATGTCTGTTGCCCTAATGATAAAGCTTGTTACATCACTTTTTTAATTCCTGAACTAACCTTAAAGCTTTTATTTCCAGAACGCCATTGAATTGGAAGTAGTAAAGAGTTTGTTTTGTACAGTGGAAACCTGATATAAAACAGATGCTTTCAATCAGCGTTTTTTTTTCATCTTCTGAGACTGGGGAGGAAGTGAAACCTGTTTTGCATTCAAATTAACCTGGCACACATAAACTCATATTGTAATGCAAAGAAAAGCAGTAATTTTAATGGTTTTTCTTGCCGCATTACAATGGCGACAAGAAGGCTGAAAATATTGCCGTGTTTAAGATGTCAATAAAATACTAAAATTGAACACAACACTGTCCTCATGCAGACTTTTTAAAATGAAATGTAAATCTACTTCCAAACAATTTTTCCATGCCAAAATGTCAATTGGCCTTTTTTTCTTTTTTAGGACAAGTACTGAACACATGTTTAAAGTGTGTGGGTGGGTGTCAAGAGGGGTATTATTTCATGGACATAACAAACGACGAGGGGTGAAATAAATGAAGCCGTTTTGGGATATTTGAAGACTACGGAAAACAATCAATATTACTCTAGATTGGATGAAACATTAGGACAAGTAAAGATAATTTCTTGGTATCCAAGCTCTATTTCGTCTATGAAACCTCCTTTGTTACTCTTCCGGCTATTAATAATCAACGTCGCATTGATGGACAACAATTTTCTGTATTGCTGATATTCATAAAAAAAAAAATCATCTTGGAACCATAAAATTAGAAAAGCTTTACGTCGTCGACGAAAAGGGAGTACAGTCACTTATACTTCTTACTTCTACCATTTAGCAAATATCCACCGTAAGTTCAACTAGGCCTTCAGAACGTATGTTCCGTGTGCACAAAATATTTTTTCCTTTCTTGTTTTAATTTAAAACACTGCCTTATTCGGATATGGCCTAGTTTTGTAAGACTGACACCTACGCAATTTACCAGGTGAGTTATAAAATCGATGGTTGCAATCTATAAAACTTCGGAGTGGTTCAGGATGTAATTGTATCTTGTCTGTATTTATTGTTCAAAGAATTCTAACGAGGACAAGTTGCATTGATTTGTACTGTTTTTTTTTGTTTTGTTTTTGTTTTGTTTTTTTTTTAAATATTGCTGATTCGAAAGGAAATTGGGATTTCAAATTTGAACTTATAACTATCTTCATTTCTAATTACACAAAGATTCGGGTATGCTCGCCAGTAAATCTGATTCTTTGTGGCATGAAATTGGTTTTCAGTCAAATTTTCGCTGTTGATGCATAGACATCTTATACAACAATTACAATGTATCTTGGGTCGAAACACGTAGAATATGACAGAGGCTTGTGAGACGAGTTGAATCTCCTCGTGATTAATACATGAACGGGTTTAGTTAAACGGACAACTCCTCGGTCAAACTTCCATCTTGATATGTGTCGAAGGGTGGAAGATAAAAACTGCATTAGAATTTTGTCCTTCGATTTTGTCGACAAGGCATGACATTACAGATACATGTACTTAACTAGATATCTTTTCGATGAGAAAACGACAGAGGTCGGACCTTACATCTTAAAAAACTGAGTGAACACCTGCAGACTTGCTTTGTCATTGTTCGTCCAAATTAAAGGGCCATTCGTGCCAAAATTTACATGTAAACGAAACAATCCTTGCTTTCATGTGATAATTAAGCACTAAAAACCTTGAATCACGGAAATACATGTAATTAAAGGAAACCCCATATGGTGCATGATAAGAAATTAAAATTACAGTCTTGCATAATATGTTCTGCAAGGTACACTTGATAAGCATTTCATTGAGGCTTATTGTATTAATAGGTTAGCGCATGCAGGTGTCTATTCCATCCGCAGTGCAATGTGATGTTTAGGAGTAACGGTACAATGTATATTATATCCACATAAGACTGCGCATGTGTAAGAAATTGGAAGGAATTTGTGTATCCCAACTGATACATTGAAGTGCATTGCATGTATATTTTGAAGAATTCACATGTACCGTTTTATGATATTTAGATGAAAAGAAAAGGTCCAACCCCATGCAGACGAAATTTTGAGATGTGACCTTCGTACTGAGCGTAAATCCTAAGTATGTACTATGTTCCATAACATCTCACAGACCCACTCTGAAAAGTTATTTGACGGATCAGATTCCAACTTTTACTCACATCTTCCTATTTTCCTGGCCACAACTCTTGTGGTTGTTAGCTTACCCAAGACGATTTAGCGATCGAGTGTTCTTTGTATGTAGTTAACGAGTTTACGATGTATTTAACGATGTGTTTGTTGGGGTTTAACGTTTAGCAACCCCTCAGGCCAGTATGTACCACTTCCAAACCAAGAATCTTCAACAGAAGCAATCAGACTGTGTGTAGACTCACTGCTCATTTACCTAATAAGGGATAGATTTATCAAGCACAGGACATCCCCCTCAGGCCAGTAATAATAAGAAAATCTATAGACTTTATATTCTCTTTTACATACAGCCACAATTTTCATCACATGATCTGACTGTACAACAAAGCAACACTAGTATTTACATTTCATGCTATAACAGTTTAACAATTAATTTGATTCTAACAAGTTCTGTGGTTTTTCTGCAAGATACAGTGTAGCAGTCCTATTTATGCCAGTAATTAAAATAACAGGGCAGATCTGAGACATATGATAGAAATTATAGCACATTCAAAGATAGTGTTAAAGGGTTATTCTTCCCTAGATAAAGAGGCCAATCATCATTGTAGCAACTATTTAAGGTTTGTATTTCACAATAAGAAATGTTTTCAAGATAAAGGCAATCTATAGAGGTATTAAACTTCATATAAAGCCCATGTGGCAGAAAGAATAAATGAAAATTACAAGCTACATGTACATCTTCAAATGTAGCAACCAGTATATGTAGTTTAAATTAGTAAGATTATACCTTTACAAGAGTACATGAACAAAATTCATCAGACTTGAGATATTCACTTTATTTCATGAACATCTGAGTTTCTACCCCCAGTTAACCACAGTTTGACAATACAAAGCATTGCACTACATTGACTGCAATACAAATTTTATTCATGTTGGTGGAGCATGATTTAAAAACATGAAATTATTTCTCATCTCAAATATAGCGTTCCTTGTCAGGTCACTCAGCAATGGTCAAATGGGACAGATGTAAATGCACTGTATATTATATTGAGTAAAATATATTAGTTAATTGGAGTAATTCAAACTTTATCCAAGAAAAAGATGAAAATAATATATTAAAATACTGAAGTTTTAAGTATAAGAATACTTGGAAAACACCAAATCAAACAGTGGCGACAGTTAATTCATTTGTCAAGAACTAAAAAAAAAAGGAAATGGTTTCAACATACATATACATGTATCATCAGAAAATGGCATGTACCTGAAGTGAAATATAAAAAAAAACACTACCAGTTTACGAAGTAAATGTAGTTGCTGAAAAAATCTTGCCTTTAACCATAATCAAGTGACAAGTTACTGTACACCTACAACATATCTAATACACACAAAACAGACATAACTAGTTGGTGCATTGAAAGCATTCATAAAGGGGCACAAATTGTACCCTTTATTATATCACTTTTCTTGTGATAATCATGATTTGACATTATGTACAAACTAACAGATATATTTACAAAAAAAATCTGACACAGAATTAAATATACACCAATTGAATAATTAATCACATTTGAAACAAAAACAAAAAAGTTTACCATCATTAAAAAATAATTTATTCTGCAGATAAATCATTAACAAAGATGGCAGTGATAAAACTAAAAACCACAAAATGAGTTAAAACAACCTGAACACAAGATTGGTCTCACAAAAATTAAAGCTAAATACAGAATATGGACAGCATTGTGGATCATCTACATCTTTCTATCATGACAAATAATCCCAATCAACTCCTACCATCTTACAAAAAGAACTACATGCATGTGGTTTTGAATGTGATTCAAGGGCGGAAGGATGTAAATGTTACACAGAGCTGTCCATAGAAACTGTACATTTCATTCTACTAGAACAAAAACACTATACCACAGACAATTGATCTCATGGGTCAGTCAGCTAGACAAAGAACAGAAAGAGTAGTTTTCAGATGTTGCTTGGTTTAGTATAAACAGGAGTCTTCTAGATAAAAAGCAGATAAAAAATATACAATATTTTTTTAATTGTATTTTTTTAAACTGACAATAAACTGGAGTCTTACAACATTGTAAACGTATGGTTTTGTTTCTAGGATAAAAGCTGACTTCACATAACGTTTTTCAGTTTAAGACTTAAAACAACAATAGCTAATAATTTGCAAGTCATTCTGTCAAGTAGCTCACACAATTATTGGAGAAAATCTTTGTTTACATGTATATCAACTGCAATGTGAGAGAAGATCACATGGTTGAAATAATGGTCTTATCTACCATTTATTTCATAACAATAAGCATATGAAAGTTACCTTACTTGATTAAATTTATTTCATAAACTATTTACTGCCATGACCAGAAGTCATAAAGGGAGATAACTTCTATGATTAGCCTTAGACTAACATGGCCATGATTGTGAAGCTTTTTGACTTATTTTATTCATTTCACCAACATCTCTTTCTGTACACACCAAGTTTGCAACGAAACAAAAGCTCTCAAAAAAGGGAAATTAAACTAACCATTCACGAAACAATATTTCCCTGAAATACTATGAGTACAGAAAGAGCAAATGATGAACTTGTAATTCATGTCATGGCAATTTATTTGTCTTTATGGATCTTGACATTCCAGTTCTAAAAAGAATCAAACTGTAACTACATCACTGTTATGAAAATTATGATCTAAAAATAATATACAAAAACTTTCATATCCTTCCTGGATATCTATAAAAAAAAAAAAAAAAAAGATTAAAAAATCTAAAAATCATAACATTAACATCAATTACTGGTTGTCACAAACAGGATTCTTCCAACAATTAAAGATTTACTCATGAACAAACTCAAACATGTAAACATTGTAAAACGTTTTTTCCTTCTAACATTGAATTCTTATTGAAATATTAAATATTAGTTATGAGGGAAAAAAAGAGTAAGAAAATAACAGTTACACTGAATACATAGCAAAGAGAGAAAAGTTTGTAATATGAATAAGGTCAAGAAAAATATGTGTGCTTTCACTTAATTAACTAAACACCTACATGTATCTTTTTGCTAGTAATTTTTGTATCATTATCCAATGCATATAGAAACAATAACATATACAGAAATCTTGCCTTAAAGGATTGTTGAGCCATAATAATATAAATGAGAGATAAGGCTTGCCTTAGAATGAAAGAACTGAATTATTTTAAAAAATATTACTAGAAATTACAGTAAATATTTAACTTTCTCAATGATAATAAAAGTTACATGATAATGAGATTCAATAAAGCTGAATAGATTAAAGGAATATTTCATTTTTTTAGGTGTGAACCGCACTATTGCATACAGACAGAAACTGATTCCAAATGGTCAAATGTGCATAGCTATAAACAAATCAGATTGACTTACAACAAGCAGTTAGACCAATCAAGTTGACCCTTACAACATGCAGTTTGACCAATCAGGTTGATCCTTACAACAGACAGGTAGCACTTAAAAACAAAAATAAAAAAAACAATGGGACAATATATCACAAATGCATTATGCACTGGAGGAGTCTGATTCAATCAACAATAGTCGTCGTGACGACTGGGACCCGTTTTCTTTTTTTACTTGTTTTTTACTGTTACATGTACAGCCACGTTTCCGACACTTGTTGAAGCACATTGTACAACATTTAAGTCCACCCCTCATAGGCCAGTAACAGCAGAGACAAGGCAAACACAAAGCCATTAATGCCATACAAGTCCATCGTTTGAAACAGTTCGGCTGACTACAACAGGCACATGGATCCACCATGCAATCATAGTCTGCATCCTGTTCATCCTTCCCGCCACAATGGTAGAATAATGCCTGTACACAACAGAAGCAAGAACATGTCTCTACCACACACTGTCCACTTACGTGACATTCATCTCCACACAGCCACTTTGATGGTAAGTCCTGCGGTTCTGTACATGCACCACACCGACACTTGTGACACTTTTTACAGATAATTGATTCATCTTCCTCCTTAATAGGTTCCTTTTTCAATGGGGGAGAGATATTGTTTGATGTTGGTGCATTGATAATTGTTGTGTTTAATGGACGTAATGCACGAGTCCTATTGACCTGATTTTCCCGTATTAAAATTGATACTGTGCTGTTGCCATTTCCGCCAGGTTGCCCTGAGCTTATAGTCTTTAAATTCCCTGTGGGTTTTTGGCGTGGTGGACTCTCTATGTAGTCATTTTGAACCCTTGGGTGAGGACGTATTTGATCTAATGTAATAAATCCTCCGCTACCCGCATCGGGAGGCGGTAATTGTTGGCGCAGCTGTCGATTATTCGCCGATCTCATACCATCATCGCTCAAGTCATGGTTTTATTCACCTGGTATGTCTGAAATAAAAGAAATTTTTGTTTTTAATTACAGCTTAAAATTCTAAATGTCCAAAAATATAAGCATAAATGATTAATACAGACTCTTTTTATGACATGTTTTTTATTTTTTTTTATTTTTATGAATTTGAAAACATTTTTACATGAATTCTAATGTTGTTTTTTTCCAATCTGTATCCATCAATACAAGACAGTTATAAAAAGATATGTAAATAATGAAACATACAAATATACAAACTTTGCTTTTTATACATACACAGCTTAAAGTTTATTGGCAACTTTATCGTTTTTCTATTGTTCTTACTGCCTGATATTTTTTATCTCAGCCTACTGCAATGACTTAAAAAATATCAGCAATCTGCAATGACAATGTCACATCAAGTTGACGTTTCCAATGAACAGAAGAAAGTCAGCTTTGAACATCTTGACAGAACAGTACATCCTGCTCTGTCATATTCAATCTGATATTTTCTGTCTTCACTACAAAACTGTCATTATTTTGTATTTATAAATATTAGTACAAAAATAAACCCAACAAAACTATTTAATATCTGTGCCTCATGTTATAGAATTGTTATATACTTCTTATTCATGAACTAGTGACACATTTAGTTAAGACTCAAAAAAGATCCTAAATTCCATTCACGTTTAATTTATAATTAATGATTTAACAACTTTGTTCCAGATTCTTTAAATTATAGGATAAATTTGTAATGTGACGGAGACTTTTCTGGCCTAAACAAGTTCTACTTCGTAACAAAAAAGAACTTGGTCGTAACAAAATTGTTGATACTATAGTTGTACATGTTATTTGCAAACCCAAGAAAGTGAGAAACATTTACCATAAATATAACTACATTTTTTTATAATATTGATCATGCATTTAAAAATAATCATATACAGTGACAAGCTGCCACATAAGTTCCGCTTCGATTTTCTATTATAAATTTATATCAACATCTATATAAAGTTGGTGACTCAAACCACACGACAGATGTTTTAGTAAAATGCATTCTACTAAGGCTGGGCTCATAATACATTATATGAAGCATTAAATAGCCATTTGATAAGAACTTATAAGTACTTGTATGGGGGGTTCGTGCACCAGATAATGTTTATGTCAGCATTAATTTCAAGTCTTTATAAGTACTATTGATTTGTAAGTCATGTGTACACTTCATTAACAAACAAATTGAAGGTAATAAAACCAGGAAGTAAATCACACCTGCCTCTTATTCACTTCAAAGGTAATCAAAGACTAAAGTAGGCTGCCAAAATATCATCAATTGTAAAAGGTCAAGAATAAAATTGGTGAATTCAGTCATGACTTAGAAATGGTCTCACAACAGGCATTCTGTACATTGCATGAATTAAGTATTGGTTTTAGCAAACCACTATAATAAATTACAGCACTGAGCAGTGTTGTGAATTAAACTGTAAGGAACTTTTAATTCAGAATGTACCCTTGTTCTTTTGGGACAAAGCCTCACTTTGAAAGCGAGGTCATGCTGAAATGAATTTCCACCTCTGTAGACAGTAGTTAAAATTCAGTGTGTTTTTGTTTTTGAACTTACACTCCTTGTTTTTGTTTTTTTAATCAACATATGAAAAGAAGACTTAATGATGTGTATTCATTATGCAGGTTTTTCTCATAAGCACAAGTACATGTACATGTATATAAAATCTGCAATCTTCTAAATATGATGACAGACCAGTGTCACATCCATACCAATACAGTATGAAATTTTCAGTGCAATAAAGTGCTTATCAATTTTGTGACCTAAATGATGAAAGAAATATACAAGTACATGCACATGAAAACTTCTGTCTAACCCATCCACCTAAGTACATGTACATTTGTACAATAAAATCTCCTTTTAAGAAAGGATAGTTTGATATAAAACTATAAATAAACTAAGGATAAGGATCTCCCCACCACCAGTCCATATGACAAGGATCTCCCCATCCAGCATACGAATGCCCAAACCATACCTGTACATGTGTGTGTGAACAGCAGGAAAACTGCTCTAATGCCTTAAAGTAGGGCCTAGAAAAACTTAATGAGCATACCCTAATTCATTGCATCTTGATAAATCAGAAAATGAATGCACTGAACCTGCCAAAACAATGATGTCAAAAGTTTAACAAACACCATATTAACCAATTCAAAACAGACAGTCGAAAAACAACTATGTGTATAATAAATACTTGTGCATGTTTACTTAGGTTATTTACTGGACTACTTGCAATGCAAAGAAACATAAATTGGTTTGGTTTTAGCAGGTGCTGTGTTTACCAGTGTTCAAAATTCATTTATAACATGTTATAAATGAATTTTGAACACTGGTAAACACAGCACTTGCTAAAACCAAACCAATTTTACATCTTAAGTCCAAAAAGGTTTGGTTTAGACAGGATTCATTGTATGTTCAGATCATTTAACATTTTAACATTTTTTTTAATCTTTGAAATCTGCTAAAAATTTTGGAATGGGCACAGGGTAAAAGAAACCATACTTGTATTTTCAACTTAAGGTAGAATGGGATTAAAGAAATAAGAAATGGTTTTGGATACAAAAAAAAATATCAAATGTCAAAATTTTGGAAGAAAAAATTAGATCACAATAAAAATGTTTCCAAAGTGAATACTAACTTTACACAATTTAGTACTTACACTTTTGGATTTGTTCTAGCACAGTACACAATATAGTTGTAATAAGGATACACTCAGAGCATACATTTGTCATGCTACAAACATGTAATGTGACTGAAAAGTTAGTTTAAGTAGCAGGTTAACACTAAGGGTCACAAAAAAAAAGAACAAAACAAAAACAAAAGGGGCAAGGGAGAGGATTTTGTTTATTTTTAAAAATATTTCATTCTGAAACTACAAGTACATTTGTATTAACAACATACATGACTTGCTTTCCACTTTGCCACTAACAAACCATTGTATATAAAATCCAGTCAAGGTTATTCTTCATCATGACTTCCCTCCCAATTCCCTCAAAACCATTCTATCAAAAACTTCCCTCCCCATTCCCTCAAAAACATAAAATAACAGGAAATGAAACCTTTAAGCAATTCAAGAAAATGGTTAATTTGGAAAGAACAAAAATATTTGGGAAAGAGTAGATGATTTTCAAAGAGAAAATCTACAATGTACATGTGTACATGCTAAATTAAAATACACATGTAGATATGTGAGAGCTGAAAACCACCAATAAGCAAAGTGTACATGTGTATACATTTATACATTGTAACATTGTTTTAGAATTATTTTTTTCACACCTAATTAGCCTTCACTCAAGCATACTAAAATTCATAACTCAGAAACAAAAAAAAAAAAAAAAACAAACAAACAAAAAATTTATGGATGAAGCATGTGGCTGCATACATGTACTTGCTGACATGTACAAGAATGTCTACATCACAAATGTATATCTTTGAATTCAGTACTTGAAAACTATGAAACTGGTTTTTGCAAGGAGGAAGTACTTGTAAATTGAACATACCTGAAGGTTTTCATCAACTAATATGTTTGATATACTATGTACAGTATTTATTTCTATGGCTATGCAAGTTAATGAATTAGTACAAGTAGAGGTTTGTAATTCTACTTAAATCTCATTACTTGTAAAAACATTTCACCTTGACCTTAATTCACTTAACCTAAATAAAACCAATTCATAGTACATGTACATGTTCAGATGCATGTAAAGATGAAGAAAAAAATTGGTAGTCCTGTAGTTTCTACCACTTAAAGTAAAAAACCCAAGTTTTGTTTAAGTGCTCGTGTAACATTGACCCTTGAGAAGATTTATGCTTGTTTCATAGATATGTTCATAATTTACCCCCTTATTTACCACAAAGGAATACCACTAAAATCAGAGGCTCAGCTGAAGATGATCAGTTGTGGTAGTGTATTAGTAAACTGTACATGAAACTAAATCACAAGTTTCCTGTGTACCTTTGAGAATGAAGAATCCAGTAATGTTAAGAGTGATAAAAGAAATTTTTGGGTCTCCTCGTCTGCATGGAAACTTAAATACATGTATAAAGATAGAGAACTTGAGGTTCACAATGTTTGAAGAACTTTTGGTGATCCCTGAAAGTATTTACTATTTTGCACATATATCTAGTTTCACCATATCCCTCTAAATTCTACAATCTCCACACAGGAGATGGAGTATATGTCTCTACCCAACACAGAAGAGTCATCATTTCAGATTTCTGCACTGAATAGAATGTACCAAATAATTCTAGCAGTTAAATAACACTTCAATTATGTAAAAAAAAACATAGAATTAAATTATTGAAAGGATTCAAGATAGCAGTTGACACTGTAGTGACTGCTGAGAGACATTAAGGTTTAGGTTGATGGTAGTGTACATTATGTACATGTACATACATAAATACTGTATATCTAAAACATTACCAAACACCTTACAAAACTTATAAATGTAAATGAGATAATGTTTACAATGTACATGTATCTTTTAAAGGTCAAAGTCAAGCCTCATGATGACAGAACTACATGTACATGTATCTAATCCATGCCATACGTATAGTTAAATGTACATGTATTGCTAAATAAGAACTGACAGGTGTGAACTGACACACTTGTAATTTAATTAAAGCAATTTATTACATGTACATTTAGAAAGACAACCAGATTAATGAACCACTTGTAGTTTTTTCTGCAGCTTTCCAACCTTCAGTCAAGTTCAGTTTTAAGTACATTACATGTACAAGTAAGAGATTTCACAGGACTGAGGCCACATTTTAGTGGTCATTTCAATGTACACATGCATGTACTGCAAAAGAATTCTTAAATTTTAATTTCAAATGGAGTGAAAATTAGCCTATAGAGCAATGGACAAATCTCAAACTGTAACAAAATAATTCTCTCCTACTGCTTCCACTTGGGGCTTTGAACATGAACTAACTTTCAATTCAGTTTATCTCCCTTTGTAAGCATACAGTTCATTGTACATGTACATATACATGTAATGTATAAGAATATTAAGTAATTATCTACATTTTGTATTTTTATGCACATTAATGTACATTGTACATGCATGACATCATTTAACTTTCAATAAATTTCATCAGACCCCCCCCTCCCCACAAAAAAAAAGAAAAACACACTTTAAGAGGAGTTCTATGTGTATACTAAGTAAATTGACAGAAAATCTGACAAACAAGAATGGTAATCAAGATATAAGCATATTCTAATCCTTTTTAGTTTAAAATTCTCGATACATACATGTACATGTACAAATGTACTGCAGGACAAAAAATGATGTTACAATCAACATGAAATTACTGTGTTATTTTTTTTCATTTACAAGTGGGTGACAAAATGTTGTCCACAAATTCACTAATTGACATTGAATATACAGTCCATGTACATTACTATTATACTTGTACAACACATAATATTGTACATGTATACTGTATAAATTATATAGGTGTCCTTTTAAGATTTCCCATGACCAGTCATGTCAGTGAATGGTACAAGAACTTAAACAGATACATGCATTAAGGAGCCAGTCACATATTTCACTAGTAAAAATTCTTTAGGTCTTCCAAATAATATTGTTGCTATCCTCAATCCCCTCACAACTCAGCACAAATGGTAGAGCTTACAGTATTTTACTGCCATACAAATCAAATATCATTTCATATGATATTAGACTGATTGGCCTTGCTCATTGTTTTCACTTCATTAAAAATAAATTCATTGCCCTACCTATAGAGTACACATGTACCCACACTTGGCTTTGGTTAGGTCCCGGATTTATTAATTGAAGATTCACAATGTACTCCATATATATGTACACTGTACTGTATTTATATGTACACTGTATTTTATAAATTGAGCTTATATTTTTTATCCCATAGGTGTTGTTATCTCTTCAACAAACCCATTCTTGTTATAATTGTACTTTAAATGGGAGCAGTTCATTATTCCAATTTTTTCATTGAATACAGTAAACTAGTACAATTCAGAATTGTTGTTCCGAGGTTACTAAAGAAATTTATTGAAAGGAACCATTTTCAATTTCTGTCAAAGAAATAATATTATTTAAGAATTAGGAAGTATGTAACATACACAGAATTTTTATATAGTTCAGGACAAGAGCCCAGTTCAGATGTACATTTGTACATCTACATATGCAAGTACAAATGTATAATAGTGAAAATGGTCCCAGTAAAAGCTACATAATCTTTTATTTAAAGTTAATCAACACACAAAAACTTTATAACAGTGCTTGTATTAGTTGTTAAAGAAATCTTGAGAAAGAAATGTTTCTCTGACTCTTAAGATGTCTTAAGGCTTATAATCTAATGTTTGATAACAAATCTGAATATGACTTCCATATCCAAGAGCAGATAGCCAATTAACTCATAAGGTTCCCATTCCCAAAAACATTGAAACATTATTCTAGTTCACAACTTTAAAATACAAAATTGTACATAAGGTGAAATTTAAAATTTAACAGTAATTAATGTGCATGTACATTGTATATTTGTATAATTTTACACTTACTGAATAGTGAACAGTGTATAGTCAGTGCATTAATATTACCATTATAGCCTTAAACATCAGATCATCTTTTTCACATTCATATACAAGATGATGAGTGTACACAAGTTGAATTAACAAATTAATACATGATTAATACCATTTTTCAATATATTTTCATTATAAAGGCAGTTTTTTTTGGGGGGGTGAGGGGTGTGTCTCTTTTTTTTTTTTGGGGGGGGGTGGTGTGTCACAAGCTTTACTTAATATTTCAGGATTAAGTTTGAGTAAGAGTAAATGATAATGCAGTATAGATCTGTATATTGCCCCTTTTTGTGATTATGGGTTAATTAAGTTGAAATAAATGTTGTCATGTAGTAAATTATTCAACTTTGAAGTATTATATATTGTTTCAATATAATTGGATATGTATTCTCATTGTGTTAAGCTCAATATAGGGAAAAATAATTGGAGACATTTACCTGTATACAAGAAAAAAAACATCACAACGTGAAATTCACTGACAAATCCATTCTTCAAAATATATTCTTGGTGTTTTGGATGGAAATTTTGTAAATCCGAACTCTGAAACACACAGAAATGTAGAATTAGTTAATTCAAATCCGAAGTTGTAACGGAAATTAAGTGATCATAAAGTAATCCACATCTGGTTAATAGAATCACTCCTTGATCGGCCTACTTTTCCATACTCCGTATTATAATCCGGGAAAATAAACCATCCTATTCGGAAGAGTAACACAAATCCTATCGACAATCAATCCTTAAACACGAAAAGTGCGATGTTAAACTATCACATGCGAAAAAAGAATCCCTTACGAAAATGTGTATTCCCGCTCAGTAAAACATCACTGCTTTCCACCAGCGATACACGACACACATAATTTTAGCCGCAGCCAGCTACAACGTAATTATGAATGAAGCAGAAATGGACCGTTCTTTCCATATAAAACAAGCAATACTTCGGAATATTTTACATCCAGCAATTAGAATGCATCATATATTTGTCACTAAGAACTGTTTCATAGTGCTATTTTGTCAAATTCTTACCTTACGCATGAAAAAATCCCTATTTGGTTTTAGTGCCGTAACCCAACACGTTGACCTCTGTGGAAGAATCTACTCTAATTAGCGTAGGGGTAGGCAGGTTTTAATAAAACACGTGATCCCAGAAATTCATTCATTACCTGGCGCATTAGATCCGCTGAATAAACAACCTATTTTCGCATGAATGAATATACACAGAGACGGTATTCAATGAATATTGATTCGCCCAATCGTCACAGTTATATGATATTAGGAATAATTTATCAATGAATTCGCGGAATTTTCATTTTAACAGACCTATGTAACTACCTTAAAGAAAAAACGGGCAAAAAGTATATCATATGGTGAAGATCTGTGCACTTCCAAACACGACCGCGAACAGAGAAGGTCTGAAAAAGAGACCATTTGTAGTTGGGATATTTGGTACTATTGTCTGAATTCTCAGTATTATGGTATAGTATGAAGGTCTGATTGACCGATAGGGTCCCGGAGACTGAGAACGGCCAACCTACCGGACCGCGGAAGTTTAAAACGAAATCATTTATAGCTGGGATATCTTGTTATATTATCTGAATTCTCAGTATTACTGTATAGTATAAAAATCCGGTTTTGAGGGTTGGAATACCCCAGCATTCTCTGAGTACGAAAGGTTGGCCCAGGCTACACCACAGTGAACCACCCTTTGTTGGAAAATTTTGATAGTTTTAGATAAATATGAGTAAACAATAGCATATCTTCATCTTCTTCATTGATACAGATGCGACATCCCAAGACATCTGTGAACCTATATGATCCTCTTTAAAAAAATTGGATTGATCCTCCCGAAAAAGTTTTAAAAATTTGAAATAGCTTTGTCGAGCGCCTAAGACTAATATGTAGGACGGTTCAGGGACAAAATGCAGAGACGGATATGTCAGACACTTTGAAAAGGAGGAGTACCAGCCGGTGTTCCTCAGAAAAAGGGCGGGTGCTATAGCGTATTATTTGCAATTTATTTTTGTCAATTTTACACATGAAAATTGCAACTTTTCCAATCAATAGCGGGTGTCAACCCCCTGCATCGCCTCTGGATCTGACACTGAAAAGATAAAATACCATCACTTTCCATCGATGATGGCCAATTACTTTAAAATACCAGTCTCTTAAATATATTCGTCCACTTTTCATGGGTTAATTTAAAATTCCTAAGCTGATCCAGACAGCTCGGAATAAAGGAACCCTGCATCGGCCCAACTCCGGATGCTGACATTCGCTATGCAACTGGAAGCCATGTTGTTTCGGAATGAGAATAGTATACATCACCAAAATAATGGAGTTGTGTTATTATTAAAAACATATATAGTGGTGGATCCAGAGATTTCAGGCTATAAATTTTCCAACAAGGGGAAGAGGGACATTACTAACAGAATCCCCGTAAGGCGCGGTCGTGCGAGATCCGTAAGGATAGTCAAGACCGTAAAAACACACATTCATCAAGAGGGTCTGCCACTGAGATCTGCGTTAAGAATTCTTTGGTGATTTTATTTGAAAAAAAAAGTGAATCCTGACTTCCTGTTATTTCTTACACCTGTGTATAATTGCAACACCTGCGTACGTGTCGGATACCCTGACCCATTAGATTGAAGGGAGTGACAACAAGGGGTTACATAATTATAATTCAAACCTTCAATTTATCACAAAACTAAAATATCCCACGATATTGTATCGAATCACAGGAAGTCGTTGCAATTTTAAACAAAAAAACTTTATTATAATGAAAATGGCTTGCCTGTCAAAAATGTCACGCAAGATAAAATTATTGGAATTTTATTTTGACCTAGAACATTATAATGATTTTGTTAAAAAGGATATGATCTGTACAAGCGCGGTGCATTGTCATTTAAAGTGAACTAGTCACCTTTTATTCTATAAATCTGAAATTTTAATCCGTTGCACGTGCAGTGAATACAATTTCTCGGCAAGGTATGATCATTGTGTATTGCCGCCACTCATGGCCACTGTTTGTTTACGGTAATGAAAGATTCGTCCCATTTCCAATTCCGTTTGCATTTTTGACATGTAACAAATGGAGTCACTCATACTTCTGGATCTTACATTCATCGGTGCATTGGAACTCAGTCGAAATTTTTTTAGTAATAAATGGTCACACAATAGGAGTAGCACCCCTCGCTGGACCATTTTAATCAAACACATGTTATTTTAAGAATAATGAATGAGTGAAAATTAGCCACGTTTAAAGGGTAAAAAGGAACTACATACAAACAAAATAGAAATAAAAGGTAAAAAAAATATATAAATATACAATTAAAGAAAATTAGAATATGGGCCCCTGTTATTTTAGACTACTACTGTTTTGCTCAGCTACACCTTCATTAATTTGGATATTTTATATCTAAATCAAACCGATCGCTTTCTCTGTCCATAGGGACTTGCTCTCATGTTCAAATATGCAGCTCGACTGTTTATATGCTGCATATGTGGTCATGATACTAGTAAGACAGATAACTTCTCGGATTTGCACAACCACTGCAACTAATTTCGCCAATGTTATTGTTCGTGTTAGTCTCTTTGGTCCGTGTTTCGTCGATCTTTGCATTATCAGTAATTTGCAACGCCTTTTACATGTTACGACTAGTCTGAGTTTAACTGCAACTGATACTATTGTGTTACTTGTACAGGATATGAGGGTATATAAAGGCTTAAAATAATGCGCAACGAGAATAAGGACATTCAGCTGTCGTGACTTAAAACACATGAAATTGCCAATGACCGTGAAACATACACAATTTCTTCTAGTTCTATATTCCGATTATTTCGTAACACATATAGCTACTTAAGCAAATACATATATGTCCTGATTGCATCTCTTGTCGTTTTTTTACCAAGCCTGGCGCCTTTAACGAATTATACTGAACAACAAAATCATTTGTGAAAAGAATAATATTTTCCCACGAGTCCTGTGTTCTGTGTTGCATTGACAGAAGGCTATTTATGTTGTCAAGTTTACCTAAATCCTAAAAAATTAAAATTTGAATTTCCTATTGTGAAAAATTGATGCGACAGGTTTTAAAAAAATTCTCAAGCATTGAATGGTCTGCTCCGGCATTGGACACCACCTGTTCGTATTGATTTTTCGTGTGACTTTTTGCCGTTTTACCTTAGTAAGAAATAACTATAATATCACTTAATAGGTAGCTGTCAAACTATTTCACCTTCGGCTGTATCCAATCATGACTTTTTCGTTGAATTGGTTCACGAGACAGGTGTTTGGTGTAGCAAAGGTCGGGGACAGTGGCGTGGGAATGGAACGTGGCAGATATATGGTGGAGTAGTTACTAAAGAAGCACGCGCGCACCTGCTCCCCACAGCAGACGATGATCGAATAGTTGATTTCTATTCGACAAAATGAGCATGAATGAAAGTACATGTTTACTATTATACCCATGGTAATGATCAAATCTCGTGTTACAATCGTATTTTGATTTTCCCACGGTATTCAGTGACTCCTAGTGCTTTAACCAGGCGTATTCTTCGTAAGAACAACGACAGGACTTTCACCCTTTTAAACACTGCCCCAGGATGGTTGTGTCATAATAGAATTAATGTTTTAAAGAAGTTTTGACGGCTTATTTCCTGACACGAGATACAAATGTAGTCGCCATACTCACGAACAGAAGAATGACACGCCTTTAGGCTCACCGATTGTAACGCAAAAAACAGGATTCAGATAAGGACAAAGGGACCACGAGAAAGGGACAAGACATAATTTAGTATAATCCATACAACTGCTACTTGGCACAATTTAGCTAGCCAAAGAGAGTGGGGCAACCAAAAGCCGAAAATCAGTACGACTGTATTGCCTTAATAATCACCACAGACATCTCAAAAACTACTGCTTGAAACGCATACAGTCGAATGAAAGTTAATGAATGGAGAGTAGTAAATCCGGGGTCCTGGAGTAAAGTTAATTCCGTGTATTTAACAGGGCCCTGAAAATGTTATTAGTAATCGATTTTACAAAGGTGATAGCTGACCTTCCTACATATATGACTATACATCAGTTCTATAGTAATAAAGCTTAAATGCAGTAAATGTGCCTTTTCCGAGTTTTATTGTACTAACTAGAAACCGTATATATGCAAAAGATTGTATGAAACAAAAAGTAAAGACATTCAACAAAATAGATTTATTCACGAATTTTCATTTTTCTCATAACATAGCACTTTGAAATCCATCGATCATCATAGAAATATAGTTGTTCATCGTATAACCCCAGAGCGTTCAATTTCAAATCAATGTCATTACTGGCGTCCTCTAAATTTTTGTCAAAAAATATATGGGCATACAGAAAATTTATCTACGATTGAAATAAAGTTAATGACAGTGTATTCCTTTCTGGGTGGCCGTATTTGATGACGTCATTTTCCATAACAAAGCTAGAAAGAGCAACCTAAAACTAAAGCTAAGTTATTATATAACATTATGCAGTGTTTATAATTTCTGTCAGTGTTTAACTGTGTTTAACTTACTTTGTCATTTATTACCCTCTTGAAATTACAGACATTAACACTATTCAAATCCATGAACTTTTAAGGGTCAGGTCTCGATTTCACAAAAAGTCGTAAGTTTTAAGTTGATCGTAAGTAATGACGTCATAAACTAAAATAGCATTCTGACGCCATGATTTACGATCAATTTCACACTTACGACTTTTTGTGAAACCGACACCTGGCTCTTTCCTGTCCTATAGAGCGATTACTGAACTATAGTACATTCTACTTATAAATCATGCTCAAACATACATTGTACATCATGCACAACTCTATCTTTAGGGCCTAAAAAAACAGACAAATCCAGTGAAAAAAAACACATCACATAAATGTAAGATCAGATCCATAAACCTTAAAGAATGCAAAAGGGGCGAGGGCACAATTTTGATAAAAAAAATACTTGAAAATTATTGAAAAAATGTTGAAAATGGCACTACACACAATTACCCCCCCCCCCGATCTGTCACAGACCATGCTGGTGTCCCTCTCCAAGTCAACATATGGTTAACCATGGTTAATAAGACAAAGATAGAAATACAATGTTTCTTAAACAAATGACCTAAGTCTTGTAAACATCTGATCAGTCTTCATAAATTACACTACAAAAGATAGTTTATACAACAGTTGTTACTAAGACAGAACAAAAGGAGAAATAAATCAATGTGTTCTTCCTTGTAAAGAGATGACACAGTTATAATATACCTACAAGACCTGGGTCATTCAATGTATGTATGTTCTTCCTTGTAAAGATATGACACAGTTCTATATACCTACAAGACCTGGGTCATTCAATGTATGTATGTTCTTCCTTGTAAAGATATGACACAGTTCTATATACCTACAAGACCAGGGTCATTCAATGTATGTATGTTCTTCCTTGTAAAAATATGACACAGTTCTATATACCTACAAGACCAGGGTCATTCAATGTATGTATGTTCTTCCTTGTAAAGATATGACACAGTTCTATATACCTACAAGATCTGGGTCATACAATGGATGTGTGTTCTTCCTTGTAAATATATGACACAGTTCTAATATACCTACAAGACCAGGGTCATTCAATGGATGTGTTTTCTTCCTTGTAAAGATATGACACAGTTCTATATACCTACAAGATCAGGGTCATACAATGGATGTGTTTTCTTCCTTGTAAAGATATGACACAGTTCTATATACCTACAAGATCAGGGTCATACAATGGATGTCTGTTCTTCCTTGTAAAGATATGACAGTTCTAATATACCTACAAGACCAGGGTCATACAATGGATGTGTTTTCTTCCTTGTAAAGATATGACACAGTTCTATATACCTACAAGATCAGGGTCATACAATGGATGTCTGTTCTTCCTTGTAAAGATATGACACAGTTATAATATACCTACAAGACCAGGGTCATTCAATGGATGCATGTTCTTCCTTGTAAAGATATGACACTGTTATAATATACCTACAAGACCAGGGTCATACAATGGATGTCTGTTCTTCCTTGTAAAGAGATGACACAGTTATAATATACCTACAAGACCAGGGTCATTAAATGGATGCATGTTCTTCCTTGTACAGATATGACACTGTTATAATGTACCTACAAGACCAGGTCATTAAATGGATGCATGTTCTTCCTTGTAAAGATATGACACAGTTCTAATATACCTACAAGACCAGGGTCATTAAATGGATGCATGTTCTTCCTTGTACAGATATGACAGTTCTATATACCTACAAAACCAGGGTCATTCAATGGATGTCTGTTCTTCCTTGTAAAGATATGACACAGTTCTAATATACCTACAAGACCAGGGTCATTAAATGGATGTGTGTTTAGAATTTTAATCTTTATGTAAAATGACCAGTTTTTAAGGCAGTTATTATCATAAGATTCAATAAAATTCACAGAAGGTTCTTACATGAATGAAGATCAAAGATCTATAAAATTCACAGAATAGCAGTTTCTTACATAAGTGAAAATCAAAGATCTGGTTATTTTTCACAATTTTTTTTTCCCCAAGTTGAGTGAAGCGAACAAGTGAAAAGATTAAGAATTCCTCTAATGAGTGAAATCTAGCCTGATCTTTAATCTCTGAAAAATCTCCTTGAAAACATGTATATGTATTTTGTTCTCTTCTCCTAGAGAGCGACAACATTTCTGGGAACAGTGTATGGTATATAGTGACGTCAAAATTTCTCTTACCGTTGTTTTGAATGTGTCTATGATGCTGCCACTTTTAAAACTTTTCATTGGTTAAGAGAACAAGTTAAGATGACCATGCATGACCTCATCTTACATAGGTCAAAGGTCAACTTGCAAAGGGCCATTTCCTGAAGAAAAAGAAAAAAGATCTTGCAGACTGAATTATTAAGATCCTTTTATTTTCAATTGCAAATTGGGATATATAATTAAGTAGTTTCTATGATAAAAATTTAGGGCAGCATTATAAACATAGATTGGCTGGGATTAACTTAAATATCTTCTGTGTTCATTTATCAAATATTTTCTATTGCATATGTAAGAATAACCTAATTTTGTAAGCCATTCAAAAGATATCCAAAACATATGTAAGCACTCAGATATTTCTTTCTGATTGTTTAATATTTTAATGAGAGATGTAAAATATTTTTTTTGGGGTGAAAACACCTCACATTACTGTCATTGTGTCTTGTTCATTTCCACGGGTCAAAGGGTCAGACCATTTTACCAGCAGCATACAACTTGATATCTCCCATACTGGACTTCTGAACAAGCTGTATGTTGACAACAAATAAAAAAAATCCTTGGACAAATAAGATATGACCTCAAGAACTATAATATGATAGCATGAATATCATAAGTTTTAAAATCAGAAATAATTGAAATATTGTCATTCTAGAACACATTGTGCAAAATATTCATAAAATTCTATTCTGCAACTTTAATTATCACAATTTAATCCCAGTAACATTTTTTGCAATTATTCCTAACCACAGGAACATACTGCTCCCTAAGCCACAATATACAATTTGTATGGAAAACTAAAGCATTCAATTCAACATATACTAAAGGAGAAGGGACATTATGATATATTTATGTCCATAAAATGTAATGGTTGTTTGTCTTAATCAGAAATTTTTTGCTGTAAATTAGTGTTATTTCATGCTAAGGCAACATTTTCAATGTAAAAAAAAAAATTGAGCCTTTATCTATTAATTTTATACTCATCTTTACTTGTAAAATGCTAATTTATTAATAAAGGGGCAAAAAATGCCAACCATTTAACTCAGGCATAATTTTTTTTCCAAATGAATTTTATGTCCATTTTTGATTGTTTCTAAATTATGTCAAGCAGAAACTGTAACCAAATAACTAGTTTACAACTCAATGCCCAATTGCCTAAAGGCAGAGACATTATATTTTAACATACTTCAAACCATTTTGGTCTTAAATCTCATAATACAACATGATAAAACACCATTAGTACAAAGCACATGAGAAATGTCTACAATCATAATATTTGAAAGACTTTTTTCAATTCAACAATTAACTGCCAGTCACTTTTCTGCATTTCATCTCTGAAATAGTCCTTCACAGCATCTATGGACGCTCTTGATATCTGTAAATAGAAATTAAATTAAGTGTTAAATTTGATATGGATAAACAAAATCCTCATTGTATGCTACATATTAAGTGTATAAATTGGAGAAAACCATGGCTACCATGTACTGTAAATTTTAGAATGATGCTAGTTTGGGTATATTTTAGTGGTCTGTTTGAACATGCCACTTTAAAACATGCCAAAATAAATTCCATGAAATATTTAAAAAAAATAATAAATTCCATGAAATATTTACTGTGAGCTTAAATATTTATTGCACCACTAAGCATCTGCTAAAATTAGAATCTGCTAAACTTTTGCCTCAAAATTGCAAAATCTTACACCTGTCCAAAATAACATAACATATTGTATAACTGTAAACTCAGAAATAATGGCAATGTTTTGGTCTTTGTCAGTGAGTGCCATAATGCTGAACACTGATTTAATTAATTGATTTCAATAGAGGTATTTCTCAATATCACAAAAGTAAAATTGCATTTTTCATTGAGAAACTGATCAGCATTGTTTTTTATCATTGTGAATATGACTGCTTCATTGATTGACTGTGATTTAACATCTGATGCATTTCAGGTCAGAACATTTGGCTAATTGAACAGACCCTGCTTTAACATCTGATGCATTTCAGGTCAGAACATTTGGCTAATTGAACAGACCCTGCTTTATCATCTGAAGCATTTCAGGTCAGAACATTTGGCTAATTGAACAGACCCTGCTTTCACGTCTGATGCATTTCTGGACAGAACATTTGGCTAATAGAACAGACCCTGCTTTCACGTCTGATGCATTTCAGGACAGAACATTTGGCTAATAGAACAGACCCTGCTTTAACATCTGATGCATTTCAGGTCAGAACATTTGGCTAATTGAACAGACCCTGCTTTATCATCTGAAGCATTTCAGGTCAGAACATTTGGCTAATTGAACAGACCCTGCTTTAACATCTGATGCATTTCAGGACAGAACATTTGGCTAATTGAACAGACCCTGCTTTAACATCTGATGCATTTCAGGACAGAACATTTGGCTAATTGAACAGACCCTGCTTTAACATCTGAAGCATTTCAGGTCAGAACATTTGGCTAATTGAACAGACCCTGCTTTCACGTCTGATGCATTTCAGGACAGAACATTTGGCTAATAGAACAGGCCCTGCTTTCACGTCTGATGCATTTCAGGTCAGAACATTTGGCTAATAGAACAGACCCTGCTTTAACATCTGATGCATTTCAGGTCAGAACATTTGGCTAATTGAACAGACCCTGCTTTATCATCTAAAGCATTTCAGGTCAGACCATTTGGCTAATTGAACAGACCCTGCTTTAACATCTGATGCATTTCAGGACAGAACATTTGGCTAATTGAACAGACCCTGCTTTAACATCTGATGCATTTCAGGACAGAACATTTGGCTAACTGAACAGACCCTGCTTTAACATCTGATGCATTTCAGGTCAGAACATTTGGCTAATTGAACAGACCCTGCTTTAACATCTGATGCATTTCAGGACAGAACATTTGGCTAATTGAACAGACCCTGCTTTGTTCTAGTATGACAAACCAAGCCAGTGGTCCTTTTCACAAAAAATCGCATTGTGACGTTATAACTTACAACTAATTTTACTCTTACAAATTTTTGTGAAAGGGCCACTGATTTCTAATGTGCTTGCTCACAGGAAAAAGAGCTCTCACATAGGCATATTGTAACCTATTCTGACTCGTAGACAACTAGTGGTTTGTCTGTCTTCTATATGCTGCAAGCTTAGAAGAGAAGCAGAGACTCTTTAGTCAGCTGCAGAATTGGACAGGGATCTTTCACATGATCTCCTGAACTCCTGGTGAGCATGCTATTATAATTAATGGTCACATTACTCTGAGTTCCATTATAAGTAAGATAAGGTGAAAATGTAGATCAATAATATTTTTCATATTAATGCAAATTGAACTATAACCAATAAATAGTTGATGTCCTAATTCAAGTGAACTTGTACAAGTTCATTTGAATATGGAATATACACTGACCTAATGTTAATGAGATTTCCACAGAAAGGTTAAACTCCCCCACATATTATATTACATAGCAGTGGGGGTTGTAATAATCAAAATGACATTAATCCCAACATGTATCAATATTGAATGATGTCAATAGAAGGCTATGAATGGAAATCTTCTAAGTTTGTTTAAACACACGCAGACAAACTTTGAGGCAACAGGCTAACATTAGAGTAATCAGAGTTTAAGTACATCCCTGTCTAAGAAACAGGCAAAATAAGTGTAAGGTGTGGCATATGAAAATTTTTTTTTTGAGATTTAATGCATGATCTAAGTATTTATATTTCATAATCTACAAAAAACAACCATCAAAGTGTTCTTAAGATATTGATCCATCAAGTTTAGTTGAAGTGTACTATGAAAAAAAGGTTGGAAAATGTTCCTGCACTTTTTCCGTATATAAGCAGTAAAAAAATATTCAAGTCACAGATGCTTCAGGATAAATTAAAATAGCTAATTTCAGTTGTTTTACTAGTGTATTGAATATGTTCGAGGCAAAAAAGACCAAAATTTAGAAAAATAATGTGCCACTCACTGCCTGATTCTTACACATAATAGTTCTTAATACTCCAACAAACATGATATGAATACACAAACAACTGAAGGATATCCCCAACGTGTATATCTGACATACCCTAAAGCTTTACTGATGGTTTTTGATTTTTACAAGGTCAAACCAAGGACAAACAACTATCAATACATAAAAATCATATATTAATGGGCTAGGGGATAATGTTTTGAACTTGTCACAGTTTTATAAGATATGTTTTCCCAGGGCTATATTTGTGTAGGCGTTCTCTGATGTTTATATTTTATTTTTCACAAAGTATAAATATGCTCCATTTCCATATCTGTTTTAAAGTGACTTAAGCTTGAACTGAGTGTCTTTATCTAGTGTTGCAGTCAATTTTTGCAAGCTATGTAAAATGAAATTGATCAAAATAATTAGACACAGAGGAGCTCCATGGTGGAGGCACTGTGAGCATAAAACCTTATTTTGACTAAATGCAATCCTTTATACTGAGTTATTTAATAATCATAATCTACACATAGACTTTTCACTAATTGTGAACAGAAAGTCAGTACAATGTAAACTAGAACTCACAGTCATTAATGGGACTAATACTTGAAGTTTGTGTGATGCCGAAGTCCATAGCAATATTTTTCATTATGTTTTCTAAACTCCTAAACTGAAATATCTAACAACATACATTTCCAAATAGTGATAATATACCTTACAAAGTTTCATGTATATATATAGTTTCAAGTAACAGGGGGGAAAAGTTTCAGACAATGATTTATTGTACAGCAAGTTCATAGCCTTATCGTTCACAAACTTCTTAAAACTGAAATTCCAGACTGTGAAGATTTCAATTGAAACTTAACATTTTGTCAGGAATTTAATTCATGGTTTGTCCAATCCACAAAAAATGGTACCCAACAAACACGTCACCGTAGTAAAATGTCAGATAACACCATTGAAAAGCAATATAAAAAAAAATTTGTGAACCAATAGAAAACGTCAAAAATTTAGCCACAATTCTGGAATACTCAGTTGTAACATTGGGTGGGTACCACAATATACTAATGTCCAATAAACCCCACGATGCTACACTTTACCTATGTTACGGTTCATAGGAGAAAGTACACGTATAAACATGTGCCCACATACTATCATTATACATATTATACTTAGAAACATCACACCCTTCTTGTCAAACAAACAACTCCTAACAATATAATAGAAATAACATAAAGGTCCTAGAGTACAAGTTCTAAAAAAGAACAGATAGCATTGTAGTAAGTTCAGGTCCTATGAAATTACAGAACTTCAGATTCCTCATAATGTACTTGTAAGTCTAGGGAAACAAGGTTTGAACAGATATTCCAAAAAACAAGTAAGTTCAACAGTCATCATTTCTACTATTGTTGTCCAAACATAAATACCTGATGGTATGCACATCTCCATGTGGTTATATAACATCCCATAACAATCCTGCAAAATGCTAAGAAAAGAGTTTGGACAGACAGACGGACCAATATACCTCTCCCCTAAACATTGTTTGCAGGGGGGTATAATGTCCTGAAGAAACTGATAAAAGACAAATACCTTTAAATGGCTTCCCAGTAATGATTGTCTGAATATTTGAAAATTTCCACCAACAGTTCTCAAATTTTTGTAATATGTTACCCAGAAGTAAATTCTGCAGAATCTTGTATAATAACAAAACAATTCAGGTGAAGAATTACTTTGCTTTTTTCCCATGAATCAGTAGGGGTACCGGTCAGGTTGGGTTTAAGAATGCAAGCACACAAGCCCCAAGTAAAACACAGGGTATGAGTTACCTCCCTTTGTTATTTAAGAAATGCAGTAACACTGTTTCAACAGTTAGAAATGAAATAAGGCAAAGCTAAAAGCTTTAATTATACATCCTGTAGTATGTGTCCTTTTTTTATTTTTTTAATTTGTTTTAGTGTCCTACATCTACTGATGCAATAAACCAGTATAATTTCTAATACTGTACCCACATAACATAACTTAATTACAATGGAAGTGGAATTACATTGTAATAACAATATGACTGTGTAGTGTCTCTGAGTGCAAGTTATAGTTATCCTCAGGACAAGTACTATAGGAGAAATGGAGTCTAAAATCCTCCAATCGTGACAACTTCTAACTCAGAAGTACTGATCATAGACTTGAATCATTATTGTGACGAACTACTACTAGACAAAAGGTTGGCTTGAAACTGGAGCAGAAATGATGTCATAGATAGTAGTTACCACATCCTTAATCCAGGTTTAGTTTAGTCTTTAGAATTTCAGTTTGAAGAAAAGCTAAAGGAACCATAAGATAAAATTACTGTATTGTAATCTGATTAAAGGTTATGTAGTTAGGTGTAAGACTTTTATGTGCATTATCACTTATTTGTGAAGAAATTGAAATTGTGGTTTTGCCTTTCAATGGTGATGAATTTTTATATCTTTATGATATTCTTTTCAACTCCTTTTTCCAACTAATATTATTTCATCGAAAGAAACCACAATATATTTTTTACCTTGACAATTTATTGAGTATAAGACTTGATGAAGCACATGTATGTACTTTCAAACATGTAGTACATAAGTATACCAGAAACTTTTGTCTAAAAATAATTTGGTCCAAAGTTATATTTCAGATACATTACCACTGAATGACCAAATCTGCTGTGAGAAAAATTGGGAGGATTTTATAAATTTTCTGGGGTTTAGAATGATATAACACCAATGGATACAAATTGGAAGAAAAACTGCAGGAAGACTGATCATCTGTAGAATTTTTCAAGTTTTGGAGTCATTGGCATTGAACATGCTCAACTAATTCAATACATCTTGACACTTTACTGCAAGAACTAAATTCCCTAAATAAAAATTTGTTGGTAAATATCTTTCAAGAAGGAGTCCCAAAAATCTTCAGTTGATTTGAAAACTAGATCTTAATTTTATTTGCAGAAATATAAGACTATCATTGAGCTGAATAATTCTCCAAAACATATTTACTGGTTATAAAAGAGGCATTGAATGATATTAAAAGGAATTTACATATGGACTATATTTTTGTGTAGTGCTTAGAATAGTAGGTTAGTTCCTGTGACAAACTGGTCACTTAAGGTACTTTGATCCTGAAGGATCAAAAACCCAAAAAGAACAAATATAACCTGACAACCAAATTCAGTTGATACTTAAACATGGCTTGTAACAGTCTTGAGGCAGTATGACAACTAATGCATAACACATACTAACATCACAAAGACAAGTATGATTTTTGTAACAATGGGAGACAATTTTCTAATCTAAATTCTAAATAAATTTAAAAGAAGATTGTCTCCAATTGAAAACTTCTGCATACACAGAGCTATTGATTTTATAACAAAATACCCTTAATACCTTTAACAAACAAATGTGAGACGAAAATATTGGTGCTCGGACATAAATTATTGTATCTGGCTATGCCTATCGTACTTCTTCACCCTATAAACATGTGGGACTGTAATGCACAAACATTATCAAGTGGCTAGATGCTTCACTGCTCAAAAAAGTCAAATCTACTACTCTCTGTATGTTTACATTAAAAATACTTTAAAACTGTATTAAACTGACAAGTATCTGGAATAATTTTTTCAATATCTCTGGTTACATCAAGTGCAGGTTTATCCAGTTGATATATATCCGATAGAGGATTTAATATAAGTAGGTGGGTGCAACTACATAAGGTAAATCATCCTCACAATTCATAAATCATATTCTGAATTCTAATGAAAGATTATTGAATGTCAAGTAGTTAGATATATGGTTTCCTGAGTACACACAGTTAGTATTCTTCATTAATTTATGGTGCACTTCACTATTGATATTAATACCCACGTACAGATCTGTGCTGGCCTAGGTTAAATCACAACACATTTCACAAATAATGTCTTAATACGGGTACCTGGATGTGACGTTTCCCCGATGAAATATTGTACATTTAACAAATGATCCCTTTATTTCATTTTTCAGTGTTGGCGCACATCACAGCTGTCTCTTTATTTAAATTAAGGACACTATTAATTTTATGATCAATGTAAATTTGAAAAATGTCACATCCTACAAGATTTTTCCTGAAGGACAGGCAATACAAGTTAGTTTTTAACAATTTATGCGATAAAACCATTTTTTTTTCAGTTATAACAAAATTTTTAATGTAAATGTAAAAGTATTAATTTGTCAGTGACGTCCTATATATGTAGAATGTAAGACCAGAACTATGAATGGCTAAAAATATTCTTACGAGTGTGAAGAAATTTGTCGACATTGAGGTAGACAATTGTGCAAGTGCTGTGGTACTGTTTTGTCTAAAATACAACAGTGAGCTCTGTTCATCATAGGCATAGCCTAAAATCATATCCAAGTGAATTTTTATTTTTTTCAGAGTTTAACTCATTAAAATCAATGGACCAAATATCATTCAATATGAGAACAGAGCTCATTTACAGAAACACATAAAGCAACAGGTTGTTCCTAACAATAAAGGTTTATAATAGTACATTATTATTGCTCTCTATAAATATTTTTATAGAAGTTAAATAGATATATTTCCTGATGAGATTGCATGTTTCTCTTGCACTAACAAAGGATGGGTAGGTTATTAACAATATGTGACTTAGTTCTATTGTACTATACTACAAACAAATTGTACTTTTCAGAAGCGTACATGTGACTGTGTGGTACCTAGAAAAACAAATTCTATACATGTACATGTCTCACAGAGAAATGTGTGACATCTTACTCCTTTCCTTCACCATAAAAGTATCGTTCTTATATCATGTTTATATTTAAGTAATATGTGTGCTCATTCTAAACAAATCTGACACTTAACAATTATCCAACAGGGTAAAAAAATTGTACTTCCAATACAAGTTGTTATTTTATTGGAATTATTACAAGTACTCAGGTTCATAACAGCTTGATCTATGTGTAGGCTAGTCACCTTAGTACAAATCTATCATAGAATTTAAGTGTCAGTATATGTAAGAATCAGGCTTAGGGTGAAACCTGGTATGAAAAAAAAACACAATTAAGAATGTTTAATTTGACTATTTTCACCATCAGAATCAAGGAAAACAGACAAAATTTTCCATATCAAGCTGGACCATGTAGTTACAATTTCATTGAAATGCACTGAAAATGAACAGGGCAGATAACTCAGTCAAAGCCCTCATTTTTCTAAGATTCTATTGAAAAATTTCTAAGCAAATCCAATGATGCAGAGATCAATTAAAGGTCTTTTGAAATAGAGAAAGTATCTTTGAGTGATATTTTATCATCAGATCAGTGGTGTTTTGACATGCATTTTTCTGATTTTTCCCATTTTGCATGATTCTTCCGAACACTTTCACTTAATCTACATAATTCTCTGTATCCATTCTGTTTTACAATGAATTTCTAAAGCTGTGATGGAAGGGCTTGCTTATAGTACTACATGCAGTGTTTTTTAAGATCAACAGCTTCCACTCCTTAAAATTTGATCACAGCATCTAAATATAGTCCACTTCAAACAGAGGACCAATAGGTTTCATGTTCATGGTTTCTGTTTTACTTTAACATTACAGTATGTAAAATATAAAAAAAATATGAGCCAGATTTTCAACCTCTACTCCTAACAGTTAAAATCAACGGTCTGCTGAAATATTGAAATAAAACATTTCAAATTTTCATCAGGCCAAATACACCTTTTTTACTAGGCAAATGACAAGTACCATAGTTGTTTAAGATGCAGGCTGTTAATTGTATAATAAAATGAAACATTGTCTGAAGTTAGGACAGTCTGGAACACAAGTGTGGAGA
Organism: Perna viridis; assembly: GCA_037379345.1. Lineage (NCBI taxonomy): Eukaryota > Metazoa > Mollusca > Bivalvia > Mytilida > Mytilidae > Perna > Perna viridis. The sequence continues at coordinate 6,758,311 of CM074520.1, forward strand.
GATTATTGTTTCTAAATATAGTGTTGTAATAGAGGTCAGTTACAGGGTCAATGAAAAATTCTCTCCCATAGCTTCCTGAAGAATAGGTACATGTTGTTACTTTTATTGCGTATTCTGTCGATCACAAAATTCTGAGAATTAAAGTAAGAATTCGATCCATGGAAAGCTAATAATGCCTTTAATTTCCATGAAACATCACTAGACAGGAAAACTCATATATTGAACTTGTAAAGAAGACACCAATAATAATAACATATATACTGACAATTTGATCATCATTTCCTCATTTTAACCTGTATTTAAGTTATGCCTATGGACATGCATTGTCATCAATTTTCTTCAAACAATTAATTAACTACTCCTTTGATTAAGTCTAACATTCAATATTGTCAAATTAAGAAATAATTGTGTTTATAATGAGCTTTATAGTTCTCAATCACCTGTCAATGTTGTAATTATAAGTGGTGTAACTACATGTTTTTATTAATATTCTGATTAGTATATATCTTAACAAATTTATTTGGCCTACAAATATTGACAGTTTTCATTAATCATTTTTTCCTCCATTTTTTTAGCCAACTAGATCTAAGTCATTCCCTCTTGTTCTTAAACATATCAAGATTTTTTAAAAATCCATGACCAATTCGTTTAAGTGTTCTAATGACAATTGCAATGTAAAACACAAAGTTTTGTTGAACTTCTTGCGCTTAAAATCTGATTTTAAGAAAGGGAGTTTTGTTTGCATACTTTTTAAAAAAGATAATTGGAGTTCATCATTGAATGAATCAATATAAGGAAGTATCTGGCCAAAGAACACAATTATATTTCAATACAATTTCAGTGTTCAGTCAATGAAATGAGCTATCAGTCAACATTTTATAGAAATTTGAAAAATTAAATATAAATATCCAAAGGGAGCTTACATCAATAGAAAGAAACAGTTCACCAAAATTCCACAAAAATTGGTGGCAGCATATTAGAATTATTGCGTGAACAACAGATGGACACAGGTATACCATAATATGTCCCATCTTAAAAGACAGGCATATAAAAACTCTTTTTCACTAATTATATAATCCAAAGATCACATTTTTCATGATTCCATACATTTTCCCAAGTTTTCATATCAAATGTTCTCATATTTTCTCCACAGTTTCAAAGAATTAGATAAAAACAAGGAAGTTCCAGATTTACTTTTTAGCATATTAAAATAGCTTACAATTTTCTGGTCCCTTAGATAAAAGTGAGCTCTATAGAGCAAGCATCAAATACCTACCTTACTGTACAACAGATCTGTGTGATCAAAATGTCTGCCAAACATTTTTGGTGAGTCTCCGGAGATAGGTTCTATCTTGACACAGACTTCCTGACCTTTGCGGGCTGTGTCCACAGGCTTGTTGTTCAGCTCCAAACTGGCTACATGTCCAATGTCCAAAAACTGAAAGTATTCAATAATACAAAAATCAAAGTTGTTGTTGCCCAAGAAATAATGATTTCCATTGTAAATTAGGGATCAACATGAGTGAGGTACTTGTTTTTTTCCCCCAGGATAAATTGTCATTCTCTGGAATTTTGTTTTCAAATTATGACAGTGATACAAATTATTTTTACAAGTTTTATGGGTGAAAGAGGGACTGTGTGACAATATTTCTGTGGGACAATTGAAGCCATTGTCAAAGGAAAGTTACCTAAGTAAGCCTGACGGAAATTTAGTGGAATTTTGTTTATTTCTTTGGAAGGGGGAATAATATATGAACAGTACACTTTTCTAGCAAACTGATCAGACAGTTTCACAAACTGAAAAGGGATGTTTTTCTACAAACTAACAATTCTTTTGGTGTAACTCAAGATTTTTATTCTACCCCATACCAGATGTAATTGAGATTTTTCCCTCAAAAGCTGGGTTGCATTCACATAAGCCTGTATTAAAACATGAAACGACACCGTTTGTCATTTGAACATGCAGTATAGCAGAACAATAGCTAACTCAGTTGAATGTTAAACCAGACATAAGTAAATGATATACAGTGGATGTGGTATTTCTCAATAATGATGTCACTGTGTTAATAAGTGCAGAGATAATTAGTTGAGGTGATTTCATACCAAGGTGAACCACTTAACTTGTTGATGTCACTGAGGGAGGGTAGAAAACAATGCTTGGTAAAACAATTATGGGGTTAGACTTCTTGTATCCACCCTAACCAAGTACACATTGTGATCGACCACAAATATGCTGTGTAAACCATGGGAAGGAAATGTAGACTTACGATAATATCATAACAATAACAGAAGCTGTAATGACGTGATATTCTAGTTTTAAGAGGGGTGAAGTTTCAGTTGGAAATTCCAAATGCATCATGTTTTGTGGAACTATAAGAATTTAGAAAATTTTCTGAAAAACGGGGGTTCTTGGAGATATTGGAAAAACCTACCGACTATAACCAAGTCAAATCGTCTGTCCATATGCTACACAAGTCATAAACTAGGATGTCATCAAAGCTTTTCCTACACTGCATGCTTCAGCTCACTAAACAAGGATGAAATTTTTTTGTGAAGGACTACAACATGTCTATGATGAAGTCAGTCATCATGTTTTATACTATACATTCAGTACGTACAATTTTTGATCAAGCACTAAATAATGAAAGTACAGAGTAACTGTACCTAACTAAATTACATGAACATTGACCTTAGGTATGAACCATGACATTCAAATAAATAGAAGATAGCATCGTTTACATCATGTAATCACAACAGACAACTGGTTCTTTTAATTCTAAACACCCAACCCATTACAGTTCTGTGACATTAACATCATTTGTCAGAGGGACAAAGTGGCTTTTATCTCCCCTATCAAGAACATGCAATATAGAAGTTATCTCTTTTATCTGCTACATATTGGAAATAATGTAGTCTATTATCTGGCACACCAGCAATGGATACTCACTTGAAGAAGGCAGCCAAAAAATCAGTAGCAATATCAATTCTGTGCACGAACACACGTTCTTCAAGAAAACATTAAGAGTACTCTTAACACCATGATAGTAAATTAGTTACATTGCCCCCTTACAACAATTGATGGATTTTGTCCTCAGAAATGAAGCTATATCACCCAAAGCCTGATGTATGACTATTGGCATGCATTATTATCAGCAGCATCAACTAAGAGATGGATGTTTTATACAGTGGATACTGAAGGGTACCTTGTGTATCCGAGGTTACTGATAGTACAGGGACAAGGTGAGTGCTGACCCAAGAACTTAGTGAAAACAACTGATAAGTACATGTGCACTAAACAGAACCAAGAATTAAGTACATATGTAATAACAGACACAATAACTGAATACAAGTTATGGAACCAACCCAAGAACTAAGTATATCTGCATAAAAAAGCTTAGTTCATGAATTTCAAACGGGACGCAAAATTGAAGTACATGTGACCCAATGGACCAAAGTAGAAGAGCTACTAATCAGAAATAATCAGACTGAAGCCCTAATTAGGTAACCTCATTATATTTTAACATAAAAACAAAGGTCTACCACAAGTTAAGAATTTATTTAGATGCAGATTTCTATCCTTTAATTTTTTTTCATAAGCCTGTGTAGGACAACTGATTGTCTTATATCTGTTGCTTCAGGTCATATATTATGTACCTCATACACCATATTGTGTACCCCTTACATCATACTGTGTACCCTGTACATTATTATACTATGTACCATGTAAACCATACTATGTACCCAATACATCATACTATGTAACAAGTACACCATACTATGTACCCAGCACACCATACTATGTACCAAGTACACCATACGATGTACCCAGTACACCATACTATGTACCCAGTACACCATACATAATACCCCGTACCCCATAATATGTACCCAGTACACCATACTTAGTACCTAGTACACCATTCTATGTACCAAATTCACTATACTTTGTACCCAGTACACCATACTGTGTACCCATGTACCATACTAAGTACCCAGTACACCATTTTATGTCCCAAATACACCATACTATGTACCCTGTACACCATAATTAGTACCCAGTACACCATACTACCAGTATGTACCCAGTACACCATTCTATGTACCGAATACACCATACTATGTACTCTGTACACCATAGTTAGTACCCAGTACACCATACTTAGTACCATGTACATCATACTTAGTACCCAGAAAACCATACTATGTACCCAGTAAACCATAATATGTATATATTACACCACAAACACCAGAAAGACAATCTTGCAAACAGCTTATATTGATTGTATCACACACTCAATGGAGCCTAATGCATGGCACCAAAATGAGCTGTAAATGTGCAGCTAATATAACAGAAAATAACCTTCAGTGACCAATTATGCTTAAAATATCTATCTTTAATTAATCAACACTTTAAAATGAGTTCATGCATTTTGTACTCTTATAATGAAGGTCTTTCTTGATCATATTAATTAGTGTGAGAAACATGGCCTATCTAAGATCATGGAAGTGACGATGACAAAATTTTACGTAGATCCTAATTACATCACCACGTAACATCCTGTTCTATAGACCTACTGTCCCACAGTATAATTGGTCGGAAAATGTCACTTAATAAACTAAATTATAATACCACTTACATATTGTGCCTTTACAGAGGCCCAAGAAAGGGGATTTTTGTCAAAAGGTCACCTATAAAATATGAAAGAATTAGCATTTTTGTGGTTCCATTTCATCCTTTTCTAGCTACTTTCTTCTAAAAAGACTACTACAATGCCAACTGGTCTAAAAATACCACTGTAATACTGACTACTATTAAAGGAGCACTAAGTTACAAACTGCTCTAAAAGGAGTACTGTTATATGGAGTGTTCTTGAAAGAGTACTATAATACAGTAATACAGACTGTTACCCATAAAATAATATAAATAAACAGCTGTGCTAAGAGTGCAAAATATGCCCATCCGTAAGAATAGCTGATGGTATAAATTTTAGAAAACAATAACCTGATTTCTGATTACCAAAACAAAAAATTAGTCTGTATATATAGTGAGCATAGTTTTTTCTTCAGTTATTCAAAAAGTATAAATGATCTTACAACTGTTTGACATGATGAAAGTATACAATAGCATTTAAAAGGGATTCTTTGTTTTTGAACTAGATAAAACTATAATAAACTACAGAATTGAAAACTGGACAAATAATTCATTATGTAATAATATTATTATGAGGTAAGACCTACAGTTAATAGTACAATTCCTTCTACTTCTACTGTAAGGAAGTCCATATTGCCTTGTGGTCAGAATAATAAGTTTCTAGGGTACCACTCTGATAATTGTCAGTATTCATAAAAATCAAATCTATTGTAGAATTGAAGTCGTTTGTTCGTCCCAATATAATACAGCTTTTCAAAACTGTAAGTAAGCAGCAATCTTATGTTGTGGTAATTACATCAGATTTGACAACAATATAGATTTTTAAGTGAATAAAGTTCCGTAACTCTGGAAAGATAAATAAATAATTTTTCAAAATCGAAAGCAAGCGTTCTTCCGCGAATATTAATATTGTGCTAAAATTTCATTTGAATCCGTAAAAGTGAATTTGAATTATCGCGCAACATGTGGATGGACAGACGGACCAATGGACGAACGGACAATGGTATACCATTATACAACCATAATCTAGCATGTCTATAAAACTGTATGCAAAATTTCAAGAATAGTATCAATACAGCTGATTGATTGATTGATTGTTGTTGTTTATTGCCGTTTCGGCGACCAGGGCCATATCACGGCAAGAACATTTAATGCAAGGAAAATATTAAAATTAAGATCAAAGTCTCTTCATCAAATAATGAAATTAAAACAAGCAGCTATTTACATATAAAAAGGTACATAAAAGGTGAACCTAAGACATAAAATAGATATAGAAACATAAATTCGATAAAACATTTAAAATATTGAAAAACTAAGGAAGGTATCCAATTCAGACTTTATTAAATAAACCGATGTCCCGCAAGAAATCGATGATGTTTTCAGATGAAATGGTCTTGAACAAATCAAACATATTGGCGCAGTCAAAATAATTTTGCCTGGTGTTGGCAAAATCCACACAATCTAGAAGAACATGTTTGATAGAGAAAGGGCAATGACATGGGATACACTCAGGTGGAGGATCACCAACAAGCAAATGGCCATGTGTAAATCTAGAATGTCCAATGCGGCATCTAGTCATGACCACTTGCTCTTTGCGATTGCCCGACCCGGATTGATGAAAGCCTAGATCGGGTTTTATGGAATTGAGTTTGTTGTGTTCAAGACCGTCCCAACGGTCTTGCCACATCTTTAAAATATATTTCCTTATTAAAGGTTTAAAATCAGTGTATAAAGTGAATAAAGTTCGTAACTGGTACGACAAATAAAAAATTCTTCAAAATCGAAAGGGAGCTTTCTTCCGTTAATATTAATATTGTGCTAAAATTTCATTTGAATCCGTAAAATCGAATTTGAGTTATCCCACGACATGAGGACGGATGGACAACGGTATACCATAATACGTCCCGTCTATATAGACGGGCGTATAAAAAAGAGCACTACATTACTGTCTTCTCTAAAAAGAAAACTGTAACACTGACTATTGTTAAAAGAGCTCTTTAATGCTGACTTTTCCAAATAGAGCACTACAATATTAACTGTTCTAAAAAGACAACTTTAATACTGACTGTTCTAAAAAAAGTGCACTATATTGATGACTGTTCTAAATGAGCACTAGGATACTGACTGTTCTAACAGGATTGCTGAGATTAGCCACACGTCCCCTGCTGTCATAAAAAAAGATGAAGTGGAAAAGTTCCATTTCTCCTGTAATGTTCATTAAATCAAAATAGTGACAATATATGATCAACTACACATGGTGAATTACAATCTTACAAAATCTGAACACTATCTGTTGAACAGTTTCTACGTAGTTGCATGCACAAAGTGTTCCTATAATGTAGAATGTACAAATTGAATTAAAAAGTCCCATGTCTCCTGTAAAATGGGTTGAATCACATGGCAGCACAATATGATCAACTACATATGGTGACTAACAATTCCACAAACTTTGAACAAATTGTGAGGAGTTGCACCTACAGTTGTAACATGTAAAGTCAATTAAGTCCTTGTCTCCTGTAATATTTGTCAAATCAAAATGGAAATACTTGAACTTTGATTATTTAACAATCATACAAAATTTAATAAAATTCCATTCAGCAGTTTCAGAGGAGTTGTGTTCACAAAATCTTCCTATTGTGTCAATGTACAAAAACAATTAACTTCCATAAAATTTTTCAAAACAAAATGGCAGCGTGATTTGATCAACTGCATATTGTATCAGTAAATCCTAAAAAAAAATTGAACAAAATCCATCCCAAGGTTTCACAAAATCTTCCTATTGTGCCATTGCACAAAAAAAATTCAAAATCCCATTACTATCAAAACAAAACTGCAGTGTGATATGATCAAATAAATATTGTATCTTTTATTGTATCATACAGTCACAAAAAAATGAACAATTTTATAGGAGTTGCATTCACAAGATAACAGATGCACAGAAGGATGGACGGACAGAGACTATTACCATGTCTCTCCATGGCAGCAGTGGACAATAAGAACACTGAATTATTGACTGTTCTAATAAGAGCACTATAATACTGACTGTTCTTAAAAGTGCACTATATTATTGACTGTTCTAAAAAGTGCACTATATTACTGACTGTTCTAAAATGAGCACTAAGATACTGAACCAACTTTTATATAAAGAGCACTATTTTTTTTACTTTTATAAAAAGAGCATCATAATACTGACTGTTTGATGAGAAAAAAACTGTAATATATATTGGTATTGATTAAAGCAGTATAATCATATGGTATAATTGTTGATCAAGTAACTTTCCTGATTATATCAAGTTGAACAGTTGGCCCAAAACAAAGAATATTTTAAAGTAGAAGAAAGCCAGCCATTACTGCAATGGTTTATGTAAAGTTAACTTCCACTAACTTCGGACAACAATGCATTGGACTTTATCTACCAAAGAGCTAGTGACCTAGCATGCATTTTCAGACCTTTTGAGGATCAGAAATGGAATAATTAAATAATTTGCATGCTTGAAAGAAGCATGAGCCAATTCAATTTAAACACTTAGTAATTTTTCAGAACAATTTTAAAATCTTTGATACCTTGCCATGCCAACTTGTTTAAATTGTGCCTATCACTACCTAAAACCTGTGCCAAAACTCTATTAACTTAGAATTAGCAGGAAGTTACTGTTTACGTATAGACGTGTGTCTGTTTGTTATTTTTGTATGTGATCATACTACTGCTGCAAATATTATCTCCTGTTATCGAAAATTACCAGAGGGCAAAAACATATCCAGAATTCGGTCAGACAGTGGACTGGCTTTCATTGTCTACAGTTTTTCATTATCTGTAGTTTTATATTAATAAATTAAAAAAAAAAGATCTACTGGCAAAACTTCTTAGAAATATTCAATTTAGATTGATATTACAATTCTCTATATCTTAGGCCTATAAATTTTTAACAAATTTTAGCTTGCTCTAAACAGAAAACACTAGTGTCAAATTTTATATTTTCAAACATGATCAGAGTCACCTTGAACCAATAACTTATGAAACACACCATTTCCAATAAATTTCCCCCTTTTTAAAACGTAAATTGACAAATCACCCCTTCTAAACTTCATAAATGGTACGCTCCATCCTGCAAAGCTTGGCACAAAACAGAGTGTATTGACGTCAATACTTTGAAGTACAATCTGTGATATACCAAGTATTTTAGGCAGGGCAGATCAGGTTCATACTGGTACAAAGAAATTCTCATTCATAAAACAACTTCCATTACATAAACTATCAAGCAAACATACTTTGAAAAAAAAAACAACCACAAATTCATTTATGAGGTCAATGTATTTTTTTCAGGTTATCAAGATACAGAATATAAGAACTCATTTTTCACAAATAAATAGACATTTTTACTGTTGTTATTTTTTTAGGCCAATGCAATCATCATGTTAGCTTACAAAAACTGACCTCTTTTTGGTAGAATTGGTATCACCTTTTTGAACTCAATAAAATTTTGTTTGCACTGACTGCAAAACAATAAACTGTATTACAATCTACAACAATGTCAATGTTTTTTATTTAATTAATAGACAATTTCAGTTTTGACTTAACAAAATTCCACATGACCTGAAGGACTTAAAAGAGAAAAGGATAAAACAAAATTTCCATATAACCATCTACAATGCACCTTGACATTTCTAATACTGCCTACTTTCTTCACTGCAAAGTAAACTTGATTGTAATGTGTACAGCAGCCTCTACCATTCTAAAGTAGAAGTTTATTACAATCCTTGCCATTCTTTAGAAGCCAGCAGCCATAACAGATCCATTCATAATCAAAGTGTGTTGATTTCTTGATTTCATCATTAACAAGCCAGTAATTTACAAAAAAAGATTTTTTTATCTCTTTCTCAAGAGAGCATGCCAATCCCATCTTGGCTGTTTTCCTCATCAATAAACAGAATTAATTACCCATAATGCCTCACTATCACTGCACTGAAGGTCAACCATAATCTGAGGCAAATGAGCAGTAGACAGTTTCGGCAGAATGAAGATTTAATGTAGATTAAAAGATCAAAGAACTTCCGCTAGTTATTTAGAAATGGATTTCACACCTGTGACAAATTATCTTGTCTGCTAGAAACCAAAATGGCTACCACCTGTGGTGGAATCTTCCTCAGTAGTCTACTGCCAAAGTTGTATTTTTATTTAGGTACAAGCACTCCTTAAAACACTCAAATTATACCAAGAACATTCATTGATAATATAGGCTGATGGCCAAAATTATGGTGTTTTAAAATTAAGAATTTTTTCAAATTCTAAATGAAGTTAGTGTGTCTGGTGGAAGCTGACAGAAGCCAAAAATAAGTTTAAAAGAACAAACTAACACTTATACAGACAGTATAAACACACTTATACAGACAGTATAAACACACTTTTAAGCAGTAGTTATTGATCAAAGTCACTTTGCAGGTTTTTGAAATTCCTAGTCAAAATCCTTTTTGAAAACCATATCAAGACCAGAATAATAAAAATTGAAGGTTTTCTTGGTTAATTAAAGTGACCTCTACATGATGATATGACCTTCAAGTAGCAACTTCCTCTAGACCCACTTATTGTTACCTAATATAACTCTGGCAGGTACCAGTCCAGTATGTTATACAAACTAACTTCTGCCTGAGCACCTCAAGTTCTCCAAACATCCTTGACCATATTTCTATATTTAACCATGTGTTTATAGGATTCAGTGCATTAAGACGATCACCTGTTAGAATATAAGTGCCATAGAATGGAGAACTCCTCTTTTTATCTGATTATTGTTTTTAAGATGCTATAAACACCTAGATAACCAATTCTCCCCCATTTTACATCAATTTATGTTTCCGGTTTCCTTGTTAAATGCATATTCAGCTTAATTACATCAGCTGTAATCACCAAATAATCAGTGTTCAGAGGACTGCAGCTTGATACAACCTTAGAGATTGACTTGAGAACATTTGGGACAAGAAGGAGCTCTATATTTAAGGTTATTACAACTCTTGAATTTTGATTGTAACTGAATTTTCAATGCAGAATAGTCTTGTGACACAAAGCAACTCAGACATCTTGAAACTTGTTGACACATAACTGGAAAACCTCAGCTTAAAAGTTAATGTCGGACCAAAAACAAATATGCTGGTCCAATGTGTCAGTGTCTTTAACTTGGATCGCCCTCAATACTTGAGGAACAACATATTTACTAACTTTTAAGAAGGTCACACCTGTTTAAACCATCAAAGTGGATGATCGGTTAAAGAAAATATCTGTGGTCAATCATGACTGTTGTTACATATAGCTATTGGGAAGAAGCGAAAGTTACCTGAGCAGAGGTACTTGTCGCATCTGTTGTACTGAAAACATAATTTCTTACTCCAATAAAGTTTCAATAATTTTATAAAAAACCACAAAACTAAACTTATCATTACCGAGCAGAATTAAACAGTATATTGTTGGACCTTATGGATAAATAATTTTACTGCATGTCCCTTTCTGAATATTTTTCATTAAATGTTTCATTGAAAAGTGTTGCTATGAGAGAGAGAGAGGAACTATAGAGAAGTTTGATCAGAGAAGAAAAATAACCAAAATGAATTCTTAAATGTAAAAATACATGTATATTTACTAGACTCGTCTTATGACTAGATGAAACCTTATATTTAAATTAAAAAATAACTTTTTTGTATATGAATTATAAGTGTTTGTTTAAACCCTATGAGGCATACCCTATATCACTCCCCTAGACCTATATCACACTTCTAGACCTACATTGCATACCCTATATCACATCTCTAGAACTATATCGTATACCTTATATTGCACCCCTTCACAGACCATACTTTAAGTATGGTTAAAATATGATATAATAAACATGACATATAACAATCTGTATCACATGCTGTATCAACCCAAGACTCCTGTATCATCCCAAGGTCCTGGAAGGTCCAAGTAAACCAATTTCAAAAAACCTTAGTCAGAAAGTAAGTGTCTAGGTGAACATTTCTAATAGGATAGCCAGAACTAAAGAGGGATTTCCTAAGCTAATCAAACAAATACTAGTAGTTATACAAATTTGATAAAATAAATGGGAACTAGTTGTAACCCATTGACCATTTTAATGTGACTTCAGGGTATATTACAGGATATTTGGTAGGACACAATCATGGAATTTTATGAGACCTTCCCAAACAGTGCCTGTCAGGACTGTCAGACTGGCAGTTTTTGAGAGGTCTGACAACTTATAAAAACTAGAGGCTCTCAGGAGCCTGAATTGCTCATCTGGTTAAAGTTTGTCTTTCAATAGCAATAAATTGAACAAGGAGTCGCCCAACAATTTCGACTCAACAAGACTTTATTAGGACTACCTTAAGGATCATTTCAGCGATTCAAAGTTTCTATCTATCTATTATGGTTTTCAAGACATTGGCTGAAAACTGTAAAAATAAACAAGAGGCTCCCAGGAGCCTGAATCACTCACCTGCCTTTCAAGGGCAATAAATCAAACAAAAAGTTGTCCAACAATTCTGACTCAAGAAAACTTTGATAGGACTTATCATAAGGACCATTTCAGTAAATGAAAGTCTAAATCAATCATTGTTTTCAAGACAATGGCTGAAAATTATATAAAAAAAACTGTCAAAAGTCCCCACATCAGTTCTATGCAGGATACCCCAAGGAACATTCATACCAAGTTTGGTTCCAATTGGTCAAGTAGTGTCAGAGGAGAAGATTTTTGAAAGAAATAACATTAAAAATAGCAAAAAACGTTGAAAAAGGGCAATAACTCCAACATGGCTTAATAGATTAAAATGAAAATTTGACTGCAGATAGATCTCATCATGCTAAACACTTTTACAGAATTTGGCTAAACTTAACTGTTTTGGAGATATATGCGAAAAACTACTGTCTGACCCCTATGTTCTATTTTTAGTAACGGTGGCCATGTTTTTCGCATATCAAAAATCCCCACACCAGTTCTATGCAGGATACCCTTAGAAACATTCATACCAAGTTTAGTTCCAATTGGTTAAGTGGTGTCAGAGGAGAAGAGTTTTGAAAAATTGTTAATAATGATGACAGACGCCAAATGATGGCAATAGCTCACATGGCCTTTGGCCAGGTGAGCTAAAAATTAATTTCGACCTTTATATAACATGCCCAAAAGGTAAAATCAAAAGATGTGGTTCAATTTGGTATGTTAAAGAATGCAATATCTTAATATTTGTTGAAACTAATCTGATTGGGAAATATCACAAAATTCTTCAGAGTCCCTTTGACCGCTTTAGCTGTGTTCCTTTACAGTTTAGTAAGGTATTTAGTCTCTTTGATACAGTGTCCCTTTCTCTCTATTATTTTTCTCTTTCCATCTTAATCATGACATTGTACACCATGTTGTGTTAGTAAATCCCCCCCACTCATAGGACAATGCCATGAAACAGGAAGTTTATATTGGAATGCAACCAAAATCTTTAAAATGTATGACCAATCTATATAAAGCCACATACCAAATTTGAAATCAATATATCCATTGGGAATTGAGATAATGTTATGAAATTCAGACAGACAATATGATGGACAAGTCATCTTAACATTACAAAAATATGTCATACAAAATATGAAAGAAATTTAAGAGGTAGTTGCATAAATGCAGATGGTGAAATTCAAACAATGGAGCACAGCATTACTTCACATAACAATGGTGCTTATTTTTTTTTGGCAGATGCACTAGATTTGTGATTCTCAGAAGGCCAATTGATGTACAAGGTGATTCTCGGAAGGCCAACTGATGGACAACGTGATTCGTTGAAGTGGAGACTACTACAGAGTATAGACCATCTGATAATGAACTACTCCTGTAGACATATAAGCTCATATTTGATGACTCTGTAATGGGCCATGTTTAAAACAAGTACTATCTTAAAAAAAAAAGATGGCTGACGCAGTAAAATTTGTTCTTTTTACTTATAATTTTCTACATTTCATTCAAGAAAAAACACATGACACGCAATTTCAATTTCCGATGCAGTTTTTTCAGACGCCACTAAGTTATCAGTATTTGGCCAATCAAGAAACAAAATTTCGATCAGGTGACTTGCGTTGCCATGGAAGAGCGTCTTTAAGGTCAAAGGGTAAAAAGTGAAACTATACCGACTGTGTCGGTAAAAATATTGATCAAATAGAGAAACGACATAATCATAATTTATAAACTCATTCATAAATTTTTCTCTAACATGGTACTTGAGTACTATGCAAACTACAATACATATAATCAAATTTGACCTTTAAAGGACAATAGCCTCAAAAAAGAGAGTCATACAACATGAACAAGTGTTAAAATTTGAAAGGTGATACAAAAATCATTTCATAATTTGAAATTCATTTTTATTCTGTTAAGTTTACAAGCTAGAAGCCAAGGATATAGCTGAAATATTGCTGTTTGAACGTTAAACCCCAACAAACAAACAAACCAAAAAAAGTGCCTTTCAACTCATTTTGTTCACATTATTGGCACAATACCTACTGTAGACACTATTAGAATGTCAGTGAATAAATTTGAATTATGCATAAAAGCAAGTTCATTCGCAGCTCAACACATGTTGGAAGACAAAATAAAGATAAAGTCAAAAGCAATATAGAGACTCTCAGAGGAGATAACTAGCAAGTAACTGATAAATTACCTCTTTTGACGGAATACAGATTGGTGTCCCAACTTTAACAAATCCACTTTCCACAGATACACCACACACAATAGGATCTCGAGAATTAAATATACAGTTAGGTAAAACCCGGAGTTTACATGGAAATACTGCTATGTGTTTGAATTCTTCTTGTTTTTTCTTTTTCAGTTCATCTCTATAGGCCATGAATTTGTCAAATAAATGATAAATAATGTCTGCAGTGAATATCGTAACACCTAAACTGTCTGCTAATTCTTGAGCATCTCTTTCTACCTTGACATCAAATGCAAGGATCACAGCATATCTAGAAAAAAAAATAACAAACCAATCAATCATATTAATCCATCTAACCTCTTAAAGCAAGAAAATATAATTATTTGAAAACTAAGGTATAGGAAAAATACACAATATGTGTTGTTGAAAACCAATGAACATATCAATTTTAGAGGGTTCAAAAAGTACCACTTAAATAAACATGTAAGACAGACATTACCTTACATGTAGTGTAAACATTTTGGGCATACCTGTTTACCTTTCGAACAGTCCATGTGGGAGATTCTCCCAAATTGACATTGCATCATGTGGGTGATTAATATCTAAAAGCAAATTCTTTTATGAAAATTCAATTTTAAAGTACTTTTCATTCATTTCGTGGAAGGGTTAACGAGTATGTTTTGAGTTTCCCTATTTTCATGGATTCTATCAACCCCAGGTGTAAATTTCGAACAGCTTCGAAAATAAAAAGTAGGGGTACTTCACAAATTATACTGATAATTTTTGTTGCACTTTTTTCCTTTACTAAGTATATGTCAACAATACCTGCCAAGGTATATTTGTTGGGAAATAAAGCAGAAACCCATGCAATACACAATTCACTCCTCACCATGACTATGGTGCCAATATCTAACATGACTATTTCGGTAGGCATAGCATACAAGTAAATATTGATTTGTCATGTATCAATAAGATGATACATTTAACATTCTGGTACCATCCGCTGTCAGACAACTAATGTTTCATTCTCTCACAATGACATTTAAAAAGGTACATGTCATAGAGAAATTTGTCTTGTTTTATAATATTATTTCTCCAATTTTTTAACTATTTTCACACTTCTTCACCAGTTTGGAAAAAAAAAAATTTCTGGTCTTAAGAGAGATTCAAGTTCCCAGATGCTGATAGGTCAAAATACAAAGGAGCGATTGGTAGTTGTGTGATTTGAGTCACACTGTCTATAAAATCTCATTGGGCAAAGGCGACATTGGCTTTTTTAACATTGTTCCCCCGTAACAACTGGTGACGTCATAGATGTAGTAAAGCCGGAATTTCCACCATGTCACAGATTGACATACTGGTTTTGAAAAATTAAAAGAAACAAAATCTACAACTTCTGTTTGTTGATTATGAAATTTCTCTTGATATGTTCACACCACCTGCCATGAGACTTCATAATAATCACTTATAATAATATTTATCTCAATGGGAATTTTTACATCCAGCTCAGTCTGGATTTATACCTAAACACTCCTGCCAAACTGCTCTTGTGAATATTGTGGATAAATGGCTAGATGCAAGATGAATGATGGAAACATAAATCTGGCTATATTTTTAGAATTTAAAAAGGCTTTTGATGTTGTTGATCATGATATACTTTGTAAAAAACTAATGATCTATGGTGTAAATGACAGTACTGTGCAATTCTTTAAGTCCTACTTAAAGGATAGAAAGCTGCAAGTAAATATTTTAAACACTTTCTCATCAAAAAAACCTATTAGCTTTGGCGTTCCTCAGGGTTCCATACTTGGGGCACCTTTATTTGTTATATTTATTAATGATCTTCCTCTTGACATGCATAATACTAATGTTGATATGTATGCTGATGATACAACCATACACAAATCTGGGAAAAATATTAATTTATTACAACAGGATGTGCAAGATGATCTAAGAAAAGTTGAAAACTGGTGTAGAAATAACTGTATGTTTATCAATCCTAATAAAACAAAGTGTATGATTATTGGAACAAGACAAAAACTGTCAAATGTTGATATACCCTCCTTAGTAGTTAATGATAAAGCTTTAAATTTTCATCATGTGAAAAACTACTTGGTGTAAAAATTGCTGATATTCTAAGCTGGAAATGTCATGTTGATCATATATGCTCTAATATTTCATCAAGATTGTATCTCCTAGCAAAGATTAAGAAATATCTGAACATTGAAACAAGAAAAACTTTCTATAATGGATACATTCTTCCACTTATTGACTACTATTGTATTGTATGAAGTGGCTGTGGCTCTGAAGGATTAGAGAAAATTCTTAAACTCCAAAAAGGGGCTATCCGCCTCATTCTAGATGCTGAACCCTTTTCTCCATCAGAACCCTTGTTAAAAAAATTAGGAATCATGAAAGTAGAAACAAGGATTAAATATCACAAATACCTATTAAATCTATATATCTCTCCATGGGGAAGCACCAAGTTACATATCAGAAAAGTTTAAGTATGTTTCAAGAAACAAACCTTATTCACTAAGAAATGCTGAACAAGGAAATTTGATAATCCCAAAAATTAAAACTGAACTTTTCAGACATTCATTCATATAATCTGGGTCTGTCTTGTGGAATAAGTTACCCAAACATTTATGCGATCAAGCCACTGGCAACTCATTCAAAATCAACCTAAAGAAGTACTTTAACACTTTTGAATAGAGTATCTTAAAAGACAAAATTGTTGCTGCTTACACTTTTTTTTTAATGTTCTATATTGCATTATCTTAAAGTGATTTGGTATTGTCAAATCAGCTTTTGTTTTTGTGTTGTGTTGTTTATTTTTAATTTCTAGTAGATATAGTTTTTGGGTGTGAGGGCTTCAGGGAAGATTAGCTTGTAAACTAATTGTATAACCCTCTTGAAATAAAGATTTTATTATTATTATTATTATTATTATTATTATTATACTCACTGACTATCATGTTCTAACATGACTGAGGCTTTCATTATATCCTTCTTATGTACAGGTCCTATGTTTATTCCAGCATACTAAAAACAAAAAAAATAGAACCATTGGTATGGAGTACCTTTAATAATGTGCTGCTGTTTTGTTTACAGGAGATATTTTTCATTAGAGGACAAAAGTGAATAAAATAACTAGTCAACATGCAAAGGTATTAGAGAGCAATAAAGGGAACCAAGGCCACAGTGGTAATCAAAAGAATGCAACCCAGGGACGTAGACCAGACATGGAAACCAGAACCACACAACAAAGAACACAAAGTAACTAAAACCATACATACATTGTAACAAAAGTAAATGAGCAACTCGAACTCCACTAAAAACTGGTAGCATGGACCAGGTGCACCGGTAGGGTTATACATTCAATTTCACTGATTTTGATTCTCATTATCATCAAAAATCCATATCCATGTAATAAGTTTTTTTTTTATGGATGCCATGTTTGGTGAGTTTTTTTTGTGATATTAATATATATTAATATGAATATGCGACATAAATTTAATCAATGAAGAAAAGGATAACAAAACAATATTCCTTTCACATGTGATAAAATTACCTAGCCATGGCAACTCCTCAATGAATAAAACAATTATCCTGAAATTTCAGTTTTCATGACCTGTGACCTTGAAAATCAAAATGTGTTTTAACTTTTTAAAGGACTTAATTTGTACAAAATAAAATCCAAACCTATCGAAGGATTCTTTGAGTGCTTATAATGGTGTTATATAGAGAGGAGGGAAGACCTGACAATCAGTTGCACTGTCAAAATCATATTGGTGAAGCGATCATTCATATGATCTACTTTTGACTAATAAAAATTGTAAACAATTTCAAATTTTCTACAACAAATTTAAATATTTTACTAAAATGATATGACTTATGGTGTAACAATTTTTTCTTGTACATATATCAAGTAACTCTCATAAACATCTTGAATTATTAAAAAATGCACTTGTCTCAAATGATTTCCCTTTTTTGAATGACCTCTTACGAACCGATTTATGAAAGCATCTACCAGTACTTTATAAGAAGTCAGTCAATATATGAATATTTGATGTGCTATTTTTCTTCAGTTGGTTGTGTCACAGCCAATTTCTCTACATCTAATTTCTACTATTTATATAAAGATGAAAGAAAATACCAAAATATGCATGACCTAAAAAACCACCTTTTTAAACTAATTTGAAAAACTGACATATGAATTAACATTTACAAAATTACAAAAAAAATGCTGTTCTACACTATTTCTTTTATCTGAATAAAAGGGGACCACCTAAGATTTGTACAACTTTAACAAAGCAACTGACAGAGAAGCTAGATTTAACTTGTAATTGGGAATTGTATGTTGAACAATTAACTACTAAGGTGAAAATCTTTCCTCTTTTTTGTTCTTTTTCTTACAATAATTCTTCATTAAAAGTGACGCAAGTCAAACAGGTGCCCTGAATTATACATCACTTTATTACAACTCCAAGTTAAAGTCTGGCAAATATCCTCTAAAACTTTTATTTTACATAAAAACAAACTACTACAGGTGGGAATTAGTATTCTAATCTCAATGTACAATTTATGCATGTTCTATTCAAAGTTTGTCATAACTAATTTCTTTATTGAGTGTTCAGCATTAACTGCATGCAACAGTTACTTAATTAACAGTGACACTTAAAGTTGATGCAAAATTTGCAAGTTTTTTTCTTTTGAACATTCCATGTCCCTCAATGTTGAAAGTTCAAAAGAGAAACATATATCAATATTCAAATGAAGTGAGTTATATAACTTGCTTAAATAGTAAAATATATCATATTATAAGCTTTGGGTTAACCTGGTGTTAAAAAAATCCTGCATCTTAAATAGAACAATGACTGAATTTTATGGTCAAATGCACTCATTAAAGTTTGAAAAAATACATAGTTTAATGATCTTTAAGGGGATGACTATTTGATTTTAAGGTTGGAGCCTGGTCGATTTTGGAAATAAATATTCTTGCTCTCACAGGCCCTGAAAAAGTTACAAATAATATTCTGGCCTGTCCTACACCTAGAAAATAAATAACTATTCTGACCTTAGTCCAGATACTTCATACAGTGAAATGGAAATAAATGTGTGGTTGAAAATAAATTTTCTAACCTGCAAAATTTCAAAAATAAATATTCTGACCCCACAAAATTTGCCAGTCCCCCCCCCCACAGAAATAGTTGTCCACTTATGCAGGGATATAATTTTCACATAAAATTCACGTGATTTACTCATGAAATTTGCTTTCAATAATGGTAGCTCAATTCACATGAATCACATGAACTTCATGTGAACACTGTCAAAAAATGTATTTGCCGGATTAAGGTGAAATTCATGTGGAAATATTTTGTCTGAGTATTAATCATCTGGAAATCAAAACTGATTGATGGAAGAATGTTGCAATAGGACAGACAGACAGACAGACAGGAGGATCACTATATACTCAAAATATCTGAGCAGGGTTTTAAGTACACTCCTATAGGGGAACTTCACCAACCAAACTCTTAGAACATATAGTAGCATCTACTGGGTACTGCGTTGTTTAGTTTATGAATCATCCAGCAGGGTTTTATTAAGTTTTATTGTTAATTTTACAGACAGTTAACTTACAGTGATTTAAGAAGTTCTAAAGAACTCAACCAAAGCCTTCATGGACAAAAGTGTAGATGCTTACTCACAGCCATTTTAAAAGTTCTCAGAAACTTGACCAAGGCCTCCATGGACCCTATTTAAGATGCTTGTACTTACAGCAATTTTAGAAGTTCTTAGAAACTAAATCAAGGCCACCATGGACCCCAGTGTAGATGCTTACTTACAGCAATTTTAAAAGTTCTCAGAAACTTGATCAAGGCCTCCATGGAACCTATCTTAGGTGCTTGTAGTTACAGCAATTTTAGAAGTTATAGAAACTTCAGCAAGGCCTCCATCTCTTAGACTTACAGCAGTTTTAGAAGATCTTTGAAACTCAAGCAAGACTTCTACTGACCATATCTTATATGCTTGTACTTACAGCAATTTTAGAAGTTTTTAGAAACTCAAGCAGAGCCTCCATGGACCCTAGTGTAGATGCTTGTACAAACACACCACGTTCAGCGAGTTTAATAGAGCCTAATACTTCCTTTAATGCCACAGACAGTTCCTCCTGTCAAGATAAAAAGCAACCAATTATTGATTTACAAACTTGTATACCAGAGTTTTAGAATTAACTAGAAACATATTTTCCAGAAAAAACAGCCTGTTTTTGGCCATAAAAATGTTCTTGCAAAAATTAATTTACCACAATGTTAATTTTCCTACTTTTTTATTGGTACAGGTCTAAAAGACATTAACTTTCTGATCATTTTAATTTACAATCAATATGCATCAATTCAATTTGACTTTTAAGAGACAAAGGTCAGCCATTGCTGAATAAATAGTGAGTCAACTTTTCTATTTCTTTAAGATTAAACCATAGAGCTAGTGCCTAATGGCACAGACTGTGTAAGTGCAGAAAATGATAAAGTTTACCCTATAATATTCAATCTCATCATCTCTTTCAGCCACATACACTGGTAACCCAGCCAAAGCTTTGTCAAGATCTTTAGCAATGATCTTGACCCCTTGGGCAGCCTTGACCTCTTTATGGTGCTCCCATTGAGACTGTAAAACAATGAAAACATACCATTACATTTTAAATAGGAGGAGTTGTGGTGTAGTTAGCCATTCTAATTTTCTAGGAGAGCTTAAACACAAGAGCTATAACTAGAAACTAGTATGTAGGTTGTAATGCATAGCAAAAAATAAGTTTACCTAATACTTCTGAGTATTTTTTTTATCTAGAAATAACTTGAAACCACATACAATTAGAACTATACGTGATAATTTTTCCTTGTACGACTCTATTGCAACAAACAAAAGAAACAAAAAAGTTTTTTTGCTAAGGTCAAAAGGCATTATTTGAACAAATGACCTTGAACTTCACATGCAATATCAATGAATGGCAATTTCATTATTCCTAATGTAACTAAGTATTATATTTAATGTCCCTCTTCCAATTTCCACAGAAATCACATTTACTAAGTATCATCAGAGGATATTGACCTTTAAATAAGGAGTTGATAAAATTTGTTATCCATTTTAAAATCATTTTCATTATGAAATTAACTTTTTTTCATTAAAATTTCTGTATGTGAGATTTTATCTCTTACAAAACAATTTGTATCGGTTATTATTAAAATCATAAA
Source organism: Perna viridis (assembly GCA_037379345.1). Lineage (NCBI taxonomy): Eukaryota > Metazoa > Mollusca > Bivalvia > Mytilida > Mytilidae > Perna > Perna viridis. The sequence goes on from CM074520.1 coordinate 6,779,893, forward strand.
ATGCTGATTTTAATATTGTGAAAATAATTGAAGAGGATGTCATTTTCTGATAAACTTTTACCAAGCATTCATAGCTATATACAAACAATCAAACCTGTCCAAGCGACCACCTGTTTTCTGCAATAACCTGTCCAAAGACTATAATATCTCTACATTCTATGTAAAATTTACCTGCATATTAAGATCACCTGTCATATGAACAGGATTTTGGCCTCCTTGGAAGGTTTGACTGAATTTCATTTGTTGCACAATTCATGAACATGACCTTTCAGGACTTCCAAAGATCTCTATGTATAAACATGGAGAGTTAAATCTCACTTTAACTGTAAATTTCATCAATGGTATATGTACAAAGAGTAAAATCTCACATGGACTCTGAACTCCATTAAGGGCAGTGCTATAAGGAGTAAAATCTTGCCTTGACTCTAAATTCCTTCACAGGCAGAGCTGTAAGGAGTGAAATCTCACCTTGGTTCAAAATTCCTTCAAGGGCAGAACTATAAGAAGTAAAATCTCACCTTGACTCGAAGTTCTTTCATTGGTTGAGGCATGAGGAGTCCTCTAATCTGAGTAACGATGGGACCCTCTGTACCTGGAACAATGACTGTGTCACCTTCTCGCAAGGAACCATTGACTAGGATTACATCAACTGTGGTACCTAAACCTGGCAGGGCTTTCACCTGAAATAAAGCGAAGAATCAAAACTTTACAGGACAGGTGAGTGAAACATCCTGGTAATTGTAGACATAATAAAATTACAAAAAACATATCTAATATAAAACTTCACTTATTTAACCCCTCATTCCTATTCAGCACCAAAATCAATCCCCACATTTCCATGTCCAATTTTCTAAAAGGTAATAACACAATTTTTTTCTATATATTAAAATCTATCTACCTTTCCTGCATGGTAGGTACTCCTTCTCTTTCCTAGATGATAATCACACTATCCTATATGGTAATCACTCACGTTTTTTCCTAGATGATAATCACACTATCCTATATGGTAATCAATCACTTTCTTTCCTAGAAGGTAATCACTCATTCTCTTCCCTTTATGGTAATCACACTTTCTTATATGATAATCACTAAATCTGTTTCCTAGATTGTATTCACATATTCCTTTAATGTAATCACTCACTCTATTTTATATGGTAATAACCCACTCTCTTTCCCAGCTGATAATCGCTCATTCTCTCCACTATATCACATTTTCCTATATGGTATTCACTCATTCTCTTTACTTTATGGTAATCACTCACTCTTTTTTTATAAAGTAATTTCTGACTACCTTCACTAACTCTTTATCCTAAATGATAATCATTTGATCACTTACCTATATGATAACCCCTATTTTAATTATAGATAATGAAAGGCATGCCAATGAAGCAGTGACTACCAATTTTGAAGTCTTTATACCACTCTGCCAAAGACTGAAGCAGTGAACATGCTACCACTACTATCACCATTAGTGAGAGGATAGTAGGGTTTTAAACCTATACTAGCAACCCCTGTCAGTATCTGAACAGTCAAAATCATTTTATTCCCACTTTTCGGAGACGTAAATTAGAAAATCATGAAATGATGAATCTCACCCATAAGAATTTTGTCAATCCTAAAAGATGATGGACTTGTGCAGACAAATGGTTTAGAGCTTAGATTCTAATTCTTTCATGAATTTATGACTTACTGGTATATCATTGCATTTATTAAAATTTCCTTTCTGAATAAAGTGCAAGCAGTCCCACTGATGATAGTCGTATTTGAAAATTTGAAAGTTAAGAGAATGGCAGGGAGGTTAGAATGTTAATTACAAGATGGGCTTTCTTTCCTGTGGATAGTAGATTCAAGGATTATATTCAAATAGATATCAAGTTTAAAAAGCCTTAGGACAACACAATGTGATTTAGCACCGAGATAACCTCAGAATACTGATATATATCAACATGACAAATTGTAATTTGGCTGAAAACTCCCAAACAACAGTAGTATATGTACTTTGGATAACCCACATTTTCTGCACTCACATACCATGTTGGGAGTACAATCCTAATTTATGGTGCTGCAACATCTTGATATGATTCATAACAATGTCATAAAAATATGACATAGTTTATGGCAAAGTATTTGTGTGCCTCATTACAAAATTATATAACCTGAGACACAAGCATATGGTGAAGAGTTTTATTTTTTTCAGCAGAAATTGTCAATTTTCACCTGGTTACACACAAAAAAGAAATCATTAGCTTGGCTCCAGGACTATAACACGGTCTTTCTGTGGTTTATTAAACTGTTATTTTACTGCAAATTTAATCATTTCCATTTAGAATAGTAATTTGCCAGGTAATTGAAACCTATAACAACTCCTACATAAAAATCTATATCAAGGCAGAGCAGTCCATAAGGTTAACCGATGCTCACCTTTTATTAACAAATAGCTCATGTGATTTCCGGTGAAAATTTCCTATTCTGAGCACATTAGGAGACTTAAAATTACATGATATAATTTATCAACCTCTTGAAACTCCACTAAACACATAATTCTGCTTCAGGCCTTCTAAAAAAAATGTCAGGACAAAAACTTTAATAGAATATGTGTGATACTATAGCTGTCACAAGTCTCTCGAAACAATACCATAGTACACAACTGACACGATAAGAAATACACGGAAATCTCAATCCACCCAGATTTTGTACCTTTTCAAATAACAGAGACTACAATATAGCTCTGGTTCAAGGCCAATATCTTCATGTCCATGATAAAAGAAATTCAATATACTTTCAGTGGCTACCTTATCATTTTGTGATAAATAGCCCCTGGACCCACACAGTAATTATGTGCTATGGTCCAGAAATATTTTTGTAGCCCTTACCCAAAGAAAGTGCATCTATATTTAGGACACAAATTCTCCTACCTGTAGATTTCTTAAAACTTTTCAAAGCAAGAGAGTAGAAATAACAGAGAAAAGGGAAAACATCAAATTATGGCAGATAAATAATAATAATAATAAAAACTGACTAAATATTTAATAAAAGTACTTACTATTGACAAGTATTTACTTTTTACTTCTCTATAGCCAACTACCCTAACCCCACAAAAAAAAATGGAAAAAAAAACTGGATTTCTGTTATGAAAGGACTACAACAACAGTCCAATAATTCACAATGATAAACACTAAAATAATTTTTTTTTTTAATTAATAGTGCCAAGTATTTTGTGTTTTATTTAAAAAAAAAAATCCAATCTAATCAATAAGAAGTATTCAACCAGAAAATACTTTGGGATGGTCTCATAGGACAGGGACATTTTACACAATATGAAATAAAATGGACTCCTTCCTACCAATTCATTGAACTTCAAAGCACTAAGCTAATGGCAATTATAATTCTATAAATATTCTACAAAGGAAATATTAAAGTGTTTAAATCAAGTCTTGATCCATTTAAGGGCTATTTAAGAGTTGACCTACTAACTCCAGTCAAACATTTCAGTATAATCTGGATTGGTCAGATTTCCTGAGTAGCTTTACTACTGATTACTGACCCTAATGTCCAAGTCATACAGTTTAAATCGACAGAAATATGATAAACATCCAATCTGTAATATACCCTTAAGTCACATTAAAATGGTCAATGGGTTACAACTAGTTCCCATTTATTTTATCAAATTTGTATAACTACTAGTATTTGTTTGATTAGCTTAGGAAATCCCTCTTTAGTTCTGGCTATCCTATTAGAAATGTTCACCTAGACACTTACTTTCTGACTAAGGTCTTTTGAAATTGGTTTACTTGGACCTTCCAGGACCTTGGGATGATACAGGAGTCTTGGGTTGATACAGCATGTGATACAGATTGTTATATGTCATGTTTATTATATCACATATTTTAACCATACTTAAAGTATGGTCTGTGAAGGGGTGCAATATAAGGTATACGATATAGTTCTAGAGATGTGATATAGGGTATGCAATGTAGGTCTAGAAGTGTGATATAGGTCTAGGGGGGTGATATAGGGTATGCCTCATAGGGTTTAAACAAACACTTATAATTCATATACAAGAAAGTTATTTTTTAATCTAAATATAAGGTTTCATCTAGTCATAAGATGAGTCTAGTAAATATACATGTATTTTTACATTTAAGAATTCATTTTGGTTATTTGTCTTCTCTGATAAAACTTCTCTATAGTTCCTCTCTCTCTCATAGCAACACTTTTCAATGAAACATTTAATGAAAAATATTCAGAAAGGGACATGCAGCAAGCTGTGTTATACTGGTATCATTATCAGGAAAGCAAGCCTGGTTTTGTCATAGTCACTTTAAATAAACCAAAATACAAATAACTTGAAAACTTGCATTCTCTTGATTTTGAGATCATTATCTTGATAAAACATGTACCAGCATCTATTTACTACTGATAACCAGGACATGACCTTTAGAGATTGGTTTTTGGAATTAAGAATTTTACCTAATATGGAAGGACTTGAGGATCAACTGATTTTTATGTTTTGTTACCCTTGTTGGCCAGTCAACTGGAATAAGATTAATCTAAAAGTACTAAAGCAAAGCTAAGTGAAAAGTGCATTTACCCCCATCCTGCAGGTTTCCATGTACTTTTAGAAAACCAAGGATTAGTTGTAGCAAATTTCATTAATTTATCTTTTCCCTGGCAAATCTGACTAATTACCAATACAGAAACTACAGCTACACTCCCTGTTCCGTAATTACTCCTCTGCCAACAACTAATGTACATTTTAGCAAAAAATATTCAATATTTCATGCTGGGAAGACATTGATTGAAGCCAAAGTATCCCATTCATTGAGAAGTGCCGCACCTTTTGAGCAGACATAAAAATCGATAGTACTGAATGAAGTTATGCATTCTAAGAGTTTATATTTGTTCATACATGATTAAATGTGGTATAAAATTCTCAATGGAACTATTGTAAATAGACATTATTGATTTGAAAGAAAGAATCTAGGACAAATTGCCATTCCCAGTTTCCGAGGGTCTTGAAGGGCAAAAACTAGGACAAATACCTTTCAGAAAATATTGAAATCAGTCTTCACTCATTATCAATAATTCAGTTACCAAATTATCAAATACGGGTATTCATATACATACAAACATTATACATTCAGAGCAAGTTTCAGACGGCACAAATAAGTACACTAATCAATGTGCGTAAATCTAAAATACTAGTAAAAATCTAGCATAATAGAAACTTGTTAAGTCAGAGTACAAACCACAACATACAAAGAAAGTATATATCTTCTAAATTACTATGATAAAACCCTGGCTTAATCAACCCATTAATGGCCTTGAAATTAATGTTTAATCTTTCCAAACAATTCTGATGTAATAATTAAAGGTGAAAGGTCAATCTATAGACCATGCATCCATTAAATAGCTGTTTCTTGCAGAAATCTGAAAATCATACAAAATGGAATAGTCCTGAACATTAGAACATGTTCCATGTGCAATCTACAGTATGATTGAACTTGATTTGATATGAGAGGGCACCCATCTTGAGCCTATTTCCTGTTTGTCTTCAAGGTTGTTAACCTGAAACACCCAGGTATCCTTGGATTATCACCTGTATAAGGAGGCCAAGGGATCATCCACATCCTATTCCTATGATACATTGCATAATTTTACATTCTCTAATTTTCTATAAGCTGGAAAAAGGTAAACTTTGAAGTACAATAAGACAGGAAAGAAGATCTACATTTTCTGCCTGAATAAATTTGAAAAATAATTTGGACAGGTAATAAAATTCCCCTTGAAATATTCCATCAAGAAAATTGCATAACATTATAAATTCTGTTGACATTTGAAATACTAAAATCAAATCAATTTGGGATGAGATGAGGGCATTCCTACCATCCCTGATATATAATCCACACATTATCATCATTTACATGCTTGAAAACAATACAAATTCAAACTTCAAGAGGACTTTAAAAGTGGCATTTTCAAGTGGCTTTACAATTAAGGGATTTTACAAGTTTATGATGTGAAACATTAATTACCCTCTAGATACCCCAAGTTCTATCCACCTACACTGTAACAGCACAATTGATTTCATGAAAGCATTAGACGGCTTACAAACCAATAAAGATTGAGTAATTTTCAAAAATCGTTTACATGGGTTTACCAACAGTCAAGTGAAAGAAAATGTTTCTGCATAAATGGCATACATATTCAAAATACATATAATGATTTAAAAGCAGGGGTTGAAAAAACAGATAGATGAAGAGAAAGAATATCAGTGCTAGAGAAGTTGTTACAATGGTGTTGTTTCCTACCAAATCAAATTTCATCATAATTAAATAAACAATTAATAAAATTAAAACATTGGCTTCACAGTACTTCATTTCTTCGGCACACAAACAGCAGGATGTGGCAACCGAAAAAAAAAACACTATCAACTCTTAAAACAGCTGTTTCTTTTAAATACAATAAACCCTGGTCTTTTTCCTTACAGTGTTTTGTTTCAGTAGATATAAAGACCAACAAATTTGTCTTTACAACCAAGACTATAGAGACTACACGGATTAAAATTAATCCTGGCCACAAAAATTAAAAATTACTTAAGTCTGAGAATATTTTTAATTTACATGGTAACTTTAATCAAAGTCTTTCAAATTAATGATTTCGCTTATAGTTGACTTTAAGTTTTGTTGTGTTGGGGCCTGGTTTGAGGTCAAAGTCTCTCAATTTCTTCCCTGGGACCTTTCAAAATTCATTTACTGGGGTCCTTGGTCCATCAACCGTTTTAATTGATACTTTATTGAAGACTCTAGATTTTCCTCAAGTGGACCCTTGATTTCAAACTTAAATAAGTCCAAGACACTCCTCTATTGAAAGTAAATTTGAACACTTAACCTACCAGTTGAACTCACTGGATGCCCCCATATATCAACTACCCACACTACCTGTAGAAAATGAGAATAATTAGTTGTACAATATCATGTAAATATGGTGACATGGAGAATAATTCTGGTTAGATCAATTAACTCCATTATCTCACTAAAACAGGAAGTCAATCTATGTTCTATTTACTTCTTAATCCAGTTTAAGTATACAGTTGTTAAAGGGTTATCCTGGGAGTGATTTGTGATCAAACATACCCAATTATTGGTGAACGTGCACATATTTGCTTCAATCAATACTTGTGAAAAGGAAACCTTGCAATCTTTGCAAGTCTTGTAAATAGCAATTTAATTGTTACAATAGTGGAAGTTACATATCCTTAGTCAGTATAATAAAGAGGCTGTCCATGTAAAAATCAGGCAGACCCTAGAATATGGATGGCACAAGGTAAAGTTTATTCCACTGACTTTTTTGTTGCAATGTAATGTATACATCATATATGTATGTCAAATAGTACAAAGACTTTTTTTTAAATCGACAAATGATGGCTCTGAAATTCACTTAAAGTAATTCAGCTCTAACGCAACATTTATCACACCTTCATCAAAGAATTTCAATGCTTTCTATGTAATTTATTTCTCTATAATTATTGAAGTTAATCAAAAACCAACATTCAAATATGAGAAAGGATGCATTTGTGATATGAAATGGGGAAAATTTTTTTAAAAACAAAATTAGTGGTGTGCCACCAACTGCCTAGTTTTTGCATGGACACACCCTTTAAGTTAAATGATAATCTTGACTATTATGATTCCTTCAAAGCTGTTTTTTTTTCCAGATTAATTAAATTATTTAGGTTTAAGTTTTTTAAGGAGCAGAAACCAGACAGAGATGGATAGTACATGGTTAATTTTATCCCATCAAATTTTTTGTTCCAATGTAATGTTGAACTCAAAATGATGACAGGAAGAATGGTGATTTTTCAGTATCATAAGGGAATGACTCAAAATACAGTAGTTCCTTAACAAATCAACTAAATTATCAAAGAGTTATTTCCCTTTACTTTAAATTTCTGTAGTGCTTTCTATGTTATTAATTAAGTAAATTTCAAAACAACATTCATTTTCTTCTTTTTCAGAAAACATGAGTCAGTGAACATTTTTTTTTAAAACAAAGTTTGTCATGTGCCACCCATTGCCTGAATTTTCCATGGAGACCCTCTTAAGTTTTCAACAACTCATATGACAACTGGGTATACATTTTCATAATAATTACTTTGCATTTTTAAAATGGACTGTAGTAAGTTTGATATAAAAGCAACACCAAACTAAGTATAATTTCTTTTTTTTTAATAGCAAATCTTAGTATTTTCAGGAACTTGTACAATTTTATACATGACTAGACATTTTTCCTGTGTTTGTAAAGTAGAAACTGTAGATATTGTGAGGTAAAAGCATTTGGCTTTAAGGAAAAAAAATTTATTTCATACTGACAATGAAGATATTTTGATTGAGTATCAGGAAAAGACAACATTCAAAGGGAAACAACTCTGATTTGAAGTAATTACTATACTAGAAATAGTTTCATATTTATAATGCAGGAGATAGTGGATATTATTTTCTACTACTACCATAAGGAGTATTGTATTGGAGGGTGTTAAATTGGGCAATTTGGCAGAAAAGTTACATAAGAAGTACTTTTAATTGTGGATACCAAATTTCGTGGATTTGGTTAGAAACACAAGTTCGTGGATTCTTGAATTTGTGGTTTTGGGGATTTCAAATCAATGAAAATCTCCTTTTCATTGGTAACCAATTTTCCTAAAATCTACCAAAAACCACAAAAATTGGTACCCCACAAATAATAGTACTTTCACAGTAGTATGTGAAAAGTTTTGCCATCTCTAGTTTTGGCAGATCCCAAGTGATACACTAAATACTACAACTGAAGTTAATATTTGGCATAATCATATTTTTAGACAGACTGCTAAAATACACCAAAATTAACAATTAAACATCCACTGTAAGGTATATAGCAGAACTTGATCACATTGCTTCAATAACATGGTTATTTCACTCTTGCTTATGACCAGAAAATAATTCACTTCATGTCTAACTAAAATTACACTCTCAATGACCTCAGTTTACAACCATTAAAAACTGATTTTGTCATCTATGGTTGTTAATAAATACTAAGCCAGATAAAACTATTTCATTTTTGAACAAACAAGCCAAAAACTGAAAAGAGTTATGGTATGCAGGATATTTTCCACTCATTTGGTTTATTATGGTTAAATCTGTGTTTTTATTGTTGAACTACGACGTTGAACAGAGTTTGAAGCACTTTCTATTCTAGTGGAACTGTGAGTCTGATTCATTGTACATACAATTGTTACGCCATTGTATACCGTTAATATTGACTTATTGGCTATGGTTTAATGTACTATGACAGATATTTCATACATTTTAGGACTAGAAGGATTGACCCTGCTTTGCACTAGTCCAACACGGTGAGCCATATCTGTATTGTGCTATTTCACAGCCCACATGTTGGAATGGCAACCCACTCTGACACATTCTTCTGACTACGAGCCAACCAGTTGTCACTCTATCCCCTCAAAACCTGCTGGCTTGGCGGAGATGCAGTGACTTCCAAAAGTTTTGGGTATGACAGCTTGGGATTGAACCCTCAACCTCTAGCAATGGAGACAAGCACACTACCCTGAGACCATCAAGGCAGTATATATTAACAACACATAAAACTATTCCTTCTGATATACATTATTGTTGAAGGTAAATTAAAGCATTAAATCAGATGATGGAGGTATCCCACCTGATACATTCAGCAAAATTGCCATCATCTGTAATGACGTTTGTGTTCATTTTTTCTAGTTAGTCTTAATTTTTTTCATCTATCAGAATAAATAACAATAACATGTGCCATACATTTTTCACCAGAGTAAACATATTTAGTTACCGAAATGGAAAAGAACAAGTATTTCCATATTTCTTTCAAAAACTTAACCAACATATTTAGACCAAGTTAACCTTGCTACATTACCATGGATGTCAATGCCCAAAAGTAATTTTGTTAATTACTATTTGCACAAAAAAACACAGCTTGATTTTGATTTTCAAGTAAAGTGAGACTAATTTGTCTAAAATACCTTTATTTTCAAGTAAAAGAGAGATAACACTTTTTCTATTGCTTAAATAAAACTATTTACCGTAATATTTTAAGTTTATTTAAAATATCAAACAGGAAATGAGTCATGCATGAACTCACAAACTTCATTTTTAAATTAGAAACAGTTGCATAGGACAAAACCAGTCTTGCAGCTGTTGCACTTTAAAGACAAAAATTATGTGCCAAGTGGATATTAAAAGAAATTGGTACTTTGCAAGACTTATTGTTCTTGATTTGGGTGATTTAAGAGGTAGAAATAAGGTTTTTCCCCAATATACAGATCTGCATACAGAATGACTTGGGTTACAAGAGGTTGAACTCTGAGCAGTTGGGGCAAGTATGGCCATGCCATTCAAGCTTAATACAGCACCGATTTCAACTGATTAAATATTTGACACAGAAAAAGAATATGACGAGAATCACAAATTAATCCTATCTTTTCTATGGTGGTATTGTACCCTATGGTACATTTTCAAAGAGATTCATGTACTTGTAGTCAAGTTATTGTCCAGACAAAACGAAAATGCTTGTTTTTTTGCCCCTATTCTTAAACAGTTATGTCACAACCCCAAAATCAACCCAGCCTTCCTTATGTGGTATGGCACCTTGTGGTACAATTTTAAAGAGATTCATTAATCATTAACAGACATCATGATAATGCTTGTTTTTGAGCCCTGAATTCCTTAACAGTTTGAGTCACAACCTCCCTGAATCAATACCAGACTTCCTTTTGTGGAATGACACTATGTTGGTACAATACCAAAGAGATCTATTATTGTCATGACATCATGAAAATACTTGTTTTTGATCCCTTCTTTTGGCCCTTAATTCCTAAATATTTTAGTTGAAAAACCCCAAAATCAATCCAAGCCTTCCTTTTGTGATATGACACCTAGTGGAACAATTTTGAAGAGCTCCATTCACATTTACGATTGTTTCTGGCATCTTGTGTTACAAATCATAAAGATCTAAACACTTATACTTAAGTAATTGTCTAGACAAGAAGTGTCTATGAACAATGGTGACAACCTGATGCCATTATAGGAATGCAAATTTTTGCAGATGTATAATAAAAACAAGGTGTATGTAGATCTCAAAATCTTGTCTGTTCGGTGGGCTTTTCTACACCTTGTACAAACTGTAATAACTTTATATGGATCATGCATTTACTCAAGAATGTATAGTGAGAACTATGAATGGCTAAGAAATATTCACACGAAAGTGAAGAAATTTGCAAACATGGGAGTTGTTGCACAAGTGTGGAGGCACTATTTTGTCTAAAATACAACATTGCGCTACTTCCATCATAGGCATAGCCTAAAATCATATTAGTGTTTCTATTTGTCTCAATATCTTATAAATAAACAGTGTTAAAACAAATGCCTGTTCAATATTTACACTCACTTCACTGTACGCAGGATTATATATATATACAAAAATGTGCTCACCTCCATAGCTGTGGCTTGCAGTTCTTCAGAGTAAGACAAACGTTTAGCCAGCATGGTTTGACACAATTCACAGATCAGAGCTATTAGATTCCCCATACCATCACCAGAGTGGGCAGATGTGGGAACTAGAGAGATGTATTCTTTCATGTTCTTGTTCTCATAAAATAGTGCCGTATTCAAACCCTACAAATAAAAAAATATTGAAATAAACAAAATTTATTGTTTAATTGTTAATTGAAGTATCAAGTATGTACCTACAGTTATAGAACTCCTGTTATACTGTGGATTAACTCTTGTCTAGACAAGATTTAGGAAAAGTAAAAATGTACAGAATAGAGAGATAGGAACTTCTAAATTAAAAGAACTGGTCCCAGTGCCACCAAAATTTAAAAAAAAACCTTTTATGTTTGTGAGGTCGTCAATTTCAAAGACTTTGATTTTAGTTACCATGGAAATTAAGAATGCTCTAAGACTTATTAAGTTTTGTAGCCCTGGTGCCCTCATTTAAGGGTACAGATCAATGCTTTAATCTGGGGTCTGTTGACACAAGGTCTACTGTATTCGTATGCTCCAGTTTGATGCCAACATGTTTCTAAATAAAGCATTAGGACTGTCCAAGTATCAGCATTAATGTCAGGTCTATAAAGATACAGTACTAATACTTTTTTCCAGTTTTCATTAAGTTTTTCTTTCTCTTTATTTGATTATAACTTGTATTTAAACTAATATAAAGTCAGTACTTACTTTTATACAAATATTCCCGAAATGCATGAAAATCACCACAACTACAGCAAACAATGTTCAAATCAGATACAGCTCAAAAATCTTATAAATAACCATCTCTGTGATGTGATAACGAACTGAAACCTTTGATAAATATCCTTGACCTCAACCTTTGACCTTTACAAGATTTACCCATTTATATGGCCATCTCTGTGATGACAACTATCAAACCTGTGAAGACTCCTTGTGACCTCTTACTTAACCTTATGACCCATGCCCTTGACTTTAATGTTAACCTGTTCAGTCATCTCTATGATGGGACTAGTGACTTCTGACTAAACTCTATGACCCCTACTCTTGATCTTTACAACATTTACCTGTTCAGCCATCTCTGTGATGACGACCTGTGACCTCTGATCAAACTCCTGTTTACATTGTTGTGTTTGTTTCTTTATGACGTTAACAACATCGGCCTGTGGCTGAGGTTTCCATTGATATAATCTGTCTATCTGTTAAAATAAATGGATATATCATTACATCCATTGGATAAAGACAATAGTAAAAGTTAGTATTCATACTTTCAAACAGAAACCATCATGTCGGAATATATGGCAAATGATATGACGAACTACAGAAGTCTGAAAATTTTAGTAATCATCACTAACAACATTATTACCAAATCCATGATTGCATTATATGCATTCTCAAGTATGGATATTGCAAAATTTTGCACTTCATTCATGTTCGAGAATTATTCATAAAAGTAACCAACTTGAAAAAATATTCTTGTTTAATTTGTTTATCTGGCTAAAATTTAGACACTAAAAAATGTTTAACCTAAAAAAATCATGACAATATCACCACAGGAAAAGCAGTTTGTTTGTTTGTTGGGGTTTAACATCCGAGCAGCAATATTTCAGCTATATTCAGCAGACTGGATTATATGTATCACTACATTTGATTATAAGAAAAGTTGCTATAACATTTATTTAAAGTATTTTTTAAAATTATTTCAAAAGGTTTTATAAATATTGTGGCAAATTTTTTTTCAGCATTACCATCCCCATAAATATTTCCTTACTCATGAAGACTAGTATCTCGATCTGTGTTTCCTACCTTTTTTGGATTTTTTTATTTTAACATTGGTACTTTGAAGAAATTGACAATCCATAGAGAATAATTTAAAAAAAAAAAAAAAAACTGTAGAAACTATCAAAAATCTGCAAAGGTTAAAACCTCATTGTATCTAATAAATGCAAATATTTAACAGTATTTTTTTTTGGCATGTAAATTTTACACAGTTCTTGTTATTACCTTGTTAAGAGCTATAACAAAAGGTGTTTTTCTTTGTTTAAGTAGATTGATAGACTCGATTGTCTGAGGTTCCAATCCGTGCATTATATCTACAACCAAGATAGCCATGTCACATAATGATGATCCTCGAGATCGTAAATTACTGAAATACAGAAATGAATACCAGTTAGAGCTTACAAAATTATGTCAAAGCTAATATCTCACTACAAATTAGGTAAATTAGTCTTAAATACACAAAATTGCATATATATGAATAATTTCATATATGATTTAAAACGTGTAAGAGATAGTGCAAATCTTTCTGACTAGGCATAACAAAAAAATCCTATACTTCCAAATCTGTCATCTAACCCATAAAAATCATATCTTTCTAATTGTACAACAAAAAAATACTAGGGATTTTGTACAAATACAAGCAAAATCTTGAAATGCAATGTAAAAATATGCAGGGGCGTAGTTAGTCCTGTTTTAGTTGTACGTAAAATTACGAGTTCGTGCAAAACAAACTTTCAGAGAGTAAAACGTAGACGTATGTATACGGAAAAGTACAAAATTTCCGGAATTGATGGTTTTAATATCGCGAATTACTTTATGGTGTATATTGGAGTATCATTATGTATTAAAAAGGATTTGTCATTGCGTAAAACCTTTATTTCATCTTTAAAATGTGTGTTTTTATTTTTGTTACTTTTTCCGAAAGTACGCAACTGTGTATTTGCGTATAGGCAGCTACGCCCCTGGTATGCAAGACTTTAAACTTCAAATAAAATGTCTCTAGCTGGTTATTTTGAGCAATAAATCCCACAAATGGAAAACAATACAGAATTTTCAATTACAAATTTATTTGAAAGTTGGAAATTTCATCATACAACCCAGTACACAATGCCATGGCTTCGTTCTTACCTCAAGGACTCATGACAAGATGTGTCTATAAATTTACCTGAAGAACTCATGACCAGGTGTGTCTACAATCAACATTCTCAGTAATTTCTTACCTAAAGGACTCGTGACCAGGTGTGTCTATAATCAACATTCCAGGTAGTTTTAAATCCACCTTCTGAAACTGAAATACAAACAAAATGCCAAGAAAAGTTGATGGTCAAAAACACTTGATCTACAATGAGTGCCCCATGTGGGTCTGGGTGTCAAAAGAATGGACTGGCAGCAGCGCTAAGCTTATCATAAAAAGGCAACTAAATAGTGCTTTGAACCCTGGCCAGGTAAAACAAATAAAATTTATCAGTATTTTTTTTAAATCATCAAAATATCCAATATCACTATTGATGTGAATTTCTACGAAAAAAAAAGAAAATTCATTCCTTTAACTACACAAGCTATTTGGTTTTTACACACAATTAAAGTCATAAAAGTGTCAACGTATGATTTCATAAGCCACGCTAAATGTTGTAAAAACAAATGTTGGTCATGGTTTGCAATAAAGCAATCAGTTTTATCACTAATTAGTTGACTTCGAGACATCAGAGTCAATTAACCTTGTAGACCTATCAAGGGGACTGACTGAAAACATGGAGTTATCCAAGGTTTCGATTCATCCAAGTTCCGAGTCATCAGAGGTAAAATTGTATTGGAGTAAGGAGAATTTTGACTGGACTGTCAAATTAGTTTGAGTTAACTGAGATTTCAACTCTTTCAAGTTTGACACATCGAGGTTTAACTGTAATTTATTTCAAGAAGGAAGAATAGTAACCACCCATTTGTCTGTATAAAAGCTTTCTGTAACTACAAAGGTAGAATTTATCTTAAAAATATATGTTAAAGAAATACATGAAGGATTAGTTCATTCCATCTTTAAAGTATCATTTCACTTTAATACACATCAAGCTAATCCATGGGCAGATCCAGACACTTTGAGGGGTGCCAGCTGGGGTTCCTGAGAGAAAGACGGGTGCCCGCTGGGGTTCCTCAGAAAAAGAGGGGTGCCCGCTGGGGTTCCTCAGAGAAAGAGGGGTGCCTGCTGGGGTTCCTCAGAAAAAGCGGGGTGCCTGCTGGGGTTCCTCAGAAAGAGGGGTGCCCGCTGGGGTTCCTCAGAAAAAGAGGGGTGTATTAGGACATTGTTTGCCATTTTTTTGTCAATTTCACAAATGAAAATGACAAATGTTCCAATAAAAAAAAAGCGTGCAAACCCCTGGCACCCTCTCCCTTGATCTGCCACTGGCTAATGGCAAAGACGAGAAAAGATAGGAATGCTAGTAATATCAGTTTTTGTGTCAACTTATGGATGGAGGTGCATTAGTCAGTTTATGCCAACATATCCTACCTTCTCCCTATCCTATATATTGTACCATCTCCCTATGATTTATATCATAACATCTCCCTATCTTATTTATTTACCATCTCCCTATGTTATATATATATATATATATATATATATATATATATATATATATCATAACATTTCCCTATGCCTTTTTATCATACCACCTCCCTATCTTATCACTGTGTGACACCACCACCCGCCAGCTCGCCAAATACGAGTAGATGTGTATTTCGGTGAGTTCTCATTAGCTAACACTCATCAATTTGGCGACCGTCATTTGAATGGCAAGTTCCAAAGAAAGTTAACCAGCCAACAGGTTATTTAATAAAACATCCCTTAATATCATACATTAAAAATATGTTCCTACATTTTAAGAAGTTTAGCTTGAAAATGTCAAGTAAATTTTGGCATGATATGCATAATTTTATTGACTTGTAAAGCATTGTTTACGTTCTGCCATTTTAATTTCCGGTAAATGGGATGAGCCAAAACCTATGCGACGGTCCCGATCTCATATTAGTATTCAAATGAGATTATCTTGGTAATTTAAGATTTGTTACCTTGCAAATTGTTTGTTTATTGTAAAAATAAAAATGAACAAGAAGCAAATGATAAACATTTTCTTGTTTCATGATGATGAATCTGTTGAAATATAATTTTAGTTTTAAATTATGAGTTCTGAAATGGAGTACTTATTTTGTTACTGTAAAGTACATGAAAAATTTCAATGGGAGGGAATATTTGAAAATGGAAAAGTTTTTGATAAATTTAAAAACAAATGAAAAGATAGTTGAAGAAGGACAAAGAAAGGCAGAAGATAGTCAATCCTAGAGAAAACAGATGATAGTAAAGCAAACCAAAAAAATGTGGCTAGTTGAATTTCTATTTGGCTAGCAAGATCAATATTCCACTAGCCAGAATGGCAAGTTGGGGAAAAAAATGGTTTCCAACACTGCTTAAATATTATACCATCTCAGTATGTTATATATTGTACCATCTCCCTATCTTAAATATTGAACCATCTCCCTATGTTTTATATCATACCATCTCCCTATGTTTTATATTGTACCATCTCCATATCTTATAAATCATGCCATCACCCTATCTTAAAATATTGTACTATCACACAATCTTAAAATATTGTACCACCTCCTTCTATTTTATACTTACATCTTTACACATCTTTGTAGAATCTTTTATGGCAGAATGTGGTACATTAGTAGCACCAATTTGTTGAGTTATTCCACCTGCTTCTCCATCTTGTACATGGGTTCTTCTCAACTACAAATATATTAAAAATCCATGTGTTGACATACAATCAATAGGAAAAGAGAGAAATGAGAAAAAGTTGTGACCTTAGATTTGCCTTATATTTTACATTTTTGAAATGAACAAGTGTCATAACTTCAGAAACATAAATGTTTTATTAATTTAACTCCATCTAGACCTATGCTTTATGATAAAAATACACATTGTTTTGAAAATTTGAAAAGACTTGATTGAACTGTTTTATAGATTTTATCAGAAAACCAAACAAAGCATTTAATGAACAGACAGATGGAAAATCCAACCTGGAATCCCATACACACTGTGACTCCCTAGGTATTCTTTCATATCCAATTCAAAATTTAAGTACCCATGTATTTATATTTCTGAAAATATGCCAGTATTCTATAATTTTACCTTATCTAGAATTTTTGTTTTGCCTGTATCTACATGACCCAATACACATATGACAGGTGCTCTGAGAACATCTGTTGATTTCTTTTTCTCTGCTTCTTCTTTCCTTTTCTTTTAATGGAAAAGACAAGAAAACAAAAAATCACAAATTCATAAATAGAAACAAATACAAATCGAAGATATGAAATAAATATTGTATATTTACTTTCAATCCCTTCTTTCAATCTTTTAACTTCAGTATCAGTCTTTGTAAGAATCATGCAAATTATGTAATATGTGATACAACCCAAAAAAGGCTACACATTTTTATTTTTGCTATTAAGTTGCTTTATAGGTCTATATGATGAAATGTCTAATCATTCATTCCAATATGACTGCTCTTAAGAGATTATTCACATTGAAAATCGAATGGTTTTTACAGTATTTTAGTTTCATTTACCGTGTGATCTCCCTTAATTTTGAATTCTTCAGTACATTCTACACAATTTATCTTCCTTATGAACACAGGTTCCATGAAAATCCACAAGTTTTTTTCTGTTAACTAGAAGCATTTCATACAGAATATAAAAAAAAAATGTATCCAACCATGCTTTGCATGTTTCTTAACTGGAGTGCTACTCAAGTATAAATATAGAGATTACATACATGTGTCCGGTTCAATCATTTATTCTAAAATTGTCAAAATACTGCAAATATTTCATTAATGTCAACAAAAGGTCACTTACTTACCTATTCAAACATTTGGACTTATCTAAAAACACAAACCAAATATTTTTTTTCTTATTCCTATTCACCATCACATTAAACAGTTAACTTCTACTTCAAATTTGATTATTATCTCACCATCCAGCTACTTCAAATACTAACCATAATTCTATCTCTGGCTCTCTCAATCGGTGTCCTGTCATCTTCCTCTTCAGATTCTGACTCACTCTCTGTCTCACTTTCATCTAATTCAGATTCATCTTCCTCTTCACTTTCCTCCTCAGATTCTTCTTCCTCAGACTCCTCCTCTTCTGCAGCCTTGACAGATACTGTGACAGCCTCTGGCTTGTCTATCTCTACTAATACCACAAAATCAATTTAAAACAGTTGTTAAGTGAAGGCCTCAGACGATCTGTTTGATTCAGCACTGGCCATGTTTTGCTACAAACTTAAAGAAAAGTTTACTCAAATTTCCTACAGTGTATACTCGAGTATAAGTCGATCAGCCTATAAGTCGGACCCCCTTTCCAGTCCAAAATTCCTGGATCCTAGCCTTGACCTGCTTATAAGTCGGACTGATTTCTGACAGATGCATCGCTAACATTCCTTATTTACAATGAGTATACCTGTTTGTTTTGATTACTTCCATAAATGTCGAACTAAATAATTACAAGCCAGAGTTGTTTTTATAGTAGTAAGTAATTAAATTCTTGACAATCCATGTGAATTGTTTTAATATGGCCATTTTTCATTCTTTCTAATTTTGGTACAAACAATAACCTAAATTAAAATCATAAATATAAGGAACAACAAAGAACAAAACTGAAAGCTTATGATATTCTTACAACTCATTTTAAAAGATATTTCATTAAGCTAAGAGGTTTTATCTTAAGGGAGAAACAAAATTCATAAAAAGAATTGGCATAACCGCTAAAATATTGAATACTTTTGTCACAGATTATGTATGTTATTGGGTCATATTTCTATTATGCATTTGGGTTTTTGGCTATATGAGTGTTCATGAGTAAAAATCAGTACACAAAATGGATGAGTGGGAAATACAAATAAAATCATAAAAGGCCAGAATTATGGCAGAATAAAGAGTAAACAGTAAATTTTTACTGCATCATATTTTAGTTGTAAAAGGTATAAGATGAAGACAGTCTTCCTAAAATTAATGTTTACAATTAAACATAGGGGTAAATGGTGCCAGTCTTGCTGTTCAATGTTGGTGTCACACTCATGTCAATTATCAAACTTTTGATATTTCCAAGCTGAAAATTTTATTTCACAAACTATATCTTGTCTGTAAGTCAGAGCCCTTCCCAGCAGGTAAAAATTTAGTCCCAAAAATCTGACTTATAGGGAAGTATAAAGGGCAAATTAATTATATAAGAGCAATTTATAAGGGTTTATTTGAAAAAAACTTCGAATTTAATTCTTAAGTAATGCTTCAAATCAAATAACAATAGTAATATAAACTACATTATTCATGGGCTATTCTGATTTGGTTTTATTTAAAATTTGGCAACAAGATAATTATGATAAACTTAAACAGAGAGTGAATTAATAAAAAAAAAAAATTCTTATAAATGACACGTAACCTTCATCTGTTTCTCTAGACTCTTCTTCATCACTACTGAGATCCCATTCATCTTTAATGTCACCAACCTCTTCCTTCTTGTCAGTCTTTGATGTTTCAGCTACTGGTTGTTCCACAACTGGTGCCTGGTCTACTTCTGGGGTTGTTACCTCATCAGGTGATGGGGTTCTCTCTTCCTGATTGGTTGATTCTGTAAAAATTTCAAATGTTGGTTTAACTGTACATTTCATACTTGAATTAAAAGACCAGCTCTCTAATATTGTTCATAACAATCAGTTAAAACCAAGCTTGGATATTTGTGTTTTTATAGGGAAATCATTTAGTAATATTTAAATCATACTAGTATTTGATGTGAAAAAACAAGCCTTTCAAATATATGACTATATGAAATCCTTCAGGTATTTTTGTATTAAGGGAACCGCCATTTGAGTTTGAGGGGTGGGGGGGAGGGAGCATGGAAGATTTTTAAATAATATCTTGTCTTTGAACCTTTTGGGAAAAAATATTTTGATCTTGAAGATGAGGGGGAAAATATTTTGATTTGTTGTATGTGAAAAATAAATATTTTAACCTTTTGGGAATAAATATCCATCCCTCAATATGAAAGTCCCCTAAGTTAATACCTCCATTTACCTGAAACATTTTGCTGTTGTTTCTTTTTCTTTTTGTTGTCATATACTGGTCTTTTCCTTGGAGCGGCATCTTTCGATGGTATCTCAAAGCCTATAATTATAACATAGATAATCTTTGAACAAAACTGCTGCCTATTTACATATGTATAAAATAAAGAAGGTTTATTGTTGTAAAATTCAATAGAGTACTACATATAATTAAGGTAAGGGTTAATGATGTTGAAGTTACAAGTATTTAGATTAAGAAATTATTCAGATTTTCACAATATGAAAAGCCGAACAGTACTAGAGCAGGACTTTTCCTTACATGGCAAGTGTGAAAATGCAAACAATAAACAGATATTATAAGGCATTGCCCAATAATGATGTCCCCAATCCCAATTTTACCGTATAGTCAAAATGTAAACAATTTCTTCTTAAAAAAAAAAATGTTATCAAAGCCTGAAAACAAATCCTACAATATGGCACACCTATTAAAAACTTTTTAATAAAAAGAGTAAAATGCTATGACAAGTTTGCTACCCATAACCATACATCCCTGGTCATCCAAAAGAAAGTTGAAAGCAAAAGTCCTGAAACTCATGTAAAATTTGTCAAATCAAAATGGCGGCACAAATAATCAACTGCATATAGAAGGTAATAATCTACAAAATTTGAACAAAATATATTGGTTTCCAAAAAGCTGTGTCCACAAAGTGTGACGGACAGACACGCGGACACCCATATTTCTATGTCTCTTTTCATTGTGGCGGGGGAAAAAAAGGTGTAACAAACTGAAGAACAAGAGTAAAATTGTCCTATCGATTGGGGGTATAATGAACACAATAAATTTTCACAATATTAAAGCTCATTTTTTCACTATCAATGCGGCTTTGAGTAGTTCAAAATGAAGAATGGAACATACCCTGTGCTTTCATTGCCTCTAACATTTCCTGGGCTCTTCTTTTGTCTTGTTTCTGTTTATCTGTCAATAGTTTTCCTTCCTGTCGAAGTCTTTCCTTTCTTTCTTTTTCTTTCAATTTCTTTTTCTCTTTTCTCTCCTGTTCTTTTCTTTTCTGCAAAAAAAAGAAGAGAATTGGGATATAATTCACTTTTAATAATATATTATACCTTTAATACATGCATTTCTCTTAAGCATCATACATGTATAAGCTTTGTCAAGAATACAACAACAAAGCATTATCATTACTGATGCCAATGTCAGCATTATCAGGTAAAAATCAAATTATGGTATGCAATTTTAAAAGTTCATTTTTTGTAGAACTGTGCCTGTGCAGAATCAACAAAATATCAATTACCTGAAAGCAAATCTATGGTGTAACAGTAGAATTAAGAGACAGGCCTTGGTTTCATTTTAAAAATCTCAAATTGAGGATTTCCAATAATCCAAGGAAAATATCTAGATACAAGTAATCCAGGATCAATTTATAATTAACAAAACTTTACCTCTTCTTCAATCTGTTTAATTCTTTCTTCTTCTTTTCGAATCCTCTCTTCCTCCTCCTTCTGGAGTCGTTCTTCTTCTTCCTTCAAAGCCTGAAGCTGGGCTTTTATAGCAGCTACCTGTAACAACATTAGAAAGTATAGACTCTTAATGTTTTGGTCAAAATTTACAATGATTATCTTCAAAATATCAAAAAATTCTGAAACAAAATTGATGACCTTGTGTATAGAAACAATAAAATTATATCCTTTGTAAAAACATGAAACTTAAAACAAAATGTATTATGTATCAACAGAAACTCTCATAGAGTGAAGTATTATCTTTTTCTGCATGCTCCAAAATATCTAGCAAGAGATTGTTTTAACAATAGAAATGCAAATGTTTGTAAAGAGAGATTTGATATTTAATATTCTGAATATTAAGGACTTTCATACAGCTGCTTTTGGTTTTTTCTTCTTCTCCTTTTCCTCCTCTCCTTTCTTTTTCTTTTTTTTCTTTTTACTCTCTCCTTCCTCTCCTTCAGGAACCTCTTCTCCCTCCTTTTGGTCTTTCTCAGTTTCATCTATCACATATTATTAAAGAAGATAATGATGATTTTAGAAATTTTCCTAGTGTAATGAATATCAGGTGAGAAATAGCACACTTGGTCTTCAAACTTAAACTCTGAAGCTTCAAAATGTCTTAAAATATGGCTCCTGTTGTGAAGACATTTTTGACATGACAATTGGATGGGGATATCAAATTAAATTGTACCCAACTCTGATCTTTAAATGAAATTTCCCTAACTTATCTTACTGTGAAAGTACTTTAATTTGTGGTTTGAATGTTTTCAGTGAACACATATTGGGAATCTCTTATTCGTTGGGAACCAAATTTCATGGTTTGGTCTACCCACGAAAACCATGAAAATTGGTACCCCACGAAGAGTAGTACTTTCATAGTAACTATGAAAACACCAAATTCATGGTACTAAAAAATGATATTGTTGAAGTATTCTAGAGTCTCCTTAACGGTTGGAATTCAACAGTGATTTTTTTCATGTATAAAAAAAATAAACTTTACAGTAATTATTGAACTATTTAACACATACCCTCAGCTTTAGCCTCCTCTGTACCTGCTTCAGAAGTTGATGGTTGATCTTTGTCCTTAGATTTAGACTTTTTCTTTTCCTGATTATAAAGATTCAATAAAGTGTTTTTGAGAAAAATTTTATAATAATCTTACAGGTAACTTTGTATATGTTTATTCACAAAAGGTTATCAACAAAATTAGGCAAAAAAGCTGACAATAAAGGCATTTTCAATCATGATACTTACCCAAAGTAGTTTATTAAACAAGGTATTCTGAATAAAAAATCATACAGTCTTGTATGTCTTTTCACCATATCTTTAAGAAGATATTTTACTTTAGTTTTTTAAAAGGAATATTTTGTTAATACATTGGGAACTGCTAATGAGTTATTAACTTAATAAAATACCATCGCTTTCTTTTGTTTTTCTCTCTCCCTTTTCTCCTTTCGTTTCTGAGCAGCTGTCTTTACTGTGGACCCTTCTTCTTCACCCTCTCTCTCTTTCTCCTCTCCATCTTGTTCTTCTTCTTTCTCTCCTCCTTTTTCCTCAGCTGCTTTTGCTTTCTTCTTTTTCTTTTTCTTTTTTCTGTCATCTTCATCATCATCATCTAAGTCATCAATAGTAACGACCTTGACAGCAGCCATCTTGGCTTCGATGTCAACCTCCGTTTGGTTCTCAGTTCCTGGTTCATTATCTTCATCCTGGTCATTACCTGTAAGTATGAACAAATTCAAGGACATTTATTATCATGGTTTAGGTTGAATTTTTATGATTCTTGATAGGCCTTTTTTAGACTTTTCTCTGTCATAGCTATAAGACAATTGAAGTTGTATCAATCAAAACAATAGACTAATTCCTGTTTTATCCTTTCCACTTTCAATTAAGGAAAAATATAAGTCAGTACTATTGAGGTCTCCACATTCCAACAAAACTTCAGCATTACCAAGGTCAACAACTTTCCTCTTATGAAGATCTCATTTTAAGAAAATCCATCCACATTTGATTACAACATTGTGCATAAAAAGCTGGCTAAAGCAGAATAAAATACTGATACTTTTTCAAAGTATACTCTTTAAAACTTGTTTCATATTTCTTCAATTCATGAGAATCTTCATTACTCCTGTTAAAATGGCTGCCGTCAAGGTCAACACTACATCTACTTTCCCACCCAGTTATATCTTTTTTGAAATATTCTTTACCTCCTTTGTTTTTCTTTTTCTTTTTCTTTGATTCCTTAGGTTTATCCAGATCTGCTAGCAGGGCTTCTATGTCTTCCTCATCTTTCTTTGATTTCTTCTTGTCTTTCTTCTTTTTAGCAGGTTCTTTAACTGCTTCTTCTTTCTTTGTTTCAATTACAGGTGTGTTTTCTTCTTCCTCTTCCTTCTGTAAAACAAATTTACATCAGTATCTCTTTCGGATAGATTCAATCAGAATTTCCTTATTTCCCATAATTTTACCAAGAATCATTCTCCAAATAACATGATTGTATTGTATATCATGGTCGGTTAAAGAATATCATTTTTTTTTTCACAGGTCCCAGGTTTCATATAAATCTAGAATTTTATAGAAAAGAAATTAAGCTGCAAATATCCAGAGTATGTATGGGAAGTCTTTCCTGAACCCATCTTTTCCTACCCCTTCATTTTTTTCTTTGAAATGTTGGAAGGTAATTCTTCCTTATCAACAGCAAATTTATTGACAATATCAATTATCTATTTAATAATTCTAGTTATTGACCCCTTACATCTGATGGCACTTCATTCTCACTATCATCATCCATCATCAACATATCAAACATAGCCGCTGGTTTAGATTTCTTTTTTCCTTTCTTGGTCTGGACCATTCCCTCTTCCTCCTCAGGTTCTTCCTCTGAATCACTCTTCTGCTTATGTTTCTTCTTTTTAGACTGAAATTTCACAAGTTTGATTAAAAAATGAATTAACTAGATGCTACCCCTTATGGTACTAATACCCTATAACAGGCTCACTTGACATGAACTGTCACTATCAAAAACAAAATACACTTACCCTACCGGTGCACCTCGTCCATGCTCCCAGTTTTTAGTGGAGTCCGAGTTGCTCATTTACTTTTGTTTTTTTGTATGTATGATTTTAGTTACTTTATGTTCTTTGTTGTGTATGTCTGTTTTCAATGTCTGGTCTTTGTCACTAGATTACATTCTTTTGATTACCGCTACAACCTTGGTTCCCTTGATTACTCCTTCCTGTAGTATCTTCCAAAGGGTTTTAGAGTCTCTAATCTTTCTTCATTTGCTAATATTTTTTTTTTCATATGAATTATACACAGAATATAAGATACAGGCTATTACACATACATGTGAGTGTGCAAGACATTAATCAGGCACAGACACATAGGGGACAGACCTGGCATACACCCCTCTAAAATTGGGAATAAATTTTTTTAGCATGAAATTGATATTTTTTGCCTAACATATACCCAATCTTTTTCACACCTCACTCCCCCAGGCAACTTTTTCTTCCACACACCAAAAATCCTGGATCTGCCCCTGTAAATACCTCTGACCCTAAAAGTTGTGAGAAACTTCTATACTTCAAGTGAGAAATATCTTACTTTTATCTTTTGTTGAGGTTGAATTTCCTCACTGAGTGTATCACCATTGACCTCCTTTGTTTCAAGTGATAAAGCTTCAATTTCTGCTGCAACATCGTCTTCCCTGAAATTCATGATATATTATTTCAGGAACATTTTATGTGTTTCAAATAAATAAATATACCCATAATATAAATATTGATAATTCAATAGTGCAGTGTATAGGGATGTGTATGTATTATAGTACAGTGTATAGGGATGTGTATGTATTATAGTACAGTGTATAGGGATGTGTATGTATTATCGTACAGTGTATAGGGATGTGTATGTATTTGCACATTATTTTTGAAGTTTGAACTAAATATTTCTGTGGCTTTTATTGTCATTTTTCCAATCAAATAAAATAAAAAAAGTGTAAAGTAAAATTTAAGCAACAATAAAGAAAAGGTAAACTATAAATTTCCTGTTTGCTACATGCATCATACACTACACTAAGCAACATTTGTGTCTCTAACACTCAAGTCCAACCCGAGTGAAACTCAGAGTTACACCAACATCTTGAGTGTTTACCACCCAGATTCCACCTAGCCAACACCAACTGTTTGTATATTGCAATAGTCGTAAAATTCAATGATGCATAACAGGAAATTCATTGAACGATATGATGTATGTTGTGTTTGTTTCTCAGGTAATTCGGAGCACTCCAGTGAAGGTAAAAAAAAAAATTAAGTCATGTCATTGAAAATTCTGCATTATCTTTTTTTTTTATATTTTGTACATGTGTATCATTTGTTGGTGTTTTGTTTATTTACAGCTTCGTCCAATGAGTGGGAGATATCATGTAGAAATAATACTTTGTCTTTTCATCCAGTAATAATGCAATCTTTTGATATTTTAATTTTACATTTGTAAATTGATAATTACTATTTATAAATATAAATAAAACATTTTGAAAGTATTGATTTTTGTAATTTGATTCAAGTGATGGACTTGTAAAAACAGTCTGGTGACGCTTTTAGTTTCTGATAGTTTTAATAATTGAACTACTTTTCTAGAAATAAAAGAAAATAATAACAGGTCCCAAGATAATGTGTACATGAGAATTGTAATGTAGAAGCCCTTAATCAGGACTGAGAACATTATTATGTAATAATTATATAAGTTACAAGACATTGAAACAAGGACGAGACAGCGTCCTCAGCTGGTCGTTTTCAACCGCTAAAATGCTTCAAGTTAACTCTGAGAAATTTCTTATTTAAAGTACATTTCAAATACAACCTACATATATCTCTATTTAATTATAAGTTTTGTTACACAGTTTCCAACTTTCATTGATGCCGACCAATTCTTACTCCTGTATAAAAAAATCCCTCGACAAACCTCACACATATATAGTTGTCTGTTTTTATAAATTTAAATGAACACATTGTTTACAATGTCTCCTATGTGTGTCTAGTCATCACAAGGACTGCATTTACTTATAATTACTCAAAATACAGGACAGTCATGAAGTATATATCAACGATAAATGCCTTTTTTTTTACGATTTTCACTTTATATTTGTCAATCTTTTAATACATGCTAATTGTATCAACTGCTATTTTATAGTATTGATTTTTGGCAATTGGATTAAGAATTTTCACATGTCCTCCGGACTCCTTTATTGGGATTTTCTGGGGTCCAAAATGAATTTTGGAGGTCCGTGACCTGGGAGCTTGGGTACTAACATCCATATTGTCGGTGAAGACCAATGAGATAAACTTCTCTGTGTTGGGTGATTTTTCACCCAGGTCGGTGGTCCTCCGTACACAATTAACATCTGGAATATGTGATGTCCCAGCTGGGTGGGTGTAACACTCACATTTCATTGTGAAAAATCCGACTGGCACCGTGTTTCACCAACTAACACAGATTTAAAACTCCGACTTGAGTGTTAGAGAAACACAAGTCGTTGAGTGTAGTGTAGTACATGTAGTTCCACAATGTCAAGTAAAGTCTGAATGTCCTAATTTTGGTTTATCTGAAAATGTTCAGTTTGATCCAATATCTACTCAGTGAATCTTACCATATATACATGTAAGACATACAATGTATATTGATGTTCTTACATTCAAATAGTCTGTATTGAGTACATAAGTTAATACAGGACCTTGTGTATTATTTATAACATTTACCAGTCGTCCTTCTTTTTCTTCTTTTTCTGTTTTGTTGCTGGTCTATTTGATGTTTCTGGTTCATCTAAGTCTTGATTAGCTAAAGGGTCTAAATCTACTTCGTTATCATCACTGAAAAGGAGGAAAAATTGACTAATTTACAATGAACACAACCCGTGGGTGACCAGTGTTCAAATTTTATCTCTTTGCACCTATAACATGAACATATAAAGGGCTGGGCATCAACAAAGTCCTGAAAGGGAGTATACAGGGAGTCTGACATATGAATGTCTCAAAATCATTCTGTTGGAAATGACATACATAATTAAGAAGTGATGGTTTGAACTATCAATGCATACCTAATGGGGTTGTTCTAGAAATCTTGCATATTTCAGTTCATTCAGACATCACCCATACAATGATTGGATACCCTATTTTGGTGTGTATAATGCAAATATTTTTATATAGAAATAATTTCCAGAGCATGGGGGTGCGGATTATGCATCAATATACATGTTTAGAGATTAAAATGAAACCAGTAAAAACCAAAGAGTAACTAAGTCCTTTTTTGTCAAACCTTCCGAAATTTGAGTAACAACCAAAACCAGAAATGTCAGATTTTTTACTTTGATTTTGTTTTATAAGCTATTTCATACATCCTGTGTCAACTTTATCATGCTTCAAAATTAAAATTATCCAATTTATTTACATTATAGCTACCTATCTTAGAAGTTTTTTTTTCCCTCACATTTATGTAGGAAATACATGATCAAGATAAATAAATTGACCAATCAAGTGCAAAATATCAATATTTTGTCTTACAAAATTCTACTGCAATCTATATCTAAAAAAACTTTTTTTCTCATATTTTGAAATTCAAAATTACACTGCCCACAATACATAAATGGGCATTATACACACTAAACCATGGTAAGAATTTTAAGAATGAGCCATTTTTAATGATCTTCAGAACCAAGTTATTATTTAAGACCAGATAAATGTTTTGAAGTGAAGAAGATATCATTACATGTAGATGTGAAACTAGCTAAATACTCTGTATTCAGTTTGTTTTTCTCATTCAGAACTATTCAGTCATTTTAACTCGAAGAATTCTGTGGGATGTAAGTTCCTTGCAGACTGAAATCAGGCTCTCATTGCTTCTAATGTAACATGTATACCTAAAATTCAATTTTACAATTGTTATGAGAACTTTGTCCCCTAGTAAGTTTTGAAAATTGGAATATGATTCCTGTAGTTGGTCATTGTTGAATTTGTTGTTTCTTTGCCAACTTTGGACACTGAATGAGATGCAAATTTGTGAATGTCATATCAAACATAAGTTTGGTGAACTCTCCTACATTGTACATTGTATATTAAAACCTTAAGTATATTGTTCTTATCCTTAAATGTTATAAGTAATCAAAGACCAAGATTCTAGCAAAAATTAAAAGAATGTAATCCAGGGACAAAGACCATAGATGGAAAAAAGACAAACACAACAAAGAACATAAAGTAACTAATATAATACATACAAAGTAACAAAAGAAAATGGTCAACTTGGACTCCACTAAAAAACTAGGAGCATGGACCAGGTACACCTGTGGGGTAAGTGTCCTAAAGAATACCTTTGTGTATGGAGAAATTAGTCGCTATATATGTAGTTATGTAATTCTGATTCATCAAAAAAGAAATACATCACTTAACAAAAAATCATTTCTTTGTATTATAGTATAAAGTATTAAATAAAAACTTACAGTGGATTTGAATTGTATTGCTCTGGATACAATGATGAAATAATTGAGCAATACCCTTTTCATAAATTAATTTCATATCCTATATTTAGTCCTGGTCTAATAGTTGACCAATGAAAATTCAAACAAATTAGTTGGAAGATCAGTATATAGACAGGAATGTTCTAGAGTACATGTTCACAAATGAGACAAAAGACTTGAAAACATTGTACATACAGTACATGTAATTTTTTTTGTGCGTGTGTAATGCCTAGTGACCTAATTTAGAATTCATCTTAACAGATAGGATTATCAGAATAATGAGTAAAGACATTTCAATCATCTTCGACAAGTTCATAATATTTTTATTCTGTTAATACTGAAAGTATGGTTTTACAAAGAACGTCATTTATATTAAACATCAGAAAAAATTGAGTAAACCTTCACAAAATTCCACTTACAAATCATCGTTCTGGTTTTTCCTACTTTTATTTTTAGGTTTGCCCATTTTCGTTCTGTACTTGTACTACAAATGTTGAAAAAACAGGCAATATTGTCAAACATGTGTCAAAAAATAGTTTTTTCTGCAATTTGTCGCATGTACAGCTGACTTCCGGTTCGGCGAAGGGAGCTAATGCCCGGAGTTCACGGAAAAGAATATTTCCATTTTAAATCAAAACAGATTCTTCAGTAACAAAATAGAAAGAAAACATGGTATCACATAATTACAATAAATGTATGTTTTAAGACAGGGAGTTTATATTAGATGCAACATAAAGTCCCTGGTTAAAACAAGGATTTTTGTTGTAGACAACCATGAAAAATCCTTGTTAAAACATGGACTATATAGACAATTTGACTATCTATAATTTTATTTGCACAAACACACATACAGTAAATGGACATGGCATGAACAAAAACAGAACAATGTAATATACATTACATATAAACGAAATGTATTGCCATGGTGCGACAGTGGTGTAAATCTGATCAAAACAGAAACGAAGTGTTTCTCACTCAAAACATCATGGACATTTTTTCATACATACATTTATTTATCAGGCTTGACCCTTAACGGACGACTGGCACTTATTTAGTTCTGAACCTACAGATTGATTGTCTTAGAATATATCGAATTAAAATGAGAGAGCATACCGTTAAATGTCAAAGATGTTGTGAATGAATTATATATTACAATCATCAATGCGTGCTTAATAAAGTCACTTTGGGGATGTCTGGTAATAAAATCAGTGCAAAAGTTCAAACAACTGAAAGGGGACCAGGCTCAGGTCAAAACAACATTTACGGAGGAAATCAAGGAAACCAGGATTCGAACGGTAATCAACAGAATATCACCCGAGGACATCGACTAGACAAGGATAACAAACAAACAGCAAAGAACACGAAACAATCAAAATAACACGTACAAAGAAACAAAAAGTAAATGTGCAACTAGGACTCCACTAAAAACTTGCAGCGTGGACAAGGTGCACCGTCAAGCTCCGAAACAGCGTCTGACGTTCGGAATTCTCTCTAGACTCTATAGCAAACACTCTCAGAAAATGCAAGAATCTTGCAAAGTCAGGAAAATGATTCCGATTGTCAAACGATGTATGATATGAATAATGTCAAAGGAAGACATGTCTGCAACTGTTAGTAATTAAGAGAGAAAATGAAGTGGAGCTTGTTGCACCGTTAGAGCACACGCACAAGTTTGCTTTTCGTGAAACCACCCGCCGAATTGCTAAAAGATGTCGCGTCCGGGATAACGAAAGAGAAAACGAAAAACAAATATATTCTCATGGTGCAGATGGATCACCATAACGATAACGAGTTCATAATGACGACCATAAAACTTTTGTATTTAATCTTGAAGCAACATAAGTCTGTTTCGTAGCCTAATTGTAAGATGTTTAACACAGTATACCAAAAGCCCGATTTGATGCTGAAATAATGGAGTCTGTAGTGTAAAACACGTCCACCACACTTGACAAATATGTTGCTGATAAAAATTTCCAGCTTCTTCGGTATATTCAAAACATGATTTGGAATCGTTTTTAAAAAGTATAGAGAACCTCTACCAAGTACTACGTATTTGTATCCATGCAGGCGTTCCATCTTTTTAGAGTAAGAGTAATCAAGGGAACCAAAATTTTAACGGAAATCAAAGGAATGTAATCCAGGGACAAAGACCAGACAGGGAAAACAGACGAACACAGCAAAGAAAATAAAATAACCAGAATAATACGTACAAAGCAACAACAAAAATATGAGCAAATCGGATTCCATTAAAAAGTGGGAGCATGGACCAGATGCACCGAAAGGGTAAGCGTCCTCTGTTTGAGAAAATTTGGCGCTTTTCATTTTGGTTGCCGCCCGCTTGATTTATTACTTGGTGAGAAAGAGTGAGTGTCTTTGTTTTCTATTTATTAATTAGTATTCACATTCATTGTATATAGCGCTTATAAGAAATTTATTTTTTTCCTGTGTTATGGGCAAAATGAATTATGTCATTTTCATTGGATTATTAGATACAAACTCAGATACCACTAACTTCAAAATAATACAACAATTCATGCTGCACTCAGGTCGTTTCAGTATAGAGTAATTTACTTACTCTGTTTTCTCT
Organism: Perna viridis; assembly: GCA_037379345.1. Taxonomy (NCBI): domain Eukaryota; kingdom Metazoa; phylum Mollusca; class Bivalvia; order Mytilida; family Mytilidae; genus Perna; species Perna viridis. The sequence goes on from CM074520.1 coordinate 6,811,938, forward strand.
TATATGTTCTTTTCAATGTATATTAGTTAAATCATTATTATGTGCTTTTCACCTGTCGTTATTATTGCACCAGGTGTATTGTTTGTTATATACATGTATGTTGAAGACCTGAAGACGCTTGTGAGTTGGAATAACTCGTGTCTGATCCAAATTTGTTTATTTGCGAATGAAATATGCTTAAACTAAACTTCTATTATAGTATTTCAAATTTTTTTCTGCATTTAATGACCCAAGCTCAGAAACAGCGTCTGACGTTCGAAATTCACTCTACAGTAAAAGAGGAAACGAACGACTGTCGCTGTATGGGGCTTGTGTCTATCCATGCCAGGAGGAAAATTCTGTGATTAATACAGATTGCATTCCATATATAAAATAATATATCCATATTTGTAGCCAGGATTTACATCACCACCTGACTGTGGTGTACATGGAAAATTAAGATTATAATATATTTACATTATAACATGAAAAATTAAAAGAATGTATATATTCTTTTTTCATTCTCACGTCATTTACCTACCAGTCATTCATAATAATATTTAAGTTTGGACTGCAATATATATCCAAAGAAAAGAAATTACAAAAGAATTATTCTTCAATTTGAATAAAGTTCAAGAATGAAAAATGAAAATGATAAATGATTTTTTTTTCGATCTGTGTAGTCAAATTATTGCTCCTTCTACATACTTTCCTATAGATTAGCAGTATATTCAGGACTAATAACATTCTGCATCACCTTTTCTCTGCCATAGCGCTATAAACCAGAAATGTATATGCACATTGTCTATAAAGGATGAGTTGGGGAGCAACCATTTGATTTTTAGGGGGCAAGGGTCAAATTTTCCATCCTGCCATTTTATTTTGAGAAATGTCCTGCCTATTTTTTCTCCGGCGCTAAGAGCCGAAAATTCCTTTTTGAATATTAACAAAAATATTAGGACAATAATAGAACCTGCCTATTTATTTTTCTTATGGCCTGTCCTGGCATTTTATTTCTTTAAAATGACACTAGCCTCCCCATAAAAATCAAATGGTCATAACACTGGAATCTATTCCTAACATATATAATAACATTTATTTTCCATATAAATTTATGTAAAATGTCTGTTTGTATGTATTGGATTACGCAAATATTGTATTCTTTGTAAATTGTACTTGACTCTGCTTTATCCAATAAACAAATTTGAGTTTGAATTTGAATTTATATTAAAAAAAAACATGGTTAATTCTCAGTCTGTCACGCACAGATAGCATTTAGACACTGTCGAACTTATCACAATCAATTATTGTTCTTGGTCTCAAGTCGAGAATAAATCTCACAACTTCATTATGCAATACTTGTAACTTTTTAGTTAAACCCACCCAAGCCAGTGTACCGTGAGAAACAATAGCATTGAATTAGAGCTGTTGACTAGGGTTTTCTCGGCCGGGAATCCAGACATTTCGCATTCGTTTCCCATCTTTTTTTCAGACTAAGTTTTTTTTTTTTTTTCGCATTTCATTGTATTAAAAAATTGCACGATAAAGCAATTTGATATTACAATAGGACGACTTAGAGGAGGGACGAGATAACAATTAACGATCCTTATTTCAATCCTAATTCGCACATCGAAAACCCTACAACTTCCTTTCTTTTAACTTTTCTATCACACCATACACGTCTCTTTCCTTTCTCGTCTTTTCGCTCTGTGCTTTCGCATACACTGAATACACCAACATAAATTACACATTTCATTCTTTTTTTTAACGATACACTTTGTTCTTATTTGATCTGCGTGTTTGACCACGCCGAAATGATGAGAAATGCAGGCTAGCACAAGTTTGTTTGCTATGATGCCGAGCACCATTATTATGTTGGAAATGATGATTATATGAACGGATAGATGAAATGGGCCTGCATTGCGTGTGGCTAATTCTTGAATTTAGGAACTGTCTGATCCAACAAGATCGTTGTCTCGTCTTAGTGGTTCTTACTCTTAGGTCGTGGGAAAACTGAATGAAAAAGAAATCTCATTACCAGTATATGTCCCAGTTCGTTATTCACTTTGTCTGGGGCGGATCCAGACACTTTGAAACGGAAAGGTGCCAGCTGGGACTCTCAGAAAAAGGGGTGGGTGCTGGGGCATTGAATTAAATTTGAATACCATTTTTGACATTTAAACAAATTTTCCTTTGAAAAAGAGGGCTGCCATCCCCTCTTGGTCCACCACTGTTTATAACGTCTTTTGTTGATGATAGAGTAAAGAGTACACTCTTATTCAAATCACTGCATTGATTCACTTGAGGATTAAGAAGTCGGGCTTACTCAAATTGTTCGGGAATTTCAAATACTAACTTTGATTATTCCCCTTTGAATGTGATTCACACACATACAAAAAAGTAAGTACTATTATATTAAGTCTTATTTTGATGTAAACTTGAATAATGAATAAAACCTACCCAATTAATAATAATGGCTTCTTAAGTTAATACATGTGTTTCATTTGATCTAATCAGGCCTTCAACTGGCTCTATATTTCCTATAAAATCCCTATCTTTTTGGCAATGCCCTATAATCTACCCTATAATCCTTATATTTTTGTTTGAAATAGCCCTTTTCCCTTATATCCCTACAAATTAAAATTTTTTGGTTGAAAATTTTACAAAGTTTTTTTTTTCTCCGATTGAATAGTAAAACCTGTTTTTCTACATGTATATATGACATGTTAGTTTATTCTACAAATTGAAGACAATTATAGTTCATTATTTTTCTGAGCATCTGATTTCTTTTTCTATAATTTCACATGATACACACCACTCAAGTCTTTGTTATTTACTACAACAACATGGTACCAAGAAAGCTTTGGCAGTTTGCAGATCTGTGGTTACTAAAGACTTCAAGATGTTCCAAAGCTGCCTTGATTTCCCAGTTGGTCTAGCAGTCATTTACAAGACATGAATTAAGTGTGTATTCTTGATATAATGTCATTTGGTAAGAGTTTTCATTATAATGAGATGGACATGATGAAAAGGAATGCATTTATCTCACCTGGCCAAGTGCCATGTAAACTAACATTTTTTTCAAAACTACTGTACCAATTGGAACCAAACTTGGTATGAATCTTTCTTGGGATATCCTGCATAGAACTGATGTAGAGATTTTTTATTCGTGGAAAACATGGCCACTGTTACTAAAATTAGAACAAAGGGGTCAGTCAGAAGTTTTATCATATATCTCCAAAACCGTTAAGTCCAGCTAAATTCTTTCAATTCCTTAAATGATTCTTATTATTCTTAAGACCTACAACAGCCTGAACTGGATCAAAAATGTCAGGTGACTCTCTGTCAGAGTTTTTGATTTTGAAAGATGAAAAATGACGTTCCTTGCAGTTATCAGCCAATATCTTGAAAACTTGGATAGATAGAAAGAAACTTTCAATTGCCGATAAGTTTCTTTTTATAAAGCCTACAAAAGTCTGCAGGGGATCAAAGTTGACCGGTGCACCTGGTCTATGCTTCAAGTTTTTAGTGGAGTACGGGTGCTCATTTACTTTTGTTTCTTTATACCTATTATTTTGTTATTTCATGTTCTTTGTTGTGTCTATTTTCCTTCTATAGTCTTACCCTTGGAAAATATTGTTATGATTTCCGCTCGAATCTTGTTTCCCTTGATAACTCTTTCACATAAAAGTTTTTATATTTTGAAATATGAATTTTTGACCTGGTACTATCATACACCAATTGGTTATCATTCTGTCCTACTTCACCTTATGCTAAACAGTTGGGACTTGTTGCCCACATATTAAGCTTTTTCAGAAACTTGAGATGTACCTTTTCAATGTACTTCAAATTACTCCAAAACCATTATGTATTACATGTATGCAAAGTCAACAGTTAAATTTTAAATTATCATCAGTATATCTTTGTCTTTCAATCAGTTTTAACTTGATAAAAAATCCCATTTTCAGTTTGAAGATGACAACTTCGGTCTTGTTTCTGTTCGTACCTTAATTCCATGTACTTTATATGACTTCGCTTGCATAATAAGTAATGATTCAAAAAATAGCAGGATGTCATCAGTATATTCTAGATATTCGTGTAAAGCGAATCTCTATATAGCTAGGTAAAAAATGTTTTACTCGAAAAAATGCGGAACACATAGATTTAAAATATAGTTGTCAGAGACTCTTTAGAAAGAACTAATAGAAATTGCTTTTAATGACAGTTGTGGGCACAGCTTTTACTGCGCTCTTTTTACAAAGCAAGTCCTGACACTCCAGTATTTGAGTCTTCCTTATCATTATACTGACTTGTGACCATTATTCTGGATATTGGTTACCACATACTCTTTGAACAAGTTTGTGATAAAGGTCAAGATGAAGAAAAACATTCATTCCTTCCATTCGCGTTTATCAAGAAAGGTATAGATGCCAATGATTTGGCTAACTTCGTCCGTCGCAAACAAATTCTGCCATATTTCAAAAGCAAAGCTATACCGATTATTTCACATTCATATACTTCTCTTATTGCATAAAAAAACTTGCATCTACAAAAGGGTATAGCATGATCTCAAGACTGAGGACTTTAAGTCTAAAATACTGGACTGTTCTTGCCAAAACTCCCCATTAAAATATAATAAACGGATCTCTTCTTAAGGTCCTTGATAAAGGTCCCACGCTTCATAAGTTGGAATTATATTTTTAAAATTCTTATGGATGCTCCAGATGACTATGCTAGAAAATAAAAAAAACGGGTACAACAAGACCACGATTCAGAGTAGGTGCAAGATGTTAGGTTAATCTTATAACGTATGATAATTTTAAGTAGGTCAATAAGTGTCAATGCTATATTAGTCTTTTTTTAAGATCTCGATATAGCCAAAATGCATGACAAATACATTGTTGTTTCAGCAGACAAAGCCAAAACAAAACACAAATACACATCCAATGTTTATGATCGGAGTTTGACGTAGAAAACAATAATAGCAATAAGACCTATAAAAATAGAGCTACAGTACTACAACACCCTTCAAAGAAGAGGTAGTCGAAAACAATAAATCCGTTCTATCCTCTTTTGGTCACTCTACTAATGACTATGATTGTGATCATCCGTCTGTGTTGGATTCCAGAACTCCCAGGCACGTAGCTGCCGTTAGGCAAAAAAGCTTTTGCCTGCACTTAATTTTGCCAATTTTTTCTTTCTAAAACGCTATCTTAAGCGGCCCCAGACCCCCTGCCGTATTTTTGGCCTCAATTACGCGCCTGACGCCACAAAACGCTTTATAGCGGTTTCTGCAAAAATGTACTACCAAGCCTAATTCTATACTATTTACTTCCATATAGAGGGTACCCAATCTAACCACGGTATTTGTTACTTTACTCCCGTTGTGGTATCAATTCAATGTAGATCCTGGAAAATTCTAAAGATCTTCTGGAAATCCTCAATGCTAGATTATTATCGGAATCTAATGGCATCGCGACCTACTATTTTTAACCCTTTCTACTACCATACCCAATACCCATTTGAAATTCCGACCCCGTGCAGGTCCGGGTGTTAAAAGAATAGGCCTGCAGCAGCGCTAAGCTTGTCGTAAAAGGCGACTAAATAGTGCTCAGAAACCTAGCCGGGGGCTAGGCGCTCTGCCGACAGAGCAACTGGGATGTGTGCCCCAGATGGTGGAATGGGGTACCCCTGGCATGTTACATGCTGGGGTTGTCAGGCTATAATACGGAAAACCTGACCGCAAACCATAGTGGTGTACCGTGTTGGGAAAGATGCCACGTTCCTCGCACGTTAAAGAACCCTGCTGTGGTATTCGATAGGAGTAGGAACCTTTGCGCTCCGCCAGAGGCTAAATTGCCCGACCTTACCCATCCCCCTTTTTCCAGTGGCAATCAAAATTTGTCGACCCTATTATCCTTGTGACCCATCCTTTTTTTTCATTTCATGTTCATTTTATCATCCATTTCATGTTCATTGTCTGAATATAGCTGAAATATTGCTGCTCGGACGTTAAACCCCAACAAACAAACAAAAATTATACATTACTGTTACTAAAAAAAGGCGAAACACCTAGATACATACGCGGTAGCTGGAAGAGTCTCAAAACTTTCTAAAATGATTCAAAATGATCTTAATATACAGAAAACCGAAGTATTATACATGTGGGAAATGCTTATCATTTTCCAGCTGGAGCACCCCAATGCGCATGCGCATGACGTCACATGCGGTGACCGTGGACCGGAAGTGGACTTAAATGGGGGACCAATAAGGGGAACATGGGGAACTTTTGATGTAGGAAGGGGGGGGCTTAAAGTTTAGGAGGGGAAACGACCTCCATATGTATCTTCATTAAGTGTCCTAATTAGTCCTTATATAGTATACTATAAACAGGTAAGTATAAAAAAGGGGGCGTATTATGACAAGAGTTATCTTTCTTTGTTTAAATTGCTTTTTTATTTTTACATTTCGTTATCGTTGTTGTTGTTTTATTATTATTATTATTATTATTATTTTTGTAAATTAACAGTAATTGCATTGTCTTTGTGTAATATTTGAATGGGCACTTTGAATTGATTTTAAATTTTGATTTGAATTACTTTGTGTTCAATGAATAGATGTCTCATGGATTAGTTAGATGTTTGAAACTTTCCATTTTACTAGTGATTTCAAAAGCACCTGTAATGATTTTTAACCGTTTTTATTGTGCTTTATGAATACATTACAGGTGTAAGGACGTGTTGTGCAATGTTTACCACTAAGAAATTAATTTTTATCATTGTTTTTTTGTTTAATTATGTTTAATATTTCTTGTTGTCAGTTTGAATAATTAGTGTTACTATTTTGACTAACCACTAAAGATTATCCCGACAATTGTAAGGAAGAGAATGTTGAATAGAGTGGAAAAAAACTGCCTTGACGTCAACGATACTCGGACGGCAAGAATACTCATAGTAAAGCAGAATCATAAGAAGATCGGATCGTGAAATTACTTAATGGGGAAGAAATAAAAAAAATGGTTTATGGAACAGACCATTTAGCAGGACCCGGATTTGAAATACAGACGACACCTCGACGAATGAAACAATGGATATGAATTGTAAATAAAATATGAAAGAAAAAAAAATCTTGTGTACTTAAACTATACTAAAGAAAGACCTCCTTACAAAACAGGGTAGCTCAAAACCGAAAACACATATTAAAACCGTTAACGACAGCATGACAAACATCTACTGAAATGAAAGGCAATACACCATTCAAAAGCTATTAACGTTCCAAATGTAAACATCAATTGTAAACCTTACAATTGTCGGGATAATCTTTAGTGGTTAGTCAAAATAGTAACATTAATTATTCGAACTGAAAACAAAAAATATTAGACATAATTAAACAAAAAAACAATGATAAAAATTCATTTCTTAGTGGTAAACATTGCACAACACGTCCTTACACCTGTAATGTATTCATAAAGCACAATAAAAAAGGCTGAAAATCAATACATGAGCTTTTGAAATCACCACTAAAATGAAAAAAAAAACAACGATGATGAAAATGTAAAAATAAAAAAAAGCAATATAAACAAAGAAAGATAACCCCCTTTTTTATACTTACCTGTTTATAGTATACTATATTAGGACACTTGGATACCTATGGAGGTCGTTTCCCCCTCCCAAACTTTGAGGCCCCCAAAAGGTCCCCATCTTCCCCTTATTGGTTTTCCCATTGGAATGCTGACCCTTTGTTGAAAAACGCACCCACCACACTGGACAACTATGTTGTCGATCAAAAATTCCAGCATTTTGAAAACATCTTCCGTATATTTGGAAGATGATTTGGAATTATTTTTTTACAATTGATAGTTTAACTGTAGCCAAGACAAATTACTGGACCCCTGAATTCAAATTGGTTGAATTAGTAGCAGCAGTGATGTATAGATATAGTGTAGATGTTTGAATCTTTGTCCTCTTTTTTTGGTAGTAACAAATATTAAGATGATAGTAAATAATCTAGATATAAGCTTTAAATATAAGGTTGAAATAAAAAAAAAATACATCCAACATTTATATTAATAACCATCGATAATCGACATATTTTCTCATTATGTTTTCATATAAAATATTTTTACTTGTAAAATAATTAAGAAATATTGTCATTATTTTTCACCAAGCGTAAGCGAGTTGGAAAATCTTGACAAATATAGTACATACCCATATTAAAATAAGCATAAAGCCCGACATCCAGGAATTACTTCTTTTTTTAACATGAATAAAAAAGTCAGTGATGCGCTCCTTAGGAAAACGAAATATTTGGTCCTTCCAATTACCTCTCCATATCATTTTTACACTAAAGTCCAATGTTTCAACAATATTTTAAACACAATGAGACGTAACATTTTTAATAGGAAAACGAAAATTGAATCGCATTTACAAATAAACAAACCATGGGACGTAGATATAGGTCATTCGATCGAGGTGGAATTGCCGTTCTATGTTTTATTAGCTAAGTTTAGTCTAACAAAATATTTACAAATCACGATCCTCTGAAACACATTTCATTCTTTGTGAATGACATTTCAATGTTGATTTGCTAGCGTGATCATGTCCTTCAATATTTAGCCGAGATCAACGTGGCCGAAACAGTCCTTTTATACATGCGTCATGCAGCCAATTGGTATTTTGAACATATTGATATCTGTTCTTATGTAGTACGCTAAGATCGTATTACAATAGAGGCGTTTCTTAAGAAGTATCAACGACTTCGCTGCTTTCATAACTAAGAAACGATTACAATTGAATACAATGAAAAGTGACCCATTCATTACAATGATTGCGCAAGTGCAAGCAAGGTTTTACGCATTTTAGAGACTTCCTTTGTTTACAAAGGAAAGGCGAGACATAGCACTAGTCGTCAATAGTCATATTTGTAACATTTAAAAAAATATATCGAAAAGACGCCTAAAAATTGGCCACGGATATTCCAGAAAAATGTAATAAATAATTAATTTTGTTAAAGGCTCTCATTAGCATAAAATTAGGCTGGAAATTAATGATCAAGTGTTGAAAGTGTTAAATGCGGATTTGGAGACTTAAATTCATAATAAAGAAGCAAATACAAGTACTTCAGATATTTTTTGCATTAAAAGGACAAAAGAATTGTTTAACAAAGTTAACCAAGACTTAGATATTCTTTCAATTTTGTACTCCTTTTTTTCTCATTTTATAGTCATATTTCATGCAAGGAAATGGTGCACACACCCAGGAAACAACTTCATATTTAGTAAATACATTCATTACTTCATTATTAATCATATGTGAAATATGTTTCTCGAGTATGGACATAGTTTGCTGGATTTTAATATGTCCGAAAAACATAAAAGCAAACAAAACAAACAAAGAAACAAAAAACGAAGAAAACAGAAAACTAAAAATGTTACAATTGTCAGCAGTTTTTGTTAAATGATGTATAATTGTGGCAACATTACGACTTCATTGCAATGAACTAATGCTACAACACATTTATTTTTTCCTTATATTTGTACATGTCTATGTTACTTGTTTTGACCAATTTTTGTTACAAAAAAGTTGGTATTTTTGGCCATATTCATATCTTAATGTCCCTTCACCTTTCTGCGGTATGTTCAAGTTGGTCTGCTTGCTTACTAGGTACTTCCATTTTCCAGCATGTTTATTTACGGTTTGTTATGTAAGGAATTTATCTGTTTTTTCTTGGCATTTGTTTGGTTAAATTAGTTTCGTCGTACGACTTTTTCACCCATTTTTGGTTTTTTGATTAACAACGTTATTATTGATTCTCCTGCCACTTAGGTTTGTCCTTTGGATATAAAGGTATACGTACAATGACACGACACTTAAAACACAATATCTTTTATTTTTAAAACATGTTGTTCGATGTTTGATTGACTGGATTTATGCTGAAACAGAAGACAATTATTTTGATGGAACAAATCATGTGAAAGAGTAACGATATTAATCGGAAAAATACATCTATACATACTTAATACATCAGGCAGTGTCATTTATTTTGCTCAAACTTTAAAGTTATATTACTACAATGATGATTCTTTAAATGAGATAGGTTTTACCCTGTAGGTATGCTTGGTACTGCAAAATGTTGGTTAATAAAATCAACCACATTGTAAATGTAATAACAACTAAACTGACCATGAAACATGACGTTAATGAATATCTTCTCACTCCAAATTAATATGGAATTTTCATTGGGTGTCTCAAAGATTTTTAAAAAGTGAATTTAAATGGAAACAAAGCAAATAATTAACATGTTGAGATCGAGAGTTAAGCCTGCATTTAAGCATGAATCGCAAGTAACCTACTGCAATACGTGAAAGCAACTAATAAAAGTTTAACAAAACAACACACTTGTAAACTTCATAGATTACAAAAGTAGATCAATTAAAAAATACTACAATGTACAATAATACCATGGAACAAACTAGAGTTCAAGTTCAACATAAGTGTTATAGGCCGCTGGAGCCAAACTATAATGAAGGTACTAATACAAGAAAACGCTACATATGTCTTCCGGCATTACTAGGAACATTACCGCAGTTAAGAAACTAAGCAAATGAACTTTTCCCTTGTAACGATTGCTTATGTTTATTTATGATTTGTTTTTTGTAGAACAGTACCTACAGTTTAGCAACACAACTTACTCAATGACTTGCTACTTTAACTTGATAAAATGCATTAAATTTAAAAAAAAACCACATTGCTTCTTATTTCCGGTGATTAAATGTTTAACAAAAACTACTCATATTCATAAACGTAATACGAATGTTTTTCGATAAAATGAAAGTGTAGTAGCATGAAATATTCAGAAAACCATTTTGCTTTGCAAGAATTTTGGTTTAGTTTATACTGCATAAAAAAAGAATTAAAATTTGTAAAGAAATAGATACTGTTTAAGCTTGACAATAAAGGGTGCTATTTAAAAAAAAATCTTAATTAGCGGAATGTTTAGTGCTGGAAGGAAGACATTTTAATATTTATATTCTATCGTATTTAGCATCAGGGAGCTACTATATACATGCATATATTCAAAGCCAGAAAACATTCGTATTTGTATACAGTTCACGCATGTCACAATTAACAATAATGGGGAAAAAAATTGCAAATTTATGACAATGGTACGAAAATTACTTGACTAAACAGGTTATCGGGTATTTCTTTAAAAGCCATTGATAAGTACATCAGTGTCTATAGTTTGTTATCTGATTTTCTAACAAAGCAAATATACAGTATACTCAAACCTATTCATATAGGACTTGTTCAATTCAATGTTTCCAGTCTAAAAATACCTTCATGTAGAAATCCCTGATGAATTAATGCTTATAAAAGGCTATTTTTCACTCTTAGTTGCCAAAATCCATTAATTTCTAATCAACACAGCACAATGCAAGTATCTTTGTTTTGAATTCTTTGATAAATTAAGACTCTCTTTAGAGCTCTAGATTTAAAAAAAAACTTGTTGTAATGCAAATATCTTTTTCGTTATTAGCTTTCACGATCGATTTTGCAAATGTATCATATTCTTTACAAGTATGGTTTGACACACTATCCGTAAAAGATATTAAATATACAATAATTTTAGCTTTTTCTTCACTAAAAACCACAATAAAATATTAAATGAGATAATTACTACAAAATATTCTATAAAACATTCATTTAATAAAATCATAAAAAATTCATGTAGCTCAGTTACAACATCAGAGACAAAAGTCACATAATCAGAGCTAATTTTGTTTAGTTATTTTTACTACACTGGCGAAACGAGTTCTCCAATCAGAATTGTTTTTACAGATAACCCGTATATCAGCTGAAAATGGATTTTCTATATTCCAATTGGTTACTAACGATTGGCAAATCTCCTTACTGTAACAAGAGAGGCATCCTAAAGTTCCATTTCTAATCACACTTGAGCATCTTTTTGCTGCATGAGGAATTTTTCTTGCTCGACACTATTTGCAAGTATCGATTGTTCAGTGTCTGCATTACTTATAGCAGCATGGGGTATATTGTCATCATCCTCTTCAAGGTTGATCTTACTCAAATTTTCTCCTTCCCTTATTTGATGTTTCCGCAAAAATGGCATTGTTGTGATAGAGAATCTCTGAAATCAAATAATGATTTAACTAATTCTGCAGTTTTTTGTTAGCTATTTTTTTCCTTAAATTATTGTAACTATTCTGCTGTGTTATTACAAGGATATTAAAAATCAAACTATAAGAAATGCATTCTTTTCTTAAGCATCTGTCCGTCTTAGACTCGTGTAGATGTAGACCGAAATTCACATTTAAATAAAGTTCTATATGTGGGTTAGATTGCCGCAGTATAGTGAAAATTATCCAATGATAACTTTGTTTCTGTCTTCTTCATGGACGGCGATGGCTACACCATATTGATCAAAGAGCTCATGATGTCTACCGTGAAATTGAAGTGGTGCTAGTGTTTTTGGCAATTTAACTTTGACCCAACACCCTACTTGTAAGAAGGTTAGCACGGTACAATAACTCCGTGTAGCTCCGACAGGATATAAAGTATCATACATGCGAGCTTTGATATACACCGGAGCTGAAGGAATGTTGCCACAGAATAAAATTGAAAATTGACATTGTAAATGTGAATTCACCACAAAAGTCTTTTTTAGTGTCTACAGCTATATATAACCAATTAAAACAGTGCTATAAATTTCACTAAAGTACATTTCTGTAATAACAAAAGTTTCCAAATACTGAAGTATAAATTAACTCGGGTAGTAGTCAAGGACATAACTGATATTCTGAACCAATATTTATTGCATTTTGGGTACAAAGGCCGCTCATACATTTCTATCATTTGTCACGAGTCGTTGCATTGTATTCAAATGAAGAGTTGACTAAAATAATTATAAGTTTATCTGTTATAACACTATATTGTTCTCATCTGGATGGGAACTAATCTGGTGATGCTCATACAGATACAGACGCAATAAACCAAAAAGGTTATTTGCTTCTAATAATATTTTGATAGACAGACATGATAACTGAATTATTTTATCAAAGCAAATTCTGCTCAGATACAATAGTTCAAATTAACCACAAATATCATTGTTCAAATTATTACAACCCAATGAATAACTAAGAGGGCAGGATTTAAATTGAAGACATGTTTACGTTCATTGTATAAGAGGAGCAGTAGCTACGAATTTTAATGTCCTGGTGTGACACGGCCGGGGATCGAAGCCACGACATTCAGCACTTAAGACCACCGAAGAGGCTTTTTGAATAAAATATTATGGTACAGTTGCATAGAGATCGATGCACTCATAAGATTTTTCCAGGGAGCCATTTAATTCCTGTTTCTTTCCCTTATTGGCATCTAAATATTATTGCGGTTAAGAATCGAAACAACCGATATCAATCTTAACATTTTTAGGTATGTGACATTGAAGAACAATCATCACACTTATGTTCACGTTACTGTACATAAAACAAATGTATACGGATGACTATGGTATCCAAATACTTTTCTTCGATCGTACATAAACATAGCATTACCTCACGCAATGTCCCTTCTGTTCTCAGCAGTTTAATAACGAATACTATTGGTACCCATACAACTGACATGAGGGCTAAGGTCCACCCGATTCCAATGGCCCACTTGGGGTACTCATATGTAATTGTCTTCCTTTTATAGGTCAACTCGGAATAACTGATAGCTCCAATAATGAATATAGCCTGAAAACGAAACGAGGTAAGAGAAACACAAATATCAAAGTAATATTACAGTAAGATTTTGTCCATAACAGTACTCAACACTAAAGAAGAACATAACGGGTCCACAGCAACAGAAGCAATAATAACTACAGAGACAAATAGCATGTCAATATTTCAATTTGGATGATAAGTATACATAATCATCCCAAAAAATTAGAAGGTCCATTAAAAAAATAAAAATGAAGACATTAATGATTCACACTTATTATTTTCTTGTTTTTGATGATAATACATGTATCAACATCCACTACACGAACTATATCCGCTGTGCTAGTAATGACAGAGTAGACTAACACCACTTAAAAGGCAAGTTTTACTTCTCGACCAATCAGAGTTCAGCATTCCCTATCTCTAATGTGTTAAAAATAATGTATATTGACCATCTTAATAACTTTGCTTAATTTAAATCAATACGAAAAACATATGTAATGCCCTAATTAGTCATAAATGACTGCGCTCGACCTCTTAACTGATTAGAAAATGATACAAACCCTCTAACCCTTTCTGGATTTAATAAACTAAAGACTAATAAGTGAAAACAAAAAACATGTTCATGCTCTTTGCTTACAACCGCTTCAAGTAAAACGGTTTTTCCATAGTCTTAAGACCTTCGCATTTAATTTTTCTGTTCGGCAGATGGAATCTAATATGATATTTACCATGCTGAAGACAGGTGTCAAAAATCCCCACATGTACTTCATTATTCCCATCGGCATTTTTAGTGCAGGTGACAATTTGTACCCAAACATCATCTCAATGTTGTCATAGAAACGATTAACACCTACAAATAATAGCATATAAATAGAAACATATTCTACCATTTAATTAAATTATAGTGGACGGATCACCACGTCAGTGATTCGTTTTACGTTATAGGCACTATATCGTTTTGACATACATTTTGGCAGACAATGAACGTTATAGTTGGTAGATTTGACTCAATGAATAAATAATTGAAAAAACAAGCATACAATATTCAAATCATTGTTTGAAAATAAGTTTCCATTAGTTCTACTGACGTGGCAATCAAGTATATAAATACCTACCATTAAAAAACATTGAAAATGGGGAACTATTAAGATGTCTTTCTTTAAAAGTAAACTTTAAATTACCGATTTCCGTTAAAGATAAACAAATACTTGGTTAAAATTTCATGACCTTATATTTTAATGCAAATTTATTTAGGCTTTGAAAGGAAAATGTTTTCGTTAGAAATATATTTTCATCACCCTAACCATGTGTTTGTTGCTATGTGGAAGCGTTCAGTGTGAATATAAAAGTGTAACAAGAAAAGAAGACGTGATAAAATATAAGTTTTTTGCCTCTGTCCCATTAGTTTAAAATAGAACTCCGAAAATGCATGCAAATATTTTTTTTCGTGATTTTTTTATTTAAATAACAATATAACCATCAGAATTTATTTTAATACAATTAAACAAAAACAATATTAAAATATAAATTAAAGTACTTATTTTTTCACAATTCATATTGTTTCATACGAAACTAAATATGAGAAAGGTAATTCCTACAATAAGATACCAACTTTACAATCTTACAATCATTGTAATATGTAAGATGGTAAAATATGGATTCTACAATAAAATGTAAAACACAAATTGATATGTGGGGATCCTTGATTCTCACTGATTAGTACAGTGTCACTGATTAATGATTGGAAGGTTTGATAGCTGTAGCGTGGTGGTCGTAATTTATACAAATATTCCATAATAACGTTTGAAAGCAGAAGTAATAGTAAATAGTCTCTCTCGATCTTCTCTTTCATACAAATAAACAATAATGCAATATTATAATAATGTAATAAATACAAAGTGCAAAATTAGTACAAAAATCATCGGGAAATAATTTTGGCCTGTCAATGCAAAACCTCTGGTCCAATAGTTAAAGAAAGCTATGAGGCGAATGACAAAATATTTCAAAGTTCATTGAATCAATCGTTACGTTATCATCCTTAGCAGTAAGAATCTCCTTGTCTGTTGAAGTAATTCGAGTTAGCAAATTTGTAAATGCGTGAAAAAAAAAATCATTTTTGTGCAGATTTAGTCCAGGTGGGTGTCCTATGAAGGGTTACTTTGTAAAATAAAACAATTCAATCTTACCGATGCAATTTTTTTGGGCATATTTAATAGTACAAGTATCTTTCATATCACTTTCAGGAAAGGCAATGAGATGAGGTGTTTTTTTCTTCCAAAAAATGCGAGCAAAATTAAATGATTTAATAGGCATGCAACTGCTATGAGCAATATGAATTATTGTACTATAAAAAAGCTAAATCACTGTTAGGGTGCCTCACAAAAACTGACAGCCTGCTCATCACATGGTTTACCCCTTTTAATGGGTAAGTCTATTTATGGTTAATGGAAACACTAAAAAAGCCAGTGGAAACAAAATTATTGAATAATTGAGATAAAGACAGAGTGCCAGCTCATAACGTTATTATTGAGATCTCAGTTCTCTGATCGTTTCATTAAAATTGTAAATACCAAATTGATAGGCGGACAGACAGACGGACGTACCCATCACTAAAGAAAATCTACCTTGCAAGCAGGAAATGTCTATGTTTTACATAAATAAAGTCTACTACAGGGCACTGAGAGGAGAATAAATGAAAGAGTTTTCTTCAGGAAAATGTAAAACCCATACTCTTGCGTGTCAACGTATTAGTAAGAAGGAAACATATCTTAGACCTGATGGTATATACAATATAATCAACTAAAGCAAGTTGTTCATAGAGTTGCTGCCGGAGTAACCCATATTTTCAACCCCAATAACCATATTGATGGAGACATGCAGATTGCAAATGATGAAAATGTGCTATCAAACACCAGATAATCTAAAACATAAATTATCAGTCAACTCATCAATTAGAACAATATATTTTTTTTAGATAATGTTGATCTACCAACTAATGCAAACAGGGTGCGGACAAATTAAAAAAAGAAAACCACACTGTTTTATATAAGAATATTAAGGATTATTCTGAACTCAACATCAGTTCTTGTTGTTTAGAAATACTGGTTTGATCAATGAAAATTTACCTTCTTCAAGAAGATCATATTTAAACTACTATAACACTGTATTTCAGAGCTTTGATTTCAAGTAATTACTCATTAGTCCGAGTTTACATAAACACATATTACTTTCATTACTGATCTCTCATAATGTGAAAAAATTTCTTAACCAAGCTATGTTCAAACAATTTGACCTCTCCTCAACACCAGTGTTACTGATGCATTAGATATTTTATAATCAAAAACAGAAAAAAAATACAAACATATTTGTAAGAAATTACCGTGTTAGTAAAAATGTTTAGTAGAAAAAAAGATTTAATTAAGGTTAAATTTGATATAACTTCTTTCTCAAGAACACTTTCTCACTCAGAGTAATCATACATACACATATTGTAGTAATTTAATAAAAGATATTTCTTTGGTTCATGTAAATCATGTTGGCGAAATGGGGGACTTTTGAAAACAGTTCTAAATAGGGTCAATCTTAACAGATATAACTTTTGTATAACATGTTCCCCAGATAAATTATTAAATTGTTTCTATCTAAAATATTAAGAGCAGATAAAATCAAGTATTCTAAGTGCATAGGCACCGATAACTTTGTATACAGTTCATAAAAACTGTAAACTGGATTGAAATGAAATACAAAATTTATATCGTATGCTTGAACCAAAGAGATAACATCTAGTGGGCATAATAGCACACAGTGAAATACTTACATTGGTACCTTTGGACCGGGGGCGGCTGGCGAAAGGGGTACGTTGTCAAGGAGGATAAAAATAAATGGTGCCGCCAGGAGAAGAGATCCTTCATATATATTAACCCTTAATTTACAAAAAAATACTTTATATTTATAATATATACATAAAAAGTTTTAAGTTCTGAAGGATCCCTTCGCAGGGAAACATACCGTATATATACGCTACCACCACACACTCGAAGAAGGTCATAACGAGAACAATTCTGCTGGCTGCATAGTAGTCGAATAACTGAAATACATACATTCCGCCCTACAGAGGGCGGATTCAACCTTTAGTCATAAAAAAGCAAAGTCTTAGTTAAGAAAAGGCACCATTACTTACTTAGTGAATATGAGTTTGGGTGAAGGACTCAACGTACAGGTATGCAATTTCTATAAGAAAGGACATTGCATTTACCTATGAGAACTTGTATCAGTTACTCTAGGTCATGCAATTTACTTACCTATTAATGATTTAAAATTTTAAAATCTTAGTTGAAATGATCAAAATATTTAAAATACTTACTAGTAAAGATAAATATTAATGGTCATGCTACAAAGTGGATCATATGGGGTTATTTTAAATGTGCCTTTCCTCCTCGCATACAACTAAACTACATTTATACCGATTCAGCATACAGTTATTATATAAAGTGTTTCATGCAAAAAAGAGACAACTTAGCAATTAGACTGATTGAAGCGGCCATTTGTACAAACAAATGTCCATTGCAAAACTAGTTTCGGGACAATAAGACAAAAATATTAATCGTGAAAGAAACAGGTAAATGCCTTGGCACTTAATTAATTCCTAGTATTTCATGTCTTAAAACCCCAATGAACCAAGAGAAGGAGTGTGGATATTATGAGGGGGTTTTCATATAATGATGGGCTGGTCAATGAAATAATCTGAAAGTGAAAACAAACTATTAAATATGTTGGCAGGAATGGAGTTTAAAATCCTGTCTGCAGGAATACAAGCCTTTGACCCGGGCTTGGGAATAACATACCCCAGCTAAGACCCAGGGCCTAGGACTAGTGCCTGGGACCTGGGACTGGAAATATATTAGAAACGAATGAAAACTATATTTACCTCAGTTATCATTGACAGTCCAACCAAGAAGCAAACTATACACACACAACCAATGAAAATTTCTCTTCGTTTACCAACTCTCAGCTGATGTGGGAATAAGTCTACAATTGCTGTAACAAACCCTTCGACACCAACAAACTGAAATTTGACAAAATAAGAAGTATGGTATCAGGCATTCTACCTTTTAAGAAACACAGGTATTAATACACGAAGGGAGCTGGACACTGATTTATTTCCCAGTATAGCTATGTTTAACCTCATCACTTCATCCGGTCACGTAACCAGATACGTTTTAAGGGCGATAAAGAAATTTATTTAATAAATCATTAGCTGTCATTTCAACGCGAGTTTAAATAGCATGTAAGGGGCACCCTAACTTATTACATGCACGCTTATTTATTTTTAATGAGCCAGTTGTTTTGTTTTTTGTTAAGCATACACTAACTACGAAGTTTGAAAAAAAGAAAATATCATTTATTTCATAAATAAAATTTAAAAAAAACCCACTTACCTGGCTGTCCAAGCCTAGAAGTAGAATCATAATAAAGAAGCACACAGACCAGAAAGGCGATGCTGGCATCTGAGCAACTGCTTCCGGATAGGCAATAAAGGCAAGGCCAGGACCTGTATTACATGAAAACTAAAATTTGACTAATTGATTTTAGATAGAAGTTCATTACTAACTTAAAATATCACTCACCATATCAGACAACAGAAGTTGATGAATTAAATAGACCCCCCTGTAAATCAGACCAACTTGGCTTCTTATAGATGACTGTCTCATTGGCAATCATACCAGATCTCCTATTTTTATATCAAATCAGGCCAAAATTTACAGGACGCAGCAATCGCTAACAGTTGGATATGATATCCACTTCTTGAACTCCATAAGATATTGCAACCCAAAACAGTGGCGGGACGTTAAAAATATATTGTTTTGTTTTGTTAATATGCTACATAGAGTTACCGTAAGATGTTCTAACTATACGATTTATATTCACTTTTCCATTAAAATTAATCATACAACATTTCGCACTTTCTTGTATGGTCTAGGTCTATGTTTGTGTCGGCTTAGAAAAAATCAATTCAAGAAAGAAAAAGAAAGAGGCAATTATCATCTAAATGTAGGTCACGAGTATGGTTACCAGCTCAACAGTTTTAGTTGTACATATTTGATATCAAAGACGTAGGTAATCAATAAAATTTGTAGACCACAATTAGCAAATAAGGTTATTATAACATAACTATTACAACCACTCCATTTAAAAGTGCAGGCGTCGATTTCACAAAAAGTCTTGAGTGTAAAATTGATCGTAAGTAATAACGCCACAACATAAAATAGCATTGTGACGTCATAGTTTACGATCAATTTCATACTTACGACTTTTTTTGAAATTGAAACAGATATTAAGCCTACAGAGAATTCAACCCACCTGATTCAGCAACATCATCAATTTTGACGCCTTGTTGCTTAGCCATAAAACCTAAAACTGAAAAGATCACCAATCCGGCAAGTATACTTGTGAAACTGTTGATCAGCGAGAATATTATGGAATCCCTATAATAAAACAGATCTTTTATGAAGTGAATATTGTTCTAATATTGTGCTATCATCTGACCTGTCCATTAAAATTCATGTCTATTCTTAAAGTTGTATTTAATAAAGCTAGTTTTATTACTAAAAAGTCATTTTTTTTTATAGATATATGAAATATAGTTTGGTCTGCCCTTGCGCTTTTCATATGCAATGTAATCGTGTTGTAAAGATGTGTATTATTTCATAAACCAACCAATGTATGAAGGGTACATGTTTCAAAGCTAATCTAGATGGATTTAATGCACAAACACAATCTGGTTCTTAATGAAGGAAAGCTGGAAGTTAATCTGAGTATCGGCAATATTGTCAATCATTTGATATGTCAAAATCCAGGTACATGGACTGTACGTGAAAACAGGAAACAAGCACAATCTACATACAAACTGTAGCGGCCAAAATAAAATTGATTACATGTAAAAGCTGATAAGGAAAACACTATGAACTTTAAAAAAAAACCTCGAGTGACATCAAGTGCTACAGAAGGTTGAAATTCGAGGTTATGTGTGTGAACAGATGTTGCATTAGAATAGAAAAAATGTATAGCGGAATAACATAAAAGACAACAAATCATTGCTAAAAACTTAGACGTACAAACAATGATTAACTGACACATATGTACCTGAAAGCATTATGATTGAATTTGTTGTAGCTACCAAGAGCTGTTAGTGTACCCAATGACAAAGAATAAGTGAATACAATCTGTGTCCCGGCATCTACCCAAACCTAAAAATGAAACATGCATAATCAATCCGGAGACTAAAACGATCAACTTCTTATTTAAATATTCATTTTTCTAATTTGTATAATATTCTTATGATGTTTTTGGAAATAACATTAGACACAAGTCACTTGGAATTAGTTGATTTTAAAAATGGTAATTATCAGGATATCCAGTATAAGTCAATATTGTTACTTCCTTCCTAATAACTTAATAAGTTTATACCGTATATTATTTTTCTAAATATGCAAAAAAATTAGTCATTTTAAATTGCTATTTTTTTTTCATCAAAGGATTTGATACGTTAAACAAGAAGAAATATAACTAGACATTGCCCCTAACGGGAGTAATACCTCCTTCAGCCTGCTCCACACTGTACATTGGGGACCAATGTGGACATACAATTTATATTGGACACAATTAAATGGTGGATAGACTAAGTACTTCTGACACACAATTTGCTGCCATTTCTGAAACACCTAACTCTGAACAGCAATCAGTAATATTTTGTGTTGGAACACAATAACAGAATGTGAATAATTCCTGACAATATGCACATCATAATCTCCACATAATAATCTAACGTCCACTGCGCTTCATAACAATCAGGAAGAGTTGAGGAAAACACGTCAGACCATGTTTTGCTGATAAAAATGCTTATGTTCAACGGTCATAATTTCTACATAGTTTAAAAATTCATTTCTGACAATATGCACATCCAAATACGGTAATTCCACACCCCAATAAGTCGTTGTGTAAGAGTTGCGGACAAAACGCGAGACCAAGTTTTGCTGAAAATGCCTAATAATAATTTCTACAATTCTTGTCCAAAAATAAATTCCTAACAATATAATATGCACTTCACAATGTTGTAAATTAACACCACATTAGGTTTCATAAAAAACCTGCAAGTCGTTGAGTAAAAGTTGCGGTCAATGCACGAGACCAAATTTTGCTTAAAATAAGGACTAATTTCAACAGCCATCATTTCTACATTGTTTGTCCAATCATATTTTCCTGACAGCACGCACACCTACACGTGGTTATATTACATTCCACAAAGTTTATAACAATGCTGCAAGCTGATTAGAAAATAGTTCTGATGGACGGACGGACAGACAGACGGGGTTAAACTTCGTTTGCAAATATATAATGAATACTCATATGTCTGTCATGTGCAGTATTTTTTGTTTGTTTGGTTGGTTTTTTTTGCCAATAGGATGAGAATGTGGTAAGTTATTATTGGCTTCATTATTCAGTTTTACCAAAAGTCGTCAGAGTAAATTTTGACGTCACAATATGGTGTCGTCCTATCGGTTTACCAAATTTTCAACTAAAGACTTTGAAAATGTGAAAATGATTCATGTCGCTCTGCTTTTTCTATTTCATTTGGACCATTGAAATTAACAAATTATAATTATGTTTTTCGTTCAAATATGGAATGCAAAAAAGGATTAAAAAGCGGTATCATGGTATTATATTTGTTGTTTCCGACTTTTCACTTTCACCAAGTATAAAAGACAAGAGTTTAGTACACTCTGCCAGTAATGCCTGTTACAACAGACCAGTGATTTTGTTGAGTTTTTTCAAAAATGTCCCAGCCCTTTTTTTTGGGGAAAATAAGCGCGATTTTTGTGGAAATTGGGAATTTGTAAATTATCCAGAAAAGTTATAGAAACTTGATTTCATAGGCTCAAACTTTAACAAAGAACAGCTTAAAAGATTTTATTAATAGGCAAATACAAGGATAAATCAAAGGGACATTTTTCTGTCTTTCATTCCTTTGAAACGGTCAACAATATGTTCAAGGTCCTCCTCCTTGAGTTCTAGCTCCATACTGCAAATTCTCATTACAGCATCCAGGTTTCTTTGAGATAAACGGTTTCGTTTTGGCGTAAGAATATTTTCTCTGATCAACTGCAACTTTGTCTTTGGTAACATCAGACCCTGTAGGTTTACATTGGATTTTTTCCTCCGACTCACGACATACTTTAACAAGAATATAATTCAAAACTTCTTTGACCTCTGACTCTAAGTCTGACTTGTGATTGTCATCATGCTCATTTACAGATGTTGTCTTGCTTCAGACCTGCTTACATTTTGAGAATATATCAATGATGTTAGGCTGGCCTCTCTTGTCTTTTTTTGTTAATTTTTTACATAATACTTGGAATTCTGTGACATTTCGTGTCAATTTCATAAATAGAGGATACTATACGTAGGGGAATGAAACGGTGGTTATACTTACCTTACCCAGGAACAGGAAGTACTCCTAACCAAAGGAGGAATATACACAAAACAACATGTACAAATTGTATATCTTACAAACACCGAGGTGACTCTAAGTTTTCATGATCTTATAGACGTTTCGTGAATGCAAAACAAACATAAACTTGTTTTATACAGCAAACACATTTTTTGTTGCAGATTTGGGAAAACTAAAATCTTTTTGGGAATAATTTCAGCCATTTTGGGGGCATATTGGGAAACTTTCTCTAGGGGAAAAAGCCGAAATTCGGAGGTAAATTAAGGCAAACAATTTCACTGCAGACATACATTAAAAATGGCGAGTTTAACAGGATAACTAATGTTCATCTACATGTAGCGTTTATTCATATATTCAAACACAGAAATATCAATGAAAATACCGAAGCGTCAATGATAGGACAAATTCAAATACACCAAATTCCAAGTACATATCCTGAACGTGAAAACAAAAAAAACAAAGACAGAATATGTATACTTGTATAAAGATCAGTTCTGATCTTTTTCTGGTCCTTGATAAAAAAAAGTATCGCTACAAGAGCAGGCCTTTGGTAAAAAGTTAAGGACATCATTGCAGGACCTTAATAAAACAATGATAACTGGCATCAAGACGTTGTTTTAAATGTTTGAAAAATGCTGCATTTTTAATATTAATTGTGGGGAAATATTTTAAATTCCATTACTTAGCGCAGATAACTAAAACTAATGGCTGGTAAATCGTTGGATAGTTTAATATCTAAATTTAATAAGAGTACTAATTATATTATTTAGATAATTATTTTTGTTCCTCAATGAAGCTCTTTAATTAACATTTAAATTATCCTCATAAAGACGACATTACTGATTTATTGATTTCCTTTTAAGACGACCATGGATGAATAATCAAACTTTTCTAATAAATTCATATTTCGGCACTGAAGTCATTTTGTTTTAAACAGGAAATCCCGATATTACTCTAACCCCATCAATCAAGTTGGCCAATCTTTTAAATTGGTAATGGAAAACAGTGTATCTTAGATAGAATTGTTCTGGTACTTTATTGCCGTTAATGTTGGCTTTCAAACTTTAAATATAGATGAACAGGGCACTTTATATACTGTTCTGATATCATATGATTAAAAGAAGACATGTGGTTTACCTGGGGTTCTTGGAGCTTGGACCACTCAGGCATTAGGTAATATTTTAGTCCATTTTCAGCTCCATCAAGTGTCACTCCTCTGATTAGCAATACTATCATAAATATGTATGGACTAGTTGCAGTAAAATACATGACCTACAAGAAAAAACAAACCCAAGATGAAACCAATGTTTTTTTTTGTTCTTGTTGTGCATATTCCACTGTGGTGACGTAATTATTTTACTTATCGAGTTTTGCTTACTTATAGGAAAAATTGTAATGTGAAAATAAAGTTGTATTAAAGAAGATAGTATTAACGAAAAATATTCAACAAAAATAACAATTAGAATTCAAGTTTTCGTTACGGATATATCGTTACTTCCTCAAACACTCCACTTAAAATATATTTATCAAATAAATAATGATATTTAAAAACAAATAAATAGTATGAAAATTTTCTTTTTTATTAAAAGTACTTGACAAAGCAAGATGGTCGTTGTGTCCATCGATGTCCTTGACCTGTTCCAAGAAACACAAAAGGCAATTATAATAAATAAGTCACGTGATTTTTCATTGTCTACGCTCATTGAAAATCGTTTGGTCTTGTCACTTAAGCAATTCATAATATATATATACATAATTTTTTTTTTAAATAAATAAAATCAAATAAATTCTAATTCATCTGGAATCATTTTAGATCTTTTTCAATCAGAGCAAAGACTTCAGAGGTAAATCACGTGTGACAAGGAAAACAATAATTGTTGGTAGTTCTGTTTACAGTATTAGTGAAATACCCCCTAGGGAGGAATCACCACATATATCACCTTGCCGGATGATTTAATGCCCTTCCAAATGCAGAAATAGACGATGATCCAAGCCAGTAAAAGACAGAGGGCGAGGTCCCACTTGATCACTCCAGGGTGGTCCACACCGCTGGACAAATTCAGCACTTTTCTCCTGAAGAAATGTATGGCGAAGAATAATATTTTGGTTCGTTTCTCTAATCCGGTAATTTGCCGGAGTGTGCATTTTTGCTACCCAAATTATTTTGGATATTGTACATGACGCAAAAAGGTGATCCATACATTTTGTCTTCATATTGCAAGTGATAACAATATGACGTTTTGTTTTCAATTTCATATTGTTTATGATACTTAATCAATCATTGTGAGAAAAAACGTTAAAATGATGGACGGAAATATCATCAAACATGTCTCCCTCTTATTAACATCCTTTTCCTGATAAACTGAAGGCTTAAGTCATGCCAAGCAAATTGACATGTAAATAAAAAGTATTTAACGAATTGGTTCAACTTAAACTACACAGAAGAAGGTATTATTGTTACGACAGTCTTGTAAGATTATATTGACATCCAATGGTATCATGTATACAGCTAAAGCGACTCTTTCTTATTAACAAAAAGACATAATAAATGCAATTAAGTAATTATCACAGAGACTTCATCCTACATTTATAATACAAAGCAGTACTAAAAACCTATGTTGTACTTATTTTTGACATACCAAGCGTCTTATCACACAGCCAACCACTGAATACAGTAAAAGTAATGCACAAGCCGTATTGTAGGTAATAAAAAGACATTATTGAAAAATAGGGAAATCGGAATGGATATTTTAAATGTGAAAAATATCCCTAGTCATACCACATATACCTAATGTTATGAGAATACTAATCATACTCACCAGAAGATACTTCAAAAGGAATACTAATAAGATATTAAGCAATATATGGAAAAATATCTACTATCTTGTGATTTACCTGTACTTACAGGGTTCGAATATTTCAACTTGATTGCTTAAAGTCCTTTGTTAAAGCATGTGACTGATTATAAACCAGAAACGATAACCATGCATCCAAACTGGATACAACTTCAAAGGTAGTCAAAAGAGGGCACAAGAGAAGTAGATATTACTGTAAGCAGAATACTTCTCCATTTCGACTCTAATCATGAGAATTCAAAGTAAAACAAACTATTTGATTTCGTTTGTTCAGATTAAAAATTAATTGACTAGAGTAGATCTGAAGCAGTATTTTGTTTTCATATATCATGAAACCTATTATCATGAAAACAATGAGTACATGAAATAATGACCTTCCCTGTCCTCTGTCAAAATGTGAATTGTAAAACTGGCATATTTATTTAAAAAAACTTACTCCCAAAATTCAGTGACTGGATCACAAACACTTTTTATGTTGAAACTGACATTTGAAGTGGTTAGTCTAGCTAAGGTTGAGTTAAGTACTGTTCCATTCACTACTGCTTCCCCAGATTTGTAAAGTTTGGTACAATTTTCTGAATTCCACTCATTCCCTCCATGCGACCATGGTAACACAGAGGTGAAAGAAGAGAATAGGTAATAAAGAGCCCAGGTCAGTATTATGTTGTATTCACAGTTCAAAAGGAATACAATAATTGCCGATGCAACACCAATACCTAAAATAAAAGACATTCATTTGATTGTTTCGAAAACTACAATGTCTAACAGATAACCTTTTCTTGTTATGGTGCATGTATTTGGTGTTGATTTCCAACAAACAAGTTTCTGGACAGGGTTATGTTGATACAAGATTAAAGTCATCACTACAGAAGTGTTATGGTCGTCATCATGAACTCATTGATCGCTACGATGTATCCATCTGCGCCATGAAAACTGATTTGTTCAACGTGTCATAGTTTTCCTTTCCTCTCTCGTCTACCCCGGACTTGACTTTTTATAAACAACTCGGCGGGTGTTTCTAGAAAAGCAGAGGACGCTTACCCTACCGGTGCACCTGGTCCATGATCCCAGTTTTTAGTGGAGTCCGAGTTGCTCACTTGCTTTTGTTACTTTGTATGTATGATTTTAGTTACTTTATGTTTTTTGTTGGGTATGTCTGTTTTCCATGTATGGTCTTTGTCCCTGGATTACATTCTTTTGATTACCGCTATAACCTTGGTTCCCTTGGTTATTCTTCATTTCTATGAATACACAATTACATTCTTATCGTTACACTTAAAGTTGGGACATATATCATTGACGAAATTGAGTGGTTGCCTTGAATAAAACGACCTAGAAGAAAATTTGGAAGGTATAAGTGTGTGCGTGTGTGCGTGTGTGTTAGATGCAAATTGAAAGATTTTGTAGTTAAAATTTCTTCACATCTGTAAGAGAGATTGTTATGGTAGATCGGTATCATATGATATAAACTTCATTTACTTTAGTATGGATTTTAAGGTCCCATTAAGATTTTGTAGTACTTATAGCATTTTCATTTATAGTTACAACACATATCCAATGTCAATTTATTCAATGGGTTTCCGGTTTAAAATGTATCACCTGAGTGTCATGAATCTAAAGCGGTAAGGGAGATTCACAAAAAAATATTAAAATTTCACAAATGAATCTTACATTACTAATGAGTTTTGATGATGAAATGGAATAAAAATAAATATCAATAATTTTTTTTTTATGGATTTACGCCATTTTTATTGACCTGATTTCTTATAACGATGCTACATTCTTAAAATATTCAAAGTGTCACAATGTTTATTTTTCATTTATAATGTAGTTATGTAAATTAACTTTAAAACATGATACAGCAGATTCCATCCTTGAACTTACGTGAGCCGTATCATATGATTAATTTATAAAGGCTATGATTAGGTATAAGATCAAAGATTCTTGTTATATAAGATTCTGGTCGAACTCAATTGTTGTGTCCAATTTATTATTTACCATATCAATATTTTAAGCAAACTGACGGCTCAGATCTATTTACCAACTATGGATTTTAGTAAAACCTCTGGCAACTTACTATGGATCAAACTCATCATCCTATGCCGTTACCCAGATTATCTAAGCAATGACTCTTATATATCGCCTTCAAGGCATATTGAAAAACATTATCTAGAAAAAGGGATTGATCCACCTAGTACTAATACAAACCTTCGATACGAAATATGAACCACTCTTTCTTTTATATTTGGGAACACAAATGTCAGTTGACCATCGGATAACGTCGCTTAAAATCAATAATTTATCCCGACTTGGCAAGATTCTTGCATTTTCTAAGAGGGCTGGCTGCAGCGTCTAGAGTGAATTTTAAACGTCAGACGCTGTTTCGGATCTTGGGTTGGCTATAGCGTCTAGAGAGAATTCCGAACGTCATACGCTGTTTCGGAGCTTGATGGGATCACTATATATTTGACTTAACATTATAATTTACTTCTGTTTAATGTTAGAACTGAAAATTTGACAATACTAATTCTCTAGTGTTTATTTTGTTTTCAATACTGATAAGGGCTTGTTGAACTGCAAAACTGTGAAGTAACATAATAATTAACAGACATTAGATTTATATACAGATTGATGACTGGACTTTCTCATAGTCATAACATACGTTCTCAACAGTGATGATAATTGTGAATGAAGTATATGCCAGTTGATGAACTGTGACCTTCAGTGATGATAGTGACAGATCTAATTATGAATTATGTTTAAACTGAACCTTTGTTTATAGAAGACCAAACCCTGTTCTGGTACAACTGTGTATTCTGCAGAATCAGCAAATATTTTTGTTGTAATTCTATCAGTAAATATAGTGTTAGTCCCCACATTTAAGTTAGTTCTCAGTTGTTTTGTAGATGCTTTTTTTATATGTTACACTGACCACAGAATATTACTATATAAATTGTCAGACTTTAATATGGGTTTGTTTAGTTACTGCCCACGTGATTAAAGGACAGAAATTTACGTGTAACATTTAACACGTGAGAACTCCAGCTAAGAATCAAGCAAAATTTTATACATGGCTGTGATGCCTATATATTTTTACTTTTGATATTTTCGTTTAAAGCGTCAAACAGAAATTAACATGTGATTATTCATACAACCTATGTTCTTAGAAGATATAAATCATAAGAAATGTACTATACAATTCAAAATTGAGGGAGATAACTATTGAATATTCGATGTTTGTTGGTTTGTTGGGGTTTAACGTCCGAGCAGCAATATTTCAGCTATATTCAGACGATGAACATGAAATTGATGATAAAATGAACATGAAACGATGAAATGAAAAAGGGATGGGACACAAGGACAATGGGGTGACAAATTTTGATTGCCACTGGAAATACGGAGAGGTGGGTAGGGTCGGGCAATTTAGCCTCCTGTGGCGGAGCCCTATGGTTCCTACTCCGGGAGAATACCACAGTAAGGTTCTTTAACGTGCGAGGAACGTGGCATCTTTCCCAACACGGTGCACCACTATGGTTGGCGGTCAGGTTTTCCGTACTTTAGCCTGACAACCCCAGCATGTAACACGCCAGGGGTACCCCATTCTACCACCTGGGGCACACATCCCAGTTGCTCTGTGGGCAGAGCGCCCTAGCCCCCGATGTGAATAATCTTTTAAGAACAGACAGATTGTAATAGAATGGTTATACATTTCATCATACAAACCCACAAAACAAAAACAGAAATGTGTAGCCTTTTTGGGATGTATTACATATTACAAAAATTGCATGATTCTTACAAAGACTGGTACTTAAAACGTAATTGAGGATTTTTTATCCATGTCCTGTAATAAAATATCTCGGTAAATAAGGGTTCAAATAAATCTTTGGAATACAGGAGCAGTTTTCCGAGCAATTTTCCAAGCATCAATTTCTCCCCGGGACACGAACTTAAAAAAGATATTTCCATAAGAATTTACCTTGGAACAGAGGAGCAATCTTCCAAGCACTGACTCCTCCCTGTGACATGAACTGTCCAAGACATACTTCTAAAAAGAAGCAGGGCATACCACAAAGTACCACGGCAAGGAAATATGGAATAAGAAACGCACCTGCAAACAAAAAGCAATGTATCACTTAAGGTTTAAGTCAATTTCAATAGGACATAATATTGCATGAATTACTTCATGTTGCATTGAAAAATAACAAGGATAATGTTCTATAAGTTGTATGAGATTGAAAAAGATTTTTAATTGGTATGCACTTGAAGAAAAAAATTCACGAAGGAAGGTTTTTTTTTTCTTAAGACTCAAAAGTACATATAATATTATATTCTCACCTAACATGGAGACTATAAATGAGTAAACTACTAGTTATGTAATTTCAACAAATTACAAATTATAAAACATGCAGTGTTTTTGTTCTGGTACTCTTTAAATTGTAATATAGAAGAAGTACGCAGTCACAGATCTTGAATAAAATAACGAAGATAATTACGATATTGTCAATATATTTAAATGTTACCATACGTTATTGATTTGTGTAAGGTCAGAGAGCTTAAAATAGAACAGAAGAACAGAATTGCCAAACTTCAATACATATTCCAACAAATAAAATTAGAATAATTAAGACTTAATGCACGTAACAGTTATAGCAACTTGATCCATAAATACTGAGCGTGTTCATCTGTCGCTGTGAAGAAATATGTAAAGAAGAGGCGTATGTCATATCAAACACATCTCATGTACATATAATAATGAACCGTATGCTAACATTACGTCACGTGTGTGGAACATTATGTAATAAATGAGAAATGAATCATCAATGGGGAGTAACAATGACCGATACAAGAATGAAATCAGGGGTAATTAAAGAAAAGCCTGCAGACGAATTTGTACAGTAACACAAAATGAAATGAACCAAGTGAAGAAAAAAAACAACCTTAGAAGCAACCTAGATTAGATCAAAAACTTGCAGTCGACTGGCTAGGAAAGGCGTATAAAAGTTCTCGTGTGCCAAGTCGTATGACGACTCCATCCTTCAAAGGTAAAAAATCGCGTCTTTTATGGTTTTAACTAGAAAACCACAAAATATCTATAGAAAGGAACTTTCAATTGATTAACAGACCCTTAAAACAAGACCCACGAATGTCATCATACGCCCAAGCTGTATGAAGACTCCTTATTTGAGTTATTGCCCTTGAAAGGCAAAAATCACAATCAATCGTAGAAAGAATGTTTCAATTGATGAAATGATCCTACAGCATTCATCATATGGTCCAAACAAAATGACACGACTCCTTACTAGAGTTATTGCCAATGAAAAGTACTAATATCGTGATTTCTTTTTTCAGTTTTATTCATTCATTTATTTTTTTGTTGGTTATAACTAAAGAATTCCTGATAAAATGAAATATGCTTTCAGTCGTCGACAGGATTGAAGAACGTGGTAGGATGCATTGACTGCAGTGGCGGATCCAATGGGGCCCGGGGGTCCGGACCCCCTTAAAAAATTGAATATTGAAACTTTTATAAATTTTTGAAAAATTGCGTGTGTTAAATCATGAAAAACACTAAGAAAAAAGTATGATTCAATAGCAATCCAGCATATTAGTCATTTAGTATGATTTCTTGATCCTCACCGGTGATCATGTCAAGAATTTTTTTTGGGGGCCCCTTACCTAAAACTCTGGACCCGCCACTAGACTGATCAAGAAGCGGGTATGCAACGTCACGCTTTAGTAGAATTAAAGGAGCGTGTGCCCCTGGCGCAGCGGTCCTGGGTCCGCATTCGGTTGGAATGATTATGATGACAAGGCTTTCATAATTTTTTGCTCCAAATTGTGGGAAGATTCTTTTGGGTGTTTTATGTAGCTTGTAGATAAAAAGAAACCGTATGAGAAAAATTTGGTCCAAGCTGAATAGCGGCTCTTTATTTCTGTTATTGACTTTTCACCAGGTCAGCTTATCAAGCTTTCCATAGCCTTTGGTAGAAAACCCCGAGTCATCCGAGTGGTATACGAGGATAAGCGAAACATGCTATGGACGACTCGCCACAAAGTTGAGTACAATGCTAACATGTTGAAGAATCTTGGTCATATTAGTCATGAACAAAATGCCCGAGTTAAAGAGGTTGTAGTATGCCACTAGTCATGCGCAAAGATGACAGTTCAGCTTGGCCATCTTTTTTGTTAATTTTTTTTATTTACAACATACATTAAACTCATCTTAGAATTTAATACGCATTCTGGTGATTATTACACAAAATGTATGCCCCAGTCTTGCAATCACCACAGACTGTTACTCATATTCACGCTGTGGTAAGTAAATTCTAGTAAAATTACTGACACTAGAAAAAAAAATTTTATATTAAGCATTTGTGCTTGGAACAAGCAGTAGAAGGGTACATAGTACTGCAAGATGAATGCATTGTAAGTATGTGGTAAATCGTACTGACATTACAGGCCGGAAGTAACGTATCCAAATCATAGCGACATTGTGGAAGTATCAGAGAGGTATTCTTATGATCCAGATCAAAGCGCACGTGACTTGAAATGGTTCCAAGAAAAATATCGATTATAAAGGTGTGACGTTACCAATTTTATATTTTTAAAATAAACTATCAATCAAATGCTTTGATATTCTTGATTTCTTTAGAGGTCGGGATCGATGTCGTTTATTTGTGTTGCTTACACTACTTACAATGTAAATAATTTACTTCAGATTAACAAAAAACTATAGTTTCGATACAAACGACGATAAAGAGGGTTAATGGATGAGTGTTTTTCGTTGACAAATGTAAACTCTTTCACCTGGTTGAAGGCCATTTTCTCCTCTGTTGTTTACATTTTCTCTTTTTTTACGTATGTTCTAATAATTCTAAACAAACAAGCATCAAGGACACTTGTCAAATCATAATACTGACTTTATGTTGATGAATATTCATTCTGTTTCTATAAATATACTCCATTGTTTATCATGTGAATTTTAGGTCTTACAATAGCTTCATTGTATAAGTTATCAAATTTTATTGGGACATTTCGTAACAAGAAACAGGAAGTAAAAAATACAATATCCAAATAAATGTAATCTGAGAATTATGTTCATATCAAATATGACTCGTCATGACACCCCGGAAATTCACGAGAATACGTATCAAAGCTTAGCAATTAATCGATGAGCACCACGAAACTCGATGAAACGAAACTTCCGTAAAATAAAAATACTGAAAAAAAATCAGATAATAAACTAGTTTATGCGTCTTGCATACACAACTAAAATTAATAATGGGGCATCGAATGATACCCTGCTGCAAATCAAAATCAAAACTATGAACTTAACATGGAATTGTAATAAACATCAAAATTCATCTCATTTTATAGTACTAAGCAATTACTCAAATTTAGCTACAAAAAAGATATCCTTTGTTCTATCAACTGGAAACAATGAGAACAAACATGTACCTGTTAATATTTAACAGAGGATATCACACACATGTGGCATTGTTGGATATTACAGTGGTTAACCTACCCCGATGTAACGTTTTAATTTCGCAACTATATACATATGCTTACCAGTCACATATATACATGTATGCAATATTTAGGATAATCTTACCTCCTCCGTTTCTGTAACAAAGGAACGGGAATCGCCATACATTTCCAAGCCCAACAGAAAATCCAACACAAGCTAAGAGAAAATCGATCTTTTTTGCCCACACTTCCCTTGTTTTCAACTTGGGCTTTAGGTCGGTTCCCGTTGATGATGTAGCCGTTGTCGATGACATCACTTCCTCGTCATCTGCTTTAGGAAGAGTCTTTTCGGGTAACCAAGCAACAGTTTCCTTTAGGTCATCCATTTCTGAGAAAGAAAGTGCTGGGTTTAATTTTTCCAATATGATAATGTTTTGATTTGAGAAATGAGAAAATGTTTTAAAATTATTTAAATCGATTGTAAAGCAATTGGTAAATGAAAATCACGCCAAGTTCAAATTTACAAGTACAACCAGAAAGAAGCTGACAAATGCATTTTATGATGAAGGTGTAGGCAAACCAGAAGTGCAAGCATGTCGATTATGTAATGCTAACTGTTAGGTAGAATTGACACTTCAATTTTAATCAAAGCATTTGTCATACATATAATTACAAAATCCTTATTTAGAATACTAATTCCATTCCATTTTACTTTCATCGTGGAGGTTTGAACAATGACGTGATACGATGCAGGTACAGAGATTCAACAAATCAAATCGGTGTGCAAGTATTATAAGCTATGAAATCAAATTTTCAAATCTTAAAGCAAACTCATATTATATAAATAAATTTAGATAATAAGTACGTGCGTTTTAGTTCAAATATTGACAGTAATAAAAGAAAGTCTGTCATCCTGTAGATGAACAAAATAACCCCCTCTTCCTAAATTATTTCAAGTTTTTGTCTCTAAGAGCTCAATAACAGCTCTACCCCAAAATAGAATAGAAATTATTTTAACAATATCCAGTTTAATTTCAGTTTAATATATGAGCTTCCTACCTTTAAGGATGCTAATCCACGACTGATTAAAACCAGGTAAAATACAATGTCTGAACAAGTATGTCAAAATGATGATCAGTGGAAAATTTCTGACTTTATTATTGATTTTTAACTGTGCACGATGCTGTGTAGTAGTGATAAATTTGATCAAATTTGATCAAATGATTTTCTTTATACACACACAACTATATATATTGTCACATTACATTCATTAGGATTTACATCATATTCATTCGAGGGCATATCCACTTAAAGTCTTGTCAATTTGACTGAATGTAAATTTTCCGGGTTCAACCTATGCATTTCATATATTACAGTTGACATAAAATGGAGTGGTGTTACGTAAATAGTACCATCAGCAAAGATTAATATTTTATCACAAGATTTCTTACATTATATAGAACAAGAGGCTCCCATGAACCTAAATCGTTTACATGGTTAAATTTTTGCCTTTCAAGGGCAATAACTCTAACAAGGAAAAGTCCGACAATTTTGACTCAAAAGACTTTGATAGGACTTGTAAGGATCATTTCATCCATTGAAAGTTTCATTCAATCTATTACAGTTTTCAAGAAGTTGACTTGTAACTTTTTCACCTCTCAAGGGCAATAACCCTTACATGGAGTCGTCTGAAAACTTTGATCCCCTAGAGACTTTTGCAGGCCTTTTAATAAGGATATTTCAGCAATTGAAAGATATTGCTACGGTTTTGGAGATATATGCAAAAAAAATATTTTACGACCCCTATGTTCTATTTTTAGTAAAGGTGGCCATGTTTTTTTAACCGATCAAAAATCCTAAAATCCTAACGGTCATGTTGTTAACGATACCATAAAAAAACAAAAATACCAACTTTCATTGAATTCTGTATAGTAGTTTCTGAGGAGAAGACTTTTGAAAGTAATAACATCAAAAACAGCAAAAAAAAACGTCCAAAAAAGGCAACAACTCCAACATGGGTCAACAGATTTCCACCAAATTTTGACAAGAGATAGATCTCATCATGCTGAATACTTTTACCCACGTCCGAATTTGGCTTAAGCTAACGGTTTTGGAGATATATGCAAAAATTTGCTGTCTAACCCCTATGTCCTATTTTTAATAACGGCGGCCATGTTTTTAACGGATCAAAAATCCAACGGTCATTTTGTGCTTGATACTCTAAGAAACAATCATAAAAAGGTCTGAACTAAATTTATGGATTGGGTGCAGTTTTGTGTTTGGTACATATAATCACAGAGGTGAAAAAGCTTTAAAATGGCGAATAAACCCTCGGGAATGACATATCTTGAGGGAATCAGAAAGCATCTTTAAGGTTTGGAGGAACGGCATATCTTGATGGAACCAGAAAGCATCTTTAGGGTTTGGAGGAACGGCTTATCTTGATGAACCAACATGTCTTCATGCGGCATCTTGAGGGAATTACATCATATATTTTAGAAAACGTCATATATATATATATATATGTAACAAAACACAAAGCCCACAATAGTGCGTGATGGTCTTGATAGTTTTCTTGATATCGCATGTAAACAAATATTATCGTAATGTTCTTACTTGAATACTCCAACAATATTTATTATCGGACAATACTGCTACAGCTGTTATTCACGGTGAGAACTAATGTAAATTACATACAACTTACTGAATAAACAATGTTCAGTTTAATCGAATTTTTACAGCTAAAACAAACCTAATATAAGCTACTATATTACCTCTTTGATCGTTTTATGTATGAATCACCCACAAAAATGCACAAAAAAACAATCAATAGGCAAGGGAATTTTTATTTCCAAACACATCAGGCTTTTAATCACAACTATTCTGAGTTAATCTATTTAAATTAAGACCGGGAGACAAGTGCACGAGGGACAGACTGACGGAAATCAAAAACATAGGCTCAGTTCGATGAGGCCGGTAGGGAATAAATAATGAAGAGAATAGGAGCTGGCGAATGCACAATTTTCAATCAAGGGAGAAGTATATGGAAACCAAATATATTACAATCGTGAAATCAAACTACTTTCATTCAAGTTTTAACGGTCTTTTTAAATTTGAGCTTTATAGATGACTAACAGTATAACATGTGACTTTTAGCCAAACTGTTACATAAAGCTATACCTTCAATCTGCTTTGATGTACGTTGAACTTAGTATACAACAGATCAAAAAACATGTACATCGATTTTCAGTCTGGAAACTTGCACCAAGTCAAGTTTTACCAAATGTGCGATTCTAGAATTAACGAATTTGCTTAAACTGCTCTTGAGCACGGGTCTTAAACTATTATATCTCATTAATTTTTCGTGAACTCATGTGAACAATTTTCTCTGTGAACAATAAAAGATAGTGTAAAGTATCGCTTACCATGCATTCACCTGTATGAATATATATATTGTTTTCAGGCAAAGAATCTGCTTTTTGATTAAAATTCCATGTCGCCAAATTAATCATTAAAGTTTTGGTTGTTTGAATGGGTAAACAATGATATGGCCTAAGTCCGATTTAGATAGTAACCAACCGGCCAATGAAGAAGCAGCATTTTATAATAATGTGGAACTATTATCTTTGTCCGACTTAGTTCAATAATACCGGCTGTGGAGACTTGTAATAACAAACATTGATAATGTCGAGGCCAGATGACATATTGCCAATCGATTTGACGAGAAATGGAACAAAGGGTCAACAACTTGACCGAATGGTATAATAGTTCTTAAAATAAATCTACGAAAAATTGAAAATGAAAGTATGTGTCCATTTCCAGGACAATCGAAAGAAAAAAAATAGATATTGCAAAGTAGTAAAATAGACCTGGAATTAAAGATTTCTTCATCTTTTAACGGTTTCAAATTCGATTTTACAACTACATTAACTAACTGCCAGAAGATAGGGTGTTTTGTACACGTGGTTATAATGACATCATTATAATTTGTAATGCAGCACTTTGATGTTTATGTTACAACCAAACAAACCAAGGCAAAATAGTATATTTGGATGAAATGGAATTTCTGATATGCATGTGGAATGGAAGACTGTGCTGCTGGTCTACATGAATTTGTTCATTTAATACATTTTAGTCAATGATAACCAAACAGGCCAATCGCAACATGATGTAATATATTCCTGCCAAAAGTCACCAAAACAGAACACAAAATCCAAAGCGCAAAAACGACAAGAAACAACAATTGACGAACACGTCATGCAAGAACTAACACAATTGCTAAATACATAGTTATTGAAAGGCAAAGATTCCAAAACGCCAAAATCGCTACCCTGGAGATATCCGAGATTTCCAATGTAATTAACTCCTACAACTAGTGCAACCTGAATTTGTAGCGTCGTAATACCGATTATTTCATCAACTGAATTTCACATTTTTCAAGATTTCAGCCAAAAACAGTAAAAAATTTACAACTTTGTTATTACGGGCAATATTTCTTATAAGGATATTGTTCAACCATGATTCAAGTGGAATTTTTATAGAGATCGTTTAACCGATGTAGAAAACCTACTCCATTTTTTAGCATCACTCTGAGACAAAAAACTGAAAGAAGACACTTAACATGAACCCATGTGTTCAAAATAGCCCTAGCTGCTATGTGTTTAGAATGGGCGACATTTGATATTAAGCAAAAACAAATATAATCTTGTTTTCTGCTACCAGCAAGAAAAACAAAAAGCTTCACTGAGCCTAGCATGATACGACCGCATTGGACGAACCTTGAATAGTACCGCATTGGACGAACCTTGAATAGTAGGGATAAGTGTGGACACGATATTAGTTTTTGACACATTTAAGCGTTTGGAGGATTCACTATGGACACAGCATCTGGTTAAATTCACAGTATAGCACAAAACTTGAAATTCAATTAAAAAAAATTCGACATCTCACCAAAAAATAGAAAGTCGTTTCTTTAGGGATGTGGACCCTTTGATTCCTTATAACTCGAAAACCTTCTGAATCTCATTGAAAAATCAAGGATTTTCATAAAAAATGCAATATTTTTTTTCAAAATTGGATCAAAAATTAAAATAAGTTGATTTTTAAGGTCTGGCCCCTTTGACCTCTTATAAGTAAAACAAAATGTAAGAGGTATCTAAAATCCGATTGGAAAGCAATTCAAGTCTGACCATTGTGGTATAGGTATTGTAAAACAATATAATTGCCATTCCTAAGCTTTTACCGGAGCTATATAGTTGAATTCAATGAAATGCTTATTTTAGGTCCCTCTAAGGCACCTAATTCTTAATGGTCAGGGCTGTAACCCAAACAATCAATAACAACCTTCCTTATGTGGTTTGTAACCTTACTCTAAATTTTATAAAGATCATCCAATTGTTACTCAAGTTATGACACGAAAACCAAGTGTCTACGGGCGACGTCAGTGCCATACCAAAATACAACCACATTTTGTTTTGCGGTCGTTTGAAAATAGATCAAAATAGGGTAGGTAGGTAGAGAAATTACAATATTTTTCAAAACAATTTTACATTGAGTTAATCGGAAACAATTTAGATATTAACACGTGCTTAAGCTTAAGCAATGTTAATGGTAGACACAAACATAGGGTAGGTAGGGCAGCGGGAAACAGTCATATCATTATTTAGCCACAAAGTACACACAAGGAAGATGCTACTAAGGTATCATGACGACGGTAAATGATAAACAGTGACAACGGGAGCTAGGTCTTTGGGCAACAGTCAGCTAAAACAAATCTCACAGAAGTTACTTCTTTATGCACGTTTAGAAAAGGCACTGTCAACGCACGGATGTAATACTTGTAAAGTTTTAGTATATTTCCGTTCACTCGCCTTTACATGTACATGCATCATAACTATTATATATGGCTTGTTTGTTTACACACCATCGTACATTACTTCCGCGAGAATAACTATGTAATGAAATTAGAAAAACGCATTAACTGCACATAATTGATAAAGGAAACCCAAGCAAATTCTTCTATAATACCACGGATGTTGCCTTGAAAGTTTATTTTCTAGATAACCAACATAATATGTTATGTCTAGGAAAACTACCGTTCTAGAACGATGATTTCAGAACCAATACTTGGCAGACAAACCCGCTGCTATAAAATACCCGCAATGTGCATTTCAAATGACAAGGACATCGATCTTATGTCATCCTATTATAGTTTCCGTTTCGGTCTACAACACTAGTCAGAAAACTCAAGTCGTTACTAATGTACGAAGTGGGAAAATTACTTTGCTCGATCAAACTTCGATTTAATATTTAGATAGGAAACTAGGTGAGAAAGAAATGCAATTTATCTGCAATCCGTAAGGTAAACATTATTATTTTGAAGAGAAAAATCATGAACTCAAAAAGTATAAGTGGTATTTCGTGTTACAGACAAGGCTGCACATTATAGAGTTTCCTGAAGTCATCAGATATATAGTTTTGCCGGGGATATATTGATATTGAACGTATCACCCATGGTGACCTCCAGCAACAAGCTAACTCTCAATCGATCCAGATAGCGAGCAGTCTGGATCAGCAGCTACAGTGAAACTTCTTTCATCATGAACTTGGCTAGTCTAAAATACATTAGATGCTCCTTCACATTTCGAAACTATAAATCCAAGCATGTAATTAAAAACAAATTAACATTCTAGCGTTTTCACGACGAAATAATACACCTACTGATGAACAACAACAGAAAACATGACACAGACAGATCGGTTAAAAATTCATCCTGCAAGGTCAACGAATCATACGGTTGAATTGTGAAGGAGATGAATGAAATCAAAGAAAAATGCTCTAACAAAAGACATCGTCTGCCCTTTTTGTCCGCATGATATGATAAAGGGGCGATTTCATTATTCTACTGTTTTCGACTGTTTTTGTCCTTATTTTTTTCTACTAAATATTATTTGAATAATTTAAGATTTAAGTTAAGCTGACATGTTTGCTTGACTTCATTTACCACGTGTTTCTCCTAATTGTACCCAAGTATGTCTTTAAAAAACGTTGAATGGATTTACAAATAAAATAGTATATTAATGTCAAGTTTGAATTAGATTCCCTGTTAAGTCAGTATGGTTGTTCGAACAGTAAAAAAGTTACATTATTACTGCATTTTGAATATCTAAAAAAATTCAGACCTTTGTATTAAAATAAAATGACTTACCTTTCTGCTAAACTTTTGAATGTCCTTGCTTAACCTTCGTTTTATGGTGTAAATCCACCGACGTATCTGATAAATAGAGAAATCGTTTTATATTTCAGATGTGTAGGGGTAGTATCACATGTATTGCTACACCAAAGAAAAGTCAACCGAAGCAATTCGTCACAAATTGAATACTAATCATTCAGTAATTATCCTTCGCATGTTCTATTGGTTAAAATCAAAGCAGGTGGTAAAACATGGATTTGCTGTGTTGTTGTTGTTTAGATAACTAATTATAACAGCTCGGTTTGGAACAGCAGCCAATTTCACCAGCGATATCACAAAATACACATAATCAATGTCGAAGGAGAAATATTTTATTGATTTTTAGCCTATTGTCGGTTGCCGTTTACTCAGATATACTGGCTTCCGCAGGCTCAGTCCGAATTATTCCTAAGAGATAAAAATGATATGCTGATTGAACCGTGCATAAGCATGCGAATCAATAAAGTTAGAACAAGCCTATTAAATGCACCTGGGTTTGCTATTTTAACACATTATATCGATCGTCAATGCATTCGTCATGCATGCAACCTGGCACACTATACTAAGGTCAGACGTCTGTTTATTTTAACATATATTACTGAGTACATTTTAACAAAAGAAAGCAAATATGCTCAGAAAGACGTATTCCATACTTAGTCTTACTGCATATACAGCTTACCAAGATTGACTACTTGATTCAGCTATATTTATTTTAAGTTAAGCTGACATTTTAGCTTGGATTCGTACCACATAGTCACCGATGACTTCAGTTCGAACCTACTTCAAAAAAAAAAAAATTCACTGATTTGATAAACTTATTTGACTTCAAAAATATTATTAACAAACCTATACGCATCACGAATGAAACCTGGGTACGATTATTATTAGTAGTTCGATAACGGTTAACTATTCTGATGTACTGAAATTTCTAGAGAGGTAAGTAACCATAAATATCAGCACCAGTCTCATTCTTTGGGGAAGTTTGGTTATATGAAGAAAAAAAATGAGAGAAACTAATTGGGAAAGATTGCTATTAGTAAAAAAAATCATATTGATCATATCTGCTCCAAATCTGATTTAATAGCTAGATCTGCGATACCAACAACACTATAACAGTGCGAGCTCGTGATAAACTTTGGTTTAATCATTAATTTCGAAAAAAGAAATAAGGAAACGAGATGGGTTACGCAAAAAAGTACTGAAATGGAATCAAGGACAAGACGGAAAATATTTTAAAAAAACATCAAAACAAAGTGAATAATATGAAAATTTTGAAAAATGTCGATAATTTTATAATCAAGATTAATCAGAGAACTAAGGTAATAGCGGTAATCAAAAGAATGTTATCCAGTGACAAAGACCAGACATAGAAAACAGACATACACAACAAGGAACATAAAGTAACTAAAATCATACATACAAAGTAACAAAAGCAAATGAGCAACTCGGACTCACTAAAAATTGGGAACACGGAATTTAGCATTTAAAATCCAAAACCTTATTTGAAAGATTAAGCCAACCAAAGGGTCATATACTATTCCGCCACCTCTAGTTATCATGTCGGTCGGAAAACGGAATAGTACAATGAAGTTGTGTGCGAGTTATTAACTAACTACTAATGGTGATATAGTGGCACCAGAATTCGGAAAAAAACACGTCAAACTTCTAAATAAAATACAAATTACGTGAAATGTTAAAGATGTCATTCAGATTCTTTACTCTAACAGATAAAATCAGTCATCGTATGCTTTTATACGTAACAAAACCTCTAGTAGTGACTTCATTCCTATATCTACATCAAAGTACTCATGTACTGAATCAATTATACCGATCGTTTGAATTTTTACGCCTCAAATAATCGTCAAATTGCAAAAATATGGGATAAAAGCAGGGAGAAAAGGAAAGTATGGGGATTGAATTCAAACATATCTAAACACAAGCTTATTGTAGTAAACGGTTAATACTGAACTCTTTGAATACTCGGTGTTCCGTATTTGGTCCTCTATTATTTTTAATCTATATAAACGATATAGGAGAAAATCTAGGGTCATTAACCCGGATGTTTGCACACGACACTTATAAAACTATTCAACTTATAATTTTTAAGAATCATATGTTTTTAAAAAATAAATACAGAATGATCTAGAAGCCTAAAAGATGTGGCCACAATAGTACAGTGACTTATGAAATTTAATCCAAAATAAACAGAAATAATGGTTTACTAACACAGAAAAATATCCCTCAACAAAATACGTATACCTATCAAAGTCATAAACATCTTTGAAGATGCAAAGTGGACGGACGTTCCATATGAATGACATGATTATATTTGGTTAAGCATTTAAACATGTTACGAAAGTTAACATATGTAATATTTTATTTCATTTTGGGCCATTATTCGAATATAGTTGTGTAGTCTGGAGTTGCAACTTAAGACCGCAAGAATCATGACATAATTTCCCAACTTTATTCTACGTGATTATCTTTATCGGGAATCTGGCTTAGAACCATTATAAAAAAATGAAAATATCGAAGAAAGCTACAA
Source organism: Perna viridis (assembly GCA_037379345.1). Classification (NCBI taxonomy): domain Eukaryota; kingdom Metazoa; phylum Mollusca; class Bivalvia; order Mytilida; family Mytilidae; genus Perna; species Perna viridis. The sequence continues at coordinate 6,855,246 of CM074520.1, forward strand.
TTTTTTCGTAATATTCAAAGCGATAATGTTCCAAAATATTACCACAAACAATTCAGAGTACAACCATCTACCCATTAAGAAAAAATGGCTCTGATTGTAACCTTCTGTCGATTGTGCACAACCGCGGATTCAATGGCTCGTCAACCATACGCGAATGGAGTAAATTTGATAGCTTTTCTCGCAGTATGTAGTCCTTCTTTTGCGTCAGGTCTCAAATTTATACAGATCCAAGTTTACTTACTTTTTACATGCCACCCCCCCCCCCCCCCCCGCCCGTAAACTTCTAACATCATATTTACCCAACTTCGATGTTCAGCTTCGTTCCTGAACGCCGACCTTTCCATAGTAAATATTGAACAACGTCCACAATGCAGGTGTGGGGCACTGATTGACGATATTTTTCACTTTTTCATGGAATGATCAAATAACCTTGATATCCGAGAAACATTCCTACCAAATAAGCCCGATTACTGTCAATAGAAATAAACGTTCATTTTGCTAACTAGCGGTATGAAAGTCTATAAACTGAAAAACTGAAACCAATACAACTATCTTTGACGAAGTATTACAAACGTCTCCGAATATGACGATTCTATTCGCTTTACTGCTCCATCGGGTCAAATCGATACAGGGAAGATAATGTATGCATAGAAAGATCTGGAAATTTCTCAATGATGTAAGAATTGTCAAATTTTTTTGTCGTTCTCTCCGCGGGACTCGAACTCGTACCGCTGTGACATCTATGGCAACACCGCCTGCACAAAGTCCAATGCCCTAGACCACTCGGCTAGCTAGGCTATATAAAAATATAAAATCACTGTCTGGATCATCAACTTGATCCGATGGAGCAATATAGCGAATAGACGTTTGTATAACATTGATTTGTTGTGACATGCATCATTGATTTGTTGTGACATGCATCATTGATTTGTTGTGACATGCATCATTGATTTGTTGTGACATGCATCATTGATTTGTTGTGACATGCATCATTGATTTGTTGTGACATGCATCATTGATTTGTTGTGACATGCATCATTGATTTGTTGTGACATGCATCATTGATTTGTTGTGACATGCATCATTGATTTGTTGTGACATGCATCATTGATTTGTTGTGACATGCATCATTGATTTGTTGTGACATGCATCATTGATTTGTTGTGACATGCATCATTGATTTGTTGTGACATGCATCATTGATTTGTTGTGACATGCATCATTGATTTGTTGTGACATGCATCATTGATTTGTTGTGACATGCATCATTGATTTGTTGTGACATGCATAATTGATTTGTTGTGACATGCATCATTGATTTGTTGTGACATGCATCATTGATTTGTTGTGACATGCATCATTGATTTGTTGTGACATGCATCATTGATTTGTTGTGACATGCATCATTGATTTGTTGTGACATGCATCATTGATTTGTTGTGACATGCATCATTGATTTGTTGTGACATGCATCATTGATTTGTTGTGACATGCATCATTGATTTGTTGTGACATGCATCATTGATTTGTTGTGACATGCATCATTGATTTGTTGTGACATGCATCATTGATTTGTTGTGACATGCATCATTGATTTGTTGTGACATGCATCATTGATTTGTTGTGACATGCATCATTGATTTGTTGTGACATGCATCATTGATTTGTTGTGACATGCATCATTGATTTGTTGTGACATGCATCATTGATTTGTTGTGACATGCATCATTGATTTGTTGTGACATGCATCATTGATTTGTTGTGACATGCATCATTGATTTGTTGTGACATGCATCATTGATTTGTTGTGACATGCATCATTGATTTGTTGTGACATGCATCATTGATTTGTTGTGACATGCATCATTGATTTGTTGTGACATGCATCATTGATTTGTTGTGACATGCATCATTGATTTGTTGTGACATGCATCATTGATTTGTTGTGACATGCATCATTGATTTGTTGTGACATGCATCATTGATTTGTTGTGACATGCATCATTGATTTGTTGTGACATGCATCATTGATTTGTTGTGACATGCATCATTGATTTGTTGTGACATGCATCATTGATTTGTTGTGACATGCATCATTGATTTGTTGTGACATGCATCATTGATTTGTTGTGACATGCATCATTGATTTGTTGTGACATGCATCATTGATTTGTTGTGACATGCATCATTGATTTGTTGTGACATGCATCATTGATTTGTTGTGACATGCATCATTAATTTGATCCTCTATCCTACATAATACAAATGTAACACTTATATGAACTGTCCCGTTCTACCATACATCGTGTACTAAGTTACAACCCTAGATTAATCCTACGAGGAGGAATCACCCGGCCAGCGAAAGCTACATTTTATATAGCCTAGCTTTGCGAGTGGTCTAGGGCGCTGGACTTTGTGCAGGCGGTGTTGCCACTGACGTCACAGCGGTACGAGTTCGAGTTGTCTACTTTTAAACTTATTGATTCAAAAATGCATGTCTCGTTTTCGTTGATGTTGTTGCTGTTGTTTTTTGTGTGTCAATACCCATTAGAAAATTAATGATCATTGTTCAATTGTTGCATGGTTTTGTGTTTAATATTCAAGCTCTATTGTCAAATTGTATAGAACGGGGAGAAGACCACGTATGTTGGGAAAACTTGTTTCATATTCCGTGCGTTCTTTGAGCAAATAAAAATCGGTATGAACTAAACAGCCATGTTTTACTTTTTTCCGTACAGCACGTCTAGAACTGAATCCTTTTGTCCAGTGAAGCTAAATGTTTGGTACACTGGTTCAAAAAGGCCATATTAAACTGCATCAAGTAAATGTCAAAATGTGCCTGCTTAACGTAGATTCAAAAGGCAGAAAGACTTCAAATGTGATTCTAAACGGTATGGAAACAGTGACAAGTGGAATCCAAAACTGAATCCCCTTACGCAGGTTTGAAAAACATAGAAATTACAACAAATGACTACTAACTGTACATAGGCTTAAATTTATAGACACTGCAACAAATATGATTGCACATTGGCTGGATTAAACAGATTTAAAATGCAAGTAGACTCCAAAACGAGGCTTGCTGGTTTTAAATGAAACCGAAATGAAAAACATACAGACACTACATCAAATAGGATTGATTTATATAATGACTTCTTTTTTTTCAATAGAAGATTAAAAGAAAAAAAAATTCCTCAAATTTGAAGAAACAGATTTAAAATAATACAGTTGATATTTACCAAGTTTCTGTCACGAAAGTCTATATACATGGAATAGCGCGCCATCCAATATTGATAAAATGATACAAAATTTGCCGACTTGACAATTTTCAGTATGTTTTCTTTTGTTTTCCTTTAATACTGTCGTACTTTAAATGAAAACATGAACAGGAACTCGTGTATCAAGACAAAAAATTGTTGTGTAATTATGTAATAAAGAGATCAGTCTGTAAACAGCATGCGAATCGAGGAATTCATTTTGTGTATACGGGGGAAACTGAGGTAAGAGTGGGCGAATACAACACTTAAAAGGCATGACAGAGAAGTTCGACAGTTAAATTTTAACCCTCTGTTTGCGACACACGAGTTCACAGTATACAAAGATACTGATCACAATTGATAGACGAGCAAAAAAAAAAGAAAAAAACCTAGCAACGACATTTTATTAGGGGTTCTCATGTATTTGTCAGGGGAACACGGTTGTTTTATCAATCAAACAGACACTGACAAGTTAAGTCGGATATTGTGCTAGCCTACAGAATCAACAGCCCACATAGGCATAAATCAGATGTCGGATATTGTGCTAGCCCACAGAATCATGCAACAACCCGCATAGGCATGACTCAGATGTCGAATATTGTGCTAGCCCACAGAATCATGTTACAAACCACTTAGGCATAACTCAGATGTCGGATATTAAGCTAGCCCAAAGAATCATGTAACAACCCGCTTATTCATGACTCAGACGTCGGATATTGTGCTAGCCGACAGAATCAACAACCCACATAGACATGACTCAGATACGTTATGTTTTACTCACAGCCAACCAGTCGTCACTCTATCTTCTATACGCTCCTTGTTTTGCCACACCCGTCACATTGGCAAGCGAGCGATATGAACGATAACCGATCGGTACAACAGTTTGATCGTGAATGGAGGACGTTAAGGATTGGAAGCTTTTCAGCTAATTTTTGTTACCTTTTTTTCAACAATAACTGCAAAACGGCAACTTTTACAAACAAAGCAAGAGTGTCTGTGAAAATGATCTCCATTTACAAAGGATATGAAGTAATGTTTCATTGATTTTGATAAACATTTAGTCAGAAAACACAAAAGGCAAGACTTCACCATATGCATTTTTTTATGGAAATGGACACATTTTATTAAGATTTTTTCAATTTTCTCAATTTTGCATGCAATTAAAGATCTAATTCTTACTGAGGAAAAAACATTTAAGATGTTGTATCTCTTATCTATCATCATCTTTTAATCTTTTATTGTTTGCACTCAAGGATACAGAAACACACGTAGATACATACACAAGCATGCATACCCGAAAACATGGATGAGAAAACGAGTGAAGTAAACATTACTTGTGCATGCAAGTTATTTGAACTATAGTTCATTAAATGTTCTACATCAGCCGACATACATCTACAAGTTGATACAAATTAGCTCATATTTGCCATATATTAAAAACTATATTGTTAATAATGTTCTAAAACATTGTAATCTGGTGGTACATGGCATAATCACTAGCATACATATACTCTCAATCAAAATGGCCGAATTCCGAATTTAGGTTTCTTTCTAATTTATTTTTCCATCCTCATAACACAGAGGTTTGCTCCCACTATCAAATACGCTGCCCCACTAGCATTATAAGTCATAGGTTAAATACTTCTGGTGCTGCATATTTGATAGTGGGAGCATGCCCCTGTGCTCATAAAACCTTCAAAACATTCTAAAACTGTTTAATCCGTCCCATTTTGTCTCTTAAAATTACCCTAGACAAAATATCCTTTCTTTACATTTTACCAAATAAAACAGCAAACCGACTCATACCTCGTACTTGGAGAAGAGTGTATTGAAGAACTGTGCTTCCTGTGTATGACGTCATAACTTACCAAACTCTTGTCTATCTCTACTATCTCATGCGTTTTTACGATGCATGAATACTTAATAATGCACATTACGTAACACACCCTCGGTGTTTCTATTAATATCACTGCACTTAACAACAACATATGTGAAAGTATTTACAAACGTTATTGTAGTCAATAACAAATGTTGATCACAGACATTTTGTATGGAAATCATGAACTTGGGTCATCGAAGCCAATTATTTTGTTACGGAGTAAATCGTAATAAAGTCCCAATGTTTCTTACACCACCACCGACAACAACATCATAGCAGACGTAAAAAGAGGCTCCAAGGAGCCCGAATCGAATAGTTTTCAAGAAAATGGCTGAAAACTGCTAAAAACATTTGTTTTTGCCTTTCAAGGGCAATAACTCTAACTAGGAGTCGTTTAAAAACTTGGATCCCCACAAACTTTTGCAGTCCTTATCCTAAGGATAATTTCACTTTTTCTACAATAGTTTTCAAGTTATTGGCTGAAAACCGTAAAAAAAATGTCAATTTTTAGCTTTCAAGGACAATAACTATTCTAAGGAGTCTTCTGACAACTTTGGTCCCTAGAGATTTTTGTAGGCCTTATAATTAGGATCATTTCAGCAATTCAAAGAATTTGACTAAACCTAACGGTATTTGAGATATATCAGAAAAACTTCTGACTCCTTTATTTTATTTTAGTAACAAAAGCCATGTTTTCCCCAAGGATAAAAAATCCCTACATCAGTTCTATGCAGGTCACTCCTAGGAACATTCAAACCAAGTCTAATTTCAATTGGATCAAGTAGTGCCAGAGGAGAAGATTTTTTGAAGAAATAACATAAAAAATAGCAAAAAAAAACACATCGAAAAAGGGTAATAACTCCAACATCGCCTATCAGAGTAAAACGAAAATTTCACCACAGACAGATCTCATCATGCTGAACAATTTCACCCACGTCAGAATATGGCCAAACCTAACGGTATTGGAGATATATGCAAAAAACTACTGTATGATCCCCTATGTTCTATTTTAGTGATCGCGAACAAAAATCCCCACATCAGTTCTATGCAGGATACCCTAAGAAACATTCATACCAAGCTTGGTTCCAATTGATCAAGTAGTGTCAGAGGGGAAGAGTTTTGAAAAATTGTTAACGACGACGGACGCCAAGTGATGGCAATCGCTCACATGGTCTTCGGCCAGGTGAGCTAAAAATACAACATTGTTTTCACCGCGAGCTACCCCTGTTTGGAAGATAGTTATTGTTCAAAAACTCGAATGTCAAAGGACAACAATTCAGAACAAGAAAACGGAGACATGAACAACTATTAAGATGAAGCTAGAACTAAATCGCAAGAAAACTCAGATAAAGCTTTAAAAAAAACGACCACGAAACTCTCGAAAAGAAAACTTGGGTGTACAGGAGATGCACATAAGGACCCTTGAATTGCTTATGTCATATTATGTGCGGTATACTGGTAAGACTTTCAAAAATGATAAAAGTTCAAGGTACGTAACTTTATAGGCCAATCAAACGCCATGTATTGGACCCTATAGTGGGATTAGGTGACGCGGTTAAAACTATCGTTCCCAGCTATTTATGGCTTAGATTATATACTGGTTAAAGAACAAGATATCCATAAAATTTAAAGCTAATTTAAGATTGGTATACAATTTTGTGTTCTATTGTGTTCGTGAAATTGTATCTGCAAGCGATTTGAATGGAGGAAAATTTATTACCAAACAAACATGTCCTTGACCATTATCTTAGACACACTATGGCTATAAACAATTAAACCTGATACTCCGCAAGCTTCTGCTATTATTGTCAATGTCAATTACGTTCATATCGGAATTAAAGGGGATATGGTATACATGTTTGCCAATTCAATGTCAAAATACCCATAAACACGTAAATATACATAGCCTTTGTCGTTTTCTGCTATCATCAATCGGACCGGTTTAAGTCTAATCAATGATTGCTTGTAAACATTTGAACACAAAATCTGATTCTAATATCAAAGTTTCAACCAATAGGCAGTTGAACACAACAAAATAGCAATAATTCTTCTCGGTACGCTTGACTTTAAATGGAAATGTTTAAACCTACATCAGTATTAGTAAACCCTGGGTATGAAACAGATCTTCGAAAGATATCTCATTCAGTACGAACAAACAGTAGAAAAAAGTTCAGATACACTAAGACGATAACATAGACCGAAAATAAAACGAATACTTTTAATATGTTTGTATTATATTGTGTTAATACTATTTGTATAATCACACTTAATTTTCTTTAAAGAATCTAGTCTATTCTGGACAATTTGTGTAATTGTTAATGATCAAATATTAGACTATGTCGGGGGAATTCAAGGGAACAGGGATCCGAACGGTAATCAAAAAGGACATAAGCCAGGACAAATAGACACACACAACTAAGAACGTGAAATAACAAAAATAACACGTACAAAGAAACACAAGTAAATGACCAGTCGGACTCCACTAAAAACTGGCAGCAAGGACCAGGTGCATCGGTATGATAAGCGTCATCTACTTTTCTAGAAACACCCGCCGAGTTGCTCCTAAAATATCACTCCTAAGGGTAGACTAAATATGAAAGAAAACTAAAACACGGTGAACAAATCAGTTCTCATAGTTCATGATGGATACATCATAACAATCCACGAGTTCGGGAGGACGACCGTGGGTTGCTTTTATAATATCCAAACCGCATTTTCTATGAAATTATATAAAATTGGGAGATGTGGTATGATAGCCAATGAGACAGTCATCTATTAACAGCCAAGTAACGAACAATTAAACTTCAACAGTCACTACACGATTTTCAATGTTGGGCACAACCCATACCACAAAGCAAGCTGTAAAATACTTCAAATAAACGAAACGACAACCACAGGACCACAGGTTCCTAGCCTGGGACAAACACACAGAGTATGCGACAGAATCAAATATCTCTTTTAGAGCTCACCCCTCACCTAACCCGGGAAAACACAAAATATAACTACGAAAATCTGTCCACTTGAGACCGATAGGAATACAATTGCGATGCAGAGTGTCTAATGTCGAGTTTCGTATTTCACTACCGACGTCGCTAAAATAATCAATTTATATTACTAAACAACTGCAAGTTTTCAGAAGGTTCCGACTTTCTTACTTTGGAGTAATTTGTATGTGCTGTAATAGATTGCAAATAACCTACTTTCTCAAAAATATGATAAGTTCCGTAAGAAATATAATATACGCTTTTCAAAGGACAAACAATATAAAAAGGGACCAACGCACCGGGCGTGCCTTCGGCATTTGTGAGATAAACAAGAGGCAAACAAGAGGTCTCTCACATTTTGTTCCACAGGACACGCTTACCACCTTCTCTTACCTATTATAATTTAAGCCAGCGCACCTGCCGGATAAGTAGTGTGAGATTTGATCAAGAACCAACTCGATTAGTATACTATTTAAACTATAAAGAACGAAGACATCGATAAGAAGACAAAGAAACAAAATATAACTAACAACCGTAAAAAAAAACACGCAATTGTAATTAACATCATGGACTTAACTGTTTAAAAATTGATTATGTGTACTATCAAGGTAATTGAGTGTCTCCTGCTTCTAGAGTAATACACGTCTAGTTATTCATGTCCCCGAAAGACTACATAAAACTGTGACCAGAAGACAAAAACAAACAAACAAGCATACAGACTCAAAATTGGCGGAGATGGACAGAAAATACAATTGGAAACAAATGTAGTGCTACAAATGGGCCCCGATTGTTGTTTTTTTTTCGGTTCAGTTTTTTCCTGTCTATGTTTTCTTTGCTTCGCTTCTTTATCATGGTTAAAGAGTTTTGGAGATGGCTGTTACCATGGTTACCATTGGTTTCAGTTTTATGCTACAACGTTCCTCCCAGTATGCTGTTGGAAATAAATTACAACTAGAGCGAGCGAGCAAATACTTGTTCATTCATCATCAAATAAAAGCAATGGAAATATTCTTATGTTTGGTGGAAAATACCCACGAGATATTTATGAGCTTATTCATGAATGAACTTGCAGTAACATTGATATAAGATGTAACGGCACCAGTTTTAACTAGTGCAAAATTTATGGAGTTGTGAGTAATTTCCTTTATTCGCATATTAATGAGACAAATTGATGTGCTTGTAACCAGAACGAATTTAAACATTATGTTCCATGAAGGACAAATACACTAAATGTACTAGAAGTCTGAGCATTACATGATGATGTCTATCAATAGGTCTAGATTTGTGATCGTTTTATTATGATCCAGAGACCTAATTAAAAGGAGATATTAGTTTCTTTCTATCTAGATGTTCGTTGATTGACCGTTTCTGTCAAAATGAAGTATTAAAGTAACTTAACTGTATAAACTTATTCTAAACACAAGTGAACAGCGGCCGTATACATCAGGGAGGGGGGTAGTATACAAGAAATTTCTTGTACTGATATTCCATGTATGCATGACAATATTATTCGCCAAGAAATGGAATATTGACAATTCGAATGGAAATATCATTCTTGCCTAAGCTCCTTTTTTCGTCAATTTCTAAAACTAGATTTAAAATTGATACTAAGAGTTATCTTATATATATATACAAACGTCTCAGCTCAGATTGTGGGAATTTTTCAGACCTTTCTATACGATAACATATCTTCCCTGTATCAATTTGATCCGATGGATCAGTGTAGCGAATAGAGTCGTCACATTCTGAGACGTTTGTATATAATATTAATTTGTTGTGACATGCATCATTTGATCCTGTATCCTACATAATAACATCTAAATGGACTACCATCCACCGTGTACTAAGTTACAGCTCTAGATTAATCCTACGAGCAGGAATGACCCGGCCAGCAAAAACTATATTTTTATATAGCATAGCTAGCGGTGTGGTCTAGAGCGCTGGACTTTGTGCAGGCGGTGTTGCCATAGATGTCACAGCGGTACGAGTTCGAGTCCCGCGGAGGCTACGACCAAAAATTTGCATTGCAAATTTGACAGGTCTAACATCGTTGGGAATTTTTCAGACCTTTCTATATATATATATATATATATATATATCTGAAAAATTTATTTGTTATTATTTTTTTTTGCCTCCTGCTGGCCCAGGTGTCAAAAGAATAGGCTCGCAGAAGCGCTAAGCTTGTCGTATAAGGCGACTAAATAGTGCTTAGAAAGCCTAGCTGGGGGCTAGGGCGCTTTGCCTACAGTAAAACTTGGGTGGGCGCCCCAGGTGATGGAATGGGATAGCCCTGGAGTCTTACATGCTGGGGTCGTCAGGCTATAATACGGAAAACCTGGCCGCAAACCATAGTGGTGCAAAGTATTGGCAAAGATGCCACGTTCCTCGCACTTAAAAGAACCCTTCTGTGGTATTATTCCGGAGTATGAACCATAGGGCTCCGCCACAGGAGGCTAAATTGCCCGACCCTACTCACCTCTCCCTATTTCCTGTGTCAATCAATATTTGTCGACCTCATTATCCTTGTGTCCTATCCCATTTTTCATTTCATCATCATTTCATGTTCATTGCCAGAATAAAGCTGAAATATTGCTGCTCGGGCGTTAAACCCCAACAATCAATCAATCATATTTTTTTCAAATGTCTATCATTTAGTTAAAATGTACGTATCAGTGAGTTCCTTCGCTGTCATGATGGTCATGAATAAACTTCTCCTTGAAAGAGAAAACATTTTGAATCGATGACGGGCAAGAACCTATTTAGCGGCCGCCATGTTTTTTTTTCATATCAAAGCTTCATGGTGTTCGCTATATAATCATATAGGCAGCTAGGTAATCTATGAGCTTTGATTATAAACAATCTAAACATAGTGTATTACGTAATATTATATCGTACAGTATTTATATCAATCTACAAGCAGATTAAGTAAATCATCGATCAGTCTTAGAAAAGTGAATCAAATACGTGACGGACATTTCTATGAGTCGGCAAAATATGTCGTTGGCAGGAAGGCTATATATTTTGGAAACACGATTTTGTTTTGCCGTTTTCAAAATTGTGCGTAGAAGATATTTACAAAAAACCCACATTTTTCTAATGGTAAATACAAGGTTTTTTTCAACACAACATCGACATTCCAATGGACACCAAATATACCACTAGTTAAAATTCTGTATTGGCGATTATTATATCTTACATAATAACGGATTAATTTTATTGGATGAAATATCATCACGTGACATAGATTAATTTGGATATTTTTTGTTTTAATGGCAAGAAAGGTTGAATAACCCTCAAAATTCATGTCATCATTGAATAATCATATTGTTCACCGGTGAATAACCCATCAAAAATACAAGAGCAGGTGAATAACCCATCCTTGCAAATTACCACATTTGAAAACATGCATTTTTTGACAGTCCTTTGATTGTTCGGTATAATAAAACAATTACGGCACTCTAATTCGATGAATATCCAAAATTGTCAACCTCACTAAGGTTATTCGCCTCGGGCTAAAGCCCTCAGGAAAATAGCCTAAGTTCGGGTTCACTTCCTCAGAGGGCCGTAATTGTATACTATACTAAGGGCACAATGCTCAAAATAATTATTGTCTTTGACTTGCACATATAAGGGACAATTATATATCAATGACACAGGTCCAGATATGTTATGGGTTTTATTGAAAAGTACAGTTTATGGGGAAATGTAAAATCAAAATTTCTTAATTTAGGTGTGTGAATGTTACTTGTTTTTCCTATGAAGTCGGGATATGCACTCTTGATAAAGTCAAGCGTCGAGAGATAACAATTTACATCTCTATTTTTCTTCTCTTTTATACAAAGTGATTTAGTTTATAGCTCAAAATATCATCAAAAGAAGAAATTATTTTAAATCGTCTCATAAAACGTACATGTATGGAAAGAGTGAAATTACATACATTTCAGAGACATAGCTGTTATTTTACAATTTCGTATTCTAGTAAACTCGCTTTTGGAGGTAATATTATATTTTGAATCAACAAAGTTGTATCCTACATACTTTTTCCCAAATATGATTATTTGTTTAAATTCCGTGGACAATTGCATTTTTCCTTATTGCTCCTATTGTCTCACATTTAAATTAATTTTATGAAAATAACTATTGTCTAAAATTGTACGTGTTTGTATTGAACACTGCTAAACAATTTGGATGGAATTTTGACATATGCAACAAAGTTGCAGGGATAAAATAATTTTTTTACCAGACTGTCCGTCTATCCATGTGCCTCATTTAAAACAATCTTTGTTGTGAGATTTATATCAATAAAGTCTTTGATGGGATTGATTTTCACAGAAATCGGTTAAAGGGACTCACTTTTTAGAAGGAGGACTTAGTAAATTTAGGCTCGTTGCCTTGGTTTAGGGGAACCGCTTTTTATTTGTGATGGTTAATAGTTTTTTAGGACCTCCAATAATTGTTTTAAATAATTGTTTTATTTCAGGAAGTCCTCAAATATTTCTGGAATTGTGGTTGTCCAGAAGTACTTCAGTAGTTTGCATATTTTGAATGAACATAAAGTGAATCACTGAACTATTGAACCGCAGTCCCTTATATTGCTTCTTGTAGAAACTGCATTCATTTTGTGGGGAAAGATCTCTACTCTCGTTCAATATACAATTAAATACAGTATTGACAATCTGTGTATTTTAACACCTGGATCAGCAAAATGCGCCACCAAATCACTTGCATCCATTTAAAATGACTTTAAAGTCCTACCATGACACATGCTTTCCACAAAAAGGTGTAAAATCTTCATATATTCTAAAGAAAATCTTACAAAAAAATTTCTATTCAAGTTTCATCCCAGTTGAATATCATCAAGGCCTTTGATTTTTCAATACTTTATGATTGATTGTTGGGGTTTAACGCCCGAGCTGCAATATTTCAGCTATGTTCAGGCGATGAACATGAAAGGTATGATAAAATGAACATGAAGTGGTGATGATGAAATGAAAAAAGGGATTGGACACAAGGATAATAGGGTCGATAAATTTTTGATTGCCACAAGAAAAAGGGAGGGATGGGTAGGGTCTGGATATTTAGCCTCCTGTCGCGGAGCGCAAAGGTTCCTACTCCTATCGAATACCACAACAGGGTTCTTTAACGTGCGAGGAACGTGGCATATTTCCAAACACGATGCACCACTATGGATTGCGGTCAGGTTTTCCGTATTATGACCTGACAACACCAGTATGTAACACGCCAGGGGTACCTCATTCCACCACCTGGGACACACATCCCAGTTGCTCTGTGGGCAGAGCGCCTAGCCCCCGGCTAAATTTTTGAGTACTATATAGTCGACTTTCTTTTGACACCCGGACCTGCATGGGGCTTCAATACTTTATAATATTATAATAGTACATGATTGGTTCAAATCTAGACTCATGAATAAGAATACAAAGTTTCTTTACCAAGAAGGAGAGGACACAAAGAAACAAAATATATTTTACTTGACAGAATGTCTTCTTATCTGTAAACGTACTAAATTTAGCAGTGTATTAATTTTCGTTATTTTCGCGGCGGCCAGAAAATCTAGTACCCGCGAAATTGCTTTTAAATACTATATAACGCTACTTGTGTTTCGAGACCGTGAAAATGTATGCCCGCAAATACGTTCACTTAACAGAACCCGCGAAAATTAACAACCGCGAAACTTAATATGTTTACAGTAACACTGAAGAAGATAATGTTATACTGTGCCACTGTATTTATAGACAATGTACCTGCACAATGTGGTTGACATATTTTTAACATACAGTCGTAATCTCAACCGCATGGTAGGCCCTAAAACATCATCATACACAAGAACACCGAAATAGTTTCTCCTATATACTCCAACAACATAATAGAAAAACTGAAAGTGAAAACGAAACAATTCATATAATGGTTCGAAATTCCAAACTTGGGACAGGCGCACAAAATGCGGCGGGGTTTAATTAATTTGACGTGATCACAACCCCCTTTAAATCTAGCCACTGTAAAAAAAGTATTACACAAATAAACACGCCTAAAAATCAGTGTCAAATAGGTATGAGGCCCTTCCTAAAAAAGAAATAAAGGAACTGAATATACGACACGCAATAGCATAACTTACTACTAACAGTTACTCCAGACCAGTTTTAACCCACAAAAAGTTAAATCAATCCCAATTCTTCCCATCCTAGGTTCAGAACCAGAGTACATCATAGACACAACCAGTGTCATAACGAAAACTGCCTGTATATATAATGATATGTTTCTATGTAAAGATCCTATGAGCTTATCAATGTTAATACCAAAAATGCTACTTTAACGATTTGACAATATCATAACTGTATCCCTTACGAATTAGCCTATTTAAAGGTAATGTTGATAAAGCAAGCGAGAAGTTACATTCTTTTTTCGGAAAAGTTATTCTAGCTTTTAGTCTATGTCAATGAAATTTAGATGTCTCTAGAATCTTAATATATTGAAATATTGAGTCTGCATGAAATATTTGTTTACAAATTATTGTTAAATATTTGTAATGAAAAATTTACAAATATGTTTTTCTTTTTTAAAATTGGTTTTCAAGCTCAAAATGACATCCAAATATCATTATAAAATAAAAACAAAAACAAAAACAAAACAGAAAACGAAACAAAAAAACCCCAAAAAACAAAAAACAAAACAAAAACAAAGACAAAACAATGCGATCGTAGAAATACAGTATTGAGTTTGCAGTTATTCATTATCTCTTTTATCATGGAAATGAACTACAAAAATCAACTTTATTCAGTATCTACTTTACTCTGTAGCCTTGACTACAATGTGTCCAATAAACCATCGAAAAGTGTTTCTAATATCGGTAATATTAACTGCTTATGAACTGCTTATTGCATATCTCTTGAAAAACTATTGGCACCTGGTACGAAAATTTGAATTGATGAATGCGTGCTTTAGAAATTACCTAAATGCAATGACAAAAGGTCGCTCATGGAATGATCTGAAGAATGTTAGTTCAAAAAGACAAGATAAAGTTAAGTCCAAAGTCCGATTTCATATCCATTGCGGGGAAAGTAGGGCTAAGTAGAGTAATGGTAATAGTTCCACTTGATCGAGAACAATTTGGGGGAATCTTCAAGCATAACTGATACCGATTTCATCCAGTGTTATTTCTGGTATAAATCCTGGATGATAAGCTGTGTACTTACTTTAGGCACAACCCAATCAATTGAAAAAGTGACTTCTTGTATGCTGTTATATATATACACACTAACACTTAAAAGATGGTAACAAAAAGTAAACAATTGGAAAAGCGACTTATTTTTTTTTGAACAGCTGAACGGTTTGACTAGACAGGTATGATCTTTCGTTGAAACATGCAAAATTTTGTTATATGATGATTTGTTACTAATTAGGGTCTAACCTACATCGACCTTATTGTTTTTGGTCTGTTTTATTTTCTTCCAACATTTACTTTGACAAGGTACTGTTTCGTCTCCTTTGAAGACATCTTTACCGAATTCGGACCACCGATAAACCTCATTTCGTATTTGTACAGGATGACTCGGTTAACGACTTCATCATCAGTTATGGAAGTAATCACCCTGTTTTTGGCGTTTTTTTTAACATGATTCCTCTATTCATTTTTTATGATATCATGGTAATACTTGGATAACAATTGACATGCTACTTTAATTTTGTTGTTCGTTTATCCACAATAAGCTTAGTATTCCCTTTTTACAAAGTCATAATTTAAAAATCCATTAGAGCAAACAATGTAGAAAACAATCTTAACAATCTATCTTGTGACGTAGACAAATATAATGAAATTGCTGTCACCGACTTGTTCTGTTAAAAGAAACGAACTGTTTTAAATTATTCATTTTATCTACAATAAATCCCCGTACTTGCAGTAAATCTCATTTCAAAGGTCCCATTACATAATATGAAAATAGGACAAAGCTACATTTATGACTAAGATGTATTTGCCATACGAAGACTGTTGCATTGGTTTATGATTCAATAGAACACATCAACACATGCAACTATTGATAGTCAATATATATTTTTTTTAGTTTCCTTACAATATCAACTACATATATCGGTTCTCATGGAATGTTAATAATATTAAAAGTATCACTCAAATCAAAAGTCAATTAACCCCTTTGCAGATATAATAAGCTACCTGTTACCAAGCCTGCTTATTAGAACAATTTTCTAGGAACAAGTCATGAGAAATAGTGATAACAATTCCGCGAAGTGTATATGATGTACAGTGCTAATAGGCATAAAGAGACAGACTGAATGTGACATTTGATATAATATTCCCCTGCACAGAAGATTGTATAAATAAGGAAGAATCTCTGATATCAACATATGACATGACAAATACGCCCATGCACATCAAATATGCCTCTAAATACAATTGCAGTTCCCTGCATAAAAATATATCATTATATAATGATACGAACAGCTTTCTGATTTACTGCATACCACTTTGCTAACTTCTAACTTGTGCAAAAATTACAGGGCGTTAACTACAAACCCGCGAAGCTGTAAACAGCATTCTATAAATAATGTGCTAAAGAGGCCGGGTTTCCAACATCAACTGTAATTAGGATTGGACATTTGTCGGTAAATAAGGATTGTGACATTTTTTTTTATAATTCTGCATGACTGTCATATAAAGTTGCAACCAACTAAATGCGTATTTAATTGGCTACTTAATTGCTTTTATTCAATATATGTTTTATGGATGTTGCATTGGTAATGGTGAATATAATTATCATATAAACAAGAGTAATCAAGGGAACCAAGGTTATAGCGGTAATCAAAAGAGTGTAATCCAGGGACAAAGACCAGACATAGACAACAGACATACACAACAAAGAACACAAAGTAACTGAAATCATACATATAAAGTAACAAAACCAAATGAGCAACTCGGACTCCACTAAAACATGTGAGCATGGACCAGGTGCATCGGTAGGGTAAGCATCCTCTGCTTTTCTAGAAACACCCGCCGAGTTGCTCATAAAAAGTCAAGTCCGGGGTAGACAAACGAGGAAGGGAAAACTATGACCCGTTGAATAAATCAGTTTTCATGGTACAGATGGATACACCATAATAATCCTTTTTGCCTTTCAATTTTCTGATAATGATGACTCATTGAAGACTTTGGTAGGGCTTATCATAAAGAATAATCAAGGGAACCAAGATTCTAGCGGAAATCAAAAGAATGTAATCCAGGAACAAAGACCAGACATGGAAAACAGACAAACACAACAAAGAACATTAAATAAACAATATAATACATTCAAAGTAACAAAAGTAAATGAGCAACTCGGATTCCATAGTGTAAGAAGTCTAGTGCGATATAAAGTCAACGTAGTTACGGCAAGTTCTGGCATAACGTTGTGATATGTAAATTCCATATGCAGGTGCTGATGGGGTGTTGAAAGGACCATTTCATCAATTGAAAATTTCTTTCTGTCCATCACTGTTTTCAAAATATTGACTGAAAACTGTAAAAAAGGCATTTTTCACCTTCCAACAACTTTGATTCAATGCAGACTTGTTATAATGATACTTTCGGCAAATGAAAGAATATAGCTAAACCTAACGGTTTTAGAGATATATTCGAAAAACTTCTGTCTGACCCCTATGTTCTATTTTTAGCAACGGCGGTCATGTTTCTGTATGAATAAAAAAATTACCACATCTGTTCTATGCAGAATACCTTAATAAATATTCATACAAAGTTTGTTTCTAATTAGTCGAGCAGTTTTAGAGGAGAATTGTTTTGAAAAATTGTTACGACAACGGACGACGACGTCGTCGGACCCCAAGCTCATATGACATCTGGCCAGGTGAGCTAAAAAGAGAAGACGCACACTTCTAAGTCCTGGCTTTCCTGGCTCTTCAGTTTTTAAAGAACCGTACTTTCCCAAGCCTGTAATTTTATTCTTCCTGTTTTTTTATGAATTGAACACAAAATGCCAATCGTAAAATTCGAAATGATTTTGATTGTTAGTGGGTAATTATGAAAACTAATATAAATACAGAACATTAAAAGATATACACATTCAGACTGAACTCAATGTAGAAGAAACAAATATCAAATTTCCCACCATGGCCATACAACAATCGCAATGAAAAACTTTGAAGTAATGGCTTCATTATAAACCTTAACAGAAGCAGGAGTTTAAGCGCGTTTGAAAACCTGGTTTATCCCACCTTTCATTTTGAACGCCTGTACCAAGCCAGGACCATCGTGGTGGTTTCCAACTTTCCGTCTTTTACCCTGATATTGCCATTTGTTATATGGACTTTCCTTTTGACTATTGCCTAGATTTGATCAGTTCGGTACTTCATAAATTACAAACCATCGAATCCGGTGACTTCCTCTAGAATATTGGTTCCCTTGATATGACTACTCTTCGTAATCGTGATGACCAGAATGTTTTTCAAATTTTAGCAGTCTTTGGATCGCTTATGACTATATATATCGGGGCCCTGATAATGTACATGCCCTATATAGTCAGTTGTAACGAGCCCCTGTGTCTGATTCGGAAACTGGATAATGTTCAATGCTAACCGATCATTTCATCTTTTGATATAAATTTTCTGTTCTCATATAAGCAAAAGAAAAAAAAACACATATAGAACATATGTGCATGTTATTTCAGAGGTATCTCGTATGAAGATAGAACTATGAAGCTATGACAGTAAACACGGCAAGTATCAGCAGCATAATATAGAGTAGTAATATATAATTATACAAATTATGTGATTGTAAAGTACTGAAATTGCGAGTATAAGATGTAGCTAAGAATATGGTCGACTTAAAAAGCAAAGCCTCATTTTTGACTAGTTTACACTTACAGTTTTGTTTTAGTGCGAAATACTAGTGATTCATTAGAAATCCTTTCTTTATAACTTGTCCACTCATAGACCGTTTTATTTATCTTTGTTACTTTTCTATCCAAAGTTTTGTTCCTGAAATCTCTGCTGAAAACGATCTTGGATTTTTTTAGGAAATATATGTTGAATTTGACATAAAATCAAAATTCTTTTAACGAAATTTACTCTGCTCTTAAATCAGAAGTGATGAAGAGAAATTTGTGTTTAAACATAATGTTTTTTTTTTTTCGCCAACTACAATCAAATGCTAAAAATTAATTGCAAAACAGTATCAGACAGTGTTTACCTTGTTCTTCAGTAATAATGGCATGTTCGATAACTGTTTGTTTTGTTCAAGCATTTCGTTTATTTGCAAACTAAAAATTATTGCAACATTTAATATACAAACTGAAACAAATTGAATGTGTTCTTTAGTAACTAAGCCATGCATCACATGTTTTGTTTCAGTCATTTAAATGACATTTAGTGTCTGGCTGAAATATCGACATATTTATTTGTTCGTATTCCTTGATCTTTAATGGAAGCTGAAAAAAATATTGCTTGTCTAACTATTTATAAATATATGTACCATTAGGCAATATAAACAATAACCATCCTTTCCATAAAAAATATTAGTTCTCGATGCAAATATGGCTTCCCTGCGGAAGTCACTAACGTAAACATATAATACATATAGCATCACTAAGATTATCAAGTTGATTCAAATAAACGAGTGCCATGTTCCAAGTTAAGAAATGGAGCGTAATCAAAATTTAATTATATGCTCGAAATAAAAGTATGGGGTATATAGGTTCACCCTGCATGTCTGTCTGTCCGTCTGTCCATCCGTCCGTCTGAACAAACTATGATCTAAGCAGCTTGTAGCGCTACCATTGCTATGAATCATTGTGGGATGTAATATAACCACATGAAAATATGCAAAATGTCATGAATTTATGTTTGGAAAAATTGTAGAATTAATGACCGTTGGAAGTTAAGCATTTGTCACAAAAACTTGGTCTGATTTATTGTCCACAACTCCTCCGTAACAATTTGCAGTATTGTTATGAAACTCGATGGAAAGTTAGATTACCACATGGAGATTTGCATTTGATCAGAATTTTTTTTTAAGTTTTTTTTTTTTCACAACAAAAAATAGTACTGGTTGCTATTTGAGGGTGGGTGTTTTAGAAATGACAGCAAACTGTGTGTACAAAACTACCCACCATAAAAATTGCGCCCATTATGAATCGTATTTCCATGAACTGGGTACGACCGGCTTGGGGATATTTGTCCCGTTAGGGACTATATTGTGTCTAATTTAAATTAGAGTGGTACAATAATTAGATTAAAAAAAATCATAAATGATATCCGTTTTTAGCAATAAAATAAAATTGATATCTTCAACATTTAGTAAGGCCAATATGTAAGTATATTGCATTAACCAAAAGTAAGATGAAAGAAAACACAAAACAAATAATGTATAATAAGGTAGCACGAGTAACCACGTCGAAACACTTCAACAATAAAATAGTAATGCGGCATTTATGTTTTCTAACAATATACACTAAGGCTTAAAATTCTCATGTCAGATAATCAAATGAAAAAAAAAACTACCATTAGAAGCATTGTCTGTTTTCAAGAGGTACTTTATCTGTTAGGGCAGAGTTACTGCTTGTATTAGAGGTACTAAACCTGTAAGGATAGATGTATTGCTCTTATCCAAGAGGTACTTTATCTGTAAGGATTATGACTTTGTTAGGCCAACAGTATTGCATGTATTTAAGTCGTCATCTATGAGGACAGAGGCACTGCTTGTAGTAAAGACGTCATCTGTGAGTACAAGTGTACTGCTTGTACAAATTCGTACATCAATGGGTTTTTATGTATAGTACCTAATTGTATTTCATTTGTAAAGCAGAACATAGGAAAAGTACCATGTCAATAGATACACGACAGACTTTGCATCTGTTATCAGGATATAATGTTACTATACATTTCAACCTGTTTTTATTCGTATTCATTACTGGAAAAATCTATGTTTATAAGTCCGTTACATAACATCAATACAGAACATAGCCAAGTTATGGTGCATTCAAATGTGACTTTGAAATATGTATCGCTGTCTATCGCAATATGCCAAGTTGAACCAATAACATGTATTATGTCTTTAAATCTGAATAAAGATCAATAAATTGCTTCAGTCTAAAGAAAATCCATCGTAGATATATAGAATTGTTTGAATATTTTAGCTTTTGCCGCAATACCAAACAAAAATTGTTAGCTTGTGACAAGTTGTGAGCCACTGCTCAGATATTCCATACTCTTTAAAAAGATAAAGATGGCATAATGATGTACACAGTTACAAATTAAGATCAAAACATTCACTCGTACATCTGATGTAGATGGGAAACTCGGAATACACGAAAGACACATGACGTGATTTACGATGACTTAACTTTCATTTCTTAACGAAAGAAAATTGAAAATGACGATAAAAGAAATTAGGCATATTCTCCTTTATGACACAATAAAAAAAATACTTAGCAGCATAGTAAATTATTTCAAACGTATTTCTTTTACGTTTCAACAAAACTAATATCGTTTGAAATTGTATATGAAACATCAAAATAAATTCGTCCTTCGTTTCTTGTACAGCACATTGACCACGGAGCCATATCGCCTATTGATATAGGTCACACTGAAACACCATAAGAAAATGTTATATTAACTAAAAAAATATACAACCAATTAATAAATGCCTAGATGTTTCTGGCAGAATCCATCTAAACACAACTTGATAGTTTGATAAATGCTCAATGCAGTATATAATAGCATTAGTATTTTTATGATAACCATATTTCTTTTCTATAACAATTTATTTGTAGCATCATTGAATAAGGGTAAACAATTATACATGCATGTATATAATCAAGGAATGTTGTTTCTATGTACATGTATGTATATTTATTTAATTGTTAGACTTATATATATCATATTATACAACAGTTGTAGTCTTAGGTCTTATTTATCACTTACCGCAGGTTTCCAGGTCCTTGAATTGAGCTTAAGTGTCTATAAATGATTTTGTGTGAATTCATGAGAAATGGTCAGCACCTAAGAGAGGGACTAGAAGAATATGAAACTTGAGTTTTTTAAAGTACCACAGAGTTGGGCCTTTCATCTGAAATATGATACACGAGGTGAAAAATTAATGTGTAAGTATTTATTGCGGAGATGTATTCACCATATACATGTAGATCAACAACCTATGTGAGCACCGTATAAAGATCTATTTGTGTCAAACGTAATTTGACAACGTTTAAACTTTTTAAAATGACGTTATGTAGCTGATACAATTTTTCACTGTCAACAAAGATGACACATTGTCAATGACATTTGTGAAAAACGTTATATGATCATATATTAAAAGTATTGAGACACTAACAACTCTAAACCTAGATTTTGTATCATCTTACCAAAAAAAAAGGGTGGATATTTTTTTAACCTGCCATTTTCCAGGACTACAGTGTCTCTAATAACGATCGATTGTTTTCAGTCATATGCTATTTAACTGACTATGTTTTCATTGAATGTTACCATAAATGTAAATACCTTACGTCAATGTATTGTTGTATATTGTTCGCATTTTACTGTTCTTTAATTTGACTTAAAATAAACTAATTCAATAAACTTTTTGTACTTTATTTAAGGTAAAAAATGCTACTCCAAGTGAAGCTGCAATGTATTCCCTGATAGGTCACTTTTTTGTATTTTCATTCTCTATACTTAATATATTTTAGTCATGCGAAACATATATATTTTCTTGATCTTTGTATTAATGCAAGGTAAAAACGTCTATTTTGATACAAGTCCGTCTATGTTAATCAAAATTCTTTGATTACTTTGTATGTATGATTTTAGTTACTTTATGTTCTATCCCAGTCACTTTTCTCTACGAATGATTAAGACAGGAAATATCTTACACAAATACAAACTCAACAATTTTCAAGTTTCATAATTAGTTTCCCGGTTTGTTAAATAATATTTCAATTTTAAGTATGTAGATTTTGCTACAAAACATTTCTAAACCATAAGGATACAGAGTTAAATTTATGTTTACTTCCCTAATTGAAAATCTTGTTGTCCAGGAGCTGGTTCATGGGAAGCAAAACTACCTAGAATTGGAAAACAAATTTGTTAGCACGAAATTTTGATTCATCACAATTTAACCACCTCCCGAAAAAAAAACCCCCAAAAAAACATAACGCTAGGCCTTTGATTCAAACTTAAAACCTGGATTTACCCATGATGTAGCAATCAACGATCCATTTAAGAAGCAGTAATGCCATTACCATTTAGTCATTATCCTCATCAAGTGCATTTCAATTTCCCTTTTGAAATTTTCCTAGGTTAAAGGAACTTGGTCTTTAGAAATTATTAACTTGGAAATAATCAACTTTGTACATTATGATGACGACAAGAATGCGTCTACGGATGAGCCTATACAAACTCACACACTATTTTCTGAATGCAGGTTTTATATTGGCATGTGTTGGCATCTTTTGTTAAGCATATTGTTTGTACAACTACAAGTAAGTTGTATTTTTTCACTTTTGACTATTAGTTTGTTGTGCATATTCAGTAAATATTACTGCTTGTTCGGTCTGTCTTCTCGAAGCGTCTAGTTCCTTCCACTATCAAGGATTACTTTTTGTAATGTTTCGAATCCTTATTATTCCAGCAAGACCTAACATCTAAAAAAATTACAATCAGGGTATTTAAGAAAATGACAGAAAGATCTTAAACTACAGTGGAATCTTTATTTGGTTTTGTCTCTCATTAAACTTTTAATCCTGCATTGGCAATTATAGATATCGAATTTGTAACATACATAAACTGCTTATTGTCTGTAGCCTTACACAGAAGTAAAATACATGCTTTCATTCGTTGAAAGCATATATTTCATTTCTTTCATCGTCCATCGCAGATCCATAGGTATCTCGGTGGGGTATTTGTCTCTTGGACTCGGTGGGATAGTTGTCTCATGGACATATTCATCATTTCTATCTCGTATAGTTGTCTTATACAGAAGACCATTTAAAATTTAACCAAAGAATGGCCTTTTGTTGCATTACAAAAATAAAAGAGTTCCCTTTTTTGGAGGAAAATAAGTTCGAAGTGAAAGTTAAGAGCCCATCATTATTCCTTCTGTAACTCCTGGTACTGTTCTGCGTTTTGTTCTTAAAAGACTGTCCATATAGGAACCAGACAGATCCTATGATATGCTCGACAAATCTACAATTTATCCCACAGAATGTTTTGTTCCAATGTATGTATGTCAAATAATACAAAGATTTGTTTAAATCGACAATGAATGGCCCAGAAAATGATTTTAAAGTTCCATAAGAAAGCATATGCGGTAAGACATGGATGATTTTTTTGGATGGAACAAATATATAACGTTTAAATACATGTGACAGAAATTTTCTGAAATCTTGATTTTATACTTATATTTGCAACCTCTTTCTTAAAGTTTCATAATATGAATTATTACTATGGTAACATAAAGATTGATATTTGTACTGCAACATTTAATGTTGTTCACAGAAGAGCAATTATGAGTTCTGTTTTGACTTCTTGGAAGTGTGTTAAGGTCATTAAAAGAACGCAATGAAAATATGAATCAACCTGCACGTGCAGTGGCAGACGATCGTTTCCTCTCGTACTCTAGAGTGAGTTACGAATATCAGCCAAGACAATGTTCGGAGGTTGTGGAATAGCAGATGATGCTTTGTAGAAAACAACGCCGTGTTGAATCAACAAGAAATGATTAATCAACTGTTTTTCCTATTAACGGTCAGCAAGTCAAGGTCGTGTTATCTGAACATAATAATACCTTTATTTACATTTATTGATTAAGAAGAAGACTGTTTCTAAAGCAAGGACATGTCCTATCTTACTTCCCATGAATGGATATACGTTCTTCTATTGAAAGACAATTCGGTTATCAGAATTATATTGAAAGTGTTTAACAGACCGACCATCATGAGTTGAAATGTAATTTGTTACTAAGAAGTATTGGATGTATGTACTTCTCTAGTAACATTACCCAAAGCAATGCCAGCACTCGTCGTATTGCTTTGTTTATTGTTTATTTACTTACTTAAAGTGCATTCATTGATTATAGATTTCAATATTATTAACCAACTTTCATTGAGGATCTGCTATAACTTAGTGAATATAAACAAATAGTTTAAAAGTACATTTCAGGTTTGTAAGAAACAATCTCATTGTTGTTTACAAAATTCTTATCTAATACAACTACCACAAATTAGTTTGAGAAAAAAAACCTCTTACTTTTATTGCATGTATAAAAATATGATCACTGAATGTGCAGATCCATTGCAGATGTTTGTTATAAGCCGGGGTCTTTTGTCACAGAAAAGACAAAAGAGTTTACGTCGACTAATTTCGTTTGTCACTTCCTATAATTGACTAACATATAAATCATGCATGCATACCAGACTTGCTCAAGATGAAATGATTTATGGTAAAATTACCTCAGTTCTTAAAATTTCAAGGTATGTTAAAAACTTGGGAAAACATATCAAGTTCAACCTTATAGTGCGTAAAGATCTCTACAGTAAACAACTGAAAATTGATGTAAAAGTGTTTCAAAAAGTTATAAAAAACTAAGTTTCATTACCCTCAAATGTCAAAAAAGCATACTTATTCAGACTTATTAAATTGACGTTTTTTCATTTAAGAGTAGTCCAAACGTTCAGCAATAATATTCGAACTGCGTAGTTGAATACAAAAAGTGAGGGGGTGTGACCTTTATGGATTAAAACACGGAAAACGGATACACACAACATGAAATAAACAAAATAATACGTACAAAGAAACAAAAGAAAAATCAGCAACCCGAATTCCACTAAAAACTGGAAGCCTGGACCAGTTGCATCGATAGGGTAAGCGTTCTTTGTATTAATAGACACCAGCCGAATTGCTCATATAAGGATACCTCCGGAGAAAACAAAAGCGGAAAGGACAATCTGAACAAACAGGTTCTCATGGTGCAATAGGATATACAACGATTCACGAGTTCATGATGACGACCATAATAACCTTTTCATAAACCCAAGAAGTTTAGCGGAATGCAATCGACAAACGCTTGCATAATGGATGTGTTGTAATATGAAAACACCATATGCAGTGCTAAAGGCATACTGTCCCAAATGTATTTGAATGTGTAAAAGTTTTCCATTCCCATCGATCTCTACGAGTACGTCAGGGTGTGACACTGACTATATCTCTTGTCTAAATTTCCATGTATAAAATTCCCGTGTCTAGGAATGGATAAAAAAATGTCACATATAACGAAATCTGATATCAAATGATCTAACCTTCCTTGAATAAGATCAGCTGTAAAGTGAATTAAATTTAAGGAAAGGAATTGATTAGGAGGTAGCACAATTTGTTCCCATTGAAATGCCGAACGTATGTTGAAAAACACGTCTACCACACTATACAAATACATTGTATGTTGTTAATCAGAATTCCAGCATTTTGAAAACATTTTCCTTGGTATATCTATAAGATGATCTGGAATCGATTTTTCAACAGGAGAATCTCTACCAAGTGCAACGCATTTGTATCCAGGTGTGTAATCTGTGTAAGAATAACACCGATGTATATAATGCTTTTGTGTCAGGATTTCAAAGGAGCATTGGGAATAGTTGAGTTAAAAATCATAGATCATAGATCATACTCCAACTTAAATATAGCATTAAGAGATTATAATTTGATACCACCACAAGTAACAAGTATCATGGTAAGAATGAATACCCTCTTTGACAGCTGTAGTTTAAAAGTTGGTAGTTTGATAGAAGCTTGGCAGATATGAAGCGTTATTTTATAAATCTTTGTGAAGTCTTGGAAAGAAAATCACATGCATCGTCTTTTGTAGAGAGGATAGTAGGAATATAGGAATACATATGTTGTCAACTTTCTGGAGAAAATAATGGAAACTTGAAGTCTCACAGTAGAATGCTTAGGATAAATGGGGATATTTTGGCAGATAATCCTATGAAAGTAAATAAATCAAAGAAAATCTGGTTACCATATTGACATCTATCAATTGTCTTATGAAGAAAAGTGTCCCTTCCATGTTTTAGTTCATGCCTATTTACATGGTAACAGCTGTCATTAGATAATACCTACATAAACAAATTCTGCCATAACAGCAATTACAGGATCAACTGTACTTTTATGTGATCACTTTATTGTGCTTGATAAAGGATTACAATATGATATTAATGCCATATATAAGTGCAGAAATCTGAAAAATGTAAAATATTTAACAGCATTGTCAATATGGGCAATACAGTCATTAACGATTTTCTTATATGAAAATAAAAGTAACGCCAGTTTACACACAAAAGTACGAAATGTATGAAAATAGTTTGTTCTAACTATGAGTAGACAGAAAAAAAATCATTACAAAATTAGGAGATTCGCAGTTGTTTTTTTTTAAGCACAGGTATAAAAAAGTCAGTATGGGCTTTAAAAATATTATAAGGTTTTGACTATTTTACTAAAAAGCAACATTCTTCTTTTCGTAGGATGTTATTGTTAATAGTATGAAGAAAGGGGCGGGACGTCTTTACAGATCGACCAACAAAATAACTATAGACAAGGATCGGGTAACAGAATAAACGGCACGTACACGTAAAGTGACTAATAAAAAAATATGATATAGGGAAAGCTAGATTCCCGTAGAATTACAAATCAGAATGGAAAAGTACTCCTGAATAGGGAACACTATGCGAAAGCCGAAAATCATGCACGATTGTTAACAAGGCCTTGAGAAGTAGTTCACAAGAACAACTAAAGCTAGGAAGATCAAAACTTCTTGAGGAAGATATAAAGAACAATAAATAACATGAGGAGACGAAAACGGAAAAAAACTTCACAGAGACCTGGGATGAAAGGATTTAAGTTAAGCAAGTAAGAGTACATACAGAATACGAACACATGAATCCTTGGTTGTAGCATCGGTTTTGTCTTACTCGAACGATTTCATACTTATTTCATGACATAGAAAAACTATAAATTTTACAGTTGTTCCTACATACTTCTACCAACAAAAGCATGTTTTCTTTATACATATGTATGCTGCAAATGAAATCAAGGATAGTAATGGCTTGATAGAAGGCAGGCACTATATAATTTGGAAGGAAAGTAACAGTTGCTACTCTAGATAAACCATATTTCATGTCATGACAAATGGTATCCGGGAAATGACCAACTATAAATGAATATTTGATAAATACAACCAATCGACACGTTTTACATGGATAAAGAAGATGTTTGACGTCACGTCTTCAAATTTTAAAATCCACAATCTAAACCTTTACCATAATAGTAAAGTCATTTCTCTTTCAGCAACCGTTTGATTGAGTATTCACTGAGAAAACTAATTACATACGAACAAACAAGTTGTTTAATCACAAAGAGCATTGGATATTTATACAGTGCTCAAACATCTGTATTCTCAATTGCTTTGTGTTATTTGAAATAGCGACGTATTATACATGTAGTTTTATCAAGACTGGGAAACTTGATACCGAAATTTAAGGGGAAACAATCAACATGGTTGAAATGTAGTTAACACTAAATGCTGAGGTTACTTATATATTTTGATAATTTTCTTCATTAAATGGCCTTAGAATGTCTGTTAACCACACGAGGGTCATTGTGTATTTGAAGTCTTCTTCGGATGTTTGAACGTATTTGAAAAAAATACTAAATCGTAGTACTTAATATGTTGACCGTAGATTTACAAACATTTTTGAAAATGAAAAACGATTGTATATTGATTTCAACCATATATTCTACTGACATTGTATGACTTTGCTCAGTTACATTTGTTCTTTGAAAATAAAAAAAAAAATAAAATAAATGAATAAGTAGATGTAATAAAAGGTAATTTAATGTTCTTTGATGTGTGTGTGCATTTCTCTGGTCTAATCTTTATCTTTGTGGTTATGTTCTTTTTGATTACCGTTGGTATCCTAGTTCCTTTGATTTCCTTTTCTGTGGATTTTTCTAAATATAATTCTAATGGTATATTCAATGCAATCCTTCTCGCATACTAAAAGTATGTTTTGGGGGAGGGGGTATGCGCAGTTACAACAGACCAACATATCTATTTCCAAAAGTTGATTCTGTTTATTACACGAAAAGTTGAGTATATTTTTTTAAATTGAAAAAATCATGTTATGTTAAACAAAAATGACCTATTTCATTTAGTTTTTTTACATGTTTTCGCCCCATCCACCACTCGGACTCTATTCCTAGTACTAAGTATATTTAAGCTACATTAAAACTTGAAGTTTTTTGGCGAAATGCTTTGAAGTGTCCTTCATTTGAAATTTAAAGCCTGTTAAAAAACAAATTGATACAACCGTGGCTGTTCCACTGATATATAGGTGGCCATTCTATTGATACAACCACAGCCATTCTATTGATACAACTGATATTACCATGGCCATTCTTTTGATACAACGTGGTCATTCTATGGATACAACTGTGGCCTTTGTATTGATGCAACTGTGGCCTTTCTATTGATACAACCGTGGCCTTTCTATTAATGCAACCGTAGCCATACTATTAATACGACTGATACAACCGTGGCCATTTTATTGATTTAACCGTGGCCTTTCTATTGATGCAACCATAGCCATACTATTGATACAACTGGTACAACCGTGGCCATTCTATTGATGCAACTGTGGCCAATCTATTGATACAACCGTGGTAATTCTCTTGATACAACTGATACAAACGTGGTAATTCTCGTGATACAACTGATGTAATTCTCTTGATACAACTGATACAACCGTGGCAGTTCTCTTGATACAACTGATACAAACGTGGCCATTCTATTGATACAACTGATACAAACGTGGTAATTCTCTTGATACACTGATATAAACGTGGCCATTCTCTTGATACAACTGATACAAACGTGGTAATTCTCTTGATACAACTGATACAACCGTGGCAGTTCTCTTGATACAACTGATACAAACGTGGCCATTCTATTGATACAACTGATACAACCGTGGTCATTCTATTGATACAACTGATACAACCGTGGTAATTCTCTTGATACAACTGATACAAACATGGCCATTCTATTGATACAACTGATACAAACATGGCCATTCTATTGATACAACTGATATAAACGTGGCCATTCTATTGGACTCATAACGGACAACAAGCAAAACCCATTACAGCATCGCAAAACTGCAGTAGTTTCAAATACATCACATTTTCAAAAGCTATTGTCAAGAACAATTTGCATTTTTTTCTTTAATGTTTGAAGTAATTTGTCTCTAATTGTTCAAGACGGAAGTTGTAAAATTTGATCGATTAAGATGAAAGGAAACGTGATAATTGATGTAAAAGGAACTAAAATGGTTTACATCCCGTGTAAATACATGTACCAATTTGGTGGAAGAGTAATCAATGGAACCAAAATTCTAGCGGAAATCCAAAAGAATGTAATCAAAGGACAAAGACCAGACGAAGAAAAAAGGCACACGAAAAGAAAATTAAATAACTAAAATAATACGTGCAAATGTTGAAACTCGAACATTGTTTACTTGCGTACCATTCTGATGGTATATAATTATTAGGTTTCCAAATTTTCTATGAGGGGTGTTTCGTAATTATCAAAATGAAAAAAAAAAGATTTTAAAAGAAAAGTTCATGTTTCATTTAAGTCTAACTTTAAATAAAGATGGGTAGCAGGAATATTTTTTTAGTTCAAATTGGAAAAACCCCGGCCTGAATAAATAAATGCCTTTTAAAAACCTTTGTAATAATGATATGACATTAGCATCACAATAAATGATAACTTCATAAATAATTGGTTGCTTTCATGAATTTAATGCTATATTGGAAAATATACTTGCGTAATTAGAACAATATAACAGTTCAATAATTGTAAAATTGCAATTATGGAAAGACTCCAGGCGAGAAACATTATACTAAATAAATTAATGTAAAATGTTGATAACTTAGATATGATAAAATGAAAACGTCATAAACCTTTCTATATAAATTGATAGATGCATTCTATTCCGAGGAGGTTACTATTCTGAATACATCCAAGGTTGTTTAGATATTCACGTAAAAGGTTTTTCCTAAGTAGGTCATCGTCCTGCATTCTGATCGCGGTTATGCTCAGTGATTTTTATGACAGACGCGAATTTCATGACAGCTGGGACTATATATATATTACACTTACATACACTTCCTGATTACATCTATGATTTTAATTAGAGACGTTGAATAGAAATAGGGGATTGGAATAGGTAGAACATGTATATGAAGTCCCTGGAACAGCTAAAACGTGGAAGAGGCAGATCGTGTACATAAAGTCCCTGGAACAGGTCAATCGGGGAATAGGCAGAACATGTATAAAAAGTCCCTGGAACAGGTCAAATGTGGAATAGGCAGAACATGCATATAATGTTCCTAGAACAGGTCAAACGTAGAATTGCCAGAACATGTATATGAAGTCCATAGAACAAGACCAAGTCAAGACCATGGCGGTACCAGCTGCTCCA
Organism: Perna viridis; assembly: GCA_037379345.1. Classification (NCBI taxonomy): domain Eukaryota; kingdom Metazoa; phylum Mollusca; class Bivalvia; order Mytilida; family Mytilidae; genus Perna; species Perna viridis. The sequence continues at coordinate 6,886,915 of CM074520.1, forward strand.
GTGATGTAATATCTATTTTGTCAGATTTATTTTAGACTTGACTTGATTATGGATCGGATTAGTGTTAATTAATTTTGTTGTTACCCTTATGGAGAAAAGCACCACTAAGATTTTGAATTTAACAAAAATTTAATGATGAAGGAAATAGAGGAAATAAGATCACTTTAGAACAAGAAGAAAAGACAATAAGTGGGAAAGCTCGCATCTGCAGATACTTTTGCAGAATGGTACAGGAAAGTAAGTGATATTACTATACCGGCAGCTAGGAAAAGGGAGGTTATATTAGAAAAAAGGCAAATTTCAAAAGCACAACTTAAGGAAATAATGGAACAAAACATCCCTATGGAGAAGCTCAAAAAGAAGAAATTTCGTGGTCCACAAGACATTACAAATGAGATGCTTCAACACCTTGGTAACAATCCACTTAAGAAATTGCTAGACATATTCAACCATAGCTGGCAACAAGGACATGCAGGGACATGTTCCCCAGATATGAAAAAAGCAATTATGATACTAATTTTGAGGAAAGGGAAAACAGATCAAAAGTCCATAGCTACCGCCCTATTAGCCTAGTAGATGCTGCAAAACAACCGCATGCAGACATATCTAAAGTCACAAAACATCTTACAAGAGCAAGCTGGAAGTAGGCATTACAGAAGTACTGAACGTCAAACAGCCCACTTATTTCAAATTGAAGATGCATTTCAAGCTAAGAAAGTGGTACCCACAACATTTAATAACATGCAAAATGCATTTGATAAATTATTGAAAGATGGTTTATTCGTCAAAATAATCAGAAGTGGAATCAATGGTAAGATGTGTAAGTGAACAAAACCAACAATTACAATAGAAGAGCACGAGTAACGATAGATGGAACAAACCGGAAAAATACATAAGCAAGGTGTTCTACAAGGAGCAGTGCAACCACTCACGCGGTTCATACTATACATGAATGATTTACCCCCAGTGCTGCCCAGGGGTGCGTATTCAGTTCTTTAGGCTAAAAACCACTAATTCCACTTCCCATAGGCTTCTATGCCAATTTCACAATATTCAATGGCTTCTCTTGACTTTACCTTAACTTTAACCTGCAGAGGACTATATATCAGCATGATTCTACATATATCAGCTCACAATCCTGGGTTAGCAGACTTGCAATGCAGTACTGGTCACCGGAAGTGAAGGGTCTATAAATAGCATGGGAAATCCCAGTGCTTTCACAAGATAGGGGTATATTTAAAAATCATTATGGAGATTAGGCTTCACATCACAAGAATCAAAATGCACCTATAAAATGTACAGAAATGTTTTTCCTTTCAGAAACTGTTTAAATTTTTGAAATAAGATGAGAACGTTTTTCACAGCACTATGAGGAACAGGGGTAATTTCTGCGTGGGACTATTTTTGCGTACGTTCCAAAAGCTCATTGGTTGAATTGGTGGTCTGTAACCTTAATTTATGCAGACGATCTTGTACTTGGTTGCTCCGAAGTATATGCCAGTACAGCAAACTATAGGATGCAAGGTGCTTTAAATAAAACCTCTGATTGGGCTCAACAATGGTGTGTGTTACCATCAATATAGAGAAAACAACAGCTATTATCTTCTCGCTATCTCACAAAAGCTAAGCATGGAAAGCTTATCATTAATGAAACACCCATTAGATTTGAATTCCAACAAGCCTATCTCGGAGTAATCTTCGATAAGTGAATGAATTGGAAACATCATATCACTAACAAAGAGCCTAAATCAAGACGAAAATATCATAAAAACTGGCAGGAACCAAATGGGGGCAAATGAAAAAATATCAAAACAGGAAAATGTAAGACCTCACCCGGAGTATGAATCCAACACTTACATGACCGCTGCAAAAATATATCTGTATTATCTAGACAAAGTGAAGAGCGAAGCATTGAGAATAATCGCCGGAGAAACACACCAACACAAACATGGAAGAAACCACTAGACTTGCCCCGCTGCATATGTGAAGAGAATGCAAGGCTAGATTCGAGGCACACAATACAAATGCATACAGACAATCCCATGAACATTAAATTCAGTCAGCTATCATCGGGAAGATTGAGAAGATCCAGTTTTGTGTATGAAACCAAAACCTTACTAAGGAAATATCGATCAGGATAAGTTACCAGACAGTGTTCAGCCTATGTCATTTGCAATGTATGGTCACCTAGAAAATAAGCAGGCGGAAAACATAATCGTAGAAACAACTGTTTCAAATATTTAAAAAAAAAAAGCTGATCAGAGCACCATTGTAAACACAAGTACTCACCCTAATCATGATTGAAGAGTGGTATCCAAAAGATTCTTGGATTAGAGCCTACACTGATGGATCAGCGACAAATGTGACAAACGACAGAGGAGCTGATATATATATTGAATATCCTAAAGGAGATCAACAATATGAGGCCATCCCATCAGGCACCTCTTATTTAAACATTAAAGCAAAAATACAAGCATGATAATACAAGCAACAAATACCACCAGACATAGGATCAACATTACAGAACAGGCTGTTATTCTCACTGAAGCCTGATCTGTACTACAAGCAAAAAATCAAACTTCCCATGCTAAGGCATGCTCTTAGCAACATCAAGAGCATACAAATAGTAGTGCAATTCCCACTGTGGAATTTATGACAATGAGAGAGCAGACATACTAGGAAATGAAGGAGCATAACAGCAGCACCAAAATGACCTAGTCAATGTAGCTAAGATGAAGATGATTACATTCCATATACCTAAACCACATGATAGTTACCATCAGTTTCTCATCATCTTCAGATCTAGTACTGGACACAATATTTATATATATATTTTGATATATTTTATAAAATTGAATGAAATACCACGTCCAATGTGTCAATGTGGTGGAGAGGAACAAGACTCCGAACAAACTCTTCAAACTCAAAGACCTTAATAGACAAATTTTGGCAATACCAACTACCATTCACAAAGTACAAAAATGTTGTATGGAACTATCGAAGACCTTCAGAAGATAATCAGATTCATCGAGGAATCTATAAATATCCAGGTGTGAGCCCCGTACGAGAAGAATAATAAGAAAAAAACATATGAGTGATTTTGGAACATGTACTTGTAACCATTTCTATTACAGAAAAAAAATTATTTCAATATGTTTCTGTAAAACATTCTTTAACTCGAAAATTGATGAAGCCTGAAACATCAAACAACAAACAGAAACTGGAAGAAATTCAGAAAAAATACTTTTGCAATCTTGATTCCATTACAAAAAAAAAAGACGCATGGATCATGGGCCAGGTAGGAAAGTATCCTTTGCACTTCAAGAAACAACCATCGCTCTTATTATCTTTAGACGTACAAAGAAGCGCATTGTTGCTATTTAATTCCAAAGTAAGTAGTGTTGGTGTTAGTCATCACAAGTGTTTTTCGAGTAGATGATGTCCCTGAATCCTGTATTGAGAAATCACAAGACATCCTGTTTGTAACAGAAAAGTGATGTTAAATGACTTTGTCGTTTTTACTGTAAACAGGTTTTAGTATAAATAGAAATAGTCATAAATAGCTTAAACAAAGGTTGTGTAATGAGAAGAGGGGAACAGTTTGCTCCCATTTGAAAAGCATATCTGTTGCAAAACGCGCCCACTACGATGAACAAAAGTGTTGTCTAATATCAAAATTAAGCTATTTGTATATATCTTTTAATGACTCCGATTAAATCTTACAATATAAATTATACATTTATTTCTCTGTTCCGAGTCCTTTTTAGAAAAACCAGCATTGTAAAATATACTTATCTAGATTTAAAAGGTGTAAAATTAATGTTTGAATAAAAATATTTTGCTTGATTTTTCTTTTTTTTAAACAGAACCCATGATAGAGAGACATGGTGGAATTAATAGTTTTTTTTTAAACAGAACCCATGATAGAGAGACATGGTGGAACTAATAGTTTTATTTAAACAGAACCCATGATAGAGAGACATGGTGGAACTAATAGTTTTCCATATGAATTTAGCACTCCTACCACATTTTGGTTATATTCAAAAATTCCTGGTTAATATTTGTGTCAACAATTAAGAAGGGTTTAATCCGGCAGTTCCACCTACATAATGTTGTTTGTATAAGGGTATTATGCAAATGGAATATTATTATTTTCGTTGACAGCAGTGACTGAATGATAAAATGGTTTTTAGTTTTCAGTAATCTTCCAGTTAGAAAGTGAAGGTTATGTTATCTTTCTGTCAATATATATCTACACAGAGTACTTCTTGTACAATATTATTTTTTTACATTTATTTAAAAAGTAAGTTATATCAAGATTTGTCTGCTAAACCATATGTATCCTAAAAAGAGCATTGTAATGTGTGTACTAGTGAATATTTTTTAACCTTTTTTTGGGATAATATCATGATTTACCCAGGATTTTCTCTCAATGACCTAACTTGTGACTTATTAAAGATCCTTACCAAAAATTTCTAAAGTAATCAACTGCACATGAAAAGAGTAAGATGCTGTTAAGTCAAGTAATATGTATACAGAGACATAAATATAAAATACTTGTATCAAATTTTAATTCATCACAGACTTTTATATTATTATAATCACATTAACAGTAATATAAAATGTAACAGATAAAAGCTGTAACCAATAACATTAAAGATAACAGGTAACAGCATGGACATTAATCACAGGTATCAGTTCACTTTAAAAAACTAGAAATTTTGAAGACATTATGGCCAACTTTTACAGACTAAATTAAATTAAAATAAAACCATTCACAGTAGAAAGAATAGGATTCCACATTTTAAAAATATACTTCAAGAAGACCAATAAATTTATTTCAAGTTAAAATATCCTTTTCATCTCATTTGAAACCATGATAGTTGACAGTTCATATACAACTGCAAACCAACATATTTTCCAGATTTTTTTTTCACATTTCAAGATATCAATCAAATTCCCTGCTATTTATTTTCACAAATAACTTACTTTCTAACAATCAAAGGGATTTAACTATGGAGATTATTTATAATGTTTTTCTTGCTTACTTAATCTGCGAAAATTAATTGCTCATAAATTAAGTTAGTTTACAGAATAAAGACCAGTCTCATTTTGTTGAGCACAACTACAAAAATGTGTATTTGCACCATTACCATATACAACTTATAACAGAAAAGACATATCTCTCAATTTGTGTAACAGCAGAGAACTGGATGACAGAAGATACAATTATTAAATAGCATTACAGACTGACATAAAAGTGTCTATACCTTCCAAAAAATGTCTGTCCCATGGAAAAAAAACATCTAAAATACAATATCAGATATAAAAGTACCTTTAAAATCTTCACAGGGCTCTTTAAAAACCTGGGTTTTGGTCATATAAGATAAAATTCAAGTACAAGAAAACAGCACAGTCATGCACAAGTCTCAACTGAATAGGATTTCCTGTTTAACATATTAGTTTTATGCTGTGTAAGATGTTGGAAAGGGCATGCCATAGTAAAAAATGTAAAACTAAGGTTAGTTTAAATGCTTTATATCAAAGATGAAATAAAATCAAAATATATTCAAATGGAGTATTCAAGTCCTTATTAAGTTCAAAACACTTTCAAAACTTATGTTTATTCCAACTTGAAAACTGTTTAATTCATTCAGTCAGTAGAAGTGATTTTTAAATTAAGTTTTTTGGGAACTAGACATGTTTAAAGGAAGATGCACTTACAACTGAAATAAACCCAAGGTCACTGGCTTATGTCTAAACTTACCAGCCTATAACAGCAGACATTATATATCAAAAAAGCAAGATATGTACAGTGTCCAGCATGGTCTAAAACAGCAAGTTCATATATACTTTTAATCCTAATAAGACACAATTATTTAACATGAGTATTATTGTTTCTGTATTATTTACTTTGTCTTAATTAGAAAGGATGTTAATGTGGTAATGTATACATTCATAGGTCACAATGCTGCTTCTAAATACTTAAATCCAAATTATTTTCACAATACCTTATTTTCACATTCTAGGATATCAATCCTTTAAAACTCTCTACACCTATATTCTATTTATAAAGAGACTTTGTTAAGTACTGCTCATCTATACAGCGACTTTGTTACTGCTAATCTATACAGAGACTTTGTTATTGATAATTTTTTCAAATTCTTTTCTTTCTTGCAAAACAAGCAAAAATAAATTGCTCAGGAAAATAAGTTGGATTACGTGACTATATTCAAATGACTGAAAAATAAAGTTGGGTATTATTGTGATTTGGTCTTTTTCAATTAATTCATTTTTACAGTATCAAAAATACCCTGCTTCAAATTAGTACTATCCAAATTTCTAGTTATACTTATTGCTATTACAACTCTTATCACTTTCAAGAAATAAAAAAAAAACATCTGTTCATGTAAATTTAAAAAACATGAAACATTTTCATACTCCTGTTAAAGTTGGGTTTGGCATGTTCCAGGTATTAAAAACACACCTGACATCATGTGTAACGTACCTGACCTGTACCTGACACCACATGCCTAACATCATGTGTATTACTAGTATACACAATGATACACAATGATAGACCTTATTATTACCAGATATAAGGCTTACTCAGGTTTTTAAAATAACTACTGGTAGATATGTCTGAAAGACTATATAATTGTCAGTTCTTATTGAAACACTTTTCAGCACCAAAGTATGTTTTGTCTATTATTTAGTATGTATATGTGTACATAAGTTAGAATCTCCTCCTACTTTCAACTTTGGCAGAGTTCTTTTTACACATCATATGATACTTAAAGCAATGACATATAAAGCCCAGTATCTGTCTGGCATCTTCCCTTGATAGGCAATACCATTAATCTGTGTGCCTTAGCATAAAAGTGTAATAGAGAGGTCTAATAGTTAGTTTCTATCTAAGCCAAAGTACAAAAGTCTCTCCTATCTAACGGCAAGCTGTTTTACATCCGTTACTATGGGTAACAGGAATGGCCAAGATTATGTTTACAGATGGTAGAAAGAACATGCGTAAATGCATTTACTCTTTTACCATTTTGAAATCTAAATTAACTGGTTTCTATCACAAGAAATGAATGATGGAATCTAGTATACCAGATATGTGTAGCATGTACATAAAATGCAGCAGGTGGATCCTCTTACATCAGATATGTAACACACACACACATGTAGTTTGTAGGTGGATCCTCTTACATCAGATATGTAACACGCACATGTAACTGGGCAGGTTGATCCTCTTATACCAGAGATGTGTAATATCTACATGTAAATTTGCAAGTGGATTTTCTTACATCAGAAATGTGTAACATCTACATGTAATACAGCAGGTTGATCCTCTGTTATATTGTTATTGCTAGCTTTGTCTTCTTTGACCTTGCTGGGCTCTACCACAGTTGTTGTATCTTCCTTGGACCTCTCTTTAACTGGTGGGAAACTCATCCTCTAGAGAAAAAGGTAGAATATACATGAAGTGAATGTGACATTCTGTGATATAGATAATACAACAAGGTAAGTGAGAATACATGGAATGCTGGTAAATTGTAAGCAACAACTAATTTTCAATTTTGAAATCATGCTTCTTTGTTATGACAAGTACATGTATATAAAATGCTATTATAAAATATTGCACCAATAGTCACTTCCTCTACATATTTTCCTTTTTGTCTCTTAGTATTTCTTCTTTTAGTTTTACTTGAATTTCACAATGCTTTTTTTCTTAATCAATAATGTTGAAAGAATAATCAAGGGAACCAAGGTTAAAGCAGTAATCAAAAGAATATAATCAAAAAAAAAACAAAAAAAACATTTTGTTACATCTTTACCATTCAGTTTCCCTTTTTTGAGTATCTATATTCTTCAGACTGTAAAAGTGATTTCATACCTTACTTTTATCACTATGTTTAGGACTTCTCAGTGATGGGTCTGTCTGGGTACAAACGTCTTTAGTTGCCACAGTAAGTGGTTTCTTTACAATGAAGTAATCTGACTCAGTAAACAAAGAGTCCTCCGGGGTAAATGTAGACTTATCAATGGAAGCTATAATAATAAAACTACATTGTGAATCTTATGAACAAGGATGGAGAAATATATTTGATGGAAGTTAGCACAACTATGCCAAACTTAAAACCATGTGAAAAATGTTTTGTACTCAAGGAAAACATTAAAAACATGGACACACTTAAGATATTCCACAAAAAGAGAATGTGTACATGTTAACATAATATTATAGGGGCTATTCAATGTCCTTTATTACCCTTCTGTGTTTCGCATGGATGGTAATATTATGCCCATAAATGGCTCACACATGTAGAAATATTTTTTTAAAAATAAGCTTGAAAATAACAGGTTGAGAATTAAAGAAAGACTTGTTCATGCTTTAATGCCAATAGATTTTCAATAGAGACAGACTTACCTGACGATTGATATTGAGGGTTTGTATAAGCATGGTTAAGAATGGCACGTTCCCTCATGTCTCTAGGTTTCTTTGGTGACAGAGGTGGGATCAAACTGGTCTGTGATAAGCTGGGAACACGCACACCAACAGTTGTAAAATGCACATGATCTGAAAATGACAAAAAAATGACTTGGGATAAAGCAAGCCATGCAGGCATCATGCTGCTAAGATAATAAATCATGGAATGATGCTATTCAGAAACACATCTAGAAGACATCTAGTAGAATGTAATCTAAAATTTATTTACAAAAAAGGTTTTATAACCTGACAGTGATAGAAAAATTGTATGGTGATATTTTTGCATGAATTCCAATGTAAAACATGAAATTCTATGGCAAGCCAAAGTGGACAAAAATCAATATTCTGTAATATTAGAAAATGAATTTTTAACATTACAAAATCATTCTTTTAATATTAGAAATTCATTTTGTAATATTAAAAATTCATTTTCTAATATTACAAATTCTTGATTTAGTAATATTATAAAACATCACACATTTTGTAATACTACAAATTGAATTTGTAATATTAGAAAATGAATTTGTATTATTAGAAAATGATTTTGTAATATTAGAAAATGAATTTGTAATATTAGAAAGTTACTTTGCAATATTGCAATATCAGACACATTTTTTAATATTACAAAATGATTTTCTAATATTAAAAAATCATAATTGAATACAACAAATCTATTTTCTAATAGTAGAAAATCAATTTCTAATATTAAAAAGTCGTTTTTTAATATTAGAAATTCAATCAATTTTTTTAATATGAAAAAAGTGACTTGTGGTTCCTTACTGTTCGTACATTTTTTCCATGAAAATATCTTTTCTATTATCCACCAGTTGTGAAGTTTCAGTATTTTCCACTGGGCTGCATGTTGGGGTAAAAATCTGGCTGAATACTGAAGAGCGCTATTGTTTCCCAATGATATTCCCAGTAAAGGGTTGTAAGGAGACAGGGAAGTGTAACAGTGGTTAATCTGATACAGTAAATGTAGTATGGAAAATGCCAATGATATTCCCAGTGAAGGGTAGTAAGAAAACAGGGTTTTGTAATGGTGGTAGATTTGAGACAGTATATAATGAATGGGTTTCATAGAAAATGTCAATGGTATTCCAATAAAGGGTTGTAAGCAGGAGGAAATGATAGCCTATGTAATAATTTAGCTATATAGGAAATGCTTGATTGAATGTCTAATATTAAAAAACGACTTCTATTTGTGATATTAGAAAATGAATTTGTAATATTAAAAACATTTATTTTGTAATATTAGAAAACATACTTTTTACTAAACATCACACATTTTGTAATATTACAAATTGAATTTGTAATATTAGAAAATGAATTTGTAATATAAGAAAATGAATTTGTAATATTAGAAAATTATTATGATTTTTTAATATTACAAAATGATTTTCTAATATTAAAAAGTTGTAATTGAATACAACAAGCCCATTTTCTAATATTAGAAAATCAATTTCTAATATTAAAAAATTGTTTTTTAATACATTTTGGTATTAGAAATTCAATTGAATTTTTAATATTAAAAAAGGATTTTGTGATATAAGAAGTCTAATTTGTAATATTAGAAAATGAATTTGTAATATTAAAAAATCATTTTTTAATACATGTATTATAAAATACTCATTTTTGTCCACTTTGGCTTGCCATAAAATTCTGAATAATGAGGAATGTAATACACATACATGTGATAATGTGGCTCCTTCAAAACTCATGTATGATATACAAATTGTATAATACAGTACATATATCATATATCTGATCAATTAGAATGTACATGGATTGTTTAAGTTTTAAGAAAAAAATGTACAGAGAATGTAATAGTTTGTTTTTCTGTCTGCTTCGTACCCTTTGTAAGTATAAATTTCAGTTAAGATCAATAATATTTAACCAGTATCCAAAAAATATACATGGTCATGCACTAGCTGTACCCAATAGGTATTGTCATACTTTAAGCCCTGGAAGGGCATAATGATTTTATCCTGATATGTTCTGTGTGTGATAAAGGGTAGTAAAGAGACAGGGGACTGTAATATGACTCAAAGGAAAATGAATATAATGGTCTATAGCTATACTTATGGCGGGCCAAAGTGGACAAAAATGAGTATTTTCTAATATTTAAAAATGATTTTTTTAATATTACCAATCTACTTTCTAATATTACAAAATACTGATTTTTGTCAACTTTGGCCTGCCATATATACTTCAAACTACTTTATAGGTAGATAAGGAGTTGGTGAGTGTTGTATAATTTAAAGGGTTTGTAGAGGATAGCAGAAAGAAGGTGTAGCTGACATTTGTACATTAGAAATAATTTATACAATAAAATTTAGATGAGGCAGTTGAACAATACCTAAGAAGTTTGTGAATAAGACAGGGAAATGCAATGGTGGTTAATATCAGATACAGTATAGGTAATATGGAAAATGCTTATGATATTCCCAGTAGGTCTCAGTATCGTATTAATTTTCCCATAGACTTCTATAGTGAAGTGCATATTTTTAGGATTTTTAAAAAAAATTGTAAATTGATTCAATAAAACTTTCACTTATGTAGCACTTCTAAGGACATGTGAAAAAATAATATCCCACAAAGAAAATAGGGTGAGTCCACGAAGATCGGACAGAAAAGTAGTCTTGAACTATAAATAGCCATTTTCTCTACTTTCACTTTCATTTTGCACTCATCAAACCAATCTTTTCAGTGGAACATTTTTATGTAATTATGTTAGATTTTCTCTTAAAAAAGTTTTTCATTTTACAGTGTGATGTTTGCTTTATTTTATAAGTCATTGTTCATATCTTTTGACAAAACATTAGTTTGTAGAGAGGCAAAAAGAAAATGCACTATATTTTTATAGCATCCATGTTTTGACATACACCCTTTCAGGGATATGCATTGCGATACTAGTACCAGTAAAGGGTTGTATTAAGGAGACAGGGAAGTATAACAGTGGTTAACCTGATACAGTGAAGATAGTAGACAGGGAAGTGTAACAGTGGTTAACCTGATACAGTAAAGGTAGTATGGAAAATGCCAATGGATACAAGAGCGCAATTATTCACAATGCAATTTCTGTATGGGGGGTCCTCACTTCCATCAAAATCTAATACTAGATCCGAGTGAAATTTCTCTAATCTAATGCAATGTTGCTAAAATACAACTATGTATCTTTTAAATTTTGAAATAAAAACCACTATGTCATGTGACGTTTCTGTCCGTAAATTATGGTTCAAAATGGGGGATACTTTTTCAAATATCAATTTTTCAGTAGCCACTCTAAGCCTTAAGTGCTCCATAAAATACACCTAGATTGGCTGCTAGCTTTCAAATTTGATACTTTTGGTTCCTTACTGTTCGTACAATTTTTCCATGAAATATCTTTTCTATTATCCACCAGTTGTGAAGTTTCAGTATTTTCCACTGGGCTGCATGTTGGGGTAAAAATCTGGCTGAATACTGAAGAGCGCTATTGTTTCCCAATGATATTCCCAGTAAAGGGTTGTAAGGAGACAGGGAAGTGTAACAGTGGTTAATCTGATACAGTAAAAGTAGTATGGAAAATGCCAATGATATTCCCAGTGAAAGGTTGTAAGGAAACAGGGTTTTGTAATGGTGGTAGATTTGAGACAGTATATAATGAATGGGTTTCATAGAAAATGTCAATGGTGTTCCAATAAAGGGTTGTAAGCAGGAGGAAATGATAGCCTATGTAATAATTTAGCTATATAGGAAATGCTAATGGTATACCTTAATTGGGGTTATATAAATAAGGAGAGAATGGATTGTTATGGTATTTATACCTGAAACTGTATGCAATGGTGAGTGGTCTATATCTAAAGCTAGTGTATTGGTATTTACAGCAGGAAAATATTCTACATTCTTCCAATGTCTCTCTAAAGCTGGCCCCCAGTTTGGTTCTGACTGGCAAGCTGAACGTATTCTCTGAAAAACATGAAAATCGATTGTCATAAGATATAGATATTCATGCATATTCTGATAATCTGTCATACAGAGTTGTAGACCCTTTCACTATCTTTCATGAGAGTGAATACAAAGATCTACAACTCTGTTTAAGAAAGTGATATTACTAGTATGGCAATAAATAGCAACTAAAAAAAAAGGTAAATTTGAAATATAAGCAATATAATATTGAGAATTATGCATTGAACATATTTATACAAATTCCACAAATTTGGCACGATTCTGCTTAATTGAAGTGTGTTCGTGTTTCAAAAAATGTTAAAAATAGAAAACTGGTCTCACTATCAAACAGAATTTTCATGTACAACCGACATCGTAACACTCATATTTTAGGCATTCATAATTAAGATAATGATGTAACCAACATGTCTAATCAATTCAGGTGCTTAGATTTTCTTTTTAGGGTTACAATTACTGTAAAATCATTAAAAGGGTAATTATCAGAACTTCTTCTAAATCACCCTTCATTTCCTTTTTTTTTTCAAAATATTGTAGATTAAACAAGCTTTTGTGTGATACAGCATATTAATATAGCGTCTTAGCTTCCAAATGAGCTAATGTAATAAGTCAAGTTAGGTGGAAAATTGTCACCCGACCCTTGAAAAAAATACCTGAACATGAACTAAAATGTTCATTTTTGGCATATAAAGCCGTAAAACAGACATGTTGGGAACTACTGTTTTAACTATTGATGAATACAACATATCTTCTCATGTCAGGCGCCTATTTTTCAGTTTCAATGTGACAATTTTGAGTTTTTCATAAGAAGTGGAATTTTCAGAATTTTGCTCCAACAATTGAGTCACAAAAATCATGGCTTTTTGACCAAGTGGGGTACAAATACAGGCTTATACTGAAAAAGAACCTGAGAATATTCTTTGGCGACAAATTGATTTGGTAATAGGAGGTCTAAAGGTACCTAAAAATCACCATGAAGTTGATGAGTGGGGGATGGTGCATGGTGGACCCTCCCAGTCCATGGACTACTATTATTCCTCCCACATTAGGAGGAAAACTCTCACAAAATCAATGAAAAATTTAGAATCTCGCAAATAAAAATTTAGGACTTGTAGTAGGGTTTTGGTTAAAATACTTTTACATAACAATCTCCCACATGAGACAGTTTTAATGGGTAAGAATCTCCCACATGAACTGTTCCAAAGGTTAACAGATATGCATTTACTTTAATAAACAATGTACACATCACTCAGCTGTCAATGTCATATTTCTTAATCAGCTTTCAAGTCACAGTTTTCTACGTTTTATATTTTCCTTTACCAATTTAACACAGTTTCAGAGACCTTCACCTTTCTTATGTTTGTTTGTTTGTTTGTTTTTTGGGGTTTAACGTCCGAGCAGCAATATTTCAGCTATATTCAGACGAATGTTTGTAAATAGAGATGACCCTTTGAACTGTAATGTTACAGAATATGTCCATTGATTATTTATTCCACATCACATATCAATCTAAGATACATCATATGAGAAAATCATTATAATTTCTAATTAGAATGTGAATGTATTGTGTTTATAGGTACAGAATTGTGTGTGATGTACAGCAGACAAGATATGGTATTGCCAGATATCCGTGGCTTCTAGTTTCATATAAAACAGAAAAAAAACATACGCGGTCCATAACTCCCATGAAATGCATAGGTCTCACAAATCACTTCCGTGTCAAATGGCCATCCCTCTATTTAGTACCAAAAACACACTGAACCTAGTCATATGCATTGTAAGTGCATTATTTGTGTGTATTCTGATCAAAAGCAGTCAAACTAAAGCTGAGAATGTGTACTTCAATATCGAATTTGCAACTTACTACAAAGGTATATGAATATTGTTTACATTTGTGAGTAATTTGCCTCTATGCTGTCAGTTAGCAGAAAAGATAAAAATGTGGATTTTCAGTATTATATATTCAAGTAAATTTTGTGAAGAATTTCTACAATCATTGTACCATTAGCATAATGATTTTGAAAGCCTTATATTACAAGCTGCCCAATGGTATGGAACTTTAAGATGTAATTTGTCCTAGGAATTCACAGTGAAACTTTGAAAATTACATTTTTAACATGTAAAGTAATGGATAATAAATACAAAAAATACCAGTTTTATATCTTGTAAATTTCGATATGCTGTACATGTGTTTCAAGGAGTAACATCTCATCAGCAGCTAAAATCAAATATGTAGGAAGATCATAGTCAAAATATTAGTTGTATACAAGAAGTATTCATAACCAAATCTATCGAAAGAGGAAGCCAAATCCATCACCAAGGTTCTACATTAGAAGTGGTTAGTGAGACCATAGAATCTAAATAATCAAATAAATATGATATCAAATCACCCTAAAAAACACAATAGCCAGTCTCAAACATGATGAACACCTATATGTTTAAATTTACAGACAGATAGAAATGTTACAGCAGGAGACGTAATATTTAAAAAAAAACTACGAGTAAAACTCACAAAGGATAACCCACATATTTTTATGTTGACTTAAGTCATTGAAGCTTAAACATCTTAATGCTATGGTAAAAAACTATTCAAGGACAGAATCAGGTGATATGTGGTTTGAATATTAAAACCATAAATTTTCATGAGTTCAAAGGTCAAGTTAACAAGAGGTGTCTTATCGTGATTCATCCACATACCAAAAATGGAAAGCCTACATCAAAAGACAAAAAAATGTGTACCAGACAAGAAATGTGCAAAATATGGTGTGAATATGTCAAAGGACAAAGAAGTAATGGCATATACATGACACAGACAGATGGAGAGAGTGATTCCAATATATCCCCCTGAATTTTGTTTGACAGTTAAGTACAGTTGAATTTTATGTTGTAATTTTATGCTAAACCTTAAACAAATGAAATGTATTTTGACACATCCTAATTATTCCAGTAATCAAAATTTCTCAGGCAGTACTTCATGCATTATCTCATTATTTTTGTATGTACCATAGTTACAGGGGCTTTATATTGTCACATAATTTTCACATGAATTTACCTGAATAATAATAATGTGATGGGGTTCATTTGAAATATAAGTGAATTGTGCCTTCATTAAATATATACACAGTATGTTGAAAAAACAAAAAACAAAAAAAACCAAATTGTTGATGTCAGTGTGTACAGATTTAGTCCTTAGTTACAGTAAGGGATATAACATTGGTCTAGAACTTTAAATGGTTATAACTTAAAACAAAAATACCCAGAGAACATTTGTACTTATAAAATGACACGGAATAAACCATCAAAATTAAAGTGCATATGGCATAAAAAATGACACTAAAAATGAGGAAAAGTTACACATTAGAAAACTTATAACACAATAAAACAAAAATCTGGTCAAATATGCACAGGAGGAGATATTTTACATTTATTTCTCTTTAGTAATATAATTAGAAATTTATTCATCGAAACATAGCTTACTTGTATTGACAGTCAACCAAAAAGAGAAAGAGACATGCACCTTAATATTTATTGATTTATTAAACCATATTCTATATTTAGAACTGTAAGGAACCATTATTCCAAACTGATACCTACCTGTGTCAATGGACCTTGACCTTTGCATAATTTATAAATTGTAAAACATGGAATTGGTAAAACTGGAATGGCAAGGATCAGGAAACCAACGGCTTCTGTCCAGGATGGGAATATTGTAATACTGTATTTATCTGATAATGGTGAATATCCTACAGCTGAAAAAACCAGGATAAACTGAAAAGATAAAAAAAAATTAAGCCTTAAGCACACTATATGTCTATATACTCCTTATATCAATGTTCAAAGTCCAATAACTCTGTAGTGAAAAAGTAGAAAACAATGAAAAACTGGAAGATCTAAATAGCCTAAATTGCTCACTTAAAAAAATTTTAGAATCTGACGGCCATATTATTTGATTAAGCTGAATAAATATCATTTTTAAATTATTTTTCCTGTAAAGAGGCCCAGTCTTACACCACTGGATATTTTGGTAAGTCTTATCATCATAAGGATCATTTCATTAATCAAAATTTTTATGTCTTAGTGTGAAAGAGACAAGAGGATGCTATCATTAACCTAGTATACAGCTCAATTATATTCAAAGTATGAACCATTCACATAAATTTTGTAAAAAGACAAAGGAGGATTTAGGGGTATTTACCCCTAAAATCACCAAAGGAATGGTTCAGGGTACTCACCAATATAATCACCAAATGAATGGTTCAGGGTACTCACCAATATAATCACAAAAGGAGGGGGTTAGTGGTACTCACCAATATAATCACCAATGGATGAGTTAGAAGTACTCACCAATATAATCACTGAAGTACTAACACACCACAGAGCCTGTAACTAGTAGTCTGCATGGTGGGGGCAGGGAATGAAGTAATCTACTCACCAATATAATTACAAGAGTTATTTCACACCACAGAGCCTGCCACCAGTAGGCTGTATGGTGGGGCAGAGATTGGAGTAATCTACTCACCAATATAATCACAGGAGTTATAACACACCACAAAGCTTGCCACCAGTAGGCTGTAAGGTGGAGTAGAGGATTGAGTTATTGACTCGCCAATATAATCACAGGATTTATAACACACCACAGAGCCTGCCACCAGTAACCTGTATGGTGAGGCATAGGATTGAGTTATTGACTCACCAATATAATCACAGGAGTTGTAAAAAACCACAGAGCCTGCCACCAGTAGGCTGTATGGTGGGATAGAGGACTGAGTTATTGACTCACTAATATAATCACAGGAGTTATAACACACCACAAAGCTTGCCACCAGTAGGCTGTAAGGTGGAGTAGAGGATTGAGTTATTGACTCGCCAATATAATCACAGGAGTTATAACACACCACAGAGCCTCCCATCAGTAGCCTGTATGGTGGGGCAGAGGATTGAGTTATTGACTCACCAATATAATCACAGGAGTTATAACACACCACAGAGCCTGCCACCAGTAGCCTGTATGGTGTCCAATCATATGTTTTATATTGGAAGAGAACTGTCTTACACTATAGAACCAACCAATGGCTACACACATAAATATACCAGATACCATAACAGGAAACCCAGCAACATACTCATCCATCACACGTAATATGTACATACCACACTGAAAAATTAAACAAATCAAATATGCGGTTTGTAGACATATTAAATTTATACCTATTGTCATTGTTATAAGTAGGTTTTCATATATTCAGGAGGCAAATGCACATCATTTATATATTAATTATTGAAATTGGAGAAATCTGATTATCTATAGATCATATGTGATACACTGTTTGATCAAGAGTGCATATCAAAATTCAAGTATACAGCAGTGGTGTAGTCATGATATATGTTTTAAATTGGTAGATTTATCATGAAATTTGGTATCAAAAAATGTCTACATAGACTTTGTTGTAGGGATGTAAAATTATCTCCCATTACTACAAAAAATTATTAACTTCCTCACAGTTTCAAGATAAATTACAAATTTTAAACAAAAGCATCCAAAATTCTTAGTTATGTGCTAACAAATCCACTTCATTAATTTCTTTTTAAACAAATTCTGTTATATGTCAAAAATACTTCCATTGAATTTACTATGCCCATTCAAATGCTCAAAGGAAAATATTGTTAACATGAAATCCACACAAACTTAGCATGTAACAGACCCTCTTGTGTTAACTGTGGGATAGTTGGTGAGCATGCTCAATATACATTTCCCAGGGAAAATTCTTTGTTCTACCAAAGCCCAAACTCACATTGTACATTTCATGCTCATCAACTTAACACAAAGGGATCTAGTGTGAAAGTACATTAATTTGTTGAAAAGAACGAAACACAAGTTCATGGATTCTTGAATTTGTAGTTTTGAGTTTTTCAGTCTACACATCAATGGAATTTCCTTTTTGTTGGGAACCAAATTTCGTAGTTTGGCCTACCTACGAAAACCACGTAAATTGGTACCCCATGAAAAATAGTACTTTCACAGTATTTGTGTGATTTTCATGTAGAATTATGTGAAATAACTTTGCCTTATACATATGAAATGTTGACTACAATAAGTTTACATTGATAACACTCACTTGTGTGGTTAAAGGAAGACCAAGTAAAAACAAAGAAGTACAGACTAAAAACAAGACAGCAATTCTCCGACGTCGGAACATAGTTATGTTTTCATCTATAATGGCAGTGATTATGATTTCTACGTTGACGAACTCTGTACTAATACCCAACATGATGATCATAAGGAAGAAGAGGATGGACCATAAAGGTGATATGGGGAAGTAAGACATGGCTTCAGGATTAACGATGAATGTCAGTCCAATATCTAAAAAAAGTAACATGTACATGTTCTCTTAATAAACATTGACATCAATTTATTCACTCAAACAACAGCCCAGTTGTTCAAAAGAACTATTCACTTGACAAAGTTAAACCCAGTGATGATTTTACCAGATCAACAAAACAGGAATTGGTCAAATCAGAAGTAAATATACAGTAAAAAAAAAGAATCATAAAAGTAAAATACGGATCTGAAATAGCAGAATTCTTCTGAAAAATGGAAAAAAATTCATGTAAACCATTGTACAAGTCTAGAACAACCTTAGCAAGTTATCTATACTGTGAATAAAAGATTCTGTGAGCAACAAGACGGAAAAATTGATTTAAAAAAAAATAGAAGCAACAGACATTTAAATTTAGAAGACCTTAATTTAAAAAACATGAAAGCATCCGTCTGACAATTATGAACTTCCTTAGAAACAATTTTTTAAGTCTGGGAGACACAAATGATACCTTTATGTCTTTTCATAAAGCAAGTATGAAAAATTGAGGTCTTAAAATGTAACAACCATGATTAGTAGACATATACTGTTTAATTCAACATGAGTATATTTGTCATACAACACACAGGAGGTATTATTTACATTTATTGCATAAAATTTTAATGGCGAGGAGAAAATACCAAATTTTTAGTCTAGATTCCTTGTAAAGTATACTTATATTACATTGTTAGTTTGATCCTTTTCAAAATTAAAAATCTTGTAATTTACATACTTTGACAGTCATATCTTACCTGACTGGATGACATTCTCTATGTCTGTACCTAGCTCATGGCTCAGGACACCAAGCATGGCAAACATAGAAAATCCTGCTAATATACTGACCAATGTATCTCCAATACAAACTAATATTGCATCACTGTAAAGTCAAAATGTGAGAAGGGAGGTAACTCAAACTGTTCAAAGAAAAATTGAAACCTTTAACACTCTTGCAATAGAGGCAAAGATGGTATATTAAAGTTTAATCTGAACATTGAAAGGCTATTTTTGCTTAATGTAACAAAATCACTTTTATAAAATTACTAACCGGTAGCCTGCAAATTTAGACAAGAATATTTTATATACAATCAATAAGAGTTATAATTGAGACTTGCAATTTATTATTGGTCAATTCTTGTTTAAAACCCTCAATGATTGTCAATTACTCCTGAAGTTAAAAGTTTGGATCTTTTAAGTAAATCAAGCTCAGGAAGTCTGACAGATAATTCTACTTTTAGTTATATCCCAAGAACTAACTAAACACTAACCTATATATATTATTGTGGAATTTATTATAACTGGCAAGAGTAGTGAGTCCTCCCATACAGGCTGACAGAGAGAAGAACACTTGTACTGCAGCATCAGCCCACACCTTAGGCTCTTTTAACTTTTCCCACTTTGGTGTGACGTAGAACTTGATGCCTTTTATATTACCCTCCATCATCAGGGCTCGGATTAGGAGTACAAACATTATTACCATTGGGAATATAACAACAAAATAAGCTATCTACAAAAAATATAGGGCAGTAAAAGGTAAAAACATTTAACTCTTCTAAATATGGAGTCTGATTCATGTATGCTATAAATTGATTACTGTACTACATGAGATTTTGTTCTGAATTATAAAGATTGTGTGCTGTCCATAGTTATCTTATTTGATCACATCACTAACAAAAGGCAAAAGAAAATCCTTGCCATGAAAAAAAATTCCTATGACCTCAACCTTTGAAATATTGCCCTTAAAAATAACCTTATTACATTGACTTTTACATTTGGCATATAACCCTGAAAAACCACTTAAAAATCCACTTACTTTTCCTGAGGTTCTGATGCCTCTAAGAAGGCAGACAAAGACTACAACCCAACAGAAGAGAAGACAGAGAGCTAACTCCCACTGTATGGTACCTATATCACCCAGGCTGTCTGATACATTCAGTACTCTGTTACTACAATCAAGCATATAATTCCATTAATGATGTTACCTGCCTAAACTTGTCAAAGAGGGTTTATCATTGCCACATTTGGTATAAATTTTATCTGATTCATTTTGAAAATGTAGACACAAGAACACAAACAAAACAAAATTTTACGAAAATTTCAATTTCCAAGGAAGATAACTCCCACAACACTAGCAGGTTATCATTGATTTTCAGCATAGTTGTGGTATTTATTTAATCCAAATTTATTGAGAATTGTACAAGGTATGAAGGATAGATGCACAAGTCTTAAAGTCACTTTTCTTTAAGAATTATGCCATTTATTGGTGTTTCTTCCATGAAATTTAAATCATTGTAACTGTTACCAAGGCAAAGAAAGAACTTACTAGAAATATTCCTCACTTGGTGTTGTCATCTTTATGTGGTCATTGGTTGTTATGACAACAGAACCAAATTCACGACGTAATTCTGTGATACAATCCGTTACAAGAGCAGTTTCATTCTGTTGGTAGAATGAACAGTTGGCAAGAACAGGGAAGCAGGAGTGGTTGACAAACTGGTTGTAATGTATGTAAGTTTCATTGAACTGGGAACAGTTACTGATCTCAAATCTGTTTTTACTGCAACCTACAAAAGCCAAAAAGATATTCTGTGTCTTAGTAATAATAATTTTTTACAACTGTTTAAAAACTATCATATCACTTCTGAATGGCTAAGTATAGCTGTCATCTGGTAATAAAGGTGTAATATTTTTGTTATAGAAGTTTAATCTTTAAGGATTGTTTCCATGACATAAAAGTGTACTACACATTACTTACTGGTCAGATCATGCTATTAAACTTCAGTTGATACATTTCTAAGGGAGATAACTTACTGGCAGGATTGTTCCAATTATTTTCACAGTTCAACCATGGAAGACTGGCAGTCATGGAAGAGAAAAGATAATGTACAGCCCATGCATTCACCATGTTGTAGTATACAGATACAACCAAACTAGAAAGGACCATCGCTATACCTATCCCTGGAAACAGATAATACAAACAAAACATAATATGATAGACCCACTGCTATAACTATCCCTGGAAACAGATACATTTTGTACATAATACAAATACTTCAAATGTAACATACATCTGAATTAACAGGGAATACAGTGAGCAAGCTCAAAAACAAATGCCAACTTTTTTGATCAGTTGGATTACTGTGAAAGTACTATTGTTAATGGGGTACCAATTTTTGTGGTTTTCGTGGGAAGGCAAGACCACAAAATTTATTGTCAATAAAAAAAGTATTCCTATTAATGTGTATGCTGAAAATCCTCAAACCATGCATTCAAGAACCCATGAACTTATGTTTCTTCCCAATTCCACAAATGAAAGTACTTTCAAAGTATTCTGAAAAATTGCCATTTTCTGCAATGCAAAAGGAATGTTTTACCTTCTAACTTGACCATTCAATTAAGTTTCTACTCAAATGGGTATTAAGCTTATACTTTATACCATTCCAACATTGCAATCTCAAGTTGGGGTACTGAAGTCAGGAATCAAAATAATGAAATACATGTAAACTTAAGCCTTCATTTGGATGTTCATAAGACAAAACACCTCTTTTAAACAAAGATTGTCTGTCTGAAAGAGAGACCCAAACAGTCTAGTATTCTATTATTTAGAACTAAACCTTTCTTATATGAGCTAAGTTAACATAGAAATGCACATGTTGTCATGCTAAGTCTCCACTTGAACAGAGAGTTAAGTACCATTCTGTGTAAGAATCAGGCAATGGATCCCACATCATATTTCCCAATTTGGTCTTTTTATCTCAAATATATTAAATGTATTTAGAAAACCAGTGAAAAGTTTTTTAAATTTATCCTGAAGCATCTGTGACGTAGATATTTTTTGACTGCTTATATAAGGAAAAAACACAGGAAAATTTTCCTGCCATTTTTCCATAGTGCATTAATTTTAACTAAATTTGACCTATCAATATCTTAAAAACGCAAATGTTATAAACACTTTGATGGTTATTTCTGGAGGTTATCGGTTTAAATACTTGGTTAATGCAATAAAATCCCCCCATTTTTTCCTTCATGTGCCACACTTTATACAAATTTTGCCTGATTCTTAGACAGAGAAGTACTAAATATTGAACAGCAACCAAATTGCTTACAATGTATGAACCATCTGTATAAAGCTACACACCAAAATTGAAATCAATCCATTACCATTTCCATTCCACAAGTATCACATTGAGGAGAAAAAGTTCTATACATCATCATGTAACTTATTATATCATTCTTGTTTTCAAACACATCCAAATTGCCAAAAATCATTTATTTGACTACTATGTAAGCCATCTTAACTGAGCCAAGATAATTGCAAAAAAAATCTGGACTGATGGATGGACAGATGGACAGAATGATGGACTGACAAGGATATTCAAATATACCACCACCCAGTTGAAATGGGAGTAAAATGACTGGTATATTTAAAATACCTTTAAACAGTGGTACTGCTCTCCATACAGTAATAGGACCAAGACTTGCATACTGTCCAAAGGCCAGCTCCATAAACAACAGTGGAATACCACATGTTACTAACATTATAATGTATGGAATGAAAAACGCACCTGAAATTAGAAATATTCCATGAACATTTTAATACATTAAGTTATACTTTTCTGCTTCATATCAATAACAACATTAGGACAAGTATTGCAGTGCAAGGTGTACACCCATGAAATATGAAGTTGATATTGAATAGCAACCAGAATTACTTACAATGCATACCCAATCTATATCAAGTCAATATAATTGCAACAAAATTTGGAGTGACAATATGAAGGTCAAACAAGGTGATTCTAATATACCACACACTTTGAGTAGGGAAATGATTAAATTAGTGGGTAGAGAGAGAGTCAAATGTACAATGGTTAAAAAACAAATAACTTTTATTATGTCACTCAAGAATTCTACTTCTTCCAACGGACATCATTTATTATAGAACTATGAATATCTTAGAACCTTAGTGAGAATTATATTAACAATACCCAATGTGCACATATTTTCACTCTTTAGAACAATTTCAGTCCCTATGAACAGACAGTGGTCCCTTTTAACAGATTTCTGTGAAATCTTTTCAGTACCATTCTGAGTAAGAATCAGGCAATGGGTGGCATATCATTCTCCATTTGGTATTTTTTATCTCAAATATATTCAATACATCTAGAAAACAACTGAAAAGCTTTTTGAAATTATTATCCTGAAGCATCTGAGATGTAGACATTTTTCACTGCTTTCCCCACCATTTTCCCATAGTGCCTTTCAAAAAAATTTGACCTATCTAACATCTTAAAAAGGCAAATTATACAAACACTTTGATGGTTATTTCTGGAGGTTATAACTATAACTATAACAGGTATAACTACTTGCTTAATGAAATAAAATCTCTGTGTTTTGTTTTTTTCCTTCATGTGCTACATTTTGCCTGGTTATTAGACAAAGAGGTACTTAATTGCTACTAATCATTCATTAAAGTTGAATGAAATCTTAAAAAAAAAAACTAGATGGAATATCTAGGTGACAAGCTTAAAACATAAACTTTTTACTATCCCCCCTCTCAAACAAGAGGCTCCCAGGAATTCAAATTGCTATCTTGTTAAATTTTTGCCTTTCAATTCTAACACAGAGTTGTTCGACAATTTTGAATCAAGATGACTTTGGTAGTAGATACTTATCATAAAGATCATTTCATCAGACAGTGAAAGTTTTTTTTTATTTTTTTTTTTTTTGTATCTATTATGGTTTCTTGATGGCAATAGCTCACATGGCCTATGGCCAGATGAGCTAAAATTGACTCCCTTTACCAATTTTAATGGAAATCAATCCAATCAAAGTATATATACTTACTTATCAATCACTAAAGTTTGAATGAAATCCTAAATAATACTTTTTTTACTACTAGTAAGTCCACCTAAAAAGAAAATGCTCTCCCTCACTCCCGACTGTTTTTTTTTTAGTGATTTTATAGCTAATAACCATTCACCATAGTCGAAAGAAACTGATGAAAATTGGAGGTGCTTTCAATGTGACTGCAAGTTGTGACGGAGGCACAAACAGATAGAGGGGCAGACAGATAAAAACACATAATACCCCTGCAAAGTCATTGCATGGGGTATATTAATTGTCCTCAAAGAGAAAAGAAGATAAGAAAACATTCAACTAATTTCAAACTACAATATCTGTACTAATATCACAGACATAGATGATCAGCTACTGTCTTGTTAATAGAAAACCTTGATGATATAAACCTGTACAAATAATAAGACTTCAAAGACTATAGATAGGGACACTCAGCCTTAGATTTAATTGACAATAAAAATTATTTCCTGAAGCTAAGCTTTATCTACAATAAATCTATAATAATATATTTTTTTTAACAATAAAACCTAGAAATATTTATACAAAGGAAGATGATTAAATAAGATCAAGTTTCAGTCAATCTACAGTGACAGTAGGCTAGAGTGTAATACACTATCAATACACCAATAATAATGTTAAGAACTATTCAGATTCCTTGCATGGGACATATTTTCTGTTTAATTATGGTGACCATGTTTTTTTTTTGTTTTGTTTTTTTTTTTTTTACATATTTACACAAATTTTAACTGTGAAAGTATTATGATTGTAGGGTAGATGTTTTTGTGGTTTTAGTGGGTTTGGCTAACCATGAAATATGGTTTCCAACAGAAACAAATTTCTGATTTCTTTGTAAGATGGAGTTGTCAAATCCACTAAATTATGAATTTACAAATAAATATTTCCCCCCAAAACCACAAAATATGGTTTCCACAAAATAAAGTTCGTTCACAGTACATTTTTCTTCAAAGTCAAAGTTGATAAAACTCAAATAAAGTCCCAGTTTGTGAATCAATAACTCAGATAAATATTTTTCTTTTAGTGTAGCCCTGCCTGCTCCTTTAAAAAAATATTTATAATTGCCATACTAACCTCCACCATTCCTATAGACCAGATAGGGGAACCTCCAGACATTTCCTAAACCTACAACATATCCAAGACAGGATAGGACAAAGTCCAATCGATGACTCCAATTACCACGGTTACTGTCATCCTCAGTACTCTCAGTGTCTCCACTGTCTACTGTCATCATGTCAGACAGATAACAAGGTGCTGCTACATCAGCATCATCACCAGCTTCCTACAATTATACTGTAAATGTAAATTTAAATGTTACACCACTAAGCATAGTCTTGAAGTATTCATGCATTTATGTATCCTTAATTAGATAATCAGAAATGCTTCTTAACTCAAATATCCATGTTAAGGAAGGTAATCTGAGAAAACTGTGGTAGGACTGTTTTACTTGGTTTTATGACAGCACACATTTATTCAGGAAGGCTGATGGATGACAGTATTGGTACAGTGGCTAAATAACAACATCCAAATGTACACCAGTTTATGCTTTTACATAAAAAACCATTTATGGCTATATTTTATGAAAATTATATTGTGACTTTTAAACATAGGTACTACTGAGAGATTCACAATCTGTAAAGTGACTCGCAGTCAAATTTCAAACATCTCAAAAGGAGGCAAAGCATCCAATGTCATGTCATTTCAACTAATCACAGCATTTTAAGTACTTATAGCAGAGTAATCAAGGGGACCAAGATTCAAGTGGAAATCAAAAGAATGTAATTCAGTGACAAAGACCAGATATGGAAAACAGACACACACAACAAAGAACAGAAAATAACCTAAATAATACATACAAAGTAACAAAAGGACATGAGCAACTCGGACTCCACTAAAAACTGGAAGCATGGACCTGGTGCATCGGTACGGTAAGCGTCCTCTGCTTTTCTAGAAATACCTGCTAATGCAATGTATCAAATCCCCAAAACTAGGATTGTTTAATGATAATATATTATGTATATAGCGGAAACAGAGATAAAAGGATCTATCTAAAGGATTTCTCACTTTGGATCAGATCACCTATATAGTCAGCCTCATAAGAGTGAAGGAATAGGTCAGCCAGAAGAGGAGCACAATTTGTTCGACCGTGTGTTGAAAACCACATCCACTACAGTGGACATTATGTTGTTGATAAAAAATACCAGTATTTTGAAAACATTGTCTTCTGTAAATTTAGGAGAAGATTTGGAATTATTTTTTTAAGTGTATGAGGAATCTCTACCAAGAACAACATACCTGTATCTAGATGTACAGTCTTTTTTGGAGTAACAATGATGTACAATGTTTTTTTAGTTGGGATTTTAACTGAGTATGGGAAATAGAAGTACAAAGAGTTAAAAAAGGTTTTAATGCTACTGTATTCTGATAATAAACTTGAATTGAGGGTTTCCAGAAGATTTTTCAAATTTTTCAGGATCCACATTAAAGTAATACCACCACAGGAGTAAAAAGTGTCATGATAGGACTGGAGACCCTCTTTGACAGTTGTGAGTATAGAAGTTAAAAGTTTAGAAAGAGGTTTGTTGGTGTATTTCACAGATTCAGCTATGAAGTGTTGTTTGTACGGATTCTTGTGGAGTTTAGGAATCCAGTACATAGATGGTAAATCACAATCATTGAAATTTGTAGAGAGACCAAAAGAGGATAGTAAAAATTAACGGTTTTCCTTTATCTTTTTTATGGAGAGTATGGTAGCAGTATAGGTCTTATTACTGCTATTATTTTCTATGTCTACCTCTGATAATAAACATTAGATGTAATACATTTGGCAGACAAAAAAAAATGTTATTTTGAGCTTTGTCTTCTGGTACAACAACATATTTGTCAAGAAAAGCAGACAATCATTTTGCTACATCGAGGTCTTTGAAAACTGATATAGCATTGACACTCATAGACCCACTTTAAAAAACTTTTAAATGTTTCAGAATTAAAGACATCACAGCCTTTACCTCCCAACTATTGACAATGCCATATGTAACTGGAGTTAAACTATGTAAAGTATAACAGAGTCCTCCAGATAAATATTGAACTATTACCTTAATATTGATCTTATTAATGTCCATGTCTCATCTGATAAGGATCAATAACAAGCAGTTAATTTGCCTTTATCTTGTTACTATTTAATTAAAAGAGTTAATTTCCAAAAACACCCAGAAGGTAAAAAATCTTATTTTTCAGGAAAAATGGAAACCTTACTTAGTTACTACAGTCTTTTTTATTGTGTCAGGCTTAAAATCTTGGGAAGGGATGTAGGGTTTTTCTGGCGATATCTTTTAACCAGAACTGAAAATATATCAACTCAATAGTGATTATCAGTAGCAAATAATACCTGAATTTTTTTCTTGTAATTCAAAACAATATTAAGCTTTCTGAATGCTGATATCATGTCATTTAGCAGTGATTAGGATCACTATTTTGAAAAACGTTCTCTTTTTTATTTGTATATTGGCAACCCGACATACTAATACCCAAATAAAAAGAGGGGTTTGTAGAATCAGAGGAAATTTGAACTGGGCCCATTTAATCCTACATTCTACTATGACCAAATCTTCAACAAATAGTACTCACATCTAGGACCAATCTAGTCAAAATTAGACCTTTCAATTGTGATCAAAATCTAATAACCTTAACTTTGTATTTGAAGAAAACCATGATGTGGTTTATGGCTCCTAGATCAAAATTAGACATATCGTTTCATTCAGTCACTACATGTATAGGATCTACCAACACTCCATTCTATTTTCTGTCCTGATGACCTTTCTGATCAGCCAATCAGATTTTAGTTTTCATGATTTTGAAAGTATTATTCAAAAGAAAAAAAACAAGGATTCTGTAAAGGTCATCTGAACAGAAAGTACAATGTAGTGTTGTTAGATTCTACATGCAGTGACTGAATGAAACGATATGTCTAATTTTGATCTAGGAGCCATAAACCACATCATAGTTTTCCTCAAATATAAAGTTAAGGTTATTAGATTTTGATCACAAGATTCAGAAATCATTAGTTGAGGAAATTATGCAGTTCAGTCCATGGTAGAAAGAACTAATGGGTTTTCAATGATAATGGATAATTTCCATACTGAGGAAAAACCTTAAAATGAATTGTAAAAGGTTATCCAAGCCATCTCAAGTTATTAAATAGAAAGACGAAGGAAGCAGGAAAATACTGGTACAACCATCTGAGCCTCAAAGAGAAATGACTTACCAAACTATCTTTGGTAATGTTAGAACTTCCTCCTTCCTAGATATTACAACACTTAACATTATACAATAAATAGCTTCGCAGAGCACAGAATGACATGATTGCAGCATGTTAAACTTTTTTACTTCAGACTATTGTGAACATAATATTAGTTTCTGACATTCTTTAGCATAGAGACTACCAGTTCATTATGAACACAACAACGGGTTTGAACACAATATCACACAAAATTAGAAATTTGATTAAAGAGGTACTAAGTATCAAAGACCTTTGCCTTCGATCCCATAACTAAAAATCTTTAAGAGATATCTGAAATCTGATTGAAAAATGCAGGCAGAAATTTTCATAAGATATCTACCTAAGAAACTTTTCATAAAAAATCAAAACTAGACTAAAAGTAAAGAAGTATAGATTTTTCTGGGCTTAGCCCATTTGGTCCACTTGGACTTGAAAACTGTAAGAGATATTTGAAATCTGATTGAAACTTGCAAACATGGATTTTCATTAGGCATCTCTCAGTAAGATATGCTTAACCAAAATGGCCTAGGATAAGTTGAGTTTTAAAAACAAGAAATATGTAAACCTATATGATACATCTGTACACCAACTTAAGTGTATGCTCAAAATATGAAGTCCATAAACATGCAGGATGTTGTTTTTGTACAAATCTGACATCGAATCCCACAATAAAGCACATATTTATATGAAGCTTGTGTTGAAATATCAAGTGATTGTGACAAGAAGGTAACTAGAAAACTGTTATGAGAAAGGTGAGACAGATATATTGACAAACAAGGGTTAAACAGTATAAACCCTCCTACCAGACTAAAAACCTAAAAATACAGACAAAGTGGACAGATAGATAGTTTAATATTACTTCTAACAAACTTTCTGATTGATTGCTTCTCTTTCAGCAACATAGGATAATAATTTTTATAAACTTATCTGGTACTGTAATACCATGATGCCCATATATCTGCAGTCTACAACCCGACTTGTGTAATCCAAAACTAAATAATATCAGTGTATCTGCAGTCTACAACCCGACTTGTGTAATCCAAAACTAAATAATATCAGTGTATCTGCAGTCCACAGCCCAACTTGTGTAATCCAACACTAAATAACATTCTAATTCAAATTCAATTCATAACTTGGACAGTCCCAACTAGAATCCACTAAAGACAAAGTTACATTCCTCTCAACTTTGTTGGCAGGGGTATAAAAAATGACACTTAATAACATACTGAAGAAAATCCTGCTGTAAATCCCAAGATGTTCCATCCTGTATACACAAAGCCTAAAATCACTATTTCTAATAAGTTTTTATATAAACAAATAAACAAAATAGCTCAAATTGGGCAGTGCACATACTCTACTATAAACACACTAATTCACACAGCAATCATTTATTAATGGTTTAGTAAGAATGTCCTTATACATTTATAAAAAGAGGCTCCATAAAGTTTGCTTGACAGTATATTTTGGCTTTATGTATGACTTCTGTAGGTGTTAATACTACATCATATGTCACACATACCACTCTGTTGACTTTCTTTATCTCTAGATTCATTATGAATTATGTGTAGGGAAGTGAGAAAACCTTAAAAATGACTTAAAAAAAAAATAATAAAAGTGTGTTCATCACACAACATACTTCAGTCTTCTTTTTTTTTTTAAATAATTGTCAATGACAATAATGTAACAGGAATGTGAAACCAAATACATGTACATGTATTGAACCCTCTCCCATCCAGCAGATGTTACTTGTAATCTATGGACTTCTTTAATTGTGACATGTTAAATACCATTATTGGATTCAATATCAAATGGAGTAAAATTGACATTTTTGCATCATGTATTCATTA
This sequence comes from Perna viridis, assembly GCA_037379345.1. Lineage (NCBI taxonomy): Eukaryota > Metazoa > Mollusca > Bivalvia > Mytilida > Mytilidae > Perna > Perna viridis. The sequence goes on from CM074520.1 coordinate 6,917,701, forward strand.
AATTAAAATCTAATATTGACATAGCTAACAAGTTTCACACTCATCTGTTTTAAATGTCACAATAAATGTTATTTAAATATAACTAGTATGTCAGTGTTCTATACCATAAAGTAATCAATTTACTACTACAAATATTTTTAATATTCATGGTTACTTAGTTCCATAATTTCTCTCAATGGAAACAAGTTGTGATTTTCATAGCTTTGGCAATGTTAAACATTGTATTCCTACAAATTTTTTTTCAAATTCCATTTTACTGTGTGCAAGAGCAACACAACCTGTAATACACACGAAGTATACATGTTGCTGTTCTAAGTATACTCCCACTTGTACAGCTGTTCTACAAAAAAGGAGCTTGACATCAGACAGCAAACTATGCTCCATCCATATATAGCCATAAACCATATTTGTAACCACAGTGTCCAGTGGTAGCCCAGATTTTTGTGACGAGAATTTTCTCTATCAATCCTCATGAAAAATAGCAAAACCCTACAAAACAGGCAGTTGATGTGGAACAGCAATGAAAATTGTGCAGACAAGGTGATTCCAAAATATCAAATACAGGTTGAGTAGGGTTATATCAAACCAAATGCATTAAAGCCCATGATACAACTCAGACTTTTGTCTGTGTTTGAGGTCCTATAACTCTGAAAGAAAAAAAACTAGGAAAAGAAATGAGAAAAAAACAGAGTTACCTTCCATGCAAGAACTTTAACATTGTACCAAAAGTCATTAAAACTCATCAAAGAGTGATTAAAGGAACCAAGACTCCATTAAAAATTGGGAGTTATTTTACATTGATCATTATTAAAAATATTGAAAACTGCACCAAAAGAACTGAAACACAAACCTGGGGTCATTTACAGGTCACCAGACAATTTTGGGCAACCTGTACCATTTCTACAATAGTCAAACATCCACAGGTCACCAGATAATTTTGGGCGGCAACTTGTATCATTTCTACAATAGTAAAACATCCACAGGTCACCAGATAATTCTGGGCAACCTGTACCATTTCTACAATAGTCAAACATCTACAGGTCACCAGATAATTTTGGGCAACCTGTACCATTTCTACAATAGTCAAACATCTACAGGTCACCAAATAATTTTGGGCAACCTGTACCATTTCTCCAATAGTCCAATATCTACAGGTCACCTGATAAGTTATGTATTTGTTAATCAACTCTTAAAAAAAAACTTACTTAAGAAATACTGACGTGCATATTCTATTAATATTGATTTTTAAAAAATACAACGAAATGAAGCAAAAATCAATTTGGTAAGATAACTATAAATAAATACCATATTCTCAAGGCCTTTCCCTAATACAGCCTACGTGACTTCCCAAGGGAGCAAAATCTTGGTCACATCAGACAAGTAGTCATTATATACAGGTTAATTATAGATATAATGCACTACATTTGGATATTTTAATCATGGTATTTAAAGGCAGGTTATTGCTGAATACATGTGACAATATTAAGGTAGTGTTCACTATAATAGACACCAGAAGGACCAAATGTCACAGCCAAGAAATCATCACTGAGAACCAGATTCCTACACACTTGTCTATTGGTATAAACTTTCCAGGGTATCACCTTGACATTGTAAAAACCTTGTGTTATTGAACAAGTTGACCAAAATTTTACTGGCAAGGTTTAAATCCCAGTCTTAGATTAGTGGTTCTTTGGGCAAGTTTATTAATTTAATTATAAATTGTACTAAAGATAATTAATTTTTTTTCAAAGCAATAGGACGACCTTTACTGACCCTATTTTCATTTAATTTTTTTTTAATTTTGAATTCCACATCTTGCATAAGCATCATCATTTTTACCTGAATAAGAAAACTACATGTACTTACAGGTACCTTATACAGGTAATCCACCATCATAATGGAGCATTTCACAGAGATTCAAACTTGAAACCAAATATATCCTAACATTGTCAGACTTGTACAGTACTGGAATAGAATTGTCTTTTACAGAGTCTAAAAAAATATCCCATAAATATTATCTTCTCTTTAATAATCGTCAAAGTAAAAGAAAATCTAAAATCCATAGGTCACAATAGTCCAGAACAATAGCTTCATCACTTTCTGTGAAAATCCATTGCAAAAATAAGAGTCTATTGATGGAATTAACAATTTATGAAGCAGTCTTTAAATTAATGTACCCATGATAATTCCATATTACAACCAATTAAAATATCATGCACAGTTTTCAAGATATATGTAACAAGAATTTAAACTCAAGAGAAATTCAATAATTTTAGATGCAAATATCCTTAGGACTTCAACAGTAAAATTCAGGAAACATGATCCACAGAAAGTTTTCCAATGACAACAGACTCATATGAAACAATTTTACCTAAGATGCATATTGATTCCACTAACATCCTAAGAAAAAGGTGTAAAATGTAATTAATACTACCAATATTCAATTAGGTAAGTCATGTAAGTGGCTGTTGGCTTTAAAGGGAGGTTTGAAAGTTTGGTAAATAATTCAGTCAATAAATTTTATCAACATTGTTGTAATTCACCTTCAATAATCAATTGTTTTATAGGCATGGAATAGAAACACAAAAACAATCTAAGTAGAGAAAAATAATTAAATTACAGTATTTAGCACCCAACCAAAAGATTAACTTACAGTGCCACTTAATAGTGTAAGAGAATCAGAGATAAAAATAGCAGGATTCTCAGTTAGTACAGCTTCTTATAAGTTTAAGTATTTACAATATGGAGCCATTGTCAGGTGTAGACACGGAGATTTTGAATTTCGGAAATTGTGAGGGGGATGGGGGACCAGAAAAAAAAACAAGTAAAGGTTTTTTGCTCATTTTTTGTTAACAAAAGGAAGGATTCCGACAAATAAAACAGAGAAAATTCAACAGAAATAAATAACATTTTATGAAAAATATTGAGTCATACTGATAGAGTCTAGATTGTTTTTACCTACAAGATGACTCAATGAATTTCTATCTCTGTAAATTACAAAATTAACAGAACCAAGAGTACATGAAGACATATACATATATTCATTTTGTTTTCAATCCCTTTTAAGAAACTCTGTTCTTTTTAATATAAGACAGTAAGTGAACCAAAATGTTATATAACAAGGTACTGGTTATACCTTTATTTACAAAAGACACAAGTTAAAAAGCAGATAGGAGACTTCTAATTCTCAATTTATTATAATAATTTAAGATTTTTAGGTTTGAAAGTTTGTTTTGTACATGCATTCTTTTATATATTCAAATTATGTTAAATAACACCCTTATTACTGACTTTTGTTTAATTTAACTATTGAATATTCATAAATTTATAAGAATGAATAATGAAGCATGCACACGAGTTCACCTTAGACACAACCACTTGCAACTGTAATGTGTGTTTAAATGATGTTAAGAATTGTGAAAATTGTGTTATTTTATTGACAGAAGTTTTTAAATATTATGGACTTTTATCAGTTGATGCTATGAAGTATATAAGAGACTGATTTTGTATCCATACCACCATGAACTGATGCATGAGAATGGTAGTGACCTAATTAACAGAATTTGTCACTGTTTTACTATTTTAGGGATAATAGATTAAATTATTGCTTGACTGTTTATAAAAATAACATTGTTATACACATTTTGTAGTAAACACGGTTGTACTTGATGAGCTATTCTTTAAAAAGCTAAAGTGACACATTTATTTCCTGACGGAGATTGTACATAATGTATCTAGTTATCACTGGCTGGACATAGTTTAGCTTGTGTGTAAGTTCTTTGCTGTCGTCAGTAGAGGCACTCTGAGCAACTCATCATATCAGTAGAAAAGCCCCCACATAAATTACCTTAAAAGATACATGTATAGGCATAGGTTTAAATTTCGATTACATGATGTGCAAGTAAAACCGATCGGAATTAATGGTGGTACTGTGTCATTGTTGTATAGATATTTGCTAGATACTACCAAAGTTCATTCTGATATAGTACTTCTACAAATAGGCAGCAATGACATTAGTAATGTCTGCAACGTCAAAGATGAGTTCATGCCATTGTGTCCCTAGTAGCCCAATTCTGTGGCAAATAGTTGATCCAAACCTTTGCTTTTCATGTCATTATTTTTTGATTATTTAAAAGTTATTTCTGTTTGTACATATGTTTCTTAAAGGTTTAAAATAAAATGCCACAAGGTTGGCACAAATTTTGCCCAATTGAAGTTGTTTGTTTCATTAAATTAGTATGATGTCTTAAGAAAAGCAAACTGAGCCTGCTGAATACATTTTTTTAATACCAATACATTGTCAGAGCCACAGTCAAATAAAACAACTTAGAAATGCATCAGTTACATACCCCTATGTCTTTTCAGACTTGCAAAAAGGGTTTCTTATGCATATTATCTAAAGTACATAACTTTCATCATTAGTAAAACATCTAGAAAGCCTATCTTTGTGGAGAAAATAACAAAATGTGATTTATTGGAAAATCTTCAAATTTCAAGCAACATAAAAATTTAAATACCCTCAAAGCCAAAAAAAAAAGTTTTTTTTAAAGAAATATTGATTTATACCAAGATTACTGTATCAGAAAATATCAGTACACGGCAATGTCAAGCTCTCCTTTCCAATTCAAAAGACATCTAATCGAGATTGTATTGGAATATCTGAAGCTTGCAGAAATCATTTAGGTTGAAGTAATTCTTGTCACATGAATCAAAGAATTCTATATTTACTGCAACATGCTTTCTCTGTAATCCAGCAAGGATGTTGTAAACAACAATGAAAAGTTCAGTCTTATTGCATAATATTTAATTTACTTTCACAGCTATGAAAGGAAATGTAATTCTGCTGCACATCAGTATATTTTTATCAGTACTGGAGTGTAACATTACATCTAACATTCTATGAGTTGTCATGAATTTCATTTTTCATAAATCTTTGATGTGGAAACATAAATTACAATGTAAAGCCCAAGAACACTGAGATGGTGTACATTCAAATTGAGTATGATGCTTTACAATGGTCAAGCCTAAATAATTAAACTACCAGACTTTCACCAAAACCCACCCCTCAAAACACAGTAGTGTAAATGGAATGAATCTATTTTCATTTCTATTTTTTCCAAGATAATACACTCCATCAATTTGTTCGGCACCACAAAATTTAGGTCTCCCTCCCTCAAGTTGAAGCTTGTATACTTAAAATACTGCCCTTAGTGATGTCGCCTACAAAGTAGTAATTTTTGTGTCTTGTAGTGACCAATGGTGAACCTAACTATATTTTGGTGGTTTTTGGTACCAAACAGGGACATGGGAACAAAATTCTGCTCATCATCTTGCAGTATTAAAGATTTATTCAACTGTAAGGAGTGCATAATACGTCCCTCCTTGGAGTGCATAATACGTCCCTCCTTTATCTGTGTCTTTAAGTACCAAACAAAGCAAAACAAACATCTTTGTTATAGTTGAATAAATACAAGTACAAGATGAAAGCTACATAGGAAAAAAGCAACATATTTACTCATCTTTCAAAATTAAAAACCAATATGGAAATGTATGGTTTTAGTGCATTTAAAAACATATAAAAAGTATACCTTTTCAATGCATTAAGTCCTATGGAAAATATATAGTAACCATATGGTTTTTTTTACATAATAAATTAATTTGTTAGTCCTAGACACATGAAATAAAGGTAATACCGCGGACATGATTTTTTTATGAGCAACTCGGCGGGTGTTTCTAGAAAAGCAGAGGACACTTACCCTACAAATACACCTGGTCCATACTCCCAGTTTTAAGTGGAGTCCGAGTTGCTCATTTGCTTTTTGCTTTGTGTGTATGATTTTAGTTACTTTCTGTTCTTTGTTGTGTATGTCTGTTTTCCATGTCTGGTCTTTGTCCCTGGATTATATTCTTTTAATTACTGCTATAACCTTGGTTCCCTTGATTACTCTTTAAGATCAACACAATCTAGTTTTTAATAATTCATTATTGTCAACCAATAAATAAATTCTATTTTAATAAATGGCCCTTTATTTAGATAGCTGTCAGTAATCAAGCAATAAAATCCTACAATGATAATGAAAATATAATCTAATTTCAATTCCTCTTGGTTTTTAAAGCCAAACAACTGTCTAGAAAAATGATGAATTATTAATATTCAATTTTCAGTCTAAATATCCATATACAGCACTCTGCCAAGAATAACGATGAAGTTTTAAACTTTATTTCATATTTCAAGTCTAAACATATCAATGATTTATTGGGAACAATATTTACTAAACCTGAACACTCAGAAAATATATTACCCATGATGCAGCAGTCAACAGTAATACAAAGACTTTGTAAGCTTATAAAGACCTTCAGTTACCTCCCAGCAATAGGAATAGTTAATTTTAGTACACGCTCAGAATCCTAACAAGTCATAGATCTTTGAATACATAACTCATAAATCAGTGAAATATTTCACCAAAAAAATTGAAAGTGCCAACAATGAATACTTTTATATGTAGTCAAGTAAAAGATTTTGTCCTTGAAAATAAGAAGCATTGTCAACTTTAATAAAACAAATATTTCCTTTTTATGTTACTTGAAGATCACTTAAAAGTATGAGTGTATCATAAATTTTGATTGACATTTAACTGTCACAGTTTCAATTCTATTCAGTAAATATTTAACCCTGAACATATTTTTTTTTGTTGATTAGTAAGATAATCAATCAAAATAGAAGAACATTCACCAAATTTTCTAAATTCTGAAGGAAAACATTTTTGATGAAGAACACTGCCACACATAGTGGTATTATATGATACCCTTTATTTCCATTCTCCAGTGGATTCCAGATGATAAAGTAAGCCAATTTAAAGATTTTCTTTTCAAACTTTGCACAATACTTTAATAATACTATGAAATATCAAGTTGAATTGTTAAATCTTCCAAATAACTCACATTACACATTTTTTTTTTTACATTTGTTATTCCTCCTTTTTGTGATTTCTAACTTAGAATTGATTGAAAAATATTTTAGCTTAAAAATTGATTAGCATCATAAAATACAAATGAAGTTTGAAAATCAGAACAAATTTTAAATAAATGTAGCTTTTGAGCAGTTTTTAATATTTTTCCCCTTTTTTGTGATAAATTCCAGACAATAACATACGGACAAGTTGAAGGATTCAATTCAAACCTTACTCAATTGTTTATACTATAATATACAGACTAAGTTTGTACCCCCCCCTCATTTCATGGTTTTGATTTATGATTTATATAGTTATATTGCCCACAAAGTGACAAGGTATACATCATGTCCCATTAGAAGCCCTTCTTTGTATGTTCTTCCACTGAATCTTGGTACATAAGAACTGGATACATTGGTTGAAACTGAGGAATACTTAAACCTAGAAGAAACCTGTAATACAGTGTATATCATGTATACTTGGAAATAAGTGCCTGATCTAAGGTAAAAAGTGGCCTCTCCCCATTATCAAATTATTTTTTTTTAATGTTGTATTTTTATCTGAAAATATTGAAAAAATACTCGGAGAGAAAAGCAAAATATTCAAACAATTAGTTATTTAGAATCATATCAATAACACAAATGACTATGATAATATTTTTTTTCACATTATGGTCCTATTATTTTGTAAAATTTTATATCCAAGATTTTATATGTATTTAAGTACATGTATCGCTACCTATCCTATCTATTTTTTCCTTGATAATATGTAACTTATTTAGCAACTTAACCATGAAAGAATAAATTGTGATGTAATCAAGAAATCCACAGGTCAAAATTCAGAGCTTTTACATAACTTGAGTACAATGGAGATGTTTGTAAACTTTGTGTTAAGGTTCATTTTAAATCTCATAATGAATGGAATCTGGTACAGAATCAACACTTGATTTTAAATTAAACAAGATTTCTTTCCAAGTTACATTAGTCTAGTGTAACTTGTATAAATATCTACATGGTGACAGCTTAAAAATTGAAATATTGGAGATATTATGAAACGAAAAATTTTGCTCCCAAAGTAGCCAAACGATAGAGGAGTCCATAAAAATAAAGGATCTGATATACAATGAACCCTGAAAAATTCTACCAGATGGCAGAAAAATGGTTTCCAGCACATAATGTTTTCCTATTCTCAATATCATGAGTTTACAATATAACCTGTGAAAAAGATGGGACTAAAGTCTGATTCGACCAGGCACCTACGAGACATACTGGGACTAAGTTTGATCCAACCAAGCAGCTCAGTCATACTGGGACAAAAGTTTGACCTGACCAGGCAGCTCCAAATCATACTGGGACTAAGTTTGATCCAACCAAGCAGCTCAGAGTCATACTGGGACTAAAGTTTGATCTGACCAGGCAGCTCCAAGACATACTGGAGCTGAAGTTTCATCTGACCGAACAGCTCTGAGAAATACCGAGACAAAAGTTTGATCCAACCAGGCATCTCTGAGTCATACTGGGACTAAAGTTTGATCCAACCAGACAGCTCTGAGACATACTGGGACTAAAGTTTGATCCAACTAGGCAGCTCTGAGACATACTGGGGTTATGAATCTAAGTTTCTTCAGGACCATTTCAAGTTGCATCAGTCTCATACTAAAATCTTAAGTAAAACGTCACATTAACCCCATCTTATCTACTGCACATTTACTAATTAAAGTGAGTATAAGTTTATGACTGATTTGTAATATTTTCTAACTTCTTCAGACATTAGCTATGTTATGTTCTATCATGTCTGAAGAAGGTAGACATTAGCTGTGTTATATTCCATCATGCAATTCATATAGTCATTAACCAGTCTAGTACAGAAAATTGAAAAGAGTATCCATTTCTTTATTCAGTTGTATTCAGCTTAGTCAAGTACTAGGAAGCTACAGTTTCATCTCATACATTGCACATTGATCAGTATGTTAATCTATAAATCTCATTTATGCTGCAGAGATATTTTTCCACATATTAATAATTGTTTTTTTTTGTATCATTGTAGGTGATAAAGGGACACACAAGGTAGTTTAGCATATACCCCTACTCTTACATTTGAGTCTGGGTATAATTCCTTTTTCCGACGCAGTTGGTATAGTTTCGCTTTTTACCCTTTGACCTTAAAGACGCTCTTCCACGGAAACGCAAGTCACCTGATCAAAATTCTGTTTCCTGATTGGCCAAATACTGATAACTTAGTGGGGTTATTTCCTGATGAAAATTATAAGTTAAAAAAAAACAAATTTTACTGCGTCAGCTATCTTTTTTTAACTGTATTTTTGTAATATGTTTTAAAGTAGAAGCAGAGATAATATTGAGACAGAATTTGAAAGAACAGATGGATGAAAGGAAGTAAGGAAAGAAAGATGGGCAAACAAGTGGATTCCAATACATATTAATATTGATATTCAATTTAGCATACTTTAAAAAGTTAGAATAAAAAGTATGTCCTTTATCTATTAAGCTTCTTTCATGCTGAAAATGTGAAAAAAAATTTATAAAGGGGCCCACCTTCAGAGAATAGAAGCAACTTATAAAGTCTTTGTCTGTGAATGTTTAGATGACTTCACAAATAGAAAAAAAAACATTTTATACCAAACTAAAGCAGACTGACAGGAAGAAATATGGAACTTTTTAGTTGGCGCCACTAATGTAGAAGATAAAAGATATTTTTAAGCCACTTCCTTGTAATAGATTATAGACACGAACACGATTCAACAACAAGAAAACTTCTTTTAAAAGTATGATGTTTACAAATTAAAACATTCTATAGTTCAAAATCTTTACCAGTAGAACACATACAAAATACAAAAAAAAACAGCACAAAGTTCACCAAGATTTAAACTTACCTTGCAGTAAGAAAACAAATCTCTGCACTTCAGAGGAGTAATAAAATTTCAATCAATGACAACAGTACAAAATGACTACACCTAATCCTCAATTTTTAATGTTTTATCACACAATAAAATATAGAATGTCCTCCTTAAATAAATAAAATTCAATCCATGGGATACAAAGGACCAGTAATGGTTGACTTAAGACAAGAGCCATTCAGTCCATTAGAGTCTTAATATGCCACCGAAAACTTGTTAAACCAATGATAAACATACAGTTATAAAGAAATCTTTACAGGGTATTCACTCAGACCTTTTACTATCAATTAGCTATGGAATATTATTTTCATTATGAAGTTGCATTCAGATTATTAAAAATCTGTTCCACAATACGGTATTGAGAAGATTTAATTTTATTTGAAATCATAAACCGTTTAAAATATCATCCTGTTTATTTATAGAGAATAGAAGTGAAAAAAGAATGAAAACAAATAAAAGGGAAATAAAAAATTGTGAAATATTAACCTTCTCTCAACTGTTAAGTATCTAATTTACATCAAAGTTCTCAATCTTCCAAAAACCTGGCAGTTATAACTAAGTTGTAAGCCTAAGTTATCAATTGCCAATGGATTACATTACAGAATAGTTTATGCAAGTTTGTCAAACTTTCTGTGGACCTTAGATAAAACAGAATCATAATTCTCATGTCTTAATATCCAACAGACCAACTCTCCCAAGGTATAAGAAAACTATAAGCCTCAGGTCTCAATCTGCGATAAAGTCAATTTAATACAAGTTTGTTGCTTTTTTCATGGACCAAAGTTATAACTAAGTGGTTCTACGGTCTAAATCTATAAACCATCCATGGACTAAAGTTATAGTCAAGTGGTTCTCAGGTCTAAATCTAGAAACAATTCAAGGACCACAGCTATAGCCAAGTGATTCTAAGGTCCTTATCTATCAACCAACCACAAACCAAAATCGGGCAAGTGATCCTTAAGGCCTAAATCTATAAACCATCCATGGACTAAAGTTATAGTCAAGTGGTTCTATGGTCTAAATCTATATATCATCAATGGACCAAAGTTACAGCCAGGTGACCCTCAGGCCTAAATCTGTAACTCATCAATGGACCAAAGTTACAGCCAGATGACCCTCAGGCCTAAATCTGTGACTCGTAACGGACCAAAGTTACAGCCAGGTGACCCTCAGGCTGAAATCTGTGACTCATCAATGGACCAAAGTTACAGCCAGATGACCCTCAGGCCTAAATCTGTAACTCATCAACGGACCAAAGTTCCAGCCATGTGACCTAAATCTATTAACAATTTTTGTATGTTAGCATGATTGTGGAATGTCAAAAAGCACAAAATAAAACATATCTGGGTAACAAAACGATTATTTTTATGTACCTAAGAAACAATACCTGTATAATTATGTTACCTGGCAGATCTAGGAGGGTAAAGATATATAGATATTAATGAGCTTAGTAAAATATTCAAGTTGCTTGTCAATGTTAACACATTTTTTCATAAGATAACTAAGCAAGGATAAGGAATTCTGAAAAATGAAGGGAATTTTCAAAACTTAACTCTGTGACAATTTCATGTAAGATTAATCCTTTTAGAAGTTTGGAATATTACTGTGTATGCACAATTTACCTTACAAAACATGCATCAGTGTCCATACTTTCTTAAATTAAAGTTCCACTCAAGTTTTCAACGTGTTGGAAATGCTCATTTATTAACAAATTTAATCCTGACGAAATGCCTGATAAAAAAAAATGCTACAGCCTATTATTTAAACTAGAAGCTTTAAAGAGTCTGCAGTCCTTTTCACAAAAAATCATAAAATAAATCATAAATTATGATGTCATAAAATATCAAAGTATTATGACGTCATAACTGAAGACCAATTTTAAATTTAAGATTTTTTGTGAAATCGACCACTGAATTGTTTATCTGGCTGAGGTATATCTTAGAACTAAGGCAGCTTTGTAACCATATAAAATAAAATTTGATGCTAAATCTTTTACAATGATGACAAATGATAAAACTAATGCTGAGACATTTAATATAAATAAAAAAGTAATTCATAAAGAAACTCCATTTCTTTTAATTAAATAACAAATTTTATGATCTTAAACTTTATACATTATTCAACTAAATGCATGATCAATATTGTCACTTTCCATAGAAACTTAGATTATTTCAGAGTTATATTAACTCTTCACTAAAATCAATATCCAATAAAATGTAGATTTTAATTATTGAAGTGCTTTGTCTTTTACATCTAAGTATATAATTCCCTAAGGTCTTCGAAATTATGTGTTTTCAGACAGTTCAACCAATAATTTAAAGAAAGTTTGCATAACCTTATGCATGCAAACAAGCTTAAGTAAAAGATACAAGTATTTTGTTATTAAAGGGCAATAACTCCTAAACAACATGCTTCATAATAGTGTGGAATGAAACTTACTGGCTAACATTAATTTTATGATTGAGTGGAAACAATAAAACTATATATTAAATGTCTTTATAGAGTAGCACTTTTTCAAGCAGATATTACAGCACATACAATGATGATGTTCAGGAGTTTTGGTCATCATTTGATTAAATGACAATACCTCAGGCAGTTAACGGGTTGTTGATCAGATTTAAACTTCTATCAGTAACTGTACAGGGAACATTTTCAAGGGGTGCTAGTTTGGTGTATTTTGGCAGTCTGCCTAAAGATGCCAAAATAAATTCCCCAAATATTTACTATGGGCTTAAGTACTTAATGCACCACTTATCATCCGCCATAACTTTTTGTATAAATTTTTACTTCAAATTGGCAAAATTTTACACCAGCCAAAACAACTTCCTATACAGTAATTCAATAGATATTGATAGAAATTTTAAATCTTCTTCTCAATTGTCCAGTCAACTACCTTAGGGATTCATCATTTAATCAATGGAAGATAAACTATATCTCCTGAACATCACCACTGTTTTTGCTGTAATTCACTATAAACAAACTGATGAACAAATTGAACAAATACATAATTTATTTACACTGGGTATTAAATACCAGGAAATGTCAGAAGTATTTAGAATTACCTTCCTTTACCATTTTTATTCAATTAAATTGAATCTTAATGGAATATAAGACAAAAAAAACCAAGAAATTCAATTGAACTACAAAGTTTAGGTCTCATTCTCAACAAAATCTTGCTATTAAAAACTTGATGAACTAAGGGATCATTGTCCTCTGTTGGGAAGTAACAAAACATTTCAAAGGAACAATGATCCACCTAACAATAGCAGGTAATAAACATGTGTTAAAATTAGTTTAAAAGTTCACCTCTAAGTCATTTTTGGCTAGGGTGATGTTACAATGGTAAGAATGTAGTTGGAGGAGAAGCATCCACATCTAGTTCAATTTGGTCTATTTTAAGGGAGATTATTAAAATTATCATTACTACTAATTTTAAGATAAGAATCTGTTTTATGTTTGGTAATAAGAGGTTAAAACTGTCTAAATTACTGATTGTAAACACTTATACTTATGCTTATTTTGGCAGACCATGCCCAGTGATAAAAATTGTGGTTTCCCCAGCTCTGTATGATAATCTAATAATAGCAATGCTCCCCCACCACCTTTTTCCGTTCATGACATAATGGAACTTAGAATAAACTATGTCCACAGCACCTATATTAACACATATGTACTTAGAGACTAAAAAATCTTGGGAGTGTAATGACAATTATGGAAAAAGACCATCGCATCCAGTATATCCACTGATTTAAACTAAGACAGAAAACAGGGCTTCTTTAGCATATACAGGTTGGCTGTGAGGAGAGCTAGTCCCGTCTCTGGTTTATATGCTACCTTACCTGTAAGTCTATAAGCTGTTTTAGGTTTGGTGTATACAGGTTGGCTGTGAGGAGAGCTAGTCCCGTCTCTGGTTTATATGCTAACATACCTGTAAGTCTATAAGCTGTTTTAGGTTTGGTATATACAGGTTGGCTGTGAGGAGAGCTAGTCCCGTCTCTGGTTTATATGCTACCTTACCTGTAAGTCTATAAGATGTTTTAGGTTTGGTGTATACAGGTGGGCTGTGAGGAGAGCTAGTCCCATCTCTGGTTTATATGCTAACATACCTGTAAGTCTATAAGCTGTTTTAGGTTTGGTATATACAGGCTGGCTGTGAGTAGAGCTAGCCCTGTCTCATGTTTATATGCCATCCTACCTGTAAGTCTGTAAGCTGTTTTAGGTTAGGTATATATAGGTTGGCTTTGAGGAGAATTAGCCCTCTCTCTGGTTTATATGCTACCTTACCTGTAAGTCCATAAGCTGTTTTAGGTTAGATATATACAGGCTGGCTGTGAGGAGAGCTAGTTCCGTCTCTGGTTTATATGCTACCTTACCTGTAAGTCTATAAGCCGTCTTAGGTTTGGTATATACAAGTTGGCTGTGAGGAGAGGTAGACCCGTCACTAGATTATATGCTACCCTACCTGTAAGTCTATAAGCTGTCTTAGGTTTGGTATATACAGGTTTGCTGTGAGGAAAGCTAGCCCTTTATCTGGTTTATATGCTACCTCACCTGTAAGTCTATAAGCTGTTTTAGGTTTGGTATATATAGGTTGGCTGTGAGGAGAGCTAGTCCCGTCTCTGGCTTATAGATATCTGGTGTACAAATGACATATTCTGGTGGTTCAGTCCCAGGTTCCTGATTTCCTAGTGGTCCTGGACCCCAGTCAAATGGTGTCTTCTTAAGGTCTAAATATTTCTTTAAAAAAGAAGAAAAAAGTTTTTCTAATAAAAAATTGAGTAATTAATATAACAAAAGTATTAATTATTTGTTGATTGTTCCTCAATGATTATTTAGTACATAAATTGTATTTATATAAATTTAATCAGCCATTTAGAACATAATTTGTGTAGTCTTTCTGCTAGGAAGGAGATTTTGGTGGGAGAAATTTGTGAGATTTTGGGAGATTGACCCAAATAGAGGGAGTCTCCCTCCTAAAGAGGGAGGGTTAACAGGTATGTAGATGCTATGAAACACAAATGGCTCAAAACCATCTGTAGGAAGTGACATATATCAGAAATAATGAACACTATTAGGAAGTGATTGCTTGAACTTTTGATACAGAAACAGATTATGTATAATAGGAAGTCTTCATATTCAAGTTGGTTGAGACATCAGCGATGTAACAACATAATAGTGCATTGTCAACAAAGTTAAAAAGCCTCATTCAAAGGGAGATAATTGGTAAGAAAATTTTACATAAAAATGTAATGGTTTTAAATAACAAGGCAAAAAGGTTTGGTGATCCCCAATTTTTTCTTAAAATATAAAAGAATGTTAGATACTTATTCTTGAAGAAAATAATGAAATCTATTACATGTAACTACGGCAGAATCTATTACATGTACCTACAGTAGAAATACTTGAATACATACTTGTTTAAATGATGAATAGTCATTTTTAAAACACAGAATAACAGCATACAGCAGTGGTATTATAGGAATCAAAGTAATTAGCCATCCTAAATCTTTGGTCAAGGGAGAGAACTCATACAATCTGTACTTCAATACTGAATCAGTCATCGCAGTCAAGATAATTAAAATCTAAAAGATAATAATTTATGATATAACTATTGTGGCAAGGTTAAAGTGAATTAGCCTTACATAGATTTGCCGTTAAAGTGATGAAATGATAATATATCTTAATTAAATTAAACTAATTGAGAGCCAATTCATAAAAAATGATTTCCTATATATAACAGTATCATTGTAGCCTGTTGATGAAGCCTGTTTAATCTGAAACCACAATAAAATGATTCCAGACCTGATATCTTCTGGCCTCACTTAATGGCAGTTTTGCATTTAAAAAAATTTCAGCCAAAAGATTTTCTATTTGTTTTGTTTCTAAGGAGATTACAATCTTTTACCAGTATCACAATAGGTGTAAGAAACTGCCATGTGATCTTCCACCAGGGGGAGTCAGTACTTCCTGTCATATCAGCAATGTTGTTCCAGACTCGCTGTGCCCCATACATCCATGCTAACACCAGACATTCTATCAAGGTGATGATGAACAGAGAACATTTGGCAACACTGTCTATCCAGTAATATGATATGTATAAACCACCCTGTAAAAAGGATTGTTTAATTCCTCAAAATTTCTGTTTCTTAATGGGGTATCAACTTTCATGATTCAAACCAAAGACTGAACATATATTACAAAGGAGCTGTATAACTTTCTAGAAAAACTATGATGCAAAAAAATTAAGAAATTAACTCCATGTACAGACCAAATTTCTGCACATCTCTGAATAAGTTATACACAATAATAAAAGTAAATCATTATATTAATATTCTGATTGATTGATGAATTATCTAATCAGTCTGTTATTTTTATGACAATGGACATGCATACACATTTGAACTTTTTAGTGATACCTATACTTTGAAAGATTTGGTGCTAGAGGGCAAGTAACTCAAACGTTTTTTTCTATGTGTTTTTTTTATAGAAGTTCTCTCCAGTTCAGTATATAATGAGTTACTTACCTGTGTGACTGTCACAATGCTCAAACACATGATTATAAAACACACAACAGCTGCTATGGCATACTTAAATTTCCATCGGAACCGCCATTTCTCTGGTAGTAAGTGAAGAAATGCTGATACAACATTTTGTACATAGATGGCATGGGTATCTAAACCAATCAGAACCAGCGTAACAAAGAACAAAGCCAACCAGACTTGTGGTGATGTGTAGCTGTTCAGAACTGATGGTATTATTACAAAACCAAGGTCTATTGCTGGAAATTATGTAAAAACTACAGACATGCCGGGTATTTCCAATAAATGCCCCTTACAAGGGTATAAACAAAACTTTAAAGAGGTAGATCTAAGGTAAGGGACACAACTCTTACAAATCATTAGAACGTTTGTATTCAGCATTTGACATCAATCACATGTAAGCATCAAAGTAACTTGGATTGATTTCATTCTGTTTCAAATGAAAGCTTGAAAGGCTTTGGCAAAATTGAATACGATACAAACATGTCACTGATTTCAACAGTTATGTCCCTTACCCTAGGTCTACCTCCATAAGTCAATATCAAGTAATTACTAAAAGGATAAATAACTGAAATGAGTGAATAACCAAAATATGATCATGAGTGTCAAAGAATGCTTAGATTTAACGAGAATATGGAACTTGTTGCTACAACAACTTAAATCTTAATTCCTGTTTGGCACAAGCATTCAGCATTTGTGAATGGCCAATTAATATTCATGTTTTGTGGTTTTGGTGGGGGAAAGTCCTAGAATGAAATTACAGAATTTATTTCACAGTGTGAATTAACAAAAATTGTTATAAATTACTTTTATCCATATAACAATGTACTTATCATAGAGCTATATAAAGTAACCGGTAAAAGCTATGATTTTGGACACATGAACATTCTTTATTTTTCAGCATGTGCAATAGGAAGTTTCATAGTTAATTACAGAAATAAAATAATAATTTCCATGGTAAAATAATTTTGCCATTTTCACAATGGAAATGTTTCTAAAAAAATCTGTATATTACTAAGAAGCATCTAACCCTTTATAAAAACCAGCAAATATTTTCATTATATAAATTCATCAAAATATAAGCAACTTTGAACATTAAACTCAAATGAATACCAGTAGAGTAACAACTTTGAAGTATGTGTTTAATCTTACCACTAAACTTACCGGTAAAATTAACAGCAGTATCTATCATTTGATGTCTGACTCGGACACTATACACACCAAGCAATGAAAATACAGTAAAACCAGCAAGGATCATACCACAGATATGAGCTAACGTCATTAGTAGGGTGTTCCTAAAGTGAAAGAAAGAATAAAATCACTTCACAAGACATGAAATCTTATAAAAATATATGAATTTTGGTTTGCTTCAACATGCACGAAAGGATGGAAATTTATTTATTGCATGTACAAGTATGCCATTAGATACCATTCTATAATATTTCAATATTATATGAAAAAAACATAACAAGAGACCACATAAAGTTGTAATCACCAATATATTCTACTTCATACAAAAATCTTGAATTCTGATTGGGTAATGGGTGATGTGATATTTTAGTCTAATCCCTACACATCCTTACTTGCCCCGCCCCACTAACAGTGATTGGCTGCTTGATACATCATCCCGACGTCAACGATATATATCACCCTTCTTTTGGCTATATCACCCTCTCTCCTCTCGATATATCACCCTTTAGACTGGAAATAGTGTTTCAGAATCGAAAGCGTTCTGGATTTTAAAATTATTTTTGCACTTCCGTAAACACCAGACGGCAGTCAGTCAAATTCACGTTCATTTGAGATAAACTTTCTAATTTGTTAACTTTTTTTGTTGTTACTTTTTCAAATTGTTGAAACATAATTTTCATTTAATTTCAGTCATTGATATAATAATAAGTCTCTCCTCTCGATATATATCACACTATCGTATTCAGTATAATATAACATAAAATAGACCCCTTTTCTAAAGTATTATTCACTTCATGCTAAAGAAAAGTTGTTTTATCATATGTGACTAATTTGTTCTCATAACTGATTGGTGGATATTCTTATTGAACTGATTGGTGGATATTTGGCAGATATTCTTATTGAAATGATTGGTGGATATTCTTATTGGAATCCCATCAAGAATAAGTATAAACAATGCAAAAAAGCAACCTTTGTAAAAACATGCTTCTCAAAACAAAATATTTATAACATGAATGGATATGGTGAATTTTTCAAAAAGGCAACAACCCCACAGGTAAAAAAAGTCAGCTCAAGGCCACCCATGATTCTTCAATGAATGACGAAGAAACTCTCACAGCACCAGGAAAAACGGAGAAACATAATCCTGTATTTAAGCAATGCATCATGTTTGAAGGCTTCCAGACAAGTGTATAAAATAAAAAAAAATAATTCAGGAAGATCAAAAGGCAACTCTCTACACAAAAAAGAGCATTAATGAAACATTATGTGATACCCTGTCACATAATGGTAAAAAAGGAGGATGGCAAAATGTTCAAAATGGCCTTGCCCAAAAAGAACATTTTGGCTTTGCTGAAAATTAAAATTAATCTGTATTTTATAGTACTAAAGAAGTGTGCAAAGTTTAAAAAATATTTATTGGTCAGTTTTCAAGTAATCATCTGGAAACTGTTATGGGACAGACAGATGGACAGACAATATGATGAAAATCGGCTATTACAATATGCTACACTGCCTTGTGGGACGGACACACAACTTTTCATAGGGAATCACATAATAGCTCACCACTGTATGTGGCAGGAATCACATAATAGCTCACCACTTTATGTGGCAGGAATCACATAATAGCTCACCACTGTATGTGGCAGGAATCACATAATAGCTCACCATTTAATGTGGCAGGGTATAAAAATGGATCATAATAGCTCACCACCTTATGTGGCAGGGTATAAAAATGGATCATAAGCTGAGCAGTGCACTTTTGAGTTAAAAAAAAAATTATTGCCGTCTACACCTGTCCCATATCTCTGCTACAGAATCCCAGACAATATATTATCAAACCCAGGAGACTTAAAAGTAAAATTACCATGTACTTTAAAATAGTTCTCATTTAAGATTGTAAATATCTTTCTTGCTACAGATATTCAAATAACCAATAAATTATTTCTTTAAAAATATGAAACATGACATTTTCGTGAGAACCTGATCTAATCTCTAATCAGATATTGCTGTCCAAAACAATGAAACTCTCTACAGCTTTATTGATCATTGTTCAAACACAAGGCACAAGAAAAATATCTATTTCATAATCAAACTTCATACAAGAAACAGTTCACTTAATCTCTGAAGAAGATTACATAAATCAAACTAAGGCAAAAACATGTTTCCGACCAAGTTCCAGAAAACATATTAATTTTCCTTGGGTCTATTTTTTGCTGTTTCCGTAGACAAGACCTATTTGCTTTTTATTATTTTTTCATGGTTTCAAGTTTCCCTATCAATAAAAAATTATCAATTAAATGACTTTAAGCACCTTTGTTTTGCACTGCAAATGTTTTTGAAGGAAAGTGCACAGGGGTCAACAATATGTAAACAGTAAACAAGGAACCAGACTCTGGAGTGATGTAGTAATATAACATAAAATAGACCCCTTTTCTGAAGTATTATTCACTTCATGCTAAAGAAAAGTTGTTTTATCATATGTGACTAATTTGTTCTCATAACTGATTGGTGGATATTTGGCAGATATTCTTATTGAAATGATTGGTGGATATTATTATTGGAATCCCATCAAGAATAAGTATAAACAATGCAAAAAAGCAACCTTTGTAAAAACATGCTTCTCAAAACAAAATATTTATAACAAATAGGATATGGTGAATTTGTCAAAAAAGCAACAACCCCAGAGGTAAAAAAAGTTAGCTCAAGGCCACCCATGATTCTTCAATGAATGACGAAGAAACTCTCACAGCACCAGGAAAAGTGGAGAAACATAATCCTGTATTTAAGCAATGCATCATGTTTGAAGACTTCCAGACAAGTGTATAAAATAAAAAAAAGATAACTCAGGAAGATCAAAAGGCAACTCTCTACACAAAAAAGAGCATTAATGAAACATTACGTGATACCCTGTCACATAATGGTAAAAAAGGAGGATGGCAAAATGTTCAAAATGGCCTTGCCCAAAAAGAACATTTTGGCTTTGCTGAAAATTAAAATTAATCTGTATTTTATAGTACTAAAGAAGTGTGCAAAGTTTAAAAAATATTTATTAGTCAGTTTTCAAGTAATCATCTGGAAACTGTTATGGGACAGACAGATGGACAGACAATATGATGAAAATCAGCTATTACAATATGCTACACTGCCTTGTGGGACAGACACACAACTTTTCATAGGGAATCACATAATAGCTCACCACTGTATGTGGCAGGAATCACATAATAGCTCACCACTGTATGTGGCAGGAATCACATAATAGCTCACCATTTAATGTGGCAGGGTATAAAAATGGATCATAAGCTGAGCAGTGCACTTTTGAGTTAAAAAAAAAGTTATTGCCGTCTACACCTGTCCCATATCTCTGCTACAGAATCCCAGACAATATATTATCAAACCCAGGAGACTTAAAAGTACAATTACCATGTACTTTAAAATAGTTCTCATTTAAGATTATAAATATGTTTCTTGCTACAGATATTCAAATAACCCATAAATTATTTCTTTAAAAATATGAAACATGACATTTTCGTGAGAACCTGATCTAATCTCTAATCAGATATTGCTGTCCAAAACAATGAAACTCTCTACAGCTTTATTGATCATGATTCAAACACAAGGCACAAGAAAAATATCTATTTCATAATCAAACTTCATACAAGAAACAGTTCACTTAATCTCTGAAGAAGATTACATAAATCAAACTAAGGCAAAAACATGTTTCCGACCAAGTTCCAGAAAACATATTAATTTTCCTTGGTTCTTTTTTTTGCTGTTTCCGTAGACAAGACCTATTTGCTTTTTATTATTTTTTCATGGTTTCAAGTTTCCCTATCAATAAAAAATTATCAATTAAATGACTTTAAGCACCTTTGTTTTGCGCTGCAAATGTTTTTGAAGGAAAGTGCACAGGGGTCAACAATATGTAAACAGTAAACAAGGAACCAGACTCTGGAGTGATGTAGTTGTAGTCTGGGACATACTTTTAAATTATAAATCTTCACAGCAAATAAGGCCAAAAAAAATCTTGTTTCCTGCTACCAGAAAGAAAAAAATAGGATAGGTATTTTACTTTATTTTTCAAAATCATTTTACATTGAGTTAATGGGGAAACACTGTAGACTTTAACAAAGCTTGAGCCAAAATGGCCATAAAATATTTTATGGTAGAAACTCGGATAGGTAACACATACAATTTTTTGTTTTGGCCTTACAGAAAGAGTGAGAAATGGTTGTCTGTAAGAATAATCAGAATAGAAGAGAGAATAATGACAGTGGAAACGTGTATACCATACATCAGTAAACATATACCAAGGGAGTTAATTCAACTGAAGTTAGTAACTGCAATCTTCCTAACCACTTCATTTCTACATGTGAAAATGAAAATAAGTATTTCAAGATTTCATTTAAATTTCTCAGAAAATTGTTTTCATGAAGGTGCACCAGTAATTAAGCGGACCAAAATTCTAACGGAAATCAAAAGAATGTAGTCCAGGGACAAAGACCAGACATGGATAACAGACAACAAAGAACATAAAATAACTAAAATAATACATACAAAAGCAACAAAAGCAAATAAGCAACTCAGACTCCACTAAAAACTAGGAGCATGGACCAGGTGCATCGATAGAGTAAGCAGTTACATATCATTATAAAGTAAGGAAAGTAAGGATTTCAAAACCATCATATTAATGGTACAATAATGGTAAAGATTCTTCACAAAATATTCCATTATTTTACCATCCCAAGTGAAGAAATAATTCAAACCACTCCTTACTAAAGGAGAAACTATATATAACCAAACATCATATAAATACAGACTGTTCTTATACAGAGTGATACTTTACCTGAAGCAGTGACTGTGGAAATGTGTATAACCTGACATCAGTGTAATACAACCAGTTCCTATACCAAGGGAGGTAACCATTAAATGTCCAGCCTCAACCCATATCTGAAATTATAAATGGTTATATATGATTAATTGTATTGTTCAATTGTGGTTATACATCCAATGGCAAAAGTTTCATGCACTTCAAGACGACAACATTTGATATATTAAGAACACCCTGCTTTATACTAGTCTGACATGCTGAATTGGATTTTTCATTGTGCTAAACCAAAGGATCCCCAATTGTACACATTATTCTGATTCCAAGCCAATCAGGCGTTACTCTATCTCTTCTATTAGGTTGTGTGCTTGGTGGAGAAGCAGTGACTACCTTATTCAATGTGTTGACAGTGGCTCTTTAACTAAGGTTCCCTCAGTAATTTTTAATATGAAATATACTACCCATACAAACTTCCTAAAAAGACATGTTTCAAAAAAGATTGGATCTACAAAAAGAAAAAAAAATGGACTCTGCTTTTTAAGAACAATAATTCCTGTAAGGGTTTAACTTCAACTAACTGAACAAAGGAGCCCTTTGTAGCCAAATGTGCAATTGCTAACCCTAATTTAAAAGATCAACTACGATGATCATGATTAATCCTTAGTCAGTTCCATGGATACAATTTTTAAACAAGGAACTGTGAGATACAAGTAATTCAATGAAGGATACCCCTCTTTCCTCCAACAGTGATTGAAATATAAACAAAAAATCAAATAGGATTTTGATGAAATTAAATACATGTGGTATTCCTACACAAATTTCATAACATAATCAGCCATAGTAAGCTAGAAATACTGTAAGAAAGCTCACGGAAAGAATACCCCCCCCCCACCCCTGGCTCCAAATGGACTTAAATGTAAAATGTTTGTTTGATTATCTCCTTTTGGCATCATCCAACAGTATTTATATGCCTTCATGAACATCTACATATGATATCAAACCTTCCTATAAAATTTCATCAAAATCCCTTGAGTAGCTTAGGAGAAATTTTACTTACATGGTTTTAACATGTAAAAGAGTAATCAAGGGAACCAAGGTTATAGCGGTAATCAAAAGAATGTAATCCAGGGACAAAGACCAGACATGGAAAACAGACATACACAACAAAGAATGTAAAGTAACGTAACTAAAATCATACATACAAAGTAACAAAAGCAAATGAACAACTCGGACTCCACTAAAGACTGGGAGCATGGACCAGGTGCACCGGTAGGGTAAGCGTCCCTTGCTTTTCTAGAAACACCTGACAAGTTGCTCATAAAAAGTCAAGTTTGGGGTAGACGAAAGAGGAAAGGAAAACTATAACACATTGAACAAATCAGTTCTCATGGCTCAGATGGATACACCATAACAATCCACGAGTTCATGATGACGATCATAAAACTTTTGTAGCGATGACTTCAATGTTGTAGCAACATAACCCTGCTCCAGAAGCCTATTTATTAGAATTCTAGCGTGTTACAAAAAGTCTGTGTAGTCTCTGCAAGCTCTGGCATAATGTATGAGTTGTGATATGAACACACCATACGCATGTGCTGAAGGGATGTTGCCACAGATGAAAGGAAAGTTGACAATTTTGAATGAAAAGTCATTACGTTTGTCGTCAATAGTTTCCCTTTACCATCGATTTCTAAGTGTAGGTCAAGATATGAGGCTGACTTCACAGTTTCTGTAGTATCCTTTATCTCAAGTTCTTTGGGGTAGATGCGATGTATCAAATCCCTAAAATTATGATTGTTTGAAGATAATACATCATCTATATAGCGGACACTGAGATTAAAGGATCTAGCTAAACGATATTCTTTCTTTCAGATCAGATTAGCTATAAAGTCAGCCTCATAAGAGTGAAGGAATAGGTCAGCAAGTAGAGGGGCACAATTTGTTCCCATTGGAATGCCGACCGTTTGTTGAAAACCACGCCCTCCACACTGGACAAACAAACGTTGTCGATTAAAAATTCCAGCATTTTGTAAACATCTCTTCTGTTTATTTGGAAGATGATTTGGAATTATTTCTTACAAAGTATGAGGAATCTCTACCAAGAACTATAAATTTGTATCTAGGTGTACCATCTATTTTTGGAAAAACAACGATGCATAATGTTTTTAAGTCAGGATTTTAACTGAGTATGGGGAATAGAAGTATACAGTGTTGAAAAATCATAGGTTTTAATGCTATTATATCCTGATAATAGTCTTTAACTGATTGTCGCCAAAAGATCTCTCGAATTTTTTAGGATCCACATTGAATTAATACCACTACGGGAGTAACAAGTGTTGTGGTAGGACTGTAAACCCTCTTTGACAGCTGTTTTGAAAAGTTTTGAAAGAGGTTTGGTGATACACTTTGCAGATCCAGCCATGTAACATTATTTGTATGGATTCTTGCGGAGTTTAGGAATTCAGTACATAGATGGTAAATCACAGTCATGATCCTTGGTAGAGAGACCAAAAGAGGATAGCACAGATTTGTGGTTTTCCACAATTTCTTCTTTTGAGAGTGTGGTAGCAGTATAGGTCTTATCACTGCTATTATTTTCTACATCTACCTCTGATAATAAACATTGGATGTAAAACATTTTGCAGACAAATACAATGTTGTTTTGGGCTTTGTCTGCTGGTACGAAAAACATATTTGTCATGTATAGTGTATGTTTTTGCTACATCGGGTCTTTGAAAACTGATGTAGCATTGGCACTCATTTACCTACTTAAAACTTTCATTCATTTCAAAATTAAAGACCTCAAGGCCTTTAACCACTCTGACAGAGAATCAATGTCTTCTTGTTCTCGTTTTACACATTTTCTTGCGTAGTCCTCCACAGCATCCATAAGAACTTTAAAGTTATAATTCCAGTTTAAGGAGCACGGTTCACTGTACTTGGAACCTTTAGAAAGGATATTACACAGAGATTCATTTTCGATGAAGCACAAATCTCCCGTAACGATGTGACCGAAAGGACCATATTTTAATGGAGAGTTTTTGCAAGAACAGTCAGGTGGTTTAGCCTTGAAGTCCTCAATCTCAAGGTTCTGCAATAGCCTTTTCAAATTGAAAATTTTGGATGCAATGGGTGAAGTATAGGAATATGAAATAACTGGAAAGGATTTGTCTTTGAAATATGGGGGAATTTTGTTGGTAACGTTTTTTGTGATTTGGATTATCTCCCTATGGAGTTCTTTGACAGTATTTATATTCCTTCATGAACATCTATATTTGATACCCAACCTCCCAATACAATTTCATCAAAATTCCTTGAGTGGTTAAGGAGGAGTTGTGCTTACAAGGTTTTAACATGTGAAACCATTAATTTGGATTATCTTCCTTCACAATCCTCCAACAGTAATTATACTGTTTCATGCACATTCACACATGATACCCGACCTTTCTATAAAATTTTATCAAAAACCCTTGAGTGGTTAAGAAGGAGTTATATTTACAAGAAATGTAAACAGATGGACAGATGAAGGAAAGAACAGACAGACAGACAGAGTAATTCCTATTTAACCCCCCCCCTCCCAAAAAAAATAATAAATTAAAGTACAAATTGCAAATGTTATTTTTTTCTAAGCTTATTGAAAATAACCAATAATAAGTCTGGTGCAGCACTAAATATATTTTAAATCTTATCATAAAATACTTTCCAATACAAAAGGAATTACAGCTTGCGTAATGAACTTCAGCACTCCAAAAAAAAAAAAATAAATAAATAAACAAGACTAAAACATGAGAACTACATATAATGGAGCCAACCTTAGCCATTATTGTCTGAGAAAATTCATTTGTCTGACATCAATCTATACAGATTACATAAGACTTACATTGAAAAAACAAAAAGTTGAAAAAAATAGCTCTTTCTTTACCTCCTTTAACCATTGACTTTTGCCTGTTTCAATACAAAAATGTTGTTCACAATGTATTTAAGCACCTAACTGATATCTTGCTCATCTTCATGTGCATGATAATATGGCTTGAACGAGCTTTCTTCTTCTTTGTAGGTTATAACAGTCTTGACTATCCTTACAGATCTCACATAACTGGCCCTTATGGGGATTTGTTAGTATATCTGTTAGGAGATGGAGGTAGTAAAGTGTGAGCTTAGAAATCTCAGAGTATACCCTACTAGCGGATGGGCTGCTCTGTTGACGATCTGGTCTATTCCCAGACCCCACATGGGTCAGAGAGTGTTTCCCCACTCTAACCATTTTGAAGTACGTCAACATGTAGAGAGAGCTATCTTGGAAGAAAACCCATTTATATTTTTAGGCAGTTGGTACAATAGCCAATCAAATTCTTTTACTTAAAGCAACTAAAGATCTGTCACACAAAAGTTTCTTAAATTGGATCAAAAGAGCCTTATATGAATGGCCTTGACCATAGCCAAATGTTTCAATTGTAAAATTTTAAGCAAAAATCTAAGAAAACTGTAAATCTAACTTTATCACAAATAATGAAATCATTACTTTTTAACTGTGATAAAGGATATCAATTTTAATAGCAATTCTGTTTGTTTGAAAGAAATGTGGGGTTTATACAGATATACTAATAAGGTCATGGTTCACAGGAATCTGTTGTCATGTGACATCATTTATTCCTAAAATAGATTTATGTGTGCCTTATCACATGATCCAACATGTAGATGTGTAAATGCATTATTCAAAGTTTCTGACACTGTATGAAGTTTTGTAGTCTATGGGGTTCCATAGTCAATGAAATAAATTTAAAAAGATGCCCGAACAACAGTAACACTGTATACAACACTTGCTGACTCATTGACTGATACATCCTCAGTAATATAGTCCCTACTTTACCAACAGTAAATGGAGTATTGAGTATTTTTTGTAGACAGTTTATGTTACATTTGCCAGAATGCATGTGTACTACCAGCTCTCAACTAAGTTCAATTTTACTTTAAGTTTGACCTTTTATAGTGAATGAATTTGTGCCAATAATGTATAATTTACATGAAACTGCAATTACAGCCACCCTCATAGAAATAAGTATAATAAAATTTATTTGACTACACTTTATTCCACTTACTGTATCTACATGTACATTTGTACTGTACATGTATGTAGAATAATTTTAAGTAAACAAAAGGCCACAAAGATGTTTTCATTTATATGGGAACAAACTAGTCTGTAAGTATCCTGCAAGAACAGTCCTGTTAATGTTTTCCTGATAAGAAATCTTTATGTATGATGGGTTCAATATTGTAATAAATCCTTAAATATGATGATGCCACAGGCCTAAGGCTGGATCAAAATATTTTGAAATGGGGGGGGGGGGGTGCTATTACTTGCTAATTTTTGCCCTTATTTTTAATCTAACTTCATCAAAATTTCCAACAAAATGTGGACTCCTATCCCTGGAACCTCAATAGATCTGCAAATGAAGCCACCAAAACAATTATTTTTGGTACTTGTATGAAGACAACATAATTTTCAAAAAAAGAATTAAAAAAACAATAATGATAAAATAGTTAATAATAGTTAACATTAATACCGGAGTTGTAGCAGAGGAAACAGGATTGCTATTTTTTGTACAAGGATTTGAAAATGACATCCACAAACCAATATACGATGAGGCACTGTCCTGCTTTTCATTTATTTTAATTTCAGAGGTAATACAGTTTCTGACTGGATTAAAAATTTTGTTTATCATCTCATAGACCAAATTTTGTAATGACTATAATGTCATCAAACTTTTAAAATGATTTACTTGTCAAATACAATACAATAAATCATACAGAAGATTCAGACCTAAGCTTCCCTACGAATTGTCCATTATAATAAAGGATTGCAAATGTTATTTTTTTCTAAACTTATTGAAAATAAACAAAGATAAGTCTGGTGCAGTACAAAATATATTTTTAAATCA
This sequence comes from Perna viridis, assembly GCA_037379345.1. Classification (NCBI taxonomy): domain Eukaryota; kingdom Metazoa; phylum Mollusca; class Bivalvia; order Mytilida; family Mytilidae; genus Perna; species Perna viridis. The sequence continues at coordinate 6,946,059 of CM074520.1, forward strand.
TATCATAAAATGCTTTCCAATACAAAAGGAATTACAGCTTGCACAATAAACTTTAGCACTAAAAAAAATAAATAAGACTAAAAAATGAGAACTACATTTAATGGAGCCAACCTTAGCCATCATTGTCTGAGAAAATCCATTTGTCTGACATCAATCTATAGAGATCACATAAGACTTACATTGAAAAAAACAAAAAAAAGTTGAAAAAAATAGCACTTTCCATATCTCCTATAACCATTGACTTTTGCCTGTTTCAATACAAACTTTGAACAAAAAAGTTGTTTACAATGTTTTTAAGCACCAAATTGATATCTTGGTAATGCTCATTTGCATGGTAATATGACTTGAAAGAGCTGTCTTCTGTAGGGATTTTTAGTTTTGACTATCCTAACAGATCTCACACAACTGCCCCTTATGGGGGTTCCGTTAGAATGTCTGTGAGTAGATGGAGATAGTCAAATGAGAGCTTAAGGATACCTGACCAAAGAACTTAGAGTATGTCCAACTAGCGGCTGGACTGCTCTGTTGACAACCAAAAAACAATATTTTGGTACTTAAAAGTAAACTGTCATTTATATGGGAACAAACTAGTCTGTAAGTTGAAGCAGAGGAAACAGGATTGCTATTTTTGTACAAGGATTTGAAAATGACATCCACAAATCAATATACCATGAGGCACCGTCCTGCTTTTCATTTATTTCAATTTCAGAGGTAATACGGTTTCTGATTGAATTAAGAATTTTGTTTATCATCTCACAGACCAAATTTTGTAATGACTATGATGTCATCAAACTTTTAAAATGATTTACTAAGAATGACTGTTATATTTTTTCGGTCTATTTGAAATAACCTAAAAGGCTGTGGTGCACACTTTTAAATACCTGCTTCACAGACCAAAAAAATATAACAGTCATTCCTTAAGAAAAGTTAATGGAATTAAACCTCAAAACTTTTTACAGCACTACACATTTAGTGAAACATTTTTCCCTTTACTTATAGGAGACACTTTAAAAATAATCAGTGGGGAAAAAAAATACTTATTTTCTCAAAACAAAATAATTATTAAAACTTTATTGAAAGAATATAGAATCCCTTTTACATGATCATTTACTTAAAATGCTGATTTAGTATAATACTAGTTTTACATCAGTATCAAGTCTACTCTCACTTCAAAATAGGAATGAAATATTGTAATAATTAACATAAGACCTTAGAGATGTAAATTTGATAGAAAAATGCAACCAAATAAAAAAAAGGTGATTTTTTAGGTGTGTCCCACTTCAGCTCATTGTAACTAAAACGCCCTAAAAGATATCTCAAATCTGCTTGAAAAATATAGGCAGAGATTTTCATAAGGAATCAAAAATCAAAATTGGACCAGAAATTAAAAGTCATTGATTAGGGTTGTCACACCCTTTGGCCTGATACAGTACCAGAATCGGTCATTGCAACAAAAATTGTGATCGGTCATCAATCACCAATCAGTTTAATCCCTGTCTTTTTTTTTCGATCAGATTTCAGACAACTCTCATGGTATATACATGTACAACATTCATACACTGTATTTGGCATTGCTTTTATTATTGCCGACTTAAAACTGAGTGTAGATACAGACCAGATATAGTCGGTGGTCATATTCTGGCTGGATATTCGAAAGAACAGACTCTTAACTCTACAGAAATGGAGGTTATAAGAGTTTGTATGTGTGGTAGACTGATACAAATTTTAGTTCTTGGAGCATACTCATTCTACAAAAATCCAAACAATACCTATGTTCTACAAACTTCTAAATGAGGATGGCCTCTTTTGAAGAAAATCTGGAATATTTCTAATAAATAACTTTTTGGTTGATGGAAATCAATTATTGATTTATATGGGTGTAGATAATTGACCAAACAGATATGTATATTAAACTTAAAAGGTTAAAAGTGTCAGTAATTTATACACATATGCATTTAATGTATTTTAACTTTACCAAAAACAATTAAAACCGCTTAACAATGCTTTCAGTATTGAAGAAGAGACAATAGTTAAACATATGACAACCCAAATATATCATACTGATTCAGAGACAACAGTTAGAACATATGACAACCCAAATCTATCATACTGAAACAGAGACAATAGTCAGAATTGTCAATTTTCCTTTCATCTGTGGCAACATCCCTTCGGCTCCTGCATAAGGAGTGTTCATATCACAACTCATACGTTATGCCAGAGCTTGCCAAAACTATGCAGACTTTTTGTATCATGCTAGAACTCTAACAAATAGGCTTCTGGAACAGGGTTATGTTGCTAGAAGATTGAAGTCATCACTACAGAAGTTTTATGGTCGTCATCATGAACTCGTGGATCGTTATAGCGTAACCATCAGCACCATGAAAACTGATTTATTCAACGCGTCATAGTTTTCCTTTCCTTGTTTGTCTACCCCGGACTTGACTTTTTATGAGCAACTCGGCAGGTGTTTCTAGAAAAGCAGAGGACCCTTACCCTACCGGTGCACCTGGTCAATGCTCCCAGTTTTTAGTGGAGTCCGAGTTGCTCATTTGCTTTTTTTACTTTGTATGTATGATTTTAGTTACTTTATGTTCTTTGTTGTGTATGTCTGTTTTCCATGTCTGGTCTTTGTCCCTGGATTACATTCTTTTGATTACTCTATAACCTTGGTTCCCTTGATTACTCTTAGAATATGACAATGTAAATCTATCATACTGAAAAACATTAATTCAACAATCATTGACTTAAGTTTATGACCTTTGTGCACCAAGAGAGTAGTGTCTTTTACAGTCACTGTCATGCTGATGTCAGGAAAGATTATTTTTTATAAGGGTTTCCCAATATTGTTTTCTCTGAAAATTGTGTTCACAAACAGATACATGTATAAAAATTAAAGACAAAGTATAAAGTATTTTAGTCGGAAACTGGGCATAAACTAGATCACTATGTCAAAATAAACATTTGTGTCCATAAGACATGGCAGACTCTTACCCTCTAAAATTTAAATAAATGACTAGGTTTGACTATGAGGGACAGAGCTACTTGTACTCAAATATTAACTCTGTAATGGGTGAAAATTATCTCACCCAACAGGGTTATATGAAACTTCCTATGACACATGCATTTAAATTTCAAACAATCATTTTCAATTACTTCACAACAGAATGATTTTGAGCCATTCAATTTTCAGAGGGTCTACATCATAGTTTTTTAATGGCTGATAATGTATGTAAACATACAAAAATTACTACATTCAAAAGATTAACAATGAACAGATATGCAATGACACCCTTTCCTATCAAAGTAGTCTTCTGATGGTGAATTTTCCTGGCTTCCCAATGTGTGTTTACAAGGAAACTTAGGTTCCACTAACCACTTCTAACGTTTCCATTACTTTATATGTTAAACAAGTAATTTCAATGTTTTATTGCGAATTCCCAGGACAAATAACATCTTAAAGTTGCATACCAGTGTCAATCCTGGAAAATAAGGCTTTATAAATCATTATTTTAATGGCATGTTGACCATAGAAATTCTTCACAAAATTAACTTAAATGAAAAATACTGAAAATCAACATTTTTACCTTTTCTGCTAACTGACAGCATGGAGGCAAATTACTCACACATGTAAACAATATTCATACACTTTTGTAGCAAATTACATATATGGTTTTAAAGTACATATTCTCAGCTTTAATTTGACTACTTTTGATCAGAATACACACAAATAATGCACTTACAATGCATTCTTCTAGGTTCAGTGTGTTTTTGGTACTACATAGGGGGTGGCCATTTGACCCAGAAGTGGTTAGTGAGACCTTAATTTTTTTTGCTAATAAAAATTGCCAAGAAGGAGGTGCAGGGTTTACACAGATACATAGAATACACAAAGAATATGGTATGTAGAATGTTAGTGATGTTCCGTCCTTATTTAACAGCTAGATGTGGCGAGACAAAAGTATCAAACACAATACATATATAATAAATCATACAGAAGATTCACACCTAATTCCCAATTTTCCCAATGAATTGTCCATTATAACAAAGGATTGGAGAGGTTTACGGAAGAAAATTTATGAAAATCGCAAAGCAACAAAAACTTACAACATGCAAGAAGTTGAGTACCACAGGGCCTAAAGCTTACATATGGTACAATCTGAAGCTGCATATCAAATATTGAATTGTTTCTGCAAGAGCTACAAGGTTACAAACCACGAAACTGAAACTGCATACCAAATTTAAATTTTTAAAGTTCAGATTTAAAAGACGTAAAGTAAAAAAACAAAAGTGTTTGAATTTCTCATACCATAGAACAAGAGAAAATAGGCAGGAAATGGTTCACTTTTAACAGGAGAAAATAGTCAGGAAATGTTAAATTTGAACAGGAAAAAATAGTCAGGAAATGTTTCACTTGAACAGGACAAAATAGTCAGGAAATGTTAAATTTGAACAAGAGAAAATAGTCAGAAAATGTTAAACTTAAAACAAGAGAATACTCAAGGAATGTTTAACTTGAGGGAATATTTTACTTGATCACCTAGTTTATCATTCAATTTAAACATGAAGTTGCACATTTTATCATGCTAGGCATCCCCTCACTGATACAGGAAGTTGGAATCAAAGAGCAACCATGTATACCCTATCTTTATGAAGCCACACACCAAATTTGAAATCAATCTTTCCATTTGGAGCAGAGATAATTGTGATGAAATTCAGACAGACAGATTGATAAACAAATTAATTCCACTCGATGAGTGTGGGTATAATTTATCACATTGGTCATAACTATAGTTATCAAAACAAAATGTAAAGAAAAATAAGGATCTGAAATCCGAAGTTTATTTCCTAAATAATCATATAAAATAATAACAAAAAAAAACAAGCAGTAAATTGATACTTTTATACGGTAATGAAGAGCAAAAACCTATAAATGGGTGTTTCTTTTGTTTGAAAAAGGATAAAATAGGACTACATTAGTATCTATTTTTGGTTTTAATTTGTCCAATAAATTGTCAAATCCTTAGAGACATTGACTTGGGGGAACTTTATCAAGTTTTATTACAGTCAAAGAGTGAAGTGATTTCCCATGATATACTAACCATTGAAAATTCCATTACTTTTTCAAGAACAAATTCAATTACACATTTTTAAAACTAATTACTGCATTCTACACACAAGCTTTACTGTAGGCCCAACCTTCACATAAAGTTTTCATCAAACTCAATGGAACAGTTTAGGAGAGACAGAAAATGGACAGACTGACAAGGTGATTCATTTATGCCCAAAACTGCAGATATAATATTCAGAAAACAAACAGAAGTTGCCTTCTCCTAAGACAAAAATATTATCTTAATTCTTTAAACTGTTTTTGATAAGCCTTAATTAACTATTGAGTAACAGATGGACAGACAGGAGGACAGCGGTACCAGTATCATTTGTCCTATGGTGGGTGTTTAATGCATACTAATATACAAACAAAACTGCTCTATCCAGTATCTTAACTTGATGAAATACCAGTACAAAAACTAACCTTGCCCTAGAAAAACTGACAGACATGATTAATATACAGTAAAGCCTCTTACAAATTAATAACAAAGGTTACCTAAATTAATATGACTGTTAAAAAATAGAGTAAAAAATCCATAGTCACCTTGAGATTACCTAGTGATTGCCAATGGAGGTTGAGGAAGATTTTAATACCTCTGATGGCACCATCCTCAAAACATGTCTGTACTAGAATGGCAATCAGAAATATCACTGGTAGAGGGAATGATATGTATGCCACCTAAAATAGAAATTAAAAGAAATGTAAACAGATTCTGCATGAAACTCATCAGGAATTTACTGAAACTAGAAAAATAAACCTACAACATTACAATGCATACAATAATGATGTTCAGGGAATAATGTTGATAAAACACATGACGAAGAAATAGACAAGGAAATTAGAACTTCCCATTTTTCCATAGGTATTTAAAAGTAGTGTCTGATAGAAATTCTAATTCTATCCCTTGAACATCATCATTGTATGAGCTGTAATGAGTTAAAGTTTTACTCTAGCTATCAATGCTCAATTCTGAGAACTATGGCAGCCCCAGCTTCTTAGGTAAATTGACACTACATGAGGCAATGAATCATATAGATCTCATCTAAAAGTTGTTGTATATTGAAAGGAAGCTAACAAAATATGAGATACAAAAGAATTCTTCAAGAATTTCTGCATTTGAACAGATCAACAACCCTGACTTAAAATTCTTGATCAAGATTGATTAATTGATTGATTGATTGATTGATTGATTGATTGATTGATTGATTGATTGTGGTTTCACATCCTATTGAATATATTTCATGTATTTCAGGAAGAGAGCATTTTACCAACTGACCCTGCTTTGAACTAGTCTGACAAAGTGAGTGGGAGTTATACTGTGCTAGCTTGCAGAAGCAACAATTAGTGAGTACACTTCACTTCACTTTGACACACTATTCTGATTTTGAGTCAACCAGTTGTCCCATTATCTCTGATGTGTCCTCATCAAGAAATGATAAAAAATAGGGAAAAATCAAAAACATTACAAAGTATAACAGCCTTTCGATTCACTTGAACATAAAAGCAAATCAGATGGTGTAACAGAAGTCATCACATGAAATCCTAACATAGACATTACAGAAAAACCTGTCTAAACCAAACACTTTATAAAGTCCCTTTATAAAAAATTAAGGAGGTAGACCTAGGGCAAGGGACATAACTCTTGAAATCAGTGTCATGTTTGTATCATATTCAATTTTACCAAAGTATATACAGCTTTCCTTTAAACAGAATGAAATCAATTCAAGTTACTTAGATGCTTACATGAGATTGATGTAAAATGCTGAATACAAATGTTCCAGTATTTAGTAAGAGTTGTGTCCCTTACCCTAGGTCTACCTCCTTAAATGTATTTTTGACCAACTCATGTATTAACCAAAACATTTTTAAGTTCAAAAGTGGTTCTGTATTATCAGGTTTCAATGTATTACAAAGTTATTCACAGATCCAAGAGATAATCCATGTACATCTAAAGTACAGTGGGTTACTGTAAATTATATTACTTCCAGAAATGCTAAATTTTCTTAATCAAGACAAAGTTAAACTTGACAGAGCCCTAATTACATAAACCAAACTATTTTTTTTGTGAATATATTTGTATTTTTTTGGTTTAGAATGTCAGTCCAATTTTGTGACTATTTAATATCATGTTAACTCTAGGCTAGAAACCACTAATTCCACTTCCCAGAAGCTTCAATGCTAATTTCACAACATTCAGTGGCTTCTCTGGACTTTACCTCAACTTTAACCTGCAGAGGACTATATATCACCATGATTCTACATATATCAGCTCACAATCCTCAGAACGGCATGTAGGGTTAGCAGACTTGCAGTGTAGTAATGGTCACCAGAAGTGAAGGGTCTACTATACTGAACCTGGTCTTTATTGCACTAGCTCAAAGAAGCAAAGCCCACAGGTAGGCATGCAATCCCAGACTATAAATGGCATGGGAAATCCCAGTGTTTTCACAATATTGGGGTGGAGATTAGGCTTTTACAGCACAAGAAGAAAAATGCACTTATAAAATGTACAGAAATCTTTTTCCTTTCAGAAATAGTTTTAATTTTTGAAATAAAATGAGAATTTTTTTCATAGCGCTATGAGGAACAGGAGGTAATTTCTGCGTAGGACTATTTTTGCGAACATTCTAAATATTTGACTTATTGTAGCTGCAGAAAATACTTGGTCACTTTTGAAAAATTCATTTTTAACCATTTAGCTACTTAACAAAGTGTAAATATTTTAAGTTTAACAGAAAAAATGTTCATTATTCTTCCTTTCCCAAATGAGACCACCAACCAGGTGTTGGTGGGTTATGTCCCATTCAAAACTTGCTAAAAATGCTTGCATTCCATATATATGAAAAATGAGTATTCTAATACAAAGAGACTTATATGCGGCAATTTACTTTCAGTATTTTTCTTACTTCCAAAATTACAACAAGAGGCTCCAAGGAGCCTGAATCACTCACCTGCCAAGAGTTGTCCAAAAATTTTGACTCAAGAAGACTTTGGTAGGACTTATCATAAGGATCATTTCAGCAATAGAGAGTTTCTTTCTATCTATTAAAGTTTTCAAGATATTGGCTGAAAACTGTTACTAAACTAATGGTTTTGGAGATATAAGTGAAAAATTACTGTCTGACCCCTATGTTATATTTTTAGTGACAGCAGCCATGTTTTTTGATGGATCAAAACTCCCCACATCAGTTCTATGCAGGATACCCAAAGGAACATTCATACCATGTTTGATTCCAATTGGTCTTGTGGTGTCAGAGAATGAGAGTTTTGAAAAATTGTTAACAGATGGACATTGACAACGACGGACGCCAAGTGATGGCAATAGCTCACACAGCCTTTGGCCACATGAGCTAAAAATAATAAATTGCTTTTGAAAATAAGTTGGTTCACTGCAGTCATTTGGTTTAAGAGCAAAACGAACATTTATGTTTGCTAATGAAACAAATACCTAATCATGTAGAAAGAAGATCAAACTTTCTCCTATTGATTTCAGCCTGGTGTAAATATAACAAAGTCAGAAAAAATATTTATTTCAATAATCTTCTTACAGAATTATTACAATATATGCTTGGTACACAGGAAAGTTTTGTGTCAAAAATAACACTCAATTTTTATGAATAAAGGGAAAATGAAATAGTCTTAATATCAGAAAAAGTCATGTTTACAGGAGTAAATAGGTTGGAGATGTAAATATCAAATGATGTTTTAAACAAAAAAAGCTGGTAAATATTACTGATACAAACTGTAGGGAAAATTTGAAATACTTTAATATTACCAGTAATCACTTATAGTATTCAGAAGAAGTCAGGTGTAATAACTAATCAGTGGCTGTCATGTGACCAAAGAAAAGCCAATTAAAATTATCGAACATGGTCCAGGCAAAAAAGTAGCACTCCATGTTTCCAATCATTCTCTTCAGACAGTTTGACTGTACAAAAACTTATATAAATAAGATTGACCATGGCTGAGCCAGAAATAAGACAAGCATTAGTCTTCTGTGCTCCCCATAATTCAATTCTGTTAGACTATACATACCTTGCCAATGGACTGTGGACCTCTGATGATAATAAAATAGACCATGGCCCAGGCCAGCAACAAGACAAGCAATAATCTCCACTGTACAGTCCCAATGGTCTGTAAATTGTCTGATATGTTCAATACTGATTTACTGCAAAAGATAAAAGAAAATGACCAAACCCTGTTGTTTCATTCTGTAAGACTAGAGGGAAGTGGTTTCTACTAAAAGCCATTAGATCATACTTTGGTTTCAGGCTATCATCTGTAAATTTTACACCCAATGCATTGAAATTATAAAAAAAAATTATAATATTCATTTTGTATTCCTTTTGATTAAATGCCCCTAATTTTAAGTCAACTCGACCTTTACAGTTAAAAAATATTGTCTTTTTTTACTACATATACTAAATATCTTATACATATATTATGTTACTTCTACTCTTTGACTGTTTTTTGGCAGGTGTAAAATTTTGTGATTTTGAAGAAAAAAGGTATATAAAAAATGTTGGAGTTTTTAATTTTAAGAATGAAAAGTGGTACACTAAGTACATAAGCCTAAACAAATGTTTTGTGGAATTAATTTTGATGTTTTTAGAAAAAGCACTAAAATACACCTAATTCAGCATTCGGTGAAAATACCTGCTTTAAGGTACATGTATGTTATCTCAAAATAATTCATCATTTCATCCCGACACTTTTATAGTATCTTAAGCTACATTTATTTTGATCATGATATTTCTATAATTGGTGCTTACTAAAAATAGGATTGTTCCAATAAGGTTTCGTCTGTGACATTTAGGAAGGTACCATTTGAGGAACAATCTGTAAACAAAAATAATGTTGACATTTTACACGATTACGACTAAAGGTGACATACCGTTCTAGCTCAGTTATCCTTTAATCACATTGTATAGTGAGAATAGATATGAAGGATACTTGTCCTGTCTCCTTTTCTCAACCAGTGATTTACCACCATATATTGACAGGGGAGGATACAGGATCTCAGGTTAGGGGGGCCTAAATAGAATTAACAAAAATTGGTGGGTAAAATATGTGAAAAATCAAGGGGGGGGCATACGTCCAGCATGCCCATCCTTGGATCTGTGCCTGTGTCAATGATTTTTCCTCCATTTTACAATTCTTTTTTTTTTCAATTTAGTTGGAGACATTGTGTTTCCTACAGATAATTTTTTATTAAAACTATTTCTCAAGTCTCTATCATAAATGTTGGAAATCTAATTTTATTATCTTGAGTGGAAAAATGATTTAAACCAAACAACTACATCAGTGACGTCATGGGCAAAAATAGCAATTATAGATTTATCTTTATTAGCAATTGAAAATAATTATTTCGGCTACTCAAATTTTTCTTTGGTTAACAACTAAGGCTGCTTCTTGTACAGTATTCATATAACTGGCCTCTGTATGCAGTATTCTAGGACTTTCAGAAATTGAGGTTTCCTTGGGAAAAATCCATATAAAATCAACTTTCCCACAGTTAATGACTACTTTCCTAACAAAACAAATCCTTACAGCATATGAAGTTTTCAAATTTCACTTGCCCTGGATAACGGGAAATAGGAATCCTAGAACACTGTATATGTCTTGTTTCGGTTTCACCTTTAGTTTATTTTGATGTTATAGAGTATATTGGGTCAACTCTTTTGCTGTATCTCTGTATAATGATGTTTTGGGGCTAACTGCAGCCTGTCCTGTGGTGTGAGGGTTTCCTCGTTCATTGAAGACCAATGGGTGGCCTTGGGCTGACATTTTCATCCAGGTGGGGTTGTCGTCTCCTTGACATATTCATCATACCTATTCTCATTATATATATTATTAGCCAAGAACCATATTCATATACACTCTTGTGTACAATTAAAGAAATTTTAAACAATAATGCCGTACATTAATAGTGTTGTGAAAAAAAAACCTCTTATAATTAGAATTACATTGCTACCTTTACATCAATCCTGTAGAATAATATTACAAATAGAATATAGAACAACATATCTAATATTGTCACCTTGACAGATATATAGCACAGTTTTGATATGGAAGTCTTACTTTGAAACTAATGCCAATATGCGATGAATTTAAATCTATAACTATTTATGGCGCCAAGTACATGCTGGTTATATATTTTCAAACAGATAGCTATACAGAAAATAAAGATGTTGGACCTTTTATGCTGGAGTAAAATTTGTAGTAATTGGTAAGTTCAAAGAATTATTTTTTTTTCAATATAAGTTTTGACACTAAAAATGTAATTTTTTAATAATAAGAAAATGAATTTTTGATGTAAAGAAACATAAAAAGTTAAGATAGGGCACTTTATAAAATGCCAACAGGGGTTCAAATTTACTTCAATAGTAGAAGGTCTAGAGCTTTTTCAAATCAATGGTGCACTAGGGGATACTCAAAAATCCACTTTCAAGTATCTATTAATAGGATTGAAGGTCCAGGACCAAGGTATATTTTGTTTCAAAAGTGGAGATTCCTTGACCTTTGACCGCCACTAATTTGAACCCTTGTGCCAATAGGTCAACAAAACAACCATTATAAATCTCTACAATCATTTATAACAGGCATGGAAATGTATTACTTATATAATCAATAAAGTCATACAGTGTAGCTATTGCACTAATGAAACAAGATGCTCCCAGAAGCCTGAATCGCTCACCTGGTTGAATTTTGCCTTTCAAGGGCAATAAATTAATTAAGTTGTCCAACAATTTTGACTCAAGAAAACTTTGATAGGACTTATCACAAGGATCATTTCAGTAAATGAAAGTCTAAATCTATCATAGTTTTCAAGACATTGGCTGAAAACTGTAAAAAAAAAAAAAAAAAAAACATCATTGTCCCATCAAGGGCAATAACTATTATAAGAAGGCGTCTGACAAATTTTATGCCTGAAGACTTTTGTAGTCCTAAAAATAAGGATCATTTCAGAAATTGAAAAAATTAAGCTAAACCTAACGGTTTTGGAGATATATGCGAAAAACTACTGCCTGACCCCTATGTTCTATTTTTAGTAACGGTGGCCATGTTTTTCAACAGATCAAAAAATCTCACTTCAATTCTATGCAGGATATCCCAAGAGACACTTATATTGAGTTTTGATTCAATTGGTAAAATAGTGTTAGAGGAGAAGATTTTTGAAAGAAATAACATTAAAAATAGCAAAAAACTTTGAAAAAGGGCAATAACTTAAACATGGGTTAATAGATTAAAATGAAAATTTGACCGTAGATAGATCTCATCATGCTGAACACTTTTACTCCTTTCAAAATGGGCTATACCTAACCATTTTGGAGATATATGCAAAAAACTACTGTCTGATCCCTATGTTCTATTTTCAGTAATGGCGGCCATGTTTTTCGACGGATCAAAAATCCCCACACCATTTCTATGCAGGATACCCCAAGAAACATTCATACCAAGTTTGGTTCTAATTGGTCAAGTAGTTTCAGAGGAGAAGAGTTTTGAAAAATTGTTAATGACGATGGATGATGACAGACGCCAAGTGATGGCAATAGCTCACATGGCCTTCGGCCAGGTGAGCTAAAAAGTAAAAAGATTGCACAAAAATGATACATTATACTTTTGCACATAGACAAAATCAGTAACACATAAAAAAACAAAGACAATACTTCACATCTACTGTAAACAGGGAAATTTTTGCAGCATCTTTTTCTCGTGGTTACTGCTAAAAATCTGCTTTATGCTCTTTTTTGGAGTTTTGGATTCACAATTGTTCATCAAATTGTACTGTTATGAACTTCGAAGAAATATTTGTGACAGTTTAAATTTGCATTTAAAATCTTTGTGCAAAATTTCACAGTTTACAGTATCATGTATTCTTTTAATCAATTCCAGTCTTTAAACAAGTTTCCCTTTATTTACTTAACTTAATGATAATGTGCATAGAAATGTGTCATCTTACCTGAATTAATGCAGTTCAATGGGAGTGGTGAATGTAGAGACATAAAAAACATGAAGAACGACCAAACTGTTGTAATATTACAGCAAAAACTGATAGCAGCAGATACACAAACAGCACAAACACCTATACCTGAAACAGACAACATCATCATATCATCCCAAAATCAATACCTGAGTTAGAAACATCAATGTATCAACCCAAAATCATAACCCAAGTTAGAAACATCTATGTATCAACACAAACCTAGACCTGAAATAGAAAGCACCATCTTATCAACCCAACCTACACCTGAATTAGAAAAAAAAATCATAGTATCAACCCAAAATCAATACCCGAGTTAGAAACTTCCATGTATCAACACAAACCTAGACCTGAAATAGAAAACATCATTGTATCAACCCAAAATCAATACCTAAAAAAGAAACATTAATGTATCAACCCAAACATATACCTGAAATAAAAAACATCATCATATCTATTGGAAAACAAAAAAAAATAGTGTGTTATGTGTAAAACAGTGCACAGGACAACATAACATGATAAACACACCCTATGCTTTTTTCAGAGTTTCTGAAATAAAAAAAAAAACAGGAGAAAAATTATAAACAAAAACATGTATTCTACAACCAGGACAAGCAAAGTGAGCTGTGTATAAAAGGACAGAAAATACAGACATATTTAAATTATAAACATTTGAATATTTCACATGTCAGCCAGTCTCTTATGAGGAGATGTACTTAACATGAATATGAAGACAACAATATCTTAGTTAAACCCAAACAGCTGTTCATACTTTGGCCTAAAGCATGTCTATTTTGATGAAGATATTATAATTTTATTAACAATAGGTTCTGGTCCCTAATGACAACATGTTCTGTAACTGTTCTACCTTCCTATTATAAATAATTATTACTCAGAAACTTAATTATTGAAATTTGAAAGTAGATAAGACTGTTGAAACACAAAGTGTGGTTAACCACAGCCATGGATGTCAGAGGGCTACCCAGATAACAGCCACTATTGCCAGGAGAAATCTCAGCACTTTTGTACTGAGACTCAGTACACAAGAACTCTACTACGTAATAGGCAGTAATCAAAACGAATAGTCAAAAGAAAATGGCAATATCAGGGTAACAACCAGAAAGTTGAAAACCACAACAATGGTTCTGAATAGGTACAAGCACAAAAAATGAAAGAGTAATCAAGGGAACCAAGATTATAGCAGTAATCAAAAGAATGTAATCCAGGAACAAAAGACCAGACATGGAAAACAGATATACACAAAAAAAAGAACATGAAATTACTAAAATCATACATACAAAGTAACAAAAGCAAATGAGCAACTCGGACTCCACTAAAAGTGGGAGCATGGACCATGTGCACCGGTAGGGTAAGCGTCCTCTGCTTTTCTAGAAATACCCGCCGAGTTGCTCATAGATTTATAGAATTCACTAACAGAAACATTTACATGTACAGTAAACATGTATACTTAGACCAGAAAAACTGACCTGATTAATAAGATGTTACAACATACAGGTTAAAAAAATTAGTTTAAGGACTGAAATTATCTATACTATAAGCTCCTTGGATATTCAAAAGTCCAATTTGACAAGCTCTATTTTTTAATTTGAGAGAGGAAACATCTAAATGCCAGCAAAGTACTTATTTTTATAAAGTAGAAATGTGCCATGTCATTCTGTTTTGGTCATGTGACCAACAAGAATTTCTGTGATTCCCTTTACAGGTTAAGTTACATTATAGGTAGAGAGGCAACATTGAACAATGAGACACTCTACCTCAACCAGTGCAGTTTCCTCCTACTCTTCAAAGAGGCAACATCCCACTCTACATCAATCAGTAGAACCCCCTATGTACTTGTCCTTATTTCTGAATCCTCAGAGAAGCAACAGCCAACAGTGAGGTAGTTTATATCAATCAGTAGACCCTCCTCTTTACTTGTCCTCACTTCTGATTTCTCAGAGAAGCAACAGCCAACAATGAGGCACTCTACATCAATCAGAAGAACTTCCTCTTTACTTGTCCTTTTTACAGAATCATTAGAGAAGCAACAGCCCACAGTGGGGCACTCCATTACCCACAGTAGATACATTGTTTCCTATTGGAGTAACTACATGTACTTAGTATCAATTGTGATGTTTTTAGTATGACTAGGCCAGGAATTCAACATATAATCTGTTTTACCATACACCACAAAAGTGATTTTCACTTCTTAATCTGACATAATATACTACATACTTGAAATATCTGAAGAGAAATTTCAAAAGTCAATTCATAGCTATCAGCAAGACGTTATTCTAAAAATTTGTAGGACTTTGCTGAAAACTAAGCATCTTTCTTTCTCAGAATTTGAGCATTTCATTTACATTGTCTTCTTTATCATGAATATATAAAGAAGTTATGGCCATACAATGTAGTTTCATGCACAGAAATTCTCACAGAAAATATATAAGCACTAACTAGCTGACCACATCAAGTACAATAAAAGTCACAATTTAATTCTATTTTCTGTTAAAATCGTTTATCAAGAAAATTATATTATTTATTAATATTATTCTAAAATAAGTTCATACTGATCACATGTGATATCCATGTAATATCTTTTGGGTAAAGGTTATCTGTATACAGTTACACCTAAAAGAATAAATATAGAAGTCTGGCTGAGGCCTAATATTACTAAATAGAGCCAATATAAAAACACATATTTAAATGATAACTTTGTCTGGAGGTCTGAAGATAATTAAATTGGGTCAAGATTAGCTGTATTGGGCTGAGACAACACCAATACCCAATATGGCTTGCCCAAAGAAATGACATTTCCATAAATCAAATATCAAGTTAATCTGTAAATCATGTCTAAAAAATAAAAAGTCTGACCTATTGAAAGACACAGGATGAGAGACCAAAAATAGAACCTTAAACTAGTCTCTATCAGATTTATCAAAAGGTGTCAAAAGCTGACTAAAACAAATCCTATATTCACGTAGAATAAATCAGAGATATCCGAACTAACATCGAAATGCAGTCTGGGTTTTTCGGTTTTTGGACAAACCATTTAAACGTAAAGAACATCTCCTAGCAACACGATCACTGTAAACATGGCCGACTTTTGACAATGTAAATATTAGGACCGAGAATTAAAATCTCACCAGAATTTAACGATTCAATGTTAAGGGAAAAGCCGTTTGGCTAAACGAATGAGCAAATCATTTAAGACAATTTAAACGATGGTAGGTGTCAATAAAGTCGTGGGAAATATTTTTATTCAAATTTTAACAGTATCTTATTTATGTGACGTCGAGTATAGTCAGGAAGACAAATACAGGATTAATATAAAAAGCACACTAGTACATTTCAATGTACTCTGGATTTAGCAAGTATATTTTCTGAAGTGCTTTAATTTTCTAATTGACTGTAAAACCTTTTACTATGTCAGTTTTATCTGTGTATTATCCAGTTCTTTCTGTATTTAAAATGTTTTAATGGTAATTTTTTTTCTTCTGAGGTCTCATGGTAACTCCTATCAAAGAAATTGGATTTAATAACCCCACAAACAGTTAAAAAATGTTTCAAGTGTTGTGCCAACATAGCCTAGATAAAGACTGGAATGGGCACAGATATAGTACTGGCTGCTGCAGCTATTTTAAAATATTTACCTTTCATCAGAGGAACTACACCCCATGCAGTTATTGGACCACCTCTAGCATACTGTCCAAGTATAGTCTCCAGATAGAGTAATGGGAACCCAAACACCAACATCAGTACAAGATAGACTATCAGGAATATACCTACAACGCCAAAAAAATATAGTAAACAAAAATAGAAATAAAACCATAAGTCATAATAAATAAGTTTTATATAGTTTATATAAAGTTTATATAAGAAAAGATAGTTTGATATGATCGTTTTCCTCAAAATCCATTTAAAGGATTTTCAGTCTGTTGATGTAGATCACATTTAAAATTAGAACCCCCTAAAATACTAAGGCTTCATTCTTTGAACTCAGGGCTGCAGTGTTGTAACTCCTTTGATAAAGACAAATACATTGGTGCTGTATTTGGTTTCCTTTATCAATATATTTGGTTTTTAAACTTCATGAAAAAAACTGATTTAAGAAATAATTCCTAGACGCTGGGCTACATGCTTATTTTACCATGGGTAAGCACTATATTTATCTTATTTTTCACCAAGTATTAGCGGTAAAATCTTGAAAATTATTGTGCCTATCCATGTTAAAACAAGCATATAACCATATAGCATAGGAATTATTTCTTAACTCAAATTTTGTTCAAGAAGAGGCCAAAACCAAAAATAATGATAAAGGAAGCCAAATCCAGCACCAATGTATTTGTCTACATCAAATCTTTAATCTAACACTTTGTCCAAGTATGGTATCTGTTCCCAATAACTTTTTTTATGAAATGTTTGAATTTGTGCAGTTTAATTATCTGAAACCATTATTCCTAGGACCAACAAGAACTTGCAAATCTGTTTAACGTTAAATACTTCTTGTGGGATATTCTCCACCATTGACACTGTCTAATGTGATAAATTGTTATGTAAAAGCAAATTTTTATGTAAAAAGTCAATTATTTAGTATTTTTCACAGAAAACAGAATAATTTTAACCAAAAACCTATAACAAATCCTAAATTTTTATTTGTGAGATTCTTAATTTTTCATTGATTTTGTGAGTCTCCCTATAACGTAGGAAGGATAATACGTATGTTTGCTGTTAACAGAACTGTGCCCTCCTATTGTTTGTAAGTAGTTTGAGTATCAATTTAGCATCAAGGGTTATTGTATCATAATAATATATTATCAAGGAAATATTCTTTTTTATATACCTCCTCCATATTTAGCAGACAGATAAGGAAATTTGATAAATGTCTCATAACTGGTGACAAAACCACAACAGGCAAACATATACTCTATCTTCCTATCCCATCCTATATGTTCATCTAGTCTGGCGGAGGCTGTTTCAGGGTTAACTCCCCTGTCAGTATCTGTGGGAATGTCTGTTTCATCATCATCATAGTCTATATTGTCATCAATACAGTTAGCTTCCATGTGTGTTGCTTGAGATTCCTAGAAAGATATATAGTAGAACATAAGAAAGGACAATAAACTTTGTTAAATAGTGAACAAACCAATTCAAAGAAAGGAATGCTGGACTATCATCCACACTCCCCGCCCCCTTGAAAAAAAATTGAGAAAAACAAGAAATCATTGAGATGGTATCCATCACTGTGGGCCCGGCTATGTCATCTAAGCCATGTATACTATTGGATTTGGGAAAAGCTTACCAACTATAAATTATCAAACCACAAACCAAATATCAAAATCCCATAAAAAAAAGGCAAAAAAGTTGCAGCCCAGACACCAGAAATTTGATTGACTAATTGTTGGTGTTTAATGCCCGAGCAGTAATATTTCAGCTATATCCAGGCGATGAATATGAAATGGAAGATAAAGTAAACATAAAATGATGATGAAAAAAAAATAATATAGTAAAAAAAATAGTACGGTTGACAAATTTACATTGCCACTGGAAATAGGGAGGGGGTAGGGTCTGGCAATTTAGCCTCCTCTAATGGAGTGTTAAGGTTCCTACTCCTATCGAATACCACAGCAGGGTTCTTTTATGTGTGTGGAACGTGCCATCTTTCCCAACATATTAAACCACCACAGTTTGCGGTCAGGCTTTCTGTATTATGGCCTGACAACCCAAGCACGCAGCATGCCAGGGGTACCCCATTCTACCGCCTTGGGCACACAACCCAGTTGCTCTGTGGGCAGAATGTCCTAGACCCTGGTCAGGGTTCTGAGCACTATTTAGTTGTCTTTAACAGCAAGCTTAGTGCTGCTGCGGGCCTATTCTTTTGACACCTGGACCAGAACGGGCAATTTGACCTTAATGTCAAAGTTATAGGTCATAGGCTCTTATCCATGGTCTGTGACACATTGCCTTACAATGATCTCCCCATATGCCAAATATCAAAAATCCATATCAAATGACCAAAAAAAAATAGGAATTTGACCTTGAGGTCAAAGTTCAAGGTCATAGGCCACTATCCATGATCTTGACACATGGCCTTAAGGGAGTCTACCTACATGCCAAATAGCAAAACCCTACATCGAAAGACAAAAAAGTTACAGCCCAGACACAAGTCTGTCACTGAAAAAACAGGAATTTGACGTTGAGGTCAAACAAGTTCATAAGCCACTGCCCATTGTATGCGACACATAGTTTTTAGGTGATCTACCTGCATGCAAAATATCAAAAGCCTACATGGAAAGACAAACAAGTGCCTGAATTGCACATTCTACTAACTAAGCAAGTAAAGGTATCATGGTTTGTTACCATGTTTGACACAAAATTGCTGTAAAAGAGCATGTATTGATGAATGCTGTATGTTCACCTGAGTACTTAAGGCACTGTAAAATGTTGGAAAATGACAAAATAATCTATTTCAGGGGTCATAACTCCTACATTGGGCGACAAATCATTTTGAAAATTTCGGCATCGTTCCCTCTTCTGAACAATATTTTCCTCAATCAGAATTCTGCTTAATTCAATGGTTTTTTAGTTTTGCAAACTATTTTTTTACCTATATATTTTATTTTTAGTAACAGTGGCCATGTTTTTGGACATTTCAAAAAAAAAATTAAACAATCTGTATGGGCAGAATACCCTAAGGAACAATCTTACCTAGTTTCATTTGATTCTGAATAGAAGTTTCAGAGAAGAAGATGTTTAAAATAATAACATAATAATAATAAACCCAAAAAAATGTAAAAAGGGCAATAACTCCAACATATGTTAACAGATTTTCAATAAAACTGACCACAGATAGATCTCATCATGCTGAACACTTTTACCCTTGTCAGAATTTGATTAAACCTAACTGTTTTGGAGAAACACATGGAAAAGTGCTGTCTGACCCTTATGTTCTATTTTAAGTAACGGGCCATATTTTTTGACAAATCAAAATCAAAGCACAAAATTTGTGCTGGAAAAATGATTAACAACAACAACAACGTCTAAGACTGACAATGACAACGGACGCCAAATGATGGCAATAGCTCACATGGCCTATGCCTAGGTGAGCTAAAAAGTTACAACCCAGACAGGAGTTTGAAATGGACAGGCAGACAGACATACAGATCACTATAGAGCAACCAGCACTTTTCGTGGCGGTACCTTAATAATTTTTCACTACTTGCTTGGCTTTGTATGGCCTTTAATTCTATTTACACCATACATAACCAGAAATTCTATATCAATTTATATTATCAAGTTTTATGACAAGGTTATTGATACTTCCTATATAAACTCTAACCTGGGGGTTGTGAGATTATTTAGTCTTTTATAGTGTCATTGAAATAAATCAATTATTGATAAAAAAATTTTTTTTTAAATATATTAAAAGCAGGCCACAAAAATCACATCTGTAGTGGTAAACCCCATAGAAAATTACATAGGAATACTATTGGATTCCAATGATTTCCACTGACAAAAAGACCATGCACTGAAATATCCATGGAAAACAAGTGAAATACCACTGGACTTTACATCAGGTTCACTTGAATTCAATGTTATTTGGTACAACTGGAATCGAAATGATTTTATCGTGCTATAGCTTGGGGCAAAGATAGGTGACATGAATAAGCCATCTCCCTGAAACAATGATAAAATGGAGTCCCTGCAAATTATTTCTTTATCATAAACTTGAATGAAAGGTTAAGGGCAGGGAATGGAGAAAACATTGAGCGACTACATGGAAGAAGACACACAAAAAATACAAATTAAAACTCCTCCTCTACCCAAAACTCAGTGCAAGACAGTCACAGTAATGTCAAGTCCTAAATGCTTTGTTTGACAATTACAGTAATGTCAAGACTAAAATTTACAGTAATGTCAAGATTAACAGTTACAGAATAGTCAATATGATAATTGTTAATCAATTACATTAATGTCAAGACCAAAATCCTTTGTTGGAAAGTTACAGTAATGACAAGACCAAAATCTTTCGACAGTAACAATAATGTCAAAGCCAAAATTTACAGTTGAAACAAACTGTCAAACAAAGGATTTTGGCTTTGTCAAGTCAATGTTATGTCAAGTCCAAAATCATTGTTTGACAGTTACAGTATTGTCAAGTCTAAAATACTTAATTTTTTACATTTCAAATTAATGTCAAGTCTAAAAACCTTAGTTTGACAGTTACATTAATGTCAAGGCTAAAATCCTTGTTTGACAGGTACAGTCAATGTCAAGGTTAAATCTGCATTTGACAGGTACAGTCAATGTCATGGCCAAAAATCCTTTTTTTGACAGCTCTCTTGTCTTACAGAAAAATCTGGAGGCCTAACAGCTTTGCCAAATAGGCTTAAAATTGGTTCAACAGCTATATTTTATGGATTTATCAGGTTTATTTCTGACCAAATGATACCTTTTAACATTGATTTTTTTTTTAAATTTTTAACAATTTTCAGTGAAAAAATTTGTTAAAAAATGCACTTTTTATACCCCTTGGAGGCTCATCTCATTGGTAACCATGAACCAGTGTCATACAAAAGTACACCAAAGGGGAGATAATATAAAAGTTTTCCTAAACAAATTTTAAAGGCTTGTCTTATCAATTCATTAGTTCAAAGTTCCTTTCTAATAAAGTGCTTTCTTCAAAGCTGTTTTTTAAATGTTTAAAATGTTTGGTTGTACTTAATGAGTATTTCCTATTTCACCTCCAAAAACATTAGAGGTGAAATATTTTATTTTACAAACTATATTATTTTGTTCATTCAGAATTTTTTTAAATCCACAATAAAATGTTTAGGAATGGCATTGGAAACAGAGGTAGGGTCAGGAAACAAGAAACTCACAATTAATTTCTTTTGGCCTTACTAACACGGTCCCTTAGTTAAGATAAGCTACTGAAACCAAGACATACAAATATCAACAGTTTGAATTGAAAAATTTTTAGAGGCATTTTGTTTACATTATAATTCAACATTAATCTTAAGGTAGATCATACATATTACATTGGGCACCTTTTTCAGTCATTTTCTCTTTGCAAATTCATAAACATGTTCTTTCAATTACCTTGTAGTACAACATATGATATGTAAACTTTATCTTAAATTATTTCAAAAGGATTTGGTCTGTAAATACACATCAAGTAAAATTACAAACATTTACTCTTTCAAATGAAGATAATTGATAAGAATATGTTCAACAGAAATGTAAAGGGAATTTTTTTTAACAAAATACAGTACAGGAAGAAGTTCAGTGACCTTTAATTATTTTATAAGAATGCTGAGGACTATTAGATAAATTTTCTTTTTCTTTTTACAATTCTAAAAGAAAGTCTACAGGCTATTTTTTTAATTGTGCTTGAAATAAGGAAAAGTTCCTACATACTCTATATAAAGATCATGTAAAAACAGTTACCCTTAACTATCTTGAAATCAAGTTAGAGCGTACATTCAATGTCATCTATAAAAAAAAATCAGGAAAATCTCTAGACAATTAATTAGGTCTAAAATACCTGAAGTCACTATCTCATTATAATCTATGCCAGTATACATGTACCACAATTCAAATCATACAAAGGTCAATGATTGGTGAGTGAAAGGAAGGTCACCAAACCTTGAACCTTCTCCAATATTCTTTTCCATTTGTTTTAATGAGCTGATATTCAGTACAAAGCCATATATTTAAATTGAAAATAATTGAGAATCAGCTATTTAAGAAAAAAATAATTTCTTATATCAACGAAATCAAAATTATTGTTCTTTTTCTAAGGTAAACAGGAGATTACACGCAACATGATGTTAAGTGAAATCACACAGGTATAATCAGGTACCAATCCATATAAACCTAGACAGTGCCAATGGTAGAGGTCATACCAGGTCAAAAGCCCACTGAACAAACAATGCTTTTATAGTTAATAAACACCATATTTTTTATAAAATTATAAGGAAAGCCATTTCTTCCAATGATTTCAAATATTGTATTAATCTACTTAAGAACATGTACTTATGTTAAATGCAGTATAAATAGATACATTGCTTTGTTTGTTTAGTTACACCAGCAAAATTATATTTCCCTTCTGGAAATGGGGTGATTTTTGAGTCAGGTTCTTGCATACCATAGAAAACATACAAACTCATTCTAACTCAGTGCTATTCAACATAAAGAAGGAAATACTGTTAAGTACTCCTCTGTCTAAGAATCAGACAAAATGTGTATGATGTGTGGCACATGAAGGAAAAAAAAGAGGCCCCAGGATCCTGAATCACTCACCTGGTTGAATTTTGCCTTTCAAAGGTAATAAATTTAACAAGAAGTCATCCAACAATTCTGACTCAAGAAGTCTTTGGTAGGACTTACCATACGGATCATTTCAACAACTGAAAGTTTCTTTTAATCTATCAAAGTTTTCAAGATACTGACTGAAAACTCTAAAAAATAAGTCATTATTCTCCTTTCAAAGGCAATAACTCTTACAAGGAGTAGTCTGACAACCTTTATCCTTGGAAGACTTTTGTAGTCCTCATAATAAGGATCATTTCAGCTATTGAAAGAATTTAGCTAAGCCTAATGGTTTTGGAGATATATGTGAAAAACTACTGTCTGACCCCTAAGTTCTATTTTTAGTAACAGTAGCCATGTTTTTTTATGGATCAAAACCCCCCCACATTAGTTTAATGCAGGATATCCCATGAAACATTTATAACAAGTTTGGTATCAATTGGCAGAGTAGTGTCAAAGGAAAAGATTTTTGAAAGAAATAACATTAAAAATAACAAAAATTGTTGAAAAAGGGCAATAACTCCAGCATTGCAAAACGGATTAAGACCAAAATTTAACCAGAGATAAACCTTATTATGCTAAACACTTTTACCCAAAGAAAATTTAGCTAAACCTAACGGTTTGGGAGATATATGCAAAAAACTACTGTCTGATCCCTATGTTCTATTTCTAGTAATGGCATCCATGTTTTTCAACAGATCAAAAATCCCCAAATCATTTCTATGCAGGATATCCAAAGGAACATTCATACCAAGTTTGGTTTCAATTAGTCAAATAGTTCCAGAGGAGAAGAGTTTTGTATAATTGTTAGCGACGATGACGGACAACGACAACGACACGCCAAGTGATGGCAATAGCTCACCTGGCCAAAGGCAGAAATGCAGAAATTTGATTGAATCATCCAAGTACATAAACGTCATATCTCATCAAGGTGTTTGATCAAAGGTTTTCATAACAGAAGCATATACCGGTACTTGGGGCATTTTGCATATGAAGCATAGGCAAGCTGTCAAACAAGAGGCTCCCAGAAGCCTGAATCGCTCACCTGGTTAAATTTTTGCCTTTCAAGGACAATAACTCTAACAAGGAGTTGTCAGACAATTTTGACTCAAAGAAGACTTTGGTAGGACTTATCATAGGTATCATTTCATCAATGGAAAGTTTCATTCTGTCTATAATAGTTTTCAAGATATTGCCTGAAAACTGCTAAAACATAACTGTATGCCTTTCAAGGGCAATAACTCTAACAAGGAGTTTCCAAAAACTTGGATCCCCACAAACTTTGAAGGAAATATCATAAGGATCATTCCAGCTACTAAAAGTTTCCTTCTATCTGTCATAGTTTTCAAGATATTGGCTGAAAACTGTGAAAAAAAATCATTTTTCATCTTTGAAGGGCAACAACTCTTACAAGGAGTCGTCTTTGATCCCTGGAAACTTTTGTGGGCCATATAGACTTAGGCTCAACCTGACGGTTTTGGAAATATATGAGAAAATCTTCTGATTGACCCTCTTGTTCTATTTTTAGTAATATGACAGATCAAAAATCCCCACAACAATTCTATGCAAAACATCCCAAGGAATATTCATATGGCTATTCCAATTAGCCAAGTATTGTCAGAGGAGAAGATTTTTTAAAGAAATAACATTAAAAATAGCAAAAAAAAACATTAAAAAAGGGCAATAACTCCAAGATGCCTCACAGATTAAGGTACCAGTATCGTATTGATATTCTTGAGCGGGTGTACGTCAAAACATGGAGGCTAATAAAATAGAGTTCCTTTTTTTTCTTATTTTTTTTTAAAGAGCTGCATTTAATTTTGAACTTGAATTTTGGCCATATTTAAAGATGTATCCAAGTAGAAAAAATGTGTGATTTTTATTTACAGATTCAAAGACAGGAAAGAGGAAGGATATCCAGTTGATAGGGAGTACTGCAGCACAACAACAATACCAAAGTGAAAGTAGAAAACATGTGCTTTTGACTTCAAGGTTTGATGATTTTCCAATCTTCGTGGACTGGTCTAGGTTTTTTAAGTTAAAATCAAATTTGAACATTTCCTGAAACATGATATATGTATGAAAGTTTATTTGAATCAACTTTTCAATTTTTAAAAATTTTTTGAAACATGCACCGTTAGCATTGGAGCCAATGGAGAAATCTATACGATACTGAGACCTTAAAACAAAAGTTTGACCACAGATAGATCTCATCATGCTGAACACTTTTACCCATGTCAGAACTTGGCTAAACCTAACAGTTTTGAAGATAAATATGAAGAACTACTGCCTGATCCTTATGTTCTATTTTTAGTTTTTGTCATTTTCTAAATTCCAAAATAATTTCAAATTCAAATAATACTTTGCTCATCATGCTCATTCATATGTGGGTCACATTTTTTATTTCTCGATGACATTTTCAGAAACAGCCAATCTCGTATTTTCAAACTTTAAGGTTTATAAAATACTTGTTTTAAAGTATAGCTTATAAAACATTTACCATTCAAGAGTTGTCTTCCCTTTTCCAATTAATATATCTTTAATCATTTATCAACTTATGGAACAAATAACAATATGACTATTTAGAAATGTGATTAGGTCCACATGTTTTTGTCAATTACAACAGAAAAGCGGAATTTGCCAGAGCCAAAAGAATTTAAAAACTTGTTAGCACCCTCAACGGTAAATAATTCTATTCATGTTCTTAAGTTTGAGTTATTGAAATACATGGAATCAATATAGAGTTTAGTTCAATCTTTCTAATTGGAAATGTGTATTCCTTACTTGATGTTATTAGACTTAATTACCAACATGTACATTTATCTGTGCGGATTAATCTGTTTTAGATCTTATCCAATTAGAACCTCTTTTTTTATAGATCTGTCTTCCAAATCAGTTAACTTCATTCATTCAAAAATCACATTGGTACTTCCATATAAGACATTATAAAATCCAGATGTAAAGAAATGAATGGTAGGGGCAGTGGATGACACTATAATTCAAACACTACTTCAGCATTTCATTATTTGAACACTGTTGTGAGATTAAAAGTATAAGTTTCTCATTCGTAAATCACTGACACTGTACATGAGTACTCTAACTTCATAATGCGCTGGTGACTGGATTGTGACCTGCAGTAGTGAAGCTCATACTGTGCTGGTAACTGGACTGTGACCTGCAGTACTGAAGCTCATACTGTGCTGGTGACTGGACTGTGACCTGCAGTACTGAAGCTCATACTGCGCTGGTGACTGGACTGTGACCTGCAGTACTGAAGCTCATACTGCGCTGGTGACTGGACTGTGACCTGCAGTACTGAAGCTCATACTGCGCTGGTGACTGGACTGTGACCTGCAGTACTGAAGCTCATACTGCGCTGGTGACTGGACTGTGACCTGCAGTACTGAAGCTCATACTGCCCTGGTGACTGGACTGTGACCTGCAGTACTGAAGCTCATACTGCCCTGGTGACTGGACTGTGACCTGCAGTACTGAAGCTCATACTGTGCTGGTGACTGGACTGTGACCTGCAGTACTGAAGCTCATACTGCCCTGGTGACTGGACTGTGACCTGCAGTACTGAAGCTCATACTGCGCTGGTGACTGGACTGTGACCTGCAGTACTGAAGCTCATACTGCCCTGGTGACTGGACTGTGACCTGCAGTACTGAAGCTCATACTGCCCTGGTGACTGGACTGTGACCTGCAGTACTGAATCTTAATATAAAGATTCTAGTCAACATAAGTATTTCATAGAAGCAATTATCAATAATGACTGGGTGTCGACCTCATGCTGACCATCTCATATGAGCAATTACAATCAGTTGCGATCGTTAACATGTAAGATAATTCTATGTTCATTGGCATTGTCTACATTCTAAATAATAACCCCTCATTATCACTAAGCAATGTAACAAACCCCCTAATAGTTCACTCATAATACAATGATATACAAGAAGTATTGTCAGTAATGTGGTGTTAAAAGTCATGTGTCAAGTTCTCTAACAAAACAAGGAGATAAATTGGAAAATACTTGTGTGTAATTCTTTTTCAGGTTATACTTGTAGCAGTATTGTTTTAATAACTCTATAAAGATCATACAATGGCTATACATCCAATCAAATGGATACTTCTTAAGTCTAATAATACCACACAGTACATGACACAAGCATTGCCCTCAAAACATTTCTCCCAAGACTGTAATAACTAGAAATACTTTGATCAACTCACAAAGAGAATACCCCTCGCTTCAAATGAACTTAAATGTAAAACAGTCTTGTTTTGACATCATCCAACAGTTTTATATTCATTCATGCACATCTACATACGATACCCAACCTTTCTATAAAATTTCACTAAAATCCCTTGAGCCATTTAGGAGTTGTGCTTACATGGTTTTAACATGTAATACCCGTAATTTGGATTAACTCCAATCTGAGTCCTCCGACAGTAATTATGATCTTTTATGCATATCTATATATGATACCTATTACATCAAAATCCCTTGAGTGGTTTATGAGGACTTATGCTTACAAAAAATATGCACAGACGGACAGACAGACAAACA
Organism: Perna viridis; assembly: GCA_037379345.1. Classification (NCBI taxonomy): domain Eukaryota; kingdom Metazoa; phylum Mollusca; class Bivalvia; order Mytilida; family Mytilidae; genus Perna; species Perna viridis. Next base: position 6,974,031 of record CM074520.1, read on the forward strand.
GACAGAGTGATTCCTATATACCTCCCTAACTTCTTTTATGGAGATATACTAATTAAATGACCGATGGGAAAATTGAGGGCAATAACTTCAGCATTCTGTGTTCTTTGGGTAAAAGTTTTTTTCTAAAAATTCTTAATTAAACAACAATCCCTTTTTTTAAGAAATATGGGCAAACAAATGAAATGGCCCTTGATTTAACTAAGTCGGTATCCAATGATCTTCAACATTGTGTTAAAGTTTGAAAGAAATTTGGTAGAGCCATTCTTAAATTGGTATTATGAAATCCCCATTAACCCTAAGCTCCTATAATTCAAAATTGTTTATGAACAAAAACAGTAGGTAGAATAGAGTCCTAGATGGAACAATTTGACACTACCACTGCTACTGTTAATTCTGTCAGATGTCAAAGAGAAACAAAGGCCAATGTCTACTGTCAGATGTCAAAGAGAAAAAAGGCCAATGTCTCCTGTCAGATGTCAAAGCATAGAGAAACAAAGGCCAAAGTCTACTGTCAGATGTCAAAGAGAAACAAAGGCCAATGTCTACTGTCAGATGTCAAAGAGAAACAAAGGCCAATGTCTACTGTCAGATGTCAAAGCATAGAGAAATAAAGGCCAATGTCTACTGTCAGATGTCAAAGCATAGAGAAACAAAGGCCAATGTCTACTGTCAGATGTCAAAGAGAAACAAAGGCCAATGCCTCCTGTCAGATGTCAAAGCATAGAGAAACAAAGGCCAATGTCTACTGTCAGATGTCAAAGAGAAACAAAGGCCAATGTCTCCTGTCAGATGTCAAAGCATAGAGAAACAAAGGCCAAAGTCTACTGTCAGATGTCAAAGAGAAACAAAGGCCAATGTCTACTGTCAGATGTCAAAGCATAGAGAAACAAAGGCCAATGTCTACTGTCAGATGTCAAATAGAAATAAAGGCCAATGTCTCCTGTCAGATGTCAAAGCATAGAGAAACAAAGGCCAAAGTCTACTGTCAGATGTCAAAGAGAAACAAAGGCCAATGTCTCCTGTCAGATGTCAAAGCATAGAGAAACAAAGGCCAATGTCTACTGTCAGATGTCAAAGCATAGAGAAACAAAGGCCAATGTCTACTGTCAGATGTCAAAGCATAGAGAAACAAAGGCCAATGTCTACTGTCAGATGTCAAAGAGAAACAAAGGCCAATGTCTCCTGTCAGATGTCAAAGCATAGAGAAACAAAGGCCAATGTCTACTGTCAGATGTCAAATAGAAACAAAGGCCAATGTCTCCTGTCAGATATCAAAGCATAGAGAAACAAAGGCCAAAGTCTACTGTCAGATGTCAAAGAGAAACAAAGGCCAATGTCTACTGTCAGATGTCAAAGCATAGAGAAACAAAGGCCAATGTCTACTGTCAGATGTCAAAGAGAAACAAAGGCCAATGTCTCCTGTCAGATGTCAAAGCATAGAGAAACAAAGGCCAATGTCTACTGTCAGATGTCAAAGAGAAACAAAGGCCAATGTCTACTGTCAGATGTCAAAGCATAGAGAAACAAAGGCCAAAGTCTACTGTCAGATGTCAAAAAGAAACAAAGGCCAATGTCTACTGTCAGATGTCAAAGAGAAACAAAGGCCAATGTCTACTGTCAGATGTCAAAGCATAGAGAAACAAAGGCCAATGTCTACTGTCAGATGTCAAAGCATAGAGAAACAAAGGCCAATGTCTACTGTCAGATGTCAAAGAGAAACAAAGGCCAATGTCTCCTGTCAGATGTCAAAGCATAGAGAAACAAAGGCCAATGTCTACTGTCAGATGTCAAATAGAAACAAAGGCCAATGTCTCTTGTCAGATGTCAAAGCATAGAGAAACAAAGGCCAAAGTCTACTGTCAGATGTCAAAGAGAAACAAAGGCCAATGTCTACTGTCAGATGTCAAAGCATAGAGAAACAAAGGCCAAAGTCTACTGTCAGATGTCAAAGAGAAACAAAGGCCAATGTCTACTGTCAGATGTCAAAGCATAGAGAAACAAAGGCCAATGTCTACTGTCAGATGTCAAAGCATAGAGAAACAAAGGCCAATGTCTACTGTCAGATGTCAAAGAGAAACAAAGGCCAATGTCTCCTGTCAGATGTCAAAGCATAGAGAAACAAAGGCCAATGTCTACTGTCAGATGTCAAATAGAAACAAAGGCCAATGTCTCCTGTCAGATATCAAAGCATAGAGAAACAAAGGCCAAAGTCTACTGTCAGATGTCAAAGAGAAACAAAGGCCAATGTCTACTGTCAGATGTCAAAGCATAGAGAAACAAAGGCCAATGTCTACTGTCAGATGTCAAAGAGAAACAAAGGCCAATGTCTCCTGTCAGATGTCAAAGCATAGAGAAACAAAGGCCAATGTCTACTGTCAGATGTCAAAGAGAAACAAAGGCCAATGTCTACTGTCAGATGTCAAAGCATAGAGAAACAAAGGCCAAAGTCTACTGTCAGATGTCAAAAAGAAACAAAGGCCAATGTCTACTGTCAGATGTCAAAGCATAGAGAAACAAAGGCCAATGTCTCCTGTCAGATGTCAAAGAGAAACAAAGGCCAATGTCTCCTGTCAGATGTCAAAGCATAGAGAAACAAAGGCCAATGTCTACTGTCAGATGTCAAATAGAAACAAAGGCCAATGTCTCCTGTCAGATGTCAAAGCATAGAGAAACAAAGGCCAAAGTCTACTGTCAGATGTCAAAGAGAAACAAAGGCCAATGTCTACTGTCAGATGTCAAAGAGAAACAAAGGCCAATGTCTACTGTCAGATGTCAAAGCATAGAGAAACAAAGGCCAAAGTCTACTGTCAGATGTCAAAGCATAGAGAAACAAAGGTCAATGTCTACTGTCAGATGTCAAAGCATAGAGAAACAAAGGCCAATGTCTACTGTCAGATGTCAAAGCATAGAGAAACAAAGGCCAATGTCTCCTGTCAGACGTCAAAACACGTCAAAGCATAGAGAAACAAAGGCCAATGTCTCCTGTCAGACGTCAAAACACGTCAAAGCATAGAGAAACAAAGGCCAATGTCTCCTGTCAGACGTCAAAGCATAGAGAAACAAAGGCCAATGTCTCCTGTCAGATGTCAAAGCATAGCGAAACAAAGGCCAATGTCTACTGTCAATTGTCTAAACCACACTGATATAAACACCACTGTCTACTGTCAATTGTCTAAACCACACTGATATAAACACCACTGTCTACTGTCAATTGTCTAAACCATACTGATATAAACACTTTCTGCTGGTCACAATTAAAACAAGACAATGGTTTTTACTATTACATTGTAACAATTGTTTTACAAGCTGTGACAAAGATTACTTCTCAATACAATAACTTTCTATACTGTATGAGTGGCAGTTTGTGTTATAATACGGATATTTATATTCGCTTACTTTTTTCCACCGGCTTACTTTTCAAAAGTATCGGCTTACTTTTCAAAAGTACTGGCTTACTTCTGAAAAGTGCTGGCTTACTTTTGAAAAGTAAGCCAAAAGAAAAACTTTATGCATAAGAAAAAAGTATCAGCTTACTTTTGAAAAGTAAGTTGATACTTTTTTCATTCATGTCATAATTAAACTGACCAATGAAAAAGGTCGTTATAAGTTAAAAGGAAAGTGATTCTGCATAAGTCTAAATTCAGTAGTTGGTTCCACAACCAGGAAACATCCCTATGACCTTATTTTACCAAACTGACAAATTATATGTAAGTAGATATATAATATGATAAAAGAGGAAAGTTCTCAATATTATCAATTTAAAAAGGTTATGAAGAACAAATGGCTATTTGATTGACACCTGAAATTCAAAAATCTGAATGTATTGCAATGATTTTTGAGATGGTTTCCCTCGAGAGAGAACCGAAGATCTTTCAATTCATTGCCTATATATTTATTCTTACATAATGATTATTTTGCTGTTTTTTTTTTTCTTATTTTACCTCGTTATCTACCAGTTTCGATATTTATATAGTTCTGGGTCTGCAGACTTTCAATTGCTAAGCTTTGAAGAGACTCAAATATTTATAGAAAACTTCGAGAAAACATTTTGTTTTGTAAATTCTACAATTAATCATTTTAGTGAATCGGTCATGATATATCTACATGTATATAAATTAGTATTGTACATTCGGATAAAAATATATATTATTTTTGCCTCTTATTACAATATCGTCTGAATATAAAGGCTAGAAACCACTAATTCCACTTTCCATAGGCTTCTATGCAAATTTCACAATATTCAATGGCTTCTCTGGACTTTACCTTAACTTTAACCTGCAGAGGACTATATATCAGCATGATTCTACATATGTCAGCTCACAATCCTCAGAATGGCATGTAAGGTTAGCAGACTTGCAGTGCAGTACTGGTCACTGGAAGTGAAGTGTCTATAAATAGCATGGGAAATCCCAGTGTTTTCACAAGATAGGGGTATATTTAGAAATCATTATGGAGATTAGGCTTCACATCACAAGAAGCAAAATGCACCTATAAAATGTACAGAAATGTTTTTCCTTTAAGAAACTGTTTAAAGTTTTTAAATAAGATGAGAACTATGAGGAACAGGGGTAATTTCTGCGTAGGACTATTTTTGCGTACGTTCCAAATGCTCATTGGTTGAATTGGTGGTCTGTAACCTATAGCTGAAATATTGCTGCACGGATGTTAAACCCCAACAAACAAACTTGTTACAATGTATTACTGTCTAATTGTATCTATAAATAACTGGATGTTAATTGACTGAAGGCTGATAAAACCATAGTGACCATATTATTGGATAAGATTTAATTAGTGGTGCATGTGGGGATGAAAATGGAAAACGAACTAGAATTTGCAAGATTTTCATAATCATATAATAACTGAACGACATATTTCTTGGTAACGTGCCCTTGATCCATAGAAATATTCCTAGCCAAACCTTCATCAACATTTTTGTTAAGTGAATTTTACTTGGATGCAATTCATTTAATACATGTAATATGAAGTAATTGTTATTGAAGTAGATACACTGCATATCAACTGCCAGGTGGAACAACCAAGACCATTAGGGGGATGGACCCCATTCAAAATATACCGGTTCATTATGTAAAAGGATTTCTTCAAACTTGGTATCAATCGAATGCAAATAAATAGATGTATTTCATATACAGGTTGGAGGATTCTTGTGAGATTTACAGTACCCTGTCCACTTCGAGAGAACACTTATGTTATGGGAACCCCTCCTTAACTCTCTGTATGCCTTTCATCAACTGCAACTGATTCTACTCACTTTCCCATCCAAAATGGTGGTTCTCCATCCTGGATGAATACAAATGCTTTTTTTCATCAATACACTTGTAATATAAAAGTTTATAAATGTCCTATCAGTGTTTAGCTTGAAAATACACTTGGATATCCTGTCAGAATGTACAGGGTAAATTAGGCATTTTGCATCACACCCAAGATTAACATTTATGCATAATACAACCTTACATTGTGATGCGATAAAGTCAACTGAAAAGGAGTGTGGTGACACTGTTTTTTGGAAATAGAAAAACCAGATCAACATTTATTTGGAAATCTGAAAAGAAAAAAAAGAATCCTGTAGAACTTTTTGAAGCTGATATTCTATTTCATTTCTTGTCCCTCTTCGTCGCTGTTCAAATCCTGGCTTCCTCGATTTCCCTTTTATTTGTGGTTAACTTTGTTTAAAATGTTTATTAGAACTGATGGTCTTGAAGTTCCGTTTTGATGCGAGGATAAAACTCAGCTTTCAACCAGTTCTTACTGGGCTGTAATGAGGTATCATTATGCTCACCACCAAGAATCGATATCACCTGTCATATATTTACTAACTACACACCAACGTAGTTCATAACAAGGTTGTGAAAGCTATAGAACAGATATTGACAAACAGCTTATTATCAGTCACTTCTTTTGTGTTGAGACTAATTCCAAACTCTACTAAACCTTAAGGAAATATATCAACCCTGAATATTTTGTTATAAATTTCCATATTTTTTCAAATTTTCCACCAAAGAGAAATTTGTATTCATATTACAGTGTCCACAAACATAAACTGGTAACTAGAAAGCAGGTTTTTGCGTCAAATAACCCAGAGGTTCTGGGTGCATATGGGGCCCCATATCCCCAGTTAATTTATTGTTTCCTGTTTTACAGACATCAAACATGAATCTCTGGCAAATTTGCACACTGTGTTTTTTTGTTGTAATGTCCTTTGTCATAAAAATGGTATATTCAAAAATAAATCAGAGTTCAATATTAACCATTTAAAACAATAATCTTGTGTTTAGGTACGTTTGAATTCGACCCCTGTACTTCTCATTTATCCCATTTTTTTACAATTTGACAATTATTTGAGGTGTAAAATTTCAAACAATGGATATAAATTGATTCAGTACATGAGTACTCTGATTCATTGGTGTGTCCTTTTATTTATGTATTAAAACAGACTTAAAAAGAAGTATAGTTCGATAAATATTCATGCAAGTTTGTTAAGGTGCTTGAATTGGTCAACGAACTGAGAACGAACTGCAATTTTGTTAAACACTTGTCTAGCATTCAATTCATTTTGCATTCGTTCTTATTGGCTGTTATTTGTTTGAGAACGTTACATTGAACACCAAAGAATGTTCATCTTTATTTTGATATAAAAACATTTTACAACTGAAAAGGACTTTTTTGATTAAGGTAAGCCTTTCGATATATGTAGATACGTATTTTGGTATTTATATTTGAATAATCGAAAGCGACCACAGAATTTAAATAAAAGATGATTTTGACTATAGTTATCTGCAGATCTCTCATGATATTATTAGAGATTATGAATTTTAAAATTCAACAGAACTAAAGAAGAAAACAATGAAACTTACTTACCGCATTACCAATTTTGGTGAGACTGAAAGCGGCAACAGACTATCGAACTTCATGATAAATTGACTTCAAATTAAAGTTTGGTTAGTATGGCCAATTCCTTTGATTTATCATTTCATTTTTCAAATATATGAAGGAAAACAATACATAAAATTAAAATATATCAACTAAGTAGTACACGAGCATGTTAATGTTGGAGACCCAAGATATATGAGAACTCGAGAAAGAAAAAGTAATTATATACTACTGATTTTTTAACAATGATGTACATTTATGTAAGTGTCTAATATGGAAGAGTTGTAACGATATCATTGTAAGAAATGAAAGCCAAAGTATCAATTAAAACTCCCGCAACCAAGTTCTACATGCAACAAGAAGACTTTAGAGAAAAGCTTACGGAAAGACACAAGCTGTGACGTGTCAATAAAAAGGCCGTGTAAAGCCATCAACATGTAGTAGGATTCTTGGTTATCAGACAAGCTCTTACATTTATCAAAAAAATGACAGGAAACCATACAACAATCCAGTATACTAGTAATAGATAACCATTCATTTTTAAGATTTCACTACATGCATTGAAGGCCCTGCAACTTCCAGTTACATAATTACATCATAAGAAAAAAAACAGTGTTGCTGTTTCCTTCCTTTAATACTGCTTCATTTTTAATTTTTATGCATTCTATTCCCAAATTCACTTAAATCAATTGGATTTGTTTTCTTTCTGCTATGTGTTCATTCCATTCGTTAGCTACCCGTTTTCAATGCATTTAGATCGTTAATAATGCGTATTCAAATTCAAATTTTTTTCAGTCCGTTAGATGTTTGTTTGCTTAATTTGTTATAGTGTAAGGGGACATTTATACATATTAAAAACTCTATTAATACAATGTATATTTTGGCCGGGTTGCACTCATACAAAATGGCTTATAAAATGGTGAATGGCAACTTTCGGTGAGAATATTTTCGTAACATTTTTCTAAGCAACTATAAATCATAGCCACTAGATATTCGGTTCACATATACTGGAATGCGAATTCAGGTCAGTCGCGCTTCTTATTCCTTTTTACTGACGATGTATTTTTTAACATTTCTGGCAACCCTGGTCATTTCTGTCATTGACCCATTTTTACATCATTTTGGGACACCCTAGGCTCCCCTTCTGTAAAAAATCTGTGTCCGCCACATAGTTTACATATGTACAATGTATTTACGATAATCCTTGTCTCTAGTGTATTACTTTTCAAAAGTAAGCCGATACTTTTTACTACATGCATGAAGTTGTTTCTATCAGCTTACTTTTCAAGAGTAAGCCGATACTTGTTGAAAGTAAGCAAATAGAAAAAGTAAGCCGATAGAAATATACCTATTATGACATGATCCACCACTCATAATACTGAATATTACATGTCAAAATCTGTATCACATGTGGTATTAACCTGAGACTCACAATATAACCCCAAGTGCCACAGGCCCGTAGGGTGATATAGGTCGAGGGTTGATTCCACAAGTGGTACAGATTTTGACATGCCATGTTCATTTTACTCTAAGTATGTTCTGTGAAGGGGTGTGATATATGGTATGCGATATAGGGTAGACAATATAGGGTTTAAACATTTATCATGCATATACAAGAAAGGTCAAAACAACCTACGCCTCAGTTCAGTATTGCAAGCCTCGGACCAATAACAAAGTCAACATGGAAAACTTTACGCAATAATACTATATTATTTGACTATTAGGTGAGTGGTCAAGGTTATATAAAAATAATCAAGGTGCACAACAGATATATATGACCTTGGTGAAAGAATTTTATATATTAAGTAAAGAAGTGAAAGGAAAAAGACAGATAAATGGACATACAGACAGACTGGTTGTAACAGAGCACTGCTTTCTTCTATTTATTTTTTCAATTTCACTTTCCCATTCACAAAAATATCAATTTTACAGTTTAATATATTTCTACCATTACAAGGTAACTCAATAGACAACACATTAGCAGGACAACAGATGGTCAACCATAAATCAATGCTATAATATACAACTGTTATTTTAAGTTAATGGATATGAAATATGATTGGGATTATTTTCAATGCAATATGACGTGAATACATGTACATCAATATGTTAATAAGGTTTTATTATAGATGTGATCGTGAAATATACATGGTCTAAATTTAACATAGGCATTTCAATGGTCCTGAGAATATATGTTTAATTTAAATATCGGTGATGGGGAGAGAGCATCAACAACATTCTGTATATATAGACATTCTGAAACACTAACAGCTCAAATTGTTCCGTCAAAAGGGTAATAAAAGAGACCAAGATTTGAGCAGAAATCAAACGATTCCAAGGACAGGGTGATGAATTCCGGTCATGACTAACACAGTAAGGAAGTGATTGTTTGAACATTTTACACAGACACACAACATGTGTTCTTAAGACTCGGCAAAATCCTGTTGGTTGAGACATCAGCAATATTGCAATGCATTATCAACTGAAAGACCTCAACAGTCAGCTGTTGTACAAGAACAAATAGGTCTGTCCCTAATAGGCAAAGCAAAAAATAGCTCTGTCCCTAATAGGCAAAGCCAAAAATAGGTCTGTCCCTAATAGGCAAAGCAAAAAATAGCTCTGTCCCTAATAGGCAAAGCAAAAAATAGGTCTGTCCCTAATAGGCAAAGCAAAAAAATAGCTCTGTCCCTAATAGGCAAAGCAAAAAATAGGTCTGTCCCTAATAGGCAAAGCAAAAAATAGCTCTGTCCCTAATAGGCAAAGCCAAAAACCATATCAATGAAAACTTATGTCACAAATATTGAGTAAACATAACAGAAAATAAGGAAGTGGGAAAACTGGGGATTTTAAGACAACTCCAACAATCAATTAGTCAAAATACAATAAAGAGGTCAAGCATTTTATTTGGAAGTAGAACTCACACTAAGTAGTAAGTTCTAATCAGACTGAAAGGTCACCAAAATGTGCAAATGATAGTAATCACTCAATTACATTTAATGATATTACAAATAAAATGGGACAATCACCTTTTAAGTTTCCAACTTGGGATAAATAGGTAGGAAAGGATTAGGAGAAGTTATCCTTTCAAAATACATTGAAGAAAACAGAGAGACAGACAAATAGGAGAACTGTTAAAAGGGTTCTGTTAAAACCACATATAGAGATTGTATAATGAAATTAAGTAAGAATAAATACCACAAATTAAAGCCCATAAGAAATTCCTATTTCCCAAGTACATCTCAAAATATATTATAATTTATTATCTGAGGTCTTCATATCTATGGATGAAGCGAATATTTAAGTATATTGTATAAACACAGAAAAATAAATATCATAATTCAAGCAATTCAATAGGCTCTTAGGTATCAAACAAAGGGTTTTTTTTAATTACAAAGTAGATTGGTAAATGTAGTAAGCATTCTCTGTTCTTAGCCAACTGTTATCCTACAAAGTGACAGAATGTACTAATCTTTGCTACATGTATGGAGCAACAACATATAACCAGAACAGGTATGGTGTAGATGTCAAAAAGACAACCCCACTGGGATGAAAATGTCAGCTTAAGGTCACCCATTGATCTTCAATAAGTGACAAGGAAACCCTCACACAACTGGGCAGGCTGCAGCTGGCCCCAAAACATCATTATACACAGGTACAGTGAAAGAGTTGTTCCTATATAATCAAGTAACATAAAAATAGACGAAACAAGACATACAGAGGCCAGAAATTCTTGACTTGGGACAGGTGCAAAAAAATGCATGGAGCGACAGATTTACATGTATAAAACAACAGATTTACATACATGGAGTGACAGTTTTGAGGTAAGCCTATAATAATAATAATAATAATAATAAAATCTTTATTTCAAGAGGGTTACACAGGTAGTTTACAAGCTAATCTTCCCTGAGGCCCTCACACACATAATTATATATCTACTAGAAATTAAAAATAAACAACACAACATAAAAACAAAAGCTGATTTGACAATACCAAATCACTTTAAGATAATGCAATATAGAACATTAAAAAAAAAAAAAAAAAAAAAAGTGTCAGCAGCAACAATTTTCTCTTTCAAGATACTCTATTCAAAAGTTTTAAGGTACTTCTTTAGATTGATTTTGTATGAGTTGCCAGTGGCTTGGTTACGTAAATGTTTGGGTAACTTATTCCACAAGACAGACCCAGAATGCATGAATGAGTGTCTGAAAGTTCAGTTTTAATTTTTGGGATTATCAAATTTCCTTGTTCAGCATTTCTTAGTGAATAAGGTTTGTTTCTTGAAACATACTTAAACTTTTCTGATATGTAGCTTGGTGCTTTCCAATGGAGAGATTTATAGATTAATAGGTATTTGTGATATTTAATCCTTGTTTCTACTTTCATGATTCCTAATTTTTTGAACAAGGGTTCTGATGGAGAAAAAGGTTCAGCATCTAGAATGAGGCGGATAGCCCGTTTTTGGAGTTTAAGTATTTTGTCTAATCCTTCAGAGCCACAGCCATTCCATACAATACAACAGTAGTCAATAAGTAGAAGAATGTACCCATTATAGAAAGTTTTTCTTGTTTCAATGTTCAGATATTTCTTAATCTTTGCTAGGAGATACAATCTTGATGAAATATTAGAGCATATATGATCAACATGACATTTCCTGCTTAGAGTATCATCAACTTTTACACCAAGTAGTTTTTCACATGAATTTCACATATATTTCACATGTTTTTCACATATATTTGAGGTGGCTTTGTACTATTGAACTACTGATACACATGTATCTGTGTCATATTGTTCATTGGAATAGCTATAAGAACACTGTGTTTTGAGTATTACTGTATAACAAGGGTAATGAGCTGCATAAATTACATGTGCTACAACTATTTTCCCAATACATGTGTGATACATGCAATTTCTGGCACACATTTCACATGTGTGGCACATACATGTTTACCATAAACAGCACATGATTCCCACGTGGGCAAGAAATGTGCACTTTTTACCCATATGAAACACTTAATTAACAGGTGTTTTTAAATACAAGCATGACACATGTGGGACATTTTCTCTCCAGTAATTCACTTATAAATATGGAATTTTGAACAAGAGAAATACAAGTTTTTTCTTGAAATTGCAAGAATTAAAATCAGTTTTTTTAATTACGAAATTGCATTAATAAATGCAAACATTCACTTCTAATGAAGAGTACATGCAGTGTTTGGCCATAGCTATATTGAAAGATATTGATCTTAAAGAGTGTTCTGAATGATAGAGAACAAGAGGAGCGGCAGGATTAAAATATCTTTGTAGACCCTTTCATCATTACAGTTTTCGTGTATGCCTAACTTTTATTTCCACAAGGAAAATTTCAAAAACAAAACAAATGTTTTACTTATATACATGTCATATGTTCTAATCTAAGCCGTACCTGGTGGGCCTATATGTTCTATCCCAAGCCATACCTGGTGGGCCTATATGTTCTATCCAAAGCCATATCTGGTGGGCCTATATGTTCTATCCCAAGCAATACCTGGTGGGCATATTTGTTCTACCCCAAGCCATACCTATACCTGGTGGGCCTATATGTTCTACCCCAAGTCATACCTGGTGGGCCTACACAGCCAAATGTGCCACATATGATATCATATGGTGCTCGATTCATATGATAATCATATGGTAATCATATGACAATCATATGATATTTAACATATGATAGTCATATGATTATCATATGATTCTCATATGTTAATTTTGGCTTGAAAACATATGAAAATCATATGTTTATGAAAAAAAAACATAAGTTTATCATATGGTGCTCGATTTATATGATAATCATATGATGCAAACCATATGATTCTCATGTGTGGCACATTTGCCTGTGTATATGTTCTACCCCAAGCCATACCTGGTGGACCTAAATGTTCTGTTTCAGTTTATAACTGATGGTTTAGTCAAAATGAAAATTTTACACTCAGTCATACTGCCAATAAAGCTCATCTTAAAAATTATAGAGATCCCCTAACTCCTACAAAAAAACACTTTTTATTCAAGTCTATCTGCAAACATTTTTTTTAAAAGTGTTATCTACAAACATCAATATTTACAACTAAGAAGTAACAAACACTGAGTGATGTTCACAGATGTTAATATTTTATTATCAATTCTTTAAATTTTAAATGATTTTTACTGGATATCAATAAGTACATCTCTCAAGATGTTCCACAAAATTATGTAACTCCAAGGTTAACCAGTCAGCACAATGTAAAGTTTCAACTTTGAACTGTAAAATCTCAGTATTTAGATATTATCTTATCAGTTTTTATTAAGTTATTCAGGGTGGAATAAATAAAGCTTCATGGGAGAAATAATAAATCACTAAAAACCCAGACAGTATTGGGGAAGTCAAACAGTTCAGGCCCTGGTGCCACAAAATATAAACAATAATTCAGTCTGAGAATATTCTTATCCTTAACGACAAATTTAGTATAGGTCTTGAAATTTATATGATATTACAAACAGTTGAGAATATTCTCAGACTGGAACAATTTTTCAAGTTTTGTAGTGCCTGCTAAATAAGGTATATGTGGGATATATAAAAATTCAAAAATCTTAAAATTACTATGATTAGAAAACTTGACCTGGAAGTTTACCCATATTATTTTTGCATCCATTGTCCTGTAATAAGAACAATGTTTGTATACTTCCCAAACATCATTAAATTAATGTATGTATATTTAACCTGGTACACACTGCACCATTTGTCTTAGACAATTTTTCTTATATATTACAACCTGGTACACACGCTTCAATATTTACTCCCAAATCTTTTTCCGATGACTTTTTGTAGGTAATACCTCAAAAAGAGCACTGTTCAATAGGAAAGAGACTTACACAGGAACTGGAGTGTTTAGAATTCAAGGAGAAAAATAAAATGTATTCTAAAAATTGTTTTCATCAAGTTTCATTTTTAAGCATGGTTGAAGCACAAAACTAAAATAAAAATAAATTCAAATGAAATCAAGACGTTGGGGGCAAAGAGCTGAAGAAAGGAAAACTGTAACAAAAATTTCCATTTAAATGTTAATTTTACAAAATCTAAGTCAAATCAAAAAGAACATTTTATCTTGTAGAAGTTGATGAATGCAAACTAACAATATTGTTTTAGTGGGAATGGACTAACTGACAGATTACATCATTTCAATATCCCCCAGTGTAAAAAAAAATGACGAAGGCAGTAAGGCTGAAAATTTGTGTCCATTTTTCAATTTTTTTATTTATATTTTATTTGTATGTAGTTTTTTTATCTTTTAAATGTGGCTATTGTTCACTTACTCATTATTATAAATATAAAAAAGCCCAACTATTCACAAAATCAAAAAATTTGTTAGATCATTTAGACAACAAATTTCATTGAAAATAAAAGAAGAAGCATGCTTAAATATAGTACATACATGTACCTTAGTCCTCCCAGTGACAAGTATAAAATAGCCTAGCCTTATTGTTAAATTTCCTTTAATTCAACCTTCATCTTATATGTAAGAGATAGGCATCCAGATTATTGCCCTCCAATTTTATTCAATTATTTCCTTTTACATACGGAATAGTCCCCCAAAATAATAAATCCTCTCATCTTTACAGAAAACACCTCATAGGCACATAAAATGCATCAGAATTATTCTAACTCTTTTTTTTCAAATGAAAACGCAACACAGAGAAAAAAAAGAAGCATCCAAATTCCACTACAAATTCATAAAGAATGCAACGTATAGTTACATACACCTTAATATTTCTCTTACCTTTTCATACAGAAATCTCTTATCTTGTCATAGTAATCCCTTCAAGTAATTAGAATCATTTTCACCTGTGAGTAAATATCCTTAAAATTGCACAAGAAATAAAAATCAATCAGGTAAAGTTTTCTTATTTTTTTTTGGTTATTATCTAAATTCAGTGAATCACAGATCTGCACATGGATCAATAATGTAACTAAAAAGACAAGTTAAAATAGTGACCAGGTATTCACACTCGTTAATGACCCAGGTAATTTGCCAACACTGGAATCTTGCAGGTAGTTGCATGACACTGTCAAATCACCACTCATTAACCTATTTGCCATAGAAGTAATTAGAGGTAATACCTAGCAGTCCATTATTTACTGTAGATGTAATTGAAGTCATACTAAGCAGTTCATTATTTGCTGTAGATGTAACTCAAGCAGTCCATTTGCTGTAGATGTAATAAGAGTAAGTGAAAGCAGTCCATTAACTGTACAGTAACACATGTAACTTAGCCTGAATCCTATTGATTTATACAATCCAATCAAATGATATAGTCTATAAACTTATACAAGTATTAATCCGTGATTTTCTCCTATTTCTGTAATATATGTTTAACTTTTTCTCTTGTGTCAATGGCTTCAATAGCATGATCGAGTAATTTGACTTTTACATATATATATACTACCATTATCTATCAAGGATGGACCATACATCAATTCAATCAATCTTAGAACATATTTATGTTACACCAGGTTGTGCAAATTGTTTCAACCTGTGGAAAAAATAATCTACATATTTTACATAGAAACTATCCTATTAAAAGATTCCTGAGGACACCCTTCAAGTTGTATTGAAGCAAATTATGCCCCTACTAGATATGTTGAACACTAAACTCTAGGGATGGTTATGGACTCAATATACGTGCTTGTAATGCAACCTTTATTAGTGCTACTGGCCATGTGGAGCAGGACATGCATACCCTTCCAGGTGGAGCTGAACATGCATTCCCTTCCAGAGAATATGATGCCACTCCCTCATATATTTAATGAGATATCTTATAAAGAAAAACTTTTAAGATAACTCATAAGATACGATATACAGAGTATAAGATATCTCATAAAATACATATCTTATTAATGTTTTTAATATAAGATATTTCATAAACTTTGTAAGATATCTTATAAACTTTGTAAGATATTTCATAAACTTTGTAAGATATCTTATAAACTTTGTAAGGTATGATATATACTTTATCAGATATCTCTTAAATTTAATAAGATTTTTTGTTACTGTACATTATATGCGATATCTTATAAAACTTACAAGATATTTTATTAAAAATAGAAGATATCCCATAAATCATACAAGATATCTTTAAAGAGGAATAAATATAAATATGGCATGCTACAGATATCACCATCTTGACAAGAATGTATTTTCCAATTGGCATATACAAATGCATTCAGTATGGTATAACTCTGTTTCCCCATTGCATCATGATTAAGAATATACCAGTAGATGCTTGGTCTTTCATGGCCTCCATTTAAAAGAGAATATGTAGACCAAACTTTTGGAAAAAAAAAATATCTATTTCAGAATCAAAGTTATTATTCAAAGAATGCTGAATTTACCATTTTTCTCTAAACTTTCCCATTCAATATTAGTTTAACACAGTACCTTACTTTGATTTGTATATGTTTTTTAACCATTATATTCATGGTCAAGTAAGGCATCTGATATTTGTAGACTTAATCTTTGGTCAGGTAGGATTTGTGCTACCATAGATTTAGTTTTGGCCAGGTAAGGTTTGTGCTATCATAGATTTAGTTTTGGCCAGGTAAGGTTTGTGCTATCATAGATTTAGTTTTGGTCAGGTAAAATGTGTGATATTGATAGATTTTGTTTTGTTCAGGGTAAATTTTTCCTATTTGTAGATTAAGTTTTGGTCAGGTAAAATTTGCTATAATTTTAGATTGAGATTTGGTCAGGTAAGATTTGTGCTATAGGTAGATGTAGTTTTGGTCAGGTAACATTTGTTATAATTTTAGATTGAGATTTGGTCAGGTAAGATTTGTGATTATTTTAGATTTATAAATTTGGTCAGGTAAGATTTGTGTTATGTGTAGATCTAGTTTTGGTAAGGTAGATTTCTGATAATTTTTTATCTAGTTTTGGTGATTTTTTCCTGTTTGTAGATTAAGTTTTGGTCAGGTGAGATATGTGCTATTATAGATTTAGTTAAGGTTAGGTAAGATTTGTGCTATTTATAGATTTCGTTCAGGTTAGGTTAGATTTGTGCTATTTATAGATTTCGTTCAGGTTAGGTTAGATTTGTGCTATTTATAGATTTCGTTCAGGTTAGGTTAGATTTGTGCTATTTATAGATTTGGTCAGGTAAAATTTGTGCTATGTGTAGATCTTGTCTGGATCCAGTAAAATTTGAGCTTTTTACACATTTGTGCTGGTCAGGTTTCCAATTCACATATGTCTTTAAGCTTCATTTGCAGTATTTTTTTAGTCGTTTACTTTTAAATTAGAACTAATATAATCATTAATGGTCAAAATGTTCAACTTTTAATTCCATGGCTGGATTCTTTTATGAGTCTAGTACCATGTTTGTCAGTTAACATGTATATAAAAAATGTCCTGTTGCTGTTATTTCTGAACAGAATAAAACATATAATCTGTTTCACAAACGAAGCCTAAAATAGTATTGAAAATAAATGGTCCAAATAATTATATTTCTATTGAGAAAAATTTTCACACGCTAAGAGTATGTCAGACACCTTTTAAAATCCAACTCATAGCTGTAAAACAGCCTTAGTTCTCTGGTGAAATAACTGAGAAATCAATTGCCGTAAGGAAAAAAATAATCACAGACCTTCTAAGAACTATAATTAAATATTTTACCTGTCAGTCACTTGACTCCTAAAAGAATAAGGAATGTTTGATTTCCAATAAAAGCAGATCGTTTTCTGGACAGTTTGAATAAAAGTCACCTCCTGGCATGCCACCCCCTGGGGCCTGCTTTATGCTTAATAATATAATGAGAATCAATATTAAGATTGCTTTATCAGGTGAATCACTGTTTATCCTCCTCAGCAGAAATATACATATGACTTTAGAACTGCTAATCAAGACCTATTTAATATTCTAAAGATTAAAAAAAAAAAAAAAACTATGAGAAACAGATGACTAGCTGTAAAATAATGTGAAAATCTTTATTTTCCTGAAAAAGAAGATCAAATGTCAATAAATTTTATTGCTATGAATTCTTTCATCATTTGAAGGTTCACAAAGCACTGAGACATAAAGATTTAACTAATTGCTTCATATTGACTGATGTAATGCGTGATGTCATTAGCGGAATGATTTAAAATCAATTTCGGGATGTTCTTCATATAACTACAGGGGTAAATGATTAGACATTTCCACAATGTAAATCATTAGACATTTCCACAATGTAAATGATTTGCTACAATCCAGGAAGGCTTGCTGTCAGTTATTTTCTAATTCTGCTACAGTGTGTTATTAACTTAATATTAACCAATATAAAGGGTTCAAGGTCATCACAACCTTGACCTGACTTCTCCAGTGATACAGAGGGCTAGATACATGTACTTGAATAACAAATAAATCCACCCAATCTCTTGCCTGAAGTGAATATTTTCTTTTTCTTACCATTACACCTTTGACACATTTAGTACTTAACCCCACCCCTTTATGCAACTTAGTACAGCATAACACAAAAGCCTCTTAGAATTGTGATGAGTTGTGCTCATGCCCTGTGAATTTTTTCACATCTTGTACAGCTAAGTCAATTTATAAAGCTATCAGAGTTATATATAGTGAATCAAGAAGAAATGTCAGCAAAGCAGATTGAAATCTACCATAATTTATTTATATTAACCTGCATTTAATGTTTAAGGTCACTATTTTATGATTCTGTGCTTAACCTAGCTTTTTCAGCATATGAATACTTATTAATTTAATATATGGATGGTGTGCTCATGTGCATCTTGAAAGAAGTCAGACAACATATAAAGTTATTTTTACAAACTGACTTCAATGCATGCTAGACCACAATAATAAACAGACAACATACCACTGTTTACTACCCTGTTAATTATTTCCAAGGCAATTATAATATGTTAAAAAATGACAAAACTTCAATCTTTAAAGGACAATTACACTGAAAAAAAATGTGTGGCAGTCAACTGGTCTACATGCCACCAAAATATAAAATATATCATCTTTAAAAGTTTGATCCAAATTCCCTTATAAATGAAGGCTTGAGAGACAGGTGCAGTGACAACCTGAATTGCTCTATTGGATTCCAAAACTCCATAAGACACTTACCATACAGGTGCACCTGGTCAAAGCTCCAAGTATTTACTGGAATTGGGTTTCTCAATTTTTACATTTGTTTTTTTTTACATATTATTTTGGTTATTTCATGACATTTGTTGTGTGTGCCTACTTTCCCTGTCTAGTCTTTGCCCTTTGATTACATTTTTTTGATTATGGCTCGAATCATGGTTTCCTTGATTACTCTTAGCTGCCCTACATTGTATAGGGGAATAATAAATAATACCATAAGAACTAAAGCACTGATACTGAAGGTGAAAAGTAGAATATACAGAACTTATATAAAACATGTGAAATAGGTTTTCAGCCTCATGTTATTTCTTCAGAACAAAGACCCCAACACTTCAAAGTGGTATCATGTAGGTTATTTATGGAAGAGAGCCATTTAACTAAGGCTTGAGGTATTAATCCCCAAAGTAAACTTATCCAAATGGACTAAAAACATAAGAGAGGATATCAGTACAAATCAATATATTATCAGACATTCTGACCTAGCAAGGACAAATTGATTGAAATAGTTGCTATGTGATATTGAATAATTAGACTTTTTTTATCTCTGTTTCATATCTTTTTCCATTCCTTTTGGTAAAATGATCAGTTTGTTGTAATTAACAACATATTATTTCTTGTAAAAAGAACCAAGAAACCAATTACCCAATCTAGGCATTATTACCAACGTTTTAACAACTAGCTCTCCAGAGAAACATTAATTTGTCCTACCATTTTCACTCTGTACTCTTATATAATCAGAAAAACTAATTGTATGAAAATTGAATTCCTCTCGTTCTGGCTAAAGTCTGATAGAAAGAGACCAAAGACTCCCACGGTATTGACACATCTTTGAACTTAAAAGCAAATAGCAATTTTCAGAATTGTTTCAACATACTCTGGTCAGATGTAAGTCTTTCAGGGATACAAAGTTTTTTTTCTCAAGAGATTTCTAAACATCATTCAGCAAAGGAAAAAAATGTAGGAACTAGGGATTGGCTGAGGATTTCAGGTACAAGGGAGTCTGATAATAAACAGCTGAGCCATGACAGGCGTGTCAATATGATGGGAAGAAATAGCTTTTTATATTACATATTGTATGTTATGCTTAAGTTTACCCTTATATTACAAAGATTTTTGTAACGTGTTGGACTTCTCACAAATGAGATGAAGTTTATTGTACAAGGAGTTCTAAAGTTGTGCCAGGTGGAAAAAAAATTCTTAAATAATGAAAAAGTCAATTAAACATGTATTGCAAAAAGAAAAGAAAAATAGGAATTTCACAAAAATGCATCATACCCTCTCCTTTTTTGAATAGTCTCATAAATCAGAAAGAAAAAAGAAAAACTTGAATTTTCTTCATAAGAATACAGATTTTTCCACCATCATACTGTAAATTGGGATAATTTGGTTATAGTTTTAATTTGTTTTTTTTGTTTTTCTTTGTTTCCTCCTTAAAAAGAACCAAAATTAAACACACCAAAATATAATGTATGGGAGAATGTAGATTGCTAATACATGTATATATATTGGTATATCATCATTGTTGAAAAGATGTAAAAAGAAATGCTTTCATAAGGTGACCCCAATTAACCTTATTAAAATAAAATTATGAATGTATTTATCAGTATCATTTATTTTATGCAGAAAAAAAATGAAGAATTAATCTGCCAGTGGTAGCTTTAAAACTAGATGGATTGATTTCACTCTGATGAAATGGCCAAAATAAAACACACCAAATTTAAACATGCATGTGTTGTCAGAAAAGTGCCAGAATAACCGGACGCCAAAATTTCCCAATTTACAGTAACAAACAAGTTTGAAGTTTATTGAACAAATGACTCTCAAGTTACAGTGTGACATGTAAATGTGGACAAAGGACAGACAGACCTTTATATACCATAATATGGCTCGTCTTTGATGGATGTACAGAACAACTGGAGAATGATAACTGAAATTTGGGGGGGGGGGGATGATACAAAACATGTATATTTTAGGGAGGGATGAGCCTTCCTCCTTCCTTGTTTCTATGCCAGGTAAAAGCAAACTATTCAGGGAAACATTAGGGTAAAAACTACAACTACATGAAGGAAACATTGAAGGTTTTACCTTGCTCATGAGCAATGACAAAAGTAATGTGAAATGGCATTCATGGTAAGCCAACATTCTGCACTAAATGTAACACATCCAACAATGAGAAACACATACCCTTTATTATAACAGTAAAGTACAGTATGAAAGACATTTTTCATTTTGTAAATTTCTCACCAGAGGCTCAAAACTTTAAGGTTCATTGTCTCAACTTAGGAAACTCAATAATCAACAACAGGCATAAAATTTTCTTTTTGTAAATATAGCTTCTGGTAAAGGGGCATAACTAGTATATTGTTGTTTCCTTATTATCAGTAGATAGGGCAATACTTGTTTGTAACAGTGGAAGCAATCCCTGATCATCTGGTAGGTCAGAAAATTAAATGTGAATAAAATAATATTTGATATTTGTATTGGCAACAAAAATGTTTTAGTAGCACCTTTTTCGTATAGTCAGTCACAATTAAGGGACATGATATTTTACGGTAGGATTTTTCAAATCAAAATTCTAATTTACGTAGGTCTGGTGAGTAGTGATTAAGATTAAAAATTCAGTGAATTATCCCCGGAATTGGAGACAGATGATATACAGGTTACAATGTAGGAACCTTAATCTTATTTTTTTTTAATTTACAACTTTTTAAAACAGACTACTGAGTGCGACCAACAGAAAAATATTTGGCTAGAAATTTCACCAATGATCATTACTAAGGAGAAATACTTCTCCTAAAATGAGGAGATGTAAAACCAATAGTTAGAAAGTTCATTATCTAATTCTATGTATGGAAAAGTAATCAAGGGAACCAAGATTATAGCGGTAATCAAAAGAATGCAATCCAGGGGTCAAAGACCAGACATGGAAAACAGACATACACAACAAAGAACATAAAGTAACTAAAATCATACATGCAAAGTAAAAAAAGCAAAAGAGCAACTTGAACTCCACTAAAAACTGGGAGTATGGACCAGGTTCACCGATAGGGTAAGCGTCCTCTTGGAAGTTTCATCATTTGCTAAACCAATAATGATTCTTTCATTGCATGCATCTGTGTTATTTCTCTAAACTTCTGTAATAACAAACACAACATTTGAGGTCTTTAAATGAATAAACCCATACCAATGTTTTTCCAACAAATTAAAGTCATTTATTTCCTGTGGATTTACACTGACCTATAAATAGCCCCATCAGATTATTTACTCACATGTTACACAACCATTTTTACATATAATTTGAATAAATGACATTAACTCATATATGGTACTATAACATGCAAACTGCATAGCCTGTAGTCTTAAGCTTCATCCAGAAAAAAATGTTTTGGCCAAAAAAAAAACATTTCTAACAGCCAGGTATAAAAAATTTGAGTTAGTGATTTCAAATCATTAGTTTAGTCCTACTCTAATATCTTAATGGATCCATACATTTAAAGCCATTTATTTTTTTTAACTCTAATGCTAACTAGCATATTCATTTTTTAATAAAAAAAAAATTAATGAATAAATAAAATTACCTATTAATATCCATTTATTTTTTTGTCAATTAAGATCAAAGATAGGAATTGACTGGACAGTGCTAAATTTGTAAACTGGTTACCAACTTCTGAAGAAAAAGTTCAATTGACATATTCAAAATTGCATGTTAATTACATGAAATATAAGTTTACTGAGTTTATATCATTTTTTCATGTTTTACTTATTTGACTTTACAATTAAGAAATTCTATATTTCATATTCAGAACTTGATTTGTAAATTGCAAAATCAGTAATATCATTAATGTAAACAAATACTTTTGACCATGTTATAGTGATTAGTTCCTTTTCTACCCAGTATCTGACTAGTATTACCCAAAACTTTTTTTATTCAAATTCTGGAGTGAGCTTTAAGTATAAGCTAGTCATTCAAAATTAATTGATACAGTACAGGAGTACTTTGATTTAAATATACATTTCATACACTTTGTGGAAAAGAATACAACACTTATAGTCTACTTCAGGATTTGTACGGTATGTTGACAGGCGTACAAATTCATATTCTAAAAGTTATGTTGAAATCCTAAGAATTCCAGAACCATTAAAGATACAAACTTCCTGAATTTCTGAGAAAGAATCTTTTAGTCTACTTATTAAGTATCTTTCTGGGTTTTGGTCTGCTATAGTTGATATGTTAGTTTTGGCATTGTAGTATTTTATTTTCCTTTTATTTTTTCTCTTGTCAACCTTAGTCTAAAAAATATTGACTATTGTGAGGTGCAACAAGTTAACCTAAATACCTGGTAGAAACAACAAAGATCTTTATTTATTAAGCATCTTACACCAGCAGGTATTAAATTAGGGTTATTATAGACAGACAAATTAAATAAAGATCAAACTTCACAATCTGTTTTCAATAATTCACTTTCTTGCACTTATGTATTTGTAATTAATGATCAATGTCGGAACATAGAAGTGTTTGAAGCATGGATTCGTGAAATGATCTGTAATGTAGCAATGACGCAATCAAAATATATTTTGATTGTAACAGAGCCAATTTAACTTCATTTTAACAGACTAAACACATTTCTTATCAAATCAATTTAATGAGCCATGATTTACAGGCAAATAAAAATGTTATTGTGAAAAGATAAATTTATTATCTAATTTTTGCTAGATAAACTGAGGGTTACTAATAAGATCAATGCAACGCTGATAAAGAAAACCACAGAAACAGATCAATGACTACATTATGATACAGGCAAAGGTAGAAATCAGGTAGAGAAAGAACCACAGCCAGATCAATGCAACACTGATAAAATATCAATGACTACATTATGATACAGGCAAAGGTAGAAATCATGAAGAGAAAGAACCACAGCCAGATTAATGCAACCACAGATACAGATCATGACAGGAACATGATACAGGCAAAGGTAGGAATCTGGTAGAAATAGAACCACAGATAATTCAGTGCAACACTGATAAAGAAAACCACAGAAACAGATCAATGACAGCATTATGATACAGGCAAAGGTAAGAATCAGGTAGAGATAGAACCACAGACAGATCAATGACTGCATATGATACAGGCAAAGGTAGAAATCAGGCAGAGAAAGAACAACAGCCAGATTAATGCAACACTGATAAAACATCAATGACAGCATTATGATACAGGCAAAGGTAGAAATCAGGCAGAGATAGAACAACATACAGATTAATGCAACACTGATAAAATATCAATGACAGCATTATGATACAGACAAAGGCAGGAATCAGGCAGAGAAAGAACCACAGCCAGATTAATGCAACCACAGATACAGATCATGACAGGAATGTGATACAGGCAAAGGTAAGAATCTTGTAGAGATAGAACACTGATAAAGAAATCATAGAAACAGATCAATGACTGCATTATGATACAGGCAAAAGTAGGAATCAGGCAGAGTTAGAACCACAGACAGACCAATGCAACACTGATAAAGAAACCATATAAAGAAATTACAGACGAATGACAGCATTATGATACAGTAATCAGGTAGAGATATATTACACAGATAAAAATTACGAAGGATAAAGATCAATGGTGGTATTCTTTCCATTATGATACATGAAAAGTTAAGTACCAGGCAGAAAAATAACCAAAAGCAGATCAATGTAGCACTGATTAAGACCAGAGGTGCAGATTAATGACAGTGTTAAGGGAAAGTCAAAGGTAGGAATAAGGCAGGATTGATACCACAGATATAGATCCTTAACAACAGTAAGATGGTTGGATGGGTAGTATGCAAGCATGAATGGAACCAGCGGCATGAATCCATGTCTGTATTAAATAGATCAACAACAGCAATAAAATACAGGAGGAGGAAAGACAGGAAGAATGCTATAACATGAACAAAATTTCCACTTGTATACAACATATCTATGGAACACCATTTTAAGCTGCTGATTTGGCATGTCATTCACATATTTTATTCTGAATTTAACTAATCATAAATAGTGAACATAAAATCAACAATTGAATGATAAACAACTCTGGATTTAACATATCCTTTAGCATATCAAATTATAAGATCATCCAGTCTTCCTTAATAATTCACAAGTCACAAATACAAACCAATGACTGCATTAAGACGCTGGTAAAGGCAAGAGACACTGACAGGCATTGATGGAACCACAGACGCATATCAGTGTCTGGTTATAGATACTGGTAAAGGTATGAATCAGGCAAGGGTTGAAACACATGAATAGATCAGTGTCAGCATATTTCACAACAAAAAGTAAAACTGTTCTTGGACTGAATAATGTAAATCAACAATATATAAATAGGCAAAGGTCTCCTTTCAAAGGCTAAAGAGGGAAGGTTTAAACAAACAATAATCGCTTTCATTACAAAATAATGTCAACTTTGAACTTAACAGTAAGTTGAGCAAAGAAATGAAAAAGAAATCATTTTTTGGGGTTGTAAATTTAAATAAGATGAATCAATTCAAATCAGTCTCAAAGTAGATCTTAATCACATTTAAGGAGGTAGACCTAGGGTAAGGGACATAACTCTTCAAATCAGTGATATGTTTGTATCATTTTCAATTTCACCAAAGCCTATCAAGCTTTCATTTGAAACAGAATGAAATTGGTCCAAGTTACTTTGATGCTTACATGAGACTGATGTTGAATACAAACATTTGAATGATTTGTAAGAGTTGTGCCTCTTACCCTAGGTCTACCTCTGTAAGATAGTTGCTTGTGCTTAAGGGCTAAAAAAATACCTGCGTTTCCTCTAACATGCTTTAAACACTAGAGTGGGTAGGAATGCAAAACCTTGTTATTTTTTCATACTGGTTTGTGTAGTAGACATATTTAGAATTTAAAAGTGCTTGTCAAAAAATGACGAAAAAGCAAATTAGGTTAGGCACAAAAATTTAGGGTCAGTAGGGTTAGTGGAAATACAGGAAATTTGTTTAAGCATAAAAGATATTTGCCAAAACATATTAGCCATATCAAATATAAGATAACTGCACTGAATCACATCATCAAAATTTCTGACTGTCTTTTATTCTCCCAATGGCATTGATATTGTCTGATGTGTCATTCACAGTCGTACTTTTACAGAACATATAACCTTGTAAGGGAGGAACTGATTTGTAATCACTCTGTTGTGGAATTGACAGGTTTAAGATATAACTGAAGATTATGTGTATCATAACAACTTTCTACATTTTAATCAGTGATTTCTGTACTTTTCTATTTTCAGTTACAGGACAAAAACATGGTGAAGTGATGAGAAGCATGGGTGAAACTTCCAATGTCTGTACAATCAACAGCAGCACATTTTGTGTCCATCCCTGTTTATTCAGTGTTTTAAGTGCAATAACTCCGAAATAAAAAGATGGAAAACAATAAAAGGTTAAGGAGGCATTTTAGTTAAAAAAAAAAAATTGCACTAAAAAATAAAACACCAAATATTTTTTGAGTTTGGACAAAACATATGATTGACAAGATGAACAAACAGAGGGACTGACAGACAGGAGTCTTCTTTTTAAAATGGTTGGGGGAAAAAACTTGGGGTTTTGAATTCTCTCTTTCTTTTTTGAATATTTACATTACAATTTAACAGAAATGAGAAGTTATTAAAGCAAGCTATATACCTTTAATTGAAAGAACAAGTGTGAGTGGTTTGGATGACTTTGATACTGAATATTTTGATAAGATGTTGTAGTCTAGTCTCCAGACAATGTATTTATCAGGAAATAATCATTATTATTACTATATTTATCTTGACAATTATTGGTCAAATTAGTTCTCAAATTCAAATGACCTTGTTTGCAATATAGACATTCTTCCTGGCTAGAGACAAATGATTTCTCCCTGGCTAAAGATAAATGATACTTACTTTTTTCACCTGTGAAAAAAAGTCTAAGTATATCTAGCTAATATATCATTGCATTTCTAATAAAACAGCCAAATGTTAACAAATCACAGTTCCATGTTGTCCAAATAAAAACAAAGTCATTAAATTGGTATAATTTAAACACCTAATTCAACTAATAAACTAAAGATTTTGATGATTGGCTTGCTAGAACAACTACTCAAAGCTTGACCAAGTTCCATATCAAACTGCTTATAAAAATGGAGAAAAAAAGAAACCTTCAACCAAACAGATATTCATTTCAATATGTAAATCTTGATAATCCTAGGATACAATGTTATATCCAGCATATCAAAATGTACACTAAATACCATGTACTAACAGAAATAATTTGGACTTGGTTAATCAGTTTTAACTAGGACAGCCAGAAAGACAGAGACAATGAGAGGCAATGGGAATGTTGTAAATTTAAAGACAACTTTATACAATGAAATATAACTCCTTGATTATAATAGCAAACAGTCATATAAACATAACTGATAAATGAATGCACATTAGACAGACTGACAGACATTTACTCTTAGCACTTACCTCATATGATGGTAGTTTCCCAAACTGATCACTCTCTGACTGTCCTTTCTCTTGCCCCAGCTCACTATAATCCTCCCCTATACATGCTCCATCTTTCATCTCCTCAGTCTGAACAGCCCCAAATGTAACACTCTGTATCCCCATCACTGTCCCTGGGGATGTGATGTCAACACCACAGGCAATGTCAGGGATTGTTGATTTTCTGTCTTCCAAGATACAACTATCTGTACTGCTTATAAGCTTCATTGTTCATACCTGTAGATCAACACTAAAGTTGCAGATATTTCTAGAGCATCACATAGAATAGCCTACTGTTAAAGTACCAGTCAACTTAGCAGGTATTAATAAGCTTCTTACAACTAACTGCTAACAATGCAACTTTCTTCTCAACAATATCTTCCTTGCATATTAGCACAAGTTAAAAGACTGTAACTGCATACAGGTTCATTAAAAAACATTCTAATACCTGAAAAAAATCCTATCATAAAATATACTGACAGCTTTTTAAAATAGTATTTTCAAAATACAAGCAATAG
The DNA here is from genome assembly GCA_037379345.1 of Perna viridis. NCBI lineage: Eukaryota > Metazoa > Mollusca > Bivalvia > Mytilida > Mytilidae > Perna > Perna viridis. The sequence continues at coordinate 7,002,104 of CM074520.1, forward strand.
TAAATTTACTGCTCATCACTCTTAAAGAATCACACTAAGTCTCTCTTTAGAACAATTTACTAGAAGTGTTATACAATAATCATATCAAGTTTTGGATGTCAGAAAGAAGAAACAAGTAAAATGATTTATCATAGAAAATAATGAGATGCCAACCTTAAAATTGATCTTGCCAAATTTAGTCATAGCAATTTGTAGCTATGGTTGTTTCTATCAATATTTGATGGTACAGATGATTCAGACAAAGGGGAATAACTCTGATCCATAACCAATACGAATCAGCAAGGTGATTGATGTTACTTGAAATAGACAATTACATTGAAGTAATGGAGAAATACATAACCTTCATCATTTATACTGCAGTTTAAATAGTTACATTGTCATGTAAACATGGTAAACTTTTAATTGTTTCTTACATCTGTAAGTACTAAGGAAGCTCTTGAGACCAGAATTAATTCATGCTCTGACGTATAAACCCAATCCTTTAGTTTGTTAATCAATGTATGGTTCACATAATTTCATGATTTTAAAATCATGATAAATGACTTTCTTAAGTTGAAGTGTCATTTTACACATTTTTATACTTCAGAACTTTCAAGCCTCTCATTTCATTGCTAATCATTTGGTTTTTCTTTAGGGTATGTAGTACTGAGTCAACTTGTCAAGGATTGAGAATCATGATATCACAGAAAAAGCCATAAGTAAAATGCCATTAAAACCCAGAAAATATTTATCATTCAGCCTGAAAAGTAAAAAAAAGTAACTTTAAAGAATGAAAGATGAGAATTCAAATCATAACCCAGCAAATGGAATGGCATATAGAAATATACTCCTGTGTTTTGTATCAGCTATTAAACTTTAATAAATGTATTTTTGTAGACAATAGGTAATGCATGTAATATAAGTATAATTTTAAAAATTAGTTATGACATTTGTTGTGTCTTTCAAAAAAGAGCAATAGATAAATATCATAAATCTTCAGACATAAAAGAACATAAGTACAGTATTGTTTGATAGACACTACTTTATGGTCAGTAGATTTATTGTGAGGAATAATCTAGCATGTTTATCTACCTTGGCTTCTAAACAGAGCTATCTTTTGTACTGGATAATCTTATTTACATATTTTAAAATAACAAAAATCTATCAGGGTAATGCAATGCATGATCTAAAGTCACATATCAGGCCTTGAATAAGAAAAACATTTTAAATGATCTTCCAAACTACAAGCTCAACCACTTTTCTTAATCAAAATTTCAACTTATCTTGACCAGCATAAGGAGATTACCAGCATTTTATTTCAGTAAAGCAAAAAGTCTTCTCTATCGGTGCAGTCCACACACTGGACCATGCTCCCACTTCTTTAAAGGAGTTCGATTGTTTATTTTCAGCTATTTACTTAAGTGGGTGTCTTTTCTAGTGTGTTTGTTTTACTTCTTATTACCATCTATCATTTCTTGTTTTTGTCTTTATCTTTTGACATTTCAGGTTTGCAAGTTTTTTTTTTTCATTTCACATTCCGAAGTCTCAGTATATTACACTCAACACTTTCTTTGTTATCCATTATTCTGCTTATAATAATTGAAAACTCAAACCCAGTTATATAAATGACAAACCCTTTTAGTCATCTACACGTTTATATTGATTTTTAATCAATAAACTAATATAAGTTCTATTCTAAACAATATTTTCAGCTGTCAGTAAGGCAAGTCTCAGATCAAAGTATCTTTTAATAACTACTTGTTGGCCATCATTGAATGTCATAACCAACAATTAACTCAAGACTCAACCTAAAATTGAGTTTGAAATTCTAAAAATAAAATACTCCTTACCTGTCTTATATAGCTCATCTGGATATTTGTTGTGATGTAATCTTGTGCAGGATGCTTCAGACAACGGTATTGATCCTCTCTCTGTGGATAGTCAGCCGACTTGTCACTCTATTATAATGTAATGAATGACAAACTGATAAATTTGACTTACCTTCTAAAGCATTGAATTGATTTTCATTAAACTGAGATACCTTGTTTGTTTCTTTGGGTTAATGGTTTATAATGGTAATTAACTAGAGTGTTGAACATTTCTTTTCATGTCTTAAAATGTCTTAATATTGTAATTGATTTTTGCAGATCTTGGATGATTTTCTCTGTTTCATGTCTTGAAGGCTTTTATTCCAATATAAAAATACTTGATGACACCTTGAACAGATTTGGACTAATTACTGTAACGAATACTATTGGTAGGACATGTTATCTGACTAAAAGAATGATTTCCATATGATTGCTAGGACATGCTATCTGACTAAAAGAATGACTTCCATAAGTTTTTCAAATCAAAGAACTGTTAAATATATCAATTTTTGAGGTGTACTAATTTTCAATGTTTTTTTTTGTGGTGGACATTTAAGGAGGTAGACCTAGGGTAAGGGACATAACTCTTTAAATCAGTGATATGTTTGTATCATATTCAGTTTCACATAAGCCTTTCAAGCTTTCACTTGATACAGAATGAAATCAATCTAAGTTACTTTTAAGCTTACATGAGATTGATATAAAGAGCCTGAATACAAACGTTACAATGATTCTAAAGAGTTGTGTCCCTTGCCCTAGGTCTACCTTCTTAAGAGCACAAAATAGATCTATAGATCCAACAAAATTGATTTTTAACACTTATTAACACTCATCATTTTTGAAGCCCCAGAAGTTGATAGCAACAAATATGTTTACTTAACAGAATCAGTGAAAATTAACAAGCACAAAAGTTAATACATTTACAATATTTACTTGTTTTTCAGACCTACTAAAACATAAGTTGAAAAGAAAATAGCATCTTATCATTTTCTATCACACAATCCTTCAAGTTTACTTTCATGGTTATTTACATTTGTGACAGAACAGCCTACCTGCTTTGTAATAGAAAGGCAGTAAATTTACTTGGCTAAAGGAATAATTCTGTCACTGGCTTGTCACTAAGTGGTCTAGGGCTAAAGGATTAATTCTGTCGCTGGGTTGTCACCAAGTGGTCTAGGGTTCGATTCTTTAATTCTGTCGCTGGGTTGTCACTAAGTGGTCTATGATTCAATCCTTGGTGGTAACATTAGCGAGCCAAATCACGCCCTTCCTTATCACATTCTTGAAAAAAGAAACAGCCGGTTTCAGAAAATTTCTAACAATTTTTTTCATAAAAGACAGTATAAATATTTGCATTAATGTTATCATATGGAAAAAGCAAGATAAGTAAAAAAAAGTACATTTAACTCCCCTTTCAAATTTTCTACATACATTTGTATCTTAAAATGGGTTTGTAATGGCCTTTCATTAGTATCGGGGGTCGCAATGAGCTTCGCCAATTTCGCAATTTGCGATTTTTTATTTTATCTGGAGACAAAAATAGCCAGTTGGCGATTTTCTTGGCGCCTGGGTTTTGTATATTAATATTGACAGGAAGTCTATGGATATTCTCTCTAATTAAACAATTGTGTTGACACCTGCCGTGACCTGGTCAGAGTTAATTGACCACGACCAATTTACGACTGAAGGCAATTAAAGGTAGTCAGACCAGGAGACCGTGACTTACAATACCCTCATGGGAGGCGTCAATCAAATGTAAATATATTATTGAGCCAATCAAAACTCTTATCATCTGGTCAAAGGTAAACACAGTAAAGGCCATGTGCACGTGGCTACATACAAGCTTCACAGCCCTGTTTAACCATATAATACATCCAGAAACAGACTTACCTAAAAACAGAATAAATTAAATCAAATTCAAGATGATTATCCCATCAGGAAGTGACTAAACACTTCGAAATTAAAGAATTGATAAAAGAAAATGGATTACATTTGTTTACACTTTTGCCATGTGACTTTTTTGGCGGGAAAATCGGTAAACAAATAGAATGGGGATTCCCAAAATCTAATTAAAGAAATGCTATACAGATATCAAGATAATTAAACAGGGACACAATTAATGGTCCATGGTTCAAAATGTAGTTTGCTAGAAATTTTATCATTTGAAAAAAAGAATCAAGTTTGTTAAAAATGTAAAAAAATCAAAAAATCATATGATACTGTAAGATAAATTAGACCATTAAGGACAAAAGTGACAAAAAATATTTTAAAATCAGGGACTGTATGAGAAGTATATATAAAGTCCTTGATAGAAGTAAAATACCTGTCTCTGGAGTAGTACTTTAATATTTTTTGCCTATGAAAGTGCCAGACTAGAGCTAAAAACCTGCTTTGTACATGCAGCAAGAGTGAATCTTGGGTACATGTATGTCATGAATGGAGAGGTTTTTTTGATAATTCATCAGTGGACTTAATACTGTCATATTTTTTTTTTAAAGTATAATTTTTTTTTGGCACCCTTGGCTCTAATTTCTGAAAATTGGCGACAAAAAATGGCAGCTGGCGATTTTTCTGGCGACAAGAATTTTGGAAGCCAGAACAGCCCCTGAGTATGTTTATTTCCTTTGGTTTATCAAGTTTCAAATGTTGTCCAATAATGATTGTTCATTTCTTTATTCCTTCAACACACCTAGGCCAAAAAAAAATAATGTGTTTCCGATCATTATTTTTATTTTTTTTTATAAAAAATATTGAAATGAAATAAGTGTGATACCAAACTCAGAATACAATAAAAACCAAATTGGCAAAGGTTAAACATGTAATAGATTTAGTCCATGACCAAGAGCTAACTCACATGTGTGTTAAAATAAATTTTAAATATAAACAACCAGTATATCTAAATCTGTATTTCCATGAAGGATTAAATAAATATCTTTGGCTTTATTTTCTTCTTTATTTCTTTAAGACAGTCAGCAGGCTTATTTTTTTTTCAAAATCTAAAATAAAAGCATTTGGGTATGGGGGTCTTATGTAGGGTCGGTAGGGTGACAGGAAACGGAACAAATGTTTTGTTAGGCCTTATGAAAAAAAGAAGAAATTTAAGTCAAAGATATAGAGGGAAGCTACACAATGGGGTAAGGATTAAAGATCCCCGTAAGTTGGTAAAACTTATTTCAATTAATACAAGAAATGCTGATTTTTACAAAACTTACCAGAAATATGTGTGCCTCTTAATTATTTCTTGGTTCTGCTTGGTGTTTAAATAGGATGCTGTTTTCTGAGGTTTATATTTTACAATAAAAAAATCTGCATATACAGTGCTAGTGTTATCTTTCAATTAAGGAAGATCATGTATATACGTTTATATTCCTTTCATCTAATATAAGGAACTACAACTGACAAACTATAAATATCAAAAATTAAACTAGATTAGATCAAAGAATATAAAAAAAAACAAGATAAATTTATTGCTAGAAAAAAGAATGTTGCATGCAATTTGTGGTTAAACTCAAATACCAGTCCTAAGCTTTGGAGAAAGGTAGATAATAATTTCTACTTTCACTTTGGACAAATGTTCAATGTTATTAGTTTCCGCTATATAGATGACGTATTATCTTTAAACAATCCTAACTTCGGGGATTTGATTCAACGCATCTACCCAAAAGAACTTGAGATAAATGATATTACAGACACTGTGAAGTCAGCCTCATATATTGACCTACACTTAGAAATCGATGGTAAAGGAAAACTATTGACCAAACTTGACGACAAACGTGATGACATTTCATTCAGAATTGTCAACTTTCCTTTCATCTGTGGCAACATCCCTTCAGCACTTGCGTATGGAGTGTTCATATCACAACTCATACGTTATGCCAGAGCTTGCCGAAACTACGCAGACTTTTTGTATCGAACTAGAACAAATAGGCTTCTGGAACAGGGTTATGTTGCTACAAGATTGAAGTCATCACTACAGACGTTTTATGGTCGTCACCATGAACTCGTGGATCGTTACGGTGTATCCATCTGCACCATGAAAAGTGATTTATTCAACGGGTCATAGTTTTCCTTTCCTCGTTTGTCTACCCTGGACTTGACTTTTTATGAGCAACACGGCGGGTGTTTCTAGAAAAGCAGAGGACGCTTACCCTACCGGTGCACCTGGTCCATGCTCCCAGTTTTTAGTGGAGTCCGAGTTGCTCATTTGCTTTTTTTACTTTGTATGATTTTAGTTACTATATGTTTTTTGTTGTGCATGTCTGTTTATCATGTCAGGTCTTTGTCCCTGGACTACATTCTTTTGATTACCGCTATAACCTTGGTTCCCTTGATTACTCTTTCTACTTTCGCTTTGGACAAAAGTTCAATGTTAACCATTGTTACGCTTCAAAATGTTATTGGTTATGTAAGTGACAAGTTAATCATGTAGTGAGTATGTGTTTATATAGTGTTTATATTATGATATACCTAGTCATTGTGAAAATATCATAAATTATACTGAACGGACTAATATCTTCTTTACTTTCACTTTCAAGCCAATGATTTCCCGCCAAAATGTCAACCCAGTAAATTCCGGAACCTGTGAGATGGTATGAAAGAATTATTTGGAGAAAGTATATGTAATTGAAAGTAATGTTTGCGCAATGAAATCTCATAAAGAACAATATCTAACGTAATTGACTGGGCATTTTTATATAAAAAGGGGAATCCAGGCTATCAGCAAAATTGTCATTTATTGCTTTTGAGACATGGATCAAAATTTTTGCTATCTGTCAAAAAATCCTCCTAGAGTAGAATTAATAGTTAGTATTACATTGTTTTGAAGGCCTACGTGTTAACTTCATTTTAATAGTGAAAAAGTTATTGAGAATATTTTTAAACTGCATTATTTTCATAATCAGTAGAGAATGTTTATTTAACGAACTTGCAACAATGTATAATGCATGATAACTAATACAGAGAGAAATAATACGCAAAAAAGAACGTACCGGTTTTTCCCTCCGCCATATGGGATGTTACTATCATCAGTTTAATACCAGTGACTCTAGTGATCTGACTATTTTCATAAAAAATGTTCAATTTTTAATGTTTTAATTTGCTTTGTTTTGTTTTGTTGTTTTGATTAAAATTCAATTAGGACACCTGATTTTCTATTCTATAAGTAGACCTAATGCATTTGTAAATTCTATAAGTTTGCATGTTTATGTATGTGTATGTAAAGCATTTCTCAATAGTCTTGACAGAGTAGTGGCTCTTGTATTTTATGTATTGAATTAATACAAGAAGTGAAGGTGAAATTATAGCAAAATATACTGAATTTTATTTATTTTCCCTTATACTGTTCATGTTGTTTCTGTGATATATTAATAACTCTTTTTTCCTTGCCTCCATTCAATTATTGGTTTTCGATATCAGATTAAATGTTGTTACATTAACAGAATGGAACTAACTGCTGTCCTGGTATACTTTGATGTTTGCCATTCATTGTACATTACACGGGAAGAGGTGACCGATTCCAAGAGACATTATAATTATAACAAAAATGAATATTGAGCCAACTGCAAGTTCGAGGCAGTGGTTCTGTTTCAAACTTATTTAGAAATAATTCCATATTATTGTATATACAAAATTATGCATGTCTCCTATCACTGCAATCTATAAGTTGTACTTACATGTAACAAGAGGACTAATTATTTCAAACATGACAAAAGAAATTTCCAGAACTCCCAGACGCGTAAAAAATGTGCCTCAATTAAGAATTATTATCAAATGGCAGGGCTCACATCCGGTTCTCCGGTTCTTTGATTGGAAAAGTTTAGCTCTTTCTGTTAGGTTATCTTGAAGCGTAATGCAGGGCTCTTGTACCCACATATGTCACATAGGCACGTAGTTTGACTCAGTAGCCCTGATTAGGTCGGGTCATTTATAGATATATTGTGTGATATAACGGGGTAAACCCTTGACACCAGAGCATCATAAGAGAACCTCTAAGGTGTATGTGATATTGGGACATGTATGTCCCACAAATGATCATTGTTGGATACAGAACAGCCGCTTTAGGGATGAACCCTTAAAAGCTACAACTACTAATGTAAATTTTAATAGTTATTTGCAACGTTACAACCTGTTTTATACACCTTAAAGCCGATTTAAGATACAACATATTGCTTTAATACCTTAAACAGATCTGACCAATAAACTCAGTTAGAACATAATAATAATTGATCTTTAATGAAATATGCACAACTTGATTTAAAAAGACTTACTTTAAAGTAAAGACGTAGGTTTATATAAAATGAGGAGTAGAAAGGCAAAATCTGAATCAACCAACGGACATGTGGCCAATGGCGATGTAAAGAAGCCAAAGAAAAAATCATTAAAAAAAAACAACAATCAAGATTTATTAGTGTATGTTTTGTTCGGATTCTTGGGAACAATTTTTGCATCAGGAATATTTATATTTCTTTCTGTTGACCTCATTCCTGAGTATGCAAGGTATCCATATGAAAGAACAAAAACGGAAACAAACACTTCACCTAACGAAAATGTTCAGACACAACAGCCCAAACCGGAAGTGCCTGCCAAACCAGCGACTCGAGGAACTGTAGAAAAGCAGAAAGATTCAGGAGGACCTGAGACAAAGAAAAGAGCCGCTCCACAAGACGAAGATCAAATTAAACCCCTGAGTGGATGGCGGGACGCTAGCATAGATATTCTTGATAAATTTGACTCAACAATTTGTAACATAGAGAGAAGAAATATTAAAACCATTACAACAGAAGAGTTTGAACGTGACTACAGATACAAAAAGCCTCTTTTAGTGACTTTTGACAACGGAGCTGATGGATGGACTGATTCGGAGAAGTGGACGATAAAAAGTCTTAAGGAAGAATACGGTAATGCCATTCTCGGTTCGGGGAATTCAAGAGAAATAGTCCGTAAAGGAGGCAACGGCGAGGTGGCGTCGTCTTTCACGGATTTTGTTGATAAACTGATATCTCGAAGTGATAACACCGGGGAACCGCTGTAAGTATCTTGATAGCAATGATATCTTAAGTTTACACGCGCTATGAGTTTAGCTATATGCACTACATTGCAAATGTTTGCTAGTTCTCAAAATAACTTTTTTTATTGTCACAATTTACACCTTTCGATATTAATCCAGTATGTACTTCGCATTAGACGAAATTTGTATTCTTGATGCATCAATCATTTTTTTCTTTCCAATGTCTGTATTTTCTCTACATTTTTTTCACATATACTTTTGTATATTTTAGATATGTATTTGATCGGAATTTTTACAACTCATCCGACTTACCGAAGTCTCTGAAACCTCCAGGAATATTCAAAATAACGGTAAGATTCAAACGAGTGCCTATCCATTTTTTAAATCTTGGGATATGGTGTATGCAAATTTATATATAAGAAAAGTGAGAAACATCCTGACTCGCTTGGCTTAAATACTACTGCAACATTTATATATCTATTTCCACTATGTTCTGTATTGCATAGAAATCTGGCAGAAACCGCGGTTATTGAAAAAAAACGGATATAGTGAAACGTAACAAATGCACCAGCGTATAACCTAAATGCAAAATAGTACATACTTTCAGAGATCACCAACTTCAACAAGTGTAAACACACCTTTATGCAAGCTCTGAATAGTGCACTTCAAAACTCGAAAACCAAGTGATTACGATCAAACGTGAAGAACAATACTAGTACATAGAAACCATAAGAATAGAGACATATACGATAAAATAATATGTATACATGTAGGTGCTAATCCCACAAAGTAAGTGATTATTAAGTTCCATGGTAGTTCCAATCAAATTCACCGGATTTCATGTCATCGCCAAAGGTAATACATTTTCAATTGGCATGCGGCAAAAATCTTAAGTTTCTCCAAATTCGTGGCTTGTAACTATGTCCTTCGACATATTTGTGTTTCTTCGAATAATATATATTTTGGGATTACGACATTTCTTTAGTTTATGCATGGGATAAAGCTTTAAAAAACGACAAAAGATCAAACATTACGACTAGCATATCTGTTTAACCCTAACTATGTCAGTGCAAATGCATGCGTGAAATGTGCTTTTTTTAGATAATCGTGTTTCTTACTACGCAACATCTGTGTTATTACGGACGGTTTAGGGTCTTAAGTAATACTAAAAACGGAATAGTTTCATATCTTTATGTCTACACGATTTGATGTTCATAGTATTAAGTATGTGTCCGAGAGTGGTTTTTGCAAATATATATATATATATATATATAGGTCTGAAAAATTCCCAACGATGTTAGAAGTATCAAATTTGCGATGGTGAAAATTTTGGTCGTTCCCTCAGCGGGACTCGAACTCGTACCGCAGTGATATCTATGGCAATACCGCCTGCACAAAGTCCAGCGCCCTAGACCACTCGGCCAGCGAGGCTTTTTGATAATGTTGCTTCCGCTAGTCGGTCATTCCTCCTCATGGGATATTAATCTAGTGCTGTAACTTAGTACACGGTGTATAGTAGTATGGGACTTCATCTAGGCGTATTATGTAGAATAGAGGGTACATTTAATATTGCATGTCACAACAAATCAATATTACACAAACGTCTCAGAATGTGACGACTCTATTCACTACGCTGCTCCATCGGATCAAATTGATACAGGGAAGATATGTAGACGTATAGAAAGATCTGAAAAATTCCCAACGATGTTAGACCTGTCAAATTTGCGATGTAAATTTTTGGTCGTTCCCTCTGCGGGACTCGAACTCGTACCACTGTGACATCTATGGCAACACTGCCTGCACAAAGTCCAGCGCCCTAGACCACTCGGCCAGCTAGGCTATATAATATCCTACGAGGAGGAATGACCCGGCCAGCGAAAGCTATATTTTATAGCCTAGCTGGCCGCGTGGTCTAGGGCGCTGGACTTTGTGCAGGCGGTGTTGCCATAGATGTCACAGCAGTACGAGTTCGAGTCCCGCAGAGGGAACGACCAAAAATTTGCATCGCATCTTGGATTTATCAACTTTAATCTTGGAATTATTAACATTAAACTTGGAAATTCCAACTTCAACCTTCGAATTATTAACTTTATAGTAATCTTGGAATTATCAACTTTAATCTTGGAATTATCAACATCAATTTTGGAATTATCAACTTTAATCTTGGAATTATCGACATTAATCTTGAAATTATCAAATTAAACTTGGAGATTCCAACTTTAACCTTGGAATTATCAACTTTATATTTATCTTGGAGTATCGGACCAATGAGCGTCGGACTTATGACATTATCTCGGTTTTCCGTCACTAAATAACTGAATATAGTGACGATTCAACCATACCTTTGTATTCAAGGGTGGATCCAGGGTTTTAAGAGGATGTGCAATAGACCGGGGGTGTCCTTGACATAACAATAGTAAGAAAATAATAAATCGCCCGTGAAAATATTGATAGCTTAAAACATATTAAAATCTGCATGCCATTGGGTACATCTGTTTTAAAAAAGGAAATGAAGTATGATTGCCGGTGAAACGTTTTTCCGCACTAGTTTTCGTCGTGAAGATATTGATGTGATATATAATTGTATCATGACGAGTTTGAATTTTGTTCCGGTTTGGTGATGTTATGGATAACATCGATAGTCCGACACCCATAAGTCCGACGCTCATTTGTCCGACACTCATAAGTCCGACACCAATTGGTCCGGCGCTCATTGTAAATTCTAAGATTAAAGTTGATAATTTCATGATTAAAGCTGATAATTCCAAGATTAAAGTTGATAATTCCAAGATTAATGTCGACAATTTGAAAAAAGGATGACCCTAATACGCTTCCGTACTAATGAGATATGACCAGCATCTCACTAGTTAGTGCATTACTATGTAAATACATAGTATGCATGGTGAGGATCAACATATAATGCATTTACATATATAATCAAGTCTAAATTACACCTAAACCCTATAATTGATGCGAGATTGCAAATTTGCGATCCAAATTTGGTCGATCCCTCAGTTGGATTCGAACCCTTTCTCTTCTCTGAAATTTATAGCACTAAGTCCAATGCTCTAGACCACATGACCAATTAGGCTAAATATATTTTTATATACCGTAGTTGGCCGAGTGGAGGCGGTGTTGCCATAGGTGTCAGAGAAGATGAGGGGTTCGAATCCCGCTGAGGGAGCGACCAAATTTGCAACCTCGCATCGATTCTTGAGTTTGGGTGCAGCTTAGGTTTGATTATATATTATATAGTATGCATAAACAGTGGTGGTTAGGGGGGTGAAATTCTCATTTTTTCAAAATCTTGTTAATTTCGTGCAAATTTTGGGCAAAAATTAGCAAAACCCCCTTTTTTCTAGAACACCCTTTTTGAAAATCTCGTTTGTAATAGGGGTTGTTAATACCAAGATATCAGGTACACTATGTTTATACTTTATTAGATGTTTAAAGGTTCAACCCTGCAATTACATAATAATATATTTTAATGTCATATAAGACAAGACACAAAGACAAATAGACATGTCACACACAGAAAACTTAAAGAGCCCCTGCATTACAATGATTAAACACACAGCTTAGCTATTCTACTCAAAATAATGTATCATACCAAATATAACGATTAACACTAATATGCGCTCTCAATATACCAAATATCAAATATGGAAACTAGAAAGCTAAATAGCTTAACTCTCAATACAAAAATACACAACAGTACAAGACAAACACAAAACACTCAATTACCTGTCCATGGGACCAGGTTTCCCATCTATACATCAAACTACATACTACTAGTATAATATTAATGTACCATATCATGAAAAATATAAAGTATAAGCATACGTGTACTTTCCATGTATAATACTAGATTTATTTCAAAACTGGCTAAACTGTCAAAACTAAAGAAAATAGTAACAAAATGTAAAAATAAACTAAAATGCAGAGTAGACTCGGTATGCTAAATGAACAAACTAAATATCAAAAGTACTAGCTCAAAATATGAGTATGATTGCTATAAAAATAATTACTGATCTATTATTTCTTCAAAATACTCAAAAATATTAATCTCACATACTAAAACTCGATAGTAAAGAAATGAAAGTAAAGATAAAAGTAAATAATAGTTACCTCAAAATCAATCTCAGAAATCACAAATCCAATATTCACATACTTGTACAATATACCAATATGTCTGACTACTTCAAGGACAAAACTCAACTCAAACATGAAAAGGAAAATTGAGCGGGAAAACTCTAGGACAGTAACAAAGGAAAAATGCTCAGACCTCTAAACCAATCAGAACTTCAAAACCAATCACACCTCCACTAACTCATCTACAATTAAACTGCCACACCTGAATGCTCCCAAAATCGAAACACCAAGTTTTTGACCGAAAGGTGTTAGTTGTAGGAAGTGGTTGAGTAATCGCGAATGGTACGGTGAGCAAGATAACAATTAAACATTACATCATGATTTTTAAGCCTTATATTTTTTATTTGTTATTCTCAACTGTGTTTATAATTTTGGTAACTATGGGTAGTATCAATATTATGACCTGGAATGTAAGAGGCATAATGTCCTCAACTGTATGTCAGTCTAATCTACTTGTAATGTCAAATTGTGATATTTTTATTATAACTGAACACAATTTGAAACCAAACTCATTGCAATATTTTTCTTCTATAGATAATAGGTACAATTGTATTAGTAAAGCTGATGAATTACCAAACTGTTCTAGAGCTTTTCATGAAAAAGGTGGTGTTGCCCTTTTATACAAATCTACACTTGAATTTTCGATAAGTGAAATAAATGATATTCAATCAAATGGTATTCTAGGCATTGAGTTAAAACAGTCAAATACTGTACCTTTTTATATACTTGAAACTTATTTACCCTCAGATGACGACATAGAGGCTTATAAATATGATATGAATCTTTTAGAATCATTGTTCTCATATTACGATAATTATGGTTACGTCATTATTGTAGGTGATTTAAATGCTACCTGTAGTATACATAACAATGTAAACAGGCCTAAATCAGTTTTACTTAGTAATTGCGTATCGCAGTATAACATTAAGTATGCAGGTTTCAGTTTTCAATTCAAAGGGCCTAATTATACTTTTATAACAAAACAAACCATGTTAAATTATATTTTATTAGACAAAAGTGTATTGAGACAACTGATCTCTTATGAACTCCTTGATGAGGGGTCGATTAGCAGCACATCAGATCATCTACCCGTATCTGCTGTTTTTCGTTTAAACTGTAATCCGCACTATGTTAAAATACGATGCTACGTCTTCCTTCATGGCACAAGACCGAAGACTCCCTACTTTTGCAATACAATAAACATTTAAGCGATAGCTTAGAACCATTAATTGACAGTAACGAGACTAACGATGAATCTGTTAATGAAATCTATAATCGCTTTGTTACAATTGTACATTTATCTAGTGACAATATTATACCCAAATATGGTCTCAACCCGAAACTGAAGCCCTACTGGACCGCTGAAGTCAAAACTGCTCACAAACATGAAAGGGCAATGCGTCGAAGCTGGTTACATAAAGGCAGACCAAGAGGAATGCTTCACGAATCCTACAGAAACTACAAAAAAGCTAAAAACAATTTCCGAAACGGTCAGCGATATGCATCCGAAAAGTTTTTGCTAAAATCATTAGATGATATTAATGAAGCAGCAGACTGTGATATTCGTAAGTTTTGGAAGTTAATGAAACGTTCAAGGCCTACATCGAAGCAAATTTACCCTGAAATAGTGTTCAATGACAAACTTGATAATACTCCGGAAACAGTAGCTGAAGCTTTCAAAGAATATTTTACAGACTTGTATAGCGAAAGTGAAAATGAGAACTTTGACGCTGAAAACAAACGTAGGGTATAAGAGACTTATGAAAACATTCACAAATCTCTTGTGCGTGGTGACACTCTTCCAGGTGGTTCTATCACAGAGGATGAGGTAGCCAATACAGTTAAAAATCTTAAACGAAGAAAAGCAAGTGGTATTGATCGAATTCAACACGAACATATTTTGTATGGTGGTAAAACTGTTATTAAATTTCTAACCTGTTTTTTTTTCAATACGATTGTTGAAACCGCTGAACTACCTACAGCTTGGAAGCATGGACTGATTGTTCCACTGTATAAAGGCAACAACAAACCGAAATACTTACCGGTTAGCTACAGGCCTATTAGCCTTCTTTCCTGTACTCTTAAAATATTTGAACGTGTCTTATACATGTACTCTCGAATTCAAGATGTAGTTTCAGAAAACATTACCTTTCCCAACCCTCAACAACAGGGTTTTCAAACAGGGCTCATTTGTCTCACTGCATCAGTTAATTTGCAAGAAACTGTGTATTTTAACTTAGAATTATCAGGTTAAGTGTATGTAGCCTTTATGGATAGTCGAAAAGCCTTCGACACAGAAATGCGAAAGGGGTTATTAGCCAAATTAGATAGATTAGGTATTAAAGGTAAATTATGGCAATTGATAGATAACCTTCATAATAATACATATAGTGCAATTATTGTTAATCAATGTCAATCTGACTTTTTTCTTGTCAATGAAGGTGTTCGACAAGGTGATGTCCTTTCAGGTTTACTATATGTTTACTATGTGTTTATTAATGATTTGCTAACTGATCTTCAGAATGTAAACTCAAATACTGGGGTTAAAAATGTTGTAAGTTGTGCCCCATCATTAGCTGATGATATTGCTTGTATTAGTACAACCCCTGTTATGTTACAACGTATGCTTGATGTCTGTTATAAGTTCTCACGAATGTGGCGATTTACATTTGACGTACAGAAGTCATACATTGTGATATTTACGCTTAATCCGAGGTCGGCTACATCCAACTTTAACTGGACAATAGGACAGGAGTGTATTCCTATTTCTGACAACGTAACCCATCTTGGTATAATCTTAAATGCTTACTTGAAGAATCACGAAAGAACTATTAAAGCCTGTCAAAAAGGAAAGAACTTTTTTTTTGCATTAAATGGAATTTCTTCAGATACAACGAACCCGAGTGTTCTTGTTAAATTATATTTCGCTGTCATCCTTCCATCTACATTGTATGGTTAATGTGAACCTTGGTCCCACCTCAAAGCACAAGACTTGCTTACTCTTAACCGATTTCAACACCCGATAGTCAAAAACATTCTGAAACTCAAAATTAATACTCGTGCGAAAGTATTCTAGGCTTCCATCCTATCACAAGTGAGATTGATAAACGCAAATTATTCTTTCTTCAAAAGCTGTGCACTTTGGACAACAAACATTTCTCTAAAGCAATCTTCTTGAATCAATTATTTTCATATTTGATGGACCCCAGTCGTAACAATCTTGGTTATGTTCCTGATGTATTAATCTTACGTCATAAATACAATTTACATGAATATTTACGTTGATTTATTCAAGATGGACACTTCCCCTCAAAACAAGAATGGAAAAGAATCATTAAACAGAACGTGTCTAATGTACAAGCCAGCGAATGGTCTACTCGCATAAATAACGATAGTGACTTCGTTAAATTTCGCGAAATACATAATACTGTCACTGCAAAATATTGGAGAAACTCAAAAACAGTAAATGAAATAAAAAGGTCATACTTTATAACAAAACAATTGACGGACGTTCCCAGTAGTTCACTTATGATATGTTTAATATGTAATAGACAATACGTAGACTTTTTTTGCCATATTTCTTGTACATGTTCTGCAACCAACGTCTTGAGACAAATCTGGTGGGACTTGATAATCGAAAACTTCGACCTAGAACTGTTTACAGAACTCGACTCGTATTCCCAGGATGATCTTTTTATTATTCTACTCGGGAAAATACCGAACACTATACAAAGCAGCGATGATGACGCAATCAACTTCACTAAATTGTGCCACGCTCATGTTGTACAATGCGCCGCAGAATATAACCGCCAATTCAAACTTGTTCGTGATAACGTTAACGTGGATTGTACTAATACAAATATCCCCGATTGAAATGCATGTTTCATGAAATAATTGTAAATATTTGATATCTTTTTCCATTTTTTACTTGTAATAATGTTTTGTTATTTGCTATGTATATAAACTGTTCATATATCTCATGTATTTGAGGAAATAAAGGTATGAATGAATTACCTGAGGATCAAGGTAAAATATCAATACGCAAACACAGTAAAAGGTATTCACCTACTCTAAAATAATGAAATATTATTCTTAGATTTATTTTATTGTCTAAATGAAATGTATATAAATACAAATGTAATGTTCTCATAGCAAAGTGAAATATAAAGTTAAAAATGCAGGAAATGCACCCTGGCACACATGGTCCGTCCTGGATTACCACGATAGAAAAATTCTTTATGCGTTATTATTATAATAATAATGCACAATGTAAATAGTGATGATTTGTTTTACAATAATTTCTGTAGTTTTGAACTAAATAAATCAATAACAAATTCCCCAAAAGCACTATGGTCAAATAAATTTTTAGACAAAATCATTAAGCAGAAATGAATAGAGATCACCACTACCAGTTCTCCTCCATTATTGTTTCGATTTCAGGATGGGATCGATGATAGCATCTTTTTCTTGGGAGGATCAAAAAGTGGAGTTTCTTTCCATAAACATGCCGACACTTGGAATGGAGTTATATTTGGTAGAAAAAGATGGTTCCTTTATCCAATGCATCACACTCCTCCAGGTGGTATGTAAACTTCTTCTGTTCTAACATGTTTCTTACTGAAATATTGATTAAAAATACCCTTGCTAGTACCTATATACAACAAGATGTTTTAAAATCAGGTTTGGGTTTTACTTTTATGACTAATATTCTGACTTCATCCATTAGTATTTACCCATATCCAAAGTGTGAGCAACAGAGCCCAGTCTCACTAATCAACAATATTTCAAGGGTATAGTTAAAGAAGAAAAAATATTAATGCATAATGCTAGGAGTGTGTCAAGAAAGCCAACAATAATTCACGGGTGGTCGAGGGGAGAAAAAATGATTACACTGGAGTTGTTTCAAGCAAATTACCACAATTCCCATGCTCCTTTGATTTTAAGTTGTTTTATCAGCGTTTTTCTATAATTATCCTGTAGAAGCGTTTGTGTTTTTATACTCCCCGCTTTGAATGGGAGAGGTATATAGTAATCACGATGCCCAAATGCAAGCAATGTCAATTTCTTGTTAGTCATTTTTTCGATATTTTTGGGGGGATTTTGATCATATGTTTTCTTACATTTTTAGCCTGTTGAACTTATCCATTTTTTTTTCTTATTTAAATATCGATATCAGAGTTATTATCAATTTAGATCGAAGATCAGAATTGATATAGCAGTCGCCAGAGCTTTTAGATTTGTAAAGCCTGTTAGCATCTGCAAATATCTTACACTACCGCAGTGAAATAATCCTATTGGCATACCCTATTTAGGTTTAAATATATATGGTTATGTTCATTTTATAGGTATTTCTAATATATCAAATTGAATTCTGTGTTAATAAACAAACCCAATAAATAACTTTTACTGTTAACTACATATGCTGATTAAGTAGGACTGTACACACAAGTGATTGTACAAGTCTGATCCGATCAAGAAACCTATATAGAGAAAGGGGTTCCAAGCTATCATTTTTTTGGCCAAAAGTTGTTTAAAAAAAGCTAGCTTAATCCCCGAAACAACCCCAATGTATCGCTCATTGTATCGTGTGCTTTCAGTACGGTTACCACCTCGTGACATCGGAACCCGGAGATGGATGACAAGTAAAAATGAAACTTTGCTTAAACGATAGCATAGGGATTTCGATAATGCATTTTTCCGGGCATGGTGTCAGTCTGTGGTCTGGTGATATTGCTTTTTGTAATTATCATTCTATATGGCTGTTTTACCCATGTGTTGAGATAATAGGGTTGCGGGTGATGCAGGTGGTACAGGGCCTTAAAAGAGCATGTATAGTATTGTCTGCATCAGACATAATTGTTGAAATTATATTCGAAGACTCTGGCGTTTATGTTAAATATACGTGTGCGTGGAACTATGTGCCTAGAAAACTAAGCACTTTAAATGACACATAGGTGTCCATGTGATAACTTGTAGGACTTAAGTTATAAAGCTTATCAACTGAGGAATGTAGATAGTTGAGGGGAACATGTGTCTAAGGAGTTGATTAATTTCAATGATTGTGGCGGCTTAAGTTTGAATTAATTGACAGACAGTTTCGAACTGGAGGTCGGTAAATTGAATTTCGACTTGAAAATTTAGAAACTTAGAAAGGTCAACTAGTAGGTCGGTGTTCAATTACGCAGTATGTCGGAGAGTTTTGCGTTCATTCATCTAGGTGTTCCATGTAACTGACATCGATTTATCATTATTGAATATTACGCAAACTGGTGCGCTGCTACGATGCGTCATTAAGTTGGTGTTTTTTTTAATTAGATGAAAAAGTTCAATACAACTCACCATGTACAACAATAAGCTTATGTCTAGATACGTTTGAATTCAGTCCCCGTATTTTTCTTTTATCCATATTTTTTGCAATTTGACGAATACTTGAGGCGTAAAATTCAAACGATCGAGATAAATTGATTCAGTTTATGAGTACTTCAATTATTTTCTGTAATTGTCCGACAAGAAAACATGTTGTGGTACTGAGAAAAGATTCAAGATGAGCCTAGGTGCTCCGGTAGGGTAAGCGTCCTCGGCCTTTTTACAAAGTCTTAAATATTCTTACCTGCCACCTTACGACAAAAATGTTTGTAATAAAAATGGTTGAACTTTCAATTTGATTTCGTTATAACTTTTTGTATTTTTGTTTTCTATCGTAGGAGTATTCACAGGTTATACTATGTTAGAATGGTTTGATCTGATCTATCCAAAGCTGATTGCTGAAGCTGACAAACCAATAGAATGCATTCAAGAAGCTGGTGAAATATTATACCTTGTAAGTGTGGCAATGTACGCGAATGATGGATTTAAATGCAAATTTCTTCAAAGAGCGAAAACGTAAATGATTAGTTAGTTTTCTTGTAAGTGTTACGCAAATAATTGGTGTAACGAAAATGATTGGTTAACTTTCTTGTAAGCGCAACGCAAATAATTGGTTAATTGTCCTGCATTAGTGATGCAAATGTAAATGATTGATTGGTTCAACTGTTAATGTACCACGAATGATGGGTTGGTTTCCTTGTGAGTGTAACGCCAATTATTGGTGTAACGAAAATGATTGGTAAGTTTTCTTTTAAGTGTATCGCAAATAATCAGTTCAAGACTATTATCAGAATATAATAGCATTAAAACATATGATTTTTCAACACTGTATACTTCTTTTCCCACATACTCAGTTCAAATCCTGACTTAAAAACATTATACATCGTTGTTCTTCCAAAAACGATGGTACACCTAGATACAAATATATAGTTCTTGGTAGAGATTCCTCATACTTTGTAAGAAATAATTCCAAATCATCTTCCAAATGTACAGAAGAAGATGTTTACAAAATGCTGGAATTTTTAATCGACACCATATTTGTCCAGTGTGGTGGACGCGTTTTTCAACAAACGGTCGACATTCCAATGGGAACAAATTGTGCTCTTCTACTTGCTGATCCGTTTCTTCACTCTTATGAGGCTGACTTTATAGCTGATCTGATCCGAAAGAAAGAATATCGTTTAGCTAGATCCTTTAATCTCAGTTTCCACTATATAGATGACATATTATCTTTAAACAATCCTAATTTTGGGGATATGATACATCGCATCTACCCCAAAGAACTTGAAATAAAAGGATATTACAGACACTATGAAGTCAGCCTCATATCGTGACCTACACTTAGAAATTGATGGTAAAGGAAAACTATTGACCAAACTTTACGACAAACGTGATGACTTTTCATTCAGAATTGTCAACTTTCCTTTCATCTGTGGCAACATCCCTATAGCACCTGCGTATGGAGTGTTCATATCACAACTCATACGTTATGCCAGAGCTTGCCGAGACTACGCAGACTTTCTGTATTGCGCTAGAAATAGGCTTCTGGAGCAGGGTTATGTTGCTACGAGATTGAAGTCATCACTACAAAAGATTAATGGTCATCATGAACTCGTGGATCGTTATGGTGTATCCATCTGCGCCATGAAAACTGATTTGTTCAACGTGTCATAGTTTTCCTCTCCTCTTTCGTCTACCCCGGACTTGACTTTTTATGAGCAACTCGGCGGGTGTTTCTAGAAAAGCAGAGGACGCTTACCCTACCGGTACACCTGGTCCATGCTCCCAGTTTTTAGTGGAGTCCGAGTTGCTCATTCACTTTTGTTACTTTGTATGTATGATTTTAGTTACTTTATGTTCTTTGTTGTGTATGTCTGTTTTCCATGTCTGGTCTTTGTCCCTGGATTACATTCTTTTGATTACCGCTATAACCTTGGTTCCCTTGATTACTCTTAAGCATGTAGATATGCAGAAACTACAAAAATAAAAATCCTCAATACTTCAGACTACCTCAAACCACATCACAGACAACTGACACCTGACATACAAATAGCACAGTAAACATTTTGTTAAAAATACTACAAATTTTCAAATGAAATTGAATAAATTTCATTTTAGCCGAAATTATATTTTAAAAATATGCATTATAGCAAATGTGGGAGGGTTGGTTGAAAAAAAATAAAGAACGCGTAGTTTTTTTTTCTTGTAAGTGTGACAATGCAAATGAATGAATTATTATTTGTTTTTTTTTAATCTAAGTTTGACAATGCAAACTGCTGATTTGTTGGGTGTTTTTTAAGTGTGACAATGCAAAAGGCTGATGTTGTTTGTGTGTGTGACAAAACAGATGACTGATTTTTCTTCGTTTTGTTTTTCTTTTAATTGTGGCAATGCAATGCAAGTGACTATTTTCAAATAAAATTACAAGGATTGTTACGCGGTGACTCAAATCTGTTCGTTACTAAGAATTCCAGATAACTGATCATAGCTAATATCAGAAATTGAAACTTTTCTTAATTGATAAAGTAATAATTGAAATTACTACTCTTTATAACAATGATTACATTTTCTTCGAGTAGTCACGGAAGCTTGCATGCAACTAAGTCGGTTTTAATATTCTGTGTTTACTTTTGCGTGCTTTATATTCATACTGTTTATATTGTGTACTGTTTATCGCTCCCTTGATAGAAATACAATATTTGTTGTTATTAAGTACCATTCTGTGTAAGGATCAGGCAATGAGTGGCACGTCATTTTTCTCAATTTGGTGTTTTTTGCCTCAAATATATTCAAAAACATCTACAAAACAACTGAAAAGCTATTTAAATTTATCCTGAAGCACTGGTGACGTAGGTATTTTTTTGGCTGCTTATATAAGAAATAACTTCGGGAAAATTTTCCCATCATATTTTCATAGTGCATTTCAACTAAATTTGAACGATCAATATCTTAAAAAGGCAAACTTCCAGTAAAATCTCTGTGTATTTTTACTGCATGTGCCACACCTTATACGCATTTTGCCTGATTCTCAGACGGAGAAGTACTTAAAGCTCTAACAGTGATTTAATAAAGTACAAGAGGAATCTATGTAAACTAACTAGTTAGTGTTGGTCTTTTTTACATTTTACAGCCTGAAGGATTTTATCACGGAACTATCAATATTGGTGATACCGTAGCTATTGGAATACAGAAAAAAGAGTGTGAAATCCCGTTACAAAAACTCTTTTACCAAGGTATACACTGACCATTTATAAGGGTCATTTTTATGAACAAAATTGCTTTCAGCTTAAACTTATAACAGGCTAACAATTGAATAAACTCTGTAAAAAAGCTGATAATTGTCAAGTACTTTAAAGGTTTCATGAAACCTTTTACGTAGATTGTTAGAGAAATCAACAATTACTGAAAAAAAAAGAAGATAATTCATCGCCTTTCGTAGAATTAATTGCAAATATAATTTAAAAATACCTTTTCAGCAATCATTTAAATGTGTTTAAATTCAACATTTGAGCTTGCTGTGTTTAGTTCATGCTTCTTATTTACTTACTGCTTTCGTTTATTGTCTTTCTCACTTTTTTCAGAAAGATATTTATTCAGAGAGTTGTCAGAGAGTAAACACGAAGGAGAAAGATTAGAAAGAACACAGAAAATTATAGATTTATATACAGAAATACTCAAATCATTACCAGGTAACCCTGCAAGCTCTTCTTACTGGAGACATATTGTTAAGCTCTATGAAACACAAAGTTGGTGCTCTCTAAAATCACTCGTTTTTATTCATTTCAATAAAAGTTTACATAATGCATTCTTGAAATGCCGAGGTAATACTGAGAGAATGTGTGTTTTTTTTTAATTTGAATTGTCTCTGGGCACTTAAAAGTAATTGTAAAAAAAAAAAAACAATGTCGAACTAACTTTTAAGGTATAGATGCAATTAATTTGGCTAACATACTCCATCAAAAAAAAACGTTACCAACAAAATTCCCCCATATTTCAAAGACAAATCCATACCAATTATTTCATATTCCTATACTTCACCCATCGCATCCAAAATTTTCAATTATAAAAGGCTATTGCAGACCCTCGAGATAGAGGACTTCAAGGCTAAACCACCTGACTGTTCTTGCAAAACCTCGCCATTCAAATGTGGTCCTTCTGGTCACGTCGTTACGGGAGATTTAACCATTATCGAAAACGAATCTCTGCGTAATATCCTTTCTAAAGGTCCCAAGTACCGTGAACCGTGCTCCTTAAACTGGAATTATAACTTTAAAGTTCTTATGGATGCCGTCGAGGACTATGCAAGAAAATGAATAAAACGAGAACAAGAAGACATTTATTCTCTGTCAGAGTGGTTAAAGGCCGTGAGGTCTTTAATTTTGAAACGAATGAAAGTTTTAAGTAGATCAATGAGTGCCAAGGCTACATCAGTTTTCAAAGATCCCGATGTAGCAAAAACATTGTCTACTATACATGACAAATATGTTTTCGTACCAGCAGACAAAGCCCAAAACAACATTGTTTTTGCCTGCAAAGCGTTTTATATCCAATGTTTACTATCAGAGGTAGACGTAGAAAATAATAGCAGTGATAAGACCTACACTGCTACCACTCTCTCCAAAGAAGAGATTGTAGAAAACCATAAATCTGTGCTATCCTCTTTTGGTCTCTCTACCAAGGACGATGATTGTGATTTACCGTCTATGTACTGGATTCCTAAACTTCACAAGAATCCATACAAACAACGTTTCATAGCTGGATCTGCAAAATGTACCACCAAACCTCTTTCAAAACTTTTAACTTCTATACTCACAACTGTCAAAGAGGGTCTACAGTCCTACCACAACACTTGTTATTCCCGTAGTGGTAGTAATTCAAAGTGGATCCTGAAAAAATCGAAAGATCTTTTGGAGACAATCAGTTCAAGACTATTATCTGAATATAATAGCATTAAAACCTATGATTTTTCAACACTGTATACTTCTATTCCCCATACTCAATTAAAATCCCGACTTAAAAACATTATACATCGTTGTTTTTCCAAAAAAGATGGTACACCTAGATACAAATATATAGTTCTTGGTAGAGATTCTTCATACTTTGTAAGAAATAATTCCAAATCATCTTCCAAATATACAGAGGAAGATGTTTACAAAATGCTGGAATTTTTAATCGACAACATATTTGTCCAGTATGGAAGACGTGTTTTTCAACAAACGGTCGGCATTCCAATGGGAACAAATTGTGCTCCTTTACTTGTTGACCTATTCCTTCACTCTTATGAGGCTGACTTTACAGCTGATCTGATCAGAAAGAAAGAATATCGTTTGGCTAGATTCTTCAATCTCAGTTTCCGCTATATAGATGATGTATTATCTTTAAACAGTCCTAATTTTGGGGATATGATACATCGCATCTACCCCAAAGAACTTGAGATAAAGGATATTACAGACACTGTGAAGTCAGCCTCATATCGTGACCTACACTTAGAAATCGATGGTAAAGGAAAACTATTGACCAAACTTTACGACAAACGTGATGACTTTTCATTCAGAATTGTCAATTTTCCTTTCATCTGTGGCAACATCCCTTCGGCTCCTGCGTATGGAGTGTTCATATCACAACTCATACGTTATGCCAGAGCTTGCCGAAACTACGCAGACTTTTTGTATCGCGCTAGAACTCTAACAAATAGGCTTCTGGAACAGGGTTATGTTGCTACAAGATTGAAGTCATCACTACAGAAGTTTTATGGCCGTTATCATGAACTCGTGGATCGTTATGGTGTATCCATCAGCACCATGAAAACTGATTTATTCAACGGGTCATAGTTTTCCTTTCCTCGTTTGTCTACCCCGGACTTGACTTTTTATGAGCAACTCGGCGGGTGTTTCTAGAAAAGCAGAGGACGCTTATCCTACCGGTACACCTGGTCCATGCTCCCAGTTTTTAGTGGAGTCCGAGTTGCTCATTCACTTTTGTTACTTTGTATGTATGATTTTAGTTACTTTGTGTTCTTTGTTGTGTATGTCTGTTTTCCATGTCTGGTCTTTGTCTCTGGATTACATTCTTTTGATTACCGCTATAACCTTGGTTCCCTTGATTACTCTTTAACATTGGTAAAACAAGCAATGCTCAATAAGACCTTACAGAAATCACATCTATTAGTAGTCTCATTGTGAAGGAAAACCAATAAAAAATCTTCAAATAAATTGATTTTATCCGATTCACCTCCTAAAAAATGTTCGGATCAGACATTGCCAGAATCCGTCGTTGGAGAGAAATGTTTTAAATGAGAAACATAAATCATCCTTCTATATTGACAGACAGTACCGAGGTTATGAACAACCTAGCCGAGTTATACCCACAGATGGAGAGACAGAGGGCTGCCATGGATATGATAGACCGGGTTCTGAAGAAAGATCCTTACTTTGTCATGGCCATGCTGAGCAAAGTTGATCTCCTCAAAGAGGTGAGATTGATGAATAGAAAATAATTGAAACAGTCTTTCCATTTTGAACGGTCTTTTCACGGAAGGAGTCTGATAAGTCCTCTGTACTTGACAATCCAACTAAACCATCATGTTTACCATCATAATCCTTCCGCCACTTGGAGATCCAAACCATCACTGAGGTTAACAGTATTCTTGAAATACACGTAAAACAATGATTTGGCATGAATAAAAACTAGATATAAGACTTGGGAAATACTACATTTTATATATTTACTTATATATCTATATATCTATAAAACAGTTCTGTTTTGTAAATAAAAAAAAGCACCTTTTCTGTCTATTTGAAATAAACTCAATGCACGTGTTGCATGCAAAAAAACGCTGTTTTAGTGTCCATCGCTTACTTATAGATACAAAAAAAAATACATCACTCCTTATATTTTTAATTTGGA
Organism: Perna viridis; assembly: GCA_037379345.1. NCBI lineage: Eukaryota > Metazoa > Mollusca > Bivalvia > Mytilida > Mytilidae > Perna > Perna viridis. Next base: position 7,028,381 of record CM074520.1, read on the forward strand.
GACCAAGACAATAAAAAACGAGACGTGTACATGAAATAGGACCAAACATATTAACAAAAAAATAATTGGTCTTAAAGCTACTAGTTGAAGCAAACAATTTCCATCAAATGAAATATAAACTAAAAAAAAACAACAATTAACGAGGATTTGCGAACAATTCAAGTTGATATGTCAGACTTATCAATAGATCATCATGAAATTGCTTTGTGAATGCTTAGAACTCTGGTATCATTTTAGATGAACGAAGGATACAAAGCATTAGAACTGGTAGAGGAAGCTTTACAGTTGAACCCCGACCTCTATGATACACGTGTTAAATATGGACAGTTGTTGTTTGATTTGGAGAGACCAGAGGAAGCCGTGTATCAATTTCAAAAAGTAAACAAGTGGTGGTTTACATGTCTAGGCTGTGTTTTATATGTGTTTAGATATTAAAAGTATTATTTCACACTTAAAATCACTGCAAAAGGACGAAATAAGTAACATAAAAAAACAAAAATAAAGACTTTCAGAAAACTAACAGTAAATGTGCAACACAGACTAAACAATAGACTCGAGCCATATACTGTGTCATCCTTACAATGTCAGAGCTCCTGTGTCAACTTGTGATCGTGGAAAGGGTGTGGGAGTGATAATTGTAGAATGAATAGTATATGAAAAGTCAGATACTAGTAGTCATTTAGAAGATAGTTTCAAAAGTTCTGTATCATTTCACTTGCTACCGTGATAGTATAGTTTATGGTTCTCATTTATATTTAAACATAAGGTAAACGTTTTCTCTCTTTGGTGCTATTCATTGTTATTTTTATAGCAGCTTTTTAGGTCGAGTCCTTAACGAGTCTAGAGATAAACGTGAACTATAACAACATCAGTTATGATGATTATTTGTGTTCATGATTTCGTTAAGTAAAAGTTTTTCCCGTATTCGGAATTGAGTGTAACGTCTATGTGTTGCTTTGTCTTATAAATTGTAATGTCCTTTTTATTAGCAATCAGTTCGATGCAATCCTTGTACTTCTTCAGTTCACAGTCTTAAATTTTGTAATAATTGCCTTTAATATCTGTATCATTCTACAGGCATGCGAATTACGCCCTACGGAAGTAGCTCATTGGCAATACTTGAAGAGAGCCCAGCTCACAGCAGGAGACGAAAAAGGTGCACAAGAATCAGATGACATAATTGACTATTTAGAAAATTATTTAGAAAATAATCAAGCATGACAATAAAATTATACATCAATACACATACTTATTCAATATAGCATGTTTTGTTTTAGTTATATATTTGTATATGTAATGCCAACGAATACTGTGTTTAAATGAAATGTACAGATCTAGTTCAAGACCGTTTTAAAAATTCATACGTCCAGACAATACGAGAACAAAAAATCGGTGGAACGTGTAGAAAACTTTATGGATTATAAACACTATAATTGCAAGGCTTTATTAATTGTGCTCTGTTATGTAACTTAAATATGTGAAGCATATACTGAGAGTAATCTTTCAATATTGCATCCCATAATTTCATCTATATGTTAGTTCCTCAAATGCATTGATCTTGAAAGCTACCCCATATAGGTAGCTTTAAATTCATGCAAAATGATTAAGCTATGAACGTAACTTTTTTGTTTCTATCTCATTGAAGAAAAAGCAAGACTAATACATGTAGGTAAAATACCATGGTTGTGTCATAAAATTTTTAAATGATTTTAAAAGATGAAGTACACAGTTCAGACGTGTAATAAATGATTGAAACCGTACAAATCATTTATATAATAAAGGCTATCTAATCCAACATCTTGGTGGATATTCAATAATTTTGAAAAATGCGAGAGTTTTGGGAAATTGAAATGAGTTTTTACAATGTATTCCGACCAATTTCTGGTCCAAGGTGTAAAGGATTGAGCAGGTGCAAACGCCATCGATACTACTTTCCCCTTTCATGTGTTGCCAATCGGCAATCCTCGGATGAATTCCGTTTCTTTCCTGCTAAGATGGAGACACAGCATCTGTCGAATTTGTGACGAGATCACATAGTGTAGTGGAGTTGACCACAAAAAAAATAGATTGGTTCCATCGTTGCACGAAGACATATAGCAATTGTGTGTATATTTTAACAAACTGAAAACTGAATGCGGAGATAATTTGACATAATATATTGGAAGACTATACGTTTGTACTTGGATCATGTAAGGGGGATATCCCCTTCCCTTCTTTCTTCAAGACAGTGTCCGGATACATTGCTAACATCTGTTTTCTCCATTTCCAATAAGCGTAAATAAAGATGGCGCTTAGAGAGCCTATCACGATCACTGCTGAAATCGTCACCCCAGTAATCCAGACATAATCTGTAATAAAGCCCCAAAAATGTTAATTATATACGCCTTCAAAACGAGACTCGACGACGTTATATAAATGTAAGCTATGCTGCTGTATCTATGAGGATAATTGATCATGACTCTGAGACTAACTGATGGAAGCTAAAATGCATAAATATATAGAGACAATTAACTTAGAGTTAAAATGCTACAATATCAATAAATATCCTTTTTATACCTGATATACTACATGAAGGAGGTCAATATTTCGCAATATTTGGAAGTTTTATCTGTTTAATTACATAATTATTATCATTGGTTCTGTAAATAATTGATCTGAGTTGATTGATAAAAAACCATCTTACTTGAGAATTCTTATATAATTAAATGTATGGCCTATATTTTGATGTTTTGTCGATAATTTTTTACTTCCCAGGTCGGTAAATGTTTATACATGCCATGCAGACACGTGCTTTACTTTTCAGAAATGCGATTCATTGATATTTTTGTTAAAAAAAAAAGAAATTAATTGAAATTGAATATTTTTTTTATTTTCCTTTGTCTCGAGATCTGCCACCTTCGCCAGTCAAGACATTCTTTAAATGTACACCTGCAGCTGGGACCAGTTTAGAAATAAATAAAAATTGTAAGCCGAAAAGTTAATGACAACTTAAGCATGTTCGCTGCTCAATTTTAAAATAACAAGCTTTCTTATCTTTTGGTATAGATTTGTAGACAATTGTCTTGGGAACAAAAATACCAACTTAAATTTTATGGTCAATGATATTTTGTCAAATGGATCAGAACGATATATGTAATGATATGAGAAAAAGAAAACACTGGGTCAATGGAGAAAAAAAAAGGCATTTCGTTGGGTAAAACCCGACGATCCCGAAAATCTGACAAAAATTTCTAAATGACACCAGAACCCTTTATCATATCATAGTTACTCGAACGGTTTCTGACAATACTTCACTAGTACACATATCTGTACAACAGTTACTGCAATTCTTTACCAAGACAACTGTCCTGTATTTCTACCAAAGAATATTTATTGTATGGGACTCGCATGCGTCGAAAGGGCAGAGAAGAGGTAAAGACAGATTTAAAAAGTGTCATTAAGAGTAGATTTAATATATATTTTTTTCGACTATCTGTGATGGCGGTTTGGTTTGGTTATGCGTGTGAAACAAGATCTGGGTTTTGTTACTTTTGTTGTCAGGGCACCCATAGCTTAATTTAAGTGTGTTTTCACTTGCTGAAAACCATTTGGTGATGTTTGAGAGTATTATTTTTGGATTAAGGTAATACACTGATGCATATGTTGTGTTTCACCATATCAGCTCTTTTTTTCTTAACTAATGGGGATGCTTATGTATCTGAAACAAGAGATGACACTACGTTTTACTGTGCACGTGAAACCGAACTTAGACCGACGGAGATGGCACTTAGTTATGTATGTGAAACAAGAGACGACTAGAGATGACACCGGACCTTGACCGACGAAGATGGCACTAAACTTAGTTATGTATGTGAAACAAGAAAAACACGTCAGTGAAATCAATTGTTTTCAGCTTCTGAACAAACATCGAGCAACAAACAAACGGTTAACAACACTATACACATGCAGAACTTGTAAGAGATTAGGCGTGCAGATTTATTGTCTTATAATAAGTGTAATACCTTTCAAATAAAAACTCATTTTTCTATTCGTTATAAACCTAACAGAAAAATTATACAGATAAATAGGTGTTAGTCTCCGTATAAATTAAGGTGCAGGCAATAGATTTTTGCGGCATGACATTTGGAAAACTTTAGATCACTAATCATTAGGAAAACATCGTAATGGACAGAAATTGCAATCAAAATAAAAGCTAGTCTATAATATATGCCCCTGATCTCCTTTCTCGTAAATCAAGATAATCGAAGTAGTTATTGTTAGTATTCAAAAATAAAAGCCATGTTGTATCACTATAGAAGATTTGACTTCTAAAAAGAGACAGCAATCGAAATTACTTTTTGGATAACATAAAATGTTATTTATAGCAACAGTCAATAATATCTTCTTTTTCATCGTTATTGTTATTTATGTCATCCCAGTTGATTTTCTTTTTGTTAGAATCTGAATCATCAATAAACTGACAAGTCAATTGACATATCTTGAAGATTTGTTTTTTTGGACGAGCGCCAAAAAGACTGAAGACATTTTTTTTCAAAAGTTAAGAAAAACATGGTATTTCGATGTCATAAAAAATACAGCTGCATTGTCATATCCAAAGTTTGAGGAAAACTAATCAAGAAAAAGACGAAGCTGTTAGAAAATAAAATGATTCGATCGTGTGAAAAGTGTTCTACAAAATCAGCAGGAAATGACGTCACGATCCCAAAACCATTAGTTCTTCCTCAGAATCTAAAGACATTTCTTTCTTTAAAAAGTTCAAACACAAAAGATGACTAAACTACTACTACAAAATACAACCTACAGCTTACCTTTCATCTGGGCCACCATTCTCTAGTTTATGTTTGTACTATACCGAAATTTACATATTAGAGTTAACATTGTTATCCGTGTATATACATATTGTATTTAGAATTAAGTTTGTTATCATGGCTATCTAATAAAATACTAGATATGCACTCCGCTTTTTCCAATATTAAAATATAAGAGTAAAGAGCTGGTTAGATTTCTTCTATATTAAGTAAATATATTTGCTGCACTATTAAGCACCGACCAATTTTATACGGACGGGTTATGATTAATTTGAGAGAAAAAAAAAAACATTTTTGAAAAATATTATGATTCAATTATTTCCCCCATTAACAATGTGGTTTATCATATAAAAATTTCCAACTCAGCATTAAATACCCCCATACACATCTAAAGAAGAAAACTGCCCGTGCCTTAGTGGTATCGCGACAATAAAAATGCTTTGTTCTTTAGGGCTGTAATTAAGTAATATATACATGATATCATACTAAATATTTAGACAACTGGAGGTTTGATCTGTCACCAAGGACTAAATGATGTACTATTCCGTGTGCATATAATACGTGCGTTTTATGGACAGAAACAACGATTATCTAAAAATGCTTTATCGTATAAATAGTAAATGAAACAATGACGTGAAAAAGCAAAGACATAAAATAAAAGACTTAACTTAATTTACAATGTACAAAAAGATGAGAGCGTATTTAAACAGCAATAACAGTACTATATCGACTATGTGCACCGGTAAAGTAGGCAACTGCCATAGAACACACTTTTGTATGTCGTGGAAGGATTAGTTTTAGATGGACATATCCTACTGGTCGAGCGGTTCTTAATAGCTACCATAGAGCTTTGGTAGTCATTTACTCTAAAATCATTAACCCCGAGTTATATTGAATTTTACTTATTCTAAAATAGCTTACCTGGTCCGGAGATATAATTACCAAATGCCTCTGGCATATCTGTTAGCCGGTCAGGAACCAGTCCAATGCCTTCCTGTGGTAAAATAAATCTACTGACGTTGGTTCGATTGGTGTGTTAAGTGATGGTATTTATATTAATTGAATACAATGTAATAACGCATGAATTTAAAATCAAATACATGAAAAGTAAAATCGTTCTGACTATTGACCATATTATTTCTGTCGGTTTGGGGTTTGTGTTTCCTCATAGAACATAAGCGTTCATTTTATTGTTGTACTTTCCCACCCCTGTCCAAGGTTAGTGGGGAGATGTCTTGTTTAACCCCGTCAAATACTCCATGTGCCTATCCCAAGCCTTGAACCTGTAGTCCAGTGGTTGTCGTTTTTTATGTTCATTGTTATTTGTTTTACGTTTTTTTCTGTAGATTAGGTCGATTTTCGTCTTTTATCAATAGTTTCACTTCATTTATTTTTGGGCTTTTTACCGCTTGCTTTTATGGTATGAGTTTTGCCCGTCATGGTGACCTGTAAAAAGTCAATTGTTCGTTGCTTGGCTTTTGGTGGATGATTGTATCACTGACGATCATACCACATCTCCTATTTTTATATGTAGTCATTGATAATTTTTACGGAGTTAAATTTTAACAACTTCAAATAGACCGGTTTGTAGGTGGCATGGGTTTTGGATGAGGATTGACGTCATATTTAAATCACTGCTGTATTAAACGTTAATGATTTACAAAAGCAATGGAGCCGAAGCTTTATAAAAACTTCACTACCAATTAAAAGTATTGTGTTATTTATGTTTGAGCCTCTTGGTTAAAATCAAATATTTACTTCGTGTATTTAATTAAATACCATCGTCCAATGACCTAATTCACTATAATTTTTGTACAGATCAAATTATTCTTCTGGAAACCCCGTCTAAAAATTCTTTAAACATATATTGCAATGCATGTTTTTGAATTGGATTCAATATTATTCATTTGTCCAGCTCCTGACAAGGTCATGAACTCTGAGTTCAAGTAGTAGTAATTATAAACGAGATAAAAAAAAAAGACTGCAATAACTTCTTCTAGATAGATACTGATGCTTTCAGTATTTTCAAAACTTACATCATAAAAGTGTCTGAACAAAGTCACAGTATCTAATATTGTATGCTTACCTTCGTGTACCCGCGTTTTTATTCTATTATCCCAATGAGTGCAAAACTATCAACTGATCTATGTCCTATCTAAATATATCAGTAAATCCCCTGGCAAAATAACTATAATAAATCCCTTTCATACACAGCAAGTTTATGGATTTAACTGTGCACCCTATTCTTTAGTCCGTAATAAAATCCATTACAATTGTTAAGAACAGGAAAAGGTTTCTTTCCATTTAATCGGTCTTAAAATACTTTCCCAAGTTATCTCTTAACAATGTTCTTAAATAGACCTTTATACCATTGTATTCATTAAATATTAAACCAATTGATCGTTATAGTGTTGTGTTGTTACTAAGATTTTTTTCGGTTTATAATCATATTGACACTTTCAGAGATGATGGAGCTATTGCTTATATCTTGGTATAGATATTGACATGTGCGAATTGTTATTGTATAAATGCTAATTTCTATCTGTTTGACGTGAGAAACTAATTTGTACATTATTGATGAAATGTCTTTTTTTCATTTGCTCATATTTAGATGCAAATCAAGATGTAATACCACTTCTTAATTGAATATCAGAACTGGTGATGACGTCCGGAGGTTTTATTGTTGGTCCGTCTGTATTTTGTTGTTTTGTTTCGTTTCCATATTGTGAGAAGGAAACTTGAGTGTTCATAACTATGTATTATAATCTTATGACCTTTCGTCTAAATGTAAGCATGAAATAATATGACTGAAAAAATATAATTGTCATTCCTTAATTACAAGTGATATTGCATGACTGACGTCACCTGTTTATATTCAAATGTGGCAAAATTATCAGAACAGAGTCAATATTAATTGGTTAAATATCTACAGTTGTATTTGTGGGCATTTGCCTATTTTTCGTTCGCTTTAAAGAAGACACCCAAAACAAATGTATATTACAGAAGACTTAACTGGCTATAACGTACTTTACTAGACTATATTAAATGTATACCAATATATTTGTTTTAGAAATTAAGATGCCGAGTGACTCACTAATTGAGTGGGAATTTCTTTAAATTTCTATAGAGAATTTTTATGTCCAAACACCAATAATCATGACCGGTCCATAAGTCGAAATTTCTTAGAAATTTGTTTATTTTGCAGATTGGATGTACATTGGGTGACAATATTAAAATTGTTTTGAAACAAAACAAAAAACAAAAACAAACAAACAAACAAAAAATAAATAAAAATAAAAAAAATGCTTTGTAGAGAGTAATATTTGTATATACTTCATTTTACTATTTGACTCCCTAACTTTAAAATGATATAGAATTCTTTATTTTACATCTAGTTCCTGAATATTTCATGTATAACAGTTTCTCAGAAATCAGTAGCTTACTGAATTAGTTTGGTACACGTAAGTATCACGTAGTCCATTTTGTTTTTCCTTATCCGATTTTTAATGAACACGTGGGCACGTTAGATCTGGTCTCAAGTGCAGCCTGGGTTTCTTATTTATTGCTCGGTTTTAATTTTGATTCGTTTTTAAATTATTTATATAAAATTCAGTTGTTTTATAATGTTTGATTATATTTAAGGACCTGTTGACGGGGTGATCCGCATTTGCTTCTGTTCCGTTTAACTTTATCAAATGATTTCCAATTTTAATGAAAAAAAATAATGTCGGTAACCTTGGATTCATCGCCTACGAAGTTCTTTTTCAAACTTACAATGATACAGCTAAAAGACAAGATTGATTTTCTTTGCATGTAGAGGTGTCGTTCTGGCGATGATGGATGGTAGATTGGAATGTTCATTTTCCGCTTTTATGGTCTTAATCTTTTAGTAGTAAAAAATTGTGTGTTGCGAACAAGCTTGATAAGTTTTTTTATTATCTTGAAAGTCTGTACAATTAACTTCTAAGAGTTCAAAACAGTAAAGTTATGAAACTATGATATGGTTTGACGCAAATAATTATAACCGTACGGTCATCAAACTTTGCTGTACGTACCAAGAATGTGAATGTTCGCAAATATTCTCAATGTTAATTTTGAGTTGGTTTTAACATTAGCTAGGCATCAGATGTGTCTAAAAAAATCTAGGAATGAAATATTTTAGTGTGGTATTCCATGAAGACAGCTGCTCCATTTCAAATCAAAGAAAATGTAGTATGTCTAATCTTAGTTATACAACACCGCTCAACAAAATGGTTTTTTTTCTAGGAAAGGGGAATTGAATTTGGACAGACTAAAATTTAAAAAAAGACGGACGCAAGTCCGATAGTTTGGTTCTGATGATGATTATGTATCTTCTCAAGGGATTGAATTGTAATAAACAAAAACTAACCAACCAAACAAAAGCAAAACAAAAACAAAACATAAATGAGCGAACATAAGTTCCGATTTTTTTTATCGTCGATTTCTCATTTTGTAGGTTTTCCTTGTTTGTTTAATAGGATGGCTTACCACAGATGACAAATAAGCAACAGTTCTGAAGCGCGTGATATGCTTATTCTTATTTTTGTGCAAAATTTAACCTTACACAAAAACTCAAAAACAAGAAATCAGGCAATCAAAATAAAATCGAAAAGATCGATTTCTTCTTTGAAGAAAATCATTCTACAAGGAAAAATTTATTTTTTTCAAAAAGCATTTGTATGTTTGTTTGATTGTTTGTTTGTATTTTATTTTGTTGTTGTTTTTTTAGCGTTCACATGACGTGTGAATGAACGGACCTAGACAGACAAAGATATACCATTGAACATTCAACCATTAGTCAAAAGACTAGATTATAAACGCTGGGAGCCATAAATTATACAAATCAGTCTTTTTAGGGGAAAGTAATTTTAGGTGAATGAACATGACATGTCTTCATTATTATTATTATTATTATTATTATTATTATTATTATTATTAAGATCATTGTGACCGAATCTGTTAGATAATGATCCAAATGATAACTATAAACATCATCAACCTTATTGGAAAGATGAAGGACACAATCATTTCACTCAAGTATTTAGTGGGGTTTTATTACACAAAATTTGGCCTGAGTGTCTGAAAAATCCAAACCTGACAATGGCGCCTCTGTACGTCAAAGCAACTTCTGATCGTTCATTCATAAAACCAGATTATTTAGGCTAATAACCATATCATGTTTGGTGTCTCCAACAGAAATATTTTGACACCTGCATATAAAATGATTTACATCCCAATTTATGTGGAGGCAATTGCCAAAAAAAGAAAGGGATCGGTAAAAGCTATTGTTAACCAGTGATATTACCGCTTAAGTAATAGCACAATTTCTGTAATTATTTCAGACTTATTTCTTTAAAAAAATATGAAACAGACAGGTTTTTTTTTACTCTATGAAATTACTAGCTTATGTACGAACGCCCCTTTAACTCATTTTCGTTTACTAAAAAAACTTTTTTTCACGTTATAACGCAAAACTTACGCTCAATAACACGATACTTTCGGGTAATAACGCGAAACTTAAGCAAAATAACGTGAAACTTTCGCGAAATAACTCGATACTTTTGCGTAATTACGCGAAACTTTCGCGTAAATACATAAAACTTTTTGTGAATAAACGCGAAACGTTAGTCTAATTGATTGTATATATAAAAGAAAACGAATTGTTTGTCCGTGTATATTTTTATACTTGGACTATCGAAATTTTGTATAAATTCAGTTTTCTATGTTTTGTGTTGGATGGCGAAATGGAGATATTTGAAAATGCTTGATTTAGTAGTACTTATGTTTTTTTTTTAAAATAGGACGACCCCCCCCCCCCCCCCAAAAAAAATAGAAGCAACATTTCTGGTGTAAGACATCATGACCCCTATGATGTTAACGATAACAGAAAAACTGTTTCATTCTTTTATTAATATAAGTACAGATAATACATTATGGATTGCAAAACCGTTACTTGAATGTATACAAAAGCAAAATCATTTTCTTAAAAATAAATAGATAATATCAACAACAGTGATAACAAAAACTTAAAGTATGTATTTGTTACGGAAGCCAATAACTGCCATCTAACAAATTTGATTGAATGTAAATGAAGTGCTGTTTGTGTGCGTAGTATCTTTTGGTTTAGATAAAAACCATGCACTTAGATTTTTACTCTTGTTATATTGCAATGCTTTTGTTATTGAGAGAGCCAATTGTAATTCGGAAAACAATTTTTGTTCTAAATATGCGGACCCGACCAATATTGTAAACATTTCCTTTGTCATTTTTATTATTCAAATGCTACTTATTATATCGGGACTGGAAACTAATCCTGGTCCATTTATTGATGGTTGTGAGACTGACTCAGAAGATGATATCTCTGAATTCTTAGATATTTCAAGCTTATTTGAAACATTTCCAATCTCGTTATCTTTTTTTCCATTTAAACATCCAAAGTATATTTCCAAAGCTAGTTGTAATAACTGCTGAATATTCTGAATTCGATATTTTATCATTCATTGAAACTTGGTTGAATACTTCTGTTGTCGATGCCGAGTTATTTCTCTTAAATTATCATAGGCCTTTCAGGAGGGATTGGGGCATTGATAAAAATGGGGGCGGGATCATTGTTTATGTGGGCGGGGTCAATGTATATGTGGGCGGGGTCAATGTATACGTTAGAGAAAATATTCATACTATTAGACGATTAGAATTTGAGGCGACAGATGTTGAGGTTATTTGGCTCGAGGTCAGTATTCATACCAAAACAATTTTTGTATTAGACTTTTTACATTCCTCCTGGCAGTCATGTTGATATTTGGAGAAAGGTTGAGGACTCTGTGGAATCCACAAGAAATGTTATAAATTGTGATCATATAATTATTACTGGCGATTTTAATGACAATCATATCTTAGCAAACCCCAAAATGAAAAGTCTAAGCACCAGGTTTAGTTTGCAACAACTTGTTGAAGAGCCTAAAAAATTTACGGAACATTCTTGCTCACTGATTGACTTGATAATTACAGACGATCAGTATTTTGTACCATATGTTACTGTTGGTCCTCCATTTCTCGAACAAATGCTTTAACACTGCCCTGTCATTGGCTTTATAAATTCCCCCAAACCAGTTAAAAAGACGTTTAAACGAAAAGTTTGGCATTATAACAAGGGCAATTTTGATAAGTATAGGCAGATGTTGGGTAATACTGATTGGGACAATATTATGAACTCTAATGATATAGACAAGATTATTAGCGATATAACCAGATATATTTTACATGCAGCGGACTCGTGGATTCCGAATCGTTTTGTAACTAATCGGAAAGAAAGTCCTGCATGGCTTACAGGTGATCTAAAAAAAAACCTCATTAGGTCGAAAACCTGTATTCATGCCAAGGCAAAACGTTCTGGTAGACCGGCTGACTGGAACAAATGTAAGAAAATAAGAAATAAAGTGATGTCAAAAGTTAGACTCGCCCGTGAGAAATATCGTTCAGATTTACTTTATCGTTTATCAGCCGAGAGATGCTCAGCCAAATCTTGGTGGACAATTTGCAATAAGATATCTGGTATCAAACCGTTACCTTCAGACGTACCACCATTGCTAATTGGAGATAGATTAGTATTCGACGACGTCGACAGAGCAAATAGACTTAATGACTACTTTGCTTTGCAGACACAATTAGATGACACAAAAGCTACACTATCTGACATTACAATCAATCGAAAACATAATATGAAAATATCGTTTTAGATGAAAGTGATGTCGAAGATGTACTTTCTATTTTGAATATTAATAAATCCTCTGGACCAGATTCCATAAATCCTCGACTTCTTAAGGAGGCCTCGTCTATTTTAAAATACGCCTTTTGTAAACTATTTAATATGTCGTTATCTTCGTCTTACTTCCCGAATGAATGGAAGAGGGCGAACGTAACACCAGTTTTTAAAAATGGTTCTCCGGGCGAAGTAAAAAACTATAGACCTATCTCATTACTTAGCATTATTTCAAAATGTATGGAGAGATGTGTATACAAACATGTACATAACTTTTTAATACAAAATGAAATAATTACTCCCAGTCAGTCGGGGTTTACCAGGGGCGACTCTGCCATTAACCAGTTAATATATATGTCCAACGATATCGGAAAAGCTCTAGATAGTGGGAAAGAAATAAGAGTTGTCTTTTGTGACATAAGTAAGGCATTCGACCGCGTATGGAATAGAGGTCTCTTATTTAAACTCCAAAACTACAGTATTTGTGGGGATCTGCTACACTGGTTAAAAAATTATCTTTCCGGGTGGGAACAAAGGGTGATTCTCAGTGGTGGAAGTTGTGACTGGACATCCGTTGAAGCTGGTGTTCCGCAAGGCTCCATGTTAGGTCCCTTGCTGTTTTTGTTATTTATTAATGATATTGTAGAAGATATTAATGCCAGTGTTAAACTGTTTGCAGATGACACAAGCATTTATATACATATATATTTTTTTTAATTTAATTTCTCCTCATTATCAATATCTATATTGCATTATATGGTAGTACATGTGCATGATGTTTCCTGTTTCCTAAGCATGCTTGTTGTATGTTGAAATGTATAAATTGATAACGAGACGGATCAATAAAAGCTTAGTGCTTGTTTCCGAAACCTGTCTGTCAAACTTTGATTGATCTATTTTGTACATATGTTTGATATTAATAAATAAAATATGTTTAAACTAACAAATGTTTTATTTACCAGAAGCATACAAATTATCTAGCTGCCCCATGATTATCACCGTCAGCTTTGATAAAAGAAAATGGCGGCCGCTAGAAATGTCCTTTCGCTTTCAAGGAGTTTATTCATGACCGCCATAACACTCGCTGCTACGTATAATTCAACAGAATCTCAGTTTTGATCGATATTTGCACAAGTCATTTAATTACGAATGCGTGTTTTCATAGTACATGTATATATAAATATTTCGCGTAAGTTTCACGTTATTTCTCGAAAGTTTCGCGTTATAACGCGAAAAATTTTTTTTTAATTTACGAAAATGAGCTTAATGGGCTTTCGCACTTTCGGCATATTCTGGCACATCTGCAGCTTAATGAAAATCTAGAATTATTAAACGCTTCTTTTAAGAAGGGCGATACTTTTTTTGTAACAAATAATTTTTAATCTAACAACAAATTTACGGATTCGTTATAGGTTGACCTATTATGTAGATAATATAATTGTTAAGTTTCAGAGGGCAATAGGCATTCCGATGGGACCAAAGTGGGTACCTTGACTTTGCAATTTCCACCTATAATAGGGTATGTAAGTCTCGTCACGTGGTTCGTAAGAATGGGCCCTAGTCTTACTATTCAAATGTATGGAGATTCGTCATTAACATAGCATTGAGTTCAATATTCAAAGCGAAGTATCATTTTTGGGTAAAAATACTGATTAAAAATCACAATTATCAAGTTCTTAGAGATAAAAATGTTTAGAATAGCATAAAATAGAAGATTTTGCATTGTGAAGAGTCGTTTGAATTTCCCGGAGGTACATGGTTTGTCAGAACCATCTTTGCCCAAAGCGCCTGTGTATCATAATTAACTTTTGAGTTCCTTAATTCTATGTTAGAGATTTTTTTTCGTATCGTCTTTATGTATCTTGTATGTTCCTGTCAGTATTTTTTCAAGGATTTCCGTTTGTTACTTGTGTATTCATGCATTTTTTGTTACAGAAACCTTGAAATCAAATACGATTGATTTAGAATTATCATTTGAGCCTCTGCTGGTCATCCGTGTATGTTATTCGGACACTATTTCCATTTGTGACAAATAACTTTTTTAACAAAAAGTTCAGGTGCGGTACCATCTGTGCCCACATGATACTAAGGTGGTGCTAATTGTATTCGTTTCAACTCTTACCCTTTAGTGATAACTGTAGGATAGTCGATGAGCATGCGTTGGGCATGCCCAATAGACACTTCCGAGGAATTCTTTTGTTCTACCTAAGACCTTGCGGAAGAATAAGTTACACATGCTAATCGGCTTAACAAAAAGGGTCTATATTCTTCCACTGAAATGGACATACAAACACTGTCTTAAGTATAAATTTCGAGTCCATTTTTTGTATGTTATAGTAAAAATTAGTTTCGTGTTCGAACTCAAAATTTCCAATATTTTAAAATCGATGTATTGAGTTTAAATTTAAATCACGAAATTTTGACTTAAAAATATTCGATAATCACACATACGCCTGACATGGAAAACTACGGTCATTCTAAGGTCAAACATTAAAAAAAACAATTAAGAAATTGGATACTTGCCCCACCGGTGCACCTAGTATTGGATACCATATTTGTTACCATGCTGTTTCTTATTATGTGGAAAAATTACGTCAAAATGACGTGCCAGGTCAAGTAAAGCATATAGTGGGTGTGAGATTCCAGTGCTATCAAAATTATTACCTTTATATTATCGTTAGTATGTAGTTCTAAATAGGTCAATGTAGGCGCGAAAGTTTAACAATGTCTGGCCTATTTCCAGCTGCATCTACAACCTATATATGTAAGCTATGTTGAGAGGGGACGGATGTTAAATGATTTTATAGAGAAAATTCAAGATTTTATTACAAGTGTAGTTAACAATTGAAATATTTCCACCGGGTCATATGTTTAATATATAAGCCACAACGTTAAGTATGTGTCATTCGGCATTCGACGTGTATTCGGTATAACCTTTGCTTAGTTGTATATATTGTAACCATAGCTAGTGTCAGGGCTTCGGTGTCTAGGCGCACAAATATTCCCCTCCTGCATCGTAGGAGAACCACTGTCTTACGTACTCTTATGTCAAACAGTTCATGTTGCAGGATGTTCCGGCTTCGTGTGATAATTCTCTTCTTTTTTATCTGCCGATCAGGTAAGAATATGACATAGGGTTTAATAATTTAAGGAAACAAAAGGGACAAGCTTTGTTTTTTTTTCTTGAAAATACGTTAAGCACTAGTGACACAAGAAGTTGAACAAAATTTCAGGAGTCATTAGTTAACCGAAAACCAGGGTTTGTCGACCCAACAAAGAAATGTCAATCTGTGTGAAAATACTGAATTGATAAATTTGACTGCATCATAGAATATGGTACACAGGCGCATTTAGTTAAAAGTTTCGACACTCTAAAGTCATATATTTAAGTATTCAGCAGCACAACACTAAATATGTACATGTTTCCTGATAGTAGAGGCGATTCATTGGTAATACTATACATGAAACGTTGTTACTCAATTGCTGTAGAAAATGAGAGTTACAGCTAGTTAAACTGTACCGAGTCATAGTTCACGGTCTGACTAAAGTAAAGCTGATTAAACAATGATTAAACAGTTAATCATTTGATAGTGATATGCGTTCGCTCTGATTTGTAGTAGAAGCACAACTTAAAGGCTGCAGTGGTGCCAAATATGGATATCACGATAAAGGGAAAAATCCACACACTGACAAAGGTCTTAAAGGTAAGCTTGTGTTATATTCTGCAAACTCGTTTTACAAATAAAATTACTCCCATGTACACATTGTGATTTTATTTTGTGGTTAAGTTAAAAAAAAACAAACAAATTTGAGTTCTAAACGAAATATGTTATATCCTTTTAAAATTATAGATGCTTTAATAAATAAATATAACGTTTTCAAACACCACGAAAAACGAAATTTCTACTAACCCTAAATTTTATGACCACAAATAAAAAATAAAATATCGCCACAATATAGTCTTTATAACAATATTCCGAGCCACTTCAGACGCAGGAGAGTCACAAAGGTTTACCAAATATCACAAAGACAGTGGTTGACGAGAAACTGCTGCCACTGAAACATATCAGTCCAGCTCTCTATACTGGTTATATTCACCCATTCCGTAGTTGAAAAAAAACAACAACTAGAAAACAAAAACAAACAAAATAGCAAAAACAAAAAAAAAAACCAAACAAACAAACAAACAAAACTACAGTCTTTTAGTTGTGGTAGCCTAAACGGTGATAGGAAGCTTTGTCATATTATTCACCTTTTGATTCCGTTCAATGCAGCTATAGGATATACAGTGGCGTTTTATTAGATGGAATTTGAAATTATACGCACTTTTCATCTATAGAAGGTAACTTTTATAAAATTCAGATTTAATTCGTATTTAACAGCATACGGTCTTCTGGTTGCGGATAAAAAGTTCACTATTCACTGTTGTGGTACGGTAAGAAGATGGCGAGGTCACGTGAGCGGGGCCGGTGAAATAGCGTATCAGGTCTGGAGACCAACGGGAAACAAGAATGAGTATAAGTTGATGGGGCAGAACCTAGTGACATGTAAGTATATTGTAGATTGGTTATTGACTAACTAAATAACCCTGATACAGCAAGTGTGAACATTTCTAACGTAGTGCCGTGGAAGTAAGGGAGTCCTCTAAATGATAACGGACCTTGTGTAGAGAGATAGCATAGACGATGGACAAAGACAACCCTTGGGAGATTGCTTCTGCCTCTGTACATCGATCTCCTACAGTTACCGTTCTACACAAGAGCGATGTGATTCAAAAAGCTTACTTTAAGGAAGATTGTCAATAAACATCGAATAAGGTTTGTTGTGTTTCTCGAACTATTCTTACTTATCATACTATAACACGTTATGTTAGAGAATCTAACATTTAGTTTGTATTTTGGAGTTGGGTACTTCTGACATTAATCGAGCTCATCTAGTGCTCGTTGTGTATCCAACATGGTATCTTGTTATTTGCAATAAACTAGAAAATGCTGAATCTGTGACATTATTTTACATTTTAATTTATAGACACAGAGGAAACAAGTAGAGCAATCGTCGTACCTGAGGAGGAAAGACTATCAGTGCAGGATGGTGATGTTTTAGGATGGTAAGCATGGAGTGTAAATCCCGTGTCAAAGTGTCTGCTGGGATCCTTGTAAAATCATCCGGATGATGATTATTCCCGTGTTCGTTTCTCTAAGAAATTGTTCTTTATACTTACCAGCCTTTCAGTTTCGTATAGACAACACACTATCAGTTTTAATTACTGGTAAAACAACTTGTGAGGATATGGTTATCATTTAGACTCTTTCCAGGAAATATCGACGTAATCTTTTATTTTTGAATTTTTACATCTAGCCGAGACTGTCAAATTCTGTGGTGTCGGAATCAGAACTTACTTTGAGAATTTAGATTTTACTTTTTTTTACGATCGATCTGTACTTAAAAGAATTTGAAAGTTAATCAGGGTTGAAAGAGTCACCTTGATTCGCGCTGTCAATAAATTTTACTAATAGTATCTGCATTTATTTTGATACCATAAGCCGGACCAACGAGCGTTGGAGGTCGCATGGGGCTTATGCTTGAAAATTGTGGTTGGTTGATTACATAGGAAATCATTTGAATCTAATGCCAAACAGCCCCTCCCCAACTCTATTTTTTCGGAGTTTATTGATCCACCACTAAATACTTTAATTTCTTTGAAGGTACACGAGAGGGAACAGTATCATGATTTACGACAACGGGGGAAGTAACAACAACTATATTTGGGAAGGTATGCCCGATGTTTCACCTGGTCAATTATTGGACTGGTCAAAGGCTGTCAAGGTCAACCGGAGATCATATGCTGTCGAAGCCATCTCTGAAGATAGTAAGTGCTTTTGTCTGTAAGAAAGAACTCAACTTAGCTTGTTTAAGTTGACAAAACTGCAGCACTTTCCTTTCAACGATATGAGAATTAGGGAGGAATTTATTTGACTTTTGAGAATGCAGGGTTATTTTGCTTTTAGAAATTAGATATTTGATGTATTAGTCCATGGGCTGGGAGGGTCCAACGTGCACCCCCACTCATCAACTTCATGGCGATTTTTAGGTACCTTTATACCTCCCATTACTAAATCAATTTGTCGCCAAAGAATATTCTCGGATTCTTTTTCAGTATAAGCCTATATCTGCACCCCATTGAGTCAAAAAGGCAAGATTTTTGTGACTCAATTTTTTGAGAGTCTAAGCCTTCCTGGGATAGCATGTGTGAACAAACTAAACAAATATATGTGTCATCGTGTAGCCCAATATCTAGGCTTTACAATGATACCAAGAAAGTTGCAGTAACACTTAGGGTTTTGTGGTAAAATTAAAAAAATGTACCCTTACCCCGCCGAAATATTTTCGTGGTCAGAATTTTTTTTTAAAAATGCGAAAAATGGGATTTTCGATTTTTCGGTCAAAAGTCACATAAATTCGACTCTACAAGTTATTGCTCAACTAAAACGTCTCAAATTTGGTATCATTCGATGGATAATTTAATTGTCTACATAAATGAACCACGAAAAACTACTTTTCAGGAAAGGATTTTCAAACTGTATTAAAAATATCACCCTACCCCTAGAAAACAGAATTCTCATTCACAGCATACTGACACTGTAGAACTCATATTTTAGTTATTCATAATTAAGATACTAATGTACCTAACATATCTGATTAATTAAGGCGCTTAGATTTTTCAACTTGTAGGGTCGAATTTATGTGACTTTCGACCGAAAAATCGAAATTCCCATTTTCGCTTTTTTGGATAAATTCTGACTACGAAAATCGCCATAACTCATCAAAAGAACCCCAGAAGTATAAATTGTGATAATATTAAACAGAAAATACCAAATAAGTCATTTTTTAATGAAGCATAAATACTTTAGGGGTTTTGACATTGAAAAATATGTCAATTTAAGCGATTTTTCGGCGGGGTAGGGTACATTCTCTTTCATTTTACCACAAAACCCTACGTATTACCGCAACTTCCTACATGATGATACATACATTTGTCAGTTATTTCGTTCTGTAGAAAGGAGAAGTTCGTACAATCAAAAAAATTAAAAAATGGGAGGTATAAGGTTACCTGAAAATCATATTTTGGTTGATGAGTCGGGGGATGAGTGCACGGGGGGTTATCTCAGTCCACGTACTATATGACTGTACATACACTTTTTTCAATAGAAAGTAATTTCTCTGAAATTTAACCATGATTTCTACTACAGTTTTTTTTTCAGTTTAGTCAAAGCATCCATCACAAAACCACATAATGACCTCGAATTACATTAGTTTTAGTCGGAAATTTGGATGTTTCGATTCCACTTTTCCTTGCAATCTTATATTTTTAATTGCCTTTTTTTCTCAGATATATACGACAGTTGCCTTAGAATTAGGATCTCTAAACTGAATTTCAAGATTTGTAGTTTGACGGTCGCATCTAACCGTTTACTTGCTTTGCTTACGTACCACCAGCATTCACGAATTTCTACTGTAAAATCCAAGATCGACGCATCTAAATTTTCATAATTATAATACAAGTAATTATTTTCTAATTTCACAACCGTTGGGTTTAAAAGAGGAGTCTACTAAATCACTGGCTATCAAAAATTCTCGTAAAATAGTTTCATTATTATGTCATTTTAATACAGGTAGACCACCATCGTTCAAGAACTTGCCCCACAGAAATATATTCAATCTTGATGATATAGATGACGCCATTTCGGCAGACAACCCGACAGATGTGTGGCTCATTGAGCTAGGTGATCCAGACCCTCAAGATATTCCTGGACTTGTTCTCACCATGGAACCACCCAGTCCTTACTTCACAATTAAAAAAGATTCAAGTGAGTTCAATATGAAAATTATTTCTCAAGATAGTTCAACATCAATGTCTGTATTTTAATATATTTACTAATCGTTATATTTGATATACAAAACATCTATCGCAGTGTAGGTCGTATTGAAAACCGTATTGCTTAATATGAGCATTTAATTATTATTTTTCAGCGATGGTTGTGATGAACCAGAAGCCGCCTTTAGATACATACGTTCTCCATTTTAAAGTAGTAGACCATTGTGGACACAGTCGGGAAAACAACTTGACTGTTATCATTAAAGATCCCAGCAAGGTAGTTCAATTACATGTATAAGAAAAAAAGTATTTGTTCTTTTTATCTTCTTAATAATTTGACTAGTTAGTTCTCTGTGTATTTCATCCATTGGTCTATGCAAAACAAAGAAATAAAAAAGAGAAAGCTAGAACAAGAAACTATACAAAGAAGTTTCTACTTTTGACTAAATGTATAATAGGACAGGAGTATGTCAAATGTACATATCCTCAATATTGTATCCGTAGAATGGTGAAGCTGGAGTGATAGTACCTCAGCCTAAACCTCAACCTACTCCTGCGCCTCAGCCTCAGACACAGCCACAGCCGCAGCCGCAGCCAACAAATGCCCCCACACCTGCTCCTCAGCCAGCTACTAATCCACCCAGACCGGCTAGGGGCCAATCAGATGACGGTAAGTCCCAGACCGGCTAGGGGCCAGTCAGATGACGGTAAGTCCCAGACCTGCTAGGGGCCAGTCAGATGACGGTAAGTCCCAGACCGGCTAGGGGCCAATCAGATGACGGTAAGTTACAAAGATACAAAAGAGACTTGATCTTTTATAATGGAAACTGCTTTGTCTATTAACAATATAACCCTTAATCATTAAACAAAGAATTAATGTTCAAATTTTGCAAAATCAAAATGCTAAAATATTTGAGTCACAAAAACTTGATTTTATCATGTTGTTTACAACATATGAGTCAAAGCCCACCTTACGTTGACATTTTGAATAATAAACATGATAGAGCTGCTTTATGTAAAATTAGAATTAGTGCTGTTCTCTGATCAGTGAAAGAGGAAGATATTTAAACATTCCAAAACCAGAAAGGTATTGTACCTTATGTAAATCAAATTGCATCGGAAATGAAAAAAATAAATCTTTTGGAATGTGAAGCTTATAATTCTCAGAGAACAGGAATCAATGAAAAATAGAAAATACATTAACCAATATACAATTATATGTACGTAATATTAGCAACAGATTGACATTTTCATTAAACAATAACTCTTATGAAATACAGAGATTGACTCCCTTTTTCATCTCAAATTGTTTGAGCATCAGAAATAATCTATCATAAATGATAATGTATACTGTATCATCATGATAATGTTTCATCTATGCATGTTTATGTATGTTATATTTTGTTGAGAAAGTGTCCATGAAAAAACAGGCAGTTTCTATAATATGCGTGGCACATTTTTTAGGGGTTTTTCTTGAAAATTCAAGAAAATAAGTTGAAAATTCAAGGAACTTTCTTGAATTTTCAAAAAAACAATCTTGAATTTTCGACTTTAAAGTTATTATATTGAATTTTCAAGAAAAGCCCCTAAAAATAAAAAAAAAATCGTGGCTTTTCTCGGCTTCCGTAATTTCTCAATGAATGTGCATTAAAAAAAATCTCGAACATGTTTAAATAATTTAATTTAAGAAATAACAGGGTTTCTGATCGGAAAAAAAATCGTCCATCATCTCATAGACATAATTTTGTATGAATGATTGGATTGAAAGATTTGATACTTTAACTGAATAATAAGGAATGACTGTTATATTTTTTCGGTCAATGAAAACCTGCCACGCAGGTTATTGAGTGTGCACCACGTGATTGAGGTTATTTCTTCGTAGACCGAAATAATATAAAAGTCATTCCTGAACTGCATGTAAAATATATGAATTTCTATGGAAGCTCGAACGCACAAATTTTAGGTTTGTTTGTGTGTGTGTACTGTCTGGAAGACACATTAATAATTATTAATAAAAATTCAACTATATTTGTAGTTATGTAAGATTTTTGTTTGGTATCATATTCTTTTATAGTACATGTACATTGCAGATTATTACTGGGATTGGTTAGTGGCTGTTATTTTTGCGTGTCTAATAGTCATCGTTCTCGGGATTCTCCTCGTTCTGTTCCACAGACAAGGCTGGTTACACAAGCGTCACCGAACACACCCACGGAGAGGACCACCTAAAGATGCAGAGAAGGCCAATGGTACAAAGCCGGAACCCAAAATGGATGATCTCAACAAACCAAAACCAGCTGATGGAACTGGCGTTCCAAACGCTGCAAGACCGAAAGAGATAAGAGTCGAACAAAGAATTGAAACTACGTCAACAAAACCAGTCAGACTAGATAAATTAGGTTTTGTAGCGAAATAAATACATGTACGTGTAACTCACCTTTTGAAGACCATGTTTAATTTGAATAATTTTGATTATGAATTTGTGATGTATGTTAAGTTATTGGCTGTGATATGATATCAAAACGTTGTGAAGGCGTGTTATATAGAGTAGTAGTTGATTTTAGGCACGGACCAATTGATTTTCTTAGGGTGGGGCTTGGATTTTCACGTTGCGTTTTGGGCCAATTACTTTTCCCATACAAAGAAAACACATAAAATTTATTTGGAACATTTTTCCCTAAGGGCAAAATGTGAGCCAGAATATGTTTCCCCAAATATTTTTTGTTAAAGGATCACAGACCTCACCCCCAGAAAATCTAATTGAAGTCTCTCATCGGTTTGTACATATGACGATTGCGCTCATTGACATTCGTGTATCACTGCATCTGTACAAAGAACTGTTGGTGTACATAAATATATTGTTGCTATTTTACGAATAAAGTTACATACCATGTATGTGAATATATTATATTTTTGTTTGCCGTGTATGTAACTTGCAACTTTCAGTAACCCGTTCAATATCTATTCTACGAGACACGTGTGCTCCAGATCGAGATAGGCACTTTGAATAAAGTAAACGTAAATATCAGGAAACTCAAATCTTGATTCATAGGCGAGTCACATAAATCGATGATCACTCTGTAAGAATAAACGCAAAACTTATCATAAGGTGATGGGATGGACTTACATACACCAAAGAGCAAATGAATGGCGTTGTGGATTCACAGGGGTGTAGGAGGTTGGCACACCCTTTTTCTTGAAAAAAGATATCATTTTCGTGTTTAAGATTGACAAAAAATGGTAAATTATGTCCTAGCACTTACTCCCCCTTTCTGAGGAACATCGACTGGCACCCCGCCCACTTTCAAAGTGTCTGGGTCAGGCCCTGTGCTGAATACTCATCAAAAATGTCGCAGCTCCTTTCAGCACATGAACCATTCATTATTACAATAATCTTCAGCATTTAACAATTAAAATTGGTTTACTGAAGTAACAAAGCTAATAATACAGACCGAAGCACTGAATTACGTCCCTTACTAATCGGGATAGTTAATGTTTGTGGTAAAAGAGAGACAACCCTGGTGTGTTCTTTATTAGTTCTACGTACGTACATAATACACCTTTACATAAGTAGCTCTGAATAAAAACAAAATCACATCCAGCTAAAAGTCAGTCCACAGCATAAGCTTACACTGCTAAAATTAATTCATTTTTGTGGTCTTGCATGGCCGTAGCTAAGGTCAAATATGTAGTGTGGCAAAACCTAATTATAATAGGCAGGGGGTCTGGGCCCGCTCGAGGCATGGTTCCCAGAAGCTCTGGGGGTAAATGGTACAAAACCTGCTATCTGGGCTTTTTCTGGGCCTATATCAGCGGTATCGATAATATGGGTTTTGTGTACCATAAAAGTGACGGTGCTTCTTTTTTTTCCATTTTAGGAGGAAAAAAATGATAATTTATGTATAAAAATTAAACTCCACAGAATCTGTTTACCACCGGATAATAGATGTGATATTGTTTACCACAGTAATTCCCTACTAGTATAATCAACTCAAATTTTCCAGCAAAAGGAGGCTTCCCCTGAATCCGTCTATGGACTTTGCATTTAAAACAGTAATCCTGTAGTAAAACTATTACCAACACCGCTTCTTTTTCTACAAGATCCTGTTTTAAGCCAACGATTCGGATACTGAAATTGATACTGACCACCATAAAAATTTTCGGGATATTCAGACTCAATTTACCGCCAAGTAACAGTCTCCTTCTTTTGAAATTAGTATCTTGCCTCAAATGGACGCTACGGCAACCGCCACTCTTGTCCTCAAGCATTGGTTCTTCATTTCTGTATTAAATTTGCTCCATGCTTTTTGTTTTTAAATTTCAACTTTGCATAATTGCGTTTATTTAAGTAATAAAAGAAATCCGCACCTGGTTTAATTTCGACATATAATATCATAGAAGTCTATACTATGAACACTTATACTCAAGTTATTGCCAGGAAACCAAATTATCTATGGACACTAGACAACAATGATGACACACCAGGACAGCATGATACACAATATGTTCCATTGTAGGACTGTAATTTTTTCAGTAGTACAAAAATGTGCATAGGTTTGTAAATTCGGAAATGATTGCAATGTTTTCATTACTGCCAAAAAATTCATAAGACTTAAAATCACTATAATTTAAGGATTATTGAAGTTTTAGCATCACTGGATCTACAACTTTTATCAATATAACAAAAAATAGCATTGTAATAATTGATTCAGGCAATAATTCCTGAATTTACAGTAGATACCATTTCTCGTTAAATGGGCCATGGTAATGTGAAAACAGAATATTGATTAGGAAAGAAACTAAGACATGAAAGCTAACTCACTAACATATACCCTATTTCTGTTTGGACTCATTAAAACCATGTGAACACTTTAGTTGGATTACCTCCCTTTGCAAGCATATGCCAAATATCATCTTCCTTCAAGCAAATCTACAAATGATATCCAACCTTTGTGTAAATCTATCATACAGTGCAGAAGGAATTTATGTTGACAATCTATTTGGATTGATGGGTATGGTTATTCATTGTAACCTCTATGCTTTGTTTGCAGGAGGTACATGTGTATATGTATATGTGTTGGTAATTAACTCATTTTACCTGGTACTTTTTATAAACAAAGAAAAAAACTAGTTTTAATTTGATTTTTGTTTTTATTAGAAATATAATATTTTATGAGAATGATAAATGATTTAATGATTTGTTGATTTGAATAGAAATATCATGTTGTTATCTCCCCTACGCACTTTTTAAGTTAACAATTAAATGAACAAATCATTTTCTATAAATATACAAAAAAGGTAAAACATTAAATGCAACAATAATATAACAATAAAACTAAAGCTACAGTTATCTAAAGAGTGTTATTCATCTAAAAAATAAGACCATGAAATATTGCTACCATGTAAAAAGTACATTGGTAAAATGGATCACTGAAATCAGTTTGGAAGCTAGCAAAATTATTGAATAAAAAGAACAGGAAATCCTTTAAGAGATTCTTAAATTTTTAATCACTTCTTCATTCTTTTGCATTTAAAAAAATAACACAAAAATATTATGTTATATTACTGGTTACTAAGTTCACAAAATGGAAAACTCACAATAGTAAGAAACTTGAATCTGATAATAAATTAATAAATCTGTTTAAAAGTTTATGGAATGTTTAAATTGGCTTTTTTTTATCAGAAGAAAAAAGTGAAGACGAAATACCCAACATATAAAAGAAGAAACCAGGAACATAAAACAAACATGGTTAAAGCTTGAACACAGTAAAAAGAAAATAACATCTTAGATCTACAAACAATGCCATGAATGTAACAATGTCAGATCTACAGTGACACTGAATGTAACAATGTCAGATCTACAGTGACACTGAATGTAACATTGTCAGATCTACAATGACACTGAATGTAACATTGCACCATATACTCTAGAAAATGCTTACTATGTCCTTAGGACACATATGAATAGATAAGTTATGAAGAGTTCTGCCAGATGGAAATCAACCAGACTTACAAACAGTGCATATCCCCCAAAATAATAATATTTTCACCAACATTTTCATTTGTATAGCTACTCCCATAATCCTTGCTAAAGTTACAATGCACAGTTACTCCCCCTAATGTATCAAATTTCTTTAAAAAAATAAATAAAATTCTATAAGATTCTATTTTAAATTAGGTGCAGGTTTCTGTACTTTTTTGTCCTGGAATAATTTTAACTGAAGAAATAAGAAAATAGTTGTAAGGATATCCTTGCCAGCATACAGCTATAGAAAGCAAGATTGATTTCCATCTCTGCTAATTTACATCATATCAAAAGAAAATATTAAACCTAAATGCAAAATATATCAACTAATATTGACACAAGAAAATCAATCTATAGCAGTCAGTTAAGATCTGAATATATCAAAAATTTGGCACTTGGTCAGATCTATATACTGTTTGACACTAACATTTTTATTGCAGGCATTTCTATTTCAGTCATGTTATCAAGATTTCTAATACATTTTTTCTTTAAAGTAAAAAGGCTGTTTTATGTTTTCTTTGAAGAAAATTAGTTTTGGTATTAATCCCCATCTAGTCTATGACATTTTGACTTAAAAGTTGACTTAAGGAAGACAACTCAAAATATTTGAGGCTTAATTCAGCATTTCAACAAAATATAAACATATCATAACATTCTTTAACATTCTTATTGAGGAGTTCAAGTGCTTGAATAACATCTGATGTGGCACTTGACATTAAATAACATATGAAAGTCATGTGATGTGTAGTCTTATGACATATCTGACATGAAATATTTTGATTGCTTCAAACAGAATGACATAAAAATGGGGTTTTTGTAATAAAACAAAAAATGGAATAAAATAGTTTGTATAAAAATATTAAGAAATGGTTCATTGTGTAAAAAACATTGCATATTTCATCTCATCAATAAAAATGTACATTTGAACAAATACTCAACATCCTAATCAAGAACATATTTTTAGATTCTTAGCTCCTGTTCAGGGTCATGTGACAATATGACTTGATTGTTACTATGGTGACGACCCCTGCTATGTATACTAGGTCCACCATTTTGATGTGGATGTACACCATGGCTGTTACTAGGATGTGAATGAACACCATGGTTACCACTGGGATGTGAGTGCACACTATGGGCACCACTCTGATGCGGGTGAACACTGTGATTACCACTGGGATGTGAGTGGACGCTATGGTTACCACTCTGATGTGAATGTACCATATTTTGTTGGTTATATGATGGTTCCGGGCTCCTGGTTGCCAATGGTGACAGAGATGGTGTAAATGATGGAGTTAATGCAGGGGAAGTGAAACTTGATTCATGCTGTATTGGTGACCGTGGCATGTTCTGAAATGATGTAGTCATATTATTGCTAGTTCTATTAGATTTTCCTGCACCATGACTAGATCGAATTGGCTGTGGAACAGCGGTGGGTGGAGCATTTGTAATGATTGGTGGTGGCACCATTTTCACCTGAGGGTTAAGTGAAGTACTTATATTCCTTTGCGGAACAGTCTGCACAGGTTGTTTTTTAGGTTGTATAGTATCGTCTTTTAATTTTGCGATTTCAACAAATACATGTGCTAATGGTTGATACTGTGGTCCCCAGTTCAACAAATAATCCCAATTATAGGATCCCGAGTATTCCTCCTCACTATTTATCACATTAGAAATAGTCCCCTCATGTTGGGGTTCAATTTCATGGAAACCTAAGTCTTTTCCACCATCACTATAACTGGTGTCATTCACTGGACCAAATTTACTATAGTCTATATCAGAAATGTTAATACTTTCATTATCACCACTTCCTATATCACTAAAAGGTTCAGAAGGTTGTATAGTCTGTTTTGATTTTTTAGGCTGAATAGTTGTATCTATGCCAAGTTTGGCTAAATAGTCTTTAGAGTTTTGAACGGAAGGTTCTGATAGATTGTCATCATCTGGTAAACCAGAGTCTGGCATATTTTTACTACGATATCCACTTGATGAGTTTAAAACCGATTGTGAATTGATTCTCATGACCTCATCATCCTCATCAGCCTCTACGGAGCCACGCCCACTGGAGGCAGAATGATGAGATTGTTCAGATACATCAGGAGTTGTGATTAGATTTTCGTCATACTGATATGTTTCCCTGGCTTTATTAGAAGGTGTAGGAAAATCAAACGCCCCATTAAAATCACCATCATAAACCTCGGCAACTGGGGGTTGACCCTTCTTATTTTTGTAACGGATTATAAATATGATGAGAACAACAATTGAGATGATCACTATTATTACAAGAACCACGATGACAATAATTGTTGTGGAAACACCTTCCTGTGGAGCTGTTCTTGGAGGTTCACATCCAGGACATGTCCTGTTAACCTGAATCTCAACCACTGCCGTTGCTTTGTTAGTTGGACCTGAACTAGCTGTAACAACTAAAGTGACTTTAGACTCGTCTAAAAACCTCTTAGCACGAGATAATTCTGCAGATCTCTTTCTACGAGAAGAACTAAATTCATGTTTGACATAGATGGAACCATTTGTTGAATAAATTCCAAAATATTTTAAATGACTATTTGTTTCACTGAGAGAATAGTAAATTCTTCCTGCCAAACCACCATCTAAATCTTGGGCTTTCACTTGTCCAATCAAGTCACCTGCTTTTGCATTTCCAGGAACTGAAAATTCAAACTTGTCTTTGGTGAATGTAGGAACATGTTCATCCTCATCATCAATAAGAATCACGACTGGAGTGGATGCATATAATCCTCCACTATCTGTTGCTATTACAGTGAGGTCATAACTATGGAGACCAGGGGCAAGTGATGGAAGATTTTCGTAGTCAAACAGTCTCCTTGTGTAAATTTTTCCATCATTTGAATTGATATAGAAGAACTGATTATGACCTTTGTTAGAATCAATCTGATAAGTCAATACACCAAATGGTCCATGATCCTTGTCATTGGCATGAACCTCTCCAACTAAAGTATTGTTCCTATTTTCTAGTACACTCAAGAAGTAGAATGGTTGAGGGAAGAATGGATTGTTATCATTGATATCAGTTATATTGATATTGACAGAGGTGTAAGCCGAAAGTTGTCTAACATTGTTAGCACACTGTTTACAATCAACAGCAGTAATAATGATCTTGTGTGATTTTTCTGTTTCATAATCCAAATTAGAACCAAGGGCTATATTCATATTTCCATTCACAGAATTAATACTGAATAAACCATTATCATTTCCTGATGTAATTGAGTATGACAGTTCTGCATTGACGCCTGTGTCATTATCCTTGGCTAATACAGACATGAAGATCTGTCCACTATTGTAGTTCTCTGGGAGTGTGATGTCATACTCTGTCTGTGTGAACTCTGGTGTCTTATCATTTACATCACTGACACTTATCTCCACATCAGTTGACACTGTCTGTAGTGGAGACCCACGGACAATGGCTGACACTTTAATAAGATATTTATCTTTCATCTCTCTATCCAAGTGTCCATTAATGGATATAATTCCAGTTTTCTGATTTATCCTAAATTTATTTTCATGTCCCCCAGTAATGGAGTAGTCAACATCCTGACTTGTGCTGGTCACTCTGACCTGAATGACAGAATGACCTACTTTCTGTGCTTCACTTACATCAGCTCTGAAATATATGACTCATTGTAGAATAATGAACTTCTGAGATGTTTTATGAGGTACAGAGTAACAGATCTATGTCTTAGAATTAAATCTTACATGTAAATCTATTTCAGTATTAATTTGTTCCCATATGAAACAAAACAGTGTACTAGCATAATTAATAAGTGATAATTCCTAGTTTTATATTTTCACACTGAAACATATCTTTTGCTCTAATTTTCTGTTGTTTTTTTTCTCATTTGACATGTTTTATGATTGTATGCTTATAAATATTTGCATACAGTGATTTTCATAGTTTCTATCATATTTGTATTTGTCATATCTACAACACATTCTGAATAAAAAAACAATAAGCCAGTTCTTTCTGCAATTCAACAATTTCTTGAACAAAGTGAATATTTTTATGTCAAAAACTACATTAATCTTGTACTAACTTGTAGCTAGAAAGTTCAAATGATGGAGGGCTCTGATTAACTTGAGTAATGTTGACCTTGACAGCAACCATTGATGACCTTGGTGTTGTCCCAGCATCCTGTGCTTTTATGGTTAAAGTAATGATTTGACTGGATGGATTGTAAACTATTTCCTGAGTTGTTTTTATAATTCCTAAAATTATAAAATTATGCTTTGTAAGAAATAAAAAAAGCCAAACAGGCTTTAAAAAAACCAGTTATGCTTAAGCATCTGTACTAAATTTCACAAAAAGTGGTAACTCCTGGCAAAATTTCCCATTTAGTATTTGACATTACAACACAGTTTTTTACTTTGTTATTTTACTAATGACTCATTTTCCATTTGTGACTTTTTGTGTAATTGACCTCCTCCTTTTTTGTGTTTTAAAGCTTCAGACCTCTAAAAGGAATTGTAAGAAAAATAACTAATAATGAAAGGAAGCATCTAACAATCTAAAAAAAAAAACTGTTTTCCTCATGCTTTCAGTTATCACACAGAACAACGTATGTGAACAGAAGGAAAGACAGCAATTTATCATAACATATCAATCGAACAAACTTTCTAAAATGGCTCAGTCTTATCACAAACTTATCTTATCATTCAAAGTTCACTAACAGCTCTGAGACTGGATAGATCTTTCAAAACTTTCAAGGAGCTCATGCCTTACTTTATGACACTGGTTTACCCTTGGTGTAACAATAATTATACCAATAGAAGCACATGTAAAATCTAGTGAATTATAAACTGGATAATATGGCAGTGAACCCACGATTTATCTTACTTACCTGTATCAGGTTGGATGGAGAATGAAGAGGTCTCATCATTTACAATACTATAAGTTATCTGTGAGTTCTTCCCTGAGTCAGCATCGGTGGCATTCACTACAACATCAACAGTTGTTCCTACAGCTGATAACTCTGGCAGATTGGCCTAGAAATATAATAGTAAGATAGAGATGGTAAAAATATGTATCAGTAAATTAAGACACTTCGATGACGCATCATATACATGCACAACAAAAATCAAGACTTCCTTAAAGTATGATTGCTAACCACTTTGGTATTTTTTTTAACTTGTATCTTTGCTCATTAATTAATTTCATATTTTTAATGTATAACACCATATCAAAAGTTCAAGATACATGTAATAAGTCTTATTTTTTTATACTTATTACTTACAAGCGAAAATATCAGTTTGTTCATTATGCATATATATAACACCTATACATATAATTATACTGCATACAAAATAAAAAAGACTCTTACTATCAATACTATATTGACGGAAAATCAATGGATCTTATATGAGACACAACAGCAAACTTACATGATAGCTGTTCTGCGTGAAGGCTGGGCTGTTGTCATTCTCATCAATAACATTAACGTTCAGGGTGGTCTTTGCTTGATGTGGACCATCTGTTACCTGGATATAGGTCAAACAAAAGATTTTAAAACATACTATTTTTGGAAAATGTCAAAACTGTATAGTCATAAGTTTCTTGACAACAAAATACAATTTTCATTTCTTCCCATTATCATCTTAAATAGATTATGCCATTACTAAGATACAGTGAATATGTGGATTTTTTAAAAATGTTTAAAAATTTAATTATCTGGAAGTACTGCAAGGGGAAGTACCTACCTGTAGGCCTAGGACATAATGTTTCTTGGACTCATGGTCTAGTCTTTTGGCTAAAATGATCTTCCCACTGAACTTCTCCATAGTAAACATGTTGTCATGGTTTCCTTGAGGTGTGAAAGAGTATCGTAATACAGGATTGTCAACATCATTGGCTGTTATTACTGCAACCTGTGACCCAACCTGAGTTCCTGCAAACAAATAAAAATAAAATATAGGATCTAATTTATGCATGATTTTTTTATTACATACATATCTATTGTTATATAACAGCTTATTAATTCAGGAACAACAAATAGGCATGCACAAAAAAAAGGCAGCAATAAATAAATAAAGCAGTTAAATTCACCTTGAACAAACAGCTCCTATTTAGCAAATACTAAATAATTGAAAGATACTTGATTTAATTTCTAATACACCCAGTTTAGTACTTCAAAATTTACCACAAGAAGAAACGTAATACAAAATAAAGAAGAATTTAGAAAATGCCAAGGTGTAATACAAACCTTCCAGAACATCAACTGGTGTGGGCACTGGGAAATTTGGTTGTTGGTCATTAATGTCAGTGATGTTAACTGTCAGTT
Organism: Perna viridis; assembly: GCA_037379345.1. Lineage (NCBI taxonomy): Eukaryota > Metazoa > Mollusca > Bivalvia > Mytilida > Mytilidae > Perna > Perna viridis. Next base: position 7,061,181 of record CM074520.1, read on the forward strand.
GGCACTGACTAGACATGGCAGGACTGCCACCATCCTTTGCCTCAATAGTCAGTTGGTACCAAGGAGTGATTTCAAGGTCAATTTGATGCTTGACCTTGACAATGCCACTGTAGATTGGTTCTATTATAAAAGCGCCACCATTATTGCCAGTGACAATGTTGTAGGTAATATTAGCATTTCTTCCGTCATCCAAATCAGTAGCCAACACCTAGATTAATAAAAAAAGTAATATAATCTTCAAATATAGTGACAATATCTGATACAAAATAAACATTGATTGTATGACAAACAGAAATAAGGATATTTTTTCAAAAACAAAAACTTTAAGACTGTAACTAAATCCTTTTACAAAAATAACAATATTACTGCTGTTCTATAAATAGACTTAAAAGAGAAACTACAAAAACTGCAAACAAAGATCACTAAAGGATACTTCCTGTTCACCAACGAAGGAAACCATATGATCAAAGTATAAATTAAGTAATCAACCAGGAAGTTGATGTCTGAAAATGAATTCCATAATATGGCCTACCTATATAAAGCTTCTGTCAATACTGTGAAAGTACTATTGTTCGTGGGGTACCAATTTTCATGGTTTTCGTGTTAAGGCCAAACCACAAAATTTTGTACCCAACGAATAGTAGATTTCCATTGATGTTTATAAAGAAAACTTCAAAACCACAAATTCAAGAATCCACAAACATGTGATTATTCCCTAATCCACGAAAATTGGTATCCACGAATTAAAGTACTTTCACAGTATATCAAGTTACTGTGATAAGCAGTTGCAGAGAAAACTGTGTCACAAGAAAAGTAACAGACATAAGAATGTATAGACACCATTATCACTACTAAGTACGGTATATATGCCTCGCTTTCAAAACAAGGCGTATAAAAATAAATAAAGTTTCAATACCATGCATGAAGTAGTTGTCTTTGTAAGAATCATGCAAAATCTTAAAAATGTGATACACCCCAAAAAGGCTACATATTTTTATTTTTGTAATTAAGTTGTTTTATGGGTCTATATTATGAAATGTGTAATTATCATTCAAATCTGCCTGCTCTTAGGAGATAATCAAAGGTGAAAATCCAATAGATTCTATTGTATTTGAGTGTCATTTACGGAGTTATCTTCCCTAATTTTGAAATCTACAGTGCATTCTATATAATTTTTATCTCATAAGAACACAGGTTATATGAAAAACCCAATGTTAATTTCTGTTTACTAAGCTAATTCAAACAAAATATCAAAAATAAAAATATGTAGGCTTTTTACCCGTGAATCACATTTTTGCATGATTCTTAGCTTGAGTGCTACTTAACAATTCTATACCTGTGTGACATAAGCTCCATTACTGGAATGTTCTTGAACTGTTGCATAATAATGGTTCTGTGCAAACAAAGGACGGTTATCATTTATGTCTGTAAGCTCCACCCAAACAGTAGTATAGTCATATAGTTGGCCATCAGTAGCTGCTACAACAACTTTAACTCTTCTCTGGGTCTCATAGTCTAGTGTCAAGTAGTCATTTACTTGGATTCTACCTGTAAATAAATAAAACACAATTCATGTCAAATTTGTCAACAGACATAGCTTCATGGGACTGGTTCAGACAAATATCTTTAAATATACTATATTCTTAAATACATCAGTATACAAAACTATCGATCTGTTGTATTGCATATATTCTAAAGAGAAAAGCATATTTTCTTATTTTTTTGTTTCCTTTCAGAGTTACCTACCTTGCTCAATACTAAATGTATTCCCTTCTTTTAGAGTAACATACCTTGCTCAATTCTAAATGTATTTCTTTCCTTCAGGGTTTCCTACCTTGCTCTATACTAAATGCATTCCCTTCCTTCAGAGTTTTCTACCATACTCAATACTAAATGTATTCCCTTCCTTCAGAGTTACCTACCTTGGTTAATACTAAATGTATTCTTTTCATTCCCACTGACAATACTATATGTGATGGTTCCGGCTATATTTCCTCCATAATGCTCAGCCTCTACTGTCTGTACATCACTATCCTTTGGAGCATGCTCCTTAAGAGAGGTAGTGTAAACCTTCTGTTTAAACCTGAGTCCAGAAGAACTGGTTCCAACTGTTACCAGAACAAAACCTAAAATACAAAAGGAAATTATGAAGAATAAGTGTGGTATGAGTAGTCTTAAATAAATTTTTTTAAAAAATGAGTCCAAAATTTGAAATTCATAATGGCTCATAAAGCATTGAGAATGGACCTTTAAACCTCAGTAAATTTTATTCCATTGACAGAGGTAGTTTTTTTTGTCCCTTAATCAAATCATACATACCAGTAGATGACTTGGCAGGACTTCCACCATCAGAGGCAATAACTTCAATATTAAACATCTTCTTATCACTTGGCAGGGCAGAATTAGTCCTAACTACACCAGTTTGACTGTCAATCTTAAAATATGGTGTGTTAGGTCCTAAACTGTAGGTCACCAACCCAATATTCCCAGAGTCTGCATCATGAGCAGTAACCTCTGTTACATATGTATTTATACTGGGACTGGGATTTAGACTTTTGGTAAATGGAACCTCCGTAAACACAGGGCTGTTGTCATTAATGTCCTGTATTCCTATGGTAACGGTGGCTGTTGAACTAAACATGTTTCCTCCCCCATCTTTAGCTACGACATTAAAGGTGTACGTTGACTTTCTCTCGTGATCAAAAAGTCTGAAACAATCACATAAATGACTTATTTTAAACATCTCCTTCATAATACCTACCTGGCTTCAGAAGCAAACATTAAATTCTAAAAAAAAGTAAATACATAATTCTTGCTTTACATTCTTGTTTTAATTGTAGCATTTCTTTTTGATTCGCATGATACACGTTAAATTCAAAACTTATGGTAATATCTTACACATATTATTCCAAAAATTGCTCAACATTTTTTAGACAAATTACACAAAAAATTACCATATTAATATTCTTACCGACTAGTGATTATCTCCCCTGTTTTACTGTTTATCTGGAACTGTCCTTCTGTGTCATTACCAAGAGAATATGTGACCTTGGCATTGTCTCCCTCATCATCATCCATAGCTGACACTAACAGAACAGTTGATCCCACAGCGATATTCTCCAAAATATTGTGATTATAGCTATCTTTAGAAAATTTAGGTGCATTATCGTTATCATCCAGAACATGGACAAGAACATTACAGGTAGTACTTTGACTTGGTTGACCTTGGTCCCTAGCAACTATTGTTAGGTTATAGGTGGAAACAACCTCCCTGTCTAGGGAGTTACAGCTAAGTTCTCCAGTTTCACTGTTTATTTCAAAGGCACTGCCAATGTTTCCTGCTGCAAAAGATACCAATAATACACATTGGATTTTTCTTTCATACTTCAAACATGCAATAAAACTATTTCTCAGACAAATAAATTTTTGTAAATGGAAAGGGTCAGTTCAGACCATCTTAGACCTCAACAAAATCCAATTTCTATGACAGTGGGACCTGTTACATTCTGATAAGGACCTAAGTTTTATTGAATCGGCTAGTGCACTGATTTGTAACTTAAACATACATTGTATGATCCATCTCAAGATTTAATTGCACTAATTAATGATGAATTCTACACAAAAAATGGCTTTGAATAATTAGAAGTGTAGCAAAAAAACCCACCTCCTTCAATAGTGTAAATAAGTTTGCTGTTGTCACCAGTATCCAAATCAACAGCCAATATTTGTTGTATGATCTGCCTTCCAGCATTCTCTGGGATATTGATGGAGACCTTTGACTCTGTAAATACTGGAGGGTTATCATTCTGATCTTCAATAGTGATGTTAACTGTAGCAGTATCATACAGGGATGGATTACCATGGTCTGTTACATACACTTAAATAAAGAACAACAATTAAAAATTAATGCTTGAGTAAGGATTAATTGATTGTCCGTTGAAAAAGATGAAAATTAAAAGAATATGACTTAAGATTTGGGTTCTAAATAAATTGTAATGATTTAATTATGAATAATAGAATAAAAATGATTTTTTCATCAATATAATAATTCCTCTTTTATTCAAGACAAGTGTATAAATTACCTGTAATAACATAGGAGCTTTGCTGTTCTCTATCCAGGGGACCAGTAGCAGTTAGGTGACCAGAATTGGGATCCAGAGAAAATCTATTGTTAGCAATACCATTTGGGAGAGAATATGTCAGCCTATTATTGTTGGAATCACCTGTTCAAAAGAAAATGTCTATTGTGTTCATAGACAAATCACTATTCACTTTCAAAAATAGCTCACAATACTGCCAATCCTAAGCATATCACACTATTCAGCTATTCAAAAATAAGAGCTTACATATCATATCAGGAAAAAGTTAAAAGCTAATTCAGAAAGAAATATCATGAATAAAAACTTGAAATAATATAATATTCTATCAAAATTATGCAAATTTTTTATCAAGTATGAAGTTTAAGATTTCTACAATGGACACTTCATTGAGACAGAAACCTAACACAGAATTCACTACATACCATCATTATCTGTAGCACTAACAGCAACTATAAAGTCCCCTCCTTTATTGTTTTCTGTAATTTTGCCCTGGTACTTAGACATCTGAAATCTTGGTTTGTTGTCATTGACATCTATGATATTAATTGTCAATGATGTAAACGAAGAGCGAGGCGTTAGTCCATTGTCTCTTGCCATTATATTCAGGTTGTAGTTAGATTTAACTTCTCTATCAAGTGGAGATCTTATGGACAAGAGGCCTGAAATTGAAAAGAGTTTTTTTTTTTTACAAAAATATGTCAATGAAAGACACAGCTATTTGTGCTTGAACAACTTTGTTGATAATGTCTCGATAAACCGAAATTTAGGAGACTTCCTAAAATACATGCTCATGGCCTGTGTTAAAAATTAATCATTTGATCATTTCAGAATGAAAAATTTGAGCCATTCATGTTTTAAGGAGGTAGACCTAGGGTAAGGGACACAACTCTTAAAAATCGTTGGAACATTTGTATTCAGCATTTTACATCAATCTCATGTAAGCACCAAAGTAACTTGGATTGATTTTATTCGGTTTCAAATGAAAGCTTGATCGGCTTTGGCGAAATTGAATATGATACAAACGTATCACTGATTTCAAGAGTTTTGTCCCTTACCTTAGGTCTACCTCCTTAAACCCTCATGCATACATATGATGTCACTAAAACTCCATTCTTATTAAAATATTGTTAAGAAGTGGCAAGTAGATGTTAACTATCTTTTGTGTATTTAACACACAAAGGTAATACTAAAATGAATAAGTAAAGCCTTCATCTTTGTATACTTACACAAAGTGCAACATTTTAAGTGTTACAATGTTTTAACATGTGTGATGATTAGCATACCTGAATGAGAGTTGATTTCAAATCTGCCATCATCATTCCCTCCATCAATACTGTATTCCACCTGTCCATTAATACCACTGTCAGCATCGCTAGCGACAATATAAACAATTCTGTATCCAATAGCTTCATTCTCCTTTATATCAAATGGTGTGTATGACTTGAAAACTGGATTGTTGTCATTTTCATCTTCAATTACAATCCACATGGAGAGAGCAGTGTGTTTACGACAACTAAGACTAGAACACAAGTCATGCGCTTCGATGACAAGTGAAATCATCTTCACTTCTTCATAATTTATTTCACTCTTGACTTTCAATGCTCCAGTGGATCCATCCAGTTCTAAAAGGTCAGATTTTGGATTTTGTTGTTTTAAAGAGTAGAAAACTGTTCCATTGTTTCCTGAATCTCTGTCTGATGCTGTGAATGTGTACACTACCTGACCAACTGGCATATTTTCTTTCTTTTTCAAGACAACAGGGTCAGAATCAAATTCTGGTGGATTGTCATTTAAATCTATGACCTTGATGTATACTCCAATAGTGGAACTCTTTGGGTTGTAAGCTCCGTTATCAACAGCCTTAATTCCAACATAGTGTGAGGAGGATTCCTCATAATCTATTTCCCTAATACAATAAATATCCCCAGTACTCACATTCACAGAAAATAGTCCAAAAACATTGCCTTCTACAATGTAGTAAGATATTCTACCATTTTCTCCTGAATCTTTATCAAATGCTTGTACTGCAGCAACAACTGACCCTACAGCAGTATTTTCAAGAACCTCGAAAGTTATGTTCCGACTTGGGAATGTAGGTGTCCCATCATTGGCATCTCTAACATGTATTGTTATAGTTTGTACTGTCTGTTTGAAAGGCATTCCATTGTCTCTTGCAATGACTCTTACAGTGTATAAATTCTTGGCTTCATAGTCCAAAACTTCAGCAGTTGTTACAAGACCAGTGATTGGATGGATATCAAAGTTCCTTAAGGATTCTGGGTCACTCGCTGGAAAATAAAGAGATTGTAATTTTTTTAATATGACAGTATTGCAATAATAGGTTGGGTTACTAGCAATGGTAAATATATACCATTAAAGTCTTTACAAAAATATGATTTTTTTCTTTTAAATTCTTAAATCTACCTCTATCATTGGGTAACACTGAATAACTGAACTAATGGCAGTAAAATGAAACAATAGTGGCTATATCCTCATCATTAAATCTTCCCTATGAATGGACCAAAATTAATTAATGCACAATATTAAAAAAACTTCAGATAACAAACATGGAGGACAAATGTCAAGCATGTGACCTATTATTATTACTTTCTTTATAATAAATAAAACAGGAACTTATTATTTTGTCTCTTGAAACCTTTATAATAGTAGTATAATTACTGGGTTATACTTACAAGGATCAAATAGAAAAGTAATAGTCCCATTCTCAGCATTGTCTGGGTCTGTAGCCTGGATCTTTATTACTGGTGTACCCTTTATCTTGTTCTCATCAACATACTGGTCCAATGATGGATTTTCAATGACAGGATTATTATCATTTATATCTAGGACCCTCACTGTTACATGTGCAATATGGCTGCGAGGAGGGATCCCAGCATCTGAAACCTGCACTGAGAACTTATGTTCATAATTTTGCTTACTGAGCTGTTCACGGTCCAGTGATTTTGTGGTACTGATTTCACCATTGTAAGGGTTAATACTGAAATCTGTCTGCTGGTCAATAATAGTATAAGTCAGCTTTGCATTGTCACCAATATCTTTATCTGTAGCTACTACAGAACCAATGACGGTAATGGCATGATTGTTTTCTTCAATGTAGAACATATAGCTAGACAGGGAAAACACTGGATTATTATCATTGGCATCTATAACAGTTATACGAACTGGTACTTGGGCTGAGCGTGGGTTTTTTCCATTATCTCTAGCAAGTACAGTAAATGCATAAGAGTCCCGGGTTTCACGGTCTAACTCTGCTCTGAGATAAATATTTCCACTCTGTCCACTTCCCCCATGTATTCCAAACATCCCAGAATCCTCGTTGAGAAGTGTATAAGTTACTTGATCATTGTCAGCATCAGTGGCAGTAACATTCAAAACAACTGTATCCATGGCAGCAGTTTCCTTAACATTTTGTTCATAGGACTTCTGGGTAAATATTGGTGAATTGTCATTAACATTTGACACTTTGACTTTGAGAGTAAGGTTGCTACTGAGTGAAGGAGTTCCAAGGTCAAAAGCACTGACAATGAGTGAATATTCCTGTTGTGATTCATAATCAAGTGCTTTATTCAGTCTAACTTCCCCACTAGCAGCATCAACAGCAAATGTATTAGCAGGATTGACAGCAAGACGATACTGTACAGTACCATTAGATCCACTGTCCTTATCTGTAGCATGAGCCATGTAAATAGTGGTGCTTAAATCCTGGTCTTCAAATACAGTGATTTCTATGTAGGAACTTAAAAATTCAGGGGCATGGTCATTCACATCAGAAATAGAAATGTTGACCTGAAAAGGAGAATATTCAATTGCTGAAAAGTATTACTGTCATCATGGACACTACACGTTGGATAATGTTTAACAATATTTTTGTCTATAATAAAAGTTTAAGGTATGCTCATTCACTGTATCATGTGAACTTAATCAATTTAAAAAAAATTCTTTATATTTGTAAATAATGTATTATCATGAAATATCATGGTTGTTGCCTTCTCCTGTCCCATATCTTACAGCAAGTTTTGTTTAATAACATTTTGTACTTCAAAATGCCACACATTTTAATCTACTGACTTATTTAGATGTAAGGAAGAAATTATAATATATTGTATAAGAAAATAAGTTTACCTGTGCAGAGCCATACACAGGTGGTTTGCCAGTCTCAGCTTTCACACCAAGTAAAATGTATGGATAGAGATGATAATGTAGTCTGGACACCTTGGTAGTTATCTCCCCTGTCTGTTGGTTAATGGAGAAGAAGTTATTGATGTCACCAGTGGTTATTGTATACAAAATATCAGGATTATTACTGACTGACGGAACTGTAGCCAACACTCGTCCAACTGATGTACCCTTGGCAACATTTTCCTCCACTGTGAACCTGTAGGTTGGTTGGTTAAACACAGGAGGATGAGAATTAGCTCCTGTAACACTGATATATACTGTGGCTGACTGAGAAGAACTGAGATCACCACCATCAGTAGCACCTATCTGTAGAATGTAGACCTTCTCTTCTTGGGGTAGGACATTGATCAGAGTTATCTTTCCTAGAACAGCAACATTATAAAGCTTATCAAAAAGGAGATAAAATAAAAACAGTTTAAAATTGAAATACTTCAATTTTGTTTTTCTGTTCAAGTTGTACTTGGTAAAACATATAGAAAATAAAACTTTAGAAATTCATTATTCATGAAAAGGTGAAAGACAATAATATTGGTAGATTGAGAAATTTTAAATACAAGTAACAAATACAAATTTGTTCCTGAAACCGTCTTCAAACATTTGACTGACAATCATGTAATTTATTGCTCAGAGTTATGTCCCTTGCATTGTACTGCCAGATGGAATGCCTTTATTATTTTATGATATAATTTTTCACTGCATTGACACATTCTGTAGAACAATGTGACTTGAAGTGTTCAAAAGAGGACTTATGATAAAGATATATTTACGATAAACCATATTTAAACAAACACATGCAATGTAGCATTCTTGCTCTGCAATAAATTTTACTTTTCGAATGGCCCAGACGGAGATCAATAAAAAGAATTCACATTCATAATACACATTTTAGTTTATAGGTTTAATATTTTCCAGTTGAGCTCAAGTTGCATAATTTTGTCATTTTCTGCAGATTTTATGATGATCTTTCTAAGTCAATAAACTGATCTATTACAATAAGATGTTTAGAAAACACTTACCAAGAACAGTTTTTATGGATTTATAATGTGTTATATAATTCCTACATGATTTTTATATAGCTCTACCATAAGAGGTCATATTTGAGAGTCATGTTTTTTTTTTACATCAATTTTTATTTCCAATGGAAGTGTATTTACTATTCACATAACCTACAGCCTTTAAAAAACTGAGATTAATTTAGATGAACAAGAAGCACTGTCTGCTAAATCTGATTTCTCAACTGGGGTAAAATGAAGTCCTTACATCAACAAATTAGGGCCAAGAATGGCAAAGAAAGAAATAAACAAGACCAATGAACTTCATTTAAGTCTATTATAAACACAGAGTGTAGACCCATTTGGTTTCTTGTAATGACAAAATCATGAATCAAAATTTTTTTTTTTTTTTTTAAATAAACAAACATGACAATAATTTTACATCCCCTTATAAACATGCCCCTCCCTGTATTTATGGTCAAAATCATTACTTCTGGAAATATGTTATTGAGGTAATTCGTTTGTATGAATACATAAATATGAAATAATTTGCCATTAAGGAAGAAACTTGAATCAGCTGTAAAATTACTGTAACAAATGAATATCAAAATTTATAAAAAAAAAAAAAAAAAAAAAAACCAACATAAAGAAGCCCTAGAAATTCTCATGTTTGAATAGCTACGTGTCAGCTAATTTTCATGTTTAGTTTAAACAGGATATTGCATATACGTGTCACAAATGCAAGAATTGCATAAAGGATTGTAAATTTGTTATTTTTAAATAAAAAATGAAGTTTTAAATCAAACATGTAAATGAACAATTACAATGATAAATGTAAAGTCATTAGAAATAGACTTAGGGAACATGAATGATCATTTATTATAATGTCTGAAATATGATCAAGTGCTTCTTATTTATCAAATATATTTAGAAACTTTTGTGCAACTTTTGTGGAAAAAAATGAACAATTATTAGTTAATGCAATTCACTAACATAAGGGAATTTTGTGAAAATGTGAGAAATGGTGGACATCTTAATAACGTTACAATGTACTTAACTAGTGACATTGGCCTTCAACAATGACAATTTACCACAGACCAGTACAGGTTCAACAGCCTGAATTACTCTAATTTACTGCCATTTATTTTCATTACTCTTCATGCACACATGAAAAGCTTTGTCTTAACTCAAAAGTACAACAAGTCACACAAATTAAGCCTTAATTTCTATGACATAGTTATAAATATGACAAATTGTAACTGCCTAGAGATGACTTATCATTTTTTTTTAAATATTTGGCCCCAAGACTTTTATATACATTAAAGGATGCAGAAACAGTATTTGTACCAGAGAAAACTATATATCACTTCATCAGAGTGACCTGATCTTATTTGTTCTTGATCAATTCACAGTCAGGTAATTTTAAGTCTGCATTTATAGTCATCAGATACATGTATCTATACCTGATTACAGCAATAGATATAATAAAATACAGATTCTTGCATGAATACCTACACAAAGGAACCTTTGTGGTTGCATACAGAGAACTGATGATACAGAGACCAGGTACTTACCTAAATACCTGTCTATAGAGAACATTTCCCAGACTACAGAGACCAGGAACTTACCTAAATACCTGTCTATAGAGAACATTTCCAAGACTACAGAGACCAGGTACTTACCTAAATACCTGTCTATAGAGAACATTTCCAAGACTACAGAGACCAGGTTCTTATCTAAATGCCTGTCTATAGAGAGCATTTCCCAGACTACAGAGACCAGGAACTTACCTAAATACCTGTCTATAGAGAACATTTCCAAGACTACAGAGACCAGTTACTTACCTAAATACCTGTCTATAGAGAACATTTCCCAGACTACAGAGACCAGGAACTTACCTAAATACCTGTCTATAGAGAACATTTCCCAGACTACAGAGACCAGGTACTTACCTAAATACCTGTCTATAGAGAACATTTCCAAGACTACAGAGACCAGGTTCTTATCTAAATGCCTGTCTATAGAGAACATTTCCCAGACTACAGAGACCAGGTTCTTACCTGAATGCCTGTCTATAGAGAACAGGTTATCATCATTTCCACCCAGCATGCTGTACAAAATAGTACTGTAGTTGCCACTGTCAAGGTCGATTGCCTGTACAGTAATGACATTATCACCTGGTTGGATGTTAACATTGATATTAGTACTATAGTTCTGGGGGTAAAACTGAGGTCTGTTATCGTTGACATCTTCAATGTTAATACTGACGATGACTGAACTGTCTAGGCCACCTAAAACACAAATTTGGATAAGTTCTTACATATCATTCATAAAAAAATATATTATTTTTTAACTTGAAGTTTTTCATCTAATTCTAGTTTTTCACATGCTTCTTTCAAGTGCTTTTTGCTGCTGTTTTTAAATTTTGACCATTATTTTAACTGCACAAATTGTAATGTACAATATAGATATAAAGGTAGGTATTCCACCATCATTGGCAAATTGTACCATTTATGAAAATTTTAGCAATGTTACTTCCTTATCTTTCATTACAACCAAGTCAATACATGTACTATGCTTCACGATATAACAATGTCTTATAAATTCCAAATTTGACTTTATAATATCAAATACAAGTAATTAATAATCAAGCCTTTGGTTCTTTTTGTCTCTACAATAACAGCTTGAGTCTTGGGTCACAGTTGTTATAACAAGGAAGAAAATAATGACAATATTCTAATCAATTAAAACATTCCAAAAAATAGTTTTCATGTCAGAAGTATTAAATTTTATTGATAAAACACAAATATAGCAGTGGTTTCAGTGTAAGATATACTAATAGACTACAAGGCCTTTGTAAGAAGCATGCAGATATATAGATGCAGGTCACATTTTTTTATTCTTTGTATTGTATTTATTAAATATTTAGAGTGGGTGATATAGAGACTGATTTATCTTTACACTTTATGTATAAAACACTGTGTTGTTTTAGGAAAAGGAATCATCTAAGAATTATTAGTACATGTGTATGTACCATCATTCTGAATATATCACAGATTGATTGACTGAGGTTTTAAGTCTTAGCACAGATATTTCATGCATTTCTGGAATACAACATTTTGACCAATCAAACAGACCCTGCATTGTACTAGTCTGACATGCTGAGTCAAGTTTTAATGTGCTAGCTCGATCACAGAAGCAACAGTCCACAGGTAGACGGGTCACCCAACTCAGACACATTATTGTGACTGTTCCATATGCCACAGGCTTGGTAGAGAAGTTCAAAGTCATTGGTGAGATTCCCCAGGGGTTCAAACCCATGACCTCCCACAATGGCTACCAAGAGGCCATAAAATAACATAGAATATTACCACTATCAGTTGCATAGACTGGGAATTCATAGATTTTCTGTGTTTCATAATCCAGAGGTTTAGCTGCATACAGACAGCCGGTTGTACTGACAATACCAAACACGTTCAAGCTCGACTGGGTCATGTTGGCAAGGTGATATGTCACTTGAGCATTACCATTGCAATCAGGGTCAAAGGCTGATACCTGTAAAAAAACAACAGATATTTGGACGATTTGTAATTTGTAAGTGTTGAACTATTATACATGAAAAGGTAGTAATAAAATATGAATTGTATACAAAAATCACAATTTTCTGATGTAATTTTGTATTCTGTTTCTATATTAGTAACTGCTTGAGTGGTATTCCTTACAGTATTACAAACCATTACATTTGATAACCATTTCAAATCTGGGACCTCTTCAGTTAAATTGATATGACATTTGCTATCATGTTCCCATTGCAAAAGAAAGAAAAAACTTCACATGCCATGTGGTACCTGATATTCTATTTCGACCAAATGACCTCCAATAATGCAGAAATATGCAGTTTTATGGCCAGCATTATGATAATTTTACACAACAATGCAAAAACAATTTTCTGTTGTCTACAGTTATACCCTGCAGTAAGATATACTAGAGAAATGATCAAAGGGAAATAACTCTTACAAAGATAAAACCATCACACAAGGAGCCAGGTGTCTAGAGAAGGAATCTCAGATTGTATGATTTATATGAACCATAAAACCTTATCATTATATCTGTACAAAGGGCATGAAAGGGCAATGGTAGTGAGGAATTTTCACTTCCACTATAATGTCTGCTATAGTTAGATTCCTTCGGTAATTATTTTAGTAGCTATAATTCAATTAGAATGCTTTATGGGTTTCTACAAGTGCCACCTTTGTTCAAGACATGCTATAAGCATGGAGTTCAACCCCAAAATGATGACAGAGTAATCAAAAAAGGAATTTCTAGATTCATGAAACAACTCCTGCTGAAATACCCTTCTACGATTTATGTTAGGTTCAGCAAGTCAAATAAGTTCTTCAAGAGTTCCTACAAATGACAGACAATTAGATGAGGAATTTCTACACAGACCATCATTTCTATGCACAAAGTTAATATACCTGGAGCAAAGGAGGTTCCATGTTATTTAGAGGACCATTAGACATTCCTAAATATATGAATTTTCAGTATTATTACATGTTCTCGATAAGTTTGACCCCAGAAAGGGGTTAGGAGGTTAGTTCAGTTTTTGACAGAGATCTAAATAACTGTCAAAAATGTTCTATCATTATACTGCCATTTTTGTCAGAATTGTTTATGTATCACGTTGTACCACCCAAATTTGAATAATCATCTCAACTCTTACAAAAGTAAAAATTTTTATCGAATATAATTTGCACTAAATACATCATATCGATGGGATTATCTGATTCTGTACATACAACATGTCATCCATCTTGGTTTCTTATTCAAAGATTCAAATATTGTCCTTCATTTAACATATATCACCATTATCATGTCACTCTCGACTAAACTAACTGATCTAATTAAACAGTTAATTACCTAAGATATATTGAACACCATACAATAACCCCCTTTTAAAGTTATAACGAGATTTAAGATTAATATTAAAAACCCCATGTGAGATTATGACAACCTCATTTCAAATATATCTGAAATCTTTTTGGAGACATGTTTAATACAGTTCTAAATATACCTTGAAGTAATTCGATGCATTTCAACTAAGTAATTTAAAATTTTCTTTTCAAAGATAGGAATTTAGTCTTATGACACCATAAGGAGATGGACCTTCAAAGGATAAGCTATAAAAATCATTTTAAAATTTTACATAAATTTGCAGGTTTTTAAAGACACTATGTAAATACTCTTTTGAGCATTTTATAATCTTGTTACCATGTATTGTAATAATACTGAATGGTAAAAGTGAACCATGTCAAAAAACCAAATCATATTCAATAGGGTCCTATCTTTATCATGTAAGGACTGATCAAATAAGAGTGGAAATATAACAAAGGAACAGCAATGATTTGTTCCTAGTTATCTTATTTTATGTCTTGAATCACTTCAAGCAGCCCATTAAAGTTAACAGAACTTAGATATTGTAAAGTCATTGAAAAGTACGAAACACTGAGGGCTGAGTGCACAGACAGGCTGACTGATAGACTGTGTCTTTATTGCCCACAAAAGAGCATTATTACAATGATAACACACAATAAATTATAGCATTGTCTGAGAGATAGAAACATTCATTATACACCAAGGACCAAAATCAAAAACCATCAAATTCTTATCTGAAAAAGCAAAATGCCATATTCCTGAGAATCACATGCACTAGGATAGCATTCCTCTGAATATTTCTATAATTACAGAAAATAAACATTCTGGCAGAAACCTTTTTACAGTTTATATAAATAAATCTTTAAGTTTCCTTTTGGCTGGTTCTTGTCTATCAAAGCAATATCAATTTAGCAAAAAAAAAAAAAAACAGACTGCAATCGCTGGTCAAAAGATTTTCTCACTTTTCATTTTTGTGAAGATTCAGGAAGACATCTGCCAAGAAAACAAATCAATTCCACTTCACCTTATTTAACTTCGATGAGCCTTTTCCCGTTACACAACTTCCAAGAATTTTTCACCAGTCTGTGTTTTTGTTGGCTGTTTGATGATTTTAAAAGCTTAACTGCCTCTTAAAACTAATTTTTAAAATGTTTTTATTTCATGTGTTTTTCCTTAAATTATTGACTAAACTAACATATCTTTTTAAAACGAAGTGCAGCATTTAACTATTATAATTTAAGACAAATGTTAAAATCTTCATGGCTTACAGTTTTACTTCAGTACTCCTCGTTGATCAAAGTTGATTGGATAACAAGCTTTGTTTATGTGTCTAAAGCTTACTTCTATAATGTTCTGCAGCATTTTAAATGTACAAGAATTACCTGGTAGCATTATGCTTGATCATACATAATGCAAGTTGCAGATAGAATTTCAGAATTCAAAAGATGGCTCTCCAAAATATCAGAATATAGAAGAAAAAAACTTACATCAAAGAACTTTTTTTTTTTCAAGTTCAGTGTAAAACAAAATGTTTCGATTCTGTTTAAATATTTATGTTTTAGCAAATAAGTTACAGATATTACAGCTTGTGCTGTGAGAATGTGGAATACAAGAGATGCAATCTATTTAAAAGGTTTCTTCAGCACTTTAAGGGTACTGGCGTGCTTCTGTGAGGGTTTCATTGGCAGTTAAAGGGTATATATCCATGTAATCATTTTTGTAGAAGTTACTTTTAAACAGATTCGACAACAATTATCCAAGATCTAAGGGCAAATCTGAAAATAGTTTGATGCATGAGCAATCTGTGGGACAAAAAATGGCATCTGTATATTTGTATGTACTTGAAATTACTTCAGTCACACTAAGTTAACACTGCAAGCTTTAATCATTATATAACCAATGAGTACAGGGGTAAATGGTTCAATATTTATTGGAATACTCCAAAGAAAGCATGTCAAGTGTTAAACACTATTGCCATATGCTATGCCAAAACAATTATCTAAAAATCCCATGTTTTCATAATTAAATTCACTTCAAACATGTTTTTTTTAAAAAAGTTTTTCTCCAGTAAGAGTTGCGTTGACAGACAGTTGCCTATGTATCTTGAGTGGTGCCAGATGATATAACAACTGATTAGCTGTTAATTGCTCTGCTTCATTAAGGAATTCAACCAGATGTAAAGTGTTCTGGCTGCAAGTGCTAACCTACTGAAAGATACTGCACATGTAATGCATGTAACAAAAACATTTCTTGTCTTTCTTTGTTTATGTCTACCTGCTTTTTGTGCCTCATTCTCTGACAGAAATTTTGGAGGATTGCACATACCTAAATATTATACACAGGATTGACAAACAGATACTTCAGTGACTTGACAGAGTTGTTGAGGTGTGCAGTTTTGTCAATATTGTTTCTTTGTTTAGATTTTAGAACATGCAATTTACACTTATTTTGTAAAACATCTCCTCAGTCATTGAAGCTAAAGATTCTCTGTAAAACTGTTGTCAGTAATTGGTATTTCTCACTATATTAAACCTCTTCCTCTTCCAATGAAGAGTTATTTTTACATCAAAGCTTGATACAATGATAGGTACTTGGAAAATGACTGTCTAGTCCATTAAGAGAGTATTAGATTGTTTCAATCTCCAGTCATAAAGAAATATTACCAGATAGAATACATTATTTCAAGAGCCACTAGGACAAGGCATTAATTCAAGTACATGTATTACAGAATACACACATCACAAATCTAATTAACAGCCTATTAGAATAAAGATGTAAACATTAGTACATGGTCACATGACAGCCTTTTTATTATTTGTTACATAATTTTCATTGGAATACAATGGGCACCTAATGAATCTAAATAACGTGAAGATTAAATTGTTCAAATAACAAGTATTTAGAAATCAAGAAGTGTTACTGTCAACCAAAACCATCTATTTAAACTCATCTTTTTTTCCATTTCCCTCACACAGTGAAATTTAAGTCTTATTGTGCAAAAATATATAAAAATGCCAGTATAACTGAGATAGAATGCATGAATGGGACACACGTAACACAGCCATCAAGAGTATCGTATGGACTGATATATATGATAATCCTATCCTTGTTTTCATATTCTTCTGTTACTATCTTAGAACATCACACAGAGATTCATCAAATTAATCCATACAGCATTGCTTCAAAGTTTCATTAAAATTGTTTCATAAATTTTCATGTAAACAAAGATACGTGTGTATTGCAGTGCAAAAGAGGTGTTTAGTTTCTTTATAAACGTTTTGATTTATTACAACGAACTCACTTGCTACTTCATAGAAGGTTTTCAGATAAAAGGATAAAAAACAAAAAGTTTAAGAAACTTTTAAGAAGAAATGACCCATTTCCTTGCCCAATAATAATTTGTCATTTGGTTTGACATTTATAATGAGAGTTCTTCAAAATTTTTAACAGAATATTTAAAGCACAAAGAAAACCAACACCTGAGTCAGCTTAAAAAAGTCACAACTCTCATGTTTAAAGATACACATAATTGAAGTTAATCATACTATATTAAAAACTTGAGAAAAATAAATGACAAAAACATATATCAAAATTGTCCGTATAATTTGACAATTATTTGTGACCTGGTAAATACTTTTAACAGTTCTATTTCATTGAAATATCAGCCCCCATGCAAAGAACTTATAAAAATAAAGGGCTTAAGGTCTACGATTGTGTTGGAAGTATTAGGTGTTTTAACACATGGAAAAACGTGTGCCAAGACAAACATTTCTACAAAATGTTACAAGGATAGGATTAGTCATTGACTTCCATTTACATACAATGGTATGTCCTAATACCTTACCAAAACTGTCAGGACACATTTGGTAAACAATTCTAGACTTTGTAAAGATGTGTTTGATTTCCCATTTGTTTCAAGTCCACTTAAATCTGTTTTTAGAAGCACTTTACAATATTGACAACTGCCTTGGACAACTTAAGGACAAAGTACAGGGACCTGAATGAGAAGAGACATAAAACAACTACACTGTAACATCAAGAGACAAAAAGAAGTCAAGACAAAGGAACCAAAAGAAACAAATACATTGTCATTTTCTTCAACAACAATATACTAATCAGTTAAAAAGCCATTCACAATATGGCACATGACTAATTTGTCTTTGTCATTTTCAGAATGCCACACCTTCTAATAAAACTTGCAATATGCTTCATTGTATAGCATGATAATAATAATTGATATGACAATTATCTCCCCTACAACAATAGTTCTATACCAGTGAGGATGAAACATTTATTGAGGAGAGGGCAGTGTAGAAAGTCATGTTTGCCAACATAAGTCTGATCTACAATATATCACAAAACTAGGAGTGATAAGACAGCAGACAACAAATAATTAAAGAAATAAGTGCCATATTCTGTTTTTACAAGTTTTATGAAATAACAACACATAAGAAATCAAGAGCCTATTAGTTCCATTTTTACATCCATGCGCCTGTAAGTCTCTCCTATACCATGTCAATCAACAAAAACATTTATTTTCAATTCTTAAATTTTCTGAAATGTTGGTATATTACAAAACCAACTGGCAATCAATCACCAAGAACTATCAACATATCTTAAACTGTTTATTAAATTATGCAACAGTAAAAGATTCAACAAAGCATTTCGTACTTAGGAGAAGGGCTTCTGTCTCATTTCACAATATTTTTGGGGAAAACATCCAAAGTTTAAGATATGATTGTGTAAAATATGGCTTCTTCAAACTTTCAAAACTGAGAATCTATCTGCATATCAAAGATAATAGCTCTTTAATTTTTCTAATTTTTTGCATTTAATCTCATTCCATAAATATCTTATTTCTTAAAAGATAAGATAATAAAGTAAATATTTACATTCATTTTAAAAAAAAATTCTAGTTTTGAAAAGAAAGAAGGTTGACTAATAAAAAAGTAATTTGTCCAGTAACTTTTATATTGGTTAACATCAAGTATAATTGCATTACATCATGTTAGTGCTGACAATCACTACAAATCAGTAGATATAGTTTTCCTTGTTTATTTCATTATTGTATCATCATTAAAACATACATATTTATTCACTAAATGAGTTTATATTTACACAAGGAGTGGGAGAAATACATTTTATAACAGTTGAATTCATTCTTGAAATTTTGTTTCCCTGATTCTAATTAACTTTTCAACTAGAACCAACATGTATGCAGTTAATATCATTTTTCATTTTATTTATTTCAATTAAAATTTCAAATCAATGTCTCTTCTTGATCATATTTTAATAACAAAGTTTTTATAATCTATATCTAGCAGTAATTCAAGTCTTAATTTTTTTTTACAAAAAATTATTATACTTGAACAGTTTACATATACAGGTGTATCAAGTTCCCATTACACTGAGTGGTAGAAATTCATCAAGACTATCAGTTACGCTCTATCAGATAAATCCTTCCCACAATACAGTGTGAATTCCATGCAGCAGTGGTCAGGTCAATAAAATCGTTGAGGACCAATATACTTATTTGTCTACATTTCCTGATAAAATATCACAATCAATAACCCCCTAAAGTTTCATATCAATTTATATCAGATGTTTGACAAATTTTAAATCCTTTCTGATTTAAATTTTGATCTTTCTTTTATAAACTAAAGCCATTTGTCCATTTCCATTTCTTATTGAAAGAAAAGTCCATTTTCTATAACATACACAAACAGCAGTGAATTGATAACATGTGATGACAAATAAAATGCAACATTAATTTCAATCATTTCATATTGATTCATAAAAAAAATTAAGAAAAAATGTCTGATTTTACAGGTCCACTACTTTGTAGGGTTAAGAAATTGATTGAGGTTACTGAGTTCAGTATTTAATCCATACTAAGTGGGTAAACATTCCCATATTTAAATAACTGGAAAACTTTCTATTATTTCTTCATAATATTATTTTACAAACAATGACTCAATTAGGAAATTAACAATACTTTAATAATAAACAAATGCCTTATGACTGAGAATGCAAATTTTACACCATTTCAACTGTAGACCTTTAACCACTCACTTTTTTTACTGTGTATCACTGTGATAGTTTGTAGGCTTTGCTATACAGGATGGGAAAACATTCACAAGGCATTAACACTACTCATTACAAATCTGTGACACTTTTTTGTGTCTCTGCACAGGAGATTGGGTTATACAATGATAATCATCAGAGTCAATATTTGCCTACGTTTTTTTTTTTCATGGGAGGATGTCTAATGTAATTCAGCAAAGTTACCTCCCCCTTTTGCAAAATTTTGATAGATCAACTTAGAATATGATTAAATCGTAACTATTTTTAACTTTGTAAGTCAGAATTTCAAAATTAAATACACACACACCTTAAAAATGTGGCCTTTACTTATCATACATTCTGATGAACTTTGTAGAATAATATTAAATATGATTACAAGCATTAAGTAGCCTGAAACCATAGTTTATACTTTGTCCTGAATTTAACTCACACACAGATTATACACAATATAATCATAGCTATTCATTACACATGGATAGTTTGTACTTCATAAAGAAATATAGAAATACAAACAATTCAGTATGACAGACCCTGTACTGTTAGAATAATTCACTTCTTACAAGCTGCTCATTTAATACATGTATGCATTTATTCGTTGAAAATGATAACTTTTCATTAAAACTGAACCAATTTAAATAACTTTATTTGAAAAGCTTTCTTCAATCTGGTGGAAAAATTATTAATTCAGGCCCAAATGGATGAAAAATATTTCAAAATGATATTACGCACCCTTGTCAATGGTGGGATTTTAAAAATGTTTTCAAAAAGGAACATAAAAGATTGACGACTTCATTTTCAAAGCAATATACAAGGCATAATGTAAATATAAACTACATCTATTGAAATATAATGGACTTACTTCATAGTACATAATACAGAGAAGTAATATACTCTGATATTGATCTAAGTAACAATTAGGCAGAAATTAGTACAGCCTGTATGTCATCCAACCTTTACACAGTGAAACCTGTCTAAACCAAACCTCCTTACAACAGACAGGTGTTCAGAATGCAATCTTCAGGTTCAAAGTATATTTGATCTAATATTAAACGACTTTACAAGATATCTGGTTTAGAAAGGTTTTTAAATGTATTCAGGGTTCAGTTTAGACAGGTTACTGTACATAACCCTTTCATCGATGAATCATGCTTGCAGAAGATATTTGTCAAATTTCATTACCAAGTTAAAAGGCTTTTGTTCATTTTTACAAGAAATTCTTATTAATGTTTACTTGATCTTTGTTAAAAATATATCTATATATTAGGAATTAGCTTACAGTATCAATCTATATATTAGGGATTAGCTTACAGTATCAATCTAATAATAAGTAGGTAAAGTTCCACAAAATATCAAGCATAATAAATATTATCTGCCATTATACAATCCAATCAATCAATCAATCAATCAATCAATCAATCAATCATTCAATCAATACATACCCCTGCCTGATTTTTACAAAGATTAAACAATTTCACCATGTTACCTGATCCAAACATTGACCCTTTTCAAAATTCAAACTTTAAGTAATAGATTTCTGTGTTCAACAGTCTATAAAGAAGAAAAGACCCTAAGACAGGGGGTATCTTGTATATTTACATAAAATGCAATCTCCTTTCTATCCACCAGTAAATTATATCTTTCTAGTTTCAATAACATATTGTATGTAAAGGTGTGAAGATGTCTAACAGTCCCTTAATGGAGAATAATGAACTTACAAGTAAATTGATATCCTATAAAAGAGACGAGGACTCAAATTTACGACAAATATTTCTCTTTCATTCATTTCTAAAAGTACTTTTAAGGCATCAAAGGACTTAAGGATTCTTCTATCTTCTCAAGCCAAAACTGTGGGGTAGAAACTTAACGTCCTGTGTAACCTACCCACTCTCATGGTGAGGCTCCCTTTTAAGCATGAGTAGGTCTTTCATTGAGGCAAAAAATCTAACAAACTCAAATAAATTAGGTCAAGGTAAAATTTTACATCAAACTGACTCTTGCAAAGTGCAACAAAAAGCAATTTACTACTGTATATTCAAGCTAGAAGGTACTGTAAGCATCTCTAAATGACTTGTGATTCAGCCACTTTGTGTAGTTCTGAAAAATTAACATGAAATCAATTAACACCATGAGTCCTACAACATGCTGAAGACTATCTGGTGTTCTATGGTTAAATTTGACTACTGACAGGGGTGGATTCAGGCGGGGGCGTGGCGGGTGTGCGCCCCCTAAAATTTGCAAAGCATGGGTTGTCAGGGGTAGATTTAGGCAGTTTTAGGTTCAAACTTTAATTTCTTGCTAATCTTACCACAAAAGATATCTTTATTGCACCCACTCTAGAAGAACATTTCAAAAATTTAACCTAAAAAAATCATGGCCTGTGTTAAAGATCAGCTAGTACTCAGTAGTTGGGATTAAAATTTTGACAATGGGCCTTTTTTTAAATGAGCTCAATGAATTTCAAAGGGCCATTCTTGACATTTTTTTAATGGAACATTTTTAGATGGAATATGATATATGGTACACGGACACTCAAATCTAAATAACTGAAATACTAGATTTTTATTCATGTTTGAAAATACCAACATCATAATAACAAATAGAATTTGTTAACAAACGTACATCTAGTCCTGTGTTTCCTACTTAAACATGAATGTCCCCTCTTGGATTTTCAATGCCTATCTCCTTTTTAGCTTTTTTGCTCTTGAGACTATGAGTCACCATTTTAAGTCAGGATTACATAAATAAGTGGTATAAAATGTTAAGGATTCAAGGATTTACCTTGTTACACAATGCAGAAGAGAACTAGGTGCATTCTCTTTAAAGCTGCAAAAAGTCCCAAAAGGAATTTGAAGCCTAAAATTCTTCTTTAAACTAAAGTGGCTCTTAGAGAAGGCATTCAACTTTCCAATACTATATATATATTGATTATAGGGTTTAAACAAAATAAAAAAGAAAAAAATCCTGCATTAAATCAAAAACATATTTTATACTAAAATCTTTAATCAAACAATCTCCCTGTCAATATGTAATCCCTTTAGAAAAATGGATGTCCTTTAGAGAGGCCGTTTGATACAAACTATCCACTTCATCCTCCAAGCCATGAGATAAGAGGGGGAACATCAGAGTATACTCCACAGACATGATGACAGGTTAGGTACATATAAAACCAATTATGGTTCTGGACTGACAACAGGACTAGTCCTTATAGTTAATGTCTAAATTACTAAAACACTGCCAGCAAATGTTCCAGTGAGAAATATTTCACCCTGCCATATCGCCATGCTCTAATCTTCAATATTACTCCATGTTGATCTCAATGGCAATTTGTTACACTTGAAATTTAATTCTAAATTACAATGTTTAACTTGATATTACAAAATATTTAACTACCGATCTGGAAACAGAGCTATGTTCCCGTCAAATGACTGAAACTCTAATCAATTAGAAAAACAAGACATGACTGGACCCCAACCAAATATCTGACCTGGTCATATCTGTGGGGAGAGAGATTAGAGCAGTGGGTAAGTGATAAACTGCTCTGACCAGATGGATCATACCAAATATGATGAAGATTTGACTGAGTACCAATTTATTCCATATCAATAAACAATTTAAATTATTCCAGCTGGGAATTCAGTAAAGATAAGTTGGTAAATTAACTTTATATGTACCTGAATTGCTGTCAAATGTGAAGAACATATTTTATCATGTCAAAGACAATGTTTAAACATGCCATAAAAAGCCTATCCTAGAGTATCCCAAACTCTCGTGACCAAACATTAAACTATTAAAGAGTTATTAAGACTAAAAAAACACGTTACTGTCAACACTTCCATAAATGTCTAATGCTCATGTTTTGATTATCAAAAATGTGTATCTTACACATGTACATACATTCATGTCAATGCTTTAATTTATGTACAATGAGGTCAATAAATTACTACAATCTCAACAAACAAAACATGTAATAAAGCCAGTTTGAAGGAAAACATCAGTATTCTGTGATAGCACCTTCTTATATGTTTTGTATTTTATTATACATGTATGTGGTTTTACTTAGTGTAACAAATACATGCCATGCATGGGAAAACCAGCATTAACACAGGACAGATATGTTTCCAATAAACATGAGCAACTAAATGTTCATACTTTTACCCTTCCAATTTAGAGAAAAGCTAATTCAGAAGTTAATTATACTTTCACTCTAACTAGCCCTACTATTGTGCAAGACCCAATCATTTTTTTATTGGATTTTCCCCTGACAAAGACCTGTTGAGAAAAAATATGAATTAATCTTCAATGCTTGGCTTTAACCACCCTGGCCATAGCCTGGGTCTAGTAAAATAAGATTCAGTCTAGTAAAATGATGTGTAATTTATACTGTTTTTGAATAGTGTATAGTGATACAGGTCCCTGTAGCATAGATTTGGGCTAGCTCTAAAAATTTTCACGGAAAGAATTGTAATAATTTGCCTTTAATATTTTATATGTTAATTGTACATCCTGTGTTATTTACCTTTTAAACCTTGCTCCCCTTTTCCTTGTCCTGTTTATTCTTGGTGTTCTGAAGGAACCTCAATTTATGTGAAAGAGATGTAATGAATGTACCTAATTCTCTTTACATAGAAAAGTTAGCTGGAGAGTTGACGTTTATTGTTTACAAAGGAAATACAAAACTATTTTTTCAGTATTTTTTTAAAAGAAGTGTAAATATGTTAACGTGTTTACATAAAAATAATTCCAATTAATTAACTCCTATTAACTAAAGTGATATATTCAGACATGGCCATGTTCTTGATGGAAAAAGATATTTTTGTTTAACAAGGCATAATAATGAAACATGCAGTATGCAGGTCCTGTCCCTAAACATGACAGATTATATACATCAAAGGCTACACAGTTGAAAATAAATGAAATTTGTGTTAAGTTGTAACTGTTGATGGCTAATTACGTAAATATTAATTGTACATATAACTCACATCAAGCGTAAGTAGAAAATGATAAATGTGATGTTTTTCTCCAGGGAAAACAAGAAAAAGATGAAGTCCAAACCTTCCTGTAATGGTTGTTACCAGTGTCAGTCCACTGATGAGGACAACAACATCATTAATTATGGTAATTTCTTCTTTTGTTCTTAGTGAGGGAGTATATCAAGGTTGCCCTATATGTCCACTATCTTTGAGGAAAATTCCTCATAAAGACATTGTTTTACTTTTAACTAATAAAACAGGTTTATGGTCTATAGTTTACCGTCATAATTATGTAAAATGTAAAACAATACACCCATATAAGTTACTTTTAAGGCCAAATATTCACATTCATAAAAGAAAAATAACAAATAACAGTGGTTCAAAATAAAATAGAAGGAAATAACATTTCATTCACTAATTAACCCCAGTATTGCAATGGTAATAAACAAGTTTCCTCTAACAAACAGTTTGTTAAAAGTTAAAGCAAGGACTAAGTTAAGTATTTATCATACTCTACATTTACTTGGCCAGTAAGATGCATGATATTACAATAGAAGAGACATGGTAAACAAACTATGACATACATGTCAATGTGTCATTATTGTACACAGTATTTCTTAAAATCTTCACAAGAATATCTGAATCAACCTGCAACTAAAGTAAAGAAAATCTAAAATTGCAATGTGTCATAATAATTTTATTGAAGCTTGAGGAAGTGAGCAAGTAACAAACAATTTATCTTCAACTGCAGAATGAAGATTGTCATAGAACATAAAATCATTAATGACAGAAGGCAAGTTACTGCTCTGAAAGGTACATGTACTATCATATATGATTCAGCAATTAATCAGATAAATTTCCTCACAAAAACTAATAGAAAAAAATTAATTCATGGTGCTTAGGTCAAAAGACTTGCAATTATCCATAATCACATGTATTTAACTTGATATTTACAACATGACATTTAATATTAACACCAGCTTTAAAGTAAGTTATGTAACTACCAATTTGAATAGTAACCAAAAATCTGACTCCCTGTGAAATAATATAAACAACAATTTACCCTAACAAGACAATTTTATATCAGAATTTTTACTGTGGATTTCACACAATGTGGTGTAAATTTCCTTCAATTATGACTTTAAATTGCTTTATACCATATTAAATTCTCCCAGCCTTAGGATCAGTTACAGATTAAACATGTCACATCATCATATGTAACATGAAAGTTATGCACATATCCTGCACTTCGATAGTAAAGTTTCTTTCTAAACTGCAATGAAACCAGATTATATCCTTTACCTTGACTACATATATGAATACGTAGAGAACTATCACCAAGCAACATTCTCTATTTGTTTTATAAAAAAAGAGTTTAAATTTATACAAAATTCACATTTTTTGACATTGAAAAAAAATGTGGTATCATGACTTCAGAATTAAATCTAGAACACAGTTGCACTTTCAGACATTTTTTTTCTACTTTTTTTTCTTGGTGACTTAGCAAAAAAGTATGAGATTCCTACGAATAACAACTATAGGCTATCAACATTGTACACTTCCTAAGCATTCTTAATATTTGTCACTTGCATTATAAAGAAATGCACAACAAACAAGAAGTTAGATTTCAATATGGACACGTTTCCCTACCGAGATGACAGACACACTATTTGTTTACAAGATAGATACGTTTTAAATTATTGATTCTCGGCCATTTCTTGTAATAATTGAACATAATGCTTATAAATTCTTAACAATAAGCCAATGTTACCTTACTACACAGCCTATTATTGATTACATTCCTTTATCTGCATGGAGCATTTACAGAGGATAAAACCATACAAGGTATATTTTCACTACCGAAAGTTTTAATTTTCTTACTGTTTTACAATGACGATGGAATTTGTAATAAGAAATGGGACGTCAAAAGATTGCATAGTAAATCCACAATAAAAATTGACAGGCAGTTTAACGTCTTTATTCACTAC
Source organism: Perna viridis (assembly GCA_037379345.1). Lineage (NCBI taxonomy): Eukaryota > Metazoa > Mollusca > Bivalvia > Mytilida > Mytilidae > Perna > Perna viridis. Next base: position 7,088,450 of record CM074520.1, read on the forward strand.
ATGTTTTCAAATTCAAATTAAACCTATACTTAAAATTGGTTCTTTCTAGGGGGAGTCACAAGAATCACAAAATTTGCCTGGCAAAAATATCATCCAGAAAAAATAATGTTGTACATTAACAGACTTCATACATGACAGAAAGATTAGCAAAAGAGGTGACCTACTTATTTGGTTCCACTAAAATGCATAAGAAATAGTAAATAATGTCAGCAAAGAACAATGCCTATGCTACAATTCTATTTACTATGAATTCAAAAGAGAAGCAAGTGTGTACAACCAACTAGAGTTGACTATCGATTACAAAATTCTTTTATCCTATTAATCTATTTGGTGTTCTTATTTAAAAATGTCCAAAGTTTGCTTTAAATAAACAGTAGATAATCAATTCTCTCTCTAAAAATCAATCTCCACTGTGTAACCCGGTAGCCGTCGGCAATAAAGGGAGACCTGTAACACTGGTATCATTCTGTCTTATATACCACTGGCCCATTTTCTATTTATAAATGGTCCCTTTGTGATGGATAATTTATCATAAAGGGCTGCAGAAGATTGAAAATTAAATTTTAGAAAAATTGACCTTTTATTCAATCTACCAGATATGGTTTAACCAAAAATTCAATTTAAAAATTTAAATTAGAATGATAACTTGAATTTGTTTAAACTTTCCATGGCCAAACACTGAATAGGAAGTATTTTGAATGTGTATTTTTGACTTTTTCCTCTATCAACCTAGATTGCAAGTAAAATATTTCATCTTCAAAGTAATATAACAACGATGATATCTTTTTCTACACATTTTACCAAATATCTATAAGAATAGCATACATTTCAAAGGCTCATAAAACATGTATTTGCATAATCTCAACATATTCGTGCACAATTTTGAAATGTTTATAGCAATTCATTTCTATAAATTCTTTCAAACATTGAGCTTCTTCCAAATATTGTTTGCATTTCTGCCTCTTGAGAACATTTTTTATTGCACCAAACTTGTTCAGAGTGCAAAACTCATGAGTTTATAAGGTGTAATATTTAATTATAAATCTTATGAAATATATCTTGTAGCTTTTCACCTGCAATATATAGTCTAAAGGAGGTTTAAACAATAAAACATAGGTCTTTAGTAACAGGTTTAAAGTTGTTACAAGGGCCTAAAGACAAAACGAAAGTCAAAAGAAGGTCTAGGGGATATTTGCTGGAAGGAGACTTTAGACATTCTGGATCGCAGAAAAACAAAGGCATACTCTTTAATCCATTTTTAACATATAAAAGCGGCTTGGTACTCATACCGACAGTTATGTTGAGCAGTTTCATTCATATTATTATTTGCCAACTAAAAAAAGATGTGAAGTTAAAGATTCACTGAACTGAGGAGTATGTTTATGTATTTGAATGGTAGTGTCCTAAACAAATCTTGTATCCGGGTATGCTGGATGAAATTTCATCATCTTAAGGATAGAATTAATGTTATAACCATAAGAGGCAAAGTATACCATGACATGACTTAATTCAAAATGAAGCATTAAGATTCTGCCTATTTATTCATATTTTACAAATTAAGTCTTAAATAATTAATGAGAGTCTTAATAATTTACAATTTTCAGATGATAAAAGATCTGATGACGTGTAGTTTTAATAAAATCCAACAAAACTTACAAAAAAGCTGAGGGGTTTCAAAATTAGAATTTCTCCTGTGCAGGGCAGCCATTGTTAAATAAAACACCATTTAGGTCCTATGGAAATTATTAAATATGACATTCTCATAATTCTAAAATAAATATGTCACTAGCCTATAAAAAAGAAATATACCAGGAAAAAAACAAAAACACCTGACTAGACTTAATTTTATGAGTACAGTAAAATAGGCCACTTTAATCTATGTGGTTGTTAAAATCCTCATGTTTGGCCATTTATTTCTGAACCTGATTTGCAAGCTATGTGTATTTGAATTTGACATGGTCATAAATCTGCATACAAGATGAAAAGGTAAACTCAACTTTTTTATGTGCACACTGTCTTGCATTTACATGTGACATGCAGAACAAATAAATACCCTTAGGTGGTACAAAAAACAATCCTTCAAAGGGGGCCTTACATGAGGGGTTTGTAAAGGAAGGTCATCCATAATGGATCAAATTATAAAGGAATATCAATTTATTTTGTTTTGCAGAAATACTATATCCAAACCTTTCTTTCACAAATTTACATAACATTTCCCCCAAAAAATTCTAAGCTATCAAATTTGATCATAAAAAATCCTTAACCAAAGTTCTTTATCAGGAAAGTTACATGAACTTACATGCTGTGGAATTAAAGAGGTTGAATTCAGGAGTTGAAATGATCATGAAGTACTTATGTCTGATAGTAAACTGAAGAAGAGTAATGTCAATATTCATCAGGAGATATTTTACAAATATCATTGCATCTGTTACTGACTACATGTAGACAGTGTATCTGCCATTACATCTTCATGTGTAATTTTGATTATATCCTAAATTTTTTTTTTGGACATTCCTTATACATTGAAAGACCATCAAATGATTACCAAAAGCCCATTAAACTTCCTTATATTTGTCTATCCTACTATTCTTATATTTTAAGAATAATTGACTATAGTAAATTTATGACAACAGTGCATGCTAGAGCAAATTCATGTGACATTAACTAACAAGTCAACTGACAACAATTGAGCATACCTAACTGTCAAAATTTTGACAACATAAATGACTCAATGTTTTCTTTTTCAATTTGCCATGGCTGTGGTCAGCCAAGAAGACCAATAGAGGCCATGATGACTGCTCATCTGTTTACATCAATAGCCAAACAGTCAACATGTGTCATGATTTAGGTCCAGGAATATCAATAGCTACGTTCCTGATCTGACATGTTCATGGCTGGGGCTGTATATCGAATATTAACCTATTTATTGTGACACATCTTTAAAAGTTGGAATAAATAATCCAGTATTTACAACATAACTGGTTATAGATTACTATTATTATGGAGAATAATATATACTATATGTTACAACTCTGTACAGTGTAATTTTATATTCACACCTGTAGAACCCACAATGATAAAAACCTCAGGCTTTAAGTACTTAGTCAAAACTCCTGATAGACTGCTACTGTTTTGTTAAGAAAAATGAACCTTAAAATAATATACTTGTTTTCTGTCTTTGAAAAACAGATTTTCTCCTTGAAAACATCTCAGAGATAACCATTTTATTTCTATGAAGCACATGGTTTATAACAAGTAACAAAAACAACACAGCAAAATGCCATTATATGAAGAAAGAGTCCAAATACCCAAAGGAAGGCAAAGCATGATTAGTTGAATTTTACAAGATCCTCAAATACTTGTATATTTACAATAGGTTTTGCACTTTCCTTTCTTTGTAATTTAGGACTGGAATTAGATTTTGAATATAAGCCTGATAAAACAATTCTAAGTATTTGATAACGCTGAGTATTGGTTTATCCTGCCTTATCACATATAGCAATAGAAGCTGTAAAATCCTCATCAAACAAGCCAACAATTATCATGAAATGTATCCCTAAAATACTTGCAGAATTCAAAAGTTAGATAAGTAATGTGGTAATACTATGCTTATATGCAAATAAATAGTTTCTTAACATCTTTTTTTGTAGACTTTTTTCCTTCCCTTAGAATTGAGATATAAATTCAGTTCAATCAACTTTAAAAAAGGTAAGGTTTTCAACCAGGATTTGATTTTTGTCTGCTTGATGTGTACAGACCATTTATATTGAGACAACAAACAAATCAGAAATAGAAATGCAGTTAAAAAGAATCGTAACAGAGAAATCAGGATTTAAAAAATCTTAGAATTTGAGCTTAAGTAAAAAAAGTTAACAAGAAAATTTTGTTGTTAAAAAAAAAACAAAAAACAAAAAAAACCACAAAATTTGATATTCAGAAACGAGAGTCATTTATTAAAATAGTGTTTGAAGCCTCCGAGTCCAGATTCCCATTCAACCAAGTCAGCATTCTATAGCATGAACACTACACACTCATTATATCTGCTACAAATCATTAGTAATCACCTGTGTAATATGACTTAATTTTAAAGCATTTCAAGTTTGACACTTTACAAAATCCCAAACAATAAAAAAATAAAGGATTGTATAAGAACGGATTTAATTCCATGAAGCTTCTGAATTAACTTTCCTTATTAACCAGACCAAATATCCACTCCTTAAGATTTGAAAGGACTTGAATTGATCTGACAGATTTCTTTAATTACTCTTTTCATATTACAAAGAGAGTTTAAATACAATAGAAATACTTTTGACACAAACGATTTGTGAATTATCGAAGGTCACAAGCGATAAAATCGATAGGAAAGAAATTTATTTTTATCATACTCTTCATTCGTCAATAGCCTGAAGTTGACTGAGCACTTTCTGATGTGTAATCAATCTCGCTTTAAAATTCCTGTGATGGGAAATCAAAGATTTCAAGATGATTAAAGGTTCTCAGATGGTCATGTTTTTAAAGAAGGCAGTCAACTTGTATCCTCCTATGATATTCCACTCAGAAATTTTCAGTGAGACAGACAGCTTGACTTTGAGCTATCTTCCATTGACATATTTACTGGTTTAGTACTTTGAATATTGTGTTTCTGCAAATTAGATTGTAATATTGTAGCTATGGTAATAAAAAAGCTGCAATAAAGATCTAACTTGTACATGTAATATGTATAGAGTATTGAAACAGAGTAAGAAGTAATCAAAACACTTTATGTCAAAATCATGTAACACAGGCCTACCATTTTTTCTACTTCACCTAAAGGTGTGCATGGTTTTCAGCTGACTGACCACATGAACTATATTAGTCCATCAGTCTTATACATTAAAAGTAGCGATTATACCGTTATACACAATTAAATACTCTTTAACCAAGATATTAAAATTCAATTAATGCTTAAACTTGGAAATAGCTTGAGTCACAGCTCATCACTGTACCTTTCATTAAGATTGACAAAATCAAAAACATTGCAAAATTTTTGCTGATGCTACAATGTTATTAATTGTAACTGGAATCAAAGTAAAATGGATGACTGAAAAAAATCTTTATCTGATTTATTAGTTAGAGAATGACAAACATTGTTAGTGTAGGAATGCTTAATTCACTATATATCAGAAATATCTACAGATAATATATTTTACAAAGAAGTACCATCTGACGACTATAACTTTATCAAATCACTTTATCTTGAATTCAAATAAAAACATTTCAATTTTTCCTTCTTCTGTAAATATCAGTAAATGACTTCTGACCTTCAGACAGATAGAATCTTGATCAAAACAACACATACAGGTAACTATCACTTATATATCAAACGCACCTTTACCTTTTATCAGGTCATCTTTGCACATCAAAAGGTGAAATGATACCATTTTACGTATTATGATTGAAGAATTAAGATAGTATATTTTTTCCTTGGTGCCTTGCAGTGAATGTCCGTTTCTGACATTTCTCAATTGTCAACACCAAAATTACATCAATGAAAGGGGAGATAACTATCAAATCATGAGTGATGCATTACATGTATAATTTTTACATTCAGGGGAATGACATGCAAACTTCAACTGGACTGTGAAATGCCAATTCTAATGGCAACTTTCATTTTTAAATGACAAAGAATTTTTTACAGACAAACAACTAGAAACCTCAAGTGTAAATAGAAACATCCCTGACAGACACCATCCATCTGCCATCAATAGCAAAGTGTTCACTGTTAAAGGTAAATGTGTTGTGAAATAAGGCAGCTGGTCTGTTTAACAAAACAGATCTTATTTTTTGTACCAACAGAAAATGTCTTCTATAATTTTCTCCTTCTCTGGACTTCACACCTGGCCTTTAATTTGAAATTAAGCATGGTCAATCGAGGACATTGTCCATCAATTGATTTACAGACCAAAGATTACTTTCCACACCTGATGTCCACAGAAAAAAAAGTCAATATGAATGATTTTATCTGATAAATTTTATCAAGTGTAAATATTCAACCATTAAAATTGACCCTCAAGCCACAAACTTTCCATGTCCTTCTACCAGTAAACTCCTATGTTAAACATAGATCACTATATGTTAATTAAATTGTTTTACTTGGAACATACGCCCCTCACAACAAGAATAAAATGACGAAATTGTCAAATAAAGTTAACGAAAGCATGAAATGAAGTCCACCATTAAAGTTATGCCCTGAAGGGTAAGCAAACTATTTTGATTTCTGCTGTAAGGCTATAAAATATCAAACATACATAGACCAAGGATGTTACATTAGGTATGACCTAAGGGGCCAAGATATGTTTTCATGATGCTAATGGACCCCAGAAGGAGCCAAATGTTCTAATTATCAATTTTTTCATCTTTGTAAAATATAAATTAAGTCCAAAGGTCCATAAGATCTAACATTTTTATTTTTATCTAATGCATTTGCTGCAAGCTAGATTTAGATAATCGATTGATTTCAGGACACTGTCCTATAATATTTTGATAAAATCGGTTTATTCATCCATCAATACAGAACTAAAAGGACTGCCACGTTACTGGTCTCATGGAAGCAAATTCACCTTGACAGCAAAATGCTGTGGGTTCAGTCTTTGGGCAAACATACTAAAGACTTTGAAAATGGTCATCCCTGGTTCTCTAACAAGCATGCATCATCTACATACAGGAATCCAGTTTGATTTATCAAGCATTGATGTCCAGCCAATCAATCAATTACAATGGACAAGAAGCCAAAGAAAATTTGGCAACCTCCATGGTCAGTTACTGAATTTTCAGGGAACTGGGAAGGACAAAAATTCTTGGGTCATTTGAAATGGAAAGTATGGCAATATCTTTCCTTATAAATGGAGGTATTGGTTGCAACAAAGACTTGCAGATAAATTGATTCCCATTTTCTTTCATAAATATAACAAACAAAGAATCATTGTCAAAATCCATTTCAGTTATCAACATACAAAGTAGAGTAACATTAATTCTGCTGCATACCTAAATTTGCTACTATTGAAATGAATTGAATGAACTTGTAAGATTAGTCGAAGTGGATATGATATAAGAGGAAATCAGTATAAAACATTACACCCTCCTAAACCTGAACAATCTGTGAACAATAAGGGTATCAGCTCAAGTCAAGCTCTATATGGATAATATTCATTCACACCTAACTGTTTCACCAATCTATATAATCTCCGAACAATTTGTCTTCAATGTTATCTCTTGAAAAACTTGAAAAATTTAACAAGTTTTATCCAAAGAGATGACCTTTGCCCTCTTTGACAGAGTTAATCCCCCTGACATTGATGTTAACACCTGCCAACAGGTGATCATGGTCAAACAGTTCTTTTTATCTAACTATTTTAATCCTTGGTATTGGTCCATAGGATGAACTTATCCAGTATTGAAATGTATGGACAGAAATGGTATAAGTCTAACGGGCCAAAATAATACAGCATTGGAATTTGGACCAAACCCTCATGATATGAAGAATTAGCTTCCACTTTATTTCTATGGAGTAAAAATTAGGTTCCTCAATGTAACAGCATGCCCTTAATTAAAGTACCGATAAATAATACATCATTTGAAGACAAACCAACATCCCTTTTCTTGTGATTACAACACTATCATTTTTTACCATCCTATACTATAGCAATGGTAACCCTAGATGTACTTGTTCTGCCATTCATCATCATTTTTAAAAGTGGAGGTATAAACCAAAAATTAAATGGACAGGTCATATGTTACATCACTGTCTGTACCTGGTAAAAAAGAATTAACATGATAATGAATTCCACCCCCAAAAATAATGTTGTAAAGCACATGTAGCCACAAGCATTTAATGCCACCTCTGAGAAAAAGCTTCATTTTTTATAATCATCATAAATTTACAAGCATGGTTAAATCTTGTTTGTTGTAATTCTCTTCCAACAGATTTTAGCTCTCTACTGATGAAATAGTAATTTTTTTATATTTCATATTTGTTTGGTGACAATACAATACATGATACACTATTATTGCAAAACCCCTTGGTACCTCAAAATGGATAAAGACAAAATTAACGACACATATTGTTCATCTTCTGACAAGAATTCATAACCAATTTGTCATCTTTAAAAGAATTACTGATTCATGTACTGGACAAATATATACATGGCCAAATACACAGCTTGAACATGCTTTAAGTGTGATTTTCAGATTGTGTCTTTTTCCCATACAACCAAATAAAAATTCATGTCAAAACTTGATTTTATGTTAAATCTTAAAAGACACTATTGAGCACACTTATTTCCGAAAATACACAGAAAAGAATGGTTTAAAATGTAAGATTTTTATCCACATTCCATCAAATGTGTGGTTTTTAAAAAGCATTTTGAAGTCGTGAACAACCAAGTACCGATTTATACATGAGATCAATACCAATACCGAGACACTACGAGACATGACAGAATAATTATCCTTTTTAACAAACTTTTGAAAAAAGAAGTTTTTTTAAGTTAAGTAGAGAAATTATTTGGCTCTATGCCATCTTAATAAAATTTTTAAACTAATGTAAGTTTACATTGTGAATTAAGTGCAGCTTAGTATTTGCTTGGCCAAACCATTCAAATTAAAGAAACCAAAGAATGTTTAAATTTAAGGTTTTTTTATCACCCACTGTACACAATAATTGACCTATAAATAAAACTGAAAAACATTCTGCAAAACTGAGCAATAATCCTCTAGTCATATACCAAGGAAGAATGATATGAAAGGAAAATGCACATTGCATGCTAAAGGGCTTCTGGGTACATTCAAACTATAACAGCAAAATGAACTGCTACTTGTCAATTACAGTGTTACGTCTTAACATTTTATCACTAGGTAAAAATTCTTCCATCAAATTGTATTCTAAAAGTATCTTCTAAAATCTATTTCAATTTCCTATGGCCCATTATGGAGCAAGAACACTCAAAATTTTTACATGCACAAAGAGTGTTACAATGTATAGGTCCCTTCACATGATAAAATATCTTATAACTTCAAAAGATACTTGAAAGTTTAATTTCCGCAGTGTTATGTTGACCCCCTAACCAGGTGAAGTTTCCTTTGATGTCCAACAAAACTCGTTACCTGTAAAATCGTGAATTTAAAACTATGCCTAGGAGAAAACAAACAACAGTGAATAATTTTCTTATTTATATTGCAAAGTGACATTCAAAATTTAAACTGTGTCTAGAATAAATTAAGAAATGATTATATTCATATGTTAAAATTATTAGACTCATCAATAATAGTTTTAAATAGGATTTGAAGATAAATTGCCGTAATAAGGCTATTGTGGATTGCAAAGATATCCTCCCAATGGGACAGTCAATTTCAAAACTATTTATTAGATGCTATTGCAAAGTACACATTGTTTTTTTAGTTTTTTTTTACAAACTCATGTTTTATTAATTTCTTTATTGTGTGTTGCATACATTAAAAAGCCATTGACTATTATAAACAAATCTTGAAGATCATCTAATTCTGTATTACCTGATCAAAGAGTAAGAAACTCTCAATTTCAATCATTATTACATGACCATGTTTCCGTACCATTTGGGTAAAAAAAGTTTTAACGTCCAAAACAGGCTTAAAACTTAATAAATTAGACAGAAATAGACAATCCTTAAAAATTAGAACATTTTTTTCAACCATACCAAGTTTGTTTAGAATGGTTAGGTTCAAACTGACAATTGAGGTATTTGGAGGACACTTTCACACATGACACTTGACAAATGTATCAGAGAGAGAGATAACAAAAGGGCATCTGTCACAATGTGGACAACCAGATACAACTCCAAATAGATTCTCCACCATGTTGCCAAATGTTGGCCCATCTAATCAGGTGGAAAATGGACACGCCCAGTATTACTTTACGATATTTTAAATCCAATATAGATCACAAATCAACATCATACTAACAATAGATCATGATTTCATAACAAACATGCTGATTTGCTTGACGAAAACATCAATATATCAATACAATAATGGCTATAACATCTGAAAACAAATTCTACATCATCACGCTTCTAAGTTATTAGCTGACAAGTGTGAACTATCAACTGATGCCCTAAGCCTAAGAGCTAGTCTCTTTGTCACATTCATTTGAGCAGCAGGGGTATATAGGAAGAAGAATAAAATTCATCTAAATTCAAATCAAGTTGGATTATTAAACTGTATATATAACCTGTACACCTATATTTTATAGAGGTAAACCGCATCGATCCTTGTCGAAATCTGTCTGAACTTAACCCAACTAATATCAATAGCGTTTCTCCTGCTGTTTTCTTAAATGAAAATATTAAAATCAGAATAGGAAATACTTAATAATGGTGTGCTTCAAAAATATGCATAAATTTTCTGAACAGATGTCATGTGCACTTTGGCAAAAATTATAAATTCTTTGATATCAACATTCATGCAATGATTTATTTTGAGGTTTAACATAAAGAATATAATGAGGACATTTAAAACAGTTGGGAAAAAAATGAAAATACAAGAATTCCATAGGTTTGTTAAGACTAAAAGTATGGGAATGATTTAGTATAATTTAATTATTTAAGTGGTAGAACTTTCCTGATTCAAGCATCCAAAGAAGTAATGAAATCATTACCTGTTCTATTGTTTTAAGTGATGTTAACTGAGTCAAATAGTTGGGACAGTATTTCAAAGATATGTTCACTATAAGTCACTGTAGCACATTATTCATTTACCTATTTCTGGAGATTCTAATTTGCATATCTAAATTTAATTTAATATAAGTTCTAAAACTAAATTTCATTTGTGATCATTCATGATAGATGAAGAAAAAAATTGCAACATTATATAATTTGTAGTCTTGTTGAAATCGATGACCAACAGAACGTCTAGTAAGTCCTCTCAAATTTAGGCAATCATCTGTGTGGTCCAATATAGAACAGGAATTCATCAAGGTTCCAAAAAAACTAGTTTCTTAAACTGTAATTTTAACTAATTACACACATCTATGTTAAATCACCACACTTATAAGACAATCAACATTTAAAAGGACAGAAAAGGTCCAAATGTCGCATGTTAATGAATAATTATAAGAACTGGAACAAAACAATTAACATACTACCGATGTGATTCAGACCACTGTTCACTGAACACCCCTAAATTAGAAATGCTCAGCCTTCCTTTCAATACTTCAAATTGCACCCTTTCAATCAAGAGACGAGATTGTCATCAAAATTGTACCTCAATGTCGTGACCACAGTAATGGTGGCTATTGGAGAGAGTGATATATAGGTCCCACAGAGAACAAATTATAACTTTTCACCCTCTTGTTCTAACACAAAGGTCCTTTTTAATGGTGGACCACTGTGAATTAATCTTGATAATTCATTCATCTGAGAAAGGTCCTCAACAATTTGGTTTTAAATAACCCAGTGGTCTTGTCATATTGAAAGGCCCTCACTTTTCTGTTCACTTCCTCTGCAGACAGTCAGGATTTAAATTCACATTTTTTTGTCTTTTTTTATTTTAGAAAATAGGTTACCCCATAAGTTTGACAAAGTTCTCACATAAAAGGCAAAGTAAAAAAGAAGTAAAATAATAAGAAAGAAGTTTTTCTTTGGTTAAAAAATTTCCAGATGTATTTTTGTGAAATAATTCTATATCTTATTTCTAAACCACAATAACTTATTTGTATAAATATGATATTAAATATGTAAAACCATCACAGAGAGAAGAAAAAGTATATCTAACATGGCTTGCATTTGTACATTTCCATATACACTTTACACCTGCATACAATTTTGATGAAAAACATCATTATTTGTAGCTTGATAAAAAACCTTAAGGACAACTACTTGAAAGTTTTCATAGTAAATACAATAGTAGCTGATACAAATCTATAGTACTGGATATCACAAACGTCTTTTGTCTGGTTGACCTCAAAAGTTCATGTAAACATAACTATATGGAAACTTTCCCCATTTATGTGAGTATGATATGTCCCACATATGTCAGAAGGGCTGATAAGATTACAAATGTTTTGCTTTTTTACTTTTTAAAAGTTCATTGGTTTTTAATCGTATGCAAATTTTGTTTTGTCTTAACAGATTAGTTTGTTGCTTTTCTTCAGAATGATCAACGAGTTGGTATGTTCTACCGACATTGTTTCAGGTGACTAGGTTTTCTGGTAGGTGGTATACAATGATTCACACTATAATGCCACACCTTCGTAAGAAAAATGGCACAAATATATTGTCAATGCTTCTGTTTATCATTTGTTTAAGAATTCTTTCAGAATTTCTATCAAAATCAAACCAAAGAATTCAATTTTAAACTTAAGTTCAAACACCAGAAGAGTTCAACAAAATTCATACACTGTGAGAAACAAAATGTTCATCAGGTGAGCAATCCCTTCAAATGTTCATCAGGTGAGCAATCCCTTCGAAAGAAGCATGTACAAACATACCACCAATAAAACTAGTGGTAAGTGTTGGTCAATGGGGCAATACTCTAGGGCTTTATGGCCAATGTTTTATGTTTATAATATGGTTAAATGTTCATTTCACTTCAGTCATAAATGGTCAGTGTCTCTATACAAAGCTCTATACCTGAACCTTTTAAAGTAATAAAACCTTCAATATACCAAAACTTGTCTTCTACAATGGCCTAATGATGGTCTTACAACAGCCATCTATATTGTGTGAGTAGATATAACCCTATCATTTCAAATATCAATTGATCTCAAGGTTTTATGACCAATACTTTTATGAATTTATCTATTTCAATAAGTGCCAAACTTCATGTATACTTATTGCTTGAATAAAATGAAATTTTAAAATGGTATCTGCATGAATCTCAAACATCATCAAATGCGTCCTTGAATGAGCTTCCACATTTATGTATATGATTAATATCTAAACCAGAAATGGTACAAAATAATGGAAATATCTGTGACCCAACACATTAAGATAAAAGTTGCCAAACAAAGAATACATACCACTAAGTGCATTCAAATTGAGGGGAAAATAAACGATCAAAATACCACGACCCAAAATTAATTATGTGCAACGAATACTAATCACTTGATTGAATTTTCAGAATTGCACCTATTTCAACCAACAGAACCAGCAGAGACAACAATGCATGAAATATAGGATTGAAATACACAATCTACATGGACAATGCATCAAAGTATTAGAGTCCTAAATTTATCCTACATCAACAAATTGTTACTAGGAAGAAACCCTTTCATTTTCCAGTCGAGAAAAAGAAATTTTGCTGTAGACACTGAAATAAATTTCAAGGTTAGACAAATGACAGCACAATCACCAAGCAACTTTATACAGTAAACAACTAAGCAAGCCCTACGATAGAACAACATTCTGTCTAGACCTACATGAATACTATACTAATTTGAAAGCATGATATAAATTTTATGAACTTGTATAAGTAAACAGAATCCACTGATTCCATGCAGTCCATCACAGCAACAAATTATATATCTGTTTACCAATTGATCATTTTCTGCTGTTATATAAAACATAGCTGACATTGCTTACTAATGATTTAATGGTGAAAACATGTAAGAAGCATCTGTTTAACAGTTAATTTCTACAATGTTCATGGGTTTTAGATGGTTTCACTGTTGTCTCCTTACCAACCTACCTAACATTTTTGTCATTGCTTTCAAAACAAGTGCAAATAGCATTTTAGCAGCAAAAATGCATAACTATGAAGTTATAATGAGAGCAATTTATCAACTATAAACAACTGGTGTTTTATGGTTAATTTAAGACTGACTTTCTAGTTCATTTACAAGGTATTTCTGGTCCAGATCATACGGACAGGGGTAAGATAAACTAAAGCTGCAACCAGCATCCCCTCATATCAGCACAGAAGACCAGGAAATTTCCAAAGGATCTCTGAACATGAATATTAAACCAAAAAAGTCCATACACAGATGGAAAGGGGGAGAATCTTACAGACAAAGCATCACATCAGTACTAAACAACAACCATAGGGAGACAGTGAGAACTTAACTGATGTAGAAAAGGGGAAAAATACTGAGAGACAATGATTCCAACATCATATGTCTAACCAAAATCACAACAAAAAGGTGGATTTAGTCTTCAATATGGAAAGACTTTCACTAAGCAATCTTTCACAACCATTTCAGACCAACTGTTCATATAAAATGGAAATGAATCAATGGACACTGGGTCATTCTTTATTAGTCATTACAATGACCTCTATAATCCTAAGCCATAAATCTGACTAATTAAGTTCATAAGTTCATACAATAAATTATCAGCATCTCCAAACTATCAAATGGCAATAATCTGTTGTAAAGCCCTCTTTATTTCCATAAATTTCATGGGACAAATTCTAAATAAGGATTCTGCATGCCTTTCCATTTAATTCTTTAGATTTTTATGACAATGTATTTATAGGGCTGTGAGCATGCATGACATTTGTAAGGTAGATTGTGGACAGCTTATTAACCATGTGAACTCTTCAGCTCCCATAAATCTGTAAAGGAATTGAATTTTCACTGAAAACCCTGCATGACCCAATTGTTCCACAAAAATACCCATCTTTATAGAACACAGAAATCAGCACTAGATGGTCATCATAAGAGATGATTTTTATAGGAACTTGACTTCTGGCCCATTTCTGGAAACTTAAAATTAAATGTCTAGGCAGTTTTTGATATGAATTTACAACTGGTCAACCTTTGGTCAAATCTGTTCCCATGACAAGGAAAGAAAATAGACAACTGCATTATTACTCATAAGCGTAAGTATTTAAGAATCAGGCAAAATGTGAAAAATCAGAAACATGCATGTCAAAACCCCACCGATCTGGCAATGTAATATCACTCAATGATATATTCTCTATTAGAAAAGACCATTATTTTACCTCTGCATCACTGGCTTTGCCCAGAAAATTTTCAATAGAATGTTAGAAAAATGAGCTTTTTGATACAGATATCTAACCTTGAAATGTTCATTTTCAGTGCATTTCAAAAAATTATAAATCAATGCAACAATATGACATGGAAAATATCGTCTTCTTTCCTTGATTCTGATGGTGTAGACAGTCTAATTACACCATCAAAATGATGGTTTTTTCATACCATGTTTTGCCCACTGCCTGATTCTAACAAGGACAGACACTTAAGTGGTTGCCACAGTGACAATTCATAACATCAAAAGAATGCACGTTTTACAATTTAAACCCATTAATCAAACTTTTGATGAAAAAATTTAACTTTAGTGAGTCTGTTTAAAATGTTTCAATGAGGCTTAAAATTGGACATCTTGCTCAATTTCTTTTCTCCTACTCAAAGATCAATCGTTCTTTAGATATTGTTACAATATTGGCACAAGAAGTGTTATGCAATGTAAAAAGTGATATTGGTTTACAATATGCATCCCAAAAATACAATTACTGCCAATTTTCCAGTTTTTATTTGAATTTTTATCCATTTCAATTCATTCCTATTACGGAATTACTCTAATTCTTTCCTGTATTAAATCAGAGAAAATATGACTTTACACAAAAACAACAAACATATTACATGGCATTACAGTAATCCAAAATAAATAAGAAAAGATACCAGTAAAACAAGATTTTTGCTTTCATGCCAATAAATGTACCAAACTAATCAGGAGACGACCAAGCTGATCAAAAGCTGGAATTCAACAGAATCAATGGAAATTGTTCTAAATCAAATCTGGCTCTTTTAGTGACAATAATTCTTTTAGTCAATAATTCTTTTTATCTTACTTCGGGAACAGTCATCTGATTTTTACATTTGGCTAGATTTTTCTTACTGGATTTCTTATAATTATCTTTGACTTTTATTTTCCATTTGAAGACTTTTTATTGTGACGAACTACTCATTTTAAATAGTTTATCACTGGAGTTCTAATCCTGTATTTCCCTTTCAGATTCTACACTGACAATAAACTCTACTTTACTCTCTTAGATTCTTTCTTTTTCCTTATTTCATGAACTTAGGCAAGTAATGAATGACACAGTTGTTTTTTGTAATTCTGATAAAAATATAACTTTAACAAGATGTTTATCTCAAAGAAGATAACTTCCCTTTGATTGTAAATATATTAAGAAACCATATGTGTTAAACTCAAAGGTAATGAAAGTGCTATAAATTATCATAAAATTTATCAAATTTATAAAATAGCTATAAAATTCATTCAATTTGCTACATTTAAATTCTTAACATGATTCAAAAGAATAAAGTGTGAATAAATATTCTTGTTTGAAATTTTGTAATAAATAAATAAAATTTATAAAGTTGCAAAAGCAGATGTATTTAAAGTTCTGTCTCATTTTCTTTATTTTTCACTTTTCCTTCCAGCTTTTTTTCAAATTACAGAGCAAGAAGTGTGCAAATGGGGGAAACAATTGAGTGAAAGAATAACTGTCTGTTTAGAAAACAATTAAGGTGCCTTAGGGAATGACAAATCTACAAATTCTTCATTTTTATTTCATGACTTTCTCTGAACTATTGGACTGTAACAGGAGTAGATTATCTTTATCGAAAATCAGTAATTATACTGACTAATTTCCGTTAATGGGATAATCAAAGAAGTCTATTTTTTCTACAGATTTTGGAGATAATGTAAAAAGCATGTCATTTCGATTTTTCTTTTGTGTTTTGCTTGATTGATCCGAGTCAATTCGGACATTTACCTGCTAGTGTTTCATGATTATGAAGATAAACATTTGTGAGAACCTCAAATATTTCCCATTTTATCAGGGATTTAAAACATTAATGGGATAAACCCTGCATTATTATGGAATGTTATTGTAACAAAATTTTGTTTGTCTTAGTATTATCATCAATTATCTCGTGTTTGATTATTTTTATTGAGCCAATATCTGAGTAATCTCCTCTAATTTTACTAAGACTGGTCAAAACTGATACATCTGTGGATTAAGAGTAGATTTCCAAGTAGAAAATGATTATTTTACATTATATAACTGTAATAACAAGATGGATCAAGAAAAATAAGGGTTACATACATTGTCACAAGATCTAAATTACTTAGTCAACAATCACACATATGTGTAGATCCTAATTCAAAATTGTCTAGGTAAGTTCTAAAGCCCAAAAGACAACACACTAATGTTTGACAATTCACTATGTGATATAACTTGAATGAATGCCATAGAAACTGAGAACTTCATAAGTACACTTTAAATTTAAAAAAACCTTTACAAACTTAATCCCAAGTCAAATATGGACTCAGTGGAGTAAACAAAGGGCCAAATGTAAAGAAGAAGAATGGTCACATGGGTTTAAAGTAGTATAAAATTTAAAGAGATTGGACATAATGAGTTGGTAGTATATAATGGGAAATCAAGGCTTTTCTAAGGCTTATTATCGTATGACACCCAAACCTTGTAGACCACTTGAAGAAAATTAAACAAAAATTATGCAAATTCTACTCTTGATTATGTCAACATCCACAATCTAGACATGGCTTTCCAATTTTTGAGACGAAAATCATTGAATTTTTAAGTTTGGAGTGATTTAACCCTCACTCGTTGACTCTATCAGTACTTCAGAATAATATGGTCTGTATTTTCTAAATCTGAAGTATACTATTATGAGCTGAGCAAATGAAGTAAAAACATCGTAATTCAAATAGTTGTCAGACTCAGACCAATAACGACAAAATCAGTTCTATTAAGATTCTACTTCACACTTTTTTAAACGAATTCCACAAAGTACTCCCCAGAATGTCATTATCAAACTGTCTTGTTTTCAATATGTTAAGTCAAAGAATTCTGCCATAATACCACTCAATGTTTACTTTTAAGAAGACGGTCACTGAAAACATGCTCATCAAAAGAAAAGAAATACTTTATAGGAAAGGCTGGATAACATACAAGTTTACCAAACAGTCAATTAAGAGATTTTGTTGGTAGTTTTATCTCCTTAAAGATTTTCAGATGACCAAATTCTTGGTTTAGTTCCTACTCATTTCTCTTTTACATAGATATCAAACAAATTTGTAGCTATAAACCAAGGTCACCAGGTCATGTCTTCATTGTAACAGTATCCATGTTCAAGTACAGATTGCAAGTATTCAGTTTACGGTATGTATTCAACCCAGGACCATTTAAAAGGTGTCTTTCACTAGCAGTGTTAAAAAATATAAGAAATTTTTAATTTTTGTTGCATTAGAAGAAAATTAAAAGATTGGACAACCGGTAAAGTTATTCTGAAATTTCTTGGACATACTTTGTTTCTGCAAATTTTTTTAATAAAATGATCTGATATGTTAATTCCAAGACTTTGTAAACAATAAATTTCAAATAAAAATAATCAGTCATACAAGCATTTACACTAAAGCTGAAATGATCAGTTCAAAACATTTCAATACCTCTGAACACTTTGGACCTCATTTTTCCCTGCCACAGAAAAAAATTTCTTACAAAACAGTTTAAATTCAAAAATTAAGCTAAAATCTTTTATCCAAATCACGTTCCATAGATTTGATTTTGGAAAAGATAAGAGAAACAAATTTTGTCAAACTGTGAAAATTCAATGCACATTAAATTTTTGTATTGTGACGTTCTAACATTGATTTTTACACTAAAATCGCCCGTTGTTGATACAACAGAGGACTGTCTTCCACATTTTAATATATTAATCGTGTTTTATTCATGGGAGGCAAAGTATCTACTTCACAATGCATGTTTTAGGTGCAGCTAATCTTCTTTGCACATTACAGCTCATTTGTGATATAAATGTAAGAGAGATGTGCCTTTATACAGCTGTATAAGTTATGTAAAGAAAAGAAAGTTGTTAAAATATTTAATAAAAAATATGAAGACTGAGAATGTATGTGGTGAGTAAACTGCATGTAAACAAAAAGATTTACAGGAGTTGCAAAATAAAAACATTGTCTGAAATAAGAACCTATAGGAGTCATAAAATACCGAAGTTTTCTGGAAGGAAACCCTCAAGTAATTAATTACAGTATATACATTTGTATCAATTAATTACATTATACATATTTTTATAATGCTATAAATCAATTTATGAAAAAAATAAAGTGTAAAATGTAATTACATGTACTTTGATATTAGAGCAGGATTAAGTCAAAATTAATCTACTATGATGAAATAATCTGGAGTGTTTAACATACCAAGGAATACAAAAAAAATACATCTTGTTATATAATCCTGCCAGAGAGATGTTAACCCATGTGTGTGTACTATTACTACTACACTCTAGATCATAGTCTATGATTAGTAAGATCATAGCAAAGCACATGGCTCAGCAAAAAGTGGGGTACAAATAACCAAGAGAAGTTTATGAAGCACTCAAACTAGTTGAATGCTACTCATAATAAAATTATTTCAGATGATTCTCGTGTATAAAAAAAAAGTTTGCCATGAAAATAAATACTTGTAACCAAACAACAGAGCAATAAAAATTATACTGATACAAAAAATTGTGATCTTAATTCAAAGAATTCTCCCCTAATTTTACATTCATCAAGTAATTATAATATGGTAATATACCCTTATATATTTGACTTTTAAATGACTTGTTTTGCTTTTTAACATATTTTTCTGACTTAGTTAAGATTTTTAACAAAGATAGTCAAGCAAAAGGGATCATAACATACTGTAATATAAATTAAGCTTTCATCTGGACACAAAATTACCTTTTCAAAAGATGTCAACAGGGGTCAAGTTTCAATTTGCGTGAGCACGAACAAAGGGGAAGTGCTTGTTTTATTAAAACTCACACTGCTGCGAGCAGACAAACCCATTCACAGCACCAAACGACCACCAAAATTATCTAAGTCACTAATTGCTTCAATTTCCGTCAAGTTGCTTTTAAGGAATTTTAAAACTATCGTCACTTTTCCTTTAATAGTGCATAAATATAGTGATATAAAAGCTGAAAAAAGCCTTCATACATTTAAACAATAATATGCAAATGAGGAGACAGGAAATAGAGTAATAATGACAGAAGGCATATTTGTCTCATGTTTAATTCATGAGACTTGATGAATTGTATGAATCAAAATGCAAAAATAGAAGAACTCTTTAAAAATCATTTAAATATGGTTGAATAATTAAACTTCATAAGATAGGCAAAGCTTAAATATATCTTTTATACATGTATGTATTTGCAGCAGGTCCACACTATAAAACATTTCTTTTAATTAATGACCTTGCACATTAAGTATTTTCATTAATTATACGAGAAAAATAAGCACTTAAAAATAATAGTTTTCCATCACTTTTCCAGTTTCCTTTGCATATTTTCAACACCTGTTTCTGAAGTCTCGTTCAGGTAAATTTGCACCACCTGTGTTGTGGAGAAGGTGATTCATAAAAAAATGACTAAATAACCATTATCATCAATTTATCTTTGACCAAAAACTTGTGAAAAGCTGAAAAAAACTATTCATCTTAGTGTCTACTTGTATCTCCTCCAGCAACTGAGAAAATGAAGATACCAAAATATTACACAGATAATACTGTAGTACTGTGTATTGAAAATTGGTACAATTTTTTTATAAAAATGAGGAAGTTTTATTTTTGCAAATTTAAACA
This sequence comes from Perna viridis, assembly GCA_037379345.1. NCBI lineage: Eukaryota > Metazoa > Mollusca > Bivalvia > Mytilida > Mytilidae > Perna > Perna viridis. Next base: position 7,109,096 of record CM074520.1, read on the forward strand.
TGTGTAAAACAAAAGTTGCATGCATTAAAATGATTTGAGTATGAATTAATACAAATTTCTTTAGAAACCAGTTGATCCTTTGTGTTTTTTTAAGTTTTAATTCTTCCTACATGTACACATATTAAGGATTATATACATATGTACAATGAATATCCAGTCAAGCAGTTCCTCTATATTGTTTTACATCCAAATGAAAGATAAATGAACAATACAAACAGATAGAATAACTGCATATTTCAACATAATGATTGTTATTATTATATTTCAAATTATTTTAAGCAGAATTTTCACATTTGGTACGTTTTCTATTCACAGATTCATTTTTTGTTTTAGTACACAGTATTTAAATCTCTCTACATTTTTTTGAAGTTTTTTTTTGTTGATTTACAAATTGTACACAAAAGATTCGTAAAAATTTTAATAAAATACATGTATCCTTGTTGAACGAAAAAGGAAACACATAAATCCTAGAGTTTTCCAAATGTCCTCAAAATACATGTACAGTGCACTCTAACCTTGTATACAAAAAAAGACAAGCAGCACTTACCTGTAAAAAACACTTCCCCTGTTCAGCGTTCTCTTTCACTGACGTTTTGTAGAATGACTGGTGGAATTCTGGCTCCATGTCATTCACATCCCGAATCGTCACCAGAACAACAGTGGTAGAAGAAAGAGATGGAATTCCAGAATCTGATGCTACCACAGTAATCCGAGGTTGTGCATTCACTTCACAATCTGTTTTATCCACACGCGTAGAGATAAATCCAGTGTTACTGTCGATTTTAAACCAGTCCGAGTTGGTGTCCTGAACATCCAAAATTCTATATGTTATTTTCGCATTCTGACCTTCATCCTTGTCTGTTGCTGTGACTTTAGTTACTGGGGTACCAACTGCTGACTGTTCTGAAATTTCCGCTTGGTACTCCTTTTTTGAAAAAGACGGAGCATTGTCATTGATATCATCAACAAATAATGTGAAAGATGAAGTAGCATGCAGTGGACGATCACCTGAATCCACAGCCACAATATTCAGGTCATACTTGGCAACATTTTCCCTATCCAGTAAACTTTTTACATATATGAAATAGATTACTTTGTCTTCAGTCCTTAGACCGAAATGACCAAGATCTCCTTGTAGTGATACATTTATATTGGAAAAATATTCTGTGGGATTGTCTGGATCACTCACTGATATTCTAACAACATAGGTTCCTATCGTGGCATTCTCCGCGACTGCAGCAGACTGATTTGAGGTGGTTAAAAACATAAGGTTGATAGTTGCTGGTTTCTCATTTATATTTTCAACAAAAACTTCTATTCTTGCAGATGAAAATAATGGTTGAGAACCATTATCTGTAGCAATAACTGAAAGTTCATATTTTTGTGTTGTTTCATAATCTAAAGGTTTATTTACGCGTACAATACCGCTTGATGGATCTACAGAGAATCTTTCTTCAGAATTGTACAGATGGTCCAGAGTATACGTAATTTTGGCATTTTCTCCAGAATCTTGGTCAGTAGCTTCAACTCTTGCTATACTTGTACCAACTGGTACACTTTCATTTACGCGGATGGAGTATTTGGTGTGTATGAATTGAGGAGGGTTATCATTCGCATCTATGATGGTAACATTAACACGTACATCACCAGACCTCTGTGGGTCTCCTCCATCTACAACACGTATTAGTAAATTATATGTAGATTTTTCTTCATAGTCTAAGGCACTTTTTGTTTCAAGTTCTAAATTAAATAAGCTACTACCAGATCTTTTAGTTCTTAATTCAAAGTGTCCATCTTCATTTCCAACAATAATTTGAGCGTCTTGAATTCCATTTTGTCCAATATCCTGGTCTACAACACTCCCAACTATAACTTTAGTTCCAACTGGTGTTGTTTCTGAAAGACTTAGCGATTTGCTCCCATTTGGAAAATATGGAGAATGATCATTGTCGTCTGTAACATTTATATAAACTTTAATGATATTTCCTGTAGTTGTTGCGAAGAATACTAATTGGTAATTTGCTGTAGTTTCTCTATCTAACTTCTTGCTAGTCCGTATATCACCGTTTTCTAAGTCTATATTGAAGTCTGGAGAATCTTCAAACGCTTGAAATGGAGGGGCTATATTGGAGTTGCCCTCCCCGATCGTACCAACATACACGCTAGCTGACTGCTCCTCCCGAACACTCAAAAACTGCTCCAAATCACCTTTACAATGGCTTGCAAGTATACTCACAATTATTAACAATATAAAATTCCATTTTTTAAGTCTAGTGTGATGGGGAACACAACTGGCAAAGTGTTCCATTTTGATTTAAAAAATATATTTTTCCAACTCCAAATATTTACATTCCTCTGAAAAATACAGTATCTTCTATTTTCTAAGTCATTTTTCTTCGCTTGAAAATATTTCGATTCGTATAAAAATAATTTTAACAGTTTGTCCAATTTCTCACAGCATGTTTCGGCTATTTGTTGTTAAATGGTAAAACAAATCCGTCACACGAAACCCCATTATACAATTACAACGGTATAGCATTTGTCACTTCTTATTTACCTGTAAAAATGTTAACACCTGAGAATTAACGGCAACCTCTGATTATAATCGTTCCTTATCGTATCACACTTGTACTAAATAATTCAAATCTTCATCCAAATCCATTTTTATCACCAACGGTCCAAATTCATGTCCATTTTGTATTATTTCAGTGGAATACACACAATGCTACCTGAACTCTCAGTTACTATGTATAGGACTCCAATCAAGCCTCGGTTTCGATTCGTTTGAGATTTACCGCTTCGGTAGAGAATGGCCTTAAGATAATCTATTTGTTGAGCAAAAGACTCTACAACGCTTTGTGAGATTATATCAGAGTATTTTTAATTAAAGAATTAAAGAATTAACAGTCTAATAATGTACATTTACTACTTAGACATTAGAATTGAATGTTTTCATATAAAGACGTACGGTTTCTTCAAAGAATATAACTTGCAGAGATCAAATCGGATAAAAAAGTTATTATCAGTGACAAAATTAAATGGGACATTCAGAGGGGACCAAGAGGATCGCTTAACTTTAATTTTTAACGGGGAGAATACTATATTTTGCTGAAAAAAACATTTGACCAGGGAGTGCAATATAAAGTCCCGATGTCAGAGACCTATAATCAATTACAGTTATATGCTGGTGTGACGTATATATAAATATATAAATTCAAATTCATTTCTTTACTTAACCAACTCATAGGACCATAAGCTTATAATCACAAAGGAGAAAAAAATTTAAAAAAATATATATATATGCATTAATAGCACGGTGACAAATGACGGATCAATTCCTGAATGCCATAAGTGCAAGCTTATGGTAATTGCTCAGTTTCGCTGGTCAACAGCAGTTTTTAAGAACGTCCAAAGCAATTTAAATTTTTGTATGATATTCAGTCTGCTAAATATTGAAAACATATCTTTCTAAACGTGCTTGACGCCGAGGTAAAAACTCTTGATCCTGTATAGGTGTGTATTCATGCACAACAAAATATTTCATTTTGAAGCTCTGAGGCAAAATGAAGAGATATGTGAAAAGTGGGGTACCCGGCATAGGCACTGGTTTCGTATTTTAAAAAAAAATACCCCTTCCCTTCCATTCCTTTTACACAAGGTAAATATATACCATTTCTAGGGAAGGAAAGGGGTAAAATTTTGGACAAGTTCCTGTGGGACATGGTCTCACTTTGAAAGAGTAATCAGGGGAACCAAGGTTATAGCGGTAATCTATATATATTTGAAGAAATATATTAAACAAATTTACTTGTGTAAATAATACTACACTAATTACGAATATGCATGCTTATTTACTGAACTACAGTCCTATCGGAGTAACTTTTTTGTCGTGTTGCAGCATAAAAATATAATAAAACTCATATCAAAGTTTTTGGAGACCCATCTTGGATTGGTAAAACAAATTTTCCCCCAATCAATTATATGCAAAGGGAGACAATCGCTAAGCAGAATAAAGCAAAAGTGAATAGAATACATTTATATTTTAATAAAATTAAAAACATACAAGTCAATCTAACTGAAGTGCATTTTTTTCATATATCATACTTCGAAAGAAAATGTTTACAAAATGATGTTTCAATTGCAAAGAAAATGTTTTAGTGGACAGCGGGCGACCTTCAAATTTCTCAACTTTTATGGCTTAATTGTCCCGAGAGTCAACAAATCCAGTTACCCTTGATGCTATCTAACGTTATGTACGCCTAATGTTCTCGTTTTATTCAACTTTATTCTAGAAAACGATAAGTAACCGACAAAAGGTATAAAACGATCAGTGCTGCGCTCTTACCTTAATATATCCTTCATTACCTCGTAAGTTCTACACAAAGTAGCAATGGGAGAAAATAATATTTCGACTATACTCTTTTTATTGTTATACAAAGTCTATCAGAAGTTTCGTTTTGACTCCAAATTAGCCATTTTGTCTTCATTAATATCGATTTAATGTTCCCCCTTTTCCTAAAAAAAAAAAAGAATCATAGAGTCCACACCCGGGCCATTAATCTATCGTTCTACACTAAATTCAAGTTCGTCATTAGCGTTAGATCACAACAAACAAATGAGCGAAGTTTGAAATTTATTGTATTTTATGTTACATGTATATACGGCTTTCGACGTGTAAAAAAATCCCATAAAAATATGAAAAAGTCAATTACACCAAAATGAAAAATAGGAATTTCAACAAGATGTTAGTAGACCTTGATACATTTAAAAAAAAAATTGAATAAAAAAAACAAAACAAAAAAATGTAAAATTTGAAGTAAATCTAACATGCCATTCCCAAAATATAAGATGACATGTAAAATCTTGAACCTCCCCCTTTTGAAGTTTATTACTCAGAACCTAAAGCTGGAATTTTCTTCAAAAATGTAGTTACGATGTAGCATGTTAACGCAACATATTTATTACGACCCGTCTTAGACGGGCTTATCAAAACTACAAGCGCCATTGTATAAATCATTTCAAAATAAGATGTGTAACGGCATACATGACTACCAAAAATATAATGTATTACATCTATATTCCTTGCTTCATCAAAGTCAAAATTACTTGATGAAACGATTATTGGACTGAACTTCCTTAGCTTTTCTTTTATCAAACAAATTACTTTATAGGTTCCATTTCTCAGGATATATCATGTGGCAACATCCCTTCAACACCTGCGTATGGAGTGTTCATATCACAACTCATACGTTACACCAGAGCTTGCCGAAACTACGCAGACTTTTTGTATCGCGCTAGTATTCTAACAAATAGGCTTCTGGAACAGGGTTATCTTACTACAAGATTGAAGTCATCACTACAGAAGTTTTATGGTCGTCACCATGAACTCGTGAACCGCTACGGTGTATCCATCTGCGCCATGAAAATTTATTTGTTCAACGTGTCATAGTTTTCTTTTCCTCTATCGTCTACCCCGGACTTGACTTTTTATGAGCAACTCGGCGGGTGTTTCTAGAAAAGCAGAGGACGCTTGCCCTACCGGTGCACCTGGTCCATGCTCACAGTTTTTAGTGAGTCCGAGTTGCTCATTTGCTTTTGTTACTTTATATGTATGATTTTAGTTTCTTTATGTTCTTTGTTGTGTATGTCTGTTTTTCACGTCTGGTCTTTGTCCCTGGATTACATTCTTTTGAATACCGCTATAACCTTGGTTCCCTTGGTTACTCTATCATATCTTGGTTGATTTATATAATACAACGAGTTTCGTTTGTGATGAAAATGAGTGCAGAATCATTTGTCAACTTGCATACAGTCTGTAATTGTAAGTTCATGATATGTTCTGATAAATCTTTGTTGAATACAGTTCCATCTCTAAAAGCAAACCTTAAATTTGTAGTGACATTGGTAGAAGACAAAATAGTATATCATATATATATAGTATAATCTTTAGTACACCACACCTGACCTCCCAACTTTCCCAATAAATAATCCTTCCCCTGAAAATAATAATAATAATTATAATAATAATAATAATAATAATAATAACACTGACGTAAACGGCACGAAAACTAATTTTAATTCGACACATTTTGTAGCTACATACAAACATACGACACAAAGCACGCACACACATTAGACGATAAATAAGGGTTAAAGCACTCGTATAATGTAACTACCTTCAAGCACAAAGAAAAAAAGATAGATGAAAATCAGAATTAAAAAGCACATTTTAGATTTCAAATAAAAGGATCGAAGGGGTCCAGAAAGGTAATAAGTAGGTCCCTCTAGTAGTACATGTACCCAAGTTTCTTGGGTCCCTCTAGTAGTACCTGAGTTTCTTGGGTCCCCCTAGTAGTACCCGAGTTTCTTGGGTCCCTCTAGTAGTACCTGATTTTTTTTTGGGTCCCTCTAGTAGTACCCGAGTTTCTTATTAGATATTGATATAATGTATTTTCTTTATGATATTTTCAATAAAACAGTCTTAAATACGTTTTTTTCCCTTAAAGATTAACAAATCAACGGAAATAATGATTGTCGATAAACTGAGGAAAATAATCGGAATCACCCGACATGCCCTCAAATACCTGTGAATAATGTCCTAAACGTTTGAAAATGTTTAGTTCCCTTTTGCAGGGAATACCCTCAGTGGCGGGCCCAGACATTTACAAAGTTGGGTGGGCAAGCCTATTTCATCATGAGGAAAGCGGAAAAATGGAATTTATATTCATTTGTTGTACTAATACAATACTATTATAACATAAGCACGTACGATTATTTCTTTCTGATTGTTTTTCATATCAGTACATACAATATATTGAACTAAAAATCAATTTCATAGGAGATCGAGTCATTCGTCCTCTTGGATCTGCCTCTTGACCTTTGTGTGGTAATATTTGCCTATATATATCAAAGTTATTTCAATACCAGGCAATTTGACACTCAGTGGACCCAAAGACGCGATTCCCATTTTGCACAAAGGGTTTGATTATATATAACGACAGCGCCAACTTTAACACCAGTCAGTCATTTCATCCATCTAGACCGAATATTAGAATTGATATAACAATCATCAAAGCCCATAGATTTGTAAAGCCTGTTAGCATCTGCAATTATATCTTACACCACCAGAGGGAAATACCTCATTGGCATACCACGGGTATGGTTCAAATGCAGATAGTTAGTCTCCTATAGAGGTATTTCTGATACATCAGATTTAATTATTTGTTATTTACAGTTATTACTGCGAACTAAGTATGCTGGTTAATTTAGTTTGAATTAACAACGATTCGACTTTAAAATAGCTGACATCTAACTTCTTATCAGCACCTGATTTTATTTCTATGCACGGGTCGTTCACTGTCGTTATATCCATTTGATGTTTAGTTAGAAATGAAAGCCCGTCAAGATTATAAATAGTCATCAACCAAGAAAGAAAATATAACGCAGAATGCTGAGTGCTTATTAGATGAACTAACTTCAGATATTCCATACAGGCCCGAGCGAATCCAAAAATCTACAAAAAAGGACAGAGCATGGTTCCGATCAAGAAACATATATAAAGAGTAATCAAGGGAACCAAGGTTCTAAATCCATCCTGATGTATCGTCCATTGTATCGTGCTTTTATAAACATGGAGCTTTTCTTTGGAAACATGCCGTATTAAACAAACTAAATTTTTGAAAGTTGGAAACAAATTGTAAATTGAACTCACCCTTTACATATTTACAGTACGGTTACCGTATCATCCTGTCTTTACCGGGAACCCTGGAGACGATAGATAAAAATAAAACCCTGCTTGGTCGATAGCGTTGAAATTTTGACAACGTAATTTTCTGAGGAATGATGCCAGTCTGAGGTCGGGTGATATCGTTTTTTGGTAATAATCATTCTATTTGGCCATGTGTTACGATAATTAATAGAGCTGTGGGTGCTTCAGGGCCTTAAAAGTGCATGGCTAGTGTTTTACACACCAGTCACATTTGTTTAAACTATATTCTAAGACTTTGGCGTTTATGTTGATATACGTGTCTCTGGAAGAGTAATCAAGGGAACCAAGATTCTAGCAGAAATCAAAAGGATGTAGTCCAGGGGCAAAGACCAGACAGGGAAAATAGACACACACAACAAAGAACATAAAACACATACAAAGTTACAAAAGTAAATGAGTAACTCGGACTCCACTAAAAACGGAGCATCAATATCCATTGATTCAGTACATGAGTACTTTGATTAATTTCTTGATCGCCACGGTACCCAGGTATGATCAATACATGGTCATTTTTTTAACAGCAACACACACAAAAAAAACCCCAAAGGTACACAGTAATAAATTCTCTACAGTGAATAATAAATAAGTTTTCAATGAGTTGATTCTTTTTTTTCTTATAATTTACATGTACGGAAATTCTCCCTCATTTATTCCGGGACGTGAAAGCTTTTACTTTTTTTGTGATACATATGCTGGAACGAAACAAGACGTTGGTCTTTAATTTCGTGAAATCAAACTCTGGGAAAGTTTAATATACTGAAATATCTATTATTTAATCCCTATTTTAAGTAATTATCTTGTTTTTAAGTTATAAAATAATATGAATTCTTTCACATAGTAATATAATATATTTCATTTTTAATCCGTCTCATAAAAATACATTTCGGAAATTTGCATATTGTATTTACCACAGACATTGAAATGGTTGAAAATCGAAAGTTGATAATTTGTCACAAATCCCTCTTTTTGTTGGCTATGTAGGGACTCATATACCATCACAGCATTCACACAATATGAGTGCCAAAGTTCTTCCGTCGTCCAGAAGTGAACTGGACGTTTACCTCAAAGGAAACGAACTCAGGACCAAGTTCCATGATTTGTTCGATGCATTTAGTGTTTCGCAGGCAGACATCAAGTATTTCATTGACATTTTACTTTTTCATACATATTTTCAAATTTTTAAAGATTTAAAAGTGCAATTTCTGTTTGAAACAAATTAAGATTGACTCACTTTTTCCAACTACATGTATCATACTGTATCCATGTACTTTAATGAATTGGAGTAAAATTCATTGACCAACACAGAATCTGAGATTGAAATCAGTACAAAGATATATTACTTAATTTCATGACTTTTTTTATTACTTGTTACTTATTGTAATGAAAGAGTGATGGGTTAACCAGGGGCTGCTCTGGCTTCCAAAATTCTGTAGCCAGAAAAATCATCAGTTGCCAATTTTCAGAAAGGCAATGACTGCTCGTTCACACATTCATGGACCGGGAGACTCTACAGGCTAATTCACTACACATCCGGTTTCTGTCTATAACACACAGCATTGTGACGGACACCCCTCATGTATGTTAGTAATGTGGAAATTGTGAGAAATTCTTATTTTACAAATCTATACAAAATATTACAAATACAATTTAAATCGTATTTGATGTAACAAATATCAATTAAATACATGTATCATTCAGAATTAAGACAAATTACACATTCAACATACTTGAAAAACTAAAACTATTTTAAACAAAGTTCACACCTCCAGAAAGATTGTTTTGGCACATGATTCAGTAAGGCACATCTTAAATTATAATGCTGCCATTCTAGACAGCAGTCACAGGCTAGTTAGTTTCAGCTAATTTCTCTTTACATGTAAATCATGTCCATTCACACTGCAGAACCGTAGCCATGTGGGGTTCTTGAGGTTCTTAAGAAACCCACCTTGAAAACATATAAGCATTAAGCTAAGTTGAAGTTTGTGTGATTTGTGGCTATTAAAGTTGTTACCATCTTACGGTGCGAGTCTAAGAATGATTTGTGGCTATTGAAGTTGTTATCATCTTACGGTGCGAGTCTAAGAATCCCCCTCTACAAATTCCTGCCTACAGGGCATGCACTGATCTTTCTTTGTAATAACTAATATTTTAAGAACATTCCATTAATAGTTGTATGTTTGTGGATAAATTTTTCCGTAACGAATCCGGCGTTTCAGTCACAATTCTGTATTTCTTTGACCCAAACCGGATGTGTGGACGATTAGCCTTAGAAGACTCCCCAGCCATGAGTGCATGGACTAGCATCCATTGCCTTTCACAAATTAGAGTCAAAACACCAAAAAAAAAAATATTCTTATTTTTAAAAAAATGACAGTATTATGTCCACTGATGAATTATCTTTGTCAATTCATCAAAACAATCCCTTCATTCAGGGTAAATAAATTGTCATTGATTGATAGTATAATTTTTTCTTTTTTTTTCACAGGAAAAAGCAAGAGAAGAAAAAACCAAAGAAAAGGACAAAAAATAAAAGTAAAGATAAGAAATCCAAGGTACTTAAATTTCATGTCTACTTTATTATGCGTAATTACTAGTACTTGTGTAAACCTCAACTAACAACTATTTTGACGATGCCACTCGCCCACAGTGGACAAATCAAGTTGTCCATGCTTTGCCCACCCTTAATGCAGACGTTGGACAGACGTCAACGTGCCCTCTGTGTCAGATGGACAGTATAGTGTCCACGCCCATGGTATCCGGTGGATGTGTGATAACCTGTTGATTGGATTTAGTCCATGATCAGCAATTTTATTACAATGTTCAAACAGTTGACAAATAAAAGAACAGTGTGTCAATCATCAGAATCGTGAGAATTAATTTTCTTTCACGTATAATTGGCCTCGAGCCAAAATTGTGACACCACCAGGTGTGTACTTATGAATTAATATAATTAGGTTTTTATATGAATTAAATGCTTTAAACTCTTGTTTTATTTTTTGTTTTCTTTTGTTTTCTATTTCTTACAACCCACATCGTACTTAAGTCTCATTATTTAGTATCATCGAAATGTAAATCTGGATAAATTGGAAACCAAAGTTGATATGATTTTTAAAGAAATTCATAAGGCCTTAATTTTATAATTTCCAGTTGCTACATGTATCATGTAATAATATTGTACACCTGACCTGTCACCATATTGTTACAAATTGTAAATTTTGATGTTCAAGAAAATCGAGTATTTGCGAACTCCTTATTTTACTGACAACCTATTTAACACAGTTGTATTTTCTTAGTGAAAGAATGGATTTGAAGCAGACACGTGCAACTTTAACTTACGGTCTATAAATAACCAATTTCGGTATTGTGTCATTTCAACAAAATTTGAAAGCAGGAAGCATCTTTGGAAGATAATATATGATCCAGAATTATTGAACCGTGTAGTTCATGAGTTTTCAAATGGCAACAGATTTAACCGCTTATTATCTGAGCACACGTTAGCCAAATATAGTGATGGGTGAAAATTTCCCCTCTTAAGTTGAATATGCAGTTAGTTCTTTTCGATTTAGTGTACCAAAGACAATTGAACGACTTATTTCTTCCGTTTTTTTTTTCTTCACTTAGTTCAACAATTTTGGCACGATTAGTTCCGTTATTATAAAATAACAGTAGCATACAAATAGTAAATTAAAATGTTCAAGGAAATCGAGTACCTGCGAACTACTCATTTTACCGATGGGTTCCTTACGTAATAATTCTAACGTTAAACGTTAAACCCCAACAAACAAACAAATAATAATTCAAAAAAAAGAACAAAGTATTTTAAACCAATAACTATAAAAAAGCTTTGAGTGTGTCAATATCTTATGCAAATTTGATAAAAACCTTTGTAATATCGTCGACCAATCAATGTGTTTCACGATTTATCAAGAGGTGTGTCCCTGTATTTTGAGCATCATATGAGGTAAATTGACATTTCATTGATATGGCAACAATTATTGATCGTTGAACAACGTGCCTTATTTGCATAGATAATAAGAAGAGTAATAATACATGAAAGTATTTAAATTTTGACACCGTCATTCAAAAAACATGTAACTTTAAGAGACATATAGAAATAATAAATTATGTTTTCTTAAATTTTTCATAACCGTTGACGTTAAATCATAACTTTTCATTTTACTAGACTTTTTAATTAAAATTAATTTACATGTAATTCCCGAAAAATCTTCGCAAATCAAGTTATTAATCAAAATGCACTACGAAAATGGATTTCTTTTAAAGTGTTATATTTTGAAATCTTGTTATTTTTTAGAATCTTCTGAAACTTTATTCCAGAAACATTATTACTTTCATTTTCGAAATATCCATTGTTAGTTTATGAATATACAAATAGGTGAATGACACAAGGGCAATCATATTTTTATATCAATAATTAAATGTTCATTGTTCTTGTAAAATCATGCTCAATACAAGTATTTTTCTTTTTACTAAACGTAATAATCTTGTAAAGTATTTGTGATTTTCTTATCATAGCCACTTAGAAATAAAATTAATCAATGTGTTTACAACATAAACTTAATTAGTCAAATCAGTATTATCCTCGTAATGTCACTACTTAATACCCGAGCGTGTCACACTCAGCCAATATACAGGAAGTGGTCAATTGGCTGCTAATTAATGAGAAGGAATTGTTTGGTAATATTTAGATTAAAGAATAAAAAGAAATATAATTTAATGTTTTATGATTACAGAACCGTATTAGGGACGTCAAAAGTTTTATTTTTAAATCAAAATTTTGACATTAAAAATCCAGTATAAAATATAAAATAGTGTTTGAATCCCCCAGATATAATCTGATAAAAAAAATACAATTCTTCTAGTTTGAATTTTACGACTAACTATATATAGAATAAATTGAACTCATTGGTATCTTTATTTACTCTGGTGTGCCAACTTTGTAGGCTCTTTTCTGACAATCTCCAATATATTTCAATACTAAAACAGGACAAAAATGAGTGAAAATTTCGTATTTTTGCGTTATTTTGCCTTTCACTTGTAATTGTTGAAATGGATACATATTAAATTATCATAGTTGTGAGTATTATTCAGATTTTAGCATATTTAAAATTCGTAACACCAGCCCACAGTCGTTTTGATTTTATTTTCGAATTTCATGAAGGTTGCACTCATCGTATATTGTCTATTTTTTTATGGTTGTTGACAAAAAAAAACCAATTTAATACCCCTCAATCATAGTACACACGTGCACGAAGGTCTATTCATAATTAAATCACCTACATGAATACGTCTTCTAAGGTACATGCAAGTGTCGTTTGCTAATACGCGCCGGTTAACTGTCCAGTTTCAGTTCACAATACTTTAAACCACACCCTCAATATTCCTATAATTTATTACCTGGCAATCAACGTTACTGCATCTTTACTTAAAACCACACCCTTGACATTTTATTTAATTGATTACCTGTAAATCAAAGGTCCGAGATAGAAAACCTGCATCTTTAGCCACCGTGAGAAATTCATGGCAACATAATGCAGTGCTGTAAAAGGGGATGCAGTTGTAAATAATATCATCTTTCAAAGGGACTGCACATCCAATCTTAGCTGATTTTCTCTAAGAATTTTAAATATTATTAGCAACAGGAGGGTGCACTTTTTCCATCACATGGCCGTTAAATAATTTTTCTCAGAGTTCATTTTACAAGATTAGTTGTTGTTTCGAAATTCATATACATGTAAGTTATGTTGAACTATTCAGTATTTCTGAATATATTCTAATCCAACAATTAACACTTCAATAACGTTAAATCAAAATATCTACTATAACACAATTTATTTTTTAACAAGTTATAGCGCTGCACTGTATTAAAACCTGCTGCTACCGTTAATTGATTAACTGTCAATTAAAGAGATCAAATGGCACCTATCAAGGATACCACGATTTCCTTCCATTTGTTGGCAAATGCTCACACTTCTCTGCTTTAATCTTGCCCACAGGTAATTGATGACTGCCAATTATAAAGAGGCCCTATTGACACCTGTGAAATATTGTTACCAATAGTTCATACAATTAAATACGCTTCTTAAAATACAACAGGACCGTTAATTTATTACGTAAGAATGAGTTTTAACTCCGATTCCTGTTAAAATGAAACAAGATTTAAAAGTGACCACCAGAATGCTTGGGCAACATGGACAGAGACCATTTCCCACCATTGGAAATGGGAATCGTCAGAATAGTTGTTAGCCGTAGTGTATTTTAGTTAATGCATATATTTATTAATTGGATACGTACACAAGTGCAAAATAAGTATGCTGGTATGATTATGTCTTCATCTTTGCTATCCAGAGACATTTGGTGTCCAGACAATACATTAAGTACAAAAATGTATGGATCTCTATGAAAGTGTATCACAGTGTGCCTTACCACAAAGAGAGGCTGTGATTGATTTTAGGGGGAGTGACTTGTAGTACCATTAAGGAATTAGGGTCCAGAAGCAAGCATTTTCCTGATGTCCAGACCGTAACTTGAGTTAAAGTGTAACAGTGAAATCTAGCATTTAGTTTTTATATCCCGGTATTATGTGATGCCTTCAGAAAAATTGTATGTCAGTCTGTCTGTTTGTCTGTCTGTCCATGGATGGTTTGCAGATGATAACTTGTGAACAGATCATTGGTTTTTTTTTATAACTTAGCAAAGGTGTTTACTATTATAAAATACAGGTTAGATCAATTTTCAGCAAAATCCAAAATGTGTATTTTTTTGAGTCAAGCCGTTTTGAACATTTTGCAATCCCTTTTTCCACCATTACGTAGAAGGGTATCACCTTATGTTCCATTACTGCCTTATATTTTTTCATCATATTTTTTTTTATATGTCTGTGATTTCTCTTTTTTTGCAGAGAGACAAAAGTCCAGATCCTACAGACAGTGCTCCTCCAAGTCTAGAAATATGTGTGAATCCATCCATGTTCACTGTATACTCTACGGTGAGGCAGTCCATATTAGAACAGTGTATGAAGGAAGCTACACAAATTTATCATCAAAGTCAATCATTACCCTCAGACTCTGACTCTGATGATGATAGAGAAGATAAAAATAAAGAAGGGCCAATTAAATTGCCCAAGGTAAATTTAGATAGGGTTTCATCCATTTCTATGTACATAATATGAATTACATTGTTCTTACAAAGTTTGGCTCAATAGTTCAACCAGAATGTGTAGAGGTTCGCCTTGATTGTAATTTAGTAGCATTTTCAATCTTTGTAAATATTTTACTATCATTTTGTATTCTATTGAAAATAATGCATTTTTGAATGTAACAATAATTAAATGAAATGTCAGAAGAATTTTCAGAAGTTATTTGATAGGAGCTGTCATGTACAATGTATGACAGGAAAGATAGGTAAACATGAGTTGTCTGTTTCACAAAAAATTAACAGTGTATAATTAATCAGGAGATAAGACATTACAATACCATTTTCCTTTATGAGGTCATAATGTACAATCAGTTTTACACTTTTGATACTACAGATCTACATCAGCATGTGAAGTTTAAGTCTGATTTTATTTTTACTGTCAAATTTTGTATAACAAGTAAAGAAACTTGTCCGTCACTTGTTTTTCTTCTTTCAGATTGTTGGACTTGGGCTGACAGGAGTGTTTGAGTTGGTTAGAGATACAAAAGAAAAGTACCCAGAACTATGTGTTAAAGCTTTGACAGCTTTACTAGATATGTTACAAGGACAGCAACCAGAGAGCATGAAATCTGAACCTCCAGAGGTCATAGGTAAGTGATCAAATGATCAATATATAGAAGTATTACCTTATCAATGTTTCTGATTTTTGTCTTCACTATCATACCAAAACTTAAAGTTGATCTATATTCTGTTAATTTGGTTTAAACTAAGACTTCATATTCTATTAATAGTATTTTTTTATATACCTAAATTCATAACTATGTCTGGCATACAGTTTACAAAAAAACTTCCATAAAGAATCATCTGATTATTTTTACATAACAATGCAGTTAACATTTTATCTATATCACTTGTGCAGAGATGCTAAGATTGTATTTGTTTCTGATGAATTACTGGTAAGAATTTTTGCTTACTATGCTTTTTAACTTTTTATTAAACTCTTTATTTTACAGAAAACTTCTTCAACTTGCTTAAGGACATTGCCCTGTGGCCTGACCCAGATAAAGAGTTGTCTGCCCTTGCTTGCTCTGCTTTACTCAGTCTGGTCATAGCCTTAGGTGATACAGGGAAGTTGTTAACAGCCGTTAGAGCCATGCTGATGGGAGCAGGTGCTTTGTCATCACAGGATATAATGGTTAGGATTATCTATTCAATCCACTGAAATTCTGTATTACTGATAAGTAATGCATTAACTTCTTAATTAATGTGTATCATGCTCAGTACTACGCATCTTGATACACATAGAACTATTTGTTTAAATTCCTACTGTAGTAGTTTGTAGGGAATGTTTGTTATTTCTTGCTTATTCTGTCAGTTTCAGAACACATTTTCTCTTGACACCTTTGTTATTTCATGAAGTTAGAAATGACATTGTGATAATGTGCTTAAAAAAATACATTTTTTTTAAAGAAACTGCAGCCAGCAGTGTTTAAAAATATTTGATAAAATGAAATCTTACAGCAGTCTAATTTTGAGTGACTAATATGTATGTTCTTTTCAGAAATCTCCATAATACCTAAGGTTTTTAAGTTTGAGGATCATGATTTTATCTTGCAGGTTCCAGGAATTTTAACAGGTCTTCAGAAAAGTGTACAGGCAGTATTACTTGGAAAGTCTATCCTTCCTGATTGGTTAACACAAGGGGTCAAACAGGGGTCAGAGATTGACAAATTTAAAATAGAAGATCTTCCAGATGTGTCAGGTATTTACCATGTTTTATCCCTTCATCTGTGCTCTGATCACATTTTTTCCAGATTTTCAGGTCATTATTCACTTGAACACACTGCAGGGATCAATTTTAAATCCTATTCTGATGGGTCATTGACCCTCCAGTTTCATCAACAATGGACAAAAAAATACAGGAAAAAGGCTTTCTAACTGCACTGGATGCAACACATATTAATGATCAGGGATGTTCCAGTAAAACATACATGGGACCCGGAGATGGCATTTTTAAAAAAAATATATACTTGGTTGTAGGTTGGTGGAAAATGCATCTATGGCACGGTACTGGGCTTAGAAATTCGCTTCTGTGAATGGTTGTTGGGAAAATGAAGTAACATTCTGTTGAAAGTTGTTTTTCACTTTCTCGAAATGGTCCAAAATAAATCTCTGTCATTGTATAAACCTTTAGTATAGTTGAGTTACGCGCTTTTGTTGCCAGAATTTTGTGCCATTTTTACAGGTGTTCCGCCCGGAAATCACCTAGTGTTTGTTTTGACATTATTCTTCTGGTATTTTTGGGGTTTTGCTGTGGAGCAATGGTGCGACCCGAGACACCCAAACATCAGAAAAGATGTCAACTTCCATCGTTTGTTGATGTGGTTCATAAGTGTTCCTCATCTCTTGATTTGTATGTAGTTTAGACCGTTGGTTTTCCCGTTTGGATAGTTTTACACCAGTAATTTTTGAGGCCCTTTATAGCTTACTTTTCGGTGTGATCCAAGGCTCTGTGTTAAAGATCGTACTTAGACTTATTATTATGGTTTATACTTTAAATAAATTGTGACTTGGATGGAGAGTTGTGTCATTGGCACTCATACCACATCTTCTTATATCTATTCAGTGTGTCTGAATTATCATCAAAGCAACTCTTCCACAATTAAACTTGTTTTGAAACTGAATTTGAACAGTTGTTGAATCACTATGTAGTCATTGCATATTGATATCAAGAATAACCCATTCCAAAACTTTAAAATGAAAGGGTATAGGCTATGGAGTGAATGTGTAGGTGACAAAAACACCAAATTATCAAAGAACAGGGCTTTTATTTCTGTTCTTCATCTTAGAAATTGTCAGAGAGTCTACAACAATGGACAAAATTTCCATACCCTTAAACAAGATAGCCCCCAGTGTGCAAATGAGCAGAATTTTCCATATTGATAAACATCAATATTACTTTATACTCTCTTGTTCCTGACCTGCCCAGAGTGATGCTTAAATACAGCAGATTTCCAGCTGAAAGTGCTAGGTATACAAGAAGAGAAGTTTTCTTGAAATCATTGATCCGAGATAAAACAAATGGATTTTAGGAAACTTCACACAACTATCAAGGCAATCATATGGATACACACAGAAATTTCAACTGGTTAGATGAGATACAAAATAGTTCATGGTAATACACCAGCTTCATATACAGTCACTGTTGTACAGTGTGGATCAATAAAATTCTGCATTATCTTCTATTTCTCTTCACATACCAAATATCATTGACCTGTGATATAAAGTGGTTGTTGAAAATTTGCTATGGACAAATACTCTTACAATTGCGAATACCAGAAAGGTAATCCCTATGAAACGATTTTAATGTTCAGATATATGAATGCACAAGAGGTAAAAACATTAGTCTATACATGAATATATGCAACATGCAAGAAATAGGCAAAACAATGTATATATATGTTTTTAATCAGTGTCTTAGCTATGCAAAATGGAGGGGCGCAGCGCCCCGCCCTTCTGCCATATTACCCCCTTAGTGCCCATTTATAATTATCTGAAGATTACACTTTTGTTAATAAATTACACTAAGCCAATTAAAAAGTGTCACCTTCATTTACCACATCCTGTCGTAATAAACTCTCAGGTATACCTCAGGTAATTATTGGTAATCATTCAGCTGATCAGGGTTGTCGGATGATTATCATTTACAAGTAGAAATTGGATCCCGATTGGATCTATCACCATTTCATGGACAGCCAATCATTGGTTAATAATTATTTTCTTTTGTACAATTAATTTTAAAAATATTTTTCAAGTTGACAGGTCTATGTTATGTAGAGCCATGGATGTAAACAATTGCATGTTACATATGTTTGTTTATTCAATATGTCTGTTATCTCTGTCAGTTCAATTCTTTTTACAATTTTCTATATCGTCAACAGTACAGGTAATTTTTCAAAAGTTATAATTAGTTGGAGAAAATATGATTTTGAAATTGAATTGGAGCAATATTGAATATTTGTTACATTTCATGCAACATTTTACCTCATAGTATGTCATAAATGTTAAGAATCACTTGCCCTTAATCTCCTTTATGGTGTGATAGTATACTGCTTTAAATTCTATGAAAGTAATGTTAATTTTTGTCTACACATCATTCTTGTATTATTTAATAAGAACACATACATACAAGAAAAGCAAAAAAAAAAAAAAAAGTGAATAAAGACATTTCTGACTTAAAGGAAAGATAAATCTTAAAAAAAAACTTTGAATACACCAATGTTCCTTTTTGGTTAAAAAAACATGCTGCATGTTAAAGTGCCCTCTTCCCTGCACACCCTCTATTTTCAAATCCTAGCTAGAACACTAATTATGTGTAAATGGAATGAAGCATTCATAAAATCATGCAATGTCTTGCTATTATCTGTATTATATACATGTATGTCACATGCAGCTGAAACATATAAAAAATTAAAGAATCACCATGGGAATACTGTTAAAGAATATGTATGAATTTTAATATACAGATAAATGAACGCAAGCAGTAAAAGCACTAGTCCATACATGAATATGTGTAACATGCAAGTGATAGGCAAAACTACAGAATATGTATAAATGAAATGAAGCATTCATGAAATCATGCTATGTCTTGCTATTATCTGTATGAAATGTCTCACATGCTGCTGAATTATATAAAAAGGTAATGTATCACCATGGGAATACTGTTAAGGAATATATATAATTTTTAATTTGCTTCTGTTGGTGTCTATTGAGCTTGGGTTTTTACCTCTGGGTGGGTAGAAGTGGAAAAATATCGCTTCTATGGGAGGTTACCCCAATTTTCAAGTGCCTTCCCCTTGTTCTATGTATGTTTTACTGGAACAGCCCTCCTTCATTAATACTGGTTAAGTTGATTCTTGGTTTGTACATTATTTACTTACTTATGGTTTGGCTCTTTTGTACTTCCAAAATATTTTTTGTAAGTTTTTGTAAGAAACAGATCAGAAACATACATGTCAAAAACTCGTTGATCTGACAGTATAATTTCACTCAAGGACACTTTCTATATTTAAATCTCTGCATCATGGGATTTGCTCAGAAATTTTTCAGTAGAATTTTAGAAAAATGAGGTTTTTGACAGAGTTAAGTGCCCTAGAAATGTTAATTTTCAGTGCATTTCAATGTAATTACAACTCAGTTTACCAAAATGGTATGGAAAATATTGTCTTTACTCTTATTTCCATGATTCTGATGATGCAAATAGTCAAATTAAACTTTCAAAATGGTGGGTTTTACATACCATGTTTCACCCACTGCCTGATTCTTACAGAAACTGACACTTATATACTTTAAATATTCACAGATTCTAGTCAGAACTCTGCCATAGCAAGTGATGGTGAATATCTGTATTTGCTTAATAAAGAAGGAATATTTAAGGTTGGATCAGGATATAAAGGAACTATAAAGGTATTGTAAATTGGGAAAATATTTGTATTTTTTGTTATTATTATGTAATATACAGCTGATTTGTTATTGCAATTATTTAAACATATCTTTTGAATTTTTTTTGCATTTCTGAAGAGTGAATTTTCTGGAGATCACAAATCTATCTTGAATATTGCCCAAAAATGTAGAAATTGTAATAATAAATGCTCGGTCATTGTATTGTATTGTATTTAGAGGTACATTGCTTTTAAAAAATGATGAACTCATAAATGTGGTTTGAGCTAAAAAGTAATAGTCTAGCAGATTTGCATTATCATTCATGAATATCATTCCTCACAAAATAATAACATTTTCCAATGTTTTACTTGGATAAGTATTTACTACCATTAATGTAATAAATTTAAGAAGTTATTATCTTACTGAAAATCAATGTTTCAACAGAGCCATATTTATCAACACCAGAGTGACTTTCCCAAAAGTGCCAATTCCTGGTTAACCTGTGCTGGGGTAAGATATTTAATTTTATCAGCAACTTTATTATTTATTCCATTGCTTTTACTGCCTTATATTTTCTCTTTAAGGCTACAGTCGTAATACTAAAAGCATATCAGCAAATTGCAATGAGGTTATGTCTAAACAATTGTGACATTGCCAATAAACAGAATAACAAAAATTGAAATTTATTGATAATCATTCTCTGTCCCTGTCTTTTGTTTTTGTTATGGAACAATGTCATATCATAAAAATCTGGTAAAAATTTGAAAAAAAAGACTGTTGTTTCCTTCAAAGAGAATGAATACCATTTCTCATTAAAAGGAATCAATTGAAATGGATCGTATGAGTTATTGTATTTCTATTCATAAAAAGAGTGAATTATTTATAAAGCATGCAACTTTCATATTGATGGAATACTGTAAACATATTAATTTGTGTGGTGTACTTATTTTTGCTGTGGACAGAAAAGCAAGAAAATTACCCCCTGCTAAATAAATTCTTAACACTTCAATATAAATATATATATTGCTAAAACCTGCGAATGTGTTCACTTGACAGAATCTGTGAAAATTTGAAAATTAGCGAAAATTGAAATGTTGACAATATGTTTTATCTATTTGATTTCAGGGTCAGTTATTCTGTAGAACAGATGACAACACACATCCATGTCTTTCTGTGGTGGACAGCAAAACATTTGACCTCAAAAACTCATTTCATTTAGATGGTATGGTTTATTCTGCTACTGTCTAAGTCTGATTTTCTTAATTCAGTAATTTAATATGAGCAAGAAATTGTAATTTATAGTCAGTACAAATATTCAGTGTTAAATGACATAAATTTTAGTAATTTGTGCTTGAAATACATGTATGATGATCTCAAAAACTCATTCCATTTGGATGCTATGGGATTCTCTTCTTCCCCCTCTCTTTTCTTAATATATGATTGTTTCTAATTAATACATTCATCAAAATATTTATTCTTATATAAGTTGTATTACTTAATCATTCATACAGTGGAATATGATATCTCTTTACC
This sequence comes from Perna viridis, assembly GCA_037379345.1. NCBI lineage: Eukaryota > Metazoa > Mollusca > Bivalvia > Mytilida > Mytilidae > Perna > Perna viridis. Next base: position 7,130,994 of record CM074520.1, read on the forward strand.
TATGGAATGAATTATTTCAAGCTTTAGAAGTTGAAAAAATGGAAGAAAATTAAAATCAGGGAAACAAAAAAATATTTACATTAGATGTTCTTTCCTTGGTCATTTACATCATGAATGGAAGATCTAAAGGGCAAACTGAAGCATTTGTATAGGCTGTGTAAGTCTCACCACATGACTCCATGATTTCATAAGAATAGGTCCTAATCTATCATTCAAATTCATTGAAATTTGTCATTTACAGAACATTTAATTGAGTATTAAAAGCGAAACATCTTTCTGTGTAAATATACTGATAAATAAGGAAAAATATCTCTTGCTGCATGATTAAATTGTGAAGAAAAGCAATAAATAGAAGATTTTGCCGAGTGTTTCAGTGTTCAACTATGAAGAAAACAACAAAATGTAGATCTTTCTTCAGATTTCAATACATTTTACATTGGAAATTCTGGTTATGAAAAGTTTAACTAGAATGAGACTTACAAACCTTATTGGCGCATATTGTAATATTACAAAAAAGCATGAAATTATACCCACAGCCAATGACATACAATAAAACACCAAGCAGACTTAGGAAGTACATAAATTGTTTTGATGTGGGGTGACCTTTAAGAATTTAAAAATCAGCCTTTTAATTATTGTAGGAAAGGGTCATGGACCTTGTGCCTTGTTTAGTGATGGAGATTACATCGGACAGATAGCTTCAGCTAAAGATGTAAGTTGTTGGTCTAGTAGTATATGTTCCTAAGGCTTAGCCTGATATGAAAAAATACTGGATCTTGGTTGAAAAAACGAAATAAAAAAAAGTAATGATAAACCTTATTTATCAGTAGATTAAATGTGTAGAAAATTTCAAGCATCTTCTTGACCATGATTTTTTTAACATCTTGCCAGTTGGTTAGTGGTGCACCGATCATCGGGAACATCGAATTATAGGTCGTTTGTGGGGGGCATTGATGATTGATTTCAAAATAGATTGATCGTTTCTGTCTTTAAAATATGAAGATTTTGCGCTGATCTTTTTGAAGTCATCTTTTCTCTTGTCTAACCAGACTATTTATCTCCCAAACACTGATCATTGATATGGAAATTTTGATTGATTCCCAACATTACAGTTGATATTAAACTATCAATAACTAAACTACTTTATTAGACCAATTTAAAGGTTTTAAAATTAAATATTTGTGTTAAGTTGTTAATGTTAAATGACAGTTGACATTTAAGTCCATAAGATGTTTGTGTATCATTATGTAACTACTATTTTTAGGATAGTTTTGTAGTTAGACTTTACAACCCATCAGTGTCTCCAATGACAGTCGTTAGTGAACTGCCTCTAAAGCTCACCAGGAAATGTATGGATGTGTATGGTTCCACTGGCTATGATCCTGAAACTGAGAAAAGATCTGTCAGTAAGTAGAGAAGTCAAAGGTGATTTAGGTCAAAGTTTAAAATGAATTGAAAACATACAGATGTATATGATATTACAGGTTTACAACCCTAGAAACTTTGAAAAGATTTGTCAATAGAAATGTTTCAAGTCATCATGATTACAGCAGTTTTTTATATAAATATTTGTTTGTTTTTATAGATATATTACTTCATGGTGCACTTTATTCTAGATGAATTCAATGTTCTTCTAAAATTAAACTGAGGAAATGCACACTAATTTATCACTGTAAATTAGATTAGAACTTTTTTAGTAAAGTATCTTTCTTTTTCTTCTCGAAATAGATACAGGATTTGATGAAGACTCAGTATTTATAGTATCTGGAAAGGAGTTTTCTCTGATCAGAACTTCAGGGAACAAAGTAAGAGGAGATTGTAAAACTATTTTATATCAGTGTCATTTATTAAATGTAATGTAGTGACAAATATTAGGATACAGTTAAACAAAATTTTGTGTTTTGTTTTCAATCACTCTGAATGTTTGTCCCCATACATTGTGGTAAGATTGATTTTAAGAAAATTTTATAGAAGGGAAGAGATTATTTGTAGATATGGTGAGATAGTTCTATTTTCGATCAATGCAAGGAGATATAATTATCCACTTTTGGGTTTTACATTTATATATATATGTGGGCAGCCCCTCCACCTTTAAAGGAATTTTGATGATAGTTTATAGGAAGGATAGGCATCATATGTAGATATGACAGAATTAAAATATTTGTTGGATCCTGGCAACTGGAGATGATCCAAATTGATTGTTTGCAAGGGGGATAATCCAAATCGTATTTACTAGTTTTTTTTACACTGTAATAAAGATAGTTTCCTTTTTTTAGGTACTTTACACCGGAAGATCTCAGGCCCTGGGAATCAAACAGGGTGGTCCATCACAGGGAAAATGGGCTGAATTACCCATTACTAAATCACCAAAGATAGTCCAGGTCTCAACAGGTCATGAGGGTCAGCATGCTCTGATGGTATCAGAGGATGGTAGTTTGTTTTTCGTTGGTACAGCTAAACGTGGAGAAGATGGTGATGCAAGCTCATGTAAGATTTAGGAAATAGTATAATTTTCAATTGTTAGTTCTTTAAGATAGATATTTTAATACTAAATGCATTACAGCATATAATTGAACATAAAATTACATTATATGTCGTAAGCATTTAAAATACTTTGTAAAAGATTTTTTGTGGTCTTATTTTATGTGTCAAAATTTTATTGATATTTTGAATAATTTAATTTGGATTCAAGGAAGTTCAGTTTGATGTAAAGAAGGGAAGACAATTCTTTGTGACATTTACACTGTTTTATACCCCCTTGTTTAGTACAGTAAGACATAAATAAATAAGAAATGACCTTATTTATATTCAACTGTAAAAAATCCTTAATAATTTAAAATGAAACTTTACTAACAGCTAAAGCCAGAAGACAACCTAAAGCAGTGAAGCCAAAGAAGATTATCAGATTAGAAACAATGTCTAAACATGTAGTTTATGCTGCCTGTAACAATGGAAGTAGTGGGATATTGACAAAAGAGGGGGAGGTCTTTATATTTGGGAAAGACACAACACATTGTGATCATTCTACTGGTGAGTGTGGAAAGTTTCCTTCTGGTTTATTCTTTGCCTTGCTCTCAGTATTTAAGGGGATAGAGTGATGACTGGTTTTCTTGGAGTAAGAATAATCTGTCCGAGTGGGGTGACATCTGGTTGTCTTGGAGTCAGTATAATGTGTCAGAGTAGGGTAACATGTCTACCTTGGAGCTGTTGTTTCTGTGAGCTAGCTCAATAAAAGTGTACTTTTCTAGTCAAAAAATATAAATGTCCTAAATTGAATTTGACTTGCAAATAATTTATTATGACTTTCAATCTGCTATCAAAATCAACCAAATGATACTGTAAATGTGACCACGCATGGGAAGCTACAGTTTTTTACAAGGTTGAGAATTATGGGTATAATTTGAGAACAGTGTGGTATATATATAATTGTGTGTCTGAGACATTTAAAAAAAAAAAAAAACCATCAGTAAAATGCATGCTTTTGACTGTCCATTTCTTAATTCTGTGAAAAGCTTTATCTTTATCAGTTTTCTGTTATTTTGTTAGAAAAACTCTTATAGGCCTCTTTAACTTGACAAAAACATTAGTGTCCATCTTTCAAAAAGGTAAAGGTCCAAAAAGGGATGTTATTCATGCCATTAAAAAGTCACAGTTCCTTTCTAGGTACCAGTCTTGCAATGCGTATCTCTGAATGGGTGTATGTCAAAACATGTAGGGTAAAAAAATATACAGACTGATGTTTTACCAACAGATATGAACAATGACTAATACAAACATTCAATCTTTTTGTTAAGAAAATTTAACATTATAACATAAAAATGTTCTTCTGAAAAGGTTGGGTTGATGAGTTTAAAATGAAAGTTAAAGTAGAGAAAATAGCAAATTGTATTTCAAGACTACTTTTCTGTCTGATTTTTATGCACTCACCCTACTTTTTTTGCTGGAAATTATTTTTTCACGTCCTTAGAAATGCTACATAAGTGAAAGTTTTATTGAATCAATGTACATATTTTGTAAAATATCTTAAAAGAGTGTACTTTATTATAGAAGTCTATGGGAATATTAATGCAAGACTGAGACCACTAAATGAAGCCTTTCACAAAGATTATGTCATTCATGATTTATTGTCCTTTTATTATCAAGGCCAAGTGACAGATTTAAAGGATGTTATAGCTACCCAGATTGCCTTAGGAAAGGCCCATACTGTTGTGTTAACAGACAGAGGACAAGTCTATACTTTCGGTATCAACAATAAAGGGCAGTGTGGAAGGGACTTTATGCCTGGTGGTAACAAGGAAGGTCAGTTATCATGTTATCAAGTCGAAATCAAAATAGATTCTGCTTCAGTAATTTGTGTGGTGTGAATTTTTCCTTCACTTCAGATGGTAAAATTAAGATTTTCTACATGTGAGCTTTAGTGGGCATGTTAAAATCTTAATTTTACCATGGAGAGTGAAGATATAATTTAAATCAAGAATAGGCTGAAGGAGAATTGGTTTATGAAATCAGTAGAACCTGCAAATTGTAAAATGGCAGGAAAAATTCCAGAGAAATTTAATAAACACCCGATGGTTAAAAAGTGGCTTGCATTTTTATTCACTCGCTTAAAGTGGGAGAAATGTAGATTAAGAACATGTATGTCCTTACAGTGAAGTGCCAAGTGAAATAGTGCCTTACATTTTGGACATTTTCACCCATTGTGTTGAATATTAACAAAATGTTAATAATTATTGTTCACAGGAAATGGTAGTGAGGCTCTTACCTCTAAGGTAATTTACATTCATTTATTTGGACAAATTTTTAAAAAGTTTAATAATGATTATTAATACATGTACTTGTAGTAAACAATGTGAATATGACAGAAGAAGAGGAGGAAACTGAAGTAGAAGATGGGATATGTCCTGATGGTAAGGTTGAATAATACTACAGAATTATAAGTGTTACAATTGATTCTATCATGAAGCTAAGATATAGAATTTTATCGTTAGTTGTATTATTATTTTTTGGTGTGCTGAAAGTACCTGTTAGGACTGTTAGAGACCATACTTATGATGTAATCAGAGAAGGTGAATTGTAGTTCTGTTGTATACATGTATTTCAATTACTATGAGTAATAAGCCATAAGGGTATATAAGGAATATTGATTTGTCAATTTCTGTCTTCCTTGGTATGTGCTATGTTTTCTATGATTTATATTGATGTGTAGTTTCACCCTACTCATTATACCCCCCCGCAAACAAAGTTTTGGGATTTATATAGGAATTACCTTGTCTGTCTGTCTGTCAGTCTGTCCACATTTCTTGTATGCATAACTCCTCCTAAACAGCTCAAGAGATTTTGATGAAACTGTATTGGAAGTTTTGGCATCATATGTAAATTTGCATGAAGGAATATATTTATCATCAGGGGACTTCAATGGCAGATAATCCAACTTAAGCGTTTTAAATGATAAATCCTCATAAGCACAACTCCTCCTCAATGGATTAAGGGATTTCGATGAAACTTTTTTTTTTAGAAGGTTTAGCATTATATGTATTTGCTTGAAAGAATATAGTTACTGTCTGGGAGACTCCAAAGGAAGATAACCCAACTTATTGGTTTTACATGTTAAAACCTCTTAAGCACAACTCCTCCTAAACCACTCAAAGGATTTAAATGAAACTTTATAGGAATGTTGGGCGTCATTTGTAGATGTGCATGAAGAAATATAGTTACTGTCGGGGACTGCAAAGGGAGAGAGTTGAACTTACAGGTTATACATGTACATTCAACCGCATTTGAAGCAGGGGTATTCTCTTTGTGTGCTTGCTAATATTTCTAGTTAGTATGGAATTTTAATCTCTTCACTTGTTTTCAATTCTATTTGCTGTACACTTTAGTTGAACCAGAAAAATAGTAGTTAGATATGCACTTTCGAAACAAGTTTTTAGGCTGACTGTTTTGTGGTTGGGGATTGTCTCATTGTTATTTCTATTTAAAGATATAATTTACTATGATGTATTTTAGGTAATTTGCTTTGGTGTATTTCAGGTAAACACAAGTGGAAGCGTGATCAGTGTATGGTGTGTACAGTATGTGGAGAGTGTACTGGTTATGGTATTAACTGTTGTAACAGTGGAGGCAAGGAAAGAAACCCTTCACTGTAGGTACCAGTTTTATTTTAAAGGAGCGAAAAAAAAACTTTAATTAAGACAAAACATGGTCACAGTTATAAAAAGAAGAAAATTTATGAGTTTTTTATTGTATTTTAGTATATTACAATCTTTCCACTTTCGTATTTACTCCCCAACTAAGTTTCCTTTGTCAATAACACATATAACAGTGAGCATGAGTCTTATTGTTGAATATATAATGAGAATGAATATGGTGCATATGTCAAAGAGACAACAACTCCACAGGGATGAAAAATGTCAGAATGTTGATTGAAAAGGTGTTTTTTTATTTTATCAAAGGCCCTGTGGTTGTGGTGCTGGAGAGTCTGGATGTGCAGAATGTGGTGTATGCCGCTCATGTGCTGGTGAACAACTTCTAGACATGGAGGATCATGGGAAGGAATTGGAGCTTATAAGGGCAAAAGGTTTCCTCAACATTGATATGGAACAACTTTTAGGGGGAAATGAACTTAAAGGTATAATAAACTTTTGGGGTCATTGCATTATACTTTATATACCTTAAAGTCTGCATGTAGATATTGAGCATTTAATCTAAATTAAACATGAATAGCAAAAGTATTGAATTGTTTTTAGCTAAAGTACTTACCTACTAACAATGCCTGTGTGATTAATTAACATGTATATAAATATCAGGTAACTAAAATTCAAAGTTTACTCTCAATTTTTTTTATATTAAAAAAAATTAATTGAAAGATATTGATTGTTTTTGTTTATCAGTGAACCACATGCCAGACCTACCTGATACACCATTGGGTCAATTCTTCAAGAGACTTCTCTACAATAAAAAGGAACCTAAGAAGAAAGATGCCTTCAAAAACCAAGCAAAGGGTATGTTGATCTACAGAATTTGATTGGATAAACTTCTACTTGTAGCTTATTTCATTAATTACTGCTAGTTTTTTTTCTTTTTCAGGTTTGAGTAAAATTTTAAAAAAAAAAGATTTTTTAAATTCCCTTGGTGTTATCTTCATTTGAGTCCTTAGTTTATAAAGTAAACAAAATATATTTAAGACATACTGAAACAGGTCATGGTGTTGTATCAATTACATTGAGCTTATTTTGAGAGAAGATCATTACTTTTTTTATTATTGAAAAACAAAAATTTATCTCTTTACAGGTGGAGAACATGCTGGTAATGAAGGAGAAACTGATTACAATAAAGTTGTCAGTCTCCCTCCTCAGGAGATATGTTTCGGTAATGGAGATGTACCTGCTACAAATATTGTTTGTGGACAACATCACACAGGTATTGTACAATATCTATAGTTTAGGGATGTTTTTTTCTGCTTTTTTATAGATTTCTGCCATTTAAAGTTCAGATTTTACTGTTACAGTTCTGTTTTTACTGTTTATTTACTTCAGATTTTGCCTATTTCTGCTTTGTTGTTCTTGTATAATCCTCCCTGATAGTTACAAAGACTCAGGCTGTATTACACTTGCAATAAAAAAAAGCAGGTAAATGTGCCACACATGGTTTGCTTCATATGATTATCATATGTTTCAGTTTACATATGATCATTGCAAACATATTATTATCATATGTTAAATATCATATGATTGTTGTGTGATTACCACATGATAATCATATGAATCGAGCACCATATGATTATCATACATTTCAGTTTACATATGATCATCACAAACATGATTATTTTATGTTTTCAAGCTAAAATTAACATATGAGAATCATATGACTATCATAAGTTAAATATATGATTGTTATATGATTTCCATATGTGGCACATTTGGCTGTGTACACTTTCAGCTACATAGATGTGGTACCAACACACTATGTTTAAAAGTATACAGGTCACGCAAGCAAAAAGGTTCTAAATTCTATATGCCTTCATTGAGATATTTTAAGCTATGCAGGATAAAAACAACACCGTACAGTACATATATGACAAGCATGAGAGATCTGTATTATACTCCAATTGTACCAATAAATGACGGGAAGCTGAATAATTCATCACCGTTACATTGTTTGGCTGATTTATCTATATAAAAACCTTCATGATCTGTTTTGATAGTGGCCGTGTTCTTGTTTCAGTGGTACTGCTACAGAATGGAGATGTTTATACCTTTGGAAACAATAACCATGGTCAGCTTGGTCAGGGAGATACAACTATTAGGTCAGTACTGGATGTATAATTTTTAATAATTTCTGGTTGACAGTAAACTCTGGTTATCTTGAAGTAGACATGGCTGGTATCATTTAGTTGGACTCAATAAAAAAAAACAATAGCTTGACATGAAGTATGGTTCTGCATAAAAACCCAGCAGGGGGTGATTTACATATCTTAAGATAGTCAATGAAACTGTATAAATACATTTGTTAGGACCTAAAACTCTTCCTGTGTTCATGTCCTTGGATCTACCACTTATCATGAAATATTTTTTGACTGGTTATAGTGTAAAAATTCTGGCAGGAAGTTTTCCTGTACTTTTTCTGTAGTACCACATAACCTTAATATAAGTGTTAATATTTCCAGTGGGCACCTTTCATTTGTGCTTTTATTTTTGAATACAGTGTCTGTGAGGCCAACTGAAGTATTTCCAATCAAAACATATTTGGGATCTCCTATATATCTTGAAATATTTTATGTCTGGTTATAGTGTAAAATTCTGGTTAGAAATTTTCCCATACTTCTTCTGCAGTAGAACATAACAAAATTTCGAGTTTTAATATCTCCAGTGAACTACTTTTATTTTCTTTTATATTTTCTAATACAGTTTCTATGGGGCCTGCAGAAGGGTTTGCAATAAAAAAAATTGGGATTAAGAGATGCTTGAATCACCCGTTATAAGCCTCTGCCTAGTTTTTAGGCAGAGCTGTACTTAAAAAAAATAAAAATATATTAATTGTATGGGCTGAAACATTATCCATAATTGACTCAGAATTTGCTTTACATACATGTATAATATGTTAAGTTAAAAACCCTATTTTTGATGACATTTCTATATTTTCCTATTTCTAGAGGGTCTCCTGTAAAAGTTGACCTTCCAATGGGAGCTACACAAGTAGCAACTGGTGGTCATCACACTGTTGTCTTACTTTCCAATGGACAGGTGTATACATTTGGTAACCATAAGGTAAATTTAATCATGAAAGTTAAATTACAGTTAGAGTAGTATTTTTCATTGCATACATAGTTTTGCTAACTTCACAATAACCTAGAAATTTTTTTTCTCCAAAAAACATATCTCATACATATACCATGGATGTATTATGGAACATTTCATTCTCCAAATCAATGAAAAATTATATCAATATATTTAGTCATATGACAAAACTTGCAAAAAAAAAAAGCAAATGGGAAAATTATAAAAAAAAACCAAAACATTTTCAGTGAATTATTTGGCCTCATGAATTTGATTTTGTGCTCTTTGGACTTTGAAAACCACAATTTTGACTGATAAAAATATTTCAAATACATCCTGCATATTTAAAAAGAAATAGCTTCCAATTTTCTTTTTATAGTAATTATGAATAAAAAAACTCACAGTCCACTTCTAATACTTGATTAGAAATGCTATTTTAAGTCTTAAAGTAGAATATCTGATTAAAATAATAAAAAAGCTTCCTTTTTAATTTTACCTCACCTGTGTGAACAGTTTTTTGGTAAAACAAAACTAATATAAAAGATGTGCCCTTTTTTCATTGGTACATACATGTACTAACAGTTAGTTATCATTGGTACATACATGTACTAACAGTTAGTTATCATTGGTACATACATGTACTAACAGTTAGTTATCATAAAGTTTGTTCTATTTACAGTCTGGAGCTTTAGGAAGAAATGGTCCAGATGAAGGAGGAGCTGGAGCTAAACCTAAAAAGGCCTGGAACACTGTCCCTGGCCCAGTGCCTGGTATTGGTGAGTACTTGTTAGGTCAGAAATTTTTTTGGGCCAAATTTAAAATGTTTAAAAGCTTGAACATTCTCCATGGACTTCTGGTCAGAGCAAAGAAACCATGGTTAAAATGAAGAATTGGACATTCATGATATGGGAACAATTTATAGGTTTTCTTCTGAAATGAAATTGGATCTGATTTAAAGATCTTCTTTAAAAATTATGATGTAAGTATTATTGTTTGTGGGGTACAAATTTTTGTGTTTTTCATAGGCTGGGTAAACCATGAAATTTGGTTATCTACTTAAAGGACATTTCCCATTTGTTTATATGGCAGAGTTGTCAAATCCAGGAATTCAAGAATCTACGATCTGATAATTTTTCCCATAACCATGAACATTAGAATTCATGAATCAAAAGTACTTTCACAGTAACTGGGATCAAATTCATAGGTCATTTTCAGAAATAAATTTGGGTAAAAACAGAAGTTTTTAGACACAAGGTTTTATAGCTATCTTTATTGTGCAAGCAGGATCTGAAACTACATCCTTTTTATTGTTCTATTTGGTTAATACAGGAGCCAGATATGGTAGAAGAGCTACTTGGATTGGAGCAAGTGGGGACCAGACATTTATGAGGATTGATGAGTCCCTGATTAATGCCCACATCCTGGCAGCTTCTAAAGTGTTCGCTAATCACACTAGTATAGGTAAGATCTGTATGGTGATTGATGCATGAAGTGAATGAAGGCTCATTCGAAAACTCTCCTTTAGGTTAGGACTGAGGCATTGAATATTTTTGAAAGGATAAAATAATCAATTTTGACAACAAAATTACTAGTTGCTTTCAATCTAAGGTAGGATAGTTGATATACATATATAAATTTAATGCTAGCATATTATTTAATGTATTTACAGTAGAGAAATAGATATGTACTCTTACTTAGACTTCTGTCTCTAGTCAGAAAGATGTAACAGAAATGAGATATTTTTTGTAGGTTTGGTACCAACAGGTGAAGAGAACACAGCTGTGATGAAATGTCTGATGATCAACAAACTAGATGGTAGTTGTAGAAGGTAGGGATTGGGATTAGTATATATATCTTCCTAAATGACACCAAATTATTAATAAATCAGATTCCCATCTAAATCATACATATTTTCTTATGAAAACCATACACATGCATTTCTATTTTTGAAGTGAACTAAAAAACACCAAAAACATTTTCAAAATAATTACTTACATAAATGTAAATCTCATTCCTTCTATAGTTGCTAACAGTAACCTCTGAAAATGTATGATTATCAAAAAAATGAATGTAGTTTCCAGTATCAAACCTTACATTTAGTTTTTAAATGATAAATTCTAAAGATAAACAAAGACAATGAGGATTTTCTAAATATTAAAACTAGTCCTCATCTGCAAACTAGTAATAAATGGAACTTTTATGAGAAGGACTACAGCATTGTTTTTCCAATTATTGCTATGTAAAATTTATGAAACTGAAGAACAAAGGTAAATGAAATGAATAATATATCAAAACTTGAAATCTTACTTGTCATAACAAATTTCTCAGCCTTGCTTTGTTTCATGGGACAACTACACATTTGATTACAGTTTTGGTGGTAACAGTCAGGTTGATTTATCTAAACATGCTGTATGTATAGACCCAGTCTATGACGTTTTATGGAGGTAAACATTTAACATACAGGCTACTTAAATTGTTTTCTTTTTATTTACATACAATTAATTAATCCATTTCTTTTAAAACTGAGTCACTGTGATTAAAACAGAGCTGCATATGTTGTAATGTTAGTTTTTACACTTTCTTCTTTGCTTCTGTGTCTATTAAAATTTAACCAAATTTGGTCAATGGTTTCATTGTGATCTTTGTTGTCCCCTTCTGCACAAATACAGAGGGACGTGGTAATGGCTTGGATCTGTCCAGCTGTCATTCAGGTTTAAAAAGAATTGATTATTCTAATAAGATAGGAGCTATATGTTCTCGTGTAACTGCAGTGTTGATAAGTGGACACAACTTTTTAGAGATTGGTTTTGTCAGGAGTTAGACACTATCAGTAATGATCATGTCACACATTCATTTTGATTTAGAGTTTTGTGACTCACATTTTTTGTGTGCTATTCAAGGATCACCTGTCCCAAATAGAATATGACTAAGCATATTTAATTAAATATTGTACTACATGTATAGTAAATATTTTGTCTTCATGTAGGTCACTTTTGACAATTAATAGCAGCTAATGCCTAACACTCTCTTTAGTGAAAGACATGCTATGTTTAATAATATGTAATAATTGTTGTTTACTCAACAGCTACAGTCCAGAAACTAAAGAGATCAGCTGTTACAACAGTCTAGTGACAGAAGCCAGACCTTTGTCAGTAGAACCAGAGGGGCATTGTGATCTATTTAAACCAGAACTAGCAGTCCCTATCAAGATGGGACATAGAGCTACAAGATCTCACTGTGCTCTACATGTCCTTGGTAAATCATACACCATCTTTGAATTGTCTTTAAAATTGAATATTTTGAGGTTGATAGATCTATTCTGATACATTTAATTTTAAAGGAAAAAATTGACTTATACATGCATGATAGGTAAATACCAGGCAGACATACATGTATGGAATTTACAGTTAATATGATATAATGGGAGAAGGAAAGAAAAGAGTGAATGACAAATCATATTCAAAACTTAAAGGGAATAAAGCATTTTTTTCATGAAGTCAGACTTTGTGATTATATTATAAATCTTTATAGCTAGTGTAATATATATCTTCCAGGATGTTTAGATACTCTGAATATAGCTCAACAGTTAAATCTTACTGTAAAGGAAGAATCTAGAGAGAAGCTATCTACCACCAAAGTTTACTCTAAAGAGGATTACTCTGTTGTTAACAGATTTGCTAGTAAGTTTAAATTGAACCAAGAAATTGTGAGGTTAACTTTTAAAGGAGAACTGAAACGTACATGTAATAAAATGTTGTATGATGTAATGGCTAAGTTTCGACAAGAATGCAAATCCTGTATTATGATATAAATGCAGATGGTAATGCATTCAACATATAGCAAAAATTGTCATATCTTACAGACACAGTGGTAAAGACAAGACAAAAATTATGGGACACCATTTGCATGCTGATGGGATGGGCTGTTTTTGTAGAGGGCATATGTTCAAATTAGACCAGGAAAAAAAAAAAGAATCTGAAATCTGTTATTTGATAATTGAAAAAAAGTTGGATGAGTATCTTTGTTGTTCTATCAAGGCAGATCCTGGTTTTTTTTCAGTCGGAGGATGGTCACAAAATGAATTGTTTAATATTTTTGGTATAATGTGTACAAAGTCAAAATTTCAAAGAAAAACATAACAAAACAAAAATCTGATTTTAGGGGTGGAGGTGTACTTCTGGTATGCTTCCCCTTTGAATTTGTATCCTTCATTACCATTTTTAAATCATTGTTTTCTTTTATCAGGTCATGGAGGAGGTTGGGGTTACTCGGGACATTCTATGGAGGCCATTAGATTTATGTGTGATACTGATGTCCTCCTTGGAGGGTTTGGTTTATTTGGAGGCCGTGGGGAGTATTATGGGAGGATCAAACTGTTTGAACTAGGACAGGAAGGAGGAGAGAATGAAACTGATGGAGAAATGATTTCGGAGTCTGATGAAGTTGTGTATGAATGTGGGGCTAGGTATGTATGTAATCCTAATCATAGAAACAGTCAAGCTGATAGATAATGTTTTTAAGTATATTTAAACAGTGGTAAAACGGTGATAAACATATGACCAATATCATAAACATATGACAGTCATATTTCTTATGTCATATCATTGATAATTTTATCCTATTTTTGTCCCCCGTGATGCGTCACAAGGGGACATGGAAATATCGGACGTCCATCCAGGTTTCCTGCACTTTTTTTTGTAATGCTTCTACCATATAAGTTTGTTTTTGGTATGTAGCCTTATTATGAAGAGTTACAGATTAAGTTCAACTCTGGTTATGATTGAATGATTTTTACAGAAGTTGCGGCCCTTGGACTTAGAAAATTTCAGTGAATTTAAAGTTTTCCGCATTTTTTTTTGTAATGCTTTTACCAATTTATATATCTTTTATATGTAGTCTTACTATGAGAAGTTACAGATCAACTTCGACTCTGGTTATGGTTGAATGATTTTTATGGAAGTTATGGCCCTTGGACTTGGAAAATTTCAGTGAATTTAAAGTTTGAAATGTATCTTTTTATGCAGGGGACATTGGCACAATGTTCTTTTATACACATTAGAATTTGATTCACAATGGGCTCCAATTCATGCAACATGTAAGCTGCATATTTTAATAAACATGAAGAAGTTAAATAAAAATGGTAATCGTTTTATTATTATTTTACCATGGGCTATTATGGAAAAATACTTGTTCCATTGTGTATGAATAAATCTTTGTTTATGATTGTTACAGAGAGAAGTATGCTATGATGTTTGATGAACCCATACAGATACAGGCCCAGACTTGGTATGTGGCATGGGCTAGAATATCAGGTCCTAGTAGTGACTGTGGTTCTAATGGTCAACCTATCATAACTACTGATGATCAGTGAGTATAACAGTGTTCATCATTATTTCCTGTTGAAAAATGAATTAACATAGATGTGGCAGAGTCTGATCATTCCCAGTGAACATCCTCAGGATTTTCTGGCTTTAATACCAACTAAATACAATAAATGGAAAAGTAATTGAATTGATGTTCTATTACAAACCACAAAAAAAACATGAAAAGATGGTGTGTATAGACCAGTAAAAAAGCAGTGATAATTCCAACACAAGAAATCAAGCTATCATTGAACTATTTATTTTCCAGAGTTGTATTTAAGTTCAGAAGTTCTAAAAAGTCAAACAATGGAACTGATGTCAATGCTGGACAGATTCCGCAGCTCCTCTTCAGGTAAATATATGAAGTAACCATGGTGATGTGAGGTATATTATCAGCATGACGTGTTTATTTTGTTTATGAAGACATTTAAGAGATGAGTTAACTAAAAGCAGTCATTGAAACAAAATAAAGTAACATAAAAGAAAGAAAACACTTTTTATTGCAGCTATTAAGTAGCAGTCTTTGTAAGAATCATGCAAATTCTGCGAAATGGTATACACCCCTAAAAGGCTACACTTTTTTATTTTTGTTATTAAGTTGCTGTATGGGTCTATATGATGAAATGTATAATTATTCATTCCAATTTGTCTGATCTTAGGAGATAATCCATATTGAAAATCTAACAGTTTCTATTGTATTTTAGTGTCATTTACAAAGTTATCTCCCTTAATTTTGAATTCTACAGTACGTTCTATATATTTTTTTAGATCCTAAGAGCATGGGTTATATGGAAAACCACATGTTTATTTCTGTTTACAATAACATTTTATACAAAACATCAGAAATAAAAATGTGTAGGCTTTCCATGTATCACATTTTGCATGATTCATAGCTGGAGTGCTACTGAAAAGGTTTATGTGCCAAAGCCCAATTAATCAAGTAAGAGGGGACTGATTAGTGTATTTGAGAATGATAATTAGTATTATCGGTGTTTAGCATGTTATGTAAAAAGGAGCAGATATGGTAAAACACAACAAATGTGTGTTTGACCTAATTCCAAAATAGCAAATATTTTCAAAGGTCATCAAGAGGTCTTTAACCTATATAAACACACCTTTAAGTATGCTCTGAAAGGTCCCAACAACAAATATAATAAAATCCATGGTAATAGAAGGATGACTATTTTTCAAAATCAAACTAAAAGTAATCTTATGACACAAAGACACATCAGTGACCAACATCTCCTGACTGTAGACAGGTGCATGAAATCTGTGGTTTGGGTTTAAACTACCTTTTTAAGGCCTTTAACATCTCCCTGTAAAATTTACTCAATAATACATCCAATTCTTTCCATGGAATACTGGCTATTTCTACACATATTATGATGTTATAATGTCAATATTATCTCTTAGGTTACCATCAAAGGAAAGCAGTGGTGTGGCAAGGAAAGTTGACAATGTGGAGCCAGCTCATATCCTCAGTCAAGACTTTGCATGTACAGTGACACCTGTAGGTTTATTTTTATATTTTTAAACAATATGATTATGGCCGAAACTTTATGAAGTTAACAAATTGTTTCAATATTTTTCCCATTTTTTAGGTAGGTTACACTTTCTGAAAAAAAAAAAAAATCCCATATTTTGTGAATTATAAAATATATATGACCTTGCATAGAACTACATGTAGATATTGTTGGTGTTAATCCTGATGAACTATGTTTGAATAATACTTTGTGCTAAGGTATTTATTTAAAAAAAAAAATTAATATTTTTCCTGAAAGGAATGTTTTGAAGCGCTACTTTTGATGATTAACTGGGCATGGACAACATTTAACACAGCCATCCGCGAAGTTGATGGTTTAAAGGGAGATAACTATGCTGCAGCCGTATCTGATGTTAAGCGGTTGGTCTATGTCAACAAGGCCTGTTTAAGACTGCTGAGGACTTATGTACAACAGATATACCCTGATGGAAGTAAGCTTCTATTGTTAGGATTTATCTGCAGGTTTTAATTTTTTGGCTTATCCAATAATTGAAGATACTTGGGTTTGCCAAAAAGTTACTAATTGAAGATATTGTATGATATATTTGATTGCTTATTGACAATTTAGAAATATAATGTGAATTCACCTCTGGTCGAAAGCTTATCAGGAGGGTTAGTCCATTCTTTAGTAATCTAATGGATGAAATGTCACTCCAATAAATTTAATGTTAACATGTACTTTGCTGTTCTTTACTGAGGTCAGTTTGAATTTCAAGCTGAGCACCTGGCCAGATTTTGTATATAAAGAACTACAAATGAATAGATATACAACTAGTAGATATGATGGGGCATGCATTAGCTGATGACATCATAAACATTTCTGAGCATTTCTTCCCATAAAAAGCAAAATGTCATCTGGTATTATTTCTTTCAGCTACATCCCACAAGCCAGTGAATGAGTCAGAAAAGTTGACCAGCTGTATTGGCAAAACCCAGGATTTACTAAGAAACATTTTAGCACAGGAAGTTAGACCATCAATAAAGGTCCGAGTGTATTTGTCTGAGCCTGGTAGTCATAGTTTGTTCCATGAATTAGAGGATGAAGTACTGAATGAGTGTCACATCACATTCAGAGCATGTTTCCATGCATTTTATCCAACAGGCAATCTGAAATGGCTGTGTTTGTGTGATCTCTTACAGATGTTAGAGCCCGTAAGTACTGAACTTTATATTTGCATTCTTATATAAAAATGATGACAGCAAAATGATATTGTAAAACTGTATACATGTACAATAGTGATTTTTATGTTACTATAAAATATCTGCTGTATAGAAAGTTAACCTCTCTTTATTATACTCTAGTCAATGTGCTAGTTGAGTTAGAGCATTATTGGCTACATTTTCAGAAATAGATATGTCAACTAAATTTTGACAATCGCTTTTATTGGATTGGATTATTGTATTCACTAAAGAAAGCAAGCATAAGTAAGTGTGCAATAAAATTCATGATGTCATGAGGAACCAAAAAATATTGTTACCAAATATTAAGCTTTGCTATACAATTGCAATAATAGGGTATTGCATGGATATTTTGGAATATTATCCCAGGTACAAGGGTTCCGAAATTTTGACAGCCCATGTTGGACATTTTATCAAATTACAGCAGACGTTTGTGTCAGTCTTTCACCTGCCTAGATCAAGAATGAACTTTAAAAACCCTTTTTTGTAGTTATTAAAAGATAAATATTGGAATTTGTGTTATATTATAAATATCTGAATGAGTGAACGAGTTCGATTTCGACCACATGTGGTCGTTCTGACATGTAAACAAAACATCGTGTCTCCCAGACTTTTTCATCACATCCGCAAACAGCCGAAAACTTCTGAGTGATGAACAAAATGTTGATTTTTTTAAAAATTAAATCGGGAATACAATTTGTGTATTGATTTGAATGAATTAATAATAACAAACTACGACTGATTCGTAGTTTCAGCACCATGTGTTTTCGTTACCACTGAAAGATCGGCGGGAAAATGATTGATTTGTCAATCTTTTCTTATTTAAATCAAGTAATAAATGTATGAAAATTCTCCGAGTCATTTCAATTAACTTGTATACACAATGGTGCTGCATGTGTATCATTAATTTAATTAAGCAATCAACTAATCAGTTACAGGTAAATCACAGTCACAGGTGGCTGCACATCTGCTAATATTGCCACACACCTGTTAGTTTCCAATAAACAATTAGGAGACAGGTAGACAGGATGTTTATACAGTAATAAAACCACACTGACTGTAATTTATAAGGGTTGACAGTTTTTTTTTTATGTCCGATATTGGGAAATGGTCGTAGGTCATTTACAACATTTGTCGGTCAATGACCAGCATATTTTACCGTTTCCAGATCCTTGCCCATATAGTATACAAACTTGTACTCTGGACAATATTCCTCAATACTTATACAATAACCCTATAACAAGCTGTTGCTTTCATCAGTTTTAAGGGTTTCAACCTAAAATTTTGACTCTGTAGCCCACTGCTTAAATTTTGGTGGTCTTTACCATTACAGTTGAAATTTTATGTCAAAACCAAATTTTAAATTTAAAGGGTCATTGGGTCCCTGCTAATTACAAACCCTGGTTTTACCTCTCTGATCTCTGATTTTAGGAGATGCTGAACATCAGTGGTTATGGCAGACTATTAGCAGCAGTGATGGAAGCCATGTGTCACCCAACCATCAGACTTACAAACATCATGCCTATTAACAGTGAACCAAAGACTGAGGAGATCTTACGTCGTCAGTCCATTGTCATGGATGATAATACCAATAGTATGGCAAGACTGAATGATCAACATAGGTTCCCATTACTGGTGGCTCACATGACTTGTAAACTTGAGGTTCGTTCATTGTCAGATGTTTTTAAGTATTGATGCAGTAAACTGGGAAATTTCGCATCATCTGTTTTCACTGTTTCTGTGATCGATCTACTTTTGCAGTTTTAAATTCACAATCGTTCCTCAGAAATTTTTTTTTTTAGGAAAATATCCACTACAATTTAATTTTCATGTTACAGGTCTTAAAGCGAAAATAAAATTGCAGCAAAAATTTCACAGTTTACAGTACTTTGGAGAGATGTACCTAATTTGTTACAGTTTTTGCAATTGACAAAAAATAACCAGGACCTTTTTATCTATTTTTGAATAAAAAATTCCTGTTAGTCAACAAAATTGTAAAAAATACAAGTAGAGTATATACCTGGAAAATGTTGTTATAACAGAATCTGATAAAATTAACGTGTTTTCAATACAGGAAAAAAAGAAAAATACTATTTATAGTTCCAATGAAGACAAGATTACACTATGACAAAACAATTTATACATCACATTGAGAACTTAAGCTGGCTAAAAAACTTGATTTTTAAGTTTGTCTACCCTGGCCTTGACTTTTTATGAGCAACTCGGCGGGCGTTTCTAGAAAAGCAGAGGATGCTTACCCTACCAGTGCACCTTGTCTATGCTCCCAGTTTTTAGTGGAGTCCGAGTTGCTCATTTACTTTTGTTACTTTGTATGTATGATTTTAGTTACTTTATGTTCTTTGTTGTGTATGTCTGTTTTCTATGTCGGGTCTTTGTCCCTGGATTACATTCTTTTGATTACCACTATAATCTTGGTTCCCTTGATTACTCTTTCAAGAAAACTATCTGATCTGATTATATGAATGTCGTTACCTTTAACTTGACTTTATATTCAGTGTGCTGGATTTGGAGTAAACCATGTGTCATTCAGAGAAGTCCTAGACAAGTTGTTAACCATTATAACTTTACCTGTGAGACAGGAGTTAGACAAAGAGAAGCCTACATACCCCTCTGTTTTAGTGGACAATACATGTGCCCTGCTGTCAACCATCATCAGTGAATTATCAGCCACATCTATTGGGTTAGAAGTAAGTCCTGATACAGGGGTCTACTAATCTGATAGATTTATTTTATTCCATGAAAAAAAAACACAGAAGATATAAAAATACTGTTTTACATCTGTAAAGATTAGAAATGATAAAAGATATAAAGTTTCATACTTTAGTACTTGGCCATGATACTCAATAATACTTACATGGTACTCAAGTACTTGGTCTTTCAGTCGAGTACTTGATTATTTAAATTTTCATTGCCATCCTTATTAAAAATACACAAATTGCAGACTGTCAAATGAAATATAACTAAAATTTCCTCCACTGTACAAAAAAACTTTCATCTATTTTTGTTAAAAGGTGAGTGCTTATTATATAGTTAGTAGTGATTTGTCAATGTTTTTCATGAAATAAACTTTGATAATTCACATGTGAAATAAATTCTATAATTTCTCTCCCAGACTTTCTCCCACCGATATGTAACAAGGCTAATCAAGGCTAAAATTACCCCCCCCCCCATGACCAATTTTAATATTGATGTTGAAAAAAAGCAAAAAATTTGTGAGAAAACCAATATAATGAATAAGGTAATCAATTGTCTATAGTAAATAATAAAGATGTAAATACTTGTGTCAAAAACATGTGAAGATTTTACTAGTGCATACACCCATTAAATCTGGACGTTCTTCAGCACACATGGTCATATTTTGGTCATTTACTCTGTCCAAATGATTAATCTTTTAGTACCGTTAAACATTGAAATAAATTAGGTTGGTATATCATAGTGCATGTGTAGGGACTGTTAAATTTTATAAAACATTTATCAATATTTTAGTCAATAGTGGATTTCCTGGATGTAGATATTCCAGGTCTCAGATTTTGATGCAAATCTGTGATCAGGCACTTTATCACACGTGTAAATTGTTCTTGTTTTTGGGTCAGAAGGCTTTTTTTTTAAATGTTCATACTCGTATGATATTGTTTCATTTGCTCTGAACCACAGTGCATATATGATATATTGTTCATTGTCATTTTTACTTAATACAGGGATTAAAATTTTTAATTGATGTATTTTCTGATTTCAAAGGACACGTACATAAAGTTCCCTAATCTGAAGCTAATATCAAGTTGTTATAAATTAAAGAAAGTAAATGAGTTAGCAATAATACATACATGTACTTTATAGATGGATCTGACAACAACATCAACACCACTGTTAGTGACACCTAACCGTTTCACTCGTACCAGTCAAAGTGCCTGCTGGAATACTGGTAATGGTAGTCCTGATGCTATAGCATTCTCTGTGGACAAACCAGGCATTGTTATAGCTGGTATCTGTGTGTATGGTGGAGGAGGCCAATATCAGTATGAACTAGAACTTCTTGATGATGTAAGTAAACTGGTGTTCTTATTCTGATACAGGTATAGAATTTAAGAAGAATCGAAAGTATTTTCAGTTCTTTTTAGGGTGTCCATTGTCACATGCAAAGAAAATAATGGCTTGTATTTTAGTTCAGGAAAGGTGTTATTTTGGCAGGGTAAGAATAGGACAATCAGACATGATCTTATTTTGTTTTAAAATATATTTTGCCTTTTCAGATCAAGATTTTACTGTTTTGATTTTAATACAGGAACAATATTGATAATAATAATTACTTTTTAACTCTTTGATTTTCAGATATCAGGAGCCCAATCTGATCCATCACCATCACAGAGATGGAACAATCTAGAGTTAGTGAGAGGATGTTATGGTCCCGAGGACTGTGTTAATGACATTGCTGAAATAAAATTTGATAGACCTGTTCCTATTAAGGTTTGTAATTTAATTGAATTTGTAATAAGCCTTCTGATTGGTTGGTTCTCTCCTGGTTATTTTGTATAAAGTGCATTGGTATTGTGATTGGTTAATTTGCTATTCATGATTCAAATAGTAAGGATTTGATTATGAACCAATTCTCAATATTTGGATGGAAATCTGTTAATTATAAGGAATGTTTCTTATTTTTGAACATGATATTTTGTGTAATCTATTTATAAATTATAATAAAAGGATGAAAATCTAATGTCTTTTCATTACAAGGAATTTTTACAATGACTTGGTAGTTTTCAAAAAATGCATACACATAAAATTTTGAATTGAACATAAAAATTTATCATGTGTTAATACTTTTCTCAGATATAGTTACATTTTAGTCTGTATAATGTATTGAATATCTATAATTACAGGAAGGAGTAAAGTATACATTGAGATTGAAGAACCATGGACCTAAAACCTTGAATGGGGATGGAGGATTGAACAAGGTCAAATGTCCTGATGGAACAACCTTTAACTTTGCTGCCTGTTCACTCAGTAGTAATGGTACCAACCACATGAGAGGACAAGTGCCACAGCTGTTGTATTACAGGTAAAATCATGGGCATATTAATAGAAATTTTAAAAATATCTTGTGTTGAGAAATTCAGAGCTTTTCTAAATGTGAAAAAGGTGAATAGATGATTTATCTAATAATTGATCTCTTAATTAAAATTGTTTGATTATTTGATTAATATTTGCTAACAGCATCCTTGAAGATTGAAAAATGCTTATTAGTATACGACTATAATTATACAAATGTAATGATCTCAGTATTGGTTGTATTTAGATATGTTGTATGTAAATATTATCCATTTAAAACATCTTGTAAATAGAAGGATTTAGGATACCTTTTGTTTTCCATTTGACTTATTCATTCAGTGCACCTCAAGAAGGAGAAAGTCAACAACAGACTAACAAAACTTTGGCTGAGCTACAGGCTAGGAAAAATGCTATAGACATTGTAGGAGCCATCTGTCGCATGGCCACAGATATGTTACATCGTGCTAACAGTATGTCACCAGAAGATATCACTAAGATCCTGGGAG
The DNA here is from genome assembly GCA_037379345.1 of Perna viridis. Classification (NCBI taxonomy): domain Eukaryota; kingdom Metazoa; phylum Mollusca; class Bivalvia; order Mytilida; family Mytilidae; genus Perna; species Perna viridis. The sequence goes on from CM074520.1 coordinate 7,153,927, forward strand.
AATCACATCTGTTCTCTTCACTCATACCCATGATACTGGCTCATATAGGACCAGTCGCTTCTCAGGATCCCAGGGTTAGTATTGTCAATCTTATAGGACCGGTAGCTTCTCAGGATCCCAGGGTTAGTATAATCAATCTTATAGGACCAGTAGCTTCTCAGGATCCCAGGGTTGGTATTGTCAAACAATTGTGAAGTACCACAAAATACATGTAAAGTTAATTGTCGGCAAAGTCCAAAAAATATTTTTTTTTTTAGTTTGGTCATTTTATGCTTAGCAGAAATCAGGACTCTTTTTAGTTTGCCAAAACTTTTCTCAGTGGCAGCTGTAATTTCTTTCAAAATTAACAGATTTTTTAATATACAGTTGAACATCACTCGCTCGAACTCGGATGGCTCGAACACCCAGGATTTCTTGAACACCACTTTAAGTACCAAACTTTTCTCCTATAGAATCAATATAAATAACTTTGGATTTCTTGAACTTCGATTTCTCGAACACTCTGGTCATCGCTAATAAATTTCGGAAAATAACCCCTCACTAACTCAAACACGTCAGCCATTTTGTCAGCTTGGGTCATAGAAGGTGTGAAAAACTGAAACCCTATCATTAATCAAGTGTCATTTTAGCTAATTACAGGGTTGTCATTCTGGTTTGCATACATTTAATTACCCTACTAATTAAATAGTGAAATAAACAAAAAAGACAGTAGGTTCACATACCTTGAAGATCTACAGTTTGTTTTAAATATGTTTATTTTTTTTTACCTGTGAAAGTACTACAAATGTATGTATACATACTAGGTAAAAAATACATTTTAGCATTTTGTATGTGTGAGTTTGTCATTTATGTGCATTTTAAAGGTTGATGATATATTTTATTTTAGGTGTACTCTTGTCTTTATTTCTTCTGATATAGTCATATGAAACATTACAAAATAAATAAATAAAACAAATCTGTGATAAATCTATTGAATAAATCACAAAATCAACATCACAAAGCAAAGGATAAATGATAATTCAGTTTCAGATAGATTGGATTTACTACAAATTAAATCAATAATAAACATATAGCAGGAAAAATAACAACATTTAAGGCACAGTATAGGATATCAGTTTCATAAAGCATAAATGCATTTATAAAGTCAGTTTCACACAATACAAATAAATACAAAATCAGATTCAGTTATCAAAATTTCACTAATTAAGATGCAGAAGGTGGAAAGCAGCATCTGCGAACTCTGTCACAGTTATTAACACCTGTTGGTATCTGTCTTGGAGTTGATGTAGTCCTGAGTCGACCAGTTGGTTGACTGGTCTTTTTGGTGGGCGAGCTCCTCCTGCTGAGTACTGGATCACTGTAATTTCTGTCATGGCCTGAGTAGTCTGTATTGAGTCAATTATTTCATAGATGTTTGAGTGTACATGTTTGGTAACGTATTCTGTAAATGTAGTAGTGTCAGGTACATTATCTGCGTCGTCAATGTCTTATAGTGAGTGGAACCATACGTCTTACACTTCATTCTGAGGGACCAGTGGTAGTACTGCTGCTCGTCTCACTAGTTGAGTGATGTCGGCGTTGTCTTTATAGTAGGTCTAATTCTACAGGTAAAATCCAGGTGAAATTAAGGTGATCAATAAAGAACAGACTATAATTATTAAAACAACAATTTCATATATGTTTATTTAAACCTGTAATTAAATGTATGCAAACCAGGATTAAACTATTACAGGTAATATTTAAGTCATCACTAATTAGGTAGTTTTAATCTAACATAGTACTGATTAAAGTTCGAGAATGCTCTGAAGTCAGCATAATGAAAGCATCAAAGAAAATTAGATGAAAACAAAATATTGACCAAAGAATTCAAACTCTGAAAGTTTTTTTTTTTATGCAAACACAGCATTTTTGATGTTCACAAATCAACATTAGCTTGAGAAAAGGGAATGAAAAATATCTGGGAAGTAACAAAACTTCGTTGTAATTTCCAGTGATAAAGCCGAACTTGGACTGGCAACAAAAAAATCCGGAAATGTAAGACTTCAATTTCTTGAAACCCTGATAACTTGAACATATTTCAATGGTCCCTTGGAGTTTCAGCTTCCTAGGTTTGACTGTACATTGTAATAGGAGATTCAGACCAGGAAAGTATGATACTTTAAAGGTTGCAGTATAAAATTAGACATCTTTCAATCTAAACCAAAATAAATATCTTTGTACTATAAGAACTGTTTTTTGCATACTTTAAGGGAGCTGTTCAGGTCCTGGGTATGATACAGGAAATACTACCACCCGTGTCTAACCTGAACAACTACATCACACCCCCACGAGAAACAGAGGAACCAGAGATGAATGGAGGAACTACATCACATCACTATGCTGTTGTTGAGAGTGATCATCCTTACAAACCAGCTACAGTCTCACACTATAAAGTAATCAGTTATCAAATGAACTCTTAAGAACTGCATTTAAAAGTAACCACATGCTATTATGGTGTGGTAGAAAATTAGTAGTACTTCCTTCCACACATTTTATTGTTCCGTTATATATTGATTACACAATTTACATCAAATAAACCAAGCTTGTCATGAATTAGAAGATGATTGCTTACTTACCATATGGATAACACAAAGTAGCACACTTGATAAAATGAAACTCCACTGTTTTAATCTTAATTAATGTCTTGAAAAATTGGGGTAAAATTATCGCATATTTTAGGTGACCTTCCCAGAACAAGTGAAATGGATGGCTGTAGAGTTTGACCCATCTTGTGGTACAGCACAGACTGAAGATGTTCTCCAACTGTTAATACCAACCAGAACTGGATCAGAGGTCATGCCCCAAACCAATAGGAACGAAGAACACAAGCACAGCAGGAAGTACTGCTCTGTTTACAAAAAGTTTTCTGGATCTGATAACTGGCCTAAACAAGCCTTAATCTTGCCAGGTAAAATATCATTAATTATAAGGCAAAAAAAATAAGAATATGTCTGTTTCCTGCTACCCTACCTACCCTCATTTTTTGTGCCTACCATAAACATTTTATGGCCATTTTGGCTCAAGCACTGTTCAAGTCTTGATTGTTTCCCAATTAAATCAATGTAAAATGTCTTTGAAAAATAAAATATTTTCCCTACCTACTTACCCTATTTTTTTTCTGGGTGGTAGCAGAAAACAGGACCAAATGTTTTGGGGGGTCTTATTTACATTTTGAAATTCACCATATATTTAGTTGATTTTTGATTGAAAAAGCCATATTTTATGCTGTGCTTAGCAAAAAAAAAAAACAGTTATGAATGAGGAATATTGCTTACACACAGTTTTTTTTAATTCCCTGCAAGCAATTGTTTGTGAACCCTTAGGAATCACAATTTTGCCTGTCCATTTTTTGTGTCTGTGTACCATGTAAGCACAGTTCCTCCTAAACTATACTATGGATTTTGATGAAACTTAGCTTGAAGGCTTAGCATCATTGTTGAAGTGCATGGAAGAAGTTGCTTAGAACATGAGATGATCCAACTTCAAGATTTCACGTGTATTATCATAATGGGATATGGAGAGGATCCATTTGAAATTTTGGTCATACATGTACATGTTCTGTTTTAGGGAACAAGGTAGTATTTTCTCTGGAGACAGCCTCAGACTATGTGAAGGATGAGAAAGCCTGTTTCTTTGGATTCAAATGTATTGTGGTGGGATATGAATGGAAAACAAAACCAGAAGAGGTAAGTCTGTTTGAGAAAAAATATGTATTAACAGATTTAAATTTATGATATTCAATAAATAAAACTTAAGTTTTCTTAGCTTATTCAGGAAAAAAATGGGAGATCTACATGTATGTACATGTATTATACTGAGAAATATTGTATGAGTTAGAGCCTTATAAACTTAGAGACTTGTAAAACACTTAAACACTGCCAAGATTATTTGGATAGAGAAAAAGGTCAAAAGAAAAAAAAAAAACTTCAAAAACATTGTAAACATTAACGGCTGACTCTGTATGAATGAAAACAAATAATTCGTTTTCAAAATTTGTGTAGGATGGTTTAACTCCTGACAGCAATTCAATATGTAATTACCTGTAATGTCACTCTACAGTGCAGCTGCTTAAACTTTTCTGTTTCATATTGTTTGACATGATGAAACTTTTTTCCAGGCAATATCCCAGTTAGAGAGAGAGTTAGCCTACCTAGGTGGAATGTGTGCTGGGTCATTGATTAAGAAGGATATTGCATTGCCACCAGGTAGGTAATTTATAACTGTATATAAATGCAGTTGTGTATTAGTGTGGAAAAAATATTCTTACTATAATATCTTTACTTCTTGAAAATTGATAATAATGAGTCTAGTTCTCCTCCTATATGATAATATGATGAAGGTGAAACCTTTTAAAGCTCCTGAAGAAAAATTAATTAAAAACAACTTTTAAAATTTTTGTCAGGTCTGATTTGACATTTTATACTTATAACCTTCAAGTATGGCAAATTTTGTGAGCATATATATTTGTCCTATAGCATTATACCGATTGTCATGGTCTGATATGTCTGTTGGGCAAAATGCCCTGCATTCATAAGGAATTATCGGTTGTCATGTTCCGAAATGTCTTTGGGTCAAATTGTCAGGCACTGGTTTATTATGGTTCGTATTATTTGCGAAACGTCTAAGAAGATTTCTTTTGTTGCATTTAGTTTCGCTTCATTCTGTTTCATTTTGTTCAGTTTAATTATGATTTTATAACAGTTTGATTCATTTTATCTTTAATTATGATTTTATAACAGTTTGATTCATTTTATCAAATTGATTGGTTTTGATTAATTCTCTTATCAATTATTTTAGTTTCACAATTTTTATGACCTGAGAATTATGGGTAATATTGATTACATAATTTTCGTTAACATCTGGGTGCCATATTGCAGACTATAAGGACAACCCTGTCTTGGAAAAGCTATAGTTCGATTTGTATTTAATTATTGAAACTAGCAAATATTTTCTGAGACTGGTTTGGCTGTCAATCGCACATATACAAGTATACGCAAATGAAGCTGCCATTATGCCGTTTTTCAGCTCCTGAAAAAAATGCAGGTACAAACCGCATTGTGATGCTTTTTCTTGCCATAAGTATACAGAACCAAGTTGATAATACAGCCATAAATGCTCCCTTTGGGAGCATAATATTTTATTAATCTAAATTACAGTTTATGTCACATGTACTGTAATTTCTTGTTGCGACCACAAAAAAGAGAAGGAAAAAGTTTAAGTTGGAATTGAAGCCATAACTCAGTTGAATTTAAAGCAATGTTTATTTTGTTCAATAATGATTTACTGCTACTAATAGTAAAGTATGATATTTGAGACCTTAAAATTTGACCCATTCATATTTCTTAAATGTCATTTGAAAGATAAGAGTAAATTGTACGATCTGATCTTAATCTGCACAAATTGGATTTTGGTTGTGTAGGAATACACCCAGTTTACATATTATCCATAAAATAAGTGAAAAATTCTTGTGGTTTATATTCCCATTATATTATCTGCCCACATATTTTATTCATTTGATCAAACCTTTATTATTTAAATAGTGACAGTAGAGGAATTGGATGAAGATATGGACTATATTGAAGAAGGATCTTTACTGGTTTGTTACATCTTCAATCAATATTGAAAAATACATTTTATGATTGTTTGTTGTTATTGTAGACTAACAATTAAATTGATATAAAAAAAAAAAACTACAGACCAATAGTTTAAAGTTGAATTTTCAACAGATATTGAATACTGTCAATTAAGATTTGAACTTTTGATAGAATGTGTTTTGGAAGAATTTTTCTGCCAATGCAATTATATTTCTTACAGGTGTTCAATGAACATTCAAAGTTACTAGGTAAAGGATTTGCTTTGTCACATCCACCAACCATTATGCAGGCTTTAGAGGGTAACCTTCCATTCTGTTGGCAGTCCAATGAGAGATCGTTTCTGAAAGATTTCGTAGCCTGTAGTCCTGGTACCAGTGGAGGACGTATGGCCAGGTAAGTAATGGTTTAAAGTATAGAAGGTATTCTTCCTTACTTTTAATTGGTTATTTTTTGTGAATGATGCATTTGAAAACTGAACAAATTTTATTTTCCTGAATTTGCTGAAGGAAGTGATCAGACTTTGAATTATGTTTTACAATAAGGATGAAGTTCTGCAGATCCTTTCTCAATGTTGTCTCAAGCTTTAAGTAACGTGTAGAATTGTTTATGAGAAAAACAGTACATTGTTTACAACAATTACACTAACTTTTTAAACAGATGGTTACAGCCGGATTCTTATCTGGACCCCAGTCAATGTGAACTAGCTTATAACAAGGATGATCTCAGATGTAGCTGGCCAGCAATGCTAACCGTCTTAACCAAGGACCAATATGGTGCCTTAGTACAGGTCAACAACCTCAAGGTTGAGGTCAAGGCCATTCCTGTAGACCAAGGAATTCTGGGAGAGGATAGTAAGAAAACAAGAAGACTTAGTCGCCCTGACAACACTAACATGACTTTTGGTGGTCTACCTCCACCATGTTTAGATGTGCCATATGAACCAACTGTAAAAGACAAGAAAGATATATTCCATGCCATAAGCATGATGAAGGTAAAATAAAAACCCATACATATATCTAAATATAAATTACTAGGTTAAAAAGGGCCTAATGAATGTTATATAAAAATAAGAATGAAATTATATTTTAAGATCTTATGTATTATACTATTACATGTATTGAAAATTCAACAATGTATCATTCTTTTCAAAGCAGTTGAAATACCTGCATATTCATAGAATTTACACTTTTGAAACAAAGTATGACTTTTTTTATTTATTCCAGCAATATGAGAATTACTCCTTTGAGGAGTTGAGAGTTGCTGCCCCTGCTGTCCCTAGACCAAGTGAAAACATGCTGGTCCGTAGCAACAATGATGGGACCTATATGGTCAACTGGACCCCAGGCAGTGTAGGACTATACAATATTCATGTTACCATCGATGGGTTTGATACAGGTTGGTCATGAGGATTGTTTTGTTTATGATGTGACTTTCTTGTTATCGGTGAATATGGAGAATTGATTACTTTACTACCTTTGTGAGAGTATTAGGGACGGTGTTGTTTGTGTGGGGGTATTAGGGACTATGTTGTTTGTGTGGGGGTATTAGGGACTATGTTGTTTGTGTGGGGGTATTAGGGACTGTGCTGTTTGTGTGGGGGTATTAGGGACTCTGCTGTTTGTATGGGGGTTTTAGGGACTATGCTGTTTGTGACTCTGCAATATCTTTAAATCATTTTGATAAATTAAGTACTATTGACAAATGCAAACCAAGTTAATGATAAAAAGTATATTGAGTACACTCCATGTAGCTTTAAAAATTTTAATGCAACTAAAATTTTGTAATTTCCTATTCTTCCTATGTGAAAATTTCATACTTTTTACCAAACCAAATTAAATGGTAATTTTACAGGTGAGGTATACAAGGTAGATGTTGCTGACCCACCCCAGGGTATAACTCCACCATCACAGACTGAGAAGAAACCACACCATACCAATAAAGTATGTTCTAGTAGCTTTTATTGTGGAAATTCCTACAACATATGGGTGATAACTGTTGTAATGAATCGTTCTGTGTTGTGTTTAAATTGTATCAGAAAAGTTAAATCTTTTTGTCATTGCTAATGAACATAGCTTTGACCAGTAAAAATATTTACAGAGAAAGGATCTTGCTTTTTCAAACATTCTTTTAAAGTTGGCTATATTATACCCACCACTCTGACCACTTGCTAAGTGTGGAGTATATAGTGATAGGGGTGTCCATCCATCCATTCATCCATCCATCCTTCCTTCCTTCTTTCTGTCCTTCCTTCTGTTACAGAGGCATGGGGGACCCAACTCTTATCCATTACTCCTCCTTCACCCTGAATGAAATTGAATAAAACTTCCACAAAATCTTTCTTACTTTTTCCCATTGTGCACCTCCATTTCAGATTTTTTTATCCAAAACGATATGGAGGTCAAAAGGTGCATGTTATCGAATGGGTTAGTTGGGGTATCAAGTCAGTGAGCATTGCTCACAGCTTTTTTAGTAGGATTTGGCAAAATTCAATATAGCAAAGAAAAAAGGTTTTGTTCTGGTTGTTCAAAGACTTTCTTCTGTAGATGTGAATTTCATTGAAATGTTAATTATGAAATTATATTTTCTTCAGCTTAGAAAGTTTGTGCAGAAGTACAGTGCTGGTTTAAGGGCCAGAACTAACCCATCCTTACAAAGTGAACAGATTGGAGTTATTCCCCCTGAGGGAATTATTTCTTTCATTGATGAGGTATGTAAGAGGGTAGTTTGTTCTGATCAAAATATATTCTCTTAATGTGAATGAGAGAAAAATCACAGCATTGTATTTGATGTAACATGTAAAATGACAAATATTGATAAACTTTGACTAAATAAGAAATGTTGCAGATTCATACAAAACAGTAAAACCGGAAATGAAAAAGAATTGTGTTTCAATGTTTCGAGCTAAATTAATTACTACGTACCACCAAACTTACCAAACTATATGCAACTTTGTTTTTTTACTTCGCTATTTTTATGTTGACAATTAGCTTTGTTCACATGGTTAATCACAACTTCATAGTCTTCTAAATACTTGTATTTTGGGAAAAAAGTTTTTTTTAAAGCAATAATTATGATGAGTAAAAGAGCATGAATATACTTAATTTTTGAAATAGTTGGCTCATTAATCTTTGTTGACCTTTCGGTTAAACACACTTAATAAATTTGGTTATAATGTCCCCAGTAAAAAGTAAGGTAAGTTTTTCTTATGATATTGAGAATAAGACTAGAGAAAAGTAAGCACATGTATAAATAAACTTATGGCAAGCCAAAGTGGACAAAAATAAATATTTTGTAATACATCAATAAATAATAATATATATTGTATTTGTCTTGTTTATTGACCTTCTTTACGTTGTGTGTATTTATAAGTAAAACCACATGTTTCTCATCTATAAATAGTCATGTAATTTCCTGACCTTTCTATGAAAGAAAATCCCATATTTCATATTTCAGCCAGGATTCAGTGTAATATTCATCAATGTTTGTAGTTTGTGGGCTTTTGAAATGGTCTTTGTGTTTTTATTCCTCTGTTCAATCACCATTGTACACTGATAGTTGTGTATTATACGTGTCATTGACCTCGATATATTCCTATGAAGTGTGGATAGTATGGGGCACTTTAGGGTAGTTGAATTTCATTAGACATTGTACTGAATGAATGACTTTTAATTTTCGTATGATATTTATGCCTAGTAACCCAAGCTCACTCAAAACTGTTCAGCTCATTAAAGAAAATTAAATTTACATTGATAATCATCTGTAGTCGGAAGAATTTAAATAGGGACAAAAAATACCCCAAGCCGCATCATAAGGTGATGTTTGGCATGTCGTCAGAAGTCATTGTTCACCTAGGTGCTTGTTTATTTTAATGTAATTAGAAATCATTTATATTGTCTTTTATGTCCATTATGTTTTTAATCCATTATTAACACCTCCTGATTGATGATAATCTAGTTTTTACAACAATAAATATGATTGACATATTTATGACATGAAGGCTTAAAATAGAATTTGGGAAAACCTGTCTTTACCTGGATGAGGCAAAATTCTCTATGCAATAAACCGAAATGCACCTCCACGGCCTTTGCAAATAAGCGATTTTTTCCCTAATAGAATAATAGGAAATGGTTTTGTGCAGGAGAAAATTATGCTAATAACCGAAATATGCAATAAAGCGATATGCGATTAAGTGGAGTCGACTGTATTAGAAAATGAGTTTTTAATATTACAAAATCATTTTTTTAATATAAGAAAAGATTTTTTAATATTAGAAATTCATTTTGTAATATTAAGAATTCATTTTCTGATATTACAAATTCCTGATTTACTAATATTATAAAACATCACACATTTTGTAATATTACAAATTGAATATGTAATATTAGAAAATGAATTTGTAATATTAGAAAATCACTTTGCAATATTGCAAAATCAGTGACATTATTTAATATTACAAAATGATTTTCTAATATTGAAAAATCATAGTTGAATACAACAAATCCATTTTCTAATATTAAAAAGTCATTTTTTAATATTAGATATTCAATTAATTTTTTAATATTAAAAAAGTGTTTTGTGATATAAGAAATCTAATTTGTAATATTAGAAAATGAATTTGTAATATTGAAAAATCATTTTTTAATATTAAAAAACATTTATTTCGTAATATTAGAAAACATACTTTTTCATATTACAAAATAATTTTTTAATATCAGAAAATGTTTTTTAATATTTAAAATTCATTTTGTGATATTGAAAATTTATTTTCTAATATTACAAATTCCTGATTTAGTAATATTACAAAACATCACACATTTTCTGAATTTGTAATATTAGAAAATCACTTTGCAATATTGCAAAATGTGCCACATTTTTTAATATTACAAAATGATTTTCTAATATTAAAAAATCATAATTGAATACAACAAATCCATTTTCTAATATTAGAAAATCAATTTCTAATATTAAAAAAATCGTTTTTTTAATATTAGAAATTCAATTGAATTTTTAATATTAAAAATTGATTTTTTAATATTAAAAAAGTGCTTTGTGATATAAGAAATCTAATTTGTAATCTTAGAAAATGAATTTGTAATATTAAAAAATCATTTTTTAATATTAGAAAATACTCAGTTTCGTCCACTTTGGCATGCTATGTAAACTGTTGCCATCACAATAATAGCGAATTAAATAACCAGAGTTGATAACTAAATGATTGGTTTGGTTGTACGAAGTGGACAGTTTTTGTTGTAACATTGTATATAAAATTAATCCATGACTATTCTTCTCTTCACAGATTGTCTATCTAATCATTGATGTGATTGGAAATTCATTAGAACTAGTTAGCTCTACCACATTCATGCGCCCGTCAACAGTCAACAGATGTTATTCCTTAATGTGTCTTTGTGTCAATTTTTTACTTTTTTGGTTGATTTTGAAGACGTGTCATTTTGTTGTTGTGGATTTTGTTTTGTTATTTAGGCCTTTCAGAGCTCACTTTAACCTTTTGAAGACATTTTAGGGATCTCTGAAGGTATTTAATATTTTGTATTTAGGTTATTTGCTGTTACACCTGTTGTATTACATATCTGACTTTTTTATTTATATGTTACTATATTTATAGATACACAATGATGACGGTGTTTGGTTGAGACTGAGTCAGGATTCTATCAGAGAATACTGTATTAATGGTCACATAGAGGGTTGGGTCTTACAATACAACCAACACCTTGGTAAAACACTACTGGTACCTGTAGAAGAACCTAAATCTATTGCTAAGGAGATCCTGAAGGAGACGATCAGGAGAAATCTGAAAGCTGAAGCCAGTAAACACAAGCGAGGTAAGTATATTAAATGATGGTAATAAGTAAAACAATACTCAGAATTTGAATGTTTGAAGACATAGACTTCATGTACAAAAAGGAGACATAAACAACAATATAAAATTGGAGATGTGGTATGATTGCCAATGAGACAGTCATCCAGCAAAAGTCAAGCAACAAACTATTACAGTTCACCATATAGTCATTAATGTTGGGCAAAATCATACTGAAAGCCAGCAAAATAAATCCAATGTAACTATTCCTAAATGATAAATATCTACCTAACCTATAGAGAAAATGTAAAAGAATAACAAGGAACATAAATGATAAATATCTACCTAACCTATAGAGAAAATGTAAACGAATAACAAGGAACATAAAAAAATAACCACCACTGGACTACAGGTAACAATTTGAGTGTAGACAAGGTTAGGTAAGGAGGGTCCCTTGCTTTTGAATATTTTTAGGATTGTAAATTGTATCAAAAGTGGAAATCATGCACATCATACCTTTTTATTTAAGAGACAAATTATGCATTTTGGGTACTATTAGTTTTTCTTAATCTGAAATGTGTTTAGAACACTGTCCATTGTTCTATATCCCAATTCATCTAACTATTATTTGTTAATTTGATTAATATTAAAGTCTTGATTTTGTTTAACAGGTCCAGGGAATTATCAAGTGATAAAATGTGGATCATTTGGACATAACATTAGATGTGGACCCAGTTTGAAGTCAACTCCAGTTGGCATGCTTACAATGGATGATAAAGTATTAGCTATCAATGATGTGAGTATAGCTTGGTTTAAATGTTTTATAGTTGATAATATTTTGGAAGTTCCTTATGTAATCTAAAATAGTTGTTCATACTTAAGAGTTTCTACTTTTTTTCGGTTGTTGCAGATAAAAGTTTGTATTTTTATATAAATTACAATAATAAATTCTGCTACGAAAGTTGCTCCTTGCTACTTTCATCAAATTTGCTCAAAAATGATAACTTCAATTTTTTTTGCCATTCTTTCCCATTTTATACAGTTTAAATAAAATGGTTATTTTGGTGGTTAAGAAATTTTTGATTTTTTTAAAAACTTGTCACTTTAAATGTAATGACCATAAAGTTCATATATGACTTTGATCTATACATTTTGCCTTGTTCATATTTCAGAAACAAAACCAAGATGGCCACTGGATCAAAATAGACCCTGAAAGTGCTGAGAGTTTTTGTCAGACAAAAAAGGGAGAGTTCTGGTCCTTAGTTCAAGGGAAGGAGGGGATTGTCTACTTACAACATGAACATGATGTAAAAGAGGGGATCACACCAGTAGAGAATGAGCCCTTTTCCTTTGCCTCCCCTCCCAGTGGGGCCACAGGAGGGTTTAACTTTGGAACCTCACCTCAGATCCCATCAATGAATTCTATGTTTGGAACCTTAACACCACCAGCAGTAACAGGCGAGTTAAAAATAATTTTTTTCATCAGCTTTCCCGAGTATGACTATATACATGGTATAAACTTGTTTTAATCAGTGATTTGATTGGTTAGTTCTTTTTTGGGCAAGAGAGGATATTTTCTATAGACTAACTTGGTATCATGATGTCATTAATGCTGATTGGTCTACAGTCGGTGATTCATATAATTACAAAATAAATAAAGCTTTGAAGTATGAAGAAATCTTAATTTTGACTGGTATCGATTACAAATTAAATTATAAATTTAAAACAAATTTGGTTGTTTTGGAGAACTTAATAAAATTTAAGTAGCTGTCTTTGTAAAAATCATGCGAAATCTGAAAAAATGTGATACACACCAAAAAAGGCTACATATTTTTATTTTTGTAATTAAGTTGTTTTATTGGTCTATACTATGAAATGTGTAATTATTCATTCAAATCTGCCTGCTCTTAGGAGATAATCCACATTGAAAATCTAGTAGATTCTATTGTATTTGAGTGCCATTTACAGAGTTGTCTCCCTTAATTTTGAACTCTGCAGTGCATTCTATATAATTTTTATCTCCTAAGAGCAAGAGTTATATGAAAAACCACTGTTAATTTCTATGACATTTCAAACAAAATATCAAAAATATAAAATCTGTAGGCTTTTTACCCATGAATCACATTTTGCATGATCCTTAGCTGGAGTGCTACTTAAAACAATCCTTAAATGAATATCATAACATGTCTGTGCAATAGTCGTAAGAGTAGTCAAGGTTTTATTAAAAATCCATCATCAACCAGTCTTTTGTCTAGGGATATACTTTAAAACCTACATATCAATATGAATTATATATTGAAAAGGTAGTATAATTTAAAACACTATACAAACTTAAGACTAAAACAAACTTATAGTATGAAAAAGTAGGTAATAAGATTGTCATGTAGACTTGAAAACCTACAAAAATAACAGTGTTGATGTTGTTTGGTTTTAGGACCTTTTGGAAGAAGTGCTAGCCTTCCTACCAATGTTTTCTCATTTGGACATAACTTCCAAGGTAATTTACCTAACATTTGTAATCATGAATTTTTTCTAGATGTTCATGTAATCATGATAAGCATTTTCAAAAACCATTACAAAATAAAACAAAAGCCTTTAGAATTGATTTAATAGGAAAATGGCTCTTTATAGCTACCTAATACTGCAGTTTGAAAACAACAAAATTAAATTCAAATTGTAATTGCAAGAGTATACAAATACTGCATGTGTTACATAATATTATGTTTCTTTCCAACAGGTAGTACTCCCTCACATGCTCCAGCATTCGGACAGAGACCAGTCAGTGATAGTTATGCTGCTAGCTTTGACAGCTCCTATCACTCATCAGAGATGACACACACTATGTCACACCCATCATTTGGTTCAGAATCACCCTTCACACCAGGCTCATCATCATTTGCTAAGATGGACACTTCAGTCAGATCTAAATCACCTATGTCTGTAACCAGGTCACCTGTGTCTGGGTCACCAAAGTCATCAAGGCGTGACCCCGGGGTACCTCCAGAGCTACAGGGTGTGTCTGTTAAGGATCTTGTCAAGGCTTTAGGTTAGTAGAATTCCTTTAAGTTTATATCACTGTATAATGAACCTTATGTGATTGTGATTGTCTTATGTGACCTGCTAAGAAAAAGCAAACTCCTGGTCACATAAGACAGGTGGTCTTTATATGCAGGTTTTTTTTTTTAACATAGAATGCACTACATATATGTGGTGATATTTTAATCATAGACAGTTTATTGATGAAGTCAGGTGGTGGATTAGAATTGATTGTAGTTAGATTGTTAAACTATCTTTACAAACATTTACATGACATATTACACTAATTGAAAATTTATTTGCTCTCAGAGCATTTTATGAACATCCACTCTGTGAAATGATGTTATTTTTTTCACTTAGAACCACCGGTATAAGTATTACTATGGTAGCTTTGGGGTAGATTAATAAAAATTAGTTATACTTTCTTGTTTTTTTTTTTATTTCAATTTAAAACATGGTGTTTATTTGCTTATTTATAAGTGACATATGTGTTTTTGTAAAGTTCAGGTTTGAGTAACGAATTAGACAGACCTCATGGCTAGCTATTGTTATGCTTTTTTATATAAAGAAAAATGATTATTTTGTCACCAATGATTTTATCGATGAATGTGTTTTAAAACTCATAAAAATATATGTAAAATAAACAAGAGAGAGTTATATAATTAATCTTACCACCCTTTAGTCTGCAGTTGTAAGGATATAATGAAACTTAGTCATATCGTTGGTAAGGACTGTATGACATTGTTGTCTTCTTGTAATTATTTCAACCTCTCAAACAGGATCATGTGACTGCATGTTACATCTGATTTACAACAGTTTCTGGTTTAGTTCACTATGACAGGAGTATGTAGATTCATACTGTCAGTTTTAGTGAATGCTACAGAGTTTAAAATATCAGTAGTGACATATTTTATTTGATGAAAACCATTTCTAGTCTTGATACAGTATTAATTGTATTGGTATAGATACTATAGTCTTGTTTAGATAATCTAATTCCATATTATGATTTTGAAATTGAAAAAATGACATAAAATATTTTACTACTGATAAACAAAGTGTTATTATATGTATGTCAATCTAATTTGTCATGTGATAAATGTTGCATTATATTAAGTTGGCATGGATGATTTTAATTGACAAATTCACAATGTTTGCTTCTCATGGTTTTATTTTGCTTTAGTGAGGTCATGTTCACCATCAAGTAAAAACTATAAAAAAGTGTCGGCATGGTTACGTCATGAGGACATGGATGTTATAAGGAGTACCTCAATTAAACGACTTGCTACCATTATAGGTAACAAGGAATGTTGATGTTGTCATGGCTTCAGGTTGTCATAGTAACAGGCTTGATGTTGTCATTGAGATAGAGATATTATCATGGCTACGTGCTTGATGTTGTTATATAGAAAGTTCTATCATTTTAATTCTGACAGCTATTTTTTTCTGTTATTTTTCTGTTGAACTGCCTTGAAATTTGTGTTTTTGGAAACAGTGTATTTTCTAGTATTAGTTGATCAAGTTTTGTTTTTTTTTTCCCTTTCATAGATGTTGTGTATTATATTATACCCTTTTGAATCAGATGTTCTTAATGGCAACATTTTTGGAATCTACATTTTAAGCATTGCTGAGAAACAAGTTCTTTAGTCTTTAAACTCCATTATATAAATTACTAACATCCTGAGTACCTACCATTTAGAATTGATTAACCTCTATCAGAACTCATTTCAACAAATAGAATCATGTCATTATTGAGTGTACCTATATTTATTGTATGATTTATATCCTTGTTATTTTCAGGAGAGAGTCGAGCCAATGGTAATGGTCCTACACCAGTACCTTCCCCACCAGGTACACCTAAGAAAGCTGGATCCAGGAGTTCCAGTCCACATCTTGCTCCAGAAGCTGCAGGTAAGAATTGATCTCAGTGATCAAATAGCTTGAGTAATGATTGATCAGTGGATTATAGTTCAATGTCCTCTGTCAGTTATTTCATGCATTTCAGGATGAGATCATTTGATGAATCGATCAGACTCTGTACAAGTCTTACATACTAAGCTAGAATGTTAATGTGATATCTCACAGAAGCAACAGCTCACAGGAAGGTGTATCACCCTAATCAGTCACATTATTCTTACTCCTATAACAACCAGTCATTACTTGATCTCTTACATGTCATATGCTTGAGGTGTTACCAATTAATATTCTTTATTAATTATGCACAGAGAAATAAAGAACTTGAATTCAAATTGATATAAATACTGACTTGCTTCATCTTAGGCATTACCTATTGGGAAAAAAATTAAGAAGGGAAGTAGCTCAGGAATAGTATAAATCACTTTTAATTTTATTGTACATTAATCTCGTTATATTGTACAGGTTCACCAAGAACTGGATCACCCAATAGAAGCCTCAGCCCCAAGTTGGCAAAGTCTGACTCTAAAACTGTAGTATCAGAATCATCCTCTCAAGCCTCACTGAAAGAAGAGACCTTCTCAACACCACCTGACAGTCCTTTACCAACTAGGAAGACCAAACTGAAAAAAGAGCCTTCATTTGATAGGTTCTCTCAGTCTCCACCCAGCTCTCCTGTATTGAAGGGAAAATTGCATGATGCATCCAAAGATGGCCGCTCTTCACCTGGAGGTAGTGGTCTACTTAGTACAGCTAGGGCTGAGAGCTTTAGTAGTCCACCTACAGTGCATGGGAGAAAAGAAAGTACTGGTAGTCCATTGCCACAGAGAAGAGAGAGCTTTGGGAGTCCTAGGCATACCTCTCCTGCTAGAAATATTAGGTAAGGGAATCTTACAGTTTGGATTTACTGTTGTTTCTGGATGGATTGAAGTTTTAAAGTGGTAGTTAAGAATCTTGTTGACTGTACATCAAGAGAACTTTTAATTTTGTTTATTACAATAGACAAGTCCAACACTTCATGTTTAGTATCAAATCATTTTTTTATATTCTCGGTACATTGACAAATCATTATACAAGGCAAGGTAGATAATGAATGTTAAGACAAAATCATGATTTTTAAGACATTTTCTACTAATTCCAGTCCTCAAAGAAACAGTCCAAGGAGAGGAAGTAGTCCACTGTTGTACCATCATGGATCCCCACGGTCCTCACCTGTTATGGGGTCTGATCAACCTGGAGATAAATACTTCAACATAGGATCTGGTCCAGCTAAAGATGATTCTCCAAGGTAATTATATATAGTCCTGTTAGAGGTTATGTATCTATTTTCAAAATAATTTTATACATATATTGAATTATTCTTTAATGATATTGAATGAAATGACAGATATGAAGTGTCATCTTTCAATTCACAGACAATAATACAGTGTACTGAGCGCTGCATCCGAGACTTACTTTAGATGTTCAGTCAGACCATATTAGGTATCAGTCAGGCCGGCAGGAATGGGTCAAGGAAGTGAAAGCAGACTTTGAATTGATTTAAAATTAAAATACGTAATTAAAAAACCAAGAAAATATTTAAAAAAAGAATTATTTTCAGTATCGATAAGAATAGTGTATAAGTGCAATGCTTGGTTGTAGGCTGTGCCTAACATATTAGTTTTGATAATCTATTGATTGAAGGAAGACAAATAACATAGGCTTTTTCTTTTGATATCTCAAAGGGTCAATGACCAAGAATCCCGATATTATATGGAATGATTTTTTAATCTTTTAATGGCAGCTGCATTAAATTAAATACTTTTGAACTTTGTCAAGTATGGTAAAGGGCAATAAGAAGTACCAATGAGATGAATACAGTCACTTGAAATTAAATTTTTTTATTTTAGAATGTCACCTAAACTGGGTAGGAAAGACCGTAGACAACTAAGATCAAAACGTGACCGACCAGGGTCACCTTCACCTAAAGACACAATACCAGTTGTTAGAAGTAGGTCATCATCAACATCCATTGTCTTGGAGAAGACAAAGGAACCAGTTAAGGAAGCACTATCCCCATCTGTGGCTGAATGTTTGCGATCTGTGTTTGCTGCTTTTCTCTGGCATGAAGGGATTGTTCATGATGCAATGGCATGTGCTTCATTCTTAAAGTTCCATCCAGATCTCCATAAAGAAATGTCCAAGTTTGCTAATAAGAAAAAGCAGGAACGGATCAGAGTCAGACATGCTACTGATTCAAGCAAGGAACTGAATAAGAAAAGAGAAAATATTAATATTAATGAGGCGAGAGTTAGATTTAATTTAGAACCTCAAATTTTGAGAAGTGATTCTGAAAAATCTGACAAGTCTGATAAATCTGACAAAAGTGAGAAATCTGAGTCACCTGTTCTTGCCAGGGAGCTGAAGTTTGCTACCAAGAAACCTGTAGAGAGACACAAATCGGAGGGCAGTGTCAGCCATTTTGAAAGGGAGGATATGAAAAGAGATGAAGAGAAAGGTTCATCCTCTTCAGCCCTGCCACCAACACTACAACATCTGGTTTACTTCTGGGAGGAACTTTCAAGTGGAGTTTTAAGGATTATTCTGAATGATCTAGTTTATGCTAGCCCTGCTGTGACCTTAAAAGCAAAGAAAGGTGAAAAGAAGGATAAGGAAAAAGAAAAAGAGAGGAAAAACAAGAAGAAAAAGGAACAGAAGCAAGTAATTAGGGGTAATGCTTTTGGTGAAGCCATGGTTGGAATATTCGGCAGAGGTGGGGCTGATGGTGGTGCATATAAGGGTGACACCTGGTGTGAGCTATGTGGTGCAACATTTCCTCATCCAGTAACATACCATATGCGTCAAGCTCACCCAGGTTGTGGCAGACATGCTGGTGGCAAAGGTTACAATAGCAGTGGTAACTTCTGTGGTGGATGGGCAGGCAACTGTGGTGAAGGTGGTTATGGTGGCAGTGGATGGTATCTAATCTGTGAGACTTGTAGAGATAAATATTTAAAAGACAAAAAACAACAACAGAAAGAAAAGGACAAGGCTAAAAAAATGAAGAAGAAAAATGCACAATCTAGAGCACAAGCAATATTGAGTCCACAGGAACCACATGTAGTACTGAAAGCTAATGCTATGTTTTTATTGGACTTAGCCAGTGCATCTGGCTTTACTTTGCCTGTCAATTCTCACAAGAAACACAGTCATCCTCACTCTACAGAATTATTGTTACCAAGTGTTTATGAAGAGTATGGGCAGGAGTTAAATCCCTTCCCTCAGGTTCCATTCACTTATCTAGTAAGACATGGAGCTCAGAATTCTGACTCTGCTTTTGCTGATGATTTCTACATTGATGCAGAGGAAAGAGTGTTTGTAAGATCTGGGTCGATGAGTATTGCCTCTAAGAATACATCATTCACCAGACCTCGACTGCCAACAGAACCACGCCATAGTCCTCTGGCTAGGTCAGGGTCATTAGGGCAGGACATGAGACCATCACTATCTCATATATCACCACCTAGTCCTAGGGTAGGTTGTTATTATTATTTAGATGGATGAATCATTGTTGCTTACATCTAATAATTAAACTAACAACAAAATTTCCTGCAAATCAGATCAAAACACAAAACCAAAAGTGAATGAACCCTTGACATAGTTTTAGTATAATTTGTCAAATAAGAATTTATTTCATGTAGAAATGGTTATGATGCTTTTGAAAGTTCTAACATTTGTATGTATACTCATAAGAATTAGGTTCCATTATTACAAATACTTTGGGCATGACCACTATGTCTTACTTAAAATAAACAAAAAGATGTGATTTAAAGCCGTGACAGTCTGAATCTTTTTTTGTACACATGCATTACTCCATTTTACACCCAGGATTTCAGTGTAGATAGTAACACTAACACAGCTGATAGTAAACAGACACCCAGGAGTGCTGGAACCAGTCCAGAATCAGAACTAGATCAGTTACCCAAGAAGACAGCTTTCCAGCGTAGTATATCTGAGTATGTCTCAGATAATGATGACAACAGTGAAAGAAATCTTGGGAAATATTCTGGGAGACGTAGAAACAACAGTGGTGGGGTTACAGGTAAGATTGGTCAAGTTTAACAACTACGATCCTTTCTTAAGACATTTGTTAGAGAACCACTGTTTACACAGAACTAATTTGTCTATTTTACTTCTTTATTGAGAAATTGCTATATTGGGCAGGCATATTATTTTCCATTTTAACAATAATTGTGAGAAGGTTTTTGAATTTTATTTTCCCCTAAAGAGACGTGTATATTCCTATTTTTAGCTTTGTGAAATATCCTGATCTCACCCATTTCAACATTTTTGACATTACAATAAACCGTGTCATGATGTTCAGTAATTCAGAGGAGTTTCATGATTAATTTTGAAAATGAGGAAAAGAACTAAACATTGGTAGAAAGTTCAAGACTAGAAATCTCAGACCCCTCAGGTAAGAAAAATGTTCTCTAACTTTTCAAGCCTTTTTGGAGAACTTAAAATCTTACCCTTTGTGTGTCTGAGATTTCTCTGTCTTGCATTCTCAGAAGTGCTAGATTTGTAATATTTTTCATTGTTGTTTTACAACATTGTAATACTTGTGAAAAGATTATCTTGTCAGCTTGTCAATCATTTTGCTGTTTTTTTCTCACCAGATGGTGGTATGTCTCTACTGAAGCATCCATCAGCTGCTATGTCCAAACTGATCATGTCTGTAGACAAGGGTATGTCTGAGAATGATGGAGACGGAACACTACAGAGACCAGTCATGTCATTTATTGTCCAAAGACATGACCTGGAAGGACTACAGCTGGCCATGAGACAGGCTTTAAGGAAGTCTTCTTGTAGAGTGTTTGCTTTACAGGTATGTAGAATTTGATTATTTGTGGTCACTAAAAATCAGGCTTGGCCCTCCATTGTGACTCGGATGTTGACTGTAATAACCTACGTATAATTCAGAATTTTACTGGTAATTGTTCATTTTGTGTTGAAATATTTACCAGCAATCACAATATACCTGTACCTTGTTCTATGGGCATTAAATTGGTTGTTAAAATTTGGCTTTTCATTATATTATTTGGAATTTCATTTGTCTTTGCATCTACATAACCCACTGACATATTTTTTAGGCTTTGAATTGGCTGTTAAGAAGTGTGACCCAGATGGTATGTTTACATGACCTGATGTGGTTCTTTGTTGCCTCTCTGACACCACCAAATGAAGAGGAGGAGGAAGAAGAGGAGGAAGCAGAAAAGGGGAAAGAGAAAAAGAAAAAAGATGTCAAGAAAGATCAAGAGGTATACATTAGATAAATACCTACATAGTTTTACGTTTAAACTTCATAGTGGTTTTAACAGCTTCAATCAATACAGTACTACAGTATTTTTGTTTCTGTTGAATTTTAAGAAGATATGTCTTTTCAACAGTAATGTGTAAGTAATCTTTTGTTGGTATAATTTTAGCAGGCATGAATTTAATCTGCTTCGAAATAAAACTTTTGCTTTTACAAATCCAGAATTTACTATTTCACTGTTTTTTTTTTATTGTAAATTCACTTTTAATTTTTCTAATTTCTGCTTCTTTGTTTCCCATAAAATTATTTTCTTTTGAAATGATATTTGTTTTGTACTTTGCTTTTATCATTTGGCAACAATCAATTTTAAACTGTATTTCCCAGGATGCACCAGTATGTGAGCACCCCCTGCAGGATGTGACTGTAGCTGGACAGGCAGTAGAACCATTAACCGAAGTCTTCCACACACTGCTGCAGACAACAGCAGATGTCATGATTCATTTACCATGGGGTTCAGCTATACAGGTTAAGTTTATGCAATTTTTTTTATTAATAACTTACAAAACAGATTTTAAACAAGAAAAACATAGATTTGACAGCAATACAAGTACATGTATACAACATAAAATGAGAAAAAAGTAAAAATAATGGTAAATGGAGTGTTGCAATAAATGAAATATTGTCAATGATTATTTCTTGGTTCTTAATGTGGATAGTACAAAAAATGTATAAAAGAAATTAAGGAAAATACTTTTAAGATATTACATGAACATGATTATGTGATTATGATATAAAAAAATGATTATTACTTGAACTAATGAGTTTCATATGTAATAAATTTCAACATAGTACTTTCATTGTTTATATTTAGGACCTTGTTTTAAAATAACAGATTACTAAACAGCACACTTGATTGTTTCAGCAAATGGCAGTGCATTGTTTCTGTCTGAACTTTAAACCATCAGACCACCAGTTTCTACACGAGAGCCATGTGTTTAGTAACATCAGTAGGATATTAAGTAAATCTGAGGAAGAGAATGATGACAATTCTGACTCAGGACAGGTATAGTAGTGGTAGTTAACTCTCTTGAAATATTTAACTCCCTTGACAAAGGAATAGATCAATATTTTTTTTATGTAGACAAGTTGCATTGATTTGTGGTTTACAGTTCCAAGAACATCAAGGATAATCAAACTTAGTTATATTAATTCAAAATGTTTTGAAAGTTACTACCCACAGCTGGTTTTACAGTAAATTTGAGTTAAAATAAATTTGCTTCCCCTAATATTTAACTTGTCATTTCAACATGTGACCTAATTTGGTTATCTCAAAACCAGCCCAAAAAATTTCTAGCCTGTTTCCTACTTCAAAAGTAAAAGAAATGTAATTCTGTGTGAAGTTAAAACATATTGTATAGTTATTGAAGCAACTTCCAGCATTTAATGTACTAGATTGGAAAAGTGAATTTTTGACATGGTAAAGTATTGGGGTAAAAATAATATTGTGTTGTTTACATCCAATGATTTCAATACATGTAGGTCCCTAGAGTGAAGGGTTCTTGTGAGGTGAGTTTTGAGTTTTAACTATACTGTTTATTAATTAATATAAAGTTTGCTTCTCAGAATATCCCCTGGCCTATCTATGCACTGTAAATTCACTTTAATATGTAAACCTTTGCTTTAATAGCCCTGTTAACACGTGGGGTATATGTTTGTGTCTGTCTGTCTGTATAATAAAACTATAGATTTTCTCATGACATCAGTGTTTAGTTAATAATGGGTGCAATTAGAGGAGTTTTTTTATGGGGAAACTTTTACTATGTTGTATATATTCAGTCAATCAAATGAAGATTGTAGAAAATGTTAAATGGGTCTATCAGAGTTGGAGTTACACATCAAACGTGATTTATACTAACTAAAATAATTACAAATGTAAAAGTTCACCATGCCACAAAGTTTAATATCTCAGCCACTTCTATCTAATGTATACAGTTTGCCCCTATTGTATCTTTCTATTATACCCAAGATTATTCATTTTATTGTGCATACAGTGATAATGTTCAGGGATAGAGATGGTCCATTAACTTTCTATGAGATGCAGATTGTCAATATGTGTAGAATGATGGAGAAGTTAAATCTCCATTTCAATTGTCCAGTTAACTATTTAAGACAGTTCATCAAATTGTCATTTAATCAAGGGAAGATAACTCTGTACCCTGAACATCATTATTGTATACATAGTAAATAGCCCATGCTTTCATCTCTGCATTAAAAATATTATTAAGACAATCCGTTCTTTTTTGATAATTTGTGTTTTGCAAATACCCAGGCCCAGTGCATTGAACTTGAGAAATGACCTAATCCTTAGAAAATACTGTACTGTTAGACTTTGATTAGATTCACCCTAAAATTAAATATTTTGTAGACTTTACATTTTCCTTACTTTTTTTTTACATTTTTCAAATTTTCAGACCCTTTCGTCTTCATTGGTTGTTAAAAGAATTTGGAAACAAAATAAAAATGGGTGTCATCACTGCAATACAAAAATGATTTATGAGAAGGAGAGCATTATATGTTAGTGTCTAACACAAGAAGGGAATACAAGTCGGTATTTTGCACCTGTAAGGTTGTAATATCACATATTAATGATCAAAACACAACTTATATAGTTTGTTTGTGTCTAATAACAATTGAATTTGAACAGGAAGTCAGAGGTCATTTACAAATATAATTGCAACACTAATTTATAGTGATGATGAGTTAAGTTTTTCCTTCTATTTGTATTGTATAACATCTGTTGCTTAATTTAAATCACTTATAATTTACTAGTAATTTTTATATCTCATTTTTTTGCATAATATTGGTATTGAATGTCAATGTGAAAAGACTAGTAATCTCACATATATAATGACCAGTGTTTGAATTGAAGTTATATGAAGTTCGAAAATGGTTTGCTTACAGACAATTTTACCACAAGATATACACCAAATTTTTTTTTGAGGACAGATTGAGTATAGTTAAGACAAGATAATATTAAACAGGGATGGTATACATTCATATAGGAACCAATAAAAAGTAACTGATATCATCATTGATCTAAAAAATTGTAGTTTATTTTTGTCATGCTGTACAGTACTGTCCATACAGCTCCCACAATAATATCTGGCACCTCTCTCACCACTAATTTTTTTCCATTATAGGCTTCCTACACCATATGTAACCTGAAGGATCTTACACCATCGGCTGATATTAAAGCTTCTAGTCGACAAGCCATGATTTCTAGTCTATCTGGTAATTATAAAATTGTGCTGCTTGTACTTTTGTATGAAAAACATGATAATGTCATGATGTATTGTATGTAGTTCCATTAACATCAACACAGTTTCTTCTGTTTGTCAGAATCATCAGGGATTTATCTTTTGAAAAAGAACAAAGTTCAGCATAATTTTATTGAAAGACTTAAATTTAAAATGCCAGCAGGGCAGCTGTATGTTAAGTCATTAAAAACAATTGTGGGTAAAGTTGTATTCATTAGGATAATATATCTGAATACATACTGTTTATCCTTCAAGAGATGTTTTAAATTCATTTTTGAAAACATGGCCAAAACTAGAATGAACTGCTACAATTCTGGTTCAAAAAAACTGGAGTATACTGCTTCAACTCTGGTTTCCAATGGTAATGCTTTTCTTAAAAATAGTCTTAATAAGAGTATTGCTAAATCACTGAATGTAAATTTAGTAATCAATTGAATGAATTGTTATCTTTTTGTAGATAATTCAACAGAGACATTTTGGGAGAGTGGTGATGAAGATAGAAATAAAACCAAGACAGTTACCATTACATGTTTTATGAAAGCTTTCCCTAAAGTTATCTATGTACATGTCGACAATACCAGAGATTTAGCCGTAAGTTATAACAGTAGGGACTTATAACCTTATGATTTTGTAGGCTATACTAAATTGATTTTTTTGCTTGCTGGTGTGAGTGTACTTTGCCCATAGCATATTTAAAGTTATGAATTTTACTATACCAAATTTTTTTCAGCTTTTATGAAATTGAACTTTTGGCTGACTTATGTGATTGTTGTTTTCTGTTGCGTATTTGATGTTTGTTTAAGATGTTTACAATTAGTGCTGCTTTTATAGGTTGATAAAACATCTACGAGAAATTTGAATTGTCATGTACAACAAATTTTCCTGAAATTAACATGTATGAGCAAATTGTAATTATTTTCCTTTATTTCCTGCAAAGAAAAGGAGTAATGATTTGATGATAATTATATGTTATATATGTAATTTTAGAACAAAGTATCATCCATTGTATTCAATGCTGGACCCAGTGCTGAAGATGTTTCCAAGATGGAACAGGTTAGAGTATTATGAATTTTTAAGTTTTCATAGTAGTTAAGTATTGATTGCAATTCATGTTATGTTTCCTGAGTACAAATTGTATGCAGTATCAATGCTTTCATTAACAGCTGGTACCTGGTACTTTTACCCGGCTACAGTAGCGTCTGGTACTGGCAGAATAAAATAAACGCCCCAAAAATCATTAGGAAAAATCTAGAAAATAGATCTCTAAAATCGTTCCGTCTGTAGGCTATGTCTCCAAAACTACTACTAAGGGGGTTGTTAACGTTCTTGACTACCCTGTCAGGTCATGCACGGTGTCTCCAAAATCGCGATCTCTAGTATATGGGTGTCTTCGATGAGGTCCGCACCGGAATCTAATCGGTAAAACACAATCACTGATTATTTTGTGCTGAACACAAAGCTAAACACATGTGAAGATTCTATGAACACGTGTCAAAATAATGCTGTTCGTATTTGGAATTGCCCAATACCCAATATTTGTGCAGACGAGTGCAGGAATTTTTAGTGTTGACAACGAGCTCCAGTCAACATGTGAAACAAACTTTTACAGAATATGATTTAAGGGATGACCATTCGATTCGGCGGGGAGGGGGAGTTTTGGTAAGAATCTTCTGGGAACCTCAAGTTTGAAAAGAACATGTCTGGCCTTTGCTCCCATGAATATGAAAAAAATATTGGATCTGAGATTCAACACTGCTATAAGGCTGCAAACCACTAATTCAGATTCCCATTACTCTCTATGTTAATTTGCTCATTTTCAGGAGATCCTCAGTACCCCAGTAGTTTACCTGAAGTTTAAACTAACCAAAACCATATATCACCTGAAACAAACATGTACTGCTATGTCACTCAAAGTTTCACAGCCCCGTGCAGGTCTGGGTGTTAAAAGAATAGGCCTGCAGCAGTGCTAAGCTTGTTGTATAAGGCGACTAAATAGTGCTCAGAAACCTAGCCGGGGGCTAGGCGCTCTGCCCACAGAGCAACTGGGATGTGTGCCCCAGGTGGTGGAATGGGGTACCCCTGGCGTGTTGCATGCTGGGGTTGTCAGGTTATAATACGGAAAACCTGATTGCAAACCATAGTGGTGCACCATGTAGGGAAAGATGCCACGTTCCTCGCACGTTAAAGAACCCTGCTGTGGTATTCGATAGGAGTAGGAACCTTTGCGCTCCGCCACAGGAGGCTAAATTGCCGACCTTACCCACCCCCACCCCCCCCCTTCCAGTGGCAATCAAAATTTGTTGACCC
The DNA here is from genome assembly GCA_037379345.1 of Perna viridis. Lineage (NCBI taxonomy): Eukaryota > Metazoa > Mollusca > Bivalvia > Mytilida > Mytilidae > Perna > Perna viridis. The sequence continues at coordinate 7,181,242 of CM074520.1, forward strand.
TATTATCCTTGTGACCCATCCTTTTTTTTTTCATTTCTTGTTCATTTTATCATCCATTTCATGTTCATCGTCTGAATATAGCTGAAATATTGCTGCTCGGACGTTAAACCCCAACAAACAAACAAAATTTCACAAGGGGTTTACTACCTTGCAGTGAAACACTGACACATGGAACTCATCTACACTTAAAATAGCCTGGGGAATCCTAAAAATTCATTATTTAGACCATCTTTATTTATAGTTCCACCCAGTTAGTTTATTTAAGTTTGAGGCAGCATACTTTGGGCTCAAAATTATCAGAATAAAATTCCTTTTGAAAATAAATGCATTGAAATGTTAAAAAAATTCAGTCTGTCTAAAAGTCAACCAGACTAAAACTGCCAGCCTTGTTCTTTTTTTTTTTCAGAAGCAACAAATTTCTTATCAGACTATGAATTTTATATCAACATTTCACAATAAGACGCATGCAATTGCACTACATGTCAAGTAGTAATTAGGCAATAAACAACAACAAAGTTTTACTATGAAAATTATTTAATCAGCCCTAGGAACCACCACATGTTATGGAATTTCATTTAATAAATGTTTAGTTTGCATGTGTTAGTGTTCAAATTTTGTGACAAGTAAATAAATGCCTAAGAACAAAACATGACATTTATAAAAATTTCATATAAAATGGCATAGTATTAAACAGTCAACAAAGTTTATCAGCATTAGTCTAGAAATGGATCAGGTGGGGATCATGGGGAGCTCCTGGATTTCAGGGCTTTGAGACTAAATCAGTTATGATTCATCATATATCTTGATTTTAAATTCATATATTTTAAACAAAACTGAAGCAAATATTGCCGACTTAATCCCATATTTTCAAGTCAAAATTTAAATCTCAAAAAGGCTAACATCCAGGAGCTTAAGTGGCCCTAGGACCCCTTGCTGAATTTATTTGGTACCTCCTACTTTCTGTAAAGTACCTCCTGCCTGAAAATTTAATGAAACCCCTGTTGTATTAATTATTTTATGTTGTCATTTTATACCTCAGGTTTCACCCACACGAAAGTGAATTTAGACACATTCTGTATGTATACTCTAGGTTGACGTAGATTCCAGATTTACTGGTTGGCTCAGTTGCCATATTCCAGAACCTAAATGTCGCTGTGTGCATCTAGAATTGAAAGGTCCAGATCATAACCTCCGAGTCAGACAGGTCAAGGTACTTGGTGAGATGGATGGAGAGAATATTTACCTTCCTGTAAAGAAGAGTACAGTGGACTTACAACAGGAGAACTGTGAGACAGAAACACTGAGGGTGTTCCGAATGTTAACATCACAGGTAAGTCTGGAGTAGGTCAGAATGTCAATGGGGTTATAAACATATTTCCACTGCATAACTGTAGTTTTAATGGTCTTAAGAAAGCAAGAACTTGAGACAGAATAGAAGAAGACTAGTTTACCACTCTTTCCAATGATCTTAACTAGCAAGTTCATCTAATAGGTAATCATTGTTTGATGCTTTGATTTGGTCCGGGGAAGGTTGTCATGGTTTGATGCTTTGATTCAGTCTGGGGAAGGTTGTCATGGTCTGATGCTTTGATTCGGTCTGAGGAAGGTTGTCATGGTCTGATGCTTTGATTCGGTCCGAGGAAGGTCGTCATGGTTTGATGCTTTGATTCGGTCCGAGGAAGGTTGGTTTGGTGTTTTGATTTGGTCCGGGGAAGGATGTCATGGTTTGATGATTTGATTCGGTCCGGGGAAGGTTGTCATGGTCTGATGCTTTGATTCGGTCTGAGGAAGGTTGTCATGGTCTGATGCTTTGATTCGGTCTGGGGAAGGTTGTCATGGTCTGATGCTTTGATTCGGTCCGGGGAAGGTTGTCATGGTCTGATGCTTTGATTTAGTCTGAGGAAAGCAACAACCAGGATTCAGTAAATAGGTTCTAGTGTTCAATCAAAATGGCCCATGCATATCCTTTGGAAAAATAGAAAAAACGTGAACTTCTGTATTTATGGTGTAGGTTTCCTTGAATGTCGCACAGATGTATTAAATAAGCTATGTTTGTCTCAATGGACTGCAACAAATCTCAAGATTCGCATCCAAATTTACAGCCCATAAGTTGTGTGATGATATTTTTCAACAGTGGAGAATGATGGGTGAAAACTTTAGTGTGAATATTTTCTAACTATTTATAAACCCTATAGTACCTTTAGATTGTATGTACATTCAGACATCTTTAGACTGGTGTTTGTCAATTTACCACTTTTTATCTGTATTTAAAATTTATAAATCACCATATTTCACGTCATATTAAATAAGCTCACATCAATTCAAAGTAAATGTAATATAAATTGATAGTTTCATACAATTATTTCTAGGTGTTCTGTATGTTAATTGTTGATAAGTTTCATACAATGATTTCTAGGTGTTCAGTAAGCTGATAAGTTTCATACAATGATTTCGATAAGTTTCATACAATTATTTCTAGGTGTTCGGTAAGCTGATAAGTTTCATACAATTATTTCTAGGTGTTTGGTAAGCTGATTGTTGATAAGGAAGACAACAAGGAGGAGAAGAAGAAATCCTTAGAACCTGGAGACAGTCTTGATGGAGACCATGATCTGAAAGAACATATGGTGGGGATACTGTTCAGTAGGAGTAAACTTTCACACCTACAGAAACAGGTATATTATGTTAAAATGTATTTGAATGAGTTCAATGTTCTTGATTCCTTGTTGATAAGTATCAAAACAATTTCTGGACTTGTGGCATATTGAAGAAGAATGATACTTCTTTCAATGTAAATCTAGGTACACTTATGAGTGATTTAAACTTAAAATTGGCTGCTTGGAATGATGCTGCCAGGATATTATGGCAATGTGTCTCACTTTAACAATCACTTAACACCTTTGAGATTTTTCGACTCAGTGTCAACCTTAATTATCAAAATTTTACATGCTTTAGGTTAGATTGTAATTTGTTTCAATTGCCATTGTCTTGTTAAAAATGTATTCAATGAAACTAGTTTCCATTGGAAATATCTTGTCATATAAATGATTGTCATAACCCAATTTCAGTATAAATGTTTTCTCACAATAACTGAATATAAAATATGGATATAGATATGTAGTTACAGCTATTTAAATTACTCACTAGCCTTGTTAGATTTGTATTGAAATTGGAACTGGTCTATTTCAACTAGCTGTAATAGTTTTAGACCCAAGAAAATATAGCAGTTAACTCACCAGTCATTTTTATTACAGGTTTGTTCTCATATTGTACAAGGAATCAGAAAGGAGACTTCCAAGATGAGAGAAGAATGGGAGAGTCAGCTGACCAATAATACTCCCCCTGTTTCAGATAACAGGTAAACTTAACATGGAGGCAAAAATTTCCAAGTTGTGCGAGAGTAAATTAATGTTTGCTTTTATCATGCCTTTTTTTGTAGGGTGATATGATATTTTATTTTATTAGCAACTTAAGGATAATTCTGTGACTTCAGTACTGGTTAAGATTCTGTCCCAAATGTAATTCCATATTATATTAATTTCATGAGTTTGTTTTTTAATATATGTACTAGTATATCAAAATACTTTATTTGTAGTCAAATCAATTAATGTTTTTTGTTCAAGAAATGTGTAACTATTGATGGTGTCTCTCTCCCCCCACACAATGCCTAAATGTTCATATAATTGATAGGAGAAAAAAATTAGAGAAAAAATGAACAAATATAAATACAAAGCTATCAAACAGTATGATTATTTATAGTGACCAGGATGCCTACTGTTTTGAGTTACTGTCTATGGTACTAGCTCTTAGTGGATCTGGTGTTGGAAGAACATATCTAGCCCAGCAGTACCCACTCCTACAAGATCTGTTCAGTCTGCTACATACTGGTACACCTAGGATTCAGAGACAGGTTAGTGATACAATACACTCCCCCATCAGCGTACACCTATGATACAGAGACAGGTTAGTGATACACTACACTCCCCCCATCAGTGTACATCTAGGATACAGAGACAGGTTAGTGATACACCACATCAGTTTACATCCCAGATTTGTTTTTTTACTCCATCCAATAAGTGTGTGATATACATGTATTGGAATCACCTTTTCATTCTGTCTCTCCATCAATCTTAATTCAATCTCAATGACCTCAGCTGCTAATTGGTGAGTGGATTTCATATATAGTATGTAGCTTTATATTGTTGGGGTTTATATTGCGATGAATTTGGTCTCCTGTCCAATTTCAACTTCATGTTTAACAGAACTTAGAAATTTCCAGCATGTATAAATGATAGTGAGAATTTCTGTGGCAAAAATCTTAACTCTTTTTTATTGTATTGATGTAAAGTCCAAACCCAGACAATCTCTGATAAGATTTATTCAGTTTGTTACATACTGGAACGCCAAGAATACAGAGTCTGTGATGCAAATAATTCCCACTGATTTTATTTGATCCTCCCATTAGTTTGATCAGTTTTTCTAAAGAAGAAGAATGTGGTTCAGTAATCAATAATAGTTGAATGTTTGTCATTTACATATGACATCAGTCCAGAGAAGAGTGTAACCAGAGGCTGAACCTCCTACAATAGTTGCAACTCTTTCTGTTTACAGGTGATATCAGTACTGAGAAGAGTATTACCAGAGGCTAAGCCCCAGACATTAGCCAGTATCTTGTCAGTACCCAACCTACCTCCATCTGAATACAGTATTGTCAGTCTGGCTAGTAGAGAGGATGATACAGAGGATTATGATGTCAACAAACCTGGAATACTGGATGTGTTACTGGCTTGCATCAGTAAGGCATTGACTGTTCAAACCAAGGTCAAGGCCAGTGGGCCACAGAAAGGGGTCACTAGTTTGACCTTAGCAGAATGTCAACTGGATAGCTCATCAGCAAGGTAAGTTCATGTTGATTAATCTTTAAGCTTCATTCATTTTTTGTGACTGATACATGTAGTTTGATGACCAAAATTGCATGATTTTGCTAGTTTAGTAAGTTTGTAGATGGCAAGACAGTTTCTGCATTTGAAATGCATTTATTATTTTAAGGATTTGGATTTTCATAAAAAATAAGTTGTCTTTTACTGATATATCATATGATTATCTGATATTTATGCAAATATAATACTCTTATCACCTGTTTGAACTTTGAGTACTGTAAAGGCTGTTTTTTTTTGGTAGTTCTACTGGTTCACGATGGTGGATGAGAGGAAAAATGGACTCAGCAATGGCCAACAAAATTATTTCACTCATACAAGATATGGCTTCTGTAAGTATAAAAGACATATATAAATAGATTAACAGTCATCAGATGAGGAAATGCTTTGTTAGACTATTATTTAATAAGAATTTTCTAATTTTTGTTCAGGTGAAAACCCAAGAACATTTACTGGGAGATGCTTTATATGTGATCATCCTAGAACCATAAAAGTCCATTGTTAGTATATTTATTGAACTTTATGTGTTTTTTTCTGTTCTAGTCACTGCATATTTTAAATTACAGGGTTGTCTATCAGAAACTTGGGCCACAGTTACCAAGGCTGCTGTAGCGGAAGCCATCTTGGCCCTTACTAAGTTAGACGAGAACATCAGAAATCCTCAAGTTTGTGCTAAAACACCTACAGTAAGTGATGAATTATAGAAGATTATACATGTACCATGAGAGCTTTTGTAGTGATGACATTCATTTCTTAGAATAAAATGTTGACATTTTAACTGAATTTCAACAGTTGCATTAAAGATTTCTCCAGATATTATTTAATATGAAGCTTTAAAGTGTCTTCAGACTTAAAATTGCATGGACACATACAATATTTACACTAACACTAGAATCTAACCATGTATACTTGGATTTGAAAATATTAAAAGTTGTATTATGAAACTTTTTGTTCAGTTGTAACAGGATTTTTCTCAAAACTGAAAAAAAAAAAACTAAAATCACATTTTAGCAGCAGCAGAGAACCCAGGCTTTTTGTTGATTAAAGCTATAAAGTATGGAGGGTATTCAGATCGTGAAGTTAGTAGTAATAGTAGTCACTTGTTGTTTTTTAGTTATGGTTAGCTTTGTCATCATTATGTGTATTGGACAAAGACCATGTGGATCGTTTGACCTCAGGTCAGTGGGTCAGTAGTCCTAACGGTCAACATGGACAACCAAGGGTAAGTCATTTTTACAATGAGTCTGTCCATCTGTTACACTTTTCTGTAACAGATATCTTCTATTGGAGGTAAAACTTAGATACGTGTATTTGATATATTGCTTTTACACGATGACTTGTGCCTTGTCTCCCCTTTCCCAGTTCTTTGTTTATCTACTTCTTGTTTACTGGACATCTTAAATTGACAAAAATGGTTGAGTGAGGATATTATTAGCAAGACACAGTTTTGTTTTTCTTGTGTTAAATTTTGTATGTCTTAATCTTCACTATCATTGAAGTATATTTTTAATCAATATTACATTCAGCTGCAAGTGTTCAGAGTATGTATATTGACCTCATTTTGCAAGTACAATGTTACAGATGCTTGGATATAAGGAGGTAGACCTAGGGTAAGGGACACAACTCATGAAATCAGTGATATGTTTGTATCAAATTTAATTTCACTAAAAGGTTGAAGCAGAATAAAATGAATTCAAGTTAATTAGATGCTTACATAAGATTGATGTTAAATGCTGAATACAAACGTTTCAACGATTTTTAAGAGTTGAGGTCTACCTCCTTTAGATATAAATAATGCCAGTTGTAAAGAGCATCCTCATCACTATGGCGGTACAAAGGTTAATGGAAATGCCCCTAACCCTTATTGGTTTTCATGAAAAAGACAAAACAATGAGATTTACTTTGAATGCTTAATTTAATGTAATTGATTTTCTAGCCAACATGTGACAACCATGATGATGGAGAAACCCAGGCCATTATACTGTGTTCTGAGTGTGGAAATTTGTGTGCCGACTGTGACAAATATCTACATCTTCCTAAGAAAAACAGAAACCATCAAAGACAGGTGAGAAATGAATATTCAGCAATGTTTGCCTGACTTTTTAGTATCCGTTTCTTGTATCAGTATATTGACATTGGTATTTAGTGGTTTTTTTTGTCTGTAATCATGCAAATACATTTGTGCATGTTATTTTCTACTTTTAACTCAGCAAACTTTTGCAAGAAAATAATTGAGTGCACAATTATTTAACTGAATGATTTTGAAATGCATAAAAGTGCATATTATTACAGACTGCTCATTATTTGTGGGTATGTTAGGTTAATGTTATTGAATGCTTCCATTGGCAGGTGATTGAATTTAAGGGATTTTACTTAAGTCCTAATGGATTAGGGTTATCATTTTTGCAAATCTTTTTTATAGTATTCATAGTCAACCTTGATATATCTCTGTTATTTACAGGTGTTTAAAGAAGAAGAGGAAGCCATCAGAGTAGATTTACATGAAGGATGTGGTAGGACTAAATTGTTCTGGTTAATGGCACTCGCTGACTCAAGAACTCTGAAAGCTATGGTTGAGTTTAGAGAAGGTATGTTTTCATTTATCTTATATACATTATTATCATTCTATTTTTGTAACTAAGTCCTTTCTCTTTGCTTTAAGAATTGATTTTGTACCTATTTTGGAGAACTAAAAATGCTTTGGTTTTGACTGCATATTGAAGAGTTATTGAGTAATTGGGATGTCATGGTTTGAAGTTTGTAATTCTGTTTGGAACATTGAACATGTCAGTCAAATATTTCAGGTAAACAATCAACAGCCAAAGCAGGACCAGGTGTATGTAGATTCTGTGGGGCCTCAGGCAATACAGGGTTACTGGCCATCGGTAATGTGTGTGCTGATCCAGATTGTCAGGTATGGTATCAAGAATACTGTAGAGTGAGAAATTTTCATGGTTAGCTATTTTTATCATATTTTAACGGTCTGTCTTCAGCAAATATTTACTCTGGGCATGAGTACTTAGTTACTACTTATCATCTACCAAAATTAAAAATGGTAACAAACATTTAACACCTTTTTGCATTGAAATTGCCAAATTTTACAACTCCATAAATAATCTGCCACATGGTATTACAATGTCAACAGTTGTTTTTTCCCTAAGTGTCAATTTCACTGAAAATCTTTTGTCATAAGTTGTAAGTTATGACGTCATTATACATTGAAGCACATTGTATTGTGTCATCATAACTTAAGACTAATTTTAACTTAAAATTTTTGTGAAATCAACCCCTGGAGTTAAGGAGTCAGTGAATTTAATCCCAGGTCAAATCATACCTTATATTCATTGCTTCTCCTGTTGAGAGTGACATATAAGGGATACAAGAAAAGGGAAAAGTGGTTGGTTTTGCGTCCAAATAGGATGACAGTGGCTTCTCGGAGGTTGTTCATACTTTAAGCTAGCCGCAGAAAGGTCAGGCACAATAGTATTGTGAAAGTACTTTAGTTCTTGGATAACAATTTTTGTAGATTAGGGAAGAAACACAAGTTTGTTGATTCTTGAATTCGTGGTTTTGAGGTTTTCAGTATACACTTCAATGGAAATCTTCTTTAGTTGGGAACCAAATTTAGTGGTTTGGCCTACCCACAAAAACTGTGAAAAATGGTTTTAATTTGTTACTAGACCTGGATTCTGATTACAAGAACTGAATGTATTATACTTTCACAGTATCTGACTACATTCAGTTCTTGTCATCAGAATCCAGGTTTTGTAAAAATTATTAGGGCTACTTATATCCTTGTTTTGGGTTGTCAGATAGTGTAGATTAAAGCTATTTCTCAAGAATTATCTGGGAAAAGACTGTACATTGTTTGTTCAGCTTAATTGCCTTCAAATACATTAAAAAATAAATGCATTAACCAATGAAATTTGAAACTGTAAACTTTCAATTAATTTGTGACCCTATTCAATTGGAAATTTTGATTGATCTCATTTTAAAGAATTGTCAGAGGGGGATAAAGATGGATGTTTCAATGGCAGAGGTCAGATATCATCTAAGGAAAGGAAATACTGATTGTGTATTTAGTATATTTCTGTTAAGTCAGGTGAAGTACTAAGCTGCAGCTACTGGAGCAAAATTACATGTAGTAATTGAAAAACTTAAGAGAAAAATACATGTATATAAAAGCAACAAGTATAATCACATTGATAACAATGCTTTTAAGGTTGAAAACTGATATGATTTCAAGTTAATAAAAATCCTACCTAAATATCACCAACGCTCCAATTGTTTTCAAGGAGTATGCCAAGACAGCTTGTCCAAAAACCTTGCCATGTGGCCATCCCTGTAGAGGAATCAAAGATGAAGATCCATGTCTGCCATGTTTACATCGTTGTGGTAAACAGGAAACACTGAAACAAGATGCAGATGATATGTGTATGATCTGCTTCACTGAGGCTCTTTCTGCTGCACCAGCTGTTCAGGTTAGTGTTAAGAGATAAAGTGATCACAGGTTTATGTTGGCTGCTTTCAAATATTGGCAGATGCTTCTCCAGAAATTTACATGAATAATAAAAAGTATATATTCCTGATTTTTTTTTCAATCCCCACATTTCTTAATAAATATTTTGATATATGAATTTAGAAAGATATGAAATTGGGGTGTAAAAGGTTATATTTTACACTACTGTGTATTTTGATATTTTAGTCTGGTTGATCTAGAACAGTATAATAAACTTACTCATACTCACGTTTTGAACTTATTTTGAACAGTTGAAGTGTAACCATGTATTCCATCTACACTGTAGTCAGAGTATTCTCAGTAAGAGATGGGTTGGTCCGAGGATAACATTTGGATTCTCTCTTTGTCCTATATGTAAGGTAAGCACTTCTATTGATAAACCGTCCATTTGCATGGTTTATATACACTCACACAGATTTTTATTTCAGTTTTCCTGTTAAAGAAACCTGTTTAGTGGATGTTTATGAGTATGGTATGAGGATTTGACTTTTCTAAAAGTTCATATGTGGGTGTTTTGGGTATTATAAATATGCCCTTTCATCACTCATAGGGTCTGAAAAAGAATAGACAGTATCATCTTACTATTGCATATGAGTTGTTGTTTACTAAAAAGTTTTTTATATCTGCCTCTTAAATTTTGATAACATAATGAGGATTGAAAATATGAAAAACCTTGCATGATTTTTTTTTTCTTTAAGTGCACCATTGACCATCCTGTATTACGAGATCTATTAAAGCCAATCCAGGAACTGTTTGAAGATGTAAGGCGCAAAGCTATGATGAGGTTAGAGTATGAGGGTCTACACAAAGCTGAAGCCATAACAACACCAGGAGCTAGGTTCTATCAAGACCCTGCAGGGTTTGCCATGGATAGATATGCTTATTATGTCTGCTTCAAGTGCAAAAAGGTACTAATCTTCATTGTTAAAATTAATATGCAGAATACATGTATGTTGTTCCTAGTTACAGATCTGCTTATCAATGAAGTTGACTCATATATATAAACATTTGATTTTTTTTTCTTCAAACAACCAAATAACATTGTATATATATGACTAGCATTGTTTGTGATTTGAAATAGAAATTATTTTAATTATACAGGGAAATACATATTAACAGGTCTTAGTTTCATGGTTTTACATTTTAATTTGTGAATACAATTTTCCATTATTTTCAAAAGGAGTTTTACATTTGGTTTGGAATTTAAGTTCATTATTTGGCAAAGGAAGGGAAATCTGTAACCAACAAACAATATCGCTTTCTTATTAAATTCTATCCCTGCCTTGTCAGTCTGAATTTTGTCACAATTGTCTCCACTCCCAATGGACAGATTGATTTCAAATGTCCTTTGTGGCTTTACATAGATGAAGCATACTTTAAAAGCAGATTAAATTTCTGTCCAATTACAACTTCCTGTTTTGTGGGACTTACCCATTTTTTACTACATAGAACCAGTATTCCTAGCAGATGCTATTTAAATACCAGTCAATATAAAATTCAGGCACTGTCCACATTAAAGTGATTCATGGTGAAGAAAAACCCACCGAACAAACAATGCTTTTTCAATCTACATATGCCATATTTTTATGTAACAGTTGTCCTTTCCATATTCAGATCTGTATTTTTCTCCCACTATAATCAACCAAATTGAACAAAATCAAGAATGTTAACTCTTGCAAAGTACAAATTTCATATACCATTTATATAAATTTTCTCAAAAGTACAACACCCAGATAAAGAACTATGTGATCTGTAAATGATTCTGATTAAGAAATAAAAGTGAATTTGGTGGATTTTCGACATGCATGAATTACCTCCTGTCTGATTTTTGTAAAGGCTGCTATTTAATGTTTGTTTAGGCTTACTATGGAGGAGAAGCTAGGTGTGAGGAGCAGGCTGGGGCTGTGGAGGAGTATGATCCTCAGGAGTTGGTGTGTGGTGGGTGCTCAGATGTCTCTAGGGCACAGGTCAGTACCTACCATTAACAATAAATGAACAAATGGTTGTGAAATTGTTTTGATTTAAAATTCACTTTGCAGAGATGAGAAAAAATGGAACAGATTTCCTGTTCAATTATAACATAATATTTTCCTTTATTTATGTTCTAAACAGTGGACAGATTTCTTTTATTAATTATGACATATTGTGTTGCAGTTGATTTTTGTGGGTGACAAATTTTACAATTTGCTATATGAATTTCTCTGCCATTATTTTAAGTTTTTTCAGATTTAATCAAATGAAAATCATATGTAAAATATCTGAACTTTAATTTGGCGAACTTTCATCTTTTAGATTATCCAAACCTTGTGAATATAGCAAAAATTAGAAACTCCCAAAAATTTCCTGATATACAGTATAATATCTTTTCCCTAGGTGTGTCCTAAACACTGAAAGATTTTCTGTTTTAATTATGACATTTCATGTTTTTTACTAGGTATGTCCTAAACACGGGACAGATTTCTTGGAGTACAAGTGTCGTTACTGTTGTTCTGTGGCTGTATTCTTCTGTTTTGGTACTACACATTTCTGTAATGCCTGCCATGATGATTTCCAACGTATCACCAACATACCAAAACCAGAGTTACCAAGATGTCCTGCTGGTAATTTTCTATTTATCATGTCTCCTTTAGATTTTTAGTCCTAATTTTTAATGCACACTATTCCAATGGTAAATAAAATTTGAAAGATGTATTACTGGTACATTTGCTCCCATCTTCCTTTATCCTATTTTAATTTAACACATCACCAAAAGGGGATAAGTTCAAGTTTTAGGGTGTAAAGCTAGTTTCATCTTAATTTTTAAATGTTAGCCAATATTATTCATAACAATAGTGATCTTAAAGATGAATATAGATTTTAGTAATGATTATCGTTATTTATCAAATTGGCAGATGCACTTTATGATTTTTATATATTTTTTATTGCTAAAGAGCAAATAAATCTTCAGCCTATAAATGCTAAGAGGATAATTAATTGGAAGAGTAATCAAGGGAACCAAGGTTATAGCGGTAATCAAAAGAATGTAATCCAGGGACAAAGACCAGAGATGGAAAACAGACATACACAACAAAGAACATAAAGCAACTAAAATCATACATACATAGTAACAAAAGCAAATGAGCAACTCAGTATCCACTAAAAATTGGGAGCATGGACCAGGTGCACCGGTAGGGTAAGCGTCCTCTGCTTTTCTAGAAACACCGAGTGAATAACCAAAATATAATAATGAGTGCCTTAGAAAGACTAGATTTAACAAGTGTAAACTTCAAGCATTCTTGGTATGAATGATCAAATTTTGGTTATTTACAATAACCAATTCATTATCCTATTTATTATATAGATTTCCTCAATAAATTATTTCAATTTTCAACATGAATTTAAAATTTTGTTGACAAATTCATATTTATTTTGTGATGGTTTGTTAGGAGATAGTCTGAGGGTACTATTACCAAATTTAAATCACTGGGTGAAAATAATTTGATTTACAGTCATCGTAGGTTCTATGGTAACCCCAAAAAGTTTTTTGATATTGTGACTTTACTTTTCAAGTGTAATGGATCAAGCTATTTGGGCACCAGATCCTGTATATATTTGAAATGTAGACAAAGCCAGACTGATTAAGGTATACCTTAACAAGTCATGAATTTGATGCCTATTTTCATTGTTTTAAATGCAAAAGTTCTGTGTTGTTATTAAATGGCTGACATCTATTTACTTAAAATTAATTAAAAATTAATATCAACATTTTTCTCTTTCAGGTCCTAGGGGTAAGGTATTGGATGGGGATGAATGCCCCCTACATGTGCAGCATCCCCCAACTGGTGAAGAGTTCGCTCTAGGATGTGGTGTATGTCGGAACGCTCATACTTTCTAAATGTTAGATTGTTTCAGGAAACTTTTTACTGCTAAAAAAATATCTTAAAAATATTGTTATTGGATGTCCTAAAGTTTAGTATTGACTGTATTTTATTAAAGATAATCTCTGGTTTAAAAAATAATTGTAATTCCTTCTCTTGAAAAATAAAAAAAAAATTATTGGTAAATGAATTTACTTATCATTTGGACAAGATTTTAAGGTGTGAGAGGTTATAGCCATTCATCTGAAATGATCGTTCGATATAAATGAATGTACTAAGTTTGAAATTTCATTTTTCTTTCTCTTTATCCCATAAACCTGGGTTATTTATTAAGATTACATACATATGTCCTTGATTTTTATAAAGTTTTTTTTTTGTTTTCATTTATCCAAACACAAGAAAGTAGATATACATGTGTTTTTGTTTTTTGTTTTGAATTTCTTATTTTAAGTGCTTCAATAGAGCAATCAGGTAGGAAGGTGTTGTCTGAATTGAAAAGTGCTGTTATTTAAATTATATCTGATGATAATAATGCATTTCAGAAATCAATGATTTACATGGACTGTTAATTTTTTGCATTTTTTTTTTTAATTATTTTTGTTCAGTTGATTAGTAATGTTTCTTGAGAATTTTATGTATTTTGCATAATTTTAGTGCTGCTAACAAATATTGCTTGAATTTTAAATATTTTCTGAATATTTCATTTTTGTATCTTCCTTTGAATATTTGTACTAAACTTTGTCTTGTTGTTGATAGACTATAAAGATTTGTTCCGTTCTGTGATAAATAAACCATTAAACCATTACAGATGTCTGTTTATTGTTAAATATGTTAAGTTGGTTTCAGCCCTTTTTAATAGTAATTTGCATTATTGTAGTATTGAAAGCCTCATTTTCCAATGAAGTGATTACAATGTCTCTATTTTGAGACTCCCTGTGCCACTTCATGTGGATGCCTTACGATATGACGATGTGTTGCCTACCAAAGTGACCTTTATATGACATTGACCTATGACCAAGTATTGACCGATAAGTCAACTTTTAATATTTACTTGGCAATTTCATTCTTGTATTTTGATTTAGGCCTAAAATCTTTGGAATTTGGATATATCACCATTAGATTATTTGCCACCTACCATGATGACCTAATGTGACCTTGATTATTGACCTTGAGGCCAAGTTTATGTACTTGTCATGAGAAAACTGTTCTAGCTTTAACTTTTTTGTCTTCTGATATATCTTTGTAATCATATCAATTTTGTATACTATATTGTCCGTGCTATTACATTTTGCCTTTTGATGTATGCCCTAGTATATCTTTGGCTTGAGGAGTATCACCATAAGCCTGTGTAAAAGGTACCATTATGATTTTTGATTTACTTTTGTTGCAGAAAAGGTAAATTAACCATATGTTTGCTGTTTATAACCTTGACATTTGACAGAAATGGGAACAAGCCAAATCATTCACACTATGATAAACAGTAAGAGGATAGTCACCATCAGTTCTATTTTTAGCTAAACTAACAACCAGTATTTTCTGTTATATTTTTAAACAGATTATTTTAGGTTTTCGTGTAACCAAGCTATCATTGAGAGAATCCCCATAGTTTGGGAGTAAAAACCCAGATTTTGACAAAATTGACATGGAAATCATAATTTTTTGAAAATCTGAATCTAAGCAGTTTGTTATAACAGATCTGTTACACTGACCCATTGTCTTAATCTCTGAGCTTAATTATAAGTAATTTACATTCTTAATTAACAGTGATTTAGATTAATGGATGTACTCTCATTATTTACTGTATCATTCGGTATGTATGCCAACCTCATGATATTAGACGTTTAAAATTATAAAAACACAGAGATATAATGATTGTGTGGTATATTTTTTTAATGAGATAAAATAAATGTAAAAGAGTAATCAAGGGAACCAAGATTCTTGCCGAAATCAATAGAATGCAATAAAGGGATAAAGACCAGATATGGAAAACAGACACATACACAACAAAGAACATCAAGTAACCAAAACAATACGTACAAAGCAACAAAAGCAAAAGATTAACTCGGACTCCGCTAAAAACTGGGAGCATGGACCAGATGCACCGGTAGGGTACGCGTCCTATACTTTTCTAGGATCCACGTTCTACGAGCTCATGAAGACGACCATAAAACTGTAGTGATGATTTCAATCTTGTAGCAACATAACCCTGTTTCAGAAGCCTAGTTGTAAGAAGACTAGCGCGATACAAAAAGTCTGCGTAGTTACGGCAAGCTCTCGCATAACGTACGAGTTGTGATATGAAAGCTCCATACGCAGGTGCTGAAGGGATGTTGCCACAGATGAAACGAAAGTTGGCAAGACTGAATAAAAAGTCATCGTGTTTGTTGTATAGTTTGGTCAATAGTTTTTCCCTTACCATCGATTTTTAAGTGTAGGTCAAGATATGAAGCTGACTTCACAGTGTCTGTAGTATCCTTTATCTCAAGTTCTTTGTGGTAGATGCGATGTATCAAATCCCAGAAAGCAGGATTGTTTATCGATAAAACGTCATCTATACAGCGGGAACTGAAATTAAACTTTTTTTGGACAAGATTTGCTATAAAGTCAGCCTCATAAGAGTGAAGGAAGGGTCGGCTAGTAGAGGAGCACAATTTGTTCTCATTTGTTGAAAAAACGCATCCCATGTGTAAGGTATTTATGAAATATCAGTGCCTTGGTTTCATGTCCTTTATGGCTTTATGGCGCATAAGGTTGGAGTAGATCTGATGTGGGATTCACGTAATAATGAATTATTCCTAATTATTGACATATTTGTATCATTAAGAACTACAAATTAAACAGTGTTCGTGAAGAAAACTAATTTAACGTTTTAATTTCGGATATGACGTAAAGAAATCAGCAGGTGTTTCTAAAAAAAGATAAAGTACACTTTCCATGCCGTAAAACGTGGGTCCCTGTTCCCAAGTGCACTGTGCTTTTCACTTTATTTCATGTTGTTTTAATCACAGCGATTTTGCTGTCTTTGTCCTTTTGATTATGAGTTTTGATTAATGTAACTTCATAAACTATTGCATGAATTTATTATTGCAACTTTATAATTTCCCTAGGTTCGATTCATTTTTTTTGCTTGAATTGAAGCGTGATCACTATCCTGTCGCAATTTTTGCAATTATAAAAGCATCGCAATAGTTCCCGAACTAACGGTTTCATTTAACAGTGGTTACCCTTTGTCTTTCTTCAATGTTACAACAAATTATGATTTAATACTACCAACATTGCAATAACTACTTTTTTTCACGTACACGTTGAAAAATATACAGTATATCTAAAATCGCCAGTACAGATCGTGAAGGTTATTGCATTTCCCCCACTTTTAATATTTTGTTTTCCTTTGTCACAGTGTTACAAAGTATGATTAACCAAGAATCGATTTCGCAATACACACATACTTTGATAACATGAGGCTAATATAATTGTATCTTCCAGGCTAGGTTAAACCATCCTTATGTAGAAGCCCGACTTCGTCCATATTAGGAATTATATCAGGATGTTTTATCCAAAGCCATTGATAGACTAAAGTTTGAACGTTTGCTAGGGTTTGCAATGAACAAATACGCATTTTACCTTTGCTCATTGTAAACAGGAATGTAAGCACTATGTCACGATTAGAGACAAACTCTACACTGATCATCAGTTGTACGTTCCTTCAGTAGACAATGATAACACCGTGTTTAACTCAACCTAACACAGTCCAACAGAGAATGGCTGTAGATCAGGATCAGACAACACCAAAGAGCACATATCTCGGTAGTCTTCAGCCGAAAAAAAGACCAAGACAAGGCTCATCACCAAGTGCGACGCAACCTGGATTACATTGGAAACCTTTCTTGTCAGAAAAGTATGAAGTGAAAAATACCACCAATGGAGATCCTAACATAAAACAATTAAAATTTTCTGAATATATGTGGACTGAAAAAGAAATGGCTACCTCCAGAATTTAATGAATTGCTAGTTTCTTATGATTTTTGTATACTAGTATTTGTTGAGTCAAAAGTGTACTGATTTAGATCAAATTAAGTTACCTGAAGGTCTGTCATTTGTAGTAAAAAACAAACAAAATTGTAAATGACCATCGGGTGGTATCATAGTTATATATAAAACAGCTCTGGATAAACACATTAAATTTCATTCAGCGGAAAGTTAATTCATACTTTTGTTTCAAATATCTACACAAATTATATCGCTAAATTCTGATGTATTGCTTGGATGTGTTTACATTCCACATGTAAATTCTATTTACTCTTCACAAGAAGCTTTTGAAGAACTGCAATGTGAAATGCAGGAATTATCAAAATCTGGTAATATCACCGTGTCTTTATTAGGTGATTTCAACGCAAAAACAAGCACATTACCAGACTATGTTATACCTGCTGATTCAGTTATAAGTCTTTTTTAATCTAGATTGTGATTCTGACATATTAGAATATATATGATTATGAAACGTTAGAAAAAAATGATATACCATTAGCTCGAATGACAAAATGTACAAGTAGGCCTAACAATTATGGAAATGTTATTACAGTTGTGCAACAGAAACAATTAGTATATTGCTAATTTTGGATTAGGGAAAGATAAGGGTATTGGTAAAGCCTGGAACGTAGTGTAATAGATTATCTTATATTATCATCTAAACTTATCTCTTTGACTTCAGATTTTCAACTTAAAGATTATATTTCATTGTTCTCCGATTGTTATTGTTTAATATTGGTTTCTTTAGAGGTAAGGTATGAGGCATTACTCGTCGCAGATGGTTGTCAGTCGGAACAAAAACATATTTGCTGGACAGACGCAAAAAGAATGAGTTCGGTGAACGAGTTAAAGAGTAATCAAGGGAACCAATGTTATAGCGGTAATCAAAAGAATGTAATCCAGGGACAAAAAACAGACATACACAACAAAGAACATAAAGTAACTAAAATCATACATACAAAGTAACAAAAGCAAATGAGCAATTCGGACTCCACTGGCAGCATGGACCAGGTGCACCGGTAGGGTAAGCGTCCAGTGCTTTTCTAGAAACACCAGCCAAGTTGTTCAATAACACTCATTCAAAAATTTTATTAAACGATTAGGGACCCAGATGGTTATTAACTTATTATAAGATTATAAACTTGAAGAACAACTTTTGATTATTTTTGTCCTGATCTGTGATACATATTAATGAATAAAGTTAAAGCATACTTTTAAAAGGGGGAACAATAATTTGCTTGATATGCTTTAGGATCTAATATTAAATTGTAAATCAGAATTCATGGTAAGATTTCAGGTCTAATTAAGCATAAAAAGGGTCAGAAAAGAAACATAAACTATTTAAAGATAACAAAATCATCAATGTCACCTGTACTGGATTTTTTTTATTGTCAAGACTTATTTCGGATGTGAAAGAATATGTGAAAATGACATTGACATTGACATAGTCCTGGCAATTTGTAAAGAAACGCCGAGTATATACTTTTATTTAAATTTTGATATTAAAAAAAGCAATGCTTTTGTTGGCGTCTTTATTTTATTAACCCACCTTGAGCAAAGTCTTTGCGAACTTATGCCCTAATTTAGCGATATCTCAAGTATTTATATACGAAAGTCATTTCATTGGGAACATTCAGTTTTACTCTTACGTTCGTAACATTGGAAGTCCGTACCGTAATGGAAATAATTAAAAATTAAGTAAGGTTGTACTATATTAACAATTTTCGTCTCTGCTGCATACAACAATTCTTGTACATCGTAATACTTTTTGATTTCATAGACCATAATTTTAAAATTTTCATGTCGTTTATAATAGCGTATGACGCTGTCATTATTGTACGTGGAAAGCAAGGTTTTGTGTGGAAACTTGAACATTAGAATATTGATAATTTAAAAAAAACATACAATGCCCGGAAATAATAGTTGATATAGAATTTGGGGGTTGTGAACCAATCCATTTAGGAATTAGGGACCAACAGAAGTCAGACTGGGATTGAATTTTGGGGTAATGTACTTCAACGTTTTGTACTTTTTAGTGCCGAAAGAGCCAAAATACGCATTTCACTGATTGCAGTACAACAGATTAAATAAATCTCTGTTTAAAAGGTGCCATACTACAAAAGGTGCCATACTACAAAAGGAAGGGTCTAATTGATTTAAAGGATTATGGTCCTTATAATTTAGGTACAAAAAGGGACCAAGAACAAACATTTAAAACTTAATCATGTTGCTTGAATATTAGTAATTATACCATGAAAAGAAGGTTTCGATTGATTTCCCAAAAATGTAGGATTAAGGACCGAAAAAGGGTTAGGAATAAGCATTTTTCTTACATTTGGTAAAACTATCTATTTTTTTATAATGTCTCTTATTGAATATTTTAAAGTACTACTTTGTCCATGTTCATTCTATTTAAAAAAAATATGCTGTGTTAATTGATCATAATCAAAATTTTGAGCTGTATCAACATTGAATATCGCATCCATAAATGATTAAACTTTTTATGGTTAGTGGTCTGTTTGTGGTAGTATCAAGCTGTTTATGTGTTCCATTTTATATCATCGCCTTAAGCTCTGGAAACATTCAAGGTAAATATTTGAAATTTGGTGTGGAACTTCAATGTAATGGGTTGCATGGCGTGAAAACCTTTGATCCGATAAATAATTCTTCATGAACTCTAAAACTCAATTGCTGTTATAGTAGATGGGTGCTATCAAAGTAATAAATTTATTATATTTTTTCTTCTTTTGCAGAACTACCCAACTTACGGAACTGACTATATAGAGTACAAATACCGTCACTGTTGTACACAGGCAAAATTATTTCACATGATTTTCACCTGAATTGAGCAAATAAACTAAGTGACTGAGTTCACGTGAAATTCGGGTGAATGGAGCCTTCACGTGAAATTCACACGAAATGTTCACATGAAATTCGTGTTTAGTGAATTTCACATGAAAATCATGTTAAATTCATGTGAATTTCATGTGAATTTCATGTGAAGCTCGATTAACATGAATTTCACGTGAAAAATATTTGCCTATGTAATATTGCTGTGTTATACTACTTTGGTACGGTATCACTCATTTTTGTATAAAATGTCAAGACAACCGTGGTGTATTTAAAAGCATATGTCCTTCATGTAATTATGTAAGCCTGAAAATGTCCTCTACATATTTCCATCAACTCATGTGTCAGAACAAATGATAAGGTCCGGTGTTTGGACCCCCTTTTGTAGAAAAAATTTGTTAATTGTTTGTGAAATTTTGACAAAACTAGCAAATTAGAACCCGTATTCCCCTTTTCCAAAATCTTCAGCACTACTTTACACTTTACTTTGTTCTATATGTCAAAGATAATTAATTCAGATATCGGAACAGAATACTCCCCCCCCTCAAAAAAAAATCTACCCAAACACAATTATTAAATCTTGCCAAGCAAGAATTTGTTATACTCGAGTGTGGGAACTAACAACTAATTCTACGGGTATACTTGTTGGCATTGAGCAAACATTAATAATTAACTTTGTTTCAGATGGTAGTAGAATACTGTTATATTAACATGATCAATTGGAAAGCAATTAAAAAGTTTGAATCGCCTTTAAGAATCAAACATGCACATATCGGAGAATATTTTGCAATAGATTGTGACATGTGCAAGTGCCTTGTGAAGTGACTTATTCCAAACCAAGGTTTTTTTTTGTTTCTACAATGGAATCGTTAATGAGTCTGAGAATGTTGGATTTTCCCGCGGTTCAAAGCCTTATTCTTAAGTTGAGTTAAAGCCACATGAGAAAAAAAACTTCCAACACTCTGTCTGTGGTGATAGGACAGGAGGATTAAACGTAGGACAGCTGTTTATTTGACCTCATATGATTGTTGCATCAAGAAAAGTGCACAGCATGATGTTGTGATTGTGCCATGAAATATACCCAAATCAGTCAGAACAAACAAAACTGAATCAATGATAAACAAAGAGTAATCAAGGGATCCAAACCAATCAAAACAATGTAATCCAGAGACAAAGACCAGACATGCGAAACAGACACACACAACAAAGAACATACAGTCACCAAAATAATACATACAGAGTAACAAAAGTAAATGGGCAACTCGGACTCCACTAACGGGAGCATGGACCAGGTGCACGGTAGGTGCTTCATGGTTTTCAGAGACAGAAATTATCATGTTCCTAACATGCATCATTTACAGGAACAAAATGTTGACTTACTCTTAAAATACTGAAACTCAAACTATGCAGTCCGTTTCTGCTGCTCATCATAACTGCTAGAAACTAGATGAAAATAATTGCCAATATTAAAAATAAACTTTCTTAAAAAAACATAACTCGCTCCAAAATCGAGTCATTCTAATTAAATTCTTAGGGATTGTTTGTAACATAAAAATATAAAAAATGTATCCAAGTACAAAACTATGAGGAAAAAGATGGGGAAATTCAAGGAAAATGTACTTGTCCATGGTCCGTGATAAAACTTATGTTATGTTTTGAAACGATTTCTGAAATGGTTTGTTTCAATTTCACTGCAATGATATTTCGTTAAATATTCAGTCACTTAGTACATCTTTTAACCTTTGACCTAATATTGTCATTTGTAATACGGACTATTCCCCTTTTTTATTATTAATTCACAAATTTTATCATATTTAAATCCATTGTTCTAAAAAGGTAACCACAACAGGGCGAGGTGTAAGATTATCTCATGTATCTACCATAAAAGTATTGTTATTGAGGTTTGCTGCTCTGAAAACAACAACTTAAGGATTTCAGAGAGTTGTGAAATCTTTAAAGACATTTCATGCTACATGTATATCAATAAAAGTAGGAAAAAAAACCCAAATGGGTTTGTACGTTTTTTAAGATATAAGCATTTGGAATTCTGGCGCTAAAGGATTTCTCTTAAATTTCCACGGGTTTTGTCTTGTGAGTTTTTATATGAAAAAAACAAACAAAAACAAAAACAAACAAACAAACAAAAATTTATTGAACCTGAGTAGCGGAAGTCCTTAAAAAATATCAGAAAAAAGTAACAAACATGAAAAATGCATTTTCTGCACAAAGCTATTTGAAAATGACACTATACACGGTGCAGAACAGTATCGTCATTTTGGGTATTTTTACCATCTATTATAATGGAAATCTAGTTGGAGTTAATCAGTTCTGACTTTCGATGTATATATTTGGCACTATATCATATAGTTTTAAAATGATTTGTGATCGACCTCACTATGCTCTTAAATTAATGGTCGTACGCCCATGATATTACTTATCTGTAAAGGAAATAAATAGACCTTACTGTATGAAAGAGTAATCAATGGAACCAAGGTTATAGCGGTAATCAAAAGAATGTAATCCAGGGACAAAGACCCGACATAGAAAACAGACATACACAACAAAGAACATACAGTAACTAAAATCATACATACAAAGTAACAAAAGTAAATGAGCAACTCGGACTCCACTAAAAACTGGGAGCATGGACCAGGTGCACCGGTAGGGTAAGCGTCCCCTGTTTTTCTAGAAACATCCGCCGAGTTGCTCATAAAAAGTCAAGTCCTGGGTAGACAAACGAGGAAAGGAAAACTATGACCCGTTGAATGAAGTTTATCTAACGATATATTTGTTAAAGTTAAAAAAATATTGTCGTGATAATTTATACGAGAGATGCCAAATGAATATGAAGAATGGATATTTTAATTTTTTTTTATATGAAAAGGGTGGGATTTCAATTCTGTATAAATCATTGCCTATTATATATCCCCCGCTGGTCTTTTTCTCATATTTTAAATTTATTTATCAAGACGCGTAGTGGTATATGTTCTATAATCAAATAATGTTTACAGTACTCCAGCAATGCTAGAGGTTGTCTGGCAAGCTATTTTCTGACTTGATGCCATCCTAACCTCTAATATCTGACACGTTGAAAGCCACCGCAAATGTGAATTAGCTTAACATGTGTTTTAAAACATTCTAAATCTTTTATTTACATGAAAAAAAAGTTTAACCTACCGGAAATCGAGGGATAAAAATCCTAAATATTTGTTAAATACCTAGAAAACATTTGTAATGAAGACAGTTGTCAAAATGACCAACAATTTTGAATTAGGTCACTAATTTTACGGAATACAATATATTTTTGACAAAACGAACTTAAAGTTGGTGAAGGCAATTCGTTGGTTAATTTGATATGTTCGTTTCGCAAATTTTAAAATTCGTAATTTTATCAACCGGAATTACGCACTCAAAAAGCTAAAAACAAAATATGAAGTTCATTTTAACTGCAATTACAAAGGATTTCAAGGATTGTTTCATCAGGTCGGTCATTTGTTTTTCCTCAGTTTAGCCAACTTCTACCGTATTATGGTAAAGAAACAGTATAAAACGTTTTAAATGGTAAATAGTTTACTTTAATTATGCCGATTTCAAAGAACGGCGGAACGAGCGTTATGCAATATGGCGCTCAGAAGTAAGAGGTTGGGGTATGGAGGAACAGAATCCCAACCTCTTACGTTGTAGGAGTAATGTTTACAGGTACTGCCCTATTTTTTATGGAAGCTGCTCTTTGGGTTACATAACGCCTTTGACTACGGTGTACTATGGAACGCCTAAACTGTCTGATGAGATACACATTTGTTTACGCGTTGTCAATTTTATATTACTTGCTGTGGTTTTATAATTACATGTAGTCATTTTGTATTTACGTTATGTAGGAACATATTTACATTAGTTATGTAGGAACATATTTACAAATTAGTTTTGGTGGTTTATTATGATTTCACAGTGTCGGTATGCTGTGAATGAAAATTATGTTTGATACTGGGACCAGTTTTCTAGATGTAGGGGTAATATTTTTAACATTTTTTGAAAAGTCTTTCTTGAAAATTAGTTTTGGTGGTTTATTAATGTAGAAAATAAATTTAGTCACGCAATAACTTGTAGATTCGAATTTATGCAAATTTTCGCGGTAGTCGAAATTTCCATATTTTTGGAATTAAAAAAATATATACGGACTACGAACATCGCCACAAGTCATCAACAGAGTCCCAGGTGTATCAATTGTGATAATATTGAACGTAAATAACAAATAAGCTATTTTTACTATAGAATAAACACTCTAGGGTGACTGGATAGACTACCCAAGTGTATTTCGTTCAGCATTTTTCTAATCGGCGTTTTGACGTCTATTTTGCCTATTACGGACTGATTTGAAGTTTACACCGGATCGAAAAGTTCCGAGGTCACACGTCATCATGAAATTTTTGTACACATCACGTAAAGAAGAAACCACATCACGTAAAGAAGAAATCACTGCACGTAAAGAAAAGAAAATGCACATCAAGTATTTAGAGGTCGTCATAACGTAAAGATGAAACGACATCACGTTATAAGAAAACCATTGCACGTAAAGATAAATCCACATAACGTAAATATGTTGACATAACGTAATCATAAAACGACAGAACGTAAAGACAAAATTGCAGAACGTAAAGACGAAATGACAGAACGTAAAGACGAAATGGCAGAACGTAAAGACAAAACGACATAATGTAAAGATGTTCCTACATAACGTAAATACAAAATGACCACATGTAATTATAAAACCACAGCAAGTAATATAAAATTGACAACGCGTAAACAAATGTGTATCTCATCAGACAGTTTAGGCGTTCCATAGTGTACCATTAAAGACGACACAGGAACAAGTTCCATTTACACTCCTGTAGTTAGATGGATAGGGTTGGAAGCTGCTGTGACTGTTTGTCTCTTGATTTATGCATTTAGGTTGACATTGATTTGAAAACAAGCATCGATTTGGTTTTTATTATTGTTACATCATTTTGGTACGGTTGTTATTTTATTCCGTTGCTAACTGTCTTCAGTAACAAATGGTCGGCGACATTCCCGGTCGAATATGGAGATCCGTCCAGCACCTGTGAATAGACCGGGGCGGATTCATGCGGGGGCGTGATGGGCGCGCACCCCCTTAATATTTGCATAGTATGGATTGTCAGGGGTAGAGTTAGGCAGTTTTAGGTTGAAACTTTAATTCCTTGCTAGTTCTACCACTTTAATTTCTTGATAGTTTTACCACAAAAGATATCAACATTGCCGAAAAGATATCTACATTGCACCCACTCTAGAAGAATATTTCAAAAAATTAACTTCAAAAAATTTTTAGTGTGCCCCCCCCCCCCCAATCTAAAATCCTGGATCCGCCCCTGCATGGAGCCATTTAATCCTGCATGGACGGATGAATTGAGTGATAAAACGCGGAAATCTATAATTAGATGTTTAAAAATATAACGGATTTAAGTGGTTGATTAATTGGCTAAAAATAGAAATGATAGTCGTTTTCTCTTATAATTATATTGTTCATATGTTCAATATTTATGATTTATCCTGGTTTCGTAACTCATTCTGTTAAAATGGTAAGCGATTGAATTTTCTCATGTTTTTTTCTAACACTAAAACAATATCAAATGTCTTGTATAAACAAAAATGAGATTCACCATTTGTGTGTAATTTGTTATGTTAGCCATGTCTCATCAATAACAATTCTTATGAAGGAATTTTATGAAGGAATCAACACAATTCAAAGTTGCACCATATTAAACAGCCGTTTATTATTTTTCATATGTTGAACATGTTATTCCCAAGAGGGATTAATTACGAATATAAAGAGAATGTTATTGCTTTGTGTTAAGGCAGAGAGATATGGCAAGCCAAAGTGGACAAAAATGAGCATTTTCGAATATTAAAAAATAATTTGTTTAATATTACAAATTCATTTTCAAATATTACAAATTAGATTTCTTATATCACAAAACACTTTTTAATATTAAAAATTCAATTGAATTTCTAATATTAAAAAACTTTTTTGGAATATTAGAAATGGAATTTCTAATATTAGAAAATGGATTTATCGTATTGAGTGACGATTTTTTAATATTAGAAAATCATTCTGTAATATTAAAAAATGTGACTGATTTTCTAATATTACAAATTCATTTTCTAATATTACATAATGTGTGATATTTTATAATATTACTAAATCAGGAATTTGTAATATTAAAAAAAAAGATTTTTTAATATTACAAATTCATTTTCTAATATTACAAATTAGATTTCTTATATCACAAAACACTTTTTTAATATTAAAAATTCAATTGAATTTCTAATATTAAAAAACTATTTTTGAATATTAGAAATGGTTTTTCTAATATTAGAAAATGGATTTGTCGTATACAGTGACGATTTTTTAATATTATAAAATAATTCTGTAATTTTAAAAAATATGACTGATATTCTAATATTACAAATTCATTTTCTAATATTACATAATGTGTGATATTTTATAATATTACTAAATCAGGAATTTGTAATATTAGAAAATGAATTTTTAATATTACAAAATGAATTTCTAATATTAAAAAATCTTTTCTAATATTAAAAAAATGATTTTGTAATATAAAAAAATCATTTTCTAATATTACAAAATATTGATTTTTGTCCACTATGGCTTGCCATAGAGAGATATTGCACTGATCTTTCATATATAGAGTTACAAATAATACAAGAATACAGATGCCCTATAATGACCTAACATCCCTATCGTAATGTTTCTGAACAATTTGTTGTTTTGCATTGTTTAAGGGCCAGACATGCACCAATCTTTCTTTAAGAAGGCGAGGTTGTCGTTCAAAAAGACACTTAAAGTACAGAGGACCTAAAGGGGATGAGATTTGTATGATATGTTATACTGACCCTTTGTCGTCATCTTTGAGCTTAATAGTAAGTCATTTACCCTCTTAATCAGTGTTGTTAGCCTAAATAATGATATCAAATAATATGTTGATATATACATATATTCTTTTATACGTTTACTCTTCTGTGTTGTCACACACACACACACACACACACACACACACACACACACACACATTTGTTTGGCCTCCCCCTTATTTTTCATGAACGGCTAAAACAAAACTACTTTATATTTCTGGTAATGTTTAATGCATTGACAATTTTGTTTAACAAAGCTACACCAACATATCTTTTTTCATCTTTCTTTTTTTACAGTTAAATTGTGGACATGTTTATCACCATTCTTGCTTAATCAGTCTGATAGAAAATAAATGGGTAGGATCAAGAATAACATTTAGTTTCATGACCTGTCCCATCTGTAAGGTAAGTACGAAATAAAACGAATAAGTAGGATCAAGAATAACATTTAGTTTCATGACCTGTCCCATCTGTAAGGTAAGTACGAAATAAAACGAATAAGTAGGATCAAGAATAACATTTAGTTTCATGACCTGTCCCATCTGTAAGGTAAGTACGAAATAAAACGAATAAGTAGGATCAAGAATAACATTTAGTTTCATGACCTGTCCCATCTGTAAGGTAAGTACGAAATAAAACGAATAAGTAGGATCAAGAATAACATTTAGTTTCATGACCTGTCCCATCTGTAAGGTAAGTACGAAATAAAACGAATAAGTAGGATCAAGAATAACATTTAGTTTCATGACCTGTCCCATCTGTAAGGTAAGTACGAAATAAAACGAATAAGTAGGATCAAGAATAACATTTAGTTTCATGACCTGTCCCATCTGTAAGGTAAGTACGAAATAAAACGAATAAGAGCATTTGATTGCTAGTTTATGCACATTATGACTCAAATAGTAGAGAATTGATATTAATATTTCCCATTACAGCCGCCCAGCAATTATATCACTGAATCATTTGTAGCACAAATTGTTAATGAAAGAACAGTATAACCAAGCAGTATCATGCATGAAGATTTCGGCGGGGGGGGGATAAAAAAAACACTATACTGTACATCTTTATTGACCAAAGTCAATGTAACTGTAGGTTATACAAGTACAAAGAATGTTAATTCAATGCATCATGCAGACATACTAAATAATCAGTAAGCAGAAGGTTGAGCAAGTTATTACATGTCTGATCGTCATAGCTCGAAATATAAATTTACCCAAACTATGAAGTGATTCATTGAACATATTTAAACATGGATGGTTCCTTCCAGTAATAAGGTTTAATAAAATACGACCTAAAACACCGCATAGAGGACGTTTTAAACACAAAATGCATCTCATCCTCGGTCATCTTTACACAATAAACACATGTCTGACCCGTTTTAGCTTGTTTTACCATCTTTGTCAGATGTGCTGTATGTGACGTATAGTATAATGGTGATTAATGATTCTTATATGACGTGCTTCAAAGCGCTTTAGACCACAATTATGGTGAAAAGTGATAAACATACGACCAACATTTCCTACAAAACATAGGCTGCGTTTATTAAAAAAATATGAAGAAACTAGTCATATTAAAATCGAAATAAATCACGGAAACTCCATTTTATCATTGTTTTACTACGGGCTGGTCATTTATATCGTTACGTAACCCTTGCTGTCAGTTAGGGTAAAACAGTGGGACATAAAAGGCCAGCCCATAGTAAAACAATGATAAAATGGAGTTTTCTTGATTTATTTCTTCAGTATAAAAGCGTAAAGCTTTTTTTTTTATTTTAAGATTCATCATAACCGATTATTATCAAGGTATTTTATGTTCCCCATTTTATTAACATTGTGCCGCACAGATATTGTTTTAAGGTCTATATCAGGGTTCTAATATAAATGTATTTTCCAGGCAAAATTATGTCATCCTTATCTAGAAGGCATAATACGACCATATGAAACACTATATCGGGAGGTTTCAGACAAAGCCTTGGACAGACTAAAGTTTGAAAGACTAGACAACCATGCTAGCATAAAAAGTCTCGAAGGACCATTCTATAAGGACCCTCTAGGGTTTGCTTTGGACAGATATGCTTACTACCTCTGTTCATCGTGTGAGACGGTATGTTTTTCTGCGAAAAGAATCTTTCAAATAAAGATTGTATCACTATAGGAACGAGCGAATTTTTTCATAGTTAATAACAAACTCACTAGAATCATTCACTAATTCATGCGGCGATATTAAGGCATATTTCAAAATTTACAACAAACAAATTTAGATGGTTAAATACTAACGTTTATTTGTTTTGTACGACCTATGATTTAATACTTACCTGTAACAATTTGTCTTGACACAGAAGGCTTCGAGAGGATCTCGGCCACCCTTCAAAAGTCAAAGTATTGCTCCCTTATCACCATTGGATCAATGCCACTGCTAGTTGACCTTCGGTCCCCGAGGGTATTCATCGACCCAGTAGTGAAACCTGTCTGACTTCGAATTATAGCAGTTTTTGTTGAATTTAGCAAAATTTAAAATACTCAATGTATTTGGCTCCATTCCTAGCATTGCACATGGTAGAATATCCTGATGATAGATTTGGAAACTTTTTAAATTCAATAAATTTTTGAATTAGATGTTCCCTATATATTTGATTTCAATGTTGCTGATGAGAACTCCTTGAAACATATGTACAGCATATCGAAATTAGCAATGTATATGACTGGTATTTTTTGTATCCCTAACATTATACTTATATTTTCAAGGCTTACTTTGGAGGAGAAAGGAGATGTGAAAGTGACATAGACGAAGACTTTAGTCCAGAAGATTGTATCTGTGAGATGTGTAAAGAAACTCCGCAAGTTCGTGTATGTACTATCATGAAAAATGAAAAAAAGTATTTCAAAAGATTTTTAATCTTTTGTTTATTGCATCATTATTTTGTCGTTTTAGTTCCGAAACTTTTGTCGGAGAGAGCAGTAAGTTTACGAACTGTTTGTGCATTCACATGTCTGGAAACTTGCGTACGAACAATTGTACATATACATATGTACCAAAAACTGATGTTATTTTGCAACAAATTTTAAGATAATTTTCAAGGGATTGATTTGAAGTAATTTTCTCGTGATGAGTTTATTAGTGCTTGCAATATTTTTTCCTCTCACAAAACAACTCCATTCATAACTGAGTAAGAGTTACAACTCAACTATGTTATGATAAATGTCTACCTTAATTTTAATTTTTTTCTCGTTTACAGAAATGTAAATTACATGGAACAGATTACATAGAATACAAATGCCGGTACTGTTGTTCTATTGCTGTGCTTTACTGCTTTGGGAACACACATTTCTGTCATGACTGCCATGAATGTTACGAAAAAATGCGTGATATGGTAGAACTGCCAACTTGTCCTGCAGGTAATTTAAGTCCTGTGCTAGAACAGTCAACTGGTCCCAAACAAATACTTAAAAAATGTACTTACATTATTTCATGTTAAATGGCCTACCGGTCCTGAAAACACTTAACTTCATATATCAGTATGAATGAATATTCTTCTGCATAATTTAACCCTATTTCAGTACTAAAAACTATCAGTCGGATAGTTTTACTCAAATGTACCAGAATTGAAAGTTTGTCCTGTTGGCCCTCAACTTACGTAAGAAGTGAATATCGCATAACACTGAATTTATGTTTACATGTTTAGTTACATACATGAAAGTTATTTTTGTATTTAAAGGGCCAGTTGGAGAACAGTTGGACGGTTCGGATTGCCCTCTTGGAATTAAACATCCACCAACTGGAGAAGAGTTTGCAATAGGATGTGGGATGTGCCATGGTCTGTCGAATTAGCATCTACCCAACCATATGGTTTTATAGTTACTATGGAATCATGAAATTTTCATACACTGTGTATGGGATCTTGGCTTCAAGTATTCACGTTGAGCCAAACAAACACCCGAGGACGATGACTGGGTTGTGCAATGTTGAAACTGATTTAGCTTTGCTTCATCAATTCTTTTTGAGTGCAATTTGATTAAAGATACAACAAGCGACCATTTATCTTTTACTAGTGAGCTGTGATAACTTTTTTGTTTTAATAAAAATATTTTTCAGTAATTGTGGTTATATCTAAGTAGGTACAATGAATGTTAAAAATGTGAGTCCATACAAGGAGAAAAAATGTCTTTTACAATTATGGTCGATTCGAATTTAACATTAATTGTTAGTCGCATTTTGTAATTTACATTTCCTAATTGTCATTTACAAATTAAATAACAAATTATATCTCAATATACTTTCCACAAACAGATGTGAATCATCCTCTCTGTTTTGTCTTTCTGTCCGTCCATCTATCGGCATATCTTGTAAGATCAACTCCTTCTTAATCATTAAATGGATTTGTGGATAATTTTAGGTACATTTAGCATCATTTTTAGATGAAAAACTAATTACCAGGTCGCTGCAAATAAAATTGAGAAAGAAGAGTATTTTTTTTTTGTGAACCACATCATAATATTTCTAGTTTACAATTAAAATAAGTATAAAAACACTGACACGCCGGGCTGAAACTCGTATGATGCTACAAAGAAAGACTCAAGGTTGTGATACTTGATCATAATAAATTCTTAATTCTAAATAAAAAAAAATATAACAAGCATATCATTGCTTCATTTAAGTCTTTATTTTAGAAAAAAAAACCTGACTAATCAAGATTTGCCAAACAAAAAGTCTTAATCGAACCCCTACATGACTCAGGGATTTGTCCTATTTAGGTAAGTGTAAGGCTTGCACATTTTTCAATTGAGCAAGTTTTCGGTTCTTGTAGGGTTAAGTTAACCAAGAGTTAAGTACAAAGAAAGACAACTGAAATAGAAACACCACACAACTTTAAAGTAAATTAAATGATAGTTTCTCGCTGATTTGTCATGAGTACTGATACATTTTGCATTCTTTTATTTCAATATATGTTATTCACGTTGTAGAGGTTCGCTTTATTTTTATAACCACATTTGCAAAGTGGTAGGTATATAGTGTTAGGGGTGTTCGCCCTTCCGTCCATACTTAATTCCTTTCGTTACGCAGGCAAGGAGGGCATCTCTTATCAGTTGCTCCTTCTACACCACTGAATGAAATTTAATGAAACGTTCTCAGAATCTTTATAAACACAATTCCATTGTGCATCTCCTATTTTAAGTTTTGATCTAAATCAATTTTGGTGTATATGAATAAAGGGACATGGGGACCAATGTCTTATCCGTTACTCCTGCTACACCGCTGAATGGAATTCAATGAAATTTTTAAATTTTTATTACATATTTCCAGTGTACACCTTCTACTTAATATTTTGGTCCAAATTAATGTTAGGGTCAAAATGTGCATGTTATCGACTAAAGGATTGGGACCGGGTAATAATTAATGGCATTGGTCACCGTTTTTCTGTAGTATTTGGAGAAAAAATAATATAAAACATTGCCATGGCAGTATTAATTAACAATTTTCATACGTTGATTTGTTTTACAATTAGATTTTATATTTTTACGATCATTTGGCATACATGTGTATTTGTAACATAAGTTTGATAGTCTCTGCGGTATTAATTTTGAAAATAATTTGACCTTTTTTTAGATTTTAGTAATATTTTTCTTCAGCAAAGAAGAACAAACAATGATTGTGTACACAAAATAAAGTACCTTAAAAGGGCGCTGTACGTCATCTATGTTTTAGGTAAAAAAAAAAGAAACGGTATTGTTTAAAAAAGTGTAAAAATGTGTTAACATGTATATTCGGATATGGAGGAAGATAAATAAATAATGATAATTAAAAATGATATGGGCAGTTTAATAGACAAAATACTTGACAAAATTTTAACATAAATCATGCAGATAACTGTAATAATACATTCAATATTCTCCCAACCTTTATATTAAGATAAACAAATTCTTCGAACCTGTATCGAATCACTTTTCGTCACTATAATAACTAAATGTTGATAAAGCAGTACAAATTTGTCCATGTGTCCATTTTTTTTTTAAAAACTGCTTTCCGATATAGTTATTTTTACTTTCATATTCATTTTTTATGAAGTTGTGGGAATTTTTCGATCTAAAAATAGAACAGACGTAATGAGAATAATTCCTATAAATAAAGGTCCAGCC
The DNA here is from genome assembly GCA_037379345.1 of Perna viridis. Classification (NCBI taxonomy): domain Eukaryota; kingdom Metazoa; phylum Mollusca; class Bivalvia; order Mytilida; family Mytilidae; genus Perna; species Perna viridis. The sequence goes on from CM074520.1 coordinate 7,214,519, forward strand.
TTCAGATGCGCCATTTTTCACAACGACGAGTATGGTAAGCATAAATTTCCTAGCAGTACCTGAAGTTGTCGTAGAGATAATTTTTAATGCTTAATTCGTTTTTAATTCATACTCTGCTAAAGTGACCTATTTAAATTTCTTAACAAAAACTGAAATATACGAACTCGATCGGATCTAGGTCTTTAAAAAAAATAAGGTTTCATCACCCCAACATTAACATTAAACATTAACTAAGAGTACACTGGAAATTTATTCGAGAAACTTAGGTATATACTTTAACTAATATATCTTATTTTAGGAGTTTTGTACAAAAAGTTGTGTAGTAGGGCATCCATGCCGTGGTCTGAAGTTTGAAAATACTTGCCTTCCTTGCCTTTCCTGTTACCATATTAATCAAAAACACACAGTGAATGATATGTGTATGATTTGTTACACTGACCCACTACCATCTTTCCCGTGTATAGAGGTATGTATTCATCTCTCATTTACGTTTAACTAAATTTAAATGACCAAAAGAGCCATAAGACAAACGAAAATAATTTTTTAAATATTTTAAAATTGTCCAATTATCTGCTGCTCCCGTATGCTCCAAATCCCATTAGTTCTGGTGTATAAAGTTTCAAATCACAAATTGATAATTCTGAAGTTAAATATATGCTAAATTATTGAGAACTTTAGCATTATAATATTCTTTTCCCTAATTTTCGAGTGAATGAAATTATTTACAGTTGTTAATAACAATCTGATTCCTTTCTTACAAGAAGAGCGCCATGGATATATTGCTAAGAGTATATTCCATAACATTATCTCTCTTTTTTTGTTTCAGTGATTGATAAGTCCGTTTTGAAATAAAAAAATATAGTTATTCACAAATTTGTATTTGAAACAAATTTTAATTTGAAGTATGTACTTTTACAGCTGGAGTGTGGTCATATTTTTCATCATTTGTGTGTAAGCAGATTTCTTCAAAACAGATGGAGTGGACCAAGAATTACATTTGGTTTTATGCTTTGTCCTATTTGCAAGGTATATATTAAAGGCCTTTTGATTTTTTAAAGTAAACCGTACAAATTTATTCGTTAAGAATGATACGGCATTAATAAAGCACCAAAACAGTGTATAAACCATAGTGTTCCATGACAATTTATTTAGCCTTTTAATATTCGATTGTTGAATATGGTAGAAATTTGTAATTCCCAGTTTATTGGAGCCCGAGTTGCTCATTCCTTTTGTTACTTTGTATGTATGGGTTTAGTTACTTTATGTTCTTTGTTGTATATGTTTGTTCTCTTGTCTGGTATTTGTCCCTGGATTACATTCTTTTGATTACCGCTATAACCTTGGTTCCCTTGATTATTCTTTGAATTGTGCTCAACTTTCATTAATTGTCCTAGCCATAGCACACTCTTTTCTCAACATTGTACATTATATCTTCTTAGTCCTATTCTATATCCCTTTGTGAGGACACGGCAGATTTGCTTATATCTTATTTATTTACAGATACAAATTAACCATGTTTCATTACAACGTGAACTTCATCCAATTAAACAGTTGTATGAAGATGTTCGAACAAAAGCATTAACCAGATTACAGTTCGAAGGGTTGTTTAACAGCGATACTATCATTAAACCAGGTTCTCCATTTTACCAGGACCCTGCAGGCTTTGCAATGGACAGATATGCTTACTATGCCTGCTCAAGATGTGGAAAGGTTGGTTGAAACCACGATTTAATTTGCATATTATTTATCGCAAGTTACTGATGGTAGTTACAATGGCATCTTACTAAATGTGGTGCGTTTTATCAGGCATGGTAAGGAATAAATAGCAAAACATTACTTATATAACAAACCAATCTACCCAGTCTCTATAACATCGAAGATATTTGTATGAGTGAAAATAGTAATACATGCAGTAAAAGCGATCTTAGAAATGTCTTAAGCGAGAGTTATACAAAGTCATGTCGTATTTCAGGCTTATTACGGAGGTGAAGGTCGATGTGAGAATGACAATGGAGACGACTTTAATCCGAACGACTTAGTTTGTGGCGCATGCGTTGCTGCTTCAGAAACCCACGTGAGTACTTAATCTTCGAAAAATTAAACCTTTATCTAAACAGTTTAGTAAGGTCTATTTTTTACTGCCATAATCTTCTTTTTGTCATAGATTTATGTATGAAAATAAATTTTTCTTCCCTTTACACAGTAATGGTAATAACAAAAATATTAACATTAATCCGATCTTTAATCAAATCAAGTTCTAAACAAATCTGGCAAAATAGATACTACACCACCGGAGCAGCTGGTACCGCAATAGTCTTGGTACAGGCATTTCAAACGAAATGGTGGGTTAAATCTATGTTTTAAAGTGTGCTAAACCCTCTCTTTCATTGCAGTATGAATATACCGGTGGTGATTAAATAATCCTGCTTTATTCCTTTTATCATTTGTATTATTCCAGTTCGTACAAACTTATAATTTCTTTCCAGAATTGTCCAATGCATGGAACTGATTACATAGAATATAAATGTCGCTATTGTTGTTCAATAGCTGTGTTTTACTGTTTTGGGACCACACATTTCTGTAATAGCTGTCATAACAACCATACAACTGTCACTGGTATGGCCAAAGCCCAGCTTCCACAGTGTCCAGCAGGTTAGCTTATATTAATTTACTATACCACCACTGTAAATACGCGGATTATGAATAATGATAGGGGTGTCAGTCCTACCTTCCTTGTGTTCCATCTCTTATCCGTTACTTCTCCAACATGCTAAATGTAATTTAATGAAACTTTCACGGATTTTTTGTTTGTGGGTTTTACATAGCAAAACATGGTCAAATGGTGCTTAATATCAAGTGGGGGAGTGGGGAATCAATTTAATGAGCATTGCATAACAGAGCTACCAAAACCAATATTACTTCTTACACTGTCAACGTGTAATTTGAAAAAAAAATGTTTTAAAATTGAAATAGGAGCAGTTATGCGATGTAATCTAATACATAAAATTCAGAATTATATGCTGTAAAAACATGTTTCAGTGTCAACAAACTATTTCTTGTATTACTTATGCATTTATTACATTTTTTGTAGGACCTGTTGGAAAACAGCTGTCTGGCACTGGTTGTCCACTGGGAATCAAGCATCCACCAACGGGAGACGAGTTCTCCCTGGGATGTGGCATGTGCAGTAACCTCACTTGTTTCTAATTTATAAAAAAAGTGGATTGTTGTGAGAATGAAAATGAAAGATTATGTGATATGTTTATATGATTGTATTTGCCATGTTTACTGTTATGCCTTTAAAAGGTATTTTGTTATTTGTTTTTTAATGAACAAAAATTAAAAGTTTACAATAAGACGATGAGTTTGAGTTTTATTCAATTTTCTAAAAATGTTTTGACATTTATATCTCACGAAACTTTCTACCTATTAACCCTAAAACAACTTGTTTTGCTGATTCTAATATCGTTTTAAGCTTTGTTTACCAATTTGTACGCCCATAGATGATAACAAATTTAAGAAAAGAGAAGAGACAGGTCGATCTTTTTATGCCCCATATTAAATAAAAAGCGAATTTCCACCCTCTGAAATTTACTACTTAGTGTAACGAAAAACAAACGTTTGTGTAAAAGGGCTTTGAAAGTGTAGAACTGTTAAATATAAAAAAAACATGAGATGTGGTATGATTGCCATTGAAACAGTCATCCACCAAAAAGCCAAGCAACGTACAATTGAACATCTACATGTCTTTACATGGTCCTCAGTGATGGGCAAAACCCTACCATAAAGCAAAATGTAAAATGCCCAAAACTAAATGAAAGTGAGACGAAAATCGACCTAATCTATAGAAAAAAAAACAAATAGCAATGAACATAGAAAAAACAACAACAATCACTCGATTAAAGGTTCTTGGCTTGGGCTAGGCATATAAAGTATTTGGTGGGGTTTAACATGTTTGTGAGGGCTCAACCCGGCACAGTGGTACAACAATAGAACGAAGTATTGATCCGTTAAAATTGATACAGAATATAAACACATTAACAAATAGGACAAAAGACAACAAATTAAATTACGACAAGCTTTGAGATTAAAGATGTGTAAACATTTATATTATTACATAAATATTCTGAACTAATCGGAAAGGAAGTAAGATAAATAAATAATGATAATTAAAAAACCTGGGCATTCTAATGGATAAAGTTACCTGACAAAAATTTAACTTAATTCAGAGAAGATCTGTAATAATACATTCCATATTCTCCCTACCTTTATATTTAGTTTACAAATTCTTCCAACCTGTATCGAATCACTTTTTGTGGATGGAACAGTATAAATTTCACAATGGAAGTCCATTTTTTAAACTGCTTTCCCATTTAGTTATTTTTACTTCCATATTCAATTTTTATAAAGTTATAGGAATTTTTCGAACTGAGAATAGACCAAACGTAACGAGAATAATTCGTATACAAATAAAGGTTCAGCGTTCAGATGCCACATTTTTCATTAAAATTACAACATGTAAGCATTAAAGCATTCATTCAATTTCATTTCTAAGAGTATATTCCATAATAATGTCTCTTTTTGCTTCGATGATAAGTTGAAATAAAAATGTAGTTATTCGCAAATTTATATTTGAAACAACGTTTAATTTGAAGAATGTTCTGTTATACTCGGAGTGTGGTCATATTTTTCATCATTTGTGTGTAAGCAGATTTCTTCAAAACAGATGGAGTGGACCAAGAATTACATTTGGTTTTATGCTTTGTCCTATTTGCAAGGTATATATCAAAGGCCTTTAATTTTCTAAAAAAATATACCGTACAAATTTATTCGTTAAAAATGATACAGCATTAATTAAGCTTCGTCTAAACCATGATGTTCCATGAAACTTGACTTTCCTTTCAATATTTGATTGTTGAAAGAGTAATCAAGAGAACCAAGAAATCAAAAGAATGTATTCCAAAATAATAAGTACAAAGTAACAAAAGTAAATGAGCAACTCGGACTCCACAAATAACTGGGATCATGGACCATGTTCACCGGTAGGGTAAGCGTAGTTACAGCAAACTCTGGCATAAAGTATATATATATATCGTTTCGTTTGAATGTGGGGTATATATATATAGTTCTGTTAAGTTATAGTCATGCATGAGGAAAGGTTTGGCGGTATATGGGCGGGGTATTTGGTCTTTTAAATACTGGAATTTTGGTAATTTGGATATCGAACGTACTCAAAGTTACTTGCGACGTACGACTGTCAAATATATTATTTATTTATTTATTCATTATAATAAATAAATAAATAAATACTTTTATAATAATATTTTTATGTTTTTATGTTTTTATTTCTTTTTTATTATTTTTCAAATATATAATGTAATAAAAAGTTATATAATGTATATGATCTTATTGAATTTATTGCTGTTGGATATATTCAAAGAATAATGTGTTGTTTCGCAATACAAAAGTTACTGCGAGCAAGTAAATCTAATCATAGTGTTATACTTTATGCCCTTATGATATAGAAATGTTTTGAAGGTTAGAATATGGCTATGTTTGAAAGTTGGAAAATTGATGTGGTTGAATGTCACAAAATATATATGAATTTGGATATTGGAATACACAAAATGTAATAGAGATATGGATAGTTGTCATGCATATGAATTAAGAATGAAATACTTTAAATTCGAAAGAGCACAGCGATGGAGAATTTAAGAGTTGTGATATGAAAACTTCATACGCAGGTGCTGTAGGGATGCTGTCAAAGATAAAATGAAAGTTGACAATACGGAATGAAAAGTCATCGCGTTTTTCATATAGTTTGGTCAATAGTTTTCCTTTACCATTGATCTCAAAGTGTATGTCGAGATATGAGTCTGACTTCACGTGTCTGTAGTATCCTTTATTTCAAGTTCTTTGGGATATATGCGAAGTATAAAATCCTATCTGATTGTAATTCGCAACTTTGACTATTGTTATTTAACATTAATTGTTCTATTCCTAACACACTCTTTCCTCACCATTGTACATTATATTTTTTTAGTTCTATTCTATAGATTTCGTTCATTATTCCTTTTGTGAAGTCACGACAGATTCGCTTATACGATATTTATTTACAGATACAAATTAACCAATGTTTCATTAGAACGTGAACTTCATCTAATTGAACAGTTGTATGGAGATGTTTGAACAAAAGTATTTACCAGATTACAGTTGGAAGGGTTGTTTAAAAGCGGTGCTATAACAAAACCAGGTTATCTATTTTACCAGGACCCTGCAGGCTTTGCAATGGACATATATGCTTGCTATGACTGCTCAAGACGTGGAAGGGTTGGTTTAACACCACACTTTAATTTGCATTTTATTTAACTGATGGTATTTACAATGGCATCTTAATAAAAATGTGATATGTATTATTGGCATTGATAAGAAAAAGATAGCAAATCATACCTTATAACCACTCAATCAATCTACTGTGTATCTATAACATGGAAAATATTCTACATGAATTAATATAATAATACGATTAGTAAAAGCGATCAGGAAAATTTCTTAAGCGAGGGCTATGCAAAGTCATGTAGTCGTGTAACCCTTTTATTTCAGGCTTATTACGGAGGTAAAGGTAGATGTGAAGATGACAATGGAGACAACTTCAATCCGAACGACTTAGGTTTGTGGCGCATGCGTTACTGCTTTCGAAACCCACGTGAGTACCCTTTTACAACTAAAACCTTCGAAAGAGTAAACCGTGAAGTAAACAGTTTAGTGTGGTTTATTTATCTACTGCCATGACTGCTCTCTTTGTCTAAGATTATCAATGGAAATGACTTTTCTTCCCTTAAATATTAACACAATTTTAGTAAAAAAAAAACGGAGATGTAAGTTCGTCTGGACGTCCAGTTAAAATTTGTGGCCATTTCATATTGTAAGTTTACTTTATGTTTTTGTTGATTTGTTAATTCTTTATTAAATAAATAAATCTCTACTTTAACCAGTCTGTCATTTTTATTATTCCTGTCACAGGATGAGAAAAATTTGTGTAAACAAACAAAATATCAATAATTTATTGGCAATTAAGGACGCGAATGAGAATGCGTCTTTTTTGGAACCATCAGAATGCTGAGACATTTTGCTATATGAAGGAACTAGTACTTATATATTTTGTAAGCTTTTTCATTTGTGATATCATACCAGGATGACATATACTTTCGAATAACTGAGCGACAAAAACAAATTTCTTAGATATTGTACCTAGTAGGATCAATCATAGTCAAATGATACAAAAGAATCCGAGATCCAATTTTCTTTAGCGACGAATTAATTCATAAATGGAATGTATTTGGAAATTATTATGAAGTTGATGCATTCGCAGGTGCGCACGTTTGACCCTCCAGTCCCACGTTTTAATATTGCAAATCACTTGGTTATAAAAAAAAAACAAACGCCGTTGTTGTAGTCCGGTAATAAAAACTGCTGGTACTTAAACTCATTGTTAAGATACTATATTCAATTATCTCAATTTAGTTTGATTATAAGCTTTTGTTGAATATGTTTTGTAAAAAGTTACCCTTAAGAATACAGAAAACGCTATCGATTCAAGAGTTCACGACCTGCACATAATTTTTAACAACTTCCATTCCTATATCCAAATTTAAATTCTAGATTTCGATTACAGGTATTATTATATATCTTTTAGAAATATAGAGAAAAATACCTTTGTCATGCAAATAGTTCATGGGCCACATAGGAAAACACTGACCCCCTTGCGGAATTTATTGGACTATGATTTTAAGCTACTAAAATATGTCTACTTTTATAAGTTAGGTGTTCGCCATTTGGCAATTACTGCAAAGCATAACATTGTTAACGAAAAAGGGGTCAAGTGTTTCAATTTGACAGATTGTTAAAATTCGATCGGTTAGTAACACATGAAAACGAAAGATATCTTAATATGGTATGAATTATATTTATTGCTTAAATCACCTTTCTAATAACGATTACGTAATTTTAATTGTATAAAGTTTTTTTATTATTTTAAAAGAAAATTGCTACCCCTAAATCCTAATAAAAAATGAGCAAAGTTTTGAAAATTAACATTTTCAATTGCAACTGTAATCTTAATAGATGCTATCAAGAACCGACTATGATCTTTAGAAATGTAGAATCACTTACACTAAATATGAAATTGGACTTATGAAACATGATATAATCAGTTTAAAGACCAACAAAAGATAATCTATGGGTCAAAAAGGGGGGAGTACGATTCCTTCCTATAGAATGTATGGATTACTTATTTTGGCTTCTTGAAAAAACCTCTTCAAATTCTTTACAGGTCAAGTGTCAGTAAATATTAGCTGTATCTATATTGTGGCTTATTTGTTGATTAAATTTAGCTCCTAGTGTACTATGTATCACAAAACTATATTTTTTTTGTATTTAGATATTGCAAATTTCGGCATGTAGTACTCGAGTTTCAAAACGTCACATCTTGTCAGAGGCATTAGAACCACATACATGTACTATGAAAGTCTAGCAACTTGAAGGTAATCAAAAGTAACAAACTGACCCTCCTTAATGTAAGCCTACCAAATTGCACTGTTAATGTGCATTAATTCAATATTAAAATATCTTCTTGAAATTAAACAATATCCATGTTGCATTTATTTAATGAAATCAGTGAATAATAGATATTTGTAACTTGCATTTCAAATGTTCAGATGTACAAACTTGAGTGTGAAGACTTAGAAACAAACAAAATATGATATATAATTAAATAAAAGAAAATAGGAAGTTCTTCATCGAAAAAAATATAATATGCAAAAATAACTAACTTTCAAAAATATTGAAATAGGAATCAATAATCCAGCACCGATAAGGTCTATCATATGCAATATTGAGCCTTAATTTGAGGGGTAATATCACCCGGGTTTGCCTCTAATTAAATAGTGTAGTGTGAACAGGGTAAAAGTGTTTAATATAGAAGGTTTTAATTTGTAATGCAATGTACTATACATTTTTGAAAATTTAACTCAGGACAGATAATCATAAAATTCAGACAGTTGATACCCACAGGTACATTTGAAGCATCAGCTCAATGATATAAATGATTTGCAAATTGTCATAAGACATATCTGAAAAATTCTCAACGATGTTAGAGCTGTAAAACTGAAACTCGTACCTCTGTGACATCTGTAGCAGCAACCCCTGCGATAAGTCCAGCGCCCTATACCACTCGGCCAGATAGGCTTTATAAAAATATAACTTTCGCTGGCCGGGTCATTCTCTTCGTAAATAAAATATAGGGTTGTAACTTAGTAAATGATGTATGGTAGTACAGGACAGCTCATCTAGGTGTTGTTATGTAGGATAATGGATCAAATTAACGATACATGTCACAACATATCAATATCATACATACACATGTAGATTTGAACCTTTAAAATTTCATTACCAAGCTTTTTGTGTTGATAGTACAATGTATATGTATTGGCGTATGAACTTGTGGTTTTGTGTACATTACCGACATAATTGAGATCATTTTTTTACTTTTTTACTTTTTTATGTTCTTTGTTGTGTTTGTCTTTTTTTCCATGTCCGGTCTTTGTACCTGGATTTTGATTTCCGCTAGAGTCTTGGTTCCCTTGATTACTCTTTGACACTGTCATGTGCGGAGGTTAAATAAAGTTAAAGCAAGCAATTGATTTTAAATTTAATACATATTGAGTACTGGTTCATTTGAAACTTAATCCCAAACAAATATGAAAGTAGAATTATTCAACAAATCTCTCATTTTAGGTTATATACACTTATGTATAATTTGTTACTGGAAAATGCAATTTTCTTATATTTAGCGTAGGAAGATAAAAGATAGGATTCATTTTCGTAAAAATGTAAAAAAAAAACATCGATTTAAAACATTGATTTGCAGTTTAATGGCAAAAATCAGGAATGGGCGAATTACTAAGATCTGAAATTTGCCAAATTTTCTAGATTTTGCTTTCACTTGATATTTTTATAAGTAAAACTATATACAATATTTCAAACTTATGTTTTTAACCGAATTCCGTCTACTTTTCATTTAATTTATTCAATCTATAGGTACAATTTCAATTTTCTAAATAAAATCACTGTGTTGTTTTGGGGTAGGGTTTTATTTTAACCGCAATAAGACATAAATAAGTATTGTAATGCTAGGAGTCAACATAAAGCAGTAATACTGGAGGATAATTTAGTATAAAAAAACAGTTATTTTGATATTTGTAAGTTCAGTAATGATAATAAGAGATGAAAATTCTGAAAAAAATAAAAAATCACGGCTTTGTATACTTTGAATTGAAAATGTTTGTACTTTGCAGTAATTGCAAGATGGCAAACAAATTATTTCTTGTTCTATAGGTTATAAAAAAGTGAACAAATGTGGTAGGGTGTGTGTGTTGCCCATGGATTTATAGCTGAGAAATTTGTAATTGTAATCCTTAATCCGCTGTGTCCGATAACATTCTCAAGTAAACGTTGTTATCATTGTTTAAACCTAGATCTCGTAACATACAGTCTAATTCATTCAATCACTTTTCAAAATACCTTGTAATTGTAATTGTAACTGTAATTATTTTTTCATTACAGTCTGATTACAACAATAAAAATAAAACTCCCTTTGAACAAAAATATCCAAAACGGGTTATTTTAGTATTTAATCTAACACGTATGCTTCTTTACATAAGAAAAATGCAACGTATTTTTTTCATATGTTTTTCATGTGCTTTTGATTTGCTCAGGACTACCATGAAAAACATGTGTTTTCGATTAAAACGTATTTAAATGATACACTCTCACTAAAATATAAATAGGTAAACAAATGTTGTAGTGAACATGATTTAGTTTCGAACTTTACTTGTTTGGTACATGTTTTTGTGTTTTAAACTTCGTATATTGTTTGCATTTAATATAATTTTGAAATTGAATATAAATTAAACTCTATCTGTTTTCTTTTTCGGATGGTAAGGTTACTGTCTCACTGACGGCTCTTCAGCTTCCGATTTCTTTTCTATATTTGAAAATACACAGAATTGTCAATTTTTGACTTTGATTATTGTTTTGAAATAATTTTAGTATTAATTTGACACAGGCCTTCAGCACCTGCGTATGGAGTTTTCATATAACAACTCATAAGTTATACCAGAGCTTGCCGTAAATACACAAACCTTTTGTACCGCGCTTGACTTCGTACAATTATGCTTCTGCAACAGGGTTATGTTTCTCCAAGATTGAAGTCATCACTACAGACGTTTCATGGTCGCCATCATGATCTCGTAGATCGTGACTGGGTATCCATCTGCACCATGATAACTGATATGTTCAACGTGTCATAGTTTTCCTTCCCTCTTTCGTCTACAACATCTACAAGACTTTTTATGACCAAATCGGTGGGGGTTTCTAGAAAAGCAGAGGACACTTTCCCTACCGGTGCATCGGGTCCATGCTCCCATGAGTCCGAGTTTATTTACTCATTTACTTTTTTTTATTTGTACGTGTTATTTAGGTTATTTGATGCTCATCTTTGTGTGTCGTCTTCGGTATATTTGGAAGATGATTTCGAATCGTATTTGCACAAAGTATAAGGAATTTCTACCAAGTGCTACGTATATCTACCGTCTTTTCTAGAGCAGCAATTATGTATAATAGTTTTGACTCGTAATTTAAACTAAACATTGGGAGTAGAAGTATAAAGAGTTGAAAATCATAGGTCTTGATGATATTGTTTCCTGATAATTATCTTGAATTGGGATAGGTGAGGAGATCTCCGAATTTTTCAGGATCCACATCAAAGTAATACCACTACGGGGTAACAACTGTCGTAGTAAGACTACAGATGTTGCGCTAAATTTATATGATAGTCATATATTGCCTTTCGTGCGGTTCTCATGTGTGGCACATTTGGCTGCGTAGTGTTTATGTTAATGCTTTAAATCGTATACGGGGTCACCTGGCAGATCCGACTTCTTCACATTTCATTTTGGTTTATTGATAAAGAAGAAAAGCTTGCTACAGGTTTATTAAAAACCAATTTAATGCATTCAAAAATACATTGTTTTAGGCTCTTTAACCATTTTCACAAATCTTTTAACAAACTGTGATTATAATTTACATTAAACTCGATTTCAATCACCAAAACCTTTATCCCGCTTTCAATGCTTCTTAAAATAGTTATAATACAAATTAAGCAAACACCATAGTTCTTACAAAATACAAAACAAGAACTCAACCCCAAGCCCGATCAAATATGTCCTTTAAAACGTCCGTAGTGTCGCTTGTTTAATTAGAATATAATTTGAACATATATCTCTTTGTTCTAGTGTGTGAGTTACCAAAATCGTCTCCCGAGTGATTAAATATGTGCAGTGAATCGTAGGAGTACAATGTAATTAACTTCCTTGATAAAATTGGACTGTGTAGTGTGTTCCACTTACCAACTTGTGTAAGTTCCCTTTTTTTTAAACTGTGAGTTCTATAATTTTACCAATATAACTGCTTGTACAAATAAACAACTCTGCTTTCTATGCGATAATTGGTAAAATGAATGTAAAAGAAGTAATATATATATAAGTTTTGTGTGATGAAAAATATGGATTTTATATTTGACAATGGTGGTATTTTTGTATCCCCTCCTCTATAACTTTTCTAATTATATTGACAATTTAAAACCGCAGCTATGTAGCACTGCCAAATCACATTTACTGATTGCATTTGAGCTTGACTTTTCTATTTACTATTGAATCAAGTCGTATTCACTTTGTACTCGTACGGTTTGGACAATGTCTACCACACTTTTAGATATTTCAATCGTAACAATTCCTTATTCATATACCATCATGATTTTTATACGAAATGCTTTGGGATTTTCGATTTTTTTACATTTTATTTTACCAATAATCGCATAGAAAGCAGAGATAACTATTTGTGCAAGCAGTTATATTATTTAAGTTGTTTTTAGCTAACACTGTAGTAAAATTATAGACCTTATAGTATATATTACATTGTTACATAGTTTTACATAATCCTAATTTCGGGGATTTGATACATCGCATCTACCCAAAAGAACGCCGATAAAATCCTTTCTATCATAAAGGTGTCATATTAAGATTTCACTGTCTGAATAGTTGGTCAAATATGACAGCGGTAATTAAACTTTAGAACTAAATACATATTGTGGCCTCGGTATTTTAGGTATTACGACATTTGTAATACTGCAAGTTAAACCAACTTATCAAGAATCCCGAACTTTACTCGATTAATATCTTCTGATCAACATAATCCTGTTCCACCTTTGACAAACATTAACTCAATCAAAAAAGGATTGCTCCCTGGTTACTTCAACTACTTGCTTGATACATTTTAAAACTAAAACAACCAATAACGATCATTACTCAACCAAATTCAATTCAATCGACTTTCACTCGACGTTACACCTGAAATATAAAAGGTTCCAGAAAAGAATGTGATAATCTGATTTATATTCATATCTTGCTGATAGCACAAAAGTACTACAAAGATCAGTTTTTTACCTCTGATTATATAATTTCCAAAATCAATGTTTCCATGGACAAAAAGCACAAAATTGTTTATTCATAGGCACACAGGATTGCGCAGTACTTGATTGCCAGAAGACCAGCAATAAATGAAACTACTCGTGAAACTTGTCACAAAGTTTGCCTTGGACATTTGATGACCTATTATTCAATAAAAATAATAAAATAAAAAAATAATGTCTTACTTCTTACATGTGTTTTATTTGGTACAATATTTTGGAATGACAAAAGAAAAAAAAACTTTCCCAACATCATGAGGAAATGCCTACATACTTAATAACATTCCTAATTCAAAAGCTTATGTATCACTTGGCTGTGTTGAAATATATCGGAAATAGTGAAACCTGATGGAAGCGCTATAAAACCTTGTTTAACCAACCATTCCTATCGGAAACGTCGGTACATAGTCAGATTTATATTTGGCAACTCCATGGATATTCTACAATAGCAGAGGACCCTTCCCTTCCGATGCACTTGCCATGCTCCCAGTGTTTTTAGTGGAGTCCGAGTTGTTCATTTACTTTTGTTACTTTGTATGTATTATTTTGGCTATTTCATGTTCTTTGTTGTGTGTGTCTAATTTCCAAGTCTTTCTGGTTTTTGGTACCTGGATTACATTCTTTTGATTTCCACTATAATCTTAGAATCAGTTTGGTAATGTTGTTATATCCCTTCAGCTACCTTATTAGCTCTGTTATTAGTTTAGTGTAGTTGATGAAGAGCGCATAGTTTGTAAAGGCTTTGAATCATCGAACATACCATATCGAAGTAAAATGTGGAATATGACGTAAACCAAGTTATGCATGAAGGTTTACAACTAGTGAATCGATATGAACTTTAAAATGTTAATTAAGCTATTCGCCTATTTCTGTGATATCTGTCTTTGGGGTCTTGGCAACATTTCTCATCATGTCAACCACAAAACAGTAGTCGCCTATCAACCATTGCATAACCAAAGTATTTCTGTTTTATTTAATGAATTTAATTTCTTTTTACTAACGTATTCACTATTGGAAAGATCTTGTCGGGTCAAGGATCGAACATAATTTGGTCTAGCATGTCGACGTAATAACAGGTAAAGGTCGATCATTGGCCGGATGATAAATTTGATCTGATCGTGATCGGCAGTATGTCAATGTTAACTTAGCTTGCGCTTTACTCATTGTATAAATTAGTGCATTCTCTGTACAATCATTTGATAATCTCCCCTTTCATGAGTGCGAAGTCTTCAATATTAGTTCAAAGTAGTGGTTGCCGCACAAGTCGTCACAATAAAGCATTTTTTTTCAGATAAAATAGCGACCTATTGCAATTATGAAAATGATCCAGGTTGTGCACAGGTCAGGTGAGTCGGTTTTTTATTATTCATACAAAAAAAAAAAAAAAAAAAAGAAAAAGAACGATAAGAATTTAATTCAATAAAAATAAAAAATCCCTGATACTTATAATTAGTTTTCTTTAATTATATTCACTTTTTGATTTACCCATTACTGTAAAAATATCAAATCTTTTTTAATATGACATATCGAATTTCAAAGATCATAAGCAACCGCATTGATGGCCTCGTCGCAGCGTGATCGCTTCGAGTGCGAAAGGTCGAGGAGGGGTTTGATCCCTGATCCAGTCCTACCAAAGACGTTTCAATTAGAAGTGGCTGGTTCTCCGCAGTGTAAGCAGCATATTTGAGATATAGTGACGACTGATTATCTTGGATTCAGAACAATGTGTCCAGTAAAGGTAACATATCAACCTGAAGGCTGTTGCTTCTGTGAGCAAGACAAAACAATCATGCTCAGCGAGTAAAGCTAGCTCATTCTGGAATGCATGAAATGTCATAGGACGTACAAAATCAATAAATCAAAGAATTAACCATAAACCGAGACTTCATCGTACCTCAGGACAAAACATTCCCCAGGCTGACGCTTCAGTGAAATAGTTGGTTCCTAAAACACAATGAACTTACTTTTTTCCCATATCAGTCACTCCGTATTCATTTCAATGAAAGTCTTAACAATGTATTTCTAATACATTGATATTTTGCTTCCATCCTTGTATTGGTCGATTTAACAAGTAAAATGTTTTTAAACGTTTAAAAAAATTTTCTAATATTGTTTCAGAATTGTTCAAAGAAGTAAAAGTAATTCAAAAATTATCATCCAACTAGATAAAGTAGAAAAATCTCTTCGCAAATGGCTTAAAGAGTCTGACGAAACTATAAAACATCTGATGGAGAAGGCCGACAAACTACTAAATTGCAACTATATTTATGAATGTGTCCGGGAACACCGACTTCCAGTTTTGATGTGGTTTCTCGTTATCCTTCTTATTTGTCCATTCTTAGAATTTATTCTATTAACAGGTAAAAACAAACAAACAAAACAAAACAAAAAAACAAAAAACAAAAACAAAAAACAAAAAAACAAAAAAAAAAAAAAACAAAAAACAAAAAAAAAAACAAACTACAGGACCGTTTATCAATTCCGACTTTCCTCCGAAGATCGGGTACAAATTATGATGTTTCCCCAATAAGCCGATACCAAAATCCGAAACTGAAGAATGGGACGCAGATATTGATTTGAAGAGATAATCACATAAATGAGAAATTACTTATTTGGTTTGAAGTATGTATTGCAATAACGGCATTTTTAAACCCATTTTATCGGAATTAAAGAGAAATTAATTTGCCCTTTGTGGCTGATTTATTGGACTATATATACATAGTAATTATTGCCAATTTCTTTCTCTTTTATCTCTTTTCTTGTTTTTTGTCACTTCATAATGTATTTAGTACGAAATTTTATGTACATCAAGTGAGTTGCTCTTTAACTTCATCTAACCAGTATAAAACTTAACCTTAATTCTTTAACTATAGCCATTTTCATTTTTTATAAGACATACATATACTCCTTCTTCACGAAGCATGATATGCCTGTAAATATTTTGGCTGTATTCTTCATTTCTTACCGAACAATTTTACTCTCGGATTTTTCAGCACGAAATGTTTGATTTTGACCCCCAAGTGTGTTGTTTTGTGTTACCTGTAAAGCATCTCATTTTCTAAACAAATTTCTTAAAAACAAAATATGCTTGTGTTATGTATGACTTTTTACATTTAATTGAAATTGATTTATTTGAAAGAGAAAAGAAATTGTTTATATTAATATAATTCAATATGCCCATGGTGTCATATATATTTTATAGAAAAAAAAACAACAAGTTATGCATGTACAAATTATATTTCACTTACTAATTTTAGTTACTTCATGTTCTTTGTTGTGTATGTCTGCTTTCCATCTCTGATCTTTGTCCCTGGATTACATTCTTCTGATTACCGCTATAACCTTGGTTCCCTTGAATACTCTTAAATATTCATCTTGTTTCGGTTTTGGTCTCGGCATATGGTGAAAATTTTTATTACTGCGAATCTCAGTTAGGAAAATATATATATATCAGCATTCAACAAAACAGACAATACAGCGCACAAAAAGTATTAATAAACGACTTGGTACGAAAATAATGATGTGATATTTAATTGTGACATTTTTTTTTAATCGAGATTAAAAATAACGATTTATCAACGTATTTAATTTTGTTCGTTATTAATTACAATGTGATATCATTTGTGTCATTTTAGTTGGAGCCACAATGGTAGTCGTCTTGCTAGAACAACTTCGAGTGGTCAGCAATATATATATGCAGAGTACTTATGATGAGTGCTCAAAACTTATTGAAAATCACAAAACCTTCGAGACAGGACTTATTCAGGAGGGCATATCTGTAGGAAATCTACTAAATGGGTTTTGGGAAATTGAGTATTCTTTCCCAGACTGGGTAAACTTTTGGAAAAAATTGTTTATAGAGATGTCGAGAATGGGTCTGAAAAGTGGGAATCAATGGTGAATCAATCATATTGTTTATAGATAATATGAAAAGTTTTAGCCTAAAATTGAAAGTTAGAAAAAGATTTTAAATTTATATTTTATAATTGTAATAAAATGATAGCCTCTAAAGGCTGGTTGATAAAAAAACATAAAAATTTTGTATAATAACTGTGTATGAATGTGATATGTTTATATATGCCAAGCTGCACCAAAAAAAATAAAATAAAATATCTATCTATCTATATGTACATATATTATGGATTTTAAAATATTAGCTGAAAATGGGGAAAAAATCGTCTTTTTTTTGCCTTACACATGAAACAACTCTAATTAGACTTCAACCGAACAGAACTGTAGCAGGCTTTGTCAGTAAGATAACTTCTTCAATTAGAAGTTACATTTTCATTTTTTAATATATATATTTTTTAAAAATGGGAAAGACATGCAGTTTTCATAATTTTATTTAACTTGACGTTTCTTGCTAGCAATTCTAGTTTTCAAGAAATTAGCTTAATATCCACACGCCTTCCAAGAGCAGTTACTCTCATCAGGACTTTTCTAAGAACTTGAACCATAAAGAAACTTTCAAAGGCTTCATCATAAGGATAAAGTTGTTTGTTTTCATGTTTTCAAGATAACTATAAATATAAAAAACATTTTGATGTTTTTTCGGTTGTTAAACTATAATAAAGAGTAAATGTAAATATAACTCACTGGAAACTTTTGTAAAGCTTTCCTTTTGAGCTTCAGGCCACATTTTTTTCCATATTACTTAAGTTTTTGAATTATATATGTAGAAAAGGGCAACTTGGCAACTGTATCTAAGTTGTACACTCACAAAAGCATGGATTTCTTTTTCAACAAACACGATGACTTTTCATTCCGTATTGTGAACTTTCCTTTCATCTGTGGCAATATACCTTCACCACCTGCGTACGGAGTTTTCATATTACAACTCAAACATTATACAAGAGTAATCAAGGGAACCAAGGTTATAGCGGTAATCAATCCAAGAATGTAATCCAGGGACAAAGATCTAGACCAGACATGGAAAACAGACATACACAACAAAAAACATAATGTAATTAAAATCATAAAAAAAGCAAATGAGCAACTCGGATTCCACTAAAAACTGGGAGCATGGACCAGGTACACCGGTAGGGTAAGCGTCCTCTGCTTTTCTAGAAACACCCACCGAGTTGCTCATAAAAAGTAAAGTCCTGGGTAGACGAAAGAGGAAAGGAAAACTGACACGTTGAACAAATCAGTTTTCATGTCGCAGATGGATACACCGTAACGATCCACGAGTTCATGATGACGACCATAAAACTTGAACATAATCCTGCTCCAGAAGCATATTTGTTAGAATTCTAGCGCGATACAAAGTCTGCGTAGTTTCGGCAAGCTCTGGCAAAACGTACGAGTTGTGATATGAACACTCCATACGCAGGTGCTGAAGGGATGTTGCCACAGATGAAACAAAAGTTGACAATTTTGAATGAAAAAGTCATCACGTTAGTCGTAAAGTTTGGTCAATAGTTTTCCTTTACCATAGGTTTCTAAGTGTAGGTCAAGATATGAGGCTGACTTCACAGTGTCTGTAATATCCTTTTTCTCAAGTTCTTTGGGATAGATGCAATGTATCAAATCCCCAAAATTAAGATTGTTTAAAGATAATACTCATCTATATAGCAGAAACCGAGATTAAAGGATCTAGCTAAACGATATTCTTTCTTTTGGATCAGATTAGCTATAAAGTCAGCCTCATAAAAGTGAAGGAATAGGTCAGCAAGTAGAGAAGCACAATATGTTCGCACTGGAACGCCGACCGTTTGTTGAAGAGCTTGCCTAACTGCACAGACTTTTTTGAATTGCGCTAGACTTCTTACAATTAAGCTTCTGAAACAGAGTTATGTTGCTACAAGATTAAGCCATCACTACAGAAGTTTTATGATCATGAACTCGTGGATCGTTAAGGTGTATCTATCTGCACCATGACAACTGATTTGCTCACCGTGCCATAGTTTTCCCTTCCACTTTCGTCTACCATTGGTTCCCTTGATTACTCTTTTAATTACATATTCAGATTTGTTTGATTTCTGTAATCGAATAACATCGAAAATAGCATGACCAAAATTGGTAAACATTTCCATGAAAGCAGGGATGTTTATCATATTGATGCATCTGCTACATGTACATGTTCTGGGTTTTAATACTATACAGATATTTGAAAAAAATCAACATTGTTTCTTTATAACCCTTAACTATTGTTACTCATGAAGATGATTTATTTTAACAAGTCAACTCAAGAAAACTTATTGAAAAATGTTTTACTAAAAATCTTGATGACAGGGAATACCTTAATCTTCCTTATGAAGAAAGATACTCTACTGTGGAAGAATAATTTTACAAAGACTTTGACCTTAATTTTGTTAAAAGATGTTACTTCTTCCGGTAATGGATTTAATTTGAAAAAGTTAAGTATTTTTTTAGGAAAAAAAACAAAAACAAACAAACAAACAAATGCGGAAAGTTTGTAAAAATAACAAATATAATACTTGAAATACTTAACCCTGGTAAAATGCAGAACTTTGCAGGGTTTAAAAATCGAGCATTAAAACAAACCAAAATGATGAAAATGGCCATTTTGGTCAACACATCTCATTAAACAGCTGGGGCTACAATTTATAGCAACCTTGTTCTATGATATGCAAATTTGTATTAAAAGTTTATACATATTCATTCCCTATTACTCAAGATAATATAATAAAACAGGGAATGTCACTGACAACAAAGATGACAAAAACAAAAGAGGAAGACAGCATTGACACATCATACAGCATTAGCCATCTAAATCGCAATATCAATATTTTATGATTTTATTATCTCAAAATGCTTATTCTTGTACAGATATAAAAGCTTAATTCTTACAATATGCTGAAGACATAATACCATGTAATTAAAAATATGTTTATTTTTATAGAAGGAATTCTCAGCATATCTTTCTGGTGTTTAGTTTCCTTTTAATGTTAAAGACAACAAATGATTTCTTCAAGTGTGTGAATCTTGAGTGGAACTGTGGTAAATTATTCTTTAAATGATGCAGATTGATTTGTTAATGCAAGACATTTGTTATACATTGTGTATGTTACAGTAAGTAAGTGTAATTAGGACTAAAACTGAGTTATGACGAGTAATTCCTAAGTGGTTTGGTAAATACACGTATTTCCTGGTTTTGTTTAATTATAAGGGATAATTACAAAAAAATATTTCATATTTTTAAGCTTATTTACAAAGCATAAATAAAATTTTGATATCGTTAAAAATTGAATATTGAAGTCTTCTAAGCAGTTTAACTGAAGAGTTGTTTTCAAATTTAAAGTAAATACATGTAGATCACATGTACAAATAAATAATCCTTGTCATTCACGATTTTAAACATTTTAGCTGATGAGTTGCTTTGATAACTCCTATTTCAAATGAAATTCAGAATCTGCAGATTTGCATAACAAGCAAGATTTGCAGCCCACTTAAACAAAGAACGAAAAAAAAAATCCTGATTTAACACCTAAGGAGGTCGATGCTATTCCAAAACCAATGGAAGCGATGGATTACAACATGAGTGTACTGCTTGTCATGCAGCGTTTCAGGCAACTGAACCAGACGAAAACACATCCGAACCCTGTAAACGCAATGACCTAGTTGTATAAAAAAACCAAGTTTTTATAGTTCATCAACGAAAGCAGTCAACAATTGGTTGCAAAAAGCAACCAAATTTTGCAACCCATCGATAGCGACAATGTTACAATTTCCATTCCGAGCATATATGTACACTGTGGTTAAGCGCTTATGTCCATAACATGAGAAACAAAAATATTTCGTCTTTACCATAATGATGAGCTTTGAAATGCAAAGGATTTCACTGAATAATGTTAAAATTGATAAACTTAATAAATTCTGAAAAATGACACCTTATATATTAGGCACGTTGAATTAATGGATTCGGTGATCCATCTTTGAAGACCTCTTTTATATTTCCCTGGACCAAAAATTCTAAATGTAACAGCCGAACACCGAAATACCTCTGTGTTAAGTAATGCAGAAACATCGTGATAATGTACATGCTTGGCTGCCACATGTGGTAGGTAATATTGTTGACTTGCATATGACAAGGAGTGTATGTGTGCCATACAATTTCTGATTTCATAATATAATTTTACTTGAGATCTGAACTGTTATGAATATGATCATTTAAGAGAAATGAAAAACAATTATGATAAGAAAATAGGCACAAATGATGAGAATATGAAGTGGTAGATGTTTTTTTTTTGTGATTCAACAGACTCATGTGGTAAATTTACTTGCCACAAATATATTGGTTCATACTATGTTATAGTTTCAGAATGAATGTTACAAAATATACTAAAAGATTTGAAATTACTGACTTACATTATATATTGAAAACTTTCATTTACTTTAATGGCATCTTATGTCCAGCCAAAAAAGATATGTCTGTTAAAGGTTACATTACCGACCCTATTTTTTTTTATCTATCCTAGCACATCTATTATGGTATTTTTCATAAAATGCCACTAAACTACATTTGTATTATTTCTTACAGTTAAACACTATTAAAGTAAAAAAATGCTTTCCCATAAGTGTCAATATAAACTTTATAATGAGAGAAAAAGGCTATTGGCTGCTTTACACCTGTCCAGGTAAATTTTCACAAGTTAATGGCTACCTATTCATCAACTCTTACAATAGCAACTGGTCATTTTAAATGTCCCAATAGCTGTGTCAATCCCTTGTATTGTTCAGCAGATTGGTAATGAAAGAGTTTCATAGTTGTAAAAAAATCACCAAAAAACCTTAACAAAAGTAAAATAATGTGTGGTGCAAGAACAAAACTTTTCAATAATATGGAATGAAATGTCTTGTTGAAGATGATTTCCATCCACATTTCTTACTTTTACAAAAAAAAACAAGGTAAATATACTTTTTATTATTAAATAAACATTCCAGTTTCACCGCCTTGCTTTCTGTCTCTTAAGCAAAGAGTTCCTTAATGCAATCTAAAATAGAAATAAAAATTGTCAAAACAATATTGAAATTTATAGTTCATTTTTGATTTTACATCAAAGGATAATGGTTTAGATCTAGTTTAACCCCACCACAAATTTCATGCAGTTGGGTTATTCAGGAGATTGTCATAATGTTCAAGTATTACTTTTAAGTTTGATTATGAGGAACTGTCTTAGTTCTGTTACCATTAATAATTTACTATTAATGTCAGTGCCTTGCAGAGCTTGCTTTAAGGTGTGTTTACACCATAAAATGACATCTGAAGGCACCAATTGTTTTAAGATTGCAACAATATTCATAACTTAAGTGTTTTTTTTTTTTTTTTATCATATTGAAACATATAATGTAAAAACAAACAAATGTACAATAAATGAAAACTATACATCCATATCCTATTCAGAAGAGCATTACTTGTACATATTCACATCATCACATTGCACGGAAACACAATAAGTGCATTTTTACAGTCAAAAAATTTTACTATCATAAAAATGGCACATAAAAAGGGTTGCTGAATTTTATAGTTCATAATTAAGATATAATATGGTTACAAGATATTAGTTAATAGAAAGAAAAATTGTGAGCAAAATTCACTTGGTGATACCCCCTCCCCTATCAGAAATCAGATGGAAGGTCAAAGTAGGAGGTGCACATTAGAACCATGTGAAAAGACGTGTAAAATATGAAATACAAAGTCCATGTTTTGCATCAGATACCCCTAAGAAGCCATTAAGATGGAAAAACAAAATATAATGTAGAAAGTGCACAATGGCATCTTGTGATAAAGAATTAGTGAAAGTTTCGTCTAATTTCATTCAGTAGTTGACCTATGCCAAATTACAAATCACTATGTACCACACAAACCTGTTTATCTTTAAATGATCTTTTATCTTTTCTTCTCTGTACCTTGTGTTTTACCATCATAAAGGCCTTGTTTTTCTTCTTCTGTTTATTAGACGTGCTGGCATTTGGATTCATTTTCTGAGGACCACCAGTAAACTTTCCTCTATCTTTACGTCCTTCCTAAAATGATAGCACAAATATTCAAATCATATAAAAAATTCAAGTGATTGTCTTAGAAGAACAATGATTTTCTTCTGTTCAATACAATTTAAAAAAATCATCTTCAAATCAACTAAAATTTTATTCTAAAATATAAACTAATCTATCTGCTGTCTCTTATTTGAAGTCCCCACTGACTGTAGATGTGACCACCTGAAGCTGATGTAACCACCTAAAGCTGATGTGACCACCTGAAGCTGATGTAACCACCTGAAGCTAGATGTCACCACCTGAAGCTGATGTAACCACCTGAAGCTAGATGTGACCACCTGAAGCTGATGTAACCACCTGAAGCTGATGTGACCACCTGAACCTAGATGTGACCACCTGAAGCTAGATGTAACCAACTGAAGCTATATGTGCCACCTGAAGCTAGATGTAACCACCTGAAGCCTGACCATAGAAGGTCATTAAATACAACTACTTATTATAATAGGAAGCATATCAAACAGAAAAAATAAAAAAATAAATAAAAAAAAAAAGAATTAATTCTAGACTGAAGCAATGAAGATACCCAAAATATTTTCCTACAGTATCTTTCTTTAGCCACTATGAATGAAGTTCTCCTCACAAACTATTATATGGGTAGTATGTTAGTGGTATGAAGCAGATTACACTGCTCTCACAGTGTTATACACATACTATTTTTGGTAGTTCCTTGGTTTTTTTCAGCATCTGTTTCTTTTTTAAGTTAGTAAGGTTGAGATGTGTTACAATGTATTATGTTTTAGAGTTGATCTACAAATAATTCTCTCTATAAACACTACAGTGTCTCCAGTACTGAGGGAGTCCTAACAGAAGTTAACCTTACCATAACAGTTTCAAGTCTGGACTGTTTATCATGGGCTCTCTTCTTATGGACCATTTCTATGGCTGACAGGTTCACTAGCTCTCCACTAACAATAATAATGATAGGATTATCCAAAAAAATCCATGTACGTAAAATTATCCTTACTTTGGGGATGGGTTTTTATACTAGCTTCCTCTGAACAAATGACTATTATCTTTTTTTACAATTTTATATTTAGACATTACCACAGTTTGTTGAAGTCAAAATAAACTTCAAGCACCAAATAGTTTTTGAAAACTGGTATTTCTTGCATTTAAATATTACAACTGTCCTCTATTAAGCCTCAATTCCACATTTCAAGCTGGACTGCACTTAATACTCGGAACTATACAATGGCACATGCATGCAATACTCGATTAATCCATGTAACGATATACATGTTTCACATTTCACAAGGAAGACCCAAGATGTGAGGGATTAATGGCTGCACGGACAAACAGAAGCACTGGACTAAAACCCTCATTTACTCACCTGACCAAATAATCTCCATTTAAAGACAGTGTTTGTTGCTATAAGAGACTAAATCAAATGTACTTACCTCTGTTGTTCATCCTCGTCTATCTGGACATGTTTACGCTTCTTGCCTTTAGTGGCTCCCTCTACTTCCTTAGCGGCCTGTCTACGCTGTATCTGTTGGAACTCTTCCTGTGTCAGGATACGACTTGAAGATACTGTCTGGGCTTTCTTTTTCTCCTCTTCTGGGTCAAGGTCAACTCTAGAGGCATCCTGGAGATCAAAGGTCATACTTCACGATTGAAAAGTCTTTACAACAGTGAACAGAATTTGTTACATAGTGGAATCCAGCAGTCTGAATTTTCATTATTAGGATGTTTTATTAGAGAATATATGGTTTATAAGAATTGAACAAAGTATGAGTTCACTGCATTACAAAATAGAAGTAATGTCAGCACTTGGACTGAAACACGCCATTTCAGTAAAAGCTACTTTGGATAAATATTTCTAAAACATGTGAACTGTTTATTCATTTTTTAGCATTATGATGCCTCCTCTCTTTTCACAATTTGGATCACCCATCATTCATACCTGATCCTTCTTGAAACTGAAGTTATGAATATCTATCTGTTCTACTCCCCCTCCTAATCACACAGAACCATGGATCCAGAAATTGTAAAAAATGCCGGTCATTGACTAACAAATTTTGCAAATGACCGACAACAATTTTCCAATATCAGACATAAAAAATTGTCAACCCTTATAAATTACAGTCTGCATGGTATATTAGTGTATAAACATCCTGTCTACCAGTCTCCTAATTGTTTATTGGAAATTAATTGACAGGTGTGTGTCAATTTTAGCCGATGTGCAGCCACCTGTGACCATGATTTACCTGTAACTGATTAGTTGATTGCATAATTGAATAAATGGTACATGTGCAGCCCCATTGCCTATACGAATTAATTGAAGTAACTCGGAAAATCTTCATACATTAATAAACCAAGAAAAAGATTGACAAATTCACCATTTTCCTGCCGATCTTTCAGAGGTAACAAAAGCACATGGAACTGAAACTACGAATCAGTCATACATGTAGTTTGTAATTATTAATTTGTTAACTGAATGGTTTTAACACAGAAGTCATCAGACCATATAAATCAACATACAAAATGTGTTCGTGAATTTCTTCTATAAATATTCAACATTTTTTTTCATCACTCGGAAGTTTTCGGGTGTTTGCCTATGTGATGAAAAAGTCTGAGAGATACAATGTTTTGTTTACATTTTAGGACGTCCAAGTGAGGTCAAAACTGAACTTGTTCACTCGCTCTGATATTTTGTAAAAGACAGAGTAAGTGATGAAATAACACAATTTCCAATATTTATCTTAAAATAACTACATACAAACGTTTTTTTAAAGTTCATTATCCATCTGAGCATGTAATAGACTGACAAAAACGTCAGCTGAAGTTTGATAAAATGTCCTTCATGGGCTGTCAAAATTTCAGGACCCTTGCACAGAACCCCCCTAATATTACCTTCTCCTCTTTTTCAGTAGAAAGGTGTTTATCTCGTATGATTATAGGCTTTACCTAGTATAGACAAAGCTATTAGAACACAAGTAACAACTAAGATGTTGATGTACCACCATACTGTTATGGGTAATGTTTTGACTACCAAAAACTAATATGCAAAACTTCCAACAACACATGTTCCATGCCTTGTGTCAAATTTCTTACGTCATGTCCAACAGAACTATTTTGAGCCATTTGTGTCTCAGACCCCTTACTTATAATGGACCTTGCTGAGGCTGTCAATTATTCTATCGCCTCCTAAATACAGAGATCCCCCTGATAACATACCTGATCCTCCTCATCAGAGGAGGAATGAATTTCTATCCTCGTATCCCCCTTTGAAATACAGAGATCCCCCTCATAACATACCTGATCGTCCTCATCAGAAGAGGAATTAAATTTCTATCCTCCTATCCCCCTCTCAAATACAGAGATCCCACCTCATAACATACCTGATCCTCATCATCAGAAGAATGGTGAATATCAATCCACTCCCCATCTTCATCATCATCATCTTCCTCCTCACTCGCCGACTCCCAATCTTCATCTGTTCAATGACGAAAGAAAACATTTGCATTTTCTAATTCAATATTGCTACTATTTTCTGAATTCTTCCAATGTAATAAAATTCAATATTTTATTTGAAAAATTATCTTTTTTTCTATTAACTTTGTTCTGCAAAAATGTAACAATATTTTCCTATTGTAAAAAACATTATCCAACATGGCTGATGGTTTTTTTAATCATCTGAGAGAATGAGATACTCATTTAAAATACCAAAGATGACTATTGTTTAACCAGTCTTTCTCAATATAACTTTCCTATCACAAGATGCCAAGTGTTCTAGGATTAATGATGATTTTAGTTTTCCACAGGAAAGTTCCACTTTGCTCCAAACAATACCTGCTTCCAATACTTAGCATCCTTTCAGAAGTTCAGATTTACTACAGGGAAGTGGGATGGAATAAATAATTTAATCCTGCAATCACCACCTTCATAAACAAACAAGGTGTTTAATACAGCTGTACTATATATTTGTACATGTACATTTTTGCCTATAGTATAACGCAGTGCCCATAATTATTTTATAAAGCCATAATTTATCATTCAATATTGTATTTCCTTGACCAAAATATCACTTTCCCCAATGATGGGGAATGGGAATCCTAGAACACTCAAATGTCTAATTAGATTCTAGTGCATTACTCTCAGCTTGTAAATAGTTCTACCTCCTTTCTGTTTTTCCTCTGCTTCCAGTATCTCAGCCCCTGGGATGTAGTCCTTCGTTCCCAGCTCACCATACTTTAACAGTTCACGTTCCTTCATAGCCTCTGTAGGTCTTCCCTATCAAAATATTAAGTTGTGCTATAAGTCTCACAAAAATGGAAGTTGATATTGGACAGCAACCACAATTGCTTACAGTGTATTCCCCATCTAAATAAAGCCATGATTTATCTATTGGGAGTCGAAATAACTGTTGAAATTTGGAGGGATGGATGATTAATTAGGTGATTACAATATACACATGTACTTCCCACTTCTTGACTAAGGATATGATTTTTCCACTTTCACAGATGCTCATGGCACATACATCAAACTTATAAAATAACTAACGAACAAAGAATTCTTCTCTATCTTATGATTAAGTCAAAACTGCTTTTTTTTCCAGAAATTAATGCATATTATTAATTTCCCAAAACTGTCATTTAAGACCAAAGTGTGCTTTATTTTTTGTGACAAAAAATCCACTTCATTAATAAAAAAGCTTTTGCAATAACAACTTGTAACAAACAACTATTGCAGTAAATGGGCAATTAGCTTCTTAAAGCACTGTCTATGAAATAGCAGAGCTAAAGCACATGATATGCCCCCCTTTTTCAGTGTTCAAAATTCCATACCCATAAAAATGGAAAACAATAAATAATAAAATGAAGCTCCTTTCTCACTTGGTGGGTGTTTATAGAAAAGCAGAGGATGCCTACCCTACCATTGCACCTGGTCCATGCTACCAGTTTTTAGTGGAGTCTGAGTTGCTCATTTACTTTTGTTACTTTGTATGTATTGTTTTGGTTATTTTATGTTCTTTGTTGTGTGTGTCTGTTCCATGTCTGGTCTTTGTCCCTGAATTACATTCTTTTGATTCCCATTAGAATCTTGGTTCCCTTGATTACTTTTAAAAATGACCAAAATTGTACCAAAAAAAATTGTAAATGATGTGGACAGACAGACACACAGACAGGGGTAAACCATAGTACATAAAGTTCGAAGAATTTGATCGTAGTACAAAATACAGTCATTTTTTTTAAAAATAAGTTGAATACATGTGCATAGCTTTACTTAGTCATATTATTTTCTGCCAAATGCTGAAGCTCGACAACTGAAGAAAATATTTTAAAGTATGATATAACATATGTAATTAGCATTAATTACCTTGTCCTTTTTGTGTAAAATTTCTGGATTAACTTTTCTGTACAGCTGTATCAGAGACCGTGCTGCTACCATCACAGCTATTAATAGAAAATAGGCCTAATGTCACATTCTATCTATAAACATTAATATCATCATAAATTTTCAGGATTTATTATTCTTACATCACAAGCAGTGCTAAGGGTCTGCCACCAAACAAAACATGACAGGTTCAATACATATAAGAATGTATTTCTTTGGTAACACTGACCTAATTTTTAACATATTATCCCCTAATTTTATCTCATGCATGAATTATGCAGTACATCTAAACATTGAAAAATAACTATAATGCTCTTTTTTTAAGATTAAGTAAAGTATTTATAAAATTCAGGCAGGAGAAGATGGTGACTCATGCATGTCAAAAACCTACCAAATTCACTTTTATTTCAGTGGGTTTTTCTACATCATGAAATTACCTCAACAACAGGCAGTGTCTTAATTTTATATGGATTACTACTTAAATATATTTAGATTTTTGTTATGAAAAATGAGGTCATCGTCATCTTATTATGAAGATGGTTAAGATGGTTCTTCAGCACAAGTACAAGTTTCATTCAATTCTTTCATTAAAATAAAGAAAAAAATACTAGTACATTGTTACAAAGCACTTACTTTTATTCTTATGATTTTTGTATTCTGTTAAATCTTTAAGCAATGTCTCAGACAAAGCTAAGGGGCACCTGTTACAAATTTCTCTTACTGCATTCAATCTGCAAATAACAGTATAAAACAACTATTTCATTCTTATTGTGAATTTCTGTCCAATTATATTGACACACTCTGGCATCAACTTAAGCTAAACTTTAGAATACTGAGATGCCTAAGTAAGGTTTATATCCAAGATGTTTTGATTGATTAATAAATTGACGTAGAACCCAAATCCAAAACTGATATATATGGCATAAATGTTAGATGCAGTATGTCAAAGAACTATGTGAAGTCAAGACTTTAAATTTATCCCCATTGAATCTGGTCAAGATATTAGCAATTTATATGAAAATTTTAAAATCCCCTTTTTGCTGCTTACGCATTGTCTGTTTGGATCATCACCCCAATAATTATACATAACTTCCATTTCTGGTGTGGCACCTTGTAATACATTTTTATACAGATCCGTTTACTTATATGCACTCAATCTATGATCTGCAAACAATTTTCTATGAACAACGAGGATGATGATGACAACAACTTTGTATTAACACCATTGCCAATTTTTTGGGGGTTGTATAAAATTAATGTGTATCAGTCTTCTTCCAAAAAATTTCCTTTGATATTGAAAGCTTAAGGTTCAATACCTTGTGAAAAAAGACAATTTACAAACATCAACAAAAAATCTAAATATAGTACTTACCCAACACCCATTACATCACCAGAGTTTCTGTCTGAGATGAAATTATTAGCAATAGTCAGCAGCACACTTTCTAATACCTTAAAATAGATACATCATGTTAACTTTCAACAAACATTTTACAAAACTAAAAATAAGGGTCAAAAACTTCCTGTAAAATATTCAAGTTACATTTTAACATTGAAATCAAGAAGTTGAACAAAAAATATCAGATCTTATACTAAATTCTAGCTTTTACACATAATAAGCACAAAATTACCAAATATTCATATCTTTTAATTCCTAATTGCACAGGAAACACAGAAAATTAAAAAAAAAATTATCTATGTTGGTCTGCTGTGGAAACAATGCTATACCTTTACATCCTCTGTGTATGGAATAATTTTTTGGGGTTGTATAAAACCCAAAAAATGTGAACCTTTGTTCAAGGCCAAAGGTTCACATTCATGACACACAACACATTGTCTTCAGCTGTTCTACCTCATGTCAAAAATCAAAATCCTACACCTATCAACCAAACAGTTACTGCCAGACATGATTTATTATAGACAGATGCACAGATGGACTGAATGACTATAATAGGGCATCCGCCACTTTTCATGGTGGGGCATTAATGAAGTCATAATACTTACATCAGGGGGAATTAACTCATGACTAGACTGTGCTGCATACAACAATAACTTCGTCACCTCTGGAAAATGAATTTTAAAATTTTTTGGTCAGATTTTAATATGCACAAAAAGTCTATAAAAACTGCCAAATAATGATCAATAAGCTTCAGCTTACACTATATGAGTCATCCTAATGGACCAAGAGGAAAGATAATCAAAACGGTGTCAGAAAATCATAAAAATTATCTTTATCACTGATACACACGTTTAAAAAATTAAAAAATATTACCCAAATATATAATATAGATATATACTAAAACTGGAGCTAGACATTCTAATAGAACCCTTCTTGAAAGTTTTGCCATCAGTTGGAGATGCTCAGTGCAAGAGAAGTAGCAATAGTTTTCATAAATAAAAATTTAATATTAGGTAAACCCCCACTGGTAATGCAATCCCACAGGAAGCTGATATCCAACGGTGTCCAAAAATGCTGACAATAAAGACCATTTTAATAAAGCCACTAACTTAATCTGAAATTAAGCCATCAATTGGGACTCAAGATAATTGTGAGGGAATCTGGACAAGTGGACAAAAACAGATGGACAAGATGATTCCATTATACCACCCACTAGGTTGATCTGGGTATAATTATAGGTTTTCATCTGATTATATTAAATATCTTCATCCTCAGTATGGTTCCATAAATGATGAGTCTGATAAACAGTCATTCAT
Source organism: Perna viridis (assembly GCA_037379345.1). Taxonomy (NCBI): domain Eukaryota; kingdom Metazoa; phylum Mollusca; class Bivalvia; order Mytilida; family Mytilidae; genus Perna; species Perna viridis. The sequence continues at coordinate 7,246,173 of CM074520.1, forward strand.
TTAGTATTACCTCTCTGATGTGGTTGTAGAAATCTCTGTATATCTGGGTAAAAGTTTTATGGTCAGTCATTTAGTATTACCTCTCTGATGTGGTTGTAGAAATCTCTGCATATATGGGTGAAAGTTTTACGGTCATTAATTTAATATTAACTCTCTGATGTGGTTGTAGAAATCTCTGTATATATGGGTGAAAGTTTTACGGTCATTAATTTAATATTACCTCTCTGATGTCGTTGTAGAAATCTCTACATATATGAGTAAAAGTTTTATGGTCATTGATTTAATATTACCTCTCTGATGTGGTTGTAGAAATCTCTGTATATATGGGTAAAAGTTTAACAGAAACAACTGATGTACTCCAATTAGTCTGGAAATAAGATCCATTAACATTAACTTTACTTCAAATCTCTCTGTTGTTGCCTCTAACTGTCTAAATAGCTTCTCTGCAAAATCTAAAACAGAATCAAAAAGCTGTTAAGTAGGTATCAACAGCTTTGGTGCTTCATTTATCAGATAGGTGCTCCTCACTTCCATCATCCATTCTCAGTGAAAAAAAACAACTCTTATATATATCTGGCTGAAGCCAAAACCTTATGTCTAAAACTCCCCATACTGTAGTTTTCTGAAGTGAAACCTTAGGTCTAAAGTCTCTTGTATCTTCCTGAAGTCAAAATATAAGACCAAAAGCTCCCATATATCCCTGAAGCAGAAACTAAGGTATTAAACTACCAATATCTCCCTGAAGACAAACTTAAAGTTTAGAATCCTGTTGCATTTATGTAAAACCCTTTCACTGAAATTAATTATCATTTTTTTACAAAAATCTGACACGAGGTGATTCTGGCATGTTAAAAGTCCTCCAAATTTATTTTTAGTTCTAATTCAGAAATAGTTACAGATCACATGACCAGTCTTAGTTTGTCATTTGGTTGCTAAATTATTGTGACAAAAATCATATATTTGAAATTGGTACTTTACCAGAGTTATGATTTGGTTTAATTAGTTTGATTTTAGTGGAAGATGAAAGTATGTTTTTACAGCTTATGTAGACCGAAAAAGCATCATTTGTTTTTTTACAACATGAATCGCCTGCTCCATACGTAGTGTCTGAATTTATATGGGTTGGAACTTATACATTCAAAGCTGGCAATTCATTTACAATGTATTTAAATAACAGCAAATCAACATACCTTGAGGATCATGTATAAGGTGCAAAGCTGAGAAATTAAATGCTTCTGCACTCTTCTTTTTCTTCTTATGTTTCTACAAGATAAATCAGATATGACTGTCTAGATAGAAAAAGGTGTGTGATGAGTATAAAAATTCAGTAGAAGGTTCTAATTGTAAAATTTTCTTGAAGCAAGTAACCAATAAGACAGGTAAACACCTGATCCAACAGAAAACATGTCCAATATCATTGAAACTAATTTTATTTTTATAAGCTCATCATACACTATGCATTGAAAATGTGAAAATGAGCTTACTTGATCCTAAATGCTCTATCTTTATTTTACAATTTGTCTATATGCCTAACACTATGCCTGGTTTCTTTTGTCAATCTTGACAACTTACATTTAAAACCCCTAAAGCTCTATCTTACCTTTAAAACCTCTAAAGCTCTAACACCTTTAAAACCCCTAAAGCTCTAACACCTTTAAAACCCCTAAAGCTCTAACTTACCTTTAAAACCCCTAAAGCTCTAACACCTTTAAAACCCCTAAAGCTCTAACTTACCTTTAAAACCCCTAAAGCTCTATCTTACCTTTAAAACCCCTAAAGCTCTAACTTACCTTTAAAACCCCTAAAGCTCTAACTTACCTTTAAAACCCCTAAAGCTCTAACACCTTTAAAACCCCTAAAGCTCTAACTTACCTTTAAAACCCCTAAAGCTCTATCTTACCTTTAAAACCCCTAAAGCTCTATCTTACCTTTAAAACCCCTAAAGCTCTAACACCTTGAAAACCCCTAAAGCTCTAACTTACCTTTAAAACCCCTAAAGCTCTAACTTACCTTTAAAACCCCTAAAGCTCTAACTTACCTTTAAAACCCCTAAAGCTCTAACACCTTTAAAACCCCTAAAGCTCTATCTTACCTTTAAAACCCCTAAAGCTCTAACTTACCTTTAAAACCCCTAAAGCTCTAACTTACCTTTAAAACCCCTAAAGCTCTATCTTACCTTTAAAACCCCTAAAGCTCTAACTTACCTTTAAAACCCCTAAAGCTCTAACACCTTGAAAACCCCTAAAGCTCTAACTTACCTTTAAAACCCCTAAAGCTCTATCTTACCTTTAAAACCCCTAAAGCTCTAACTTACCTTTAAAACCCCTAAAGCTCTAACACCTTTAAAACCCCTAAAGCTCTAACTTACCTTTAAAACCCCTAAAGCTCTATCTTACCTTTAAAACCCCTAAAGCTCTATCTTACCTTTAAAACCCCTAAAGCTCTAACACCTTGAAAACCCCTAAAGCTCTAACTTACCTTTAAAACCCCTAAAGCTCTAACTTACCTTTAAAACCCCTAAAGCTCTAACACCTTTAAAACCCCTAAAGCTCTATCTTACCTTTAAAACCCCTAAAGCTCTAACTTACCTTTAAAACCCCTAAAGCTCTAACTTACCTTTAAAACCCCTAAAGCTCTATCTTACCTTTAAAACCCCTAAAGCTCTAACTTACCTTTAAAACCCCTAAAGCTCTAACACCTTGAAAACCCCTAAAGCTCTAACTTACCTTTAAAACCCCTAAAGCTCTAACACCTTTAAAACCCCTAAAGCTCTATCTTACCTTTAAAACCCCTAAAGCTCTAACTTACCTTTAAAACCCCTAAAGCTCTAACTTACCTTTAAAACCCCTAAAGCTCTAACTTACCTTTAAAACCCCTAAAGCTCTATCAAGTTTCTTCTGTCTTTTCTTCGTCTTTTTTCCAACTCTATGTCCAAGTAATACATGCTCTCTTTTCTTGGGATCTTTCTACAATATAAATCATATCTCTATCTTGAAACAAACAAGGAAATTCAAAAAAAATGTTTGCACAAAATTTTGAAGAACAGTACTTTTTCAAAGTAAAAGTTAGCAGTAGTAAGAATACACAATCAGCACAGTACAAAATCTTCTATAAATGCTTAAAGAATTCTTTAATAATAAATTCTCAAGTTTTGCACAGAAAATGAATTACTTCACAATCCTGTAATATCTTTAATAAATGTTTATGAAATCAATATTATGGAATGATCATTTCATAGTCAAGCCCAAAACTAACATTTGTACCCAGGAATACGGCAAACAGGATATCAAAAATGAAGCACACAATCTTAAATTAGAAAAACAAAGGGTTAACATAACAGCTGTACTGAAACACAGTTGGCCTGTTCCTTATTAGGACTTTTGAAATCCAGTAACAAAGTGGACTATCTTTCAATCAAGATATCATTCTACCAAAATAAAATTAAAATCCTTCAAAATATTATTTCTGGACATCATATGATATGCAGCCAAATAGCCATATAATACCCGTCTCAAATATGATCCTTACACTTACCTCATCCTCACTGTCACTTTCATCTCCATGTTCATTACCAGCACCGTCATGACCCAAGAAAAACTTGAGAGCAGCTACTAAAATCTAAAATGTTAAACAAAAAAGTTTAAACTGTTTATACATTTATCAAGCAAGCATCAGCTACAGCATTACTTTTATTTTATTCCCTAAATGCTTAAAAAGTAAGTACCATCACTCCTGAAAAACATTGAAATATTCTGAAAACTACAGGGAACTCCTTCAATAAAACACAAAATGGACAATGTCCCTCTCAAGGGAATCCATGATATATGAATAACAGACACACCAGAATTTGCTGAAAAAAAATCTGTTATGAAATGATTTACAACACTACACAAGTTTTATGGTCGTCATCACGAACTCGTGGATCATTATGGTGTATCCATCTGCGCCATGAAAACTGATTTATTCAATGTGTCATAGTTTTCCTTTCCTTGTTTGTCTACCCTGGACTTAACCCAATTTTTTCTGAGTAACTTGACTGGTGTTTCTAGAAAAGCAGAGGATGCTTACCCTACTGGTGCACCTGGTCCATGTTCCCAGTTTTTAGTGGAGTCCAAGTTGCTAATTTGATTTTGTTATTTTGTATGTATGATTTTAGTTACTTCATATTTTTTGTTATGTGTGTATGTTTTCCATGTCTGGTCTTTGTTCCTGGATTACATTCTTTTGATTACTGCTATAACCTTGGTTCCCTTGATTATTCTTACATATCTTAAGTCCTATTAAGTTCATCAAATGTTATTGACAGGTCCATCAGAACTGAGTATACTCATCATGTGAAAGCTATGTATCAAACATCAAATATAAAGTTTTTTTTTGGTAGAAGTTCAGACAATTAAGTGAATAAAAAAAAATCTGTATGATTTGGTTGTTTCATCCACTTCTTAGATCATTAGATATTTTACTATATCACACCAAGGATAATGTGATATAAACAAGTAATATAAAAAAATGGCTGTTAAGATTAGTTATTGTATTATTCTGTCACATTTTCTATAAAATGGGATTACGGTAGTGTTAAGCGACATCATGACATTTCTTATGTTGTTCTCCTATAACACCTGGTGACATCATAGATGGATGATAGCTGTTGTGATAGATGTCAAATATCAAGGGCCAAATATTCCAAAGGAATCATAGAAGAAAGAAGGATTTATAATATATGTTAACAAATATGTAATTTCATATTGGCCCTGTTATAGGTTTGAGGTCTGTCATATTGGTCGAGGAAGTCGTAATGGTCCGAGGCATTGCCGAGGGCCAATATGGCTGTCGAGGCCAATATAACAGGACCAATATGAAATTACATATTTATTGACAATTTTATTAACCAACTCAACTAGATGATTTGTAGAACAATTGTTTTCGTGTTTTACCAAGAACATGTAGGTTTGTTTGCATTAATCAGTCGTAAATATCCTTTTTGTATAAAATGGCAGATTTTTTTGTGTTACTGCAGCTTTTAGTCCTGGTGATCAAAGTTCAACAATTCTAACTAAAAATAGTGGTGTCAAACGACCAGAAGTTATGATGCCGTATTGGCCCTGGTCAATTTTTGAATATTTTAATATATTTTGGGTAGTTGGTTAATAACACATCAAAAATATCAATTCACATTATTTCATCTCAACTTCACCATAAACCCACTGACGTTCATTTGTTATGATTTTGATGTCTAATTACTTAGTTGATATTTGCTACATTCAACTTTCACTCATTATAAAACCTATAAATCAACCCCTCTCCCCATTCCTTTACATGTATAACGTTCCTTAGATACATGTACATACCTTTGTGACTTTAGAGAAACAAGCTGTTGTAATGACATTCACTGTTTTAGCATCTCTCCAAATATTTCTTCTGTATAATTCTATCATTACATCCTATATACAATGATCAATGTACATTCAATCAACTAAGACAGATTACAGAGTAAGAAATAGTTCTGTGGCTTATTTAATATGAAATAAACTATATTTGCAAAGTCAAGAATATATATACTATTTCCTTCAGATTAAAGACATTTATCCAATAAGTTGGCAATGATACATTTTTAGAACTGAGACATATCCATACTTAATTGAGATATTTTAGTATTGATCCGGGCCTAATATAGAGGGAGAAATGAGCAAAAACTTCTCCTTGTTTGTTTTTAGAATTGAGACATTTCAATAGTTTCCAGTAAGATACAATTAAAAACATTTTGTCATATCAATAAACATGGTATTTACTGAAGACAGCTTCAGAATTGAGACATATCAATATATGTACTTACCAGAGACATTTTAGCAGCAATGGGGTTATTATCCTTTAACATGGTATACATGAAATTTTGAAGAGTCTGGAAAATTGAGAAAGAAATTATTACAACAGGGTATTTCCATTCAAGATATTACAAACATTTTCCTTGTAATTTCTGTTTAACTTGTATAGTATGAAATTTAAATACAATTCGTACAATGAATCACTTTTATATTCAAATTGATAAAAAGTCATAACAATATTTTGTCTTTAAGCAGAAATTATCAATAAAACCATTCTAAGTGTGTATCTTGGTTCTCAAGACATTTTGTATGCCAACATCATGGTGGATTTATATTTCTTTTTACCCTTTTTATTGCTCCTAACAAGTGAAGAGAGCACATTTCACATTGTTTACTGCGAATAATAATACCAAGGGTTACAAGATACAAAGGAAAACCTGACAGCCAAACTATTATTTACTGGAAGATGGCCAAAGTCCTTAATTCTAGGGATTTCACATGAATAAAAACGAATACAGTATCAGGCACTATTAATACATCAGAAGCTTGTCGGGAGAAAACGTATACTGTGAGAAATCAAATATCTTGATGTTCATGCAATAATTATTTTATTGTATGGCAATTCATAGATTTAGTTTAACATGTTTTTTATTTCCTTTAGCACAATGCATTTGAAGCTATATATGTATACAATATTTTCACACTAATTCAAAGTTTGAATACATTGTATTTACCCATACACTTTAATATGCTATTCACAATATTAGTTACATAGTCATTTAGTGACGGATATGCCTCATCATGTATAAGATCTACGGATCATAGTAAATTCCATACCCAGTCAATAATTGACTATGTAATGAATTTACCACAATGATGACCTACATATAAGTACTTGAAATAAATCATTCCTTGACACATTCCAAGTTTGGTTGCCATATTGTTTTGACTAGAAAAGGTAAGAACAATAACTCCAGCATTGACCGGGTATCACTATATTAGGCACCGGGTATAAGAACGTTGATCAAGTATAAGAAATACACGGTCTTCATGTGATGCTTATGTGGTGCAGGGATTGGCTGATTTTTTCATACTACATACTTATTGTCTTAAGTTTCATATTATTATACATGGCAATGACATTTTTGATACATACTGTTAAGTTTCATGTTATTATACATGGCAATGACATTTTTGATACATACTCACTGTGTTAAGTTTCATATTTTCATGCTTGGCATTGACATTTTTGATACATACTTACAGTGTTAAGTTTCATATTTTTATGCTTGGCATTGTCATTTTTGATACATACTTACTGTGTTAAGTTGCATGTTTTTATGCTTGGCATTGACATTATTGATACATACTTACAGTGTTAAGTTTCATGTTTTTATGCTTGGCATTGACATTTTTGATATCACTGACAACATAGGTATACAGCGTCTTCCTAAGGACCTTGTCCTGACAACGGAATAATCCAAAGAAAAGTTCTAGTAGTTTGGTTGCTGGTATCAACCCTTTGTTTCTTAGTAATATTAAAGCTTTGCAGAAACACTACAAGATAAAAATAAAAAAATAACAAAGATAATGTATTCATAGGCAGATCCAAAGGGTCCACCCAGGTGTTCAGCAAGTCAGGTTAATAATTGAAAAAATGGAAAATCACTCCCTTTTTTAGATTTTTTATTCCACCACCAGTATTTAAAACCATTAAAAAGTCTGCAACAACTTTCAAAGGAACTAAAGTTTCTGTTCCATTTATTAAGGTGTTTTTTTTTTCTTTTTTTTCAGATTTCCAAAGAATAAAACTGACATAATGACACTTTATAAAATAATGAGATATAATAGGTATACAGCTTAAAATGGCTCTGTTTTTATGGCCCCGTGCAAGTCCGGATGTTAAAAGAATAGGCCTGCAGCAGCGCTAAGCTTGTCGTAAAAGGCGACTAAATAGTGCTCAGAACCCTAGCCGGGGGCTAGGGCGCTCTGCCCAAAAAGCAACTGGGATGTGTGCCCCAGGTGGTGGAATGGGGTACCCCTGGTGTGTTACATGCTGCGGTTGTCAGGCTATAACACGGAAAACCTGACCGCAAACCATAGTGGTGCACCGTGTTAGGAAAGATGCCATGTTCCTCGCACGTTAAAGAACCCTATTGTGGTATTCTCCCGGAGTAGGAACCATAGGGCTCCGCCACAGGAGGCTAAATTGCCCAACCCTACCCATCTCTCCCTATTTCCAGTGGCAATCAAAATTTTTCGACCCCATTGTCCTTGTGTCCCATCCCTTTTTCATTTCATCATTATTTCATGTTCATTTTATCATCAATTTCATGTTCATCGTCTGAATATAGCTGAAATATTGCTGCTCGGACGTTAAACCCCAACAAACAAACAAACAAACAAACTGTTTTTATGAGGATTTTAATCTTTGGTTTGCAGTATTCAAGGATTCCCATTTCCCATCATCTGAAACAAGTTGAGGGAAAATTATCCTGTACCACTTTCCCTATGGCAATAACAAATTTAAAATGTCTGAAAGGATTTGTTCTATAATGAAATCAGATATCAGTTGTAGGAAAGTAATATTACTTGAAAATAATACTATAAGATGTAACCTGACTTAAGTTTTCAGAAAGCCAATCGCAGTGCCCATTACATGCAAGTGACCGTCCCTCTAGAAACTTGCTCAGGTAAAAAAAAAAGCAGCAGTTCCTTGGATAACTGATAATCAGTTATCTTAGTACTACAGCCCATTTGGTATGATGGTTAACACAGAATACATATAATTATTATACATGTAGCACTTATGTAACTTTCAAATATTCAATCTGGAAATTGGTGCTTCTTCCCTATAAAGCTCATGATCTCTATTTTGCAGGTTATTTGATTTCCTTTAGTCTGGGTTGGCAGTAAATGTAAATGTCTTTTCCTCTAAGCCAGTGCTATTCACCCCTGACTGAGGACATAAGACCAAAAATCTTCCTTTCTTCATTTATCATGTTTTATTTGTATTTAGTTCCTTTTTATCCTTTAAATGTTGCTATTTTTTTATTTTATTTTAAGTTTTCCTGTGGCAACCCATAACCTTCAAGAATCCTATAACCATCAGTTTGTCTGAACCAGGAAAAGCAGGAAACTCAGTGCTTAACATGGAAACTATAGTTCCTTTGACAGTATGTTACCATGCAATGATAATATTCAAGTTTAGAGGACATCAACACGAATCTAAAACATTGATAATATTGCCTGACGCCAACCCATGACTTTACTGGGTATCTCTGTACCAATATCATACCATTCTCATGTTTCTGTCCAGAACAGTTGAATGCGTCTTTAAAATATCCCACAGCTGTTGTGGAAAATCAGCTGCTTCATCTGGGAAACAACTAACCACCTAAAATTAAATACATTGTAAAGTGTATCAAGTACTCTTTCTTCTACAAGAGGACAGACAGTGGACTTCCTGTATTACAACATTTTAGAATATATTTTATTTAATGTTTTAACTGTATGAATACAAATACTGAAATGCTTAATAGCAACTTGTCCAGTTTATGACAGTACTTAATTGAGTGAGACACATTCTTTCTTTCTCAGACCTGATTTTACTAGGTCAACAAACAAAGCAGAAATTGGCAAAATCTGAAGTAAATATACAGTACAATAAGTATAATCATAACATCAAAATCCGGATTTAAAAAAAGTGGAAAAAAAATCAGGTCTGCCTTCTAAAGCACATAAAATGTGGTCTGGTATGGCTGAAAGCAAGTCAGATATTGGAAAGTGCAGGCATAGCCAACCTCACCTCACTGGCCCCTCAGAAGAAAATAAAAAACATCTATAGTCACAGCAGTCCTATTTTCTTCTAACATATATCTGCTTTAAAAATTACATTTGCTTAATTCATATGAAAATCTAAATTTTAATATCATGACCACTATTTATAACTAAAAGAATGAAATCTTTGATGAAATGTTAAGACGCTACCATTTCATATCAGCTCTCACCTGAGACAGAAACAGAACAAGTTCTTCTAATGTCTTAGAATATTCTGATGGTTTTAACTGAAATATCTGCATATTGGACTGGAAATGTCTATACTGTTGTAAAAACTGTAACATACAAAAAATAACTACAAATCATATATCTTGGTCATATCTCTGTAATATGAATAATGTGGAAAAGGTACATAAAATCATAAAGTTGTCTCGCAAGTAGAAAATTGAAATGCCATGCTCTACCTTAACTAATGGAGTGCTCCTTTACCTCAGTAGGCATCAGGTTAAAGTGTTACATATAGACATATCTAGTAAACAAATCATAAAATTCATTATTAATAAATAAACAAACAAGTTTTATTTAGAATTGGAATATAATATATAAGAAACATAAGCTCTGGTGAACATTTGCCCCCTTCTTCAAAGAGCAAGGTCAATGGTTACAGACCGTAGTATGTAACACATCACATTAAGACTATTAACTATTAACTAACATGCTACACATATACATTTACATGTAGGTGTATAGTGTGCATGAACAATTTTATTTGTACATAAAATCCTCATCTTAAAAAGACAAAAAAAAAACAAAGTAAGAACCAACATTGGAAAACCACAGTTGACTATGCTTTGTACTTCTTCTATCTGTCGTTGGAAACCTAGGGTTGACTAAACTTCGTACCTCCATCATCTCTCATTGGAAACCTACATGTAGCCCTGGGGTTGACTACACTTCGTACCTCCCTCCATCAGATGGAGGGTGGTACGAAGAATAGTCAACAATAAGTAAGGACATGATTTTTTACATTAAAAATCAAAACATATAAAATATTGAGCATTGATGTAACTAATTCAATATGCATGCAACACATCAATCTACAATGTATCTAGAAAGATAAAACACGTTATTTTACCTCATCTCGATATGAATTTGGGTCCCTCTTGATAAGATTTTGTAACTGTGGAAGGTTGTTGGGTAGTTTATTGTGATTTCTATCAGCCATCGTCAGAGGTGCTCTCTATCTCTCCTTAATAACAAAATTTGTTTACATGTGGCACGTGTTTTGTGTTTTGAGAAAACCGGAAACATCAAACTTTTCTAAGATCTATCTTAAAACCCAAAATAATTTTTTGGTCTTTGGATTTTTGGATTTATCATAAAATTTTCATTCGTTTCACTCCTCTGTAAATAATTTACCCGTTTTCATTTTGTAAGCAGGCTGAGAAATGTCATCGTTTTTTCCTTCTTTAGTTCCAAGTGCATCAGACCCATTGTGGTTTACTGTTGACAAACCTTGTGATGACGAAGAAGAAATATCAAAACTTGAAGTAGAAAACAGTCTTTGGGTAATTCTGATAATAACACTGACTACTAGTACTACATTGTTTTGTTGCTATTTTATTTTGGTTTTGTATTATTTTTTTAAACTGTATCCACTTAAAATGCATGTTTGTACTACATTGATGGTGTAACAATGAGATATAAGCTACAGTATACAAAGATCTATAATTTTATGACATGTCAATATATCCAGGTCCATGTTCACCTTAGTTTCGAGCCTAATATATCTGTTCAACTTTCACTTTTTTGCCTCAAGTCTGTTTGCCCCATGTATAAAATTTTAAGCATATAAGCCTTTGAAACCACATTAACATTTCCAACTTTGTTTTCTTAGTATTCTTCAACCTAACTACTGAAACAAAATCAACTATTAATTAGCATTTTACAAATATTCATGCATTATGCATGAATATATTGGGTGTAAAAACTCTTAAGGGCAAATAGACCTAGTGTTACCACATTACTATTGGGAACATGCCCAATTCCCAATATTATGACCGGGTCATTTACAAATTTATTTCTCCTTAAAATTTCAGTTGTTCAAATATGGCAAAATCATATTTCAGAACAATATTTACTTGACAAAACATCCATTGCATCTGTTACCCAACAAAATGTACATGAAGTTGTCTTTTTTTTTGCCACCATGAGTACATTTTGTTATGAGACCTGTTAATCTAGAAAAAAAACAACAAAATTAAGGGACTGGTCTTTGTATGATCAGTCTTCAATCCAACATCTTTCTGTTTTGGTTATCAAAATTTCAAATCTCATAAAAACAATATTTGCAGGGATGTTTTTTTTACTGTTTTTTACTGATTTCAAACCCAGATTTTACCATTTTGATTCTTGTTTTACTGTATATTTACTTCTGATTTTGCCAATTTCCTGAAACAGTATGTATCACTGGGGCATCTGAATGCAGAATATGAAAATGTTTGCTTCCTTTTGGAGCATATACATATACAAAACCTGATCAAAAAACAGTTTCAAGAAATTTTTGGAGAAGTTTGTTTTTTGTCAACAATGTATTGCTTTGAATCCAAGATAGTGAGTTTATCTAAAAGAAATTAATACTGTAATTCAGTTTGTACATGTAAAAAATGAATGAACCCTGAGTAAACATTTTTTTTTTTTCGCAAGATATATAATGTGACAAATGAAAAGAAAGACAACTTTGGTTGAAGGTTGTAAAACAGTATTAACAAAAGGATCATGCTGATGAGGTTTTCATGTATCACTGTATAATCGAGTTGTACAATAAATAAAGTGTGTCTTAACCAATAAAAAATAAATCTTTAAAATCTGTTTGTGAATTTGTGTAGTCTGGAACAATTGTGGTAAGCATACATGTATATAAATCATAACTGATTGCATCCAAATGATATTCAATTTACATAAATTATTTTTTTGAATTTTCAAGTAAATGATCAGCTGTTAACTTATCATCCAATATAATTGTACAATATTTGTCATGTGGACATCAACCAGCAAGTCACATGATGTGCACATGTATAATTTCAACAACTTTACACTTCTGTTGCTATAGCAAGCAAATATTTGTGAGTATCAATCAGGTAAAGCAGTGTATACTCAAGTATTATCCCTGAACAAGTTGACATACTAATACATGTATATATCAATTTTTTTTTTCAGTTAGAGAGTATCGCAAAGAAGGATAGTAATATTGTACCAATAGGCAAAACAGCCTCTGAAGTAAGTACCAAATGAACTGTAAATAAGCAGTATTCTAGGTTTCCACTTTCTTGTCTACTGGGGAAGGTTCAGCATTGGTGTGGAAAAATTGTTAATTGTCAACATTTGAGGGTATATGACTCTTATGACTTGTAATTTTTGGAGAGGAATTTTAGATGGTGCTTTATTTGAAAACAACCTGAACTTCCTAAAGTTCCTCTGATGTTACAATCACCCAATGATAAAAATATGGAACCTTTCTCAGACATTACAAACAACTTATTAAAGTGAACCTGGGTTTTCATAGAACTTTAATGCAAGACTTGTATGTGTAATTTTCAGTGGCAGATCCAGGAATTTCAGGTTAGGGGGAGTAAAACAAATTAAAGGCCCAGCAAAACAAGGCAAGGCAAAAGAGTAATCAAGGGAACCAAGGTTATAGCGGTAATCAAAAGAATGTAATCCAGGGACTAAGACCAGACATGGAAAACAGACACACACAACAAAGAACATAAAGTAACTAAAATCATACATACAAAGTAACAAAAGTAAATGAGCAACTCAGTCTCCACTAAAAACTGGGAGCATGGACCAGATGTACCGGTAGGGTAAGCGTCCTCTGCTTTTCTAGAGACACCCGCCGAGTTGCTCATAAAAAGTCAAGTCTGGGATAGACAAACGAGGACAGGAAAACCATAACCCTTTGAATAAATCAGTTTTCATGGCACTGATGGATACACCACAACGATCCACGAGTTCATGATGACGACCACAAAACTACTGTAGTGATGACTTCAATCTTGTAGCAAATTAACCTGTTCCAGAAGCCTATTTGTTAGAGTTCTAGCGCGATACAAAAAGTCTGCGCAGTTTCAGCGAGCCCCGGCAGAACGTATGAGTTGTGACATGAACACTCCATACGCAGGAGCAGAAGGGATGTTGCCACAGATGAAAGGAAAGTTGACAATTCTGAATGAAAAGTCATGATGTTTGTCGTAAAGTTTGGTCAATTGTTTTCCTTTACAATCGATTTCTAAGTGTAGGTCAAGATATGAGGCTGACTTCACAGTGTCTGTAGTATCCTTTATCTCAAGTTCTTTTGGGTAGATGCGATGTACCAAATCCCCGAAATTAGGATTGTTTAGAGATAATACGTCATCTATATAGCGGAAACTGAGATTGAAGGATCTAGCGAAATGATATTCTTTCTTTCTGATCAGATCAGCTATAAAGTCAGCCTCATAAGAGTGAAGGAATAGGTCAGCAAGTAAAGGAGCACAATTTGTTCCCATTGGAATGCCGACCGTTTGTTGAAGAACACGTCCACCACACTGGACAAATATGTTGTCAATTAAAAATTCCAGCATTGTGTAAACATCTTCCTCTGTATATTTGGAAAAAGAATTTATTGTGAAAAATGAAGATTACTTGCAAAAACTATGTCTCATATTTCAGATAGTAACACCTACAAATGAAACAAAAGTTTAATTGGGCTGAATTCATATGTTCACATATTGATGATCAATTCTACATGTCATACAACCACTATTATAGTCAGGGTTTTAGAACATGAGTTTTTTCTTATTTGGGAAATTGAAAAAAAAACCAAGCAAAAGGGTTGTGGACATTAAAAATAAAGTGCTTTGTGGAGTATGGCATGATATGGCCACAGTGGTTAAACCCTGAACTGTTAGGGCAAGTGTGGACACAATATTGGTTTTTGAAACACCTAAGAAGTCCATTATGGACAAAACAACTGGTTTGGATACAATAAAGCACAAAATCTGAATAAAAAAAATGCAGACAGGGATTTACATAAGGAATTGAATAAAAAACTTTTGAAATGGGACCAAATTTTAAAAAGTCAACTTTTTTTAGTGTGTCACCCTTTGGCCCCTTATAACTTGAAAACAGTACAAGTATTCTGAAATCTGCTTGAAAATGCAGGCTAGGATTTTCATAAAGATTCAAGTTAAAAAAATTTGGAAATTGGACCAGAAATAAATAAAAAAATTTGGGGTGTGGTCCCTTTGACTCCTTATAACTTGAAAACCATCACTGAAATCTGCTTGAAAATGCACACAGGAATTTTCATAAGGAACCCCCCCAAAAAAATGTTTAAACGGAAATGGAACAAAAATAAAAAAGTGATTTTTTGGGGTGTGGCCCAATTTTTAACCCATTTAACTCCAAAACAGTTAAAGATAAACCTGCCCTGTAAACCAATTTTAAATCAGAACTTCAAAAGGAACAGATTTACACCCTTATCATAAAGGTCGCCTTTTTCTATCAATTCTGACGATAAAACCTACTGAGAAAGTACTTACATTCATTCATTACCAATTTTTGTGGATGAACCATGAAATTCAATTCCTGACAAAATACATATTTTCTGTTTATTTGTACTGTGGGAAATGCCCAAGCACAAATTTAAGAATGCACTAACCAACAATTTGTCTGCAATCCATAAAAACAGATATCCACAAATAAAGGTACTTTCGCAGTATTTCCTCTCTTTTAGCCCCTTTTTTCCAAAAGAGATGGGGTAAAAAAAAAAAACTATAGGGCCCTCTGCCATATTCCTAGGAACAATGTTTTAAAATTTCAAAAGGATTAGTAAAGTTTTACTCAAGTTTTTATAAAGAAACTAAAGTTGATGGACACCAACGACAACAACAACAGGGTGATACCATTATACGACAGAATTTTTTTTGCAGTTGTAAAAAAAAATTAAAATTATAGATAAACTACTTTTTTCAGTTTAACTTTTAATCAGACTCTCTGGATTACAATTTCTTCATCTTACAGGATACACCTTCTTTGTATTGATTTTTTTTTATATTTGTAGCACATGGAAGATGAAGAAGAGGATGAGGAAGATGATGATGGCGATGATGATGATGAAAGTGATACAAATGATGATGAACTGGATACAGACATGTTAGATGACAGGGAATCAGGTGATGAAGCTGGTAATTATCTCCCTTACTCCTCATCCTTTGTTTAACAAGAAACTGGTGTGACTGCCTCACATTTTTTTCTTGAACATTTATTTATGATTATTTTTTGTCAAATGAAAACTACTTTGAACTGTAAATCACTTTGAAATGCATGTAAAATGCCTTTTATTTTTTTTTCTTCAAGTGGTAAGTATCAAAATCAGCCAAAAGAAGAAAACTCGGATAATTCAAATTTATTAAAAAAAAAAACCTCACAATTCAGTAGTTGAATGTGTTCCATCATTAAAAATGGAGTTTTATTTCAGCTCATTCATATGTTTAATGGACACTGAAGAGGGAAATTATTCAATATTTAAAAATTCACAAAATTTGTTCACTGCGAGAGTAAAAAGCTTAATATTTCCGTGTTAAAAAAATAGAAATTATTCACTGAACTTATAATATGTGATTATTTATAGAACATGTGTCGTGACTACTTTTGGCATAATACATGTATTAAAAAGTTGTGACTTGGGAAAGCAATCTTTAAACTTTTCATTATGAGGTTATTATTATAACACAGTATTGTATTTTCTGTATGCCAGTACTCATTTACATATGCGAAGATAACTTTTCATAAAGTAAGCTAAATTTCTTATTATTTAATTGTTCAATTCCAGTCCAAATGTTAAGACTTAATTTGAAATCAAACATTTTTACATGACACCAAAATTTTTGCAGTTGTATCAACCTTTGCCTTGTAAAGCATTTGATTTTGTTTGGACATATTTTAATCCTGGCTGTGGACCTATCAGTGTTGATGTACAAGTACAAGTACAGAAATATCCATAAATGTTAACCATCAAGATTTGAACAAAAGATCCTGTTATTTAACCACACTCCCCCTGTAAAGTCTCCATCACATTCTCACTCAAATATATTGTTTCCTTACTTGCCATATACAAATGTACATATATTGTGTTGTTCTTAGTTTAACATAAGCAGAATTGCAACGTATTCCAATAAATTTTGAAAATAAATTAAATTGATTTCTGTTATTTTTTTTTAAAGAAATTGTGTGCATCAGTAATTTCTATTTTTTATAATCAAAATATGAGGTGTAAACATGAATTGTGAAAAATCTCCACCTTTTCAAGATGTTGTTAAAGAAATCACTGTAAGTATTTACTATTTTGTATATAGGTTATACACTGGTGCATTTGTTATATTTTATTATATTCATTCATTTTTTTTTCTGCAGCTTAACATGCATGATTACCCTTTTGATATGTGTACATGTATATTTAGATGCCTTTTTATAATGATGATTTCTTTTATTTCATAGGATGAAGAATGTACTACAGATGTATCTGAATAGAAAGACTTCAGATTTAGAAACACTGGACATGTAATTGCAGTTGTGTGGATTATGCTTAGCTATGTCAGAATGTAGTTTCCAGAAAACACTTGTAAATTATAAGTTAAATTTATTTATGTAAATAGGTGGAAGGAGACTGTATTTCTAAGTGAGGAGATTATTACATTGTATATTATTATGAATGAGTTACAGAAATAAACATTTTTTGTCAGCACTATTGGTAAAGTGACAATATGTAAAAAAAGGATGTGAAAAATTTACACCTTTGAAATTACTTAACAGGTATTCTTAATCAATTATGGTACATGTATTTTGTTGTAAATGCTGGCGACTTAAGTGATACAGGAAACCTGGGTGTTTTTTCTTATTGTGACATTTAATTACATAGTATTTTTATTCTTACTGGTACACAGGGTAACTGCAACATATGTTTTAATTTGTTTTAAAACATATATGGAAACATGTTTAGGACCAGAATATTAAAAAAAAATTTTTTTGGCTTTTGAAAGTGCATGAAATCATATATTTTTATGAAATTTTTGAAAACCTTACACTTTTCATATGTGAAATCCTATGGAAAACATATGAATATTTACTTGTTTTTCATGAATTAGTTCATTAATCAGAAACATGTTTTTCATGGTGGTCCTAAGCATATGAAAAACATATGATAAACATATGTATTTCTGGTGTTTTAAAAACAAAGAAAAATATGTTGCAATTTGTTGTAGTTATAGGTGAAATTAGTGGCTGATCCAGATATTCTGAAAGTAGGTCATTGACTGGCTTAAGGGGCAGGGTGTACTCCAGTGATTTATATTTTATTCTATATAGTCAGGCAATTATTTTAGTTGCCCCCCCCCTCCTGGGCTTCTTTGGCCCTGCTTATGAAAAATTTTTAAAGTAGTTGTATACAGATATTTGAAAACAAGAGGACATCATCTAGCCTTTGACTTGAGTACAACAAATTCTTTAATTTACTATGAAGAAGTTGTACAAAACCAGCCAATATAAGTGAATATGTAATAATATTACATAAAAGGGCCATTATAATGCATAGACTTCTCACATTTTTGTTACAACAACAATAATCACTTTAAGTACATTTGGTATTATTGTCATATAGTGATTGAGCTACTCCTTTTAGAGGTAATCAAGAGCAATATCTCAATAATTTAGAGACTCTTCCTAGCGGTAATCCAGAGTAATATCTCAATAATTTAACGACTCCTCCTAGAGATAGTCCAGAGTAATATCTCAATAATTGAGGGACTCCTCAAATCATTACCAAAGATACATGTGCCTTTTAAGATTTTATGAAGATTGAAATATAAAAAAAAGTTGAAATGGTACCCCTTCCTTGGTTTATATTGCAAGTGCTTAGTTTTAAGCTCACCTGGTCAAAAGGGCTGTGTGAGTTATTGCCATCAGTTGGCATCTGTCTCTTCTTCTCTGACCAACCATAACTAAACTTGAAATGAATGTTCCTTAGGGTATTCTGTATTGATTTAATCCATTGAAAAACATAGCCACCGTTACTAATAATAGAACACAGGTGTCAGACAGTTTTTTGCATATATCTCCAAAACTGTTGGGTAAGTGTTCAGCATGAAGAGGTCTATCTGTGGTCAAATTTTCGTGTTAATCTGTTAAGCCATGTTTGAGTAATTGTCCTATTTCGACATTTTTTTTTGTAATTTTTAATGTTATTACTTTTAAAATCTCCTCTGACACTACAAGACAAATTAGAGTCAAACTTTGTATGAATGTTCCTTTCTGTATTCTACATAGAATTAATGTGTGATTTTTTATCTCTCGCAAAACATAACCACTGTTTCTATAAGGCAGTGGCTATTCGACTTGACCCGGTTAAATAGCCCGTGGACTATTCGACCGGACTTAAAAATAAAACGATTATCAAACTATCAATATCATTATAAGTATCAATATGTACACAGTCACAAAGATACATTGCTGATATTAGAGGGTAATATTTTCAGTGGTGGATCGAGAGTGGGTGCAGGGGGTTGGCACCCCTTTTTATTGCAACATTTGTCATTTTCATGTGTAAAATTGACAAAACAAATTGCAAATAATGTCTTTGCATCCCTTTTTCTGAGGAATCCCGGCTGGCAACCCTTCTTTTCAAGTGTCTGGATCCGCCCCTGCATATTTGTCGTATTTCAAGTCATAGTTAATGCCTCCGAAATATAAACTACTCACAGGAGAGCAAACCACTTTTACTTCGGTGTCAACCTATTCTAAACATTCTTTTACTGGGCAATTCAACAACAGTCAGGGGCCTATTTTGGTTGTCTTCTTTTTTCCCTTCTTTTTTGTGTCCAAAAAAAAATCAGGACCATCGTCCACACAACTTCTGGGATTCGTATCTCTAGCCTTTAAATCAATTGTTAATTAATATTGTAAGAGTAATCAAGGGAACCAAGGTTCCAGACAAAGACCAGACATGGAAAACAGACATACACAACAAAGAACATAAAGTAACTAAAATCATACATATAAAGTAACATAAGCAAATGAGCAAATCGGACTCCACTCAAATCTGGGAGCATGGACCAGGTGCACCGATAGGTAAGCGTCCTCTGCTTTTCTAGAAACACCCGCCGAGTTGCTCATAAAAAGTCAAGTCCGGGGTAGACAAACGAGAAAAGGAAAAATATGACCCGTTGAATAAATTAGTTTTCATGGTGCAGATGGATACACCATAACGATCCACGAGTTCATGATGACAACCATAAAACTTGTGTAATGATGATAATCCTGTTCCAGAAGCCTATTTGTTAGAGTTCTAGCGCGATACAAAAAGTCTGCGTAGTTTCGGCAAGCTCTGGCATAACGTATGAGTTGAGATATGAACACCCCATACGCAGGTGCTGAAGGGATGTTAGCACAGATGAAAGGAAAGTTGACAATTTTGAATGAAAAGTCATGACGTTTGTCGTAAAGTTTGGTCAATTGTTTTCCTTTACCATCGATTTCTAAGTGTATGAGGAGCATTAGGAGTAATATCAGGATGAGGCGGAAACTTCGACTGCATTTTCATTTTTAATATTTGACGTTGATGCAGATATGAAGACCTGTGTAATTATCATCAGTTCCGGTATTTTTACTTCCAACAACTTCCAATATTTATATATCTCCGCTATAAGAGTAGATTCGGTGAGAAAAATTGGAGTTTTCCTTTGATTGACCCAATGCGTTTTAGAGAGAAAAATAAGAGAGAAAACGCTTTAAATTTTAGCTGTGAACAATTTTATTGCATATTGAATTATTAATTGATGAAAATTCATCTCATTTTCGGCATTATATATTCAAAAGAACAATTTTGAAAGAATATAATTATAAGAAGCTCTTAAATACTTTGAATATCGAAGTTGACAACATTGTCACGTTGTCGAATGAATGCCGTCATTTGAAATGTCGATTTCGGGTGTCAATATTTCACTGAATGGGCGTCTACAAGAAAAAAAACTATTAATATATTTCAGATAGCTGTATTTGAGTTATAAGGATTAAACACTTTTTTTTTTCATAATTTATGTATGTGTAAAATCAGACCATCCACTCACAAATCTGACATTAAAGTCCGAATTTTACACATGATAAATTCTGGAAAAACTGTTTAATCATGTAATATATTGGCCGTCTTATTTCACATTTAAAAAAAACTTGTTAAAACACATCTTTCTCGAGCAGTTTATGGAGACGGTGTATTAATTTTTATCATTTTATTTATTTCTTTACAAGTGTGGACACAGACTGGTATTGCCCAAAGAGCAAATTTGATAATACATACGTATCGTCTTGAAAGAGTAACCAATGGAACCAAGATTCTATCGAAAATCAAAGGAATGTACTTCAGGGACAAAGACCAGAAATTGAAAACAGACAAACACAACAATGAAAAAGTAACTAAAATAATACATACAAAGTAACAAAAGTAAATGAGAAACTCGGCCGCCACTTAAAACTGGGAGCATGGCCCAGGTGCACCGGTAGGATGAACGTGTTTGCATCAGCTAGAAAACTCCTCCATTTACTGAAATCAATAATTGAATTATGCACATGTTTATAAATATTAACACGTGTTACTAAATATCTACTGATATCAATAAATGGGGAACAAATTCCACAATTAATGACTTCCCATAACCATAAGACATGTCATATACATATTCTTCCTTGAAGGTGTACTTGCATGGATATGTTGAACTTCTGTCATGTTAATAAGGATTAGGCATTTCACTTTATGTAGGTTAGCTTGGTAAAATTCTGGGCTCTCAGTTTTTTTTATTTTAGATTAACAAAAACCAACAGTGTGGTATCTATCCAGTACATGGATGGCCCTAATTTTAAAATGGTAGGGGCAATAAACTAAAAAAATTAAATAGGAGCAATCATTAATTAGTTGTTAGTAAAATCATATCAAAATTTCATAACAATTGATCAACCATAACCATGAAGTAATCGCTGTTAGCACCATTTTTCGGTTACACTATTATAGTATAAAAATTGGACACACTCTATCCTCAATTTCCTAAAAAGCCTGTCAATTACCCTTTCCTTATGATTTGCTAAATTTACATCTATAATGTCTTTTCACATGAATCCTAGTTAAACAGTTCTCTAGCAAGGGAGAATGAAACTGCATTGTGAAAAAAATTGTATATGTACATACATACATACATATATATATATAGTAAGAGGTTGGAATTCCGTTCTTTCATACCCCAAGCCAGAAAAAAAAGCTTGACAGGCAACATATCACATGACAACTAATTTCCCCGAATACACAATGACCCACATCACGGGTTTGACTATGTCCGGGACTGTGTAACCGCTTTTACACCGTCCGTGAGAGCCCCAAATGATAGCCAAGGACGCTAAGAAACACCTCAGTCCGTCATGTATTACACATATGAGTGGAAAACGGGTCTATCAGTATTGAATATATACAAGTACAAAACTGTTCCAGACTCAACCGTTCGTTAGATACCCGAAAGACTATCATTTACGCGAATATTTTTGCAAGATTTGTAATTGTCTGATTTGCAATAGATTGATTGTATTTATGATAATGGTACAAAATGTAAATTAATCAGTTTTAGACCATGAAGAATGCAACTGTTTTACGCGTTACACATTCAGGGGAGCGTGAAGAATCAAATTTCACGAATACACCAATATGCATAATTCAGAAAGCAATCTTTGCTTAATGACCCATAAAACAACAACAAACACATAAACAGTTAAAAGAAAAATAAACAGGAAATAAAAGAGAAATGAGACATCTAATACACTCGTAGGTCTTGAGATCGTTGAAATATATGTTTGGTACGTCAGGTGATTTCTTCCATTGTTGCCGCCCGTTTGTTAGACTCATATACCTAGCCTCTGTTCACAGTAGTATAGATGGTTAGATTCGAGTCGAAAGAGAATCTCTCCGTAAGGTCCTTTCTAAAGGTCCCAATTAAGTACCATGAACAACGCTCCATAAATTGGAATTATAACTTTAAAGTTCTTATGGATGCCGTTTGGGACTACGCAAGAAAATGAATAAAACGAGAACAAGAAGACATAATTCTCTGTCAGAGTGGGTAAAGACTGTGTGGTCTTTAATTTTAAAACTTTTGAAAGTTTTAAGTAGGTCAAAGAGCGTCAATGTTACATCATTTTTCAAAGACTCCGACGTAGCAAAATCATTGTCTACTATACATGACAAGTATATTGTCGTACCAGCAAACAAAGCCCAAAACAACAAATCGTAGAAAATAATAGCAGCAATAAGACCTATACTGCTACCACACTCTCCAAAGAAGAGATAGTGAAAAAAACATAAATCTGTGATATCCTCTTTTGTTCTCTCAACCAAAGACGATGATTTTGATCTACCGTCTATGTACTGGATTCTAAACTCCACAAGAAGCCATACGAACAACGCTACATAGCTGGATCTGCAAAATGTATTACCAAACCTCTTTAAAAACTTTAAACTTCTACAGCTGTCAAAGAGGGTCTCCAGTCCTACCACGACACTTGTTACCGCAGTCGTAGTGGTATTAATTCAAAGTGTATCCTAAAAAAATCGAAAGATCTTCTGGAAACCTTATTTCAAGATTACTATCAGAATACAATAGCATTAAAACCTATGATTTTCCAACTCTTTATACTATTATTCCCCATACTCAATTCAGATCCCTACTCAAAAACATTATTCATCGTTGTTACTAAAAAAAAGACGGTACACCTAGATACAAATATGTAGTTCTTGGTAGATATTTCTCATACTTGATAAAAAAAAAACAATTCTAAATCATCTTTCAAATATACTGAAGATGTTTTCAAAATGCTGAATTCTTTTTTTATCGCCAACACATTTGTCCAGTGTGGCGGACGCGTTTTTCAACACACAGTCGGCATTCCCATGGGAACAAATTGTGCTCCTCTACTGGCTGACCTATTCCTTCACTTTTATGAGGCTGACTTAATAGCTGATCTGATCCAAAAGAAGGAACATCGTTTAACTAGATCCTTTAATTTAAGTTTCCGCTATATAAATGACGTATTATCGTGAAACAATTCTAGTTTCGGGGATTTTATACATCGCTTAGAGATCGATGGTAAAGGAAAATTATTGACCAAACTATACTACAAACACGATGACTTTTGATTCCGTATCGTCAACTTTCCTATCATATGTGGCAGCATCCCTTCAGCACCCGCATATGGAGTTTTCATATCACAACTCATACGTTATGCGGTGGCCGTGGAGCCAATCGGGAAGTAATCGGGAGAGGGATGTGGACAGGAAGTGGACATTGGAAAACTGGAAGGGAACCTTAGTTGACCTGACGTGGGCTTAGATAGAGAACGCTTGATCAATGAAGGGGACATGGGGACTCTTAAAGGTTGGGGCGAAAAAAAAACCATAAGGATCCTTTAAGTGTCGTGATAAATGTCATCCAATGGTATGGCGTTCTATAAACTGGTAAGTATAAAGGGGGTGGAAAGTTGACTGGAGTTATCATTTTTTTGTATATTTGTTTAATTTCTACACATTTATTATTTTTAGTTGTTTTTAATAATTTTTGGGTAATTAAATGATTTGTTGGAAATAAAGTTTGACTATCTGTTTGTAAGAGTAATCAAGGGAACCAAGGTTATAGCGGTAATCAAAAGAATGTAATCCAGGGACAAAGACCAGACATGGAAAACAGACATTTACAACAAAGAACATAAAGTAACTAAAATCATACATACAAAGTAACAAAAGTAAATGAGAAACTCGGGCTCCACTAAAAACTGGGAGCATGGACCAGGTGCACCGGTAGTGTAAGCATCCTCTGCTTTTCTAGAAACACCCGCCGAGTTGCTCATAAAAAATCAAGTCCGGGTAATAGTGTTAAACTGATTGCGTAATTCCCATTGAATTTCACGGTGAAGTGATCTTTACAGCAAATGTCTTTCTATCGAGGTTTTTAATTTATTGGTTTAAGTCACTTTGGATTGTAATTTGTGAGTAAACTTATGTTGAAGGTTTTTAACTGCTTTGTATCAATGAATGAATAACTTTTGTAAGGAGATTATTTTCTAGCTTACCTGACCACAGGCCAAGTGAGCACTTATGCCGTCACTTGGCGTCAGTTGTCATGGACAATTTTGTGAAAATATTCTTAGAAAATACAAGACCGACAACTTGGCATGATTGTTCCTTAGAGTATTATGCAAAAAAACATATATATGACCGTAGAGGTTTATGATCTGTGAAAAAAAAACATGACCGCCATTACTAAAAACATAGGGGTCTGAAGGCATTATTTTTTGCAAATAACTCAAAATTCTGACAGTGAGTAGTGTTGTTCAACATCAAGAGATAGCCCTATGCCGAAATTTTTAAACCGATTTATCAACTGATGTAGAAGTTGTGGCCCTGAAACAGTTTTATGGCAGTTTTTGCATGTACAAGTTTGAAAATATTCTTCTAAAATGACCATTTTACAGAATTCAATGAAAGTTGGCATACTTGTTCCTTAAGAAATTCCACACTTAAATAACTGTTGGGATTTTTGATCCATGAAAAAACATGAACCCTGTTACTAAACAAAAACATAGGGGTCAGAAGGTAGTCTTTTTGCAAATAACTCAAAAGTCGTTGCCTATAGCAAAAATCTGGCAGGTAAATATTATTTGGCATCATGAGACGTTTCAAAGCAATTCATTATTTGATGTAGGAGTTCTGGCCCCTGAAATAGAACATAGGGGTCAGACAGTAGTTTTTCGCATATATCTCCAAAACCGTTAGGTTTAGCCTAATTATGACCGGAATAAAAGTGTTCAGCATGATGAGATCTATCCGTGGCATGGTTTTAATCTGTGAAGTCAGGTTGGTTATTGCTATTTTTCGATGTTATTTTGTTTGTTGCTATTTTTAATGTTATTTCTTTCAAACATCTTCTCCTCTGACATTATTTGACCAATTGAACCAACTTTGGTATGAATGGTTTTTTTTAAATCCTGCATAGAACTGATTTGGGGATTTTTGATCCGTCAAAAACATGGCTGCTTTTACTAAAAATATACTTAAAGGGTCAGTCAGAAGTTTTTCTCATATATCTCCAAACTCGTTAGGTCTAGCAAAATTCATTGCTGTAATTATCTTCATTTTAAGGCCCACAAAAGTCTACAAGGGATCAAAGTTGTCGTACGACTCCATGTAAGAGTTATTGTCATTGGAAGGTGAAAAATTACTTGTTTTTTTTTTACATTTTTCAGCTGATGTCTTAAAAACAATGATAGAGAGAATGAAACTTTCAGTTTCTGAAATGATCCTCATGATAAGGCCTACAGATGTTTGTGGGGATCAAAGTTTTCGGACGACACCTTGTTAGAGTTATTGTCCTTGAAAGGCAAAAAATAATGTTTTTTTATCAGTTTTCAGCCAATATCTTGAAAACTATAATAGATAGAATAAAACTTTCAATTGTTGATATGATCCTTATGATAAATCCTACCAAAGTATTCTTTGAGTCAAAATTGATGGACAACTCCTTGTTAGATTTATTGCCCTTGAAAGGCTAAAATTTAACCAGGTTAGCGATTTAGGCTCCTCGGAGCCTCTTGTTATCATTTTTTAAAATTATTTTTGTGTATTTTATTTTGTCTAATTATTTTTAATATGTTTTTGATAATTCAAATGATATTTTTATTGGGGTTTTGCCTTATCTAATGTCTAATTAATTAATAGAAAGTAGTATATTCAAATTTGTTCCAGTATCGTTGGTGTCAAAGCTGTTTTCCGCAAGGTGATATTTACTTTACCTTCAGTTAGTTTCGTTCCTCGGTTTACATGTCTTCTTGTCTTTGTCCTTGGTTTTCATTGTCTGTCCCGTATACAACATGCTATTTCTGATGAAATATCATCTCATAATATAAGGTCCTGGGGTCGTAGATACGATTCCAATACATCAAATAGAACTTTTGTAAGTTTCTTCTACATGTCCTTGATTTAATAAGGTCGTTGGTTCTTATGCGAGGGCATCTAAACGGTGTTCCGCTCTGATCTTCCTTATTATTTCCATCAGTATTTAATATCTTGACGTTGTGTCACTTTATTTAGGTCGTAATATATCTGCACGATGTCTGTTCGTGATTCCTCTTTATATTATTCCATTTATAGGCGGCACCACAGCTGTTTTCTGAACGGCATTTTTCTTACCTCTGGCTGGTCTTCCACGGGGTCTTTTTGAGACCTCACTCCCTTTTGTCAGTCCATTTCTTGGTTTACAGTTGGCACATTCTTTCGTCCATTGCACATGTACGGCATCGCGACTGGTGAGCTCTTCTAAATGAATTCCTTGACAGGGAACAACCTTGTAAATCTTTACATTCGATACGTCCACCTCCTTTGCGGGTCGTTCGCGAAGTGATCGAACCAACATTATTTCCCATCGCTATTGTTGGTTTTCTGCACCTAAGAACAAATCCGGATTTTCTCATGGGGAAAGTTTTGCTTCTCAAGCTCAAGATGTCGGGAGGACTCTGCTTTATGTCGATCAGTAAATATCCGTGTGGTCTGGTGGTGCAGATAGCATACTCGTACGATTTTAAGCATTTTGTCTTTTGAGGGAACATTTGTTGGGCCATTGTCATGGCCAAAAACATGACACTCATATTTTGTTAAGTTAGAATACATCCGCTTCGCATATTTTGTTGATTCTTCAAAAAAGATAGTACACCTAGATACAAATATACAGTTCTTGGTAGAGATTCCTCATACTTTGTAAAAAAAAATAATTCCAAATCATCCTCCAAATATACAGAAAATTTTTTCAAAATGCTGGAATTATTGATGGACAATATGTTTGTCCAGTGTAGTGGACGCGTTTTTCAGCAAACGGTCTGCATTTCAATGGGAACAAAGTGTGCTTCTCTTCTAGCTGACCTATTCCTTCACACTTTTGAGGGGAACTTAAAAGCTGATCTGATAACAAATTTAATCTCAGTTTCTGCTATATAGATGACGTATTTTCGTTAAACAATCCTAGTTTTGGGGATTTGATACATTGCATCTACACCAAAGAACTTTAGATAAAGAATACTACAGACACTGTGTCGTCAGCCTCATATCTCGACCTACATTTAGAGATCGATGGTAAACTATCGACCAAACTTTACGACAAAAGTGATAACTTTTCATTCAGAATTGTCAACTATCCTGTAATCTCTTCAGCACCTGCGTTTTGAGTTTTCATATCACAACTCAAACGTTATACCAGAGTTTGCCGTAACTACTCAGACTTTTTGTATCGCGCTAGACTCCTTACAAATAGGCTTCTGGAACAGGATTATGTTGCTACAAGATTGTCACAACAGAAGTTTTATGGTCGTCATCATAAACTCGTGGATCGTTGCGGTGTATCCATTGGCACCATGAAAACTGATGTGTTCAATGTGTCATAGTTTTCCTTACCTCTTTCATCTACCCCGCACTTACTTTTATGAGCAACTCGGCGGGTGTTTCTAGAAAAACAGAGGACTCTTACCCTACCGGTGCACCTGGTCCATGCTCCCAGTTTTTAGCGGAGTCCGAGTTGCTCACTTACTTTTGTTACTTTGTATGTATTATTTTAGTCACTTCATTGTCTTTGTTGTGTTTATCTGTTTTCCTTCTTTGGTCTTTATCCCTGGATTGCATTTTTTTTTATTTCCGATAGAATCTTGGTCCCTTGATTACTCTTTACGACACTGCGGAAAACTATCTTTTTTTCACTTTTGCAAGGTTGAGTCCTGCTAGGACGCTGGTTAAACAGTCATGGCATGAAATAGTCGCTCAAGTATCCCTTGACATCGATGTCAAAGGGGTCGCTGTCGGGTATTCTGCCTGCAGGGTTCTTGGATTGCAATTCTTGACTTTCTTTCTGGATCAATCTTTTGTATTTATGAAAACGGTGTGCTTTGGATGTATAAGAGTCTTGGCGTAGACCAATCATCAAAGTATTTTGATGCATGCCTTTCGTCAAAGTATCTTGGTGTAATCCTGTCATCAAAGCATTGTAGTTAGATAAACCTGTTTGCATGGGTCCAATCTAAGAATAGGGTCTGTAGCGTGTCGGAACCTGGGACATTCCTTCTGCAGGTTGTATCTGCTGCTGCTGCGACTGCTTGTTATTGTTTATTTTTTTTTCAACCCCTTCTGTTCCTTCTATATGAGCCTTTTCCTTCAGCTTTTAGCTGCTGCTCGTATGTTAGGTGGTATCCCTCCCTGCTGCTGCTGTTACTTGTATTTTGGAGTATTTCAATTGTTGATATTGCTGCATGTCGTATCACGGTGCATTCGCCCTACAGCTTTTATCTGCTGCTTGTATGTCTTGTGTCTCAGTTTCTAGGTAAGTTTAGGTTCTTTTATCGGTTATATAAGATGATCGAGATTTAATTTTTTTCTGCAAGTTTATTTCATGTTATCTACTCAGTAACTTGATGATGGGTGTTTTATGTGGGGTATTACCGATCCCAAAGACATGAATTTGTATCAACCATAGCTTTGTTATTAAACGTCCTCTTACCACAAATGCTATGATTTATTTCATTAATTACCAACTGCCTTTTATTATATATTTTTTTCACCTCCTCGTAACGTTGATCGAAGATCTTATATGACCTGATATTTCTTTTAAGTGCCCCAAGTCAGAGCGTTAAAACAATCTTTTTTATATTTGTATTTTATGATACGAATATTACGATATTACGTGCCACATTGAGGTTTCATTTCAGACCAAATATGTGTTGTTTGGATTTACTCTAACCATAAAACTCTTCTTATAATCATTCAAGTCGTTGTCCGTTTCCTGATCCTTTTCATGCGTCTAACACTCATAATTGTTATTTACACAAAATTCAGATTAACCCTACTCCTAACCTTAATCTATCTGATTCCAACCGTAGCTCTACTCCCTACTACTGTGGTATTGATATTTGCAAAACGTAAACCAAAACTCTTTCTCAGACCAAAACCTAACCCTAAACCTAAATCACAATCATGTATCTATAGCGAACCCTGAGTTGTACCTTTTCCCCACAACAGTCATTATCATACTGCTATCTAAGAGCTTATCTTTAAAAAAACACCAACTCTGCCCTGTCGCTGTGATTAAATCTTACACTATCATTAAGTTTTAACAATAAACCTGTACCTATTTCTATCTCTACCTCTAAAGTTTTAGCCCGACATGAGGTTTAACCCTGCTAGGTTCTCACTTTAACAATAACATTCAGAACAAAAAGCTCTAACACCAACTTTAACCCAAAACCAAATCTGCGATAGACTCTAATCTTGCGCTGTTCTGAAGATTGAACCCTAACCCTGCTCTTAACCCTTACCTTTCAACAAACTCTATTACTAATTCAAAGCACATCTCCTCCTCGAACCGTAACCTAATCTATAAACAATTTCTCAAAATTGTTGGGCACAGCCCTAACCTTAACCCTAGGCATAACCTTAACCTCAGACAAATACCAAGACCTGATCCTAACCCTTCACATAACCCAAGGCCTAAACCTACACTTAACCATACACTTAATCCTAACCGTAGACCTGACCTTCGATATAACCTTTAGCTATATTAACTTTCTTGACACTGGACCTTATCTGAAACTCTAACCATAACCCTAGCTCAAATTTTATCATGAACGTTCCTTTGACCCGAACGCTTACTCCAACTCTTTTACTAACACTAATTCTAGATATAACCCTAATCCTAATCCTAAGTACCTAGACCTTAGCCTAACTAACTCTAGATAGATCTAACTTTTTCAACACCTCACTCCAGATCACCAAGACCAAAACCTAACCGTAGACTTAACTCTAGATCTAACTTTATCCAAAACCTAACCGTAGACTTAACTCTAAACAAACATTAAGACTTGATAAATATCAAAATAGTTGTAGTAGGAAGTCCGATTAAGGTTATGGGTAGGGTTAATCTGAACTTGTTCATCCGATACAGCCCCATAACACAGGTCAAATCAGTTTGAGTACCCCTATAATCGAAAGAAAGGTCATCTTATCATTAAACAGTCAACCATACCTACACTCATTAAAGTGGGGTCAGAAACAAACCACGAATGAAAATATGGAGAGAAAAATAAAATTCTCAATTCAGTGGTATACCAAATAGAGCCCCATAACAGGAATAAAAACGATGAAAAGGTTGAGATTGTCTGTATAGGTTGAATAAGTGATCAACTTACCGACAATAATATCTAAAAGTAAAAATAAAAGACCACAAACCATTCAAATTTCGGTAAAGATTGTAAACACAGCAAAAAATCAATTGTACAATATGAGAAGAAGTTAGTATTACAGTCGTTAGTATAATTCTATTGATGAAAGCCTTAGACATTAGATATCGCAGCCCCAATAAAAAAAAAATCATTCAACCAGAACAATCAAAAAGATATTGAACATAATTAGACAAAAATGATAAAATAATAAAAAATAATTTCCCATTTATAAACATTTCACAACATGAGAGGATGTTAATATTATCTCCTTACAATCATTATTCATTCATAACGTAAAATATACAGCGGTTAAAAAACAAAAACAAAGTACCATTCAAATCCACAGTAAAACATCTAATGTAAAGGACACTACATCATGAAGTATCTACATAAGTATTCAAACTAAATTACAAAATCAATTAAAGGATATCACACAAAGATAATAAAATAAGAAAATTTTTAAATTACAAAAAAAAAATGAATTATAAAACTAGAGGCTCCAGAGAGCCTGAATCGCTCACCATTTGCTTATTTGAAGAACTTGAGGAATGAGACATGCTCAGTTAAAATCAACTGAATTGTCGAATGCAGAAAATGCCGTTTATAGCATTTTCATGACCTGAACCAGAATTTAGCTAAAGGCAATAATTTTGGAATTATTTTCAAAAAAATTACTACTTCCTATGTTCCATTTTCAATATAGGCAGTCATATCTATTCTCGGATTAAAAATCACAACAGTCATATTGAGCACAATACACTTAACAACTAATATACTTATTTTCATTAAATGATCTTAAATTGTTTTAGAGAAGATTTTCAAATTTATACATGTGAAAAATGCCCCCTCCCCCCCAAAAAAAAAATGTTTCAGGGGCATAACTCCTACATCAGTTGAAGAATTGTTTTTAAAATATCAGCATAGGTCCGGCTCATGATGCTGAACAATACCTCCCATGCCAGAATTTTGCTTAAGTCAACGGTTTTTTGAGTTATTTGGAAAAAACTGCCTTCGACCCCTATGTTCTATTTTTGGTAACAGAGGCCGTCTTTTCGCGAATCAAAATATCCGGCGGTGATTTTGTGCGGGACACCCTAAGGAACAAATATGCAAACTTTCATTGAATTCTGTGCGACGGTTTTAGAGAAGATCTTCAAAGTTGTACATGTGAAAAATGCCAAAAAAAAACTGTTTCAGGGGCAGTAACTCCTACATCAGTTGACGAATCGTTTTGAAAATTTCAGCATAGGTCCGCCTCATGATGTTTAACAATTTTACCCATGTCTGTCATGAACTTGCCAAAGGCAACGGTTTTTGAGTTATTTCCAAAAAATATCTGCCTTCTGACCTCCATGTACTATTTTAATAACGGCAGGCATATTTATTCACGAATCATAAATCCCAACTGTCATTTTTGTAGAACACCCTAAGGAACAATCATCCTAAGTTTACAACTTGTTGGTCTAGTAGTTTCAGAGGAGATTATTTTTGAAAATTTGTCCACGACGACGGACGTCAAGTGATGACATAACCTCACTTGGCCAATTTTGAAATTCTTCTTAAGTATTCAAAGTGATTTATACATAATCAATTTAACATTAATTACAAAACAGAAACTTAAACTTCATTTCAAACAAATAATTTAATTACATGAAAATGATTAAAAAACAGTTGAAAATAATATGACGTCATGCGCATTGGGGTAATTACCAATAATCCACCTGAAAAATTCGACCCGAATCCAACATCTATACTACTGTCCACTTACAGTTCAATTCATGTCCTTTGCATAACAAAGTAGAGGATTGATGACCGCATCATCCAATTGCAAAGTCTTAGTTCACTTTTTTAGGGCTGTTTGCACTATAGTAATATACTTGTAAAACGTTTTTTATTGCAGACTTCGAAGTAAAGGATATGATGAAGATCCCTGGGTTATTCTGTTCAATGCTGATTATTCTAAAAATCGAAGCCCCATATAGTGCCTATGGGTACAATCCTAGGGGTAATAGAGGACATGAATTAGCAGTACAGGCACAAGAAAAAACTCGACTTGCATATGAAAGCCTTAAAGTTAAAGCAACTATGCAACAGGAATTCACGGTAGTTCATGGACGAATAAACGAACTTCAAACTGCTGTTGTGGAAGTGCTTGCACTACAAGCGGTGCGGATCGCCAACGCAACAGAATCTTTGGCATTTACTGCATATAACCTGTCACTTAGTATAAGTGAAAGCTTGGGTAAATTCAATACCGTTATCGACGAAATGTATGCAGGGATGCGCTTGATTCTAGCAATACTGCTTTTGATATGTTGTGCGTTATGTCAAACTTTTATAAGTTGCATCGGAAACACTTTAAAGCCGAACATAATGGCCCGAGTAACTAAACATTTCATGTACCTTCTTCAGCTGTTTTGCTGACTTCGTGCCTTTTGGAGTTTTGGTTGATGTTTATCATGTGTTGCGGTTGTCCTCAGAATTCAGGGCATTGGTAATATATGTGTCTCCGTTCATTTGTTTAATCATGTTTTACTTTTTCGGATTAGTACTTTCAATCATTCGTAACATCTTAGACTTCATCAAGTTTGTCCTATAGGGACCATATTTGTTAACTTTTGCTCCGTACGCAGTCCTGTACCAAATTTACAAGTACCGGCGTTACCATAGAAACCGAATAGGTGTGTATCTTGCAATGATGCCATTTTCTGTATTCCCGTAATATGTCATGGGAGTTCGGCAATTAGCGATGCAAAAGAAATTGACAAGTTTTACTGACGTTTACTTATAGTGCATTTGGTGTACTTTGTTGAAGGCATAATTTTGCAATCAAAATACCCTAATCCTGAAATGGCCATGCTCAATAGGCCGTATTATGAAAGGAGTTTTATTAAGTAGAAAGTTTTCAAGTATTATGCAGTAAAATTCTATATCATACATTTATAGTACTTAACGGATGTACTTTGTATATTCCAATGTAGTTTTTTTTTCGTTGGTTTGTACCACGACTTGTATTGCATACCCCGTATCGCACCCCTTTCAAAACTCCTCATTCTTTATTATCCGGCACCTTCCAGATTTTTCTACTGTCCTGATTTTGTTGAGATGATTGAATGTAAAATGAATG
The DNA here is from genome assembly GCA_037379345.1 of Perna viridis. NCBI lineage: Eukaryota > Metazoa > Mollusca > Bivalvia > Mytilida > Mytilidae > Perna > Perna viridis. Next base: position 7,280,277 of record CM074520.1, read on the forward strand.
CTAATGATATTCTCAGAAACACACGATGGTTTGCGCAAGTGAATTTATATGTTGCATATTTTTTGTGAAGAATGGTGCTTTGATAGTAATCTTAATAAGGCAAAAATATGATTTAAATGAATCATGTATTTTTTTTCAAATGCCCAGTTTATTTCGGAGAGAAAGAGATGCAAAGATGACCGATACAAAAAAAATCACCGACAGCATGTTTAAGTTACACAGATCTTTGTCTTACCATAATCATAATCCTGGTAATACAATACATCTGTACGATCATACGATAAAACCTATTCTTTTGTTCGGAAGTTTGGGAATGTTGCTGATTCTGCTGCATGTAAGAACAGAAATGAATATTTTCTAGAATAAAGATACTACTTAAATGTCACATAATACATTATGAAATCGGTGAATGTATTAGTAGATCTTTTGACCAAAGAACATACCTGGATGCTGTTATTTGATATCAATGTGTATTGTTTTGTAAAGACTCTGATTCTGACTGAGGCGTATGGTGATATCATCATGTATGAATACTACAGTACTGTGTTTGTTTGTTGGGGTTTAACGTCCGAGCAGCAATATTTCAGCTATATTCAGACAATACAGTACTGTGTAATGTGTTATTATTTACTTGATTACATCAATTATTGTACTAATAAAGTTGAGAATGGGTGTCATTTTTTTTTATCGTGTAGTCCCTAAATAATAATTTGAAAACTGCAAAAAAACATCATCTTGACTGTCAAGGGCAATATCACTACCAAGAAGTTATCCCACAACTTTGACCCACAAAAGACTTTTGTAAAACCCTTCATGGTGAAAAAGGTAGGTCACATTTATTTTATAGTATCTCTGATAGTTTCTAAGACATATGTAGAAATCGGTGTCTTAACTCCTGTTAAAAATAACAATGGTGGCCATGTTTCATGCTTGATTTATTTAGTTAATACAATTTTGGAAGTACATACCCTAAGAATGCTGGTGACCAAATTTGGCAATAATCCACCGAGTGGTTTCAGAGAATATTTTAAAAGGAAAGTTGCTAATGATGGACGAAGAATGCCAAGTGATGGCAATAATTCACACAGCCTATAGTCAAGTGAACTAAAAAGATTCTAATACACACATCAATTCAATGTGAACTTCACATGATTTTCATGTAAAGGCCCAATTCACATAAATTTCAGGTGAACTGTTTTGCTCAATCATACTGAAAAAAACCATGTAATTCAAGTTAGTTCTTTATAACCTTTTTGCCCATGTATCATTACATATTGCTGGCATAATATATCATACTTTATGTAGTTTATATCATGTATAACAAAACAAAAAAAATAATTCAAAGTAAAAAAATGCTATTTTTATATTTCAGTAAAAAACAAATCAGATACAACAATTAAACATTTCCAAAAGGCAACAGAAGAATATATTTTGTACATTGATCAGTTTAAGCAAAGGCAGTATTAAGTGTCAGTTTTTATAAGAATCAGGCAGTAGGTGAAACATGGTATGAAAAAAAAACACCATTTTAAAAGTTTAATTTGACTATCTGCATCACTAAAATCAAGGAAAAAATAATGACCAAATTTTCCATATCACTTTGGTAAATTAAGTTATAATTTTATTGAAATGCACTGAAAATGAATATTTCAAGGGCAGATAATTCAGTCTAAAAATTTCTGAGCATATCCAGTGATACAAAAATCAAATAATGTGGGTTTTTTTTCAAAAAGAGAAAGCATCCTTAAGAGAAATTATATTGTCAGATCAGTGGGTTTTTGACACACGTTTGATTTTTCCAATTTTGCCTGATTCTTACTAAAACTTACATTAAAAAGGAAACTACAAAGACCAACACAAAAACAGTAATTCTACATCAAGAAATATATCTTTATGTTATGTGTATATGCGGATGCAATAACAAAATTGTACATTATTTATGAAACCAAACAGAACAATGCTTTTATTAAATTTAAAAAAGGTACTGCATACAAAATTTTAAAGTTAAAATAAATTGCCTTGTGGTCTGGGAGATAAAATGTATCTATCAAAGTATGTCTGACCTGAAGCCAAAATCTGTCCAGTAAGCTAGCTTTTGCAAGATGTCTGACAAATGGTTCTTCAAATTTTAATACCATTTATTTTCTTGACATTCACAGAACTTTTTTCATTTCTAAATCCTGAAGACCAAATGCAAATTTCTTTTGGGTCTTTTCACACTTTATTTACTGATATACATAATATGTTTCAAAATAAAATCCAATTAAAACCTAGCTGTTAGTACACAATACTGCTTATTCTCTGAAAAGAAATCATTTGAGGTGACAAAACCATTTCACCATTCTGTCAAATGTGTGAATATTATTGAAGTGTATGTTGGTAAATAATACCAACTGACCTGGATGGAATGGGCTCTGAGGTACTTCTAAACCAGTGCCAAATTTATCCAGAAGAACTTAAGCACTGTCATCTACTGAAAGATGTAGTAGAATGTAAGGAATTAGGAGGATACAAGTCCTATGGTCCTTAATTCAACATAGTGTAATATTGTAACAAAAGTTAACTATTTGAATAGAAAAACCTGTTTTAAGTACTTCTCTGTCTAAGAATCAGGCAAAATGAATTGTTTGTAGAATGTTACTAAAATTTGCCTTTTTAGGATATAGATAGGTTGAATTTAGTGTAAATGCACTATGGGAAAATTTTCACACACTTTTTCCCTATATAAGCAGTTATAGTATATCAATGTCAGAGATGCTCTAGGATAAATTTAAATACCAAATTCTGAATAATAATGTGCCACCCACTGCCTGATTCTTACACAGAATGGTACTTTACCATTTATTCATCCCAGTTAATCTCAATTTCATCACTGAAATACCTTACCTGAGTACACTGTATAGCATTTTGTTAAAGTACTTATAATTGTGTATGTTATTGCACCAAAAGAAGGTTAACACATTACTGCAATATATGTGTATCACTATACCACCTATCACATGTACATATTTTCATAATCAAAGTGAAATATTATGCTAAAACTAAGACACATCCTCTGTCAAATTTTCTATCATTTCACAGGATCTAATCCACAGTTCTTCTTGCAGAAATTCATCATGTGCTAGCCCATGAGGTGCACACTTGGAGCAGTTGTCATAGTAACTACCTGTTTGACCTTCAACTGAAGGTGAAAGTGCTAAATATAGAATTGTGTCTGCTCCCATTTCTGGAGTCTGAAAGTATTTAAAAATTTCTACTATAACTTGGCATATCTAATCAGTAACTTGTGTTAGTCAGTTACAGTAATCAGTATAAAATTACCAGTATGTCTTATCAGAATCACACAGAAAATGTTTTCTGATCATATGGCACTAAAATGTATTTTCAGTGCTTGTTCATAAATTGGAAATGTTTTTGCTTTAAATAGTACATTCTCTCTAAACTATGACAAAATGTTCAACTGTTAATTTGAGTTAATTGTTACAAATTATTTTTGAAGAAAGACAGATTTTGACTGATTGATCAGGTGATCACAGATACCTAGCATTCCAAATTTTGTAAGTGAAAAGAGACAAAACTAAGCTGTAAATACAGCACATACCATAATTAAACTTGACCATTATTTTATGACACAAAACTTAGTGGCACAGTTTGGACACCACCAGTATATTTAATAAAAAATTTCAAGCATAGATACATATACAAAATTCACTCGTTTTCATAGCATAAAAATAATAAATTCTAATTAAAAATGAGGACGGTAAAAAATATCTGATCCAGCCACACTTAATAACCAATCAAAATTGAGGCTGCCAAGCCAATAAACAGTGCTGAAAGTCCAATAATTTTGAAACAAAGCTTATTTCCATGAAGATGAAATTTGTAAAATTATTAAAATTCATAAAAGTGTATTAGAGTTATCATAAAGGGTGGACAGACGGTTTTTAATATGTTGGTGTCTATAGCCGTCAAACAGGAAGTTGATGCTGCTGCAGTCTGAAATCATATCTCACAATAATCTGCATACCTATATAAAGTTTTAACGAAAAAGTTTACAGACAAACAGATCAACAGAAGAACACAGGGAAACAGACATCATAATCACTAAATTTCTCTCGCAAAACCAATAAAAAAAATAATAAAAAACTCATAAAATAATAACTAGTCAAACATCTTACTGAAATCAGTTAGTCATCACTATACCATACCTTGTAAAATGTAACAGCTAAGAAATCCATCAGCCATTTTAATGACCAATGTACATGTCTGTAGAGACTAGAGTTGACTACACCAGGGTGTACAGCATTTACTGTTACTTTACTCTGGTGGTTACTCAAACGTTTACTCAACATTATAGACCACAGAGTAATAGCAAATTTGGAATTATAGTAAGCAGCATGGGCGGAGTAATCCCAATCATTGTTATATCTGAAAAATCAATATCAAATGCAGAATAATATAAAAGTAGTATTGTTCATAGGCTACCAATTTTGTGGTTTTCATGAGTAGGCCAAACCATGAAATTTAGTTTCAACGGAAAGGAGAATCCAATTGATGTGTATACTGAAAACATCAAAACTACGAATTCAAGAATATCCTCCCTAATCCAAAACAAATTGGTATCCATGAATTAAAGTACTTTTACAGTATACTGTTGCTTACCAATGACATGATCAACAAGATCACACTTACATTGTAACAATTTACACATACATTTTTTAAGCTTTTTTGTAAGAATTATTTCCCTTTACACCTTTAAGTTCATAATCATTTATAAGAAGCCTACAACCGATGGAAGCTACAATTTTTGTATGACAAATTACTCCCAGTACCTCTGAATCTTTCAAATATGTTCATTATTATTACCCATATTAATGTATCTTCTAAAATTTGATATTTTAGATATGATAAAAAGATACATACAGTACATCTATTAAAAAAATGTGAGAAGATTTTGCAATGTTTTAATAATCAAGATGTTTTAACAGAAAAAAATCTACACATCATATACCTGCCTGGAAACAAGGTAATTACTTTGTCATGTCTGACCCCTGTTACACCTTACCTTCTACATATAACATCTACATCAGGTGAACCAATGTTATGTACTATTGATGTTACATTGACAATTCTACTACAGAAATTTTCTCCTGCCGAATTTTTTAATATATCTAGAAGTAAAGAGGTCAGGTAGAAATGGCTCAGGTAATTCACCTGGAAATGTTCTTCTAATCTATCCTCTGTCTCTTTATATGGTACAAACATTACACCAGCTACAACAAATGAAAAAAAATCAGGGGCAGATCCAGACACTTTCAAAAGGACGGGTGCCAGCTGGGGTTCCTCAGAAAAAGGGAGGTGCTAGGACATTATTTTGATAATTTTTCACAAGAAAATGACCAACTTTTCAATAAAAAGGGGGTACCAACCACCTGCACCCCGTTTTGGATCTGCCAATGGAAATTGTCATACCTAATGAATGGCTTTCTATCATTTCAATTATACTTTAAGGCAATCTTACACTGAATGTGGTGTGAACTAGGGAAAGTAATACTTTCAAATTCAAAGAATCACCTTGCAGAGTATATAGGGAGTGTAGAAAGGTAGTTTTACACAATCTGTTATGTAAGATTATATATTTCTTAAGACTTTTTACCTTTGTTTGAAGCACATTAATTGCAACTTATAAAAAGTGGTGCACTTTAAGTTATACCATTAAATAAGTTATCCCATTAAATAAGGTATCCCATTAGGTAAGCTATTCCATTAGGCAAGCTATCCCATTAGGAAAGCTATTCAATTATGTAAGCTATCCCATTAGTAAGCTAATCCATTAAGTAAACTATCCCATTAGTAAGCTCATCCATTAAGTAAGCTATCCCATTATTAGGTAAGCTGTCCCATTAAATAAGCTATTCCATTATTTTAATTGCACAAATATCTTGAATTAGGTCTCACCATTGTTTATAAGAATATTAAGAGATAATCCCATAGCCAGAAAACTGTCTGCAAAATCTTTCACTGACTTCAATGACATGAGGTCAAGATGTATCCAATCCACTGAAATATAAAATTAACTATGGAAAAAATCATCTTCTTTAAAACTGTGATAAGTATACTATCCTAGGTCAATCTTTCCCTGTTTCAATTCTTGTGTGTAAATTAGTGGAGACTAGGACAAATGATCATGTATTGATATGACCCTGATGGACAAAAATAGCAATAAAACTCACTAATCAATTAAGCATGCAAACATAGGAGGATAAATAATTTTTGGAGTTCTAGTCTTTTAAGGAGCACAGAACAATAATACTGTGCTTTCTCATTAGTACTTACCTTTCGCATTAGGAAATTCTTCTCTGATTTTTGACAAAGCTACTTTTCCTTCTCTTGAACATCTTGATCCTGAAATGTCACTAAAAATCTTAATTGTACTACTTTTTATGGGTACAATCCAAATTAAAAATGAAACCTTAGTATTAACTGGGATTGAAAACAAGTAGACAGTTTAATCAGGTATGAAAATATAATATCAAACTGTTAGGAGCTTGGTTTATTCATGAAATGGCCAGATTTTTATTAACCAAATAAAAAATATAAATATTTCAAATCAGACAAAAGTCAAAAGCCTGTAAATTCTATAAAATCATGATATTATTTATAACTGTACCTATGACTACATGTACATTTTTCGACACTAATGACCTTGACACTTCATATCCTATTCCTTCTGTTCCTCCTGTTACTATGGCAACAAAACCTGTATGCAAGTGCTGCTCTGAAATATACAAGTGCAATATTATGTTCTGTCATCCTTGAACTGACAGGGTCTTTGATGCTGGGACAAGTAAATGTGCACTCAAGCAACGAGATTTTAAAAAAATCACATGACATACGTGCCCAGAGGCATTTTATGGTTTCTTTTTCAATGTACATAAACTTATTAAACTAAGAATTACTAACAGCAATTGTTTACAAATATTACTACTTTAATCTGGCACTTTACACACAGTGTTTTAAATACACTATGTCATGATGTAGCTACACAGACTTAAGTAGTAATCTGATAACTAAATCTTTAGCTCAGTCCAGAAGGGGATTCAAAGCAGAAGAACATTGGCCACCTCCCCTTATGCTCTAAGTTTGGTGTGGTTGATAATTTATAGAAAAATAGTAATCACTGGAGCACATACACCAATATTTAGGAATTCAAGCCTGCATTCTGTCATCTCAACAGCAAAGTTAGAACACCGAATATACATGTTATAGCAAGCACGGCAAGGTGGTGTCAGCTCTACTGTTATTAAATGTACTATTTTAATTTTCCCTAAAGTTTCCAAATATACTAAGAAAAAAATGTCATATCCCAGAATGCAACAAAACATGACTGTCCTTAGAGAAAAAATGCATGGTTCCCTTAAATCAAACATATAAAAATATATACATGTAGGTTAAGATTATGTTTCAGTAAAAATAACTTTATCTTTTCTGATAGTTTTCAAGTCTTTTCTATTATTTTTTACTAACTAGAAGAAGTTAATATGATGTGTTTTTTAAAGGTTATAGAAAAACGTGGATATATGTACGTGTATCTCCACTGTTCCACTGTTGCTGTTGTCAAGAACCTAACCCTCCTCGGAAAATATATAACTCTGATTGTATTATCCAAATTGAAACATAGCTTTACTAAGATAGGAAAGGCAATGATTTTCTTTTTTGGAATTAACAGCTGTCAGATGTGTCTGAATTTTGATTACCTCACATGACATGTGTAAAATATTCCAACCATCCATGGAGAACTGTAATATTTCTGTTATCTGTACAAATTAATCTGATCCACTTAAACTGAAAAGGATGATGCTAGAGATGCCCTTAAGGGTTAAAAACTGTAAAGTATTGGGAATTGCTACTAAGTCATTAACAATTTCGAATGTGAGAGAAAAGGGGGCTGGGGCATGGATTTTGAAAAAAAAAGAAAACAACAAATGTTCAAAATTTTGGAAAAGTTTTTTTTTACCCATTCATCGAAAAAAACTTTAGTCCCCTATTATTTAACAAGGCAGATTTTCGACTAAAAATATTTATTTTGCTTGCTGCTGAAATATACATAAAAGGCTGTGGCTATTTTGCCGGATCTGGCAAAATAGCTTGTATTATGTTATTTGGCTATTTTGCCGTCAATATTTAACAAAAATACAAGACTTCATACCAAGGAGTTAAATATAAAGTTATATATATATATAGAGTGAAAAATATAAATCTCTGTTCATACATAGAAAACTTAATAAACATAAAAGAGATTATAAAACTGGAAATATAATGTAGAATGAAATATTAATAAAAGTCATAAAATTTTGAATGAAAAGTATAAAAAATTAACAGATAAATCACAGTATTATAGGAATTCTAATCATTAGAAATTTAAAGATTTTCTGTCATAAAAAATGGTTAAATACGATAAAATTTTACACATAAAATAAAGTAAAATAGAAATTCCAATATTTAATCGACACAGATTTCTTTACTTAAAAATATGAATGTAAAATAAGTTAAAATTCAGACTGATTGATTGTTAGGGTTTAACATCTGAGCAGCAATAGTTCAGCTATATCCAGGCCATGAACATGAAATGGATGATCATGATGATGAAATGAAAAAGGGAAGGGAAACAAGGACAATGGGGTCAACAAATTTTCACACAAAAATTAAAGTACAATAAGAATTCGAAATGTTTCAAATCGATACAGATATCTTTGTATGAAAATATGACTGCAGTTCAAAATGTTATAAGTTAACATTGTACATAGCTTAAAAGACTACTTTTAGCTTTGTGCTGTAGTTTAATAGGTGCACAAGAGAAATGTTGCCATTCCAAGCATGAACTGCACTTTATGCTCTTTTCTAGGGTATCTGCATCTTCTTCACAAGTTTAATTTACATATTTAAATATAATCATTACGGATGGTCCGATTTCTGCGTAAAAATGTTATATTTCTTTTAAAATCATAAAAAAAAATTGGAATGTACTCAATATAGCTTATATATAAAGTCAGTAAGAATCATATGTAATTAATTTTTGAATACAGCATATCATATATATATTTTAATTAGGTCCAGCAGTAGCCTCAGACGCTACTTTGCTGGATCAGGCAAAATAGTCGCTGCCAAAATAAAAATAATGCACTTGCTAAGCAAAAATTCTAATCTCATCTCCACCCCTTCGTGCCATAGGAGTTTTAATGTCATTTACTATTCATACAAGTCTCATACAGAGGGTACAAGTATGGTAAAGCTCACGGTGCTTGCTGATACAAGCAAAGCCTACTCCATATTAATATGATACAGGGAGAACTCTCGTAATAATTCCCACACTGAATGACTTATCCTACTTATGCAGATTTTTTTATTATGTTAATAGAATAGTAGTCCAAATAATCATGAAGGTTGCGAAGGCTTTTTTCAAATCTATGTTAATGCCTCAAGGCCATCATCTAAAATAAAAATGTTAAGACGGCAAAATATTGTATTTAGCCTAAGACTAAAACAGTAATCAAGGGAACCAAGGTTATAGCGGTTATCAAAAGAATGTTATCCTGGGACAAAGACCAGACATGGAAAACAGACATACATGTACACAACAAAGAACATAAAGTAACTAAAATCATACATACGAGGTAACAAAAGCTAATGAGCAACTCGGACTCCACTAAAAACTGGGAGCATGAACCAGGTGCACTGGTAGGGTAAGTATACTCTGCTTTTCTAGAAACACCCGCCGAGTAAAGACTAAACTCGTCTAAAGTAAGAGAATTGATGTTTATACTTGTATAAAATGGACTTAACTCATGCAGTCTGTTTTAATTACCTTCCTTCTTGTGAGTCTGTAGTATCTGTCTGATCAATGCATATAAACCATAAATATAAATTTTCAAAAAGCAATATATGACGATAAAACATGTATGGATAGTGTGGAGCATTGCGAACTACACTTTTGGCGAAGTTTTTCGATTCTCTCTAGATGGTTTGAAGAAATCCGAAAAAAAGTTATTTTGTTATAAACCAGAAAACAATTTCAAATGAGAGAGCACAACTAACTACCTTTATATAACTTGTTCGCTTTACCATTGCAAGCTATTTTTCTAAAAAAAAAAATCACTTTTCCTTATGCCAACAATAAACAGGGACTATATAATACTTAAATATATATACAGGTACTGCAATAAATAAACAAACAAAATAATATGAAAAAATTAAAAAAAAGACATATATAGAGCCCCGTGCAGGTCCGGGTGTTAAAAGAATAGGCCTTCAGCAGCGCTAAGCTTGTCGTATAAGGCGACTAAATAGTGCTCAGAAATCTAGCCGGGGGCTAGGCGCTCTGCCCACAGAGCAACTGAGATGTGTGCCCCAGGTGGTGGAATGGGGTACCCCTGGCGTGTTGCATGCTGGGGTTGCCAGGCTATAATACGGAAAACCTGACCGCAAACCATAGTGGTGCACCGTGTTGGGAAAGATGCCACGTTCCTCGCACGTTAAAGAACTCTGCTGTGGTATTCGATAGGAGTAGGAACCTTTGCGCTCCGCCACAGGAGGCTAAATTGCCCGACCTTACCCGTCCCCCCTTTTTCCAGTGACAATCAAAATTTGTCGACCCTATTATCCTTGTGACCTATCCTTTTTTTTTCATTTCATGTTCATTTTATCATCCATTTCATGTTCATTGTCTGAATATAGCTGAAATATATTGCTTCTCGGAAGTTAAACCCCAACAAACAAACAAACATATATAGTTCACCTTCTCTGAAGACTAGTAATCCAAGACATGCATGGACTCAGGGACTTCATATTACTGTTTGTAGTACAGAGTTCCTAATGGGCTTGAAAGGCCGATCGGGCCTTACATTCATCAACCTCATGATGTTTTAGGACCTTTATATCACCCATTTACAAATCAATTTAACACCAAAGATTATTCTCAGGATCTGGACATGTTACTACCGTGTATACACATAAAAGACATAATAAGACTAAGTAAAATATCAAAATTCGTGCACAACTACAGTGTAGCATTAGTGAACAACAAAAAGAAACAAACAAACAATGAAAACTACAGATAAAGCGATAGAAGCTATTTAAATGCCGAACAGCCACATTCCAAGCCTTTCCAGGACCAAGCTAAGCTCTTAAAACGAGAAAAAAATCTATTTTCTGGCCTAAAATGGTTCGGAAGCTTCTATAAAGTAGCTGCAGCAAAACGAACACTTAATTTTCTTACCATAAGTACTGGTTTTGACCTGCGGTATATCTAGTATATTGTTGTTCCTGAAAGTATATTTATATGATTTTACAGTGACAACATCACGTATAGACATCCGGGTGATAAATCATTCAGAATTTTAAAGGTTTCAACAGCCATTGGTCTTTGTCGTCTAATATGCAGATAAGGCATCCTGGCATGATCCAAAAGTTCTTCTGAGCTAGACATGTCATCATTCACAAAACGGAGTGTTCTTTTTTCAATTTTTAAAAGAATTTTTACTAGTACAGAAATGCCATGCCAAAGGGCAAAAAATGAAATTCCTTAGAACGAAAGAATTAATATTGATACATTGTTGTTTTTCAAAAGTCTTTTAGGATTTGCCTGCATTTTATTAATCCTAAACCATTCAATCAGCTCCGATCCAGTGGTGCAGTTTCTAAGGTAGAAATTAACACATCATAATCAGGTGAACAAAAAGTTAAGGTATTCTGATCTGCATAGTTATATAGTGTGCTATATTTGATGACGTAAAAAAATATTATTGATAAATACTTTGAATGGGAGACGGCCAAGGATAGATCATTGCGGCACGCCCTTATGGATGTTAGCTCAACTACTAAGAATACTATTATTTTTTTGCTATTTTCGATTAGGAATGAAGGAGGATTACTGAAAGCTTGGAAGCTCCATACGTGCATAATTGATCATGCAAAACTTCATGTGGGAGACAGTCGAATGCCTTAGACAGATCCATCAACACTGTAGCAACATAGTAGTTTTTATGTAATGCTGATCGCAATCTTCTAACATTTTCAGTTGTGTAGTTTTACACCCATAAATAAGGATGAAAATGGAATCAAAATACTCGCAAAACTTTTTCATTTCATTTAAAAAAGAAAATAGATAGTACACTCGGTGGCGTAGCCAAGAAAAAATAATGTGTACTCACGGCAAGGGGTCTGAGGACCGCTTAAGGTCCTTGGCGGGTCCAGGGCAGCGCTCTGGTGGTGTGTCTCGGGGGCCAAGCCCCCTGAAGCTCCTGTGATATAAGGAATTGAACAGCTGTTAGAAACTTAAAAAATAGCTGACATTTCTTTTTTTATATAAAAGGAATATTAGTTTACCTATTGATATTTTGACTCTTTCACCGGATTGACACTAGACCCTTACACTAGACTTTTTTATAGTCAGGGCAACAGTGGGGGTTTGGGCCCGTAAAACATGGTTTACTGGTAAGATGCCTGTACCAAGTCAAGGTTTTGATTGTTTACTTTGTTTGCTACACAATCTTCAATTTGCCTCTGTTTTCTAGCTGGATTTATGGCTTTCGTCTCCTGTTTGGATTAACTGTCATTTTAATTTGTGTTGACTGTTCTTAAATCAACCGGCGTAGTGAATATAACATTTTGAGTGGATTTGGAGAATATATCAAAAAGACAACGTGATAAAAATGAGTCGTGACCTAAGGCGACGCACCAAGCGGTCACAACGAACGACAAGAACAGTTTGTGTACCACGGGGCAGATTATCTCAAGTTTTGTAATTCTTTTTTTACAGAAATATAGCAGAAAAAAACATAAAACAAAGATTGTTACAAGTAGCCAACTGTCCTCCGCCGTAAAAAATCAAAGTTTCATTACTCCAGCAACATTTTTCGAAATATAATGCCAGTGCGATATGATCAACTAAATATTAAGTCTAACAATCTGCAAAATTTGAACCAAATCCGTTCAGCGTTTTCAGAGGAATTGCGTTCACGAGAAGTGTGACGGAAGGTCGGCTGGTTTAGACGGAAAGACGCAGACCATATCTATGTCCCTCCGACGCCTAACGTCTGGGGACAATTATATTTAAAAACTATTGATAGTTAGTTTTGTTTATTTTCATTTGTTTAAATTCGGAATATCCCTTTTATCCACATCTATACACGAGGATTCTCTCTATGCATAAGGCCAAGTGCTAAGATGCGTTCTTAGTGCATTGTCGTCCGCAGATGGGTCTTCATCCTCCCGAGAACACTGAAAGACCCCTCATGCAGCAGTAGCTGTTGCAACAGGCATTGTCAATAAGACTGTAAATATGGACCAAGATATGCAATATAAGTTAAATGCACATCTTTACGTCCGTCGTCATTTAAACGTTTTCAAAAGCAGACCGCATCCTAAATTAATCTAAGATGCGGATCGTGAAGACGAATCCGCCTTAGGCCCAAATTAAGTATGAAGAAATTTATTTTTGTAAAGTGAAGTCAATACGACGTGCACGTTGACTTTTATACACACTACTTTTGTCAAAGAGGGTGAAGACACGTACACGTTCATTATTAAATTGTTGGTAAAGTCTTCGAACGTGTTATTTACAAATATATGTATAACTTTCTGGTAGATAATTCCTTAATTTACCGGTTCCAATATGGATTATGCATGGACACTCTACAGTTCATCAATTGATTGAAATTTATCATAATATTAGTCTAGCTCTTGAAAAGAAACAAATTATGTGCACTGTTTTTTTGTGATATATCGAAAGCGTTTGACCGCGTTTGGCACAAAGGCTTAATTCAAAAGATAAAGGCATATGGTATATCTGAAAATTTATTAAAATGGATTGAAAATTATATGGCAAACAGAAACCAAAAGGTATTAATAGGAAATTGTCTATCAGATAAAGGTACTATTAAAGGATGTGTTCCTCAAGGGTCAGTGCTAGGACCTCTTTTTTCTTATTGTATATAAATGACATTGCTGACAATACAAGTCTATCCAGGTTATTTGCTGGTTATACATCACTGTCATATGCCTCCGGAAATATAAATCAAATTGAAGAAAACATAAACTCGGATTTAGAAAAGATAAATAACTGGTAAAAAAACTGGTTAGTAAATTTTAATCCCCAAAAAACAGAATATTTGTTATTTTCTACAAATCGGCAACCTGATAGACCGAGTATTAGATTTACTGATCAGTTGATTGATTGTGTTAAAAATCATAAACACTTAGGTGTTACATTTCATTCAAATTGTAAATGGACTTGTCATATTCAAAATATAGTAAAAAGCGCTTCCAATCAGCGTTCCATGCTGCGTAAATTTAAATTTATTCTTAGTAGAGAGAACCTGGAAAAAAATTTACTTTGCCTATATTGTACCCATGTTGGAATATGCATGTGAACTTTGGGATGGTTGTACATAAGATGATATGAACAAAATTTAACGAGTGCAACATGAGGCTGCAAGAATTGTCACTGGTCTTCCAAAACATGCAAATATAGACTCCTTATATTTTGAAACTGGTTTGGAAACCCTTCAATCTAGAAGGAAAAGAAGGAAACTTAGTCCATCTTATCTTAATGACTGTTTATCACCGTATCAACGAGATGTAAGGCAAAGAAACTTGCCAACTGATTCTGACTATCGGCAACCATTTACAAGATTACATTTATCTTTTTCCCCGTCCGCGATTAGACTTTGGAACAATTTGGAATCAAATATACGTAATCTTCCAACCATTTCTAGATTAAAAAAAGCAAACCGATTTGAAATATATAATAAACCTCCTTCTTATTATTTCACAGGTTGTAGATTATGTAATATTCTACACACGAAACTTAGTCATAGGTGTAGTGCCCTGAATGAAGATCTATTCCGTGTTAATTTTGTGAATGATCCGGGTTGTGTCTGCGGCTGGGTGTTTGAAGATGTCATACATTACCTTTTGGAATGCCCATTATTTTTTGAGACACGAGAACAATTGAAAAATAATACTGCCTTTTTACCAGAATTAACAATCGATACTTTGCTTTTTGGAAATGAACCTTATCTGGTGACTTAAACAAAGATATTTTTAAATCAGTTCAATTATTCATCAAACAATCAAAGCGTTTTGACATAGCATGATCACAGCAAGCAATTTTAACTTCATCCTGTTAATATTTCCTTTCTTTTATACTCTTTTTTTAGTTCAGATAACTATTGCCAAATATATTGAAATGACAAGTTCATCACATATGATAACATATATACTGTTCTTTATTCAGTTTTGTCACAAGTTGTTTACATTGTATTGTATGTTTTGTTGCTGACGTATGTTCACAAAATATTTGTAATTAATTATGTGGAAAGGACCTTTGTAAGTTGGTATAACTTATGTCCAATCCAATTGCCTGTAAATTTTAGCAATAAAATATGTTTAAACTAACTAAACACGTACAGTAACCGACGTTCCCCCAGAAACGTAGTTACTGAAATCTTGTTTAATAAATATTTGCGTTTATTATACAGATAGCATTGTTTCATGGAATGTTCTCATTGTAATAAATTTCGATTATTCACAATGTAATTTCACTCGGACTTTCTCCCGCCAAAACGTCACAACTTTTATATCAATCCGCCAATCAAAAAATTCATGTTGAAAATATCGATAAAATATTACTAATATACACTCCCTACAAAGGCGTACAATACTAGTGGGATAATTAATTGGAAAGAGTGAATAACCAAAATATGATCACTCGTTCCAAGAACGCCCCAGGATTTAACTCGTGCGCGGAACAAGTTCCGCACACGCGTTAAGTCTTGGCGTTCTCTCGGCACTCGTGATAATATTTCTTTATTCACTCCAATTAATTATCTTATTCAGGGACGTAGCTAGGCCGAAATAATGTGTACTCAAAACAAATCGACCCTATCCATCTCAAAGAAGTGGCACTACGACAGGGGTTCTTGGACCACTAAAGGCCTCCGGATGCTCTGAAAAAAAAAAAGCAAAAATCTCACGTTTTTACCATTTTTTTGCACTTCAATTACTGTTAGAAAAAATGTTGTCTTGTCGTTAAGCACAATTTCAATGACTTTTCCTACCTTTACCATGAGGAACCAATGAGCTTTTTCAATTTTTCATCGATCCCTGTTTTTACCTACGGGTTGCCTGTAGCTGCGAACAACCAGGGTGAAAACTCCGCAACAAACATGACGTGTAAGCAGAGGACGCTTACCATACCGGTGCACCTGGTCCATGCTCCCAGTTTGTAGTGGAGTCCGAGTTGCTAATTTGCTTTTGTTATTTTGTATGTATGATTTTAGTTACTTCATGTTCTTTGTTGTGTATGTCTGTTTTCCATGTCTGGTCTTTGTCCCTGGATTACATTCTTTTGATTACCGCTATAACCTTGGTTCCCTTGATTATTCTTGCAATAAACGGCGGCTACGCCGAGAGGATAACACCAGGATATTTAGTTGCTCAGGCACTTTCTCCTTTACTCAGAATGAGTTATATCAAAAGGGATTGAAAGCATTTCACAAGCTTCAATAAAAGCTTCTATTAAAATTTTTGATCATACCATCAAACCAATTCTTCTATATAGTGCTGAGATATGGGGATATTTTAACCCATACAAAACTAGACTTAAAAAGGAAGTTTTACCACTCGATGATATATCCCATAGACTTATATGTGAAAAACTTCATGTAAAATTTTCAAAATTCATTTTGGGTGTTCATAAAAGGTCAACAAATTTAGCAGTATTGTCAGAACTAGGTCGTTTTCCACTTCACTTTGATATTATCAAATCGATGATAAAATATTGGTATAGACTAGAAAATTTAGTCGGACTTTCCATTGCTTCAACAGGCCTATGCAGAATCTAAAAAATTGTTTGACAAAATAAACCCTCATGGTATGGATCAATAAAATACATTATGAACATTGTTCAGGATATAAAAGATAGTCTAGCAAACATGACTCAATTCTCATTTGAACAAATCTCTAAACTGATCCTTTCTCAGCACTATAGAGAGACATGGGTAAGAAATTTGAGAAAGAACAGTGAAGGGAAACTTAATGTATATGCTAAAATTAAAAACAATTTTGGGCTAGAGAAATACTTATCTCAAGTAAATTTTGAGCTAAGGAGAAAAATTACAAAGCTGCGCATCTCATCTCATAGACTAGAGATAGAAATAGGGCGTTATCATGGTATTCCTAGACATAATAGATTATGTCACATGTGCGCCTCAGGAGAGGTAGATGATGAAGTACATTTTCTTTTTTCATGCTCATCAAATAAAAGAGAGAGAGAGATATACTATATGAGTTAATAATATCTACATGTCCACATTTTATTAACCTCAGTGATGAAAACAAATTGATATGGATCTTAAATTGTGAAAACTCTATTATTATTTTCATACTTGAAGCCTAGAGCACCGTCCCTTGGTGTCCTTTGTCTTGAATCAACTCAAAAGATTTGCTTCTCTGCACTGGGCACAAGGAGGCTTCTAGTGAGTATTATGTCCACTGCACTTATTTATTTATTTTTTCTTTTCTTTCTTTCTTTGTTTAATGCATTATTATCACTATTGCAAATAGATATGCCCTTAAGTGAATATACATTTATATTCTTTATTCATATAATAATTAGATGATCATAATTATAACCTCCATTATCATAATCCAATTTTGTAAATGAAACTGAGGTGTGCCAGTATGATAACTAAACACTATGTGTTGATTACTATGATGCATCACTCATAATGCAAGTAAAAGCTCAAGAAAACGTGACAATTATTTAGTTTGGAAATTAACTGTTGATATTATATGTTATTATATATGTTCAATCAAAACTGTTGTATGTAAAAAAAAAATTGTATTGTAATCATGCCCTTTATGGGCCCTTAATTGGTGAATAAACAGTTCTTCTTCTTCTTCTTTTTACAGTTTACATAACATTTACTTAACTTGCCTTTCATAATTCGCGCAATTTTAACTATAGCGTTACTTCCCCTACTTCGAGATGGGGGGAAAACGTCATCAGTCTTTGTGATTATACGTACTTCACATACAAATGTCAAACAATGGCAGACTTCGATACAATATACGAAGAAAACGATGATGACCCCCCTGTTTCAGCTGATACAGTCGTTCATTTACCAGATCCAATTATCATTAGAGGAGCTGGAAATGTCACAATGTACGAAAATAGTTTCCTTCTTGTAGAAAAATTTACAAAAGTTTCAAACAGCATGTTTTTTTCTTGCACCATGTTTTCTGTTCTCACTATATCCTGTTTACATTCTGTTTTCTGGTCCCAGTTGTTCGGTGTTCAACCTCATCAGTCATTTCAAACTGTGTCCTTAGATCATATATGTTTATAAATATGACACATTTGAAACCTGAAACACTCCCAAAGGAACATAAAACTAGCTGCTCAGTCCAGAGAGGGTATATTACTATTAGGGAAATCACTTATAACAATCCATATAGAACACTACCATTGCCCAATGGCAGTTTATTAGCCAATTTTTCTCAAATTTCTCTGTTGAAACTGAGTGTGCATCATATTATACTAATTGAAGTATATACATGTAGATGAAATAAAGAAAAAGTGAGTGGTGACGACAATGTCAACATTCCGTTGAACAGAAGTGAACTTATACAATAAGGAATCTTTTGGAATTTTTGTTGAATTCCTGGTCATTTTAAAAACAAACACATTTTCTTCATCAGAAAGTGCATGATTCCCTCTGGTTATAGTTCAATACATAAGTGTGATCGCATGATAATGTTACTCAGTAGCCCAGCAGAGAATCTGATTTTCTCATACCTGTGCAGATACTGTGGAATTGGGAGAATTTCATGTGCAGAAACTCCTTTAGTCATCTATCTTGAATTTCAGAACTCATGGTTTATTAGATCCTCATCATTCATTATAACATTTTGAGACTTGTCTACCATTTATTTCCATTGGTTACATACATGTACATGTATTAGGCATTTATGTTAACATATTTTGATTTGTGAATTTAACATTTGAGACATTTAGTAAATTATATTTTGTATTGTGGTTACATGACAGAAGGCAAGACACAAGCTACATGTATTTTAAAATTGCTTGAAGCATTGATAAAATGGTGATTTAGAAAAAATATCTCCCAACCTTCTGTTCTTGCAATTGTTGATGGCAGAAAAAAGTAAATAGAAGAATCTTATCCAGAACTAACTAAACCATCCTAGGTATATTATGTAAATGAAATTGTTTTTAATGCAATATGGGAGAATTGTTCAAGGTGAAGGATAGCTTCCCTATATATATGACCGCAAAAATTAGGGTCATATATTGGTATGGCGCTGTCCTCATCGTTGTCTGTAGACACTTAGCCCTAATTTTTTTAGAATTAGGGGCCAAAAATCTTGTGCAATAACTTGCACATGAGTTGTTTGATCTTAGTAAAATTCTATAACAAGGTTCCAAACCACCAAAGGAGGTTTATGTTGATTTTTTTCAGGGTCATGGACCTAACCATTTAAGAATAAGGAGCCAAGAAGGGGTAAAAAACTAGCATTTCATATAACTCAAGTAAAAGCATAGAAATATTTATGTCTGACTGGTATTGGTTTTGGGGGTTATGCCTTGACCATTTTTGAAATGAGGGGTCAAAAGGGGACTAGAAATTTGCATTTTCATGATGTCTGGACAATAATTTGACTTAATGAATGCACATGTATATCTTTGAAATTGTATTACAAGGTGCCATACCAACAAAGGAAGACTGAGATTTACTTTTGGGGTTAAGACATGAACTTTTCTGGAATTAGGGGCCAAAAAGGGACCTAAAACTAGCAATATCCTTGTTATGACTTATGGACAATAACTTGAGTAATAGTGAATCGTTCCCATGTAAGTTTTACTACAAGGTGCCATATAATAATAAGAAGACTGGGATTGATTTTTTTGGCTTTAAGAAGCCAAGTAAGAATAAGGGGCCAAAAATAAGTATTTTGTCTGATTTATTGATTATAACTTGAGTAAAAGGGAATGGATTACTTTGAAGTTGTACCATAGCATGCCATACCCCCAAAGGAAGATTGGGATTAATTTTTGAGGTTTTGACTGGAACCATAAAGGAACAGGCGGTCATTAAATGAATACTGTAATTCTGGTCAAATTCTTACCCTGCGTCAAATATCTAATTGTAATCAAAATTCAAAGCTGT
Organism: Perna viridis; assembly: GCA_037379345.1. Lineage (NCBI taxonomy): Eukaryota > Metazoa > Mollusca > Bivalvia > Mytilida > Mytilidae > Perna > Perna viridis. The sequence continues at coordinate 7,300,526 of CM074520.1, forward strand.
ATCAAGTTTGAATGGGTTGTCCATACTTGCCCCAACTGTTCAGGGTTTGACCGCTACAGTCGTATCAAGTATGCACCCTGTGAAGCATTTTTTTTTAACCTTTATATATTCACACTAAAATATACATTTTTTTGTTGACAGAGGGAAAGATATGCTTGTCATATGCCCGTACTTCTGTGTCTGCCTTCGTATTATAGATGTCTATTTATGAGTGTATTTTTTATGTTTTTTTTTCGGTTTTCAGATTTGGTTTGAGTAATAGATTTGAAACAGAGTTTCCACCTGGTCTTTCAGCAAAGGTATCTATTTAATTTTTAGATGATGAAGTAAGCGTCTTACCGGTATATTTATTTGGTATTTTAGTATATATGTAATATTTAATAATAATTTTATCTTCTACTGGTACATAGACATGAAAGAGTAATTACATGGAATTTATTTTCAGCTCACCTGGCTGAAAGGCCATATGAGCTATTGCCATCACTAAGTCGTCATAGTCCATTAACTTCTCCTCCTCTGAAACTACTCAACAGATTGTTACCAAACTTTGCATGAATGTTCCTTAGGGTGTTTTCAACAATCCTTGATTAGGGATTTTTTGATCTGGCAATGAAAACATGGCGACTGTTAATGAAAATAGGCCATAGGGGTCAAATTGCAGAATTTTGCAAATAACTCAAAAACATTTGGTGTTTAGCTAAAATATGGCTGGGGGTAAAATTATTAAGCATTATGGGATAGACCTATGCTGAAATTTTCAAAAAGATTTGTTGACAAATGATTGAGTAATGGGTCCTGAAATGGATTTTTTTCCTCAATTTTACATCCAACTTTGAAAATCTTCTCCTCTGAACTACTGGATGGATTGAAACAAAACTTAGCATGAATATTATGTAGAACATCTTTACCAATCTGTGTGTGTCTGTGCATTGGGATTTTTGATCTTGCAAAAAAAAAACATGGCCACAGTTACTAAAATAGGCCATAGGGGTCAAAATGAAGTGTTATGCAAATAACTCTAAAAAGTTGGTTTAAGCTAAAATGGACTGGGAGTAAAATTGTTCTGCATAAGTTGGACCTATGCTGAAATTTTCAGAGAAATATATAAAGAGACGAATGATAACATTTTATCGAAGTCAAATCACTTTTATCCAGACAATAATTTAGTTGGTATGAGATATATGTACATTTTTCCCTATTATCTATTTATATATTTGTTATTTGTATATCCTTTGATACATAGACTGACTTTTTATATGTATTAATCCCACAACAGTGTATCACCATATTTCTGTTTAATTCATGTAGGTTGCCCCAGAGGAATTCAAGGCTACAATTGTCAGATTAAATGGCGTGTTAAAAAAAGCCTTGCCAGTAAATGTGAAGTGGTTGTTCTGTGGGTGTATTTGCTGTTGTTGTACCCTGGGCTGTTCATTATGGCCAGTTGTCTGTCTCAGTAAAAGAGTAAGTAGAAAAAAGAACTGATAAGGTGAACATAATAAATGTGAAAGTACTTTAGTTCCTGGGGTGCTAATTTTCGTGGTTTTCGTGTGTAGGCCAAACCACAATATTTGGTTACCATTGAAAAAGAGATTTCCATTGATGTGTAAACTGAAAACTTCCAAACCATGAATTCAAGAATCCAAGAAGATGTGTTTCTTTCTTAATCCATGAAAATTGGTATCCATGAATGAAAGTACTTTAACAGTAAATGTGCTGGCCAGTATCCTTAAAACAAAAAGTAGTAAATTCTTTCAGAGATCACCAAAAGGAATTCAACAAGCGTAAACATAAGGTCATTAACAAGTGTAAACACACCTGTAAGTAAGTTATGAAAAGCCCTGACAACAAAAATAAATAAATTCCACAGTATCAAAATAGTGAAATCAGAAAATTCTTCAAAATCACTATAAAAATGTTATATAATGAAACAATGTCACATAACTTACGAACATCTCCTGACTGTTTACATGTGCATGAAATCTGTGGTGTCTATCTTTCTACTCAAGGCACTCACTGAATGGTGAAGCATATATGTAGGAAAAACAGCAGTTGATCAAGGAGTGTTCTAGAGGACAGAACTTCCCTTTTGATGGAAAATTTTTAAAATTTAGCAGTACATGTATTTGAGCAAAAAATGCCCTAATATAGATCTTTCCAACGTTAAAAAATTTGAGATCTGCACTGAATATCTGTGTGCTATTGGGATTATGACATGAGATTGCATACTGATAATATGGTTCTTTTTAAAAAAGTTTTCTTGAAAAAGTTATAAAATATTTTCATTTTTTATTCATCCAAACATTTATTTGAATAGCATGATGGCTTTTGCAAAAAAAATATCAAACTGATCTGGATACCAATTTAATCTTAGTAAAATTCTATTGAAATGAGATTATCAGATTATTTAAACAATGTTTATTACATCTTTCCCTTTCAGACACGACATGCAATAGAAAAAGTATTAGATTGGGAAAACAATCACCTTTATCACAAAGTGAGTACATCTACGAAAGACATGCATGGATTCCATTCCTTGCAGTTCAGGAAGAAAACCTTAAGTATTTGATCTTTGTATAAGTGTACCTGTAATTTTTGAATTTCAGGAAGTCAGTTGGAAGGATTACTTTTATCAAATCCAATAAAAGAGTAACCATATATGGTTAAATAATATAGGTTAGTGAAGACATGCAATTAAACTAGTAGCTTGAGTACAGGTAAAATAAAAAATACAAACTTTTTTAAATAATTAAAATATACAATCAGTTTCATTATTTTTATGATTCTTCTTGTTTAAGAATTTATAAGTCACTTTTGACTCAGAACTTAATTGCTTTGCTTTTTTTGTATTACAGTTAGGTCTACATTGGAGACTGAGTAAACAAAGATGTGATTCTAGTAGTATGATGGAATATGTAAGTATAATGGGTTCTTACGTGAGTGAAGATGAAAGATCAGGTTATCTTTCACAAGTTTGAGTTCAAGTCTTTTGTACTAGTGGAGTGTAGCAGAATGAGTGAAAAGACCAAGAATTTCCCTAACAAGTAATAGATAACCCATTCTTTTATCTGCGACAGGTATAAGTACCTGTTTCTTCTGTGAAAACATATATTTTATTTGCTTCTCGTAGAAAGGGCTGCCTTTCAGGAACCGTTGTATATAGTGACGTCAAATTTTCTCTTGCCTTTGTTTTAAATATGTCTATGACACTGCCACTTTTTTTACGTTTCCTTTTTTAAGAGAACGAGATAAGACAAGCATTTGTAACCTCATCTTACACGGGTTGTCTCCACTCGCAAAGGGTCATTTCTGAAAGAGTGTTAGAGCTAATAACTCTGAGCTATATTTGTAGATGATGTAGAGAAGGAGACAAGAATAGGACTATAAGTGCTTGTGTTAACAAATTATACTGTCTGTCCTTCTTACAAGTGTTCTCACACCTTCATTTCATAAAGGATTAGGATAAGATATATACCAAATGTTGTTACTGTGAATTTTTTTTAATAAATTTGAAAATCAAAAATGATCAACTAACATTGTGAAAGTAATCTCCCTTGGCAATTAAACATTTTTAAATTTAACTCTTAGTATTCAAACATACTGGCTTACTTTTACTTGTAATTTTCATTGGTATCATTTCAGGTTTTATTGATTGAATTCCTACCTAAGATTCCAATATTTCGACCTGACTGAAAGTGGATTAGCCACAGAAGAACATCTCAATATTTATTACTTTTTCCATGACATTCAGTGATTATCATATATAATCATTGATTAATGATAATCATCTTTAATCATTGATTACATTGTTCCATTACATTTCAGTCAATGATGCTCATGTGTAATCAAACACCACTTTTGTCAGCGTTTCATTGTTGTCAAATGTTTAATTGTTATATTGGCATTATTTGTGAAAACTTAAAATTCATCTTGAGTTCAGTTATGTTGTTTATTTTAAGATATACTTTAATTTCCCTGACTTCATTTTTTTTTTCATCTTGATTTGCCCTAGAAAAGAGGGCTTGATTTCTAACACTGTAAACCTTTCACAACAGGCTGGTAAATAGTAATCAGGATGTTTTAAAACTATTTTTTAGGCCATGTGAGCTATTGCCATCACTTGGCATTCGTTGTCGTCGTCGTTAACAATTTTCCAAAACTCTTCTCCTCTGACACTACTTGACCAATTGGAACCAAACATATGAATGTTCCTTGGGGTATCCAGCATAGGGCTGATATGGGGATTTTTGATCTGTCGAAAAACTTGGCTGCCGTTACTAAAAATAGAACATAGGGGTCAGACAGTAGTTTTTTGCATATATCTCCAGAACCGTTAGGTTTAGCTAAATTCTGACACAGGGGCAAAAGTATTTAGCATGATGAGATTTATCTGTGGTCAAATTTTCATTTTAATCTGTTTAGCCATGTTGGAGTTATTGCCCTTTTTCAATGTTTTTTTTTTTTGCTACTTTTAATGTTATTTCTTTCAAAAGTCTTCTCCTCTGACACTAATAGACCAATTGAAACCAAACTTGGTATGAATGTTCTTGGGGTATCCTGCATAGAACTAATGTGGGGATTTTTGATCTGTAAAAAAACATGGCTGCCATTACTAAAAATAGAACAGTGTCAAACAGTAGTTTTTTGCGTATATTCCCAAAACCATTAGGGTTAACCAATACTTATTATTAGGACTACAAAAGTCTTCAGGTATAAAAGTTGTCAGACGACTCCTTGTAAGAGTTATTGCCCTTAAAGGGAAAAATGACGTTTTTTTTTTTTTTTTTTGAATTTTTTTTACAGTTTTCAGCCAATATCATGAAAACTATGATAGATAGAAAGAAACTTCAGTTGCTGAAATGATCCTTATGATAAGTCCTACCAAAGTCTTCTTGATTTAAAATTGTTGGACATCTTCATCTTAAATTTATTGCCCTTGAAGGACAAAATTCAACCAGGTGAGCATTTCAGGCTACTGGGAACCTCTTGTTTCTTTTTCATAAAGTTATGAAATATTTTATTTACCAAGAATACTGTTTAAATCAGCGTTAATCTGAAGGAACCAGTCTATCCGAAGGATAACATAGAGATGACAATGGAACACATTTCTTGCCCAAAGTGGCATCTCCATATATTGAGGTACCTTATTATTGTGCTTACGACAGCAAAAGAATGAACACATTCCAGACTGTTTGATGTATTGTACCTATTTTACAAATACATTGTAAATGAAATTAATAGTTTATTTCTTTTTTTGGACTACATGAATGGATATAAAAATCTGTATGAACACCAACTTCATAACTTGTTTTTCTGAAATAATCCGGCAAATGTTAAGAATTTATTTGTTCTATTAATATCATTTCAATTTAATCAAATAATGAAATTCAGTTTGTGTTTGACAACATATTGTCCAAGAACTATTTATTATAGGGTTCACTTTTTAAATTCTATTGTGTGGTCAAGTATAAACCTCAAGTTTGAAATTCTACATGAAAAATAAATTTAATAAGATAGCTGCTGTTATGAAATTCATGATAGCTTAATTTCACTTAATATCAAAATCTTGACATTTACCAAAAATTATACCAACAAATTAGAGTATCTACTCTGTATTCAAGTACTTTTCTATATAAGTATCAGGCAAAATGTGAATAAGGTGTGGCACTTGAAGAAAGGAGGTAGAAATTTTAATGCAATTTTAAAAAAAAAATTTACGTCATAACGTCCTGATATTATCATCAAAGTGTTAGCCTCCTTTAGATATAGCTATGTCAAATTTAGTTGAAAAGCAAAGGCTGTAAAAAAATCTACTTCACAGATGCTGCAGGATAAATTTAAATAGCTTTTCAGTTGTTTTCCAGATGTATTAAATATATTTGAGGCAAAAAAGACCAAATTGAGAAAAAATTATGTGCCATCCATTGCCTTTTATATACAGAATTGTACGTTAAATAACATTGAATAGTCAAGAAATTGTCTAGATTTTTTTTACCTCACAAGATAGTTTCTTTATGAATTTTTTTAGTAGATGTAGTATGATGGAAGTATAATTTTGAGAGCTGCTGGCTGGCTCACTGAGATGCACATATTAGTATTGTAGATAAATTGATCTCATTCTTACCAGTACATTGTAGATTTATTCATTTATGTTTTGTTTTTCTCTTTAACCATTGTATTCAAATTAACTTCATTGCTTTAAGGGAGCAACCATTTTAACCACTGTATTGAAATTAACTTCATTGCTTTAAGGGAGCAACCATTTTAACCATTGTATTCAAATTAACTTCATTTGCTTTAAGGGAGCAACCATTTTAACCATTGTATTCAGATTAACTTCATTGCTTTAAGGGAGTGTACATTTGATTTAGATGCGATTTGGGTTTGACCAAATTTTATATCCTGGATTTTTTTTTCATAATTTCTTACCTAACTTTTTAACACTATGTCTCTTTTTATTTAAGCCATATACTTATTCTTGATTATTTCACCACTAAATATGGTGAAACCATTTTTCAAAATTTTATTCAACCCGCCCCTTTAAAGATAAAATGGTTTCTTCCTTGCTAAGCTTTTATTGATCTCAGGGGTTCAAATTAGTGCTGTGGGATGTATGTAATTTATGGTGGATAAAAAGTTTTATGTCTACATATCCAACTAAAGGTCATTTAAAGACTTCATTTCCAACAGAGGAGCTTTTTAATCTCTATTTGAATTTGGACCCTTTATATCCTTACCTGCTCAGCACAAAGGCAGAAGTTGTAATGTGTTTAGTCACTGACGGTTTTAATTTCATGGGGTAACCTAACAGAATCTGTTGTATCTGCAAATTTGTGATAGCTTGTTTTAAAACCAATATTCTTTCTTTGACCCTTCTTCGTGAATAATGTTTCTGTAATTCCTCGTTTTAAAAGGATATTTGTAGATATGGTAGCAAAATAATGTTGATAAATTGAAAGACATTCCATGACATTCTGTCAAAATCTTCAAAGCTTGTCTCATATATCAGTTATTTAAATGAAAAATACTTTTTACGGCACAAAGTCGGGTTTTAATACAAAGAGAAGTGTTAATTACAGTATTTTTTATTATTGGCAGTAATTCAGTGCATTTATGGGACCAAATGAATAATCTAAGGGCTGTTCCAGAAAATATTGTGTCCTCTTCTACTCCTTTTAGTTGGCACTTTTTACACTGCTTCACCCACATAAAGTATTTTTTTTTTACAATGTCTTCGTAGAAATTTTGAAAATTTTCCATGTTTATACAGTCAGATGTCTTCTTGGGGTTAATATTTTCTGGAATAGACCTAAATAGCAATTGATTATTATGTATATATTGTTTGATGTTATACTGTGTAATTGTGTTTATTGTTCATCCTCACAAAATTAACTAATGAAAGATACCCAAATTCAGCATGTATTATATTTCCATATTGCAAATATAATGTCAAATCCATGATCAATATCATAAAAGTACTTTTACCAAATTTTAATCTTTGCTATGCAATAAAAGGGTTATTGCATGGATATTTAGGAATAATATCTCTTCTTGTGAATATATTGAACTCACAAGCTTGTGACATAAAATACTACTCAATACATTTTCTATTATTCAAGCAATAAACCTTTATTGTTAACTTTAAAGACAATTATTATGTCATGTATATTACCACTGCCAAAAAAAACTGTTTTACAGTTTTAAGTTTTAAGGATGGGAAGTTGAATAGTTAGTTGCTTTTAATGTTTACATGTGCATTATACTATCTTATTTTTATCAGTAATATCCCATTTTTTCAATACTTTAATATAGTTTTTGAAATTCTAGATTCAAAGCAAAACTGGACCAAAATATGAAGAAAAAAATACCGGTTATTTTCCTATGTTCAGTAAGGATTTAAAATGAACAGAATGTATAGCATATTCTTGCCAAATAATGCCTGACAAGGAAAATGAGTATCATATGAACAAATGGATTTGTCAATTAAGGAAGGAGACTTAAGGTAAGGGACATAACTCTTGAAACCAGTGAAATGTTTGTATCATATTTGATTTTCCAAAGGCTTTCAAGCTTCCCTTTGAAACAGAATGAAATCAGTCCAAGTTACTTTGATGCTTATATGAGATTGATGTAATATGGTGAATACAGACAGTCCAATGATTTGTGAGAGTTTTGTCCCTTACACTAGGTCTATCTCCTTAAATCTAACTTGGGGTAATTGTGCTCACGAATCAGATATATGCTACAATATTGTTCTGTCAACAGTCAATTGCATTGATTTGAAGTCGGTTTTTTGTTGTTGTCAAATTTTGGAGACCTCCTTTTTATGGTTTTTCTGTTTTTGTAAACCACTAGCTAGATGTTGAATACAAGAAATATATCTTTTTTTCTAGGACATCTTCTTGATTAAACAAATGAAGCAAAAATCTGTGATAAAATTTAAGCAGTGTGGAAATGAAATACACTTATAGGTGGATTTTCTTTAGTAGATTGAGACAAAAAAAATAAGACATTGTTGATGTTTAACCATTTCTTTCATTGAATTAGGAAAAAAGGAATCACAAGATCAACAGTTCACCTCAAGGTCAGAATGTGATCTAGACACAGTGTGAGGGGTTGTTTTCACACATGTTAAATCCTTAACAAATTCATTATTAAATTAACAGAGTGATATGGGAACATTTAAAGGTGAAATATATGATATCATCCTTTAAAATTAATGACAATTAATCAAAATATCATGAAACACATGTCATGTACAGATTGTTGTTTTGATTTCAATGTTAGTAAAAATTTCAGCGTATGAGATGAGGGCAAAGTAAGGGGTAGATGATATAAAGATGCTTGCCATGGACCAAGTTGACACAAGTTGATGTTTTTCTTTTATGTAAATTCTAATATTATTCAAATATGAAGCTGATGACTTCCACCTTTTACTGTAATGTGTTTTCCTTCATCACTTTAATAATCTTGATTGAGTTCTAGCCAATCAATATTCTTGTTTGAGTTTTAGCCAATCAATAATCTTGTTTGAGTTCTAGCCAATCAATATTTATTTCTTGCTCTTCTGACATTTTCTACTAAAGTTTTTATTTTATTATTTTCTCCTGAAATATTGGAAAATTTTGGTAGCAAGGGGAAAATGTTCTGTGGTTGTTCCACGTTTTAATAATTATTATGAAGACTTTTTTTAATGGAAAATAGCAGCCTTTTGTTTTAATTTGAAAATGTTACCTGTCAATTTTTGTGGGGCTTCACAGTGAATAGATGTGGCTTGGAATCAAGATTTTTTATGTGAGCTGGTTTGAAGAACAAGCAAATACTTTGTATTGGACTTCCACATAATACACCATGAACTATTAGTTGTGATAAGCATTTACATGATTAGCTGTGATTTTAGTCAAAATATTGTATGTTATTGTTTTTAAGCCATTTATCACCATAGTTATGCTCTATCACTGATTCATATCAATACCACATTCTTTATCTTCAGAATCTATTAGTAAACCTTTGTGGTGTCTTTATGCCGTTTAAGCTACAGGTAAACACCACATTTTCAGGCTTGTGATTTATTGGACAACCTCATGGTATATCTGTGCCCTGCCTTGTCATGTGACAAAGCTCTACAAATAAAAATCCTGAGACTTCAGAGGCAATTTTGTGGTTTCTATGTGCTCTGCAATTTCGTATGTCGTAGCTACATATAAACTTGAGATTTGTGAGATAGACTTTTGTGGTTTCTCTTTGCTCTGTCATGTCATATGTCATAGAAATCTTGAGATTTGTAAGACAACTTTTGTGGTAGTGTTTATTGTCAGTGTTACTGTCTCTTATAATTGAAATGTATTTAAGTCTGTACATTGTGATTGTCTATTATTAATAAAACCAGATGTATGCTCATAAGGCTACATTTGTATTGTAATGTTGTTTTATTGTCTTTATTTAACATAATGATAATCAATACTGTCCACTTCAATCAAGAATATCTTAGTATGCTTGATGCAAGTAACTTCAAATTAAATACAATGTTTCATTCTATGCTGTGTCGCTTGTTCTGTATACATTTTAGTAAAAATTATATCATTTTTGATAGTAAATGTAAGTGTCACAATTAGACTTTTATTTTCAAAGTTCACTGTATCTATAGAAAGCTTGGTTTTACTTGCTCTGTCTCTTCTCCTGTGCCTTCTGGTTCTTTGTACTGTAAAAATTAAATTTCATATAACTTTTCACATCTTGCTCAAATTCATGAAAACCCCTTGACCAATTTTAAACAAACTGAGCTGAAATGATGTGTGCAAGAACTTCTACAAAGTAGCCATTGATACCCTTTGGGAAAACACAATAGTTAGTCTCTGCTTCTTCTGAGCCATGATGACTGAACTTTGCAGAAATAATGGAAGGAACAAGTGATAAAATTGTATTTCCACTTCAATAAACAAGATGGCCACCAGAGGCTACATATGTATTTAAGCTTCTGATTGGCCAATTTTCAAAGATCAACTTATCTGAAAGTTTTTTTTATGTTGATCAGGTGGCTCAGTAGGTGACTGCGGTCTCTATAAGTTGCCATTGAAATCCTATGGGGAAACACATTTTGGCCTATATTTTGGCTCTCACTTAAGCAATGGTGACCAAACTTTGCAGAAATAATAGATGGGACAAGTTTAAAATGTGATCAAATTTTAGTTCCGCTTGATGAAACAAGATGGCCACTAGGGGATTCACTTGAATTCAAACTTCTGATTGGCCATTTTTCAAAGATCAACTCCTCTGAAACCATAGGTGTTTTGGAACTCGATTGGTTTAATGACTGTAATGTCCTCTACAAACAATCCATTTTTTGTGGGGCTGAAATGGCTCAGCATATAGCTGTGGCCACTCAATACTTATCTTTGAAATCCTATGGGAAACACATTTTAGCCTATACCTCTACCTTTACATGGTTCAGGTAGTTCACTGGATGGCAGGAATGATGTAAGTATAGAGCACTTCCTAAACAATTGATCAATGATGTTACCACATTACTCTAGATTCTCCAGGTGAGTTGGACTAAGAAACAAAATAATAATGCACTGATTGGAATGACAGTTTATTTAGACAAAATCAAGAATAACAGTACATATCTCGAGCAATGAGAAAAAAATAAAAATTGCCTGAATTAAAAAAGATAAAACATTATAATATATCGCAGAAAAGTTGAAAATACAGAAGATTCTTTGCAAAAATGAACAGTAAATACTATCAATACAATTAAAATAATAGACAACCACTGTAAATTCTGACCTGTTATGACACCAACTTCTAATGCTTTAAAAACCTTACTTTATAAATTATGCTTATAGATAATTTTACGAAACTGAAACGGGATTTTTACAACATTTTTTACATAAAATTCCATTTAGTCAAAACTGCCACAATGGCCAAAAAAAAAAAAAAAAATGCAGGTCAAAATTGATAAATGAACTGTGGCTTTATCTCCCTAAAGTAAGTATTATGAAGTTAATCAAGTTTAATTAATATATTTAGATGGATGTAAAATTCAATTAACAACAAAATGATAACTATGGAGTTGTAGAGGTAGAATAATTAGAAGATTCTGAGATGTATCGGTGGAGACAGTTATAGACCGGTAAATGTTTGATGTATAAGTCACTTCTAAATGTACAAATACACTTCAAAATCAGAATAAAGGGCAGTTCCCCTTCAGTTTTCATATACCCAAGGAAAGCACATTCTTCAACCCACTACCAAAAGGCTAGATTTTTTTTAAAGTACAAAAAAAAAATAAAACCCAAAAGGAGGAAAATAAAAAGATCCTAAAATACTCTTCATATTGAATCATAAGATGTGAAAATCCTAACTGAAAAATATTTTCTTTCCTGAAACTTCCTGTGAAAATTAACACGTTAGCACCTAGCATAATACTACTCAAAAAAAAAACTATATCATGTAAAAACTGTAATTGAAAAAAAGCTAGCACCATGTATAATGTCTTGAGTAAGTATAACAAAGCATAATTTATTTTTGTCCACACAATTTTTCTATTTAACATATTTAAAACTTGAATGCAGCAAAATAGATTTTTCTTACACATGTCTTACCATGACTAGCTGGTAAAAATGATTCTTTTTAGAATATTTTCAGATGTATATTTCAACATAACAATATATCGCTTAATGTACTGGTCTAATGACACATTATTTCATTCTTGAAATGTAAATGAATTGCAAATAATACAAGTTCAAGATACCTGAGAATATTTCTACATAACTACACAGTACTTTAAAATAGTTTGAAATAAATTTCATTGATTAAGAAGGCAAGACAGAGCATCTACTACTACCCAAGATACACATGTTAATATAATATGTATCTATATTAAGGTTCAGTATAAAGAGAAGTATTTGACTTTTGACCGACAAACAAATCTTGGTTTGTTGTTTGTTTACAGCCTACTCATTAAATAGATGACCAATTAGCAAAACTTGGAAAGATAGCAATGGACAGAGTCAAATGGAGTGAAATGGTTTTAGTCTTATATGCCACTGAATATGCAGAGGATAGGTAGGCAGGTACATGTCCAATTGTTTTCTTGGTCTTAAATTTAATTTTTTTCTATCTATCAAATACCCTGTATAAGGTATTATTTGGCTAAAAAACTTGTTTTCTTTAACTACTTACAAGATTTGAAAAGACAATAAACCAACATTTGTTGAAGGATGGCCTTACAATTCTAACACCAGACTAAGGCACTACTAATTGGATTCTAATTCATTTTGACTTCTACCTTTTTCTATTTCCCCTCACTCTCTTTCTTCCATCAACACTTTCTCTCCCTCTTTTTCTCTGATTGTCTTCTAATTTTCTTTTTTCACTTCCCTCATCATTATCTCTCTTTTCCTCCTTCTGTCTACCTTGACCTTTGTCCTTCTTTGAACTTTGACCTTCAGCAACATCATCTGTTGCCTTCCAGTCCCTATGCCAGACTAGGTCTCCAGCAATGTAAGTGGCTATAACATCTAATTCCTCATCTAGCATGATAAAATCTGCATCAGTATTGTGCTCCAGAGTACCCTTGTGATCTGTAATGTTCAGTAGTTTGGCAGGATGTAATGTAGCAGCATCCAATGCCTGCTCTACTGTACAGTTCGTATTTTTCTTTAAATTTTGAACACATTTAGGAATGGTAGCAATGCTGAAACAGGAAAAATAATAATTTCCATGTATATTCCATGTAGTTTCTTTGAAAATCTAAATGAGGAAGCAATATTTGTTATTAAAAATACATTGTTTGACTCAGTTACCATAAGTGATTATTTACAGTTTTAGGAATAAAAAAAATGGTGTGAATGTGTATAATTATGGATTTGAGCAAGCATTGTGGCCTTTATTTATAGAGAAACCTTCAATTAAAAAAGTACACAATCAAAGACAGCTTCTTTTGTTTCTACAAGATGTGAACCTGTGTGAAGCAGATATTGGCCTAGTAAAAGCAATACTCGACACAAATGTTGAAAAAAGACAGATATTAGACTAGTTATGCTTATATTACCAAACAAGGCTGATACTGAACTAGTAAGGCCATTATTGAACCAGAGAAGTTGATATTTGACCAGCGAATCAAACATTTGAACCACGAGGCAGGTACATGTATTTGACCAGTGAGGAAGATATAAGACCCATAAGAACAATATTAGTACAAGTAAGACTGATATTTGACAAGTGACATAAATATGTGGAGGATATTGGACCAGCAAGGCTTATATTTGTCCAGTGAGACAAATACTAAACCCATGAAGAGGAAATACAACTAGTGGAGTAAATGGACCAGTGAGGCAGACACTTGACTACTTAAGCAGGTATTGGATAAATGAGAAATTTTTTTTATCATACAGTAGAAATTGGACCATTTAGGCCGATATTCACCTTCCACAGAGTGTATTTGTACCAGCAATGACAGCTTTCTTATCCATGATCTCTACAAGCTGTGAACCCATGTGATGTTTTCCTGTTGGCAGTCCCATGGCTGGTATTGCATCTGTGGTGATGATGAAACCTTCAAACAGACAAAAAGTATGATATAACCTGAAACCATCTGTGAAGTAAACTAAGAGGATATCCGTTTCCACAAATTATACACTAAAGTATTGCTAAAGCTGCCAATCAGCTTTCTCAGATTTATCCTTATGGCAATACAAATAAACTTCTTGAACAGTCAGGTGTATGGCTATGAATTCTTACTTAAAAAATTACTAGTATGTTGTGGAGGCATATCAATAAATGTACCGGTAATATATCTCTGCCATCAATAAAGATATACTTGTGGTACTCTTGTCACATTTATCTTTTTCCATATACATGTATATGTAGCAATGGTAATAACAAACCTAACATACTGGAAGTAGGAAAGCTTACACAACCAACACTGAAGGTTCATACCCCAATCTTTTGGTGGATTTCTTTCAGTTTCTATGTGATTTCTAAGTTTGAGTTTGATATTTTTGCTTCATAACTTGGCTTTAAAGTTTTGAATCTCTCTAAAACATTGGTTGCACTATACATGTAATTGATAACTTTCATGGGAGCTAAATTTCACAACTGAGGTATCCTCGTCTAAAATTTAATGGTATTTTTTATGTGTCATATCACATAGCATAGCTAAATGGGGAATTTAACAACAAAAATAAAATAATTTTGTGATTTTTTTCTGACACAGTTGGTATAGTTTCCTTTTTTTTACCCTTTGACCTTAAAGACGCTCTTCCATGGAAACGCAAGTCATCTGATTGTGATTTTGTTTCCCAATTGGCCAAATACTGATTACTTAGTGGTGTTAAAAAAAAACTGCATTGAAAATTAAAATTGCGTGCCATTATTGAAATGTAGAAAAAGTGAAAGGAACAAATTTTACTGCATCGGCTATCTTTATTTTTAAAGATAGAACTTGTCTTTAATTCACACATTTTTCAAAAAGGATGTCTCTGAAGACTGATACTAGGTAATCATCTGATCATATTTGTTGGCAAGGATTTATTTTTTTTTTGAATGATTTATACCTGCATCATTTTTCAATGAATGATAAGAAATATACCTGTAGGGTTAGTCCTGAATGCCATTCTAACTGCAGCAGGGTGTGTATGTACCCCATCACTGATAAGACCATAGTACACTTGTCTATCTGTTAAAAACTTACTGGTCAACAGACCTATCAGGTGAGGATCTCTATGGTGAAACTAAAAAATAAATTTTTGACTTTTTAAAATTTTATCATCCATGAAAAATATCTTTTCAATAATTATTCTGAACCTTCTGATGTACAGAATTTAATAATTCATGAAGTTATACAGTATGATTCAAATAATTATTGTAATACAAATATCAGTGTTACCATTTACTAGTATTTCATTAAGTACAAATTTTTGGAATGATTGATATATAACACTTAATTTTATACAGTACATAACACAACACATATATACAAACAATAATAGTGTATTAACTTGAAATAAAAACGGATGAGGCTTAGAATTAGGGTAAAACACAAGGCTTTGCCAAAGGTTTTTCTTTTACCCAAGCTGACTTCCTCTCTTGTTTTTATTTCTATTCAATATATATTGTTACTGTCTTTATACTGAAATCCTAATTATCTTTCAAAATAAAGTTAAATTTTTGTACAACACATAAATTACATTTCTTCACCACTAGTGGCCCCCAATAGTGACGCAACGATGAACAGGTACCTGTAGTTCAGTGAAGACTAGGAAAGTAGGCAGGGCCAAAGTTAATATACTGTCAGTGACTGTATATCACCAATAAATATACAGTCAACACATTTTGGTTGCTCAAATAGAATGAGTATAAACTTTGTGTTTTATTAGTTTTCCTACTAGCTAGGATATAACAGAACAGGCCCAGTGTCCCCTTGCTTATTAGAAGACTATGGACAATTAATTTAAATATAACAGGTAGTGGCCTTTTGATGTTATTTTCCAGCTGAAACATTTTCTTCTACAGTATGTTGCCATTTAAAATATCAAAAATAATCAGCTGATCTATAGTATTGACAGCTGATTATCATTTGTATGAGCTTATTTCATGTGTCAATTAATATCACTCTACATGTCATATTTTCACAGATCAAACATGTTGTATAATTCTCATTCTATTCTACTCATTACAAAATCTGCTGTCAAACGAAATTAACACTTCTTGACATTTAAAAATAAAATATTTCACAGGGCATAGCTTCATACAACTGCTGGGGTTGAACCCTCAACAGTTGAGGCAAGGATGGAAACACCATTCAAATTTGACACAGCTTTGAATTTTAATTATGATCAGATATTTGACACAGGATAAAAATTTGACCAGAACCAAGTGGTCACTTTTTGGCCATTATTCCTCAATGCTTCCAGTCAAAACCTGCAATAAACAATCCGAAACTTACTGTGTGGATATTGCATCTTATGGTAAAATTCACAGCAACCCATTCCCTTTCACTCAATTTATTGTCCAGAAATAAGGAAAACAATTATTATTTCTAGCCCTTTTCTGACCCCTTATTCTTAATTTGCTCAGGTCACAACCCCAAAATTCAATTCCAGTCTTTCTTTTGTGGTATGGCACCTTGTAGTAAAAATTATATGAGATCCATTCACTTTTATTGAAACTATGATACTAACATAGGAAAAATGCTAGTTTTACGCCCCTTTTTGAACCCTAACTCCTACAAGATTAAACTTTAAACCCCCAAAATCATTCACAGTCTTCCTTTGGTGGTATAGCATACTGCAATACAATTTCAAAGAGATTCATTCACTAATAGTCAAGCTATTGTTTGGACATCAGGAAAATGCATGTTTTTGGCCCCTGATTTCTGAAAAGTTCAAGTCTTTAACCCCAAAATCAGTCCAAGTCTGACCATTGTGGAAAAACATTATAGACATTCCTATCCTTTAGTTGAATTCTATCAAAATGCTTTTTTAAGGTCCCATTTTTGGCCCCTAATTCTAAAACAGTTGAGGATATAACCCCCAAAATCACTACCAATCTTCCTTTTGTGGTTTGAAACATTATATAATTTTATAAAGATCAACCAACTAATTCTTAACTTATGGCACAAAAACCAAGTGTCTACGGGCAATGACGACAACTACGATGACAGCAGCATACCAATATGCAGCAAAATCTTTGCAGTTGTATAGTGACAGAGTGACAGAAGGATGAACTGATGGACAAATGAAAATGATTTAACATCATTTATTTTTTTTAGAATTTCCTGAAACCTTGAATCAATTAAAACAGTCAGCTTAAAATTGTGAAAAAGCTTTAGTACCTGCGAAATATGTAGAATAGGAAACTATTGTGTTTAAGATTTTAATGTTTCATTTTTGGTGTTTTCACGCAATGTGATTTCTGCCCAGAGCTCTAAATGTCTGAGTGAAGATGGTTAAACAGCGGCAGTAACTATGACTCTCTTAAGGTAGCCAAATGCCCCTTCATCTAATCAGTGATGCAGATGAATGGATTAACAAGATTCCAGGACCAATAAATCAATAACATCCATCATTGGATATTACTGAAAATTACAGCCTAGGACCATGTTGATCAATTTGACTCCCGCCAGATTTTGCCTAAACCCAACTGTTTTTGAGTTATTTGCAAATTATGCAATTTGACCACAAGAGTCTATTGTAATAACAGCGACCATATTTTTCGCAAGATCCCAATTCACCACGCACAGATTGTTGAAGATGTTTTACAGAACATTCATGCAAAGGTTTGTTTCAATCCTTCCAGCAGTTTCAGAGGAGAAGATTTTCAAAGTTGGAAATGTAAAATTCGGGGAAAAAATCCATTTCAGGACCCATAACTCAAATATTCATCAGGTCTCACTAACCACTTCCGGGTCAAATGGCCACCCCCTTATGTAGTACCAAAAACACACTGAACCTAGACATATGCATTGTAAGTGCATTATTTGTGTGTATTATGATTAAAAGTAATCAAAATAAAGCTGAGAATGTGTACTTTAATATCATATATGTAATTAACTACAATAGTATATGAATATTGTTTACATGTGTGAGTAATTTGCCTCCATGCTGTCAGTTAGCAGAACAGGTAAAAATGTGGATTTTTAGTATTATTTATTCAAGTAAATTTTGTGAAGAATATCTACAATCATTGTACCATTAGCATAATGATTTTGGAAGCCTTATTTTCCTAGCTTCGCAACGGTATGCAACTTTAAGATGTCATTTGTCCTGGGAATTCACAGTGAGACTTTGAAAATTACTTTTTCAACATGTAAAGTAATGGAAACATTAGAAGTAGTTAGTGAGACCATAAAATAAATTATGGCATATTTCAGAGAAATACATAATTTGAGGAAAATTGCCTTTCCTGGTCATTATTTCCATTTTCCCATAAAATCAGTATAGTGATATTGGTAATCTGGCTATATTTTAAGAGGTGCATTGTGCAAGGTATTTTAAAAAACAACATAGCAACAAGATTTTTATCATTAACAGTGACTCATAACTTGACGTCATCCATGAAATACATAACGTCACTGCTTGGGATATTCAAAGTACTCAAATAGTCACACAGCACAGACTTAGAATCACACAGTAATGAAATAGGTATGATATAAATTGTTGAAATCTGTTCTTTTTTCATGATTATAAATGATATTTACTATTACAACTTCTTGAATTATCATAGGTATCAATTTGGTTTGACAAGTTAGTTAAAATTGTAATTTTTTAGTAATTTAGGGAAAATATCACTGGGGGGCATGATATAAAAATGACCATTTCTTTGTAGTCCTATGTCTGATTTTGATAGTTTTGGTCTTATTAGACTCACAATACCACAAGCTTTCATAAAATGTAAAAAAAACATAAAAACTCATATAAGGTCTCACTAACCACTTCCAGGTCAAATGGCCCTATGCAGTACCAAAAACACACTGAACCTAGACATATGCATTGTAAGTGCATTATATGTGTGTATTATGATTAAAAGTAGTCAAAATAAAGCTGAGAATGTGTACTTTAAAATCATACATGTTATTAACTACAATAGTGTATGAATATTGTTTACATGCATGAGTAATTTGCCTTCATGCTGTCAGTAGAACAGGTAAAAATGTGGATTTTCAGTATTATTTATTCAAGTAAATTTTGTGAAGAATTTCTACAATCATCGTACCATTAGCATAATGAATTTGGAAGCCTTATTTTCCAGGCTTTGCAACGTAATGCAACTTTAAGATGTCATTTGTCTTGGGAAGTCCCCACACAAGGATTGCTAAAAATACCCTAAGGATCATTCTTACAAAGTTTGGTTACAATATGTTCTGTACTTTCAGAGTAGAAGATGTTTAGAAAAGGTGAGCTAAATATGAAACTTTAAATTCTTGTAAATACATTTCATAAGTTTATCTCATTTTATTTCTATTTTTAGAAATACATAGAAACAGCAATACTTAGTGTTCAATAAAAGTACCCATGTTACTGTGGGCACGGCCTATATAAATAGTTTGAATATGTGTGTCATCAACTCACAAACATCACGTTCAGAGCCAATTATCCAATGAGATTAGCATATTTTAATGATATGCAGAGCAAATGTAATAATATTACAATGATTTACAGTTTCGTAATATAATTGTAATTTTTCAGTACAAATATTTGAAAATTTCCCACTTATAATGAAAATACATGTAATCATACATAAAAGATCAATCTCCAGCATGCAACACCTGGACATATTACACCAAAGTTGATACATATTTAGTTTAGTAAACTGAGTCACATACAATTCAATAATATTTCTTGGTTGATATTTAATATACCTACTGATTCCATAGCATTGAAGAGATGAGTGATACATGATGCCCCCTGCATAACAGCATCTTCGCCTTGTACTAAGTTGGCTGTTGAATGACCTGATAATATGTGTAAGAATTTAATAGTAAATGTATGATTCAAGATATTATGATCAATCATAGTTCTTAATAACATGCTCTGAGTGACGTTTATTAGGAGGATGGTTGAGCACTCACAAACATGTTTAAACCCGCCACATACTTAATGCGCCTCTCCATAGCCAGGAACCTGTAGTTCAGTGGTTGTTGTTTTTTTTATATTCATTGCTATTCCTTTAAGTTTTTTCTACAGATAAGGTTCAATTTCATCTTTTATGAATAGTTTCACTTCATTTATTTTGGGGCCTTTTACAGCTTACTTAACAGTATGGTTTTAGCTGTGACAGTGTGGTTTATGAAGTTTAATTGTTCTTTTCTTGGCTTTTGGTGGATGACTGTCTCATTGGTAATCATGCCACATCTCCTACTTTTATATTAATACAACCATATAAGAGTTTTATTCATAAGATCTCAAGCTTCTGTAGCTCAATTTTACTTCAAACTTTGCTAATTTTTTTCAAGTTTTGAATATTAAACAGACAAAAAATTAGGAATTGTCCATAAATTATAGCTAATAAGGTAAAACAATCAGTTATTGGTATCTTTTGGGTCAGTGACAATAAAGAAAAATGAAAATGTCAATAATTTGTTTTTCTGTTGACAGATCAATAAACCAACAAATCAGATGGACAGTTACATGATTCAACCTGGGAGCGAGTAGATTAATTTAACTTTAAAATGATATAAAAAAAGCAATAACACTTTGATTAAACATCAGGTGTACTTTCTGCTTATTCTTAACAAGAGGCTCCTAGAAGCCTGAATCGCTCACCTGGTTAAATTTTTGCCTTTTAAGGGCAATAACTCTAACAAGGAGTTGTCAGACAATTTTGACTCCATTTGATTCATTGGACACATTTGTAAGCCTTATAATAAAGATCATTTCAGCAATTGAAAGCTATTGGCTAAACCTAACAGATTTGGAGATGTATGCAAAATTCCGCTGTCTGACCTCACTGTTCTATTTTTAGAAATGGCAGCCATGTTTTTTCAGAGATCAAAAATCTGTCATTTCGTTAAGGATACCCTATAAAACAAAAATGTCAACTTTCATTGAATTCTGTGGAGCAGTTTCTGAGGAGAAGATTTTTTAAAAGTAATAACAGCATAAACAGAAAAAAACGTCCAAAAAGGACAATAACTCCAACATGGCTCAACAAATTTTCACCAAAATTTGACCACAGATAGATCTCTTCAATGCTGAATAATTTTACCCCATGGCAGATTTTGGTTAAACCTAACCGTTTTGGAGATATATGCAAAAATCTGCTGTCTGACCCCAATGTTCAATTTTTAGTAACAGCGGACATGCTTTATAACAGATCAAAAATCCAAACAATCATTTTGTTAAGGATGCACTTTTAAACAAAAATACCAACTTTCATTGAATTCTGGAAAGTAGTTTCTGAGGAGAACATTTTTTAAAATAACATTAAAAACAGCAAAAAATGTCGAAAAAGGGCAATAACTCCAACATGGGTCAACAAATTTTCACCAAAATTTGACCACAGATAGATCTCTTCATGCTGAATAATTTTATCCCGTGTCAGAATTCGGCTAAACCTAACGGTTTTGGAGATAAAAGCGAAAAACTACTGTCTGATCCCTATGTTCTATTTTTAGTAATGGCAGCCATGTTTTTCAACAGATCAAAAATCCTCACATTAGTTCTATGCACAAAACACCAAGAAACATTCATACCAAGTTCGGTTCCAATTGGTCCGGTGGTGCCAGAGGAGAAGATTTTTGAAAGAAATAACATTCAAAATAGCAAAAAAAATGTCAAAAAAGGACAATAACTCCAACATGGCTTAACATATCAAAATGAAAATTTGACCTTAGATAGATCTCATCATGTTGAACACTTTAACCTCTGTCAGAATTTGACTAAACCTAACGGTTTAGGAGATATATGCAAAAAACTACTGTCTGATCCCTACATTCTCTTTTTAGTAACGGCGGACATGTTTTTCGACAAATCAAAAATCCCCACATCAATTCTATGCAGGATACCCCAAGGAACATTAATACCAAGTTTGGTTCAAATTGGTCAAGTAGTTTCAGAGGAGAAGAGTTTTGAAAAATTGTTAACGACGACAAATGCCAAGTGATGGCAATAGCTCACAAGGCCTTTGGCGAGGTGAGCTAAAAATATGAAAGGGGTCATAACACTTCAAACCTTTGTTGTAAGGAACTCAGTGTTAAAATTTCAATAGATACATTGATTTCTGTTGAAGTGGACAATCATGACAGTGACAGCACTGAACGCAGCATGATATAACTGCACCATGTAAACTCTGTTTACTTTAGGCACTTGTGGAGGCAATTTTAGTTTTTGACATGCTTAAACATGAGGACTTACAGTTCATTATGGACACAACAACTGGTTGGGACACAATATTGGAAAATGCAAAAAAAATTGAAATTTAATTTAAGTTGAAAGAATTTCTGCTCTAAGGGTGATCAATGAAGACTTTTGTCTTTGATCACTACAACTCATACACTGTTAGAGATATCTGAAATCTGTTTGAAAAACAAAGGCAGAAATTTTCATAAGAAATTGAATGAAAAAACTTAAATATGTCTGGCATGGTCAGACTTTAAAATAATCCAAATGTAAAATTCATCTGTTAAAAAAACTGTTATCACAGGTAAATGTCTGGCCTGTTGCACATTGTTGCTGTTATTCAATAAATAATAATAGTGTCTGTGGGGGGGAATATGCATGAAACAGACAAATAATTGTGATGTAATGATGCAAATGCAACTTTATACTACAATTGATTGACCTAATCAGATACTTAGTGTGGAATTTAACACTAACACCACGTAAAAGCAATACTTTACTCTAACATTCTGTAACTTTTGTTGCAGGCAAGACTTTTAAATTGCTCTACTGATAATACAAGAAACATAGTTCTAGTAAAACCTTATTTTGAACGAAGAGTCTATTATAAATCATTCTTACCTAATGACACTGTAATGTTTCTAGAAACAAGTTCTTTGATTACTTCACTTGAGTTTTCTAGTTCAGGGGCTAAAGTTACTATCTTAACATGATCAAGATTTCCATACAGTCTTTCAACATCAGCAAAACCATTCGGAAATTTTCTCAAGTTTTCCTCAACATGAGCACCCTTTTTGGCTACTGAGATAAAAGGACCCTCTAGATGGGCACCTGTAAGTATTATCATATATAGAACATAAAGAAACACATAACAAGTGATACAGGACAATACCTATATCTATCAGCCTAAGTATCAAATATCCTGAGGGCATCTGGATCAAAGAGTGATTTTGGTTTTGAGTTGATATTTGGTTTAGACCATTAACAATTCATTATTCTACATATTGTAGTATGAATGTATCTGTAGAACTTAGAACCAAACCACAATGTGTTCTGACAAGAAGTGCAATTTATACAAGCAGATTTAGGGTGTTATATAAGGCTTGTATGGCTTGTTCTAAATTTATCCTTTATCTGAAATTACTACAATTGAAAGCATCTAAAACGAAATGACCAACTTGTATTTAAATTGCTACTTCATGGATGCATCAATATCATGCATAGTTATCAGAATTTTTTTTATTATTCTGGGTAACAACCAAACTCGTTAAAGTGTAGAAACAGAGAAGCATAATTATGCATTAGAGGTTTGAATTAATAAGATTGTAATCATTAAAGAAACCAATTCCATCAGGATGGAAGTTAGTGGCCGATTCTTGTGAATTCACAGGGTCACTTGACTAAACTTACAATTCCTATAGGTAAGTACTACAAGTCATATTTACATATACAATCCCAAAAGCCCTTTAGCCACTCAACTGAAGAATATAATACAAAAAATTTTTAATCGTATGGGTACAAACATTAAGATGATAACTATGGCAAGCCAACATGGATAAAAATGCCTATTTATAAATATTTATAATACATTATAAATACCTATAAAGATGATGTGATTTATAAATATTTATGATTGAATTTTAAATATTTATAAATGAATTATAAATATTAGTAATTGTCTTGAATTTATAAATATAAATAATTCATTTATTAATATTTATAATTCATTTTTAAACATTTATAATTCATTTATTAATATTTATAATTCAATTAAAAATATTTATTTATTGAATTATAAATATTTATAATTATTTATTAATATTTATAAATAGGCATTTTTGTCCACTTTGGATTGAATTATAAATATTTATCATTCATTCATAAAAAATTATCATTGCCATAAATATGAATAATTCAATTATAAATATTAAAAAATGAATTATAGATTTATAATTATTTATAAACATTAATAGACAGGCATTTTTGTCCCCTTTGGCTTGCCACAGATAGCTCTTTATCTTTCCTTATACATATCATAGAACGTGGGCTGAGATTACCCCCGTGCACCCCCACTCATCAACTAAAATATGATATTCAGGTACCCTTATACCTCCCATATGTGAATCTTTTTGTCGCCAAAAAATAAACTGAAACATATTTGTATTACCTCGCGACTTTTTATACCTCGCTGAGGCAAAAATCTTTTTTTTTTTTTTAAGTTTTTTGATTCTATGAACTTCTTATTTCTACAGAACAAAGTACCAAATTTAAGAGATTTTTCAGCAGGGTTCAGGTAATTGTTTTTTCATTTTACCACATAACCCTAAGAGTTACTGCACTTTTCTTAGTACCATTGTAAAGATGAGACATTGCACTACACGATGGCACCTAAATTTGTTTAGTTTGTTCACACATGCTATCCTAGGAAGGTTTAGATTCTGAGTCACAAAATATCTTGGATTTTTTACCCAGTGGGATACAAATATAGGCTTATACTGAAAAAGAATCCGAGAATATACTTTGGCGACAAATTGATTCAGTAATGGGAGGTATAAAGGTACCCAAAAATCATCATGAAGTTGATGAGTGGGGCTGCACGGTGGACCCTCCCAGCCCATGGACTAATATGACAGTACATAAATCCAAAGTTTTTCTTGTTATAAAGGGAAAATGTGCACTAATTTTTTTAAATTATTTTGAAACAGCAAAAAGTATGCATTACAGATTTAGAGAAAAAAGAGTCATTATCACACAAAGCCATTTTACCTAAAATACCAGCTCCATCTTTGCTGCCATTAGTTCTCTTAATTTTTGGGGCAATCTAAAGAATAAAAAAAACATTTTACTAAATTCAATGAAAGCGGTTAAACATAGATCAGATATTGTGTTTAAAGAAATTTGCTGCTTCAGACCAAACATGCACTTTTTTCCAAGTGAAAAAAAGAGAAAATTATAAAAGTAAAAAGTCCATCAGATATAAAACCTAAAGACTTTTAATTAGTTTTGTGCAACTTACTTTCTTACTGACTAGGTTATCTCCCCTGAATGATTTATTTGCATTGCATATCAAAGAAATTAAATTTAATGCTCATTTTAACAGAGATAAAGAGTAAACGTGGACTTAATATACCGCCAAAGATCTTAGTATTTTTTTTATGTAGTTTTCTTAACAGTTTTAACCCATTGTCAGATTCTTAGAGGGACTGACACTTAAATTACCTTGTTATATATTTTCTCTGTTGAGGAGATAATGGTTGGACAGAATGAGGTGACTCCATGTGATAACAGACCTTTAGCAACCGTCTTTAGTCCATCCTCTATTGTATCAAGATCTCGTGAAAAATCAACACCAAAAGCGCCTGCAATATTGATATCAATATCTCATAAAATGAAGTTACTTTCATAAGAAATATTTATTTTTCTGAAAATGAATAATCACTTATTATGGCAAAAATTATTTTTAGATAAGTAACTTTAAGTCCAGAAATATGGGCAATAATTCTTGTTTTGATGTTTTCAAGACAACATTTTATTTATTTTTTATGGCATTTATGACGTTACTTCTGTTAAATTGAAAACTTTTTTGGACAACAGAAAACTCTATGAACTCCAAAAAATGTGTCACTAGGAATAGGGTGAACATGTCTATCAGATTACTTATCACACGGTGAAGTAACAAGAGGAGACAGTGGAGTCCTAAATGAAGGGTCTACTACTGACCAATTTATTGGCAAAAGGGTCAACTTAAAATTACCAGACAAATACTCTTCACCTCATTTATACTGTGTTCCACACTACAACTACAGGTTCTTACCATTAATTTGTATTTCTATAAATCCAGGACATATAATTGCATTTTCACAATCTATATGTTCATCAGGTGGGATTCTTTCTTCAAAAAACAGTTTTTCTCCATTGATAATTTTACCATCTCTGACATACAAGTAATCATTATGTATCAGCTGGTGATTGCGTAACAGCTTGCAATTGTGAAATCTTGTAACTTTTCCTTTTTTAGGTGGCATTCTGAAAACATTATATAGGATAATTGGGTTTCCTTCAAGTAATTTGAAGTTAATTATTCTCAAGTGCATGATTCTTAAAATATAATATACAGGTATTCTCAAATTATTAATCTATTATCATCATTATAATCTTATCAAACAGCTATTATATGTACATTTGTATATTTTGTTCCCACTATCTCAAGTCCCCCACTGTGCATTACTGTAATGCTAGAACAATAACATAGAGTGATACACATTTTCAGTATTTGCTCTGCTGAAAGTAGGGACCAAGTGTAAACTTTGAAACCATATTTTTATCAAGATTTTGATAAGCAACTAACTCAAAATTTCTAAGTGATTTTCTGTTATTTTTGTAAGGTCATGATAGCTAGGAAAACTTCTTCAAATTGAATGAGGTTACAATCAGGAAATAAAAGCTATCATGACCTACAGGAAAAGTTACTTGTTCAAAATGTGTCAATTGATAATGTCATTGCAGATTGTTGATCGAAGATAGTAATTTTAGACAATTTTTTTCTTTGTGATAGCATGTTACAATGATAGGAACATTTTTTGGCAAACAGATTTACCTGATATTATGCCAATTTCAAGCAATTACCGAGTGTTTAAAATGCTCAATCAGAAAAATTAGTTGAATGCAATTAAAGAACTTAGAAATTTCACTTACTTCAGACAAAATGGAAATTTTAATTCAATATATTTTCAGATTCCATATTTTATAGAGTCTCATCACTTGTACATCATATGAAATACTATAATTTATGCATCACACTTATGCTTAAAAGTCAACAATAAAAGATATAAAAGTATGAAAAGCAGTATACAAGTGCCATTCTATTAAGAATTATGAGAGACTAATAAGATATATTCATATATGTAAACATGCAAAATAAAATACAAGAAGAAATAAACAGCACATTTATAAAAAGTTAACTATTTATATAAAAAACTAGTCCTCCTACATAAAATATTATAGCAGGTTTTAGCAGCTAATTGACACAATTCTTCAAAATTAAAAATCTAAATAAATTTATCATTAAAATTTATATGTATTACTTGATCATGCAGCATTGTGTGGTTTTCCACAATTGATGTTGCACTTAGTAAATTTGTTTATTTGCATGTACATGTAGATTCTTCACAACTGAATAATACAAAGTAGCACATTATGAGCATGAACAGAAATACTACCATATAGCAAGCACAGCTAATAGAGAGCTCTACAGCAACATGCAAGTTAGTGGGGTGCAGAATGATGAGAACAAAAATTCATTGTCAGGAAGTGATATGTCACAGAGAGAATGTAAAATAACAATAAGTGTTGCTCAAAATTATTGTAAAAAGTGAAAAAAAAAAAAAAATCTTGAACGTCATAAAATCTTACTTAATCCATTGAGTGGCATGAGGCATCAACTTTAAATTATCATAACTTTTTTCATTTTTTAAGATAATTGAACAATTTTTTGGGGTCCCTACACTGCCAAAAAAAACTTTTTATCCATGGAATTTTTAAGCAAATATTCAGTAGTTAGACTATATGAGCATAAAATTTAAAGAAAATTATATGAAAGTAGAGGTTTACATATAAATATCATTTCAAATATATTTTTCTAGTAAAAGATTACTTAATTCCCATACAAAATATGAATTATTTTATCTCAATGAAACATATTACAGAACCAAAATTGGATATCAAATAACAAATTATAAAAATTTGAAATTTGGGATTCTAATCATGAAATTGTCAATTGTTTATTTAGTTGTTTATTTGCCAACCAATTTGACAATAAATGATATGCAAATTAGTGATTATGACAACACTAATGAGATTGGCAAACTCTCCTATATGTCTATATATTTTACATATTCTAACAATAATTCATACATTTTAATGATAATTTTATTTCATTGATAAAATACATGTATGAAAAGTCAACATTTTCTGCTGAATAAGTACTTGTATAGTGCATGCATGTACTTGCAACTATTTACCATTTACAGTGAAACCTTATACATTTTGTACTAAAAAGGGAATATTGGTACATGTAAAAATCAGGCAGTTCCTATGATCATCAGAGTGGCACAGGGTAAATTTCATACCACAGAATTTTTTGTTCCAATGATATATACCAGATGTATGTCAAAAAGTAAAAAGTTTGTATTGAATCGACAATGTTTGGCTCCGGGGAAAAATGACTTTAAAGTTCCCTAGGCCCGGCTAGAGCCTAACGAAGCATCCACATTTATCTCAAATCAATGAATCATCTCCCTTTTTTCAATGTTTATGTAATGTAATTATCTTTTATTGTTGTAGTGAATCCAAAACCTACATTCAATTTTGAAAAAGGATGCATCTGTGATATGAAATGGGTGAATCTTTTTTAAAAACAAAATTTGTTACGTGCCACCTACTGCACGGTTTTTGCTTGGACACCTTTTAAGATTATCTACATTATAGGCACTGACTCTATAGAACTCTATTAGTTTTACCTTTTGAAAGTTTGTTAACAACTGAAGGGTTCCTCTGATTCGGGTTTATCTATAATTTAGGCAATTAGGTTAAAAGGTAAGTACCCCAGAGCGTGTGACTATTATTATTATTGACAATCTGTCAAAACCATGGGCGCAGCCATATTTGTTTTGGCTTTGTGTCGAGAACGTTGATTGGTAGCATTGACGTCAACACTTTATCCTTCAAACTATGGCAGGTACCCCTAAACTTTTCAGTCTGAAGAATCCGAAATACGACCCTAGATTTGTGTACAGATCAGCAATTAAACTGGGACTTACAGGCCTTGGAATTTTTACTTTAGCGTAATGTCATTATTTTAAAAATCACATCTCCTATTTCCTGGACTGACGGGAAAGTTTGTCTTAATCTCTTTTGGGATTCGGCGCTGGAGATGTTTTTTGTTTTGACCACCAGCGATGGTCAAAACAGAAAAATATTTCCAGCGCCGAATCGCTAAATGGATTAAGACCGAGTAGAGTTCTCGTCGACAAGAAATTTTCGGCAACCGGTTTCTCGTCCTCTCCTGTGAAAATAAGTTTATGTGTCCAAAATTTAAGGAAACATGTCAAATAGACTGCTGCTATTTTGCTTTCAAACACTGAGCCTTCAGACAACTATTTTCATTGAGGAATAAAATTTTGGTGAGCTGATTGGGGAGAATTGCTTCTGTCTCGAAAACAGCCACGCAGATCTACTCGCTGACAGTAGTCTTTGTGTACATGTATTATTACACGAATAAGTGTCTGTCTCTGTAAGAATCAGGCAGTGGGTGAAACATGGTATAAAAAAAAACACCATTTTGATAGTCTAATTTGATTATTTGCACCATCAGAATAAATAAAACAGACAATATTTTCCATCCCATGTTGGTGCATTGAGTTATAATTTCATTGAAATGCACTGAAAATGAACATTTCAAGCTCAGATAACTCAGCCAAAAACTTTATTTTTCTAACATTCTATTTAATTTTTTTTTAGCAAAGCCATTGATTCAGAGATTGAATAATGGCCTTTTCAAATAGAGAAATTATCAATGAGTGACATTACGTAGTCAGATCGGTG
This sequence comes from Perna viridis, assembly GCA_037379345.1. Lineage (NCBI taxonomy): Eukaryota > Metazoa > Mollusca > Bivalvia > Mytilida > Mytilidae > Perna > Perna viridis. The sequence goes on from CM074520.1 coordinate 7,330,471, forward strand.
GGGTTTTGACATGCATGTTTCTGATTTTTCCCATTTTGCCTGATTCTTACAAACTTTAACACTTAAGCTGGGTATGGGAATATACTTTAAGTCCATGTATGTAGAGAAACCAAAATTACTGCGATTATCACCATAAAAAAGTATCTGAATTATAAATAAAAGTCCTTTATAGTTGCAGTATCTCCCATGTATATGATAAGTCACACTGTCCGTTACTCTAAAGGTAAAGGTAAATATAAATTTCATTTAAAATTAGTGGATATACATGCATTGTACAAGACAGCAGTGGCCATGTTTTCATATTCCCCACTTCGGTTTGTTTTTTTAAAGATTTTAAGCAGTGGGGAGTAACTTTCTACAAATTTGTCATCCGACAGTCTGGTTCACTGACGAATTGGAGCAATGGACGGCAGTAGACTTGAAATTCAAATATTTAATTTATTAAAGCGGTGGTAAGACTAAGTACTTGGATATTTTTAAGTAACTTATTTCAACCCATTCAGGAACTTCCCATGCAAAGTGAAAACAGTTTAATTTCCAAGAAAAATGTTGACTGTTTTCCCTTTCCTTAATGAGACCGCCAACTAGGTTGTAGGGTGTTGGTGGGTTATGTCCCTTTGAAAAACTGAATAAAATGACTTGCATTCCGTAAATATGAAAAAGAACTATTTAAATAAGCTCTGTAGTGCTTTTTACGGTTACCCAATGGCTAGATTTACAACCGTTAGCTAATGTGAGCTTCTTGCATGGTTGCCAGCTGGCTTGTGTGGGAGGAAAGTCCAAATTTCATGCTGGAAAATTGGTGAAACCCCTGTGCTTAGGTAGCTAGGTGCATGGAAACCTGGACACATGGTACTTAAACCCCTATTGATGTCAACCTCATGATTACAAGTCTAGCTCCTTAACCACTTGGCCATTATGTCCCCTCTCCTAACAGGCCTTGATTCCATCCCATTATGCACAATGATGTATCACCGTTTTTCTAATATGAACAAATAAGTGACATAAATTGATTTAAAACTTTATCGAATACATGTTAATCATGACCCTACTTAAGTCATTTCTTTCCAAGCTCAGACTCGCTAATTTTATTGAAATCTTGAACTCCTTGCAAATGAATTTACATTGTATTTCATAATGAAAAATTTCTACAATTCTGTTGCTTTCAAGATGAGAATATAAATTCTTTAATATCAGTTGTTTACAATAACTGATGTTAAAGTCTACTCCAAATATTAACAATTCAGACTAAATAAACTGATTTTTCATGCTTTTGTCATAGTGAGTAAAGTGGTGGAATCATAACTCTGTTTGGAGAGTATCAGACACCGGGTTATGTTAATATATTTACATATACATCTCTCCTTGGCTTTTCAAACATCAATTAAATTTTATGAGCATGCATTCTCAGTTAGTACTGTCCACTACAGGGACTTTGTACCTATGCTTATAAAGACAATAAATATTTGTTGCTTGAATTCATCACAGTTTTCTTTTCATTACATAAGTGGGCATTCTCAACTTTAAGATTGTGCTTCCGGGTTCTCATGTTATGTTGTAAGTGACATGGGGGTCATGTTATAAAAATGTATATATAAACAAGGATTTTTTATAGTAGTCGAGCAGTCTACTATAGAAATCTCTGATATTAAGTAGCTGTCTTTGTAAGAATCGTGCAAAATCTGAAAAATGTGATACACACTGAAAAAGGCTACCGGTACATATTTTTATTTTTGTAATTAAGTTGTTTTATTGGTCTATACTATGAAATTTGTAATTATTCATTCAAATCTGCCTGCTCTGAGGTGATAATCAACATTGAAAATCGAATAGACTCTATTGTATTTGAGTGTCATTTACAGAGTTATCTCCCTTAATTTTGAAGTATACAGTGCATTCTATATAATTTTTATCTCCTAAGAGCACGGGTTACATGAAAAATTGAATGTTTATTTCTGTTTACTATGGCAATTCAAACAAAATATCAAAAATGAAAATATCTAGGCTTTTAACCCGTGAATCATGTTTTGCATGATTCTTAGCTGGAGTGCAGTCATGTCTTCGTTTGAAATGCATTTACTAAAGTTGTTCCAAATAGAATCATTCTTGGTGGTTGTAATGGTGATTTACTGCAAAAACAAGAAACTTGTATAATTCATTGTACAATTTATTTATTTGATATGTTGTTTTTTAGGGCCTACGTTTTAAATGGGTTTCAGCAAAAATATGATAAGATTGATGCTGAAGATGAAAAGAGAGAGTTAGAGATGTTCATGCAGATGAGGGCAAAACAATTGGAAAAGACCAAACAAACAAACTAGAAATGAAATCGTACATCATTAACTAAATGATGATGCACAAAGTAGCAACAAACTTAACTTATATTTTATACTACCCTTGACTACTTGAATTTCACTTGTAGGAAGGTTTATTGGTGTGGAAGATTATGAAATTTTGAAAAGGTTTTGAAAACCGACCATATAGTAATAGTTGTTGAATAACCAACTTTGCCAGTATTTGTTGAAATTTGTCTATATTGTCAGTGATAGTTTAAATTTGTGCATATAGTGACTACAAAGTTCAGATTTACATGTTATATAAATGAAAGTTGTGGATAAGAATATTGCTTTTGTTAGTTTGTTTGTTGCTGTTTTTAGTATCAAGTATTATGCAGTGTATAAACTGTATATTACAAGAAAGTTTTATGGACAGAAAACAAACAACAAACAACAGAACAAAATAAAAACTGAATAGTAGTGTATTCATTTTGTGGAAGGATTTGTAATATAAAATGTATGTATTTTGTTGAAGGATTTGTAGTATAAAATGTATTTTTGATATGTGTGAATTTGTACTTCATTTGTTTTTATTATACGTCTTGAAATCATTAAACATACCTGTTAAAATATAATTTAACATTTCGATGCTTTTGAAATTATTATGTTTTTTTCTTTGTACAACACATTAAAAAAAATCGTAAGTCACTTAAAATGTCATTGTGTTATGTTTTGCAATCAGTTATCACACCCTTTGTTGATACTTTATTGGAACAATGATTTAAATCTATGACATTATGCCCCATATAAACTAAGAGGAAAAAGTCTAAAAAATATCAAATTGATACTGGGAAGATAACGTAAACTTATAGGAGGGTCTGAAAAAATTCCCAACGATGTTAGAACTGTCAAATTTGCGAAGCAAATTTTTGTCGTTCCCTCCGCGGGACTCGAACTTGTACCGCTGTGACATCTATGGCAACACCGCCTGTCTAGTGATCTAGGGCGCTGGACTTAGTGCAGGCGGTGTTGCCATAGATGTCACAGCGGTACGAGTTCGAGTCCCGCGGAGGGAAAGACAAAAAATTACTTCGCAAATTTGACAGTTCTAACATCGTTGGGTATTTTTCAGACCCTTCTATAAGTTTTCGTTATCTTCCCTGTATCAATTTGATCCGATGGAGCAGTGTAGTGAATAGAGTCGTCACATTCTTAGACGTTGTATAATATTGATTTGTTGTGACATGCATCATTAATTTGATCCTCTGTCCTACATAATAACACCTACATGAACTGTCCCGTTCTACCATACATCGTGTACTAAGTTACAGCCCAAGGTTAATCCTACGAGGAGGAATCACCCGGCCTACGAAAGCTATATTTTTATATAGCCTAGCTGGCCGAGTGATCTAGAGCGCTGGACTTAGTGCAGGCGGTGTTGCCGTAGATGTCACAGCGGTACGAGTTCCGAGTCCCGCGGAGGGAACGACAAAAATTTGCTTCGCAAATTTGACAGTTCTAACATCGTTGGGAATTTTTCAGACCTTTCTATACGTTTATGTATCTTCCCTCTATCAATTTGATCCGATGGAGCAGTGTAGCAAATAGAGTCGTCACATTCTGAGACGTTATATATATATATATATTGTCGTACCAGCAGACAAAGCCCAAAACATTATTTTTTTTTGTCTGCAAACACATTGCATCTATTGTTTATTATCAGAGGTTAGACGAAGAAAATAATAGCAGTAATAAGACATATACTGCTACCAAACTCTCCAAAGAATAGATAGTGGAAAACCATAAATCTGTTCTATCCTCTTTCGGTCTCTCTACGAAAGACAATGATTGTGGTCTAAGGTCTATGTACTGGATTCATAAACTCCACAAAATCCACACAAACAACTCTACATAGCTGGATCTGCAAAATTTATCGCCAAACCGCTTTCAAAATTTATAACTTAATACTCGCAGCTGTAAAAGATGGTCTTGTCTCCAGTCTCGGCATTCCAATGGGAACAAATTGTGTTCCTCTACTTGATAACCTATTCTTTCACTCTTACAGATACTAGAAAGTCAGCCTCGTACCTTGATATATACTCGGGGATCTATGGTAAAGGAAAACTTTTGACCAAACTATGCGACAAACGCGGTGACATTTCACTCCGTATTGTCAACTGTCCTTTCATCTGTGGCCACAGTATCTGGAGTATCACAACTCATACGTTATGCCAGACCTGGCAGTAACTACTCAGACATTCTGTACCGCTCTAGACATCTGACAATTAGGCTTCTGGAACAGGGTGATATGTTGCTACAAGATTGAAGTCATCACAACAGAAGTTTTTAGGTCATCATATTGAACTCGTGAATCGTTACGGAGCTACCATCTGCACCACGAGAATCGATTTGTTCAAAGTTTCATAGTTTTCCTTTCCTCTTTCGTCTACCCCGAACTTGACTTTCTATGAGCAGCTCAGTTTTTAGTGGAGTCCAAGTTGCTCACTTACTTTTGTTGCTCAGTACTTATCCTCTACCGGAAGTGTATGCGTTTGATAACGAAATCGTAGCAAGAAAATAAAGAAATTGTCATTTCTTTTAATTTAATATCTTCATTAAATGATATTGAAAACATAATGACAATTTTTGCTGCAAAATTCAGCTAACTGTATTTTTTAATTTTTTTTAATTAGTATTAGAGTATATTGATCTATAGGAAAATACTGTTTTTTTGGTGTTTTTTTATCTGGTCATTAAAAAAACCGCAATTAATATACCATAAATTTTGTTACAGAGTTGACCTAAAATCAGTTAAAAAAGGCCCGAGTCCATCGTAACAAAGGAAATAAATAATCGTATTTGAATAAACAAACGCTTGTTGGAGAACAGTATTTTAAAGGAAAAATGCCAATTACCCGTGAAATGGAAGGAAATATGAAATTCCGAAAATTCCCCTTTTTATGAAAAAGTCATTATTTCATTGAAACTGAAAAATACGCACCTAAAATGAGCAGAGATGTTGGAAACATCGATGATTGATACAATAGTACCCAACATGTCTTATACACATTTAGAAGCTAAAATTTAACATTTTGAATCGAATTGAGGTATTTTTTTTCATTGGTAGGAGTGGCAATTTTTCACCTAACTTGACTTGAAAGAGATCAAATATTTTTACTTTGGCTCACTTGAAAGCTAAGACAATAAGAAAATGCACTGTATCACACAACAGCCTGTTTAAACTACCGTATTTTGAAACAAATGTCAATGTAGAGGGTTATAGAAGAAATTCTGAAAATTCCGATTTTTACGATTTTATAGTAATTATGGCCTTAAAAAGAAAATATAAGCGCCTAGATTGATCAGATATGTTAGATACATCATTATCTTAATTATGATAATATGAAAATATAAGATATAAGTTTCACAGTGTCGGTATGGTTTGAATGAGCATTCTCTTTTATACCGAGACCAGCTTTCTAGGAGTAGGGGTTATATTTTAAGCATTTATTGATTTTTTTTCTTGAAAATTAGTTTTTCGTGGTTTATTTATGTAGAAAATAAGATTATCTATCGAATGATACCAAATTTGAGACGTTGTAGTTTAGCAATATCTTATAGAGTGGAATTAATGGGAATTCGGGAAAATCGAGAAAAAAAAACCATTTTTTTGCATTTTTTGATAAATTCTGACTACGAATCACCACAGGTCTTCAAAAGGACCCCAGAAGTATTAATTGTGATAATACTAAACAGAAAATACCAAACAAACCGTTATTTTACTGAAGCATTAATATTCTAGTGGTTTTGTTATTGAAAAATGTATCAATTTAAGCGATTTTTCGGTGGGGTAGGGATACATTTTGTTTCATTTTACTCCAAAACCGTAAGTGTTACCGCAACTTCATTGACACCATTGTAAAGCTGAGACATTGGATGATACCAATATGTATTTAGTTTCTTTACACATGATGTCCCTGGAAGGCTTAGACGCTCGAACAATTGAATCATAAAAATCTTGGCTTTTTGACCTTGGCTTACCACTGAAAAAGAATCAGAGAATATTCTTAGGCGATACATTAATTCCGTATAAATTAGGAGAAATAAAGATACCTGAAAATCACCATGAAGTTGATGAGTGGAGGGACGGGGTGCACGGTGTACCCTCCCTGCTCATGAACTACATACAATTGTCTTGACATGGCTTCAACTTCCCTTCCTTTTAAGGTACACTGTTTAAATATTCAACATGTGGATACAACATTTTGAGACCGTGTGTAATACGTTATACAAAACCAAAGGCTTTCTTATGTTGATGTCTGTAGATACAAGTCTGATAGGTCAACAATTTGTAAATATAGAATAAGTGCCCACTCTTTTACCAAGCTTAAAAGGAACAATGAAAACTTTAACTCATTCACAGAAAACAAAATACAATTTGTTTTGAATAGCAGCTCAGTAATAGTCCTCAAGGCTTTCATTAAATATATCAGTAAATGTCGAGACCATTAACTTTAAATTGTTAAGATAATGAGATGTAAAGACGCTCGGTTTTCAAAGTAATTAATATTAAACCCCAAACTATACTGTAATTATTTACAACCACTCTTTTTATGATGTTCATTTGCACTTTATTTTGTCACCTCTCCCATATTCTTACTACGCTTTTTTTGCACGATTGAGTCACCACCGCGCAAGTTTCTACGTTAATCAAACTTTATATCTTTCTTTTTTCTTTGTTGTTGTTGTCAGAAATTGCATACTTTGTTTCTATTATTTGTGTTATGACCATTTACTGTAAGTGTGTTATAACAAATAAAAAATATTGATATTGAAATATACTAGTCTACCTGTGACCTTCACTTTTGATCTTGAGGTCAAATTACAAAATTCTAAATGTCATTTTCTTGTCATGTCCTCTACTCTTTTACCTTTTACGTGGACATTTGAAATTTGATGTCACCCATGGGTCTTCAGTGAGCGAGGAGGGAACCCTCACACCACAGGGCAGGCTGCAGTTGGTCTCAAAAAGGAACAGATAAATAGTTGCCCTTATATACTCCAATGTATAACCAAACTAATTATTTCATTATATTGGCCAAACAAAAAGAACTGTCGCGTTAACGGATTTAATTCAACTAATTCCAGTTTTAACAATTAATACATATATGATTTATTACCAGTGGCGGACCCTGGGAAAGGCATATCGGGTTTACGCACCCTATAAAGTGGGAAAACATTGTTTGCATGAAACCGTGATTTTTTTTTTATCTATTTTACTTTTAAAAATTTTCTAGCCTTGCTTTGCTTGGCCATGGTTCTGTAATTAAATACAAGTCATACAGACTAACTTTGTTATTGTATCTATAATAAATGTTAATATTTTCGATTTTTTTTCTATAATTTGGAATCACCGTGCTATCGTGTTAGTACATTTACCGAGATGTACATTTTATTTTCTCTGGTAAAGGAGAAAGTTCGGTAAAGACCCCTATTGGCTTCATAATTTTAGGATTTTTGAAAATTCAATTAAAACTGATTTCTAGGTAGAAGTAGTATAGTAAGATGGTCGCAAACACTGAATATAAGATGTTTTTGACGAGATTTATGACGTTATTCCAGAAATAACGGTATGCATTTATGTATCGCTTACAAAAACCTTTACCTTTTAACATTTCCTCAATTTTTAAGATGGTTTTTGTTTGGAACGGAAGTGGCCACACATCTGTTGATTTAATATATTTGTACACAAGTTGTAACTCTCAATTATACACAAATATATGAAGCACGAGGGTCAACACCATGTGGCCATTGTTCAAAGAGTAAAGAACTGCACAAAATTTGGAGCTTTTCCCAATCACGGCCAAGTTTGAAGGGCATAGATCATTGTATATGTTCAAATCATTACCATAAACCAATCTAATCAACTATAAAACACATTAAAAAGCTCCAGAAACAACATAAAATTTTTCTCGTGTAGATTTTGTTTTTGATGCCAAATTTTGCCCTTACCGAGCCAACTTCTTTTTAGCCCTGCGTTGTTTATTATCGCACGATTTATTGCTTTGTAACATCAAGTTCAAGATCAAATTCGAAATTCGTGAACGAAGCATGTTTCTGTGATTTTTCGTTGCCTTTATCTAATTTTATCAAATTCGGATGTTTTTCCAATATTTTCAATTTGTCTACTGCAGTTGCAGAATAATACTTGCTTGGAAATGAATGATTTCATTCTAATGTCAATGTTGGTGATTGATAACGTGTCTTCGTGTCGTTATTTTACTTTTTAGTTTATTTTGAAGAGGTGCCATCGTTTTGTTACCGTGGATTTTATTGCTTTTGTTGTTAGGGCTTTTCAGCTGTTTAACTTATTGAAAACATTTTGGTGATATCTGTAAGTATTTACTATTTTAATAAAGGTTATACGATGGTTCATTTTCTATCATCTGATGCTAGTGATAAGTAGAAATTTCTATTTTTCTCAATTCTAAGATAATGAGTACTAATTCTCAATTTGAATAATGTTATATCTGTTATATTAACTTATTCAATAGATAAATATATCTCTTGTTAAGTCAAATCTTGAGGCAGAAATTATTTTCTAATTTACTATTACCTTGTTATAAAGTACCCGACCTTTTGGCTTTACCAAAACGTTTAACAACTTTCTCAAAGTATAGTTGTACCAACATAATTAATTTATTGAACTTGTATTAATTTTTACGCCCTCGATTGAATGCGGAAGGTACATATAATGATCATGGTGTCAGTTCGTCCTTCCCTTGTTTTAATCCGCAATTCCTCTGAACCGCAGGACGGAATTATATGAAAATTTCAGTTCTTTTTAATTACATGATGCCATTATGCACCTTCTATTTTGTTTTCCATTTGAATGCTTAAATCACTTATGGGGGTTATCCTATTTCTGGGAATGAAGTAGGGGCATCACAAAGTGAGCTTTGCTCACGGTTTTTCTAGTTTTATCTGCAATATACAGCCGTTAGACAAATGAATGAAAATAGCGATTTCATGTAAAAACAATTACAACGTCCTATTCTGAGATTTTTTGGGTTAAATTTGAGGAAGGTAAAAAAATATCCAATGGAAATGGTAAACTTTACAATGGTATAGTGAACACGTAACTTGTGGTGATATGAAAGATAATTAAGATAGGTTTTGAAGAAGGGACTGTATCCTTATTAAGAGTGTCTCTGGTTGTTCACAATGCATAAATGAGGTGAAATAAGTATAAGCAGTGGTTTTATTTTGATAGATTACTGTTCAGCCCAAATTGCATCTGAGTAGAATATTATATTTTAGATTGACAAGTGCTAAATTAATATACGGTTATATTAAGATGTGCACATGTCTAACTAAGTGGACAATTCGAATTTAATCCCTAAGTGTCCAAGAACGTTAGTAACAAGTTAAATATAGCCCTTTTGACATATACAATTCTAATTTATTTTGCTCTACATTGATATATTTTGTTTCTGCCCGGATAAGTTGCAGTCTAAATAAGATCGTTATTAAACCTTTTTCTGCTAACTGTAGAATAGTCGATGAGCATGCGTGGAGCATGCTTAATATGTATACACTTCCGCGAGGAAAATTCTTTTGTTCCATCCAAGCCCTACCTCGTGGAAGTGTAAACTGAGCATGCTCATCAACTTACCACATAGGGTCTAAGATGTCAACTTTACGTGAAGAATTATGAATCGTGTTACATAAATACAATAATACAAAATGTAAACAGGAAACCTCAGAATACTTATATCAAATCCCAGAGTTACTCAAGCGCATGTGTACATTTGTATGCCACGCCATATTTATGTTTAACCACGCCATATTTATGTTTATTTCTCTTGAAAAGTATTCCGTGACTATATTTGCGAACAAACGCGTATATGGACTTTACACTATATACGCACACTTCCCATGTCAAGAAATAAATGTCTTTCCATCCATAAACTTTAAGGCTTTTTTCTCAAAAGGATGAGCTTAATCATCGGCAAAATTAAATCACTTACTATGAATAAAACTGTCATCTGGCCCGCTTTACTTTTTTTCAGATTTTATTCGTTGATTTTAGGATGAAGGTATTTTGATTGGTCTCGTTTCGTTTCGATTCATTTCGTTATCATTTCATTTCGGAATCGTTTCGTATTTTACAAGTACCTCTTTTTAAAATATCTTTAAAATAGGAGTAAATGTTAACTTAAATACAGCGCGTCATACTTGTGTAGTAAAAATGAAACCTTTCTAGATATTGGGGAAGCGGATAACATGGCAACACAACAAGAACTATTGGGAACTTTTCATACCACATCAGTTTTTTTTAAAGTCCTGAGATTCAATGCATAAAGTTCTATTACCAGGGAATGCAAGTGTAAAATGAAGTCCCTGGATATGGGCATCAAAAAGTTGAAGAAATAAAATATTCACTAAATGTCAATTTACATGAAGTAATTGCAAATAAAATGTAGATTTTCAAAAGTAACGCCGATGTCCATGCTCCCAGTTTTTAGTGGCGTTCGAGTTGCTCATTTACTTTAGTTTCTATGTATACGTATGTATTATTTTGGTTGTTATTTGATGTTATTTGTTGTGTGTGTTTGTTTTCCATGTCCGGTGATTTTCCCGGGATTTCATTCTTGTGATTTCCGGTAGAATCTTGGTTCCCTCGATTACCCTTATGAGGATGCTTACCCTATCGGTGCAAGTGGTCCATGCCAAGACAGACCGCTTCAAATTCCAACTTTAGACCCTGCTGAGATAATAGATACATTAATAACCACATCTGTACTATCACGTTACCAAAGATAATTAGTGCCTGTAGGGGGCAGACCAAAAATTTTTGGGGGTATTTCTTGGCATGGAGAAATGTTCGAGAGACTGAATACTTGTAATAATAAGAAGACGACGAAACCGACAAAAAAAAATATGTTTTCCCATTTCGTTTTGGGAACATATTAATAACATAAAAACTACAAACAACATTTGCAATTTGTTTGTGGTGATAAATAGATAAATAAAACCTCGACTTGACTTGTGTACTTCGGAATACCCTTCTATATATAGTATGAATGCCCGTAAAGTACGATGGATCAGTACGTCAATAAATAAGGGTGGTGGTCACTTGAGACGACTTTGCTATGCATACCTAGGGCCCAGGAGGTCTGCCCAGCGCTTGTTCTATTCCCTACTTGTAGGTTTTCTTTAAGAAATAAAACCAAGTCTTTACAATCTTTTTCCTATTTTTTCCTATTTTTTAGGCTATTTTTATGAATAATTTTCATTGTCCGACAACGGCCATGTTAAACCGTGGCTTTTGTGTAAATTTAAATAAGGTCGTTGGAAAGGCCTTGTAATTGGCTATTTGTATGTGCAGTCTAAACCGAACCCTGAATAACCCGAAAACCTGTCTTAACCAGATACTTTTTGAAGTCCCTTTGTGTCAACTTTAATGTATTTTAACCTGAGTAAACTGAACTCCTTTCTAAACCGAATATCTTTAAAGTCCGAAAGGGATCCGGTTTAGACAGGTTTCGTTGTATATGTATATTTGTAATTATACAACTGTAATATAGCCAGATAATATTTCTTAATAATCATTATTTTTCATTATTTTATCTAATCATAGCGGTTGTAAATATATAACAATCTGAGACCGTCGTTTAAAATACCCCCCTCCGAAAAAAAAAGAAAAAAAGTAAATACAAAATGAAGAAAACATTTCTTATGTGCGAATTTTTAAAGTCTACACCATGCCAAGACAAACCGCTCCAAAATCCAACTTTAGACCCTGCTAAAATAATAAATACATTAATTACCACATCTGTACTATCACGTTACCAAAGATAATCAGTGCATGTAGGGGGCAGACCAAAAATTTTTGGGGGTATTTCTTGGCATGCATGCTCCCAGTTTTTAGTGGAGTCTGAGTTGCTCATTTCCTTTTGTTACTTTGTATGTTATTTTAGTTACTTTATTCCTTTATTGCGTGTCTGTTATGTCTGGTCTTTGTCCTTGGACTACATTCTTTTGATTTCCGCTAAAATCTTTGTTCCCTTTATTACTCTTTACAGTAACTTGAGGTCACGTGCAACTTGAAACCATCTTGACCTAAACTTGGATTAAATTTAACTATGTTGTTTTATTAGTCCCAGACCTAAAAGGTGCCATCAGACATTGTTTTTTTTTGTTGTTGTTTGTTTGGGTTTAACGTCCGAGCAGCAATATTTCAGCTATATTCAGACGATGAACATGAAATTGATGATTAAATGAACATGAAATGATGATGAAATGAAGGAAGAGATGAGCCACAAGGACAATGAGGTCGACAAATTTTGACTGCCACTGGAAATAGGGAGAGGTGGGTAGGGTCGGGCAATTTAGCCTCCTGTGACGGAGCCCTATGGTTCCTACTCCGGGAGAATACCACAGTAGTGTTCTTTAACGTGCGAGGAACGTGGCATCTTTCCCAACACGGTGCATCACTATGGTTTGCGGTCAGGTTTTCCGTATTATAGCCTGACATCCCCAGCATGTAACACGCCAGGGGTACCCCATTCAACCACCTGGGGCACACATCCTAGTTGCTCTGTGGGCAGAGCGCCCTAGCCCCCGGCTAGGGTTCTGAGCACTATTTAGTCGTCTTTTACAACAAGCTGAGCGCTGCTGCAGGCTTATTCTTACACCCGGACCTGCACGGGGCCCATCAGACATTGTACCAGGGCTGTGTAATTTTAAAAAGTCCCGTTTACGAGCTTTACGTTGTGTTAACGGAAATGTACTCTCTAATTTATGTTCATGATTAAATTGTAAACTTCCGGTTGGAATAGGGGCAGAACCAGATATATCCCTTGGAACCATTTTTCGTCTTGTACACGTCTCAAGTCATGTTAGACACGTGAAAAAGAACTATTCAGTCGACTATTTTTTCTTTTTTTTTAAGTTAAAATATATAAGTCATGTCAATCATTCAAGTGACAGGCAGCAGTGGAAGGGTAGCCGTGGACCGAACTCCCTTTTATGGCACCCGAATTCCACCTGAAATCAAGGCACTCACAAAACCCTTGTCAAAGTTAGAGAAGCAGACATTTAGGAAAATATTACAATGTAAGTTTTGGTTCAAATAATTGTAATCAAAACGAGGTCAGAAAATCGCAATAGCCAGGCATGTACTCAAAACTCACGACAAAAGTATTAAATGTACTTGATCTGAAAAGACATATTTACACTACAAGTGTAATGTCAATGTCATTGACAAAAATAATATATTTTCCCGTTGTTTTCTTACTGAATTCTCCTTCAACTTAATGATCATTAACGTCACAATTTTAAATTACATTGTTTAAATGACGTGGAAAGGTTATTTGGAGAGAAATCTGAGGTCTTTCAGAGCAAAATGACAAATATCTTGCAGCTTAGTTTTACAGTCATATACTGTGAAAGTACTATTGTTCATGGGGTACCAATTTTCATAGTTTTCGTGGGTAGGCGTAATCACGAAATTTGGTTCGCAACGAAAAAGAGATTTCCATGACAGTGTGCTTATATAGTAAGAGATAGTGGGTTTATTGACTTGACTAAGACCAAAAAAAATATATTAATAATATGTCTGTTCCCTGCTACCCTACCTACCCTAGTTCATTGTGCTTGCCCTAAACATTTTATGGCCATTTTTGCTCACAGTTTAAGTATAGATTGTAGCCACAGTCAGTCATTTTTTTCTGGTGAAACATGGGTTTACACCAAGCCATCTGGGTTTTGTATATTCTGGTTGTTAATTGTGTATGGAGAATCACTGACCTTGGTGTGAAATTCATCCCAGCACTGTGAAGTTAAATCTCATTGATCTCTACTGTCAGTTTAGACGCTGGTATTAGTAATAATCAGCAGGGTTCTTGAGGGCTCGAGTTCCTTGGTCCCTGACCTCCAAAATTCATTGAGGACCCCAGAAAAATACCACAGGGAAGTCCAGGGGACTTATGAAAATTCCTTGGAGCCTCTTGTTTTTGTAATGCTTTTACTAATTGATTTTATATTATGTATGTAGTCTTACTATGAGAAATTACAGATTAAGGTCGACTTCGGTTACATTTGAATGATTTTTACGTAAGTTACGGGCCTTGGACTTAGAAAATTTCAGTGAATTTACAGTTTTCCACACTTTTTTTGTATCACTTTTATCAATTGATTTTATCTTATGAATGTAGTCTTACTATGAGAAGTTACAGATTTAGTTTGACTTTGGTTATGGTTGAATGACTTTTACAGAAGTTACGGCCCTTGGACTTAGAATATTCCAGTGAATTTAAAGTTTTTCTACACTTTTTTTTTAACACAGGGGACATTTGAACCCTGTTCTTTTATTGATAATTATTAGGTCACCTGGCTGAAGACCATGTGAGCTATTGCCATCTCTAAGCGTCTGTTGTCGTCATTCTCATTGTGACCAATTTTTCAAAACTCTGACACTACTTGACCAATTCCCTTTGAGTATCCTGCATAGAACTGATGCAGGGATTTTTGATCTGTCGAAAAACATGGCAGCTGTTACTAAAAATAGAACATAGGGGTCAGACAGCAGTTTTCCGCATGTATCTTCAAAATCGTTAAGTTAAGCCAAATTCTGGCATGGGTTAAAGTGTTCAGCATGATGAGATCTATCTGTGGTCAAATTTTCGCTTTTTCCATTAAGCTATATTGGAGTTATTGCCCTTTTACGACATTTTTTTTTGCTATTTTTAATATTATTTCAATAAAAAATCTTCTCTCTGACACTACTTGACCCATTGGAACCAAACTTGGTATGAATGTTCCTTGGTGTATCATGCATAGAACTGATGTGGGTAAATTTGATTTGTCGAAAAACATGGCCGCCAATACTAAAATAGAACATAGAGGTCAGACAGTAGTTTTTCACATATATCTCCAAAACGATTAGGTTTAGCGAAATTTTTTCAATAGCTGTAATGATCCTTATCATGAGGTCTACAAAATTCTTCAGGAATCAAGGTTATCAGACTGCTTGTAAGAGTTATTGCCCTTGAAAGATGAAAAATGACGTTTTTTTTTTTTACAGTTTTCAGACAATTTCTTGAAAACTAAGATAGATGGAAACTTTCAATTGCTGAAATGATCCTGATGATAAGTCCTACCAAAGTCTTCTTGATTCAAAATTTTTTGACAGCTTCTTGTTAAATTAATTCCCTTTGAAAGGCAAAATTCAACCAGGTGAGGGATTCAGGCTCTTGGGAGCCTCTTGTTGCTGGATACATGCATACATGTATGCATATAATGCAGGTCCATATTGTGAACTACTTTTTAGAAACTAAATATGTCATTCTGTTTAAATAAAGGAAATTATCATAATAGTGCAGTACTTAACAGCACACTAATCTGGTTTCAACCCGAATTATCAATACATATTGTATTCAAATAAGAAGGGAGGGTTGCAGGGCCAGAACAAATTCAACCTAGTATTTCTTTTAAATTTGTTTTCATTATTTTAAAGTTTTTCCTTTTAAGAGTTATGGAACTTGAACTACCGAAAAATGTGAGAAGGGTATTATGTGCCTTCCTGGGCTGAAGGGTATTTAAATTTAAATGAACTGAAAATATATTGATAGCCTTAATTTGTGTTTTTTCCTATTTCTCAGTCCATGAAACTGATAACCAGTAAACCATTCATGTTAAATTTTACTTTCTGTAAACTTAATGCATTGAGCTCTAGGCCACACTTAAGATAATGATTGTTTCCCCTTCCTCAGCCCTAACTCCAAGCTTTGAGTAGTTAGGTAGGAAAATTTTTTTTTTTTCCCAAGTTCATATGATTCTGTAAAAACCATGATCCAAGAAGTGAAAATTTTGCTTTGAAAATTACAATAAAATCTTGTCAGAGAATAGCAATAGAATTATTTGGGTAGGGCCAATTTTTATTGGTAGGTAGGGTAAGGGAAAACAAAGTTAATTTTAATTTTGGCCCTGCTAGCAAGTGCTGAAAAAAAATATATTGAGGATATGGAAATGTTTTATAAGATTGTGTTTCAGTAGAAATCTCTGTAGTATTTTTCCCTGATGTTTTATTTTCAGTAATTGTAAATGCAATGGAAGGAAAGGATATAGAATTTTCGCAGTTAAAAGAACTGGAATCTTCTGATTTCAATGAGGAAATGTTGAGTGTGATTTACACCGGATTGTATCAGCTTTTGAAGTTAGCAGTTAGACTACCTCTAGTCTCCTTGAAACCTGAGGTAAACATTTCTTTATTTGTATAGGAAGAATAATAAGGAGATTAAATGTCATAAACCAGAATCCTTTACATTTTGATGCTGAGCCATTTAGTTTTTGTCCTGTCCACAGTCTGCCTGTCACACTTTTGTAAGTGCAACCTCTCAGAAACTACTGCACCAAATTTCATGAAACTTAGTAGGTAGTTAGAACCAAATATGTAGTTGTGCATATTACTAGAAATTTATAACCCTGTGAATTTTGTTGGCATTATACCACTTTGAATAGTGGAATGGGGAGACATATATTTTTGTTGGCAAAAACAAACTTTGAAGATTTTAAGAAAACATAATAAATAAATAATCTTGAGATCTTGTATGTAAAATCTTCTAAGGTTTTGAATCCATGGACACATCAATTGTGTGTACACAACATATTAAAATAAACATGATCCTGGAATAATAACTACACAAAGAAGTCAGATTCACGTAATAAAGAAAAAAAACCAAAATGAAATGTATATAGAAACTAAAGTAAGTGAGCAACCAGGACTCCACTGGGAGCATGTACCAGGTGCAATGGTAGGGTAGATTTCATTAATATGACCCAGTGTGTACCATGTTTGATAGGTCAGTATGTGTATGTGTAATGTGTATGTGTATTGTGTATTCTTTCTTCTTGTTTTTTTTTAGAATTTCAAAGATGATTTAATAGAATTACAGTAAGTAGAAAAACATTTTAAGTGAGAAAATTCTTGACTCTTTGTTTGTTTTTTTTTATTTGTATAATTCCAAAATGATAACATGACATTGACTTTGAGAAGCCTTAAAAGGTCAATTTATTGTTTTAGGCTTTCATATTTCAAGATAAATTTAAACTTATGGAAAAGTATATCAGGAAAAAATGGGAGGGTTTTGATTCTCCATGAGATAATTTCTCTCTTCCAATATACAGATATTAGGAAGTTCATTCAGGATCAACAAATAATATATACTTTTCCCAAATCAGAGGGAAACTAATGATGAGTAAGTATTAGGTAACTGGTACTGGAAAAGGTGTCATTTCTTATGTCCTGGACCAGTAGAATTATGTATCTTTTTATATAGACTAGGTGATTAACATCAAGAAGATTAAATTGGGTTAAGAGATAATTGTTTCTGTAATTAAAGAATTTAAGGTACAAAAAAGCTATATGAGGAGTACAATACAATCAATGGATTGTTTTTTTGCATCAATCACCAATTGAATGATTACAACACTGAAGGTATTGAAATAACATATTTTGTATTTGACAATGAAATAGAAATAAAATCTTTATTTTTCAACCTGTTCAAACAAAATTAACTTCTGTTTAGTAGTGAAGTAATGAAAACTCTTCTGTCCTTTTGTTGATTTTATGCAAACTTTGGGCAAAAATAAGCTAATAGTAGCCACCTATCCCAAAGTCTCTGGTTCTGTGCCTGTACACTGATTAAGACATGTAGAGAGGTCTGCTGATCAAAACGTGGAGAGGTCGACTGATCAACCTCATTTGAGAGGTCCACTGATCATCACATGTGGAGAGGTCCACAGATCAATGCATTTGGAGGGATCTACTGATCAACACATGTGGAGAGGTCCACATCTCAACCACATGTCGAGAGGTTCACAGATCAATGCATTTGGAGAGGTCTGCTGATCACCCACATGTGGAGAAGTCTACAGATAAATGCTTGTAGAGAAGTCCTCAGATCAATGCATGTGGAGAGATTCACAGATCAACCCTGTGTAGAGAGGTCCACAGATCAATGCGTTTGGAGAGATCCACTGATCAACACATGTGCGGAGGTCCTTTGATCAACTGCTTGTGGAGAGGGGTCCACAGATCAACACATGTAGAGAGGTCCACTGATCAGCATGTGTGAGGAGGTCTTCCTATCAGAAGAAAACTGAAAGAATAAAATATCATACAAAAATGTACATAAATTAGCTCTTGTAAACTGACGTTCAGTTCATTGGATGTATGGAAGTACCAATTTGTTATATTTTTTCATATTCTTTTACAGGTTTTATGTTGATACTTTACTTACAAGTGTCTGTTTAATTTCAGAGTCCCAGATGCATTCCATGAAGACCTATCCAGTGTTATATTTGGGTCTAGGTAAGGAAATACATACACTCACAAGGTTGCTCAGACCTGTTAAATATTTATTAACGTTAAAGGTTTGAGCATGGGCCATTTCTGTTTAGAATTTCAATGGGTAATTCATTAATATACTCAGTGATTTTTTTTCTGACTTTAATGGGACATTTTCAGTTTGGATGTGAAAAATGATGCATGGCCCTCTAAATTCTATCACTGAATATTATTGATTTATCTAATGGTTTTCTGTATGGTAAAGTTCCTTCCTCAACCAGACCATATGGATAAACTTTCCATTCAGTATTGGCACATTTTCCATTAGATTTCAGATATCACTTATGGTTTTCAAGTTATAAGGGGCCAAAGGGGAAAACCCCAAAAAGCGACTGATCTGTTTTTGGTGCAGTTTTGAATTTTTTTAAATTGGGTTCTGTTATGAAAATCCCTGCTTTACATAAGCTTTAAGAAGTTTGGTTTGCAAAGCTACCCTATCATTTACTGTTTTTATATGAATGCAAAAAAAAAGTCACCCCTTCGATGTCTTCATTGGCATCCTTTAACTTCAGTTTATTTACTTAAACTTTTAGTACAACTTATCCTATCTTTTTGTAATTTTAGTGTGTTGTTCCAAGGAACATTGCAGAGGGCCCTTTGATATTGGAGGGTTTTTGCCCCAAATGGGATATGGAAATGAGTGGCTGGAACGGGGAAGATGGGTTTTGTCATTAGAATAGATAGGAAAAGCTTATTGTTTATCTGATTTTTTTGTGATTCAGATGTCAATCTGTTTCTGACAAAAACAAACTTTAATTTACTATTACTTCATGCAAGCTTCACTGTCATGTGTACTGTGGGAAGGTGTAACTTCATATCAAAATTTCTTTCTCAGGCGGCCACACATAGACAGCTATGCATTAGAAAGTAGACCAAGACTGCCTAGATTGGACTCGTTAAAGTGGAGAGTTGATGTAGCCATCTCCACTAGGTATATAATATCTTAACAATGCATAAATTAGCTTAGAGAAGGTATCTGTGTACTGTTACCTTCTCATTCTCTCCTATCTGTGTTGAGGTAAAACATATCTTGTACCTTTTGTCTATAGATTTTCATTATTTTCCTCAGAGGGTATTATGAACATACTTTTAATTAAAAGACAGTAAATACAATAGGTCATTGAACTTGATTTTGACATAAAAAATTGCATTTTTTACAAGATTTTGAAAAATTTTAGAGGGAATTTTCACTATTTCTCAAGAGGATTTTGTGAAAATGTGTAAAAAAATATTTTTCTGACAAGTAGAGGACATTTGTAAATTTTGTGTTAATTACTTCACTATAGCCACTTTGCATCATATTTTCTTTAACATGTTTTACTGTTAACGAAGCTTTAAACCACTAATAGCTGATTTTCTTCCATTTTTCCATTGAGAAAATAAATCCACTACAAAGTACTACTTCTACAGGCTGTGGGTCAGACAGTTGTTGTTGTAGTCAGTATTGTATGGGAATGTATCCTACGCCTCTGTTACAGTACCAGTTCTTGTCAGCTTTTAATTGGATAATGTAAGCAATCTTAATTACCAATAACTAGCAAATTACTTTAACTTTTCAGTGTACTGAACAGAGCATTAGAGCCAACAGTTTTAATGGAGATGACACTCAGTAATGGAAACATCCATAAGTTTGAGGTAAAGTACATACACTATACTATTGGCAGAAATAGACACATATATTTGTATGACCAACTAGAATATAAACATTCTGGTTTAATTTTCACCCATCAACCCATCTATCAATCCATCCATCCACCCATCCAACCATCCTTCCATCCATCAACCCAGTCACCCACCCACCCAACCATCCATCCATCCATGTTAATCGTATTTTCATATAACAAAAAAACATCATTGAGGAAAAAACATCGACTTTGAACTAGGTGAGCTTGCTGTGAACTGTAGATGATTGATTTGCCTTATGCTTGATAAATCAAGTATTCATTCACATGACAGGGCTGTAGAATTCCTATTTCTTGTCGAAAATCAGCTGAATGAAGTAACTCTTGTATGTAGACTCCTATTGTTTAATGCCAAATATTTCTGTTGAAGACAAAAAAATTCACCAAACATGTATGATTTGACTGAATTCCACAGATATTTAAAGTTCATTTGATTTTACCGTCACTGTTCTAGAATAGTGGAGGGTTAAGCTTTTGAACCCCACCACATACTTTATATGCCTTTACCAAGCCAGGAACCTGTGATCCAGTGGTTGTTATTGTTTTTTTATGTTCATTGGTATTTGTTTTCATTTTTTTTATAGATTAGGTCGATTTTAGTTTTTTATGAATAGTTTCACTTCATTTATTTTGGGGCCTTTTACAGCTTGCTTTATGGTATGAGATTTATCCATCATTGAAGACCATGTGGTTACCATTGAAGTTTAATTATTCGTCGCTTAATTGGCATTTGGTGGATGACTATCTCATTGGCAATCATATCACACCTCCTACCTGTGATTTTATATTCTATATTTCACACCTGTTTTGTGTTAGAGTAGATTTAATTGTGTGATAATGGTAACATACAGTTACAACCCCAGTGGATTCTTCAGAGAGACCAGTTACTCCATTTATAATTAACACTTAATTTTATTATTGGTACATCAAACTTTTGATGTATCTCTGTCCATTCACCTTTATTAAAAGTTATGAATATGGTGAGGATTTTTTTGGAGATGGGGTTACAATGCATGCCTTGTGATTTGGTCATTGTTTAAATAATGTTTCAATGTGTGACAGATGAAATATTAAGAATTTATTTGTAGTCAAAATGTTATTTTGCAAACCAATCGAAGTTAATGACATCATAGTTCCAAGCAAAGTTATACAAAATAACCTGGTTTGCTCAAACTGAACTAACCATTCAGAAAGCTTGCTACAAATCAAATTGAATCATATTTTACCTGAACTGACTTATACAAAATTCATAATATAAATTCAATTTCATATCAATTTATTTTCATAACTAGTAATGTTTCACATGTATTCCACTATGGAGGTACTTTTTCATGGTGATTTATTAAAAATAAATCATTTGCAAAAAATGTTGGTTAACAGTTATTTTGTTTTATCACAATGGAACTTTAAACAGAGAAAATGAACTGGCATTGTTGAAACAGGCCTGTCATGTGCCTTTTGGCATATTTATTTATTTCTTCTTCTAATGAGTGGAATTGAAGAACATTCAACTATGGTTGAATTTATTTTCATGCAAAAAAAAGAACTTTGAAGTATATAGCAAAATATACCTGGTGTAAATTTATAACAAGATTGCATTACTTTCAACTGCAACAACATAATTAAAACCACAATGTATATTACTTTTGAAATACTTTATCTTCATTAGCTGAGCCAAGTTGTTCAAAATTTGATTGAGTGGATAAATATTTATACACTGAATAACTTACATAGTTTTTTTCCCCATTTCTAAGCTGCTGATTAAAAATGCACATAACTTTTGAAACACCAGGTGGTGATTAAATTTCTGCAAGAGTTTTCTGCCATTTTACATTTCTAAAGCTTGAAAAGTTGAAAATCTTTATTTTACCATTTCTAGTGTAGAAATAATTTGAACCACTTTTTGCCAAAGGAAAATCTAGACAAAATTGATATTGTTGATAACTTTGTTCAGCAAAATTCTTTTGAACAATTTGACCAAGTTCTTCATTTTTAGTTCGCCTGGCCATAGGCCATGTGAGCTATCACTATCACTTTGTGTCCATCATTGTCGACATCGTCGTTAACAATTCCTCAAACATCTCCTCTGAAACTACTGAATGGATTTGAATGGAACTTACAATGCTTGTTCCTTAGAGTATCTTGCACAAAATGATGGTTTGGATTTTTGATTTGTTAAAAAACATGGCCGCCATTATTAAAAGTGGAACATAGGAGGTCAGAAAGCAGTGTTTTGCATATATCTCCAAAACCGTTAGGTTTAACAAAATTTTGATATGGTTAAAAGTGTTCATTATGATGAGATCTATCTGTGATGTAATTTTGCTGAAGATCTGTTGACCTATGTTTGAGTTGTTGCCCTTTTTTGCTGTTTTTGATGTTATTACTTTCAAAAATCTTCTCAGAATCTACTGTACACAATTTAATGAAAGTTGGTATTATTGTTTTTTAGAGAATCCTGCACAAAATCACTTTTTGGATTTTTGATCAATGAAAAAACATGGACGCTGTTACTAAAAATAGAACAAAGGGGTCAAATTTTTTTTTGCAAATAACTCAAAAACCGTTGAATTTAGCCAAATTCTGATGGAGAATAATATTGTTCATCATCAGTAGATGGACCTTTGCCAAAATTTTCAAAATGATCTGTTACCTGTTGTAGGATTTATGGCAGTGTTGAATTTATTTTTAGGGGGCTATTTTCAAGATGGCTGCCATTAAGATCATTTTCACCAGTTGCTCAGATTCCATCATTCGGGAACTAGGTGTTTTAGGTTGAATGGTGATCATGAAAGATTGTTCTCGGCGGCCATTTTTCCTCTTAATTTTATACTTGCTTTAATTTCAACGATAATTGGTAAACACTGGTCTCCTGATATGAATGGTGATGATGAAAATTTTGGATAGCCGTGGCTTAACCTCATTTTATGTTCTTTTTCAGCAAATCTATACTGTGCTAATGCCCGTCAGACCTGGTGGAGTAACAGGGCATAGGGGTACCTATGCCTAATTTTTTTCCAGAGGTTCTTAAAACACTTTGAGGGCATTTCCAACATTTTACAGTGCCTTAGGTACTCTTTTGAAAGAATGATCAAGGGAACCAAGGTTATAGCGATAATCAAAAGAATGTAATCCAGGAACAATGACCAGACATGGAAAACAGACATACACAACAAAGAACATGAAGTTACTAAAATCATACATACAAAGTAACAAAAGCAAATGAGCAACTCCGATTCCAGTAAAAACTGGGAGCATGGACCAGGTGTACCGGTAGGGAAAGCGTCCTCTGCTTTTCTAGAAACACCCGCCGAGTTGCAAAAATGATTAATTCCCTTTTGTAATGTCAAACTGCAAATGTGTCTGATTAACACATTGTTCAAACTGGTTAAAGACTTATATTTTCAAATGGGATTTATAATATTTACTAAACATTGATAAAGAATTTTTTAATGAAAGCTTTCATCCCTGAAATTAATGTTTTTTGAAAGTATTAGGACCTGTGTCATAAAATTACTCTAGTCAAAGATGATTCAGCAGAGGAAAATATGTTGGTACACTGGCAATTGAAAACAGTGTTTGTTTTTAATTTCAATGACAATTTTTTTCTATCATTTTAACTGTCAGCAAACTTTTTTCATAAGTGAGTTATTTTTCCTGTGATAATAAATTACCTTCAATTAGTCTCTTAATTATTTGAATACATTTATGATATAGTTTCCCCCTAAAATCAAACGGACTTGCAGTTCAACTGTCTTCCTTAAATAGGAAAATCAGTATCATCTTTTTATAGGACTTCTCAGCGCAGGATATTGTTTCCCATTTTGATATTTTTTTGTTATGAGTATTTCTTGTATATGGTTTTAATGCTGCTGCTGAGAGGTTACGTGTATAAAACATGCCCAAATATGATTAGTATTTTTTAAATTTTCATTGCTTAGATGAATAAGTAGTGTTTTACTGTCTTGTGATTTTGCCCCTTGACAATATCATAACAGCACAATTTAGTCTTAAAAACACACATTTGATGAAGTCAGACTGTGTGTATTTTAGGCTTAAGAAATAATTTGTGAAGGGGGTAGATTTGTACTCATTTTAACATAGGTATGGTATTTATATTTGATTATTTAACACCGAGCGACAGAGAGGTGTTAAATGAGAATATAAATGCCAAATCCATGTTAAAATGAGTACAAATCTATCCCCGGAAGGAATTATTTCTTTTCTAATATGACAAATACATGTATGGTAATTTTTGTGACAAAAATTTTCCTAGGCGTAGCCAAAATAACGACTGTTCCGTTTAACCTCCCCGTATGAAAGTTGGATTAATTAAGAAATAAACCACATATCCAAGTAAACCATCTATTGAATAATTGTATAAATTCTAGAAGTTGGGAATTAAAAACATTACGTTTGCTTTTTATTTACAGCCTTTTTGGCCCGTCACAATAATAATGCGTGTTTACATCGCTGCTAATTTCTGTAGGAGGCAATGAGAACAGCTGCAAGGAAAACGCCGATAATACGCATTTCTGTCATCGTATGTGTTAAATTTGTGTATTTATATAATTGTTTTCAATTTAGATAACCTCTCGGCTATTAAGTCATTGCGTAAATGCTTTTAAATGAGTGTTCTGTCTCAAAGCGACAGTAAATGAAAAGAGACAGTGCGCAGGTGCTAAAGGTGGGGTTGTACCGACATATACTGTTTGGCGATATTAAATCATAAAATGAGGAAAATTGCTCCAATTATATTATGGGTACAATAATGGAAAACAGGACAGTATTGTTGGGTGTTCGATGAAGTTGTTTACCTTGTCTTGTTTGCTCAGGGTCAAAGTAAAATATTTTCCTTGCACAAGTTAGTGAAATGTGAGGCAATATATTAGTTAAGTTCAAATAACCATTTCTTTGTAAATT
Source organism: Perna viridis (assembly GCA_037379345.1). NCBI lineage: Eukaryota > Metazoa > Mollusca > Bivalvia > Mytilida > Mytilidae > Perna > Perna viridis. Next base: position 7,355,766 of record CM074520.1, read on the forward strand.
GTTGACATAACAGTTTTTAACTTAAATAAACACGTTGAGAGAGCTGTTGTTATTGTAAATTCTCAGTTGCGTAGGATTCTTTAGCAGTGAAGAAACAAACTGTCAAAGTAACACAACAATGATCTTCAATGAAAGTAAATATACCTAAAGAAAGTGTGGAACATTGTTATAATATAAGGGCACCAGTGTGTGAAAATAAGTACAGGAATAAATTCAGTAAAAAAAACTCTCATTGCTTCCAACGAAACTCATATTTTAAGTGATATCCCTTGTGAATAAACCTTTAGAAATCGAGCAGTTTTATGTATCACTCTTTCAGGGTCATAAGCCAAGTTATCTTTTGCAAATTTCAAAACGTAGGGTCATGCAACATTTTTTTGGCCATTTCCATGAGTTGTTTGCATACAATGTGAAAATGTGCTTAATTTTGAACTTAGCCTCCACCACTGTTTAAAGTGCTGTATAAAACAGCAAACTAAAGAACTGGCATATTCTTAAGTGCAAAAAATGAAATACCTTTCAAATTATATTAAATTGAAAAATATTATTCAATCTCATGGCCTCTGACCTTCTCTTTATGACAGATAGTTCTTCCCAAAAGGGGCAGTCCTTTTGATATATATATATATATATATTTATACCTACACATGTCTTTTATGGCAAAACATAACCATAGACACATTTTGGAGGTTAGATATAAAGATACAGATGTTGTTCAGTGAGACATACCAGCATAAATATAGTATGTTGACTGAGGGAGATAACCCCCTGCCCCCACCTCCCCATCCCATTCATTAACTCCAGTATGATTTTCAGGTACACATTTTTGCCGCCCATTTAGAAATGAAGTTGTTTAAAAAAATAAAGTGAATAATTTTTAAATATTTCTGGTCAACATTTTTTGCCTCATGAGGGTAAAAATTATTCTTAAAACTTCTATATCCTACAATATAAATTAATCACCGCAGATAGATAGATAGATAGATGGATCATTCAGCCTAATTTCCAGTGGTATCAAAATACTGCAGTTTGAGTTGGATGCAAAAATATACCTCTACCCTTCCAAAATTGCTTAAATTGACATTATTTTCAATTAAAAACCTTTTAAAATTTATGCTTCAGTGAAAAAAATTAGTTGTTTTGTACAAGTCATTCACATCAACATATTTCAAATTTGTTATCATTTTGATAGATAAAAAAAACCTTATATTCATTAAAAAAATTTTTGAATGTTGTACATTTTCTGCCAAACTTCCTATTTGAGAGGACTTGTTTTACAACAAAAAGTTGCCGCCATATAATAGTATTTCTCTGTTATTGTTGTCTGTAGAAATTTGGTGTATGGTCCATTACTTGAGTATAAGTTTGGATCTTTTTCAGTTGTACCAGAAGGTGCCATTCCACAAATGGAAGGCTGGGATTGGTCTTGGCGTTTTGACTTGTACCATTCAGGACGTAGATGTCAAAAAGAGGTGTCAAAATAAGCATTTCTTGATTTCTTGATGCTTATTTGCTTTTGTTACTTTGTATGTATGATTTTATTTCTACAAAAGTTTTGTGGTCGTCATCATGAACTCGTGGATTGTTACGGTGTATCCATTTGCGCCATGAAAACTGATTCGTTCAATGTGTCCTAGTTTTCCTTTCCTCTTTCATCTACCCCGGACTTGACTTTTTATGAGCAACTCGGCGGGTGTTTCTAGAAAAGCAGAGGATGCTTACCCTACCGGTGCACCTGGTCCATGCTCCCAGTTTTTAGTGGAGTCTGAGTTATTCATTTGCTTTTGTTACTATGTGTGTATGATTTTAGTTACTTTATGTTCTTTGTTGTGTATGTCTGTTTTCCATGTCTGGTCTTTGTCCCTGGATTAAATTCTTTTGATTACCGCTATAACCTTGGTTCCCTTGATTACTCTTTGATAGTAATCCAGACATTACTTTAACAATAGTGAATGGATATCATTCTACCCAAGGAAGGCTGTGATTAATCTTTGGGTTCATGACTTGTACCATTTAAAAATTAAGGGCCAAACAGAGGCTACTTCAATTCTGGTCAAATTATTAACTTGGGTCAAATGTTTTAATAATTGCAATCTTAATTTAAAGTTTAGCAAGCTTGAATGGTGAGTCCACACTTGCCACAACTGTTCAGTGTTTGATCTTTGAGTTAATATCAAGCTGCACCAAGCAAAGCATTTTATTAAAGAGTAATCAAGGGAACCAAGATTCTAGCGGAAATCAAAAGAATGTAAAAACAGAGGTTTGGAAAATTTATCTTTTGTCACTTTTGTCTCAGCTACTGCACATGTTAATGACAATATGTTAACTTTATCTTATTTTGACTTCAAAGCACATCTTCTTTGATTTTCTTGATAAGATTTTAATTTTGTGGATGTTCCCTTAACATAGCATTACCTATTATCTTTTCTTTGTAATTTTAAGAAACCTTTCAAGTTGAGATTAATTTACCAAAAGATGGTGTTAATGGATAAAAAACGCTAGTATTTGTATTAGTTTGATTTCCCTCTTGGAAATTATAATAAAAATCCTGATGGTTTACATTATCCATATCATATGGCCAGAAACAGTCACACTCTAGCTCTCTCTTGGTCAAAACCCATCAATGGTCACACTCTAGCTCTTTCTTGGTCAAAACCCATCAATGGTCACACTCTAGCTCTCTCTTGGTCAAAACCTATCAATGGTCACACTAGCTCTTTCTTGGTCAAAACCCATCAATGGTCACACTGTAGCTCTTTCTTGGTCAAAACCCAACAATGGTCACACTCTAGCTCTCTCTTGGTCAAAACCCACCAATGGTCACACTCTAGTTCTCTCTTGGTGAGAAAACTGGTTCTTGCTTGGTCAGAAACCCACCAATGGTCACACTAGCTCTCGCTACCACTTTAGACTCTCGTTGTTAGTACGAGTGAAAGTATAGCCATCACACAATCTATACATGTATGAATACATCAAAATTGTTATACTGTATGTACTGATTGTTTACATATGACATAGGAACACATGCTTGTTATCTCTATAATACATTGTACTACTATTTTGAAAGGTCAGTCTGTCATTCTTGTTATCTTTATGACCTGTTATAGAATAAGCAGGTTTCTGGTTCAGTTTGACATTCAAATTGATAAGTGGTGTATATTGACAAACATGTTATCATAACCGTTAGCAATGTTCCAAATTGATATTTCTGACAGGTCAAGTTCCCATTTCTTTCTAAAGTAAATTTAGCAAGTTTGAAGGCGCAAAGCACTTTTGAGAAAGACGTACAGATGCCCTTGGAGTGATATCTATGCTCATATCTATCTATCTATGAAGATAAAATAGGAACTAGATGTTGTAGGTGTAATTAAACAGTTCTATATAGTTGCATGACAGTACTTTTATTTTAATTCAATACATTAGCCTTCACTTGTATTGATATGCTTTAAAAATCTAGTAAATTTGTTGTTTTTAAATAGCCCAAAAATTAGTTGGCATCTCAGGTATGTGCTTTTTATAGTTTTTGTTTCACAGCTTTGAATTATCATTTGTTTTTTTTTTTTTTTTATCAGAAGATTTTATGCACCCATCAAAGATGGGTTGATTTATGGTATACAAAAGTCTGTCGGTGTAACCATGTGATACTGTAATATGAGAACCCCTTGTTCAACAAACCTCAAGCTTTACACAATTGTTTTATGATGGTCTAACACTGTATGCTTTTGTTGAATATTCCAGTTTTAGTTAATGAGTTATAAGATTTAAACTAGCCTGAATTGCTCATCTGGAGACTTGATTTTATTTAGTGGTATCATTTGGAATCAAAAATTCATTCATTAAAGAGGCCCATGTACTTATATCATTCTTATATCATGTCACACTGTATTAACTTGAGAATCCCTTCAATAAACTTTAATCTATACAATTGTTTGGTATGGTGTGATGGATGTATCACGCACGCATGGCACAGCTGTCAATTATATTTTTTTTTATTCTTGGTAGGAATTAATTAATGAGTCATATTTTTTACACTCCATATCAATTTTCATTACTTTCGGCAATTTTATGTTACTGTCATTTTATCCGACCTTGTTTTTCTGCAGCATTGTTGTTCCTAAGTCTTGTTGTATTTCAGCCTTATTCTTCAAGATTGTTGTTGTTCAGCTTTATTGTTGTTTGGCCTTATTTTACTACTGCCTTGCTCATAAGGCTTTGTTCTTCAGCCTTGTTTTACTACTGCCTTGCTCATCAGCTTTGTTGTTCTTCAGCCTTGTTTTACTACTGCCTTGCTCATCAGCTTTGTTCATCAGCCTTGTTTTACTACTGCCTTTTTCATCACCTTTGTTGTTCTTCAGCCTTGTTTTACTACTGCCTTACTCATCACCTTTGTTGTTCTTCAGCCTTGTTTTACTACTGCCTTACTCATCAGCTTTGTTGTTCTTCAGCCTTGTTTTACTACTGCCTTGCTCATCAGCTTTGTTCATCAGCCTTGTTTTACTACTGCCTTTTTCATCACCTTTGTTGTTCTTCAGCCTTGTTTTACTACTGCCTTACTCATCAGCTTTGTTGTTCTTCAGCCTTGTTTTACTACTGCCTTGCTCATCAGCTTTGTTCATCAGCCTTGTTTTACTACTGCCTTTTTCATCACCTTTGTTGTTCTTCAGCCTTGTTTTACTACTGCCTTACTCATCACCTTTGTTGTTCTTCAGCCTTGTTTTACTACTGCCTTACTCATCACCTTTGTTGTTCTTCAGCCTTGTTGATGTTCGGCTTTGTTCTTTAGTCTTGTTGTTCAGTTTAGTTGTTCTTCAGCCTTCTTGTTCTTTAGCTTTGTTGTTCTTCAGCCTTGTTTTTTTTCAGCTTTATTGTTCTGTAGACTGGTTGTTCTTCAACCTTGTTGTTTTTCAGTCTTGTTGATGTTCAGCTTAGTTGTTCTTCAGCCTTGTTTTTATTCAGCTTTGTTGTTCTTCAGCATTGCTTTTCGGCCTTGTTCTTCAGCTTTGTTATTCATCAGCCTTGTTGTTCAGCCTTGTTGTTACTTAGTCTTGCTCTTTAGCTCTGTTCATCAGCCCTGTTCCTCAGCTTTGTTGTTCTTTAGCTTTATTGTTTTACAGCCTTATTGTTATTCAGCCATGTTGTTCTTTAGTCTTGTTGTTCATCAGCCTTGCTCTTCAGCATTGTTGTTTTTTTTTAGCGTTTTTGTTTTTCAGCCTTGTTGTTATTCAGCCTTGTTGTTTTACATCCTTGTTGTTCTTCAGCCTTGTTGATCTGTGTGAAATTTAATGCCCTTATGCCACAATGCCACATAAGGAATGATTGTTAAATATGTTTTACTGTCCAAGTACCAGTACATGTATTATGAAACTGTAAAAAGTTTCACATAACTGTGATTGATGGTTGTAATACAAGGTGTAATTCCTCTCATGGTATAGTTTTGCATGGTACTGACTTAGTAAGAGTTGATGACTGCTGAGTTATATGTGGTAAAAGTAAGTCATGATGGTGTGAATGTTTTAATTATCAATGAAATGTTTCATAACTTTTTATGCTTTAAATAAATTCTGTTGTGATCAGGCTAAAACTAATGAACTTAGATGAGGGGTGCAGACATATAGAATAATAATAATTACTTTGGATTTCAATACTGACAATATTACATGGTATATCTCAATAAAAATATATCTGTGTACAAGGTTAAAGGAAAAAATACAGATTTCCAATAAATTCAAATACTGCATATATCACAGATGTGTTTTTTGACCTTAATGTATGCAACTCAAATTTGCACCATAACTCTTAATACCAAGTCAGGAATGGTTAATTTTATTTTTCTGATTTATCCTTAATTTGCCAGTTCATTTACCAGTTATCTCTCTTTCAAATGTATGATTATGAGTTCCATAAGGTTTTCTTACCTTTGCCAACATTTTCAGGTGAACTTGCTTATTTTTTATTTAAAAAATTAGTGTTTTTCCATGTTTTTTTCTACTTTTTGTCCTACTGAAAGAAAGTCTACAAAACAACTTTGAAAATCTTCACTAAAACTACTGGATGGAATGGAACAAAACTTTGTGTGAATGTTCCTTAGATCATCTTTAACAATTTTTGCATTGTAACTTTTTTTTATCTTGCCAAAAACATGGCCATTGTTACTAAAAATAGACCACAGTGTCAAATTGCAGAATTTTGCAAATAAATCAGAACAGTTGGGTTAAGATAAAACCTGGCAGGAGTAAAATTGCTCAGCATGATGGGATGGACATATGCAGAAATTTTCAGAATGATCCATTGTTGGATGAATGAGTTATGGGTTCTGATTTTTTCCAGATCTTACATTTCCAGCTCTGAAAAATCTCCTCTGAAACCACTGAATGGATTTAAACAAAACTTCACCTGAATGTTCCTTTGAACATCTTTAACATTGTGTGTGTGTGTGGGGAGAGGGGGGGGATGGGGTATTTTGATCTTGTGAAAAAGCATGGCCAACCTTTACTGAGAATAGACCATGGGGTCAAATTGCAAAGGTTTGCAAATAACTCAAAACAGTTTGGTTAAGCTTAATCTGGCAGGGAGTTAAATTCTTCTGTATTATGGGATGTTATTTTATTATACGAAAACCCAGTGGATAACTAAGATGATCTCTATTGATTAAACGATTCTTGTGACAATAATACAGTAGGTCCAAAAGTCCAGATTTAGAAGGCTTAAAAGACTATTATTGATCAAGTGCTTTCTAGAGCCTCTAGTTCTATGTTCATATACTAAATTGAAATGAAGGGACTTGTTGCTGTAAATCAGCTGAGGTGTTTCAAGATATTTTTTAATACATAACTGAACACAAACTCTGCTGGAAGGCAACAACAAGAATAAACCAATTACTTCATGCCTTTAGGAAAAGTTTTGGTAGTATATAGAGTTGTCTATCCTTCCACCATATCTTCTGTGATTCCTGCCATCCAAGATTGGTTGTACTTCAAAATTTGAGTTTTGATCAAATATGCACAGATTAAATCTTTATTAGCACAGAAAACACAGTGCTATCTATTGATAGTGGGGTCAGTATTTCAAAGGCCAAAGATAAAAATTATTAATGCTGTAAATAATCTTATGAAAATTAGTTTTACCATGGACAAAATGATTACAAATGTTTCTTTCATTGTAGGTACCTATATCTAAGTTTCATGAACTTAGATACAATGTTGCATTTGTATTGAAAGAAATGGAAGATTTGGAGCACAGAAACATTCTTAAAATTAAAGATTAGAAGTGTGAAAGAGCACTGTAGAAGTTCAGTGGACACTGTGCAATACTTATGATTTTAGAGTACATTTATTACCACTGTATGTCTTGTAATCTATATTGTATTAAATTGTCAGCAGTGTTTTACTTGTTTGCCTTTTATAAATTAAAATCTCTACCTATGAAATAAAAAAAATGAAGGTTTGAATCAAAACATTATACCTAGAATAGTTTGAAGTATTGAAAAGGTGTTTATTTTCGTAGTGTGCTACTTTCGCACTGGACAGATAAGCGTGAAAAATAAAACATGCAAGATTTTATCAACACGATACACTGATCATTTTTCAAAACAACAAAAAGTGATATCCTTGAATATGTTAACTTGACAGAATCCGCAAAAAATTTACTTGTTAACAGCTTTTTGGTTTCATATCAAAATATTAACCTATTTTTTTCTGTTTCATATTGTTATTTATGGATATATTCTTGTTTATTCAACCAAATCATTTTAATATAACATCCTAATTATTCACAAACATTTTTTTCAAAAGAAATGTTTCTGATATGAATTTTTATATGCACATCTTATAAATACAGAATTAAAGCAGTTTTGAAGTCGACAGAAAATATGATGGGTGAGATGTAATGTTCTGTTTAGACATTCTGGCATTATTCTGTTTATTGATGATGTAACAGTGTAACTTTGTCATTGGGAATGTATTGAGGCAGTAGCCAGAGATAGAAAACATCACACAGTAAGATGAAGTTACCAGTTACAAAACTGTCAAGGGATTTTAGACCCGTTGACTGAGATGGCAGCCTGGGGAAGTAACGCCTCGGATGGTATAGATTTTTTCGATTTTCGAAAAATCTTAATGTGTTTTCCGTGACCTTTCACTTGAATTGTCACCTGCCCATTGGACAATCCTGCTTCATGAATTTTTTAAAGCTGGTTTTGTTTTAAAATAGTAGGTATTTAGAACAAACCAGAATGATATTTGATTCCGTTATCAGACGGGAAAACATTATTTTTTTATTTTTATGAGAAAAAAAATCAGAAAAGAATAATCAAGGGAACCAAGGTTATAGCGGTAATCAAAGGAATGTAATCCTGGGACAAAGGCCAGACATGGAAAACAGACATACACAACAAAGAACATTAAGTAACTAAAATAATACATACAAAGTAACAAAAGCAAAAGAGCAACTCGACTCCACTAACTTTTGGGAGCATGAACCAGGTGCTCCGGTAGGGTAAGCGTCCCCTGCTTTTCTAGAAACACCCGCCGAATTGCTCATAAAAAGTCAAGTCCGGGGTAGACGAAAGAGGAAAGGAAAACCATGACACGTTGAACAATTCAGTTCTAACGATCCACAGGTTTATGATGACGACCATAAAACTTCTGTAGTGATGACTTCAACTTGCAGCAACATAACCTGTTCCAGAAGCTTATTTGTGAGAATTCTAGCGCAATACAAAAAGTCTGCGCAGTTTTGGCGAGCTCTGGCATAACGTAGGAGTTGTGCTATGAACACTTCATACGCAGGTGCTGAATAGATGCTGCCACAGATGAAGGGAAAGTTGACAATTTGGTTTCCTTTCCCATCGATTTCTAAGTAGGACAAGATATGAGGCTGACTTCGCAGTGTCTGTAGTATCCTTTATCTCAAGTTCTTCGGGGCTTGATGCGATTTATCAAATCCCCGAAATTAGGATTGTTTAAAGATGATACGTCATCTATATATGAAAACTGAATTAACGTGACAGCAAAGATTGTGAGTGTGAGAGCGTAATTTTGTGTTTGAAAGGCCAACTCTCACGCTAAAATTGTGAGACTTGACAGGTTTGCATTTAGGACATCAACATAATGGGTGAATCTTTGTCAGTTCTTCTGTCTGTCTGTTTATATGTATTTTATGAAACGTAATTGTTAATTTTGTGCTTTTTTGTTTTGCTTAAGCAAGTATTTTTATTCATTAGATCAAATTTCATTTATCAGGAAAAAAATCGTGATCGTACATACTGTAATCAGAAAAATGGAGTTACATGAAATGTCAATCTTATTTTTGATAAAAAAAAAAAAAAACCCAAATATTTGAACAAAATAATTTAGTTCATTTATTTCCATTCGCGAAAAACTTAAGTTAGTTGAGAAAGTATGACATACCGGGGTAGTCGAGATCACAGAGATCAGATGTTTTTTTTTCACAAGTATACATTTATTTGTTGTTTCTCTTTGTATAATTATTTATTATTCAGGATTTATGTAGTGTATTTGTTGCATATTGGTCTTTTTTTTCTAAAGCACACTCTTACCTATAAAATACATATAGAATATAAGGATTGTAATTTATGTATATTTTTGAAATGCTAAGCCTTAATTTCAGACTTAATACAAGGAGTAAATGATGAAATCCAAGGCCAACAAATACATAAGACATGCGCTGGTACAGTTATGCAATAAGGTTTCGATACATGCGCTGGTACAGTTAAGCAATCAGGTTTCAATACATGTGCTGGTAGTTATGCAATAAGGTCTCAATACATGCGCTGATACAGTTATGCAGAAAGGTCTCAATGCATGCGCTGGTGCAGTTAAGTAATCAGATCTCAATACATGTGCTGGTACAGTTATGCAATCAGGTTTCGATACATGTGCTAGTACAGTTATGTAGTAAGGTTTCAATACATGCGCTGGTACAGTTATGCAATATGGTTTCAATACATGCGATAGTACAGTTGAGCAATCAGGTTTCAATACATGCGCAGGTACAGCTATGCAATAAGGTTTCAATACATGCGCTGGTACAGTTATGCAATGAGGTCTCAATGCATGCGCTGGTACAGTTATGTAATGAGGTCTCAATACATGTGCTGGTAGAGTTATGCAATCAGGTTTCAATATATGCGCTAGTACAATAATGTAGTAAGGTTTCAATACATGCGCTGGTACAGTTATGCAATAGGGTTTCAATGCATGCGCTGGTACACTTATGCAATAAGGTTTCAATACATGGATGCAAATACTTTTTGCTTATCTAGAGCAATGGTCCATGCAAGCTTATCATCCCTCAACCTCTGTTACAAATGTATTAAGAAATACTAAGGTGTTTAGTGGTGAGATATTATGTGATACCCAATAGGTATGTTGGTGTTTCCATCTGTCTGTCTGTCTCTCATCGATTTTCAGCAGAACAGATCAAGAAGGAAAGCGAGCATCAGTAATATTGAATTACTGAGTAAGTTGTCCCATTTTGTCTTTAAACATGGTCAGAAACCTACCTCTGATTCCAATTCATACCTTACTCTATCAGAATCTGCCCTGGATTTTCGACAATGATTTTAACATTTCTCTTTTACTTTTGCCTCCCCTTTTACAACTTTATGATAGATCAAAATTATTTTTTTCATTTTTGCTGAAACCAGAAGAATGACTAGAGTATGACTAATGAGCCTTAGTATTATTCATTCCTGTGTGCATGATATTTCAAATTCATGCCTAATAATTTGGGCAAACATCATTTCTGTGAACACCTATTGTATATACACTTATAAGATAGATCATAGTATGGTATATGATTGTTTGCCCTTCCGTTCATGATAAACATGTCTCACTGTAACTTTGGAGCACATTGTATATTTTACTAATTTCACACAATCATTTTTTTATTTCAGTGATCTGTATACTTATTGGAGAAAATTTGGATTTTAGTTTCAAAGTTAAAATTTTAAAGATAGAACTTTACTCATATTTTGTTAATATTTCATTTTGTTGTTAAATTAGCATTTTCTTTCTGCATTTGTTGAATATTAACACTCTAAAAGAGCGGTTGATTCACGTATCAAATGTCACTTGGAGACTACCATTTGATTTTTATTGGGTGGGGATGAAATTTTAGATAAAAAGGGAGGATTGAAGTTTCCATTTTTCTTAAAAGCAGGACAGGCCATAAGAGAAAAATAAAAAGGCAGGATCCATTATTGTCCAATACTTTTTGTTTATATGCAAATGTAGGATAGAAAAATTGTTAAGTATGATTTAAAAGTCTGTTCACTTCGGGGGTACATATCTATTTTTCCTTCTGGAGTATTGAGCTCATGACACAACTTTTTTTAATCTTGATCGCAAAAAGTCTTTATCGTTTAGCGGATGAATTTTTGTACGGTTTAGTCGAGTAGACCGGCCAAGAATTTATCCGTTAAACCGTACATATACATATATATCTAAATCACTCGAATTGTTCTAAAGTAAAAGGGTGAAAAAAAATGTAACGAAATTTTATTGCGTTGAAATTGACAAGATAAAATTTCACTAGTTCGGAACTGATCGAGTTTAATTACTTCCAAATTTCATTTAATTCTTAGTAGGTAGTTGGACACCTTAAAGTTGTGTAGAATAGTGAATATATTTTAAGGCAACGTTTTGGGTTGACCTAATTCATGTCAACAACCTTTCGATATAGAGAAAAAATTTACATTTTTTTTTGGCCAGAAAAAAGGCTACGTCTTTATAGATAGGCATAGAAGACCAAAGCCAAAAATATTGGGTTCTACTGCGTTGCTGTCAATCGACAATTAGTGGCGGATCCAGATGTTCCTAAAATTTAAACATGAAATCTTCACAAATTTTTAACAATTCTATCCCTCAGTTTAAAAAAAACCATCTATATTTACGCCACCTTATCATGAACATTGTCCGTGTTGTAACGTTAACAGCAAAATCGAAATCGAAAATTCATAACAAACGTGATGATTTTGTAAACTTTCGTAATTAGTGGCAATACACTAATATACAACAAATGTATCCAGCCAGGGATTTTATATTACACTTCCTGATCTAGTCTAGTTTAGAATCTTTATAAAACCAATAAGATAAGATTAAAGGCAAAAGTGATTTGGACATAATAAGATAGAATAACAATAATGGGCTGGGGCAGAACCAGCGAATTTAATTATAAATATAGAGACTATTCATACTTTAAATCATAATTCTTGGCTGTATTCTAGTTCATTTAGTTAAATATTGTCCCAAATTTTTGAGAAGTTTCAAATCTTAGTGAATAAAAATCCAATTGAATTCAAAATTTATATCCAAATTTCTGAAATTGTTATACGTAAGCATAATTTTATCAAAAAGGCTAGTTCTAATTTGCTCATATAATAGGTATTAAATAATATTCAAGTTTATCTAACGAACAATACTGACATTTTCTCGATATTTTTTGAATATTGGTCCGTTTCGATCAATCCTTATATATAATTAAAGGATCGGAGCAATTATTCTGATTTTACAGATTGATTTTCAGTAAAATTCAGATATTTTTCCATACCAAATGAAGTTTTAAGGTTACAGACCACCAATTCAACCAATGAGCATTTGGAACGTACGCAAAAATAGTCCTACGCAGAAATTACCCCTGTTCCTCATAGTGCTGTGAAAAAAGTTCTCATCTTATTTTAAAAATTTAAACAGTTTCTGAAAGGAAAAACATTTCTGTACATTTTATAGGTGCATTTTGCTTCTTGTGATGTGAAGCCTAATCTCCATAATGATTTTTAAATATACCCCTATCTTGTGAAAACACTGGGATTTCCCATGCTATTTATAGACCCTTCACTTCCGGTGACCAGTACTGCACTGCAAGTCTGCTAACCCCACATGCCATTCTGAGGATTGTGAGCTGACATATGTAGAATCATGCTGATATATAGTCATCTGCAGGTTAAAGTTAAGGTAAAGTCCAGAGAAGCCATTGAATATTGTGAAATTAGCATAGAAGCCTATGGGAAGTGGAATTAGTGGTTTTTAGCCTTAAGATGAAGCCATGGCAAAATGAAAAGTTTCTTGAAATAGCTTTAAACTACTTGAAGATCTTGTTGACTTTGCCATGAGAGGAATACACTACAAAAATCCTTCAAAATATGCATTTTTTTAAGTTATAGGTCCAAATTATGGAAAATTGGTCTTTTTGGCTGATTTTTATGTCCTATCTTGTAAAAAGTGTAGAAAATTTAGTAAAAATATCAAATATTAAACTTTGAGGGCTATATTTACCTAAATATGGTAGTAATAAGCACTTGAAATCAAGTTTTGTGTAGATTTGAGCAAAAATTAGGTTAGAAGTGAGGAAAAACTCACTTTCATTACTGCGGTTAAGGCCATATAAGCATTCCCCTATGGCAACATGGAAAATCCGTTATTGAGCACTTTTTTTACTTTAGGTGCCCTTTACTGGTCATGTTTTAATGTGAAAACACTGTATTTACAAATTTAAAGCCAAATATATCACCTTTTGTGAAAATTTAAAGATTTAGGATTTTTGACATGTGATCAAGAAAAAGGGGGAGGCATGTCAGAAATAAATTTTTAAAAATAGACCAATTTCTCAGAAAATGATTACTTTTAAAACTATTTCTTCATTAATATTGTTAAAAAACAAGTTGTGATTGATATTTTTTATTTGAAAAGTCAGAAAAAGTTCTTTGCAAATATTTAATGCATTTCAGTATGGTAGAATATTTTCACTTTTTTGCTCGCACAACTTGGTTACCCTATATTTAAAAATCAAATATTTAAAAAAGTGCTTGTCACATTTCACTGAAACTTTGCAAATGCATTCAGTATGTGTGTAGGAAGATACCTGTATAGTTATTTATTTTTTCTAAGACAAAAAGTGACTCTTAAATGAAAATTATTAAGAAAAATAGTTTCCCTTGTTAAGATTTTAACACGTACCAATCTCGATGATCGAGCATTGCTAGACGGGAGATAACGGTTTTTGTGATTGTTGTATACTTTATTTTTTGTTTTGAACACTTATATCAAGCTTTAGAAGAATCAATTCAATACTAAAAAACCTTGTTATGGTGAAGATTTTTACTTAAAAAACCAAAACAAAACAAACCAACCAACCAACAAAGAAACCAAAAAAGAAAAAAACAAAAACAAAAACAACAACAACAAAAAACAAAACAATAAACTATTCTCCACCTTCGTACCCCAAGTTCAGGCCGTTTTTTAACGCCTAAAATATATATTTAATGTGTGATTAGATGCCAGATGCGTCATTTTCAAAAAAATGTTCTGAACAATATATACTATTCCTCGTTCTTACAAGCCCCTGTTGTTGTATATGTACGTGTCTATAACACCCCTTGGTCTTGATATCTGAAAATTCATAACGGTTCAAGATTGATTTCCCATTTTGTTTCTTTCATAATTATAAAACTGTTTCGTAATCGTTGTTATATTATATATTTAAATTACTGACCTTGACAGTGAACTTGAAATTTATCCAATGAGCGACCAGAAAAAATCACGTGGCCTTATGTAAAAACAGAGATGTGGTGAATATGTTGGGCTAAGTTTACAGTGTTCAGGGTAATCACAAAAAATGGTAGATTTAGCAAAGCAGGCGTTTAGTACTAATAATTTTCACCTTGCTGTTGAGATATATGAACGGGAAATAAATGAACACGGACCTTCAGTGGATTTATTCTTGGGAATAGCGGACAGTTTTGCCAAGATCGGGCAGTTCGGAAAAGCTTTCGAAAGTTATTCTCGAGCTTCGCGTTTAGGATCAATATCACCAGAGAAGTTGAAACATTTAGTTACAAGTTTGATCAATTGTGTAAAGACTGAAAAAGCTTCTTGTCAAATGCTGAAACAGTCTAATCCGTGTTTATTTACTTGTTTGATATGTAGGGGGTTGTTCAACGATCCTGTTACGATTCCCTGTGGACACACTTACTGTAGAAAATGCTTAGAGAAAGATCAGACGAAGACGTGTAAAAACTGCGGCATTGTGCATTATTGTATGAATATTTCTCGTATTAAAACGAACTACTTGCTTTCTCGTGTTGTTGAACAGTGGTTTCCTTCGGAGTGTAGAGCTGCCGGTTTGAAATCTGAAGGAAACAATTTCATGGAACGACAGAAATTTGATAGAGCAATTGCATTGTATTCAGAAGCTATAGATTTAGGTAAGATTAGTGAATCCCATGTACGTATATTTGGCATGCACGTGTACTTGTTTCATAACAGTAAACCGGAAGTTTACATGCGTATACTGGTTTCCGCATACTGGTTACTACCATCTGTAAGTTATCAGTTATTAAGCGACGTTTCCAAATATTCCAGATCAAGGTTGACTAGCTGATTTCATTTTGACGCACTTCTTTATTGACCTAGTTAACTATAAATATATATTAAGGTGGTGTAGTTGTTATTATATTTCTAAGTACTTGAGAGGGATATGTGAAAACATTCAGGTACATGTACCTGAAAGAATCCAATGCATATCGCTTACACTTCGCCTCCCTCCAAAAAGAAAAAAAATACATACAACTTGGTCAAATAATGTGATTTTGGCTTGCTTGTAAGTAATGCATAAAGATCAGATGAAGGAGTAATCAGTAGAATCAAGATTTTAGTTGTAATTATACCACATGTAATTACTGTATCTAGGATAAAGAGCTTAAGACTAAAGATGGAAAATAAACACTTGCACACAACAAAGATCTGAAATAACAAAAATCTCGGGTACATGTAAATAGAAACTACTAACAACCCAGAATCCAATCAAAACTGGAGCATGGACCAGGTGTACTGATAGGTTAAAGTAAAGAAAAAATATCTGTTTCTGCTAACATGCTCTGGAAAATAAGGGACAGTAGGTAAGCATAACTTTTTGTTCAACTTGGATGTTAATATGGCCTTATAATCTTAGGTTCAGCTTTTAAAATTAGGGTTGGTGCGGTTAGGGGAAACATAGGTAATTTATTTTTAGCTCTAAGTGTCCTTTACTTTTCTAAAAACACCTGCCAAATTGCGTATGAAATGTCACAGCATTGGAGGATAGTAAGAGAAAATGGAACCTATGACACAGTAAACAAATCTGTTTTCATTGTACAAATGGATACTGTTTAGAATGTATTATACCATAACATTCCATGAGTTTATGATGACTACCTTAAAATTTATGTTGTGGTGACTTTAATCTTAGCAGCAATGTAACCGTGCTCATTAAGTTTTATTGTAAGAAGTCTAGTACAATGATGTAAAAGTTGTGAGGTTTTGGCAAGCTCTGGCATAATGTTTGTGATATGAAAAAAAAATGTGGCATCTTACTTCATTAGTACCTGAATTTATTGTCATGATTATAATAATAGAATATGAGAAAGCTTATGTTTACATCTGTTACTATTGCTGGTGGTTTGTTAGATGTTGACCATTTTTATACTAAGGGAGGGGGCTTGGGACTATTTTGAAATTGAATTGAAGCATTCTGAATTTGAACTCATCAGACAGAAACAAAAATTATGATTCAATAAATCCCCCATTACTTAACAATGTAGATTTTCGGATAATAAAATATAACTGGCTGCTGCAGAAAAAAAAACTTTTTTCTTACTCAACATAAAATCGCAGATTGTCCTTGAGATGAAAATGGCCCTTTCCATATTAAACTAGCAGATTTTGTATGTATCCTTTTGTTTAAAGTTGAGCTGAAATATCTGACCACTACATACATGTAAGACATTAAAACTTGTCATATATGTATGAAAGATTAATATCAAGTTCAAAGATAAACATGTAATGAACATACATGTATATAATTTGTAGTGAACATTTTACATGTACATACATGTATTATACATATCATACATGTACATGTATGTATTATTTTTTTAAAAAAAAGGTCAAATTTTTCAGAAAAACAAGTTTTTGGGTATAATAATGACAAAATCTTATATATTTCTCAGGACATACATTTTGGACATGTACATGTAGTTAAGTGATGTCACTTACAGCAAATAATTGTGAGAGGTTGGGTTACTAGTGGACTCAAATTAAATTTTGTAGTTACAAAGCAAATTAATGTCTTGGCCATTTAAGGAAAAATTTCAACATGTTCAACATAATATTCAAATTTTCTTAGTAATACACATTAAATTTTGTTTTCAATTATGTGTAAATACCTGAAGTGCATAACAGGATTGTATACATGTATTTTCGATGAATTTTTACATGTTGTACAAATGAACATGAACATTGCTATATGTACATG
Organism: Perna viridis; assembly: GCA_037379345.1. Lineage (NCBI taxonomy): Eukaryota > Metazoa > Mollusca > Bivalvia > Mytilida > Mytilidae > Perna > Perna viridis. The sequence goes on from CM074520.1 coordinate 7,373,076, forward strand.
TATAATTACTATTCAATAATTACAATTTACATGTACAGCAGTGTACCTTGTATAAATATATAAAAAATGTATATGTGCATTTTTACACTGCATTTGTACAAATGTACATGTATGATTATGTGGTAGAATCTATACTACACTACACCTACATGTATATGTACATGATTAACATGCATCTACATGTACATATATTTGTTATAATGTACAGTACATGTACATACATGCACTTGTACAAATGCATATACATGTACAATGTACATGTGTGTTTATGATAGTAATTTTTGACTCAATGAATGTATGCATGTACAAAATGTACATGCACAAATGTGCATTTATGCCTTGAAAATGTTTTCTTACTCCTCATTTACACACTATTTCAATTTTTCATTGCTGTACATGTACATCTTCATTTGTACTGTGTACTAAGAACTTTTCCCACAGTTGTGCATACATGTAGATAAACTAGTTCAAAATTTTAAAATATTTTTTTTTCAGTGCCTTCTGATCATCTTTCATTAAGTAACAGATCACATGCCTACGCACAACTAGAGAGGTTTAGTGAAGCTTTAGAGGATGCAGAAAAGGTCATCTTGATTCGCCCTGACTGGCCTAAGGTTTGTGATGTTAAATCTGGTTATACAAAATATGAATACTTTTTTAAATAATTATTTTTTTAAAAGAATTATACATGGCTGAAAGATATACATGTGTGATCAGTAGGCTGAAAAAATTGTCCATGTTGATGCATTTGTACTTTCATTAACTATACATGTACCTGTCTACCTGAAATAGTTACTGTTAAATGGTTTCTTGTGAACTCTTGTTATTAGGCTTTGTTAAACTGTATTGCATTTGTCATGTATGCATGCATATACATGTACATGTATGTCAAATAGAAAAGTTCTTTGAAAGTATTGTCGAATTATCTACATTGAATGGACAGTCAAAATTCATTAGGCTTATGATTATTTTTGTAAATGAGAAAATGGAACTACAAAAATCTTAGGGTTTTTTTTTCATTTCAAACTGTTTTAACAGCAGGAAAATTACATGACTGTGTATTTCTATTTCCTATATAATTTAATGTACATGTATGCTTGTGATTTTTTTTGCATATTTTCTTTCATTATATTTCTGCATTTGTAATTATGTAAATCATTTTATTTGATTGAATTGCCCTTTATAGGCCCTTTTATTGGTATGAACTATTCTTGCTCCTGTACATTCTCAGGTTAGGAACACTATGTTCCTATTACATTTTGTATGTTGCAGTCCTAAGGCAGTTATCATATATCTTGTCCTCTTTCTACTCTTTGTATGTCAAACATTAGTGACATCAAAAGCATTATATACATGTACATGTGCATGAATGTACTGTACATGTACATACTTGAAGATATCTTCAATTATTTATTTTTAGGCATACTTTAGGAAAGGTTGCGCCTTGTTTGGCCAAGATCGTTACGAAGATGCCGTAGTTGCTTTGTTACAATGTTTGGCTTTGGATCCCACCATATCCAGTGCCAAGAATTATTTATCTAAGGTACATGTAGTTTATTGTACATTGTTGTTAAAAATTGACAGTTCTCTGCATTATCATCAATTGATGGAATTATTAGAAGTAAACTAGCTATTATAATTTTATTATGCAGCTATTTCTGAAGAATAGTCTTCACTTAAAATTGTTGTTTTTCTAGTATCTGCAGGCATTTATTAAATACTTTCCTCTAAGAAAAGTACATGAAAGCACTGGACATTATTTTTAGTGCCATTTGTTTCTACAATCTTTTTTTCTTTCAATAAATTTTTGGGTACATGTTCTTTTGCTGTCTTCACACTATGCCAGTTGTACTTGCAAATTTACATGTACATGTACTTTTGTAACTGCATGCAGGATTGGGTTAATAGAAAATGCATAGGTTTATGGAACATGAAAATGCATCCTTTATCTAATTGTATACAAGTAGTTTATATATAGTCTTTGAAGAATGATTTATTCTTATGTTCAGTGTAAATGTATTTGAAATTTTCTGTTTTAAGGAAAAAAATGTATTTTGACAAATAGCTAAGTACTTGTTTGATGGGTATACATAGAAACTATGTCATGATGTGTCAAATATCTGGAGCCATGATATACTCTTCAGTGGTTTAATTTCTTTTTCAAATTCATTTATATGTGTTTTTAAACCCTGTCATTGTGAAATCAGGGATTTATAGATACATATGTATTGTCATTGTAAATTCATAGGTTTTGTACTCATTCATGTAATTTTTTGTTAAAGCTCTACAATCAGTGTTGTTACCTTAGATCAAATTAATTCTGTAAATTGCAAGGTAAAAAGCAAAAAAATGCCTTAATTTATTTGCAACTTTCTTTGATCTCAGGCTTTACACAAAATAATAACACCATTGCCTCCTGATGATCCTAAGGCAGCTGCCCTCCACCAACAGATGAATCCATCAATTTTACAACAGTTGATTATGTCCAACTTCCAAACCACTCCTTTTCAACCACGGGTTAGCATAGAAGATGTTATGCACTTGAAAGATATTATCAGTGATACTTTAGCCACAGCAACAAATTTTGAAGAATCAGCTGATATGGACCAGAAACCTGATCCATGCAGAGTAAGTTTTACATTATAATTGGTATATATGTTGTGAACTATTTATAAAATCTAACTTATTAGTTCTGTCTGGCTGTCTGAAGACCACAATTCTCAATATTAGTCAATATACATGTACATTAAATTGTGGCATATTGTACAAGTAATCCTACATGTAACAGAGAGACATGATTTATTAGGTTGAAGATTTGCTGCCACCTAATAGAGAAAAAACCTTTGTTGACAAGAAGGGGCATTTACATTGTACATGTACATGTATTTTGTTACTGAACCCCTCCCATTCAGTCCAAGCCTTAATGACTGTAGAGATTTGTGACATAAAGCTAAATTGCTTATTTTTTTGTCATTATGAGATACATGTATCTTTTTCCAGGTTCCAGTGTGAACAATATGTATAATGTGAAATCCAATATGGATAAATCTTTATCCTTTTAATCTGCTTCAGAAGTACCTGTATGTTATAAAATTATGTTCCACACAAAAACATTCATGCATGTTATTTCTTCCCTATTATTACGTTCCAATCTCCATGTGTAGAATGATACTGTGTTACTCTCTCTATTACAATTTGTTCATTCAGACTGATTTCCACTTAAGATCATGTTTAATTTGCCTAAAGAAAAGTCAATACCAGACTTTTTGATAGTCAGTTACCTATTTAACTTCCAAAAACCCTTTGGAGGGGGCACTTACATGTACATGTATGAGATGAGACCATGGAAAGTTTTTTTTTATCGGACTTGATGAACTTTTTTGATCCATCAGTGTAATGATTAGAATAACTCAAAATTCAACAATTATAAATGATAATGGACTTTTGATTCAGGAGTCACTGTATATGTCCTCTAATACTTTCACACACTTTTATTACCATAGTGACTGGTCCTTTGATCTTAAGTACCCAGGCATTAGAAGGGTAACATTTGTTCTTTTTGGGTTTTTGATCCTCCAGGATCAAAACACAGTATGTCACTGGTCTATCACTGGAACTTCCCTACTATTTCTGAATATAACACAAAAATATAGTCCAAATGTAATTCCTTTTATATCATTCAATACCTCTTTTATAACAAGTATTTTTTTATGTTTCTCGCAATTTGTCTGCTCAATAATATTCTGTTATTTATGAAAATAAAATAGATCTAGTCTTCATATCAACTCAATATTTGAGGGACTCCTTTTTGGCCTTGAAAGATTTTTAGTAATAAATTTACATTTAGGGAACTTATTTTTTGCAGTAATGTGTCTTGAAGGATAAAATGTGTTTAATATTTTCATTTTCTTTTTATCATTAATGTTTTTCCATTTATAAACAAGAAGTGAAGAGCAGTAATTTTAACCAAGTAAAATTGGCGGGAAAATTCAAATTGATTAAAGTGTCTAGATTTTGAAAATCTTGTGTTAAGAGAATTATTTTCTTAAGCTGATATTGGTTTTATTTAAGTATAATTGTTATGTTGGATAAATACTCTGTTAATGTAGATTTTGAATGTAAATGCACATAAACTTTTGGTTAGATTTTAAATTTGGGGAAAATGTGAAATGGAACAAAAAATTATAAATGTGTATGAAGTTTATACATATTAAAAAAGACAGCTTTCAATAGTTTTTTAAATGCAGTGTATAATCACAGTTTTATGTAACATCATATGATCTTTGAAATTTTATTCATGTTACAATTTTCACAAGAATCAAAAACCGCCAGTGCTATCAGCACTTTGATTTAAAAATTGTCTGCACAAAATTAACTTATTAAGGTATTAGTTGTGCATTTGTAAAATAATTGAATTTCAGAAGTTAAATGGTTTCTGATTGGATGACAAATTTTGGTTATCATGTAAGACAAAATTTTGTAATGACAGTGACATCATTAAACTTTTTTCAGTGATTTACTTGTTGAATTTTGATACTTAAATTAAATTGTAAGGAATGACTGTTATATTTGTTCAGTCTATTTGAAATAACCTCAGTGCCCGTGGTGCACACTTTAAAATACCTGCTGTACAGGTTATTTAGTAAAGCAACAAGTGATAGAGATTCTTCATTGACTGAAAAAATATAACAGTCATTCCTTATATGTTCTAATAAATATTTGTTATTCTAACATAGTTGACTACAAATTAGGTAACCGTTACTGCTAATCTCTAAATATTATTAAAATATACCTGATAAGGTTACTAATTGTTAAGTTCCACTTATGATAGTCAACTTTACATCTACCAGTTCATGTACAATATATACTTGTACAAAATGTACAAATGTACATGTATCATAATTGACTTGCAAGTCATTCATACATAATATGTGCTGCATGTACTCATAACCCTTAAAGTTACTAAAAATAGCCACGACCTAATGATGCTTGACTGGTTGCCAATACTTTACTCACCTGGACCAGTATAGACAAAATGCTCTATCATGTCAAGAAATAGGTTACCAGCTTACATAACAATGCACTACATCAGTTTACATGACTGGAATATAATTCATACCTGAACTCAACTTAAAATACATGATTTTAACTATATGTAGTACCTTTTCATTGTTATTTAAAATAAAAATAACATTAAAGTCATGGTTACGTAATGTTCTTGACCTCATATAGTTTGAAAAAGTGAATTCAAGGTTAGTGGGTCATGGTTACATAAGGAACATTTTTGTCATGATAGATAGACTATCTTTACTTTATATGGTTACACAACTATCTTTATGCTATGGAGGAAAATATTAGATTTATATAACCAGATCTTAATGTCACATTTGTACTTATTATCTTTCAATTAATACTTAGAGATGGACATTGCATTGGTCATTTTACACAGCTAGGATTTCCCTTATCATAGTTTATGGACCTTGAGTTTATTTACAATTCACATGTACCTGTCACTTGTATTATATACATGTATGTAATTACTGTCATAATTGATTTTTGTATAACATTTTTATTGATAATTATTGGTATTTTTTTTTACCAGAAACAGATTATATACATGAATGTTCAATGAAGGGCTAACAGTCTAATTAACATAAGACCTATCTACTGTTCAATCATAAGGAAACAATTGATAGGACTTATTTTAGTTATATTGTTGGTCTAATATTGACTTTCATAACATACATGTACTAAATGGAATTTTCTTAGTTATGAAACTAATCCTTATTTAAAAAGTTGAATCATAGACAGTTGTAAAAAGGATGTATTGCAATCTTTCATAACTGACATGTGAACAAATGCTGTATGGAAATTGATTTGTTATAAAACTAGTTATGATTTTTAAACTTCACGATTGAAAAGGAGGAGTTAAAGATTATTTTGATATCTTTTATAACATGAATTGTTTAATTACATAAATCATAAAACCAGTCCTTATGTTTTAAGTTAATCAAGGTATATGAGCATTCAACTGTTTACTGTGAGTCTAGAACTTTCACTTATGAACAGAGCATTATACATAACCACTGAAAATTATGTGGGTACCATGTGCAACAGTGTAGGTTATGACCTCAGTCCTCCCATAGTTTGAACTCTTGAGATGAGGTCAATATTGTTAAATGTCTGTTACACACGTATTATAGTTTATACAACCAAGGCAATTACCTCCAGAAGAAACGTGTCCTAATGTCACATGTTGAACAGACACATGTGATATTGAAGACATCAGCATGGAGCAGTAGTGTGTATTAAAGATAATGGTTATTTCAGTATTATTTCTGAAGCAAATAAATTTTGCTGGAGCCAGTTCTCTTGTTTTTACTAATAAAATGCTATATGGCTGTGATATATTATAAGAAATTTCCGTAAATTCAATAAATAAATTATGACTGGAATTGTAAAGTTTGTAAAGGCAAAGAAAAAATTTATGTATGATTAAGGTTACATTGGATGGAAATGTTGGGTAGGTAGGCAGCTAAAATCATTTTACTGTATCAAATTATTTTATATAGAAGCCTATGAGAGAATTTCTTGACTTTTTAGTACTCAACAAAAACAAATGATAGTTGAGGGTCATTTCATAAAAAATTCAAATAAATGCAAGGGAAGGTAGGATAACCATCTACAGTAGTTCTTGGTTGTTAGTCTTCTTTGATATTTTTACATGACTGTGACATGGGATTAAAGAACCTTATGAATGCTTTGTAGTGGCCATTGATACACATCATGATTAAAATAGTTGTCATCACATTTAGGGACTGATTGAAGAAAATATTGAAGGAAAAACTAAGTTGGCCATGTTTTGATGTATTGACAATGTTATTAATCACGTAAAATAATATATATATTTTTTATCATTGTAGATTGATGAAGTTTTGTATAGAAATAGTCAACATGAAGCTATGGAACAAAGTGGTGAAAGAACAAAATGTAAGTGTGGATGTTATCAGACAACTTCCTATCTAGGGTTAGAGATAAATACTATATGGAACAATTATATTATTGAATAATATACATGAATATTCATCATTTGATGTACAATCTGGGCTCTACATATTTCACTGAGAGACACTTTTTTTTTGTTTCAAATTTTGGAAACAAGACAATTTTGTATGAGGTATATTTGCATAATGAAACATCCTGAAAATATTGTAAATATTTTTGAATCTTTGCTGCCATATATTCATGACATAGTCATACATTTGTATGTTCTGAAGTTGGAGAGTCAAGATAAGTGTAATGATTATTTTAACTTGAAGTTTGCTTTAAGAAAAAGTCAAACAAGTCTAATTGTCCTTTAAGACATGAATATGCTACGTGCTATTAATGGTTTGTTTGTATTATTTTAAAAGTGTTCTATTTATCTTGAATATAATTGGTTATTGCATCTGTCAGTTATTTTTATCATTTATCATTAGGTATTTCTGCCCCTAATTCAAGGACGCCATCTCCATCCCCGTCCCAGTTACCTCAGGTTCGAGATGACCTTGGATTAAGTTTGAAAAGATCTAGAAATCCAAGTGGATCTACACCAACCAGTCCTACTAAAGAACCGCCATTCAAAGTTTTTGACATGCGAAAGACAGGTTAGAAAACTCTTAAAAAGTAGGCTGAAACAATAAAGTTGTTATAAACACCACCAATTTTCAACAACTGAAAATTCAGAGCTGTGAAAAATGCTACATTTTCATATGTGTCGTTTTTTGTCCACATTTATTGGTATGTTGTATAGGTTATTAGTAATGGAGTTATTGTAGGCTATGTACAAAACCAACATTCGTAAGAAAAAAACTAAGCCAATCTAAAACCCCACCAAAATATTGTTATTTGAATTCTAAGGTGACAATATCAACCAAATGAATTTTTGTCAATTATTATAGGCAAATTAGAGACAGAAAGAGAAGTTCCAAATGATTTATTGAATCGTGATGACTTTGACTGTAGCTTGTGTTATCGATTGCTGTATGAGCCAGTGACAACCCCTTGCGGACATGTTTTCTGCAGGAGATGTTTAGACAGATGCCTGGATCATCAGAGCTCATGCCCATTGTGTAAAGGGTCTCTAACAGAGGTATGAAAAGAAAAAAATCTATGAATAACTGATGAGCATGAACATATATAAAATTTCTTCTTATTGTAGTTATTTGGTCCCAGTGCCATAAAACTGAAAATAATACTGTTGGAGAAAATTCTTAACTCCTTGTTTGTCATAATTTTGATTGGAGTTACCATGGAAGTTATGAATATATTGTTTTTAAAATTTTGTGGCACTGGGGTCTGGACTTTAATATTAGTTATAGTACTCTATAATAGTAGTAACATGTTGATTCAACTCTGTTCTATAGCCATGTGTTACTGTATATTGGAAAATTTGTGTGGGGTGCTAATTTTAGCATATTTTAGGGTCTGTTTTGAATGCCAAATAAAACTCAACAAAAACTCGGTGCACTACTTAGCATCTGCATAAACTTTTCATTTTCCTTTTTGCCTTAAAATCGCTGTAATAACCTGCCACAGGGTATTTTCTTATGTGGTTCAACTATTTTACAGTGCTACATGCTTCTTACAGAGTACATTAACACAACCAGTCTTTGGTCCAAGAGGGGTTCAGTTTGGACTTGTTACACTGTATTTTCCTAAATTGTCAATGTTCTGAAATTCTTTGTTATCATCCCATTGAAGTTATGTAGTATATTTTTACTTGTGTTCACTTGACCTTTCATAAAATCTCGATGTTTTATCATATACTGTTAAGACCTTAGATGTAAAGTATCATTCTTGAGAACTGAAAATTGATACTGGTGAATATGCTCACTTGACATGATCCACGAAATTTATCTACTGCTAAAATTAATCTGTTGACAGTAAACACAATTGAGCATCCTTCTTTTATCTTCATTAAATAAGTGTTACCTTTGGATTTCTGTTGACAGTACCTAGCTGAGAGAAGACAAATTGCAACAGAATCTATACTCGAAATAATCAAAACATACTTCCTGTCTGACTACGAGGAACGGAAAAAGATACATGAAGAAGAACTAGCGGAATTTGCCAGGTACATAGTTTTTAAAAGTTGATTTAGGCATGCTTATTTGATTTTAACACAAGTTTAGACAAGTATGATATTTGATGATCAAGAAAAATAATTTAGTTCTTTGCAAAAAAACACTTAACTATAGACCTTTAGTGCTTATTAAAAAAAATATAGTTTTATGAGAAGTAATTTCACAAGCTCCCCTATCTTATTCTGCAAAATGCTGTTTTCATTATATTTTATTGATGACCAATATTTTCCCTGCTTATTTGATAAAATGTTCTTTTCTAGGATGAGTATGGAAGGTAGTGCAGAGATACCAATATTTGTATGCACTCAGGGTTTCCCAGGTATACCATGCCCCTTGCATATATTTGAGCCTCGTTATCGCCTAATGATACGTCAGTGTATGGAGTCAGGAATGAGACAGTTCGGAATGGCTGTGTCCCTCACTGATAATGAGTAAGTTAAATAATATTTAGGGAAAATAATAATACAATCAGACCAGATTTACTTTGCTTTAAGGGGAATTTGGTTTTTCAGATCTGCAATTTACAATAAGGATTTATTTTATAGTACATTTGCTTCTTATTTTATCTAACAAATTAGATAATGATACTTCCAACTGTTAATGATTTAATTCTTGGTTTAAAATTTCACATTGTGTCATAAGTGTAAGTAGGGAAGTTTTTTTTTTCAGGGAGCAATTTGCAGATTTTGGAACAATGTTAGAGATTCGAGATGTCCAGTTCTTTCCTGATGGTAGATCATTGGTTGATACTATTGGTGGTAGGAGATTCAAAGTTTTGAGCCGAGGCAAACGTGATGGCTACTGCACAGCAAAAGTAGAATTTATCTATGATAAAATGCCACCAGCTGAAGAAATTGAAGGTAGTTAATATACATTGAACTATTTTAAAGACTTTTAAAACAATTTTATTTTTATTGGCAAATAATTCAAACTCGCAATTTTTCTGTCTAACAAGTTGAAGAAAATCAATGAATTAATTAAATTTGATAAATACTGAACCTGAATTAATGTCAGATTTACACATTCTTTAGTAAAGTCAGCTGTTTTCTATTTTGAGATTAAACTTGACATAGTTTTATAATGATTAATTACAGAAATGAAGAAGGTACAGAATGGAGTGTATACTTATGCCAAGAATTGGTTTGATAGCCTGCCTGGAATACAAAGGGAACAGATTCACAAACATTGTGGACAGTTTCCATCACTGGATGAGGACTTTACACAGTATCCCAATGGTCCAGGATGGCTATGGTGGCTTATATCAGTCTTGCCATTAAATCCTCAGATTCAGTTGTCTCTTCTAGCCACAGTGGTTCTTAAAGAACGCTTGGAAGGTGTTAAGCGTGTCATGCAGTACATTTCTCGTCGACGGAGCCATTGACTAGCAGAGATTTTAACTAAGCCCTCAGGAATTTTAATGACTTTGACTGTGTTAGGTTTATGTTTAGTGATGCAATATATTTATTATTAACTGTTTTGATAAGTAAGTTTTACCTGTTGAATTAAATTCACTTTATTTCACAAATGTTTCTTTCATCAGTGTTGATATTCTTAAAATCTAATGCGTACAATGAATTGCAGTAGGATATATGAAATATGATTTAAAACTAGTCATAGAAAATATTTGTAGAAAGTAAGGTGCCAGTACCTCTAGTGTCTACTGACCTGGCTTGTGTTTTATGTCTAATAAAATTAATTAGTATATTTACAAATTATTAGGATATTAAATCCTACCACCACCACCCTCCTCATATTTTTTATGAAGATTGGATGAAAATTTGCCATTAAAATTTACTTGGCCTTATAAAAAATCTCTAATTGAGATATCAAGGGATACTCAAGGGAAGTAACTGTAAAACAAGTTATTTTTGCTGAATTTTGGGCAAAAAAATTAACTGGCCTATATCAAGATGAAGAAGTTCCTTTGTTATGAAGCAGATCTTTATCTTTAAATTAGGAATATAAATAGTACCAAATTTGAATTGACATCATTAAATGTGAACATGAATATCTATAAATAAAAGGTGTATTTACTGTATATGTTGTCTGTAGATTTAGTTTGGCACTGGCTGCTGGAATGACTTGTCCCATTATCTGTTGGAATGACTTGTCCCATTATCTGTTGGAATGACTTCTTTTGCTGACTGTTAGAATGACTTGTCCCACTGACTGTTAGAATGACTTCTCTCACTGACTGTCCGAATAACTTCATGTATAAAGTCATGTTTCACAAATATTGAATTTTAAGAAAGCAGTATGCAAGCTAATTAAGATAAGAAAAAATGTCACATGTGATTTAAATTTTTCTTGATTTCTATGAATGAAAATTTGTACATGTATCTGCATAAGCTGCACATTAGGTGTTAATAATTTTTTTTCTGGAAATGATAATTAGCTGTTTTTAGTTTATTGATATTTATAAATTATGAATATTTGTAAACCATTTTTTTCAATATCAAGTTGTACATTTTACATGTAGAATACTGTAACAATAATCAAAATACTTTCCGTTTTTTTTTTTTTATTAATTTAGTGTTAATGTCAAACATGTATATATTTGTGTTGTTGAGTGTAGCAGATGTGTTTGGATGTCATTATTCTGACATTTCGTTTTTTTTTAATGTATGTACCTTTACTATCTAATCCACTGAGTCTTATAGATGATGAAAATGTATTGTGATCAGAAATTTATCTTTATGTACTGAAAACCTTGCATACCATGTTCCTGTAACTTCATTGAGGCTTGACACTCAGTTAGTCAATAGTATCAGTAAATTAAGTTTTTCTTTTACATTAGGTAAAACCGTGAGCAGTCATTTTTTCTTCATTTTTTATAACCTCGTTATGGTAACTTTTCTTTAAACTAGTTCCTTAACATTATGTTGCCATGTAGTGAGAATATTTATTATGTAATATATTTTTGCATAAAAATATGACATCTTAGTAATCACATTGAAGTAACCCACAATTTTTCAAATTTTCCTGATCATAAAATTTGCAAGAACCTTCCAAAATAACAATACAAGTTATTACCTCCAAAATGATGTTTGAAGTTTATTATTGTCATTTTAAAAATGACATTGTCATTCAATGTATTCTCATCAACTATTACCTCATGAATAGAGATAGTGATATTGTGGTTTTTGTTAACAAATAAATGAATACATTGTAGTTTTCGTTCAATCAATGTATGATTTGTTTTCAGGTTACTGTTCCATTCAAAACCTTGATGAGTGGTAATCCTTGACATTAACATGATGTGATAGTGCCCTAAGTGTTGTATTTGGTATTGTTTATCTCAGTACAAATGCCATATTTTGTTTGCTTATGATTGAATTGCTGTAATTGACATGCTGGGCTAAAAATTCTATATTTTCAATATTGCATGCTGATCATTTTAAAGTAAATTAAATATTAATCGGTACTGGCAAATAATAGCAGACAATTTTATTACTTTTTAAATGGAACAAGAACTATTCAGTCTTCATTAAAGGTTTCATTAATATTTGAGATAGAAAATTGTTAGTCATTTTAGGATCTGTTTTTTTCTACTGATATAAACAAGGTGTTTTTCCATTGTCAATTGTTGTTAAACATGGTGAATATTCAATATTAAGTGCATTTCTTTGAACACATTATAGTAAATTACCACCTTAACTACTTTCTGACTGTCCTCCCACTAAACACTTCAAGGAAATTTAATGAACTTGTATTTGTTTACTGATTTTCTGTTCTACAGTTGTAGCTCTTTTATCTTTAAACATAAAAATGGGGGACAGATGTATTACATGCTTTAGCCCAGTTGTTTATTGAACATTATTATAAATTTTTGCATTGCTGAATACTGTCCTTAAGTTTTTGGGGGATTATGTTTGAAAAGTTATAGTTTAAAAAAATATTGCCCTATTTACATTGTTGTCATGAATCCTATATTCACAAACATAACTTAATTCACAAATATTTAGAAAAAGATAGTTTGATTACATCTTAGTATCTAACTGTACATGTATATTATTTATAATGAAATTTATACCCATCATAAATTATTATATTAAATAAATTGTAAATCAATGTACAGTTCTGATAATATGACATAACTAAGTTAATTGATGAGATAGGTTAACTGCATTCTGATACTGCAAGAAGATGGAATATTCAGATTACTGCTTATTATTCTAGACTGAAGTGATTGTAACATTTGCAACTTGAGAATATGAAGAATTAGAACTTACCTCCCATTGATTTTTATTTAATGAACTATATCTGTATTACTCACACTTACCTTCCTTAACTGACCTCAGTTGTCATAGTAACTACCTCATTGTAAATATTTCATGTGATTTTCGAACTTGGATGTAATGACTAATGTAATTTGTAATTTATCAAAGAAGAAATAAATAAAAATTATGAAAGGAGTTTTTATTGTAATGTTTATATGCATTAAATATGTGTTTTATTTTTTAGGTCTAGTACCGTCCTAAATATTGATAACTAGGATTGATCACGAGCTTCTATCATGTCTATGAACGGAAAATTATTGCATTGAACATATAATTCTATCTAGGACTGGGCTAGAATAATAGAAGATCTGCTAGAATAATCCTAAAATGGAAGAAATATTGACTTAAATCTATTTTAAAAAAAGACCGATACAAAACATTTAACAGGGTTGACTGTCATCATATCTGAATATGGTAATAAATGTAACATTGAATTATCTTAAAATAACAAATACAACCAAGAGAATCAGAAACAACTTAATACAAGCAAAAAATACAGGCAAAGCTGACTAAGATCAATAATGATATGGATTCCATGAAAAGACGATATAACGGTTAAGAAATGAATGCGTCCAGTTCCTTATTTAATGCATTTTTAGGACTTAATAAATAATGTACATCAAAATTCGAATACATGAAGACAAGCAGCTCTATTAGCATTTCAAAACATTTTCAAGGACAAGAGACTATTTTGCTGTCTTTTAAGTGTGAATGATCTTAATATTTTTAAATACCGACCATCTATCTTGCAAAACGGTATAAAAATAGAAAACTCATACATTTCCGATCTCATTTAAGACATGTTCTGACATTGATGAAATACATCGTGCTTTAAGCTAAATATGAAATAAATATGTGCCCGAGAACTTACTAGTTATACCACAATTTCTATTGTTTGGCTAAGGTAGTTCATATTAATCCCTTCATAGGTAATGTTATTAAAATTAGGTAGTAAAACATGTTATATAGCCTATCGTAGACTAGTCGTCAGTTAAATATGTGAATTTTTTTTAATTGTAAGCGGACTTTTCTCTAAGTTCAAAGATAAAGATACTAGTAGTTAATCGCAAACGGTTATCCAATTTCGCAAGAAAACACCTCTCAAATCGCGTTGACAATACTCTGATTAAGTTAGTATTAATCGAAATGTGTTGACATGTTTTTCGCTTCTTACCGGCATTCCAGCGAGAGCGCTGTGCACCCATGACTTTTGACCCATTTCTTTTTTTACGAGGCCAGTCCTTTACAAAGAAGTACGCGCGTAAGAAACAAACTATTTATGATAGACAATACTTAATATTTCTAGTCAATAAATTGTCCAATTTTTTTCTGGAATATTTCATTGAGTGAACATACTTTTGAATTTTTATGTAAAAACAAAGGTCACCGAATTTGATTTCGACATGATTGAGCCTTAATAAAAGTAATTTTTGTATGGATTCTGTGGAGAATTTCACCATTTTGCAAGCTACAAAAATGGTAGTAATAATTTACGTAAAAAAACTGACATTCTTTTATATTTAAAAAGAGAAGATTAGGGGTTGGGGGGGAAGGGGGGCAAACAACTTGCTTTCTTGTAATATCAAGAAGAAAAGGAAAACAAACAAACAAACAAAAATTTCCATTACAAATTTATAGAACATTTCCCCGTCAACCATCTCCGTTAAACAATTAAAAAGAGGCTTTTACAGTTAATGTTTGTAATTTTACCATACGATTTTTTGTGTCAAAACTTCTTTCAAAATAATTTAAACAAACATTTTAAGCATGATTAGTTCATTGAAAATATGAATGTACGATTATGTAAGATGACATAAAAAAGATCAGTGCAATATTTATATTGGTATGATCTACCCTAAAGCAGTTATTTAAACGCCAGTTCAAGACAACACAGTTTGTTTCTGATGGAACACTGCATGGCCTTGATAGGCATAGCATTTTGGTGATAAGATAGTTCGATAGTGCTGAGTTCTAGGAGGAATAACGAAATTTTGGATATAAATCGAAATTATGAAATTTAAGCACATAAACTCACATCAAAACCTCCTCTGTTCTTTAGCAACTCAATTTGAAATTGAACCATAATAGAAATCTTAATAATATTGCCATTGTGTATAATATCGAAATAATAATGACTCCCCAGTTGTAGGCTCAGTGGTTAACAACTTTAAGCCGGGTGTATAAGTGGTGTCTAACATTATTAATATTACATTATTAAGATTAATATATAATGAAATGTAAAATAGGAAAACCTATGTCTACGAAAAGTATGTTTTGCTCCCTATTGTCTAATTCCAGTGGTTACATTTCATCCTCTCATAAATACATGCATACATTCTTCAATGACAATCGTCATCATGAACTGGTGGATCGTTATGGTGTATCCATCTGCACCATGAAAACTGAATTATTCAACGGGTCATAGTTTTCCTTTCCTTGTTTTTTTACCCCGGACTTGACTTTTTATGAGCAACTCGGCGGGTGTTTCTAGAAAAACAGAGGACGCTTACCCTACCGGTGCACCTGGTCCATGCTCCAAGGTTTTAGTGGAGTCCATGTTGCTCATTTGCTTTTGTTACTTTGTATGTATGATTTTAGTTATGTTACTTTATGTTCTTTGTTGTGTTTGTCTGTTTTCCATATCTGGTCTTTATCCCTGGATTACATTCTTTTGATTTCCGCTAGAATCTTGGTTCCATGTTTTTGTTTTAAACTGGAATAGATTACTCTTGTAGATGCGCATTAGAAATTGCTTTCACAATGTATTCGATACTTTAGTACATGTATATAAAAAACAATCTGTCAAATATAATCATATTCGAAACGGGGAAAGAAAGTCGTATTATAAAAACCTGTTAAACTTAACCTTAAACCTCAAGTTATTGTAGTGTCGGTAAAAGGTCACCAAGGTGAGATGCAAATTATGATTGTTTATTCCGTATACACCACCTAAACCACTTTTAAATGTGAAACAAATAACCTACTGTTTTAATAGCAATATGTCTTAATGTATCCTTTCAAATTTGTCTACTAGTATTATTTTGTCCAAAATGTCCATGATTAAATGAGAAGCAATATCTGGGTTCAATGTAAAATGTCCTTATATTCTCGATCATAACCTAAAGATTGTTTTCTTAAATGCAAGCCTTTATCGATTTTCGACATAAGCAGCTAAGTCCATATTACACATGGTTGTTTGAATAAGAAGGAAAAGCCATGAAGATAAAGCCAATTGTATTTTTGCCAACTCCTCGTATTTGCTGAGTCTTTAAAAAAAAAAAAAACATTTTCAAGAAGAAATTTTCAAAAGCTTGATTTTTATAAACAGCAATACATGTTGCACTTTACTCACTATTATGAGTCTTGTTTTCACACAGACTTTATCAAAAAATATTTAAAAAAAAGAACAGTTGGTCAAGTCAATCACGTTACATGCTATTTAGATAATAAAAACGTTGTACAATTTCCAATTATCGCTTTTCCATTGATCTAAAGGAAAATTGAATAATTTGAGAAAATTGTGGACCTGTCTGAACTGAACTTTGATTAAACCGAAAACCTGGTCTAAACCAGACAAGCTAGAAGTCTCATTTTGTCAGCCCAAATCTATTTTGAACCTTGATGAACAGAACATCTGTTTAAACCGATCGAATTCTACAGTTCAAAAGGAGTTCACTTTAGACAAGTTACAGTGTATTACGATATAACAATTTATCGCATATCTTGGTAATGAGCTTTACATATCTATTGTTATGAGCTTTTAAAAATATGGATAAGATATTACTGATACTTTACTATTACTTTAAAATATTGAAAATAATATTTGCGGTATTATCTTAACTTACAAAGCGAAAGTCTAAATGTACTGAAACAAGACGGGGCCAACTGCAATAATTTTCCTTTCAGATACAAAATGACAGGCGGTGCTTGACCTGTGGTCAAATACTAACAAACGATTCCATTTCCATCCTACCAAGAACCAATTAACGAATACGGATTTGCCTTTACCATTTAAATTAAACATCAACTCCTCATTTGATGGATATGCATACTTTGAACTTTGTTCCAGCCAAGTCAGTTGTTTCAGACCACATGACTAAGTCGACCAATTTAATGCGGGAAGTTCAGGGATTGTCACAAAACTCAGGATCCCTGGGGACACACCAATTAAACAGTTAAAAATTCATCATCATACTACATGAATCGGGTAAGTTTAAGAAAGGAGATGAGGATAACCACTGTTCCAAAGTGTCTAAAGATCGATATGAAGAGATAAATAGAGAGAAAAGAACAATCCAAATTTATTTGAGGAACTATTGTTTTTGTGGTACCAATCTTTGTGGTTTTTTTTGTAGTTGGGGAAAACCTGGACCAAGATTCAATGAAATGTAGTTTTCAATACAACCTAGATGCTCTATAGAATTGAACGAATTTGAAAATCTTCGAACTAACGGAATTTCAACAAACCACGAAAATTAATACCCATGAATGAAATTATCATGCAGTGTATGCTATGCAAGGTATAACGATGGATTAAATAAGTTGGCAGAATCCCTGTCATTTTGAGTGGTTATATGTTTAATCTTAAAATTGTTTTAAAATGAGCACAATAAAACGTAAAAGTAGATGTCTCACACAATATCCAGACAAAGATATTTGCAGGACAAACCTCCAATGCCAAAATCTTCTTACGAAACAAACACAATCAAATGTTACATTGTAATTCTTACATAATCTCCAGGTTATATTCCATATGGAACTGGAGACAGCTTCTCGAGACAAATTCATTATTTATGGTTACATAAATGTAACGTAATAAAAACAAATTACACAATATCTTTTTTTATACCTTCAAGTTCAACTGGTCTTGATAACAATATTAAAATTAATTGTAATTTTTATTAACCATTTCAGGTTCAAAGATATTAAAGGATTGTATCCAATTCACCATAGGTGGAGGTTTTTCATCAATTACACAACCAATCAATGTTAAGGTTACACATGACGAAACATTTTCATTGATCAAACCATTTCATGACGTACTATCTGATAGAAAACGGACATTGGATATTTGGAAAATAAAACCATTGACGATGGCTCTGTTGACAACACAATTGGCATTATACAACTTATATCTCATGACGTATACGAAGTGATGCTAGACCAAGAAAAACATTATTGTCGACTACAAAACGACTGTCCAATACCAAGGATACGATTGGCAAAAGAATTATCATCTCACCAAACACACTGAACGAACCGGAAAAAATGCTATCACAAAAAAGAGCTATGAAACCCAATATTACACCGCTGCCGGTAGACAACAATAAAGCATCTCATTGGTTAACAACTCTTAGAAACCAATAAAGAAGGTATGCTTAGTAACAGGCCAAAACTACTACAACACAACAAGGTTGATCAAGAAAATATATACATTCAGACATTGCTCCATTCAAACTTAGCCGATACCATAGATGACGGCAGGAATTATTCATATTTATATCTATTTATTCAGAATAAAACTGGTAACATTATGTATGAAAACACTTCAGTTTCTCTAGAGAACAATACTACATGCATGGACTATCCTAACACCAGTAAAGATAAAACGAATGAGAGTGAATACAGTTCTATATCAAATGCACACGATGTTTATAAAAAAAAATCGGAGTCAAAGGAAACCGATAATTAAACAACAAATGATCAACCAGATCTAATTAAAAAAGACACAAATTTCAACAGTATAACCGAAAATGTCGACGATACAAACACAATAGAAGAAGTGTTCAGTTTTGTTTGTTTGTTTGTTTGTTGGGGTTTATTACGTCCGAGCAGCAATATTTCAGCAATATTCAGACGATGAACATGAAATTGATGATAAAATGAGCATGAAATGATGATGAAATGAAAAAGGGATAGGACACAAGGACAATGGGGTCGACAAATTTTGAGACGTTCCGAATACGTTTTTAAATTTATTGCACTGTTGTCGTCTGCTAAAAAATGGCTGAACGGGATATTGACAGGGTGTTATAAAAATGGCAATGACCTCTTTACATGGGTCAACATATTTCCGTGTTTGGTGACAGTTATTGTGATTCCATTTTTCTTTCAAATAATACAAACAAAAAAATGCATTCCTTTCAATTTTACTACAAATTATCAAACATTCATAAATTCATATTGCACTAATTCATATATTTATTATGCATCATATTTGAACTAGTGCAATAAAACGTTGTCAAATGCATTATATCCAACAAATCAGTATAATGTTTATTACTATATAATAAAAGAGTTATTGCATGAATACTGGTGAATAGTTATGAAAAAGTGTTTTCAGTGGTTTGAATCATTTAATGAATTTCAGACATCATGAATGAATTACGAATTTCTAATTAAAAGCAATATGAAGAAAAAATATGCATTTTAACAATGTAGAAAACGAAAGGTCAAAATATATGTTCTTGCAAAACATTTAAATAAGTATCATATCAGTGCGTTAATTTTCAACAGATATCTATATCTACAAGTCAATAAGACATATAGAATAATTCATTAGTAGGATTGTATTATTAATATTTTCACGAGTGTCGAAGAACACCAAGAATTAACGACTGCTCGGAACTGATTCTGTGAACGAGTTTAACCTCTTTCAAAATTACGGCAAATTAAACCGCGATGTGAAAAAAACTCTCCCGAATCGGAAATTTCGCCCACTACAAAGCTCATACAGCATTGAACTTTAAGATCGTAAATGAAATCTCAAAACGAAAGATTAAAAGAACTTTCACCATAGACAAACGGAAAATAGCAATCAAAGCTTATCTCTATTATACAACGGACAAATGCGCTTGACAAAGCGAGCAATCATTTTTAGTTTGATTATTTTAAGGAGAGGAGATGATACTTTTTTCATTTCTAAAACTTTCGTGGCATCCTCTCCTCACAATCTCGGATTAAAACACCCTTATGACAACAAAAAGTAATAAATATTCGTAGCCAATGATTAAGGGAACAATTTTTGCTGAATTAGATGTTACTTTTGCAGCCTTGAATTCTTCAAATACACATTTTTGGTATGTCTTACTTCCAACAACCAGAGGGTCGAAATATCCCATAACGACCATAGTTTTGTCAGTTTCATGTCTTGATACATTCATCCCAAGGTATTCAGAGCTGAACGTTGAAGCATCAAATCGCAACATGAATGATATAGAGGGCCCCTGCTGTACAGCAATAAATGGTGTCCATAAGATAATATAATATTTGTTCTTAATGCCTATGGTTGCAAAACTTGGCATGTTGTTTCCCTCTAATTCAGCATTCGGATTTTCTGTTGTGCTATAAATTAGAAAGTGGAACCAAGGAAACTTTTTGCTTAAGTTAATCCCTAAAATGTCTAGTTGGTTTTGTGTGTTTGGTAGTACAACAGATTTAATACCATCCTCAACCGTTTTGCAAGAATCTTGAATGCATATATCAAAAATTGATTCCATATGGGTTCGAATATCATTTATTTTCGCTTTGCATTCATGGAATAACACATGTGAAGTGCCATTAGATTTGATGCTTTCAGATGTAATCGCTGCAGTGCAACCGTCAATAAATAAGCCAAAAATGTATCTGTATGCATTAGTTATCAGTGTTCCATTGCAAAATCCATCTCTTGCAATCATGGATTTGAAGATATGTGGGGCATTATATGTAAAGTCATCCTCATTTAAAATTCGAGACAATAAACGCACTTCAACAACTGCCTTTTCTTCACACACCAGAAATCTATTTTTCACATGTATGTTTGCAGGTTGGTTGAATAAATTTACTAGGTCATCAAAGCAACTATTGATGCCTTTTGCAGCAGTTGCCACTTGATTTTGGACCACAACAAGATCGATTTTTCGATCTAAGCGGACAAGAGCATCCTTTGTTGCCTTCTGTTCGTTTGCCAAAGATTTAAGTTGCTTTTGTATATCTTGAAGAATTTCGAGTTCTTGGTTATTGTCAGGACTCGTAAACAATCCGACTATATCGCCAATTACTGGTAAAGATTCTACAAATGATAGAGCTGTCTTTTCCAAATCAAAGTCTTCTTTTGTCACGGAATTGAAAAAATCAGCTCCCACTTTAACAACTTTAACTGCTGTTTCCAGGCCTTGAATCGCAGTTAACTTAGACATCACACCGGCCACACCAAACAGAAAGATAAAGAAACATGTTATTTTCTGCAATAAAAAACTGCCAGATACCAGTAAGTAAATATAAACTGTATTAAGGTCATAAGCCCAAAAGTTGATGTTTTGCAGAAATTCATGGTAGGTTATACCTAATAAAACTTATCTATAGACTGAAAATGTCCCTATTTCGACAAAAATATTGTTCTTGTTATCTTAAAGAAAAATCCTCATTATCCTTATTTTAATTTATTTAAAAAAAAAATCATGACAGAAACATTTTTAAAGTAAAAGAAATTTAAAGACATATAAAAAAAAACTGTTTTCTTGAAAATACATATTTCTGTATAGTAAAGAGACGGCAAAAATGTGTCGTATTTTGTGGTTTAATTTAGCATTAATATTTCTATGTAAAGTAAATATTACGTATTTGTTAAAAAAAAGCCAAACAAACAATCAAATAAACAAACAAAAATAATAAAAGTAAAACGACGAAATGCTAATTGGGAAAAGCAGTTTACATGTAAATTAATAAGAACAGAAAAAAATACATACATGCATTTTCATTATTTTTTATTCTGTATACACTTTGTTTATTGTGTTGTAAATGATGCAAATTCTAGGAGAAACTTCAAACTAGTCGAATCTGATTAGAATAACCTAAATCTAAAGAGAAATAAAATTAAAAAGTAAGACATAGATATTTTTTGTGAAGTTTGATTTCATAGATCCTTGAATTAAGGTTGCTAAGATACTGATAAGTTTGTCATACATTGCTTTACTATCATAGAACGACGTCAGGGGATTATCTGTACTTAACGCGGAGACTCTCTTCTAAATTGGTCAATTTTACTTTTTTTCTGTAGTGCTATTATTTAGCTCAGCTCCTTCTGTTTTTTTTTCATATCACATCATACGTTGATTAAGAACATGCCAAAGCGGTACGGAATTTTGTATTGTGCTGCAATTCTTTTTATAAATTATAGAAACAAGTTTTTGTTGACATAGGTCTAAAATCTTTACCTCAAAGAATATTAACTCGTTGATTGTTATGATGAGGTCATCATTATAGGTTTGTTAACAATATTAAACATAGTTTTCCTCTTTTGTTGAGCGACACAATTTAAGCGAATTGGCGTATAATTATAGGAAAACAGAACATTTACCCTCTTCTGCACTTGGTCCATAGAATAAGTTTTATTTGCTCAATTCAGGTGAAAATCATGAGAAATCCAGGTGAAAATCACGTGAAATAATTTTTCCTGTGTATTGATCATAATATTACATCAAAATCACTTCCAAGGTGCAGCTGAATAAATTGATTATGTCTTGATGTACTGTTCATTTTATTCTCAATATTTTCAAAATATATTTTGATGACAACGACTTTTCACAACAAAATAAACTAAAAGTCATGTGAGCTGAATTTGAAAATATCCCACCTTCAAATGGAATTAAAGGTAAATGTAAAAGCATTAATTTTTATTATCTTCCCTTTGAGTTCTCCGACAGTAATTATATTCGTTCATGCACATCTATATATGATGCCCAACATTCCTAATATATTACATAAAAATTCCGTCGGCGTTTAAGGACGAATGCGCTTACAGAAATGTGGACGGACGAATAGTCAAACAGACAGACGAAAGATTCACATAAATTCTGTTTATAGGGGAAAATAAATGATAAAAAAACCCAGACGGGACATTTATGAGCAACTCGGTGGATGTTTCTGGAAAAGCAAAGAACGCTTACCATACTGGTTCACCTGGTCTAAGTTCCCAGATTTAAATTGAGTCCGAGTTGCTCATTTCCTTTTGACTTTTGTTTCTATTTATACTTGTTATTTTGGTTTTGTCATGTTTTTTTGTTGTATGTGTTCATTTACCTCTCAAATCTTGATTTCCTTGATTGTTTCTGAAGCAATCAGTAACTACATCGATTAGATTTGTTCGTATGCTCAAAATCAGAAGCAAATACTTCTTTTTCATTGAAGTCAATCAGTCAAACAGTTTAGGATCTTGTTGGAAATGTGTTTATCAAAAAAATATTTTGTCTACCCATCCCTACTTATACTTTAACTTAAGTCAAATACGGTACCTAAAGTCATTAGAGACTACAATGGCTTCTACAAAAAAAAAAATAAATAGACAGTATTGGAAAAATTTGAAAGAGTAATCAAGGGAACCAAGGTTATAGCGGTAATCAAAAGAATATAATCCAGGGACTAAGACCAGACATGGAAAATAGACATACACAACAAAGAACATAAAGTAACTAAAATCATACATACAAAGTAACAAACGCAAATGAGCAACTCGGACTCCACTAAAAACTGGGAGCATGGACCAGGTGCACCGGTAGGGTAAGCGTCCTCTGTTTTTCTAGAAACACCCGCCGAGTTGCTCATAAATGTCAAGTCCGGGGTAGAAAAACGAGGAAAGGCAAACTATGACTCGTTGAATAAATCAGTTTTCATGATGCTGATGGATACCTCATAACGATCCACGAGTTCATGATGACGACCATAAAACTTCTGTAGTGATGACTTCATTCTTATAGCAACATAACCGTGTTCCAGAAGCCTATTAGAGTTCTAGCGATACAAAAAGTCTGCGTAGTTCCGGCAAGCTCTGGCATAACGTATGAGTTGTGATATGAACACTCCATACGCAGGAGCCGAAGGGATATTTTATGATAGAAGAATTTCAATCGCACGTTGACTTAAAAGTGGGAGTGGATTATTTTGTGATTGTGATATTTGTGCATGTACAATTTCGGAAACAAGCTACTTCACAACTCAATTCATTGCAATTACAAAATCTACAGTTAAATGGAAAGTTTTGTTTGTTAAAAATAAGGATCAAATTTGTCCCGGTGTTTGAAATTAAAGGCGTTTAATATGTAATGTGATATAATGCATTTAAAATCAATAAAATAACGTTGTTATAGTGTTCCGAAAATTTAAAAAGACAAAACCGACCAAATTTCCCGTTTAATAGGAAGAATTGCGACATATCATTTCATATTTTTAAAATAATATGGAACATATTTCAAGGTCAATACGTTTTGTGCATTTGAAACGTATAAGGATTGTAGTTTCCCTTTAATGAAAACATGTGTTTCACATGTAAGTCCTATTAATAAATGAAACACATATAACATGTTTTGAAACATATTAAAAACACATATTATAATTTATTCATTGGTTATCATCCTTGCATGACACTAGTTTACCAAAGATGTACTTCAAACTATGAAATGTTCGCCAATAATTGTTTGATTAAACGTAAACTTTTTTAAGTGATATTTTCTGAAACCCCCCCCCCCCAAAAAAAAAAAAAAAAAAAAAAAAAAAAAACAAAAAACAAAAACAAGAACAAAAACAAAAAACAAAGCAAAAAAACAAGAATAAACAAACCAAAACAAAACAAATCCTTACTTTTTACCTTCTTTGGACCCCTGTCTACAAGTAGGTAAACATTATAGTTTTGAATCTTTAGTTTTTTCCAAAGTGTCAGCCTGTACTTTTTGATCTTATGATCTCTTTAAGTATCAGGATACGATATCTCATAAAGCACATTGTCAGAAGATTGTCAGCTGCACTTTTCTATTCAAATGTTAAGCGCTAATGGATAACAAATAAGGTATGTGTCTGATATACCATTTTTTTATATAAATTAAGCCTGACAGTATACGTGTAGTCTGTGTTCGTCATAGAAGCAATAGACTAATTTTCATTTTTTTACATAGCATTTTCATATTGTTTAGTGTAAGTGTAAGATCCAGTGCCGTCGGAACATCTTAACTTTAATCCGTGTGTATTCCATTGTGTCTGGTTAAAATGTTTTTATGGCTCATACAAACGTTCTACTTTTGACAAAGATGAAATTCTTAACAACCATAAGTCCTTCATGTCTTCTCTCTACATCGAAACAAAATGTAAGGACTTTTATCTTCTCCACGAAGGGAATGTCAATTCACCTTACAAAGATATTGTCCACAGGGAAAGATGGAGAGCAAGCTTGTTGCAATATCACCTACTCTTGTATCGGCATAAATCATATGTGGACACTTTAACATTCTGAATATTTAATTAAAAACATAAAATCTCGTACCTTTCGGAAATTAATTCTCTACAAAGTTTTGACTCAACTCGTTACACAACTTTTTCACGTGATAAATTGAAATTTTGTTTAAAAGGACATATTTGCAAATCTTTTGCTGATTCGAGAAATTATAATCTTCTCGGTTACAAATCCGCACATTTTTTCTAAATCATACATGACGGGTAAATTGTGCTATGCAGAAAAGCAGGTTTGCAGCATGCTTGATTTCAGTAACAGTCTCCTGAATTAGGGGTATGAGGACATGCGTCTCAAAATGTCTCTTATCATTTCGGATATTTGCCTGTGCTTGGAAAATATCCAGTTTCTTCTAAAACAATGAGTAATGATTTTTCCTTTGTAAATCATTCTTCTTGCTATTGTGACCACTGATTAACCGATTATAACACTATAGCTTGCAAATGTTATTTAATCACCTCCGGCATATTTACACCGCAATGGAAGAGGAAAGATTGGCGCGTTGGTTGTTAAACCTAGATATAAGCCATCGTTTCGTTTGAAATGCCTGTACCAAGTAATGACCATTTCTGTATCAGCTACCCCAGTTATCAGATTCAATTTGGTCTCGACTTGATTATGGATGGTGTTTGTGTTATCATTTTAAAAGTTTCATAAAGGATTGATAACAAATCAAATTTAGGTCAATAACCCTTTTCTAACATTTACGTTTAGTATATAACTGAAAACTATTGATATATTGACAAAGTTCGATATTGTAAAAGTCAAAAATTCAAAAATCTGTGAACAAGATGGTTTTGTTTTCTCTATTTTCAGGTTTACTTATGGGACCTAGACATACTGATTTAAAATCTCATTACTTTTGTCCATCACGTAAACATCGTTCCTGTGTTTAATTTTTTTTAAACATTATCTGTATGGTTCAATATACAATGTTACATTCGAATATAAAATAAATCAGTAAATGAATCAATAAATATTAAGTGCATTAGAAATAATTAAAACTCGGATGCTTTTCATTCAATTACAGATCTTTTGTGATCATGTTCACTTTGACTTCGACGTGGAAGGGAATTAAAAATTCTGGGAAGAGTTATGTTGCTTCAAGATTTAAGTCATTATTTCAGAAGTTTTGTGGTCGTCATCATGAAGTCATGGATCGTTTCCGTGTATCCATCTGCACCATAAAAAATGATTTGTCATAGTTTTCCTTTTCTCTGTCGTCTACCGTGGACTTGACTTTTTATGAGCAACCCGGCGGGTGTTTCTAGAAAAATAGAGGGCGCTTATCCTGCCGGTGCACCTGGTCCATGCTATCAGTTTTTAGTGTAGTTCGTGTTGCACATTTACTTTTATTTCTCTGTACGTAATTTTTAGGTTATTTAATGTTCTTTGTTGTGTGTGTATGTTTTCGATGTCTGGTCTGTGTCCTCGAATTACATTCTTTCTTTAGATTTCCACTAGAATCTTAATTCCCTTGATTTCTTTTAGAACAATGATCATTTCATTCAGTGTTTTATAAATGTATTTTATGTACAATTTTAAGCCTACAAACACAAAATACATAGTGTTATAATTACAAAAATATCAACTTCGGTATGCTGCACACGTGTTGCAAAGTGGTTACCTTATATCAAACAAACTGAATATCTATCTAAATGTTCTGTGCGATGGGTTTGACAACTAAGCATACAAACAAAATCTCAACAAAGAATTCTATAAACGAATATTAATTTGTTATGGTAAATCAGATTGTACCCTCCAGGAAATATAACTAAACATACAAAGAAATATTGATGAATTATTCGCACATATTTTTTAACTTCTGTAGTAATAGTCGGTTACAAATGAGACATAGTATAAAGTCATTTCAAATCAAAATTAAACGACTTACTTTTCAATAAAAAGTTAAAATTTCCAACCTGATTAATAAAAACCGAAGTGTGTTGTATAAAAGGAGTTCTACACTTCTTAGATGAGCTGACCTATGACACGGAATATCTAAAAAAGTCAATATCAAAGATAAAGTAAATCCAATATTGGTTAAAAAAAATTCTTTTATCTTTTATTTTATTGTGTACGTAGACTCTGGCTTGGTTTTTAAAAGTTGTGCTGAATCATTATTTCAGTACATTGTAATTCCTAAAACTCCAGGATATTTATGAAGTTATTATAAATGATTTTGCTTGGAACTTGAAAGAGTGATCAAGGAAACCAAGATTCTAACGGAAATCAAAAGCATGTAATTTGGGGATAAAGACTAGACATGTAAAACAGACACGCATACGACAAAGAGCATAAAATAACCAATCACAGATGGATACACAGTAACGATCCACGAGTTCAGAGTAATCAAGGGAATCCAGTTTCTAGCGGAAAGACTAGACATGGAAAACATAGAAACACAACAAAGGACATAAAGTAAGAAAATAATGCATACAAAGTAAATGAGCAACTCCGACTAATAAAAAAGTCAAACCCGGGGTAGACGAAAGAGAAAAGGAAAAGTATGACACTTGAACAAATCGATTTTCCTGGAGCAGATGGATACGTAACGATCCCCGAGATCATGATGACGACCATAAAACTACTGTAGTGATGACTTCAATCTTGTAGCAACATAGCCCTGTTCCAGAAGCCTATTTTAAGATTGATTGATTGATTGTTGTTGTTTATTGCCGTTTCGGCGACCAGGGCCATATCACGGCAAGAACATTTAATGCAAGGAAAACATTAAAAGCAAGATCAAAGTATCTTCATAAAATAATGAAATTAAAACAAACAGCTATTTACATATAAAAAGGTACATAAAAGGTGAACCTAAGACATAAAATACTTATAGAAACATAAATTCGATAAAACATTTAAAATATTGAAAACTCAAGGAAGGTTTCCAATTTAGATTTTATTAAATAAACCGATGTCCCGCAAGAAATCGATAATGTTTTTAGATGAAACGGTCTTGAACAAATCAAACATATTGGCGCAGTCAAAATAATTTTGCCTGATGTTGGCAAAATCCACACAATCTAGAAGAGCATGTTTGATAGAGAAAGGGCAATCACATGGGATACACTCAGGTGGAGGATCACCAACAAGCAAATGGCCATGTGTAAATCTAGAATGTCCAATGCGGCATCTAGTCATGACCACTTGCTCTTTGCGATTGCCCGACCCGGATTGACGAACGCCTAGATCGGGTTTTATGGAATTGAGTTTGTTGTGTTCAAGACCGTCCCATCGGTCCTGCCACATCTTTAAAATATATTTCCTTATTAAAGGTTTAAAATCGGTGTATGGCAAACTAACGTCCTTTATTATTTCATTTAATGCCTTCTTGGCAACCCTGTCTACAACTGAATTCCCCTGAATACCAACATGACTGGGTACCCAGAGAAAAACAATCTCTTTATCAAATTCCCGAAGTCGATGAATAAAATACAAAATTTGTAAAATAAGAGTATTTTTCAGTTTGTGATTCTTAATTGCCAAAAGACAGCTCAAAGAGTCAGAACAAATAATAAACTGTGACAGATTAGATTGAGTAATCAATTATAGTGCTTACAATATGGCTCGAGCTTCAGCTGTGAATATGGAAGCGCTCGATGGCAACCGTTCAGTTACAGTTCTGTCACCATAGACAGCAGCACATGCAACGCTATCGCCATCTTTTGAGCCATCTGTATACACCGTCGAAAAATCCGGATAATTTGCTTTAATTTCAGAAAATTTTTGTTGTAAAAATAAAGGATTATTATCGGACTTTTTATATTCACGCAGATCAAAAATGAAAGAAGGATGTGGAAGCTCCCATGGAGGGCATTTCGAAGTAACAACAGGTGTCACTGCATTGGTCTCCAGATGAATTGCTTCCAAATGAGGTTTTATTCGAATTCCAAAAGGAGGGGTTTTGCTTTCATGTTTTCGATAAATGTCGACATAAATAGGATTAATGACACAGTCGTAGGCAGGGCTATCTGGGTAGGCCATAAGTTTACTTACATATTGAAGACCTAATTTCAAACGTCTTTCTCCAAGGGATGGTTCATTTGCCTCGGCATAAAGGCTCTCAATAGGAGAGGTTCTGAAGGCACCAAGGCAAAGTCGCAACCCCTGGTGGTGAACAGCGTCTAAAATTTTAAGGTAAGATTTTTTGGCGGAACCATAAACAATAGATCCATAATCAAGTTTAGACCTAACCAAAGATCTATATAAATTTAATAAAATTGAGGTATCAGCACCCCAATCGGTACTGGACACCATTTTTTAAATATCTAGTGCCTTAAGACACCTAGATTTAAGTAATTTGATATGGGGAAGAAAAGAAAGTTTACTATCGAAAAGTAATCCAAGGAATTTTGTTTCTTCTACTATTTTGATTTTATTACCATAAAGAAAGAGATCTGGGTCCGGATGCAGCTTTCGCTTTCGACAAAAGTGCATACCAACAGTTTTAGATGTAGAAAACTTAAACCCATTCTCCAAAGCCCATTTCTCAATTCTTTTGAGGCAAAGTTGTAACTGCCTTTCAATATTACTCATATTTTGTCCCCTGTAGCAGATCAAAAAGTCGTCTATATACAAGGAACCGTCAATATTGTCCTTCAAAACTTGGGCTAAACTATTAATTTTAATACTGAAGAGAGTGACAGAAAGAATACTTCCCTGAGGAACTCCCATTTCCTGTTCCTTCTCCTCAGAAAAAGTCGAATTTACCCTCACATTAAAATGACGATATGACAAAAAATTTGATAAGAACAGAGAAAGTCTTCCTTTCAACCCCATATCAAATATATCTTTTAAAATACCATATTTCCACGTCGTGTCATAGGCTTTTTCTAAATCGAAAAAGACCGACACAACATGTTCATTTTTAGCAAATGCATTTCTGATGAGCGTTTCAAACCGGACTAAATGGTCAAGAGTACTTCTGCCTTGCCAAAAACCACACTGAATATTAGTGAGTAAGTTGTGCTTCTCAAGGAACCACACAAGGCGATCATTGACCATTCGTTCCATTGTCTTGCAGACGCAGCTTGTCAATGCGATCGGGCGATAATTGAAGGATCCGTATGATCTTTTCCTGGTTTTGGAATAGGGACTACTGAAGTCGTTTTCCAGATAGACGGAACGTTACCAGAAGTCAATATCTCGTTCATTAACGTAAGAAGTGTATGAAGAGATGGATCAGTAAGATGTTTCAAAAGTTGATAGTGAATATTATCTAGCCCACTAGCTGTATCGTGGGCTTTAGCCAGTGACGATTTTAGTTCCTCTATAGAAAATTGAGAGTTGTAAGAATCAGCATTATTTGACTTTAATTTGAGTTTAATTTTGTCTTTTCTGCAGATGATTTAATTTTTTGAAAATCCGGTTTGTAGTTAGATGAGGATGAATGTTTAGCGAATGTTTCAGCTAGCTTATTGGCGATATCTTTTTCGGTGGTTAGAGTGGTATTACCAACTTTAAGGTGTTTCACTGAAGAATTCGAATTTTTTCCTTTTACTTTTCTAATAAAATTCCATACTTTATTGAGGGGAGTGTGAGATTTAATACTAGAAACAAAATTTTTCCAAGAGGTTCGTCTGGCTTGTTTACATGTACGTCAAACCGGCGATGGGCCTTGTTGCGTTCTTCGATCGCTTTGTCGCACCCATCAGTAAACCATGGTTTACTAGGCCTTTTTGGATTTGTCGAGGTTTTAGGTATTGTTTTATTAGCAATTGATGTCAGTCTTTCATTAAATAATAAAATGGGATCTTCAACAATCTTCATCGCTTCTAATCGTAATTCTTCAAGACAGTGGGCTTCAAATGAAGCCCAATCTGCTTTCTCAAGTTTAAAACGAGGTTGACGTTCCTCCGTTTTGGAGGATAAATGCTCCAAAATAATTGGAAAATGATCACTCCCGCACAAGTCATCATGAACTCGCCATGTAAACTCTGAAAGTACGAGAGGATCACAAATGCTTAAGTCAATAGAAGAATACGATCCATTGCCTGAATGAAGGAACGTTGAAGATCCGTCATTAAATATGCACAAGTCTTCTTGCTGAAGGAGTTCCTCAACTTTTTTACCTTTATCATTCGCATGATTACTTCCCCATAAAGGATTATGAGCATTAAAGTCACCCAAAATAATAAATGGTTTGGGCAACTGTTTAACCAAATCAACTAATTTATTTCTGCACAAAATTGAATTCGGGGGAATGTAAATGGAACAAACGGTTATGGTTTTATCAAGGGATAACCGAACGGTCACTGCTTGTAGATCGGTAGTTAAAGGAACTGAACTATGTCTTACCCTGTCCTTAATAAAAATGGTAGATCCACCAGCAGCTCGTTCATTTGCCTCAGCAAATGTACTATACATTGTATATCCTTTTACGGAAATTTGATCCGTTTCTTTTAAATGAGTCTCCTGGAGACATAATGCAACTGGTAAAATAGACTGAACAAGAAGAGTTAATTCCAAAATATTAGCCTTTAAACCTCGACAATTCCATTGAAGTAATTTGGCCATTTTTATGGGTGACGAATGGAGGATATTTTCTCTGACTTGGATCAGCGACCACGACTCGATGACCTTCTAGTACGAGTGCCTCCATTAAGGTCAATTCGAATTGACTGAGCGCGCTGCTCCTTGTATTTTTTCATGGCAACAGGATCTGTTTGGTCAATCTGATCAAGGTCGGGACCCAGCCAGTTTTCACCTGGACAAAGTCCATGATCTGTTGTTTCCATGTCAGACTCGGAATCCGAGTCCGACACCACAGGCGACACAATCTGTCGCCTAGACTTGGATTTCTCCAAGTCTTCCACACGGAAATTCCCCAACTTTTTGGGGGGTTGGACATTCTTCTGTTGAGATTTGGAAGACGATGACTGTTGTGATGATGGAGATGATTTTGAAGATGATCCGGAATTTTGGGATGACTGAGTCTGGGAACATTGGTGAGATTTCTTAGCTCTGGCCTTTTTAATTTCCTCTAAACATTTTATGGATGGTTTCATTATTTTGGTGGATACCTCAGTGGGCAGTTTGGCAAGACCATTGATATCCTCTTTCCAACTCATGATCGTCTGCACCTCAACAGTCGAGGACAGACAAGCACGCTTTGCAACACTAGCATAAGATGTTTTGCCAGATGCAAGAAAATTGTTGGAAAGGGACCACTTCTGGCGAGCTGCACTATATGAAATTTTGTTTTCAGTTTTTATCTTTGAAATATCTTTTTCTTTCTTATAAAGAGGGCAATCTTTAGATGATGACATGTGAGCTTCCTCACAGTTTCTGCATTTCAGATCTTTTTTGCAGTCGAATCCCTCGTGTCCTTCTTCAGAGCATCGGAAACAAAACAGTTTTCCTCTACACTGGCCCTTTCCATGCCCAAACTTCTGGCATTTATAACACCGAAGTGGGTTAGGAATATACAGACTGACAGCTGTCCTGTATGGACCAATGTAGACATGAGATGGCACTGAAGTGGAACTAAATGTTAACAGGATTGTTCTCATTGGTGTGGTTGCATCTGCACGTCGAGAAGTAAACCTTTTCACTGACTTAACGCCTTGTGATTTCAGTTCCTCACAGATCTCTTCATCAGTCAAGGCGTCGAGGTCTCGACCTCGGTATTTAAGGACACCCTGTGACTGATTTAGTGACTTGTGTGCAGATGAAACCACATCAAGGTCACCAATCCTGTTTAATTTTAACAAATTTGATGATTGGCCAGGTCTGAGGCATTCAATTAAAATTCCTGATCTTATTTTCTTTGTATCTTTAACATCACCAGCTACACCCTTGATTGTTTTCTGTATTAAAAAAGGAGAAAGATCATTAACATTTTTGTCTTTATCTTTTGCAGAAATTGCAATAAATCTTGGCCAGTTTTTATCACTTTCGTCAGAAGAATTGCAGACATCACTTTTTCGTTTTTTTGAATAAGAAACATTGGACTCCCCGGTGTTTTTTGTCGCCATGTTAAGTTTTTATAAGTTTCATCGTCTCTGTTCCCCACCCGCCACCGAGTGCCAAGACGGGCGATGCTAGGACTCTACGGATTTCCGGCAGATAGCATCAGGGATTCCAGAGACGACATACTCGAACAGAGCGTATCTATCAATGGCGCATAGACAGCGTACTACTCGATTGACCCGTGAGCCACCGCCTTCTTCATTTGCCATTTGTAAGCTTTTGAAAATCTTAGAAACATTATATTAAACAAAATGCCATCAGTAAAGCAGGTGGACAAATGAAGGGCATGGCGTGACCAGCCGATTGATCGAACCGGGTCCATCCGATCTCCCGTTTAGATGACCTAAGAGCCGAGTGGCATATACAGCCGTATCCTCGATCATCCAGCCATCGATGACACGGGGGTTACGTCACGACTGGAGTCTAGATACGACCTTCTTTCACTAGGACCTCCTCGCCCACCAATAACTCACGGGTTGCAACTCACGGCAAACAAGTAGGTGAACCCACTTTTTATTTTAAACACCGGGCCCACGGTTGATGTTCGGATCGCTTTAGTCTGGCCTCTAACCTTTGACCTTTCCAGCATGGGTAACCCTACCAGGAGAAAAAACTCCAGCTGGCATAGTTCTTAGGATCACTGAGGCACGCAAGCCCCCCTACCACGACAAGGATAGCGATCAACAGGGGGGCCTATTTTAAGAAGTCTGGCGCGATACAAAAAGTCTGCGTAGTTACGGCAAGCTCTGGCATAATGTGTAAGTTGTGATATAAAAACTCCATACGCAGGTGCTGAAGGGATGTTGCCACATATGAAAGGAAAGTTGACAATTTTAATTGAAAAGTCATCACGTTTGTCGTAAAGTTTGGTCAATTGTTTGCCTTTACCATCTATTTCTAAGTGTAGGTCAGGATATGAGACTGACTTCACAGTGTCTATTGTATCCGTTATCTCAAGTTTTTCGGGGATAGATGTGATATATCAAATCAAGGTTACAATGATAGAGAAGAAAACAATAAACTTGCAATCACTATTTATCAAAATATTTATGACTGAAAGGTCAAGAATTTTAAAGTTGTGGACAGACAGAAAAAGAACATTCATCGATCTTAGGTATTATAATCAGCTCTACAGAGACGAAGTTTAACAATCGTATTGAATTATCGTGTGGTAGTAAATGAATGAATAGTTGAGTTGACAGGTAAAAGGTGCATTTCAATATAGGATTTGTAAATTAATAGTCACGTGTCAATGACAATCAATGATACCATGGGGACAAAACAGTGTATAAACACACAAAGAATAAGTTAATTGTATGCTAGATCAATTTACAACTTATAAAGGTTAATATTATACGAGACTCAGCCTTGAAATTGAAATCCATTTGAGCAATTCAGTTTGATTTCGGGGTTTTAAAGACTTCACAATCGTATATTTACATGCCTATATGGAAAAACATTAGTTTCAACTAGTTCTGAATGTACCTTTGAATAGGTTGATGAATAAATTTGTATTCTATTAAGTTACATCGAATAGATATGTATTAATTATGTATTTCTTTTCTGGAATGTTTCAGCGTAAAAATGCTATACACAGGGGAGTAATTTTTACATGAAATTCATGTGATTCATGTTTCATGTAAAATTCATGCGAATAACGTATGAGTTGTGATATGAACACTCCATACGCAGGAGCCGAAGGAATGTTGCCACAGATGAAAGGAAAGTTGACAATTTTGAATGAAAAGTCATCACGTTTGTCGTAAAGTAAAACTTCACTTTAAATTAACATGACCTACATTTGAAATTTATATGATTTTCAAAGTTCACTCAAAATATATTTTTGGGAAAAGATAACATGGAATTCATTTGAAATCTCTTTTGAGATGAATGTTTACGTGAAATCTGTTTATTTACTCAATTCGGGTTTAAATCATGCGAAATTCGTATGTAAAACATGTGCAACGAATTGACATGTGTAGTACATATATTATATATAGGTGATGTCATTAAAAATATTTTTAATTATACGTGAAACGTTTTACAGTAACCATTATACGTTGAAAAAAGACGAAAATGTCCGTTAAATGCAGTTAAGTATCATAAACATACAAAACTTTTTAATGCGAGAGTATTATTTATGATATTTAAGAATTGATAGATACAAAATTCAAAGCATGGTTACACATACAATATATGAAAAGAATCATAGAGCGAACATTAAATAATTTATTTTTAACGAATTAATTCGATTTCGATTCTTTACTTTTTAATTTTTTTTCAAAAATAATACAATCTTCGAGGTAATTATTTTTTTTTTCATTTTGCCAAACACACCGAACGAACCAACTAACGAACGACAAAAGAACAATCATTTCACCAAATACACTAAATGAACTTAACATCAACAAAAGAATTATTACTTCATCGAAAATTACGGACGAATATGGTAAGAACACAAAAAAGAAAGCATCCAACAAAAGAATAATCATATGTTTGATGGATCAGAAAAAACTGAACTAACCATATTGTAAAATAATAACATTTGTTGTTCAGGGCTTGATGAAATATTTGCTTTAGCGTGTGCATAAGAGAAGACTTTACTCAGAATCCCTGCTAAGAAAAACACTTTTGAGTATGCACAGTTTTTTCTGTTAAGATGTAATAATATTCCTAGATAAAGGGGGATTTAGCTACTTCATCGTATACAATGGTCTTCTTTAGGTTTGCAGATATTAACGACCATAAACGAACAAAACACGCAAATTTTGGAGAATGTCCAGCGCTTTTTCAAACACAACAGTATCATCGGCAAATAAAATTAAAAAAAAAAAAAAAAACAAAAAAAAAAAAAAAAAAAAAAAAAAAAAAAAAACCCCCCCCAAAAAAAACCAAACAAACCAAAAAAAAAAAAAAAAACCTAGTGTAGTCCTGTAGTCCACACGTCTTGTCATGTCCAGCGTTGACAGATATTTCCCGAATTATTAATGTTTTCGCCAAGCATTACTGTATAATATAAAAACACCTAATCATGGCTAGCTAAACAGTCTTAGCCAGAGCACAAAGTCCAATTTCTTTTTTTGGGTTTATACTCAGATGAGGCTAAGTTCATTTCTATTGTAGTTGTTTCTCGTAGAGACAAAGTCCACGCGATTAGCATCGGACTGGTGGCGTAAACGTCTTGTAACATGAAAATTGTTCCACTTCCTTTTAAATTGTTCATCAAACCATTCATTGTTGGGTCTATCTGCTATGACGAACAGTAAGATGACGATCCCCAAGCAAATTCAAGTCACTGTCATAAAGATTAAGTCTGAATGTGATAAGATTTCACTTGCTAATGTCTTTGTAGCTCCATTGCTCGTTCATACTCAGTATTTCTCGGAGAAACTAATTTTATAACATTTTTGGCAGAAGTGTTTGAAACATATTAAGCAAGACATTTAAATTAAGTTCAAAATGAAAAGGTATTGGTAATTTCTGTTCAACAAAAATACCTTTACTTATATATTGTTACAATAATCATCTATACTACCAACTACCGTTCTACTTCAATTTTGTATTTCTATATTGCTGCAAAATTTTATCAAAATCCATCTACTGATATTAAGGTACCAGTCTATATAAAATCCATAGTGACATAGTGACAATATAGTCCTTACTGTACTTAGATCTGTACCTATGAGAAAACCACACTTTGACCTCCCACTAAAACCAACCAAACCAAACCTAATAAAGAACGATAACTCTTGCAAAGTGCCAATTTTATTTACAATTTCATTTTCTCTAAAGAGCAACGCCCAATTAAAAAGAAAGAAAGCTTAGACTGATTATAAGATTGGTAACTGATTACGAATCAAAAATATAAGCAAATGCCTTGTGGTTTTGATATGCGTGGATCACCAAATGTCGGAATTTTTTCAAGACTGCTTCTTAAAACTTATCGCACAAAACCAAGTTTCTCCGACAGCGCTATCTACTTACGTTTACAGTCGCATAGAATTGAATGATAAAGTCCATACTCCAACACTGAATTTATTCATAACCTTTTTGAATAAAAATATTTTTATCATTGCAAATACAATTAGAAATTGGTAGTAAGAAAACGAGGTAAAGATTTGATAAGTTTTGTTTCCATTCAAATGGGAATCAATTATCCAGTTATTACCATTGTTACTCCTAATATACGGTTAAATACGTTCATCCCAAAATATTTATCATCCGAACTGTAGCGTCGAATCGTAACATGAATGCAAGAGTAAGCCAACTCGGCGGATGTTTCTAGAAAAGCAGAGGACTCTTACCCTACCGGTGCACCTGGTCCATGCTCCCAGTTTTTAGTGGAGTCCGAGTTGCTCATTTGCTTTTGTTACTTTGTATGTATGATTTTAGTTACTTTATGTTCTTTGTTATGTATGTCTGTTTTCCATGTCTAGTCTTTGTCCCTGGATTACATTCTTTTTGATTACCGCTATAACCTTGGTTCCTTGATTACTCATTCCAAAATCCATAACTCCTCCATGGACAAAGTAAACAAAAATAAATCCCAGTCTGACTTTTGATGCATTTGCCTTGTGATACAATGTGTAGAAATCCTTACAATTAATTATAACTTTAATACTCCATTGGTTGAAATATGGAATGCTCGTTTTGACATTTCAAAACGGTTTGAAGTATACCACAAAAATTAAATTCAACCTTACTTTTGTAGTAGGAGAACTTGTCAATTTATGTATCAAGATAAGGGAACTGATACACCTAAGTAACAACCGAAAAAAACGAATGTTTGCGGACAACGACGGCAGTACAGTCGATTTCAACGCCCTGTCATTATACGACCAGTGATTGTTCGTTAGTTAGTTCTTGGTTAAAATCATGTTTCAAGGACTTTGATATTTGAATTCCGATATCTTTAAAACGAATTCAAATATTTCAGCGGTCTTTCTTTTAATACGAGACATCAGCATAGTACATATTTATAAGCAGATAATATATATTATAAAGTATAGTCCGAAGTCTAGTTTGATTGTGTCTTTCCTCTTGGTTTATACACCGACTTCGCCATTTTTCCATCGGTTGAGTAATCAAGGGAACCAAGGTTATAGCGGTAATCAAAAGAAAATGCAATCCAGGGACAAAGATCAGTTTTCATGGTACAGATGGATACACCATAACGAGCCAAGTGGTCATGATGACGACCATAAAACTTCTATAGTGAGACTTCAATCTTGTAGCAACATAACCCTGAAAACCCTGTTCCAGAAGCCTATTTGTTAAAGTTCTATTATTATTATTATTATTATTACATCTCTTATAAAGCGATGTATCTATAATACATGTACTCAAAGCGCTGTACATAACATGGATATATAAAAAAATAGATATAAGTACATCAAATTACAAAAATAACAATAACACGACAAAATAAAATTGAATGAATATCAAGGAACACAATGATACCTGATGAAACAAAAATGAACTGAAACGACAAAAGATGATACAAGTGTAGACAATCTATTTAAAAAAAAATCTACAGTAAGAGACAAAGGGAAAAAAACTAATTGATTGGAATTGAAAAGAAAAAAAAATACATATGGTCATAAAATACAATAAAATCAATATTGTCAATTTAAAATAAAGTCATATCACAAATCCACAGATACAAGTTATCACATAAATGCTTGCTTAAAAAGATGGGTTCTTAATCTCTTTTTAAAAACATCCACATTCACTGTTGTGTCCCGCAAATCATTTGGCAAAGCGTTTCATTGAAAGGCAGAAGATCTATCAAATCGTCTTTCACCGTATGACTTTGTTCGGGTAGTTGGTGTTTCTAACAATGACTGAGATCCTGATCTCAACGATCTCGAGGGTCTATAGATTTTTATCCGTTCTTGAATGTAAAACGGAGATTTGCCTGTAAGAGCTTTGAAAATGTTGAGCAACAACTTGAATTGACAACGGTAAGAGGCAGGGAGCCAATGGAGAGATTTCAGCACTGGGGTGATAAGATCTGATTTCCTTTTCCTTAATATAACTATAGCGGCGGTATTTTGAATTCGTTGTAGCCTTTGAATGTCACCACTTAGGAGTCCATATAAAAGTACATTCCCGTAATCAAGTCTTGATGTTATCATCGAGCAAAGTAGAGTTTTACTTGCGTCATCTGTGGTGTAACGACGTATACGGCCAATATTGCGAATCTGATGAAAGCAAGGTTTTGATATTGCACTGATCTGTTTTGTCATCGAGAGTGTTTTGTCAAAGTAGACTCCTGAGTTCTTAATACAATCAGTACTACTAACGATGTTTTCTCCAAAACGAAGACTGCAGTTCGAAAAGTCTTTGGCTTCATGTTTTGGTGCTAAAATAAACAGTTCAGTCATATCTTCATTCAGCATTAGCATATTACTACACATCCAGATGCTTATATCGGAAAGGCAAGATTCAAGTCGCTCAAATATGTTGTTTCAGTTATCTAGCGGTTGTACAACTAGATATACTTGCGTATCATCGGCGTGGCAGTGATGACACACGTTGTGCCGTCTACATATTTCACCTATCGGCTTTGAGAATATACAATATAGTTTTGGACCTAAAACAGATCCTTGGGGAACACCATACCTCATCAGACAGTGTACCACCAATTGCTATTCGCTGAGTTATGTCTCTAAGATACGCCTTCAACCAACTAAGAGCTGTTCCAAATATTCCGAAAGAATGTTCCAGACGTCGATGGAGAATATTGTGATCGATCACATCAAACGCGGCCGATAGGTCATGCATGATAAGCATAGCGCAACAATTTCTATCAAGTACCTCGGAAATGTCATTGGTGCACACGCAGTAGAGCTGTTTCGGTGGAGTGGTATGCTCGATAAGCAGATTGAACAGGTTCATAAAAATTGTTCGATGACAGGTGACTTTCAAGACGACTTTTAATGACTTTTTTCTAAAACTTTTGACACAAACGGCAAGTTGGACACTGGCCGATAGTTTTTCATTACATCTTTGTCGAGGCCGAGCTTTTTCAAAAGAGGTCGCACAATAACACTCTTGAATTTATCTGGTAAGATGCTATCCCTTAAAGCCTTATTAACTATATCAGTTGTGACTTGTGATAGACTGTCAATACATGATTTCACTAATGATGTTGGTAAAGGGTCAAATTCACACGATTTGTTAGGAGCCTTTAGAACGATCTTACGTATGTCGTCCACAGAAGCAGATGTGAAATTTTCCAGAGAATGTCATTCACATGGAATATCGGCTGTAAATAGATCACAATTACCAAGACGTTGGTTTGCATGATGATGTTCGATTTATGAATGAGTGCTACACCACCGCCTCTTCGGTTGAGTCTAACTGAATGTTGGATGTCACATCCGTTCGGCAAGAGTTCTGATAAAATGGTTTATCGGTAGAATCTCCTAGCCATGTCTCAGTGATTGGAAAAATATCCAGATCGCACGATATTACATAGTCATTAATCGAAAGTGATTTGTTTCTGACCGATCTTACGTTCAGTTATTTCAATGTTAATGAGTTAGAACCACCACCTAGTGAGGTCTTTTGACATGGTATTAAATTTGTAGGATTTGTTGTTCGCTGATTCCACGATTTCTCTGATATACGATCTCAGATTACGATTGATATCGGCGTATCCGTAGCTCTTGGTTGATTGTTTGTATCAACTGGTGTTAAATTTATTAAGTTGCCATGATTTATGTTTTTGATTGGACTTAAACTGTTATAAAAATATAAATAGTCATGGTCGAGGGACGATCACTTTTTTATAGGGAGGGGCTTAAATTATTATTTTTACAATTGACTCTTGCCTGGTCCAGTTGAAATATTTGGACTTTTGAAAGAGTAATCAAGGGAACCAAGGTTATAGCGGTAATCAAAAGAATATAATCCAGGGACAAAGACCAGACATGGAAAACAGACACACACAACAAAGAACATAA
Source organism: Perna viridis (assembly GCA_037379345.1). Taxonomy (NCBI): domain Eukaryota; kingdom Metazoa; phylum Mollusca; class Bivalvia; order Mytilida; family Mytilidae; genus Perna; species Perna viridis. Next base: position 7,414,687 of record CM074520.1, read on the forward strand.
AGTAACTAAAATCATACATACAAAGTAACGAAAGTAAATGAGCAACTCGGACTCCACTAAAAACTGGGAGCATGGACCAGGTGCACCGGTAGGGTAAGCGTCCTCTGCTTTTCTAGAAACACCCACCGAGTTGCTCATAAAAAGTCAAGTCCAGGGTAGACAAACGAGGAAAGGTATGACCCGTTGAATAAATCAGTTTTCATGATGCTGATGGATACATCATAACGATCCACGAGTTCATGATGACGACCATAAAACTTCTGTAGTGATGACTTCAATCTTGTAGCAACATAACCCTGTTCCAGAAGCCTATTTGTTAGAGTTCTAGCGCGATACAAAAAGTCTGCGCAGTTTCGGCAAGCTCTGGCATAACGTATGAGTTGTGATATGAACACTCCATACGCAGGTGCTGAAGGGATGTTGCCACAGATGAAAGGAAAGTTGACAATTCTGAATGAAAAGTCATCACGTTTGTCGTAAAGTTTGGTCAATAGTTTTCCTTTACCATCGATTTCTAAGTGTAGGTCAAGATATGAGGCTGACTTCACAGTGTCTGTAGTATTCTTTATCTCAAGTTCTTTTGGGTAGATGCGATGTATTAAATCCCCGAAATTAGGATTGTTTAAAGATAATACGTCATCTATATAGCGGAAACTGAGAAGTCACTCTGGTCCTATCATATTCATAATGCTTTAGTTTAACGGAATGTAATACACAGGCGCGTAGCTGAGGCCAAATTGAAGTGTAGGCAAAATTATGGCAGGGGGTCTGGGGGCTGCTTAAGGTCCAGGGCGGAGTTCCGCGGAGATATCGTTTTAGAGCATCATTAATGCCTCTCCTGGGTGTATTTTATCTCAAAAATTAAAAAAAAAAAAAAAAAAATTAAAAAAAAAATTTTAAAAAAATTGCAAAATTAAGTGCAGGCAAAAGCTTTTTTGCTTAACGACAGCTACGCGCATACTAATTTAATAAGAATTTTATCAGTTAAAGTGGTGAAAAATTTAACCAAAAACACATTTATGATGGAAAAGTTGAAGGAGGGCTTCTTTTCTTTTTTATCCCCCTAATATGTAATTCAGTCGGTTGGAGAAAATTGACTTCAAAATATATCCATTTGGTCTGCATACTCCTATTGTCAAACTTCATGTTCCAGGACAGTAGGCATATGTTCTTGCCATAGCAATGTTTATCCGTATTCCCACATGTATATATGTATGGTAAGCCAAAGTGGACAAAAATGCCTATTTACTCATATTTATAAATAATTATTAATATTTGTAATTTTATTATAAATATTTATAAATCATTTAATTACATTTATAATTCCATTATAAGTATTTCAATAATTCACATATTAATACTGATGAATATGCCAGTTATAAATAATAAAATGAATTATAAATATTTATTATTCAAGCCAAAGTGGATTAAAATGCTTATTAATAAATGTTTTTAAATTATTATACATATTTATAATTCATTTATAAATATTTATAAATACATTTTGCTGCTATTGTTTATTCTAGCTATTAATGAACATATTCTCTGCTGCAATATCAGGGCGGATCCAGGATTTCAGGTAAGGGGTGTAAAGTATGGCAAGCCGTTTTCATATTTGTTCCATATTTTAGATACCTCATACATGTATAACATATTATATATCTCATATACTATATAAGATATCTTATATAATATATGAGATATCTTACATAGTATAATAATATTATTCTAAAATAAGGAATAAATATGAAAACGGCTTGCCGTACATTGTTCACAAATCATATAAGATATATTATATAACGTTAATTGATATAAGATATCTTTTATATTATATAAGATATCTTGAATGATATACAAGATCTACGATATCTTAAATATGGAATAAATATAAAGACAGCTTGATATAGTAAAGATAAAGGCTGGACAGGTATTGGTGGTAGAATTTGTGAAAAAATAAGACTTTATGCAAAAAAAAAAATCCAAATTTATTGGGGGTTGTCCGCCTCTGAAGAAACTGCACCTGAATACTATTAAATATATCGGTAGATATTTGTACCCTAAGGTTAATATTGTATAGAGGTTAGAGACATGAATCCCTAGTTTAAATTTTGATTTCCTTTCCGTGATATTAGGACTTTTAAGCTGTATTGATTGATTGTTATGAGTAAATGTTGTTAATTAAAATGTGGTTCATTTTTATAATTATAGTATATTTTATTTTTGTTTATTAAGATCATTTTCATCTCGATTTTGTAGTTCAAATATTGGTTCTATCAGGAGACATATACTGAGAATTTTAGGCTGAGGAAATATGTATTATTACTCATTTTGAATCTGCCAAATAAGAATATGCAACAGAAAAGTGACAGATAGGCAGTAAAAGGGGTTAAAGTTTGACTCTCTGATTATGTGTTGTACAGAAACATTACTACTGACATAACGTTAAGCTAACTAAGTTACATTCATACAAAGACAAACAATTTAGTTTTTTAAGATGAGATTTAGGATTTTTATTGAGGATTTTTTGCATCAATCTAGAGACACAACAGCTAACTCACATGATTTATTCTTCAGAAGATGGATTGATATTTTTATTTGTTGTTTTCAATAAATAGAACTTGCTCTTTTTTTAATTTGTTGGACTGAAAACATTTTTTTCAAAGCTTATTTAAGGCACAAAAACAATTAACAGTGTTGTTTTCTGCTACTAGCAAGAACAACTAGGTAGTTAAGTTAGTAAGAGGGCCAAGGTAATCAAGGGCAAAAAGCAGAAATCAGAAGAATATAATCCATAGATAAAGACTAAACATGGGAACAGACACACAATACAAAGAATATGAAAAAACCCAAGTTACACGTACAAAGAATCAATTTAACCAAATAGTCAATTCAGACTACACCAAAAACTGGGAGCATAGACTAAGTGCATCGGTAGGGTAAGAATCCTCTGCTTTTCAAGATACACCTCTAATTTTATTTTCAAGAACATTTTACATTCAATAAGTTAATTTGAACCAAGACAGTGTCTAAGCCAAAATGTTAAAGGTATGCACAAAAAAGAGTAAGTAAGGTAGCATGAAATGTACATTTGGAATGTGAAAAAGCTTCTGTGTGAGATTGGATATTTTAAAAAAAGAATGCCGTTTAGTTTTGTATACTTTAGGACACACAGCGAACAGCTATATCAATGGGACAGTTACATTTTGTATGATATAGGTGTAGACCAGTCGTCAGTCCAACTGATGCATTATATGATCGTTGGACTGATCTGTTACAGAGGACAGTTATACAAACGGGACAGTTAAGATATAGGTAAAGACAAAACATCAGTCCAAAAAGTACATTATATGATCGTTGGACTGATCTGTTACAGAGGACAGTTATACAAACTGGACAGTTATGATAAACTTGTAGACCAGTCGTCAGTCCAACAAGTACATTATATGATCGTTGGACTAATCTGTTACAGAGAACAGTTATACCAACGGGTCAGTTATTATATAGGTGTAAACCAATCATCAGTCCAACAGGTGCATTACTGTGCAAAAATGCACAAATACAGCATATAGCCGTGCAATACGGATTTAGCCGTCCAGTACGGGATCAAGCCGTCCAATACGTCATATTAGACTTATTAATATAAAATATTAGCCTAACGTATTAGACTATGTAGTCAATAAAGGTATAATTGCGTAAGGTTTTCCATATTGGCTGAGTTATTGGTCCTCGTCTAGATATATTGGACTAATAACTAAGCCTATATGAAAAACCTTACGCAATATTATATAATTGTTGGACTAGTTTGATAACGATTATATTTGTTTTTCAAATTGTTTCTTTTGCTATATACTGAATATGAGCGGTGATTAATATCAATATTATGATGCTTTCATCCAGTTGGTTTTTCAGACGATTTGCTATAGACAAATTTGGTTTTTAAAAAGCATCTAGGTGAAATTTTGGGTATTAAGATGAAAACTGAAGAAAAAGAGATGAAAATTGAGGTTACTTAGATAAAATCTGAAATTATTAAGACGAAAACTTGAAATTTAACACTATGACCTAGATGCTTTAAGTTTTCACCTATATACTTTTAAAACTTTTTAGATGTTTTTTTTTCAAGACCGATGAAGACATTTCAAAAAGCATCTTGTTGAAAGTACCTAGATGATTAAATGATACATGTACCAACTTCTAGATTGTTTGATAAAAGTATCTAGATGCTTTCTTAATTCGTTTAGATGAAACCTATGAACCACCGCTAATAGCTAACCAAACTTTAATGTTACGTATTCCGCTACTAAATTGCAATCAGCATTACACTTAATATACTCGACGTTGCACATGGTACTATACGGTGAACATACCGAACGATCACAAGGTGGGCTAGCGGTGGGGGATGCAGCGTATCATCGTTGTGTACTACTAATATGTTTATTTTACAAAATAATTACTCTTCTTTAAGTGGGTAGGAAAGCATTATTTTTTATTCATCGTAAGGCAAGAAAACTGTCCATTGCATCGGTGAAACCCACTTTTTTTAAGTGAGCGGTGCAGAAATATAGCGGTATAACAACATTGATATTTAAGAATCGCATTACCATTCTAATACTTAGAATTGTATTAATATAATAATGTTGGAAAAAGTGAAGTTGGCGTTAGGGAGCATACTGCTAAGGAAAAACAAAGAAACAATCTCATATAATTTATACAAAATGTTATTTAGATTAGACATTCGTATTTGTTTACATTTCAAAAAAACTTATAGTGGTTAATTAAGCTCAGTTAAGCTTAATCTAGACTGTACTATGTGAGTTTCACTTGTCTTGCCGGTATGGCATAACAACAATGCTAATATTTAAGGGTGCATTTATTATAGCCATCGTATGTTCACCGTTGTAAGTGAATTCACGAAAGAATCCGCACGGAGTAACGTTTTTGGGCATAATTATTTCAAGGATCATAGAACTGTTCATTTTTAAAGCAGTGGCCTTGAGCTGACATTTTCATTCCGGTGGGGTTGTTGTCTATCAGACATATACATCATACCTTTTCTCGAAATACTAATTTCGACAACAGAACAATTTGAAGTCCATTTCTTGAGCCGACATTTTTTATGTTACCCCAAACTCATTTCATGTTACCTTAAATTTCACAATTTATAAAACTACGCGTATTTTGTTTCTAAATACCTTATAATATTACAAACAGTTGCATTTTTTTAAAGTTTAGATGAAGTAGTCAAAAACTTAGAAAAGAATCGGTAGATTCTACTATGCTGACTGTTGGAGGGAGACCTACAATAATCAGTTTTCAGTCCGTTTGTGCAACCATCACAAAATAAATTGTATCCGCTCTATAGCTTTTCAAACATCCAAGCATTTTGAAAATCAGCGGTAAAAATGTTTTATCATTTAATACCACTAGTAGAAAGTGTATCAGCAGCATTAGAATCAAATATGTAGGAGAGTAATCAAGGGAACCAAGGTTATAGCGGTAATCAAAAGAATGTAATCCAGGGACAAAGACCAGACATGGAAAACAGACACTCACAACGAAGAACATAAAGGAAGTTCTAAATTCAAAAAAATTAGTGTATACAAATAGTACTCAAAACACTGGAAGCCAAATCCACCTTTGAGAACTTCTACTATGAGCAATACAAAGAATGAAGGATCGGTGTTTTAGTTACATGTATTTTCAGATTTGTAATACTGCAAATGTTGACAAATATTAGAAATGAAATCTGATATAATTCGGGGCCAGACAGGTCTGATTATTGCGTGACAATTTTTTTGCAATCTTTGCAAGAATATAGATACCTATTATGATACTTTGAACCATTGCATCGAACCACTACTAACACATGTTTATGTTCCTAGTTGAGGCAACCTACATTTCGCTCCTTGAAAAACAGGGAAAATGATCATTTTAGTAAGGTTTGTGCTCTATATTTACTTTGGTTCTTTTGTGTTGAACAATTTGTTTTTTTATGCTGTCTGTTTTCTGTTTCGTGTTCCTGATATTGTTGCTCTTTGCTACTTTCTTAAGGCGATAGCATTAGAATGAAACCATTCTCTTATAAAATGACACACACCCAGAGAAAGGAAACAAAACCGGATGTTTTTAAACATAAACTTGTCAAGAAATCACATGTAACTACAGTTGAACTAGTCTAAAAATACAAAGCAGTGTGCATCATGTATAAATGGAAGTTCATAACAGAAAGTAAAAGAGAATGAACAAAAACACGGACCAGTGACATCATTCTATGAACTGCTTGTATGAACGCCTAAGCCAATTCCAATATTACACTGGACGAAAGGAAACTAAAACTATTGAATCAAATTCTGACCTAGTACACTTGTTAGTATCTGATATAAAAATGTAATTTTACATTCAATTAGTTCAAGGACCGAATCCAAAACCTATAATAATGGGGCAATCTCCTTTTGCTCATTTGCGACAATAATCCGTTTGCGTCAGTTTATTTTTCAAATTACACAGTTGAGCAAAAAAAAAAAAACAAAAACAAAAACAAAACAAAACAAAATACAAAAAAAAGCAAAAAAAAAAAAAAAAAACAAATCACTTAAAGACCCAAACATGTGCAATTATTTTAATATTATTAAGATTGCTTGTTAAAATGAGCATAAAAGACCTCGGGTCTATTGTTTGTTTGGCTAACAGTTGAAGGAACCACTGCAAAAACTGACGGAGGAAACATCGCATTATCGTCAATGTATGTTGTCAAGACGGTTACTCAGCGTCATTATAAAAAATATCATTGACATTTTCAGGTTCAAGAACAGCTAAACTAAAGAAATGTATCAGCCATTTGCTGATCTCACCACTGCAACACTGTGAATTACATAGTTAAGTAATTTTTAGATAATTATATTATATTTTCATATATTTTGTGAAATATTTGACATCACTAGAATTAAAGATTTTCTACAGGCAAACTAGTGCAATTAGTAGTTGTTGATTAACGCAATTCAACTATGGGGTATATTATTTTGCTCAATCAGACTACATGTTTTCTACAAGGGCGTAGAAGGATGATGACCAAATAATGTACCTATGTGAAATATCTGGAGCTGATTTACATGCATGGTCGACTCTTGGTCAGACCAGCAATAATACAGCGTAATGGATAGCTGTATCATAAAATTGTAGCTTTTGAAGGAAATCAAAAGGTGTCAGGTGTTGAAACGGTTTTTCATAATTCGGCCTGTCATTCCGTATTGAGACTGGTTTGTCTGTATTTATGGCACGCCGTATTCACATCAATTCCAATTTGTAGATTTCTTATATAATTAAGTAGATATGTTCTATTTTCTATATGATATCTTATAGAATATAATAAAGATATCTCATACAGTTTATCAAACATCTCATTAACATTATAAGATATCTAACAAAAAATAAAAGATATTTACTATATTATTTGAGATATGTACAAATTGGAAATCCAATTTGTAGATATTTTATATAATTTTGTAGATATCTTATAAAATATATAAGATATCTTATATAATAAACAGTTTCTAAGCACTCTAAAGTATATAAGATATCTCATTGATTTTATATGATATCAGATACAAAATAACTATTAAGTTTATCAAATATCTTATTAGACGTTATGTCATAAATCGTGTAAGCTATTTTGTAGACTTTCGTGAAATAACTAATAAAATTGTGTTTATGAGATGTCTTATATAGTTTAAAAGATATCTTATAATCTTTATCTAATATCTTATGTGCTTTATGGAATATCTTATATACTTTAAGTTGATGAAATCTTATATGCAAAATTGTATCAGGTACCTTACAAACAAAAGATCTAAGATATTTTATATATTTTATCATATATCAAATACACTTTACATGATACCTTATAAATTTAAAAGATATCTTATAAAATATAAAAGATATCTACAATTGGAATAAATATAAAAACGGCATGTCATATGTATTTGCCCAATTATTGATTTCGTTTAGATTGGGCATTATTACTAATCATATTACAAAAACGGTTGATAATATAAAAGATCGATGGAGGAATCGCATAATGTACCTGTTGGACTGATTATTGGTCTACACCTATATAACAACAGTCCCTTTGAAATAATTGTCCTCTGTGACAGATCAGTCCAACGATCACAACATGTACTTGTTGGACTGATGATTTGTCTACACCTATATCATAACTGTCCCGTTTATACAATTGCCCTCTGTAATATATCAGTCCAACGATCATACAATGTACTTGTTGGAGTGATGATTTGTCTACACCTATATCTTAACTGTCTCGTTTATATAACTGTCCTCTGTGATAGAACATTCCAACCATCATATAATGTACATGTTGGACTGAAGATTGGTCCACACCTAAATCATATCTGTCTCATTGAAATAACGGTCCTTTGTGACAGATCAGTCCAACGATCATATAATGTACCTGTTGGACTAGTGATTTGTCTACACCTATATTATATCTGACCCACTGATATACATGTTCTCTGTGTGTCCTGAAGTGGAAAAAGTAAAACTAAACAGCATTCTGTTTTGAAATATCTAATCCCACACAGAAGCTTTTTCACATTCAAAATGTGCATTTCGTTCTACCCAACTTACCCTATTTTTGTGCATACCCTCAACATTTTGGCTCAGACACTATTTGAGTGCAAATTAATTTGTTGAATGTAAAATGTTTTTTTGAAAATAAAATGGCAGATGTTTCCAGAAGAGCAGAGGGTGCTTACCCTATCGATGCACCTAATCTATGCTTCAGTTTTTGGTGAAGTCCAAGTTGACTATTTGCTTATAATGTAATTTGTTATTTCATATTCCTTGTATTGTGTGTCTGTTCCCATGTTTAGTCTTTATCCCTGGATAATATTCTTCTGATTACTGTTCAAATCTTGGTTCCCGAGATTACCTTTGCCCTCTTACTAACTTGACTACCTAGTTTGTTTTTGGTGGTAGCAGAAAACAAGAATGTTAATTGTTTTTGTGCCTTAAATAAGTTTTAAAAAAAATGTTTTTCAGTCCAACAAATTAAAACAAAAAAAAAGCAAGTTTTATTTATTGAAAACAACAAATAAAAAGTATCAATCCATCTTCTGAAGAACAAATCATGTGAGTATGCTGATGTGTCTCTAAATTGATGCAAAAAATCCTCAATCTCATGTTTAAAAACTAAGTCTTCTTGTGTTTGAATGCATGTAACTTACTTCGCTTAATGTTAGGTCTATAGTAATGTTTCTGTACTGCACATAATCAGAGAGTCAAACATAAAGCCCTGTTACTGTCCATATGTTGTCACTTTCCTGTTGCATTTTCTTATTTGGCAGGTCTGAAGTGTGCAGTAATACAGAATTCCTCAGCCTAAAATGTCTGCTGATGGAACAAACTTTCAACTACAAAATAGAGAAATAAAATAATCGATATATTGATAATATTCAGGTGCAGTTTCAAGTTGTCTTCATATTTATTCCATATTTTATGCATCAGAGATCTTTTATATTATAAAAGATATCATATATAATATAAAAGACTTTTTCTTTATAAATTAACATATATGAGATGTCTTGTATAAAATATCTTAAATAATTTGTGAACGTTGTACGGCAAGCCGTTTTCATATTAATTCCATATTTTAGAATATTATTATACTAAATCAGATATCTCATATAGTATAAGAGATATCTTATATATAGTATATGAGATATAAATTATACATGTATAAAATATATAATTTATTATACATGTATGAGGTATATAAAATATGGAATATATATGAAAGTGGCTTGCCATACTCCACACCCCCAACCTGAAATCCTGGATCCACCCCATAAAGAATATGTTCATTAATAGCTAGGATAAAACAATTGCAGCAGAGTGTATTTATAGATATTTATTAATGAATAATAAATATTTCTGATTATTCATAAGTATTTATAAATCAGCATTCTTATCCACTTTGGCTTGAATTATAAATATCTATAATTGATTTATTTTAATTTATAATTGAATAATAAATATTAAAAAATTGAATTATTATTATTTATAATTGAATTATACATATTTATAAATGGAATATAAATAGGCATTTTTGTCCACTTTCGCTTGTCATAAATATATAGAATTTGTGACCTTGAATTTTCACTTGCAGTTATTATTTAAAATAAATGCTTATTTTACCAAATTCATGTACCAGTATGATCCACAGTGGCGGTCGGATCAAACTTTTCAAATAAGGGAGGGGATACTCTAGTGATATATATATAAATGCCAGTATATCTACTAAACAGCGTTCTTTATATTAACCTCAGGAAACTTTATTACCTCCAATACAAGAAATCATCATTTGAAACACGGTATTTCATTGGTCGTTGAAATCTGACGTCGCAGTCCAACAGTTCAGTCCAACTACATTTTATGTACACTTTAATAACTCGTGATTTAAATAACAAGTTCATGACCATTTACAATCGATAGTAAACAAAGTTTATCCAGATAGAATATTGTTTGAATTAAAGTATCTAATAAAAAAAACTGATGTTTCCTTATCTATCCATAGTATGTTTTATATTAACTTGCAAAATATAAACTTGGAAAGTTCTGTAGAAATGCCAAAACACCTACGTAGTGGGAGCGGCTACTCAGCGCTAACCATACATATCCATCTAGCGCGATACAAAAAGTCTGCGTAGTTTCGGCAAGCTCTGGCATAATGTATGAGTTGTGATATGAACACTCCATACGCAGGTGGTGCTGAAGGGATGTTGCCACAGATGAGAGGAAATTTGACAATTCTGAATGAATAGTCATCACGTTTGTCGTAAAGTTTGGTCAATAGTTTTCCTTTGCCATCGATTTCTAAGTGAAGGTCAAGATATTAGGGTGACCTTACAGTGTCTGTAGTAACCTTTATCTCAAGTTCCCCGTAATAGACCGACAAACTTTGGTACGATATCAACCGTTTTCGCTGCATGGCTTCTCCTTCCTTAGTAATTACAAAAGAATAATTTAAAAACATTTAAAATGTCCAGTATCAATTATGATTCAATACAGAAGAAGTCTGTAAAATAATAAAAAAAAGACTAAAGCTTATGAGACTTATTTTTTATTATCGTGTTTCAAAAGACTGTCTTATAGGCAGACTAGTGGCTATTGGCTCGCATACCGCAACAACTGAGAAATAAAGACTCTAAGTGTAAAAGATAGATGCTGTTTTATTTGATGCGATTTCTCATTGTTAAAACAGATGTCATATTTGCATTCCATATGATAGTCTACAGTGAAATCGTTTCATTTTGAAATGCCTGTACTAAGTCAGGACCATTACGATGGCTTCCGCCGTTCCGGTTTTTACCCTTATATTGCCATTTCTTATACGGATTTTCCTTTTAGTTTATTGCCTTGATTTTATCAGGTCGGTAATTTTGTCATTATCGGTTCTCGGCTGAGTCATTCCATAGACTGAAATTGACAGTCTGCTTCATAGTCAAAACTATAAGAGAGATAGTGTGATGACTGCTTGGCAGGTTTTCAGTAAGAATGAAATGTCAGAGCGGGATGATTAGTGTTTGCATCAATGAGCTAGCAAATTAAAAATCCAGCATAGTTTGTCCGTTTGTATAGGGCCGTTCGCCTGCCAATGAACTTAAATTAATCGACTAGACAACACAAGTTGTATGCAAAGTGTAAAATGACATTCTGTACATGGTCACATGTTCTTGAAAGAAGAAATTTCTATTCTATTCTTTTTTCCCTCTTATCTATTCTATTTTCTTTTGGGCTTAACACTTATAATTATCCGAGATTAAAGGTTAGATAACATTAATATTAGCAAGTAAAACTGAACGTTACAGATTTTTTCGTAAGATGTAGACCATCGAAGAATAGACAATAAAATAACATGTGTACGGAAGCATAATGTTTTCTATTAAAAGTAAAAAAAAAAAAAAAACCAAACTACTGTGGTCATGATTCAATTATTGTAAATTAGACTTCCCATGCATGCTCCGAATCTTCTTTTACATCGGTATCGTCAAGTGATTTAAAAGTCAACAATTTAGATTTTAGTGGCAGTATAGCACGATTTAATCGACAAAATTTACAAAACAACACGAGATTGAATTCGGGATTTTGGGAACTCTTAGGTATGGCTTACTCTTGTAAACGAAGAGAGCAAAACAATTTTAGTGTAGAAAAAAACTTTTTTTCCCATATGGATCCTACACTAAGCCCGATTTTTTAACCGATATGAGATTTTTACTTAAGCAGAGCATTTTGTTAAAACAATATACGTAAGACAAACAGGATGGTATAAAGTGATCATGGTGTCCACCAGTTCGTTTTTTCAAACTTTTTTTATATTCAGGATTCGACTTCATTTTCACGCGACAGTAACTTCTTGCTTTCTTTATGTTTTGACGATTTGATTTCCGGTAAGTGAAGCGGGGTATCCTGTAATGAAATGCACACGGATTTTCCACTTCATTTTGTATTTATTGACAAAGGGAGGAAAATACATATCTCGACTAGTTTGTGGTCCTTTCGAACCCCCTGCGTTTTAGTCATTACTTTGGTGTACGAATTAAAGCAATATTAACTTTTAACTTTTAGACTAGTTTACTATTCTAACCCTTAAAGTGTAAACTTTCATATTAAAAGAAAATATTTATCCTCAAAACTGTCATACCACCAAATATAATTCACTGGGAATTTGCAATATGATATAAAGTTTCTTTTTCTGTTCAGCGTTGCTGGGTCTATCAAATTAAGTAAAGAAATGACGTGAACGCATACATATAAAACGATATGATAAATAACTGATTGAAATTTTTCAAGTATGATATTACTTAAGATGAGTGTCATATAAAGTTTTGCATCAAAGAAGTTAGGCGAGTACTGTGATTTTATTGATTTTTTCGAGGTCATCAATGTTCATGGTTATAGAAAAAACGACATTTCGTTAAGTATTTGAATTTGTGGTTCGTGGGTCAAACAAATATAAAAAATATCATCCAATTTCTCTGCATTTCTGGCTAAAAAAAATAAAAAAAATTTTGTAAGCATTTCAAGCATTTAAATTCTTAAAAGTTTTTTTAGGACACGTGTTTTACCACACTGTCATTGAAAATGCACAAGTGCCTTCATGCATGATTTATTTTAATTACGAATGAAATTTGTTTGACACATTCATAAGGGAATCAAGACTCCTGTTTTCATTTTCCAGATTGCAAGTAAATGTTCCTGTTAGTCAAATTTCTTTTGAATGGAATCTTTAGGCGTCATTGCTAGTTACATGAAAAAACGGAAAGTGGTAAAACCCCGAGTTTACCGAACGTCGTTTTTACAACTGTTATCAGTGGAAAAGCGACAAAATATGAGGAAACCTTATGTTACTCTAACGATTACTTTTTTTAACACTGACGTTTAATACATAACACAGGTAACCCATATAGACCATGTGGGCTATAAAACAATGCATTTTCCGTTTAATTAAACAATTGAGTATGACAGGATATCGACCGTTCGATATGTTCTCTTCCTTCTGTAACTTCTGAAATCTTAGTTTTATGGTTCAACTCCACCCACAAAATTAATTACCCAGAGAATTTAAATGAAATCAAAGTACTTTGTGTCACGAGCCTACGTCTATTTTAGTTTAACCTCTAAGCTCTCCAAAAACTCTGCTCTCCAATAACTTCATTGATCATTACTTTCAAAATTGTTCAGTGTCTTGGAAATCAAGCGAGGTATAAACAATGAGCTGTAGACAGTGTAATTTCGGACAGCAAGTTAAAAAGGTTACAGCCGTGTCGATCTCAAAACAAAACAAACTATTTGTGACAGTATGCAAATCTCCATTCACTCAGAGTGAATTGGCCAGAAAATAAATTGTTTTTTCCTTGATATAAAACTCGGCAACTTTGATAAATTTATGGGAATCAAATATTAATAATACGTTTGGTATTCAACATACTAATAAAATACATAATTAATTTGTTCTGGACATCTTACAATTACTTCCTCCTTGAAGTATTCGGATATTCCAACACAAAGACGTCAATGCAAGCGTAATAAATCTGTAGCCAAGTGTGCAGGTATCAATCATGACAGAACAAAACGATCACTTTAAGCATACATCAGGAATATTCATGGGCAATAAAGCTGATTCCAATTAATTTTGTTATAAGGCCCGTGCGATTTATTGAAATGATATTGAACAAGAGTGAATTATGTCAGCTGATCTTGCTATTTGATCAGCTCTAATTATGCCCTCCTTTAAAACGGCGTACATTTTCTAAACTAAATATATCATGGCTGAGCAGATATAAAAGGGAAAAATAAAACATATGAAGATTTTATTGAGAGACACTCCAGTATAAAATGATAAAATTATTGTAAAGTGATTGTTTAATGAAGATCTAGTCATAAATTCACAATGAAGATCCTGGACTTGGTACAATTGTCCTGATCAAAATGATACAGGTGTAAAATGTAAGAAGTTAATTATTGGCATTTTGGATGAATAGTCGTGCCTTTTTAAAATTTTATATTAAAAAGGCAAAGTATTTTTTCATAAAATTTTATGAAACTATTTTTGTTATGGAAAATACGAAACGAGTAAGATCGATACTCTACGGGATTCTACTACACATTCATATGTTATCAATTTAGGTCACCTGTATACCTCACTCAGGTTAGCTTCCTGTCAGACTGAAATCGTGCTCTCATTACTTCTAATGTCAAATGTTAAATTCGTATTGATTGCCAGTTTGAGGAGTTCACCCTTTACTACTTAACGATTGATTATGGTTTTATTTTTTTGATGAAATCAAGAAATCGGTTTGTGTTCTTCATTTCTTCATTTTTAAATACATTGAAAGATTAATGGATGATTTAAGGGCAATTTAAAATTCTGTGCAAAAATTAGATTAATCATGTGAATCATTTAATTTAAAATCAGAAGATTTGTTTTAACGAAGAGTTCAGAACAAATAATTTAACAGAAATGATGAAATACCTGAGGTACCAAGTCCATTGTTTTCATAAAATAAATTTTAAGAACGCGTTGGCGTAATTCACTTTTTTATTAATCACCGTGAAGCAACTCGTATCTTTTTCGCAAGGACTTTGATAACATAAGATATTGTTCACAGCAAGTATTCAACAAGTTATATAATGCTACATTTACTTTATGCATAATACATCTAATGATTGTTTCCAATGAGCTATTACCGAAAGAACAGATTTTTTTCATTAAAAAAACTATCGATTAGTAGGTGTATTAGTAAGTAACGATAGTCCTTTCTGTACACAGATCTGTTTAAGAAAACCTTGCATTTACCCCCCCCCCCTACTAAAATCAACAAAATCAACCAAATCATTCACGATCTTGGAAAGTGCCTATTTCGTATTTTAACTATATATTTTTATCTCGAAACTTAGACTGGAAATGTCCGTAAATGTTTCTGAATTCGGTGGTTTTTCTATATGCATGAATCAACCCCTGTTTGAGTTTTATGATAACTGCTACATAACTGAACTATGTATGTCCTACCTTGAACGATTGTAAAACGTTGCATATCATACGAGTAAAAGTAATAAGCCTTATATACTTCTTATATTCGTATTTTGTATTTGCTATATTACAAGGGTGTATATACATAGATCTTCCGACACAAAGATAAAATCAGTTATAAAAAGAACTAGGCAAAACCTACTACATATAATGCTTTATTGGTATGTTTTTATAATTCTAATTATAAGATTCTTCATGCTTATAGCCGTTTTTGATTGGTCGAGAACATCTCTGCAAGAAAGTTCATACTTGCATGAACTTCGCCAGATCGTTCATATATGCATGAACGCAAGTCAACTTGAAACCAATATGGCAGCCGTGTAGTTCGAAAGAGTGTGGCGGCGAATTAAACGGCATAATATAGCCGTAAGAATAGTATATTACATCCACATTCATTTTACCGGTACAGTTTATTTACAGAGAATAATTTTCATCTCGGGAACAGAAACTTATAAATGCTTAAAATCTATCTACCAGTAAATTCGCCCCAAAATTATATTGTCCCAGAACTAGATTCTATAAAAACATTTACCGGTTAACACATTTAAAAAAAATAATTTCCATATCTCGGGATAGAATTATAAGGATTAAACAGCTTTTTTTCGGTTGTCTATGGAAGTATGAACAGATATATCCACTCCCTAACATTACACGAACGGCTTTCGGCCGTTCATTGAGTAAGGGAGCTCCAAGATCCGTTCATAAATGCATGAACGCCCAAAAAAAAGCTGTTAAATAATGTAATGAATATTCTAACTACAGCTTGTTGGTTGTACTTAAAACATAATTATTTTGAATGATCATAATACGATATATAATTTTAACAATGCTACTGATAATAACGGTTAAATCCAAAATTAGAAAAATAAAAATATCGAAACACAAGTTTTATAAACAAATACAGAAAATGGTTTGATATTAATTTTGAAAATTGAAGTCTAAATATTTACATTGGAGCCTCAAAGAGCCATAATCGTATTACATTTCATTAAATCATTTTCGATATTTTAATTTTCTACATTTTACAGTATGTTGTATTACTTTATATAAACAATCTTTGTGAGGATCAGTGTAACCTATTTTAGCTAATTAACAATAATTATGATTTTAAACAAATGTTTCACAAGATTCTGACGTAAAGGAAAGCGGTCCAAGATCCAAGAATTTGGAAACCTTTCTGATTATGAGGCATACACAATTTGTAAAAAGTGAAAAAAATGATTATTTCTGACCTATTAGGATCCTACTTATTTCTAAAAGATAAGGGCTATACCATTGTTACATCCCCACTCTATTTTGTAATTTAAATTTTATAAATATATACACTTTTACTCAAGTTATTGGTTAAAAACAAGAAAAATGTATTTTTGTTTTATGGCCCCTTTTCCTACAAGAATTGGGTAACCACCCCCAAAATCAATCCCAGTCTGACTTTTAGCGCTTTAGACTTATGCTTCAATTTTGTAGAGATTCATACACTAAATCATTAGTAACATATACTAGTTTTTATTTTACGAAAACTTGTTTTGACCACTGACTCCAAAACGATTAGGTCCAAAATCCAAAAGTTAATCCATACCTTCCTTTTGTAGTGAGAAACCTTGTAAAATCCTATAAAAATATATGTATTGTTCTGTCCATGTATATACCGACACCGCCTTTTCCAGTAAGAAATCAAAGAACTTACGTCGAATCGTTTTAATTCCATGATTACCCCTTCTTTATTGCGCGTAATAAGATTACACAAAATAAATTAAAAACATGATCATATATTTCATTGCCTCAAAACCTTTCAAAATTACATCCAGAACTGATTTTGATTTCTATAAAGATGAAGTCTCTGAAACAAAACAAAAACAGAATAGAGCTAAGGAAGCATTGGCCCACCCTTAAACTCCATATCTCTGTACTTTTTATTTATATAATCATATTTGTATGGCATAGTAAAAAATATATCTCAACATTGTGCATGATAAACTCCTTAAAACATGTAGTAGATAGACGATATTTTACTTATCAAGAAATCAAGGAAATCGTGCCTTTATTGTCTAACGTAATAAAGTGTCCAAATTGAGGTTATACCTGTAGTAAATGTGCATGAATAATGCTGGCACAATAAATTTTCACTGAATGCGTACATCATGAACATTAATCAACAATAAAGCGAAATCAAATTCGTATAGTAATGAGGACCCGTGTGTTCACCGATGTTAGCAGAAGTTTTCAGATAAGGCGGAAAATACAGATATGGATAAAATGTAATGTAAAAGTTCCACTACGTAGTGAATAAATACAACTATGAAGTGATATAAGTGAACATAAGGCAGCTATGGCGTTCCGCCCCGTGCAGGTCCGGGTGTTAAAAGAAAAGGCCTACAGCAGCGCTAAGCTTGTCGTAAAAGGCGACTAAATAGTGCTCAGAACCCTAGCCGGGGGCTAAGGTGCTCTGCCCACAGAGCAACTGGGATGTGTGCCCCAGGTGGTGGAATGGGGGTACCCCTGGCGTGTTACATGCTGGGGTTGTCAGGCTATAATACGGAAAACCTGACCGCAAACCATAGTGGTGCACCGTGTTGGGAAAGGTGCCACGTTCCTCGCACGTTAAAGAACCCTACTGTGGTATTCTCCCGGAGTAGGAACCATAGGGATCCGCCACAGGAGGCTAAATTGCCCGAACCTACCCACCTCTCCCTATTTCCAGTGGCAATCAAAATTTGTCGACCCCATTGTCCTTGTGTCCTATCCCTTTTTCATTTCATCATCATTTCATATTCATTTTATCATCAATTTCATGTTCATCGTCTGAATATAGCTGAAATATTGCTGCTCGCACGTTAAACCCCAACAAATAAACAAACAAACAAGCTATGGCGTTCCATATGCTGTAGTAGAATATGATTATTATAGTGAATGTTTAATAGGAATCTAGTCACATTTTTCACAGTTATGATCTAAGATTTTACATAATGGTATAAATAGTACTTTTGGACCGAGTGTCGGTTAGATTACTTGACAAAAACAACTAATTGTATTTTTTCCCGAATTTCATTTTTATATATCTAAACATCAATGCAGGATTTAAGAGTCATCAAAGGAACTAAGATTCGAGCGGAAACATACAAAGAAAAAATGTAAAGTAAATGAACAACCTGGACTTTACTAAAATCAGGTTGCTGTGGTACTGGTAGGATAAGTGTCCCTATTTTTCTAGTAACACGAAAGTCGGAAGGGCCATTATAACACGTTGAAAAATCGGTTCTCATTGTGAAAAACCATAAATCTATGCTATCCTCTTTTGGTTGCTCTACCAAGGACGATGATTGTAATTTACCGTCTACGTATTGGTATCCTAAACCCCATAAGAATCCATACCAACAATGTTTCATAGCTGGATCTGCAAAATGTACCAGCAAACCTCTTTTAAAACTTTTAACGTCTATACTCACAACAGTCAAAGAGGGTCTGCAGTCCTACCACAACACTTGTTACTCCCGTAGTGGTATTAATTCAATGTGGATCCTGAAAAATTCGCATGATCTTTTGGAGACAATCAGTTCAAAACTATTATCTGAATATAATTCCATTAAAACCTATGATTTTTCAACACTGTATACTTCTATTCTCAATACTCAGTTAAAATCCCGAGTTAGAAACGTTATACATCGTTGTTTTTACGAAAAAGATGGTACACCTAGATACAGATATATAGTTCTTGGTAGAGATTTTTCATACTTTGTAAGAAATAATTCCAAATCATCTTCCAAATAAACAGAGGAAGATGTTTACAAAATGCTGCAATTTTTAATCGACAACATATTTGTCCACTGTGGTAGACGCGTTTTTCAAAAAAATGGTCGGCATTCCAATGGGAATAAATTGTGCTCCCTTACTTGCCGACCTATTCCTTCACTCTTATGAGGCTGATTTTATAGCTGATAGTAGTAGATCCGTGGTTCCCATAATTCAATTTTCTTTAAATGTTTACACAACATAACATCAACTGTAATACATTTTCAGACAAATTTTAAAGAAAATTCACTCTGCAGATTTTGAACAATATTGACTAAAAATTTTAATTTAAGAAATCTGAATTATAATATATCTGATATTGGAGGGTCATTGTTACAAGGTATGTAAATAAACAACTGAATATTAAGTCAAATTTACGTAAAAGAGTAATCAATGGAACCAAGATTCTAGCGGAAATCAAACGAATGTAATCCAGAGACAAAGACCAGACATGGAAAACAGACAAACACGACAAAGAGCATAAAGTAATTAAAATAATACATACGAAGTAACAAAATCAAATGAGCAACTCGGACTCCACTAAAAACAGGGAGCATGGACCAGGTGCACCGGTAGAGTAAGCGTCCTCTGCTTTTCTAGAATCATCCGCCGACTTGATCATAAAAAGTCAAGTCCGGGGTAGAGGAAAGATGAAATGAAAACTAAAAGAAACAATGAAAGGAACTTACAAAACTACCGACCTGATAAACTGTAGGCAATAATCGATCAAAAGTAATAGTTAGAAAGGAAACTCCGTATACTAAAGCGCAAATCAAAGTAAAAATCGAAAATTTGGAAACCATTGCAATGTTCCAGACTTGGGAAAGTCATTTCTGACTGAAATGGTGGGTAAATATTAAGTATTAGGTATAAACTATACAATTATAATTAAGTAAATTCAAGACTTGGACGCCAACTTCAAAATAAATATGTGTCAAGGTAAAAATAATACTACAGAAGTAAAAACTGTCAAAAAATGATTTATTGATGTAACGAAATTAATTACTAGTATCTGTTTGTCAGAATATTTTTCAATAGATCTGGATATCGGAATTAAAACTTTTAAGGCAGCGTATGAGTCGTGTTTTTTCTTTTCTTTCTATTTCTAAAACATTTATAGCAGATTGAGAAGTAAGTTTAGTTGCTACTACCTCTTGCATACCTTACCAGTGGCTTATAAACAATAGAGAAATGAGAAATATAAGCATCTTATGCAAGGGAAACTGGACAAGAAAGACAAATGGTCGGCATTCCAATGGGAACAAATTGTGCTCCCTTACTTGATGACCTATTCCTACAAACTCTTATGAGGCTGACTTTATAGCTGATCTGATCCGAAAGAAAGAATATCGTTTGGCTAGATCCTTTAATCTCAGTTTCCGTTATATAGATGACGTATCATCTTTAAACAATCCTAATTTCGGGGATTTGATACATCGCATCTACCCCAAAGAACTTGAGATAAAGTATACTACAGACACTGTGAAGTCAGCTTTATATCTTGACCTACACTTAGAAATCGATGGTAAAGGAAAACTACTGACCAAACTTTACAACAAACGTAATGATTGGATTACATTCTTTCGATCGCCGCTATAACCCTGGTTCCATTGATTATTCTTTCAATTTATCGTGGGATAAAGTCAAAGGTTCCATTTGAATTAATTCAATAAAGTAGCGAGACTTGAGATAACTTTGAAATTCTTTAGAGTGTTTGAGGTATTATACCGCTACATGAATAAACGGTTTTTATAGTATTTGGTCGTCCCTCCTTTACTACGGACAAGATCTTAGTGAGCCGTAGAAACAGCTCGTTTGTTGAACAAGTAGTTGCTCTTGCTATACGACCTTTGCTTGTATGGAAGTTAAGGTTGTTTTGGATTCCAATACAAATAAGGGATGTTCAACTATGCCATAACGGACTTGCGGTAAGTAGGATTTCATTACTTCGTTTGTATGTAGGAAAACTCGCGTTCTCTTTGATTCTTAGTTCTTTTATAGGCATTCGTAGTAATGCGTTTTACGTAGGAAAACGATGATGTTAAAGCCTGTTTCTAGAGGACAACAGCATATTTCTCATGAAGATAGAAGATACCAAATCATACATCTACTTTGTCTTTGTCTTTGATCAGTTATTTACGTTGATCATACAATGTTTGAGGTTACCAATGCCGCGTTGTACCAAAGTCTTTTCTGTTTTTAATCAATGAAAGTGTGTCAAGTTTTAGTTCCTTTCCCTTCTTTCTCTTTATCCACGCTCTTTTGTAATCTTCAACTGCGTCTATTATGATTTTAAAATTATGATACCAGTTAATTTTTTCGCGACTCTTTGAGGTTCTCGGGCTACGTTTCTGCGCTTAGTTTATGCAATGCGTGTTTTTTTTAAATAACATTATAACAATAAAGTTCAAAAAGATGGCATTTTCCGTATATCCGTTACATCCTTTGTCTCGTTCATTATAAATCCAAGACAGCATTGCTTCAAGCAGATAATTTGACTGTCTTTGTGGATATAAACCAAAGAAATCTTTCACTATCCTGTTTTAACCAATTAATTACAAATATGAAAGACGCTGACCAACAGCTGATTGTTCCTTTGATTAGTATACTTGCCATTTTCGTGCTAAGGTCTGTTCCCACACACAAGTTTATATCTTATTTGAACCCGATCATCCACATAAAAAATGCCTCTCGACACCACCACACACACACTTATTCTGGAACAACTGTCTCAACATATTTACTCAATACCCGTTTGCACTCAAATTTGGTATTTGTTATACACATATACACATGCTTATGTTGTTATGATTGACTGAGGAATTTCTCAACGTCATTGGCTATAATTTTGAGGTCTCAGACGGACGCTCTTAAGCATCGATATGTTTACACAGTCCCAGGCACAACCATACCCGTTGATTTATGACATAATATAAGTTTGTCATGTGACCACGTTCATTTTTTAAATACATTATCACGTGATCCGATGTGTTGACTACACTGCTTTTGACAAATTAATGTTTGCTGAATTTTGACCGAACAAAAAACGTTTTAGGATATAATCAACGCTTACCAGTGTATGCATTAACTGGACAAATGGGTAACTTATTTGTTCAAGTCAATCGTTAACTAATCTAAAGTTTTGCAGATTACGATGTCCTCATAGGATGGTCTACTGCAGTATACAAATAAGAGGTTTAGGTTTCCAACTCTCAATTTTATTGCCTATTCAAACTTATGTATTCTTGAATGGAAAATGCTCACAAAGCAGTCCAGGTAGGCAGACTTAAAAATTGCATTTTATTGAGAACACAAATTGAATATGAATCATGATCCAAACTTGGAGTTCAAGGTCATATAGGTCCTTCCTTTTACTACATATCTTGGTATTTGAAGTACCATACACGTACATGTATATTATGCATATCAGTGGCAGATTCAGGGGAGTACAAGGGGATGGCATCCCTCCTTTTCATTGGAAAAGTTTTCATTTTCATGTGTTACATGTAAATGGACAAAAAATGTTCAAATTTTCTGGATCCGCTCCTGTATATAAACTGTAGGTAATTTTGGCGTTTTGCTGCACAACATCTGGCATCGAAGAATCCATACATAAGATGGCTATCCATTACTATAACAAGAAGTCATTGGTTTTCAACATGTATCATAAGGGAGACTGTACATTATACATGTTCATGTTGTGTACATGTAAGTACATTCCTGATCAGCTCCAAAGATTTGTAGTTTTGCTATATGCATTAGCCTGAATGCAAGTACTGACATCTCTTCATATAGTCTTAAATGTAACTGTTTTTTGTGCATTTGTCAATAAAGTGAAGTTTATACATGTGCATAAAAATATGATTTTAGCCAACATAATACATATACACTGTACATGATACTCTTTTTCAAAATGTTTACCATGTAAAAGCTATCATAATACATATACTATACATGTGTACTTACCACTTTTTGTTTAACTTCAAATTTATAAAATACTATTGATTTTATTACTTTATGTACAAGTCAAAAATCTTAACTTGACAAACCCGTTGATTATTGTTTAGGTTTCTGTATACATGTATATGTATTTTTATCATTCAAGATTATCCTTCAGTTATGATTGATTTAAATTATTTCTCAGTTGGAAAAAAGTAAAATTTTGATTTAGGACATTCGAGCCTTAGCATAATGCTTGTGGAGAAATAGTTTAGGAAATAGAAAGTTATATCAATCTTCATTTCTGAGCTAATTTTATTATGATATTGTATAAATGTGCATGTAAGTTAAAATACATTGTATTATATGCAAAGTTTTAAAACATTATTTAGCCATGGTTATGATGTTCTCATTAGAATATTGGACATTGATTTTGAATTATGCAAAGTGAGATTTACTGTATGGTTAAAACTATATGAGTTCATACATAAATACACCCATTCAACAATTTGTATCAAATACTTGTAGGCATTGATATACAACAGTGTAAAAATAATATAAAAATTTTGTTAAGTATTTAGAAAAATGTTTGTTTTTTTCTAATTTTTGGAGATAGAATGATATGAATGGTTCTCTTTTCTGTTTATGCGATTACGTTTTTATTAAGTATTCAGACATTATTACTACACAGGGCCAAATAGATAGCAAAGTTTTGTTAAATTGTGAAGAGGGTTTACGGGATTTAAAGAAATAAACATTTTAAAGAAAAGTAAATGACAGTGTAGTGAAGATGCTGATTGAACATACACGTCAGGTTAATTCTAAAACCAAGTTATACTCGTGGTGCTTAGAGTCATAGACAAGCTATTTCGGGAATTCGAAATGGAGCATGTCAAAACTCCGAATCTGCCGTATATATTTAATATTATTGTACAACCTGATTTACAAGTAGAGTACAACATCAAATTAAAATAATCAAATATTGATATTTGACTAATTTATTATTGGTCTTTGTTATGTGGCACCAAATTTAATGGTATAGTCCTGTCATCGTCATCCGTGTTGTTTTCTTGGCTTCCGTGTGATAGCATGGATATAAGTTGTTTGAAGTTGATAAAATTAAAGCACGGTTTCAAACCACAAAAATAATCGAAGGTTGTTATAGGTTTTGGGGATTATGGTCCCAACCATTTTGGATTAGAGTTCAAAAAGGAAAATAAATCATTTTATATCATTTAACTATAAAACCCCAGTAAAACCAAATTGCAGAATCTAGCAGAAAACTTTTGCAGGATGTTTTGTATCAATATTAGCAGCATGAAAATGCAAAAAAGTAATTTTGTTTGACACCTCTTTAAGCCTGAAAATTATGCGACTGGTCACATATAGGCTGGAATTAATTTTGGAGGTTAAGACGAACCATTTTGGAAGCAGGGACAAAAAAAATCAATCATTTTCCTAACGTCCAGACCAAAAACTTTACAACAAGTAATAAGACCTTTAAATTACCACAAGTTGTCATGCCATCAAGACTTTGATTTGACTATGACTTGAACCAATTAGGACTTATGTTTTTCCTGATATTTTGGCAATAATTTGAGTAAAAGTGAATGGATCCCTTATAAATTGTACTACAAAGTGCCTTAAATCAAACGAGACTGGGGTTGTAATTGGAACTGATTAAGAATTAAGGGCCGCCAAGGTGCAAGAAACAAGATTTTTTTCTGATTTTTTTTTAATAAAGGAATGGACTTTCTAATACAAAATACATTACTGTACATACCACAAAGGGAAGGTTGAAATTGTTTTTGAATGTTGTGATTGGAACCATTTAGGAAGTATGTGCTAAAATAAGTCAAATACTTCTCTTTTGACAAATGTATAATCACAATAAAAAAATCATGGATATAAAATTTGAAGGGTATTTCCATACAATGTACTTGCCCAAACTGTTCAGTTATCAACTTCTGCAGTCGTCTCAAACTGCATCTCTCGAAGCATTATATTTCCTCTGCTCCCGGTACAATATCGTGTGTGGACTTATGTGGTAACAAATAAGTCATCTAAAAATCACGCGTGCTTGACAACATAATTAGAACTGATAAAATACATGTCGGTTTCACAATTGGATGTGAAGGGGATATGTCAATGAAATATTGCAATGAAGTTGTCAATACAAAAAAAGAAAGAACAATGAAACCCAAAATAGAAGGCATTAACATAACTTTAAAATAATCCCACTGAATTGCATTTAATGTGTCCAATCGATATCGATAATAACATGTTTCCTATATTTGATTTAATGTCTTTTTTAGAAATGTATCCTGTACAGTTTCGGATATAGCAGAATCGTAGTGCTTAAGGTTCATATGTTAGTCTAGCATTGCTAAATGTTGTCGTCTACCAGGCTAGTTTCTGACTTGGTGCCATTCCTTTCATGGAGAAACGGAATATCACCATTTCATGGGAGAAGTTCATATATATATGCAAATAAGAACGTTAAGAGGTACTGTTTGGGAGTCATGTCAACATGCTATTCTCACGCTATATGTGTTTTCTTCCATGTGAACCCTCGGACAATATGCCACTGTGTCCACACTTGTAGTTATGGGCAATAACAAGTCACGATCATAGTGGTTGTTTTACTTCTCGGTCTACTCTGAACTTTTCCAGCTCATGTATTTGATAGTACATCCCTCCACTTTGTGATGTGATGAGTTCGGTAGTCTAATTCAAACTAAGATGGAACCATCACCCACGTCTTGCTCCCCATAACTCTCCTGCTATTGGATTTGGTTGATTACATTATTTATTGTTCAAACAAAACTGAATCCCACCATCCACGTCTTTTCTCCTCATGACTCTCCTGCTATTGGAGTGGTTTTGATTACATTACTTATTGTTAATTGAACTTCCCCAAAATAATTAGTATCAAATACCTAAAAATCTATTAGATATCCTTATCATAATTTATTGATTGCATCAATCCTACACTAATCTAGTGTTTCGACAGTAATTTATGATTGCTATTATTTAGGTCATTCACTTTAATTAATTCAATGCGCATATAGGCCCGTCGTCATCAGGGATTGTCCTATATATTATGAAAACTCATTCTATTAGTTTTGTTGATGTTAGCTGACCTGCTAAATTCTTGTGCCTTTTATAAGCTACCATTTCCTTTTCTTTGAATATATTTTTGCAAACCATATCTTTGCCAATAAGGTGCCAATATTTCAGTACAGTTTTGTGCAACGTCTTTATACAAGGATTGTATTTTTTGCCATCACCAAAGGAATTTCCTTCACCTTTGATCTCTTTATTGTTTTTATAAGAGTATTTCTATTCCCTATCGATTTCTTGTAACCCTTTTCTTTTAAGTTCAATCTGAACTTTGAAAGAGCGTCATGTAAATCATTGTCATTGTTTATTGATCTTCGGTACCGAAGTATTTCCCCGTGAGTAAATGCACGGAAGACGTGATTTTATGACAACTCTTTCGATGTAAAATATGTTTTCATGTCTTGTATATTTTCGTGAAGAAATCTTCCTTTAAAAAGTTGTACATCTAGAAAAGTTGTAGCCGTGTCAGATATTTCGTACGTAAATTTGAGTAACTTATGGTGGCTATTTGTCGAAGAATTCTATAAACTCCTGTTTAGGTCCGTGATAAATAAAAAAATATACCATCTATATGTTGCAAATAATGATAGATATGTTTGTTATATTTGAATTTTGAAACGATATCTTTCATTATTTTATACATAAGAATATTACATACTTCAGGGGCGCAGTTTGTCCCTATCGCCGAACCCAGACATTGTTTAAATAACTGCCTATTATATTAAAAATGTTGGCATCTAGAACTATATTTAAAAGGTTCAATAAATCATCGGTTGCAGGGAATTTTACAGTGTACAGTGATTTGTCATGGTTATAATATCATGTATATCATATACTGATCTGACAGCCAATAATATTTCATCAATTGGACAGTTTGTAAACATTTGAGTTATGTCAAAACTGCATAGCAGGCAATTAGTTTGTGGTTTTCTTATTTCTTTTTTATGTTTGAAATCAGATGAATCTCGAACATATGTATTTTGTTTCTCTACTATAGGCACTATAAATAAAATCAACATATTGGCTTAAGTATTCTGTTATAGTGCCGATTTGACTCTGTTTGCTCTAATCTCAGTTTCATGTAAGCTCTATAGCAGCAGTAAATATACGAAGAACTAGCGAAATTTGTTAGGTACGTAGGGTTTAAAAGTTCGTTTAGGTGTGCTTATTTGATTTTAACGAAGGTTTAGACAAAATGATAATAGTTAGGTTAACTAAAAATAGTTCCCTGGATCTTGGGTCCTCCATTATCTCTTTTTAGGGTGTTTAGCAATTTTTATCGCGATATCAATAAGTTAAAAAACAAAATGGCATCTTTCTTTTTTTTGTTTGTAAACATTGTTGGATTAAAACCCTCATCACATACTTTGGACTATAAAAAGATGAATAGAAATGCCTAAATTGTTAAACCTTATTGTTTTTATAGTCTTGGCTTTGTGAACAGTACTACCATAATTTGATTATCAAGGGAAATAATTTAGTTCTTGGCAAAAAAAACACTGAACTGTAGACCTTATTTAAAAAAAATATGGCTTTATCAGGAGTAATTTCACAAGCTCCCCTTTCTTATCTTTCTTATTCTGCAAAATGCTGTTTTCATTATATTTTAAAGATGATTTAAATTTTCCCTGCTTTTTTATAAAATGTTTATTTTACAGTATATTTACTTCTCATGTAGTCTCACAAATTAAATATTAATACTACCAACTGTAAATGATTAATTTCTTGGTTCAAGATTTCACATTGTGTCATAAGTGTAAGCAATGAAGTGGTTTTTTTAAGGGAGCAATTTGCAGATTTTGGAACAATGTTAGAGATTCGAGATGTCCAGTTCTTTTCTGATGGTAGATCATTGGTTGATTTCTACTGGTGGTAGTAGATTCAAAGTTTTGAGCAGTGGCAAACGTGATGGCTTCTGGACAGCAAAAGTAGAATATATCTTGGATCAAATGCCACCAGCTGAAAAGAAATTGAAGGTAGTTAACATGTATTGTACTATAATAAAAAAATTAAAACAATATTATTTGCAAATAATGTTGAAAGTTGAAGAAAATAAATGAATTAATTAAATTTGATAAACACTAAACCTGAATTAATTTCAGATTTCCTCTAGGAAGTCAGTTGTTTTCAATTTTGGGATTGACATCGTTTTATATTGATTAACTAGTGAAGAAGTGAAGAAGGTACAGAATATTGTGTATACTTATGATAAGAACTGGTTTGATAGCCTGTCTGAACTACATAGGGATTAGATTCGCAAACATTGTGGACAGTTTCCATTACTGGATGAGGACTTTAAACAGGACCCAACTGTCCAAGATGTCTATGATTGCTTATATCAGTCTTGCCATTGAATAACCAGATTCAGTTGTTTCTTCTAGCCACAGTGGTTCTTAAAGAACGCTTGGAATGTGTCAAGCGTGTCATGCTGTATGCTGTACATTTCTCGTCGACAGAGCCATTGACTACAGAAGATTTTAACTAAGCCTTCAGGAATATATGCAATATATTTATTATTAACTGTTTTGATAAGTAAATTTTGTATGTTGATATAGATGTACTTTATTTCACAAATAATGTTTCTTTCATCAGTGTTGATATTCTTAAATCTAATGTGTACAATAAATTGCAGTAGGATATATGAAATATGAATTAAATATAGCCTTAGAAAATATTTGTAAATAGTAAGGTGCCAGTACCTCTAGTGTCTACTGACCTGACTTGTGTTTAGGCCAAATAAAATGAATTAGTTTACATTAACCTCCTACCCTAACCAATTGACAAAATTAATAACAAATTTGGGACAGGAATTTCAAAATCTGGATTTGTTACTTTTTAGTTTCTAGTAAAGAGGTACTGAAACACAAATCTCATTTCTTGGTGACTAAAATGATATTTGTTCTCTGAAACTGATGAGGCTATGGATTTAGAATATAACTATACTTAAATTTATGTAAATTTAGGCTAGCAATTATCTGGTAAGATATAAAGAAAATAAAATCCTATCACCCACCCCATATTTGTATGAAGGTTGAATGAATTTGAATTTACTTTAAAACGATGTTTCTCCTCCGAAACTGATGTGGCTAAGGATTAAGAACATATCTGTACTTCAAATTGGTAAAATTAGGCTTGCAAATATCTGGTACGATATTAGATATAAAATCCTACCATCCCCTCATATTTTTTATGTTGGTTGGATGGAAATTTATTTGGCCTTATAAAAAATCTCTAGTTGAGTCATTCTTCAATTCCTCAAGTTTTTCCTCAAATCTCCATTGTCATGAGATTTGACTGGTCGTGAATGCACTTACTTTGAACCGCTTTACTGTCCTTTATGTGGTTTTTTTCCAAGGATTTAATACTTGAATCTAATAGTTTTCAATATTTGTTTGCTCTAATATCCGTTTAAATCTCATCGATAAAAGATTGTTCTTCATTATGATTTACTTTATAGAAACCTGTAGCACGCTGTCTGAAGATAACTTTGTTTGTAATAAATGTTGCTACGCATTTTATTCCCTTATGCGATCCGTCAAAGATAGAAACACTGTTATAAGATCAAGCGCGAATAAAGCTTTTAACTCGCTCCTGTTTTTATTTATGAAGTAGAAAATAATAAAAGCCGTTTGCTTTGTTTGCCTGTAAAAAAATGCAGGTTCTGGGTACGTATCCATTGCATTGATTAAGCACGGTTTTATATAACAAAGTTCTTTCAACACTGCTTTCTTTATCCGGAAAAAATCTTCAATACATATACATTTACAATGTGCACATATCAATCAAGTAGGTTGTCAGGTTAAACAGGCATGGTCTGACCGTGAACCATCCGAAGTTTAGTGGTATGAATGTCCATGTGATTTCATCTAAATTGACATAAAGAACACTTTGACATTCTTTTATATATAAAAAGAAAATTTGGGGTCACCTAACTTGTTTTCTTTCAATAAAAAAAAAAAAAAAAATAATAATAAAAAAAAAAAAATCTCAAATTTCCATTATATATTTATAGAACATTTTCCCGCCAATCATCTCCGTTAAACAACTAAAAGAGGCTTTTACAGTTAATGTTTGTAATATTACCATACTAATTTTTGTTTCATTATTAGTTCATTGAAAATATAATATATATATATATATATATATATGTCTGTATGATTATGTAAGATGACATTAAAAATTGTTCGGTTTAATATTTACATATGTATAATCTTCCTTCAAGCAGTTATTCAAACGCCAGTTGAAGACAACACAGTTTGTTTTTGACAGACATAGCATTGTGGTGACAGATCTATAATACTGAGTTCTAGGGGGAATAAAGAAATTTGTTTTGTTTGTTTATTTGTTGGGGTTTTACGTCCGAGCACCAATATTTCAGCTATATTCAGACGATGAACATGAAATTGATGATAAAATGAACATGAAATGATGAAATGAAAAAGGGGTGGGACACAGGAACAATGGGGTCGACAAATTTTGATTGCCACTGGAAATGGGGAGATGTAGGTAGGGTCGGGCAATTAAGCCTCCTGTGGCGGATCCCTATGGTTCCTACTCCGGGAGAATACCACAGTAGGGTTCTTTAACGTGCGAAGAACGTGGCATCCTTCCCAACACGGTGCACCACTATGGTTTGCGGTCAGGTTTTCCGTATTATAGCCTGACAACCCCAGCATGTAACACGCCAGGGGTACCCCATTCCACCACATAGGGCACACATCCAAGTTGCTCTGTGGGCAGAGCGCTCTAGCCCCCGGCTAGGGTTCTGAGCACTATTTAGTCACCTTTTACGATAGGCTTAGCGCTGCTGCAGGCCTATTCTTTTAACACCCGGACCTGCACGGGGCTCAAAATTTGGGGTATAAATCGAAAATATGAAATTTAAGCACATAAACTCGCATGAAAACCTCCTCTGTTCTTGAGCAACTCAATTTGAAATTGAATCATAATAGAAATCTTAATAATATATTTTTTCTACGATTGATATCTGATTTCCAACGACCCAATACTTAGGTCATTTGGTGTATCTATATTTGCTGCAAGTCTGGATCTATAAATGACCATTTTACACAATTAAGGCATATATATTAAACAATAGATTTTCATGTTTAATGGATTACACTATCTCAAGTTAGAATTAATAAATAACGGCCATTATCAGTTACACATGAATATGGTTTCAAAAATTGGAAGTGTAAAAGTTCGAAATAATAATGACTCCTTAGTTGTAGGCTTAGTGGTTAACAACTTTACCCCTGGTGTATAAATGGTGTCTAACAATCCCAATCGTAACAATGTAAACAATTACGAAATCTGTTTAATATATAATGAAATGTAAAACAGGAAAACCTACCTTAACTACGAAAAGTATGTTTTGCTCCCTATCGTCTAATTCCAGTGGTTACATTTTATCCTCTCATATATACATTCATACATTCTTAAAAAAAGGCAACCCAAAAAAATTGTACCATAAGAAGCAGATACATTTTTGGAGCAAAGGCATTTTGGCTCTAGCTTAAAGTACTACGGCCATCATCAAATCACTGATCTCAATTTTGAATTCTGCCAACATGCTGGTTTCATCTTCCATATTTAATTTAAATGACACAAGTATCCTTTTAGTAGCACGGTGTGCAGACCTAGAAAAGAAGAGGTTTCTTGCTTTTCTGATGAACTGGTCAAGTCTCCCTGATTGTATCTGAGTTCAAGGTTCTTGTCTCTGTCTCTGTTTTTACTTTTAATTCGAGTTTTTTAGATGTTAAAAACAAACAGTTTTCATCTAATTAACTAGAATAATAATGAAATAAAAGTAATTAGGATGAATAAATGAAACAAAAACCAATAAACGACAATTATATTTGTGGATATATAATATTGACAATCACATTTAAACCACAACATGACAGGTATTCAATATTATGATGTTTTTACTGTTTGAAAGTACTGATGGGTGTCAGGAACATTGACACATATTTAATTTGATATGAGATTTTTCATTTTAATTTGCTAACTTTTTTATTTCAAGAATACTTTTTACATAGGTAAGTAATTATGGGAGGGCTTTAATAGTTAAATCCAGTTAGATTGGAAATTAAATTTGACTTTTGTTGTAAAAACTCAGACTTAAGAATTATGATCATTCAAGAATCAGCTTTTGTCTTTACGTTCATGTTTTCTGTAGCCTTTTCAATTAATCTGATGAGCATTAAAGTATCAATTGGAAGCAATGGTGGAAGCTTCCAATATAATTTATCAGATTTGAACTGTTTAAATTCAACGAATCACTCAAATGTTGAGGTAAGTATAACTTTATCACATTTTACATTATCTTATAATAGAAAACATGACTAGATTTACCTATAATATATATTTCATCTGGTCTAGGATCTACTATAATTATGCCCTAAATTTCGGGGTGATATAACCTTGCGTCGAAAATATATCGGTTATGTAAGATACAAATAGTCCTTTTACTATTTATTAGCAAGCTCATAAATGGCGTATAAGTTGTTAGCTAAAATATATACACAGAAAAGTTAAAATTATTATTTCAATACAGTTTTTTTAAGGCTTTCATTTTTTGACAATTTCTAAGAAAATGGTAAAGATAAGTCGAAGATTTAACAAAGTCAGTGAATCCCTTAATCCATACGATAAAGATAAGGACTTCATTCAATGACAAAACACATTTTTAAAAATTAAACGGCTTCATCAAAAGCAAACCTGAAATGATTTAAAAAGCAAACCAGCAAGTGAATGGGTTATACTTTGCGTTTATTAAAATACAATTTTGTTGACAAATTTTTTGACAAAGATGTCATCAAATAGAAAATGGTAATTTACTTTAAAGTGTTTTTATGAGTAGGACGCTTACCCTACCGGTGCACCTGGTCCATGCCCCCAGTTTTTAGTGGAGTCCGAGTTGCTCATTTACTTTTGTGACTTTGTTTATTTTATTATAATTAATTTATGTTCTTTGTTGTGTTTGTATGTTTTCCATGTCTGGTCTTTGCCCCTGTATAATATTTTGTTTTATTTCCGCTAAAATCTTGGTTTCATTGATTACTCTTTTCTACGAAGCAGTTACGATTGTTTTGCAAACAACTTCATATTTGGACTGTTTGTTCAGTTTTGTCTTTTTGAAAACAGTTGACATGAAATCAAGTGAAACATTAAATTCTTTAGAATACTTACTATTTTGAATTAAAATGAATAAAGTTATTATGTTATGAATTGTTAGAATTATACATTTCTTTATACGATAACGTTCAAAATTAATCGGACAATTTTGCTGCACATACACTATAAAAAAAAAGAAATAGAATCTTAAAACTAATAGGGAATTGTACCCATGGTAGATTAATTCTGTCAAAATGACAGGCGGTGCTTGACGTGCGGTCAAACACTAACAAACGATTCCATTTCCGTTCTGCCAAAGAACCAATCAACGAATACGGATATGCTGTTACCAATTAAATTAGATATCAATTCCTCATTTGATGGATATACATACTTTGAACTTTGTTCCAACCAAATCAATTGTTTCAGACCACATGACTTAGTTAACCAATTTAATGCGGGTAATTCAGGAATTGTCACAAAACTCAGGATCCCTGGGGACACACCAATTAAACAATTAAAATTCATCATCATACTGCATGGATCGGGTAAGTTTAAGAAGTGAGAGAATAACTAGTTTCAATGTGTCTAAAGATCGATATAAAGAGAGCAATAGAGAGAAAAGAAAAAAAAGCAAACAAACCTTATTGTGAATTATATTAACAAAACTAAAGGCAACAATCCAAATTTATTTGAGGAACTATTGTTTTTGTGGTACCAATTTTTTTTTTCTTGTATTTGAGTAAAACCAGGACCAAAATTCAATACCTAGATGTTCTACAGAATGATACGAATTTGAATATCTACGAACTAACGGAGTTTCCACAAAGCACGAAAATTAATACCCATGAATAAAATTACCATGCAGTGTATGCTATGCGTGGTATAAAGATTGCTTAAATAGGCTGACAAAATCACCTGTCATTTTGAGTGGTTGTATGTTTAATCTTAAAATAGTTTTAAAATGAACACAATAAAAAGCAAATGTAGATGTCTTACACAATATCCAGACAAAGATATTTGCAAGACAATATTTCAATACAAAAATCTCCTTATGAAACAAACACAATCCAATGTTACATTGTAATTCTTACATAATCTCCAGGTTATATTCCATACAGAACTGGAGACAGCTTCTCGAGATAAATCCATTATGTATGGTTATATAAATGAACCATGCTAAAAACAAATTACACAATACCTTTTTTTATACCTTCAATTTCAACTGGTCTTGAAAACAATATTAAAGTTAATTGTAATTTTTATTAATCATTTCAGGTTCAAAGATATTAAAGGATTGCATCCAATTCACCATATCGGAAGGTTTTTCATCAAATACACAACCAATCAATGTTAACGTTACACATGACGAAACATTTTCATTGATCAAACCATTTCATGACGAACTATCAAATAGAAAACAAATATATGTCGAATATTTGAAAAGTAAAACCGTTGACGACGGCTCTGTTGACAACACAACTGGCTGTATACAACACCCATCTGATGACGTATACGAAAGTCATGCTAGCCCAAACAAAACATTATTGTTGACTATAAAACGACTGCCAAATACCAAGGATACGATCGGCAAAAGAATTATCATTTCATCAAACACATCGAACGAACAGAATAGGAATACAAAAGATACGGTCGATAGAAGAATTATCATTTCACCAAATACTCTGAAAAGAACAGGTAAGGATACGATCGACCAAAGAACCATCATTTCACCAATCATACCGAACGAACAGGGTGGGAGTACCAAAGACACGGTCGACAAAAGAATTATTATTTCACCAATAATACCGAACGAACAGGGTAGGAGTACCAAAGACACGGTCGACAAAAGAATTATTATTTCACCAATAATACCGAACGAACAGGGTAGGAGTACCAAAGACACGACCGACAAAAGAATTATTATTTGGCCAAACTTACTGAACAAGCTGGGTAAGGATACGATCGACAAAAAAATAATCGTTTCACCAAACACACTGAACAAACCAGGTAAGGATACGACCGACAAAAGAATAATCATTTTACCAAACACACTGAACAAACCGGGTAAGGATACGATCGACAAGAGATTTATCATATCACCAGATACACCATACAAACCGGAAAAATTGCTATCACAAAAAAAAGAGCTATAAAACCCAATATCACACCACTGTCGGTAGACATAATGAAACCTCTATTAAGAAACAACTCCTAGAAACTAATAGAGAACGCATGCTTAGTAACAGACCCAAACTACTACAACACAACGAGGTTGATCAAAATAGTATCTACACTCAGACATTGCTCCATTCAAACTTAACCGATACCATAGATAGCGGCAGGAATTATTCATATTTATATCTACTTATTAAGAATAATATGGGTAAAATCATGTATGAAAACACTTCAGCTTCTCTACAGAACAATATTACATACATGGACTATCCTTACACCATAAAGGATAAAACGATTGAGAGTAAATACAGTTCTATATCAAATGTACCAGATGTTTATTCTATATCGGAAACAGATAATTCAACAACAAATGATCAATCAACTGTAGTTCAAATAGACACACATTTCATCAATATAACCGAAAATGTCGACGATACAAACAAAATAGAAGGATATAGTTTGGAGAGAAATGTAGGATATAGCCATGGAAACAACAACAATGTAATATTAAGTAATATAAACTTATACGGATTGGCATTACCAAATTTAAGAGATGGTCGAAGCAACTCAGTGCAATATAAAGGCACACCAGCAAAGACGCGGTACTTCAAAAATTTCATCAGTGCGCAGTTCAAACAAATCGAAGAACTATCAAAATTGCCAAGGCGAAGAAAGACAAAAACTGTTTCAATTGGTACAAAAGACCTAATGGATTTTGTTCGTCATAAACCGAAAACTGATATGAAATTCCAATCGGAAAGCAAAACTAAGAAAATACATACATTTGCAGCAAGTCACAATCAACAGAACAATAATTTTCAAATTGGTCCGTCCCTAGTGTGGCTATCTGGGAAACCGACTACCATACATAAAATTAGGAGTAAAGCTTTGCTGTCACAAAATAGATTTTTTCGACCTAAATTATCATTCACTAACAATGTCAACGTGACCAAGCATGTGAAAATACAACACAAATCAACAACGAATTATGTACATAGAGCAAAAACAATGACAACGAAACAAATCGAATTTGTACCATTCAAAATGACTAGAAAAACAAGCGGTATACTGAGGCGTCAGGACTTTAGAAAAAGAAAAACGAATACTGGTGAAAATTACCTACCAAGAAATCAATTTATGAATAAAACGATTCAAATGCATAAACAAACTTCATACAACAGGATTAATGCAAAAGGCATTGATAGATATATTAAAAGTTTGGTCACAGACGCTCGTCAAAGAAAACCTGAAATTTACATCAAGAAAACAGAAACCAAGAAACAAGCATTCAGGGCCATACCAACAAACACTCAACTAAATATCTTGAAAGCCAAGGAACACAGACAATTGGTAAATAGGCCAACTGAAAAACTTGCATCACGTTTGAATTGAAAAGTTTACGACTGGCAATTTCCGTTTTTATTTTCAGAACAGACACAGCAGATTCTTAGCCATAGTGATCGAGTCCAAAAAAGTTTAGCCTTATCAGTTCACGAAAGTATGATACCTAGTTTCGAACTATCAAAAAGTTTAAGCAATCTCAAACTAAATTCACAAATTAAACGAACACAAATACAACAATCAAAGATGAATACCTATGTTAATCAATCCCGCTATATCAATCAACGAACTTCATCTAGAAAAAATAAATGGAATAAGAAAGACGATGCATTGCCTCAACTGAAGGCTACAAAATCTCTGTACACAAATGTTGAACGTATTAAAAGCGCATCTGAAAATCATCAATCAAGCTTGCCTTATGAATCAAAAGATTTAAGTGTACCAAAATCGAAACAAAATTCAACACATTTCATATCGGATAATGTTAACAATAGAAGTGGAAAATTATTGATGACATCACGTGTATTATGGTCATTCAGTACCAGCCCCTTAGCCGAATTTGCTGGGAAGGCAATTAAACAGCTGAACACTTTTAGAAGCTCTGAGTCCGATACATCGTCTGAAATCTTGACATAAGGATGATATAAAATTCTTGTAAAAAAGCGGAAGAGATTGTCAAATATTGTATAATTATATAAACGAGTAATTACCTTCAAAACTAGTTCCAATACATTCAGGTAGATCCATGCAACATTTTTTATATCATGTACAGAGGGGATTTCGTGGGGCATTTTATAAATATCATACAACTATCATCTCAATTAAAAAAATATATAAGTCTGCTCTTCTCATTTATTATATCAGTAAAAACAACTAATGCATTAAAATCGGAAACCATAATTCAATTTTGATGGAAGTAATCAAATCCCCTGTTGTCTTCATGTCACAATTATACAATCGTTCTAGTCACGTTATAAAGTGTGATAATAGTATTCTAAAATGTTTGTCTATGCAAAATAATGTCTAAAGTATCAAAAATACCGTGAACCGAAACCAATCATTTGGAATTTTAACGTAAATATTTCAATGGATGCAATACAGAATGGCAAAAAATAGAACCATTCAAGTGAATAAAGAATGAAACCTTTTCTGAATTTGTGAAGGCAGTAAGATCATTGATTTAAAGAAAAAAAAAACAAATCAATTTACTTTGTAGATCCATAAAATAAAATGAAATTTCGATTTCAAAAGGTGTTTCTCGCATTCCACAATTTAAGCATATGGTACCAGTACCGCATTGCATAGCTCTGAACGGGTGTACGTCACAACATGGAGGCTATACAAATGTTTTGACAAAAATCAGAACAACCTTAACGTCATCTTGATTTTGTATGCAATTATTTATTATAATGTAGTACAAATTAAAAAAAAATAAGAAGATATCCAACACAATCAAAATCGTAATATCGTTTTCATCGATTGACACTATCATTAAATCGTCGAGACAAACCGTGGTCATGCAATGAAAAAAAAACTTACATCTTATTCTTCGCAAGCTGATGTAAAACAAACTAAACTATCTATGAACTATGAAACCTCTATTTGATATATAGTTCCGATCCCGAAGTACATACAAAAATCTTTTTATTATACACTTCAGACCAAGGTATTATATGATACCATAATTTTAGACATTTTATTGTCAATGATTGGTCAAGTTATTATTAATTGTAGTAACCTATGTCAAAACACAGTATACATTGTGAATATAATTTTGCTAACCAACAGACAATTGTCCAACAACATGTAAATAAATAGATATGATAAATGAACTGAAAAAAAAAATTATTTTGAATGGCATTAAACTGCATAAAGCAGACACTAGCGGAACGAATGTAGTCGTTCAAATACACTTACTATCGCCTGTTTGATGTTTAATTAAATTTTTAGATACCATTACATTTCATCCGAATTGTTTGTTTACCAAAATATTAAATATTACTGTTAGTGTGAATTCCGACGTGTGACTAATAAAATTCGTTTCATTTTACTACACGCGCTATTTTGTAATAAGTAACTAAAAAAAATTGAGCCATAAGAGTGTCAAGAAATAATTTCAAAAGCCACGATAAACGTTGTAAAACACAATTCAGTCATGGTTTGTAATAAAACAATTAGTATTTCCACCAATTAGTTGAGTTCGAGACATCAGGGTTAATTAACTTCGAAATCCTATCAAGGTGAGATTTCGATTTATCTGAATTCAAGTCATCCGAAGTAAAATTGTATTGGATTAAGAGGAATTTTGCCGGGAATTTGAAATTATTTCGACTTATCCGAGATTTCGACTCTTCCGAATGCGACACATCGAGGTTCGACTGTACATTATATTGCAACAAAAAGACATAAACATAATGACAGGAAACATCCAGAGAACAATTATTATCAATATTAAAGGTAGTTACACAATCTTGATGTCAAATGAATTTTAGTATTCGATGCAGCTTTATAGTAATCACAAAGTTTAACTGTAAGAAATCTGTTTGAAGCTTGAATTTGTCTATTAAATCTATGTTTATCAAGCCATGCACAAGAAAATTGCATTTGGCAAATAATGTATGTAGAAATCTAACTGCAGAACAAAATGGTATTCATCTTCATTAGCTCACATATAACAACATAAAAATAAGCAACTATCTCTGTTAATGATTTTGAAATAACGACATTCACATCTAACTTGCATCCAATCTATAATTTATTTAGTAAACAAACATTATGAGGAAAAGTAAAAATGAAGATCTCCAACTACAATGAACAAGTAGTTAGATACTTTCTTGAATGGATGCAACCCAATGCTGAATTACTTAGTAATTGATTGTAAATACAATTTTTCATTATTTCAAATAATTTGGTTTCCTGAAGTAGTCAAACATAGATAAAACCAAGATCGTTTTAATAGGAAATGTACACTTGAGACCAAATTATATGAAAGTTTATAAACATCAGAGAAACCTTTGATTTTTTTTGGAAACAATATATATAACCTTATTTTCATTAGTCGATGCTTTCACATGACAAATATGGGTAATAACATAATTCACCATATAAAGATACGTCGGTACATTCTCACCAAACCTTAAAACCAATTTACAGAAATGATTAAATGTAAGCTTACACCTTTTGTCTTATGAAATCCGCATATTTCTGATGCATCAGATAAAACTGAACTAACCATATTGTCAATTAATAGCATTTGTTGTTCAGGAATATCAGCTTTAGTGAGTTCATAAGAGAAGATATTGCTCTAAATCCCTGCTTAGAAAAACACTTTTACGTTAAGATGTAATAATGTAAGGTTTCACCGAGCTTGGTAATTTGGCGTACGGTTAATGTGCTGCCATCACCTGTGTTTAAAACGTACACAAGCACCTCATAGTACAAGATAAACTAGTACTCACAGATGAAACGATCACGGTTTCTCAGATTTGTAACAGAGTGAATCTGTTCAGTTTTTAATGTGTAATTTAATAGGGAAATGATTGTATTATTGATAAATGATACTCTGTTTAACTACATAAGAGCGTACTACATTCACGAGGAAGCTAAATATGTATTAGGATCCATCTCACCAGCAATTGAATGTTATTGTCAGACGATCAAATAGATTTTGTGTTCGGTTTGAGATGCTATTTTCTCATGTGACAATTCTTAGGATTAACAACCATGGTACTAATTTGAGATCAATATTCAATAACAGAACAATACAATTCTACTATGTCTTCAATATATAAATGATAACAACACAATCTATTGTCAAAGTACCATAGTGTCATGTGTTCAACCAGCCAACTTAACTGTAAAACCTACTTCTAATGATTGTCTAGTCATTTAATATTGAGTAACTCTTAATTAATCATGATAAAGAATAAATAGTGATGAAATCAGTACATCCTAGATTATCTTAGGAAATACAAGTTTGCCTTATTTAGGATATGATAAATTTATCCCTAATATACCGGTGTTGGAATTCCTTATTTAAATGCACCTTTAATACTGTCAAAAGACAAATATCACCTTAGGTCAGACAGTTGAACAACCCTTACTAGGACTGGATGGGCTAAGGTCAGGCATAATTGTAATTTATTCAAGAGAATGGATATTAGCAATTTAAGCATTCTACAACATGGAAACCCAATTTAATAGCATTAGCTAAACAAAGGTTGAGTCTACATGTTTCAGAATCACCAGAAACGTTTTATTTATGTTCTTTACTATAAGTATAGTCAAGGAACATCACAGTTCTAAACTTTGCAATTAATTTGGAAAATGTTTAGTAGACAACTGTGTCTACTGAATAGAAAACACTTCAAAAACAAGTGTAATTAAGTATTTCTGAATATAAATTAATAGCCAAAATATTTAACTATAGTTTCCATAATGTATGGAAAATCATCTAACCAAAAACTTCCACACTAAAAAAATCGGATTTAAACTTCCACACTAAAAAAATTCGGATTTCAGTCTGCATTCAGTTATATACTATGATATCGGGACAACTACCGATTTCCGATAGACCTATCGGGGAAACCTTATAAAGTGAAAAACAAATATCCACGATAGTCATAAATAATTTGGTAAAAGCTTCACAAAATATGTTCACGGAACTCTAAAATATCTTAGAAGTGCAGTGAAATAATAATATCTGATATTTTGATACAATAATAAAGAGAAAATCTAACTATAAAATTAGTATGTCATTCATACGCGCGTTCTCTATTTTTATCTATATTTGACTACAACAAATTCAAGGTCACTCACTATCTCATAAATATTCATAATGTTTACGCCGTCAAAACAAAGGCGGCGCCACAAAAGCTAAATTACACACAGGCAAAAATGAAAGTAAACATGTGGTTTAGCAACACGAGAAAACTACGGCTGGTTGAACCATACTACGATGATTTTAGTATTCGTGAGACACTGGACACAGTACCATGACTTTAAATAAAAGGGTAAATAATCTGAAAAGATAATTCCAAGCGAGAAAACAACTTTGTTTCCCCTATTTCTTAACCGAGAGGTGGCAGTAAAAATTTAAAATTAAAAGAGACATTTTGTCTGAGGTGACCGTTACAATAATATTCCTAGATAAAATGGGAGTTAACTACTTCGAGTTTATTGTCATCGTGTACAATGGTCTTCTATACATATGTAGACATTAACGACCATAAACGAACATACTAAGCAGATTTTTGAGAATGTTTGGCGCTTTTTCAAACAAAACAGTATCATCGGCTAATAGAATAAAAAAAAAGAATCTTGCGTACTCACGCATATTATTTCTAGCGTTGACATATATATCATGAATAATGCCTTTAATGTCATCGCTAAACATTTCTGTAAAATGTGAAAACACTTCGTTATTGTCACCTAAACAGATTGAATTAGATCTCCGCTCTAACTTCTTAGCTATAGCACAAAGTTCGACCTTTTTTGTTTATTCTCAGATGAGATTCATTTCTGTTTCTCGCAGAAACAAAGTCCACGTGATTCGCATCGGACTGGTCGCGCC
Source organism: Perna viridis (assembly GCA_037379345.1). Taxonomy (NCBI): domain Eukaryota; kingdom Metazoa; phylum Mollusca; class Bivalvia; order Mytilida; family Mytilidae; genus Perna; species Perna viridis. Next base: position 7,457,352 of record CM074520.1, read on the forward strand.
AACACTCATACTCAGTATTTTCCGAAGAATCCCATTTTATAACAATTTTGGCAGAAGGGTTTAAGCATATTGAGCATATTACGCAAGACATTTAAAATAAGTTCAAAATCAACAGGCATATGGTCATAAAATTCATTCACATCAAACACCTTAATTATAATTAATGGGGAATATATGATACTTTTGTCTTTTATTTTAAAAAATGTAACTTAAGTATCATTTAAAGATTGTCATTAGTTACAGTGACACTTCTATTAAAAGATAATTGTGACACTTCTCTGCAACAGCAGGAATTTCAAATCTGCACCATAAAAATAGTCATCTAGACGATCATCGGATAAAACACCCTTTACCTCCCCAGTTCGACTATTCAAATCATCACGTCAAAATAATGCTTTTCTTAACATGTTTTTCAATATCATAATTATTATTAAAGCTTTCAATAGCCTCATGCAAATTGACTTTACAAATACCATACAATTTAGGGTTTTCATGTCATGTTTCATGAGACAAACATCGTCTTGAAAGAAAAATCAAGGGAACCAAAGTTATAGCGGTAATCAAAGGAATGTAATCCAGGGACAAATACCAGACATGGAAAACATACATACACAACAAAGAACATAAAGTAACTAAAATCATACATACAAAGTAACAAAAGCTGGTGAGCAACTCGGACTTCACTAAAAACTGGGAGGGTAAGCGTCCTCTGCTTTTCTAGAAACACTCGCCGAGTTGCTCATAAAAAGTCAAGTGCAGGGTAGTCGAAAGAGGAAAGGAAAACTATGATACGTTGAAAAAATCAGCTTTCATAGTGCAGATGGATACAGTTTGTAGTAATGACTTCAATCTTGTAGCAACATCATAATCCTGTTCCAGAAGCCTATTTATTAGAATTCTAGCGCCATACAAAAAGTGTGCGTAGTTTCGGCAAGCTCTGGCATAACGTATGAATTTTGATAGGAACACTCCATACGCAGGTGCTGAAGGGATGTTGCCACAGATAAAAAGAAAGTTGACAATTCTGAATGAAAAGCCATCACGTTTGTCGTATAGTTTGGTCAGTAGTTTTCCTTTACTGTCGATTTCTAAATGTAGGTGAAGATATGAGGCTGACTTCAAGGTGTCTGTAGTATCCTTTATCTCAAGTTGGGGTAGATGCGATGTATCAAATCCCCAAAATTAGTATTGTTTAAAGATAGTACTTCATCTATATAGCGGAAACTGAGATTAAAGGACCTAGCTAAACGATATTCTTTCTTTCGGATCATATCAGCCTCATAAGAGTGAAGGAAAAGGTCAGCAAGTAGAGGAGCACAATTTGTTTCCATTGGAATGCCGACCGTTTGTTGAAAAACGCGCCCACCACACAAAATGATATGATGTTTAAGATGGTCTGCTTTATCAACACTTAATTCCAGCTCAACACAAATACCTTTACTAAAATATTTTTACAATAAACATCTATATGACCTGCCGTACTACATGTAGTTCAAATATTCTTATTTCTACACTAGATCCAGCCATAATTTTTTAAGTCCCAGTCTATATTCAATTTAGACACTGTCTATGATAAGGTGATTCATGGTGTATGTAAACCCATGGAACAAACTGTGTTCTTTTTTTGCCTACATATGCTATATTTTTTCTGTATTTGGATCTAAACATTTGAGAAAAGTACACTTCAACCCCCACCAATATCAACCAAATCAAACCTCATCAAAAACAATAACTCTTGCAAAGTGCCAATTTCATTTAAACTATATACATTTTTTTCTCAAAAGCGCAACACTCAAATGAAAAATAAGACTGTTGAAGAGGTTGGTAACTGATTATGAATCAGATATATAAGTTAATTTTATGGTCTTGACATGTATGAATCACCCTCTTGTTTGCTACATAAAAGTTATCGCACAAAACGAAGTTTCTCCGGATAACAACGACGACAGAGCTATACAATGACGTTTACAGTCGCATACAATTGAATGGTAAAGTCCATAATCAAACATAGCAAATACAATAACACTACACTACATATATACATTTTTTAGAAATAAAATACAAGTGCCATGGCGGTTGCTTGATGATATACAACCATTATTCAGCAGTTTAATTATACACATAAAGGATGAATTGCAACACTTCACAATAAAATAATAACACTGAATTTATTCTGAATATTTCGAATCAAAACAAATTTACAACTGCAAAAACAACCGGAAATACGTAGCAAGAAATCGAGATAAACATTTTAGCCGAGTCAGATGTAGGATTGGTAGTATTCAACACACACAGTTTTGATACGTTTTATTTCTATTCAAAAGGGGATCAAAATATCCAATTATAACCATTGTTTCTCCTAATTAATGGCTAGATAAAAAAATATCAAAAATTGATTTCATGTGTGATTGAATATCATTATTTCTTGTTCACGTTCACTGAACAAATCACTTGATGAACCATTGTATTTCAAGCTTTCATAGATAACAAGAGTCATACAAGCGTAAACGTAAAGGCTAGAAAGGTACTTGAATGTATTTACTATACTTGTTGTATTGCAAAATGAATCTCTTTTGATCATATTTTGGAATATATGATTCGGGATTTGAAAAAATGATTTACTAGGTTAGTAAATTCACTGTTGATTATCTTTATCAGTAGCTACTTGACTTTGAAGTACAAAAAGATCGATTTTACATTCTAACCTATTTAATAAAATCAGAGTTTCCTTCTGAGTTTTCGCCATCATGTTCAGACTCTCTTGTATTTCTTTTACAGTGTTTGTGTCTTTATTGTTCTTCGAATTCATTAGAAATTCGATTATGTCCCCAAAAAGGCATTTTGTCCAGTAGTCGTATAGCTTCACCTAGGAAATCTATTCTTTTGTTTTTTATGGATTCGGCAAACGCACTCCCATAATCAGCCAGCTGTATTGCATACTTAAGACCCAGACGAACCTTTGAAATGACTTCACGCAAGCATTTTATAGCTAGAAGAATAAACTGCAATAAAATTATTTTGAGAAACAACGTAACAATTTCAGAATTAAAATAATTTAGAAATTATAAAATAAATAATAAAAAAATAAAAATAAATAAAATAAAAGATAAATAAATATGATTTTTTTTGAAAATGTATATGTCTGTAACTACTCCACGGACAAAGTTATCGCAAAAAACTAAACCCCAGTATGATCTTTGACGCATTAACCTTGTGATACAATTCTTACACCAACATCGTCTTTTTTGACTGAGCATTATACTAACAACCATGGGTAGTGTTTATATCGTTTTCTCTCCATGGTTTCCTCTTACTTGTTAATTACGGAAAGTAAACTGAAAACATACTCGCATAGGTTAACTATATCATTGTCTTTAAAAACCTTTCAAAAACCCACCAAGAACTATTTATGATTTCAATGCTGCAGAGAAAGTCTGCAAAAAATTAAAAAGAATAAACCTTGAAACACATTGAAGACCAAACTTAAAGTTTGGAACAAAGGTGTTATCTTTGTTTATGCTGATATTATATATGTGTTCATACGTTGAGAGAGTAATCAAAGGAACCAAGGTTATAGTATAAGGTTAAGATTGTAACCCAGCGACAAAGACCTGACATGGAAAACAGACATACACAACAAAGAACATAAAGTAACTAAAATCATACATACAAAGTAACAAAAGCAAATGAGCAACTCGGACTCCACTAAAAACTGGAGCATGGACCAGATGCACCGGTAGGGTAAGCGTCCTCTGCTTTTCTAGAAACACCCGCCATAAAAACATGTAAGCAGTTTGTTCCCGAATTCGGAAGATCTTATGCATTATTTTTATATTCATTTTGCGAAAGGAGAATATATTTTAAGACAATCAAAGTAAGAAAAGAAAAAAAACTTCATCGCTTCGATACACACAAAAAAGAACCAACATAAAATAACCAAAGTTATACGTACAAAGCAAATAAAGTAAATGAGCACGTCTTAATTGTTATTTATGGGCTTTAAAAAGTGATTGCCATTTAGTTGAAAGACAGATTTTCAGATTTTTTGGGATTAAGTTTAGACAGGTTAAAATATATGTATTGTTATTGTTGACAGCACCCACAATGCGTTGGGTTTACAATCAGTTAAGTCATTAAGTGTCAAAATATATGTTTTAAACTGAGTTGTTTTTGTTAAATAGTTTCCTTTAGCAAGTATTTTGATTAACTTTTTTATACTTCTAATCAATTAAGAAAATTACGAACCGTCACCAACCTTGAGAAATACTTGCGTTACTGTCATCGTTCTAAAAAGCAACGACCTATTACGTACGAACGGTATCTTCACTTATTTGTTATCCAATAGTGTTTATTGGCAAACAGTTAACAGCGCCTACATAACGTAGCGACGTAATACAATACAATTACATATAGCAGAAGAGGAAAAGAAAAACAAGACAGCACACAAACAATAAAACACCCGCAGTAATAATCCAAGAAGAAATTATTTCAGGTGCTCCAGGAGGTTGAGTATTGCAAATGAGTACAAACGGCAATGGTCAAGTAAGTTTTCGATCCGTCCGTCGAATCTTCTTTCATCTGTATGATAGAAACTTTACATCAGTCAATAAAATTGTGATGACGACCAGAACAAATTCTGAACATGTTCCTTCCAAATTTATAAGCCAAAAGCCTTTCTCTACCGAGCTAGTCAATGTACAGCTCGCATGCACACGACAGTAACAGATCAACTTAGAAATATTTACTCCATACGCTGGAGTTGTTGGTTGTCAAAATCAAGTTTGTAATAAAATTGTGATTTCAACGTCCTGTGTCATCTATGTATGGGTTAATGTCAGGTATAAAGCAAAGAGTAATCAAGGGCACTAAGATCAAAAGGATGTAATCCAGTGACGAAGACAAAACATGGAAAACGGACGCACACAACATAAAATAACCAAAATATTACATACAAAGTAACAAAAGTACATGAGAAACTCGGACTTCACTAAAAACTGGGAGCATGGACCATGCACACCGGTAGGGTAAGCGTCCTCTGCTTTTCTAGAAACAACAGCCGAGTTGCATATAAAAAGTCAAGTCCAAGATAGACGAAAAGGGAAAGGAAAACTATGACACGTTGAACAAATCATTGTGTAGATGGATACACTGAAGCGATCTACGAGTTAATGATGACGACCATAATGCTTTTGTAGTGATGATTTCAATCCTGTACCAACATAATTATGTTCCAGAAGCCTAACCTTAAGAAGTCTATAGCGCGATACAAAAAGTCTAGTTGGTAGTTAAGGCAAGCTCTGGCATAACGTATGAGTTGTGGTATAAAAAACTCCATACGCAGTTGTCTTGTTATATAGAACTTATATATTATATATAAGTGGTCCTTGAACAATACATTATTTATGTAACAGAAACTGACACTAAAGGACATTTAAGTCCGAGTCTCGTCGGCGTGAGGTGATTCGTGGTTTCCCTCTCTTCCTCTTTCCTTGTGGTGTCCATGTCAGGGCATGCCACGCGATGTTATTCACTGGCTTATGCAGGGATTGGCTTGACCAATCATTTCCTGTTTCCCTTGACCAACTCTTCTTTTTAGAGTATCCTTCTTCATTGAACGCAGTACAGTCCGTCTTCATAGCTCAGTGTTTCTGATGGGATCTGACCTGTGGACAGGGAGACGTCTTTGAAGACACGGTTTGAAGAATTCTGTATCCTATATTCGATAACCTTGGTAAATATCCAGGTCTCCTCTCCATACAGCAGAACAAGTTTTACAGTCGAGTTAAAAATTTGGATCTTGGTGTGCTGACATTAGTGCTGACAATGGTTAGGGATATTTACAAGGAATTATTTGTGTATTTTGCAGTCTCATCAATATTTCATAAAAGAACCATTTTTGAACTTTCATTATCAAATAATTAGAAGGAACGACCATGCTATCTTCATCTAAAGTAACACTCAATGACGTTTGCACAGACACGTGATTGGGGATAAATATGCCTTCTGTGTGAATGTGATTGGTTGCCAATGGCATTTCTGAATAAGTCAATGAAATGTATTTTGCAAACTAATACGATTTTTTCGGAGTTAATGCCTCAATGTTTAATGTACTGACGTATAATACAGTTATTAACACGAAAAACATTTTTTTTTAGATCGTGGGTTTACATCATTTTGACAAAGACGTGACCAAAAATCAAAGCGTACAACCTCGATATGTCGAGAGCGCGTTCCGAGATGCAATCTTACTGTATCATATTCCTTGAAAATGAATATCTTCATATCCCACCTTGTACCATATCAGCTAAAATATGTAATTGTCATCTGATTTGCGCATTGTAAAGCTTGTACGACTTTCTATACTTTTGGGCATTGATTTTAAGGGAGGTCCAAGAAGTGAATCCTTTATTGACCAAACGTTTTTTTTTAAAGTTTGATTCCACGTTCATATGTTACGTTATTTCTTTTAATATTGAATGTTTATATGTGTAACACGAATTAATAATTAAAAGCACTATAATGTTTTGTTTACTTTGTTTGTAAAGTATGAAATATTAATATACATATAATAAAAGAAAGATATGAAAATATTTTTTAAATCATATTGAAGCAAATGTCTACTACCGGCTTTTCAATGTGTGCAGTAGTGCAGATACAAATATATATTTGCAATTCTTGCAAAAATTGAGTTTGGAGTGTGTATTTGTTTTATCCGTCGAAATAATGGGCGCTGTTACAAAAATATATCGTAGTAGTCTAGAACCAGTTTTTTTGTCGATATGTCGAAACTCGTAATATATAGAAAAAATTTAGAAAAGAATTTCCTTTTTGGAATATTAAGTTCGATGAGACATATCTTCCCTATGAATATGAAATTTGATCCAACGACATAGTTTAGAGTCATTTTCAGTTTGATGCCATCTCCACCAAAGGTTTTGGTTATTTCAATATAAAACTAAGTGAATGGGCTAAAAAAAACTTTTTTCTACACTTTTTAACTGATTCACGTTTTTACAGATTCTTTTTACCATAGAGTACTTAATAGTTTTCGGATTTTATCAAATTTGTCTTGAAATGGGCAATTTCAGATTTTATAAACTTGCAAAAATCCTCGAATTAAAATATATCAGTTTGTTAACCAATTTCGAAGCAAATATTTGAGACATGCTTTATATTCCCATGTTTCCAATGAGTATTGGGTACAATGTACAATATATTAAATGGAAATTTTGTATAATATCAATCTATTGAAACTAAACATAACCAACCAATCTGTATAAATGGTTATTGAGAATCTCAACATAAAAATTTCTTTCTTGAATGATATTCATAAGCACATCTAGATTAAATTATTTCCCTCGATGGTGCAGATGGATACACTGTAACGATCCACGAGTTCATGATGACGAGAAAAAAAAACTTCTGTAGTGATGACTTCAGTCTTGTAGAAAGATAACCCTGTTCCAGAAGCCTACTTGTTAGAAGTCTATAAGAAATACATTGTACCCTAGAAATTAATTGTACATGTATTACGCATAATAATACCTCACTAAATCTGAGGCTTCATGCGTTGAATTACACATGGTAGAACCTCTCGTCCTATTTCGATAATTTTAGGTTGAGTAATTATTGTGTACTGATATTTTTAATATCTGCCTATTGGTGCCAAGAAAAACACACATATGACGGCTTTGTTTTTGTAAGCTATAATAAAAAGAAATTGTGCAAATCAAAATGTAATTAAAAAAATTAAGCAAATGTTAATGGGCAATCTGGCCTCTCCTGACATCTGGAAACATTGACCATGTACACTGGTAGGGTAAACGTCCTCTGCTTTTCTTAAAACACCTCTCGAGTTTTTTGTCAAACAAAAAAAGGCAGTACAAAAAGACAAAATAATCCCAAATGTCAAATCATATTCAAATTAAATATTGTAAAAGAAAAAGCAATTTATGCAAAGTATTAAAAATGCTTGTATTTGGTCTTACTGCTAACTATAAATGAAATATTTCCTGATTGAATTTTTTATAACTAAATCAATAAGCGAATCTATCTAGGTCTTAATACGAAGCAAACATTAAATCAATAAATTAGTATGAACAACTAAAAGAGTAATTAAGGGAACGATCAAAAATGTCACGAAGGATAAACTCATCAGCAAACTCTGTCTTTAAATAAATCATCAATATATCTGAACACAGAAATAATGTCACACTGAAAGACAAATAATAGATACATTTAACACTTAACAGTATAAGACTTAAACATGTTCACAAAATTGGAAAAAAAAATAATTCCAATTAAAAAATCTGACATTTTGATAACCCCCTTAGGGCATTTTTTAAAAGAATGTTTAGCATTCTGGTATCAATATTGAATTGTTTGCACAGGTCGATGTAATGCTAGTTTCAACTTAGCAAAATCTAAATGTATAGTAAAACTTTTCTTTATTACAATTATAATAAATGAAAAGTGATTAATATTCGAAGCCATTCTACAAACCTGTATAATTTAACGTTATTAACATAAAAATGATAATTACGTTATTAGCTTTTTTCGTTATCTAAATAAGTAACAAAGCAGTTCCAGCACCAGGAGTTATCTTCCTTTTCATTACTTCTTTGTCAACAGTTAGTTAAAGAGTTTTCAAAACTTGGGTGATTTTTAATTGTCCAATAGCGCATTTGACAGTCTTTTTCTATGTAACCTTATTGAATTAATTTAATAATTCCATAATTCTGGGATGCCATTTTTGTATAAGCAATTTACTAACCACCTGAAATGGAAAATATGTATTTAACCTCAACAAAGAAGCACAATATTCAATTTAGTTTATTATTAATTGATTTAATCTTAGCAAATTAAATAATTTGTCATCATTATAAGTTTATTATATCATTTTCACCATATTTCTAAAGCTTTCCTGAAGTCTATTAAAGTACCAGCCCATATAAAATTCAGACCCTGTCAATGCTTAAGTAATTCATGGGGGAAAAAATCCATCGAACAAAAGATGCTATAATGTCGGTACACATATGCTATATTTTCACTAAACCGTAGTCATTACTGTATCCAGATTTTTATTTTTGATAAAACCAAACATTTACATCAACTAAAATGAGCCAAATCAAACCGAGAACGGTAACTCTTGCAAAATGACAATTTCATACACATTCTATTTTTATCTAAAAAGTGCAAGTACCAAATGACCAACTTAAACAAGTTTTGCGGTCTGTGAACGTCACTAAATTATGAATAAAGGGGACTTTGTTGGGTTTTTTATATTTGCATGAATCACCTCCAGTCTGCTTTTTAAAGACTGGTTTTTACGTTCCATACTTCAAAAACCGTTGGAAATGTTTTTTTAATCACGAATGCATAAACCGATTAAGTCGGATTAAGGTAATGGAAATGCAGGAATGTTCCGCAATTAAGTAAAGTAAGATAAATAATGTTTGCTTAAGTTATATGTAATACCAATAAAAGGTAGAAAAATTGTTCTTTTCAAATTTTAAAAATTTCTGACTAAATGCCTTATATTTTTCATTATTGTTATGTGTATTTTGTTTAGACATTTAATGCTGTTATTTCTATTTAGAGTTTTGATATTTGACGATATAAACTGCATAGTAATAGATTTCTACTATCATCAAATTTTCGAGTGTGAATATCCGAAAGTGGCGCTTCAATTCACGATGCTGTTGACACATAGTTACAAACAACCAAGTGGAAAGTGTTTTTCTTTTTTTTGCAATTAAAAAAAAGTGTAATTTTCCTGAATGGCTTAAATCAAAGTATGCAATAATTTAATTTAAATGACTAAGACACAATGTATGGGTTTCTTTACCTGTTTGACTTATTTGGGCCCCAAAACTGCCCAAAATGTGATTTTTTTTTGCCTTTGCAAGAAAAATGACCAAAATTTTCAACTTTAAATTGTAATAACTTTTGAACCCCATCACCGATTTTAAAAATATTTGCACCGTTAAATTACATTTTCTGTGCTCTTTCAAACTAATGTGAACACTTTCAATATACTTCATATTTAGACTGACGTCCATATGATAGAACGTTATCTGTTTATATTGTTTTCCATTATGCATAGTACTTAGTATGTGGATGCATATTATTCTTTGTATTCTTACAGACACTAAAGTGAAAATTAGCTTGTGAACAATTTTTAAGTTCTGTGGTTTTCAACTTTTTCACTTTCCACATTGTTTACCTGGTTGTTTATAATTCAAATGATAATAATGTATGTCATGAAATGTATTGGACAGAAGAAAGTTACTTAAAAACTCGAAGTAGAGCCATTGTATCTGCTTGCCTTTTTTTCTAATTACAGTTGAAACGTAGTAGTTGTTCAATGGATATATATTATATTTCACTTTATAATAGACAAATAATTGTAATTGGATCGTTAATTACGCACTTATCGACATAAATCGATCAAAAATATTCATCACAATTATCGATAAGTGTTCGATTAGTGAAAGTAATCAATATATGATTGCTCGAAATGTGATCGATTATTAATCGATGACCAATTTAATCGATTAGTACATTTCGGGCTGTAGGTTAACTATGGATTAGGAGGTAGTATTTTTAGCAAAAGAAACGTACAGAGTGATGACCGCAGGCGATATTTTTTCCTTTCACCTATGACAACAATGTATTATTTATCAACTCATACTTCACAAAAGTGCCGAATCTTCTCTTTCAAAATATTATTTTAGAGTTTAGAAAACCGTACTATATCGTTTTTCTTTTTGATAAGTACCTCATTAAATATTTCCCATGTATTGTGTCATGTGAACTGGCAAAAAATTCACAGACAAATATCTACTGAAAAACAAACAGCAGTCAGAAGAAGAGTTTATTATACAGAAAGATTATCTTCATAATAATAATTAAGAAAGGTCAGTAGGGATTTATTTCCACTGTTATTTACGTTTTGTTATCATGCCTTTTTTTTTACTTTGGCAGATGATAAGTGAATTATACTTTTGCTCATTATCAGTTCACCAAGCTTTTCTCTCGGTCGAAATGTTAATTAGTAGAAAGCAAATAATATGAAAGTTGTTTTATGTATTAGAGTTCAAATTTTTATGTGTTTGATAAATCAGTAACTTTCAGTTTTATTACATTTAAAATGAATTATTCGTTAGTTAAGATCGTTTAAACAAATTTGTTAAATGGCATCCCAATCACAGTTCATTATATGTCGATTGTTATGCTTTGTCTTGTCTGGTTCCTTTGTTGCTAACTCGTTCATACTGATTGAAGATCGACCGTGCAAACAACCTTTTCAAAGGGTCATGCGTGTGTACGGTATAGTGCTGATGACGAGTTGAAATGCTGAAAGCATTTGGTCTATATTAAGGAAATGCGTGTGGAACTGAGTTTGTTATTTTACTATCGTTTTTTAAAGGTATAGGGGCAATAAGCTAAGAATATGGCCTAAAATATCAACTTTGTTGTTATCACATAGAAGTTCTTCATGACATAGTAAAATATATAAATATAAGGAAAAATAATATTTTGTGGCATTAACGTCATAATAGTGCCACTCTTTATTGACTCTTTATCGCCCCTTCTCCTTTGCTATCATACTTGAGTGAAATTATTTAACCATTTGTCAGAAACCATCGAAATACTTCTTGCAGAGTAGACACCAACATTAATAGGAAATTAGTTAATAGATAAAGGGAAAGAAAACCATGAGGGTATGTTGTGCTTTTTATTAAAAAAAATTAACTCAATGAATATTTTTTTTTGCAGTATATTTAATAGCAAAGATCTTCATGGTCTGAATACGAGTTTTTTTTCAATTTTGCTTTTATTGTTGAAATTTTGAATTTTTGATACAAGTTTTCTTATTAATATCAATGAATAAAGAGAGTCGTAAGACTACTATCATTTTTTTTATTGTTTCCTGTCAATATTGTTGTTTCGATAAATAACATTTGAAGTTGTGTTGATTAACAAGTATATACTATCAACTTATTGTGATTTGTTCATGTTTTTTTTCCATAAAGTTTGCTAGATATGATGTTGAAGTGTTATTAAACTCGTATTGTACCTTTGTAGGACTTTATTGTATGTTATCAAATTGATGGTTTCAACATAATTCTAGTCTAGTAGATTCGGTCAGGCAAGAATTTGGATTACAATAGGACAAAAATGTTCAATTTTTAAATCCGGATATGGTGATAATAATAAAAAATAAATATTTTGTCAAATGTGTCTCGATATGTAGGCTTTTATGGTTCGAATATTTAATTTGTTGAGGCATAAGGCCTAAAGCAACTGAATTTTTAAGGAATGTTTCTATTTTTTAATAGATTATTGTAAATAATCTGGTTTGCAGCAGTTTACAGAAAATAACCTGGCTTCGTCAAAGAAAACCAACCAATCAGAGAGCTTCTTATAATTGAAATTAAATTATTGTAAATTAAATGTTCATGTGTTTCTGCTTTGTATAGCTCTTGAACAATCTTCCAACTGTTTATTATCACCATTGCATATGTTCAATAAACTCGAGATAAAGGTAGCAAAAACTGCTATGTCTTTTATACTGACCTACTTTTGAAAATTAAAGAGGAAAATGTTTAGTATAGCATTCTTTCCTCAACGTTTCTTTTCAAAGTACCGGTAACAAATGCATTTTTATAGGGATAAAAAAGAAAGGATATACATAAACTCAATATTAAAAGTCTTACTTTAAAGTTATGTATTCACCACCAATAACAAGCTAACTGACTTAGTGGGTTCTTTACTACCAAGAGGGCAGATTTTTACAACTGAAAGTTTTTGAAAAAATCACTCTTACTCTACCCTCAATGCAACTTGAAAAACAATAGCTTTTAAACTTAGATATGTACCTTCAACATTAACAAACTGGAAATTTTACTTGTGGATTACATTTTAGCAAAAAATAATGGTTTTAAAACTATATTTTTTTTCTTTCCATTTTGATACATTCAGTAAAACTTCACTATACAACAATGGGCTTATTCTAACCATGTCACATCCCTGGCCTGATTTGTAGGAAACAGTCATTCAATAAAAAAAGTAGTTCTTATGGATAGAGTAAAAAAAATGTATTACAATATAAAACATAGATTAAAGAGAGAGTTATCATGAAATGTAATTTCAACTTACAAATAGCTTTTGAGCACAACAAAATTCTTGATTATTATATACATGTATAATAAGTATATGGCAATAAATACAAAGCAATATCTTTAACAAACCCGTAAAAAAATAATTAAGACTTATTATATATAAAAAGTAACATTCTTCATTTAATTTTCTTTAATAAACTTAGTAAGTAACAAGTCAGCGCCAGTACCAGGAGTTATCTCCCCTCTCATAACTTCCTCTTCAACAGTTTGTATGAGAGTTTTTACAGCTTGATGATTTTTAAACATGTCCATTATATTATTCTGAATAAATGACCACATCCAGATTCTCTTTTGTACTTGTCTTTTTCTATGTAATTCATTTGAATCCAGCATAATTTTATTGAATTTTCCAAATAATTCCCATAATTCTGGTATGCCATTTTTTGTCAATGCAGAAACCCTCACCACCTGAAATGGAAAACATGAATTTGAATCCAATAAAAAGAGAAAAAAATCGTTTTTTTTCTTATCTTAAACATAGGTAAAATAAATTTCTATCATCAGAAATTTCTAACATATTTTTTCAACATATTCCTTATACCTTTTCTAGAGTCTTTTAAAATTTGATGCTTCAATTAAAGAATTGTTTGAAATGTCCTTTGATCATAAATACTTAAGCCAATAAATCTTGGTTAATATAATATAAATACAAAAACTATTGTGTGTATTTTGAGTATTGGTATCTTAGTTCAAAATGTGATTTAAATCTAGAAATCTGAAACTGCAAAACTGAAAGAGTAATCAAGGGATCCAAGACTCAAGTGGAAATCAAAAGAATGTAATCCAGGGACAAACCCAGACAAGGAAAACAGACAAACACAACAAAGAACATAAAGTAACTAAAATAATACATGCAAAGTAACAAAAGTAAATGAGCAACACTGACTTCACTAAAAACCTCAGGAGCATGGACCAGGTGCACCAGTAGGGTGAGCGTCCTCTGCTTTTCTAGAAATACCCGTCAAATTGCTCATAAAAACTAAAGCCCAGGATAGACAAAAGAGGAAAGGAAAACTATGACACGTTGAACAAATCAGTTTTCAAGGTCCTGATAGATACACCATAATGATCCAGGAGTTCTTGATGATGACCATAAAACTTCTGTATTTTAAAAAAAAATTATATCGATAATTTCTAAGTTAACAATTCTTAAAGTACTACTGGTTAACCTCGGGTTTCCAGAACTTAGATTTATGTCTGAGGAATTTCAGTGCACTGATATATTCAGCCTGTATCCTTCTTGCTGCAGGGACCAATTCACCATCAGATTTATTAATTATCACTAAATCTGCTACTTCTACTATTCCTTTCTTTATTCCTATTAAAAGAGCATACATGTACTGATGTGAATAACACAGGCTTAAAATGGCTTTGACAATAAAATATTAACAACTAGACAATTCATAAATTTAACTAATTTTTCCACTTATATCATGCCTAGTATGATGAGCATAAGAAAAAATCGAAAGTACATATATAAACAATCAATGACAAAATAGTATTTGATATGATGTGAGAACTATTGCAGAATTAAATGAAAAAAAGGTGATATTTGTCAAAAATGCAAATCTTCAGTCGCTGAATTTTCAATTAAGAGTAACTAATCTTGAACTTCATCTCCCCAAGCTTATGGCATCAGTATACAGAGTACCAAAGATCATCTCTTTTAAGTGGAGACACCAATAAACAGAAATACTCATCATGAAATTCATCTCTATCAGCCAGAAGCATCAACAAGCCGATATACTAGCTCTGAAGTTCATCGCCACCTGCTGGAGACATCAGTAATGAGTTACTCACCTTGAAGTTCATTTATACCAACCCCAGGCATCAATAATGAGTAACTCACCCTGAAGTTCATTTCCACCAACCAGAGGCATCAATAATAGTTACTCATCCTGAAGTTCATTACCAGCTGGAGGCATCAATAATTAGTTACTCACCCTGAAGTTCATCTCCACCAGCAAGAAACATCAGTAAGCAGATTGATTCATCCTGAAATTCATCTCCACCAGCTGGAGGCATCAGTAATGAATTACTCACCCTGAAGTTCATTTCCACCAGCTGGAGGCATAAGTAATTAGTTACTCATCCTGAAATTCATCTCCATGAGCTGGAGGCATCAACAATGAGTTATTCGGCCTGAAGTTCATCTCCACCAACCGGAGGCATCAATAATGAGTTATTCGACTCGAAGTTCATCTCCACCAGCTGGAGGCATCAATAATGAGTTATTCGACTTGAAGTTTATCTCCACCTGCTGGAGGCATCAATAATGAGTTATTTGCCCTGAATTTCATCTCCACCAGTAAGAGGCATCAGTAATGAGTTACTTACCCTGAAGTTCATCTCCACCAGTAGGAAGCATCAGTAATGAGTTACTCACCCTGAAGTTCATCTCCACCAGCTGGAGGCATCAATAAACAGAACAAATCTACCATATCAGCTACAGCATACTCTGACTGTCCCACTCCTGCAATCATATATACTAAATGACAATCATATACCGGTACTCATTTGATGATGAAAGCAGTAAGGAAGTGATGGAATTTGTTTTAACCCAGACACACAGCGAGAATTTAATAGGATGTCCTGCATATTCCCTTTGGTCAAGACATCAGCTATATAATAGTATTATCAATGATGTCAAATGCTATTTGAATATAAATAGCTCTTTTCTTTCCAGGTAACACCTAAAATCAAATTAGGCACCAACCATTGTAGTAGTAAGAGGAGCCTGGGATCTTTAAAAAAATTGTTCCAAACTCTGGATAAATAAATGTTTTTTACGCATCCATTGAAAAACAAAAAAGATTCTATATTTACCTCATTTTCAAATCTCAGACACCCCCACAGATTATAAAAATTGCTGGTGTCTTAGCAGATTCAAGTAAAGAAATTTGAAAAGTACAATTCTCATGTTACTAGAAAATGTTTCAAGCATTTTTTTTCCTTCTATCCAAAAGTCAATATACATCAAAGTCACTCTGATATCTTCAAATTGGACCTTGTGAAAGTGCTAAATAGCCTGTGATATTCCACTGGCAAATGGTTTATTACACCCAGGCATATGGATTTATAAAGATGTTTTCCTAGCCAATTCAAATGCTAAAAGTTTAGTAGTGGGGGGAAGAGGGCAAAATGGCATTTCATACCACCCCTCAATTTATCAGAATTTTTTATCTTAATTTCATTACCTTTTCTCTTCTCATTAAGCTTCAAATAGTTACGGATTCAAGGGGTTCAACTCTGTTTCTCAGTTTATCCCATCCCAAATTTCATTAAAGAATTCAATCTAAGTAGGACCAAAAATTTTAAAACGAGTTAACCATTCTAAAGTACACCAAAAAAGATCTTTACCTATTGTTTCAATGAGTATTATATTGTAACCAGCAGCCTCACACAACAACACAGCTTCATTGGTTGTCCTGGTAACTCCACCTAAGGTACCTCGTGAAGGCGAAGGGCGAATAAATGCATTTCTATCTCTTGACAACTCATTCATCCTGGTCTTGTCTCCTAGTAAAGAACCTGCAAACACAGAGTTACTTAAATTAAGACAAAGTCTGTATGACATCAACAAAGAAGTTTTGAACATGAATGTCAATATGAAATATGGTCCAATGTTTCACACTAATACCAGAAATATGATCCAATATTTCACACTGATATCAGAAATATGGTCCAATGTTTCACATTGATATCAGAAATATGGTCCAATGTTTCACACTGATATCAAAATTCACAAAAAGCTGATTAAGTTGATAACTTGGTCCCCCCTCAAAGTTGCAATAAAGAGCATCGATGACTGCAGCATGTTGAACTCTGTTCATTTGGGGCAAGAAGAAACACAATATTGGTGTTTGACACACATAAGCATAGGCACTTAAGTAAATAGACTATTCAAAATATTTGTACACAATATAGCACAAAATTTGAAATTCAAATTAAAGTGAAAAAAAGTTTTACTTTACAGGTGCTCATCAAAGACCTTTACCTTTGATCCCTATAACTACAAAAAAGGGCATTAATGAAACATTAAGTGATACCCCATAATGTAATGGTGAAAAAAGGGGATGACAAAATGACCTAATTCAAAAACTTCATTTGGATTTTGCTGAAAATCGTACTTAACCTGTATTCTATACTACTAAATAACTGTGCAAAATTTCTGAAAAAAAATATTTATCTGTTCTCAAGTTATCATCTGGAAACCAAAGGGGGATGGACAAACATACAACTTGTCAGAGGGTATCACATACCTTGCCACTTCATGTGATAGGTTTAAAAACCATAAGATATGATAATCTGATTGAAAAAATCAAGCAAGGATTTTCATGAGGAATCCAATAAATTTGTTTGTTCAAAATCTGACCAAAAATTAGAAGGTTGATTCTGTTGGGAATGGCCCAATTTCATACCCCTGTAACTTCAAAACAGTTTAGGAGAAGTCTATGTTGTAACCTTTAAAAACAGAATTCCAAAAGGAACACAATGACAACTGCCTCTCCAAAATTGGATTAACAATAAAATTTTTGTATCAATTCTTAACAATAACACCTATTATTTTCCCCTTTCAGTCTTAATTTTCACCAGGGTACATGGCAAAAACCTAAAAAAAAAAGAACTGTAAGATCCTCCACACCACATCCCTAAGAACAATGCGTTAAAATTTCCAAAAGATTTGATAAGTTTTACTCAAGTTATTGTAAATAAATGAAAGTTAATGGAGGCCAACCTTTCCTGCATATCACTTTAAAACTTTTTTACACTGTCATTATTTTGTGAGGTTTGTCAATTATTGTTACAGTGTGACCTTCCAAGGAACATCAAAATTATGGTCACATAAGACAGTTAGTCTATGTATACAGGTAAATTTTACTTACAAAGTAGATACACTACATAGTCATTTATGGCATGTTGTTGCTAAAGACAGATGATCACTAAGACAGGATTTACTGTACTTTGCAGTGTTTCCTGTTCATTATTTTATTACGATCAAGAATTGCTTGTTCAGTTGGTAATTTTACTTATTAATCACACCACAAAAAATAAGAAAATTGGTTCCACATAAACATTAATACTAAGACAGTAGTTTATATATAACCTCCAGTGGAAGCAGATGAGGGATCAACAGCCAGAACTGCTACTTTGTTGTCTCTCTCTGTCAGATATTTGCCAAAACTCTCTATAAATGTACTTTTCCCAGCACCTGGTGGTCCTGATAAACCTTAGATATATTTAAACATTCTTAAACATTCTTCTCATTATTTGGTACATTATATATACATTGCTTGCTTATGGTAAAAACTATACAGCATTCATAAAATTGAATATAAAGCTTCTAGACAAAATGTCTAAATAATAGATCTGAAACATTTGTATAGTTTGATAGTGCGTTATCACACTTCAATTTTCATAAGTCATTCTCATCAACCAATATCAAAACCGCAGTGACTTGAACATGGCATATTGCCATCAACAGGGACTATTACCTAATGTCTTCTTTATACTTACAACTTTAATCATAATGTCAATGCATTAAGAAATTATCTTCCAATTAAAGACTGGAAGATGCCATTAATTTCTTGCATGAAAATGTCATCGTGATGCAACAGTATCTTAGATTAAAAGCTTACCTGGCAATAAAAAAAAACCCATAGTTTTAAGTGTAATAGCACAGATCTGTTTCTTTGTGTCATTATTTACCAGCAGATATTACCAATAAGAATTAGCTATGCAGAGTTACACTACATCATACATGTACATATATGTTGGGTCAGTTTCTCTCCATTAACCTTAAAGTAAACTATGTTAAATTCATTGGATAAGACAGAAAACTTTATTGCTGCCCTATAACAGTAATCATTTTCCTAGTAAGAGGAAAAATACACATACCTATTCTAAAAGATAAAGGCTTTGCCATCTTGTTGTTTTCATGCTCTGTACTGTGCTGTAATATCTTATTTAACAGTAACTGTGCTTGTTGTTTCTTCTTTGGATGTGTTGATTCTATTAGAGTTATTCCCCTTGCCAAATGGCCTCTTTCCTGATTTAAAATGCCTTCATACAATGAATCGACGAACTCATCATTTTTAGTCAAGTTTTCTGATACAGTTATCAAACATCTAAATGATGTGGTATTCTTAAGGAAATTTTGATTATTGATGTCTTTATTCAAACTAACAGGCAATTTAGGCTTAACGGTGCAAAGAGCACATAAGTGTCTATTATTTGAAGTTGGCATTCTAAAATGCAACCTTAATGCTGGTCGTAGAACCTTCATATTCATTTAGTTTTGTAAGAATTATGCAGTATCTGCAAAAAAAAAAAAAATACAACAAAACACTTAAGATTAGAGACACTATTAAAAAAGCAATTGTAGGTTTATTTTTTCTCCAGAAGAATCAGATTAAGATTGTACAACAATAAATGTATCTAAGCATCTTTTATTTGCATTTTCTGAAGTTAACTTACAAAAATTTTGGTCAAGAGGTATACTGAATCAGATTTCATAAGCTATGGTCTAAGTTATCTAGTCCTAGGTCATAATAAATGCTTTCGGGATTAGGTAGTCCAAATAATTATGTCGTCTTGGGAGGCTGATTTTTGAGTGATTAAGAAAATGCCTCAGCTAGCGTCCTGATTTCTGGACTAGGGGTAAGGAAGATCTGGCTTATACTTATAGTTATACAATGCAAGTTATAGTAAATTTTTGGCAGTCAAATCAGTATGAAATTAAAAAAAAACTGTTTTCATATAAATATTTTTTACAATTTAATTGAATGACACCTGATCAAACCTTAAGAGTATTGCTAAACTATACTAAATGTCATTTTTTTTCCATTTCAGCTGTCAGGATAAATTCTGACAGGGGAACGAAACATCATTGCGTTTAATTAGGAATAATTACACTCTCAGTATTTCGTCACTTACAGTAAATCGCCACTTTTCCGAAAATTGATAGACAGTCACATGTAATAATTTAATAGTAAAAGATGTGTCTACTATTTGGCTGTTTATTAGCCAAATTTCCAAGGTTCTCTATTCCTCTGTTAAAACGGTGTTATTTTTCTTAGAGTTTTGCAAAAACTACTGGATGGATTTTGTTGAGAGAGTAATCAAGGGAACCAAGATTATAGCGGTAATCAAAAGAATGTAATCCAGGGACAAAGGCCAGACATGGAAAACAGACACACACAACAAAGAACACAAAATAACTAAAATCATACGTACAAAGTAACAAAAGCAAATGAGCAACTCGGACTCCACTAAAAACTGGGAGTATGGACCATGTGCACCGGCAGGGTAAGCGTCCTCTGCTTTTCTAGAAACACCCGTCGAGTTGCTCATAAAAAGTCAACTCCGGGGTAGACAAAAGAGGAAAGGAAAACTATGACCCGTTGAATAAATCAGTTTTCATGGTGAAGATGGATACACCATAACGATCTACGAGTTCATGATGACGACCATAAAACTTCTGTAGTGATGACTTCAATCTTGTAGCAACATAACCCTGTTCCAGAAGCCTATTTGTTAGAGTTCTAGCGCAATACAAATTGAGAGAGTAATCAAAGGAACACAGATTCTAGCGGGAATCAAAAGAATGTAATTCACGGACGAAGTCCAGACATGGAAAACAGACAAACACAACGAAGAACATAGAGTCACTAAAATAATACATACAAAGTAACAAAAGTAAATGAGCAACTCGGACTCCATTAAAAACTTGGAGCATGGACCAAGTGCATCGGTAAAGTAAGTATCCTCTGCTTTTCTGGAAACACCCGCCGAGTTAATTGCTTTTAAAAAAGTCAAGTCCGGGGTAGACGAAAAAAGGAAAATTAGGGTACTTGTAATCTGCAGAACGAACAAAAAAAAAAGCAAAACCCAACTAAATAGAACGATACCAAACGAAATAAGACGATATAAAGTATCATAGAGGGCAGAAATAAGGGGAAAATCTAAATCAATGTACTGCATCATAATTGTAAAATCAGAGGTGAAATGAACAAAAGCTTAATGAAAACTTTTTTTCTGAAAAAATCATATCTTAGAGTGTCAGACAAATCAGGTTTTCTTTTATAATTGAGTTTGACAACGTTCTGGTTTCAAACGGATAATAATTCAAAATGCTCGCTTGCAATCTCTGACTTGACAGAATGGACCAGGTACACCGGTAGGATAAGCGTCCTCTGCTTTTCTAGAATCACCCGCCGAGCTGCACATAAAAAGTCAAGTCCGCGGTAGACAAAAGAGGGAAGGAAAACTATGACACGTTGAACAAATCAAGATGCACTAGAGTGTGGATCCTACTTTCCAACATGTACACGAACAAAACAGTCAAGGTAAAATGGGACGGCAAAGTTTCAGACTGAGGACATATCGCTATCAATCAAGGAATACGACAAGGATCAAAACTATCTACTCTATTATTCAAACGTTACAACAATACGATACTCATTAGCATTACGGTCAGTAGTCTATAGGCGAAAATCAGAAAAATAAATTTAGCCTCCCCAGCCTGTGCAGATGACGTAGTATAGGCTAGGACCAAATACTGAAATGCAAGCCATGATCATCTTAGTTCAATACATATAACACCAAAGGAAAAACAGAAGTTTTAAAAATGTCAAAAGCCAAAAAAGTCAAAGAAAGCAACTACACGTTAGAAAGACAGGAAGTAAGAAGAGTTCAAAACCTTTAACACCTTGGAATAACCCATCAAGAAAAAATAAAGTCAATGTTGACGATAAGGGCACAAGTTGGGCGGAAAACTATTTATGAGCTTTAGGATCAGGTTTCCATGCTCGATCAGGAATGCCACCAGTTGTCCGTGGGACACATTAATGTAATATAAGGCAGATTTCTACCTAGAGAGCTATTTAAATTACTCAGTAGCCTACCTAAATTTGTATTGAAATTGGAACTGGTCTATTTCAATTAGATGTAATACCCAAAAAATGCTATCTTTAACGTTTTGACGGCAATATCATTCATTCATATCTTTATTTCGTCATGATGAGATTTATGAATACAATTATAATGGTTAAACTACATTAAATACAACATAAGAGTTTGAATACAAAAACTATATACATCTATATACATTACTATTAATACTATCAAATATAGCAAGACATAGCATGTATCGTCACATCTACGACCGGAATCTGTTATCACTGGAAAGGCATTGAATAATATGTGAATGACACAGTTCCATAAGTTTAACTTGCTCTCTAGCTTCCAGAGCGGTTGTCTATTCACGTCCAAGTAACGTCTGATAAAGAATTTCATCACCATACTGCGTTAGGTATATAATATAAGTTCAAATCAAAATTTTGAATTATAATATTCCATAATACATCACGTAAATGTTCTGTTAATGTACAAGAGCAGCATGCATGAACACACACATCAGTAAATGGTCTATCACATATAGTACAAGCACCAGGTGTGGAGTATTTGTATAACTGTCCATAGTTTTGTAATGAAAAACGATCTGTTAATTTCAGGAAAGTTCTCGGAAAATTTCCAGAAAGAGGCTAGTTGTATTAATTTATGCAAGCAACGAAATCTGTCGAAGTCACTATCATTACTCACACGATCATGCCATTCGGACGATTATTTCGTGTTTATAGCATTTTGAACTAACGATTTCCTTATAGCTTTGCACGGAAATACGTGTCCATCTGAAATGAAGTCCAGGAGATACTGCGTTAGATCATATTTTGACAGTATTTCTACAATGTCTGGTACGAATCCAAGATGTCTATGATTATTAATTATCATTTAGAAACCAAAAAAGTCTTGTCATGGATACAATTTTTGATAAATAAGTTGTATCCATATTGCAAAGTTTTTGAAAGAACATCAATTTCAGCTTATGTATGTATGAATGAAGAATATTGCCGTAAAATATAGGGTGGGAGATACCCGCACGTATTAAGTTTACCAAAGATGAAAATCGGGGAAGGCGCCATTGTATTTGTAAATTTCAAAATGTTGTTTGGAGTGAAATATATCACTTTAAGACCCTCAATGAGGTCATGTCGTTATATTTCACGCTAACACAGTCTTACTGTTCAGAGATAACGTGCAAAATATTTGTATGACCTTCAAAAGAAACCAGTAAAATTGAAAAGCTCCATGTCATTCTCAATTATCCTGTATCCTTATTAAAAGTGCTTGGAAATTTTAATCGATAAAGTACTGAGCAATAAACTTGCACATTTATATTTTTATTTAAGTGTACAAGTTGTTCCGCACTTCCTCTCATAACTTAAACTTGTAGTTTTCATCCTTTTACATATTTATTTAAACGTCACATGCAGCAAATGTCAGTTGATCATGAGAACTGTTCATAATAATGTGTAAACGTACCTTAATAGTACTTATAACATTTTTGTCAATGACAACACATGACCTGATCGAACATCTTACTTGGGTCTTTAGATTCTACTACATTAAATCTGGATTTAAGTAGATTTTCTGAAGTTCAAAATGAAATAGTTTGTATTCCGTTAGGACACAGTAGCGCTCCACTCTAGGTGACTTAATTCGGACCAATCTGACTCATACTCAACCACTTCCTCTATACCTATTTTTTTATGCAACGAGTAATTTAAAACCCAAAAATCAAAAATAAATTGGTTTGCGGCATAGACTTAATCCACAATGGCAGCTCCAGAGTTTTAGGTAAGGGGGGAGGCAAATAAAATTCTTGACAGGATCACCAGTGAGTATCACGAAGTGAGTGTTTTTAATAATTTAACACACACAATTTTTCGAATTTTTTTTCCAAGGGTGGGCGCCCCCCTCCTGAATCCGCCACTGATCCAGAACAATCGGACTCAAACACCGCCATTTCCGCTATGTTATGTTTATGCAACGGGGAAACGTAAACATAAATTGTTTTATGGTATCATATGTTTCTCAATGAACCAACGGTACAGGCGTGAAATGAAGAAGTCCGTCATGCAGCTGAGGATGCTTACTTGTCCCAACATGGCCGTTGTTGGTCGGATTATTGCTCATCTATAATTTCATTATGTGCTTGTTTCCGCTGTAGGTTTTTCTTCTTCATTTTTTTCCTAAACTAATGGTGTTTCAAATTACAGAACATAAAATAAAAAAATGGTTTGAAGGGGCGAAGCGACCGTGAGCGAGCTATCCATATCCCTTCTCATCCAATAAAACTTTAACTCGCAAACATAAACTAGTTTTTCCAATGTATGGGAAAAAAATAGACGCAATATAAATTGACGTAATAATTCACGTCACTATTTTTGGCGTTCGTTTATCAAAATTGCTATTATTAAATGTTCTGCCGCCATAACACTTCGAGGAATGTTGACACGTCGTGCATTCTGGCTCAACAGGGAATATTAAGTTTCAAAGGAAATTCTGTGTTCTTTACGGGATGGAAAAATGTTTGGATAGATATATTGGTGTGTTTTCCTAAACGCGAACATCATTAGGTAAAAGGAAACAATAATTGACGAAACTATACGACAAACGCCATGACTTCTCATTTTGTGTTGTGAACTTTCCATTCATCTGTGGCAATATCCCTTCAGCATCTGCGTATGGAGTTTTCGTATCACAACTCATACGTAATGCCAGAGCTTGCCGTAGTTACGCGGAATTTTTGTACCGTGCTAGACTTCTTGCAGTTAGGCTTCTGGAACAAGGTTAATATGTTGCTACCAGATTGAAGTTATCACTACAGATGTTTTATGGTCATCATCATGAACTTGTGGGCCATTATGGTGTATCCATCTGCACCATTAGAACAGATTTGTTCCTTGTGTCATATAAATTTCCTTTCCTCTTTCGTCTATTCCGGATTTGACATTTTATGAGCAAGTCGATGAGTGTTACAAAAGCAGATGACGCCTACCCTACCGATGCACCTGGTCCATCCACCCAGGTTTTAGTGAAGTTCGAGTTGCCCATTTTCTTTTATTTCACCTTACGTGTTATTTTCCATGGGTTATTTCATGTTTTCATTTGTTGTTTGTTTTCCCTATTTAGTTTTTAATCCTTAAATTATATTCTTTTTGATTTCCGCTCGAATCTCGGTCCTCTTGATTAGTCTTTACTCTTGGTTGTAGTCTTGCAAAAGGATATATCATATAAATGATATAATGAAAAAGTGAGGTATTCAACTCTCCAAATCTGACTCACTAAATAGGTAATTATTTCAGTTAGTATGCACTGGATTTTTTTTTACACAGAAGTTTGGTCTTGATATATATTTTTTTAATAGTCTTTAATTTTTTTCGTGACTTTGTTTATTCAGTTGATCTTAGCTCCACCTCTAATTTTAAATGTTCTATGTCCATGCTTTTATTCACACGTGTGATTCGTGCGAAAAATATAATGAAAATCACTCAACGAATTTTAGATTGACTGTGCTTCATATTCTGATTCGCTCTAGATCTATGGCTGAATTTTTAAGTAGCATCACCCTCACTAACCAGTAAATTTCAAATACTGAACAATCATGGTGAAGCGTCGCCATATCGTCAATTGATTGAACTAAATGCATATACCGTACATTTATGAAGTTTTAATCAATCCAGAAAGTATGAATAATAAAATTTCGCTTCACAATTATTGTTTAACTTACACCAGATTTTGTATAAATCCACTAAGTTGCTCACCCCATAACTTTGTTTTTTTCAAAATCTTGTATATTATGTTAAAATTTTATTGATGTTTTACTTTTCTCAGACAAAATTATTGTATTGGCTATTGTTGTATATGATCCGGATTGTGTTTTAAGTTGCCCCAATTTTGATACTCAGTTTACTAAATGCTTTGTCGATATCACCAAAAAGGCTAGTCAGTTTTAACGTAAATGTACAAAATCGGGACCATCTCCCCTAGGTTTATAGAACTCATAAGAGCATTCTTGAGCATTTTGATTTTTTTTTCCATTTGAAACCAAAACGTTGTCCAACTCAATTATAAAAGAAAACCTGATTTGTCTGACACTCTTAAAAAGTTTTCATTATGCTTTTGTTCATTTCACCTCTTGGTTTTACAATTATGATGCAGTACATTGACTTAGTTTTTCCCCTTTGGTTTTGTTTTGATTTTTTGTTCTGCAGATTACAAGTACCCTAAATTTTCCTCCTGTCGTCTACCCCGGACTTTTCATGGCGGGTGATTCTATAAAAGCAAAGGATACCCACCCTACCGGTGCACCTGGTCCATGCTCCCAGTTTTCAGTGGAGTCGGAGTTGCTCATTTACTTTTGTTACTTTGAATGTATTATTTTAGTTACTCATTGTTCTTTGTGGTGTTTGTCTGGATTATCAACAAAATTATTCAAAAACCCTAGGTATAGCAGCCAAACATTTATTGTTACTGCAGAATGAGTAAAATATCATGTTTGTACAATTTTTACAGAAATTTTTGGTACTGCATGCCATATCAACGAAAATTATTAGTACTGCTCCAGCAGTTCATGTCAAACTAGGCCCCTACACCCCTGAAAACCCTACAGCGAAGACGAATTCTGATGTGCATGTAAATAGTAATCTGTTGGCAAATTCTAAAATACATTTATCATAAAAAATTACAAATATATCAATTTTCTTTATTCAACGATCATACATGTAGTCAATAGCAACAATTACACACATGTACAAAATGTAGTGAAACACAATACATGTATATTCAAATATATGATTTGTAAGTTACATGTAGGTATTTGGAAGAATCATTTAATTGGTTTGGTTTGGCATACACAATGTACAACTAAATAAAAATTTATATGCAAGCCCCATTAATTAATTTAGAAAAATATATTATACATGTATCATACAATATTTTAGTTAGTAAAGTAACAGTGTTTGCATTAAATTAATGAAATCAACCCAGTGCATCCCAAGTTACGTTTGGTAAGTTATGTAACAGTAGCTAAACTTTAAAAAAAGTTTACAAGGACCACATACAATGTACACATGCCTATGAAACACATACATTTGTAAATGTAATCAAATTTTGAAGAAAAATCTGACCACTAATCTTCCATATATATACTTAAATAAACTTTCGATCACTAATGTTCCAAGTAATATATTTTTTTTCTCCAATAAACAAAAATTACAATGTCCTAAATATGTTTTATAGTTTATGGTATTGCAATATAAAAAAAAAACACACACACAAAAAAAAAGACATGTAACAATGTAGTGTACATTTAATTTTCATGAAGTTAAGGAAATACAAATGTATGGTTATTCTGATATTTAAGAACATTTGCAGTATCAAATCAACCTGCACTGCAGTAATGTTAATAATCCACATATGACACTTTTATTTTTGAAATGGTAGTCCTGTCACATTTTGTCACAATGCTCAAGACATTTAAATCTACATGTACTGTAAATATGTCCTAAACTCTTTTTCTAGAATTGTAGTTGTAAGTGATGTGATGAAATTTTTGACTTTGTTACAAAATTATCAATATCTACAGGTTATTGATTTGTTAAATGATCAATAAAGAGCACAATGCCAATTTGAATTTTGATTCAAAGGATGGTTAACTATTAAATAGTATTTTAATGTACCGTAACTTTAACTGAACTCTTTAGTATACGTGAAAATGAATTAAATAAGGAACTTTTTAGAGAAACAACATGTGTGATACACAAACATGTATACCTACAGTGGCTACATGCACAGCTAACAATAGGCCTTATAAGTCTTCTCGTGAAATCACAAGAATGGGACCCTACCTTCCCTTACAGCAAAGGGTATGGTTATTTATAAAGTGTAGACTGCAATCTTATCAACAAAAACCACTTTCACATAAATATAATGATAAAAACATGATACTCAATTATAAAAGGTTTGGTAATAATTCTGACGACTATCCATCATAGGGATATACAAATGTATCTGGAATGGATGTCTGTCCTTGATTTTGAATGCTTTAAACAGTAGAAATTTCAGACCAGAAATTAATTGAAAACCAGACTTACAATCCCTATTACCTTCTCATATATAAAAAAATGTTTAACCTACAAAAATGTATACATTTTGTACATACATGGATTACTAAACACATGATGGATTGCAACCTACAATGTAACAGCTACTTCTTAATCCAAAGATACTCATAACCATTAAAATACAAAAATAAGTGAGTGTGTCTTGACATATATGTATACTGACCATCATAATTACCAATGTTTTTCTTTTATAAGTAAGCCACTCTATTACAAGCCAAGCATACATTGCACTTTAAAAAGACTTTTAGCATTGAAATACCAATCCAATAAGAAGTAAATAGGACAATATCAAATAATGAATAAAAGTAGCAAGATGACAATGCTTAAAATGGTTGGAATATAAAAATCATACTTAATGAATAAAATCTGATGTAAAAAACACATCATCAATTACAGCATCCTGACTGCTGTGATTTTGATTTTTTCCGCAAATCTACTGTGGCACCATGAGATGGTTTCATCATGTCTATTACATCTTCAAGCTCTCGTATTCTCCTTATAGCAGCTTTAAAAGCTTCCTCCACGTTCGTTGAATCTTTGGCACTTGTTTCGAAATAGGGTGCACGTCCATTGTTCCCACACCATTCCTTTCCATCACTTTCTCGAACACAACGATTTTCTACGTCAATTTTGTTCGCAAGAATTACGAAAGGAAAGTTATTCCCATCTTCTATATCAGCATAATATAAAAATTCTTTTTTCCACATGGATAAATTTTTGAAACTTTGTGCATCATCAACTGCAAACGTCAATAGACAACAGTCTGCCCCACGGTAAAATGGTGTACGTAAACTTTTAAATCGTTCTTGCCCAGCAGTATCCCAAATCTGCATTGTATAGTTCTCACCGTCAACTTCAACGTCTCTATTTAAGAACTCAACACCAATGGTATGGAAAGACTGGGCATCAAATTTGTTGCTAACAAATCTATTCATCAGTGAACTTTTTCCAACTCCTCCGTCCCCTAATAGAACAACTTTCAATAGTTTGGATTTACTCATTGCAATCTGTTATCCCCCAACTGAAATAGATAAGTCTGAATGATTACTTTTGACATTATCAGACCAAGAAAAAAATATATGTATATTTTATTTAGACACTTATAGGAGAAAAGCTTAACTAAAACTGATAGTTTACATGTAGCTGCATTTCATAAAAAAAAAATACCAATAAAATGTTCTAGGGCAGACAGTAAAAATAAGGTATAAATGTAGGTAGGGTAATCTTAAACTAACATTTTTTTCTTGGCCTTTTGTGTTTCTTAAATATAAAAAAAATCTTTATATGTTTGGATATTAAACAATGTTACAGACTGAAAAACACTAAAAATTGAAAAGGCTTTATAACTTTTTCCTCATCAATTTCAACCAAAGCTTTCCGAAGTATATTGTATAAAGTGGAAAGTATTGGCAAACAGAAATTTAACTTTTCATAAACATGTGCCTGCAAAAAAGTTTTAAAAATCATGTTTTTTTTTAGCACTAAATATATTTTTGCATTAAGTATCAATTAAAAGTGAGAAAGGTCAGTGGACCCCTTTTATTTTTGGAAAATTTTATTTGTGTTCAAAACTTGAGGAAATTGTAGACTGAAATCCCCTGCTTTTAAAATTTATGGCACCACCAAAATGCATCTTTAGATGCAGAAAATAAAAATTGTTATTACAAGTACAAAGGATTTAAAAAAAAATTTTTTTTGTCCTATTAGAAACATAAAATATGCTTTAAACTATACTTTTGCTTAAATTTTGTAATTAAAATTATCAAGATAAATATTGTTAAAATACATTGTTACTTAACTTTTTTCCATTAAAAGAACTACAACAGTATTAGGTAGGATTTTAAAGGAATAACAAAGTGTTCCTAAATAAAAGGAAATCCATGAATCAATACAATGTATATACTTTATACATACTTACCTTATAAATGCAGCAATTGTGTTGTTACTTTATTTTGTGATTCTGGAATGAGAAAAAACATATAAATCATGTCCTAAAATTGCTTCACTGTTCTGTTTGATACTTCAATTATATGTAGAGAAAATTAAAGGAAAAGAAACATGAATAAGCATGTTTCTAGTGTATATTGCAAAATGTATGGTACATGTACATGTTCATGTAAATAAAAAGTATTTAATAACTAATTTCAGTAATTGTAGTCAAGATAGTGTTCAGCTCCCAAGTATCATTCCATAATGAAATTTAGTAGGAATACTTACCTACTTACCAATTCATATGGGACCAATCAATACCTTATGTGTGAAAATCTTCATACATGAACAATTATGATGTAATAATTCACACCATGATTAGGGGTATGTTGTTGAATAATTCATAAAAAACAAAAAGCTTACTGATTTACACTTACTGACATAGTAAAATACCAATGCATGTTTTTCTGGGGAGTAACAACCTACAGAATATTTATACATTATTATTACGAGAATTAGTTGCACCTCTGAAGTAACAGAAGATTACATGTAATAAAATAATGCTTAATGATTAGCACTACACAAATGCATTTTTTAGTTGGCTTGAGGAGATTTCACACACTGACTTTGATGAGATCTTTTTAATTATGACTTACTAAACTGTTAACCAGGGTTGGGTCTGATTACTTTGAAATGTAATCGATTACATCATGATTATTAATGTAATTGATTACATGAATTTTTGTGCAATTGACTACATTTGATAAAGTAATCATGATTACATGACTTGTAAAAGTAAATTACAACACTTGAGTAGAGGATATGTTAGCTATGTAGAAGTGCATGCTTTAGTTCATACAAGACAGAATTAAGTGGCCTCTGTGTATCATGTATCATTTTTTATACTTCTTGGACTGATTGTTGAAGAAATCTGGGCTTTTGTGATTTCAGAACGACTCATAAGTTTTTTTTTTATTGTTATTGAATGTATTTTTTTTTTATCTCAGTGCTAAGTTGTTATTATTCAATTATTACTTGGCATCTAAAGGTTAAAATTCATAAATATAATACTTCATTTTTTTTTTTAAACTGTACTTTGTACAATAGGATCAGATTCAATACTTTTATCTTTCCCTTCCATTACACTTTATGATCATAAGCATCATTGAATCACTGCATCGGTCAGGTCTATAGAACTTTACAGCTATGCTGAAAAGTCTCTCAACAGGGGCTGAAGTGGTAGTTATTGATTTTCATTATTTTATATTATTTTTATTTGATAGCTCTAATTAGGTAATTGACAGGTGGCTTTAATGGTGTCAAGATATGACAATTAACAATACATGTCCCTGAGGGAGTCAATTAAGAAATTTAAATTAACAACATGTTTTTATAACAGGTGCTTTCCTGACAGTCCAACCTTTTTTTTTTTATAACAGGTGAAAAATATATAACATTTTGTTGAAATTTGAAAATCATTAAATGGTATTTAACTTAATATTTTGACAGCGATTAAATGAGCTGTGCAAGTACAAGTACATGTATATGAAATTTTTTAAGAATCTCATAAATTCAATACAGAATATATCAAATGTGCAGTAATAGACATCTTTGCTGCTTTGATGTCACAACCAAAAATAAAATTCACCACATAAAAGCAAATATATAATATAAGGTCAGTGAGCTGTTAAAGCCTGTTTTTACTTTTTAATTTAATAAGTCTGATTTTCTCACTTCATAGAAGCCCAGTGCAGGTCCGGGTGTTAAAAGAATAGGCCTGCAGCAGCGCTAAGCTTGTCGTAAAAGGCGACTAAATAGTGCTCAGAACCTTAGCCGGAGGGCTAGGGCGCTCTGCCCACAGAGCAACTGGGATGTGTGCCCCAGGTGGTGGAATGGGGTACCCCTGGCGTGTTACATGCTGGGGTTGTCAGGCTATAATATGGAAAACCTGACCGCAAACCATAGTGGTGCACCGTGTTTGGAAAGATGTTACGTTCCTCGCACGTTAAAGAACCCTACTGTGGTATTCTCCCGGAGTAGGAACCATAGGGCTCCGCCACAGGAGGCTAAATTGCCCGACCCTACCAACCTCTCCCTATTTCCAGTGGCAATCAAAATTTGTTGACCCCATTGTCCTTGTGTCCCATCCCTTTTTCATTTCATCATCATTTCATGTTCATTTTATCATCCATTTCATGTTCATCGTCTGAATATAGCTGAAATATTGCTGCTCGGACGTTCAACCCCAAGAAACAAACAAACAAACTCACTTCATAGAATGTTTACCCAAGGGACAATCTACATGTAAGAATCATTTTCTCATTTCACAATCCTAGGACATTCAATAGTTGTAATAATCAATCTTAAATTGTTAAATAAACTCCTAAAATAAAGCAAATATATTTTTTTTGTAGACGATCTGAATTCAATTCACTTCAATTGCTACTGTTCATCACCCTACATGTACATATGTTCCTGCTATACACAGCATGCTGTTAAAAGAAGTAACTTCTATTAATTTCCAAGTATTTGGATCCTCTTATATAGATGTAAATGGCACCATGAGCTCTCACACTCAATGAGAACAAGTTATCATGAGACCACCATTATTGTTCTATTCTAAATATAAAGGCAGTGGATGCTCGTCCACGCATTCGTGGATGGGGAGCCTCATCAGGTTAATTGTTCACACATTTTGTTAGCGTAAAAAAATACTGAACCGTGACGGAAACGCCTAATTTGCCTAATATCAATGTCATCGCGAACTGCGTTCACATTTTTGAATAAATTGAACAGTTTTCTGTTCGTGTTATATACTAGTTTGACTGCATATTTAATACTGGGAGCAAGTCCCTGTGCTTGAAAATGGAAGGGTTTCATGCTGGTCAGACACAGAACAAATCAAAGAAGTTACACTCTTTGAAATGTTCATGTTTTCCATTTTAGGATTTGCTTCTTTTTGTACTTTGATTATTTCCTTGACTCATCTGTTATTTTTATATTTTTTGCTATTATTAGTTTATATAATTTTATTAATTTTATTTTCTATTTTTTCTTTCCTCATTATTTGTTAATATTATTATTTTTCATCGTTTGTTTAACATGCATTCAAATATATGATACGAGTGTTCGTTTAAACGCATGACAGAAGCGTTCGTTTATCGTGCGTATAGGAAACCTAAATGTCTCAAGGAGTGTATGATGACTGGTGCCAAAGTCGATGCATAGTCTTAACCAGATGTTTTAAAAAAAAATATTAAATCTTGGCCAAAAATATAAATATCCAATGTGATATAATTTTTATAATTACATGTGGTCATTTTGTATTTACGTTATGTAGGAACATCTTTACATTATGTTGTTTTGTCTTCACGTTCTGCCATTTCGTCTTTACTTTCCGTCATTTTGTCTTACGTTCGGTAATTTATGTGAAGATGTTCCTACATAACGTAAATACACAATGACCACATGTAATTATAAAACCACAGCAAGTAATATAAAATTGACAACACGTAAACAAATGTGTATCTCATCAGACAGTTTAGGCGTTCCATACTTTAAAATGTCCAAGACTGAATCATGTGTCAAAACAATCTTTTTTGATGTGCAAATAGTGTTTCAAGTTTGTTAAATGTGTATTTTGTATTAATTTGGAATGATTATTTTAATCATTATTTGTTACATCTGTTACAATTCAAATTGTATTTGAACCATTTTGTATATATTTGTACAAAAATTTCCACATTACTAACCCGAATAATCCAGTCATTATATTACGTTCCCTACGATCACACCATTAACATATGTAACTTGAGAGTAGACGTAAACTTCTACAGAGAGGGACTCGATTTTTCAGGTTACATTACTAACGTAAATGAACCGTTTCCTGTTATTCTGTGTGTTATATACTCAAACCGGATGTGTGTGGACGATTTGCCTGTAAAGGCTCCCTTTCCACAAATGTGTGGACAAGCAGCCACTGCCAAATATAAATTGGCATAAATGACTTTGCAGTTCGTTTAAATTGTAAAAACAAATACCTTACAAGTTTAGTACATGCAGATCATTCTTAGAGGCTGTCGTAATGAATATGCCTAGACATGTAAAAGCACATTTGGGCAGAACCTACATGTGAAAATGAATAAATGTTACTACGCTGTTATGTTGTTACATGGATATATAAACATTGTAGTCGTAACACATTTGTATTTGATAATCTAACATATCAACAAAAGAAGGAAGCATATTTTGGAAGCTGTCTCAGATAATTCAAACCAAATGGAAAAGACAAGAAAAAAAAAGAATAAGCTTAAGCTTGTTTCTGTTACCTGTTCGGTCCTTTCTTTGTTTTTTTGTTGTTTTGACAAATAATCATGTTACATTTTGGCTTTCTGACATGGCTGTCAGAGAAAATGACGTCAGGATTGTAATATCATGTGATCGTCATGCGGTCTTTACTTCCGGTTGTTGCGAGGGACGCCACTCAGCGTCATGCTGGTGTTTGCCAATCAGAAAAATCAAATTCTCCATGTACCGAGAAAATAAAGAGATAGATATCATTTTATAAATGAATTTTTCAATTTTTTAATTTAATCAAAAAAAAAAAAAAAAAAAAAAAAAAAAAAGCCCAAACAAACAAACTAAAAATAAAAAAAAACACAAACCCAAGCAAAACATAACAAAAAAAAAATAGCAAAAACTAAAAAAAAAGAACAAAAAAACCAACAAAAGAGACAAAACAAAAACAAGACAAAAACAAAACTCTACAACATCAAAATCAACGACAACATCTAAAACAAACAAGGATTTTAGTGTAACAAAAAAAAAACAAAATAAAATAAACAAACAACAACAAAAATAACAAAAACAACATTAAACAAAAAGACAAAAGAAAAGAATCACATACAATAGAATAACATAAAATGAATAAATCACGTCTATGATTTGAACTTATGAGATTCCAAGTAACAATAATTATTTAATTTTAAGACAATTAACTCTGGTTATCGGCTTCAATAAAGGGAGTCCAGTGGCTGATATATTCCACCCGTTCTAGCTTAATGTGACATCAATGAATGCGTAACATTAAGTCTCTGTTTACATTATCTTCGTTCTAAAGTGTTCACACAAGACATAGATTAATTTCAATCTCTCCAGAAATGGAAAAAAAATATATGAATTCTTTTTGTTTTCGTGATGGATTCAAGTCTCCAAATTCACAATTAAATTATCAAATACGTCGTGATTAGTTTTAGTTGTATTTTAGGCCAATAAGACCCTCACCCTGAAAATAAATTTGATAAAATCAACATGGGTTTGCATAATATATAAGTACATGTGTGCATAGCTCGCCATCAAAACTTGTTCTGTTCACTCATGCATAACGGGTGAAAAATGGAGTTAAAAGTCAGGACTATTAGTATTTGGTTTGTCAAGATCGAAAAAAAATATCTATAATTCCCAAACTTTCGTATGAAATTATTGAAAAATACTTTAAAAAAAAAGATAGATTTTGTGATTTTATGTTGACTTTTTTTTTGTTTGGGTTTTGTCATCTTTTTAGCTCAAAATAAGGCAATAAGTCTTTCAGCGGGTAACCTAAAAAGTTTTCAGAACACAAAAGGGCTGGAAATTGGTAGAAACGAATATACCCTTTTATATGAGTCCGAGAGGACTAAATAGTGGAGAAATGTCAAAATCCGATAAAATAAAAGTAAGGATTTGTTATTACTTTATGACCGAAGAATGATCTATGAATTGGTAGAAATTGGGTTAGTGATTTTGCTTTGTATGTATTATTTTCATTATTTTATGTTCTGTGTTGTGTGTATCTGTTTTCTCGGCCTGACCTTTGTCCTGGATTATTTATTTGATTTCCGCTAGAATCTTTGTCCGGGTGTTTTTTTTCTTCTCCGTTGCTTATAATTTGACCTCAATGAAGATACACACAATTTAGCTACATTGCAACGAGTGGTGTCTCGTAAATAGTACACAGAAATTACTTTAGGCATATCTTTTGGCCATTTTATCTAGATTATAAACAACGAGAAGTTTAATGCCTCTTAAATTATTTTGTTCGACGAGACCAAAGAACAATTCTTTTTCATTTTCATTTGCTTGATATTTAGTTTCTCATTTAATTGTATATTTGTTTAAAAAAGGCTATTAAATTATAATCTGTTAAGTGAATTGATGATTGTTAATTGTCAAAAAGTTGCAAAAATAATTAACACCATGTAGTTGTAATGATACGTTACACGTTTGGTGGGATATACATTTCCAAAACTTTTTCAAAATACTATGTTGTATAAAATATTAGGCACGTGATTCTTAAAATGTGGGTTCAGGCTACTATTTGCTCATTTTGCCTAAGTTGTGCAAGAAATTAACAAAATGTTGCAACAAAAAAGTACTCCTACAACGTATGATGTTGGAATTCGTTCCTCCATACCCTAACCTCTTACTTCCGAGCGCCGTATTGCATACCGCTCGTTCCGACGTACTTTGAAATCGGAAGAATTATTTTAAAATACTTACCATTTAAACATTTTATACAGTTTCCTTTACATAACACGGGAGAAGGTGAATAAACTGAAGAAAAACAAATGACCTACCTGATTAGAAAAATCCATCAATCCTGGAAATCATTTGTAAAAGCAGTTTAAATGAACTTAACTTTTTACTCTGGTTGATAAAATTATGGATTTCAAAATTTGCGAAAAGAACATATTAAATTAACCAATAAATTGCCTTTACCAACTAAAAGTTCGTTTTGTCAAAAGTATATTGTATTCCGTGAAATTAGTGACCTAATTCAAAATGTCTGGTCACTTTGACAACTGTCTTCATAACAAATAATTTAACACAAAAAAAAAAAACAACAAAAAACAAAAAAAAACCAAAAAACAAAAAAAAACAAAAACAAAAACAAAAACAAAAACAAAAAAACAAAAACAAAAACAAAAATAGGATTTTTATCGCTTGATTTCCGGTAGATTAACTTCTTTCATATAAATTAAAGACTTAAAATAGTTTAAAACACATCTTTAGCTATTCACATTTGCGGTGGCTTTCAACATGTCAGATGCTAGAGGTTAGGATGGCACCAAGTCAGAAAATAGCTTGCCAGACAACCTCTAGCACTGCTGGAGTAACAAAACAAGAGGCTCCCAGGAGCCTGAATAGCTCACCTTGATGAATTTTGCCTTTCAATGGTAATAGATTAAACAAGAAGTTGTCCAACAATTTTGACTCAAGAAAACTTTGATAGTACTTATCATAAGAATCATTTCAGAAAATGAAAGTTTAAATCTATCATAGTTTTCAAGACATTGGCAAAACCTGTCATTTCCCCCTGTCAAGGGCAATAACTCTTGTAAGGAGTCGTCTGACAACTTAATTTATGGCTGAAGACTTTTGTAGTCCTAAAAATAAGGATCATTTCAGTCATTGAAAGAATTTGGCTAAACCTAACGGTTTTGGTGATACATTGTATATGTGAAAATCTACTGTCTGACCCCTATGTTCTATTTGTAGTAACGACGGTGTTTTTCGACGGATAAAAAAACCCACATCAGTTCTATGCAGGATACCCCAAGGAACATTCATACCAAGTTTTGTTTCGATTGGTAAAATAGTGTCAGAGGAGAAGATTAAAAAAAAACATTAAAAATGGCAAAAAACGTTGAAAAAGGGCAAAAACTCAAACATGGTTTAATGGATCAAAATGAAAATTTGACCAACAGATAGATCTCATGCTGAACACTTACCCTTGTCAGAATTTAACTAAACCTAACGGTTATGGTGATATATGCGATAAACCACTGTCTGCCCCGTGTTCTATTTTTAGTAACGTCAGTCATATTTTTCGACGGATCAAAACTCCCCATATTAGTTCTATGCAGGATAATACCCCATGGAACATTCATACCAAGTTTGGTTTCAATTGGTCAAGTAGTTTCAGAGGAGAAGAGTTTTGAAAAGTTGTTAGCGACGACGACGGACGCCAAGTGATCGATGGCAATAGCTCACATGGCCTTCAGCCAGATGATCTATAAAGGAGAGTTCCGACCCTGAACCTTCCTAGATTTGCAACTGGTATATATATATGTATTACAGCCAGAAGAAAGCAAGTACACAGGGTTAGTCAGTATTTTTCAACTTGTAACCACGGTTGGTTATATATATATATATAGCCATTATACCACGCCCCCCCCCAACAAAACAATAAAAAAAAAATCCAACTGAAAACTGAATGGCAAATTTGCAGGGATGACTCTAGAAACTGACAACATATATATCCATTGTATTTCAGTTACTTTACCATGAGATTTCATTTGCACTAAAACAAATCGTGTTCTGTATATCGGCCAAAAAATACTGCTCTTTTTTCAACGTTATTTGTAACGAGAAAGTAGTTTCGATTGCAAAAAGTTTCTTATATTTAAATTTGTTGTTTTTTTTTCTTCTCTGTTATGTCATAATCAAAATTTTGCGCCTCCCTCGGTTGGTAGTTCTTTTTTTCTTTGAGAGTCTTTGGGTAGAAAGACGGATCGCTTTTCCGGACCTTAGCGGGATGGATCCAATTTTAGTCACGCCATCTTGGTTACCGAGACGCTACATGGTAAATATTTTTCTGGTATCAGGTGCAATACTAGGTATGCAAACAGCGCCAAACACCATGCCAGTCCTTTCTAAAATAGATAACACATGTAACCTATATGCAGACCATTCTTTCAGTCGCTTCTGCGATCTTGCAAAATCATACAGAAGTTCATGTAAAGGCGAGTTCTTGGTGATGTCATCGCTTACTTGTGATTTGGTTTTGGTTGGCAAAAGATCCATTGAGTGGCATGGGGCATCAACTGTAAATCATCCTAACTTTTTAATTTTTCAAGTTATTTGGAACATTCATACCAAGTTTGGTTTCAATTGGTCAAGTAGTTTCAGAGGAAAAGAGTTTTGAAAAGTTGTTAGCGACGACGACGGACGCTAATTTTCCTTATTGAAAAATTCCTTTGGTTCCCAAAATTGCAAATAAAATTCTTTTTATCCTTGGAATTTTTAAATAAATATTCATTAATTAGACTATACAAGCATAAGATTTTAATTATAATTTTATATGAAAATATGATGAAGGTGAAACCTTATAACGCTCCCAAACAAACGTTAATTAAGAACAATTTTTGTCAGCTCTGATTTAATTTTATACTTATAACCTTCAATTATGGTAAATTTTGTAATGATATATATTTGTCCTAAAGCATTATACTAATTGTCATTGTTTGAAATGTCTATTGGCTGAAATGTTTGGCTTTCATAAGGAATTATTGGTTGTCATGGTCCGAAATGCCTTTGGGTCGAATTATCAGACACTGGTTATGCCTTTGGGTCGAATTATCAGGTACTGGTTAACATTTTGATTCTTTTAATTTGCAAAATGCCTAAAAAGATTTCTTATATTGCATTTAGTTTTACTTCTGTTTCATTTTGTATAGTTAAGTATGTTTTTATTACGATTTGATTCATTTTATCAAATTGATTCGTTCCGATTCTTTCTTTTATCAATTATTTTCGTTTTGCAATTTTTATGACCAGAGAATTATGGGTAATATTGATAACGTAATTTTCGTAAACATCTGGGTGCCATACTGCAGACTATAAGGCCAACCCTATACTGGAAAAGCTATGGTTCGATTTGTATTGTCGAAACTAGCAAATATTTTCCAAGACTGGTTTGGCTCTCAGTCGCACATATACAAGTATACTCAAATGAAGCTGCCATTATGCTGTTTTTCAGCTCCTGAAAATGAAGGTACAAACCGGATATTGATACTTTTTCTTGCCATAAGTATACAGAACCAAGTTGATAATGCAACCATAAACGCTTCCTTTCGGAAAGAGTAATCAAGGGAACCAAGGTTATAGCAGTAATCAAAAGAATGCAATCCAGGGACAACGACCAAACAAGGAAAACAGACACACACAACAAAGAACATAAAGTAACTAAAATCATACATACAAAGTAACAAAAGCAAATGAGTAACTCAGACTCCACTAAAAACTGGGAGCATGGATCAGGTGCACTGGTAGGGTAAGCGTCTTCTGCTTTTCTAGAAACACCCGACGAGTTGCTCATAAAAAGTCAATTCCGGGGTAGACAAACGAGGAAGGGAAAACTATGACCCGTTGAATAAATGGGGTGTATTATAATTTTATATGAAAATAGAGGTTTACATATAAATATCATTACAAATTTATTTTTCAAGTAAAAGAATTATAAGTTTACTTACAAAATATGTTTTTGTTTTATCTAAATGAAACATTTTACAGAAGCAAATTTGGATATAAAATAACAAAGTGATCAAGTTTAGAAAATTGGAATTCTAATCATGACATTGACAATTGTTTATTAAGTTGTATATTTGCCAACCAATTTGATACTTAATGATATGCAAATTAGTAAATATGGCATCATTAATAGATTTGCAAACTTTCCTACAGTATGTGTTTTCAGTGACCAAAAAGTGTTGGAAATGATGTTAAAAATATCTTTAAATTACATGTATGACACAGAATTTTTGAAGTTGTCTTATGTATGGTAAAATTATTAAAAGTTTTCTAAGAGAGCTCTATCAAGTAGGAGGAGATAAAAGTATTCGAAAGACATGTACATTTTGTACAATTGGAATTTATGTGTGTTTTTTTTAATATAACAATAACAAATGTTCTGTGACCCCAATTTTTCTTTCTGAAATATAAAATAACATGAGATGAATGAAGTAATTATACACAAATTTTTAAAGATATATTTTATTCTTTAAACCATTTTTTTTCAAATAATTTGGGTAATTGTGTAAATTCCCTATAAAGTTTTGTAAATAAAAAAAAACAAAACACAAAACAAAACAAAAGAACTAGGGCATTAAGGCTCAATTATTTAAATATCAAATTTGATGACCAAGGTTTCCCATGTTGATATTATTAGATTATTTAATATTTTGTCAACGAGAAGGAGTTTCTCATGCCTACCATATCGAGCGGCTTTGCTGCAAGACAGGATGAGCATGAGAAAGTCCTGTGAGTTGAAAAAATATTTAATAATCTGTTTATTGCTGTTTTGCTGAATTGTTACAGTAAGGTATTATTTTTTTTTTATTTTCAGTTTTCTTGACCTAAATATGTAAGTTTTATAAGCATTGCAAAAATTCCTTTCGGGACTATTTTCAGCGACATGCTAGGTGATGTCACATAAGTTGTGCAGCTGTGATACACATTTTTTGAAAAAAATTGGTTAACTATGACGATCGCGTTTAAAATTTGTTAAATAATTTTGGGATTTGTTCATTCTAATTGGGTAAGTTACTGTATTTAATCATTTTCCATTGTAGACTAGAAAATATTGCCACAAATTAGCCATTATTTCATATGCAGTAAACAAAGAGATGGTTATTTGGGTCGTCAAATATTCCTACGCTGTTGCTTGTTTGTCATGGGAGGACATAGAAACTAGCGATAATTTTCATTCTCACTCGACTGGCGTGAGATTGAAAATTATCGTATGGCAAGATCAAAGGAATTTTAAACAAAATAGCGATAATTTACATTATGTTCATTCAAGATAATCTTTGTACAGGTTTTCTCTCTGCTATTTTTGTATTTTAACAGATAAAGCTAATGGCCACTCCAGAGCAGCATTTACATTTGTCTATCAGAGAAAACGACCAAGAGAAACTCCAAGAACTTTTAGATGCTGGTGTTGACATCAATTGTGTGTTCTATGGATGGACTCCCTTACAAGTTGCCATTCAACAAAGTGAGTTGTGAGAAAGATGTGGGTAATTGTTCATGAGACTCCATAACAAAGTCTATGACTTTCTGTTAGTTACCTCACCCACCCTCAAAAAACCTAAAAAAAACATTCTCTCAATTCAACATATAAAATAGAAGGTGCATGTTTACTGTGTACGAAATTTCATTAAATTCCAATTAGTGATGTAGGAGAATCGTCAGGTACATGTGTAAGAGATGGATACCTTATATTTATTAGAGTCAAAGTCCATGCTTTGCTATGGACACTCTTCAACTCTTTTAGAACACATTTAAAAGGAGGTCTAAAAGATGGAAGGAAATTTGGAGGGAGTGAGAGATACCTTAATTACTATGTACCCCACAGGAGTGACAGATATCCTAATCACTACATACCCCATGGGAGTGACAGATACCCTAAATACTACACACCTTACAGGAGTGACAGATACCCTAATCTCTACACACCTTACGGGAGTGACAGATACCCTAATCACTACACACCTTACGGGAGTGACAGACATCCTAATCACTAAGCACCCCATGGGAGTGACAGATATCCTAATCACTACATACCCCACAGGAATGACAGATACCCTAATCATTATGTATCCCACGTAAGTGACAGATACCCTAATCAATACGAACCCCATGGGAGTGACCCATATCCTTATCACTACATACCTACACAGGGAGTGACAGATATTCTAATCACTACATACCCCACAGTAATGACAGATACCCTAATCACTATGTACCTACACACTTTGCAAGGATGGAATTTAATGATGAATTATTAATGAACACAGTGATACGAGACAGCTACTATGTCTATCATGAAGTGATAGCTAATCTGTACTGATTTTATTATACTACACATTACTAATTACACAAATATAAATTCCTTGCACCATCACTAATTACGAAAATGATTACAAAAATAAAACTTGATATTGAACATTATTATCATAATCAGTAATACTGTTACAATGACATAAATTATAAGAATGGTTTTAAAATCAAATAGTATGTAAGAAGAATTTTTTAATTATTAACCAGTGTTAATTACACAATAAAGAGATGACCCTTTTCACTCTTTTGATATATTCATAGTTTTTGCTACAATGTAATAGTACATGACATATATAAAAACGAATAGAATGAACATTCCTGATAACACAGATGGAAAACAAAACAGTACTTAAAAATGTATGTTTTTTATTCTTTTTTTTTATATAGTCCAGGTTTTACAACACCCCTTAGTGATTACTTGCCTACAGTGTTAGGGTTTTGTAAACATATTCAATGTATACATTCTTAATTCTTTATTATTATAATTCTAAAAACTACACTCATCACTCTATAACACTAAAAAGAAAAAAATATCTGTTGTACCAATCAGTCTATATTACATAAAAATATGTGTTTACTTTTGAATGTTTACTCAGGGAATGAAGACATAGGTGTGTATTTGATAGAGCGGGGTTGTGACCATAACTTGCATGACAGACACAGTGTAACACCATTTGAAGATGCGGTCAACAGGAACTTGTATAGGGTATGTTGTAATTGTATTTTTTAGCAGTTTATATGAGTGGAGTGTCAACGACATCCTATAAGTTTAGAACATAAGCCAGAATTATTAATGGCTAAAAAATATTCTGATGGAAGTGGTGAAATTTGTTGACACAGAAGTAGACGATTGTTCAAGTGCAGAGGCACTGTTTTATCTAAAATATGACACTGTTCATTATAGACATAGGCCTAGCCTAAAATTATATTATTTTTGTA
Organism: Perna viridis; assembly: GCA_037379345.1. Taxonomy (NCBI): domain Eukaryota; kingdom Metazoa; phylum Mollusca; class Bivalvia; order Mytilida; family Mytilidae; genus Perna; species Perna viridis. Next base: position 7,501,096 of record CM074520.1, read on the forward strand.
GATTGAATTCTATACAGCTTTAATATATGATGATTTCTAAAGGCTGTGCTTTATTTATATTCAAGGATGAGTACTTTTCTTCACATTTACACATGAAATTCCACCAAAAAACATTTATTTGTATTTAGAATTAAAATAAAAACAAAAGTTAAAAAAAAAAATTGTAATTATCAAGGGTTAAAATACAAAAATTAGTTGTATATTAATTTTGATTGACCATTGAGACAATGCTAAGTTTGATTCGTGCGATTACAGTCATGTTGCATTTTCCTCAATGATAGTTACACTGTAATATTGTCTACATGTAACCTAAAGATACAAAAGGTTCAACAACTGAAAAGAAATTTGACAATTTGACTATCACGGACATGATACTTGGAAAGGTTTTCTATCTATATCAATTTTCATATTGTATTGTCTTTTTTTTTTTATCAATAATGAATTTAATAGCTGCTAAAAGTTTCTTTCTTATTCTTGGGAATGTCTAGTAAAGTAATAAAAAAATCAGTTATATTGACTACTAAAGATAGAAGAAATTTTGAAGATACAATGTATTTAGATGCAAAACAACAAAAACAAAGTAATAGAAATGAATAAAACAAGTTTTTAAATTGAATAGCCCAAAAACAATCTCAGATTTTTATAAGATTGGCATACTTCTTTTTTATACCCCACGAAGTGGCGAGATATGATGTGATATCCTCCAAACAGTTGTATCCCCCGATGTTTCCAGATGATAAATTTCGAAGATATTGAAGGATCTTTTTCAAACTTTGTACAGTAATTGAGTATTATAAAATAGAGATCATGTTTGAATTTCATTTTGAAAGGATTATTTACACAAAAATAATGGCCGTAATGAAACGTGATATATAATACACAAAGCCTTTTTTTGAAGATTGTAGAGGCACTGATCGTTAAAGGTGTACATCCAGATCAACCACTTTCTACTGGAGATTTGTCAGTGTGTGTAGCAGCTAAAAAGTCTTACCCAGATCTACTGAAAACATTGGTAGATGGTGAGTTGTATAATGTTTATTTAGAAAGAAGATTTTATAATAAAGTGTTCTTGAACTGAACAAAGTCATTCATATTTGCTCTGAAATTTGACCAGACTTTCTATATACACTATTTTAAATTATAAGTAGAACTCTGATTGATATCAAACATTTCATTAACCTGTGCTAGTACACTAACTTAATATGAACAAACTCATATGAATAGGATTTTATAAGTGAAACCTTCTTCTATTGAGTTATCGATTCTACTCAAGTTCAATTGTTCTGTTGAATAGGTGGTGCCAGAGTAAACTCTGTAAATCATGATGGAGAAAGTCCATTGTTTATAGCTGCTAAGGAAGGCCACACAAGTCTTATACCTAGACTGCTGAGTTGTAATGCTGATATAAACCAACCATGCCAAAAAGGAGAGGAGTTAACTCCCCTGATTGCTGCTACTACTGCTGAACATTTAGATGTTATCAAGTTATTACTTAAGGTACATAATAATAGTTTGATAATGTTGAAAAAAATAATGATAGCAATACTTATAATAATTATTTTATTTTATTATAGTGTCACATATTGATATATATATATGTTTTTGCTGTTATATGTTTTAAACTTGAGGGGTTGATACTGGTACCCACCAAACCATGAGTGATCACTACTACATAAACAGCTTTCAAAAAAAAAAAAAGACATGAAAAGTGCAATTACTTCTACACCAATTACCACTCAATGAATTTTAAATAAATTTTAAATGTAGGTTAAAAATAACATGTAGATGTGCACTTATGACAATAACTGATGCCAAGTCACTGCAAAGGGAGATTATTCAACTTTCGAGTTGGAACACAACTTAAGTCCACCCAAAATGTAGGGTATTCCTTATGTGAGCTTGCTAATAGATTTTCATTATTTTTTTCCTGTTTACTTTAATTGACTTTTGAATAACCTTACACTACTGAACAGCATCAAAATTTAGGACATATATTTAACATTTTCATTTGTTTTCAGAATAACTGTAACATAAATGCCCCTGACAAAGATGGTTGGACAGCTCTGTGGCATGCCTATGGCAACAATGATGAAGAAATCATGAAACTCTTACTCAAATCAGGGGCTGATAAGAATATTAAAAATGCAGAAGGAGCTACAATATTGGAGGAGGCAAAAGAGGCTGAGGATGATAGCATGATTGAATTATTACAGCAGTTTTCCCAGTCATGGACTTGATAGAGTTTGCTCATTTTATATTAAGAGTTTATTGTGTTCAGTTTACAGCACCATTTTAAAAAGTGTTCAGATTTGCTACACAATTATATTCTGTAGTTACAGTAGCTTAAAAGCAATTATTTAAATAGTTATAATTTTGCGAAAAATATGAAACTTTTGTAATGATATCATCTGAACATAAATTCACATCATTTCAAGGATTTGTTTTCCCCTTTGTTATTGTTTTTGCTCTATTTATATTCTTTATCAGACCTTTACAAATTTTCAATGCCTTCTTAAGAATGAGGTGGAGATTTATTTTTGTATAAAGAATATGAACAAACTTTTGCTTTGCTGTTGTATAAGTTAATAGCCATATAAATGTATTAGACTATATCTCATGACTTTCAGCATAGGAAACAACTGTTGAAATGACTTCAGAGAAAAATGATAATTATGTCCAGAAAGTGGAATAATGATTGTTTTAAACATATTCTATCAGTTTATTGCCTATTTCATCTGTTGTATTCATCATATCCTTGTTAGTGCTATTTGCTATTTACATTGAAAGTGTTGTACAAATCAAAGAGTTAATCTCAAAATTTTGTTTAATGAGTTATCTTGATTTTATACGAGATATATTTTTGTATTTATTATTTTGTACTTCAGTTGAATATAAGCATTGAATTAAATCTTGGCTTATGAATTAAATATGTTGCATCAGATTTTTAGACTGTTGTACACTGAAATGTAGAAAGAGTTGACATATAGAGATTAAGGGAGTTGAAGCATTGTTATCAAAATAAAGTTCACAGAAAACTGACAAAAGCAACACAAACAAATAAAGAACAAAGTATATTTAAATTTCCATAATGTGGTATTCCATTGATTAAGTTTCAGTAAACAACTAAGTATATTGGAAAATATACTAATAATAAAGACTAACATCTAACTAGTAATTTAAAAATGAGCTACATCATATTAATGATTTCTGTAAATATTCTGACAATTGATAAAACGACTATAATGAAAGACTATGCAATTGCCGGTCCTTACTTATCAATTGTTAGCATTTTTACAGGAATGATTTTTCCTGGTGATGGTATTAACTTTTCTGAGCTAGCTTTTAATACCAGCAAGTGTTCTTAAGTGGACATCTCATATTGTCAATATGGTGTATGTTGAGGTATTCCATGGGGAGGATGGGATGTATTATAGAGTGTTTTTGTTTGCTGTTTCTGTTTATCTTTTACTTTACATTTATGGGTGGAAGTTAGGGCCTAATAAAACTAGTTAAACATTGCTGCAGATTTGCGCCTGTCCACAGTCAGATGTTTGTTATTTATTGGTTTTTGTGTCATTATCTTACCTTTTAGTTTATTTTCAAGAACTGTCACCGTTTGTTGCCGTGGATTTTATTATACCACCAAATTACAAGTGGGGGTTGAATTAAATAGTGATAGGGGTGTCTGTCCTTCCTTCCGTTACACAGGGGACCAATCGCTTATCCCTTACTCCTTCAACACCACTGAATGGAATTTAATGTAACTTACACAGAATCTTCATTACATTTTACCATTTTGCATCTCCTTTTTGGATTTTGATCCGAATGAATTTGGGGGTTTCACATAGCAAAACATTGACTTTGTCATTTTTGAATATAAGGATAGGAAAGGGGGCATCTCTTAGCCGTTACTCGTACACTACTGAATGGAATTAAATTCAATTTGGGAGTTTCACATAGCAAGACATGGATTTTGCCATTTTTGAATATGGGGACAAGGGGGCCAACGACTTAGCCATTACTCCTAAACCACAGGCACTTGGGACCATGATTTTTTAAAGATTTTCCTAAAAATATCATTAAATCATTTTGTTTCCATATTTGAGTTATTATGCGTGTTCTCTGACATGTCCGCTTCCTATTTATTAATGTTTATACTATGCCTAGTTTTCATGTAGAGAAGTATATAGATGAAAACTAGGCATAGTATAAACAGTAGTAAATAGCAAGCGGACATGTCAGAGAACACGCATATTAACTCAAGTATGGAAACAAAATGATTTGATATTTTTGAGGAAAATTGAAAGAAAAAAATCCTGGTGTCAAGTGCCTGTGTCCTAAACTACTGAATTGAATTGAGTGAAACTTTCACATACATGTAATCTCAATAACATGTTCCAATTGTGCAACTCTAAATTTAGAATTTGATTCAAGTCAATATGGAGGTCAAAAGGGGCATGTTATCAAAAGGGGCATGTTGTCAAACGGGGGAGTTGGGGTATCAAGTTAGTGAGCATTGCTCTTAGTTTCGTTGTCGGGCCTTACAGGGCTTACTTAGTGTTTATACTTTTTGAAGACCTCTTGGTGATCTCTGAAAGTATTTAATTTGTTTGTATTTAGGTTATGTGCTGGTGCATATGTGGCGTTTCACCATATCCGTTTCTTGTTAGCCCACCTTGCCAAAGGCCATGTGAGATGTTGCTATCACTTGTAGTCCCTTGACTGTCATCGTCTGTCATGATGAACTGTAATAGAAAGGGGAGGATTAGCAAAACCATCCCTTTATAATCTGACCACTGTGGAAAAAAATAATACACAATCTAACACACCTAAAATCATTTCTAAAAGGTCTGAGTCCCTTGTTACAACGGAGACTCTCCATAGTTGGGAGTTGTAAGACGGCTCCTGGTTAGAGTTATTGCCCTTGAAAGAAGAAAAATGACCCAGGTGCGCGATTAAGGCTTCTAGAGGCCTATAGTTCTATGACGCAGGTCATTTCCAAATATCGAAGGAGTATCTGATGACACCCATAGCCAATCCTCTGGTAAAGTGAATATATTCAACAAATCTAATAATATTTAGAGCTTAAAATGTAACGTGAATCTAGCTAAAGTGAAGACCCAAACAATATGAGCCAAGTATGATGAGAAGGGAAAACTCATGGCCAAACAATATGTCAAACGCAATGCCTTCTCATTCCTTTCATCTATGTCAGCATCCCCAAGAACCTGCATATGGAGTTTTTATGAAACAACTCAAAAGTTATGCTACAACTTGCCGATCGTACGCAGACTTTGTATCGTGCTAGACCCTTCATCACTACAAACGTCATGAACTAGTGGATTGTTAAGGTGTAGCAATATGTGCCATGAAAACCAATTTGTTGCCCGTGTCAAAGTTGTCTCTAAATCTTGGTATATCCCGGACGTAATATTTATGAGCTACTCGGGTATTGTTTCTAGGAATGAAGAGGGCACTTTCTCTATCGGCACACCTGGTCCATACCCCCTCTATCTCTATCGGCACACCTGGTCCATATCCCTCTTTCTCTATCGGCACACCTGGTGCATACCCCCTCTTTCTCTATCGGCACACCTGGTCCATACCCCCTCTATCTCTATCGGCACACCTGGTCCATACCCCCTCTTTCTCTATCGGCACACCTGGTCCATACCCCCTCTATCTCTATCGGCACACCTGGTCCATACCCCCGCTATCTCTATCGGCACACCTGGTCCCCAGTTTTTATTGTATTAAGGGTTTCTCATTCAATTTTATTTCTTTGTTCGAGTTATTTTAGTTATTTCATATTCTTTATTGTGTGTATCTATTTACATTTTCTAGTTATTATCCTTGTATTTTGTTCTTTTGATTATCATTCGGAGTGGTCCATTTGATTTCCCGAACGTATCCTTACTATGGGGAGTATTTTCATGGTCTTTTAGTTTCTGACAAATAACTGCTGGAGCGATGAATTATTGCTACTTATTGAAGCCATATATTTTATGCGACTATAATGGACTGAGCTGGATTGTATTACATTGATATTATTGGCATTGACTGCTTTGAACTTTTTTGATTTGTCACATACTATGATAAGGGGGTAACATTGCATTTTATGATAAAGAATTCTTCGTGAATTATATTCCCCATTCAATATGCGGTTGCGCAAGCGTTAAAGTGATCAAAGGAAATCAAAAGAATGCAATCCAGGGACAAAGACCAGGCATGTAAAACAGACAATCACAACAAAGAACATAAAGTAACTAAAATAATACATACAAAGTAAGAAAAGTAAATGAGCAACTCGGACTCCACTAAAAACTGGGAGCATGGACCACGTGCACCGGTAGGGTAAGCGTCCTCTGTTTTCCTAGAAACACCCGCAGAGTTGCTCATAAAAAGTCAAGTCCGGGGTAAACGAAAGAGGAAAGGAAAACTATGACACGTTGAACAAATCTGTTTTCATGGCGCAGATGGATACATCGTAACGATCCACGAGTTCATGATAACGACCATAAAACTTCTGTATACGTACTGATGACTTCAAACTTGTAGAAACATAACCCTGGTCCAAAAGCCTAATTGTACAAAGTCTAGCGCGATACAAAAAGTCTGCGTAGTTACGGCAATCTCTGGCATAACGTATGAGTTGTGATATGAAAACTCCATTCGAAGGTCCTGAAGGGATGTTGCCACAGATGAAAGGAAAGTTGACAATTCGGCATGAAAAATCATCAAGTTTGTCGTAAAGTTTGGTCAATCATTTTTCTTTACCATCAACCTCTGAGTGTAGGTCAACATATGAGGCTGACTTCACAGTGTCTGTATAATCCTTTATCTCATTGGCATTGGCATGAGTTATCCTACGTAGAATTATTTCCAAAGTCTGTTTACGCTTATTTTTAACTTTGTCAGACCTAGGCATTCAAATCTGGATTTGTTCTCTATTTTGGTTACCTTACCTTGTGGTGCAGTACTCCAAATGTTAGAATAAAACAATTACAATATTTTTTTTATTTATTCATGGCGAACTCGTTGACCAGACAAGTAACATAGCGGATTTTTATCGCATCCGTTTAAAAAAAAAAAATGTTATTAAAAGGATTTATAGACGTTTATTATTGTCTTGTTTACAGAAATAGATTTTAAAACCTTTAATTCTAAAAAATATAAAAAATGACAACTTTAACCTTTTATCGTTTCTTTTTATGACTAACATAGTACACAGGGACAAATTACTTCTGACTGTTTTTTTGCCAGGTATGTTATCAGCAAGTTTTTGCTATTCGTGTCTCTCCTCTTGTGCATTATTTGACTTCCGTTGCTTCTAACCATTCATTTTTTGATTGGTGAATTGACTTCATATTTTCTAAATATATACCATTACCTATAACTGAATAATTAATAAGGAAGCAAAATATCCAACAGCAGGTAATAGAAATTTGTTAAATTTTATTTTAAATTTGAACTGCTGTGTTTTCTTCAACCAGTTCAAAGTAGTTTTAAAATCTTACTTATATGCATCTGTTTGTTAGTGTACGCAATTAAAAGTATTTACATAATATTATATAATCACACTTTCACTTTCTATGCAGTGAGTAATTCCTGTGGCAAGTAGTATGCTACATAACTTAGCATTAATTAAATAATTAATGGTATTGTATTATATATGCATATGATGACATGAGATGTCCTAACATCAACTTCCTGCAATAACACATGAAAGGTATACTATGATATGATCCTATGTAGAATACTGGAAAGGACCGTGCCCCTTATCTTGTTAGAGACCGCCACCCTCCCTGAAACCTGTCGAAATCAAACATTGTTTAATCCGACAACTAACTAAACAAATCACATTTGCATTCCTTTTATATCACTTTAAAGAACAACCGAGGGAATCAATACTCAGGCGGAAATCAAAAGTCTGTAATCCAGGGACTAAAACCAGTAATGGAATACAGACAACAAAAACAAAGAACATAAAGTAACTTAATTAATACATATGTTTGATTTTTATTACTTCATGTTCTTTGTTGTGTATGTCTTCCGTTTTCCATGCCTGGTCTTTTTCCCTGGTTTACATTCTTTTGATTACCGCTATAACTTTAGTTTCCTTGATTATTCTTAATTCATTCTCTTTTTTTACTATTTTTTGTTGTTGTTGTCATAAAGAATGTGCAAATGTATGGCTTGCAGGTCTTGTCAGGTATAATGATAATGGGTCCAAAAACTCCCATTAAAAAAGTAGCAGGCGGTTGTCCATAGTGTGAAGACTGCAAATGTATCAATGGAAAATACGATGATACGAAAATAATATGACGTTTTACTTTTTTATACTATATACATCTAAAGTTACAAAAAATAGGAAATTCTGATAGTTATGCATCACATTGATTTACCCTTCTGAGGCTAACTAAATACAAATCGTTTTCGAATGCTTACAGCAGTAGAAATTCTCTGATCAAATTTAAAACGAGGACGACATTTATAAATTATGTTTGTAGTGTTATCAAACTATTGGCCAACTGCATAGTCATTTATATTTTTTTTTCAATTTGGACAGGGCTGATAACTTTTGGCTAGACGCCATATTTATGCTATGACATGAATCTTACTACCTGGCTGATCCATTGATTTTCTGTAAATGCTGAATATGTACATTACCTGTAAATGGATGATATTGGCGTTATTTTTAACAAATTACTAGGTTCTTAAAATACTTGCACATATCTATTACTGCATAGCTTGTTTAAGTTTAAGGTATATTAAACTTTTATAAAATAAAACATTTGACCAAAAGAGTTATTTGTTATAAAAATATAATAAACATTTTTGAGAAAAACAACTTTTATTGCTGGAGAATACACAATGATTATACCTAACTTTGCAAGACTTTCTAATCAATTAAACTAATTGCTTAATTCATGGCACACTCGTGGTGCGGAAACATTAACATTCCTGATTTTCATTGCCTTCCGTTTCGGAATATTAAAAAATATAAAAATAAATAAATAAAAATGTTAAATCTAAACAAATATAAATATTGACAACTTTTACCTTGTATCATTTCTTTTATTCAGAATTGTCAACTTTCCTTTCATCTGTGGCAACATCCCTTCGGCTCCTGCGTATGGAGTGTTCATATCACAACTCATACGTTATGCCAGAGCTTGCCGAAACTACGCAGACTTTTTGTATCGCGCTAGAACTCTTAACAAATATGCTTCTGGAACAGGGTTATGTTGCACCAAGATTGAAGTCATCACTACAGAAGTTTTATTTTCGTCATCATGAACTCGTGGATCGCTATGATGTATCCATCAGCACCATGAAAACTGATTTATTCAACGGGTCATAGTTTTCCTTTCCTCGTTTGTCTACCCCGGACTTGACTTTTTATGAGCAACTCGGCGAGTGTTTCTAGAAAAGCAGAGGACGCTTACCCTACCGGTGCACCTGGTCCATGCTCCCAGTTTTTAGTGGAGTCCGAGTTGCTCATTTACTTTTGTAACTTTGTATGTATTATTTTAGTTACTTTATGTTCTTTGTTGTGTATGTCTGTTTTCCATGCCTGGTCTTTGTCCCTGGATTACATTCTTTTAATTACCGCTATAACCTTGGTTTCCTTGATTACTCTTTCTTTTTATCAAGACAATTTAACAAGGTATGGGTAAGGTCTAGATTGGCATGGGGCATCTACTTTGTTAAAGAACAATTTCTGTGGGACATGATGGTTTTTCATCAAAGATTTGCACTGAACACCAATTTATATGAAATCAGACTTGCCTCAAGTTTCCATGTAATGATAAATAAGTCCTAATACTAAGTATATTTCTCTAATAAATACTACATATAACATGCAAAAAAGTATACCTTTGTGCCCTCTTTGTGACAAAAGTATACCTTTGTGCCCTCTTTGTGACAAAAGTATACCTTTGTGCCCTGTTTGGGACAAAATTATGACACAACAGCGTGTATTTTCTGTATAATAGTAATCATACATTATTTAAGCTTTAAGATAGGCTAATAGAAAATTTTAAATAGTAATACAAAATAAACAAAAATTTCAATGACAGGCCTAATGGCTATTTGAAATTGCATACATTATATGCTGGGCGTGATTGTGTCTGATGTACAGTCGGCCCTGGAATAAGTCACCGTTTCAAGCTCATGGTATAAGTTATGATCAATTCGTCTAACTTTGAAAATTATTTATGAAAGAAAAAATACCCCCGTCATTTGTATTTTAAGTAAGAATTACTACATTTAGGGGGTATTATTTCTAATTATTCAATTTAATTAAAAAAATTGAGATATTGTGGTCTCATAGGGTGATAATCGTAAGAAAAAAATGACCTTATATCGAATATAGTAATTATAAAAAGTCTCTCGTTTTAAAACGAAAGTACATACAATAGTTCAACATTTTCAGAAAACCGTAACCCTTAGTTGGAGAAAAAGACTCAGCTGTATTTGTTTTTGTTCAAAAAAATTATATTTGTCTTTAGAAAAGTTAAAAAAATAAACTGTGGTTCAATAAGAACATATTACAAACAAGTCAACATGAAGAAAATTTAGAAAAGAAATTGCCATGCTTTTATCAACCAGTTCAAAGCAGTTTTAAAACTTACTGATGTACGTTCGTTTATTAGTGTACATAATTAATGATATTAACATCATATTACATAAACGCACTTTACTTTCTATCAGGGGTGTGGCCAGGGATTGATGCATGTAGAAGCCTATCAAGACAAGGAGTTAGGGCCCCTGAATGGCCCGAGTGGGTCCTAGGGAACGCCTTGATGGGGACCCAGGGGGTGGACAAAGCCTAATGGAAGCTCCAGAATTTCTGTTAATTTGAGACAGAAAATAATGTCCAGACATTACCTGCATTCATACCTTTTTGTGGTCTCTGCATAAATTAATATACGCCAAATGAATAATAACGGAAATGAGGAAAATAACATCCAATAAAATAGTTACAATTCTTGACCAATTAAATACACAAAACATATCGACATGCACGGTGACAAGATTTTTAATTTTGGATAAGCATTAACTGTATCTGCATGGGTTAAGAATATATATTTTCAACATATAACTGATGTGATTGAGGTTTCTTTATCTCAGACGTACAATAGCATATTGTATTTCAAAAATGTAACCCTAGGAAAATTCTCAAAACTGGATTATTATATTGAAGAATATTTGTAAGTAGAGAGCTAGAATATTTATTATAGTATATTCGTTATAAAGTACAGTTTAATATAAGTCTAATTCAGGTAAGCTTCGCCTTCTACTCTGAATATGAATGCAAGTCTGCGGTCCTAACGTTCAAAGAAACAGTCTATAACTTAGTCAATGTCATTGCAAGCGATATGCACAATCCTGTTAGTCGCTATATGCTATTGTCGAACGTAGATAAGGTTCAATCTACGCACTCCCGGTCGTAGCATACAGGACAGGTATGCACAGTAAGATGAGCATACATTTACACAAATATGGACAGAAAGTTTATTTATTGCATGTATCTCACTGACAGCAAAATCTACTAATTATTGCGAGATTTTGCAATAAGTACTGGCGTTATCAGAGAGGTTAATTACATAGATTTTCTAGCTATATATAGCCTAGCTGGCCGAGTGGTCTAGGTCGTTGGTCTATGTGCAGGCGGTGTTGCCATAGATGTCACAGCAGTACGAGTTCGAGTCCCGCGGAAGGAACGACCAAAAATTTGCATCGCAAATTTAACAGTTCTAACATCGTTGGGAATTTTTCATGTCCAAAAATATTTATTTTCAACGTTGGGCTATTTTTATCAAAAATTCCATTTTTGAATTCATCTTCTTTTTATCATGTAGCGGTAGACGCTTTTCCTAGGTTGAAATTGCAAGGCCCAGTAAAAGAGTCAGCTTTTTCATCAGTGGAGCAGCTTGAAGAAGGTTTTAAAAATCTGTATCGGCATTCGAAGCGTCAATAGGTTCATTGACTTTAGTTTATACATGATTAATTTTCTTAAAATAACTGTCGATATTTCGTTGCTGTATCAACTTAACGTGTAAATCGTTTAAGATAAAATGAAATTGCGCATTTCATTTGGTAAAAAAATGCCGCCCTAGGAATAGATTGGTACTTTATTGTATTTTATGAATTAAGTTATTTAAAATATTCATCAGACGCGGCCGGCATTTATATATATAAGTTCTAACATCGTTGGGAATTCCCTGTATCAATTTGATCATTTTCGATATGGAACTGCTTTAGATTCAACAATTTGTTCTGGGTATTTTTTTAAAGATTATTTGAGGTTTTGCAATATCAAGAGGTTGAAAACTGATATGTGGTTGTGCTAGCATTCACGAATTATGGCTACGAGAATTTTACGTCGAGAAATTTGATATTCGGTTCCTGATTTATGTAGGAGAAAAAGCAATGATTCTGAAGAGCGTAATAGATTCATAATACGCTTCTTATCAATGACAATTATTTTTGATTCTATCTGATTATTTTAAAAAAAAATTTTTTGTCAGTTTTTGTTGTCATAAATTATATGCAATCGTTGGGCTTGCAAGCCTCGTCACATGATCCCGTGAATTTACGAGAATGGATCCCCAACTCCTATTAAAATAATTATTGGCGTTTGGAATGTACACAAAAAAGGAAATTTTGAAAACTAGACATCACATTGATACACTCGTCAGCAGCTAACTAAATGCAAATCGGTAGTTGGTTTAAAATACTTACAGAGTAGAACTTCCGGATCAAATTTAACACAAGAACGACACTTATTATATATGTTTAAGACAATTTCAAACTAATGGTCAACTGCATAGTCATTAATAATGTGTATACTTGGAATATAATCAATTTGGATCGGGCTGATAACTTTCGGTGAAATGTTAGACGCCATATTTGCTGTGACATAGCTCTTTAATTGAAAAGTTAAATAAACTCATGATTCTTACTACCTGTCTGCTTCCATTGATTTTCCGTAAATGTTGAATATGTATATTTACTTTCGTTTAATGCGCGTTTACTTGTTTGTAAAACAAAATCATTTGCTTCTGTGTTATAAACTTCTTAATGCTATATTACGACAGAACGTGTATTCCAAATATTAATATTGTCTTTAATAGGAACGTTTATATCAGTAGGTAGGTATTGAATTTGAGACAACTTATGTTATTTAAGCACTTCTTTTTTAATTAAATTATTACTTGGTTCTTAAAGTACATGTATGACTACTTTTACTTCCGTACAGTAACAACATCTTTTAATGGAGTTCATCAGTTTTCAGTGGAATCCGAGTTGCTCATTTACTTTTGTTACTTTGTATGTATGATTTTAGTTACTTTATGTTCTTTGTTGTGTATGTCTGTTTTCCAAGTCTGGTCTTTGTCCCTGGATTGCATTCTTTTGATTACAGCTATAAACTTGGTTCCCTTGATTACTCTTTTTAAAGGTGATACTTTTTTAACAGAACGCATTTGTCTAGAATGATATTTGTTTTAGAAAAAAAAATTAATAACACAATTTTTATTTCTTTTTTTATATCCGGAGTATATATATATGGTTCGACTAGTCCAAATTACAAAAAGATCGTTAATCATAATAAAAAACGATTTAGATTTTAAAATATCAAGTGAAAAAATGTTATTATCTCTGTGTAACGTTTACGTTGATGTGAGTCACTATTATTGGCTTTAGCTAAGTATTTGTGTTGGTGTTGTTTTCCCTAGATTACCATACTCAGAAAAATGTGATATCAAAGGACCATTTCATTCGAACGCGACAATGAATAAATAAAACTACTGTAAAAATAGTTTGGATCTTTTTCCGTGATTATCTAACACCTTTAATTTTGTTTCTTTTTTAAGTACCTTTTTAAATAATATAACACAATATGACCTAAAACGCAGGGCTGATATATGAACTTATCTTTCTTTTAAAATATACTCCACAAAAATCTGCAATATTCAATGTTTGGGTCAAGGTCATTCATAATGCTCATATATTCATATATGATTTTTGCAGGTCACAGTTTCAATCATTGCAGTATTTTTTACGATAAGTACTGAATGTAAATGCATAGTGAATACTCGATTTAGTTTCTATAAAATCTTTAACTTCCGATTATTGAATATTCAGAAACGAGCTGTTATGGACTGGTATAATTTCAAGAAAACAAATTTTCTTGTAAGGCGTTTGTGAATGCTAAGTTTATGTTTGTTTAAAGCATGGATATTTGTATTATGTACATATACTGGTTTACGTTAGTTCTACTTAAAGTTAAGATAAAGCAAGTTATTTTGCCAGAGATACCTTTTTTGTTATTTGGCATTCTTTGTATATAAACATATAAAAAGACATTAATGATGAAGGACTTAATTTGATGGCCCGTTATAACCTTTTATTTTACACGGAGCTGCTTTACGTTGTCTATTCTTAATAACCAGATGGCGATTCGTGCACAATTTCCTGTGTCTAGTCATGTTATAATATCATTATGTAAATGTGATGTTTGTATGGAAAAACTTTCATTCGGATAATTATCATAATACTTCTTGAGCAAGTTCAACAGCAGGGATTGTTTCGCTTTTGCCACTAACAGTTACTTCTATTGGGCCAAGTTACACCAACCGTCACTACGAGTTAGAGAATAAGATCTATACGATGTCTTTCTGTTATTATTTTTACGTTTTTGTAGTGGCTTTGCTATATCAAAATATTAAATAAAACTATTCTCTTATTTAACAAAGATTAATTATTATACTCAGATGCCATATTCAGTTGTTACATTTAAACTACACAACTGTCATCAGGTTCAACAATATGGAATGTTCTAAAGAGCCGAACAGTAGCATCATCAATATATCGTAATACCTTAAAAAGGAAATTAGTGCCCCTAAATGATTGATATGACCATTTTCATTCATTTTATATTTATTGCTATTTTAAAAATATGCAAACCAAATAAAGTTAGTTGTATAATTATTATTTATTTTACCTTTAGTGTATAAAAAACAATGATAACTGATAACTTTTGAAATATTTTAAATCGCCATGATCGTTAATTGTAAGATGTCTCAATGACAGACAGTTTTTATAATTTTTAAACTCGTTAGTTTTACTACCTACATTTTTTCCGTTGATTTTCTGTAAACGTTGAATATGTATTTTTAATTTCACTTAAAAAGAATTGAAGCAGTTAAAAACGCATATTTATATTTAGTTCTGAGTAAAAGTTATATAATCGCTATGATTGCACACTTTCCATATCAGTCAACTTATGATACTGATATTTAAGGAAATGCTATTTTAAACATATTACTAGGTTCTTAAAATACATTCACATATATTTTACCTCCTTTTACGTCGTATATATAGAAGCAATATCTTATTCAAGATAAATACACTTTTACATCATATAACATTAAAAAAACCATTTCATTTGTTAAAAAAAAAAAATAAAACGAATTTGCTTTAGTTTCTTTTTTCGCTATTGGTTGAGTCTATAAATGGGACATACCTATGGCGCATAATTCCTAGTTAGCCATGTTATGAAAATAATTCATCAATATAACCAGACAACGATTCAGTTTATGTTTCCAGTTATGATATATAATTACTGTTGAATGATAAGAACCAGTATTTAATCTAAATCGGGGAACTTTCGCCATCTATTTTTTACGGTTTTGCGATCCATCTCCTTTCAAACAATTTTAAATTCGCAATATTCTTTATATTTATGTCCATTGGATAAAATATTCACAAACATTTATTTTGTTTTCGTTGCAAGTTTTACCTAAATACGACGGACATTAAAATCACACAGTTAACATTTGTTCCGACTGTTGCAATGAAAATTGTAGAACAAGTTCAAAATAGGACTAAACAGCTATTGTATGTCGTTCATGCATGTATGAACGTCTCTCGGAGCTCCCAAACTCAATGAACGACCCAAGGCCGTTCATGTAATGTTTGGGAGTGAAGTGATCCGTTCATACATGCATGAACGACATAAAATAGCTGTTTAATCCTTATAATTCTGTCCCGACATTTGGCAATATTTTTTTTTAAATGTGTTGAACCGGCAAATGTATTTTTAGAATGTAGTTGTGAGTCAATTTAATGTTGGGACGAATTTACTTGTAGCATTTATAAGTTTCTTTCCCTGAGCTGAAAATTACTCTCTGTTAACAAACTGTACCGGTAAAATAAATATGGATGTAATAAACCATTCTTACAGCTATATCATGCCGTTTAGGTCGTTTTCACACTCTTCCGAACTACACGACCGCCATATTGGTTTCAAGTTGACTGACGTTCATGCCAGTATGACCTTTCTGGCAAAGTCGTTCTCGACCAACTAAAAACGGCTATAAGCATAAAGAATCTTATTATTAGAATTATTATAGGATTTAACAGCTATTTTCGATCGTTCATGCATGTATGAACGGATCTCGAAGCTCCCAAACTCAATGAAGACCGAAGGCCGTTCATGTAATGTCTAGGATTGAAAAGATCCGTTCATACAAGCATGAACGACCGAAAATAGCTGTTTAATCCTTATAATTATATCCTGACATTTGGGAATTATTTTTCTTAAATGTGTTGAACCGGAAAATGTATTTATAGAATATAGTTCTGGGACAATTTAATTTTGGGGCGATATTACTTGTAATATCTTGTAATACTGTACCAGTAAAGTCAATGTTGATGTATTAAACTATTATTACGGATATGTTCCCCCCGTTTAGGTCGTTGCCACACTCTTTCGAACTTCACGGCCGCCATATTGGTTTCAAGTTGACTGGCGTTCATGCATGTATGAACGATCTGGCGAAGTTCATGCAAGTATGAACTTTCTGGAAAGACATTCTCGACCAATCCAAAACAGAAATAAGCATGAAGAACCTTATGATTAGAATTATAAAGCGATAATTTTTTTATTTTTTGGAAGTTAAATTAATCAAGTTAATTTACATAAACCGTAGTCTCCATAGGTTAAGGAATAGAAGTTCCGTTAAATACATGTTTCGGGTAATTTTCATGATTTTGTTGAGGTAATTGCCTCTCTGATTGTTCCAGTATCTGCGGATTGTTAGTAATGATAATTTTACAGATGAAACAGTTATTGTTTTATCACAAGCAGCTTTCTCTAAGTAAAAAAAACAAATAAAAACAAAAAGAAAAAAAACAAAACAAAACAAAAAACAAAAAAACAAAAAACAAAACAAAAAACAAAAACAAACAAACAAACAAACAAACAAACAAAGAACAAAAGCAACGCGACGATTATGAAGAGCCAAAATAGTACTACCATCTATAAGTCCCTGAGCTAGGGGTCTAAGAATCACACTACACTCATCAGTATGCTATGGGGGGGGGGGGTTTACATTGAAATAAGTGTCAATTTAATCAAATTGTCGTTGGAATATTGGTACAGATTTTGTATTTATCCAAAAAAATGGATGTATGACCGCAACTTTTTAAAACTTATCAAAAGCCTCCGAAGTTGAACTATATGTTGATTTACCTCCTTCATTACGTAAAAGTCTATAAAATAACCAAAATAAAAAAATCTCGAAATATAAAAATGGTCATAAATTAAAAAATCATTCTCTTCACTCTGGGCAACAAATTGATTCGTTAATAGAATACATGAAAATAATGTTACAGAGGATGAGTTTGAAGGAAAACATGAGGTATTTTCTCAGTACCCATGCTAGTTATCCTTATACCTTAACCAAGTATAATTTATCTATTTTCTTTTAATTGATTTCTTTTGTTAAATTAGTTTATCATAAGGAGATATTGTCAGTCAGATTACTTTTTATGACAGTATGTATGCTACGCTGCAACATTTCGCAAATGAAAAAAAAATGCTCGTTCAATTTTTAACATCATTGCTCTTCTGTAAATATTGAATATGTGTATTTAGTTTTGTTTAGTGTATTTTGATACATTTTTTAGAAAACCATCAGTTCCTTTTGTTTTTGTTGTAATTTCTTTGACATGATAAATAAAGTGCTTTTAGTGATTTCCTTTATTTTACCGATTATTAGACATGTCATTATCATTATCAGTATATCTATAAACCATAAACCATTTACAACTGTTCATAGTACATCAATTTATTATTAAGTCTTTAAATATATTATTTAATTTCAGGTTGTTACTACTGAAGTGATATATTGCTCAAGGTAGTTATACTTTTATATCATAAATTGGCGATTCATTGAAATGTTTTTGCTGTATTCTTCATTTGCTTGAGTATACACAGGATGTATTAGTTTTCCATTTATTCTGAATACATAAAATGTATTTCCTGTAAAGTATTTAGAACATACAAGCACGATTGCCCGAAGATAATATTCACATTTGTTTGTAGCTTCATTTTACAAGGGGATGACTTCAAAACAGTCTCGATTTGTTTTTAACTGAAATTAAACTTAACCTTTATATTGACTATTTGGTGATAACGAAAGTAAGAATTAATAAAAATCATAAGCAAATTGGAATAAAAAAAAACTACAATTAAGTTGTAAATTTACTGGAATACAAGTACAAATGCTAACTAAGTAAGTAAACAAAACGTACATGATACGTTGCAAGTTTCTCTAATCCTGTTTTAATCATTTTAATTTTGTATAAAAAGGGTAAACAAGATATTTTTAATCGACAACATATATGTCCATTGTGGTGGACGCGTTTTTCAACAAACGGTCGGCATTCCAATGGAAACAAATGTGCTCCTCTACTTGCTGAACTATTCATTCACTTTTAAGAGGCTGACTTTATAGCTGATATGATCCGAAAGAGAGAACATCGTTTAGCTAGACCATTTAATCTCAGTTTCCGCTATATAGATGACGTATTGTCTTTAAACAATCCGAATTTCGGGGATTTGATGCATTGCATCTACACCAATGAACTTGACATAAAAGATACATGTACTAAAGACACTGTGAAGTCAACCTCATACCTTGACCTACATTTAGAAATCAAAGTCATCACTACAGAAGATTTACGGTCATCATCATGAACTCTGTGATCGTTATGGTGTATCCATCTGCACCATGAGAACCAATTTGTTCAACGTGTCATATTTTATCTTTCCTTTTAGGTCTACATCGAACTTTGCTTTTTATTAGCAACTTGGCTGGTGTTTTTAGAAAAAAACAAGGAACGCTCACCCTACCGGTGCACTTGGTCCATGCTTCCAGTTTTTAGTGGAGTTCGTGTTGCTCATTTACTTTTGTTATATTGTATGTATTCTTTTGGTTATTCAATGTTCTTGGTTGTGTTAGTCTGTTTTCCATGTCTTGTCTTTGTCCCTCATTTACATTCTTTTGATTTCCGCTAGAATATTGGTTCTCTTGATTACTCTTATTCATTCTTTACGTGAAGCAGACAGACGTGAAAATTATAATTATGACATCGTAAATGTTCAAAACAACTTTTTACCTTGTTAAAAAATGACAACAGTAGTCACGATACTTTCTTATACCAATCAATTAAATGCACCGACCACTAACTACAACGGATCTGTACATGTATGTTTACGCCGTAAAAAGTAAGTTTTGAACAACTTATTGACAGTAAAAAGCAAATGGTATCATCTGTCTATAAATGTCCTGATCAGAGCCCATCTTTTTTCCTGATATTCTCGGTCCTCCCCTGCCCTGGACAATGATGTTTCCGCTGAACTAATATTCTATAACCACTATGTCACCATTGTGGCCTATTCATACTGCTATTAAAAATGGAGCCTTTTTTAGGGGAAAGAAAGTCTTAGAAGTTTTATTTTGTCTGACCATGGAATTTTTACAAGGAATCTGGTTTGTTTTTATCAACTCCTTTAGAATAACCCGTTCAGACTGAGACGATATTGTATTACAACCATCAGCCTGAATCACATTTAAAATAATGGAGAACAATATCATAAGACATATATTTTGTGGTAACATACATGTACATGTATGCACATGCCTCAAAGTTCAAAGTTCACAGTTAATGCATTATCAAATTTATTACGAAATCCAGCCCTGCCGTGAACCCAGAGTCGCGTTTTTTATGTTTGAGAATCCCTGATTCATGGTTTAATCTTAAACGTTTTATTTGAAGTCAAAGCATATTAAGACAAATGTAAAAAAAAATATGTATGATTTTGTATGTACAAAAATAAATCTTTTCGCCAAAACGGAAGGTACACTCGATGCTTTACATTAAGTAGACAAATTGTCCGGAAATGATTCCGCATTAATCAATGTAATACAAGTAATAGTATGTATGAAAATTTCCAACTTTAAACTCGTTTTACATAGCTGATGTTGCAGATCGAATCGAAAACATTGCGTTGTTTTTATTTGTGTTTCAGTACAGAATATTTAGATATACATTGTAATATTCTACGGTGTCTTATCTCTTAATCAATGAAAATGCACTAAAATGCAACCAATTATAAGGGCATTTTTGTTTAGTCATCAAATAATCAAATTTTGTCGGAAAAATGTTTCCCTTTACATTTTTGAAATTCTATAAATGTGATCTTTACATGTTACCGGTTTTCCGATACCTATTACGCACGATTTCATTTACATTACTTATCAAAGTGTATCCAGGTCGATTGATTATTGACCCCTACTCTAATCAACGCAAAATAGCAGAAAACTCTACTACTTTTCAGTTAGAAAAAAAAATGATATTCATAAACTACACTGATCTATCTTTCCATTGACATATAATATAGCCGTATACCATATAGGCCCATTAAAATTCTAAAAAATCTTTAGACGTCCGCTGCACTACTGTATCTTTCTTAAAATTATTTGTTGACTATGCACGGCAAATGTTATCATTTCTTTTCATTCGAAAAACTTGTCATGGATGAGTTTCATGACCATTTTGATTTATCGAAATCAATGGCTAGAAAAACTATAATCACTGTAGGTTCGACTGTTTTGTCATGGACTAAAAGTGCACCCCATGATTTACATTACATGAATTTTGAATAGCGTACGATGTATCTGTACTTACATAGGTTCCCCCGTTATCCCACACGAAAAGGAAATTAAAATCAACTTAAATCCCGCTTTATCACCGAAAAAGAAACCAACCAAATAAAGAAGGACATCATCATTTTTGCCGTTGCTGCACTGTGAGGGCTATGCTGAAAGACATTATTTCAATGCACATCATTGTGGTTAACACCTATCAGGGTAGTACTGATTTTGAACCACACGATTTCATACTCGGTTGGAGACAATCATAGTAATCTAAACGCATATTGTACGTGGCATTTTAAAAGAAGGGCATTTCTAGTTGGTAAATCATTGGTACAACATGTCCATGATATCGAGCACTTTACTAAACAAAATTATTTGTCAAAATTCATATGCGGTAATGAAAAGTTGTGTTCTAGCGGAAATAAGAAAAACGTAGTCCAGGGACAAAGGCAAGACATGGAAAACATGCATACACAACAAAGAACATAAATAATCAACACAATACATAGACTGTAACAAAAGTAAATAAGCTAAAGACTGGCAGCATGGATCAGGTGCACCGGTAGGATAAGTGTTCTTTGCTCAGGCGCAGACGGGAGTATTGCAATATAAATCTTTTCTCAAACTCTTGGATGAATGTATCATGCAAAATTCGGAATTTGACTTCTTTGGGATGAGCTATGAAGTGAAAACACAAAAAGTTGGGAAAGAATGGCCAGAGAAAGAACCAGCGATTCGATCTTATGTATCTCTTTTTTAATTTTATTTTTGGCAGTGACGGTTTAAAGGAATGTTATCGGCAGGCGCCGTCCGGAGTATTGCAATCTCAACCCGTACTCAAGTCCTTGAATAAGTCGTTGTGGATCATTAACTAAAACTTTTTTTTTAACTTCCTTTATATTAACGGGTTAATTTCCCAACGAATGTAACTGCATACATTTTAAAAAGAAAAACAAAATGTAAAAATCATTGATATCAATAAACGGATGACATGTTTGGATCGAATGTAACGAAACTAATATAGATATATATCTTAGGTATTAAGAAAACATGATAAATGTAACCACATTTTTCAAGCTTACTTAATTGTGATTCCCATTACATTTTGAGCATTAATGTGTATATTTAATTATTTTTCAATTATTTACAATGTCCTCTATTGTATAATCTACATGTATAAATAAGACGACGTAATGTATTCCTATAGTTCTAGTACTAGTTGGACTGACCCTAGTAAAAGTTACCCCCAAATGATTAACAGTTTGTCTAATAGATTGTCCAGATTTTTAACGGGATCCAAATTTGGAGTTGCGACTCATAACATCCACAACTCCAGGTCTACCATTCCCCAAGAAGTGAATGGTGAAATTGCTTTTCGTAAACGGGTATTGTTCATCATCTCAACCCAACCATATGACTATCCCCTAGAAGATTCCATTCTGATTAAATGAAACATTTTTAAAAAGTTCTTGATATTTATTCGGCCATTTTTCTATAATAAAAATGTTAGCAACAATTATGCTTCCTGTAGTCCAAATATATATTTTTATTGATAAGATTTGTCATTTTGTAAACTCTGGGTTAGACACCGCCTTTTACTGAAATTTCTCTTTTACTCGATGTCTGCAAGATCCTGTGTAAATATTAGGAGTAAATTGAAATCTTAGAATTATTATTATGTGGGATGTGAGAAGGAATCAGATCAAATACACAAGAAACATTACCAGGATCTTGGATCACATGCAAGTCATCATCAAGGGGACTAGCTGAAATGACTCCGATCCCATGGGTGCCTGGCCCTTAACATTTAGATGAAATTGGCATTGATTGATCATATTGCATACCGTGATTGTTCGTTGGAGATGCCATGGGTGGATGCAACAGGGATCAAGGATCTGCACTGCACCGGGTAGCTCTTGGTTACTTTGTCTTGAAATGGTGAAAGCATGGGCTTATTGACTTTCAGTTGGTTTTGTTTAATTTGCTGAAAGGGACGGGAGAAGCTGGTCTGAGCCAAAAACTTTTGGATTATACTTTTTTGGAGGTTGACTATTTCTTTTCGGCGACAATTTTTCTTGGATGGCCGATAATTAGTTGAGATTTTGACGATTGAAAAAAATGTCGATATTGTATTAGTTGGATCGTCGCTTTCAAGATTTTGTTTGATCATGAAAGGGAAAGTCAAATTCCTGATTACAAATTAAAAACATATCCGGAAAAAACAAAATTGAATTTTATTTCTCTTTCATTAAATTGGGATATCTTTATATAAGTTAGTAAACCTTATCATATTATATTTGCGTGTCATCGTTGCATCCACTGCATTTTTCACTCAGAAATTAATATGCCTGTATAGTGAATATTCATTTAAGGTTCATGATATATTGAAAATGTCCATTACTGAATATTACAGTCCAAGCTTTTATGTTTATGGCCTAGTGGACAATTTTAAGGAAAATATGTTCTTTTCATGATTGCAGCATTTGCTGTGAATTCATGATATGGGCGTTATTTTTAACAAATCTTGAAATTCTTGCACATATATTTTAACTACATTTCAGGTTAACGATACAAGAGCAATCGATTGCTTAAGATTTATGCGCCTTTGTATAATGACGCATTTTATTCCATTTTTATTGCTGGAGTATATTTAATAGTTCTACCTGTATTGCAAGACTGTAACCATGATAACGATATATTTTGTTGTGGTTTCAGTTATACTTTATAATCTCTATTTAATGAAGAGGACACTTTTTTCGCGGTTTTTGTCATCATTATACTGTCAAAAAGTCATAAATTCACGATAGTTCCTGAACTATAACGTTCAAATAAATATTCACGTTAATTAGAATTTCACGTTACAATCTGACCGAAAATAAAACTGCCATAAAATTTTAACATTGTACATTTATTTGGACAAGTGTCATTGGAATAATAGTACATATTTACAAGCGATTATTAAGCTTTTGTGGATGTAAAGCAATCAGCTTGATTAAAATTAACAATATTCCTTATAGTTAGTTAATGCATCATAGTTACTCATTCAATGTGTGCCAGGTATTCTTTTCATAATTTGTTGATTTACTGCCGTCTCTGATTGTGCTAGGATTAACGAGGAGTGTTTCTACTGAATTTTACAATGGGAACCTTTGGGTCTACACAGCTGTCACAAGCAATATATAAACGAAATAACGACAATCATAAAGATCCGGACAGTAGCATCATCCACATAATTAGCTCATTGGCTGGGAGGGTACACCATACATTCCCTACCACTCCATTCAGCGGTATTCTCTAGAGGTTTTGACATTACTTAACGTCAATTTCAGCGATTTGTCGTTGGGGTAGGAGTACATATTTTGCGACATTGGCATGCGGCATCCTACCTGGAATCATTTCCAATGTGTATTTACGATTATTTTTGACCAACTGTGGCATGTATTGTAAAACTAGGAAACCGAGCGGAAATCTACGAAATAATCAGAAACTGATGGAAAAAAAACCCAATATTGCAAAACTAGGAAACCGAGCGGAAATCTACGAAATAATCAGAAACTGATGGGCGTAGAAGCTGCATGTAACACGTATAAAAATGAATAGTTTATTATGCAGGAATATAATTTTGACAATCCAAAAACAATATACAAATTCCGTTACCCAAGTCAAAGAACCTGCATAATGTCAGTAATTTAGGCAAAAATATAAATATAACACTAAATAATTATCAGTGATAATAATAAAATATCAAATCTAGGCCGGGGTTGGGCTAACAAAAACAGCACCTTCAAGTAAAAGCGTTACGGAATTCACCGTCTAAAAACACTTGAAATACAGGAAGATGTGTATAAAAAGAGCTATAAAGCTTACCGTTGACTATATAAATATCCACAAGTCCAAACGTGGCAAATAAACAGGTCAAGGGAACGACACCGCCGATCCCTGGGACAGTCGAATTTCGAATTTCCCAACTTTGTTTTCAGTAGAAACACCAACGTCAGATTGTTGACCACAACGCATGAAATTTCCCGCAATACACTAATTTCGCGGAATAAAATACGTTCACAACACTGACGCGACTGACAAATATGTAGAACGAATAAAACATAACTATATACAACAATATTCTATAACAAAACTAATTTACTCAAAACACGGAATTTAAACCCGCATCTAACCAGTCCTGGTATAAAAATTAATGTACGCCAAAGGAACGATAACTCTACTTTGGCGGAAAATGTAGACGTCAAAACAGCGACAGACTTCTGTTACAATGATAATAATTAATAACTTAAATGGTAAGACAATGCTAAACCATTATCCCTAAGTATATTTTTGTCTTCCCAAAACTGTTATAATTCCCAAAATACTTCAGGATAATTAATATATGTGAAAACGTATTTCACAACACATGCAAATCTGGATTTTTTTTCTGCTTTAAAGATGGCAATAAAGACAAATTATTTATCTTGTGATGCAGAAGTCCAAATATAAGAATAAAATAATGGAAATCATTTTTTGATTCATGGCGAACTCGTTGACCAGATCAGTAACATTCTTGATTTTTATTGCTACCGTTTCGGAATATTTTTGAAAAAAAAGTTTTAATAAAAATTTTAAAACTAATACAATATAAATATTGACAATTTTAACTTTGTTTTGTTTCTCTTGTTTACTAGCATAGCACCCAGGGAGAAATTACCGTCGAGAAAAGAATTTCTTGTAAAAAGAAAATAAAATACTTAGTCACTTAGTAAGAAATTGTACAGAGACCAAAGATGTTTCTGATACTTATTTGACGACTCCTTGTCCTATGCATTGTACTTTTAAAATGGGTTACTTGAATCCTTTCACAGTTTGTCATGAACATTGTTTATCGGCAAGTATGCTATTAGCAAGTAAATCTGGGGTGAGGCCGGCCGTA
The DNA here is from genome assembly GCA_037379345.1 of Perna viridis. Lineage (NCBI taxonomy): Eukaryota > Metazoa > Mollusca > Bivalvia > Mytilida > Mytilidae > Perna > Perna viridis. Next base: position 7,527,034 of record CM074520.1, read on the forward strand.
ACTCCCGCCCCCTTGCATCTATCGATTCACTTTTGATATGTAAATATATACCCTTCCATATAACTGCGTAGTTAGTAAATAAGCAACATATCCAACAATAGGTAATAGAAATTTGTGGCATTTTATTGTAATTATGAATTGATGGAATTTTCGGTCGTTACTTTTACGGTTTATTCAAGGGAACACAAGTTTTATGACAGACCTTATTTTCATTTTGAAATGGTATACATTACGACCTGAGAGTTATTGTGTCTGCCTTCTATACATCGAGATGTACAGTCAGCCCCTGGAATAAATCACCTTTTCATGCTCATGATAGAAGTTATGATCAGCTTGCCTCACTTTCAAAATTATCTATGAAAGAAAGAATATAACCCGTTAATTGTATTTTAAATAAGGATTAGCACATTAAGAGGTTATATTTTTTTTCTTCGTGGTGCATTACACCTATTTTTAAAAAGATAATCGGAACCCAACTTGCAGAGAGTTGTCTGTAATATGTTCTTCTTTTTTAACCACAGTTAAACCTTTTCTGTATGGGCGCCAAATGAACTCTTGTGGTTTTGTACTCACAAAAGCTAATTTTGTTCAACAAAAATTAATTCTGATTAACAAAATCTATAACATACTACAAAATTTTCAATTTTCAATTTTGTGTCACAAAAGTCAATTATATGTCACAAAATTGACTTTTGTGAGACAAAATTAAATTTTGTCACTAAAGTCTATTTTGTATGCAATTAGTTTACAGAATCATTTGGATATGCAAATGAAATCAACATTTTAAGAAGGTTTCTCATTGGATATAGTAACTGTTATAGAAACGCACGGCGGTTAAGGCCGTTTTAAGTGAAATAAAAAAATCTTTAAGTTGAATTCTGTAGTAAAACTGTTTTGAAATTACTAAGATTGCTATTATACATTTTCTATGAGATTTGTTTGATAAGACAGGTTTTTAAATACGCGATTTGTCTACTTTCGATTTATTGTGATTGTCACTGGTGAATTACGTACGTGATCATTTTCTGACATCTTTCAACTCAACTATAAAATGCTTTTGCCCGACCTGTAAATCGCAACCAAATTAGATAAAATTTGACAAGATAATTTGTTTTAAAAAAACACACTTTCACTTTTGATTTTGTTGCAATGTATTTTATATAGTATAGTCAACTTTCAAAGCATAATTATTAAAAGGGAAATCAGTGAATTCCTATATTAAGCCCATGATTAGAGCTATTTATTGTCAGTTAATCGATGATGTTGACACTAAAAAAAGCATTTAAAACAGTCCATAATTGATCAATGTATTCCAATATCCTTTAAATATATTATGTCATTGCGGGTTGTGAAAACGGAAGTGATTTGTTGTTGACGATAGTTATACTTTTATATCATAACAAATTGACAAATCTATACTCTCTCTCAAATTTAAATCTGGAATGTTTGATCGATAACATATTTGTCCAGTGTGATGGACACGTTTTTCATAAATCTGTGCTATCCTCTTTTGGTTTCCCTACCAAGGACGATGATTGTGATTTACCGTCTATGTACTGGATTCCTAAACTCCACAAGAATCCATACAAACAACGTTTCATAGCTGGATCTGCAAAATGTACCACCAAACCTCTTTCAAAACTTTTAACTTCTATACTCACAACTGTCAAAGAGGGTCTGCAGTCTTACCACAACACTTGTTACTCCCGTAGTGGTATTAATTCAATGTGGATCCTGAAAAACTCGAAAGATCTTATGGAGACAATCAGTTCAAGATTATTATCTGAATATAATAGTATTAAAACCTATGCTTTTTCAACACTGTATACTCCTATTCCCCATACTCAGTTAAAATCCCGACTTAAAAAGATTATACATCGTTGTTTTTCACTATTCCTTTACTCTTATGAGGCTGACTTTATAGCTGATCAGATCAGAAAGAAAGAATATCGTTTGGCTAGATCCGTCAGTCTCAGTTTCCGCTATATATATGACGTATTATCTTTATACAATCCTAATTTCGGGGATTTGATACATCGCATCTACCCAAAAGAAGATAAAAGATACTACAGACACTGTAAAGTCAGCCTCATATCTTGACCTACACTTAGAAATCGATGGTAAAGGAAAACTATTGACCAAACTCTACGACAAACGTGATGACTTTTCATTCAGAATTGTCAACTTTCCTTTCATCTGTGACAACATCTCTTCGGCACGTGCGTATGGATTGTTCCTATCACAACTCATACGTTATGCCAGAGCTTGCCAAAACTGCGCAGACTTCTTATATCGCGCTAGAACTCTAACAAATATGCTTCTGGAACAGGGTTATGTTGCTACAAAATGGAAGTCATCACTACAGAGGTTTTATGGTCGTCATCATGAACTTGTGGATCGTTATGGTGTATCCATCTGCACCATGAAAACTGATTTATTCAACTGGTCATGGTTTTCCTTTCCCCGTTTGTCTACCCCGCACTTGACTTTTTATGAGCACCTCGGCGGGTGTTTCTAGAAAAGTAGAGGACACTTATCCTACTGATGCAACTGGTCCATGCTCCCAGTCTTTAGTCCGAGTTGCTCATTTACTTTTGTTACTTTGTATGTATAATTTTAGTTACTTTATGTTCTTTGTTGTGATTGTCTCTTTTATATGTCTGGTCTTTGTCCCTGGATTTCATTCTTTTGATTTCCGCTAGAATTTTGGTTCCCTTGATTACTCTTTCAACAAGTGGGTAGTGTATTGGAATTAACTTGTCAGACCGTCTGTTCGAATTTCTTATCTAAACTCCCAATGGATGGATTAATTTTAAGTTTGAGGTGTGGCTTTATATTAATGGGACATATGTTGGAATCATTTTGTGATGTTGTATGATATCAACTTTCTGTTTCGTGGGAATTAGCTATTTTCACTGTATCGAATGATAGCGAAAATTTTCGTCACAAAAATCTCTACTCCATTGATTGGATTTTTGTCAAATTTGGTATGAAATCACAATACTAAAACATATAAGCAAGGGTGAAGCAAGATGATATTCACTTTTGTTTGTAATTCTTCCCAAATTCTTATGGCTTCAAAATTTTCCTCACATCAAAAATCAAATTGGAATTAAAATATGTAATCATTTGGTTGTAAATAATAAGGCACTGTTCCTCCTGGTGAATAGGATTCTTTATCAAAGTTTCGTTGTTGTGAATTTTTTTCTTTTGTTTATTGTAATAAACACATTATACATTTTGTTTTTGTTGATAATACTCTGATGAACATATGATATATGAAATATTTAATATCATTTTGAAATTCTATTTTATTGAATTCAGAGGATATTTTCAACTCCATTTGCTGCACATTTAAAACAAAAAACAAGGATGTCAGTTGTGTACCAAATACCAAACCTTGAACTGTAAGTATGAAATAAATCATTTGGAATAACCTTGTCAATATTGTCATTATGGAAAAGGAAAAGAAAAAGAAGAGAAATAACCCAATAAATAACTGATCACATGTTTTGCGTTAATATGATATATGTTGTAGCTTTTTGTATTTAGCTGGATCATACCTTATATAGACCCCCTGGTTTCTCATTTTATATAAAAAAGGATTCCCATGGCACATTTTTGTAAAACATTTTCCAAAATGTTATCCTCATTTGAAAGAATTTTTTAGCCACATGTATCACCTTGAAAGAGGATTTTCACAAATAATGTCTATAATGTTACCTTACAATTTTTTTTAATGACAAATAGTCTTACACATTATTTTCAGATAATTTCAAACACTATTATTTAATTGTAAACATGTATGTCTCTATAGTTTTGCAAGGCCACAGAAAAGAATACTCCAATGCCATAGGTGCAATTTACTCTTAACTATTTTAAGTATTGTTATGGTGCATACAATGTGCTAATATACTTTTTAAAAATGTGCTTGGTAAATATAAAAAAATTGACCAAAACAAAATATTTTAATGTGTACATTATTAGATGAAAACCTGTCGCTTTCCATTAGTTTTAAAAGAGTAATCAAGGGAACCAATATTCCAGAGGGAATCAAAAGAACGTAATCCAGGGACAAAGATCTGTCAGGGAAAACAGACACACACAACAAATAACACTAAATAACTAAAATAATACATACAAAACAACAGAAGTAAATGAAATCAATAAAACAATATAATAAAGATTAAAACTTCGACTAAGTTAATAGAAAGTAAAAGAAAAAACTGAAAGCCACTTTGCAGCATCCAAACATTTAGATAGATAGACGACTTTTACGTTCGCCATTTCCGACTAATCTGTAAGCAAATGGTCAGAGTTTTTATACGAGACAAAGAAAGAATATCAGATTTGTAGCTCACTACTAGACAAAATAATGACAGACATGACCATCCACAGTCGTTTTTTGACTGATACAAATGTCTCAATCAATGCATTGTATGTATAAAAGAAATACATTTCTTCTACCACAACGGTAAAAAAAAATGTTGTATCATTTATTTTTGTCAATCTAAACCAAATACAATGTTTATGTAGGCATTTTTTGGCTTTGTCAACACTTTTAAGGTTGAATTAGTCAAAAATGTCGATGTGAACGCTTTTTGGAATGAGTTAAAAAAATGTCTACGTCAACACTTTGCGTTGTGGTAGACAATATGTGTCCACCTCAACGCACAAAATCGTTGTGTTAGACATTTTGTGTCCTACTTAACACTAAATTTACTTTGGTGTTTTAAGACAACGTATTTCTGTGTTGAGTTAGACAAATTGTGTTTTAAATGAACATTGTACATGCTGATATGGTAAAAATGTGACTAAGTAAAACGAAATGAGCGTTTTAGTAGCCTATATTTGTTTTTATCAAGTATATTTTGACTGTGCATGGTCACTACAGTCATAATTTCAGCCAGCAGTGTATAGGCTACAAGAAAAGTTATAGTTGTATGGTAATACGTCTCCGAACATAAAAAAATATCTGAAATGCTTCTTTAATACATGTATCATTTAAATATTTCTTAGCATTGTAATATCGCCTGGTCTTACGCCTGTTAACCTCTACATAATTGAAGAGCCTTCTCGGAATGGAAGTGAATGTGGAAGTTGTCTATACTGACATATTTCTGTTTCTTATTATCTTTCAAGTAAAACAAGCTTTGTGGAAATTTTAATCATATTTTCTATATATATCTGTTTTTTTGTTTGGTTTTCCCATTTTAATTATTGCTTTTCATAACTTGTTCAATCTATTTTTTCCGTTATCCTACTGTATAAGAAGGCTCATTTTCTAAAAATAGACATCTGTTTACAGCAAATTTCTTATTTAATTTCATCACTATATTTTATTATGATATTGGACTTCAATAAGAACTGTTTTGTAGAATGGAACAAACACCAAAACTGTTTCTGATCGAGCAGCCATTGGTGTGGTTTAATCCATTTCTAAAGTAAGTACATAATGAAAAATTAAAACAATAAATTGCCCTTTTCAAACATACACATATTCATGAATATATTATGATATAATATTAGTGATATTATGCTTCTATACTACTAAAGGACGAGAACAATTTCTTTGAGCTCTGAAACCAAACAAGGTCGAATACATTTGTGATTTGAGGTATAAATGTAGTATTGTGTACTTCCTAAATTTGTCTTTGAAACAATAATTTTTCTACGGAAAACACAAATTTTGGGGAAAATATCTCAATTCGGAGACCGTCATTGGTTCGTGTGTTATAATACGCTTTCGCGTATGCTCAATTGATGTACTGTCCGGATTATGTGTACATGTGTTACACGAGTATTGTACGTTCATTTTTTTTTGCTTAATTCCTTTCGTCTCCTGGCGTTTGCATTTGATAAACAAAATTTTGTACCGTTGTTAAGCACAAAAATACATGTAGTTTGAGCTAGATAAAAAAAAAATAATTTTTCAGTTAGCAAGAGACCACTTTGTTAACCTACTTGAAAGCATTATTGGGTGTAATTCTTTGATAACTAACAGGAAATTTGGCAGAATAATAGGACCTAATGCTAGAAAGTTCCCTTTCGACTTTCTCGCCAATTCAGCCATTGAAAAATTGCAAACGAACAAGTCCCAGTTTGAGGGTTGATCACACATTTGTATAAACATTTAAAAGGGTGGTTACAGAGTGAATGTGCGTCTGAAAAAAAAACTCACACGATAAATTGGAAATAACCGATATCGCGGAACAGGGCTTTAATGCCTCTTCTGCGTCTTGATGTTGAACGAGGGTCTTCAACAATGAAAAAATGTTAACTCCTTCAAACCAGACCAAGAAGGCCCCCTATAACGTACACATAATCAGAATTCTTGATAAAATAAAAATCAAGATTACTCTTTTGCTATACCCACTGGCCATGGAGTGAAAACTTGAGCGAAGCCTCCGGATAACCAGCTAATAGCGCCAGGGTTACATGTAAAGACTGCTAATCTTGAATTAATCGATCGCTGCAAAAATACTTCATTAACGCAACGCATGTCTGGATCAGTCATATTGTTTATTGCAAGTGTATTTCAATGGAGTTTTTTTTCTTAACGGGCCATATCAAATTTAAAAGTCTTCTTTTTGCGTTTGTCGGTTTCGTCATCGTCGTCGTAAAACATCAGCTCCTCCCATACCCATGGGTCAAATTAAACCAAGGACCAAAAAACAGCTTCTTAGTCTCAGATTAAACCAGTTTTTTTTCCAGGAAAGTGCATTGTCATGAAGATTTGAAGCTTTACTAAGAGACACACCATTTAACTTCGGGGGGGGGGGGATATTGGGTTCTTTGCTTGTTAAAAATATTTCCATCCTGGCTTTGGAGAAAAGATAATTTGGTAATTTTTACTTAAAAATTTGTCTTACATGCGTTAGAAAGAGTAATCAAGGAAACCAAGGTTATAGCGGTAATCAAAAGAATGCAATCCAGGGACAAAGACCAGACATGGAAAACAGAAATACACAACAAAGAACATAAAGTAACTGAAACCATACATACAAAGTAACAAAAACAAATGAGCAACTCGGACTCCACTAAAAACTGAGAGCATGGACCAGGTGCACCGGTAGGGTGCATATTTTGCAAGAAAAAATAATTCTGAGTCTAAAGAAAACCAAGTCCCCTGAAAGGTTAATGGTCTACTTCTCTTAAACCACTAAAGCAATTTGAACAAAACTGTACACCATCAACTTAGTACTGTGTCCACACTTTGATCAATCGACCGCGATTTCGCGGGCATCCTCTAGTATAACTTATATTTGTCAATGTGTCATCTGTTATCAGACATTGGTTATTTTTATCTAAAACAAAAAAGGCCTATCTTCTTTTATCTTGCATGAACCGGTTTTCATTTTCGCTCTTCTAAGGAGAAGACAGTATTATACTTACGGACTTGGAGGCGTCATTTGTGTATTCGACGGTGACAAATTGAGCTTGTTTGCGAGGCGCAAGCGGAACAAGTTAACGAATAGTTGCGTGTGTCAAAGCTATATGTATATTAATAGGACAAATCTTCAAATGTTATACGGATAGTTCCTTTCTTATGTAACTGTTAAATAAATCCTTTAAAATAATCAAAAACATTTGAAAATGACTCACACGTACACAATTTGACACAGAAAATCGTGGAACAGACAGCCTCAAATGTACGGTTTATCCAACAAACTCCGTATTACAAAAAATGTTGCTTTAGAAGTTGTCTGGTACGTTTTTAAACTACGCTCGAATTTTGGGATTTAATGGTTAATAGTGTTCACTTTAATTTTAATATTAAATTTCTTCAAAATAAGATCACAAAATTTATTTCCTCTATGTGCTCGATGATAAAATTATTGTTTATGAAGCAACTTTTGAAATAAATAAAACTGAAATTTTCACTTTTACATACAAGTTTTTATTTTTCTTGACGTTAAATATTAATAGTTATTTTTTTCGCCTGGTTTGTAATCACGATAAGAACATATTACCATTGACATAAATAGTAACGTAGAAGTCTCAGACTCAAAGTACTATGAACAAATAACTAGCAAGTGTACCAAAAATGTATGAATGTGAACTTACATCGCAGAAACAGTATTATCCCTAATAATGAGTGAGCATTTGACTTCTATTAAAAAAGAAATCACATATTTTCATTTTTGTTACTGAATTTTATTTGTAGTATCGCACATTATGCTGGGACAATTTACAATCGAAGACTTCTTCATGGATACTTGCACATGTATGTTAATCATAAATATTCTCTTTTTAAAATCAATCAAAATATCGAACAAATTTGGAATAAAAAATGGGATTGTTTAAACTTGATTCTTTATATATACAGTAAAACCTGTCTCAACCGAACTCTGAATAATCCGAAAACCTTCTGAACCAAAGCCTTTTGAAGGCCCTTTATATAAACAAAATTTTATATTGGACCTTGGTAAACAGAATACCTGCCAGAAAGGAACCTACATTGAAGTCCAAAATGTTTTAAAAAAATATTTCACTGTAGCACACGGAAACTGCATTCTTACCAAATGTATTGTGAAAAGAAGAGGAAACTTACTTTCGGTAATGTCACAACATTTTACCTAAAAAAACAATGAAGTACTGCGCTTCATCTCAATGATTGCTGTGCGATCAGCGAATTCACCCGAAGGTCGCCAATTTACATTTTGACCATGGCAACGGACATTTGCAAAACTTTTCCGAATTAGTTCAAAAACGGAGGGCATTGCATGCCATTGGCATTACTGTTCGGAAAGAACTTTTAGAATGAATCCAGCAGAAAAAGCAGAGGACGCTGGTTCATGTTCCCAGTTTTTAGTAAAGTCCCAGTTGCTCATTTGCTTTTGTTGCGTTCTCTGTTTTGTGTGTCTGTTTTCTATGTCTGGTCTTTGTCCCTTGATCACATTCCTTAGAATCTTGGTTCCCTTGTTTACTCTTTTAAACAATACGATAAATTGAAAACAACAAAAATATTTTGGCTGACAGAGAATTATTTTTTGACGTAACTTTGAAATTAAATCATAGAGACACTACTATTTTGACTTTATGATTGAAAACATATTTGTAAAGTTTGGTAGATTGATGCTTTAACAGACAGTAGTCATCCACATCTATTTAATGATCTAGATTCCTATGTAAGTCGGCACAGTCCTTTAGAACTTCCGCAATATAACCTTATCACGAAATTATCCTTTCCTTATTTCAATCATTTGCCAAAATGACTTGAAATTAAGGATTATATAGACAAACTGGTCTTGTATATTGACCATAATCACAAAATTGACAAAGGGGAAGGCTTTCAAATAAACTCTTTGACATAGTCGACGACTTTATTTTCCCAAGTTGTAAGGTCAAATCCTAAATGCATTCCAGTTGCTTCCAGATTTGAAATTTGGTTTCACAGCTCAAACTCTATGCTAGAATTTGCTATAATTATACTGATCTATTTTAAGGATGTCAACGGCTTACGCTAAAGTTACTAGGACAAAGATATGTAGTCCAAAGACAATGGTTGTCATTCCAAATGTTCTACGGTTGTCGCTATTTTCTGATTGACTTTTATAGAATTCTTCTTTCTATATTACAAACTACTCACATCAGTCGTATTCTGGACGTCACATGATTGTACTTATATCAACTATCCTATAAAATTCGAAGTTTATAAGGGTTGATTGATTTTTCACCATGTTTCTAAACAATACAAAAAGGAAAATAAATACAACTATTCTCTCTAAAATAAGTATAATATTATTAAACTAGATATTATATAGCCGTATATGGGTCTAATATTTAAAACAATACTTTGTAGTCCAACGCATTTAAGGGGTTCCACTAATTTCCACTGAAAGTACTTCAGAATTAAATGAAAATTGTTACATCCATTCAGCACCTGCGTATGGAGTGTTCATATCACAACTCATACGTTATGCCAGAGCTTGCAAAATCTACGCAGACTTTTTGTATCGCGCTAGAACTCTAACAAATAGGCTTCTTGAACAAGGATATGTTGCCACAAGATTGAAATCATCACTACAGAAGTTTTATGGTCGTCATCATGAACTCGTGGATCGTTATGGTGTATCCATCTACCATGAAAACTGATTTATTCAACGAGTCATAGTTTTCTTTCCTCGTTTGTCTACTCCGGACATGACTTTTTATGAGCAACTCGACGGATGTTTCTTGAAAAGCAGAGGACGCATACCCTACCGGTGCATCTGGTCCATGCTCCAAGTCCGAGTTGCTAATTTGCTTTTGTTACTTGGTTTGTATGATTTTAGTTATTTTATGTTATTTGTTGTGTATGTCTATTTTCCATGTCCGGTCTTAGTCCCTGGATTGCAGCATTCTTTTGATTACCGCTATAACCTTGGTTCTCTTAATTACTCTTACAATAAAGACTGAAAGGTCAGTTAACGGAAAGTAAGATGTGTCTATGTTATCATGACTACGTTATGTAAATACATTTTAAAAAATCTCAATAGTTTTAATTTGTGATATAACTTGTTTCAGGTTGGTAAATCCTTGCATAATGATGCCAAATAATTATGCAGTGAAATACGTTGGGTCAGGTTATGAGTATGTACATTACAAGTTTAATACATAATTATTTCTACTAAAATTCAAGCTTTCCGAAGAAACATATTTATAAATGCAATATTAAAAATTTTGGATTGATCATCATCATTTAAAATTATATTTGACTCATAAAAAGGATTTTGTCAATTGTACTAGTGAATTAGATAATAATAGTTACAATGACCTTGAGTAAAAACAAAATAAATATTCCTTGGTATGAAAAATTAAAAAAAAACCTGTGCAAATTAAAAATAACTATAGAAGTAAATGCTATTATTTCTATGTATATTATTACACAATTGACTTTAAACTGTAGATTTATCTAAAGCTTATACGTTTCTTCTCAATATTGCGAAAGATAAAGCATCTTAAATCTGATTCACATATTAAACTGCTTGGTTGTTAAATTTGTATTTCAAAATACCCTGCCTATATTCTGATACTGTCAATGAGCGATTCACACAGTAAATAAAATGTAAACAATGAAACCAAGAGTATGATACTGTTGTTTAAATAAAATGTAAACAATGAAACCAAGAGTATGATACTGTTGTTTAAATCTAAATCAGTTCTATTAAACATTAAAAGGACCAATCGTTAATTGGTTAGCCAGAAAACATAAAAAGGATCAATCGTTAATTGGTTAGCCAAACATCCTAAAATAGTGATGCCTATTTTTACAATATTGCATTGTAAATAGGATGTTTTCAAATCATCTTCTAAATATACCGAAGATAATGTTTTCAAAATGCTGGATTTTTTTTATCGACAACTTATTTGTCTATGAGCAACTCGGCGGTTTTTCTAAAAAAGTAGAGGACGTTTACCCTAACGGTGCACCTGGTCCATGTTCCCAGTTTTTAGTTGAGTCTGAGTTGCTCATTTGCTTTTGTAAGTAACTTTATGTTCTTTGTTGTGTATGTCTGTTTTCCATGTCTGGTCTTTGTCCCTGGATTGCATTCTTTTGATTACCGCTATAACCTTGGTTCTCTTAATTACTCTTACAATGAAGACTGAAAAGTCAATTAATGGAAAGTAAGATGTTTCTATATTATCCTGCCTACGTTATGTAAATACATTTTAAAAAATCTCAATAGTTTTAATTTGTGATATAACTTGTTTCAGGTTGGTAAATCCTTGCATAATGATGCCAAATAATTATGCAGTGAAATACGTTGGGTCAGGTTATGAGTATGTACATTACAAGTTTAATACATAATTATTTCTACTAAAATTCAAGCTTTCCGAAGAAACATATTTATAAATGCAATATTAAAACGTTTGGATTGATCATCATCATTTAAAATTATTTGACTCATAAAAAAGGATTTTGTCAATTGTACTAGTGAATTAGATAATAATAGTTACAATGACCACGAGTAAAAACAAAATAAATATTCCTTGGTATGAAAAATTAAAAAAAAAACTTGTACAAAGTAAAAATAAATATAGAAGTAAATGCTTTTATTTCTATGTATATTATTATACAATTGACTTTAAACTGTAGATTTAACTGAAGCTTATACGTTTCTTCTCAATATTGCAAAAGATAAAGTATTTTCAATATGATTCACATATTAAACTGCTTGGTTGTTAAATTTGTATTTCAAAATACCCTGCCTATATTTTGATACCGTCAATGAGCGATTCACACAGTAAATAAAATGTAAACAATGAAACCAAGAGTATGATACTGTTGTTTAAATAAAATGTAAACAATGAAACCAAGAGTATGATACTGTTGTTTAAATAAAATGTAAACAATGAAACCAAGAGTATGATACTGTTGTTTAAATCTAAATCAGTTCTATTAAACATAAAAAGGACCAATCGTTAATTGGTTAGCCAGAAAACATAAAAAGGACCAATCGTTAATTGGTTAGCCAGAAAACATAAAAAGGACCAATCGTTAATTGGTTAGCCAGAAAACATAAAAAGGACCAATCGTTAATTGGTTAGCCAAACATCCTAAAATAGTCATGCCTATTTTTACAATATTGCATTGTAAATAAGATGTTTTCAAATTATCTTCTAAATATACCGAGATAATGTTTTCAAAATGCTGGATTTTTTTTATCGACAACTTATTTGTCTATGAGCAACTCGGCGGTTTTTCTAGAAAAGCAGAGGACGTTTACCTAACGGTGCACCTGGTCAATGCTCCCAGTTTTTAGTTGAGTCTGAGTTGCTCATTTGCTTTTGTAACTTTGTATGTATGATTTTAGTTACTTTATGTTCTTTGTTGTGTATGTCTGTTTTCCATGTCTGGTCTTTGTCCCTGGATTGCATTCTTTTGATTACCGTTATAACCTTGGTTCTCTTAATTACTCTTACAATGAAGACTGAAAAGTCAATTAATGGAAAGTAAGATGTGTCTATATTATCCTGCCTACGTTATGTAAACACATTTTAAAAAATCTCAATAGTTTTAATTTGTGATATAACTTTTTTCAGGTTGGTAAATCCTTGCATAATGATGCCAAATAATTATGCAGTGAAATACGTTGGGTCAGGTTATGAGTATGTACATTACAAGTTTAATACATAATTATTTCTACTAAAATTCAAGCTTTCCGAAGAAACATATTTATAAATGCAATATTAAAAATTTTGGATTGATCATCATCATTTAAAATTATATTTGACTCATAAAAAGGATTTTGTCAATTGTACTAGTGAATTAGATAATAATAGTTACAATGACCTTGAGTAAAAACAAAATAAATATTCCTTGGTATGAAAAATTAAAAAAAAACCTGTGCAAATTAAAAATAACTATAGAAGTAAATGCTATTATTTCTATGTATATTATTACACAATTGACTTTAAACTGTAGATTTATCTAAAGCTTATACGTTTCTTCTCAATATTGCGAAAGATAAAGCATCTTAAATCTGATTCACATATTAAACTGCTTGGTTGTTAAATTTTTATTTAAAAAAATCCAGCCTATATTTTGATACCGTCAATGAGCGATTCACACAGTAAATAAAATGTAAACAATGAAACCAGGAGTATGATACTGTAAATCTAAATCAGTTCTATTAAACATAAAAAGGACCAATCGTTAATTGGTTAGCCAGAAAACATAAAAAGGACCAATCGTTAATTGGTTAGCCAGAAAACATAAAAAGGACCAATCGTTAATTGGTTAGCCAAACATCCTAAAATAGTCATGCCTATTTTTACAATATTGCTTTGTAAATAAGATGTTTTCAAATCATCTTCTAAATATACCGAGATAATGTTTTCAAAATGCTGGATTGTTTTTATCGACAACATATTTGTCTAGTGTGGTGGACGCGATTCTCAACAAACGGTCGTCATTCACATGGGAACAAATTGTGCGCCTCTACCTGCTAACCTACTCTTTCACATTTACTAGGCTGACTTATAGCTGATCTAATCCAAAAGAAGGAACATCGTTTAACTAGGTCATTTAATATCAGTTTCCGCTATATAGATAACGTATGATCGTTGAACAATCATGGTTCCGGGGATTTCATTCATCTACCCCCAAAAAGATAAAGGATACTACAGACACTGTGAAGTCATTCTCATAAATTGACATACACTCTGAGATTAATGATGAAAGAAAGCTATTGACCATATACGACAAACGCGATGACTTTTCATTCTGTATTGTCAACTTTCCTTTCATCTGTGGCAACATCCCGTCTGCACCTACGTATGGAGGTCTAATATCACAACGCATACGTTATGCCAAGGCTTGCCATATCTATGCAGACCATGCAAGACCATACAAGTAGGCTTCTATTACAGGGTTATGTTGCTACGAGGTTGAAATAATCACTACCGAAGTGTTATGGTCGTCATCATGAACTCGTAGATCGTTACGATGTATACATCTGCACCATGAAACTGATTTGTTCGAAGTGTCATAATTTTCTTTTCCTCTTTCGTCTACCCGGATTTGACTACCCTTGATCACTCTTTCAACTACCCAAATATCGGTAATAATTCAGAGAGTCACATCAGGTGCCCCAAAGGGTAAGCATGTCCTACTCCACAAGTAGCAACCGTCGTATTGCGAAGGTGTATAATCTGGTTGTAATGTAGCAACAATAATGCAGCTCCCCAATACAAGGCACAAAGGAGTCCCGTCAGAAACAATTTACACTAGGGAAAAATCTTCCAATTAAACAAAGTATCATGAAACAAACAAGTTAAGAACGCAGAAATGGTGGTAAATTATAAATAATGCTGGAATTTTTAATCGACAACATATTTGTCCAGTGCGGTGGACGTGTTTTTCAACAAACAGTCGGCATTCCAATGGGAACAAATTGTGCTCCTCTACTTGCTGACCTATTTCGTCATTCCCTTCACTCTTATGATGCTGACTTTATAGCTGATCTGATCCGAAAGAAAGAATATCGTTTAGCAAAATCCATTAATCTCAGTTTCCGCTATATAGATGACGTATTATCTTTAAACAATCCTAATTTTGGGGATTTGATACATAGCATCTATACCAAAGAACTTGAGATAAAGGATACTACGGACACTGTGAAGTCAGCCTCATATCTTGACCTACACTTAGAAATCGTTGGTGAAGGAAAACCATTGACCAAACTTTACGACAAACGTAATAACTTTTCATTCAGAATTGTCAACTTTCCTTTTATCTGTAGCAACATCCCTTCAGCACCTGCGAATGGAGTGTTCATATCACAACCCCTACATTATGTCAGAGCTTGCCAAAACTACGCAGACTTTTTGTATCGCGCTAGATTTCTAACAAATAGGCTTCTAGAACAGGGTTATGTTGCTATAAGATTGACGTCATCACTACAGTAGTTTTATGGTCGTCATTATGAACTCATGGATCGTTACAATGTATCCATCTGTGCCATGAAAACAGATTTGTTCAACTTGTCATAGTTTTCCTTTCCTCTTTCGTCTACTCCAGACGACTTTTTATGAGCAATTCGGCGGGTGTTTCTAGAAAAGCAGAGGACGCTTACCCTACCGGTGCATCTGGTCCATGCTCCCAGTTTCCTTGGTTCTCTTGATTACTTATTTAAACTTTACTTTTACGGTGTATCTTGTAGAGCTACAAATAGAAAACCAGAGGATCTGAAAAATGATGGAAGAGAAAAGGATGCGAAAGTATATCAATACATGTAGGTTTTGAGTTTAGAAAATATTATGAAATTTATATTTTTGCTTTTGTCATTGTAATCATATTAAAGGTCATTTTTCTTAAAATAGAAAAAATGACTTGTCTAATTCTCTCATTGTAGAAGTAATATAATATTTTTAACATATCCAGTAATTGCTTGTCTTTGCAAATTTGAATTCACTAAAAATAGCATTATAATATTGCAAAAAAAATACCATATTTGAAAGGTACTTCTGAACTCTTTTTTGAACAAGAATTCTAACAGCAGTATTACAAATATTAATATTAAAATGTAGTTGTTAATAAATGCAGAATAACGATATTAAATCAATACATTAATAGTTCCCATGGAAAACTGCATGGAATGACCATTCTTGCAGTAGATTGAAATTACTTTCACAATTACCATGACAACGGTGTTACAAAAATAAAAAAAAAAAACTTTTATTTTTCCCACGTTTACATGCATGAAATTAATTGGGCATTTGTGTTTTCCAATTTTTTCCTAATTTTTGGTCAGTACAGAGAATTTGCACTTAAATTTCGAATCCGTTAGGTTAGTGAAAATGTCTTAAATACCCGTGAAGGTCCGGGTGTTAAAAAAATAGGCCTGCTGCAGCGCTAAGCTTGTCGTAAAAGGCGACTAAATAGTGCTCAGAACCCTAGCCGGGGCTAGGGCGCTCTGCCCACAGATCAACTGGGGTGTGTGCCCCAGGTGGTGGAATGGGGTACCCCTGGCGTGTTACATGCTGGGGTTGTCAGGCTATAATACGGAAAACCTGACCGCAAACCATAGTAGTGCACCGTGTTGGGAAAGATGCCACGTTCCTCGCACGTTAAAGAACCCTACTGTGGTATTCTCCCGGAGTAGGAACCATAGGGCTCCGCCACAGGAGGCTAAATTGCCCGACTCTACCCACCTCTCCCTATTTCCAGAGGCAATCAAAATTTGTCGACCCCATTGTCCTTGTGTCCCATCCCTTTTTCATTTCATCATCATTTCATGTTCATTTTATCATCAATTTCATGTTCATCGTCTGAATATAGCTGAAATATTGCTGCTCGGACGTTAAATCCCAAGACACAAACAAATCATTTCTAAATGCGTGTGAATTGTTATCAACTTTTACGTACAGTCATTAAAAGACGATCAATTCAAAATGTTTAAATTATCGACCAATGGACCTTATTAGACAAAAAATGCCTCGACTGTAAAGTATCTAAGAAAGGTTGGCTCAAATTAGGTTCAATTCCACCGAAATCCAGAAAACTTGTCTACAATGTATCAATTAGACCTCATCATTTCAAGTCGAATCTTTAGAGTTTTATTTACTAGTAGATAACATTACAATAAGCGATGTATTACTCTCTTATTTTAGTAGAGACAACCTTTTTAAAATTAAACAAACAAGTATGCAATTAAATGTCATATTTTCTTCCAGCAACAAGATTAACATCATCAACGGTGATGGGGCACAGATTCAATTAGGGAACCACAACACCATGGGCAAAGCTGGCCGTAATTAAAATTCATTCAATAAAATTATGAAATCAAAGATCATTGTATTTTCTTTGTCTCGCATTACAATTTGGTGACTGACTAGATGTTGTACTACACCTTTGACGCTTAACAATTCCTTTGATAAAAAAAATATCGCATTCAACATCACATTAAAATACCGAAAATTTTACAACAAGTGTACTTCTGACATTGGATTGCCATCATCAACCAAGTAAATTACCAATATTGTTCGTCGTTCTTTACCATAAGTACTTATTGTTTAATTTTCCTTATAGCAGCATGACATTGACAAATTATTTGGCGCTTCTGGATAAGCAGTGCATGCCTATGTTACCGTTACACTTGTTTCATGATTCTGGTTTTCGAAGAAATGCATGTTGCTCTATTTTAAAAATTGTTTTTTTTTTTTTTTTTTTTTTTGGGTGGGGGGGGTTTGATACATCGCATCTACCCAAAAGAACTTGAGATAAAGGATACTACAGACACTGTGAAGTCAGCCTCATATCTTGACCTACACTTAGAAATCGATGGTAAAGGAAAACTATTGACCAAACTTTACGACAAACGTGATGACTTTTCATTCAGAATTGTCAACTTTCCTTTCATCTGTGGCAACATCCCTTCAGCCCCTGCGTATGGAGTGTTCATATCACAACTCATACGTTATGCCAGAGCTTGCCGAAACTACGCAGACTTATCGCGCTAGAACTCTAACAAATAGGCTTCTAGAACAGGGTTATGTTGCTACAAGATTGAAGTCATCACTACAGAAGTTTTATGGTCGTCATCATGAACTCATGGATCGTTATGGTGTATCCATCTGCACCATGAAAACAGATTTATTCGATTTATTACCGCTATAACCTTGGTTCCCATGATTACTCTTTTTAATAATTTTACATAGATTTTGTGTTTTTGTTTCGACTTCATTAGAAGGAGTAATCAAGGGAACCAAAGGTTCTAGCGAAAGTCAAAAGAAAGTAATCCAGGGACAAAGACCAAACATGGAAATCAGACATTCACAACAAAGAACATTAAGTAACTAAAATAATACATACACAGTAACAAAAGCAAATGAGCAACTCCGACTCCACTAAAAACTGGGAGCATGGACCAGAAGGGTAGGAATTCATTCTGAGACACATCTATTTGAAATCGGATGAACTTCAATAAACACTCTTGTTAAAAGCGAAAAAATAGGGAATAGGGACATTTTTAAAGAAAACAAAATTACGAAAAATGGTATATACTATAACTATTATATTACTTCGAATGAGGTTTATAAGCGAGATGACACAGGTCAGGTATCGGGATTCTGGAAAAATAGGTTGTGCTAAGTGAGCACGTCACTACAAGGATATATTGAATTGACGAAATGTCCCGAGATTGTGGAAAGTATTGGAGGTGTCAACACAAAAGGCTGGGGCGCTTTAACTCATCTAGCGCTGGAAGCGTAAAAAATCCACACATTGGGATGTGGGTGGCTATATGAGCACTTGGGTGATTGTAAAGGACGAGATGAGTGTGCAAGTCGTAAGCTCTTGAAAACGTCAGAGGACCGGGCATGACTAACACGACCTTCGTGTCGTCTGAATATAAACAAAAGCGAGTTGGGAACGGTTTTTTCGGTATACTGTGGTTAGTTGAAAGATGCGTTATAACTTTACACTCATACCATTGGGGTCCAAACCCATCTTTAATCGAAAGGGCATGTGGTGAAATGAAAACGTTTAAAAAGCAGGACCTTATATAAAAAGGTGAAATGTGAAAAAAATCTCCTTTTTTAATTTATGCTCGACTATCCCATTTGTTTTGACAAACAGAAGTTTTTGTAATAGAGTACAAAAAACAAAAAAAGTCAATATTGTTATTTTTTTTAGCCCCGTGCAGGTCCGGGTGTTAAAAGAATAGGCCTGCAGCAGCGCTAAGCTTGTCGTAAAAGGCAACTAAATAGTGCTCAGAAACCTAGCCGGGGGCTAGGCGCTCAGCCCACAGAGCAACTGGGATGTGTGCCCCAGGTGGTGGAATGGGGTACCCCTGGCATTTTACATGCTTGGGTTATCAGACTATAATACGGAAAATCTGACTGCAAACCATAGTAGTGCACCGTATTGGGAAAGATGTCACGTTCCTCGCACGTTAAAGAACCCTGCTGTGGTATTCGATAGGAGTAGGAACCTTTGCGCTCCGCCACAGAAGGAGGCTAAATTGCCCGACCCTGCACATCCCCCCTTTTTCTAGTGGCAATCAAAATTTGTCGACGCTATTATCCTTGTGTCCCATCCTTTTTTTCATTTCATGTTCACTTTATCATCCATTTCATGTTCATCCTCTGAATGTAGCTGAAATATTGCTGCTCGGACGTTAAACCCCAACGAACAAACAAACATATTTTTTTTGAAAACATGATTTATTAAAACTTATTGTCATTCATGTCTAGAATACGTCCCGATGAAACACGTTTCAATGCTCACCGCCTTAAGAAAATCTGCGAAGAATCAAGTGGTGGTGTGCAAGATGACACAGATTCAAAGGGAGCGATATGTTCCGACACTGCCTTTGATTTTGAGGAAAATGAATAAACAATGCCTTAGTCAACGATTACCGATCTGAAAACTTTCGAAAATAACAATTAATGAAATCATGCACACACATAAGCAAGACTACTTCGTAACACATGTGATGATTACTTTTTGGCGACTGATACACAAAGAATAAGAAACTGACCCAATGAAGTCAAGGGTTGAGATACATTTACTACAAAGACCTGTTGATGAACTGGCGCAGGCTGTGGATGTTTACTAATGAAGGCTGCGTATTTACATATTAACATTGATGGTTTTTAGAGACTCCAGAAGAGAATGGTTACCATCTTGGTCGGTGTTTAACAGTACGTACTCTCATCAGTGAAGGAGTGGGGCAGACAAACTTTTAATGCGCGCAGCAAGTGTCGAAAGCCATAGGCATCACTAGGCTACTTTGTATCTTAAGACCGACGAGTCTTTGCCGTGCGTGGCGTAAAAGATATTTACAGTTATCTGAACCAGGAACTATCCACTTAATCTTGCGTGGTACCCCACTGGACATTGTCTACGAATTAGCCATGACACTAAACGGCGCGGATCTATAACTCCCATCAGGCAGAATAGGCTGCTAATCTTTGAGAAAAGAACATAAATCGAAAGGTCAGCAAACTTTGTACTATTTGATGAACTTGTAAAGCAGCCTATGTAGGTGGTGTATGAAAAAGTACCTGTCGATCGACAGCTTTTAGTGAATTCGCCCGGACGAAATACCAGCACAGTTTCTTTCGGAGCCGATGAAAATCTATGATATGTATTTAAGGTGGATTTTGAATACTTATGGGAACTCTGCGGTTACAATGATGAGTTCTCAATAGTTTGTAGAGTATGCAGATAATAAGTAACCAACCTTGGAGATAAAAAAAATACGCTCTTTAATACCGATATGTCAACCTGAAGCAGTATTTAGACTCGGAGATAAGCTCAAGGCAAGCCACTGGGTTATCGAATCCATGATGAAAAAATACATTGATCTGTACACAAAGTCAAGTTTCATTTTGAGAGAGTGTTTTGTTTTTCAAACTCATAAACAATTCGGTGTTCGGCAAAACCATGAAGAATATTTGTAAGATAGTTGATGTCCGACTGGTGGCTAATGAAAGTTGTGACAGAACCTTACATTGGTCCCCAGATTATCTTTCGTCCGCACAAGGCAGTCATGCACACACGCATGAAATTGGAAACGTCACTCTGAGCGGGTCGAAGACCTTTATAAAATACTTTGTTTTTGATACATGAAGCGATCGAGATGGGTCAGCTTGTTTCAAATACAATGTAGCGGTAGAACGATGATTATTTGCCCATCAAAAATTGCCCTTATTTGGCGACTCTAACCTTATCACAACTTGAAACGGTTTCGACATGTTCCCATACAGGTTTCAGAACGTACGTCATTCAATCTGGTGGCGGGTAGGCTCAGGGTAGGCTCACCTTGATTGACCGGTGCTTATGCTCGATGTATGCGCACGTGGGCTAGCTCGAGAAGTGTTTGAACATCTCCTTTTCATAATAAAAATAATCTAATAGTAAAATGTTGTTTCAACGTTCCACAAGGTTCGACTTATCCTCATTCTTAGATGAATATTGCTCGACACCGTGCCTTAAGAGTATCTTCTGTCACTTCATTTGTCTGTCAACAACTGCTTTTGCATCTCACATTGTATTTCTTTTTTAGTCATGAACGACACTTGCCAACCATAGACATCGCAATGTTCAGGGCGAAAATCTGTATCCTTTGTTGTCCCGAAAAAAGCAATATGTATATCAAGATCGGCTGTCAAGGTCTTATCCACACCACCAACCTCAACGCGACGTGGCGTGTGAACATATGTCGGACAGGTTTGAGTAATTTCTCGGCTAGTTTATCGCTCATGAGTTCTTTTTACATCAAAATAAATGCGACAAAGCCACGGTCCATACACTTTCGGTAATGGGTAGATTATTTTAAATCGAGGATAGCAGAGCTTGGAGACGAAGGTAGGGCTGCGCGCTGTCATTTGTGTGTCGTACATAGTGTAGATAATGGCGATATTTTTGCATGGTCGGCTCAGTTTTATTTAAGCCTTCAATTCGATATGTACTTCCGTGTGTAATTAAGATAATAACAATAAGATAATAATAACCTGATGCTGAAGACAGAAGCTGTGGATGACATAGAAAAAAGTATCCAGAGTGAAATTCGTTCATACCTCACAATAATTCTGCAATTAGGAAAAAGCGCAACTGTAAAAGACTATCTAGAACAAAACAAAATTCGATTGGGTTGATTGGGTTACCGAATGCAATTGTGTAATTCACTAACCTACTTTACCTAACGATTCAATTTATGTCTTTTTGCCCTAGAGTGCATGGTCGAAAATAAAATACGCATAATAATCCCGGCAAAAAAAGAAAGAAAATGTAGCCGTCTTCGGAAGCATTTACGTCACATAGAACGATACCTAGCCGTCGACGTCAACGCCGGTTTTTATCCAAAGCAGAATCAGCAAGAAAAAAGGTGCTGCGGAGTTTGGAAAAAAAACTTTGACGGGTAATGCCTCACAAGCAACCCCTCCGATTTCAGATACATGTACCAGGTGTGTGTCCATAATGTGAATCGCCCATTCAAGAAGTTGAAAGAGTCATTTATTGACATACACATTATGGCAGAACTTGCACGCACTTTGTCAGTCATCACTGAGGAGTTAATGCATGTCATCTCCGACAGAATTATATTTATATTGCACCAATTCCCAAGTTATTCCTTTAGAGAAAAGAGGACAACAACTGTGCAAGCTACTCCACTTAGTTTTTTTGGTAAGGACATAAATAAAACAAAATATCCCATAAATGTCTTTTATTAAATGACGAAAATCAAACAGTCAAAATAAGTTACATATGTACATTAGATTGGAGTGTCACTGTCTGAGATGAGGCAAATATAATATTGATGATACAGTTGACACTCCCTATCAAAAATTTTCAAAATTTCTTACAACAAAAAAGATATGGCCTAAAAACGGCCTTACAACAAAAAGGTATGGCCTTAAAAAACGACCATAGCCAATATTGAATAAGATATCGGAGGCAGTAATGGGAGGAGGTGGGTAATCAACTAAACAAAAATCACAACAAGCTTTCTTGGTCAAATTAAAGAGTGAACAAGTGATCAATCGCGCTAATTTGATTGGATGATCTGCATTGGTATGCATAAATTAAATGCAGCTGGTGAAATGGGGCTACATTAGATAACAGAGTGAGGGTCAAGTAGGGGGGAATACGACCATGTAAATCATTTTATTTTCAATAAAATGTTATTTATATTGCACCAATTCCCAAGTTATTCCTTTAGAAAAAAGAGGACAACAACTGTGCAAGCTACTCCGCTAAGTTTTTTGGTAAGGACATAAATGTAATTTATTAAATGACGAAAATCAAACAGTAAAAATAAATAAAAATTATTAGATTTTTTAATATTCATACCATACATCACATGATTGTGTCCTTAAATGTTTTTTTTCACCATGCGATTAAAATGTTTAAGCTTCAGTGACTCAAGTCAGCATAAAATATTTGTGTGGCGTGGGTATCCTTTGTGAGTTATACTTACCATATTTTTATTTTAAAGTGCCTCTGAACTTAATTTTTTTCATTATTACCCATCTTAATATGCTCTATCGTCTCTCCCCCATCCCCCACCAGATTTTCAAACCTAACCCAGAATAAATTCCCTCAAATCTAAATCTTCACATCCTCTTTCTAACGTCCTTGTCCCAAGTCCTTCGAAGTTACTTGAAGATTATATAAATACGCTTAAACACACGATCATTAAATTTATTTGTTACACTAGATTAACGTATTACATTTCTATAAGGGAATAGAACAACAGCATAAGATCATGGTGTGACATGATGATGATCAAATACATTTATAATATAGTCTGGAGGTAGCAACGATTCATTACATAATATATTTATAATATAGTCTGGAGGTAGCAACGATTCATTACATAATCAAGATCGTTAATTTTAATCTATGTATACAAAAAAAAAACGACAAAAAAACTTTCGAATATGACATTGAAATTAGATATTCAGAATGCTTGAAATCATCTGTCTATTTATCAAATTTTATCATGGAATTAAAAAAAATAGCTTATTTACAATATTTATACAAATGTATGTAGTCATTCGAGGTACGGTACATAATACTATACCAATCATTCGCTGGAAAAAATAAAACACACACGCACACAAGCCTATACAAAGTTAAGTTTTTTTTTGTATAGTGGCGACTACCTCACTATGGGGAATTTAGCATTTGTTTCAATTATAAGGAGAACACCGAACAATAACTCAGACTAGCTTACCCTATTCTATCATTACACACACTGCTGAAGTTGATTATTCTGAAAATATAAATTTTATAATTATTTGGTAATTATGCAAAGCTTATACATGTAAGATAGATAACTATATATTTAAGTCCGCTTAAAGTGAAAGATTGGTCGCTTTCAACAAAAAATATAATATTAACATGGATTGTTGTATAGAATTGTCTACGGGATGAAAAAAAACTTGAAAAATATCAATCGAAATTATTTGGCCATATCTGCTACACTCGAGATCAGACTCCACATCTATTCTCATAAATCATAAGTAAAGCAAAAACAAAAAACAAAAAAAACAAAAAAACAAAAAAACAAAAACAAAAACAAAACAAAACAAAAACGAATACCAGACAAACACACACACTAACGAATTTTTTTTTTTAAATAACTTGTATTCATACTATGATTTAATAAGTAATATGGATCAGTATATATTACCTGTTATAATAAAATCGATTTTGACATGGCAACAAGTAAAGAGTATTCACATCCTAAATATTGACCCGTAACATTTAAACGATGCCGCCTAAGAGGATACAGAAAAAAATGTGAGTACATGCAAAAGATTGTTAAACTTAATAAATAATGTGTATTGTCGGCTTTTACGGTTTTAAAATGCGTTTATCATATCGATCTTAAGTAGAAACCTTGTTTGTTTATGGTAAAGAAATAATTTTAATTTTGTAAAAATGGCGAGTTATCTATTTTTATTTTCTTTCGTCATAGCAATATTAAGATGAATAGAATAAATTTCCTCAACATTAAACTACAGTAATAAACTTAAAGATATTCAAGCTAAGACAGCGACTAGAAAAATGCTAAATAATAGCAGTTTTTTATCCTTACACAGTATAAATTTATAAATAACTACTAATAAAATATGTCAACGTATGCATATATATTTATACATGTATATAATGGTACAAGTTAGTTTAAACATATTTATTAAGCAAATAATAGGTTCAACATAGCAATTACATTAATATTTGTAAATAACTAGGATTTGGTAACAAGCTCGGTTCAGCCTTTTTCAAAGTACGACAATACAGATAAACAGTATAAATATATAGCACCGCTAAATGTGTATGAACTAATCGTACGTGGGCTGAGAAACCCCCCACGTGAACCCTCCCACCCTCCCATCCATACACCAAACAAAATATGCTTTCCAGGTACCCGTATACCTTCCATGTACGAATCTTTTTATCGCCAAATAATAAACTGAAGCATTTTTGTATTTTTTGGCTACTTTTTATACCTCGTTGAGGCAAAAATCATTTTTTTTTTTTTTTTTTTTTAAAGTTTTTTGATTCTACGAACTTCGCCTTTCTACAGAACGAAGTAAACTGACATTTGTATGTATCATCATGTAGCCCAATGTCTCAGCTTTACAATGAAACCTAGAAATTTTCGGTAACACTTAGGGTTTTGCGTTAAATAATAAAAAAAATCGCTTAAATTGACATATATTGCAAGGTCCAAAACCCTAGAGTCTTAATGCTTCAGTAAGAAATGGCTTATTTGGTATTTTCCGTTTAGTATTATCACAATTTATACTTCTGGGGTTCTTTTGATGAATTTTGTATATTTTTGTAGTCAGAATCTTGGCTTTTGGACCCAGTGGGGTACAAATATAGGCTTATACTGAAAAAGAATCCGAGAATATTCCATGGCGACAAATTGATTCGGTAATTGGAGGTATAAAGGTACCTAAAAATCACCATGAAGTTGATGAGTGGGGGGGGGGGGGTCACACGGTGGAACCTCCCAGCCCATAGTGGAATATAACCATTACATAACAGTTCAATTAGGAACGGTAAAGAATGTGCATAAGGAATGAAGAGTGTCTACTTAAAAAAATATTGAAAAGATAAACATTTTGATGATAAAAAAATCACAATGGTATGCTAATTTATTTCATGACAGAAACCTAATTTTAACAAGTTACAGACTTGTAGATTATATAACTACAGGCTCTAGAGAGCCTGAATCGTTCACCTGTTCAAAAATATTCTTAAAAGCTTTCTAAAGCTGGACTCTTGATCTTACCGTACTTTTATCACAAGAATCAATACAGAGCATCTTAGTTATCTACCCGGTTTTCATACTATAAAATAAATTTCTAATTGTCATTTTTACTCTTCAAGGGCAATAAATCCAACAATGAGCAAAAGATCTTTATGAAAATTTCGGCACAGGTCGGTCTCACCATACTGATCCATCCCCCCCATGAAAAGTAGTTTAAACCCTTTGGTTTTCAAGTAATTTCAACAAGTCGTCAATTTTTCTTAGTGGTGGTCATGTTTTTGACATAAAAAATGTTTATGATATCCTAACAAACATTCATGCAGTATTTAGTTACAATCCATCCTACAAGTTGTCTAAGAGAAGATTAAAATAAAAATCCATTTCAGGACATATAACTCATTCATTTGTCAACGAATCTTTCTGAAAATTTCGGCATACATGTAGGTAATCCCATAATGCTGAACAATTCTAATCCCTGCCAGATCTTAGCTAAACCCAACAGTTTCTGAGTTTGCATAGTTCTGCAATTTGACCCATATGATCTATTTTTAGTAACGGTGGCCATGTTTTTCGCAAGATCAGAAATCCCCACGCATAGATTGTTAAACATGTTCTACGTAACATTCATGCAAAGGTTTGTTTCAATCCATCTAGTAGATTTAGAGAAGATTTTCAAAGTTGGAAATGTTAAATTCGGGGAAAAAGCCATATAAGGACCCATAACTCATTCATTCCTCCACGGGTCTTTCTGAAAAATTCGGCATACATTGTAGGTCCATCCCATCATGATGAACAATTTTACCCCCTACCAAGTGAGCTAAAAATGTGTAAGTGATAAGTTCATATATGGAAGATATCATAGAAAAGTTTTGGCTGATTTAAGATGTGGAAGTTACCGCTTGAAATAGAAAAAAATGTAGATACGCCAGACCATTAAACCAAATAACTTGTAAATATTGTAATCACTTGATTTCAACTCTGATCTTAAGTACAGTATAGTTTATTTTCGAAGGTACAAGAGATTTGTAGTTATATAAACTCTTAATTCTGATGAAGTATTTTTATTTCTTATGACAGAAGTTATTTATGGGTAAGCGGGTTGTTAACCCATGGATGACGGAAGTAAATTATCAGTCACATGTACTATTGTGAGTAACAGAACGGTCCTACATTAACCCATAGATTAGAGTGCTATCCCATAGACAACGGGATTTTGGTTAATTTCGTTTGCCATATTAGCTTATACTTCTAAATTTTGAGAGGGTGTCCATTCAAAAACCAGGCAGTGGGTGGCACATGATTAATTCTGTTTTCAATAATTTTTTACCCATTTTATGTCAGCAACACAACCTTCCTCAAAGTTTTATGTTGGATTTTACATGGAAAGCATTGAAATTCGTTGAAAAGGGAGATAATTCTTTCATTTTGTGCAAAATTCTGTTGCTTTCTTAGGGAATTGTAAAATCGTTTTTCTGAGCCATCATTTATCGATTTAAAATATTTGTACTATTGGACATATATATGATATAAACAATAGATTGGAACAAAAAATTCCATAGGATGGAATTTACCATGAGCCATCTATATCGTAGGAACTTCCTGGTTTCTACAAGAACTCCCTTTCAATGAGTTCTCACTTCTTGTACGTGAACAAAGGACAACCTTTTATACAATGTTAAAAACCAGCCTCCTTTTTTTCTTCTTAGTATATCATGTTTAGTATGAAATAGCATACATACGGTCGTGTAAATTATACTATGCTTTTTCAAAACTATTTACAGTGTAACTTGTCTGGTGACTGGCGAAGAAGGATGTGGGAAAACATCTTTAGTCCAACGATTTATAGTAAGTTGTTACATAGCCAATGTTTACGTTTCTATGGGCCTATGCTTTGCTAAGATGTTATAAGTTCATTAACATTCTACGTGCATGACAAATATAGGAATTCCATGCCTAAATGAGACTGGCTCTATTCAGTGGTATGCACTTATAAGAATTAACAACCGTTTCTTGGTTTACTTATGTATCACCGCTAGATCATTTTAAATCAGCGAAGCTGTTTATGCGTATTGTGCTTATTTTTAATAAGTTTAATAAGAGACGGGGTTTAGTATTAAGTATGTCAGAGGTCACTGACAATATCGTCCGCAGATCTATATAACCACTTTCCGGTTCACTACGTATTACTCCGCTAGATTATAGGCTTTGCGATATAAGATGTGAAAATAATCACAAGGCATAGTCACTACTCATCCCAAATCTGCAAAGCTGTTTATGTTGTATTGTATTTATTTGCATAAAGCGGTGGGGTTTACAATTGGGTGTGGCAGAAGTGTAAAGTGTAAAGAGTAAATATTGAAAATACCCGCTGTTTCCGATGTACTGTACTCTTTTGTTCAAAGAGGTACATATAGGGTTTAGCATTCAGTGTGCAGTTTTAAAAATAGTGAATAAATCATCTACGCTGGAGATCGCGTCTGTGAATTAGATCTAAGGAGAGAGCACTATTCAAATTAAGAGGCGTTGGTTTCGCACTTAGCACAACAAAAATGTAAAAAATAAAAATAGCTATAATTTAACGTTATTTGTGCTCTACTGTGTTTTTCAAAGAGACTATTTTCTTCAACAAAATAAACACATCAGTTTCTCATTCGTTTGTCAATAGTTTAAATAGAATGCTAACAGCACTATAGAAAGTAGTATTGACCCCAACGCCAAAAATATCCTCGCCTTCGTTTTGGATATTACCGGGGTTTCCGTCAAAAGCAGTGACCACTTCACGATATTTTTTTAATAATCCTTACTACATAAGTAATTGTCGTGCAAATGAAGGAGGTTGACCACTGATATACTACAATGTATAATTCTGACCGTATGAGATAATTTTACAAACAAAGTTTACATGTATAGTTTCATATTTCATTTCAATTCAAATTCTTTAAAACATAGTACAATAGTACAATGTTCATTCATTTACTGACTGAGACAGTGACAATTGTAAAAGGGAAAACATCACAATGATTGAAAAAATAAAATAACAAAACAAAACAAAAGACACACACACAAAACAACAACAACAACAACTCAAACTATTTTAAGAGTAATAAAGGGAACCAAGGTTACAGCGATAATCAAAAGAATGTAATCCAGGGACAAAGACCAGACATGGAAAACAGACATATACAACAAAGAACATGAAGTAACTAAAATCATACATACAAAGTAACAAAAGCAAATGAGCAACTCGGACTCCACCAAAAACTGGGAGCATGGACCAGGTGCACCGGTAGGGTAAGCGTGCTCTGCTTTTCTAGAAACACCCACCGAGTTGCTCATAAAAAGTCAAGTCCGGGGTAGACAAACGAGGAAAGGAAAACTATGACCCGTTGAATAAATCAATTTTCATGGTGCAGATGGATACACTATAACGATCCACGAGTTCATGATGACGACCATAAAACCTCTGTAGTGATGACTTCAATCTTGTAACAACATAACCCTGTTCCAGAAGCCTATTTGTTAGAGTTCTAGCGCGATACAAAAAGTCTGCGTAGTTTCGGCAAGCTCTGGCATAACGTATGAGTTGTGATATGAACACTCCATACGCAGGTGCTGAAGGGAAGTTGCCACAGATGAAAGGAAAGTTGACAATTCTGAAGGAAAAGTCATCACGTTTGTCGTTAAGTTTGGTCAATAGTTTTCCTTTACCATCGATTCCTAAGTGTAGGTCAAGATATGAGGCTGACTTCACAGTGTCTGTAGTATCCTTTATCTCAAGTTCTTTTGGGTAGATGCGATGTATCAAATCCCCGAAATTAGGATTGTTTAAAGATAATACGTCATCTATATAGCGGAATGATAAAGAATCGTTTTTCTTTTTAGGATGATACTTATGTCGACGAATACAACCCAACAGAATTTATGGGCAAGGTGAGTAAAATGATTTATTGGTTATTGTAATGTCGAACGTTAATGATGAGTTACACTGTTACAGAATGTAATGGAGTGTATCTGAATATTGTTACATTGTCGCAATCTGTATATGTTTAGCAACCCTAATATAGAAATTGTCTTGTTAAAGTATGGTGAGTAATTATTAATTAAAGAAAGTTATAATGTTTCAACAGGTTATTGAGTATAACCTGTTCAAAAGTTAGAAATATTTCTTATAATTAAATAAGTCCAAATGTTGATAGTTGATAATTGACTTGCACTTAAAACGTTATTTTTGGGATTATTGGAATTATTTAAAATGCGGAGTGCGGACAAATCGATGCTAACATTTAATGACGTCAAAGTGCCAACTTGAAGCCTGATTATATCAAATAACCTGGTTTGCGCAAAGAGAAAAAAAAACAATCAGACAGCATGTAACAAATCATAATAATTATAATGAATATGCTACAATAATTTACATTATTAGGATTAATTTTCAAAATATCTGATTTGGGCGATGCTATGTCTTATATTTTACTGTTTTGTAACTTTTTCATTTTTTCGTTTACTCGCATGAACGAATCTCAACGTACATGTAAATCTCGAAATTAGTAAAACCTCAGACACAATTAACTTGCCTGTTTTATCAAAACACTTAATGAATTTGAAACAAGTCAGCAAAAACCGATATTATTGGGTTTCATATTCGTCCTGCTTTTATTTCACGAACAGTTGTTATTGGTCGAGTATGGCCGTATTTGATCATTGCTAGGGCACAATTCGTCTATCCTCGACCAACACATTTATTTTCTTTTACAGCACAAGAAAACGGTTAATATGGGTGGAAATGATATTGTTGTTGCACTGGTACGTATCATATACTATTACGAAGTATTGAAATGCTCTATTTCCGAGAACTCTAAATATCAAGACTTAAACTAGTGAAGCACAAATTTTGTTTGCTAGGAGTAACATACTGGTTTCGGCATCGGACAGTTCCCAGAAAAATTATAAACCTTTCAGCTTGGGTGATTTTTTTATAGTTTTGAAACAAGATAATTATGCTGGAGACGAACATGTTACTTTTATACCACGCATGACTGACAAAAGTTGTATATGTAGTAGTAATAGCAAAACAAAAACAAAACAAAGATCAGCGAAAAATGCGCTCATAAAACAGAAAATATACAGTTTTCAATAAAATTTTGTGGTTTGATGCATAAAACCTTCTCCAGAGGCGCAATGTAAAACCGTTATGGATACTGTTTAGATATATATAATGGCTCATAGTCATGAGTGAAAAAATATATATTAAGGCATACTATTTTTGATTCGGTCAATTTAGGTCTGGAGCAGGCGTGTCAGTAACAGCTTTTTGTTACTATTTTATGTTTGGTTTATTATATTTCCGTTTTCAGATTGGACTGAGACCTATTTTGAGTTGTATTTTGTGGTCTTTTCATGTCTATTCTAATATGTAGTATGCATGTACTATAGGGGAAGGGTTGTGGTCTCACTAATCTTGTTCAACTCTATTTGTGTCTTCCATGCATGTCCCTGTCTGAATTCAGATGTTTCATGTAAAACGTGATTCCCATTTCGCTTAACTGGTATATTTGTACATGTTAGTTTAGCCATTTCATGTTTGATGTATGTGTCTATTTCCCTGGTTCGTCTTTGTTCTTGGATTTTAGTCTTTTGGTTTGTATTTGGTTTCCTTGATTACTTTTCCACAGATTGGTTGATGTCTACTTGACATTATTACTGGTTTACATTTTATTCTCTATAGGTGTGTTGTATTGTGTAGCGATCTGATGGATTTAAAAATTTTGTTGGATAAATATTTTCTACTTGATGGGTGCCTTTAAAAGAAGATTCGCTCAGAAAGTAAGGTTGGTTACTTTACATGTAGATGTTGCAACATATATTCGTGTTGCTTTTTATGTTGCGGGTTGAACATGTTAATTTACATCGTGCCAATTGAAATTGTTGCATATTGTACGTTTTCGTGTGGATGTCTTGGTTTCTGTGTTTTAGTCTAGTTGTACAGCTGTACGTTTTTGTGTGGATGTCTTGGTTTCTGTGTTTTAGTCTAGTTGTACAGCTGTACGTTTTTGTGTGGATGTCTTGGTTTCTGTGTTTTAGTCTAGTTGTACAGCTGTTAATTTTCGTGTGGATGTCTTGGTTTCTGTGTTTTAGTCTAGTTGTACAGCTGTACGTTTTTGTGTGGATGTCTTGGTTTCTGTGTTTTAGTCTAGTTGTACAGCTGTACGTTTTTGTGTGGATGTCTTGGTTTCTGTGTTTTAGTCTAGTTGTACAGCTGTACGTTTATGTGTGGATGTCTTGGTTTCTGTGTTTTAGTCTAGTTGTACAGCTGTACGTTTTTGTGTGGATGTCTTGGTTTCTGTGTTTTAGTCTAGTTGTACAGCTGTTAATTTTCGTGTGGATGTCTTGGTTTCTGTGTTTTAGTCTAGTTGTACAGCTGTACGTTTTTGTGTGGATGTCTTGGTTTCTGTGTTTTAGTCTAGTTGTACAGCTGTACGTTTTTGTGTGGATGTCTTGGTTTCTGTGTTTTAGTCTAGTTGTACAGCTGTACGTTTTTGTGTGGATGTCTTGGTTTCTGTGTTTTAGTCTAGTTGTACAGCTGTACGTTTTTGTGTGGATGTCTTGGTTTCTGTGTTTTAGTCTAGTTGTACAGCTGTTAATTTTCGTGTGGATGTCTTGGTTTCTGTGTTTTAGTCTAGTTGTACAGCTGTACGTTTTTGTGTGGATGTCTTGGTTTCTGTGTTTTAGTCTAGTTGTACAGCTGTACGTTTTTGTGTGGATGTCTTGGTTTCTGTGTTTTAGTCTAGTTGTACAGCTGTACGTTTTTGTGTGGATGTCTTGGTTTCTGTGTTTTAGTCTAGTTGTACAGCTGTACGTTTTTGTGTGGATGTCTTGGTTTCTGTGTTTTAGTCTAGTTGTACAGCTGTTAATTTTCGCTATTTACTTAACATACAAAACATTATATTTCTATTCGTATAATTTTGTTTTCAAATTTAAGTAATGTTTCTAGAAGTTAATCTAATATGTTTTTAATTCATAAGTATTAAGAAGTGTAAAGTTTTAACTTAAATCTTAAATACTACCTTTATGAACCACCAGACAGAATATATATACATATTTTTAAAATATGTAAAAGACTCTCGTTTTGTTTTAAAAATCATTAATTTCGTGCAAAATTTGACCAAAATGAGCCAAAAATTACTTGTTACATGTTTTGGGTCCACCTTTGTGAGATAACTATGTAAGAACGATTACTCTCATCTTTATGATAATTGGAATTGTATTAACTAACATTTAATGACATTTTAATTTCATACCTAATAACAGAGGCCTTTAATTAATTTAATTACAGGTCTATGGTAGAAAAAAATTCTTTACAGTGTTTTATCTTCTAAAGATAAATATTAATGCAATAACACTGTAATATAAAATTTAGAGGTGATGCGTTGTGTAGAAAAACCCACCGAGCAAAATGATGCCTTTTCAATCTACATTGTACATACGCCATATTTTTATGTAACTATATCCCTTTCTGCTAATATATCTGTACTTTTGAGAGAACTACAAAAATTGATATATACATTCAAATCCCACTTAAATCAATCATATCAAGAACAAGGACTCTTACAAAGTACTAATTTCATACACAATCTATATAGTTTTATCTCAAAGGTGCTACAACTGATAGAAAAAAAAGAAGAGTGGTCATGTGATCTGTAACTGTTTCTGAATATTAGGAAAAAAAGTGAACTTGATGTTTTTTTTTGACATGCATGAATTACTTCCTGTCTAGTTTTTATAAAGACTGATACTTAGTACGAGTACATGACATGTAGTTCAACATTTATTATTGTATATTTTCCAGTCTGACACCGATGGACAGAAGAAATACGAAAATTACTCAATAAATTATTATGGTCAACAAGACGTAATTATGATTGTCTATGACGTTTCAAATCAGGTGAATATGTAACACTGTAATTTCAATACATTTATTTCCTTCACGACTGTAAAAAAAACTTTTATACTCAACCCCTTTTTGTCAAGTTACATGACTTGCATTACTCGGAAATTGTGGAAAATGTATTCATATAGTACAAACAGCAACAAGAAAAGTATGTCATTCTCCAGAGTGTGTTTTAGGTTTCATATTTCGGCCCCAGGCTACCAAGTTTATATTCACATGTCGGCCGAAAAGTTACCGAGTTCATGTACAAATGGTAGCCCCGAGGCTACCGAGATCATCTTCGCTGTTCGATCTCCAGGATACCGAGTTTGTTTCCATTTTAGTTTCAATTCTACTGAGATAATGTTTCCATTTGTGCCTCCAGGATACCGAGTTCTTGTCACATTTTTAGCCTCCAGGCTACCGAGTTCATGTTCAAATTTCAGCCCTTGTGTTAATAAGTTCCAGGATACCAAATGCATTTCCACGTTTTGGTCTCTATGCTATACCGAGTTCATCATCCTATTTCTGCCACAAATGGTAGCCTCGATGCTGCCGAGTTCATATTTTCATTATAGCCTATTCTACCGAGATAATGTTCCCATTTTAGCCTCAAGGCTACCGAGTTCATGCTCAAATTGCAGCCCCCAAACTACCGTGTTCATGCTCACATTTTTAATTAGGCCTCCAGGCTAACGAGTTCAACTTCGTTTTTGAGCATTAGTCTTCATGCTTTGTTAGAAGTAGAAAGTCTCAAGGTGAGGGGACGGGGGCTGTCTTATACTGAACTATTTCGACTTAATTGTAGGCTTGTGGCTACAAATGTATATATTAAGTCTTGTGCTTTTAAGAAGACTTACGAACACACTAAATTGATTTACAAGTTGGTTAAGCCAGCTGAAATGAAAACCACCGGCAAAATTTCTAACTTTACATTAAAATGGGATAGTTAAGGCCTTATGGTACTAGTTTGACCCCGCTGTATATTTCATGTGCCTGTCCAGAGTTAAGAGATGTCCGTCATTAATGTGCCGTTATTTTACTGTTTAGTTTGATTTTGTTCATGTTTTATTACTTTTGCCGTCGGTGCCTTCCAGAGCTTTTAAATGTGTGTTGACACTTGTTGAAGAGCTTTTGATGATCTCTCAAAGTATTTACTTTTTGTATTTGGGGTATAGAGTGGTGCATTTATTACGTTTCGCCATATGCGCTCTTTTTTCTATTGTTACGATTTAACGGTAAGATATTCATTCATTGATTAAAAGGCAAATGTCATGGAGTTGTACATGTATATATTTCATTTGATAAAAGTAATGTCATTACCAATCCTTGTATAAGCCTCTTTTTCAATTTTGGAATAAGTTATGCGATGTAACCAACTTCAGGACGGTAAATATTCATGAACTGCGAAGCCTGCATTGTTAAGTTTTAAGTGAAGTGTGAACTTTGAAAGTTTTACAATTAAAATTGAAGAAAGGAAACAGAAAATGAATGCTACCTCTCGCTTTCCGTGGTATAATGGATACTTGAGCTTTGGAGCTTTGTCTTTTGGAAAAAAATATTAATCAAACAACTCCAGAACAGTTAAACAATTTTGTATAAAGCTTAACCTAGATTCGTCAAACCCTGGAATCCTTTTAGAGTTAAAAGGTAACAAAATGTGCCACTTTAATATATTTGTTGACTTGTAATTCAATAATGTAGGCTCGTGGTGTTGTGTGTATTATTCAGTATTATGTGTATGCGTATCTTACATGTACATTGTGTATTAACGTATTAACGTGTGTAGTAAGTGTCATACAAGCCTACATCCCAGCAAATGCCCTAAAACACTCACCTGAAAGGGACGACATTTGCTTCAATTTATTTTTGACTTTACATTAAAATGGGATAGTAAAGGCTTATAAAAGTAGTTTTCAACAGTCAGGAGTTGTTCCTTATTAATGTGTCTTTGTGTCGTTATATTACTTTTTAGTTTGATTTTGAAGAATTCTCATCGTTCAGATTTTATTACTTTTCAGTGTTTTAAAAGTATAAATGATGCGTCTATTAGGACTTACAAACGATGATTATGTTCTCATGCTGCTTAATTTTGTTATTTGTTTTTGTCAGAAGCAAGACGAACATATTTCATGATATATACTGCTCAAGCTGACAAACATTTAGTATGCAGTTCAGAAAATGTACATGTGGAGATTAAGTTGTGTATGATACTCCATGGATTCCAATTTTGCACGATTTTAGAGGCCATCTATGTCAAGTGTTCCTCATGAAAAATTATAAAACCGAAACCGTTTTTAGGAACGGACACGAAAAAGATCCTGATTTTTTTTATATGTTTTGCCGCGGAATAAAAATCGCCGACGCGGAAGTGTTACAATGTGGTTCTGACCAACTTGTCGACTTTCTTTTCTCGAATATTCCTATTTTCTATAGCGTACGGGCCATTAGAAGATCTTGGTGTCCGGCCCATTACAATTTAATAGTACAAAAAGTTGTACTCCAGCAAGTTAAACCACCTTGCTTCAACATTCGACGAAGAATGAGAAATATATGAGGAAAGTAATCTGTGATCGCGAAATATACAAAGCGGGATAACTCCGCTTTATGTATGACAAGCAAAACTGGTTTATACAAGAATACTTTATATAAAAACAAGAATCAAGTGTGCAGTTGAACAGGTGTAGATTCGCGTGTACGGCTAAATATCAAGGAAAATTCCTTTCAAAATTTATACCAATATTATACAACCTGCAGAAAATCTAGTCAGTTTTAGTAAATCTATGTATTCAAAAGTGAAACGTATCATTGACTGTCTGGTCAACTTTTTTTCCATATTAGTCACCCCCTTTATGTATATATAAACTGCTCCCTAGTAAATACATGAATTATATTTAAATGTGTTCATATGATTGTTTTTGTTTTAGAGGTCTTTGATTTGCATCAAAGATGTATATGAAACAATAGAAAGTCGTACAAGCGGTGACATAAAACCAGTTGTCGCTATAGTGGCTAGCAAGATGGATCTGTCAAGCAAGATTAACCTGGAAGACGTACAGGTAAGTGTATTTTACAAAAGAAACCTGTTTTTAAATTTTAGGCTTTGAAATATCAGTTAAATAAATGCACGAATGACTGTGAAAAAAATCTGGCCCGGCATCAAAAATACAATTCTTACTACCAAAACTAAAAAAAACAAAACAAAACATATCAATGGAACCCAAAAATATTGTTCAGTGTATATATTATAATTGCACAAAGTATAATTTTCAACGTTTAGAATGTACAAAATCGAGGACGACTATAATTAATCTTCGGTGTTTCACGTTTTAAAGAGAAGCTTTATCTATTAAGAATTTTTGGTTAAAAGAGGGATGCTTTTTATGTTAAAGAAAAGAGGCCTTTTGTTTAGGGTTTTCTAGCACTATAGAAAGAGCGAACAGACGGCTCATATGTATTTGTGGTTTGGGCCGAAAGTGAGAAAGCGTTATGCTAGGGTCTAGGTCTAAATGAATCGCTTTCTGAACTTTAAACTAGTGTTTTCAAATTTAAATACCTAACTTTTGCCCTTATAAGGACTATAAATTACATTATTCTCTATATATTAACATGTATATCCGTTTTTATAGCAATTCAAGAAATTGATAAAAAAAGAAGGAAGAAAAAACATGTACATTGTAAGACTATATTTTCCTGTTATTTATTATTAAATTTATCTTATAGAGCTTTGCCGAACACAATGAGATGTTACATTTTGAGACATGTGCAAAGACCGGAAGTACTGTTAATGACATGTTTACCTTTTTGATCAAGAAAATCTGCAAGAAGAAATATGACATGAATTTCGAAACGGATAAAGACACCGTCAAAGCAAAGGACACGGCTAACCAGATACCAGAACGAAGATACTCATCAATAGAACCTCCCCAAGTGAAAAACACGTCGAAAGAAAACAGCACTTGTACTTGTTCAATAAGTTAACAATACTACTATACCCACCTCAAAATAATTCGTTTAGTATCATTTGTGATCTTTAAGGTTTCATTAATACAAAACAATCATTGCCCATTCCCACTACTCTTTAAGTATTGATAAGTTGGGAAGGGGTCATGCAATTTATATAAACGAGCTTATAGTGAAAGCGATTGAACGAAGTGATACCATTCAAAGGGAACTCATGGCAAATGTATCATTGCGCCAAGAAATGATCTCTAAACTGATATGTATCGGTTTATCAAGTCGAAACTAAAAAAAAAGGAAAGGTGACGTGTTACTTCTAGCTGTCATCACTTCAAAACTTCTACGACTATACACTTACTGATAAATCATAGTGTGTCAAACTTCACCATGATCAAGGACAGAGCTTTTCCCTAATTCGTCATGGATTTATACATGTATTTCATTTCTCTATACTGCTGACATGATATAAGGAACTTTTGGGTCATAAAATGCAGAGAATACACACAAATCTTACTGGTGAACCTTGTATAAATATGTTTTAAATTTGATCATAACCTTTAAGTTTCTCTGTTTAGTATGTAATTGTAAGCTTTTAGCTTTTTTTCTCCTTCGTTTCTTTTCGTCGTTTTAATTTGTCAGTTGACTTCTAATTTTTAACCGAAATAATTACACTTGAAAGCGTACACATACTTTATATCGTGAATAGAACTCAAGTACTTATGTACTGTATAAACTGGTATGGAAAGAAAAACTTATTGGAAGCTAATGTTGACCGGGTTTCATTTAGAAAATCAGATCAAAACGAAAAATCCGACTAAGGAATCGAATTCATTTGAAAACATGTTAATTTATATATCTGCAATAGACATAGAAAACTTTATTTTGATTCGGCATGATTTATAATATACAAACATAAGTTCTCACGAGCTTTAATTTTCACTGAATATAGATAACAGATACATAACCTAAAACAACTGTTTATGCACATGGCATATACATAATTTAAAAGTACACAGTTTAGTATGCATAGCATTCAAGCATATGCAGTACAATTATAAGCAATTAAAGAAGACACAAGCCAAAATAAAAAAGATAAAGAAGCACAGATAAAAATATGACTACTTGCATGCACTTCATCTACATTCTGAGCCATTCCGGGACTCCGGACTGAAGCAAGCTTAGAAATTATGAGAAACTACTTTCAGTTCTAAAATGTTCAGACAAGCTGTTCTATAATACAGGAGCTGCATACCGAAATGAAGTTTTGCCAAAAGAAGTTCTTATCCGTGGGATATCCAAAATATTACCTGAAAGAATAATTGGATTGATTTTTACTGACCAGATTATTGAGATAATTTGGAGATAAGTTATTAAAGATTCTGAAGGCTTTAAGTGGTTCTGATGTCACGGATCTGTAGAATAGACAGCTGAGCTCTCTGTCAAATATGACGATATGTAATCATCATAGACGGAGTATTCGTTCCTACATTTTCTCTAATTTTTAGTGTTAGTTTCCGAGTAGAAATGCCAAGCCAAAGGGCAAAAATTTAAATGGCTAAGAATGAATGTATGGAAAATTGTCATTTTATTAAGCCTGGAAAGAAATTGGCCTAATCCTTATAGAACACAAAGTTGTTGAGCTGCTTTTCTACATATATTACTAATGTGGACGTCAAATTTCAAGTGGTAGGCAATTTTATACCAAAAAATTTGACTACCTTTTTACAAGTTAATTTTGAATTTCGAACTTCAATTGTTGGGTTCATGTCAAAAGTTTTTTTTCCCCAAATGCTAATGCCTGAAACTTGTCAGGGTTTGCCTGCATTTTGTTTAGTTTAAACTATTCTATTAGCCGATTTGACTCCATTTCAATTGTTGATATAAGATTTCATATGTATGCACTTGAAAATTGGAGTGAGCTGTGCTTCTTTTAGCTGTCAGGGAAAACACTAAATTCAATTGTTTTATTTAAAAGTGTTGTAATTTGAGGCTCCATGATAGATCTACTTAGCTTTACAACCTTTGCTGGAATTCCATCAGCACCAGTAGCTTTTTTTTGTTTATTTTATTCATAATTTTATCAACCTTTTCTGGTGTTACTTTTTTCAAATTCAAAACTTATTTATTGGTCTCGATTATATTATTTCTTTTATACTTGGCTGTTTGTCTTTTTCATAGGTGATGTCATTCCAATGGTATCTACTACTGTACAGAGACAAGTGTTAAAATATTGGCTACCTGTTTTGTATCATTAACTACTTTGCTGCCTTCTGCTAAAACAATATTTTACTCACCATTTTGACACTTTTTTTTAGATAGGAACGGTTCCAAAAATCACTCCAATAAACAAGAAAATCTAAAATCCTACTACAGACCTGCAAGTGTGTTAATATCCATTACTTCAAAACAAAGTACTAGAGATCCAACTGTATTTCTTTAGTTTGATCACCAAATTTCTTTGTTTTTGGTACTTTTCCCAGGTCTTACTGATTTGTTCTTTGGTATAATTATATACAGTATATGTTTTCTATGTATTGCTTTTTTTAGTTCGTTGATCATGTATGGTAGTGTTTTTTTTCTTTCTGTGTGTTCTAGTTTTAATCTGAGCATGATTGTTTAAGGTACAAGTTACCTGTATTTTTTTTCAAAACTCATGTATGCATCATTAATTTGATGTTCATTTCTTTTTGTACTAGATCTATAAGCCAAATTGGGATGTTAATTTTACCAGTATCATGATTAAATAACTCAAAATCAAAATTTCTATACCTTCTGTAGAACACAATTTTTCTCAGCTCACTTGGTAAATTTCCCTTTAATGTAGTCGCTATTAGGTTATAACAATCACTTATGCTAGTAGGGATATTATGTGTATTGAAACAAAATGAACGCTTATTTGTGAGCATAGCATCTACCAGTGATAACTTTCAATGGAATATGTTGGTTTATCTACAAGCTGAGGAGAGAGATAAAACATATCACATATATCAATAAGTGTTTTGATTTTTTGAAAATTTATCAACAAAAAAAAGCTCTCCGTCACTGATGGTGGTTTACATATTCCCATAATTAATCATTTTCTGTCCTTGACGTGTACCTCAATACTTATGTTTTCCAAGTCTTTGGACTCATACAATTGTTGTCTACTGAATGGACAAGTTGGTTAGTCCCAAAAATAACATGGACTGGTGATTTCAGAATATTATTAATATAATAGACTTTAACATAGATGCCATAGAACTCTAAACTTTCCTAATATTTCTGGGAGATTTCTAAACTTTCCCAATATTTCCGGTAGATTTCTAAACTTTCCAAATATCTTGATGGAATTTTATTTTTTAAGTAGGTTGTTGCAGGCATAACAAATCTCATCGTCAATTCTAATCCTTAATTTAATTGACAGAAAGCAATTTTTCTAGGTATATTATATGTTGGTGGGGTTGGCTGTCCAGTGATGTTTCAGGGTATATTGTATGTTGAAGGCGTTGGCTGTCCATTGGTGTTTCAGGGTATATTGTGTGTTGGTGGATTCGGCTGTCCAGTGATGGTTCAGGGTATATTGTGTGTTGGTGGAGTCGGCTGTCCAGTGATGTTTCAGGGTATATTGTGTGTTGGTGGAGTCGGCTGTCCAGTGATGTTTCAGGGTATATTGTATGTTGGCGGTGTTGGCTGTCCATTGGTGTTTCAGGGTATAGTGTGTGTTGGTGGATTCGGCTGTCCAGTGATGGTTCAGGGTATATTGTGTGTTGGTGGATTCGGCTGTCCAGTGATGGTTCAGGGTATATTGTGTGTTGGTGGAGTCGGCTGTCCAGTGATGGTTCAGGGTATATTGTGTGTTGGTGGAGTGGGCTGTCCAGTGATGGTTCAGGGTATATTGTGTGTTGGTGGAGTCGGCTGTCCAGTGATGTTTCAGGGTATATTGTATGTTGGCGGCGTTGGCTGTCCATTGGTGTTTCAGGGTATATTGTGTGTTGGTGGATTCGGCTGTCCAGTGATGGTTCAGGGTATATTGTGTGTTGGTGGATTCGGCTGTCCAGTGATGGTTCAGGGTATATTGTGTGTTGGTGGAGTCGGCTGTCCAGTGATGTTTCAGGGTATATTGTGTGTTGGTGAGGACGGCTGTCCAGTGATGAGCTCAATGACTTTGTAAGACAATGATAAATGAAAAGGAGTTGCAAATAAAACTATTGTTTTATGTACCTTAGTCGTGGAGCATTCAGATAAAGCTACCGAGGTTTAACCTAACTAAACCCTTTCGTGTTAACTGGGATGGTGGATGAGAATGTTCAACATACACGTCCGTGAGCAAAATTATTTTGTTCTATCCCATGCCCTATCTTGCGGAAGTATATATCACACACGCTCATCGACAGTACCGCTTAATACAAAAGGGTCTAAAATGGCCAAAACAACCAATATGAAGTACTTGTATCGCCTTTTAGTTATGTACATGTAAATTTATTCCGTAATGAATTTTATTTAATATTGAAATGCATATACCAAAATTGAGAAGTGAGGAATGGATTGTACAGACAATACACTATATGATTATACAGTTGATTTTTGTTCAAAGGACAAATTCATCAACGAGTAACCGTTACTGAACATCGGGCAACTCATAAACTCTTGGCATTGGTCTAGGCTGGCTTCCTCCGGATTGTCCAACTTTAATTGTCACTACATTTTCATTGGGTCTTGTTGCAAACCGCGACCAGAACAACTTGGTTTTATTGTTGCTGTTTTCCTTTTCTGAGGTATCGCTAACTTTCCTCTTTTCGTCAGAGCGACATTGATTCCTTTTTTTACATGCGATACTAAATATGACGATTACAATCATAAATCCCACGACTGCACAACATGCTGCAATAGCGATGGCATAGTCCATGGTGGTAAGATTGTGACGGCGCTATACTTCAAGGGCAATAACCGTGGATTTATCTGTTTGGTAGTTGTACATCTTAGATCATAATGTTCTGTACTCGCGGTGACACATGAAACAAAATTTCATGATGTCAAGCGTTCTGCAAGGATAAAAGATATTAAAATTAATCACAGAAAGTTATTTTATATAGAAGTCATATAAACGTAAATTTTGTTAAAAAAGCAAGCTCGTGAAATAATACACATGTATGTGCAAGTGCTAAAAAAGGTAACGGAAGTGAATACTGTTTCCTGTGCTGATGTAAATTACACTCGTTAGTTGGTGAAGTGTGTTAATAACAGCTAAGCGGATTGGTTTTAAGTAGTGCTCTTGTCTTGCTGAAATTTTCTTTTCCCGGAAACTAAAGCAATATTATAACGTAGCGGACTTGATGTTGAGATAATAAGGAAGCGGATATTAAATAGATTCTTACACAATAATGAATTAACAAACGATCCGATAAAAGCTCAGGGAATGTCAAGGCAACGCACAAGTTCGTTCGGACTTCATCAAGCGTACTTTTTGCTTTCGTTCATATTGGTTTCCATCCATTTGAAAACGTTGCAATTCGT
Organism: Perna viridis; assembly: GCA_037379345.1. Lineage (NCBI taxonomy): Eukaryota > Metazoa > Mollusca > Bivalvia > Mytilida > Mytilidae > Perna > Perna viridis. The sequence continues at coordinate 7,570,636 of CM074520.1, forward strand.
TCCGAACGTTGATAGTTTTTGAGAAAGCATGAACATTCTCGATAAACATCAGCGAGTTGCCAAGAATGTTTGAAGAGAACGTTTAGCGATAGTTTCGCACATTAATATCAGAAAGATTCCTGTTTGTTGTGTTTGTGTTTTTTTTTTCAGAGAGTTAAACCAGTTTACAAAACATTTCCAACACGTTTAGCAATGTTTTTAGTTTTTGAAAAGAAGAAAAATGATTTTAGAAATATACCGGTTACTTTAAGCATCTTTATTTCAATATCGACGAACACGTTATGGAGTTGGTTTTATTTCGTTCATGGATTCACTTATGATGTAAGTTGTTCCCCTTTACATACATGTACCTCTTAACTTCATCTTTTTATGCGGCTTAGTATTTTTAATTTGATAATCGAAAGAAACCACGGAATTTAAGTGGTAGCTAACTTGACTATGATTCTAATAACGAACCATATTATAGTCCTTTTTATTCCAACTTGTTTACTTATAATTTTGAATTATTTTTATTAATACGGCAATGTTTCCTTTGATTTAACATATCATTTTGAAACTTTATATATAGAAGGGTCTGAATAATTCCCTACGATGTTAGAACTTTCAAATTTGCGAAACAAATTTTTGGTCGTTCTGTTCGCGTGACTCGAACTCGTACCGCTGTGACATATATGACAACACCGCCTGCACAAAGTCCAGCGCCCTAGACCACTCGGTTTATCGATGGGTTTTCAATCTTGGATGAAAAATTTACAGTACGAAAGAAGACGGGACGGATTTTTTTTAAAAATTGTAATATCGCGTGCAAAGGAGTGTCCCAATAGAGATAGTATTCATAAAAATTTATCTTCCAAGAAAAAAAAAAAATAATAATAATATAATAAAATAAATTATAATATTATGAGTCCATGATATCTTACCAGTTTATAGTCATACACTATAATCCTGTTTATAGTGATCAATTATAACTTGTACCACAAGACAAGTGTTACATTCCATCAAATGCTTCTGTCAATTCTCCAGATAAAATTTTCAATGTCGTCTCCACTTTTACATGTAACTCAAGATACTTGAATGAGTTGTGGAATGTATATTTCATGTACCTATTCTAATTGTTGTATACCATTTATCGTATTTTGAAACTTCCACTATTTAATATTTTAACGATCATGAAGGTATATTCATTGAAAAAGAACGCTCTGAAATATTAATAACAATAAGCTTAGCTACTAATGGTATGGAACTAATGGAAAATAAATAAAACAGGTTTCTGTTATCATGTGCATCTCGTTTCCATTAATTGGAACGGTTATAAAATTGCCCATGTCATAACCCATGTCATTGACAAAATCAAGTTTAACTAAAACACTTAACACGAAAAATAAAAATTGATGTGAAATTATCATCAGATGCATCAGCATGTAATCTGGTTCCGTGATCATAAGCGACCCTTAGATCGCTAATATTTGAGAAAAACTTGTAAAACGAAAATATTACCCAGGCTTCCATATTCCAATCGCAACTTCTCTGCCAATCTCGGGATCAACCTCGAATGTTTAACTTAATAACCCCCAGCGTTGATTCCGAGCATTACCGGGATTGGCTGAGGATGTACTGATTGCCAGTAAATCATGGATGCAATTTGAAACATCTTTCTGTCGAAAATGGCGTATATTGGAAATGAAGCATGTAGTTGGAAAGTGATTGTTTCAAGTTTCACGCAGATACACAAGCACATGTCATGGAAAGTCTCGCATATTTTCGTTCCAGTCCCCCATAAACAAATTCTAGCTGACAGCAAAATACGGATACCTGGAAGGTTTTTTGTGTTGACGTTTGGTGAAAGGGGTTTTGAAAAATACGGATTCATTGGGTATATATGATTATTGCGTGACTTTTGAAAAACACTCTATGTGTCGTTTAAACGAAATGGAAAAGGGAGTTTGTAGATTTCTTCTATGTATACACAGATGTTGGTATGAATTCTCTAAAGCTATTAGTCTTTATTCGAATACTCTACTTTTTTTGCGGATAATTAATTTTCAACATGTCCTTAGAAATGCTACATTAGTGAAAGTTTTATTGAATGTGCACTTCACTACAGAATTCTATGGGAAAATTAACACTGATACCATCATATGTACTCTCAGCATGTTAAATTGAAAGAAGATGATAGACTTAACTCCCTTATACCATGTATTACTACTATTCATGAAATTACCCTTTTGTAATTTGGTAAGTCTTAGAGACGATTACTCATTTTTCATTGTATATTTCCTGCAGGGGCAGATCCACGAGAACGGGAATGACCTCTAGGGAATTTCAGTGTGGTTCCAGGCTATTATGTGCTCAAAACGAACAAAATTTTCGAACAAAAGGCAGCGTGGTATTGGATGGGGATCCAACCCCCGGAACCTGCTGGATCCACTACTGCCACTAATCATACATATTCCATGCGGACAAACACTTGGCAAAATATGCAATGTCATATTGTCTAGGTCACTTTTACTTCACATGGATCAGGGAACACGCTATATTTATTGTCATTTTAACTCAAAATCATACAGATCTTTAACTCGTGAAAAAAAAAACAGTTTCATTGTATTTCATGAGTTATTTTTGGGCTATACAAAAATACCGAACCCTTAATCACAAATCGGAGGGATACATTTAGTAAAACCTATAAGTTAAGAATAACTCGGAAAGATGCACAGATGTCAAAATTTGTAAAACAATAGTAAACTCAGTGTTAGACATGTGTAGAGAAAAACAAACCTGTTATTTTTTTATTCCATGAACGGAATAATGTGCAATAAGATAATGTTACATGTATCAACAGGAAAAATTAATTTTTGAAAAATCAAAGTCTTAAAGGTAAAAAACGTTATCACCCTGAGAACGGCAGTATTGTTAGATTTAAGCGACCAGGGTGTGTATAATAATTTACCAATAACCAATTTTTCGAGACTGCCAAAACAATAAAAAATGTTGACAGTTATTATTTGCCTGATCTTCAACTTGATTAAATGCTATTTTGAAGCAGAAAGACAGTTTCTATATGCATTTGATTAATAATGCTGTTTTATGTTTTTTATTCCCTTGTTAAAAGCAAGTATATACAACAGTGTTTTATTGTGTGTGTATTTTATACTTATCGTAAGACATTAATCAACTTTATAACGAGAGAAGATTAGTTTTAATACATAACCCTTGCGTCCGACATTTCATAAATGTAAAGTAAGACTCTAAATAAACCAGAAGATCTCTTTGGAATGTGTATTAAAACAATTTGTACAACACATATATCTTTAAAACAACAACTAGTGAACTTGCGTAGAAATATCACGAATTCATAAAACGTATGACAAAAACTATAAATTATTCAATTTTTTCCAATAAATGAAGTAGTTCGGCATTTAAACAAAAACAGAGGGATGCTCAATAATAGCTTTTGTCCATAGTAAGATATTAAAATTTTAAAACCGATTAGACATTATTGGTGTCATCTACTATACAAACGACCGATCTGACTACTAAGTAGCGTCTAAAGACAGTTTTCTTAACAATAAATGCAACATTGGTGTATATAAAGTTCATAACAACATTGGTGCATAAAAAGTTAATGACAACATTGGTGAATAAAAAGTTAATGACACCATTGGTGAATAAAAAGTTTATGACAACATTGGTGTATAGGAAGTGAATGACGACATTAGTGCATAAAAAATTCATGAAAACATTGGTACATAAATAGTTCATGACAACATTGGTGCATAAAAAGTTCATGGCAACATTGGTGCATAAAGAGTTAATGGCAACATTGGTGTATAAAAATTCATGACAACATGGTGTATAAAAAGTTAATGACGACATTGGTGCATAAAAAATTCATGACAACATTGGTATATAGGAAGTAAATGACAACATTGGTGTATAGGAAGTTAATGACGACATTGATGTAAAAAAAGTTGGTGCGTAAAAAGTTAATGACAACATCGGTGTATATGAAGTTAATGACGACATTGGTGTATAAAAAAAATCATGACAACATTGGTGTGTAAAAAGTTAATGACAACATCGGTGTATATGAAGTTAATAACAACATTGGCGCATAGGAAGTTAATGACAACATTGGTGTATAGGAAGTTAATGACAACATTGGTGTATAAAACATTCATGACAACATTGGTGTATAGGAAGTTAATGACAACATTGGTGTATAAAAAAATCATGACAACATTGGTGTATAAAAAGTTAATGACAACATTGATGTATAAAAAATTCCTGACAACATTGGTATATAGGAAGTTAATGACGACGTTGGTGTATAAAAGGTCAATGACAACATTTGAGTATAAAAAGTTAATGACAACATTGGTGTATACAAAAATTCATGACAACATTGGTGTATAGGAAGTTAATGACGACATTGGTGTATAAGAAGTTAATGACGACATTGGTGTATAAAAAGTTAATGACGACATTGGCGCGTAAAAAGTTAATGACAACATCGGTGTGTAGGAAGGTAATGTCGACATTGGATCATAAAAAGTTAATGACAACATCGGTGTATAGGAAGTTTATGACGAGATTGATATATAGGAAGTTTATGACGACATTGGTGTATAAAAAAATCATGACAACATTAGTGCATGAAAAGTTAATGACAACATTGGCGTAAAAAGAGTTCATGACAACATTGGTGTATAGAAAGTTAATGATGACATTATTATATAAAAGGTTATGACGACATTGGTGTATAGAAAGTTCATAAAGAGATTGGTGCATAAAGAAATTAATGACAACATTGGTGTATAGGAAGTTAATGAGAACATTGGTGTATACAAAATTCACGACAACATTGGTGTATAGGAAGTTAATGACGACATTGATGTATAAGAAGTAAATGGCGACATTAGTGTAGAAAAAATTAATGACAACATTGGTGCGTAAAAAGTTAATGACAACATCGGTGTATATGAAGTTAATGACGACATTGGTGTATAAACAATTAATGACGAGATTGGTGCGTAAAAAGTTAATGACAACATTGGTGTATAGGAAGTTAATGACGACATTGGTGTATAAAACGTTAATGATGACATTGGTGTATAAAACGTTGATGATGACATTGATGTATAGGAAGTTTATGACGATATTGTTTTATAAAAAAAATCATGACAACATTGGTGTATAGGAAGTTTATGACATTGGTGTATAGGAAGTTAATGACAATGGTGTATAGGAAGTTAATGACGATATTGGTGCATAAAATGTAAATGACAACATTGGTGTATAGAAAGTAAATGATGACATTGTAATATAATAGGTTATGACGACATTGGTGTATAGGAAGTTTATGATGACATTGGTGTATAGAAAGCTCATGACGACATTGGTGTATAGAAAGTTAATGATGTCATTGCTATATAAAAGGTTAATGGCAGCATTGGTGTATAAAACGTTAAAGACTACATTGGTGTATAGAAAGTTTATGAGGACATTGTTGTATAAAAAGTGAATGAAAGCATTGATGTATTAAAGGTTAATGACGACATTGGTGTATAATAAGTCAGTGATGGTAATAGTACATAATAAATCAAAGACGGCATTGGTTTATAAAACGTAAAAGACGAAATTGGTGTATAAACGTTTAATGGCGACATTGATGTATAATAAGTCAATGACGGTAATGGTGCATAAGAGGACATTGGTGTACAATAAGTCAAAGACGGTAATGGTACATAAGAGGACATTGGTGTATAAAACGTTAAAGATGACATTGGTGTATAAAACGCTAAAGATTACATTGCTGTATAATTAGTTAATGACGGTAATGGTGCATAATAAGTTAACGACGACATTAGTGTTTTAGAAGTTAAAGGCGGCATTGGCATATGATAAGTTAATGACGACTTTGTGTAAAATAAGGGGTGATTAGTAAAATCATATAACTATGTCGTTACTGCTAAAAGATACATAAATCTCACACCACAAAATTTATACAATGACATTAAGCAACGATTATGGACAAGTTCCCAGTATCAGAATAAATGTCCCAGTTGAGAATTATATTTAGCCATATTGATCAAACTATTATACCGAAATCAATAATGTTTTTTTTGGTTTTTTTTTGTGTAAAATCTGATCTCTTTCTAATTGGTTATGGACACTATACAGTTTGCTTTATCGTTTTTCTGTTGTTTGCTTTGTTCCCCATAAAATTGATTATGAATTTTGTCTCTAAGTAAATATGTGGATAGTATGACTATGTTGTAATTTGACGTCCAAGTACAAGTAAGAGTATTGTCATCGAAGATCTTAACATTCATTAGGAAATGGAATTTATTTCCAGATGATAGATATATCAGTTGTCTTATGTAGTTCGGCGTTTGAAACTTTAATCCAAACTGTAGTTGAAATGTATATTTAAATAATTAGAAATAAAACCACTACAATTTATTCATTTTCATGGAATCATATATGTCCTTGCGCTTCGATAAGTACATTGTGTATTTGGGAACAAACAAAACCAAGAAAACACGAGAAACGAATCACACACGACAAAGCATTCAGAGAACCTTAATTAATATGCAATATATTTTGATCAATGAAAATACTGCTTAAAATCCAATCTTTACCTAGTTGCGATAAACGTCAAGTACACACAGACAATACAAATGAAATCATATATTAAGTCTGTACTTTGTAAAGAAAATGTCAAGTTAGTACAGGCATAGATTAGCAAGCGTCTTGCCAGGCTCGGCATTCTCACAGTCATAAACTATAGCTATATCTAAGTATCTGTGCATCATCTAACTATACATTCCTGCCCGTTGTAATTAGAATTCGATTAAACATTAGGTTTTGTATACATAATTCATTTTAAATCTCCATCTTCTCACACCTACCAATAAGATCCAGGTTGAATGTTTACATTTGGATCTTCTTTGACGTTCTACATCTGACCTTCCAGAGTAAACACTTCTATTACCTACTATTTACATTATGTGGGGACTGGAGTAGCTTGATTTAATATCATTGTTTACATTTCAGTAGGCAGTAAAGTACTTTTATTTACACTAAAGGAAAGCAGTGTATGGTTAATGTTGTTAAATCTTGTACTGGAAAGGTGTTACTGCTTTCACTAAAGGACTTAGAAGACGTTACTTAAGTGACATTGTGCAATTACTGATGAACTATACAGGGATGGATGAGAACCATTCACAACACTGCTAGAAAAGTTCTATGTCATATTCGAAGTTTCTGGCATAAGGTAAAGTTACTCGTAAATCATACTGTATTTTACGACGAGTCTTTAATTGGTTGCGGTATATCAATATGTGATATCTAAATATATAAGTTTTTATTACATGTTATATATATCCAGCACTAAAATGAATATCATAGTGTAATGCCTCGAACATAAACTAAATTTGTAGTAAAGATAATTCTTTCGTGTCATAGTGATCATTATTTTACCCACAAATACAGGAATCTCTATGTTTAACCAGAGTAGTAAACTATTTCTTTAAATAACCAACTAAGTAGTTAAATCTGTACTGGAAAGATTTGGTTTACATTTCAGGAAAGCAGTTTATCACCGTACGAAGCAGTTAAAGTATTGCTTACATTATATCGCTGAAGCATTAAAAGAGAGTTTACTCAGACTATACTATAACTTATATGATCACTGATGTAGTTAAATCACGTCCTAATGGATACCTGTTGATAGAGTGAATCTCTGTTACTATAGATCAATATACCGGGACTACAACATGGTAAGACATTCACTCTCATATTGTTTAATTTTATTGAAAACGCTAATTTCTCGTGTATTTATTGATTTGATTAGAGCTCTGATGTTTATTTATGTGACTATAATTGATTTGCATGCTGACTTTTTCTGTATTTGATACTAAGCTGTTTTGTTATTATGATGCCGACAATTATTAGCTAATTTTAAGCGTCTCCGTGACATATGGCGTCCTGAAAAGCTGCTGGATGGGCTTGATTTTAGGTTATCTTGCAGGTGGAACGAAAATAAAAATTAGAGTAGGTTTAAGCTGGAATGTCTTCTTGTACTTGACACTATCGGGACTGTACAAGAATGCGGGGTTAAATAGATCAGCATCCCTTGTTTTAACAATATTCACACAATGTGATTGTAAATTTCAATTTCGTCAGAAAGTAATCATTTCACACAATAACACATACACTTAATACGCCCTTTGAATAGTCACTTTACGAAGAGAAACTTTAATCGTCAAATTTTATGAACGATATTAAATTTCTTCCTTTAATGAAATACATATGAACAAATCTTATCCATTCTTAAATGGAATCGAAATGATTGAAAGTGATTTAAAATTCTAAAATATCGGTACTTTACCCTCCTCTTGTTATTCGAAGCACGGAAATCCTCTACAAATTTCATTTAATTTACAATTTAAAGGCAGTGATTTATTCATATTGTGTAGATTATTTGGAAGTAAAATGTCTTCTTACTTGGTCAAACAAAATTGACATTCCATGCCAGATAATAAAATTCATGTTTTGACAGAAAAATCGTTGAATATAAAACTAGCATTTCATAAATAAATGATGACTTTTAACAACTTGAGATTCTAATTCTAATACGAAATCTCTTTTAGCTAGCTTTTAATTAGACAATTTAGCTGTGGAAATGCTGTCAATTTGGTCATCAATCTTGTTGATGTAGAAATCATTTAGAATTGAGTAACAGGACAATAAAGACGTTGTTCCGCACAAGATAGAAAAAACAAACTTATATTGCAGGTTTTTGAGTAAATAAAAGCATTTATGTTCTTTTGCTCTGACTGTAAAAACTTGCCTCTTCGGTTGTTCGTTTGTCTTGCCCAGGTCAGTTAACCTTGATGTACTAAGAAGACTGTTAAAACGCCAAACCTTTAAAAGTGAAGTGAGGAAAAAACTGAATAAAATTCATTAAGAGGGGGACTTTTTGGTTAAAATACTGTATATGACTAACACAAAGTAACTAGCATCTACAAAAAGTATATAATCGATCCCATTTTGAATGAACAAAAAAAAAAACACCAAAAAACAAAAAACAAAACAAACCAAATAAAAAAAAAATAAGAAAAACCCGCCAAACATTGATTCAATTTTATACAAACCATTGTAATGTGTAGTGTATACAATAATGTTATTCTCTTTGTTGTAAGTTTTTTAGTACATTGATTTTTAGCTAATAGCAGTTTTGAACCTTGAGGCAAAAAGTGAATTTTAGACATTTCTTTTTATTTGTTCGCGTACTTTTTTTTAAATAATGAAAAGTCATTTTGCTTTTGACTACGGTTAACAATCGTATTTTTCAGTATGGTTTTGTTAACTACGCCTTAGAACTTCTAGTCCTGAGGAATTTTGGAGAGGAAGCATGGGAATCTATCAAGTAAGACAACCCTAATTTCTTCTTTGTCACTTAAGCAGTTTGGAAAATACTGGCAAAAATTATTAGCAAGTTTTTCAATTGTCTTTCATGAACTGTTAATATATTTTGATATAATATGTTGTTAAACTCTTGGCCAATAATAACTTTCAACAACAAAAGTGCAATACGAAACAAAACAAAATTATCTACAAGGAATTATTTTACATGCTTTTTGTCATTGTGAGCCCTAAAAGAAATATACTTCTTTAAATGGAAAGTTGAACCTAGTATTTATTGAGAGACTTTCATGATATAATTAAAATCTGCATGCGCCATAACTACATTATAAATAGCAGGGTCGGATTCAGGCGTGGCGTGGCGGACGTACGCCCCCCCCCTAAAATTTGCAAAGCATGGGTTGTCAGGGGTAGATTTAGGCGGTTTTACGTTGATACTTTAATTTCTCGTTAATTTTACCACACAAGATATCTACATTGCACCTCTCTAGAAGAATAGTTCAAAAATTTAACTTAAGAAATGTTTTAACTGTGCACCCTCTCCTAATCTAAAATCCAGGATCCGCCCCTGAATAGATGGCCTCACTAACGTTTAAAAGATCACGTTTTGAAGTGTACAACAGTACTCTACGGGCACCTGCATTATGTCATTATATCTGCACGCTTTCAGTAGCACTTTCTGACTTCCGTTTTCCTGGCCGTTAGAGTACAATCTAATTTAACATTGTCATCACCAATTGATAACAGATAAACAGAGTGACGAGAAATGTCATACTGTAGCATATTGGTTATATCATTCCTTATCATCAGATATTTTAGGCTAGTACCATCTTTCTCTTTTTTTTTTTATAAACAACAATCGTGGTATTTATCTATACCATTCATCACAAATTCTAACAGCTGCGTGGATTAATTTTGTCATTTTATTGAACAATATAAAAACCAATTTGTTAGATTTATCACATTTATTCCTTTTTTTTTCTCCTAATTAGATTTTTATGCCTATGAATAAATACGTACCATCTATCAGGATCTGTTAGTGCCAAATCTATGCTACTATTGAGCTAGGAAACACAATCATTAGTACATACTATCTACTTGAATCAGGAGGATGACAGATAAACAAAATAAACAGAAATAAAGTGGAAAAAACGACTTTAGTTTTATGTTCTACTTTACGGAGTAAATATCATAATGACATATGATGAGATTAATACTGTCATTTTGTTTGACAAAATAAATTCTAATTTACGGATTTATCACATTTATTTCTGTTTTTATCTCTAAAATTGATTTTTCTAATCCATGCATATATCCATGTTATTAATCCAAATCTGTTTATGTCAGATAAATTTGTACTGCATTATCTCCCCTTCCATTATTAACATAAACTCAATGCTCTTTATATATTTTTTATGGAAGAAGTAGCATATGAACGACAGGCACATTTTAGTGTTTCCCTCGACAATCTTTATTTCTACCTGATTTGTTTAACTGATTTTGAAAGTTTTTCGGTCATTCACGGAAAATATCATAAGGAAATTGCAAAATACCAATACCTATAAAATCGACTTTGGTATTCTGCGAGCACATCTCAACCTGCGAAGCCATACGAGAGCGGCGGAGAGCTCTGCGACAACATGCACGTGCAAGTTAGTGGAGTACACAAAAGATGAGAACAAAATTCTGGAAGATATGTCGCGGAGAGAGTGATAATAACAATGATTGTTCCCAATTATAACTAATTTTATACACTAAAACCATTTCTTGAACGTCTTAAAATCTAAATTAAGTGTTAGTATCGGTAAGAATCAGGCAGTGGGTAAAACATGGTGTGAACAAACCTACCAATTTGAAAGTTTAATTTGACTGTTTGCACCGTAAGAATTAAGGAATTTTTTTCCATGCCACTTTGGTACATGTAAGTTGAGTTAAAACTTTCTTGAAATCGCGCCAAAAACGAACATTTCAAGATAACTCTGTCAAAGACATCATTTCTCTAACATTGTATTGAAAAAAAAATTTTGACCAAATCCAGTCATGTATAGATCAAGTTGCCATCTTTTCATGTAAGGAAAGCATCCTTGAGTAAAACTAAGCTATCAGATCGGTGGGATGTTAACATACATGTTTCCGATTTTTTTCATTCTGCCAGATTCTTACAAAAACTTACATTTTAAAATGTCATTATACAATTAATGTTGTCCCTTTAAAATTTACTTTCATCCCAAACTCAGTTCCGAAGACAAACAATACTAAATGCCAGAATTTTAGTGAGACAGTTAATTGTATATTCAAAACACACATATAAATATGATAATTCATATATTATAATGATAATTTTATTTCAAATAAGTATGAATAGTCAACGTACTGCTCATGCATGTGTCTACAACCATTTATAAAAGACAGTCAAAAACCAAGCAAGGAACAGTTAAACGTCTATAGGTAACCACGTGGTTATTTACAATGAAACCTGATACTGATGAAAAAGAGTTGCTATGATCCTTATATGCAGTGCCTATTCCATACAACGAATGGTCGAAACTGTTGTGTTGACATCGTAAATTTGGCAAGCATGTACGTGGTTTCACACATTGCTAATGAGCTTTAATTTTATGCAGTTATTAACTTTCGTTTATTAGCAAAAGCAGTAAGAATAAAGTTCGTTTCTTAATGTACATGTATTTGTAACAATGTGTATGTCATTTGTATTTTTGTGATCGCTAACAATTGAGGTTTTACTTTACTTTGATTTTGAAGAATTCATCGTTAATATTACTTTCGTTGTTGTTGCTTTCTTTTATATTGTTATTCTGCTGTCGTCGTCGCCGTCTGTAAACATTTTAATGTTATCTTCACAATCACTTGAGTATAAATGTACGGATTTCTATAAAATTGTACCACAAGGTTTATACCATACTAATCAAGCTGGAACTGATTTTGGAAGTATGTAAATTAAAACGTTTAAGAATCAACGGCCAACAAGAGACCGAAAAGAAACATGATTTTTCTGGTTTCCACAAAATAACTTGTCAATGAGTAAAAGTGTGTAAAAGTCCGGCTGAGATTGATTATTTAGAGTTATGACACTAACCGTTTTGAAAAATGTAGCCAAGAAGGACTAAAACAAAATTTATCCTGTCTTCCGCGGAATAAATTCGGTAAAAGTGTATGGTTTGCGATGAAATATTGTAGATGTATTGTATACGAGGTTCAATACCATAAAAAAGAATGGGATTGCTATCTGGGGTTTTATCCCATAGTTTTGGAAATTAGAGGCCAAAATCTAACAGTTTCTAGTTTCTGCACCATAAATTGGTTAAACTCTACGAAACTGCATGTACTACGATATTTCATTTTCAAGAAAGTAAGTTTTGTGTGATGTACGTAAACAATTAAAATATAATTTGGACTCTCTGGGACAATATTAGGATCAGCTTAAAAAGGCAAAAAAAGAAAGAAAAAGAAAACAATAATACTTACCAGGTACATAGACAAATATATAGACAATGGAATTTCTATAAACTCTATGTATTTATATTTTGGTTTTTATTAGGTGAAATCTGTTTTATCAAATATTATATCTCAATCCAAAGTCAGAGCTGCATCAATTCATGATTACAACAATGCTCAGGGTTAGAATTATGCTGTATTATCAATCTACTCTGTGGTTTGAGACGCAATCGTTTTATATTAAATGAGACCATCGTCTGCTTAATATTAAATAGAAAAGCTCCCTTATACTACCCTATTATAGTACTGCCAATCTAACATAACTAATCCTAACATACTACGCAGTGATTTCTCAAAATAAACCTTGTTTTTTAGTCATATTGATAAGTCGTTACCTTGACGAGTATAGCAAATCTTTATTGTCCATACTAATTCTTCTGATGGTTTTATATAGAACTGTTTTATTGCTTGTTGATTTATCATGCTGTGAATATAACTTAATGAAACTTTATTATGATATGCACAGTATAAGGTTTGGTTTATAGAACAATATTATAGCAACCATGATTTCAGGGGTTATAATCAAATGTCACTTATCTTAATGGAATATCACGAAAGAAAAAAATAGACGTTTTTATTGAGATCTCAATATCAGGATATCCATATTAGAAATAAACAAAATCAGATACATATGTAGATAATAGAATTTTTATTAAACTGAGAATATCTACATGTTTAACGAGAGTTCATTCAGCAATTAAATATTATATAAACGTATTTAATGGTGATTTTATAGAAAAATGTCTTGAAACAAGTTTTGTTACATCCTTAAACTGTATGAGTTCTTGACAATATCCTTGATATCTGTTTGTGTTATTACTCTTGGTTTTTAACCGAAATGTTAATTTTATATTGAAATAACCTTCAGTACCGTGTCTCCCCCCAGATTCGTCTTCCTAGAAAAAGAAATAGCATTGGCTAGTGAAGAACATTTTTGCGATAAACTTTTTATATCAAACTCCTTGTCTTTGTAGGAAGGAGGCGGCATTAGAGATGGAAGGTCATTTCCTTGTCAGAATGTTATATGAAGATTCCATATCTTATGATTTAGTTGGCGCTGCATCTAAAGTGCTAAGTATGTATCACAGAAATAAAATTGACGATTTGAATATCAGTTTACATATAAAGATTTCAGTCAGAATACGTTATCTGGTATAATTCTTCTTAGACAAGGTAATATAGATTTTTTTTCAATGAAAATATTTTTCTTTCAAAAGTTTGTAAGTTGGGAAAGCGGGGTGTAAAAACATACATACACTGTACAATCAACGTAAAATTACGTATGTAATAGAGTAAATGTATTGACAACTTCATCCCATTTTGGCAGTCTTGGCCCAATATTATATCCAATAACGACTAAAATTTAGAATCGACGCCGGGTATTGAAATCACGTTGGTATAGGCTAAAAACCACTAATTCAACTTCCCATAGGCTTCTATGCTAATTTCACAATATTCAATGGCTTCTCTGGACTTTACCTTAACTTTAACCTGCAGATGACTATATATCAGCATGATTCTATATATGTCAGCTCACAATCCTCAGAATGGCATGTGGGGTTAGCAGACTTGCAGTGCAGTACTGGTCACCGGAAGTGAAGGGTCTATAAATAGCATGGGAAATCCCAGTGTTTTCACAAGATAGGGGTATATTTAAAATTCATTATGGAGATTAGGCTTCACATCACAAGAAGCAAAATGCACCTATAAAATGTACAGAAATGTTTTTCCTTTCAGAAACTGTTTAAATTTTTTAAATAAGATGAGAACTTTTTTCACAGCACTATGAGGAACAGGGGTAATTTCTGCGTAGGACTATTTTTGCGTACGTTCCAAATGCTCATTGGTTGAATTGGTGGTCTGTAACCTAAATTTACTTTCTGTCTGTTGTGTTTTATTTCTTTGGAGGTATATTTGAGCACTTCGCTCCTTTAAATAAAATGACCGCAAACTTTTATACCAAAAACAACCTTAATGTATGCTACATGTATCATATATGATTTCAATTTTAGAGAAGAAAATTATATTTGATCGAAAAAATGGTATACAGTTAGCGAATGAAGCTTGTATTTAACTATCTTTTGAGTCAGAAATATTAAGCGAATATATCAGAGGTTACAATAATTAAAGAATGGTATTCTGCATTCGCTGCAAAATCGAAAAATTAAGTATAGATGAAAAATCGACCAAGAACTAAACTGAAGTCATAATTCGTTTGAAAAGGAGTTTGATTTAAATGCTTCACATGCTGATCAAACTACAAAAGCCATTAAATGTTTTATCTGAACACTGCAGATCAGACTACATCAGCCGCATTAAGAATTGCTTGTGATCAGATGACTTCTTTGTTTACTTCTTTCATTACATCTGATATGTAGATAAAGAGAACCGAATGTTCTCTCGTGTTTAGATTTATTTAAAGAGGAATAAACTTTAATCTATGGTTTATGGAAAGGAAATGATCACAGTCTGGAAGATTTACGACTTTTTTACATTTCAATAAATAAATATCAGAGTCCAAGTTAACACTGAAATATTGCAGTTTCCGTTTTATACACACTGATCCCTTTAATATAAATTTAACATATCATGCTCTTGTTTGATCATGTTTCAGGTTATTTGTGAAAAACTTTGATTTACTAGCAAACAGAAGCTATTTGGTATTTTATATTTGTGTTGACGTAAAACCCTTACAATTAAATAACTAAAATCCAAAGCAACCATGGCGAACGAAGCCCTTTTTGAGGTAAAAATAATTTGATTCTTTATTAAAATATATATTATATTGAATTTATACTACACCTCTTTTTTCGTTTTATTAACAGATGTACCAGCAGGACAGATCTTGGAACTGTTCGGAAAAATGTTTTTTGACTTCTGCCAAGAATCGGGGTATGACAAAATCCTGCAAGTATTAGGTGGAACAACGAAAGATTTCCTGCAAAATCTTGATGCTCTACACGACCATCTTGCTACTATTTACCCAGGCATGCGCGCCCCATCCTTCCGCTGTACAACGCGGGATTCTGATGGTGCTACGATACTTCATTATTATTCGGAACGTGACGGACTTGAACCAATCGTTATTGGCATCGTGAAAGAAGTTGCCTTAAAACTACACAATGCTGAAGTGAATGTTGATATCGTACAGACAAAAGGGGACGAGTGTGATCATGTGCAATTTGCAATTACTGATAAAAGTTCTCAATCCAGATCGAGCTGTTCTGACATCGAAGGTTTTGAACAGAACCTTTCCATGGAATCAAAGATAAGCCCCTCTACATTTTGTCGTGCATTCCCATTCCATGTTTTATTTGATGAGAACATGGTTATCCAACAAGCCGGTACTTCCCTTATGAGAGTTATCCCACGGCTTAAAATATGTCAGTCAAAGATTGACGACTTTTTCGAAATGGTCAGACCGCATATGGACTTTGAGTTTCATCATTTACTCTCGCATATTAATACTGTGTATGTTTTAAAAACCAAAACCTCAATCGGCGGAGAACCTGCGAGTGAATTTATTGACCATGATATTGGTGAACAACATGATCACTCACATCTACGACTGAAAGGACAGATGATCTACGTACCGGAATCAAACAATGTTTTGTTTCTATGTTCGCCCAGTGTCGCTAACTTGGATGAACTTTCCCGACGTAACCTATACCTAAGTGATATACCACTTCACGACGCCACCCGTGACCTCGTGTTGTTGTCTGAAAAGTTTGAAGCAGAATACAAATTGGCGCGAAAACTAGAAATTCTAAATGACCAGCTACAGCAAACTTATATAGAACTCGAGGATGAGAAGAAGAAAACTGATAAGTATGATTAAACAAAAAAAAATGAGTCATATGTCAGTGATAAAATAATTTACTCCGAAACCTGTCTAAACCGAAACCTGTCTAAACCGAATACTTGCCTCAACCGAAAACCTGCTTAAACCGAAACCTGTCTAAACTGAACCCTGAATAAACTTTACCAGAAGCTTGTTAAAGTCCCTTTACACGTATTTCAAAGGATTTTGTACCTAATTAAACCGAACACTTGTCTAAACCGAACACCTGCCTCAACTGAACACCTGCCTAACAGAACTAATTTTAAAGTCCTAATGGGAACAGGTTACGAATAGTTTACCGACAATAACTACTAAAATATCTTATACAAATTAAATGGCAATTAGCATTGGTTTGAGAGGATACATTAAGTTAAAATGAGAATTTTCTCCTATACTTCGTTTCCTTTTCAGGTTAATGTACTCCATACTTCCGGCGTCTGTTGCCAACGAACTACGTCACCAACGACCTGTACCCGCAAATAAATTTGACTGTGTGACAATTTTGTTCAGTGGTATCGTTGGATTTAGTGAGTTCTGTCAGAACCATTCAGATGCCCATGGTGCAATGAAAATTGTCAAGTACCTTAACGATGTTTATACCAAGTTTGATGATCTATTAAAAAACAATCCAAATGTTTATAAGGTATGAATAATAAGTTTAATCGAAAAAAAACCCCTAAAAAACGTGTTAGATATTTTTCTTTGATTCTTTTGTTTCATGAATTCTAACCTTCTGGCCATATATGTAGGAATGTGAACTGGTTTTGCTTACGTGGTTATATATGTCCTAAAAAGTACGTTCTTCCTACTACTAGTATTATTTCACCCTTTTGAAAGTCACATAAATTTTTGATCAAATACCTGATCCATTTCAGGTCGAAACCGTCGGTGACAAGTATATGGCAGTAAGTGGTCTACCGGAAGCATGTAAGGATCATGCGCGGAATATTGCCAGACTTGCACTAGAAATGATGGCAATATCAAAACATATCATAGATCCAACAGGAGAAAAAGTTTTGGTAGGTTTTTACAAGATTCTGTAAAATTAATACAATCTTACATTGTTAGGTGATATATAATTAGTCTTCTAGAACATAAACCATGTAGTTAAAAAAATAGCTTGAAAATATATTGACAGAATACTGTAACAATATAATGCTAAATGGGGGTATAATTGAGAACAAGCACAGCCTAAAAAAAATGAGGAATAGCAATTGGCATTTATTTTAACAATATCAGCATGTTTTAGAATCTTGTAATATTCAAATTATCGATGGACATATAAACATTTTCATAATCTTGTATTTTTCTATATACCAATTTTAAGTTTTATAGTTTTCATAATAGATTACTATTGGAATCCATTCTGGTGAAGTAATGACTGGTGTTATTGGTAAGCGCATGCCTAGATACTGTCTATTCGGAAACACGGTTAATTTGACTAGTAGAACTGAAACGACTGGGGTCAAAGGTCGAATCAATGTATCAGAAACAGCTTACAAGTAAGTAATTTTTTTTTTAATTTTGGTCTTACTTTATTAAAAACAATTCATCTACACTTTCTATTTTCTGCTAATAATGTGGTATTAAAAATTGCAAAACATGCAACATTCTTATCACCGACTCTTACTTCTCTAGTTCCCGTACAAACAAAACCTTCCAAACAAGAAGTCACCATGACTTAAGTTGCAAATCAACAAACTTAATATAAGGATTAGAATGCAACTTACGTGGTTTAGTATATGTCGGGGAAACACAAGAACGATTAAACAAAATAATGTGCGGTCATCGTTCGGGAATTAACACGACCAAATTCTTGACAGTTTATCAACACTTTAATTCAAAAGATCATTCAATCCTCTCTATGAAAAATTGTATTTTAGAAGAAAATTACCATCCTACGAACAGTCCCGTTCTAAGTAAAAACTATCGTATGGAAAGAGAGGAGTACTGGATACGCAGACTTGATACTGCAATACCTTATGGATGCAATGACAACATCAAAAGTATAGGAAACATTTCAAGCCAATATAACAATAGCATAAGTGTGATAAATTTATTTGACAAAAATCCAAATACGGAAAAGAGTCATGGCCATCGCAACTATACGTCACCTAAGTTACATGATGTCTCCATAGTTGGTCTCCTTCCTTTCATACAAAAACCTCTTGGACTTCATCATATTAGAACCAAACTTTATTCTATACCTCTCACTCTACTACACTCCCTTTACAAAACAAGTCTTGACACTCCTGTTTCTGACTCCACCTCATCATTATACAGACTTGTTGCCATCATTTTGGATATTGGTTTCCACAGACTCTTAAAACCAGTTTGTGTGAAAAGTCAAGATGAAGAAAAACGATCATTTCTTCCACTACCGTTTGTCAACAAAGGTATAGATGCAATTAATTTGGCTAACATACTCCATCACAAAAACGTTACCAACAAAATTTCCCCATATTTCAAAGACAAATCCATACCAATTATTTCATATTCTTATACCTCACCCATTGCATTCAAAATTTTCAATTGTAAAAGGCTATTGCAGAACCTCGAGATTGAGGACGTCAAGGCAAAACCACCTGACTGTTCTGCAAAAACTCTCCATTCAAATATGGTCCTTCTGGTCACGTCATTACAGGAGATTTAACCATCATCGAAAACGAATCTCTGCGTAATATCCTTTCTAAAGGCCCTAGTACCGTGAACCACACTCCATAAATTGGAATATTAACTTTAAAGTTCTTATGAATGCCGGCGAGGACTATGCAAGAAAATGGATAAAACGAGAACAAAAAGACATTGATTCTCTGTCAGAGTGGTTAAAGGCCGTGAGGTCTTTAATTTTGAAACGAATGAAAGTTTTAAGTAGGTCAATGATCCCGATGTAGCAAAAACATTGTCTACTATACATGACAAATATGACCAAGATTGTTTTTGTCTGCAAAACGTTTTACATCAAATGCTTATTATCAGAGATAGACGTAGAAAATAATAGCAGTGATAAAACCTATACTGCTACCACACTCTCCAAAGAAGAGGTTGTGGAAAACCATAAATTTGTGCTATCCTCTTTTGGTCTCTCTACCAAGGACGATGATTTTGATTTACCGTCAATGTACTGGGTTCCTAAACTCAACAAGAATCAATACAAACAACGCTTCATAGCTTTATCTGCAAAATGTACCACCAAACCTATTTCAAAACTTTAAACTTCTATACTCACAACTGTCAAAGAGGGTCTGTAGTCCTATCACAACACTTGTTGCTCCCTTAGTGGTGGATCCTGAAAAAATTGGAAAGATCTTTTGGAGACAATCAGTTCAAGACTATTATCTGAATAGCATTAAAACCTATGATATTTCAACACTGTATACTTCTATTCCCCATACTCAGTTAATTAAAATCCCGACTTAAAAACATTATACATCGTTGTTTTTTCCAAAAAAGATGGTACACCTAGATACGAATATATAGTTCTTGGTAGGGATTCCTCATACATTGTAAGAAATGAGTCCAAATCATCTTCCAAATATACAGAGGAAGATGTTTACAAAATGCTGGAATTTTTAATCGACAACATATTAGTCCAGTGTGGTGGATGTGTTTTTCAACAAACGGTCGGCATTCCAATGGGAACAAATTGTGCTCCTTTACTTGCTGACCTATTCCTTCACTCCTATGGGGCTGACTTTGTAGCTGATCTGATCCGAAAGAAAGAAAATAGTTTGGCTATATCCTTTGATCTCAGTTCCCGCTATATAGATGACGTATTATCTTTAAACAATCCTAATTTTGCGGATTTGGTACATCGCATCTACCCAAAAGAACTTGAGATAAAGGATACTACAGACACTGTGAAGTCAGCCTTATATTTTGACCTACACTTAGAAACCGATGGTAAAGGAAAAATATTAACCAAACTTTACGACAAACGTGATGACTTTTCATTCAGAATTGTCAACTTTCCTTTCATCTGTGGCAGCATTCCTTCGGAAGCTGCGTATGGAGTTTTCATATGTCAACTCATACGTTATGCCAGAGCTTGCCGAAACTACGCAGACTTTTTGTGTCGCGCTAGAACACTAACAAATAGGCTTCTGGAACAGTGTTATGTTGCTACAAGATTGAAGTCATCACTACAAAGTTTTATGGTCGTCATTATGAACTCGTGGATCGTTATGGTGTATCCATCTGTACCATGAAAACTGATTTATTCAATGGGTCATAGATTTCCTTTCCTCGTTTGTCTACCCCGGACTTGACTTTTTATGAGCAACTCGGTGGGTGTTTCTAGAAAAGCAGAGGGCGCTTATGCTACCGATGCACCTGGTCCATGCTCCCAGTTTTTTGTGGAGTCCGAGTTGCTTATTTGCTTTTGTTAGTTTGTATGTATGATTTTAGTTGCTTTATGTTCTTTGTTGTTTATGTCTGTTTTCCTGGTCTGGTCTTTGTCCCTTGATGACATTCTTTTGATTACCACTATAACCTTGGTTCCCTTGATTACTCTTTGAAAATCAGATGTATTTTATTTGAATCGTGTAATCTGGGTAAGTAATGCTGGGTAAATTGCACAAAGCTGAATACTTTTATATCTATACTGCATGGATTTAGTCGTGATATTTAACATATAGGTCATCTTATTAATGCATATTTACCGTGCAATATACTACTGTTCCAAGCCTTCCGACATCAGGGCTATCTAATAGAAGATCGTGTAGAAACCTTACTTTTGAAAAGTCTAAAAATTAACTTGCATGCGATACTCTCACTGTACATGCAAATCTAACCACACTTTGCACTAGATATACTTTTTTTTCAAAGTGAACTTGCATATCAGTACCAGGTTCAAGTTTCTGCATTCTTATTTCGATTGTATTCATTTCGTATGGATTATTCCGAATGTCAGAGAGGGTAAAAGTTAGTACCTAGAGCTATAATTGCATTATGTCTAATTTCTGCCCACTCCATAAGAAGATTGCATGATTCATAAAATATTTGGAATTTAAACAATGCTTTAAACAAATATATGTACATTGTATTTATTTTATAAAATGTAGCAGAACAAATAAATATTATTTAATGATATTGCTTATTTACAGGTTGCTACAATCCGAAGACTGTTTTGACCCGGAATTTGACCTCCAGTACAGGGGATCGATAAAAATGAAAGGAAAACCGGAACCAATGAAATGCTATTTCCTGTCCCGAAAACCCATATTTAGACCTGGTAATCTCGTCAAGAGAGCAACAATCATGTGATTTCTATCTTGTCTGTATATAATATTTTTTTAATTATATCGTATCGTATGAAATGTTTTTTTTTAATGAAACTTAACTACTAGAGGCTAAAATTATCTGAAGCACGAACATGTTCGGAAATCAATCTTCTATTTTAATTTCCGTTAATGAAAAAAGTTTTTAGCACCTAGTCACAACGAGTAATCAAGAGACCCAAGATTCAAGCGGAAAACAAAAGAATGTAATCCAGGGACAAACAACAGACATGGAAAACAGACATACACAACAAAGAACATAAAATAACCAAACTAATACATACATAGTAACAAAATTAAATGAGTAACTCAGACTCCACAAAAAAACTGGAAGCATGGACCAAGTGAACTGGTAGGGTAAGGGTCAGAGGTATTTATAGACACATATTTGTTTAAAAGGACGTTAGGTAAATTGCTGATATCATTAGGTTAAAACATCGGTAAGTGTGAAAAAAAGTCCCTATTAAAAGTTTTTAAAGTTACAAGTATATGGAATGCTGTTTTATTTATCCCTGTAGGACATCAATAAACTTCAACAGCCTGTAGTTACTAGACTAAAGCAGGACACAAAGGGAAAATAAAAGTCATCGTTAATTTGTAAAGAAGAATTTAACAGCAATTTTTAATTACTTCATTATTGCATGTGCAACAGTAATTGCAATAAATGTAGCACTTTTGTGTTTTATTGTTTTGTCACTGGAATCAATGTTGATGGCAGTGACGGGCATTCAAACTGAGTAATTATATATTGGTATTGATTTATGTCAGGTTCGCATAAAACACATATAGATAAATGATTTCTACGCATGCATATGATAAGGGAAAATGTGATACAGTCTGTGATATTAATTGATACCCTTTTTAAACATGCAAACAAATTATGTTATATATTTTTTTACTCCGAATAGGTCGACCTACAGATTGGTTAACTTTCTCATGTGCTAGGAATGAGAAACCTCTGATGTTAATGTAGGTCACTTAATACACATTTTCCTGGTCTTTCAACTAAAATTTAGTAATATGGAATTGGATTAATCTATTTTACTCTCAGATATCAATCTATGAAAAAAACATAATAATTTCATAAACTCATGTATTCAAATTAAAACACGTACATGTATAATAAATTTGATACAAAAATACCGAACTCAAAATCACAAATCTGGGGTCATAGTCAAGGCAAGGATATGCCGCTATATTCGTGACTTGGTTCCGGCTTTTTAAAGTTTATCAGTTTTAAGAAGTCGAAAAAAAAATCATAAGTTAGGCTTTAAAAAATCAACTAACAAACAGATTAAAAATAACAACAACAACAAACAAACATAGATCATCTTGGGGTTTCGATGTCTTTCCTATTCAATCAAAACTATTTTAAAGTGTTTTTTTCTGAATTTTTTAGATCCCCTTGAAACATTCTATCCTTTTTACTGTTCTATCATGTAATTTTCTGTTTGTTGGACTTCTAATTTTCTTATCCAAACAATCGATAAAAAACTACCTGAAATTACATCCTTCTTCCAATCATTATACTTTCTTAAATGATTTCCCGGAGTGTATTTTGCCCCACCCCCCTTTATCTGTGACTATCGTTTTGTTTTCTATTTTGGAACGTTGCTGATCTTGCTTAATGTTTTCTTACTGCTTAAAAAGATATATTCGTTCTGAAAAAGGTTGGCTATATTTTACTTTTCACTGTTTTAATGCTACATATTTTGCTTGTTATTTTTCTAACGCGTGACAAAATTTCTTAAAGAAAAGATCTTGTCATGCATTTTTACATTCGACAATGTGTTGTATTTTTTTTTTACTTTTTATCACGATTCACTAACTTAATAGCTCCACGTCTTAGTAATGCAATAGATGAAATCCAACTACAATCAAAGCTTTCGTGACTGTTTTGCAAAACCAAAGACCGTTCTTATATAGATTGATTATTTTCACAATTACCTAAGTCGTAAGGTTTAGGAAACTGGAAAATTAACGACCAGCTTGCTAATTTGAGCATGCTTGTGTCTGCATGATTTGTTCAGTAAATCTCAATTTGGAAATATCTGCTTTTGTTTCTGGGACAAATATTAACAATTTGTTGGTTGTAACATAGAATACTTGGTTTAACTGACAACGTTAATTCATTACTAAAGTCTTTGATATTACTTAAACATTGTACTTTGCCACAATGGGTGATATAGACGAAATTAAGGGAATCAACCAACGTTTTCAAAACACGGAAACCCAAAACTTACGGCAACACTAATCACAAACAACACAATTAAATTTAAAGTTTACTATGGAATCGCAAGGACACACAGCAAAGGCAATAAAAATACGGCAACATTTGGAATGGTAGCGGAATGAAATACAAAATAGGTAATAAAACACTGCAGAGAATTTGGTATGCATCATGGTAACGCAATGAAATACAAAACAGGTAATACAGACACAATAAAGTTTGGTTTGGTAACGCAATGAAATACAAAACAGGTAATACAGACACAATAAAGTTTGGTTTGGTAACGCAATGAAATACAAAACAGGAAATAAAAACACTGCAGAATTTGGTATGCATCATCGTAACGCAGTGAAATACAAAACAGGTAATACGGACACAATAAAGTTTGGTTTGGTAACGTAATGAAATACAAAATAAGTAAAAAAAAACACTGCAGAATGTGGTATGCATCATTGTAACAAAATGAAATACAAAACGGGCAATGCAGACACAGAAAAGTTAGGTATGGTAACACAACCGTGTAGAAAGACGCAGCATAGTTAGGGTTGGTATCGCCATGAAACGCAGAACAGGCAATAAAGACAACGGAATTTTGTAATGAAACAGAACATTTAATAATGGTACGGCAAAGTTTGGTATGATAACGTAATGAAACACAAAGAAATTGTTAAAGATACAAAAAAAAAATCTTAACGATAAATGAAGAAATTTTGACAAGAACATTACATCAAAGTCTATATTAAAAATGAAACTGTCACTTCAAAACCTGGTGACCATGGTTGTTTCATATTTATGAAGAGAACTAGCAAGGTTGTATGGACGGATGAAGAATAATTATCATGGAATCGATAAAATGGTTCCAAGGGGCTTTTTTGTAAATATCAGAAACATGTGATAAACAATAGTCTGTCACAGTTGTATGTGCTGTTAAAGTACTTATTATTTTATGTTATATAACCTGTCTGTGGTGAAGCCCAGTAACAAAAGCAGGAGAAACGTTCTTTTGTGATTGAAATGATATTGAAATTATGGATTGTTATCGATAGTTTTGCTTGTATTTGACAAAAATGTTATAATTACTGCACTTCTAGCACCCAATAACTTCATACAATAGCGTGAGACAAATAGAAATGCTTTATACGAAAAAAAAACAAGTACATGTGATACAAACTATGTACCATCATAAAGTACATGGTTAATTATTCGGGTACATTTAAAAATCTAGATAGTAAATATAAGAAAATTGAAAGATACGCTTTTGATTATGCAGCGCAAGTATTAACCTGTTTTGCAATAATAAAAAGAAGATAATAAAACCAATATCTTACTATTCAACACAATAACATATAAGATGCCAAAGTGTTTTTTTTGCAAAAGTAAGATAAAAGGAAAATGTTTTTAGTTTCCACTCTCTATTTCCATCTTTGCTCTTCTGCTAAAACAACCCGAAAGAGGCTTTAGAACTAATGAGAAGAGAGTTTGACAACAGTTTGTGCGGTTCTTGTCTCAATATTTTATAGATTGCAAGGATTTGTTTTATGCTAGATTAAACACTTGCGCAAATTAGTAACCGTAAATGTTTTGAAATTCGGACAATCAAATTCCTCACTGCGCACGCACCATCAAATTAACAGACGACAAAATTAAAGGCAAAGATTTGCATGTGTTATTCACTCGGGAACAGGTACACCGGTAGGGTAAGCATATTCTGCTTTTCCAGAAACACCCTAGTAACGAATTTAAATTGAAAGTTTATTACATTATAATAGAATGATGTGATTAAACTGACAATGGTATACTAGTAAATAAGAGATAAAATCTAGGCAGTAGTCAAAGGAAAGTAAATAATTTCCCCATCATGAAAGTGTAAAAAACGACATTAACAGTAAAACATTGATTGAGTAAGAATTTCATTTAAACTTTCATATCTTATTATAAATTGAAAGGAAACTGACAAAATGATATTATGCTTTAAACATGAAGATTTATATTATGTTTGTTGTTTGTTGGGGTTTAACGTCCGAGCAGCAATATTTCAGCTATATTCAGACGATGAACATGAAATTGATGATAGAATGAACATGAAATGATGATGAAATGAAAAAGGGATGGGACACAAGGACAATGGGGTCGACAAATTTTGATTGCCACTGGAAATAGGGAGAGGAGAGTAGGGTCGGGCTGTGGCGGAGCCTATGGTTCCTACTCCGGGAGATTACCACAGTAGGGTTCTTTAACGTGCGAGGAACGTGGCATCTTCCCAACATGGTGCACCACTATGGTTTGCGGTCAGGTTTTCTGTATTATAGCCTGACAACCCCAGCATGTAACACGCCAGGGGTACCCCATTCCACCACCTAGGGCACACAACCTAGTTGTTCTGTGGACAGAGCGCCCTAGCCCCCTGCTAAGGTTCTGAGCACTATTTAGTCGCCTTTTACGACAAGCTTAGCGCTGCTGCAGGCCTATTCTTTTAACACCCGGACCTGCACGGGGATTTATATTAACGAATTATGTATACCAGACAGTGAGCATGGTACATACTAATCGTAATTAAGTGAACAAAACTTAAAACACAACACAGTATAATATACTTGATTTAATTAAGATAATAATACTATGAATTAAAAACCCATAAATATCATAAAAAAACTTTTTCAACGGTACTTCAAAGTGCGAAAAAAATGATCGAATATTACATCTTCAAAGTCGCGATTATTTTTATTGACTAAACATGGTCTGATCGGACAGAATGGGATTGATGACTCTCTATCCTTATAATAGTATACAACAGGTCAGCGAGGCACAAATTGTTCTCATCGGAATTTCGATCGTTTGTTTGAAAGCCAAGTTTTCTACATCACACAAATAGGTTTTTGATTTCAGTAATCTCATATATTATTTTAGTGATGCGACGTTATATTATGCATTATTTTGTATAAATTGGAAAATACACTAAGCAGCATTAAACGAAAACAATACAACAAGTTTGACAAGGAAACCTCTTACTGTCATACAGTCTACCATAATCAAAATTACCAGTCTCAATTGGTAGAATTAATCAAAATTAGAAACAAAACCGAGCTAGAATTTGTGCTTTACTTGAAAGATATTAAGATGAATGAGTGAGAATTAATCAAGTTTTTCTGTTTCAATGTGATTTTTTGTTACACTTGTCGCCACATTATCTGTCGGAAACTGATATGCCTTTAAGAATGTTGTCTATATTCCCATAAGTAAACGATAACTATCACACATGATGAATGAAATCTGTAAGTTTAAGTCTACAAAGGTCTGCGTTTTTCAGACTAGCGTTTTTGGCATGGAGTAGTGGATTGGGTCTTAATATAACTTTTTTGAGTATTATATTAAACTGATTTTGTAAACGCTTACGTAAAAATAGACTTTTTTTTAAAGTCAAATTGTAAATACAAAGCTTCAAAATTTTATCAATTATATACCAACAATTAAGAAGCATTGTTACAAATTATCACATTCGAAATAGACATTTTAAAATTGTTTCCTTTCACAAAAAAAGTATCACAAGGTTCATTGTCACCTGAAACAAATTTATGGCAATTCGCTCATTAGTCACACACCAAGTAAACTCAGCATTTATGACGGCAGAAATGTTTGTTTACCATATATACTTGTTTTGTGTAACATATATTAGAAATGATTTTTTTTCATTTAATTGAAGATCACACATTGTTTTAAACTTACAAACAAAAAACAAAACAAAACAGAAAAAAAAGCAAAAACAAAAACACAAAAAACACAAAAACAAAACCGAACCAAATAAAACTCCAAAACGCACATTTCTCTGCAAATAAACGTGTAGTATATCATCAAAAGTAAATTAAAGTGAATACAATGTTATTTTTTGGTAAATGTTTCGTGAATACAATGAAACTGTTTGGTAAATGCTCAAAAATCGAAATCCAACGTTTAAAATAAGTACGTTTGTTTTTCACTCATTATCTATAATTGTAGTTTATTATGTTTGCTGTATTGTGTATGCCTCTGTTTCCTGCATTCAGGTTAATGCCATGTACTTGAATTTCAATGTGTTGGAATTGTCTTATTTTTCATGGTAACTGATTACTCCCTTTCTACCAATTTCTACAACTTTCTCTATGTGTCGTTTTTAGAATTTAAACATGTAACTTCACCTACGAATATACGTAAAACTCAAGTTAATCGAGCTATACATCTACGTAAAATTCGCTTGATAAAAATAATACAAAAAAAATTGTAAATAACGTGAGGGTACTCAAAAGAACCACGACTCAAACAAAAGAAATCAAGTGAACACAATCCAAGGACAAAGACCAGACAGAGAAAATAGACATACACAATACAGAACATGAAATAACACGTACAAAGTAACCAAAGCAAATAAACAACTCAGACTACTGTCAAAACTGGGAGCATGAACCGGGTGCGTCTACTTTTCTAGAAACACTCATCATGCACATAAGATGTTACGTCCGGGATAGACGACAGTGGAACGAAAAACTATGAAACAGTGAACAAATCAGTTCTCATGGTGCAGATGAATACACCTTAACGATCCACGAGTTCATGCTGACGACCATTAAACACCTGTAGTGATGATATTAGTATCCTAGCAACATAACCCTGTTCCAGAAACCTAAGTGTAAGAAGTCGAGCATGGTAAAAGAGTCTGAAACTCCATACGCAGGTGCGGAAGGTATGTTTCGACAGACGAAAGGAAAGATGACAAACATCCTAAGGAGTCATCGCGTTTGTCGTATATTTTTATCATGAGTTTTCTTCCACCATCGAATGTCATAAAATGATACTGGCTACATAGTGTATGTAGTGTCCTTTATCCTTAGCACTTTGGTGTAGGAGCAATGTATAGAATTTCGCAAACTAGGACGCTTTAAAAGTAATTTTAAAGCATTTTGAAAACATCTTCTTCGGTATATTTGAAAGATGACTTGGAATCGTTTATACAAAGTATGTAGAATCTTTATCAAGTACTACATATCTGTATCTTGGTGTCCCGTCACTTCTTTAGTAACAACGGTGTATATTGTATAAAGAATATTAATTGAGAATAGTAGTATAAATAGTATAAAAAGCTTAGGATGATATTGTATTCTGATCATATATAGAACGATTAAGGGAACCACCAAGATTCCAGCAAAAATCAAAAGAAAACAACCCAGGAACAAAGAACAGACAGGAAAAACAGACACACACAACAAAGAACACAAAATAACCAAATT
The DNA here is from genome assembly GCA_037379345.1 of Perna viridis. Taxonomy (NCBI): domain Eukaryota; kingdom Metazoa; phylum Mollusca; class Bivalvia; order Mytilida; family Mytilidae; genus Perna; species Perna viridis. Next base: position 7,600,189 of record CM074520.1, read on the forward strand.
ATACGTACAAAGAAACTCGAATTTAACTAAAACTGGGAAAATGGACCAGTTGCTATAATACTCTAACAATGAGGGTTTTCAGAAGACCTTTGAATTTTTCAGGATCTACGCTAAATTGAAACCACTGCGGATGTTACAAGTGCCATGATAAGATTCAATACTTTATTTGACAGCTGTGACTATGGAAGTTATAAGTTTTCATATAGGTTAAGTAGTACATTTTGTACATCCAGATTATGAGCCATGATAGTAATTATCAAAGTTTTATGGCTTGACTTAAGTTATTCTTCTAAGACCAGTCACTGTTCCCATCAATCTTTTTTTGAAATTTAAGTCTTCCATTTTCAAAGGTACAATAGAAGTCAACGTTATTATGAACAAATCAAACGATTGAGCCCTGATATCGACTTGTTAAAAGTATATGCTTTGTTAGAGACATTTAATCAAATCATTTCATTACTAGAAGTGGTACGAGAGCAGACATGGTTTAATACCCATTATGTTTTGATCAGTCCTTTTCTGCACACCAATGAATCTCGTTATTGAAAAGAGAATCTGTAAAATCTAAAAGATAAATTGCCGTTTTGGGAACATAGAGTAAAACAGAAAATAATTAATAGGCACTTATTTTCCATAACAAGATGGTCTATAAAGTGTTCTCAATCAATCACTATGTTTTGGGATGATTGAAGAATAATTGGATCTTAGACAGACAGTGAAAATAGTTATAAAAATATTTGGCTGGGGAAAACATGTAAATTAAGCATGAAATTCACACAAATATATAATATATATATATATACATCAGTTGTCTGCATAAGAACATTCACACTCAGACTTCCAAATAAAACGATGAAAATCTAAGTAAAAACTTTAAATATGTATCGGTGTAATAGTTTGTATTGAATATTTACTCATTCCAAACAACAGTGATGTGTGGGAGGGACATAGTTATTGCAAAAGTCCACCTGTCCGTCCATCGATCTGTATTACTCTTCCCGTCCGTTCTTCCGGAACACTTTATGTACAGATTTTCCCGTTAAACTTTCGGCAGATTGCTTTCATATTTAGAAGTTATTTCTAAATTGAAAATGCTAGTACCTTACCGCCAAGTTTGTAGGAGTTGTAGACTTTATTCCAGGATCTGACATTTCAATAGGACGTAGGATATTTGGCTACGTGCACCAATCTTACGATTATATGTTCTAACTCATGGCTTAGTCGTTCAGTCATTAAATAAAGATGTTGAGTATTTCACCCTTTTTGTATAATGATATAAATGATTCTACAAAGCTTTGATATTTCCTTATTGCCTTATGCTTATGCATTCTAAACAACAAAAGATCCACAACTAACAGCAAAATAAACAAGCACAAATAAACAAACAGACAAAAACATAAACAAAAAAAATGTACATTTTGCCTTCCAAATTGATATGGATCAAAACCTAAAATGGAAGATGCATAATAGGAATATGTAGTAAAGATTTTGTGTTAGTGTTATTATATTTCATTGAGCGATGTAGGAGGAGTAATAGATAAGATATGGGTCTCCCCAAGTCCCCACATTTAAATATAACGAAGTCATTGTTTTTAAATAGGAAACCTCAAAATTAATTTTGATCAAAATCTAAAATATGAGGTGCACAATAAAGATTTTATAAAAGCCCCATCAGTAAGGAAGGAAAGAAGGAAGGAAGGAGAAAAGGATGGATAGTCTTATCACTATATACCACCAGTTTGCAATTGGTGTAAACAAAAGGAAATTGATTAGCCTTCGAATGATAAAAAATCATATAACTGAATGATTAATAGTTAATTTCCTGTATTTCGACACCGTATGTCATTTGATTAGACCTTTTTATCCTATTTACGTGGATGATTATAAGTACTTTTGATGACTGACACCATACCCTACAGTAGCCGTCTAATTGGCTAGTCAGACTTATGTGATACCTTAAAATTGATTGACAATCTGCGTCTGTAAACAGATTCATCGAATCACTTACATAGCAGAGAATGAATTAGAATATAAATGGGGAGAGGAGCACACAGATAAGAAATTGTAAAAAAAGATAAACGACGAAATACAGTGGGACAAAGATAAATATTGACAAACTATTTAAATATCGATCGGACAAATTTTGAAGAAAAATAAAATACTCTCATTAAAACAATGAAATATCTTCCAATAATACCGGTAGCACCCCATTTTCTACCATTCTAAAGGAAACTAAATAGAAATTCATGTATGAAAAAACGATTATGTTTGTATGGATGTTTTGAAATGACATTTAGTCTTATTAATGAGTTATTAAAGTGTCAACTATAGAACAAAAGAACATTTCTCTTTGTACTTTTCGACAAGAAAGGTAAAAGTCAAAATTCATACCAAAGGAATAAATTACATGTTGTAAATATACCAGTTTATTTGGAACATCATTAAGATACTATGCCCTTGATTTGAAACGAAATTCTACCACATGGTTAAAATTTGGGTTACACAAAAAAAATATTTAAAAAATCTTGTGCGAAGTTCAGACCATGTCTTTAATCGTCTTCAATTTTACGCAGAAGTTCCAGCTTTAGGTAAAATAAAAAAAGAGATTTTTATTATTATCGTGTTCAGCATGACAAAGGATTTATCAGGAAACATAAATAATATTTAAAAGTCGTTCATTTATGCATTCAAATCAATGCTTTGATAGTTAACATCGCAAACTAAAATTAAAAAAAAATGATGCACGAAAGCATTTTTCTTTCTTTTTGAATTTGACCACCAGATGATTAATGTTCTTGAATAAGGTGCGTATGAATCAAAGCGCATTAAAAACATAATTATCAGGGCGTTGGTTCAAAAATGTGCAGCATGTTGCAGCAATATTAAAGTTATTCTAGTAAAATATCAGACAGAATAGGATCTTAATACAATAGAATCATTTAAACCTAATGATGAATGTATTTTGTATCTAATAAAACTGCCACGATATGTATTTTTTTATTTGTCAAAGATATTATCGAATGCATTCTTAACAAAATTTCATAGACTTAGACATAGATATAATAGGATTGCTATTTTTAGATGATCCTTTATCTTTATTTTAATTACTCGTAAATGTTTCAAAAATAACTGAGAAAGTGTTTTAAAGAGAAAGATTTTTCACATGTATTCAATATTAAACACAAAACAAGTGGTACTACATGATCATTAAAACAAACGACAAGATTTCTGTTGAAACAGACGCATTAAATGACTATGTATATTAAACAATGGCGCCATTTGGAAATATGTAATTGAACTATAACAGCCACAGCTAGACTTTTGACAAAGTAAAAAAAAGTGCCACATATGAGAATAATTTGATTATCATATTAATCAAACGTGATGAGATTAACACATGTCATTTTACATATAATTATTACATATGAGAACCACTTGATAATAACTTGCTAATATTTATACATGCGAATCATGTGATAGACATGTGATTATTAAATGCTAATTATCAGATGATTGGAGCAACTTATGATTTTAAAGATGTGGCTCTTTTGTTTCAGGTCTCTGACTTTAAGATAGAGAACTTTTCTTCAATTTTTTGTTCAATTTGGTTTTATTTGAATTGAACTTATGTATAATATTGTATGTCCAAATATTAACGGATTTATATGTAATTTTTTTCACTGCTGCCTAAATCTTAAGGAGATTGATACTTAACTTTAGATTATTCCAATACTGTTAAGCGAAACATATGTTATGTTAACTGTCTTTGATGAAACACGGTTGTATATTTATTGAATCGACCTGAATATTAAATTTGTTGAAAATTCAAATGGCATATGGCTTTTATTCATTCTTGTTCTTTTATCCACTGATTGATAGTGTGATAACGAAACAAGATAAATATCATTTACTACAATATTTTTTTCTGGAGTCTCTGCAATGACAACAAGCCCCTTTTATTATACATAAAATGAAAATATCTAAACCATTAACGTTTCTGATAACAATAATGACTATCGCAACAATTATTAGATTTGCTATCAGAGGGATACATTCAATCAATAATAATCTAAACTGAAAGTGAGTCTTTCTAGTTTTTATGTAGAATATTTTTAAACTTCCGATTCGTGATGATATAGTGTAAAAAATGCTAATTTTTGACGAACTATTTTTATTTTATTAAAAAAGGTGAAATTGAAAACACTTTTGGAATTTGTCATTTAGTGTACACCTTTACTTTATTGGGTCATACCGAAAGTAGGCATTTTGCGCCCAATTTAAGATTCTTTTTGCCAATCAAACATGTAACCAATTGTTATTTGCAACTTGTATATTTTTTCGTATTAATAAAATTTTCGAAATGTGTGTCTGAATAAAACTGTATATAAGATTTTTGGCATCAACAACTAAGAAGTTGCAGAATTGTTTAAGACTAGTAAATTTGCAATGCAAAAATTTCATCAATGCTTTGAACATTGGAAGGGTCTAAGTTTGGTAAGAAACTTCAATGTAGTTAATTGTATTGTGTGAAAAGTTTTAGACGCAGTACCACCCTGCCATTCTGTACACCATTTTTTTGCATTAATAAGGATGGTGAGTGTATTCGTGTCCTTTGGACACATTTTTAAAGAAAAGTACTCAATAAGTTATAAATCAAAATTAATGCTTGTGTGCATATATTGTCAGGCCGAGAAGCAAACTTAGCAAGATGACCAAGTTGGTTGTCCTCTTTTCAAATTCCCTTTTTTATTTAGACAATGATAACATAACAAAATATAAGACAAAAGTAAAGATATAATACAATGTTGAAGGGCTTTGACAGTCATCTTTTTAGTTAGAACCATTTTGTCTTTAATATTAGTCATAACTGTCACGTGACCATCTTGGATACTCTTGATAACAACCGGAAGTGCTAACTTCCTATCGGTAGCAAGTGGAAATTGATGTGCCATTTGCATAACATCCGGTTGTTTTACAGGTAATTGGATTGTCTCAAAATGGATAAAGAGATAAACGGTGATACAATTCTATTGAATATTGATGTAAATATAAGAACCGGCGAGAAACATTTAAGAAGCATCGTTGTCAAAGAATTCCATGAATTTTATCATAAACAGTTCTTCTGTTTATAAGGAAAATACAGATGAACTAGCCTCTCTTGTATTACATTATGTAATTGTGTGATAAAACCAAAAATGAAGTAAACACACGCTAAACATAAAGTAACGTTCCGATTATTGATATAATAATTGAATAAAAGCCATTAAAATGTGAATTCAGAACTCATTTGAATATTTGACTGAGTCAAAACCGGTAGAGTTCAATCTATTTTAAACTGACCCTTCTTAAGCAAAAAGACAATACTCTAAAAACATGAAAAAGGACAGACGGAGTAGTCCCTCGTGTTTCATCATATTCTAAAGCTTAATATACATATTAAAATTTAGCAAAAACTGTTTACAGATTACGTAGTCAGTCACAAAACGTCAACATATGCAACTTCTTTGTTGCTTCCTGACAATCAGTAAATATTTGCCCCTAAGCCTTTTTGGTTATTGTAATATAAAAATCATGAATTTGTCTTTGTACCAATTCGATAAAGTTTTAGTGCTGACTGTTTTGTTATCGTTATTTTTTATGTGGATCAGACAATATTTCTGTTTTAATTGTTGTTGGTGTTGGTTCCAAAAGAAAGATCTAAGCTAAATCCCTTTGAAACAATATACAGCGTATAATTACAATTATTTTGTTCTTTGAATAACGGAAAGTAGCATGACATGCCTTTCTTAACATAATAAAACTACATTTGCTAGACTTGTATACGTCTAAAAAAAAATAGTTTATTTCTCCTTGTAACAAATTAGCCATATTAATTTGATATTTTAAAACGCCAAGACTTATTCAAGAAAGGTCAAAGAGGAGTTCATATTTTATAGATGCATAATGGGTATGTGATCATTTTTTTTCGACAGATCTAGTTTTAATAACTTTTATTTAGAATCAGATTTCAAATTCGAGTTATAACTTTTAATTTTTTTTTTAATTACATAACAATTTATACACGGGATATTGATTTCGTCCATATATTTAGCTCAGAATTAGATTTCAATGATTAATGTTTCTCTTCATTGTCTACTTTTTTTTAAAACTTGTAATGGATCTAGTAATACATTATAATTACTAGTTTTAAATATTAACTATAAAGAGTCTATTTTAGATTTCGTAAGTCTTCAGTTGGACAACTCAACAGACATTTTTGAAAGATCAGAAATGTTTTCGAACGCATTTATTGATATGAAAAAGTTATTCCTATTCCCTTTTCCTGGAACTTTATTTAGACTTTTAACAGTTGGATCGGGAATAATTATAGGTTATAAACATACTGGAATAAGATGTCAACATCAACGATAGAAATTATTGGACCTCAGTTGGATGTAAAAGAGCTGGTTAGACTTTGTTATATTAGTACGCCATTGGTGAAGTTATTTGATTTTTTTTCCGACTTGGTAAAAGACATATGTTGAGTATGACAAGTAATTATTTTCTACACCTTAAGGCGCAAAAGTAGAAATTTTCATCATCTCTATCCAGCATGTTTAATGCATTCTATTTTAAAATGAATTTTACGCGACCAAAGCAGGAGAAGCAAAACGATAGCCTTAAGGAGGTAGACCTAGTGTAAGGGATATAACTCAGTGATATGTTTGTATTATATTCAATTTCACAAAAGCTTCTCAAACGTTTGTTTGAAGCAGCATAAAATGAATCCAAGTTTATTAGATGCTTAGATAGGATTGATGTAAAATGTTGAATACAAACGTTCCAATGATTTTTAAGAGTTGTGATCCTTACCCTAGGTCTACCTCCTTCACTAATATCTCTCAAATATTCTATGGGCAACCAAAACATCAAGACTTGTTAAAATATTCATTCCTGTAACAGTCATGTTACTAAGAATGTCCACTGGCTAAGGTGAATAATTTTCGAACACATTAAAGACTTAGCTTTCTTTCATTTAACAGTATATATTTTATTGATGTTTTCAATAACGGTCACGTCATAAAGAATATCTTTTAGGAGTTTATTCAAGACCTAAATCATTTTATCTATTTTGACATATTGCAAAACTCTTGCAGATAAGTACTATAATTTGTCAGGTTGTGTATGAAGTTTTTGTGTTCATGGCAAAACTGCTTTATTTGGATAATAAACGACTTGTCATCTATATCTAGATGTTAATTATAATTATTTTAGCATGTGTTTTGTTGTTTTTTGTTTTTTTTTTTCATATGAAAACACACATATCATTAATCAAATAAAGATGATATATGTAGATTTGAGTTGAATGAACAAAGCAACACGATAGACAAGGTTAGTCAAAGGTCATTATTCCCAAATTGTCATTTTACCAGCTAACTACGTCAATTGCTATAATACAAGATAATTCTATATTGTAAAGAGGTATACTAATACCATTAATGGTATTTATCGGTTTAAAGCTAAGTCCCGTAATCATTTGAACCACAATCTAGGGCTAATAATTTATTGCCCCTTCATGTTCTTTATAATTAATAAGCTCTCACGTTTGTTGATCATATTGAAGAAGATAAAAGAAATATTTCCATAAATACATGAAAAGCTGTCATTTTGGATGCAATCATATTATCATATTGTGCTGTATTGACTTTGCAGTAACAAAATTTACTCTTTGTCTTTGTTCATTTTTCAATATACAATATTTCTCGACACTTTTGTAATGTAATATTTAATTGTTTAACTAGATAAGGCAAATCATCTCGGAATAGGGTGTAGAAATTGTCGATTTCAACCAAAAAATATTTGACACACCAAACCAAAACGTGCTTAGATTAGTGTTTCAGCAAAATTGGCCTGTTTTGTTTTACTGATTCAAGTTTACTATTGGTTAGTTTTTTCTACCAGTTTTTTTGTTTTGTGTATGTGTATGTGTGTGTGTGTTGAACTTTCTCCGTTTTGTGTTCGTTATTCCTTGGTTATGTTTAAAAAACCTTAATTCTTATCCTGCTTCTTCGGGAGCGGTTCCAACTCAAACTGATTTTTCCAAAGACGAAACTTCTCCTTTATAGGAATATGCTTTTTCAGAATTGTCTTTTTTATCTTGTATTTAACTCAATCGGAAAGTATGAATTTGAATGAGTAATCACGGAAATCAAGATTCTAGCAGAAATCAAAAATATGTAATCCAGGAACATAGACCAGACAGGGAAAACAGACACACATAACACATAACATAGCATAACCAAATTAATAAGCACAAAGCAACAAAAGCAAATGAACTTCTCGGATACTTAAAGCGGGAAACATGGACCAGGTGCACCAGTGAAAAAAAAGTTTAGACAATAATAAAAGACGAATAAAAGGTAATTGTTATTCGTAGATTTGAAAAGCACATAATGACTATTACTATCAGTTTTCCTGTTAAATTTCAACATTTTTGAATTTTGATTTTGCTACTACGAAATAATCTAAATTAATATGTATAAATAATTTTCCAAACAATATACAATGTTTTTCACAATCGGCGTAGAAATAGCCGTTATATTATTTAGCTGTACCAATACCTTATTTACCAATTCAAACAGAATTATAACTAAAATTTTATGTCATTTTTGTATCAAGTGTTCTGATATAATAGCCGTAATATTATTTAGCTGTACCAATACTTTATTTAACAATTCAAACTGAACTATAACTAAAATTTTATGTCATTTTTTTTGTATCAAGTGTTCTAATATAATTCAAAATTCATTATTAGAGCAGAACAAAACACCTGCTTTTGGATTAATTGGCCATTCATCTTTCATGCTCAACTAATTGATGTAGAATTATGGTCTAAATTTACCTTCTAGCACTTATCATTCTTTCTTGTTTATTACATTCTTCTTTAATTACACAACGTTTGACATTTGAATGAGATAAAATAAAGTTTAAGTATTAATGAATAATCATTGTTTTACTAATTAGGTTTAAATGTTGAAACCTTATATAAAACAAAAGTGAGGGGGTTTTATACTAAAGTTGGAAGAAAAAGTTACAGTTTTTCGTCGTGTGAAATGAATCTTTATTGTATGTATACTAATAGAAGTTTAGTTTACTCAAACCATGAAAAACAATCTATTTGCTCATAAATTTTCCTCAGCTTCATAAACTTTCGGTTTCCATTTGTTTTGGTTGTAATAAATGTCGATGATTCTGACATCACGCACAACACAAGCACAATGAACAATTTGATAACATTTTGTGTTACACACACATATTATTTGGCATTATCTTTTTAATCAAATGTGTCTAATTTGAGCCAAAAAGTTGCGTACGCCTTACATTCTTATGGTGAAGAGAAATCAAAATTGACGGTTTAATAGTAAACTCGTTGTTCCAAACTGACCATACATCTGAAAAAGACATCGTAATATAACGCCTGACGGCTATTGATTTGCGGAAGGTATAACTGATAGTAATCACAAGACAAGAAACATGAGATGTTCGTATATCAGGCAGAACCTTAAGGGGCCATAGATCCCGGAAAATATTGAAACATAATGCACCTGTCTTATTTGAATCGAACCAATACATGGATATTCTTTCTTATACCTTCTTTTGTCACGGAATGGGCATTTATGGTTCTTGTTCTTAAATAATATGTACACAAAAAACAGTTCACATGAATAAGCTTTGTAAGTCTCTTTCTTGATTTATTTGTCATCCGGAATTTCTACTGTTAAAAACATTTAAAACCGAAGACAATTTTGTAATTAGTTTGCTACTTCCGAGTTCATTTATGAGAGGCATAGTAATAAAAATTTTCTATTCAGTTTTGTTAAAGAGATGTTTATTTATCATTTTTGTTTTTCCACTATAGACCACCACTTCCCATGCTTTTGAACCAATTCTCGTGAAATCGAAGGGTCGTCTAACAAGTCTTACAGGCCGTATGGGAAATGCGAGTACTAAAAACTGTGATAATCTTAAAAACAGTAATTTCATTAATATATTTGTGTACAATTGCATTTCTTCTTATCAAACCAAATGATTACATAATACGACTTCGTGTCATGACATTAGACATTCAGTGAAAGTATTTTTTTCTTCAATATATATCTTTTTAATTACAGTATTACAAAGTGATTGAGTGAGTAATCAAGGGAACCAAGGTTACAGCGGTAATCAAAAGAATGTAATCCAGGGATAAAGACCAGACATGCAAAACAGACATACACAACAAAGAACATAAAGTAACTAAAATTATACATACAAAGTAACAAAAGTAAATGAGTAAAAGTAAAACTCGGACTCCACTAAAAACTGGGAGCATGGACCAGGTGCACCGGTAGGGTAAGCGTCCTCTGCTTTTCTAGAAACACTCGCCGAGTTGTTCATAAAAAGGTCAAGTCCGGGGTATACGAAAGAGGAAAGGAGAACTATGACACCTTGAACAAATCAGTTTTCATGGCGGAGATGGATACACCATAAGGACCCATGAGTTCATGATGACGACCATAAAACTTCTGTAGTGATGACTTCAATCTTGTAGCAACATAACCCTGTCCCAGAAGCCTACTTGTTAGAGTTCTAGCGCGATACAAAAAGTCTGCGTAGTTTCGGCAAGCTCTAGCATAACGTATGAGTTGTGATATGAACACTCCATACGCAGGACCCGAAGGGATGTTGCCACAGATGAAAGGAAAGTTGACAATTCTGAATGAAAAGTCATTACGTTTGTCGTAAAGTTTGGTCAATAGTTTTCCTTTACCATCGATTTCTAAGTGTAGGTCAAAATATGAGGCTGACTTCACAGTGTCTGTAATATCCTTTATCTCCAGTTCTTTTGGGTAGATGCGATGTATCAAATCCCCGAAATTAGGATTGTTTAAAGATAATACGTCATCTATATGGCGGAAACTGAGATTGAAGGCTCTAGCCAAACAATATTCTTTCTTTTTGATCAGATCAGCTATAAAGTCAGCCTCATAAGACTGAAGGAATAGGTCAGCAAGTAAAGGAGCACAATTTGTTCCCATTGGAATGCCGACCGTTTGTTGAAAAACACATCCACCACACTGGACAAATATCGATTAAAAATTCCAGCATTTTGTAAACATCTTCCTCTGTATATTTGAAAGAGGATTTGGAATTATTTCTTACAAAGTATGAGAACTATATATTTGTATCAAGGTGTACCATCTTTTTTGGAGAAACAACGATGTATAATGTTTTTAAGTCGAGATTTTAACTGAGTATGGGGAATAGAAGTATACAGTGTTGAAAAATCATAGGTTTTAATGCTATTATATTCAGATAATAGTCTTGAACTGATTGTCTCCAAAAGATCTTTCGAATTTTTCAGGATCCACATTGAATTAATACCACTAAGGGAGTAACAAGTGTTGTAGTAGGACTGTAGACCCTCTTTGACAGTTGTGAGTATAGAAGTTAAAAGTTTTGAAAGATGTTTGGTGGTACATTTTGCAGATCCAGCCATGAAACGTTGTTTGTATGGATTCTTGTGAAGTTTAGGAATCCAGTACATAGACGGTAAATCACAATTATCGTCCTTGGTAGAGAGACCAAAATAGGATAGCACAGATTAATGGTTTTCCACAATCTCTTCTTTGGAGAGAGTGGTAGCAGTGTAGGTCTTATCACTGCTATTATTTTCTACGTCTACCTCTGATAATAGACATTGGATATAAAACGTTTTGCCGACAAAAACAATCTTGTTTTGGGCTTTGTCTGCTGGTACGACAACATATTTGTCATGTATAGTAGACAATGTTTTTGCTACATCGGGGTCTTTGAAAACTGATGTAGCCTTGGCACTCATTGACCTACTTAAAACTTTCATTCGTTTCAAAATTAAAGACCTCACGGCCTTCAACCACTCTGACAGAGAATCAATGTCTTCTTGTTCTCGTTTTATTCATTTTCTTGCATAGTCCTCGACGGCATCCATAAGAACTTTATAGTTATAATTCCAATTTATGGAGCGTGGTTCACGGTACTTGGGACCTTTAGAAAGGATATTACGCAGAGATTCGTTTTCGATAATGGTTAAATCTCCCGTAACGACGTGACCAGAATGACCATATTTGAATGGAGAGGTTTTGCAAGAACAGTCAGGTGGTTTAGCCTTGTAGTCCTCAATCTCGAGATTCTGCAATAGCCTTTTATAATTGAAAATTTTGGATGCGAAGGGTAAAGTATAGGAATATGAAATAATTGGTATGGATTTGTCTTTGAAATATGGGGGAATTTTGTTGGTAACGTTTTTGTGATGGAGGATGTTAGCCAAATTAATTAGTTTTGAAATCTTTCTAACATGCAACTATATAAATGGCTTAGGTACAGAACGTTTCAGGAAAGAAACGAAAAGAATCAACATTTCATTTTTCTAATTGTACTACTTTATTCACAGCATATTTTGCAAAATAGTGGTAGACTTTGTTCTACGAAAAGAATTCTTTTTTTAATTATGTTTTTATTTCTTTTTAGCAAGTATCACGCCAGGGAATGTTTTCTATGACATAATTGTAAGACAAAGCAACAAAAGTAAAACAGAACTAATCAATTTAGTTCATCCCAATTATCACGAGAAACCAGATCATCTTTTTCTGGACTTGTCAGGTGGAGGTATGCTGTACCTGATAATTATGCATATTTTTTCAAATAATTTGATGGAAACAGTGCCAAAGTCGGACAGTAAAATCATGCATGGAAGGAAAATTAATAATAATAATAAAGAAAACACAAAACATAACCGTTGAATACATCAACATGTTACAGGTAGTTAGGTGACATTTGAAATGTTCACCCACAATGTACTCATTTTGTATACTTGTAGGTCTGTGTTCTGTTCAGACATTGCTAACAAACAGCTGTCACTTTAGATTTTTCAGACTTTCGTGACGACTTCGTGCCTGTCTGGTTTCAACAATTGAAATGAATCCGGTACTGCATTATAAGTAATTAACACGATGGAGGGGTAATTTGGTAGTTTCCGGGTCCCAGAACAGAATTCAATGCACTAATGAAAACGGAAATCAGATCAGAAACCCACATTTGTAAGAGATAAGAGTTGACACAACTTTTTTAACTTCCTTTTCCGCGATTTATGGCGAATAAACTACTTGAACTAAAGTGTGATTGCTCTTGAATAAAAAAATAAAAGTTCCTCCATTGTGTAAATGTTAACAAAGATGATTGTTAAGTTGATTTGAATTTAGTATACATCTTAGAGCAGCAATAAACAAAAAAAATATATATTCTTTAAATTTAATGTTTACATTAAAAACATCAAGCAAAGCAATAAACAAAATATATGTCTTTTTTAAAAGCATGAAATCGCTGTTATATTGCAGCAATTAATGTGGAAATAAATGATCTTTAAATGGGTACAGACGTTTCAAATCACAATATGCACAAAACATGGTGCATTTTGCCCCTAAATCGTTTTGTAGATATTTGTGTTAAGTATATGTTGTTAGTTTTCCTGTCTCCAATTTCTTTGCCTTTCAATGTCCCTATTCAATTAAATGTTTTAAATGAGCCTCCATTTCTAAATCAGTATTTTTGAGCTGATTAAATCTGATTTTGTTTTACTTAAAAAAAGACCGCTTTTCTTGTTGTTTATTAAAAAAATTTCTAAAAAACTACACATATTAAATGATTTCTTAAACAAATTCTAAAACGCATAATTTGCAAATACAAACCTCCATTTCTTAACAAGATGCGGAAATACTTAATGGTATTTTTGTATTTGACATTTCAGTTTCTATAAATCCACGTGGGAATAAACTCTCAAGCAGTTGTAATTAGTAATAGGACAAAGTTCATAAGACAAATCCATAGTACTAATGAACTCGCTACTTTCAATCAAATGTTATTTGCCTAAGAGTTATAATGTGTGTAGTAATTGAAACAATAACATTTCATTCTATATTTTCTATTTTTGAAGCGAGTTTTAGTATTACTTAAATTTCCCATAATGCCGACGTAAATATATTAGACCGGAAAAATGCAACATGAACTAGAATATTGACGTCTTCAATTTTCAAGTCACGTATTTAAATCTTTAGGAGTGAAGAAAGATATTTGAGAATGAAAAAAAAATTCAAATTAAGGTGGAAATTTTTAAATATATTTTGTGGAAAAATATTTAATGATTTATTGATAAATGCATGGCTCAGCAATGACATACAATCACCATATAGTTCATGCAATATAGGAAAACTGAAACAGTATATTTGATACACGCTTTCTAAAACATTCATTACAATTTCCCGACATCCCAAAACAACATCCTGCACCTATTGATAATTTGCTTAACTAGTAACATGCAGCGGCCACTAATTTAATTTACCCAAGGAGTGGACCTCTTACAACTATGTTTCAGACTTAAACTACGCCTTTAAGGTTCAACGTGCTCTCCTGTTTAATATGAATTTCATTTGATGACCTCTGATGAGTCATAAGCTAAATTTCGTGAACCTTTTCCATGTATTATTTCAATCACATGGGCAGTTATCCATTTATTTATTCAAAGCTTTAGCTGTAGATACCATAACTTTGTTTCTTCTTCTTTTATTCAACTTTGCTTGTCATTGACAACCTCACCCAAACTTGACAAGCGGATAGGATAATAAAATGGTACAAGAGGATTAGAAAATCGGTCAGGATAACACAAGGGTACAAGAGGATTTGGCAAGCGCCCAGATAATAGAAGGGTACAAGATAATTTGACATGCGGTCCGGACAACAGGAGGGAACTAGTGGATATGACAAGCAGTCAGGATAACAAAAGGGTACCAAAGGATTTGACAAGCGGTCTGGATAACAGAGGGGTAGAAGAGGATATGGCAATCGGTCAGGATAACAAAAGGGCACATGGGGATATGACAAGCGATCTGGGTAAAAGAAGAGTACAAAAATATTAAACACAAAATCAGGAAACTTGAAGGATACAAGTAGATATTATAGTTGATAAAACAAGCAATAAGGAAAATAGAAGTGTGTCAGTGAATTTGATAGTACATTTGGCAAGCAATAAGGAAAGAAGGATACAATAGGTCTGGATAATAGGAGGGTACAAGAGGATTTGACAAGCGGTCCGGATAACTGAAGGATACAAGTGGATGTGAAAAGCGGTCAGGGTATGTGAAGATTAAACAAGCGGTCAGGATAACAAAAGGGTACAAGAGGATTTGACATGCGGTCAGGATAACAGAATGGTACAAGAAGATTTGACTATCGGTCAGGATAATAAAGGGTACCAAAGGATTTGACAAGCGGTCTGGATTACAGAGATATTATAGTAAATGATAGTACATATGACAAGCAATAAGGATAACAGAAGGGTACCAATGCTAATGATAGTGGATATAACAATCGGTCAGGATAACAGAAGGGTACACGAGAATTTGAAAAGCGGTCTGGATAACAGAAGGGTACAAGATGATTTGACATACGGTCTGGGTAACAGGAGGATACAAAAGGATATGACAATCGGTCAGGATAACAGAACAGTACAAATGAATTTGACTCACAATCAGGATAAATGAAGGGCACAAGTGGATATGCTAGCGGATATGATAACCTGTCAGGATAGCAGAAGGGTACAAGTGGATATGATTAAACATACTTTTGCGGCAGAAATCAAATGGTAGTTCAACGATGAATTAGTACAAAAGTAAACTACGCGTTCCTTCCGGAGAAACAAATGTAGTCGAAAAACTTAAATTTAATTTTCGAAATGATGATAACAATAAGGTTTTTTTACAACATTTGGCTAATTTGTTTATTTGTTTGTTTTTTCTTTGCTAATTTTAATTTAGATCAACGGTTGACGTCAATGAATATTTAAGAGAAGAAGAGAAATTCAAAAGAATGCAGTAAACATGACCACCACGATGGTTCATCAATATGTTTTGGTCATGTAGATATAGTATAAAATTTATTGTAGTCCTCGTTTCAGTCCTTTGTAATGTCATATTAAACTTTTCGTCTTTCCAGTGTTTAGTAGATTTATTGAATTACAAAGATGTAGGTGAAAACTTCCCACACACTATTAGACAATTGTAAGAACAAAAAAGATTAATCTGCATGTTTTTTCTTAAATATTCGTGACCAAGGAAGAATTGCATAAATGTAATGAATGAAAATACCCATTTCAGTCTAGATATATAAAAAGCTTAATCTATTGGAGTCTTGTTGTGCCATTACATGTCTGGAGAGGGTTCACATAATTTACCTTTTGTGTTTCCACTACCGATTATCCTAGTGTTGGTTCCTGTCTACCATAATGTCCGTTTTTTACACAGTCTGTAAATTGTGTTTTCAGAACGAACTATTAGTAAAACGTGCTTATTTTATGAAAATGTAATAATCAATGTATCCTGTACACGTACAGCATTTCCTCATTTGGTTTGTGTCGGTTTCTGTGCTTCTGTCTCAATACTAATAGAGATACAGATACAATAGAAACCAGTTTAGCTAGTTTTGTACGCATTACGCTTTGGTAATGTTTTTGTGTTTTGTTTTATAATATCTGAACTTCCTTTATCAACGGTTTTACCACTTTTGTTTTTTTTCCAAAGTATTAAACAGCTAAATTTAATATAACAACACAAAATACAAAACCTTTAAGATCAATGAAATGTCAAAGAAAGAAATTATTTAGGATCTTATCTAAGAATCAGGCAAAATGTGTATAAGGTGTTGCACATGAAGAAAAACCCGGTGATATTTTACTGCATCATCCAAGAATGTACCCATCATAACCTACAGAAATAACCATCAAAGTGTATGTAAAGTTTTCCTTTTTAAGATATTGATTGGTAAATTTGGTTGAAATACTTCATAATATAGAAAATTGACGGCAAATATTTCCGTACTTGTTCCTTAGATAAGCAGTCAAATATATCTTCTCTGATGCTTCAGGATAAATATCGGCACTGATGATCTTAATAGCTTTCCGGTTGCTTTCTAGACATATTGAATATATATACGAGGTAAACAAAAGACCTAATTGAGAAACATTATGTGCCGCCAATTGCCGATTCTTACAAAGAATGGTACTTAAGCTTACTCATTTAAAATAATGATAAGAGCTAAAAATAAGTTTGAGATTATAGCTATATGTTTTAAGCAATCCTTTACGTATTTATGCTATTATAATCAATATTAAAGTAATGCAGCAGACAAATTTTGTCATAAATACTTATTAGTGGACTTGTTTAATTCATATTTTGGGACGTTATGTTTGCTTGCCTTTGATTAAATTAAAAAAAATATGTATTTAAAACATTTTTTTATGTCATTGCATAAAAAGTCATAGATAAGGACTTTAAATTTTCATTTGTGCGCTATTAAACGGAGACTCCCAAAACAACTGTTGAAACAATAATCCTGGATTTGACATTCAAGAAATTTCATGGTTATAAGTTAAACAAAACTATCAAAGCATCCAGACGTCTCTTGCTGTGGGAAAAAATATTTAATTGGATTTTACATCCCTTGAGCACACCTAACAAAGTGAAATCTAGAACATAAAGACACGCTGACAGAAAATAAGGTATCAAGCAAAAAGTCCTGAGAAGTTCCCTGCATTTTTTTTTTAATGAAAAAGAGATCTTCAAGATTCTAGAATTTTTTTTTGTTTTCCATATATTTCTAACACGCTTTACTTATTATCAGTAATTTCGAATATTACAGACACACTGCACTATGTATAAAAAAGAAGTAAAATTACTGTTATGAATTTTTATAGACAACAATTATAAGCTTCAAACAACATAAAATGATTTGAATTTGGAAAATATAAAACGTAGTTATTAAAATTCTACTCAGCAAGTTTTTAATTTGATTTTTTTTTATTTTAAAGTTAGACCCTTTGTGTTAAGTACCATTCTGTGTAAAAATCAGGCAATGGGTAGCACATCATATTTCTCAATTTGGTCTTTCTTGCATGAAATATATTCAAAACATCTACAAAACAACTGAACAACTATTTAAATTTATCCTGAAGTATCTGTAACGTAGATATTTTTGACTGCTTATATAAGGAAAAAGTGCGGGAAAATGTTTTTCATAGTGCCTTTCAACTTAATTTGATCTATCAATATCTTAAAAAAGACAAATTTTACAAACACTTTGATGGTTATTTCTGGAGGTTATCGGGTATAAAAACTTGGTTAATGAATAAAATCTTTTTTTCCTTCATGTGCCACACCTTATACACATTTTGCCTGATTCTTAGACGGAGAAGTACTTAATACCTAAAAATATTCTATATCAAATTATTGGGAAGAAAGTATCTGAACTCTGATTCTGGATTATGATTGCATGTCTTCTGTCTTAATTATTACGAGCTATGTAATATTTTAATGGAAGAAGTAAAATGATTCATTTGTATAACAAAATAAAAATATCAATGCCATGAAATTTCCACAAATGTACATTTAATGGCATAAAACCATATTGATGAAATCTTTTATCGCAATCTAATTTCCAAGATTAAAGTTTAAGGAATATCATTTTCAATTACCAAGAGCCAATGCGGAAAATGTCTTAAATCCATAGAAATAAAAGAACATTAGATTAGAATGTCAACAATTAATCAGTCTGCTTCTACTTTTTAACGGATATATAACAAAACCTGCTGTAGAAGATATATTCCATTTATTTGGAAAAAACAGATTGAAACATCCGCCAGTTGTTTTGACATCATATTCGTCATACATTGATTAATTACTGTTCGACTTGGTTTATTCGCACTCTAAACAAGTCATGCTATATTTTTTTATCATACATTAAACCACTACTAGTAAACTGCACGATTTAGTTTTGACGATAAAAGAAGGCAAAAATTTACTAAATCAGGAAATAAATATATTGAAGTAAATTAAAATGTCTGAGACATAAACAAAATAAACAAAACATTTGCACTTAAGTTTTGTTTTGTTAATACAACGGTCAATACATAGTACAGGCATTTCCGAAGCAAAAATGGTGGGTAAAACCAGGTTATTAACGCACTTAACTTCTCACTTCAACTAGATTAGTGATTTCCGGTATATTATAATACGGGTAGCATAAAATTGCCACCGGTCAAAATTGGAAAAAAATATATAAAGAACTAAATACAATTGAAACTAGATATAACTGTTATGCACAGCCTAGCAGGATGCAAGCTCCTTCACTGTCACAGGAGAATTTTAAATTACTGTGATTTTTTTTTAAAAACATGTTTTGTTTTTATTTTGTTTTACCAGCTGCCATCATTGAATGGAGGCCATTTTTCTTACTTCAATACGATCATTAAACAATCAATAGCGTATCCAGTGACATATTTTGAAACTAAGCATGGACTTTTTTACTATATTTTTTTCTATTTTGGAAATATTTTTTTAAAGTTTGAATGAGGCGATTTTAAAATGGTGGACATATTGGATTTCCTAATATGAATGCACAACTTCAAATGGTTCCGTATTTTTGTGCCAAATTTGGTTCTATTCCATTCAGCCGTTTCAGAGGAGTTGCACGGCCAAGAACAAAGGGAAATTATAAAAAAAGAAGTAAAAACAATATGTTTCCAAAGTTGGGGAAACATAATTAAACAAATGACACACTGCTAATTTGGTTTTTTCTATTTTTGTCGGGTAAGACGTGTCCAGTTCAAGATGGACATGATAAGATACAAACACAAATATTGAAAATAACTGTGTTGACAGTATAAAAATCCATTATCTATGACATGTACTGTGATGATGACTGATGTCAATTCGAGGTCAAAGTCTAAAAATGACACGGAAAAAGCTGTGTCAGTTGCTTCTTTAAATTCTAGTTCTGTTGGGTAACGAAACGGAAGCCACTTTCCAATATATGATTATCGATAGAGAGAACATAGTCAAAATATCGATATGTGAAATTAGAGGATCTAGCTTACTTGACCTTCTTGTCATTCACAAAGTTTTGGAGAAAATCCAACTCTTATAAATAAAGAAACAGATCGATTTGGATAGGGCCAAAAGTAGTGCCCATCGGAATGCCGATAATTTGTCGACAATTTTGTTGTCAAGGAGAAAATATTGCGGTAGCTTGGTATAGCAGCTATTTTCGTTTTGTTCTACAGTGGTAAAATATGTAGAACAGTGGCCTAACACAACAAATTTGTAAGAATTTTCTTCATTGAAGTTAATATCACAAAGCAACTAACTGTAATATTTATGAATAGAACAAGAATATACATATTCAATCACCTAATCATTCTTTAATCTCGAAGCTATTGTGATTTAAGCAAATATAAAGCCATCGATAGAAAAAACAAAGTTCTGAAAAAAAAAATACTTGTGTACGATTTTACGTTGTGTTGACCACTTGTGATAAGATAAACAATTTGTCGAAATAACAAGTGCAACTATATGCAAATGAAGATGATATAAAGAAAATCCATCCGCCATTGATGAAAATATTTGAATGACCATAAAAGGAAAAACCATAATTCACCAATGTAAAAAAAAGTTGCAGAATCAGTCACTTATTCTGTTATTTGACGCTGAGACTAAAATAACGCAATCAAATAAATGACGCACATTAATTGTGCACTTTCAGGACGCTTACCCTACCGGTACACCTGGTCCATGCTCCAAGTTTTTAGAGTCCGAGTTGCTCATTTACTTTTCTTACTTTGTATGTATGATTTTAGTTACTTTATGTTCTTTGTTGTGTATGTCTTTTTTCCATGTGTGGACTTGTCCCTGGATTACATTCTTTTGATTACCGCTATAACCTTGGTTCCCTTGATTACTCTTTTAACCAGTTTGGTCTGAATGTCATGACAAAGATAGTTCACCAGCGGACAGAGTATACATTTCAATAATTTGAGCTAGATTTGGTCTAGTAACCACCAAATGCTCCCCCCCCCAAAAAAAAAAAAAAAAATCGAAGAAATATTGTTAAAATAAATTTATTTCCCCATAAAGTAGATAAGAAAAATCGAAAAGAAAAAAGAAAACATAAAAAAAAAGTTCTAAACTAAAATACTACTATATATTCAAGCACTTGTTCCACTCAATATTGGACAGTCTTAACACTCGCACTCAACACAATCTGAGGTATTAAAACATATTGAAACGTCTTCCAAAAATTTCGAACAAAGATATTTAATCAAGTAAAATTCCTCTTGTCAGCACTACTTTTAACATATTTATTCAGTCAAATACATTTCTGTTTGAATTTTACACAGTACAATAATACACACTGGATCAGAAACAAGCAAAGCTTATATTTATCCATCTCCATATAAAGTATGACAATTATAATATCTTATAGCATAGTTTGATGCCCTGTGTACGAAATTACTAAAACGATGAATTGCTAGTAGTAAATGGATAGTGTTGGAGTAGTATGAAATGCAGAGGATACCAAATTTAACAATATGAAATGAAAAAAAATTGAAAAAGAAGAAAACAAGTACTATCTTTAACAAATGATAGCCGACGCAGTAAAATTTTGTTATTTTTACTTGTAATTTTCAACATTTCATTCAAGAAAATAACACAATACGCAATACACAGTTCAAATTTTTCGAACGCCACTAAGTTATCAGTATTGGCCAATCAGGAAACATAATTGCGATCAGGTGACTTGCGTTTCCATAGAAGAGCGTCTTTAAGGTCAAAGAGTAAAAATCGAAACTATACCGACTGCGTCGGAAAAATAGGGAGATAAAACAAAAAGTTAATAAAGAAATCGAATAATTTAATTATTCAATATTAAATATATTAAATTATATTAAATTATTTTTTTAAATGTGTGAAGTTGAAGTGCATATTAAGTAAACCGTTTGCTGTAAATGATATACTTGTGGGCTTGTAAAAAGAATAATTTGTTTTGATCATCTGAAAGATCAGCAGAGCCGAAAACTAGAGTGTATTCGTCAAAAGTAATCTTGAAGGGAAGAGACGAAAACGTGTCGTGTCTAAGCTGAGTATAACGGTTGCATCTGTGTAAGTAATGGGAAGTGGATTCAATATTTCCACATGCGCAATTAGTTGAATCGATCAGGTTGCGGTCGAATAGGTGTTCACGGAGCGAGGAGCAATTCATATGCAAACGAGCGTGTAGAACCTGTCCTTTGCGGTCACCTGCATAAAAATATGTCGGAATTTTTTTCATGTTCTTAATTACATGTTTTTTTGTTTTTTTGTTTTGTTTTGTTTTTTAAAAATATTATAAGACTCGATGATGTTACGGATATCAGAAGGAAGATTATTTCACGATTTGGTAGTAGAAGGTAAAAAATAATCGGCGAAGAACTGAGTTCTTACTCGAGGTTCGGATATGAGATGAGCCTGAAGAGTATTATGATTGTGACGGTCGCCGACAAGATTAGGAACCATATTTTGTATATATAACGGTGCGATACCATTAACCATTTTATGGAATAGTACTAATTTATGCCCTTCACGTCTAGTGACTAAACGTTCCAAAACAGTCTCTTCGTTGAGCTTCTGCAGAGACGTTTTGTGCCACCCTTCACGATTCTAGCTGCCTCCAGTTGAACCGATTCGATTTTATTTATAAGTCCTATACTGCTATTATCCCACATGACATCTCCGTATTCGAGTATCGGTCGTATGTAAGACATATAGATGGTTTCTAGTGAGACCTGTCGAGCAAACGGCGATATACCTTGTCGATGATCAAATGTATGTGATCATGCCACGATCTGTCATTTGATATAGTAATGCCGAGATGTCTATGATTGACAACTTCTTGTATAGGCACAGTGTTCATCTCGAGTGCTGGGTGGATAGGTTTGATTACTTTACGCGAAATCGTCATAGCCTCGGTATTTTTGGGGGATTATACATAACTAACCAGCTTTTGGCCCAATTATGGACAGTATCTAGAGAAGAGTTTAGCCTTTCAGTCGACAACACTGGATTATCAACAATAAGAAAAATATTAGTGTCAGCACTACACAAGTATTTGTAGCTTACATGACTCAATCTATAAATTTCCATATTTCACTCTCACGAAATAATCATAACTCATATGAGAGAATACCAAATCATTTATTCATTATCAGCATTACACTTTACGGCAGAATATCAGTCATATGTGATAATTGGTTATCAATACGACACATGACAGTTGGTTAAATAAACACATTCTCTGATGCTCTATCAACATATTATTGCTTTACATCTAGAATTAGGATAACTATAATTGAATAGACGCCAACATATAAGTATTAACAGAATTTTTATGGAATACAAACAAATAATTGGGCCTTCGAGAAATTGTTTTATGTTAGATTACAGAATACAAACAAATGATATTCAATGCAAATTAAACTATTTGCACAATACATGTTTAACAATATGTACCATAATACTTTTATCATCTATGTTGTTTTGAAGGGGAAAGGAACAAGAATTACACAAATATCATGGTTGTTGGCACAAATTCGAGAGAAAAAAGCAACGATCAATTTCAAAATAACTCGGTTATCATGCTATAAAAGGCTTCATTTAAAAAAAAAGTTTTGTTTAACGCCGTGGATTTTTATTTCACACAGTTACCTGTTTCTTAACTCTTTTAGGTAAAAGAACGACATAATCGATAGTGTCATAA
Organism: Perna viridis; assembly: GCA_037379345.1. Taxonomy (NCBI): domain Eukaryota; kingdom Metazoa; phylum Mollusca; class Bivalvia; order Mytilida; family Mytilidae; genus Perna; species Perna viridis. The sequence goes on from CM074520.1 coordinate 7,623,862, forward strand.
TGATGTAATGAACACGTTAAATGACATGAAATTTGTCGTTATTCACTCGAAGGTGAGTGGTTTAATTTGAAATTCAATTAAGGCATTTTAAAACATTGTAAACGGATTTTATATTTGCAATTGTTAGTACTCACGAATTTTAAAGAGTGAACGTATTCGAAAGTATAATTTTTGTAGTTTTTATAACTATTACTGTAAATAACCAGTGTCTAGGTTACTGCAGTTGCTTTAATGGGTCCAACACCAAAGTTGCGGTTGTTTTTTTTTCTAGTACTTTAAATATGGTTAAGTTTTACGATTTGTTTCTATCACAGCCTCCTGGAAGATCTGATTTTAGTATGTGTTGGTGTTCGTAATTTTTGTTTCTGTGTTATGTACTGTTTTGGTCTTTTTTTTTCTTGTGTGCTTATCTCTTATTGTGTTTTCATTCGGATGTTAGAGGATTCTCCTCGTTTAAACCATCGGTATTTTTTCTAATAATATTGTATTTCAATGTACAAATGTTCTTATGCCTACAAGTAAGCTACCAAATCATCTCTACCACAATGCATTTAAGTTTATCTTTCTAAGAATTATTAACACAGACTAAATAACCGGATTTTATCCAACAGACACAACTCTCTAAGCGCACATTAATGACATTCAAATGTTCATTGTAGGTAATTTACTTGATAGCTTTTGATGCATTATCTATACATACGTTCTGTACATTGAGTACACTTAACTCAGGAAATATACTGAGAAGTGGAAGCATTATAGGGTTAGTGTTTGTAGCTGCAACACACCATTTTAAATTGCCGGTTTTGATAATGATGATACTTTTCTGTTTGCAAATAACATCCACTATATCATTTGACAAATATAGCCACAGCATTGTTCCCAACAGTTTGGAATTCATTTAAATGACAAACGCTTATGTGATGGAAATCTCTAGGTCTGGTCAATGAACCTCTGTTAATTAAGTTCTCTTATTGTACAATATCAATTAAACAAATCTAGCTTCTCTTTTTTCGCAGGTATTTTATGCACTAATTGCAATTTCTTTAGAAGATAACTTAACGTATTTATAAGAAATGAATTTAAAAATAAATGATTGTAGCTCTGTATTTTCGTTATAAGATATCTGTAATTAAATAAATATAATGCAAATTAAATGTAACTCAACATTCTGAAAAGGGATTACTCTCAATACTAACTTGTGTATGGAATTGCTGTTTTTATACGATTGAAAGTTAGGAAGTTTTTAACTAGTGATACGCATTCAAACTGACATTCAAAAGCCAACCAGACAACAAATTACAAACCATATGTACACTATCAATATACCTTTCTGAAGAAAAAATTCCTGTGCATGATAACAAGGTTTATAAAAAAAAGTAAATTGTTATGATTAATGAGAAAATTATATCAATATGTAATTAATCTGTCATTCAATACACAAGTACTCAAATTATTAAATGTCAGACATATTAAAAGCTCAAGATATAAAGAGACTAGACAAAATGCTGATCTGCAAGAATGGAGTGTTCTGACTTATATATGATGTATTGTGAGTGTAATAAAGTAAAGCAACAATTATCGATACCAACGCTGGTGGAACAGAGGTACATGAGAATAGCCCAGTACTCAGATTCAGTTAAATGAGTTTTATACATGTAGTTTTTGATATATTTTACAAAATGCAAAAATCTTATGATATTGAGGTTTCATTCTTTCTTTGTATTGAACATGGTAGAACCTCTCGGAATTGGCTTCCTGTTCGTATGGTTTTAGGTTATATGAGTCAAATATGGGGCAGGGTAATAGAAAAAAAAATAGCAAAAAGAGAAAAGAAAGCTATTTCATATATAGTAGCAATGAACATGAATAGAGAGAAGTTGAATTTTACAATGCAAATTTTATATCGGATATAGATAATTATGATTTCACTGATGAAGTACAAACTAAAGCAAGCGTGAGTATTCGATGTGATGCATGAAACTTATATAAATCACTCTCAATATCATAATTTTACTGCTTCGATCTCTTTTTCTTACACAATAAGGGGTTCTTAATATTTACTTTCGGTACTTTTTCTGGTGAGTGCACCTAGCCAATTTAAGGTTTTGAAATAATTGATATAAACTTCGTTTTTAAGTGCTTTATTTTGCCTTTGTTTATGTATTGTTTTCTACTTGGTTTTATTTGTTTTGTCTTTATATTTGACTTTTGTTATTGCTTGATTTGTTATCCTTTAATTTTATTATCAAGATATTCATCCGTGATGCCGCATTTCAAACACATGTACTGTTTCCAACGGACAGCTTTTATCCGTTATTCTTTGGTTTTTTTCTTTTCTTCTTCATTTTTTCATGTTTTGGTGTAATTTGTTGTTGTTAAATTCATGTCATAATTTGCTATCTGACGTAATTTTATAGGAAATAAATTTTAATTGGAGCTTGCAGTGGGAATCATTTGCCCTTTTCTTCCGCACTTCCGCCAGTTTGCTTAGTTTATCTCCACTGCATATCCGTCTCTTTCTCTGTCATCGTTTCATCTATGAATAAATAACTTTTATGCACTTGTCAATTGACAACAGTTTATTTTCTCCCTCGGCAAAAACCGGAAATAGCAGTAAGTCAATATATGATTTCCCATGAAATCTACAGATTTAATGCGCTTTATTTACTGTCAAAAAGATTACGTAACACCTTCTACATTGAACAAAACAATAGACTTGATTAATTCAATGGAAATAAAGATATTAAAGTACCACATAAATGCCATTAATGCACTTTTTGTTTTAATGTTAAACCAATCCTCGAATTTTAAATCGGTTTTTCCTAATACGGATTTTGAATATCTTTTCATTTCTCTTTTATACACTACATCTGAACCCTTCCCAGACTTAATGTTTTCTCTATTTTATGCAGATGTTCGGTTTCGACAAGTTAAAAATACTGAAACTGATATAATGACATTTAAAACATCTGATCAAAGAATATAAAAATTTCAGCCACATTTCGTATATTCAAAGAAAAATGACGGAGCCGTAATTTTCAGATACAAAGTGACTCTGTAAATAATGTAAACCAAGCTTAGATTTTGCTTTTTTTTTTGTGTTATTTATCTTGTTTTGGATTTGATTACATTGTTACTGATTTGTACAAAACCAATATGATGTATATAGATTTCATAACGATGTTTCAATGAGCGTTATTTGACATCATTCTTCCTCACTTTGTCGATCAAAACCATTGCCTGAAAGTGAAAGGTTCTACTACGTAAATGTCATTACTATAACTGAATCTGTTGCATCTGTCTTCTGTCGTTCATATACTCGTCTTGTGTTCCTGCCTTATATAAGCTAGGTGTGGTACTGTAAAATTTTCACGTATTAAATTAAGAACATAAGTCCGATCATTCGACGATCATTCTAGTTAGGAACTTTGCCAATGCATGATTCAGCTGTTTGACGCTATTATCAGTTTTTTACCACTGTTGAACAAATGTATTCCCTTCTTCTTTCGTCTACCCCGGACTTGACTTGATAAACTCGGCGGGTGTTTCTAGAAAAGCAAAAACAGGGGACGCTTACCCTACCGGTGCACCTGGTCCATACTCCCAGTGTTTAGTTACTTTTGCTTTTGTTACTTTGTATGTATGATTTAATTACTCTATGTTCTTTGTTGTGTGTGTCATTTTTCCATGTCTGGTCTTTGTCCCTGGATTACGTTCTTTTTATTTCCGCTGTAACCTTGGTTCCTTTGATTACTCGTTTAGCTTTATATAAGGCCTTTGTTGTTAAACGGAGAGTGACTCACTAAGATGTCTTTGTTTCTACTTGGAGGGATTCAGGCAATTAACTGCACTATTCCACATCATTAGTCAGTCATTGGATTCTAAAGGTATTCATTTTCGTGGTAGGCTTTTCTATTTCGGTACTTAAGGCATAATGTTAAATGAAAAAAAAAATTATGTCAATGCAAAATCAATGCATATCTGGTTGTTTATTTTGGTATCTGTTAAAACAACAACTCAAGTTTTACTGGCCGTAAAGTTGTAAATGGGTAACAGTCTTAAATCTGAATTTTCTTTTTTAAAGCTGTTTATATGTCATAGGTTATGTTTCAGCGTTTTGTTACTGAAATGTTAACGTGTTGATGAAACAGGTTTCACGTATTTAAACTAAAGACAAATCAAAGCGATACACATCTAAGTAATGGCGACAAAGTTGCATTAAGTATCAAATTTAACGCATGATATGTCCATTACATATGAGAATCTGAACATAAGCCGGATTGATTTCTAACATGTGTTTGTTTTTCTAGTTAAAATACAAGATCATTATCCATCATTGTTGTTTTCCACAGTGATTCGTTAGAAGTATAGTTGGGCAATAGCCGAAAACTCCTTATTTCCTCGGATAGATTTCGATGAAAATTCCTGGGATTTACAAAAAATTATAAAACTGATAATAGATTTAAGTTTAATACGTATTATACCAATGCCTAGTATTGGTTAGAAAAAATTAAGAATTAGATGGGAATCATTTAGTGTATCTACATACCTATATATATCTATTGACATTGACTATAGCTTTTCACAGATAATTATATTCATACATATGTATTGTACATATAAATGTACTTGGTGTTTCTTCTGTCATCAAGTACTTATTATTTTTAATCGATAAGATTAGTTAGTGTTACAATTAACAAGATAACAACTATAGAAACAGGTTTCAAAATTTATTTTTCAAAAGCAAAATGCATGAGAGGAATTGATTATTAATTATCAAATGATGCGACATTTTTTTTTTTTCATAAACTAAATATTCTTTGATAATTGAATATTTTATTCTTTTCTGTTTTTATTTAAGATCGGAAAACTAATTTATTACAAAGATATGGAAAATGGCATAACATTTTAATAATTTTTCCAAGTATTTCCAACTTCTCTGAAACTTTCAGTACTTCGGGACGGTAGTTTCTGGTAATTACCAGAGGAAATTTCTTGCATCGGTATTTCCCGGCCAACCCTGTCAGACGAATTGTAAGCAGAATAAGTGGTATTAGGTTCGTACCGGGGTCTTTAAAGCATTTCAGGAAACTACATAAAACATTTTTTGGTGTAATTGATAACAATAGAGAATAAACATATGGCACCGAGAGCAATATGTCTTCACAGTAGATATATATTACAAAGGAAGCCGGAAATTGAAAAATAAAACGGTAACAAAACGCTATATAAATGTCTTGACGTTGTATCGTGTTGAGGTACAAATGTATCCGAATTTTTTTTCCGAACATGCTATTATAAATAACGAAAAAAAAACAGGTCAAATACTGAGTGATAGCATACATTTTGTCCAGTTCAATCCCCGGCCGATTCATATCAGAGAATTTTACATTTGCAGTCACTGCTTCTCCACCAAGCACGCAGTATTTGGGGGGGGGATTGACGGCTGGTTGACTTAGAGTCAGAATGTTCTGGCATACATCATGTGGGCTGTTGCTTCTGTGAACTACAAATCAAGCTCAGCGTTATTGTACTAGTCAAAAGCAGAGTTTGTTCTACTGGACAATTGTTCTCGTCTTTTCGGCTTGAAATGCATGACATATCTGCCATAGGACGTTAAAATATAATAAAAAAATAAATCAGTCAATCAATTAAATGATTACACATGGGAAATACTTTACAAAATGTCATTGTACGAAAAGCTTAAACTTTAAACATATGTGTTTTAATGGAGAGCAATACAAACATTTAACGTTTTATCAATGTTAAAATTTAGGCGTCATACGTATCATGGTTTCCCAACTGTTTAATATTATACCTCAGTTTGTTTAGTTTGTTTACACATGCTGTCCCAGAAAGGCTATGACGCTCAAACAAAAATCTTGTTTTTTTTACCTAGTGGGGTATGAAAATAAACTTATACTGAAAAAGAATCCGAGAATATTCTTTGGCGACGAATTGATTCGGAAATGAGAGGTATAAAGGTACCTAAAATCACCACAAGTTGATGAGTGGGGGATGCACGGTGGACCCGCCCAGCCCATGGGCTACGTGGGTTACTGTTTTATTTCACTTTCAGAAAGGATGAGTCGACTCGTTCCGATAATTATGTCGACAAGTTGACATATATATCAGGACATGTCAACATCAGTATCTCAACAACCTGACTTCATGAAGGCAGTTGCGAGAGGACAAGTCAACTTGTTTCGATAATTATGTTATCATGTGCAGGTAGTGAGCAATATCTCGACCAAAGGACTAGATTTTGAGATGTGCTATGTCGACTTGTTGAGAAAGGATGTCTACTTGACTAGATAATTTTCGTGTTAAGTGGATAGTTATGTCGACATATTGGCATAATTATCTTGATAGCTAAACTTGTCGACGGCAGAAATAAGCCTCCATATTATATTTTGTACACCGTGAGTTTTTTTTATAACTTCTTTAAATTTCTACTATAATTAGTCATAATACCATCGTTTAGCCAGATACTTTAATCCCAGTTTGACGTATTATCGTTACACAATCTAAGTTTACGGATTTTATACATCACACCGACCCAGTAGAACTTGAGATAAAGGATATTATTTATGTTGACCTACACCACCTAGAGATATATGGTTAAAGAAAACTAATGACTAAACTATACGACAAAAGCGATGACTTTGTAAGTATCATTTTGGTTATTTTATGTTCTTTGTTGTGTGCGTCTATTTTCCATGTCTGGTCTTTTCCTTGGATTACAGTCTTTTGATTTCCGCTAGAATCTTGGTTCTCTTAGTTATTTTTTTCAAATCTTACGCTTGTAATTCTTTTTACAATTCTTTTTGCAATTACTTTGAAATCGTTATCGTATGTAAAAAAAGGTCTAAACAGTTTTTTTTTTAATTTCATTTTATCGACATAAGCCTTGTTATCATATTGATTAAGAAAGTTTTCTTTACTTCAGTTGTTTTGTTTCAATTTATAATATTTGTTCCTAGTTGTTATTGGTGGATTTTTGTGTTCCTGGTTTTGTTTTAGTTTTTTGGGTTTTTTTTTCTTTTTTTTTCTTTTTTTTCCCATAACATAGACTTTTGTTTTTCCCCCAAGATCTCGTAGCTCACCATTATATTGAATCATAATTGTAAGCCAAAAAAGAAAAAAAATCATACCAATCAACACAAAAGTGTATTAAAATAAATAATCAATTGGTTGTATTATTTTTGTTTTGTCTAGCCTTAAGGCAAGCAATGCTTTATTCTGTTTTAAAACAACGTCAAAAGTTGCATCGTTTATCTTCATTTGTAAATGATTAAGTCAATACCCTTGAACCTTCGACCTTCCTCTTGAATATGGAACATTAAAAATTACAAAGACAGAACACAGATTTGCCTGGGTCCAATCCTCTTACCTCATAAGGTTGTAAAATAGTGTTTATAGTGTTATATTTTACATACTTCAATGCATTGGCATTACAGTTTCTTTGAAGCAAATTTACAAATGACTATGTTATTATGGTGTAAAGTGATTAAGCACATTTAAAAAAAAACAGAGGTAAAGACCAAACACTTTTGCCTTTCAGTTTAAGTTCACAGTAAAATGTGATTGGAGAAGTAGACAAATATATTATAACCCTAAATATACAAAGTCATCATATTTCCCGTGGTCAAAGAACAGGAAAACCACAAAAAAGAGGGTACAAACAAAAGCAACTTGATGAAATCAACAGGATATATACAGAAAAGGGTCCTTGTGTAAACAATCAATCCGGGCCCTTTCAAACAATTTAAAACATGAATCATGGTTTAAGTTAAGACTAACCTGCGTACGTAGTCGTTCATGTTCATTTATTCCTTTGAAAAAAATGTTTTTAGTTATACCAGCAATTATATATGTTGTATGGTTTACAGCTGAATTTTACATAACGGAAAAACCTCATTGATGATAGAGTTGGTTAAACTTATTTAGATATCTCTTATGTGACTATTTTATCAAGGCCGCCCATAAAACTGAATACGAAGTTTTCACAGATTTATTTCTATGAACAGTATACAAAAGTATGATATGACATTTAACAAAATAAACTATTGTTAAATAAAAGTTAACATCTAAAAAGTCATAAATAAACTATAGTATACACCGAATTATACAAAAGAGTAATCAAAAAAAAAAAAAATAATCTTTAATGATTCTAGCTGAAGAGTTCTTTTCAGGAGTCTTACATATTTACTGAAATATTTGCACAAAACAACAAAAAAACGGTTATAAAATAATATTTTCGTGACGAAAATTGAATATGTTTCGTTTGGAAACGTTTCAATGACAATCCTAATTACTATTTTCAGACCAAACCCATTACAAAGCTTATACAGCGGAAGCTTTGTATCGTTTTTCTTATTTCCCAAACCATTTTTTTATTTCATATGATAGTAAAATACGTCTTTCTAACTTTAGACGCAGAACCATAAAGAAGTTATTTTTTGGCATACGGAAAAGTAACTATATTTTTCATCTTTCCAACAGTTTCTGATTTGGATATATGATTATCATTTATGTCTGACAAAAGAGGTTCTCTGAATGAGCGAATATAATTTTGTGTTAGAAAAGCAATATTTTCATACTAAATGGTCATTTCTGGAATCAGTTATCAGCAAAGCTCGAAAAAATATTGAAAAGCAATTGCATATGTGTTTTGATATCTGTGAGAATTACATTACTTGCATTTGCCAATGTTTCCATTTTTATCTCTGAATGCATTGACAACAAACACATTTTTTTCATGATAAATTGAAAATTTTGAAATTAATTAATAAAGAATAAAAAGAATCACAGTTTTGACGCCATGGGCCAACATGAAAACGGGACCAAAACAATACCTTGACACACGATAAGATTCACAAAGAAATTTCTCAAAGTGATAACCCAAATATCCATTCAAGACTTATTAAGTGATAGTAAAGACCGGTTACTCAGGTTATTGTACCGAGAGTGAATGAATGTCAGCGGTTGACGTCGAAGACGACGTAAAAATTTAATTACTGTTACTTTTACGGTAAAACAAAAACTAGATATTTTTGTGTCTAGTAACCAAGTATAAATGAACCTTAATCATTCATTATCGATTTAACAAAATAAAAAAAAAAGCAATAGTGATATATGCCATATAAAACAATTCAATACCGGCAGTAACACATTAACGATTGTCAGCTGAAATGTGAATGTGATTACACAAAATTGAAAACAGTAACTCTTTACTTATTTTGGAACAAGAAAGTTTGATTAATGAATAAAAATAATTGCGAAATAAATGCCAAATATTTTAATTAACTTTGCATTGTTTTTTGGTCTACTCTTAATGCACACACGTAAAAATACAAAAAAAAAATAGAATTCAAATATAAAGTCTAAAAGATAAGTTAATATTATAACCATTGTTTAAAGATATCACACTTAAGAAAAAGTAAATCACAAGCGTTTCCTCGATCGTCGCTCCTATTTGTCATTTATAGATAATGATTTGACTACCAAATCAATATGATCGATCTTTCCATCTGGTGGTGCACCCGGATATGTGTATCCATCCAGAAAGTAACAAATACCAGGAATATCGTCCGGAAATCCATCAGGTAAAACCTCGCGTGATCTCGGAGTATAGCGGAACCCTTCTGTATTCTGTAAATAACTGGAAAATACACGATAATGGTTAAAGTAAAACGATTGAAAGAACTATAGCTAAAATGCTTCTTGTGGAATAGAAGCTATTAAAATCTACCTCGACAGTAAAAGAGACAATTATTTACTACGTGCTTGAGTTTAACATTTTTCTAAATATTTCTTGGGTGTTCACCAATAAATTTTAATTGAAACTGACAGATAAGAGCAAGTTTTAAAAACATAATAATACAATGGAAGATTTTGGACGATAGATGCAGTATATCCTCAGTGGTGAGGTATTAAACATTACCATAAAGAGCAACAGTTGCGGGAGTTAATACAAAAACGGGAAACAAACACGTTCAACTTTACCCCAAAACTTATTTTCCATTCACCAATCATTGACAAAACACAAAAATATACAAGCCAAAAATTTGCCATAATTTACCTAAGAGTGTTTTCCTTTGATAATTACCCAATGAAGTATCTATGCAAGTATTTGACAGTAGCCAATATTACCCAATTTGTGTATTAAATTTTGTGCAGTTGAACAGCGGTTTATCTTAGTATGTTTGTTAATTACCAACCCAATAACACTTAAATACCTATGTGTAGTTGGACTGATGTTTATTCTAGTTGCTTCACTGCCAGATTCAAACTTATTTGCCAAAGTGACATTGTTTCCAAATAAACAGTATCTAGGCATGCGTACACCAACAATTCCAGCTAGGACCGGGCCACTATGCAATCCAATTCGCATCTAGCAATAAATCAGAATAAAGCATCAATACACAAACATAGTTTAAATATAAGATTTTAGATCGATGCGTATGATTAACACATTTCGGTTTACCATTGACGACTTGTCATCGGGAATCGTTTAAGACAATTTAATGAATATAATAGTTAATAAACCAGAATTATCTGATCCATTTTTATCATAGATTATTAACCGTTTTTCCAGTATTACGAAAGTCAAAGGTTCTTAAAAACTCAGGCTGTGTACAATATAATACCATATAAAAAAACTTAGGCTGTGTACAATATAATACCATATAAAAAACTGAGGCTGTGTACAATATAATACCATATATCAATTTGATTGGCATTAATGTATTACATACGTCTAGATAACAAAGTGATCATCAACAAAAAGAATTTTCGAATTAGTCATTATTACCCTTATAGTGTTTCCATCGTGTGACTTTTCCTTGCCAGCTGTATCCATCATCCTAATTGCCATCCATGCTATTTGTTGGGCGTGGTATTTTGAAGCCCGATGTAGACCCCCAGCTACACAATATGCATCTCCAATGGTCTCTACCTACGATTTAAAGAAAAATTGATATCTTATGAAATGCAACTCACAAAAAAACTAAAACTAATTGATTGTTTTTCGTGGGATGAAATTAGATATTAAAAACTAATGATTTGTTTTAAAATAAATAGGCCTTCAAATATTGCATCAAATTTATCGGCGAAAAAGAAGTCAATAAGTATGTTAGAATATACGAATATGTGCAAACGGAATTTTACTAATTGCTAAGTATTGAGTTTGTTAGTTAACATATTTGTACGAAAATCTTATATTGTCAATCAAATGAACAAAATCGTGCATTGGATCAGTCATATACTTTTTTATTTTATTACTAGAAGAATTTATCATTAATTTCAGACTGTTTAATAACCCATTAATATCGTCTTATCATTAAAATTTTATTTCTCATATTCTAGTATAAAGGGCAAATCATTAAGAATCATTAAATATAAATTTTTAATATTTGATGTTATTGCCTAGTCCTTTTTACAAAGTAATTCCCTAAAGATTAACATTTTATGACCTAAATGTTAAAGCTTAAAGTACCACCATCCAAAGACTACATTACAAAGATAATGAAAAAAAATGTATACCAAAACGTGATATTTCTTTTTATAAATAGCCGCCAATGTCATCTGAATATGTGGTGAACCTTGGTATAAGCAGCTTTTCGACGTTTATGAGCTTTTGAAAAATGACACCTTTATCGGTCAAAGTCGAATGGTAGGATTTTGCCTAGACATTACTTGACAAGTGATTTATTATGTATCAAATAAAATGGCAGGTTTGTGATGAAGAACATCCGTAATATGTATTAAGTTTCAATTATAAAACTTAATGGCCTTTATCATAAAGTCCCAATTAACGAACTCGGATGACTTTTGACACACAATCATGGTTACTATTAAAGTAAAGAACAACAGCAGACATCTCTGTCATTCACATTTCAAATTCAACCCTTTAAAAAAGACATATAATTATTTTATAGTAAGGGGTTCCATAATACTAAATATGTAGACACAAACACAAAATTGCTTTTAGTAAGTTCAATCGTAATCAGAGCGAACATTTAATTTCGGAAGTCATATAAAACAATATCGGAAACAGAAACACATATCATGCATAAAAATAAAATGATAATGGGTGATAGATAAAACAACACAGAGAAATCTAGATGAAGAAGAGACCACGGACTCCATTAAAAACTAGGCGAATGCATTATGCGCTCTGGTGGGATTAGTATCATTTGCTATGAAGAAACACCCGAACGATTCACAAAATACATATTTTGTCAAGAAAGAGATAGGGTATATTAAACGATTGATTAAAACATGCATGTTTTTGAATAGATGTAAAATATTCAGATATACTTTTTTTGACAAGTTTACCTTGTAGACATCGAGTTCGCCACAGTAATAGTCAAACTGAGTATATAAGGAGTTCAGCATGTTGATAACCATAAGCGGTGTACACGACGAACATATTGCAGTAAAACCTACTATATCACTAAATAACATAGTTACTTCGTCGATTTTCATTGGCTCTATAGTTTCTCCTGAAATAATGCAAATATTGTACCTAGGTTAATAGTAACTTTCTAATATTCACTCTTGTATTGTTTTTTTTTTAATTTTAATTCTAATTTTTAAATTATGATTGCTTTAATAACAAAACATAAAATTTCATTTCGTAGCAGGTAATAAAAACACATTAACTTGGTTTGGTGTAGTTAATATATTTCTAAGAAAACAATTTCAAATTCTATCCTGACAGTAACTACTATTTCAGTTGCGTTAATTTCATTCAATCGATCAAAAGACTTTTTATGTCTTACCTCTCCAAAGACTTGTAGCAATTTTCTCAGGAAATATCATATGAAGTAATTCAACATTTTTCTTCTTTTCTGTTTGAACAGCTTCACTTCCTTCAATGATACTTCTTTTCATCTGTTCCATTCGTTTCTTTAGGCCGTCCTAAATTTGGAAAGTAAATTATTGTCTTAAATGACCTTTAATTCCCCCAATCGAGTTTCCAAAACTTCTTATCTCAGATGAGTGGTGTCGCATACATCATTATTATCATGTTAGTTTGCTTATATTGTTATGAACATTTCTTAGATTTTCCATTCCCTGTAAAATATTGTTTATATGGAATGATTGTGGTAGTTTTATTTTTTCGAAAAGCAAATTGGTTTAATTTATTTAGACCGGCATTACAAATTTGTGCGCACTTTCGATTTTTTTTTTCTGAAATCGCAAAATGTCCAAATTCAGTGTTCATTTTCTTAGGCCTACACCCTTCAAAAATGTTTTATGATATTATTTTAAACTGGTATTACAATGTTCGAAGAGCAGAATAATGAAAAGTCATTTTATATTGCCTATAAATCTTGTTGATTTCAATTAGGTTTTATAACAATTTTTATCAGTGGATATATTAGAATAAGTTACCAAAGCATCGCATGTTCAAAGAGGTTGAGAGAAGAAATTAACATACCAATATATAAATCAATATACTTTAAATGTAAACAAGGAAATCGGCAACGACCATATTTCCATAATAGTTCAACGTTCTTCTAAGGATGTATCATTTTATAGCACATGGCCTATTGGGAATTTAAAATTAATCGCATCAATCTAAGTATTGTGCACTATTCAATCTTTTCGATACCTTTGAAGCTGGTAAAAAGTGTTAATGTTTCGCCTTTCTGGAAAAAAGTGAGCCTTTCATAAAAATGAAATATGCGTATGGTGTGTCGTTAAAATTTAAACAACCTGGTTTAATCTACTAAAGATCTAGAAGAAAAACTAAATGTTGAATTAAATCAAACCCTATATCATGTTTATAACACTGCAATAATACTCTGTACATAGGCTTTCAGATACGCATTTCGTAGATTTTTTTCATACTTTGATCTATACCTGAGCTTTGGTCTGTTCACCGACAAGTATGAGGTCCCTTGTTGCGTCGTGTATTGGAAGATCTGATATGTACAACCCTCGGGCTATCAGCTCGTCTAGCTTTTCAATACTTGGTGATCCTAGAAATAATATGTTGTCTGTCTCTTGTAGATAGATCATTTGTCCCTTCAGCTGCATATGCTATAAGCAAAAAAGGTTTCAACATTAGCATTTTAAATGTACGCTTTTTGGGAATAATTCAACTTTTTACAAAATGCACACTGATATCTGCTGTAAATATACGTTGTTACCAAAGTCAGAACCTTGTGGGGCTTTTTTTCACGACGAAGTTTGTTGTGTTCAGAAATAATGATATAAGCATAAAAATATATTAGCTAAAGGTGAGCGACAACTTCTTATTACAAATGCATTAACCCATCTGCCCACATACTGTAAAAAGGGAAGGTACCAAAAATTTAAGTTTTATGGTTGTCATCATGAACTCGTGGATCGTTATGGGGTATCCATCAGCACCATGAAAACTGATGTATTCAACGGGTCATAGTTTTCTCACCTCGTTTGACTACCCCTACTTGACTTTTTATGAGCAACTCGGCGGGTGTTTCTAGAAAAGCAGAGGACGCTTACCCTACCGGTGCACCTGGTCCATACTCCCAGTTTTTAGTGGAGTCCGAGTTGCTCATTTACTTTTGTTACTTTGTATGTATGATTTTGGTTACTTTGTGTGCTTTGTTGTGTGTGTCTGTTTTCCATGTCTGGTCTTTGTCCCTGGATTGCATTCTTTTGATTACCGCTATAACCTTTGTTCCCTTGATTACTCTTTTAAGAACTATGAACATAGAAGCCGTTCTGTAATCTATTATTATTATGCGTGTACTGGAAGACACTTCTTAAAAGCAATAAAATAAGACGTTTTATTTCTTTTTTTTCAAATTTCATTTTATATTTTGGCACATGTTCCTCCATTAAATGACAGTCCTTTATAAAGATTTTAGATGAGAAGAAAAACATCTTGTTGTTGATAAATGTCAGCCACAAAAGAATCTTTAAGTCATGCAAAATCCGATTAAACTATTTAGTTTTGGATAATGTTGGTTGGTTATACCTTTTATACAACATACATATATGTGCCTATTTCATTGACAAATCTGGCGTTGTATTCACCAAAGGTCGTAAGAGTAAAGTTGATTGTAATGACATCATAACAGAAAATAGCATTGTAACGTCATAATTTACGATCAATTTTACACTTACGACTTTTTGTGAATTTGACGCCAGATTGTTAAAATCTTAAAATGTTTGAGTGGCATTCTAGATTAACGCTGGTATTGTCAATTTACAAAGACTGGTGAATGATATCTACATAGGATGACTCCCTGTAATTTTTCTCTAAGCCTTTACTTATCACTGTACACCCTTTTTCACGAAGCAACAGAAGAACTGGAAGTTGAACAAGATCAGCAATGTTTTTGCATTCATCTTTCTGATACCTTAAAGGCATTTCATTTCTAGCCTATATAGCAGAAATGTACTTTCCGAGGAGGCGATTTATGATATATTTCGAGTTTACACAAAATATAGAGGCGACATTTCATCATAAGTAGACAATGTCAAAAATATGCCATATCAGACTATATATGACAGGCAGATTCACATATTAACATTCTTTTCTTGACGAAAGAAATAGGTCATCTAAATGTATACGCTATGCGTAACAGTTTCTTGTCCAGATACGTTGTCTTTAATTTCATTTCCATGGAAAGCATGTTGCAATTTACCCTTTATATGCAGCCAATTTGTGTCAAACAAATCATCTATTAAGTAGTAGTCTTTGGAAAGATCATGCACTCTGTTATATGTGATACACTCCACATTTTTATTTTTGTTATTATGTTGCTTTATAGGTCTGTATAATAAAATGTATTATTATTCATTCCAATCTGTTTGATCTTAGGAGATAATCCACATTAAAAATCCAACAGTTTCTATTGTATTTTATTGTTATTAACAGAGGTATCTTCCTTAATTTTGAATTCTACAGTACATTCTATGTAATTTTTATCCCCTATGAAAAGGGTTATATGAAAAGACATATGTTTATTTCTGTTTACTACAGCATTGTAACAAAATATCAAAAATAAAAATATGTAGGCGTTCCAACCATAAATCACATTTTGCATGATTCTTATCTGGAATGATACTTAAATATTTGATTTGGTATAACAAGCTACCAATTTCTGTAAGACACTGGTGTCTGTAAAATGATACATACATACCTGTTGTAACTTTGATCCACACTTGTTTTCAAGTACAAATGAGAAATTCACCCGGGAAAGCAGTTTAGAAAATGTAACTTGATCAAGTTTTGGTCGAACAATGCTGAAGTAAGTGTCAAAGTTCAAGCCTTTTGTTTGAATGTCTGATGCTATAACTTTCATTAGTGATTTCCCTATTTGTACTATCTTGAGATTTCTGTCAATGATCACATGAAAAGGACATGCCTCACAGAATGTCGATACACCTATTTTTAGGTCGGACGGCTTATCTGAATATGCTGATTGGTGAACACACACTGTACAGTTACTATTAGACATGCGTTTCTGAGAAGAACTTAGATGAAAGACATGGTGAATACCAACAGATGATTCGCTGGGTTGAACAACAATCTCAATCTGAACATTACATAAGTATTCTGCTATTGCAAGTACGATCCCTGCATAATAAGCGAGTAGATGTCGCTTATCTGAGTAAAAGTGCATATCTACATTTGTCATTTTGTTCTCACAACGAAACGATGGAGGAATCTGATTTAAAAATTTAGGTGATTTACATATTTCTTCATGAAGTCCATCTAAGTTGCTAAAGAATTCAACCATATTGCTTCCCATCATCCCTAACGACTTCCCATACTCGGCAAGACAAAGTTTGACATATTCTCCTCCTAGCTGCTTTAGACAGGTTGGAAGGTCGATTTCTGTTGGACAAAAGATACAAAATCTGGTAAGCATTATTGCTTGTGGTTATCAGCAGTTGATTTTGTTTTAAGTACAAGTCCACATAAAATTCAGACACTGCCAATAGTAAAGTGATTCATGGTGTAGAAAAACCCACAGAACAAACAATGCTTTGTCAATCTACATATGCTATATATTTACATAACAATATTTATTTCTGTATTCAGATCTGCACTTTTGGGAAAATGTTACATTTATTTCCGACTGAAATCAACCAAATCAAACAAAATCAAGAACAGTGACTCTTGCAACGTTCCAATTTCATGTACAATCTATATTTTTTCTCAAAAGCGCAACCACAAAATTGATAAAAACTAAGGCTGGTTATGTGATAAGGAACTAATTCTGAACAAGAAATCGAACTGAATTTGGTTGGTTTTTGACATGCATGAATCACCTTCTTTCTGATTTTTATAAGGTCTGATACTTAATATTCCATGGGCTGTATATTTTCTGTTTTGCACTTCGACTGTCCAATATCATTTCGAAATGCATCCTATACCTGTACTATATGTCAAAAATGTAGTATTGTTATAGTTCACAGTATTAACAGAAGAAAGCTATAAAAAATGTTTTCAGGCTTCAACAAAATCTATCGAGAGATTTGTACATTAAACCTTTTCAATAGCAAATAACTGATTATGAAATAAAAACAATTAAGTATCACAAATATAACATTAACAACACAATTTTAGTTGATTCATCTTTTTTCAATATTGTTATCATTATATAACATTTTAATATTGGTTTCTACAAAGTGCTCCCTGTCTGTTTATTCTTATTATATCCTGAGTTGAAAATTAAGTTCAATAAAATGAATTTGGTCACATATTGAATAGTTTCAACTCAACTGAAGTCGATAACAAAACATTTACAAAATAAGTCAATGATCATATTGAATTGGAACGAATATTATAAATCCGTTAGTGAATGTATATAGGTTAAAGGTCAACCAATACAGTCAGAATCTCATTGATTATGTATACATTTGGCAATCTTCTGCAGACAAATGACCTAGAATGTCATCTCCAGGGACGTAGTAATCATAAATTGATTGGATTTATAAACCGTGAGTAATTAATATTAGACCTTAATTAAGGCTTTTGATTAACAAATTTTTGCTGAGATTTGTTTCGTTATTGTGTTCACTTTCATATTGTGTGTTCTAATATAACAGTATTGATGGCCATCCTTCTTTAAAAAAACAACTAAGTATTGCTTTAGAATATCCTGATGTTGTTTTCCCAAATATCAAATATAACCAATATCATATTCTTTAAACAACAACAACATTAGCTTTTTAATGAAACAATACAATTATTTATATTTCACATACAAACATGTTCAAAGCAAACAAAACTTAACTTCACCTGACTGACCGTGAAGTCTAACTCACAAGTCCTCCCAAAAGGAAATACAAAATTTAACAAGTACTATCTTTAAAAGAAGATAACCAACGCAGTAAAATTTATTCTTTTTACTTATTATGTTCTACATTTCATACAGGAATAACACATAGCACGCAATTTCATTTTTTTTTTCAAACGACACTTAGTTATTAGTATAATGCCAACCAGGAATCAGAATTGCCATCAGAAAACTTGCGTTTCCATGAAAGAGCGTCTTTGAGGCTAAAAAGTAAAAAGTGAAGCTATGCCGACTGCGTTTGAAAAAATATAAAATATTATACTATTTTAAAAAGAAGTAGTATCAGAGTGGCTTATAAGAAAGTAAGTATTTCAATTTAAATTGCTTGGATATAGTTGAATGATTCTTTATTTGATAAAAAGCAAACAAACGAAAACAAACTTAGTATTTCTAGTTTACATGTATTTTATGTTTAACTGCTGAAGCCAGCACCTGATTCCACCTAATATCTTAACCCTTTATAGTCGTCATGGAATTCTCATAGATACACTTACACTTAAGAGTATTCTATTAAGATTTGTATAATTTAATTATAAGCCCAAAAATTTCAAATGAAACTCAGTACAATAATTCAACCTTACTTTTGAGTAACTTAATCAAATATGTAAAATCAATCAGTTTTAATTATTTAACTAAAATACAAATATTTTTTCAGTTATTTCTGTAATACAGATTTGTTTTCCTGATTACTTTTCTTACGATTTGCAATTTAAACAGTGGTCGGATCAATATAGAATAGACTTTTCTATAATTTTACAATATTCATGTAAATTATCTTTACCACAACTGACTAGTCATAGTATTTTTTTTCATTTGAACCGTTGATACACTAATTGTTTTTTAAAGTCTCAGCCCGGATAGAGTGAGGATTGTTTTCAAAGGCGAAAAATATTCTGTCCTAATTCTATACAAAAAGTACAAGGTATCTGCTAAAGGGCTAGATATGGGAGCTAATTTATTGTTTGATAGGGAAAGGGGACGTAATAATAAGCCTTAAGAATTGGCTTCATTTCGCAAATTAATTATGATTTATAAAACTTCTTATATTTGACAAACATCTCATAGTTGTGGCAAAGGCACCATAACTTTTCCACATATACAATGCAACAATTGAATATCTCTAGTTTCTGAATAAAAATAATATCAAGAATTACATACGTAATGCAGTAGATGCTGCACGACACATGCTGAGTATAGATTCTTGGTCCACCGGATAATGTCGGAGTTCAGTGTCTATAAAGGCAGTGGTAAAAGTAACTTCGTCAATACCACAGGTTTTTCTAAAAAGATAAGGAAAAATAATTATAAAAAATTGTAAATACACTGATAAGTGTGCGCTACTGGTCTACTGGAACTAAAAACTCAAACACAATTCAACTTTGTGTGCGAATCTATCATAAAATTTCTACATTTCGTGCAGGAAAGTCATTTTACAATAGGTTGTCTATATATTTTAATTTTAAATCGAGTTCTGGATATTCGTTTTATTGAATAAGTAGTTTTCGTAATATTTTTTTATCCATTTCTCTCATTTCTTGTTAACAAGATGATATCTCAGTTTTAAAATGTGCATTAACATCCTAGACAAACTTTACGTACTCACAAAACATAATCAAAGAGTAGATAAAAAGCAGTCTTCATACATTTGAGAATATGTAATTGGTCACTTTTTTTCCTCTTATTGTTTATGGTTACCTTGCTATGTTGATTGCATTGTGTCCCTTTTTCTCCAACAAGTTTGAAAACGCCCTATAAATAAAACCAGCCTGAAAAAAGGTTTTGCTTTATTAATCTTACTGCAAAGATACAGTTTGTATTAAGTACCAGTCTTTCTAAAAATCAGACAAACGGTGATTCATGCATGTTAAAAACCCACCAAAGTTATTTCTTATTCACAAACAGTTATTGATCACACAACCAGTCTTAATTTTCATTAGGTTGTTGCGTTTTGGAGATAAAAATCATATAGATTGTAGATGAAATTTGCACTTTGGAGAATTATCGTTCTTGAATTGGATTTATTTGGTAGATTTCATTGGGAGGTGAATGTATGATTTTCTTAAAAGCGCAGATCTGAATGCAGAAAAGATTGTTGTTATGTGAAAGTATAGCATATGTATACTGAAAAAAACAGCGTATATTTGGTGGGATTCTCTTCACCATGAATCACTTTACCATTGGCAGTGTCTGAATGTTAAGTGGACTAGTACGTAATTCACTAAAATAATAAATAAATTAATAATAAATCATTGGACAAATAATAGAGATAGAAGTATTACCATTCAAGAGTACCCTGCCATACACATATCTGGAATTGTATTATATAAGTAGCATGCATGGTCAACACAAACTTATATCTTTGTTACTGTTGTCATTTGTCTATTTTTACATTTAGCAGATGATGTCTCTTAAAATAGAAGTATTTTAATAAAGTCATATCTCGTGACATTGTAATCTGAAGATTCATTTTTACCGGTGCACCTGGTCCATGCTCCCAGTTTTTAGTAGAGTCCGAGTTGCTCATTTGCTTTTGTTACTTTGTTTGTATGATTTTAGTTACTTTATGTTCTTTGTTGTGTATGACTGTTTTCCATGTCTGGTCTTTGTCCCTGGATTACATTCTTTTGATTACCGCTGTAACCTTGGTTCCCTTGATTACTCTTTCAAGAATTCAAAAGATTCAGAATGACTTATCATTATGACCAATCAGTTTTGATTTAATACCGGTAGTCAGTAAGTGATCTCATTTCAATACTGACAGTTTTGAGTTAAAAATCTATTTATCATTTTTAACCGGTATAAGCATTACAATGCCCATACTGTGTAGCGTTCATTATTTGGCAGCATATAACTTTTATTTTCTATCAAAACTCTCAATTTTGCAAATTGCTCCGTCTTCAAAAAATAAAAAAATAGAATTGTCGACCGCAGAATTGAAATTCACATGCTATGCTTTGGTGACTGTGAGCAGTGTTCACGATTCAAATTGTATAAGATTAATAATACCATCATATTATTTTCTATATATTGATGTTATCAACATCATCAGGGCGTCACTGCATATGGATGGGATTTTGAAGTGGGAAAACCGAAATGAATGTATAACATAATTGAGAATACAAACTACTCATCTTATTAATTTTGCAAAGTACGATGCACGTGTTTCAAGGAGTAACCTTTCATCAGAGCAATAGAATCGTATACATTAAAAGATCTTAATCCAAAAGTAAATTGTATACAGGAAGGACTTAAAATCCAAACTAATGAAATACAAAATGTAGGAGACAAATACATCACAAAGACGTTCTACCATTTGCAGTACAGTGATTGAAGTCTCAGTGGTTAAGGTATTTTGAAATTTATAATATTGCTAAACCGTATTAAACTCATTACTCTGCTTGTTTGTGTCTTGATATCTTAACTTGTTTTGTGTTGTTTGTTTTGTGTAAGTTTCGACTATCATTTTGTTCAAATCTATGGGTAACAGCATTTGTGGTAGGTTATCACTTTTTCAATGGCACTGATATAGATATCGTAAGTATTTCTGTTTTTTTTATAAATATGAAATGGAACCAGGTATTGCGCAATGATAACATGTAGTGTAAGTACAACTAATTAGTGTGAGATAATCACTATAGACACCCACTAATAAACAAAAAGTTGACATACAACAGAAATAATTCACATTATGTGTCAAAAATTTATAACAGTGATAGTTCAAAAGAAAAGGTCTAAATTTTAACCTCCTTCCACTGAACCAAATCACAACTTTTTGTCAGAATTGATTAATAAAAACAAATCCCATGTAATTTTAACCTATTTTCTACCAATAAGAGGCAAACCTTCAGCAAATAAGTTTCCAGTAAAAATATGAAAGAAAATGTGGAAGGTACCTACTACCAAAGTTGGAACTATATACAACGAAAAGCAAGGGGAATTAATTGTTGTAGATTTAGAGTAATGCATACCTTTGCACGTAGACACTAGAAATACAACTAATAAATCTTTGTTGAAAAACTTTTAATTAACGTTGATTTTTGTTTAATAGAGGCAATTGATAGACATGAATAAGAAAACATTCCGTATCACGAGTTTGTACGACGTTATTTTAATACTAATCCATTGTGACACTGGCATTAAGGCTACCTTTCAAAATTTTAGATGTTTTAATTTTGAATTATAATATTGTATGACGAAATAAATCGACATTATCAAAAGAGATGAAATTTAAAAAGTTATCAAACAGAAATAGCAAATTATGCCAATGAATAAAAGCCTATGTGTTAAAACAGACCCATAATTATCTCTTTTACAAGAAAAAAAATATTCTGATTCGATCAAATCCTATCTATTATATTAAACTGGAAAAAATATACTGAAACAATGCCTATATGTTTTACCAACAGGAGGAATTTAGTGTGCTGAAATAGTATACTTACTCGTTTTGAAAAACCAGGAAGTATTTACCGCAATGGTTAACCTCAGATTTATCATAAAAGATTTAAAGACATCAGAATTAATATAAACTCAAGGAACTCAGAAATCTATAAATACTTTTGATAGAAGAATTTAGTGCTAATAAAACGTTCCATATGCCAGAATCGTATACCCCGAGATAATTCTACTTGACGTCTGTTTATCACAGATTGGCGATAGAATAAATATGTACGATCGCTGGAACATCTATTTAAAGAAACCGTTTGTCGTTTCAACAACAGATTTGTTTTATCTTCCTTTTTATATGGAATTTAAATGCAAACTTTTTTTTTTTTTTTTTTTTTGTTGTTGTTCTTCATGACTCAAAGTCATGATTTGAATTAAATTGTCCTAACTTTGAATACCTAGTACAACGATAAGAAATAAAGTCCAAATCATTATGAAAAGGGTGGTAACTAAATTCGGTAGTCTGTAATGTCAAGTGTAAAAACATTGGCCAGTTTGTACAATATTTCCGTGTTGCTCATTTGCTTTTGTTACTTTGTATGTATGAATTTAGTTACTTTATGTTCTTTGCTGTGTATGTCGGTTTTCCATGTCTGGTCTTTGTCCCTGGATTGCATTCTTTTGATTACCGTTATAACCTTGGTTTCCTTGATTACTCTTAGTGTATTTAGGCAGACCTGGGGTAATTTTGGTGTTTAATAGTAAATGTGTAATGTAATATGGCCAATTTCAACGTAAGATTAAAGTAGCTTTCTAGAAAATGAAATGAAAGAAAGCCCATCAACAGTTTTGCATGAAAGTTTTAGTCAAAATATGTATATAACTTTAATAATGATGCCAGTAGGACTGTCCTAACGGGAAAACAAAGTAAGAAAGATCACAACGTCGTTTTCCACCAATCAGATTTTATCGAATATGCTTTACACAACAACCAATCACAACGAAGATTTTTTTATATCACTAGTTCATATCACATCGTCCACTGCGTGATATCGCACATATTTAGTCGTTAAAGAAGTAGATATAACGACCAAGTCATGGAGAAAACAAAATATCTAGCAATCCAAGAAGTAGGTAAAACGGCAAAATCGTAGAGAATGATAGATATGATATATCTATACTCCAAACCTTAAGCTAAACAGAATTGGCATGCTTAAAAAATATATCTTCTGAGGTTCCCTTGACATATGAGCTAATCTATAAAATGAAATTGCCAGAAACTTCTGTATTGTTTTAAATAAGATTAATAGCTTTGCATGATTTGAAGACATTTATTGTCATTCTTGAAACGGAATAAAGATGGTTTTAATGAATAATTTTAAAATTGATTACAATATTTTCATACTGTCATTAAATTGATAGTCTTTGTAGCCATCCATTATAATCTTTCTTCCATTAAATCAAAATCATGAACCCATTACTTTTACAACATTTTAGGCACAATCACCGAAAACAACCATAGATAACTAAATTATTTTGTTAATTTTACATGGTATGAGTAAGTTTCTTCTTTGTCAATGAATGAAGTATTGTGTAGGCTTTTGTTTAAAGAGTAGATTTTAAAACGTTCTTTTCGAAAGCAGTTTTGTTCAGAGTGAACCATTTTTAAATATGGCTTTTCAACTGTTTATTTTCTTTTTCATGCCGTGGCTTTACCTTAATTAATGAAGTACAAAAACAAAACACATCGATTTTACAAATTATATTTTAACAATGTCATTTGTAGCAACTTCTTTACGCCATTTGGTGTCATCTAGTACATTGAGTGAAGTCAAAAAGAATTTCGACCAATCAATATCAGTGAAAAAAATGAGTGAAAGAAACAAAAAATATCAAACAAACAATAAAAATACTTCACTCCCACGGAATCGTTTTTCATATACAATACTGTTGTCGCAGGTATTTTTATATGATTGCAATAAGGAATTGAATAAACTTTTAGGTGCTTATTAGAAAATTATTTGATATTTTTATATCAGCGTCTTTCTGTTTTGTTTCTTTGTTTCCATGGTTGTGTATATATCTCTTCATCATTAAAGATTGACCTAACTTAACTATTGGGGGCAGAACTTGAATTGGCATTGTAGTCTTTAGCCGGTCGAAGTAACTTCCTGAAGTATCCATTAGTGATAGGAGTAAAGTAGTAATTATATTACAACACTCAAACAATTCAAAAATAATCCTATAATCATTCTTATGGATTGCAATACTTAGATCTTAGCTATAATTTTGACCGGGACTTTGCCATATGAGCTGATGTAAAACCACACTTAGTAACCTTGTGTGAGACAACATTAAGCTTCTGTAACTATTCAGTACAGACCAAGATTCTTCCTAACGTCAACGAGAAGACAAGATTAATGTCATTTGACACCCCGAAGTTCCTCATTTTCTCAATAACGACAAAAGAATTTTAGAAATTAAAAAATCAGTCTCCTTTTCCGTCTGATCTGGAACATTAACATACATTACAAAGTTTCAAGCGTTCGAATTATAATTGAATAAATATCAATACTCCCAAGGAATTTGACGGACTTAAGCATTTTTGTAGTGATGAAAGCTCACAACTGAATAACACTTATTCTTAAGCAAATTAAACTTGTAACATAGTGGATTTTATTTAAGCAGCTAAACGATCTTAGGCTACTTCTCAGATTAAATACAGAAATCTCGTTCATCGTAGTCTAGTATCAGTATACAATCACGTGACATGTTTTGTTCTAATTTTTTAATTGATTAACAGTTCGTAGACAAAAATTTCTAGCAAACACTTAACATCTTTTTAAAGATTCAAAAGCTGTCTATTCCGGTATAGTTTTTCATTTAGTAATTTATATTTTTAACTATCATCTTAAAACTACCTTGATTATCTAAAGATGAAACACAACTTCTTACACAAAAAATATTTCGACTTCATAACAAAAACGAAACATTTCCTAAACAACTAATATGTTATGTGATAATAGAACTAAACTCTTATTCATTTTAGACAGGAAAAAGGTAACATATTTTTTAAAGATAATTTTGACTTAACGGGTTAAAGGGTTACCAAGGAAACCATGATTCTATCGGAAACCAAAAGAATGTAATCCAAAGACAAAGACCAGACATGGAAAACAGACAAACACAACAAAGAACATAAAGTAACTAAAATATTGCATACAAAGTAACAAAGGTAAATGAGCAACTGGAACTCCACTACAAACTGAGAGCAAGGACCAGATGCACCGGGAGGGTAAGCGACCTCTGCTATTCTAGAAGATAGACAAAAGAGGAAAGGAAAACTATGACACGTTGAACAAATCAGTTTTCATGGTGCTGATGGATAAATCATAACGATCCACGAGTTCATGATGACGACCATAAAGTTTCTGTAGTGATGACTTCAGATGCCAATTTGTTAGAATTCCAGCAAGATACAAAAAGTCTGCGTAAATACGGCAAGCTCTGGCATAACGTATAAGTTGTGATATGAAAACTACATACGCAGGTGATGAAGGGATGTTGCCACAGACGAAAGGAAAGTTGACGATTCTAAATGAAAATTCATCGTAAAGTTTGGTCAGTAGTTTTCCTTTACCATTGATCTCTAAGTGTATGTCAAAATAAGAGGCTGACTTCA
The DNA here is from genome assembly GCA_037379345.1 of Perna viridis. Taxonomy (NCBI): domain Eukaryota; kingdom Metazoa; phylum Mollusca; class Bivalvia; order Mytilida; family Mytilidae; genus Perna; species Perna viridis. Next base: position 7,650,244 of record CM074520.1, read on the forward strand.
TAGTGTCTGTTGTATCCTTAATCTCAAATTCTTTGGGGTAGATGCGATGTATCAAACCCCCGAAACTAGGATTGGTTTAAGGTAATACGTCATTTAAATAGCGGAAACTAAGATTAAATGATATAGCTAAACGATGTTCTTTCTTTCGGTTAGGATCAGCTATAAAGTCAGTTTCATAAGAGTGAAGGAATAGGTCAGCAAGTAGAGGAGCACAATTTGTTCCCATTGGAATGCCGACTGATTGTTAAAAACAAACTATCAATGAAATCCACAAATACAAATTTCAACGCACCAATGACATTAATTCAAATAGTCCACTACATTCACCAAAACAGATCTATAGATAGCACAGCGATCTATGAATTACTGCGTACATAGCGAAAATTAGACACCAAAAAAATATACGGTATTCACTGCAAAAAAACGACGGGAGAATAATTTATTTTGAACTTGGAATAGCACTGAGAGTATGCAGTGTGATAAGAAAAGTGCAGTTGACTTTCTGCACATTCAACAATAAGGATTAAGAAGTACAATACTGACGTAATAAAACAATTGTGATACCAACGCTTTTGAGAACGTCCTGACATTTAAAGTAGTCCGTGATCTAATTTGGAATTAAGACAGACATATTCAGAGTTGAGTGTGACATGTTTAATTTAGTTTTAATTCACAATTTTATGACTCGATCAGTTATTCATTTCTGTTTGCAATTAATTTATCAAGAGCAATTACGATTAGATATTTGGTTTCCTGAGACAAAAATCAAATTCAATTATACTTTATTTACAATAAATCTTAATTCCGCCTACTCTATTGCACACGTGTAATGTAAAAGACTTTTACATTCCACTCGACCAATTTCTTCTTTAGTCAAATTTATCGCAAATTTATTTTGCAATTATATCCACGCTCATTTATTGGGAAATTGTAAACAAAGTTGATTATATAAAAAAAAATAACACACACATAAAACCTGCTGCATCTAAAGTATTAATTCTGAAAATTACACATAAAATATAGCAATATAATAAAAATGAAGTGTTGGGGTACGCTATACTGCCCTGCACTTTCTAATGCAAATAGGTCAAAAAGGTTTCAAAAGACAAGACATACAACTCATTAAAATGCTTGCCTACCTAATTGCAAGCCATTTGGGCATCTGTATTGCACAAATTTCTAGAATGAGCGAATGTAACTCAATACGAAATTTTCTACATTTTATAAATCCACACAGCTGTATAATAAAAAACATTCTGTTAGATTGAATGCATAAATATCATATGGGAATGGCAATAAATTAGATCTAAGTCATTTGGGCTGAATATTAGTTTCCTTTCGAGGTAATCAACTGTATTTAGAACTGAATTTTGGGTTATTTGTCGTATAACTTGACAAGCTATAAAATCGTTTAAAATCCACTATATACGATTAGGATATTATATGGCTTCTTTGATCGAACGATGGTTGGAACGTTATAAATTCATCCATAATTGGTTACATGCAAATTAAACATTAATCTATAGGATTCCAGCACAGACTAAAGAAGATTATAAATTGTATGAATGTTGAAGTACATTTTTAAAACGCAAGTATGAAATTATTTTTTTTATTAAAGAGTAACCTTGCCGTAAAATTGCATAACAAGATCACATTTTTTATATAAAATGCTTCAATCTCACACTTTATATACGCAACTTATCTGATAATTTGTTTGATATTAAAAGATCTAAATAATAAATATTGTAAATAAATAACAAATAACAAATCTAAGAGTCGTTGTTAAATTGATTTGGTAAGATACATTAAATAACCTTCTGTTTTCTTTAAAACAACTTCTGAGTTGCTTAATTACTGTTAGGTTTTTATTTTCTTATAATCCGCTGGCTTTATATAATTTTCAGATATAACAATTCCATATTTAGAACCAGGTTGTGATTACAAAAGTTTTATGAAAAAAATGACGACACCAAATACATGTCTGCGTATTTCCCATTTTAAAGGTACAGGAAATTTAGGTTCACAGAATTAACCGTTTTGTGTGTCAAAAAGAAACAACATTTCCTGTCAACTATTCCTCTTAACTATAGTAGATTGTGAGTTAATCCCCATCCAAGACTTAGTTTTCCTTTCCTATTTGTTATATGACAACAATCTGTTATTATACAAAACTCCTTCACAGGCATGTTATCAGATTCCAGCAGTTGTTTTACTTTGCAAGCTGAATAAGTAGAAAATTGATTTTTAATACATGTATATTGAACAATTTGTTCTATATAGGGACATGGGTAAAAGGTGCCTTACATAGGTGCCTGTCTCTTAAAACGAAATACTCATATTAAAAATAAAATATTCTCTGTAGGGAGGTTTTAAGACAATAAAACTTTCTATCGCCCCTGTCGGTAGACACTATTAATATTTTGCTTTTCTTTATCAGCCAACTTTCTCGGTCAATCAGTCCACATTCTGTAATCAACACTGAACTGACTGCAAATTATACAAATCAACACCATAAATAAAGTTTCTTTTGGTAAAATACAATTCTTATTAGGGAAAGTCAGTATTTAGAGTAGGGTCATCAAGGATAAATTGGTAGCTTCCCAAGAAATAAACCAAGCGTTTATTATTAACAGGACTCCTGATAATTGGTGATTTATTACCATAGGCAATAACGGTCTAGATAGACTAATGTCACTAAAATACTTGAAATATATCACTTAAGCAATGCTTTTGTGAATTATGTTCTATTTAGGCTCAACTCTTAAAATGTGGTCAGACCGTAAGACAATATTGAGATCTAGATAAATGCTCAATCGTCCTTTTGCGACTATGTTAAAAAAACTGTGTTTTGCTTATGAAAACAATTTGCCAGTGTGAGAATTTTATATAAAATAAAAAAGTGGAATTTGATTCAAATCACTACAAATTGAACAATTGTAATAATAAAATAAAAAAATAATTAAAAAGTATTTCCATACTATAATTATGCATATGCTTTTCCCTTTTCTGTCCCATAGTAAACATCGTTATGGTGTATCCATCTGCACCATGAAAACTGATTTATTCAACGGGTCATAGTTTTCCTTTCCTCGTTTGTCTACCCCGGACTTGACGTTTTATGAGCAATTGGGCAGGTGTTTCTAGAAAAGCAGAGGACGCTTACCCTACCGGTGCACCTGGTCCATAATTCCAGTTTTTAGTGGAGTCCGAGTTGTTCATTTGCTTTTGTTACTTTGTATGTATGATTTTGGTTACTTTATGTTCTTTGGTATGTATGTCTGTTTTCCATGTCTGGTCTTTGTCCCTTTATTACATTCTTTTGATTACCGCTATAACCTTGGTTCCCTTGATTACACTTTCAATAAAACACTTATTTTGTTATGTAAATAACAAGATATAAGCAAATAAAGCTCACTAAAGAATAACCCAGCTCTCCATCCAATAAATCATATGGCCAAAATATTTAAACACAACATAAAACTGATGTGGCATCAGTAAGAAATCGAATATCTATACAAAGCTCATGTCAACAGATCAATGGATGTGTAGTTAATGTAAAAACGTTGTGGACAGATGGACGGACGGAGCACTTTTTTCCTCAAACAAAGCGGAAGTGTAATAACATAGAATAAAAACAATATAAAGACAGCACATTGCCATAAAATGTGATTTGTCTTCTTAGTAAACAAAATGTTAACATATTCTGTATCCAGTATTGTAAGAAAGAAATGTCGAAATAAAGAAATCTTATACAATCTATGGTATATAAAAAATTAAAAAGCACGTGTTACAATTTATAACTGTTTTACCAATTGTTTCTAATACAAACAGATCATGTACATATTGTTAGTGGTAATTCGAATGTTTATTCGCCACATTTGATTGATATACAATTGTATTAATATCTATCAGACATATTGAATAAATATTAACTTGGTTTCTGTTTTAATTACAAGTTCTAGTCAAATATTTTGATTTAACCATTTGTTTGCATAAGGTATATACGAGTTTTATAAAATCTACAATACTCTAATGTCTAGTATAAACTGAAATCATTAGCTACTTTTATAATGGGGTGTTCTAGGCGAGGTTTTTTTTTTTTTTTTTTTTTTTTTTTTTAAAAAAACGAATAGATCTTATCTTTGTTTATTTTATCTTTAGATATTGCTGCACAAATTATATTCTGTATTTTGTCATTGCATTATTTCATTATCTTCATTTTGTTCCGAACTAGTTGTTCCATTGATCCGTAGTTTTGTCCCACAATTGTCTGCGTGTGGAGTTTTGATTCGTTCTGGAGTCTAAACATTGGGCGGTTGTTTTATCTTTCTTGTTTAGTGTTTTCTACGATGAGTATTGTATCTTTAACTTAAAATTATTTGTAATTAGCAATTTGAACGCCTTCTAAAATTGTTAGCATGAATTAGATGAAATAGAAATGTTCAAAGACGGTTATTTGTTTACAAGCATTGTTGATTCTTAGTCTATTCTGCTTTAATCCTAAATTGTTTAAAACTTAAAGAGGAAGACATGGTTGTTTAACTATCATAAATTGCTTCACTACCGAAGCATCAAATTAGAAACCCAGTTCAAAAACACCAAAATTCCAAAAAAAATATAAAAAAACAATCAACATACAAATTATAGACACAAATAAAAAAGTAAAAATCTCACAACTAATACAATAAAAAGGCCCGCGAATAACCAGGAGTGACATCTGATTTTTCGACAGGGTAAGCATGTCCTGCTCCATCAGAGATACCTTTGAAAATTGCAAGTATGTAAAATGTAGACGCGTTTAAAAGTACGGTCACATATAAAACATGAAGATTAGAAAAAGAAGAAATCTCACCAAAAAAAAAAATAAATAAATAAATAAATAAAGCAAAATAAAGTCCCACATTAAAATGGGAGTGAAGTCAGATATTCCGACAGTGTAAGCATATCCTGCTCCTATAGAGACATCCGTGAAAATTGCTAGAGAGTGAAATGCAGTGATAGTCAATTAAACAATTCGTACATGAATTGCAAGAATTTTTTTCCATGAATAAAAATGGCCTATATGTATTGCTTTCTTATCATAAAAATTGTCGATTCTTCGTCGTCGTTTCTTCCTTAATATCGTTCAAAACTTTAAGAAGAAGATTTGTTTGTTTAAATATCTTACGTAGGTGTTGAAAGATACAGGAAATTGACACAAGGTAGATAACGCTGACAACTGGATTAAACATGTTTATACAAAGCTTACTCTAAGATTAAACTTCAGGAAAGCTTCCGGAGCAGATGGATGGTTAGATAACATCAAGATGCTTTTCGATGTTCAATTTCATTTATTTTCAAGACAAAACTACATTATTCCGTGTTCGTAACAAATGAAACGTCAGTGTTGCTTAAAAGAACGAAGTAAGTGGATGTCGTACAGAGACAAATCTGTGTTGTTTAGTTAAGCACGATGTAGTTTTTAGTGCGTTGACATTATTGGCCTTAGTTAAAGTATGCTGTGGGTTCTTTTAAAATGTAAATTTCATTAAATAGATGACATTGATGCGTATTATCAAATGGTAATATGGATATTTTTTAACCAAATTACAAACGATTGTAAATGATATTTGTATTTTTATTTGGAATAAAAATTTAGAAATGACCATTATGCATACAGGCTAGATATGTAAAACTGCACAGGATACTGTTATAGGGAACTTTTGGGGTTTTAAGTACAACAATAAGATTTTGACAATATCAGTGGTCAGATTTAAAAGGTTAAACAAATAATGTTTGTCTTCATCGACTTAACCAAACATTTAGAATCCACGGAGCTAAATCAAACACATTCCCTAGAAATAGGATAAGGTTATATTAGTACATGACAAATAAGACTAAAATAGTTTAATATTTTCGTTTATTTAATAGCCTTGTACGTAGAAGAATGTTAGTGCAGTTGTAAATTATACTTAAATTCATACCAGATAAATACAACAAAACGTTCAATACATTCCATACAGTAATCTGGTAATTTACAGACAATTTATTACACACGCTAAATTGTGTTGTCATATATGTTTGTACCTTGTAAAACCATGACATCAACTTTACATCAGACAGAAGATCATTCTGATTATTATAAAGCATTGAAGCCTAGAAAGAACCGTATCCAATATGAATGATATTTTTTTACATGTACATATAAAATATGTTGCTACAAAGGTGTTTCGCATTGAAATTACACATTGAGAAGACCATTAATGATATTTCTACAAATTATAATTAATAAAAATACGTTTACCAAACAATGACAATCTGATGCTTACAATAGACGTGAAGCTACAGTCAAGATTATTGAAGCAAATATCTGTATACATTATGTAAAATAAAAAAAACCTGGTATAAATGCTTCTTATTCATTTTTTCTTTATTGATGGACTTTTCAATTGTATTTAGTCGATTAAAAATCAACAAGTCTGTCTCTTTTAAGTGAAATCTTGCTTTTTTAAATTAAAGAGTCTGAAAAAGCCCTGTAGATTTCGATTTAGTTTGATATATTGTAATGTCCGTGTTTGTGCATTGTATTTTGGTTAATTGATTCCATGACATTTTGTTCTAAAAATATATATGTTGCAAAAAATCAAGTGTCATATACAACACTACCCATTGTCGCATATAATGATGAAGTGACATCAATAGCTTTCTGTTTCTATGGTGATGTAATACAGAGTCTATTAATGCAGACTATTTGTTATGATGATTGTATTACACCTTTCTACAACAACGAGTTTCAAATTATGTGTCCATAATTTATCATTTGATAAAAATTAACTTTGTATGTTTCAAGCATCAATGCTACATTAAATACTAGGCCATAAGAAAGATTTCATTTTAAAATACACAAACAACCAAGCGTTTAATTGTGGTCTGAAAAAAAAACAATTCAAATAATTGGTATAAGTAAGCAAGATTGTTGCACTATGTATAAAAACACCAATCATTTTAATATAGCAAATTGCATTATGCTGTGTACGTGGGGATTAGTAGAATTAGGACCAAATATTAGTTCGAGATTAAAAAACAATGTATACAAGAAATATTCAAAACCAAACAATATCGAAATAGAAGGTCAAATCCAGCACTGATAATTTCTATCAGAGTATGTGAAAAAAACTAGATTAGTGTAGCCCATGCCTAATTCAAGGACTAAAGCGTTAAAGTGTTAAGGGATTGTTGTATGTATTATCAAAATGATGAAATACATTTATATAGATTCCTTCACTTCTATTGATATTATGAATGTAAATAACAACGTTTTACTACACTGAGACCATGACATAATTTTTATACTAGCAATTTACGATCCATGTGTCCCTATAAAGACCATCAACAAACGATATTATTTCCATGTCATATATAACTGGTAAAAGGAGATGAATTTTATTACAGGTTGTGTGGTGATAACGTTTAAGTACGAGTAAGCCCTTAATCTGTCTTATATTATAGCAACTGATAAGTTATATACCTTACCTTTAATTATGCTTTAAATGTTTGGTCGCTCATGTAAGTTACGCTAATTTTACAAAATGAAATTCACTTTAGTTACACATTAATTTACATCGATATTTTTTTAATGTTTCCTAAGAAGAATAACAAGTAAATTATCTGCTTATTTGATTTTTGTTCACACAAAAAAAAACATACAATGACTTTGGTATTGAACACATAAGTAAAAATATTTGTTCAACGCATGGATCTTAGAGGTAAATCGTACATTTGCCAAAATATCATGATAATCAATGTCAAAATGTTGAAATCAAACTAATACAAAATCAGTAATTAAGTGTCAGTTTTAGTAAGAATTAAGCAAAATGTGAAAAATCAGAAACATGCATGTCAAACCCACCAATATGACAATGTAATATCACTCATGGATAATTTCTCTATTTGAAAGACCGCTTTTTGGCTTTTTTTCACTCACTACCTGATTCTTACAGAGACTAATACTTAACACATATCACATTTAAATAGCAGTAAACAGAATTTTTAACAATGAACATAAAATATATGGTAGTAACTGCAGATGGTTTTAACTATGAAAGATAAATAAAGAATCGAAGGGGAGAGTGAAACTTCCCAATTAAAGAGTCTCTTGAAATTCTACTTAACCCAACCTCAAACAAAGTGAATCCCTTTCATTTCAATCGATTCGGTGATTTGCTTTTTAATTAAACCTTCAGTAAAAGTCATTAGAACGTTTATATGGTATAAAATGGCAAAGCTGCTATAAAATGCCAACCTGTTTATAGCGTTTTTCATATGCTGTAATCGGAATATTAAAGGACAAACCTTTAGGCTAATGAATATACACCAATGCCTATGTGGAAAGTTGGTGCAGAAAATTAAACCTTAATTTATTGAGCTGCATTAAAATTTGTATTTACAGCACCGATATTTATATAATATAATGCACATCAAGGAGATTGAATGTTACAATTAACTAGGTATTATTACTAAATGATGATTATATGATATGTCGTAACCAGCATGAACCTCACATTAAGTTGTAGATCAGACGATAGCACCCACAGAGGGTAATGAATTGGTTTATATTATAGTAAAACAATCTCTCAGAGGATATACTAAAAATTTATATGGTAAACATTGCATCCTCCCTACAGTACTACATCCACTAAATCCTCCTCATAAAGATCTCTGCTATTCATAAAGCTACATTGGTGTGTAAAATTGAATGCATGATAATGGAAAACTTTCTAATTCTAACTTATTATACCACAAAAAGTGGGGTAGTCGACTTCAGTAAAAGCGGAGGGACACTCACTAAATAACTGCATATGTCTGTCATACGACTTTAACCAAAACACTGCTTGCAGCATAAGATATTTTATCACAAACAGACTCGTCGGTACTTGACCCAAAACCTTCTTTTAAGTATATATGCGCATTTGATCAGTTATATATGACATTTATATGTTCATAACTTACCGATGGCAACAAAAGGGTTCCAACACTTTCTATCAAAGCCACAAGTCCAAGTTTTCTTTCTCCTTCGTCCAGTTCATCAGACGATGCTTGAGAGCTAAGAGATAGTCCACTTTCCTTCCTTTGTTTATTTGACGGTGACAGGTCCCGTCCAATCTTGTGCGACGGGGATACATCTCTCCCAGAAACTGTTCCGTTTGTTACTGTTACTTTGATTTCACATTTTATATCGTTAGAAATTTCTTGGCAGTTTTCATCGTTTTTGCCCTTCTCAGTACAGCTAGACTGGTTTTTGATCAATTCGATTTCGTTTTTTACAGCTGCTTTAAATGGACAGCTCATTTTCGTAGAAAGTCCTTTATTCCTTACAACAATTTGTCCTGATCATTGTGGTTCCTAAAAATCCAACAGATTAAAGATTTCAATAGAAGCGTACAGTCAACATCACCTTCGTTAACTAAAGAAGATAATGGTATACTATAAACAACAGCGAACAGAACGTCCAAATGGATTATAAATATCACAACACGTGCTCTAGACGTTTTATAAACATTTTAGCGAAACTTGATTTGAATGAATATGAGAGATTCTATACTTGCCATACATTCAACGAGAATTTTATAATAACATCAGAAGTTATAAACCACATTGTCTACTTTAATCTATATTGAATCACTTTCCTAGGTCTTCACTGAAATATATTAGCCACGATGGAGCATTTAACCTTAGGTTACAGGTCATAATGTGGGTGTTTTTAAACACCCAAGTTGTGTCCGGACTTGACAATGTTGGAAAAGGATTTACTTTCGATATTCCCACCATATATTTCCCGTTCCTCCCTATTCTTTAGACATCTCGGTGATTATGGATGGTGTTTACATTCATTGATCCGTTGATTTGATGTACGAGGAGAAATACAACAGCTTTATTAACATAATCTGCAAGAAAAATAGGACTTTTTAAACAATTTTATAATCTACTTTTAAAATAATCGCGAATGATTGAACATACAGCATGCAGTGTGCTCTGGGTGAATATGATTTATAGGTTAACAGCTATGAAAATACTAACTGAGATTCAGATTAATGTATCTACAAATTATACTAATTGAACAGTTTGTTTTGTTTTGACATTTATTACTTAGCAGCAGTAAAATCAATTTTTGCTTCCGTCTTAACGATTTTAAAACAATACTTAATTAACTAATTTCTCTGGTTAGTTTCTGTAATTACATGTACATTAATTAATTATCATTATCCCAAAGGCAAAATAAGTTGTCGGTGAAAAAATACCTAGAATTTGTTTCAAACTTGACACAAATAATTTAAGTATGATCGAATGATAAAAAAAACAAGCCAATAATTACTCTGAAATTTTATCCAATACACAAAGATGCACGCAGTCGTAAAATTCATACAAGTTCTGTAGAGCCTTTGAAGAGTTAGATTTATTCGAACTACATTGTCATTATATGCTATTAGATGGTCATCAATCAGACTTGTGCAGATTCTCAAATGTAAGAAAACTGACATCTGATTCCAAGTTTTCCCAGATCAATGCAAAAGAGCATACATAACTCTCTGTATCTGATAGCTCATTACAATGGACATTTAATTGGCTTTCCCGCATTATTCACCACGTCTGATGTCGGGCACAATTATTTTCACTATTCATGTCGTATTTATGATACTTATTAATTTTTGACGGAATTGGTCCTGAGATTTTTAACGTAATACATGTAATAAGAAGTTTTCATATCTTGATGGTGGTCGTAATACAGAATTTGTCAACCTGTACATATTTTTGTTTTGTTTTGCTTTGTTTTGTTTTGTTTTATGTTTTTTTTTGTTTTTTTTGTTTTTTTTTGTTTTTTTGTTTTTTGTATTTCTTTTTTTTTTTTTGAAAGTTGTAATCAAATGTTGGCAATTAATAAAAACCAAAAATTGGCCGAAAAAAATAATAATATAAAAATAAAGTAGCCATTTAAGAAATACCACATGAGCACTGGATAAACAAATAGTAAGGAACGATGCAAGATAATTTTTGTGACAGGATGAATCCTGCATACCTTACAATATCTTAATGCTAAAGTTTCATGCCTTGTAGTTCAGCTCGCAGAGACACTCTCCACTGAACTTGAAATTGTAGCGTAAGCGAGCGCATTACAACTACATTGATATTGGCACATTTTAAAAACAAGTATTAAATTAACGCTATTTATACCGAAAATGAAAATAACATTTGCATAACGTGGGTGTGATATATAGCGCGATGTTTATGGCTAACTTTTTTCAGCTTGGTTTGTTATGTTCCTTAAATCTACATTAAACTTGGACAGATTTTAAAGGGTGTTTTGTGGTGCGTTACTGTGTATTTAATTGGTCTGTATTAGTAAGAGTAAGACCCTTCAACTTCATCTATCCAGTCTAATCTGTTGCGTCTGTCTCAAGTCAGGAAAATGTAGCACATATGTAATTTGAATTTGTTTTTTTTTCATATATCTAGGGTAAAGTGAGTTGCCCATTTCTCTCAACCAGTATACTTATTTATTCAGGTCAGCCGAAAGCAGACTCCGAGCGTTAAGAATTTCTCACCACTCATCAGACACGTATGCTACCTTTGTTTGTAATTTTTATTAGAGACTAACGTTCGAAAATTGGCCAAAATATGATCAAAGCTGCCAATACAATACAAAGTACAAAAGTGCGCCGATACGGGATTTTGCCGTCCAATACGGCTTTTATCCGTCTAATATGTCATATTGGCCTGGTTAAAATCCATATTGGCGTGGTTAAAAAACAATATCGTCCTAGGCTGTTATGATGTATTGGACTAGTAAGTCAATAAATTAAGTCAATATAATGATTTTATTATTGGCTTTGTATTGGTCCTTGCCTAGAAATATTGGAGTTCGGCTATGACCAATACCTAAGCCAATATGGAAAACCTTACACACTTAAAACATACTATTTAGTAGGGCTGTGGTCATTTTGACACATTCCAATATTTCATATTCTTTATATGTAGGAAACAAATGCTCGAAAAGCTACAAATGGTTTCACGTACATATATCGCTTTCTTAAAAATAAATAATGCAAAGGAGTTTGTATAGGCAGTGAACAACACAAAGCTTAATATTGAAATATTATCTACGTTCTTATCTACCCTTGGCTCAGTGTATTTGTCATCAGCTAGACTTAGTTTCCATGCAAAGTCTAATATAAAGGGATTTTTTAACGCTTAACCCTTTTCAAGTAGCTTACGAGGAATTGATCAAATCACCGGTTGTAAGAATTGGATGCATTATTAGTGTAAAAGCTATGAATATCAACCAATTTCCTTATAGAATGTATATGCATGTTAAAATGCTTTTCATAAATGCGTCATTCAATTCAAAATCAAGATTTTTCTTTGGTTGTCAGAAATCTAATAGAAAAATAAAGATAAACATTTTTCCGTATTGAAAATGTGTGAAATTCATTTTCCGTTATGTAAAGACAGAATTACAATTTCTCACATTAAGCCAAATTCTTAAATCGGTATATTGATATCTAATGGCTATAATAATATCAACTATCGTTACGATAACCTGGAACCAATAGCATCAACAATAAACTGATGGATAGTTGATCAGATATGTAAATGTTTGAATTTAAATATAATCCTATGCGACCATTCCTTTGATGTAGTCAGATAAGAACTGGAAACGAATGCTAACAAATATAAGACGCGATCAACGGTTCGCTTCAACTGTGGTTACTCCTTGGTCTCATTTCTTATTACCAATTTTTGGGACTTCTGCCAGAAAAAAAAATCGCCGTATGGTAGTTTTCAGTGTGAATTTACAGGTCTTATTACCCAAAGACTATTTCTAAGCGCAAAATCTGAATGAGATAAACGGCGATGACATTGCATTCACATATTTGCGTACGTAGTCATTATATATAAGATATTATTCTAACAGTATGTCTGCTTATCAACTTATCCAATATAAAATTATAACTTAATTTTGAACAATTCAATCCATGTTCTATTACAAAAATATATTTTCTGTTTAGTAAATATACAATAACGAAAGTATGCATGTATTTTAGCGTTGCAAATTTTCTTGCTTTTGAGGTGATTCCTAATTTCTTCTCGTTCATTTTCAATTCGTTTATTCGATATCCCAACTTACATGTTTCTCAAGTGCTTATCAAAATATAAAAAAACTCGTAACCAAGAAAAGAGACTCAATATCGTCAATAATACATTTTTTTAATTGAACCATAAACTCATAGTATGGACAAGGTGCACCGGTAGTATCCTCTACTTTTCTAGAGAAAACTTGCCGACCATTATGTTCTTCGTCTTCTCTGTGATGACATATTTTGTCTTTTTAGCATTGTTTCTCTCTTCCGTTTTAGAAGGCATTTGATCTTACAAATTCAGTGGACATATCAATGAATTTTGTTGTTTCGCCTGGTTCATATTCGAAGTTTTTGTGTGTCCAAGTTGCACATTGACGTTAAGCTTTATATATGTCGTTTGTTTGGTTTATCTATGCTGTTGGTTGCTTTTACCTCTATTAGTCTTTACTTCGCCTTTTTTCTTACATCAGTATATAAGTATGATGATGTTCTGGATAATTTTACCTTGGTTACCCTTAAGCCCTTTTATATACTTTGTAAATACTGTTATTATTTCCTGTATCTTAAGGAAATGCCTATTCTTTACATCAATTTTTCGCCCGGCAAATGATTGGAGGTTTCCTTTATATTTTGAAAACATTCTTACATATCAGTATTATACACCCCAGGAAATAAGATTTAGAAAAAGACTATTTATCGACCGGGCTCAAATGTATAATATTAACAGAGGAAACAAAAATCTTATCCGGAAATGTGTGAAATCAATTTGAAAAAGTGCAGTCTCTCGCCGTCATAACCTTATCCTTGACTATTTCAACAAATAATGATGGATGTCATTTGTCAGTCAGTCTGATGAGATTTTTATGTCTCTATTCATTTGTAACTGGACAATAATCAGGAATCATCCTCGTCTTATACACTGATCAATAGAATATCAGCCATAAAGACGCGGTTATTTTTTTATATCTTAAAAGAATTGCTTTGCCATGGTTAAATTACCGTACTCAGTAATCTGACTTTTGGCGGTGCAATGACACTGTATTGTAAGCTTTAAAGAATGTTTATATCAACTAGTTCATATCATTTTGAGATCAGTTTTCCATATAGCTGGTAAAAATAAGATTATCATTATCTTTTAAGTGATTCAATAGACAGCATTGCATAATATTCATTATTTATCAGAGAGAAATCTTTACCACTATATCAAAGCATTCAATACAAAAGGTTGACTTATTTGGTTTTCATCTTAAAGAAAAAATCCACATTTGTTATCGATGGTTTATTCTTCCAAAGCGAAACAAAAAAAAGCCTTTGCAATGTACTGTTCCTGAATCGCAATGCTATAAAATGCTTAGTATGCATTTACTCTTACAAAATAGGTGAGCGACGTTATATAAGTAGCACTTGACATAGATCACGGCTATATATATATTGGTTAAGCTTCCCCGCCTTGGGAGTTAATATCAAAGGTGTCATATAGAGCATGCACAGAGGTAATTCGATAAAGATAGCCCAAAATCCACTTCAATAATTTATACAAAAAATAAGATCGTGTTATTTGCAGTCGAGAAACGCCTTTCACGCTTGTTAAAACTCAATTTATTAAAATAAAATGTACATCTTTTTTTCGAATCTAAGATTGTACTTTTGACACGATGTCAACCACTTTAATTTAAGCCGATGTCACCTAAATGCTCTTTTTTATTTTTCTGGCAGACCCGTCAGAGAAGTATAGCAATTGTTGAAGAACATGAAAGCTGCACAAACGAAATCGATAGTACGTTATTAATTTATAGCACTCACTTTATTGTTGGTGGGTGCATAACTTATCAACATATATCCATTTAATAATAGATACATAATACGAAATCATCGAACATTTTATATATTTTATGTGTTTCTGTATGTTATTTCCCCTCGTTTGTACATTGGGTTCTCCGACCATTGTTTTGTCCACAGATTTTCTCTTGTTTGTACATTGTGTTCCTGTCTTTGTTTTGTCTACAGATTTTTCCTCGTTTGTACATTGGGTGTTCCAACCATTGTTTTGTACGGATTTTCCCTCGTTTGTTCATTGGGTGTTCCAGCCATTGTTTTGTCCGATGATTTTCCCTCGTTTGTTCATTGGGTGTTCCAGCAATTGTTTTGTCCAAACATTTTCCCTCGTTTGCACATTGGGTGATCCAGCCATTGTTTTGTCCACAGATTTTTCCTCGTTTGTAGATTGGGTGTTCCAACCATTGTTTTGTACGGATTTTCCCTCGTTTGTTCATTGGGTGTTCCAGCCGTTGTTTTGTCTGTAGATTTTCCCTCGTTTGTATATTGGGTGTTCCAGTCTTTGTTTTGTCATCAGATTTTTCTCGTTTGAACATTTCTAATAGAAATTTTTTACTAAGGGCCAATGACTTGGTAGTATGTTTCGACGTGTTATTTTTACAATAATGTCACTTTAAAAATATTTATAAGATCGAATATAGGGATTTTCTGTACGATTTGGTCTTCACCCTATCATATACAATGTACTGTTTGATTAAAGACCAATTAAATTTACGTTAAAGGGTTTCAAAATTTAAATGAACTCACTCAATTATTTAAATACTGATATACGATGCTTTGTTAGAAGTGCCTTTCTGCTTGCAATATTTGTTCATTACTGGTGTCCTGAAAATTATTTTTTGTCATTTATATAAACACATGGCGTAAAATATAGTTTATAAACGTTTGAAAATTGCTTTCTTAATTCAGTACTTATGTAATAAAACAACCTCTTTTAAAAATATAACCGGCGTTGCATGACGTAAATAGTATTTTCATATTACAAATCAGATATTTTTAGATTCACATCATTTTTACAATACATATATATATAATTCCCAACGATGTTAGAACTGTCAAAGGAAGTTTGTTGTCGTTCCTCCGCAGCAACTCCGCCTGCACAAAGTCTAGCGACCTAGACCACTCGGCCGTTCTAGGCTATATAAAAATACAGTTTTCGCTGGCCAGGATGTTCCTTTTTGTAGGATAAATGTGAGGTTGTAACTTCGTACACGATGTATGAGTGTACGGGACAACTCATCTAGGTGTTGATATGTAGGATGGAGAATCAAATTAACGATACGTCACAACAAATCAATATTATACATACGTCTAAGAAAGTGACTCTATTCGCTACACTGCTCCATCGGATCAAATTGATACTAACATAGTTGGAAATTTTTCAGACCTTTCTTTGTTTACGTTATCTTCCTGTATCAATTTGATCCGATGCAGCAGTGTAGCGAGAGGAGTCGTTACATTCTTAGTAGATAAAATTGTGAAAATGAGAAGTACCCTTTTAGTAATAAAATAAATATAATTATTCTTCTTCTCTTCAAGTTGCGAATTGTGAAAAGAAAAAGAAATATTTAAGATATTCAGAATCTAAAACCACTGAGAGTACAAGAATGGTAAAATCTCCCTGAGATAAGGAAATATCACATAACTAAAATTTGGATACCGTAGTCTCACAAGTGAGAAACAGTTATTTTCTAAATTGTCGACTCATATTGAATAAGCAATGTTTTAATGTGATTTTCATTTCACAAATTAAGGAACATTTATCGTTTGAAGAAAGTTATGAAAGTCTTACTGGACATTTGCCAAGTTATTTTATAACTTCTTTCAAAAAACCTTGGTTGAGTTTTCCCTTTATGTTGTTATTTATTATATTCGTTCCAAACTGAAGTACAACTTTAAGACCAGTCCAATATCTCAAATATTGTCAGCGTAAACAAGTCTTGTTTATTCGACTTAAGTTATCTATCTATACGAGCTTTATTTGGTTGGTTTGTATACATATTTAATATGGAATCATTAAATTTTGAAAGCTTGGTATCAAATTAAACACCCTGGAATATTTATATACGGAGATATAAACATAATTGTGTGAAAGTTATAAAATGATTCCGTGGCGTTTTATTGTGTACTCTAAGAACAACTAAATCTCTCTTTTAGAACAAGGATTTTGTTGTGTCAAACGAGTGTAAAACTGAACACAAATTACAATAAAATTAATTTATTCTACATAGAAATATATTTGGTCAACCCGGAATACAAGTTATTTATTTATTTATTTATTTATTTTTTGTAAAGAAATTGTGAGTTATTGCATTACTTTAGGCTAATATAACTTTGATTTATAGAAAGAGTAATCAAGGAAACCAAGGTTCGAGCGGAAATCAAAAGAATATATAACAAGGATAAAAACTAGACAGGGGAAACAGTCTAACTGGCCGAGTGGTCTAGGGCGCTGGACTTTGTGCAGGCGGTGTTGCCATAGATGTCATAGCGGTACGAGGTCGAGTCCCGCGGAGGGAACGACAAAAAAATTGACAGTTCTAACATCGCTAGGAATTTTTTAGATCTGTAATACATATATATATATTTATATTTATTGACTCAATTTACAGCTTTACCAGCAAATACTCTAGTATAGCAATGTACATAATCTGTAGCCTTAACATCTAGTGCAGAGTAAGTGGCCAATGACTTGAAAATATTTACCGGACCCTTAAAATAACAAAATTACCGAACACTAATCCGATCCATAATCAAATCAAGCCCAAAACAAATCTTGTAAAATAGATATTACATCACCGGGCAGTTGGTTACGCAATGTTCCTTGATACAGGCACTTTAAACGAAATGGTTGGTAAAATCTAGGTTTTACAGCGTGCTAAACCATTCGTCCATTGCGGCGTGTATGTATCGGTGGTGATTAAATAACATTTGCATGCTATTGTGTCATAACCGGTAAGAATACTTTGATACTTTATTATATTTGATGATGTTGTTGAGCTTTACCACAGGGTTTTTTTTCGCTTAGCAAAATGTGTAAATATATCTATAATTGGGAATATAAGATCTTTTGAATAAAAGAGTTTAACAGTCAGCACATGTCCACAATAAGACGCTATAGATGAGATAAAATTTTAAATGAATTAAACGTTTACCTTTTGACCGGAAGACCCATTGTTATTTATTGAATAAGCCAATCTCAAGACAATGATAATTTGGATGAGATTTCTCGTTGTCATTGACACCTTCGTGATAATTGCATATAATTCTTTTACCTTAAAGCTAACTCTCGACACACTTCATAATCTGACTCCTCACGGACCCTTTCTAAATTGTGTAATCACAACATTAAACACATAAAGTGAGAATAATTTTAGTGGAAGAAGCACATTTACAATAGTTATTATTAAATAATACCTACAGGTGTGAAAGATTTTAAGTGTCCTCATCTATACTACTAATGGTTTGCCTTAATTCAGAAGATAATTTTGGTAATTCTAAATGTAGTTCTGACAGTACCTGTATGGCGATACTACAGTCACGTTGCTAAAGTGTGAAATATAGTGGGAGAGTGCGAAGGCAATATGAGTTGAACGAATTACAAAACTGTACAGATACTATGAAAGAATAATCAAGGGAACCAAGGTTATAGCGGTAATCACAAGAATGTAATCCAGGGACAAATACCAGACATGGAAAACAGACATACATAACAAAGAACATAAAGTAACAAAAATCATACATACAAAGTAACAAAAGCAAATGAGCAACTCGGACTCCACTAAAAACTGGGAGCATGGACCAGGTGCACCAGTAGGGTAAGCGTCCTTTGCTTTTCTAGAACCACCGTGTTGCTCATAAAAAGTCAAGACCGGTAGCATAGGGGAGATCAAGCAATACCAAAACAAGTTCAGTAACTCATCTCCTCATAACAAAGTGCTAGTTAGGTGCACTTTATTAACATATTTGGAAAAATCATGATAGAACTTAAGTACAGTATATTTCATTGCCTAAAGTGTTGGAAGGAAAGGTTTATTTAGCCTTGACCTTAGTATTACGTCAGAATTAAGCCATGATATATTCCCTTAAGATTCTTAAGCTAATGTTTTATAACAAAATCTCAAGGCAGACCGAAGTGAGGATGGCAACAAAGGAATAAATGCCATTGTTGATATTGTTAATAAGACATTTAATTACATTGTTGCATTGCATTTTTTCTATGCATTAGTCAACACTCAATTTGTTCCGTTCATTTGCGGACAAGGTCGTGCTTAAAACATTGTTTTAAAAACATTTTGCTTTTTCATAGATCGGAAAACGATTATTTAGCTGAATTTTGTAAATGCATAGTCTATTACAAACTTTAGCAGTTTCAATGAATAAAATAAATTAAAAGTAGAAGTAGACTGATATTGTGTCTACATGTCATAGCTCATCCAATCCGTATTATATCGGATATTGCATACGATGATTGCCCTATTGAGGCACCTGGTTTTGTTTCAAGTTATTAGTAATATCCTTGAGGATCATTAAAACTTTATGTTGTCTTATTTGATTTCTGTGTGTTATAGTATGTAGTATATGTTATAGATTCTTCATACTTCATGCTTCCACAGGAATCCACAACAAGGCTACATAACTCGATCTGCAAAATGTACCACCAACCGGCTTTCAAAATTTTAACTTCTATACTCACAGCTGTAAAAGACCGTCTCCAGTCCTACCACGACACCTGTTTCTCCCGAAGTGGTGTTAATTTAATGTGGATCCTGCGAAGATTTTCTGGAAATCCTCAAGGTTATTATCAGAATACAATAGCATTAAAATATATAACTTTTCAACTCTTTATAATTCTATTCCCAATACTCAGTTAAAATCCCGACTCAAAAACATTATTCATCGTTAATACTCCAAAAAGGTCAGTACACCTAGCTGCAAATGTGTAGTTCTTGGTATAGACTTCGTATACCTTGTAAAAAAACGATTCCAAATCATCTTCCAAATATACCAAAGAAGACGTTTTCAAACTTATGGAATTTTTATTCGACAACATATTTGTCCAGTAGGATGGACGCGTTTTTTCAATAAACGGTTGACATTCCAATGCGAACAAATTGCGCTCCGGATCCTCCACTAGCCGACCTTTTCCTTCATTCTTATGGGGCTGACTTTACTGCCGATCTAATCTAAAGAAAGGTTCATCGTTTAGCCGGATCCTTTGATCTAACTTTCCGCTATATAAATGACGTATTATCGTTACACAATCCTAATTTCGGGGATTTGATACATCGCATCTACCCTACAGACCTTCATATATAGGATACTACAGACACTGTGAAGTCAGTCATATCTTGATCTACACTAAGGGATCCATATAAAGTAAAACTATTGAACAAACTATACAACTTTTCCTTTTTCTGTGGCAACATCCCTTCAGCACTTGCGTATGGAGTGTTCATATCTCAACTCATACGTTATGCCAGAGCTTGCCGAAACTACACAGACTTTTTGTATCGCGCTAGAACTCTAACAAATAGGCTTCTGAAACAGGGTTATGTTGCTACAAGATTGAAGTCATCACTACAGAAGTTTTATGGTCGTCATCATGAACTCGTGGATCGTTATGGTGCATCCATCTGCACCATGAAAACTGATTTATTTTCATAGTTTTCCTTTCCTCGTTTGTCTACCCTGGACTTGACTTTTTATGAGCAACTCAGCGAGTGTTTCTAGAAAAGCAGAGGACGCTTACCATACCGGTGCACCTGGTCCATGCTCACAGTTTTTAGTGTGGAGTCCGAGTTGTTCATTTGCTTTTGTGACTTTGTATGTATGATTTTAGTTACTTTACGTTCTTTGTTGTGCATGTCTGCTTTCCATGCCTGGTCTTGGTGCCTGGATTGCATTCTATTGATTACCGCTATAACCTTGGTTCCCTTGATTACTCTTTCATTTCTCAACTCATACGTTATGCCAGAGCTTGCCGTAACTATGCAGACTTTTTGTAAGGAAGGCTAGATTTCTTACAATTAGTCTTCTGAAACAGGGTTGTGTTGCTACAAGTGGATCGTTACGGTGTATCCATCTGCACCATTAGAACTGATTTGTTCAATGTGTTATATTTCCCTTTCCACTTTCGTCTACCCCGGACATGACTTTTATGAAAAGCAGATAACCCTTACCCGACCGTTGTACCATTGATGGAGTCCTTACTAATGTTACATTGTACGTATTGTTTTGGTTATGTTATGTTCTATACGTGTGCGTCTGTTTTCCAGGTCTGGTCTTTGCCCCTGAATTACATTCTTTTGATTTCCGCTAGAATCTGGGTTTTCATGATTACTCTCTCTTGTACCAAATTATTTTATTAATTATCAAATGATTTTTAATTTGGTTAGCGTGTTTTTTCTTCAATTTGTTGGTTTGTTCCTTTGTTTCCTGTTTGCTTGTTGTATCATTAACCTATCCCTGATTTTGCTTCAATACAGTGCAAGTTTTTATCTCATTTCAAATGATACGAAAAGAATATTTTAAATAATTCAAAATATACAGCTCAACCTGTATGAACAAAGAATTTATTGCATATACAGTTCATATTTTAGACGTTACATGCAAAATATCTAAATTGAAACGAAGGTGTGTTAAAACCTTCAAATAAATAAAAATGTTTGAAATGTTGATTGAAAATACCTCAAACAAATCCAATTTTCAACAGAAAAATTGAACATTAAGAGGTGTGGAATTACTGATATCACAATGTTATGTAACAACACATTAGGTCGCTTATCACAAGAAGAAGAATTTTCATGATTTTTTTTGCTGCTAATGTTGCGAGAAGATGTACATCACAGCAATACTTTCGATAATAATGACATTAATCGTATTTCTTTGAATTTTGTTTTGAGAGAATAAAAAAAAAATGCAAGAAATCTACCAAGTCGATGCACCTGATTCCCCCATTTTCAGAAAAGTAATGAGATATAAGACTTCCCAAAACCTAGATACTGTGTGTTTCCCGCCTTCCTCATTCAATCATGATGGCTTTGGATTGGCAGGTAGAGGGGATAGTTTTCTCGCCTTGATTTAACTTTCATGATCATTTTTTTTAAAATTCAATTGATATTGCTTATTTGAAAGCAAAAGTAATTTTATTATGTTGACACGAAATCACCATTACATTATTTGTTTTGTTAGGTCATTTTCTATCAGATAAAGGGCAACCAAACTATTTAATTTACAAAAACATGAAAAATGTCATATTTTTTTAAATAGTTCATGCTACACAGCAAATATTTTTCATGTGAAGTTCATGTTAATCGAGCCTCACGTGAATTTCATGTGAACTTCACATGAAATTAACGTGATTTTCACGTGAAATTCACTTAACACGACCTTCATGTTATCAATTCATGTGAATTTCATGTTAATACTCGATTCACCTGAATTTAACGTGAAATTTATCACGAAGTTTATTTGCTCAATTCAGGTGAAAATCATGTAAAATTAATGTGAAAATCACGTGAAATAATTTTTCCTGTGTAACAATTACTGTATAAAAATAATGCAATGAGTGTCATAGTGGCAATACATGCACTATGTCTTCTATAATTGCGTTGAATGTGACACTGACCATAAAACAAATAAAAAGCACATTTTATAGCGGCAAGAACTTCGCAAAAAAAATATGTATTGCTTACAAATAAACACGTGTACATGTACCACGATGGTGACTAACAAATGCATATCACGAGCACATAGGAAAACAAACAAAAAGTAAAATTAAAATGGATTTTGACATAAGAAACACAAGATATGTAGCACTTTTGAGTACTAATAAAATTTAGAGTCAATGTTTTTTCGTACAAGTTTGACTGTCGTTTACTGGTTGATCGGAGTGAACTATTTTCAGAAGATTTTGTTTGCTATTATTTTCTTTGTGTTTTGATATATTGTTTGTGGATAAGTAAAAAAAACAAGGATACAAAAATGAGCACTATGATTTTTCTTATGTGCATATACAAAAAAAAATGTATCTTATTTTGCTTCTATCTATTATCGTTCAAGGATATTGTGTTTATATATAAAGCAGTATACATTCGTTACTCTGTTGTATTGAAAAGATAAGAGTTTTTGTCTACAATAATTTTACATTTTTACCATTGCAATAAATTAGATTTTAAATGATAATCAATTGATATAAAACGTGAATTTATTTTCGAGAAGGAAAAAAATGTTAATAGATGTCTAGTGTTTGCGCAATATTTTTTTTCTTTTTTCTGAATTTTCTTTTGGAGTAATAAATTCGTTTTCGTTACTGTTGTTTCATAACATCTCTTTTTTCTATCTTTCTCTTCAAAGGTAAACTTCGTAGAGAACAAAAACGGTTGATATTATATCAATAGTATGTTAATCTTCTAAGTGCATCGGTTTGAAGTTGTTATGGTTGAAGAAGGATAACTCAGTTTTATTCAAGTTAGAACAATGGACCATTCATTGCCATTATTTATGAGAATCCTCAATTGTCAAAACGTTTTTAACGAGGATGCTGCGATGACGCAACGTTGTTTACGGGGACGAAAGTTGAATTCCCGAATTGGACCATTCTGAGTGAAGAGCTGAATTACAACAGTACACAAATTTCTTGTGTACACTAGATTTTCAGGCATTCCCGCACCTTTGTTAATTTTATAAAACAATTGGATTATCAAAGAAAAATAAAATAAAACAAAAACAAAACAAAAACAAAAAAATCCTTACATTTCCGTTTCTTTTGTTTTCTATCCGAATAAATAATTGATCAGTAATATTGATATTACGCAGTTAGGAAACATGTGAAACGCAGATTTCTGAAGGAACGACGTTAATGACGTCACAGTATTAAATAAGTTGATACAAAAAAAAAGGATATAGTTGGGAAAGAAATTAAAATTACAGATCAAATATGTGTTTAAGTGTCATTCTCGGTAAGAACCAGGCAGTGGGTGAATCGTGGTATAAAATTCATTCAGTTTTTTTCATGTAAAATATTCAAAAATGGTATCTGTAATGCAGAATGGTATTATATATAATTTCATCTTTTTTTTCTGTTTTCAATGTCAGTAGTTCGGGGTATAAACTATATGAAATGCATTTCAATTTCATCACCAAAGTGTCTTCTGACACTTCCAATGCAAACAAACTGTCAGTTTGTTTTCAATAGGCCATAAACTATGTATTCACATTGTAAAATTCGTGTGTTTTCCTGAGCAAGATTAATATTTTTTTCAATTTTGAATTATTTTTGCAGATTGCAGCACTTAAGTAGCACTCTAGCTAAGAATCAAGCAAAATGTGATTCATGATTGAAAAGCCTACAAATTTTTATTTTTGATATTTTGTTTGAATTGCAATACATTCAGTTTTTTTTCCATATAATACGTGCTCTTAGGAGATAAAAATTGTATAGAATGTACTGTAGAAATCAAAATGAAGGGAGATAACTTTGTACCAAGCGTTAACTACGTATAAAATCCGAATATAAAGGCCAACGCGTGTGTAAATAAATGCAACACCATATTTCTTATCCAATATGAAAAATGACTAATTCGGCATCTGAATCGCCCTGAAGAAGAAATATCGGGTAATTTCACGTATATAGGACGTTATATCAGAATTATGCTTAAACATTAAATCTTTAATAAAAGTAAATGTAAATGACACTAAAATACAATAGAAACTATTGGATTTTCAATGTGGATTATCTCATAAGAACACACAGAATGGAATGAAAAATTATACATTTCATTATATAGACCCACAGAACAACTTAATGATAAAAATAAAAATGTGTACCCTTTTAAGGTGTATCACTTATTACAGAATTTGCACGATTCTTTGTACTCTTTTTTACACAGGCTGGCTCTTTATGTCATACCAAGCGTTAACTACATTAAATCTATAATAAAAGTAAGTTATTTTCAATATTACTCAGTGCTGTTTGCCTTTGTAAGTTTTCTGTCATTTAGTGTCCGTTGTCTGTGTATGGACATTGATTGCTGTATAAGTTGCTTTTCTAGTTATTATCAGTGTTAAAATATTAGCAATAATATTTTGTTAAAAAAAATATCAATTTATCAAATTATTTCTGTGTCGTTGTAATGCTTAATTCTGGTTGTGGTGTGTTGTTTGATGTTTCATCTATCTCTAGTCGGTTATATCTCTCCTTCAGTAAGGCAAGAACAGGGATACAACCTGCTATTCCTCCTAACATACACCAGGAGGCCCAACGTGTACCTGAATAGTAAAGGTCGTCATTATATTCCATTCTCAAACTAAGGACAATTACCAAAATCGTTTTATTAACCTTTAATCATACATGCTTATATGGTATTATATGAAATTATGTTTATGAAGACGAATCATTCTTAATACATACAGGTTCTTTTGGTTATCTCATGTTCTTTGTTGTGTTTGTCTGTTTTCCCTGTCTAGTGTTTGTCCACGTATTGAATTCTTTCGGTTTCCGTTAGAATCTTCTTTTGGTACAAATTACACGTTTGTGAACCAAATGATTTTTTTCTTGGCGTAACCAACATAAGTTTTACGCTTTGGTTCAAGCGTTATATAGAATCCGTACTTCTAAAGTATGCAATTTCATTAAGGCCAGGTAGTTTACGATATCATATCATTTCATTATGATTAATAATAGAAGAATTAATTATAATGTGTGCCTTCATTTAAATACATATACGTTTACTTACTAAATGCATATATATAAAATGCTACCATTGTTTTATTTTTAGTAAAAAGTTTGCCTTTTATTGTGATGGATTTTCTCAAATAGTAGCTTTTTATCTTTGAAAAAGTGCGATAAGGTGTCGCCTTATACGAGGCCTAGAGCTAAGTAGCATGGTTTTCTTAACTTACCAATATTAGGAATCATTTGAACAACCAAGAAAGTAGCACCTCCAACGTTAGTAGCAAGGGTAAGAACTAAGTTAGTTGTTCCTTCAGGAACTGGAAAAGCTATTTCACATCCAACCTCGAAAAACAAGGGGATGGTTGAGTTTAGGAACATGGTTCCCAAAATAATGGATGTATATAACTGAACTGAAATATAAAAATATATAGGTACTCAAACCTTTCGACATTGTAATAATTACAATATATGAAATAGTTTTCCTGTTCGTATAAGACCGATCTCGCCACTTACATGTAAGAGAAGGGTTATGACTCGATAATGTTTTATGAATTAAGTAGCACTCCGAATAAGAATTATGCAATGTATGATACATGGTTGGAAAACCTACAAGTTTTTATTTTTGATATTTTGTTTTATCATATAACCCTTGAACATAAAAGATATAAATTATATAGAGTGTATTGTAGAATTCAAAATTAAGGGGGATAACTCTGTAAATGACACTAAAATGCAATAGAAAGCATTGAATTTTCAATCTCCTAAGAGCAGACAGATTGGGATGAATAATTATACATTTCATCATATAGACCTATAAAGAAACAATAACAAAAATAAAAATGTGTAGCCGTTTTTTAAGGTGTATCATATATTACAGACTTTGCAAAATTCTTACACAGACTGCTACTCAATTATGCAAAAATGGAAACAAGTTAACACGGCAAAAATAGTTGAACTGTCATTTTGTCATGTTGTTGTTTTTATGAACACACATCGGTTAGATGTCTAATTTGAACAGAAGGTGTGTCTTATCATATTACATTTTATTACTAACCTTTATATCTACAAGGCAAAAATAAACTGCAGTTGTAAAACTTTTGACGATTTAGAAAAAAAAAGGAAACTGCATCTATTTGTCACTGCCAGTAGGTATTGCCTTGCAGGCGCGTAGCTGAGGCCAAATTGAAGTGTAGGCAAAATTACGGCAGGGGGTCTGGGGGCCGCTTAAGGCCCCTAGCAGGTCCAGGGCTGAGCCCTGGTAGGGGGCAAAGCCCCCCCTCCCCCCGCCCGAAGCTCCGCGGAGATAGCGTTTTAGAGCATCATTTATGCCTCTTCTGGATGTATTTTATCTCCAACAAAAAAAAAAAAATGGCAAAATTAAGTGCAGGCAAAAGCTTTTTTGCCTACCGGCAGCTACGTGCCTGCCTTGGTATTCAATCTGGAATTCATTCCCGAATTAGTCTAAACCATGTACAATACAAATCACTCAATTGATTTGGTATATTATTCAGAAGTATTCCTTATCTCAGATTTTCGCTGTCACTGGACGTCTAGGGTTAATACATGCCCCAAAAACCAAATTACCTTTCATTTATCAAATAACTCATTTAGACCTTTATAAAGTTTTGCCAGATTGTCAAGGATTTTCGGTTACATCGTACATATTAGGTAACTGTAAGGAATATCATACTCGTTATGAATTATACATGATACCTGTTCGCCGACTGGTTATATTTACCTGTTGAGGACGGAATGATTCCTTGAACTAGGAATATAAACCAGACAAAACAACCCGACGCCAACGTATACAGCAATAACAGGAACAGTCTCATGTGTCGTGTCAACACATCTGAAAACCTACAATTAAGTAAGAGGGGGGCTTATCAGGGGCGGATCCAGACACTTTGAAAAGGATGGGTGCCAGTGGGGGTTCCTCGGAAAAATGGAGTGTTAGGACATTATTTGTCATGTTTTTTTTTCAATTTTTCACATAAAAATTACATTTTTTCTGTAAAAAGGGGGTGCCAACCACTTGCATCTCCCTCAGGATCCGCCAATGCTTTTAAGAGAAAATGGGATAAAAACATCGGAACATTGTGGCTCGTTCTTACACTATCATAGTTATTCCAGTCTACCTTAATTGAAAAAATGCTCTGCAGGAGATAAATTTTATGTACGTACTGTATGTGTATGACTTTCGTGGTTGAGTTTTACTTGGTGAAGTCGGACCACTACAAATTTTGCTTTATAATTTTAAGGCTCTGTAATATTTAGAAAGGGCATTTTCTAATATTAAGTGTGCAGATGTCAAGATTCTTTATTTACAATCATGAAATAATGACAATTAAAACATATTTTACACAGAACACAATACGTACACGTTTCCTATTACTAATGAAATCAATAAACGTTAGCTTTTTGAAATTTTCATGGCGTAAGCCAAAGTCGGATTTATTAATATTTATAGACAAATGTCTTGATCTCAAAAGACCCATTTCAGAAAAATTCAAATATCTTTAATTTACATTTGGAGTTTGCATTTTACTAAAAAAGTGTACATGTAGCAAACAGAAAAAAATGCATAGAATACATGCGAGATAAGCCGATGTAAAGATTGTTGGCACAACGGATTCCTTGCTTTTTATATAATATTCATGGTTATTGATTGTAACCTTTAAAACTCTAAAACGTAGATCTGTTGTATTTGAGACAAGAAAATATAATTGCTATTATTAGTCATTCATTTTTATGCTATTTATTTTTTTCTCAATTTATCAACATAATTAACATATATGAAGATTTTTTCTACCGGTTGACAACAAATGGTACTTACCTTGCAAATATCAAAGAGACGACACAGCCTGCTAACAACGAATAAAAACCTAGCCATCCTGATTCGTTCTATATATATAAAAAAGTATTTTAATTAAACTCCGTGTTTTTTTTTTGTTTTTTTTTGTTTTTTTTTTGTTTTGTTTTGTTTTTTTTTGCCACTTTCAGTTTTATCATGAACGGACCTCTGAAGTCTATGTATATTCATAAATGCTCTGATTTCCCCTCTTATATAAGGAAGCAATTGTCACATTTAGTAAAGCAAAAGAAGACTATATATTTATGAATTGAGAATTAACAGTGTATACTTTAAAGGCTGACCAAGAACATGATTTATGAAAGAAATGCCGTGGTTTTTAATATCCAAATATATATACACACACACACAACAAAACAAAACAAAACAAACAAACAAGCAAAATAGCAAAACATATTGATTGTTAAAAGAATGTATTGATCCTGACCTCTGATATACCATGTGGTTTCAAGTTTACATCCAGTAAAGACTGCCAACAACTGAAAACACCTTGCGAAACTCCAAATATTGAACATATTAACCAAAATTGGAAATTTCTGCAAAAAAAGAAGAAAAATAAATCTTCAAAGAGTAATCAAGGGAACCAAGATTCAAGTGGAAAGCATAAGAATGCAATCCAGGGACAAAGACCAGACATGGAAAACAGACATACACAACAAAGAACATTAAGTAACTAAAGTCATACATACAAAGTAACAAAAGCAAATGAGCAACTCGGATTCCACTAAAAAACTGGGATCATTTAAGAAAGAGCCTAACCAGGTTTTAAGAGCGAAATTATTATAACAGTATAAACAATCACAACACAAACACTCTTAAATGTTATCTACAAAGAGGAATAAAATCGTTTATCAATTACGCATAACAAATAATTTTTCCACTTTAAACCTACCAACGACTTCGCATCATGTATTGAAATATCGAACCTTGTTAATTCTTTGATTCCAGTCTTGAAATCCAAACGAGGTACTGAAGCAGACGCAGTAGGAGGTAGATCAGGTTTGGCGGGAAAATATATCAACATCAACAGGAATGACACACCAACAAAACCAACCTCTACAGAAAGAAAAGTCATACAATGTATATGTGCTACGTGATATTTACTCGATCTATTACCTTTGTCTGTTCCGTGTGAGGCTGACAGTTGTCAGTGTAATTATAAAGACAAATCACAATGCATTTTATCTTATATAAAGGGCAAATATCAACTAAAAAAGGACCAGGTTTCAAATACGGATAGTCTTAACAATATTCCCAATTAAGGTAAGCACAGGTAAAATGAAACGGAATACGGAATATAAGGAATACTAATAAAACAGAACGGTAAAGCCAATAGCACGGAATGTTTTTTTGTAATATTTCCAGTATTGATAGTACTTACGATACAGCATGTACCTCCTTATGTCTTTACGTTCCAATGAAATACCAGTTCCTATAATAGATGGCTTTTTATTCAAATCAAGTGCTTACAACTGTTCTTTTTATGATTCAGCTGCAGCTACGAATATAAACCAAAGGACGAAAAAAAAAGTTTACAGTCATACGGAATACTAGATTCTAGTCCCTGAATATTTGACGCATTATATATTTGTCATTCAGATTATTCAATGCTTCAATACATGTACTAACAACTTGCATACAGTGCATGTAGTAACTGAGATCAAACATGCGTATGAATACGCATACCCCCATATCCTACTTCTGTTCAACTTCAAATGGGTAAATTTTAACAAGTAAAATTTGGCTACATTGAGGTTTAAATCAGAAAAGGTAAATTTCTATGAATGTAAGCCTTCACCCGTAATGGTGGTGTTAACGAGTAATAACTGTGAAGTAAAGCGTAATAGAAAATTCTAAGAACAGTATATTTCATACCACACATATCTTACCGTTTAAAGAACAGTTACTGGATATTGATGCGTCTAGATCATATAAACTGAAAAATATGAAATGGAAGTGATTCTAAACTCTAAGTGAAGAAATGTATTTCGATTTTTTTTACCAGTGCAATCGCGGTGTTATCCTTGAATTCAAACATTAAAAAAAATCAAAAATTCAATACAAAAAAAAAAACATTTTAGAGACAGCAAAATTCAATAAATAGCCGAAACGAGAAAATAGGAAACCGATATGATGTGAACAAGATAATACAATACACTTGCATATATAAAAGTGCAGATAAAGTACTTACTTATGTGAAAAGACTAAGTAAGTTACCTATTGTGTGAAGATATGTTGCCTAAATCTGCAGTGTCATTACAATCTTTTCTTTCAGGTACGAGATACGGACCTTTAAAGATGAAACGAAAGTTTTACTGAGTTTTGTATTTTATCTGTATGTATAGTGACATTTATGCAATAAATTAAATGAAAATACACAAAATTAAAGTAGCGCAGTCTATTATGAAAATGTATTCAGTATGTAAAATATTTTCTAATCTATTTTCCATCTTTACAGTTATGTTTTAATAGTCAGAATAATATTTCAAAATTTACTAACATGCAAAATTATTGATTGCTTATTATAAATATAAGTGATACCTAATATAAATGTAAGTGATGTTCCTACATCGTTCAGTACTGTATTTAGAGCTGTTGCTGTTGTTCTTTCGTTTGCAGGAAACCACAGAGCTGAAATAACGGGTGGAGCTCCAAAAGCAATTGGTCCGGCCAGCCCGTTCAAAAGCTGTGCTACATTACTGGACCTTTTGCACAATATAGACGTATCATAGTATATATGAAGAGCAGAAACTATCTTTTATTATTGTCGAAAAGACCTTTGTCTGGATTATTGATGTTATATCCTCATCCCCCAAGAAAATTTTGAAACATTAAATCTCAAACCCTGCATTCTGAGGGTATCTTGAACAATTTTTCAACAATTTTTAAAAATTGCAATTTTCTAAGAAGGGCGCCACTGTCATTCCATACCCAGCCCGGTGCATTTCACCGAATTATGTTACTAAATATTATGTATACGTGTAATGAGAACTGATTTGAGTTTTAAGGTGAATATTAACGTGTCCATGAAGCGAGCACTGAAGAGATTTAAAAAAAAAAAAAAAAAGACAAAACCGTCTAGTTTCAACACGGAGAGAGACGTTAAATACGTTTAATCTACAAAATTAGATAAGAGGACTACGGAGCAAATTCCGAACTTGATGTGTTAACAGGTTTTAATTGTGTTGTTCATTCCATAAGATATAATGTAATGTGTTAACAGGTTTTAATTGTGTTAATCATTCCATAAGATATAATGTAATGTGTTAACAGGTTTTAATTGTGTTAATCATTCCATAAGATATAATGTAATGTAATGTTATGTAATGTATATTTGTTTAAGGTGCTATTGTTCCACAGAATAAGTAAAGTTTACCATGTAACATAGGGAGGTGTTGTTGTGATACATCTAGCCACAGAACCCAGTAAGACCAGAAATGTTGCTGTTAGACAGGCAGCACGAACACCTGTTGGTTTGATCAAGTTCATTTTAGTTGAGTATATGGCACTCGGTTAATGTGCAGTCATGTCAGATTAAAATATAAAATAGTCCTGATATTGATATTACACCTAGTCGAGACATTGCTTCTTACTTAATCCATGTATAATTCCTGTAAAAATGTCTCACCTTAAATTAACCTGGTGTTTCACCAAAAGTATAGATGAATTATGACTTTGGTTACTCAACTTTCAGATACATGTCCATGTACATATGTTTTTTTCTTCAGTATATCAATATCATACAGTATTAAACACATGCAGATGTTCTCTCGGCTTACCCTTAAATTAAATATGCTTAGTCGTATTAATTCTGATCGACTTATTCTTGTACATGGCACATGTACATAATTGGAGTGATGATGGTTAATTCAAGTCTAGAAAAATGATTTGAATGTTGATATTTTTATGTATACACTGTACCTTTGGCTTCCAGCAGCCAGGCGAATGGAAACGTTGCAACAAGATACGCAATAGGTCCCCATGCAGTAAGTAGGGCTATGTCCGAGTCTGTCCAGCCAAGAGCCTCTTCAACTGTGGCTGATATTGGTCCATAGACGTTCCATGATCCACCCTGAGATGTTGCACACAAACAGAAAACTAACATTACATACCAACGCCTTCGATAAACCTTCGTCCTCAAATATTTCTGGTCTGCATTGATGGTTGTTTCGTTCGTGCCCTTGGCTGCGTCAGGTTGATTGTAGTTCGATAGAAGAGGGGTTTTTGCCGTTTCCATTTGTACACGTGCATTTATTATAGTCGTTTACTGTTCCATTCTCTCGTTAATAAATAAACAAGACCATAGTTGCAGTTAACCGTCCTTTTATAGTAATATGGTTTATCAATATTTACCTCTAACAGTTATCAGCTACGTATATATAAATATATTGTTGTCATTTGATAAATTCTTTTGATATAAAAATCATCAGACAATAAACTAGTCCGATTTTCCTCTGACCTTGCAACCCTCCTCGTTAATCCGATATATCAACATCCAAAAAAAAATAAAAAAACGAGACAAATCAATATCAAGATAAAAAAGAGGAGAGTTGCTGGGTCAGAGAAAATTCGGACTGACAACAAATAAAAGTTATGAAGAGTAAAATTGTTAGAGTCTGCGGTTCAGTGTTGATTTTTTTTTGTTTTTACAATAAATGAGATTTTGGGGGAAAACTGCAATGAAATCAAGGTTAATTTTTAAAATATATTATACACTTCTGTAATTAAATAAGGCAGACCCCGCAATTTTCACAAAAAAAAAAAAAAAAAAAAAAAAATGGTAAAAATCTGTACCAACAACTTTGTTGCCATTTGCTATTCACGACAATAGCCTCAATGATGCAGGGGCAGATCCAGAAATTTATATAAGGAGGGTTCCGGGCAATCATTTGCTCATGATATTTGCACAAATGTTTATTTTTACACATTTTTTTAAATCCCGGGCCCCTTTAGTCTACCGTGGATTTTACTTTGTCAATGATCACTTGATTCAACTATTTCTTTTTTTAAATAACGGGTTTCGGTCTCAACACCAATCCCCAACATCTATTTCAGTATACGCTTCTCAGGGTGCAGCTTAATATGACCGCAGATGTCAAAATCTGAACAGCAAGGACAAGTATCGACACAATATCAAACTTGATACACCTTTTATTTGGATCGTGATAACTGCTTGACAAGATTCTGACCAGAATGAAGGTGATAGTATGGAATTTTAAAGTTTGTATTTAGACACCCGACATAGAAAATGATCAATTTATACAAAGTTGAAGAAAATTCCCATTTTCTACTCTCTGTTGTCCTTCATTTCTAAACGGTAAAGGCAGTTATTGTTACCCTCTATATTCATCCAAATATTCCTTTTGTGGTTGGATAGCTATTTGTTCAATTTCGTACAGATTTATAAATTGTAATCAAGTTATTGCCCTAAAACCAGAAAAAAAATGTTTTGGTTCCCTAATTCCTCAATGGATAAGGTAACCACCTTAAAAATCCATCTTAGCCTAACTTATCTATTTTCTTCAGTTGCATAGCAAAGTTCAAGAAAATGCTTGCTTCTGGTCCACTTTTTCCTCTAAAGGGTAAAAATTCAATATATCAATCAAAACCTTCCTTTTGTGGAATAAAACCGTGTGGTACAGTTTCATAGATATTCATACACTTCACCAGGACAAAAGAATTGATTGTATCCTAAATGGTTCAATTCACAACCCCTAATCTAGCTTCCTACTTGGTACCATGTGGTACAACTTCATATACAATCATATGCTTATACTTGAGTTGTAAAGGATACTTTAATGAAATGCTTGTTTCTGATCCCTAATTCCAAAAAGGTAGGGGCAATAACTCAAAAATGAATACCAACCTTTCATTTGTTGTTGGATACATTATTGTAAACTTTTTATTAAAAGATCCACAAATTAATATTCAAGTTTATCAAACAAAACTCAAGTGTTTATATATTACAATGAAGATGCAGCAAGGACATGGATAACGACATCGTAGAACTACTATAAAAACATCAATTTATTTGTGGTTGTATAATATAAATTCTCATTTCCATGACAGATCCTATAATCAATAAAATTCCTTATAACCTTATTTTGAAATTTGGATTAAATTTCTTACTAATCATTACCACAAGTTTCTCTTTATTTCCTATGTCATCCAAGCCACTTTCAAATTAGAAACATACCTAAAACCTACACAATATCCCTCCAATGACAATAATTTCTCTATATTGACTTATTCTATAAAAAGATTCTGGAAGTTATGCTGACACTTTATTGGGTTGCTTTCCTCTTAATTACCCATCATGTTAGTGGTAGTTAGAAAAGCATTTTCACCAGAAATATGGAAATTCAATACTTAATTTACTTTCTCATTGTACTTAACTGCAAATGTTAACTCAATGAGAGCACTTAAAGTCATAACTTAAACCACCTTGCAGTGTGAATGCTTATATTTACCAATAATTATTTAAATTAATAACAAGAGGCTCCCAGTAGCCTGAATCGCCCACCTGGTTGAATTTTGCCTTTCAAAGGCAATAAATTTAACAAGAAGTTGTCCAACAATTTTGACTCAAGAAGTCTTTGGTAGGGCTTATCATAAGGACCATTTATTTCAACAATTGAAAATTTCTATTAATTTATCATAGTTTTCAAGATATTGACTGAAAACTGTTAAAAAAAGTCATTCATAACGGTTTTAGAGTTATATGTGAAAAACTACTGTCTGACCGCTATGTTCTGTTTTTAATAACGGCTGCCATGTTTTTGACTGATCAAAAATCCCCACATCAGTTCTATGCAGGATACCCCAAGGAACATTCATACCAAGTTTGGTTTTAATTGGTTTAGTAGTATCAGAGAAGAAGATTTTTGAAAGAAATAACATTAAATATAGCAAAAATCGTTGAAAAAGGACAGTAACTCCAACATGGCTAACGGATTAAAACCAAACACTTTTACCTCGGTCAAAATTTAGCTAAACCTAATGATTTTTGAGATAGATGTGAGAAACTACTGTCTGACCCCTATGTTCTATTTTTAGTAACAACAGCCATGTTTTTCGACGTATAAAAAATCCCCACATCAGTTCTATGCAGAATACCCCAAGGAACATTTATACCAAGTTTGGTTCTAATCAGTCAAGTAGTTTCAGAGGAGAAGAGTTAAAATGTATAATTGTTAATAATGACGGTGGTCAAGTGATGGCAATAGCTCACATGAACATTTTAAATTTGTAAATAAAATACACCTTCTTACTATGTATCTCTTGTTTTAATTTAATTCAAATTTAAATGGACTGTATCAAAAGTTATCTTTTTTTTGTGACACGTTTGAATTACTTTCATCTATTAAGAACACTATTTAATGGCATCATGGTTGACAATTTAACAACAATTTAGTTCAAGCATCATTCATATTAATAACAAAATGGATATTTTGTTGATGAAATGTTATGTCTTCTTTAAAAAAAAGAATGATCAAGTCATGCTGTCAACAATTTCACACATCATTCTGTCTAGTTGGTCACATGGTTCAGTCTTAACCTCAACATTTTCTTGTTGACATGAGAATTGTAATAGCTCTGTCTTAACAAGAGACTTAGAATCAAAGCTTAAGTCATCGGGTATATTCTGCAAACTTGATTGAATCAGTTCTTTCACTTTATCTAAGTGTATTTGGAATCGCTCTGCGATCTCATTTCTCTGTTTTTTCTGCTTTTCCATCATGACACGTAATGTTTCTCTAGCTTGATGTGGTCGAAACTCATTGATCAAATGGTGCATGTGAATGAACAGTAAGTTCAAGTCCTCTAACTTCTCAGTCCTCTTTTGAGAATCAGGTGACTTAATTAAGGTATCTATCAAGTCTAAAAAATTCACTAATATGGAGTGATTTAGTTTCTTCAGTTCTCTTTTGTGATCATAGCTCTGTGGATGCAACCTACGGAAACCTTGAGATTCTAAAGGTTGTATGATCTGGTCATCAACACTGAATGGCACACCAAACATTGTGTAGTTGTCCTGAAAAAGGCAAAAAGTTTCAAATGTGTATTGTACAGATTTGGTTTTAGGAGGCCAAACAAAAATTGGTAAAATGGAAGCAAACTAGTAGTATAAAAAAAGCAATAGTAATATTTGGACTTAAAACTTCATTTTAAGTGGAAGAAAATTATGTCTGGATTATTCTATTTAAGGTGGTGTAACCGGAAAAAAAACATTTAAGAGGCTGTCAGCGTCCATGTAAAAATCAGGCAGATCCTATGATATGGTAGGCACAGGGTTAATTCTATTCTCATTGAATTTTTTGTTTCAATGTAATGTTTATATCATGTGTTAAATAGTAAAAAGATTTTTAAAGAAAACAATGGATGGATTGGAAAAACAATTTGAAAGTTTACTAGAGTCAATGGAATGGATAGAATCAAGGATTTTATAACTTTATTTGTGGTATACCTGTATTATAGGTGGAGGTTGGGGTGTTCTTCCTTTTTTCACATTTTCATCTGTATACAAATTTACATACTGCATAGGAGGGAGAGGGTATGCACTAACACCTTGATTATCTCCCATACTGGCTGCCTGCAATTAGAAATATTGAATCTTATACTGTAAGATAGGTAAATTGAGTTAAAACTTTAGTATCTAACATGAGGAAATCTGAAAATTCCCAATACCGCACGTGGGTAGCTAGACTTGGTGGTTTGTTCTTTGATTTATTCATTGCTGATGGACAAGTTTAGTGCAATTCCTACAAGTTATCCAATGGATAAATACATATACAGCAGATAAAGTTTTGAAGAACTAAGCTCTAATGTTTGAGTCTTTTTCTCACTTTGAGTTTGTTAACTAATCAACTGTTTTGAAGTGACATGCATTTTATGGCTGACCACAACACATCAATTGAACAAGTGATATGTCACTTGCAGCTGTAATAAAATGTAGGTCACTTCAAAACAGTCAATTGGTGAAGAAAACGATTGAAAAAATCAATCACTAGTATACACGGTATACATCCTCGTACAAGTTGAAGAAAGTCATTGCACAGGGCTTGAGTTCAAGTTTGATCTTTACAATTGTCAATAATTTTACTAAAATCTTGTTTTAAAAATTTTTATACATTTGACTATAAATGGCCAAACACTAAAAAATCACTTTTTAGTGTATGGCCATGGATACTAAAAGACAAAAAAACAACAATTAAGTAGAATTATAACAATCTTACAGACCAGACTCAAGAACTTAAGCCCCTGTGAATCATTGGGTAAGTTATGATTCTTTTCTAAATTTAATTTATTTCACCTTTTTTTGCTAAAAAGCATACATACAAATGTATTTGGCCTCAACATGGGTGAGAAAGGAAAATCTATAAGGCTATTTATTGAAATATTTCGGTCTCCTAAATGTATATGTTCATACCTGTTATCATACAAAAAGTAAAAATATATACAAATTTATTAAATGAATCTTTGAAAAAAAACATAAGATTTTAAAAATTCAACAATTGTCAACTTTATTCCAAGCCAAATTCTAATCTTGATTTGAAGTTTTGAAGATTGATAAAAGATGCAAAATGACATACATGTACATGTCCAGCTAAAAGACATCCCCATTCCTGAATACATGTATTTTAAAAACAGCTCTGTGAAAGTTAAAATTGTAAATTTTACAGGTTGATTTCTACTGCTGTGCTAAATTTTACTAAGGAATATCAAACATTTCTAAAATTTTAGAACACTGACCTACTTGATAAAACATTTTCTCGGGAAAAAATGTATGGTTACAGGAGAGTGATATTAGTGTTCACTTTGTGTATATCAATCATGCCATGATGGTATTCCACTTATATGTACTTTTTATTTTAGGTGAGATAATGAAGAATTGATTTGATTTGATTGATAGGTGTTTTATGCCCAAGCAGCAATATTTCAGCTACATGTATGTCAGGGCGATGAACATGAAATGGATGAGAAAAATGAAGATGAACACATTCTCATGTGCAGATGCACTTAATAAGGATTAATATGTGTGGGTACAAAAATATATCTCTCATCCTCTGTATTACAGTAATATTCTCCACAAAGCACGGAAAGCTTGATACTCACCCAATAATTTAACTAAACCATTGAATATGCTCATTAGTAAGGGACATAGTAATGATATTGTTGTCAAATTGTTAAGGACAGCATATTTTTGGTATTAATATTGATTCTCTCATAGGGTCTTAAAATAGATATCAAAACAATATATTCATGATATATGTACATTTGTATATACCTGCAGAGAAAATGATTAATCTATGTAAATATTTTTACTAGTAATTTGAAACTTGTCTTACTTTGCCAGACATTTCATTTCTATATCTTTTTTACTAGTAAACTTTACAAAGATATTAAACTAGTTGAAATAATTTTCAAGACTATAAATAGTTCAAACTTATTGCAAGAACATTTTTCCATTTTCTTTGATCTGTGTATGATTTCTCTATGGACTCTATCCCCCTTCCTATAACCTATACTGTGCCCCCTTTCTGCCCATTTAAAATTATCTGAATGGCCCTTTATGATTTCCACTCTTGTAAATAAATTACCCCAAGCCAATTAAGAAGTGTCACCTTCATTAACTACATCCTGTCGTAATTAACCCTCAGGTAAACCTCAGGTAATTATCAGTGATCAATCAGCTGACCAGGGTTATCGGAAAATGACAAGTAGAAAATGAATCCCTATTGGATCTATAACAATTTTATGGACAGCCAATCATTGGTTAATAATTAATTTACACTGCACAATTAATTTTACAAATATTTTCAAGTTAACAGGTCTAAATTTTGTAGAACTACCGGTGTAAACAATTGCATGATGCACTTGTTTGTTTATTCAAAATGTCAGTTACCTCTAATATAATTTCAATATTTTAAATTTTTTTCTATATCTTCAACAGTAAAGGACATTTTCTATAAGTTGTAATTGCAATAGTTATAGGAAATAATATTCCTTCTATTTACTCAAGATTTTGATATTTAATTGGAGCAATATTGAATATTTGTAACATTTCAAGCAACATTTCACCTCATAGTATGTCATTAATGTAAAGAATCACTTGCCCTTCCCCCCCCTGAGTTAACATGCTCCATCATTGCAAAAACATTGACTAATTTGGCCACACAACGACCTGATCATACTGAAATTAATTTCATAACTCTGTCATTGGGGATCTTAAGGCTTCAGTAATACATTTTCAGCTCATTCACCTATATATATGTGTGTTATATATATAAGATGTATCTGTTTTGTAAAAGCACTTGGTCATCTGAGAAAGGTTTTTCAATACAATAAGGGTGTTGTGCATATATTAATCATGCAGTCAAATTTACTCAGTTTGCAAATTATGATGCGACCCTCATTTTCAAAAGTTGGCAGGTAAGCAATAAGAATACAATTACCAACTTAGCACAAACATACAAAATCAATGTCCCTTCTTTGTTGAAAAAAGACATGCTACGTATAAAAGTGCCCTTTTCCCTGCACCCCTCTATTTTCAAATCCTAGCTAGAACACTGGTGGATCATAATCCTGGTTATGATGCAAAAAGGAAGTTCCTCATTAAATGAGGACAAATATTGAAACAAAAAACAGTTAAAAACCATCACATGGGTTTAGAGTTATTGGAATGGATAGAATCAAGGATTTTTACAGTAGAAAGGATTGGAATCTCACGCTTTCCCTCTATTTCTTGGTAGGCAAGATTTAATCATACTCATCACTTATATTTTCAAGTGTCTTATAACTGTTGGTTAATACTCTCAATATATGGGACAGATAAAGCATGGATGGTTTTCTGAAAAAATTTTTATACATGTACCTCAGTAACAAAAACGTCAACTTCAAATTCTGGACCTCAAGGGAGGAGTTTGAAATTCAAATTAGCATCATACCCTTAATTTACAGGTTGTCCCCATTTTGAAGTACATATTCAGTCTGATAAAATATTGTTTGAAAATGTTCACATCACAACAGCAGGGAAAGCTACAGCTATAAAATTCCTTAGATAAACCCTCGAACCATTTCTAATCAATTTTAAACAGATTTTTTGACGAATCATAATTGATCAGGTTTGGAAAGAGTTTGAATTTTAAATGAGGATGGAAAACCATCCTTGAAAGTGGGACCAGGTTGAAAATTTGATAAGAGATTAAGGTCTCCATTCAAGATACTGATCAAAACAAAACCTCGAAATAGTCTGGAGGATACTTGAGGTGGGGTGTTTTAATTTTTGTTTTTAAACCATCTGGGTCAGAAAACGTAATCGTGATGAAATGTAGAAGCGATGTAAATTATCCACCATTGCTAGGGCACCTCAGCATCAATATATTGCATCATGGGAAATCTCTCTCTTAATCACCCCATGCAACATATTTATTAATATACTACATGTATGTAAAAGTGTGAGAGATTCCAATCCT
Organism: Perna viridis; assembly: GCA_037379345.1. Classification (NCBI taxonomy): domain Eukaryota; kingdom Metazoa; phylum Mollusca; class Bivalvia; order Mytilida; family Mytilidae; genus Perna; species Perna viridis. The sequence goes on from CM074520.1 coordinate 7,691,218, forward strand.
TTTATATTTAACTCCTTAGTCATACCATAACAAGGATTTAAAAGCTACAAAATGTATCATGATCCATGGAAAAGTTGTTCGAGTGCATCCCCACAAATTTTAGAGAATAGTGATTCAATGGGAACATTTTTTTGGCACAGAAATTTATCCCCTTTTTCGCAAGCAATTACTGAGTGTAAAAGATGCTGCATCAGAAAAACAGGTTTACTGCAAAGGTTAGATTTTGTACTAATTTCAGACAAAATAAAAATTCACTGTCCAAAGGACTGTTTTCCTCAGTCTAGAAAACAGTTAATATGGTTAATAAACTATCAATACAGTGAGACCCCAGTATAAAATTAAGTCCCTACTCAAGTCAGGGAGTTAAATCTACTATAGCAGTATATTAAAGATCCTTGCTACTGTAAACAATGTTTATTTAATCTATTTGAGTTGTATCTTTGTACATATATGAATAAGAAAAAATTCAATTGTTGTTTACCTTAATGAAACAGGGGGTTGGAAATTTAACGTTAAAAGACAAGTTTGCAATTCATTACAATTAATGTTAAAATGTATAACACAAAAGCTTAACATATTTACATTATGTACAGTGGTTGGGGTTTTATTTCATTATATAGCTAGATAACGTCCTTCAAATGTTAACATGGAGATACCACTTTTGAAGGACTCTAGAGAAGATGACATACCGATAGATTCTTGGAGACTGTTCCAATCTGTTATAGCGTTTGGGTAGAAGGAATACTTATAGAAATCTTTGTTTGTATAAACTTGCCTAAATTTATGTTGGCCTCTAGTGCGCCTATCTGCTTGTGTGATCATATCATTTGTAACTTCCCCTCACCCCACATTTATCTTATAAAGTAAAACAAGCCTTACTTCTGTTCTGCGAGATTGAAGACTCAGATTAAAGGTGTTCATCATGCCAGTCACTGCACCTGGTGTTTTATTTGTGTAGTCATTGAAGACATACCTTGCGGCTTTTCTCTGAATCTGCTCAAGTTGGGCAATTTGGTTTTATTTATATGGATCCCAAACTGGCCAGGAGTACTCTACGATCGGATGCACAAGTGATGTGTATGTAAGGCTTTTAACCTTGGGTTTGCAGTGTTTCATATTTCTGTGTAAAAAGCCTAAGGGTTTATTGGCTTTCACCTTTAAATTGTTAATATGTGGACCCCAATCAAGATCACTACTTAAAGTGACACCTAGGGCTAGATATTTGGTGTCTGGTAGTGGTACAGTCTCAAGTACGTGGTTATGCAGTTTATATTGAAATGAATTTGGTTTAGCTTTTTTAGAAATATTTATGACATAGCATTTTTCTGGATTAAATTTCATTTGCCATTCTGATTCCCATAGTTCAAGATTTTGTGAGATCCTTTTGTAATTCATTAGATTCACTTATTTTATTTGTTATCCTGTATAATAAACAGTCGTCCGCAGAAAGACGAGTTTTACTAGATACATGCTCTGGCAGATCGTTAATAAATAATAAAAATAGGGTAGGTCCCAATACGGTACCCAATTAGATGACAGCAGAAGTATTCTTACTATTAAAACAAAACAGACCTTACAAAAGAGACTGCTTCATTCAAATCTATATTTTAACACGGGAAACGAATTGTGTAAACAAGGTAATTTGATATATTTCGATAAAAAACTAAAAACAATTATTTTATCTAATTTCTTTTAAAGTTAAACATCATTATCTATTTTTTGTAATTGGTTTTGAAACTGATGTAAATGATTTTAACAAAATAAATAAGTTTCGTTTCTTCAGAAAATATGGTAAAGGGAAATAACTCTTGTCAACAAAGAAGTTTCGCACGAGAAATAAGTAATTACAGATTCTTAACATTCTTGAATGTCTTTTTTAAGTTGTACCACTGTTACAGATTACACATTGCATACCATTTTGTTGACATTCAAAATTTTCATCACAGTTTAGGGCAGATTGTTAAAGAAAAGAAACGTATTTTCATTGGTTAGTATTGGTTTTAACTTCCTGGATCCATGTTGCATTCAACTTCCTATGCTGTGAAACTTCATTGTACATGTAGCTACCGTATTGCAGTCTTTGGCGAATTATTCTTCTTAGTTGTGTCGTAAGTTAAGAGTAACTTTGCTAAATGAAGCAGTATCAGCCTTATCATTTATTTTAATTTGTAATAATTCACACTTCGTTTTGTAAACAATATGATGCAGTCCTGCAACAATATATTTTGTTTTTGGATTGTACACTACAAAATTCAAATTAAAAGTTGTCATACAACATTTCAATGAAACTGGGACTTCAATGTGCCTTTATTAATTAAATTGTTACAAGGATTTTTGATAGTAGACAGGATTGGAATCTCTTAATTTTACACAGATTGTATATGTAATTATGTTATTAGAACTTGGAAGATTTCCCCTATACTGTGATCTTAAATCCAGAAGCTCATGTATTGGTATAGACTTGAGACCTCACCATCAGTGTTTTTGAAATCTGCATAATAATAATAATAATGATAATAATAATAATAATAAAATATTTATTTCAAGAGGGTTACACAGTTAGTTTACAAGCTAATCTTCCCTGAGGCCCTCACACACAAAAACTATATCTACTAGAAATTAAAAATAAACAACACAACACAATAACAAAAGCTGATTTGACAATACCAAATCACTTTAAGATAATACAATATAGAACATAGAATATAAAACATATAATGAATATTGTTAAACAAAGAAAACAAATGTTATTGAAAAAGAGAATAAAACAAAATTTTCTGAAATATTGGGATCATATAAAAAAATGTAATAACCAGGACCATGGAAAACTTAATACATACTTCAAGTTTAAAACAACCTTTGAATTTGAATGCTATTTAGATACAATGTATAAGAATAAAAAAAAGCGTAAAACCTTAACTGAAATTTGAATAAGTAACTGCTCACTCAGAATAGAAACTGGTCACCATGAGAGGAAAATAAACTACATGGGCAAGCAAGAGATTTTACCTCGCAGTGAAAGAGTCTGTCAAAAATGCACACTTAATTGAAATTACACTTTATGTGTATTTTTACTAATGATGATCAGAACAGAAAAGTGTTCTATGAAAAGCTATATATAAATAAACGTCTCAGAATGTGACAACTCTGTTCGCTACATTGCTCCATCGGATCAAATTGATGCAGGGAAGATAACATAAACTTATAGAAGGGTCTGAAAAATTCCCAGCGATGTTAAAACTGTCAAATTTGCGATGCATATTTTTGGTGGTTCCCTCCATGGGACTCGAACTTGTACCGCTGTGACATCTTTGGCAAGACCGCCTGCATGAAGTCCAGCGCCTGAGACCACTTTGCATCGTAAATTTGACAGTTCTGAATTTTTCAGACCTTTCTATATATAATTTGAACCCTGCAATGTTTTTTATCTGGAATTTAACAGCAGAAAGTATCAAAGTGTTAACTTTCCTGGCAATCAAATTTTAACTAAAGAAAGTGCAAAAATGCTTGACTAACATTTTATGTAAACCATATGTACAGGTATCTTGAGTGGCTCTTACCATATTTAAATTTTTTTTCTCTTTTTCTAAAATTATAGGTGTCAAATTAAAGCAAATCAGGTATGACTGGTAATATGTATGTCGTTATTTGTTGGATGTATGCTCAATATGCCTGCAAAGACCACTGTCATATAAGATGACACACAATTTCTATTTCATTAATATGGACCATTAATTGGATAACCCTTTTAATCTTTTTAAGGTGCCTATAACCAATTAATGGGAGGCAGGAAAACTAATTTGAAATTCAAACTTCTCCCTCATGGTCTTCAATATTGACTTGAAGCTGATATCTTGTGCTACAAAACAACTTTAATAATAAGAATTGTTTAATCGGCATCTTGGTTTGTAGTAAAGAAAGTAAGAGGAGATACAGAAATCATTCCTGTACAGGGTTAAAGTGTTAATTAAACAATTTAGACCTTCGAAAATTTTTCAGAACCAGCAGACATGTAGATAAACATCCATTTCTGGCTGTATCAGATTATTAGCATTTTCTTGTTAAGTTCTACATGTACAAATGAAGTAACTATTACTAACGATGGTTCTTCTCTTTTATCACTACATGTACTTGTATTTGTTATATCTAATGCAATATTGTATGTTTTGGTTGTAATATCTGTATTCATACTTCTAAAAGGTAATGTTTCCCAATTGTGATAGAATTTGACTATTAACTCAATACAGTTAAATGAAAAATAACATTATAAAATTTGTAGTACATGACATGAAAGAGGCAAAATCATAAGCATAGCCCTTTCAAACACATTCAAATACTAGGTTTAAGAAAGAAATTTGGAACTATTCTTTAAATAGAACATTATCCTGTGCACAATATTATAATGAGATTTTTAAAATTGGGTTTATTACATAGAAAAGTTACAAAAGTTTTGAAAGGAAAAATTAAAGTAGTTTGAGAATCATTCAAATAATTTTAATTTGAATTTTAAAAAATGACATTTGAAAACTCTCTCTGTAAATAGTACATACATGTGTGTAGACATTGTTCAATGTATTAGGTTATGCAGGATTTATTGACAGTAGTGCATGCATTGTGAAAAAAATGGTGGCTACACAGAAGTTATATTATTACATGAATGTGTCCGAGAAAACAGTAACTTTGGAACAAAATGTATATGTGGTTTAAGAAATTTGAGAGAGATTCTCAATAACTTTATAAATAAAAAAAATATTCAGCATATTCTGTAAATCACTGCAACATCAAAAAACCCAGTCACATGATTTAAAATTATTACATAGTAATGTTTTTATATGCTGCCCCACTTTAAAAGAGGGAGATATATATATATTGATCATTCTGTCTGTTGGTTTGTCTCAAGTTTATGTCTGCAATTTCTCCAAAACAACTTAACATGCTGAATGGAATTCAATGAAACTTTTCCACATTATCACATCATGATGCCATTATGCATTCCTCTTTCATGTATCAACCTGAATGACTTTTCAGGTTTCATGATGCAAAACATGGTCCTTGTCATTTGTTAACCAAGTGGGAAACTACTTATCGCTATCACTTGATCTTTTGACAGAAGCTTTATACGGGTATGCCACATCAGGGGGATTCCATTTCAGACTTTAGTGAGTTTAATGACTTTATACATCCAGTATTTTTCTACCATATTGTTACTGGAAGGAGGGTATCCTTTAACAAACATAGCTCACAGTTTTTTTTTCTGATTTTAGTTTACTAAAGTAATGTAAAGTACGTAAAATGTTCAAAGTATATTGTGATAAAAGTTGTTAATTTTTTTTATTTTGATGATGAATTTTCTTTTCAGGGTTTTAGAATCTCAACATATTCTGATGGCATGGACATGTGATGCTCTTCATACATAATATAAAAGGGATAATATTAATCATGGATGAACTGATGTTATATTCTTGTTTTAAGAGCTGTAAGCTGTAATCTCTACAATATCATGTAGCTTTCTTCTTCTGAATTTCCAATCAACAAAAACACATGATGGGTTCTGTTACAAAGCAGGACTTTATGATGAAACGGTCTGTGAACAAGAGCCGAATAACAGCCCAGAATTACAAAAGCCGATGGTTTATACTAGATGATAATTCTCTCAGTTATAAGGATGGCACATTAGAGGTAATAGTGGCACACAAACATTTCATGTATAGTTGTCAACAATTGAATCATTATAAATAATTGTGAATAACACAGCTGGAGTATCAACTTTATGCCAACCTGGCTATTTTTGTGTTTCACTCATTTTTTCATGCATTTGCCTTAAAGAATCAGGTTTATTAAGTTTTACATTTGTTTTTTTGCGAAAACCACAGCAACTATTTTTTGTAAACTTTTTTTACCTTTGTTGGCATCAATGACTTTTTCTTAAATTTTAAGAGATTCCAGATATTTTGTTCTTTGAATTTTGGTAGCACTTCATGGTATTGATCTTGGTTACATTTCACAATTAAATGAGTCACAGTACTTTGATACAAAATGTGTAGGGTGACACCATAGTTTACTATTAATTTTACACTAAAAATTTTTTATGAAAAGGGCTGTTGAATCTGAAGTTCAAACAGAAAAACCTTGGGAAGTTTTTAATATTTGCTCTGAAGCTTCAGTGTGAATGACCGTATTATGTGTGAGACTTTTAGTCACAGTGCCACATCACACAATCATGTATAATGTACTGAAGAGGTTTCTAATGAGTTGAAACAGTAGAGAAATAATCAGGAAATTTAAGTGTTATCTAATAATATCTGTGATTTGACAACACACACAAACCATCTGAAATATCAAGTCTAATTCATAGAACTGCATAGTCTGTTGTAAATCAGTTATAACTTACTTCCTACACTGGTTCAGAGAAATATTATTTTTTGTCCACAGTAAGGAAGTTACTACTTAATATCCTATTATCAACCATTTAAATGAAGATGCACTTGAGTGCGGAAAAGATGCACCAACCATTATGGTGGACTACCTTAAGAACAGACTGCTAAGTCTTAACTGCTCTAATTTAGTTTTAGTTATCTTTAGTTGTGTGACTTGTGTCATGATTCATGGTTCATGTGATATAACGTACATTTTCAAATTATAGTCAAGTATGACTTTCTTTGGTTAGGCCAAAAAAAATAATAGTCTTGTTTCCTGCTACCAGTAAGAACGAAGATAGGATAGCTACATTGTAGGTAGGGAGATTATTATATTTTTCCCAAAAAAAATCTGTTGAGTTATTGGAGAAACAATCTAGACTTTAACAGTGCTTGAACCCAAATGGTTATACAATGTATAAAAATTAGGGCTAGTCTGGTAATAGGAATCAGACATATTATTTGTTTTGGCCTTAAAGTGTTGAGAAATATGTTTTTTTCCACTGAAACATCTGTCAAATTGAATTATACATTGAATTTAAATAAGGTCCTTAGTGTTGTACATCTTTAAAGTCTTCAGATTCCATGATCATTTACATGAACTGATAAATCAACCTCTGCTTTGTTTTTATTTTTTCCATGAGCTAGATTGTTAGTGACCTACAGTCATATCCATGGTGTTGTAGTACAAACTAACAAGTGATTGATCAATACTGCATTTGCATAAAATGTATTTGTCCAAAATACTTAAAGCATCATGTACAAGTAGATCTTTTCACTTGACATGCTTAACATAAAACACCATGCATAATTATGATTGAATATAAAAAATGTTTACATTGAACTACTTTTTTATTATTACATAGATTTTCTGTAAGTGGATTATTTGATTAACAGGAAGCACATGACACATACATGTACAAGCACATGCTATTGTTATTATATAATATATAAATAAAGGTCTTAAAAGATTACTATATGTTGGCTTGTGTGTATCAGCTTTATCTTGATAACTGTAGCCTGTTGTAATGTTGCAGTGTCTGAAATGGTTTACTGTGCAAAATTTCTTAACACTTTTATGTGTGCATTGTCTGTCAATGTGTACATTTTCATGAACTTTGTACCAGTTAACCATTGATTTAAGAATCAGTATATCGAATGTTCAAGGTCACAACTCTTGGTATAAATTAGCTTCCATGTGTAAATTGTGAAAACCTTTTTTTCATGAAACTCATATCAATTTACCAGTAAGTGATAAGGAAGACACATGTATTGTGGGATTAGTAGGTTATAGTTTAGGGTTACATGCACTGAAAACGATACTAACTTGAAAGTGAAAGTTGGTTTAATGGGCATTACTTGGTATCTACATTGTGTTTTGTGTCAAATGATTAATCACAGTCTTCCTGTGCAGGTCCGGGTGTCAAAAGAATAGGCCTGCAGCAGCGCTAAGCTTGTTGTAAAAGGCAACTAAATAGTGCTCAGAAACCTAGCCGGGGCTAGGCACTCTGCCCACAGAGCAACTGGGTTGTGTGCCCCAGGTGGTGGAATGGGGTAGCTCTGGCATGTTTCATGCAGGGGTTGTCAGGCTATAATACGGAAAACCTGGCCGCAAACCATAGTGGTGCACTGTGTTGGGAAAGATGCCACATTCCTTTCATGTTAAAGAACCTTGCTGTGGTATTCGATAGGAGTAGGAACCTTTGCACTCCGCCACAGGAGGCTAAATTGCCCAACCCTACCCATCCCTCCCTTTTATCTTGTGGCAATCAAAATATGTTGACCCTATTATCCTTGTGTCCCATCCCTTTTTCCATTTCATCATTATCATTTCGTGTTCATTTTATCATCCATTTCATGTTCATCACCTTAATATAGTGAAATATTGCTGCTTGGGCGTTAAACCCCAACAATCAATCAATCATTCCTTAATCACAGTCAAAATTTAGAGTTATATCATGCTTGAATTTGTATTAATATTTGTCATGCTCATTCAGGGATTGACCTCTAGCTGTGCTCCACAAAGCATTTAATTCACTTAAATCAAATTGAGAACATGTACATGTATGATCTCTGATGTGTATGATCAAGGCATTGCTCAGCATCAGAATATTACATTTCACAGTCTTTAGAATAGTTGGCTTAGAAATTCCCTCACTTGATTCTATCTAACAGAAGTGCAAATTCAGGAATGTAAATTCTTTAGGCGTTGTGATAGAGTTCTACAAACATGTGTTTGTGTATATATTGTTTCATTTATCAGGCAATTTGGTGAGGTTTTTATTTTCTCTTTTTTTTCAGGAGGTATTTATTTGTTAAAGTAAAGATTTCCTATTTCAATTAAACTATTAACTTGTGTACTTATTTTTATCAAATCTTATTTCAGAAAGTTGGAAAACTGAAGGGAGCTATAAAATTAGAGAAAGTAAAAGTAGTGGAGGCTGTAGAAGACAGGGTGTTAGACAATAAAGTCAATGTGTTCCAGGTAACATAATGAAAGCTATTGTGGTCAGGCCAGAGTGCCATAAACCATTAAAAATACGTAAGTTTGAGAATATTCTTAACATCAATGATATCTCCAATGAAAGTGCTTGTGTTACAGTTGAGAATATTCTCTGTCATATGGTATTTACATGTTTATATGACCACAAAAATTTGCATTTGCATGTTGGCATGGCAATGTCGTCATTGTCTTCCGTGTTGTCTTCTGTAGACACTTTGTTTTTGTTTTATACTACTGCAAATTTTCTGTTTTGAACAATGTTATGCCGCAATCGTCGTCTGGGGACATTTCCTTTCCATACTGTAACTTTAGTTGTGGTTTACTAATTGTAATGGAATTTTGATAAGATTTTACTACCCACTAAGGGAAGGTTCCTATAATTTGAGTTTGTGGCCTCTACCTTTTTAGAATAAGGGACCAAAATGGATAATAATGGATGTTTTAATACTATTATCCATGTATAATGATTTTTCTTGTTTCCATTTTGATTATTAGTTTTTTATTGTGTGTCTTGCTTAATCCTGGTAGAAGTTTGTATTTACAGATTTGATGTGTTTTGGACCGTTTTTGAGTTATAAGGGGTCAAATGGGCCACATTCCCAGAAAAGTAGACTTTCTTATTTTTGGTCTGATTTCAATTTTTTTTTTATTGGATTCCTTATGGAAATCCCTGCCTATGTTGACCAATCAGATTTCAGGTATCTCCTATGGTTTTTGAGTTACAAGGGGTCAGAGGGGCACCACCCCTCAAAAAATCAACTTTTTAGTTTTGGTCTGATTTTGAAAATTTTTATTTGAATTTCAAATTTTGTTCAATATAGTGACCATACCAGTTGATGTGTCCATATTGAATTGAAAATCCCTATGCTGAAGTGAGTCAAAAACTAATATCGTTTCCACACTTGCCCCCAACTGTTCGGGGTTCGACCTCTGTGGTCATGTCATGCTGCGCTCCGCAAAGCTTTTTATTCAGGCCTGCACACCATCATTTTTTTATTTCTGCAGTGAAACATATTCATAATGACCTCAGTAGATGTTTGCTTTAGACATTCTTCTGTTTTTTTCATTGTTTAGTACATGTATAGATGGTTCAACTACATTTTTTTAATTTCATGTGTCAAATTGGTACAGGAAATTCCTCATATTAGAATGTTTTGTTTTTATACTTCTAATGGTTCCTAATAAAAGAATTCATTTCTATGAAACAAATGTATGCAATTGGAAAAAAATATTTTATGTAAAAATAAATTTTAATGCAATGGACCACATGATTGGTTACATTGCAGATGGTGAAGCTAACAACCAAAGAGAAACAAAAATAAGACCAATATCTATTTACAGGTAGTTTATGGAGAAGGGGCAGAATTCTTTACTCTCTACATTGTTGCTTTAAAAGATGAACAGAGGAGAGAGTGGATTGAAGAGCTCAGAGAAGGTTTGTGATGAAATGTAACTTGCTACTTGTCTATTACCTGTGAAGGGAGTAATTGTAACTTAATGTTTTTGCATGTTTAGACCCTTTAAGACCAACTTGGGTTGACTATGAATTTTGACCTTGTTGAATTGGAAAAAAAACTGGTAAAGCTGCATTAGCTGCCAAATTTGTTCAGTTTAGATTCTTCTGAATTTTTCCAATTCAATGAAATAAGTTTGTAGTAATGCAATTGAAGCAGTAAATGTCTTCCTTGCTGTTGAATAACCACTTTCGCTTTGCAATCAGATTTGTTATTAAAGAAGCGACCCTTACAGATCATGCATGGATTAAGGTCACTAAAAGTCACATGCATACAAATTTATTTAGGTCGATTTTTTGTCTTGCAAGACAATAAATATATAGACACCTATTTCATGTATTTAATGCATATTATATGTGGATATCAGATGAATTTATACAGGGAAAGTACAATTTAGTAGAAATAATCCAAAGTGAAGGTATGTTTGAACAGAAACAAAAATTTACAAAAATGACAGCTAATGCAGCTTTAAATTCTATTGAATTAATAAAAATTTCTGTGGTTATTTAAATAGACACTTTCAAAATATATCATTAAACAGCTGAAAATAGGGGATATTTTTTGGTATCATTTTTGTATGTTTTTATTACTAGTGGACATGTTCATAGTATACTGTACTGAGATTTGAACTAACTTCTTATCAAATTTATTGAAATACAAAAAAATATTTTGGAAATGTGCATTAGTTAATGTGAAATGAAAACACTTAGCACTTCTATTATTACATGAAAATAGAAATTTGCAACAGGATGATCACATTATCCAGAGTATGTCATGACTTATTTTCTTCTAAAATTTTGGTTACATGAGTTTCTATAGAACTATTTTGAAAACAGAATATTGTTATTTGAACACTGAGAGTTTTTTTTATTCTATCACACTCCAGTGGTCACTTACTGAAGCTTCTAACTGATAAATTTTTCCACGTGAAGGAAAAATTCTACTACATCAATTTAACTGCATGAGTGAAGGTGTCGATTTAAATGACCTTAAAGCTTAAACTCCATTGTTACTAATTTAGTAGAGGAGTTCACTTAGCAAAACTGGTATTTACCTTGGGCTATTCCAGTTCAAAAAGGTTGAAGATCACAGTAAACTTACTGTAATATACCAGGTTTGTAAAAATGCAACATATTTTTGACTTATTGTAACTTTACATGCACCATACCTATTCTCGTTATACTCTGTTTTAAAGAATCACATGTGCTACATGCCTATATCTAATTACAGCTGCATCAAGGAAGGAAGCCTGTTTCTTCCCCAAGTACCATCCTGGTGTATGGACTAAGTCCTTAGGGAGATATTCCTGCTGTGATCAGATAGATAGAGCTGCCGTAGGCTGTAGTTTAACTACTCCTGAAAAAGGTCAAAATACAATTATATTTCTCTAGGCTATTCAAGGATAACTTCTTTTCTTTAATAGTACATTTTCATAAAAATCAATAAATAGAGGTTGAGACATTTTATTTACTCCTTTTGCCCCATAAGATCTTTTACCGTAATTTGTTCATTGTCAGAAAAAAATGGATAAATAAGTTTTGATAGATTTGATAATTTGGCCATGATAAGAGTCTACAGGATATGCAGGGTCTGAATACTGAAGAATTACTTTTAAAGGAAATAAAGATAGTTAACGAATTAGTGACTGAGTATGATTTGTAAGCTTATTGTCCCCAAGGTACTACCAGTATCTTTTACCCTGAGATGTAAATGTAGATAATTTTCCCGAATTTCCCAAATTCCTGGTCAGTATTTGTCTTATTTTACCTAACATTTTTTTAGACTAGTGTCAGTACTATAAAACCATATAATTCTCATTTAAATTTATTTACAAAATACACATCAAATAACTTCAAGAAATTACCCATTGTTCAAATAAAGGGCATCATTGTCCAATTATACTGTAGATCACAGAAATCAATCAGGATGCGACATCAAAATTCTGTGTAACATGGTAATGTTTGTGACCAAAGAGTGTACACTATTGATATTTTGCTATATTAAAGAAACCTATGAACAAAATTTATCTCCTTGAAAAATAGTACTGAAGTATAATATTTCATAAAAAGTTTTGAATTATCTGATGTTGACTCCTAAAATGTGTAAATATCTATTTGTACAGCCCAGCCAGTACAAGCTTCAGGCCCCAAGGGAGGAGCTTCTGTGATCAACAAACCCCTGCCCCCCAAACCCAATGATAATCAATCAACAGCACGAAACAAGAAGGTCTATATAGCTATATATAACTTTACACCTGTAGAAGATGGGGACTTAGAACTTCAACAGGTAATTATATGTTCAAAAGGAGTAATCAAGAGAACCAAAGTTCTGTTGGAAATCAAAAGACTGCAATCCAGGGGGAACAGACACACACACATCAAAGAACATTAAATGACCATAAAAACAATGAAACAAAAGTAATTGAGAAACACAGACTCAAGTAAAGACTGGGAGCATGGACCAGGTGCACTGGTAGAGTAAATGTCATGGGCTTTTCTAGAAAAACCTGCCAAGTTAATCATAAAAAGTCAGGTCTGGAGAAGACAAAAGAGAAAGTGAAAAATATGACACAGTGAACAAATTAGTTCTCATGGTGCATATGGATACACCATAACAACCCATGAGTTGATAATGATGACCATAAAACTTCTGTAGTGATGACTTCATTCTTGTGGAAACACCTTGTTCCAAAAGTCTAATAATAGGATGAATGGAAAGTTGACTATATAGAATGAAAATTCATTGCCTTTGTTTTAATATTGTATAGTTTGGACTACAGTTTTTCTTTTCCATCAATCTCTAAGTGTAGGTCAAGATATGAGGCTGATTTTACAGTGTCTATAGTATCCTTTATCTTAAGTTCTTTGGGATAGATGTGGTGTATAAAATTCTTGAAACTAGGATTGTTTAAAGATAATACATCATTTTTATAATGGAAATTGAGATAAAAAAAATCTTGCTACAGGGTGTTCGTTCTTCTGGATTAGATCAGCTGTAAAGTAAGGCTCATAAGAGTGAAGGAATAGGTCAGTAAGTAGAGGATCACAATTTGTTCCCATAGGAAAGCCAACCAATCATTTAAAAACACATCTACCGCACTGAAGAAATATGTTGGTGATAAAAAAAAATCCAGCATTTTTGGTATACTTGAAGATAATTTGGAATCATTTTTTACAAAGTATGAGGAATCTCTACCAAGTACCATTTACCTCTTTATGGGTGCAGACCTATACACTATTTATAACTTTACAACCGTGAATGAGGGAAAAAAGTTTCAGAAAGTCTTAGGACCTTTTATGATCAGTTTTAAATTTTAAAATTTCACGTATTGCCTGATTCTTATGGAGATTGGTATTCTAAGATCATCTTAAAATAGTGTGTCCCGTGTCGGATGATAAGAACAAAGATTTTTTAATCTTCTGACATTTATTTCTAATTTATATTTAACAGGGTGAAGAATATGAAATTGCTGATGATTCCAGAGACCATTGGTGGTTGGCAAAAAACAAAGCAGGGTAGGATCTTTACTACATACACATACATGTATCTTATATTAGACTTATGTCAACAATTACAAAAGAACAAAAACATTAGAAATAAAGAAGAGGATACATTTCAGTTCTTGAAACTACTACCATAGGAGTCATTATACTATGTTGATAAACACAGTGACACTTTGCAGGGGGTGTATAGTTATCATGTGTCTGTTTATATGTCCACTACTTTTTTTTTACAGTTTTCTTCACAGTTTTTTATCTCAGCTACTTGATATTTTGACAATAGCTTTATCTACATATACAGTATCCACGATTTCACACTTTTCTGTCCACTGCGAAAAATTGTGAAAATTACTACATCATGAAACAGTATTTGATTATGTTGTTATACTCATATACACCTGCCGTAGGTTTCACAAAAAGTCGTAAGTGTAAAATTGATCGTAAATCATTACGTCACAATGCTATTTTAGTTTATGACGTCATTACTTAGGATTAATTTTACACTTACAACTTTTTGTGAAACTGACACCTAGGCTAGGTCTTTATATTTGATTATTTTATTATAAAGGCTACCCATATGTTAATGACTACTACATCATACATAAAATGAATTATTTCTTTTCTACTATGAAAAAAATGATGTTTTTGCATCTGAATTTCCCAAGGATAGATATGTCAGGTGATATATTGTTTGACGTTAATAGGATGTCATATTAGAATTACATTTATGAAAATATTTCCTTTGATTTCTTATTTCCTCAGGCAACAAGGTTATATTCCAGCAAATTATATTAAGAAGAAGTTTGATTTAGAAATATTTGAGTAAGTATTATATATCACTATATATTTACATACATATACATCAGACATTTTACTGCTGATCTTTGTTGAATACTTCATTCAAGCTGAATGATAAAACCAGAAGCAATTAAGTAGCACTCCAGCTAAGGATCATGCCAAATGTGATTCATGGGTAAAAAAGCCTATATATTTTTATTATTGATATTTTTTTTGGAATGTCAAAGTAAACAGAAATTAACATGTGGTTTTTCATATAATCCCTGCTCTTAGGAGATAAAAATTACATAGAATGCACTGTAGATTTCATAATTAAGGAAGATAACTCTGTAAATGACACTCAAATACAGTAGAATCTATTGGATTTTCAATGTTGATTATCTCCTAAGAGCAGACAGATTTGAATGAATAATTACACATTTCATAATATACAACCATAACACAACTTAATTACAAAAATAAAAATATGTAGTCTTTTTTAGGGTGTATCACTTTTTTCAGATTTTGCATGATTCCTACAAAGACTGCTACGTAATTGTCATTATCTGTAAGAATTGGGGTGAAACATAGTATGATAAAACCCACCATTAAAAGTTTAATTTGACTAATTGCACCATCAGAATCAAGAAAGACAAGATTTTCTATATAATGTTGGTAAATTTAGTTATTATTTTATTGAAATGCACTGAAAATGAACATTTCAAGGGCAGACAACTCTGTCAAAAACCTTATTTTTTTACAATGTATTGAAAAAAAATTGAGCAAATCCAGCAATGCAGGGATCAAATAACAGTCTTTTCAAATAGAGAAAGTATCTTAAATTACATAGTCAGATCGGTTGGGTTTTTGATATGCATGTTTCAGATTTTTCCTATTTTGCTTGATTATTACAAATACTCACACTTAATCTCATTATTTTTTTCTCCTTAACCACAATTATGTAAAAAAAAATTGTAGGAATGGGAAAATTTGATAATATAACGAGAATTGGTATGGTAAATGTGTCAAAGAGACGGCAAACCCACTGGGTTGAAAATGTCAACCAAAGGCCACCATTGGTCTTCAATGAACAACAAGAAAACCCTCATACCACAGGACAGGCTGCAGCTGGCCCCATAACATCATCATACACAGTTACAGCAAAAGAGTTGCTCCTATGTACTCAATTAACATAAAAATTAACTAAAGGTGAAAATGAAAGAAGACATAGAGAGGCCAGAAATTACTGAAGTAAGCTGATTTATGAAATAATAATAGCCAAACCATAATATACAATATATACTTTTATTTTGTTTAGCTGGTTCTGTAAGAGCTATTCACGAGAGAGGAGCGAGCAGGTATTACGAAAGGAAGGAAGGGAAGGATGTTTTCTCGTCAGAGAGTCTAGTACCCCAGGGATGTTTACTTTGTCTCTTTATACTTCAGAAAGGTTTGTATTGTTAAAAAGTTTTCTCTGGAATTTACATTTACAAGTTCTAAAAACAGTTTCAAGTTAAGAAATCTACAAATATCCTAAAACCTATTATTGGTCCATTAATGTATGTTTACTAAGGCAGACTTGTGCATGAGAAACTTTCTGTCATGGATTAATTACTACTAAACATTTGTATGTTATCATTTAATGCAAGTTACTTAATGTTTGAACTATTTTGAAATGACATATTTTCAGTGAACCAAAATTGTTCTGTGTGTTTTATTTCATGATATTTTAAAAACACGTTTGTGTGAAAGTTTAGAGGGATTCATTGTTTGGTTCCCTAGAACTAAGTTCCATTTAGTGATGCAAAGTATATGCAATTACCTCTTATTTGAAAATTATGTGTGCATGAACCTTGTATTTTTCAATTAAAAAAATAAATGTAAAACAGTGATTTTTTTTCTGTGAATCTGCTAGTCACATAGAAATCATGTTGATTGTGGAGGTAACATTCAGCCACAATCAGAGTAAGATTATTTACAAGTTATTAGTTTCATTCTTTTTCTTAACAACAATATCAAACTACAATGTTTGCATTGCAGTTATTACTATTGAACATTTCTACTACTTGTTGGAAGAATTGCCAAAGGTTTAGTTTCAAAATCTCAATTTTTGTGTTCCCTTAAACATGTGTAATATTAGGTAAATGATTCATATTTGTCAAAACTCATGATAGAGAAAATTATAAATGATCTAAACTAGAGTGCTTTGAGTTCTGTATTTATTTTTGTAATATTTTCATTTGATACCTGAAGGTTCAAATGAAATGAAAATTTTACTTTTTTACTTTTTTACAATACATGTATGAAGAAAAAGAAACACACTTAAGCAACATTGAAAGGTCCATAAATTGAGTTTTAATCATAGAGATTTTAACAGAATGACATATAACAATCATAATAAAAATATGGGTTATTTGTACATGTACTGTATTACAAATTTTAACGTTCATTAACAATCAAGAGCTCAATTAACGTTAACGTAACATTCATTTTTAAGTTTAATTTTATATTGATTTAACGTTAAGTTAATGTGACTCATTTTTGCCTGTGTACTTATGAATTACATCATAATTTTAGAAGAAATAGTTACAGATCAAGACTAAGGTATTTCATTCCTCCCCTTCCTGTACATAGAACTGGGAACAAACTTTTATTTGGGAGAATCTATTTTCATGACCTGTCAACCTTTTTTGTGGATTTTATTGAAGTGTTAACATTTTCCATGGATATTTTATATTTCATTTGGAATTTGAATTCATGGTTTGACAAACCTACAAAAACCATGAAAATTGGTACCTCACCGATAAAAATTTCGCACACTATGACAGACTAAGCAATAGCTAGTTCTATGAGTAAATACATTAGTAACTCTAAATTACACAAGATTTATTTACCTGTTGTAATAACTTACCAAGTTGTGGTTTTTAAAATATATATACTATCCGAAATGTAGATGACTGCTTATACTGTTTTTAGTATAAGATAACTTGTGAAGTCTGTCATAAGTCTGAGCAGCTTAATCCAATATTCCCAACCAAAGAAAGATCACAATTCCCAATAGTACACTGGGCAATCAGGCAATCAGAGGGTCGGGCAATGTTGAAATTTGCTAAACATTTATGATGCAATTGTGTAATTGGAAATAAGATCTTCATTTAAACATCCTTCCTTTCCATCCTTGTAAAGAAAGTTTCAGCTTCTAAATTTTTTTTTCTTTTCTTTTCTTCTTTTATTTTTGAAATAATATTTTAAATATTGTGGAGGTTCTTTTATTCATGGATATCAATTTTTCGTGGATTGCAGACAGATCGTTGGTTTGTTGATTCTTAAATTTGTGGTTTGATATTTCCCTCACTACAAATAAACAGATAATATGTATTTCGTTGGGAATTTAGTTCTGTGGTTTGAGCCAACCATGAAACTACAAAAATTGGTACCCCAAAGAATATAATTACTTTTACATTAATTGTTTAAGATAGTTTTAATTTGAGCTTACCTTTCCTGGTGTATGTACAGTACAACATGTAACACATCAACTTCTGTATAGCTTCTTTAGTCTGTTACCATATGAACATAATTTCATGATTTATATTTTCAGTGAAGGAACAGTAAAACATTATCATATAAAGAAGAATTGTGATGATTTATTTTATATAGCTGAAAAACATGCATTTCCAACGATTCAGGAACTTATACACTACCATAAACATGATTCTGCTGGTTAGTAATTATCAATATTGAATCATAAACATGATTTTGCCAGTAGATTGTGATTGTTATTGAATCATAAAAATGATTTTCCTGGTAGGGTGTGATTGATATTGAATCATAAACATGATTCTGCCGGTAGGTTGTGACTGATATTGAATCATAAACATGATTCTGCTGGTAGGTTGTGATTGATATTAAATCATTAATGAGAAATAGATAACAAATGTGTGTGAAATCTTTTTATATTCTTCCCACCAAATTGGCAAGTAACTTTCAATTTCAACTCACCAAGATAAAATTTCTCTAGCCAGTATTGTTGAAGTATAACCCTTAAATATTGAACAGGCACGTCAAGTTGGCAGAAATCTAAAGGGATATTTAAGATACAGTCCTTGAACCAATCCGTGCAACGATTTGACGGATTGATGACTGTTGACTGATTGATGGCTGACGGATTGATGACCAATGACCGGTGACCAATCTGATCACAGTTTTGTTATGTAAAATGGTGTAAGATCTGTTCGAAATAAAAGAAATGTAAAATAAAAGTATAAAGTGATGTTTAAATCTATTACATTATGTAAAAATGTGTAAAATTGACAAAGAAAACAATGAAAACTGTAAAATACAGTGACCACTCTGTGGTCACGTGATGCGATCACTGGTTTAATGGATCGGTTTGATGGATCAATGACTGACCGGAAACTGATCAGTGACCGATGACAGATCGCAATTTTTGTTGCACGGGTCGGTTCAGGTACTGTAAATAAAACTATTGTCAAGGGTCATTACAATTTTAGTCAGGAAATCAGTATTTGCCACCTTGGTGAGTGCTCAATAATTTACACTAGCCAAATACAGTTTTCATCTACCTTAGGGAAGTTGGCTTGTGAATGTTTCACAAATTGTAACCTTGTTTAAGGTAAGAAGGATATACAAGTATTACTGTGTGCGATATTCACAAAATCTAGTTGAAAATATCACTATATATCCCCCACACATTTTGCAAATGGAGGGTTCAATAAATATTGTTTTTGGCTGTTCAGCCAATATGGCTAGCAAATATCATTAGACATTGAAGGTTTAATTTTGCCCTTCTAGAATATTTAGGTATCAATATGTTTGAAAACCATACTTTGAAACATTTTTTAGGTTTATCAACAAGATTAAGAAGTCCACCATCTCCAGAGGGCGGGAAGACAGCACCTGCAACAGCTGGTTTTGGGCATAGTAAGTTTGGTCTACTTATTTTATTTGTCATACTTTGTATTTTTTTTGCATACTGATGTTTTTTTTTTTTTTTAATTGCCATTCGGTTTTAAAACCGTGTGGTTGTTTAGAGACTACTTAATGAATCGTACTATTTATTATGATATTTTCAAGACAGCTTTTGATAATTGTATTGGCCTTAAACTGGCAGTTAAATGAATTTCTTCATAGTCCATGTAAAATGTTCTTGTGTTTTGAATTTAAATAGATATACGTTTCATGCAATAGCCAAAATTTTCCATGTACAAAAATACAGGAAGCTAGCAAATGAAGATTTATTTTCTAGGTAAATATGAGATTGACCCTGCGGAGATTGTTATAGAAGAACAGTTAGGAGCTGGATGTTTTGGTGTAAGTTTGGAAATCAATGTTTAAGTACAGATAAACATAATAATCAGATAGAGGGTGATTAGTCAAGATATTTGTCAACTTTCTTTATAGTACCATATGCCCCAGTAGTGATTTGAGAACCAACAAAAGTAATGTACATGTAAAATGTTGGGAAAGAAGAGATGTCCTGGTTGTATAGTAATATGTCGTGAACAGGAATGATAGGAAATATAGGTCAAAACATGAACTTAACCATTTTGACCAATGCCATCACTTCCAAAGCCTCAGATTTAATTCCAATTAGTATTTTTATAATAAATGTGGCTGAATCTGAAAATTTAATAGTTCAGGTTTACATGACTTTTTGCCCCAATCAATTTTTTGCCTGATTTTTACCTGAATCTGTACTTCGTTGAAAATACTGTATACATTAAAAGTATCAGGCTGATTTTGTATCTGTAACCAGCATTAAAATTTACATTGTTGTTACCTATTTACTCAAATGCAACAATTGTTTTGTTGAATTTCATTGGATAATTTTGAAAATTCCAGGGTGTCAATTTTGGCAACATGCCTGTCAGATTGTTTGTGCATGCACAGGTGTTATTTCAAAATTTTTTATTTCAATTTGCACAGATAAATTTGATAGTTGCATTACAATAAGATAACAGTTTTATATTTGATAGTTACATTTAATGGATCCACTGGTTTTTACTTTAACTGGTGTCTTCTAATACACAATGATACAGTTGTTCCCTAGTTTGTTTTTGTTCCATCGACTTGTTTAATAAATTTGAAGTAGATACAAGTAAAGTATCAAAGTGCAAAAAATGCCTATCACAAATGCAGCAAAAATAATATGCACATGAAAATTTTGTTTTATTCTGAACTACAAATTTTTCAGTCCTGACTGGGATTTAAAGTTTTCTTACATGTTTACCCGTATACATGTAATCACAGGTCTTTTAAATTAAGAATATATTGCATGCATACATGTTTATTGTAAAAAATATTGGTCTTAGGTATTTTGTAACAAAAAATAAATGAAAATGTATGTAAAAATAAGCTGATTAATTATTGTGAATAAACAAAATATGGTCACTTGTGCTAAAAAAATGTTGGAAGATTTAATTCTCACATTGAATAAGGTTGGTGCATCTTTGGGTTCTTCAGTACTTGTTAGATTTTTGGATTCTTTGGCACATATTAGATTTTTGGATTCTCCAGCTCATGTTAGATCTTGGGATTCTCCAGCACATATTAGATCTTTGGATTCTCCAGCTCATATTAGATCTTTGGATTCTCCAGCACATGTCTTTGGCAATTGTTAGATCTTTGGTTTCTTCAGTATTTGTTAGATTTTTGGTTTCTTTGGCACATTTTAGATCTTTGGGTTCTTCAGCACATGTCTTTGGCAATTGTTAGATCTTTGGGTTCTTCAGTACTTGTTAGATTTTGGATTCTTTGGCACGTATTAGATCTTGGGATTCTCCAGCTCATATTAGATCTTTGGATTCTTTGGCTTATGTTACAAATGTAGATCTTGGGATTCTTTGGCACATGTTAGATCTTAGGATTCTTTGGCACATGGCACATGCTGGATCATTGGATTCTTTGGCACATTGCACATGCTAGATCATTGGATTCTTTGGCACATTTTAATCAAACTTATCATTTAGCTTTCTAATTATTTATGCTTGAACTATTTTTTTTAAACATTGAAGTAAAGAATTTATTCTTGAATGCAGAAGTTCTGACAAATATGTTTGGAATATTTCAGACTGTTAATCAAGGTAAATGGCGTGGAAAGGTTGTAGCAGTTAAAATGATGAAAGAAAATACAATGTCTGAGGAAGCTTTTATAGAGGAAGCTCGCACCATGACGTAAGTTCAAACCAAGTCATGAATAAAACACTAATGTATTTGTGTGTCAGTCAGAGTTGTAGTTTTACTGCCTTTTTATGGTATTGCCTATAAATATAGAGCTTTTTCATAAATTAATTAAGAATTTGATAGGCTTATATTTTATCCCTTGCCAGCTAAGTTAAGTAGTAACTATGGAAAACAGAGTACTGTAAAAGACAAATATTTTACAGGAATTAATGTATGAGTCAAATTTTGCAACCATTGAATTTTGTGACTTCAACATTCTTTCAAAGATATATTATATTATAAATGGAACTTTTTCATAGATTTATGTAATATTATAATAATTTTAACAAAACTATGTTGTAATAAATGCAGCATTAATTTATTCATTTATTTCCAATACTAATGTTTTATACCCTTTGAACAAAGTATAAGGAGGTAAATAGGTCTCAGTTTTTCTGTCTGTCTGTCTGTCTATTCTTAAATCATGTTGTCCACAGTGACTTATATATTACCTGTGGAATTCTCTTGAAACTTAATGCAGAGTAAGAATGCTATGTAGAGGTGTACAATGTCTGACTGTCTGTCTGAAATAATGTTGTCCACAGTGACTCCTGTATTACCGGTTGAATTCTCTTGAAACTTAATGCAGAGGTAGAATGCTATGTAGAGATGTACAATAGTATGACTAATTGATTCTGTAATGATGTCAAAAATAATGATAATAATAGTTTATTTCAAGAGGGCAACACATTTAGTCTAGAACTAATCTACATGAGGCCCTCAGAAATCAAACAAAAATACAGAGATAATTTTCAATGCTACAAATAAGAAACTGCTAATACTTAAAATACACATCATGGAGAGGGGCCTTTAACACCAGTTCTAGTTTGTATTTCTTTTGTGATTTTTTTTTCAGACAACTAAATCATCCAAACTTGGTCCAGTTATATGGTATAGTTACAAAGAGAAGACCACTTATTATTGTTACAGAGCTAATGCCTTATGGTAGGTCAAATACAAATCTGAAGGGTCTAAATAAATACAACAATACATGTAATAGGAAAATATAACAAATTAAAGATGTTTGACCTCTGCTGAACAACTTTTCTTTAAGTTCTACTCAACCAATATTTTCTAAACATCATACTTTGAACTATAAGATAGAGGTTGTGTATGAGTTTGGTATACTTTACAGTTACTCTTTAGAAGTTATGGCACATATCACCTAGAAAATTTGTATCTGTGAATATAAAATTGTTTTATTGGTTTTGAAGGCTATCCTAAATTCTCGAGTTGTATTACCATACTTTCCGGTATATTAGCTGATAACATTTTAACTGGTATGCCTTAAATTTCATTGTTTCTTATATGTATATTTTTTTAAAATCAATTAATAGCTAATGGACATTGTGAAAAGCAATCAGATTTGAGTTTGGTTGGTATCAATCATTCCATTTTGTTATTTATCATTTAGTTTGTTAAGTAATTCATGACATTGTTTTTCTTTGTATCTCTCTGTATTTGTCAACCCATTTGATTTTCAACCAAAATTGACAAAAATAACACAGAAAAGATAAATTTACCAGATAAGCTGATTTTCATATTCACAACATTACATACCAGCAAATTTTCTTTATGACATCAATTTATTGGCGTATATAATCAATAAAATATGTAATTTAAAGGTCAGCTGCTGTTATTTATGTCCATAAATGAATGAAACAATTTTTGTTATTTCTTAGGTTGTAACAGACAACTTACATGAAAGTCACCGGAAAATATTGTACATTTGTTTGTATGGATCTCATTCACATGTATATTACCCTTTTACAGTACTGAAAAACTCAATGTACTGACTTCAGAAATTGTAACTGGTTGAATGCAACAATTGATGGTTAATCGATTTTGAATGATGAAGCTGTGAGTGAATGATTTATTATTTTTATTACACAGAAGTATTCTGTTCTGATGATTTATGAGGATAAATAAAAACTTGAGTTGCAAAACATGTTAAAATCTGTATCTTCTTTTCTTCACTTTAGGTTCACTGTTAACATATCTAAGACGTCACAAAGCTCGGATTTTACCAAAGACTGCTACTTTATTAGACATTTGTTCTCAAGTATGTAATGGGATGTCATATTTAGAGAAACGTAGATTTATTCATCGAGATCTAGCTGCTCGCAACTGTCTGGTTGGAGAAAGTATGGTTGTTAAAGTTGCTGACTTTGGTTTAGCAAGGTAGATGAATTGTTGTACTTGACCTTTATAGCTAATGTAAATTGTTTAAAGTATTTTTTTTTATCATACTTTCTTTAAATTGCTCAGGTGAACCTGTCAGTCTCTTGAAGAATCAGGCAGTGAATGAAACATTGTATGAAAAAAACTCCATTTTAAAGATTAATTTGGCTATTTGCACTATCAGAATCAAGAAAAAAAGACAAGATGTTCCACATCTTTTTGTTAAATTTAGTTATAATTTTATTGAAATGCACTGAAAATGAACATTTTAAGGGCAGATAACTCTGTCAATAACCTCATTTTCTATCATTCTATAAAAAAATTCTGAGCAAATCCAGAGATGGTGAGATCAAATAATGGTCTTTTTAAATAGAGAAAGCATCATTGAGTTAAATTATGTTGTCACATCGGTGGGGTTTTGACATGCATGTTTCTGATTTTTTACATTTTGCCTGATTTTACACTTAATTTTCCGTGCTCCATCTACAACAGAAGGTTGCCATTTGTTTTCTTCAGTAAGCCTGGTTCCTGATGTTTACACACTGATAGCCCTAATGTCACTCTTAAGGAGGTAGACCTAGGGTAAGGGACATAATTCTTGAAATCAGTGATATGTTTGTATCATATTCAATTTCACCAAAGCCTATCAAGCTTTCATTTGAAATAGAATGAAATCAGACCAAGTTACTTTGATGCTTACATGAGGTTGATGTAAAATGTTGAATACAAACGTTCCAATGATTTGTAATAGAGGTTTGCTTCAAGAGGTCTGTAAAAGGTGGTCATTGGTCTTCCCCTGGTCTCTTTACTTAAGTATCAAAGGCATAGTTTGATGGAGTGGAGATCAAATCTTATAAAATAGGAACTGGTTCCAATATCATCATTATTATACCATATGTGGATTGCTCTCATTTTGGATAAGTTTTATTGATTGGTGAATCCTTTCACCTCTAGTAATTTAATGTTCTAAGATCCTGGCATCCTAAAGATATGTCATAGCTTGTAACAATTGAAGACATATGCCCTGCATTTATTGGAGGATATTACTTTATCATTTTTTTTGGTAATTTTGATGTTACAAGAATATTTCATCACTTCAGAAACTTAAAACACAAATAAACTTAATATAAAGTAGATATCTATTGAAATAAAGCCTTTGATTTTTTTGCGTAAGTTTTTATCAAGTACAAGATATGTATGTAATTATTCGTATTTTAGATATGTGTTAGATGATGAATATACAAGTTCACAGGGGACCAAATTTCCAGTGAAATGGGCACCTCCAGAAGTACTAAATTATACTCGTTTTAGTAGTAAATCTGATGTTTGGGCATTTGGTAAGTGTTAAAATGACAAATGGTTTTGCTTATACATGTATATGTAAAAAGAACATCTACTTATGAAAAACAGATTATCTATACACAAACATATTTTATACAATGTCATATTTTTCAGTGACTATATCATTTATGCATTATAGATTTTTATTTTTGATAAAGGGAACTCTATTTATTTTTTGTATGACTGCAAACAAAATTGGGGTTGTGTAATGTAATGGTGCAGTTGTAATTGTCTAGGGATACCTCGTTTCAGTGCCATTACTTAAGTTGTGGTTGACCAATTGTTCTGAAAATAGATATGATTTTACTTACTAATAAAGGAAGGTTCTTATATAAAATGGACTTTGTGGCCCCTACCGTATTAGAAAAAAGAACCAAAAGGGGTAAAAATAGGTGTTTTCTTTTTAAACCCATGTAGAATGTTTGTATTTTTTACCGATATTAGTTTTTCTTTTTTTATTGTGATCTTTATTTTATTCTGGTAAACTACTGTATCATGCAGATTTTATGTTTTGTGCAGTTTTCAAGTAATAAGGGGTCAAAGTTGGGAAATGCCCAAATAATTCAACTTTTTTATTCTTGGTCCCATTTTGAAAAACTATTATTTATCGGATTTCTTATGAAAATCCCCTTTTTTTCAGTCAAATTTCAGATATCTTTTACCATTTTCTAGTTATAAGGTGTCAAAGGGGCCACACTCGAAAATATCGACTTTTTTATTTTTGGCCTGATTTTGAAAATTAAAATAAAAAATTTGTGCAATATAGTGTCAAAAACCATTTGTTTTGTCCTTAATAAATTGTAAGTCCTTATGTGTAATGTGTCAAAAACTAATATTGTGTCTACACTTGCTCTAATTGTTTAGAATTGGAACACTGTGATTGTATCATGCTGTGCTTGGTGAAACTTTTTATTTAAATTTAGAAAATATACTTTAAGCTCAACTGGGCAAAGGCTATGTTAGCTATTACCATCACTTGACTTCTGTCGCCACCGTATACACTTTTCAAAACTCTTCTCCTCGGATGCTATTTGACTAATTAGAACCAAACTTGGTATGAATGTTCATTAGGATATTCTGCATAGAACTGTTATGGATATTTGTTATCTGTTGAACAACATGGCTGCCATTGCTAAAAATGGAACATAGGGCTATGACTGAAGTTTTTCCCATGTATCTCCAAAACTTTACGTTTAGCCAAATTCTGACATGGTAAAAGGTGTTCAGAGTGATGAGATCTCTCTGTAGTCATATTTTCGTGTAAATTTGTTAAGCCATATTGGGGTAATTGCCCGTTTAGGTCTTTTTTGGCTATTTTTAATGTTATTACTTTCAAAAATCTTTTTCTCTGGAACTACTGTACCAATTAGAACCAAACTTGGTTTGAATATTTCTTACGATATTTTTGCATAGATCTGATGTGGGGATTTTTTATCTGTAGAACAACATGGCCGCTATTACTAGAAATAGAACAAAGGGGTCAGTGAGAAGTTTTTGTCATATATCTTCAAAACTGTTAAGTCTAGCCAAATTCTTTCAATTGATTAAATGATCTTTATTATAAGGCCTACAAAAAGCTGTGTTTTATCTAAGTTGTTAGACAACTCGTTGTTAGGATTATTGCCTTTGAAATGTGAAACATGACATTTTATTACAGTTTTCATTCAGCCAATATCTTGAAAACTATTATAGATAAAAAGATACTTTCAATTAATGAAAAGATTCTTCATGAGTTAAAATTGTCGGACAACTCCTTATTAGAGTTTTTGCCCTTGAAAGGCAAGAATTTAACCATCTGAACGATTCAGTCTCATGAGAGCCTCTTGTTTTAAATAATGTGCATATATTAATAACTGAGTATTGTAATTTTTTTTACATCACAAGTAATTGTCATGGTCTTTCACATTCATTCTTCACCTGTTTTGAAGAAAATTTAGTGCAAGTGTTTTTGCAGTAAATACATGTACATGTATACTCAATGTGCCTTGATGTTTAAAGATGAAAAACTACACATGAGAATTCAGTAAAAACTTCACACTTTTATTCTCATTATCATCATGCAAAGAATTTTGTATGTGGTGTTCTTTTTCTTGTAGGTGTGTTGATGTGGGAGGTTTTCACTGGAGGTTTAATGCCTTATGAGAAGATGAAAAATGTAGATGTCGTAGATTATGTATGTCAATCTCGAAGAAGACTAGAACAGCCTCAGAACTGTCCAGAAAAAGTTTACCAAGTCATGCTTAAGTGTTTTACACATGTAAGTTGAAAGCCAGGCTAATTCAGTTTTAACCTCACTTGACCTAAACACAGTGTTAGCTATATTAATTGCTTTCCACCTGTTGTCTGTCATTAGCTTTTTTCAAACATCTTCTCCTCTGAAACATCTGTACCAATTGGAATGAAACTTTGCATAGATATTCCGTAGGGTATCCTGCACATACTGATCATTTTAATAACTTTTCATCTTTGAAAAGCATGGCAGTTGTTACTAAAAATAGAACATAGGGTCAAAATACAGGTTTTTGCAAATAACTCAAAAACCTTTGAATTAAGCAAAATTTTCTGACCAAGATAATATTGTCCATCAATTGTCCTTAAAACAAATTTTTTTTTGGTCGTTTTTCACATGTATAACTTCGAAAATCTTTTTCTTTGAAACCATGCAACTAAATTTAATCAAAGCTGGCATAATTGTTCCTTAGAGTATCTTACACAAAATGATTGTTTAAACTTTTTCATCGATTATAAAACATGGCCATTGTTACAAAAAATAGAAGATAGGTGTCAAAATGCTCTTTTTTCAAATATTACTATCATTTTCCAGCTAATTTTGTACTTACTTTGATTTCTATGATTCATTAATACAGTGACCTCTGGGGAATACTCAAAGTGACCTTTACAGAGAGGTGACCTTTGGAATGAGGTTACATATTGTGATGTAGAAGGACTTTGATGTCAGTATATAATCCCATATTCCATTAGATTGTACTACTTCTGATTGTCATAATATTACATGTTTTTATCTTTCATTTATGTATTTAAAAATATTTTTCCAACATTAATTTCCTTTACAACGGCACGGGCACCTTTTCCACTATTTAATTTTTTAATTGCCTCATTTCTTTCCATTTTTCGTTTCTGAGATTTCGTCGCAACTCAAACTTTCATAATTAAACTGAAGACTGACATTGTTATGACAATGAGTAAATTTCACACCTATACTATTGAATCTTTAATTTTGTTTTCATTGCAATACCGATTTAATCCCTTCAGCAACCTAATTATCTATATTTACATGTTCTAAATATAATTAAATCACCTGACAAGGTACCGTTATCTGGTCAAGTGATAAGCCAAATGTTTACAAAATGGCCAGTACAAGAAGACAGAAAGAAGATTTAGGGTGAAAAGTAGGTGATTGTTAGCCACGTTAGGGAAGTGACCGCTGATTTGAGTTAAAATAAATAGAGAAAACAGTTGGGCGGGTTTTGAAATGACCGTTAAGTGAAGGTTGCCGTTGATTTGAGGTGACCGTCAGAGCAGATTTGACTGTATATGCTCTTTTTCTACAATTCTTTCATCAAATATGATAACAAAGCATGATGCCTTTACTTATTTAGTTGATGAGGCATGCTTTGCCAAGTGAGCAATTCAGGCTCTTCCAGAGCCTCTTGTTTCCATTTATTCTTCTTTTTCCATGTAAGTTGCAGAGGAAATTAATATTTTTTTGTTAGTCGGTAAAATTCTTGTATAAATGCTTGCAATTATTGTCCTTAAATTTGACCAATGAAGGGATATTATTTTCAAAGGTTAGAGGTTAAGGTCAAAGAGTTGAATTATAACATGATTTGCATTGTCTTGCTGTTGTTGCTTATTTTTTTACTGAGAGTTTAAAGGCATCTTACTATGCCATTTTACATATTACATTATTGCCCATTGAAAGCATAGCTTTTTAAATACAGTAAAACCTGTCTAAACCAAACAGTACCCCATTTGGATGGTTTAGACAGATTTTGGTTTATCCAGCCTTAAAATGCATTTAAGGAGGTAGACCTAGGGTAAGGTACACAACTCTTACAAATTATTGGAATGTTTGTTTTCAGCATTTTACATCAATTTCATGTAAGCATCAAGGTAACTTGGACTGATTTCATTCTGTTTCATATGGAACCTTGATAGGCTTTGGTGAAATTGAATATGATACAAACATATCACTGATTTCAAGAGTTATGTCCCTTACTCTAGGTCTCCCTCCTTAAATTGATATGAAAGGCTTCAAAAAGTGTCTTGATTTAAGCAGGTATTGGGTTTATCCAGGGTTCAGTACAGACAGGTTTCATTGTAAATTCTGTCATTCATTTGAATATCTGTATTTCTAAACATTCAACCTTGGTTTAAAAAATTTGAAATTTATAAACATTTCAAATTAATTAAGTAATTTTTCAGTAATATTTTTCAATTTTTATTTTTATATAGGAAGCTGATAGAAGACCGACATTTCAGGAATTACTACAGGTATTAGGTGGGCTAATGGAACGAGGAAATTATCCTTTCATAGCACCTTCTGTGTGACCCTAGCTTTATGTAGTCAACCACATACTGAACTATGAAGTAACAAATTGGAAAGTCATGCACTTTTGGGTCCATTGATTGACTACACCGTGGAGAGACAAAGTGTTTTGTAGCTTTAATATGCTGAAAGTGCATGAGGCTTTTTGCCTATAAAATTAATTCAAGGATAATCATAAACTGAGTTCAAGAAAACTTGGAATTGTCAAGTATTCCATATTTTGTATGATTACAGCTTTGGAAGTAGATACTGCATTTCCTTCAGTTAGTGGAAAAAAATAACAAGAGAAAATAAAATCCATCAATTGATAGTGCTAAGATATATTTATTACACCTACAGTGGTGAGACAGACATTTTTTAGCATTTCTTTAATTTTTTGTGATTTGTAACATCTCAAATAAGCTGCTAACTCTAATCACAACAATTTATATTCAGTACAACTATTTTAGCTCACCTAGACCAAAAGTATGTTTACTATCACTTGGAGTCTGTACATTTGCATTTCTTTACAAATCTTCTCAGTAATCATTGGTCCAATGCTGCTCATTTTTGGTCAAAAATAATTTTTGAGGTTATTATTTAGTTCAAAATTTTACAGCAGATTTGTAATGTAAAGATTAGGGTTCCATATAAAAATGGAGGGCATCGCATGCATGTATGCTTGGCTAAAACCAAAAAATGATCACTGATAAAGAGAAACTGTATATGGTTATATGTGTTGAATTGTTAGGGTTATTGTTTGTTCAAGGGGACAATATGATTGTTTGGTGTACTTTTTCTGTAAAACTGTCAATTTTTTTTACTTCAAAAACTACCTCTGAAAGAGAGAACTTGCACACATAAAATATACAGAACTGTTATGGATACAATAATCAATAGGTTCTATTTCATATGACAAATCCTTGTGAAGTTATGACCTTTTTCTTTGTAAATTAACAAATTTTCGTTACATTATTCTCAGTAACTATATATAATGGGCCCAGTTCATAAAAAATTCTCAAATTAAGATTTCCCTCAAATCCTTCAGTTTTCCTCAAATCTTAAGGTAAACTGTGCAAAATTTCAAGGGATACAAGTTATTCAACTGAAGTCATATGGCAGCTCATTTTAGGAGTTATTGTCCTTTTTTCCTTTTTTAGAATTCACTGATAGGAATTTTATTTTCATTAGATACTACATGTACATTTTAGACCCTGCTGGTTCTATTGGACCTTTTGTGATTAGTTTTGTTTTGTTTATTTTCTTTGTTTACTTTATGGAAAATTGAATTAAACACTATCTGACCTTCTATATTCTATTCAGGTTTACTATACCAAAGGTGAGGGTTGCACCCTATCTCATCTTAATTTTATTATTTTTTTTATTTTATTATTCAATGCTAATTTAATGTGTATAGTGCTATTTTACATTGATTTTCTTCATTTGAAAACAAAGAGACTAGCATTTATTTAAGTCTCTTAAATTATTTTTATACTGCAAGGATTCCGTTTGAGCAGTCAAAAATGAATTAATCCTATATTTATAGGTGATAAATTGTCACTGACTAAATACAACTTTTTATGTTTTGACATCACAAATGATTCATTGTTTTAAAATTTCCAGGATGTCACCAACTTGAATTTAAACTGTTGTTTTTGTTGTTTTTTTTATTTTTCAAGCCTAAAATGTTTTTTATACATTTTTTGGTATGAAGACTTTACCAATGCACTTTAATGTGGTTATTGTGGTCAATCCACTGAAAATACCTAAGCCCTGTTCATTGTTTATTGTTTATGTATTTTTACAAGAAAGTAAAACAAGCTTTTTCAATGAATAGAAATTATGATGGGAGAAATTTTTGAAGTGCCAAAATACATATAAGGTCCCTGTCATCATGACCTCAATGAAGATAGCATGGGTTTGAATTGTACACCTGACCTAGATGTTTGGATCCACAATTTTGTCCTAGCTCTCATCTGGAAAGATCTGCCTGAATAGTATAATGAAATGTGCCATTGTGACTTGATTAATTATAAAAGAAAGACCATGCATTTAAGCATTAAACTTCGATTTCTTATATGTATGTCCCCCTTTTAAGCCTTCACTTAGCATCCGTTGTCATCATTGTTCGTCGTTGTCTGTCATCGAATAACTAAACTTTTTATGAATGTTCATTGGGGTATCCTGAATAGAACTGATTTTGGGATTTTTGATTCGTGGAAAAAAAACTGCCACTGTTACTAAAAATAGAACATAGAGGTTAGGCAGTAGTTTTTTCGCATCTATCTCTAAAACCGTTAGGTTTAGCCAAATTCTTTCATTAGCTGAAAAATCTACAAAAAAAGTCATCAGAGATAAAAAAAAATGTCAGATGACTCATTGTAAGAGTTTTTGCCCTTGAAAGGGGAAAAATGACATGTTTTTTTTTATTTTACAGTTTTCAGCCAATATCTTGAAAACTATGATAGATAAAAAGAAATTTTTAATTGCTGAAATGATCCTTATGATAAGTTCTACCAATGTCTTCTTGAGTCAAAATTGTTGGACAACTTCTTGTTAAATTTATTGCCCTTGAAAAGGCAAAATACAGCCATTGAGCGATTCAGGCTCCCGGGAGCCTCTTGTTTATTGATTTTTTTTTTATTAAGAAATTTAAATAAAGGTAACAATAAAATTAACAAACTAATCATTTGTTAAGAAGTGAGATTAATACTTAACAAACTGACAAAATCAAGGATCAACTGGAAAGATAAAATTAGCTGCTATATAGATATCAGTTTTCATGTTGTATTGTCAAGGTTTGAATTTGTGAATGCCCAATGACTATAGACTTTACGACTGGAAAATTTACATGTTTGATGAACTGCATTAAGCTCATTAAAGTTGATATCCAACAGTAATTTTCTTCAAAAGTTGAGAACTGACAAGAAATCATCATTCTTTTGGACAAAACAAAATAACCAACTCCAAAATAGATAATTGATCTGTTTCAAAACCTTTTTTCCTGCTTTTAATGTTGTATCTGCTTTTTGTATAGTTAAAGACAGTGTTGATTAATCTGAACATTCCAAAATAATTCCAAAGCTCAACCAGTTGGTGATGAAACAACTCAGGACTTATTTATTTTTTTGTTTAGTTTTATAGGTTTCACCCACAGAAACATCTGTTATCAGTATTAAGTCTTTGATGAAGATATTTTAACTTTTTTTGGGTACTATTCTTGATGTGACTGTATTGACACGGACTAGTTGTTACTGCAGATTCAAGAAAAATATTTTCATTAAGGAATATCTTTGAAATTTCGAGTCTGTATAGGTAATATAAACTACTCTTGTTTTCAATGTGGAGACTTTGTTGGTACTTTAACATTTCACATATAATTAGTTAGATAGACCCAGAATATGGCCTAGCAGCACCCATGTTCACTAATACAGGGATATTAACTGTAATTCTACATTAGAATTGGAAGTTATTTCTATATTTTGCTCATTTAGGTGTTATTTAATCAGATATCATGAAGATTATTTCCTCTGATGCCAAATTATAATTACATTTCAACGAAGTATTCAAGTTTTTTAGTTAAAAGTTTAAAGTCACCGTGTCTGTTTATGATTCTAATTCTGTAGAATGTTCAATGAGTATTAGGAAGATAGATAGTTACTGTAATGGTATACATTCGAAGGTTGCTTTGGGATTTTATACATCAGCTTTTGTGTTCTCATGTTTTTTTTAAGGATGATCGTGGTTTGTGTTCAGTCATTTTGGTAAGATTTTCTGGCTCCTCAGGTTTTATCCATTTCATAGCATAAATATTTATAGCCAAGTAACCCCTACTTTTCTTTTCATAATTTCAATAAACACCTTTTGAAATGTTAATTGAGAAGTTTTTTTATTTATAAATTCTTGTTATATCTTTGGGGTTTTTAATAGATTAAACCTACTTAGGCAATGCCTATGAAAAATCCTGAGAAAGCCTTTTCCTGCCAAAACTTCAAATGCCTGTATCTCAAAAACAAGCACACTGACCCATATTTTTTTTTCAATTTATGGAAAGATCATAAAACATTTCACAACCTTTTGAAATCCTTGCTGTTTTTTATCAAAGCAGTGAACATCCTTGAAAAGACTGGATTTTCTAGCCACCCGCCCCCAGGATTTATCCTTTATTCCTACTATTTACATTTACTGTGATTTTGATTAATAGTCAAAAAGTGATTGCAATAAATGTATATCTGTATTATGGTAGTTACATTTCATATTTTTGTGCATTTTCACTTGTTTTTGCTTATACTTTTTTTATCTGTATAAACAATGTTTTTATGTAAATTATTTGCTTTATATAATCTGCCATTTTGATTAAGCAGTGATAAATATTACATTCATTATTTATTGTGCTAATATCACATTAATATATGGTGCATATGAGCAGATTTGAATGAGTTACTGATAGCTTTAATAATTCAATATTTTTGGTATAAATTTTGATGCTTTTACCTTTGTTTTGTCTTCCATTACACATGAAAAATTGCAACATATGTTTTGGACCAATATGGATTTTTTTTTTATGCATTTTAAAAAACACTTAAAAACAAAATCATAGGAAAACTACTATTTTCATATTGAAAGTCCTATAGAAGACATACATTTGTATAATTTTCATGTTTTTTTTACTTTTTTATATGAATTAATTCCATAGTTAGCATATGTTTTTTATGGTGGTCCTAAATATATGACAAGCATATGTTTTTCAGGTATATTTTTCAAAACAAATGAAAAAATATGTGTTGCAATTTTCCCTGTGCACAGTATATTATGTTTGTATGTTAATGAATTGACAGTAAATATAAATGTTTTGAGCATCAAACAGTATTAACTATCTCAAGACATAGTTGTAACAGTTACATGTGAGCTATTTGTCATCATGGTTTTTGTAACCATTTTAGCTCGCCTGGCCGTAGGCCATGTGAATTATTGCCATCACTTGGCATCTGTCGTTAATGTTGTCATTATTATTAATTTTTCAAACATCTTTTTCTCTGAAACTACTGAATGCATTTGGATGAAACTTAGTAGGATTGTCCTTTAGGGTACCCTGCACCAAATGAATGTTTGGATTTTTGATGTAAAAAAAATGGCCACTGTTAATAAAAATAAAACATAGGGGTCAGACAGCATATACCCCAGTATCTCCAAAACCATTAGCTTTAATCAAATTCTGATGAAATAAAAGTGTTCAGCATTATTTGATCTACCGACAGTCAAATTTTGGTGAAAGTCTGTTTACCCATGTTGGAATTGTTGCCACTTCTACTAAAAATAGAACATAAGGGGTCAGAACACATTTTTTTTGGTTTTTTTTTTTTGGCAAATAACTCAAAAACTGTTGAATTTAGCAAAATTCTGATGGAGGAAAATATTGTTCGCCATCAGAAGTACATGTAGGACCTGTGCCGAAATTTTCAAAATGATTTGTTGCCCTAAGTAGGAGTTAGGGCCCCTGATACATTTTGTATATCATTTTTCACATGTACAACTTTGACAATCTTCTTCTCTGAAACCATGCGACAAAATTTAATGAAATTTGGCATAATATTTTAGGGTATCCTGCACAAGTTGTTCCTTTAAATTATTCATCAGTCAAAAAACAATGGCCTTTGTTACTAAAAATAGAACAAAGAGGTCGAAATTCTTTCTTTGCTATTTTTCCCTCAGCTTTTGAAGAATAATGGAGATAAAAGCCACTCATAAGATAAACATGATATTCGAGTTGACTGGTAGTTTTGAAAATTTTTTCAGGTGGCCATTTTCTGAATGGCTGCCGTTTGGCGACCATTTTCACCAGTTGCTCATATCCCAGTGATTTATGGTTTGTTCAAAGAAAATTGTGTTCTAAGTTTAATGGTGATGATGAAAGTTTGTTATGGGTGGCTTATTTTTATTATACATGCTTTTATTTCAACAATATTTGGTTTATATAGTAAACATGGTCTCTGGAGTTGAATGGTGCCGATGAAAATGTTGTATAGCTATGGTTTAACTCCATTTTATGTTCTTTGTCAGCCGATGCAATGTATAAAGGGCAAATGCCTCCACAGACCTGATGGGATAACATGGCATAGGAGGACCTCTACCCAAATTTTTTTTCCAGAAATTCTATAATCCTTTGAGGACATTTCCTACATTTCACAGTGCCTTAAGTACTCAAATGAACTAACAGCATTCATCAAAATATAAGCTCTTTTTAGCAATTTTTTTCGTCAAACATGGTAACAAGCATGATACCTTTTCTTACTTAGTTAATAGGGCATGGTTTGCAAGGTGAGCGATTCAGACTCTTTGAGAGCCTCTTGTTTAAAAAGTCTTTTCCCCTGGAATCAGAGTAAATTTTAATAAGTGTTCAACATAACTGCCATTGCAGTTTATAAAATACAGGGGTAAAATTACTTATTTATCTTATATTTCAAAAATAACTTGCAATTCAATAGAGTTCAATATATGTCGTCAAATTGGGTTAATTAAATTCTAAGTTGCATAGCATCTCCTTGCAGAAGTTAATTCCCTTGAAAGGCCAAAAATTACATTTTTTATGTTGTTTCTATTTTCTGTCCTCAAAGCCATATTACATGAAAAGAAACTTTCATGGGTTTCATTGACAAGGTTTTCTAGTATTACAACTGGACAAAATCTGTAGAAATGATCCTACAATTACAAACTTAAAGTTTGTTCATGATTTGGTTATCGTTCCATTGAGTTTTTTGCATTGTAGCATTTTCAGACCGAATATCAAGTCTTAATTTCCAGTTGTTTTATTTCATTTTACAATCTAATGTTTGGATTTCTAACATAGGTATTTACAATACTCACAAAACCCTGTGGATTAATTTTAGTTTACTTGTACTTCCTTAATTAACATTCTGACACTTAAAATGATAATTATCAATACTTCATTTGATAACAAACCTTGCTTAAACTTTAAACTAAATATTTTTAAGCTCCAGACAAAAATGGAAAGAAAGTGTAAGTCAACAAACATTGCAAATACATTTACATACATAAAAATAACAGTATAGCAATATAGATTAAGCGTTTGCCCCTTGATCTTTTTTATTATTTTTTAAGACTCCCAGTAAATTTATACCAATCATAAGACTTCTTGAAACTAAAAATTCTCTTAGTACTGCCTAAATATGAATGAATCAAACAAAAGTGCCA
The DNA here is from genome assembly GCA_037379345.1 of Perna viridis. NCBI lineage: Eukaryota > Metazoa > Mollusca > Bivalvia > Mytilida > Mytilidae > Perna > Perna viridis. The sequence continues at coordinate 7,728,453 of CM074520.1, forward strand.
AAATTGTTTGTTAAATAGATACCAAACTTGACAAATTTTCTGAGTAGATAAAATGTAGGTTGAATGATTACCATTGGTGCTACTGGTATAATACCTTGATTTTGATAAGAGATTGTAGGAATAGAACAAATTCTGTGTTTGAAGTGCAGATGATGTCAAATGATGAAAGCTTAAACATTTTTTGTCTGTATTTCTATTTCCTGGATAATATTCTTTTGACTTCGCTAGAATCTTGGTTCCCTTGATTACTCTCTCAGATATATTTTTTAGTATTTATTGTACATGTGATTAAGTTCTGTTTCTTTGTAAAAAATATTTCTGTAGCAAAGTCCTAGGATTGTTTCTGTATTTTGCACCATTTTGGATGTCTTTTCTGATATTGAAAAGAGATTTGTAAAACTTGCTTTCTTGTATTTATACTTGATAATGAGACTGTAAGTACACTACATCATTAGGTATACATACACAAAATGTTCTTTAAGAAAGTCATTTTTCTGAGAAAAACAATCAAATTGAACTTTTTGTCCACAGAGAGAAACCTCAAGTCTAAAAAGGAAAAATAGCTGACAAATTTCTTTTGGATGTAGATTTATATCTGTTTCTGGCTTTTAATAATATTAAAATAAAAATAAATGTTGAACTATACATATAAGGATGTAATAAAATCGTTACATATGATGCTAATGTGCTGCCTTGCTTTACAATCATCAATAAAATCAAAACTAAACATGCTTGTGAATTGTAATACGTTTGAGAAGCAAGAAAGGTATAATTCTAATGCAACATTCATTACAACTAAGAATTTCATTTGATAAATTCGAGAACTTCAGAGTATAATACTCCAGGATTGACACCCTGAAATCAATCTTAAGATTATTATTTGCAATTTTCACAGCCATATTTGATAGTTGCATTAAAATGAAGATAACAGTATTGTATTTGAAATTCTGAAGATAGGTCATCATCAATTGAAATGTCTTCAAATCTTCAATTACAATTTAGTTATCTCCCATATGTATTTAATACATTTCAGTGCTGCTCAGAATAAAGTAAAAATATGGTGCATGTTTTAATAGTGTACCAAATAATAATGAAAGTTTTGTTTTGTTATGTGTATAATTGTTGTGTATTTGTTAATGTAAAATGATCATTTGATTTGTTAATTAACTGATTAAATGTGATAATTTTCATGCTTCATATAGATTTTTATAATACTTTTATGAAATATAGTAAACAAATGAATTTTTGTTTCCTTTTATTCATTATACCCATGCGATCATGTATATGAAGCTTATGATCCCTGCTTTATGTGCAGATAAAAACAATGGACAGCAACCAAAATAGCTTACATTTGTATGCCCTATTAATAGAAAGCCACATAATAAATTTGGAATCAACCCATTCATTTGGAGAAGATTTTTTCATGAAAATGAAAAAAAAATTCTTGATCATTCCCAAGAAAAAAGAATCTGATATTGGAAAGTAACCTAATTTGTTGACCATGCAAGCACCATCTACATGCATATAAAGCCACACACTAAACTCAAAATCAACCCATCAATTTGGAGCCAAGATAATTGTGTTGAAATTTATAAAGTCATACAAGATGATTCCAATATACCACCCACTTGTTGAGTGGGTTACATTTTTAGCTTAATATTATCAGTATCTACAAATGACCTTTATTTGTATCAAACTTACAGTAAATTATAGCCACCCAGATCATCAGAGTCCACGGTCAGCTCAATATAAATTCTAGCCACCCAAATCATTGGAGTCCATGGTCAGTTAATGTATTCTACCTTCCAAGATCATAAGAGTCAATGGTCAATCCATTAAATTTTAGCCACTGATTTCGTCGGAGTCCATAGTCAGCTCAATGTCATAATCTAGAATCTCTTGCATTTCCTCTATATCAACATTTCTATACATCCCATCATCTTTAGAGAAGTAGCCATTCTGATGCAGGAAAAATGTTTTACAAGAACCATAAGAAAGGAACATTAAAGTGTGGTAAGGGAGCACCTGCAATCAGAAAACTTGCACTCAATCAACATTGCATGTCTTTATATTTTTCTAATTTTTTGTCAATTAAAAATGTTCCATGTTCAAAAATAAATACTTATTTATTTTTATTTTTTTTTTAATCCAAAAGACTATTCTATTGACAATCTTTCTAGATCATATTTTATTTGTGTGGACAATAAATTGGTGTCATTCCTAATTGTCTGAAAATGACAAAAGAAAACAAAAACATTGAAAAATAGTTACTTTACACCTCTTTCAGTATCCTATTGATTTTATAATACATGAAGTAATGCTTAAACAAAAATTTTATCATATACATAGTTGACACAGAGCAGGACAAAAGTTGCAAGACTAAGCAGTGATACCCAAGGTCCATGGGACACTGGCAAAAGTAAGGTAATTTTGTGACTGGTCCAGTAATTTTCCATTGCAGGTAGGACCAAAAGTCTGATACCTATATTTTTAAATAAAATACTTGACTAAAAAAAAATATGATAAACTTATTTGTTTTCAAACAGCAATTTTAACAATCTGGGCTGTTTGAAGTTGATTTATGGTATTTGTGTCCTTCATGTTCAGTGTATACAAGTTTTGAAAATTATATTCATTAACAATACATACCCTTAGGAGTGCTGGAAGTAAACCTTGCCAAAAGCCTCTTAATCCTTGGTATTTTGCTATCTTAAAAACACAATCTTTTGTTCCATGGAAATTAATATCAACATCTCCATTATTGACTAATACTGGACTGTATGCCTACAATGTATCTTCTTCAAATTATTTGGAAACATGGCATGTTTACAGATCAGTGTTTAAGTAACACTCCACATAAGAATCATGCAAAATGTGATTAATGGTTGGAAAGGTTACATATTTTTTAATTTTGGTATTTTGTTTAAAATGCATAGTAAATAGAAAATACTGTCTGGCCTTTCATATTACTCGTGTTCATAGAGATAAAAATTATATACAATGTACTGTAGAATTCAAAATTAAGGGAGATAAATGTAAATGACACTTAAATACAGTAGAAACTATTGGATTTTCTATGAGGATTATCTCTAATAAGCAGAGAGATTGGAATGAATAATTATACATTTCATTACATAGACCTATAAAGCAACTCAATAACAAAAATAAAAATATGTAGCCTTTTTTTTAGGTGTATCACATTTTACAGAATTTGCATGATTCTTACAAAGACTGCTACTTAAGAACAATTCTGACATGCAGTGTTTACCAAGTACTCATCTAAAAATACCATAATAATTTTTCCTCTCACAGAAAGAATCTGTCAATTGATTGCATCAAACGTCTTCATAAGGAAATAGATTTAAAACAACTCTTTGAGTACAGTAATTGCAACTTAAAAGGCAATAAAAATTTACATTTTTTTACAATCTATTGAACACCAAAATAGGAAGAAAGACACTTCTGATTAATGAAATGATTCAAACGACATTGCCTACAAAATGCTAATACTTCAACTTTACAACTTCTTATAAGAATTATGACCTGTATGGGGCTGCAACTGGCCAGGTAAGCAAATCTTGCTCTTTAGAGTGTCTTGCAACTCTTATAATGCCTACATAACTTAGTGATTTACAGTAAGTAAACCATTGATATTTATTGAGAGTGGATGCTCTAGCCTAATAGGATCAAACTTGTTAAATAAAATTACAGGACCACAATACATGAAAAATGAAGAATGAAAAGCTAAATAAAATGCCAGGAACAAAATTATAATGAGTATAAATTTGATCCTAGAGCCAATAAAAATAAAATGATGGCTTCTTAAGTTTTAACCTGAACTTTCCTTCTGACAACATCAAATGGGAAGGAAACTGTTGTTGCTGCAGCTGAAGCTAAACATCCATGAAGCATTACTTCTGTTATTGAATGGTTGTATCTTGGTGAAAACCAAAGTTGATCTAATATCTCATACATTATGAATGTGGTGATAGCATATGGAACTGCACCTAAAACACATAATACTAAAAGAATGTAAATTTTGATTTATATTTTTATATAGATAAGTAAAAATGCAAGATTTACAAGGTTTACTTCTGAAAGAATCACTAACTACAGTAAGTAGTAAAACCTGAGTTGGCACTCTTGCAGAATTTTATTTTTTTAGCATTCAACTACAATGGTGGACTTTACTACAAAAAATAAGCAAGATATTGCCTTTTCATAAAAGTTAGCATCCCTTTCATTTTTTTTTTTTTTTTTTTGGCCATGGGACTGTCTTAATGTGCATTTCTTCTAAAGACCAACTGTGCTGTATTCAGGAATGTGTTAGTAAGTTTACTACCTAAAAGTGTTGATGACAGACCATTATAGAATGTTTTTGGCCCTTCAATGCTGTAAATTTTACTAAAAGCATCTGATATCCCTTTATAGACTGACAGGGTCTTATCATAAGGCTGTATGATTGTTCTAGTCTTTATTATATCCAAGGGATAGACAAATATTGTGGATAAAATTCCAGCTGATATTCCAGTACACAAACGTTTCCAGACTGCCATTCTTCCTAGATCATCAGACAATTCCCATTTTAACTGTTGGTAAACTGCATAGTGAATTAAGGAGTATGGAAATATTTTGATGCAACCAATCATATTTCCTTTCCAGAAACCCATGATCCCATCAGTTGCTTTAATGACCCTCCAATGGCTCTTTAGACCACCCTTTTCTCTCGCTAAGCCAACTTGTTTTCTGATTTTCATAACATCTAAGGGTGCAGTTAATGTACGACTCAAACATCCTGATAGTGCTGTACAACTAAAAACTTGTGCAAACGTTAAACGGTGGTCAGAATCCGTTGTCATTCAGGATAAACTGAAAGTTGACTTAGCAGACGATGACATTGACAAGCCTTCTTACAGCATATAAAAGGTTTTTGGTTTTTTTTAAGATTTCAAAACAAAAACATTTTCTGTATATAATACATCATGAAATTCAGACAGAAAAATCAACGTCAATTTATTCTTTACAACTTATTTTGGTTTAAAAATACATGTTTATGATTCTACTTTCAGTTTCATTTTAAAAATTACTACGCATTACAACCGGAAGTGCACAATATGAAGATGCCACGAAAAGTCTGTTGCTCAGAATCTGTTGTGCAGGTAAAACAATGTCCTTACTTAAATATCTTATTTAATTGCGGAGCAACTTGTAACAATTTGTTTCACTTATGTAAATTTTAGACGGGAAATCATGAGGTTTACAACAAATTTTGATAAAATATGTCGGCCTATGATAACCTGCTCAGTTTTGTTCAAAACTGTATAAGGGTACAGAATATACAGTACAGAAAGAGACATACCATGACTAATCACTAAATAAGTGGTAATCTACATTTTTTTTAATTGAAAGATATTCCCATTTTTTTTTAAATTTGTTTGTGGCTTATGCCCAAAAACGTCAATAAAGAATTTTGTACGAAATCTTTTGGTTACCACTCTCAGAGTGGTGTACCACTTCGTCAGTGTTGTCTTTCGGTACTGTAATTTATGAATGTCATGTAATGCTGGTATTAGATTAAGCAAGAAATCAGACACAGGCACGCACATCATTTAGGTCCCTGTGCAGGTCTGGGTGTTATAAGAATAGGCCAGCAGCAGCACTAAGCTTGTCGTAAAAGGCAACTAAATAGTGCTCAGAAACCTAGCCAGGGGCTAGGCACTCTGCCAACAGAGCAACTGGGATGTGTGCCCCAGGTAGTGGAATGGGGTACCCCCGGCGTGTTACATGCTGGGTTTGTCAGGCTATAATACAGAAAACTTGACCGCAAACCATAGTGGTGCACCATGTTGGGAAAGATGTCACTTCCTCGCATGTTAAAGAACCCTGCTGTGGTATTCGATAGAAGTATCTTTGCGCTCTGCCACAGGAGGCTGAATTGCCCGACCTTACCCATCCCTCCCTTTTACTAGTGGCAATCAAAATTTGTCGACCCTATTATCCTTGTGTCCCATCCTTTTTTTTCATTGCATCATCATTTCATGTTCATTTTATCATCCATTTCATGTTCATCGTCTGAATATGGCTGAAATATTGCTGCTCTGATGTTAAACCCCAACCATCAATCAATCAATCACATCATTTAGGTATGACCTTTTGGTTCATGCTCTTATAGCATAGGTGTTAACCCTCCTGATTTTTGCGGGAGTCTCCCGTAATTTTACCTTTTGACCTGCAAAAAAAGTCTCCTGTGCGGGAGCTATTGAGAATTTTAAAAAAAAACAGATTCCTTGACATGCCAGTGATGAACATTGGAACTGGTCAAAATCTATTTTATGGTTTACCAAGCATCACTTCTGTGAATACATGTACATGTATAATTCATTTTGGTCATTTCAAATGTATACATTTTGTATTTATAGTATTGATAAAATATTTTAAATCTTCTGTATTATTTAATTTATAACATCAGTCTTTCCAAAGGTTCAGTTTTTTTTTTTTTTTCAGGACATTCGGTCCTGTGATGACATACTATTTTCAGGACTGAACCAAGTTTAACCGTCCATCCATTTTGACCTGAATCAAGAATAACTAATATCGGAAATTTTCCCGTCTGGCGTATTTCATTTTTTACTGGTCCTTTCACTTTCTTACCAGTGATATCCAACAGTCTGATGAACCTTTGGAAAGACTGCAACATAACAGAATATGTCGATAATTTCGTCACACAAAATCTCCTGTAATTTTATGATGGATTGCAGAAGATATCCCAAAATTAGGTTAGACTAGGTTAACATGTATGCTTATAGGAACATTTTACTTGGCTGTCCAGCTTACAAGATGCAAATGCATGATATGTGATGAGAGAAATAACCATTGATTAAAGGAAAATGCTACCAAATCAGCTTCTAAGTGTGTGAATTCTAATATACAGACCCCTATAACAAATCAGTGTGCACCTAAGGATTCCTTGCATTGCTGGAAGAAATATTTGAATATTTGCTCAAACAATACCAACTAGAACTCCTTAGCCTTTCTTGTATCACAGAAGAAAAACATGGGAAGCACTAGGCTTAAGAATCTATACAGAATTTGTCCAATCCAATTCTGAAATTATAGTCAAACTGGTTGAAAATTTTTACCATTTTTTGATTTTTTCTCCTCACTTGGGGCCAAAATTCTAGGTAGAGTTATTGGTCTTTATTTCTAGTGATTTTTAGCACCACCTGGTGGATGGAACTACACTACAATTTCGGCAAATTTTTCGAAAAGAAATTCTCCATGTAACATCCAAGGTTCTTTTGTAGTGTAGCAGAAATAGCAGAGTAGTTGTGATTGAAACAATATATCAGTAGAAATCTTCTAACAGAAAATATAATAAAATCATAAAAAGCAACAATAGCCAACAAACCAAATGAAGTAAAGTGTTCCTGCCCTATTTAAGTTTAGACCAGTTGTCTATATTATAAAAAAGCACATGTCATCCACATAAACCAGACAGATGTTAAATTAGGAATTTCTATCAATGTAATTATTTTGAAGTTTGGAAGCAAGCATTTCATTATTTTAAATTAAAATAACAGCAAACAATGAACAAAAATAATAAAAAAAAAAAAGAATTAAAGAAAGAATGGAAATACATATACATGTAACATGTCTACTCTAACATTTAAAAGACTGTAAAAATCAATATCAATGAACATCTTTCACTCCCTCGTAAACTTCCAAAAAATATTAAAATCATCATTAGAAGCTAGTTGAAATGAAGAACAAAACTTTTGATGAAACCACTTTTTGCTGGGCTTGCACTGGAACCAATCTAAAACTTTTGAAAATAGCTGCGAATGCAAGTTGATTTATGTGCAGACGTTTTGCTAAATCTCATGCATTTGCATCTTGTAAGCTAGACAGCCATGTAAAATGTTTCTATATGAGTATAGACCAAAAGGTTATACCTAAATGTTATGTGTGGTTGTGCAAGTTCTTTATAAGTAAGACGTTACTTCCATTGAACTTCCACCACAAGTGACGAGGCTGCACTGTCACAAAATGGATAAGCTAGCTACAACTGGCACGTTAGCTTGAAATAATAAGATAAGATATTTTGGGCTCAGAAAGTTATTAATAGCACACTAAAAGAAAGAAAATCCAAAAAGTGATAGAGTACATAACAATTTGACAAGTTACCAACTTGAGCAGGGATTTCCTACAATTTAAAAAAGTGAGTGCTGTGAGCTTCAACACTCTTTGTTAATTTATACCCTTATGAGTAGCTCCAATCATATCATCTTTAGTTTTAGTGGGTTAGGGCTGGGCGTCATTAAAAAAATCTAAAATTGGGGTTTTACTGAAATCCTTCCTCAATGCAAATTCCTGAAATCAAAAGAATTTGATCAGTATCCTTGTTAGGGTAATGGAGGGGCAATGCGCCCTGCCCCTATCAAGCCCACACCCCTCTGCTTCTATTGAGTACCCCCCCCCCCCAATTAGTGCCCATTTATAATTATCCGCAAGTCCCTTTAAGATTACACTTTTGGTAATAAATCACCCAAACTCAATTGAGAAGTGTCACCTTCATTAATTACATCCTGTTTTATAAACCTTCAAGTAAACGTTAATTAATTATCGGTGATCAATCAGCTGATCAGGGTTATTGGATGATGATTGACAAGTAGAAAATGGATCCTGATTGGATCTATCATCATTTTATGGACAGCCAATCATTGGTTAATAATTAATTTCTACTGCACAATTGATTTCACAAAAAAATTCAAGTTAACAGGTCTAAGTTTTGTAGAATCACAGGTGTAAACATTTGTGTGTTGCACAAGTTTGTATATTCAAAATGTCAGTTACATGTACCTCCTTTTTAATTTCAATTTTTTAAGATTTTATATATCTTCAGTAGTACAGCACTTTTTCCAACAGTTGTGATTGCAATAGTTATAGGAAATAATATTCCTCTTGATGGCATAAGATTTTGAAATTTAATCGGAGCAATATTGAATATTTGTTACATTTCATGCAACATTTCGCCTTATAGTATGTCACAAATATAAAGAATCACTTGCTTTTAATCTAACATAAAGTATGATGGATTGCTTCATGTATCTCCCATAATAATGCTAATGTTTGTCTGCACGTCATTTTGATAATATGGAAGAAGTTCTCCTAACTTTATAAAGAAGGGGAACTAAGAGCTTCAATAATTCATTTATGGCTTATGCACTTGTGTTTATTACATATCATACTTGTATATATGTTTTCACAAAGCACTTGGTCAACAGAGAAAGGTCTTTTAATACAAGAAGGGTGTCATGCATGTATTAATGCAGTAAAACTTTTTCAATTTGCAAAATAGGACACAACACTGTCCTTTCACATATTGTCCCACCATCATTTTTAAAAGTTGGCAGGTATGCAGTAAGAATACAAACATACAAGGAATGAAATAAATGAAGGTAGATTTTTCTGACTTAATGCAAACATAAATTCTAAAAAATACTAAGATCAGTGTTCCTTTTTGGTTGATGGTTGAAAAAAAAACATGCTACACGTTGAAGTGCCCTCTTCCCTGCATCTCTATATTATCAAATACATAGTTAGAACACTGTTGATGTAAACCTGAAATTCCCATTTGCATATTATAAACTTCCAGTCTATAAACTTCTTTGGACAGTAAACTCATATTTTTAAGGAAAGAGCCATTCACCATCTGTGTCAAAAAGTTTTTCATCCCACATTTTGTATGTAGCCCAATCCATAAGGTACAACATGTACAACTTTTCATTATAAGTAAGCCAATTTCCATTGTACTTCTACCTGGTGGAACCAAGTTTACAAGACTAGGACATAGTTAGTGGCAAAAGGCATAATGTGCTTTTGAAGTATATTGGAAATGATCTGTGAACATCAGCATGAAAGATATAGCTAAGTCTTCAATGTCAGTGTTTTATCTTTTTGAAATTCTACTAAATAATCAAGTAATTGTTCTTTTTGTTCTGAATTGGGCTTCACAAAGAAACCAAAGAAGATAATAAGATGCAATCACTAGTATACATCTTTAACAAATACCTTTACATGGGCACATCACCTTTTCCATGTATTTGTTACTCTCTAAGAAGTTAATTTTGACAGTTTTTCCTTACTATGTGATGGTCTATTTTTCAGCAACTCTCTACACTAGAAAAGAATGAAAGAGCAGCAGGCTTGTTAATTGGATTTGCCAGTGATGATGAGTTGACTGTGATAGGGTGTATAAGGTGTTTATCAAACAATGTACTGGCAGACCTTGAGAGTATTGATACTTTCTTGCCAGGAGGTTAGTACCAAAACATTAGTTGAAATGTGAATAGTTATCAGCCTTCTTCTTTTAGTACCAATAGTGACTGGATAACTAATTAATGCCTGTAACTACCTATAAGTTATATTTATTATTCTTTAGTTTCATTAGATTGTGTATCTAATATGAATGCAAAAAAAAACAACAGTAAGATATGTTATTTTTCTTATTTTGTAGGCATTTTCATAGTTGGATTTTTCCATCAAAAAGGCAGAGATTTGCTGAAAAAGGTAAGCATCAAGCAATTTATTAAGCTTCACATTATTCCTTTTATACCCACTGTTTTGAAAACAGATGGTATATATGATTATGGTGTCTTTTCCTTTGTTCATTCACCAGTCCACATCTTTTCTGTTACAGTTTTCTATGTAACATCCATCTTGAGCAGATTTTACCATTAAAAAATTATTTTCATTTCCTTCAGTGGGTCATTCAAGTAATCTCCAACCATGCATTTCTGTCTTCTTGGAACCTTTAGTGTGTGTTTGTGTTTTATCTAAACAAAGAATCATTGTGTATTTTAGCATAGACAAATATATACATACATTTATATAGCTTTTGTAATATCAAATGTTTTTAAGTAGAAACTAAAAACTACTAGTTCGTACCTTTCTTTCAAAGCTTTGCAATTTTCTATCTGTGTCAGCTAGATAAACATATTTGCTATGTACCTAAAATTGAATTTGAAATTTTGAATAAGAATGAAATTATTGTTGTCTGTATTTCTGTTCTTCAGCTTTCTACTCAGCTGTCCCAGTTATTGATATTATCACTTACAGATGAAGGGAAAGATGTTCTGCATCCTGATAACTTGAGTTATTGGACAGCTGAAGATGGGAAAACCTCAGTTATTTTGGAGACCATGAATGATAAATTTGTAAACTCTTGCATTGTTGCCAGAAATAAATGTACATTAGACATCAACATTGATGTAGGACAAAAAGAAGGTTTGAAATACCTATTATTCATTGTCATTTGCTAGGATAAGAAAAACAAAACTGACCATTTAAGGGTTGGGTTTTTTTTAGGAGCTTCAATTGGCCATTCCTTTTATTATATAAAGCAATTATATTTTTCAATTTGCTATATTAAGCTTCAGTGCCCCTGTACTCGATGGCCACTGCCTTTCCCAATCACTATAATTAATTTGATTTGTTTTTCAGGTAAGGTACATTTGAACATTGAGATTTACCCTTGTTTTCTGCAAAATGACTTTGTGATATAGACCTTGTTTTAATACCCTTTCATATTTTATTCCTGTCTTCACCTGTGTTACCAATGATGATAGGAGTTCTAGCAACCACTTGACTCTATTCATCTGTCACACTTACAATGTAGGAGGGTGCAACATTGTGTAATCTAAAAAAGTATTGAACCAATGTTATTCAAACTTTGCACAGCGTTCATGCTCATATTTTATATGTTCACCTCCATTTTATGCAGAAATTCTGACAATTTTTTTTTTACATTTAAGGTTGTTGAAGTTGACATGTACTGTGTCTTGTTACATGTGTATGTGAATGATTAATCAAGGGAACAAAGATTCTAGTGTAAATCAAAGGAATGTTATCGAGGGACAAAGACCAGACATGGACAACAGACACACACAACAAAGAACATAAAATAACCAAAATAATTCATACAAAGTAACAAAAGTAAATGAGCAACTTAGACTCCACAAAAAAATGGGAGCATGAACCAGGTGCACTGGTAGGGTAATTGTAACAACAACCTAAAAGGATATTTCAGATTTTCAGGATTTTGGTGCAATATTTGTCCTCAGAGAAGGATATTCCTTTCTTTTTCATTGTTTTTAGATATTTGGCTTTACAAATTATTAAGACATCTTAATAAGGGGTACAGGCATTTTATGTATTTTCAGTTACAGCATTTTTTGAATTTTTTGAAATGAAGATTTATCCAGACTGAGCTGTATTTTTATGGAATTTTCATGAACTCTTGTTTGGTTAAGGTGTTAACTTTGTCACAACTGTCACTAATAACTGAAATTGGTATGTTGGAAGTATTAATCAAACTTATTATTACATAAATATAAAATACAATTTTATATTTTCTTCAATTTTGCAGATACCTGGAAAAAGAGTTTAGATAAAGAAGTTGAGAAACAGTGCAATAATATCAGGTCTAGTTGTACATTATATAAATTAGATCAAAGCAATGTTTTGATTGGAGGAAAGCACTCATGTGGTACATCATGTGATAGCAAGTGTACTGTACTATATGATCTGATAGAGGAGGATGATGATGGTTTCACGAAAGTAAGAAAGAAGCGAGAAAAGACACAGGTTTGTGAAAGTATAATAAAAACATGAGTATTTTGGCAGTGAAATTATCATATCAATTTAAAAAGAGAAAATCAACTTAAGATTTTCCTATGGTTAAATACTATGCGTTTCAAAATCCTTATTACTTTAAGTACTTTATTATTTATCTAAATTAAATGTACTTGAGCATTAGATAATTCAATGACAAAGGACTTCAAACTGTGATTAATCAATTCATCAAAAATAAAGTAAATTTAGTGACTGCCTTGTCATTGATGGACAATAAGAGTTTAATGTTAATAAAGATTACAACCATATTCTTCAGGAAATACTTAATTTTACAACTTTTATGAAGAGAAGTGGGACAACATTTGATAATATTCCACCATGTGCTCCCGTTATTTTCCATAATATTGGTAAGGTTAATTAAGGTTTATATTCTCCTTTTGATAAAAATGGTTAAAATTATATCTCCACTGAATCTTATTTCAGATGGAATAGGTAGTTACTCAGATATATACAACAACTTTTTTTGGAAACCAACAAAACCTTAGATTATAGATTTCAAATTTCAAGAAAAGGGAAAAAGCACAATCTTACACAGGCAAATATTTTTCACGTGAAATTCATGTTAATCGAGCTTCACATGAAATTCATGTGAAATTAACATGATTTTCATGTGAAATTCACTACACACGAATTTCATGTGAACATTTCGTGTGAATTTCACGTGAAGGCTCCATTCACCCAAATTTCACGTGAACTCTGTCACTTAGTTTATTTGCTCAATTCAGGTGAAATTCGTGTGAAAATCATGTGAAATAATTTTGCCTATGTAACCATTGTTCAAAAATCTTTAAACACTACAATTTCTTCTAAAAATTGAAATTTAGGATTTCTATGATCACCATATTAGCTCCTTAAAGATATACCTCCTGTTCTTAGTGTTAATATGTATATTTTGTATTATCATTGTCTGTCAATTGGTCCGATTTCTCTGCAATTACATGTACATGTTACAATCACTTAATGTTTTAACTCAAACTTAAAATATCTGTGACATATCGTGGAACTTGACTTGTGCATCATCATCTTTCTAATTCCTGGTTAAGTTTTTATCATGACTGTATGGTTTCAATTAATTTTTTTTTAAATGTTTTTTCTGCAATTACATGTACTTATCACAATTGCTTGATATTTTGATACAAGCTTGATATAAGTATGCCTTATCATGGGATTCTGTTTCCGACATGTGTGACATCAACTTTTCCTTGATGACTTGGTTAATGTTTTATTCGCACATTTAAGTTAAGGGAAGATGTCACTAGTGGTGTTCTCCTGAATATAGCTGAAATATTGCTGCTCGGGTGCTCCAACAATCAATCAATCACTAGTGGTATAGGTTCACAGATTTCTTGTTTTAATTGTACATCAGATCTCAGATCTACTGTTAAATACTTGTTCCTGCTCCTGCTCCTGCTATAATGCTTTATAACATAAATTTATTGATCAGAGGAATCAAAATGATCTGTTTTGTTGATTTTGTAGGTGTCTGTAACATACAGTCAACTGCAGAAGAGTTTAGATCAGAATATAAATTTGGTTGTTATGTTTTTATAATGTTTGAAGTACCATATATTTTTCTTTAGTCAATACCAAGATGATGACAATTACACTTCAAATTGACTGTTTAGCAACTGTTACACAAGATACAAGAGTTAGTGCCCTTGCAGTGGCTCTATCTACAGCAATTTGTAGGCAGTTAAAGGCCATGAGGAATTGTATTCTACAACATTCCCAGGTATATATGTATAATAGTTATAAAGCAACTTTTATAATGATTGTTTAATAAGAAATTTACTATGAAGTAAAATTAATATTTCTTTTTTTTTTGTAGTATGAAAATTATTTTTTATCCTTAGGCAAAAGTATGGGTTTTTTTTAGCTTCTCTGCTTACTTTTCTATTATACTTCCTACTTGCAAAGTGGGGTGGGTGGGTATAAAATGATAGGGGTGTTTAATTGTATCTGTAGCTCCATTGTGCAGAGGGGTACCCTTCTCTCCTACACTACTGAATGAATTACAGATTTTTCTGCCTTGTGCATAGAAGGCTTTTTTGTTGAGCGAGTAAAACTGTGTAGTTCTGATTTAAATAATTAAATCAAGTCCATGTATAGGTACAAAGAACAAGGCTAAGATATTATAAACATATGTACATGTATCTACCTGTACCTAGTCAGAAATAAGTTAGGTTAAGTTCCATTTTGTTCTTTCGTGTATTCATTTCATTTTCCAGGTTTTTTTTAAACTTAACTCTACTGCAACTGATATTACAATGTAGAACTACATTGTTCTCCTGTCAGACATCAAATGGAGTCATTTGGGGACAAATCTGGAGTCATTTGAGAAAATAAAATTGGACTTTGAATATTGTACAAAATTCAGGCTGATGTCGAAAGAATCAAGTAGATGTAAATAGAATTCTTGCCATGGTTGAAACAAGTATTAATATGTCTATTTTGTTGACTAGTTGAAAGCTGTGAAGGGTGTTCTGTTTTGTGTTTGTCCTACTTAGTGTTGAAGGATACACAGCACCTTCTGTGGCCTAAAGGTTGGGAACAGATGCTCCAGTGATTTTCATTTTTTCTCAGCCCCCCCCCCCCCCCACCATGCTATGTATCACATGACATGACTTGGGGTGGGGGTGGGGGGCTGGTCTGTTTTATGGCTTACATTATTGTACTTGTATGCCTCAGAAGATGTGTGTAATGATTTGATTGTTAATAATGTCAAGCTTCTTGGTTTTTCAGAAGGAAGATTTTCAAGCTCCAAAGTCATGTCATTTCAGACCAGATCAGCTGGATACATTTGTCAGTGTGGTCTACCCAGCAAACACTGCTGATGACAAGTTGGGTATGAAAGTTTTTTTGTATTTTAAATGCCCATCTTTTGATGGACATACTATGATGTACCTCTGTTTGATCATTCACACATCAAATGATAAGTCAAAAACATTTTAAAGAGTAATCATGAAAACCAAGATTCTAGCAGAAATCAGAAGAATGTAATCCAGAGACATGACCAGACATGGAAAACAGACACACAACAAAGAAGATAAAGCAACTAAAGCCATACATACAAAGCAACAAAAGTAAAAGAGCAACTCTGACTCCACTAAAAACTGGGAGCATGGACCAGGTGCAATGGTAGGGTAAGCATCCTTTGCTTGTCCAGAAACGCCTACTGAGTTGATCATAAAAAGTTGAGTCTGAGGTAGACGAAAGAGGAAAGGAAAATTATGACACGTTGAACATATCAGTTTTCATGGTGCAGATGGATACATCGTAACGATGATGACCATAAAACTTGTGTAGTGTTTGTAGTGATGACTTCAATTTTGTAGCAACATAACCCTGTTCCAGAAGCCTAATTGTAAGAAGTCTAGCGCGATACAAAAATTCTGCGTTATTACGACAAGCTCTGGCATAGTGTGTGAGTTGTGATATGAAAACTCCATACGCAGGTGCTGAAGGCTGTTGCCACAGATGAGAGGAAAGTTGACAATTCTCAATGAAAAGTCATCATGTTTTTCATAAAGTTTGGTGGATAGTTTTCCTTTACCATTGATCTCTCAGTGTAGGTCAAGATATGAAGCTGACTTCACAGTGTCTGTAGTACCTTTTTTCTCAAGACCTTTTGGGTAGATGCGATGTATCAAATCCTGAAACTAGGATTTTTTAATGATAATACATCATCTTTATAGCGGAAACTGAGATAAAAAGATCTAGCTAAATGATGTTCTTTCTTTCTGAGAAGATCAGCTATAAAGTCAGCCCCATAAGAGTGAAGGAATAGGTCAGTATGTAGAGGAGCACAATATGTTCCCATTGGAATGCTGACAGTTGAAAAACACGTCCACCATACTGGACAAATGAGTTGTCGATAAAAAAATTCCAGCATTTCTGTATGTTTGGAAGATGATTTGGAATTATTTACAAAGTATGTGGAGTCTCTACCAAGAGCTATATATTTGTATTAAGGTGTACCATCTGTTTTGGAGAAACAACAATGTATAATGTTTATGAGTCGGGATTTTAACTGAGTAAGGGGAATAGAAGTATTCAGTGTTGAAAAATCATAAGATTAAAGGATTTTAATATGATTTTATTCTTTTATAGTTTCTGTTTCATACTTTAATGCATTGTTTAATAATGAAGATTCATGCAGTCACATTTTTCACATTTTTCCAATGATTTCTTTGACCTTGACCTTTGTATTTCCTTTCATTTGAAGAAGAAACAAGAAACCAGATACACAAGATGTTCTGTGTAAAAGAAGATAGACCTGTTTTCAGAAGGAACAACAGACATATGTTCCCAGATGACATTGCACAATATGGCTACTTGATAAATCCTCATACAGGATTGTCTTCTTCTGGAGGTATGCTGCATACTTCGACATAGAATTATCACTGTTAATTATTTAAGGGTTGAAAGAAGAGATGTCAGACAGAATATTACCCCGATCTAATGGATAGATTAACAACAAGCTTGTTCACAGTTGTAAAGTAAAATAAAATATTTATATGGATATTGAAGCCTTATTACTCTCTTACTTTCTTGCGCAATGACTAATTGGTCAAATAGCACAGCCATATGATTATCCATAGAGTGAATTTTAATTGGCATTCTGATAATGAACTAATGCCTTTGATTTCAGTATTTTTAGATAATTTAGATCTTTTGTACATTTTTAAACTCCTGGCATTTTTTTTTTCAGTTAAAGAAGGAAAAGTTTATCTAGTCAAAGGAGTGTACAGTTACCATCACTACATGCAGGATCGATTCAATGATGATAAGTGGGGTTGTGCTTACCGATCTCTACAGACACTTGTGTCATGGTTTAAACTACAGGGTTATACAGACAAAGCTATCCCAGGCCACAAAGACATACAACAGGTAATAAGAATTAATTAAATCTGGACAACTTCAGACTTCAATCAGTTTTATTGTCACCAAGGTCGAATAGAGCTCCTTTACACAGAGAAAGATGTCTAAACCACATTTACTAAAATTTTGGCAACTGCAAAGAAAATTCAAACAACAAAACCACACTGACTTTGCATGATTTTGTCTTGAATTACATATGTTTTCTTGTTTTTAATCCTACTTGTAATACTGATAATCCTTTGTCTTGTCATTCTTTCCTAGGTGGATTTAGTCAGAATCCTTTTTACTTTTACACCCTCATCCAGACATTACATTATATAAAGGGCATGATGCTGCTATTTCATGCTGTTTTGTACATTTTGTCTTTTCAAATCTACCTGACTAATGCTGGACTTGAAAAAAAAATCAAATCTCAGGTTTTATATTTAGCATTACATGGTATGCAAAAGTTTATTCATGCTTATAGAAAACTGTGTACAGAATTGTAAGAATTTTTTTAAATGAATTACAGGCCCTAGTAGATGTTGGTGATAAGGATCCTACGTTTGTTGGATCCAAGCAGTGGATTGGATCCATGGAAGTCAGTTATGTATTGGACCACTTGATTGGGGTAAGATATGCTGAAACTTACTTGGCTGTTTACTACAGCTAACTAATGGCCTCTATGATTTTAGTTTAGAATTAAAGGTTTTAATTTAAAAAAAACCAAATTTGTAATTGGGTAATGACTGCTTTGTATACTGTTGATTTAAAAATGTATACAGTGTCTTTCTAAAGTCTAAAAGTAAATTTTTGCAACAATGTATTTTTCTTGCATGATTTATTGCTATGTTCAAGTTCAAGATCAAATGTTCAGCACTTTTACATATATAGTTTGAATTGTCCCATGTTTATGGTGATTTTTGATTATCTTAATTTAATCTGTCTATTTTGATGTCTTTCTACCAATTTCTCATTTTTTACTTTATTTACATCTGGATACTTTGAATTGAATGATATTGCCCAAGTGTGAATTGTTTTTGATGGGACCTTTTTATGACTTTGGAACTGCAATATTGTTGCTAGTCTATTACCAGGTATACTAACTTGCAGTATGTCAGACAGAGCAAATCATGCTTACCCTTCTGGGGCACCTGAAATTACACCCGTTTTTTTATATTTTTAAGGGGATTTCATATTGTTAGTCCTTTAGTTCTTTTGTATTGCGTCTTGTTTTCCTTCAGTTTTTATGTGATATTTATTTTGTATGGTTCCGAACATTGTGTATGTAGTTCATCTTTGTTGTCCTCAGTTGTGATGAGGAAGGGATAAAGAAATATCTTTGTCTATTTGTTCCTGCGTCTGTCCATCTGTCTCACTTGACTTTATTGACGCAATTCATCCTCAAAAACTGCTCAATGGATTTTGTTAAATTATGTAGGATTATTAGTCACCTTATGTAGTTAATCATATTGGCTTGTCATTTTGATCGACATATTAAACAGGAGTTATGGAACCTAGTTGGATTTGTACATGCTACACTATAGGAACACTTTGTGGGTGCAACTTTTCAGAAACAGCTCAAAGGATTTTTTTTTTCAAATTCTATAGGATTGTAGGATTAATCATATTGCACCAACGTTGTGATTTGATAAATTTTGCAGGTGTTATGGGACTCATGCACTTCAAATTTTACATTACAGTCATCCCAAGATGGAGGATGGAAATTCAGTTCAGAATATTTTTCTTTAATACAGTTGTCTATTCAAGTTATTCAACAAAACAAGTATGATAAATAGTTAGTCATTCATCAATGCTTGATATTTGAAGTGGGTAACATATGGGTTAAATGTATGATTAATGAGAAATTACAAGGTAAAAATATCGATGGGATAACTAACGAAGAATCTTCTTTTTTGTAAGGATTACCATAACATGTGGCAAGAGATGTCCGTAACATGAGAAATAAAAATATATCATGATGAGAGTTGTACTTTACCATTATGACAAACGTTGAATTGCAAAAGATTTCACTGAATTATGTTAAAATTGATATACTCAATAAATTCATTCCAAATGGCTTCTACTACAAGCGGTGTTTTGTACAAAATACTGAAAAAAATTAAGCATGTTGAATCAATGGATTTAGTGACCCATCTTTGAAGAATTTCCTGATCTTTCCGTGGAGCAAAAATCTTTAACATAACAGTCGAAGTACCTCCGTGTTAAGTAATGCAGAAACAACATGATAATGTTCATTTATGGCTGCTGCGTGTGGTAGGCAATATTGCTGGCTTGCATACGGCAGGGAGTGAATGTGTGACATACAATTTCTAATTTCATAATATAATTTTAAGTGAGATCCGAATTGTTGTTAATATGATCATATAAGAAAAATGAGAAACAGCTATGATAAGAAAATAGACACAAGAGGTAAACATTTGTTCATATCGAATGATATGAGAATATTAAGTAGTTGAGTTCTTTGTGATTCAGCATTTTCATGTGGTAAATTTACTTGCTACAAATACATTGGTTCAAGTGAGTGTAATTGTATGTAATAGTGTCAATGCATGTTACAAAATATACTAAAAAAATGAAATTGCTGACTTTCACCAAGTTTTTTCTGATAGAAATTATATATTGCAAACTACTTTGATGGTATCTTATGGCCAAGAAGAAAAATTCTGTTAAATGTTACTTTAATGACCCAGTATTTTTTTGCCTACCCTAGCATATTTATTATGGTATTGTTTATAAAATGCTGCTAAACTATCATTTCTTAGTTGAGCACAATTAAAGTTAAAAAAGCCCTCCCATAAGTGTTGATATAAAATAATTTTAAAAAATAAAAGGATTTTACCTACCTACCATATTTTTCAATATGAAACCTTAAACAAACATTTTTTTTTTTCTTGACCTTAAAACAGAATAATACCTATATACATGTACAATGATCGAGAAGGGGGCAGTTAAGGCTTCCATGAATTGTGAACCATTCACTTGACTAAGCTGGCAAATAAGTTGGATATATTTCCTTCGATTTATTTCATTTTTCATGTATTATTGTTATATACCTTTTCTATTACATAACTAAAATTATTACAAAATTATAATACTAGTATGCACCTTTAATACTCCACTTAGTTTGATACTGAGATTAACTTGTAGGGAACAAAAGAGACAAAAAGAAGATTTTTTTTCAATAATAAATTTAAATGCACAGAAACTCTCAAATATTAACTTCAACGAGTATGAGAATGATGTAATTTCTTATGTTTTCCCAGTCTATTTTTAGTTGTGTATAAACACCTAAACTATTAGATCAAATCAGTTACTATTTTACCCATGTCAATATCTTTTACACTAAAATCTTGGTTCCCTTGATTACTCTAACAATATTTTGGTCAATATTTCGTATTTTGTTTCAAATAACCTGTTATGGTCACCCGGATCGATAGTCTCTTGTTCTGTTACGATCATCCCACAATTTGTTACGGTCATCCCACTGATTTTTTACCCTGTAATTTCTCATTGATCATTCATTTTACACATATATATGCTTCCCACTTCAAATATCAAGCATTGACAAATGACTGACTATTTGTCATATTTATGTTGTTAAATGTTACTTGGATGGACAACTTTATTAAAGAAAAATATTCTGACTCGAATTTCCATCCTCCATCTTGGGATGACCATTACGGTCATCCACTTTATCTTAGTGATAGTTTCTGTGTATTGTTTTCATCCTGCTTGCATCATTATCAAAGACTTTGGTGGTAAGATTGAACAATAAGACCAAAGTGTTTTAAGGATGATTTTTATATCAAAATACATTTGTTTTTTTTTTTAAATTTATTTGTAGGTAACATCTAAGATAATGTTTGTAAGCTCTGGAGCAGATCTACCCTCCAAAGGTAGAGAACTGGCCCAGCATTTTGATTCACAAGGCACCCCTATAATGATTGGTAAGCACAAGTTAACAATTATGGAAAAATTGACAAAAACCTGATGAGAGAAGATCCTCTTGAGTTCAATTTATTTTTTTACAATGTGATTTTTGGATCTTTAGCCTCATTGATCAAAATAACATACATGTATTTGTAACGTGTTTTGGTAGAAAAAAAATAGCAATAAAGTTCTATGGAATGGCCTCTCTTTGGTTTGAGGTATGACATTGGTTTTTTTTTTTTTAAAAAGATTTATGCCTGACGACCTGCCCAAGAAACACTTTTTAACTTTAAAAATATCCTAATAATTCTTCCTCGTGTGCATTTTACATATAAAATAAATATTTGAATGTTGTTTACTACAGTATATTTGATGATGTGTCCATTTTTTTTTTACATGTACAGGTGGAGGTGTTTTAGCTCACACCATTCTGGGTGTAGATTTCAATGACGTGACAGGGGACCTTAAATTCCTTATACTGGACCCTCATTACACTGGAGCTGAAGACCTTAAAGTCATTTTAGATAAAGTAGGACTGATTGTTCTTTGTTATAGGAATATTGATATCTAGTTTATACACCATTTATTTAAAATACATGTACTGAAAGAATTGAAGAATTATTTTACATTTTGACTTACTTTTTTTGATTAGGTGTGCTCTTTACAACATAAAATCATTATAATGAAATGTTGAAGAAAGCTTGTAGTAGTATGATATTTTATAAATTGGGAATTCCAAGTGAGCTAGCAATTTGTAAATTGTAGAGTATTGGTGTACACATGTGTAGTGGCATAGCTACAATGCATTTCAAGGTGCCAAGGTTTGAAAAATCTTGCAGTAGAAACCAACCAAAATAAATCCCTCCCTCTTTTTTGTGCTACAAAAGGTTTCTTCATGAATTTGGCCTGGCTATTCCACTGATGTGTATTTGTATTTTCATCTTAGGTAATGTTATGACCTACCAGAAACCGTATCTTTAAATTTAGAGTAGGTCTGCAGATTTGATACTAATTCCAACAAAGTATCATATTTAAAAAAAAACATTTTGTTTCTTTGTGTAGAGATTTTGTTAGATTGATCAAGTAACGTTTTTTTTTCTGTGTTGAAAGAAAAAAAATGAGGAAGACTTGGGATATTGTTCTGTAAAATTCGTATTTATAAGTTGGTATATTGATCCAGAATATCTTTTCTACCGTTTATTATATCGGACCAGGGTTAAATAAAAGATTGCAAGTAGAGAATTCCCAGAAACTTTGAGTTTTTCTCAAATCTTCAATTTCAAGTGATCTGATTGGCCAAAGTTTGAGTTGAAAAAGAATTTGAGGAAAATTTCAATTTTGGACGGTACAGGCCTTTCATTAAAGGTTTCAAATTGAAAATATCCTGAAATCTAGAGTTTTTCTTTTAAGATTTCAATTTCATCTGATTTGGTTTAAATTTGAGCTAAGGAACTCACAGTTCGGTTTGGGTTTGATGAAACATGGTATCACTTAATTCTTCAAAAATTTCAATTATTGTTAATCATCTTGCATTATATAGTTCTCATGAATGCATTTTAGTGATTCATACTTAGAGTTTGAGCCCACTTGTATTTTGCACATTGATAATGAAAGTGAGAAAACCATGTGGATTAAAATTTGTTTAACTTAAGTAGCACTTCAGCTTAGAATCATGCAAAATGTGATACATGGTTGGAAACCCTACATATTTTAATTTTTGATATCTTGTTTAAAATGCTTTAGTAAACAGAAATTAACATTTGGTTTTTCATTAAACTCGTGCTCATAGGAGATAAAAATTGTATAGAATGCACTGTATAATTCAAAAATAAGGGAGATAACTCTGTAAATGACACTCAAATACAATAGAATCTATTGGATTTTCAATGTTGATTATCTCCTAAGAGCAGACAGATTTGAATGAATAATTACACATTTCATAACATAGACCCATAAAACAACTTAATTACAAAAACAGAAATATGTAGCCTTTTTTGGGGTGTATCACATTTTTCCGATTTTGCATGATTCTTACAAAGACAGTTACTTAAAAGTCTGTGAATTTGAAGGTATTATAGGGTTATTGCATTAGTACTGGGGAATATCATTTGGAGTAGATTTTTATATTGCACAACTTAGCAAGTGCAATAAAATTCTAAGAAGAATAATATTCCACAGTATTCATGCAATAACCCTTTAATGGTATAGCTATAAAATAAGTCTTGTTTAAAATGAACTTTTGTCATGGGTAACTTAAAAGATTTTAACTATATTTGCAGTAGTGCAATATGGAAATTTATTGCAGGCTGAAGTTGCATTGCTTTCTATGGAGAAATTATATTGCTATACAATAAATTGTATTATTGCAGTATGACTGTGTCTGATTTATAAAATGCTGTTTCTCTTTTCAGGGCTGGTGTGGATGGAAGGGACCAGACTTTTGGGACCAAACAGCTCACTATAATATGTGCATGCCACAGAGACCTATTTGTATCTGAAACATTTTTAATTTATTAAAATATTTATAAAGGTATCAGCAACATATTTTTTGGTTTAACATGTGTAATATGTGTTTAAAGCTTTGGTTAAAATTTAAAGTAACAAATGAGACTGTTACATGTAACCCTTTGTCCCTTGCCATTGATGAGGTTTTAATTTGCCTAAGTCACAGAAACAGAGAAAAAAAATCATGAAAGGGTTTGCATATCTACACTCAAAACAGGAGAGTCTACATGCCTTCTGTTGTGAAATGTTCAAAGGTAGTCAAGGTGTGATAATTTCTTTTAAACCTATTAAATCAGAATGGCAACAAAGTATACTTTTGATAACATTACATCCTTCCAAATTAGAATGGCAACAAAGTATACTTTTGATAACATTACATCCTTCCAAATCAGAGAGAAATCAAACAAGCTGTTTCAAAGAAATTTGTACAAACGGTTTTGTTTGATTAAGATTAAAATCAAGGGATCTAGGATTATAATGGAAATCAAAAAGAACATTAGAATGTTAGACAAGAAAAATGGATACATTCAACAAAGAAAGTGAAATAACCAAAATAACATACAGAAAGAAACAAAAATAAATAAGCAATCTGGACTCCACTAAAAAGTGGGAACATGGTCCACATGCATTGGTAGGGTAAGTGTCCTCTGCTTTTCTAGAATCACCAGCCAAGTTGCTCATGAGATGTTGAGAATCATAAAAGTCCTGTAACTTCTGCAAAACCTGTGGAATCTAAATTGCAGGATAGTATGTAAATCTGCTTACACTTAATAACATTACGTCTACCAAATATGAAAGTAATGTGTCAGGTAGTTTCAGTGGCAGTGTGTCCACAATGTCTAGTATTGAGAAATCTTTTTTAAAGAATATAAGTAAATAGAGAAGACTCATAATTCAAACAACACTTGCTGATTTAGAATATTGGTTCTGTATGCAGATCACTACTTCATTACAGTACATCCTACAAACTATGGAAGTAAAGTGCTTTCAGAGGAGATGTGTACACAATCTATTATGTAGAAATCTTGAAAATAGTAAACTTCAATCGATTCTACAAAATTTGTTTTATTTTGTGTGACGGGCGCAAACCATTACAATATATTACCGCAAGTGACTAATACTCGCGTATGAAACGAACATTAAGAGGGGTTGGTTCAGAATTTATTACAAACCCATTTTTACTTTGAAATGTTAGTCAAAAGGCAAGAAAATCCAATCAAGTTCATTACTAACTTTTATACCAAGATAGTTCAACTTTGTTTAATTATAAATTCATAAAACATAAGCTATGTACATACAAAGAAGTAAGATTTATTCATTGTTCAATTATATTGTCTTAGTCACTGGCATTGATCTGAAAATAAACTAAGATGGTAAGGGAACTACCATTTGATTTTTAAGGGGGATGGGATGGGTTAGGATGAAATTTGAATTTAAAAGACAGGATAAAAATTTTAAAAGAAATAAAAAGTCAGCAGAGCTATGAGAAGAAAGATCTATTGTTGCCTAATATTGTTGTTTATATTCAAGACCTATATTTTATCAAAATAAAAAGGCAAGACCGAAAATTTCATCCTTGCCCCATATAAATCAAATGGTTGCTCCGTAAATCTTAAATATGTATTCCATAATAATGTGCATGTGCTGTACGTAGTAATGAGAGCATATACTTTTGTACTTCTTGAAAGTATAACTGCGTTATAAAAGTATAGAATATTTTATGAAACATCTCCAAAATAGGAGGTGCACATCTCAAATGTTTATATCAACAAAGTGCAAAGTTTAAATAATCTTGCCTAAAAAATTTTTGAGCTACAAATTACATAAAATAGGTACTGCCCACTACACTGTGGCACAGTTCAACGTGCTGAAAAAAATATATATATATATACGTACGTATTCCTCATCTGATTTTTTTCTAAATGTAACTTCAATGCCTTCGATACCCGAACAATGACTTTTTGCCGTTAAGTTTGACAAAATATTCACCAATTGTACACGAAAAGCACCTTTACTAACCATTTTCATTGGATGAAATCAAGAAAAGTCATCATATTTGAACTGAAGTTTTGTTTTTGATAAATTTTTATTTCTATCGATCTGGATCACAATTTTACAAAAGGAGTAACGTTTTGGTCAGACTGATTATGCAGTAGGAACAACATTCTGAACTTTTACACTCCTTATACTGCTATCATCTTTTTTGACAATAACTTCAATTCTATATACCCTTTATTTGGCTTCAATCTCTTTAAGTATGACAACACGATCGGCATGATCGTACTTTAGGAAGTCATCGCCTAAGATTACTTTTGATGATAAAGCATTCAGTCGCATTTATATCAATTATTTCTGCGTGTAATCAAACTTTCTTCTTCCCTATTACCTTCATCTTGCATATTTCACACTAATTTTTTGTTACATTTCCATGAGTTGGGTCAACGCTGCAAACGTGTAAAAATGATTCTTGTTCTTTTCGGAACGTTACTATCTTAATTCCTGAGAACGCAACTCTGTTTACCATTAGGGAGATTGAATATACTGGAAAATCTAATTTCTCTATACACAAATGTGTTCAAGTCATTAGATGATAATAGTTTTATTAATGCTTTTCTTTTGTCTCCCTATAATTCCAAAAGTCTTGTAACGAGACAAAGTGACGAAGTGCTCTCCGTCAATTTTCTGACTTCTAGGTACTGTATTTGTACCGTTTGTTTTTATCTAAGCTTACATTCGCTTGTTTCAAATTCGTGCCAAACTTTCAAGGTAATTTCTCCTGAATGATCTTTAGTTCTTGCAATAATTTATTTTTAGTCTTCCTTTTTTTTCGGAAACTGCAGCAACCACAACTCCTTCTAAAATCACAAGGCGATTGATAAAGTAATCACTCTGCACTTCACTTATGCTAAATCTTTCTACCTGAACTTTTGAAATTGGCGAAGAATGACGTATTTTAGAGTTACAAAGTAGACTAATTTGGTTGTAAAAAGGAAATTTGTCAGATTCTTTCATTTTGTTTCGATATGTTTTACCTGGTTTGAATTTATTTATCAATTTAGTGGCATTGCTTTCAAACGCAACGGCACGAATGGAAGCTTGCGTTTTATTTTACCATAGTGTACTACTGCAACACGTACAACTCTTGTTTGTATATTTTGTTCCCTATATGGTTCTTTACAAGAGTTTAAAGTCAAAAGAGGTGACAAAAGCTGTTCTCTTTTTCTTGAAACGCCAACCACCTGTAGTAAAATAAAAAAAAAGAAACTATAAAATGTTTCCTTTCGCAAAATTATATTGCTGAAAAACATGTAGTACACACAGTAACGTTTACTATTAACACAGCATTGCGTAAGTTGTATAAATAAGAGTACCATGTAATCCGTAATCAAGTCAAGTCAAAAACAAATCTGGCAAAATAGGTATTACACCACCGGAGCAGCTAATACCGCAATAGTCATGACTTGGTACAGGTATTTAAACAAAATGATGGATTAGGTTCCACTATATAGATAGGTCACTGCAGATAACTTTATGACAATTTGTGGAAATAAAGCTAAATTGAGTCACTTAAAACAAGAAAATCCAAATTTTTTTTCTGTAAATAGTATATATTTTTCAAACATTTACATCATGGAGATCCATGAAAAAAAGAGATTTTATTTTCTATTTTGTCATGAAAATCTGTAGCCATGGTAACATAATGAAATATATATCAGCTTTCAAGGGTGCTTTCCCAAAATTAATTCTCAAAAAACAGGCTTTCGAAAACATCAGGCACTTTAAAACTGCCAGAAAAAGTAAGTGGGCATGGTATTATTGTGAAAAAAAAAACAACAAAAAAAAAAAAACAAATAAAAAGTGTACCTTTTTCTGCTCATTTGTTCATGATTTAAATTCTTAAAGTTCGTGCGAAATTATGCATTTTTGAAAAATAGCCAGTTGGTGCTGGGAAGAGAACCCAAGCATGTGAGGACATGAATTTTTCTGGACATGTTAAAACATGCATTTTACACCTCTTTACTTTCACAAGTATTACATCTATTTATGTACGAATGCTCTACTACCCACAATCAATATTTCCACCAAGTTTCACCTTTTATTTTAAGTTTTACAAAATTAGACCGGGTCAGTATTGTGTACGAAACAGTGCACCTCAATTCCATTTGTATAGTGCAACCTTAAATCAATGCTCTACAGTGCGCTAAACCTTCCACGTCCATTATAGTGTGAATATACCAGTGGTGATAAAAATCATTAATCATTTACATGCTATTGTCTTAATCGGTAAATCAGTCGTCAAATCACCACAAAGGAAAAATTACCAAAAAAAAAAAACAAAACAAAACAAAACAAAAAAACAATCATATTTATTTAAGAAGAAACTGAGTATCTTTCAAACAAGGACAGATATCTTAAAAGGAGACCCTTTAAAACGCATTTCCTCATATCCCTGATCCAGGAGTCTGTTGCGCAGATATTTATGGCGTTCTTAATCGAAATCAGAGTAGTTAGTACGTGATATAGCGTAGCGAATCAAATGTGAAATATAAATACCATATGCAGGATATGAAGGAATATTGCTGCACAGGTAAGGAAAAAGAAGATTTTGTCTAAAATTATTTGTCTTTATAGAATAATAAATTTACGAATAGGTACTGTCGCCATTGATAAATATGATTATTACAAAAATGCAATAAACATTTGCACAGTTCTTTAATGAACATAACAAATTAAACTAGAAAAACAGTGAGGAATGCCCACAAACTTGATACACCCTTTCCCCATTTGATAACCTCTATATTGTTTTGGATGAACATAAATCTAAAATAGGTAGTGCACAATTGAAATTGATAATACAGATTCACTGAAAACTTCATTCAATTCCATTTAGTGGTGTAGGAGAAGAAACGGATATGAGATGGTCCCAAATATCCAATATTCACAAATGGTTAAGCCCATGTTTTGTTGAGTGAAACAGCCAAACTGAATTGGACCAAAATGTAAAAAAGCAGGTGCACAATGGGATGATGAAATAATAATTTTGTGAAAGTTTCATTCCAATCCATTCAGTGATGTACTAGGAGTAACTGATAAAAACAGGCCCCCGCCTTGTCCACATATTCAATAGAGAACAGTGTGTGGTATAGGAAGAGTAACGGATTAGAGATGCCCCTCCCCTTGTAACAGAAGGAAGGAAGTAAAGACTGAAGGATGGCACCCTATCACTATATAACCTAACCCACTTTGCTAGTGAGGGGGTATAATGAATAAAAGCCCTGAAGTAGAATTAAATAATACTTACAATACATTGTTTGGCTGGTAAGAACTCTGAAAAAAAAACTTTTTAGATTACTTGTAATCTGTTTTGGCAGAGGAAGAATTGAGGAATCCTAGGACAAGAGAACACAAGCATACAAAAAGTAAAATAACATACGAGACAATAAATGTGTACAACGAACACACACAAGAGACTGAAACAAAACAAATGTGCATCTCAAACATAAAAACGCTTCTATCTCATATCCAGTAGCGTGTAGTCCCATTGAAAACTAGCTGAAAACTACTTTGAATGTTGTTCTAAATTAAAATAAAATATCAAAAATAACATTTATTGAAAAATTAAATAATAAAAAAATTATACTTCTTACTTTTATCGTAATCGTCATCCTTGCTTGCAACACTGCTTTGATTTCCTTTGCTTTCGTAGACATCTATCTCGTCGCTATCTTCAATTAAATCTACCCTCTCGTTCTCATCATCGTCGTCATCATCTCCATTGTTTTCACTCTCGTTTTCACTTCCACTGGACTTTTCCCAGTCTTCTCCATTGTCACTGTCCTGTTCATTAACATCTGAAGTTTCGTTGTTCTCATTGTTTTCTCCGTCATGAATGTCATTGCCTTTTTACAACGATAGATATGAAGTAGCCAACGAAATAGCAACCTGAAAATGTTCGGTTTGTCACTGGGTATAACCCCTTATGTACTCATTGCATAATATAAAACAATATGGAACGTGGACTGAGACCTCTTTAACTTTCCTCCCAGTCTCCAATTCCAATATAATATTCCTACCATTCATGGCTCAAATTTTGCAATAAAAAAATAAGCTTAATCATTTTTTGCCACCATTTATAGCTTGTTGAGACAAAAATCCAGATTGTTTCGTTTTCGTATTCTTCAAACTCCTTCTTTCTACAGAACAAAGTAAATCCAATGTACTTTAATCAATGGGCAACATATCCTCGACTTAAGCAAAATATAGTTTAATTGCATTCTAAAAACCTCAATGGACTTTCAGACAAAAACAGTAAAAGTGTACTACCTATCAGAGTTCAGCAATTAGAAGTAACATGTTTTTGTTTTTGTTTTTGTTTTTTTTGTTTTTTTTATTCATCATTTTGTTTACAAAAAGGAACCAAAACAAATTTACATCTCAAACATAAATACGCTTCTATCGTATATTCAGTGGCGAGTTTTCTCATTAAAACTTAACTAGAATCTACTTTGTCTGTTGTTCTAAAATTAGAAAATATTAAAATCAAAATTTAGTGAAAAAGTAAACCATAAAGGTTCAAACTTCTTACTTTTATCGTAATCGTCGACCTTACTTTGATTTTCATTGTTTTCGTAGACATCCTCGTCGTCGGTACCTTCAATGAAATCTCATCATCGTCGTCATCACTTTTGTTTTCATTTCCACTGGTCTTTTCCCAGTCTTCTGTATTGCCACTGTCCTGTTCATTAACATCTGAAATTTCATTGCACTGATTACTTTCTTCGTCATAAATGGCATAGCCGTTTTTTTCAAAGATAAAGATGAATTCCCAACAAAATAGCAAAATGAAAATGTGCAGTGTTTTCACTGGATTAAGTTCCCCGCATACAATTGTTGCACAATATAAATACAATAGTACGTGGACTGAGACCTCTTCTATTAGCACATCCTTCCCCTCAACCCCAATATGATATCCAGGTAAAATACAATAGTACGTGGGCTGAGACCCTCTTCTATCGGCACATCCTTCCCCTCAACCCCGACATGATATTCCGGTAAAATACAATAGTACGTGGGCCGAGACCCCTTTCTATCGGCACATCTTTCCCCTCAACCCGAACATGATATTCAGGTACTCTTATACCTACTATTTACGAATCAATTTGTCACAGGAAGATAAGAAGCATTTTTGTATTTATTCGTCGATTTTTATATCGCGTTGTTCAAGATAAAAGTCCAGTATTTTGGGGTTTCTCTTTTTCTTCAAACTTCCAATTTCTATAGCACTAAGTAATTTGAAATATGTAGGTATCAACTGACATCCCAGTGTCATACCATAACAATTGCGTTAAGACTTACGATTGTTAAGTTAAATGCAAGATATGTACCCCTACCAAACCGAAAAATCTCTTACATTGACATATTTTGTCATATCAAAAAGTTATTGAGACATTTTAGTCGTGAAATAACTTGGAAGTTTCGCGATGTTTTATGAAATATCCGAAAATCCTATTTAAACATTTTTTCTACCAAATCTGACAATGAAATTTGCCACAAATTATCAAAAAAAAAACCAAACAAACAAACATACATACATACATACATACATACAAACATACATACAAACATACATACATACATACATACATACACACACACAAGTAGCATTTGTGATACTAAAAGTATATTATTAAACAGAAAATATTAAAATAACCATTTTATACTGAAGGAATAATAAAGGGTACCAAGGTTATAGCGGTAATCAAACGAATGTAATCCAGGGACAAAGACCAGACATGGAAAACAGACATACACAACAAAAAAACATAAAGCAATTAAAACCATACTTAAAAAGGAACAAGGGCAAAGAGAAACTCGGACTCCACTAAAAACTGGGAGCATGGACCAGGTGCACCGGTAGGGTAAGCGTCCTCTGCTTTTCTAGAAACACCCGCCGAGTTGTTCATAAAAAGGTCAAGTCCGGGGTAGACGAAAGAGGAAAGGAGAACTATGACACCTTGAACAAATCAGTTCTCATGGCGCTGATGGATACACCATAACGACCCATGAGTTCATGATGACGACCATAAAACTTCTGTAGTGATGACTTCAATCTTGTAGCAACATAACCCTGTTCCAGAAGCCTATTTGTTAGAAGTCTAGTGCGACACAAAAAGTCTGCATAGTTACGGCAAGCTCTGGCATAACGTATGAGTTGTGATATGAGCACTCCATACGCAGGTGCTGAAGGGATGTTGCCACAGATGAAAGGAAAGTTGATTATTCTGAATGAAAAGTCATCACGTTTGTCGTTAAGTTTGGTCAATAGTTTTCCTTTACCATCGATTTCAAAGTGTAGGTCAAGATATGAGGCAGACCCTACAGTGTTTGTAGTATCCTTTATCTCAAAATCTTTGGGTACATGTGATTTATCAAATCCCCGAAATTAGAATTATTAAAGATAATACGTCATCTATATAGCGGAAACTGGGATTGAAGGATCTTTCTTTCGGATCAAATCAGCTATAAAGTCAGCCTCATAAGAGTGAAGGAATAGGTCAGCGAGTAAAGGAGCACAATTTGTTCCCATTGGAATGCCAACCGTTTGTTGAAAAACACGTCCATCACACTGGATAAATATGTTGTCGATTAAAAATTCCAGCATTTTGTAAACATCTTCCTCTGTATATTTGGAAGATGATTTGGAATTATTTCTTACAAAGTATGAGGAATCTCTACCAAGAACTATATATTTGTATCTAGGTGTACCAACTTTTTCGGAAAAACAACGATGTTTAATGTTTTTAAGTCGGGATTTTAACTGAGTATGGGGAATAGAAGTATACAGTGTTGAAAAATCATAGGTTTTAATGCTATCATATTCAGATAATAGTCTTGAACTGATTGTCTCCAAAAGATCTTTCGAATTTTTCAGGATCCACATTGAACTTATAACACTACGGGAGTAACAAGTGTTGTGGTAGGACTGTAGACGACATTCTTTGACAGTTGTGAGTATAGAAGTTTAAAGTTTTGAAAGAGGTTTGGTGGTACATTTTGCAGATTCAGCTATGAAACGTTGTTTGTATGGATTCTTGTGGAGTTTAGGAATCCAGTACATAGACGGTAAATCACAATCATCGTCCTTGGTAGAGAGACCAAAAGAGGATAGCACAGATTTATGGTTTTCCACAATCTCTTCTTTGGAGAGAGTGGTAGCAGTATAGGTCTTATCACTGCTACTATTTTCTACGTCTACCTCTGATAATAAACATTGGATATAATACATTTTGCAGACAAAAACGATGTTGTTTTGGGCTTTGTCTGCTGGTACGACAACATATTTGTCATGTATAGTAGACAATGTTTTCGCTACATCGGAGTCTTTGAAAACTGATGTAGCCTTGGCATTTACCTACTTAAAACTTTCATTCGTTTCAAAATTAAAGACTTCACGGCCTTTAACCACCCTGACAGATAATCAATGTCTTCTTGTTCTCGTTTTATCCGTTTTCTTTCATAGTCCTCTACGGCATCCATAAGAACTTTCAGGTTATAATTCCAATTAAATGAAGCGTGGTTCACGGTACTTGGGACCTTCAGAAAGGATATTAAGCAGAGATTCGTTTTCGATAATGGTTAAATCTCCCGTAACGACGTGACCAGAAGAACCATATTTGAATGGAGAGGTTTTGCAAGAGCAGTCAGGTAGTTTAGCCTTGAAGTCCTCAATCTCGAGGTTCTGCAATAGCCTTTTATAATTGAAAAGTTTGGATGCAATGGGTGAAGTATAGGAATATGAAATAATTGGTATGGATTTGTCTTTGAAATATGGGGGAATTTTGTTGGTAACGTTTTTGTGATGGAGGATGTTAGCCAAATTATGAGTATGCAAGATTGGTCATTATTGTTGAAGTTTTATGGTCGTCATCACGAACTCGTGGATCCTTACGGTGTTTCATTTTGCACCATGAAAACTGATTTCCACAACGTTTCATAGTTTCCTTACCTATTTCCTCTACCTTGGACTTGACTTTTAATGCGTAATTCGGTGGATGTTTCTAGAAAAGCAGAGGACACTTACCCTATCGGTGCACCTGGTCCATGTTCCCAGTTTTTAGTGGAGTCCGATTACATCATTTACTTTTGTTACTTTGTATGTACTATTTTGGTTAGTTTATGTTCTTTGTCTGGGCTTTTACCCTGGATTACATTCGTCTGATTTCCGCTACAATATTGGTTGCCTTGATTACTATTTTACAAGATAGCGTGTGATGTGTTTCATATATTAGAGAAAACGAATATAGTCAAACATGACAAATGCATCAGCGTATAAATCTAAAACTGCAAGTACCTTCTGAAGTCAACATGAGATTTTCAACAATGTAAACACACCTGTAGGCAAGTTCTAAGAGGCCCCAACAGCAAAAGTAATAATATCCAAGGTTACAGAACGATGTCAATTCCACCTTAACACTCTAAAAAGTTGTTTAACAGCATAAAGACACATTAATGACAAACTTATTCTGACTGTAAATAGGCCCATGAAACCTTCAGAGAGGTTAACTTGTTTTATAAGGCTTGAACCATCGCCTTTAATGTAAGGTCGTAAAGTCAAAACGACCTTAAACAACAAACATACACACGATGCAATTCACTCAATGATACATTCGATTCTTTCCACGGAATACCTCAACATACATCAAAAATGCAGAAAGAGACATCAACTTAAAGAATGTTGGCAGTTACTGAAAGCTAGTTCAGAATATATTTTAAAGTAACGAAACCATCATAACTATCAAGCTCCGAACAGCGTCTAAGGTTCGCAATTCACTCAAGATACGTTTAATTTGATGATGTCAAAGAATTTCGAAATGCCTTGCTGCAACAGTCAGTAAGAGAAGAAACGAATGCCTCTATTGAGCTTGCAAAATTATTAGCATTAAAAATGATCAGTTTCTACAATTCCAGAGGACTGGGTTTGGTGTAGCAACGTCAAGCGCTAAATTCAGAGTTATACCGCAATTGACATAGTTTTTACGTAAGGATTCAGTCAGGGGTCGCATATCTCTAGTTAAAAGAATAAATATTGATTTGGAAGAGTAATCAAGGGAACCAAGGTTATAGCGGTAATCAAAATAATGTAATCCAGGGACAAAGACCAGACATGGAAAACAGACATACACAACAAAGAACATAAAGTAAGTAAAATCATACATACAAAGTAACAAAAGCAAATGAGCAACTCGGACTCCACTAAAACCTGGGAGCATGGACCAGGTGCACCGGTAGGGTAAGCGTCCTCTGCTTTTCTAGAAACACCCGCAGAGTTGCTCATAAAAAGTCAAGTCCAGGGTACACAAACGAGGAAAGGAAAACTATGAATCGTTGAATAAATCAGTTTTCATGGTGCTGATGGATGCACCGTAACGATCCACGAGTTCAAGATGACGACCATAAAACTTCTGTAGTGATGACGTCAATCTTGTAGCAACATAACCCTGTTCCAGAAGCCTATTTGTTAGAGTATAATTGCATCTATATCTTTGTTGACAAATGGTAGTGGAAGAAATGATCGTTTTTATTCATCTTGACTTTTCACACAAACTGGTTTAAAGAGTCTGTGGAAACCAATATCAAAAATGATGGCAACAAATCTGTATAATGATGAGTTGGGGTCAGAAACAGAAGTGTCAAGACTTGTTTTGTATAGGGAGTTTGGTAGAGTGAGAGGTGTAGAATAAAGTTTGGTTCTAATGTGATGAAGTCCAAGAGGTTTTTGTATGAAAAGAAGGAGACTATCTATGGAGACATCATGTAACTTAGGTGACGTATAGTGGCGATGGCCATGACTCCTTTCCCGTCTTGGATTTTTGTCAAATAAATTCATCACATTTATGCTATTGTTATATTGGCTTGGAAGGTTTCCTATACTTTTGATGTTGTCATTGCATCCGTAAGGTATTGCAGTACCTAGTCTGCGTGTCCATTGCTCCTCTCTTTCCCTACGATAGTTTTTACTTATAACGGGACTGTTCGTAGGATGGTAAATATGAACTTTCATGGAGAGGATAGTGTCCTTTACGAAAGAGTAATCAAGGGAACCAAGGTTCTAATGATAACCAAAAAAATATAATCCATTACAGTTGATAAATGCAATCTTTAGTATTTTGTTTTGGAAAAATGTGCTTATAAATTATATTATCATAAATAATAAGCTTAAACGAGCACAGCATGATACAACCACAGCTTGTTAAAATCTGTTTACTTGGAACAAGTGTGACACAATGTTAGTTTTTGACATACTAAAACATAGGGACTTAAGCAATAAGCACAACAACTGGTTTGAATACAACATTTCATAATATTTTGAAAAGTTCAGTTTTCAGTATGCTGTCATGGGATCCCTTTGAACTCCATTATCTCAAAATCAATTAATGATAGAGAAAATTTGCTAACACTAATTATTGAATTATTGTAAAGAGGAACAATTTACAAATCCATTAAAATCATATGAAATTAAGTCTTCCGAAAACGACTTGGCAAAATTTTTCCCTTATCATTCAATACAATGAAAGAATAATCAAGGTAACCAAGTTTATAGCGGTAATCAAAAGAATGCAACCCAGGAACAAAGACCGGACATGGAAAACAGACATATTAAATATTTCATTACTGATTGAAAATATGCAGATATGGATTTCCACAAGGAATCCAATGAAAACAAATGTTTCAGAACTGACCAGAAATAAAAAAAAATGTTTATTATTTTGGTGTGACCCCCATGTCCCTTACAACTTCGAAACTGTAGCAGATATCTGAAATCTGATGGAATAGTGGAAGTAGGAATTTTTGTGATGAATCTATTAAAAATATTTCGAAATCGGTCCAAGCATAAAAATGATTTTTTTTTTGGTTGTGGCACGTTCTGACACTTATAATTAAAATTCCATATGAGATATTTGAAATCTGAAAAATACAAACATAGACTGTCATTAGGAATCTAATACAAAAAAATAATCGGACCAAATATTAAATGTTCATGGTGTAGCCATACTTTGTCCCCTATAAACTGAAAATGCTAAGTGCTACTTAAAATCTGTTATACACGTATATACTCTTTAATACTCAATATAAAAAAAAAACATATTCATGCCCCTTTTTGGACATTTTTTGCAGAACGGTCAGGGTCAGTGACCTTTTCGGCCAAAGCAAGTAACATATTTATCAAATATCATAAAATTAATTTACTACAACTAAATTCATCGCAACGACAACTCATTCTAATTTTAATCAAAAGGATTGCAAGCTGGAGTATTCCTTTGATATCACATATGGTATCACATGGATATTTAGATGTAACATATACATCTTGCGTAAAAAGAAAGGTGTCATGAAATGGACGGTTCAACAAGATACATGTATAAGATTATGATTGAAAGAAAAAAAAAACGAGAACTAATGAGATTAATCACCTTTATCCAAATAATTGGCTAAATCCACCCTTCCGGCTTTTGTAAGAGCATTCATAAATTCATCTATCATGTTATTTTCGTCTACATTTGTACCGATTTGATGCATTGCCCAATACTCAAGCCCTTTGAATATTTTATCTTTTATCCCAATGTTTTTCTTTTCTACTAATTGCATTTAAGAATCCGTAACATTAAGATTAACAATCACTTCAATCTTTTAACAGGAAGTTTCTTTGCAATACGATAAAGGCATTTCCTATTCAAAACCTCTGTAATGGAAAGTGTATGAGAAACATTTTTATTTTGAATAATCAGAGATCTAGAGTAATTGGGATTTGTCCCAATTGACCTGAATAGACTTTCTATCAAACTAAGGATGCGGGAATCATACTTTTGACTAACTATACATAAAAGGTGCTCACCACCTAAAAGTATTCATGGTGCCGAAAATGTTTTCTTTTAAACGAGCATTTAGTTTCCTAGCATCATTATATCGGCGATTGTTTGAAAGATATAAGATTCATTCTCTATCATACTCTACAATAAGAATGCTTCTTGAATGAACATGCTTGTCTACACAAGAATGGATCATATGAATTTCTTAACGGTCATAAATAGACGACGTTTCACGTTCACTTCTGTTCCGGAAAAGTTCTTTAATTATATCAACTGGGGTTAACAGGCATAAGATTGGGTGACTTTGCATTGGGAGTCAAGGAAACAGAAATTGTATTCGATTAATCCAAAGAATTTTTAAATGAAACATACATTATAGAAGAATTTCAGATATTTTAATATAAACCAGTTTTCACCAGACTAGACGTAAATGGCGAATGTGAAAGTCGTCTGTTATTATATAAACTATATTTACATCAAATCCTTACCAAGCTTATTGATCGAATCCAGAGAAGGTGACCGTCTTCTTTTCAATTGTCTTCTTGCCATTCTGCAAAATTGCAGTCAATAAATGATTTTTTTTTAAATAAAAGGTTTCATTAAAAACATTATACATCGTTGTTTTTCCAAAAAAAAAAGATGGCACACCTAGATACAAATATATGGTTCTTGATAGAGATTCCTCATACTTTGTAAGAAATAATTCCAAATCATCTTCCAAATATACAGAGGAAGATGTTTACAAAATGCTGGAATTTTTAATCGACAACACATTTGTCCAGTGTGGTGGACGTGTTTTTCAACAAACGGTTGGCATTCCAATGGGAACAAATTGTCCTCCTTTACTTGCTGACCTATTCCTTCACTCTTATGAGGCTGACGTTATAGCTGATTTGATCGAAAAGAAAGAATATCGTTTAGCTAGATCCTTTAATCTCAGTTTCTGCTATATAGATGACGTATTATCTTTAAACAATCCTAATTTCGGGGATTAGATACATCGCATCTACCCAAAAGAACTTGAGATAAAGGATTCTACAGACACTGTGAAGTCAGCCTCATATCTTGACCTACACTTAGAAATCGATGGCAAAGGAAAGCTATTGACCAAACTTCACGACAAACGTGATGACTTTTCATTCAGAATAATCAACTTTCCTTTCATCTGTGGCAACATCCCTACGGCTCCTGCGTATGGAGTGTTCATATCACAACTCATGCGTTATGCCAGAGCTTGCCGAAACTACGCAGACTTTTTGTATCGCGCTAGAACTCTAACAAATAGGCTTCTGGAACAGGGTTATGTTGCTACAAGATTGACGTCATCACTACAAAAGTTTTATGGTCGTCATCATGAACTCGTGGATCGTTACGGTGTATCCATCAGCACCATGAAAACTGATTTATTCAACGGGTCATAGTTTTCCTTTCCTCGTTTGTGTACCCCGGACTTGACTTTTTATGAGCAACTCTGCGGGTGTTTCTAGAAGAGCAGAGGACGCTTACCCTACCGGTGCACCTGGTCCATGCTCCCAGTTTTTAGTGGAGTCCGAGTTGCCCATTTGCTTTTGTTACTTTGTATGTATTATTTGTTTGCCTGTTTTCCATGTCTGGTCTTTGTCCCTGGATTACATTCTTTTGATTTCCGCTAGAATCTTGGTTCCATTGAATACCATGTTGACTCTATTTGGTTGTTTTTCTATAAGGGGCACCTTGGGTTGGTGCTTAAGAATGCACAGTTATTATTAATGCATTCCTCAGCGTGCCTGATGCAGAAAAAACAAAAATGAAATTTAAATTTTCAACAAATACACTATCGACCTACCGTAATTCAACCACAAAAAGAACACTTCGAGACAGTCAAACTTAATCAATTCCATGAACATACAGTGATTAATCTACAGACGTCATCCAGGAACGGTGATTTAGGACGTTCAACAAAGTAGAAGTTCCATTTCTCCCCATGTCTGCTGTACATAATTAGCAATAATTTAAAGGATGATACCAATGTATATGATTTAACAGTTTGTAGTACTACAAGGTACAGAAAATATATAAATATGGTTGAGATAAAATTAATCAGATCATTCCTCGGTCTCATCGGCTTTTACAGGAAATTCATACCACAGTTTTCAGACATATCTGTACCGTTAACTGACCTCACAAAGAAAAACGCACCAAACAAAGTTAAATGGTCAGACACAACACAAAAAGCTTTTGACAAACTGAAAGATTGTATTTGTAGTGACTCTGTATTACGGAGTCCAGATTTTTCTAAAAAGTTTATTTTGCAGACTGATGCATCAGGAAAGGGTCTAGGTGCTGTGCTTGAACAAGAGTTTGACGATGGGAGACATCCAATCATGTTTATCAGCAAGAAACTTTCCGGATCTGAATGCAACTATGCAGTGGTAGAGAAAGAGTGCTTTGCTATCATTTGGGCGGTAAAAACATTGAGAAATTTCCTTGAGGGTAAAGAGTTTACTATTAATACAGATCACGCTCCTTTGCAGTGGTTACAGAGAATGAAAACTACCAACCAACGGTTACTACGTTGGAGTTTGATACTTCAGGAATTTAAATATAATA
This sequence comes from Perna viridis, assembly GCA_037379345.1. Classification (NCBI taxonomy): domain Eukaryota; kingdom Metazoa; phylum Mollusca; class Bivalvia; order Mytilida; family Mytilidae; genus Perna; species Perna viridis. Next base: position 7,768,922 of record CM074520.1, read on the forward strand.
TTTGTTACATTGCAGGCAAGACAAATATTGTTGCAGATGTGTTATCAAGATGTGATGACGTTTAGACAACCCCTGAGTGTTACAGATTTTTTTATTATGATATTCATGTACATTTTGTATTGTGATTTTATATATATTTCTTACAGAATTTTTCTGAAGTTTGTGTTTTGGTTGGACTAAATGTTCTTTAGTCTTTAGGAAAGGGACATTTGTAACAAACTTCAGTTAATTGTCGTTTACATTTTTTCCATACAGGACTATTCAAACTATTTTAAATACAACTAACACCGGTAAATCGAATCAAGTAGACCTTTTGTGAAATCACGAGATTGTACACGTATAGAAATTTAACAGGTGAGTTTTATATCAGTCGGCACATGGTCATTGAGTGAAGCATTGAGTTTGGTAAAGTAGCAGTGGGGAATTATAATTGTCAATTCAGGACATGGATATCCCTAGGCTAATGTTTACAATACTCAGGTAAGTTAATAATTAATTTTATATGGTAAATTATAGTCTATTTTGCTGTCGAGATGATATTTCTTGCTCGCGGTCCAGAATGTACGAGAAATTGCCATATTATGCAAAGGTATAGATGTTGTAAGTAATTTTTGGGTTCAATGTCTATTTACAGGGGTTTTTAGACCCGGTTTTGGTGTGCGTCTTGCACATAGCTAGAAGCGTCGACCTGTCGGTGATAAAATGGTTATCAACCTGATGTTCCCGAGATGGTGTAATAACGCCTAGAGTCGGTGAAGTAATGTCGGTGATTAAAAAAAAAACCGTTGGAAAGCTAGGAATTTATTATTTTTGGAGCACAAAGTCCGTTATATTAATTTGTAAAGTAACCGAGAAGTCCGTGCTAGATATGTTCGTTTAACCAGTCATGGCTTACTGAATACAGCATTATAGTGAAATATATATCATCTGGTGTTCTCTTCGTCAATATAGAAATCTACAAAAAAAAATGTGTGAAATTAGTCTATATTTCGTCCAGTTATAATTATAACAAAAGTCCAAGGGAAACAACCCATTTCATTCGTTAATTTTACAGTACATGCAACGTTCGACCTTACCGGGAGGTGTGCAGAAAAAAATGGTGTGTTGAGACTGTGAATCATTTAGTTTATGTGTTTATTTCATTCCATTATATTTAGTTCTGTCTTGTGCGTGTATATTCAGTTACATTTATGTTTATTCATTTCATGATGTCATTTATCTTGAATTTACTTTAGTTTGTTTTGTTTATTAAATTTATGTTTTACATTTTTTTGTTTTATATGACATTGGCCACTTGACAATCCTAAGAACTTACTTCTTTACAGTTTACTTTTTGAAATGATGAACGTCTTGATAAATTTTGATAAATATGATAAAACAAGTCAGACTACTGGATTGGTGAATACCATCGGGACGTTTTGGTACACCAGCAGTGGCATCGACCCAGTGTAATCGATATTTAATTTTTTATCACAGACGGTACGGAAATATATACTTTATGCTCATTCACAAATTTCACTCTGCTTAAGAGAACATTGCGCAATGCTTGCGGTATTATTGATTATATATTACGTATTTATGGACCAACACATCGTCCCATTGGAAAGGTAAATGTTTTAAATTTTCATACATTAAAGAAGTCACACATACAAAAGATATTATACAGCATTATTTGTAAATTAGGCATGCTCTTTGAAAAAGTTTTTTAGAAAATTAATCAGATTGCAATAATTTACACTGAACGCACTTATTTATTAAGCTTTTGTATTTTTCATATGTCTACTGATTATAATATAAACTGATCTTACTTATATAACAGCATCATTTATACCAAACACGTCATTTTTAAGTATTAGTGATAAGATAAAACTCTTAAATTTGTAAAACTACCCCTTAGCTCAAATTACTTATTTTTTGCAAATAATTCTCAAAACCCTGATTTTTTAAACAATAATACATAGATACGGAGTTTCTGTTGAGAGTACGTCAACATTTGATATTTCAAGTTCCGATAAGACAGCAAAATTGGTTGTCTTTTTATTTTCTTAAAGTGTAAATTTGAAAACTTAATGTGTCGTTTTTAACAAATGATATTCCAATAAATCATATCAAAGTTAATCGACCCGTTTCTAAATTTGGCTGAGAGCCCATAATTCCCAACCCTACACCAATGTCGGTTTTATGGTATACTCAAAAGCATGAATGCTAGTTTTCCTGTTGGGGTTTAATGATATTTTGTTCGCCTTTGTAGTATGCTTTGAGACTTTTTTTGCGCAAGAACAATTCTGAAATTACAGTGAGGCATCAATCGGTGCAAAACTATTCTAAAATATTTAGTTTTGACTTGAGACCACCAGCTGTGGTTGAGAGTAAAATGATAAAATCTGCTTACATTAAACAATTTAGAGATTCGTCGTGAAGTATAACAGGATCAGATAATCTAGAAGATCATTTATGAATATTTCAACAAGGCTTGGTCAACAAGGTTTGGTCAAGTTCCACTTTGATATATATATATATATATATATAATATGTAACATAACATCCTTCCATTATTCTTATCAAGAACACATTTTTAAACAAACAAATAATCAGTTGTCATTGTCTTTCTAGCATACCTGACACTTGTTTATAATGTAAAGCATTTCTAAAATGGAATTCAGTCTTTCATTGACGACACAGTTAAATACATTTCCAATTACGCTTGTCAAAGTTATTATGGAAGACCGCTTTGTGGTTTCTGTTTGAGACAATCAATATTAACAGTACTAGTAAATATAAACAGATATATTAACATAAGCATAATGTAGATTTTATGCAATTAATTCAAATTTGACATACCAAAACCTACGTGCCTGTGTAGTGTGTCAATTAGCATCGACAGAGAAACTAATATTTGAACGTAAAGTGTATTACAAAATTTTATTAACGAAGTATGCACATTTTTATTAGGTTACAAGTTCCTGATTGAAGTGTTACAAGCTTTAATTACCAAATGCATTGATGTTTTCATGCAAAAATCTTTAAAATTATAATCATTGATAAATATACAACACTTGTTATAACTGGATTCACTATTTCAATACCTACAAAGACACAAGACCTCGATATATTTATAAACTACGAGTTCGAAATAAGTAGGTTGGAGATTTAATAAACTGTATCAAATGGAGATTTTATGGCCATAACTTTATATATATCGATAAAAATATCTTATTTGCGAATGATATATTTGCAGAAATGGCGAACGGATATACCACAATTTTTCCTGTAAACTTCTTATTATCCATAACCAAAAGAAGTAAAAAAAAAATATTATCACTACAATATCAAAAGTTGTATCTTTTTGACCTAAAACTTCCTTTTTACTACCGTTATTTATATCAAAGTCTACTAAAGATGTACAAAACAGAGAATAACATGTTGCAATCAATATCATAATGTCTTTGTGCAAACAGTTCAAATACGATAAACATTTATAGAATGGTCGACAAAGGCCAAAAAGAGGACTTTTCCATTAAGACAGACAATTTAATCTTGTGAGCAGGCCTTTAACCATAAAAAAGAAACATTCTTACCTTTCACATTTACGATGAAATTCAAAAGGACTAGGTAATACATGTATCCCTGAAAAGTTCAAGGTCTCCAACGCATATTCAAACACAAGTTATGTAATACATTGATTACCTGTTGCATTTTATATCAACACTTCATATGAAGCAACTTATAATTTGTAAAAGAACCACATAACAATTGCTGCGATGCCTTATTGAATCAATTTAATATTCAACAAGTTTCGGCAAAACATACCGAAGCGTCAGCAGTTGGATAATTCAAATATGTTAAAATCCAAAACAAATGGCCTGAAACAAAGATGATCTACCTATACAATGTAGCGAATCAAATAAATTAGATAACATATAACATACTGAAGATAAACATATATGAGTCTCAATAAAGTATATGTAGGCTGCAATTATGCTTGTGGAAATTTCCCAAATTATATTTGACTGACATATTAAATGAATAGACTCATACCTAAACAAGTGGGGTCACCGTCGTATCATAACTTGTGTATGTATTAATTGAAAAAAAAATAACTGTATACTTGTTTTCGTTCAATTAAACATTTAGAAGAAAGTAGTAATTCGTCAAAAAATCAGTGCATGCCCGTTAAGAACAAAATTAATTAATCTTCAATACCTGTGAGGTAGATTTATCAAAAGACCATTTAATTAAATATGACAGTATTTCTTTAACAAGTGTATGTGGCATTGTTGAAATCTTGATAGAAAAGATACTTGATACTAAACTACCTAAAGAATCATACAAATCTTCAAGATAATAAAGCAAATTTAAGTAGCAGTCTTTGTAAGAATCATGCAAAAATGTGCCACACTCCAAAAAAGCTACATATTTTTATTTTTGTAGTTAAGTTCTCTAATGGGTCAATATTGTGAAATGTGTAATTATTCATTAAAATCTGCCTGCTCTTAGGAGATAATCAACACTGAAAAACCAATAGATTCTTTTGTATTTTAATGTCATTTACAGAGTTATCTCCCCTATATAATTTTTATCTTCTATGAACATGGGCTGTATGAAAAACCGCATGTTACTTTCTGTTTACTATGACATTCTAAACAAAATATCAAAAATAAAAATATGTAGGCTTCCAACCATGAATTATGCATGATTCTTATGTGGAGTGCTACTTAAAACCTCAAATGATTTTCAGATACTCCGAAAACAGCTAACACCATTATATTCATAACATTTATTGCCATAATTAATAACAAAGTTTTTAATAGAAGATAAAGTAGAGGTTATATATTTGGAAATATTAGTGGTAGTGCTGGAGGAAATTTAAACCTTTGCGTGCAATGTGTTGGTCCGTATATACGTTTAATAAAATCAAAAATACCGCAAGCATGGCGCAATGTTCTGTTCAGCAATGTGAAATTTGTGAACGGGCATCAGGTATACATTTTTGTATCGACTGTGATAAAAAATTTTGTAAGGATTGTAAAAACCAACACAAACGAATAAAAACTACAAAATTCCATAGGTTTCAGGGATCAAGGGAAACTATTTCTAAAGCAAATTGGAAATTTGAGAAGCATGCCGACGAGTTTCGTTTTGTTTGCCGATCGTGCAATGTACTTCTCTGTAGTGTTTGCGTTACAGAAAAGCATAATGGTCACACGTTGTTTGCTATCAAAGAACTACTTCAACAGACTGAAAAGGTTTTTAAGGAAAAACTAATTGTATTAGGACAACACAATGAACATATACAGACTGGAATTGCACTGTTTGAAAGCAGATTTGAAGAAGTAGTGGCTGGTATTCGAAGTCAAGGAGAAAAGATCAAATATATAGTTGACCAACACATCGAAAAAATAATTGATCAACTACGAAAAGAAGTTGTTCGGGAAAGAATGAAAATGGAAGAATTTCTTAAGGACACAGAAAATTTCCAAAAGAAAGGCAATTAATTGATAAAACTAAAGGAAGAACTTGCACAAATCCCACACAACACAGCGTTTATAGAAAAAACTAAAAAGATTCGAAAAAGAGCTTGAAAAACTTGTTGTAGAACCACTACCAATATTTCCAACGGTTAATTATGAGGCCCCTTCATTAAAAGATGACTTTGTGTTGCGGAACATTGGACGTTACAGTTTGACGTAAGTGTTCAAGAATAAATATTGTTTCTTTTCTTTTTTTTCTTGTTATACAATATATCATATCCAGCAGCATAACTGTCTCTTTCATTAGATCAAAACCGTACCGTTTATCGACATACTAATAGTTTTGTCTCTCAAACTCATCATTAAGAGTTTTCTTTGCAAAGGATAAACCGTTTCTGTGTCGTTCAATTATTGTATGAAAACACGTCTTTTTTTAATAGAAGCAGTAAGCCATCGATTTGCCGAGATTCTTTTAAATCAAAAATGTACTTGTCAACCTTTCTTTAGCTTTCTATAACCATCAAATGAAATGGAAGACAGAATAATTACCTTAAAAAATCTGAGAAGTATGTTTTGGTTGAATGCATATTACAAATAACAAAACTACTATAGAAAAAGAGGTTGAAAACACAACAATGGATTGCTCATATTATATTGACAAAAATTGAATAGGAATTCCACCCAATTCACGAACACGGCACAAATTGAAAAGTATACCTTAATGAATAAATTGCAATTCCCGTTATGCATTTATTCGAGAGTACTATAATAGACAGATCAGAAACAAAAAATGACAAATCTCCCCATTTTCTATATCAAGAAAAATAGTAATAACTCTCTAGCTTACTAGTATTTTTCGTAATATGTTATATTTGTGGAGAAACAAATTTGTCAATGTCAGCAGAATAAACATTAACGTATACTTGTGTCATTCACTTCCAATTATTCAATTAAGAAAATTATATAAGAATTAATCTTGCATTCTTTCCTTTAGAGGAAAAAATTAAAATAGTTGGATATTTGTTTTACTGAACTGCTAGTGCATGAAGTTCTTCCGACGTAGAAAGGTGACTCCAGAAAAGTCTTAATAAGTGCATCGCTCAATCTGACTTTGGTCTATGTAAATAAATGTATTTACCCTTTTTTAACACTAGATTTGTCCCTGGATTACATTCTTTTGATTACCGCTATAACCTTGGTTCCCTTGATTACTCTTACGAACATTTAAAGTCTTTTTTTTTAAATTTAAAAACTTTTATATAAATACAAGAGAAGAATTCACGTGAAATGTTTTCAAATTTTTTGTGTGTAGACTTATGTAGTCTAAACATTATTGTCCAATTAAATCAGTACAAGAATCAGTTATTCCTGCCTTGACACTTAGTTCAAAAGTAACTTAACAACCAACTTCGTGGTTCTTTTGTTAACTAGTGATCAATTAGTGCGATGAAGCCATCAGTTTTACATTGTATAATGAAGACAGTAAAACAATTTGGACATCCAGGAAGACTGTAAATGTCGCGCCTGATATAAAATGTTTCCACTAAATTGACGAACAAACGAACATACCGATAGGCATCATCTGTTTTGTTAAGTTTTAATGACTACAGTTACAGTACAAATAATGCAAAAAAACTAGAGTCAACTGAAATAAAACAAAATTAATGTCAATGTCTTTATGAACTGGGCCTTTTATTCATTAGACTGAAGTTGAGTTAAAATTTTATACGTACTTTGCATTCAGTTACGAAGAAATACTTATCTCTGGGATTATTAAAGGTGGGGAAAATTTTAATTGTTAATTTTCGCGCATTTATTTTTCAATTTTATTTACTTTACTGGCAGTATTTCAATACTTCTTATATTTTATGATATAACCAAAATGTAAATTTTATATATTTTTAAGTTTGTAAAATGTACACATTTATATCATTTCAAAATATTTGTAAAAACTTCACAATATTTATACATTATAAAAGCAAGGTACGGAAATTATTAAATAGTATTCATGTTAAATGTCTGAATGTAGCGATGAGTGAGAGTGAATAATTTCACTACACTTCCTGAAACTTTTTCGCGGGCAGCTATCGCATATCTGAGCCTGTGAAATGGTCATATAGCGTAATTGTCGTTTCTAAATATCAATCAGTAAACTAATGTTTTGATTGTTGTGGAATTCACACAAAGTTTATAATAATAAAGGCCGAAGTCTGTTTGGTGATCTAGTAAACCACCCTCGATAATATGTGTTATATTATATTTAATATTCAATTATGCTTGGATACATCTGTACCTGCATCTGCACCTGGGGTTATTGTAGTGGAGCGGACACGGCCGATGATTTTCAATTATAATAAGTATCTAATAGTTACACTGTTACACGGTTCGATAAGATAAAAATAACATGTACAATTCTTCAAAATTAGGACAAAAACGGGATAATAATAGTCTTACTACGTTTTTCTCCGGTCCGCTCTCCTTTTTAAGAAGCTCTGGATAGGCCCCTGCTGTTTCATTTATCTGCTATTGGAAATACTGCACAAAATATAATATATTTATTTAATGTTCAACTACAGGGTACAAGTGTTGTGTTAATATTGGTGATCTACAAAGAAGATATGAACTGTATTAAAGATCTGAATGGTTATATTATTTTCACCTGCACTAATTGTAAATCATTTCTCCATTACTTCACGGTCTGTTGCATTAGATTATTTTAGAGCGAGTTTCGTTGAATTACGTTCGTTTACGGTGAGTTCCGTCAAATTAGTGGAAATCTCTAGTGAGCTATTGAATTATCTAGACTGTTACGACAGGGAATGCATGTGAGGCGTGAAGTAAAGGCAATTTAACAAAATACATGCACACGCGCGCACGTCCGGTTTTCTTTAACATTGTGCTGTTCGATTCTGTGCATACTTTTTTATTTATTCATACTTTATTATTTTATTTTTTTTTACCCATGCTTTGATTTTTCAAAGAATTTCGCCCGTTTCTTTTCTCTGATGATCATAATACTTGATCCTCTAACTTTTTAGAGAATGCATTCTATCTGAACCAAAAACCAAGACTACCAAGGCTGGAATCAGAAAGATTATATATAGGTGCAAGAAATGCAGGTTTGTTTATATGCTGAAAGTATAAGTATTTAACCAATATCATTTTTATAGCTGTTTCTATATTTTAAAATGGTGAATCATAATATTAGTACGAGTTCCGTCATTCCGATTGCGCCAAGATAGCCATGTATTCACTAAAATATAGCTTTTTGGTCATATATTTAATTTTGATTTCAAATTTAGAGCAATGAATGAAAAACTTTAAAAAGCGGGGAATAAATGTATTTAGAAGAAAACAAAGAAATTTACTTTTTTGTTTTCTTTAATATTGTAGCAAAGACAAAATATTTGGCGAGGGGTAAGTAATAATACATTAGTCAATTTCATTTCTATTTCGACGTGTTCATTTTCAATTACCATGTTTTAAATAGAAATTGTCGATGTATATTGTCGTAAAAATAATTCTTTCCATATTGTTGGCTTCGTCAATACTTTATACGCAAGTTGCTTTCTTTTTAAACTTTTTAATTGGTTTAGATAAACTCGTCTGCGAGTTGAATGCCTTAACTTGGTTAGAGTTAGGTATATCAACTAGGCATTATTATTATAGTACTCGTAACTTTCACCAAGCGACATTTACAAAACATTTATTTATTTAATGGAAATCATGCAGCTTTTAATAACACATTTACTAGTAAATACTAGTGCATATCAACGTAATAATTTGGTAAATACAAAATTAAACCTTAAAGCCACAATTTCGTCATTGTGAAGAAAACTCCACCACAAAGGTGAAATGAAGTAGCGAGCGATTGGTCATTCTCTAAGTAGGTCGATAGCTTTATATAAAGTTACGACTGAATGCAAATTTGTCTTCTATTTCTGAAAGTAGTCGCGTTATATAGTATCTAAAAGTGTTGCAGATGTAATATTCTCTCCTATGGCAATAGTTCGAAAGGATTGGCCATTGTTTTTTGTTTTGTTTATTTTGTTTTTCAATAATGAGCATATAAATTATTATCATTTTTAACTAAAAAAATTCAAAGAATTTTCTCCAGGCTTTTTTTTTATGAAAGTAGAATTCTATATTACGTAATAATATTTTCTGATTTTCCGGAGACTTTGTCCTATAGTACACTGAATCAGCGCTTCTTTGTGGTTTTCGATGTTTGGTGCGTCTATACTACAACACAGTACAAGATACACGTAGACATCCCTACTTTAAAATACTTCTATAGTCCGTCGGTCGTATTTGTTAAATTAACCAATTAAGCTCTGGCATACGTTATGTCATAGCCTACCGAAACTAAGCAGACTTTTTGTATCGCGCTAAAATTCTAACAAATGGGCTTCTGGAATAGGGTTATGTTGCTACAAGATTGAAGTCATCACTGCAGATACTTTATGGTTGTCATCATGAACTCGTGGATCGTTACGGTGTACACATCAGCGCCATGAAAACTGATTTGTTCAACGTGTCATAGTTTTCCTGTCCTCTTTCGTCTACCCCGGACTTGACTTTTTATGAGCAACTCGGTGGGTGTTTCTAGAAAAGCAGAGGACGCTTACCCTACCGGTGCACCTGGTCCATGCTCCCAGTTTTTAGTGGAGTCCGAGTTCCTCATTTGCTTTTGTTACTTTGTATGTATGATTTTAGTTACTGTATGTTCTTTGTTGTGTATGTCTGTTTTCCATGTCCGGTTTTGTCCCTGGATTACATTCTTTTGATTACCGCTATAACCTTTGTTTCCTTGATTACTCTTTCTAACATTTAAAATACATTTTTCAACAGGCTTCTAGAACAGGGTTATGTTGCTACAAGATTGAAGTCATCACTGCAGACATTTTATGGTCGTCATCATGAAATCGTGGAACGTTATGGTGTATCCATCTGCACCATGAAAACTGATTTATTCAACATGTCATAGTTTTCCTTTCCTCTTTCGTCTACCCCGGACTTGACTTTTTATGAGCAACTCGGTGGGTGTTTTTAGAAAAGCAGAGGACGCTTACTCTACCGGTGCACCTGGTCCATGCTCCCAGTTTTTAGTGGAGTCCGAGTTGCTCATTGGCTTTTTTACTTTGTATGTATGATTTTAGTTACTCTATGTTCTTTGTTGTGTATGTCTGTTTTCCATGTTTGGTCTTTGTCCCCTGGATTACATTCTTTTGATTACCGCTATAACCTTTGTTTCCTTGATTACTCTTTCTAGCATATTTCTAAACTGTTTAGGTTATTATGATTTGGTGAATTAACTTTCCGTTTGAAAATTCTACTTTTACAATTGCAGATTTCCAATGTGAGTACTTAACTTAGACGATTTAAAGTATTTAAAGTAAAAAATTGTTACTTTTCATTAACCATTTTTATCAGCTTTAGTGAATACACAAAAATATCAATAAGAATGAAAACAATCGGGATTTTTGGTTTAAAAAAAACTATCAACATTTTTTTATTAAAAGTTATCAACAAAAATAACACCATTCGTATTCACATGACGACATAAAATGTAATTTTTGTAAATCACGGACCGTCCGTCCGATTTTTTTCAAACCCTCGGCTGGAAGGGGAATGAACGACGCTAGAAGAAAATACAGTCATTTTTTAACATATATTTTTTCTGACATTTGAAAAATATATATTGTTAATCTGCAGTACACAACAAATAGAGCTTGGTAAGAAGTCAGTATGCACTGAATCCTTTTAATACAAATGATGGGAAAAGATACCTTGTTTCAATATCAGCAATGTGAATATTTTAAGTCAAAATATTGGCATTAGAACTATCCAGATATGCAATCGATTTTTACACTAATTGTTTCCTCTTTTATATTACACCACTACTTTCTTTATACTTACAGTCCAGCGTAAGTACTGTTATGTCAATTTTAAAGAAGAAGCTTCAATGTGTCTGTTTTGGTAATAAAAATCAATAATAATGTTTTTGCAGAGCCAATGTTAACTTCGTAACCTCTATATATAATTTTAAGCAATATCATTCAGATCTGTATTTAAAAATGTGTTAATTCTAGAAAAAAATATCTGATCTGTTGCAAGTAAAAAAATAACATATTATTAGAAATGAAAACAACATAAACAGTGGAAAACAAAATGTTTTATCAAACTATAACAATACAAATGAAATTTAAATCAAAAGATGCAAGTTATGGAATTAGTCATTAATCCGAGCAGAAGAAACATATCACAAATATTTGAACTCCGCAGCAGTTCTTAAACTATAATGAACGAATAATTTTGGAGAACTTGATCAAGGTATTACTATAATTTCCGTACTTTATATATATTTTTTTCCTTTCTGTTCCAGGACGTAAGTTTAATTAAGTGAAGGAAGAAGAATATATGAAAGTAGGAGCCGTGGTCTCGAGATATCATGTGATATACGTTACAAGTTTATGAAAATAAATATTGCTAGAGTTTATGTATAATATCCTTAACAATTCGAATTTCGACCAAATGGTAAATTTATTCAATCGAATGTTAACAGGAGTATAGTACTTAAAACTTTAAATAAATTTCAAGACTTTTCAATAATGATAAATTTTCCTTTTTACATGTATTCCATATCAATTTCCATCTAAATCGGTTAAGATTCACGTATTAAAAATGACTATCATGATTTTATTGAATAAATTATAATTTATACCTTTTTTCTTTCATATTTCAGAGTGTAAGTACAGAGAGAACAAAACCTGGGACAAAACAAAAATACTTTGGATAAAGGGAAGTGCTTGCTATCATTTCGCTTTGTGTTGTTTTATTTTCATTTTTGTTTGTTTGTTGTTTTGTGTCCAAAGTATCCACAATCTGACGCTGAAATCTCTTTTCATTTCTGGAAAAAATCCCACTACAAAATATACTTAACTGAAGAAAACTCGATCCACTATTTCACCCAAAACCATAAATAAAATAATCATTTTAGTATTGCATCATGATTTTCCTTCAATTTAACTACATTCTAAAAATCAAAATGCCGAATCGTTCACTTTGTTTTTTAGATTATGTCACCATTGCAACAGGTAGGTGCGATAAGCTTATCGTACTTCATTATATATCCTGATAACCAAATTAAAGACAAATTTTTTATGTAAATAGTAAAATGCCTAATTCAAGTAAAAAATGGATTAAATCAACAACATTTAGATTCTGAACGAAATATTTAACTTGAAATTTAGAAAAAGAGTAATCAAAGGAACCAAGATTCTAGCGGAGAAAAGACAATAAAACAGAAAAGAAACCAGTGATAAAAAAGGAAAGATATTCTGAGTGGTAACATAACTAAAAAATTAAATTCACCATTTCATTTCAATTTAATTTTCTTATTTCTTTTTAGAAACATGTACGTTACACTAATAATTACAATAGACACAGCTCACTTTTGCAGGGGTGCTATGTTCTTCCTCACAGATGCTTACAGCTGAACCATACTTGTACTATTGAATCTTTGACTTGGATAGTTTAAAGTGATAAAGTTGAAGTAGAAAACATTAGATGTATTACGTTTGATATCCTCCTATTTTGTACGACACTTATGATATGATATGTATATATTAGATACATAATAAAATGTGTGACATATTTACTTTAGTTACTTTGTATGTATTATTTTGGTTAATTTATGTTCTTTGTTGTGTTTGTCTGGTCTTTGTCCCAGGATTTCATTCTTTTGATTTCCACAGGAACCTTGGTTCCTTTGATTACTCTTTGAATCGTCTAAGAACATATTATAAAGAAATGGATATGGTTAGTATAACAAAGAGACAACTTCCCCACCGCGATAAAAAATGTCAGCTCAAGGCCACCCGTGAGTCTTCAATGAACGACCTATATTTTAGAATTTTGTAATGACCATCATTCGATTTTTTTTTGGGTTTTTTTGTGATTGAGTGATATTTAGTATCATAAGAACACAACGTAATGAATACTGAAGTGCTAAATTATGATAAATCTTAGTAAAAATTTAACAGTAGTACTAAAACAGAGTGGCAATATAAACCGACGATGAACTCCAGTAGTAACGTTTGCTTTGTGTGAGACACCACTGTTATTAAGGGAATTAACAAAACTACCCAACTGACAAACTATAGGCAATATTCAAAAGGAATGGTCAAAAGGAAGTTCCATATGATATATGACAATGACAGGGTAAAAACCAAGAAGTTGGAAATCATACTTTGAATCAACCACTGCCTAAACCTTATAGAGACTGGTTTTTATTTGGTTAAAGTTTATACTAAATTTATATGCATATTCTTGATGAATATTTATTAAAAATGCTCAAGGTAGTTTTTATATTTTTTTATCACCGGGTCAAATATTTGAAAACCCTGTACATGATGTTTCCCCTTTACAAACATTGTGAACAGAGTACAACCTGATATATGAATTAATAAGCGATTAAATCAGTTTTATTTAAAAGTACCTTAGCATGCCTTTGTACTTAGTTACATATAGTTATTATGAAATAATAAAAGAATAAAATCAACCATACATGTCGTCCAAATATTTTGTTCTCAAGGTCATCATGTCAACACGTTATACGGAAATTTTGATAAATTGTATATAAACATATTTGAACACGGTTTTCACCGTTTTAGTATCATATAATTCATGGAGAATACTTTCTGCCTTTATAGCGCATGTACAGTTTTAATCGTGTTAAAATTTTAATTATTTTATAAGCGTGTTATAATTAACATCTAATTAGCATATCAAATAAACAAAGACTATTTATATTGTATGTCATCAGGAGAGTTTAAAGCCACCAGTTTTTTAGCTGTGATACTCCGAACCAAACAAAGCATAAGATGGCGAGATCTCAGTTTTTACACATTTTACATATATTTTCAGGTATGTTATTAAACACTTTCAATCATGTATTTGGTCTAATTTCATGTAAATTAAAAGAAAAAAAAACGTTCGACTTCAAACTGACTTTCCATTCTAAGCAAAACTGTATATTGATTTAAATGTATCGTTAAATCATCCAGAACGGAGTAGACTCCATTTGTTACTTTTTTGGGTGGTTTATTTGAAATATAATTGATTTATTGCTTCCTTCAATAATGTCCATTTTGTTTAATGCAACATTGTTTTCTTGTCGTCGTATTTACAAAAAAATGTATACATATATTTAGAGGGTAGTTTTTCACCTGATTTGAATCATTAATTACATTGTTTGCGCATCATCAAATACGAAATGTTTTGACAAAGTTTTACTATGCATGCGTATTTTGCTGAAAATTGTTGTTATGACATTATTACTCATCTTTTTTAAGCTCAAGCTAAGACTCATTCAAACTATGGTACAATGTTAGAAAACATTCATATATGTATTTATTTATTTATTTATTTATTATTATTATTTTTTTTTTTTTTATTTTTTGCTTGAAATGTAATAGTACGCATAAATTCATATAACCCTCGATAAAGAGGAAATATCGATAATTTTGAATGCGTTGTAAAATTAAAAGTAAAGGGAGATTGCACTGTAATTACAATATAGTAGCCTTTTTTGGGCATATTACATCTGCATGATTCTTATGAGCACCTCGGCGGGTGTTTCTTCGTACCTGGATTACATTCTTTTGATTTCCGCTATGACCTTGGTTCCCTTGATTAATTTTACAAAAGACAGCTACTTAAATCTTAAACTGTAGAAATTATAATGCTTTTAGCAATGTCATTACATTTACGTCAGTTAAGTACTGCTAAAAATTAATTCCCCTGACAAACAATGTGCTCATTTCTTTTTTATTATTTTTTTCTCCCAGTTTTTAGTGGAGTCCGAGTTCCTCATTTGCTTTTATTACTTTGTATGTATGATTTTAGTTACTCTATGTTCTTTGTTGCGTATGTCTGTTTTCTATGTCTGGTCCTTGTCCCTGGATTACATTTTTCTGATTACCGCTTTAACCTTGGTTTCCTTGATTACCTTTTAAACAAAATCTGTTCTGAAACGTCGTTAGATCAAATTTGTTCATTTGAACATTTTTGTCATGATTGAAAAAGACATTGGGTATGCTTCATATCAAAATCTTTAACATCGGCATAAAGATGCAAGTCTTTTCATTAATCATTGTATGAATTTTGACAAAAACATGAACAATATACCATTAACTATCCAACGCGTAATTACCCTGACACGAAATAATAATTTTATATAAAAATTCCTAATTATAAAGCCTTCTTTAAATTATGCAAGTTTCATATGAAATTGTGTTAAAATAATTATGAATTTAATTACTGTGTCATTCTTATGTTAAATGTTTCGGACAAATGTGGTTTTTAGAGATAAATTACCAATGAGGAGTAAAAGTGTGAAATTACATGGTTACATGACATCATTTATATAAATTATAATATCATTTTATAAACGTTTATATTTATGAAAGCTTTATTATATGTTTAGATATGAGTGTAATAAACGTTTTCTCATCAGCATAGCGCTAAACGCTACGTCATTGGTTCTCAATCTCCATTTAGGTACATTAAAAGTGTGTACATATGCACCCCCCCCCAAAAAAAAAAAAATCAATAAATAAATAAAAAAATAAATAAATAAATCTTCGCAAATAGCTTGTGTATTGGTGCAAGATTAATCAAGGGAACCAAGGTTATAGTGGTAATCAACAGAATGTAATCCAGGGACAAAGACCAGACATGGAAAACAGACATACACAACAAAGAACATAAAGTAACTAAAATCATACATACAAAGTAACAAAAGCAAAATGAGCAACTCAGACTCCACTAAAAACTGGGAGCATGGACCAGGTGCACCGGTAGGGTAAGAGTCCTCTGCATTTCTAGAAACACCCGCAAAGTTGCTCATAAAAAAATCAAGTCCAGAGTAAACAAACGAGGAAAGGAAAACTATTACCCGTTGAATAAATCAGTTTTCATGGTGCAGATGGATACACCATAACGATCCACGAGTTTATGATGACGACCATAACATATTTGTAGTGATGCAATTTTCGTGTTTAAAATGCAAGACTTAAGTGCTTCTCTTTTTTCTGTCAGCTTTTCATTTTCGTCAGGCATGAATCCCCGCGTGGTAAATACACAACTACTTTGCACACCGTTTTTTATGACATGGACAGAAGGGTACCCCTAAAGTAGGGACACTCTGTGTATTGTTCTTCATTTGCCGATGTGTTATATTAATAAACAACCCGGTAGACTTAATTATGACCAAGATATAGCGTGGGAGGCTTTTTTTATCTTTAAATGGTTCGGCGATCCGTCACGCATGTGTATGACTTCGATAATAATTGAAATATAATTGAATATCTTTTGTCTTGCGGATTTTGAAATAAAATAATTTACATGGAGAATTTGTCACAACACACAGTATATAATAGATGACCCTAGGTGAGTTTATGGAGCTTTTGTGGTACGGACCATATTTTTAGGTCATGCAGTTAAAATATTTAATATTAGCAAAGATGATTTAGAATACGAGGAAGCTTCAGCAAGAAACCCTTATGAGTTATCAAATAAAATTATCAAAAACCAAATAAAAAACCAAAAGAAATAAACATGTTTGTATTATCCTCTGTACTTGCAGGGACTTTATATTACACTCCCTGGTACTGGTACACTTGTCAGGAGTATAATTCCGTAAAAAGGGGTAAAATCAATATTTTCATTGAAGTTGAGGTTCGGAACAGTTTAAATCTTAGAATATGAATTTAATTTCCTTTATGTAAAAAGTTCAATCTTACATGACAGAACATAGTGAAATATTACTACGTAATCTTCGAACAGAAGTGATGTCGTTCCACTGTGTCTGGTCTTCATACAAATAATAGTTTAATAATCATGACATTGTTTATCATTTTCTTCTCGAAGTGGTTTAAATTGATACAACTTTAAGTAAATATTTGCTGGCAAAACAAACCTTTCGATATTTTCACTCTCAGTTGTAGATATCATGTAACAAATACAGAAGTCCCACGCATCTACTCGATCTATGAATTGAGAACCAATGACGAAACACAGTCACATGACCACATAGCTAATAAAAAATGTATGGCTTGGATTATCGTCAATTTTGAATCAACTTATCTTAAATTAAACGACGTAAGTGACCACAAGGGGCGTTTTAATTAAATACTTGGAGTAATAAACAAAAAATCAAAAAATCAAAAAACAAAAAAAAAACAAAAAAACAAAAAAAAAAAAATTAAAAAAATGATTATTTGTGTCACGCTTCCTTTAAGTACTCGTTATTCTTGGATAATAATTTTTTTATTACCGTTCGAGTTCTAGTTCCTCTGATTTCCGTCTCCATGTGAATATACATGCAATCAAGGGATCGCGTTCTCGAGGCAATTTTCTTACTTATTTAAGTTTTTGCAGTGTATTTATCAGAATATGTCGTATAATATATACATAAGGTAAGCCGAAATCATCTCTGTGAGGACGCCTTTTAACAACCTAAAGTGATATTGAATTAATTAAAGTAGTAGAAAAAAAACATATATTTGATTAGTAGCATGAAGACGCCTTCAAGTGGCAGATCATCGTATAAAAAATTACATGTATAAAGAAATATTTTCCTTAAGGAGGTAGACTTAGGGTAAGGGACATAACTCATGGAATCAGTGACATGTTTGCATCATATTCAATTTCACCAAAGCCTCTCAAGCGTTTGTTTGAAGCAGAATAAAATCAATCCAAGTTAATTAGATGCTTACATAAGATGGATGTAAAATGCTGCATACAAACATTCAAATGATTTTTAAAGTTGTGTCCTAGGTCTACTTCCTTAAATCAGTATTAAATTTGCTTATTCATTATTGCTTACGTTCGTTATAACATACTCATAAAAATACCTTTTTTAATAATGTTATCTACAAACATGCATACATGTCAAATTTGTATAAATGGACAGAAGAATTAAACATAATTTAACTGCGTTTTTATTTAAAAACTATATGATAATTGAATGGAGCTTAAATAGGATTACATAATCACGGAACTGTTTTGATAGAGTAAGGCATATTCTTCTTTAGGGTAATTTTCTAACTTAAAACAATCCTGATAACACGGCTTTGACTTATATCTTAAGTCAGTCTTTTTATGTGGCTCTATTTAAAATTATCCACGATTCAGGTTGGAGTCATGCGTATAATAAATAAAAGACGAAAGCTTGAACAATCTACTGACAACATCCAAGGGAAGAAAGATACAAGATGTTAAGTTTTCAGTTGTCATGCGTACATATTATAAATGCATATTTCTGAAAGCGTGTGGATGCTTCTATATGTTAAAAAACATTATGCACTTTTGTTTCCTACAAAATGTAAGTTTTTAAGACTGGAATTTTTATATTTCTTAATATTAATATCACGCAGGTAATATTTACAGTGCTTATAACCTGTCTGTTTATATTGTATTATTGTAGTCGTTGTAACAGCTTTTTGGGTGGTAGAAGGCAATCATTACAACACAGATTGTATGGGACTTACTTCTTGTATGGAAAGTCTTGGTTCTCATGTACAGTATGCCGTTTATAACATCACCACAGGCAACAAAGATGCTTTAAGAAAGTTTTATCGAAGTTTGTGTGGGTAAGAACTTCGTGCAATATTTGATTTATTTATTTCGATAGAAAATAAAATAAAGGAGTGAATCCGTTCCACCATGATGCCTTACTTAATTTACTTGATGAACAGTAATTACAAATATAAAAAAAAAATAAGTGCAAACCTAGTACACCAATGTATTAGACATGACAAAACCCTACTATATTTTAATACATTATCCCAATATAGGAATTGCTATCTGCTTGTAATGTCGCCATTTGTACTTATTATTTTACATAGACTGGTGAAAGTAGTTATACAGATACATAAACTTAATATATGGGCTGATAAGAGTTTACCGTTTAGTGCGAGTCTTACTTCGTAATGATAACTAGACAGTTGCATTACTTTAATTGTTTGTTTATAACTAATTTGTTCTTTGCGTAATAGGCAGTTTCCCAATCTCAGCCCCACTATATTAAGTTATTTAAAACGGAAATCAGAAGGCATCGTTATTTTTAACTCAGGTATGCTTATTAATACTCATGTAAGTTGCATTGAAGCAATATTTGGGAATCATGATCTACTAGTAATTACATTATATGCATTTATGTTTACTATTTTCAAGATGGGCTTTGGTAAGCTATTCATTAAAGTCTTTTTTAGAGACATTGAGGACGTAGTACAGTGCTACCATGAGGACAACATCGCCGGATGTTCACAGTTAAATAGCTTTATACAGGTCATACCATCCCAAGATCAACTTCGGAAACAATTGATAAATATCTGTACACAAAGTGAAAGTAAGTTGACCGTTGGAATTTATCATAATACAGGTATTTAAATATGGCTTCTCGGCTACTTTTAGTGGCTGCATAATATAGAGACTTGTTTTATTGAAAAGTATTTTATCAAATTTTGTGTTTATACCAGGTTCAGTTTCTAGTCAAAAACTAAGAGTACGGAATTTTACGTAGTTTTAACAACTTATATTTAACACCTATATTTCAAGAAATAAATACGGACTTTGTATGCATATTCTTTGTCCAACTCCTTTCAGGTTGTACTATAAAGTGTTCTTCATTTTTTGTAGCTGTCATAAATGCAATGAACTGTTTTATGAAGACAGAAGTGAAGCGAGGTTTACATCAATGTTTTGTTGAACTTGTAAGTCATGTGCACCTTTCTGGAGAATATAGTGCACGAACAGAGGATCAGTGTCGGTATGTTTAATTCGATGTAATAGAATATATGTTCGTGAAGTTAAAGAGAAAACATGGAATAACACGTTCAGATGTAGGAAATCATTAAAAATTAAAAATAATACTATAGATAAATTCAACATTGCCAAAACCGGCAAATGTCAGCTATCTATGTCTTTGTTTCGACGTAGTGATTAAATAAAAGAATAATCAAGGGAAGCAAAGCTACAGCAGCAACCAAAAGAACACAAACCAGGGACAAAGACCAGACATGGAAAACAGACATACACAACAAAGAACACGAAGTAACCAAAATCATACCTACAAAGTAACAAAAGCGAATGAGCAACTCGGACTCCACTAAAAACTGGAAGCATTAACATGGATCAGATGCACCGGTAGAGACTTGAAAAGCGCGAAATAACGTATATTTCTAAGATTAAACATAAGACTTTCCGGTAAGTTTAATTTGAATACTTTCTTATATCTTTCGATTTAGATAGATAATCCGACATCTTTCATAATTATATATTTTGTTGTTTCAGGTCATTTTCTAGATATAACACATGTGCATTTTCTGTGATCAAGTCAGTGTGTTCGTGGGATAGTGTTAATTTTATACAACGGGAGGGTGAACAACATTATAACACTGTGTGTTCTGGTTGCCAGTTTTCAATAAGTGTTTTACTACTTCTGACTTGTGCAATGTTTTATTACTTGTGCAAACAGGTTATGTCTTAGATGACTAGTTTTATAGTGACATTTGCAATTAATAATTGCAGCTAGTTGTGTCATGTGACCAAAACTTTTTACATATAAAAACATACTGTGTTATTCACGCCTATCATACTATATTTACAACTGAAGTAGAGCATAAATGCTAAGTGTTATTCGTTTTGATTTGTACATCATTATAACAAAAGTAGATTCCAGCACAAACTGTTTTAAGAACTGATTTAAAAAGGAAATCAGGGGACCCAAGATTCGAGCAGTTACAAAAAGAATATATTCCAGGAATAAAACAAAATCCAGGGAAAATAGATACAAACAAAAAAGAAAATGAAATTACCTGAATAACATGTACAGACAATCAAAAGTAAATGAGCAATAGGGACTTCATTAATTCTTGAGCATGTATCGGGTACAACGGTTGATTAAGTGTCTTTTGGTGTTTCTAGAAACCACAGAGTTTCTCATGATATTTCACGTTCGGGGCAGACAAAATGATATGACACGGTGAACAAACCGGTTTGTCGGTCAATGAGTGCCAAAGCTACATCATTTTTCAAAGACCCCGATGCAGCAAACACATTGTCTACTATACATGACAAATATGTTGTCGTACCAGCAGACAAAGCCCAAAACAACATTGTTTGTCTGCAAAACGTTTAACATCAAATGTTTATTATCAGAGGTAGACGTAGAAAATAATAGCAGTGATAAGACCTATACTGCTACCACACTCTCCAAAGAAGAGATTGTGGAAAACCATAAATCTGTGCTATCCTCTTTTGGTCTCTCTACCAAGGACGATGATTGTGATTTACCGTTTATGTACTGGATTCCTAAACTCCACAAGAATCTATACAAACAACGTTTCATATCTGGATCTGCAAAATGTACCACCAAACCTCTTTCAAAACTTCTATACTCACAACTGTCACAGAGGGTCTGCAGTCCTACCACAACACTTGTTACTCCCGTAGTGGTATAAATTCAATGTGGATCCTGAAAAAATCGAAAGATCTTTTGGAGACAATCAGTTCAAGACAATTATCTGAATATAATAGCATTAAAACCTATGATTTTTCAACACTGTATACTTTTATTCCCCATACTCAGTTAAAATCACGACTTAAAAACATTATACATCGTTGTTTTTTCCAAAAAAAAAGATGGTACCCCTAGAAACAAATATATAGTTCTTGGTAGAGATTCCTCATACTTTGTAAAATAATTCCAAATCATCTTCCAAATATACAGTGGAAGATGTTTACAAAATGCTGAAATTATTAATCGACAACATATTTGACCAGTGTGGTGGACGTGTTTTTCAACAAACGATCGGCATTCCAATGGAAACAAATTGTTCCTCCTTTACTTGCTGACCTATTCCTTCACTCTTATGATGCTGACTTTATTGTTGATTTGATCCGAAAGAAAGAATATCGTTTGGCTAGATCTGTTAATCTCACTTTCCGCTATATAGATGACGTATTATCTTTAAACAATCCTAATTTCGGGGATTTGATACATTGCATCTACCCCAAAGAATTTGAGATAAAGGATACTGCAGACACTGTAAAGTGAGCCTCATATCTTGACCTACAGTTCGAAATCGATGGTAAAGGAAAACTATTGACCAAACTTTACGACACACGTGATGACTTTTCATTCAGAATTGTCATGTTTCCTTTCATCTGTTGCAACATCCCTTCAGCACCTGCGTATGGAATGTTCAAATCACAATTCAAACGTTATGCCAGAGCTTGCCGAAGCTACGCAGACTTTTTGTTTCGCGCTAGAACTTTAACAAATAGGCTTCTGGAACAGGGTTATGTTGCTACAAGATTGAAGTCATCACTACAGAAGTTTTATGGTCGTCATCATGAACTCGTGGATCGTTATGGTGTATCCATCTGCACCATGAAAACTGATTTATTCAACGGGACATAGTTTCCCTTTCCTTGTTTGTGTACCCTGGACTTGACTTTTTATGAGCAACTCTGCGGGTGTTTCTAGAATAGCAGAGGACGCTTAACCTACCGGTGCACCTTGTCCATGCTCCCAGTTTTTAGTGGAGTCCGAGTTGCTCATTTGCTTTTGATACTTTATATGTATGATTTTAATTACTTTATGTTCTTAGTTTAAACATATTTTATTCAGAATTAGTTTGATTACAATAAATTACAAAACATAATAGTAATAAGACAAGGATTCGGAAACAAGCATAGCTTATACTAAGTCCGTCTCCTATAAGAATGACAATTTGGTTAGCACATATGTTCTATTGCACGCTCACATGTTGAAGATATAATATGTGACGAGGAGAAAATAAAGTATTTAGGAAAAAAGGGATGAAATGCATTACTAGGTAATTGATTATAGTTAGGTGTTCACAAACAGTTTACTGTCTATTATATACTTTTGCACATTTGTAAATATATAAATATTTTGTTCTAAAGTTAGAGCATCTGATCCATAAAGCAAAATTTTTGGAGTTAACGGGATTGGTAAATCTAACGTCAATATGTACGTCTGACGAATGACTGCATACTTGGTACAGTGAAGAAGATAATGGGCTGACTTACCGCATGTACAATATGGGTTATCGACAAGATTTTGTGCAAATAAGTGAGCATTCAAAGAACTACTATTCATACGTAATCGCGCATGGAGCACCTGACCAATTCTAATGCCGATATTGAAGTATGTTGGGCATTTTACGTTCTGAACTTTCAAATAGTTCTTGAACGTTTCTAACGACGACGCCTTACGTCGACAGGCAAGTTGTTAAATAATTTGACACTTGAAGGTAAAAAAGTAACCAGAATAGATATTGATTCTCGTACGTATTTCTGCCACGTTGTTGGAATGTCGAGTAAAATGATGATGCAAGTCCGAAATTGTGTTCGGTATCAAATTACAAAGATAGTCAGAATCTTTCCTATGCACCATTTTATGAATCATAATAAGTTTATGATTCTTTCTACGATCTACGAGCTTTTCCCACCCTGTCTCAACGTATAATTTTGCAATAGAAGTTAGTTTAGTCCCACCCGTTACTATTCGCATGGCCTCGATTTGCACACTCTCGACTTTTTCAGACAAATATTCTATATTGTTGTACCAAATGACGTCGCCATATTCCATTAGTGGTCTAACGTACGAGAAATACATTTTTTCGAGTGTAAATTTATCAAGAAGTAGTCTCAAGCGACGAAGTGCATTTACATGGGTAAACGCTTTTCTGACAATATTGTCGATGTGATTATGCCACGATCCGTTATCTGAAAATGTTATACCCAAATGCGTATGGCTTGTCACTTCCTGTATGTCATGATCGTTCATCTTTAATATCGGATATACCACTCGTGTAGACTTGCGCGAAATAAGCATCGGCTCGGTTTTCTGTGGATTAAATTTAACAAGCCAAGTAGTTGCCCACTGATGAATTTTCGCGAGGTCATTATTTAAGATATTCGAGGCGATAGCAGGCGAATCGACGGTTACAAAGAGGCTAGTATCGTCAGCAAATAACTCAATAGTTGCATCTATGTCTACAACGATATCATTTATAAATATAATAAATAACAGAGATCCTAAAATCCAGCCTTGCGGTACGCCGGCATTTATGGGTGTCCATTCGGAGAGACCCCCATTCAAACAAACGCGTTGATTTCTACCGCTCAAATAACTCTTAAACCAATCCAACGGTTTTCCCGAAATACCGTGGTTCCTTAGTTTAAATAAAAGACCAGTGTGCCATACGCGATCGAATGCTTTGCTTATGTCACAAAATATTACTCTGACTTCCTTTCTACTATCCCAAGCCTTACCAAAAGTATTCGATATATCAACTAGCTGGTTTATAGCCGAATTGCCTCGCGTAAATCAAGATTGGTGAGCAGTTATAACATTGTTGCGTAAGAGGAAGTTATGTACATACTTATAGACGCACCTTTCCATACACTTCGAAATAATATTTAACAGCGAGATCGGTCTGTAGTTTTTAACCTCGTTAGCATTTCCGTTCTTAAAAGCCGGAGTAACGTTTGCCTTTTTCCAATCTGTTGGAAAAATTGCATTAGTCAACGACAAACTAAAGAGTCTACACTACTGCGTTTTTAAAATTGGGGCACCAGCTTTCAATAAACGTGGATTTATAAGGTCAAGCCCGCAAGCCTTACTGATATTCAAATTGAGCAAGACATCCTCAACGTCCGTCTCTGAGATATATATTTTAACGAGCGTAGTATCCGCTAAGATAGGTTTAGGAAGATTAGAAGGGAGTCATCCAGCACGGTTTGCAAAGCAAAAAACCGATTGAATTCGTTTGCCTTTTTGTTATCATCGTTTTTTAACAAAGGGGGAAGGCCGACACTCGATCGTTTCATTCCAGAAAACTGGTTACAGATTTTCCACCAGTTTTTGGTCGATGGTTTGCAGTTTACAATTTTACTAGCCATACTTGCAATATAATCATCTTGAGAGCGATGAATAAGAGTAGTTTTGCCCAATCTGACTCTCTATTTGACATCCTTGCTTGTGAATGAATTCGCCGTTTTTTACGTATGAGTCTACGAATGTTTGCATCGTTCACTGCAGACTCGATAGAGCGTTCAACTTTAGACCAAACATCAATGTTACTGTTAGGTGGCACGTGAAAAGTACCATAAAGGACTTTTTTGCGATAAATTTTTAACTGAATCCACAGTGCTGCAACTTCCGGCACTTCTAGGTCAGTACGTCTAATGGCATAAATATTATCATGAACATAAACAACGATCCCTCCCCCTTTTTTATCATCAGCCCTATCGTTTCGTTATGGTTTTTGGTAGTTGAGGAGCTCGATCGAGCCAGGGTTATTTGCGTCGTTTAACCAAGTTTCAGTAAAGGAAAGTATATCAAAGTTGCTAAATTCTGCTGCAAACAAGTCTAATTTTGGTATTAGACATTGGACGTTCAAATGTAAAAATGAAACAGAGTTGGAAAGTAAATCGTGTAAACTAGATAAATCTGACGAGCAATCTGAATGTTCGCTATGAATATCAAAATTTGAATCGGAATCTGAAGGACCAGGGTTAGGATGCAGACCGCTGATCATAAACAGAAGCTCAATTATGACAAGAAGTAAGACAATATATATAACACTATCAAGATTCAATAACATAGGCGGCATATAAATATCTGTACAATGTGTTTTACCATTATTCGGATTAATTATCAATATAAGGCGCAAAAATGCAATTAATTCAAGGGATTCTACTTTGTTCCCTGAATAAACAATTAAATATACACAAAAAACATCAAACACAGACAGTGATCTTTTGTACTTGTGTGCAAAAGCAAAACAGCCAACTCTCATTCTGTATTGTTCTACCCCGATACCCATTACGTCACACACGATTGATCATAACAGGAATGACAGTGACCAAAGGTAAAGTACCGTCGACAGTAATGTGCACGTACCTGAGATTTGTTAACACCTTTTAGAATTTCAATTGTAATATAAACAGTAAACATATATACAAGAAAAAGAAGTTTGTGAAAGAAAAATATTTGCTATTCATGAAATAGTGGTTTACGAATTTAGAAAGCAGATTTAATACTAATAATTTAAACAAACTTTACTTGAGGCGAGAATTTTGATGGTGGATTAGACACGTGACCTGAAAATAACCGGGACAAACTTTAACGCCTGAGTGTATAAAATTACTATAACATTGTACGTAGTAAGATTAATTAAGTGAGTTTAATAACAGAAGTAAAGAATCAAAATTAGACAAACTTATAGATTTCATTTATTGTCAAACAGTTTTAAATCTGGACATTACTGCTGCAGCATATGACTGGGCTGGCGACGCAACATCTTCAGGTTGGGCAACTGGTGGATAGGCTATGTCGATCGCTCTAGGAAAGTTCTCCGTGATAAGTTTCTTTAGAGCAAAGTCAGTCGTGATGGTATTGATGCGGTCACGGTCGTCTTTTAGAAATATCTTCCCATCTATGGTCCAAGTTTGGGATATGACACCTTTCTTTTTCAGCTGACGAGCTCTGTAGGCCAGGGTATTGCGTATTTTCGTGAGGTCCTCGTTAATTGTGACATTAGGGGTATCAGATTCTTTGAGATTTTTACTACATTTAAGAATACGTCTTTTGGTTTCCTTGTTACGAAGCCGCACAATGATTTGGCTAGGCATTGGCGGTCGACCAGTTGAGGGTTTGTCGGTTCTACAAACTCGATGGGATCGAACAATATCCCCAGGAAGGTATTATAATACCAGTTTAACATCACTACAGATGTCCTGTTCTTGTCCACAGTCGGAGATGTTTGTCATTAATGTGTTTTTGTGTCGTTATGTTTAAGATTGATTTTGAGGAATTGTCATCGTTCTATATCCTGGGATGTATCCCTCTTTTTGTTAGGGCGTTTCAGGTGTGTTTACACCTGTTGTTGACTTTATTGTAACTTTGAAGGTTATTTCCCGTTTTGAGTAAGGTTATACACTAGTGCATTGTTGCGTTTCACCATATTCCTTTTTTTTTACTACGTTGTAAGAGATACAGTCATGTGACGTCATAACACCTACGGCTTCAAATGAAATAAATTGTGTTTATATCATTGGTTTTCCGTATATTTAAAGCGCTATTAAAACATAAGAAGTACATAATAGCAAGTCACACAGCAGGAAATAAAAAACAAACACAAACCAATATGAAAAGCTTTGCACGTTAGGTTAAAACCATCACTCACAGTTAGTTCGTCCTATTGTTGAATATACTTCTTCAGTTTGGGACCCAAATAAAAACTCTTAAATAAATTAGGTTGAACAAATGCAGAAAAAGGCCGCTAGATATGTCCTAAATGATTATAACAATATAATACCTGAAGCTGTATCCAACATGGTTAACACCTTGCAATGAAAAACCCATGCAAGTAGAAGAATAAAAGCAAGATTAACTTATTGTACAAAATTAAATGGGGGTATGTAGAAGGAAGTACCAAAAACAAATTGACTTAACCTGATAGGCACACTAGGGACATCCATTAATTTATAAACAATTAAAGATGTTTATAATAAGACTTCTCTTTTTATAACTGCAACATCCTCAAGACTTGAATCCTTCAAAGTTATATATTCGGTGGAATAACATTACATTAAATTTCTGTACATATCATTACTAAAAATGGTTTTAAATCCTTATTAAAAGTTCATGTACAAATGACATCTGTTTCGGGAAGTTGCACACTTCTGTGTAACAGACTCCTGAATCAGAGGTATGAGAAAATGCGTCTTAAAAAGGTCTCTTACAAAATTCTTTTTAGATATAAGTCTTTGGATGACATTTACTCAGTCTCTTCTAAAACAATGAGTAATGAGTAATGTAAAATGTTCTTTATGCTGATGTGACCGCTGACTTAACGATTATGACCATATCATGCAAATGCCGCAATGGAAGACGGATTTTTATCGCGCTGATTAACCTGGAATCAACCCACTATTTCGTCTGATGTGCCTGTACCAAGTCAGGACCATTGCGGTACCAGCTGCTCCGGTGGTGTAATATCTATTACGCCAGATTTATTTTGGACTTGACTTATGAATCGGATTAGTGTTCGGTAACTCTGTTGTTACCCTTATTTACTTTCGCTTCAGCGTCTACTCTTGAATTTAAAAGCAGAAATCTGTCCCACCATGACAATCGACGGATGACCATTCAAGATAATGTCCGGTAAAACAGAATAAAAATCTTATCGAGTTCGATTGTTTTGTTATTTTTGATACTGATACTCTTTCGCTCAATTTTGTCAGAGTGACAACGGTAGAACTTTCGAGCCTAAATTAAATAATTTCATGATTAATAGGATAGTTAATTGGAAATAACCAAAATATTATCACGAGTGTCGAAAAACGCCTAGATTTAACGAGTGTGCGTAACTGGTTCGGCGCATGAGTTATATCCTCAATCGTTCTTGGCATGAGTGATATTTTGGTTATTCGCTCTTTCCAATTAATTATCCTATTTATGATATTGATTGTCTGCATAATTTATTGATATTTTCACCATGAATTTTTAATTCTGTAATTGGCGGATTGATATCAAAGTTTATTTCACAGTGTGAATTATCAAAATTTATTACACCTGGAACATTCGTTAAAACACTGCTATCTATATATTAATGTGTTTACTTCAAGAAACTTCGCGATTTTTCATTGTTTTAATACCAAATGCTTTTGTCCAAAGTGCTTTCCTTTATTTCATGATATCGTCGTCCACGAGTAGAAAATTATCATTTTTGAACGTCTATTTATATCTCACCTCTACCAGACAGTGATTTTTTTATCTCAACTTAAGACATTTATTTTATGGTAAACAAAAAAGATATAAAAAAATAAGCTGCTTTTTAATTCCAGAATGTTTTTAACCTGATTTAGAGAAAAAAATAAGTTACGCTTGTCGGACCACTATATTTTCAAGCCACAAATCCATCATATTTTCCATCACATTTATGATTTTTCATTTTTGACTTTTATAGTTTGAAGTGAAAAAGATATCGGAAAATACCGAAACGAGAAAAATATGACATTTCAAATACAACAAAGTCAAAATAGAATTCAAATAAATAAATTTCATACAATTAAGCAACCCCCCCCCCTTTTTCCCAATTAAAAAAAACAAAAACGAAAAAACAACAAACAACAAACAAAAACAACAAAAAAACAAAAACAAAAAAACAAAAAAAAACAGAGAAGACATCAGGTTCTCCGGGAAGATAAGTGTATTGTACCCTACGGCAACCGTCATATTGCAAGCAACAAAAAAGGCAAAACATTTCTTTTTAAAATTGATATAACACAGCACTTAATCATGCGGAAACAAATAACATCATGGCACGAATATAATAAATGATTTTAAAAGCGATGAAATGTATCTTATTTTTTGTAATTTCAACGTAATCACATGATTGTAATGTAATAGTACATATAACTGCAATTGACCAAGTGTCCTTACAAACAAAATTTCCTCTGTTTGTAAGGACACTAGTGAAGTTTCGTAATCGAGAAGATAGTGAGGAGAGTCATAATATTATTATCTATAAAGAAATCACACTTGAGGTTAGTTAACACAGAAATAGTTATGTCTTACTTGACCGTAGTACTAAGTGAGTATGTTATGCTGACAAGTGAATTGTCAAGACCAATTTCCTAAATTAGACATTCAATAAAGTTTCTTTTGCACACAAACACTATGTTGTTAGGAGTTTTGTCTGCTGAACGACAACAAATCTGTCAAAAAGATCCGAAAAATAACTCTTGACTAGGAACATATTGACGTTCTGAGACATCGAATTCGGGAGAGTATTGAAGACTTTATGGAAATTATCCAATTAGAATGTGTCTACACCTCTTCTGTCCAAACCAATTACCTTGAATATTCTTCAATTGCATCCATAAAAAATTGATTTCATGTTTGCAGTTGATGAACTAGGTTTCGCGGTATTCAGAACCTTTTTGTAAAAATAGCTTGCAAAAAGAATTATCTGCCATACTTAATTACTAAATTGCTCATTTCAATGGATGGATGTAAACGTGTTAAAAGGTGTCATTTATTTCATCTTTAGATATGTAAATTATTTAATGACTTGATAATCTGATACATTGGTATACATAGATTCCTTTTAAGGAATCAATGGTCAAACATTAATTCTTAAATACAAATAATTTCTAAGTTAAGCAAAAAAGGTACTTTTACATGGTAAGAAAAGTATTGAAATGAAAGCATTACTCATAATTAGAATCAATATGTACGACTTGCTCTATTAACCAGTCATTTAATAATGCAAAACGCATAGAAAAAATTCTGAAGTGTCAATTACATTAAAGCGCAGTCATAGTCCGATTTCACTGCAGTAAGAAAAATGTTTTTGTAGGGCTTTTGTCTCTTTAATACATTTTTAGTCTCTCCATTTGTAATATCATATGCATATAGTAAATGCCATAATCTAGTGTTTTTATGAGACTATTGTAAAAGAAGCTATCTAGACTGTTTACTAAACTACTCAAATTGCGATACTTTATTTAATTATTATACAAATAAAGCAATGCACGAAAAAACAATTATAAAACTGATAAAAACAAGTTATAAATAGCATTATACTCACAACCTAGATATTATCTGTATTATTTTGTTATTAAAAACAATTGTAAAAATGATGCATATTGTAGTGTTATGATTTTTATATTAGTCTTGTATTACAATTAAAACTATTTCACGAAGGCAACGCTGTAACCCATGTTCGAGGCCACGGCATTGCCAAGTATCCGAGAACTTTATAGACGTATATGAAGAAATACATTCCATGACAAATTATTTTAGAATAAAGAACTACTATGTATATTTGAAGGTACGTATTTGAAATCGCCTGCAGACTACTCAACGTGTTCCTTTTGTTCTTCAAATATCATGTTGTAGCCTCAGGTTAGTACATTTGTACATTATTTATATGTCATAGCTCACGGGATGTGCGTTCCAAAATATTGTGAACATGTGAAAATGTTGATTTCCTTATATATATAGATATATGGAGTGTTTTCATAGTAGCGAATGACAATTAAAAGTAATGTAAATAGCTTGTTGATACAATAGCATAATTAACTAAATGATTATCACAGTCGATTGAAACAGTCTACACAGCACGTCAGTATACTGATATACCTCATACAAGGGTAATTCTTCTGCTTTCTATATACATATATAACTTTATAAACATGATTCTAAATTTCAATTTCTTTGACGTCATTCACTTGGTATGTTACTTGAAGCTTGACTCTTTTGGTTTGTAGTTTCTGCAAAATATACGTAGATCATGATTAACGCAGTTTCTAAATATTTTCATCATTGCCATGCCTGCCGGAAACCAAACCATTGTTAAAGCATTCGGTATTTTTAAGCTTTTGTTTTGTGAAACCAAATTGCATAAATTTGATGCTATTGAACTATAAATCGAACCAAAGCTTTCGATCAAAGTGTACATATCTACTTAATAATATATCATAACAATGTTTATCAAACAAAGTTGGGAAAGAATGTTTCTTATAACCGGTATTATTCACTTTATTTTTGTCAAAACATAATTCTCTGTGAGTGACCTTGAAAACGGCTAAATGTAATGAAACTATGAGCAACATGTGAAGGTTTGTCAATGTTATGAAAAAATGGCCACAGTCCCACAGAACAGAAAAAAAATACATTTTGGAATTAATTTTGAAAGTTCCTTTGATAATGGAGAGTTTAGTAATAATCTGTTACACTTTGCGTCTTAACTAAATTAGTTTTTTTTATAGTTTTATATTCAAAAAGATGGTAAATTTCAAACGTTTAGCTTTTAGGTAAAAGGATAGTTTAGTTTTTTATCTTTGGGTGCTTGCTTTCTGATTCTAGTAGGGCTCGTTATCATTCTAGTATAATGTTGATATTGTACAAGTTATAAGTTTCATTTTGTCTTATTTATTCCTTGAGTAATACTTTAAACATTGTTCTTTTGAGTTAGCACTCAGTTTTATCAGACAATATGAATGATTGATGTTTTTTTAATGTAGTAGACCTTGGGTAAAGGAGTTAATCCAAACTGAAAGGAGTTTAGTCACTAGAACGTTTGAAAGACTCCCAATTGCAAGCATCAAACTGACACCGATGTTAAAAGGAAATAACACCAAGCAAGAGTTCAAATTCCAGAATAAAGGTGACAGCCTCCACCAACTCCAGGAATATGTCTTTTATTAGATGGGAATATGTTTGAAAGAGTAATCAAGGGAACCAAGGTTATAGCGGTAATCAAAAGAATATAATCCAGGGACAAAGACCAGACATGGAAAACAGACACACACAACAAAGAACATAAAGTAACTAAAATCATACATACAAAGTAACAAATGTAAATGAGCAACTTGGACTCCACTAAAAACTGGGAGCATGGACCAGGTGCACCGGTAGGGTAAGCGTCCTCTGCTTTTTTAGAAACACCCGCCGAGTTGCTCATAAAAAAATGAGTCCGGGGTAGACAAACGAGAAAAGGTAAACAATGACCCGTTGAATAAATCAGTTTCATGGTGCTGATGGATACATCATAACGATCCACGAGTTCATGATGACGACCATAAAACTTCTGTAGTGATAACACAATCTTGTAGCAACATAACCCTGTTCCAGAAGCCTATTTGTTAGACTTCTGGCGCGATACAAAAAGTCTGCGTAGTTTTGGCAAGCTCTGGCATAACGTTTGAGTTGTGATATGAGCACTCCATACACAGGGGCCGAAGGGATGTTGCCACAGATGAAGGAAAAGTTGACAATTCTGAATGAAAAGTCATCACGTTTGTCGTTAAGTTTGGTCAATAGTTTTCCTTTACCATCGATTTCTAAGTGTAGGTCAAGATATGAGGCTGACTTCACAGTGTCTGTAGTATCCTTTATCTCAAGTTCTTTTGGGTAGATGGGATGTGTCAAATCCCCGAAATTAGGATTGTTTAAAGATAATACGTCACCTATATAGCGGAAACTGAGATTGAAGGATCTAGCCAAACGATATTCTTTCTTTCTGATCAAATCAGCTATAAAGTCAGCATTATAAGAGTGAAGAAATAGGTCAGCAAGTAAAGGAGCACAATTTGTTCCCATTGGAATGCCGACCGTTTGTTGAAAAACACGTCCACTACACTGGACAAATATGTTGTCGATTAAAAATTCCAGCATTTTGTAAACATCTTCCTCTGTATATTTGGAAGATGATTTGGAATTATTTCTAACAAAGTATGAGGAATCTCTACCAAGAACTATATATTTGTATCTAGGTGTACCATCTTTTTTGGAAAAAACAACGATGTATAATGTTTATAAGTCGGGATTTTAACTGAGTATTGGGAATAGAAGTATACAGTGTTGAAAAATCATAGGTTTAATGCTATCATATTCAGATAATAGTCTTGAATTGATTGTCTCCAAAAGATCTTCCGAACTTTTCAGGATCCACATTGAATTAATAACACTAGTAACAACTGTTGTGGTAGGACTGCAGACCCTCTTGACAGTTGTGAGTATAGAAGTTAAAAGTTTTGAAAGAGGTTTGGTGGTACATTCTGCAGATCCAGCTATGAAACGTTGTTTGTATGGATAACGTTTCTATTGCCAACCAAGATTCCTTTAGATAAAATACTCAAATTGAAATACTGAAATATTCTCTTTAATGAGACCGAACGTCTAACCAATAACTTTGCCAGTTTTATAAATCCTTAATCATTTAGAGTTTTGTAAACTTTGTAAAATTTCATTCGCTTTTGTTACTTTGTATGTATGATTTTAGTTACTTTATGTTCTTTGTTGTGTATGTCTGTTTTCCATGTCTGGTCTTTGCCCCTGGATTACATTCTTTTTGATTACCACTATAACCTTGGTTCCCTTGAATACTCTTTCAATCTTTCTGTTTTCATTTTGTAGCTGTGACACACGTGTTCAGTATACGTCTCTATCCAGCATTAAACTACTAGTATACCATATCATATAAGGGACTATTTGTGTGACATTATTTTGCATCATGCAGTTCCTGGCAATGTTCTTTCTTCAATATTAGTCATTGTAATTTGATATTTGGCAACCTTACTAAATATATTTACATGATTTTAGCCAATAATTTGACTGAGAAAGAATTTTTTCCAACGCCTTACCCCAAAATTATTTAAACTAAAAAAATAACTCCACGGTGAACTCTTCTGTAACTTTGTTCATAGATATGTATTTAAATAGGCACTACAATCATCAGTTTTGTAAAAAAAAAAATTGAATTATGAATATTTTTTATTTATTTATTTTTTTTTTTTTTTTTTTGACAATCAGAGATTTTTATATGGGCAAATAGCTGAAAGTTGCCCCCGTTTTTGTAAGTTTTGTAAAGTAACAGCAAAGTAACTCTTCCGCCACATAAATAGAATAAAAATCCATGTTAAATCATATATATATATACTAATCCATTTAAAGTGAATTTGGCTTGATATTCACTTCGTTTATTTAAGTAATATGTAAAAATTACCCTAAAATATCAAAAATGGTCCAGGTCGGCCGATGATCCAGATTTCTGAAAATTACAATTTTTTAGACCTTATTATCCAAAATCTGAATGTTGAATTTTCTTTAAAAAATTGTCAAAAGATGTACTACAGTTAGTGTAATATCATGTTCAAATTTAAAGAAAATGTGATGAATATGTACACTATCTTACCTTAAAGTAATGTTTGCGGCTTCAAACGTACGAACCGTTGCTTTCTCCTTTTCGTCTTCAAAATCATGTTTGACGTTGTAGTACACATCCTCCTTTATACCAGACTGGGCTATTATTTTAGCACATTCGTTGCAGAGTAGTCTGGTACAATAAAGGGTACAATGCCTGATATCAGCTTTTATTTTGTTACAAATTGAATTTAATTCGGCATGGCACACTGCAAAAATATTGTTATTTACTAGTATATTTTAAATTTGGAAAAATAGCTCTATTCTTTTTTTAAAAAGATGTGTTTACTATCATGAACGATAATCCCCTACGTCTTTACTGAGTTTTTTACCGAGTAGTTTAATTTAAGATGTAACACGCTTCATAACTGGACGCCCCGTGCAGGTCCGAGTGTTAAAAGAATAGGCCTGCAGCAGCGCTAAGCTTGTCGTAAAAGGCGACTAAATAGTGCTCAGAATCCTAGCTGGGGGCTAGGGCGCTCTGCCCACAGAGCAACTGGGATGTGTGCCCCAGGTGGTGGAATGGGGTACCCCTGGCGTGTTACATGCTGGGGTTGTCAGGCTATAATACGGAAAACCTGACCGCAAACCATAGTGGTGCACCGTGTTGGGAAAGATGCCACGTTCCTCGCACGTTAAAGAACCCTGCTGTGGTATTCGATAAGAGTAATAACCTTTGCGCTCCGCGACAAGAGGCTAAATTGCCCGATCTTACCCATCCCTCCCTTTTAACTTGTGGCAATCAAAATTTGTTGACCCTATCATCCTTGTGTCCCATCCCATTTTTCATTTCATGTTCATCGTCTGAATATAGCTGAAATATTGCTGCTCGGACGTTAAACCCCAACAAACAAACAAACATCAATAATTGGACAAAAAAAGTGTGTCCCTAATCTCATAGACCAAATTTTGATATGTGACTGTGACCTCATGAACTTTTTTTACATCTGCACCATGAAAACTGATTTATTCAACAGGTCATAGATTTCTACCCCGGACTTGACTTTTTATGGGCAACTCGGCGGGTGTTTCTAGAAAAGCAGAGGACGCTTACCCTACCGGTGCACCTGGTCCAGGGTCCCAGTTTTTAGTGGAGTCCGTGTTGCTCATCTGATTTTTTACTTTGTATGTATGATTGTATTTACTTTATGTTCTTTGTTGTGTATGTCTGTTTTCCATGTCTGGCCTTTTTCCTAGGATTGCATTCTTTTCATTACCGGTATAACCTTGGTTCCCTTGATTACTCTTTTATAATTTACTCGTTAAATTATGATACTAAAATTAAATTATAAGAAATGACTGCTATATTTTTTTCGGTCTATTTGAAATAACCTCAATGCCTGTGGTGCTTCGGAGGTTATTTAGTGCGCATCACTTAACTGGGGTTATCTTTTCATAGACCGAAAAAATGTAACAGTCATTTCTTAATCAATTTTTGTAAAATTGAATTCCTTACTATTACTGCTTAAGCTTTCCGACATTTTCTGTATGAAAGAAAGCAAATGTGCCATCTGATTGTAAAGAAAATTCCGTTCAGGAGCACTTAAATTTCAAACTATAAGACAAAAATCTATCTGCAAATTGTGTAGACAAAGTTATTGCAACAATGTCTTACATAATTCATTTCAGCAATTATTTGGTTCAAATTTAGAATTTCTTTGACATGTTTTAAGCATTTTTACAGACAACATATACTAGGGGATTTGTATCAACAAATTAAAGCCGACCTGACCTTTGAGTAATTATATATGTAGGAGCTTTAATGTCAAAATGTTTTTTTTTTAATATTGTATGGAACTTGTGTGCAAGATAGAAATTTCTGACAGTAATAAAAATTAAAGACTAAAGTCTTCAAAGTCGCTAACCGTCAAATATTCTATGTCACTGATATGATTTTGTTATGCTTTCAACATCCAGGCGAATTCAATGCTCTATTAAACTTGACTCCCAATTAATCAATAATTTTCTAATTTTGACCATAAACCCTGGCGTAGATATGGTTCCATAGATATGTGTATGACTTGATGCAGAAATCCCGATTTAAAACATTATGCATCGTTGTTTTTTTTTCAAAAAAGATGGTACACCTAGATACAAATAAATATTTCTTGGTAGATATTCCTCATACTTTGTAAGAAATAATTCCAAATAATCTTCCAAATATACATAGGAAGATGTTAACAAAATGCTGGAATTTTTAATCGACAACACATTTGTCCAGTGTGGTGGACGTGTTTTTCAACAAACGGTCGGCATTCTAATGGGAACTAATTGTGCTCCTTTGCTTGCTGACCTATTCCTTCACTCTTATGATGCTGACTTTATAGCTGATCTGATCCGAAAGAAAAAATTTCGTTTGGCTAGTTCCTTTAATATCAGTTTCCGCTATATTGATGACGTATTATCTTTAAACAATCCTTATTTCGGGGATTTGATACACCGCATATACCCCAAAGAATTTGAGATAAGGGTTACTACAGACACTGCGAAGTCGGCTCATATCTTGACCTACACTTAGAAATCAATGGTAAGGGAAAACTATTGACCAAACTTTACGACAAACGGGATGACTTTTCATTCAGAATTGCCAACTTTCCTTTAATCTGTGGCAACATCCCTTCAGCACCTGCGTATGGAGTGTTCATATCACAACTCAAACGTTATGCCAGAGATTGCCGAAACTACGCAGACTTTTTTGTATCGCGCAAGAACTCCAACAAATAGGCTTCTGGAACAGGGTTATGTTGCTACAAGATTGAAGTCATCACTACAGAAATTTTATGATCGTTATCATGCACTCGTGGATCCATCTGCACCATGAAACTGATTTATTCAACGGGTCATAATTTTCCTTTCTTTGTTTGTGTACCCCGGACTTGATTTTTTATGAGCAACTAGGCGGGTGTTTCTAGAAAAGCAGAGGACCCTTACCGTACCGGTGCACCTGGTCCAGGGTCC
The DNA here is from genome assembly GCA_037379345.1 of Perna viridis. Taxonomy (NCBI): domain Eukaryota; kingdom Metazoa; phylum Mollusca; class Bivalvia; order Mytilida; family Mytilidae; genus Perna; species Perna viridis. Next base: position 7,807,172 of record CM074520.1, read on the forward strand.
CAGTTTTTAGTGGAGTCCGAGTTGCTCATTTGCTTTCGTTACTTTGTATGTATGATTTTAGTTACTTTATGTCTTTTGTTGTGTATGTCTGTTTTCCATGTCTGGTCTTTGTCCCTGGATTACATTCTTTTGATTACTGGTATAACCTTGGTTTCCTTGATTACTCTATCACAAATTTTAGTGAACTGGAACTTGAAGATTTTAGGTCGATTGATAATATACATTCCTGTTCTTTTCAATTTTATACATTTTGACATATCGTACATATGCATATTACTAGCAAAAAAAAGAGTATTCCTTTTTTCGAAAATATACTTGAAATTTTAGAACGTTTTAAAAGATTATGTCCGTTTTAAAACTCATGAGAGGTTGTGTTGTAATGTTTCAAATGTACAGATTTACTTTGGAATTTTGAACCTTATTGTGTAACGTAAGCCAACAGATCCCGAAAGAAGCTAAAATTGACGGTTCTACGGCACTGGTGGTGTAGTAATGTATAATTATGCAAATCACATACAAATGTACAGTACTGAAATTACGAGTGCAAGAAAACGCTAACAATATTAGCAACTTAAAAAGAATGCCGTGCCAATTTTGAACGATTATTCTTTTGGTCTTTGTTTAGGTCGCACATGTTTATCTTAAACTCAACAGCTATGAAAAAAAATATTCTTTCAATGAAACCTCGAATGTTTTACAACTCTTCTTCATTTTAGAACTAGCATCAATTACTAAAGCTATTTCTTTACTGTTAAACAATGATTGATGTTGACGACTTTTCCGTTTTAATTTTAAATAAAAATTTTCGTTTTCTTTTTTTTTCTTTTTTTTGATGTTGACGACTTTTCCGTTTTAATTTTAAATAAAAATTTTCTTTTTCGTTTTTTTTTTTTTTGTGTGTGTTTCCTTTTTTCCTGTTGTGTGTGTGTGAATCGATGACATTTGAAAATATAGTTGACTTCACAAACATTCTAAACGTACCTCTTCCATATATTTTATTAATATTCAATCCATATACGCTACTTTTATTTATTTATAATTTGCCTAACTATTTTATTCCATTTATCATTAAACTCATATTTTGCTGGATTAATTCGATATCATCTTGAATCAGGAAAGAGGGAGTTCAAAGATGACATACCATAAAGTTGTTTATCTGTTTCAGCCGTTTTATACCTAAATACTCGGGGGTATCACCGTTCATCATCTTATACATCATCACGAGTTTATGTCTTTTTTCCCTTCTATCGACGAGTTTTTCCCATCCAGTTTCACGAAATAAATTTTCTAGTGATGTTAATTTTGTGCGACCAGTTACGATAAGCTTCGCCTCTATCTAGTCTCCTTCTATCTTGTTGATTAAAATTTGAAGGCCATTGTCCTATACGACATCTTCGTATTCGAGAATTGATCGAATATACGAAATATTAAATTTCTCGAGTGTAAACCGATCTAGAATCTATTGGACACGCCGACGAACATTGATCCTAGTGTAAGTTTTTTAATGATATACTCAATATGGCCATACCAAGTACCGCCCATCAGAAAAATAAACAAAACGAAACTTATTAATTAAACTTATTATGTGAAGCGTATTTGCAAGCTAGTTGTAAAACTTTTTCCTATTACTTGCAATGAGTATCGGGTTTGTTCACACTTAACAAAACAAAACAATGTCGACAAATTTTACTATATCGCCTCGTGATCAGTGGTTTGATTGCTTGAAAGTCGAAGCCGATTTTTGATTTGCATTTAGTCCTTTTTCAAATCTTTACTAGAATATAAAGCACGAATCTATATATGTTCAATGGGAACAGTTTAAACTTTCGTGATTGATGGTTGAGACTTTTCTATTTTTTCTAATCCAATGGATGTCTGATTGTGATCGTATTTGATGTGTGCCTTGTCTCTTAGTTCCTTTATATATTTTTACTAGCATACAACATTTGAATTTGTCGCAGTACCGCACATAACGTATATATGTTTAAAGTAAATATTTTGTTTAGTTTTTATATGGTGCAGCTGACGTGCTACATTTTCACACAACTTTGTCTATATTTTAGGTATAAATACGATCGTGGACAGTGAAATTAATGTTTTAAAAATACAACTTTGAGGGTAAGTTCGCGATTTTTACAAGTGGGGTTCTATCGATTAATTTATACACCAATAGGTGCAAATTTATTCTACTATACAACGAACCATAGTGACAAAAATAACTTTTTTCATTATCAAGATTCCCGTCAATTTTATGCTTGTGACATCACAAGCCCGCAGTACTGATATCTAAAGACCGATAAATAAGTTTTGCAATTAGGACCAAAGCGGTCGGTAAATAGAAAAGCTCGTAAAAATCAATTTGATTAGTTAGAGTACCATTTTATATTGAAGACACCATAGACCTGTAATTGCAGGTTTATGAAAAAATGTTATAATAAATCTGCTTTTTTCATAGAAACACCATTTTTGGATACTTCGGAAGAGAAGATATAGATTCACATGCGTTAATGACTTCAATTACCTGTAATATACCTGTCCTATATGGCAAACAGAAAACATATACACAAATCGGTAGGTAAAGAAGCACACCGACCAGATCAAAAATGTCAACAGTGAACTTTTCACCTACACAAACGTTCAGTCCTAGTGGATTAATAGGCTCATCAAACCAAGTGCTTTATGGACCACCAGTTCGATTCCATCTTGCAACACGTTCTCACCAAATATGACACCAAAAAAGGCTTCTTACGTCCCCTTTTCAACAACCACCTGCAACCGCACCGGTTTGTCCGAGTCCTCATGTAGTATGACCTGGCCTGGAGAAATATTATAATGATATAAGCAATAAACTAAACTCGATTTACTTGTAATATAGTACAAGGACTTTACATAGTTAGATACACAGTACAATGATTTCAAAAATGAACTCGTGAAGTTACGTAGTGAAATGCAACATGTACCAAATCGAGAAGAAGGGGACGAAAACAGATGTCAATTTCTTAAAAGTCGCCCCGTATGGGTCCAAGTGTCAAAAGAATAGGCACACGACAGCGCTGAGCTTGTCGTAAAAGGCGACTAATACTGCCCAGAATCCTGGTCTGGGGCTAGGGCGCTCTGCCCACATAACAACTGGGTTGTGTGCCCCAGTTGACGGAATGGGGTACCCCTGAAATGTTACATACCGGTGTCGTCAGGTCATAATACGGAAAACTTGACCGCAAACCATAGTGGTGCAACGTGTTGGGAAAGATGCCACGTTCCTCCCATGTCAAAGAACCCTGCTGTAATAATCTACAGGAGTAGGAACCTTTGTGATCCGCCGCAGGATGCTAAATTGTCCGATCCTTCCCACCTCTCCCTATTTCCAGTGGCAATCGAAACTCGTCTACCCTATTGTGCTTGTGTCCTATCCCATTTTTCATTTCATCATCATTGCATGTTCATCGCCTGGATATAGCTGAAATATAGCTGCTCAGGCGTAAAACCCCAACAATCAATCTTGAAAGTCAGATACAGGGATTAGAAAGACAAAATGCCAATATACAAGAACAAAATTGAGAACTACAAGGAGAGCTTCTTAAAATGCAAACTCGTAAAATGAAAGAAAATTTACTATTTACCGACATTCAAGAGACCCTGATGAACGACAAGTAGAAAAAATATCGTGCATGTTTAGTTTCAAACACCTTTTATGCGGTCCTATATATTGTTGTATATATTTAATATGTTAAAATTACTGAAAAGGATATACAAAAAAAAATCTTTCAGAAATTATGATTTCCGACTAAGTTCTCGTTTTTTATCATTTCAAAAACTTTTGGAAAATATACAAGCTCTTTTGTGTATTAGATTGGTGATCAATTTAATTATTTAATTACTTAAATAAGTCGTATACATCCGTTGGGTAGTTAATCGAAGTATACAGGATTTGACTGGCGTGCTTGAGCACCTGTGTAGAACACTTAGCTCGGTGACAATATCCACGAAGTAGCTTACACGTCTGTGTAATGTGGATCATATAAATCTTTATTACATGCATAAATCAGAAACAAAAAAATCGTGCAAATATCTAGAGGTTAATTATAACTTACGTGTAAGACTTAAAGTTCAGATATACCAAGACAATATGTTACAAATTATTAGCCCCGTGCAGGTCCGGGTGATAAAAGAATAGGCCTGCAGCAGCGCTAAGCTTGTCGTATAAGGCGACTAAATAGTGCTCAGAATCCTAGCCGGGGGCTAGGCGCTCTGCCCACAGAGCAACTGGGATGTGTGCCCCAAGTGGTGGAATGGGGTACCCCTGGCGTGTTACATGCTGGGGTTGTCAGGCTATAATACGGAAAACCTGACAGCAAACCATAGTGGTGCACCGTGTTGGGAAAGATGCCACGTTCCTCGCACGTTAAAGAACCCTGCTGTGGTATTCGATAGGAGTAGGAACCTTTGCGCTCCGCCACAGGAAGATAAATTGCCCGACGTTACCCATCCCCCCTTTTTCCAGTGGCAATCAAAATGTGTCGACCCTATTATCCTTGTGACCCATTCTTTTTTTTTTCATTTCATGTTCATTTTATCATCCATTTCATGTTCATTGTCTGAATATAGCTGAAATATTGCTGCTCGGACGTTAAACCCCAACAAACAAACAAACTGTTACAAATTAAGAGTATGCAAAATTACCTAAATACCTAAATACGAAATTCTTTCACAACTGGATGTAATGCTTTGAAAAAAGAAAGTGTGGTAAAGCACGAGTCCAGAAAAGGTAAGACAGTCTGGTTTTCTAAATGTTGTCAGTCGGAAATTACGTCGTTATTAGTTGTAGTCAATTCAAAGAATTCGGAAATTATATTCAATGTTTTCATGTTCAAGTTGAGTACCTTATTTTTTTTCTGAATAATTATCTTTTTGTAAACGGAAATTGATAAGAGCAAATGTTTCTTTTTATTTTATAAGGTGAAAACAGTCACATCTTTGCTCTGACCGTTACAAAGGAAACCAAGAACATGGACACCGCAAAGAAAGCAGCATTATCCAAAAGCAAGAATGCTATCATTGGTGCCATGACCAACACTTTGTTTGCAGCCAGACATGACTTGGCAAATGCCATAGTTCCACAACTACATCAACCCTGTATTACTCAGGTATTTTCTTAATATGATTAAAATTAGGGGTTTTTTGTAGTTATTAAAAGGTCTAGCTTGTATTATGATATAATGTTGATGGTAGTATACCCTAGATACATATACAATGAAGATTAATTGCACCGTGTGTTATTAGTAAGCCGATTGTACAACTTGGGTAACATATCAAGCCAAAATAAAATGTTGAAATTATTTTTTTATTTAACAGGAAATAAAAAGATATGAAATACATGTATTTTTTTTAAATAATTATTGTCGATATCCATTAGGAATGTAATTGTTTTATAGGGTGCTGCTCAACTGAAAGATATGCAAGTAGACAACCATACATCATATTCACATCACAACAGTACCAAGGAGTTTCAACAGTCAATGGTAGAAGTAGTGGTAGATAAGTTGGTAAGTCAGGTTAAGGACTCAGGTGTGTTCAGTGTCATGTTAGATGAGAGTACAGATGTCTTTGTACATCAGAATCTAGTGGTCCATATCAGGTATTTGGCTAGTCTAGCTGGTAGGGTACAGCCCATTACTAGTTTTCTTGGTATTAGGCAATTGTCCACTGCAAATGCAGAATCCATATTCTCAGTGCTTCTTGATATGTTCAAGTCTTATGATTTACCCCTTGATAAGTTTGTAGGTGTGTCCACAGATGGTGCTTCAGTCATGGTAGGTTGTAAGAGTGGCGTTACTAGGTTAAAGGAGGTCACTACTGGTTTGTTGGCAACCCATTGTATTGCTCACAGGCTGTCTCTTGGTACAGGTAATGCTGCAGACAAGATTAGGTACTTGGTAGTTTCAGGATGTCCTGAACAGTATGTACAAGTATTTTGCTTACTCACCTCGTCACATGTCTAGACTGGAAGGTATCCAATCAGTTCTTAAGTCTTCCAAAACTCGTCTGCAGCAAGTCTTCCACACCAGGTGGTAAAGTTTTGAAGGTAGTATGCAGGCAGTAGTTGACAATTATCCAGCCCTGGTCAGTGCATTTTTGGAGGACAACTCTGCCAAGGCTCTTGCCATGCATAAGCCTATCACTACTTACAAGTTTCTGTACACAGCACACTACCTGGCCAATTTTCTTAAGCATTTGGCTACTCTGTGTAAAGCACATCAGAGGTTTAATATTGACTTTACTGAGGTGAACCCCCTCCTCCTTTCTACTGTTGAGATTTTAGAAGGTCTAAAGTCTAGTTCTGGTCGTAATGTTTCTAGGTTTCTTGCCCAAGTCCCTGATACACCAGTATTTGATTCAGTTGGTATGTGCACATTTGAGTATAAGGGTCCAACTATCAAGGACAGTGCCCAACAGAGGTCAGAGGCATCTTCAGCTTGTTCTCAGTTTGTTAGTTATGTCATTGACAATCTCAGGTCTAGGTTCACTGAGGAGGGGGGTGGCTCAGTGTTAAGAGCCCTTACCCAGTTGTTTAACCCTTCTCTTTATACCCAGTCTAGTTGTGCTATTCTTTCAGAGGTTTCCACTGTATTGTCAGAGTATCTATCTTCTTGTGGCTTAGGTTCTGAGTCTGAGGTGGTTGCTGAGTTAGTCAGTTTTCAGGCATTTGCTAAGGTTCAGGTCAGTAGGAGTCTCAATGTGTACTCAGGTGTTAAGGACTTGGTTCAGTTGGCATTCAGGTCAAAGTCAACCTAACTTGCTGTTGCCATTGCTGCTGAAAGACTCCTTGTTTCACCTGTCAGCACAGTAGACTCTGGGAGAGGTTTCTCTAAGGTGAATATCATAAACACAGACCTTAGAAATAAACTTTCTATAACATCTCTTCAGAACCTAATTAGACTCAGCTTACACAGAGAAGACTTAAACTTTGATGCAGCATTTAGCAAGTGGGCATCAGCAAAGAGTCGAATTATTCTCAAGTGAAAAGAACATTAATATATGTGTTAAAACTCATGTGTATATATGTTGCATAGTATTTATTATAATCATTTCATATTATGATGCTGATATATGTTATAATGTTCTTCCTAAATGTTATACTATGTTGTTATGAAATATTTTGTTTGTTGGAGGTTAACGTCCGAGCAGCAATATTTCAGCAATATTCAGACGATGAACATGAAATAGGTGATAAAATGAACATGAAATGAAAAAAAAAGGATAGGACACAAGGATAATAGGGTCGACAAATTTTGATTGCCACTGTAAAAAGGGGGATGGGTAAGGTCGGGCAATTTAGCCTCCTGTGGCGGAGCGCAAAGGTTCCTACTCCTATTGATTACCACAGCAGGGTTCTTTAACGTGCGAGGAACGTGGCATCTTTCCCAACATGGTGGTTTGCGGTCAGGTTTTCCGTATTATAGCCTGACAACCCCAGCATGTAACACGCCAGGGGTACCCCATTCCACCACCTGGGGCACACATCCCAGTTGCTCTGTGGGCAGAGCGCCCTGGCCCCCGGCTAGGGTTCTGAGCACTATTTAGTCGCCTTTTACGACAAGCTTAGCGCTGCTGCAGGCCTATTCTTTTAACACCCGGACCTGCACGGGGCTGTTATGAAATAAAATAGATTTATTTTATTCTAATAAATTATATAATTGAAAACTTGTTTTTATTAACACTTCACATACATGAAAAATAGGTATCATACAACCAAAGAAACATATTCTAGGATGTACATATTGATAATAGTAACTCGAACATCCACTTAAAGACAGGACAGGTTTTTTTCTGACACTTAAGTTGGCTCCGTTCTCTGAAAATTGGCGACAAAGACTGGCAGTTGGCGACAGAATTGTTGGAGCCAGAACAGCCCCAGTAATTGCATTTATAAATTCACGGATATGAATATAATAAGACATAATAACATTCATATGTTTCTTTTTTCGTTTCCATCATCGTATCGTCATTTTTAACTTAAATTTTATCAATCGGCCTGCAGCAGCGCTAAGCTTGTCGTAAAAGGCGACTAAATAGTGCTCAGAAACCTAGCCGGGGGCTAGGCGCTCTGCCCACAGAGCAACTGGGATGTGTGCCCCAGGTGGTGGAATGGGGTACCCCTGGCATGTTACATGCTAGGGTTGTCAGGCTATAATACGGAAAACCTGACCGCAAACCATAGTGGTGCACCGTGTTGGGAAAGATGCCACGTTCCTTGCACGTTAAAGAACCCTGCTGTGGTATTCAATAGGAGTAGGAACCTTTGCGCTCCGCCACAGGCACAGGAGGCTAAATTGCCCGACCTTACCCATCCCCCTTTTTCTAGTGGCAATCAAAATTTGTCGACCCTGTTGTCCTTGTGACCCATCCTTTTTTTTATCATTTCATGTTCATTTTATCATCCATTTCATGTTCATTGTCTGAATATAGCTGAAATATTGCTGCTCGGACGTTAAACCCCAACAAACAAACATAAATTTTATCAAAAATCGTTCTTTTTGTCGGTGTAGAATATATTATAGCACAAATAAATGACGGTCGCAATTAAAAGTCATGGTAGGTTGCTTCTATATTTGTAGTGCGGTTATTAGATATATCGCCTTTTAGCGTTAAGGGAAAACGGTAGTATTTATTTTCCCATAGCCGACAATACTTACCTTTTAAAGTTTTTCAGTAATTTCTTATTTAAACTAGAACTCAAAAAATTATTTTTTGTTGTAGTACTTCATTCAGAGATCGAAAAATCACCAGGGAATAGAGGTTAATCATCTTTTTTTTAATCACCATCGAAAGTTTGAAGGTACCGGAAGTTTTGCATTTTTTTGGTTCCGCACTCACCTGTAATATGCAGTCCTTTTAAAATTTCATAAATTATGCATTATATCATTACAAACTTTGTCAATACACCACTCTGTCCTTTCAAAGTTCTACTTCCTTTCACCTGAATAGGGTACACGATTGGTCAACCTAATGCAGGAAAATAAATACTACTATTTTTCCTTTAAAATTACGTGACACCTCAAGATCGAAGAAATACATTTTAAAATGCATAATTTGTCAAAACTCGGCACTTTTTACAGAAAATAATAAGTTTCCTTGAAAACTAATGTAAGCTCTGTGCATACTCAAATTATGAAAGAAAAAAAATCGCGAACTTACACTTTCAGTATTTACAATTTATATCCAGAAAACATTGTTTGAAAAAACATTTCTTAATATTGAAGTGCAGAATTAACGTAAAAATTGTTATCTTATTCAATCTGTTAGATGAAGACTAAATCGAAAACCGAAATACATTTTCCTAAATCGATGTACCTATTGCAGATTGTTTGCTGTTCATAAGTAAAATAAACATATATATGCATATTTAACTTTATCGCATTGATGCCTGATACCCTAAACATTTAACAGATCTGCTATTTAATTTGTCCATACTTGTCACGGTCAAACAAGAGCAAATTCATAGAAAACGATTTATCACATTTCCTACGTGATGGCGTAATTAATAACTTTAACTCGTTGGTCACATAGGATTCGTGCATCATTATCAGTTTGTCATGTGGCAACGTAACATAAAGTGTTGAAAAGGTAAAGGTTTGAAAAGAACTAATTACCGAAAAACTGCGGATTTTAGTTTTTCAAGAAAATCTCTAAAATTTGTCAGTATCTACATTTGACTAATGCCACTACAAAACACTCATTAATTATTGCAGATGTTTGCTCTGCTTGATTTTTATTAATAAATGCCATTTTGACTAATACTTTTCTACTCTATAAACATATTTTTGCAAGCTCAATGTTGCAGAACGCGATAATTTATAGATTTTTTTTTACGACTATCACTGATGTTGGATGTATTGTCGCTTGCCAGCCAAAACAAATGTTTTGGGCTTTGTTTGCTGGTACAACTACACAATTTAGATATATAGTAGATAATGTCTTGGCTACATGCGGATCATTGAAAACTAATTTGGCATTGACATTCATTAACCTGCTTAGAACTCTCATACGTTTCAAGATGCAAGACATCACAGCTTTCAACAACTCTGATAGCGATTCGAGATCTTCTTGTTTTTCTATTTTCTGGCAACGATCTCCACAGCATCCACAAACATTTGTAATTTATAATACCAGTTTACATGCAACCAAGGTTTAAAAAGTGATGGTGCTATGTTCTCCAGTAAAAATATGCATAATATTATGTATACGTCTGGTGATGTAATGATCAGTTTGGATGCCCATATTTAAAACAACACAATCAATTTAACACTATTCTCACTCATTGTAAAATGAAAGTAAGGAATAATCAGATTGAAACCAGTAAAATGTGATGATAATTTATTCAAAAACGTTATCATCAAAGTAGAAATTAAATTCATACAAAATATCAAATAACAATCACAATGCAATTTTAATCAAATGCCTCTGATTAATATTCGCACCCGTATGACAAATCTAGCCTTGGTTACAAATATATATGGAAGCGATTAGTGCGACTAATCTGATTTTCACTAAACTGTTTTTGATGGAATTCCGTTGTTTTCAATAAACTGGGAAATTAAGTCCAATTCTTTATTAAATTTAAAATTTCCAATGTATGTCTTTATATACTTTCCGAAATTTCTCTTGAAGCCTAAAATTTTGATATTATTCCATAATAGCATTACCTAATATATATTCACATAATCTGTTTTACAGAAACTCTTCCATCAAAGTTGGTGGATGTATAAAATGTGTTTTACAATCCGTCTTAGTCAATAACAAAGTTCCATTATACGATCATGGTAACCTAAAATCTGTTATAAAAGTCAAAATTAAAAGTTCTAAGATTGTATTTCCCATTTGCGAATGTATTGTTAAATCAGATTTGTGAGGTGCGAAGAGCGAATGACTGGATTAAAGGACCGATATTCTGATCCTGATATCTCCAGCTTTAAAGGGGAGGTGGTATAATTATAAATACAAGTACGATTTTTAACAACATGACTTGTCTGTCTAAGGTATGGTTTTAGTATTGCAATAATAATTAATCAGATAAACACACACAAAAATTTAATACTTGGGAAAAAAGTAGACATGAATTAGAATACTTTTTCAGAATTTCAATACTTCTTTTCATAAAATTAAATATACGATAATATATATGATTTACTGATGAAACTGATAGATGTTTGTTTTAAAACGGAAAAACACACCTGACTTAAGCTCTCACTAATCACTTCAATATTTTCATTAAATGTTAACACAGTAATTTTCAAAGTTTCAATGTGAATTTCCAGGACAAATGACAGCTTAATGTTGCATACCAGTACGAAGCTTGGAAAATAAGACTTCATTAATCATTAAACTAATGGTGCGTTCATTGTAGGAATTTTTTACAACATTTATTTGAATAAATAACACTGAAAATCCACATTTTAACCTTTTCTGCTAACTGACAGCATGGAGGCAATTGACTCATACATGTAAACAATAGTCATACACTTTTTAAGTAAATAACAAATATAGTTTTAAAGAACACATTCTTAGCTTTATTTTGACTACTTTTGATCAGCATACACTTACATAGCATTAAACAAGTGTTGTTTTTTGTTACTACAAAGAGGTGGTAGACTCAGATTCTGGTTGTTCTGATTCAAAGTCAATCTATATCTTTAAGAGTAATCAAGGGAACCAAGGTTATAGCGGTAATCAAAAGAATGTAATCCAGGGACAAAGTAACAAAAGCAAATGAGCAACTCGGACTCCACTAAAAACTGGTAGCATGGACCAGGTGCACCGGCAGGGCAAGCGTCTTAAGGTGTCATTTCATTTTATTACTGTTATCCAGGTTAAGCTTGCTAAGTAAATTGTCTTCTGCATATCTCATATGCTGAAGACATGGAGCTTTAAACATTACACATTGTTTTCTATTCAAATAATCAATGTCTCCTATAATTGGATGTGCCCCGTGCATGTCCGGGTGTTAAAAGAATAGGCCTGCAGCAGCGCTAAGCTTGTCGTATAAGGCGACTAAATAGTGCTCAGAAACCTAGCCAGGGGCTAGGCGCTCTGCCCACAGAGCAACTGGGATGTGTGCCCCAGGTGGTTGAATGGGGTACCCCTGGCGTGTTACATGCTGGAGTTGTCAGGCTATAATACGGAAAACCTGACCGCAAACCATAGTGGTGCACCGTGTTGGGAAAGATGCCACGTTCCTCGCACGTTAAAGAACCCCGCTGTGGTATTCGATAGGAGTAGGAACCTTTGCGCTCCGCCACAGGAGGCTAAATTGCCCGACCTTACCCATCCCCCCTTTTTCCAGTGGCAATCAAAATTTGTCGACCCTGTTATCCTTGTGACCCATCCTTTTTTTTTCATTTCATGTTCATTTTATCATCCATTTCATGTTCATTGTCTGAATATAGCTGAAATATTGCTGCTCGGACGTTAAACCCCAACAAACAAACAAACAATATAATTGGATGTTCCGTTATACATTTCTAATGGCCAATTGACCACAACAAAGTTTATTGGCTTAGCAACATAGATTCTCTATTTAAACTTGTATCATTATTTGTTAAAGGACTCCGGTTGGAACTTCCATCGTGAGCAGACGTGTTTTTGTAATCTACTTGTACCTTATATTTCTGCTTATACTTTAGAAAATAAAACAATTTGGAATTTTGCTGATATTACATATGACAGCCGACTGAACGCAGTGGACTAGAATTCCCTGTTCTCGATAGTCTCTCAAAAGCCCAATTTTGCATTTATTGGCATCAAGCCCCAGAGCTTCTCGGCGAAAGGAGTCGCTATCATTAACGACACAGTCTCGTCATAATTCGTTCAAGTTTGTTACAAATCGTAATAGTGGGGTGGTAATTTGACCTGGAAGTGATAAGTGAGTCGTTATTCAATATACCTATGTAAATAAAAAAAAAACTTAAAAATGATTATGCAACTGAAAACTATAAATGTCACGATATACTTTCTTTTTTTTTCGCGGTTGAAAAAACTTAACATTGAAAATGGTTTTTCACCGTACGAACCGTTTAAAAAATAAAAGTGAAAATTCAAATATAAAAATGGAAATGTATTAATAGACTCTTGTTTTGTCCGTTCTTTTATCATTATTTATATATTTTCTTCATTTTTTATCAGCGGAAATGGCTTTTATTTTGAATGAATTTCCAATATGTGTTTGAATTATTTCATGTCATATCAGGAAAATAAATAGAATATCCCTGAAATTAAATGAGCTCTTACCGTTTTTACATCTTAGCCTTAGCCATCAACAGATTTCAATTAACCTTAAAAATGTTTGTTTGTTTGTTGGTGTTTAACGTCCGAGCAGCAATATTTCAGCTATATTCAGACGATGAACATGAAATTGATGACAAAATGAACATGAAATGATGATGAAATGAAAAAGGGATGGGACACCAGGACAATGGGGTCGACAAATTTTGATTGCCACTGGAAATAGGGAGAGGTGGGTAGGGTCGGTTAGCCTCCAGTGGCGGAGCACTATGGTTCCTACTCCGGGAGAGTACCACAGTAGGTTTCTTTAACGTGCGAAGAACGTGGCATCTCTCCCAACACGGTGCACCACTATGGTTTGCGGTCAGGTTTTCCGTATTATAGCCTGACAACCCCAGCATGTAACACTCCAGGGGTACCCCATTCCACCACCTGGGGCACACATCCCAGTTGCTCTGTGGGCAGAGCGCCCTAGCCCCCGGCTAGGGTTCTGAGCACTATTTAGTCGCCTTTTACGACAATCTTAGCGCTGCTGCAGGCCTATTCTTTTCACTCCCGGACCTACACGGGGCAATTAACCTTAAAATAGATGTGTTTTCATATACCTGAAAGTTTTCTTAACCAAAAGTTATTGATGTATTAGGTTTAAATCAAATAAAAAGTTTCTTAAAAGAATCATTTCATAAATGTTTTCTGTGGTGGTACACCAACAATCAAATCATCGTTATCTTGGTCTTCAGGTGCAGTTTTTCTATTTCTGAAATAAAGAGAAGATCTTAAAGTGTTTATGCTTTCAATAATATCTTCTTACAAATGGAGACAATCATGATATAAAAATTTATTAAAAATACTTCATTACTAAAGCATATGTTTCTAAAGCGGCATAATTTGTCAATATTTGATCATTTCAAATATTCATTTACCTAACTTCTTGGCAGGAGTTAAGAAATTAATATTTCGACGGCAAATTCAGGACGTTTGCGACGTGAAGCTCAACTATATAGAAAGGCTACCATAGCATATTGTCCTCGAATATCATGGAAACATGTGGTGAAACGCAACAAATGCATGATCGTATAACCTTAATAGAAATAGTAAATACTTACAGAAATCACCAAGAGGTTTGCAATGAGGGTAAACACACCGTCAAGTAAGCTCTATAAGGCACCGACAACAAAAGTGATAAAATCCACGTTATCAGAACGGTGACACTTCTTCAAAGTGAATTAAAAAGTCAAATAAGGACAGAAAAACATTTTAATGACCAACATTGACTTATTAACCAAGTATCATGCTGCAAGAGAAGATAAATTGTGGACAAACATTCGAAATAGAAGAAATTAGATTAAGGAAACGAAAAGGTAGTAATATTTGTACAAGTTTTTAAATTGTTTGAAAATCTAATCAAAAAATTGTTTTGTGAAAAACAACGTGAAAAACTGCAATAGAGAGAGAGACATTATCAAGCAGTAAGCAAATGTTACAAAGGCATTAAAACACTGACATTTTGTATCATGAAATTGTTGTAAATTGAAATATATTTTAAAGCTTATTGATGTTCTTATTCAACACCTATCTAGGTATCATGAAATATACATATGAGTTAACGTGAACCATATTGATCAGCGTATCCATTATAGTAACAGTAGAATATTTCAAATGATAACGTCAGCGTGGACGTGACATACTATGGACTGGGCGGCACATGACTCGTGCCAAGAGCGCATGAAGATTTAACTCGTTTTAGGACCAAGTTCCGCACGCTCGTTAACTCTAGACTTCCTCGGCACTTGTGATCATATTTTGAATATTCACTAATCCTATAATTATTTTCAAAACACCATCTCTTGTCTATTGATTTGTTTACCTTAATTTCTTTCTCAATATTAAAAGCAGAAGTAACAGAAATAACAGGAAACATACTGCAGATGACGTGCCAGCGATAGCACCTATGAAGAATATTTAAAATCAGACATTTATGGGCATATAAGTAAAGATTTCTGCCTTATAGAATTGTTTTAAATTAAGTAGCCATAGGATATACATTTCAATACAACGAAAGTGCAACGAAATATCTTCCACTAAACTTGCAATAATTAAAATGTATTTTAAAATTTATTGCTCATTTGCTTTTGTTACTTTGTATATATGAATTTAGTTACTATATGTTCTTTATTGTGTATGTCTGTTTTCCATATATGGTCTCTGTCCCTGGATTGCATTCTTTTGATTACCGCTATAACCTTGGTTCCTTTGATTACTCTTAAACTGATACCAAACAAATCAATCAATGTAACAAATGAATTACCTGTTCATATTAAAAGCAAAACGGATATAGTTGTTTCAGTGTTAGTGGTAAAGCAAAGGTGTTTATTTTAGTAGTATTTATTACAGTATATGCGTTAGTTGTTAGAACAACATCTTGTTTTGCTGTTTTGTAACAAATGTGTTTTCATTGATTTCCTCTACAACATGCTAATGATAGTGCATGTATATTCCTATATGCTCATTTATATACGTGTAAGTATACCTTATCTTGAAAAATATTATCTAGGGTTATTCTTCTTAACAGAGTTTACTTCAAGTTTGTTGGTTTGTCTACTTTAAATGATATCGGGTTATGTTTTGTAACAATGGAGATATCTACAATAACTGTTCAAACATAAACTTGTAAATTATTCATTAACCTATGTGTTTATCTGAACTTTTCTGAGTTTTGGCATTGACAGTGTGATTATTTGGACAGTTGTCAGGTGTTCTACTTGTTGCTGTTGGATCTGGAAATGAAGAATTGTATTTTCGTATCATCTTGTCAAATTATCTTTTTAATAAAAAAGCATGATATAAACTATTTATTCTTCCGGTAATTCTTTTCAATTTGATAACCATTTCAAGAATATTCTTAAATAGTTCAGTTTAGGTAAATGTAATACAAGTGTACTTGTAAACACATAAAAAATTGTATGTAATAATAGAGTGTGAAATTCAGCTATTAACACTCTCATCTCAATTACCTGTAAAGAAACTGTCATTTTGTATAACAATACAGGTTACGTCGTCTGTTAAATTCTTAAAAATATGTTTTAGAATTCATTTCTATTTATTTTACTTACCTAATTTAGGCACAAGTTTAGGCACCAAATTGCAAATATATTTGTATGAGGAAACAGAAAATACTTCATCACTTCTGCCTCCTGTTAAACGGTAAATATCTGGTCCAATGTTTCCCAAACCAACTCCATAAATTGTGACATTGTTTGCATGTAGACGTTTGGCAGCACTTTCCGCCCCAATTGGATCATTAAAATCACCATCAGTTAATACAACTATTACCTTTTCGGCAGTTTGCCTACTTCCCTTCTGTACAGTAAATAATGATTCTGAGTAACTAAGAGCATATTTAGTGTCTGTACTTCCTCTTCCTCTACTGTGAGATATGTGTTTGATTGCTTGTAACAAAGTTGTACTATTTGGGTAAGCGTTAAAATCAAATTCGCTCACAGCAGTATCATTGTATAAAACAACAGAAACACGATACTGTCCAATATGAAGATATTTTGATACATCATACACAAAGTTTTTTGCTTCTTTGAAGTCTCCTTGAGTAACACTATAGGATGTATCTACCATGAAAACTATATCTGCAAAATATCAAAATTGATGAATCAACCACTATATTTTGAATTAAAAATGAACAACGGGCAATAATTGACCTGTTTGTTCTTGATCAGAAATCTATTTTTTTTTTTTTTTTGTGAGAATCATAATTCAACTAAATTTATCTATATTAATACAACAAAAAAACATACAATGATTTAAAAGGCATTTTTTTTTTTAATTTCATGAATTCACTCTCTTAACCCTCAAGCTGGATAATAAAACTTAATTTACTACATTTGTTGACCTATTTGTGTTTTAATAGATTCTCTCCAAATAAATTATATATGTATATATAACGTCTCAGAATGTGACGACTCTATTCACTACACTGCTCCATCGGATCAAATTGATACAGGGAAGATAACGTAAACTTATAGAAGGGTCTGAAAAATTCCCAACGATGTTGGAACAGTAAAATTTGTGAAGCAAATTTTTGTCGTTCCCTCCGCGGGACTCGAACTCGTACCGCTGTGATATCTATATGGCAACACCGCCTGTACTAAGTCCAGCGCCCTAGACCACTCGGCCAGCTGGGGGGATATATATATATATATATAGAGAGAGAGAGATCTGAAAAATTCCCAACGATGTTAGAACTGTCAAATTTGCGATGCAAATTTTTGGTCGTTCCCTCCGCGGGACTCGAACTCCTGTGACATCTATGGCAACACCGCCTGCACAAAGTCCAGCGCCCTAGTCCACTCGGCCAGCGAGGCTATATTAAAATATAGCTTTCGCTGGCCGGGTCATTCCTCCTCGTAGGATTAATGTAGGGCTGTAACTTAGTACACGATGTATGGTAGTACGGGACAGTTCATTTAGATGTTATTATGTAGGATAGAGGATCAAATTAATGATGCATGTCACAACAAATCAATATTATACAACGTCTCAGAATGTGACCACTCTATTCGCTACACTGCTCCATCGGATCAAATTGATACAGGGAAGATATGTTAACGTATAGAAAGGTCTGAAAAATTCATAACGACTGGCCGAGTGGTCTAGGGCGCTGGACTTTGTGCAGGCGGTGTTGCCATAGATGTCACAGCGGTACGAGTTCGAGTCCCGCGGAGGGAACGACCAAAAATTTGCATCGTTGGGAATTTTTCAGACCTTTCTATACGTTTACATATTTTCCCTGTATCAATTTGATCCGATGGAGCAGTGTAGCGAATAAAGTGGTCACATTCTGAGACGTTATATATATATATTATATATACAAAAAGCATAGTTTAGTGAACGGTGCACTAAGAGTAAGTTTCGGTAACATTATGCTGTTCAACTGTTAACTTGTAATACCTACATATGATATTATTAATGCTGATAATTTATTGCCTACTTAATCCAACATGATTACTTTCTTGCTCTCTTTGTCAATAATCTACTTAGAGAAAGATAGAATGTCACACCATATCCAGTATTTAACGATATTCCTATACTTAAGGCAGTTTAATAAGAACAAGAAGTAAATCTATCGAGAATTGCAGAAAGTAGAATTGTCTTTTGGCATGATGTACACTGCAAGCTTCTTTTATACAGAGCTGCTCCGGTTTTCTAATACCTATTTTGCCATATTTATTTTGGACTTAACTTGATTATGAATCGGATTAGTGTTCATTTATTTTGTTGTTACCCTTATTTAATTACTTTTTTTCATTTTTTACTGTATTAAAACGTTGTATTCTTTGAGCATATGAAATAAATTAGACTATTTTTTAATGACGTTACAATGGAATTTGGACCAACGATCCAACGAAACCAATGATCAACCGATCAAAAATAATCATATCCCGGAAGTAACAAAAGACAACTGTCCTTACGGGGAAGATTTAACGTTTCCTTTAGCCAAACAAAAAAAAGTTTGATTAAAAATCAATTACTTGCTTTTATATCCAATACTTACTCCATACCAATATACCAGTTAAAGAATCAAAGTAATAAACCTTGCGAATGTGTATTATTTTTGTCAAGGTGCCTAACTATAAAACATGGGGTAGTAATATCAATGAGCCAACCACTACAGTGGTCAAATACTATAGGAATAAAGGAATTTTGTTTTTTGATAATGATTGATTGATTGATTGATTATTGGGGTTTAACTCCCGAGCAGCAATATTTCAGCTATATTCAGGCGATGAACATCAAATGGATGATAAAATGAACATGAAATGATGATGAAAAAAAATAAGATGGGACCCAAGGATAATAGGGTCGACAAATTTTCATTGCCACTAGAAAAGGGAAGGGATGAGTAGGGTCGGGCAATTTAGCCTCCTGTGGCGGAGCGCAAAGGTTCCTACTTTTATCGAATACCACAGAAGGCTTCTTTAAGTGCGAAGAACGTGGGATGTTTCCCAACACGTTGCACCACTATGGTTTGCGACCAGGTATTATAGCCTGACAATCCCAGCATGTAACATGCCAGGGGTACCCCATTCCACCATCTGGGACACACTACCCAGTTGCTGTATGGGCAGAGCGCCCTAGCCCCTGGCTAGGGTTCTGAGCACTATTTAGTCGCCTTCTACGACAACCTTAGCTGTGCTGCAGGCATATTCTTTTGAGACCCAAACCCGCACGGGACTTTTTTTATATTGACTGCATCACGGTTAATATATATATATTAAAGAAATTTGTGAGATTATTGTTTCTTTACCTATTTTTTTTTTTTTTTTTTTTTTTTGGTTGCAAATCTAATATCATTGGCCTCCCCAAAAAAGCGAATCCCTAGGCGGTTAATTGGCGCATGCTTATTGCAAACTGACCCGATCATTTCTTGTATCAAGTCAGTTTGCCGATCCAAGCATTATCAACAAGTACACATCAAAGGAATTTTGCTCACATTACCAATAAAATTAATATAGTGCAGTCTGACCCGAACCACATTTGCACTTGTTTTGATTTAGATTTTTGTTCAGGGCTCTGTATAGACAGGTTTTACAGTTCAACAAAACTAAACCATCAAGTGTTTAACGCTGGCTCACGCCCCGTGCAGGTCCGGGTGTTAAAAGAATAGGCCTGCAGCAGCGCTAAGCTTGTCGTATAAGGCGACTAAATGCCCACAGAGCAACTGGGATGTGTGCCCTAGGTGGTTGAATGGGGTACCCCTGGCGTGTTACATGCTGGGGTGGTCAGGCTATAATACGGAAAACCTGACCGCAAACCATAGTAGTGCACCGTGTTGGGAAAGATGCCACGTTCCTTGCACGTTAAAGAACCCTGCTGTGGTATTCGATAGGAGTAGGAACCTTTGCGCTCCGCCACAGGAGGCTAAATTGCCCGACCTTACCCATCCCCCCTTTTTCTAGTTGCAATCAAAATTTGTCGACCCTATTGTCCTTGTGTCCCATCCTTTTTTTTCATTTCATGTTCATCGTCTGAATATAGCTAAAATATTGCTGCTCGGACGTTAAACCCCAACAAACAAACAAACTGGCTCACGCATATTGCAGTAAAATTCCTTTTTGTTACTTGTGCAGCAACAGAGAACGAACCTTAGTAAACAATATTGATTGGCAAAAAGCTGCACTAAACAAATGATGAAGTAGATATCAATTTTATATTGATATAAGTACACCTTGCAGAATACGTTACTATCTACTTAATAAATATGCTTAATGCCAAAGGTTATGATACACGATAGCATTAACGGAACAAATATTATTCGGCTGTTTGAAAACATTTTAACAAGCTTACGTTTTCATTTTTTTTAATTGCTAATTATTATTAATTGCTATAATTAGAAAGTTCTGTCGCATTTTCCGACTAAGAAAATGCTTTGTTTTCTTTTTTTAATGATGAGATTAATAGGATGCTTGCAGTTTTAGTATGTAAACACGCCATAAATTGTAACAAGTGTAATCATTTGCAATTTCCATTAGTAATTCTCGGTTGTAAAGCTGTGTATACATTAATGGTCAGGGGTTGGTTTCGAACAACAAAAATGTCCACCACATTTATTGTTCAGACATTATAAATTTATTTTATTTTTGAACGACCTTTAAATATTTTTATGATACCGGACATCCTCGTCTAATCTTTATTAGAGTTTATTCTGATCAACTTCGTATCTGAACCCAAAAATCATCACTTTTTGGTATGAACCACACGAAATGATATCATGTCAATTAAATGAAAAACTACAAAATCACAACAGGAACATAAATATAGATTCAAAATCATTCAATGATACTTTTAAACCCTATTCTGTTTTTTTTTTTTAAATAAGGGTGAATCTTACTGTGTTCCTTTAGCTACTTCTGTATAAAGATTAAATGTGAATAGAGTTGAATAAATGGCAATCTAAATGTAATTTCTTCATATTAATGAGAAACGCTTTTGTTTAGTCTGTCTTTTTTTAATTTTGCAAGATCGATATTCTAAACCCATCTGTTTGACATGAGCCGCCATTTGTATTGTAGAAAGTTTTTTTTATTATTTATTTTTTTTTAATTTATTTTAACGAAATTTTATTATAAAAAAACACTTAGAAAAGCAGAGTTCTCTTAAGTGTTTTTTTTTTTTCGCAAATTTCCAAATCGTGTGTGTCACAATAACAGACCCGTATGTTTGTCATTTTGACTGAATTGCTGTTGGACCTTTTTTTAAAGTACTTTTCAGCAAGAAGTTCATGATTATTAACTATTTGTCTTATTCCCTACTATTACAAATATACAAGAACGTAAACAGAACCTAAATGGACTTGTAAAGTATGGTATCCAACACTTTAGTATTCTTATCAAGTCCGACAACTCTTGCGTTTTACCATGAATGCAATGCGTATATGTTTAGATGTTTCGAATATAGATATTTCATATGAACACTTATTTACTGGTATACTTAGTCTTGTTACAGTGTTATCTTACAGGAATTTATTGAAATCCATCGACAAAACTTTATCATTAGTATCATATATCAAATAATGTTTTATTTGTTTTTAATCTATTACAATTAAAATGATTTACGATGTTTTGTTTTCAAAGCACAAGTTCTCTCATGAAATATATCAAAATCACGCACATAAACATCGTATGCGCATGTTCTCTGAGATTCCATTTTTTTTTTTGGTTTAGTATACATGATACAGAAGATGCTCTACCGGGCGTCGGTTTCACAAAAAGTCGCAAGTGTGAAATTGATCGTAAATAATGACGTCACAATTCTATTTTAGTTTATGACGTCATTACTTACGATCAACTTTACACTTACGACTTTTTGTGAAATCGAGACCAGGATAGTACCTTTTTTGTTTTATTACATGTAGTTTTTGTCCCGGTCAAATTTCTCTAATGAGCTCTGTGCCTCAAGATTTGAGAAGTTTAGCGTCACCGTATTGGAAGTAAAATTGTCTGATATTCATTAATTACAATGCACTTGGAATTGTAAAAAAAAATGTTGTCTTTCTCAGTACTATTCATTTGAAGACGATGAATCTGTTACGCCAAACACTCACTTTAGTCCATGGGCTGGGAGGGTCCACCATGCACCCACCCCTCCCCATTCATCAACATCATGGTGATTTTTAGATATCTTTATACCTCCCACTACCGAATCAATTTGTCGCCAAAGAATATTCTTTTTTTCAGTATAAGCCTTGGTTTGAGCGTCTAAGCCTTCCTGGGACAGCATGTGTGAACAAACTAAATAAATTCAGAAATGTTGCAGTAACACTTAGGGTTTGGGGTGAAATGAAAAATGTACCCCATCCCCACCGAAAAAAATTGCTTAAATTGACATGTTTTTCAATGTCAAAACCCTAGAGTATGTATGTTTCAGTAAAAAAAGACTTATTTGGTATTTTCTGTTTAGTATTATCACAATTAATACTTCTGGGGTTATGATGATGATTTGGCGATTTTACATAAATAACCATCAAAATCTAATTTTTAAGAAAGAATTTATTTGAAATTTTAAAATTATTACCCCTACCCCTAGAAAACTGGTTTCAGTATCAAACAGAATTCTCATTCACAGTATACTGACAAAAACTCATATTTAAGTAATTCATGATTAAGATAATGATGTACCCAACATATCCAAACAATTCAGACGCTTAGATTTTCCTTTTGAGGTGACAATTACTTAAAATCGAAAAAATGGAAATTTTCAGAATTTCAGACTTTCTTCTGTTTTACTCGTTATTGTCATTTATTTCCAACCAACATAATTTAAACAAGCTTTTGTGTGATACGGTACATTTATATAGTGTCACAACTTCCAAATGTGCCCAAACAATAAATAATTGATTTTTTCTTAATCAAGTTAGGTGCAAAATTGCCACCCCTACCCATGAAAAAAATACCTCAACATGAACTAAAATGTTAATTCTTGGCATGTATACGTTGAACAATAGACATGTGGAGTAGCATTGTTTTAATCATCGATGTGTCTAAGATACCTGCTCATTTCAGGAGCCTATTTTTCAGTTTCAGTGTGGCAATAATGAGTTTTTCATAAAAAGGGGATTTCGGAATTTCATATTTTCTTTCATTTCACCTGTAATTGGCATTTTTATTTTAGATACCGTACTTCAAACAAGCTTTTTTATATTTAAATACCATTCTTCAGTTTTACCCATCATTGTCATTTTGTTTTCGGAATACCAAAATTTAAACAAACTTGTTTGATACGGTACATTAATATAGTGTCTTAGCTTCCTAACGAGCCCGAGTAATAAATATTTTAACTTTCCCAAGTCCAATAAAGTGAAAAATTACCACCCCTACCCATGAAAATAGTACCTCACCATGAACCCAAATGTTAGTTTTAGCTTATAATCGATGTAAAAACAGATTGGGTACTAGTGTTTTAATTATCGATGTATTCAACATATCTGCTCATTTCAGGCGAGTATTTTTCATTTTCAATATGACAATTATGAGTTTTTCATAAAAAGAGGAATTTGGGGAATTTTATATTTTCTTCCATTTCACCTGTAATAGGCATTTTTTTTTTCAAGTACCCTACTTCAAAAATGTTTTTGCATATTTAAACAGTGTAGCAGTGTGATAAGACAGTAGTCAGACATTTTTGATTAAATAATGTTAGTCTTTGAGAAAGGGAGGAGAGTGTATGGACATTTTGAGACAATCTGGACAACAGATAATAAAACAAATTATAACAACATACTTGTATAAATAAAAAAAGGCGCTGCATGTACATATGAGATACCTGTGTGCACAAACAAAAAAACAGCCATTAAGATGACAAGGGTACACGAGGAAAAATGTAGTCTTACAGGTTCAAATACAATTAAGAGGGTGTTATTTATATATAAATGACACATTAAAAGTGGGGAAATAAACATAATAAATTAATCATAACATAGACATGAACAGGGGGTTTGACCAACACATAGTTGTTTTACAGAATATTTAGTATATATAGGGAGATAGGGCATTGTTTAGAGAACTTATTAAAAAGAGAACTAAGAGAGAACTTAGAGAGAACTTAGAGATTCAAGTTCACGAGGGTTCGCCATCAAGAAAGGAGTCTTCTGACTCTTCCTCTCTTCTTATTGTTTGTACGTTGCTATTGTATTGTGATTGGTGAATAATAAATAATAAATTTTGATTGCCACTGGAAATAGGGAGAGGTGGGTAGGGTCGGGCAATTTAGCCTCCTGTGGCGGAGCCCTATGGTTCCTACTCCGGGAGTATACCACAGTAGGGTTCTTTAACGTGCGAGGAACGTGGCATCTTTCCCAACACGGTGCACATCTATGGTTTGCGGTCAGGTTTTCCGTATTATAGCCTGACAACCCCAGCATGTAACACGCCAGGGGTACCCCATTCCACCACCTGGGGCACACATCCCAGTAGCTCTGTGGGCAGAGCGCCCTAGCCCCCGGCTAGGGTTCTGAGCACTATTTAGTCGCCTTTTACGACAAGCTTAGCGCTGCTGCATGCCTATTCTTTAACATCCGGACCTACACGGGGCGGGGTTCTTTAACGTGGCATCTTTCCAAACACGGTGCACCACTATGGTTTGCGGTTAGGTCTTCCGTATTATAGCCTGACAACCCCAGCATGTAACACGCCAGGGGTACCCCATTTCACCACCTGGGGCACACATCCCAGTTGCTCTGTGGGCAGAGCGCCCTAGCCCCCGACTAGGGTTCTGAGCACTATTAAGTCGCCTTTTACGACAAGCTTAGCGCTTCTACAGCTCTATTCTTTTGACACCCGGACCTGCACGGGTCAAAAAGGTTTGTACATGGGAGGTATAAGGGTACATGAAAATCATATTTTGGTTGGGGTGCACGGGGATTATCTAAGCCCACGTACTACTTGATATATGATATAAGAATCCATACAAAGACAAGCATATAGCAGTATCTTCATCCTGTTCAACGAAGGCGATGTCAATCCATCTTTCAAAGATATTGTCCGCAGTGAAGGACAGCAAGCTTTATGTAATACTACAACTACCTACTCTGTCGTTCAAAAAAAATATGTTGTTCTTGGTTAGAAATCCACATATTTTTCTAAGACATCGCAGAATGGCAAAGTGTGCTACACAGAAAAGGTGGTATGCAAAATGCACGGCTTCCTCATTGATAACATATTTGTCACCTTTGGAGGAGCTATTTTTCAACAACAAGTTGGCATTCCAATGGGCTATAACTGTGCTCCTCTCCTAGCTGATTTGTTTTCATATTCATTTTTATAGAATTTCGTAAAGAATAAAAATTAAAAGATGCTAAATCTTTTAACTTTAAATACATATATTGATAATGTATTGTCCGTCAACACCCCTTCTTTTGATATATTGTTACCGTCAATATATCCACCAGAGCTCGAGATAAAAAAGACTACAGAAACAGCTTGTTCTGTCTTTTTGGACCTACATCTCGAATATGACAACAGTGGTCATCTCAGCACTAAGATTTATGATAAAAGAGACGACTTGGATTTTACTATCATGTTTTCCTTATCTGTGCAGCAATATCCCTTCATCTCCTGCATATGTTGTGAATATTTCACAATTAATTCACTACGCTAGAGCAATTACTAACTACTCAGTTTTCATCGAACGCCAAAAATATCTGCATAACAGATTCCTGAATGAGGAGTATGAGGAGTACGACTCAAAATGTCTTTTACAAAATTGGTTTTTTTTAGATATCAGTCCTTGGTGCAATACAAGAGGGAGGTTTAGCGCGCTGTAGATTTAACCCACCATTTGAAATGCTAGTATCAAGTCAGGACCATTGTGGTACTAGCTGCTACTATGGTGTAATATCTGACTCAAAGCATTGAGGTTTTTCGAAATATATTAATAACTGCACATTTAAACATACTTAATTAACATTTCAGGAGCAAATTAAAAGACTCCGTTCACGTGTTGTCAACTGGCCATGAAATTGCTTTTGAGTCTTTTGAGTCTACTGTTAACTATTACAGGTGTACTGATATGTGACCACGTGTAAATTATAAAATAAATCTTAGATTATTGGTTCCAACCTCACCTCTTCAAAAATACATTTAGCTATGTTATATTCTATGGATTAGAATATCACATATAAGAAATTTATGGAAATTTTGTGTCATAGTCAGAATTTTACTTTTAGGCAATACTACGTTATTTTCATAGAGGCACACACTCACTCGTTCTGGACAAAAGATGTACCTACGGTCAATCGATTAATGTTTTATACAATATATTTATCATTCAATTGTCTGATATATGAGTAATCAAGGGAACTAAGATTCTAGCAGAAATCTAAAGGAAAGGAAATTTGACAATACGGAATGAAAAGTTATCACTTTTGTCGTATTGTTTGAAAATCCCCTTCAGCCAATTAGTAGGCTTCAATTACAAAAGCTCCATGCAGGTCCGGGTGTTGAAAGAATAGGCCTGCAGCAGCGCTAAGCTTGTCGTAAATGGCGACTAAATAGTGTTCAGAACACTAGCTGGGGGCTAGGGCGCTCTGCCCACAGAGCAACTGGGATGTGTGCCCCAGGTGGTGGAATGGGGTACCCCTGGCGTGTTACATGCAGGGGTTGTCAGGCTATAATACGGAAAACCTGACCGCACACCATAGTGGTGCACCGTGTCGGGAAAGATGCCACGTTCCTCGCACGTTAAAGAACCCTGCTGTGGTATTCTCCCGAAGTAGGAACCATAGGGCTCCGCCACAGGAGGCTAAATTGCCCGACCCTACCCACCTCTCCGTATTTCCAGTGGCCATCAGAATTTGTCGACCCCATTGTCCTTGTGTCCCATCCCATTTTTCATTTCATCATCATTTCATGTTCATTTTATCATCCACTTCATGTTCATCGCCTGAATATAGCTGAAATATTGCTGCTCGGGCGTTAAACCCCAACAAACAAACAAAACAAATCAATTACAAAAAAATGATTTTTTTCCCCTTAATGGTGTTAATTACAGATAAATGTTGAATTAAAATTTGTATTAGACATGCATGATCGAGT
The DNA here is from genome assembly GCA_037379345.1 of Perna viridis. Classification (NCBI taxonomy): domain Eukaryota; kingdom Metazoa; phylum Mollusca; class Bivalvia; order Mytilida; family Mytilidae; genus Perna; species Perna viridis. Next base: position 7,834,552 of record CM074520.1, read on the forward strand.
AAGGAGAATTCGTGTCCTATCTTAATACTTGCAAATTTTGTATGCCATCCCCCTTTTTTTCTCATTTCCACATACACATAGTTTAAAAGTGTCTTATAATTCCTTTTAAATCAAATGGTTACCCATATAAGTATCGAATAATTAGATATGCAAGCCACGCTATTAAACACATGTAATTGACACTTCTAGTATACAAGCAATAATTTATATAAAGTTATCTATTTATATATATATATTTTTTTTACAAATGTATTTAATTGATCCTATTACTTTAATTCTTTTTATTTCAAAAGTACCATTACTTTGCTGTTGTTTACTATTTGAACCCTGATTAAGCCTTAATTTAAGAGTTTAAATTCTGAAAGGGAACTTCATTGAGTATGTACATGCACAGCGCAATGCAATAACTTCAGCTTTGTTGTTGTTATTATTATTATAGTTTTCTTTTTTGCTCTTCTATTTTATTATAGAATATTGAAATTAATACAAAGCACATTTCATTTTACTATAAAAATTGTAAATCCCAAGTACACAATGCAGTTAGCAATTTCAAAAATCATATCCTCGATGTTTTTTAATACATGTAACAGTATGTTTTCTTTTGTTATTTTCCTTTTTATCCTCAATTACCTCTTTCGATTTTGTTGTGGTGGCGATTATTTAACACACGTAAAACATCTTTTTATAAGATCAGCAGACCTGGCTCATATGGCTCACATGTTCACCCTCTCCTTTTTTTATAAATGGCAGGTAGTGATCTTGTTAGCTATAGAGCAGCCATATGTCTCTTTAACAACAGAAAAATAGCTTTTGTACATTCGGCACCCTCAAATTTATCATACAATAGTATTTTTATGACAAACTTACAGTGCACGTTACTCTCATTAGGTCTATCCGTTCTTCAGTCAGTAAACCCGAACATTGACATAGCTTTTTTCTGCTTTTTGTTCTCCATTATATTTTATTGATGAGTAATATTGAACCTAAACCAGGGCCTGTCATCAACAACTCCTTTTCCAACATTCACGATAAATCCATTACATTATGCAACATTAATATTAGAAGTATACGAAACAAATTTGAATTCTGGTGTCCAATAATAACAAGCTTGTTGATATAATTAATATGTTCAACTTGAACAATATTATACGTAAACCAATGCTTGTAATGGCAGCGAGTGGTACTTTACTTAACCCAATTATACTGAGCGATAAAGTGAATTATAGTTTTTCTGATGTATTAGATATATCTCGAGATATTAGTGACCACAAAGCGGCTGTTGTTTTTATAGAATGTCCGATAAGGACTCAGGATGATTTAGATTGGAATGCACTCCTCAGAGACGAAGTAGATGTTGATGACATGTGTCGTGTATTTAATGATATTTTTCTCTCCGTCGCGAGGGAGTGTATTCCAACAAAAGTTGTAACAGTTCGGAAAAATGACAGACCCTGGTTTAACAAGGACTTAAGACGAGAAATACGAGTACCCGACCGTTTACGAAGGAAGGCAATTAAATCAAAGTTAGAAAAAGATGTGTTAAGTTACAAGCGACAGAGAAACAAAGTTAATAACTAAAAGAAAATAGCAAAAGAGCAATTTGAAAGTAATCTTGACAATTTTATTTTGGAAAATGCAGGAAACTCCAAACCCTATTGGAAAATAATGCAAATGCTACTGACATCAGGTAAAGCTACTAATAACATACCCCCATTACATAATATAATAAATGAAAGCAATCTAAGTGAAATGGCATATTGAGATGAAGAGAAATGTACGCTTCTGAATAAATATTTTTGTTCTATTTCAAAATTGAATGACGAAAATCATAAGTTGCCAGACTTTGTCAGTAGAACAAGTAATCATGTTTTGGTATCAGGATTGAAGAGCAAGAAATTATTGATATTATTCAAATTCTACAACCGAATAAAGAATTGGGTCCCGATACCATTAGCCACAAAATGCTTTTACTATGTCCTGAAAAAATTGCGATCTCATTGAAAATCATTTTTAACCAATCATTGGAGTTCTGCAGATTTCCATCTTGGAGCCCCGTGCAGGTCCGGGTGTGAAAAGAATAGGCCTGCAGCAGCGCTAAGCTTGACGTAAAAGGCGACTAAATAGTGCTCAGAACACTAGTCGGGGGCTAGGGCGCTTTGCCCACAGAGCAATTGGGATGTGTGCCCCAGGTGGTGGAATGGGGTACCCCTGGCGTGTTACATGCTGGGGTTGTCAGGCTATAATACGGAAAACCTGACCGCAAACCATAGTGGTGCACCGTGTTGGGAAAGATGCCACGTTCCTCGCACGTTAAAGAACCCTACTGTGGTATTCTCCCGGAGTAGGAACCATAGGGCTCCGCCACAGGAGGCTAAATTGCCCGACCCTACCCACCTCTCCCTATTTCCAGTGGCCATCAAAATTTGTCGACCCCATTGTCCTTGTGTCCCATCCCTTTTTCATTTCATCATCATTTCATGTTCCTTTTATCATCAATTTCATGTTCATCGTCTGAATATAGCTGAAATATTGCTGCTCGGACGTTAAACCCCAACAAACAAACAAACAAACCATCTTGTTGGAAGATGGCTAATGTGATAGCAATATTTAAAAAGGCTGATTCCTTGCATATTGAAAATATAATAGCTAGCGCAAAAAAGCATCTTAACGTATTACGAAAATTAAAATTTCAACTGAATCGTAACATTTTAGAAAAACTATATTTATCTTATATTCGACCATAATTAGAATATGCCCCTGAAGTGTGGAACAATTGTAATGCTTCACTCATTGGAAAATTAAAGCAAATCCAAACGGAGGCGGCAAGAATTATAACTGGATTGCCGGTGCTTACAAAAATTGAAAACATATATAAAGAAGTGAAATGGGTGACACTACAAGAACGTCGAAAACGTAGAAAATTACAAATGCTCTGTAATATACAACAAAAGCATGCCCCTTAATATTTGTGTAATCTTGTTCCACTTAAGGTACAATCTATTTCCAACTATCGCGAAACGGGGATGATATTTTATTGCCGTATTGTAGATTGTCTGTTACGAGTGAATCCTTCCTTCCAGTTACTATTAAGGAATGGAACAATCTCGACAATACAAATAGAAAGATTGATTCAGTATCCAAATTTAAGTCGGTTTTAACTAGGAATAAGGACCGATCCATTGTACCAAAATATTTTTCATACGGGCCTAGAAAGCTAAACATACTGATAACCCAACTAAGATATTCTGCATCGTTTCTGAATTAGGCCTGCACCGAGTAAATGTCATTACAGATCCGCTATATAGATGTGGTACTAACATGGAAGATGATGACCACTACCTCTTTCATTATCCTATATATATAGCCCAAAGACAAACTTCGGTTAATAATTTAAGCTGGCTCTGTGATACTTATCCACTTAACGCTAGCATTTTACTATCTGGAAGCCCTGAATTAACATATGAAGAAAACATTTGTATGTTTCAGCAGGTTTTCAGTATATAAAAGGGTTGTATGATTTGTGAATCCAGTTGATATTTTTTTTTGTAGATCGTCATCATCACTTCCCTTTCCCCACACTAATTTTCTCTCCAGTTGACTTTTAGTTACACTCATTACAGTATTGTATATATATATCGTTAAAGCATGCTCTCTTATTCTATATGTATTCTGTATATGTATATTGTATTTAGGAAAGGACTAAATAAGTATGATTTACTTTTGTCCAATCCATTTTGTTTTGAGCAAATAAAATATGTTTAAACTAGAGACGACAAAGGAACGGGGGAACAGTATACAGTTCCTAAAATTCTATTCAAGCACGTGCTAGTCAAAGTATGTGATGATTGATTGATTGTTGGGGTTTAACGCCCGAGCAACAATATTGCAGCTATATTCAGGCGATGAAAATGAAATGGATGACAAAATGAACATGAAATGATGATGAAATGAAAAATGGGAGGGGACACAAGGATTATAGGGTTGACAAATTTTGATTGCCACTAGAAAAAAGGAGGGATGGGTAGGGTCGGGCAATTTAGCCTCCTGTGGCAGAGCACAAAAGTTCCTACTCCTATCGAATAGCACAGCAGGGTTCTTTAACATGCGAGGAACGTGGCATCTTTCCCAACACTATGGTTTTCGGTAAGGTTTTCCATATTATATCCTGACAACCCCAGTATGTAACACCTTAGGGGTACCCCATTCCACCACCTGGGGCATACAACTCAGTTGCTCTCTGGGCAGAGCACCCTAGCCCCGACTGGGGTTCTGAGCACTATTTAGTCGCCTTTTACGACAAGCTTAGCGCTGCTGCAGGCCTATTCGTTTGACACCCGAGCATGCACAGGGCTAGTCAAAGTATAAAATGTGTTTGTAAAGACGCTGCACCAATTTGCTTCTTTTCTGCTTTGTTAATCTTTTCTGAAATTTATTAAAATCATATATAAGAAAATTGATCATTTTGAACATTCCTCGCATTCAACATAACACCCGGATTATTGTTATATTTTTAGTAATGAAACTATCAAATACTTTGCTAAATTAGTCATTTGTAAAAACTTATGAAAAATGATATTAAGGGATTTGATTTTTCAAAAGAAAACAAGTTTTTGCACTTATTTTATATAAATACAATGGCATTGAAATTAACACTTTCCATCCTTTGTTATGTTGTTGACTGAATCGTGATAAATTATTTTGTATTTGGTATGGTTTAAACTTTTAAAAGTTAACATGACGATATGTAAAGTGTTTCTCTTGACTTAAGAATTAAAGCTACTATTGTATACGTGTTTAATACTGTATAAGAATTAAAATAGATAACATTAGTATATAGGAATTTGGGTTACTCTAAAGCAGTGGTGGATATAGAAAGGGAGTCGGTACCCCTCTCCATTTAATCTGGAAATTTTGAACATTTCGTGCAAAATTTGGGAAAATAAGGAATGTCCTTTTTCTGAAGCCACTATACCTATCCCCTCTTTCCAAATCTATGGATCTCCTGCTGAAGTACACGAGCTTTGATTTTATCAGTACTATCAATACTTATAGCTTTTTTTCATTTTTCTCTCAGAAATTAAACTTTGTTTACGTAACTATTGTTATAAAAGGCATGAGAAAATTAGGTATGTAAAAGTGACTTTACCTTTTTGAATACTCAAAACGTAGATAACATTTGTTAATATTTGAATCCATGAAATAATTCTGCCTTTCATCATGACCTACTGCACAGATTTAAAATATATGTGTCTAGCATTCGTGATAAGAAAAATCAAAAATAAGCCAATGAATTATCGATTCACGAGTCTAAAATTTTGAACGTTATCATTTGGCCAGCCTTTAACTTTAACGGTAATGTAGATATTTGTCAACTCGTTGGTATGTATAATGCTTTCTGTATTTTGAGTAATTGACAACCATTGAATGTGTGCAATATTCTATTGGCTCGTTCATTATAATAAATATTGAAAGGTCCTTAATTTGATTGAAGGGTATCTTCCTGGTATAATTATCAAACAGCTTATATCACACCAGACAAAGGAGGGGGTATGTGCATTGAAAATTAAATCACAACAAGATTAAAAGGTTTTAATTTTGATAAAGAAATTGACATTATCTTTGGATAAACCATTTTTATCACAAATGTGCCGATTTCTTTAAACTGTTGGCCTACTTTACATGGTACATGCGACTTTGATTTGACTAAAGCTAACGATTAATATGAGACAAGTGAAATCTAACAATTCCGAAGAAGCATAATGCCATTCCTCAAATTTGCCGTGGAGCTGCTTGGTTCGATGAAATCTTGAACCATTTTCTCTTAAGTCCGTTGTGACGTCATTATAGTGCCAAAATTTGGAGACCATTCAGCTACCGGAAACCCCTTGTCCGCTATATTGCGAATTTTTGCTGGACCAATAGTATATCAGATCATGATTATAGATTCATTAACATACCATTTAATGCCCTATGAGGGTTGATAATGTATGTGTACGTTTTAATCATTGAATCACTATCGTTTGTTTTCAGTTTCCTTTGTGAAATACTACCAAAACGTTTTAGGTTTTGAACCATAAATATGAAAAATGTTTAACCATCAAAGCCTTGCAAAAAGTGTGTTAAATTGAAAAAGAAACTTTGTATAATGGTTGGACTATTTTTCTGACGTTCCACATTTCAAAGACTAACTATTTCTGGACTACTTTTCTGACGTTCCACATTTCAAAGAGTAATTAAGGGAATCAAGGTTATAGCGGTAATCAAAAGAATGCAATCCAGGGACAAAGACCAGACATGGAAAACAGACATACACAACAAAGAACATAAAGTAACTAAAATCATACGTACAAAGTAACATAAGCAAATGAGCAACTCGGACTCCACTAAAAACTGGGAGCATGGACCAGGTGCACCGGTGTGGTAAGCGTCCCCTGCTTTTCTAGAAAGCTTATTTTGTTGTTTTTTTCTTCTTGTTGCAGTTGATTGCTTTTTTGTTTTTATTTTGTTGTTTATCTTTTCCTAATCGTTCTCTTTTACCTTCAAAGTACAAAAAAATCATAGAGATTTAATACCCTACCCATTCTAACTGTTTATGTAAATGTAAAGTTATAATAGCTACCAATGCTAACTGTTTATACACAATTATTTTAAATGTAAATTTACACTTTCAGCACCACTCTTTTTATCATAGTCATCATGTTGTAAAAAGCATTTGTTTTAGCCGATATTTATAATGATTGCCTGATTTTATCTGTCTAACCTTCTTATTTAGATGAGACATAATCGTCCGACTACCACCCCAGTAAATGATTCATGTAGACATTGGTTTGGGACACGACAGGTTACAAGGTTACAAGGTGTCTTTAGAAATAAGTTATACATCAAAAGCCTCTTTAGATAGCCTCTTATAGTTATTGTGTAAACATTTACAATTTTTTTTTAAATATTTTGTTTTTAATGTTTAAAGGGTACCATTTTATCGCATTCTACAGCATGCCTGCGTTTATACTCCAAGTCACCTCAGATTGTTTGCGGTTTTTTGCGTTTATTTTTGTAATTACTCGACGGTTCCTTTCAAAAACTTGCAATTTTATTCATGTCGTTCTTTACTACGATTCCCTTACAATTATTTTTCGTTCTTACCTCCGAGATTGAAAAAAATTCAAAATTTATTTTTCCTACGAGAATTTTGCACTGAATGTACATTCACTGCTATATTAATATATAAAACCACTGATATTTTGATTTTATTAGATCCAATATTCAGACATTTTGTGATCTTGCAAATGATTTTACTGATTTAGCTAAATCGCCTTGACTTACACTAGCAGATTTATCAACCATAAAAACTACTTCTACAATAAAACACACTATACTACACTACAGTATTTCAAAAAACGTGAATAGCACACATAGTATAGTAGCATGAAGAGTAGAAAAGTCGAAAGTATGCTGCTACATGGAGGAAAAAGCATTTTATAAGAATCCTTCAGAATTTTTTTTTTAAACCACAAATGATTAATCCCAGCTTTCATGTAGCATAAATCAGCAAAAATACCGAAGCATCAGCACTGGCATAATTCAAATACTCCAAGGTAAAAAAAACATGGCCTAAACTTGAAAACAGGTAATAACAACGATCTACACAAATATTGTAGCGAACGAATAAAACAGATTACAAATAAAAACTGAAGGAAAACAAGACGTGACACAAAAAAACTAAAGTACTAACAATATGAATTCCAACAAAAATACATCAGATGTTTCGGAAATGCATGTTCTGCTCTGGCAACGGCACTTATCAAATATAAGTGAGTATAATCCGGTAATAGTCTAGCAACAACAATGCAGCTTCCCGACGTGAGCCAGAAAGAGGACCCTACAAGTTACGCTTGGGCGAGTATTGAAATATTTATGGAGTTCATTTTTCACAGATGTAAATATATCAGTAAATATGTTAGAAATGGCTCTGATAGTGCACTTAGTTTACCCAGCAATTAATTATTATTTGTACTGACACTCATGAAGTGAAGGTATCTAGTACAAGAGGTACACAATAGTTGCCTTTCGTGGAAACACCCAAGAAAATTATACTGATTTGTGAGTCTCAATAGGTTAGACCCCAAAAATGTCGATTTACATGTTGGATTATCTTGTGTAGATCCAATTCACAGTTCTTTTATCGAACAATTAATGTAATGACTTATACAGATAAAGACAATTAAAAAAAAGAATTAATTATATATGTCTGGATAAAAACATTTTTTTGTACACCCATTTTGTGTCCACATTTTGCTCAGGGTCCGATGTACTATAGTATGTTGTTTAACAGAAATATTTTTCGGGTAAATATTGAGTTTGTATATGATAATATGGTTTAATCTCTTAAGGTCATCTTTGTATATAGTTACAGCAACTGCGAAAGTACTTTTATTAAACAACACTATAACAATAAAGTTAAAAATGATAGCACTTTCCGTATATCCGTTAAATACTTCATTTCGTTCATTACAAAGCTAAAACATCGTTTCTTCTAGGAGATAATTCGACTGTCTTTGTGAATATAAACCACTAAAATCCCCCAAAAAATCTTTCGTAACACAGCCAATCATTTGCACACGAGTGACGCTAACAATCAGGTGACTGTTTGTATGCTTGGTTTAATTTTCGTTTTCGTGCTAACATATATACTCAATACTGATAGACCAAGTTTGCACTCATATGTGTAATACATGACGGACTAGGGTGTTTCTTAATGTCCTTGGCTATTGTTTGGGTTCTCTCACGGACGGTGTAAAGCATCAAAGCGTATACACAGTCCCCGGGCATAGTCAAACCCGTGAATGTGGATCAATGTGTATTCGGGGAAAATTAATTGTCATGTGACCACGCTCATTCATTAAATTCATTAAGTTAATGCATTATGACGTGATTTAATGTCGATCGGAGAGGTGACCTAGTGATTCGATTTGTAATATGCACGCTATATACAGCGTTGTATAGCTTACAGCAGCATTTGCTGAATCTTCGACCCAGCAAAATACTTTTTGGGATTAAATCAACACTTCCCAGTGCATGTAAGACATATATTTGTGCATGCCAGTCAATTGATGAGAAATTTTCAAGGCCAAAAAAAAAATAATGTTATGTTTCCGAGCGCTATTCTATAATTTTATATGATCGGTAGGTAGGGATTTTTATTTTCATTTGATATTTTTGAAATGATATAAGTCAGAAAGATGCAATGAAAACCAAATATGCAAGGACTAGACATGTAATAGACTAAGTCTATGTTGCAACAAGATTGAAGTCATCACTACAGAAGTTTTATGGTCGTTATCATGAACTCGTGGATCGTTATGGTGTATCCATCAGCACCATGAGAACTGATTTATTGAACGGGTCATAGTTTTCCTTCCCTCGTTTGTCTACCCCGGACTTGACTTTTTATGAGCAACTCGGCGGGTGTTTCTAGAAAAGCAGAGGACGCTTACCCTACCGGTGCACCTGGTCCATGCTCCCAGTTTTTAGTGGAGTCCGAGTTGCTCATTTACTTTTCTTAGTTTGTATGTATGATTTTAGTTACTTTATGTTCTTTGTTGTGTATGTCTGTTTTCCATGTCTGGTCTTTGTCCCTGGATTACATTCTTTTGATTACCGCCATAACCTTGGTTCCCTTGATTACTCTTCCACAGCCTAATCTCTTTTGGATTTCGGCGCATGAGTAATTTTTGTTTTGACGGAGGTGGTAAAAACAAATTAAAAATATCTCAAATGCCGAATTCCAAAAAAGGATTATCCGATGGAAGTCCTTTACATTGTATTTTTGTTTCATTAGAATTTCGAATGTTTTTCGTTGAGCACATGACTGTAAGCGGGAAATTTTTCCATTATGCAGTTTTATTCTCCTTTGCTAGAGAACTGTTTAACTAGGACTAATGTAAAAACAAAGACCTTATAGATGTAAATTCTTAGCAAATCATATACTACTAATTTGGTCCTAAGGTTGAAAAAATGGTGCTGACGGCGACGTCATCGTCGGCGGCGTCCGTGTCGTCGTCGTCCATATTCACTTGATTTTCGTGCGATGACTTTATGGTTATGGTTGATCAATTGTTATGAAATTTTTATATGTTTTTACTAACTACTAATTAATGATTTCTCCTATTTGCTTTTTTTTTAAGTTTATGGCCCCTGCCATTTTAAAATTATTAACATGACACAACACATACATGCAAGTACACCTTCAAGGAAGAATATGTATATGGAATGTCTTATGTTTGTGGCAAGTCATTGTGGAATTTGTTCCCCATTTATTAATATCAGTAGATATTTAGTAACACATATGTTAATATATATTTATAAACGTGTGCATAATTCAATTATTGATTTCAGTAAATGGATTAGTTTTCTGGACAATGCAAACACGTTCACGTGCACCTGGGCCATGCTCCCAGTTTTTAGTGGAGTCCGAGTTTCTTATTTACTTTTGTTACTTTGTTTGTATTATTTTAGTTAATTTATGTTCATTGTTGTGTTTGTCTGTTTTCCATGTCAGGTCTTTGTCCCTGAATTACATTCCTTTGATCTTGGTTCCATTGGCTACTCTTGGATCTTGCTCACTGACGAGTTGATCTTGCTGATGTAACAGAGGACCTTCCTCAAACTTCAGTATTGTTAGATTTGGACAATTATCTGGGATACAGCTTATTGAAATGGTATTTTTCAATCGAGAAGTATCCATTCATTAGCTCCTTTAGTTTCAAAGTCCCTTTTCGATCACTTTACAATTAACATGGAGTCCCTTTTCCGAAATTAAGTTAAATTAGGTAATAACCAATAATAAAATGTGTAATTCTATACATAGATGCATCATATTTATTTTTCTTTTCCATTAAACATCACTCATGGTTTAAAATTATAAGAATTTCGTAAAAATAAAAAATAATGAAATACCAATGTATCATTGGAGGGTCATTCCTAATAGGTTATTTCATTTATGTTAAAATCCTTTATATTTTTATATCATGTTTCCATTGTTTTAAAGGTAGTTTAATATATAAGGTTGAAAAATACTTGTAAGCAGATACAGCAAATATGTCATCCCTTCTTCCTCCAATTAAGAAATAATAAATATCTGGTTTAATATTTCCAATACCCACTCCATATACTGTGACATTGTTTGCGCATTAATTTTTGCCAGCGTTGCGAGCTCCGATGGGATCATTAAAATCGCTGTCTGTTAAAATAATTACTATCTTATCGGCACGGGTTCTACTTCCATGCTGTACAGTAAACATCGAATGGGCATAGTGTAGAGCGTTGAATGTATCTGCACTTCCTCCACCGCCGCGGTATGAAATACTCTTTCTTGTTCTCAGCAGAGATGCTTTGGTTGGATAATCGTCAAAGTCAGAAATACCCACTGCTGTATCATCATATAAAACAAGTGAGGTATGGAACTGGTGAGAATCAATAGCAGAAATGTTGTGACATTATAAAATTAAATGATTAAATTTACTACAAATGCAATCTAACAAAAATTGTTTATTTCAAGGCCTTATCATTATTTGGAATTAGTGGAAGGCTAACGTGTTCTCATTTTCTGGGATTTAAAAAAAAACGAAAATATAATATAACACATATCCACAGCACCTTATGTAAAAAATACTGTAAATCATGCTAAATATCATCACATAAATATAAAAACTTTTACACATTAAAACAAAATTAAACATTAAAGAAACTCATAACAAATACATGTATATAAAGAATTAATGATCAACAGCAATGCATACAATGATTAAAATTTAATTCCACAATATGAGATGATATAAGCATATTAAAAACACCCCTTAAAAACACAATAAGTAAAACCATATGCACATAAACGAAACCCTGAGTATTTACACACAAAACTAATACAATTCATCACAGCAATTCAGATGAAAAAAGTACAGTGCATTACACAATATAAGATTGACCGAAAAGTGAGTTTTTGAATCTCGTTTAAAGCATTCAAGTTTTTTTCTGAGCTCGTTCCACAGTGTTGGTGCCGCCTTGTCAAATCTGCGTTTGCCGTAGGTCTTAATCTTGGTGGAAGGTACAGTTAATAGATTTGCAGATTCTGATCGCAGGACTTTAGCTGGGCTGTATGCAATAATAAGTTCTGTTAGGTATCCTGGAGCAAGCTGATGCAGACATTTAAACACATACAAGAGAATTTCGCACTGAATGCGATAATCCAATGGAAGCCAATGAAGAACAGGTGTTGTGTGGTCGTATATTTTAGTTTGCCTTATAATCTTGGCTGCAGTATTCTGTATTCTGTATTACGTTCTTAGGCTCTTAATTTTTAATTTTTGATGAACTAAATCTATGTGGTTTTATTTATTTATATTTATTTTGATATAATCATATAACTTGCTCAAATTTTTATTTCATGATTCTTATTTAATATTCTTTTTATATAATCATATTTTTATTTTATTTTTTTTGCTAATTCACTACAGTTCTTTTATAGAAGACTTTAATTTCATTAAAAGTATTTTTTTCATATTTTAGTCAATATTAAATATATCCTTTAATTAAATTATTTTTTAAATAGATTATACTTTGGATAAATTTTCTATGAGTTTTAAATTCAATTTCAGTTGTTTTTACCTTCTTTTGTTTAATTTATATTATTTACATATTATTGTTTATATTGTGTGATATTTTTATGTATGTAAAGCACTTAGAGTAATTGTAATATTATACAATGCGCTATACAAATATTGTAAATAATAATAATAATAATTCTCTGAAGTTTGTTGGTGAATTGTTTATTAATTCTATATGATAAGACATTGCCATAACCTAGCCTCGATGTAACGAGAGAATTAACTAGAATCGTATACGCATTTTTAGATACTGTCGAATGCTACCTATTCGACGTATATGCATGTAACATGATCTTGCAACGGAAACGCACTGTTTTTCTATTGTTAGTGATTTGCAAAGATGCATCCCAAGAGTTTTAACAACGTTGGTATCTCAAATGGTGTTTCCTCCAAATGTGATGTTCATTCATTCATTCATATATTTATTTCCTCATAAATGAGATTATACAATGAAGCATTATATTAAAGCAACACTAAACTAAAGGAGAGAAGAGAAGAACAAAACACAAGTAATGACGAAGTAAACGTATATATCACACATACTATACTATACCGCCAGGTGCTTAGCGGTTAGTTAACCAATGGCACGAGTCACATACTGCAGTAAGTAACACTGTATAACCATATAACGTTTATTCACAATTCAATTTGGCATGATGTGTTGAGTTCAATTATGTGGTTTTCGTACAACGTTCTGTGGTAAAAAACTAAAAGTACAGAAGGAAAATACCATATACTACTTGAAAAAAAAACTCTTTTGGCTCATCAACATATTCAAAATTACAAAAAAATGAACTCATATTATTTGTAAAATGTTTAAGTACGCATGCACTCAAATCTTCAAAAAAGGTCAAAACTGTTATGACTGTTATCAGCATATAGTCCATGTCATGCAGATCGCATATTTGACCGATTGGTTTACTGAGCAAACAATAGAGTCGATGTCCGAAAACATGTAGAGCCTCACAGGACTCCGATCGTAAATTCCTGGGAATCGGGTAGTTCGGAATCAACAGCTGACATCTATCACTCAGATATGGTTATATCAAAGATAATGCCGAGCTAGTTATTCCATAACTGTATTCTAGTCTTTGAAAAAGTATCTGGTGACCGATCACATCGAAGGCAACGGATAGATCTAACATTGCAAGAATATAGCAACATTTATTATCCAGTGCTTTGACTACGTCATGATGAATTTTCAACAACGCAGTTTCAGTCGAGTTACAAGAGCGGTAAGCGGATTGTTTTTATCCATAGGATTGTTCGTATTCAAATGGTGCTCGATTCTTGCAAAACCTACCTTTTCAATAATATTTGAGACGAATGAGGAATTTGATACCAGACGATACTTTTTACGATTTTCCTTGACTATAATCCGGGCACCTTTAGTAATGGTCTGACCGTTGACTGTTGTTTAAAACTTCGTGAAACGGACGAGTCATAGAGAGATTTGTTGACTAAGGATGCTATAATCGGTATGAACTCATCAATGCTTTGTTTCAGTAGATAGGATACAGTTAGATCTAAACCATATGACTTAGACGGTGATTCCATCATCAACTTTCTTATCTCATCAGATGATGCGGGAGAAAAGTGTATTAACGGAACACCCGTGTACTGTACATCAGCCCAAAGAATATTTGAGCTTGTTACAATTTCACTACTTTGAAATTGCAAAATTTCTCTGACAGTGTGAATTTTCCCAAATAAAATGTTTCTCGAATTTATTTAATAAATGTTGATCGGTATCAGACGTCGGTAAAATTACTTCGGTGTTGTTACCGAGTAGCTTGCCTGTGAGTTTAAATAATTTCTTGGTATCGTTACCGCATTCCATTATACTAGTTGAATAAAATCCTTTTGCTTTGAATGAGTAGCTTACTATTTAAAAGACACTTTGCTCGGTAAATTTGGCGATGAATTTCTAAGTTGATACGCCTCCAAACTCGTTCTGTCTTACGTTTCTCCCTTTTTGCAGTGTGTAAATCCTCGGAGTACCACTTTGTATTTGGTCGTAATACTATTGATTTGGTTTGAATAGGTGCGTGTTTTTTCAACAGTCGTTTTTACACCCTCATTGTACAAGTCAACAATGTCATCAAGACAAAGATCATCAGTGATTGTAAGGATCGTAGGATGACACACCTCTCGAATTATAGATGTAATGATCATCAACGATTGGTGTAAATTGCAGGACATGACAGTTATCACGGGTAACTATTGTATTGAGAATATGTCCTCGAACATGGGTAGGTTTGTCAATTAGTTGTTTCAAGCCATGTTCATGTAATTATTGTAAAAACTTTTGGGAATTTTGATCTTGTTCTAAGCCCAGATGAAAGTTAATATCTTCTGTGACAATAATCTCTTCTGGTGGCATAGCATGGACAGAAAAGTACTGTGACCATTCCTCGAAAAATGTGGGCAGGCACTACTTGTTCGATTTTGACGGAGGCGGGCGATAGATAATAAAGAGTCGAGTTTTCGTGTTTTGAAACAAAATTACACATTCTAGATGCTCGAACTGTGTAAATGTTAAATCGGATGTTAATAATCAAACACTAATACTCTTATTGTATATGAGAGCGACACCTCAACCTTGCATCTTCCTTGTTATATGATGTATGTCATATCCTGCAGGGACAACCAAGCACCATATTGTCGATGTCGGTTCCCAGCCAGGTCTCAGTTAAAGCATTTATGTCGATATTGTTCGAAATTGTACGATCAGAAACCGATAGAGCCTTGTTTTTGACTGATCTGCAATCCAAAGTATATAATTTCAAATGATTGACATTAATTGCGTAGGATAGGCACAACTTTCAAATCATTTTTAAAAAATTAAATTCAGGTATAAAAACACGGTTTAGATGATGTGTAATTATCACTGGAATCGTGCTGTTAAATGCTTGAGTTTGACCATTACTTGGTAGTGTATCTAAATTACTAAATTACGAAAATCAACTCCATTTTGAGGTACGATGGTGAAAAGTGTCGGGGGATCCGGCACGGTAACTGTCTTAATCTTACAAATTAATCTTTGCCCGGCTTTTGTTCTGTACATAACAGAAATTTATTTTCTTTTTGGCTTTGTTATGTTTAATTCAGTTTTTATTTGGTATATGGTTACTTCCAACAAATAATTGTTGTATTCAATTAAAGTTAATAAAAATAAGTATGTATATACTCATGAGTCCGATAAAAGTTCAGCGCAACCGGAATTTTATAGGTCATGCAAGTGCCTATGCTGTGTCTGAATTTAACAAAATCTAGGGTGGTACTTGTTGACATTTTTAAAAATTTTCTTTATACAGTAGCATAGAAGTCATGACAATCGATCAATCAATATATTTTTTTCCTCTTGTGCAGAGAATCATGGGGATTAGCTGAGGGCGTCAATTTATAGATAGTTAATCGTAATTTATATTGGCTCAAATCATGACTAGATCTTTACAGAATGTGCTATTATTATCTAAATTCACATAATGGCCTTCCCTTTATTATTTCTGTTACAAATATCTGACTAAAGCATGTTGAATTCATCTTTATTTGTGTATATAACTCTTTGAAAGGAGCAGGTATTTTTCTAAAGGTTATAAAATATCATCTTCCCAAGTCAGGTTTTTGAGTCCACCCTCGCTCCCTCAAACCCCTGACATATTTAACGGGTATCGTCTAGCCAATTCCGATTGCGAAGCACCAATGAAAATCGATTTCACATAAAATGTCTGTGGAAAGGTAAACAATAATACGAGGTAATGGACGATCCAATATAGTAACTGAAAGTTGTATGATGTCACAAATGATGCAATATGAGCAAAAATGATAACTGTTGATTCCGTTTAGAGTCTTTACTGAAACAAATGACGTTATGTGTAGTCATTTTGTAAGTTATATCGAAGAGTTTCTACTACCAGTGATTTGATTGGATTTTGGATCCGGGTTAAATTTAAGTAACTCACTAGACGGCGCTGAACGATACCCGCTAAACACGAATGAGTGATGTAAGGGGTTTGAGGGAGCGAGTGGACTTGGGAAGGTGATAAAATATATACTACTTTGTTAATTGACATTTATTCCTAATAATGTTAGTGAAAATTAAAAAAAAAAAAACATTACCATATACATATTTCCTCAAAACCTATAAATTTAGATGCGGCATATTCTTTTCACCTAAAAACCAAATTATACCCAAATCGCAACATTTTGAAGTTTTGGCGGGAAAAGCAGTCGCTAAGGCAACAGCGACTCTAACAAAGTCTTAAAATTCCAAAATTTAGATTCAAAATGTCATTTTCACCCTACAAATCAAAATCAGAGCATTTTTATTTTGGCGAGAAAATCACTTGCCATGGCAATTGCGACCATCCTTTCTTCTTTAAATGTCAAAATTCAAACTCAGCATAATATTGTCACCCTCAAGACAAATTTCATCCAAATCGGAGCATTCTGAAATTTTGACAGGAAAATCTGTTTCCATGGCATCGGGCATCATATCGTTGTTTTTGCATTATCTTGTTTGGAATATCAAACTGTACCACTGTACCAAATTTCAAATTCCTAAGCACCTAGGTTTTCGAGATATTTCAATATTTTGACCACTTTTCCTTATTTGGCAGCCATTTTAAAATAGCCACCTTTTTGAGTTTTGAAAACTATAGGTACAACCTCTGATGGTACAAAATATTGTGTAAAGATTCGTAAGAGTCGGTTGTACGGTTTCTAAGAATTTCTCCGGAAAAATTCATTAAAAGGAAGACGGAAGATGACGGGGAATACAATAATAATAACAAGAGATGGTTATGATCTGAATGATCATGAAGGGCTCCCGAAATCGGCCTCGTCTGTAAAAGTCTCCAAAACTCAAAGTTTGGATTCGGCATACTATGCTAACCCTACAATCCAAATTTTCTCCTTGTCAGAGCATTTCTAATTTTTGTGGTAAAATCGGAAAATGGAAGATTAATAGAAATAATAATAATAACAAGAGATGATTATGATCTGAAGATCATGTACGCCCCAAAAGCGGCCATGTCAGTGATCCCCAAACAGTCTTGAAAACTCAAAATTTGGATTCAACATATCATTTTCACCTCTTAAACCGAATTTCAATCAAATTGGAGCATTTTGAAATTTTGGCGGGAAAATCGGTTGCCATTGCAACAGTAATATTTGAATCTGATCGAAACCTCTTAAATACGAATTGGCATGTTATACATAAACTAAAAACCAAGTTTCATCTAAATCGGAGAAATTTGAATTTTTGGCGGGCAATTTTGATGCCATGGCAACGGCGACTTCAGAATCATCTAGAAACTTCTAAATTTGGACTCGGCATGTCATTTTTACTCCATAAACCCAATTTCATCCAAATAGGAGCATTTTTTTCAAATTTTGACGGAAAATCGCTATCACTGTACCAAATTTCAAGTTCCCGGTCATCTAGGTTTCTGAGATATCGCAATGTCCGATATTTTACCTTTTGCCCCTTCTATAGCCGCAATTTCTAATAATAATAAGAAACAGTGCAAAATCAATAGGGTTTCCAATGCCGACTGTAGCAACTATATATTTGAGATTACCAAAGTCTCTAAATTTTATGATAGTGTAACAGTATTGTAGAATCAATATAAGATTTAAAATGCATTTGGATAAACCAAAATCTTTGAAACCTAGGAACGTGTAACTTAAATGGCTGGAGAAAATTGAAGTGTCGTATTGCATATTAACTATACCTTTCTGAATACTTAAAACACAAGCAATATCGGTTGAAATAAGTATCCATAAAACTAGATTGCCTTTCATTGTTGCAAGCCTAAATCGAACAGATACGATCACCAACTAAGTATGTGATGTTAGAAATGCTATATTTGGCGTTATTTCCAGTAACAAATGTATTGTGCAAGTCATGAGGCAAAAATAATGATTGTTGTTATTTTTCACTTTGTCATGTATTTGATAACCACTTTAATATATTTGTCTCCGCTGGTTTTAAACGTTTTAACAAAATGAACGATTTTGTTTGTTCTAAAGGGTATCTTCCTGGTGAAATCAATGACAACCAAAAAATCTTATCGATGAGGGGGTATAGGTTTTTTTCTTTAATATTCATGATGTAAAAGTTTAATTCAACGAAAGTTGTGCGTTTTCTATTGGTCATCATAATGACAGAAGCATTGTGACGTTAATTTTTGAGAGAAGATTTACATTTTCACCTGGCAAATCGGCAACAGCTTTCTAAAATAAGGACGAAATATGCTTTCCTTACTGACAATGGTTAACGTGATATTTCATTCAGAATATGAATAGTGACAAAGAGGTCGCTTATTTTCAATTAATCATAAAATAATTAGAGTATCATCAATGTCACCATTTTTTTATAAACTTTTGAACAAACTTCCAGATTTATTTTATATATGAAACAGTATTATTTAATATCAATTGATCAGTTATGAATTCATGATAAAATCTATATTTGAAAGCATTTTCAAAATAAATGGTATCATTATTGAATAAAACGCAGTGTAACTTGAGAATATCATCAATTTATCTTCAATACTGTTTTAACTACTGACAATGTGTCCCTCGACAGTTTTGTGCGTCCTGTTTTCATGGCAATACATATACCGGAAACAATTAACCGTAATTTAAGTAGGAGGTTCAGCGCCCTATAAAACCTGGTTTAACCCACCACGTCCATTCACTCTACACGTTGACGTACTCCCAAATAGTTAGAGTGGGGAAACGCTCTCGGATCCACGTGGGGTCTGGGAGTAGGCCAGAGCAGCCCAGCCGCTAATAGGATATACTCTGACTTGGTTCTTCGGTCAGGTATCCCGAAGGCAAGGCTACCTCCAACTACTTACAGACATCTACTACCGTAACACAATCCCAGCAAGAGGCGGTCGTGCGAGATCCGCAAGGATAGTCAAGACCGTATAAACCACCAAAATTCAAAATTCAAAGTTCAAAATTTTGTTATTACCGTTTTATTTGATACACTTTTTTGCCTTGATTTATTTATGGCGATTAAGAAACTAAACAAGAAGCAGGTGAATACACGTATATGATTAAATTGTCACAACGGAAAATAAAATAGTCACTATTTTTTTTTCTAATCTTATTTGTTCAAATGTAGTTACTGAGATGCTCTTTGATCATAGATTTTTTTTAATATCATAAAATAATAAATTATCAACAAATTGCATAAAAGTAGGGTGTTTACTTAAGCTTGCCAAATTGATGTTTAAGGAAGCATGTTAAAATTTTCATATATACCCGAAAACGCTTCTAAATTACGTCACCTTTCATTTAAGTAGACGGTTCTAGGTTAAAGGACGTAACTCTTGAAATCAATGATATTTTTGTATTATATTCAATTTTACCAAAGCCTTCAAAGCTTTCATTTCTTGTATGCTTACGTGAGAATGATGTAAAATGCTGATACAAACGTTCCAATGATTTGTAAGAGTTGTGTCCCTTACCTTAGGTCTACCTCCTTAACTTTGTTTGGGATATTATTTTTTCCCAAGTAATGAGATTAGAAGTTCCGTTTGATGTGCATAGTATGTTTAGTTTCAACCAAAAGAATTATTCATTTCTTGTTACAGTCATCATTTACTGTATTTTGTTAATTACATATAAGAGAAACAAAAGGCACAAACTGTATAGCCATAGTTGTACTTCAAACTTAAAACGAAGAATTAAAGGACAATATAAGTGTTTGAATTTTGTAATCATATATATACCATGGAATTAATCTTAAGTAAATCCGATTTAATCACGTTAATCCGACTTCCTTTATTTGAACATTGTCCCCAATAACGTCAAAACATTACATATAAATCCAGTTAAAACAATGTGAGACAATTGATGTTTTTTTTTGTGATATGGTCATTAGATGTTGTTTCGTGTTGTTCTTATCATCATTTGTTCATTCAGTTAGAGGTAAGACGTTTAGATAGTGTTCAGACACGGGGTATAGTGTGATGTTTTACAGCCGTGTTTTATTTTATGTCTTCACTCATATTGTAAAGAATTGTTAAGTCATTTCCCCAACAAAAATTGTCATTTCAATTTTGATAACTATACTAAGTATTAACTTTTTGCTCATAAAAAAGTGTGTTGTGTTTTTTACACAAGCCTTACGATAAACGAGTCGTTAGACAAAGTTACATGTTGCCGTGTTGTATTTTATGTCTTCAGTCATATTGTAAAGAATTTGTCATATCCCTTCAAAAAATTTTAACACCAATTTTTGTCCATTTTGACTTGCCAAAAGCTGTTTTTATCATATTTTGTTTTTCAATTTTGAGATGTTTTATTAAAAGATGGTTACGTCATGAATACAATCAATAGTATTGATGAGTTGTGTATGGTTATTTTTTCCTGTTTTATATCACAATGATGAACATTAATAATGTAATAGATAATGTGTGTACCAAGGCAGGACTAAATGTTACGGTGGTTTTCCTACTTTCAGCTTTTGCCCTGATATTGCCATTTGTTATACGGACTTTACATTTTGACTAGATTTTATTACCCTTCATTTTATACTTTAATGAATAATATTCCATGGAAAGATCAAATGCTGTAAGGCTCTTTAAATTTACGCTGTATGTAATATGGTAACACATACGGGTTTTCATAGTAGTTAACTCGAAGGTAACTATAATATATTAACCCATAACACACCGCCAAATAATTCACGTCATATGATGAACAGAACATTAAAATACGTGTAGTTGCTACATATGATAAGCGAATGACGTTTTGGATATTTCCACAAATCATCTCAGAACAACCATTGAGATACCAGAATAAGCCTGAAAGCGAAATCCATGCTTTAGTATGGTTTCTTGAGGTTGCAATTTGATGTGATATGAAAATACCTTTAATTACAAAGGGGCAAATGCGCTTTATAAGACAAGTAGCTTTATACATGTATAAAACTTATGAAACTTCATATATTCATCATATTTACAAAGAATTAATTTGTATGACATGTGAATAATCTTTAAATAGTATGCGTGAAATCCTACATAACTACTCCAATGATATACTTTAATGATATGAATAAATATATCACTTGTCATTTTTAAACGCTGGCTGCTCTGTAGCAAAGCTACATCAAACATTATCGCAATCTTATTTTTGTAGATGTCGTGTTTGTAATCGACAAGTCATCCAGTCTGTCTCAAGAAGATTTTAATGATGCCATAGATTTTTTATACAATGTTACAAATCTTGTTCCGGTGGGAACCCGTGACACGCAGTTTTCAGTAGTGACGTATTCTAGTGATGTCACAGAGAGGTTTGACCTGAATGACCACACTACATCTACCTCGTTACAGGATGCTATTGACGGATTAAAGAGTATCACCACTAGTGGAAGTACCTACACATTCGATGCTTTGTCTTACGTTCGTACATCATCATTTGATTCCTCAAAAGGAAGTCGTGCTCATGCTGAAAAAACTGTTATTGTACTGACGGACGGACAGTCGGTGGACTATATTAAAACGGCGACACAAGCTCAGTTACTTAAAGATGAGCTTAGTGCTAAAGTCTTCACAATTGGTATCGGAAGTGCTATTTCATCTACCAACCCAGAACTTTTAAACATATCCTCTGATCCAAACTCATATTACAATCATCACGTTACATCTTATCACAGTCTTTGTAGCCTCGTTCCTACCCTAGTCCCAAAAATAGGTATGTTTGACAAGTGAACTATCGGAATTATTACAAACGGTATTCGTCTAGCTGTTGTTATTCGTTTCAAACTACATCCGGTTAACCTTAAGTATTTATTTTCAATTGGATTGTGATGAAGCACTTAATGAAAATGTATCTTTATACCCGGTTCTCAATAAATCGACGTTTTTAATCCAAATCAGAGTCTTTGATGAACGACTGGTTACCCAGTTGATCCACTAGTAATTACTGATCAAGCGATCAAATTTCTTTTTCATTTTTAATATTATTTGATATTCCTTAATCTTATCAAACTACATGTACACAGTAATTTTGCAATACTATTTATACTTTTATTTGTGAAATGTTAATGTTTTCATAGTAAAATTAAGCAATTCCAATATATCTGTTTCTAGATACATCAGTAACGGTGTCAGATATACCTGGTTGTCCATCTGGACAGGTACAACCATCGACCTCTCCAGGTATTTTCTACTAATCAACCAAATTCATATGTATTGATCGAATGAACTGTTAATAGATGATTTATCAACTCATCATTTCTATTTTCACAAAACAACAAAACAAATATTGGGTCCTAAACATGTTTAACGAAAAATGATAAGACTGTATGTCTACATATATACATAGTTGCTCAAATACGTTCTTCTAGTTTCAATAGACTTGTTTCTCATCAGGTCGATGCCCTCTGGTCTGGTTCTTGTGTCGATTTGAATTTTTGCAGAATACAACGTGGGCAAATGCAAAAAAATAAACAGTAATAGATAAATATTGCAGATTTTATTATGCAAACGACGGGACATACGTTCACCAGACAACACCAGGAATATCAAAAATACAGGATACGAAGACCAAAATGTACATCACGACAAAGTAAAAACATAACATATTTATCATTAAAGAACCAAATGTACACAGCGTAAAACTAACAAAACGAGCTCCACTAACAACTGGTGATAAATCAGGAAATCTGGTAATTTCCGCTTCTTGCGATGCACCAGTCGTGCTGTTCATTGAAGGTCAGGCGCGGTAGAGAGAAAGACACCCGTAACAGTTTAAAGCCGCTGGTCATAACCTAAGGGGGCGCTTTTTTGTCAGTCATGTCATAGTAAAAACCCTTGTAGACAAATATTGCTTTAATGCTCTCATTGTATGATCTTTTCAAACTGCAGAACTGTTAAAAATTCAATGATTATTTTGGGTTTCTTTCTCAATTCAGAGGACAACACGGTTGTTATTGCTTCTGTTGCTGCTGTAGCATCAGTAGCCGGTTTAGGACTGACAGCCTTCTTGGCAACTGTAGCGGCAAAGAAATTGTAAGTACTTCAATAAATTATCTACTATCGTTTACAACATTTTCTGTGTACCCCTTTCACAAACAAAAACTTTTTTTCGAATCCTTACGAACCCCCAAAATTTAAAAGATTCGTAAAATCTGAACAAATACTTGTGAGTAATCCACTTTTACGAATGATTTGCGGTGTTTTACAACTGGTAACGAATATGAACGATTACATTACGATTTTACTTAGAATTTATACGATGACGGGGCACGATTCATTACGGATTAATACTAGAAATAAACGAAACCATTCGGGTTTTTTTTCTCAGAATTATTACGTGTACAATACCAATTGATACGACTTAATCTTAGCTTTTATCGAAAAGTTTACAATACCATAACGAGATTTTACGAATATTTGTGGTTTAGTAACGGTACTTAAATTTTAATAGGGTTTGCATTTACTCGTATGAATAGTAGGCCAGAAAGCCCCAATCACACGGTGGATATCCGTTACGGATACTTTTCGGCCAATTCACGTCCCGTCATTTCTTTTTGCACAAGGAACGGACTTTTGGTGCACAAATTGACGTGTCATCGCCGGGTAGTGATGTTAATTCGAACAAAGGAAACTACCAGAGGTATAGTTTGTTTATTTTTATTGCACTACGGAACACTGTTATATCTTGAACCTTAAAACTGACTGAGTTCATTTTTTTACTAAAAAGGAAATAACATTTTCTTGCAAGACAATGATGCTTGTCAGTCCTCAACATGATCCCGGCTTCCTCAATTTTGTAAATTATAAAAAATACTTAATTAAAGGTGACGCAATTGCAAACTTATTTCAATAAAAACACAATAATGATGCCAAAAACGAACAATTGAAATAAGAAGATATTGTGATACGACGAAAACTTGAAGAAAATAAATTTGGCAGGGGAACGGACTCTTTTCGATCGATGAAATATTCAGATATCATGGAACAGGAATCTACCCGATTTTTTCTAGCAACGGATTTTTTTAGATTCATTGCATTTTAAAAGAGCAATAACGGCTCAAATCACACTTAATTAATGAAAAAATATCACTTCTTTTGGTACAGAAATTATAGAAAGGCAATTTGGATTGTACGGCAAGCCAATCAAGACAAAAAGGATATTTCCTTAAAACAGTGTATCATAAATTAAAAATATTAATATTTTGGTCTTAGAAAATCTCATTTTATATTAGAAAACCTTTTTTAATATAAGAAAATCATTTTTTAATATTAAAAATTATTTTTTTAATATAAAGAATCATTTTCTAATATTAAAATTTTCATTTTTAGTATTAATAAAAAAGAAGAAAATAACATTAGAAATTTATATTTTTTTTGATATTACAAAATCATTTCTTAATATTAAAAATTATTTTAATCATTTTTGTCTCGCCTGCGACGAAAGCGAGACAAAGGTGTGCTGATTCCGGCGTAGTCGGCGGCGTTCACAATTGTTAAGTTTTTTTTTCTCTAATCCGTTTAGCATCAAGTACTTGTGCTAGGTCAATGATACTTAGTAGGAAGATACTTTAGGATAATATTGTTTCAGTTTTGCACACGTTTTATGTCTATACCCCTGCAGTCACGGTCTGTTGACTTTAACAGTTGGCATGACTTTTCAACATTAAGTTTTTTCTCCAATCCGTTTACCATCAAGTACTTGTGCTAAGTCAATGATATTTGGTAGGAAGATACCTTAGGACAATACAGTTTTGTAAAAATCTAATATTAGAAATTTATTTCTATGATAGTAAATTGGCCTTTTTGTCCATTTTTGCTTGCCATAGGATCATGCTTAGTTAAACTACATTGGTATGAACAACTTGCATTGCATAGTCAGCATGGTCAGAGACCGTTAAGAATGTGATTATGATGTTGAGAAAAAAAAACGAAGTTGTAATAAATTAAACAATGTATGACTAATGATTTTAAAATCTTCATGAAAAAATATAAATGCGGGTTGTTTTTGGAATAACTAACAAAACGTCAGCACTGTAATTTTGCTGAATTTTTGTCTGCGGTCATGATACTCCAGACTTACTAAAATTATGTAAAAAAAATATTTACAAAAGAATAAGCTATGACATTTATTGTTTTTTTTTTCTATAATTATTGTAATCATTGTGTTTGATTTTGCTGTCCTTCGGGGCGCCTTGATTCAGATTGGCAAATAAAGTTTATTCTATTCTATTCCATTCTATATACAATTTACAAAGGAATAAGCTAGGACATATACACATAATAATATGTACTTCCCCGCTGAAATGAGGAATCGTAAAGATTTCTATTCCTGAAGCATTAAAACACGTTCCCTCTTCAAATAGACAGAAATCATCTTATTTCTCACAATAGTTGCTTATTTTTCTTAAACTTTAGTGTTGAAATGTGGAAGAATGGTATATTTAGCTATGGAGTGTGTTTTTGTTTCACCATATTTGATTAAACCAAAAAAATCGAATGTAGAATATATTCAGTGCCAGATTTTGAGGTACGATATGAATGTTAAAAAGCTTGCCGTGAAAAAAACCTGGAAAATAAACACTTAAAATTTAAATACAATTTATGCTCATTATATTCAAAAGTTCCGTGGAATAACTGAAAACTTGATATTTGAATAAATCTTTTAATATTTTGGGGTTTTTTAGCAGGCTGGTGTCACTTACCTCGTGTAACGCTGAAAATACTCGTTTCCTGTGCAAAAAGAAATGACGGAACGTATATCCACCGTGAATCATTGTTCAATTAAACATTCATACCAAAACTCTTCGACATCCTTTCCACTAGCACAGAGGAAAGAAGAAGAGAATCAACAGGAATAACATTATCTTCGTTCAACATTATATACCAAAAGTTATCCTATATAGTCTCAAAGGGATTGCATGAGACTTCGTATTGATCCGTACATTCATCGCAAAACAATTCTACACTAATTGGAACCAACGTAAATGAATTGTAAAGCAATTGTTAAAATAATCACATAAAATAGCAAACCAAACTGTTCACGATTTCTTGCGAAATGCTCTCTGAGTTATGTCATCGGTAAACGATGAAAGTGTTTTTTTTTATGATGAGTTCTTTACGAAAGAAAAAATATTTGTATACATTCGTGTAAATTCATCTAAATGTCAAAACCTCTTTTTATGAATAGATACGAGTGTCTGTGAATGCCTTCGAGTTGTTATGAGTTATTTACGAATGTGAACGAGTTAATACAAAAACTGCTTGCGAATGACTACGAATTGATTTTCAGTAAGGATTGCTAAGACGAATTCGTGTTTGTGAAGGTTGTATAATTCGTAAATCGAATTATCAAAGTATGAAATGAGGGAGGGTGTGGACTAAATCAAATGCGAGTTACATTAAAACGACATTGAAGTTGCGCACAACACGGCGAAATGAAAAGTATACGCACAGATAAAAACTTTTTTCTAGCACTCTAATTTTGACAATGCATTTTCTCATGGATGGTGTCGGTCTCCGTTCTGGTCTTGTTGCTATTCTTTCTAATCGGCTATTGTGTCGTGAGCTATAAGAAGAGTTAAAGATAAAAAAAACTTCATCTTTAAAATCATGTTTTCTTATATTGTGTGTATATTTTTACGTTTTGCTAATGCTTTTATATTTCAGACGAGGAAAATTCAACAAGGTCATACCAGAGGAGGAGGCGATTCGTCAGTACGACAACCGAGATCAAAGACGGGTTTCGCAAAGAGCTGTATTCGATAGAAACTCTCTCAATGACCCTTCTGCAAGACTTATACCTCTAGAAGAAAATTAAAAAATCCATGATTTTATGTGTTAGATTAATCAAATCGTTTTGATCATTTTATATAAAGATACAATGGAGAGAACATTTATTCCAGAATTGATCGCCTTGTTCCATGCGTTAAATGTCTTCTACTTTAAAAATCGTGAGTGTTGTACTCTGAAACCTTGTCCTTATCCTACAGCTAAACATAACATGCTTCAAATGAAAGGCAAAAGTGAAATCAATGCACTTTGTCTAAATTGGCAAATCGGGACAGTGTCCTCCTTAGAATAAAACGTTTCATCAAAACTGTGTTCCTTTTTTATCAAGGTCTCAAACCTTCGGTATTTTGTCAGCTTTAAAAACGGATCCAAGTAAGAACCTGAACTTTCAATACATAGAATAGGTCAACATCGGACATGTTATTGCCTCAACTTAATGTATTCAGTAGGCCTAATCTTTGCTTTAGGCAATATTTACTGCACATGCAGCAAACCAGAATAAACACCAGAAACATGTTAAAATAAAATGTGTGTTATACAAATATATAGGTTTTATGTATAAACATGAAGTATAATGAAGCTTTAAGCAGTGTATGGACTTTACTTGAGTTCACAAACATGTATAGAAATATGTTATTAACCAACTACCCAAAATACGATAAAATATGTCTAAAACTGGCCAACTGATATGAATTCAAACCGGGCATCTATACGGGGCCAATATGGATCAAACCACGACCAATACGGCATCATAGCTTACAGTCGTTTGATAACGCCATTTTGAATTAGATATTATCACTTAATTATCCTGCTGGATTATTTATGCATATGTACCTAAACATGTATATAATTAACCAAACAAATAAAACACTAAGAATAAGGTAAGGAAACTTGATTTTGATTTGGCATATCATTCAAATACAATCACAAGCTCTAAAGAGCTTCAGACCCAAATATAAAAACATACATTATGTAACATAAACCAGACAAACTAGAATCAAAGGATGTGCACATAGAAAACAAAAAAGGAATCCAACATAACTATGATATGCAAACCAATAATGTATTACACCTGGCAACCCTATTGTAATGCCTACAACAAAAGAGCAGAATATAATTTCAATTGTACATTTGTATATCTAAAATGTGCTTTCAGAATTGTGTTATTTCAGAAACTTTGATCACCAGGACTAAAAGCTGCAGAAACACAAAAAAATCTTCGATTTTATACAAAAAGGATATTTAAGACTGATTAATGCAAATAAACCTACGAGCTCTTGGTAAAACACGAAAACAACTGTTCTACAAATCAACTAGTTGAGTTGATTAATAACATTGTCAATAAATATGTGATTTGATATTGGCTCTGTTATAGGTTTCGGTCAATCGCATTGGCCTCGACAGCCGTATTGGCCATAGGCCATGCCTCGGGACCAATACGACCGCCTCGACCAATATGACAGACCTCAAACCTATAACAGGGCCAATATGAAATTACATATTTATTAACATATAATATTACATGATTAGGAATAAGTATTACTTTAAAAATAAATGCCTAATCAATTGTTTGATTTCAAGTTGTGAAATTTAAATTTTAAAATCCGTAAACGTTTCGTACGATGTCGGTATCATTTTTGGTAACGTCGAAAGCGGCAAAATTTGACGTCTTTTTTGTATTGCGACGTACATCGTTCTATAATTGTTACATGTAAAAAGAAGTATGCTGATTTAATATTTTACATAAAATAACACACACAACATGTTTTATTATTTAATTATCTGATTCGATATTAATTTTTCGTACTTTCTGGTCAATTGAAATGATCAGATTGCATCCTGATATGGTAAATAGTTCGGCAACAACCATTTAAAAATGATTTGAAGGAAATTTGATCCCATGAGAAAAATGTTAGGAATTATGAAAACAAATTTCGTGATGCGCTAAAAAAACGTAAAACACCCTCACTAAAACAGAAAGCTTACAAACCTACAAGCACAAAAGTCAGTAGCAACCCCCCCCCCCCAGAAATCATATTGTGAAAGCGTATAAAGTGAATCTTTCCTATTTGGTTTTAAATCTCTAATGTAGATGTATGTCGATATTTCCGAATACATGTACTCGTTTCGTAATTTTATAAGGTCTGTTGCTAAACATTTCGAGAAAACAAAAACCTTGACAAATCTCCCTCTTTGAGAAAATTGGAGTGCAAAATCTCCCGTTTTTATTATACGACGAAAAAAAACTTGCGGTCGTATAATGTTATGGCGCATTCGTCGGCTGCGTCGTCGTTGTGGTTGACGAATTGTTCTGAAATGTTGATATGATTTTACCAATAACTAAGAAGATTCCTATTTAATTTGGACTTTGCTTCCCCTGCCGCTTTAGAAAAAGCGGCCAAAAAGGGTAAAAATACGTATCTTATTAAAACCCATCTAGATTGGTTTTTTTTTATTTTAAATATTCTATTTTTAATGTGTTCTTTATTTAATTCGGCTAAACAAATGTACAGCAGCTTTTTTGTGTTTTGGACCTTTTCAAGTTATAGGGGATCAAAGTTGGACAACGTCTAAAACATTTTCATAACTTTTTTTTCTGGTCCGATTTTGAATTTTTTTATTTCATTGGATTCCTCATTAATAATCCTGCCTGCATTTTTCAATCAAATTTCGGATACCTCTTATGGTTTTCGAGTTATAATGGGGCAAAAAGGCCACACTAGAATAAATCAATAAATTTTTGTTTCGTTTTTTCTTCCGATATGAAAAAAAATTCAAAAAAAATATTTTTGCAATATTTGTACAGCTTATTATATCTTATATGCTAAAATAATTGTCAAGAGGTAATTAGACCATCATGAATACGTTGATTTTACAATATTTCACTGGCGAACGTGAAAGCGCGTGTCTAGATATTTCAAAATACTTTGATGCAGGCACGCTGATCCCCATTTCACCAGGACACCATTGCTTATGAACAGACAGGAGTGCGCTCGAAAGTGGGGGGGGAAGGCTTTCTTTTTCCTGTTTTCTTTTCAACATTTCTTTCATTATATTATCAGATTCGCTAAAATCGTAATTTGTTTTATTCATTACGTCCACAGACGTAAAAATTCAATGTAGTATCGCAACTTTTCAATACTTTTTATTATTTTTAAAATTGACATTAAAAGTGTTACTTTGGAAACGTCTAAAATGCGCTTGTGACATTTATGTTAGACACAGTTTTACATATATATGTATATATAACCCATTTGTTAAGCCAAAGAAAAAATGAAATGATAAAACCCTAGAGGAGGATGAATACATTTTTAAGTATATGAAGAAATCGATTCAACACCATTTGCCTTTTTGAACAATTCGTTGTACGCGTGAATAAATAAAATATACAAATTTTAGATGTTGTGACATTTTTGTTAGACTTGTTCAACCAAGTACCATTATTTTTAGAATATACTATATGCAGCATATATACATGTAAAATTCATAATTTCACTGTTATTAGTTCACTCAAAGCTAACGAAAAAGGCTTTTGATAAAGACTGGGTAGCACGCAACGTGAAGAAATCGTCGGATAAAAGACAACGTGACATCGCAACATACGTGCGTTTTTTTTTTCAACTATTAGACAATAAAACTCATTATTTTTTAGAATAAGCATGATATTCTGAATATTTATACAATCCTTTAAGCGCGAATAAACTTTGGTAAAAATGCTATTCGTTGTTATATTTTACATCGGTATGCAAGAAAGTAGCTAATGGCCAACGTCGAAAAAATTAAGATTTGTGACATAATTGAAATACGGACAAAAAGGCTTTTAACAAAAAGACTGATTGAACATTTTATATATATTTTCATTCGGGTTATGTAATAAATTGTTAATAAAAGTCCCGATTAAAAAAAGCTGTCTGCATAATTTTAAAAAAAATGTCTAAAATTTTGTATTCAAATCGGTTTCTTTCCATTTTTACAATGTCCACATCAAAGGGGAGACATTTGTGATATTGCAATACGCTTCGAACTTATCATTACGTCCTGAAAAAAATATGACATCGTCTGCAGCACAAACTGCTCTTTCCAAAAAAGTTGGTTTTATCAAAGTACGCCAAGAAACAACTTAGATATATTGTTGAAATGGGAAGCAAGCATTTCTTAATGTTACCCGTCCACATATGAAAATGGACGTTCTTGTGATCGAATAATGCTTTCCCTCCAAAATTAACGGGATCTTTCAAAGATTTATGATTGTAATTCTAAAACAGCAAACATTTTCGCACATTTTAATACCTATATTGCCTTTGAAAACTCCACATTATAGTAGTAATATTTCGGTTTTCGTAACCAGCCCCGGTTCAATCGAATGTGACACCAACAACGTACGCAACGTCGTAAGTTTATTAATTTCTACAGGTAAATAATGACGTACAGCACCAACTTATCTGAATTGTGGGTACTTACAAAAACAAGAAAGTAAACATATTACTAGAATATATGTATTGATATATGAAGATTGTTTTAGATTAGTGTATGAGCTTTGGCATCATGTTTGAATCTTTCATTTCAAGACATCAGATGATATACGCATGTATCTGAAGAACAGAGCTTTATATTGTAAATATATCGATTACCAATCTTAAGTGTTGAACATTTATGAATGTAGACATCATCATTTTGATAAAGCTTATTCTTTGACACTTCAGCGAGAAACAGTTTTTATTCCATTCATCATCATACTTAGTTTTAGATAACTACGGAACTTATTGCTATGTCCGTTTTTATGAACTTGTGGTCTGTGGTTTGTATACCTCTGTTTAGATGGGCCTGGGCCGTTCCTTATATCAGGGTACTCATGAACAACTAGGGTAATAAAACAAACCAACTTTGAACTTTTTCTGAAATGATAAAATTTAATTCTAAATATAGACATTATTGGTGGTAGAGTACATGGTTTCATCAAAGTTGTTCCACTCTTGTTCTTAAGATGGACTTTACTACAATTTAAGATACCTCATTTTTTTGTCAACATCATTAATCCTTTACAATATTTGATTTTCTCGGTGTCATTTTATACTATACAATTATTGCTTAAGGTTTTCCATAATGGCTTAGTTATTGGTCCGAGGCTAACCACACTGGACTGAGGTGTAGCCGAAATCCAATATGACAAGCCGAGGACCAATAACTCAGCCAATATGGAAAACCCTATCTTTATTGAAAAACTAGTCCAACACGTCATATTGGCCTAGTCCAACATTGATCTAAACCCGGCCAATATGACATACTGGACGGCTAAATCACGTATTGGCGCACTTATGTATTTTGTATTGTATTGGCAGTGTCGACCATATTTATGCTAATATTCGAAAGTTAGTCAATAATTACCTGTATTGGCTAAAATATTGTTGACTTTGCATCATTATGGAACTACCTGTGGACTATTTTAGCGTTTTTTTTTTTGGTTTTTTTTTTTGTTGTTTTTTTTTTTGTTGTTTTTTTGTCCTGATCATATGTCCTTACCAGAAGGGTAGGTTGAATACGTTTCACTTACATATTTACCTGTTTTTCAAAAAGCACAATGCAGTAATTGATATGACAGAAATGACCAAAATGATTACGATGAGTGCTGCTATTATTGCGGTAAACATGGAACCACCATAGTCTGAAAAAAAAACACAGTTATATAAACAATCAGTGCTGCATGTATTGTAGTAAACATGGAACCATCATAGTCTGAAAAAAAAACACAGTTATATTAACATACAATTCTGCATGTATTGTAGTAAACATGGAACCACAATAGCCTGAAAAAAACACAGTCCTATAATCAATTAGTTCTGCATGTATTGTAGTAAACATGGAACCATCATAGTCTGAAAATTAAAAAATCAGCGCTGCATTTACTGAAGTAAACGCGTGGATCAACCATTGTCTAAAAAATATATAAAAAGTTTAATTAAATAATGGTGCAGCCATTAATGTGGTAACATGGAACTACTATAGTGTGAAAAACAATAAAATACAGTATAATAAACAAACAGTTGTGCCATTTTATAGAGTACCTGAACTTGGAGAAAAGTTGTCTGTATTTACACTTGAGTTTGTTGAAGTAAGAAACGATAAAGTAGTATAGGTTGACGTGGTCATACTTGTTGATGAAACAACTGGAGTAAATGTAGTTTCATGTAAACTTTCTGATGACGTTGTTTCTACAACATTGTCAACTGTTGTTCCCGATGTCGTTTTTATGCTTGTTGTCGAAACAACAATTGTGTATGTTGTTTCGTGTGAAGTTTCCGATGGCGTGGTTTCTACAGCATTGGCCTCTGTATGATCATTGACAGTTTTTGTTGCAGAACATGAATGATTTCCCATGTTTGTTGCGTTTGCGTCTGAAATAGTATGTATTAAATAAAAGGAATTAAAAAAAAACCTGGAAAATGTTTTAAAGAAGACATATATAACAGTAGTTGGATAACTCGATAGTCACAAAAATGAACTATCTAAGTATTATAATATAACAAATCACATCTATAAAAATTACGTAAATCAACGTTAAGCAAATGTTTTGATAATTTCTTTCAACTTTTATTGGTCAATGTCGATATTACGTCAAAATATGCAAACTTTGATTGGTCAGTGTCAATATTACATTATACGTTCTATTAAATATTTCTAAAAGATTTCACTATCTTTACCTTGGTTTAAGACATTTACGATCTCCTACGGTGAAAATATTGTGGCTTTGTTAAATTTACTATATTTACCAATACTATCTTTTTTCATTTATTGAAAAACAACAGTTTACTTAATTACGCTTCAAGTTGGATTATCCGAGTATTCCGGTCTCTATTGTAAATTACGAAATTTTCGCTCTATGTTGGGGCTCCATATTAAAATTCTGTATTACAGCTAACTCGATATGATCAACGTATATATATCAATACAAAACACAGCCGTCTTAAAGTGTTCAACATGTTGTCGAATTTATTTTTCATATATAGTATAGTTTCATAGTAAATTGTGCATACAAACCTAACTTTAAAGCTATTTCAGAAATATTACTACACAATTCCGAAAACTCTTGCAGCAAATACAGAAAGTGATTGTCCGGATCAGAAGCAGCATATTGTAGTTCAAGCTGTTTTGTAGAATCTGTTACAAACGCACCAATGCCAATTACATATCTCATTTGAATATTTTCTAAGGAAACAACAGCAAATAACATGTCGTTCGGTGAGGTTCCTTCGCCATATGTTAACAGCAAAGCGACTGGGGTCCCTCCGGTAGGATCAGAATATATATTTCTGTCTACAAATGATAATGCTTCGTTCGTTCTCCTTGAACCACTGATTTTAAGTGTTCTCAAATTATCGATTGCGTTTAGAATATTTGTTTTTTCGGTATGATCATCCAGATCAAACTGCGTGGTTTGGGTGTCATTAAACGTCACCACAGCCACTCTGTTACTGTCTGTCCCTATTGTAAGCTGATTCGTGACGTCATATACAAAGTCGATCATAGTGTTGAATTGGCTTGATGTTATTCCCGATGATGTATCAATAATAAATGTTATATCTGAAAGACATATAGGATTCATGTACAATGTATATGATTTTAATTCAAGATTGACATACAATATCATGGGCTCACTTAGAACGTTTTAACTGCTCAAGTAGTTTTATATCAAACAGGAAACTACTGAACTTTAGATATTTAAGATTTGGCATGTTTTAGTCAGCTAGCTGTTATCAAACAGTAAACTACTGAACTATAAGATTGGCATGTTTTAGTCAGCTAGCTGTTATCAAACAGGAAACTACTGAACTTTAAGATTTGGCATGTTTTAGTCAGCTAGCTGTTATCAAACAGGAAACTACTGAACTTTAAGATTGGCATGTTTTAGTCAGCTAGCTGTTATCAAACAGGAAACTACTGAACTTTAAATATTTTAAGATTTGGCATGTTTTAGTCAGCTGTTTGTCAAATGTACAATGTTTGTGTTTGTTTGGTTGATTGTTCGTTTTGTGTCTGTTTTGTTTTGTTTGTTTGTTTTGGGTTTTCCTTTTTTTTTTGGGATACTTTTTTGTTTGTGTTTCCATATAACGAAATCGATACAAAAAATTGAGTTTTTTTTTTCAATCAAAACCGTTTTTACTGATATCGAACTGATATGATTAAAATGCAATATCAGGACTAATTTTATGTTTCCTCTGTGCTCCAATTGATTCTGTATTTTGCGAATCGCGACCCGAGAGCGTTAATATGTCCTTACCATTCTGAGCTTTGTATCCTTCCATTACAAATAAAATAATAGCGATACTAATGAGAAGAGTCACCTTTCCCATCAGTAGACATTATCCCACAACTTGTCGATCTAGTCGCCAAAACATGTTCGCTCACATGGCGAATCTACGAAGTTAGTCTTCTGGTTCTTCTGTTCGTCCTTGTCTAAAACCCATATGACAACACATGGTCAAAGCATTTTGTTTAATAAACTTATTGTTCGTGTTTTCAATACTATCCCTCCACTTGCAGAGTTTGTCAAATTTCAATTATTCAATTTCAGACACGTCAAATTACAAGATGTAACACGACACAAATTAGTATTGTATTGTTTTGTGAGAAAGTTAAAGACAAGTGACACTAGGCTAACTGACTTGTTTAACTATTGAATGTTCATAAAATCTTTTCTCTCTCTTTGTTGAAATGTCTTTGATAACTCAATCACGTCATTACCCAATGACCCGAAGCACCCAACAAATAATTACGACGCGATAAACTTCAATGTATCCATGTTAATTCCTCTGCATGGTCTATTGTTTTGTAATACCGAAAATAAAAAAAACATCCTTATCTCATAATGCACCCACAAAACGCCTTGATCTAATCACCTCAAATATTTTTTATTTTTTAAAATGGAAAGCTTTTAAAATAGTAAATCATCTCTGTATTAAAGAGTTGTTAATTATCGAAATTTGGACAATAAGACCCAAAACACTCATTGTTTAAGCGTATCCACATGAATGCACTTTGTTACGGTCATGTTAGTAGGCGAATAAACGTTTGATAGTCGACGTGTGGTAGATTGTAACCAAATCCTTACCCATTAACAATGTACATAGAGACATGAAATCGTCCATGTTTTCCATTCTCGAATCTGTGTAATGGTTCCTGAAATTTTGACAAATCTCCCGCATGTACTCCCTCTCCTAAATAATTACCAACTCCAATATGGTTTTTATGTACCCTTTTAACACGCACTGATATATCAATTTGTTAACAACATCAAAATTAATAAACTGAATCATTCATATATTTATAAATTTTGAACTCGTTATGTTAAAAAAAAAGAATCTGAAATTCAATGTTTGAATTCTTTGAACTGAAATTGTCCTTTCCTTTCTGAATGTCAAAAAAATGTCAAAAAGAATTTTTTAAGTAAACACTGCCTTATTGTAGCATTCCCTGAATGACATCATTACTATTTTTACATTTAGAGTCCTTGTATGACTTGTTGCGGTTTTCATAATAATTCACACTTACGTGTATCAAAAATCACTACAAACGAAACTAGTTTGTTAATCAAAGTGTTGATAGCTCTGGCGGTTTCTGATTTTTGAGAAAATTGTAGCATGAACAAACTGTGAAAGATCACATGATGTTAAATAAAATTGTGATCATACATTGCATTTTAAATACTATTAAGAACTATCCTCTTTAATCTGTATAAACTGGAAGTCAATCTATACTACTGATGCAACTTCACACACATTTACAAATTTTGTTCCATACCACCTTTTTCCCCCAATTTAAAATCTATCCAAAATGTGCATTTACATTCAAAAGCTATATTAACAGAGTATTTATCCTACTTAACAAGTATATTTAAATTAAACCAATATCAGCTTAAAATAAATAATTTCTTTAACACAAGATTTTCAAAAACTAGACACTTTTATCAATTTGAATTTTTCCGCCAATTTTACTTGGATAAAATCACTGCTCTTCACTTCCTGTTTATAAATGGTAAAATATTAATGACAGGATGGATAATTTTAACTTATAAGTGCGTTCAAAATGAAAATATTTAACACATTTTATACTTCCAGACACATTACTGCAAGAAATTAATTCCCTAAAATGTAAATTTATTACTAAATATGTTTCGAGGCCAAAAAGGAGTCCCTTAAATCTTCAGTTGATATAAAGACTAGATCTGAATTTAATTTGCATAAATAATAGAATATTATTTAGCTGATAATTGCAAGAAACATATTTACTTGTTATAAAGAGTTATTGAATGATATAAAAGTAATTACATTTTGACTAAATTTTGTGTAGTGTTCAGAAATAGTAGGGAAGTTCCAGTGGTAGGGCAACGACATGCTGTATTTTTATCCTGAAGGACAAAAAACAAAAACAGGCACTAAAAAACCTTCGTTCTTTCATCGTTGTTCTATTTTTCTAAGAGTAAAAAGGGCAAACGGGGGCAAACACTTAACGCTCAACGTAAAGCTTCCCAACATAAAACCAACGTCAGTCACAGAAAGAGGAAATAATTAGCCCTACAAAACCCATACGGACGACGGTCCGCTCGACGCTTACATTTTTTAAAGTTTTAAATACCAATCCATATAAAATTCTGGCACAGATGCCATCGAACAAACAATGCTTTTTCGATCTACACACGCTATAACTAAATAGCAATTGCATTTTGGAGAAAACCACTTTAATCAACCACGACAACTCTTAAAAAAGTGTGAATGCCATACACAATGTGTATCATTTTTATCTCAAAAGTGCAACAACCAAATAACAAACTGAGACTGGTTATGGTGTCTGCAACTTTTTTTAATAAATTAGAAATAAAAGTGAATTTGATGTTTTTTTGACATGCATGTAACATCTCCTGCCCGACTTTGATAAAGACTGCTACTTAATGCCTTTAAGGTATATCATACTAAATATTTTGTCTAAAATACAGATTTTCCTATTTTTTTTCCACAAATATGACATTAATGACCATACTGTAAAACTTGATATGAAAAAAAATTATCCAAAAATAGGCATTTTTTTTTTTTATAAATTTCATATTTCTCTTTTTTCGAAAAATATAAAATATTGATATATTGAATTTATTTAAAATGTGTGTAAAGAGCACATATCCCACATTCTTACGTGTTCCAAAAGAGAAATTGGGGTCACCGATCTTCTTTTCTTGTCATTCCTATAGAACATTTTTCCGTCAATTATCTCCCTATTGTAAGTCAAATTAAAGTTTGTAATTTTACCATGCATACATGCTTTTATGTCAAAAAACGTTTCTATTCGATTTAGTGATATTTTTTCTACCATTTCAATCACTTTTACTCATTGTAAATACCAACTTCTGCATGACTTTGCAAGAAGACAGAAACAAAAAGGTGCGTATTATCTATCTCACGAAATTGAATTTAATAGTTACTCCAATCGTGGTCTTCAAATTATCTATGATTTTATATCTTTATTCCCATAAATCAATTAATATAGAGAACATAAACATATACAATTTCAGACACAAAAAAATAGGCACACACAAAAACACACACACACATACAAATATAAAAAAAACATGCACATAATATTTACATATAAGACAGGAAAACAGATAAAAGGTGTGGATGCTTAGCCAGAAGTACCAATGCGTGAATTTATATCTTTCATCAAAGTTTTATGAAGTAGATGCGTTTTTTTAGTTGACATCAAGTTCGGAGACTCTAATGTATTGCAATGCTTTGGTAAAATTTGTTCGCGTTCCTCTAAGAAAGATGAACATTCGAGAATATAATGATATTCATCACCTAACTCCTTGTTATTACATATTACACAGAGTCTGTTTTCTCTTTCTATGCCTTGCCATCTACCAGGTTCGATAAGTAAAAATGATTTGTAGTTCTGAATCTGCAGAATTCCTTCGCCTCGGAGAAATTTAGAATATTAAGATATTCTTCGAATTCAAATTTGGTTTTGAAAATTCTATAGTTTAATCCACTTTGGCGAATCATTCACTGTAATGATCGCCATCTAGAATTATGATTGATTGATTGATTGATTGATTGTTGGGGTTTAACGCCCGAGCAGCAATATTTCAGCTATATTCAGACGATGAACATGAAGTGGATAATAAAATGAACATGAAATGATTATGAAATGAGAAATGGGATGGGACACAAGGGTAATGGGGTCGACAAATTTTGATTGCCACTGAAAATAGGGAGAGGTGGGTAGGGTCGGGCAATTTAGCCTCCTGTGGCGGAGCCCTATGGTTCCTACTCCGGGAGAATACCACAGTAGGGTTCTTTAACGTGCGAGGAACGTGGCATCTTTCCTAACACGGTGCACCACTATGGTTTGCGGTCAGGTTTTCCGTATTATAGCCTGACAACCCCAGCATGTAACACGCCAGGGGTACCCCATTCCACCACCTGGGGCATGCAACCCAGTTGCTCTGTGGGCAGAGCGTCCTAGCCCCCGGCTTGGGTTCTGAGCACTATTTAGTCGCCTTTTACGACAAGCTTAGCGCCGCTGCAGGCCTATTCTTTTAACACTCGGACCTGCACGGGGATCTAGAATTATGATCAAATGAATTAAAATATATCAATGGTAAGCTGAATTAAGTTAGCTGAGTAACTATACAAGGGTTTTCTTACGGGTCTTTCTCAGAGATACTAAAATTCTTTGTATTAAAAATCTCGCGTGTGTGTGTGTGTGTACGCGTGTGTTTAGAAGAAATGGGATACACCAAATTTGGGGTTAGTTTGAGGTTGATATAAAGATAGAAACATATCAACGTCTATATGAATTTCAAATTATTAAAAGAAAAAATGAGCAGTTTGAGGTAGATACATAGATATAGGAATATATCAACGACTGTTTGAGGTAGATATAGGAATATATCAACGACTGTTTGAGGTAGATACATAGATAGGAATATATCAACGACTGTTTGAGGTAGATACATAGATAGGAATATATCAACGCCTGTTAGCCTTGTAGATACATAGATATAGGAATATATCAACGCCTGTTAGCCTTGTAGATACATAGATATATAGGAATATATCAACGCCTGTTAGCCTTGTAGATACATAGATATAGGAATATATCAACGCCTGTTAGCCTTGTATTTTACGACAGGATTTTGAATAGAAAACTATTTATGAATTAATTTCAAGACAGTTTCGGGTTTGAAAAAAGTATATTAGTATCAACATAATCGAAATAGCTTATACATGATTGTATTTTCCCGGGGAAAATATTACTCCATCAAAGCTAATTAAACTCGACCCGATAAGAAACAATATTGTTATGATTTCGTTTTACGTCACCTTCTTCTTTTGTCTATAACTTCCTTCACTTATTGGAGCACACCAATACTACAATTGGTTTTAAATATAATCATTTCATTATTAATAAGCAGGAAAAGTAAGATTCTAGAACGATAGGTGCAGCATTAATATGTACGTGTTCATTATGAAAAAGCAAAACAATTCTAAAGATAGATTTAGGTGCTATATATACAGTGACGCGAAGTTGAAAAGTAAAATAAATGACGCATTCTGTCTGCTGATTTTAACACACATCACAATATAAAGCAGTTGTAAATAAGCCAGTTCAAGCCGATACATAGAATCAGCAATCTTGACATGCAGTGTTATATGTTGCTCTTTCGTATAGCATTAACTTAGTGCTTTCATAATGTATACATAAAGATTTTCTCTCCGTAAATATTTTCCCGCAATTAGATAGAAAGAAATTGCCTCTGGAGAGCTGGAAAGATTAGGTATAGCGCGGAGCATCCACCCCAAAGTCGCTTAGTTAATGGCATATAATTGAAATTCCTGGACTTTAATGAACAGAAAGTATAGCGCGGAACAATCACACTGACTTATGTAGGGCATAACAATAATTCATAGGAGTACAGCTATAATCATAATTAAACTTGCAAGGTAA
Organism: Perna viridis; assembly: GCA_037379345.1. NCBI lineage: Eukaryota > Metazoa > Mollusca > Bivalvia > Mytilida > Mytilidae > Perna > Perna viridis. The sequence goes on from CM074520.1 coordinate 7,876,001, forward strand.
GTCATACATATGGCAAGCCAAAGAGAACAAAATGAGCATTTTCTAATATTAAAAAAACGATTTTTTTAATATTACAAATTCATTTTCTAATATTACAAATTGGATTTCCTATAACACAAAACACTTTTTTAATATTAAAAAATCATTTTTTAATATTAAATATTCAATTGAATTTCTAATATTAAAAAAACTATTTTTGAATATTAGACATTGATTTTCTTATATGAAAATGGATATGTCCTATTCAAAGACGACTTTTTAATATTAGAAAATCATTTTGTAATATTAAAAAATGTGACTGATTTTCTAATATTACAAATTCATTTTCTAATATTACAAATTCAATTTGTAATATTACAAAATGTATGATATTTTATAATATTACTAAATCAGGAATTTGTAATATTAGAAAACGATTTTTTAATATTAGAAAATGATTTTTTAATATAAGAAAATTATTTTTTAATATTAGAAAATGAATTTATAATATAGGAACTTCAAAATGAATTTGTAATATTAGAAAATAAGTGTTTTCTAATATTAAAAAATGATTTTTTTTTATATTACAAATTCATTTGCTAATATTACAAATTAGATTTCCAATATCACAAAAATCTTTTTAATATTAAAAATTCAATTGAATTTCTAACATTAAGAAATGATTTTTTAATATATTAAGAAATTGATTTTCTAATATCTGAAAATGGATTTGTCCTATTCAGTTACGATTTTTTAATATTAGAAAATCCTTTTGTAATATTAAAAACTGTGACTGATTTTCTAATATTACAAATTCATTTTCTAATATAACAAATTCATTTTCTAATATATTACAAATTCAATTTGTAATATATCACAAATTCATTTTCTAATATATTACAAATTTCAATTTGTATTATTACAAAATGTGTGATATTTTATAATATTGCTAAATCAGGAATTTGCAATAATAGAAAATGAATTTTCAATATTACAAATTGAATTTCTAATATTCAAAAATCTTTTTGGATTAGTAGAAAATTATCCTGAGGTACTATATCCATGAGAGCTAATTAATTGTTGACAATCTCATTGGTCTATCAGACTCTAAAGAGCTGTCTCCAACTTTGTGAACCAACTTTGTCAATAACAATTCTCTTTATAATGATCTATAACAGTAAGAGATTCTCTCCGAGCTGGACATCGTGTTATAAAATGGGTTATATCTTCCTCTTCCACCTAGTCTTTTTCTTTTATGGATCATTTTGACCGGAAACGTTTCCGGCAGCATTTTTTCATTTATTTTTATTGTGTACGGAAGTGAAAATTGCTGGAAAACTATGTAGAGGGGAAATATGAAATTACTTCTTTGTGTTGTTCTTCTAACCCTCATAGTTTCATGTACGTATCTAGTTCTTTTAAATACATCGATTTTTCAGTTTTTTTTTTTAAATTCAACTGATACACGTTTGCAACGTTCCATTGACTCCCTCCAAAAATAGGGGGGTCCGAAATTGTATTTTTGTTTTTACTAATCTTAGTCATGTAAATATTTTAGTCTCTGTCCAATGTTCCATTATTGAGCAAGTTACTTCTTGTCGTGAAATGATCCTAAGGACTGAAAATACATCACTTATTCAACCGCTTACAGAACATATTACGATATACACGTAGTCTTGTAGACAATACTATCACTGGTCGTAACTGCAGTTACTACACTCCCAATATGGAATGGGAAATCTCCAACTCTGTTGATACATAGATGTGGTTCCAAGTTACTCAGTCGTCCTTTAGTCATTACATGTATTATTTGCAATGAGTCTGGAATATCCATTTGAAAAAGATGTCTGATACTGAGAAAAAACATGGATTGTGGTAACTTCATAAAGAGATGGTGGCAACACACAATCAAAGTATTTTAGAGATGGTGACAACACACAATCAAAGTATTTTAGAGATGGTGGTAACACATAAATAACCTGAATGATTTACCATCTTTACTACATATTTATATATTTGAAACATGCAAAAACACTATGACTGAAGCAACATCTTGAAAACCACCTGAAACTGGTCATTTCTCTGGTTAATAAGGTTGATGAGAACTATATATTCTCACTGATGTAATGTTACGGTTTGAATGTCATAAACTATTAATTATGAGTAAGCTCACAAATGCAGACATAATTTGAAATCAATTACCGATAGTTAACTTCAAGTCTCCTTAACTCCTGCCTTGTGCCTTCTCTACTTCTAGCCTAGACATTCCAATTTCTTTGATCTCCCCCTTCACTTTAAGCCTCTTCAGGCCTCAAACACTTTCTTTTTCCAGTTGGAGTTTATCTTCATGGCACTCTAGCATTGCTGTTTGGCTCTCTTCTTAACATGCATGCCCTATCCACAGCCACTTTCTGGTTTTGATTTCCTTTCTGGTGTCCGAGTTGTCATTTCATATACATTTTGTACATGTAAGTCTTTGTTGTAGATCTTGTTCTGCCAATATGCACATATCTTTCAGATTTTTTTCAAGCATGTATTATGGAAGGCAGCCAATTTGTTGCCACTTTGGATTAGTCTCGAACACTCGTAGTCATAGAGCAATACTTATTTTACATTGCTGTTGTAGAGTCTGAGCTTGCTCTTTCTGTTCAATGATGTTGATCACCAGATTGCCATAATATATGATGTTAATTGTGTGTAGAACCTGTTGGTCATGCTTGTGCTGATCATTGATCACTATCATTTTATTTAAAATAATGGAGCCTTCTCTGTGTGATTCTGTGAAGAAGTCAAGCATGTTAAAATATTTGCACTAATACTGGGGCACCAACAAATAAAAATGGGGATACCAGGCATCATTGTGAAGGGTTTAGAAAATATTCGCTTATTTGTGAAATTCAGAGCTACAGTCATTACTACATGTATAAAGATATGTACACTAGGTGAATTTATCAAAATTTTCCAAAGTAGACCCTGTCTTATTTTGTATGGAAAAATGCCATTCAATTTCTTAACTAGCATTAGACTTGTGAAACCTAAAATGCTCCTGAAGAAACATGATTTCATACACCAGCCTATATAATCTCAGAACAGTTGAGCTGCTTGGTCCTATGAAATTTTGATCAAATTTCATATTTTTCATTGCAATGACATGAAACTGCTTGGATATTGAAGTAAATTTGTGTGCCAGAATAATCTTTTTTGGCTATATGCCAACAATAATAAAAAGTGTTACATAAATTAATAATTCTAACAATATTGAAGGATATATATGGTAAGTGTGTTTTGTTATCATGTCTTACCAAAAACAAATAATAGTCTTGTTTCCTGCTACCATCAAGAGAAAAATAGGATGGGTGAGGGATACATATTTTTCAAGAATGTTTTACGTTGAGATTATCATTTTAAAAGAGAAACAGTCTAGACTTTAACTGTGCTTGAGCCAAAACGTCCCTAAAATATTTAGGGTAGGCATAAAAAAGGTAGGGTAATTAGGGTAACAAGTGTCATTCCTAGGTCCTTAATTAGAGAAAGATACTCCATTCTGTAGAAAAAAGAAACAAACATGTACACAATATGTATTTTTAAAAGTGTTTTTTTTTTTTGATCAAGGATAAGTACATTGTACATGTATACATGTATCAGCAAGTTGTCAATTGAATTTTCAATCATGTAAAACTGGTTTCATGTTGCAGGTGATGCCATTATAAAATGCTACAGTTGCCAATCAAATCATGACAGCAGATGTGCTGATTACTTTCAGTTACAAACCTATGATGCTGTAGAATGCCAAGGAACATGCATCAAAAGACGTGGAAGACGTAACTCAGGTAGTTATTGACTAGATTCAATAGAGTATATTTGTATGAAAAATATTTCTCAAAGCATTATATTTTTGTATTCCTAGTGTTGGCAACACTACCCATTACATGTACATGCACTGTGATATTTAACTCCCAAAATTCCTTAAGTTACCAATCACACCAGTGAATTTTTTAATTATTGGATGCTAGGAAAATATAAGTAAAAAAAAGTCACTTGTTTAAACAGCTAATATAGCAATTTTTCAAATGCACTGCAGCATAATGATAACTTCACAGTAAATAGAAGAAAGTATGAAACATAGATTTATATAAATGTAAGTATCCATATCCTCTCCACCTTACTAACATACGATTACCATATGACATTGTTGAACCAGTAAGAAAACCTGCTAAGACTTAAGTCTTAAAGTTTCTCCCATTCATAGGCTTCATTCACCTCACGAGTGAGTGATTAAAAATTTGCAATTTCCTGCCACGTGCCATAGTTAATGTTGGGAAAATTTAGGGTGTTTTTTAATTTAATAGCACTTAATTTTGACTGGTATAGTGTAAAATTTAACTATCTCGAGTGAAGAAATCATGTAATCCCCTCGAGACTGAAGGAGAATCTACATTTAAGAACCTATCAGTCTTCTTTCATTAATATTACAATTTCATTACTATGCCGAACTCATTAAGTCTATGCAAAAAGTATATCATGTATGTAGTATAATGTTTAATTAAAGTTTACTGGTCTTCCATATTTTTGTCCGCAGAATCTGAATAAAATGTTAGTGGGAACATTTTGCAATGTAGTATTGAGCTTCAAAGGGGTTGGCTGTAACATTTTCTTCTTAGTTAAGCTACCATTAAGATGTATTGGTTTCCAGGGCAACCATATCATCTAGACAATTTTCTTCTAGTTATACAGATTTTTACAAAAGAGTGTATTCAATTATTTTAGCTGTGGAAATTACTCGGGGATGTGTTTCACAGACTGATGAAGGATGTCAGGATACAACCTACGATGGAATCAGTGTAGAGGCGTGTACTTGTAATTCTGACTATTGTAACCTAGCAACACATATCTGCTTCAAACTTCCTGTTCTTGTTATAGCTGCGATATTATCATGTGTACTGAGATATTTATTTTGACATAAGAATTTACATAATTTCCATCATGTGCACTAAAAGTCGATCAAAGGACAAAGTAGCAAATAATAATGCATCATATGTATTAATTTTGAAGATTGACACAAAAATATTTGAGCAAGACCATGTATCTGAGTGCTTATGAATATACAATAATGTTTTATGTATTCTGTATATCCACAATTTAAACAGAAATCTTATAATCACAATCAGTAACCTTTTATCAATTTAAGACTTTGTGATCAGTATTGAATAATGAGAGTTTGTGCTGATCTTATTATTAACTTATCAGGATTCTACACTAACATTTGCCAGAGGTTTGCACAGTTTAAGGAAGACTGGTGAATGATTTATTTGCTGTAATACAACTAGTTCTAACTTTTCTCTCGGTTAGCCAAGTGAACTAGTATGGCTATGAAGTCACGGTTAAATCGTATTTCAGGGCTACCCCTTGTTAACATGTATTGTTATTATTCATTATATTCTGTAGAAAACATACTAAATTACCTACTGTCTCTTAGAACCTAAAATCTGTATCTTTGCAAAACCATCTGGCAAATGTTAAAATCTTTGTTGATAATATTGAAGAAAATATTTTTTTTTCATTTCGCTAGTACATATATATGCACAACAGATATTTGTGTGATTAAATTTTCATGCAAAGCTGTGAAGCCATGTTTCAGTTATTGCCCTTTTACAATCAATGCTTATTTTTGATAATTTTAGTGTTATTATTTTCAAAAGTTTTCTCCTCACAGGAACTTCCAGACAAAATTCAATGAAAGTTGATATGATTCTTCCTTAGATATGGGCATTAGGAATTTTTATTCAAGAAAATAACATGACCCCTTTACAAGAAATAGAATGTTGCTTATAAAGGCAGGTTAGAAATTCAGGCTTTCTAGAGCTAATTATACTTTTTACACAAAAGTTTTGAGTAATCTACAAACATTCTAAATGGCCCTTTTCATGGAGCTATTGATATTTTTAAGATAATTTTTTGCAGGTTGTGATTTTAAATCTCAAACATATCAATAAAGAATATAAAAGATCATGGATGTCAGTGTTATCATTGCCTTTTAGTGAGTGACAATTGATTTTGTTAATCAACCTGTTTATAACTACTAAAAAAATGAAATACCATGGTAACTGCCTTATTGTTTATGGTGCTAAAATTTAGTAGAGAAATAGAAATCAGGGACAAATAAACAAAATGCCTGTACCACGTCAGGACCATTGCCCTACCAGCTGCTCCGGTGGTATGTTATCTGTTTTACCATTTTTTTTGGATTTGACTCAGTTATGAATCAGATAAGTGTTTGGTAATTTTGTTGTTACCCTTATTTGTCAAAGTTCGGTGTGTATCTCATTGTAACTACCTGCAACTAGAAAATTAGCATCTTATGGAGCAATAATTTTAAGTCAGAAAAACCCTATCATTTGGAAATCATAAAAGGTAAGTCAAAAATAAAACAGCATATCAAGAAAACTAAAGATGGGAAACTTCAACTGGATTTGTTGGGTTTCTTTTATAATTGTTCTAAGTCAACATGAAGTCGGACATGTTGTCATGCTAGGTCCACTTACACAGGAATTTGATATCAAAGAACATCAAAAATTATCATCTTTGCCCCATCTTTCAGAAGCCACATACCAAATTTGAAACCAATCTGTTAATTTGAAGCCGAGATTTTATATACTTGATATAGTGAAAAAAAATGCTGAAGTCCCACGAAACAGGAATTTCATATAAGACTGCAGCAAAAACTGCTGACAATGTACACTCCATTCACATGAAACCAAACACCAAATTTGAAATCAATCTATCCATTGGGAGGCGTTGGCAGTTCATCAAGTGATTGTTATCTCCATCATCTCTGGAACTCCAACTTTCAATTACTGGTAGCAAGTAAGATTCAGGATAAGTTAGCTACAGTTGCACAAGTATATTTTTTTGGTTTTGTACCCAACTTTCTGATGCAAAATAGAATATTACTGCAAGTCCAGAGCATTGCTTCAGTGAAAAACTTGGAATTCTAGTGTTGAATTTTATGAAATAAATATGTAGGTATTGAAACAATCAACACATCTGATATATCTAGTATTTCATAATTTTTTTCAAAAAAAACATAACAAAAAGTTTTATAATAATAATTATCACAAAATATCATGAATTTGTTTCTTTGCTATTATTAATTGTTGTGGCTATCACATGATCTCCAGGATGTGTGGTTGCTATGGAAACATTTCCTGCTGAGATAAGTTTATTGACAGTCTGAATCATGCCAATGTTTGGATTTGATTGTCCTGTTGCTGCTCCAACAGTTGCCAGCCTCATTCCCGCTGGTGGGGTAATAATTCTTGCATAAACCGGAGCTTTATTTTTAGAATTTGCCTTCCCTTGAGCTGCAACAGTTGTCTGAACGATTTGTCCTGTTGATGCAATATTTGTGCCAGTCTGCTGAAGAGTAGGTTGAGATATAAGTAAAGTGGCTTGCCCTGGTTTTAATCCTGCAGCCTGCTGTCCCAGCATTGTCCTGACAACTTGAATATTTTGTCCTGGTTTTCCTCCAGCAGCAGTCATAAGAAGAGGTGTGGCACCACCTGAAGAAAATTACAAAATCTTATAGAAATAGTATGAATAGCACAGGTAGTTGTTATTATAAATCTATATCATATGTTGAAAATTTCAGGCTTAGAAAATGAAACTAAAAAGCCTCTTTCAAACTAAAATTCTTTATGTGTAAGTACACACTAACGACCTGTCATGAAATACTGGTACATCTACAGACTACGATACCCACAGTACCAAACCATTAAATGACAGCAATTTTTTTGCAGTTGTATAAGAAGCTGTTGTGAATATTATCAACTATTATTAACCAACTACCCAAAATACGTTAAAATATGTCAAAACTGACCAATTGATATGAATTCAAACCGGGCATCTATATGGGGCCAATATGGATCAAACCAGGGCCAATAAGGCATCATAACTTCCGGTCTTTTGACTCCGCCATTTTGAGTTAGAATTGGATTTGATTTTCATGAACTTTGATCACTAGATCTAAAAGCTGCAGAAACACAAAAGAATCTTCCATTTTATACAAATTATATTTAAGACTGATTAATGCAAAAAAATCTACATGTTCTTGGTAAAACACAAAAAAAACTGTTCTACAAATCATCTAGTTGAGTTGGTTAATAAAATAGTCGATAAATATGTAATTTCATATTGGTCCTGTTATAGGTTCCTTGGCGATGCCTCGGGACCAATACAACCACCTCGACCAATATGACAGACCTCATACCTATAACAGGGCCAATATGAAATTACATATTTATTAACATATATTAAATGTGATAATAGTGTGTCTTGAAAGGGGGAAATCTACAATGTTTGTGAGAAATTTCCCTTGTAACAAGAGTATTCTAGATAAGCTTTTAAAACAATTATCCTACCATTCTGTTTAACATACAAAAGATTTACCTTGCTGAGTAACTGAAGTCTGAGAGTTGACACCTGGAGGGACTAAGAACTGTGGAGGGAGTCCAGCAGTCACAACTTTAGCCTGAGGTCGTAAGGTCAAGTTACCCGGTGTTAACTGAGTAACGACCATACCAGCTTGTGATGGAGTCACAACCTTGGGTTGGCTTAAAGTTGTTGTAGCAGAAGTGGTTGTCGTGACAATAGTAGAAACAGGACTTTCATTGCGTTTTGCATCAGATGGACCTACAATGTAAAACATGAAAATAAATAAGCATAGTAATGATCCTGTGTATTTTTAACAGCAAAACAAAATGTAAACATACATACATGTAGCTCCTCACCAAAATAGTAAAAGTGAAAACTGACTTACAAAAAGTATCAAAAAGTATTTGCCTATTGATGAACAGATATATTTAACATTTATGCATGTATAAGACATTCATATAATTGTCATTATAACAGTCATCACAACTAAGTTACCAAATCACAGGCTTGAAATACATTTTTCAAAATTTTTTATAAAGTGACTGCTGGCCTGTAGTAGTTAATTTTACAAGCCCTCCTCCGTTTTGACATGCCTGGGCCTAGGACTACTGCTTAACCATGAAGACTGATTACAAGTCAGTTCTTCATTTCGATTTTCTTTTACTGTCGATAAAATCGAACATGTAGAAATAGTAGTCCTTCACCTGAAATTTCAGTAAATGAAATCTGAACAATTTCTATTGTAAATTTATTGTCGTTAAGCTTCATTTTTATTTACCTGACACAGGAGATTTATGTTGCTCTAAGGTCATGACCCCAGCACCGCCTGCCTGTGGTATTATGCTTATAGTAGGTAAGGCCCCCTGTATTAGCCCCATCTGCTGTTGCCCCTTGCCTGTGATATGTACTAATTGTCCTCTTGGTTTGCCCGCCAGATGGATAGGTTTTCCACCTGCTGAAATAAATAAATGTTGAGGTTCATAAATGGCCTAAATAAATAAAGGGTAACATCAAGCATGGCACACCCTGATTACGCACTCCATACATAAGAAACATGGTTGTTAAATCAAAAGAACTCTTCATTAATGAGGACTCAAAATTGACAAGTTTGATCAAAATCTGCTGAAGGATATTAATTAATGATTGTTAGCCAGGGTGTTACAGATATTATTCACTGACCATTTTTATACTGAAAAAGGGTGTTAGACTTAATAATTGAATAATACTTGATACTTTTGAAAAAAAAAAAAGGTTATTCCAAAGTTGAACAAAAAATGTTGTTTTTACTCTGCCATGGACAGAAAAAAAAATATAATATTTCCCTAATAACTTAATAACAAACTTAATGAAGATTTTTAAATAAAAATTGAACTCCTGCTACTGCTTAAAATGAATTAATGATTTTCGTGCTTGCAGAAATTTTTTTTTCTAACTCAACATAAAATCCCAAGCCCTCCTTGAGAAGAAAATGGTCTGTGCCTTAGAAGTCTTCCTACACAAATGCATTGGCTACAGCATATTGTACATCCATCCCTTTTCTGTGTTTTAAGTCACATAATAGACTATTCTATAGTCTACTTCAGATTTCAGATTTCTTACTGTATATATTTCATTTAAAAATTTTGATAAAATATAGAAAAGTCAACATAACAATAGCAAGTCAACTACCAAAGTTGCAAACTAAGCTGGGAAAGTTTGGTCCTCTATTCTTGTAAAATTTTAAAAGACACAAAAATCAATGTTTTGCACCTTTTAATTTACCTTGAAGCATTATTTCCTATGAAAATAAAAACGTTACATTATTACATGTTTTGACTCAATCTCTGTAGGGAGCGTAGTAAACCCTAGTATGTGTCAAATCAAATCCCAATGGCTAATTTTCATTAAACCAACCATTAGCGATCGCGCTTAATAAACAAAAGTATTGACTGAAAGGGAAAAAATGTATTTGTAAAAGTTGTGTCTGTATGACAATATTTTGGACTTCCTTCCCCCCTAAAAAGCAACTTTGATTCCAAGGAAAAGAATAAATTGTATGATCAATCTAAGCCAAAACGATTAATTGTTCCAAGCTTTAAAACAGAGTTTCGAATGGTTAATTTGCGACGACTCGCATGGAAAGTTATATTGTCAACTATGCCGTTCAGCTGTCTGAAGATGAGTCGGAGGATAATTATTGACAGTATCTGAGTTTTTCAATTTGTTTAAAAGTAAAGTAACAATTAATGAAATCAAAATTTAATTTCTATTTACTTAAAGCAGAATTTTTCAGATTGCATACTGAATTACATTGTAGACCAAAAATCAACCCGCTAAAAATGAAATGCTCTTTAAAGTCAGCAGTAGTGTCTCCATTACATATGCACTTGTTGCAGTGTGTTTTCATCAAGTGACAAATCATAAGTCATACACATTACAGAACATCTTTAGGTTTATCAAATTATTCTTTTTTGTCATGCTAACATTTTAAACATCAAAATACATTAGAATCTGAAAAGGAAAATTGATTGGCATTTTATTGCATTAATTTTCAGGGCTGGTAAATTTTAATCAGGACAGGTAACTTTTTGATGTAACCAGCCCTGTGGTCTGGTAGATATTTTCTACGAGTTTCCTACCGTGCTTATAAAACAAAATTGAAAGTTGGGAAAACTGGACATTTCTGGTTTTGGTTTGAACATGAATCATTTGAACATGATTTGAAGAAAATATCACTAAAAATTTAATACATAAAGATGTATTTGATGATTGGATAAAATTTCTGTCAGTAACATTTCACTTCCTATTAGTTTGTTTACATTACGCAATGTCTTTTCACATAAAGAAATCTTTAATTTTGTGGCCAATTCTTACGTATTGATGTATAATCCGCACCCCTATGTTCCAGAAATTATTTCTATGAAAAAATGTGCGCATAATACACACCAAAATATGGTAGGTCTCCAAAATTTGGTCTCAGTATCACTTGATAAAGTAAAACGGTGTGATTGGTATACAAGTTAAAAAGAAAAAATGTAATGAAAACACTTACCTTGGAATTTTAGAGTAGCATTTGCTACATTAGTTTGATTTGGATTCTGTGCTCTTTGAGCAGCTAATAAATTTCCTACATTCACCATCTGATTGCCCCCAACTTGTTGTACAAGTCTGGCAACCAGAGGTGCTCCAGAATTTGAGGACTGAACAAGAGATGACAAGGAAGTAGATGTCACTGTTGTAGTTACAGGCAGTCTAGTTGGAACAGGTGAACCAGGTGTAGGAGTACCAGCAGGAGATGGAGCAGGGGAACCAGCTGATGCTTGTCTCTGTAGTGGGCGTATGGTAGAAGCCAGACTCTGTGGGATTGACTGAGACATGTTAGCATCAGCCACAGAAGCCTGTAAACTTTGCAGTATACTTAAAGGTAAGGATTTTAGTATATTCTCTCCTTTTATCTGTTGGGCAACTGATGTATTTGGTGAACCTACAAAAAAGCAACACATTTTAATTTTATAGTGAAGTTAAGAGGATCATTTTAAAACAAGTTAAAAGAGACATACTGTGATATTTATATCAGAATCAACAGAGGAAAGTCTAACTGGTACCATGTTCAAGATGATGCACATAAAGACAAATAATGTTTTAGCTCAAGTTACACTTCCTTGTTGATGTGTTATGTCTATTCAATATTCAATTTATGAAATGTTTACTTTGTAATATTTTCCAAGTGAATAGAATTAACCAATTTTAAAGTAAATATAAGGTTTACCTGACTTTGCAGCAGTCTGTTGAGCCACCTGTTGTAGTTTCTGTTGAATCTGTTTCTGTTGTTGTTGCAGTTGTTGTAACTGGTACTGTTGAAGCTGAAGACGTATTGTAGCTCCAGCAGGGGAGGACATTAAATTAGCACTAGTAACCTGAGTGGTTCGGGTTGACGCTACACTGCTTACAGGGATACTAACATTTACACCAGTTTGTGCAGCGGCTGAAGCATTCTTCAAGGCTGCAGCTACAGTACGAGCTCCTGGTGTAGAAGCTCTGGGACTCTGAGCAAGTAATGGGTTGTTGGCAGTGAGACTTGGGCTTTGAACACCAGCTGAGAGAGGCTGTGGAGAAGTATGAATATCTGCAGTATTGTTTACAGTCTTTATAGCAGGAGTTGAGGTAGATGCCTGGGAAACCCCACTGTCCTTTAATTTCTACAAAGATAGAAATAAATGATGTACAAAGAAAAAACTGACCACTAAGTAATAAAAATTTATGTAAAAAATATTGAAAGCACTTTGTCAAGCTATGCTTTCTACACATTTCCAGAAATAGAACTATTTTTTGTTATGTGAGTGTAGTATTAACTAAATGGGTAACAGTCTACATTTAGTTCTGTCCTAATGATTCATGACCAAGTTCATACACCTTGAACTTAACAAATTTCATCAAAACACCTTTCGAGAGTTATGGCTCTTTTATTGAATTCTGCTGCAAGTTATGGCCCTTTAATTCGATTCTGCTGCAATTAAGTGCCACTATTTCTATGTGCAATGCACTTCATAAGTTGCATTACATATGATATGTAAGTGGTTCATTAATTCAATTTAATTCAATTAAGTAAAGACAACTTACAGCTTTACTGGATTTAGGTTTGCTGGTTTGAGCTAAAGACTTCTTGGCCTTTTGTGCTGCACCATGTGCTTGGTGTATACGTTCTAAAATGAAAATGTATCTTATTATGAAATTAAGAACAGAATAGACTTGCTTGTTCATAATTTTGGACCATTTTTTTTATGTTTATGTTGCAAGATGAAAAATCTCAAATGGTAGCTGGTATTACATCATATTTTAGAAAAACAAATTTCAATCTCAAATACACCATACATTTTGTATATTGTGCAAGAACTGCAATTATTTATGCAAAAAAAATACTAGGTAAAAACAGCTTCTCTACTAAAATATATTATCTATCTAAAGATAAAGGTCCTTAAGAAATCTTTATGAAATTCTTATTTTTTTTAATCTTATCAAAGAATACATATAAAATACAGACCATACAATTAGAACTATACATATCTTTATTTACACTGCTTATTATCAAATCCATAATAAACCTACCAAATTCATTTTCTGTTCTGTTTCTATGGAGATAGATCCACTTTTTACCATTGACATCATACTTGACACATGGATCTTTCTCTGAATGGAGTCTGTCTAAAGCACCACTCACCACAACATTCAACTGGAATAAGTTTATTTTATTTCATCAATTCAGCATACACTTTTAAACACCTACCATTTATTATTTTCTTTTACAAGTATTAAATTGAAGTTCATCAAAGGTTAATTAGACCAAGGAATTTACACAGATAACCAAGCCACTCTTCATCCTTTTCACTCTTTGTCTTTTTTGCTTTCAACACAATGTCAAAATATATTCAAACCAGATAAGAACAGATAAAAATAACTCAAAAATGGAACAAGGTTAAAAATGCTATTTTGATCTGAAAAAGACAGTCTTCGATTATCTCATTTTTTTAAACCAAACAAATAAAGGAAATCCAAAATTACATGTACATTCAATTGACTTGGCCTTAATAACAGATTAGAAGTACATGTATATGTTTACAGTGAAACCTGATGAAGGACCAGAGTCTATTTAGATTGGTTCTACTGTATTACCTGAGCATCAGATACCCCAGGAGCCAGGTACTGAGAATCTTTTAACAATTCGCAGATATCTCCTCTGGTACCTTCACCATTGGGCAGGCGAGCTGAAGCATCTCTCACTACAATGGTTACATAAAAAAAAAAACCAAAAAATAATTATGGAAATGACTATATAGAATCTACAAAACTATGAAATAATCCACTGTCCAAACCCTCCCACAGAAAATGTTAAGCTAGTAAATAGATGGTTTCAATATTTATCATGACACAAATTTCAAACCTTCAAGTTTCTAAAGTATCTGAATTATAAGTATCTCAGCTCTACAATTCCAATTCACAAAATCTAAAAATATTAACCCATATTATGAATAATTATTGAACACAGTGTTCTAGGATTTTTTGGTTAACTCAACTTCCCATGGGTAAGTGGCCTCAAAAAAAAGACTTACCAAGACTTTAAATGAACTTACCCACATTGAAAGTAACATTTCAAAGACAAAATATGTGTCATCTTAGTTGGTAACAAGTGCAATCATTTCTAAGAAGCAGAGAATGTGATGTATTTTTATTACCTGATTCTTATAGATGAATACACTTAGATAACAAGGCAATAATAATTTTGATTCTTCATTAGATGGGGGGGGGGGCTCTCTTTTGAGGATGTGAACCCAAAACTATGGAGATCCATTTTTATTTTGAATTTCCCACCATTCAAACATTTAGTATTGTGTTTAAAAATACAATGCAGGGCATAACTATGATAAAAACTTGTATGGGAACTTTTACATTTTTATGGCTTTCGACCTTTTAGTCACCTTTCTCAGACTCAGGTGCCCCCTCTCCAATAAATACATTTCATATTTATTTGCAAACAAATATTTAATGACGACAGAAACTTTCCATCTGTTCAAAATTACGAATTTTGAAAGCCGGATTTTCTTATTTTACCATTTTCAGATAGAAAATTATTGTTTACACATCACGATAGTGTTTGACTTAAAAAGAAGAAAAGAGATCTAATTACAAGCGCCGATAGGATCGTGATGAATGAAAAAGCAAAACAAAATAATCACGTTTTCTTAAGAATAAAACTGAAATTCTGCAGAAATAAATTCAGAAATAATTGCGACAGGTAAGGAAAGTAAGGACTCATTTTCAACATACCCAAACTTTAAAACTGACTTCCCCACAGGTAACCAAAGGCTCCTAAAAGGACTTTCCCGACATGAAATCTCACTTACCATGGGTAACAGGTAATGAGAATCCTGGAACACTGGAACAAATATTTTAACTACCACTGATTGACAGATTGGTTGTGACTTTACAACCTATGTTTAACTTCTATGAATGGTGGACTATAAGCAGGGAGCAAATATATTCAGTAAACCAGGAAATTTTGGCAGTCTTTGTTTTTGTGACTTCAGCTATAAATCTATTTTGCAGTGTAATTAATATGGAATAGTTTATCTAATTGCATTATAATGCTATTAGGGAGAGTATTTATAACAGTCCTAACAGGGAAAATAGTGACAATACAAATGGCACAAAAATTTCATGTTTTACATGAAGTGCCACTTACCTAAAGTTAGTATAGTAACAAATGACGGTCGTGTAGATACCAATAAAGCATGTTCTCTGGCCTTGTTTAAAGCACTTTCTTTGGTATATACACCTTTAACAGGGCCAACGACAGATTCGTATCCATGGAGATTGTATGTGAAAGACTTGTGGGGATTCTCAAATCGACGACGCTCCTACAACATAATAAAATATGTAGAAGTATTTATAATGACTGCTTAGTTATATCAGCATATGAGTGACTGATATTCTTCTTAATATAAATTAAGATGCAATTTTTAAATACTGTTATCTACAGAAGGCTGGTTCACCTAAAGGATTGATATTATAGAAAACAGTTTTAACTTTGTATGGTAATTTGTAATTATTATCTAAAGACATCTAATTAAAATGGGAAGTATCATATAATAACAAAATCTTAACATGTATGGAGGATTTTGAAAAAAATTGTTTCTAAAGCAATATTTACTCTTTTGTTTGACTCTACTTTGAAATAGACACATAATCAAACATTAGAAAATAATTTATTTCAATAAATCACTTGATAATTGAAAGCATTTGGGGTTTACCTTTAAAATGATAACTGAAAGCATTGGATATTTTCCTTTAAAATGGTAATTGAAAGCATTGGGTATTTTCCTTCAAAATGATAATTGAATGCATTGGTTACTGTAAAAGTACAATTTTTCGTAGAGTACCAATTTTCGTGGTATTCATGGGAAGGCCAAACCATTAAATTTGGTTCCCAACAAATAGAAAATTTCCTTTGCTGTGTATACTGAATATCTCACGAAAATTGGTATCCACGAATTAAAGTACTTTCACAGTATAGTCCTTCAAAATGATTAATGAAAGCATTGGATATTTCCTTTAAAATGACAATTGAAAGCATTGGGTATTTTCCTTCAAAATGATAATTGAAAGCATTTGGGTAATGTCCTTCAAAAGGATAAATGAAAGCATTGGGTATTTTCCTTCAAAATGATAACTGAAAGTATTGAGTAATTTCTATTCTTCCCTAAAATGATCATTTCTGTAAGTTGGTTATCTCCCCCTGACAAATAATCTTAATTGATGCACTATAGTACCTGATCTCTAAAAATTTGTTTCTCCTCTTCAGTGGTAGCACGAACCACAAACGATGTCTTCCTAAAAATAAACAAATAAAAATCACGATTAATGTATAAAGAATCATGTAAACAACAGGTTTTGTACCAATTTTGGGTAGCAAATATTTCATGTTGGAAGTCGGATGTCTCACAAATACTATATGTAAACCATATTGCTTGAAAAAAAAAAAGAAATGTCAAAAATAAATTTCCTGACTATTTTAATAAGTAATGAAATAATCTAAATCAAACTAAATTTGATTTGATGATCACTGATACCCCGGCATATCATGGAAATTAAGTGACTTATGGTTCACGGCACTATATTAAAGTTCAAACAGATTCGGCTGAGTGCTTGTTGTTATTTTTCAAATTTATTACCATGTAAAGATTTTTTAACTATGGTATACCATATTCTACTCACAGAACACAGCTATATGAACTCATCTGCCATAAAATTGGCATTTTAAATAAGTACTTGATACAATACATAGGAGTTTAACAATTATTACTTACGACCTAGCAGGGGGTGGTGATCCATCCCTCCCATCATCCTCAGTACCAGTAAGTTTCTTATTGGTCATCCAGTGTTTGAAAAGCAGAGCAAGTTTATCATCTGAATCCCTGCCTGCTCCAATCCACGTCCACTGTCCAGCCCTCTCTCTGTAGTCCAGGAATGGCACAAAGTTATCTGGTACAGCACCTGAATATTTGAATATAAATCTTGAATATTTTGTAGCCATTCAACTTTAACATAAATATTACAATGCATTATCAAATTACACCTTTTTACTGTTAGAATATGTTTTAATTGCATTAAGAAGTCAACCTTGTTATGGCATTCACATTGGAAAAGATTCCCTAGCTTTTCATGCATTTTAATATATTCATCAAAAGAATGTGTGACAGTTTCACTGAATTCCATTCACCAATTTTAGAGGAGATGTGGACTGGAAGATGGTCCAGCTTGATTAAAGAATGATTAAGTCCATGTATTTCGCTTAGCTTCAGGAAACCCCAAAAGTCATTTTGGCAGAAAAACAAAATAAGAGGTACAAAACTGCATCATGTAATCAATAATTTGTGAAAGTTCTTCAAATTTCATTTAGTGCTTTCTAAGGAATGTGAATGGATGGACAGACATGTTCACAACATACCTCCTACTAATATATATATATCAATATTAAACTTAGGCCATCATTAAAAATATCTTCATTTCCCGCAACCAACCCTCTATTTCCAACATGGGTCAGTTTATTTTTTTTTCAGAATGAGAGGAAAAATATAAAGTTTAGATTTCTGTCCAATGCATCAACTATGGTTCAATGGCACTTTTATTAATCTAATGAAATATGCATTTAACATTTTCAAATGATTAGTAATGATTTTGGTTCATTATATTTATATTTATAACATAGTTTGTGATTTTTGTGAACCCTGATATCTTGAATGACTTTGATATAAACATACTGTATTGATAACAGAATTAAAATTTATTCTAAACATGAACTGATAAAACATTGAACAATTATAAAATTGAACAGGTAACAATGATCAACAAAACCAACAACATAAACGTTGACTAATTGCATGGTTACAGTGTTCAGCCTGTGCTTGAACTAATACAAAGTAACAACAGCATCGTCAAAATCTAGATGGAAAACTTTGAACCGCTGAATTTGAAGTTGATGATACATTTACAACATAACAATCAACGCCATCGCATTGGGGCATTCCTTTTACGTCTAGGTATTCCAGGCATACATTTTCCCATGTTTGTCAGAGTAATATTTTCCTGACAGTTTTAAAGACGATCTCACGGTCATCTTTGAATATTGTTCATGCCAAGACAGCAGATGCCATCTTCAAATAATGACTCTGGCCATTAACGTCAGACTTTATTGATTGACATTATCAAAAATATCCGAGTACTTCCGATTGTTTGACACATGTTTACAACAAGGGAAACAACTTCACTGTTCAAGACAATATACGGAACGATTCCTCTCTGACAATCCAGGAAAAAAAAACGCCATCCAATAACCCCCCAAAAAAATCTCGGTCGCAACGTTTTCAAACAGTCGGTCGTGTGCAGGAAACAAAGGAATTTTTAATTTTGGCCTTAATGCGACTAACCAATCAGTTCACCAGCCAGGAATTTCAGAGCAGACGCAACTGTATCCACCCAATTGGATTCTAATTTTGTCCAAACCAGTGAACTCCAGTTGGGGGATTCTTGTAATTCTCGAATTTTTTCTTCAATCTGTTAATAAACAAGAATGAAAATAACTCCTGCAACTGTAACTTAAAATCACATTAAAAAAAACATCTAGCTATAAAACTTTTAGAGCCGGTTTTATGAAGTTTGAACACAGTTTTTTTTTTTTTTTTAAATTAGAATTTCAAAATTTTCATTTAATGGCATAACAGAAAGAATGAATGGTTCATTCAATAAAAATGACTGAAAAGGGACAATCTCAATTTAAAAGATAATAAGTCTCTTACAGTTGTCATTTAAATATCTACTGACCTTGGCAGTGCTTGCTTTTCCATCAGAGAATTCAATCAACAAGTCTCGAATCA
The DNA here is from genome assembly GCA_037379345.1 of Perna viridis. NCBI lineage: Eukaryota > Metazoa > Mollusca > Bivalvia > Mytilida > Mytilidae > Perna > Perna viridis. Next base: position 7,895,317 of record CM074520.1, read on the forward strand.
GACTGAAAAAGTTGTTCTGCTTTGCAACAAAGGTGTTTGCTCTTTGAACTCTGGAAAAATAAATAATTTAATCTAGTATTGTCAAGGTGTCCTCTGTCTTTTGATAATAAAAAACATTTCTTTTCTTTTTATACTATAATTAATAAATTTAAGACCAAATTTCATGTTTATGCACAAAGAAAATGCTTTAATGCAAATGTATATAGGTTAGCAGGAAACTAAAAGTAATACTGAGAAAGTACTATAATTCGTGGATACCAATTTTTGTGGATAATGGAAGAAACACAAATTCATGGATTCTTGAATTTATGGTTTTGAGGTTTTCAGTACAAAGATCAAAAGGAATCTCATTTTTGTTGGGAACCAATTGCGTGGTTTGGCCTACCCATGAAAACCACAAAAATTGGTACCCATGAACAACAGTACATTCACAGCAACAAGCTAAAATTATGGTTGTTTTCAATTTGTATTACTTCCACTTAACTGATACCATTTATTTTCTATTTTGTGCATATTTGCTTTGTATGTAAAAACTTAACAATTTAAGAAGCCATGTTTGAGACCCCAGACAACATGTTTAGGAAGTAAGTCATCAAAACTCAAGATGCCTTAGTTGAAACCCAAATATCTTACTCAGAAAATGAGTAAACTTACTCAGGTAGAGAGTAATCAGACATTGCATCAATCTCAGACTTAAAATAAGAATCATCAACACCACTATTATCCTCATCTGTAAGATTATGTCGGCTTGGTGTTGACTGCTCAGATCTTGTATCTTTTTCTTTTTTCATCTTCTTTTCTGCTCTTTCCTTCATCTTCAGTTTCTTCCTCTTACTCAGTGTCATAGAAGCAGTGGGAACTACTGAAAGAAGATAGGCAAGACTGACAACACAGTTTTCAAAGGGGGATAATCAATGGTCAATTAAACAAACAAAATAAAGGTGAAAAGCTGATATAAAGATGTCACAAGTTACTGAAGTAAACATACTGTAATTGCTACATAATTATAATTTGTTGCTACCGAACACAGATCATGATCACATTTTCAGCTCAGATGATAATTAAGAAAAAAGTAATAAAATTTGAAAAAGCAGATTCTTACCAGTTAATTCAAATCACTCAAAAATTTTCCATACATGTAGAATAGCTTCCGAAATGGTATATATATACTACTCTTTTTCAATCATGACATACAGAACACTTTTTTATTTTAACTTGGAAATATTATAGAGCTATATTATTGAGAATTTGGATATCTTTATTGGAACTTAGTTGGTTTTTTTCCAGTTATATCAGTTATACATGTAGTTTCTTTAACTCTATGATAGACACAACAAATAATCTGATATAAACATTTATCCAAATCCTACAGCAAAGCAGTAACAGTCATAGCATTAAAGTTTCCTACTGAGGATTATAAAATACACAGTGAAACCAGTCTAAAATTAACCCCTTTTGAATTTTTTGGTACAAGAGTTTGGTTTGCCAAGGTTCAAAATAAATTTAAATTGATATGATTTTAGACTATGACGGAGCTATTTGTACTAAAATTACATTTAACTTTATAATTGATATGGCGCTGTTATGTTGTCATGTCACTGATGTCTCTACTAACGGGAATATGCAAAACTTTCTACAACACATGATGTGCATCTGTGTAAAAAGTTCAAACAATCACATAAATACTGCATATGTCAATTCAAACACAGATTTTGAGCTATTCATGACGCTTAATCCCAATACAGGGACTTTAAAATGTGTCTGGTTTAGTCAGGTTTAGGGATCATCTTAAGTTTGGTTGACAGATTTTACTGTAATATCACTTTCTGGTATACCCCATTAACATCCTACCTGGTTGTGCTTCTATATCCCATTAACATCCTACCTGGTTGTACTTCTATACCCCATTAACATCCTACCTGGTTGTACTTCTATATCCCATTAACATCCTACCTGGTTGTACTTCTATACCCCATTAACATCCTACCTGGTTGTACTTCTATACCCAAATAACTTCCTACCTGGTTGTACTTCTATACCCCATTAACATCCTACCTGGTTGTGCTTCTATACCCCAATAACTTCCTACCTGGTTGTACTTCTATACCTCATTAACATACTACCTGGTTGTACTTCTATACGCTATTAACTTCATACCTGGTTGTACTTTGGGACTTTTCTTATTAGCTTGACATCTTGCCATTATCTCTTCTAATGTAATGCTCTGTATGTCTAACTCTGGGCATTCCTGTCAGTGTAATAATCATGTTTGTTAATCAATAGAAAGGAGTTATCAAACTAGATATGTGATCACATGTGCTTAAGTACAAAGGCTTAGTAAGTTCACAAGATACAAGATAAGCCCCCATATCACCGAGCTCAACAACCTGTTGACCATTTTCCCAGTCTAGAAAAGTTGGATGATTTGGGCTTGTGGAAAATATGATGAATCACTGCTGTTTAAACACATGCATAATATATAGTTTTATCATTTGTTTTGTCTAGTCTAAATAAGACATTTCTTCACAAAGATTCAATGTAAATTTGTCATAATGTAATTAGATATTGGTTCATCATCTTTTATTTTTTGTAATGCATGTATATATAGGTGTCTACGTAGATTAAATAACATCCTACATAAATTCTGATTACTTGTAATATATGTATGTATGAAGTCAGAGTCTCATTGTGAACTTAAAACACTGTAACTTCGAACCATTTATACTAACATTAACATGTATCAGAACTAAATGGTTTTAATCTACATTTTTGTGGGTACCAATTTTCTTTTGTTTTTGTAACTGTTTATGAAATTCACTACTTAAAAAATTTTGAACCAACAAAATTTAGACTAATCTAGATAAAATGATTCCAAGAGCTCAGCTTGATACAACTGCCAAACCCTGAATAGTTAGCACAAGTATGGACATAACATTTAAATTTATACAGCTCTTAATTTTTAATGTGATCAAAAGTTTGACTCAGGATAACAATTTGACAAGAAACCACACTAAATGTCTACAGACAATGATGACAGCATGATACCATAAATGATATAAGATCTTTCACAGTATTATTTCTTCTAACTATTAACACACAACCTACCATTACATTGCATTCTTGTTTTTTTCTCCTGTGGTTTTTCAGTAGATGTGTGTAATCATCTTCTGTTACTTCCATAGGACTAATTGGTCTTTGGTTCTTATTCTTCATTTGGTTTTTATCTTCATCACCTAATGTAAAATTTGAACAATTGTTTCTTATCTTTAGTTGTGTATCAAATATAATACACATGTCTCAATCACTACATTGCTCCATCAGAATTCATACAGTGAAGATATATACACAGTAAAAAGCATGCTTCCATATGTGTATCAAGAAAATTATCCAAACAAAAATTAATAATAACAAATCCAATTAAAGCATTATTACTTATATTCATTACAAGAATTCTAAAGGTTTTCATAACCATATGAAGTAGATTTCAAAAGGTTTAAATCTTACTACTAAGATCTCCATTCAGTGAAGGCCTGACATCATAGGTTGCCATGACAGCTGGTATCGTTGGTTCTGGTGATGGGATTGGGCACAAAGATTTGAACAACTGTTTCTTACTCTTCTGAGCAGGATCTGAAATTTATTATAATATATTTATATTATAATCTAAGATGGTAGATTTTAATGTTAGAGTATAAACAAACTACTGTATTGCAAGTAATTTTTATGGGTTTCACAATTTACTTTATGAATCAGGTAATAATGCTTCCAGTCTTTATCATTTGCATCTTCAGATTTAATGGAATGCTAATTTTACAATTTCTCAAACCTTGTGAATATACCAAAAGTTAGAACTTCACGAAAATTTCTCGCTATATGGTATTTTACAATGACAATAAATGTTTCAGGACAACACTACTACTAATGTCAATTTATGAATTGTGAAGGCTGTCCTAATACACCCATGTTAGGTAGTGATACATGGATCAGTAGCATATAAAGAAACAAAAGGGTTTATAATATTGGCTGATTAAATATGGGTGAAAGATAGAAAAAATCTTGTCCTTTTCAGACATTTTCTATAACTTTTGGTCAATCATTCCCACTATACTCAGTCACATACATAACAGAATGTTCTAATTTGAATTAAAAATTAGTCCAGAATTATTTTGACACCTACTGATTTTCAAACTGGGTTAAATGACTTGCTCTTTCCTATCACAAAAACAGCTTCTCCATAAAATGTGAATTGTTAATCCAGCACCACAATATCTACATGGCCAAATTGGTAGTGATATTTTTACCAAAATAATTTTTGACTGTTGGTAGTTTGACCAAAACAATGACTTACTGCCTAATTTCTTGTCAAAATTTTTTTTGGAAAATTATCATTCCTACTAAATAATAGTTTGGTTTCAAATTCATGAGAAATTACATTTTTGTCAACACAGAAATAGAAAAATATAATTATCAGTATCTTATCAACAACCTGCACTTAAATGGCAGAAAACAATGCAATTTTCCTAAGGAATTCTTTTTAACTGGGCATAGAAATTGTAAGTATTGATGTTTGTTTTTTCTCATAACACATAAAAAGAAAGACAACTCTGACTCGATAAGAGAACTGCTGAGAAAAATTATGACTAAATAAAAATAGGCTTGAACTGATGTCAAGTGTCCATTTCTATGGCATTCAACAAATATAGGTGAAAGTTAACAATACATTATGTCAAACTGAGACCATGGCAATTTAATAATTATTTGTAAGTGGAAAGTCAATTTTCCTAGTTTCTATGGTATGTACATGCCTCAAATTTAAATTTCAAACAGAATGTAAAATTTCCACAGAAAACTGTATGTAAAACACAAATTAAAAATTCCAGAAAATAACTAGACTTTTCTATACCAAAAAAAAAATGATACCATGAATAGATGTCAACCCAACATTAAACCTTGTGTATCAAAAAGTTTGGATAAAGTTGGACTCTCATGACAAGAAAATTTCAATAATACCCAGTTGTTGACACTGAAAGCACTTACTAGAACAGTCTTCTTCCTCAGATGATGTATCTTCTACACCACACTCTTCCCTCACTTCCTTCAATAATCTGTAGTATAAAGAATTGTACATAGGAAGGAAATACAGAGTATAAAAAATGTGTTGTTGTGAAAGACTTTTCCTTTTTCATCATTTTGTTTTATTTTTTAAACTAAATCATTGCCATACAATAATGAATCACTTGTAATAAGTACAAAATGGGATATCAAGTGAAAAAAAATAATAACCTTTGTGTTATTTCCATATTGTATTTTTTCAACAGAATTATTTCTGGACACTTAAACTTTCAATTTTGAATCTATATTGAAATATTTATTTTGTCACTTTTTCAAAGTAAGTAAAAAAGAGGTGTTTTGAGTGTCTGACAAATAAAAGTGAGTACAATGAGAAGTGACAGTCTGGTTAATTATACAAGCATGTACCTGGTATACTTTTTCCTGGATCTATGTTCCAGAGTTCTTTCTTTGGGATTAATTGGTACAGGTTTTACATCAAATTTCAGTGATTCATCTTGTGGAAGATTCTTAACTTGATCCAATGTTTTCTGTTGGTGAAAAGTTTAAAAACAATAAAATTCTGAGTGAAATAACAACAAGAAAAAAACAACATAAACATCCCGTTATTTACAACAGATTCATGTAAACAACATTTGAAAATTAATTAACCCTCCGACTGGTAAAAAAATAGTAAATTGTAACATTTTAAATAACTCAATAATGAAGAAGAAAAAACATTTTCATTATCCCTAAGTAATTTGACTTTGTTTAAAATATGGTTCCAATGCTTTATACCATATGTGCTGGAGTATAAGTAGATCCGCCTATAAGTCAGACTCCCCTTTTCAGTCCAAATTTTTCGGGTTCCTAGCCTTGACCCACAGACAGATTTCTGACAGCAGCACCGCTAACATTCCTGATACAATGAGTATACCTGATTGTTTTGATAGCTTTAAATGTTGAAACATATAACTACAAGCCAGACTGGAGTTGTTTTTATAGTAGTAAGTAATTAAGTTCTTGACAAGCCATATAAATTGTTTTTATATAGCCATTTTTCATTCATTCTAATTTTGGTGCAACCAATACTCCAAATTAAAATCATAAATATAGGGAACAACAAAGAACAAAACAGAAAATTAATGATACTCTAACGACTCATTTTAGAAGATACTTCAGTAAGTTAAGAGGTTTTAACTTGAGATAAAAGAAATTTATAAAAAGAATTTTCATAATAACTAAAATATTAATTACTTTTGTTACAAATTATGGTACATTATTGGGATATGTTTCTATTACACCTTTGGGTTTTTGGCTATATGCTTGTACACATGTAAAAATCAATACACTAAATAGAAGAGTGGGAAATACAAATAAAATCATGAAAGGCCAGTATTGAGGCAAAATTAAGTTACAGTAAATATTCTTTTACTGTACCATATTTTAGCTACAAAAGGTAGAGGATGAAGACAGTTTTCCTAAAACTGACGTTTAAACATCAATAACATTGGGGTCAACGGCAACAGTTTGGCTGTTCAATGTTGGGTGTTGGATGTCAATTATCAAGCTTTTGATATTTTCAAGCTGAATATTTTAGTTCATAAGCTAGATCTCATTTCTAAGTCAGAACCCTTCCTAGCAGTTCAAAATTTAGGCGAGTATATATGGCACATTTATGTGAAATTCAAAAAATATTCAAAATGTCTTAATAGTGACATCACTTTAAAAATAACACTGGTTCTCATTTTTTATTGTTGAATAGTAAGTGAATGATAAAATGGGTAAAACATTACATGTTTTTCTACTCAATTTTTCATGATACAAGTTTTTTTAGAATATTTTAGCTTTGGTATTCATTAATAATTGAGGCTCAATTATCAAAATTGAGTTTGATGACCATGTTATTAAACTTCTGACGTATGTTCTTTAAATATCATCTCTGAGAAAAATAAATAAATCTCTAGACAAAAAATATTAAATTTTTAGGTATGAACTACCTTAAGAAAATGCTTGTTTTTTAAATCACAAACCTGTCTTGAAAGCAGAATGTTTTTCAATAAATCTCCATAGTATTTTTGTTGACGGAACTCATATTCTCTAAACTTGACATTTCTGATCATTCCACTGTATTTAGCTATATCAGGAGAAAAGAAGCCACCTAAAAGAAGAAATCGAGATAGCAACAATGCATTAATATATTTTCTTTGTTGCCAATATATTAATGCAATGCAATTAGATATAAACATGTTTTTTAAGTTAACACTATTTAGTCCTTTGGCCAGGAACTTAATTGCTACATCCAATAATGAATTTGTTTCATCACATTGAAAATACATTGAAAATGTTGTTTAAATCATATGCATATCTGCATGATTACAAAAAAACAACAAGAAATATGCGCAATGGCTCACTAGTGATATCACGATATCAGGAACATACACAATGTCCTCATTAAGCAGGAAGTTGTAGTCGAATTTTTTGGAAAATAAATCCCATCATATGGCATACCTACAGAAAGAATGTGCTAAAATTTCTAGCCACTGTGATGAGTAGTTGCTGAGAAAACTGAGACGGAAAAAATGCTTTGGAAACACATACACACGGAAACATCAACAAGGGTAAAGCAGTATACCCTCTGTCCTTAATTACATTAATAAAAAACAGCTTAAGAAAAAATCTCGACTATTTATTTCCAATACAGAAAAATATTAAAATAAGTAAAATTTTGACACATATGTCCTTCCATTGGCCTGCCAACAATGGACACAAAAGTTGTTTCCACTACCAATGGGTCAATATACAATATAACTTGTTTTTTTAATCTTTCTTATGATCTAACACAATAACAAAGTATTTGGTTTCTAAACTCAATTTATTGAATTATTTTTCAATCATAATCCAATACTGATCCAGCCTCAATATTGAATAAAAGGGCCTGGTTTCATAAAAATCTTAAATAAAGATTTCCTTTAAACCCTGGGAAGTTCCTTAAACTTTGAATTCTAGAAATATGATTTCACTAACAATGGAGCTGAAAAAGGATTTAAATAAAGTCCTCAGTTAATTTTTTTTTGTAAACATTCTAAAGAATCAACATCAGTCATCAAAGATGAACCTCCAAGTGACACTTAACCTGGAATGTTCACAAAAACAAAAACATCAAAGGAGTTAATGACAAAACCTGATAAGGTAGTATTCCATGACACCTGCTTATTAGCCAAGTCTGGGGGAAATCATGGGTGCCCAAAACCCCCTTTTCTGCTAACTTGCAGAATTTTTTGGGGCCAATACCATCAAAGATGCTTTCAGATTTTTCTACTGATTCTAGCCATTATAATTACCTTTAAGCTTAGTGTGAAATTGTTGAACAGGATTTCCAAACTTCATATTCTCACTACTGAATAACTTTCTAAAGGAGAAAACAAATCAAATAATTTAATCAAGAATATATAAAAATCAATTTTGTTATATCAAATATTAAATTCTTCTTTTTTTACATTTGACCAAACATAATACATGTAATTCATTGTCAACATTTTTTTTTCATTTCTTCATGTTTAAAGTTAAAAGAACTGTATAGTTACTTAAATGCAACAAACCTGACAGTGATTTCTTTCTCTTCTTTGTCCTTCTCAGGAAAAGATGGCAGAAACTTCTGTTTAGAAAAAAAAATCAATATCAACATCCCATGTAGGTGGTCTTTATCACTCAGTTTATAACCACTAGTCAGACACCAAAAAAAGTTGAAATTTACTTAAGTACAGACAATCTTCAATACTATTTCATATTTCTGAAAAGTTATTCATTAATTGATACATCATTGTTCACCATCCTATGGCAGATGATTAATGCATATCAGGACAATAATAATTGACCAATCAAACAGACCTTTATACTAGTCTGACGTGCTGAGCTGGATTTTTATTGTGCTAGTTCACAGAGGCAACAGTCTGCAGGTCAGCATTTTACCCCACTCAGGCACACTATTCTGACTACGAGCCAACCAGTTGTCACTCTGTCCACTTAAATACCTATGCTTGGCGGAAACACAATAACCACACTTATGTATTTCCATTCATTTTTCCTGATAAGTGTCTTTATTTTTATTTTCTAGCAACAGAAATTTCCTGTTTAGGCTACATGTGTGTTCTATCCAACTTGTTTGACTGATAACTATCACTGGGTCTCAAGAATGACTTTTTCAAGGTTCCTGTTGAGCTCACTTCGAAATTACTATGAAACCAACTATCAATATTTCATTTAAATTTCACCTTATGATGTGCTGAGGGGCAGACATAAACCATCAAATATTAGTGCTAAAAAAACTTGAAAACAAACATAAACTTACCATGAGATGCTCCCTCTGAGCTGGAGTTAAAATATTTTTCCATGTATCTACACTCAATACTTCATTATATACATGTCTCTGAAAATATTCATTCATCAATTAATATTCACTTTTTCCCCCTACAAACCAAATATATTTACAAGAAGTTTCCTTACCTAATTTAGCAGTACTATACCTCCATCTTACAATAAAAGGCTACCCTGATAATAAAATATGAACTACTAACCATGAAAAATTCACAGGGAATCATCAATTATTGATAAATCTTACACATGATTACCTCCTACATTGTTCAAAGTATTTATCCCTTTACATTTTGTGCATTTCAGGTGTATTTATATATCTTTAATAGTAAATAGCAAAAAATATGAGTTAAAATTGCAACCTAAAAATACTGTATTTGGTTAATGGCAAGTATATTTTTTTGTATATTAACTTAAAATTGCTTTAAAATACTCAATAATTGAGTTCTTGAACAGGCTATTTTCTATTTTCCAAAAACCACAATAATTCATTAATTGTCATCACTTTTCATTTATGATGCCTTTTACTCCTTTCAAAAAATTTCATCAAGAGTCATAGATGCTTTCATAAGCTATGAATAGAGACTTTTTCAGTTCTTAAATTTACCAAACCTGGAGACTTAAGAAATTTAATATTTCTTTCCATAAAATTTTGAGAAATTGACCACAAAAAATGTGTGAAATGATGTCATCATAATAAAAAACACTATTTTCAAAATATATCTATCCGAGACAATTTCAAATATCATCTGACACCACAACTATAGTCCTACAAGAGTTATATGATTGATATTCTGAATGGAAACCCTGCAGTACAACTTTCATTCTTATTACAATATACCTGTTCAGTCAAAGCTTCTGGAAGCATTATTTCCTGTTTCCCTACTAAACATCTTTCCATTTTCTTCCCTCCTAACTTTGGTGTTGCCCATGTACTGTCATCTTCTTCATCACCAGAAGGATCCCATGTTCCTTCATCAGATGACATCTTGAAAGCCTGTTATAAGAAAATTATACAATGGACATGTAAATTTATGTGTATAAAGGATGCCACTGTAGGCAGTTAAATAACTTCGAAACTTAAAATAAATAGAGTGTAAATCAGAGCTTTCAGTAAGTAGAAATGAAAGCATTTCTTCAGTAAATTGTGACATAAATCCTTTTATACTAATTCTTGCATTGTATAACTGGAGCAGTGGAGGCTTATAATTTTAGGCTTAGAAGATGGCTGTGAAGCTACATGTACTAATATTCATGGGTATCAATTTCATGGCTTGTCCAAATCTCAATGTAAAAATTTTTGTGAAATTTTGTATTCAAAAACAGTAAGTTAATGCCCAGAACTGATACCTGTCCTGCACCCAACTTTATGAATGATTTTGCCTGATGTTAATGTCACGCCTTTTTAGCAGAAGCTTATTCAAGTATGTTAAATTCCTCCAATGACATGTATTATTCACTTAAGTTTCGACACTCACTTTTCTTGCTAAATAGCCCACAAGCCTTTCTGATAGATAAATTTGGTAGTCCTCAAAATTATCTCATGGTCCTGTCCAGTAGGACTAATAAAATTTTAACTCTTACCTAGCTGAATTGTTTGAAAAAAAAAGTGAAGGGTGGGTAGGCATGTGCAGGAAAATGGGTCTGTTGCCTGAAAATGGTCATTTTTTACCAGATGTGGGGCTCGCCTGGGGTAAGACAGTGTCCAAAATGCAATTTTCCCAAAGCTTGTTCCCTCTGATGGTCATTTAAGCCAAAAAATGTTCATTACAGTCATAAGTGGAAGGTCAGGGGTCCCCAAAGGCCTTACTCATGAAAACAAGAGGCTCCTAGGAGCCTGAATCGCTCACCTTTAAATTTTGCCTTTCAAAGGCAATAAATTTGACAAGGAGTTGTCCAAAAATTTTGACTCAAGAAGACTTTGGTAGGACTTATCATAAGGATCATTTCAGCAATTGAAAGTTTCTATAGAACTAAATGTATCTATTATAGTTTTCAAGATATTGGCTGAAAACTGTAAAACTATCATTTTTCATCTTTCAAGGGCAAAAACTCTTACAAGGAGTCGTCTGACAACTTTGATCCCTAATAACATTTGTACTCCATCCTGTCTCTAATTTGGTCTGGACTCAAATGGATCTTGTTCCCCCATATATACTGGGGTACCCCCATTCCGTTGGTAAAAATATTATTCTTCCGATCGAGTTACCGATTTGACCAGACGACGCTAATATTATTTTTAAAATAAAATTCTGACATTCTACTATCCACTTCTGTAAATTATGTTATGTGCATGTCTTTATTTAATTATTACACCACTGACTGAAAATCAAATGTCAATCATCTGCCATTATTGTTGTTGTACCCCTAATCTGTGCATTTCCGGTTCAGAGAATAAACAAGTATGGGGAGCCATATGGGATACAGTACATTTCCACTAAATAAATAGAAATATGCTAGTATTGGATTTATTGAAAAAAAAATACAGTACTGGACAAAAATAACTTTATAGGATCTATTTTTCAGTCTATTTAAAGAAAAATATTTATATGTGAGAATTTAAACACTTCACATTTATTATTCAAAATGATGTTTATCTTATTTCAATTCCTATTCAAATAATCATTTAATTGAAATTGATAAAGAATTTATAATATTTTAGATTACTTAAAATTGATATACTAGGTGAATCATTAGATTATTGAAACTTGCTAATTTTTAATTGATAAACATTTAAATATTCTTATATAAGTATTTCATATACCATTTTTGTGCAACTTATTTTTCACTTGAATTAATTCTCTAACTTAAAAAATTAAATCATTTATACATTTGAACAACTTAAATAAATTCAACAGCAGCAAAAAAAAACAGTAAAACAAAAAATATCCATTCTGTACTGCATTGAAGGTAGATTTATAAGCATCAGGGTGATACTGTTTTATCTACATTTTTTTATATTTCTGTAAATAAAAAATGTATACCAAATTAGCTTAAATTTGTTCATTGTGAAAATTTTCTAGTGTTAAATACTGCTTAACTATAAATTTCCATTGAATTTTTCTAAGCAGAATGTTTTTGAAAATGAGGAAAATATGTTTGATATTTTAATTTGTCAAATCCTCAGAAAATGTGAATTTTTTGTTAATCTCTCTTTCCATAGTTAATTCGTATGACACATGAAGTATTTTGGTTGTTTGGGAAGCTTTGCAAATGGCAGACAATAAATCAATATCGATTGATTGGTTTCATGTGTATTTTCTACATTTCTAAAGGGGATTAAATAATATAGCAAAGAGAGGTTTTGAAAAAGTTGCAAGTACTCTAAGTTGAGCTTAAAACTTGAAAATTACCTGGAATACCGGCAAATCTGATCTTTGTAGTTGTTTTCATGAAACAGGCCGGGTTCAGAGTCGGCAACCTCTGACCTCTGACCCAAGCACGTGCAATCGGTTCCGTACAAAAAGGGATATTAATAATACATTGGAACTAGGTATACATCAGAAAGAGGGTACAGCAGTATACTCTCTGTACGTAGAAGATTGATGAAGTACATAGTCTAGAAATAAGTGCCTGTGGTCAATTTTTTTTTAAAAATATTTCTCACTTTGATCTTCAAAAGTTTTGCAGATCTCAGGCACATTGGCCCTTAAAACTGGACTATCCTACTGTTGTACGTTTATATAGTCTTGAGGGGCTCCATAAGGGAAAATTCAGATCCTCAATTTTGCACCTTCATAGATGAAAACAAGTTGTTTTTCAAAAGTCCTCAGCGTGTGAACTTGAAAATATCATGCAAAAAAATTTTCCCAATCGATGCGATAATTTAGAGGTGATGTCAAGGACCAAGCAGAACACGAGGAGGAAATAAAAAGAAAATCATTTCTGAACTTGCCATCATCCTAGCACAACATGCAGATTACCAATATCACGAAAATGTTCGTTAATACAAAGGAGACATATTAGTTGGTCACCATACCTATGAAAAAATAACTTTGAAAGTCGAAAATTCGAGGATTTTCCCAAAAATGTTCAGGTGTATCTGTGTATAAAAATAACACCGGAAGTTAACAATGGCCATCATGGTTTCTTGTCGAGTGTAAATTCTCATGTCTGATTGGCTAGATTTTTTTAATTTGTTAAAATATTTATTTAATTTCGCTTAGAAATTGGTGTGAAAATTTGACTATCATTTTAAAAGCCATGGAAATAATTTTACTTTTGCGTGACTACATCTCGTGTGTGTTCACCAATAAGGAATCGATATTCATTCACTACAGAAAATGGCAGCCAGCCTCGTGTGCCGGGTTCACCCGGTCGTTTTATTTAGTATTATTGATTCGTATGAACGAAGAAACGATGACGCTAAAAGAGTTATAGGAACACTCTTAGGTACATGAGCTATTTGTTTATACGAATAAGAATAAGAAAACATGTTCCCGTTGTATAAAAAAATCACAAAAGTCGTCATTGTTTACATTTTTTCCTCCTCACGTGGGCAGTAATGTAGACATTTTGGCGTATGGAAGTGACTTCACATATGTGTTTCGGTTTCGTTTCATAACTACACATCAGAGTTATTAAACTATGAAGAGAAATAGCTGTAGTTTTTGAAAAAAAATATAACGTTATTTATTTCTCAATACCATATGGGGTTATAAATTTCTGTACAGTTGGATACCCACAATGTAACTGTAAGCAGTTGGAATTTTGTTCCTCCATACCCAAACCTCTTACTTCTGAGCGCCATATTGCACACCGCTCATTCCATCATTCTTTAAAATGAGCAGAATTATAGTAAAAAATATTTTCCATTTAAACCATTTTACAGTTTCTTTACCCTTTCACAAGAATAGGTGACTAAATCAAAGAAAAACGAAAGACTTACCTGATGAGAAAATCTAGCCATCGTGGAAATCCTTCGTATATGCAGTTTAAATGAACTTCTCATTTGATTTTCAGCATTTTGAATGGGTACATCTGGTTAATACAATTACAGATTTAATTTGTGAAACAAAAATATTATTTTAAATAAACCAACGAATTGCAATTACCAACTTAAAGATCATTTTGTCAAAAATATATTATATTCCATGAAATTAGTGACCTAATTCAAAATGGCTGGTCACTTTGATAACTGTCTTCATTACAAATGTTTTCTAGGTACCAAACAAAAATTTAGGATTTTTATCACTTGACTTAAGGTGGGATAAAATTCTATTCTGCAAACAAAAGACTTAATCTGTTTAAAAAACACATGTTTAGCTTATTCACATTTGCTGTGGCTTACAAAATGTCCGATGCTAGAGGTTAAGATGGCAAAAGTCGAAAAATAGCTTACCGGACAACCTCTAGCTCTGCTAAAGTAAACAGTCCTGAGAGCTTGCAGCTATGGTACACAGAGCTGTATTAATATCCTGATTGTTGAATGATTCAGAGCATCATTGCCGTGTAATATTTGCAAGATATTGGTAGATAGAAAAAAAATCTTAGAGAGAATATACAAATGGTGTATATGCTTAAAAAATAACTAACAAATGAAAAGAATGTTTGTTCTTTACAACCATTGCAATGCTACATGTATCAGCCTTAATGACTCATCTAAGCATGGTACTCTTACATTTCACATCTGAAATGTAGCAAAATGTGTTCATACGAACTTATTTACAAGTAACAAGATAGAAACAGAATAAACACATGCATAAAAGAAGGCATATCATTAACACTAAATACTACCATTTCCATTTAACTGTATGATGTGACAGTGGTACAAAGATTGAATCGTATATTTATTAAGTAAGGAAGTAACAAAGTAATTTTTATTTAATCAGTAAAGATATTTACACTATAACGTAGGTAACATGAGTTCTGTACAGCTTTTAAATCGACTAGGGATATTTCAAAATAAGCACATGCATACACAAGACATCCTTAAAAGCAGCCATTTTTTTCATTCATTCTAAGTTTGGTACAACCACTGACCCAAATTAAAATCATAAATATGGGGAACAACAAAGAACAAAAAAGAAAGTTAATGAAACACTAACAACTCATTTTAGAAGATGTTTCAGTAAATTGAGAGGTTTTATCTTAGGATAAAAGAAATTCATAAAAGAATTGTCATAACCAACTAAAATATTGATTACTTAACTTAAGAATTGTGGTACATTATTGTGTTACGTTTCTATTACACCTTTGTATTTTTGGCTATAAGAGTGTATGCAGGTAAAAATCAATACACAAAATGGACGAATGGGAAACATGAATAAAATCATAAAAGGCTAGTATTATGGAAAAATAAAGACTTATAAGTAAATATTCTTTTACTGCATCATATTTTAGTTGTAGAAGATGAAGATAGTTTTCCTAAAACTGACATATACAATTTAAACATTGGGGTTAGTGGTGCCAGTATGGCTGTTCAGTGTTGGGTGTCACACTTATGTCAGTTATCAAGCTTTTGGCATTTTCAAGCTGAAACTTTTAGTTCACAAGATAGATCTCGTCTATAAGTCAGAACCATTTACAAGCAGTTAAAAATTTAGTCTCAAAAATCCAACTTATAGGGCAGTATATACGGTATGCCTTTGTACCAAGGGTCTTGAAATGGTAAAAAATGCCTGTCAATGACCGACAACCTTTTTCCAATATTGGACAGAAAAAAATTGTCAACTCTTATAAATCACAGTCTGCATGATTTTATTACTGTAATGTATAAGCATCCTGGCTACCTGTCTCCTAATTGTTTATTGGAAATTGATGGACAGATGTGGCAATATTAGCCGATGAGCAGTCACCTGTGACTTTGATTTACCTGTAACTGATTAGTTGGTTGCATAATTGAATTAACAGTACATGTGCAGCATCATTGTGATAGAATCACTCAGAGAATTTATCATTCATTTAGGAATCATCCATTTATTACTTAAGATTTAATTTAAATTAAGAAAAAGATTGACAAATCTATTGTTTTCGCACTGATCTTTCACTCAGTGGTAATGAAAGCACAGTCCTTGTTTGTAATTATTAATTAATCGATTGAATCTTTTTAACACAGAAGTCCTGGCCTTTCATTAAGAGGTGGTACCAGGTACTTTTTCCCTTCTAAACTACTGAAAGGTACCTCCAGAATTTCAAAATTTCATACATTTTTATTAAACAAAATGATGAAAAGTACCTCCTATAAAACCGAAGGTACCTACATTGCTCAGAAAATAATTTAACCCCTGAGAAGTCAATAACCCATTTAAAATGTATTTGTGATTAATCAACTTTTTTCATTACTCTGAAGTTTTAGGCTGTTTGCCGATATAATGAAAAGATCTGAGAGACACGATGTTTTGTTTACAGGTTAGAACATCCAGG
Source organism: Perna viridis (assembly GCA_037379345.1). Classification (NCBI taxonomy): domain Eukaryota; kingdom Metazoa; phylum Mollusca; class Bivalvia; order Mytilida; family Mytilidae; genus Perna; species Perna viridis. The sequence continues at coordinate 7,912,105 of CM074520.1, forward strand.
TGTGGTTGAAACCAAACTCGTTCACTCGTTCAGATATTTTGTAAAAGAAAGAGTATTTGATGAAATAACCAAAATTCTAATATTTATCTAAATAATTAACTACAAAAAAGTGTTTTTTTTTTTAAGTTTATTCTCAAACTGACATAAATGTCTGCTGAAGTATGATAAAAATGACTGGCATTATGCTGTCAAAATTTCCTGTCCCTTGCTTTGTTCATAAAATTATAGGCATTATTTCCAAAATCAAAAATATTATTCTAATTCGCCAGTATTTCTTCATGAATTTTATTTGTTATATTAAGAATGCTTCATGTTACATGGTAAAATAATTATGACCTTCATTTTAGGCCTTTTTGGTTTTTTGTTTTGTTTTTTTTTTTTAGTCACTTGTAAGTAGGTAATACATAGAAGAAACCTCCCCCTCCCCCCAAAAAAAATTAAAAAAAATAACACACTTGCATTTTTAAAGACTTGTTTACCATGATCACTGACTGAAATGAAGAACAGAACATTTAATGTACATGGATAGTCTTGAAAACAATATACAAATTCTAAAAAAATATATAAAAATGCAAATAAATGGAATTGAATCATACACAGACCTACAAGGTGCATAGACTTTATAAAATCATTTACCCAGAGTATTAGTCATATTCCTTAAAAACAGTGATGACACATATATTTAGTGACAACAAAAGACATAAAGTAAATAAAATAATACATTCAAAATAACAAAAGTAAATGAGCAAATTAGACTCCACTAAAAACTGGGAGCATGGACCAGGTGCACAAGTAAGTAAGCATCCTGTGCTTTCTGTAAGCTGACTTGTACATATGGGAGTATGCCTAAAGATATTGTTTGCCTTGAATTACCTCTGACATAAAGCTGTTTCCCAGTTTGAAAAAATAATGGCTCAAAAATTATTCCAAAAAAGATATAATCCATGAAAATTACCAAGATTACATCCAGACAATGTGACATGCACCATTTCTAGTTTAACAAACTAATCAAGTAATCTTAACATGGTTCTTTTTTTTTTCAAAATTCTCAACAACTAGCCGGAATATTAAAGGACTGTATATGATTCAACTAGCCCAAAACATGAAAAGTAAACAACATTTCAATAGCCTGAATCAATTTTTATTAGCCCCTGGCTTCATGCTAGTGGCCGATAGCTTGCACTGAAAACAATGTTGATTTTCTGGACACCAAAAAAATGAAATACGTTGTAAAATAAAAAGAAGAAATCTATTCTTTTGACCAAGTTTTTTTTTATTTTTTATTTTTTGTTGGCATTTTGTGAAGAATCTTGCACAATGTAAGCTTGCTGTTGTATGTGTAATAATCCCAGTAATTTATTGTATTTTAGGTGTATTTGATAAAGGATCATTAGAAGTAACTAACTGTTTTGCAGTCCCACATAATGAATCTGAAGATGAGGTATGAAGTTATATTTATCAACATACATACATTCATAAGGTGGCGCATTGATCATCGAAAACATACTTATTACAAGTTTCTTTGTTTTTATCAACATTATATGGTCTCAACAACGAAAAAATCAGTCCTATAATGGTATCACTCTGTCATGATGTAAAAGTTATCCAGTTTTTTTTTCAATTTTGTTCATATTGTGCCTAGAAATGGTGACACGCTCAGTAGTTTTTTTGTGTTTTTTAGGTTTTTGCCCCAACCCTTTTGAAAATAAGGGGCTATAAAGGATTAAATAGGTGATATCATTAGAATTAATTGAAAAATTTTATTGTTGATCTGGTTTTGATGATTCAGATATCAATGTGTACTTTCGAAATTCTGTATATTTTACATTGTAGACTTATCTTTTACCAATTTGGAGTTAAAGGTGAACAAAATTGGGTCACCTTAAAAATCATTTTTGGTCCAATTTAAAAAAAGAAAAATATTCTATTGGATTCCTTATGAGAATCCCAAGCTGTGTTTTCCCGTCAGATTTACATCTCTTACATTTTTTTTGGTATTATTAGTTACCATGATTGAAGGCGTAGGTCTTTTATTAGCACCATTAACCAGAACTTTTTTTTATCCTTAATTGAATTTCAAATTTTGTGCTATATTGTGTCCTAATCGGTTGTGTAAATTACGAACTGTAAGTCTCTGTGCCAAAGTGTGTCAAAAACCAATACTGTGTCCACACTTGCAGTGCTCAATCTAATGGACGATCTCAAAAGGTGAAAATTCAAAGTAACTGATTTGGCCCAGGTTACCATTTCCATTGTGACAGAATGACATAAATTGTGGGAATCCCACAATGGTGCGCTCCAGATTGAACACAGCACTAGCCCAAATTGATCATTGTGGTCATATCACGCTGAACCCTACAAAGCTCTTTAATATTGATTTTCTAGTGTGGTGCTATTTCTTAGTAATTTCAAACATGACATTGTTAAGAAAGTAACTCCAGGTGGTTGAATTATATTATAGCTATTAGAATATATAAATAAAGGGTAGTTTAAGTTCTAATTTTAGAAAATAATTGAAAAAGTTATGAAATTAATTTCTAAGGTCATTAACCATATCATCATGACCAATTGGGTTAGAAAATAAGAGATTTTACTTGTATTATAATCCATATGGTGTATTGCAGGTTGCAGCTGATCTTGAGTATGCTAGAAACATGTATGAACTTCATAAAAGAGTCAACTCATCTGAGGTCATTGTAGGATGGTATGTATATTTAAGTCAGTAAGAAATTGTCTGCTGAGATGTCCTTTATTTAAAAAGGATTAATGCACAATAACAGCAAGGCAATATTTCACAAAATATTTTATGGTTAAATTGTTTTAATGATTGTAGTAAGTGTACACCAAGCCCTGCATTAACTGTGGACTTGTCTGAACCAGTCTTTTTTTAAGTCTTTTTTTTTCCCTTCCATGATTTAGATCAATATTTCACACTTCAAAAAGTCATAGAGGTATTTTCATACTCTGGGTGAGAGTAATATCACACCTGAATTTACACGTCTTCTACCTTAGTGAGAATTATTTCTTTTGAAGTTTTGAGATTAGTTAACATCAGTAAATAAATGAACTTCAATGGAAAGTAAGATTCATTTCACTCAAGTAAAAAAATGATATCAAGTCTATAACATGTGATGTTTTTTAACACAACTCTTTAACATCTTAACAGGTACTCAACCGGTAATGAAGTGTCAGAGCATTCTGTACTTATCCATGAGTATTACACAAGAGAAGCAAAAAATCCCATTCATTTGACAGTTGATACCAGTTTAAAGAATTCCAGGATGGACATCAAGGCTTATGTTAGGTAAAGAAAGTGCCGTTGTTTTCACTTTCTATATTACTCCATAAATCAGGCACTAGTTTGAGGCTGATACAACCTGTGATAGAATGAAAATATTGCTGTGAAGGTGTTAAATTTAGCAAATCTGGCTTGCAATAAGGTGAACACTGTCAACTTCCCTTCATGCCATTATGTATTTTCTATTTTGCCTGAACTCACATCTCGTACGTAGGTTAAAGGTTAAAGGTTCAATTTGTGTTGAACAACCCACTTCTAGGAAGGCAGAGTCTGTAATTATAGTATAATAACTTTTATATGTTGACATTATGAATTAGCATTCAACCAATCAAAATAGGAACAATATGTAGGACATAATTGATGATGGTATTTTATGTTGTTTTAGTTCAACAATTGGTGTGCCAGGGAAGACAATGGGTACTATGTTTACACCTGTTCAGGTAGAAGTTGTGGCATATGAACCAGAAAGAGTTGGTGGTATGTTTATAATACTTGTACAAAATTTGCTTGCCTGTATGATTTGTATTGATATTAAGTATAAAATTCTCTAAAGGCAAAATTATAAAAGATGTGTGTTTCCTATTCACCTACCCCCATTTTTTCAGCTAAAAGTTTTGTACCCCCAGTTTTTTTGTTTTTTTTTTTTTTCGACCATACAAACTTTGATCTTGTATAAGGGTATCTACCTGTCATCAACATAGGCATCCTTTAGTTGTCGCCGCCATCATTAACAATTTTTCAAAATTCTTCTTTTCTGACACTACTTGACCAATTAGAACCAAACTTGGTATAAATGTTCCTTTGGGTATCCTGCATAGGTTGGCACAGATCAAAGGAAAGTTGCCAATGCTGAATGAAGAGTCATCATGTTTGTCGTAAAGTTTGGTCAATAGTTTTCCTTTACCATCGATCTCTAAGTGTAGGTCAAGATATTACAGTGTTAGGGACTTAATTTTTGGTCAACATAGACCCATCATAATTTTATGTAGACCGCACTGTACATTTCAAAGGAAATTGAGCCAGTTTCATCATAGACCTGCTTGATTTTACGTAGACTTGGTCTATAGGTCTACTGCTAATTTCTTTAACTGCCATAATTGATAATGAATCAGTTTTATGACAAATGTGAACTGAAACAAAAGTGGAAAAGGTTCACAATCTAGTATTATATTTAGGCTAATTATCTTTAATGGTAACTTTATTAACTAATATTTGTTTTTTATTATCTTTACTGTTTTTTGTTGTAATAAAACAATAATGACAGTCAGAATAGCTAAGTCACAGGTGTCAATTATCCACTTGTATGTTCATCAACCATGAAATTGAAAAAAAAAACAATTACCATGGATAGCAGACAAAATGTATCTGATGTTTACACAACAATTACATTCAACCATGGGAGCTAGGTAGCTTTAGATTCTTTTTTAGGGTAAATAATTATGATTTTGTGCCACTGTGAAGCATGAAAATAAAACATTTATTATTCTGAATGCACCAAAATTAAACATGCATATTTTGACAGAAAACCACCGAAATAATATGCACAAGTATCTCAGTTAACAGCACCAGATAAATAAAAACACTGTTGATTTGTGTGGGGGGGATTTTGCTTTCAGTCAAGGTCATAGTTGCCTAAAAGCTTAATTGTTTTTTCTGTAAAAATTAAGCTTCTGAACAATAACTCAAATGTTTGCATCTGGTTCAAATGGAACTTAAGGATACTGTTGCATACAGGTTAGATATCAAATATTTTTTCTCTAAAATGGGGACACAATTCCACTTGTACACCCTGGTGCATTTTGATTTTTTCTGGTCTTATTTTGAAAATGTTTTTGTTAGATTCCTCATGAAAATCCTTGCATGCATTTTTCAATCAGATTTCAGATATCTTTTACATTTTTCAAATTATAAGGGGCCACAACTTAAAAAAATGGACTAATATATTTAGTGTTATTTTGGGAAAAAATGGATTATTGGATTCCATATGAATATCCCACTATAAATACAAGAGCTTTAAGAAGTGTGCTTACCAACATCATGTACTGTTTTTGAGGTAATGAGGTACTAAGTGATCCATGAATGCACCGTGAAGCAGGCCTTCATACTTCCATTTGATAATTTACATGTTGGATTTCATGTAAACATGTCAATTGATCAGTTTTTATCACACAACAAATAGTGACTAGGAGGAGTAATGAAGTGATTTAATTTTACAGTGGAATTAATACAGAAAGGAAAATTTAACCCTAAGAGAACAGTACAGATGGTGTCTGACCTAACACAAGTAGAAAGGGCATGTACTTTACTGAAGGATAAGCTGTCAATCACTCAGGACTTTGTTGATGATGTATTGGTAGGCTTTTTTACTTCATTTCATTCAAGCTGTTCACTATGACTTCCTAACTATCAATCAGGCTCTCAGATTATCAATTTTTTAATTTCTTTGATTCATATTGTTTTGCTGTGTGTATTATGTGGGTTTTCAATTAAGACATAATTTTGTTTTTAGGGAAGATACAGAAAAGATGTTTAATCCAAGAAAAATCACCATTATTTTCATTTTATTTGTGACGAGATTTTATTAATTCTAGGTGTAAAGTCTGGCAAATGAGGATGGTGATTATACCCACATTTGATTATAATAAGGGTATAATATACTCTTACTATAATCAAATGTGGATAAAACACTATATTATAGTGATCCTACATGTTGGCTGATTTTGTTTATCAATTGATGATCATATACTTTTTGATTCCAGACAGATATTTTGAATTAAACTTTTCATACTTCAATGCAAGGCTGTCAGTCTTAATATAGAGACGAAGTTTGGTTATTGTATAAATTGCATGTACATTTCACAAGTTATGGGCCTTTATTGGTATGAAAGAGGTTTCAGTGCCCACCAGATCATCTGTCTGTGATTGTAATTGTCAAAGAGTAATCAAGGGAACCAAGGTTATAGCGGTAATCAAAAGAATGTAATCCAGGGACAAAGACCAGACATGGAACACACACAACAAAGAACATAAAGTAACTAAAATCATACATACAAAGTAACAAAAGTAAATGAGCAACTCAGACTCCGCTAAAAACTGGGAGCATGGACCAGGTGCAACCATTTATCTAATTATTCAGTCCATTGATAATGTTTTGGATCATAGTTTTTCTAGTACCAATACAATGTATATCCTGTTGTTGTAGGCCAACAAGGTTCCTGCTGATTGTACAGTGGGCCGGTATCTAATGGATTTGATGGACAGTGTGCCACAGATAGACAGAGATGAATTTGATACAATGTTAAATGCCAATATGAAGGTAATGTGATAGTAGCACTATCAATACATACATGTATGTTTTGTTTCATTTTCACGTTTATTTTTTTTAAGTTACTTGAGTATTTAGGGGCAACTCTTTAGCTCTACCTGTGTAAAACAATGTTTTGGTGCCAGGTGTAGACTGCATTGTGACGTAATGTTTCCTCATTGTTCTTGAAAGACTTAATAGGTGACCTTGGGCTGACATTTCCATCCCGTAGGGGTTGTCTCTTTGACATATACACCATACTTATTCTCATTATATGCATTAAACCGGATTGTTTTGAGATAAATAGTCGGAGTTGCTAAGAAGTGTTTTGAAAAAAAGCATCTTTAAGTAACTTATTCATGACAAATGCTTGAAATTCACTGTGAAATCAAAAATGTTTTTGTATACATTAAAGAAATTTAACGGAGAAAGAAAACTTTTTTTATTTTCCCCATTAATAGGGGGATTTTATAATATGTTATTAGATTTTTCATATAACAAGCATTCATTTACATATGGTTAAATATAATTCAACAATTAAGTGAAACCATTTGTTTTGTAGGATCTGCTGATGGTGGTATACCTTGCTAATCTGACAAAAGCACAACTAGCACTGAACGAGAAACTCCACAAACTTTAAAAACCACACTCTCTACACTTGGCTGGCTGACTTCTTATTTATTGTGGACAATGATTCAATTCAAACATTTAGTCTTTATCATATTAAATTATAAAGCTGTCATTGTTCTTTTTAGGCCTTTTATATCGTGATACTTTACAACAGATTGTGGGTTATTAGTACTTGAGTGAACTTGCAGTTTCATAAAGAGTGAGACTGATTTTTAATACAATTGATATGCCACTGAATAATTTAAATAGCTCTCAAAGTAGAAATCTACCCAACATTCTACATATGTGTCTTTCTTTGTAACAAGAAAACACCTGTGTGATTTTTTGGACACTATCTTACAAGTTTAAGGTTACAGACCACCAATTCAACCAATGAGCATTTGGAACGTACGCAAAAATAGACCTACGCAGAAATTACCCCTGTTCCTCATAGTGCTGTGAAAAAAGTTCTCATCTTATTTAAAAAATTTAAACAGTTTCTGAAAGGAAAAACATTTCTGTACATTTTATAGGTGCATTTTGCTTCTTGTGATGTGAAGCCTAATCTCCATAATGATTTTTAAATATACCCCTATCTTGTGAAAACACTAGGATTTCCCATGCTATTTATAGACCCTTCACTTTCGGTGACCAGTACTGCACTGCAAGTCTGCTAACCCCACATGCCATTCTGAGGATTGTGAGCTGACATATGTAGAATCATGCTGATATATAGTCATCTGCAGGTTAAAGTTAAGGTAAAGTCCAGAGAAGCCATTGAATATTGTGAAATTAGCATAGAAGCCTATGTGAAGTGGAATTAGTGGTTTTTAGCCTTAAGATGAGCCATGGCAAAATGAAAAGTTTCTTGAAATAGCTTTAAACTACTTGAAGATCTTGTTAACTTTGCCATGAGAGGAATACACTACAAAAATCCTTCAAAATATGCATTTTTTTAAGTTATAGGTCCAAATTATGGAAAATTGGTCTTTTTGGCTGATTTTTATGTCCTATCTTGTAAAAAGTGTAGAAAATTTAGTAAAAATATCAAATATTAAACTTTGAGGGCTATATTTACCTAAATATGGTAGTAATAAGCACTTGAAATCAAGTTTTGTGTAGATTTGAGCAAAAATTAGGTTAGAAATGAGGAAAAACTCACTTTCATTACTGCGGTTAAGGCCATATAAGCATTCCCCTATGGCAACATGGAAAATCCATTATTGAGCACTTTTTTTGCTTTAGGTGCCCTTTACTGGTCATGTTTTAATGTGAAAACACTGTATTTACAAATTTAAAGCCAAATATATCACCTTTTGTGAAAATTTAAAGATTTAGGATTTTTGACATGTGATCAAGAAAAAGGGGGAGGCATGTCAGAAATAAATTTTTAAAAATAGACCAATTTCTCAGAAAATGATTACTTTTAAAACTATTTCTTCATTAATATTGTTAAAAAACAAGTTGTGATTGATATTTTTTACTTGAAAAGTCAGAAAAAGTTCTTTGCAAATATTTAATGCATTTCAGTATGGTAGAATATTTTCACTTTTTTGCTCGCACAACTTGGTTACCCTATATTTAAAAATCAAATATTTAAAAAAGTGCTTGTCACATTTCACTGAAACTTTGCAAATGCATTCAGTATGTGTGTAGGAAGATACCTGTATAGTTACTTATTTTATCTAAGACAAAAAGTGACTCTTTAGGTTACAGACCACCAATTCAACCAATGAGCATTTGGAACGTACGCAAAAATAGTCCTACGCAGAAATTACCCCTGTTCCTCATAGTGCTGTGAAAAAAGTTCTCATCTTATTTAAAAAATTTAAACAGTTTCTGAAAGGAAAAACATTTCTGTACATTTTATAGGTGCATTTTGCTTCTTGTGATGTGAAGCCTAATCTCCATAATGATTTTTAAATATACCCCTATCTTGTGAAAACACTAGGATTTCCCATGCTATTTATAGACCCTTCACTTCCGGTGACCAGTACTGCACTGCAAGTCTGCTAACCTCACATGCCATTCTGAGGATTGTGAGCTGACATATGTAGAATCATGCTGATATATAGTCATCTGCAGGTTAAAGTTAAGGTAAAGTCCAGAGAAGCCATTGAATATTGTGAAATTAGCATAGAAGCCTATGGGAAGTGGAATTAGTGGTTTTTAGCCTTAAATAGCTGTAAATTATGGTCATCTTGTCATAATTTACCCCATAAATGACAACTACTGTGCAAGTACTACATGTATTGTTCATGAGTACCAATTTTCGTGGTTTTGTTGGTAGGCCAAACCACAAGATTTGGTTTCCAATGAAAAGAAGATTTCCGTTGATGTGTATACTGGAAACCTCAAAACCAAGAATTAAAAAATCCACAAACTTGTGCTTTATCCCTAATCCACGAAAATTGGTACCTATGAATTAAAGTACTTTCACAGTGTTCAAACTTTAAAGATAGTAACGATAGCATCTAAAAGATCACACGTGTTCTGTTGTTATAAAGTAAGACACATTGGTATTTATACTTAGAGAGCTATTTAAATCAGTAGCCTAGCTAGATTTGTATTGAAAACTATCATTTATAATTTGGTCCAGCAATGCTTTCTAATATATCATGAGCTGGTTTTTGCTAGAGAAAGATTCTAACATGATTTGAAAGAAAACCTGCTTATGAATAAAATCAAAAAGCTCCAGTAGCATATTAAGTTTTAACATGGAGAAATAACTGTGTTCATTAAGTTGTAACATGGGAAATAATTGTGTTCATTAATTAAGTTGTAACATGGGAAATAACTGTGTTCATTAATAAGAAAGTACACCACTTATATATACAATGCTAGAAAGGAGTTGTAAACTGTTTCGAACATACCTGTAACTAAAATTTTCTACATTACAACTTCATCTTTAATCCAGTTAATATTTAATTATCTGGTTTAATTATCAAGAGCAATCAAGGAGATCAAGATTCAAGCAGAAATCAAAAGAACATAATCCTAGGATAAAGACTAGACACGCACTACAAAGAACATGAAATAACAAAAAATTTATGTACAAAGAAACAAAAATAAATAAGCCATGCTGACTCCACAAAAATATGGCAGTATGGACCAGGTGCACTGGTAGGGTAAGCATCCTCTGCTTTTTTAGAAACACCAATATGGAACCATACTAAAACTTTTTTAAGCAAAAGGGAAACAGAAAGTCATCTATGCAAAAAAGATCACCTATGTGTTGTGATTTATTTTACTTGTAAGTCAAAACTTTGGTTTCCATGTGTATATTCCAAACTTATCGAACCTTATTAAACTGAATTGCCTAAGGCATTTACTTGTAGTTGAGAAATGTGTATCTGATACATATAATTATATTCCTTTTTACCTCACCAAAATAACTGATAAAAATAGTTAAAAAGAAAAAAATATTAACTAGTATATAGTGGACAGTATACTTACGTTAAGGGTGTTATTTCTTCTAGCAAGTAATCAACTATTTTACATGTTCATATGAAATTTAATCAAATTTAGTTGACGTGTTATATTCATAAGATATGTGGACAGACAGACTGGTTTATTATTGTATGCTCTTTACTCTGTATTAAACGTATCCGGCCAAAATTGTTCCATGAATATAAGTCTTTTAAATAAAAATGTAATTCTTTGGTCAACCTAATGCCAACACTTTTCATTGTTGAGAAAACATTTTAATATTGAAATCTCATACCATTCTATGAAATCCAACTTATATCTGTATGAACAACATCAGTTTGGTTTTTTATTCCCCAGTCTAATAAATTACACCTTGCATATTTTTACATGTTTGTGTTTGCATTACAAATATAAATTAGAGGAATGTTGAGGGGATAGATTTCCTTGATAAAATGACAATCCTTGGATGAATTGCCTTAGGAATTCTGGAGATTCAAAATATATATCAGATAATTTTTTTCTTTTGTTTGCTAGTTTGACCTGTTTTTTTATTTATTTTTTTTAATAATGTTGATCAACTATGTGTAGTTTCTTCCTTATTTAGATGCATAGTTTTTTTTTTTTTTTTCATTTCAACACTGAGTGGCATGGATTTGTGCATTGTTGGTTTTAAGTTTAGTTATAGTATGCCTTATGAACAGTCTGATATCAAAACATCATGTTCATTAAGATTTGAAAATAATAGCTGTATTCTGATTAGCTGTCTTGATATTGAGATTGATACAATATGGTATATACATGTCCGTGCATCCTTCTGGTCCACCTAACTTCAATAGGTTTTTGATGTATTTCAATTACAGTGGATTCAACAGGCACTTGGGTCCAGGTTTTTTCTTTCCCAAAAAATTAAAAATTCATTGTTTTTAACCATTATTATTGAATTCTGACCATCCTGGATCCTAGTGCCTGTGCCTACATGGTTAAAACAACCGTGCATTGTTATATAACCATATTTTCTCTTTCTTTTGACTAGGCACTATGGCAGGAATCTAATTTGACATGATAAAAGAATGTGTCCCACTTAAACATTGAAAATTGATAATTTCTATTAGGTGCCATGCCATGATTTTGGGAAATGTTACTTGAGCCATGTAAGGAAATAATGGTCAAATAAATCTGATGTTCAATAACACGAGTTAATGTGAATGGATCTCTCTGCAATTATACCACAAAAAGTCACTCCACAAAAGGAAGGCTGGGATTGAGTAAGGAGGTTGAGACTTATAACTGTTAAGAAATAAGAGTCTAAAAATGTGCAACCTGGATTTTTGCCAAATATTGAGTGCTGTATCATGCTTGAATGGTGTATCTTTCAGATATGAACAACTTTTATATTATTACAACAAATTTGATATCTTTAGGCAATATTCATAGCTAAATGCACATACACCTTTCTTCATTATAGGAGTTTTACATCTTCAATATGTATATAAACAAGAGGCTCCCAGGGGCCTGAATCGCTCACCATGTTGAATTTTGCCTTTCAAAGGCAATAAATTTAACATGAAGTTGTCCAACAATTTTGACTCAAGAAGACTTTGGTAGGACTTATCATATGATCATTTCAACAATTGAAAGTTTCTTTTAAACAATCATAGTTTTCAAGATATTAGCTGAAAACTGTGAAAAAAAAAGACAGCAGTTTTCCCCTTTCAAGGGCAATAACTCTTACAAGGAGTCAAAAAGTAAAAAACAGTAAGAGATGTAAATCTGATAGAAAAACACTGGCAGGGATTTTATAAGGATATCATTAAATAAAATATTGAAAATCAGACCAAAAATAAAAGTCAATTTTTTGGAGTGTGTGGCCCTTTAGGACCTCTATAACTTCAAAGGAATCAAATTAAAAAATCAAACTCATATGAATAAATATTAATAAAAAAGTTGCCTCTTTTTTTTTTAGATAAAATACATCCAGGAGAGGCATAACTGATGCTCTAAAACGCTATCTCCGCGGAGCTTCATGGGGGGGGGGGTCTTTGCCCCCCCTGGACCCCCTACCAGAGCTCTGCCGTAATTTTGCCTACACAACAATTTGGCCTCAGCTACGCACCTGCTTTTAGGCATGGCCCAATGTCGTTCCCATTGATCTCCAAAAACTGTTAAAGATAAGATTAATCTGCAAAAAAACTTTAAAAAAAAACAGAATTTCAAAAAGAAACATATTGACATCCGAATCATTATAATTGGATCGACAATTAAATATTTCTATCAATTCTAACACCCAATTTCCCCCTTGTAGTCATTATTTATAAAATGGGTTATGAAACAAACTTTCAAAAACTTAAGGACCTTCCACCATATATCCAGGAATGTTGTGTTAAAATTTGGAAACTATCAATTCAGTTTTACTCAAATTATGGTAAATTAATAAAAGGAACCCAACAACGACAATGATTACAACAGAATAATACCATTATACAACAAAAACAAATTACAAATGTGTCTGTAAGACACTAATGATGCCCCCGCTCGCTAGATTTGCCAAATTTCGAACACGTTTATTTTTGTATGGAGACATGGTTTGCCGATTCAGAAATCCTTCCTAGGCTTGTGTTACTCCTGGTCTGGGGATCAATTTGGGGATAAGAAATTCCTAAATATATTCATATCTACATATTTCAAAATCAATCTAAAGAAGTACCTTAACACTTTTGAATAGAGTATCTTAAAAGAGAAAATTGTTGCTGCATACACTGTTTTTTTTTAATGTTCTAGGTTACAGACCACCAATTCAACCAATGAGCATTTGGAACGTACGCAAAAATAGTCCTACGCAGAAATTACCCCTGTTCCTCATAGTGCTGTGAAAAAAGTTCTCATCTTATTTAAAAAAATTAAACAGTTTCTGAAAGGAAAAACATTTCTGTACATTTTATAGGTGCATTTTGCTTCTTGTGATGTGAAGCCTAATCTCCATAATGATTTTTAAATATACCCCTATCTTGTGAAAACACTGGGATTTCCCATGCTATTTAGAGACCCTTCACTTCCGGTGACCAGTACTGCACTGCAAGTCTGCTAACCCCACATGCCATTCTGAGGATTGTGAGCTGACATATGTAGAATCATGCTGATATATAGTCATCTGCAGGTTAAAGTTAAGGTAAAGTCCAGAGAAGCCATTGAATATTGTGAAATTAGCATAGAAGCCTATGGGAAGTGGAATTAGTGGTTTTTAGCCTCTATACTGTATTATCTTAAAGTGATTTGGTATTGTCAAATCAGCTTTTGTTTTTGTGTTGTGTTGTTTATTTTTTAATTTCTAGTAGATAAAATTTTTGTGTGTGAGGGCCTCAGGGAAGATTAGCTTGTAAACTAACTGTGTAACCCTCTTGCAATAAAAATTTTATTATTATTATTATTATTGTATCCTGGTCACATAGTGTCATGAAATTCTGTTTGGCAGTGTCAGACTATTTGTGATGAGAAAAAGTTGACCGATGGACGTATTAATGGACACATAAAAAATGTGAATACCCTCCATAATAGTCCGAACTTTAGATTTGATTCTGGAATAATTTTCCTGTATGTTGATACCAAATTTGCTACAAAAATTACATTTTTTATTAAGTTTCTATCATTTTCCATGAGAGACACTGTTTTGTTGACATTTTGAACCATAATAGAGAGTAGGCGGAGCTTGTTACTTTTGATAGGTGTGACATGCACAATTTCAACTTAAAAGTCGTTACAAGCGGTTGAAGGGCGGTACTCTGTTGTACTGCTTAATCTCCAACTTATTGTATGGCACATCGTTCTGACCCCAACCCGACATATCAATATCCAAATAAAAAAGAGGAGGGTTGCAAGGTCAGAGGAAATTCGGACTACCCCCATAACAAATCCCCAACTTTGTTGATTGGGATATATTTCTGACAAAAATAACAAAGTCTATCACCCAGTTCCGTAATATTTCATGAAACTCAAGATCCTTTGGCCCTGCACACCTTCATCATGTGTAGAAATATCCTGTAAAATATTTTTGATGTAGTTCAAAAACTGTACGAGGAGATAGCCGGACAAGCCATTATCCATATATTTCTGAGTAAAATGATTAAAGTGTAACTATCACCAATTTCCATAAAATTTCACAAAAATCAAAATCCTTTGGCCCTGCACACCTTCATCAAGTGTAGAAATACCCTGTAAAATATTTCAGATGTAGTTCCAAAACTGTACGAGGAGATAGCCGGACAAGCCATATAGCCCTGTTTCTGAGTAAAATGACAGTGTAACTATCAATATTTCACGAAAATCAAAATCTTTGGCCCTGCACACCTTCATCATGTGTAGAAATATCCTGTAAAGTATTTTAGGTGTACTTCAAAAACTGTACGAGGAGATAGCCGGACAAGCTATGAGCATGTGTAATTCGGACGGATGGATGGAAAGGGGTAAATTAATATGCACCCCCTCCCCGACAGTTTGATGCGGGGGCATAAAAATTCATCATTTAGTGGTATTGGAGGAGTTCCACTAAACATGTAAAACTGATAAGTTGGATTATTTCCCTTTAGAGTCCTCTGACAATAATTACAAATGTATATTCCTTCATGCATTTTAACATATGATGCCAATATACCTTCCTATAAAATTTTATCAAATTCCTTTGAGCAGTTCAGGAGCAGTTGATAAGTGTATAATAACTATTTTTGTGAGGGAGAATACATTTATCTTAGAAAAAAATCACAATTACTGTTTGATGATAAGTTTATTTGTAAGTCAATACAAATGGCATGAAAAAGTCTAAATACATGATTATAATGATAATGCTTAATTCCAGTAGACAATTATATTTTCAGAGACAAGGGAGATAATAAATGCTTAAAAATGGATCTGCTGTATCATAAACAAGATCTACTACTTTTAAAATACAATTATTTTTTTAAACTTTAATAGGACATTCTACAGAAATCAATCTCCTATTAAGATTTGCATGAATTTTACACCCTGGACTTGGGTTTATAAAGAATATAGAAATATCTATTATCAGATAAAAATAAAGCACTTAAAAGATTAATACAAAGTTCATGTAAGTAAACAAAACTTTATCAAATGCACCATTTATATAAAAATAAAAAAGTGCAATGACTTCGATCTGATTCTCTCAGGCATTTTACACTAAAAATGAACAAATTGATATTTATAAACTAATTCTGCTTCATAACAGATAAAAGAGAAACTTTAGTCTGTAAACAGATTTTAGTAATCAGTAAAATACATGCAAAATTCCATGTTTCAATTACACCACAACTAAACACATACACATGTATCTCTAGAAATAAAATGATTTATTCATATTTAAAATTATGTGCACTCATCTCATTTCAAACTTATAAGGAAATTTTAATCTTCAAAACCATTCATTATAAATTACTGGATCGTGTATTGTCCAATCTATATTTTAAGTTGACACAAACATTTCCAATTTTTATACATGTACTTCTAGGTAACTGAAACTTGTTTGATTAATTTCTTTAAACTGCACTTTTAAATAGATTTGTCAGACCTACAGTATATAAAAGAAATACAGCAAATTTTAGAAATAATTTCGTACTCATCTGAATGAATCCTGAGCTTCATTTCTTGTTCTAAATGTATGCAACAATATCAATTTTCTGTAGAACTTACAGAAACTAGACAACAAATTTTCTTTCCTCATCCCCCTTTTTCCCCTCAATATTGTGCCCTGACAAAGACTCAGTAATGATGAATCTAAGACTATTTACAGAAATGATGAAATGTCAATGAACAGATTCTAAATGTTTCTGATCAAATCTACTCTTATAATTCTTTGCCATGTAAATAAAATATGTCAAAGCTTCTTTTTCATTGACTGGAATTCCTTTAAAGTGCCTTGCCACAATCTGAAAAAAAAAAAAATATACACATATTTTTCTCTATTTTCAAACTTTATTCAGGACAGGGCAATCTATTGCACTGTCAATGTACTATTGCACGGTGCAATAGTCTTCTTGAGCAGTCTATTGCACTGACCCCATAATGACCTTTATCTAAGCCTTTTGATTGGTTGAACTTTTTTTAAGCGATTCATTGAATTGGAATTTACACACAAAAAACTCGTGTGTAAAAACGTAGATGTGACTCTCGTCTGCAAATTCGTAAACATGGAGCGGTCAATTTCCTATTCCTGGTCGAATGGTTGGCCTCGTGCAATAGAACACTTGATCATTCTGGTCTATTGTATCCAACCCATTTAATAACTGTATAATATTGTACATTCTAGTCATATCCAAATAGTAATAGTATTTGTGGTCAAAGGGTGGCCAGGTTTTTTACATGAAAATCAAAATTGAGTTTATCATAAAACTGTTATCGGCAAAATGGTATAGGCATTAAAAAATCATGTTTTTTTTTTTTAGGGAAGGGGGGGGGGGGGTAGGATGGAAGGGTCAGTATAGATCACTACACAAATTGTTTTAAGTTTGAGATACTACATGTACACGTTTATCCAAATCCTAAAACAAGTGCTTATTTTATTTTTATTTTATGTGACCCTTGCACTGCTTTTTGTAGAGGAAAAACATCATTTGTGAATTCAGTATTTGTATAAATATCAGTTTGTTTCGGTATGGTTAATTGTCTGTTGGGGTTTTATGCCTGAGCAGCAATATTTCAGCTATATTCAGGTTTCAGTATGGTGATTGCTCTTACCTACTTTAAGTGAACTGACTTTGTCTCTCGACAACTTAAATATATCAGTCTAATGCATATATTGTTCTTTTGAAAATCATAAAATGTCTTCTGTATGGTAAAAACTTACATCAGACAGCTGAGCCTTGTTCATCCCCGGTCGGGTTGGCAATTTAAAATGTCTTTTGTATCTTCTCAATGTATTCACTGGCATTTGGAAGAAGTCAATCTACAAACATTCAAGACCATTAGATATGGCTGTAGGAAAATCAGATCATTTACCTACTTCAATGTCCCAAGAGTATTCCAACAGATCTTTGGTTAATTTTGTGATTTTTTTACTCTAACATATGTAAACTAGTTGAACAGTAATGAACAAATTTGGATGGGAGGGTAAAATTTTGGTGGCTGAAAAAAATAACATACATGAACTGAAATTTTGAATATGAAGGGTATATTTTTTGAGTGATGAATAGTCTTGCAATTTTGTTTGAAAATTGCATTTTTTTTTATTGATAAGCGCCCATTTTGCAGGGCTCAAGCTACTTGAGAAAAACAGGGAGAAGTGACTTCCCTTTCAATGAGACACTATGGACAAGTGGGGATGAACCGGGAGAAGTGAACACGGTCGCGCATCACTTACTATGTTTGTTACTTAAATGCACACAATATAAGCAAGCATTATAATTTATTCATTTTCTTTTATCAAGATAAATATTACTTTTTCTTTAAGCTACATATGCAAGTAACTAAATATTTTGGACAAAATGAAACAAGCTTGCTGACTGAATAATTGACTGTATCATATATTCATAAAATTGAATTTCTAATCTATAGCTCTACCCCTTAACATATTTACAACAGCAATATTAATATATGATTGAGCAAAGATAAACTTCTTGCACTGCACTGTCCTTTTGATTTTGTCTTTTTTAGCAGCACTAGAATAAAAACTTTCTGGCAGTGACATTCTGTTGGCATTTTCATTTTGTTCGTTATTTTTCCTGATCCCACTTAATATAATTTATTGTTCAAAATATCCAGTTGATCAAGAGTATCAATATAATCAGCATATAAAAATTTAATTACTGACAATTCAAGACCCGTTGAAATGGATAATTAATTGTTCTGTTATGATACATGAAGATCAAAAGAAACGCTTCGGGTTTTCCACCGAATTATCAATTGAAATAAAATTTGCACGTTTCGTAACGAAATGTGAACGGTATAACATGAATTATCGTAAGCTGAAGTGAAGAATATTCAATATGTATCCTTACTAAAACGTTTGAAACAAAAAGCTGATTAAAATACTTGCAGATTTCGAAAATTTTTACGATTTATTTTCTCGAACGGGCGCCATTTGGGTACCTATAAACTGCGAAACGGAACTGTAAAATGCGAAAGAAACGAAGGAAAAAAATCATTCAAGTCATCATCATTTTGTCACATAAGAGTTGAAACGTGTTTCGTATAATTTATTTAAATAGTTTATATATGTTTGTTGTACTAATTTGAAAAGAAGGCATCAAGGCTGGATTATTGTTGCATTGTCCTACCATTTGATTCAGTCTGATACTGCTAGTAGTGTCAGGCAAAATAAATAAGCCAACACAAAAATTTATAATCAATAACAAAAGACATTTAATTATGTTTTTTTTTCTTTTCAATAATTTTAGTCACTGCATGTGACATAATACACAACTGAGGTTGATTAGTAGCCATGGACAAAGTCACGAATGGACATGGAGACGGCTACTAAATAAAATACTGTGATAGCCATCAATATATTTCCATTAAAAAAAACTTCAAAAGATATCTTGTGACAACCTCAGAGAAATTATCTTTGAAGTGTGCATCTTGTTATATTTGCTAGATGTGAACTATGAAGAGGTTACTGGTGCAAAGAAACAATTTTGAATGAAATCAACTTCATTTAATCTGGGAAAATCTAAAGGCCGTCTGCTTAATATAAGACCATATAAATATCATAAAATGTCAGCAGCTGGAAATTACAATTTCGCTATTTACACAGATTGTTCTTTTGAAGTTTTAATGGTAGGTTTATTCAACGATGCCATTCATTGGGTGCTACATAGCATTTACACTCTAAATGAGAGGAAGAAGACGACGACGTTCACTCTATGTAACTATGGACATGAAAAAGAGTATTTTATACTTACATACATACATATACATACGTTAATCTGGTTAATCCTTCTTCAATATTTATCACTGTATATATCTGAAGATTTATTTCAAGTACAGTCAAACCTCGGTAGCTTGAACTCCAAAGGACCATTGAAATGTGTTCGAGTTATAGGGAGTTCGAGAAATTGAAGTTCGTATATTTCCGGATTTTTTTCGTTCCCTGTCCGAGTTCGACTTTATCGTTAGAAATTGCATACTTCCTACGAAGTTTTGTTAGTTAATGATTCCTTTTCATTCGCTTTCGGAAGATTATGTTGATTTGTGGACGTTAAAAATGCTGTTTTCGGTTTTAAAATCATTCAGAGTTTGAGTTCCTTGGTCAATAACTTATTTTCATCCGATTTTCTTCCATGCTTTCATCATACCGACTTCGAAACATTCTCGAATATATCAATCAGTACTGTGTAAAGATCAAAACTACCTAATTAGTGATGACTTAAGTATTACCTGTAATTAACTAAAATGACACTGCTTAATAATAAGGTTTCAGTTTTTCACACCTTTTATTACCGAAGCTGACAAAATGGCTGACGAGTTCGAGTCAGTGAGGATTATTCTCTAAGATTTAACTGAATGGACCGACTAGTCACTTTGAGTGTTCGAGAAATCCATGGTTATTTATACATGTATTGATTATATAGGAGAAAAAATTGGTACTTTGAATTGTGTTCGAGAAATCCCAGGTGTTTGAGCCATCCGAGTTCAAGCGAGTGAAGTTCGACTGTACCTATATATGTGTATATAGTTACAATTCACTTACATTTATTTTCTCCGTTCTGTTTAGTTCCGCATTTTACAGTTTCGCTTCGAATTGTTTCGTCTTATTGTGTTTCATTTCACATTTTATAGGTACCCGCGCCATTTTTGTCTGAATTGTTATCAGAGGAGAGTGAACTATGGTAAAAATACTGCTAAAAGACAGATTTCAGTCCCGATCATGAGCAATGTCTAAAAATGAGAGGGCAACTTCACTTCGCTTTTAGAGTTATCTGAAGATGAAGTGAGAAACTCTGGGGCGACTATTTTGTCTGAATCGCCCAGTAGCATGAGTCCTGATTTTGTAATTTCAGCACTAAGCTCAATAATTATGGAAGAAGCAATATGCTAAAGTAGTTTTGCAATATTAAATCTTCTGAATTTACAGTACATGTTTAAGTCTGGAATTATTGCTTCCATTCATTTATGCAATTTAGTAAATTGAGCAGAAGAGGTGATATAAATTTTTGCTATTTTAAAATGTAAAAACTTAAATTATTATGGATTTCAGTCTGTCACATTTGCTACAATAATAAAATAAAAGGCTTCCAAAAGCCGAAATCACTCACCTGTTTAAATTTTTGCCTTTCAAGAGCATTAGCTATAACAAGGAGTTGTATGGCAATTTTGACTCTGGACAACTTTGGTAAGGCATATCATAAGGATCATTTCAACAATTGAAAGTTTTTTTAATCAACTTTAATTTTCAAGATACTGGCAAAAAAAACCATCTTTTTATTGCCCTTCAAGGGCAATAACTCTAACAAGGAGTCATCTGAAAACTATGACCCTATGCAGATCTTATGAGGATCATTTCAGCAATAGAAAGCTTCTTTCTATCTATCATAGTTTTCAAGATATACGCTGAAAACAGTAAAAAAAAAAAAATTAAAAAAAAAAAAAAAATTTTTCATCTTTCAAAGGCAATAACTATAACAAGGAGTCATCCATTAACTTTAATCCCTGCATACTTTTGTAGGCCATATAATTAGAACCATTTTGGCAATGGAAAGAATTTGGCTAAACCTAACGGTTTTAGAGATATATGAGAAAAAACTTCTGCCTGACCACTTTGTTCCATTTTAAGTAACAGCGGCCATGTTTAGGACGGATAAAAATTCCAACATCAGTTCTACGCAGAATACCCTAAGAAACATTCATACCAAATTTGGTTCTAATTGGTCAAGCAGTGTTTTAGGATTCCCATTACCCATGGTAAGTGAGTTTTCAGGTCGGGAAAGTCCCTTGGGAGCCTTCGGTTACCCGTGGGGAAGTCGGTTTTAAAGTTTGGGTATGTTGAAATTGAGTCCTTACTTTCCTGACCTGTGGCAATTATTTCTGATTTCAGCAGAATTTCAGTTTTATTCTTTAGAAGACGTGATTGTTTTGTTTTGCTTTTTTATTCATCACGATCCTATCAGTGTTTGTAATTCAATCTCATTTCTTCAAGTGAAGTCAAACACGGTCGTGATGCGAAAACAATAATTTTCAATCCGAAAACGGTAAAATAAGAAAATCCTGATTTCAAAATTCATAATTTTGAACAGACGGATAGTTCCTTTCATCATTATATATTTGTTTGCAAATAAATATGAAATGTATTGAGGGGAGAGGGGGCACCAGAGTCTGAGAAAATTGACTAGAGGGTAAAAAGCCATAAAAATGTAAAAGTTCCCATACAAGTTTTTATTATAGTTAAACCAGCAATGTTTTTTTTAAATACAATACAAAATGTTTGAATGGTGATAAATTCAAAATAAAAATGGATCTCCATAGCCAGCACTCCACAGTTTAGTCTAGTTTCGCACTTTTGGCTAGGGATGAAAAATGACATAAATGGAAACCGGTGGTTGCTATAGTGATTAAAAATGAAGAATCTATTGTTGATAAAACATTTTCTGAAAAAAGGGGACTTTTAAAAGTATTTTGCAATGTTTTATATATTTTTCAATGTTGAAGGGGCTTTTTTCAATGACAATTTGACTTCATTGTGAAAGTGAAAGTAAGTCAATTTTTTACCATGCTAAATTTAATAAGTGGATTACAAAGTGAAATAGCTCAAAATCTAACAGGCGATGCCCATATGAGGAAGGGGTTTTTGAAGGGAAAAGTTTGAACAGTTTCAGGGATTGAAATAAAAATTTCAGATATTTTGCGGGAAATTTGATATTTTTAAACCTGATTTTATGAACTTTTTTGCAAATTTTCGCATATTTTTGCATGGTTTCTATGGTAACCCTATATGCTGTGGGTAATTTTTTTCCAGTAAATTTTTACTGCATCCTGAAGGCCTTGGCTTGAGCTATTTGTAGATATATAGATTTACAGATGCTTGACAATTTTTTAAAGTGATAAATGTTACAAAGCATCAGATTACAAGACCAAAATTAGACAGTTCTACAATACTGTGGAGTGCTGGCTTAAAGGGAGCTGCCTATACCCCTACACATTTAAAACATTGCTTTGCATCTTAGAAACTAGTGTTTTTATGCTATGCTTTGATACAAGGGTTAAAACAATGTAACTTATGGTATGAACCTATGTTGTTGTTAGCTAATAAGTCCCTAGCAACCAAGTATGCAGATTTTTTGCAAAGTTAACAAAACAATCATTGAACTGATTCATGTGTGAATATGGCTCTTGCCATCACAAAGAATGAAATATATTTTTAAAAGCTAAATATTTGCTCAGGTTACATGTAAAATAGTTAACCGGGCAACTTTTAAGTGCACAATAAGCAAAGGTTTAATAACCTTAGACCTGGAGTGGACTTTTTAGTATTTGGTTTTCAGTTCATTCAGATTTCTGTGATTTTTCATGTGATGAGCTTCAAATGCACTATTTTGGCATAAAACCTGTGTTAAAAGCTTACAAAACCCCAAATTTAGGGTTTATAAGTACATATGGGTTGTGATTTTGTATGTTTTAAGTGGAAATTTTCATTTAAAAGATGATTATAGCAAAACAGTGAAATGCATATCTGCACTTAGGTATATGGAAAGTTCTCCACTAATGACGAGTAGATAGCCTAGTATGAGAATGCCTCTAAAATTGTTATCAATTGTCCAATTATGATAAATTTGGTATCATTTTACTCGTAAGAAGGTAAGCTTTCAAGAAATAACTAGAAAATTACAATATTTAATATTGCATTCTGTTTAAGCCAGCACTCCACAGTTTAGTTTAGTTTCGCACTTTTGGCTAGGGATGAAAAATGACATAAATGGAAACCGGTGGTTGCTATAGTGATTAAAAATGAAGAATCTATTGTTGATAAAACATTTTCTAAAAAAAGGGGACTTTTAAAAGTATTTTGCAATGTTTTATATATTTTTCAATGACAATTTGACTTCATTGTGAAAGTGAAAGTAAGTCAATTTTTTACCATGCTAAATTTAATAAGTGGATTACAAAGTGAAATAGCTCAAAATCTAACCGGCGATGCCCATATGAGGAAGGGGTTTTTGAAGGGAAAAGTTTGAACAGTTTCAGGGATTGAAATAAAAATTTCAGATATTTTGCGGGAAATTTGATATTTTTAAACCTGATTTTATGAACTTTTTTGCAAATTTTCGCATATTTTTGCATGGTTTCTATGGTAACCCTATATGCTGTGGGTAATTTTTTTCCAGTAAATTTTTACTGCATCCTGAAGGCCTTGGCTTGAGCTATTTGTAGATATATAGATTTACAGATGCTTGACAATTTTTTAAAGTGATAAATGTTACAAAGCATCAGATTACAAGACCAAAATTAGGCAGTTCTACAGTACTGTGGAGTGCTGGCATAGTTTTGGGTTTCCATCTTCAAAAAAAAGTAGAGCCTTCTCTAATGAAGAATCAAAATTGTTATTGCCTTGTTACCTAAGTGTATTCATTTATAAGAATCAGGTAATAAAAATACATCACATTCTCTGCTTCTTAGAAATGATTGCACTTGTTACCAAATCATATGATACATATTTTGTCTTTGAAATGTTACTTTCAATATGGGTAAGTTCATTTAAAGTCTGGGTAAGTCATTTTTTGGAGGTCACTTACCCTTGGTAAGTCAAAATCCTAGAACACTGTCAAGTAATGTCAGAGTAGAAGATTTTTGTATGAAAAAACATTAAAAAGAGCACAAATGTGTGGAAAAAGGGTAATAACTCCAACATTGCTTAACAGATTAAAACAAAAATTTGACTACAAATAGATCTCATCATGCAGAACACTTTACCCTATGTATGAATTTTGGAGATATATGTGAAAAACTTGTCTGACCCCTACATTTTTTTTTAGTAACGGTGGCCACAGAACAAAAATCCACACATCATTACTATGCAGTTTGGCTTTAATTGGTCAAGTAGTGTCAGAGGAGAAGAGTTTTGAAAAATTGTTACAATGACAGATGCCAAGTGATGGCAATAGCTCACATGGCCTTCGGCCAGGCCAGTTGAGCTAAAAAAGTATAAAATATTTCTGACATTACAGTAGTATACCTCTGGTATATCTTCATCACCATCCGGAGAACCATTGTCATCCTCAGAGTCTTTTCTCTTCCGCTTTGTTCTCACACTCTGTATGACATTTTTATGATAATCACAGATATAGATATGGGAGACCTACAAAACACAATTTTTCCAGTTTTTTCAGTTCAGAAAAATCACGAATAAGTCATGTATAACAGTTTAACAAACTGTACATCCAAATTCAAAATCCTAGTCCCGGAGGTGTTACAACATGTAGGTATCCTGGTTTGTACAAAAAGGGCAAAAAACATTTTTTTGGCTAGATTTATCAAACTAATGTACTAAGCAAAACTTTAATAACCTGTAGAAGTATGAATTCATGAATTCAAGTCGAAGTCCCAGCAACAAATTTCAATCATAATCAATTCTGTTCACAATTTTTTGGCTACCACAACTTCATTCAAATTGTTTGAAATAGAACAGACAAAATATGATATTTTCCAGTTCACATTTACAAACATGTAGTTTTTTAAATAAGTTTTGTTCTACTGAAAATCCTGTAAGATATTTGAAAGACTAATGTACAAGTTTTTCTTAGTCAAATTTTGGCAAATTGTTTTTTTCTTAACATATAGATACATTTTTTTTTTATTTATTTATTTTATTTCTTTCTGACAATACAGGACTGCAACAAGAGGCAGACATTACAATATAAAAAAAAGTGATGGCAATCTGGCCTTAAGATAAATAATAATATATATGCACATACAATATCAAATACACAATGTAGTACATAAATACATGATTTTAAAGTACACCTGGTATACTGATACAATTTAGAACAAATAATATAAGACCATGTGACACATATCAATTTGGGATAAAAGAAGCCCGGTTAACAATTGGGTTGCAGGGGTATAGTTATAAATAATATTTTGTTTAAATACATGTATTAAGAATATATGTAAGACTTTGAAGTGCGATGGTTAACACTGTAGTACATTGGGTGCGTAATGCTAATACGTGGAAGTATGTTCATTTTTATTGAGCGAAGACGAGAAAGTGTGTTAAAATCCCATTCCATGTTGCCACATAATTGTACATGCATAAATACTTGTAAATGGAAGATATTACTTGAATCAACCTCCTTTCTGCATCACTAGCCTTCATATGATCATTTTTTACCAAAAGATACGTCGGAACGCAAAATCAAAATATAGGATCCTGGATCGATTATCAAGTTCAGCAAATTTTAAGTAAATTTTGGCGAGACATTTACTTAAAATTGTAGATTTTTTGGTAACTGTTAAGTATACCTTAGTGATAGTAAAATAAAAAAATGGAGCTTAAAATGTAACTTCAGCTGAGAGAGAATGAGAAAATTCTCAACTTTTTGAGACACCATCAATTTCAAAGACTTTGATTAGAGATAGCATGGAAGTTAAGAATATTCTCAGACTTAGTACCAGATATTTTTTAAGTTTTATGGTGCTGGAGCTTGATTTTTGATTTTAATTAAATGTTTAACACAGCACATTTTTCTGAATAAATAAAAGTGGCCTTTTAGAAATAATTAAAAAAAAGCAGTTTAAGGAAATTCCATGAATTCAATCCTTTTTTAACCCAGAATTCCAACATTCATGTAGGGCTATATCTCCATCTCCTGGTGTTCAGCAACTTGCAGTTTAATTAATAAGAGATCACACAAGTTAACTTTATTGGTCCATATTTCCTCCAAGATTCCAACCATCAAGTCCAGTCTTACTGGTATGTAACCTTGTCATACAATCATACACTTAAAGTTAAACATGTATATGATATTCACTTTTCTTAATGCATTTGTGGCCCCTTTTAAGCCATAATTCCTAAACAGTTGGGACTATAACCCCTAAAATCTATACCAACCTTCCTTAATGAAACCTTGCTGTAAATTTTATCAAAATCCATTACCTAATACTAAAGTTATTGCAAAAAACCCAAGAGTCACTGCCTACAGACAATGACATGGATGGCAATGACAGGAACCATACTATTGTAGGACTCCAAAATTTTGCAGTTATATAAAAATCAATTCACATAACACAGTCACAATAACAAATGCATTAAGTGTTTTATGTACATCAAAACAGTATTTGTGTTGAAAAAAAAAACAATCCATTTACCAAAGTCATTGCACTTAATCAAAAACAATAAGACCCTTTACATTATAATACATGTAGCAAAACTCACACTGTCATCCCTGACCAGCTTCAGCTTTCTCTGATGAACTGTTTTCTGTATACGTTTACTGTAACTTGCATTACCAGCTGGGTTAGTACATCGATTTGAGTTGTCAATCAAACAACAGATTTGGTCATGACCATTCCGGCTATCTTCTTCAGTACTGAAAGATAAATATACCATCAGTTTAACAAAATTATTCATGATTGTTTTCATTTCTTGATCAGGTCCCCAACCTTTTGAGTATTGACAATAAATCTGCCTCAGTAGACATCTGATAATGTTGCAGTAAAATATAACCCAAATTATGAAGGGCTCAAAAAGCTCCACACACTTATATATTTTAACTCAAATACCTCTAAAAAGAGATAAAACCTCATCAAAATCACAAAAAAATCACTGAAATGTATATTTAAGGCAATATTTAAATATTAATTGATACAGAAAATAACATGTATATTTAATAGTACAAGGGATAAAGTAAAAGGTCAATATGGAGATTGTCTGAATTAAGATTTATCTCAAGACCAGACAGGTTGTTAGTGACAATGTTAATTCAAAGTACAATGAACATGTATGATTCTATAGGATAAAGCAAATAGTCCATGTTCACAAATTATGAATGCATTTTATTTGTCAGACTGGTACAGAGGCAATGACTATAAAACAAGTACTTATTCAGGCTTAAGAATGTCAACTTGGTAAGGAATTAATATTAGAGTACTAAATCATGATTTTAACAGGCACTAATTGAGCATTCAGTAAGTTACTAGTATTGCTCTGCACATATCATGATTTTGTATCTTTTAATATGAGGCCTCAATTCAAATTATGATATTTCTTACTAGCAATTTAATCCTCAATATAATCCAGTAGTAAAAAGTTTTAACAATTTCATTTGACATATTGTTTAATAAATGAAATTAAACACAATTGATAGATTAAACAAAAGTACTTTCTGTTACGAAAACACAACTAACATGTTTCAAACAAGAGGACATTAACCAGAGACAGTGGTATGTATTACCAACTAACCCTACATGTAGTGTCCTTACAGGATCAGACAAATTTATTTTATTTTTCTGAAGACAGGCAGTCTTCAAAAGCCAATCGTGAACATTTTTCGACTTATAGTCCTACAGATGAAACTTTTACATCAGCACATCATTTTTTTTTTGGAAAGATTCATGATTTTCTATAGAAATTCTGAAGTACAAAGACAGGAACAAATGCTTTTTAATGATGATATCAATTAGTTATTTGGATACTGGGTTCAGGGTACTCCTCAAGTGATTTTTGTAAACAACTCCAAACATGTACAAAGGGGAGTAACTCAATAGTCCTTTTTTCATACTTGCAGAATGCAAGCCATTTTAGCAAGTTTTTCAAAGGAATGTAACCCACCAACACACCACAACCTGGTTGGCAGTCTCATTAGGGAAACATTAACTGTTTTCAGTTCAGTTGGTAGCTAAATGATTTGAAATAAATCATTAAAAAGTATCCAAGTACTTACCACAGCTCCAATAAGTAAAATATTTGAATTTGAAGTCTACTGCTGTCCCTTGCTCCAATTGGACAGGAAATCAAAATTAAAAAAAAAAACTAAGTCAAGGTCTGGAATATGAATAAGGCCTACCAACAATTTACCTCTGTTTTGGTCTGTGAAGCCATAAATGAGTTTTTCTTCTCCTTTTTTTTCCTTCTTTAGATGACCCCTATCAATGGTAATTACGAAATACAAAATCACTTACAAACAAATAAAAAATATCTAGAATTGTAAATATTCTTAGCATTCCATTAGTAATTTGGCTAGAAAATAACATTCTCATAACAGATATCAACACAAACATTCTTAACTTATACATTTATGAACAACCTGCCCTTGGCTAAGTTTCTTATGCTACTATAAAAGGTAATGGGAATTCTAGGGCCTTGAACAAAATATTTACAGAAGTAACAAAAAGAGTTTCTTCTGATTGTACCAGTCAGCTTATTAAATCATTTTCCGATATTGTACATATAGTTATGTACATGAATACATACATACATTTGTATACATGTACATGAATGTATAATATGTGAACAGTGAAAGAATAAGCTTATCAAAATGATTCCATCCAGAAAATAAATCAGTTTACATGTACATGTAAATTTTGTATGTTGAAAGAAAAGTACAATGTCCCTCTCTAATCATGAATTAATGCTTAACTCTGTATAAATACCTGACTATTGTCATCAAACTGAAAATCTCCAGAGTCTTCTACTGCCTTGCACAAAGTTGGCAGAGCAGAGTAGCTGTGGATAGCGTTACTATGATTACCAGTATATAGGGAAGAAACTTCAGAACTCATTCTTTCTACTAGTTATCCATTGTATTGTAGTAAATAAAGACTGAAAATATGTAAAAAAAAAAATATTTCTCATTCATCATATCTACTGTATAGTCTTTTATGGACACGTCAAGTAAAAGGTAAAGAAAACTAAGGGAAACAAATTTGGCTTAGTAACCACTGTTTTCTTTTAGTTAACAAAATCTTCAGTATCTTCACTTCACAGTCCTTTCACTTTTGATCCAAGCGATTGTAGAAATATGGAGTTTGAATGTTCAAATTATTGTGTTGATTGAATTATAAGTATTTATAGTGATATCTGTGTTTATTCATTAGATTCATCATTTTCAAGCGATTGCTGATCAATAAATTTGATAGATTAGATCTTATTTTAAAAAATAAAAAAAAAATGAGGTACCCCACATCTGGGATCACCCTTTTCATGGTTATATATTAGTGGGGCAACATATTTGATAATGGGAGCAAGCCCCTGTGATCAGTGTTTGTTATTTGGGTTTTTCATTTAGAAGACCAAACATTGTGGTTGTACATATACGGAAACTGTACTTTTTCAATTGTTTTTATCTTCTAATCATATGAAACACACCTCCTCTTCATTAACCTCTATACATACTACTGGTATTAATGGAGGTGAACTACATTGTATATTCGATGGCAATGACACAAATACTGTAAACATGTTAATTACTAATTTTCACGAATTCTGTCAAGTGAACATAGTCACAAGTATCAATTTTCACGGAATCAAAAAATTAAAAACATTATATAGTGGCTGTCCACCACAAAAATAGCGAAAAATTAGTACATCGCAAAAATTAATACTTTTACAGTATATAGGCCAGCAATGATCTGAATTTTTTTACCATGCTGTGGGCATGTACATGTACATATTCATTCCATTTCTTGGAAATAATCGAATAAATTATACTTAAAAGTAAACAACTACAAAAACAGAAAATTGGTCACAATTAAGAATTTAACCCAAAATTTTCAACAATGAGTATCAATTAGAAATGTTAAAAAGTTCTTTTGCTAGTAAATACATTATTATTAAGTTAACAGTATAACAATGTAGTTAATACTGTTTATTCTAGCCGGATTGTAAAAGTAATCCTAGTCACTATTTATCGTTATTATAAAGCAACAAAGTACGTGTATGTTGAAAACCAAAATAGCAAAACTATGTACTGTGGTCAAAATGCGATACATGACCAACCAAAACGTTCGTTAAAAAGAAACGGGACATGTGGTAGATGTTGCGTACTTCGGCATGTAATAAACCATTATTTAAATTCGTGCCATTAAAAATAGCTAAATACAATACTTTTCTTGGTTACGGACTGCGACAGCTAGATCAGCTTAGACGGACCAAACTTCCTACAATAGTAACACTTATTTCAACAAGGGGAAAGACCTACAAAGTATAACGCGTGTAGAAGAGAACACATAGCTCACGAAAATTACGCTAGCAGACATCTACTTTTGTAACCACACATACGTCATTCAAGGACTGAAAATATATACCAACCGAACAAAAAGCTGCACAAAGGCAAGACAAATCTGGCATCTACTGAGCACTTTTACATGAGGATCACTGTCTATGAAATGTGAAGGAAACTCTGGCTGTCAACAAATACACAACGGTTTCAAAATGAAATGGCGGCTGTGTGTACATGCTCTTAAGTTCAAAGGTCACATTCCCAAATAAGGAAATTAGACTCCGCCCAATATTTTAATAAATACTTCTTTCATTTGATTTACTTTTGTTTCATTCTTTATGATTTTATTAATTTTCAAAGGTTTTGAATATTTTAACTTGATAAAGTTCTCGCATATATTGAAATAATACTCATTCATCTGTTACCATTTTGATAAACACTTGTTTGTTTACAACCAATGTGATTTCCAATTGTGAGTCACATGTCACGATCTCCTTTGACTGACTAATTTGCATATACGTCACGCACCTGTCTTGACTGTTGATTGGTTAAAATGCCAAATGAATAGACATTTTGACCAATCAGAATGTAGATTTCGCCCCATAGCTTTGTCTATGTAGCTGGTATATTGTAGCGTGGGTTAGCATTGCGGCGTTCTCCAGCAAGGGTATAGGTAAGTTTTTGCAATTTTAAAATACTTGTTATGAAGAAAAAAAAAATTAATCTGAAAAATGCAAAACTTAAGACAATTAACTTTCGTTTTCTTGTCATTTGAATATTATCTGATTGAGAGGGAGAATGCATTTGGTCTGGAAACTTGCCCTCTTTTGCAAGATTTACACAGTAGACAACCGCCATTACTTTAAGCTTGTGCATGCCATAGCGTAGTATTTGGACTTACTCGCAAGGTTTTCTTTTTAGAGGTAGGCTAACACGCTAAAGTGTATCAATGAGTTTGTAGACTATACAAATATCTTCATTTTCTGAAATTTTGGTGAACGAGCGATATTGATTTGTTTTGTAAATCGGTGCGAAATGTCGCCATTCCTTTGTGAAGAAAGCTGTGTACAGCCATCAACGATAGAGTAAGGCAGTTTGCATTGTACATAGAGATACTATATAACCATAGGACTCTATGGGTAGTAAAATCGGGAAGCTGAATCTTTGAGGAAAAGGATTGTAATTGTTTAGTAGCGAAATAGATCGAAAGAAGGATGAAATTTAATGGTACTTTCATTCATGGTATTGGAATTTGACTTTGTGAAGGTGCTTTTTGAGGTCGTTCTTTGTCGGCGGCTGAAATCAGCGCCATGTCTGAATTTTACATTGGTTTACATAGGGAAAAAATCTTCCATAGGAAAGCAATGGGGATGACTTTGAAATGTAAAAAGGAAATGATTAAAGGATTTAATTGTTGTGACGGCAACTCGGAAATGGTTTTAGGCATTCATTTTGTTTTTTCTTTGTTCAAATAACAGATGCGGTCGTGTTTAAAGCATAAATTTTGTCATTTTCAACATTCTGCATAGGGTTTGTATGGATAACTTATAATGGGAAAATATTATGAGAAATGTTGTTGAACTTATTTTTTGTTATTCGTCCTGAAAATAATAGACAAAAGAAGTAAATATTGCAGTTGTTTATTGATTTTTTTTAACTAAAATTGGAATATTGTTATTTGGTGATAATGGGCTTCAGGGTGCAATAGAAAATGGATGAATGGAGAAATGATTTGCCTTAAAGCTATACACATGTATTAGAAAATTCACCTCATGATTTGAGGGAAACAAAATAAATACATGAATGCCAATGATCAGTAGATTGAAGTCATCAATACAGAAGTTTTATAGTCGTCATCATGCACTCGTGGAACATTATGGTGTATCCATCTGCACCATGAAAACTGATTTATTCAACGGGTCATAGTTTTCCTTTTCTTGTTCCACTACCCCTGGACTTGACTTTTTATGAGCAACACAGCAGATGTTTCTAGAAAAAACAGGACGCTGACCCTACCGGTACACCTGGTCCATGCTCCCAGATTTTAGTGGAGTTCGAGTTGCTCATTTGCTTTTGTTACTTTGTATGTATGATTTTAGTTACTTTATGTTCTTTGTTGTGTATGTGTGGTCTTTGTCCCTGGATTACATTCTTTTGATTACCGCTATAACCTTGGTTCCATTGATTACTCTTTGATTAGATATTATGCTATGGTTAATTTGTTAAAATCTGTAAGTGAAGTCAGGTTATTTCTCTTTCAAGAAATAACATTCACAGTTTAGTAAATTGTAATGATTATGGTTGTTTATTTGTTGTGACACCTCCTAATTGTTAGGTCTGAAAAATAATATGATTTTTTACGGTTACATTTTTAACAAAATCGGAAAGGTAGGTTGCCATTTCCTATTTATTTGTTAGTCTCCTACTGGCGACTTTCACTGTAATGGAACTTCAGGTTTGCATGTCGTCAGTTTGGCAAATCAGTTTTCTTTACTTATTCCATCATGCTTGCAGATATTAATTTGATACATAACTTTACTATTAAAAGTTATTTTTACCCTGAGTTCCCCATAAATATTTTTTTTGATAAATTTGAGTTTTAGCTGTTTACTTTTGTGATGATTTGTAATTAATAAGCATTTAATACACATGATAAGGTTCAAGTCCCATTAAGATTTTCATTATTGAATAAAAGATAAATTGTTGTATTGTCTCTCTTGTGGCATTCAAACTTAGTTCGAAGATCTTTTCTAATGCTATTGTGAAGCAGTTTATTCATATTGCAACTTTATTTACAACCCTGAATTAAATCAGTTGACATTATCAACTATATAAGGAATATAACAGTCATTCCTTTAATTTATTTTAGTATAAAAATTTGGTCTATTAGGATAAGAGAATTTGTAATCCAATCAGAAAGCATGTTACATCTGAACAATGTTGTTATTAAGTTGAAACAAGTAAATTGGAGGAAGTTTAACAAAAAGATAATAAACATTGTGTCATAAAATTATATTCCCGTGGTGGTGCACTAGTATAAAAATGTTGGAAGAAAATTTTAACAAAAATTATTTTCCAACATACG
Organism: Perna viridis; assembly: GCA_037379345.1. NCBI lineage: Eukaryota > Metazoa > Mollusca > Bivalvia > Mytilida > Mytilidae > Perna > Perna viridis. The sequence continues at coordinate 7,945,977 of CM074520.1, forward strand.
AACCCTATTTTTTTCTGGCTGGAAACAAGACTCTTATTTATTTTGGCCTTATGACTAGACTTTATAAGTCATGACAACTTTCACTTAGTTGTCACAAATCTGAGGATAATTAATTTATTGGCTCTGTAAATCACACCCTTGTCTCTCAAACTCCCGAAAAAAATGAAGTGACTGAAATAGACAATTGATAAGGTCTTATTTTAATTGGATTGTACTATAAGGTGCCAAACCACCAAAGGAAGTCTGAGTTATCTTGGGGGTTGTGACTCAATTCAATTAGGAATTAGTGGCCATGAAGTCAAAGGCCCCTGAAACGAACATTTTTCTGATTCCTGGAGGATAATGGATCTCTTTGAAATTGTACATGTACCACAAGGTGCCATATCCTCAATTTCAAAGCGAGGTCGGGATTGATTTTGGAGGTTGTGACTAGAATGATTTAGGAAAAGGGGACCTTTCAGACTCTAGTCAAATTTTTACCCATGTCAATTGTCTTATTCCAGTGTAAACTCAAAGGTGTACATGTATCAAGTTTAAATTTATGTTGTGTCCATACTTGCAGAAACTGTTCAGTTATCAACCTATGCAGTTGTATTAAGCTGTGCATTGTAAAGCATTTAATTCTTAGACAGCATTACATTTGTTTGAGGAGAAACTGCCTCTGTGGTCTAATGGAATAATACTTGTCTTGAGTGTTGGAACTTCCTAGGTTGGATCCCAGCTGAGTCGCACTAAAGACTAAAAATTTTAGTCACTGCCTCTTTGCCAAGCACATGGCGTAAAGGGGATAAAGTGACAACTGGTTGGCTCCAAGTCAGAAAATGTGTAACATGCAAACATGTAAGTGTACCTGTTTGCTGTTGCAGACTGTTTGATTGGTAGAAGTGCTCTTTACTACAGGGATCGACACTAACCGTAGCCAGTAGTCCTGTGCCATCCTAATTTTGGAGGACTACTTGAAAATTTTTCATGGTAGTCCTATGCACTATCTAAATTTTGCCATATTTTTCATAAGATCAAAGAAGAGAACTGTCATTAGCGTCTGGGGACTACCTGTTTTACCTCTGAAGTAGTCCTGTTAACCACCAAACAAATGTAGTTAGTTACAAACCCTGAGGTCTTGTCCTGAAATGCATGAAATATCTGCCATAGGAGGAAAGCCACTACAGATCAACTTAAAGGAGTTAACTAGTGAGTGAATTTTTTTTTTTTTTTTTTTTTCAGAACTACATTGACTAACAAAATGGGAAAGAAAGATGGGAAACCTCGTGGGCGTATGTCCTCTTATGCCTTCTTCGTGCAGACATGCAGAGAGGAACACAAGAAAAAACATCCAACAGAGAAAGTTGTTTTTGCTGAATTTACAAAGAAATGTGCTGAAAAATGGAAGGTACAGATTGCGTAGATTATTCAGTGATTAAGTTGATAAATTTGTAAAGGAACATGTTTTTAACTTTGAGTTCGACTGATGTTTAAAAAAAAACTACATATTCAAAGAAAATTTTAAGCTTATTTGCTCAGGCATTAACTATGAAACTTTTTACACTACTTTTTCTTGCTTACATTTAGTTTTATAGTACAGCAGTTCTAGCTACTTAAAATATATTGTTAAGAGAGATTACTATTTTACATTATATTTTCTTCTTGAAAAGGAAATGAGTGCTAAGGAAAAGAGAAGATTTGAAGAAATGGCAGAAAAAGATAAGTCAAGATATGAAGCAGAGATGCAGAATTACACCCCAAAGCCAGGAGAAAAAGTAGGCAGAAAGAAGAGAGAAAAGGACCCTAATGCACCAAAAAGATCATTGTATGTACATGTAAAAAAGTAGCATAATTTTGGATTAAGCAACAATTCATAATAGGGAATTATTAATGTTATGTGTTTTTGCCTCTTTTTGACTGTAAAGGAGTTGACAGTATTTGCCTGTAAATTAATTGAATTATGGGTGTTAAAAAATATCCTGAGTATTCATAAGTATGCATTAAAATATTAAGACGGATTTCATTTTTTTTTGTAACAAGTACATGTAGTTGTATAATATTAAATTTTTTGTCTTATCACAGGTCAGCTTTCTTTTTCTTCTGTAATGAAGAGAGACCAAAAGTAAGGAAAGATCACTCCGATTGGTCAGTAGCTGATGTTGCCAAGGAGATGGGCAAACGTTGGGAAAAATGCACAAACAGAGCAAGATTTGAAGAAATGGCAGCTAAAGATAAAATCAGATATGAAAGGGTAAATGTTATTTCCTTTATTTGGTCAGTAAGGGTTCTCTCCCTTTTAACAAAAGTTTTTCAATTTGAGTGATTCATAACACTATTTTATATCCACCCCCCTCTTCAGGTCATTTTTAGGCCTGTAGTAATTGGCTTTATTTTTATGTTTTTAACCATTTAAATTCAATTTATTTTCAAATTTTAATTGAATACTTTAATACTTTTTAACTGCAAAATGACCAACAAAATGTCCTAGATTAGGTAGGGTAATCTTAAACAAGATATTTTTTCTTTGCCATGTAAATTTAACATCATTGATACATGGTCGCTCTCAGTTTAGTGTAAAACTGATTATTTTCCAGGAAATGGAAGCTTACAGGAGTGGTGCCCCTGTGAAAAAGGCAGGACCCCCAGCAAAGAAAGCCAAGGTACAAGAGAGTGAGGAGGAAGATGATGATGATGATGACGATGACGACGAAGAAGATGATGATGAATAAATGAACATTTTTTTTTCATCCAAACTTCAGGGGGGAAGGGAGTTAGGATCAAAAACTGTACAATATCATGTTGAGATCTCATTTGTAAATAATGTTCACTATAGATTGTATATTTCTCATTGTAAATAATTCATTATTTTATTCACCCCATTCACACCATGCAATAGGACTTCTTGACCTCATGAACAAATGTATTGATAAGTTTTTATCAAATCAATTTTCTTTTTAAGTTGTTTTTGTCAAGTACTTTTACATCACTGAGTTTTAGTATTCATTTTTTTTTTTTTTTGACAAATTGCAAGGTTGGGAACAAATTGTAAGAAGTTCGGGTTGTCTCCTGTTTTGAAAGTGCTTTCTGTTCGCAACTTAAGTTTTTTTATCATGGAATTCCTTAATTATTGTGTGTATTGTTTAAATAGATTTTATAATAAAATTTGAATACTCAATTCTTGTGCTTATTTTACATCTGTATATGATTTAGCAATTGAACACTGTCCTTGAACTCCCCCCCCCTTAAAAAGTGGAGGTATATAGTGATCATGGTGTCTGTGTGTCCATCCCTGTTCTAATATGTAACTCCTCCGTAACCTCTGACTGGAATTTGAAAAATGTTCACAGATTCTTAATTACTGTTGCCATTGAGCACCTCCTATTTTGTTATCCCATCTGAATGATTTTTTTAGTTTCCTGATGCCAAAATAGACTATAGACTCAGTCTTTTGTCAACTGGGGGACCTCTTCTATTCCCCGGCTCCTCTGAATGGAATTTGACTCATGTTTGGGCTTTCCAGATGCAAAACACATTAGTATGTTCCCTGTTCTAATCTGCAACTCCTTTAACACCTCTAAATGGAATTGGATTAAATTTTACTACATGATGCCATTGTGCACCTTTTTTTTCCATTTGAACGATTTTTAGGATTTTCTGATGCAGAGGGGGAGTCCTCTTCTAATCCGCAACTTCTCTGAATGGAATATTATGAAACTTTCGAAAGATTTTTAATATTTCATGCTACAATTGTGCACCTGTTTTTTCCCCATCTGAATGATTTTTGGGGTTTTACCAATTCAAAATATGGACTTAGTGGGACCCCTCCTCTGAATGAACTTTCACAAATTCTTTATTACATGAAGCTATTGTGCACCTTTTTTTTTCCCATCTGAATTACTTATGGGGTTTCTTGATATAAATTACGGATTTTGTCAAAGGTAGACCAAGGGGGACCCTATTCAAAACTTCAACTCTGAAACCTCATAATGGAATTTGATGAAACTTTCACAGATTCTTTATTACATGATACAATTGTGCACCTTCTACTTTGATTTATATCTGTATGCTTAAATCACTTACGGGTTATCCTTTATGGTTTCTTGGAAGGGAAGCCAGGGTATCACCAAGTGAATTGTTCAGTTTTTTTAGTTCTTAAAGTTATAATTGTAGTATTGTGTTGTGGGCTTACTAGGGTAAAACAAATGTTATTCCCTACAGTGTTGTGAAATACTAATTAGCCTTTAATCTCAGCTAGAGAGTACTTCCTGGCCTTTAACTTCTAAGAGAAAATATCTTGAACCTCGAATAATACTTCGTAGCCCTTAATCCCAGTCTTTTACGTCGCAAGTATTGTTAACGAGTTCTTTCACTCATAATTTCAGTACTGTTACATTCGCATATGATTTGCATAATTATATATTATTACTCCACAACAATATGCTACTAATCGATGCCGTCAGATTCATATGAGATTAAAATGTACCTCTTAAATATTATACATATGAGTTTCACGTGTGTTTTTTGCTTGTAGGAGAACGAGAACATATCATTAAAAGATGAAATGATCGGTTAGCATTGAACATTATACCCTTTTTCCGATTGTTCCATCGGATCAAATTGATAATCCTATTTGATCAGATCGAGACCGCTGTCAAACACCATAATGTACCATGAGGAATCTTGTATTTTCTCTGCCTTTATTTCAATTTACACCCCTATTCTGTAATCCGTACACACACACACGGGGCAGTCGAAGACAAATGCTTGATCATAAGTGTACGGATCTCTTTGAAATATCACACCACTAAATGCAGGCTGAGTTAAGGTTAAGGTTGTGAGTTTAACTGTTCAGGGATTATGGCCCAGAAAAGAGCATTCACCCAACCACAATGCCAAGCGAGAGAAGAGTCAATTATTATGGCTTGGTCTTGAACGGAGGATTTTAAGGGACCGAGAAAAGCTATTCATCAAAGGGTCCTAGGAAGGTCAGTCAAGAAATAAATTATGGTAAACCCATTTTATCATTGTTTTACCACGGGCTGGCTCTTTATGTCGCAATGTTTTACCCCAAACGATAGTAAGGGGTTGAATAACGACATAAATGGCCAGCCTGTAGTAAAACAATGATCAAATGGAGTTTCCATGGTTTATTTCGTTTCTATTATGACTAAAGTTTACTCACATTTTTCAGACGCAGCCTATGTGTTGCTCGAAATATTGGTCATGTGTTAATCACTTTTTTTTACCATGGTTGTGGTATAAAGAGCTTTGAACAATGTCATTTGACTAATAATGGATTATAAGTTATATTATTGAAAAAAAGTATGTCAGAATTGTGTTATATCAGAGGCCTATAATTCAATTACAGACCTATGGTTATATTCACTGTAACCAACTTGTAACATCACAGTTTCCAGAAGGACTTCATAATTTTTAATTTCCGTTAAATAGTCCAAATTCTCATTAGTTCAAAGAAATCTTAAAAGACAAAATTTCAACTAAAACTCAAATCTTATGTAGATAACGTAACAGAAAATCTTGTAAATGAATATGAGTATCCCCGTCACACTGTCAATTGAGAACAATTATCGTAAATGGTTTGTTTGTTGGGGTTTAACGTCCGAGCAATATCGTAAATGGAGAATAATGTTAAAGAATTATGCGCCCGTTGTCCGTCCGTCTGTCCGTCGTAAACATGTCGCACCATAACTTCAGAACAACTGATTTAAATTTATTGAAATTTGACGTAGTTGTTTCTTATGATGGTCAAACGGTCTGCATATTTTTTGGTGAAAATCAGATTCAAACTTTTAGAGTTACAGGACTGTAACTAAAATATGAGGTGTTTTTTTACATGTCGCGCCGTATCTCAAAAACGATTTATAATTATTTATTGCTTTAAACTTTACACACTTGTTAGTTATATTAATGTGAAATTTGTATACTTTTTGGTGATGATTCAATATTTTATTTTCAAGTTATTGATTTTTTTTTGTAAAAAAGCGACATGTTTTTTTTCACATGTCGCAACGTAACTTGAGAACAACTTCTCCAAATTTCTTGAAACTTAAGATCGTTGTTTGTTATATCAAACGGTCTGTATACTTTCTGGCGAAAATCAGATTAAAAACTTTCGAGTAACAGGGCTTTGTAACTAAAACAGGGACCGATTTAAGATTTTTTTTCACATGTCGCGCCGTAACTTGAGAACAACTTATCTAAATTTCTTGAAAACTTTGGTTGTTATGATAGTCAAGCGGTCTGTACAATAAGAATTGGCAATGATAAAAGTTTTGTCTATTGAAAAAGTATTCAATAGACAAAATTTTTATCATTGCCAATTCTTATAAGTTAATTTTAAAACACATCATTATCTTTAAACATGAGAAAAGTAGCTCTGAATATAACTGAATAGGGGCGTGTCATTATTTTTTTATCCATTGAGATATAACAAAATTATTGTAACCAATCAGATTACAATATTTATCTCAAACTAATTGATGAATATAAAATTAAAACTTTTTGAGTTGCAGGAGTTTGGAACTAATGGGGGGGGGGGTACATGACCTGCCGTATCTTAAAAAACTATTAATTATGATTATTATAAAACTTAAGACACTTATAAATCTGAAGGTCTGTATACTTTTTGGTTATGATTCTTTATTTCATTTTTGATTGATTTTTTTTATAAAAGGGTTGCTTTTTCTCACATTTAGTGTTGTATGAGGGAAATTCACGAGGTGCGTTAATCGTAAAAAAATGTATGGGTGGTTGGGTCACAACAAAACTGCCTTTCAATCCTCCCATACATTTATTGAATAACCCTTAGAAAGAACCAATATAGGGAATTAATTTTAGAGAAACATTATAACATGAATGCTGAAACATTTTGTAACAATTTTTGTTCTCTCTTTTATTAACTTTTTGTTTTATGGAACATTTCAATTTATGAAATGACATGCAAAATTTTTGTTGCGAAAATCTTTGCTCCCTTAATCAGAATTATTTCTTCAATTTGGTATCATATAAAACATGTTGTTGGCAGTTTTTGTCAGTCTCTTATATAAACTTCTAATTGAGCAAGAATAGGGAATGAGTCAGGATATGCTTGGCATGACATACTGTACAATCCCGTGTTCCAAACAGTTATTAGGATTTTTCACAAGACAACAGACAAAGCAGAGTTATCTCTCTTTGTATGAATTAATGGTTGTATACTATAGAGAGTATTTATAAGATTTTTGCCTTGTTCAGAAGTGAATATGGGAAATAATACTAATCTTAGTCAAATATCAATATCTGCCTGGAATTTTTTTTTTTTTTTTTTGGAGGGGGGTGGGGGGGAGGGACTAATAGTTGAATCTTATCTAGAAAAAAATAATGGAATGATATTATTTATAAACTTGGACAGGAATTGATAAAAATGTATTTTACCTAACTATTCTACTACCTCCAAAAGTCGGGAAAAGAGGAACTAGCTTAAATCCAAAAGAAAAAGTGCATGGCGGAATAATTGTATTCTACTAAATTATCTAATGACTTGACATATTTTAATGAAAGACTGAAGTCTTCGAAGTCGCTACATATTCTCATAACTCCAGTGATTCTGGCTTACTTTCAACATCCGAAATGGCACGAATGCGATATGCTCTAAAATCAGGTAACTTCAGCTAGAATTTGGGTTCCCTTGAATTACTCTTCCGTACCCGTGATGATCCGAATGATTTCAATCATAACAACTGGTTACCAGGAACCAGATTAAACAACTGGCAATGGTTATATATAGATATCGGGGCCCGGATAGTGTAACCGTCCGTGCGAGACCCGACAGGGTAGTCTTCTTTCTTTGTTGGGGTTTAACGTCCGAGCAGAAATATTTCAGCTATATTCAGACGATGAACATGAAATTGATGATAAAATGAACATGAAATGACGATGAAATGAAAAAGGGATGGGACACAAGGACAATGGGGTCGACAAATTTTGATTGCCACTGGAAATAGGGAGAGGTGGGTAGGGTCGGGCAATTTAGCCTCCTGTGGCGGAGCCCTATGGTTCCTACTCCTGGAGAATACCACAGTAGGGTTCTTTAACGTGCGAGGAACGTGGCATCTTTCCCAACACGGTGCACCACTATGGTTTGCGGTCAGATTTCAAGGACATTAAAAACACCATTAGTAGTAGTGATAATGTATATGACCTATTTAGTCTACTGAAACGAGTTGGAGTTGTTTGAGTCGGAAACTGGGTAATGTTACATAAATTCAATGCTAACCGATCATTTTTCATTTTTTAATGTAAACTTCCCGTTCACATACAAGCAAAATCACACAGAGAAATGTGAATGATATTTTCTGAAAGAGGTACATTTCAGCGATCTTTGGGGCGCTTATGGTATTGACCATAGAACCATGTTAGGAACCAGATTAAACAACTGGTAATGAATATTTATAGTTATCGAGGCCCTGCTAATGTGTATGACATATAGTCTTGTAACGAGCCCCTGTGCCTGATAAGGAAACTGGGTAATGTTCAGTGCTAACCAATCATTTCATGTAAACTCCCCGTTTTCATACAAGCAAGAAACACACGTGTATGATATTTAAGATGTACATATTTCTGATCTTGCATGAAGGTAGAACTATGACGCTATGGCGGTAAACACGGCACAGATCTGCAGCATAACGTGGAGTAGTAATATATAATTATGCAAATCATATTTAATATAAATTACTGAAATTACGAGCGCAAGAAGTCGCTAACAATATTAGCGACTTAATTTTTTTCAAATAAAGGGAAATTCTATTATTGGGAAATTTTAATATGACGTGCTTCAAAGCTCTTTAGACCACAGCCGTGTTAAAAAGGTGATAAGCATATGACCAATGTCATAGACTGTGTCTATTCAAAAATATGGAGAAACCAGTCCTATTAGAAACAAATCTGGACAGAGAATTTTATCTAAACAATCATGACAAGTGTTTTACAAAATTACGTCTGAGTGACAAATCACTTAGAAATAGAGAGAGGTAGATACTTTAAAATTCGATGAGATCACAGTCTTTTCATGCAATTGAAATGAGGATCACTTCCTTCTTTTAAAACGTCGCCGCTGTTTCGGAGTTTGGTATAAAATGTTTTGACCAATAGGGGAGAGACGTCATGAACAATGAAGGGTAATAACAAAAATACCGAACTGATAAGTAGTCAAAAGGAAAGTCCGTGTGGCAATATCAAGACACAAACAGGAAAGTTGGAGTACCACCGCAATGGGCCCGACTTAGTGCAGGCATTTCAAAATGAAAGATAGGTCGACCAGGTTTTATAGCGCTAAACCTTCATTATCGTTTATTATTTCCGGTAAATTTCAACACAAATGGGCAGCATCAAATTTCCACCTGTCAAAATCGGTAAAACCAGTATTCAAACCATGAAAGAAAATATGGACAGTAAATTAGTGAAAAAAAGAACTAAATACACGTACAATAAACATGCTTTAAATCATAGGCACGAGTTTAAAAAAGTCTTGAACTTTTGGTTGAAGATGCGTCAAGTTCAAGGTGAATTAATAATAATAATATACAAGTAAAAAGTACAGAAAATTAATGTGTAGACATTATGAAAATCCATCTTCTATATCTGTTTGTCAGAAAGAGAATATTTTTCATTAATACAAAGCCGTCTCTTAGGCAACGATGGCGCCCCGTGCAGGTCCGGGCGTCAAAAGAATAGGCCTGCAGCAGCGCTAAGCTTGTCGTAAAAGGGGACTAAATAGTGCTCAGAACCTTAGCCGGGGGCTAGGGCGCTCTGCCCACAGAGCAACTGGGTTGTATGCTCCAGGTGATGGAATGGGGTACCCCTGGCGTGTTACATGCTGGGGTTGTCAGGCTATAATACGGAAAACCTGACCGCAAACCATAGTGGTGCACCGTGTTGGGAAAGATGCCACGTTCCTCGCACGTTAAAGAACCCTACTGTAGTATTCTCCCGGAGTAAGAACCTTTGCGCTCCGTCACAGGAGGCTAAATTGTCCGACCCTGCCCACCTCTCCTTATTTCAAGTGGCAATCAAAATTTGTAGCCCCATTATCCTTGGGTCCCATCCCATTTTTCATTTCATCATCATTTCATGTTCATTTTATCATCCACTTCATGTTCATCGCCTGAACATAGCTGAAATATTGCTGTTCGGGCGTTAAACCCCAACAAACAAACAAACAAATAGGCAACGATGGCGTCTTAAGAAGTCAGGGTAGTCGCTTGGTGTAACAATTTTTGTCTTTTTGTTTTGTAGCAAAATATAAAGAATCGTAGCCTTATCACCAAATTTGTGAGGATGACCATTCTTGCAGTTTAATGCTTTGTGGGTGATTTAAGACGGATTTTGGCAATCCCAGACTGTAATACAGTTTCTGAAACTTAACACAGTGATATAAATATTTACCACATATATCGGTTAATACTATCGAAATGCAGTAAATGATAGATTTTAATTTTTGTCGACTTTCAAGAAAAAACTTAAAATTTCAATTTTAAGCACTTTGTCAGGACTTTGTGACCTCCTTCCGTTTATTTATTTATTATCATTATTTTTTTCATTTTATTTTTGACTTTTAATGAAGTCAAAACGTTACATAAGGATGGACCCGTTAATATATTGACCGAGGACTAAGCCCATATAGAACGTATTGACCGAGAAAAAGTATGTAATTTATATATCATACGTATTTTATATTATGTAAAAAGTGATTTTGGAAATGATATTGCATTTTGTGTATTCGTACACACAATATATTTAATTCCCTGTAAATATGTCGAGCGCTCAACTTAATTTTTAGAAAAAAAACGCCTTTGTTTCTTCATTTTTGATTTTGACATGATAGCCCTCGAGATATTAAGTCAAGCGCTCGACATAATAAGTAGAAGATTTAAAATAATATGTGTCTTAAATGTACCACCGTATATTCGAAATTCGGACTCCCTTTCAAAACCAAATGCCATCCAAGACTAAGTATTTTGATATTTTGGCTGGAAAAAAACTGTCGGTCTCTAGACCACATAAAAGAGGAAAGATGTCATAATATATATATATTTTTTTTAATTTTACAATATTGGAGTTAAGTGGTGCAATCGAATACAATAATTATTGGAGTAATTGAGTTACGTTTTGTAAAAGTAACTGGCGCAATGATACACTCAATGGTGCAAATATAAGTTGTAGTGCAAAAAGAGGCTAAACTGACCTAACCGGATACCTCACTTTGTCAATGGCTCTGCAAAGAAAACAGTTACATGTATATTGATAGTACTCTGCGATAGGAAGCTTAAACAATAACAACACTATAATTATCACCTTGTCATTCTTTTAATTTCATAGGCAATTGGTGTGAATGCTTTTAAATAAATATGTACAATTCAGTCCAATCGAATTAAATGCTTTCCTTGGCAAGGGGGAAAGCAAAACCCTGCCATAAACATATTATCTGGTTCTAAACCAACAAAATCTGTAAAATATATCCTTAGCGGCTTGTCTAAATTTGAGATCAAAATATCCATAAACGTATGGATTGACGATGTTATTTATAATCATCATATGATCCATAAATCTAAAAATAATCGCTTCGGTCTCAGTGTTCTCCACCCAAAAGTAACGGTTTCTACAGAGAGAGAACAGCAAAGAGATTTGTGGAATACAAGACAATATGAAGGCTAGACTGATTACCATGACCATATAAGAAACGCGCGTAACCGAACTGGAAGACGAATGCTTTTGGGAGTTGTCTTGTCGATGGCCTATTGAAGAAGTTTGTTCCCAAGATGATGAAGCTGGTTCACATGAAGAAACATCTTTGCTTATACTAAAAACACAACTGTTTTGAAAGCTTGCTGTTGATTCCACATCTTGAGTACTTGTTGACCATTTCCGTGATTCTGCATATTTTCTAGTTTCGTTTTCTCTTTTCATTTTGTTTTTCAGAGTAATATATATTGATCTCAATATAAATAGATTTAATACTACCAGCACAACCATAACAAAAACAAAGACGAGGGACAGGAAGAGAATAAAGACAAGGAAAGTATTGCTACTTTTATCCACCTTTAAAACATTGGCTCCACAAATATATCCGGTTATATTTTTTTCAGGATTTTGAATTTCCAACTTTTCGTTCCATATTATAAACGGCGATGCAAAACAAATTGCCAAGATAAATACACCTACAAGACAGCAGCGTCTAACATTCAATGTCAATTGAAACCCAAAAGGTCGGCATACTTTCCGGTATCTCTGAAAAGTTATAACCGCTAGCAGGTATATTGAGGAAAACGTGAAAACATTAACAATCCACCATATTATTTGGCAGCTTAAGATATCCTGAGAATTTACAGGTAGTAATGTCTTCCACAGTTCAAATGGAGCCCTAAATCCACATGCAAATAAATCAAAAAGTGCCAAGAATGGGAAGAAATAGCGACTGTCACTTTTCTTTTTCAGTTTAGTTTGATAAACAATCAGCACCACAGCATTTCCTACGACACCAACAAAGAAATAGAATACAAGAAATACGTCATGAACAATGTATTTTCTTGCCTCGTCAGTGTTCCAGTTGTTGAGCCTATCTTGTGTCGATGAACCCATAAATACCTCTTGTGGTATCACTGAAAAAGAAATAAAGTTTATGAATAAAAATGTATATCCGTTTATTCCATGTTTTGGTTACTTGAATCACAGAAATGTGACAAATACTTTGAATTGCCCATCGTTTTCAGGAAAGCAGGTCGAAACAGATAGTCTACAAGATGCAGAAGTGTTGGCTTCAATTACATATATGCAGTGTCTTTTTATATCAAACATACTATCACTTTTAGTAACCTTTGTAACCATGGTTTTCCTATCAAAATTTGGGCTTCTGAGTATACAAATGTATTAATTAATTCGAGTCACCATAAAGTCACATATATGTACATGGAAGTATATATCACATGTAAACTTAAAACTATCTAATTGTACATTTATATTAACACAATTATGTCTGACAGAAGTGAAAATTGCTTTCTTGAAAAACAGACGGAAAAAAGTACGAAACGATGCACGCTTGGAAACTTTTCTGAAAGGAAGACCAAAATGGAAAATAATAAATGTTATTGTTTTATTAGTCAGTAAAATGTGTTTAATAATCTCGACTGTACATCCTTTGTCCCAAAGATTCTCCAAGAAGTCACTTATGTCTTTGATTGTTCTCCTTCAGAATGACCGCTTCTTTCTTACGATCTCAAAACATATTTAAATTTGCTGCTGCTGTTAATTAATCGATATCAATTATTAAAATTCATAATGCAGTTCATTGTCTGTTAATACATGCAAGTGGTTAGATTGTCTGGCAAACGTGAACTTTGGACTGGATGTTGTCAAATTTTGCACCCCGTGCAGGTCCGGGTGTTAAAAGAATAGGCCTGCAGCAGCGCTAAGCTTGTCGTAAAAGTCGAGTAAGTAGTGCTCAGAAACCTAGCCGGGGGGTAGGCGCTCTGCCCACAGAGCAACTGGGTTGTGTGCCCCAGGTGGTGGAATGGGGTACCCCTGGCGTGTTACATGCTGGGGTTGTCAGGCTAAACCTGACCGCAAACCATAGTGGTGCACCATGTTGGGAAAGATGCCACGTTCCTCGCATGTTAAAGAACCCTGCTGTGGTTATCGATAGGAGTAGGTACCTTTGCGCTCCGCCACAGTAGGCTAAATTGTCCGACCTTACCCACCTCTCCCTATTTCCAGTGACAATCAAAATTTGTCGACCCCATTGTCCTTGTGTCCCATCCCTTTTTCATTTCATCGTCATTTCATGTTCATTTATCATCCATTTCATGTTCATCGTCTGTATATAGCTGAGATATTGCTGCTCGGACGTTAATCCCCAACAATCAATCAATCAATCAATCAAATTTTGCCTGCAATACTGTTGCAAATGAACTCCAGTTTCAATATTTAGTAATTATACCAAAAAGAAGTTTTTGTAATTACAAATATAGGAGAGGGTCACAGCTATCTGGAAAGATTTCTCCAGTTCTTGGATACAAGTATAGTTTAGAATTCTGAATTATAATAAATGTATTTGAAACTGAAACTAATGTACAGGAAGAACATAGAGGTTTGATAATTATAGTACTTTGTCTAGAGAATATGAAAGCCTATTGAGCTAATTTTCGTGGATTATTTTTTTCCGTTATAACGCAAAACATACGTGTAATGAAGGGAAATATTTGTCTTTTTTTTGTATATAAGTAAAATCAGAAGAAAACGTATGATTTGTCCGTCAGTATTATCATAGTGTCCATATATTATATATAATATCCAGTGTCTGTGGCTACGTGTACCGATCTGAAAGTTTTTTTTTGCAGTGCTCGGCTTTGAATTCGCTAAAACTATTTCTGAAGTCCCTGTATCACTTTGTCACCATACCTATGTCCTTCAATCGTATGCATAGACAATACTGGTAAAGCGACATTTAGTTTTGCAAATAACTTAAAAACTCTTTTTTTTTCATTCCGGTTGGTCAACTTTTTGCATTTTCAATCTTGCAATTTGCACACTACGGTATTATTCGGTAACAGTGACATGCGTATTAACACAACAGACACAATCATGTTTTTTTATAGTTCTAAAGTAAAAATACGATACATGATAAAAGGTTTTTGTGCTATGAAATGGTCAGAATGCAGGATTTCGTGTTATTTACCATAGAGCTTTTGGGAGCCTTGAGCGGCCCAAGATCCCCCGCCGAAGATCACCGAATTAATTTTTCCCTACTTCGGAATTTTTTTTTTTAAGACAAACAAGTTGCGGCAGGTGTAGTCCAGTAGTAACATTAACGGACTTACCTTCGTAATTTTTTTTCCTATATTCTAAATGAAATAGATAGCTTCAATTTCCGCATTAACGTCACATTTATACTTAAATTATTTATTAAAAAGGTGCCTCCGGAAACATCTTATCGCACAATTCAGAGCTACGGTTATTGCCATTTTTAGAGAACCGATTCAAACTGATAAAATCGAATCCTATATAATTATTTATGGTAAATAAATACGGATGCACATGACCATTCAATACCATCCCTAAGAATGATGTACAAATACAAAAATTACCGCTGGCAAACACTAGACAGATTAACTTCATTTCACAAATGTACAGATAACAGTTATGGAGGGTAATAAATGATTTGACTAACCAATTCCAGATGCTTCATTTTAAATTGATAGGTTTTTATCCTGGAAGTAAAACAATTGTAGTCAAATCTAAATTACCTGTAAAATAACACCACAAATGGTTAAATTGTTAATGCTATAAATAACACCACATGCAATAAATCCAGGGACTCAGTAAGAGTTCTATTGGTACATGTATATATATGGCGAAATCTGGCGTTTCGCAAATATTTGTGGCTAAAATCTCCGTAATCATTCCAGAGCACGATTTGAAATTCGGTTTGCAGCTGTATCTTGATGAACTGTTCTTGAACATCTGTTTGTTATGTTCTGGGGATACTTTTTTTGGCTTATTTTTAAAAGGGCTTTTTCAACCTAAAAATCTCAGCGGGAACGCTAATAATCAATATTATGTCGAAAACTGTCTTAAAAGCTTAAGACTTAAGCAGTACGAAATAACCGATTTCATCTGCGATTGTACAATTGGTTCTTCATGCCTTTACGCCAAAGAATGTTTCCCATATGGGGTCTTTAGTACTAGTATAATCGTGACTACCATGAACATCAAGAACCAGGTATAGTGTTATTCAAGATTCAAGAATTTCCATGAAGGTTTTCAAACTTTCCTAGTAAATTAATGTAAATATGGAACCATCTCCAAATGTTGCCCGGATCCATCACTTCTTGCAATACAAATTGTGGTATACAAGGACCAATAAAAGATAACTAGTTCCTCTTCTTCAAAAGATCGAATTCATTTGACAATTGCATTTAAAATAAAAACTACAAAAAATTGCTTAGAATCACATTGAAGAAAGGATGACGGGTATTTGTGTGCTGTAATTCTTTTAAATAATTGTTAACAAAATGTAAATAACCCTACTTATCAGTTATTGTAAAACTGACAGTCTCGCGGGTATTAACTAATATTGCTATTTTTATTTTCTATTTTTTTTCACTTACCTCGGATTCTTTGAAGTCATACGAAAATAAAACAAACACCTAGTCCGCATCATTAAAATCAATTTATCCATCATTATAAAAAATTTAACACCAGAAAACTTGAATTTTTTTGCATAACAAATTCATTTAAGAATTTGTTTCATACAGTAAGCATTTCACTGATAAAGAATGTATATATCTGAAATAACATTGACAAAAAATGCTTACAACAAAAACATACATGAGTAACAATGTGGTAGTGTATAATGAAATATAGTGAAAAGTATCTAAACAAAACCTCATTTGGACTTTAAAACTAGTTGTTTAGAAAGATTTTCCATTTCCAAGGTTTAAAACATATTAAAACTCATAGGAAAGGACTTTAAAAAGTACTGTTAATTTTCACGGTTACTAATTTTCGCAAATTGTGTCAAGTTAACATATTGGCAGGTATCAATTTTTGTGGTATAAAAAAATTATATGTGTTAGATATTATTAACAGTCAATTTCGCACGTATATTTTTTGTGCTTTTCTGTCCATAGTGAAAATAGTGAAAATTAATACTTTTACAGTATCAAGTTTAGAGGAGTATTAAGATTATTGATGGTTTGGTTTAGACAGGTTCCATTGTACAAACATTTAATACAGTGACCATATTAATCAATGCACCATAAAAAATACACAAAAGTTCCAGACGACTTTCACATTCGCCATTTACCTGGAATATGGTGGAAACTGGTTAATGGTTTTATACTCAACTAAGAAAGGATCACAGATTCGTAGGCTACAAGAACAGTAATTGTTTTGCAGAGATACCTCTCCAAACATTAAGATATCTGAAATGCTTCTACAATATACATATCATTTAAATAATCCTGGCAGTCATCAAATCAAGTTTCTGTTCCCTTGACTTTCATTAGAAAGGTAACCCAATCTTACACCTGTCGCCTCCAGTTGACTTCAATATAATTTAACAACTTTCCTGGAACTGAGGTGAATATTAAAGTTGTCTATACCACTAGTATTCATACAGTGAACTTTTAATCCAAAATGAGTTCAGGATACGAAAGTGATCAAAAGTTCGTTAAATGTCCTACCATTCTGATTAAAAAGCACAAAATTTTAAAAATATACAGGCTACTATAATATCTTAAAATAACTAATGGTAAATCAGAAAATTCTCAGTTGAATACAGGATGTAAATTATTATTCTTACTGTGACTAATGCTTGCAATAAATATTTTATAGTATACAGAGTTTCATTTATTCATTTAAATCGAAATAACAAAAAAAAAATGTTATTCTTAATTTCTTATGAACAAATAAATCATGGTTTTACTGTTGATTCAGAAATTATTGTGTGCATTATTTTTTTGATTTTGGAATTTTAGCAGTTTTGAGAAAGTTCCTGCATCAATATTTAAGTTACATAAAACAAATTTAAATTATTGTGAATTAAACCAGTCACAATTTTTATGCAACAATTAAAACAATACAATATTTTTTTATTTTTAATTTACTGGGTCAACAATAGGTCTTCAACAAAAATCATTTCTAATAAGTTCTGATGAATGTCGGATGAGAAAATCACATATGATATTTTTTTATATTACAATTGAAAAAAACACAGCATGAAAAGAAAGAAATAAAACTTGATCACAGTTACATAAGAGTCCTAACAGTCCATTAGAAACAAAATGGTGATTTCAAGTTCACTATAAATTTTCACCACTGATTCATGATTTACACTTATGTGTACATGACTAAGATACTATTACAAGTCACTTAACATATCAACCATAATATATAAATCATTCAAATGGATTTTAAGCTAGTTCCTCAATTATCAAAACATTTCTGCTATACAATGACTAAGCAACCATTTTGAGATAGACACATTAACCAGCTTTTGAATATTTGTGATTTTTTACAAAAAAATCAACCATATATCTCTCACTTAAAACCTTTCAAATAATCTCTTATAACTCTCCATGCAAACAATATATACATAAATACATATTTTGTACAAAAGTTCATTGGAATAAAATATCCTAAATCTGATCTAAAACAATATTAAGGAACACCAAAAGGTACCACTAGGTTCTCCTTGTGTTGAACTTTGATCTCTTTTATACATTTAGCTGCTTTCTCTGATGCATTTGTAATCTGAAAAGAAACACACCATAAAACTTAATTTAGATACTTGTACAGTCAGCTTACTCAGTATTGTGTATATACATAAATCAATCTGTTTTTCCCTCCAGTTGACTTTAGTCACACTCATTATAGTAATGTATAGTTCGAGCATGCTCTCTTATTCTATATTTGTGTATATTGTAAATAGGAAAGTACTATTTTAAATATGTATGACTTACTTATGTCAGATCCATTTTGTTATAAGCAAATAAAATATGTTTAAACTACATACATTTGTATATCAAAATAATTATTCATTATACATATGTACTTACAAATAACAAAAAATGTGATTTTAATTCAAATTTGAAAAAAGCTATTCTATACAACATTCAACTTCATTACTTGTCATAATAAGTCTTGAATTCATACTTTTTCAAATTAATTACATTGTCACGATTTGATGAGAATGTTCAGAGATTTATATTATAGACTTCTATTTGTTGAAGAGGAAAAGATTTCTATCAATTTATTCCACCCCAAAAGTTTAGCCATTTATTATGACAGACTGTAAATTAGGGACCTCGGTCATTTCAATATTCTAACATTTTTAAAAATAACTACTGGTAATGAAAAATGCTAAATTTAGTGAATATCTTTAACATTTTTTATATATGTAAGTATTATTATAAACATACTAGTATAATAGTAGTTAAATTGTATGCCGAACATAGGGGAAGACTTTCCTTTAAATCTCTACAGACTTATACAGGATAAAAAGAGTTTTCACTCAAAAACCTATTTAGGATACCCCCAGTATTTAAAATTTGCTAGTGAGTTCTATCAATCAGAAAATTGGATCATAGCAGAACTGAAAATAGTTTGAAAACTATTCATTTCTAAGCAGTGTGCCAAATGTGATACTGTTCTGACAAGTAGATGCTGGGAAATCACAACCAATTTTGTTAGTGGACAAATGGATGAAAGAACTATTGGTATATGTAAATTATTAGAATTACAGATGTGGTATGATAAACATTGAAATAATGACATATTCTTGGTATCAATATAACAACTGTTTAAAGTAACTAAAAACTGTGCAGCAAAAGACTTAAGGCCAAAACAAATAATATGTCTGTTTCCTGCTACCCTACCTGCCCTTAACATTTTAGGGCCATTTTGGCATGAGCACTGTTAAAGTCTAGATTGTTTCCCCATTAACTCAATATAAAATGTTTTTGAAAAAAAAATAATTTCAACCTATCTACCCTATTTTTTTCTTGCTGGTAGCAGAAAAAAGAGTATTAATTTTTTTGGCCTAACCACTTAAAACCTACTAGCTCTACTTACCAAATGAATATCATTTAATGAGATAGGTTTACTGGCCAATACCGACTGTGGTGCCATCACACAGTTTGGTAAAGATGGTTTCTGTCGTAATTTTCCACTCCCAGCAACTATCATATTGACCCTGTTGCTGAAATAAATAATTATCCATGTTTCAAGACATAGCATAGAATGCTGTAAAAAAGCAATTTTTGTGTCATCACTTCTTCATAGTTTCTGCTATCAATGTACTGTTACACAACTTAAAATCCGTGATTGTTCCTCAAATCATAATTCTAAGTTCCTCAATGATAATATTATGACAGTTTAATATTAATATATATCATGGTTTTGCTGTTTTTGTATAGTGTTGCAGATCCTCTACTGTCTCACCTGATACCGTCAGGTTGTCCCAATTCAGTTACATCATGTGTTGATGTAAACACTTTAGATTTACTTACCAAGAAGTATCACTCATTTAATAAATCCTATATTTTTTATACAGCAAAGTGGTCTAGAGTGTTGGCCATGGACTTACAATAGGCATTGTTGCCCTAGATGTCTGAGCAGAGAAGAGGTTTGAATCCTGCTCAAGGAGCAACCAAATTTGTATCACAACTTGAAAACAACTGTTAATGAGATCAAGATTCTTTTTGAAAGAATTTTTTGTTCGTAAATACAGAGATATAAGATGTGGAATATGCTAATACATTGATAACATGAAGATTGGCAGAAACCTTACGAATATGAATGCATCAATGAATTGCAAGTTGGAAAATATGATTTACTGCCCAAATGTCATTCATGCAAGAAATGTTTACATTGGTCAGACTGTTAGTCCATAAAAAACAAATTAGGAATCCCTTCATCCAAACTTCCTTTATTCCCTTATAGTGAACATTTTGTCATAGATGAAGGTGGAAAAGGGAAATTTCAATTTTTCTCGTTGTTTAAAATATTCTTGGACAGCAGATCAAACCAGCATTTAGCCAAACAAAAGACCACATTTTATAAAGTTCATGCCCTCATTAAATTGAAAATTATTAATGACATTTTGTCACAATTTACAATTTTGGTCACTGAGTTGCCATTAATGGCATTCATTGAACATTCTGATGAGCCAAGAGGCTGTAATCAATAACAGTGACTTGTCATTTTTTGCATTTCTCTGTAATAAATTTACATCTCAAAATGTGACATCTCTATTTGCTACACTGCTCCATCAGAACAAATTGATACAAGGAACATAACATAGGCATAGAGGGGTCTGAAAACTTCCCAATGATGTTAGAGCTGTCAAATTAGCGAAGCAAATTTCTGGTTGTTCCCTCAGCAGGACTTGAACTTGTACCACTGTGCATATACATTTGCATTATCTTAAAATTAGTCTGTTCTTACTTCTACTGTCTGGCTCTCTCTCTTGGTATTCCTGTTCTTACCTACATTGTCTAGCACTCACTTTCTCTCTCAGTATTCCTGTTCTTATCTATATTGTATAGCTCTCTCTCTTGTTATTCCTGTCCTTACCTATATTGTCTAGCTCTTTCTCTCTCTCTCTCTCTCTCTCTCAGTATTTCCATTCTTACCTATATTGTCTAGCTCTCTCTCTCTGTATTCCTGTTCTTACCTATATTGTCTATGTCTCTCTTGATATTCCAGTTCTTACCTATATTGTCCACCTCTTTCTTAGTATTCCTGTTCTTACCTATATTGTCCACCTCTCTCTTAGTATTCCTGTTCTTACCTATATTGTCCACCTCTCTCTTAGTATTCCTGTTCTTACCTATATTGTCTAGCTCTCTCTTGGTATTCCTGTTCTTAACTATATTGTCTAGCACTCACTTTCTCTCTCTGTATTCCTGTTCTTATCTATATTGTCTAGCTCTCTCTCTTGTTATTCCTGTTCTTACCTATATTGTCCACCTCTATCTTAGTATTCCTGTTCTTACCTATATTGTCTATGTCTCTCTTGATATTCCAGTTCTTACCTATATTGTCCACCTCTTTCTTAGTATTCCTGTTCTTACCTATATTGTCCACCTCTCTCTTAGTATTCCTGTTCTTACCTATATTGTCCACCTCTCTCTTAGTATTCCTGTTCTTACCTATATTGTCTAGCTCTCTCTTGGTATTCCTGTTCTTAACTATATTGTCTAGCACTCACTTTCTCTCTCTGTATTCCTGTTCTTATCTATATTGTCTAGCTCTCTCTCTTGTTATTCCTGTTCTTACCTATATTGTCCACCTCTCTCTTAGTATTCCTGTTCTTACCTATATTGTCTAGCTCTCTCTTGGTATTCCTGTTCTTACCTATATTGTCTAGCTCTCTCTTGGTATTCAGTTTGTTCTACCAAATTTGATTCATTAGTCACATCTATCACATCTCTGCAACAAAGGGATAATACATGTAAACCATGTTTAAATATTGATTGTAAAGTGGACATTTCTGCATGGTTTTTGTTGTTTTATATATATCTGTTTTTTTTCCCTAAGACCAATGAAAACTAAAAATACTGCGTGGAATCTCACAAAGAATATACCCCACTAAGATAATCTCCAATAGTAGGCATTTGAAAATAATTACATGTATCTACCTTTCTGTTCGTCCAAACAAGACATTTCACCTTCCTATAAATTTCATCAAAATCTATTTAGTGATGAAGGAGTTGCACTCTAAAGATGGACGGATGAATAAACAGACAGGGGAATTCCTTATACCCCAAAACTTTGTATGTGGGGGTGGGGTGTATAAAAAGTGGCAGTTTAGCATAATCAAAAACTGAGGCATGTTTAGTGAAAGAAACCTCTCTTAGAATCTAACTCATGGATATGTTGGTAAAAATTACTTGGTCTATGCTAGCTAAGTGCATATATAATCATCTCAGCAAACACTTGTCCTACTTATCTGAAGTGAAGTAAGGGGGATAACTTCAGTAAATACCTGGCAGTTTTCTGTAAAATTCTTTCTAATGCTGACTGTTCATCACCTTTCTGGTGTGTTGACTTCTCCGGTCTACTAATAGAACTTCCACCACTGAAATATGAATAGAAATCAAACTATCAGTCCTACAGTCGAAACAAAGACAAAAACAACACACATCCTTACTATACTTGATATAATGAAGACAGATCAGAAGAAAACAATCAAAATAATATTAAAAACTTAATATACATGTATAATACCTCAGCACTTATAAATCTAGATATATATGTTACAGTTTTTTGGGGGGGTTTCTCCTTGTAATTAAACAATCATAAACACAACTTATAATTGACATAGAATTACATTTTAAGACTTTCCTTCTTTGCAATATTTCCATTTTACCAATCTTTATACATTAAAACATTACAGCCTTCCAGACAGTTTTGTATTTCAGTGATATTGTTGACCTTTTTCAAAATTAGTATCTCATCCCTTTTATTTTGGGAAAATATGTAATTTTTTTTTTTATTGGGAAATTTGAATAACCATACAATGCATTGATTTTGTACTTAAGATGATAATTTTTATAGAGTATTCAATAAAAGAATACTCATAAACAATAAACCAGTGCAGTGGTGCATCCAGAGAATCACCTAAGGGGGCCCATAAAATAATCCTCAAAAAATGCAATTTTATGCACGTACTTACACACAACAATACACCATTTTCATATTATTTTGCAATTTGAAAAGGGCCTGCCTACCATAAAATTTTGAACTGAAACACCAAATCCTTCTCATTGACTACCAGTTGTATCTTACTTGGGATTAATTAAGAGCCATTTTTTTTTACCAATTGGAAAACTTCTAACGAGGGGGACAGCCTTATTTCTGAGGTGATTTGAAGCAAACAATGACACTGTATTTATTTGAAAGCTGCAATACTTTTTTTCAAACAAGAAAATATATGTTAAACTTTTAAAGAGATTTACTACTTCTATGGCAAGAATGTGTTTTGAATATATAATTACTGGTACATTAAAGACTGTCAATCAGGAAAAAAGTTTTAAGAGAAAAAAAAACAAGTTATAGAAAAGCACTTTTTATTGAAAGACAACTAATTCCATCACAAGGAGTAAAAAGCAGCAGAGAAAAGCCATACAATAAAAATATGCAATACAAATTGATGTGCACATGTAGTCATCAGCATTTTAATATCATCATTCAATTAACATGATTAACACTTTGTTACAAGATTATTTTTTTATAATGAAGTATAAATATTGAAGACTGTACACCTGGTCTGAGATTTAGACAAACATGGTGATGCAGTTGTATTCAACATGCATTCAATTTTAAGCATAGATTTAACTATAAAGCATCTAGTTGGAATGTTTGGGGAAATACCTATAACTTGATGAAATGCTAGATTGTATTGCATTTGAAGTGATAGGGGGAGAAGGCTCAGGTTTTATTTCTTTTAGCACAGTTTTGTTTCCATGGCGACAGCAACAACTGAAACTAAATATAACATATCACTGTATATATATAAATTGTTTTAGAAAGTGGTCCTGTGAATTTAAGATATTACAACTCTAATTCGAAAGCATGGAAAATGATTGTTAAGCAAGTTGAAAGTTTAATCTAATGATCCAACCGGTAAATGAAACATCTTTTGTAAAATGTAAATATAGAACATGACAAACAAATTCTTCACAATGAAAGGATAGGGAAAGCAAATATCACTATTACTATGCACTGAGTAGAAGAAGTAGCGAATTAAATGCAAACTGGTACTCAGTTTGGAATGACTTCAGCATTGACAATTCCAGTACAGAAAATGAAACAAGAACAAGACCTATTCTAATTCTGACTCAGGTCAACCTGTAGCAATATTGAGTCCTTTTCAAATGAAACCTTTTCAAAAGAGCAGCAACTATGTTATTAAAACCTGGCAGGAAACAATTTGTCTTCAGATGATATCACTTATACAAAATAAGACAAGTTGATAACTGTTTCAAAGCACACACTCCCAAAACAGTAAATTATTAACCTTGAACTTGAATGCCTAGACGGCAAGACAAAGAGTCAAATTGCTATAATGTACAAAAACTGAAATTCTTACATGTCAGCCATATATATGGCTATGGATATAATCTGAGTATTAACAGTGTACGTTCTCCTTATGGATAGGCCTAATTACCTATCCTTTACAGCTTGTGTTCATTCCTCAGAACTTTTTTTTAAAGAAAGAACCAGCAGAACTGAATGGCATAGGAGCAAGAAATATAAATTTTATAAACCACTACTATTACTGATGTCATCTCAAATAAACACAACAACACCCACTAACAAATGACTGAAACCAATCGGAGTAAAATCATGGGATACCTACATAGATCTTGGAGAGTTGTTCGTTACTGGGTTGATAAGTCTTGTTGTTTCATCAGGCTCATTTGTCTACAATTAAAAAGTTAAAAAGTAGATAATTAAGACTTTTGAAAATATATGTATTTCATTGTTCAAATTCATAAGTTCAACCTCCGTAAGGATTAATTTCGGTAGATAAAGAATTCAATTTAAAATGCAAGTTTTTTTTTGCTTTTTGTTTTATAATTTTCAAAGTAGAACCAACTACATGTATTGTAGATGGCTATTCATAGCCGTACATACCCTGCACAACAAAAAAAAGTTAAAGCACTTAAGTCTCATAATTTCTGTAAAATTTGAAGTATCAAAATTGCAGTGCAATATGATCATCTTCATATTATGACTTACAAACCTGCCTAATTTGAACTAAAAGGGAACAGATGAACCAGATGAACATGCACATTGAACTGAATACACCGAGAAAGAAACACTCGCATGAAACTGAAATCGTTGAAAAGGAGACGAATTTTATCTAATCAAATCAGTAATTCAGAAAATAATACGTGTAACACTTGACATTATTTGCGGTTCAGGTATTGTAAAAAAATCATCCATCACCAATCCAAATGTTTGGTAACAACTGGGAATCACTGCAGAAAAAAATAAAATTATGTCAATACTGTTATCATCTGTGGCAACACCCTTTCAGCACTTGCCTATGGAGTTATCATATTATAACTCATACATTATGCTTGCCGTAACTACTCGAACTTTTTCTACTGTGCTAGACTTCCTTCTTACAATTAGGCTTCCGGAACAGGGTAATGCTGCTAGAAGATTGAAGTCATCACTACCGAAGTTTTATGGCCATCATCATGAACTTGTGGATCATTGCGATGTATCCATCTGCACCATGAGAACTGATTTGTTCAAGGTGTCATAGTTTTCCTTTCCTCTTAAGTCTACCCTGGACTTGATTTTTTAAGAGCAGCTTGATAGGTGTTTATAGAAAAGCAGATGATGCTTACTGGTGCACCTGGTCCATGCTCTTAGGTTTTAGTGGAGTTTGAGTTGCTCATTTACTTGTGTTGCTTTGTACATATTAATTTTTTTTTTATGTTCTTTGTCGCATGTGTCTGTTTTCCATGTCTGGTCTTTGTCCTTAGGTTACATTCTTTGGATTTCCACTAGGATCTGGGTTCCTTTTAAATCTCTTCCTTGTTTATTTGATATAAGGAAAAAATTGGGTCTGGTAAAAGGTAACAATTTACCACATATTTCTTGTATCCTCTAAACACCAACAAATTTGGTACAGAGATACCTGACAGCATTTCTGACTAGTGTATATATTTTATAGATTTGGTTTGCTTTGCTTTACAATTTTACACAAACAGATTTAGAATACAATGTAAGTGCAATTACTTTGCTTTTTGTAATGAAACACAAATCATAAATTCTATTTTATAAATTTGAAGTAAAGTAAATTTACAAAAGTATTTTGTTTGATTTGATTGTTTGAATTTATTTTATTCATTCGAATGAACATGAATCAATCATCTGTTATATTTTCAACTCATAGGTCACTGGTCATCTGTTTTTCAATCTGCCAGCAATCAATTAACTAGTCATTCATCTAACAAATAATTGCCAGGTTCAGTTCAGAGACTGTATTTTAACAATAAATGAAAAACGAAAAGGCAGTGACTGCTTGTCCACGTATTCAAGGTCGAGGAGCTTCTTCAGGTTAATCATCCACACATCGGGTTTGAGTCAATAACAAATGGAATCGTGTCGGAAACACTTCACTTACGTTAGTAATGTGGAAATAGGGTGAAATTCATTTTATACAAATATCTACAACATGATACAAATACAATAAAAGTTATTGAATCATATCTGATGTAACAAATATCGATTAAAAAACATCCATGTATCAGCACTGAAGTACATTTTAACACATGGGATATTTACATTTTTGTCCAAGATTTTATTACAAAGTTTTGAAACATCTGGTAAAGACGTGTATGATGCATCTATTTTGACACCAGACATCATAACTTCTGTGACTTGTTCTGTCACGTGTGTTCTGTGTCTGACCAAGATAAAATCCATCCATTTCCAGTTCAAACACCAGGGGCTTATTTCCATTATCAAATATGCAGCCTGACTAATATATAACTTGAATAGAAAACTGTCCAATTTATTAAATGTGATGACAGTTCACGAACCCATTCATAGTCATACATTTGCTGTTAAGTACGACAATATTTCTGTAATGAATCTGGTGTTTTAGTCAAAATTCTGTATGTTATTGACTCCAACCATATGTTGTGGATGATTAGCCTGAAGAGGCTCCCCTTCCAGAAGTGCATGGTCGAGAAGCTACTGCCAAATGAAAATATCCAATGGCAATGTGTGACAAAGAAAACAAGATGAACATAAAATGTGTGGTTTTATGTTATAGAACTAGGTGTTGCAATATAAAAATCTGTCTGTTGTCTATGACATTGGTCAGAACAACACTGGTCTCCAAACCTTTGTAGGTCGTCATATTGGAATTATGGAGTAGTTAATCATGATCAACATGACAAGAGTCGTGTCAAGACTCCCGAGTTGTAAGACTGTACACAACGGTTGAACCAACTAGTCGGTGAATAAATGTTCTACAAATATAGCATTATTTGACAAAGTGCTTCCTTTCATTTACCAATGTGTCCTTGTCTTCTTCACTGCTAAAGCAGCATCCCATATTTAATGGGTACAAAACTTTCTATAGTTCTTTTCGGCGAACTTTAAAGACCTTGACCTTTATACAATTTCACATGATCAATGCGTCGGAGTTAAGATTATAGGCAAATCTAATTAGAAAATATTTTCACAACAGAAGAAAATAATAACTTTTGTTCTAGTCTTATCTGTTTAATTAAAAACAACTCATGATTCAAAAAGAGTATCAATAAAAATAATAAATTTGGAAAATATTTTGTGCTGATCGGTAAGATGTCAGCACCCATGATCATATCACATATATGAATTTAGATCTTGAAAATGTCGAAAATTCTGATTCAGTGTTTGAAAAAATCTTACAAAAAACAAAGTATAAGTTTTAATCAGTATAGATTTATTAGACACACTATCAAAGATATCATTCACAAAGAACTTCATGTAGCAAATAATGGAAAACTTGTAGCCACGGTAAATAAAGAGAAAAAGTTACTCCATAAACCTTACCTTACAGTACCTCGGTATGGTCTAAAATCTGTAACCCATACCCTAGTCCGAATTTCCTCTGACCCTGCAACCCTCCTCTTTTTTATTTTGGATATTAATATGTCGGGTTGGGGTCAGAACGATGTGCCATACAAAAAGTTGGAGATTTAGCGGTACCGCGGAGTATTGCCCTTCAACCGCTTGTTGAAATTGTGCATGTTACATCTACCTAGTTCGATTTTTGGAATCATTTTCCTGTATGCTGATACCAAATTTGCTACAAAAATTACATTTATTGAAGTTTCGATAATTTTCCACAAGAGACTCTGTTTTGTTGACGTTTTGAACTGTAATAGAAAGTAGGCGGAGCTTGTTACCTTTTGAACAGAATGGAGCAGAAACGATTTTTAAAACCGGAATCTAACAGACTATTTCAAAATTCCGCTGAAAAATTACGTGTCCGCTACCCTTCCATTCCAAAAGTAACAAGCTCTGCCTACTCTCTATTACGGTTCAAAATGTCAACAAAACAGGGTCTCTCATGGAAAATTATCGAAACTTCAATAATAAATGCAATTTTTGTAGCAAATTTGGTATCAGCATACAGGAAAATGATTCCGGAATCGAACTAGGTAGGTGTGACATGCACAATTTCAACTTGAAATTCGTTACAAGCGATTGAAGGATGATACTCCGCAGTACCGCTAAATCTCCAACTTTTTGTATGGTACATCGTTCTGACCCCAACCCGACATATCAATATCCAAATAAAAATGAGGAGGGTTTCAGGGTTAGGGGAAATTCGGACTACCCATACCAAATATTCCCCGTACCCAAATACTTTTGCCAATTTCTTCATCATTACTTGATATTGCCAGGCGAAAGTTGGTATACATTTACAAAATGACATAATGTTTAGGCCAGAATTAATGATTTTTAAAATGTTTTTTGAAAAAAATTTATTATTTATTCAATTTTTTGTTTTTAAGAGGTCTAAAATGTGTAACCAAAATTCCTGTACACAAAATCAAAGTCCAGTATTTTTGTTATCTGTATAATTTTAATGCATATTTGACATTAGAACATCATAATATTATCAAAATTTTCAATGAAGATAAATTAAAATCACATAAGACTGTGTTTATGAGACTTACACATTTTAGATGTTTGAATTCAGAAAACTGATCAAACACAAAATATTAGACAAATATACATCATTTTCTTGATTAGAAATGAATTGAAACAGACTTCTTCACGTGTCATGCAATTTTCAATTATTAACATAACGTAAGAATGAATATTTTAGCAAACCATTATTTGGCTACGGGAAAAAGTTGGTAATGATATGGGTACAGGTTACACATTTTAGACACTATCCCTTACCTCTGGATCAAAACTGCCTTCAAAGAGGAACTACAGTTACTGAACTGTGTACTATTGGTGCAATAGGGTGCTAGTGCTCTGTACAGTGTGTGTTGGTGCTCTTCACTATTTCACATGCACCACAGTGAATTTGTCTGTGCACATATGTGCATTTATACACTCAAATCCCATTAGACTAGATGAACTAGAATATCAGTTTGGGAAATGTCAGACTTCAGAAACGTTTATGGATTTGGAAACATGTTTCCGATTTCGGAAATGCTTGGAAAGAAGAAAGGTTTTAAAGCAAATTGAGTTTGGTCACTTAATCTGTTATATTTTTACTTACAATAGGTATTTACCTTATGTTTAACAATGGTTCCAAGGTGTTTCAGCACAATTTATTGGTACTATACAGTTCAGCATGTATGTTTTTCAATTTTGAAACTTTAGTACGGTAGCAGGTTGATCCGTCCCCATAGTTTTCTGTCCCCAAATTTATCCGTCCCCAAGTTGCTCCGTCCCCAGTTGATTCATCCCCTGGTTTTCCGTCCCCAAGTTGATCCATCCCCTCTAATAATTATATTGTATCATTTATGTGCATAAAATTTAATGTCATATACCGAAACTTGTTTTTTACTGCTAATTTTATTTATGACCATGATCATCACACTTTCAAGGTAGGTATTTAAATTGAAGAAACTATAAGGTTTTGTATATTTATTTAGAGATGAAGACATGGTTTGTGGCAGACTGTTAAATTTACACATGATACGTTCACAGAAATCTTTACTAAAAAGCAAGTAAATGGTATACAATAAATCTTTAATGATAAAAAAATAACTTAAATTGACTAACTACTTTTCATTTTGTAATGTCATAATTATATGTTATTACTGTAACCAGTACTCAATTAGTTCTATTACTAATAATATTTTATGAACTTTAATCTGTTTGTTTTAAATTTATAAAATTTAAGAAAAGATATAAAGAAAAGGATAAGATAATTTATTTTCAATGTTTATGTTTAATATTTTGTATGAATTCCTAATGCATAATGCATCAAGTTTATGACTGGGGAAGGGATGTATTCACTTGGGAACAGATCCACCAGGGGACGGATCGACATGAAATCCATTAGTGCAATTTTGAATTAAACATTTATATCAAGGAATATTTTCTCCATACTTTGTAGTCTATGAATATGTTTCAAAATACATTAATTGTCAGTTTCTAAGTTTTCCGAACTGATATGTAAGACTTTTTAGTTTGAACATATGCTCTGTGTGCATGAATTTGCATAAAATGTTCAAATAATCATTTCAAAATTATGTATGTCATTTCCGTCAAGAATTTTGTGCCATTAATGTTTCAGACACCTTAAAACACTGTGCATAGGATGTTGCTAAGCTCCTCCCAATAAAAATTATATGTATTTTATGGGTCAGGTGTAACTGAGTGTCTGTATTTTGTGTAACCCAAAACTGACCCTGAGGCAATTAAAAATTGATCTGGGCTAGTGAGATGATGTGTACATTTCTTGTTTCGGGTTAGTTGAATTCTTTACAGTTCTCTATTATTCGGGCTAGTCATTGAGAATTTTGAAGGAAAGGACTGCTGATTGTATTTTTGGAGATTTTTTTTTTTAAATTCGTGAAAAGAAGAATCATGAAGAGATTACTGTACATGTACAAGTCTAGAAGATATTATGATGCTTTTTTCTTAAAAGTCAGTGTCAACTTTACCAGGAACAATGTGTGATAACTGAATTCACTTTAAACTTGGTCACTAATAACTTGTGCTTTTTCATCAATTATATATCCATTTATAAATGAGTGACATCAACATGGACATCTGTTAAATGTATTTTTTTGTAGACTTTTTTAAAATCATACACTGATAATTAAGAATAATTACCGGGTATGTAAGTGTTTTCTTTTTTTAATGTAGATGGTATTAATCGGTCATAATTATTTTTGTGCAAAAATATTTCATTATAGAAAGGCCCAATATCCCTGCAGATGAACTAATGGACTGACATCACAGATTTTACTTGGGTAACACAAATTACCTACCTATGTTTCAATAAAAACTTTTTTATTGTGTCAATCCACAACCAAATGTATTAAAATTGGTAAATATATTCACTATTCTGTAAATACAACTGATTCTTTTCACCAAACATGTATGTAATAAACCTTTTTCATATTCTCAACCTTGACTTCGTTTTATGAAATTTTGGGCAAAGGGAAGTAACTCTCCAACCAGCCAGACTGAACACATAAACAACTTAAATGACTTTATTTTCCTTAAATCATGAAATATAAAGAAAACAGTCTCAGTTTGTCATTTGGTTGGTCTACTTTTATAGATTATAAATGAAGTTGGCACTTTGCAAGAGTTATCGTTCTTGATTTGATTGATTTTAGTTGGAAAGTAGGAATTAGTTCTTCAAATACAGATCTATAGCAAAAAAAAACAATGGTTACATAAAACTATGGTGTATGTAGATAAAAAAAGGCATATTTTGTTTGGTGTTTTTTTTGCATTATGAATCACCTCAGGCCATCCTTAAAAAAAATGTTGGTTTGCTGTTTATCGGCTTACAATTTTAGATGTGAATAGGTAGGTAGGTAAATTTTTTTTCCTGAAAAATGCCATAAAGTGAAGCCAATGTGCTAAAAAAATTGTCTTGGAAAGAATGAAAAAAAAATCTGTATCGGTAGGTAGGTATTTAATGAGTAGGCAGATAACAGCAAACCAACAATTATTTAAGGTTGGCCTCAGTCCTCTGCCATTTACAGTGTCTGAATTTCATATGGAGTGATACTTAAAACTTTACTGATATATTCTATTGATATGTAAATTCACTAAAAGAATTCAATTGATAGATTGTGTACGTAATGTACTTAGCAAATTTTTTTAATTAGATATACATGTACATGATATTTTCTCTCTATGAATATTTCTATATTTTAACCATTATTTCAAAATACATGTACATATGTTTATCACAGGCACTTGGGACCAGGATTTTTTTTAAAATTTTCCTCAAAAATATCATATCATTTTGTTTCCATATTTGAGTTATTATGCATGTTCTCTGACATGTCCGCTTCCTATTTAATGCTCTTTATACTATGCCTAGTTTTCATTTATAAATTTGGAAACAAAATGATTTAATGATATTTTTGAGGAAAGTTAAAAAAAAAATCCTGGTCCCAAGTGCCTGTGATGTTTATTTTGTATGTACACAAATGCCTAGTTAAATGCTTTTGTTCTGTCCACCAGGCTGATACAAGAAATAGCAAATCACTTAGGCTAGCATGAATCAGCTACATGTACTAACATATTACAGACTGTTGTATACATGTACAATATACAGTTTTCAATACTTTCTCTGATTGTTATTGTAGGGTTGGGTAAAAACATTACAGTACCACAAGAATGTGACATTTATTAAAATTAGTGATGGATCTTCACTTTCTATGCTACAAGTAGTTATACCACCAGAGAAAGATACCAGGTAATTTCGTACATTATTGTATGAAATTCACATACTCTTTGCAAACTAGTAATTGTTGTTCAGTGAATCCATGGGTGAGTTTTGTGGCCTAGAATCCCCTTTTTGGTGGGAAATTTTGTTAATGTTGTGCCAGATTGGGACTTAAATGAGCAAGTTATACCCAGGAACCCCTTTTTGTTCAGTCTGTAACAAACTTGTGATGTTATTTCAATTCATCAACAAAAATACGGTTAATCCAAATGATGTAATAAAAAACTATGGCCTCAATGTGAAAAAAACAGTAGGTTTTTTTATTTTGAAATTAATATAAAAACAACCAGCATAATATAAAATAAATCTTCACTATTGAAACAAAGTTACATTAATAATAAGAATCAAACAGTTGAATTTTAGATGAATGTTTCTTAAACATTTCTTTTTATATTTCTATAGTGAAATAACATTTGGCAGCAGTGTTTCTGTAGAAGGAACTTTAGTAGAGAGCATAGGGCAAAGGCAGAAATATGAACTGGTAGCTGACAAAGTAACAGTTTTAGGAAAGTGTCACCCAGAGGTACTTTAAACCTTTGAAACTCTGTTTTGTTTTGTTTTTGTTTTGTTTTATTTGGTCAGAAAAAGAAGTTTCTCATTCCAAATATTAATTTTGCACAAAGATATTTTTCAAGCGAGATTAAAGCTATGATAACATTAAAAACTTCAACCAAAATAGATAAAAATTTACTTTGGATCAAATAGGGTCCATTTAATTGATCTGTGGTCTGAAATGTATACTAATGGCAGTAAAACTTCAGTAAAAGTGAGCTATAAAGTTTTGTAGCAATTTTAGTGCTATATGTATTTATACATGCTATATACTATGAGTAATGTAAAATTAATTCAGAGATAAATAAATACATGTTTACTGGTTTTCTGTGCATTTTTCTGTTTTTATCTAGGATTATCCCTACCAAGTAAGAAATAGAGTTCCAGTTGAGTACAGTAGGGAAATTCCACATCTACGTCCTCGTACCAATTTCTTCAGTAGTTTGCTTCGGCTACGAAATGGTGCTTCTAATGCTGTACATAAATATTTCCAGGTGAATTATAAATACTGTGAATTGCTGAGTTTTTCTTGATGTCTTTGGCTTCATATGTTACACAGAATGAGAGGTTTTGATTTAAATCCTTATTCAGACAAACAAATAAAAGGCTTTTAGATTTTTTTCCCACTATCACTGGTAATGATAAAATCCTTCTCTTTGACTCTTTCAATAGCCCAAGTATTATTTATAGAACGTACTTTCCTTTAATTAGGTAACCTTTTCAGGATGAATATATATGTAAGACTTAAGATGATGTTCATGGAAAGCTAAGGCAGTCGATGAAACATGCCAAAATTTTCATCTACATTGTATTAGAAATCATGAACTCATGTTTTTTTTTTTAAAAATGAATGTAAGTTTGTAATTCAATGAAATGGTAAGAAAGAAAGAAATTACATAGAATGCAAGCAAAGTAAAGGGAGATAATCCTTTGATCTGTTGATTTGTTATGGAAATATATTCTGAGTCATCCACTTTTGATACCAAAAAAAGATCTCTGTTAGTTCTGACATCAGAATGAGTTTAACATTCCATAGGAACAAAAACAAAATGATGAGATAAAATTTACTCTTTGATGCATATATCGTGATCTACCTGGTTTCTTATGGACAAGCTTATAAGGTAAATGGTAGATAATAATTAATCACTTTTAAGACAGATATGAATAACTGAAATTTAGATAAATCATTGATATAATTGAAATCTTTTTTTAACTTAATCTATGGGTGAAGGACATTAATCTCAATCAGTTATGTAAATGCCAAGGAAAATGAATTATTAAAATTTTATTTATATATTGCGCTTAATGTGGAAATTTTTCAACATTCTGAAAGTCTTGTTTTGTATGTGGACAAATGGATAATGATTAAGCTTGCATTTTAATATAAAGTTTAAATAGGCTTTTCTCCAATTCTGAGACAGTGATTAAAAATGCTCCACCCTCTATAGTAAAA
This sequence comes from Perna viridis, assembly GCA_037379345.1. Taxonomy (NCBI): domain Eukaryota; kingdom Metazoa; phylum Mollusca; class Bivalvia; order Mytilida; family Mytilidae; genus Perna; species Perna viridis. The sequence continues at coordinate 7,980,986 of CM074520.1, forward strand.
TGAAGATTTTAACATGCTGCCAAAGCTCGAATGTTAAGATCTTAATTTTACCATGTTGAGTGGAGAAATATTTCAAACCACTGATAATTGAAGGATAATCCATGTATAATTACAAATAAATTTGGTTTGAATAAGTATTGGTTCGTGTCTTTTGTAAGGACTTCTGAACTTTTGTGAAAAAAATTATTTTTGTAATTGGATAATACTTTTTTTTCGTGATGGAACATGCATGTCTATTTTAATTTTGATTTTATTATGCTAACAATTTTCCAGGAAAATGGGTTTCTTTTTGTCCATACACCAATACTGACATCAAATGATTGTGAAGGTGGAGGAGAAGTCTTCACTGTAGAGGTAAAAAATTAATTATTTTCTGACAAATTCTATTACAGTTAGTAAAGATAAACAACTGTAACTGTGTTCTTTTCAGTGGTTGAAGATGACATCAAATAACCATAAGCATGTTAATTCATTGACCAATTGAATGTTTTACAGTAAATGAAAAGTGGTTTCATCACAATCTGTTATCCTCACTTGTTTGTATGCAGAGAAAAAAGGCTACTTTTACAGACAGGGAAACATCACAAAAGAAACTTTTAGTTCATTGCTTTACTGAGTAGTTGATTTAGTTATATGACTCAGTACATGTAATTAAACTGTACAATGTAATAAAATAATAAAAATTTGATATTTTGGTATGGTATCCTTTCTGAGCAACATGTGGTTACAGTATATTTAAGAGTAAATATTATGTAAATATTAACAAACTAATTTATATTCTACCATTTTAGCCAGGTGATAAAAATTTGATACCAGCAACATCAGAAGATAAGAATGCCAATACACAGAGGACATTCTTCAGATGTCCAGCTAATCTGACAGTGTCTGGTCAACTTCATCTGGAAGTCATTACTGGGTGAGTTACCTCCCCTTAGAAATTTTGATACGAGTGATTCAAGTAATTGCGTCAGTTTTATTTTTTTTTAAAGTTTTTTTGATGTTATGTTATTTTAAAGAACATTTTCCCTGAATAATTTTGAAACAAACTACATGTATTTTGCATATGAATTATAATTTGAATTTGGTTTTACTAGAACTTTATAGTGAAGTGGTAAGGTGTTATGTGATACCATTTGAAAAGTTACAAGTCAGTTCAGCCATCTGTCCATCACCAAATGGTTTCCAGATGATTACTTTAGGATGGATCAATGAATTGTTTTAAATTTAGTACCATAAAATACATATTATGTAAAATTTTCAGCAAAATCCAAAATGTGGTTTTCCTGTTTGGCCATTTTGAACGTTTTGCCATCCCTCCTTTTTAGCTCACATGGCCTTCCCTTGGCGTCTGTCGTCATTGTCATTAACAATTTTTCAAAACTCTTCTCCTCTGACACCACTAGACCAATTGGAACCAAACTTGGTATGAATGTTCCTTGGAGTATCTTGCATAGAACTGATGTGGCGATTTTTGATCTGTTGCGAAACATGTCCGCCATTACTAAAAATAGAACAGTGGTCAGACAGTAGTTTTCGCATATATCTCCAAAACTGTTAGGTTTAGCCAAATTTTGACATAGGTAAAAGTGTTCAGCATGATGAGATCTATCTGTGGTCAAATTTTCATTTTGATATGTTTAGCCATGTTGGAGTTATTGCCCTTTTTAGACGTTTTTTTGCTATTTTGAATGTTACTTTCAAAAATCTTCTCCTATGACACCACTTGACCAGTTCAATTAGAACCAAACTTGGTATGAATGATCCTTGGGATATCATGCATAGAACTGATGTGGGGATTTTTGACCCATCGAAAAAACATGGCTGCTGTTACTAAAAATAGAACATAGGAGTTTAGTCTACAACAAATTTATTTGTTAACTCTATAAAAGGGATAGGACACAAGTTTTACCAACTTATGAAGTCTTCTCCCATCAATAATATACAATGCATATATAAGAACATAGGGGTCAGACAGTAGTTTTTCATATTTATCTCCAAAACCGTTAGCCAAATTCTGATGTGGGGTTTAAGTGTTCAGCATGATGAGATCTATCTGTGGTCAAATTTTCATTTTAATATGTTAACCCATGTTGGAGTTATTGCCCTTTTTCGATGTTTTTTTGCTATTTTGAATGTTATTTCTTTAAAAAATCTTCTACTCTGACACCACTTGACCAAATGGAACCAAACTGGGTGTGAATGTTCCTTGGGGTATCGTGCATAGAACTGATGTGGGAATTTTTAATCTGTCGAAAAAAACATGGCTGCTGTTACTGAAAATAGAACATAGGGGTCAGACAATAGTTTTTCGCAAGTATCTCCAAAACCGTTAGGTTTAGCAAAATTATTTCTGTAGCTGAATTGACCCTTATTAGAAGGCTTTCAAAAGTCGTCAGGGATCAAAGTTGTCAGGTGACTCCTGTAAGAGTTATTGCCCTTGAAAGATGAAAAATGACAGATTTTCTTTTTACAGTTTTCAGCCAATATCTTTAAAACTATAAAAGAAAGAAACTTTCTATCGATCTTTATGATAGTCCTACCAAAGTCTTCTTGAGTCAAAATTGTTGGACAAGTTGTTAGATTTATTGCCCTTGAAAGACAAACTTTAACAAGGTAAGCGATCCAGGCTCCTGGGAGCCTCTTGTTTCACCACTACATGGTGTGGTATAACTTTTTATTCCATTGATGCCCTATTTTTGGTATTTGTATTTCAGTGCAATATCAAGTGTACATGTGTATGGTGTGATATTTTAATTTCAAGTCTCAGTACCTCACTGTTTTCATTGAAGATCTTGTTCAATTCTTTGTTTCATTTGACGTAAAACAGCTGTAACTTTGGTGACAATTTAAGATAATGTTCTTTTATTTGTTTCTTTATTTTTTAGTGCAATATCACAATGTTATAACTTCGGTCCAACATTTCGAGCTGATAATTCCTATGACAGGACACATTTGGCTGAATTTTATATGATAGAAGCTGAAATAGGATTTATTAAGTCATTAGAGGACATTCTACAGGTATTAAATATGTATTATATATAGGTACTAGTATTTCAACTATAGAGTGCTGTAATGATATCCTATCCTCTCACTAACTGTGGCATTCAGTTTTACTTCTTGTCTGTCCTTCTGTTATCTAGACTTTTAAAATATTTGTAGTTATTTAGCCATGTGAGTGCATAAGCATTATTACAGGCATTTCATCAGAAAATTTTATCTGATTTATCTGTTCTTTTGGCATGTCTTAATTTGGCATATCTGTTCAGTTTCTACATTTAGTAGCAGTCATGACAAAAATCATACATGAGGTGACACATTCATAGTGATGTTTATTTCTAATTCAGATATTGTTACAGAACACATAACCAGTCTTAGCTGTCCATTGATTGTTGCGCTTATAGACAAAAAACATATTGATTATAATTAAAAGTGACACTTTACAAGAGTTACTGTTCTTGGTTTGGTTCTCTTAAGTAAATAACTGTATACAGAAAGGACTATAGATATATAAAAAATATAGTGTACATATATATCTAGATTGAAAAGGGTGGTATTTCTGCATGTTGTATCACCTCTACCATTGATATTGAATTTTATACGGATTAGTACTTTTGAACTTAAGACAATATTTCTTTTAATGTTGTTTTCTTTCAGTGATGAGAAAGATGAAATAGCTTATTATCAAAATTAGGAAGTACATGTATAAGTTTATTTTGACAGTTACTTAGGTGATTTTGTTCTTTGCTTCTGCCCAATTCACATTTAGATTCACTATTATACAGCATCTAAGATAGAATAGTTTCTGTAAAAGGGAGTCATGATATTCATGCTAATACCTACTGAAAATTTTGAAAATATACAAAAAAATGCAAATAGGCTGAAATTTAAAACTGGGTTATGGAATCCCTGACAGTAAGGACAAATTGACATTGTGATCAACATGCACTTATTCAGTAATATAACCTATATCATGTATTGTTCTTGGTTTTAAGGTGATAGAAGGTCTGACCAAATACACAATTAAAGAGGTTCAAAATACATGTGATGAAGACCTACAGTTTTATTATAAATATGTGGCCGACAAGGGTCATCAGGTAAGAATTATTTCTGAGTGAAATGTTTTAGAGTCAAATGTTAAAATGCTCATCAATAGACAACTAATCAGTCTGTATATGCTTTACAGTGTATTTTCTTTTATAAAAGAACTACATGTATTTGAATTTCCAATGGCAAACCCTATTCTTCTTGTACAGTCTTCTGGAGAAAAAAAAACTTTGTGCTGGAGGGTTGCCTTATCCAATGGTTGTGAAAATACAGGAATATATATATGCAAGTGAAAGTCTAATTATTATTTCCCTAAAACAAAGTCACATAATAAAAGTTGATGAAACATAATTTTATCCCTGCTCCAGGGGTGTATATTAGTTTCACATTGTTGGTCATTATCTATTTTCTGTCTGTCTGTGTACCATATCATGAGATTGGTCAACAACAATTTCATGTTTGAAAAATATTAAACCATGTTTGATTTGGGGAGGGGTATCACTATCAGGCTCACTGAGTACTTCTTTGAATGGTGTTTTAGTTATCAGTGCCAAGCTGGTTGATATTCCAGCTACAGTACTTTAAGATGATTTTCACATTTATAGTTTCATTCAATCTAATGTTTTATGTATGATTCTGGCTTATCCTAATTTGCACTAAAATATTGATGCGTATGTTGCAGTCGATTGTCCAGAAAGCACTCAACAACTCATTTACCAGGTAAGATATCACTTCTTTTAGGCTGATTTTTGCATAGATTTCTCAGAATGTTGATGAATGGGAAATGGTACAGGCCTGCTAAAATTTTATGAAAAATACTCTCCTGGATTTGAGGGATGCAACAGTAACTGGATATTTCAAGACTAGTAGTTGAAGCCTGATTGGTTATCTTAAGTATTATTATTTTTATCATTATTATTATACAATATTTGTATAGGATATTATATAATATAAAGTAAACAATTACTCTGAGAGCTTGACATGATACAAAAACTTATTTTGATTTCAATGGCAGAATGTCATACACAGATGCTGTAAAGTTACTGGAGAAAAACAACAAACATTTTGAATACAAGATTAGCGTAAGTTGTAAATCATTATTTCCTAATGGCAAAATTAAATTTTGGTATCAGTTTTTCTATAAATCATTGAGAAACCAGATACACAAATTGGAAATTGGAAAAAGTACAATTGTTTTTCAGGCCATTTTGTATGAAAACTGCAATGAGAAAGGGAGATATCTTATATACCTTTTTATTGTCATAAAGAAAGATGACAGTGCTTTTAACACTGTTAATACCCCCTTAAAAAACGATACGGAAAGTACTCTGTTTATGATTATATTAATGTTGCAATAAAAAGAGACAACAAAGGGCCTGAGCAATGAGAAAATATTTTATTTTACCTAAAAATTGATTATTTATAAATATATTATAGTTACTTGGTTTTGAATTTAAGCAAACTTATTAGGAAATGTTATATTGTGATACTTGAGAAAGAAATTATGTTTTCTCCAGTGCAGAAAGATGACAGATCTATTGTTGTTTCAGTGGGGAGAAGATCTTAAAAGAGAACACGAGAAATACCTAGTACAGTACAATAACAATTTACCTGTGTTTATAACAGACTTCCCAGCATGCTTCAAGCCATTTTATGCCAGGGTAAATGAGGATGGACAAACAGTAAGTTATGACTTTTTCATCTACTTCAAACGATTCTATATAAGACTTAAAAAAAAGACAGGGAAACAAAAAATCTGTCCCTTGCCTGTTTCACATCACAGATTTCCTTCTCTGAATCATTTTAAATCAGGCTAAACAAAGAAAAATATACATTAAGTAATATGTTCTCCCTATATTTTGGATATTCAGAAAGGCACCATTACATTTGTAAACCTATTAACCTTAATAATTACACTTATTGTGAATATTATTAAAATACACTAATTTCATTGGATAATTTGCTTTAATGAAAGGCTTAAATGTGCTTAAGTCAATGCTTTTAACACTGAAAAAATATAAAATTGAACAATAAATTTTTTAATGGTAATTTTCAGTGGGTGGTAAAGGGTTATTTTTGTGCATTGTTTTTGGTGTATTTTTATTTTCTGTTCATTGAGTTTCATTTTATAAATTTTCTGTTCATCCATACAAGAGAGTGTTGTTGTGCAGCGTTTCCATTATTATATAATTATTGTTCATTGTGATTTACAGTACTTACTTTATGTACATGATCAAATTTTTACAAAATTAAAATGCCTCAGAAAAGAGGTTTGTCCTCATGGCTTAGATTGGGACACCATATTTGATTGAACTGACTTTTGGAAAAAGTTGACCACCTTTAACATGTACAATACTATATTATTTCATTTAAATGATTGAATCTTGCATATAACTTTCAAAATCAGAAGAACTTTGAAAAATATGTTTGCCTTATTTACTGTGCACCAGGATTACAGAAAATTCTGTGCATAGTGAAATCGTTCTTTTATTGTTCTTCTGTGCCTGTATCCCCCTTTTACCAACCTCTTAATAGGGGAGACTTTGTTTTTTTATGTCTGTGTTACAAAGAATATAAAGTGTCATTATATGGAAATAGATTATATACCCCTGTTGCTGAGGCATCATTTTATCACACTAATGATATTCCCTATTTGAAGGTATCTTCTGTTGACCTTCTTGTACCTGATGTTGGAGAATTAGTTGGGGGATCCATGAGGGAAGAGCGATATGAAATATTGAAAAATAAACTGGAACAGAATAAACTGACAGAGAGTCTCAACTGGTAAGTATTTACCTCATAGCAATGACTGTTGGACTTTGGAAATTGGGTATTGAGTTATGAGTTTGATTTTTTTAACAACCTGTTCAAACTATTGTTTTCGTTCCCTTTTTTGTTCCCACCTTTTGCTTATAACATTGCACTTTTTATCATTTTACGCTATTGTATGCCCACCTGTCCTATCTTTTACCCATTCCAATGTTCTATCCCCAACTTGTCAAAACCATGGGATGGAATTCAATTAAACTTTCACATTAGGTGTTCTTTATTACTTGGTGCCATTGTCCACCTTCTATTTTGCATTTCCATCTGAACAACTTTTGTGCATTTGTCTACCTTTGGGACCATCTTCCTATCTGTTACTCCGCCAAGGCCACAGAATGTATTTCTATAGCAGACTAGCACATATTCTTGGTCATTTGATGCCATTGTGCTCTTCTTATTTTGCATGTCCATCAGAATGACTTTTGGGATTCCATGATACATTGACTGCTATTATTCATTGACCAATGTTTGGCAGTCTTATCACAGCTACTATTCATGTATACTAAAACTATAAATAGGAATGCCATATCATGGGATTTGATTTTAAATTTTAAACTTCCATTTTGACAAATTTGTATATTGACAATATGGTTTCTGGAAAGGGGAGGAAGGCATCCTTTACACGCACATTTTTAAAGGTCAGTCTATACAAGATTTCCACCACATGACTTATAGTTTATATTGATTTGTGGTTAAGATATCAATTTGATAACCATGTTAAGTTTTGTTTTTATTTATTTACTCAATATTTTAGGTATTTGGAACTAAGGAGATTTGGTACTGTTCCTCATGGTGGATTTGGAATGGGATTTGAGAGACTGCTTTTATATATGTTAGGAATTAAGAATATAAGAGAAACAATACCATTCCCAAGGTGGTCAGAAAACTGTAAACTATGAAGAAAAAATAATATCATGAAGAAAAAATAAAATTATATTGTTACTAAGGCTGTCCTGAATTGGTTATATGAGCCATTACAGTAGTGTATTCTAACCAAATTATATGTGTCATTGTTACATAATTATCTTATCTGACTGATTTGCTACAAGTATGTAACAGTTAAATGTTTGTTTTCTGGGGGTGTATATAGAAAAGACAATGTCAAAACCTTGAAAGCACAATGATGAATAGTTTTTGAAGAAACTGTATTATATATAAAAGGGGACTATAATAAAAACATGATATTCATAATCTGGGAACAAACCACTAGACTTAGAAATCAGACTTTATAAAACAACACAAATTAACTTAAAAGAATACACCTAAACTTCTGACAGTGAATTGGCAACCTAGACTCAGCTGAACACATGGTTACCTGGTGCAATGGTAGGGTAAGTGTATGAGTGTTGGGCATCACATGAAAGCAGATACTTTCTGTTACAAAACTGCAGTAAGAGAGTATCCGAGGGTACCCAGTATTACATATTTCAAGCTATGAGTATTACTTGTATGGCTCTAAATACCATTGAGGCAAGTGAGGCAGTTGCCTTGCTAAAAATTTCGATATTGATTATTTTTGTGTGTTTACTTGTTTCTTGTAATTTGAATTCAAAACTGTCATTTTTTTTTCTGTCTCGACATTATTTCTGTATTTTGATATGGTTCGTTTTATTCTTTTTGGATATAACTGTTCGTAACTCAGCATCTCACCAGAGCATGTTTTCTCAATCACATTGACCTAGTAAACCTGTAATCAATATGGATCTCTGGCTGAAAACAGTTTCCTGTAGAAAATAAAAAAAGTGATGCAGAAAGTGAGTATTTATTCTTGATAATGTATACCATTCGTGATCACAACAGGTGAAGTTCCGTCATTGAATATTTTCATTGGAATTAATCCAAAAACTTTGAATAGACTGACAAAATAGAGTACTGGGGCCCGGCACATGAGCAATTTACTCCTTGTCGGAGCCGGGTTTTTTTTCTGATTGACTGCCAACTGCTAAATCAGAAAAAGCACTGGACACTGAATCCCAAAAGGTTGTAGTTGTCTGTCCTGTCTGAATATTTATTTCCTCATTTCGTTCTTCAAATAAACAAGGTATAAATACTCCAAAACCAGCATGTATTATTTTTTTATAGGTGGAAAACGACTAAATAATGTACAAATACACACACACACGAGTGAACGAACTCTACATGCCTGTGTATATGGCATGTCTACATCATGGACTTAATAGTTTCCACAAAAATGTATCCAAATTGCGAGAGGAAACAGTTCTTTTGGACCATAGTGTTGCTTTATCTGACAAATGAAACTCTTATAGACATACACAGTTTATTAAGGTGAGAGCTTATGATGGAATTTGAAATAAGCGTTTTAAGGCCAGTTTAGTATTTGTGGTGAGAAAATCTGGGTAGACAGTGGTCTTAATAATAATGTTTAGTTGTTAGTACCGCTACCACGTCCCTCTTTCTTTGGGATGGGAACACAAATCTTTTTATGTAAGTTGATAATAGTCTGGTTGGAATCAAGAATGAGAATTACGCTCTAACATCGATTAAAAATGAAAGAAATGGATTGACAGTGGGATTTGGTTTTATTTCGTGTATGACTAGCCATGAATTTGCTTTAAATTCACAAGCCAATTACTCATGCTCTGACAAATTGTATTTCCTATACTTTGTCATAAAAAAATTATCAACAGCTCATGTATTATCCTTTACCACAGATATAAGTGTGACGAATTTATACAACTTCATTATGAACGTGTCTTAAGATAGATTTTGATGAAAAGAATGTTCATTCCGGAAAGCAAGATCCTTTATTAAGCCATGTGCAGACAGCTAACAACCAGGATCTACATTAAAACACGACACTACATACCAGTCACACTAAGTGTCTGGCAGCTATTAATTTCAATACATCAAAATAACATGCTCCAGAGTCACTGTGATAATCTTAAAGCTTGGTGATAACTGACAGTATCACTGTGATCGATAACTTTCAAAAAGCACCCATTTCAAAATTGAAGAAACAATATCCACTTTCTGCTGAGTTTTCGAGACCTTGACGTTTTACAAGAGTTCTATACATTTTTTAAAGCCTAAATAAAATCACATGGCACACGAAACTTAAACATGTACATTTAAACGAATGGCCGATAAACTTAGAAGGAAAAAGCGAATAAAACGAATTGGTTTTGTCGATGTGCGAGACATCAACCTCAAAGGAGCGGTAAGTAAATTTTTATAATGGTAAAACTTTTTTATTTATTCATTGTAGAAATCACATAGAATGATCAGTTACAGGGTCTGATGAGTGGATTATTTTTGTAGTTGCCTTCCAACATATAATGTACCATTTTTTTGCAAATGCCGGTATTGATTTGATTCAGCTTCTCTGTATTCATGTATCCTGGTTCATCACGCGGGGCTCACGTACATCATACATGTCATTGACTGACTTATAGCAACACCGAAACATATGTTTCATGTACATTGATCATAGATTGAAACACACGACAACATAGTAATGTGTATCATGTTTTGCCAGAGCTTGCCGAAACTACACAGACTTTTTGTATCGCGCTCGAACTCTAACAAATAGGCTTCTGGAACAGGGCCATGTTGCTACAAGATTGAAGTCATCACTACAGAAGTTTTATGGTCGTCATCATGAACTCGTGGATCGTTATGGTGTATCCATCTGCACCATGAAAACTGATTTATTCAACGGGTCATAGTTTTCCTTTCCTCGTTTGTCTACCCCGGACTTGACTTTTTATGAGCAACTCGGTGGGTGTTTCTAGAAAAGCAGAGGACGCTTACCCTACCGGTGCACTTGGTCCATGCTCCCAATTTTTAGTGGAGTCCGAGTTCCTCATTTACTTTTGTTACTTTGTATGTATGATTTTAGTTAATTCATGTTCTTTGTTGTGTATGTCTGTTTCCCATGTCTGGTCTTAGTCCCTGGATTACATTCTTTTGATTACCGCTATAACCTTGGTTCCCTTGATTACTCTTGCATGTATTTGTATTTTTAGGACCGATTAAAACAAATTGTGCGCTAAAAAAAAAAACAACAAAAATAAACAAACAAAAAAAACAAACAAAACAAAAATTACAAATGTGATCAAATTCACACAAAAAAAATACAATACCATTTATAAAATCTACGGAAGCATACTTAAGTGTAAGTGTTTGTAAAAACCAGGCAAAATGGGAAAAAATAGAAACATGCATTTCAAAATCCCACCGATCGGACAATAAAATATCACTCAGGAATGTTTTCCCTATATGAAAAGACCGTTATTGATCTCTACATCACTAGATTTGCTCTGAAAAATTTCAACAGAATCTTAGAAAAATGTGGTTTTTGACAGAGTTATCTGCCCTTGAAATATTCAATGATTTCAATGAAATTGTAACTCAATGGTCCAGCATGATATGGACAATCTTGTCTGTTTTCCCTTGATTCTGATTATGCAAATATTCAAATTAACACTATCAATGATGGTTTTTTTTTCATACCATGTTTCACCTACTTCCTGATTCTTACAGGGACTGACACTTAATTATCACATGCTGTTATTATTAATTTTTTCCATGAAATTATAGCTTGATAGTCTTATCTTAAAACGTTTTTATGCTATCATTCTACATGGTGAATAAAGAGCTGCGCTTTAAGCGCATGATACGCCCGTTACCCTTTTAACTTGTCCTAATGCTTTTGATGAATTTATATGATTAACTAGAAATATTGTGAGCCCTGTCAAATACCCCCTCAAAAAAAGTAAATAAAAAATGCACAAAAAATTTGGCACTATCAAGGCTACTTCAAGTTGTCTTGATTTTTCACCCATACATTTCTATCTTGTTCAAAACACACTTTTCTGACAAGGTCACCAAGTACATTTATATTTATTAGTCGATAGTCATTACAAATGGTCCGCTTTCAATTATTTTTCAATGAATGAAATTTCCTTGGCCGTTTGTTTCCATCTTCTTTTAAAGAGTAAAACTTCATAACACGGAAACGTAAAAATTGACATAAATACAAATAGGAAGGGAGCTTACTTCCATGGATATGAACAATTCACCAAAGTTTCACAAAAGTTAGTGAAATTGTGTGAAAACTTGAAAATCCCCCCTTTTTAAGTATAAAAATTCATAACACGGAAACGGTGAAACTGAAATTTATAAAAATCAAAAGGGGAGCTTACGTCAATAGATATGAACAATTCACCAAAGGTTCATAAAAGTTGGTAAGAGTGTTTTGAGTTATTTCCCGAACACTTGAAAATCACCCTTTTTTAAAGTAAAAAAATCATAACGCGGTAACGAAAAATCTGACATTTATAAAAATCGAAAGGGAGCTTACGTCAATAGATATGAACAATTCACCAAAGTTTCATAAAAAAAATGGTGAAAGCGTTTTCGAGTTATTATCCAACGTGTGGACGGCGGACAGACGGACGGACAACGGTATACCAAAATACCATAATAGAAATTGCAACGTCCCACGAAATAGGAAGTTGACATCAGACAGCTTGCCCCATCTCTTTGAAGCCACACATTAAATTTGAAATTAATCCATCCATTGAGAGCCCAGATAATTGTGAAGAAATTCGGACAGACAAAATGACTGACAAGATGATTCAAATATACCCAAACTGAGTGGGGGTATTAAAAGGAATCTTTAAAAAATTCTAAGTTGTGAGGTAAACATTGGATAATGCAAGGGAAACATAAAAGGTTAGACATCATGAAAATATCAAAGCATTCCTTCTAACAGAAGCATCGAAATTTGTTTTTTTTTTTTGTGTGATTTTGATCACATTTGTAATTTTTGTTTTGTTTGTTTTTGTTTTTTTTTAGCGCACAATTTGTTTTAATCGGTCCTAAAAATACAAATACATGCAAGAGTAATCAAGGGAACCAAGGTTATAGCGGTAATCAAAAGAATGTAATCCAGGGACAAAGACCAGACATGGAAAACAGACATACACAACAAAGAACATAAATTAACTAAAATCATACATACAAAGTAACAAAAGTAAATGAGGAACTCGGACTCCACTAAAAATTGGGAGCATGGACCAGGTGCACCGGTAGGGTAAGCGTCCTCTGCTTTTCTAGAAACACCCACCGAGTTGCTCATAAAAAGTCAAGTCCGGGGTAGACAAACGAGGAAAGGAAAACCATGAACCGTTGAATACATCAGTTTTCATGGTGCTGATGGATACACCATAACGATCCACGAGTTTATGATGACGACCATAAAACTTCTGTAGTGATGACTTCAATCTTGTAGCAACATAACCCTGTTCCAGTAGCCTATTACAGAAAATGGCAACGGACGGACAGACAAGGTGATTGTATAGTCCCACTCTAATAATTTACTGACCTGGGATGGACTAGATACCAATTGATGACAAAAAGTGACTAAAACATCTCCTTGAAGTTCATAAAATCACAAAAAAAATAATTTGTATTTGCAAATTGTACCACTGTCCGTAATTAAGTAAGTAAATTTAAATGTGTCAAACAGTGATCTTTGAACATTCCAAAAACATTGAGGCATTCTTTCATACTACGCAAAAGCAGTTTAGACAATTCTTCTGGAAACAGACGAATTTTAAATCTGTACAAACGAATTAAAAATCATTTAACTAATAAGTGTTTAATTTTGAGTCTGAATTGATTTTTTTGTAAATGCATGTATGAGAAATTAACTGACCTATTAAATAGAAACCATTTATTGACATAGTTTAACCTTCATGTGTTTTCATTTAAACAAATTGTAATTAATGGTGAAACAACGATTAAATATGAAGATTTACTTTGGAAACCTAAAGCGCCCAACATCAGACACATAAACATCCTCACATCTAATTTCCATTTTGAAATGAACAAGAACGACTTGTACTGATAACTGACGTCTAAATAAAACTAGAAAAAAAAACTGTGAGCAACGCTCACTATCTTGAAACTCCATTCCCCCATTGACTTGGAACCCCATTCCCCCATTGACTTGGAACCCCATTCCCCCATTGACCCTTGAACCCCATTCCCCCATTGACTTGGAACCCCACTCCCCCATTGACTTGGAACCCCATTCCCCCATTGACCCTTGAACCCCATTCCCCCATTGACTTGGAACCCCATTCCCCCATTGACTTGGAACCCCATTCCTCCATTGACTTGAAACCCCACTCCCCCATTGACTTGGAACCCCATTCCCCCATTGACTTGGAACCCCATTCCTCCATTGACTTGGAACCCCACTCCCCCATTAACTTGGAACCCCATTCCCCCATTGACCCTTGAACCCCATTCCCCCATTGACTTGAAACCCCATTCCCCCATTGACCCTTGAACCCCATTCCCCCATTGATAACATGCACCTTGATTTGGATCAAAATCTAAAATAGCCAATGTACACAATGCCAAAGAATATATAAAGAAGATTCTGTGAAAATTTCACTCAATTCCATTCAGTGGTACAGGAGAAGTAACGGATAAGAAATTGGTCCTCCGTGTCCCCACATTCACAAATGACAGTGTACATGTTTTGCTATGTGAAACCTCCAAATTGATTCCGATCAAAATCAATCGGAACACGTCATAAAGATTCATTCAATTCCATTCAGTGATGTAGGAGAAGTAACGGATACAAATGTACTTGCAAAGAGAAGGGGTATGATAAGTGATCCATTGGTATTGACTTGGAAAGTTGTATATCTTGTGTAATATTAGGGGGGCCAATTGTTTTTTTTTTTAGATATTTCTCGTTTTAACATCGAACCTCTCTTTTATAGTCTGATCCAGGTTTTCGATAGACCAATAGCTTTATTGATGATCTCTAGTGCTTTACTATGTATAATTAAAGTACATTTTTATTCTTTTTTCTTCAATTAATATTCAAGAGAGAATTCGTTGAAGGCAAGATAACATTTTCTTATTTTGATACTTTTTATTTGTTTTTTTTTCTCACTTTTTTCATTTATCTCGTGAGAATTTTCGCCATCTTTATTCTACTGCATTCAGTCGGTTTCTCAAAAAAAAAGCTTCTCAAAAATTTTCTTAAAACTTTGGGTGTTTTATCTATTTAAAACATTCCGAAACATGATATAAGCAAAGATCTTTATTATCATAGCCATTAAACAAACAAATGAAGCAAATTTAAAAAAAAAAAAGTAAAAATGCAGCACTACATGTTAATTTTGTTTATGATGCGATGGTAAATGAAAAGGGCTTCCGATACATTTATTCAAGTGTTGTTAGTAATAATTATAGAATATTCTAAATAAACGTGAATTGAAATTTTGTTTCATTATTGTCGTAAATTTCATCACCATATACCGGATTCTCCTTTGTTAGGTGCACATGGTCAATATCTGTTTCGTCGGACAGCATTGTCCGCCAAGTTCCTCTGAGGTAGTCGTTAGAATGGATACAACCACTTGGAATGTACAATGTATGGCGTATCGGAATCTTGAAACCAGTGATGTGAAAGTCTTCAGTCTCTGTAAATTTCGCAAGGATAAAAATGCCAGAATCTTCCGAAAGAGGACAGTCTAAGTGTGAAAACTCGTGACGTTCGATTCCAGACCCGCCATTTGTCGCATTGACATACTTCTCTAGGTAGCCATTCTCATACGTGAAATCTTGTATCCCATGCCTGTAAAGCAAAGAAATCTTTTCTTGCTTGGCATCTGCAAAACTACAACCATAATACCTCAACAGTTCAGTTGTCGCAAGATCTGTAATAATATTTCCATCGAAATCCGACGGGAAAATAACTTTTCCAGATTTGCCAGTCACAGTACTACAGACCCACTTGACACCTTTAACAACCGTATGTTTTGGAACTAATGGCGGGAGATCACTGAAACATGCCATATCAATAAGACTGTATTCTCCAGGCACGAAATCTGCAACCATACCATGACCTCCTTTCATGACGATTGTACCGGTATGTCCCTCCCTTCGGAATGTTGCGAATTTCTTCCACCGTTCACGAATATAAGATGCGAGATCTTCGGTTTCTGAGTTATCATAAAGTTGCTTGAGCTGATTCTGGAAAGTTCCGAAAGATCCGTCTTCGTGTACTTCTTCTATTGCCGTTTTCAGAATATCAGGCGCTCTCCCACCTTCAACCATCTTTTGAAAGTCGACGAATGTAATTTCTTCCTTATCGCATGTTGAAAACGATGTAAGAATCTTTGACATTCTAATTGAACGTTTCTTTTCCCACATGTACTCAGTGAATTCCTTAAAGTTAAGAGTTCCAGATCCGTTCTTGTCCGCCGCTAAGAAGGCTGTCCGAAGTGCATTTACATAATCTGCTGTAAAATTTTCGTCCAAAACATATTCCAAAAAGTAAACTTCAAACTGATTAAACATAATTTCACCTTTGCTATCACTGTCTATAGTCTTAAATACCAAATTGACTTCTTTATCACTCATCTTCAAACCGATTTCTTTTATGAACGTGCTAAATTCAGACTGGTCTATCCGGCCGTTTCCGTTTGTATCGATTTTCAAAAAGACAGCTTTCAGTTTATCCCGATTCACATTTATTACATTGTCGGTGTCGCTTCTATTGCGAAAATTACTGTTTTGAGATTGAAAAGCATCGTTCAAAGACACAGTTTTTTGCCGGTTTACTGATACAGCGGGTATATCAGCAGTAACACTAGTGTCGGGAGGCAAAATGTCAGGGGAAAGAGCTGCCTTCACTGGTGTCTGACTTTCTTCAAGTTTTCTCTCAATATTTTCCATCGATGAACTCTTTTCAACATGCTTTTCTTTATTTCCGTTTCGCTTCATGAATCTCTCGCGTAAAAGTTTCTGTACTGGCGTAGTATTCTCCTTGATACAAGAGACAATATCTTCTATAAGTGCTAACCATGATCGTCTATCTTTCTCATCATCAACGGCAATTTCAAGTTCAATAACTGGAAAATTTACAACACTGAAACGTCCGTTTAAATGATGGATTATTCCATTATACATCGGAAGACTTTCGGTCTTTGTGTTTTTTGTAAACATCAGCTCTGTTTTCTTGCAAGAAACATCTAACTTATCAAGAGCCCCTGTGTATACGCTGATACTCTTTGGGGTCAAGAGACAACACCGTTTCGCCCATGTTGACCAGTTCGAACGTTTCTTGCTTCGAGTGAATGCCTTAACTTTTTTCAATACCTCTAGCACAAGCCATGCATATAAATCATCAATACATGTCTTTAGTTTCTCTTTTGTTGTTTCCATAAAAACACTGTCTTCTAGAATATTCAAAAAGTTTTTGAAACTAATCCTCTCTTCTACAAACATGTCATCTGTTGACTTCCTTATATATCCAATGTTAGCCAGGATTTTGTCCGTGATCCAGCACGCCTCCTCCTTACACATCACAGGAGGATAAGTCCCTTCAACCATCAAACGATTGCTGATCTTCCAAAGCTTTTCAACGTCGTGACTATGAAGACAAGTTTTATAAGAGCTTTTTACAATGTCCCAGCAAACCTGTTCCAAATTTTCACCGACGACAGTAAGTGAGTTTCCCTTTTCGCGTAGGGACTGTTGAATATAGAATTTATAGTCCTGTATTTCAACTGTTTCAGTTGGAAATGTTTGGTCAAAAACATATTCTGAATAGTGAATACACTGCAAACCACTGAACAAAGACGTCACTTTCTTCAAGATATGTTTTGGAGCACCTGTAGCTCTCTCTCTCTCTATGTCTAGAATGGCTACGGCACCCCAAACACACATCAGTTGTTCCCCTGACATTTTATCTGCAAGACAAAAACATTAATGCATTAGACATTGTCTTTTTTGTTATTACATAAAATAAAAATAATGATTTCTCATTGTTGACGTGTTTAGCCCGTCTTTTATCAAGTATATATTTATTTTTCTCTCGTCTGCTTGCGTTAACGAACAAACTTTATATCTTGTAAAAATCATCTTTTCTTTACCCTAATTTGGTGAAAATTTGCGTTCTTGCTTGATTTTTTTTTAATTTAGAAAAATATACATGTATGATCAGAATTTATTATTCTATGATAAGTAACTTTAAATGAAGAAGAAAACACTTACACCTATCTTGCATCTGTGGTGATGTTTGTTTTTACTTTGTTTTTACCGTTGTTCATATCGTGTAGGTAGATGTCCGTTAATTACTGACTCGAGTGGAGTGTGTTTTATAGGACTATACAATAAAAACTTCCCAAATTCTACCTGGATCACAATCCAATCAGATTTATTGATATATATAGATCCAACCCAAGACAGTATACCCTACGGATATAAATGATCTCATCTTGACGTATCCGGACCTTTAAATATGTACCTACAAAAAAAAATAAGTATTTAAAATAGAATTGTATTATACTATTGAAGATTTATATCAATGGCCAAATTTCCGGCTTCAATACTTTTAACACGTTATCTTAACTTGTTTTTCATATATGTGTGTTACCAACTTTGAACACTTTTAAAATGTTTCATAGAAATAATTCAACATTTTTCGTGAATCAGAGGTCATGTCCTTTTTAAGCAGTTTTGCTTGCCTAGTACATTTCATATATTGTGATATTGTCTTCTAAAATGATTTATTCAATCCAGATGACATTATATTTGTGTCTACAACTTATTAAAAAAAATCAAATTGTTCACCGAAAAAAAATTACTATGGGAGGAACGAAATATGCTCGAGGAAGTTTTTTTTAAATTTTCCAATTTCCACAGATTTATAGGTGATCCTACACTTCTGACAATTACATATATGCTATATGCTACACTTATGTTACCTGATATACTGAATATCGATATAGACAAAAATAATACCGAAGTGTCAGCAGTTGGGTGATTCAAATACGTCAAAATCACCAAAGTAAATGGCCTCTTAGTATACATATGTAACATAGACAATCTAATACACAATATAGCCAACAGAAAATACCCTTTTTATTCAAATTAATGTCTACAAGTAAGTATACTACAATAAAAATGTTTTATGGTGATATTGATAATATGAAATGGTGCTCCGTCTCATGTAGAAGAAAATACGAAACCAGATCTGGACAATCATAGGTAGCACAACCACATAATAATATATCGATGCTTCCATAAACAAGTCACAACGTAAATCTGTATATAATGGACATGAAAGTATTACACGTTTCTCACCTTCTACCTTATAACTACATACAAAACATATCTTTATTTTCATTTCTTCCCGTTTCAATCTTAAAATGGAATACTCCAGAACGATGTTAGCTAATACGCTCTTATATCTACATGATGTATAAAATTGTATTCTATAGTTACTCTTAAAAAGTTTTTTTTATAAATGTACTTTTTTATTTAATATTTCAACACAGATAATGCAGGGTGACTTAAAATAAAAGTACGAAGTCAATCAATCTTGAATTCCCGTAATTAACGCAAAATATTAGAAATACTCTTCCATATTCACTTAGACAAGTATAATACGAAAAACTTTTTCTGTTGATATATAATACAACAATTTTCTCCTGGCCCATTGAAGTTATGAAAATCTAAAAGCCGACCGTTATTCTTGTAAGTCCTCAGATTCAGACTGAAATATAAACTTTTTATTCAACTGCTTACATATTGTCTTAATGTTTTGTTTACATAACTAAATTAATCGAATTGATCTAAAAGTAATTGCCGACATGATTTTATCAAATTTAACGGGGTGCGTGGACTTTTCGGAATAATGTCGAATAGCCCAAAGACTATCAATTTAATCTTATCGGATATAGGATCATGTTACGGATTCAGGTACGTCATAAAAATTGTCAAAGTTTTTTATGTGTGTGTTTGTAGCATAACAAATAACAAGTACGACTACTGTGTAATAACCTTCCGTTACTATACTCGGCGTCACATAAATAACATACTGTTAAAATTTGAATAAAAATATTTTCTACGACTTTATTGACACCAACCTTCGTTTAAATTGTCTTAAATGACTTGCTCATTCGTTTACCCAAACAGCTTCTCCCTAAACAAGTCGCTTATTAGCTTAAATCATGCGTAACAAATCCTTACGGGAAAATCCCATACTAATATCCGCCATGTTGGTTTTTACGGGACGATTTGTTTACAAACGAAGTTCGTAAGTTCCCGTCGTACTCCGGTGACAATCGTCTGCTTGATCAACTCGGTATTGTACGTTGTTCGCGTAAAATAAATCCGAGATATCCGAAATAACGCCGAAATGCATTCTGGGTTCTTCGGTTTTTGGACAAACCATTTAAACGTAAACAACATCTGCTAGCAACCCGATCACTGTAAACATGGCGGACTTTTTACAATGTAAATATTGGCACCGAGAATTAAAATCTGACCGGAATTTAACGATTCAATGTTTAGGGAGAAGACGTTTGGCTAAACGAATGAGCAAGTCATTTAAGACAATTTAAACGACGGTAGGTGTCAATAAAGTCGCAGAAAATATTTTTATTCAAATTTTAACAGTATGTTATTTATGTGACGCCTGGTATAGGCGTCGGATTCACAAAAAGTCGTAAGTGTAAAATTGATCGTACGTTATGACGTAAGAATGCTATTTTCTGTTATGACGTCATTACTTACGATCAATTTTACACTTACGACTTTTTGTGAAAAAAAGCCAGAGAGGTGATAAATTTGTTAAATCTATATACGGAGGGTGTCAACCTAAACAACAAATTGTTCACCCCGTCACACTGTCAAGCGAGGGAAATGGGTACTTATGTCTACACCTTGATCGTGAATGGATGACGTTAAGGATCGTGAACCTTTCATTTCATTTTTGTTATTTTTTCAACAATGACATGAAAACTGTTACTGTTACTTGTACAAACTTTACAATGGTGTCTGTCAAAATAATCGCCATTTACAACGAATTTGAACTAATGTTTAACTGATTTTGATAAATCGTTTGTCAGTAAGTGCAACATTTTATCAGGATTTCTACAATTTTCCTCAATTTTACAGGCAATTAAAGACTGACATTACATTTTTTATTTGGGAATAACATTAAAGATGTTGTATCTAATGTCACATTTTATTTTATTTTTGATAAAATGTATAAAATGACCAAATTATACCTACAATCTACAGTGTTCGTGAAAGAGGCGGTTAAGAATTTATTTAATCGTGAACCATATACTTGATTTAATGTGCAACTAGAGATACATTAGCGTCTGTTTAATTTAGTTTTAATATATTCTATTGTGAATACAACAATCGCAATCAAACACAAGTACTCAAACTCCTTACAGGGGGCGTTGTTGTCAATTAGTATTTTTTTGTTACGGTACTTTCTTTGGAGTTTCGTTTTTTCCTGTTTTCAGGTTGAACAAAGGACGGTTCGTATAGTCGATGTAAATAAGACATGTTTGTACTGAGAATTTTTCTGATTTTAAAATATGTGATGACTTTTATAGAACATTGTTTTATTCCGAAATTTGCTACGTCAGTAATAGCCAATTACATATTTTGTATCGAAATAAACACATGCTTCTATTTGTAGTGAAAATTGGAGCAACAAATCGGAAGATCGTTTGTCCATCCATTAAAGCCACAACTTTGTTGATGTTCATGGACCAAAACCATAGTTCATTGCATCTTCTTCATCCTGGTGTTGTCGGTTATCATACAGAGTGCACTACAGTGCGGCGTCCATAATCAGGTGCGGATCCAAGGGCGGGCCTGCCGAGCGTACGCCCCCTAAATCGGTAAGAAAAGAAATGTTTGCATTAATTCTTAATTTTTCACCACAAGTTTCATCCCATAATATTTTTTGCCTTGCTTTGCACGGCATTTAATTCAAGTAACGCCCCCAAAATTCAAATCCTGGATCCGCATCTGATAATTGTCAACCATGCTCATCCTATGTTGAGTTTGTTTACAAATCTTAGAGCGAAACTCTGTATAAAAATCAACCAGTCAGTTTAGTTGTAACGCATGATAACCGAGTTTCATGAAATCTCGTCCTGTGTATCGATGTCAAGTTTGTGCTTTGATTTTATTTCGCCTTTTGATAACAGATTACACGACAAAAAGAATTCCGCACAATAATATATAACGAGAATGGATGTGGTTAATATGTCAAAGAGACAACAACAGGATGAAAAATCAAGGTCAAGACCATACTAGTAGCTGTCCCGTTTGTTAAGAACTTTTTAATAAAAAGATAAAAAAAAATGAAAAGAATCACTAACCGAAGCCAAATCAAACCAACAGATGACCACAAATTATAATCAGATCAGTTTCAATAAACTTGATTTTTAAGGTGTGTAAACGTGTAATATTTTCCCTCAGTTGCCAGATTTTAAAGAGGGAGTGTTGTGATCACGCCAGAGTACTTTCTTTTTGCGCCTATACCAAGTCTAGCCTCTGCATGTCTTGTTTTGTTTCCATTTTTAGTGTATTTTTATGTTACTTGAGTATATAGGAGCGACTCTTTAGCTGTACCCGTGTATAATGATGTCTAGTGGCAAGCTGTAGCCTGACCATACCTTTTCTTTTTTAAATTTAACTATATCAAAAACTCTACAAATGGCCATTGTGGACCAATTCGGAAAAAACCTTTTGTTCATGACGTCAGTAAAATGTAACACCCATCCCGTGAAAATGGAGGAAGAGGAAGTAGTCGACTTGCTTTGTTTCTTTACAATATTTATTATCACACTTTAACAACACAGTCAGTCATGTGTAACCGGGATTTTAAAATTTCTTTAAAACAGATGACAAATGATCTTTTGTCATTATTTATTTGTTATGAGCCACACAAGATTCGTAATCTGAAGATTTGTAACATGAAATATGTTGATTTGTTAAATGTTGATAACTTAAATTTCAGTTAAGCTCAATCGGATGTATTTTGCTAGCGATCATTATGATGAATAAGGGTAACAATACTACCGAACACTAATCCGATCCATAATCGAGGCACTTAATTTGTATGAACCATAGTGTTGCTATTGGAATCTAACGGCTCTCTTATATAGTTCGAACAATAGGATGTCATGAAGGTGTTTATTTTCTAATTATCATGGTACATATTGTTACCGGTGACAACTTGTGCAGCATACAGAGTCGCAAGACAATAACCCAACCATGAAGTAATAACACAAGGCCTAAAGGGGCGTTTAATGAATGAAAAGAATCCCCCAAAGGCAGGCTCCAGTTGACTCCTAAACAATCCGGTATACCGATTCGGCAAAGTAGATGTCCCTCTAGACTCCTTAAATAGTTGAGCCATGCAAACGTGAAAAAAACATACAAACAAGACACACACAGACTTGAGTTCCTGACATACGACAGGCGCAATAATTAGCTAGGGTTACATATTTCTCAAAAACGATGTGTGCACTATAAGTAAAAATTTGCACTGCACATAATTATTATCCAAAAACAAAAAACAAAAAAAAACGAAAACACGCCATAAAACGCGGCATGCACATATTGACGCCGGTGACAATTTGTGCCGCCAAATTTTTTTGCACATATTGTTGCGGGGACAATATGTATCGTAACACGCCCTGTTCTGTGCTGTCTATACTTTATTTTTAAAAGCTCGACAAAGCCTTAATGAACGGAAATCTGTGGTTAAACAGTGGCGGACACAGGGGGCAGCGGGAGGGCGGCCCCAGTTAGAAAATTGCAATATTTAAAAATTGTTGAAAAATTGTTCAAGATACCCTCAGAATGCAGTATTTGAGGTTTAATATTTCGAAATTTTCTTAGGTGCATGCCCCCAAACCCCCTAGCAAATTCGGATCACTTCGTGATCCTCACCGCTGATCCGGTCAAGAAATTTGTTTGGGACCTAAAACTCTGGATCCGCCACTGTTAAAAATCTCAGGACTTTAAATAACATTATGACACCACTATGGAATGCCCTATGTCCATGTATACAAGTCAAGTGTGAAGAAGTCCAGAAACAGTGGCGACTTACCCGCTTCTCAATATTTATTTGATTCTATATCTCATGTACATGTATCTGATGAGCGCCATTTGTCGTCATAATGATTGTTAGCAAAATACACCCGATAAGCATAACTGACATTTAATGAATCAACATTGAAAATATTGACATGTGTCAGCCTTACGTACGTGGCTTATTACAAATGACAAAAGATGATTTGTCAGCTATTTTTTTTTAAAAAATGGTATAATTACGAGTTACACATAATTTGATGATTTACAAGCCTCGTGAAACGCATAACGAAATAAAAAGTCTCAAAGTTAGAAATGTTGCATTTCAAAGTAGAAAATACATTTTCAATATTTAAAATGGAAAGTTGCACTCTTACACGTTACAAACTGAGTTAACGAATTTCAAATTAATAATTTACAAATTAAGAAGTTACGAATTTTGATCCCGTTGGCATTCCATAGACTTATTCTCCTCGATGAACGACCAACATTTATTTACAAGTATATCATACGATGATCTTTAATATATGAATTATTTCAGTGACGCTAAAACACCCAGTTAAATAGAAATAAAGTTTCTATTTTCTTTTTGTTTTCTTTCCTTATTTCTTTTTTTAAATAATTAATTCTAATTATATATTTATTTCTTTTTTCAATGATTTCTCAGATTAGACGGTGGATCAGTCACCGATAAAATAAGTTCAAAATCCAAATATAACAATGTACACATATTAAGTTCAATAATTAGTATTTGGGTTCATCAGTTGTATGTTTTAAATAAAACTATGATTTAAATTGTTTATGTTTACCCTTAAAGCGAGCAGAAAAGCTCATCCGTCGTGATTACATAGCTTCTATTT
The DNA here is from genome assembly GCA_037379345.1 of Perna viridis. Lineage (NCBI taxonomy): Eukaryota > Metazoa > Mollusca > Bivalvia > Mytilida > Mytilidae > Perna > Perna viridis. The sequence continues at coordinate 8,005,624 of CM074520.1, forward strand.
ACCATTTAGAAAGCAAGTTTTTTTTGTGTGTGACAAATATATAAATACACATTGCTCAAAGTGTCATAGTTTTCCTTTCCTCTTTCGTTTACATAGTATGAACAACTCAGTGGATGTGGGTACGCTTACCCTACCGGTGCACCTGGTTCATACACATTTTGACTTTGTTTCTTTGTACGTGTTATATATATTTTTTTTTATCATTGCACGTTTTTGTTGTTTGTGTCTTTTTTCCTTGGCAAATCGTTGTCTTTAGAATTTCAGATTACCTTTAAAATTCTGGTTTCCCTTTAAAGTAACTTAATGCAAAATATCAAACACTGTCGAAAAACCACACCCGCAAAAACCAAATAGAAAAAAACGCACAGAAAAAATATATGAATGAACAGCAAAGATTACATCCGAAATAGAATTACAAAAACAAAATGAAAACATAAAACAAAAACACAGAAAAAACATCACATTTGACAAAACAAAAACAACAACTGGACACTCCCCACTAAGTGTGCATTCTGTAATTTTGCTGGTTAACATATGTTGAGTTAGAGATAATTAATCTATGCATAACTGAGTGATGGTGGTATATTTTCTTATACATTGTATTGTTAGTCCGTACTGTTATATGTACGCAATAAAATTATAGAAAAAATGGAAGGAGAATAAAAACTACAGTTTTAGCTGGAAAAAGATAAGAAGCCAATGCTTTGATATTGTACATAAGTTCACACAATGCACTACAACTTAAAATACTTCCAAACCATGCTTACATGTAAAAAAAAAAAAAAAAAAAAAAGCAGAACTGCGAACCATCTTTAAGTGAACGATCTGGAGATGTCGGTTCATCAATGTGTCTTTGTATAGATATTTTATTTTTTAGTTTTATTTTGAACGTCATGTCATCGTTCTTTTACCTTAGATTTAATTAGTTTTGCATTTGACGCATTTCACCATGCCCGTTCTTTTTTTCTATATATAATTTCCCGGATATTTTTCATTGGTATTAACTATTCATTCCTTTATGGCGAATAGCTATTATAACAACAACAACAAAATAAAAGAAAAACAAGTATTATCATTAAAAAATAAAGAAAAAGTAAAATTTGTTCCTTTTACTTATAATATTCTACATATGGCATGCAATTTTAATTTTCGGTGCAGTTTTTTTTCGAAAGCCACTAAGTTATCAGTATTCGGCCAATCGGGAAACAGAATTGCGATCAGGTGACTTGCGTTTTCATAGTAGAGAGTCTTTTAGGTCAAAAGGTAAAAAGCGAAATTACACCGATTGCGTCGGAAAAAAACCGACAAAGAACAGATTAAGTAGCAGACAAATACTCAGATGAAAATATGTACATAGACATGCAACAATAACACCCCATTCTAACTGAGGGAAACCCACGTCTCCGCATTAACATTACGCATCTAAAATTCATCATCAGAATCTTCAACAAATATCTAGAAAACGACTAACGAAGTTGCGTGTAATTTTCTTGAAACCGCAGGAGATTGGACCCTCGAGAAAGTTTGTCGTTTTATGAATTGTAATATCTAATGGTTGATTTTCTTTAGATCCATGTTGTATCTGCTGTGTTTAATTTTGACTATGCTTACCAGTTATTTATTTACGACTCGTGACAGCTTATATCTGTTCGGAACTTGAGGTAAATGCCTATCTTCACTAAGTTTTTCACAGTATTTTGCAAAATTTTATTGCAAACACATATCTCAACCTGTCAACCACTAAAGGAAACTGTATGAAGTTATAAAGAAATAATTAACAAATCCATAATAAATAGGTCATAATGAAGAAAAATAAAATTCAACTAATACTTTAAGTAATATTTCCTAACTTGCACAATCTAAAGTACTTAAGTCGCGACCTAATTTCACGTTTGACTGTTAGACTTAACGTGTTGATATCCTGTATTATAAATTACAATGTGCGATCAATTTGATAAGTACAGAAAACGGTGTGTTCTAAGAATTTCACATCGTCCGAAAATATATCCGGAACGTTGAAAAATTATTTGTTTGAAAGTGATTATTTTTAGAAAACTCAAGTGTATATTTTTGGAAGACTCACTAGTAAAACAAAAACGGCATTGTTGCAGACAAATATCTAGACATTTTCATACTTGTTCGCCATAATCTACAACAGAGTAAATACACAGATATCTTAGCAAAACACTATGAAATATCATACACTGTTAGATTCTAAGGTCACAATCCATGAGATATTTATTAATCAAAGCAAACAGAGTTACAAACCAGAAACAACAAACATGTAAAAAAAAACAACAAAGAATTGAATAACACGGAGCAAATTAAACTAAATAAATTTGCAAAATAAACTAAGTACAACCAGTCAGAGAAGCATACTTAGTACTCTGATTTATGTCACTTTCGATAAAATGGAGAAAAGAACTATGACGAATGAAATAAACGTATCATCTATAATAAGAAGGTCATTTGTATTGGCATGTCATAGAACACATTCGCATTACCTGCATATAAATTTATCATAAGTTCCTGGAAAAGTCGACATATACAAAACGACCTAATAGTCCTAAATTTTCCGAACTGGTGAACTCAAATAATGTTTCAGTTTTAGTTCAGCTGTGCAGAATGATTAAAATATTCAACAATAAGTTGCAACCTGTAGGATATATTTTATTGTGCATCATCAATATTATATTTTTATATTTTATTTAATATATGTTGAGCAAAATCTTTTCTCTCGCTATGTAACTTGATAGTATGTAACTTGTTTTAACATTGAGTTACAAGTGTTTTGAACGATTATAACGGCCAAGTTCTTATCACATCCGTATATAGTAATGTTTTGGCACGATACGCGGAAACTGATGGATTGTTTATAACTATGTTGGCCAATTATCACAATAGCCGGTACCCAATATGAAGTTCTTCTTTACCCTTTTGACACCATGATAAATCACTTTAGACATAAATATATTACCGATTCCACTTGTTTCTACAGACTAATTGCATTCTGATCAAATTTCTCACAACGTTCAAGAGAACATAACACAATTACCACAAAAATGACACAGTATGGATATACTTAATTGGAGCAATTGACAATACACATAAAAAACCGGGGACAAAAAGTGAAACGCGGGGAATAACGAATAAAAGTATAGAAATAAAATAAACGTGGCGGCATTTTGAAATGTATAAATAAAAACGCACTATGACATTTGGTAAACAGGCAAATTAATCGACTTAAAAATACCCGTATTTAGTACTGGAGCCCCGTGCGGGTCCGGGTGTCAAAAGAATAGGCCCACAGCAGCGCTAAATTTGACGAAAAGGTGACTGTATAGTGCTCAGAACCCTGGCCGGGGTCAAGGGCGCTCTGTCCACAGAACAACTGGGTTGTGTGCTCCAGGTGATGGAATGGGGTACACCTGGCGTGTTACGTGCTGAGGTCGTCAGGCCATGATATGGAAAACCTGACCGCATACCATAGTGGTGCACCGTTTTGGGAAAGATGCCACGTTCCTCGCACGTTCAAGAACCCTGCAGTGGTATTCGATAGGAGTAGAAACCTTTGCGTTCCGCCACAGAAAGCTAAATTGCCCGTCCCCACCCATCCCTCCCTATTTCAAGTGGCAATCAAAATGTAGCAGTGATAAGACCTATATTGCCACCACACTCTCCAAAGAAGAGTGTGGAAAACCATAAATCTGTGCTATCCTCTTTTGGTCTCTCTACCAAGGACGATGATTGTGATTTACCGTCTATGTATTCCACAAGGATCCATACAAACAACGTTTCATAGCTGGATCTGCAAAATGTACCACCAAACCTCTTTCAAAACTTTTAATTTCTATACTCACAACTGTCAAAGAGGATCTGCACAACACTTGTTACTCCCGCAGTAGCATTAATTCAATATGGATCCTGAAAATTCAAAAGATCTTTTGGAGACAATCAGTTCAAGACTATTATCTGAATATAATAGCATTAAAAGCTATGATTTCTCAACACTGTATACTTGCATTCCACATACTCAGTTAAAATTCCGATTTAAAAACATTATACATCGTTTTTTTTTTTTTTTTTAAAGGTACACCTAGATACAAATATATAGTACTTGGTAGAAATTTCCCGTAATTTGTAAGAAATAATTCCAAATCATCTTCCAAATATACAGAGGAAGATGTTTACAAAATGCTGGAATTTTTAATCGACAACACATTTGTCCAGGGTGGTGGACGTGTTTTTCAACAAACGGTCGGCATTCCCATGGGAACAAATTGTGCTCCTTTACTTGCAGACCTATTCCTTCACTTTTATGAGGCTGACTTTATAGCTGATCTGATCCGGAAGAAAGAATACCGTTTGACTAGATCCTTTAATCTCAGTTTCCGCAATATAGATGACGTATTATCTTTAAACAATCCTAATTTCGGGGATTTGATACATCGCATCTACCCCAAAGAATTTTAGATAAAAGATACTACTACTACTACATACACTTAGAAATCGATGGTAAGAGAAAACCATTGACCAAACTTTACAACAAACGTGATGACTTTTCACTCAGAATTATCAACTGTCCTTTCATCTGTGGGAACATCCCTTTAGCACCTGCGTATGGAGTGTTCATATAACAACTCATACGTTATGCCAAAGCTTGCCGAAACTACGCGGACTTTTTATATCGCGCTAGAATTCTAATAAATAGGCTTCTGGAACAGGGTTATGTTGCTACAAGATTGAAGTCATCACTACAGAAGTTTCAAGGTCGTCATCATGAACGCGCGGATCGTTGTGATGTATCCGTCTGCACCATGAAAACTGATTTATTCAACGGGTCATAGTTTTCCTTTCCTCGTATGTCTACCCCGGACTTAACTTTTCATGAACAACTCGGCGGGTGTTTTCAGAAAAGCAGAGGATGCTTAACCTACCGGTGCACCTGGTCCATGCTCCCAGTTTTTAGTTGAGTCCGAGTTGCTCATTTGTGTTTGTTACTTTGTATGTATGACTTTATTTACTTCGTGTTTTTATTGTGTATCTCTGTTTTCCATGTCTGGTCCTTGGATTACATTCTTTTGATTACCGCTATAACCTTGGTTCCCTTGATTATTCTTTCATATGTTTTGTTAGAAAAAAATTGTAATTAGATTTTCATGGGCATTGTTTTATTTGTATTTTTTTAATTGAGCGCACTAGTAAGTAAAATAGAAATACTGGCTGTTAAGCAATGACTTGAAGAGGAAATGAATCTATATTTATTAGGTGATTTTTGAAGTTTTGGAAGCCAGTATAGTATAACCTTCCGTGCTACTAGGCTCAGCTTGTACAGAGGTAGGGACGAGTTTGTGTTTACTAGCAATTTCACTTTCTGAAAATTAAGTCAGTTGGGGCGTAGATGAATTTGTAATTTCTTTTTGTAGAATTCAATGTGTTTTATTCGGGAAATACGGCTTTTTTTTAGGAATAAAGTGTCCTTCAAAATGTTTTATTCGGATGTCAACTATTTTCATAACTGTTTTGAAGAAAAAAATAAATGCTTTCTTGTCTTCTTTCTCACTCTTAATTCCATTTTGTACATTACGAATTGACTGAGTCCTGGATAATGTAGTGACATTTATAGTGACAATTGATAGTGGCCGGATGACGATACTTAGGTCCATTTTGAAGAAATGTTTTCACCTCTCGGTCGACAATGACATTCAGATTACCTGTTGTAATAAAGGCACCGGGACCATAAACATATTTAGAGTTTCCGAAAATTGGATCTGTTGGATTGGCTCTTTGTAAGTATAGTAAAGAGGAAGGAGTTCCGAATGAGCAAGGATAGTTTCCTTATCTGAATTCCTATTTTTATGTCTAAAGAGCCTTGGACATTTCTGAAATACTTCCCTTAAAAAAAAGTTGAAACAATTACCTGGCGTTTTATTTATTAACTAACCAACCCCCTCTCACTCTCTCTCTTTCACACACACACACACACACACACACACACACACACACACGGACTTAAAACAATGTCAAATGAATTTAAAATTCAGCGCATTCATATCAATTAAGAAAAAAATGTAAAAAAGATTTATTATAACTATCTCCGACTACAATCCCTGAAAATACACGTAAATAAAAAAAAAAATTGAATTCTGTTCTATCTTAGTAAATGCTACTTCAGTCAATGGTATTTCATAAATCCATTTTATTTCATCAAATCTAATAAGAAGAGCCGTTGTTATTTAATTTACGTAGATATTACTCCATTCTAGTCATTGTGAATCAATGCTAATCTGTCTGAGTAAAACTATATTTATCAAGTTATATGTTCACTCATGAGACAATGTGTATAACCAATGCTATTCCTCGACAAAGTCCCACTGACAAATTTGAAGTAAACAGCAGGCTAGTGTGACTGACAACAATACAAGTGAATTGCTAAAATAAAATGTACTGAAGTGTAAAAATACGGCTACAAGAAAACAGCTAAACTGCATAATCCTAATATATTGTCTTTCATATTCACAACACTAGAATGAAATGTTGCCTGTTTGTGAAACCTTGACTTTCCCGAGTTTTATGCTATTTTCTGCCACTGTGATGTGATTCATTAATGTAAAGTGCAATTGTCCAAAACATAATATTAAAAACTAAGTAGGCTACTGGGAATGCGAATCGTGAAATAAAATCAATTCGTTTTGCCTTTCTCATAAAAGGTCGTTCGTGACTGTTTTGGTTTGCATCTTTCTTGTTCTGAAAAAGAAATATAATAATGCATCGTTCTATTTGGCCTAACCTCACTACCAACATATCTGTTTTTGTTAGCTCATTGACCTATATGATTTTTTAAATGTTATTCTACTTGTTTAAAGTTTCGTACGGTTCTGGTATCAAAGTTCCACAAATAAAGTATTAGATAGATCAGTATTTTGGGTTTTCTACAAATAACTTTTTATTATGAATTCGATGGAAAAAATATTGAAAACACAGCATATCCAAGTATAGACATGACAAGTGTCACCACAACATTAAAAGTACAACAAAGTGTCGACCTTTACTGACCTCTTGTGGAAATAATCTTTTTCGCCGAACAAGAACATTTACGATTGAAAATTCCACCATAGCTGCAAAAACAAACAGTATATGAACCAAAGTCCATATGTCTACAGCTTTAATATATGATACTTTAGGTGCATGTCTACGTGAAGCTGATCCTTGGGATGAGACCGTTAGGACAGTAACAGCTCCTAAAGAAATTCGTCCTGGCACTGCTACTGGATGTAGCCAAAACGAGACCCACGACATCACCACAATAAGAATGTCAGGTATAAAAACCTCTGTCATGTAGTATCCGATAGACCGCCGTAGTTTTATTGTCAGCTCTAAGTTAGAGTAGTTGTGATCTACAAAAAACAATAAGTAATTAGATCCATTATTTGTCTACATATAATGTCTGATTATTACACAAGTAATACTGTTGTTGCTTTTGCTTTATAAAACCTGTAATTCAAGTTGTCAATTAGCCTGTGAAATCTTTTGGATAAAGAGAAATACGAACGTGTTTTTCTTTCTCCGTATGATTGACAAAGTTTAGCATTGTACTATTTGATCTTTGTCACTTTTTTACAGAATTTTATTGAAATGTGGATACAGTCATTCTACATTGTATTATTTTATAGTTATCACAATTATCAGCAAAATAAACTTTTGAATATGGGAAACAAATAGTTTTCCTTTCCTCTTTCGTCTACCCCGGACTTGACTTTTTATAAACAACTCGGCAGATATTTCTAGAAAAGCAGAGGACGCTTACCCTACTGGTGCACCTGGTCCATGCTCCCAGTTTTTAGTTGAGTCCGAGTTGCTCATTTGATTTTGTTTCTTCGTATGTATGATTTTAGTGAATCTACGTTCTTTGTTGTGTATGTCTGTTTTCCATGTCTGGTCTTTGTCCCTGGATTACATTCTTTTGATTACCGCTATAACCTTGGTTCCCTTGATCACTCATTGACCTTATAAATAAATGATCTTTTAAGCAGCATTTTATTCAATGCTTAAACAGCGATTGGAGTCATAAGAATTGACGGAGGCACTAATGAATAAAGCAAAACACAAACAGAAAAAACACAGTTCCACTAATCTGCAAGAGAAGAGATGATACTATTTAAGTATAAGACTATTTTAGAACTTAAGGCCATATGCCTATATGAATATGTGTTTTATACTAGTTTTTTACGCTTCATTTAATACAATAATGTACGTAGTACTTTTTCTTATATTTATGGTTTTAAGAATATGGAGCAAGTAGAAAATAAATTGACATTTACAGCACGGTTCATGTTTTCATACTATGCAGAAATCCTCACCATGATTATTGATGATCCATACTGCTTTTTCATTTTTATGTCTCCATGTATTGACTTATACTCGTTAGTTTTGAACAGGTTTGTAAACATTTCTATATTGGTTATTAAGTCTAGCCGGTACCCACTTGTAATGTATTTGTATGAAAACATGGGATAACGTTTTATAGCAATTCAATATTTATAAATAACTGTTCCTTTATGCATACAGACAGCTTATTTACATACAAAATAACCCTGTATAATTGGTGTCTTTGTCCATGACAGTCTCATCAACAAAGTACAAAGGCAGGTTTATACGGGAAACTTTCACTGGGTTTATCTTGTGCCAGTCGTATATCAGTTTATCATTTGTTAAACCAACTGAAAAAAAATCTATGTATTTTAATACAAATTTTTTCAATTCTCAAACAAATGAATGGTTTATATGCTTTATGAATTGCACTTTCTATTGTCAAATCTATAAAAGTTTCGAATTATTTTTGTTCATATCTAGGACTTTGTATGTTTTAACTTCCCTTGTACTTTAACACGTCTGATTACTGATGAGTGTATCATACATTTTGAGTAACATCTCTACTTTTGAATCTACTATTACTTTGTTGTTTGCTTTGTAAAATATGCGAGATATATATATATATATATATATATATTCAAAATTCCATAACATACATGTACCAACAATACTAAACTGTTATGAATGCTATGAATACATGTATCACTTTCCCATGATTCTTAATATTTTTGTTTGCTAAGGAAGTAGACTGTGGTCTCACTCACCACTTCTAATGTTTCCAATAATTTACATGTTTACATGTTAAAAAAGTAATTTTCGAACTTTCGCTGTTTCCCAGTACAAAGGAAATTTTAATGTTGAAATATCATTGCGGAGCTCGGAAAGTAAAGCGTTCAAAATCATCATGCGTATAGTACGATGATTGTTGAATAGTTTTACAAAATTGATTTGAATAAATAATACCGAAAATCCACATTTTTACCTTTTCCTGCTATCCAACAGCATAGAAGCAAATACTCACACATGTAAAAAATATTTATACACTTTTGTTGTAAATTACAAATATGATTTTAAAACACACATTCTCAGCTTAATTTTTTACTACTTTTGAGCAACTTACACACATATTATTCTCTTACAATGCGTAGATCTAGGATCAGAGTGATTTTTGTACTATATAGAGGAGTTGCCATTTGACCCGGAAGTAGTTAGTGAGAACTCAAGAACATTTAATGATTTTATACGTTTTTCTTTTTATTATTATTATTTATTTTATTACTTTTATTAACGTTTTATGAGAGCTTGTGGCACTGCGAGTCTAACAGGACAAAACTATCAAAATCTGTCATGGGACTACAGAGAAATGGCAATTTTTATATCGTGCCACTCGGAGATACTTTCTCTAAATTACTTAAAAGGACAACTTAAGTCAACCTGTCATACCAATTTGAAATCTTTGACAATTAAAAGAGCTGTAGTAGTTAATATCATTGATAATTATGAAAAAAAAAAAAGAAACACATTCTTCAACAATCAAAATCGTGCCCGTTTCATCCCTGTGTGATCTTAAGTCTGTACTGTATGACATTAGTACTTTGAATACCCTAAACAGTAACGTTAGGTATTTCAGGAATGACGTCAAGTTTTGAGTAAGTTTTACTCATACAAACTTTGTTGCTATATTGTTTTCCCCAATATCTTTTATAATGCACCTTTGTACAAGATATAGCCAGATTACCAATATCTCTACACTGATTTTATGCGAAAATGAAAATCACGACCAGGTAACGCCATTTTCATAAAATTATGCTTTTCTCTGAAACATCTCATAACTAATCTTATGGTCTTACTAACGACTTCAAATGTTCCTATTACTCTATATGTTAAAAAAGTAATTTTCAAAGTTTCACGCCCCGTGCAGGTCCGGAGGTCAAAAGAATAGGCCTGATGCAGCGCTAAACTTGTCGTAAAAAGCCACTTAATAGTGCTCAGAAACCTAGCCGGGGGCTACGGCGATCTGCCTACAGAGCAACTGGGATGTGTGCCCCAGGTGGTGGAATGGGGTATCCCTGGAGTGTCACATGCTGGGGTTGTCAGGCTATAATACGGAAAACTTGACCGCAAACCATAGTGGTGCACCGTGTTGGGAAAGATGCCACGTTCCTCGCACGTTAAAGAACCCTGCTGTGGTATTCAATAGGAGTAGGAACTTTTGCGCTCCGCCACAGAAGGCTAAATTGCCCGACCCTGCCCATCTCTCCCCTTTTTTGTTGGCAATCTAAATGGGTCGACCCTGTTGCCCTTGTGTCCCATCCTTTTTTTTTTATTTCATCATCATTTCATGTTCATTTTATCATCCATTTCATGTTCATCGTCTGAATATAGCTGAAATATTGTTGCTCGGACGTTAAACCGCAACAATCAATCAAGAAATCAATCAAAGTTTCACTGGGAATTCATAGGACAAATGGTATCTTAATATTGCATACCGTTGCGAAGCTTGAAAAATAAGGCTTTAAAAATCATTATGCTAATGGTACGGTGATTGTTGACATTTTTCACAAAATTGAAAGAATAATACTGAAAATATTTTACCTTTTTGTTCATTGACTGCATGGAGGCAAATTACGCACATATGTAAACAATATTCAAACACTTTTGTAGTAAATTACATGATATGATTTTAAAGCACACATTCTTATCTTTATTTTGATTACTTTTGATCAACATACAAACAGATTATTCTCTTCCAATGCATAGATCTATGTGTGTTTTTGGTACTATATAGAGGAGTGGCCATTTGACCCGGAAGTGGTTAGTGAGACCTGTACTGTTCAATTTGACTTATCCCACTTTCCAACTTCAGTAAATATGAACTTACAACTCTCGACGTTGACTTTACATTCTTGTCTGTCTAAAGGATACAGATGAAAATCCATTTGACAGGACAATTTTAATGTTAATCTGCGAAAGAAAATAAATATAGTATAAAAAGTATATTTCTATTTGATTTATTTATCATGAGATTTTGTAGTTGTGTAAGTATATACATACTGCCGTTTTTTCCTTGATATTTCAATTTGCGAAACGAACAGTTCTTTTGACATTTTTATTTGAATATTGGCAATTGAGTTTATCAGTTCGGTAATTTTGATTTTAATCTTAATAGCCCAAAGGAGATGTTTAGTTCAATTGAAGGGAACAGATATCTGTGATGTTTATATCAAGCTCAAACCACGAATTTGAAAAATTTCGATTGAAAACTCAGATGTTCTACTGAAATCTTAAAAAAAGAGAATGGTATGCCACGAACAAAAATGCCCACGTCCGGAACTACAATCAAAGTATTTTCCTCCCGGGTTTATCTTTAACTGAATTGATTAGTATTTATTATTTATAAAATCAAAAACAGAGCTACAGCAAATAGGAAGAGTGGGTAATGCTCTGAGGTCGAGGATTTGAAAATGTATATAAGAAAGAGTAATCAAGGGAGTCAGGATAATAGCGGAAACCAAAAGAATGTAATCCAGGACAAAGACCATACATGGGAAACAGAGGAGTTCTTTCCCATACATTAAAGAAAGTCAGTAATTAGGAAAAAAAGTTTATGTTTTCATATGAATAACTTTCTTACTAGATATGTGTATGTTAAATTCTTGAACTTGCTTTTCCACGAAATCTATTTTTAAAACTCAGTTGAAAAAGGAGAAAGAAAAGGAAATATGGAAAATTTAATGACTAATTAATGTGTGTTTATGTACAACCTGTAACGTGTGCTAAACATCTGTTCTAGATTTATTATGAGTTGATCAAAAGACGAAAAATCGATACAAGTCTTTATAACATTGTTTGTTCTATAAATCAGGCATTGTCATTTGTATATCTCAACATTACTGACTTCATAACTTTCCTAGTATTTCAAGCAGAATGCAAAATCAAATCGATAAAATGCAGAATAGAATAAAGCATCGCTGCGAGATACTGTATTAACCACATAACTAATATATCTAGTAAAACGAACTTGAACAATACAGTCGAACCACTTTTGGTCTGAAAAGTTTGGTTATTTTCAAATGGGGGTCTCAACTCATTCAATTAAAAAAGTACATGTACTTTTAAATTCATATAAGGGGTTCTTAAAGTGTCTGGATCAGACAGAATTTTGTTTTTAATGATCGGTTTCGACAGGTTTCACTGTATTATGTAATAGTTCCATAACTTCACAACCCTAGAACAAAAACTGTCAGACGTTTTACGGCGCCTTATCGTTTATTTGACAAAAACAAATCAAAATGATAAAGATCCGGGAAAAGTTTCTTCTACATAAACTCTATATTTGAAATCGAACGAAGACATGTTTACGTTTTTCTATCTCCTACAGCCAGAGATTGATGTATCGAAAAACATACATAAACTTATGAATTAGAGTTTAGAAAACGTTATAATTTTATATTTCCCGAATATTGTTTATATCCAGTTTTGCTTCAAAACCAATTTTAACATTTAACGATGTTTGATTTTGTCTTACGCAAGAAAAGATTTGACAGGCATTATTTTTAAGATCGAGTTTAATTTGACAATAACAGTAAAAATATGAAAACTAATTTCAGCAGTGTAGGAAATTCACAAAGGACGTTGCCATGAAAATCACTAACCTGATTGAATATAAAACTGTTCCATTACTTTCAATGTGAAGGAATGTATTAGCTTTTGTGATGTCATGTTTGTACCCACTTTTAGCCTGAACAAAGTATGTGTCAGGGGTCCAAATTCTGTCAATATCTTTTTGGTCAAGTTGTAAGCGGTTCACAAAGGAATTGTTAAATTGGAGGCGATAGTCTATCCATTCTTGATGAAGGAATAAAGTAAGTGAAAAATCCTGAAATGCAAAATTGATCAAATATTAGTTATAAGCTTATACTCACACCGCATTATAATGGATATATCAGAGCACACATATGGTTATCACAGGGTGAATTAAGAATGAATTGGTAAAAGTGAAAATGAAAAAAAAATTAAAATACGGTGTAAGAGAAGACAACGTCCGTCTTTTTAAAACTGTTTTGGGATTAATAAAACCTACCTTTTTATATATTCACCGAGCTTTACGAGCTCCACGAAAATCAGCTTCATGAGGTACTTTTAGGGAAAATACTGACATCAATCGAATTCAATACATACAATCTCATGAGTTTCTTAATTGACAACGCTAATGCAGAAAACAACTAATCACACCTATCTATTGGTATACATGTCTATCTGCATCACTTAACCTGTTTACTCTTTAACTATTTTATATGTTTGACGATCTGATTATTTTGCATCAATAGTTTGTATTACAAAAGAATTGTATGCAGATCTCTTTATGAAGAAATAAAAACATGAATGATTATATGCAGAAGCTCCTATAAAGCAAAATTTATACTCAATAAAGGGTCAATTAAAAAAAGTAAAGTAGCGTACGTTAATTCACATAAACACCCAACTGAGTCAAAGACCTTTATGTAATATCGGCATACAGTGTATTTCCCTCATGTAACTTCGAATTATCAAAAATAATTCTGTGTTCTGAACTTGTGCAAATAAAATTGATTTACACAATTACTTCATTCAGAGAATTAATGGTAAACCTAAAAATAAACTAAATTATACAGAAACAGTTGTACCACTGTTTTCGGAGAATGAAACATCTATTGACCGTGAACGATTCTTTTATAAAACATGCAAATGAAAAGGACTGGAAATAATCAGAACATTTAATATTTTCGATTTTAATATAAATGAAAACGTTTCTAAATTGACTATCAGTATTTTACATTTAAATCTCAAGGGTCTCATTAATGTATTGAATATGAAACAAATACCATGAAAATGTTCCCATTTTAGATATTAAAAAGATAAAACGTCATGTAGCTCGCCTTTCCAGTCCTTCTCTGGGGAAATTTAGTAACCACTGAAAGATGATAACGTCTATATAACCAGATATAGAATACTTTTCCAATCTTTTCTTATTTTTCTATCTTTGATTTTGTCAACCCCTGATTATTCATCAGATTTTATTTAACTTAAGATTTCTTACTAAGGCCAGAAGATGCATACCTTATGCGAAACTTTTTCATTGTTAACGTTACATTTAGTTACTTACTAGTCAGGTTAAACAGTTGGTATTTGAGGTAACAATTGTATTTAAAATTCGACAATGTGCAAAGACAGTTAAGATTTGAGAATTGTTTACAATTCATTGCAGACATGTGTTACTTAATTCTAAACAGAAGCCATTAAAGTTTTTCATGTATTCATTTAAATTTTATTTTTGTTTACATGGCTGTGTCGTCTTCCTTTGCAATTTATTTAGTATTTTAACCATTTAATTATGACCTGGCTAATTCTAATACCACACCAAAATGCTACAAACTTTGTCTCATATACTATCGCAAAATGATAGCTACTTCACATTAAATTGGATATTTTCTAATACTTTATTTTTATATCTAATATTACGTACCATATCTTCAACATTAATGTCATATATCTCTGATATAAGTAGGCGAACATTAACCTTTGTCACATTGGTGTCCTCTAGTGCTACAAGTAAAACATGAAGAAAATTATATTGTTTAACTTGTAAAATAGTGTTTTGCATTTTGATTGAATGTATACACTGTGTCTACCCCATACGCAGTTTTTTTACGGTTTCAACACCTGGTTACAGTGTTTTACGGTTTCTACACTAGACTCTATGAATTTTTTAGATATAAAAAAACTGCGAGAAAACAAAATATCATTTTCTTGTTCCGTTGCGCTTTACTCATGAAGAAAGGCTGAATTTCTCACACCCGGGAAGGATACATGATCTCTGCAAGTGTAAGTTTTTGGAAAAAGCAGGCAAAATGAAAAAACAATCAGATATATGCATATCAAAACCCCACCGATCTGACGATATATTTTTACTCGAGGAGGCTTCTCTAATTATTTGATCTCTGTATCGTATCATTGGATGTACTCGAAATGTTCATTTATAGGGCATCGCAATGAAAATATAACTCTATTAGCAAAAATGATTTGAAAAATGTAGTCTGTTTTCTTTGATTATGATAGTGCCAATAGACGAATTTAACATTCATAATTTTTTTCATACAATGTTTCAACCGCTGCCTAATTCTCACATAGTCTCATAGATTAACACTTAATCTTTAACCGAAGAAAATCGACCTGTTGGTAGAAAAAATGAGAAGATGACAGCATTAGAATTACGAGCACACATTGTAGAATATTACTATGTTTTATTCAATCAGATGACTGTTATAAAGAAATTAGCGAGAAGCTTCACTTTATGATAAGACCTATGGTACCAAACATGCTAGTAATGAAATTTGACTATTTTTGAGTTAATATTATTGACAAAACCATGTGATATTTATCTGTATATTTTCGCAGAGAAAGAGTTAAATTAATAAAATACTGTTATCAAGATACAAGTACGAATTTTTTAAAGAACAATTGATTACTGGACTCACTCAAAAACTACTAGATAATCTGAAAGAGACTACAAGACAGATCATTCTTGAATATCTTTAAAAATACCAAAAGATCAACAAAGGGCGAAATACTTCGATTTCCCTTCAGTCAACTGGTAAAAAATTAAGAAAGGTATTCAAAACGGTTGATTAAAACGTTTCCCCCGTTAGTTATCAACCCAAAGTCCTGTTTAACAGAGTGGCGAAAAAGTGTTACACGTTCGGCGAATTAGACAATGTGTCAGAATGACTTTTAGAAATTACATTACGGTTATTGAGCATAAAATCTATCCACAAAACACAGTATTAAACTAGACAGAAAGCAATTTGTTGAAGTAGAATCCGAACTTAATTTCATCAGCCTCGAAAAAATTATTGTTGCCGGCGCCTAGAGGTTGACAGCTTGGATCACCTTCATTGAATATTTATATGATTCACAAGTCAAGACATTTAGAACTCCAGAAAATACCCAGAATTACTGTAATTTCAAACTGAAAACGCTAAAATGTACAATTTCACCAGTTATAACATAATTACTGGTCACATCCTTTCATTATATTTGTTACTGCATGACAATAGATGAGTCATGCTTATGATCAATCAAAAGTTTACTTTTAAAAATTAGAGTGAGTATATACATCGATTGTCTAAATATTAATATGCTTTATAATCTGATAACTGAGTACACTGCTTTGACATTTTCCTGTTGATGACTTATTTACTATTCGTTCTTATGGTGAAGTGTCAGTCTCTGTGTAAGAATCAGTAAATGGGTGAAACATGGTATAAAAACCCGCCATTTTGAAAGTTCAGTTTGATTATTTGTATCATTTGATTCAAGGGAAAAAAGATAAGATTTCCAATATTGCTTTAGTAAATTGAGTTAAAATTTCATTGAAATGCACTGAAAATATGAACATTCAAAGGGCATTAACCTTATCTTTTGTAACATTCGATTGAAGAATCTCTAAGCAAATCTGATGGTACAGTAATCCAGTAATGATCTTTTCAAATAGAAAAAGCATTCTTAAGTGAGATTATATTGTTAGATCGGTGTGATTTCCAGACGCTTTTCTAATTTACCCCCTTTGCCTGATTCTTACAAAAAATTACACTTAATAGAGTTCATATAACTATCGTACGTGTACTCGTATATAAACATGCATATTATGGTCGTTTTGGGTACATAAAAATAGCCTATTTCATTTAAATAGATATTTCCCCGATTTTATCATCTCTTGACCCGTTGTGGAAGTACTGATGATGTAAGATGTGATTACTGTTTAACATTCCATTGTAGAACGATAAAAAAAATCTGCTCCTTTGCTTTAGAATGTTACGCAAAAGTTAGGAGAATTTGAACTTTTTGTTGTATAAGAAGTCTCTATAATTAAATGATGTAGACAATACCGTCATTTTACTATCTCTATAGGAGAAATCTTTTAACCAAAGAGTTACAATATAAGCTATATGTCTTTCTATATGTATATATATTTACCTCCGTAATCTACTCCTGGAGGTACACGCTTGTCATAAAGAGTATTATTTAAAAGATGTTCAAGTATATTCTGCCTGTAATAATAAGAAATAGATTTGTGAAACAGGTTTTAACATGTCACGATAATTGTATCATATATTTTAACTATGTTTCAAGATAATTCCGAGTAGGAGTAGGATATAGATCTTGTGGTGTGATATAGTATATGCAATATTGGTCTAGAGGTGTGGTAAACGGTATGTAATATAGGTATAGAGGTGTTATATAGGGTATGCGATATAGTTGGATGGGCTGATATAGGGTATGCGATATAGCTGGATGGGCTGATATAGGGTATGTGATATAGTTGGATGGGCTGATATAGGGTATGTAACATAGTTGGATGGGCTGATATAAGGTATGCAATATAGTTGTAGTGGTATGAAATAAGGTATTTAAAATAGGTTAAACGATATAGAATTTGAAGAATTACTTTAAATGCGTATACAAAAAAAACAAAAAAAAAAAAAAAACGTCTACAATATAGGTCAACATCTAAAACCTTTATACGTTTAATCGTAGGATCGGAAAACTCCCCGGTAGCGAAAACTATATTTTTTCATAGCCTAGCTATTCGAGTTGTCGAGGGCGCTGACCTTGGTGCAGTCGAGATTTTCATAGATGTCACGGAGGTACGAGTACGTGGCCCACTGAGGAAGTGATAATAAAATATATTGAATATCTCACAATTCTTATAGCATGGTGATGTTTTCTCTTTTCTCTGACATGAATTAAAAACACATTTTGTTTTTAAATAGACAAGGAACGACAGTTTAAATCAATCTTCTTCATTATAACGCTAGTAGTAACGCAAACTCAACTTGCAACTAAGAACGCAAATATTAATAAATCAAGTTTGTATAGGATGCTGCGTGGTTGTGATAGAATAACATACTTCTTCTTTTTAAATAGTATCCCAAATCAGTTTTGCAAATTCTTTAATTAGAGATCGATGGTAAAGGAAAACTGTTGACCAAACTATACGAAAGACGTGAAGGTTTTTCATTCAGAATTGTCAACTTTCCTTTCATCTGTGGCAACATCCTTTCAGCCCCTACGTATGGAGTTTTTATATCATATAACTCAAACGTTATGCCAGAACTTGCCGTAACTACGCAGACATTTTGTATCGCGCTAGACTTTTTGCAATAAGGCTTCTGAAACAGTGTTATGTTGCTACATTAAGTCATCATTGCTGAAATTTTATGGTCGTCGTCATGAACTCGTGGATCGTTACTGTGTATCCACCTGCACCGTGAAAACTGATTTGTTCAACGTGTCATAGTTTTTCTTTCCTCTTTCATCTACCCAGGACTTGACTTTTTATAAGTAACTCGGTGGGTGTTTCTAGAAAAGAAGAGGGCGTTTACTCTACCGGTGCACCTGGTCCATGTTCCCAGTTGTAGTGGAGTCAGAGTTGCTTATTTTCTTTTGTTACTTTGTATGTAAATAATTTCTTCACTCTTATGAGGCTGATTTTTTAGCTGATCTATCCGAAAGAAAGCACATCGTTTAGCTAGCGAGTTTGCTCTATTGTTCAATTACAGCTTTTCGCCTTTTAAGTTTGTTTGTTGGGGTTTAACGTCCGAGCAGCAATATTTCTGCTATATTCAGAAGATGAGCATGAAATTGATGATAAAATGAACATGAAATTGATGATAAAATGAACATGAAATGATGATGAAATGAAAAAGGGATGGGACACAAGGATAATGGGGTCGACAAATTTTGATTGCCACTGGAAATTGGGAGAGATGGGCAGGGTCGGGCAATTTAGCCTCCTGTGACGGAGCCCTATGATTCCTACTCCGGAAGAATACCACAGTAGTGTTCTTTAACGTTCGAGGAACGTGGCATTTTTCCCAACACGGTGCACCACTATGGTTTGCGGTCAGGTTTTCCGTATTATAGCCTGACAACCCCAGCATGTAACACACCAGGGGTACCCCATTCCACCACCTGGGGCACACATCACAGTTGCTCTTTGGGCAGAGCGCCCTAGCCCCGGCTAGGGTTCTGAGCACTATTTGGTCGCCTTTTACGACAAGCTTAGCGCTGCTGCAGGCCTATTCTTTTGACACCCGGACCTGCACGGGGCTCGCCTTTTAAGAATAGTTTTACTACAAATATATAGGGGCCTTTTACAGCTTGCTATATAGTATGGGTTTTGCCCATTATTGAAGATCATGTATGACTTTAATTGTTCGGCTAATGGTGGATGGCTGTCTCATTTACAATCATACCTCCTTTTTTATATTTTAAAGACCATGACCTTTTATTAAATCGTGACTTTCTCTATTATCTAAATATTATTATAACAAGCGAAATTAAATAATTGAACAATATCGATGGAACATGAAAAAGTCTATCTTACATGGTATAAATTTGCGAGATATTAAGTCCACTATAGCAAGTCAATTCAATAACCTTACAAGAGTAATTTATCATGCTATGTGTAATAAATAATTTCTAATTCCCGTAGAAATGAGATAATGTCATAAATGGGCATTAGATGCTTATAAGGCAACATTCAAATGCAATTAAAAAAAAAAAAGAGATGCAAGATCTTGTGTGCTTAAATGAACATATCTAAAAGTGTTCAATATTACTCAACTAATAACAATACTTCTGAAATGAGGGACTGAATGAAGATATACCGATATATTGACTGAAAGTTCGACGCGAAAGTATTATTGACATTGTCTGTATAATTAACATTAATAAATGGATATAAAGGATGACGTGTTTAACAAATTTTAATTTCAATTTGAATTATTTTCATAGTTTATTTTCAACCTTTTTTAGAAAACGCTTTTTCTAAAATTCAACGTATAGGCAAAACCGATGCAACAGTTTCACAAAAGCATTAAAACGGTACAAACCGGTTAGAATTATCGAAAGAGCCTAGTGTTTATCTGATGTTTCAAACCTCAACATGAGACTGGTTTAATGTAAAGTCATTTCAGTCTTTTTGTCCATTTTAACTCATTCCAGGAAAGACATATTCCTTATTCAATAGCACAAGTATCTATCAGTGATAAATTATAGCGTATTGTCTGGAAATGAATGTCGTACTAATAGTTAACAGATGATACATGTACATATATCTATCTATAACACTTAAGTCTAATCACATTGACAAAAAATGTTTATCACTGAGATACTGAAGATAACTGAAGCAGTCATATATATTATGTAATGATAATTGTTCATGTAGACAATTTTCTTTTTAATTCTCGCCGAAGATATAGACAATTCTATAAGTTTAAGTTGTGTGTGTGTCTGTTTTCCTTGTCTAGCCTTTATCATTTGAATTGCATTCTTTTGGTTTCCGCTAGAACCTTAGTTCCTTCGATTTCTCTTTCAAATTTTCGATTTATCGATATGAAAATGACATTTAGTTGTACATAACTAACATTATTATCACATTAATTAAGTACCGTAGTTTTATTTTTGACGGACATGATGTTTTAGTTGAATAAACTCTTTTTATAAAAATGTATGAATATTGATGTATAAAGAAACGTAGAGAAAATCCGATTTGCCGATTTACAAATTTGGTGCACACAACCTATTCCACAATGCGAAGCGCAGAAGGTTATCTCCGGTGAAGGAGGAAGAAAAATCAATGATAGATGTAGACTGTGTATTATGTTGGAGACATACTTTCCACAGATGCCACACAGGCTATGGTAACGTCTGTAGATATTTCACATGTACAATGATGACGTTAACCTCTGCAACATATTCTTGTCAAAATTATATTTTTGAAGCCTCAAAAACCTATAAGAATCTGCACAACAATGTTGCATTCAAACATATCAACCACGTGATTTAATAATATACTTACTCCAATGAATCTCCCAGTGTAAGTTCTAAAAGACTTAGCCAAACAATATTAATATACATATCTTGACACTGATGTGATTACATTAAGTCTGTTCTGATCCTTTTTGAAATGGAATCTGTCAAAATGGTTTAATATCTGGAAAATAAAATGATTATAAACATCGTCATGATATTTGCAAGGACATTGTCAATAAAATAAAACATAGTAGCTGCTATAAATGCTTTAATGCTTTCGTATTTTGTTCATATCAAGAGAAGATCCAATAACGTAAGCTATATGACATGAAAGAGGCTTTAAAATGGAATAAGTTTACATTATATTAATGTAAATGCAGTATCCATTCCTTTGTGAAGAAAGACTTTATTGGACATTTTCTTAATAAACATGTTTCACGTCAGGATTTGCGCCTTAGAAATATCACGGCAAAGATAATGAAATTGAATTGATATGAAATGTTATGAAGGAATATCAATATAACATCTAACAATTAGGCAAATGCTCATGATGTTTACTCAATCATAAAATTCACATAAGAACCAATTAAAGAATAATAAGATTGATTCTCTTCTTGTATCTTATTTAATTGTTCATTGAGCACAAGCATTATTAGCTTATGTTACATTTATATTAGTTCTATTTTAATTAAAGTATGTTGTGGGCTGTTTGTAGTTAAAACTTTTTTATAGAAATATTGAGTTATTAAAAATAGTTTTTTTTTAAGACACGCTCTTTCAGGTGCGCCAAATTTCTCTCCTCAGCAACAGCATTTTGTCAACTGCGCACTAACACAAAGCACATAGAATCCCAGTGTACGGCTTGAGTTTGTCATTACCAACGTGTTTTTGTATACTAAAT
The DNA here is from genome assembly GCA_037379345.1 of Perna viridis. Taxonomy (NCBI): domain Eukaryota; kingdom Metazoa; phylum Mollusca; class Bivalvia; order Mytilida; family Mytilidae; genus Perna; species Perna viridis. Next base: position 8,027,756 of record CM074520.1, read on the forward strand.
GAATTTTTGTAACATTGGCAAAGCGTGTCTGTTTTATTTTGATTTCTTCACTATTTAGGCAGTTTAATTTTTTTCACAGGTACCTCTTTGCCTTAAATCAGAAAAAAGGAGTTATTACTTTGTCGGCTTTGTCCACAAATACAATTATAAAACCAAACACCCTCTCAAGTGTGGATCAATATATCAATTTATTTAATAAAATACAACCAGTTTACGTTAGAATGAAAACAAAATGAAACATTATGAAAATATATATCAGCAGATATCTATCAATATAGTTTTTATTTTTTTTCTCAACTATAAGCGACGCTAAGATAGGTTATTTCAAAGTTGAAAAGTACGATGTTAATGCAGCGTATTTAATCAAATCAAATGATTATAATAAACATATAGGAGTGAAGGTTCTCTTGACTATCCACTTTATATTACCTTTGAATTAAGCCAGATGTGTGAGTTCATTAAATCATCTAATATGAAGCATTCCATTGCTATATATGTTTATTTATAGCCTGCTTAATTTTGATCTTTCTTTCTGATCACGAAAATAACAAGATGTAGGATTGTTATACGGTCTGTTTAACTACTTTTATAATCAAAAATCGTTTCCTTGATTACTCTTTCTTATTACAAAAGAGTGGCATTGGCGTTCTAATGTTCGTTTGCGTATGTACTATATTTTTTTTCATATCTTACACAATTTACAAAATAAATGAATGCATGTCGTACTGGGTTTTAAATCAGGGACATAAAATTATCATCACACAATCTTTTTTCCATGCAGTCCCAGAATAAAAAAGTTGATACAGTGCACAAATAAAACTGTTGCTTAAATTATTTTCGTTTTGATTTGCTAATACCTGAAATCTAATTCATACGGTAATACACTTTTCCAGCCTACTGTATTCTTATTTTTAACTTCATCAATGAATTGTTTTAGATATTTTCTTTCTAGTCTGACGGTAACATTACTTCCAAATGCATTTGAGGTTAATATCTAATTCCTGCAAGTCGAGATGGAATGAAACGTATATATTATGTACGGAATGTTACTCATTCTATAGAGGAAGATGTACCGATATCAGTATAAGTTTCCAAGACATAAATGCATGTATGTTAAATATGTACTATTGGCATGATTATATAAAAACCAAGAACAATTTATTAGCCTAATACACCCAACCTATCTGTATTCAATATCGTCGATTGCATAATATGGCATGTGTTGTTAGTCGTATTTTCATATTCTTTCTTTAGATTTGCGCTTTTCATATCATTGTGTCTTCTGTTGTATAATTACTGATATCTCTCAAATTCTATTTTCTACTGTTATTTTGGCTTGCTGTTTAAAGTCTTAGCCAACCAGCGTTGTCAGATAAACTAATTTAGTGATGGAAATAAAATACATAAGAAAACAACTAAAGTACAAAATATATCGATATATGAAAAAAGAATCGAAATACCTTTATGATAAAAAAAAACCACTCGTGTACATTTTCTGCAGATAATTGTTTGCCATTAATTAAGATTAAGTACTTACAATGTTACAGAGAGAGAGTATTAAGATAATCCCAATGCAGCAATAAAAAGTTTGTGGAACCAATTGATTAAATGGTGATAAATCTGTTATCATCCTACAGTCACTTAACAGCTTATAACACTTTCATTCCTCATCACAATCATTCTGCAGTGTATTCGATTTGACAATACACTCACTGATTCGATAATTCCATGCGTATGATGAAAAATCGATGGATTCTCCCCAAATAACAGTAAAAACCCTTAGTGACTAGCTGAATTGATGCATGTGAAGTATCATGCATATTTTATAGTTATGAAACAGCAGGAAGTGGAAAACAACCACTAAATGTCCAGCGTTGACTGTCATTTGTCTGTATACAAGACTAGTATGTGTAATGATTGACTGTTACCAATTGATTGCATATTTTGAAGAATATACTTACGGAGCCTACAGAAAACAATGTTGATAACTCTTTGGGAAGTTTCTGTACGTTACTTTATATGAATCTATCAGTTCACTGTTTCCATAGTTTAGACTTTGGGTGTAAATACATCCGAACCAATAATATTATAAAGAAAAAGCCAGTCAATTATATAAATAGTGATTCTATCTAATACAAAAAGAAACAAAAAAAAACTGATGAATCTTGTCAAATTTCTTAAATACCAACGATTAATTTTGCGTGGTTGTAGTTTTATTAAAAACCTTTCACCGCAATGACATGAGAACAAAATGTCAAATGCAGTTGAACTGGAGACGACATCAATAACTGCACAAAATTGAGTGTTTTCACATTTTGCCTTTCATTACCCAGAGTGCTTGGCAAATACATAGTTTCTACCGAGAAGGAAATAAGAGCCGTCGAAGTTTACAATTATAGATTTCCTACTCTCCTGTCCACTTTTCTTAACAACAATGCAGATGTATATCAGGTACCACTTGGAAACTGTTGCAGCATATTTACATTGTCGAGGTTGGGATGTTATTTTGTATTATATGACAGATGGAATACTTTGAAACACAGAGGAACGGATGTAGATAAAACCATGTAAATCCTAAATTAAAACATTACTAGGAAACGCACCATACAAGTTCCGTTTAAGAATCTTTCTGCGTATTATTGGTCCTGATTTGAAATGGTGAAATATTTAAAAATACAAATTTATTGCGACAAAATAGACATTTGATCTACATCTTTGGCTATCCGAATAATTTTCGACAAAAGAGAACATAAAAAACGTTAAAATTAACTTGGTTAGTCATGTCATTGAGGTATGATTTTTTGTTATACAATCTATCATTATTACCTAGAGTGTTGTCACACAATGTTTCTTTTTTTTAGAGTACATCCGGATACAAAAATGTAAATTTGTGTTTCAATTGATTTCTAGATGCAATCGAACTCACAGATATGCAAAGGCAACAAGATTTGTTACCCCCTGGTATATCCGTAAGTGATTCGTATTATTACATACAAATTGGAATTTATGAAACATATTTACGACTGTTTGTACCAGTTAACTGTTTCAGTTTGTGCAAGTTTATACATATCTATATATACTATGTACTATGTATATTATATTATGATGAATTTTAAACGAAACCAACCATCTTTACAGACCATACAAATAAATTACTAAAATGAATACACATTTTTTGCAATAAATGTGAAAAATATTGGTTTGTTGAAAGAAATTGCATTTTAAAAATTACATATAACGTTTTTTTACATCTAATACGGCTGTACCTGAAGAAAAACATGTTTAGAAGAATATGATAATAACTTCAGCTATTCCTAATATTTTATTAAATGTATGATATGGAATCCTTTGTTACAATTAATTTTCAAAGAGGGGATACCATGGTGTTAAATTAAACAGTTCCCATAGGGGATTTCATGAATACAAGTTGTTAGACAAAAGGACATGAATAATAGAAATCATGAAGCATTACATAGACAGAAAAACTTGCAACATATGTTTAGGACCAACATTGAAACGTATAATAAAGTATCAAACCTTAAGCAAAGACAAAAGAGATATCCCCTAAAAGTCTAGTAATTAGTTAGCTTCACGGTTCAGGAGTCGAGGTAGATATTGTCTTCATAGATATATATTTTTTGCATACCTACGGTTCAGAAAGCAATGTTATCTCATGCATTTAGCCCTACCTCGTCAAAGTCGTCAAAAACTTGTTGCAATGGTATTTATTAAAATTTATTTAGATTTGCTGTAAGGCTGGTTGGATTGTGATACATCATTAAACATTTTTAAGTTGTCCATTTACAACTTAAATTTACCATATCCATACAATCAAGAGCTCACTTTGTTCGCATGAAACTCGTATAAAACTAAAATAAGCAAACCATACACTCCGATGGTAAAATCGTGGTAGCCAGGAGCATACTAACCATACACTCCGATGGTAAAATCGTGGTAGCCGGAGCATACTAACCACACACTCCGATGGTAAAATCGTGGTAGCCGGGAGCATACTAACCACACTCTCCGATGGTAAAATCTTGGTAGCCGGGAGCATACTTATCTTTCATCTGTTATCGATATCGACTGAAAAGTATACACATTCTTCAGAATGAAATCCACATAGAAATAGATGTATTCCACTTTCTTCTTTATAGTTCATCATACGTTACGTGTAATTATGTTTCATTATGTTTTGTTTTGTTTTCCCATACCGTAAAATGAATATAAAAACGAAACTATTGATAGTAAAAATTCCAATACTGAATTATTATTTATCAAAATGATTTAATTAAATTAAAATGATTCTGAATGAGTCACTTACAAAACAATTTTGAACAAAAACTAGCAAGTTTGTCATGTTTATACACTACTAATCGTGTGGGATTGAAAAACGTAGCAGTTTAGTTATCCTTTTTGTGAAAGCAAAAATAAATTCAATTAAAAAACTAAAAAAAAAAATGAATATTGTAAAAATTGTTCCTACAGTTTTAATAAGATCCGTATTTTAAAAAAATGATCAGAATTCTCTTTGAAATTCGTCGCAACGTTTGATAATGACGCCACAAGAAAATTTCTGAGATCATAGATATAAAAACTATACACTACACATATTATTCTGGAGATTGGAAATAAACATCACAAAGCACTTAAAACAAATAAGGTGTTCAATATTGAATTTTTACCCGAGTGTGATTGGCAGTACACCCTGCTTGCGGATATACTCTGTAGACGAGGACACTGAACACTTTAATGGGGGCAAATGTAAAGGTTGCCAGATTAACATGGCATGGCAGTCGTTCTTGTGGTTTTGGAACGTGCCCGTGATCCTCACTTAAACTGTCTTATTAAATAGGTGTTCAACCACTTCTTATTCTTTTTAAAGTCGACATTTTGTCGAACATCATTTTTTCCGAGTATTGTAGAGGAAAGCATGTTACTTCCGGTGTGTAGTTCTTAACGCATGTGCGCACACCTACATATGCAAATTTTGTACTTTTATGACCTGACATGACCTTGTTTTGGAAATGAAAATTTTAGAGTATTAATATACCGAAATAGTAACGAGTTTTTCTTGCTATTTTAACATTAAACTGTTGTTGATTTTTATTGAAATAGACTTATAGAACATTTATATGTTCCATGAGCACATTATTTACGAGAAATAGAGTAATAATTTTAGGTATCGGGGATTATTTTCCGATGTGAATCCAGCGTCCCGATGTGAATTCAGCGTCCCGATGTAGAATCCAGCGTCCCGATGGTTTCTAGACGTTACCCCGATAGTTTTTAGAGGTATAAAAACCTTTTCCCGACGATTTCCAAAGATTGCTAGTTTTGATTCTTGAGTAAACAGGTTGGATTTATTTATCCAGAGCTGATTTTGGAGTTTGCAAAAAGTAATAATGATTTAATGAAATTTTATTCTTGAAATGCAGTTACAGTGCATATTTTGAAGTTGTTTCTACACAGTCTTGTGATTTTCCAAGGCTTGTAGCTAAATTCTAGGTGTTTCCGCATAATGTCTGACAATTTGCACCATGTATCTCTGGTTCCTTGTCAAGTTTAAACTCTTTTTTTATATATTTATTTTCTTATCTGAATTGTTGTGTAGTTTTCTACTTATCAGATCTTTTATTTATTTCTGTGCAGGACCCCAGAGATTTTACAATAAAGATTATGTTTGCCTAGCCAAGTTATTTCATAGTACACCCTGGTTAAGTTGGATATAGAGATATTTCTGAATTCAGTGCTTTTCCTGAAATCAGAGACAGTTGTAACCTTGTACAATCGTTTGCTAAGAATCGTGAAGTAATAGGGTACACATTCATATTTTGCTAGATAGGGATAAATCAAGGGATTAGGAGTCAAGATTTATTTTACAAATACTTCATACCAATATTTTGAGTAAAGCTTCTTTAAGCATCTCAGAATGTCTGTGATTTCCAGAAATCCTGTGCTCTATTTAAAATATAATATGATATAGTAGACATTCAGTGATTAAGTGATATTGTATATATATATAGCTTGGCATTGAATACTGATACTTCTGATAATACACGTTGTACATGTCAATGTTTAATTGTGCTATAATACAATATTTGCTCACCACATCATTGTCTGTTTTTTTTCTTTATTAGCAGTTCTTAAAAATCATTAAATCACACTACACTACACTACACTACACTACACAACTGCATAGCTGTCTTGTGAGATTCTAGGCCCTCTTGTGCAGTCCACACAAGAGATTAGTAAATTGCTAGACAGTGCAATTGAAATAGAGGGTCTGTTTGCATCCTTCCAATTACATCTTGGGCTTAGTATAAGGATACACTGGCCTGTAATGACCCATATATATATATATATATATATATATATATATATATATATATATATAAAAATATATATATATATATATATATATATATATACAAATAGATTACACATTCTAGATTATTTTAGAAAATAATCTTGTTTTTCACTGTGTGATCACAGTTGTAACTGTTGCCTGGCGATATTAGTGATACTAGAAACAAGTGCACCATACCCTGACCGCTACATTTATGGCATCCTCCACTTTATTGTGTCGTCAAAAGCGTCGCGTGTGTCGTTGGTTATATAAGAAATTCTCATTAAAGGGACAAACATTTTCCATTTTTGGCATTCGAGATATCCTCATCTCATCCGTTGGTGAGATAAAACACACGGCGTTTGTGATATCACAAAGAAACTTCTTCGACGTCCTGTAACCACAAACGAACATTCTAAAATGATGTACTTATCGCAATCTTAATTTAAAAAAAGTAAAAAAAAAGTAGCAAACATTACTAGAAAATGCCAGATTATTTGCAAGCACTTTCAGGGAGAACTTGAAATCTTACCCTTGATTGTGATATATTTTTTCTCCGCAGTATAAGATTCTTAATACCTCACATGGCTTAAATATGGAATTCATTGTCTCTTAAGCGAGAAAGTTTTTGAAAAAAATGTTGAATTTAAAAGGATGTGATCGTTCACCATTATTTTTAATATACTTATTCAGATACATTTCTAATGGTAGTCGTAAAACTTTATTTCAATGTTTTCTTTAAAACGGACGCGAAAGTGCACTTCATATCAAATCTTTCTGATACAATTTTATTTGGCAGCAATATGTAAAGCGCTATGAGAGCGATAAACATTTCAATGTTTCTTAAAATATTAATGACAAAACACCAAAGATTGAAATGTCAAAATAAATGAGATTTAGCTCACATACAATTTACACTTTGAGTGTGTCAAAAATACCGAATTATTTATGTTATATTTCAGATTTAAAAACAAGTCGTAGATTGCAAAATGGCAAAAATATCTATTCCGACTGGAGAATTTCAAGGCACTCTGTTTATTGATTTATATACATCTATAACATGTAATGAAAAGAACATTGGAAAATAATTGAAACGCATGTAAATTAAAGAAGACCTAATACCGTGAAACGCAACAAATACACCAGGGGATATCCTTAATACCAAATAGCAAATACTTTCAGATATTAACTAGCGGTCTTTAAAATGTGTAAAAACCTTTATGTAACCCTGAAAGACCCCTGAAACAAAAGTAATATAATCCACGGTAACAGAACGAAGACATTTCACCAAAATAAAAGTGATACAAAGACACTTTCATGACCAATAGCTCCTGACTGTGGACAGGCGCGCATGTCTACGCTAGGTTTAAACAATTATTTTAACTCTAACTACAACCCCTTTCATGTAAGATGAAAATTGATTTGAAACAACAAAGAAACACACACACAAAAATTTCTCAATTATACATCAAATTCTTTTCACTGGATTACTCAACATACACCATATACACAAAATGAGATATCCATACACTTGAAGAACGCTTGCAGTTACTGAAAGCTAACATATCAAAGAATGTTATGCCATGAAAACAATATTGCAGTCGTATAATGGTATTATGCTGTCGTCGTCGTCCGTGGACACTTCATGATAGGATAAGAACTTAAGTTAAGGTGTAAAATCTTTATGAAATTATATCACAAGGTGCCATTCCACTAAATGAAGGTTCAGCACACCTGCGTATGAAGTTTTCATATCACAACTCATACTTTATGCCAGAGATCGAGCGTGCCGTGAATACGGAGACTTTTTGAATCACTCCAGACTTCTTACAATTAAGCTTCAGGAACAGGGTTATGTTGCTACAAGAATGAAGTCATCACTACAGAAGTTTTATGGTCTTCATCACGAACTCGTTACGGTGTATATATTTGCACCATGAAAAATGATTTGTTCAACGTGTCATAGTTTTCCTTTTCCATTTCGTCTACCCCGCACTTGACTTTTTATGAGCAACTCGGTGGGTGTTTCTAGAAAAGCAGAGGACGCTTACCCTATCGGTGCACCTGGTCCATGCTCCCAGCTTTTAGTTGTGTCCGGATTGCTCATTTACTTTTGTTACTTTGTATGTATTATTTTAGTTACTTTATATTCTTTGTTGTCTTTGTCTGTTTTCCATGTCTGGTCTTTGTCCCTGAATTACATTCCTGTGATTTCCGCTAGAATCTTGATTCCCTTGATTACTCTTGTGCAGATAATATTTTGAGTGAAAGCGAATTCATCTTGATCTCAGATATTGTACATCGGTGTCATTTTCCTAAAGGAAGGCTATGATTATGAAATCAGTAGTAATGCTTATTGAGGAAAACGGGAACAAGGAAAGAGCCACTGCAATTCTGGTCAAATTCTTTTCCTGTGTCAAATATGTAATCGCAATCAAATACGGAGCTGTATCAAACTTGAATAGTGTGTCCATACTTGCCAAAACTGTTCAGGGTTTGACCTCTGGGGTCTTATAAAGCTGTGCCCTGCGAAACATTTGATTTATAAGAATGTTAAGTGAAATCAAATGTTAAATCCATTCCCAAACTCAAAAGATAAGCAACAAACACAAAGCGAAATGCGAGGAGACAAAACACAAACACATCATAAAAAAACAAAAGAAACATCTAATGATGACCGGTGACATCATTTCCAAACTGATGAACTCTAGCCAATAGACAAAAGGAAGAATTTGCAATTTTATTAAACTAGACTACAAAATAATCATTGCCACTGTTTGCAGTGCTAAGAGATTAACACTATAAGTAATTAGAATGATCACACACGTTATAGATTAAAAGTTTTAAATATCGTTTTAATCTATTGAATTATTAACAGAAAATTCCCTATAAGTGGGAGCAAATGTGCACTTTTATTTACATTACCTTTAATTATTTATCATAGGGAAATGTTAACAATACCAAAACCAAACACTTCGTCGATTTAAGCGCCATTGCAATCAATCATTAAAACAATGAAACTTAAATATTTATTATGTTAAGGGTTTTAAAAGAATTTTTAAGTGAAAAAATGTACACGTGCATATGTGTATAACTGGTGTTTATCAACTTATTGTAATGGGTATAAAGCAAATGTAACAATCCAAGTCATAAATCAATAGTCATTTTAGGGGGAAAAGAGCGAAAAGAATCATTACATTCGGTCATTGTCTTCTTTCTAATCGTTTTTGTATGAAATATCATTCAGCAATATAATACAAACATATCGTTTTTCCGTTATAGAAAAGTCTACTATTTTTTTACAGTACAAGAAAAATACGCAGCTGACAAATTAATTATGTTCCAATGACAAAGTTATCTGAAACATGTGGTAACTTTTCCTACACTTTGCATTCCCATTCATAGTCAACATCATTTCATCGCCATTGTTCCATACCATAAAAATGCTTATAGCTTATGGATTATTATGGCCTCTATTTACATTAATGTTTACTCGTCACCCGAGAATTAACAAAATGACTGATATATTACATACTAATCTAAGATCAGAAACGGTTTGACATCGTTTGATGGGTTAGACTTATTGATGTTCCTGAGAAGTAATCGACCAAATTTGTTTATCTAGTGTTATATCTTGTATATCAAGAGTGGCTTGTATTTTTAAAGGCAACATGAAGAAATATCTCCGCTAGAATATTGATTGAATCCAACTCTTCATATGCCGATGCGAAAGAAAGAATAAATTAAAAGGTACATTGAGAAATAAGACTATTATGCGGTTGCTTCAGACGAAATGATAAAATACATTCTAGTTCTCAAGAACTACTAAAACATACGGCCTTTTTTGTTTCTTTGTTTTTGTTTTTATTTCTTTCTTAAGTGGCCATAATTGTTTTTACATTCAGACAAGCGCTTGATATCTTTATAATTTCAAACATTACATGAAGAAGATTCATAAAATATGTAACATAAAATTACATAATTTGAAATTAAAACAGCTATATCTTTGCTACCAGATCAAATAAATTACCATTTAATTGATTAGATGTTAGATAAATCCAGATAAAAGTGTTATCCGTATGCCATTTTTACTTTAAGCATACATTTCTTTTCTAATTGTTCTTTTTTATTTAGAAATACAAGTTTGTTGTTTCCAGGCAAATCATATATTTCTATTTTTCCGATATTGCAAAAGGATAGTAGTAAACATTTTTTTCAGACGCAGTGTGATCTTTTTTCCTGTATTGTCCTTTATTATATTTAATGGAATGTAATCCATTTTAGCAAGTTTAGCAACAGGGACGTAGCCTCCAACACACGTCAACCTGATTGCCGATCTCATTGGATAAGGGGAGAACAGTAAAAATTTGTCTGTGAAACTTTAACTATTTTCATTTGGGGAGGTAGCTAAATGGTTTGAAATGAGTTATTTAAATTACCCAAGCACTTTCCACATTTCCAATAAGTAAAATATTTGAATTTGAAGTATACTGCTGTCCACTGTTGGTCTCAGTATCGTATTAATTTTCCCATAGACTTCTAGAGTGAAGTGCATATTTTTAGGATTTTTTAAAAAATATGTAAATTGATTCAATAAAACTTTCACTTATGTAGCATTTCTAAGGACATGTGAAAAAATAATTTCCCGCAAAGAAAATAGGGTGAGTCCACGAAGATCGGACAGAAAAGTAGTCTCGAACTATAAATAGCCATTTTCCCTACTTTCACTTTCGTTTTGCACTCACCAAACCAACCTTTTCAGTGGAACATTTTTATGATATTATGTTAGATTTTCTTTTAAAAAAGTTCTTCATCTTACAGCGTGATGTTTGCTCTATTTTATAAGTCATTGTTCATATCTTTTGACAAAATATTAGTTTGTAGAGAGGCAAAAAGAAAATGCACTATATTTTTATAGCATCCATGTTTTTACGTACACCTGCTCAGGGATATGCAATACGATACTGGTACCTGTTCCAGTCAGATAGTAAATCAATCAGTCGGGTTGGGGAGTTACTGCACTTTGCTCAAAATTAAAAATAAACGAAGTCAAAGTCGGGAATGTGAAAAAAGGTCTAGTATTTTAAAATTATTGGTTCTCTTTTATGTGCAGATTTCATAAGTATTTTTTTCAGTTGATTAAAACACCACTGTGCAACATTCTGTTTGTCGTTGTACAATTTTATCAGCAATGTATTTACTGTGTTATAATAACAGTTGAATATTTCAGCCAAATTACAAGCGTTTCACTGTTAGGTAAAAAAAATATGATAAGTTTGGTGTGTTAAAATTTTTAATACAAAAATCTATAGAAACAATGTTTATGTAGTGATTACTCTAGGTTTTATTAAGCATGACAATTTTGTACAATAACACGTTTGTGGAAGATCTAACGTTTTCATAATAAATTGATCACTACTGTGTGGACAGTACACCCAGAATGGGAACTTGATGAAAAATCCTGGTACACACAAATATACATGGAATGGAGGGTATGATTTCATACCACTACAGTGTCTGAAAAAAAAAATCCGTTTTATTATTAAGACAGTCAGTCACCTTGTTGTGAACCAGAATATTCATTTTATTCATACGATTGCAAATAAGTACTAATGCAAGGAAGTTAGATGTGATTCATGGTATTTAACGCAAGGCAAATGCGAAAAAAAATTGAATTTCAATTTCCAACCAGAATTGCAAATCATTTGCAATGAATTCAGTTTTTTTTTTTTATTATTATTTATCTATTATTTATTTATTTTGATTTATTTGTTGTCTGTTGAAAAAACTAAAATAACTTTTGCTTATCCTTAGTCTACACATAATTTGAAATGTATGTAAGTAGACCTCGTCCCGGACAAAAACAATTCTTGTTACGAACAGTGTAATAACCACTTACAGTTGGTGGTTCTGGGATTTTAGATTGATGTCTTTTAAACAGCGTGTAAATTTTGTTTTTATGTATGTTCAAAAACTGCAAAAAGGCATGGAACTGTTTCCTACCCAAACATCGGTTTGATATTACTGTTAAATGCGTGCTTGTGGTGTTCAGATAGTATTATGTTTGTAATAAAACAAACAGTTGTTTATTTTTTTCTGGTTTTAGTATGTGCAAAGCTGTTGTTTAACATTATGGCATATAAGTTAAGCATACATCACGCATGCCCTTACTTGTCACACTCAGCCCACGAAAGCTTCATTCCTCTCCATTGCCATAACACCCAACAATCCCCATGGTCCTTATCTTCCAGTACAGAACCTATTACTGAGTAATTTCTATGGATACGACATGCATCCTCCGTGTAAGGTATATCTTGATGGTCTTTATATGGCTGCTCCGGAAATACGGCCATACTACAAATATATATATATATATATATATATATACAACGTCTCAGAATGTGACGACTCTGTTCGCTACATTGCTCCATCGGATCAAACTGATACAGGGAAGATAACGTAAGCATAGAAGGGTAAGACAAATTACCAACGATGTTAGAACTGTCCAATTTGCGAAACAAGTTTTTGGTCGTTTACTCCGCGGAACTCGAATTCGTACAGCTGTGACATCTATGGCAACACCGCCTGCACTAAGTCCAGCGCCCTAGACCACTCGGCCAGCTAGGCTATATAAAAATATAACTTTCGCTGGCCGGGTCATTCCTCCTTGTAGGATTAATCTAGGGCAGGAACTTCGTACACGATGTATGGTAGTACGGGACAGTTCATTTTAGATGTTATTATGTAGGAGAGAGGATCAAATTAATGATGCATGTCACAACAAATCAATATTATACAAACGTCTCAGAATATGACGACTCTATTCATATATATAACCATTTTGTATAATTCGTTTTCCTTCCGTTTCCAAGTCTATAATATCTAAATAATAGCAATGAAAACTTAAAAGATACGAAACTGTCTATGCAAGGATCTCTAACTACTCACCATTCTGATCATATGTATACCTCTTCTCTTTTAGTGGGTTTGGCTCTGTCTATTCCCATGAGTATGTTTTGTTTGTTTGTGTTTTGACTTACATTAATAAGACAAACAATACCTCCTGATATGTGTTGTTTACAAAAGATTTTTCCACGCTTGAAACTTTTATATTTCAATATACGCATTTATAGAGAAGTAAGGCTGATATTTATTGTATTACCTAATTTGTTTCTTTATTTCAATAGTAATCTTTTTGTACTTTTATATTATCTTGCTTCCAATATTTGAAGTGAGATATTTTTACCATATAGGAAGCCTCGTTTATGAGTTACTGTGGACTTTGAAACAATAATGAGATAAGAACTCTGCGAAATTGTCTAGCTATATCACGAACAAACCTTTAAAATGGTGCAACAAATCAAAACTGTTTTTGATAGAGAGAATAAAATATTCTAGAAAACGTAATGATCTAACTCCTCGGAATTCCACCATCGTAATAGTGGTTATAAATTTTATTATTTTTTGTTGTTTTAAAATATGTTCTTAGATTCATACCTGCATAAGAATAAGTCTAGATAAATTTATGTAGTGGTATTTCTTTTTAAAATTCATGAACACTTTTTTGGTGTTTTCTATCTTACTTATTATGATTAAATGAGTGTAATCCCAAACCAATGTGTGTTTATATACTTTTAAACTATCTATTTTATGTATCACCGTTTGTTCATGCTTGCGGGCAAAATGTTTCCATAATTTGTGTAAATAATAACCTGACCATATTGTCATTGACTTACACTTTTCTCTCATGGGCTCTCATTCTAGCCATCGGTTTAACCAAGTGTCTTATCGTCTCGTTCAGATTGATTAATCTGGAAATCAAATGTCTATAATAGGAAAACAAGATTTTTGTGAGCTTTTCCGAACCATTAAATATTTTTTGTGCTCTATCGGATGATAAAGAATTCGTGTGTTTTAATTAATGGAGTGTTCATATCACAGCTCATACGTTATGCCAGAACTTGCCGAAACTACGCAGACTTTTTGTATAGCTAGAATTCTAACAAACAGGCTTTTGGAACAGGGTTATGTTGGTACAAGATTGAAGTCATCATTATAGGAGTTTTATGGTCGTCATCATGAACTCTCGTGGATCCTACGGTGTATCCATCTGCGCCATGAAAAATGATTTGTTTAACGTGTCATAGTTTTCCTTTCCATTTCGTCTACCCCGGACTTGACTTTTTTAATGAGCAAGTCGGCAGGTGTTACTAGAAAAGCAGAGGACACTTACCCTACCGGTGCACCTGGTCCATGCTCCCAGTTTTTAGTGGAGTCCGAGTTGTTCATTTGCTTTTGTTACTTTGTATGTATGATTTTAGTTACTTAATGTTTTTTGCTGGTTTTTGTCCCTGGATTGCATTCTTTTGATTACCGCTATAAGCTTGGTTCCCTTGATTATTTTTTAACATATGTTAAGGATCGGAATGAAAAACAGAACCCTGAAAAATAATTAAAAAAAAACGTATGTTTAGGACTAACAAATACATTCATAAAAAACAGGAAAATAAAAATTATATTGAAGTTACTTGTCTTCCAAATACATTTATGAAAAACAAGAAAATCAGAATCATATGGAAGTTAAATGTCTTTCATAGTCTTAATGTATAAAAGGTTATGGTTTTCATGTTTTTTTCGAATACATTTTTTCCATATGATTTTATAGGAAAAACATGTATTCCCATAGCCGCCCTAAACATATATTGCCATATGCTTCTATATATATGATGACATGTGTTGCAATTTGTGCTGTGTAAGTTACTACAGTTTAATCTATTACATTTCTGAAGACTAGATTTTACCTTTGGGAGAACGGATTATTTTGCAATATACTTGTTAAATAATATTGAAGGTTTCCAAAACAAAAATATTGGTTAGGGATATCGGCCCTATTAACTTTAACCAAGCTTAAATTGAGTCATTGACATACTGCTAAATGTGAATGTGTCATCACCATAAAACAAAACGGTGGCGAATTGTTGTCATATGATCAAGTCACGTGACAGATAAGACAATGAACAATATCGTATCTGACAGGTTCTGTAATAATAGAAAACTCACAAGTAAAAGACCTAGGTGTGACATACATATCATAAATTTCTAGTTGTATTGGAACAAAAAACTAATAGAGGATTATTTTTCTGTTATGAAACAGTCCTAATCACATAACATCTTGTTGATATGTCAATGTTGTCCACCAGAAATCTTCTTTGTGTGTGATGTTCTGACATAAAAGACGTTGATACATATTTAGATGTGTTTGTTTAGGATTCACAGGTGCTAAAGTAATTTTACTCACACCAGATAAGCCTAATGGTTTTTGTTGAATACGCACAACTATATCATATATCTTCGATGTTTTCTACATTAAATACAATATGACAATTATTGACTTAATAAGTCATAAAATACAACGTATGTCAACGAAAAACACGTTCTGTCACATTCGTTTACGTCTATGAAGAATATCATAAGATGATAGTACGTCTTTCTAGCGAAGAAAGATTGTGACGTATAACAAGATTGTTAATATTTTAATGTTTCTTCAAACTAAGCATTAAAGAGAACCATGGTTCTAGCGGAAATCAAAAGAAAGCAACCCAGGGACAAAGACGAAACATGGAAAACAAACATACACAGCAAAAAACATTAAGTAACTAAAATAAAACATACAAAGTAACAAAAGCAAATGAGCAACTCGGACTCCAATAAAATCTGGGAGCATGGACCAGGTGCACCGGTAAGGTAAGCGTCTTCTGCTTTTCTAGAAACACCATCCGAGTTGCTCAGGGTAGACGAACAAATGAACATGATGAACAAATCAGTGTTCATGGTGCAAATTTATACATCGTAATGATCCACGAGTTCATGATGGCGACCATAAAACTTCTGTAGGGATGATTTCAATCTTGTAGCAACATAGCCCTGTTTTAGAACATACAGATGAATTAGTTATTTTTGTACACATATGAGAATGTATTTTCACAATTGCAACTAAATTGTTTAAAATGAATTGATTAAAAAGTGATTTTATTTCGTTTTATCATGGATAACATACCTTAATTATAATGGTTTGTTTTGTTTGTTTCTTTGATTTGCTAGTGTATCTGTTCTTTTGTTTTATTGGTTTGTTTTTTAAGTGTTAAATCATTTCTTTCTTATTCTTTTAAAAATCTACTATATTGCTACTTTGTGAGTTATGGAGAAGTTAATGTTGATTTGTCACAGGAACTGTCATAGATACACGTGTACGTAGCTAGCATGATAGGCATAAAACTAGTTCTATATTTTATTGAATGTCTAGCTATTAAGATTCGAACATGATAAGTGAACAATGATAGGTCTCTCCATGGATAAGCATGCGTGTATATAAATTATGTAACATCGTTATGGATACATTCCAAACCCCACATAAAACAATCAGTAATTGGACTTCCTAATGATAAGATATATCACCGATACCTAACTTCTTGCCATATTTGAGCAAAATCAAATTGGATTTGACTCATTACAAGACTGACAGGCTACAAACTAGTATGTTTATTCATGATCAATAACGCCCATTCAAAATACTTGATAAATTTACAATTATTATGCGTGCATACTCAGACTATCATTCATAATTAAGTAAATGAACTGAGGTATTCCAGTTTAGTTGCTCATTGCATCTTAAATATTCCATCCCCTAATACGATTCAATCGATCCTTGTTATAAAGTTGAAAAAAGGAAATGTACATGCAGAACCATAAAAGTCAACGGCAATAGAAATTAATGTTAATAATAGGTAGGTCTAATTCCTAACACAAGTTTGAAACCTATAGCAATTATATCGAGCAACAAAGCTGCCATTTACTTTCAAGGCGTTCGGACGTGTTCCTTATATTCCTTATATCATGTCTTTATAACATAATATAATTTGAATTTATGAAGTGGTGTCCTTGGGTGTAGTAACACCCCCCCCCCCATTAAACCTCTTATTAGAAACCAAATACAGCTTTGACATTTGTGTAACTGCGAAAAGTAAGGTGATGGGGTGCTGGTAAGATAGAAGGCATATTTAAGGAAGGCAAGTTCGTCGAGGTTATCGTTAATTCCCAGTATATCATACCTTGGATAGCCTTTGGCATGTTTGAATTTAATTCCTTGTAAAGGTGATGCGAACTCAGGTAAGTAACAGCTGGCCTCTGGTCGGATGTAGCTGGACGTTAATCGACAGTTAAATAGGATCTAAAACACACCCAAGGCAAAAATTGTCAATATTTCTGGAGCTAGATAAAAAAAGTACGGTTTGAATGCTTTGACCTACTTATGTATAATGTTTGTTTCTACTTACATAGCATATGAAAAGAATAGATTTACTTCTAAATGTATTAAATCTAAAAACACGACAAAACATTCATATTCAACATTCTCATCACCTGATGATAACTTCATTAACGTTCGGTGGGAAATAATGAATAATAAAAAAACTAATCAAATGTCAATAATAATGGATAAAATCAATGTCAATAAAATGAAGCCACGAAAAACAAATATCTTGTACAACTATATTTAACCCCTTAAGAACTCAAACAATCAAACAATCGGCTCTTTAGCTGTAAAACCATACTAACACGGTACAGATTTGATGAGAAAAAAAAGAAAATATAAGATACATGATAATTATGTTAAATTGACCTTCATAACAATATATTAAAAGGCTGTCCATCAAAAATCAAGTAGATCCTATTATATTGTTGACACAAAAAAAATGATTCCGAAGTTTCGTAACAAAGAAACCAAATTTTGTACAAAATTAAAGAGTTATTTCCCTTTTGCAATGAATTTTAATGCTTTCTATGCATTTTTTTCTGTTTAACCTTTGCATTTAATAAAAAAACAACTTGTAACTTTGAGAAAGGATGCATTTGTAATATGAAATGGATGTTTATTATTAAAAAAAAATTGTCGTGTGCAACCCACTGCCTGGTTTTTGCATGGACACCCTCTTAAAAGTATAATTTTGTAAATATAAAGCAGGTTCATAAAATTAATTTTGAAAAACAGATTTAACATATTTAGTTTTCTCGTTGTTCACTGAAGACCCATGGTAGGCCTTAAGCGGACATGCTTTATTCCGTTGGGGTTGTTGTCTCTTTGACAAACTCACTATATACAGTCTCCTTATATTCTTCCTAACATGATATATACCACATTGCATATGATATTTTTGTCTGAATTAAGTCCGACGTTTAACGCTTTCAAGGAAACTTGGCATTTGGAAAATCAGTTTTGTTGAAACTGGTCTACATGTATACATGTGTTACAGACAAATGTTAGAACAAATTTCCCTGAGAAACCTTGATAAGTTCTTGTATTTAATTTGTTTTAATTATCAAGCATGTCCTTACGAAATTTTCTTTTATGTCTAACTCCTTTTAAAATTAAGAAGGTAGACCTAGGGTAAGGGACATAACTCTTTCAAATCATTGGAACGTTTGAATTCAGCATTTTACATCAATCTCATGCAAGCATCAAAGTAACTCAGACTTCAATTAAATGCTTGATAGGCTCTGGTGAAATTGAATATGATGCAAACATATCACTGATTTCAAGAGTTATGTCCCCTACCCTAGGTCTACCGCCTTAAAGTTTCTGAATTTTTCGCCATTATTTGAACGTTGTCGTAGATGATAAAACTATATCAAATTAATAAAATAACCCATTTTTGTCCAATAATATTTTATAACCTTTGAATATATTATGAAACTATTTCAATTCGCATATGCATTTTACAGAATATCCTGTTTTCAATTATTGTCAAAGAAAAATCATTTCAGTATGAAATGAAAATAAAATTCATGATTAAAGTAATTCGAGTTTGAAAACGGGAACAAAAAATGTACCATTAGTCAGGTTTCCATATTATCGATTTCAATAATAAATAATTAACCTACCTAATTGAAATATTACATGATTTTTTCGATATTTTTATGAATATATTCAAATTGAGATGTTATCAAAAAGCAGTTAGATGGTTAGAATTGGAAATGATATTTCTCATAATGAAAAAAAAATCTTTTTTTATTGAAATATTACATTTTTGTCGATATTTTTATAAATAGAATTAAATTGGGATGTTGTTTAAAGGCAGCTAGATAACTAGACTAAAAATGACATATATCATAATGAGATCTATCTTCTAACATGTTCATGTGTATATCACTATTGATTGTCTTGGAAATTTAAAATAGGAGTCTGAAATAATTTCTGATATTTGATATGTAACAATGATTTTGTAAGATATTTTATTTATTTACCACTATTTATTATTTCCGTAACATACATAATATGTCATGATGTTGTTCTTGGTCAAAACCAGAGAAAATGGTTTTATGTTTGTGTTTATCATCCCAAAGCTGGTACTTCTAACAGCCTTACAATTGTTCAATTGTTTTTTCAACATAACTTCATTTAAAGTTTGAAATATATACTCTTTGTGTTTAAAATTAAAGAAAAGAATATGATTTCAAAAATCGCCTAATATCAAGGGTGAATATTAACAAGAAAAACATTTTTGACGATTAAAAAAAATGTTTTTAGGTACACTTGACCGGTGAGCACTACAGTGTGTTCGAATAAAGATAACATGGTTAATATTTATTCATCAGAGATTTGTACAATCTAAATGTACTTACAAATGAAATTGTAAAACAGTTTAAATAGAAAGTCTGCATCCTGCTAGCCGTTTTTATAATTCCTTTTATGCGAATTGTCATAACAAAGTGTAATTATATTCACCATTTTAAAACATAGCTTTGACAAACTGTGACTATTGTGACGTCATCAATTTGTAACAAGTAAGACTAACATCTGTGTATCAATGAATGGCGGTCACCTCATTATGTTTGACATTATTTCAATAAATATCAAGATCATAATCCATTCTGACTTTCTGTACCTGTCAATATTTTACTACATTTAGAGAATATTATGACAAATGACGAATTTATTTTTATTATTAATGTATTGACTGTGACTACTTCATAAGCCAAGCTTTGTAACAATTGTCATTTTGTTAAAGTGTACGCCTTAAGATTCAGAACCATATAAAATACATTTGTGTTTATATCAAATGTAAGCATCTGCAGTTTTAGGAAAGCAGGATATCAACAGCTCAAGTTTTTCATCTTTTCTAGTATTCTATAAAAAATGTATTCCGTCTGTTGTACTATTTGAAAAAAATGCCTGCTATTTATATACAACATCCCTATTTAAATCTTTTTGGATATATGACTTTCGCTCTTTACTCAAACAGCAACAATCAATAAGTTTCCACAGGGGATAAATGTTTGATTGTTATGAAATAAATGAATAAATTCCAAATATTGGTTAAAAATACCATTGCAGAGCATAAAGAGGGTCTTTAAAATACCTTTATGCCCATTATCAAGTACTCATTAAGAAAACCAACATTTTGTTGCAAATTATAAACAGTGTTCTAAATTATGATAAGATATTACGTTAACTTTATAAAGAATGAATGTATTTCCATTTTTGGTCTATGATAGAATGGCCTTAATGGTGTTGTGTACATGAAATATCTCGCGAAACGTTTTATTTTTCATGTGTGCACCACATGAATTGAGATTTTCTCAAATTGACCGTCACACTCACGTCAATTGGATGATAAACTAATTAAAGTCAACCAATCAGATGAGACGTTACATCCAAAACTGAATTGTGTTTAAATACATATTTTATATGTAATACCTATCGTGGACAAAGCTTCAATTTTTCAGTCACGGTTATGGTTGTTATGTGTTCTATCCATACTTTGACTCTTATAAACGGTTTTACTTATATTTCATTTATAAAAATGAATTTAAATGCATTTTATGCATAGCACAATAAGATTTAATCTATTCACATATTTTGAAAGGGAAGGAAGCAACATGATCTGTAATACCAGTCCAATGTCATGGAATAAACATAATCTGTTTTTTGCATTATAGAAAAATCGCAGGAAAATTTTCCCGCACTTTTCCCTATATGAGCAGTAAAAATATCAAGTAACAGATGTTTCAGGAAAAAATTATATAGCTTTTCAGATGTTTTAAATATATCTGATGCAAAAAGACCAAATTGAGAAAAAATGATGTGCCGCCCTATCTCTGAATGGTACTTAAACGCAATAAAACCTGATTTATTGCATTCTTCTGATTACCGCTATAACCTTGGTTCCCTTGATTACTCTTTCTTCCTTTAATAAATTAACTTGTGATCATACAACTGAGACATGTCGGCTATAAATCTAGGATTTACAGGCACAGTTCCATAAAACTATTCTATACTTTGTCTTATGTTTAAATATGTTATTCCTATTTAATTTCTATATTCTTGTTTTAGTTGCTTTATGCTCTTTGTCGTGTTTGTCTATGTTCCATGTCTGGTCTTTGTTCCTGGATTACATTCTTTTGATTTCCGCTAGAATCTTGGTTCCCTTACTCTTCCTGGTTATCACTGCATTTTAGTTACATTTAAATAAGAAGCCCGGAGTAATCTCTCTTTGTAGGTGTGTGATATCATTTTGTAAATAAATTTCAGTTTTGTTTGATTTATTTAAAATTGCATTTCAGATTATACTCATTTTTTGTATCGAAGTTTGATTTATTAATTGACTAAATGCAGTACTAGGTTATTTAACATGTGTATTGCATGCACTGTCCGTGTCAATTTTGCTTATTCATACTATTCATTTGCATTTATTTTGGTTAGCCTAAGATGTTCTCCCTTATAAATCAATATTTAAACATGCTCCCGTTTCGGTTATTTTTACATGTAAAGAATTCTATATTTTATAGTTTAATATAAAAACAGTTGTATTGTTGGTAACTGATCATATTGATATATTAGATCATATTTTATTTATTTGCTATTAGATTACCATTTCGTTTTTTTACCTGTACATAATTTCCAATTTTCTGTTCTCATTTCAATTATAATTTTCGGTCAAACGTTTTTTTTTAAACTAAGTTAAAATCATTAGTCTTGGTGGTTTATCCAGGTGTTGAAAGGAAAGTTGACAATTCTGAATGAAAAGTCATCACGTTTGATGTAAACTTTGGACAATAGTTGCCCTTTACCATCGATCTCTAAGTGTAGGTCAAGATATGAGGCTGAGTTCAAAGTGTCGGAAGTATCCTTTTTCTCAAGTCATTTGGGGTAGATGCGATGTATCAAATCCCCGAAACTAGGATTGTTTACGATAATACATCATCTATATAGCGAAAACTGAGATTAAAGGATCTAGCTAAACAATGTTTTTTTTTCTTTGGAATCAGATAAAGTCTAATAAGAGTGAAGGAATAGGTCAGCAAGTAGAGGAGCCGAAAGATAATTTGGAATTATTTGTGAAAGTAATTTGTGGCACTTTATTCTGTTTCTTAGTTATGTTGTTATACATAAATATTTCATATGTAGTAACGTTAAAACACAGTTACGTGTATTTGTCATACTAACTTGCAATTATGACAGTAATGCTTATAATTGTCAATTGCTATTTAAAGACTTCACATCTTATTAAGTAGAGTAAATTCATGGCAACGTATATCGTTATTCTAGATCTAGATCTGGTATCTAGATAAATTATTCTACCAACCAGTGTTAGTACATACATCCCTTAAATACCCGATGATATGAATGATCGGACAAACGTTTTATTTCCGCTTTCAACATTAAAACTCTGATCGCCCACCATTTTCAGCTATAAAACTAAATCAATTGTTAGGTAGTCGGAAAGTGTACTGGTTTTGCTCTTGCAAAAATACATTGTTGCTATATTTGTCCATGTTTTCGATTGTCTTATGTAACTTCGATGTAAAAGTGTCCAATAAAAAATTGAATTTTGTAATTGAAGTTTGTTTTTGTCCACCAGTAAAAATTTGAATTTCGACATTGAGTAAACACCCAAAAGACTAATTGGATTGAAATGACACGGAGAAGTTTTACAGCTTTCTTGAAAATATATTTAAAAGTTATATGATGCAAATAATATACATTAATCGTAAGATTGTCTTATGTTATAAATATAGCAATATAGCCGACAACAGGTTGAGTATTCTGTTATCTATACAATACTGCAAAGTGAAATAAAATGAAACAAAAATATACTCTTAAATATCGGTTGGAACGTATCATATCATTTGCATCTTTTTTCAGTAAACATGTATTAGTACATAGCTGATTCTCTGTCTGTGTCGGTGTAATGTTCAGTAAACACCAGGTATAAGTCTGTATCTGACTCTATGACAATATGTATTCCAGTCATTTCCATACTTCTTCTTACACTCCTTGGAATCTTCTTTCTCTCGATCCATCAACATCAAAGTTATCATCAATGGGTTAAAATAGGCAAACGGAAAACTATAACCTTGAACAAAATTACACAATCAAACTGCAACTAATTGCAACAGCGAATATTTCGTGAAATGATGTGATATCACAATCATCCAGCCGTCCAAGATACTAATTAGAATCCAAATGACCAATTTTCATCAAATTGAAAAATGTGGTTCGATCACAACCGAGACACCATGATGTCCGGTTGTAGAAAATAGCAGAGATCGTATAAAGTCGAAAGGGGGAGTTACCCTACCGGTGCACCTGATCTATGCTTCCAGTTTTAGTGGAGTCCGAGTTGCTCATTTGCTTTTGTTACTTTGCATGTATGATTTTAGTTACTTTATGTTCTTTGTAGTGAATGTCTGTTTTCCATGTCTGGTCTTTGTCCCTGGGTTACATTCTTTTGATTACCGCTATAACCTTGGTTCCCTTGATTACTCCTTCCATGTCTGGTCTTTGTCCCTGGGTTACATTCTTTTGATTGCCGCTGTAACTTTGGTTCCCTTGATTACTCCTTCCATGTCTGGTCTTTGTCCCTGGGTTACATTCTTTTGATTGCCGCTATAACCTTGGTTCCCTTAATTACTCCTTCCATGTCTGGTCTTTGTCCCTGGGTTACATTCTTTTGATTACCGCTGTAACCTTGGTTTCCTTGATTACTCTTTCAAATATTTGACTTCTAGTCAGTTTTACGGCCTTTTGTCGTCATCTTCCATTGACGTTTGCTAAATTCTATTCAACCATTTAGTAGGTCTAATATTTCTTTAGGGTTGGCTTTCATAGGGTGTACGCAAGTACCGTTGTATTATGAGAATTAATTTTTCATTTTACCAGTGAAAATCTTTCAGCAATTTATCCCATTATTAACAAGTTTAAATTATTGTTCCAAATTTTACACGACCAAAATCTCAAACACTGGTACATAGTTGAACTTAATAGTTATGCGAGTTATAGTTGACCATACTTGTGACTTCTTCATGACAGGACGATTTTGTATTTTGTCATTAATTTCCTTGTCTTTTTTATTTGTTTGTTTGCATCCTTTTTGTTCAGAGTTATGTGACTTTTAACACTGAAATAGATGTAATGTCAATATTGTTAATATACTAACCAGCCGGCATTGACATTGCGGCATTCAGAATGATATCACCAAAGTAGTTTGGATGACGACATATTCCCCACCAACCGGAAGCTAACAAGTTAGTCCCTCTAGCGGTTGCAACAATTTCATAATCTGTAAAATAATGTTTTAATAAAAATGATTTGATTTAGGCAAGATGTATATTTATATGTAGCAGAACGGCTTATTCTCATAGATAGAACTAGCATTCTTTATCAGCTGTACTATATGTGAATTTATCAAGATCAGTTTGGTTGATATAGCGCCGGTTTACTGTGTTATGGGTCCAAATGTACATTTTACCTTTAAAAATTACTATGTCCAAACAAACCTTCAAATTCGGATGCCTTTGGGTTCTGCCTGTATCTGTATTTCTCATTATTACTCAGTCGGTACATACTATAACCAAACACTACAAAGATATATGTGGTATTGTATGTGAACGGCACTGCATAAGGCATTTCGTCATATCTAACACATGCATTAGGCGTTTTGAATACAACATTCTGAGTCGGAAAGCTGTATAGGAAATGTATACAGAATTTAATTTTAATACATACATGCAAGTACATTAAAAATATTCCCCAGTAAACACAGGAAAATGTGAAATGAAATATTCGATTTACTGTTTTTGCATGAGATTTTGATTATGCACACGACAATTAATTCAAAAATAGACAATATATAACATTAGAATAGCATGCGAAGAAATAAGAACCACATTTAGTTGCTAAATGAATATCACATGAATAATGAATAATTTATCTGCTATTGAAGAGTTAAGTACTAAGTTAGTTATCATTTATTGGATCCTTTCTTTGTATGTATTATTTTAGTTACTTTATGTTCTTTGTTGTGTTTGTCTTTTTTCCATGTCTGGTCTTTATCCTTGGATTCCATTTCTTTGATTTCCACTAGAATCTTGTTTCCCTTGATTACTCCTATAATGAAATCAGTAACTCTTTCGTTTTGACTTTTAATCAAGTATTTTTCAGCTTTACATATTTTCACCTTTCAGTTATGAGTCACTTTTCATTAAGCGTTGCGTGACAGTATTCTATGTGCAATTTGAGTGTTTTATGGATTCTTTTTATGGATGATATATAATACTTTCGATTAATAAAGTGCGAATTCAATTCTGCTGTTTTGAAAGTAAACGTTTACCTTTTTATTTTGTTTTGTAATATCGTTTGTTCTTTTCTTTTTTAAAGAAACTATTTATAGCTTGCAGTTCATGTCAGCCTTACTAACATGTGTCAGGATAACTGAAATTTGACCATTATTAACTATTGCGTTTTTTTTTTATAAATACATTATGCATAGGAATTTGAGGCTGTTTACAACATCATTTTCTATGAATTCAATTGTACATTCCATGCATTACCTACTAATTATGTTTTTTGTTATCGCAATCTTCTCCTCTTATTTATTCTCAATTTTAATTTTGATTCAAAATTTTGTCAGCACAAATTAAAATTATACTTACAGAAAATTACAGCTATTAGAAGCAGGCAGTACCACGAAAGCTGAATGTTGTTTGTAGCTATCACATTCACTGCAAGACTGTAATATATCGGAATAGAACCACCCATCATAAAAATTAATGCGCCACAACCATCATTTGACATCTCTTTAAGACCAATAATGGTCCACTCGTACCATGAGCCGTCTACTATATATAATAACTGCATACCAACAGCTAATAGTAGACTGTAGTTTGGCGTGTTGTGAACTTCATAAAATTTAGCAACAATTCCAAACTGGTATAAGACTAAAGTCATCATCATAGAGCGAAAAGATACCATTTTTAAGTCTAGAAATCCAATACGAGGCATGATCGTTTTGCCTAAAAGCCAGTCTTGAAATATATTTTCTACAAATCAAAGTGAAAATTATAGAATTAAGTCAGTTTCGAGTTCGAAAAATATTTAACCCTATCAGATATTAACGTGCAATCAACAGGCTATACTTATGCATTGACAATAAGTACAACCATGATTGAGATGAGAATTAAACTTATCACTACAATAGTGTATACATAATAGTGCCATGGGTCTCGTGCTGATTGTTTTTCTGTGTGCTTTTTTTTCTTCTTGTCTTACTTGTCAATTGTTTCTTATCTGCCATGTACTTGGTCGAAGTTTGTACCTGGATCTCTGCTCATTCGACACAAAGTCATTATTCCGTCTCCCGGTTGTTTGTGGATAATCATATTTCAAGTGCTTTAGTGTTTTGTGTAATTTCTTTATTCTTAATTTTTATATGAAATTATATTTATTCTGTTCCGTGAATTGTGTATGAAGGTCATCACTGTTTTTTAGAGTTCACGTTTAGGATATGTACATGGGTTTTGGTATAACTGTCATATTATTGACGCTTCTGTTTTCAGAACACGATATTGAAATTTAGACCAATGTATTTCGCTGATCATCTTCCTACATTTTCTTATTTCACATACAATAACAAAAATATTGATCCTGATTCTATTTATACATACCATTATTTGCATTTGGATTGATATCATGACTCGGAACTTCCTGGAGTTTTGTTAGCAACATTACTATAAGACTAAGAAGAAACTGAATAAAAAACACTACTGACGTCAGTTCCCACGTTTTATCAGCGATGACGTAGACTTTAAATCCACACAGGTAAGCCACAAAGAACCCAGTAATGTTCACAGCCAACACAAAGAAACCTTAATATATAATACTTACTCTTATAATGTGGAAATTATGGATAGAAAACAAATATGAAATTTGACCGGCATGAAAATCGTTGGATAAAGAACCAATACTGGTTCACATGCTATATGCTCCTAGTTTTTAGTAAATGTACTTGTTGTTTTGTTTATTTAATGTTCTTTGGTGTGTGACTGGTCATGGTCGTACGCACGCGGCCGTTTGTGTGTGTGAGTGTGTGTGTTAGTATCTAGTCTTTATTCTTACATGATATTTTTTAATTACTGTTCGAATCCTAATTTCCTTGATTTGTTCCAAAAACAATATTTAATTGGAAGCCAGCTGGGTGTTAAATAAACAATTGTCCGCTCTTCTTCGTACATATCTGTTATTTCTTCAAACCCGGACCTATGTATTATGTTGCTTTTTGTGTCATTTAGTGATATGTTTCATGTGATGAATAACGTTAAGAACTTTATCAATACGATAACTACCGTGTCATTTTATTTATTTTTTTATATTTATGTGTCTTTAAATTGAAATTCAAAATATTTTGATCCCGAATTCACTATTAATTTCAGTAAGCATGAAATCTTGTATTTTCTTGCACTAAAATACTGTTCATTGCGATACGTTTTACTCACCATTTAATCTATAACTATAGCGATGCCCATGTCTTCCTGGACTACCTTGGACTACATACCCTCCAAATGGTAGGAGGTAGAGTACACACTGAATGCCTAACCACGTGATATACATGATGAACACGGTCAGATCAAGCTTAGGTAACCAGATACTTGGCAAAGTCCATAGAGACCAGTTTTTCTAAGGTAGACATTTATAATATATATACCATGAACTCTGGAGTCTGCCTCTTGCAGAGTAATTAAATTGTCCTTTTGTGTTAAAATAATGCCGCTCATTTGTACACACGTTCATCAAAATGCATGTACTTTCTTTTCAATATCAGTTTAACGGTATTCATCGTAACGCATTTCAGGAATAATTACTATGAAATGGTTGTGTTGGAACTTAAACACATTTTCTATGTAACTTTTAAAAGCATTTTTTAAAAACAAAATAACTCTAGCAGTACAACACATTTGTGATCACTTACATCTACAATTCAAAAGTTTATATTGTCTCCAAGCTTTCTTTTTTTATGTATTGGAAAAAGAGCTCCGTTGTTATGAGACTAAATAATCCATTCTGTTAAAGTCTTTCTATACTGCATAAGAATTTTACATTCTGTCGTTAGAGTGTGCATGACCCCGCCCCCTTTAATTTAAATGATGAAAGATTCACCTTTAGTTGCATTATTTTTACTGTTCAAAATCGGTGGAATTATTAGTAAACTTACTTACATACAAGGGCAAATCTATGTTTTTACAAATAGTTCTGGCAATATTTAAGTTTCGTCCTTTCATGTCATATGGAATGATATGTATCCCATCATGAGGTCGGACTTTTCACTTATTTTTAAATCTAAATCTTGAACTTACTGACACCGTTTTAGCACTTATGTAGAACGAGGATATAAGAGAAAAAAACAGCATGGAAACAAGAGTGAATACTCCCGGCTGGTCTGCCATCTTCTATTGATCTACAATTTGACGCTTTCATTCAATGTTTAATTTAACCACATTTAAAAAAAAACAAAAAACAAAAAAAAAACAAAAAAAAAAAAAACAAATATATTAGTAGATACAACGAGAAATTTGTTAAGAAGTTCTTACGTACCTTGAACAAATGATGCATTTAAAATGCTCAAATTTCTTACATATATGTGTCCTTACTTTTTATACCAATAGTGAACTATCATATTGTTGCATAATTTTAAGAACAATAAATTACAAATCTCTATTCGAACTATCAACTCTCAATTCAAAATATTAAAAATTTTTTCGGGTACAGAGATAGATGATATATCTTGTTATCATAGGTTCAGAGTTCAGATTTAAAAAGTTTCATCACATGGACATAACAACAAACCACGACAAACTTAATATCCGGTTTACAACTAATGTCCAAAGAAATATATTACTCCTCTGAAACATATAACGTTAGCATGTATAGTTGTTGCTGTTATGCTTAATTTAAAACAAATGTAATCAAAGCCTGTCAGTTATTTGAGATGTCAGACAAAACGTACTCTACCCAAAACACTTAACTTCTTACCTTTTTTCGTTAAAAACAAACTATAAATAGGTCAAAACGCTTCACACTTGGGGGACATCTCAAAATTGTTTAAATATTTGACAAGTGCCTACAATTGGAGGCAAATTTCAAATAAATTCAAAATTTATAAATATGTGAATTTGTTGGACAGCATTTACACACAAGTGTTTGTTAAAAATATATTTAGTCATAATCATGATTACATTTATATAAATCCAGTATGTTTTTAGGTAGTTATACTATAGAACAAAAAATCGTGACATTTCTTTTATTTACCCGTTTCCCTTAAAACGTAAGAATTCCAACGCTTCCATAAATCAACAGGTATAATTATATTTCAAAGGAAAAAAAACGTAAAATTCATGATTATTTTATTAGATGAATGGCAAAACAAAAAACAAAAAAAACAAGCCTATTTATACAATACTTATAAAGCTGCAAATTTCATATATCCTTGGATTATACTTTTTTTATTTCCATACGATTCTTGGTCCTTTTGATTTCTCTTCAACAGTTCTGTTGCCATAAATAGGAACTACCAATTTATATCCTTTGGTTTCATTTTCTCATTCTCAAGAAAAAAAAACAATCGTATATCTGACTTTTTCTTGATAATGTCATAATGTTCGTAATATTTCAATGTGACTATATAATTAAATCACTTTGATAGCAGAGACGTGACGTTTAATCAGGTTAAATATGCTTACGTGCATTATCAATTTGACTTAGATTTACATCAAATAAAAATATATGTGGTATCATTATCTGGAAGTAAGAAAGGTAGTCGAGTATATCGACATGATTTGAAATGATTTCATGTCACTTTGAGAGCCACATCCAAACTATCTGTTCGAAGCATATTAAACAGTACATTGCCGAATAAAACTGCTAAAAAATCTGAAAAACTGACTAATACAGGTCAACACAAAATCAATTCAAAGAGAGAATGTTAGATATTGTCTACAAGATTGAATTAAAACTGGGCATAGATCTGTAAAGTATAAGTCCATGTAAACGACAATTATCAGTCTGTAGCTGACTCTGTGATTGATTGTGTCATTGCATTGTTCAGTAAACACCAGGTATAAGTCTGTATCTGACTCTATGACAGTATGTATCCCAGTCATCTCCATACTTTTTCTTACACTCCTTGGAATCTTCTTTCTCTCGATCCATCATCATCAGAGTTACCATCAGTGGGTTAAAGTAAGCGAATACAAAACCCAAACCTGGAAAGGATTATCAAAAAGAATTCAATTACCTTTCTGCAGAAGCTTTACAAAACACATAGAAAGCTTAAGATATCTGGAAATTCCTGTCAATTTTTGCAGATTTAGAAATAAAATAATGCAGATTTGAATATTCTTTGCGTTTATTAGATATGTTAAGTTGTGATTATGTATTTGCCCTATCACTCCTTGACATTTTGACATTTTTATTTAATGTAAGTTTGATGTAATTCTTATTTATATTAAAAAAATGTCAAATTATCTTGTTTTCATTTAGATCTTAGTTTTCAATTTATATTTTACGCATCACAGATATCATAACATAGCGTTACAATGTATACAGTGCATTAAATGACGAATTATTATAAATGTACAGACCAGCCGGCATTGCCATAGCGGTATTCATAATGATATCACCAAGGTAATTAGGATGTCGGCACATTCCCCACCATCCAGAAACTAACAGGTTGGTTCCTCTAGCTGTAGATATTACCTCATAATCTGCAAAATATCTTAATTGAAAGTGGTTGTCAGAATATTAATATGAATGCCCAAATCCGTATCAACCGGCGAGTACTATATCACCTATGATGTACATTTTGGCATGTCTTGTTCATTATATTTTACATGTAAGTTATACTTAATGAGTGTTCCGAATAAGGCTGTGGACGAGTAATCAAAGGAACCAAGAATCTAGCGGAAATCAAAAGAATGTAATCCAGGGACAAAGACCAGGCATGGTAAACAGACAAACGCAACAAAGAACATAAAGTAACTAAATAGTACATAAAAAGTAACAAAAGTAAATGAGCAACACCAAAAAACTAGGAGCATGGACCAGCTGCATCAGTAGGGTAAACACCCTCTACTTTTCTAGAAATACCCGCCGAGTCGCTCATAAAAAATCAAGTTCGGGTTAGACGAAAGAGGAAATAAAAAAAACTATTACACGTTGAACAAATCAGTTTTCATGGTAGAGATGGGTACACCGTAATGATCCAAGAGTCCATGATGACGGCCATAAAACTTCTGTAGTGATAACTTCAATCTTGTAGCAACAAGAACATGAACTCATGGATCGTTACGTTGTATTCATCTTCACCATGTAAACTAATTTGTTCAACTGTTACAAAATGTCCATACGCAGGTGCTGAAGGGGTGTAGCCACAGATGAAAAGAAAGTTGACAATACGGAATACCAAACAATTACAAAAAAAAAAAAAAACAAAATTAAAGTCCCAAATGAATATGAACAATTTTGAAGATTGAGTCAAGAAACACATTCGTACCTTTGAATTCATGCGCATCAGGATTTTGTCTGTATCTGCTTTTCTCACCATTACTCATTCGGTACATATAATATCCATACACTACAAGAAAGTAGCAGTATTTAGTAATACAAACGAACAGTCACCAATTTCTAGAATAAGAAAAAACAAAATTAAAAGAACTAGGAAAGACATTTATTTTGCGTCGGCGCGGAAAAAGCGGCTTATAACGTGATAACTTTATTACGTAGATGTTATACAAAGTAACTAACTTGAGTACTTTTGAAGTCATAAATTGTACAGGGAATTCAGTAACTATGTTTCGCTGCTTAGATTTGTACTAACAAACGGTCGGCATTCAATGGGAACAAATTGTGCTCCTCTATTTGCTGACTTATTCCTTCACTCTTATGAGGCTGACTTTATTGCTGATCTAATTCGAAAGAAAGAATATCGTTTAGCTAGATCCTTTGATCTCAGGTTTCGCTATATAGATGATATATTTATTGTTAAACAAACCTAGTTTCTGGGATTTGATACATCGCATCTACCCCAAAGAACTTGAGATAAAGGATTCTACAGACACTGTGAAGTCAGCCTCGTATCTTACACTTAGAAATCGATGGGAAGGGAAAACTATTGACCAAACATTACGAAAAACGTGAAGACTTTTCATTCATGATTGTTAACTTTCCTTTCATCTGTGGTAACATTCCCTAAGCACCTGCGTATGGAGTTTTCATATCACAACTAATACGTTATGCCAGAGCTTGCAGTAACTACGCATCCTTTTTGTATCGCGCTAGACTTCTTACAATTAAGCTTCTGGACCAGGGACAGGGTTATGTTGCTACAAGATTGAAGTCATCACCACAGAAGTTTTATGGTCGTCATCATGAACTCGTGGGTCGTTACAGTGTATCCATCTGCACCATGATAACCAATTTGTCCAGCGTGTCCAACGGACGTTACTTTTGTATGAGCAACTCGGCGGGTATTTCTAGAAAAGCAGAGGACGCTTACCTGGTACAGGCTCCAAGGTTTTAGTGGAGTCCGAGTTGCTTATTTATTTTTGTTTCTCTGTATGTATTGTTTTAGTTACTTTATTTTCTTTGTTGTGTTTGTCTGGTTTACATGTCCAGACTTTGTCCCTTGATTACATTTTTATATTTCCGCTAGAATCCTGGTTCCCTTGATTACTCTTTCATAAATATGATGCTGTTGACTTTTCTACCAAGTATACAACATTGCCACAAAAATTAATGCATTTTTCAATGATTTAAGCAGGATAATTATACATGTATTAGTAAGCCATATTTAGTTATGATAAATACTTTGAATTTCGTAATTGATGATATTTATGTTCGATTTGGTAATACTTTATGTAGACAGGTTGTTAATATCCCAGCGGGGACTAGTTCTGCTTCTCTTTTAGTCGATTTGTTTCTCTTTCTCTCTATTGTTACGAATCACATTTCATGGCTGGGGTTAGATGCTTCACAACACGGTCTATTGCGTAAATAAAAAAAAAAACAAAAAAACTTTGAGATATCTTGCTGATAGCTTGACAGTAAATAATCCTAATTTCGAAAAAGATGGTCAAGACACTTAAGCCGACCAAGTCTATCAATAACAGTACTCGAACACCTTTTCTTTAATTATATACTACAATAGAAAATTGCATACTTTATACCAAAATTAATGACAAAATTAATGAGATTTTCCTATTGGTACTTTTCTATTTCCGGATGATGAACTTCCTTAAGCACCCTTCTACTGTATTTACATTCCGCAATTGGTCCATTTTGTTCGTGTTTCAAATTTCCGGTAACAGCCTGGTTCACTTGATGACTATTTCATTATCTTGGCCACTTATTTCCTCCGTTACTTATACTTTAAGTATAAATCCATGTAAAATTCTGCGGCGGTAGAGGCGATTCATTGTGTAAAAAAAACCGCAGACACAGTTGAAACAATTGACGCTTTTTTCTGCTCACATAGACCATATTTTTACGTATATATAGTCTTTTCTGTATACAGATTTGTATTTTGTTTTTAACGATATCTATGGCAAAGTACCAATTTCATATACAATCTTCAAACGTGCAACAACCCAATCGCAAACTTAGATTGTATTTGTGGTCAGTAACTGTTGCTGAATTAACATAAAAGTGAAATTGGTGGGTTTTTGACATCAAAAGTCACCTCCTATCTGTTTCTTTAAGGACAACCTTTAGGTTTTACATTCTGTCTCAATTCAGCATGTACGGTTTATTAATTATCATTTCTAACTGTTTTGTTTTAATTTTTTCTCCACTTCAATTTATACTATACTATGTTTATACTTTTTCTGTTATTGAGAATATGTTTAGTCGATACGTCAAAGAATACTTACTGAAAACTCCAGCTATAGCTAAAAGGCAGTACCATGGAAGTTGAATGTTGTAAGCGGCAATAACATTAACAGCAACACTGCTTTGTATCAAGATGGATACACCCAACATCAAAAGCAATGCGCCACATCCGTCATTTGCCATCTCTTTAACATTAATCATAGTCCATTCAAACCATGAACAGTCTACTATATACAGTAATTGCATACCAACAGCTAATAATAGACTGTAGTTCGACGTAGTGTGAACATCATAGAATTTAGCAACAATTGCAAACTGATATAAGACTACAGCTATCATCAAAGAACGGGAAACAACAAGTTTGACGTCGAGAAATCCTATACGAGGGCTGATGGTTTTGCCTAAAAGCCAATCTTGCAATACACTTCCTACAAAATGAATGAATATATAACTATAGACCTAGCCAAACCATTCATAAATAGTCCAATATATCTCATTATGGAATGCAAGTACATGTATACTGCTGTTTGGGTAAAATATATTTGTCCTGATAGAGGTGAAGGTAAACTCATTACCGGTAATTTGTCTAACGGATCTTTTTTGCGCTATATGCACAATACTCAATCTTTAGATCATATTATCTGAAATAGAAGAAAATTGACATCCAAGGTAGATGTCAAGAGTTTATTACTTTATAATGTCTAATCTTATTTAATAAAGGGTTTAAGAGCAATTTGATCAATTTAGCAATGCATGATTTGTTCTATTTGACTACTCACTTTTGACTGTATACCCATTAGTAATAGATAAACACTGCTGTCCAATAATTTTTTAACTAAAGTCAAAGATAGTTCCATTGATATATGTTTTTTTTTCTTATATTTAATTTCTTGCAAAAGTACTTTATAGAAATGTCTGGCTAAACAATTTCTTTGGTACTAACATGTACTATCAATTTTTTTTTCATTATATACACTTACCCATTTTTGCATTTGAGTTGACGTTATAATCAGGAATTTTTGAGAATCTTGCTGTAAGCATTAGTACCACACTCAGGACATAATGGAATAAGAACACTGCTAAAGTCAGTTCCCATGTTTTATCAGCGATTGTGGACACTTTTAATCCGGAAAGGTAAGCCACAAGAAATCCTGCTATGTTGACAGCCAACACGAAGAAACCTAAGTGTAATTGTATACATTATCGGACAAACATAAGTTTTCCAACTATCTTAAGGAACACAAAATCTAAAAATAAACTATTAAAAAAGTCGTACACCTTCATGGGGATGATCTCACAACTTTTGTTGCGATTATTTTTATTTGGGTATGCATTGCTTTGAAAGGATTAACGCCAGGTTGATGAAGTTCTTAAACAGTGTTATAATGCTACAAGATTGAATTAATCATTTAATCATTACAGAAGTCATATGGTCGTCATCATGAACTCGTGGGTCGTTGTGGTATATCCATCTGCACCATGAGAACCAATTTGTTCACCGTGTCATAGTTTCCCTTTCCTCTTTTGTCTACCCCGGACTTGACTTTTATGAGCAACTCTGTGAGTGTTTCTAGAACAGCAGAGAA
This sequence comes from Perna viridis, assembly GCA_037379345.1. NCBI lineage: Eukaryota > Metazoa > Mollusca > Bivalvia > Mytilida > Mytilidae > Perna > Perna viridis. The sequence continues at coordinate 8,063,904 of CM074520.1, forward strand.
CGCTTACGCTACCGGCGCACCTGTTCCATGCTCTAGTTTTTATCCCTCGATTGCATTTTTTTTTATTTCCGCTAGAATCCTGGTTCCCTTGATTACTCTATCGTACTATTTCCATGCGTTTTTGTGAATGAAATGTTATACCCGAAAAATTGACGGTACGGAATGAATTGTCACATTTTCTGTCATCAACCTATGACGTATGACGTATAGGGTCGTGCTCACATTTTGAGGAGAGAAGGATGATCATTTACAGATGTCTATGTTCGTATTACTTTGGTTTATAAATGTACTTTATGTTGTCAATAAATTCGGATTATGTTTTTTGTTAAATTGAAACCAATTACCCATGGGTTCTACTGACTTGTACATAATTGACAATAAAATAATAAAAAAAAAACCAACTGATTTAAAAAAGGTTGATATACTCTGAATCGCCTGACACTTACCATTTAATCTGTAGCTAAACCGATACCCATGTTTTCCTGGTAAACCTTGAACAACTTCTCCTCCAAATGGAAGAACGTAGAGCAGACACTGAATACCAAACCAAGCAATGTACAGAACAGACACAGTAGGGTCTAGTAGAGGTCTCCATACAGTTGGCAGTTTTAACAGAGACCAGTCATTCTAGGAATCAGGTTTAGTTTAGTTAACATTTATGTTAACATGGTAAACTGGATATCTTAAACTTGATTTCTTTATAAAAAATTATGTATTAAAGAATTTTAGAGACGTAATAAGCGACCAAAAACACCATGATAATATGGTTATGCAAGGTCATAAATTTAAAGTTTGAATTCTATTTCTATCGAGATAGTTGTTCGATCTAGACTGCCTGCTATAAATTATTTGACAAATATGAAATCGATGAGAATTATCCATATATCCGTTATATCGTACCTGGTACACCTATTTTCAATGTTACTATGTTATTGACTTACTGATACACTTTTTGCACTGATGTAAAACGATAGGAAAGTGTTAAACAGCAACATTAATAGATAGGAGTACATCGTCAGGCTGTCTGCCGTTCTATATCAACCTATAAGTAACAGAAAATAAAACAAAAACAAAAACAACATTTTCCATTGTAAAAAGTGATCTTGAAATAATACGATATTATCAATTAGTTTTTACTGTAAAAACTTAAGCAAAAGCTTTATTGACGTTTTTAAAAAGCAAAAACAAAATTTCTCTCGTAAATATTGTGAAAGAGTAATCAAGGGAACCAAGGTTATAAACTTTATTTATATTTGTTGGGAAGAACATTCGAATATCACTTAGCTATCCTATTCCTCTAATGTAGAAAGCAATCAAGGAAACCAAGATTCCAGCTCAAACCAAAAGAAGGCAATCCAGGGACAAAGACCAGTTACGGAAAACAGACACACACAACAAAGAACACAAAAAAACCACAACAATACATACAAAGTAACATAAGCAAATGAGCAAATCGGACTCCACTTAAAACTGGGAACATAGACCAGGTGCACCGGTAGGGTGATACACCCGCTGAATTGCTCATAACAAGTCAAGTATGGGGTAGACGAAAGGGGAAAGGAAAACTATGACACGTTGAACAAATCAGTTTTTATGGTGTATATGGATACACCGTAACGATCCACGAGTTCATGATGACGACCATAAAACTTCTGTAGTGATGACTTCAATCTTGTAGCAACACAACCCTGTTCCAGAAGCCTAATTCGCGATACAAAAAGTATGCGTAGTTACGGCAAGCTCTGGCATAACGTATGCATTGTGATGTAAAAACCTCTATACGCATGTGCTGCAGTGATGTTTCCACAGACGGAAGGAAAGTTGACAATTCTGAATGAAAAGTCATCACGTTCGTCGTAAGGTTTGTTCAATAGTTTTCCTTTACCATCGATCTCTTAGTGTAGATCAAGATTTGATGCTGACTTCACAGTGTCGGTAGTATCCTTTATCTCAAATTCTTTGGGGTATATGCGATGTATTAAATCCCCGAAACTAGGATTAAACAAATCCGTTTTCACGGTGCAGATGGATTCACCGTAACTATCTACGAGTTCATGATGACAATGAAACGCATTTTGTATAAGTCAAGAAAATGGAACACATTATTTTATAGAACTTCTTTAAAAAGGTTTATCCTGAATGATTTTAAGAAAATGATACAATATTGTTGATATTATGGCAAAGAAAATAATTTGTATTTCAAAATTACGCCCTTAATTTCAGGAAAAACTTTGAAACTTCAATTTTATAATAATGTTATTATACAATAAAAAGTAGCCCTTATACATGTATCTTCTTATCAATGATATTTACAAGATATCGTCAAATGCAGAAGGGCAATTCAGAAATATTAAAATTCAAGAAATGGCAAAACGTGATAACATGAACGATCCACATACACAATGTAGACAGCGAAATGAACAATTATATACATAAATAGAAAATAAGTAACACAAGACAGCATACAACAAACTAAAACACTTGCAAGACAAGTAAAACATGTGCTTCTCCTTCCTTGTCCTTGTCCATCTCGGGCGGAACAAAAAAGTGATTGATTATTTCGTAAAGCTTTTTTTATATCCAGTGACTAAATTTTACACCTGATTGTGACATATCGCTGGCCACATTGATACGTCATGGTCATCGGTTAAATATAATCATTTCATTTCAAACATTTCGTCGTAAGAGATCTTTGTAATTTTGAAGTATACACATCGATAGCAGAATCTTTGTAGCGGATGACAGGGAATAATGCTTGCACAGCAAATCACAAAGTTAGCAAATTACTCATTATAATAATGAAACTTCCTTATGGAGTACATATAAATGAAACTGTTAATATTGTTGTAATGAAGATTTTTTCAACGACATAAACTCGAAGCATGTCATTTTCATGACAGTAAATGAGCATAATAATCGTCTTACCTTTTTTATGGAAAACGGAATAGTAAATTATCTTAAAATAGAACAAAGCGCTTTCTATTGAGGGACCATCTCAAAAATCATTTACATTTTTTAGGAAAAATATAATTTTGATAAGAATTGTTAAACATTTCTGTAGATGTGATATTTTTTTTATTTATTTATCATCGAATAACAATTGTATACATCGATAACAGAATCTGCGAAGCGGATTCATTTCAGGCGAACCTGATAACCCAATTATATAATACACCGTTTCTTCTAAGATAATGAGCCATTTACTGTTACACGAGCGTAAAGGCGAACCTAATTACCAAATTATATACATAAACATTTTCTGCTAAAAATGAGTAATATAATGTTACACGAGTCTAAAGGCGGACCTGATTACCCAATTATATGAATAAACATTTCTTCTAAAATAATGAGTAATTAAATGTTACAAGAGCTAAAGGCGAACCTGATTACCCAATTATATGAATAAATAGTTCCTTCTAAAATAATGAGTAATGATTAAGTTTTTTTTTTTTGTAAATTGTCCTTTGTGCTGATATAACCACTGATTTACCGATTATAACACAATAGCATGCAAATTTTATTTAATCACCACTAGACCAATAACCTAGATTAAGCCCACAATTTCGTTTGTAACGCCTGTATCAAGTCAGAACCATTCCATCGATAATATCTATTTTGCCAGATTTATTTTGGACTCGACTTGATTATGGACCGGACTAGTGTTTGGTAATTTTGTTGTTACCTTTATTCATTGATAACAAACTTTTCCATTAGTATTTCTAGTACACGTAAAGTGCAAATTTTAATTTATTGTAAAATATAATTTCTTTTACAATTTTTGGTTTGTGTATTTTTTTTGTATTTATTATTATTTTATGTTTTGTTTTATATTTTATATAATTGTTTTGTTTTTGTTTCGTTGTTTTTCATGTTGTTTGCTTGCTTATTTTTGGTTTTGTTTGCTCTGCTCTTTTTAATACGTATTTTTTGTTTTGTGTTTGCATCTGATGTGTGTTTTGTTTTGTTGAAACATCATTATTTATTTAATATTTTTCATAAACGTAGATGAACACGTAAAAAAATATCCTCTACTTAAAACCGATAAAATGGTCGAACCAAGCATCTGGAAAGATGTTTTGTTTCGATCATCTGGCCAAACTATAGTGACCACTTGAATTTAGTGTTACACGTGCCTACAGGTGAACCTGATAACCCAATTATATGAATAAACAGTCAAGAACTCAAGAAATACAGAAGATGAATAAAAATTGCGTTTACCCAAAAGTGCATTTTGTCATTAGTTTACAGATTATGTGTAGACTGTAATTTGCTCTTTGGTTAATTGAACTGATGGTGTGTTTTGACTGACTAATCTGACTGGATGTTAGCTAGTGACCAGACTGATTTGTTTCTGTTAAATTTTCCTACGGTTAAAAAATTCTTGTTTATTTTACATGTGTATGATATAAAATCTCGTAATTAATTTTAGTAATTCTTAACTAGAAATGTTCTAATTCTTTTGTGATAATACAAAAACTCAAAGTATGAGATATGCTGTTGACGATATCTGTTGAGTTGAAAATGAGTTGAAGTATATATTCTTTGTGCTCTTTAATTTCGACCATGATAGTAAATATCTTTATGTTGTTTAGTAAACACCAGGTATAAGTCGGTATCTGACTCTATGACAGTATGTATCCTAGTCATCTCCATACTTCTTCTTACATTCATTGGAATCCTTTTTCTCACGGCGCTTTAGGAACTGAGTGATACTCATTGGGTTATAGTAAGGAAAGACAAAACTCAATCCTGAGAAAGAATATGATGTTTAAATGACGAATATCAATCACATAAATATGATTATTCAAATAAGGTTATGAAATTTAGTTGTCCGAATATTTTTCTCTGTATTCGCTGTCTTGAATTTTGAAAATTAACAATTGTTCTAAACTCAATGTCGCTTGATTTCATAGATATCTAGATGGAGTCTTCTATATAAATGTGACGGATGGATTCAACAACCTTTGAACTAGCACTGAAGTTTCAAATTGACCAACAAATAAGGCAAGGGTTGAACACATGCGCTCTAGAAAGGTTAGCAGTTCCAGTTTCAGTGTTAAACGATTGGAGTTTCTGGTATAATATGATATTAAAGTGAACGTTATTTGTAAACTAGCATTGTGGTTAATCGTGATTATTACTATGAGCGAATTTAATTCCTTTACGAACAACGAAGCCCAATATCTACGACCGTTTTATTTTTTTTGGGGCGTAAAATTTTGCGATTTTGAAGCAAAAAGGTATACAAAAAATGGCGTTTCAGATTTAAAGCTATGGTTAGTTATGTATTTTGCCAAATTGTTTTGGCGATTTTCATGTCGTCCTTAAATCGTCTATGCACGACTTTCTTCGAAAAACTAAAAATTATGCATATACAAACCAGCTGGCATTGCCATTGCGATGTTCAAAATGATATCACCCAGATAGTTTGGATGACGACACATTCCCCACCAGCCACCAGCCAGAAGCTAATAGAATAGTGTCTCTAGCTGTTTTTACTATTATATAACCTGTAAATTATTAGTTTCTATGTATTAATATAGCACAATAAATAGAAAGATAACAGATTGTTCTTTTTGAATGAGATACAAAACCTACATTTTAAAAAATAAATGTTGTATCTTCTCATTTTATAATTAACGCTCATACATTTGTGTCTGAAATTTAATATTCAATGGGTTTCTTCTTAACTGTTTGTTTCAGTATTAGGTAAATCATTCGTAAAACCTATGTTGAACAAATCTACAAATTTATACAAAAACATTCATGTGAACTAAAATAAGAAAAAGAGAAGAGGGGCAGATAGAGAAAACTTGAATCTTAAAACATCTTGTTATACCAAAAAATTCGGGTGCATCGGGATTTTTTCTGTATCTGTATTTCTCATTATTACTTAGTCGGTACATAGAATATCCGTACACTACAAAAATATTGTAAAATAATTTGAACGATTCTTCAGTAGAAATTATGTTGTATTTTAAAAAAAAATGGGTTTTTTTTTGTTTATGGAGTGATTAAACCTTACCTTAGCGGCAAGCAACCGTTTCCTCCTAAAATGACCTCTGTGGACAGGCTCTTCGAAATTTCGGGCAAAATTCAAATCATACGTCGTTTGAAAATCGGAAAACTTCGCGTAAATCCATTCACCCTTTTTCGACTTTGCAAGATTCGTTTATATCTTTAGTAAGTTTCGAAAGTCAGACGCAATTTGGAGCTTGGTGTTGCTGTTTATCTTAAGATATTTGTGTGTGAAGTTTCATTCTGTCTCCAAGAGGTTGCTTCCTCGTTTTTCATCATTTATGACTATCTATTTAACGTTATTATGATTACCCTATATATTTAACATTACCAAATCATAGTAAGTATAAATAAAGCTTAAATAGATGCCTCGGCCTTTGAGAGACTTAAAATCAAATTGCAGTCATACAGGACGAAGTTCTCTTAGCGGCAATCAATGTGAATTTTAACTTTGACTTTCGATGCACTCGAGAATCTTATTTCAGTCTGAGAGGAATTCAAGGGTAATACCAACATCACCAAATCAATAAACAAAAGGGCTATTCAAAAAGTCCGTTTATAAATAGAAATATCAAGATTTGTTGTACATTTTTCACTCAGATGACTACTGTTGTCGAATTCGAGGTGAAGGACTATAATGAGGCAAAGAAAACTGTGTCAGTAATCTAATTCTCCAAATTTGAGATTGTCAATATATCGTCGTGTGAAATCCAAAGACCTAAATTCTTTAACCTTCTGGTCATTATTGTCAAGGAGAAACTATAGTATACTGATTAATAACATAAAATACAGAGTAATGATCTTCACTAGTTTCGCATCTACAATAAATACGAATTCTTAACCTGCATATATCGCACTTCTTCAGTTTTGTTAATTTATGAAGAAAACTAAATCCTTGTTGAAGTAAAAAGGTAAAAGGTGAGATTATTTTTAAAATTATCAATGTATTCAACTTCGTAAAAACATATAAAGTCAGCAACAAAAAATAGGTAAGGAAATAGCGGACGCAAAGTGTCCCCATTAGAATGCAAACTGTCTGTTGAAATTCACGCCACGATATAAAAAATTTCTGCGAAAAACTGTAGTTGCATAATGGTATTTTTAGAATGGACTTTTAATGGTATGAATTTCTAAAATGAGACATGCTCTACCTGGAATGCTCACAGATGATATCATGGGAATTTGTTAGAGGTGCTAATTCCAAAAAAAAGGTCCCGCCAGTCCTACAACCTCACCTTGTCATCGAACTCATTCTTGGACAAAACTCAAAAGCAGCCATGTAGAAGTTGACATTAGGGAAAATGCAGCCCGCCATAGAACTCCAAGAACCCTTCACTACCAGGGCCGGTTGTTTCTCGTGTTAGTCACGTCCTTAAGAGTGGCAGGTGGATTTTTCATGTTATCTGTAGTGTCTGTCTGTCGTTATTCTTGCATTCTATTCTATTGATTTCTGCTCGGATATTGGTTTCCTTGATTACTCTTTTAACTCTTTATATGTTTACAAGACTGGTGCAAATTAATAAAAAAAAATCACTGTTATTGGAAAGGTAAAATTGCTCAAGCTACCCGCTCGTAGTACTTATATATATAATTGTGCCATTTCATCTTTACCTCCTATTTCTGAAATTAATTTCTTTCCTATTTTATATTCATTTTGTCCCCCTTAACCCTATCAAAATATATATATTTCAACTAATATTTTATATCTTCATTATACCAAAGCATACTCACAGAAAACTCCTGATATTGCAAGGAGACAGAACCACGGAAGTTGAATATTGTATTGGGCAATCACATTCACCACAGGACTATAATATATTACAATACACACACGAATCATTAAAATCATTGCACCACAACCGTCGTGGGACATTGATTTCAAGTTCACAGTGGTACATTCGTACCATAATCCGTCAGCTATGTATAGCAAATGCATGCCAACAGCTAAAATCAAATTGTAGTTTAAGGTGTTGTTGACTTCATAAAATTTAGCAGCAACTGCAAATTGGTATATGACTAAAGCTATTTTCGCAGAGCGTTGTGAAACAAACTTAATATCAAGAAAGCCAATACGAGGGTTGATGGCCTTTCCTACAAGCCAGTCTTGAAATATATTACCTACAAAAAGTGTAATTTTAGCAAAGTCACAATCAGCACATAGTAGAATCACACGCCTATGAATGATATAATTCATTTACTCAATTTAAATTTTCTTTTCATAAAGTACACAATTCAGATGTTAATCCGATAATGTTTATTTTTCGAAATCATTTCTAGGTTTGCATTCTATTGAAACATTTTTAATAATTTTTACCAGTATATACATACCTGCATTTGCATTTGGATGGATGTTATACTTGGGAATTTCTGAGATCGTCATCGCGATTATGAGTAGCACGCTTACGATAAACTGGAATAAGAACGCCACTGACGTAAGTTCCCATGTTTTATCAGCGATTGTTGATACTTTATATCCAAGGATATAGGCAATACAAAATCCTGTGATGTTGGCAGCCAAAACGAAGAAACCTAAATAAATATCTATAACTGATTCCGCAAAATAAATGTGAAACATTCAGAGATCGTGAGATATCAAATAAATATCAAATTGCAAATTTCTAAAGGGAACAATAACACGTTTAAACTGCACAGTAAAAACAGAAGAGTCACGCAATAGATTAATGTGAAATTAATCAAAATATTGCAAAAAAGTGAAAAGATAGAAAAGACTTTTTGGATTCGGAGCGTGTCTTTTCTAATTACTGCCCAATTTTAACACTTCCAGATGGCGGTAAAAAAGTTAACCAGAGTTGCTTTTGTCTCAGTAGATGATTGGTTTGGATATCAATTGTGACGTGACAAAACAACTTACTTTGCATTCTGGTATTACCACAAAAAACAACAATTTTGAACACATTCTGAAACGTTACAAAAATGAGGCACGAACGAGGTTAAAGGGTAATTAGAGAAACTGCATCTTACACTTAACTTTTTCAAATGTATAAGAGTAATCAAGGGGACCAAGATTATAGCGGTAATCAAAAGAATGTAATCCAGGGACAAAGATCAGACATGGAAAACAGACACACACAACAAAGAACATAAGGTAACTAAAATCATACATACAAAGTAAATGAGCAACTCGGACTCCACTAAAAACTGGGAGCATGGACCAGGTGCATCGGTAGGGTAAGCGTCCTCTGCTCTAGAAACACCCGCCGAGTTGCTCATAAAAAGTCAAGTCCGGGGTAGACAAACGAGGAAAGGAAAACTATGACCCGTTGAATAAATCAGTTTTCATAGTGCTGATGGATACATCATAACGATCCACGAGTTCATGATGACGACCATAAAACTTCTGTAGTGATGACTTCAGTCTTGTAGCAACATAACCCTGTTCCAGAAGCCTATTTGTTAGAGTTCTAGCGGATACAAAACGTCTGCGTAGTTTCGGCAAGCTCTGGCATAACGTATTAGTTGTGATATGAACACTCCATACGCAGGTGCTGAAGGGATGTTGCCACAGATGAAAGGAAAGTTGATAATTCTGAATGAAAAGTCATCATGTTTGTCGTAAAGTTTGGTCAATAGTTTTACTTTACCATCGATTTCTAAGCGTAGGTCAAGATATGAGGCTGACTTCACAGTGTCTGTAGTATCCTTTATCTCAAGTTCTTTGGGGTAGATGCGATGTATCAAATCCCCGAAATTAGGATTGTTTAAAGATAATACGTCCTCTAGCCAAACAATATTCTTTCTTTCCGATCAGATCAGCGATAAAGTCAGCCTCATAAGAGTGAAGGAATATGTCAGCAAGTAGAGGAGCACAATTTGTTCCCATTGGAATGCCGACCGTTTGTTGAAAAACACGTCCACCACACTGGACAAATATGCTGTCGATTAAAAATTCCAGCATTTTGCACTCTGTATATTTGGAAGATGATTTGGAATTATTTCCTACAAAGTATGAGGAATCTCTACCAAGAACTATTATTTGTATCTAGGTGTACCATCTTGTTTGGAAAAACAATGATGTATAATGTTTTAAGTCGGGATTTTAACTAAGTATGGGGAATAGATGTATACAGTATTGAAAAATCATAGGTTTTAATGCTATTATATTCAGATAATAGTCTTGAACTGATTGTCTCCAAAATATCTTTCGAATTTTTCAGGATCCACATTGAATTAATACCACTGCGGGAGTAACAAGTGTTGTAGTAGGACTGCAGTCCATCTTTGACAGTTGTGAGTATAGAAGTTAAAAGTTTTGAAAGAGGTTTGGTGGTACATTTTGCAGATCCAGCTATGAAACGTTGTTTGTATGGATTCTTGTGGAGTTTAAGAATCCAGTACATAGACGGTAAATCACAATTATCGTCTTTGGTAGAGAGACCAAAAGAGGATAGCACAGATTTATGGTTTTACACAATCTCTTCTTTTGAGAGTGTGGTGGCAGTATAGGTCTTATCAAGACTATTATTTTCTACGTCTACTTCTAATAATAAACATTGGATGTAAAACGTTTTGCAGACAAAAACAATGTTGTATTGGGCTTTGTCTGCTGGTACGACAACATATTTGTCATGTATAATAGACAATGTTTTTGCTACATCGGGGTCTTTGAAAACTGATGTAGCCTTAGCACTCATTGACCTACGTAAAACTTTCATTCGTTTCAAAATTAAAGACCTCAAAGTCTTCTTGTTCTCGTTTTATTTATTTTCTTGCATATTCCTCCACGGCATCCATAAGAACTTTAAAGTTATAATTCCAATTTATGGAGCGTGGTTCACGGTACTTGAGACCTTTAAAAAAGGTTATTACACAGAGATTCGATTTCGATGACGGTTAAATCAGAAGGACCAGAAGGACCATATTTGAATGGAAAGTTTTTGCAAGAACAGTCAGGTGGTTTAGCCTTGAAGTCCTCAATTTCGAGGTTCTGCAATAGCCTTTTATAATTGAAAATTTTGGATGCAATGGGTAAAGTATAGGAATATGAAATAATTGGTATCGATTTGTCTTTGAAATATGGGGGAATTTTGTTGGTAACGTTTTTGTGATGGAGGATGTTAGCCAATTAATTGCATCTATACCATTGTTGACAAAGGTAGTGGAAGAAATGATCGTTTTTCTTCATCTTGACTTTTCACACCAACTGGTTTAAAGAGTTTGTGGAAACCAATATCCAAAATGATGGCAAAAAGTTTGTAAAATGATGAGGTGGGGTCAGAAACAGGAGTGTCAAGACTTGTTAGGTAAAGGGAGTGTAGTAGAGTGAGAGGTATAGTTTGGTTCTAACGTGATGAAGTCCAAGAGTAAACATGTTTTGCTTTTAGGAATATGTAACATTAAAAAATAACGGAAACTAATAACTTACTTTCAATATGTAATATCCTCAAATTCTGTTATCACAGTATAAAGTATGTATCTAGAGTAAGTACAAATAATTTAAAACAATAACACATTTATCATAAGTGTTAAACGAAATTATATAACATAGCCGTCTAATGAACATCTACCCAAATTCCAACAGTACAGGTCATTCGAAAAATCAGGTCTATAACGGATGAATTCCTGAAATCTTACAATTTACCCTACCGGTTCACCTGGTCCATGCTCCCAGTTTTTAGTGGAGTCCGAGTTGCTCATTTGCTTTTGCTACTTACGACGATAATAATATCATTGTGAAAAGGAATTGTATACATTTTTTATGATGGTAGTGTTGTACATTTGAAAATGTCAAACGACGTTTTAATAGTAGTCTTTATAAAATTCAGATAGTAAGTGATTAGTATTTATTCACGTCAAAAAACCGCAAGATTCACTTTTATTTCAAATTTAGGAACAGTAACTGACCTAGACCACATACCCAATCTAAGTTTGGTCGTAGAACTTTTGAGATAACCTTTTTTTAAACTTTTTTTTAAATAATCGTTCGTAATCCGTTTGTTTGAAGGATTGTTCTTGACCACGGACCACCACTTCCTTAAGTAGTGCCTGAATTTTACATGGATTGATACTTAATATTTATATTCAAGTGATGTAGAACGCGGTATATAGAACGTAGAATTTATAACAACTTGTGGTTGAGTTGTGTTTTATTATATCAATCACATAGATACTGTAAATTTCGGTATGCTGTACAGGTGTTTCAAGGAGTGACCTATCATCAGCAGAATAAGCACCAAATAGCGTTTGAAGTTCAAGAAAAAAAACAAATTGTATACAAAAAGTGTTCAAACCGAAAATGTTTGAAAATGGTAGCTAATCCAGCAGTTCTACTGGAGAATGTATAAACATATTGACTAGATGGTTCTAAGCTGGTTCCTTTTGGGTCTGTGTTTTAAACCTCAAATATGTATTGTTATACATGGGCAATTTGGTCAAAATTGTATTTCAGTAGAAGTGTTTCTCATGTTCATCTTAAAGTTCGAATACTTCAACTAGAATAGTATTTAGTCTATTTTCATTTTTATTTTTTATTCAGCAAATTTTCATTTAAGATCAAACTTGACCTGATTCCTTTTTCTACTTCTGAACCAAGTATTAAAATTTGTATACTAGTAATGTGCGACATATTATAATTTAATATGCGTGCGTTAGTTTTTGCTCTTGATATGTAAAATATTTTTCAAATTTGCATTCTGTATGTTCTTTTGAGTCTATAAAAATCAGACATCCCTTGATTCGTGTATGGCAAAAACCCTATAAGTTCACTATCATTTCTAATTCAGGAACAGTTACAGACAGACGATTGATTGATTTGTGATATAAGAATTACATAGACTATATAAAGTGTATAAAATTAATACCTTCCAAGAGTTATTGATTTGGTTTGTTAAAGTGAATGATGTATGTATGGTTTTTATATATATATATAAAAGTGCCAGTCTGTAAACAAAAAGGATTATTATACTTGTGAAGACCGAAATCTGTTTGTTCGTTTTTTTCTGCGCTTTTAATCACCTCTACTATTGGCAGTACCCGAATTATACATGTACTTTACTAACCATGAAATTAGTTCGTAAAAACAAAATCGAAGCCGTGACAAACACATGGTCCAAACACATGATGCACAGGGAGTTTTGCAACATATCTTTTCATATGACTTTTTTGTTTCATAGACCTCCAAATTGATTTAGTTCAAAATCTAAAAAAATTGTGAATAATGATAATCTGTGAACTCCATTCAGTTGAGTAGAATGACTTACAAACACGAGACTGGTACCTCCACGTCAGGGAATGATAAAGCATATGTTTGCTAATGTAAGACTAAAAAACTCCTGATTAAAATGTAAAATATTCAGTTCTAAGTAAAAGTTCCATTAAACTCCGTTCGATGATGTAGGAGGGGTAATGGATAAGGAATGAGTAAATTCAAATGTCCCCATATTCATAAATGACAACGTCCATGTTTTGCTTTGTGAAACCTCCAAAATTGATTTAAATCAAAATTTGACGTTAGAGGTGCGCAGTGGGAATATGTAATCAAAATCCTGTGATTTTTTTATTATGTGTCACTGAAAAAATTAAGCAAACTTTTTTTCAAATTATAAAGTTTTTTTTATAACAAAATGTATTGTACCATATTGCTTACCATTTGTTCATGTAGAGAAGTATTGTATTTGAATACACCAAGCCTCATAAATATTTGATTTATTATTACAAAGGAACAAAATCTGCAAAATAGTGCCATATTCAGTTTAATTAAGTTATATATTCAATTGTGCACACATAGAGAAGGAGCTATTATAAAATGAAACACTAAGGTGAATATCTATCTAATATCTTACCTATTATCGTTATATCCTATAGGTACAATCGCAAAAGAAGAAATACAATGTCAACTTGTATATTTATAAATTTTAAAATAAATCGCTGCCTTGATTGTCTTGGAATAAACTTGAAGAAAAATCGTGCACTTTTCGCTTGTATAATTTGAACTTTTGTGTCAAATAATACACACGGAATATCTTCTACAGGAATCCAGTCCAGGCGTTGGTCACAAACAAAATGTATTTTTTTTTTTTTTTGATAATAATCATAATATTGTCTCATAAGACCTTTAGTTCCTTGAAATGTTCAGTAAATACCAGGTATAAGTCTGTATTTGACTCGATGACAATATGTATCCCAATCGGCACCATATTTCTTTTTACACTCCTTGGAATCTTCATTCTCACGGTCCATCAACAATAAAGCAATCATCAGTGGATTATAGTAAGCAAAGGCAAAACTTAAACCTGGAATGGCAATGATTGAAGAACTAAAGGTTATCTCATAGGCATCGATGAACTTTCATTTTTGAAAAATGTTCTAAGACAAAAAAAACTGATTTCCCTATTGGCATCAAGAATGCTACAAGACAAACATTAACTATCCCATGAGCACCGGTAATATTAGACAATAAGTAATAGTCTCCGATGGGCATCGATGATTGTTCAAGACAAAAAAGTAATAGGTCTCCCATTGGTATTAACAGTTTTGTCAAGGCAAAAATGCATACACATATAAAAGTTAGATAGTTCTTTGTAGTTCAATGATTTTGGTAGGTTTATTGATTTTGCAACTTTTTATATGATGGCTCCATCTATTGGTTTTTTTTTTTTTATTGATCTTCTTTATTCTTCTTTGGTTTATTTTCAATCAGGTTTATTATTGTCTGATGAAACAAAAACTTTCTTGAATGAGATTAATTGAACGTATACTCTCACAATAGATTGTGTTGACAATTATACTTTTAGACATTGTTTCGGAAATTTTTAAATGTTCGGCTGATCGAAAATTTGGGGGGAAAATCCATTTCAGGAAGACCGTTTAAGGTTTAGTTTATTTGTGTCCGATTACAAACCATGTCAGTTAAAGGTAAGCAACTACAAACCAGACGGCATTGCCATTGCGGTATTCATGATGATATCACCAAGGTAATTAGGATGCCGGCACATTCCCCACCAACCAGAAACTAACAAGTTGGTCCCTCTAGCTGTAGATACTACTTCATAATCTGTAAAGTTTATATTTTCCGAGTTGTAAGGATGGCGTTTACATTGACAACTTGTAAGTGATTTTTTTTCATTACAATATTTCAGACATATATATTTCTTATTAAAGATACAAGCATATTACTAATTTAGGCATGTGAGATATCCTCACAGAGCCTTGTTAGAGAATTTGAGTGTTTGAGATTTCTCTGTCGTGCATTTTTACAGATATCAATTTCTTAATGTTAAAAGTCAGTATATCTATATGCGTCTAACATAAATATGTACAACACATAACGCAATATATTAGTACATAAATTTAATGAATTCGATGCGAAGAATAATAAAAGAGCTTCGCATGTGCGCAGCATGATACGACCACAGCATATCAAACTCTCTTCACTTGTGGCAGGTGTGGACACAAAACAAGATTTGACACACTTCAGCATAGGGACTTACAGTTCATTGTCGATACAATAACTGGTTTGGACACATCGTAACACAAATTCTGACATTCGTATAAATATTTTCAAAATCGGACCAAAAATAAAACGTACATTGTTCGGGATGTGGCCCCTTTGGGGACTAATAACTCAAAAATCGTAAGATATATCTGAAGTCTGATTGAATAATGCAAGCTGAGACTTTCAAAATAAATCATGATAAATACAAAAAAATCCAAAATCAGTCCAAAATTAAGAAAAGTAGATTTTGAGGGGAGTGATCCCTTTGGCATCTTTTAAGACGAAAAACCCTAGAAGATATCTGTACCCCTTTTACTTCAAAACGTGTCAAAGGTAAGCCTACCCTGATGAATATCTTAAAACAGAATTTCAAAAAGAACAGATTGATTTCTGAATCATAGAAATCGGATTGATAATAAACTTTTTTGTACCAATTCAAATAATAGCACCTACTTCCTTCTTTTAGCCCATTATTTCCTAAACGGGTGGGACAAAAAACTCCAAATTATTATAGGCCCCTCCGCCAAATGCATGTCCCTAGGAGCAATGTGTTAAATTTTCAAAAAGATCGGATAGGTAAACTAAAGTTATCGTAAATAAAGTCAACGGACGACAACAACGACAACGACAAGGTGATACAGTTATAAGACCGAAAAAAAATGCGGTCGTATAAAAACACTTTAACATGTTCCCAAATGTACGCCAAGTAAAGTTCAAAGTATAAAAAAGTTTTAACATTCTCTACAGTTCCCATATAAAAGTAAACATACCTTTAAATTCAGGTGCGTCAGGGTTTTGTCTGTATCTGTGTTTTTCACCGTTACTCAGTCTGTACGTACAATATCCACACGCTGTAAGTAAACATGGCACATGGAACCGCACAATTACTTATAATCTTATCTTCAATTATTACGTTATTTTATGTTACCGTACATTGACGCCTATTGAACGTCTTAATATTTTTTAAACCAATCAATGATTATAAGGAAATTTGATAGAAAGTGTTTTGATAATCGTAGTAGTAATTGGAGAAATTTTGCCTCTTCGGAGCTACTTTATCTTATAATCCATATTCACAATAATAAATAGTAGAAAATACCGTTTACTAGATGCTATTTCAAACCATACTTACAGAAAATTACAGCTATAACAAGAAGACAGTACCATGGAAGTCGAATGTTATATTCAGCTATAATATTCACTGGAACACCGCATTGTATCGCGATGGACGCACCCATCATTAAAATTATTGCACCGCAACCATCTTTGGATATCTCTTTAAGATTGATTATGATCCACTCGAACCATAAACTGTCTGATAAATAGAGTAACTGCATACCAACAGATAATAATAAACAAAAGTTAGAAGAGTTGTGAACTTCATAGAATTTAGCAACAATTCCAAACTGGTATAAAATCATAGCTATTACCGTTGAGCGGAAGGTTACAAGTTTAATGTCAAGAAATCCAATGCGAGGGTTGAGGGCCTTGCCTAAGAGCCAGTCTTGTAATATATTTCCTGCAAACAAACAAAAAAAACAAAGTTAAATTATCAAGATATACACCATGAAAATTGATTTGTTCAACGTATCATAGTTTTCTTTTTCTCTTTCGTCTACCCTGGATTTGACTTTTTATCTTGACGGGTGTTTCTAGAAAAGCAGAGGACGCTTACCATATCGGTGCACCTGGTCCATACTAGAATCTTGGTTCCCATTATTAATCTTCAACAAAATATGATATTAAAGGTTAGTCGTATATATACTTTCGTGTTCATTTTTAAAGCTATGTGTGCCAATAAGAAAACTAAAAATTAAAGTACAATTGTATTTTTATGATTTGCTCAATTTTCATCCGCTTCTCGTTTTAACTTGGTCAAACTTACCGGCATTTGCATCCGGATTAACGTTATAACTAGGTATGTCTTCCAATTTAGTAGTCAGCAATAGAACAACACTAAGTGCAAACGGGAAGAAGAACGATATTGACGTCAGTTCCCACGTTTTATCAGCGATGACGGAGACTTTAAATCCACAAAAGTGAGCCACGAAAAATCCTGCTATGTTGACAGTCAGTACAAAGAAACCTGAATGTTTATATAAATATAAAGTGATATCCCGCCACATAATGGTGAAAAAAGGGGATGGCAAAATGTTCGAAATTGAAATATTAATATAAACCTTAAATTTCCCAAAAAAAAAGCACAAAACAAATTAAAGGAAAATATAAACTCTAATTCAAGGTCTAATAAAAAGCTTCGCCCAGCGCAGCATAATAAAATCGCAGCCAGTTGAAATCAGCTCACATCGGGCAAGTGTGGCACAATGTTAGTTTATGACACACTTAAACACTGGGGCTTACAGTTCATTAAGGACACAGCAAAGGCTTTGGATACAAAATTGCAAAATATTTTGTAATTCAATTTTAATACAAAGCTCCACTTTCAGGGTATTTTCGTGGATCTTACCCCATTATCTCGAAAACGTTTGATGATAGAGGAAATTTTCAAACATATTACTTAAAGCCTTTGTAAAGAAGAACAATTAACTAAAATCATCAAAATCTTATGAAATATTTTGAAAGTACAGTATTTCAAAATTTTGACCTATTTGACCCCTTGTAACTCTAAAACAACTGAAAAAAAAACTCTTAAACTGACTGAAAAATACAGGTAGGGATTTCCACATGGAATACAATAATTTTTTTTTTCAAAATCGGACCGGAAACAAAAAAGTTGATTGGTAGGGTGTGGTCCAACTTAAGCTCCTTGTAGACAAAAAATGCTAAATGCTGTCAAAAATCTGCTAAATAACAGAATTTTATCAGAAATAAATGATTTTAAAAACTGTTAAAATTGAATGAAAAACAAACCTTCTACATTAATTTAAAATAAACACCTATTTTAAGCCCTTTTGGTCCCTGTTTGCAGAATGGTACGGGCCAGTGACTCCATTTCAATTAGCAAGCATCCTCTAAGCAGCAAGTGACAATATATCAAAATGTAATGACTTTGTACCACTAAATCTCTAAAATTATCGCATTTTCAAAGACAACGCCAACATCAAAACATAATACGCCCGCAATTTTTTGCGGTTGTATGAAAAACTGACTAGCATGGACACGTACAATACAAAACTTTAAACGGGTCATAGTTTTCCTTTCCTCGTTTGTCTACCCCGGACTTGACTTTTTATGAGCAACTCGGCGGGTGTTTCTAGAAAAGCAGAGGACGCTTACCCTACCGGTGCACCTGGTCCATGCTCCCAGTTTTTAGTGGAGTCCGAGTTGCTCATTTACTTTTGTTACTTTGTATGTATGATTTTAGTTACTTTATGTTCTTTGTTGTGCATGTCTGTTTTCCATGTCTGGTCTTTGTCCCTGTATTACATTCTTTTGATTACCGCTATAACCTTGGTTCCCTTGATTACTCTTTAACTACACTGCATCCTGACGGATGACGCATGTCTTAGTATATTCTTTAGATATGCGTAAGTTAAATACGATAAAGAACCCAAGCGATTTTAACCATTTCAGAGAGGGACGAAAAACTGTAATTACACTTTATAAATGAAGCATGTACATTCTAACATATTCTGGATGGCGAGATGACGGCAGATTATTGGTTAGACTTGTCGTATTCCTATGCCCTTGTGAAGGTTCTATGATTTAAATGTTATAAAATGCAAAAATGCATTCACTAACACACTACTGGGTCCTATTGTTTAAACTTTTATCCGCTGGGTAAAGATTTATCCACTTGTGACTTGTAAATGCTGTAGTTTACTTACTACACAAATTTGTGTTTAACCAGTAGATTACTTTTGTTTTGCAGATAAATCTTTAAAACAAGTATGTTTTTATCATTCCTCTATCTAGCTGAATACTTCCTATTTGTTTTTGTTTTGTTTTTGTTTTTGTTTTTTTGTTGTTGTTGTTGTTGTTGTTGTTTAGTTCGTTCTTCGAGTCTTGTCCTTTTGATGGTCCTAGTTACATAGTCTTCTCCAAGGAATTTGCCTCGTTTGAAACTTAAGTATTTTTACTTTTTTTTAACTTCATTTGTGGCCCATGTATTTTGATACAGTTACATCATTAACTACAAAAGCCAATCAGCACGTACACAAATAAATCTAAATTATAGGCTTATTTAGCAGTCAAATAAGACAAAATATCGGCAAAAACAAAAACTGTTATCAGTTTGATATTACTTCAACCGAGTGTGCTATCTGCATCCTCAATGTATACTACTAACCATTTAATCTGTAACTAAAACGATAGCCTTGTCTTCCCGGACTACCTTGGACAACATCTCCTCCGAATGGTAAGAGGTAGAGAAGACACTGAATACCAAACCACGTGATGTAAAAAGCAGACACAGTGATATCTAACTTAGGTACCCATACAGTTGGCAGTTTCAACAGCGACCAGTCATTCTTAAAACAAAACATGATCATATTTGTTCACTCCATTTAAATTTTATAGAGTTTTTTTTTATTATTTCTTAAAGTGAAAAAAATAGTTTCTAGCATGAATAGTATTCGAAATCTGTTTTCCTGTGTAAGTAACATTATTTTTCTTTAAAAATAAAACTTTCCTTTACAGGGACTTGCACAATATAACACTGTCGCTGTTTATAAATTATGTAAACATTAACTTACCGACACTTTTTTTGCGCTGATGAAAAAAGACATTATCAGGATAAACAACAGCATTGATAGAAAGGAGTATACTCCAGGTTGGTCTGCCATTTTCTATTTAACTATGTATGAAAAAAAAATCATTCTCATTCATAGTGCTTTTATCATCACTATATTTAAAAGTACTTTCTACTTATTATGCAGGTGCGAGTTCAAATATTTTTAAAACGGTGATGCAGGTTACTATTGGTCTCTTATTGCCCATAAAATGCACTAAATAAACAAAACTTTCAAACAAAATATCAGCAAAAATACTGAAGCATCAGAACAAGAAGACAATTCAAAGACATTGCCAAATGCGAAAACACGAAACAAAGTATAGATTCAAACATAATACAGCTTTGAATATTTATAACGATTTGATATCTGACAGGATAAGAATTTGACCAGAATTAACGTGGTCACTTTTTAGCTCCGTATTCCTACATGTAAATGCTTCCAGTCGAAATCTCCAAAATAAATTCCAACTTTCCTTACGGGGCATGTCACCTTGTG
Source organism: Perna viridis (assembly GCA_037379345.1). Classification (NCBI taxonomy): domain Eukaryota; kingdom Metazoa; phylum Mollusca; class Bivalvia; order Mytilida; family Mytilidae; genus Perna; species Perna viridis. The sequence continues at coordinate 8,084,562 of CM074520.1, forward strand.
ATAAAGTGGCAAAGCGATTTATTCCTTTTTACTAAGTCATAGTCCAGAAATGAAAAAAATGTTTCTGGCCCTTTTGTAGTCCCTTATTCTTGGCTCAAATCACAACCCCTAAAATTCTTCCTTTTGTGATATGGCTCCTTATAGTACAATTTCAAAGAGATATCTTCACTTGTGTTGTCCGGACATACAGAAAATGTTTTTTAAGGTCCTCTTTTTGCCCCAATTCCAAAAACGTGTGCCTTAACCCCAAAGTCAATCCCAGTCTTCCATTGGCGGTACAGAACCTTTAAATAAAATTTCATATGGATCCATTCACTAATAGTCAAGTTATTATCTGGACATTAGAAAAAAGTTTGTTTACAGCCGTACTTTTTGGTTAGTCTAACCATTTTGGTATAGAATTTTGCCCAGCAGCATGAAACAGTGTCATAGATATGGCTATGCTTTTATTGGAGGTATATAGTTTATGTCTACGAAATTCTTGTTTTTGACCCTTTTTGCATTTAATCCTAAAATGGTTGGGCCATAACCCGAAAATCAATACAAAACTTTATAAAAACTACAGATAAAACAAAATTAGACAGCACAAGAAAGTGCTTGCAATAAACCTTGGACTTGATGTTCCAAAAGGATAAGTATTTACGCTCCACCAGTGAGTTCAAAGAATTCTGACCCCTATATCATACTTACCCTAGGATACACCAATATGGCATGTGTTGCTAATTGCGATATTTCAACGTTGTTGAATGTGGAGAACAAGTTTGACACACTTATCGAAATAAACGGTCAACAACTACTCGAAATAAGTTAACATTTATATTAAGTTTCCGTCCTTGTGTGACCTATTATTTTTTAATCATGTTCAGTGTTAATTTTCTATTTCTTTATCTTGTTTGATGTTTATTTCATTAGCACCAAATTGCACAAAGAAGGTGATACGGAAAATTAACTCACGACACAGAATGCTTAAATTTTGTCATTATCCTTCACGACCTTTGAACAATATATCGTTTTTATTTTTATTTTCAAAAGTTCATTGTCCAACAAGGAGTACTCTTTGTTATTGCAACTATATATAGTCCAATCACTGAGATTTTCTAGATTACAAAGTTATAACCTATAAAAAATGCTTACCGTTTATTTCTGTTCCTATATTTAATGAGCGTTTTATTGTTGGTATCTAAAAAAGACGAAGACGCTTTGAAATTTGTGACCATCTCAAACTTGTTAAAAGTACTTTTGGCGGGAAATTACAAAAGAATCTCATTCACTCAGGGAATCAAGTCTTGAACTGCTTAACTTTATCGATACTTTTCAATTAAGTCGTAATAAGAATAAAATTAATTTTTCGTAAAAAGTATTCAAGATAGTAATGGTATTACATAACATTATAAAATACAGATAATGACATATCATGAACTTAGACTGAAAATACATGTATACGCTTTGTTTTGTTTTTGTTTTTTGTTTGTTGTTGTTGTTGTTGTTGTTTTTTGTTTGTTGTTGTTGGTTTTTTTTTAATATGCATACATTATAAATGAGTGTTAAAAGCCTACATCTAATACCATTTAACATACCCCTAAGCCTATATCGCATAACCAATGTTGCACCCCTACTCGGAACACAGTTGAATAACATTTGAATAATACGATATTATGAAAATGGCATGCCAAAATCTGAATCCCACGCCGAATCCATCCTCTACCTATATCAACTCTAGAGTCAGTGGCCTTTCGAATCCATCCTCTACCTATATCATCACTAGGGTCAGTGGACCTTCGAATCCATCCTCTACCTATATCAGAACTAGGGTCAGTGGCGTTTCGGATACAAGTAATTCTTTTACCATATATCATGCAACTTGTATTGCATCCCTATACCTCCCGTGCAGATCCGGGTGCCAAAAGAATAGGCCTGCAGCAGCGCTTAGCTTGTCGTAAAACGCGACTAAATAGTGCTCAGAAACCTAGCCGGGGCTAGGTGCTCTGCCCACAGAGCAACTGGGTTGTGTGCTCCAGGTGGTGGAATGAGGTACCCCTGGCGTGTTACATGCTGGGGTTGAAAGGCTATAATACGGAAAACCTGACCGCAAACCATAGTGGTGCACCGTGTTGGAAAAGATGCCACGTTCCTCGCACGTTAAAGAACCCTGCTGTGGTATTCGATAGGAGTAGGAACCGTTGCGCTCCGCAACAGGAGGCTAAATTGCCCGACCCATCCCATTTTCATTTCATGTTCATTTCATCATCCATTTCATGTTCATCGTCTGAATATAGCTGAAATATTGCTGCTCGGACGTTAAACCCCAACAATCAAGAATCAATCAGCATCCCTAGATTTATATCGTATACCCTATAACACACCCTTTAGCGTATACTACATTCTCTATATGCGGCCTCTCCTTTTTCGTCCATATTTGGGTATGGTATATTTGAAATATATCACATAATGAACATGACATGTCAAAATCTGTATCACATGCCGTATCACAGCGCTCGACCTATATCAGCCTCTTGCCAGTAGTTCTTGGGATGATATAGGGGTCTCGTGTTGATACCGGATGTGAAACAGATTTTGACATGTTATATTCAGAATAATTGTGATTTATATGTATTTATAGAAATGTGCATGTCCACAATGTATTTGATTACGCTATTTCCTAATAATGTTCTGAACTTGACTTTGCTTTATCCAATTTTGATATTTTTTAAATAACAATTATCGTTCACAATGAAACAAAATATATCGTAACTTTGTCAATAAACAGATAAAAGTTTCACTATTTTTGTAAATCTTGCAGATATGCACTTAAATCAATTCGTAAAATGATTTTTTTTCTGCTGCCCAAATTATATGACTGAACCACGTTCAGTTGGTCAGATTAAATGACTATCTATTGCATTTTAGAGTATTTTAAAATCGGACGTATGTCTTTTACGACCGCAACTGCAACTACATACCAAATGTGCTTGGTTCATATCAAACTGAACTAAATAAAAAAAAAATGATATGAAAATCTTCAAGTGGGCACTGGCACTGACGCCTTTAAAGTACTTACTTAGTCTCGCCTTTAGCGAATTTAAATAAGGGAACCTTTTGATTTTCATGCTGAGCTTGGAGAATAGTTTGCAATAAAAAGGTAAGACTTTTCTCAAATAAAAATGTCATCCTCCCAAGACATGGTTTTGAGCCCACCATCGCTCCGTCAAACCCCTGACATCACTCAGTCATATTTAGCGGCTATCGCCAAGCGCCATCTAGTGAGTTACCTAAATGCAACCCGGATCCAACATCCAATAAAAATCACTTGTAATTGAAACTCTTCTATATAACTTACAGAATGGCTAAACCTAACTTCTTTCTTTCGGTAAAGACCCTAAACATAATCTACAGTTATCATTTTTATTCATATTGAATCATTTGTGACATCTTACAACTATTTACCTTTCCACTGACGTTAAATGTCAAATCGATTTTCATTGGTGCTTCATACTCAGCGAAGTAACCAATCGGAATAGGCTAAACGATACCCGTTAAATACGAATGAGTTATGTCAGAGGTTTGAGGGAGAGAAGGTGGACTAAAAACCTCGACTTGGAAGGACGAAAAATGTGGGAAAGAGAATTTAGATAATTTTATATTAGCTATCCCTCACCTTTTCAAATAAAAAAAAATAAATGGTTGCTTCCACCATATATATACTTGATTATCGATTCGAAATATCTACACAAAAACCTGTCTCAACGTTTAAATGAAACGTTCCACATTTTGACTTATCTAATCATTTAATATTATTATGAAACGGTCAGATTTTCCTTGTTGATGCATGTGTGACAAAAATTAACAGGTGCACGGTGCAAAAATGAAATCATTTGGCTCAGAGAAGGCGACAGGGAATTACACAACCCATTACAACTACATAAACATCCTTACCGCAATACAAAACAAACTGCTAAACCTTTAAATAGATGAAACGCGTCGATTTGATTGGCCGTCTTAAAAATACTTAAGTTTGCTAGGAGGGAAATACAAATAAACTACTTGTGCAACATATACTGAATATTACATGTCAAAATCTGTATCATATCATGTGCTGTAAAAACCCGAGATTCCTATATCACCACAAGGGCAACCGGCCCGCGGGGCAATATAGGTCGAGGGTTGATACAGCATGTGATACAGATTTTAACATGTAATGTTCATTATATCATACATTTTAATCATACTTCAAGTGAAGGGGTGCGATATATAATGTATGAGATATAGGTCTAGGGGTGTGATGTAGGGTATGCGATATAGGTCTAGATGTGCGATATAGGGTATTCAATATAGGTCTAGCTCTAGGTGTGATATAGGGTATGCGATATAGGGTAAATGATAGAGGGTTTAAACAAAAAATTATAATACAAATACAAAAAAAAAACACATTTTAATCTTAATATATGATATAAACTGATATCACTTGTAAGTTATCCGAAACTTTTGTCATTTATTATAAATATCCAATCGTTGATAACCTTATCAAAAATTTAATTCCAGACCCTAGTTTTAATGGTAATGTAAAATATAAAGCTTGAAAGTTTAGACAGAATCCTTATTTAGTCTGGCAAAATATTTGAATAAACTTATCCGTAAGGGTTACCTTCACCGTATCATTGTTAAATCTTTGATTCGTGTTTTTATTGGTTCTAATATTGACCGTCTTGTTATTAAATTTAATACTAATTAACTTCATAAAATTTCATCCTCCTTTCTGCCAATACTGAAAATGTTGGCATTTGCACGAAGACCTTGTTTTCTAAGACATTTTGTGACGTTTCATTAAATCCTGTGTGTTTTATTAATACTCTTGTTTGAGTTAATTAGGTGTATTTATCAGTTGCCTTTGGATTATATACTGGCTTACAGAAACAGCGAGTACTCATTCGTTCGAAGTAGGTACAGCTTGTCGTCTTTTGTCTGATTTGTTTAGGTACCCGTATTCTGTATCGACCTCAGGAGTTAAATCCAAATTTTTATTGTTCGTTTTGTTGTTGTATTTTCCCACCGTTACAGGTTATAGGGTTTGAACGCTTAAAACATGTTTAATCCCGCCACATACTCAATGTGCCTTTCACAATCCAGGAACCTGTAGTCCAGTGGTTGTCGCTGGTGTTTTATGTTCATCTCCTATCTTTATATTTCCACCATGCAAAAAATGACAAAAACATATTCTTTCATTTGTTTGATTATTGGTTGCTAATGAATATCTTGAAATAAGCATATAAAGCCAAAGGGAATAGGAATTAGTGGTTTCTAGTTTTATTGTTCAGGTGCACCCAATTAAAGAGTAATCAGGGGAACCAATTTCTAGCGGAAATCAAAAGAAAGCAATCCAGGGACAAAGATCAAACATGGAAACAGACATACACAATAAAGAAGATTAAGTAACTAAAATAATACGTACAAAGTAACAAAAGCCCAAAACTGGGAGCACGGACCAGGTGCACCGGTAGGGTAAGCGTCATCTGCTTTTCTAGAAACACCCGTCGAGTTGCTCATAAACATAGAAAGTGAAACCCGGGGTAGACGAAAGAAGTAAGGAAAACTATGACATGATGAACAGATCACTTTTCATGGTACAGATGATACGATCCACGAGTTTATGATGGCAACCATAAAACTTCTGCAGTGATGACTTCAATCTTGTAGCAACATAGCCCTGTTCTAGAAGCCTAACTGTAAGAAGTCTAGCGCGATACAAAAAGTCTGCGTAGTTACGGCAAGCTCTGACATAACGTGAGTTGTGATATGAAAACTCCATACGCATTTCATTAGTTGTTTCAATTAAACTTATATTTTGTCATATTAGCTCAAAATTATTCACCCGACATTGAAATGAGAAACAAGCAACTCCGAAATACAGCATTTCGGATAGTGAGAGACATTCATGGAAACAAATATTGATAAATGATAATGATTTGTAATATAAATTCGTGATTCTTTTTTCATGTTTCTGATTCCCACCAGATGTTTTACTATTTATCCGACTTATTTTTTGTAAGTATATTATTTTTGTCAAATGTTTATATTATCACGTTAACATAGAAACGGACACCTAATATAAGTATCATTAAGGAGAGCGAAGTTGGACAAAACCCTCCCGACTTGGGAGGATGATGGTTTCATAATTCAGAAAAAAATTGTAATTCCCCATATATAATATCAATTACAAACAGCGGAGTGTAAGATCCAGGGAATCATCGTCAATGTCAAATGGTTACACTTTAGTAATGACTGCATTGTTAGTAAACGATGATACATAATAAAAGGAGAGGGGTTGTGTTGTCTGATTTATTGAGAAACATAGATATTGTTTTTGTTCAGGATTTGTTGAATAGAAAGAACGAAAGAAGTGCATGTGTTGCCAGACTTATGAAATTATTTATTGTTTCTTTTTTTTTTCAATTATACCCTGAAGCATGTGTTGCGTTCCACCATACCCGTACTTTTTTCTAATGTTGAGTACATACATAAGACAAGAAGGAAAATGTCTGATTAGTTAAGTAAAGAGTACAAAAGGAGCGAAAATGCGTTGTCTGATTGGTTAAGTCAAGAGAACAAGGGACAATGGGTTGTCTGATTGGTTGAGTAAATAGAAAGAAAGGAGAGGAACTGTGTTGCCTGATTGATTTCATAAGGAGAACAAAAGAGAATATGTATTCAGGTTGGTTGAGTAAAGAGAACAAAAAAGTAATGTAAAGAATGATAAAGTTTTAACATGTTGGGCATATTTGTTCCAAATACAACTGATTTTTCGAAAATGATTAACTTTGGGTGGATGTTCGTCAGACGGACAAGTTTTAGTATCTTTTCTGCAGCTTTAATCGCTCATACCATTGCCGGTTATTTAGAGTATAAAGTAACTTTACAAAATATAATAATTCGGAATAAATGTAACAAATCATAAGTTCACTCAAATGTTTGGTATTTGACTAAACAAAGACTCATTTATATTAGTTTTATTATTACAATCGAAACAAACTACAAAATGGTGCTACATGCAGTATAATTAATTACTACATGCAATGATGCAGTCGTATAAACATAAAGTAATTATATATCAAAAACTGAGTAAAATATCAAATACAAATGTCTATCTAAATATCATATACCAAATCAAAAACAAGAAAAACATTTTAAAAATCTGCTGCCTAGATTGTCTGGAAATAACAACTTTTTACTTCCTGAGTTAAAACAATCACTCAAATTGTCTCATTCGTCTTTAATTTATTATGCAAGTCAAAATATATTGAAAGTTACGTGCTTATTTTGAAACATTTATGCCTGAAAACACATCCAGTTACAATTTCTTCTACATGAATAATTTCAATGCGTATGTTCCAAACAATATAGGCTTCTAAAGTTTTATAATCAACCTAATGCTGTCTCATAAGACCTTTAGTTCCTTGAAATGTTCAGTAAATACCAGGTATAAGTCTGTATTTGACTCGATGACAGTATGTATCCCAATCGTCACCATATTTCTTTTTACACTCCTTAGAATCGTCATTCTCACGGTCCATTAACACCAAAGTAATCATCAGTGGATTATAGTAAGCAAAAGCAAAACTCCAACCTTGAATAGCAATAATCGAAAAATTAAAGATTATCCCATAGGCAACGTTCAATGTTTCAAGACAAAAAGTACAGGTTAAACACATGGGCATCAGCACATGTTTCAAGACAAAAAAAGTGGTAGTCTCATGGGCATCGGTTGATATTTCAAGACAATGAGTAATGGTTTTCTCATGGACATAGGTGGATGTTCCTCGACAAAAAATAAATGGTTATCCCATATGCATCAGCGAAGAAACAAAACATCCACATATTAAGCTATATATATTTTTTAAATAAGGAATGTGATGAGCCTGTTGATTTTTTTATGAGACGGCTTCATCTTTATTGAGTTTTTGTTCCTTTTTCACTATTTTTTTTATTATTTCAATCATGTTCCTTATTGTCCAAGACGATACAACCAAATTCATTAAATAACATGTGTTGAACGTTTACTTTTTCGCTTTAAATTTTCGTTACATTTATACTTTTTGAAATTGTTTTGAAAGTTTGAAAATGTAATACTCATCGTAAATTAAAAAAAAATTCTTAAAGACTGTTTAACTTCACAGAAGGTGACCAATGACAAACCATCTCAGTATTATTTTATTAATGGTAAGAAATTACAAACCAGACGGCATTGCCATCGCGGTATTCATGATGATATCACCAAGGTAATTAGGATGTCGGCACATTCCCCACCAACCAGAAACTAACAAGTTGGTTCCTCTAGCTGTAGATACTACTTCATAATCTGTAAAGAAGTATTGATCTTCTAGATGTTTATTTTGACCATATGAAAGAAAACAACTTCATTACAAATATTTCAGAGATATATATTTCTCACTAAAGAGACATTAAGAATCTAACACCTGTACGAGTGCAATATGGGAAACTCAGACACCCGAGGATTAGCTTTAATCGTTCCCTAACGACGATCCGCCTAACAAGAGAACTATCACATCTTACCGAAGGGATCTAATTCCCAGTCTTGCATGAGGAAAGCATTCTTTTTCTCAATTCCAATTAGTTTTCTAATAAAGTGTTTGAATTGAAATGACCTGCATTTAACAGCTGATCGCCACGTATCAGACCAGTGATACGTCATGACTAGTAGTAAATTTTAGGTCACTTTAATATAATTTAAACAAACTGCAAGAAATAAATCACGGTTTTTCTCGGAAAAATTATTACTTTAAAAGACCAGGCAAAGTTCATCACCGGGATGGAACCGGTGCAAATGGGCATGGGACCGCATTTTTTTCTTCATGGAATACTAATGAAATGAAATGAGTATGGGACAAACACCTTTTTAATTGTATTAGTGTATGTGAATATTGAAAATGATTGAGTTTGATACTTTGAAAAAAAAACATAGATGGACAAGTTTGTCTTACTAAATAAAGAATTTTAAGTACAATTTAGGCTCTAATTTACTATGAAATATAAGAAGGTAAAATGGAATACACAACTATATTAAGACACAGTTATCATGTTATTGATGTCTGCTTTGAATGGAACATGGACTTTTTAGACGAATGAGTACATGGGACAAACGGGTTTCTTTAAACTATGTTCATTGGGCAGGTATTTTTATTACATTGGTTATTTATTTTGTACCGGTCCCACCCGGTGCTAAATATTTCCTGTCCCTAATATATGCATTAACTCTCTATTACATACGGAATTTTTTTCCAGGAAAACGCACGCGTTCTGTCTCAACTCGTTTGTAGAATAAGGAAATCTATCCCAGCTTAAAATATGTGTCTTCTTGTCTCCATAACAAAAAAAGTATATTCCTTATTTTAAGCATGTGAGATATCCTCACAGAGCCCCGTTCAAGAACTTGAAACCTTACGTTGGATGTCTGAGATTTCTCAGTCTCGTATTCTTATCGAAATTAGAACTTTAATGACAGAAGTCAGTATATCTGCGTAAGTCCAATTAATTGTAAAACACTTCAAGCAGTACATTTGTACAAATTAATTGTAAAACACGTCAAGCAGTACATTTGTACATCGTTAAAATGATTTGATGCAAAGAATAAGAACACTTAAAACAAGCTGTTCCTTAGTGTACGCCAAGTAATGTTCAAAATATAAAAATATCATCCAAGGGTTTTTTTTACATTCTCTACATTTGAGATACCTCTGATTTAAGACATAAGTAAATTGACGTCATCGACGATGACAGGGTGATAAAATTATTAGAAAAAAAAAATGCGGTCGTATAAAAACACTTAAATCTTTTTCAGTTCCTTATTTATGCAAAGTTAAGATCAAGGTATAAAAAGACCGTCGAGTGATGATGGGTTCTCTACATTCCCAGTGTCTAGGTAAACACACCTTTAAATTCAGGTGCATTAGGGTTTTGTCTGTATCTGTACTTCTCATCGTTACTTAGTCTGTACGTACAATATCCACACGCTGTAAGTAAACATGGTACATGGCACCATAAAATTAATCTTATCTACAATTATCACTAGACTTTATGTTACCGTATATTGACGCCTATAGAATGTCTTAATTTTTGTTAAAAACATTTAATGATTGCCTTGAAAATTGATAGAAAATTCTTTGATAATTGTAGTAGTAATTGTTGAAATTTTGCCTTTTCAGGGCTACTCTATTTAATAATCCATAGTCACGAAAATAAATAGAAGCTATGGGGCGGTATTAGCGTCAAAAATAAAAAGTTCTGTCTAGCCTAAAATAAAGTTATGCCTAGCCAAAACTATTTACGCCTAGCCTTAAGTAATTTTGCATATGCTAAATAAATTTGGCTGAGACAATCATCGGGTTGCATAATATTCCACGAAGCCTGGATGTTAATCAGGTTCTGATTGGTCAATTAATATAATAGTGTCTAGGCATAATTATTTCAGGCTAGGCATAACCTTATTTTTGCCTAAGCATAAATACTTTAGGCTAGGCATAACTTTATTTTAGGCTAGGCAGAACGTTTTATTTTTTACGCTAATACCGCGCCATAAGTAGCATAGTTTACAACCATACTTACAGAAAATTACAGCTATAACAAGAAGACAGTACCATGGAAGTCGAATGTTATATTCAGCTATAATATTCACTGAAACACCGCACTGTATCGCGATGGACGCACCCATCATTAAAATTATTGCACCGCAACCATCTTTGGATATCTCTTTAAGATTGATTATGATCCACTCGAACCATAAACTGTCTGATAAATAGAGTAACTGCATACCAACAGATAATAATAAACAAAAGTTAGAAGAGTTGTGAACTTCATAAAATTTAGCAACAATTCCAAACTGGTACAAAATTATAGCTATTACCGTTGAACGGAAGGTTACAAGTTTGATGTCAAGAAATCCAATGCGAGGGTTGAGGGTCTTGCCTAAGAGCCAGTCTTGTAATATATTTCCTGAAATAAAAAAAAATACAAAAGTCAACTAATTAAGATATACCTTTAACAGAGGATGATATTCATGGTTAACTGTACTTTTGTGTAATTTTTTTGAAGCTATGTTTGCGAATAAAAAAAACGACAAATTAAAGTACATTTTTATTTTTATGATTTGTTCAATTTCAATCCGTTTCTCGTCTTAACTTTGTCAAACTTACCGGCATTTGCATCCGGATTAACGTTATAACTAGGTATGTCTTCCAATTTAGTAGTCAGCAATAGAACAACACTAAGTGCAAAGGGGAAAAAGAACGCTATTGACGTCAGTTCCCATGTTTTATCAGCGATGACGGAGACTTTAAATCCGCAAAGGTGAGCCACAAAAAATCCTGCTACGTTGACAGTCAGTACAAAGAAACCTACATAAAAATGTATGGAGTTAAATCATAGGTCAGCAGGAATTAACCCGTTGGAAGCAAGGTATTATTTTTAAAGGACATTATGTGATACCCCGCCACGTAATGGTTGAACTTAAGTGGGATAGCAAAATGTTCAAAATGGCTTAACTTGAAAACCACAATGTGGACTTCGCTGAAAATGATGTATTTTATGTTTCTTTATAAGTGTGCAAAGTTTTTAAAATATCAATTGATTCGTTCTAAAGGTATCATCTGAAACCGTTAGGGTCAGACAGACTGACAGGTGGATAGACGGACGGACACACAACTTTTCGGAGTGTATCAAATGATACCTCACCACTTCACGTGGCGGGGTATAAAAACTAAATTCCCCACAGACACCAACAAAGTAAATGAAAGGAATGATTTTTATTATCCCTTTTATTTTGTGGGGTTCTGTTTTTTTTTTCTGTGAGTACATTTTGTGAGTCGTTTTTTGTGCTGAATGGTTTCTTTTTTGCGTCTTGTCATTTTGGTTCTCCTAGTTGCATAGTCCTTTCCAAGGTTTCCTCATTTGAAGCTCAAGTATCACTACTTTTTAAACAGATCATAAATGGCCTATGTATTTCGATACATTTACATCATGAACTATAAAAGCCAATCAGTATATAATTTCAATTACAGGCTTATTTAGGAGTCAAAGAAGACCAACCAGAAACTGTCATCAGTTAGATTTTACTTCAGCCGCGTGTTATCTGCATTCATAGTATACTAACCATTTAATCTGTAACTAAAGCGATGTCCCTGTCTTCCCGGACTACCTTGGACAACATCTCCTCCGAATGGTAAGAGGTAGAGAAGACACTGAATACCAAACCACGTGATGTAAAAAGCAGACACAGTGATATCTAACTTAGGTACCCATACAGTTGGCAGTTTCAACAGCGACCAGTCATTCTTAAAAAAAACATGATTATATTTGTTCATTCCGTTTAAATTTTAAACATTTATTTTTTACTTTTTAAGAGAAAAATAGTTTCTAGCATGAATTTTACTTCAAATATATTTCCTATGTAAGCAACTTATATTTCTTTCAAAAATAAAATGTTCCTTCACAGGGACTTTCAAAATATAACATTGTCATTGTTCACAGAAAGTTTTAGTTTTGCTTATATGCTCCTCCTGGCAGGACTCCGAACTCAACTTGCAATCATTATCTCAAATCTTTAAACGATTTTTTTTATCATGAATTTATTCGGAGTCCTTTCAATGTGCTACCAATTTTTATTTGGTTTTTTTTCTTGATACTTCATCTGTGTGCAAATCCATTTGTATTTTATATTGAATCCTCTTTTTTTTTTAAATTGGGTTTATCTCTGTGAATAAAAAAGGAAAGATAAATAGACTCATAAAGGAATTTTCTAGAAGATGCTTCTTTTCCCAAAGCCATAGATCATTGGGAAATTAATTTTATGTACATGATTTTTAAAATCAGATAAATTATGTAAACATTAACTTACCGATACTTTTTTTGCGCTGATGAAGAAAGACATTATCAGAATAAACAACAGCATTGATAGAAAGGAGTATACGCCAGGTTTCTCTGCCATTTTCTACTGACCTACGTAACATAATAAAAAAAAAACATCATTTTCAGCGCGGATCCAAGGACTGGCGTGCGGGCATACGCCCCCCCCCCCTAAATCGGTAAAAAAAAATTTTCACCATAAGTTTCACTCCATAATATTTTTTTCCTTGTTTCCACGGCATCTAATTCAATTAACGCCTCCCCTAAACTCAAATCCTGGATCCGCACCTGATTTTCACCATCATAGTGATGTTATCATCACTATTTATAAGTATTTTTTAACTAATTATGCAGGTACGAGTCCAAATATGTATAAAACGGTGTTGCAGGTTACTATTGGTTGCTTACTGCCTAAATAATCCAGTAAATTCACAAAACATCAAAGCAAAAGTACTGAGTCATCAGAACAAGAAGACAATTTAGATACAAAATGAGAAAACAAGAAATAGAGTAGATCAACATACATAGTGTAGAAAACAAGTTAAATATAATTAAATATTAAACTACAGATAAAAATAGATAAAAACAAGAACAAAGCACACAAAAAGTAGTGTCCTTGCGATAAACTTTGATGTTTATCGCATATACCCATGACCCAGATATACCTAGAAAATTTCAAAATATGATTTGAATTACAATAACACGATGTCAAGGGAGAAGTTATTTATTTTTTGCGTAAAACATGCATTTGTTTGCCAGTAAAACTATATGGAAAAAAGAAATATGTTTAGAGGTATGGGTATTATTAATTTAGAAAACAACTGTTACAGGTTTCCGTCTACGATCAATTAAAATCAAAGTACTCATGTACCGAATCAATTTATATCGATCGTTTGAATTTTTACGCCACAAATAATCGTCAAGTTGCATTCTGATTACAAAGGACGTTACAAAAATCATCACAATGCATCGTAGCAGTGCGCAAGTTTGCGCAATAGTTAGGTTCGATGTCGGTTTACATGAAACACCTAGATGAATGAACACAAAACTCTCCGACAAACTGCGTAATTGAACTACAAACTGGTTGGCCTTTCCCAGTTTCGAAATATTTTCAAGTCGAAATTTAATTTATCGACATACAGGTCGAAACTGTTAATCAAATCATTCAAACTTAAGCCGTCAAAACCACTAAAATAAATCAAGTCCTCAGATACATGTCCCTCTCAACTAGCTACATTCCTCAGTTGAAAAGCTTTATAGCTCAAGTGCTACACAGTTTTCGCATAGACACCTAAGTGTCATTTAAAGTGCTTGGTTTCTTAGGCATCTATTTCCAGAAACACGTACATTTACATAAACGCCGAAGTCTTAGAATACAATTTCAACAATTATGTATGGTGCAGACAATACTAGCCATGCACTTTCATCTGTGGCAACATCCCTTCAGCACCTGCGTATGGAGTGTTCATATCACAACTCATACGTTATGCCAGACCTTTCCAAAACTACGCAGACTTTTTGTATCACCCTGGAACTCTAACAAATAGGCTTCTGCAACAGGGTTATTTTGCTACAAGATTGAAGTCATCACTACAGAAGTTTTATGGTCGCCATCATGAACTCGTGGATCGTTATGGTGTATCCATCTGCACCATGAAAACTGATTTATTCAACGGTTCATAGTTTTCCTTTCCTCGTTTGTCTACTCAGGACTTTACTTTTTATGAGTAACTCGGCGGGTGTTCTAGAAAAGCAGAGGACGCTTACCCTACCGGTGCACCTGGTCCATGCTCCCATTTTTTAGTGGAGTCCGAGTTGCTCATTTGCTTTTGTTACTTTGTATGTATGATTTTAGTTACTTTCTGTTCTTTGTTGTGTATTTCTGTTTCCATGTCTGGTCTTTGTCCCTGGATTACTTTCTTTTTATTACCGCTATAACCTTGGTTCCCTTGATTACTCTATAAGGCCATGGAGCACATTGAGCACCTGCAGCGCTATTATCTGTATATACGGCCAAAATAGCCCAATATAATGATTATTGCAAAAAAAAGCAATATCACTAGACCACAAACTGACACTATTCCCGAGAAAGGCATTATCGAAATTCCTATACCATCGTCTAAGCAACGTTTTATTTCATTTTGTCACCTCCGGGCTTCCGATGTCATGAGGCGGTGATTGTGTTATAAAAATACACTATACAATAAGTGATACATTGGGATCTTTTCGGGGTTATGCTACGGTACTCTTTTATAAAAAAAATGAGTGGCAAATGATAGCATGGAACCCCTTTCTTTATATAAGTTTCTTGATCGGATCCACTGTCCACTTTTTGTAAATATTTGGATCCGCCAGGGCCTGCATAAAATATCAGAAGACAGCTTCAGCATTTCGACTAGTTTTAGCCTTGCAGGGTTTTCACTTCTATCTATATTATTTGGCTAAAAATAAATAGACAACTTGAATATATCGACAGTGAACGGCTGATTGCTTAGAAATATGATAAGGGATTAGAGGTCAAATATTTTTAATTGGATCGTTGTTACAATCCTAATTAATCAGGTTGTTTATTGGGTTTGTTTATTGGCGTAAATAACATAATTAAATTTGCTGTATTAGAAATACGTATAAAGTCGACCTAACTATCTGCATTTGAACCTAAATAGAGTATGCCAAAGGAACATTTTTTTCTGCGGTAGTGTAAGATATTTGCAGATGCTATCAGGCTTTACAAATCTAATCGGGCTCTGGCGACTGCTTTATCAATTCTGATCTTCAATCCAAATTGATAACAAATGAAAATTATGACAGGTTTATATGTATACGTGTGCGTTTTAGGTCAATGACTTGGGAATATTTAACTATATATAAAGCTTCCGGCCTTGTGACCTATATTTAAAAAATAATAATAATGTTCGGTGCTATAATTCAATTTTATTTTCTTATTCCAAGATCATTTTCGCAACACGGAAGGTAACAAAACATTAACTCACGGATGTTGTCATCATCCCTCACGACTTTCGAGCAATATATCGTTTTTTTTTTGTTTTTTTTTATTTTCAAAAATTCATTGTACTACAAGAAATGTTCAATATTATAGCAACTATATATAGTCCAATCACCAAGTCCAATGCATAATATTGTGTTGATTGACATTGCAACGGACAAATTTAACAGCAACCGCTAGATTACTGAGTTATAACCAATAAAAACTGCTTACCTTTCCTTTATGTTTCTGTCTTTAATAATATTGACATCTAAATATAGATCAAGACGCATTGAAAATTGTGACCATCTCAAACATGTTAAAAGTACTTTTGGCGGGAAGTTACAAATTATTTCTCAATCCCAGTTCCTCTCAATCCTTTAAGAACATTTGTTATTCTTTAAACAAACTTTAATCACTCGAGGGTTCCAGTTTAAAATTGCTTTACTTTATAGATACTTTCAAATAATTCTAATAATATAATTCACTTCTTTCTTCAAAAGATACAAGAGGCAGGGTCGTAACCACCATTGAGGCAACGGGGGCAACTGCTTCCTCTAGAATTTCGGCAACATTAAAAAAAATATTTTAGAAATAGAATTAGGCATTTGAAAGATCGATTTCCAGAGAAATGGAAATTCGTTTTCTATGGTAATTATCTGGTACCGTCGTTGGTAAAAAAAAAAATGACCGCTAAAGTTGTTGATATTATGAAAACTGAGTACATGTATATGAATGATTTATACCAAAGAGGTGGTGAAATGACTTTCTTCAAGAAGTAGACAGATGGGTAGCAAAATGCAACAGGACAAGCTTGCTGTAGTCTGTTGAGACGCTTACATACGCAATATCTTTTGCCGATCCGGAATTTTATCCGAACACCCATCGTATACTGAAACTCCTTTTAACTCTACCAGCTAGTTCCTGTTTTTATGAGAGGTCTTTCTCTACTCTCGGACGTTTGACGACATGGTGCAGAACCACAATGACAGAGGATCATCTCTGTGGTTTAGCCATGTCATGCTCCACGTTCACAGGAATGACAACGCCGGACATGTACGTAAAGGCTGTGGCAGTGCTAAAAAGATGGGATATGGCCCGATACCTCTAATGAAATTTGATCTGAGTACTAGACAGACACTAAATTCCAACCGATACTTGGATGTCGTGCAAGTTACATGAATTACTCTGAGTGAAGTGTATTAGAGCCTTTACATTTTTTGGAATGATCGATAAAAAGATGGATTAAATAAAATATATACTGAAAAGAATTATTTTAGACGGCAAACCAAGTGCCAGTTTCAAGGATTATTTTGGTGTTTCGGAGGACATTTAGGCATTACCTCGGGGTTTGGAGATTGGCAGAAAAATGATTCACACTTCGTCCCATGATATTTCGAGTGGAATGTCCTAGATGTATATATACTGGTAGATTTGAGTGGTCCTTTATATCCAAATGTATGATATGGTCCAAGCTACAGCCAAAAATGTCAGTGCAAAAATGTATGGAACCCTATGGAATCAATAATTAAATGGTTGTGGCCATACGGATGTTAGTAGGAAAATCCACTTTGCTTTCGGAGCAGAACGTATAGTGTGTACATCTTTGTCATTTTTCAAATCAGATTATTCAAATTGTGTGTATATTTGTAAAGGAAACTCTGACCAATGGTACAGAAATTTAGAACAGAGACAGAAAATGTGGAATAATGTCAAAGATATATACAAAAACAAGTAATTTCTTTTTTAACATATCAATATCAATTCAAGAATTTACATTCCCAAACTCCTGGAAATGGTCCAATTTTATGGAAATTACAAGAAAAATAATTCAGTGACTATTATATTTTTTTCGGTCTGAGGAGACTTAACTTCAATCATGTGGTGCACACTTAATAACTTAGTGTCAAATCATTTTTTTTTTAAAGTTAATGACGCCACAGTCCCATTACAAAATTTAGTCTATGAGATGATGGACAAAATTTCTTATCCAGTACTTCTGAAATTATAAATCATACCGCATTTAAATACAAAAACGTATTTTCGTATTAATTATAATTTAAATGAAAAATATATTACTCCCTAATCCACAATATACCTTGTCAAGTGTCCATGATTATCGATTCACAAAAAACCTGTTTCGACTTTTTAAATGAGACGTTCCATATTTTGACTTGGAAATAATATTTTTGTAGTTCATGATCTTTATAGTAGACTACTATAAAATCCCTGCCGTTGTGTATGATAATTGTCAGACGGGTATTTTTTAATTGTCGTTTTGTAAATCACCAAACGTAAAACAGTTCTTGAAGAAACATTATTTTCTGTTAACATTTTTTTCAAAACAAAGAGAACAAAGATTAAAGCGGTCAGATTTTCAATATTCATGCATGTTTGACAATATTGAACAGGTCTATGGTGGAAAAGATACAAGCATTTGACTCGGAGAAGACGAAGAGCTATCATACAACTCACTAATCATGCAAATAACAACCTTACCTCTATAAAAACCAACTGCTGATCCTTTAATAGATTATAGAACGCGTCGATTTGATTGCTTGTCTTTTTCTCGGAGGGAAATACAAATAAGGACAATGTAAATTGAATATTACATGTCAAAATCTGTATCACACGTGGTTTCAGCCCTAGACTCCTATATCATCCACCGGCCCGCGGGGTGTTATAGGTCGAGGGTTACGGCATGTGATACAGATTTTGATATGTGACGTTCATTATTTGTATTTTAACTATACATGAAGGGATGTCATACAGGGTATGCGATACAGGTCTAGAGGTGTGATATATTTGGGGTGTGCGATATAGGGTAAACGATATAGGGTTTAAACAAACACTTATAATGCATACACAAACGAGTACTATCTTTAAAAAAGATATACAAAAAGGTATATTTTTATCTAAATATATGGTATAAACTAAAGAACTCGTACGCTATCCAAAACTATTGCTCAGTTATTATAAATACGTCATCGTTGATATCTTCCATTACATGTTGTCTATTTTTAGAAATAATTTTTTGGTCCATTTGGAAGACATGTGGAGACCTTACGTACAAGATGGTTCAGAACATAAGTATCGATTAATCGTTATTTGAAAACCAAAGAGCGTTTTTCTACAATATTATTCCTTTTTTGTACGCCTTGTTTTGTTGGACCCCAAATATTCGTATAAACTGGTTAGGTTATCCGTGATCGAAACACTTTGTATGATATTGTTTAATTATATAAATATGCTTATAGACAATGGCTGTTAAACTCTTGTTTGTCTATAATAGATCAATTAGTTTCCCCATTAAACTAAGATTGTCATTTTGGCCCCAAAAATGGTCCAGTCAACATTGAAATGTGAAACAACACTTCAGAATTACAGCATTTCCGACGGAGCGATTATTTAGATCGTGTTTTAAAAGGAAGTCACCTTTTTTTGCTAGATATATACTAAGACTTTTTAAACAATACTGATCAAGAAACGAGCAATTTATTCTCAGCTTTCAAACTAAGAAATTGTAAATAAGCTCACAAAGAGAATACCCCTTTCGTATAGCCTTAGATGTTTAACTAGGAAGTTGGATTACAACCCTTCTGAAGAATCGGACGATTATTATATTCCCTTATGCACATTTATATATAATGTCTAACATTCCTGTAAAATTTCATTAAAATCCTTTAGGTGGTTAAGGAGGAGTTGCAATTTCGAGGTTTTAACATGTCAAATATCTCTATTGGCAGGCATTTAACGATGACTGTCTACATATGCCCATCTCATCGAATTCCTTGAGTGGTTTAGGAGGAACTGAATTTGGATTCTATCCCTTTAGAGGGGTAGGACAAAAACAATATTACTTCATGCACATTTATATGCCTGCCTTCCAATAATAAAATGCTTCGCAGGGTGTAGCTTGATACGACGGTTTTGGACAAGTATGAACACAACAATCAAACATCTGAATTCGACTGCGGTTAGACATTTGACCAGATCGGAAGTTGTCCCTTTTGGCCCGGAATTCCCGAATGGTTTCGATCACAACCCTAAAAATCAATTTAAAAACTTCATTTTGGGCTATGACACTTCGAGGTACAATGTCAAAGACAGCCATTCTTTTTTATTCAAGTTATTACCCAAAAATCAGAAAAAATACTTGTTCCTGGCCTTTAATTCTTAATCGGCTCAAGTAACAACAAAAAATCAATCGCAGACTTCCTGTTGTGGTATGACATCATATAGTACAATATAAGAGATTTATTTACTCAATAGTCAAGTTATTGTCCGGACATAGGAAAACGCTTGCATCTGACACCCCAAATCTAAATGGTTCAAATCTTAAACCCCAAATTCAATCTCCGTATGACCATAGAGGAATAGTATCCTGAACACCCATATACTTTTCACAGGAGTTAAATAGTTCAATTCTTTGGAAAACTTGTTTTGGTCCTGATTCAAATCAATACAAACCTTCCTTTTGTCATTTGGAACATCTCGGTCAAAATTATAAAAAAAAGTAACCAACTTATATTCAATTAATCACATGAAAATCAACGGTCTAGGTACGACATTATACCAGACATCAGACAATAATTTTGTCATGTACCTATAGGTTACAGACCACCAATTCAACCAATGAGCATTTGGAACGTACGCAAAAAGAGTCCTACGCAGAAATTACCCCTGTTCCTCATAGTGCTGTGAAAAAAGTTCTCATCTCATTTGAAAAATTTAAACAGTTTCTGAAAGGAAAAACATTTCTGTACATTTTATAGGTGCATTTTGCTTCTTGTGATGTGAAGCCTAATCTCCATAATGATTTCTAAATACATGTATACCCCTATCTTGTGAAAACACTGGGATTTCCCATGCTATTTATAGACACTTCACTTCCGGTGACCAGTACTGCACTGCAAGTCTGCTAACCCCACATGCCATTCTGAGGATTGTGAGCTGACATATGTAGAATCATGCTGATATATAGTCCTCTGCAGGTTAAAGTTAAGGTAAAGTCCAGAGAAGCCATTGAATATTGTGAAATTAGCATAGAAGCCTATGGGAAGTGGAATTAGTGGTTTTTAGCCTATACATATGATGCCAAACCTCCTAATAAAATTTTATTAGCATTCTTTGTGTGGTTTAGAAAGAATTATACAGTTTTAACATGTAAAACCTTGAATTTAATTATCTATTGCTGGAATTGGACAATTACTACATTCCTTTATGCACATCAACATATATGATGTCTTAGCTTTCTATAAAATTTGATAAAAATTACATGAGTCAGGAAGAGTTGCACTAACAAAATATAAGGATAAACAGATAGGCAGTTTAATTCCTATACTGTAAACATATAAATTTTCAGGGGTGTACTTATTATCAGGTGTTTGCGGTGAACAGTAAAGCCAAAAAAAAAAAAAAAACCAGTACCTGCAAAATTGAGTTTAAAACACTATATCACACAAATATAATATTTTGTAACCACGAAAATTGATATCCATGAATGTGTCTACACGTCAAAATACGCGAAAATTAATACATTAACAGTAAACCCCGAACTCGGTTTGCTGAGGGTATAAAAATGCTCAGTATTTGCCCCATTTCTGAAAAATTGTGCCACAATCCCAAAATCAATCCGAACCTTTATTCGTTGTAAAGAACAAGATGTTAAAATGTCATACTGATTCAAAGACTAATGCCAGTTTACAAATGACCAAAGAAAGTATAAAACACTTTGCAGTTGTATAATAATTCCATGTATTTCAGTTTAAAATAGCATCTGTCAGGTAACATGCAATTCTTCAAAGAAAATTAAACAAAACAATATTTATTTTTGGCCCTTTTTATTGCAATGCTGAAAAGGCAAACAACTGCAACTGACATCAACACCACAAAATTTAGTGGTCAGTTATTGTTTCTATGGCAACATGGCTGAAATAACATTCTAAAATATTTCCATACAGAAAATGTTTATAGAATTGATTCAAAAGAAAATCAAGAAATATTTTGAAATTATGACAATGTTAAAGTATTTCATGACATAGTAATCACATAAAATTTCTGCCCATTGCTCACAATGACTAATCATATGCATTATTATTTAATGATTTTTTTTCACAATGTATCAACTAAGCGCATTTCTTTCCTTTTAACTTTAATATTGTCAACTAAAATAGTCAGTTTCATATTGATCATTATTTTAATTGACCACTGTCACCAAAAATTCGACATTGAGAAATTACTATTGATAAAGTCTTAAATTTTTATATGACAGATAAGAAAGTTTTAAGATTTTCACCCAAAAAGTGATTTACATGTAGAACAAAATACATGTAGAAAGAAAAATCCTTTACAACTGTAGAGTTGTACTGTTGGTTATGGGAAAGATGTAAAAAAAAAAAAAACAACACACAGTAAAATTGAAACACTTGATTATTCACACAAGAAACTAAAAACAGACTTAATTCTCATTATTTCCACTTTCTAGCTGGCAAGTTATAAGTATACATGGGTATAAAACATTCATCTAATTTTTGACACCATAAAAATCGCAGCTGTATATTACACAATGTCAGAAAATAGACAATATGTACAATTTGTAAATAACCCATAAGCTGTGTTTTAAAATATACCATTATAGGTATTGATAAAAAATTAGTATGCTATAAACCTGATCAATACACCAGTACAAAAATATCATAAAATGAGACTAGCTTTAAAACATGAAAATTATCATTAAAATTCAGAGATAACTCTGAGAAATTATAGCACCTAATACATACTGCATTTTGTGAATTAATGAATCGGCTTGATATTTCAGTATAAAGTCATATTATTTAAATGTTGCACAAGCTCTATAACACAAAACATTAATGTATGAATAAAAATACATTCCAATACCTAAAATGAAAAGTCAGTAATTCAAATAACAAGATATGACTAGCAGAGACCATAACAACACATTAAGGTGAACCCGTATTCTATCAGGTAAATATCACACCAAGTATATAACTACCAGAGTTATCAATAATAATGATATTTAACTGTTGAGTAAGAGAGACACTAGTGAATTTCTGAGGTTTAAGATTAAATTTTTAATTGAAATTAAATGTGAAACAAAGCCAGGGCAAGTAATAAGTCAACATTACAACCATAAACTCTAGGATATAAAAAATGGGTCAAAGACAGAAATGGCTGAATTTTGTAAAATATGAAGTAGATGTCTGACAGAAATTGCATTCCACAATATAGGACCCTACCTGATGCTGGATATCAAATACCAAGAGGTTGTCATCAGCAGTTGCTGAGAAAAGTGTTATGAAAATAATTTCTCTGTCCTCCAAAACAACAAGCCCATTTTCACAAAAATCAAGATATTGCCCCATCACCATTCTGGAAATTATTACATGGAAAACCTGAAAATTTCCTACATGGAACTTAACCAACCATATCAAGGTAGCGATCAATTAAAGACTTCTAAAAAAATGGCAACTGTCAAGGTTAAAATGTAAAAAAAATAATTAAAAGTAATTTCAAAGATACAATGTATGCCCAAATAACTTAATTTTTGCAACACCAGGGTAGTAACACTGAAAATTTCAGGAGAGTTATTTAAAAAATAAAATATTAGCAAATACATGAAAACTAAAATAACAATATATAATGAAGAAGTGTCAGTGCATCAGCATTCTGACAAAATGAAGACATTAAAAAAATATTTTAAAATTAAGCATTTTAAAAATGAAAACCTCTACCAATAAGGCAGAGAAAATGTATACAGGAAAGTGGTAGAAATCCATTCAGACAGTAGTGTCAAAAATCTCAAAATAAGAATGTTCTTGTATCATCGAGTACACTAAAATATCAAAGGATCTGATTAATGGTTACAATTGGACCTTCATAAATATTACATACATATATTCTTCATTAAATAATCAAGTACTTTGAGACAATTAGTTTTCCTCCTAAACAATGTATGTAAGTTACATCACGTGACTCTGTGGTTTTACAATAAGAGGCTCCCAGGAGCCTGAATCGCTCACCTTGTTGAATTTTGCCTTTCAAAGGCAATAAATTAAACAAGAAGTTGTCCAACAATTTTGACTCAAGAAGTCTTTGGTAGGACTTATCACAAGATTTTTTCAACAATTGAAAGTTTCTTTTAATCTATCATAGTTTTCAAGATATTGACTGAAAACTATTAAAAAAAAAGTCATTTTTCCCCTTTCAAGGGCAATAACTCTTACAAGGAGTCTGAAGACTTTTGTAGTCCTAATAATATGGATCATTTCAGCTATTGAAAGAATTTGAATAAACCTAACTGTTTTGGAGATATATGTGAAAAACTACTGTCTGAGCCCTATGTTCTATTTTTAGTAACAGCAGCCATGTTTTTCGACAAATAAAAAATCCCCATGACAGTTCTATGAAGGATACCCCAAGGAATATTCATTCCAAGTTTGGTTTCAATTGGTCAAGTAGTGTCAGAGGAGAAAATTTTGAACTAAATAACATTAAAAATAGCAAAAATTGTTGAAAAAAGGGAAATAACTCCAACATGGCTTAACGGATTAAAACCAAAATTCGACCAGAGATAGATCTCATGCTGAACACTTTTACCCTATGTCAGAATTCAGCTAGACCTAACGGTTCAGGAAATATATGTGAAATACTAATGTCTGACCCCTATGTTCTAATTTTAGTAACGGCAGCCATGTTTTTCAACGAATCAAAAATCCCCACATCCCCACAGAAGATTTTTGAAAGAAATAACATTAAGAATAGCAAAAATCTTTCAAAAAGGGCAATAACTCCAACATGGCTTAACAGATTAAAACCAAAATTTGACCAGAGATAGATATCATCATGCTGAACACTTTTACCTGGTCAGAATTCAGCTTAACCTGACAGTTTAGGAGATATATGTGAAAAACTACTGTCTGACCCGTATGTTCTATTTTTAGTAACGGCAGCCATGTTTTTCGACGAATCAAAAATCCCCACATCAGTTCTATGCAGTATACCCAAAGAAACTTTCATACCAAGTTGGATTTCAATTAGTCAAGTAGTTTCAGAGGAGAAGAGTTTTGTATAATTGTTAACGACGACGACGGACGAGGATGACGGACAATAACGACGGATGCCAAGTGATGGCAATAGCTCACGTGGCCTTTGGCCAGGTGAGCTAAAAATGGGTCCCAATGTACCATTGAAATGCATGGAAATTTGTCATTTACAGAGAGTTATGCAAAACATCTTTCTGTGTGAAAATACTGATAAAATACAACAAATATCTATTTCTACAGGATATAAGTGTTAAAAAAAGCAATAAATAAAAGATTTTGCATTGTAAAGCAGCCTTTCTAGACCCCAAAGGTAAACAATAAAATGCAGATTGGTCTCAAGATTTCAATATGTTTTACTTTTGAAATTACAGATAGGAAAATGTAACGAGAACGAGACTTACAAACCCTACTGATTCTTACAAAAGATGAATACCAATATATATGGCACAATGTTCTGTAGATTGATAGAAAAATATAATCGCTATAATTACATGTAAAAGGATATTTTTATGCATGTTAAAATATTTAGGCCACTGATTTATTAATGGCTTAAATCAGGATGTATTAAAAAGAAATATGGTTAAACCTGTCTAAACTGAACCCTGGATAAACAGGGAACCAATGTAAACCAGACATCTTACGGTGTCCCTTCATATCTTATACATTGCATATTGAATCAGTGAAAACAACCATCTGCCTTAAGCAGGTAGATCTAGGGGAAGGGACATAACTCTAGAAATCAGGGATATGTTTGTATCATATTCAATTTCACCAAAGCCTTTCAAGCTTTTCTTTGAAACAGACTGAAATCAGTCCAAGTTACTTTGATGCTTACATGATATTGACGTAAAATGGTGAATACAAACATTCCAATGATTTGTAAGAGTTGTGTCCAGAAGTTCAGTTTAGACAGGTTGCACTGTAAAAATAATGGTTTAATTTCCTACAACTTCAGTACTTTCAATCTGCTTGATATATATTGACACTCCTCCTACAAGCTGTTTATGTAAGACTACAAAATCACAAAAATATTTTCTTTTCAAATTTTCAAATTTATAATACAAATCATAGTTAAAGCAAATCTAGTTTTGATTCTGGATAAAACTAACTACCAACAGAAAACTAGACAACAAATGATCACAACACAAGTTTGTAACCCTCTGATTGGTCTTTCTTTGTTGACATGCTAACAGAATCACTTCTGTATGAAATACAAATAGGTTCATCAGTTGTTGAGGAAATCTTTGATGCTTCATATTGCTGGCGATATTTAGCCACAGCAGGTCCCCATCTTTGATCAGGCTGCAGTAATGTTTTCACTCTCTTTAATGATAAAAACAAAAAATAATCAAATGTTTAAATTATTAATATACATTAAGGCATTTTTTCTTGAAGGCATAACCCCCGTCCCCGGTTATAAATTAAACCCCTGCTGCTAAAAATTCTCTCAGTTGCGATGTTTTATTGTGAATAACCAAAATATTTACACTCGACCAAAAAAATGCGGAAGATTTTACTTGTGCAAGGATTAAGTTCCACACTCTTGTTTAACCTAGGCATTCTTCAGCACTCATGATCAAATTCTGGCTGTTCACTCTTTCCAATTAATTATCCTATTTTAATAACTTTGTCTTATTATTCAGGTTTCTGCCTTATTATAATTACAATCCAAGGATCCCAAGTTTACACCCTTGAAATAATTGTTAAGTTCCCCAAAAAATTATTAATTATTTCTCAGATCATTCCTTTTTGGAGTGCTTCATTACCATGGAAACCATATTAAATGTCATATCAATAAGAAAATAAAAACAAAAGAGCAACTCCCTTATTATTTATTCTGGCTGTTAACATTGTGAACAAAGCACCCTCATTTTTTAAACAAAAATAAATTTCTTCCTCCATCTGGTTTTTTAATGAAAAAACCTTAAAAACCAAGAAATTAATGGTGAATGGCTTAATTCTCGTGAATTTTAGTATATTAATTTGCAACTAAGACATGACAACTACATTTAGCTATATCACAGATGATTTTAAGAGGTCAACTAACAAGGCAGAAATTGGCAAAATAGGAAGTAAATATACAATAAAAAAAGAATCGTAGCAGTAAAATCTGAATTTCAAATAGCAGAAATCCCCTAAAAAACGCAAGAAAATTATCCCTGCTATATGCCCCCCCACACATATACATAGTGCAAAAGTCTAATAACTCCTGAAAAATTTCTTCTATAGAATCAGAATCTTGGTACAACCATAATAATCAACATCATATTGTAAGTAACCATCCTGCAAAATTTGAACAAAATCCATAGTGTAGTTTCTGAGTTCTCTGATGGACGGATATATGCAAACACAAATGGAAGGACAGTCACCTGTTTTTCTATGTCCCTTTCCACATTGTGAAAGGAGACAAAAAGTGATGATACAAACCTGAACCAAAGAGTCTCCTTTTGTCTTGTAGATAGCAACAGCCATACAGACTGGAAGAGGAAGTAGTGATATCAATCCAAGCATCCATCCTAGTACAATGGCCCATGTTGGGTACTGGTAGTCACCATAAGTTACGGGCTTCAACTGGGTCACACTAAACGACCATATAAACTACAAAACCAATTAATTTGGTTAGAGTTTGATGTTGCAAAATATACGTTTAATTCAACTTACAAGTGTAAGTCTGTCTTTCTTCGGTGATAATGTTTTCATATATATATAATTAATTGTCTAAATAATAGTCAACAATCACTTTTACGGGGTGATGGATTGTTAAAAACGATGCGAAATATAACAATAAATTAAATAAACATCTAAATATGTTTAACATCACCAGAAGATGGTAAAATTTAAATTGAATATTTCACATAACTGATATCCTTCTTCAGCATAAAACTCATAAAACTATATGAGCATAAAACTCACAAAACTTCACGATGTTAGAACTGTCAAATTTGCGATGGACAAATTTTTGGTCCTTCCGCGGGACTCAAACTCGTACCGCTGTGACATCTATGGCAACACCACCTGCACAAAGTCCAGTGCCCTAGACCACTCGGCCAGTTAGGCTATATAAAAATATAGCTTTCGATGGCCAGGTTATTCCTCCTCGTAGGATTAATCTAGGGCTGTAACTTAGTACACAATGTATGGTAGTATGGTAGAGTGGTCTAGGGCGCTGGACTTTGTGCAGGCAGTGTTGCCATAGATGTCACAGTGGTACGAGTTTGATTCCAGCGGAGGGAACGACCAAAAATTTGCATTGCAAATTTGAGAGTTCTAAAATCGCTGGGAATTTTTCAGACCTTTCTATACGTTTACATATCTTATCAATTTGATCCAATGGAGCAGTGTAGTGAATAGAATCGTCACATTCTGAGACGTTTGTGTATATATATATATATGTAAAAAGTCAAAACATTGTGTAAAGTTTTGACAAGCTTATATCTATATCTATATATAAGCTTGACAAAACTTTACACAAAGTTTTGACTTTTTACATGTACAAATGTACTTCTAATCATTACATAAATACATTTATTTGACAAATGTCAGATTATTTCTACATTATTGAGTTATTGCTCTTTAAACAGGTTGATTAAAACGGTTTGGTAAGGGGATCATTACTTACAGCAATGACAACAGGAGTGATATACTTCCAACAGATTTTCCACCAGGCACATGGTTTATATCCAATCATCAGTTCAATGTCCATATAAAATCTGTCAGCTCCTGTAATAAAGATATGTAAACAATACAAAGTAGATCAATCTCCTTAACTCGATGACAAATAGGTTTATAGTTACTTTCATGAACGAAAAATAATTTACAGGAATGGAGTGCAGTGGAATAAATAAATAGACAATAATTTTTTTCTAAGATTTTTATTGGTGCAAGTATTTCATTAAGAATCTCAAATTGAATTTTTCCTCGATTCCTTGAGTTCAAACTTAGTGATTTGATTGGTTGCAATTTGGGTTGAGGAAGAATTTGAAGATCTCAATTTGAGATTCTTTATGAAACCAGTCCCATCTCTTCAAAGCTGAAAGACTAATAGATTCTTACATGTTTCCTTATTGAAGACTTACGACCATGTGAAGAATTCTGTATAGTACATGAGTGGATTACAACAAAATGATTATACAGACAATGAAATTACTTCTTTCGTAAGTAGAAGAAATTTCAGAGTTTCAGCAGGACATGTGTCAGTATTTCTTTCATCCAAAAAACACTGCATGTACTTGACATTAAGAATCTAACACCGCCGAGAGTGAAAGACAGAGAAATCTCAGATACCCAAAGGTAAGATTTTGAGCTCTCCAACAAGGCTCTGCCGACTAAGAGAGCATTGAAATCTAACCCGAGGGTGTCTGAGATTTTCTTGCCTTGCATTTTCTGGCCGTGTTTGATTCTTTTTTTCACTTTAAAAAATTGTCTTTGTTATTAGTACCCCTATTCAGAATGTCCAGCTTGCCGAAATTCCTTGAAAATACAAAACATCATTAAACGTTTTATTGTAATGTCACAAACCTCACATATTTTATCTCATCCATGATCTCACCCATGGGTGAGACAAGGAAATCCCATATTGCTAAAAATAGGAATAACCTTGTTCCTTTTTGAGACAATCTACTTAATAAAGTCAGGGAGAAAAACTATAATCATTATCTACAACTGTTATTGTGACATACCATTACATATCATAAATCTCCTATAATGTTGTCAACTCTTTGTGAATATATTCCAGACATGATTTAATGAAGCCAACAAAAAAGCAGAAACTAGCAAAAACAGAAGTAAAAAGACAAAAAGGTAAAAACCAAAATTGAAAAAGTAGAAGAAAATCATGTGTGATTTACGATGAAGCAGTGTTCTCAGGGTAATATGATCTATAGGATCTTACAAATATCATTGGAAGACAAGGTTCCATGCTGTGTGAAATTGCATCATTCTGCCATGGGTCATTTTTTATAGAAACTTGCTAACACAGTAGTAATGATCTATCATTAAAAAAAAAACAATAATGAAAGAGTCCCCCTAACAGTATACAACCTCACGAGGTTTCAAGACTTGGAAAAGATAATAAATCTCATCTATGCATTTACAAACTGACTGACACTCCAAAATATCTCATCTTTCAAGGATTTAAAAAAAAAAAAACAAGATTGCTAAGCGTAGCCATATATCTCTACAATATGATAACTACATATGGTGGCTGCATTCCTACAAAGTTTGAACAAAATCCATTGAGCAGTTTCAGAGAAGTTTT
Source organism: Perna viridis (assembly GCA_037379345.1). Classification (NCBI taxonomy): domain Eukaryota; kingdom Metazoa; phylum Mollusca; class Bivalvia; order Mytilida; family Mytilidae; genus Perna; species Perna viridis. The sequence goes on from CM074520.1 coordinate 8,114,779, forward strand.
GTCCACATAAAAGTGTTCCTAAAGTGTTGAATGTACAAAAAAAGATCAACTACATATATGGTTACTAACAATCCTACAAAATTTAATCAAAATTCATTGAGAGGTTTCCAAGAGGTTGCACAAAATGTGATGGATGGACAGATGGATTGACACCAGTATTTCTATGCCCACTACCAAATTGGGCAGGGGACAAAAAGGAGAATAATGATACCAATCAGTTTACATACCATAGATCCATCCAATTACTACACATTCAGTCAGTGACAGCAGCATTAGAGAGAATGTAGAACAGTACCAGTCCATGATCTGTAACCAGTAGATTCCTCCCTAAACAATAACATACATATATTATATAATATAAAATCATGGTTCTAACTAAACTTTGATTACTTATAAAGATTATTTCTGGTTTTCATTTTTCTTTCAAGTCTTATTCTGTCCTATGTTCTCATTTTTGCCACACAGTTCAGAAATTTTATCGATCATTTTTACCATCAACAAAATCAAGACACTTGTGAAACACATTTTACTGTGAAATAAAATTAGAAATTTTATTCATCATAAAAATCAGTAATTAGTAACATACAAGTAAGACAGACTTTAAATGCATTTTCTCTCATTTCTGTTCATTTTTTAAATCATTACTTGTGTGAGTAAATTAGTTAATTTACTCTGGAAACTTCACTGTCTTTTTTGTTCATAAAGTGATGTATAATGAATACAACATTCAGATGGTGCCAAGATTTAATTGTTCTTCATGTAAAATATTGTCTCTACACTCCCTATTATAAATTTCCTGTTTTAAAATGCTTGACGAGACTCAATTTTTAAAGCTGATAATTTAATTAACTCGTGTATACTTGACCAGCATCACGGCCTAAATCAAAGTCTCTTATAGAAATGGTATTTAAGACTGGATACAACGTAAGATTTATATCAAATGTAATGATTCAGATATATACATCACCAATGATTCAGATATATACATCACCAATGATTAAAATATATACATCACCAATGATTCAAATATATACATCACCAATGGTTCAGATATATAAATCACCAATGATTCAGATATATACATCACCAATGATTAAAATATATACATCACCAATGATTCAAACATATACATCACCAATGGTTCAGATATATAAATCACCAATGATTCAGATGTATACATCACCAATGATTCAAACATATACATCACCAATGATTCAGATATATACATCACCAATGGTTCAGATATATACATCACCAATGATTCAAATATATACATTACCAATGATTCAGATATATACATCACCAATGATTCAAATACAGTGAAACTTCTCCAAACTGGCCACCACTGGGACAAGAACAAATGGCCAGTTTATAGGGGTGGCCGGTTTTGCATTCTAAGAGCTGCTCCATTAATGTGTTCTATAATCCTACATCTTGTCAGTTTGTTGGTAGAGACATGTTTAATGCTGATTCAAAACTTTTGGCCTTTTGTTACATTTCTAAGCTTGCATTATTTGTAAAAGATTAGATCTTACAAATGGTACTGCCAACAAAATAATGTTCTCGATTTTAAAAGAATGTGTATTAAAGATCAAAGGGCTATTAATGGTAATTAATTATTTGTATTGTTTTCGTAAATTACCTATCAACTAAGTCCAATAATTTCACCCCTATATTGTTTTAGCTTGGGTACAGGTCACATTAATTGACAGTTAAATATCGTAAAGATCGTACTATTAAATGACTCCGGTTGTCTGATGTATGTACACAATAATTAACACCAACCAGTGACAAAATGTAATGGTAATGACTGGATTAAATTTGTTCTTTAAACTATAGTACCCTTCAATTATCATATGTCAACTGATGAAATGAAAACCGGTCAGTGAATGAATTATTAATTACGTAATATTACATAGTCATTTATTGTTTTGTTGACACATTTATTACATGTGAACAATAACCGGGCGGTCGGAATTGTGAGGTTGTTTTAATTTGAAATATGTAACTAAAACTGTGAAAAACCGGCTGATGTACAGTATTAGGGGGTGGCCGGTCTATTGAAGACAAAACACACAGGTTTAAAGATATATTGGGCAGGACTTTTGAAAATGGCCAGTTTGAAGGGAAGACTGGTTTTCTGAGGGTCCGGTTTAATGAAGTTTCATTGTATATACATCACCACTGATTCAGATACATACATCACCAATGATTCAGATGTATACATCACCAATGATTTAGATATATATATCACCAATTATTCAAATATATACATCACCAATGATTCAGATGTATACATCACCAATGTTTCAGATATATACATCACCAATGTTTCAGATATATACATCACCAATGATTAAAATATATACACCACCAATGATTCTGATATATACATCACCAATGATTCAGATATATACATCACCAATGATTCAGATATATATATATCACCAATGATTCTGATGTATACATCACCAATGATTCAAGCTCTATAATACCTGGAAAATGCAAGGCAAACCAAGCAGGAATTCAATGAAACACATGACTGCTGTAAAGAGGACTTTTTTGTTACGTAGATATTCTGGGAACTCATCGATGAAAGCACTGGTCATTGTTTCAAACATACCAAACTGTAAATAGTCAAAAGCAATGGCATAAATACACTGGAGTTTTTTTTTATGATAGCAATGAGTGAAAGTATATTTGTTCATGAGGTAATTTTCTAAAGTATCAAAGTTCAAGTTTTTTTTAAATGATTTCTTTTATTGTAGCCAACTATTACAAAAACTAAAAACTGAAGAATCATTTATCATCTTACTTTTTTCCAGTCTCAGAAGTCCCAATCCCCATGAACAAAGTCCTTTCACAATATTTATTGTATCAAACTCTAGGGATCAATTGGTCTGTTTTAAGTTAAAAGAAATACTTGCAAATACATGCATATTGAAATTTAATTGCTTTAAAAGACTGAGAAATGGAAGGGTGTTGGACTTTGAATCTGTTAAATTCCACATCAAAGTTACCATACTGTTACAGTTTAGATAATTAATCAATTAAATATAATTTACTTTTAAAACAAATGTTTGAAAAAACTTGACAAATATGAGACACTTTAATCTATTTTTACGCATATTTTTTTTAACAATAGATCAAGTGCCATAATTTAAAGTCAACTTTGATGTGAATAGTGATGTTTCAAATAGCCATCCTTAAAACTCCTGAAAACCAAAATTCAAAACTTATAAAAATTAAGTTTCTTGAAATGTAAAAGGTAAATTATTGAAAAAGGAAACAATTTTTGAAATATTTTTGATCAACAGTACAAAAGGTATGGCTACTTGAATCTAAAATATCCTACAAGTAAAGAAAGTTTTATTAATGATTCTTCTTGAAATTGATATATTTTGTAGAGTTGTCTCCCTTATATCAAGTTCAAAAATCTGTTTGAATTGTACTGAAAAAATCATACTGTAACAAAACATCTGTGGCACCCAGGTTTCCATGGAGATCTTCTGGACACCACAGCTCTGTAAAAATAGCTTAGCATAACATAATAATTTAAATGATTTAAATAAATTTAAACCAGCTAAAACAAACTATGATAGAAATGTTTTAGGAAAATTGAATAATGTGACAAATATTATAATGACAAAATATAATATTATTTTTTTTTCATGTGCTGATGGTACCTCTTTTAATAGATTCCTGTTATTTTAATAAATAACTTCATAGTTTTCAGTTAAATATCAGTCTGATAGAATTTCTGAATACATATTTGTTACACCAGCAGATCACATCAATAAGTCAAAAAGAACACACCAATGAATTCTAACAAAATACCAGCAAAGTTATCAATATTTTAGAATTTTTATCTTTTAGAATAAATCAGTAGTGTCTGTTTCATCAATTCTATCAATGTCACAGAAAATTTATAAGAGTTCCCTAAAACTATCTCATAATTTATTTTAACTCAATCTGATCAATACATACATATCTAGTAAGATATAAACCCACCTATATTACTTAAAGTTAACTCCCCATAGTACCCTGGTCGTCCCTCCACCCCCTCCCACAAGTCCCCCACCCCCTTTTATCCTAATTAAACCTAACTATTACATCTTACTACATGACAAACTGCTAGCGTTAGGGGGTATTGCTGGTACCTGTCTTACACCCATCGTCAGCTTGAGTCTGGGCTTCGATCGCGATTCTCACTTGTGCACAACTCTCTTACTTTGTTTATTTTATTCAATTAATAACATACAGGTAGTGAATAGACCTATAAAATTATCAGTATTCAATGTTTTTTTTTCTATTTCAGGTTACTATTTCCAAATATTTGTTTAGACTATTTGCAAACCTTTTGATAAATCACAATATTACTCAGACCATTCCAAAACACCTAAAAGTAGAAAACTTCCCTTGAAGAAAGTTTAGAAGATAGATAAACTGGGAGGTATTCAAAATATAGTGATAAATTTCACTTAACTGCTACACCTCTCTCTCACATTTACCTGAGTGTGTCGTTGTTTGTTGACAAATCTATACATATAAAGATCAAAAACACATGTTAAATGCCATTTATAGTAACTAGGATGATGCTATGAAGATGGAAATATGAAAAATGAAAATGCATGGTTAAGTCTTTCCAACAAATTTTCAGGAGAAAAAAAAAATCATTTATACTTATATTAAAAGAGATGGAACAATGTATGACTTAGAAACGAAAGAATGACATGAAATACTATGATTTTATGTTAGCAATATACAGCATACAATGAAATCTGTATAAACCAGTCCTTCTATCATTTTGTAGCCAGTTTCACAGTTTCAAGTTAAATATGTCACAATCCACTTTACCTTTATTACACTTACGACTTTTCATCTCTATTACAAGGTTTTTTTTACAGTTAGTACAGATTTTACAGTAAAAGTATTTCCATTTTTCCCCAGTAAAATGCCCAGCAAATTTTTCAATTAACTGATGGCACTAGAAACACAAACATTTCACCTTGCCCCTCTGTAAAAATGTCATTCTTTAAATTTCATCATTCTTTTTTTACTGAATACTGTTTTCACATTCAATAAAATATCATGTCGGATACATTTCTATTTGGTGGAAAGACTACCACCATGAAAATATCAGAAGGTGATATGAAAGTTAAGAGTTTTTGATAGCTTTCCAAACATTATTCAGTGGATGCTTTAATTGGAAAGAGAGAAAGAATGGACAAATCACTATCAAGTCACTCTTAATAGAAAGAAAAGAAAAGTAGAATAGATGACCATTACTGATAATCTTAATGACTAGAGAAAATAAAGGCATATGATGGACTTGTATTGCTACTTTTCAGAAGTTTTACACACTGTAGAATGGAAAGTAAAAGTGAGAAAAAAATGACTAAAATGATATCAGGTCACTACGCTTGTAAAACAAAAATATATATTTATTAAAAAAAATTTTGATTTTCAAGTGAAATATTTTGCTCTTATTATACTTTTAAAAAAATGTATAAAAAAAAGTAAAACATAAAATTAAGAGCTTGTGTCATCTATTCCTATGGACATCTTGTATAAAATTATGTGTACATCAAATCACGGCCATGATGGAAATGATGGAAAAGTATTATAGAAGTGTGCATTTACCTACGTAATTTTCAAGAACTTTCAATAGTTAGCATCAGACTGATGACATCCATAATAGCACATGGTTAACTATACAGTTATCTCCCTTGGTAAGAAGTATAAATAGTTGTTAACTGATCCTACATTATTTGTTGATGACTCTGAATTAAAGCTTTGGTCAATTACTGATAGCTCTTTCTATAGTTAACAAATCCTGACAATTTACTCATTCATGAATCTTTTTGTAACCAGCCTTTGTTTTATAAATGGAGCAAGTAAAAAATTCTCATTCTAGACACAACTACATCCCAGTATATTTTAGTGCAGGCAACCTATGTACAACACTAAGACCTTCACTAAAACTGTGCATTTGAACACTTTACTCTGGCCATTAAAGAGTACCCCATAAAAACAATTTCCAAATGAAAAACAAAGTACTTAAAAATATTGTGAGACCATTCAAACACACAGAGAATTTTTTTTTCAGATGAAATATAAAGTAAAAATATTGTGAGACTGTTTAAACATTGTGGCCATCAAAAAGTACCCTACAAAACATTTTCTAGTTGAAATATGAAGTATTAGAACTACTGTGAAAGACACAACTGTCATGACTAAGTTAAAACTGTAATTAATTGAGATGTCTAGCATTCAAGTGTTAACACTATACAATCTGGACAGTGATTTGATGTACGGTGATTGTAGCATGAAAACTAGGTCATGCGCGGCTGGTGTGATTCTTACCTGGCTATCAAGACCAATGGTCAACAACATCAAGAAAAACAGAACAGCCCAGAGGGGTGAGACTGGTAACTTAGCAACAGCCTCTGGGTAGGCTACAAACACTAGGCCAGGACCTACAAAATAATAATAATCACAGTGTTGTAAGCACAGAAGTTTTTTAATCTCGTGAAAATTGTAGCATGAACAAACTTTCAAAGATTACATGAAATAAAATAAAACTGTAATCATACATTTGTGTTTCCCATATTATTTAGAACTCTTTTTTCCCAAAAATGTAGAAACTGAATGTCTGTCTTTCGTCCAGATTTCACTAGTATGAACATTGACCAATAGTTAAACAGTACCCAGCTTTACTCACATTTATAAATATTGTTCCATTTCATCTTTTTCCAAATTTTTATACCTGTCCAAAAGTTAACTTGCATTTACCTTCAAAAACTATTTTTACAATGTATTTATCCTACAGTGTACTTATACTCAAATTAAATCAAATTCAGCTTGTGAACATTTGATTTTGCAAAACTAGACAGTTTTTATCAATTTGAATTTTCCTGCCAATTTTACTTGGTTAAAATCACTTCTCTTCACTTCCTGTTTATTAATCATAAAATGTTAATGATAGGATGAAAATTTTGACTGATATGTGTGTGAAATGGAACATGCTTAACACATTTAATATTCCTGACACATCACTGCAGAAACTAAATTCCCTTTATGCTATTTTATCACTAAACATCCTACAAGGCCAACAAGAGGCACCCAGGAGCCTAAATTGCTCACCTAGTTAAATTTTTGCCTTTTAAGGGCAATAACTCTAACAAGGAGTTGTCAGACAATTTTGACTCCATTTGATTCACTGGACACATTTGTAAGCCTTATAATAAGGATCATTCCAGCAATTGAAAGCTATTGGCTAAACCTAACAGATTTGAAGATGTATGCAAAAATCTGCTGTCTGACCCCATTGTTCTATTTTAAGAAACGGCAGCCATGTTTTTCAGTGATTAAAAATCGATCATTTCGTTAAGGATACCCTATAAAACAAAAATGCCAACTTTCATTGAATTTTACAGAATAGTTTCTGAGGAGCAGATTTTTTAAAGTAATAACATCAAAAACAGCAAAAAAACGTCCAGAAAGGGCAATAACTCCAACATGGGTCAACAAATTATCACCAAAATTTGACCATAGATAGATCTCTTCATGCTGAATAATTTTACACCAGTCAGATTTAGAATAATCCTAACCGTTTTAGAGATATATGCAAAAATCTGCTGTCTGACCCCCTAAGTTCTATTTTTAGTAACAGCGGCCATGCTTTATAACAGATCAAAAATCCAAACAATCATTTTGTTAAAGATACCCTTTAAAACCAAAATACCAACTGTCCTTTAATTCTGTAAAGTAGTTTCTGAGGAGAAGATTTTTTAAAATAATAACATTAAAAACAGCAAAAAATGTCCAAAAAGGGCAATAACTCCAACATGAGTCAACAGATTTTCACCAAATTTTGACCATAGATAGATCTCATCATACTGAACACTTTAAACCCCATGTCAGACTTTGGCTAAACCTAAGAGTTTAGGAGATATATGCGAAAAACTAATGTCTGACCCCTATGTTCTATTTTTAATAACAGCGGCCAAGTTTTTTCAACGGATCAAAAATCCTCACATCAGTTCTATGCACAATACCCCAAGAAACATTCATACCAAATTTGGTTCCAATTGGTCAGGTGGTATCAGAGGAGAAGATTTTTGAAAGAAATGACATTCAAAATAGCGAAAAAACATTGAAAAAGGGCAATAACTCCAACATGGCTTAACATATCAAAATGAAAACTTGACCACAGATAGATCTCATCATGCTGAAAACTTTATATTCCTGTGTCAGAATTTGGCTAAACCTAATGGTTTTGGAGATATATATGCGAAAAACTACTGTCTGACCCCTATGTTCTATTTTTAGTAACGGCGGCCATGTTTTTCGACATATCAAAAATCCCAATTACAGTTCTATGCATGATACCCCAAGAAATATTCATACCAAGTTTGGTTCCAATTGGTCAAGTAGTTTCAGAGGAGAAGAGTTTTCAAAAATTGTAAATGATGACAACGGACGATGACAATAAATGCCAAGTTATGGCAACAGCTCACATGGACTTCAGCCAGGTGAACTAAAAAAGGAGTATCATTGAGCTGAGCAATTGCCAGAAACATATTTACTGTTTATTAAAGAGATATTAATGATATAAAAGAAATTTTATTTGGACTATATTTTGTGTAGAGTTCAGGAATAGTAGAGAAGTTCCAAACCTGTGACATAAGGTATTTTGATCCTGAAGGATCCTAAAGGATTAAAAACCCCAAAAGTTCAACAGCTATATAGTGATGATGTAAGTCAAAGATGAGATTGTTTCCATAATGTCATTTATTGAATGGGGTTATAAATATTAGCAATTTCCAATGTTTTTGTGTATTTGCCTATTGTTGTAATTTGACTTGTTTTTGTTTCAGTTTCAGATCTATGAACTTGTTCAAACCATGTATTCACCATACCTTGTGTAACAACATTCTCTATTTTATCTCCTGTTTCATGTGCCATGAAGCCCAGAATTGAGAATATCACCAATCCAGCAAATATACTTGTTCCACAGTTTATCAATGGCACCATCATAGCATCTCTGGAATTATAGCATACAGTTACATGAATTGTCTTTTAAGTTTAAATACATTTCATTTGATATGGATTGAAACACAAATAATAACAACATTTTTATGATCTCTAGAATATACAACCATGTATTATGTAGATTAATCACTGTAGTTATAAAATATCTATAAATTAAAAAGCAAAGATCCAAGTCCCTTGCCGTCCAAGATTTTGAATAGTTAAAATGGCATACTGAAATGCCATCAAAATAGTGTTTGCTGATTTTTTACCTTGTCCAAGATTGATGGTAACAACCTTTAGTAGAAATCCTTTAAAAATGTAGGCAATAGAGCATTACCAATACAAATTCTGCAGAAATTTCAGTTTCCAAGAGAGATAACTCCAACAAGATTAGTTGATCAATGTTAGTTATAAAATTTGTCAGAAAGATTAACAGTAGCAATCTTTGATATAAATTTAATCAAAATCTGCCGAGAAATGTAGGAATGACAGCACTTACAATATGTGAAGGGCAGATGCCTAGCAATTCTATGTCCCCTGATACATTGGAGACAAAAATATCTTTTCAAAGATGATTTTGCAAACCCAGCAAAAAATGGGGATATCAGCAAAAGCATAAGTAAAACAACCTTAATGGTAAAATCAGCTTTTCAAAAGCACAGAATAATGGAAGAACATCATACCTGACTTTACAAGTACAATAAAAGGTTGAAAAAAGAAGACAAATTTCAACCAAGGCAATAGGTAACGATATGAAGAGACTTGTAAATGACAAAAAGAAAACCAGTAAACAACTTGCTTTGAATGAAAAATGCATAAACTCACAACAGTATGCTTTAGTTAATATTAATAGTCTACATAATTGTATTGATTGCTTTCTAAGAAAAATTTGATACTTTCTTCGCTCAAAGAAAATCAAGATTTTGTAAAAAAAAATTGCAAGTAGATAATATAAGACAGTCAAAAACATGCAGCTACTACCAAATCTGACATTAATTCAAAAGCAGAAATAATTGAGACAGAGCTCTGACAGAGGAAGGGAAAGACAGACAAATGTGGTGATTCCAATTAATCTTCGACTCATTGAGTAGAAAATTAAAAAAGTAAAAAAGTAAAAATTTAAGTAAAGCTGATACTTGATAATCTATTACTCAGATACTACCCATCTCAGGACTGTCTGGTGGAACCATTAAAACATGTATCCAATTCAATATTTTCAACAAAACTAATATTATAATGTATATGTTCTGATGAAGACATGTAATCCAATCAACCAACATATTCATCTATCATGATTCACCAGACAATGTATTCCATTTAATTTAAATCAAACAAGAATTTATTTGATCCTATATGAGCCAATATGATAAAGGACAGGGAGCAATAGTAAATTTAATTATAAGTAAGTTTCAAGAAAAAGCAATTTTATCAAATTAGTATGAACTGTATTCTAAAAATATTAGTCTGACTTTATTACAATCATTTATTGTAGACAGGGGAATGTCAAATACTATTTCACTCTACATGTCTAAGGCACCAAATATACCATCACTTTATAGTGAGAGAATGACATTAAGATCAGGTCTGAGTAATGACAACATTTCATTTTGTATGTCACTCAATTTTCAGAAATGAGAGAATACTACTGAGAATGCTCATGTACTCCTCTCTCTCTTTTATAATTGAACACAGTATCCCTGAGTAATCATCTTCAATGAAAATCAATCCAATTCTTAGCTTTTACCAATCCAAGTTTTGAAAAAAATTGAAAATCAAATGATGGTCCTATCCAGAAAAAAAAAACAACAAAATCTAGAATGAAGAGCTTTATTGAGCACAATATGACACAACCACAGCATTTGACCTCTATTCAAATGGGGCAAGTGTGGCACAATGCTAGTTATTGATTCACTTACAGTTCATTATGGACTGGTTTGGACAATTTATAACACAAATTTTTAAAATCAATTCAAGGCGAAAAAGGTTCTGGTTTAATAGGTAGACCTATGGTAAGGGACATAACTATTACAAATCATTGGAACCTTTGTGTAAAGCATTTTACATCAATCTTATCTAAGCATCAATGTAACTTGGATTTAGTTCATTCTATTTCAAATGAAAGCTTGACAGGCTTTAATGAAATTGAATGTGATGCAAACATATTACTGATTTCAAGAGTTATGACCTTTATCCCAGGTCTACATCCAGTGCTAAATAAAAAAAAAAACCTTTGATCCATATAACTAAAGAAACAAAGAAATGTAAATTTGATAAAAAAAAAAGTCGGCAGGAAATACAGAAATTATTAACAATAATTCCGGGGTAAACTTTGAGGCACATTCAAAATTTGAACAAAAATGTTCAAAATACGACCAAATTTCTATTTATCTAATAGAAGACTTGTGGTATTGTCAACTTAGGGCTTCATATTATCATAAAAAAAAAGATGGAATCTGAAAAAAATGTGGTTGACTAAGCTTTTTTTCTTTTCATCAACCTTCTAAATAACAGAAGAATACCTCAATACTAAATTTCATGTCATACAGGGTACAAATTTGGGTCTTATCATTTCATGTTCTGTCTATGAAAATCAATGCCATCAAATTTATAAATACATTTAGGATAAACTTTATAAATATTCTATTTTAAAGGAAAAATAAGGTTTAATGTTCATTGAATTTTCATACAATAAAAAAAAAAACAACTTCCCTTCCTTCCAAATGCTAAAAACCAATATTCAAATTATGCCATAAATACATAATGCAAATACTGTAAGTCTAATTAATCACAGAAATCAATACGTCATGTAACATGCTTAAATAAGATTTCTCACTCCCACACCACCTGTTCTATCTTCTTAATCACATGATATTGATTAAAACACAATGTATGTTACCACAGCTTTATTTTACAATCCTTATTTCTGTATAAATTATAATGACTGTTTTACTGTTGGTCCGTACAGAAACTCTATTTAAGGAGGTATACCTAGGGTACAGGACACCAGTCTTACAAATCATTGGAACATTTGTATTCACCATTTTAACTGCCTTAAAAGACTATAATTAAAATTTCCCTTTGTAGTGAATGTTCAGTAACTTTAACCTATCTATAAAGACCACCTGTAAAGAAAAATGATAGGCTTTGAAATGGCCTGTTCTTAACCATGATTTTCTAAAAAAAAATATGATGTTTTTGATAAAAATGATAGGCTTTGAAATGGCCTGTTGTGTGTAATGTTCACTTAACTATGATTTTCCAAAAAAAAAAATGATGTTTTTGAAGTCTTAGCATACATCTCTTAGGAATCTAAGTTAAAAATATAAGAAATCAAAATCTAATATGAAAAAATTCTCAACTTCCAAGACTTCATACTTCAAAACATTCATTGTAGATGTAAAAAAAAAACACAATAAGATCTTTCAAAATATTCACTTAACCGGTCCTGACTCCAGGAATTTAATAACTCAAGTTTTAATCTATGATAAGCTTTATCCAACTTTATCTTGTTTCCTTTCAGAAACTAGTCAAGGGCACTACTACCTGACTTATTTAAGGTAAACTTAATATAAATAACAGGTTCTTTGTCTCTCTGTTGTTTCTTTTAAGAGTTTTATTCAATAAGAACTAAAAGGGCCTTCACTTATCATTTTATCTGGCCAACAACAAATGGTAAAAAAACACCCTCATTTTGGGGCATAAATAGGTTAAACAAAATGAAAATGTACCCCTTTTCCCTCCCTCAATGCTTCTCATTAAAAATGGCCTGGAAACAAGAAAGTAACTTTGAATGGCCTAACAGATCACCAATATTCTTACTGTACCAAGTACACAAAGGATAATTTAAATCAGTATTATAATAAAACTTCTCCAACCAAACAAAGACTGTTGTTGTTAAATGAAACATATTTCCTAGAACATTTCCTTTGTTATCTAAAAAAAGATAAAAACTGATCATATTATGGATATATATTTGTGAAACAATGAAAAATTAGCAATGAAAAGTACACTTCTATAAATAGGTACTAATGTATAAAATTCAGACAAGGCCAGTGGTAGAGGTCAGACAGGGTCAGTGGTAGAGGTGATACAAGGTGCAGAAAAAAAAGCAATGAACAAATTATTCTTTTTCAGTTTGCATGTGCAATACTGTAAACGTAATAACTTTCACAATTTTCGCAGTGGATAGAAAACCGTGAAAAATTATACACTCAAGATTGATTTTTAACACTATATAATGCCAATTATTTTGAAAAAGCAAAAATTGATACCTGTGAATATGTTCACTTGACAGAAGCCACGTAAATTAGCAACCGCGAAAATTAACATGTTTACTAGTTTTTATTTCTCCTGCAGATTTTGAAGAAAAACATGTATCAATCTCCCTCCTAAAATCAAAAACATACATCAATCTCCCTCCTAAATCAAAAACATAAATCAATCTCCCTCCTAAAGTCAAAAACATACATCAATCTCCCTCCTAAAGTCAAAAACATACATCAATATCCCTCCTAAAGTCAAAAACATACATCAATCTCCTGCCTAAATCAAAAACATAAATCAATCTTCCTCCTAAAGTCAAAAACATACATCAATATCCCTCCTAAAGTCAAAAACATACATCAATCTCCCTCCTAAAGTCAAAAACATACATCAATCTCCCGCCTAAATCAAAAACATACATCAATCTTCCTCCTAAAGTCAAAAACATACATCAATCTCCCGCCTAAATCAAAAACATTCATCAATCTTCCTCCTAAAGTCAAAAACATACATCAATCTCCCGCCTAAATCAAAAACATACATCAATCTTCCTCCTAAAGTCAAAAACATACATCAATCTCCCGCCTAAATCAAAAACATACATCAATCTTCCTCCTAAAGTCAAAAACATACATCAATCTCCCGCCTAAATCAAAAACATACATCAATCTTCCTCCTAAAGTCAAAAACATACATCAATCTCCCGCCTAAATCAAAAACATACATCAATCTTCCTCCTAAAGTCAAAAACATACATCAATCTCCCGCCTAAATCAAAAACATACATCAATCTTCCTCCTAAAGTCAAAAACATACATCAATATCCCTCCTAAATCAAAAACATACATCAATATCCCTCCTAAAGTCAAAAACATACATCAATCTCCTGCCTAAATCAAAAACATACATCAATCTTCCTCCTAAAGTCAAAAACATACATCAATATCCCTCCTAAATCAAAAACATACATCAATATCCCTCCTAAAGTCAAAAACATACATCAATCTCCCGCCTAAATCAAAAACATACATCAATCTTCCTCCTAAAGTCAAAAACATACATCAATATCCCTCCTAAATCAAAAACATACATCAATATCCCTCCTAAAGTCAAAAACATACATCAATCTCCCGCCTAAATCAAAAACATACATCAATTTTCCTCCTAAAGTCAAAAACATACATCAATATCCCTCCTAAATCAAAAACATACATCAATATCCCTCCTAAAGTCAAAAACATACATCAATCTCCTGCCTAAATCAAAAACATACATCAATCTTCCTCCTAAAGTCAAAAACATACATCAATATCCCTCCTAAATCAAAAACATACATCAATATCCCTCCTAAAGTCAAAAACATACATCAATCTCCCGCCTAAATCAAAAACATACATCAATCTTCCTCCTAAAGTCAAAAACATACATCAATATCCCTCCTAAATCAAAAACATACATCAATATCCCTCCTAAAGTCAAAAACATACATCAATCTCCCGCCTAAATCAAAAACATACATCAATCTTCCTCCTAAAGTCAAAAACATACATCAATCTCCCGCCTAAATCAAAAACATACATCAATTTTCCTCCTAAAGTCAAAAACATACATCAATATCCCTCCTAAATCAAAAACATACATCAATATCCCTCCTAAAGTCAAAAACATACATCAATCTCCTGCCTAAATCAAAAACATACATCAATCTTCCTCCTAAAGTCAAAAACATACATCAATATCCCTCCTAAATCAAAAACATACATCAATATCCCTCCTAAAGTCAAAAACATACATCAATCTCCCGCCTAAATCAAAAACATACATCAATCTTCCTCCTAAAGTCAAAAACATACATCAATATCCCTCCTAAATCAAAAACATACATCAATATCCCTCCTAAAGTCAAAAACATACATCAATCTCCCGCCTAAATCAAAAACATACATCAATTTTCCTCCTAAAGTCAAAAACATACATCAATTTTCCTCCTAAATCAAAAACATACATCAATATCCCTCCTAAAGTCAAAAACATACATCAATCTCCCGCCTAAATCAAAAACATACATCAATCTTCCTCCTAAAGTCAAAAACATACATCAATCTCCCGCCTAAATCAAAAACATACATCAATTTTCCTCCTAAAGTCAAAAACATACATCAATTTTCCTCCTAAATCAAAAACATTCATCAATCTTCCTCCTAAAGTCAAAAACATACATCAATCTCCCGCCTAAATCAAAAACATACATCAATCTTCCTCCTAAAGTCAAAAACATACATCAATCTCCCGCCTAAATCAAAAACATACATCAATCTTCCTCCTAAAGTCAAAAACATAAATCAATTTTCCTCCTAAAGTCAAAAACATACATCAATTTTCCTCCTAAAGTCAAAAACATACATCAATTTTCCTCCTAAAGTCAAAAACATACATCAATTTTCCTCCTAAAGTCAAAAACATACATCAATTTTCCTCCTAAATCAAACACAATAACTCAATATTTTGTCTTTAAACTGCAATAGTAGAACCATATTATAAACTAAGATAGGTTATTTAATGTGAAAGTACTATTTTTCATCAGGTACCAATTTAATTTTTTTGTGGGTAGGCCAAGCCACAAAATTTGGTTCCCAACAAACAGGAGAATCTCATTGATGTGTATACTGAAAAAAAAAATAAAAAAAAATAAAACCATAAATTCAAGAAACCACGAACTTTTGTTTTTTCCCTAATCCACGAAAATTGGTATCCATGAATTAATGTACTTTCACAGTATGTGGTTTTTAATTGTTTCTGAATTGGAAATGAATGTGAATTCTGTGGATTTTTTATATGCAATGTATCACCTCCCATCTGATATCTATCAAAAGAAAGATGCTTTAAACATAAGCAATTATTTTTACCTGTAGACATTATTATTGAACTTGTTATAGCTGGCCATTGTAATCAGTCCTCCCCATGCCATACCAACAGAGTAAAAAATCTGGACAGCAGCATCTCCCCATACCTGTTAAAGGTGATCAAATAGTCTAGTACATGTAAGTAGCTACAGAGTAATCAAGCACACCCAAAAGAAATTAGAACTACTTTCTCATTCTATTTAGTATTTGTTGTTTTGTTTATTTTTATTTAAATTGCACACATTATAAGTTTCATATCATTGCTTATTATATATGAACATAATTTAGTATGGTTATGTTACAAATACCTAAGGTAAATAATATCCTCAAATAAAACAAAAGTTACAAAAATGTCACAATAAATCAATCAATGAACAATTAAGAATACCTACATTTGTTTTAGATTAAATTTACTATCAAGGACTGAACACTGGTACAAAAAAGCTCTGGAAACCAGGGAAACAAACAACTAATCATGACAACAGGAAACCAGGGACAACAAACAACTAATCATGACAATACAACATACCAAATAACTTCATATGTAGAATTTGAGATATTTGTGAAAGGTCAAAGGTCTAAGCCCAATATCAGTACAATTGTTTTTCAAACTTGTTGAATCTTGAGTGCGCAGATCTCTCTATCAATGAATACATGATAAAGTTATAGCACTTGGATAACTCAAGTGGCAAATAATCTTGCCAAAACAAAAGGTCTAGCCTTTGACCTTGAACCCCAACTAATATAACACCTATAAACAAAAAAAAATATTGGAACAAACATTCCCATTTATCAATTTTTCCAGAACTAAGCTTTAATCACCATCACACAATAGGAGATAAGGTATCCCACTGAGTAATAGACCAAATTCTTTTTTCCTTTTAATTACCTATAAGCAATAGTCTTTGGAAGCAGAGGCCAAAACCATGTCTTGGACCAATTTTATATAGACACTACTGGCCTATATGTGAATTTTTCGATACCCACCAGCATTTTTACTAGCCTTAGGTTACTGACTACTGGTTTATTGTGAACACTCATAACAGCCCCTTTCTAAACTTCAGATTTAGGGTAGTTAGTTACAAGAACAACTTAATGTGTAGCTGGACAAATTATAATGCATATTTCTAACATTTGTAATATTTAGTAAATTATACATCAAGCATACCTGGAAAGTGGCTAATTTTTCCCATTGTGGTACAAGATAAAATTTTAGACCATCAGCAGCCCCAGGCAATGTCACTCCTCTGATTAGCAAGATCAACAACACTAAATATGGAAATGTAGCTGTCACATACACAACCTAGAAATAAACATCAAGGTAGTAAACATTCTGAGAGTATTACATACCAATATAAAGTCCTTAATCAGAAGAAAAATCAGTCAATAAGAATAGAATGCAAACTTCATGTATAGCTCGTTAATGAGCTGAGCATTTTTGCATTAATTTTCAAAGTCCAAGGGTTGTAACTCAGCAATGAATTAACCAACCAAAACATATTTTGAACTAATTTATAACTTGTCATGGTAAAGCAACATACCAAATATCATGATATATATACATACCATGAATATCTGCAAGCATCACCAAATAAAGTGGAGAAAATTGAGTTGGTGGCAATTAGTAGAAGTATTTTTCAATTATAATCCAAAATCACTTCAAAACAATACAACTTTATTTCATAACATACAAGTGATATTTTTAATTCATCTGATCTCATCTCTGAGGGAAATACTTCAACACATTCATACACCAAAACCTGAGGTAGAGCTATATAACTCTATCAAATAGAACTGATCGCACAGTAATTGGCATATGTTGTTTTATGATGTGATGCTAATACATAACAACCCTCTTTCTGTGGTTTGAAACCTTGTTATAGAAATTTATTAAGATCAACCAACTGATACCAATATCACACAGAAATCAAGTGTATATGGATGACAACATGGATGATGACAGCACCATACCAATACACGACCCCAAATATTTTGTGGTTGAATAAAAAACAATAGGCTCCCAGGAGCCTGAATCGCTCACCTTACTAAATTTTTGCTTTTCTAGAGCGATAACTCTAACAAGGAGCTGTCTGACAGTTTTGACTCCATGAAGACTATGGTAGGACTTATCATAAAGATTATTTGATCAAGTGAAAGTTTCATTCTCTCTTATAAAGTTTTCAAGAAATTGGCTGAAAACTGCTAAAAACTTAATTTTTAGCCTTTCCAGGGCGATAACTCTTGTATAGAGTTGTCTGACAACTTTGATTCCTTGAGACTTTTGTAGGCCTTATAATAATGATCATTTCAGCAACTGAAAGATATTTGCTAAACCTAACGGTTTTGAAGATATACGCAAAGAACTACTGTCTGACCTCCATGTTTTATTTTTAGTAACGGTGGCCATGTTTTTTAACCAATTAAAAATCCAAATGGTCATTTCATTAAGGATATCCTAAAAACAAAAATACCAACTTTCATTGAATTCTGTACCGTATTTTGAAGAGAAGATTTTTGAAAATAATAACATCAAAACCAGTGAAAAACGTCCAAAAAGGACAATAACTCCAACATGGGTCAATAAAATTTTCACCAAAATTTGACTATAGATAGATCTCATCATGTCAAATACTTGTACCCAAGTCAGAATTTGGTTAAACCTATCAGTTTTGGAGATATATGCAAAAAATCTTCTGTCTGACCTCTATGTTCTCTTTTTAGTAATAGCAGCCATGTTTATTAACACATCAAAAAAAGTTTCATCCAAATCCATTCAATATTTCATAGGACAAGATGTTTGAAGAAATTATTAACCACGACAACGACATCAATGTTTTTCCACTGTGTTTTTCACATGTTGCTTCTAAACACATGAAAACATATGTTGCAGTTTCCTGTGTAGATCATTCCAACCAAAATACTTAAACTAAAAATTTTCTTATTAAAGATTATGTGTACTTGAATATCAGTCTTAACAATAAACAGATAGGAGGTGATTCATGTATGTCAAAAACCCACCAAATTTACTGATTTTTCTAATTGAAAAAGTTATAGACCACTTACCTAGTCATTAATGTCATTTGGTTGTTGTACTTAAGACATAAAAACTATATAGATTGTGTATGAATTAGGCACTTTGTAAGAGTTATTGTTCTTGACTTGGTTTGATTTCAGTGGGAGAAAAAAGTATGTTTTTTGCAAAAATACAGATCTGAATATGGAAAGGACTATCGTCAGATTAAATTAAAGCATACATGTTTGTAGACTAAAAAGTGGATTTTTCTACACCATGATTCACCTCTAACAAAGGTTGTGTCAGAATTTTATATGGACAGGTACTTAGAAAGAACATAGACTGGTACTATTTTTGCCTCTAGACTTCAACACTGTCAGCATCAAATCTGCATGTTTCAATGTGTTAAAAGAACAATTATATAATTTCTTGATAAGTCCTTTAAACATCTAACAATATGACTATCTGATCATCATAGGATGGAAATTGATACTTAAAATGACAAGTACCAGAAACAGGTCGGAAATTGATACTGAAACTCATTTTTCTTGAAAAATAAACACATACTAGGAAAAGGAAACTGAATGTTTGTGTTTTAAGAAAAAAGACCTTAGTTTCTATGAAACAAAAGTGTAAAACACAAGGAAGAAAGATCAATTACTTTAAATCATTATAATAGTAGAGATTTTGGTATTGTTTACAGTAACTCTATCAATAAAACTTTCAGTGCATGTTATACCACATCTTCATTGAATAGTTTGATATAAGTAATGTTTTTTAAATCTTTCCTTGCTGTTAAGTAGTAAGGAAAATATACTAGATGCAGGAAGCTACCACTTTGCTTGTAACTTGGAAATTGTAGGGAAAAAAGTACTTAACTTCTCCATAAACTTCCTTGAAATGTATGATAAATTGAGGGAGGAAGGAGTTTTATTCATTAGTATTAATTGTATGGCAGTGGCAGTAAGTTGTGGACCTGTGCCAAAATAGGACTCACTTAATCACCTATACTCTTCAGGTAATTTAACTTCTTAACTTCTAATTTAAAAAAAAAAATTGTTAATGCATAGGTTGGAATAGAAAATAACATGTATTGACATTCAGTTCTATGCAACTGAATATTCAAAGATCTTGTTAGTAATGTTACAATAAATTGATTTTAGACTTGAAATTTTATATATTGCTTTTTTGTGTCTATATGATATGCGTCACAACATAATATGCAGCTATGTGTATTTGCACTGTATATTTTACAGCTTTAATTCAATGTATGTTCTAAAACATAAAATTTAATTTGCATAAAATGTATTAATGAATGAATTCAAATCACACATTAAATATCTTTTTAACAATTCTAACACTTTTTTTAGTGGGATAACATATGCACATACATGAACATTTTAACTTGTATCACTTTCAGATTTTCAACTGCTAAACCAAGAACGTAAAACTGAAACAGCCATGAAATAGTTCACGTTTTTACAGAAGTTTTCTGTCTGTATATGTGTTAAATAATTTATATACTGACTGAAAACTTCTGTAGGAATGTAATAATAGCCAACTACCATAGAACCTTGAAGGACAGATGTGACTGTAAAACCATGGAGTAAGAGAAAAAAGTATTAGGCATCCTTGCTGATTTAGCCAATGAATTGACCAGAACAACATTCCTACTGAAACATCTATTATAGAGATTGGTGAGCTGACTGACTGACTGAGATCAGAATATCAACTACAGATCCAGACAGATGCAACACTCTCAGTCATGTATCCATAAAGAAAGTAACAATTGGACCAGATGACCATGCAAGGAAAACACTATACCTTTGAAATTGATTGTTCTTTCAGGCAGGGTCTTTAGTTAAATTTAGCAGACTTTTTCTTCTAAAACAGCTTCTTGTTAAATGCATTACACAACAATTGTTTTTACTACAACTTTACCTTGAAGTAACGTGTATTATACACTGCATATATGTACATGTACAATACCTTAAATTAAGTATCAACATATGATCAGCAATACATAAATTATACCTTGAGACACACAGCAGTCAGTTTTATTTTACATCGAGGGAAATGACAAGATACAATATCCCTAGTTTAATCAAGTTTTAAATGAAGATCATACCTAATGATTTATATACAGATTTTTCTAATTTTCTCAGACCATGAATAACTCGTTAATGAGCTGAGCATTTTTGCATTAATTTTCAAAGTCCAAGGGTCGTAACTCAGCAATGAATGAACAAACCGTGAAACTGCTTTTTAATGACTTAAGATACAAGATAACATGAGGAAGTTAATGTCAAGTGTATCAACACATTGGTGTATGCATGTGCATGTGTAACTACTTAAGGTTCTGTTAAAGTCAATATCTAGGACATTCCTTAATGAAATGTTTGCATTCATAGTTTTAATAATACATTGTATTAAACACTGAAATATTGCTAAATGCATCTTTATATGTATATAACACACAACCACAAGTCAAACTGAGGGACACATGTTTTATAACTTCTATATAACATTAACAACAAAAATGTAAACAACATACATTAGAATAAAACTACAGCTGTCAAAAACAAGATTTGAAGTCTGAAATTCATATAGTTCTGTTCCTTAATGTATAATGCAGTGCATGCTAGTTAATAGTACAATTCCTTCTATTTCTACTGTAAGGAAGTCCATATTGCCTTGTGGTCAGAATAATAAGTTTCTAGGGTACCACTCTGATAATTGTCAGTATTCACAAAAATCAAATCTATTGTAGAATTGAAGTCGTTTGTTGGTCCCAATATAATACAGCTTTTCAAAACTGTAAGTAAGCAGCAATCTTATGTCGTGGTAATTACATCAGATTTGACAACAATATTGATTTTTAAGTGAATAAAGTTCCGTAACTCTGGAACAACAAATAAATAATTCTTCAAAATCGAAAGGGAGCATTCTTCCGTGAATATTATTATTGTGCTAAAATTTCATTTGAATGCGTCAAAGCGAACTTGAGTTATCGCGCAACGTGTGGACGGATCGACAGCACGACGGACGGACAACGGTATACCATAATACGCCCCGTCTATCTAGGCAGGCGTATAAAAACAGAATAAAACTTATAAAAGCCACTAAATCTGAGGTTGGTACCATCCATTGGTACTATCCTCAACCTGGTTAAAAAAGCATTTTAAGCATGAAAATCATCAAATTTCATGACAGCCATTGTGATTATTACCCAGGTGAATGAAAATCGTATCATCTGAAAATACTTCTGAACAGAATTACTTTTCAGTGGTACAATTTCCATATACACAGATAGTAATGTAAGTAACTGACAGTATTTGGCCAAGACATAATACAAGGATTTAAGTACATTTAAGCGGTTAGCCCTATCCTACCAGATAACTAGAACCTTTACACAGACATATGACCACTAAGACCCAGGCTACAACTTACCCTGTCAGATGACTTAACATCTTTACATAGACACCAGAACACCAAGACCCAGGCTACAATTTACCCTGCTAGATAACACCCTCACACAGACACATGACCACTAGCACCCATGTTACAACTTACCCAATCAGACTACTTGACACCTTTACATAGACACTTGACAACCAGCACCCAGGCTACAACGTACCCTGTCAGATTACTTAACACATTTACACAGACACAGGAACACCAAGACCCAGGCTTCAACTTACCCTGCCAGATAATTTGACACCTTTACACGAGACAGGAACACCAGCACAGAGGCTACAACTTACCCTGCTAGATGGCTCGACACCTTTATACAGACACAGGAACACCAATATCCAGGTAACAACTTACCCTGCCAGATGACTTGACACCTTTACACAGACACAGGAACACTAAGACCCAGGCTACAACCAAACATATAAACAGTTCCCAACGGATTCCACCAAAATTATCTATTCCATCTGTAATCTCTAACACATGGTTTCTAGAAGAAAAAATGATTATATAACATATATATGTACTTGTAAGGTACTGACCATTTTTATCCAAAAGGGGGTGGGGGGTGGGGTGGTATGGGCTGGGATTTGATGTTGGATAGGAATTTTTTTATCATGCAATTGCATCATTTTTTTTATGAAAAGTGAAAAATATTTGGTAAGTTTTTTTTTTCAAAAACTTTACAGGCCCCCTTGACCTCACTAATAAAAAAGTCTGTGGCTAACCATAATATTTAAATAAAACAAGGGAAGATTAATACATATGTTTCATGCCGCTAGTGAAATCATTAACTCCCAAAACTATGATAAAATGTGTTAATCAATCAATGGTGTGAGATAAGCAAATGTTGATGGTGTTACAACCACAACATAAAATTTCATAAAAATCTTAAACACAAAGTAACTGTGATTAAAAGATGAACAGATGGTTCCATGAAATGATGCAGACCATTACTATGTCCCTCCATCACACTGAGGTTTGGCAAAGTCCTGCATAAGACACAAGATGTCAACTGAAAAAATGCTTTACATGGAAAAATGTAATTTATCTCCTTTAAAGTTCAATACCCAGTAATTTCAGTCTTATACTCCGAACAGTGATAAATCTTTGTCATCAGTTTCATTTTAAATTCTAGAGTTATTTCCCTTAGCCTGAAGTCAAACATTTGTCAGATGAAGATACTCACTGCCAGAATTCTTCACTGGGTGTTTTTGATTTGTCAGTTGAATTAACTATAGTTTGGTTTAGATCCAGTGATGTATTGAGATTGCTGGTCAGGTTCCTTGGCAATGACATGTTCCAGATGAATGATCCTGATGAAGAGTTGGACATTGTTTCATTGTCAGTGTGCAAGTAACAATTATCTGTGTTCCATGAATTGTCACAGCTGCTCCATGGCAAGATTGCACGGAAAGACATGTACAGGAAGTAGAGAGTCCAGGTTATGATGATGTTGTAGTATACACAGACAATGCCAGATATAATAACCATACCATAACCAACACCTGAAAAAAAACCATCAAATTCACAGAGACACTACCTTATCATAGTTACTATACCAGTCTTTAATATATCATACAAAACGTACAGTTCTTACTAGACTTGCACTACAAAAACTATCCAAGTCTTTAGAATCTTGATATTACTACCTCTTAATGATACAACAAATGAAGCTGTCTATCAACCGCCCTAATATTAATGAACTTAGCCTAGTGGGCTAGATTCAGGGGAAGATCTAAGAATTGAGTGTTGGGGCATTTAATTGAATTCAAAGCCGAGCAAAGTAGGGGAAGACAATATTTTGGTGTAGATTTTGTGAAAAATAAAGATTCCATGCTAAACTTTAAATATTTTCCGAAATTCAGGGGCAGCAGGCCTTTCCTTGGATCTGGGCCTGAGAGTTATTGTTCAATCCTGATTCAAGATGAATTTGTAACAAAATTAGGACAAACCTTTACATATAAATTAACAAAATACAGATTAAAACCATCTTTTAAGTAAATTAATGACCTTTGTACGACATACAAGAATAATTTATAGTCGAACTGAGCATTTAGTACAAAATAAAAATAATTTGCCAACAATTGTAAGAAAAAGAAAGACAGATAGATCATGTCCTTTTAAAAGTGGCTTTCTGTTAAATACTGTAATGATTCACTTGAACACCCATGAACAACTGTGGTCATTACTTGTATGTATGGATCACTTTCTTAGAAAAGATCTTGAAAACATAGAACTATTTGCAATTTAGACATGATAATTTAACATTGTTGCTTCTTGATAAATATTAAGGTCATTTAAGGTAATTAATTTTTAAGGTTATTTATGGTAATTAATTTCTAAATGTGGAAAGCTATAATTCTTCATAAACCACACAATTGTAGATCACTTTACAATGTGGAAACAAAGTATGCAAACACATGTACTACTATGTTCATACATTATTATTCAACTTTTTAGTGTTTGTCCTACAGACAGGAAATATAAGAAATTTTCTGCAGATTAAATTCTTCACTACAACTGGCTGACATTTAGACTGCCCTTTCCATCACCTTTGAATATTGATTTTTCTCAGTATCTTTCCATGAATCATAGTTTGTTCTAATTATAACTTATAGAGATTCATCTATACATGTACTGAACACATGATCTAAAATTTGCATCACTATAGTTTGAAATGATTTACAATGTAAAGTAAGTACAATATGTACTTGTACTGGGGGTGGATCCTGGATTTCAGGTCAGGGTGGCCTTAATATAATAAGGCAAAAAAAATAATAATTTCCCTACCTACATGTGTATCTACCCTATTTTTTCTACCTAGTAGTAGGAAACAATACTTTTTTAGGCCTTAAAGGCCAAGCAAAGGGTAGAAGGGAAATTTTGTGGGGGTAGAATATATGAAAAATAAAGATTTTATTTTATGTGGGGTTTACATGAATGTTTAGTACATGATTTGTAAAACATACATGTAAAATTAACAATAAAATTAATACAGGACTTATTTTCACAAACTAGAAAAGGTTTTGTAAATGATCATATTGAGCTATACATGTACATTGTATACTTCATAGTAATTACATTCATGTTATGGTACACTGAATGGGTGAAACTTTATAACAGGATTATCATCACACATTACTATTTGTCTGGCCTTAGGACACCCATGTGAAAGCTACAAATAGAGATACCAAGAAGCAGGAAATCTAAAATGATTACAGAGTTAATCTTAGGCTTTGTAAATTGTTTGTTTACTCAAATCAAAGGATTTACTGTGGTAGACCATCAGTTAGGTAAATATTTGGCCTGGTCTGTTACTTTAGGGCATACTAGAAAAGATGGAATTAAACATTTAAATAAAATGTTTTGTAGGGAACAGCTTGATAGTCTGAACCCTTAACAGTTGGGATAAGTATGGACACACCATTCAAGCTTTATTTGCAATTAAACATTTGACACTGTAAAAGAATTTTAACCAGAATCTAAGTGGTCCCTTTTCACCCCTTATTCCTCAATACGCAATACCTAAAAATTCAATCCCAGCCTTCCTCTGGGGAGTACGGCACCTTGTGTTAAAGATCCATCTACTAATTTTACTCGTTATTAATTGTACATAAGGAAAATGCTTGTTTCTGGCTCCCTTTTTTCGACTCATTCCTTATCACTTCTAGTCACAACCCAAAAAATCAATCTCAGTGATGCTTCTGTAGTATGGCACCTTGCAGTAAAATTTCATAGAGATCAATTCACTTGAATTGACTTGTTGTCCTGGCATCATGAAAATACTGGTTTCTAGCCCCTTTTTTTGCTCCTCATTCCTTAAAAAATTAAGTCAAAAGCCCTCAAATTAATCCCTGCATTCTCTTGATGACATGGGACATTGCGGTACAATATTTAAGAAATCTATTCACTTATTGTCCTGGCAATGTCGGGACATCAGGAAATTCTTGTGTTTTTGGCCACTTTTTTGGACCCTAATTTCTAAATGGGTCAAACTCGCAACACCCAATCAATCCAAGCCTTCCTTTTGTGTTATGGCACCTTTTAAAACGATGGCACCTTTTAAAACGATCCATACACTTATACTCAAGTTGTTGTGCAGACATGAAAATGTCGGCAATGACAGCATGTTACCATTATTTAGATGCAAATTTTTTGTGGTCGGTGCATATAAAAATGAATAAATTGTGCAACATACATGTACAACTGTTTATGATAACTGCAGGAATTTATTTATATAGGATCCATGTATTTAATCTCCATCGACATTCCAAAGCATTGGGAGTACAATTACATAAAGGCTTTAACAGCTCTTTACCACTGAACAAAAAATGACTTGTCACAAAAATCTTGCCCATAAGTTAACAATAGTTCCCAAATTCTAGGTTTATCTTGGACATTGCATGCTATAAGTTGTGTTCTAAATGAATGAAGAAGATATACATTGCAATTAAGACAAGACTACAAATAACCATTGTGTTTTTCAAGAACACACACAAATAAAATAAATGGCCATGTTTCCTTTGACAAGATTGAAACATATAGAGTTTAACCTATGAATGTATATTTATAACCATGTCAACATATGTATAATGCAGTTGTATACCACAAATTACATTGTATCTTGCCATGGCCTTAGTTTCATACAAAAACAACACTGATGTCTTCCTTCAGACAGTTCAAGGACATTTTTCTTGTTTAAACACATCAATCATGTGATGCTAGGACTCATTTATGTAATGCATGTATTTAAACAATGTAGGTCTCTGTACTAGGTACTGCCATGATAATACATGCAAATGAATTACATGTGGTACATCTTGTATATCTTCCTTAGTACTCTATGTAATGCATATGAATTTTGAAGTCAAAATGTTACCCTTTCACAAAAAGTTACTTATGGAAAATAAAATTGCATACAAGTACATTTATACATGTACATTCATGTTAAGTAAATTTCTTCATGTACATGTACAATGTACATGTATTGTTTATAGAAGAACTTTGGGAAACTTGAACTTTGATAGTTTATTGATTTTCTTTGAGAGAAATTCATTCATTCAATCAAAATATGATCATACAAATGGTAAATATGTATCAAATGATAATGAACATCAACATAAAATAACAAACATAACAAGTTAAGCAGAAATAGTCATTGATTTGTTTGGACACAATACTAATATCCAGTAATTATGTATACAATAAATCATAGACACTTGATGTGCTTATCTATTCTTCCATGTATCTTCACCATAATGTCAAGAGGGGATGCCCTGATCAGCTTAATTGACTATATATGACTAAATTACTTCGATTTTATACAACTTTACAGCATACTCTAAAACATGGCTTGTCTACACCAGCCTAGCCTGGCTTGGCCTGACTTTTAGTTTCACCAGACATAACTAGACATCGCAACTGACATGACTAATTGCCTCTTGAACCCTGTTCATCTGGGGACCAATGTGGACATATGTTTCATATTGGACACAATTTAAAGGTGGATAGACTAAGCACTTTTGACACACTATTCTCTGTTGAGAACACAATAACAGAATGCATGTGTATGACTACTGTGAAAGTATTCATGTTCGTGGGGTACCAATTTTCATGGTTTTCGTGGATGGGCCAAAAAAAACTAAATTAGGTTCTCAACAAAAAACAGATTTCCATTGATGTGTATTCTGAAAACCTCAAAACAACAAATTCAAGAATCCATGAACTTGAGTTTCTTCCCTAATCCATGAATACTAGTATCCACGAATAAAAGTTCTTTCACTGTAACTCCTGACAATATGCACATTTCCATATGGTAATCTAACAGTCCATTGAGTTTCATGGAAGAGTAATCAAGGGAACCAAGGTTATAGTGGTAATCAAAGAGTAATCAAGGGAACCAAGGTTATAGTGGTAATCAAAGAGTAATCAAGGGAACCAAGGTTATAGTGGTAATCAAAAGAATGTAATCCCAGGACAAAGACCAGATACTGAAAACAGACATACACAACAAAGAACATAAAGTAACTAAAATCATACATACAAAGTAACAAAAGCAAATGAGCAACTCGGACTCCATTAAAAACTGGGAGCATGGACCAGGTGCACCAATAGGGTAAGTGTCCTCTGCTTTTCTAGAAACACTCGCCGAGTTGCTCATAAAAAGTCAAGTCCTGGGTAGTCGAAAGAGGAATGAAAAGTATGATATGATGAACAAATCACTTTTCACAGCGCAGATGGACACACCGTAACAATCCTCGAGTTCATGATGACGACTTCAACCTTGTCGCAACATAACCCTGTTCAAGAAGCCTATTTGTTAGAATTCTAGCCTGATACAAAAAGCCTGCATAATTTTGGCAAGCTCTGGCATAACATATGAGTTGTGATATGAACACTCCATACGCAGGTGCTGAAGGGATGTTGCCACAGATGAAAGGAAAGTTGACAATTCTGAATGAAAAGTCATCATGTTTGTTGTAAAGTTTGGTCAATAGTTTTCTTTTACCGTTGATTTCTAAGTGTAGGTCAAGATATGAGGCTGACTTCACAGTGTCTGTAGTATCCTTTATCTCAAGTTCTTTGGGGTAGATGCGATGTATCAAATCTCCAAAATTACGATTGTTTAAAGATAAAACGTCATCTATATAGCAGAAACTGAGATTAAAGGATCTTGCTAAACAATATTCTTTCTTTCTTTCGGAACAGATCACTATAAAGTCAGCCTCACAAGAGTGAAGGAAAAGGTCAGCAAGTAGAGGAGCACAATTTGTGCCCATTGGAATGCTAATCGTTTGTTGAAAAACGCATCCACCACACTGGACAAATATGCTGTCGATTAAAAATTCCAGAATTTTGTAAACATCTTCTTCTGTATATTTGGAAGATGATTTGGAAATACTTCTTACACTGTATGAGGAATCTCTACCAAGAACTATTATTTGTATCTAGGTGTACCATCCTTTTCGGAAAAAACAACGATGTATAATGTTTTTAAGTCGGGCTTTTAATTGAGTATGGGGAATAGAAGTATACAGTGTTAAAAAATCATAGGTATTAATGCTATTACATTCTGATAATAGTCTTGAATTGATTGACTCCAAAAAATCTTTGGAATTTTTCTGGATCCACATTGAATTAATACCACTACGGGAGTAACAAGTGTTGTGGTAGGATTGCAGACCCTCTTTGACAGCTGTGAGTATAGAAGTTAAAAGTTTTGAAAGAGGTTTGGTGGTACATTTTGCAGATCAAGCTATGTAACATTGTTTGTATGAATTCTTGTGGAGTTTAGGAATCCAGTAAATAGACAGTAAATCACAATCATCGTCCTTGGTAGATAGACCAAAAGAGGATAGCACAGATTTATGTACAATCCTGCAAGTCATTGAGGAGGAGTTGTGGACAACATTTTGAGACCCAAGTTTTGCTGAAAAAAATGCTGAAGTCAAACAGTTGACATTTCTACAATTTTTGTCCAAACATACAACCATGACAGTATGCACATCTCCAGCAGGTTATGTCACATCCAAAAAAGTTAAATTAAAGTTATGTTTATTCGCTGTTCACTGACAAACCCAATTTGAAGGGCCCAACCAAAATTATTTTATTGCCAAATATCAGATATTTTTTTTCATGGCACTCTAGGTGCCCCGGCAAACACTCAACAGTAACACAAACAATAACTAAAGACCTAAACCTAGTGCTAATGATGTTATGATAGGTCGAGCAGTAACACTGTCAACATTCACTAGTAAATGTTACTGGTCTGACATTGTCGGTTTTGTTGGATATCAAATTAACAGTTTGTTCCATTCTATTAGATCATTTGATATCTATTTCAAATTCTCGTGTCCATATATCAAATATTGATAAAAGATTGAGAAAGATGTATTATGATTCAGGAACATTACCATAACAAATTAGCATATCAATGATATACCGTATTTTGGTGTGTATAGTGCACAGTGCAATTTTGAAGGTCTAAACATGTGAAAAAAAAGTTTTTTAGACTTACATGTACAAATGTAGGTTGCAGTAAAATTTTGTAAGACAAAAAATTGATATTTTGCACTTGATCAGTCAATTTATTTACCTTGATGCGATATTTCCTATGAAAATGTGAAGGAAAGAAACTTCTATGCAGACTTAAACATCATGTAAACATCAGTAGCTACATAAACTTTGATAATTTTAATTTTGAAGCATGATAAAATTGACACAGGTTGTATGAAATGGCTTATAAAACAAAACTGAAAGTTGGAAAAATGAGACGTTTCTGGTTTTGGTTGTAACTCAAAGTTCACAATTTTTCACTTAAAAACATACTTTTAAGAAAGAAAATTGTAAGAAACAATCAAAATAAGTATCACAATAATCATTTTCAGCTGTAAAAGCATTTGATAAGGAGGGTTTGACAATAAAAGGAATTAGTTACTTTTTGGTTTTTAGTTGTTTCATATTAATTTCTAACCATGTTTTATAAGAAGGAAATATTGTACAACTTTTGTTTGAAACATGTAATTAAGTCATTTGAACATGATTTGAAGAAAATATCACTAAAAAATTAATGCTTAAAGATGTATTTGATGATTAGATAAAATTTCTTTCAGTAACATTTCACTTCCGGTTTGTTTGTTTACATTACACAATGTCTTTTCATGCACCAAAGTCTTTAACTTTAATTTTGTGGCTAATTCTTATGTATTGATATATAATATGCATCCCCATGTTCTGGAAATAATTTCTATGTAAAAATGTGTACATAATATACACCAAGATACAGTAACTGATACACACTTTTTTGTATAACTTCATAAACAACAAAGAAATAAGGATAATAAAATAACAAGTCATCAAAGATACGGAGACTAGCTTACTACCTCGCATATGTCAAATCCCTTATACATTTAATTCTGCATTTCTTCCTCTCCAAAAATTTCAATAAAATAACATTTTTTCCCTACCTACTGACCCAAGCCTCAAACTATTGGGTAGGGGAACAGCAAACAAACATATTTTAATATTTGGCCTTGAAGCAAACTATTCTCTTTCACTCAAGTTCTCATCCCAAAATTAGTAAAAAATACTTGTTTCTAACCTCTTTAGAACCCCTTATTCTTACTTGGCTCAAGTCACAAACCAAAAATTCAATCCCAGTCTTCCTTTTATTGTATGGCACCTTTTAATAAAATTCATATGATATTCATTCACTATTTACTTAAGTTATTAAACAGATATAAGGAAAATGTTTGTTTCAGGCCCCTTTTGGCCCTAATTCATACAAGATACAAGTCATAACCCATAAAATCAATCCTAGTCTTCCTTTTGTGATATTGCACATTGTAATACAATTTCAAAGAAATTCATTCACTAAAAGTCAAGTTATTGTCTAGACATCAGGAAAATGCACATTTCGGTGCCCCTTTAAAGCCCATAATAAATCAATCTAATTCTGACCATTGTGGTAAGAATATTTTGGAACAATATCATAAACTTTCCTCTGCTTTCACTAAAGTTATATAGTTAAATTCTATAAAATGCTTGTTCTAAGCCCGTTTTTGGTCCCTCAGTTCTAAAATGGTTGGGGCCATAACCCCTAAAATCAGTACCAACCTCCCTTCGTGGTTTGGAACCTACATGTCATTATAAAATTTTGTAAAGATTAACCAACTAAAACTCAAATTATCAAAGTGTCCCGGATGACGACAGTGCCATACCAAGCTTAAACAACAGTAAATATACCTTTAAACAGAGGTGACATCCTCCATACTGTGATGGGACTAAGACTTGCAAATTGGCCATAACTGACCTCCATGAAAAACAATGGCAATCCACATAGCACCAAAAACAGCACATAAGGTATCAGAAAAGCACCTGTAAAATATAATATGATTTTGATTAATAGAGTAAATTAGACTTGCTCGAATAAGAACCCCAAGAATCTCAATTTTTGTTAAATTCTAACAGTTTAATTATGATTCCTTTGGACCACATCATAAACTAATATGTAAATGAGATTCCACAAACACTTTTCATCACCTGCATTATTTTTTCCCTTGTCCCCTATTCCCAATCAGTTACTGAATATATTCATGTATAAGTTGGATTTTTGGGAGTAAATTTTGAGTTGTTAAGAGGGGTTCTGACTTATAAGCAAGGTCTTGGTCGTGGGTTAAAAATCATAGTCGGAGCAAGTGGGAGAATCAAGGTATTGACACGAATGACACCAGTCAGATCGGTGCCGTATTTGTGTATTGTAGAAGTCGATCTATATGTTATATTTGATATTGTTGTGTATTCTTATAAAGTGATGAAATAAATGAATACTTGCAGTTTTATTTTTATTATGCCTTACAACTACACTATCTGTACTAAAATTTGTACTTCCTATATAGTTTCTCGTGTTTGTTATTTTTACTTGCATGTCACATGGTAGTTGAATATATCCGAATACCAAAACGATGGCATGAAACTTGACTAAGCGATGTACCATAGTTTACAAGTAATATTTGCAATGCTAAGAAAAAATTATTAAGAAGACGTTATCATTATTGGTAATTTCATAACAATATAACGATAATAGGTATGGTGTCAAAGAAAACTGTCTTGATTGACTTGATTGAAAAGAAAACAATTTAAGATGATTACCAGGTAAAAAGGTGTTATGACATTAATGAGCAATCAATCCTTTGATCACCTTAATGGGTAATTAATTTATCAAAATCTTTTGATCTCAATAGGTTTCCAAGTTTCCATTACAAAAATTGTTCTTCCCAGTTCTTACTTTTTTACTTATTGTATTCTGGTCATTAGTTGTATAAACAAATTATCGTAAAATAGCAGTCATGCTTGCTTGGGTCACCAGTAAACATTGATGATGACGACTCAAATGGCTTGTTATATTTATTATCTAAATCATTTCAAATATGTACAGAGCAATTTGATTTAAAAAAAAATCATACACATGTTTATGTTGATCAGATACAACAACATACACCCCGGATGTAAAAAATACTGCATCAAAAAACAAAAACGACAACAAACACAAGATCATTCTTCATATTTTCCATAAAAAATTGTGCCCTTCCTTACAATTTCACCGATTGCTGTACCTGTAAAAATTCAGTCCGAGTTCAGTCAAACTTATATGCAGATCAAGGCTAGATTCCAGAATTTTTGGGCTACGAAGGGGATTCTGACTTGTATGCAGATCAACTTACACGCAAGTATATACGGTTAGGCCATATGGCCTGCAACCCCAAAGTTCTATCAGCAGTTGTATAAAAATAATATGATCAATCTTTGTATACATTTGTATGTGTGTGTTTATGGTGCGGGGTCTACCTTTGAAGGAAAGACAGCTGATTAAATTGTTCACATAACATTCATTTATTTGAACAAAATTATTCAATACAAAGTCTGTATGCTATACAGTTGTGTTGTCATTTAAAGGTGAAGGTTGAGAGTACTGTATACATTTTATGATCAACCTTCAAATATTTTAAACACCAATACAATAACTAGGACATAACAATTTACTGTTTAAAAAGGTTAAGGCCAAGAAAAAAAAACGTGTTCTCTAAAAAAAAAACTTGGATTGGTGGGTCGGCAAACTGGCTTGATTTTTTTTCAAGTTTTCAACTGGTTTGTGTTGGAGACACATCCCTACTTCAATAGAGCTGGTCAGAAAATGGCAAAAAAATAGGAAAGGAAGGGTAAGTCTAAACACAGGTATTTTTTTAAGCCTAAAACACATAAAACTATATTTTTGGGTAGGAGATGGAGGACTGGGAAAGAAAAAAAAATCTGGCACTGAAAAAGAACAATATGCCAGGTTTGGGTTCACAATTCTCCATTAGATAAGAATATTATTTTACATTTTCTTGCATTAATCTATTAATCATATAGAACACAATAATCTGGAAGCCCCCACCTTAAAATCTGGAACCAATAATTGCTTGCATTAAATTTTCCTTTTTATATGAAATCTACCGCAAATATGTTTTTGCCATGGCCTTTATTTCTGTTTACAACTCCTAAGCTGAAATCTTGGATCCATCCTGGTATAAGTAAATGTAATATTAAATTAAACATTCATTCCATACCTCCACCACTTTTATAACAAAGATAAGGGAAGCGCCAGATGTTGCCTAGTCCAACAGCATAACCAATACAGGACAGTAGGAAGTCCAGTCGACCTATCCAATTTCCTCTCTCTGCATTTTCATCTCCACTTTCAAGACTAGATTCACTATTGATGGGACTTGCATCACTGGATTCCAGTGCTTTCTGTAAATTACAAAGTGGTTGGTAATGATAACATGACATATAGAACATATTTTATACATGTAGATATATATACATGTACACGAAAATTAAATAATCTTAGCGAATGCGCTCATGTATCCCATGCATTTACATATTGAACTCTAAAATAAAAAGTATTTGACAAGAAAGAAAGCTCAAAGGGCCTTAATTCATAGAAAATCTCAACCAAACATAACCTTGATCTGTAATTCATCATGATATAAATGTACATTGTACACTCACATACCAAAAATCAACACAATATCTGAAAGTGTTTAGAACAAATATTACCACAATATCTGAAAGTGTTTAGAACAAAAATCAGAAAACTTAATTTTGTAAAATTTTACAGTAAAAAACAGCAGAGCTTGATCTGTACCTCGTCATAGCAGAATCATATACCAAAAATCAGCTCAAAATCTGCAAGCATCTAGAAAAAAAAACTTGGAAACAGTAATTTTGTAAAATTTGCTGGTCCAAGGCCCTAACTTGGGTAAATATCAGCATAGCAGAACAAAACATAAACTTGATCTGTATTTCAACATGGCAGACCACATACCAAAAATCAGCTTAATATCTGCAAGCATATAGTACAACAGTCTGGTAAACTTTTATTTTTGTAAAATTTGTTAAGTCCAAGACCAGTAATTTGGTTTAAAAATCAAAGGAGCGGAACGAAACTTAAAGTTGATCAAAAACTCATCATGGTAGACTCACATTCCAAAACTCAGCTCAATATCTGCAAGCATTTAGAAAAAAAGTCCATAAAACTGCTATATTAGTCCAAGGCCCACAAATTCAGTAAAAATTGGCAAAGCATAGTAAAAAGTTAACTTGATCTGTAACTCATCATGGTTAACTCACATACCAAAAATCAGTTTAATATAGACAAGCATTTAGACAAAAAAATCAGAAAACTCATCATAGACTGATGGACAGTTCAAAAACATATTCTCCACAACTACTTTGTGAGGGGTATAAAAATTAACATTGTTTACAAATGTATGTGAACTTTAATTATGTACATGGTCATGCTATAATGTGTATTTAAGCATTTACAGGGATATTGTTGGCCATTTTCAAAACTACATGTACATGTACCTTGCACTTGCAACACACAAGAACTAGAAGTTCAAATAGAAAAAACACAGCACAAAGTTCCTAAGAACAAAGGGTAAAATTCACTTTAGGTTTTCCAGAAAGGTTAGCAGTGCTGAACATTGAGGGTCAAGTCTGGGGTGAAAGGGGAAGGTTCAGAGGCTGCTTGTCACTTTGGAAAAAGACATTCCATATCAATAAATTGGCAAATACACTGAATTTTCAAAGCCAGTCAATCAGGCCATTGCAAGAACTTTAGAACTTAATTGGTAAAGAAAGGAGCCATTGGGTAAGTCACTAAGTCTTGTCTAGCTGATACATGTATCAGTGGCAGATCCAGAAATTCTGAAATGAAGTGCTCTGACAACTGGCATAATGGGGAAGATGGCCTCCCTAGTGATTTTTTAATTCTAGCAAAACTACCTAAGTACATTTGTAGGGTAGGGATGGCCTCATAGCAATGTTTTTTGTTGGTATGGCATGAGATACCTGATATTCTTCTAAAAAATTTTAAAAAAAAAGTATTTTACTCCCTATTATTAGAGCAAGGCATCAATTCAGCTGAACTAATGAGATTTAGGCGCTATATGTCACTGCAGTCAAAAAACACACCAAATCTAATTGTTTGTAGCCATACACGTGTATGACTTGTTGCTTTCAATTTCCCAATTTTGTAGACATACAATATACATGCAGTTGACATTTTATAGTGAGCGCCACAAAGGGGTGTAAGCTCTACCGTTATTACGTGTACTTTCTAAATTTCCCTTAAGGTGCCCCAATATACTACGGAAAAAAAATCATGCCCCGGAAGTAACAAAAAATGACTGTCGTTACGGAGAAAATTCCTCATTTCCTTCAATCAAAACACACAAAATAATATACATACATGTAGGTTGAGATTACGTTTCTGTAAAAATAAATTCATCCCCTTTCCCTTCG
Organism: Perna viridis; assembly: GCA_037379345.1. NCBI lineage: Eukaryota > Metazoa > Mollusca > Bivalvia > Mytilida > Mytilidae > Perna > Perna viridis. Next base: position 8,151,820 of record CM074520.1, read on the forward strand.
CTCTCAAAATTGTCAATGGGGTTGGAAATTTGGAGAAAAATTGTTCAAGATATTCATTTATTATAAAAAAAAAAACTCCCCCATTAATTAACAAGACAAATTTTCAAATAGAAATATTGATATTGCTTGCTGCTAAAATGTAAATAAAAATATTGCACTTGCAAAGCAAAAAATTTCATCCAGGTCAACCCCCTTCCCTCTTTGCTTTGTCCTTTATTATTGTACGAGTCTAACACAGAGGGTACATGTATAGTAAAGCTCATGGTGCTCGCAGATTTAAGCAATGACTAACACCATATTATGGGGGGGGGGGTGTTGCCTCTTCGACATAAAAACGTATTCACCATATCCATTCATGTTATATTGTTTCTCCATAGTTGGAACTACATGTACATGTACAATGTACAAAAAAATGTATAATATGGATCAAGGGAACAGGCCTTTTCCTTTCACTCCATTAGTAAGATTCAAGTATGATTGATTGTAAAGAGAAAAAATGGAAATCACTAGAACAACCAGTGAATCGACCAAAGACTATAAAAAAATGTATCGTTTTGACAATAGTCTTTGTTTCCTTTTCATTATACATGTATGGTATTCCTGGTAGATGTCCTTGGACCCTAAAAATCCCCCCTTTTTTCCACTTTTCTCTTTTTCGCTGACAATGTTTTCACTGTATATTCGACAATGCTGTATCAATATACACTTGTAACAACCATTACAGTCATAAACTTAGTACAGTGTTGGCGTCTGTCAACGATGGGCCCTAAATTTCTACTTCTTTTAACTTTTTGTCATAAAAATTACTTAAATTTAATTTAATTAACATAGTCTTATCGTAACAATATAACGATAAAAAGCTTAAAATATTATAGGAATAATTTACCTCTTTTTCTTTCACGTATTTTTCCATTGTTACCGATACAGATTACATGTGCTTCCTCAGTTCGATCAATGAATGAAGTGATCAAATTACCAACCGCTAGGATTGGAATTAAAAGGCATGCTGTAAATTATGGATTGTTTCCCGCCAAAAAAAAATCATTTTTTTTAACATTGAATGGATTTAACCTGACTTTTTATGATCTGTATTCTTCTTATATTTTTCCATACGTTGCTGGAGTTTTGTGTCAGCTTTTGTTTTTTTATAATGGCGTTTATTTGATTTGATTCGGTTTTGGCTTTGTTCTGCTTTCCGAGACTTGTATAACTACAAGTCTATGTCATTTTTTTGTTACGAACGCTCAGATAAAGTTCAATCACATCCTCATTTGTTTATGTGAACTATCAGCTTAAACGTTTAATTTTGATTAAGAAACAACCACTGGGCGGATTCAGGCGGGGCGAGGCGGGCGTGCGCCCCCTCTAAATTTTGCAAAGCATGGGTTGTCAGTGGTAAATTTAGGCGGTTTTTGGTTAAAACTAAATTCTCGCTAATTTTACCACAAAAGATGTCTACATTGCATCCACTCTAGAAGAATATTTCAAAAATTTAACATAAATTAATCGTCTACATAAAAGTTAACGATCCACTATTACGGGATGATGGATCGTTAAAAACGGTGCAAAACATAACAATAAATTAAATAAACGTCTAAATATGTTTAACATCACAAAAAAATGGTAAAATTTACATTGAATATTTCGGATAACCGATATCCTTCTTCAGCATAAAACTAAAAAAGTTCAAGATCAAAACATAGAGTCAGAGGCTGAATCACGTACCCTGTGGATGACTGTACCTTTATCAAAAGTACACATTATATGCAAATGACAAAGAATCTGAATGAAAATAACAAAGGGGGTGTTTTTAATCAAAATTAAGAAATGAATTATCCATACAGCATGCCTCGTTGGGCCAACGTTGGCTGATGGTTGGATCGTTGGCTTTTACTTGGCCCAATGTAGTTGTCCGTAGTAATGGAAATATTTCTTCTTGATTTATTTTTAACCAAAATGGTTTTTACTTGACAACCAAATGATTAAACACGACATTTTGAAATTTTAAATACTTTCATATCATAAAACGGTTCTATGTTGGCCCAATGTTGGTCCAACGTTGGCCAAACTGTATTTGAACAATCATTTCATTTTAGGTTTCTCTTTAAAAATTTGTTTTAGAAGCGAATTCTTTTGATTTTAAATCAAAACCATGATTACATGAACTGCATTATTCTACATTTGTTCAACCCAGAGCCAACAGTGAGCCAACACTGAACCAACATTGAACCAACGGCGAAACGACTTTGGTAACAAACATGTTAAAAAAGACTTAATATTATTCTTGATGCAAAAATTAATGTCGATCTCAAGAAAGTAAAACTAGAAAGCAAATCCGGATGTATGAAAGCAAATATTGTATAGCATCTAAACTGCGATACTAAGTTGGGCCAATGTTGGCCCAACGTTGAAACACCAACATATATATATTTATTAATATAACTTTTGCTTCTTTCAAAAAAGTATTGTTGGCTCTTTCTCGAATAATGTTAACTGCATGTTTAATTTTCATGCAACAAGTATTCGCGTTTAATATTTATAATTTAATAAAAAAAATTATAATGAATAACCAAATCTAATTTATGATAACAATAGTGTACATGATTAACTCCCCCTATGCAGCTTTGTAACTGAGAGCATAATACACCTTTTACAAAACAAAAGTTGTCGTTCATTTTGAACAATTATACATATTTTCAATGTAAATTCATTCTAAACACAAAACAATGACAGGTATTATCATTTGACTATTCAATACAAAAACAAAATTGCAAAATCTGCTAATGTTATAATAATTTTTTCTTGTTTTAATCTTGTAAACTACAACAGCTTGTCAATGGTATATTCGTAATGTAAAGAATTTATATGATAAACTGAGGGGAAAAGTGAGCGCTTACTCTGAAGGAGTGCACAGCATCAGCACTCTGCGACATGACCAGGAAATACCTAATAAAATAATGTTCAAATATCTTAAGGAATACAATCTGACCATATGGTTGGGTTAACGTTGGGCTTATGTTGGGCCAACATTGGGGATTCGTAGTGTCAAAGTCGGCATTACGTTGGGCCAACGTTGGCCCAACTATTGTTTGAATCCGTTGGGCCTACGTTGGCTCTCTTTGCACTTACAACGTTGAGCCAACATTGGGTACTCTATCTTGGCCCAACGTGAATAACTCCGTTGAACCAACGTTGGCCCAACGTAGGAATGCTGTCTGGGTAACTGTGGAAAACAATTAAGAAAAGTTAAAATATAGTAGTAGTACGGTGTATTGATGTATAGCATGCAGTGTTGTACCAGCCTTAGACCAAGACCTAAAAATGAATTATTTTTTCTCGTTCATTCCATCTGGAGAAGTTGTTTGTAATTTTTTCATCCAAAAGCTTTCCCGAGACACTCTTCTACATTTTGACCAGTTTTTATTATGTTCAATGATCGTAACAACGATGTTGTGGAGATCCTCCTGGGTGTGTCCGGCAGATCTCAAATGGCAACTTAGAGGAAGGTCTGATTTGCATTCGTAGTCACTGCGATGACTATTTCATGCGCCTGTTGAAAGGTAGTTCTGTTTTGCCAACGTACTGCATACCACATCAGCACTGGAGAAGGTGTATGGTATTTTCGGTTTTGCAAGTCACGTCGCAAAAATGGCAAAGTCCTTTCCAGTGCAGTATCTGGGTACAGGTCTTACATCTTTTATCTCAACATGGTGGATACTGACCCGTTGTATTTTGTTTGGGATGAGATAAAATCTCTGTTCTTAGTAGGACATCTCTTAGACTTCTAGCTCTACGATGAGACTTTGGAATTCACCATGTGAGACGTGATCATTTGTCTTCCAGGGTTGTCTGCCCCGTAGCGGAAAACATTTTTTTGTAAAATTTCTTAAACCGTTTTAGATACACACAAACCGAAACCTCCATATTGTTCAGAAACAGGGGGCAGTACTATTTGACAAGGTTTCGGAAAGATTTGAGGTTTCCCTGGTTACGCGATTTCGCGACCTAAAATGAAATTATTCGGTTGTCACTAAACTTTGAAACCATAAGTCATACTGTTATACTGAAAAGCCACATTGTTTCAACATTGTTGTGTCAACTAACATGATGGAGACAAATTACCCACACATGTTAACACTATTCATACACTTATCTAATAAATTACAAATATGATTTAAAAGTACACGTCTTGTGATTTATTTTGACTACTTTTGATCATCAGACACACAGATTATCTATTTCCGATGCATAGATCTACTTTCATTGTGTATTTTTTTAGCACTACATAGAGGATGGCCATTTGACCTGGATAATTAAGAGTACCTTTACTTTTGATATTTTATAATTAACTCCCTTTGCTTTATTCTATGATAATGAAAACTATTATTTAGTATTGTGATCAATGACAGTTTTGATGAAATTAACAGAAAAAATAATTCATTACTAATGTTACTACTAAACTGCTGTTTCTTATTAGATTAATTAATATTTTGTATATTTAATAATTGTCAGAAACCTCACCATTTAGAATGTATCCCTGAAATAAGTTATCTTGTCTCATCCCCATAATGGGCATATATCATAATGTAGCAACCTAGACAGTGCTGGTCTATGTTAAGAGGTAAATGGCTTATGGTCAAGTACTTCAGGGCAGTATATGTATTAAATGGATAGGAAAGACATAAAAATTGGTCTTGAACAATTGACCTTTTTAATTATATTTCTATTTCCACTGTACCTCAACAATACTCCTAGATATACCAACTCCTCACACAATTCTGTTGGATTGTCCTATATAAACCATTTCTCATCTAGCATTACACAATCTCTTTTTCGAAAAAAAAAACAATATTTGTTTCTGATCAGTTTATACTCAAGTTATATTCGCACGAGTAAGACTAGTGTTCATAGCTTCAATTTATACTTTCGTCTAAAAATCACTGTACAATCAGCGTTCATCATTAAGCATCTGTAATTCATAAGGAATGCACCCTTGTTTTATCAGGATTTCAACATCGTTAACATATAAAGCATATAAAAAGGTAATAAACCACTGCCCCAGGTGGTGGAATGGGGTACCCCTGGCGTGTTACATGCTGGGATTGTCAGGCTTTAATACGGAAAAACCTGACCGCAAACCATAGTGGTGCACCGTGTTGGGAAAGATGCCACGTTCCTCGCACGTTAAAGAACCCTGCTGTGGTATTCGATAGGAGTTGGAACCTTTGCGCTCCGCCACAGGAGACTAAATTCCCCAAGCCTACCCATGCCCCCTTTTCTAGTAGCAATCAAAATTAGTCGACCATATTATCCTTGTGTCCCATCCCTTTTTTCATTTCATCATCATTCATGTTCACCGCCTGAATATAGCTGAAATATTGCTGCTCGGGCGTTAAACTCCAACAATCAATCAATATTATTGTGAATACATTGATTCCATTAGATTTAAAAACTTCCCTAATATACCACACTTAACAAGTCTAAACCATAATGTTGGATGATTAACACTGTCCAGGGGCGAATCCAGGATTTTAGATAAGGGGGGCGCACAGTTAAAATTTCGCCGAGTGGAGCGAGGCGAAAATATTTTGAGGTTAATTTTTTGAAATATTCTTCTAGAGTGGGCGCTATGTAGATATCTTTTTATGGAAAAATTAGTGAGAAATTAAACTTTCAACTTAAAATCGCCTAAATCTACCCCTTGCAATTTTTTTTTGGGGGGGGGGCATGCCCGCCACGCCCCGCCTGAATCCGCCTTGCTGTCTTTTTGTAATCTAAGAAACTACAGTAAATACGTTTATTACAACTGAATGACTCCAATACAATACAATGGAATGGAAAACAAAAACTGCATCGTGGGTTCCAAAACCTGATCAGAAGTCGAACTGGTCATCTGTTAACACATTATTTTCATTGATCGCACCATGTAATCAGCCGTGAACAGCTTCCTAACATGAGACACCAAGGCAATTCCACTGTAGTAACCTGGTTCTCTTGTTTCTTTTTTTTATGTCAAGATGGGTCTGTTGAAATGCACTTCGAAATTAATTGTGTCCTCGTACCTGTAATTTCAGTACTTAATATTCGCATGATTTGCATAAATACGTAGTTATGCGCCACGTAATACTGCAGATCCTCGCCGTGTTTATCGCCATAGCGTCATAGTGCTAGATTCATACGTGTTCTACGTGTGTTTCTTGATTGTACAAGTACGGGAAGTTTACATAAAATGATCGGATGATCGGTTAGCTTTGAACATTACCCAGTTTTCGATTCAGGCACTGAGGCTCGTTACAAGACTATATAGGTCATATACATTAGCACGCCCCGGTATTTAAGAATATTCATTGCCAGCTGCTTAATCTGGTTCCCAAACTGGTTCCCTGGTCAATCGCATAAGCGACCCAAAGATCGCTACAACGTACCTTTTTTTAAATCATAACATACACATGTCTATACGTGTTTCTTTTCCTTGTATCAGAACGGGAAGTTTGCATTAAAAGACAAAATGATCGGTTAGCATTGGATTTATGTAATATTACCTAGATTCCGATTCAAACACAGGCATTCGTTACAATTGATTATATAAAGGTCATATATAATATGAAGACACCGATATTTATATATAGCCATTGCCAGTTGTTTAATCTTGTTCCGGATAATTGAAATAAATCGGGTCATAACGGTTACGAAAGAGTACGCACTAATATCAAGGGAACCAAGATTTAACGGAAGTCACCATATTTTACAGCATATCGCATTTGTATCTTTTCGGGATGTTGAAAGTAAGCCAAAATCGGCGACAGTGAATATTTGACGATTAGCAACTTTGAAGACTTCAGTCTTTGATTTAAATACCGATAGCACAATACTTTTAACCCAAATCTCGGGGTAACAACCAGTTCTGAGTATAACGTTGAGTAGTTTACATAATATTAGTAAAAAGAACTCCTTTGGTCATCAACACCAGGGGACTTATTTCTGTTCAAGTTTTTACAACACTCATCTACTTCATTCACAGCAAATGGACAACACGAGTTGTCAACATCATCACTTTGATCACTATTATCGTTCAAAGTCTCATTGTTCTTTCAGTTTTTAAAATGATCTACGAATTGATCTTTTGTAATTTTACCTTAAATTGTCTTCTTCCTTTTCTTATAGATACGTCTTTGATTCGATGTTTCATAGTTCTGAGCATATCATGAGCATCAAATATGTATAATAAAAACGTCCCTTGAAGTCTCTGTCGTCGGAAGATAAATTGATTCTAATTCGCCGATGATCCAAGCCAAACGAATTAACTGACCATTTCGTTTGAAATCCGTGTACCAAGTCAGGAACATTGCGATACAAGCTACTCCGGTGATGTAATATCTATTTTGTCAGATTTATTTTGGACTTGACTTGATTAGTGTTCGGTAATTTTGTTGTTACCCTTTGCGTCCGTCGTCGTCCGTCGTCAACTCTTCTCCTCTGAAACTACTTGACCAATTGGAACCAAACTTGGTATGAATGTTCCATGGGGTATCATGCATAGCACTGATGTGGGGATTTTTGATCTGTCGAAAAACATGGCCTCCGTCACTTAAATTAGAACAAAGGGGTCAGACAGTAGTTTTTCGCATATATCTCTAAAACCGTTTGGTTAAGCTAAATTCTGAGATGGAGTAAAAGTGTTCAGCATGATGAGATCTATCTGCGGTCAATTTTTCATTTTAATCCATTAAGCCATGTTGGAGTTATTGCCCCTTTTCAACGTTTTTGCTAATTTTAATGTTATTTCTTTCAAAAATCTTGTCCTCTGACACTATTCTACCAATTGAAACAAAACTTGGTATGAATGTTCTTTGGGGTATCCTGCATAGAACTGATGTGGGCTTTTTGGATCCGTTGAAAAACATGGCTGCTGTTATTAAAAATAGAATATAGGGATCAGACAGTAGTTTTTTCGCGTATAACTCCAAAAATCGTTAGGTTTAACCAAATTCTTTCAATAACTGAAACGATTCTTATTTTTAGGACTACAAAAGTCTTCGGCATAAAAGTTGTCAGACGACTCCTTATAAGACATATATATCGTGGACAGGAGAAAATGACAGTTTTTTTTTTACAGTTTTCAACCAATGTCTTGAAAACTATGATAGATTTAAACTTTCATTTGATAAAATGATCCATATGATAAGTCCTATCAAAGTTTTCTTGAGTCAAAATTCTTGGACAACTTCTTGTTTAATTTATTGCCCTTGAAAGGCAAAATTCAACAAGGTGAGCGATTCAGGCTCCTGAGAGTCTCTTGTTTATAGATCGAGTGGTTGAAATGCGTAGGGCTTCTGCTTTGAGTGTACAGTGAGAAAACGTTTGTTACACTCGTAACTAACCTATACTATAGTCTTATAAATATAAACTTTTTATGAAATGATCATTTTTGTGTTACGTCTCCTCTAAAGCAAATTAGCAAGTACACATGAAACAGCTTCACGCGGATTCGAACTGCTCACCATCGGTCCTGTGAATTTGTTCACATCCTGTATTATATAGTGGCCGAGTAATACGTAGTAAATCAAAAAGCGGTTATAGGTCTGCGAAGCAGATCGTGTTCATGCCTTGTGAAACTTTTCACATCCTGCGTAGAAGAACTTTAAACTATAAACACGGCTTTTTTATGCAAGAAAGAACAACTAATTAAAATAGCTTCAAGGATTCTTGACGAGAAGTATTCGTACCTTGCAACAACAACAAAAAAAGGCTGAGTAGTTTCAATTGTTTCTACAAGATTATGCTATACACCGATAGAGGAGATTGTCAGGGTTACAGAGACTGTTTAAAAAGCGCCATCTGTTTTTTTCCAGAAACATTGATCGAGATGTTCATGTCCTATCCGCTGGTGAAAAAGCATGAAAAAAAATATATGAAATTGTCAGTAAACGTGAAACCTGGTGAATTGATAATAAATACAATATAATTATCGACAAAAAGAAATGCAAAGGTATGGAATTAGAAATCTCAACCAGGTGTGTGAAATATCGACCCAGTGTGTGACATGCAATGGTGCACAAGACAAGAAAGAACCCAGCAGTGTTCATCAGGTGTGAGACACAGTGGCGGATCCAAAGGTGATGCAGTTGGTACTACCTTTATTATTAAACAATTTGTCATTTTCATGTGTAAAAAGGACAAAAACAAAAAAAGGCAAATCAGGTCTGAGGAACCGCGGCTGGCACCCTTCTTTTTCCAAGTGTCTGGATCCGCCCATGAGATTCCAAAGATACACAAGACATGAAGGGCCAAGGTCTGAGATATATGCAATGGTACACATGATAATAAAAGGAACTGAAAATGCTGAACAAGTGTGAGACCTGCAAAGTTACACAAGACAGGAAGAAAATATCTACCAGGTATGCGACTGAAGGTGTCTGATGTGGTCAACACGCATTTCTAACTTAGCAAACGTGGTTAAAAAACACGCTAAAAAAACGCTAAGCGAAGACATACCAAAAACACAAAAGAAAAGAAACTACAACTGCATACAATGATACTGACATGACATGACAATACATTGGAAAAGGAAATCCAAAAACGCAAGAATTAATCAGTCCAGATAGTTGAAAGGTGGACAGAGAAATCAAGAGACAAAGTTAGGGAGCAGAATAAAAATGAGGAAGGAAGAATAAAGAAAAGCATTATAAAAGATATGGTTGGTAGGAACAATGATAGTGACATACCGGTAACAGCGAACAGATGTAACATAAAACAATAGACTAGTGTAGTGTGACTTAACTCGAATTTGTGCAGCGAAAAGCTTAAAAAAGGTGACGCTTTCAAAAAGCACAGATTGTAATATTCGTAACAAGAGTAATATATAACAGACAAAGGAGTGGAGAACTTCAGTGAATCGTTAAACGGTCTAGACACTACTGATGACCACTGAACCATCTGAAATGAGTAAGGCTTCAACCTAGACATAAAACAGGGTCCCAAAAATTCTAGATCAGAAAATCATTGAGGGCAACAGAATGCCCTAGACAACATCATATTAGAAAGTTTAAAGATATTGTCTAAACACATTGAATAATTCCATAAGGTTCACAAAGACGTCTTATTGTAATACTTGCAAAGAAATGACAAAAACGTTAAATTGACAGGGTGCGTACGTAACTATTGAAAAATAAGGTGTAAAATATTTTCAATTACTACAGTTCATTGCTTCGACATTTATAATGGATGGAATAAACTGGATTTAGGACTAAACAGAATAAATTAGTGTGTCAAAAACATCTGAGAACAAGCATTCGGATAACAATCAGATTTTTACCTATGCCCTTCTGAATCGGGACTTTATGCGAAGATCAATGAACAGGCAATATGATTTTAACTGTGCAGTTTGGGTAACATAATTAGGTGTCAAGAATGGGAGTAGCATGTCAAGTTTCTGGACTTTTGTCGGTAATTTTATGTATAATAAGACCAGAACAAAGTACTACTCGGGCAAGGTAAGAAAAATAAAAGGTTTTGAATTTGAAGACAAAATGACATTATATTCTAGCAGCAAAGACCAACGACAGTCTAATTTTTAAAAGATTTACTTAACAAAAAGAATAAAAATCAACCAAAGAACGATAAAAATTGAAATGCGCTGCAAAAAAAAATATTTATGATATTCAGGTCTTATTTAGATTGTTTCTGTCAAAAAAGATTGTAGATGGTTGATTTTTATAATATCATCAATACATCGGAAATACCTGTACCAAGTCATGACAATTTCCTACTTTCCTTGACGTTGCCATTTCTTATATTTGACTATTAATTTTAACTATATCCTAGAATATATCAGTACGGCAATTCTGTTATTACCCTTCACACTCTTTCTTGAACAGTTACATACTTCACAAGTAGATGAAGTTGAATGTAATTTCAATACCATACCTTTCTTTGGCAGTGAACCACAGAAGGTGACTAAATGCAGTAACAAGCTTCTCGACACATTCCAACACAAGAGAATACGTTATATTCTGATAACCTTTTGACTGAGAAATGTTTAAAGAGATATAGTTCAAATCAAAGCAGGCAGTAAAAATCATCGCCATGATGAAGAAACGTTACTTACAATGAAAAGATTAAATGAAAGGTAATAACAAATCATCACATTGATGAAGAAACGACTTTTACAGTGAAAGGGTAATGTGAAAGAGAATAACAAATCATCACATTGATGAAGAAACGACTTTTACAGTGAAAGGGTAATGTGAAAGAGAATAACAGATCAACACATTGATGCAGAAACGACTTTTACAGTGAAAGGGTAATGTGAAAGAGAATAACAGATCACATTTATGAAGAAACGACTCTTACAGTGAAAGGGTAATGTGAAAGAGAATAACAGACCACATTTATGAAGAAACGACTTTTACAGTGAAAGGGTAATGTGAAAGAGAATAACAGATCAACACATTGATGAAGAAACGACTCTTACAGTGAAAGGGTAATGTGAAAGAGAATAACAGATCAACACATTGATGAAGAAACGACTCTTACAGTGAAAGGGTAATGTGAAAGAGAATAACAAATCATCACATTGATGAAGAAACGACTCTTACAGTGAAAGGGTAATGTGAAAGGTAATAACAAATCATCACATTGATGAAGAAACGACTCTTACAGTAAAAGGGTAATGTGAAAGAGAATAACAAATCATCACATTGATGAAGAAACGACTTATTCAGTGAAATGGTAATGTGAAAGGGAATAACAAATCATCACATTGATGAAGAAACGACTTTTACAGTGAAAGGGTAATGTGAAAGAGAATAACAGATCACATTTATGAAGAAACGACTTTTACAGTGAAAGGGTTATGTGAAAGGTAATAACAAATCATCACATTGATGAAGAAACGACTTATTCAGTGAAATGGTAATGTGAAAGAGAATAAAAAATCATCACATTGATGAAGAAACGACTTATTCATTGAAAGGGTAATGTGAAAGAGAATAACAAATCATCACATTGATGACGAAACGACTTTTACAGTGAAAGGGTAATGTGAAAGAGAATAACAGATCACATTTATGAAGAAACGACACTTACAGTGAAAGGGTAATGTGAAAGAGAATAACAGATCGCATTTATGAAGAAACGACTTTTACAGTGAAAGGGTAATGTGAAAGGTAATAACAAATCATCACACTGATGAAGAAACGACTTTTACAGTGAAAGGGTAATGTGAAAGAGAATAACAAATCATCACATTGATGAAGAAACGACTCTTACAGTGAAAGGGTAATGTGAAAGAGAATAACAGACCATCACATTGATGAAGAAACGACTCTTACAGTGAAAGGGTAATGTGAAAGAGAATAACAAATCATCACATTGATGAAGAAACGACTTTTACAGTGAAAGGGTAATGTGAAAGAGAATAACAGATCACATTTATGAAGAAACGACTTATTCAGTGAAATGGTTATATGAAAGAAAAGAGAAGAGAATAACAGATCATTACTTGGACGAAGAAACAACACTGGTAACGAAAAGTTTAGATGAAACTCAAGCATAGCGAAAGACAGGATGTGTAAGAGAATGTAAGAAGAAAACAGTAAAACAGTCTTCTTCCAGAAGAAAAAAAACATTTGGACACATCTTTGAACGAGCATTTTTTCGTGGGTTTTTATCAGATTTTAAAAATTATTGTTCTTTTTCGATGTCTGTACGTTGGCTTCTTATTTTGTTACTGCTGTTTCACTTACAACATTTTTAGCAATTATACAATGACTTTAAATTTCGAACAGAAAAGGTTACTTTTTGCTGAAATTCATTTAGTTTCCATGCCTAAACATTATATCTTTTTCCAGGTTTTGTTGGATTTTTTTTTCTTCTGTTAATCTGTATTCACACGTTTCTTTAAAGGAATATCTTCATAAAGTTTAACGTATACAAGATGTATGGCCTATGTAATTTTGATAGTCACAATCTTTCAGTAATAAAAGAACATATATATTTATATATATTAACTTATACTCCTAATGGATTACTTCGTAGGCCGCAACTTGATATGACCGACGAGATCGAACTCTGAACCGTTGGAGCAAGTATTTACAAACTATTGAAACTAGATACAGCTTTAAAATTTGATTGTGTTTTAGACATTTGACAAAGGATCAGAATTTGACTAAAATCAAAGCGGCTCCTTTACCTCCCCACCGGTAACAAAGCTTAACGAAATAATTAAATGGTAAATATGTGTCTTCCATAGGACTTAATGTATTGGTTCCATAAAAGAGAAAAAGAAACTTTTTTTCCATGTAATTTAAAGGCAGAAAAACATGTTTTCGCATGTTTTAAAACAGCAATTTTTCCTCTGTACTCTGTAAAGATGACATGATTAAGAAATTAAACAAATTCTTTGGAATGCAATCATTTACTCAAATTGTGTACAAAAGCATGTCAATAACACCATTTAAATTATATAGAGGGTGTCGATTATGGTACATTGTAGCTACAATATTTTGTGTATTTCTTGTTTTCAAACTATAGTTTGCATACATCAGGTATTATAAGTTACCCAATAATAAGTCAAAACTTATATAAATCTGAAACATATGTTCATTGAAAAAACAAATTCCAACGGATATGTTTGTACTTTTATGGGTACACACTTATTATCAAATAATTAGGAAAAAAGTATATGTGTACGCGAAATGAAATGAATCTCTTTGGTATTTAATCGGACATATGCTTTTAAAAATACTGACAAGCTAAGCATTAAACTGATCCAAACAATAGTTTATGAACAAAGCGCGTACATAAATCGAATTCTGACCATGTAAAGTACAATGTTTACAGTATGAAACGTGCTTTAATAGCAAATTGTAACTCTTGTCTTATTCTTTTGATCTTTACTGTTGAGTGATTGTATCTTTGACTGGAAAATCAACAAACAATCCGCTTTTACCTCTCTCAAAGAATTGACAAAAGCTCTAGACAGCAATCGACGTTCTTATTTTCTCTAGACATTAAAAACTTTGCTTCAAAGTGCCTGTCTTCAGCGCCTAGTAAGATAGATAATAAACATCTATCACTGCATAGAGCTCTCAAATAACGCACCATAAAATAAGAATATTCATAATTCTCTCTTCTCACAACTCTTTAACATTCAATATAATTTGGCAAAAATAAAATGTAATGCTGTTTCTGGAACACGAGTAAGATAGATTGTCAAACGCTGCTCCTCATTAGTTCAAATATAATAAAAAACAAATCGCCATTTTCGCACATCTTTTAACGTCTGCTAAAGAGATTATTTAAACGAGTAACGAAACGATGCGATGAAGAAATGATTTTAATTAAACTGTCTTTGGTTTCATAAAAAGGCATGTCTCAAATTGCAATGTATATTAGAGTAGTAGCTTGATCACACAGAAAAAAACATTTATCGATTTGGTCAACATAAGACAAGACAAAATCAATTAACTAATCTTATGTTATATTCTAGTTCGTTCAAACCTGATCTTTGTGCTATTATATTGCATATACACTCTGTTGTAAAATACATTTATGTTACATCAGAAATTTTACATATTCACACCAATACATAGGACACATAAAATTTCTTTTTAATATGAAACTATAAAACTATTTATCATTAGTTTCTAACGGATATGGTGAAACGTAACCGATGCACTTGAATATAACCTAAATACAAAATAGTAACTACTGTCCGAGATCATTAAAAGATCTTCAACAAGTGTAAACACACCAAAACATGGAAATGAATGTACAGTAAACATGGCATGTCAAATATGTGAATGCGCAGACCTGATATAACGTATTTGTCAAGCATAAAACGACAATTCAAAATAATTGTAAAGTGTCATGCAATAAATCTGACCCTGAAAGATAAGCATTAAAATATAAGTTCAATATGAACTAGTTTGTGAGCATGGAAGAAAACAATTCAGTCAAAAATGCTGGATTGTATATTAAGTCAAAGAAGAAGGCAAATGGTACCGAGCACATTCTGCTCTTTCAAGCACTAATAAGCTACTTTTTATGATGAAGGGGAATTTTTTATGAATTGAAAATAGAGAATATAACTTTTTAATCAGAAGAAATACGGTCACAGAAGAAAAGGGCGGCCCATCATCACGTGTCGTTTTGTCCCTTTTTTTGGGGGGGGGGAGTAAGAAAGCACTGAAAGAAAAGCGTTAATGGTGCAAGACTTTAACTATAAACATGTACTGTATAAACATGGGACATTAATGTATTCGAGTGAATGATACCATAATACAATACATGAAACAAAATTTACAATATAAAATAGTACATACACTGACATTTATTTGGCTTAAAAATTTTTTCAACAAAACATGAAATGACAGAATGTCAGAAAAGTGTTTCTTATATAAAATTTTAAGAAATACATATTAGTTGTTTTTTTTACTTTTTGAAATATTGAAAAATCGCTAAATAATCTATATCAAATATTGTTAAAAATCGCCTGCATAATGACTTAAATATCTCCAAATCAAATCGGTCAACCATGTTTTTTTTTATATTAAAATTTTACAGAATGTTCATTTAATGTCCTCTTTAGGTAATAGGAAAATCCATACTAAAATATTTGGTACTCTCTACATTAAAGATTTTTGAAAGGCCTGTATGCAGAGGATTGTTGTTTCTGAAAAGTATAAAATATTAATTCCATATCTATTATAAAACAGTCAATAACTTAAAAAAAGAACCACTAGACATAACTATAAAACTAACAGAAGTAAAGTTTAAAGTGTCAAGTCATTTAAAATTTGAGATTCGTGATTAAACTGGTCCATTTTAAGAGACTCTATAATGGACTATGATTTTCCATATTCGATGATAAAATTGTTGTCAATGGTACTGTTTGACTTCTGTTCGTTGTCAATTATCATAACTGAAACATTCCTGTATTTCTGACGATTATTCTCTACCATTGGACCCCACATGATGTCTGGATGCACAAGGGTTCTAACCCGCTGTAATTTAAATGACATTGTTAGCTTAGTTTGAAAATACAAGAGTGGCATTCTAATCGCAGAAACTTTTAGCTCTGATGCCACAGTATGTTTTCAGTTGTCCACAATATCCACGAGGTAATATACTGCTCTGGAAAACATTAAATGTAAAGCAAACATTTGTTTTGAATAAAACAATCTTTGTAGGTGCTGGCCAACAGAGTTGAACTGTCACATTACTGAGGCTTATATTGATTACTTCCTGTTTACAAACAGGACGGATGTAACAATAAAGTTTGGAGTTTCATACAGGAAAAATTAGCTTTGCGTACAAAAGCAAATTTGACAAGTTCTTCAAAGCAATTGAACTTTCAACGTTCTTTTTTTTTAAATCAATACCATTTATCATTCACAAAAAAATGTGTTTCCACTTCAAACTTTGACCATGTTTCAACAATTAAGAACCTAATATGGTAATTGTCAATGCAGTTATAGTCCCATTAACAGGAAAAATTTACTCACTGCAAGACGATATAACATACATCACAAGTAGAACAAATACACACGTGTTTCAACTTGACACAACACTGATAAACACAAATAAGCAATCACATCAACAAAAAGTATTAAGAAATGTTCAACCAGCCCATAATCATAAAACAAAATAACTTTTTATTTTAAAAAATGTTAGACCTAGTGACCAAGCATAACTCAAATTCGTAAAATGCCATAAAAGTGTATTAAAATGTTTGAGTGAAATGTAAGAAAAGGTGGTTAAGGATAAATGGAAAGACCAATTAAAATGTATCAGTAGTTCATTTATTATCTGAAATAATCATACCTCCTGCAGAGATCCTTCGGTCTTAAGCAAAGAAATGATCATGTAAGTTGGAAGAGGGAGTATGGAAGCTAGCCCCAATAACCAACCGAGGGCTATAGCCCAGCTCGGGTATTGGTAATCACCGTACGACACAGGCTTCAGTTGTATTACACTGAACAACCAAATGAACTGCAATATAAACAACCGTAAGAATGAGTTCATTTTTGGTTTATGTCCAACAGTAGAAGAACAGTAGTCATTTTATATAAAACAGGTATTTTTTTGTATTTTAAAACATCATTACAAACGTTTATTAACTGATTACTTAAAATACAGTGCAAATTGCCCATTTAATATAACAGGAAGTTGCATGGATTTATTACACCCGAATTTATACAGGACAATGCCCTGTATTAAAAATTTTAATACAGGGCAATGTCCTGTATTAAAGTCGGGCAAATTCGGCTATTTCCGGAAACGTACAAATACGAAATGAACTATAGTCAAGTGTAATTTTCTGTAACAGACTATAGTTTTTGCAGACGATAAACAAACAATGAACATGGCCGCACCAGAAAGAATGTCTGATCGAAAAGCAAAGAGCGGCGAGGATATGCTGGAGGTATTAGCACATGATATCATGAGATATGAAACATTGGCAGAAAATGATGAAATGTTAGCACTGGCATCGGCTCTCGCCGGGGAATCTGAAGAAGGGTGTACGATTTACGAGATTGATGTCCCACTGCCACAGCCACAGGCACAGGCACAGTTCGAGGCTGTTGACATTACTAATCCTGTCAATAATGTTAGTGATAATATAAAGCCTGTACTATGTCCTCTGTACGAATAAATACAAACTAATGGCAGTCATTTTAAGTAATCAGTTAATAAAGGTGTCATGAAATGGGTATTTTCATACGAAGCCTGTATTATGTCCTCGTACAGTCGTATTGGGTCTCGATCATCTGTATAGACCCTCGGCGTTGCCTCGGGCCTATACAGCTGACCTCGACCCAATACAACTGCCTCGGACATAATACAGGCTTCGTATGAAAATACCCATTTAATAACACTATAGTATTGAATAAAATCATCTATAGGTACATTTGTATTAACTGTATGATTCTCTCATTACTAATATTTCAACAGTCTTTACCATATTGTTGTTGCTTTTAATGTGTGTGACTAAAACATTTTTACTAAGAGTGCCGTTGAAATTTTATCTCTACGACTTTACGTACAGAAAACACATCTATTTCGGGATACATTATCATATTGATGTTACCAAGCTATTTTTAAGGCAAATCAATTCTCTATTTATAGAACCAGATTGCTCCACTGACTGAACTCTTAAAATATTATCCAAGGGTAAATGTACCCTTCCATATAAGTGTCCGTCTCTGTAAGATCCAGCAGTGGGTAAATCATGGTATGAAAAAAAAACATCATTTTGAATTTGTATTTTGACTATCTGTACCATCAGAATCAAGGAAAAAAGAAAATATTTTCCATATCATGTTGGTGCATTGAATTACAATTTCATTGAAATGCACTGAAAAATGAACATTTCAAGGGCAGATAACTGTAAAAACCTCATTTTTCTATCATTCTATTGAAAAATTTCTGAGCACGTCAGTGATGGAGAGATGAAATGATGGTCTTTTCAAATAGAAAAAGTATCCTCGAATGATATATTGTCAGATCGGTGGGATTTTGACATGCCTGTTTATGATTTTTTTCCCATTTTGCCTGATTCTTACAAACACATACACTTAATAAATAACAAGGATATTCATACTGCATGTTGTGACCAATTCTATACTTACTGCAATGACAATGGGTGTAATAAACTTCCAGCAAATCTTCCACCACACGGAGGGGGTATAACCAATCATCAAAGTAATATCCTGAAGGAATCTGTCAGCACCTACAATCAGAGGTAATATCTGAGTATCGTTCTGTCAAGCAAGGATGTGATTTACTAATAACATGATATAGTCAACTGACTTCATGTCATCTTAATTTTATTGTTGGTTTGAAATGATCAAATGTAATGAGAATAAAAAAATAAACAAAACAAGGAACAAGTCAACACCTTCACTTACATTGGTTACCAGGGTCTCAGAAACATGAAAATATAAGAGAAAATATGTTGAATGAGAGTTGACAAAATATATAACACTAAACAAAATTTTAATTTTTTTTTCCTCTAGAATTTTAACGCATTGTCAAGGATAGTCAATTGGTCAATAGAGATCTCAAATATAAGATCAAAATATATCCATTGGAAATCGGTAAATATAAATATGTAAGTATATAATATAGTTTTTAACTTATATTTTATTTATATGGTATTTGTATTAAAATATCAATGGAAGAAAATAGTACCATAAATCCATGCAATGACAACACACTCCGTGAGTGAAAGCAACATGAGAGAGAATGCTGCACAATACCAGTCCATTACTTGTAGAACATATATTCCGCCCTGAAATGGTGGTAGTAATTAAATATGAATATTGAAACACTTCAGTATTTCAATGTTGATCAGAATAACCAATGCGTTTGTTGTAGACATATGAACTATTAAGTAGTAACAACAGTATGGTTGTAGCAAATATGACAGTGCTTTTTATGGGCAACTAATTGATGAATAAAAAATTAAACAAATAATAAGGATATTTTAGATATCTCAATTTATACCCATCAAAACTTATTATTTTCGTTATTTATGTCTACGAAAAATAGATGATCTGTAACGATCCAGTTTACTTAAAGCAAGATCTTCATTTGCCAAAGGTGGGATGGTGGATGAGCATGCTTAATACACTCTTCCGCAAGGAAAATTCATTTGTTCCACGCCATCTTACCTCGAGGAACTATAGCTCACATATGCTTGTATTAATTCATTCTTCCAAGCATAAATTAATACAAGCATGTGTGAGCTATAGTTCCTTATGGAAGCAAGGGAAATGTATTTGTTCCACACCACCTTACCTTGCGGAATTATAGCTCACACATGCTCATCGACTGTGCGTTCCAATATTTTATGATGTAACAAGAAATGAACCAATAGATTGTGTAGGAATATCTGTTGTTTATAATATTTAAATGGACGGAAAAATTTACAACATAACAATAAATTACTATAACGCATCACATAGGCATAAAATAACAGATGATATAGTGATATTTTTTTAATTAAGTAATTTTTAGCTGTAACACAGTTACATCTTGGTTAAGGTTTTTGTACACTTTTTAAAAAAAATAAAACGTTAACGACTATGAAAATGGCATAGTAACTAACTGAAGGCCATTCAAACACTCCTAAAAGTCCTCCATAGGTTAAAATGTATACATAGAATTTTTTTCATATATCATTAGTACATACCTCCATTACACATGGTATTCCTAGAAGGAAACAGACAAAACACATAAACGCAGTAAATGTCATCTTTTTGTTCTCAAATGCTTTCGGATTCTCATCTACAAAGGCACTGATCAATGTCTCGAACATGGCAAACTGAAAGATAAGATGTCTTTCATGTTGATTTGATGTCTTGATAGGGATGCATGCACAGTCATTTTGACTTGTACATGTGCTGACTCTGATACAGGTATATTTAAGGAGGAATTTTGACAAATTTTGGAGAAAATGGGTAAAAGTTTTCATTACTGAAACAAATAAAAATGAGATAGTTAAAGTTTATTAAAATGGATTGAAAACTTTTGTCACATTGATTTCGATTTGAAAATTAAAAAAAAAATATTTTGATTTAGATTTGCTATTTCGAAAGTAAGCGTGAAAAATGCAATATTCTACCTAGTTTTATACCTGTATGTCTCGAGAAAAAAGAACGTCAAACGTTTCTGTCTTCGTAAATGAAGTCCAGCACCAGCAGGAATGCATTTCATTGCTAAATTAATTGGTAAAACTTAACTGTTTAATCTTTTGAATAGATTTGTAAGAAAAAAGTAAAAACAAATAGTTCTTATGTCTAACATAATAAACGTATTTTAATATTATCAGTAGCCTAAGTAAACATTTATGACACGTCTTCCAAACTGCTTATGGACTTCATCTACTCATTATACTTTTGTTCTATAAAAGAAATCTTTATACAGTGAAAGAACTTACAATAACTTCCGGTGAGGTTTTAAGTACATTGTATCATAGTCTTGTGGGTCGTTGCACCCTCAAATAAGCATACACCCTGAAATGTCACAAACTGATACATTGAATACCTCGCTCCATACACATACACTATAAAATTCGCAATACAAGTTTCATTTGCCCCAATGCATACGTCAATGGCAAAAAAATGTATGAAACAAACACTTCATTTCAACTTTTAACGTTAATACCTTTGTAGTTTAAGGTCTAATTTTTTTTTACTGTATTGAAATCAACACTGTTGTAGATTATTTCAGTAAAAATGAAGTCAAACGACAAATACTTAAGACTACAAATACATTATTTTTTTATTATACTCAACTTGAAATGAATGTTTGTTTCTAACTTGACAAAATGGCACAGTACACAAAAATGAAAGGAAAACCTCCACATAGAAAGAATTTTATGATTTTTAAAAAGAACAGAAATCAAATTCAAAATTATCGAAACATTATATTCTACATTTTCTTTGCAATTACATATTTAATTACCATTTTGATAAGAATCTATTGAACAGAAATTTTCTTAAAATTTGAAAAAAGGTAGCAGTTTCAGGATTGTAAAATTCTTTCTTTATAACTGACCATGTTGCATCCATCCTACACATCTACATTTCAATTTCATGGTTTAGGCACAAATATTTGAAATTGCTCTTAAGTGTTGCAGTGACATAATTTTAAACCCATTGCAACTTGTTGTAAAAGCATAACTACTTAAGATTTTTTAGTATTTGAAAAAGCACCCTATTAATGTCACAAACGTGTTTCTCAATGACACATAAATGACGAAATTGTCAAACCTGAATAATTCTCATTACTAAAACAAATGTTCTTGATACTCATTACAGCAAAAAATGAAGGCAACACGGTCGTATGATATGAATTGAAAAATTGTCGACATGCCTATACAAGTAAAAATAATAAAAATCAGACATTTTTTTACACAGCTCCTAAACCCATGCTTGAATTATTTTTCCCTCTTATCGTAATATAGGTAAATAATTTTCTTATTCCCAATCTATAAAATGTGTTGTTTTTTTTAGTCTGATTAATATTTCTGTATTGCAATTTAAGGATGTTGCTTGATTAACTATAATTCAATTGCTTTTAGCAAGAACTTAAACACTAAAGACACTTGAGTAGTTCTTAAGTATAAGTCTCAGTGAGATGCAGACGAAGTCGTAAAATACAAACAATGGATGTAAAATATCTACTGAGCTGACAATATTGTTTTACTTTAAGTGGTATTCTCTATTAAAGGTTTACCCTAATCTCCAAATCAATTCAGAAAATCATCACATTTTGTAATGAAACATCTGAAAAATTCGAGTTGCCTGCTTTTAATTTGTGAAGAGATATGGCAAATAGAATTTTCATTTACAAAATTTGGTGGTTTAAACGGTGAAATTGCAGTAATTTTCTCAGATTGTTTTTCACTGGCTGGTTCTTACAGAGACCTATATTTAAGTAGATAGTTTATGACAGTACTAATCGTGAAAAAACATCGTATTGTCTCCTTGTCAACGTGCAGGGAGAAACCGAGAAAACAACTTTTCCAAGACTGAATTTCCATAAACTATTTAAATTAAATAAGTTCATGAGAAAAGCTGTTGAACTGTAGTATTGTAACTTTAATCTATGAAAAAATAACATATAAGTTAAAGATTAATTTATCCTTTAATTATGAAAAGTGGGAAATGCGATGACTTATATCAAAACATGACTATTAATGTCAAACTTAGTGCAAAGAGTTGAAATAATTACGTTTTTACATGATAAAAGATAGATGTCGAAAGGTGAACAAACGGTAAGATAAGTATAGAATAATTTTTTAAGAACAAATACAAGCGAACATCCTTTATAGAACCAGTTTATGTAATTACTTGTGTATCCAATCCAACAGTAATCAGCATTAGAAAGAATAAGACTGCCCACAGTGGTGATATTGGTAGTCTTGCCAGAGCCGACGGGTAAGCAACAAACACGAGTCCTGGACCTGAAACATTACTGGGTTAAAATCTTGCAACTCTCATTGAGTGGCAATGTACGGCAACGGTTGGGATTCCAAAGTAAATAAAATTTGAAGTTTCCCTTTCAAATGAATACTTATTTGACATTGCAATTATAGAAAAACTCTTATACCCTTAACAGAAATATAATATATACATATATATTTATCAAGCATACGTTATTTAAAGTGGTTTAACGTACATAATATAAATCGTTATGCTTTAAGTGCACTTTCACAAGGACTTTCTGAACGTCGGGCCCATCTAATACAAGGTTTATTCACCAAGAGAATGCAATCCTTCATGTTATTATCATCTGAATTATCTCTTAACCAAATTCGGCATTTACAAACTTAAAAGTGAAAGCGTTTTAATTGACACAAAAAAATAACTTTCATTCTTTGTTGATAGTGATATAACATGGTGAAGCAAATACAGGGATCAAAATTTAGACATATCAAAATTGACATTGTGCTGCAAGATAAATCAATCACGATCCGATGCATATGTAATTTGTGAAAAAAAATAGAGCAAAGGTAAAATTGGTTGTTATGGCAAGGGTCGTACTAACCCTGGTTTATAGCATCATCAATTTCAACCCCTGTCTCGTGTGCCATAAACCCAATGATAGAGAAAATGACAAGCCCTGCAAAAATACTTGTTCCACAGTTCATCAAGGGCACCGTCATAGCTTGCCTGAAATATAGGATGTTGAACATTTTATCACAGCAGACGCATTTATTGTCATACTGTTTCCTAATGTAATGAACTGTATAACTAACTTTACATCAACACGTCTTCGCAGACTATTTATCGGTCAAATGGTCCAAGATAAACAGGGGTTGTACAAGATGTCGTGTTAAGGACACCCCAAAAGTGTACAATATTATTTATTTTGAATAGGAGAATGGGTTATTGAACAGCTCAAGTTAAGACATGTTATCCATCATGTATAATTATAAATTTTCTGCCTAGAAGAAACTTTGAACAATAAAACGTGCATCGAACAGGACGTTTGGATAAGAAATCTCAAAATACAAGATGACATTCAACGTATCTTGTCAAAGCTGTTGATAAAATATTAATCATCCTATGACCAAAATGAATGCATTCTCCCGATGCACCTGATCCATGCTCCCAGTTTTCAGCGGAGTCCGAGTTCCTCATTTAATTTTGTTACTTTGGATGTATTATTTAGTTACTTGATGTTCTTTGTTGCGTTCGTCTGTTTTCTATGTCTGGTCTTTGTCCCTGGATTACATTCTTTTGATTTCCGTTAGAATCTTGGTTCCCTTGATTACTCTTTCAAACATTTTACAAATTTTACAAAGTTATGCCACATCGAACAAGGAGTAGGATTTCAGTATAACTAATAAAAGACGTATAAAGCATGCTGATAAACAAAATCTGAATTCGCTCTGTCTGCTAGAATCTGCTAAGATACGACATTGAAATACGACCATATTTGGGACTCACAGACTTGTAACGGAATTTTGCACTGTAATCCTTTTAACGAGTGTGGTATAAATATTACAATAGCTTATTTAAAATTGTATAGTTTGAATCATTAAAGATCAGGTAAAGATGAAGGCAAAACAATATAGAACATAATTAAACAGTGGCTTTAAGCACCGAAGTTCGTCGTGATTTGGATCATGACTCACGAAAGATAAATTCTATAAATCCTTTCTCCAGCAATAGTCGATTTTGTTATAGCCAAATGTAGACATAAAACTATTGACGTTTGCTTGCTGTAATAAAACTAATATCTCACTGAAAAGTTGATCGATTTTTCGCATTGAAATGCGTCATAGAATGATAGTATTAATTTGATACTCTAAATCTTAAGGAATGGTTGTCTTGAACATGTCACATTTTGGTACTTTTTTTTCAGTAACGTCTGTTTCATCGAAAACAAGATTCCTAGAGTACTTAAAATAGCAATGTATAGTCCTTAAAACGGCTGCAAAATAAACATCAAAGACATATAGTTGTGACAATAATGTTCCTATTTACTAGTAACCAAAATAATGATTTGGGCAAATTAAGTAGTTCAGCTTGTAACCGTAAAGGTGAATATTTTTTGAACTTATAAAGCCAAAGGCAGCTTTAAATTGGAACTTACATTTTCTAACCTATCTAGGTATACACCCAAGATAAAAAAATATCACCTCAACATCTGCATCCAATTCAGAACCAAACGAACTTGATATGTATCCCCCAAAAAATGCAACTGCAACATATATAGTTTCGTATTTTCTAACTATCAAATCACATGTACTTGACGCAGGTAGTGTCTTAAATATACGTTTGATTTTGATCAGACATTTGCACGTGAGGTTATGGTGTCACACACATTTTTCAACATTCTGCTTCAATATTGATTTTTGACAGATGTTTTAATGTACTTGTAGAATGACAATGAAATCATTTAACTACACAGTAATATCCTACCTATAACAGTTGTTATGAAACTTGTTGTAACTGGCTAATGTAATCAAACCTCCCCATGCCATTCCAACGGAGTAAAAGATCTGTACGGCTGCATCACCCCAAACCTTTAGGAAGAAATGAACCATTAGTTATTAACTTAAATCCACACGCTTGACATTAGAAACGCTTTTAAAATTTTTTTTTTCTTTAGTTCCTTTGTAATTAATGCATGATGACTGCAAATTCAAATTTAATCCTCGAAAAAATGTTTACATGTCTATACCTGTCAAATGTACCAAAATGTACTTCCAAA
The DNA here is from genome assembly GCA_037379345.1 of Perna viridis. NCBI lineage: Eukaryota > Metazoa > Mollusca > Bivalvia > Mytilida > Mytilidae > Perna > Perna viridis. The sequence goes on from CM074520.1 coordinate 8,177,557, forward strand.
ATCTGTGTAGTAATGCCTATAGGTGTCCAAATGGGATTTTGTTACTAAAGCATTTCTTTAAAAAAAAACATGCAGGATATAGCAGTTACGAAAAAGAAGAGAAGTCAGCTTAATAGAAACCATTGCATTTCGTTAGACTCCATGACACTTTCGGTATATTTGGATTTGGACATGTTTTCAAAATGCATTATTCTTAATTTACAATTTGTGTGTCTAGTGTTGTGTAATAAACAACAACAGGCGTTTAAACAGACGTAGCGGTACCGGAAGACAAAATGAAAACAGAACGGGAGATGGCACAGCAGATCTTGTTCAAAATCGAGAACTACTTCACACTACTTAATACATAAAATATATCTTATCACGCCATTATTCAATCTGTCAAGAAGAGCATTTTACAAAGAACGCCATATATACTGGTAAGTTTTTCCTTGTGTTTTACATACTTCTAAGAAGGACAGCTTCATGACTAAACAAAAGTTAAAGACAAACAAAAAAATGGTTTCATCTGCATTTAAAAGCTCATTCCCTTCTTTGAGTGAAGTTTATTTAGTTTTATTCTTTCAGAAACACAGGAGTAACTGTATGAGTGTTTCCAGGAACCACAGGATACCTACTGTGTACCTTGTTTTGAAGGAGGCAGAGAGCTACACACCCTTCCGAATCTTTTGAGTTCATTTACAGTTTTATTTGGATCTGTGCTACACATTTTTATGCATGTCATGGTTTCTTGGTGAAGTGTATGACTTGTAATTCGTATGTTTTCCTTCTCAGCTGTTGTCCACGCTTTCCTTTTATGTTCTCAGCTTTTTCTCTCGGCACATCTATACTTATAAATTGTCTTGTCCATGTTTTTCTTTTATGTAATTACATTATTGATGTTTACTAGGATAAACAAATCAAGTAACAGTTTTCTCATTATCCTCATTTCGAGTTTACAACTGAACGACATTAAAACACTTAATTTACCTAATACTATATTAAGATAAGCACTTAACCACTTCAGTAATATTGCACTGATGTCTTGTTATTTATTCCTGAATATCTTATGTTTTCCTTTCTGTATGATCGGAAATACTTCACATACATACAAGGCGCGGATCCAAGAACGCCCTCCCCTTAAAATTGGGAAGCATATAATCTTGGTTTTTCCCCACAAATTTTACCCCTATTTTTCCTTTCCGCGCTTCGCTCATTCACGCCCCTAACCTGAAATCCCTCTGTATACTCTTTACAGTTATATGCCTCTACTTAAGAAGATTTAAAAAAAACAATAAAGTCATCATTTCAAAAGTTTTCCGATCGTTTACATGATCTCATTGACAAATATCGAGTGTTTGTTTCCAACACGACCAATAACCTCCATCTGTCATAGATATCCTTCCTCGTTTAGTGGACTAAATCGACAGCGAGAAGCACCGTATTTACCTTTAGGAACCAGGAAGTTCAAACTCACCACCCCACAGAACCACTGAAGTTCACTTCCGAATTTTATTGAAAATCATACTGTGTATTTTTCTGTATGTACTTTTTAAATCAGTTCATGTTACACAATAAGTAGTTCTCTAGGTGTTCCCTGTGTTGTCAACAAGGATATCTGGTATCGCTTCCCTTTCTAAGTATACACTGTTCAGTTCGTATCATAAGGGGTACATTGACATAGCAGGAATCAGTGCGTTTAACGGATTTCACAATACTAAAAAGTTAATATGACACATTTGCCATGTTTATTATACTCTAAAGATGATTTCAATTCCCCTTTTTATTTTCAATGGTGTTAACAAGATAAAGAGTGGGTTTTTAGATGGAAACAAAGGGATGCGTGTCTATTTATGATGGTCTAGAAAAATTCAATTTCAAGGAAAAGTAATATTTAAGAAAATATGTATTTTATAGACGAAATATTGATATTTTACCTGAAAAGTAGCAAGTTTTTCCCATTTTGGTACAAGATACCATTTAAGTCCGTCCATTGCCCCTGGTAGTGTAACTCCACGTATCAACAGCACTATCAGGACCAGGTAAGGAAATGTTGCTGTTACGTATACCACCTATAAGAGGTAGAAATATACTTAATAGCAATGTATGTTTGTAGAATAATTTCGATATACTGATAATACTGATAATACTGTCTCTGTTAATAAATTAGAAACAGTTTATTTTGTAGAGGTTTTCCTTTCTGGAATAAGGAAAATCAGTTAAAACCATCAAGATTAAGAAACTATTTTCTGCATTATCACCTCATTTGTTTAAAGACCCTTTGTTGTTGGTAATTGGGTAATTATTTGCTCACGACCAGATATGCGTATTACCTTGGTTAATCACCCTTTGTTGTTGGGTGATTGGGTAATTATTTACTCCCGACCAGATATGTGAATTCCTTGGTTAAACACCCTTTGTTGTTGGGTAAGTGGGTAATTATTTCCTCACGACCAGATATTTGAATTCCTTGGTTAAGCACCCTTTGATGGTGGGTAATTGGGTAATTATTTGCTCACGACCAGATATGTGTATTCCTTGTTTAAAATATTTTCATACTTTCGTAGTTATTCACCTTTTACAGTTAGTTTTCAATTTTGAGAAAACAAAAAACTATGACAATGTTAGAAACGAAGTAGACGGTTGTTTTATGAATCATGTTGATTTTTTCACACAAAGTCTGAAGACGATAACGCTGAGTTGTAATTTAATAGATTCTTTTGTAACAAAATATACTTGAGTTTCATAGAATTTCTAGGAGCATTAAAGTACTACATATCTTGTGTTTTTATCTATTTCGTAACTACAGTCACAGACTGTTGCAGCTGTTTGTTATTCTCAATATTAAAATATGATGTTAACTTACTTTTCCTGAAGATTTGACTCCTTTACAAAGACAAAGAAATACAACAATCCATGCTACAAGTAAACAAATCAGTAATTGCCACCTCAACTCGCCCATATTCTCTATTCTACCGGTTATTTGAAGGACATGTCTCCTGTAAGAAGCCAGAAAGATGCCATATAGTTGGATAGACGGCAAATTATTCAATGTGTAATGATGATATATTATGATCTATCACATTTTATACAAAAAGCTTCGAGTGAACCAATTCGGCAAAATGATTTTTATGATCCTTTGATAAAAATAATTATATAAATGAGTATATATGATAAAACAATAAGCGTACATGAACCTATGAGAGTGTTTTCACCAGACTTTTAATTAATTTCCTTTTATAAGGTAACATCTATATTTCTTTCATAATTACAATATGGTAACAAGGGTTATATTACTTGGGCAGCAAAGATATCTTACTCCCAAAATTCTTCACTTGGAGAAGTAGACATGTTTCCTTTTATGTTAGCAGTTGACTGTAGAACCATATGACTGACATTTCCGCTTGAGTTACCATGGAGATAACAACGATCGGTATTCCATTCGTTATCGCAAGTGGTCCATGGCAACACAGCCCTCATAGACATGAACAGGAAGTAGAGCGCCCATGCAATAATTACATTGTAATAAATACAACAGATGCCCGATACAATAGCCATCCCTATACCTGTACCTAAAATAAATAAACGGAAGCTCTATTACTTTATCAGTAAGTAAAATGAAACCTACCCAATATCTTAGTTCTATAAAAAAAAAATCGACATTTCATATGCAAATCCCAAACTAAGCAATGTTATGAAATCTCAGTGTTCTGGTAACGAATGCATATGTAAAAAATCTGTTTTAGTCACTTTTGTAAATATATTGTGAATAAAAAGTTCTATAAATTATTCGTGAGATTGGAATCGTATGTAATATACCAGAAATGTACCTTTGAACAGTGGACATATTCTCCATATCGTGATAGGGCTGAGGCTGGCAAATTGTCCAAATGACACTTCTAAGAAGAACAATGGTATTCCACATAGCACCAGAAATATGGCATAAGGTATCAAAAAAGCACCTAAATGAAAGACGCGTTTTAATTAATTTTTACTTAGAATTTTAATACACATGTACATAGTACTTCAAACAAGATCTATCAATTGAAAGCATAATCACAAGGAAAGATATAGTATTTAAATGCACGGGTACTTGGGGACAGGACCGAGTTTCTCGGCCCTCCCACTTTTTTTTTAAAATCTATTGTTTTTTTAATTTATTTTCTGCTGATTTCAGTAATTATAGTGTCAATTACATACATAGCATAAGTAACCGCCGTGGTTAGAAGATAGTAAACAAATGATATTTATTCCCTTCTTGCGGAGCTCGAGATACAGCCATATTTTATCCTGTTTTTTGCAGAGTTACCTCCCGTAAGAGCAGGTATAATTTCGAAGTCTCTCTAATCGATGTTCGGATTCGGGTGCAGAAAAAAGAGGTAACCCGAATGAAAATGGAATCCCCCAGCAGACAAACACAACGGTGTTTCTAAAATTTACAGGGTGTTTCATTTTGTTAGTAGGTTACATAAAGATGATTTTCATTTGTATCCCGGGTAAAGAAAATTTATGGCAGGATCAGTAGAACGAGAAATTCCCTTTTGACTTTCGAGATTTTCGTAGATATCGGATGAAAAACCTTACGTGTTCCGAATAGACACCTGCTCCAAAGGGAGATAAATGTTGACAAAATGTTGGCCCGCAAGTCGGGAATAGTACTCGTATATGTGTGTCGAATTAATACTTGATAACTGAAATATGTATAAAATGTAAAAAAGGGAGAGGTGAGAAACCAAGAACCCATGTTTAAATGATGATGCAGTGTATTATTTGCTGAAAATGCTTTATGATATCTAATACTATGTTCAGGTAATAATGCAATGGTATATGGTAGACAGGATGGGGAAATTTGTGTAAATCAGAACAATAATTTATTGTAGTTTCAGAAGGAAATGTTACGCAATTTACGACATTTAGATGCACGACCTTCGTGTCATTTAAAACGACATAACTCTGGAAATGAATCATTAGTGTCTAGGTTAACTTTACTTATATTCAAATGTTCCCATCGCAACGTTGCTATGGTGCATCTGTACCCCCTCCCCGGATCTGTCCCCCCTCCCCGGATCTGTCCCTTCCGTAAAGGTACATTTATATCTCCTAATGTATAAATAATAAGAGATGAAATGCGCTACTCGATGGGCGTACCTGGAAGAGCAAAAATATTGATTTTATAGGTGTACCTGATTTGTGGATTTGTTTGATGGGGACAAGTTCGGTCATGTACTTCAAGTTTTATGTGTGTTTTCTTATGGTCTTTATACAGATATTTTGTTTTATGTTTCCTGTTTTTTTTTTGTTTTTTGTTTGTTGTTGTTGTTGTTGTTTTTTTGCTATGGTTTAGGTAACTTCCGAGATGTTTCCTTGGATTCCAGTGCTATCAATGCTTTTCGCAAAGTAACAAACTGTTTCATGTAAACAATGGTTGCCTTGATTTGGAAACGCCCAATACCACACAAAACTTAAATGTATTACTGCCCTGATAGTAATGGAATTTGAGATTTTCTTTCTTGTTTTTAATTCACAGTGTCGTTCTTCAATTATTCAGCTAAAGCAAGGACCTGTAGTTCTTAAGACATGATTTTTTTATCAATAACGCCTACTTCCTAATATAATATTAGATTTGTCAAATATATGTTTGTCCAATTGCATAATTTAAGAATAAATATAATCCGATATTTAATTTTATACCCATCTTTGATAATGGTATATAACCAATACCGTTCTACAATATGACAGAAGTTTATTTTCATAAGTATAGAGTAATCAAGGAAACCAAGGTTATAGCGGTAATCAAAAGAATATATTCCAGGGACAAAGACCAGACATGGAAAACAGACATACACAACAAAGAACATAAAGTAACTAAAATCATACATACAAAGTAACCAAAGTAAATGAGCAACTCGGACTCCACTAAAAACTAGGAGCATGGACCAGGTGCACCGGTAGGGTAAGCGTCCTCTGCTTCCCTAGAAACACCCGCCGAGTTACTCATAAAAAGTCAAGTCCGGAGTAGACAAACCAGGAAAGGAAAACTATGACCCGTTGAATAAATCAGTTTTCATGGTGCTGATGGATACACCATAACGATCCACGAGTTCATGATGACGACCATAAAACTTCTGTAGTGATGACTTCAATCTTGTAGCAACATAACCCTGTTCCAGAAGCCTATTCGTTAGAGTTCTAGCCCGATACAAATGAAATGATGAGAGCACAAGACGTACTAGACTTTAAAACAATCAATACAGAAGGTATATAAAATGTAGTCCTTGAAGTAACCCAAGTTAAATGTACTCCTTAAAGTGGCCCAAGTTAAATGTACTCTATTCAAAGGAAAAAGAAGTAATCAAAGATCTTATTAGCTTAATGTCCTTGGCTTTTCAATTGACGCCTACACTAAATGCATCGACCTTTCTAGTGAAACAGAAGTCACTACGCCAATGAAATTCTAGAATTCAATATTAATAACAACAGAAAGTAGACCTGTCGCTGCGAAATACATGTCCCCACAGGATCTTTCAAACCCTGAACATAACTCTTATCAATCATAATACAATAGTAGTACCCATATATATCAAATACCTAAGCAACAAGGTCTTATCAAATTAACGAAGCGGAACAAAACGTTAACTAAATCTGCAACTTCCTTAGTTACGACGGAATGGGTCATAGGCCCTGATTTCTAAGTAACAAGAAATCAAAGGAGCGGAATAAATTGTAAACATCTGAAACTCATTAATCACTTCCTAAAATACAATATTTAAGACTGTACGTTGAAGAAGGGTGGAATTCGGAATGAAATACTGTTTTAGATTTGCTATTGATATCCGAGTGCCATACAAGTTTCGTGAATAATTCTATTGCGAGGTGAACATCTGGTGTTACAGTATAGCGCACTGTATCAAGGATAACTAGGGTTCATAAGTAAATTAATTGGACAAACATCAACAAGAGAACAATAACAAACAAAACACACCACGATGTTAATATTATCAACTCGTCTATCTATTATATTGACCGCATTGACGCATCGTCTGTGTTGTGTGACGCACAAACAAATAACACCCCCTCAATTAAACAAACCGTCTTTATTTAGGAGTACATTAAAGTATTCTAGTATTACCGTCATTATTATAGTCATGTTTCTCTGTGTCCTGACAGTGCTGAGAGATAAGAAAATCCATCACCCTAGTAATGATACTTGAAGGAAAGCCAACAATTTTATATTACTACTCATTTTGAAGTGATTTTATAGTATTTAGTAGTAGCGAATCAAGAGGGGGTGGTGCAGGAGGTTGGCACCCCCCTTTTATTGAAAAAATTGTCATTTGTATGAGTAAAATTTACAAAAAATGACAAATAATTTTCTAGCACCCCCCCTTTTTTTGAAGACTACCGGCTGGCAACCCTCCTTTTCAAAGTGTCCGGATCCGGCCTTGTTTAGGCTGCCACCTGTTTACTTAATATTGAAAACATCAGATTGTCAAGATTTGGTTCCTGTCTAAAATTTGAAGGTTGTTATTCATAATTATACCAAATTCAAATATACGTCATTTTAATAACAAAATAACATTTTTTAAAGTAGAAAAATGTGACGAAAGCCCGGAATAAATTCGTATTTGAAGGGGAGAGGGAAACACTATGAAAAATTCAAGATGGCGGCCCAAAATCTATGAAGTTATGTATGATACCATAAGTAAAAATCTAGATTAATGATCAGGTGCATGTGATTGGTAAACTCCCATCAGGTCTTAACGGTTTAATGCATCCAGATATTCTGTACACGTGACAATAATCATTTGGAACCGGCTTTGTTTAAATAATTTATGTAAACCAACTGCTTTTTATTCGTTGTTTGTTTATACATGAGAATATTTATTTAATATTGAATTCCCTGTATTTTATCGTGTATAAACATACTACTTATCTTCTTATCTTATAGTTATATTCATATGTAAGAGTTAACGGTAATAAGTTACATGGTTCTAATTCAACTCACCGGGGTCATAAGACGAGACTCGCCTTCTAAACATTATTAGGAACTTACCTCCGCCGCTTTTATAACATAAATACGGGAACCTCCAAATGTTCCCAAGGCCAACTGCGTAGCCTACCAATGATAGTATAAAGTCGATTTTCCGGGACCAGTTCCCACGCTCCGTTTTTTCGTCATCTGATGACGACACACTCTCGATTCCACATTCCTTAAAATAAAGATAGTTGTGAATTATATTAATTCTGGTCAGAGTATACGAAAAAAATTAACGTGAACAGCGAATTAATATTGTTTGTTTGTTGGGGTTTAACGTCCGAACAGCAATATTCCAGCTATATTCAGCGAATCAATAAAGTTGTTTGGTGCTATTGGTTCCTGCAATGAGAACATTTAGTGAAATAAAGATGAGGGGTAGTATGTAATGTCTACCAACAATACTGTACCAAACTGCCTTCACCATTGAACAAAGAGAGCCTAGAATGTCCATAACCTCCGAGGGTATAAGGTAGACCTGGATATCTGTTAGGTAGTAAGGTAAGTAGGCAATGTTAACGGATCAGGAGCTTAGATAGGTAGAAAGGTAAATAGGCAATGGTCAGGATCGTAAGTAGGTAGGTAGGTAGGCAATGTTAATTGATCAGTAGTTCAGATAGGTCGGAAGGTAGGTGGGTAGTGATCAGGATCACAATTAGGTAGATAGGTAGGCAGGCAGGCAATGTTAATTTATCTGGAGCTCTATTCGATAGGTAGGAAGGTAGGTGGGTAATGTTAACTGATCAGGATCATAATTAAGTAGGTAGGTAGGTTGGTAGGTAGGTAGGTTGGAATATGATCATTTTGTTTCAATAAAAAAAAACAATATCACCTAGAGATCCTGACTGGTAAGATAACTTCAAGCCAACAATATTATTATATATTACTGGACATGGAAGGGAAAAGAAACTAGTCAAACAAGGTAATAATCAAGTTTACAATTATCGAAAAAATCTTGCTGTGGTTTGACCGTGAAAGTACATCGTTACATAAACATTTATTTTGGAAATCCAAAATGATGGTATCTCGCAATAAAGCATGACAGAGCAAGATTCACAGAATATACCACAGCGTTCCATGTCCCTTCGCTACCCCACTTTTTTCAGATTATGATAGTTAAAAGAGTATAACTGCCATAAAATATTAATATCCAAAGGAGATACATTTTTGTAACACTCACAATATCAGCCAATTATTCATCGTTGCTTTTTTAACTGGTCCGGTGGAATTATTAAAATTCGTTGAGAAATGTAGGCGTGATTGCGCTTGAAAAATAAATACATAAATTGAAAAAGGTTTACACTTCTTGTCAAACATTAATCGATCTACTCGAAATTCGACTTATAGTGAGAAAATCATCTAGACACTATCAAATCGGAATCTCGATACACTTTCTAATCAAATTCAAACAACTGCAGATGGCTTATCGGAATATTTTTCCGACTTTCTCGGGCTAAATATCGATTGAAGAGATAGTTTTATTTAAATAAAATAGTTCACCAACACTCTGGACGGATGTATGCTAACCTGCATTACATTGCTGAATGTTTTTTAGTCAAGTTTTTGCCTAAGAACAGAACACTGGTAATGATTAGAATTTTATAATACACATACACATCACAACACATCTAATGAAGAATTTCAATTTAACACATCTGCTTGTTTAGATTTTGTAATAGAACTATTTACAACATAGAATCTAAATTAATTGTAATATGCACTCAATAGAGTTTAAATCTGCCGGAGAAATTTACATGGCATGAGTCATGTAGTTTCTATGTAATGTATATTCCATTGTACTGTTTTTGTTCATGCCTTTACAATTTACAACAAATGTGTTAGTGTAAAACAAAAAATGTCTATAGTATGAAACAACCACCTAACTTTCTGCCATGATATATGGTATTTTGTGTCAAAATTTATGGGTTTAACAAAACAAAATAAAACAATGAAACAGCCGGAGGTGAAACAAATTCAATTTAAAGACTTTTAACATCTTTGTGTAGTATGTTTACGCAGGCAAATATTTTTCACGTTAAATTCATGTTAATCGAGCTTTACGTGAAATTCATGTGAAATTCACATGATTTTCATGTGAAATTCACTAAACACGAATTTCGTGTGAACATTTCGTGTGAATTTCACGTGAACGCTCCATTCACCCGAATTTCACGTGAACTCTGTCACTTAATTTATTTGCTCAACTCCGGGGAAAATCATGTGAAATAATTTTGCCTGTGTACATACTACTTAATTCTGGATACAATTACTAGTATTTGGCGACTTTGCAGGCCTGGAAAATTACACGTTGATAGGCTTAACTAAGTATTTTCCGAAAAACGAAGTCAAAGAAAACATTGTCATTCCAAATCAGTATAAAATGGTACACCAGTGCTATTCATGCTGATAACATGTCCAAAACAGAAAAAAATAAAACAGTTTGATAGAAAAAAAAACTGATGCGGAAACAGAACCAATCCTCCAACCGCCATGACGGCATGGTAATGTAAAAGTTGAGTCTGGAAATCAATATAATAAAAAATGCGAAATATTGTTATAAACAATTTAATTTATTGTATCCTAATCATTGATATACATGTCACAATATTTTCTTAGCGTTACATCATACATTAAACTTACAAAGCGAGATTAGAGCCTTTTCCACACGTATAGAAATAATTTCTATAATCACCAATCATCCTATTGCTATAGTATTGATATTGAATTTGTAAATATACTAATTCAAATTTTTACTCAAATATCGTTTCACTATAGTCAGTGTAATAGCATACTTTGGCTACTGAAATAGCACACTGAAATACATCCTTACCTCTAATTCATCGCCGTGTCTTTTCATTTCACGAAATGAATTTAAAATCTCCCGACTTCTCCTCTTATAGTTGTTCACAATGATGGCTAACAAGAAATATTTAAACAGTGTTATTTTTTAAAACGTGTCACACAAGTTGAACTATAAAATAACTAACAGCGAAGAGCAGGTGCAGTATTATTTCCAATCATCATATAGTTAATAGATTTCTCTCGTTCATCAGCATTTTCTGTTCTCCATTTTATTGAATTGAGAAAAGAAAACAATTACGATTGTTTAAAATCATTAAGATCGCGACAAACTTTAAATGTATTGAATAATCAAATACTGAAGGAAAAATTGAAAACGTTTAATAAAATATTCAACTACATAAATTCTGACATAATAAATGAATGAAATGGAACTGCGTGCGCACATAGCAGATAACATATAAAATAGCAAGAACACATAAAATCACAAATAATAATGTTGTTCTCGTAATATCGCTTCAATTTTGTGTAATTCCATGTTTTCATTTCAACAAAATGACAGTTCTATAGATTTATAAATATAAATTATTTCTGTTCACAAACCTGAAAATGAAATACGTCTGAATCAATAATCCTTTTCCTAACACAAAGGAAATGCGCGTGGTTCCTAGGTTATCTCCCGTCTCAATGAAACCACGTGGACATGCAGTTGACTAGGTCTCAGTATCGTATTAATTTTCCCATAGACTTCTATAGTGAAGTGCATATTTTTAGGATTTTTTAAAAAATATGTAAATTGATTCAATAAAACTTTCACTTATGTAGCATTTCTAAGGACATGTGAAAAAATAATTTCCCGCAAAGAAAATAGGGTGAGTCCACGAAGATCGGACAGAAAAGTAGTCTCGAACTATAAATAGCCATTTTCCCTACTTTCACTTTCGTTTTGCACTCACCAAACCAACCTTTTCAGTGGAACATTTTTATGATATTATGTTAGATTTTCTTTTAAAAAAGTTCTTCATCTTACAGTGTGATGTTTGCTCTATTTTATAAGTCATTGTTCATATCTTTTGACAAAATATTAGTTTGTAGAGAGGCAAAAAGAAAATGCACTATATTTTTATAGCATCCATGTTTTGACGTACACCCACTCAGGGATATGCAATACGATACTGGTACCTATTAGTAATAAACATTTCAATATAATCCTAAAAGTTGTTGTTTTTCTGCTAGAGCATTCATTTTCATACTGAAAATTCAGAATATCATTGCCCTGCTACAAACATGAGTTTTCTATTACAATTCTTATATAGGTACCCTCTTCCAGGCATAAGACTAATATCTCAATGTTAGCCAGAAAATATTACTTTTGATAAAAAGCTGCTGCATTAATCAAACTAAGCAACTTTGTGGTTTATTCTGACATGGTAGATACATGAGCTGTACTATGAGTTCCAAATCATTATTTAATCTCCACTTGTGAGTTCCATATATGGAAATATTGATATCCGAACCTCCTTTTTTGTCTTTAACTCAAGGGAGCCTCTTGTTTAAAGTAAAGTATAATGACCGGTACAACCAACTGTTTTAAACTATAGATATGGTCATTTCAATTATAATGAATCCAGAAAAAATTATACCAATATCATAGTTTTAAAAAAATATAGCTTTTCATATGCAGAAAATACAGATTTTAAGCCATTTTTGTACCCCAGGCAGATACAAATGGACCTAAATATGACAGGAAAAGGACATTTTCTTTAAAACAGATAGCTATGATGCAAGAAATATAGTTTACTGGTATGAATATTATAATAACAATTGTCTGCTTTAGATACTTTTTGAAAAAATTCAGTTTTTATATGAAAAAATACAATTATTTTTCTTGCCGCATTAGAATCTGTCCATTTGAACCAATAAAAAAAGTCCACTAAAAAATTGGCTGATGACTTTTGTGACATTTCTGTGTTTAAATCAACCACACAGTTATATGGCAACTCATTTTAGCTATTTATTTGAAAGAAAAACAAAAAATTAAAAAAATATTCATTTTTTCATATATAAGAGGCAATGTATGGAAAATGACTATTTTCAAGTCCTAACCACATACTTAAAATGTGTTGTAACTTGAAAACTATCCTTTATGCAGGAGTATTACTTGCTTTAGGTTACCTGAATATAGATATGCTCATCATAAATAGTCAAGATAATAATTTTATTGAATTGATATCCTACAAATTCATGAAAACAAAATGCATTTCCAAATTTGGTAAAGATTAACCATAAATGCAAAAAACCAGAGCTACCATAAAAAATCAGGTTCAAAAGTTGGCTAATTCACCTTAAAAGTGTTACCTGCATTGGGGTACTACTTTTTCAGCTGGTAAAGACCACTTGCTGAATATCCAACTTTACTTGAAAAACTGGCTTACTAGGTCTCAGTATCGTATTAATTTTCCCATAGACTTCTATAGTGAAGTGCATATTTTTAGGATTTTTTAAAAAATATGTAAATTGATTCAATAAAACTTTCACTTATGTAGCATTTCTAAGGACATGTGAAAAAATAATTTCCCGCAAAGAAAATAGGGTGAGTCCACGAAGATCGGACAGAAAAGTAGTCTCGAACTATAAATAGCCATTTTCCCTACTTTCACTTTCGTTTTGCACTCACCAAACCAACCTTTTCAGTGGAACATTTTTATGATATTATGTTAGATTTTCTTTTAAAAAAGTTCTTCATCTTACAGTGTGATGTTTGCTCTATTTTATAAGTCATTGTTCATATCTTTTGACAAAATATTAGTTTGTAGAGAGGCAAAAAGAAAATGCACTATATTTTTATAGCATCCATGTTTTGACGTACACCCACTCAGGGATATGCAATACGATACTGGTACCACTAATCGATGCTCCAATAGGGAAAATAGTAGTAATTATTTCCCTGCATTAGGTTGACTAATCGTGTGCCCTATTCAGATTAAAGGAAGTAGAACTTCGGAAGGACTGGTAGGTGTACTGGCAAAGTTTGTAATGATGGTTTTTCTCTCTCATATTTTTAAAGGATTAAAGTTTTTAAAAAATTAAGTTTAATTTTTTATCCTTCAAAATGCAGAGTTCATGAAATTTTAAAAAGACTGCATATTACAGATGAGTGCGGAACCCAAAAAAATGCAAAACTTCCGGTACCTTCAAACTTTTGATGGTGGTTGAAAAAAAAGATGGTCAATCTTTCTTCCCATGGTGATTTTTTTAATCTCTAGATGAAAGTATTAAAACAAAAAATGTTTTTTGAGTCCTAGTTTTAATTAGAAATTACTGGAAAACTTGAAAAGGTTAGTATTGTCGGCTATAGGAAAATAAATAATACCGTTTTCCTTTCAATCTCTTCTCAAAAATACTTGGGTCTTTGTGGATTTTATCACTAGCTCCTTTAAATTGAGTGCATTGGAAATATACAGATTTCTTATACGAAGAAACAAACATTTATTTCCATGTCACTACCATTTGTCTTTCAATTATTAAATAACACTATAACAATAAAGTTGAAAATTATAGCACTTTCCGTTACATCCTTCATTTCACATCGTTGCATCTTGCAGATAATTCAGTTGACCAGGCGCGTAGCTGAGGCCAAATTGAAGTGTAGGCAAAATTACGGCAGGGGGTCTGGGCCCGCTTAAGGCCCCCAGCAGGTCCAGGGCGGAGCCCTGATAAGGGGACCAAGCCCCCCCCCTCCCCGAAGCTCCGCGGAGATATCGTTTTAGACCATCATTTATGCCTCTCCGGGATGTATTTTATCTCAAAAAAAAATGGCAAAGTAAGTGCAGGCAAAAGTTACGCGCCTGTTGACAATTCGACTGTCTTTGTGGATATAATCCACTAAAATCCCCAAAAATCTTTCGTAACACAGTTTTAGCCAATCATTTGCACGATATGAGAGATGCTGACCATCAGCTGACTATTCCTAAACTTGCTTTATTTTTTGTTTTCGTTCTAACAGATATACTCAATGCTGTTAGACCCGGTTTGTACTCATATGTGGTATTTGCAATTCATGCCGAACTGAGGGGTTTCTTAACGCCCTAGGCTATCATACGGATGGTGTAAAGCATCGAAGCGTTTACACAGTCCCCGAGCATAGTCATAACCGTGAATGTGGGCCATGGTGTATTCGGGGTAAATTATAGTGGTCACGTGACCACGTTCATTCGTTCAATGCTGCTCGGGCGTTAAACCCCAACAAACAAACAAAATCATTCGTTCAATTCATTGATCCGTGATCTAGTGATCCATTATGTGATCTGCACGCTTATATTGAACAGCCTACAGCATTTGTTGAATCTTTGACCAAGCAAAATACTTTTCGGGATAAATTCAACAGTTTTAAGTGCATGTGAGACAGATAGGTAAGTCAACTTATTGGTGCATGCCAAATCTCCAAGTCCGAAAAAAAAATAAAGTTATGTTTCCGATCACCATTCTGTAATTTTGTGTGGTCGGTGGGTAGGGATTTATTTTTATTTCATCCTTTTGAAATGAAACAAGTTATATTTATAGCATAGTATTCCGAGTTAGACAAATAAACTTTCGAACGCGCAGCGTGAGAAGTTTATTTGGCTAACGAGGAAGGCGTTGCTATAAATGATTTGTAACATGAATGACACGTCCATGACAGTCCGTGCAGAAAAAAATAACGTTTGGCGGGAAAATCTAATAACCCGCACAGTAGGCAGTATGGCAGACGCATTCTCTCTACCAGATTGGCTTGACATTGAAAATGTAGAAAGCGATGATTTGGTTCTCTTTCAGGTGTGTATTTTTTAATTGAATTAGACTGATTTACGCTAATCCGCCTCAAGATTCCACCGAAATTGCAGTGGCGACCATTTTCAAGGAAAATGCTAGCGTTGAAGCGACTAGTGAAAATTCGAGCGTGTTGGCCATCCCACCGATAAAACGTCAACGGACCACACCAGAAATCCTTAAAGACGTTACAAATACTAAAGGGGTAGTTCAATTTTCAAATTGCAACTTCAACTTTTACTAACTTTTAGCTCTGTATTTGAGCAAAATTTCATTTCGATGCATTATGTTCAACTTGGGGGTTGTTTTTTTTTTTTGCTAATATGTTTCAAAAGTAAAGAATTGTGTATTTTTTCGGTTCTATCTTTAAATTAATGAGTAGACATTATATTTTTTGTTCTCTGTCTGGCAAAGAAAACCTGCAGAGATTTAAAGATTTGTATTTTATTATATGAAACCTAATAAAATTGACATTTGTATGTGTGCTTTTTTGTAGGCGTAATCTTTTCCCAAAGAGGCGGAGCTTACCCATGCAATATTGGTTTTAGTGTTTTGGTTATTTCATGGCTGTTTCCTCATTGCATTATATAGGCCCATGTGACCTTTCATGCAATATTATTTGGTTGCTTCAATTTAGAGCATACATTTTGGTACATGCTTGTCGTCTCTATGTTATTCCATAAAAAGATCAAAGGAAAAAAGAAGATTCATGTTACAAGTCATAATGGTGACACCAAATTCAGAATACAATGAAAACCAAATATGCAAAGACTAAACAGCTACAATGTATTAATTCTAGACAGTCCACGGCCAAATCTCTTGGGATTCGGCGCTAGAGATATTTTATTGTTTTGATGGCGATGGTCTGAGCTAATTTTATTATGATATTGTACACATATATGCATGCAAGATAAAATACATTGCACATTCAATGTTCTTTAAAAATGTTCTATAGCCATAGGGATGTCAGATGATGTTTTTCTTAGAATATTCAATAGACATTGATTCTGAATCGCAGTTAGATTTACTGTATATGATTATAGATGTAGAGTAACACTCAATCAACAAATGCAGGCATTGATATACAACTACATGTTTTTAAAAAACATTTTTGATTGTTTTTGTAAAGTATAAAAATAAATGTGTACTCTTTTTCTTTTATTATATTTACAGATAGTCAAATATGGATGAATCGCTTTTCTGCTAAAAGGATAAAGGTTTTGTTTAATATCAAGACATTAATACTACACACGTAAAAATAACTATGTTTTATTAAATTGTGAAGATTTACAGGATTTAATGAAGTAGAGATTCTAAAGAAAAGTCAATGACAGTGTTTTGAAATGCTGAATGTACATACATGTTACGTTGGTTCTGAAACCAAACGATACCGGCACTGCCTCTGGATATATTTTATACATTTAGTCTTAAAGTCCTTCATATACTGGTATTGTAATTTTGTTTCATAAGAATTTCGAATGTTATCTGTTGAGTACATGTCTGTAAGTGGGAATTTTTTTCCATTATGCAGTTTCATTCTCTTTTGCTATAGAACTGTTTAACTAGGACTAATGTAAAAACAAAGACCTTATAGATGTAAATTCTTAGCAAATCACACACTACCAAGTTGGTCCTAAGGAAGAATAATTGACAGGCTTTTTAGGGAATTGAAAATTGATTATTCCCAAACCCCTAAATTAGCCTAAATATATGTATATATTTAATGTAATAGTGTCACCGTAAAATATTGTATATTGGTATGGTGCTGACAGCGGCGTCACCATCGGCGGCGTATGTGTCGTCGTCCATATTCACTTGGTTTTTCGTGCGATGAGTTTGTAGTTGATCAATGGTTGATCAATTGTTATGAGATTTTGATATGATTTTACTAACTACTAAAGAAACGCTCTTATTTGATTTTGAGTTTATGGCCCATATCATTTTAAAATTAAGGCCATCCATGTAACTGACAGATACTACACTGTATGTTTCTGAGGTTATGACGGCAACCATGAACGTGTGGTAAAAGGTACGGAGGGCGATTATGTGCATTGAGGCTTTTTTATGTGATGTTGGTTTTTAAACGATATAGATTATTCTGTCTAACCTGTTATAGACTCATAATTTTGTGATTTTTGGTGTTTTGTGCGTCAGTTTGGGTCCTGTTTTTTGAAAGAGAGTGTACCTGTAGTTGTACAAATACAAGTATAAAAAACAATATGGCCGACACACCGCTTTCAAATGTAGTGCCACACGACACAAATGACAATGACAAACTGCATGTAAGAGGTAGAAGTCATTCACGTAAGCGTCAGTTGTCCACTCAAATGATGGTATG
The DNA here is from genome assembly GCA_037379345.1 of Perna viridis. Taxonomy (NCBI): domain Eukaryota; kingdom Metazoa; phylum Mollusca; class Bivalvia; order Mytilida; family Mytilidae; genus Perna; species Perna viridis. The sequence continues at coordinate 8,195,517 of CM074520.1, forward strand.
AAACCCCGTGCAACTAGACCAAGATCGTCTTCGGTGTCTCGCGAAGGTATGACAGGTCACGATTAGTCGAACAGTCCCCATGTTACATTCAAAACACAAGGTGAATCTTTTAACATGACAGATCTGGTCCAGAAAACAGTCACACAACCAAATGTTATCAAAGCAATAATTTCATCTGTTGTACTAGAAATCAAGAATGAACTTATATCTGAATTAAAAGATGAACTAAAATCAGTTATATCAGAAGCTGTAGCAACAGCTATAGCCTCCTCCCCCCCCCCCTTTCAATTGGTTGTGAGTGATCAGAACAGAAACATTGAAAAGATTTCAGCAGATAATGAACAAATTAAAAAGTTAGTGGGTGAAAAGTGTGATGTTGTAAATGCCAAGTATGAGAATTTTAGAAACATTGCTAACGCCACTGCTAAATACATGAATGATAACAAAAGAATAACCGGAGAACACACTACACTTGTACATTAAAAAAATCATTAATTACAATTTGCAAACTTGGTATGTTGAATGTACAAATATTTTCGGTGATCTTACCATACACCACATTCGCTAATAAAACTGTGATACATGTATTTTGAATACATTATCCGACATTTAAGCTGAAAGCTGCATTAGCTGCCAAATTTGTTCAGTTCTGATTCTACTGAATTTTGCTCATCAAATGAAATAAATTTGTAGTAATGCAATTGAAGCAATAAATGTCGATAATACCTACAGATTATTGTGAAAACAACGTTTTTTAATCAAAGAAGATCGATATCTCTGATATAATTATTTTTCGCCATTACTTCCGAAGATTACCGAAAGGACATTCACCTGGGTTAAAAATACTTTATCCTTGGTGAAAAATAAAACAATAAGGGATACACAGGTATGCACGTGTCTTGTTTGCATTTCATTTCATCTATTTCTTGATTAGTTATCAAATGAGTATTGACAATTACTGCCACATTATATCACAATACGTAAATTTTAAAAGGATCATTGTGTTTTATTCGAACTTTTAATCTATTACGGCTTGAGTCCATCGGTCTTACTTGCCGTTGATTAACCACTTTCGATTTGAAATTGAAATCAGACTTTTTTTTAAAGAAGCGACCCTTACAGCAAATTAAGATCACCAGATATCAAATGAAATTATACTGGAAAAGTACAATTCAGTATAAATAATTCAAAGTTAAGGCATATTTCAACAGAAACAAAAAATTACGAAAATGACCGCTAATGCAGCTTTAAAGCTGCATTAGCTGCCAAATTTGTTCAGTTTTGATTCTACTAAATTTTGCTAATTAAATGAAATAAGTTAGAAGTGATGCAATTGTAGCAATAAATGTCGATAATACCTACAGAATATTGTGAAAACAACGTTTTTTTAAGATCGCTAGCTCTGATCTAATTATTTTTCGCCATTACTTCCGAAGAGCGTCGACAGGACATTCACCTGGGTTAAAAATACTTTAATCTTGGTAAAAAAATAACAATAAGGGACACACAGATAAGCACGTGTCTTGTTTTCATTTTATTTCATCTACTTCTTGATTAGTTTTCAAATAATAGTGACCATATTTGAGCAAAATTATGTCACAATAGGTAAATTTCCAAAGGATCCTTGCGTCATATTCTTTTTGCTTGAGTCCGTCGGTCTTCCTTACTGTTGAATAACCACTTTCGCTTTGCAATCAGATTTGTTATTTAAGAGGCGATCCTTCAAGCACATGCGCGGATTAAGGTCACAAGAAGTCACATTCATACGGATTTATCTAGGTCGATTTTTGTCAAGGAAGGCCATTTATAGCCTGAACTTGACTAAGAGATCGTCGGCAAGTGGAATTCAACCGGAAGTGGGATATTGCCACATGGAACGGCCTAAATATTCCACGGTCTGTTCTCTTTACCCTCCCCTTTTCCACCTTGCAAATTTACGTTAGTATATCGCTCCGCCGCCGATCAATATGTGATGCTTTATTTTTCGTAAGAAATGGAAGTATTATGACATCAAAGCTTTTTTTAATATTTGCTGAATTGCAATATTTCTATGATTATATGCTTATTTTATACTATTTGAATTTTGTATTATTTAGCAGGACTGTTTTTTTTTCGAATTGACCTGACGCAGGTCAAACACGGTACCTCCAATACCCGAAAACAATATGCCGTCGGCAGGACCAGTGACTAATATCAAAGTACTGACGCCATAATCATTGTCGTGTACCTGATGTGGAATGGTCTTTTAAAGATGGCGGATCGACCACCGTTACAAAGGTGAGTGCTTGGAAGAAACGAAAACTAATTGATTTCTAGCTATCAAATTGTTATACAAATAACGGAATCAACAGTTAAATGCATGTTCTGTTAATCACTCACATCGTTATGAAAAATGTCATCATTTTTATACGTATTTACCTCTCAAAGTTGAGTGCAAGTCCGTCACAGAAGTCGAAGCGATTCTCTTACTTTCAGATTACGTTTATTGCCTGTCTCCGTGGTATTTTGTATCAATCTTTGTTCCAAAAACACTCCCTAAAGATCGGTCATGAGACCAATGGTCTTGTTTGTAGTCACAATTCGACATTAATGCCCAAAACAGACGAAGGAAGTTTTGTTTATGTTACAGAGTGGTCCCATCGGATTTACAAGAAGTTTGACAAAAATATGTTCTGGATTGGTCATTTGCATCAGTTTTGGTAGTGGAGTGGTCACAAGGCTTTTACTAGTCAAGGGGCTTACTGAAACTGATTCCTATTATTATAAACTAGTGTAATATATTTTTGTTTTGTTTTAGGTGCCAATGTTACTACTGTGACTATAGAGGAACTGCTGCACAAAGTGTTATAAATCGCAGTTGCTAGAGTCACCTATATAGAAAACTGAAAATTAAAGCATTTTTATGTCGGGATCTTCTAATAACGGATTTACGGAGCTGCAATGTACGCTATTTGTGATGTACAAAAAACGTAAGTATAGTTTTAATGTTTATGATTACAGTGAGGGTGGGGGTAGTGGGGGAGTTGGCATCCCTCCTTTTTGTGGGGAAAATTATACTTTTCATGTGTAAAATTGACAAAAATGGCAAATAATGCCCTAGCACCCCCCTTTTTCTGAGGAACCCAAGCTGCCACCCCTCATTTTCAAAGTGTGTGGATCCACTTTTGCCAGATCCTGAAGGTTTGAAAGTGTTCTATGTGTACTGTTTGTAAATTACAGGTATTTTTATGTACAATTTTGATAAAAAAAAAATATTTTTACATATTCTAAGAGTTTTCAAGTTGCTCTATATTTTATACACATTGTACTGTTAAATACATGTGTGTTTGATTTGATCCCAGGAATTTGAAATGCAAGCAATGTGTACATGTATATGAATAAACATACAAATGTACATGTAGCAAACAATATGAAGTATTTAAACTAGCAAATAAACATTCGAATCATGGAATTGTTAAATTAATATGATTTCAAAGCAGAAACATAAACAATGTCTGTTTCAAAGGTAAGAATGAAAGGCAATGTAATCAAAATAAGAGCTTAATTTCTCCCCCTTTTTTCTTTGTCACATTAAGTAATGCGACAAAGAAAAAAAGGGGAGCAATTAAAATCTAATCTGAATTAGATTGGGATGAGGCCATGTGGCATATTCATCGCATTCAGTAGTTGATCTTGATCTACCAAAAAGAGGGATATCTAGTAAAAATTAGGTATTTATATGTAGTCAAACAAACTTTTAGAGCATAAAGAGTCCCCGCTTATGACATTCCTGCTGAAAATTTTCCTAAAAATGTTGAAAATGATTTATTACATTTTGATTGTATTAGAAATTGCCCCATTCTCAAATTTTCAATCCTATATCACACCCCTAGACTTATATCGCGTATCCTAAATTACAAGCCTAGACCTATTTCGTGTACCTATATTGCATACTGTACAAATGTATATCACATCCCTAGACTTACATGGCATACTGTATATCACACCCTTAGACCTACATGTATATCGCATACCCTGTATCACACCGCTGGACTATATCGCACCCTTAGTCATACATTATGATATGCACATCATATACTGCATATCACTCCACTAGACCTACATATATATGGCATACGCTATATCACACCCCTGGACCTATATGGCATACCATATATCACACCCTTAGACCTACCGGGTATATGACATACCATATATCACACCCCTAGACCTACAAAAATGTATATTGCATACCCTATATCGCACCCCTAGACCTATATTGCATACCCTATAACACATCTCTAGACCTACATTGCATACCCTATATCACACCACTAGACCTATATTGCATACCATATATCACACCCTACATAGAACACACTTGAAGTATAATGTATATGAATAAACATACAAATGTACATGTAGCATATGTTTTAATGTACATGACATGCAAAAATCTGTATCTGATGCGGTATCAATCCTCGACTTATATCACCCCGCGACCAATAGCCCTAAGTGGGTTGACATAGGAGTCTTGTGTTGATACCGCATGTGATACAGATTTTGGAATGTAATATTCAGTATGGAATGTACATGTATATCATATCCAATACATGTAAGTCATAATAAATTATCAATATAGTTCTTTTTAGTGCATTGTCAAGATATGCATTTAGAATGCAGATCTTAGAGTTAGATACAGGATTTTCATGACACATGAAAGACACAGCCATTCAGGTTAGAAATTCTATGTCCATGAAAGTGGGTTGAAAATCTGATGGATATCAAGGCACCCAAAAGTAGACCTTTCCTAAGAGCTGATTTTCAGGGACATTCATACATGTACAATGTATTAGGTAAGTGAAGGTATACATAAGTTTAATCATATTCTTCCAATGTACACAATGATTAAAAATTTTCAGAACTGGTGATAGGTCTACAGTAAACAGGGCTAGTGTACAACAGTTGCCATATGTCTTAGTAAAATTTGCAGTTTACATTTGTATGTCTGTGAACAGGAAATTTATACTGAAAACTACAAAAATGCATGTGCTCTAACTATGGTTACTGGCATATACAGTACAGTCTTAATTAAAGGTTTCATACATGAAATTATGATATTTGTAATATAATAATACATGTATCAAATTTGTTATATACTTTACAGTGTGACATTGATTGCTCATTGCTCATAAATAATTCAACATACGGAGATGGATCCAGATATTTTTAAATGCTGGGTCCAGACATCATTATAAATCATCAGGTAACTAGAAACCATACATGGAAGAAGCCTTAAAGAAATATCATTAGTAAACTTTCCAGTTTCTGTATTTAGAAGTTTTGTCTAGTACATGAAATGACTTTATTTTATTGCTTTAAACTCACCACTTCAAACTACTTTAATGATCTTCCTGGTTTTGAGGGGATGTTGTTTATCAATAACCACCTGTCAGTCAGGTGGAAAGTAACCTATTCTACCCTTACTTATGTTACCTGTTATTAAGAGTTATTGAAACAAAGATGTGCTCATGAAGTACACTGTACTACATTTTTGTAAAGTTTATGTTTTATTTAAGATAAATTTGAAGTATTTTAGAGAAAAAAGTGTTTATTTTTTTCTTAATTAAGACAGCTGATAGAGATATTTTAAGAATAACATTTCAGAACACTAAAATATAATATATATTTATTGTATTAACTTTTTATAATGTTGGACAGAAATTATAATGTTACAGAAATACTGTTTGCAGAATTTCAATCAACCAGTACTGACTAGGTGGCTTAAAAACCAGTAAAAACCTGGGACAATGATAACCACACAACCTCTATTTTTGCCTGATTTTGGACACAATTATAAGTACATGTAAGAATATTTCTCTTCAAGAGGAGGTTTTTGTACTTACATATGATGTGGCTAAAATACATGTATAATTTTTATGCATTTACATATTGTAACATATTGCAATTATCAAAGGCACTGTTATCATTTTTTTCCTTGATTTCTTTTCAGTGGTAATCCCTTTTAAAGTTTCACTAGATGTAGCCAGAAGAAAGCAAAAGCAAAATGGACTTTGTGCTGGGAAACTGTTTAGGCATGAAACAAAGTTCATGATTCTCAAGTGCTGGTACATGTCAGCATCTCTTAAGAAAAACTACAAATATGAAGTCTGATTTTGTAGTACATATTTGTTGGCAAAACATAAGAGTTACTTGTATTTTAATATAATACATATTGGTGAAACAATCATGCAGAAAAAAATGAAAGAAATGCACATAAATTATTGAAGGCAGACAGGTATATAACACTCTGCTTAAGGGCAATATATGATTCATCGTAAAAAGTGGTACACATGGGGTATGGGTTCACTAGTAACCTTTTTGTTTTGGAAAGTAGACAAGATGGATTTATATTCAAAGTGCATTTGTTATAAAGAAAGACATAATATTTCCTGTGTTCAATACATCTCTTTATCCTTGACTTTCCATCTTGATTGGAATCTTAATTTGCTAAAATAACTGAGTTAAAATAAAGTTTTTTTTTATTTTAAAAATCTTTAAACTGCATAGTAGTTTTGATAGCAAGAGTTTGTATCCTTGTTTGAATTGAAAGAATCATAAAGATAATTATTTATTGTAAAAAAGTGTATAGTTTAGTCCACAGGATTCATTTCTACTTCATGCATCTCCAACCCGAAATTTCAAAGTGTGGATTTTTTCATAGTTTTGAAGAGATGCTGGTTTAGGTGTAAAATGTCAAGAAATTTGGTGACATAAACGTACACAGCCAGAAATACCAAAAGCAATAAAAGAAAAGAAGATCCACAAATACATCAATAAACGAGCAGTATTTATATGCATTTCATTAAAACAGACGGTTCTCTTGAAAATGACTAAGTTTTTGATCGGTTTATTTAGCTTGCTATTTGGTTACATGAATATTTATGAGATCTTCCTTGCGTCAGTGCCTCAGCACTTTGATTTGTCTAGCAAGACAATAAATATATATATATGCGCCTGTCCACAGTCAGGAGATGATGGTAATTAATGTGTCGTTGTGTCGTTATATTACTTTTTAGTTTGATTTTGAAGACTTCCCGTGGATTGTATTACTTTGTTGTCGGGGCCTACCAGAGCTTACGTGTTTATACTTATTGAAGACCTTTTGATGATCTTTGAAGGTATTTACTATTTTGTATTTAAGTTATACGCTGATGCATTTGTTACGTTTCACCATAGCCGTTCTTTTTTATCTTTCATTATGTCAGTGCGATTCCATAAAATGTAAATACACAAGATTCAGTAAAATTCCCAACATAAAAAATGTATGTCTGTGCAGATTAAATATAAAAGTCTCTAAACAGTCTTCAATGCAGATCTTATCACCAAAAATCATTTTACACGTTCTTTTTATTGTTATTAGCATTTATTTTTCTCAATTTTAGCAATGATGACATTCAATTCATTTGAAGTTACTGACAGTAGCAATAAATCATATTCATGTGTGGGCATTTATTTTACAATGTACTTGAAAACGCATGTTATATGATGTTGAAACCTATTTAAAAGTATTCAATTTACAGAATTAATAAAAGAATTTCTAATATAACAGTAAGGTTTGGCTGAGTTTTATTACGAAAAATCGGTGAAGAAAAATTCCCATTTTATAACCATGCTTTCATGTTACTCATGTTATGTGCTAGGATGCCTCAATAGGTGTTGTTTTTGGTGTTTTGTCTGATTTCTGGAATTAGTCCTTATTTCCAGATTATGCTAATTCTCTTATACATGGCCTCTTTCCTTTGAAATAAACGAAACGAGTATTTTAAATCCCCGCTTGAGGGTGATATATACAGCATTGAACCTGTTCTGCTCATTTACCCTTCAGTTTTCCTGTTTGTGTCCATCTTTTAAAAAAATTCTCAGCTGGAGAATAATAAATCGTAAAGTGTTACTCCGATCTAGGTCAAGGGACATAACTATATCCGTTAGCCTAAGTCCACCTCATAAAACTTCCATGGCCTTAGTGTTAAAGACCACAAAAAAGCTTCATTCCGCATGAGTTTGGATCAAATTGAGTGATTTAACATTTGGTTTGAATCTTGATAATGATAATTGATTCGTGTCCTTCAATTAAAGTCAGTAGCACTATTACTCTCACTGAACAATACTTTGACGTTTTACCCAACTTAACTTTGACCTTTGTCAACTGCTATAAGCGTAAAAGAAGTCTGATATTTTGTATGAAGCTTATGATTATGCTACGTTACACCGTGTCATCATCTCTTCAGATCACTACCAATTCCAGGAAATGTTACTACCTTACAAGCCCACATGGTTTCAGAAGACTTTTGAATTCACTTTCCTGAACTTAAATTGTATCAAGAATGGATTTTGTAGTTAATCTTATGCAAAATATTGATGAGTTGTACTATTTCTCTCTTCCTCAGGGAACCGAGTGAGAGTATGCCATATGTTTAAAAGATATTACTTGTTCATCATTAGTTTTTCATGTGGTAAAATAAGCATTAGTAGTTTGGTAAAACCTTTTTCAACCTTGTCGAATTTGTAAAAGCAAAAATATACATAATTGATTGGTATAAATCGACGGAGAGTAGAAAAAAGTTTAGGTCTCAATGGGACAAGTTTAAATATTTATTGAATAATACATTCTAAACATTAATGTCCCTATAACATCAATAAACATAAGGTATTATTCTGTATTTAACACGATGACAGTATGTTTCCCATGCCTCTCCGTACCGTTTGCTACACTCTTCACCATCTTGTCTCTCTCGATCAACCAACATCATCACAAGGAACAAGGTATTAAAGTAAGGCAATACATGATTGAAACCTAAAATACAAAACAAAATCATTCAATACCGGTAGTTTGCACGTTTATGAAATTGACAATATTGCCCTCGATTCTCAGCTAACCAGGGACCTCGTGGCCCCGGTCGAGTGTATATTGGCCTGCATTTAAGAATGATTTATCCTGACATCCGCAGGGTGAATACTTATAAGTTAGAATACATAGCTTTTTAAATGCATGATTTTCCTTTTTATATATGTTTTGGTTTCTTAACCATACTTTGATGCGTTTGTTAAACCACTGCAATACGGTATAGTTTGCATGTTCTGAAACTTACCCGTAAATAATCCATATGAAAATGCTATGATAATGTCCCCAAAGTAGTTAGGATGCCTACTTAATGCCCACCAACCGGATACTAAAAGATTCTTTCCCGATGACGTCTTTATTACCTCATAACCTACAAAGAAGGGGGCTGTTGGTTGGAGAGATGCATACAAAATGTATCCTACATGGTACAATCACAGGTTAGATCCGTTCCTAAGCTTATAGGATTGTCACTACGAACAGATAACCAACTAACTGTTGAGTTTAGTCCAGAAAAAGAATTACGATACCAATAAAAAGAAAGTTCATCAGCGTTAAATAAGAATTTGACACACTAACTATCATGAACATCACGTAAATGCAGAACATAAACTAGATCTCTGCCAATGGCCGCGTTAAACCAGCGCTTCTGGTTGAATTCAAGTGTATATACGAACAACTTTAACACAAAACGTTGAAAGACAACAATTCCAACTAGAACTGAGTAAAATGACAGACTGTTTCGATGGGACATGGAAACAATATCAAACTATAAAAAGCGAGAATCAACACTTTTTCCTTCATGAAAAGCTATCCATGGTAAAATAATATATATATATAATTGTTTGTTGAGATATTGTTTAGAGAAAGAAATGTAACTCTGAAATTAAAGGACATACCATCAAATGCTGAATCATTAGGATTTCTCCTATAATCATTTTTCTCTGAGTTGCTGCCTCTGTAAATCCAGTATCCTAGGACTGAAAGAAAACTGGCTTTTTAAGACACACACATTTAAATAATGTTGTGTCTATGGAAATTTGGAAACTTTTTGTGCTCTTATCTCTTTATTTATTATTACGATGGATAACGTTGAGAGAATAATTCTAGCAAAGAAGTGTCTATCACTTTTATCGTGTATGTGAAAATTAAAGAACAAGGATTCTTAATTATTTTTTTTAGTTTGTTTAATTAAACCATTTTTTTTATCTTTCATAATTATACACGAAGAAAGAGAAATGCTCGCGGTTATAAAATATTTGCTTAGTCCCGTAGCGTTATTAATTGTAGTTTGTAACCAAATGTACTGTTTTAGAATCATAAATCACAGTTGCTACAGATCTATAAATAACTTACGATTAAGAGCTATAACTGCAATCAAACAGTACCATGACAATGCATAATTGGTCAGTAATATGTATCTGGTATGTACGGCAAATACAAATGGTATCATCAGAAACTGGACAAGACGGTTATAGCCCAAGTTTTCGTGTACAATGTCCCTAGTTACCAAAACCCCATCTTCAAACCAAAAGTAGTCTACTACGTAAAGTAACTGGAAAGCTACGAGGGCGAGTAAGGCCGTTGATGGTTTGGAACCGCTCTCAAATGATTTGATGAGGTTGATAAAGTTCATCAATACCCAACCAATTATTGCTGAACGGAAACTGAGATATTTAAAGTCCAGAGGCCCAATCCTCGGATTCAAAATAGTTCCGTTGAACCAATCATTTAATTTATTCCCTGTCAACCAACACAAAAGAAGACTTTTGATATTTTCAAAACACGTTGGTTTATTGATAGGTTATTATCAGTTAAAATTGATGTTTGAAATATTGTCTTCGGGAGATGTTTCCTTGCTGGCATGACCCTAGGCTACATATATCCATAAAGTAAAGAAATGCCGATTCCAAATCAAACAAAGATTGCACAAGAGAAAATTAAAAGATAATTGAAAATTACAATAAAATACTTTTAACTGAAACTGCAGACAGGAGCATCTTGTAAGATTTGTAAGTCACGTTCTACTTTCCTTTTCCTTTCCGGAACTCTCGATGTAAAACGTATTGAAATCTGAAGACCGATCTGCATTTCATTGATTACTTACTGGATGTCGAAACTCTGCATTACAATGCAATATCTTCTATTTAATGCTTTTCTTAACATTTTTATCATGTAGATATTTGTCATTTTTATATTTATTTTACACGAAAAGATGTTTTGCTTTTAATATTGAACTCCGTGATATGTAAAAGACGAATTACTCTGCATTTGAATGGTAGACAATGACCCTTTCTCATGAAACCACGGAGCCACGTGACGAGATTTACATACCCTATTTGATCATTCAAGAGAAATAGAGGGAATCAGAAATCGATCGGTAATCACAACGAACATGATCCTGTGATATAACACCGAGACTAGGGAAATAGACGCGCACAAGAACATGATCCTATGATATAAGACCGAGACTAGGGAAATAGACACGCACAAGAACATGAAATAAGCCAAATAACAAAGGAACCAAAGTCAACCCGAACTCCACTAATAACTCGGAGAATAGACGGGGAGTCGCTCTTCAACTTTCTTATCTAAAATTTATTATGCATATCCCATATAAACATTTTTCCTCAAATAATCTAGATATTAACGAAGAAAAACTACTGACGAGTGACAAAATGCAACAACGATGATTTCACTCAGCAAACAATCTTAAAAAAAAAATGCCCATTAAAAGGATGTTAATAGAGTAAAAAATATCAATGTAGAAAATATCATGGACAAAAATTCAAGAATATACAAAACGAAACGAAAGACAAAGAAAACACAAAAGATCTATAAGAAACACAGAACATGCAGTATAATTTCTACTAAAACCAGTAGAACCGTTTTGCTCCCTGAGGATAGAAAGCAGTTGTTGCACAACATTCGCTGGTTAGTTAGCAACCGGTGAAAGAGTAAGAACATCTATAGCAATACAACGTAAGCACAATATTTTATATGAGATTTTGAATTTTGTTTTACACTACTTATTGTACGGTTATATGATATGTCATGACAATAAAGGAAAGAAATAAACAATTCAGAAGGTGAACAAAATGACGATAGCAGTACTAACATATTACAAGCGTGGTAATGATACAGTAACTACACTTACAACGTACCTAATCAAGCGTGTTAATGATATAGTAACTACACTTACCTAATCAAGCGTGGTAATGATACAGTATCTACACTTACCTAATCAAGCGTGTTAGTGATACAGTAATTACACTTACCCGATTTAGATCGATTTTTTCCAGAAATTAACAAAATAACACTTGTGACTATAATGGTAATAACACCAGCTGTGGTATATTGTAGTAACTGATCATAAACTGCTGTAACGTGAAGTCCACACATCCAGGCTAATAGAAATACAGCTAAGTTTACTACCAAGACAAAGAGGGCGTTCAATCGGTATTTGAGCCTTTTTCCGGTATCGTTGGTCGGAAGACCATTAACTAGACTACCACCAATTGGGAGAAGGTATAATAAGCATTGAAACATGTACCATATTAGAAGGTATACCATGACTCTAAAATTCAGGTAACTGGCAAACTCTGTAGGAAAATAAGGAATATCTAGGAGACCCCAATGACCCTGTAAAATAAAATGAGCGTCTGAAAAGGTTTCCTGAATCAAATTAAAATTTAAAAGATTGCTGAGATTAAAATTTTAGTCCTATGTTCCACTGAATACCAATACTTAACTCATATTCCGATAATTAAATATAAATGATGAATAAACACTCTGTCACCAACATTGAAAAGAAAATAATACAAATTCGAAATGTGGTCTAAAAAGAAGCAGAACAAGATGTTTCTGTAGTCTCCTTTATCTCGAGCTCTGGTAGATATATTGCCGGTAACCATTTACGAAAAAAGGGTTGTTGATGGACAATACATCATCGATGTGTCCGTATATAAAGTTAACGGATTAAGAAACTGAGATCATGTAACAAAGGGTCTGGCTAAACGATGCAGGGAAAGGCAAGCTAATAGCTGAGCATTATTTTGTTCTCACTAGAATGCTTACTGTCTGTTCAAAAACATGCCCATCACTAAACGTATTAACCTCAGATAGTGGGTATATTTGAGGTTTCCTACATTTCAACTTTTTTTATGAGGTTTTGTGGTATTTGATTTAAAATAACAAAATTCCTGTACAACTTTTATTGTTGTGCTTAATCAGTAAAATCAAACTACTTTGATAATTCATAACTGATTGATTTTCAGCTTTCAACACACTGTAACTTGGATAATAGTTGAGAAATGTAAAGCTTTGATTTTTCCTGCACAAGTTAAATCATATAGTGTGTCACTGTTCAGGTCTGAACGCACTGTCAGTCTGATTTTGTTTTCAGCATAGAAAATATTCTCCCAGGACAAATAGGTTTTCGATCAAAATTCCAGCTTTTTGACAACATATAATTCGGTGTATTTAAAAGATGATTAGGAATCGTTTTTCAGAAAGAATTGGCATCTCTACTAAGTATTATGTATTTGTATCTAGATTTTTTTCCGTGTTTTTGATTTGCAACAATGCATCATACTTTTGACTCGGGATTTCAACTGAGTATTTGGTAAAGTAATATAAAGGATTGAAAATTCATAGTTCTTGATGCTGTTTTCTGTAGATCTTTAGAATTTTTCAGGGTCCACACTGAGTTGATACCACTATGGGAGAAGACTGAAGACCCTTTTGACAGTTGTAACTATGGAAGTAAGTAGTTTCGAAAGAGGCTTAGTAATGCATTTTGCAGATTCAGCTATGAAGTGTTCTTCGTATGGATTTTTTTTATAGTTTTGGAATCTAATACATTGACGGTGACAATTATCGTCTTTGCGAGAGAGACTAAAAGATGATAGAAAGGATTTATGGTTTTCAACTATCAATTCATTAGAGAGTGTGTTATCATTTCACGTCTTATAACTGCTATTAGTTGCTACATCGATAATGAATATTGGATATAATGCGTCTTGCAAATAAAACAACGTTGTTTTGAACTTTATCTGGTGTTATAAAGACATATTTGTCATATATAGAAGACAATGTCTTGACTACATCGGGATCTTTGAAAAGTGATGTAGCATTGACACTCATCGATCTGCTTAAAAAAACAACTTTAAAATGGTATAATATTCATAGGTTTTGTCACGTGCCACTTTTGATGCAAAAACAATTTACAAAATAAATATTAACGAATTGAATTATTTTTTCTGATCAAATCGTCTGAATATAGCTGAAATATTGCTGCTCGGACGTTAAACCCCAACAAACAAACAAATTGATCAATTACTTTCCATCACTACGTTAAATTGTTCATTTCATGAATTTAAGTAGTAGAATTTGAAGAAAAATTGGCTAAATCAACGAAACTACATAAAAATGGCTACATGTATGTCTGTTAATGACGCTAATTTTATCGGTCAAACGGGTCTTGGCATTTAGTTATCGCTATTTAAATGAATCTGCTTAACAACCAGGTATCATCATTTTTTTTTATTTCGTTGACTGATTGTATCGCTTCACCAACGGGGTAAGTCACATATCATATATATTGCATTTCATGAAAAAAACATTTTGTTACTTAAAATTAAAAATGAATAAATAAAGAATTGTGTCATAATGTTTGTCAGTTTAATATGTTAATCTTAAATTATATTTTCGGATTGAGTTGTTAAAGATTCAACGGGAGCCTACAAACTGTCAAGTTCCTGTAGCATGCGTATAAAACGCATGAAACAATAAACAACGAAATAAGTACTAATGAAGAAAGTGGGTTACCGAAATAGATTTTTCTACAATAATATATATCCATGTCGTTAAGAAAACTGTCTGTAACGCTGATGACGTCATTGAATCTGGTGCTGCTTCATTGGCTCTCTGTCTGTTTGCATTAGTCTTCTTTTCTGGCTAAACAGGATAAAACTGGTGACGTTTCTTATTGTATATAAATTTGTTTATTTTATGTATGTTAAAGAAATTCTTGCTGCTTTCATTACCACTTGTCACATCCGAAGCAGATCATACTACAAAATGGGAACAGACCTACTGTACAGCAGAATAAAAAGATATACAGTTGCTTTCTTTAAAATATTTTAATTAAAATTGATGAGTGTTGTCTCCTTTGGCAAGAAAGATCATTTCAATCTAAGATAGTATACATATGTATGACCTTCTACAAATATGGTCACTTTATCAATGTATGATAAGATCAAGTTGTAGTGTGGAGGTTACCATACTTTGATTAAAGTATATCGACGACATTAACACGGTAGGCTAGAATAGAAACAACACTATTTGGTTTTCGCGTTTGGTGACCTTTCAGTCAATTTAACAAGATCTCAAATCTGCGTATTGTACGAATCTCTTTGCGCTGAAAATAGCTCTTACAGAAATTACATAAATATGACATTCACAAGAACAAGTGTACAATATCCGCTCTTGATTTTTAATCGTGTCTGAGATTTGCGAAAGGCGTGTCTGCGTGTTTTTAGCGATTAAACAACCACTACATGGCAAAGGGAGGACATATCCAGAATCTACTAAACTTTTGGTCACCTTGACAATTTATGTTTCGCATTTCTGATCTTCTTAGGAGGCAGTGGTGGATTGTTTCATAACATGTTTATGTCAATTCCATACTTATGTGAATTTGATAGGTAAATAAGACAACAAAATCTTCATAAAACAAAAATAAATACCTTATTACGTATTTAAACTAAAGTGAGTACCATACCTTTCTTAGTGACATATTTATCTCCTACATTGAATTAAATATTCTGATACGTTATCCCACAAATAAAGATCACCGTTGTCCGGTTTCGAATGTAAGTACATATTGTGTATTTTAAGTTTTTCAATTGATATTTGTAATGTACCACGATGGTTTTGAAATAAATTTTATAAAGATGGAAGCATATATATATATTAGATTTTTAAAAATTTTTGTCAGATGGTATCAAACACGAAAATCTTTTAACAAAGTGTACTTCTTCTCCAGATATTTTCAGAAGATATTTATGTCGTCGGATCTCTGATTGGGATACTTATCACTGTTATAATTATGAACTATCCATTGCAAAGACAAGAGTTTATTATATCATATCACACCAAGATGCCTTGTCATTAACATAGCTGTGACATTTAAAATTGATTGGAAGTTAAGACTCCGAATATAGGTTGGTTCTCTTCGGAAAAGTAATTTACTAGTATTTTGTATCACCTGTAACAAAATTTAATATGATCGCTGTCTTCGATTCGTATGATCCAAAAAATATATCATGTATTACAAATCAAAACACTATATATACCACAATTTTTCCATTGCATTGAGTTTAATTCCCAAAAATTATTCAAATTACAAATCTTCAACAATTGTTTCAGACTTTCCTTCTACCAGCAAGTCAAACTCAGTTTCACCATGACGTCATCACGAATCGCTGTATTTGTGAGCATGTTATTGATTAAGTCTTGCCAAGGCCTAACATACAATATTTTCGAAGAACAACCAATAAACTACTTAGTTGGCGATATAAAAGCCGACGGTATCAATTTCGATGGAAATATAACTTTCACGATCATAAATCCTTTGCCGTCAAATATGTTCCGCATTGATTCCACATCAGGAAGACTGTACACAAAAGTGACACTAGATCGGGAAACAATATGTCGGAATGAAACTGTTGATTGTTCACTACAGGTTGACGTCGTTGCCTCTGATTCTGAGAGCACGTTCTTCAAAATTATCAAAGTTTTTGTTAATATAATTGATATTAATGACAACACCCCAGTTTTCCCTAAACCTTTGATAAACCTTGATATTGTTGAAAATTCTCCACTTGGAACTATGCTTAAAATTCCCAGCCCTGTAGATCAAGATCAAGGAGTGTTAAGTGTTAAAACATTAAAAATAATTAATAATAACGGCTGCCCCTTCAACCTTAGGAGCAACATAAATTTTACTGGAAAAATAAGTCTAAAATTAGTCCTTTCTAAAATATTAGACAGGGAACAGTGTAATTTCTACGTATGTAATATTGTTGCCGAAGATGGTGGGTTTCCAGTGAGAAGTGGCAACATGGAAGTTAATATTACTGTTTTGGACGTAAATGATAACACGCCCACGTTCAGCCAAAATCTTTACAATGTAAGCATTTGTGAAAACACTCCTGTAGGTAGCAGTTTTCTTACGGTTTCTGCAACTGATGCAGATATTGGTTTAAATGGCGAAGTGTATTATTATTTTAGTCCTTTTCAAAACCGGACAAACCTGGACGCGTTTGATATAAATAGACAAACGGGAACATTATCTATTACTTCACCTTTAAAAAATGAGAATGGAGAATCAATCACGATTATAGTAGAGGCAAGTGATCATGGTAGGCCAACTTTAACGTCAAAAACAGCTGTGTTACTGAACATCAGAACAACCCAAAACAATACATCTTTGGATATTAAAATTACAAGTTTATCTAATGGACATATTGACATTAGTGAAAGTGTTAATGTTGGTACTGTTATAACTTATATCGAAATCAATGACCCAAATAATCCTAATGGAGTGATTGATTGCTTTTCGAGGAACGGCATGTTTAAACTTGTACGCCTCTTAAAGAATGACTTCAAAGTTATTATTTTCCAAAACCTAGATTATGAAATGCAACGACTATATCAATTCACAATAATTTGCCACAGTGGAACTGTATCGCAAACGAAAACAATTGTAATTAGGATATTTGATGAGAATGACAACCCTCCTGTGTTCTCCTATGCTGTATACAGTACCAATGTTAGTGAAAGTGTTCCCATCGGAACTGTCATTTTAACCGTTAAAGCAGTAGACAAAGACTCTGGAAAAAACAGCCAAATTCAATACATACTACCATTTAACAATAACAACAAATTTCAAATAGATTCCAATACGGGACGTATTACTCTTTCGTCTGTCTTAGATCGGGAAACTACAGCAAAGATTGAACTACCAGTTATTGCTGTTGATTATGGGAATCCTCAACTGACGGGGAGTACCAAAGTTGTTATTAACGTCAAAGACGTCAACGATGGAGCTCCACAGTTTGCATCTCATGATTTTCATTTCCAAGTTCTGGAAAATACACCTGTGTTTACATTCGTCGGCGTTGTTCGAGCAACGGACGCAGATGAGGGTGCTAATGGACAGGTTACTATCTCGGCCTTGCAAAATACTAAAATTCCCTTCAGCGTTTCTTCGATTGGTCAAATTTATACGAAAGTATTACTGGATCGGGAGTCCTTATCGAAATACGTATTTGATATAGTAGCGAGGGACAATGGTTCGTTTACTGTTTTGTCCACTACTGCTACAGTTACCGTGGATGTTATAGACGTGAATGATAACAGGCCAATAATTGTTTATCCTAATTTACCAAACAGTACAATAACAATATCATGTGATATACCGTCTAAGATTCCAGTAACTAAGGTGATTGCATTTGACGCCGATGATGGACAGAACGGTCAAGTACGTTACAAGATTCAGGACCAAAACAGCACAAATTTGTTTCATATTGGCAGTGTATCTGGGCAAATAACGGTTGCTCGTCATCTATCTGCAAGCGATGTTGGGAGACATGTCTTGAGAGTAATAGTACAGGACTGCGGAATACCGCCACTTCAATCTGAAAAGGATATTGAGATTGTCGTCACATCTGCAACACATGGATCGGAACAGATGACTCATGTTGAGGAAATACTTGGCTAATTGAAGTCCAAACTTTGTTCTGTAGTAAAATAAAACATTGGTTGACGAACAAGATAACTTTTTTCACATGCTTGTTATTAAATACTTTATTATATGACGCTAATTGTAACTGTGTGGTAATTGTTCAAAACTACATTAAGTTAGGAATTTGTGACGTTGTTTATCAAATTTAAATTGATGGTTCAAATATTATGATATTTTTTATTGTTTTGATAATGCGAATTTCAAAGAACCAAAATGAAAATGGTTTGAGAGGTATAATGGTTTTGGCCAAGTCCTCAACAATTGTAAAAGTTGAAGTACTTAGAGTTATCTTTCTTTCTATCGATATCGTTAAGAAATATCAACTGCTTTATTGTGAACTAACACAGATCGCATGACTGTTCCGACCTTATACTGAATACCAAAACTTCATTCAAGGCCACTCAAATCACGTTTTATTTCTTCTTCCGGAAAATGTTTTCTTACTAGTATTGCTAAATTATCAACCTTTACTTCAACAATTTTTAAAAACTTTGTTATGAATTACTGCAATACATTTTATGAAAATTAGGGTATAAACTATTTTTGGAGAGTTAAAAATTAATTTAGATAAACAGACATACACAACAAAGAACATAAAGTAACTAATATCATACATACATAGTAACAAAAGCAAATGAACAACTCAGACTCCACTAAAAACTGGGAGCATGGACCAGGTGCACCGGTAGGGTAAGTGTCCTCTGCTTTTCTAGAAACACCCGCCAAGTTGCTAATAAAAAGTCAAGTTTAAGGTAGTCGAACGAAGAAAAGAAAACTATGACAGGTTGAAAAAATCAGTTTTAATGGCGCAGATGGGTACACTGTAACGATCCACGCGTTCATGATGACGACCATAAAACTTTTGTAGTGATGATTTCAATCTTGTAGCAACATAACCCTGCTCCAGAAGCCTAACGTATGAGTTGTGAACACTCCATACGCAGGTGCTGGAGGGATGTTGCTACAGATGAAAGAAAAGTTGGCAATTCTGAATGAAAAGTCATCACGTTTGTTGTAAAGTTTCATCAATAGTTTTCCTTTACCATCGATATTTCTAAGTGTAGGTCAAGATATGAGGCTGACTTCACAGTGTCTGTAGTATCCTTTATCTCAAGTTCTTTGGGTAGATGCGATGTATCAAATCCCTAAAATTAGGATTGTTTAAAGATAATACGTCATCTATATAGAGGAAACTGAGATTAAAGGATCTAGCTAAACGATATTCTTTCTTTCGGATCAGATCAGCTATAAAATCAGCCTCATAAGAGTGAAGGAATAGGTCAAGGTACTACAATTAGATCGACGTCATAACTTTCAAGATTCGTACGATTCTGTTGATACTTATGACTATTCTACATAAAATTCTCATTTTAATTTAATGGTCTTTTGATACATTTACTAAAAACTTATGTCACTTAACATGCCCATGTTGCTTATTCCACGGGCGCCAAAGTGCCCCCTTTCAGAACTGGCACCCTGCCCTTTTGAAACATTGTCTTTGATAAATTTGGCTTTCAATTCATTTCTTGCAATGACTACAATGCTTTTACCATGCAGTGATTGAAGATGGAATTAATACATTAATTGAAAATAATTTGATATGATCAATTAATGCTTCCATTCTTTTTAATTAACGATATTTTCATTCGATCTAGAAATGCTTTATAAAGATAGATACTAGAGAATGGGGTATTCTAATATGGTCTAATATAGGGCGCTGGACTTATTGCAGGCGGTGTTGCCATAGATGTTACAGCGGTACGAGATTGAGTCCCGCGGAGGGAACGACAAAAATTTGCTTCGCAAATTTGACAGTTCTAACATCGTTGGGAATTTTTCAGACCCTTCTATAAGTTTACGTTATCTTCCCTGTATCAATTTGATCCGATGGAGCAGTGTAGAGAATAGAGTCGTCACATTCTGAGACGTATATATATATATATATATATATATATATATATATATATATATATATATATATATATATATATACGTTTTGAATATTGTTTCAAACTTTCTCCCCAGGTGTCAAGTGAAGACTCTTGATGTTACTTTGTATGCATTCATTTTACTTTTCTTCTTTCTGTTTTCTTTTATTCTCTTATATTCAATTGTCATATGTAACAACTAAATATCAGTTTAAAGTATTGCTTAACTATAAGTATTAACTATTTTGTAAATGCAGGTTATGTATGACTTTATTAACTAGATTACATGCCCTTCTTTATTGTGTAATATATTTCATACAATATAATTATAAATTTACTTGAACATACGTTACGAATCATTTAATTTTTAGATGGAATGTTTTTTACGAAATTTACATCAACTAATACATTTGTGTAAAGGATAATTGAAAATTTTGAACTTTCAAATGAAAATCAAGATACCTGTCATACTTTCAAAAATATATGCCAAAATAAAAAATTTAAAAAAACAGAAACTTAAAAAAAGTGTGGAAGAAAATAAATCAGTTAAAAATGCTGATTCGATTCAGAAAAGGTCATTATGAGTGTAAGAACCACGTTTTTGGCATAAAGATCTTCATAGCATAAAAAAATTTTGCTTCTGATAAGAAAATTGCTTTCCTTGAAAGATAAAGTGTGGCTATCGTCGCCTTAAAATATTTTTTGTGTAGATCTCCGTGTAACAACAATGGGTAATTGACTTATAAGCATATTTAAAGATCAACAGATCAACTTCCAAATAGACTCCAATCATTTTGCAACTAAAAACAAGTGAATTTAAGATTTGGCCGGTCGATAGATACATTAACTGATTTTTTTTTAATTGAATGCTTGTTTTAATGTGGACCGTAACATAACATTTTAACATGTTTACCATGCTACGCTCAATGTTGAACTCGCTGCAAATACACACGTTTGTCGTTTACAAATGCTCTATTTTATCATTCTTTTTAAAAATTAATTTATTTCTGGTTTTCATTATGTTTTAATAAAATTTAGATTTTTTTCTTTCAAAATTCAAATTTGTCAAAAAATCTATTTTCACTATTCTTTCACATAACAAATCTTAGGTGAAATATCAAAATATATATAGCATTTCTGGTGAAAACTTAATGGTACCGACTCCCTAACGTATGGCCAAATGTACCCAAACAGATCTACAGAAAACGTTTTTACCAAAGTGTTGCCCCGTGCAGGTCCGGGTGTTAAAAGAATAGGCCTGCAGCATCGCTAAGCTTGTCGTAAAAGGCGACTAAATAGTGCTCAGAACCCTAGCCGGGGGCTAGGGCGCTCTGCCAACAGAGTAACTGGGATGTGCGCCCCAGGTGGTGGAATGGGGTACCCCTGTCGTGTTACATGCTGGGGTTGTCAGGCTATAATACGGAAAACCTGACCGCAAACCATAGTGGTGCTCCGTGGTGGGAAAGATGCCACGTTCCTCGCACGTTAAAGAACCCTACTGTGGTATTCTCCCGGAGTAGGAACCATAGGGCTCCGCCACAGGAGGCTAAATTGCCCGACCCTACCCACCTCTCCCCATTTCCAGTGGCAATCAAAATTTGTCGACCCCTTTGTCCTTGTGTCCCACCCCTTTTTCATTTCATCATTTCATGTTCATTTTATCATCAATTTCATGTTCATTGTCTGAATATAGCTGAAATATTGCTGCTCGGACGTTAAACCCCAACAAACAAACAAACCAAAGTGGTTGTTTATCAGATATCAGTAAAAAGGAGCTCTTCACTATTACATTACATTTGAATTAAAGGAACTTTTTCAAATGAGAATAACTCTAGAATATTTTGAAAATTATTTAGATTGTTTAATTTGTTAAAGTGTTTAAGTGACGATTAGGTTTGTCGGACAGTATTACACCTAATGAGTAATTAAACAGGGGAGATAACCCCAGTTAATAGATTATGTCAGATACTATATGGTAATCTGAGCACATAATTTTGTAATGAGAGAAATCAGAGAAACCTATTTTTCTCTGACGATGTGGTGATAAAAATGGGGAAAATATACCGCGGTGAAACTTATATATTTCTTTTTGACAATATAAAGGAAATGTTATAAAGAAAACCGAAGAAAATCTCTATAAGATTCCCCACGTTTCATCACAGTATCATATTAGATTCATACCCTTTTCATCGTTTAGTCACTAAGTTCGGAATCTTAAGCTGAAAAAAAAACACAAATAACTAAATATAAGACAGTAGCACAAATACATAGCAAACTCTATTATCAATGGGTCTTACATAGTAATACAACGTACAGTTTGTTAAGATATTTTTGTTGCATGTTTCTCACATGTTTCATGAGTGTTCGTTTGGTTGGGTTTTTTTTTTGTTTTTTTTCCTCTCATTTCATAATTTATAATCTACTATTTTACCTGCAATATATATCCAATTCATCATCCACTTAATATATTTATAGTATTTGTAATTGTTTGTTCAATAATTCATGCCGTTACATTAAACATGCACTTCAAAAATTAAATGAAAATAATTATACCAAGTAACTGAAAAGGTATTACATGTTTTGTGTTTCGGCTTAGCTTGAATCTATTATGCCATAATTCAATTGCGACTTCTCGGCCAATCTCGTTGATTCCGTGCATTACCGGGATTGGCCGAGTTTGTGTTTATTGACCATGATTGTAAAAAAGCTACGAATGAGTTTCCGGTTGCTTGCTCTTTTAAAGTGACATAGTCGTCATTGTATTTTATTAATAATTTTTGAATCGGAATGAATATGTAACACAGCTCACTAATCAGTAGTTGTATGTTTTGATTAACTTAGTTTATTACGAGTATAACAGTATTTTTGTCTTAAAGTTTATACAGTTATATTTCGTACAGAAATGAAAAGAATTGTAAAGGAAAGCCTTTTTTTTATACATCTAAATAATCTTCTTATGGTTTCTTGTTTTAATATAATATTTTTTATGTTGCGTTTTGTTTGTTTGTTTGTTTTTTGGTTTGGTTTGGATTTTTTTAGTTTGTTTGTTGTTGTTTTTTCGGTTTTCATTTTGTATTTTTATTTTTTTTATTTTTTTTTTTTTTTTTTTTTTTTTTTTTTACCTTTAATATGTTTCCATCTTCACGTCAAGTTCTGTTTTTCCTCCTGACGGAAGCCATTATGCCTCCTTTCTTCTCATTTCACACGTTTTACCATTTATAAATAGCTACTTTTTACTTGTACATTATTCATATAAACATTTATATATGTTTTTTTCCTTAAAATATCATTGATTACGACGGTATATCAAACAACTTTTTTTTATTTTATCCATATTCTAAAATACAGAAGATAGATGTTGATAAATATGAATTAGATATATTTGTCATTTAAGTTATAACTTGTAGAAAGAAATGACGGCATATTTATCATCAAGACATAATATTTATGCAAAATTTTAAACAGCAAAGAGTTTAATTTTAACCGGACAAAATAGTACTACAAAGAAAAGACACATAATTGCTATACTTGGTATTTTTCCTGTTTTTACATGATTATGTGTTGATATGTGGATAAAAATAGTGCCTTATCGTCAGTCCTGATTTGAAATAGTTTTATGATTTCAACACCACCTGCATTTTTGTCATTCATATGAAAATTATTTCAAAAAAACAATTCTTACAAGATTGGTAAATGTTATTTGATACTGTGTATTAATTGTACCTAGATGTATATCACATATATTTTTCCAGTCTTCATCAATGTGTGCATGGATTCATTTGATGCTAGATTTTTCTATAGCTGATGGTTATGTCTATCCTGTGTTTATCTTTCACTTGTTAAAATGATGGTGTCTTCTTTCAGATCACATTTTGTTTGAATTGAATGCTGCTCTATAGTTGCTATTAATGAGTATATCAAACGGCTGTGTGTTAGGTTGTTGTGTCTATTTTGACTTTCAAATCTAATTTTATGTTCGATTGGTAAAAATATGTTCTCGTACAAAATGAAAGAATTCTAGTTGCGCTGTTGTCCTAAGCAAATACGATAGATCTTAATGTAAATAAATGCGTGGACACATTTAACGAATGTGTATGTGAATTCAGAGTTACTCTTGTTTTTATTTCCAGTGAAGACAGTACGGTCGAAAATTGGTTATGATTATCTGTTTAGTTAATTGCTTGTCTCTGTAAGAATCACACAAATCTTTTCATGAAATAGTTTTCAAAATGTTTTCTGAAATGCAGAAATGTCATTCATTTCTTTTTAAGTAATTCGATGTATAAATTATATGAAATACATTACAATTCCACCATCAAAGGGCGATAACTTGCTGTTCCCCTATCATTCTATTACAACTTTAAACTTGATTTTCTGCACCCTCTGACACTTCTAAGACGAATGAACTGTCTGTTCGCTTTCACTATAGAACATAAACTTTGTGCCCACATTGTCAAATTCGTTTTTTTTTCCTGAGAATAATTCACTATTTTTCAATTTTGCCTGATTCTCACAGATTTCAGGACTTAACTTTTTTTTTAAATTTAAATATATATTTTGGTTCATATAAACTGGCAAGCCTATAGCATTGTTGTTTTTGTTTTCTATGTTATGTGATATTCATCTTGAGATATTTTTCTACATTTTGTTCGTTGTTGATAATTGACAAACTACCGTAAACTGCCTAACAGCAACCATTAGTTGACCTAAGAACAACACTTGTATTTCAAGGCAGTATATGAAATGAATAACAACCGAACAATTCATGTTCGGACCATGTAACACCCAAACTGTAATGTTCTTAGAACAGGACATAAAAATTGAACACAAGAACACAATTATATATATTTATTTTGTACTGATCATATCAAGTACATAACAAACATTACATGATCATAATGAATACACAAATTGTGTATTAGGGGCTACTAATTTGAATAATGAACACATAAAATAAATGGAATATTGCACTAATAATATTTGGCACGCGTAGTTATTGTCTTTTTAATGAAAACGACCTTGTTATACATTGGACTGATATCTTCCCATTACATGGTACTTTTAGACAGCTGTTTCCAACCTGTGGCTTCATTGCTGTAATATGCAGGTAAACCTTCAAAGAAAAAAAATACAGATATATTACTTTGATAACAATATGATATGAACTGGCTTGATTAAGTAGGTGACAGACAATGCATCTAATTACACGTTCCAAATAAATTTTGAATTTATGTGTTTGTGATTTAACACGGTCAATCCTATTTCTATATTACCGATTAGTAATCTTATTTTCTTGTATACTAAACATAAACCATATCAAATACATTGTAATATAGGATTTTATTGTATTTTTATACCTTGTAATAATATGCACATGTATGATCAATGAACATCCAATCAAAAAATGTTATATCTACTTCAGCATCTTTTTTTTATACATTTATAAAATCAATAAGTAATTGTTAATTTCACAGATGGCCGGCTATCATCAAATTACTTTGAATCATCCTACTTTATTGCTT
The DNA here is from genome assembly GCA_037379345.1 of Perna viridis. NCBI lineage: Eukaryota > Metazoa > Mollusca > Bivalvia > Mytilida > Mytilidae > Perna > Perna viridis. The sequence continues at coordinate 8,221,659 of CM074520.1, forward strand.
TGTTTTACTGTTTACTCAACTGTTGTTTAGACTTGTAAATTAAAGCAGTAATCCGTGAATAAATAAATCCGTTTGTACACCTAATTCTATTTTAAATTCTTATCATTTTTTTTTTTCAGATTATTCCAAATTTACCCTTAATGCAATAATGACATAATGTCGTCTGAATTTTTTTCAATAATTATTTGTTAATGCTTTACTGTTAAACTGTTCAAGTAGCTGTATATTTATACACAGACAGAATCATATATCTTACCATCATTTTCCTCATTTATGTGAGCACATTATGAGCCGTGGTATATGGTCAGTCTAACCAGCGTAGAGCATTAGCACTATAATGGCAGTGGGCAAAGCCGGAGCTATAAAACCAATGTTTTGGTACGTCAGACAATGCATTGTTTGCTTGGCTGTACCATATCTACATATTCATCCTCGTCATCTATGATGTAACTTCCGGATGTTGTGGTGCTATCGTCGTGACCGCTCGTCATAGAAGTATTCCGAGATATTCCTTTAAGAAATATACCTTTTGGAGTATTTTCACAGTTGAAAAAACCATCAGACGAAAGTGTCAAATTTTTCAAAGTAGATTGATAATACGAGTTGGTTGTCGTACAGAGCGCTTGATCTCTCCCTCGTGGGCTGGACTGATAAAAATTTGAGAAGTTCCTGTGTGGAGCTTGCTTTAGTTGTTCTGAAATGATAATAAAACATCGATATCAAATCAATGTACAGAAAATTTACAATGAGAAAACAAGATAATAAAAATCTAAATAGCAGGTGTTACTGACTTAATAAGAACTTCAAAAGGAAGTCAGTCCTTTACAAGTTTATGGGTTGTCGGTGCGTTTCACACATTTTCGGTATTCGGATAGACCACAGAAATCCGAGAAGGGAACACAATCCTGACGACAGAATTGACAAATATTTTCAACACAAATCCTAAGTGTTAAAGGACTTTTTAATGTACCATTTTGTTGACCGGTCGGATTTCAGTCTCTCTTGTATTGGTAATGGGTCATGCCTATTCAGGAAACCTTATACTCACATTATAACCTGAAGCAGTAAATATTTTAACAAGATGCAAATTTCCTCAACTCTGTAGTTGGTACGCGTTTAATACAACAACAGGATGAATCATTTAAGGCCTAATAATGAAAATATAGCGGGTATTGTTGGCGATAAAATATGTTTTATTATCTTATTTTCAATTTTCAGAGGTTTCACTTATGCATATTTTTATAAAAAAAAAATATTCAAAGGGTTATTTAGAGCAGACTGTGTAGATTAATAAATATCTAACATCTCATTTTCGACCTTGTAATTTCGTAAACATTTTAAGTAGTAATTCCTAATAATTTCATGTAATTCTACCAGATATAACGACATTCGAATTACTTCTCACGACCATGAAAGTAGAAATCATTCCGGGGGCCACCTGGCAACTCTTTAGGTGACAAGTAAATGTTTTAATCATGAAACTACATGTATCTGTTTTCTTACTACATGTTTATTTTGACAGAAATTGTATGATTAAGGAAGAAAGGAATGGATAAAGATATCAGTCATGGTATTGGCAGGTCACACACTGAGGCAATACATCAAAATGTTAGGAACGATTCAATACTACGGTATTACCATGGACCTTCCAGCTGGGTGGATTCGATTTCCCTTTATCATAAATTTACTTCAGATATAGTAATATTAAGGTCACATGTGTATATAATTCACTAAAGGGACTTTTTCGATCGAACGTTTCTTAAGACATCTGTAATGATCTCTTATTTCAAAAAATCCTTTTTCTCCCATTTAAGATTAATAGTCGGAAGATGATGGCCTGTTATTATCTATGACCCTTCCGTATCGAACCCCACTATCCCCAAGCTGGCTAGTTAATATTTCTACATTAGTTTTGTCCGGTTGCATTTTACATTAAAATTTTAACATTGGTTGTTCAAAATTTATATTAAAATATTTAGAATGAAGTCGAGGTAAAAAGAGAACCCATTGTTGGCGGTAACTAAACCCAAAATAATCAATAAAATGAAATTAACTGTCAAGTTCGGTGTGTACTTTCCTAATACTGGCCTCCATTGTTTGTTTGTATTAATGTACTTCTTGACTTCATCATTTATTTACGGTTATAAATATACTTCGCCCATTTACAGTAAAAAGTAAGAAAACACGAAAACCAAATGTTTGAAAGCTTAGAAAAAATAAGACCTATGCAAAAACAGTTGGGATTTTTTTGTAGACTAAGCAAGTAAAACAGAGGGCCATTTATCATAAATGTCAGGATCAACATAATGAATGTACAAGATAATTTAGAGATGATTTCACCTATAATGATCATAAATATATACATTATATAATTTATGTCCAATCTATTATTATGTGGTTAGCCTTGGAGGTATGATAGTTTATGATGTATTATGACATGGTTCATGAGGTCTAGAAACAGACAGTAATATTAAGGTGTAGACTATATCATTATTGTATCTAAAGCAAACGTCCTAGAATAAGTGTGGACTACTTTGCTTATCTGTCAATTCAATAAATTTAAACATTTCAAATCTCTACGTGAAACACGTTCAGGTTTCCTCTATTAAGTTTGGTTCTTGTAAATTTTTGTCTATAAATCATTTTAAAGCATCTTTAGATAATACAATTTCCATAAAAAAATTGATGGATGTTCTGGAGAGTTTTATTTCTTTTTTATTTATATATAAATCGGACAAAAATAAAAAAAAAGTTTTTATTTGGTAAGAAAATGTTTTAAAAAATGTAAAATTGTTCACTTACCGAAGTCCATAGAGTAAGAAAGAACTGTGCTTGTATTGAGATCATCCTCGCTTCCGCCTCGGCCACTATCGCTTGTTGTGACCTCGGCTGAAAGGTCACTATTATCATCACCATCTATTTTCTTCAGTGTGCCCTGAGACTGTAAAGAAATAGCATAAGCCACTTGAACTTTGTGTTTCTTAGCTATAAATATTAGACGCACCTCGGTCGTCTTAACATGTATGGTAAAAATAGTTATTCAGTCTACTCTTTTATCCGTATGATGGAGTGGCCAAAAAAATCAAAACCCATTTGTGAGTGTTTCTATCAAAACATTTCTAGAAATCATTTTGACAAAATGAAGTTAAAGTCGTTGAAATGTGAAACTCGAACTGATATATCAATATTTACCGAGAGTGCAATTGGTCTTCTGTTTTTGTTCTGAGTTTCCAGTAATTGTTGGTGAAGCTGTAAAGAGGACAGTTGGTTTTTATTTCTGTCACACCTTTCCTTATCATTCAGATCAATGGCAGGAAACCGACTCAGTGATGACTGGAAATAAAGAAAAGTCATTATTTTCAGGCTAAATATATGAACATTTGAAAAGTAATGCTACTAAATATTGTCAGTTTTTTTCTTCTTGGGAAATACACCAAAAGAGATGCGATACAATGCTGACTGGTCTTCAAAATATGATTATTTAATTTTAATTAACAGTTAAATATTCTTCAACTTAATTCACTCAGGGACGATAGACACTACGAGTCGATCAGGAAATGACTGGACTTTGAAACATTTCACACCAACAAATATTTCACGGGCCCAGTCAATGAGTGTAAATACAAACTGATCAGAACCTATCTACGAGACTTAGGACTAAATATTTTGACATCCGGGTTCCACCTATAATCTCTATTAACTCTGATAATCGGACATTTTAATAGAAATTTAAATCAATTTTATCAACCTCATATCTCTCCGTGTCAACTCCGAATCATCATAATGGAGAATTGCAACTTGAGATATTAAAAATTGATAGGGTATTTTGTTCTCAAGTTAAGTTTCATATTCCTGTTTAATTTCGAAAGAAAATTAGTAAAATAGAAAATGTCAAAGTTTGTATACAAATCTTAAGCCTTATCATTTTTTAATGAATGGGTTTCGTGTATGAATATGTTTTTGTTAATTGTAAAACAAATATCCCCTTCCGTTGCCAGAGTAAAATGATTTTGCAAATTGATAAATTCAGAATTTCCTAATATCTTTATCAAAGTGCATCCTTATGACAAATGCAGTAGACTTCATTGTATGCATTTTTTGTTTACTTTTGAGATAATGTGACTGCACTTCACAGATGTTTAAGTGGGCGCTGAGTATTATTTTTATCTTTTTCAACCTGATTTTTCTAGATTCACGCCTGATAACGGTGTGTAAGGTTATCTCTCTCTTCCTAATAGCATGGTGCAAATCATGTTCAATTTAACGGTTTGAAATGTTTAAATTCTAAAGTTTATTGTCAATTTTTTTCATGTCTGTTACAAAATAAGGATTTGTCATGCTCTTTGTTGACAGAATTTAATTTAATGAAGATAAATCTTGTTTATTTGTTTGTAAAGTCGATCAAGACGTAAATTTACGTTCCTGTCTCATTTTATATAGAGTCAATTCTTGATTTGTTATATTGTTGCCATTTTTTTTTCTTAAAGTCGACACACGCTTTTGTTACGTTTATAACACAGCGACACAAATGGCTGCGTCTTTTATTTCAGTTACTGGGGAAAATGTAGATAGCATGACCGTGTCATGAGGTTATCTCCCTTTAAACAAAAGGAAACCAATGATATCTCCTAAAACAACCAACAATCTCATCCACTTGATATCTTGTTGAAATGGCCTCACAAGTTCTTAAGATTTAAACATTTTAAAGTAAAGCTGCGAACAGCCTTAAAATACATTTTAAGTAGTGTAATATTTCTTCAAGTAAAAATATATAATTTGCTATTTATTTGGAATTCAAGTACCATAAAGATGAAATATTGATGTTTATTTGGAAATATTACATAAAATCTTTAAAACCTAATGTAAAAAAATCTAATTTCAAAGATACACATCAAGTAATAATCGCAATACACCCATCCCTCCACCATTATACTATCTTTGATGACATTAAAAACCAGCCATTAATTTTAAATATTGCTCGAGGGAAGGCTCAAGATGAATCACTCATTAAAAACAGATTTTGTATCAGAAAGTGTTTTTTGTCAACTCTTATCCAATATCAATATATGCACAATTGTGAAAACAACTTGATTGTTACAAGTTATAGGTATAATATATATGACTGAAATTAAACGATTTCATTTCATTTTTAATGTGTTTTCAAGAGATTATCTCCCTTATTGTGATTATTAAATGGAAGCATTTACTACTTTAAAAGCAATACTTGAAATTTTCATATTTAATAGACTTTACATTTTTATAAATCATATGATAATATTTTAACAAGATACAAATGTGACTATAGAATCCGTCTACAGCTGGTTATACAAACATACTATTGATAAAAATCCTAATGGATCCAAAGTTTGTCCCAATATAAAGCATGACTTCCCATAGATATACATGATGTAGACACATTCATTTACTTTGTTTCAATATTGCTTTATAACGTTCGTTTCAGGAGGAGAAATTTGTCTTTGTTGTCATTATCAATTATCAAATATTATATTGCTTAAATTGATTTTTTTCTTATTATTTAGATGAAAAAGAAAGTGGATATTAAATCTCGCTCAAAAGCAGTATCTTTTCATTAGTTAATATCTAGACGTATTATAACATTAATCTTCAGAATGCTTGCGTGCAGCAACTCATTTATAGAAACAAACATACCTTAATATCTCGGATTTTGGGTACATAATATTTAACTTTTAAATTTGACAAAAGAATGGAAAAGGGGTCACTCATGACAACTCTCGGTGTCAATAGAAAGACCCAGTTCAGATGAGAGTAATCGAGATGGGTGTGCTCGTGTTGTGTCAAGGTTCAACACTTTCCAAACTAAAATATAGGAAAGAATAGCCACGAATCTGTTGGGTTGCATCAATGATCTTGTGTGTATATGCACAACTACATTCAAGAGTAGTTAATTGGGATATTGCATTAATTAAGAGCCCTACAGGTGGAGACGAACATCCGTAAATTGGAATGAATTTACAATTTGAAGAGTTCATTTTTTCCAATGGGCACTTATGAAAAAGAAAGCCACTAAGCAGTCCAAAAGATTGCACTAATTAGGGGACCATAAAAATTGAAGGGGAACAGTCAAGTACCTTTAGTCCTTTATTATATACGGGTTATAGAATTGGCCTAATTATTTTTGACAGGTGTCACAATCTATCACCTCCCTTTATAGTCATTCTAAACAGAAACATAATCCTGAAATTGTTGGCTTTACTAATTAGCTCCAAATCAAAATGAATCATAGAATGATGCGCTGCAATTTTTAAAAATAATCTGTTAGGAAAAAGTAAGTGGCAAGGAAATTAAACGGTAAAATTCCTTTATCATTACCTTTAAAGGTGCTATTTGATCGACAAATTATTTAAGAAAGCGCCGTTTTCACATGGTATGCAAAAGTTAATCAAAGCCAAAGTATAAAGATCATACTTCCTTTCTAAATGAAAGTAAGAAATTAAACCTTGATGATTGACTTGGAATTTCTTTGACACACAATTCCTTTTAAATATCATGCAGCTAGAAAACAGTTCATCGATTCCTCATTCAGACATATATGACAAAATAGCAACACACAATAAAACTTAAACTTTATAAACAGCTATTATAATTTGCTTTTATGAAAATAAAAAAACAAATATGTACTACTATTTAAGATGATAAATCTTTCAAATTTATGTTCATATTTTGCCCTTTAGTAAAATTGACAAATATTTATGATGGGAAAGGTTTATCATTTTCATCTTTAAATGTTGCCACTTTTATTGATGAAAAAGAAACTGTTTTTCTTTTTTTATCATACTTTAAAACTCTCTAAATATGTTTAGCCTTAATCTTATAGGTGCCAGTATTTTAGGATCAAACGACAAATATTAACCGGTAAATCTAATTTTGAAGGACAGCATATCAATAGATACAGATTAAGGATCGCTTTCATATGGATTATTCACATTTTTATCTTGTACTGTATATCAGATATGTGGCTGATTACTTATGACACGGATTAGTCAGTGATCTAACCCTAAAGGACTCTGAAATGTGGTCAAAAAAATTTTGAATTATTTTATTCTGGCCTAGAAGTTCGCTACATTAAAGGTTTCTAAAGACTTTGTAAAATAAATGTGAAATGTCCATGGTTATATCCAAGTGGTTTGAATCAACTCTTGACATACGCAAACAATTATCTCTTTACTTTACAGAGGGATCACAGAAATTTATAGCTTTTTTGTGTCGAATATCCTAAATTCTTTTCAATGTTATTCGAAATAATTGAATTTTTATTCATCGTTAAGGCCATTTTGTTTATGTGGCCACAGAAAAAACTATGCCACCCCTCTTCATAAATCAAGTGTAAAATGTTAATAAGATGATAAAGTCTTTAAGATGAAATGATCCCAGATACAATAAACTTTGGGCTTTAGGTTTAGTCAGAATAATAGAGTATGACATGACCAGGACCCAGCTGTGTTCATTTGTCTTCTAAAGGCCTATACTATAATTATGTTACCATTGTTCACAACATACACCAAAGGTCTGTCTTGTTGTAGCAAAATAATTATAGTTTGGTTTAGAATTAATGGCTTTATTACAACGAAGGTTTTTTTCCTTCATCAATTATAGTTTACATGATAAATACAGACATTGATTAGATTTGATGTTGCGTTTTTCACACATCTGAACTTCTATATGCACTTGTTGCCTAATTAAGAGAAAGAGATAGGGAGAGAGAGAAAGATTTTAATGTGCCTCATCCTAAATTACAGAAAATTTTCTTCAAATTAAAAAACAAGTGTAACAAGTAGTTTAGATTATTGAAAACTACTTAACAAAAGACATGCAAATGCCCTTACCTCGATTGGCAGAGTACTTCTGTTGACTTCGCTATACAGTGGTCCACTATTGCTGTTATGATTAGTTACATGACCCAGGGGATCAAATTTATTCACACCATTTGAGAAACTGACTCTTTTCTTTGGATCCATATCCTTATCACCATTCGAGTCGTCTTTCTGTGATTCCAGATATTTCTGGCGAATGCGGTCTGCTCGTTTGATCAGACAAATTGTAAGTATTATAACGACTGCAATGACCACGGTGACACAAGATATCGCAATGACTATAAGAAAATATTGTCGGCCCTCTTCGGTGACAAGACTTTGTTGGAGACCATCTAATTCCTGTGTAGTTATTACTATATGTATGACTTGTTCGGCGACCATTGGAGGTGTACCGGCATCTTGTGCCGTTATTGTAATAGAGTATCGACCGGCTTCGTGTTTGGTTAAATGACGGGCGATTGTTACTCTGCCAGAAATGCTGTTAATTTGGAACATACTTGCATATGTCTTTTCTCTGAAGAAATAACTTATTTTTGAATTCGTTTCGTCATCTCTATCAAAAGCAGATACCATTGCTATTACTGTATTTGGTTGAGTTTGGTAAGAAATAGAGACAGTATTATTTCCAGTTTTAGGATATCGAAATATAGGTCCGTTGTCATTCTTGTCCAATACGTTAACCGTAACTTCGGTTATATTAATGTTTGGTGTGCTGCCATGATCGGATGCAACAACCTGAAAATGGTATGAGCTTTTGTTTTCTCTATCCAGAGATTCGGTTGTGTAGATTGTGCCATTAGGTTGAACAATAAATGGAACGGAATAATTTGGTGCTAGTGAAAATGTCACTCTTTGATTTTCACCTTCATCATCGTCTGTAGCTTGAATAATTCCAACAGACGCAAAGGTAGGAAGATTTTCTGGAACAGGAAATGCTGGATTATTGTCAACGAATTGTGGTACTTGGTCGTTGTCATCGAGAATAGTCAAAACTACTTTAGCACTTCCAGTTAAAGATGGAGAACCAGAATCTGAGGCAAACACTGTGAACTGTAGTTTCTGTGTAGCCTCCCTGTCCAAAACAGATAAGACAGAGACCTGACCAGAAATAGAGTCTATGTGAAACTCGTACTTAGAGGCAGGCGACATGCTGTATCGAATCTCAGCATTCTTACCAGAATCAAAATCGTTTGCAGACACTTTGAACAGTGATACACCTTTTTCGTTGTTTTCTTTGAATTTCACATAATAAATGTCTTTCGTGAATCGTGGTTTATTGTCATTTTCGTCAAGCACTTTGACTGTGAACTCTGCTGTAGAGGTCAAAGGAGGTAGCCCATTGTCATGACAACTGACAAAAACTTGGTGCTCCGGCTCAGTCTCCCTATTAAGGGGACTTTTGATTACAACTTTGTATTCATGAACATCAAACCTTTGCAATTTAAACTTGTCACTTGTTGATGAACATTCTACAATGCCATTGCGGCCATTATCAGGATCAAAAACAGTTATGTGAGCCACAGCAGTATCAAGATTAGCATCCTCTGGAATCTCAGCGAAGTCCGCATTTGATAAAAGATTTATATTAATTTGGGGAGGGTTGTTGTGAACATCATTTACATGGAGGTACACATTCACTTGGGATTTCCTCGCCTGTTCTCCTTTATCACTGGCTTCTACCACTATGGTATAATATTCCTTCGGTTCATAAATCAAAGAAGCTACAACTATCATGTTGCCAGAGTTTTCATTTATGGCAAAAAGTTCTAGATTCTTTTGATCTTGGCGAGGACTCAATTGATAGAAAACTTCGCCATTTTTTCCGAGATCAGAGTCAGTGGCCGAAACTGTCAGAAAAGTAGCATTGACCTCGTGATCTTCATTAATGGTTTTATTGTACATATTTTGACTAAACTTGGGGGTATTGTCATTCACGTCAAGAACAGTGATATTGACTTTGATGGCTCCCGTCTTTCTGGGATTACCGCCATCTTCGGCGACTACTCTAAAATTGTAGAAAGATTTCGTTTCTCTGTCAAGTTGCTTATTTAAAACAAGGCTCACACCATTGGTGCTACCATCTTGATTAATTTGGTAACTTACATTGAATGGCGATGTTCCGGATCTATCCTCAATCCTATAGTTCTGCACTCCTAGAATTCCAAAGTCACTATCAACAGCACCTTGGTCAGATATATGTATAGAAGTCCCGACAAGAGCTCCCTCCGACAAATCACGGCCGATACTCGACACCGAGAATGTTGGACTGTGGTCATTGATATCAAACAAATGAATCGAAACTTTGATTTTCTGGTAAAAACTTACTTTCGTTCCTTTGGCAATAACTTCAAGTCCTAATACACAATCTTTTGTGTAAGGGCAGATTGTTTCACGGTCAAGTTTTTGTGCCGTATACAGAGAACTCTGCCTTTCGTTGATATGGAAAAAGTTTTCGTATTGGTCATCAGTTTTTATAAAATTAAACGTAACATCACTATCATCATTTGTATTAATATTTAAATTAGCGTCCTTTTGAACATCTCCAATGAATGTGTCTTTAGATTGTTCCTCCGTTAGATTGTATGATAGACTAGATAAACTCTGGCAATGAATGTACTGGACAATAGCTGTCAACAAAAATAGCACTTGCAATGAAAACGCCATAGCTTCTCTGTTTTAGCACCAAGTCTCTGGTTTTTTCTGAAATTATATCATAAACACATTACAGAATATGCGCATCTCAAAATTTCAGTGGTACGTGTAAACGGCGAAATATATCCTTTTAGCTATTCCAAGTTCAGTTCACGAAACGATTGCAATGTTTTTATTTTGCTAAGAGCTATTTGTTTCCCAAAATATATCAATACATGTCTTTTCGTATATGAACTATTATTGGGATGTTCGTTGTAGTATATTTACACCTGAGATTACCGGTCATAACTCCACCCATGAAGGATTTCATCCAATCAAAATTGACCAATGACAAAATATAGACAGATCTATTGAAGCAGATGATTCGAAATAAATGTGTTACAATATTAGTGTAAATAACTAGCGGAAATATTGAGTGAACATCTTTAGATATTTAAAATATGAATGACCGGTAAATTTATATTCAATTACTTTATTGATGCATTCATATAAAATAAACTCTTCAATATACTTTGGACTGTTTAACGAAATCTCCCGGTCTGTCTTTTAGAAGTTGAGATGCAAAATTAAAAAGTAAGATATCACATGGTTAATGTTTCCTGAGAAAATATAATAAAATGTAAAACCTTCCAGTAAAATGGGATTAAATTAATAAAATAAAACAGATATTTTACTCAGAGAAGGAAAATTTGTAATTTAATTCAATAAAGGTCAATTATTGCCCTATGAAAAATCAAAGCTTTGTTGTTATTTATTAAAAAATCCATTTAAACTAGCAAAATATTTGACACTTAGAGCAGAAAAGGATCAGATGTTAAATGTTTGAAATGTTCAAACATGAAATTTATTAAGTTTTAGAAGTGAGATGTTGATTCGCATGACTTTATTACTGCATTATAAATTGCAGTGTTTAGTATTTATATTGGGCAAAACAGGTCTGCAGATATGAGATTTGTAGTGTTGCTATATTAGTATTCATGTGATTATTATTTTTTTTTTTATAAAATGCATGTAAATATCCTTAAGCTAGCCACAAACTGTTTTACTCTTTCGTCTACCCCGGATTTGACATTTTATGAGCAACTCGGCGGGTGTTTCTAAAAAAAGCAGAGGACGCTTACCCTAACGATGCACCCGCTCCATGTTCACAGTTTTTGTTGGAGTCCGAGTTGCTTATTTGCTTTTGTTTCTTCGTACGTTCTGTTATTGCATGTTCTTTGTTGCGTGTGTAAGTTTTACCTGTCTGTGTTTTATCCTAGGATTATATTCTTTTGATTTCTGCTCGCATCATGATTACTCTTGGACAAAATTGTTGCATTTTATCACCCACTCCGTCAATTTCTTATAACGACAGATTTGAGGGGAAACGGCGAAGTAGAAAACACACTAATTTAAAGTTTTCTGACATTGTTTATATTTACATATTATTGTCGAACGTTTATCCAGGAAATTGAATTTATTGAAATATATATCCGAGCGATCAACAATGTTGTGATAAGATACAACTTGGATTTCTAGGGGTTCGGTAATTAAGGCGAGCCAACAGTGTCATCCGTTTTCCTTAAATCTTTCTTTTGAAATTTAGAAGACCTCATTAAATTTTTAATCAAATTTTCTACAACACGACTTACGCAGGCTGATAACGCGAGATTTATGTAAAAGATGAAATTCAATTTGTCCGTGTTTTGGGGATATCAAAGTGGAGTTAGGGATTAGATTCCCTCTGAGGCAGATAAACCGAAAGTACACCTGTTAATAAGCAGCCAATAACGCTGATAAAAACCTTTTCACTTTTGGTCAAATTCTATCTTAATACCATCAAATGATGCATTAATTTGTAATTTACTTTGATTGAATCCTACTAATCTCTCAAAGATTGGACAGCCATATTCCATCAGACAAGACATGTACAGGTCGCTTTTAAGAAGTCGTTGACCTATTTAGATGCCTCTGTAACTTACTTTGCAGCCATGCTTTTAATCCATCTAATGCAAGTCCCTGCCTTCTTCTGACGACTCAACTATTTACATAACGACAACCAGTCGTGTTTCTACGTTAAACCTCTTATTCTTATCTCAATAAAAGTAATCACATTGTTTTAATAAATAAAACCCAATTCTAACACTTTACAACAAAAACATCAAGATTCAAGTAACCCCGAAGACCAAATATTTTCCTGTATGGACCTAATACAAACAATTCTATCCACGGGTAGAAAGAGCTTTTTCATATTTATGCTTTTAAGTCCCTGGTTTCATGCTTATTTTCCTTATCTGAAAGTGTGTTGTACGATTTGGGACAGGAGAAAGATTTTAAATATGTTGTTTGTGTAATTTTGAGGATTAAACTGAATTGTTTAACGGCGAAGTACCCTAATAACTCTATATATGATATAAACAACAATGATAGAATACAAGATAATTATATTTGGTTAGCATGTGACATCAGTTTAAGGTTTGTCTATCAAAATCATTAAAATGTTTTCGTACACTCTATTTAATCCTTCTGTCAGCCAAGCTTCTGTTGAGATGCGTTTTATGGCTCGGTTTTAATTGTATTTGGCTTGTTGAATATGGCATTTCAATGACTGATTTCGTTTTTCTTAATTAAGACATACCTTTTCAAACAGTACAAATCTTGCCACTATCATGTCACTAAATATTTGTTGTCAATCTGTGACTTCTTTAACACTTCGTGAAAAAAGTCCAAAAACATACAATAAAACTGTGTCACTTTCGTAAAGAACAATTTAAATATTTAAACAAGTGAATATATCTTAACTTCTACCCCTGAAACTATAAACTGTCAGTTTTTCTTGTCCTGACCCTCAATTTATTTCAGTATAAATACAAATTAAATAGCCTCCCATGAATGGACACAATAAAATCTGGCTGCAGGCCCCGGTTTCACTCCTCCCATTGGTCAAAATCAATCAAATTTATTTAATATACAATGATTACTGATCGTAATCAGAGAAATCAATTACTAGAATAGCTTTATTTATTTTCCACATTTAATTTAGTAATCTATCCTCAAATCAAAAAAAGATGATCACCCAGGGCAGTAAAGGTGTTTAGCCGATTACCTTAATCCTTTAATCGCTACATAAATCTGTTTTCCTTCTGGATTTGGATTATAGGATTAATTCCATGTAAACGGTACTCTTGTCGTAAAAATGTGAAGTACATCAAAGACGTACATGATGAGAAGGCGGGGTTTTTTTTCAGAGTAAACAGGTTTCAGTTATAGTGTGTTATAGGTTTTTTTTCCAAACATGTTTCGTCACCGTTCTTTTCGTAATTGTAATTTTACACCTTACTGGAAGTATTCTATGATACATTTACTTCAATATCAGAATTCTGTTTCTTTTGTTTTGTTCTTATTTTATGTTTACTCAAAAATTTGTAAAACTTTGTTGTTTTTTCTTTCTATTTTGATGTGTATTTTTTTTTTAATTTCCTTACTCTGTTTCCAAAGATGACGTGGCTTTTTTTCTATCATTCAGTCACAAAATTTTGGTAAAAGCACCCCTTTATTCTTCAAACTAGCTGTTTAACAAAGCATCACTTGATGGACAGGAATGTCCATTGGGACACTGTTATGTCACATTTTCCTAAGTACCTACTAGAATGTGTATACTATAAATTTTAAATGATGCGACCTATTGTCATCAGAAACCATCCAATTATTTGGTGGTCTAGTGGTAAGGGTCAAATAAAAGAAACAATTTTGAATGTTTCACTTAATTTTCTAAAATGTTAGGATTAAAATAACAATTTTACACCTTTCAGGTGCGAGGACAGGTGAGGTGTCTTTATTATTCTCGGGATGGAGGTCCATTATCCTTCCTAAAGGCCAGCCTGAGTACCCAATCATTTAGAATCTAAATAGGACTAAACTAATTGCATTTCAAGATTAAGTCATCTAAATGAACTTCGAATATCGGCGAGGCTATGTTGTTAATGGATGAAGATATTTTGTGGAATAGATAAGAAGAATTTTCAAGTAATCGGCTCTTTTGACCTTAAAAGAAACCTTCAATGGATTAATTATTCTGTCAATTGAGCTTCCTCCATTTAATTTTAACCTGCATCTGTTTGGCAGTTTCTAAAGCGATCTTTTTTGGTCTATTAAAATTATGGATATTCTTTAAGTTTTTATCCGTCGCCCTTTTTGTGTGCTTTTGTAAAATACTAATTGCATACTCCGTAATAAAGCATTTTGTAGATAATAGTAGTCGTACACAATATCAAGGCATGAGCATATCTTTGCATGATAATAGCTGTGAAATATATAAATATGTAGAGTACAAAAATGACTAAAGATGCCTATACGTGTGTGTGTGTGTGTGTGTGTGTGTGTGTGTGTTTATGTGATAACAGGCTTTAAACAAATTGACACTTAAGACAATAAAACATTTGTAAACTGACAACTAAGGTACGAATTTTGACGTATTTAGTTTATAAATTATTCTGAGTAATCAATGTCAAAATTATTTAGTGACCATTCTGGCACATATTAATGGTCGAAACATAAATATCTATATAATTTGCTTATGATATATTGGTTGGACTCGCTGATGGATTCAGATAAATTGCACCTTTATCACGTACAAAAATCAAAAATAATATTAAAAAAAATTTAGACTACTAGATATCAGCGAAAGAAGCTTGCTCATTCATAGTTTTTGTTAAGCGGCACTTGTAGTTCGGCTAGTCCTAATATTGTCTTTTATTAATTGTCTTTATATTATTTTGAAAAAATGTAAATTCAAAATATCAACTTAGTGTCAGTATCTTTAATTTTTTTTTAATCGTTTTATCATTCAAATGTGTTACGCTAGAAACCACCTGCATTCTGTGAACATCGCGAGAATCTGTCCCTTTTCATCGTCTGTTGCTAGAAGAAACAATTAAGTTGTGCTTTCAATCTAAATTGAAAGCATAATGTATTGTTGGCAAAGAACAAAGCCAGTAACATTACACGTACCATAGAGCAATGACAACAAACAATCTTATTGAAATTAAGGACAATATAATTAAATTTGAAAATCCCTGTGGTTATATAATGGATCTTAGAGACTCGACCAACAACAAGAACTTGGCCAAAAGCTTGTTTGTTTGTAAAAAGGATAGAAATTTTCTACTATCCTTTAGGTAATTTATTAAAAACATAAGTATACCCCCCGGTCGATTGGAACATCATGAAAAATAATATGGACCGACTAAGATCAAAGAATTGAATATCTGGCTTTTTACCTGCATCGTGACTCGGTTGACCCGATCTGCAAGGTTGTGTATTGACTGCATTGACAACGCAGATCGAGATATAAAAAAAAGTTATTGATCGTAAATATGACTACCGTACATTTTGATCCATTTCAAACTCAGTACTCCGTAAAATAAACGATGAACATGCAGGGGAATGTGTTTTCCTCTTTGTGGTCATCTTAATCATCATCATGCTTAAATTCCTCTTTTTCTGAGATCGGATAACATGTATGTACAATTCAAAAAATGGTACACGAATAAAATATGAAAAAATAATAAACATTTTCAAATTTATAAAAAAAGTATGTGTTCTGTAAATGCTATGTTAACGGAAAAGAAGAACCATGGTTATGTTCATGATTTCTACGTCCGTGGCTTAAATAAATAAATATAGAAGAAATAATTAGAATCAGTTATTAATTTCAAAAATATCAAGATTATTAGAATTTTCCTTAGAAACTGAGCACATCAAACAAAGATCATAATTATGTCCATCGCCAACAATGGTTTCAACGTATGTGGTTTTAACAAGTACGGTGCATAGAGTCGGGACTGTTGCAGTATAGTTCATCCAGGAACAGAAAAACAGGTAATCCATCAATACAGCTCAAAATATCGGTCCAAAATGCATCGCGGAGAATGGAAGTTCTATGACAAAAAGATATTCAATAGTGTCAGTATAGCCTGACCCACATTTCACACGCGTTTAATTTTTTGAAGGGAAAATGCATTGTTCAGTTCTGCTGTTGATTTAGTAGCATGTCAACCAATGAATTGACTCATGTTCCTAAAACATTTTACTTCAAACAAATTTTATTCAGCATAAGGCTGAATATGATCGGACAGCCAGCAATGCCTATATGAGCCCTCTCCAAATATACAAGGTACAATATTTACATTCGGTAAGCAATACAATATAAACTGTTGCGTACATTGTATGTAAATGCATATTATTAGCATTGCTACTGTTGAAAAATGTGTAAGACACTTTGGCTGACATATGTTTAGTTTTGATATGTATTTATATTGATATATTGGTTAAGAGAGGATTAATAATATATGACTGTATGTTATGATTTAACCATGTACTCCAAATAACACTATTTTACGAATCGTTACAGTTCTTAATTATATTTCACTGTTTGATGATTTTATTCCAATAAAATAATATTAATTTTAAAAATAACTCATAATTTTATGTCAATGTTTTCTTTCACCACACAAAATATTCAATGCACCCAGAAATGAAATAACGGAGGCCAAATCATTTATCATTAATGTTATAAATTAGTATCATAATTAAGCAGGAATTCAGTCTGAAAACACATCTAACACGGGAAAGTAAATACCAAGAAAAACAATGTATACAGAATTTGAGAAATTAAATACAGAAAAATTACAATCTTTCCAAAGACGAATATACAAAGTAGTGTGCTTTTACCAAGGAGATTATTCGTGTTTCTTTTATAGCAAATGTTAGTACGTTTTGTGGATTTTCTTCTTCCATCTTAATTTTAGTATTTTCGGGGAAATTATACATTTTACATGCAATGTGCTATTTTGTTTGATAACCACCGACTTTGAAACCATGTGTACGAACTATTCAACGTTTAATCTTGTTTATTTATTTCTTAAAAACACCAAAGATAAACGACTTCTGTTGAGAAATAACTGTTACGTAATCGTCTGAATATAGCTGAAATATTGCTGCTCGGACGTTAAACCCCAACAAACAAACAATATCTCGAGTACTAGATTGTATAATCCTTTAATGGAATCATTATGTCCTAAACCTAAAGGCTGATTTTGTATGGATTCATCAACTCGTCGTAAAATGCTTTCACTCCTGAAGTAGTCAGTTGAAAAAAGATAAAATGGCGGTATTTCTCATGTAACAAAACGATTTTGAAATGTTCATTTGATTGGTAGAACAAAAACACGTCCAAGATGTTTTAATTTTTGAAACTTCAGCTAATAAAATATTCATTGTAAAATCAATGCAAGAACTGTTGAATTATGTGTAAGCATTGTAAACTCTAAAGGCTTCAGAGATGTGAACGCAAAAGTCTGATTCTCAGTGCACCATGCAATTCAAAGTGGTTAGTTTCGCACAGGCGCTCGTTTCATGAAAAAATTGTGTACCTCTTTCCGATGTGTAATGTATAGAAACAAGTGCCTGTAAGTTTAGTGCATTATTTTGATTCGTGAGGATTTTTGAATCGTGTATATTTTGCTATGATTTCACTAACAAAACTTATACCAACATATAAGTATGTATATCATGAGTCATTATTCTACATGTCTACAAACTGTCCATTCCACATACTTATACCGTATTGTTTTTGTAAGGGTTTACTTTATACATGTACATCAGTCAATGTGTTTATTTACACTCTTTTACCCACCATAAAACCGTACTCAAAATTCTTTTAACATTATTGTGAATTCGGAATAAAAGGCAAATCGCCAATTAAAGAAGGTTTAAATGTCATTTCAGATTTGCAATAAAATTTGGCCTCGGTAACATGTGGGTAAAACTCAACGCCATTGAAAACGCGCGAGAAACGAAATGATTACGTCATGACGACTGGTTTAACAGAATGTAAAGAAACAATCAACAAAGTGATCAGGTTGAGTAAGATAACAATTACTTTGTTACAACTTGTATAATTGAAAAGTATTGTTAAGTTTAAAACTGTGTGATCCTTTGAATAAAATAGTAATCCATCTTCACGAGTTTATGTGAAAACTTCAGGGGCCCGCTGTGCCCCTTTTATGTTTCAATTTCAATTAAAATCCTCGTAATTTAGATAATGTATTGAAACATGTAACGCGATGCTACCAGAGAAAATTAAGTCCTGGACCACGGGTGTTGTCATTTATGTTATGTGATAAATAATTGTTTATGTGGCACTTTTGTTGGCGGTTATGTTCGTACAACCGAGGTTATGAACTTCACAATCATTTTTCATCAAAGCAGGGACAGAATTTGTAAGAGAAGTCCAAGCGATCATTGCTAACTTTGTCAACATTTTGCATAAAAATTACTATTTCTTTCACTCCGAATCCGCCACTGTTGAAGAGTTCAACGATAATGTGTATACAAAACCAAACACATATATTCTGTTCTATGAAACTAAATCAAGAATTTAATCTATCAAAAATGATGCCAGCACTAATATTTCAGCATGGTGTCTTAACCTGTATCCAAAAGAAGGAAATGTCAGACGGATCCAAAGGGAGGCGGGATCCCGGCTCCTTTATCAATTTGCAGAATTTATGACAATATAGCGTATTTTTGTGTATCCAATGATATATTTATTTGAAATTCGACTTGAAATATATTGTGTGTCAAATGTATTTTTTAAATGTGTATACATGTTTTAGATGATGCTTCCTTGGTAGACCAATGAATTAGTCCATGATTTGCAACGGAAGTCCGAAATGTCATTCAGAATTAGAAAAAAAAACAAATAGAAAGTAACAAAGGCATCATTTGATAACAAATCTGTGAAAGTTTCACCAAATTACATTCAACGGTTTTAGAGGAATTGCGAATTAGTGGTGGACTCCCATGGTCGACCAATGACTGTATCGGGAAATACCAAAGTCATTCAGACGGAAAAACAAAGTAAGACTTTGTGAACGTTGCATTAAATTCTATTCAGTGGTTAAAGAAGAGTTAGAAATTAGAAGATGGTCCCCGTTTTGTCGGTCAATGACAAAGTCCATGTTTGTCATCATAATTTAAATGGAAAAATAAGATAAAAGGTGCACAATGGCAGCATGGCAAAGTAAGTGTGGCAGCGATTCATTTAATCGCAAAATTCATTACCACAACTATATATAAACGTACAATAATCAGCTACTCGAATTAGCCTTAAATGTTGGGCATCGTCCTTTTGCGCCAATTGGATAAAAAATCGTAGTTAAATTGTGCAAAAGAAAAACACTTTTCCGTGTGGTCCTTTTCCGCCTGAAAAAATATACTACCTTTTGCACCAAATACAAATTCGGAAATTAAATATCAAAAAGGTAAAAAATCTACAATAAAACGATCATATAATAAAGAAAATGAGTTGGGAATGAATATATTAAAAATACGAAACATAAAAAATACCGGAATAAAAACCAAATATAAACTATTTATTATAACTATTTATTTTCTTTTTATTTTGATTTCAATTTTATTGGTCTTGATTTTTGAACTAAAATTTGTTATCCTAACCTGACTACACAGATCTGGATTAGTCCGAAGTGTTCTACTTCATAGCATTGACCACTGTACATGTATGATTGAAAAGTGTTCATCAGAGGTTAAAACAACATCAAATATAAATTTACCTGTATTCTGGTGCATTAATTTATTGGCGCAATTTAACTCGCGTCGAGCAAGCTTTTTTTCTTGGAAAGAGCTTGTACTTGTACAGAATATATAGATTATTTAAAAAAATCGCCGAGTCATTGTTTGGGTATTCGAGGATTTTTCAAACCGATTGTTGGAAAAAATAAATATTTATCATATGGGATTCATTCAGCCCCCATATACAAACATTGTACAGCGTTACTTGTTACCGAACCCAGGAAAATCGTTAACATGTACAAATCAAACATATTATGAACCTGTGTAAACTGAACACATGCATTAACCGAATAAAGTCTTCTGTTCAAAGGGCATTTGGTTTAGACAGGTTTTACTGTATATGACAAAGGTCAAAATGGCGAGACCCCAAGATGATACAGACGATAAGCCGAAGTACAACAAATGTGATTAGTATCAAATTCATAATTATGAATAATATTTTACTAATCTTTTATTCCATAAATCACAATGATAAAAAAAAACACATTTCTTCTCGTAGACATTCATTTTGTTTAATGCTTTTTCTTATTTGCATAAGAATAATATAAAATTATTTACATATTTGAAAACTGTCATTGTAACTTGACTCTGTACCATTAAAGCCTCTAATCAAACAAAACTGAAAATAACCTGGTATTTCATGGATCATTACATCCATAAAGACTTATTAATATTTCTCTCACTTGATTGAATTTCACTTTCAGTCATAAATCAAAGACACAATAAAAGGCGGAATGGTTTGAAGCATTTACTTGTAGACTTCATTTTTTATTAACTTTTCTCAGGTTTTCAAACTTTGATAAATACTAAAACCAGCAACATCATTTATATAATTCGGAATATTCGTAAGAGTGTACATGATTATTAACCAAAGTTATGACATGTAGTAAAGCTAATGTAGTCCTGTTTCAGGCAAGTGCGAGAGAGCCTTCAGTGGATCATAAATCGAAATTTTTCTGGCATTTGTGCTTCAAGATCTACATTTGAATATGGGCTTGGGCATGTTTTAAAAGGGTATGAATATAAGCAGGGGATTGGAGGTTGATTGTACATAAATCTAACATATTTGTTAGAAGCAGAATAAAATATAGTGATTTCAAACAATGGGAGCATAGGAATGTCCTTTAACCGTGTCGCCAGTAGTACTTTCCGGGTACCTACAATTTAAGATGCCAAACTATGTAAACTCTATAATAATGGGATCAATTTTTGACAAGGGAAAGTGATTATCATTGTTCGGGAGTTTTTGACACGATATTATATTAGATCGGTAAATAAATTATTCTTGGTTGTTTAAGATATGGCAGTACAAAAATCAAAACTAGTTTGTTAATTTGGCATTTTCATAATAATATCAATTTTTGTGTCCCCTGTTATTATTACCGTAATTAAAATCTCAAAGTTTGATATCATACCCATTTAAAATTATTTACAAAATAACATTATTCGGTTAATAATTACCATTGTGTTACCAATGCTTTCTACTCTTGATCAAAGTGTCATTGAGGAACTGAAGGAAAAGAAATATTTAGTTGGAAATAATACAGACATACGCATGTCATAGTAAAAAACCGGCCCGGACCGAAACCCAAGGGGCTTTCGCCAAAAAATTATAAAGTCTTGTCTCTAGTACCTCAGTCTTTTACTATCAATATAAACCTTCTTTTGCAAAAGATGTCCTAGCAGCTTCTGTGCATGATCAAAATGTCAATTAAATTTTTGGCAAAAACATCCGACGACACCAAAACATCTAAAGATATGGGCATTGTCATTTTACGATTGCAAAGTTGTCTTCAATGTTGAATTACGTATCCTGGTAAAGAACCAAGCAAGAAAAGTTCACTGCTCAGTGCGACTTTGCTACTCAACGACCTGAATTTATTAAATATATTTTGTCATTTTTCATTAGTTGTTTTGCATGCATTTTTCCTCGGTCTCTGGTTGAGTTTCTGCTCTTTTTATATTGCTGACTACACTGTCTCGTCCATGCATTGTTGCACTGATAAGTACCTACACCCCTTCGGTTCTCTCTTTTCTCATCTCTAGATACTTAATTTTTTACTTATGCTTATGTACACATCAATAGTTGGATAAAAACTTCGGAATTTATTCCCAATTCTCATAAAAAGTTAGGATCTCCTAAGATGATGGGTGAAATTTGAACCAAATGGCCAAATTATCAGGCGGGTTGCATAAGAAGCGAAAACGAGCTAAATTGCCATACCAATTTTGCGATTTTGTTTCCAACAATTAAAAAATTGGACTTTAAGGAACATTTAGTGGAAAAGTCAGAGTTTAATATTTCAATTTGAGTAACACATTTTCTTTACTTCAAAGGCTCCTGACTTTAAACGATCGTTTATATGTGGGATATGGTTAAATTCTTTGCTTTTAACTCCTATTGTAAAAGAATAGATTTTGAGTTATCTCTAAAATCATCCGAGAAGTTTGTCGCCATTTTAATAACAATGGTATTGAATATTGAATATTTTTTTACCATTGTCTTCCACAATATAAACATGAACCTTATGTTTTTTTCCATCATAATTACAGAATTACACGCAAAAATGTATGGGATCATATGTAATCCTCGACCTTTATCATCAGTCTCAATTAAATGGTAAATTATGTGCAATTTCACTGTGAAAAGACATGGCTTAATACGAAGAATGTACAGATGGATGGCGTAAGTTAATGATTAACAAAAAAAATGAAAGTTTGTGTCTGAATTCACCCCACATTGACGTAATCGATTCGTGAAACATATATTTACATATATTTATTAAGGTATAATTTAAGTATTAAGTTTTAAAACATGTATACACTAGATACCCCCACAATGATATGACCTGAGTTTGTGATAGAGTAGAGTCTAGTTTCCATTTTATATTTGATTTTGGACCAGTCGGACCTTCTATAAAAGTTAAAAGCTAGACTGTACTCTTCCGATAAGTGTTTTACTTAGATCTCCTTCACACTTGTGACGTGGTATAGGTTTTAGATTCACCTTGCAGTGGCGGATCCATAGGGGGTGAAAAGGAGGTTGTCATTATCATGTGTAAAATTAACTAAAAATGGCAAATAATGTTCTAGCATCCCCTTTTTCTGATGAACCTCGGCTGGCACCCTTCTTTTCGAAGTGTCTGGATCCGGCCCTTATCTTGGTTATTTATTTTTTGTAAGTCTTTTACTTCATTCCTAAAAATGGCAAGGCACGATCTCTGATTTCCTGAAAATTGTTTTTATGCATGTGTGTGAATGGTTATAATTTTTCTTAGTTCATCTCTTGCCCATGTGCCATAAGTTTTTAGTATTTTTGTATAGCAGTCCCATTAAATAATGATACTTTTTATCCTCTACTCAGCATTAAATGGTCTTACTTGAAGAAAGTGAATTCTCATTAGGAATTTTAAGACTAAACGTCTGAGAGCAACTGACCTAGCAACTGACGCCAGACATCTGATTTACAATGGTGACATTTCGGAAAACTTTGTGACCTTCACGATTTGCATGTTGGTTACAAATAAATCGTTAGGTTATGCTATTGGGCTGAAACGGTATTTCGAGTTTAAAACTTTTATAATTACATAGATACTGAGTGTGATTCATGCAAACCTGTCAGTGTGGTTAGAGAAAGTATGATATTGAGATCAAATCGGGATGGACACGGGTTTGCGGAAATGTCAGAAGTACTGAATCAAAAAGAAATTAACTTGCCATAAACTTTCAATAACTCTAGCCTGTTTTAAATAAAACATTCAGAAAAAAATAAAACGTTGAATTTCTATGTGTTGACCATATCTTTAAAACTCGATACCTGATGTTAAAGATTCGGAAAAGAAAATTGTGACCATAAAAATATGGCAATAAGCACTTAGATGGTATATGCTAGCAATAAAAGGGTCGAAATATGAACTTCCCTTGTCGGTTATCTCGGGTATAAAGTATAAAGTTTATGTTAAACATGCTTTAAATGTAATGACCAGTCTTTTTGATGCTTCGGCTCTCCATTGTCCACTGGCGACACTCAAAGTATTAATTTTTGCACTTGTTCGTTGCTCGAGCTTTATTTAATAGAGCAAGACGAGAATAAAGTAAGTCTTAATGGTCAATTTTCATTTGATGTTTCCTCTAGGTAAATCAGTTTTCTCAAACCTGCATTTTGGCAACTGACATAACGACTTTTAGGGGGAAGTAAATGAAGCAAAATAATATACAATAGCCGGCTTGTGGTAACAGTCTTACACTTTTTTGAGAGGACATACATTCCCCCTGATTAATGGTTTGTCATTAGAGACGATTATTGGTAATTAGTTGTACCTTTGTCAGATCAGTGTAATCATTATCAGCGAAATTGTGACGGATAGTTTCCCGACTTTTACGTCTGATATCTGTGTTAGTTGTTGTATAAAATACATGTGTTAAGTGTAATTTATCATAACCTCAATTGAACATTAGCGGCAACATTTTGCTAAAAGAAATATGATATTGGCGACAAAACACATTTCTTTTGTTTAACGAAATAAATACGCCATTTATACCCTATTATTTTGATAGAATCTTAAATATTGTGTAAAAAAGATGTTCAGTTAGGATAACAAGTATAATAGCTACTCTGAACTACCTGATAATGGAAATATATCAATTTGGAGTCAAAATAACGTATTCAAGTATTTGGAAGGCGGTTGTCTGTATGTACTGCATGGGAAAGAATTTTCAAGTCAAAACATACACAAGCCAAAAGTCAAGAGAGTATTGAAAGGTTTATGATCCGTTACAGAAGCATTTGATTTAAATCATAAACCGTTATTCTGATTGAGGTCGATAGAGTCAACACTAGATATCTATTCTTTATTCGTCACCAAAGACCAATGTTCACACATTTAATCTTTTAATCAAAATCCATGGACACTGTCAACACATCTGTGTGCGAATTTATCTTTAAATCTATTTTTTTTTCGAAAAGACAAAGAAGATAATTTCATGTTGTAACAGAATTTAAGTTTTAGTCGATGTGTTCATCACGCATTCAAATGATAAAAATCAAATCTAGCTTTGTTTCCGTTAATTAAAACCTAAATATTTGACAGTTTGTTCAGAGGTGCCATTCCTGTGCTTGTTTTCATTTAGTGTAACCAGAAAGTTTACTATCACCAGTCATTCAATTTGATAATAGAATCTGTCCACCATCATTTCTATAGCACCTGTCCACTATCATTTCTATAGAATCTGTCCACCATCATTTCTATATATACATATAACGTTGATGTTAAGTTGAACTAACAATATTTACCTGTGGCAAGGTTTCTATCGTTCAAAGCGAATTAAACAGACGTTTTCAGTTCTTTTATCAACCACAACAACACTATTTACTGTAATAGTAAAACTCTCCATGTGATTACGATTTGATGGAAGAAAAAAGATATACCAGATTCCTGGTAAAATGTTTGAATGTATTATTTTACCTTTATACTATTATACACCATTATTGTATGTCTGGTTATAACCCTACCCGAAGTTTATCAGAAATAGCAGACGACTGTAAGCATGCAGTTCTTGTGCGAGATATTCAAAAGTTGATAAATTTCTTAAAGAATAAATAAAGTGAATGCTATTAAAGGCGCATACAAATATGCAGTAAACAAAACAAAGTTTAGGTAATTCGTGTCAATATGCAAGCTTCAAGAACAAGTTTCGACTTCATTTATTAAAAACAAATATTGTGATAGAATTTGAGGTCTACATGTTTAGGCTACTATAGCATCAACCATCAATAACAAAGCGAATCCTCATTTCAAATTTCATTACAGGTTCAAATTAAACTAAGAAGCAGATGGTGTTATATTTTTGGTATGACATTTAAATGTAAAAAAAAACTAAGTAAATTGTAAAACATCTCACAATGTTTTGAAAATAAAAATAACAAGTCTTCCAATTAAAGGATTTAATCCCTATAACGATTGTCACAAAAAAGCCGTAAAATATGTTCAAATGCCGTGAGGTAGAGCTGTGTAGCTGACACCCGTGTCATAGCATTCATTACGAAGAGTATTATCCAACGCAAGTGAAAGGAAAAACAATCGACCGGATATTTAAAATCTTCTGTAGTAACACGGTGAAATATTTTACAAAATTTTATTGGTTAATTTAGAGATCTGAAGCTCATTTTCTTCAAATTTAAATAGTCACGCCGAAATCATGTTTGTTATCATTAATCGGGAATTTTTGACAGATTTTCAAATTGATTTATTCTGAATCATCCTGTTTTGTATTTCTCATCAATATTGATTCTTTCCGTTTTCCTTGGACCAATATTTTTTTGCTTCAATACCATTACGCCATTTTGAGATAAACAAAAGTCTGAAGTTAGATGACCATGTTTTAAATTCTACTGTCCGAACTCTTTCAGCCAAGTTTAATGTGTCGGGATTTACACATTACAGAGATTTTCTATTGAAATCCCATTCTTTTAATAGATCTCATACAGACAGGTTAATACGTTACGAAATAAAGAAAAGTATGCAAATTACAGGTAAAATAGAGATTTAAGGTATTTATGTGAGATCGATTACAATACCAATTAATTCAGCAGACACAAATCGCCATTTATAGCTAGAAAACAGTTGACGTGCCTTGGCGTGCTCGATTTATGATCCCTCTTATTCCATTTGAGCTTGTTTAATAGTAATGCATCATGGGTAAAGCTTGACACATCTTTAGAAAAAGTCTTGGGGTTAAAAGTTGTAATGACAAATTTATAGTGGTCAGTCACTTTCAGTCTACTCATTTGTAAGCTTGCAGCTCGTGTTACGATGTTACTGATTTTAATATCTCGGTGCTTAACATCCACTTTTTTGTTGTACGTTTCATTTTAATATCACTGGTAATGATGACAAGTGAGTATTCAGTTAACACAGCATATTCACTTTTATTCAACGCAAAAGTTTTCCTCCGCTAGTAAAAGTACAAATTATTTCAGAGATGAAGGCTGTGTGCCGAATATAACAAGACAATATGTTTTACATTATTTTTTTTCAACACCCCTTTATGGAAATTTTAATTTTTCGAATTTGTTCTGTTCTCTGAAATGCCTTCTAAGAACCAACAACATCAGGAAACATGCAATCAGAAATGATTTGGATGGGTGAAATTTCCATCTTTTGGTGAAAGACAATAAAAAAAATACTTGTATCTCTGCAGAACCTGTTTTGTTTTCATACGATCAACAAGTTTGGAATTTCACAAATCGTTCAGTAACATTGCCGTGAAAGAACAAGGCTTCTTCAGGGGTAGTGTTTAACTTACACAATGTAAAAAAAAAATTACTATGTAATTTTTCTTTACATACTTAATTAAAAATCAAATGTCAGCTGATCAGCAGAACAAATGTAAAAGACATTATCATGTAATAAATAACGTTAATAGGGTGGTATAAATAAGTTTTTTGACAGTCTATGTACGCTAGAGGCCCTGGGGTAGGTGTTTTCCAACCCCTACACAGCCCATAATATTTAGTGTCAAAATTTGGTTACAGTTTATTTGATAGATGTACGAAATCTTATCTGTATGTAATGTATCTAAATGTTTCGTTTGTTTAGAATTATTCATTTACTAAATATTGACATGTGTCAATGGATAATGGAAAGATAAATGGCAAATAGATCACTGTAAATTAAATTTTGAAATATTTCATACATGTACTGTATTGCCTATTCTTACATAGAGCTATAGCTAGCTTATAAACCTTGCCCATCATGTCCTAACCACAGGTTGACTTGAATCGTGTTTCCATACCTTTTATCTCCTTCCAGAGTATTTTATGTGTCCTGCAAATCTGTAAACGTGGGATGATTTAAAAACAGTATTACATTATGGATTGCAGCATTCATGGTTCAAGTGTAAACCAATCTTGTCTGTGCTTGAGCATCATACTTGTGCAACACGATACAAACTGCGATACCGCAATACTGTATGCCGCAATACAAATGTTTCTGTGACGCGGAGTGTATCCTGTTGCACCTGTCTTAAATATGTAGATGGATCAAGTATTTGACATAAAAGTATGTTGATTCTAATTTCATATAGTATAGACTTACAAGAGTTAATCTACAGTTAATCTACAGGACATAGTTGTATATTTATTCCACATTTACAGTTTCAGACGCAGTCATTTCCATAAAGTCGATGCGTGCAAATGCCAGTCAGTAAAGGATGCACCACCCCATATGATTAATTTCTCAACTGCGATATGTATACTGGTATAGATAGTATTCCATGTTTTCTTATTAACTATAAAAGACATGCGAGATAAAATTTCTGCCTACAAGCTGTGAAAATATTTCACAGATTATTGAATTTTTTCAACTATTGACAAATCAAGTTACATGCTAGATAATTTATCACTCAATGTGTATATACAGGTTTAGTTGCAAATTTCTCATCTTACGTGAAAATTGTTTAAAAGGTATTTATTCTCGGTGCGAAAATACATAAAACAGCAGGTATCACTAAAATGTGTGAAACAAGACCCGACCTCAATCACAATGATTGATGAAGAATATGATACAAACATCGTAAAACTAATCAAATCTACTTTAATAGGAAATGATTTAATCCTGAGTCTCTCAATTTAAGGGTCAGAAATGTACAAAACTTGTGTCAACAAAGTTAGATTTACGACGGTTTAAATATATATATTGAACATAAAAACTTTATTTAAGGTTTTATTACTCACTTGGCACTTTGTAAAGAAGGCGAGCGTTTAGTATCAATTAAGGTTTATATAACACAACCATAAAAGTCGGGAAACCCTTTCCGTATTCCTTTGAATTTCTGGTTCTTGTCGTTCTTATCGGTTCCCAGAATCGGCTTAATCATTGACCTAAGTACCGCACTATATCTAGTTATCACATTTCGTTATAAAACAATCATTAAAAGTGAAATTAAGTACACCATGTAAAATCTTAAGACCATTCCTAATACCTATTCAACCGATTCGTACAAAAACCGAGCCTTCATTACGTTGTTCTCTCTTTCTTTATTTTAACTCAGTAAATAAAGGGTAATAACAAATATACTGAATTTTAACCAGTAGTCAAAAGAAGAAAATATCATTTAACAAATAGCAATAACAAGACAAAAACAGGAAAGTTGGAAACAGCTACCGCGATGGTTGACTTGCTACAGGTAGTAGTAGCTGAAAACCAAGTTAAACGCATTTTTACACTCATTATTATGCATGTTCGTACTTAAATGCATTACCTTATTGGTACAGCGCTGCTACAAAGCGTGACTTAGAAGAATATCCAATCAAAGGCCGATGAGAATGGCAAAAAATAGATATTTGTCAACAGTAAATATGGACAAATTTAAAAATACAATATGAAAATGCTTTTTTACAGCACAGTTATTCGATAACAATCGTTACAACATGTAGTGCTACATTAGAAATTTATCTCGGTCTATAACGAACTGATAACACAACATATAACCTTCTAGTTTTGGAAGCTAGTTTCTATAAATCTTTTTTATTTGTTAAACAAGGACGTTAAAACCGCCTTCACCTAGTCACTTTACTTAGTAAGTGAGGTTACGAGTTCGTCTACCGCTGTTTGGAGCTTGAGTATCAGTTTATCAGTAAAAAAAAAAACCGTTGCGAACTAGAAACCACTGAAAGAAAAAAACAATTAGCCACTTTTTAAATAGATATTCGGTGTAATTAAACAAATATCATGACAGCGGAGGTGTATTTGCGAAATTTTTCCTTTGACTGATGTTTTTTTTTTTTGTTGTTGCACTCTCGGACAAGATATAACTGTTCAATATACAATATTCCTTTAACGTTATGTAGATATTAGGTCTTGCCTGATTTTAATCAAACTTTCTTCCAAGCTACTAATATGTTCACATACCTTCACTTGCTGATATTTCTGGGCGAACCATAGAAATACACCCAGAATACCCAAGTATATCCAAGAATGCACAGAAATACCAAAGAAAACCTCAAAATACACTTTAAACCTTCAAATTCATTACAATATGTTTTTATTTGATGAGAGATAATGTTTTTATTCGGTTTTTATTGATGATATTTTTTTGGACAAACAGCCGAATTTACCAACAATGCTACATATGCATGATAATTATGGCAAGTCGTTGTAGAATTTATTCCCGATTTATTGATATAAAAAATCGAAAGTACTTGTTTATTCAATGATCTGTGGTTTAGTTTTTATAAGAACTGATGATTTACTCGCTGCCGAAACATTTTAATGTAAAATGAACGCAATACCGAAAATCAAAATGAGATCAAAATATTCGACAAAATTTCATCAATTTTTCGAAATTTTTTAAATTTTCATTTCAATATATCATGTCTCAGTAAAATATATATTTATTCTATAATTATCATTACTATATCCTATAATGTTTTGTGGTATTCTTGGGTGTTCTTGTGTATTCTGTGATATTCTTGGGCATTTCTATGGACCCAATTCGGGGTGCAAGTTTGAAGACTTTCAGGCCCCGGAATTCAAGAAGAAATGTATAGATATTTACTGAACAAATCTTGAAAAAAAATGTTTTCGATTTAAAGACGAGTCGATTGATGACTGTGCGATTGCATACTAGACGGTGTTTTCCTGATTGTCCCACATTTGAAAATTAATGGTAAAAAAGGGAAAATTATTTTATGGGACAATGAGGAATAGGTATATGGGACATTCAGGAATTTTAAATGATGGACAATCAGGAATTTTAAATGATGGGCAATCAGGAATTGTTTTGATTGTAATTTTGCTATGTAAACATATATTTATGATTTGTTCATATTAATAACCAAATACAAGTACACTTAGTCTACCTACTATCTAAAATTTGTATTTCAAATTTCAATATCACATTTAAAGCACTAGTTAACTCACAAACATAAAAGTACTAAGAGAATTGGTAATTACAAAACATGTCATTAGTGTTCAACTCTAAATTCAACATATATGAAGCTCTGTCTGCGTACTAGGTCACTGTAACTTCATCATTCTGTATTGTTGGAGTCTGGTCTTCATCGGTGTGTACTTTTTTGCGTTTGGCTGGTCTGACACCTCCGGATCAGGATCATGGCCAACTTCACGGCTACTTGCTTAACTTTATGGTACTTAAGTAGGCTGTAGATTTTACCTCCTGATCATCTTCTTGAAGCCGCTGCACTCCTTCCAGGTGATAGTTATAGTTCGTGATCCTCCCGTTTTTGAATTGCTCCATAGTTGCCCAATAGGAAGTAACGTCAGTGAGTGCATGAATGTTGTCTGTTGCATGAGTCGAATCTTGAGCATTAAACCATACGTCTGCTACTGATGCCAGTGTAACAAGTTAAAGTACCACTGGCCGATGAACAGGTCGACGAATTGTTGTCTCTTTGTAGTTTGATTAAAAGTTCAGTGTTATGTTGTACATTATCCCTCATACATTAAGTGTAGTGGAGATGGCAATCCTTATTGATGATCTGGGGAAATTGCAGCAAGCTGTATGACAGTTTCGTAGTCGATAAAGAAAGTAGTTGGTTGTTACATAATCTGACCTAGAGTGCAGGTTGTCTTAAGTAATTTAAAAAAATGAATAAGAAAACTTACTCTCTCGCTATTATATCTTTGCTATGGCTAAAAAGTCCTATAAAAAGTGATGTATTGAATGTATTGAATATAGAATAAATAGGTTTTAAATAACAATTTTCATATTGGAAGAGCTTAAAGTTACATGCATGGTAGCCATATAGAAAAACAACAAAATAAATGTCAATCAAATATCTCAAAATTTTCATAATTCCTCGGAACTAAAAACATACCAGTAGTTATTAATCCCTTCAATCAATGCTAATTGATGGTTGTTATAGGAGTACATATGCATGTACATGTATTTATAAAATGATTGTTTTTGCTAATTTTGTGATAAGTTATAACTTTAAATGTTCATATTTACATCTTTTTATCAGTTGACCAGTAAACAGTAGCAACTTTCTACCCTGAAATACGTGTGGTACAATCAGAACTAAGAAATTTTTAAAAGTGGGACAATCAGGAATAAACCTACTAGACAACCCCTTGCTGAATAAAATACTTTGGAGTGATTAATTGATCAAAACTTCTACAAACATGATTTCAGTAAAACATCTCGTTTGACGTGTCCGATGATTGTTAATAATGTCATCAAAGCATATGTAATATTAGATCAAAGGATTTCTGGACAGGTAAACATATATACATGTGATACAGGTAACTGCAGGTATGATGGATCATGATCTGTTATCAGACAGGTAACATGTACTTTTCCATATCTTTATTGTTCAACATAATAATTATCAATCATTTCTTGTGTAATTAATAACATTTTTAATAAAACATTTGTAGCATCATGATCGGGTGTCTTTTTACGTTGAGCCAACATCAGTACATACTAAGTACACGTATACGCCAAACAAACACCAACATGTAATATTTTCCTGCATGTATGACCGGGGTTGATTATACCAATACATGTACACGCCAAACACCAACATGCAATATGCTCCTGCATGTAAGACCGGGGTTGATTCTACCAATAAGCATTACCGCAAGAGTCAACTTTAAATGAATAAGGATCACAATCGATACTAATGACCATCAGTTATATCTGGGAATAACCGGTAATTTCAGGATTAAATGTTCCCGCTTCCTTTAAGGCACATGCATGTCGTTGATAGGTTTGACGGTGAACTAAAAGTACTGTTATCTATGTATTGCCAATACTAGTAACATGTCCTGTTGTTTTTAATTCCTCGGTGCACAAGTTTTATTTCTTATGGAAGGAGATGTTTTCAGTAGTAGTCAGTAATGAGTTTCTGTTGTTAACAGAATGAAGTATTGGGTACAATATATCTTACGAACATACAAACAAAAACAAGACTAAACAAAAAACTATTTGCAACATATCTGGGCAAACCCAATTTCAATTGCAAAATTCAATTTAAACTTAATGGCAAAGCCGAAACAGTTTTACTCACGTTTAAAAGATCGGTTAGCCCTTGTGTTGCCCCAGTTGACAAAAGCCAACACTGACTGTTTTAATATCCTACTTCTTGCGTTGAAAATAGAAAATATAAACCTAAATCAATGTTAAGTGTGACGAACTCTGACCTATTTCAGCTCTTTTTGCTTATTTGTTATAAAAGCGTGTAAGCTATGATTTCGTGTCATGATAAAAGTCCAACGATCTTTAGAGCTCATTGACTCAATTTCAGGTGTTAAAAAAGAGACAGTATATTTCCTTATCAATATTTGTTTTTGTTATTTGATTTGACTGTTTCAGTTTTTAATTCAATTTAGAGGATATTTCACTCTCTGAGGGGTATTTACATTTTACTGTTCTAAAGTGACAGTTCTGTTACAAATGATGCTTTACGAGTTTTAATTTAACTGAGATCTTGATCCACGGATTGGAGCACCCATTCACATGGAATTGATTGCCGATTATCTGGTAATATCGCACACATTTTCTCCTTCTACCCATGTAATTATACTGTAAATAAGGATTAGTTGCACATTAGAGGTTATTTCCTTAGATAGGTTCGTTGTAAATCATCATCAAACTGCACGCACGACTTTGAATGGAGTATTTGTTTTAGACCAATACTCCAGTGTGACACAAAACAGAGGATTACTGTAACCTAGAGATAGCAATAATCATACAGATACCCACAGTCTTCTCTGTTTGTCATCTGATCCTCCTTTTTGATTAATTTGGCACTAAATCTTCTCTAATGGAAGAACCTGGTGCCCCGTGTGCATTTATACTTCAGATGGAATGGAAATACGTTGTACACTGTAATTTCCTTAATATTTCAATACATTTTCTGATGAAGTGTACTTTAGGAATGCTTTCTAGAATAAAGACAAAATAATCCATTTCCTATTCCATAATCAACTCAGTACGCGAAAACTTAAGAGAGTAATCAAAGGAACCAACATTTTAGCGGAAATCAAAATTATGTAATCCAGGTACAAAGACCAGACATGGAAAACAGACACACACGACAAAGAACATAAAATGACCAAAATAATACAGACAAAGTAACAAAAGTAAATGAGGAACTCGGACTCCACAAAAAACTGGAAATTTTGCGTAGGTGTTATTTTCGCAACATTAACACAGAGAAAATATCCACGAAAATACCTCCATGCACGTGCACATTGGTTTCCGATGTTCCCAATCCGAAATGATTGACCTTCTAAAACGCAAAAATATTGCCCCTCAAAAATTTCCAGCATTATGTGTATATTGATAATTTAAAAGTATTACTATTAGTAGAACTGTGCTGAAAACTGTACTGAAACAACGCCATCGTAAAACATTTTTAAAAGAATTGGCATGTATATTAAAATTAAACATTTTTAACGACATGAAGAAACCAAGGAAAAATACTGTAATAATTGAAATATATTTCCCTTTGTGAACCCCTTCAAAAAGGTAGATTCGTGTCTCTTAAAACTAATCTCATTAAGCACTACCAAAATATGCTGTTTTGACATTTCAAGTGCATTTGTCGTAAATAGGTGCATTCATTTTCAAACTGATTGAAAGAATTATAAAGAATTAAGAGACCTCAACTGTCTGATGGCCATTTATTTTTATAGATATTTAACACTTTTATAGGGCTGTGTGTTTGTTACTCAATTTTCATAAATAAAGTGGTTCACTATTATTATGCTAGCTTTATAATCGCTTTGGTACCGATGGAGTACATAGGCCATCAACAACATTCCTCCATGTAGTTCTGTTTTGTGCCAGTCTAGCTGACCATGTCTTGCCACTTGCAAGCCTCTGCTTTCATTTCAGCTTGTAGATTTCTTTTCCTTTTCTTGGCCTTCCAACTTTTCTTTCCCCTTGAGAATTCCATTGCAATGCCTGTCTGATGATGGCATTTGGGAGTTTCGTAAGGTGTGACCAATCAAGAGCTATTTCCGCTTCTTCGGTTCTGACTCTATAGAGAGTTGTTCTCCATTATTATGCTTTATAATATTACTTGCTCATCAAGCAATGACGTGTATTTTATCAATAAGACAATTATAATGAACAACCCAGTCCGCCCTCATTGGGCTGAGCTCAAAAGAAGGATTACATATATACTGTTGCCTGAAATATGGAACGCTATAACTGTCTTATCTGGTCAATTATATTTATACGCGGTGCTGTTTTCTTTATATTCGTTACTTTCTTATTTATATGCGGTTCTAGATGGACGTAACTTATTTCAGGGGTTTACTGAGATAAAAATAGCATATTTTAGAAGTTTCATGTTTTGAAATCGTTTCTCTGTTATTAATACATTTATATGTTAATCAAGTTTTCGTTATATCACTACATTTGCGCAGAAGAGGAATTACACCATGTATTATTTGTTATTTTGCGCGCGCGAAAGCGCAAATTGGAGTATGGACATGGTGTATATATTTTATTCTAGATTTCCTCGAATATGAAATCGTTAATATTTTAGTAATTTATAAAGTATGGTCTATATCCTAGAAATGATATATTACTTTCTGACTGAATCACCAATTAACTAAGTAGACCATCTGTAAATCTATCTCCCTAGATGTTGCCCCGTGCAGGTCCGGGTGTTAAAAGAATAGGCCTGCAGCACTAAGCTTGTCGTAAAAGGTGACTAAATAGTGCTCAGAACCCTGGCCGGGGGCTAGGGCGCTCTGCCCACAGAGCAACTGGGCTGTGTGCCCCAGGTGGTGGAATGAGGTACCCCTGGTGTGTTACATGCTGAGATTGTCAGGCTATAATACGGAAATCCTGACTGCAAACCATAGTGGTGCACCGTGTTGGGAAAGATGCCACGTTCCTTGCACGTTAAAGAACCCTACTGTGGTATTCTCCCGGAGTAGGAACCATAGGGCTCCGCCACAGGAGGCTAAATTGCCCGACCCTACCCACCTTTCCCTATTTCCAGTGGCAATCAAAATTTGTCGACCCCATTGTCCTTGTGTTCCATCCCTTTTTCATTTTATCATCATTTCATTTTCATTTTATCATCAATTTCATGTTCATTGTCTGAATATAGCTAAAATATTGCTGCTCGGACGTTAAACCCCAACAAACAAACAAACAAACAATCTCCCTAGGTGTTAAACCATGTAAAATTAAAGTAATGAAAACAATTACCTGTTAGAAGTGTGCTTGAACTCAATTTCAGTGTCATTTAATAATTTCAGAATTTCTTTTTCAGCGAAATACGGACTTAAGTTGATACGCTTCAATAATTTTCACTGTCAGTTATTCCATAAGGTGGGAACTACGGGCTTATGTATCAGCCATCAATATCGGCTGCAGAAGATAAAGTACCCGGATCAAAGAACCTAGATGTGATATCACCAAGTTTGATGTCCCAATAAAATAGATGTGATGAAAAAATGACTTTGACTGAAGATAACCCCGAGTCAATACTAAGATTACAAGATATACAAATATTAAAACGTAGTAAAATAAGTGTGTAAATGGAAATTTATGGAAATTATAACATATGTTTATGGAGAATATAATTCCACTGTTGAAAATAAAACATGGAGCTGTTGAGCGATTAACTAGGTTTATAGTGCAGATTTTATCATGATTTTCTTTCTTTTTTTCTTTTTTTGTTGCTTGTCCCTTTTTAGCTCACCTTAGCTGAAAGGGCTATGTGAGCTATTGCCATCACTTGGCGTCCGTCGTCCGTCGTCGTTAACAGTTTTTCAAAACGTACTTTTCTCCTCTGACACTATTCAACCAAGTAGAACCATATTTTGTGTGAATGTTCCTTAGAGTATTCTGCATAAAATAATGTGAGGTTTTTTTTATCTGTCGAGAAACACACTCGCCGTCACTAAAAAATAGAGCAGAGGACAGTCAGAACTTTTTTGCATATACCTCCAAATCGTTCGGTTTGGAAAATTGTGACGGAAAAAAGTGTTCAGCATAACGAAATCTATCTGTGGTCAAATTGTCGGGTAAATCTGTTAAGCAATGTTGGAGTTATCGCCCTTTTTGACGTTTTTCTTCGCTATTTTCAATGTTATTTCTTTTTTAAATTTTCTCCTCAGAAACTACTTGACAGAATTCAATGCAATTTTTGTGATTGTTCATTAGGTATGACTGATAGGAATATGTACCCCCCCCAAAAAAAAAAAAAAACAAAAACAAAAACAAAAAACAAAAAAAAACATGCCTGCTATTACAAGATTAAAAAAAAATGATCAGGGTCATGAACCTATGTGCAACATGAGCAAACAAATAACATACCATACATACATAGATAGAAAGTAACATGCAATAGACAACATTTTACATGAAAACAAATCCACAAGGGATTGAAATGACAATTAAATAAATAATCTGTTTAGACCTCTCTGAAAAAGAGAAAGGTTTTTCAATAACTCGGTATGACAAAGTGACAACATACCTGACATTTTTCAACATTACTATT
Source organism: Perna viridis (assembly GCA_037379345.1). NCBI lineage: Eukaryota > Metazoa > Mollusca > Bivalvia > Mytilida > Mytilidae > Perna > Perna viridis. The sequence continues at coordinate 8,259,291 of CM074520.1, forward strand.
TCTCAAATATTAAGTTGGTATATATCTACGTCTGAGATTAACTATATCCACGTTTGAACATATAAATAGGTGGTGAAATTCATCACCTAGTAAATGACCTGGATATTTTGTACAAAGTCTATGTTCTCGATCAATGTTGTTCCAACGGCCAGTCTCTATTGGAAGTTTTATATTACTTACTCCTAACTTTGTAAGATATTTTCTATATTAAAATCCAAACGTAATAAATATGGATCTAAAAAATGTATTGGAAAATGGAATAAAAATGTCCTCTAAAATAATTTGAAATTTGATTTCTCCAATTTTGTACAAATTGGTCTATAAGAATCTGCCTTACTTGCCTTGGCCCAATTACCATTAGCAGGTAGCTACAAATAACACTAAGGCCAATACCATCAAATACATGTTCGTTATGTTTTATACTGAACAGTTGCTGATTTTCCTCCGTATGTAATTTATACATCAATTTATACATTTTAGAAGACAATTTCTTTCATAGATATTAATCTACTCCAAAAGCAGAGTACTCTTATCTTAATGTTGTTATCTAAACTGGTTATTTACCTAATTCCTCATACACTAAAATATTAGGGCTAGTAGTTCTAACATTTAGTATTCTCTTTAGAAACTGGAGATGAACTTGTCATTCTTTGCAATGCCCAAAACTTCACTACCATAAAGTAAGATGGGGGATACTAAGGAATCGATGCCCAAAACTTCACTACCATAAAGTAAGAAGGGGGATACTAAAGAATCGAAAATATTTAATTGAAGATCAAAGCTAAACGATCAGAAGGTTTCGAATTTTGTAATACACTGCACAAAAAGCTTTTTGAGACTGCTTAACAAGCTTTCCCTTAGCTGCGTTAAAACTACCAGTATAAGGAAATAAAATTCCCAGATAGGAATAGTCATCATTAAAGTCTAACTCGACGTCATCAAGTTTAAGCTTTACTGCAGGTCTGTATTAACGCTTAGAAAAAAAACACAACTTTTGTTTTTGCAGTGTTCACCTCAAGATTCCACATTTTACAACAATTGCTGAATTAATTTAACATGCTTTGCATTCCTTCTAAGGTCTCGGAGATTAACAAAAATAGAATTTTGCTTATCAAGCCAGGTGAGCAATTGAGGTTCTCTAGAGCTTCTAGTTTATGGAATGAACACGACGAAATAAAATTTTAAAAAATGTCAGATATAAGCATCTATCTGTATTTGATTTGGATTTCTGAAGTCAGAATAAAGTGAAAAATGACGATCCTTTCTGATGAAACCCAAATCCAATCTAATCAAAATTAAACCTATCACGTGTTCCATTCAGACACTTAAAATGCATGCAAAGTCAGGTTTCATCCAATCTAATTATAATTCGAATTTGAAAAATGACTTCAGAGATGGTGGGATATCGACAAATTTCATTGTACACGAAGAAACGAAAGTGGTGTATAATATTTAAAAGAAGAAATCAAAAATAAAATACAAGTACGTCGCTATTTTCACAACATCTGGGTCGGAAGAGACGTAACAGAGACTGAAATTCTAGGAAAAAAATTAATGGTTGTTTAAAAAAAATATCAGTGGATAAAGTATAAGATGAACCTGTTCCTGTATAGTTCTGGTTTTGAGTCTAGAAAACTGTGTATGTTCGATACCGAGATTTTATTCCTCTCTAACTCTGAATAAATCTATAGGTTTTGATAAAACAGTGTGTCATCTTTCGGTACAGATTTTATGTTTAACAACTTGTGGTACATTATGCTTGTAAATTCAATTTTGCGGTTCTTACACATATCGGTCTATAATGGAAAGGGCATCGGATTTCTCACATGGTTTCAATAACATACCACAATAATAAAGGCAACAAAACAGAAGATAAATAGATAAGGACCTAAATTAAATGATCCAAAAACTCATTACTGTCAAGGGTCGCAAGTATATTAGATTTTCTGACATTTCTGACAATGTCATCAGAATTTGACAATATCCATAAAGAAAACAATTTCATTTGCTGAAATAGTCATTGCAGTCCCAGATTCATAATAGACCTACCCAGAACACAAACAAGGGCATGAAAGGCCTTTATGATTTACTGTGGGTGTTTCGTGGTTTATTGACGGACGCTTTATTACTAAATCAGGTGTTTGGTGTTATTATCGTACAAAGTGACTTTTAAAATCGAACTTAATTTTAAATGCAAATTCAGACTTGATCAACATTTATTGATGTGTTGTTTTAACACCTGAGACTATGAAATTTACAACTAAGTTCCTGAACTGTACACATCGTTACACACCTTCTGTACTTAACATCATAGCAAATCTCTCCTCACCATAGGAAACACGCAACATCAAACGATTAGAAGGTGTTCGAATTTTTAATTGAATTTTAAACTGAGCACATTACGTGTAACCTTGTTATGTTAAGGAAATGGTCCCCTGTAAACTCCCAACGTTTATATAGTATTGTTTAGACCACCTTCAGTGTCCTTAGTTTAGTTCTCTTCTTTGATACAAAATGGTGGCATATCATGAGTAATAAAAATTACATTCCTGTGCCAATACTTTTAAGATTGAGTCGAAGTCTTGTGTCTGTTTAGGTCCGTATCTTTTACTCAATTTTACAGAGGATCTGTATATGAACTTGTGTGTGTGTTACTGGATATGAGTCGGTGCAATATGGACAAACGACAATTTTATATATGGTAGAATTTAAGCTTCAAACAATTCACGGGTTCAGTTTGGTTATGACAAGGGTGAGGTTTTCGTTTCGTTTGTTTGTTTGTTTTTTGTTGTTTGTTTTTTTTGTAAATATATTTGTTCTTTTTTTTTTGTTTGTTGTTTGTTTTTTGTTCGTTTATTATTTGTTGTTTCTTTTTGGTAAATATTTTTGTTGATGTTTCTGTTTCTGTGTTTCTGTATCTCTGACGGTATTAAGTACTTCTCTGTCTAAGAATCAGGCAAAATGTGTGCAAAGTGTGTCACATGAAGGAAAAAAAACACAGAGATGTAATTGCTTAATCCAAGTATCTCTGTGTTTTTTTTCCTTCATGTGACACACTTTGCACACATTTTGCCTGATTCTTAGACAGAGAAGTACTTAAAAAATTTAGTTGAAAGCACTATGGAGAAATGGCGGGACAAATTTCCCGCACTTTCCTCCTGTATAGGCAGTCAAAAATACATCTACGTCACAGATGATTAAGGATAAATTTAAATAGCCTTTTAGTTGTTTTTCTAAATGTATTGAATATATTTGAGGCATAAAAGACTAAATTTGGAAAAATGATGCGCCACCCTTTGCCTGATTTTACACAGAACATTTCTTAAAACTTCATCTTTTATTACCAAGGATTTGTATTGTAGCAGAGACCTATAATTTCTAGAGTCTAAAGTCTATGATAGTAGTCTAGTATAAAATGCTGCACATGTATACCTTTATTATTATTATTTTTTATTTTAGGAAATATACTTCATTACTTTTCGCCATCATATTGTATCGAAAGTTGTTTAGGTTTCTAGACACCAATGTATAACCTTGACATTGACCTTTAAGAGTTCAGTCAGTCTTCATACTGGTAATCATTCGCATTTAACCTTTGACCAGAGAAGTACTGAGAGCCTGATTTCAATATGTGATAGGAAGTACCAAGTGTAATAAAAAAAAAAGGACCTTTTCATTTTCGCATCTTTTACAATGTTAAATCTTGCGTCCTAAAATTTTAAAATTTGATTAAATTATGAATAAAAATAAAAATGGTTGATTTAAAATTGTTTTTAAGACATTATCATTTAAAAATTTATCAATATATTCAACTTCGTCCTCTTACAGGGTACTTGGCGTCGGGATTTTTTTTTTTTTTTTTTTTTTTTTTTTTGTATAAAAAGAAAATAATTACGAAATCATGTGTTATAATAGTAAATATTTTACTTATACTGTCCATATGAAATTGTCTGGTATATAACCACCCCCGTATACCAGAATACTTCATATGGACAGTATAAGTGCAATATTTGCTGTTATAACACATGATTTCGTATTTTTTTTCTGTCTTATTACAAAATTTAAAAAATCCCGATCCCAAGTACCTGTGGTTATACCTGTCTCATGATATTAATGATCTACTTTCGATGAGGTAAACCCGAATTTTCTGCCGTTCATATATATGTTCAATCAAAACTGTTGTATGTAACAAAAAATTGTATTGTAATCAAGCCCTTTATGGGCCCTTTATTTATGAATAAACAGTTCTATGTAGGTTTGTAGTCTAAAATAACCAAAATAATAGGTTTGTATACTTGTGCTTTTGTTTTAAAAGTTTTAAATTTTTAAATCGTTAACGGTCGTAGGTCATTGTCAATGTCAAATGGATTTTTGTGTTCATGTCCATGTCTTCTGTTCTAAGGGAGATCAATCTAATATAGAACGAAAGTCTGCTTTGTCACAATAATGTTCTCAATAATGACCTTGTATGTATAACAACAATGTTGGAATAAAGTAATGTAGCTTAAACAATAGTTAATGCTACCAACAAGAACTCACACTTTTACCAATGGTGTCATATTAGTTACATTCCTCAGCAAGCTAACTACAGGTTTCCGAGAGTCAGGTCATATCTTCAGATTCAGTACTAATATCTGTTTACTTGGAACAGCTGATAGAAATATGCCATCCAGGTCTGTGGATAAAGCTATACAGAACAGGGAACAAGATGAGGGGGTAGGAGCCAGAGTTAGGAGGAGTGTTGGTAGCATGGAAGTAAGTATTTTAATCCTTATTAGGTTAGTTCATAATACCGAAAAGGGGGGGGGCGTCACTCCATCAGTCCATGTATACCAGTATGTACAGAGGTGCCGCTGGGATGGGTCTGTTTTTCTACAGTTGAACTATATGATTGGGTAATAATTTTTTCCCTTTCCTATGTCAAAGGGCAGTTATTTCTAATCCATACTATATCAGTGGGTGATTTTCTACATTTTTTATGCGTTTGGAGTATAATTAATTGCTTTTCTGCAACTTGCAGGATACTTAAATGGTCTCTTAATTCAAAAAGATATTAGGTACACACAGGGAGTGTAATATACAGTCCCTAGTACACAGTAGTAGAATATATGAATGGGTATGTATTTCTTGCAGACAAATATATGAATGGGGGAGGGGGGGTTCAAGCTCCAGCTGCACCCCTGTACCTAATTTTAACAAAACTTACCCACCCATGGTTCATAATCTTGAATAATCCAGGATTTTAAGGTAGGTGTGGCATTAATAGATTTAAAGGCCATTTCAGTTTTTTAAGGGAAGCTATTTCTTGCCTGGAATTTGCAAAAATGCAAGATTTCATGGAAAAAAAATTGTTCTCAATGTTGCTTGTGTTTTGTTTTATGTAGTTTGTTTTTTTGTTTTGTTTCTGTTTTTTTGTTTTGTTTTGTTTTTTTTTTTTTGGGGGGGGGATGGTTGCATGCCTTTCCATCTGGATTTAGTTGGAACCAGAGTGTGGATGAGTATTGACAGTGTTAGAGTTATACTCTTCTGCTTGTAATCAGGATGAGTAGAAATGTCAACAGTATGGAAATTACTTGGTTATTGTTTGAGGTAACTGATTGGTAAGTCTAGATAGGTGTTGTGAGCTAAGCAGTTTTTTATCTGAAATGAAGGGTAGGATGCATTTCTTACAATAAAAAAGAAGATGTTTTGGATGCACTGCTGGAATTGGAAACATTTTCCACTTTTCACATATATGGAAAGGTAAGGAAAAACCGTCAGAAATAAATAACATTGTCAATAAAATTCACATTACTAATAATATTGATAATATAAGTCCTGTAGTTTTAATCAGCAGGAAGAATACTAAATAATGTAAGGAACTCTGGATAAAGCAAGTATTTTTTAAAGATCAACATTGTAAGGGATGTGGTTCTTGTCCCCTTCTGAACACATTTTCACCTATCAATGACTGGTACACACATTTTACTTTCATTTAGGCCACATATAACTAATACAGGGAAAGCTTTCATTTTTTATCTACAAAACAATTGATATATATTTTCAAAATCATAAACTATGAGGAGAGACATACACAAAAATACAAAAATTTGACTAGGTCTATGTAGTAGAAATTAAGTAAGGACATTAAATACAAAAAAAATATATTTCTATGTAAAAGTGTTTAAAAGGTATTTTAATGGAATTATTTCATCGAAATAAAATCTTTTGTACTACCAAATGTTTATTTTGACATTCTTTTATTTCGTTTCATAAATTATGTTATTAATGTGGATATACAATAAAAAAATAAATATATTCTATTATAAGGGAGATAACTCTGAACTTCCTACACATTTTTTAAGTTACAATTGATGTTCTCTATTATAACCTTATTTGTAAAATAGAATAGTGATGTAAATAACAGTGCAAGGGTAAGACATTTTTTGCAAATTTTAATTCTAGAGAAAAATAAATAAATGATCTATTTTAAAAATCTAAAACTAAATCACATATAGGAGTTTATTCTATCTAATAAAGATACAATGTCCATTTGAAAAATTCTATAACAAATTTATAAAAGTAAAAGAATAAGATAATATTTTCAAGTTGAGTCTTAAATGATAAAAATTCAATACTAAATGCAGGCGAATATTTTTAGTTTACATATTCTGTGTACATTTTAATGGTACACACTGTGCTGTCATACACATTTATTGCCAAGCAGTTTAAAGGCTGCATCTTAAACAGTTCTAATACATATTCTAACAGAAATATGGCATCAAGAGCACTGTGAAAAGCCATGAAGGGAGCCAAGAATAAGGATGCTGGTAGCATGGAGGTACTTCTGAGTTCCTAGTGAGGGTGTGCTTATAGAATTGAGGTTTATTTGAGTACAAGCTATGAAAACTATATATAGAGTCTGGAGTAAAGCTGATTGTATACATGAATGTCACTCTTTCCTACTTTTGCTCTTCAAAACTATTGCACAGATAAGTCACCTATGCAATAGTAGTTGATGAGTGAGAGGAGGAAAGAGTATAGAGGTACATTATCAGTAGCGAAAAGGAAAAAACCTTATGGAATGTGAGTCAGGAGGTGTGTATGGTCCAAAGGAAAAGAGGTAGGCTGTTCTCAAGTAAAGAGAGTTCTTCAGGGTAGGCTGTCCTTAAACCAAGTGAGTTGTTCAAGTAAGGCTGTCCTTAAACCAAGGGAGTTGTTTGGGGTAGGCTGTCTTTAAACCAAGGGAGTTGTTTGGGGTAGGCTGTCCTTTAACCATGGGAGTTGTTGGGGGTAGGGAGCATTAAGCTGTCCTTAAACCAAGGGAGTTGTTTGGGGATAGGCTGTCCTTTAATCAAGGGAGTTGTTTTGGGTAGGCTGTCCTTAAACCAAGGGAGTTGTTGGGGTAGGCTGTTCTTAAACCAAGGGAGTTGTTGGGGGTAGGCTGTCCTTAAACCAAGGGAGTTGTTTTGGGTAGGTTGTACTTAAACCAAGGGAGTTGTTGGGGGTAGAGTGCATTAAGCTGTCCTTAAACCAAGGGATTTGTTTGGGGTAGGCTGCCCTTTAACTAAGGGAGTTGTTTGGGGTAGGCTGTCCTTAAACCAAGGGAGTTCTTCAGGGTAGGCTGTCCTTTAACCAAGGAAGTTGTTCCAGTAAGGCTGTCCTTAAACCAAGGGAGTTGTTCGGGGGTAGGCTGTCCTTAAACCAAGGGAGTTGTTCGGGGTAGGCTGTCCTTTAACCATGGTAGTTGTTGGGGGTAGGGAGCATTGAGCTGTCCTTAAACCAAGGGAGTTGTTTGGGATAGGCTGTCCTTTAACCAAGGGAGTTGTTGGGGTAGGCTGTCTTTAAACCAAGGGAGTTGTTGGGGTAGGCTGTCCTTAAACCAAAGGAGTTGTTCCGGTAAGGCTGTCCTTAAACCAAGGGAGTTGTTTTGGGTAGGCTGTCCTTAAACCAAGGGAGTTGTTGGGGTTGGCTGTCTTTAAACCAAGGGAGTTGTTGGGGTAGGCTGTCTTTAAACCAAGGGAGTTGTTGGGGTAGGTTGTCCTTAAACCAAAGGAGTTGTTCCGGTAAGGCTGTCCTGAAACCAAGGGAGTTGTTGGGGGTAGGCTGTCCTTAAACCAAGGGAGTTGTTGGGGATTGGCTGTCCTTAAGCCAAGGGAGTTGTTGGGGGTTGGCTGTCCTTAAGCCAAGGGAGTTGTTCGGGGTAGGGAGCATTGTTAACAAGGTTAAAATTGTTTTCAATAAAGAAAATATAATGGAAGTAAGTTGGTTTAATATGTTGATATTTATATCTTAACTTTGTACACAATATCATATATTGATTCAGTGCATATACCTGTTCAATTTAATAATGTCTTAAATTTACTGTTTTTCAACTTCTGTTTTTTTGTTATTCCCAGTTTTACTAAAATTCTTTTAAAAAAATTTAAAGTTATGTCAGTGAAGTTTAAAATGATTTAATTGGACCTATATAAATATATCTATGGTTACACCTTTTGTTTTCCAGTTGAAGAATTTTGATCCATTCCTGCTATTAGATGAATTCAGAGTGAAGGCACCAGCTGGTTTTCCTGATCATCCACACAGAGGATTTGAAACTGTAAGTAACATGATGACCTACCTGTATTGTATTAGGTACTAATTCTTGAACTGATCGACTTGATTGTTAGTGGCCTGTCATCTGGAATCTTTGAGTTTGATCCTCTCCTCTGTGGTGAAGATATAAATTTGTAAGTTGAGTCAGGCTCTCCTTCTATGGTCTCACTAACCACTTCCGGGTCAATTGGCCACCCCCCTATGTAGTACCAAAAACAAAGTAATTGTAAGTCTATTTATTATGAGTGTTTTATTTCATTCTATTAATAGATATTGCTATCAAATTAAAGCTTAGAGAGTCTATTTTTAGAATATATGCATTATTTTTAACTAGTGCGTATGAATACTGCTGACATGACTCTGTAAGTTGCCCCATGCTGCCATTTTTTGGTGAATGAAAACATGTGGTTTTCTGAGTATTTTGTCTTCAAGGTAATTTGGTGAAAAATTTAGACTATGACCGTACCATTTATACACCAGTATGAATATCCTCTTTTTTAAAGCTTCGTATTGATATGCCATATTAAGGTCCCATTTGTCCTGGGAATTCACAGTGAAACTTCGAAAATGTCAAGTTTAACATGTAAAGTAATGGGAACGTCAGAAGTGGTTAGTGAGACCATAAACGTCACCAGCTGAAATTCACTATAACTGACTTTGTTGCAAATTTTAAGCCACTTATGGGTTTTTTTGTGTTAATATTTTCCCATTCAGATGACTGGCAAGGTAGTAAGTTTGTGTAGAAGTTCAGTTCTGCTCCAAAAGTATTAAAATTATTAAATAAACTACAAATGTATGCTTAGTTTGTGCTGTATGTAAAGCATTTTACACAGTAAGGGTCTGGCAGATTCCATTTTTTGCCTTTGTTTTTTTTTTAAGTATTGTATTTGTCATGTTACTCCATTCTTACATAAAATATTACAGAGTTTCCAGTTATATAATACTATCTTGTAGCCATGAGTGTCATTTTTAACGACAAAATTAGTTCTGAAGAACAGTCATTTCTTTTCAGTAAATTTGACAATTTTTATACTGTCGATGACAGAAACTGTTTCATTTACCGTGGTGAAGTGATGGGAGGATACCCATCTTTAAGAGTAACCTTTCGAGGCAGGAGGATACGCCTTAGAGTGCATCGTCTCACTTTTTATTTATTAAATAATGCAGAACCATTAAACTGTTCAATGCATGTGAGCCACTTGTGTCATGAGAAGCTGTGCATTAATATTGAACATTTAAGCTATGAACCTAATGCCATTAATTGTCAGAGGAATTTATGTTATGAAGAAAATAAATGTTTTGGGCATCAAGGCTACAAGCACTGTATTATATGAATAATATAAGGCAAGTATGCTAAAAGACAGAATGTTACTATTTGAATTTTTTTTATTTTGGTTTTATTGCAAAGTTATAAAGTTCAGTTGATACCGATGGCATATTGTACATAGAGTTCTCTAAGAGCTTTCGATTGACTTGGTGTAATTTCCTAAAGTATCGCTCCTGTCGATAAAGTTCACTTTTTTGTCGTTCTTTATGAAAAATATTTCTAGTATCAATATTGATCATGTGATCATAAAATGGACTGTCTTCACAGTAAGATATTCCAATTTCTTTTGCAATTATTAATGTTGAATGGCCTGTGCCATGTGTATCGGAGTGAACTGCTGAATGGCACATAGCTCCAAAATTTCGACTCCATGTCACTCGTTTTGTGATATAAGTCATAAGGCGGTTATGCATGCTTTCAGATTTGTTAGTATTTGTTAATCCGTATAGTTCATGTAAATTAGCATGTGAAAAATCCTTGCTAAGATGGGCGGTAATTTTATTAATATCCGTCTGACATAAATTTAAATATTTACCGCAAGGTAAAAATGTTGGTCGAAAAGACTCCTTGTATGCTTGACATACAGTGGACAATGTTCCACACATACTATGGTTGTTGCTAAAACAATTGATAATATTTTTTATACATATTGAAGAAAATTTTACGAATTCTGACTCTTGTTTACATCTTCTTTTAATGCGTCCTAATTCCTTCTGTATCCGCTTACGAAATGCTAAAGCTAGTTGTTTTATATACTGTGAACTTTCTAAACCAAATTTGTTTGATGATGTTTCTAATTTCATGAAATGTATATGTTTTTGAAATGTTCTCATTTTATGTAAAAAGCAAGTTAAATGGCGTACTGGTTTTCTGTTGAATTTACAGACTTTGTTTATCTGATTACAAGCATCGCTTGTGACCATGTCAACTGATACAATTCCAGTATTTTCAATTTTTTCTAAATTATGTTGTAGCATATATCCCTCTGATGAGGCCACAGTTTTTTGGTCCGGATAGTTTTTTCGGCAGTTGGCCTTCGTACAGTTTTTAACTTTGTGACTGCATAATTTGTTGACATAATCCAATGAGAGGGTTAATTTTTTTGTTGTTATATTTTCTATCATTGGCGAGAACGCTTGTGTTCCTGCTTCGTATCCAAGACGGGGCCGGTTATTATAACTAACATCTGTCTCAACTGAAATTGAGCTTGAATTTGATGATTTTAATGCATTTATTTCCTTTACAATCTTTTGGTTTTCAACCATTGATTCTTCATTAATTTTTATCATTACATCTGAAATTTTGTTGACTTTCCTTTGTAACATAGTTATTGAAGGTGGTTTAATAGACAAAAGCGATAATAAAAACTGTATATCTGTCATTCCCATTTTTGTTTTTAAACATGCCAGCCCTAGGGCATCATTTAAACTACCGGATGGATATCCATGGTTGGAATCTGTATTTGATCTGTCAAAAAGGTCAACCGGTGTTGATTCGAACATGCAATATTTGCATTGTATATATGCTGATATGCAAATTCCAAGATGGGATTTTTTAAATATTTCAATTACTGGTTTCATGCAACCGGTCTTCGTATGTTGAACTATAAAATTATTGAATAAATCACTAATCTTAGAGAATTTTACAATACCATATTCATGTGAATCAAATGTTTCCTTCTGTCTTTTAGTTTTTTCTTCTTTTTTTTTAAGTTGTTGCTGATACGGACGGAGTTTGAACGGAATTACAGTTGATCTCTTATCTGTATGGACTAAATTGGTTGTATTTGATGGAAGACGTGTTATAAGCTGTGGAAAATCTGCACATTGGAAATCTTCCTGTTCATCTGTTTGAGAAGACTTCAACTTTTTTGAAGGTTGGTTGTTACTTGTATAAAAATAGCTTCTTTTCCTTGAACCAGGTTTTCTAAATTTTGTAAAGTTGTGAGAAATTCTTGATCTGGGCATCCTTGTATCCACTGTGTTTCTAACGTCATGCATTATGACGTCATAATTGTGGCATTTAGCAGGAGTGCATTATTTTTTCTATAATTATATTATTGGTCAGTTAATTTTATTCATATTTAACAATGTTTTAACAAGGCCAACGCAGGAATAAAATACCATGTTTTTTTTTCCATCGCAAAAGTCTGATTGTTAAAAAAAAAATACTAATAATCATACATGTACTACTATTCTGTATGTAGTAATTAGAGTTATCTGCCCTTTGACCACTATCATTGCTTAAGGTTAAGTAGCATGACAGAGTATATATATATATATATGTTGGTACTGAATGATTGATTATTATGTAGAATAAATTTAGCTAATTATTAGGTGCATTTTTTTATTTCATATAAGAAATTTTCTCAAAATGGCATTTTTTTTCCTATATTTTTGCAAAATATGCACTTTTTTATACTTGTAATGACCATGTCACCATGTATGATCAAATTCAATTAAAATAAGTATTTGGAATAAAGCTTTTGCTTTATCAAAAAATAAAAAAAATAGTTAAATACACTTATAGAATTTAGTAACGTTTGTAAATTATTTGACGTTACAATCTTAACTTTCTTCTACAACACCATACTTATTAAAAATGGCATTGAGTTGGAATGCAGCCTTGTACAATCAAGTGTGATGGCTTGTTTTATTCGGAATGAGCTATACTTTATGAAAATGCAAAAAAAAAAAAACGTTGTAAGGTACACCAAAACCTTAAGGTCTCACTAACCACTTCCGGGTCAATTGGCCACCCCCCTATGTAGTACCAAAAACAAAGTAATTGTAAGTCTATTTATTATGAGTGTTTTATTTCATTCTATTAATAGATATTGCTATCAAATTAAAGCTTAGAGAGTCTATTTTTAGAATATATGCATTATTTTTAACTAGTGCGTATGAATACTGCTGACATGACTCTGTAAGTTGCCCCATGCTGCCATTTTTTGGTGAATGAAAACATGTGGTTTTCTGAGTATTTTGTCTTCAAGGTAATTTGGTGAAAAATTTAGACTATGACCGTACCATTTATACACCAGTATGAATATCCTCTTTTTTAAAGCTTCGTATTGATATGCCATATTAAGGTCCCATTTGTCCTGGGAATTCACAGTGAAACTTCGAAAATGTCAAGTTTAACATGTAAAGTAATGGGAACGTCAGAAGTGGTTAGTGAGACCATAAACGTCACCAGCTGAAATTCACTATAACTGACTTTGTTGCAAATTTTAAGCCACTTATGGGTTTTTTTGTGTTAATATTTTCCCATTCAGATGACTGGCAAGGTAGTAAGTTTGTGTAGAAGTTCAGTTCTGCTCCAAAAGTATTAAAATTATTAAATAAACTACAAATGTATGCTTAGTTTGTGCTGTATGTAAAGCATTTTACACAGTAAGGGTCTGGCAGATTCCATTTTTTGCCTTTGTTTTTTTTTTAAGTATTGTATTTGTCATGTTACTCCATTCTTACATAAAATATTACAGAGTTTCCAGTTATATAATACTATCTTGTAGCCATGAGTGTCATTTTTAACGACAAAATTAGTTCTGAAGAACAGTCATTTCTTTTCAGTAAATTTGACAATTTTTATACTGTCGATGACAGAAACTGTTTCATTTACCGTGGTGAAGTGATGGGAGGATACCCATCTTTAAGAGTAACCTTTCGAGGCAGGAGGATACGCCTTAGAGTGCATCGTCTCACTTTTTATTTATTAAATAATGCAGAACCATTAAACTGTTCAATGCATGTGAGCCACTTGTGTCATGAGAAGCTGTGCATTAATATTGAACATTTAAGCTATGAACCTAATGCCATTAATTGTCAGAGGAATTTATGTTATGAAGAAAATAAATGTTTTGGGCATCAAGGCTACAAGCACTGTATTATATGAATAATATAAGGCAAGTATGCTAAAAGACAGAATGTTACTATTTGAATTTTTTTTATTTTGGTTTTATTGCAAAGTTATAAAGTTCAGTTGATACCGATGGCATATTGTACATAGAGTTCTCTAAGAGCTTTCGATTGACTTGGTGTAATTTCCTAAAGTATCGCTCCTGTCGATAAAGTTCACTTTTTTGTCGTTCTTTATGAAAAATATTTCTAGTATCAATATTGATCATGTGATCATAAAATGGACTGTCTTCACAGTAAGATATTCCAATTTCTTTTGCAATTATTAATGTTGAATGGCCTGTGCCATGTGTATCGGAGTGAACTGCTGAATGGCACATAGCTCCAAAATTTCGACTCCATGTCACTCGTTTTGTGATATAAGTCATAAGGCGGTTATGCATGCTTTCAGATTTGTTAGTATTTGTTAATCCGTATAGTTCATGTAAATTAGCATGTGAAAAATCCTTGCTAAGATGGGCGGTAATTTTATTAATATCCGTCTGACATAAATTTAAATATTTACCGCAAGGTAAAAATGTTGGTCGAAAAGACTCCTTGTATGCTTGACATACAGTGGACAATGTTCCACACATACTATGGTTGTTGCTAAAACAATTGATAATATTTTTTATACATATTGAAGAAAATTTTACGAATTCTGACTCTTGTTTACATCTTCTTTTAATGCGTCCTAATTCCTTCTGTATCCGCTTACGAAATGCTAAAGCTAGTTGTTTTATATACTGTGAACTTTCTAAACCAAATTTGTTTGATGATGTTTCTAATTTCATGAAATGTATATGTTTTTGAAATGTTCTCATTTTATGTAAAAAGCAAGTTAAATGGCGTACTGGTTTTCTGTTGAATTTACAGACTTTGTTTATCTGATTACAAGCATCGCTTGTGACCATGTCAACTGATACAATTCCAGTATTTTCAATTTTTTCTAAATTATGTTGTAGCATATATCCCTCTGATGAGGCCACAGTTTTTTGGTCCGGATAGTTTTTTCGGCAGTTGGCCTTCGTACAGTTTTTAACTTTGTGACTGCATAATTTGTTGACATAATCCAATGAGAGGGTTAATTTTTTTGTTGTTATATTTTCTATCATTGGCGAGAACGCTTGTGTTCCTGCTTCGTATCCAAGACGGGGCCGGTTATTATAACTAACATCTGTCTCAACTGAAATTGAGCTTGAATTTGATGATTTTAATGCATTTATTTCCTTTACAATCTTTTGGTTTTCAACCATTGATTCTTCATTAATTTTTATCATTACATCTGAAATTTTGTTGACTTTCCTTTGTAACATAGTTATTGAAGGTGGTTTAATAGACAAAAGCGATAATAAAAACTGTATATCTGTCATTCCCATTTTTGTTTTTAAACATGCCAGCCCTAGGGCATCATTTAAACTACCGGATGGATATCCATGGTTGGAATCTGTATTTGATCTGTCAAAAAGGTCAACCGGTGTTGATTCGAACATGCAATATTTGCATTGTATATATGCTGATATGCAAATTCCAAGATGGGATTTTTTAAATATTTCAATTACTGGTTTCATGCAACCGGTCTTCGTATGTTGAACTATAAAATTATTGAATAAATCACTAATCTTAGAGAATTTTACAATACCATATTCATGTGAATCAAATGTTTCCTTCTGTCTTTTAGTTTTTTCTTCTTTTTTTTTAAGTTGTTGCTGATACGGACGGAGTTTGAACGGAATTACAGTTGATCTCTTATCTGTATGGACTAAATTGGTTGTATTTGATGGAAGACGTGTTATAAGCTGTGGAAAATCTGCACATTGGAAATCTTCCTGTTCATCTGTTTGAGAAGACTTCAACTTTTTTGAAGGTTGGTTGTTACTTGTATAAAAATAGCTTCTTTTCCTTGAACCAGGTTTTCTAAATTTTGTAAAGTT
The DNA here is from genome assembly GCA_037379345.1 of Perna viridis. Classification (NCBI taxonomy): domain Eukaryota; kingdom Metazoa; phylum Mollusca; class Bivalvia; order Mytilida; family Mytilidae; genus Perna; species Perna viridis. The sequence continues at coordinate 8,275,025 of CM074520.1, forward strand.
GTGAGAAATTCTTGATCTGGGCATCCTTGTATCCACTGTGTTTCTAACGTCATGCATTATGACGTCATAATTGTGGCATTTAGCAGGAGTGCATTATTTTTTCTATAATTATATTATTGGTCAGTTAATTTTATTCATATTTAACAATGTTTTAACAAGGCCAACGCAGGAATAAAATACCATGTTTTTTTTTCCATCGCAAAAGTCTGATTGTTAAAAAAAAAATACTAATAATCATACATGTACTACTATTCTGTATGTAGTAATTAGAGTTATCTGCCCTTTGACCACTATCATTGCTTAAGGTTAAGTAGCATGACAGAGTATATATATATATATATGTTGGTACTGAATGATTGATTATTATGTAGAATAAATTTAGCTAATTATTAGGTGCATTTTTTTATTTCATATAAGAAATTTTCTCAAAATGGCATTTTTTTTCCTATATTTTTGCAAAATATGCACTTTTTTATACTTGTAATGACCATGTCACCATGTATGATCAAATTCAATTAAAATAAGTATTTGGAATAAAGCTTTTGCTTTATCAAAAAATAAAAAAAATAGTTAAATACACTTATAGAATTTAGTAACGTTTGTAAATTATTTGACGTTACAATCTTAACTTTCTTCTACAACACCATACTTATTAAAAATGGCATTGAGTTGGAATGCAGCCTTGTACAATCAAGTGTGATGGCTTGTTTTATTCGGAATGAGCTATACTTTATGAAAATGCAAAAAAAAAAAAACGTTGTAAGGTACACCAAAACCTTAAGGTCTCACTAACCACTTCCGGGTCAATTGGCCACCCCCCTATGTAGTACCAAAAACAAAGTAATTGTAAGTCTATTTATTATGAGTGTTTTATTTCATTCTATTAATAGATATTGCTATCAAATTAAAGCTTAGAGAGTCTATTTTTAGAATATATGCATTATTTTTAACTAGTGCGTATGAATACTGCTGACATGACTCTGTAAGTTGCCCCATGCTGCCATTTTTTGGTGAATGAAAACATGTGGTTTTCTGAGTATTTTGTCTTCAAGGTAATTTGGTGAAAAATTTAGACTATGACCGTACCATTTATACACCAGTATGAATATCCTCTTTTTTAAAGCTTCGTATTGATATGCCATATTAAGGTCCCATTTGTCCTGGGAATTCACAGTGAAACTTCGAAAATGTCAAGTTTAACATGTAAAGTAATGGGAACGTCAGAAGTGGTTAGTGAGACCATAAACGTCACCAGCTGAAATTCACTATAACTGACTTTGTTGCAAATTTTAAGCCACTTATGGGTTTTTTTGTGTTAATATTTTCCCATTCAGATGACTGGCAAGGTAGTAAGTTTGTGTAGAAGTTCAGTTCTGCTCCAAAAGTATTAAAATTATTAAATAAACTACAAATGTATGCTTAGTTTGTGCTGTATGTAAAGCATTTTACACAGTAAGGGTCTGGCAGATTCCATTTTTTGCCTTTGTTTTTTTTTTAAGTATTGTATTTGTCATGTTACTCCATTCTTACATAAAATATTACAGAGTTTCCAGTTATATAATACTATCTTGTAGCCATGAGTGTCATTTTTAACGACAAAATTAGTTCTGAAGAACAGTCATTTCTTTTCAGTAAATTTGACAATTTTTATACTGTCGATGACAGAAACTGTTTCATTTACCGTGGTGAAGTGATGGGAGGATACCCATCTTTAAGAGTAACCTTTCGAGGCAGGAGGATACGCCTTAGAGTGCATCGTCTCACTTTTTATTTATTAAATAATGCAGAACCATTAAACTGTTCAATGCATGTGAGCCACTTGTGTCATGAGAAGCTGTGCATTAATATTGAACATTTAAGCTATGAACCTAATGCCATTAATTGTCAGAGGAATTTATGTTATGAAGAAAATAAATGTTTTGGGCATCAAGGCTACAAGCACTGTATTATATGAATAATATAAGGCAAGTATGCTAAAAGACAGAATGTTACTATTTGAATTTTTTTTATTTTGGTTTTATTGCAAAGTTATAAAGTTCAGTTGATACCGATGGCATATTGTACATAGAGTTCTCTAAGAGCTTTCGATTGACTTGGTGTAATTTCCTAAAGTATCGCTCCTGTCGATAAAGTTCACTTTTTTGTCGTTCTTTATGAAAAATATTTCTAGTATCAATATTGATCATGTGATCATAAAATGGACTGTCTTCACAGTAAGATATTCCAATTTCTTTTGCAATTATTAATGTTGAATGGCCTGTGCCATGTGTATCGGAGTGAACTGCTGAATGGCACATAGCTCCAAAATTTCGACTCCATGTCACTCGTTTTGTGATATAAGTCATAAGGCGGTTATGCATGCTTTCAGATTTGTTAGTATTTGTTAATCCGTATAGTTCATGTAAATTAGCATGTGAAAAATCCTTGCTAAGATGGGCGGTAATTTTATTAATATCCGTCTGACATAAATTTAAATATTTACCGCAAGGTAAAAATGTTGGTCGAAAAGACTCCTTGTATGCTTGACATACAGTGGACAATGTTCCACACATACTATGGTTGTTGCTAAAACAATTGATAATATTTTTTATACATATTGAAGAAAATTTTACGAATTCTGACTCTTGTTTACATCTTCTTTTAATGCGTCCTAATTCCTTCTGTATCCGCTTACGAAATGCTAAAGCTAGTTGTTTTATATACTGTGAACTTTCTAAACCAAATTTGTTTGATGATGTTTCTAATTTCATGAAATGTATATGTTTTTGAAATGTTCTCATTTTATGTAAAAAGCAAGTTAAATGGCGTACTGGTTTTCTGTTGAATTTACAGACTTTGTTTATCTGATTACAAGCATCGCTTGTGACCATGTCAACTGATACAATTCCAGTATTTTCAATTTTTTCTAAATTATGTTGTAGCATATATCCCTCTGATGAGGCCACAGTTTTTTGGTCCGGATAGTTTTTTCGGCAGTTGGCCTTCGTACAGTTTTTAACTTTGTGACTGCATAATTTGTTGACATAATCCAATGAGAGGGTTAATTTTTTTGTTGTTATATTTTCTATCATTGGCGAGAACGCTTGTGTTCCTGCTTCGTATCCAAGACGGGGCCGGTTATTATAACTAACATCTGTCTCAACTGAAATTGAGCTTGAATTTGATGATTTTAATGCATTTATTTCCTTTACAATCTTTTGGTTTTCAACCATTGATTCTTCATTAATTTTTATCATTACATCTGAAATTTTGTTGACTTTCCTTTGTAACATAGTTATTGAAGGTGGTTTAATAGACAAAAGCGATAATAAAAACTGTATATCTGTCATTCCCATTTTTGTTTTTAAACATGCCAGCCCTAGGGCATCATTTAAACTACCGGATGGATATCCATGGTTGGAATCTGTATTTGATCTGTCAAAAAGGTCAACCGGTGTTGATTCGAACATGCAATATTTGCATTGTATATATGCTGATATGCAAATTCCAAGATGGGATTTTTTAAATATTTCAATTACTGGTTTCATGCAACCGGTCTTCGTATGTTGAACTATAAAATTATTGAATAAATCACTAATCTTAGAGAATTTTACAATACCATATTCATGTGAATCAAATGTTTCCTTCTGTCTTTTAGTTTTTTCTTCTTTTTTTTTAAGTTGTTGCTGATACGGACGGAGTTTGAACGGAATTACAGTTGATCTCTTATCTGTATGGACTAAATTGGTTGTATTTGATGGAAGACGTGTTATAAGCTGTGGAAAATCTGCACATTGGAAATCTTCCTGTTCATCTGTTTGAGAAGACTTCAACTTTTTTGAAGGTTGGTTGTTACTTGTATAAAAATAGCTTCTTTTCCTTGAACCAGGTTTTCTAAATTTTGTAAAGTTGTGAGAAATTCTTGATCTGGGCATCCTTGTATCCACTGTGTTTCTAACGTCATGCATTATGACGTCATAATTGTGGCATTTAGCAGGAGTGCATTATTTTTTCTATAATTATATTATTGGTCAGTTAATTTTATTCATATTTAACAATGTTTTAACAAGGCCAACGCAGGAATAAAATACCATGTTTTTTTTTCCATCGCAAAAGTCTGATTGTTAAAAAAAAAATACTAATAATCATACATGTACTACTATTCTGTATGTAGTAATTAGAGTTATCTGCCCTTTGACCACTATCATTGCTTAAGGTTAAGTAGCATGACAGAGTATATATATATATATATGTTGGTACTGAATGATTGATTATTATGTAGAATAAATTTAGCTAATTATTAGGTGCATTTTTTTATTTCATATAAGAAATTTTCTCAAAATGGCATTTTTTTTCCTATATTTTTGCAAAATATGCACTTTTTTATACTTGTAATGACCATGTCACCATGTATGATCAAATTCAATTAAAATAAGTATTTGGAATAAAGCTTTTGCTTTATCAAAAAATAAAAAAAATAGTTAAATACACTTATAGAATTTAGTAACGTTTGTAAATTATTTGACGTTACAATCTTAACTTTCTTCTACAACACCATACTTATTAAAAATGGCATTGAGTTGGAATGCAGCCTTGTACAATCAAGTGTGATGGCTTGTTTTATTCGGAATGAGCTATACTTTATGAAAATGCAAAAAAAAAAAAACGTTGTAAGGTACACCAAAACCTTAAGGTCTCACTAACCACTTCCGGGTCAATTGGCCACCCCCCTATGTAGTACCAAAAACAAAGTAATTGTAAGTCTATTTATTATGAGTGTTTTATTTCATTCTATTAATAGATATTGCTATCAAATTAAAGCTTAGAGAGTCTATTTTTAGAATATATGCATTATTTTTAACTAGTGCGTATGAATACTGCTGACATGACTCTGTAAGTTGCCCCATGCTGCCATTTTTTGGTGAATGAAAACATGTGGTTTTCTGAGTATTTTGTCTTCAAGGTAATTTGGTGAAAAATTTAGACTATGACCGTACCATTTATACACCAGTATGAATATCCTCTTTTTTAAAGCTTCGTATTGATATGCCATATTAAGGTCCCATTTGTCCTGGGAATTCACAGTGAAACTTTGAAAATGTCAAGTTTAACATGTAAAGTAATGGGAACGTCAGAAGTGGTTAGTGAGACCATAAACGTCACCAGCTGAAATTCACTATAACTGACTTTGTTGCAAATTTTAAGCCACTTATGGGTTTTTTTGTGTTAATATTTTCCCATTCAGATGACTGGCAAGGTAGTAAGTTTGTGTAGAAGTTCAGTTCTGCTCCAAAAGTATTAAAATTATTAAATAAACTACAAATGTATGCTTAGTTTGTGCTGTATGTAAAGCATTTTACACAGTAAGGGTCTGGCAGATTCCATTTTTTGCCTTTGTTTTTTTTTTAAGTATTGTATTTGTCATGTTACTCCATTCTTACATAAAATATTACAGAGTTTCCAGTTATATAATACTATCTTGTAGCCATGAGTGTCATTTTTAACGACAAAATTAGTTCTGAAGAACAGTCATTTCTTTTCAGTAAATTTGACAATTTTTATACTGTCGATGACAGAAACTGTTTCATTTACCGTGGTGAAGTGATGGGAGGATACCCATCTTTAAGAGTAACCTTTCGAGGCAGGAGGATACGCCTTAGAGTGCATCGTCTCACTTTTTATTTATTAAATAATGCAGAACCATTAAACTGTTCAATGCATGTGAGCCACTTGTGTCATGAGAAGCTGTGCATTAATATTGAACATTTAAGCTATGAACCTAATGCCATTAATTGTCAGAGGAATTTATGTTATGAAGAAAATAAATGTTTTGGGCATCAAGGCTACAAGCACTGTATTATATGAATAATATAAGGCAAGTATGCTAAAAGACAGAATGTTACTATTTGAATTTTTTTTATTTTGGTTTTATTGCAAAGTTATAAAGTTCAGTTGATACCGATGGCATATTGTACATAGAGTTCTCTAAGAGCTTTCGATTGACTTGGTGTAATTTCCTAAAGTATCGCTCCTGTCGATAAAGTTCACTTTTTTGTCGTTCTTTATGAAAAATATTTCTAGTATCAATATTGATCATGTGATCATAAAATGGACTGTCTTCACAGTAAGATATTCCAATTTCTTTTGCAATTATTAATGTTGAATGGCCTGTGCCATGTGTATCGGAGTGAACTGCTGAATGGCACATAGCTCCAAAATTTCGACTCCATGTCACTCGTTTTGTGATATAAGTCATAAGGCGGTTATGCATGCTTTCAGATTTGTTAGTATTTGTTAATCCGTATAGTTCATGTAAATTAGCATGTGAAAAATCCTTGCTAAGATGGGCGGTAATTTTATTAATATCCGTCTGACATAAATTTAAATATTTACCGCAAGGTAAAAATGTTGGTCGAAAAGACTCCTTGTATGCTTGACATACAGTGGACAATGTTCCACACATACTATGGTTGTTGCTAAAACAATTGATAATATTTTTTATACATATTGAAGAAAATTTTACGAATTCTGACTCTTGTTTACATCTTCTTTTAATGCGTCCTAATTCCTTCTGTATCCGCTTACGAAATGCTAAAGCTAGTTGTTTTATATACTGTGAACTTTCTAAACCAAATTTGTTTGATGATGTTTCTAATTTCATGAAATGTATATGTTTTTGAAATGTTCTCATTTTATGTAAAAAGCAAGTTAAATGGCGTACTGGTTTTCTGTTGAATTTACAGACTTTGTTTATCTGATTACAAGCATCGCTTGTGACCATGTCAACTGATACAATTCCAGTATTTTCAATTTTTTCTAAATTATGTTGTAGCATATATCCCTCTGATGAGGCCACAGTTTTTTGGTCCGGATAGTTTTTTCGGCAGTTGGCCTTCGTACAGTTTTTAACTTTGTGACTGCATAATTTGTTGACATAATCCAATGAGAGGGTTAATTTTTTTGTTGTTATATTTTCTATCATTGGCGAGAACGCTTGTGTTCCTGCTTCGTATCCAAGACGGGGCCGGTTATTATAACTAACATCTGTCTCAACTGAAATTGAGCTTGAATTTGATGATTTTAATGCATTTATTTCCTTTACAATCTTTTGGTTTTCAACCATTGATTCTTCATTAATTTTTATCATTACATCTGAAATTTTGTTGACTTTCCTTTGTAACATAGTTATTGAAGGTGGTTTAATAGACAAAAGCGATAATAAAAACTGTATATCTGTCATTCCCATTTTTGTTTTTAAACATGCCAGCCCTAGGGCATCATTTAAACTACCGGATGGATATCCATGGTTGGAATCTGTATTTGATCTGTCAAAAAGGTCAACCGGTGTTGATTCGAACATGCAATATTTGCATTGTATATATGCTGATATGCAAATTCCAAGATGGGATTTTTTAAATATTTCAATTACTGGTTTCATGCAACCGGTCTTCGTATGTTGAACTATAAAATTATTGAATAAATCACTAATCTTAGAGAATTTTACAATACCATATTCATGTGAATCAAATGTTTCCTTCTGTCTTTTAGTTTTTTCTTCTTTTTTTTTAAGTTGTTGCTGATACGGACGGAGTTTGAACGGAATTACAGTTGATCTCTTATCTGTATGGACTAAATTGGTTGTATTTGATGGAAGACGTGTTATAAGCTGTGGAAAATCTGCACATTGGAAATCTTCCTGTTCATCTGTTTGAGAAGACTTCAACTTTTTTGAAGGTTGGTTGTTACTTGTATAAAAATAGCTTCTTTTCCTTGAACCAGGTTTTCTAAATTTTGTAAAGTTGTGAGAAATTCTTGATCTGGGCATCCTTGTATCCACTGTGTTTCTAACGTCATGCATTATGACGTCATAATTGTGGCATTTAGCAGGAGTGCATTATTTTTTCTATAATTATATTATTGGTCAGTTAATTTTATTCATATTTAACAATGTTTTAACAAGGCCAACGCAGGAATAAAATACCATGTTTTTTTTTCCATCGCAAAAGTCTGATTGTTAAAAAAAAAATACTAATAATCATACATGTACTACTATTCTGTATGTAGTAATTAGAGTTATCTGCCCTTTGACCACTATCATTGCTTAAGGTTAAGTAGCATGACAGAGTATATATATATATATATGTTGGTACTGAATGATTGATTATTATGTAGAATAAATTTAGCTAATTATTAGGTGCATTTTTTTATTTCATATAAGAAATTTTCTCAAAATGGCATTTTTTTTCCTATATTTTTGCAAAATATGCACTTTTTTATACTTGTAATGACCATGTCACCATGTATGGTCAAATTCAATTAAAATAAGTATTTGGAATAAAGCTTTTGCTTTATCAAAAAATAAAAAAAATAGTTAAATACACTTATAGAATTTAGTAACGTTTGTAAATTATTTGACGTTACAATCTTAACTTTCTTCTACAACACCATACTTATTAAAAATGGCATTGAGTTGGAATGCAGCCTTGTACAATCAAGTGTGATGGCTTGTTTTATTCGGAATGAGCTATACTTTATGAAAATGCAAAAAAAAAAAAACGTTGTAAGGTACACCAAAACCTTAAGGTCTCACTAACCACTTCCGGGTCAATTGGCCACCCCCCTATGTAGTACCAAAAACAAAGTAATTGTAAGTCTATTTATTATGAGTGTTTTATTTCATTCTATTAATAGATATTGCTATCAAATTAAAGCTTAGAGAGTCTATTTTTAGAATATATGCATTATTTTTAACTAGTGCGTATGAATACTGCTGACATGACTCTGTAAGTTGCCCCATGCTGCCATTTTTTGGTGAATGAAAACATGTGGTTTTCTGAGTATTTTGTCTTCAAGGTAATTTGGTGAAAAATTTAGACTATGACCGTACCATTTATACACCAGTATGAATATCCTCTTTTTTAAAGCTTCGTATTGATATGCCATATTAAGGTCCCATTTGTCCTGGGAATTCACAGTGAAACTTCGAAAATGTCAAGTTTAACATGTAAAGTAATGGGAACGTCAGAAGTGGTTAGTGAGACCTATATTTGACCTCCAAAGACTGAATGTAAAAAACCTACTGGGCTTTGAAATGTAGTGAGATAGTAAGGTTGAGAGTTATCTGTGGTAGATAGTGAAGTAAATTGATTTGGATATGAGGTTATTCTAATTGCTAGATTGGTTTGTCATTGTACTGCCACCAGAGAGTCTAGGATTCCATTCTTTGTGGTGCAATATATAATTTTATGAGGTAAATTGTGCTCCTGTCCATGTAATTGATAATGATGATTTCCCCTTACAAAATATCCATTGTGATGAACTTGATTTTTAATCATTCATGATAATTTCTTTTGGTAAAATTACAAATTTGAAATTTGTTATCCAATGTAAAATTTATAAACTAAGACACTCAAGTATAATTGATGGATATAACATCCTCAGAATAAAGAAAAATGAATAGATCTACAAACAAAACTTTAAATTTCTCTAAATTGAAGGTACGTCTTACCCTATCAATGTCTTGGCTTTCATGCATTCTCAGATGCTTCTCCATCCACATCAATTTAACAAATAATAATAATGACATGGAATGAAATAAAGTAATTATTGCAAGTAAGGATCCACTTTGATTAGGAGCTGGCTCCACCACTGCTTGTATATTTCTGCAATTATCAGGGGCAGCTCAAGAGAATTTGAAAGGGGATGTTTGAGGCAATTTTTGAGTAATTAATTTTTGCCCAAATTCTGTGCAAAATTCACAACATTTCTCAACATAAGGTTGGGGGTTCCAATCCCCAGAACAACCCCCTGAATCCACATTCTTATAGGCTTATGTCAAGTTAAGACAATGATTCTGTGACGTTTCCACTGACAAAAATTATTTCACATGATTTTCATGTAAACCATTCAAATAAAGTTTGTGACAATTCACTTTGCCTGTGTATGAATATGCATATCTATCAACACTGGTGGTACTATATTTCAGGTAACCTATGTTTTGGAAGGACAATCTGCACATGAAGATTTCTGTGGACACAAAGGAATACTGAATCCTGGTGATCTACAGGTAAATTGGTTAACAGAAATGTTTATTTCAACTTGTTTTTGGAATATTTTATTTTATTTTTAATTTAAATGAACTGAAGTAGCATCTAACTAGCATTTTTAAGTTTCATTATTAAAATGGCACATTAAAAAGATAGTTATGATTGAGGTTTATCTGAGAGTATATATATATAAATGCTGAGTAGGGCACACATAATATAGCCTACATGAATTTCATGTGAGTTGACTTTCACATGAAATTGACATTTTCATATGAAAATCACTTCTTACTATTTTCACACAAATACTTTCATGTGAATTGTTTGAAAAAAAAACCCAAAAAACTTAATCATGCTTAATTTCTCCTATGTGCTAGCCAAATTCAGTATTTTAGAGTATTTCTAAAATGTTGTCTATTTTACTTCAGTGGATGACAGCTGGTAGGGGTATTGTCCACTGTGAAATGCCACATGGTACTGAGGAGGCACATGGATTACAACTGTGGGTCAATCTAGCCAGTAAAGATAAAATGATAGCTCCAGCATACCAAGAGTTATTGGACAAGGACATACCAAGGACAAAACAAAATGGTGTACATGTCAAGGTCATTGCTGGGGAATCACTGGGTATAAAGGTAGGTCAAGGTCAAAGACTAAAATGAAAATAAGGCAGGCAGATTGTGATCAGAAAGCTTACTAATTTGACCACTAGCTCACAGATTAATGTCAGAGACCACACATTGATAAAGGTTAACTGGTTAGCACTGTTTTTCATGTTAATACACCAGTAACTTATTGATGGTCATTAATGATTTTGATATTTTCAGTCTCCAGTCTACACTAGAACACCAACTATGTACTTAGACTTCAGTTTGGACCAAGGAGCAGTGTTAAACCAACCCATACCCCCTGGATGGAATGCTTTTATCTACACACTTCAAGGAAAAGCAGTATTTGGTTAGTACATTGCTATGGGTTTAAGATTTAGACCATGTTTTTATAGCATTTTGTGTTTTCATAATGAAAAAATTAAAATAAGTGAATATCAACTAAATGTTCTAGTTTTACTGCAAAGGAATAGAGCCACAATCCACTTAAATCAGTCTTCAATTTTAACTTCTTGGTAAACATTATAGCTTTATATCGTGATAGAATTGACCCTTGTTTAACCAAGTTACACCAAATGTTTTTCACAGGAGAAGGATCTTCAGCAAAAGAACAGCCAGTTCATCATACACTAGTTCTCAACCAGAGTGGGGATGGTATCAGGGTAGAGAATAAGGTAGGAGTTCTTTTAAAAGAGGGCATGGGGATGGTATCAATACAGAGAATGAGGTAGGAGTTCATACAGTACCTAATGACAAAAAGGGGGAGTGTGGGTGATCAGGGTAGGGAATATGGTAAAAGTTTTTACAAAGCCATGTGACAAAAGAGAGGGAGAGGAGATGGCATATGACAAAAAGAGGAGTGGCGGTTTAGTTTTGATATTCAGCTTGTCTGCCCTAAAATGTTAAACTGTTTATAGGATTGATCAATTGGGAAATTTTACAATGGATTATATATCCACCTTTGTTTAACTATGATCTTGACAAATCTTGATTTCTGCATTGCCAGCAAATCCTTAGATAATCCTGACTTTTGAAAACTAAAAAAAAGTCATTTAAATGTCATCCTTAACTGAACAACTTATGATAAAAAGCAAAGGTTTTGAAAGAATTTAAAGTAGTTCAATGATAAAAGAAATATGGAGGAAGAGGGTGGAACTATGGAATATGTCAAAGAGACGACACCAAACAGTAAAACAACAGCTATAAATTGTATGAGTCTATTTGATCAATACAAAATTTCCTACACCCATAGTGTGCCTTCAACTGAAACTTCTTATGAATGACAAATAACTAGTTCTGCAAAATAGGCATGCTATACTCTATACATTTGTGGGATAACAATATTAAAAATCTAATACGATTAAATAAAGCTAGATGTTCACGACTTGGGACAAACATTAACAAAATAATTATCTGTAAAAATAGGATTTCACAAAATGTAGAAACTATCTTTAAGAATAACAAAATTTTTTTTGTCAATCTGAGGGTTTTTTTTTTGTATTTTGTCACAGCATCCAGAAGTGTGTAGATTTGTTTTGATTGGTGGAAAACCTCTGGGTGAACCAGTTAAACAGTATGGTGAGTATATAGTTGCAGTCTTTTTGGCTGTACTGAAACAAGACTCGGTGCAAGACCTGTATTCAAAGAGGTCAAGGACGTAAAGAACCCTCATAGTCATCTCTGTGCTATAAAATGTGTACCTATAGAACATGAACTCATGTCTGAACTAATAACTGTCCACCCAATGGACTGAACCAAGAACTGTCCACCAAATGATCTGAACTAATAACTGTCAACCAAATGCATTTTTTCTGGTTGCCTTTTTGTCAATTCTCTCTTTTATTTATACTCCCATTTACATAGTGATGGGGTGAGTGTCCTTCCTTCCGTCTGTATATCCTTTTTTCATTTCTTTCTTCTGTTACACAGAGGGGGACCCATCTCTTATCTGTTACTCTTCCTACACCACTGAATGGAATTTAATGAAACTTCCACAGATTCTTCATTACTTAACTCCTACATGCAAGTTAATATTTCTAGTTCATTGAAGGGATCAGAAACAATCTTAGTAGGTACTTTCGTTTAAGTTTTTGTTAATCACAATGAAACAGTTCATTATGAAGTGCTTTGCATTAACAATATTCATTTTGAGTTTTTATATTATTTCTCTACATTTAGATTTTTCTAACTAAAGATTTTAAGTGTGTTATATTTGCTTTGGTTTTAAGTAACACTGCACCTAACTTCAGCAATGCTAGAGGTTTTTCTGACTTGGTGTCATCCTATCCTTGATTTGAATTTACGCTGCACGCTACACTAGCAATGCTAGAGATTATTTGGAAAGCTGATTTCTGACTTGGGGTGATCATTGGAGTATGGAGGAATGAAATTCCAACCTCATACATTGTAGGAACACACTGTACCTCTGTAATTTGAATTCAATGCAACACCTCTGTTATCTCTTTGCTTTATTTTGATTTGAAATTTTCAGATTTTTCAACAAGATATTTACATTTACTTATAATTATAATGGAATATGAACAAAACAGATTAATGTTTTTAGGAGAATTTTTTCCTTTCTAATGGGCTAATAGACAAAGCAGTACATTGTGTACATATTATCTTTTTTTTTCTGTATGCAAGGTGAGAACACTTAAATTATATCTGTAGACTACACATTCTTAATCACTGTTTTGCTGAATTAAGTTCTGTATGGAATATAAACATATCTTTTGACAGGCCCGTTTGTAATGAACACATCTGAAGAAATAGAACAGGCCTTGTATGATTATCAGACTCAAAAGAATGGCTTTGAAAGGGCTACTAAGTGGAAATCAGATTATGTTAAAAGCAGGAAATGACTTCAATGACGTTGTCGTGAGCTGTTGAACAATATCTTGTTGTGATCTCTGAATGTGTGTATTTGATATTAACACTAACAATATAAACCATACTTCATATCAGTGACTTATTCAATATCCCCCTTTAGTAATGATGTCAAATATTTCTAGGACCCTTTGTTATGTGCACAGATGAAGAAATAAGACAGACTCAGATTGATTACAGAAAAGGGCAAAATGGATTTGAGAATGCACACACATGGAACTCTTTTGTTGCTTATCAGTAGTTTAAGGACTAATGTATACAACAAATGAAAGATTGCCATTATATTTATAGACTACCAGTAATATTTATTGGGGATGAGCTTCATTATTCAACATTCATAAGAAAAAAAGGCCTTTGAGTTTTGCAGTTGTTTATAAAATTGTATGCAAGTGCACATTTGTATGTACTTTTGGCCTACTAGGTTGTTTAATTTTCTCATTACACTATAATCATACAAATACTGTTTTTTTCTGTTCTTACAAGACTTGTTCCGATAAATAAGATATGAATATTGTTGTGAGAATATGATTATATACAGGGATATGTGTTATCCTTTGAAAACTCCCAAGATAGAGACTTGCCATATCATTGTTTTCACACGTGACATTTATAAGAAGGAATTTATTAATATTTTACATCCAGTACTGTTAATTTTAAAAAAACTTATTTTTATTGCAATGTTCTGATAATTGTACACAATATGTTCTTTTAATATTTATACACGAGTTTTTCATATAGCAGGTTATGACTGGTTGAATTGATTATGAAGTGATTATATCAAAAATATTTATATACACAATGACAATATTATCTTGTTAGTACATTGTTGTTTTCAATGACAATATTATCTTGTTAGTACATTGTTGTTTTCAATGACAATATTATCTTGTTAGTACATTGTTGTTTTCCCTCTACACAATGACAATATTATCTTGTTAGTACATTGTTGTTTTCAATGACAATATTATCTTGTTAGTACATTGTTGTTTTCCCTCTACACAATGACAATATTATCTTGTTAGTACATTGTTGTTTTCAATGACAATATTATCTTGTTAGTACATTGTTGTTTTCCCTCTACACAATGACAATATTATCTTGTTAGTACATTGTTGTTTTCCCTCTACACAATGACAATATTATCTTGTTAGTACATTGTTGTTTTCCCTCTACACAATGACAATATTATCTTGTTAGTACATTGTTGTTTTCAATGACAATATTATCTTGTTAGTACATTGTTGTTTTCAATGACAATATTATCTTGTTAGTACATTGTTGTTTTCAATGACAATATTATCTTGTTAGTACATTGTTGTTTTCTGTAAATTAAATTATTTTTGTCATTTGTTTTCTTATTTTTTTCTCAAATGATAGAAAGATGTCAAATTTAATTTAATCTGTGTAAGAATCATGTCGGTTTCAAATATATTAAGTACATCTAGAAAAAAAACGAAAAAGCTAGTTTGACTTATCCTGAAGCATCTTTAACGTTTTTTACTGCTTATATAGGAAAAAGTGCGAGAAAGTTATCCCACTGTTTTTCCATAGAGCATTTCATCTAAATTTCACCTATCATTATTTTAGGAAGGCAAATTTACTGACACTTACGCGGTAATTTCTAGAGGCAATGAAGGGTAAATACTTGGATAATGCAGTAAAATCACTGCATATATTTTCTTCATATTTTGTGCGTACCTTACACCATTTCCTGATCCTTGGACACAGAAATAGTTCAATCTTTCTTAATTATGAATACCAGTCTTTCTGAGGAGATGACCTTCATACCACTAGTTCTGAGGAGATGACCTTCAGAAATAATAAATTACGAATTATGATGACACAAATTGGAAGCCAGAGCAAAAAAATAGATTTCTTAAACTTGAGGTGGGCAACTTGGTTTTTAGAAAGATCATACAGAATAAAACATCATTTTAAAAAGGGGGTCTATTTACACAGAAAACTTTTGTCTGTTTTCTCTTTTCAGTTCTACCAGAACCTTGCCTTTCTGATTGGTTAACTTTGATACAATTAAATTTTGTTTTGAATGTATTTTTACCCACAATACAGCATACAACCTCTATTTTGAATGTACTGACCACCACAAACGATGGTGTCTGTATTTGAAGATTGACTAGGGTAAAACTACAGGAATAATGATACAGTCGAACCACGTTACGTTGAAGGGACCAGGCAAACGTGTTCGAGTTATCCGAAGTTAGAGTCATCCGAGGTCGATTATAACCCTGGAATAGTTTGGTTAATTATTTTTTCTGCTTTTACATCATTTGTTGTGCTTGTACTTATTTTTATCACCGTACTTCGCGATGCCTTCCGTTTTATATTGGAAGATATTTTTTGTGTCTTGTTGATCATGTTTTAAATACTGAATGACATCAAATGTTTTTGGGAAAATTCATTTTTATTTTCTCTACAAAGAAAATGGCATTAGTACATAACATTGCTCTTTGAATGACGCACTGTCAGGAGTACCATCAAACCATGTGCTTTACATTACTTCTATAAAGTTGACATTCACTAGCGGAATGAATATAGTGGGTGAATCAAAAAATTAATAAAATCTGTCTTCTTCATTAAAATAATCAATATCACTGTTGGTGTGAATTCTGACGTGTGATTATTAAATCTCTTTTTTTTCACTCCACAAGCTATTTTGGGTTAATTAAATACACAAATCAAATTATAAAGAGTGTCAACAAGTAATTACAGGAGCCATTCTAATTGTTGTAAAACACACTTCGACCATAGCTTGCAATAAAGCAATCAGTTTTCCGACTAATTAGTTGACTTCAGGGTTAATTAACCTCGAAGCCCTTTCGAGGGGACTTGATTGAAAACCTCCATTTATCCGAGATTTTGATTCATCTGAGTTCGATTAATCCAGGGTAAAATTGCATTGGATTAAGGGAACTTTTGCTGGGACTATGAAATTAGTTCGAGTTATCTGAGATTGCGACACATCGAGGTTTGACTGTAGTTTAAAAAATAGATGTAGTATTGACTTAACGCTCTTTAATTCTGACATGTAGTATAATATATACAAATCTTTGTTCAAAGCTAAATATATACACATTTATCACAACAAAAAGTACAATATAAAAATTTGCTTAAATTGTTGTGGCAGAGACAAAATGAACACACAATGGCAAATTCTAGACAGCGAAGTACTTTTAATACACACTACAGCAGTCTAAATTAATCAAAGGATAATTACAATGACAACCTGCACAGTGGAGACAATTGTTTTTTCACTAAACTTTTAACCAAATCATACTGATTATGAAATAGGTGTTATGCTTTTGCACCAATTTTTGAAGTATTCATAATTTCATTTGCACCAAAGACTAATTATTTCATTTGCACTATTTTCTTAAGGTGAAAGTACGTATATAAAGGTTCAAGTAAATAGTTTTAACAATTTGTATAAACTGTAAGTCTCGAATGTAGAACCAGGGACTACATAATACTAGTAAAAACATATAAAAATCCCCTGGGTTAAAACAATAAAGTAAAGTAATAGTGGTTTTTTTAATTAATAAACATATCTAGATACTAAATACTCTCCTTTAAGCTGTAAATGCAATTTAAATGTTTTAACCTTTGACATAAATGACTTATCCTACTCAAAACCTCCACTTTCCTGTGGTGAGCAGGGTTACATGATTTTGTAACAGATAATGCTGGCAAACAGAAAGTTTTACTTTATCATATTAAATTCACCTGTAATTAGGGCAAATTTAATTATTTTTGGCACAAAAGCAATCCATGGTATGAAAAAGTTAAAATCGAGACTATTCATATTGAGTCCAATCATTCAAACTGAATGTGCAATACTCAATAATTAAATTTATCTCAACTTACTGTTCCATTAAAACATGGATATTGTGGAATTTTACTTTTTACCAAGGAAAATAAAATTAAACTATATAATCAAAGGAATTTACAAAATTTTGTCAAGATTAGGAACCTGAAACCAGTGCAGCATGACAATACTAGTACTTCAACTCTTGATACAGGACTCATTTTTTGCACAAAGTGAAATAATTTTTCTTTAAAAAAACAACAACTTCTTGTCCCCTTCTGAACACATTATCACCTATCAATGACTTTGGTACACACATTTTACTTTCCTTATGGGCACATATAACTAATACAGAGAAAGCTTTCCTTTTTTATCTAAAAAATAATTATGAAATGATATATATTTTCAAAATCAAACATATGACCAGAGACACACACAAAAATCGGACTAGGTCTGTGTAATAGAAATTAATTAAGGACATCAAATACAAAAAAAAAAAGATATAATTCTATGTAAAAGTGTTTAAAAGGTATTTTAATGGAATTATTTCATCGAAATAAAATCTTCTGTCCTACCGAATGTTTATTTGTACATTCTTTTATTTTTAGTATGTTCGTTTCATAAATTGTGTTATTATTGTGAATATACAATCAAAAATGAATATATTCTATTCTAAGGGAGATAAATCTGAATTTCCAACAAAATGTTAGTTAGAATTGATGTTCTCAATTATAACCTTATTTGTAAAATAGAATTGTGATGTAAATAACAGTGCAAGGGTAAGACATTTTTTTAAATTTTATTTCTGGAGAAAAATAAATAAACGATCTATTTTAAAAATCTAAAAATAAATCACACATAGGGGGGGGGGTATATTCTATCTAATTATAAAGATACAATGTCCATTTGAAAAAATGTATAACAATATTTATAAAAGTTAAAGATCAAAGTAGTATTTTCAAGTTCAGTCTTAGATGATAAAAATTCAATACTAAATGCTGGCGAATATTTTTAGTGTACTTAATATGTGTACATTTTAATGGTACAAACTATGCTGTCATACACGTTTATTATCAAGCAGTTCAAAGGCTGAAGTGTACCAGAACATATCATCTTAAACAGTTCTAACACCTATTCTAACAGAAATATGACATCAAGAGCAGTGTCAAAAGCCATGAAGGGAGCCAAGATTAAGGATGCTGGTAGCATGGAGGTACCTTTGAATTCTAGTGAGGGTGTGCTTATAGAATTGAGGTTTATTGGGGAACAAGCTACAGAAGCAATATATAGAGTCTAGAGTAAAGTTGATTGTATGAATGTCACTCTTTCCTACCCTTGTTCTTCAAATACTATTTCACAGATGAGTTACCTGTGTTTGAAGAGCAAGAGGAGGAAAGAGTATAGAGATACTTTAACAGTAGCAAAAAGGAAAAAAACATTATGGAGTGTGTTATATATATTAAGTTGAGTATATTAAGTAGCACTCCAGCTAAGGATCACGCAAAATGTGATTCATGGGTAAAAAGCCTACATATTTTTATATTTGATATTTTGTTTGAAATGTCATAGTAAACAGAAATTAACATGTGGTTTTGCATATAACCCGTGCTCTTAGGAGACAAAAATTATATAGAATGCACTGTAGATTTTAAAATTAAGGGAGGTAACTCCGTAAATGGCTCTCAAATACAATAGAATTCACTGTATTTTCAATGTTGATTATCTCCTAAGAGCAGGCAGATTTGAATGAATAATTACTCATTTCATAGTATAGACCCATAAAACAACTTAATTACAAAAATAAAAATATGTAGCCTTTTTTGGGGTGTATCACATTTTTCAGATTTTGCATGATTCTTACAAAGACAGCTACTTAAAAACTAAATGTGTGATATTTATGTTGCTACAAGATTGAAGTCATCACTACAGAAGTTTTATGGTCGTTATCATGAACTCGTGGATCGATATGGTGTATCCATCAGCACCATGAATACTGATTTATTCAACGGGTCATAGTTTTCCTTCGCTCGTTTGTCTACCCCGGACTTGACTTTTTATGAGCAACTCGGCGGGTGTTTCTAGAAAAGCAGAGGACGCTTACACTACCGGTGCACCTGGTCCATGCTCCCAGTTTTTAGTAGAGTCCGAGTTGCTCATTTACTTTTGTTACTTTGTATGTATGATTTTAGTTACTTTATGTTCTTTGTTGTGTATGTCTGTTTTCCATGTCTGGCCTTTGTCCCTGGATTGCATTCTTTGGTTACCACTATAACCTTGGTTCCCTTGATTACTCATTTACTATATGTTCACATATCTTTTTTTTTATTCCCAGTTTTACTGAAGTTATTTAAAAAAAATAAAAGTTATGTTGACGAAGTTTAAAATGATTTAATTAGACCTACTATATATAGTTACACCACTCTGTTTTAATATGAGGGAATTTAGACGTACTAAGTTAGCATGGTCATAGTTTCTGTTTTCCAGTCAAAGAATTTTGATCCATTTCTGCTGTTAGATGATTTCAGAGCGAAGGCACCAGTTGGTGCACCTGATCATCCACACAGAGGATTTGAAACTGTAAGTATCAGGATGACTTACATGTATTGTATCTTTAACTGGATTGATTTATCACTGGCCTGTCACCAAGGTATATAGGGTTTGATCCTTAGTGGTAAAAGTCTAAATTTCTGAAGTGAGTCAGACACTCCTACATATGACCTCCAAAGACTGAATGTAAAAACCTACGGGTTATGAAAGCTAGTGAGATAGTAAGGTTCAGAGTTATTCACGGTTCATCTTATCTGAATTGTAGTAGGTAGTGAAGTAAATT
Source organism: Perna viridis (assembly GCA_037379345.1). Classification (NCBI taxonomy): domain Eukaryota; kingdom Metazoa; phylum Mollusca; class Bivalvia; order Mytilida; family Mytilidae; genus Perna; species Perna viridis. The sequence goes on from CM074520.1 coordinate 8,295,194, forward strand.
GACTTGGCTTAGGGATTAATTCTTAATTAATTGGTTTGTAAATGGATTGCCACCAAGGAGTCTAGGATTCCATTCTTTGTGGTGCAATATATAATTCTATGAGGTAAATTATTCTCCTGTCCATGTAATTGAGAATGATAATTTCCCCGTACAAAATATTCATTGTGATGAACTTGATTTTTAATCATTCATGGTAATTTCTTTTGGTAAAATTACAAATTTGAAATTCTTTATCCAATATAAAATTCATAAACTAAGACAATCAAGTATAATTGATGGATATAACATCTTTAGAATAAAGAAAAATAAATAGATCTACAAACTAACTTTGAATTTCTATTAATTGCACAAATTCTGTGCAAAATTCACAACATTTTTCAAGAAAAGGTTGGGGGTCCAACCTTCCGAACAACCTACTGGATCCACAATTGAATTCTTATAGACTTATGTCAAGTTAAGACAATGATTCTGTGAAATTTCCACTGGCAAAAATGATTTACAGAGTTCACTTTGCCTGTATGTGATATTTATCAACACTGGTGGTATTACATTTCAGGTAACCTATGTTTTGGAAGGACAATCTGCACATGAAGACTTCTGTGGACACAAAGGAATACTGAATCCTGGTGATGTACAGGTAAATTGGTTAATTTATATTTTGATTTCAACTTGATTTTGGGATATTTTGTTTTATTTTTAATTCAAATTACCTGAAGAAATTTCTTAGTAATATTTAAGTTTCCTAATTAAAGAGTAATCAAGGGAACCAAGATTCTAGCGGTAATCAAAAGAATGTAATCCAGGGACAAAGACCAGACATGGAAAACAGACAAATACAACAAAGAACATAAAGTAACTAAAATAATACATGCAAAGAAAAAGTAAATTAGCAACACGGACTCCACTAACAACCGGGAGTATGGTCCAGGTGTACCGGTAGGGTAAGCGTCCTCTGCTTTTCTAGAAACACCCGCTGAGTTACTCATAAAAAGTCAAGTCCGCGGTAGACGAAAGAAGAAAGGAAACCTATGACACGTTGAATAAATCAGTTTTCATAGTGCAGATGGATACATCGTAACGATCCCTGAGTTCATGATGACGTTCTGGAAGTGATCTTGTGGCAACGTAACCCTGTTTCATCAGCTTATATTGTAAGAAGTCTAGCGCGATGTAAAAAATAAGCGTAGTTACGGCAAGCTCAGGCATAAAGTATGAGAAAACTCCATACGCAGATGCTGATGGGATGTTGCAACAGATGAAAGGAAAGTTCACAATTCTGAATGAAAAGTCATCACGTTTGTCGAAAAGTTTGGTCAAAAGTTTTCCTTTAACATCGATCTCTAAGTGTAGGTCAAGATTGACTGACTCCAAAGTGTCTGTAGTATCCTTTATCTCAAGTTCTTAAATACAGATGCGGTATATCAAATCTCCGAAACTAGGATTGTTTAACGATAACATGTCATCCATATATGGGAGGTTTATCTGAGACTTTTCATGATGCAAATACTGAGTGGGGAACACGCAATATAGCCAACACAAATTTCATGTAGTTATGATTGAGGTTTATCTGAGAGTTTTCATATATATAAATGCTGAATAGAGCACACATAATATAGCCTACATGAATTTCATGTGAGTTGACTTTCACATGAAATTGACATTTCCATATGAAATTCACTTCTTACTATTTTCATATGAACACTTTCATGTGAACTGTTTAAAAAAACTTAATCATGCTTAATTTCTCCTATGTCCTGGCCAAATGCATTGTTCTTAGAGTATACCGGAGCTACAATGTTGTCTATTTTACTTCAGTGGATGACAGCTGGTAGGGGTATTGTCCACTGTGAAATGCCACACGGTACTGAGGAGGTGCATGGATTACAACTGTGGGTCAATCTAGCCAGTAAATATAAAATGATTGCTCCTGCATACCAAGAGTTATTGGACAAGGACATACCAAGGACAAAACAATATGGTGTACATGTCAAGGTCATTGCTGGGGAATCACTGGGTATAAAGGTAGGTCAAGCTCAAGAACAAAAATGAAAATAAAGCAGGCAGATTATGATCAGAAAGCTTACTAATTTGATCACTAGCTCTGAGACCATTCATAGATTAACTGGTTCGTTCTGATTTTCATGTTTTATATATACTATTATGTTATTGATGGTCATTAATGATTTTGATATTTTCAGTCTCCAGTCTACACTAGAACACCAACCATGTACTTAGATTTCAGTTTGGACCAAGGAGCAGTGTTAAACCAACCCATACCCCCTGGATGGAATGCTTTTATCTACACACTTCAAGGAAAAGCTGTATTTGGTTAGTACCTTGCTATGGGTTTAAAATTTTAAAGGTTGGTTTAAACTATGTCTTTATAGTGCTTTGTGTTTTCATAATGAAACCTTTTAAAATAAATTATCAATTAAATGTTCTAGTTTTAATGCAAAGGAATAAAGCCACAAGCCACTTAAATCAGTCTTTAATTTTGACTTCTTGATAAACATTATAGCTTTATATCGTGATAGTATTGACCATTGTTTAACCAAGTTACACCTAATGTTTTTCACAGGAGAAGGATCTTCAGCAAAAGAACAGCCAGTTCATCATACACTAGTTCTCAACCAGAGCGGGGATGGTATCAGGGTAGAGAATAAGGTAGGAGTTTAAAGTCCTGTAACAAAAAGGAGGAAGTGGGATGGTATCAATACAGAGAATGGGGTAGGAGTTCATAATGACAAAAAGGGGGACTGGGGATGGGATCAGGGTAGGGAATATGGTAGAAGTTCTTACAACTTAAGCCATGTGACAAAAAGGAGGTATAGGAGATGGTATATGACAAAAAGGAGTGGCAGTGAAGTTTTGATATTCAGCCTGTCTGCCCTTAAATGTTAAATTCTTTATAGGATTGTTCAATTAGGAAATTTTGCAATGGATTTTATATCAACTTACAATGTATGTTTAACTTGAATTTTGAGCTTGGCAAGATCTTGAAAAATCTTTATAAAAGTTCTGTAAAATAGGCATCATTCTATACCCTATTTCATTGGTGAAAAAATTAACAATATTAAAAATGATACAAGATTAAGGCTAGCTGTTCAAGACCTGTGAGAATCGGAATGTTGATTCGAAACAATAAAAAGGTCAAGCTAATTTTGTTTAAAATTAATAAAAGAATTATCTGTAAAAATGGGATTAAAATGTAGAAACTATCTTTAAGAATAACATAATTTTTTTGCCAATCTGACATTTTTTTTGTCTTTTTATCACAGCATCCGGAAGTGTGCAGATTTGTTTTGCTTGGTGGAAAACCACTGGGTGAACCAGTTAAACAGTATGGTGAGTATATATTTTAAGTCTTGGCTGTACAGAAACAAGACTCTGAGCAAGACCTGTATTCAGAGAGGTCAAGGACGTTAAAATCCTCATAATCGTCGCTATACAATAAAATGTGTACCTATAGAATATAAACTCATGCCTGAACCAATAAGTGTCCACTAATACATTTTTTCTGGTTTCCTTTTTGTCAACTTTGTCCTACGTTTATACCACCACTTTGAGTGGGGTTTACAAAGTGATGGGGTGAGTGCCCTTCCTTCTGTACTTCCTTTCTTCATTTTTTCCTTCTATTGCACATAGTGGGCCAATTTCTTATATGTTACTCTTCCGACACCACGAAATGGAATTAAATGAAACTTCCTCAGAATCTTCGTTACTTAACCCCATTTTAGATTCCAAATAAATTTTGAGTTAAAAAAGTATAGGTTATAAAATGGGGGAGTGGGATATCAAGTTAATATTTCTAGTTTAATGAAGGGATCAGAAACAATCTTATTAGGTAATTTCATTTGAGCTTTTGTTAATCAATAAATCTAAAACAGTTCATTATGAAGTGCTTTGCTTTAACAATATTCATTTTGAGTTTTTTTTATATTGTTTCTCTACATTTTGATTTTTTTAACTGAAGATTTTAATAGGTGTGTTATATTTGCATTGGCTTAAATTAACACTTCACCTTACTTCAGCAATGAGGTTATTTGGCAAGCTATTATCTGAGTTGGTGACATCCTGTCCTGGTTTGAATTAACACTGCACCCAACACTAGCAATGCTAGAGATTATCTGGAAAGCTTATTTCTTACTTGAGGCGATCATTGGAGTATGGAGGAATGAAATTCCAACCTCATACATTGTAGGAATACACTGTACCTCTGTAATTTGAATTCAGTACAACACCTCTGTAATCACTTTGCTTTATTTTGATTTGAAATTTTCAGATTTTTCAGCAAGATATTTATCTTTACTGAGACTTGTAATGGAATTTGAATAAAACAGATTTCTTGAATAATTTTAGGGGAAAGTTTCTCTTTCTAATGGGCTAATAGACAAAGGGGTACATTGTGTAAATACTATTTGTTTTCTGTAAACAAGGCAAGAAAACTAAAATTAAATCTATATACTACACATTCTAAATTGCTGCTGTGTTGAATTAAGTTCTAAATGGAATATAAACATATCTTTTGACAGGCCCGTTTGTGATGAACACATCTGAAGAAATAGAACAGGCCTTGCACGATTATCAGACTCAGAAGAATGGCTTTGAAAAGGCTTCTAAGTGGAAATCAGATTATGTTAAAAGTAGAAAATGACATCAATGACATTAGGATGAGCTGTTGTTATTTTATGACTTAGTCATGACTTGTTCCACCATAGAATATCTTGTTGTGATCTCTGAATGTTTCATTATTCAACATTAATAAGAAAAAAAAGGCCTTTGAGTTTTGCAGTTGTTTATAAAATTGTATGCAAGTGCACAATTGTATGTACTTTTTGCCCACTAGGTTGTTTAATTTTCTCATTACACTATAATCATACAAATACTGTTTTGTTTTTTTTTTTTGGGGGGGGGGTTTGTTTCGTTTTTGTTTTTTGTTTTTTTTTGCTTACAAGCCTTGTTCAGATAAATAAGATATGAATATAGTTGTGAGAATATGATTATATACAGGGATATATGTTATCCTTTGAAAAGTCCCAAGAGAGAGACTTGCCATATCATTGTTTTCACATATGACATTAAGAAGGAATTCATTAATATTTTACACCCAATACTGTTAATTTTTTTAAAAATTATTTTTATTGCAATGTTCTGATAATAGCATAAATGTGGCCAATTAAAATGGTCAAAACTTGCATTATGATTTTTTTTTACTTCACTGAAACGAGAATTTTCCTATATATCAAAACAAAGTTTTACCATTTCTCAATATAAATACAGCAATATTTGATTGGACAGTTACATGAATGGACTTCTGATCTGAAAATAACAATTTATTTATTTAAACAATGTTCTTTTAATATTTATACATGGATATTTCGTATAGCAGAAGTTATAACTGGTTGATTATGATGTGATTTTATCTATACAATGACATTATTATCTTGTTAGTACATTGTTGTTTTCAGTAAATCAAGCTACTTTTGTCATTAGTTTGTTTCCTTATTATATCTCAAACGATAGAAAGATGTCAAATTTAATTACCATTCTGTGAAATAATCATGCAGGTTTCAAATATATTTCATACATCTAGAAAGGAACCAGAAAGCTAGTTGGAAGCATCTGTGACAGATATTTTTTACTGCTTGTATAGGGAAAAGGTGCGGGAAAGTTTTCCCACCACCTGTCCATAGAGCATTTCATTTAAATTTTACCTAACAATATCTTAAGAAGGCAAATTTACTGACACTTACGCAGTAATTTCTGGTGGCTATGAGGGGTAAATACTTGGATAATGCATTAAAATCGCTGTATATATTTTCTTCATGTGCCATACCTTACCACATTACCTGTTTCTTAGACGCAGAAATACTTCAATCTTTCTTAATTATTAATATCAGTCTTTCTGAGGAGATGACCTTCATACCAGTAGTTCTGAGAAGATGACCTTCAGAAATCATAAATGACAAATTATGATGACACAAATTGGAAGCCTGAGCAAAAAAAAATTTTTTTTTTAACTTGAGGTGGGCTACATGGTTTTGAGAAAGATGATACAGAATCAAACATCATCTTAAAAAGGGGGTCTATTTACACAGAAAATTTTTGTCGGTTTTTATATTGGAAGATATTTTTGCGTCTTGTTTATCATTTTTAAATACTGAATGACACCAAGTGTTTTAGGGAAAATTTCTTTTTATTTCTTCTACAAAGAAAATGCCATTAGTACATAACATGGCGCTTTGAATGACTCACTCTATGGAGTACCATCAAACCCTGTTCTTTACATTACTACTATAAAATTTAACATTCACTAGCAGAACGAATATAGTTGTTTAATCAAAATAAATAAAATTTTTATCATCATCAAAATAACCAATATCGCTGTTGGTGTGAATTCCCACGTCTGATTAGTAAAACTCATTTCTCTTCACTCCACAAGCTATTTTGGATTAAATACACAAATCAATTCATAAAGAGTGTCAACGAGTAATTACACAAGCCATGCTTACTGTTGTAAAAACACACTTCAACCATGGTTTGAAATAAAGCAATCAGTTTTCCAACAAATTAGTTGACTTCGAGACATCAGGGTTATTAACCTTGAAGTCATATCAAGGAGACTGATTGAAAACCTTAAGTTATCTGAGTTCGAGTCATCCAAGCTAAAATTGCATTGGAGTAAGGAGACTTTAGCTGAGGCTATGAAATTAGGTCGAGTTATCCGAGATTTCAACACATCGAGGTTTGACTTTAGTTAAAAAATAGAAGTAGTATTGAATTAACGCTCTTTAATTCTGACATGTAGTATACTATATACATACCTTTGTTCAAAGCTAAATATATACACATTTATCACAATAACAAAAAGTACAATATAAAAAATTGCATAACTTGTTTGTGGCAGAGACAAAATGAACACACAATGACAGAATTCTAGGCAGCAAAGTACTTTTAATACACACTACAGCAGTCTAAATTAATCAAAGGAAAATTACAATGACAACCTGCACAGTGGAGACGAAATTTTTTTACTTAACTTTTAACCAAATCATACTGATTATGAAACAGGTGTTATGCTTTTGCACCAATTTTTGAAATATTCAGTATTTCATCTGCACAAAGACTAATTATTTCATTTGCGCTATTTTCCTTAGGTAAAGGTAGATATATAAAGTTTTAAGTAAATAGTTTTAACAATTTGTATTAACTGTAAGCCTCGAATGTAGAACCAGGGACTATATAATACTAGTTATAAAAATATATAAATCCCCCTGGGTTAAAATAAAATAATAAAAATAAAAAATAGTAAAATAATAGCAGGTTTTCAATAAACAAAAATGTAAAGTGCTTTAAAGGATGACTTTAAGATGACTAAATATTCTGTTTTAAGCTGTAAATGCAATTTAAATGTTTTAACTTTTGGCATAAATGACTTATCCTACTCAAAATCCAACCTCCACTTTCCTGTGGTGAGCAGGGGTACATGATTTTGTAACAGATAACGCTGGCAAACAGAAAGTATGACTTTATCATATTAAATTCACCTGTAATTAGGGCAAATTAAATAATTTATTTTTGGCACAAAAGCAATCAATGGTATGAAATAGTTGAAATCAAGACTATTCATTTTGAGTCCAATCATTCAAATTGAATGTACAATACTCAATAAATAAATTTATCTGAACTAAATGTTCAATTAAAACATGGATGTTGTGGAATTTTATTTTTTACCAAGGAAAATAAAATTAAACTATATAATCAAAGGAATTTACAAGATTTGGAACCTGAAACCAGTGCAGCATGACAATACTAGTACTTCAACTCTTGATACAGGACTCATTTTTGAAGAAATTGAAATAATTTTTCATTAAAAAAAACTACACATTTTTTACACAATTAATATACATTTTCTAAAATTCTTTTCTCTACTTTGTTTAATAAAGCTTCAGTTTCTTGTTAATGAAAGTATTTTTAACCAGATCTATTTATGCTACATGATAACAATCTGTAATTGTGTGATTTTAACATTGGTATTCTAGAGAGATACAGTTCAAAGGGCGTAAACTGAAGTAAAATAACTATGGTGTAAACATACAAGTATATAGGCCCGATATATTAGTACATATTTTCCAAAAATAGCACCAGCTGGCTGAAAGTATCCTTTTGTTGTACCTACTATATTTCCTCTATTTGATTCATGGACAGGACTGAGTGTCAGTATGCCTATACAACAGTTGAAAGTATTTAACTAAAAGCAATTTATGCCTCAAACCTATATTTTATCTACAAGACCTGAAAAAGTCCCAAATGCAGATTTGGACTTACAAAAATCAAACAATTATCTATGACATGTTAAAAGATACAAAAACACAGTAATTTTATCTTTTTAACAGGTTGAGCTCAATGCAAGCTTACCATCAATGCCCTATAATTTGAGCAACGTAACATTTCTATTAAATTACTTATAAGCTGCTTATAAAAATAACTACTGGCAAGATGAAATTATTGCCATGACAATAGAGCACTTCAGCATATCATTTATCCTTCTGAAGAAAGAGCACAAAGCAGCTACTGTACACACATTTAACTTCAACCCAGTAAACTGTTTCCAACATTGACAAAGCATAAACTAGCAATTTTAAGCAAAAAAATAAATACATACAACAAAATATTCATTAAAAAGATATAAAACAGTCATTAACAAACAATAATCTTAGTTATACATGTAAAACATTAACAATTTAACAAACAAAAATATAACAGGACAGCTGAAAAACATTGGACATGGACAAAGTTGATATAGACAAATGTTTAAACTGTTTACCATTGTTGACCTTGGGACAGGTACATTACCCACCATTCTTAGTCTTCTATTACCAAATGCAATAGCACTTAACATAAGAAATTATAGGATTTAAACATCTTGTAGGACTTACACAGGCAAATGTGACACACATGAGAATCATATGGATAGAGCACCATATGATAATCATGTTTTTAACATGTTTAATATAATAAGATTATCATTGGATTACCACATGATTATCATATGTAGAATGCTTGACTGTGTACTATTAAAATGTTGAAAATGTAAGCAAATTAAGCATCTTTGTTTTATGCATGCTAAGGTAAAGGTTTCATTACAAAGTTAGCACCAATTAAAGTGAGGTTTTCATGATTGAAGCATTTTTACAAGTTTTTGAAACTTCCCTTGTCCAATTTAATTGAATACAAACAGATTTTCCCAGAGAAAATGAACCTTTGCCACATTATATAATTTGATATAATAACAAACACAAATATATAGATTTATTGAAACACTTGGAATATTACAGTACATACACATACATGTACTGAATGAAGGAATATTACAGTACATACACATACATGTACTGAATAAAGGAACATTACAGTACATACCCATACATGTACTGAATAAAGGAAAACAATTACTACAGGACTAGAATGTCATTCATTGCATCATTGATATAAATAGATAATAATTACATATGTTCAATCATTCAGTATTTCATATTACATTGAAATGTAGAAGATTTTGAAGAGAGAAAGAAATGAAAAAAAATTTATAATTCATGAAAACACATCTTAAATCAACTTCTGTAATTTGAAGAAATGAATTTATTTTTGTATTACAGGAACTATATGTGTGTATACAGGAACTGTATGTGTGTATACAGGAAGAAATCAAGATCCTATACCACACATTTTATTGTCTTTTTTTTTATATTATTTTAAATACCCTTTACAATTTATATCTATGACACCTTGAATTTAAAAAAAAATAACCAAAACAAGACAAGACACAGATAAGATAACTCATTCAACAGATAACCAAAGAATATAGTATCAAAGAGTAACAAAAGTTCAAAACAAGAAATTTATTTAACTTTAGAAATCTGAAAAATAAGGAATATAAACATTTTTTTAAATTTGTACAAAAATTTGGGTGTAACCATCAATATTGATGGAAAAACATTTTTTTTTAATCTTAAGTATGATTCTTTGTGATCCTTGCAATATGATTATAAACACATGCAATACAATTTAAACTGACATATGCATAAAAAAACAAAGATTGTGTCTAATTTATTAAATTATTTGGACATGAACATTGCACTTCAGTAGATGAAATTTTTGCACAAATAAATGTTGTTTGATGTAATACACAAATACACATTGTTGTTTGATGTAATACACAAATACACATTGTTGTTGGATGTAATACACAATAAACTTTGATATAATATACAATGAAGTGATGTAGTACACAAAACACATGATGTTGCTATATTTTAGGTTTACAGCAGTAAATAGGAAAGCAATAAAGAAATACAAGTGTAAAAGCTGACGAGGTAGTTATAAAACATCAATGTGATGTATAATATTACAAATATTTCTATCCTCTACAATGATAAATGGAATTATTTTGCTACAAGCATAAACTGATAGCCAAAATAAAATAAAAAAAACCTTAAAAAATTCTAGAGGAATCCTAAAAATTGTTAATACCAATCAAAAGTCAAAATCTTAAATCTTTTAAATTTGATATCAATTAAGAAATAATTTGTTGAGGGGGTAGATTTTTGCTCATTTTAACATGGGTACAGCATTTATATTCGATTATTTAACACCAAGCGACAGCCAGGTGTTAAATGAGAATATAAATGCCAAACCCATGTTAAAATGAGTACAAATCTACCCCTGGAAGGAATTATTTCTTTTCCAATATAACAAATACAGTAATTTTTGGACAAAATTTTCCCTAGGCGTAGCCAAAATAATGGCTGTTCCGTTTAACCTACCCTGTATGAAAGTTGGATTCAATTTGTAAATGTGTTAAATGTGTGTATTTATATAATTTATTTCAATTAGATAACCTCTCAGCTGTTAAATCATTGCGTAAAAGTTTTTAAAGAAGTGTTTTGTCTCGAAATAACAGCGAAAGAAAAGAGAGAGTGTGCAGGTGCTAAAGGTGGGGGTTGTACCGACATATACTGTTTGACAATATGAAGACATCATATTAGAATATAGAAGTAAATGAAAGAAAATATTGGGAAAAAGTACACGTAAAATCCATTACACAAAACTTTGCAGACCATGTATAATGAATGTTTTCTTATTAATAAATATTATGCCTAACTTCAATTATTTTTGGCATTAACTATGATTAATAAGTTTCTAAGTTTCTAAATCCTCTCACTAATTCCTATCAATCATGCTCTAGAAGATACATAGAATTAATACAAGTAACTTTTGATATAATAGAATATGACTGTATTCATTAGTATTACATCTCTTTTAGGAATGCTTGAAATTCTTGTTATGATCATCATTACTGAGACAGGTTTTCATCAGATGGGACCTTTATAATAAAGCTGACAGTATGTCTAAAAACTTGCACCAAAACCCTTTAGAGTTCTTAGTACTTTTACCACTTTTAGTACTTCAGACTTATAATTTATATCAGATCCCAACTTCTAATAATTATAAATTTTAAATTTAAAAATTGTATTTGGTCTTCTAACATTTTTTATCACTTTTACTTAAATTTAACTAATCAATGGTATTTTTAAATATATTGTTCACTACAAAACAAATTTAAATTTGAAGTGAGCTGCAATGACTGCTAAATAGGCTATTTAAAATAGCACATGACAAGCTGCATTGTAATGAAAAACCTATTATTTTGCACACACAGACTTATTATATTAAAATATTTCTGACTTTCAAAATAAATGCCATGTGATGGAGTTATGGTACAGGGCTACATATATGATACAATAAAACAAATCCAGATCTTTAATGACATCACAAAAGTTTCCAAGGTCAATGTCTCCATTAACAGGTCAAATAAGGTCAAGGTCTCCCACATTAATAAGGCAATGACTAGGTGACCTTCATTTTCAAGTCTGTCAATTTCCACAAACTTAAAGCAACCATATTAAACAGGCCCATGTAATCCTTAGCACAATTTGTAAATAACAGGAATACAGACTTTATTGTTGCCTGTAGACACATGAAAAGCACAGACTGGCTGAAAAGAAATGTGAAGGACCAGACTAGATGACCTATGACATATGGGTCTCCTTCTTCAGGTCTTTCAATCACAGATAGATATTGCATCAAGAACCCTACTGGTTCAGTCTATATACTCCACATAATTCTCAGGGACAAGTCCAGTTTTACCATTCAATTGTCCTTCTAACCATCCAGGTTCTTTTGATGGTCTCACACTGAATATAAGTTGATTAGGTTCAAATGATAATTCAGTTTCATTTTCAGCTTCACAATGATACAAAGTTCGAACAGTTCTGAAAGAGAGCATATAAACGTTACAAGGTAGTGAAGTAGACATATTTTACAGCTTTTCAAACTATTAAGATTTCTCTTATGAACTTCAACTTTCAGAAAGAAAATCTCAAACATCAGATTTCAAGAAATTAATTTAACATGAGTCATGGCATTTCGAAGGTATTTCAGTAAGTATAAAAGGGCAAGATTAGAAACTGGAACATGAACCACTTTGTCATTATGTTACAATAGCCAAGTCTAGAAAAAAAGTCATAAAGGCAAAAGGATAAACAAACCACTTCTTAAAATCTGAATCAGAATGAGTACGTAAACCAACCTTTTGATAGGCCTTGGTTTGACTGGGTTACTACTTGCAATTGATCCTGTCATACTTCCTGTTAAACTTCCTGTCATGCTCAGTGAGGAGGAATTCCTAATAAAAAATAAAATAAATTTTAACAAAATTTTTTTTAAAAATAACATTTCCTACACAAATGGTGTGTAATATTTCTGTCTTCATGATTATTTTTCGTATAAAGGATTACCAAGCTTTCTATGTTCAGGACAAAACTCGACAAAAAATACACTTTAAACTTATTCCAATCCAATGATTTGCTTTTTTTTTTCTGCCTACCAGAACTAGTCCCTATTTAATTGTATTAATTTCTCAAATATAGTCATAAAACATAAATTAATAAATAGGAGGGACTTCTTATTTAAAAGCTACATTGAAGTGTGCCAGTGGTTGCAGTATTAAGATATACCAGATCTAAGATTACTACTTGGGTGTTAAATACCAATCAATCAATCTATCAATCTTTGGGTAGTTAACTGGAAAACTGACGAAAATTTTTTAACTTTCTTTCAAATTCAGATTATAATACATATGAAATGAAAGATGATTGATTAAATTGGTTGTTGGGGTTTAACCCCCGAGCAGCAATATTTCAGCTATATTCAGGCGATCAAAATAAAAAGGATGATAAAATGAATATGAAATGATAATGAAATGAAACATGGGATAGGTCATAAGGATGACAGGGTCGAAAAGTTTTGATTGCCACTGGAAATTGGGAGAAGTGGGTAGGGTCATGCAATCTAGTCTTCTGTGTTGGAGCCCAATGGTTCCTATTCCGGCAGAATACAACAGAAGAGTTCTTTAACGTGCAAAGAACATGGCATCCTTCCCAAAACGTTGAACCAATATGGTCTGCAGTCAGATTTTTCGTATTATGGCCTGACAACTCCAGCATGTAACATACCAGGATTTCATATTCCACCATCTGGGGCACACAACCCAGTTGCTCTGTGGGCAGAGCACCCAAGCCCCCCCCCCCCCCTCCCCCACCAGGGTTCTGAGCACTATTTAGTCGCCTTATACGACAAGCTTAGTGCTGCTGCAGGCCAATTCTTTTGACACAAGGACCCGCACAGGTCTCAAATGAAAGAAAACTTAAATCTTGTCAATTGTCCAGTTAACTACCTTTCATCTGGTAATAAAATCAAGGATGTCCAATTCAATTCTCTGAAGTTAAGTACATTACTTGGTATATAAACATTACAAAAATACAACAAAGCAAAGACTCATCTCACTGCCAAACATCAAACAAGTTGTTCTTAAAAAATACCCTTTAGTTAAATATGTTAAGCAAATAATTTTGCAAAATGAACATACATTGACTTTTAATTTTCTGGACCAAAAAAACCCAAAGCCATGAGCACAATTATATTTAAAGCAGTGAAAATGATAACAAAACTTCAGACAGGTCTGAGTACAAAGAAAGGAAATGTATTAAACGCTTCAAGCACATCTAAAGGAACAAGCAAATTTTACCTAATAAGTTAAACTAAAATGTAATATATTTCAGTTGAACAAAAACTGTACATTTTGGTCCCCCAAAACAATGAAAAACATGTTTGCATTACACATAACTAAATCATGTAGATTGCAAAATAATTGATAAATAGATATAGTATATATACATAACAACCAAATCAATAAATGCAAAGTAGTACTCCAATTAAGAATCATGCAAAATGTGATTCATGGTTGGAAAGCTTACATATTTTTATTTTTGATATTTTGTTTAAACTGCTGAAGTAAACAGAATATAAAATGTAGATTCATAGAACCCATGTTCATGAGAGATATAAATAATATAGAATGTACGGCAGAATTCAAAATTAAGGCAGATAATTCTATAAATACTACAAAATACAGTTGAATCCATTGGATATTAAATGTGAATTATCTCCAAAGAGCATACAGATTGGAATGAATGATTATACATTAAAAGATTTCAACATATAGATCTATAAAGCAACTTATTAACAAAAATAAAAATGTAAAGCCTTTTTAAGGGTGCATCACATCTTCAAACATGATTTTACGAGGTCTACAAACAAAGCGGAAATTGGCAAAATAATCCAGATTTGAAATAGCAGATTTCTGCTAAAACATGGAAAAAAATCATGTCTGCATATTACAGAATTTGCATGATTCTTAAAAAGACTGATACTTAAAAACAAATGAAATTATAATGCTGTACTGTCAACTGACACAATGGCCATAATAGTTTCCTGTAAAAAGAGTTTATCCTGTGCATCCACTTTCTATTTTTAAGATTATTACATTAGTTCAACTTCATAAAATATCTATTCAAGAATTTCATTTCACAGAATTTATGAATAAATTGAGTCACATGTGTAAACATCAGTTCTCACTGCATCTTCTAACATCAAAGACTTGGTGTATATGTTAAGATGAGATACTGATAAAATAAAATTAGTACTACATGTTTTCAACAATGAAATGGTGTATATTCAGTCATCAGTTTATGAAGTAACGTACATGAGTACCAAGGTTTATCTCCCTTCTCCATAGAAATGTTTATCTGGAAATTGATTTTACTCTCTTTATTCTAAATTTTGAAATTTTAAAATAGGACATATGAACATTAAATGCATTATACACTATAATCAAACTTAAGCAGAATTTTATGGTCTGAAGCATTGCACTAAAAAGATGGTTACATTTTTAAATTTTTTTTTTACCTGTAATGACACAAAGTGTATAACAACTAGGAAAGTCACAATATACACCTGAATGGTCAACTTGTGTATGAATAAAGCTTCATCTCTGGCATGAAAGACATACTAAAAGATGCATAGACCAAACATCTAAAACCCTTAACTTTGTCGGTTGGAATAAAAATACATATATAAGAAACATGTGGGAAAGATTATCAACAATAAAACTTATTTTTATTTACAGCAGGACCATAGCCAATGATCCAACTTGACAACTTTTATCCCCCAAAAAATAATACATCAGAGAATTTCCTAAATCACACCCAGCATATATTGACCACTGGTATGGCTCTATGTACACATAATAGTGTGTAATGTGCAACCATGGTCTAAAGATACAATAATACTGAAACACAAATATACATATATACATGATACTATGTGTAATTATAATAATATACATGTAGTTATATATATACAATGTACAATTGATGACATGCTGGTGTAGATAACTCAGTTTTAGTACAAACAATTAAAACTATTGGTAAATGAGTAAATAATGAAACAATGCACACTACATAAAAATCAAAGTAGCTAGGTCTTGTGAAAACAAAAATATATTTTAAAATAAATATTTTATACATGGTACCAACTTGGATAGTTTCATGAGTCATGCAAACCATGAAGTAATTTTTAACTATGGTTTTAACATAAATAGTCCAATTCAAGCTATAAATTCTAAACGACTAACAACTTGTCAAATTACAAACATTTGTACTTGAATTAATATCAATGTTTTTTTGGTTTTTTTTTTTTTTGGTTTTTGTTTCAAAATATGACAGACAAAGATTTATGCCATATATCAAAGTCTCCAATGAAAAAAAATTGAAAAAAGCCTAGAAAATCTTCTTCATAGAAAACAGAAAACTGCTACTTTAATTTTTATCAAGTACTTAATGCACACAATACAAATGAAGATGAGGCTTACATAGAGTTGTACGGGGAATCATGAGTTCCGCGTTTCTTTACACTTCCACTACAAAACAATAAGCATCACAATGCAGCATGGAAACACTGTTAGTTTGTAATGATTGAAAAGGGGGGTGATAGTTGTGACAGACCACAATGACAAGGCGGTCTTGGGATAGATTAGTGCTCCATGCGTGTTCACACGACAACATAACACAGTAATCTTACTGCCACAAAGGCAAAGCTTATGTTAGTTAATTTTGTATGGGACAATAAAGGGAGGTTAGAGAAACAATTCAGTTATGAAATAAGAACTGAAGACACCTCAAAGACTTTCCATTATGCTGTTCACATTAACTTTCATTTTATTTCCATAAAGCTCCTAATTTTTATTTGAAATTTGTGGTTCGGTCAAAATACTACCAGTACTATGAAAGTACTTATATTTGTGCATATCAAATTTTGTTGTTTAGGGGAAGAGCAAAAGTTCATGGATTCTTGAATTTGTGGTTTTGATGTCAAACAATTTAAGGTAAATAATCCTTTTCATTGCAATCAAATTTCGTGGTTTATCTTATACTTTCACAGAAATTCAAGTCCAAACCAAGTTAAATGTTTCTATTTAAAACATCTTTAGAATCCATGAATTTTTACACTCCACAAACAAATTTTTACAAACCACAAAAATTGCTATCCAAGAATTAAGTACTTCACAGTATACATATTTTTTTTTCAATTCGTAAAATGTTATTCGAAACTTAAATTTTGAAAGGAAATTGAGTCCATGTTTTCAATGGAGTGAAAGTACATGATGAAAAGCATCCTTGATTAAATTCTGAGTTAAATATTTGTTTACTCTGGCATATCATTACTCAAGCTTCCAAAATGCATTTCAAATCAGTAATTAAAAATGACCATAGGTAAAGAATTATGATGAAGCTTAGCTTACATGGAGTTGTGCATGGATTGTGATCCACGTCTCTTTACACTGCCACTACAAAACATACGCTCTTCAATGCAGGAACCACTGAAGTAGGGACACATTGAAATAGGGATAAGAGAGGGGACAAAAAAGGGGAGGTAATATACATCTAGCTGACTAAAACTATGGTTCTTATTTAAACAGATCTAAATGCATACTTAAACAGGAAAGTAATATGACAGGGGGCTTATTCCTTGTTTCAAATTTTGCAAACTTTAGAAAAAAAGGAATTGTAAAAAAATGCTATCAACTGGGTAAGGTTTAAAGCAAGGCTTTTAAAAAGTTGAAATTTTTAATTGCAAATGATGTCATATTTTTACATTGTATGGTGAGAGCTATAAGGCACCAAATATGTGTTAAAACCACGACTATATTAAGTGTGATTTACTGACACAAAACTGAAATGTGCTATAAAAACTCTACACATTTCTATTAAACAAACAGAAATTTTAGTCTACAACAATTGTGTTAAACCAACCTTGCTACTCTTTTTCTGAGAGGTTTGCTAAAGGTATAAATATCTTACTGATACAGTTATTTGATTTGTTTTTAATTATTTCAAAAAAATACATTTGATTTCTACAACCCAAACATTTTGATTTTTCATTGTGAGCCCCACTAAAATCTAACCCAACTTACATACTTTGTTTAATTTCTTAAGAGTTTAAAAATGAGGTCAGACCTAACCACAACAAATGAACAGATCAAATCTTTGAATGAATATTAATGAGTAACCCAAAGCGACTTTCAGAAAATTAAAATCAACACCATGCATGCAAACACAATATTTTATCTAAGAACCATTAGACAGCTTTTACAGAATGGTACATTATTTACGATATTATCATCAAATTAAGTCAAATACAATAAAAAATAAGGAACTGTACATTAAGTGATACCCTGCAAAGTAAAAGTGAAAAAAGGGGGATGACAAAATGTTCAAAATGACATAACTGGAAAACCACATTTTGAATTTTGCTAACAATTTATGTTCATCAAAATAATTCAGTGATCCGTTCTCAAGTTATCTGAAAACTGTTGGAGAATGACCATACAGATGGACATAGTGAGTATCACACAATACCTTGTTGTATTGTGTTATGTGGTATAAAAACTACAGTAATGACATTGGGACGAACAAAGCAAGATTTTTTAACGGTACTAGACTTTGACCTTGATTATCAACCATGCTAACTAAAGGGAACATAGATCATTTACAATAACTATGGTAGGTATATTTAAGCTCTATTGGAGTGGGACAGACAAGGGCACTTCTAAACAAGAAGATTAATTTAACTAGCATAAAAACCAAACATTGATAAATTTTGATACTTACAACATTGGGTTGTCTCCCCCTGAGATGTTTAATGCAAATCTGTTAGCTGTAATATAAAATAGAAAAAAATGGATATGGTAAAGCATAACAAATGCACCAGAGTATAACCTAATGAAGAAAACTAATTTACAGTAGTTGTGACTGAAAAATTATTTTCATTCATACAAAATTGCTCTAATCATTAAGTAATGTTGAATCGTAACTGTGTTAATCACTCTGTATTCAAAGTCACATTGGAATGTCATGTGTACAAACGCTACTTACCCAAGGCATTAACATTGCCATATTCTGGTGTCCCAGTGTTACTATAAATAGGTTTCCGTGTATTATCGGCCATTGGTAATGAATTAGTAAGATGGTTTGACTGACTGGAATTTAGAGATTCAGAACTACCACTACTGCTTTCTGAAAACATTCAAATCAGATTAGCTTAATTTCATTAAAATGTATTAAATATTTATAGCTATAACTACCGTATAGTGAGTAATTTTCACAGGTGACATTTCTTCTATGAATTTTCCCAGACTTTATTTTTACGCTCCATTAATATTATCTAAAAGATATTACAGTTTATGGTACAAACAACACTTTACCACAACCCAGCCATTTCTGTTTTTGCCCCCTTTTTTCAAATAAATAATGACAGAGCATCAATATACAGTAAACCATGTCTAAACTGAACCCCTCTTGAACTGAAATTGTTCTATTTAAACAGTTGTTCACTTTACCCAAGTTTAAAATATGTTTAAACTGAACCCCTCTTGAACTGAAATTGTTCTATTTAAACAGTTGTTCACTTTACCCAAGTTTAAAATATGTTTAAACTGATATGAAGAGACTTCAAAAAGTGTCTGTTTCAGACAGATTTAACTGCATATAATTTCTTAAATTTATCTTTACAAACCATTTGGTTAAATATACTGAAAAAAGATTGTTTTAATGTCACCTGTAAAACATACAAGTAAGATTTACATATTTTAACATGGAAACACAAAATTCAACTTAAAATTTCTTAATTAATACATGTATAAAGAATGAATACACATTTTATTTCCTGATAAAAAATATACATTTAAAACTAATATCAACTGTAAATTCAAAAATTACTGTGATGTCTTGACTTTTGTAAACAATGCCACTATGTGACAATATGTTTTAAGTCTTTGGTATGACTTGGACAAGACTCAAATCCCCAACCTCCCACACTGAAGGCAAGCAAGCTACCATGAGACCACACAGACTGTAGTCCATGAGACCACACAGACTGTAGTCCATTAGACCACACAGACTGTAGTCCATGAGACCACACAGACTGTAGTCTATGAGACCACACAGACTGTAGTCCATTAGACCACACAGACTGTAGTCCATGAGACCACACAGACTGTAGTCCATTAGACCACACAGACTGTAGTCCATTAGACCACACAGACTGTAGTCCATGACACCACACAGACTGTAGTCCATGACACCACACAGACTGTAGTCTAAGTTAATGTTTTCTTTCATGAAACAAACATAATAGTTATTAATTCTTGATCCTTATTGTATAATATTGATTACCTTAATAAAAGTTGTGCTGACCTGAATGCCAAATAATTGTTGTTTTAATTTTCAAATCATCAGAAGATACCACTGTTTCATGAGCAGTAGCCTTTGTAAAACTGAATAAGTAATTAAAATATAACATATTTCCATGTGTAGGATACATACCTCCCGGTACTGCAGGACTATAAAATTCTATAGGTCGAAACTTCTCAGGTGGAGGAGGAGGGGCCTTATTCATATAAACAGCTTGTGTAGGCGTGGTTTGTTGTGATGACAGTATTGTATGATTAACACCGGGTGTGAAACGATCAGTTATTATTGTCCTTTTACTATTAGGTACTATTCTACTATCAGGTGCCGGTATAACCTCTGGCTCACCTGGCTCATCTGGTTTGCTTTGAAAAATCTGAAACAAAGAAGTAGAGCCATTAAGATCAAGTTTTGGCCTTAAAATATAAATTATAATCAGAAGTCATGATCCAAATGTTATTGAGTTATATTAAGTATATATACTTACTTGATCATAGTTAGTGATGAGAATTTCAACAACAATATTAAGAAACTTGATGTCCATAATGGCTGCCACAGTTTCTTCCTCTGCTTTCATTAATGTAGGACCAAAACACACACCTAAGTTTGCAACTGTCATTAAATTTTTGTCTTGGAATTCCGCGACTCTAAAAAAGTATAGTATAAAAGTTTATAATCAAGATTTGCTAGACAAAACTCATTACCATAATGATTATAATTTATCAGTAACAAAAATGTGAAGTAGATGTATGATGAAGAGAAAGCCACACATACTGAATAATGTATTATGGGAAAATCCATACTAGATTTCTAATCATTCCCATGAAAGATTCTCAATTTTTTTATGAATTTTTTTTTCCAAATTCTAAAAAGTTAAATTTAGAGACAAATGTATGATAAAGAGGAAGCTTGAAGTGTTATTAAGACCAAAATAAAACAATTCCTTTTTTAAAGCAGCATATCATTTTTTTTATTCAAGTTTCAAGTAATTCCAATGAAAGCGTTTTATATTATACCTGACAACAATAAATGAAATACACATTTATGTACGGACTGCAGTAGAATTCTTGGCCTGTTAAGAGGCTGTCCATGTAAAAATAAGGCCGATCCTATGATACAATTGGCAGAGGGTTAATATCATTTTTTTGTTCCCATGTTTATATCATATATATATCAAATAGTAAAAAGATTTTTTTAAAGCACAATGGATGGCTCAGAAAATCATTTTAAACGTCCCTAACAAAAAAAACCAAATTATGCACAAAATAGAGTTATCTCCCTTTTTCAATTAATTTCCATGCTTTCCATGTTGCAGTTAATCAAAACATTCAACTTTGAGACATATGTGATATGAAATGGATGAAAATTTATAAAGAAAAACATTTGTCATGTGCAATCCACTGCCTTGTTTTTGCATGAACACTCTGGTAAATGATAAAAAAAAAATATAAGGTATACATAAAAGGCTACCATTTAAAAAAAAAGGGAACAACATAATGAGGTTAGGTTCCTACCTTTTTAAATGTTTAATTATAATTTCTAACATTTCAAAATTTTTCTGTGGTAACTGATGTACCAATGTGTGTATATCATGAATTCGTAACGTCTTGGCTTCCTGTTCTAAAATTAAAAACATTCTAATTTATGAGATACATCAATAAAAAAATTAATATAGAAGCAACTGTAGGTCAACTTTATTTATCTGGCAGAAAACTAAATACTAACAATGTTTATAAAAAAAAGAACATGAATCAGGACATTGAAAAAATATAATTGGAAGCAAGTGACAAAAATCTTAATAATAAAATTAAATGTTTGGCAGAGTGCATCTTGATACGACCACGACCACAGAAGTTGAACCCTGCATAGTTGGGTTCTTGCCCCTTATTCTTACTTGGCTCAACTCATAACCCAAAATATTAATTCTAGTCTTCTTTTAGCCTTGTTATACTATTTCAAAGAAATCACTTCTGCCCCCCTCTTTTTTTCAAATTTTTAAATCTTAATCCCAAAATCAATCCCAGTCTGATTATTGTGGTGTAGAATATTGTGGAAGGATATAGACATTCCTATTCTTTTACAGGAGTTTATAGAGTTAAATACTATGAAATGTTTGTTTTGGACCATTTTTTGGCCCCTTATTCTTAAACAGTTGGGGCCATAACCCCCAAAATCAATACCAACCTTCTTTTTTGTGATTTAAAATCTAGCTGTAAAATTTCATAAAGATCAACCAATTCAAGTTATTGCATGAAAACCAAGTGTCTACAGACAACGACACGTCAACAGCATCATACCAATACACGACAACAAAATTTTGGCGGCTGTAGAAAAAAAATTGTGGGTTACAAGGTCATGAACAACAGCTAATATTAATTTTTAAGATTTTTTATAACATATTCATGTCTTACAAATTCCTATACTTTATACCAAAACACTTGACTGACTTGAAAATCAATGTACTTACTTGCAGCCTGTATAAATTGAGCATGGAAACCAAATGTCATCAATGGTTCTGGTAAAGACCTTAAACAGTTCAATTAACAATTTAATGACATGCAAAAAAGCTGTGGTCCTTTTCACAAAAAATTATAAGTGTAAAATTAGTCATAAGTTATGACGTCACAGTAAATCAAAGTATTGTGACGTCATAACTAATTTTACTCTTCAGATT
Source organism: Perna viridis (assembly GCA_037379345.1). Taxonomy (NCBI): domain Eukaryota; kingdom Metazoa; phylum Mollusca; class Bivalvia; order Mytilida; family Mytilidae; genus Perna; species Perna viridis. The sequence goes on from CM074520.1 coordinate 8,318,078, forward strand.
TTTCATGAAAAGGACCACAGGCTCTCAATACACAAGTGTATTTTGAATCAGTTTTGTGCAAAAGAGTTGTGGTTCAAAATTGAAATAATAGAAATAATCAGACCTCAATTATATATGTGTATATGTTTGAATTTTCATTATGTTCAATTCAATTTTATTAAGGCAACATCAATCTTAATTACAATATAAAACAGATATCAACGATTTAAAACTATCTATATGCAATACACATGATCATATATAAAATTATATATACATGTATATATACTTCAGTAACTCTTCAGAAGTATATTGGTTGCCTGAGATTAGCCATAAAGCCTTATAAGCTTAATTCCAATGGGGTCTCTATTGCTGTTTAGTTATCACGACCACTTCATACTATATAACAAACTTATCAAAGCTTTAAAGACGATTTTACGAGGTCAACAAACAAAACTGAAATTGGCAAAATAGAATATACAGTAAAAAAAGAATCCTTACAGTAAAATCTGGAATTTAAAATAGAAGAATTCTGCTAAAAAGCAAGAGAAAAATCCTCCATGCTTAAAGATAAAATCTGCTAATGCTACATCAATAGATTTGTTAATTCTGGTTGGATGTTGACAGTTGCATGCTGATGGATTGTTCATAAGTTTTTTTTTTTTCTTATTGGTGACTTGCATTACTCACTTAAACCAATAAAAATAAGCTTGCATTGCGCAAGGAAAAAATTCTAACAGGGTATTCATTCTTGCCTAAAGTATAATGTTTTACCCAAAATAATGAAATCTGAACCACTATTGTTCTCAAGAAGTTTCACTGTAATTAAAACCCATTTTTAAATTAACTTACAAGAAATCTAATCTAATTAGGTAAAACTTCTACATACCTTAAGTAATTTTTAATAGCACTAGTAATAGTTTTAATCTCAAACTGTGTATTATCTTCTAAATTCATCTTATCTCGTTTCTTGGCATCTGAAAGATAAGAAACAAATACAAAAATATGAAATTATTAAAAACTTACTCAAGTGTGTCTTCTCTAGTAACTTATAATTTGATAAAGGCAACCCCAACTTAGCAAATAAGAGAGCTATTGCCTTGGTCTAAATATATGTCATGACTTTAGTTTTGTGGTTCCTCACTAGTTGTTTAAAGTTTTGTTCACCAAAAGAGATTATGTTTCATCTCAAGTCTCTGAAGACAATAAGTATATGTACAAATTTACATGTTAGTTAAACTGAAACAATAGTAAGAATAAGGGAATCTACATATACCACTGATTGTTATAATAACAGTACTGACCTAACCCTATAGAAATTAACTTGTTAACTTTAGAGTTTACACCAACTACTCTATATAAACCATTCTCCTCTAAACCTGAAAAAAACATCATTGTAAAGGTTTTAAAATGTTAACATAGATATTGTTATTATAACGTATACATTCTAATTCTAAAAAAATGTATTATGTACTTACCAGTACCCTATTATACTGAAATCTATTGGAAATATTCATATTGAAATTTTACCAACATTCAAATTATATTCTTCATCACATGTTTCAATGCGATTAACAGTTATTATCTCCAGGTAAAAACTAAATTTAAAATGTAGTTGGATAGCAGAATAATTTGATACATAAACTGTAAAATGCTGTAGGTATTTGTAGGTTTGATAAACACTGAAAGTTAAATATCACAAAATATCAACTATGTATGTAATGTTTTCATATGTACCAGCCTTTGTGAGTTCATTTTTTGCAATTTTAAACTTTTATGAGTTAAAAAACCTTTATCTATATGATTCCTTCAAAATATCTAACCACTTGAAATATGGTAACTGTACCATGGCAGCAATTCTAGCATTATAGAATGATATCATCAATTGTTACAGTAGAATAATGTAAGAAATGTAAAATTACTATCCACCAATCAGATTTTAGACAATTTGACACAATCAAACAACCAACTAAAGTGACAGCCATACGAGCAGATAATAGAGAAAACAAGGTTTATGAACACGTCTCTATAACACTTACCTCTATCCTCTATGGCTTTGATACATTTCTTTATAAACTGGAATCCTATGTCATCCAAGGAGGCTGAAATTTTCATCAACATATTACATTAAAAAGTCCATAAAAATACTTTATCACAGTTCAATTACAAATTACTTCAATTTTTTTTTTTGTTTTTTTTTTTGGAAAACTAACAAGTTCTATTGAGTCTGATCTGCCACAAAAAATATATTACTTTAACTGAGGAAACAAATGCATGTAACTGTTAATTAAACAACTTCAATGTTGGAATTTTACAATGGTTTTTACTTACAATCATCTGAAGTCGTCTTTGGTTTTGTATACACCTGTGTTTCAAATAAAATGTATTAATATACAGCTAGATAGTGATACATGTAAAATTGTACAGTAATAAAATCATATGGATAACATAAGAATTGAATGTTCAGCCATAAAATTAACATCTTTAACTAAAAAATGAAAAAGTGACCCATGAAAATGTGAGGATAAAGATTCTCCCTGGCTTTTTACTTTATTTGTGCCATAAAACTTAAGAAATTTCTTTCTCCCATACTAAACAGGTGATTTAACTGAACATGACTTTTTTATCAACAGGGCTGTGATTCAATTTCAGAGTGAGGTTTCCCTCCATCTTATATTTTTCTGCAGATTTCATGAGAGAAACCAATTCTCCTTCCGCTTATTCATGATTGAAATATTTCTCCACTCTCTGGTAAAATTAAGATTATATCATGCTTGGTAAAGCTTGCATGTTGAAAGTCTTAATTTTACCATCTTGATTGGAGAAATAATTTTAAACCACTAATTACTGATGGAGAATCTATATAAAATATCTGGTTGGTAGAGCAACATACGTATTTTCAGCGAAACAAATCTACTTGCTTTTAATTCTCCTAAATTTCAAACAAATACAAAAAAAAAAATGATACCAGTTTTCTTTATCAAAATCGAAAAATTTATCAAATATGTTTGTTAGAGTATTGCAGTAGAAAGTAAATTAATTTCTAGGTTTTTCTCAATCTACATTCTACTAGGAAACAGACTGACAATTCCCAAAAGAGAGAGAAATTTTCTGAAGCTCTGATATACACAGAATTAGATAAACATTACATCCTACTGAACCAAACAAAACTTAACCATGCTAAACAAAACAATCCAACACAAAAATATCATGTTTTGTTAGAAACTGCATTCAAACAATGAAAGAATGGAAAGACTGCCTGAATAAGGCTGTAAATACATAATTAAACATGAATAGAACATCCAGTCTGGTGAATGACAGCTATTAGACTTTGGTCTACATCAACGCATATTAAATAATGATCAGAAGTTACAAGGAAGAGTGTTATGGTTTCATTCAAGCCAATTACCTCATAAATGATCTGTAATCATGAAATAAGTAACCTAGTATGAAATGGTACACTGCTGGGTACTTTGTGCAAGCTATAATGAACCCTGAACTGTCACATGTATTAAAACTTTATAAGTAAGCTTGAGCAATACTAGTATCCTGAATAAAGAGCTAGCCTGTATGATAATGATTAACTGCAGAAATCAAAGCTAGCCTGTATGATTAACTACAGCAACCATTTAAGTGCAAGCATTGTTTGTATGTATGTTCATATTGCTGTAATGTCACAATTGGTAAGATGATTCTGTTGAAAGATCACAGACTCTTGAGTACATTCAAACTGTTGATATTTTTTTTTATTTTTGTGAAAAAGATGAAGAGTCTTAAATCACTGACACTCTGAGAACTCTTTTTTTTATGTTCCCATTTAATACGGTTTTATTTAATGTATCAAGAAAATAGAGATAGTAAGTTCAAAATATAATAAAATATGATCTGAATACTGAAAGCTTTAGTATAGCAAAGAACATTCAAGGGAGATAAATCATCCACTAAGCTACATACTGGTTCCTTGCCATCCATTGCATCCATCCATAATCTTCTGTCTGACTCTGACATAGCTTGGAAAGTTAAAGTTTCTGGTCTGAAAACAATGACAAAGAATTTCGAATTTTTAAAACACATCAAAAACAAAATGAGCATGACCTCTTGTCCTTCCTTCAATGTAATATACAAAACACAAACAAAATCTGGATATATCTTATTTTTCTTCTCTCTCAGAGGTACATATTTCAAACATATTTGAGACCTAAATTAATAATGTTGGCTTGCCCCTTACTGACTCACAATGATTAGGTATGTAGTAATCTGAAGTTATTTCACTTATTTGGATTGTAAACAATCAATTTCAGTGATTAATATCTTTTCAAGATTAAAAAATAATTTTTGCTGATAGATATGAATAAAATATTTTGGATAGAGTGGCAAGGGTCACTTTTTTGATGGTTGGTAAGTAAACAAACAAACATAATTTTAACTAAGGCCAAAGTCTATAAACTGCATTGTTTTAGAAAAAAATCTTTGTAATGTTACAACTGTGTCACCCTTGAACTTTTTGCTTATTTTAACATTTATAAAAACAGACTGCAATGATTATTATGATTACAATGGACAGGCAAATAATGAAATCAAACTTTTCCCCAAAATAAATGGTGGTACTGACTATCATAGAAATCCGTGTAAATATCACATTATGTTAGAAGACAATCAAGACTACAATGATCTTATAAGAATCTCAATCGTAAATTTCAACTTCTTACCTAATCAACTTACAAGGATGCCAGATTTTCCTTCATAATATAAACATACAGTTGCATTGTACTAAGATATTCATTTAAATATAAATTTGATTGATAAAACTCAGTGTTCAAATTACAGCATAAAGCAAATTTTGGTGTTAAGACATGTATTGTTATACTCAGCTTTACGTAATGCCCGGACCATTCAAATTTGAAATAAAAATAAAACTACAAGTTTATTGCTGATGTTTAAACTATTTAGAACAAACGGCACCTTATAATAAATAAAAGTTTCCCTAAATTTTTCGTTGTTAAAATTAGATGACATTTAAATGCAGTAACATAACGTTCAGATTGTCAAAATAGCTGTAGTTCTTTCGCCAAGACGATTTTTTGGTTGCTGCTAGTGACCAAAAAAAAATTTATCACTTCCTTTTGAGATTTCCTTGACTTGCAATTTCTAGCTTTAAATTAGTACACTGCTTGCTGAAACTCTTGTGTATTTACAAGATGCCATAATTTGAGTCTGTAGAATTTTTTTAAAACAGGTATTGAAATGACAGTATTTTTTTACAGAACCTGTGTTATTCGTATTTGTGATGAACATCATATTCACTAGAAATGGATAATTCAAATAAAGTGTGATAACAAAAATATAAGGCCAGTTTAAATTAATACCCAGAAATGTTGAATTCACAGAATAACGATATTCATGTTATAAAGAATAATGATTTCTTACTTATCTGACACCTGAACATCAAAACAGAACCGTTTGTCTATTGTCTGAGATGCCCGTCTCACACATGACGTCATCGTCAACATCTCCGGTGTAGATTGACTCTGTCAAATTAAAACAGTTCTAAATACCATTTGTTAGATTATAACAAGTATTATGATCAATGCTTAGGATAATTTGTTTTTCGACATCAATTATTGATAAAGTTATGAAACTGATCCCCAAATTACAGTTTTTATCAAATAAATTTGAAACATTGAAATATTGTTATATATAGTTGTTTTCCTCATGGTCTTCTCAACTCTTTTTTAATGAGAACTATCGGAAACTGTTAACTTTTACAAGAGCTTTCACACATTGTTTGGGCAAAGATAACCTCCATTTATAATCAACTAACATGAATAAAAAGAAAGTAGCTTATACTGGAATATAGCAAGGGAAGGAATGGTGCAAAAACAAGGAAAAGAAACATTGGAACCAAGAAATAGGAGATATGTTGCAATTCACCATGTTGTAAACATATACTAAATTTAATGGAAATCTCCTTAATGGGTCTGATATCCTTCATCAAAGCATGTGTGATGACTAAATCCATAAAAAAGTATTTTACACAACTTGTCAAAACCAGAACATGTGACAATATGCCTTTTTCTCCATATACTGTCAGATACTGTGGAGATTTTGGCATGGAATAAAGTAGAAGTTGTATATTTATGCAATATATTTGACAGATGGACAGATTGAAACCTATTTCATCAAGCAGAAACAGAGAAATGTGTATGAAAATTACTGATGGACATGTGATGGCGGTAGGGGTATCAAAAAAAATTAATTGTATATGTTAGTAACAACCTTAAGGAGGTAGACCTAAGGCAAGGGACACAACTCACTGAAATGTTTGCATTCAGGTCTCATGTAAGCATCAAAGTCACTAGGACTGATTTCATCCTGTTTCAAATAAAAGCTTGAAAGGCTTTGGTGAAATCGAATAGGATACAAACATATCACTGATTTCAAGAGTTATGTCCCTTACCCTAGGCCTACCTCCTTAAACTGGGCATCTCTCAACTAGTCCTAAATACCTTATAAACCTGTAAAAAATCCACAATTCACTGCCATTTCAAAATTTGATTTAGGAACTCTTGGTATAACTCCAACAAATTAAACATCAATTCTAAATCAATTAAATTCCAGTATTTGGGCATATATGACAGAATTTTCAAGTTTTGTGACAAGAAACCTGGATGTAAATAAAAACAAACCAGTTTTCCAGTGACTTGGTTGTATGGCAGTATGTGTAGTTCTTTGTTATCTTTCTTGTACCAGCAGTAGTGTTTACTCCATGTGGTTCCAAGGGCCTCTGGAAATAGAGATTCTTATAATACCCTAACCTCTTTTAAAAGATTCTTTGAAACTATAATTATAAACTGTATCAAAACTATTGTGCTAATTCCATCTCAGTGATAATAAGAATCCGTCAAACTTGTTTGTGTTCTTGTAGAATAAAGCTTAAATAAATACCAAACATTTCAAAACTTAAAAATCTCACTGTAAAGCTACACTTATGACAAACTGAAAATACATTTAATTGCATTAAATTCTCTTTAAAATTAAGTCAATGTACAAAATTCAACACATGCTACTCCAAGGCTTCATTTTCCAAAGAAATTTTGATAAGCATGCAACATTTTCAAAATTCTTTCAAAACAAAAAAAAACTGAATAAAGAAATATGAAAAACTGATATCATTTTACTTTCCAATGACAGATAGAATTCATTTGTAACTGAATTTTTAGCATGCGTTTATTAATTTGAATAAAGAGCTGATGTTATTATTGGCAGTTTAATTAGTTAAATATTTTAGCAGAGATCATACCTCTAACATTTGGCAATAACCAAGTATAAAATGGGTCTAATGAAAAAATTGTAAACAAAATCATGTAATGAATAATCATTGACAAAAACCATGGAAATGTAATACTACAGTAAGTGACATTACTTTCTTTTATGGATACAAATAAAAAAATTCGAGAATTAATTTCTAAATAAATGAATACATATACTTATATTGATTAATAAAAAAAAAGAAACAAAAAGAAATAAATACAACACAACACCAAAAAGTGCAATGTAATCTAATTTTGAAAATAATCTGATGTTTTCCTGGATATTTACTTTAGAATAAAAAATCTCATTAAGATCAATAGAAAAACATATAAACTTCCCCTCCCCTTAAAAAGTGTGTCCTTGTATTCCATGTAGTATTACACAAAGTTGTGGCATGACTGTTTTATTGTTATTTATGATGGGTCTTGTTAGTGCCCTTTAGTCTAGAGGGTGGACCTCGTCGACCAATTCATTTATTATTTTTTATTCAAGAGCAGGAGAAATTTTGGCAATCAGGAATCTCTCAATGTAAGAGTAACATGGACAAAATAAAGTCTGAAGACAGTGTATTAACTCTAAACCATAATTTAGAAGACTCATATGACTTGCCATGAACTTCTCTTATATTTTCATAACGTGCACAATTTCACAACATTCTACTGTCATGGTAAATCTGTTCAATCATAAATATATTTGTAGACTTTTTCTACTCTTTTGATTTCAAAGTATTATATATATATAATTATACTTCTAAATTATGTTTAATCTCAAAATGAAAAAAAAACTGTGCATCACAAATTTCAAAATTGCATTGAAACTCACTTAGATAAAAATATAAAAAATCAATTTTCTACATGAGTCCCATTTTCCTTTCCTATATAAAATAGTCTGCTATCAAGTTTCTGGTCTCCATTCTTTTTATAGATTTCAAAGAAATTAATCTTTGAAATCTGTTATATATAATGTGTCTACCACCAAGTCAGAAAAATCCTTTATTTATATCAAAAATACTTCCTTAAATACTTCACAACCACCAAATTGCATTTTTTTCCCACAGTGGATTACTTACAAAAACAGAAACAATTTTTTTTTTAATTAAAAAAACCTAGAAATTTAATTAACCAAAGAATGGAGACAAAAAAATCTGACATATAGGAAGTCAACTCCTTTTATATGAACCAGATTGACCAAGACATGAACAACAGACAGTGACCCAGTCCACCCTCTACACCTGTATACCTGTTAAGTCCTTAGCCTGTTTTGGCATCCATTTTGATGCTCTGTAATTCTCTATACAAAATTATACAATAGGTTCGGTTCATATCATAATCATTTTTTTTGTGAAACAATTTCATTAGTGAAACTTAACTTCAAAACACATTCTATTAAATTCTGCTTTCAATTACATGTACTTTAAAGCACTATGAAGTGAGGTATCTTTTTCAGATTACAGCATCTAACCGGATTTCTACCAAAGTTTAACGAAAATGTTTGTGACACATTTATGAAGGTAAAATAATAAGTATATCTTTAGACTTTGTAAAAGTATATTCCCTCATTGGAAATTCTGTAACTTGGAAAGGATACCAGGACTTCATAAACCAAAGGCATTTTATCCCCATTTTATACCAATGTGAAAAAATATATACCATTTTCTTACCCTTTCATGTAAATTGATGTAGACAGCATAACTTGGCATCATGAATAATTCATTCTTTCACAGTTAATTGTTGTATGAGGATTGTCATGTACAACACACCATTCTTTTTGTTAATGTTTGGTACAAACTTCTATACAAATGTCTTTAGCTTACAAGAAAAATTACTTACCGTGAAAATATAAATTGTTCATGACACCAATTTACAGTCTTTTAACTCACTGATTCTTAAAATTGCCGATATTAATCAAATGCAGAAGTTTAAAAGAAATTATTTGTCGAGATAACCAGTTCCATGAAACCAAGATAATCGGTATCCCATAATATACTTCACTGATGCAGAGTGACAAAGGAATAATACTGCTTATTTCATTACAAAATCAGTGTTTTAGATACAACACATAAATATATTACACTGAATTAGACATTTTACATAGAGTTAATACTACAACTCATTCTACCATTTCTGATATTACAGCAATAAATATCTGCACACAAAAAAAAAAACACCATAAATTCTTACTTTTTTCCATCAGATATAAATAGCCTTCCCTTGTACAACCTCCCTTTGCTTGTGTGATTGGTTTCTAAAACATCAAATAATAATCAATAGTTTTACATAATCTTCCAACTTCTAAAAATACATGGATAATACATATGTCAATTATAGTATGATTAAATATGGAATATTTTCACAATTTATCATAATTTGTTAAAATGTGTTAGTTCATTTTTTTATTTTTTTTTCGTTTCACAAATTTCACACAATGAATAGACTTAACAACTAAATATACTAGAATTATTGACATGTATAATTCAGTAGGATAATCTCTTTTTCTTTATTTGTATAATATTTGTATAAAGCTAATACACTGAAACCTGTGTAACATGACTAAAGGATTGTGTTGGGCAGATTTAAACACTGAACAATGAAAACTTAAGAACTAATAAATTTGTCAGATTAAACAGGTTTCTGGAGGTATTGGATTAGCCAGATATTACTGTAGATGGTTTTGTTGGACAGTATGTGATTTCTCCATATAGGTTTTTATATGGGTAACATTCAGGCACTTTGGACTCAAACAATAAACTGATGGGTTTCTTTTGTGATTCTGAAGGTGCAATACAAGTTCTTAAAGATATCAAGCAATTGCTTCACATTGGTGTGTGGGTTTTTTATTGTATATAAAATTCTGACAGGAAAATAAAAATATAATCATACATTTTATAGAGTTTTCAGCTGGATAAGGATTATAAGCCTTTCTTTCAAATTTGTAAGTATGATAAGCACATGAAAACCATGCAATGAAGAAGAATGTTGTCATGCATTGTGAAAACCTTCCCATAATGCACCACTTACTAATTTTACCCATTAGCCACATAAAAGCTTAATCTAATGCTCAGTAATTAATGGGCTATGAGTAAACAATATAGTTTCAGTGGACTCAAATGTACATAGTGATTTTTAAAAAATTAAGTAGGTAAATTTTGATGGTAACATCATAACATTAGCTAAACTACTAACAAAAACAACTTGACCTCTTCAAATGATATTTTCTTATATTACACTTGTGAATTTAAATAAAACACATAAAATTTGAATGGCAATCAAATAACGGAGCATAACGACAAACATTCAAAAAATAACTTTCAAAATGTTTTGTTAAACCAACAGGAAACTTTAACTGCAAATTAAGATGAAACTGCAAATGGTAATATTCATTATGTACATGCACAACAACAAAAGCACAATATGAACGAAGTCTGGTTAATGTGAAATGTGAGATGCCCAAGCAAAGCAAATGATTATTACCCCGTCCTCGTATACTTGTGACTGCCAGAAATAGAAACAGGCTGTTAGTATACCCCTAGCCTTGATTATATATTGATAGTAAAGACCCCCTCATCATCAAAAGATAGAAACAGAATATTAGTCAAGATACAAAAACCTAACTTAATCATAAAATTGTTTTATCATATGACTGCAGCCATTTCCTATTTGCATTCTATCCAAATTAATGTCCACAATTTTAACTATTGATTTCCAATCATCTTATTTCAATTTTGTGTGTGTTTTCTATACTTTTTTCCCTTTACATTCATTACTTGTTATTTTCCCAAATTTTCTTTTAATGGGATAACAGGAGTCAGACTTAACTTTCACAAAATCATCAAGATTTATTTTTCTAAATCATGAGCCCATGCAGGCATAACCTATGATCCTCAACTATACTTGCTTATTAAAATTGAAATTCTCTCCATAGAGATTTCAAGTTCATCACAATATGAAAACATTTAGTATATTTGTCAAATTACTATGTTGCAAAAAAACCAATGTCACACTATTACAGAAGAACCTTAATAACTTGATTATATTTAGGTCAAATGACTAGAGTTCAAATAATTCTAAGGTCTGGGTCACTCCATTAATGATCAAGGACTTTTCAAATTTATAAGCATAGGTCCTAGACCTTCCGTCTCTTATGAGGACCATTGATTTACATAAGGTATACCTACAAAAGTCCAGCAGTCCTTTTCACAAAAAGTCGTAAATTATGATGTCATAATACTTCAAACTACTATGATGTCATAACTTATGACTAATTTTACACTTACGACTTTATGTGAAAAGGACTCAAGGACTTTCCATCCTCAAAAGCAAATTTGAACCCCTGGTGACATGTTAACTTTACATTACGATCCAGAACTTCTAACGTGATAGAGATGTATAATACTTTACCAGTAATAACTGGAACGACTAATAAATAATTACATTGAGGAATATCAAATACATGTATAAGACATTTAGATTGACTGTATTTGTTTTACTTGTATTTTCAGGAAAAATTTGTGTAAAAATAAGATGCAGTAATGAAAATGTTCAGATTACCATTGCCTCTATTTCTTATTAGATTTTTCATGAAAATAAAATTTCAAGAAACTAAAAGAAATGAATAATTATCATAAATATATATATATATATAATAAAAAGACCACACAATTCCACTGCAATCTCTGTATCTAAGTTCTAATAGTTTTCTGAATTTAGCATATGTAGGTGCCAAAAAATATATGAACTAACTTGAAACTAAATGTTTAATATTTTGACAAGGGTGTTTAACAACAAGTCATTTATATCTAGCCTTAGTATAAGGAAAGAAATTAAATTCTACTACGGTTGTGACCTTATTTCAGTCTGTTAGTCTTATTAAAGGATGTTAAATATACTTATTTTTCTACCAAATTTTAAACGCTTTTTAATTTTGATCGTATATTTAATACATTCTATCTTCAGCAGAAGAAGGGTCTGAGTTATTTGCCCTTGTTTTAAGTTGGTGTAAGAAAAATCATTTTTTCAGTGAGTATCAACTTAAAGTCATTTTACAATGAAAACTATTTAAATTGTTACTATTTATACAGTAACATAGTTCAATTGTATAAATACTATGCATTTTACTTAGTGATATTAAAAAGCATCCTTCTACATCAATTATTTACCACTTGATAACACAGAACTGCCTGCAAATGACATCATGCTATAAGCCTAACATGCTGTTAATATACTGCTTCTCTTTCATTCCAAAACCCTATCCTCACATACATTGCCAAGAAAAAAGAAGTAGAAAACTCAATTTTTTTCCAGCATTACGTCTTCAATTACACATTAAAACTTTCAATTTTAGTTATAGAATGCTAAAAATATGATATATCATATTTTATGAAATGACAGTACTATGGACATCTTTCTCTTACTAATCAGGTTGTTTTAAGATCCAATTGACTTTGTCAAAGATTAATGCAAAATTGTAATACATTGAAAATACAAGTGCTGATGAAATAAATAGGTTTTAAAAGATTCCCGCAACTCGGCAGGTGTTTCTAGAAAAGCAGAGGACACTTACCTACCTGTGCACCTGGTCCGTACTTCCAGTTTTTAGTGGAGTCCGAGTTGCTCATTTACTTTTGTTACTTTATATATAATATTTTTTAATTTATTATATGTTCTTTGTTGTGTATGTTTGTTTTCCATGTCTGCTCTTTGTCTCTGGATACCATTCTTTCAATTTCCGCTAGAATCTTGATTCCCTTGATTACTCTTTTCCAAGAAAAAATTTTTTTAAAGCCATGCAGGGAATTTTAAAGGATGAAATTAAAACATTTGAATCAGTAACTTTTGTAACTAACAAACTTATAGCTCTAACTATCCATACACTTGCATTCTCGTAATATTACAATAAATTGTCATATTTGTACTATTGTTTTTGTTTATGTTACTATGGAAACAACAAACTTACTCTGTTGTCTAACATCTTTAACATAAGATTTTCAGTGTATTCCTTCTGACTGTTAAAACTGTCTCTTGTCTGAAAACATAACATAAATACATATATATTCAAATTTTTTTTAAAATATTTATTTTAAACAATCATCTATGCCATAGTTACTACTTCAGAAGATAATAAATAATAATTGTCTATGTAGTGACATCACAGAATTAGTTAGCCAAATTAACTTGTATTCTTGAAATACCCAACATTCAGAACTGACTTGCATTGGCTCATTTAATTAATAAAATTTTCATTTGAAGTAATTTCTGTATTGGCTTTGCCTCAGGCCAATTCAAAAATCATCAGGAAACAAAATTTTGCAAATTACATGCATAAATTATCAAAGAGAAAAATGTGTAAAACTGAGTTATAGCATGATCTTTTTTTTAATTCCAAGGGCAATAACTCTGCAAATAATCAACCAACTGAAACTTTATCTGTAACTTATCATGGTGAAGCTCAATTACAAATGAATATCTGTAGGCATGACCACAAAAAGTGTGAAAACTTATTTGCTGGACTGAAAGACAGACAGAAGGCATGCAAACCTTAAGTCCCTTCCACTAAAATGGCTGATAGAGGACTAATAATATTTTACAATGTACATTCACACCAAGCCCTGCTTTACGTGTATTTTCACACGCAGCATTTATATATTTGATGTATTAGGTGCATTGTATCATGCCGAAGTATTGAGGTATCATAAAATATTCTCATCCTATCATACAGCTTGTAAAAAATCTACCGGCATGCATTTTGTTTTTACAAAGCAAGCATGTGGACCCTAACTTTGTACAGTGTGGTAAACATTCATTTTTTACCCTGAGCACTAAAATTTCATACCATACCTTTTGAAGTGTTTTTTGTAGATTTTGTGAGTATTCTTTCAATTCTATGTTAAACTCGTAGCCTACAAGACATAAACACATTCCATTAGAAGTTAGAAAAGTGTAAAGTGATAAACAATAATTGCTATTTATCTATTACCTACAACATTCATAAGTGATTTTGGTGATGTTAAAACTTACATGCAAATATTATTACTTTTCTTTCAATTCTTTTAGCTTCAAATAGTACTGACCATAGTAGTTATTACTAGCATCTAAACTTTATTAATTCTATCAATTAAGTACCAAAGCATGCTATAGTTTAAAAATGTATTTCATATCTTCATGCATATTGCTGCTCCCCCTTAAAAAAACACTAGATGGAAGGAGATATATATCAGTAATTTCCATACCATCTTTGGTAACCAAACTTGTACACAGTTTTTATGTATATTAGGAGATACTATGAATTTAAAGGTCAAAAGTGACTTGTCAAATGTCTTGTTATATTGATTTTCCTGGCGATTAAACTTAAAATTTCCCCATCATCAATAGTCATTCAGCTTTTCAAATGTCCTAAAGTATTGTCTTCATCTGTACATTTTTAAGGACTGAGCTGTATCATATAATAATTAGGAATTCTGCCCTATTTAGGACCTTAACTAGAGGTTACAAGAGGTCATCCTTGATTGGATAAGGATACCAGATGTCAAAACAACTAGATATAAAGTTAACACCAGTCTCCAATGGTAATGTATTGACCTCAAAAATATAATTATTTTTCAATGTGTTAAAATCTGATTTGAAATAACATCAGTTAAAGAACTTTATTTTGCACACTGACAAAATAAAATCTTTTTCCAATTTGTTAAATTGGTATGATTTACCTTAAATTACGACACATTAACAGAATGAAGTACAACTAGGTACAGATGGCTTAAATGATCCCTGAAGTCATTATGGTTAAGTTAAAGAAATACTGACCTTGGTGATAGAATGTGAATAGACTGTACATGAAGGCTAATATCTGAAATAAAGAAACAAGAAATAATGCATCATTTACATTATCAATGTTTTTAAAGGAAATATGATGTTGATCATACAGACATTATAAAAGTGTAAAATGATGCTGCAATTTAAAGCCCAGAAAGAATTTTGCAGCATCAAAAAAAAATGCAGAATGTAGCAAAAACAAATTTTTCCCATGAAAAATACAAAAATGGAAATTCTTTTTTAAAGCATGATATCACTGCAAATAATGATAAGTTAATAATTTTCTCCTAATTGTAACTTTCAACTTACTGATACATTCTAACTACATGAGAACAAAACATCCATTTGATAACATTGAATGCAGTCATTTGATAACATTGAATGCAGTAGCCAAACAAAAAAAAATTAGTATCGATTTTTCTTAAGATGAAAAAGAGTTTCTTCTTATATTTTTTTTTTTAAATTTAAAAGATTTGTTGTGTTCAGGTTATTTCCACTTCAATTCTTCCTTTCAATTTTTATTGAAACACCTTAATAATTACTTCTATTCACTACATTTTGAATATTTCCTCATATCATTTTTGTTTGATTAAGCCAATTTCACCTGACTTTTATTGGACAGTTTTTGGTCTTGTTTCTCAAAGCCACTTTTCTTATTATCTAATCAAATAACTTTATACTAAAGCTTCCTGAACATACGGTTTCAATAAAGTCAAACTTCTTTCTTTCTTGTACTTCTTGTACTTTGAGGACATATTTCATGGAAGCTTCTCTAAAGCCCCGGATCTCTAAATCTAACTGTGCATCAGCCTGTAAGTATATTTATATTAATGAGACTTCATTTCATTCAAATGTAGGCAGAAATTTCATAGTAAGTATTCATGTTCCTGGCTGAAAAATGTACAGTAATTTTTACATAAATTCTTTAATACTATTGAACAGGAAATTTTCAGGGTTTTTTTTGACAATTTTGTGTTCTGACCTGTAACATGAAAATAAAACTAGCATGAGTATTTCCAATTAAAAAGATTATAACACGCTATAACAAAAAACACTAAATTTAATGCTGTGAGAAAATAAATTGAAAGTAAACCAGAGATAAACAGACTCAGTGAATACATCCTGGTTTATATAATTTCATTAGATTATTAATAATCATTCTGATTTGTCTGCACATTTACTGTGAAAGTACTAATAATCGTGGATACCAATTTTCATGGATCCAGCTTTCTATGACATCTTTTTGCACGGCCCTGCGCCATGTATTCAAACTTTGTTCACACATTACAAATCAGCAATGTATTTCCCAATTACATGTGTTTATTAATATATATCTGTGATAAATCAATATGATTGGCGTATATGTTTTTTAAAACGGTAATACAATGTTTTGATTGGCAATTTCCAGGGGTTTAATGTGCCAGGGAGTGATACGCATGTGTAAACAAATCTCAGATCAGTCAAATTCGCAATTATCACCATCCGCAATATCAATAAGGTCCAAATAAGCTGAATGATTTCTACTGTTTTTTAATGAATAAGATTTGAAAACTTTTCATTTAATAAAATACAGAAAGTATCAAGAGAGTTGAATTAAATATGAGAAATATCAGAGACGGGGGAAGACGATACTGAATTTATACAACAATGCCTTAACGATCTCTGTATTTATCTGACATGGAAAAGCAATCCAATTTGCTTTACTTTTTTGAAAGGGTGATTGCTCAACTGCCAAAAGCTCTAAAATATTGTTTAATGATACAGATTCGGATGAAAACAACATTTGACTGTCTAAGTTCTTGTGGTTAAATTATAAGAAAACTTTTTAATGGCACCAACAAAATGACCACACCTACTAGTCATTTTAATTTCTCTAGAGCTGTGGACCTATAGTCAAGCCTATAGGGAAGGGAGAACCTCACCTTAGTATAACTGAGTTAGACAGAACAAATAGAAAGATTTACCATAATTGTTGATTATAAATTTCTATGTTGAAGCTTGTGCTATTAAATATTTCTCATTCAACCTTATCATACTTTCTTTGGCAATTTATTTTCTGTGTGAAAGGACATGAAAATTTGTCCATCCAGAGAGTGAGCCATGTGTTCAATTTGATCCATGGAGATATTTTCAGAATACACATCAATGAGAATCTCTTATTCATTGAGAAACCAAATTTCATGGTTTGTCTACCCACAAAAACCATGAAAATTGGTACCCAATGAACAATAGTACTTTCACAGTAGGACAACGAAGGTTATTTTGTATAAACCAACTAGGTACTGTAACATCATTGATGTTTATAAGTCACAGTCCATGATTTAAATCGTCCCCAACTAAATAACTTTAACAAAGGATTGAATTATAATTTAGACTGGAACTGATTAGAAATAAAACTTTAAGTATTATTCTTAATTTTTATCCAAGGAATAAAAATATCAGCTAAGGGCCACCCATTGGTCTTCAATGAATGATTGATGAAATCCTTACACCACAGGGCAGGCTGCAGCTGGTCCCAAAACATTATTATACACAGATACAGCAAAAGAGTTGCCCCTATATACTCATGTAACATTAAAAAATAAACTAAAGGTGAAAATGAAACAAGACATACAGAGACCAGAAATTCTTGACTTGGAATAGGCACAAAAAATGTGGAGGGGTTAAAGTACTTTGGCGTGATCACAACCCTCCCCTTTTAAAATCATGTGTATGTATCTTGCCTCTTGTAATAAATTGTCATTCATCTTGGTCTTCAGATTCAGATATCTCTCTAATGACTGACATATCTTAGCAGTATTTTTGTCAAACTGTCTCTTCTCATCCTGAAAAGATGGAAACAGAAAACGTATATAATCTGAAAATTGAAATCACTCAATGTAGCATTTACAAAAGTTTTTTCATCAACAGTTAAATTCAAGAGACGAGTATAGCTAAAATTTGCAAATCAATTTGAAAAACAGCTCTACAGACCATATTGTGTGGGGCATGCCCTTTTTGATGGGTTTTAACTTTTATAAAGACCTGACCTTTTCTGTAAACATTTCCAAAATAAATGTTGATGTATGCATGATGTTCCTTAAAATTTACCATTATGGACTAGGGTGACCTTTTTTCATCTGGATTACCCTCTCATTTTAAAAGATGTAAGGAATACTAAAAGTATTTAATTTAAACAGGAGGTTGTATGTATTGTCATGTTAAGCATACATCAGTTGTAATCAAAATTTAAAGTCCCATGGTAAACAGGAAGTAGATTGGCATACTGATAAAACATTGATTGAAGAAGCAATGTACAAGTCATTGTAATGTGTATTGCCCATTAGAATTTACAAGTGTGAACAGACAGACAGGCAGAGTCAGACACACATATAGGGGAGCTCTGTAGAAGTATATTTTTAA
Organism: Perna viridis; assembly: GCA_037379345.1. Taxonomy (NCBI): domain Eukaryota; kingdom Metazoa; phylum Mollusca; class Bivalvia; order Mytilida; family Mytilidae; genus Perna; species Perna viridis. The sequence continues at coordinate 8,336,575 of CM074520.1, forward strand.
GTACATATTGTAATGATAATGTTAACAGAAATAATATCACTAATGTTTACAACCAATTAAAGTAACAGAGGTTGACACAGGCCGCTACCTTGATTGAGTTGATCTGCTGTTTCCTGAAAGATTCCAGCGTAGTAAAATGCTCTGTTGCTTGAGCAAGCTGTAATGATAAAACACAAGCTTATTAGATTTTATTTAGTACATTTTAACAACTGTTAACCACATTTGACATTTTTATTACCAGAATGATTGTAGGAGTAATCAAGGGAACCAAGATTATAGCGGAAATCAAAAGAATGTAATCCAGGGACAAAAACCAGACATGGAAAACAGACACAAACAACAAAGAACATAAAATAACCATAATACATACAAAGTAACAAAAGTAAATGAATAACCTGGACTCTACTAAAAACTGGGAGCACGGACCAGGTGCACCGGTAGGATAAGTATCCTCATAGAATATCCTCTTTCAATGCATGTGCTATTATTACATTTGACCAAATTACCCAATACTTTAACGAACGAGAATTGGGTAACAGTATTCCTTTAACACTAACTTATAACATTTCTTCATTCATTTTTAAGATATCAAAGGATGGATTTTAAAATTTGTTACGTCTTGTTTTTTATTAACTACACATGTTCTTTAGTACTGATATATATCATAAACTTAATCAAACATGTTTTCTTGGTGATTTTCTAGTACAATTATCACAGAGTTATATTAAATTAAAAATCAATTAAGCTGTCAATGGATGTTACAGTATACTGTATTTACTGACCATCATTATACAATATAAATTTTTAAAAATAGATGGTAACATCGGGTGCCTTTCTCATCATATGTCTCTTAATTCAAAACTCATAACAAACTCTTATTTAACAATCATAATGGTGGGAAAGTTTACAATGTAATCCATTGCCAATTTTTAAGAAAACAATTGAGAGTTGTAGAATTCCATTAATTCAATAACAATCCAGTTTCATTCCATACAATAAAGAAGACATTATAATAATGTGAAGAACAGCTGTAATACCATTCTCTCTCGCTCTTCTTCAACATTAGCAATCAGGCTACCAAATTCTTTCAGTGATCCAGCTGCAATATAGATATAGTAAATCTGTGATACATGTACATGTTATTGAAATATTACTCTGTAACTGTTACTGAGGATATGTAACATATTTCATCTTAGTTAACAAGATGTGTTACAAAAAATATAATGACATAAATAAACCTGTCAACAATCTAATCTCTTTAATATAAATTTTATAGAAAAATATTCCTTTCAGACAGTCATCTATTTCAAAAACCCTTAACATATTTGTCATGTTAGTTCAAATGACCATTGATTGAAATTTATACTTGAAAATAGCCAGAAAATCATGAATATACAAGATTTCGTGTATTGAAAATATACCAGTATATGAATGTATGTGAGCAGGTATTCAGATCTTTTTCAGAACATAAAATAATATTGAAATGTTCAGTCAGATTGCACATTTCAAAAATTTGAACATGTACATACCAGTACTTTAATAGAATTAGGTCAAAACTAAACACTGTATATGCAGCCTCTAAGTAAGGTTTTATTTTTTCACCATTGAGAACTATATGTATATCATAAACTCTGAATGTTTGTAAAAAAAATAGACATAGGACATATTTATGATCTATTCTTAACTCAAATATTTTAATTTATGTAATTGACAGTCTGCTTTTTCTTGCATCATTTATATACCTTAACCATCTTGGAATGTCATATAACACCACTTAATTTCTCTTTGTAACTATGAAGATTTTAAAGTCAACAGAAGTATACCACATATTATATACAATCTACCTTACACTTGATGGGTTAGTATTTCATCTTGAGAAGTTAAGTATGAATCACTTTGTTAAACATTAGTAACTTGTACTTCTCAACAGTAAACGAGTTTCCATAAAGTAAACTTTGAACACCAGGGTCTCCTTTAAATAGTTAGGTGTAGTCAGTCACGAGGAACAAGCTACTTGATATTATTATCTTAATGTAGGCAAATTATACAAACGTGATGAATTGTTACTATTTTTTATTTCACATGGAAAAGTTTTTTTTATGAACATTAAACAGAAATAAATAAATGAGTTGGAAAAAATTACTGGGACTCAAAATGAAATTGTCTTCCACAAAAACATAATTTGACAAAAGAACATTCAATCAAAACCTTTTTACAAGAAACATTAATGTTACACCCCAAAGAGAACAATTTGAATTACTGGCTACTATTATCTACAAAATCAAAGTAACATGTTGTCAATTCTTAACCATTAAAAACCTCAAAACTATAGTCTAGCAATTATACTTGACCTGCCTAAAATGACAAAGTTAAGGTTTTTTACTCTTGCTTAATAAAACAATACAAGATATAAACTTTTCCCAACGTTTGTGTCTAGCAGTGAAAGTCTACCTCCATGTCCCACAAATGTATCTTACCTATTCTTGCTTCATCATCTGTAAGTTTCTCACCAATACACTCAAACTTAAAATCCTTTAACCTCTGGGCAAAACTTTTATAAGCCTTGCCTAAATCTGAAAAATAAAACAAAAAATACCAGTTAAATTCTTCCACTCACCATATGGACATATTGTACTTCTCTTTGGCTTAAAACTTTTCTTGTGCAAGCTTTTTGTCAAAATCATCGTGCTTAATGCACATCTACAAATTGAATCAATTGAATAGTTCAAGTAGAGATCTATTTACAGGATAATTAGACAGACAAACAAAAGGATTCCTCTATTCCACTTGCCCTAAAATTACCTTGAAAGAAATATTCGACATTGTTGAGTTGGAAACCATCTCTGTGGCCCAACTTTGGTAAAATGCTTACATCAGCTTGCATAAAATCATTAATTTGACTGTTAGGTCAAAGTTCAACCACATAGGTCATCAACAATGGTAAGCCACACATTGCCTTGAAATAAACTACCCTCGTGCCCAATATCAAAAAGCCTACACCAGTAGATAAAAAAGTTACATCCCAGATACATATCTGTCATTCAAAAAACATTTATTTCACCTTGAGGTCAAAGTTCAAATTCAAAGGCCTCTAATCACAGTAAGTAAACATTTACCCTCATGCCCAATATCAAAAGCCTTCACTAAAAGAAAAAAAGTAAGTACATATGTACTTGGACAAAAATCTTTCTTGCAAAAATCATTAAATTTGACCTTGAGGACAAAGTTCAAGGACAAAGGTCACAAACCTCAGTGGGCAACATATCATCTTGAGCTGATCTATTCTCATACCACATATCCAACACCTATGCCCATAGACAAAGAGGTTATAGACCAGACATGATTGCATGGACAGATTAGGGTGTCTGCCTTTTTTCGTAAATCTATCTACCATGTAAATGAAGTCAAAGAAAACAACATAAGGAACCATATAACTCTATACTACACTGGCCCCAATACTGTGTTAATGATACTTTCAGGAAACTTCCTAACTCATGATCAGTGTGTGTATTTTATTTTAATACATTATTCCACTTACAGTGAGTTAATGTCAATTTCCTAATCAATTATTCTATTGTGTATCCTTGAACTGACAGGTCTGGAACCAGTTAATATGCAATATGCTAACATTTATATAATTACTGACTACAAGCACATCACTTACTGCAAATTACAGTTGATTTACAACAGGAAAGTCTAGTACTGGTACACGTATCAAGAAAACAAGATTTATAAAACTCCTTCAGAAAGTTGGAAAGATATCAAATTGATATAAAAATGAAATGCCTTGAGGAATTACATGTAGACTACTGGCTCTTTACTGAAAAAAATTATTTATTGACATACAGAAGTCAGTACCAAAGCCATCAACTATCACAAATACCAGTGTTCTATGGTTTGTGAAATTTAAGACTCTCACTGGAGAGCTTCAAATCAAAAGTAAGTTTTCAAAATTTAACGTTCCCATTTTTCTCTTGCCAAAAGAAAGTGAAACATATTAACCCTCACCAAAAGCTTCACTGGCTCAGGTGGCGAAATGTGGGAATCCTAGAACACTGAAAAACTTGTGAAAGAGAGAAGATACAGTCATAGCATAAGTAAAAAAAAGGTTTTAGTAAACATGTACATGTAATTCACATATTCTCATTCATTCATTTAGAGGAAAGTTAATTGTGATAACTATGGATAAGTATTGCACTATTAAAAATAATCAGAACACAGAACTTTACCAATCTTGTGGCATACATGTACTGACTTGTGATGGACGACACTTTCTGTAAGTTCAAACAATTGCTATGCATCACAATGTAGAACAAGTGTAAAAGTATAAAGTTCTATAAATCTCTTGAAAACTTCTGAATGGTAACAAACATTTTTATATCAGAATTTTGAAGCTGACCTGTAAGTAATGACTTTTGACTACCGGGTACAATAATTTTATTGGGTCTTTTTTTCACTACACGTAATAACAATGCATGTCAACTTAAAACTGAAAAAGTAAGTTATCACATGCTTAAAATCTGTTTTGTACATGATTGTTTTGTTACATGTACTGATGATAACCTTTGAGTTGATTGGTCACTTGATCAGGATGATATGACAATATTTAATAACCATATTACATTGTACATCAAGACCCACTTACACAGAACAAATTTTCAATTAACCCACTTTCCCAATAAATAATTCGATCAATGAAATTCTACAAAATTTTTTTCTAATTATAAACTATCTATATATCTTCCTCTAGAGACAATAGAAAGTGAAGATATATATAAGGGAAGTTATTCTCATGTGACACAAGTTTTCACATCCTGACCTTGTATTATTCTTAAAACGTTGTGGTTATATTGTTATACTTTGAAATTATTTTTTTTATTATAAAAAATGTATAAAACAGTAGTCTACAAAAGCATTAAAATGACCATACAAATAACATGTGGTGAACCAACATATACTGAACAACTATATGTAGTTGTATACAATGTACATGTACTACTCAGTATATACATGTACATGTTATAATATAGTTTATGTAGGATTGGTACATGTATATGTATGGAAAATGAAACAATTTGTGCACAGTAGCATAACAAAACAAAAAATAACACAAAAATTTATGACCATTTTAAGCATATGATGAAGACACATTCCTAATAAGAGGTCACACTTTCCTGGGGCACCAATTAGCTTTTACTGCAGGAATAAAAGATCTGAGAGCAGTTGACTGATTGATTGATTATTGAAGTTTAACGCCCAAGCAACAATATTTTAGCTATATTCAGGTGATGAACATGAAATGGATGATAAAATAAACATGAAATGATGATGATGAAATGAAAAAAGGGATGGAACACAAGGATAAAAGGATTGACAAATTTTGATTGCCAATTAAAAAAGAGAGGGATGGGTAGGGTTGGGCAATTTAGCCTCCTATGTCAGAGCGCAAAGGCTCCTACTCCTATTGAATACCACAACAGAGTTCTTTAATGTGCGAGGAACGTGGCATCTTTCCCACCATGGTGCACCACTATGGTTTGCGGTCAGGTTTTCCATAATATAGCCTGACAACCCCAGCATGTAACACGCCAGGGGTACCCAATTCCACCACCTGAGGCACACAACCCAGTTGCTCTGTGAGCAGAGTGCCCTAGCCCCCGGCTAGGGTTCTGAGCACTAATTAGTCACCTTTTATGACAAGCTTAGCGCTGCTGCAGGCCTACTCTTTTGACACCCAGACCTGCACGGGGTTGAGGTGTATCCATAAAAAAATCTTTTACAGGGAATCTATGTAATGAAACAGAGCAATGACCGGACCATCTTCAACTGAACCTCAAAATATACAAAAAAATTGTACTAATTACAATAATTGAGAAGTCAACAATTCCTTTAAGAAAATTAAATGGCATTTTCTTCATGCAGGTACAATCCATCTACTCTTGTTTTAGAAACTAAATCTAACTGTAACATGAAAGTTTTCCTATAAAATAACATCCTTTTCATTTGTTTACATTATGACTGAAAGCAAGATTTTGAATTTCAAAAGAGATGCAAGCTTCTATGGGTAAAAAGATGTTTAAGTATCCAATAAATCTCACTTTATTGCAGTGTTGTGCAAGTAATTAGTTATTCTTTGTTGATGGGTGTGGATATACTTTTATGTTCTGAGATTAAATGCTTCATTTCAACTCATTCAACAATCTTTTTTTACTTATTAGCATCATTAGCATCTGTGGTAAGGAATAAAACATTCCTATAAGTGCTTGAACATTGGCAAAAACCCATCTTTAACAAAAAATTTGCAATTACTGAATTGCAAGACTAATTTAAACCCAACAAAAATTTCAAGTTATAGACAATGCTCTGACCACTGCAGTGTACATTCCACAGGAAGTATTGGCATACATCATTAATATGTGTATTTCCTATCAAATGTACACATTGAAAAGCTGACTAAAAGTTACAGGGTAATCAGAGGGACAAGCACCTGCTAATGTTTAAACAAAATAATAAGAAGCTATGGTAAATCTAACAACGGAGTAAATACAAAGAAACATTGTGCTACTTAAACAACTAGTAAAATGAAAGGCTTTTTTACAGAGTTTGCTTAAAATTATGGCAGTTCATAAATCATTATATCTGGAGACACCTTATCTGAGTTGTCAAATATCTAATGACAACTGAATCAGGTACATTATAACAGCTTTAGAATCTATGAAGGAGTTACAAACTTCATAACTTACATGTACATGAATAATGTACCTGCAGTTTTACTTAGCCTTGCTATTTCACCTTCTTTTTATCTTTCACTTTAATCACTTGACTCAGAAAAACTGCAGATTTTTTTGTTACCCTGCATGCATCATGCCTTCATTTTCAGTTCCATGCTGATGCAATAATATATTTACATGTAACTTGTCACTTCAAAATGATAGGGAAACTTTGGAAGAGCAGTCGTTTCTAGTATCTTGGTTCCCTTGATTACTCTTTGAATGATGCACATATAAATCCAAATATTTTGTAGTTAAAATAATGACTACTTTATTCATGTATTAATAAGCAAAGGTCTTTTTATTAGTTCATAAGTTTGTACATTTTTTCTTCATTACACTGTCTCAAGATACATTATGCATTGCTTCCTGTTATATTGAATTTTAAGTTAAATTTGTTCCTGCAAAATGTTTACATACATGTACGTTAAGTACATGTGTTCACTACAAGTCCAAATCTAGTAAGGCCAAGTAAAAAATGTCTGTTTGCTGATACCCAATCAACCTTTTTTTTTTGAGAAAACATTCTTCAGACATTAAGTTTCTGGTAATATTGCTTATGTTGTCTGTTAATATTTGAACTGAATTTGTATCATATTAGTATCCATATCATAATGGCACAGTCCCTGAACTAATCTGCACAACTATTTGTTGGACCAATGACCGCTGACGGATCGATAATCAATGACTGGTGACAGACCTGATTGCAGATTTTTTTATAAAAATGAAGGATGACCGCTTCATTCGAATTAAAGAATTTCAATTGGAACGAATCCAATAAACTACTATGATAAATTTACCATAAATGTAAGACATTGAATCCACATATTGTATTTTGTTGAATTGTAAAATAAAATTTATTGATTGATGTTTAAATTCATTGCAAATATATGTAAATATGTGTAAAAATTGACAAACGAAACATAGGAATCTGTAAAATATATTGACTGCTCTATGGTCACTTGATGCAATCATCGGTTTAACTGATCAGTTTGACAGATCGATGACTGATCACAATTTTAGTTGTATGGTTGGGTTCAGGTACTGTAAAGGTTAGATTATACCAAAGAATGAAAATGTTACAATGTGACATTCCTTGAGAATGTTAGAGTGCTTGTCCTACAAAGAATGGACAACCAGATGAAGACATTAACTAATAGGTTTTTTTGTTGTTTGTTGGGGTTTAACGTCCGAGCAGCAATATTTCAACTATATTCAGACGATGAACATGAAATTGATGATAAAATGAACATGAAATGATGATGAAATGAAAAAGAGATGGGACACAAGGACAATGGGGTTGACAAATTTGATTGCCACTGGGAATAGGGAGAGGTGGGTAGGGTCAGGCAATTTGGCCTCCTGTGGCGGAGAACTATGGTTCCTACTCCGGGAGAATACCACAGTAGGGTTCTTTAATGTGCGAGGAACGTGGCATCTTTCCCACCATGGTGCACCACTATGGTTTGCGGTCAGGATTTCCGTATTATAGCCTGACAACCCCAGTATGTAACATGCCAGGGGTACCCCATTCCACCACCTGGGCACACATCCCAGTTGCTCTTTGGGAAGAGCGCCCTAGCCCCCGGCTAGGGTTCTGAGCACTATTTAGTCACCTTTTACAACAAGCTTAGCGCTGCTGCAGGCCTATTCTTTTAACACCCAGACCTTACGCACGGGTCTTAACTAATAGGGATTACATGTAAAAGGTTACAAAATCACACTCCATTATATTTAACAATAGTGATTTCAATGAAGGCAGTGGCTGCTCGTCCATGCATTCATGGACAAGAAGCCTCTAGAGGCTAATGTCCACAATCACGTCAATAATATGCGGAATCCTGACGGTTACGGAAATATTGATTTATGACTTTGTGAACTATATTTGCTGAACAGTTTTCTATTGGATTAAATTGCTTGTTCTAATGTGTGTTGATGGATGTGAGAGTGAGACAATAAGCTTTTGGATAGTGTCAGATGAATCTAAGTATATGATAAAAAACATGATGATAATTTTTAAAAAAAAACACTATCCAAAGTGGGAAAATATAGCATGCATAATGGCAGACAATTATATGAATGAGAGAAATACATCTTTGTACTTTGTGTGAAGAACTACCACAAGCCTGTATTCAAATATGTGACATATGTCATTAGAAAACTGTTCAGTAAACATAGTTCACAGTCATAAATCAATATTCCCAAAATCCTCATGATTTCGTAACTGTCACAATTCTGTATATTACTGAAGCAATTTGGATGTGTCGACGAGCAACCACTGCCTTCAGTGTAGCCATCAATGTACATTTGTACATGTAAAACTGTTATTCTGTCGGTAACGACACTGATTGAAAGATAATATCAGCAGTGACATAATTTACAGATGCAACTATACAAGTACAATGGTATGACATTTCACAATCACAATACTTTTCAGAATAGAAAATATATGTACAACAAGGTATGCTTACTTTTTGATGCTTGTAAGACATCTTTCCCTTCACTGACAAGTGCTTTGATGGCCTTGCTTGTTTTTTCGAGTTCTTTCTCGTGATCATGAAGCTTCTCTCGAAATGTAGGACTGTCAGTTAAGCATTCTGCAAACTCTAAGGGTTCTAGACCCATTTTTAGCAACCTCTGCTGTACAAGAACAGAATGTTTTCACTTTTTTCCGATTTTGACAGATTTTACATTATAAAAAATGGACTTCCTGTTTAAGATAAACGCATGCGCTGAAAGTCAGAATATCACTTACGTTTGAACCACATGTGAAAGCAGAAAGTGTCAAAATGCCGAAGAAGAAAACTGGACAGAGGAAAAAGGCAGAGAAGCAGAGAGAAAGACAAAGAGAAATCAGAACTCAAGAAAAGTCATTGGTTGAAAAACCATGCAACTACATAATGGTACACTGACTTATAGAGTAAAACGACCACTGTCCTGTTTCGGTCTGTAGTGAATATACACCCTACTTGAACATATATAGGGCTAGAGATGTTCTCTCTTGAATGAAAAAAATAAATGTGTTTATATATATCTAGGATAAAGATAAGGAAGGGCCTGGTTATGTTTCATGTATGTCAAATATCTAGGGTCGTAGGGACTCTACTATTGTCACTAGAGACTGGAGTGTTCTAGAATCACTTCCCCAGACACATTTATTATTCAAGCATAACAATCTCTTTGCCACAATATGGATAAATGCAGAAAGCTGTTTTTGTCTTGATCAGATCCGTATGTAATTGGAGAGCATGAAGTATTGAACTTTTTGCCTAGACATCGGAGTGAATTCAGCTGAAGAACTTATCCTTGAAGCCCAGTTTATAAAATGTACATGATCAGTAAAAAAAAATGGTAAAAGTTTTCTTGACCATTTACACATTCCAAGTTTTTTACCCAATTTGCAGTTTGGTTGGAAATTTAGAGAAATAAACTATGGATGACGTTGACAAATAACTAGTAGTGTTTGTCCTTACTTCATATACACAGGGTATTTTATCACTGTAAACTTATAGCCTGTTTACACATTTAAATTTTCCGTAAAAATATGGTCTAAGTTTTCTTGATTGTTTACAAGGTCTGAGTTTTGTTCCCCTATTTGCAGTTTGGTAGGAAATTCAAAGATAAAACAAGTGTGGATGACTTAACTTGTCCAAAATTTTTTTGTACCTTACAATATTTGTCCTTACTTTTGTACATTGGTTTTTGACAGAGATGTCAAGATAGACCTTAATGATATGTCATGGAAGATCTTGATATCCCAGACGACAGGTCTCTCCTTAATCAAACTTTTCCATCATAAACTTGGACTTAATGTTTTCTTTAATGGACTTGGACTAAGTTTTTTGATTGTGTAAACCCTTTCAAAAACTTTGATAAAATACTTTGATGAAATAGAATTCCAGCATAATTTTCTAAAACTTGGACTTAGATGGGAATTGACCAATCAGAAAGAGTTTTATAATTCTACAAGAAAGATATAAACAAATCACATGGATCAAACTTTGACCAAGTTTTTTAAGGAAACTTAGATCATGTAAACAGGGCTTTCAACAGAATGGTTTACTGCATGGCTGTTTAGATTAACTACCTACTACAATTCAGTTAGGTTGTCATGCCATATATCCTCGTTCTCAATTTAGTCATTATATCATGAATAACAAGTTGCTCTTGTGTTTTTTTTTAGTTGGGCTCCAATTATAATTGAAGAGCATGATTCATCTCACAAAATTATTATTTTGATGTCTGAGGATAGAACCCTTGAACTCCTCAATGACTCTAGCAGGGTATAATCTAGGATTCAGTCAATAGAGAAGAGACTTCTCCTCCCTAGAGTGACAGGGAGAAGTGAATCTGGAATGGTGGAGAAATCATACTTCACTGTTAGAATATTTTATATCATTGATATGAAGTTGTATCTCAAGGACATGTATTCCAATAAATAATAAACAAATAAGATAAGTTTTGATACTGTAATTCCATTGTCTATACTTGCAAATGAATAAGTACATTTTTAATAAGTAACTTTAATTGAATATAGTTATGTGATTAGACTGTCATCAAGAACTTGTTTTTAGTCTAAGAATGGTCTGCACCTTCCCGTGGTCTCTTCCTGAAAAAGGTAAAGATTATTTATGTAAATTATCTCAGTTTCGACATTATGATGAGTACATTTGTATTTTAATTGATATAAAGCACATATCAACCTGCACAGACATGTATGTACATGTATGTTTACATGTACATTGTTTAGTGAGATTATTTTCAAATAATTGATAGTTATAATTTAAATTGATAAATGAATGACTGGATCTTGATATAGTAGTCTATTATCTAATAAATTTCACTGATTTTTTTTATTAGTGATAATAGTTAGCTTAATTATCTTTATCTTATCTTAACATTAAGTGTCACTTAAGACCCACGTGCACTCCGACACCTACCAATTATTAATTTTCTTTTAAAACCATTGAAATCACTGTAAGGGTCTCTCATTTAATATATAAATTAATTGTTGTCATCAAATTAAATATTAAATCAAGGAACACTAAATGTACATGTACCTTACCTTTTGCGATTGTTTTCCTTCGATTGTGCACTAATATGTTTCATTCAAATAAGTTCTGCTGGTGTTATCCATTATCCAAGTCACTAAAAGGGGTGAAATATTTTCTGGATTGCTTCCAAATTGGAATGAAATGAAAATTAAGTGAACTTCTTCCAATTAATGTTTTCTCTTTGTTACAACCATTTTGGTTGTTTATTACCTGGAATGACTAGAATTATCTCTCTTTGGTCAAATTTCACAGCAACTTCACTTCTCTTAAACGAACACGACCTGGCAACTTTGAACTATTTTTAAAAATTCTCGGCCACTTAAATCTCCATTTTGCCGCCTAGATTATGCCCTGCTCTAGTAACAAAGAATTAAATCAATTTGTATTTAAATTGATGCCCTGTGAAGGTCCGGGTGTTAAAAGAATAGGCCTGCAGCAGCGCTAAGCTTGTCGTATAAGGCGACTAAACAGTGCTCAGAAACCTAGCCGGGGGCTAGGCGCTCTGCCCACAGAGCAACTGGGATGTGTGCCCCAGGTGGTGGAATGGGGTACCCCTGGCGTGTTGCATGCCTGGGTTGTCAGGCTATAATACGGAAAACCTGACCACAAACCATAGTGGTGCACCGTGTTGGGAAAGATGCCACGTTCCTCGCACGTTAAAGAACCCTGCTGTGGTATTCGATAGGAGTAGGAACCTTTGCGCTCCGCCACAGGAGGCTAAATTGCCCAACCTTACCCACCCACCCACCCCCCCCCCCCCTTTTTCCAGTGGCAATCAAAATTTGTCGACCCTATGATCCATCCTTATTTTTCTCCATTTCATGTTCATCGTCTGAATATAGCTGAAATATTGCTGCTCGGACGTTAAACCCCAACAAACAACAAACAGACAAACATTTAAATTGATTAACTGGTGGTTAGTACATGTAATATAAATACAGGTAGATCATCCAAGCTGGGACACTAATACAATATGAGTGTCTACTGTCAGTTTTAATCCTACAAAATTTATTAAACAGAAGCCCCACAAATCTGATTCTGGAATGTATAAGTATTTTAGTTTGAGAACTTCAGGGCTAATATGACATTATGTGGCTGGACCAGACAGTCTTATATTCTATTGCAAGCCCTGGACATATATTATCAAGAAGAAATAATTGTACATAGAAGTAAAATGTATTTCAGTGAATAAGCTATGCAGTTTTCTTGAACATCTATACAATTCATTTATGTCTATTTGTACCATATTATTGATCATTACTTTTATATTTTAGTACTGTTAACTCCTTAGATTTATATGTATATATATGTGTGTACATGTATTTGTAGCAGTTATGTAATCATACCCATTTCTCTTACAGGAATGTGAACAGTGTAAGAAGTAAGTATGCTGAACACAGTTCTTTAAGAATATGCTTAATATTTTCAGTCTTGGGGCAAAACTAGCTATCAGTAAAATTTTCAAATTGAAAATTTGAATACTTTTAGAATACTTTTCTGTAAGTAGTTACAGGATACTTTGCCACTGTTAAGTTCACATTTGTTTTCCTGACTGTTGAATTTTGTCCTTAAAACTTCATTTGTTAAAATAAGTAATTACACACAAGTTAAAGATAAGCATGAAGTTAGTTGGTATTTGTCTTGTCAAAAGATAACCAAAGGTTATTTTCAGTCAGTCTTCAAAGTAAGTTAACAAAAATTTTCTTTGCTTTTAAGTTAAATTAAAGTAAATTTTGCAAACCCAAAGCATACATCCTTCGGAGTCCTACAATGCTCTTGAAGATTTGAAAACAAGATTTGAGACATTTAGAAGAAATATCTTTTATGTATCTTACATCTTCTCGGCAAGTAGTTACTGTGTCATCACTGTATGTATTAAAATACGTCTTTTTTTCTATTATAGGACCCAGAAGAATAGAGCCTTTTGCTATTTCTGTGATTCTCTGCAAAGATTACCTGTGTGTGGACAATGTGGTAATGTCACTGATAAGTCATGAAAATTAAGGACCAGCTCTGTTCAAGTAAAAGAAATTCTATTAATTAGTTCTCACGTAACACTTGTTGGACAACTCCTTGTTAGAGTTATTGCCCTTGAAAATTTAACCAGATGAGTGATTCAGGCTCCTGGGAGCTTCTTGTTATCGTAGAGGGGAATGTTATACTGTACCAGTTCATCATTCCATCAGAAACTCTCTGTATATGCCATGTCTAAAGTGCTGGTTGTTGATCCTCCTGCTGTTATATTTCTGTTATCTTGGAATAGGTATCGTAGGAACCCAGATTGACTCAACACTTCATGTTATTGATGGCATATGTGAAATAATGTAAAACTAGGTCATTAGATTGAATATATAACTATTAAATACTTTTTATTTCCAGGAAAACAGAAATGTTTAGCAAAGCTTGGAGACTGTGTTATAAAACATCCAAATCAGCACACAACTGGTTTGAATATGGTGGTAAGTCATTCTTAAACGTGCAGACAGGCATTGTCAATATTAATGGTAAGATAAAGCTAAATTATTTTAATGAGTTTATTTGTATAAATTTAAATTAGTTGCAGCTGGTGTTGTGATATTCTTGTATTTAAAAAAAGATGTACGGGCAGACCCATCGAAACCTGCCGGACCGTCGGACCTGTCCGGTAAAATTGTCCCGGGTCCGGTAAATACACGTTGCTTGTCGGCCCGGGTGTCCGATGTTTTTTTCTTACGTTAAAGAAGATTTTCTCAAAACTGAAGTGGTTTTTGTGAATAATAAAACTAGAATGTTTTAATAATTACGTGAATTAGTCTACAGTCTAGCGAGATAGTCAATCAATTTGATTGTAAACAATAATATGTAACTTCCGGTTCATTCGCTACACGTCATTTCGTCCTTTGATATATCGTCCCTTCCGTTGTGTCGCTACTCGTTTACATGTGAAACATGCGGTCATTATATTGTCAAAATAATAATGAAAAAAATAATAAAGTATATTTCTTTTACATCGAAATTGATAAAGATTAATAATTGAACATCTGATAAAACAAATTTTCATTTGAAATTTTGTTGGGTCGAACTTATTTATGGGTCGAATTTCAATTAGACAGGAAGGCTGATTTCCGATTTTTAGGAACCAGATTGATTTACATCAAAAATGTTAGCGTGTCGAGTTTTTTCGGTCAGACAAGTCATCACCTTGTGTCTGACCGAATGTCAGATATGCTTAAAAAAATTTCGATGGGTCTGTACGAGTAAGACACATACTAAAAGCAAGCAACTTTTTGGGTGTTACAGAGGTGTTTACTTATACAGATTTCCTGTATTTTCTACAAATTTTGACTGCAAATTACGATCTACAGATTGTAAACAAAATTACAGAAAACAATGCATTTGACAGTCACTCAGTTATCAAAACACAAGAAAACAAAAACAGACAAGATAACTACCAAATTTGACTCTTCTGCATTTTGAAGGAAAGGTCTGAAGAATATGAAAGGACCTCAGTAAGATTAAATGTTAATTATGGTAGGTCCTGGACTTAGATGTATGACATTTCAATGGTCCTACATCTGATACTGAGAGTCTCAAACCTTAGATTAGTGCTAATTTGAATCCCTGCAATAAATATTAGTAAATGTTCACATGACTTTATGACTGTATATTGTAGGGAGCTATATGTGATTTCTGTGAAGCCTGGGTGTGTCATGGTAGTAAATGTCTGACTACACATGCCTGTACCTGTCCACTGAGAGATGCAGAGTGTACAGAGTGTAAAAGAGGGGTCTGGGACTTTGGTAAGAGAATTTAGTTCATTGTAAGGTGGTGATATTTTACTTCAGGTCTTGGGTCTTTAGTGAAGTTGTGACTACACTTTTCTCACATAAGAAACAAGGAAATTCCAATTTTTACCTGTGCAAGATTTCTTTATCTCATCCATGCATTGGGATGGAACATATGCACTTTCCCGTAAAAAATGGCGTAATCATAAATACTTAGAGAACAATCACATCTTACCTATATGTGCCTGAAATCCTTATAGTGGTAGTGACCATTTCCTTATTAAAGCATTTGGGAAAAAAATAATTGATATAGAATGTGAAAAAAGGGTCATGAATTTAATTTTTTTTTGCCTAGTTGTTTTATTATAATAACAATTTGTCAAGGAACATCTATTAGATAAATCATTAAGTTTTACACAATAAATATATTCCTGTCTGCTGAACTGAAATAGTATGAAATTTTGAAACAAAAAAATAACAACCAATGTTTTGTTCCATTGAAAGAATCTAAAAGCAAGAATGACCAAACTTAATATGAAAACATTACTTTCGATTTGATAGGGGTCAAGTGTTGAATGGCTACTTTCACTTCGAGTGAAGATTGAGTATTTATTTGCTACTTTCATTTTGACAGGGGTCAAGTATTTAATTGCTACTTTCACTTTGGCAGGGGGTCGAGTATTTAATTGCTCATTCTGTAATAAGTTTCTATGTGAAGATGACCAGTTTGAACATCAGGCAAGCTGTCAACAACTGGAGAGTGAGAGCTTTAAATGTAAGTTGATGCATTCATTTCAGGGAGACTTTATTGTCTACACATGTTATAAAAACAATGTTTAATGAAAAATTTTTGAAAATATTTTCGGCAATTTGTACCTATTAAAAGAAATGATCTACATTTTAAATTATTTTGAAAATTGATCTCATAGATTTTTGGAGATTTTTAAAACTGACATATTGCTGGAGTCAATTACAAGATTTTAAAATTTTTAATACAAGTGAGTAATATAGATTATACAATTTAAACTGCTGTTGTTTCTTTGAAAAAAAAGGAATATTTAGACTATGAAATCTGTAAGACACTTCAAAATGTAAAATTATGTGAAAAAGCTTGCGGAAATTAAATCACCACCCTGTGGTTAGAAAGTCTTATGCATTTTAATCACAGGCTTAGAATGGGAGAAATGGATTGTCTTACTTTTTACTTAACCTGGCTTAAAGGGCCATGTGAGCTATTGCCACTTGGTGTCTGTCCCTGTCATCTTCCATATCCTTTATCGTTTTTCAAGTTTTCAGGTTTTCAAAAGTTTCCTCGGACACTACTTGACCAATTAGAACCAAACTTAGTATGAATGTTCCTTAGGGTGTTCTGAATAGAACAGCTTTGGGAATTTTTGATCTGAAGAATATGTGGCTGCCATTCTTAAAATAAAATATACTTGTCAGACAGAAGTTTTTTGCATATATCTCCAAAACTGTTAGGTTTAGACAAATTCTGACATTGGGTAAAATGTTCAACATGATGAGATCTATCTATGGTGAAATTTGCATGTATGTTAGTTAAGCCATGTTATTGCCCTTTTTTTTGACATCTTTTTCTATTTTAATGTTGTCACTTTACAAAATTTTCTCCTCTACTGGACATTTAATGAAAATGATTATTCCTTGGGTACGAGTGTAAGGAATTTTTGATCCGTTGAAAAACATGGCAGCGTTTTCTAAAGTAGAATGTTGCTTATCATGACAGATGAGCGATTCATGATGCTCTTTAGAGCCTCTAGTTTCACTCACTGATGACTTTGAAAATCTTTCAAATTTTCTTATAAGAGAATATAAACTAACACCCATTACATTTGTTCCATTAGGTGTATCCTGCAATAAGTTAGGGCAGTTATCGTGTCTCAGATGCAAGGTAAGTCATTGCATTGTGTTGCTGAGTTGTGTGATATAATGATATTTTCATATTAAGTTTGGATTGAAAGTATGGGTAAAATTGGCCCCTTGCTTTTGTGAAAATTGATGTTTGAGTCACAGCAAACTTTTACTTGTTGAACAAAAGTATTAAAATCTAAAGTTGAATTGCCTATATTTATAACTTCTCTGTAATGAAAATTTTGTTAATATCATTGGTCAAAATAGCTGGTTTTCTTAAATTTTACATAATCAGAAGGTAAATTACCTATTCAACTTGAAATACAAGTGTTCACAGCAATGTAGATCCATGGAATTTCTCAATATTCTGATACATTTGTTTATTTTATCTGAACTCCTAAAGAAATGGTTGGTCTAGGTTGGTGCAGGGATCTCAGATTTAAACAAAACATATATTTTACCAAAATGCAGCTTTTTTTTGCAAAAGTAGAAGAAAAAAAGAAAAATAATTCCAATATGGTAATGTAACTGTACTGCATTTAATTCAAAATAATATGCAGATTTGTTGCATTTTATTACTTCGATTATGTATATATTCAGCCTAGTTGGGGGCCAAAAACAACCCTAGGTGTACCTTGCCCTTCAAAAAAATTTATGTCTTGATATCTGTTTGTCTAATTATGGATAAGTTAAAGTATCTTTTTTGTCTCTGAAGAAGTAACCTCTATCATGTGGTGCATACTAAATAACTTGTGAGTTATTTTCAGTGTGCACTATATACTCTGAGATAATTTGAATTGACAGAAAAAATCAGCCATTCACTTCAATTTACAGTAGTTAATTCTGAATCGGCAAACAATGTCATATGACGTCATAGTCACATGATCAAATTATGTCTGTGAAATGAAAAATGAATAAGTAGCAACCATTTAGAAGAAACCTATCCAAATTATAAATTATTCATGTATGTAGTACTTCAGTTTATTGCAATATTAAGAGATAATATTGTAATAGATTTGTACTGATTGTTCCTTTACATGTAAATAATTTTTTTGTGTGTTTATTTATAGTTGCCATGTATTGTGTTATGGACTGGATTTTTCTTGACTCGGCCATAATATTTGACTTTTAAATTTGGGTATTGAAAATTAAGCATGGTTTCTCTTGGTTTAATTGTGATACATGTACTTCAATATTTCAGATTTGCTTCTGTGATGACCATGTAAGACGAAAAGGATTTAAGTATAATAAAGGTCAACCAATCCCCTGTCCTAAATGTGGATTCAATACACAGGAGACTAAAGATATGAGTATCAACAGTAAGTACTTAGCATTGTTAGGGTTGAAGGTCAAACCTTTTCCTTTCCTAAATGTGGATTCAATACACAGGAGACTAAAGACATGAGTATCAACAGTAAGTACCTAGCAATGTTAAGGTTAAAGGTCAAACCTTTTTCCTGCCTGTGTGATTGCAGTTCACATAAGACTGAAGATAGGGGTGATATAAGTAAGTGATTTGTTATAATTCCATTTGAACCTATATCATGTTCAACAACTGGATTTATTAAACTGGTGACTCTAGATACAGACCTAATATAATTTCCCTTCAAGCAGAATTTTTTTTTTTTTTTTTTTTCAAATCTGGATGGTTCTTTTTTGACTCAATACACAGGCAAATGATTTTAATGTGAAATTCATTTTAATCAAGCTTCACATGGTATTCACTTGAACTGCACATAAAATTAGTGTGGTTTTCATGTGAAATTCATTTAAAATGAATTGCATGTTAACGATTCATGTGAAATTCAAGTAAAGGCTTGATTCACCTGAATTTCACGTAAACTCTGTCACAAAGTTTATTTGCTCAATTCAGGTGAAAATCTTGTGAAATTTGTGTGAAAACCATATGGAATAATTTTCCCTGTGTAGAAGGCTCAAATCTTTTAAATGATTTGTTTAGTTTGGAAAGCAAACATAATTTTCAAAATGATTTGTCAAATTTTGAAAGCAAACTTCAAGTGTGGAAATATGAATCTTCATTTTGACTTTTCATGTTTAAACCATAAATTTTAAACATTGTCTCCAAAGATTAAGATTATATGTATTAACAGTGAATAAAAAGATTTTTAATGGTAATTTCATCCAAATTGTCCTCATTAGATAGGTGGGAGTCAAGTTTAAGTGAAAAACATATCAACCTCAATATTTAAAAAGAGTGTTTTTTTCACAATAATTCTTGTCTCCTGTCACAGGCCATTTTTTTTTCATGAAAAGAAATGAAAGTGGATGGCATTTATTTTTACCTATTTATTTCCTGAGAGTGATGGCGGTGCTTTAATTCTCTAGAACAAAATGATAAGGGAGGTGTTATTTTGTTTTTATTTTATTAGAATGGTAATAAAATGGGCAATGATGCAGACATGAAAGAGATTAGACAGGGCCTACTTTCCAAGATCTTTTTTAGTTGGCCTTCAATACAAATTATTTTTTACCAAAGGTCACCGAGACAAAGCTTATCTGTGAGTTTCTTCAGTTTTTTTCCTTAGACTTAGTATAAAGTAAAGTTACAAAGAAAATAAAATCATATATTTCTTTTTTTTTCCAGCTCGTCGCTATGACTACGGTCGACAAAGGGGACCTGATGATGATTATGTTGATGATGAGTTTTCCTACCAGGAGTATGATTTTGGTGGTGCTGGTGGATTCTCCTTTGGTGGAGTTAAATATGAAGGGAATGATGAGGATGACGATGATGATGATGATTATGAAGAAGGTAAATAGTATTGAATCCATTAAGTATTCGTCTCTGTAAGAATCGGGCATTAGGTGAAAAACCCACAGATTTGACTTTGCTCCATCAGAATCAAGGCAAAAAAGGCAAGATTTTCCATATCATTTTGGTAAATTGAATTGTAATACTGAAAAGGAACATTTCAAGGGCAGATAATTCATGTTAAAAACTTAATGTTGCTAACATTCTATTGAAAAATTTCTGAGCAATTCCAGTGATGCAAAAATCAAATGGTGGTCTTTTCAAATAGAGTGAAATTGTTTCATCAGATCAGTGGGTTTTTCCCATTTTGCCTGATTCTTACAAAAACTTATACTTATTAAATAGTTTTGTATGGATTTTATAGCTATATTAGTTTAATAAATATAAGCTTTAAACTTAAAATAAAAAAAAATTCAACTTTAACTATTGAACATGAAGAAATTTTAAAAGTTAAACAATTTTTTTGTTGATAATTTTTTTAAAAATTGGATATCTCACACAATTTTATTCCCTCAAAATCAAACTGTAGCTACAGTGAGTTTTCGATATTTTTTTTGGTTTTTTTTTTTATTTTAAGTCCATATAAAATTCAGACATTGCCAATGGTAAAGTTATTCATGGTGTAGAAAAGCCCACCAAACAAACAATGCTTTTTCAGTCTACATATTCTATACTTTCACGTAATGATAATCTTTTGTGCATTCAAATCTGCTCTTTTTAGAAAATCATACATTCATCTCGCACTAAAATTAACTAAATCTAGCCCAATCAAGAACGATAACTCTAGCAATGTGCTAATTTCATGTACAATCTATATAAATTTTATCTCAAAAGCGCAACCCCAATAAAAAAAATTTGACTGGTTATATGATCTATAACGGTTTCTAAACAAGAAATAAAACGAAGTTTGGTGGGTTTCTGACATGCATGAATCACCTTCTGCCTGATTTTTATAAAGACTTCTACTTAAGTATTTGTATTCATTTGAAATATGTTTTTATTAGTTTTGAATATCATTTTTACAGTATAAATTCCACTGAAAATTCCACTGATTTTACATTCATAAAATAAATCATGAAATTATTAATTATCTGGATCGTCAGTCAAAGTGGAAAGTCCAACTTGAACCCCTGAATTTTACTGAATTATTTATAATTCTGTGAAAATAAGAAATTTGTTCCTGGTCTGCATGATCACATGCTGATTATCTTCAGTATATTTATTTTTTTTTTTTTTTATTTAACTTAAAAATACGAGATCTTAGTTCAAAGAGTAAGGATTTGAAAAAAAGTAGTTGTAATTAGAGGAAAACAATTAAGTTTCGTATCTTGTAGATGATGATGATGAAGATGATGAGGATGAGGACGAAGAAGACTTAGTAGAGGAACTTAAGGAGCTGAAAATGGATGCAGCAACCATAAAGACCTGAACATAAACGTCTATTGCTCAACGATATTTATAAAACAACTTTATTTGATGCTTACTATTGTTAAGAAAATTTAAAGTTAAAATTAAAATTATTAAAGTATTAATCTATTACAATGTCTTTGGAGCTATAGAGAAAATATTAAGAGGCTATGTTAAAATCAGGCAGATTCTATGATATGGTTGGTACATGGTTAATTTTATTCCACTAAATTTTTGGTCCCAATGTAATGTTTATATCATATATAATAGTGTTAAAAATCAATTTTGTGGGTACTGTTTTTTTAGGTTTTTGTCCACCAGGAAAATTAGTAAATTTACGGTTTATCTGTGTAAACTTTCAACTGTAACTACAGGAGTCTGCAAGGAGCTTGATTGTCTTACCAAAACTACACCAGTTTGTCAGTTCATTTTATCAAGCTGCACCCAATAGATTATTTTGATATGGCATGCCTTAAGTTGTCATGGTGCCACTGGCAGAGCAGGACATGTTTACCCTTCCGGATCACCTGATGTCACTCCCCCCTTTTTTGTGAGAGTTCATATTGCTACTGCTTTGATATTTTATGTCACATCTCGTTTTTTTTGTTACCTTTAATTTTTATATATAATCTTTTTTGGTTCACTCTATCATTTGTGTAGATTGTAGATTGATTCCGCTTTCCAATTTTGGGTCATGTGCTAGGATATTGATGTGTCTGAATAGTCCCCATAATATTTTGGTATTTTTTTGCTGATATTGATTTGTTGCTATTTAGAATGTCTGTCCCATTAATTTTCATTGGGAATATTCCATGACACATTTTATGAGAATTATTTTAAGTTCAGTAAGCAGCTTGGCTGCTGGTTCGTTTTGTTAGGCCGTAGGTTGTATAATCTTTTCATCATCATTGCACTTCTTCCTATTTGCTGGTTTTATGGTTACAAGTCATCTCCCTTTTGATTTTTTTTTGTTTCTATTTTTAGGATTTTGTAAATTAAAATAAACTTCACCTGAAAGAGTTTGTACTAGCCACGTAAGCTTTTTGACTTTCATTCATCACATTTCTTAGCATCCCTTCAGGGGAATGATTTTAAAAATTGATTTAAAATTCATGGTAAAGCTTATAATTAATATTTGAAATTTAAGTCAGTTTGATTGGGAATATGTTTTACGCCTTGGGTTAGGGCTTCATTTAATTCATATTTGTTGTTCTTTTCTTAATTAAGAATGTTTGCTGCTCAGTTTAAGAATAACAAGGTCTTTTATGCAAGAACAATCTAAGTAGAAAAAAAAAAGAAACATCAGAATTTAAAATGGAATAAAGAAAAGTAGGGGTCACTGGGCATAGAATATTCATGCTATGAAATGGATAAAACCAGAGGAATCTGATAATCTGACAAATATGACTGAACATGAGAAGCAAACATCCCAAAGTGCTGTAGATATTTTTTTTCAAAACTATTCAAAATGGAGTCACTGGCCCCTACCATTCTGCAAAAAGGGGTAAACTATTTTGTCATAATTGAATAAGAAATATGGCCTAAACAGTTTAAGAATGAGGGGCCTAAAAGAAACATTTTTTGGAATTTTAACTATATAACTCCACCGTCATATTAAGTGCTCTCAGCAAAGATTTTTATTTTTGGTCTGGATATGATTCTTAGCTCGCCTGGCCATAGGCCATGTTAGCTATTTCCATCACTTGGTTGTTAACAATTTTTTGAAAACTCTTCTCCTCTGACTCTACTTGACCAATTAGAACCAAACTTGGTATGAATGTTTCTTTGGGTATTCTGCATAGAACTGATGTGGGGATTTTGATTCTTTGAAAAACATGGCAACTGTTACTAAAAATAGAACATGGGTCAGACAGAAGTTTTTCGCATAAATCTCCAAAACTGTAAGGTTCAGCATGATGAGATCTATCTGTGGTGAAATTTTTGTTTTAATCTGATAAGCCATGTTGGAGTTACAGCCCCTTTTTGACGTTTTTTAGCTATTTTTAATGTTATATCGCCAAAACTGTTAGTTTTAGCCAAATTCTTTCAATTGCAGAAATGATCGTCATTATAAGGCCTACTTGTAAGAATTATTGCCCTTGAAAGGTGCAAAAGATGGGTTTTTTTCAGGTTACATCCAATATCTTGAAAACTATGATAGAAACTTTCAATTGCTGAAGTGAACCTTATAGTAAGTACTACCAAAATATTCTTGAGTCAAAATTGTTGGACAACTTCTTGTTAAATGTATCGCCCTTGAATGGCAAAATTTAACCAGGTCCAGTAGTTTCAGAGGAGACGAATTTTGAAAGAAAAAACAAAACAAGAGGCTCCCAGGAGCCTGAATCGCTCACCTTGTTAAATTTTGCCATTCAAGGGTGATACATTTAACAAGGAGTTGTCCAACAATTTTGACTCAAGATTATTTTTGTAGTACTTACTATAAGGTTCACTTCAGCCAAATTGGAACAAAACTTGCTATGGATTTTCTTAGGGTATCGTGCATAGAAATGATGTTTGGATTTTTAATCCGTAAAAAAATATGGCCGTTGTTACTAAAAATAGAACATAGGGGTCAGACAGGAGATTGTAAGTGCATTATTTGTGTGTATTCTGATTAAAAGTAGTCAAAATAAAGCAGAGAATGTGTACATTAAAATCATATATGTAATTTACTGCAAAAGGGTGTGAATATTGTTTACATGTGTGAGTAATTTGCCTCCAAGCTGTCAGTTAGGAGAAAAGGTAAAAATGTTGATTTTCAGTATTTTTTATTCAAGTAAATTTTGTGAAGAATTTCTATGGACATCATACCATTAGAGTAATGATTTGAAAGCCTTTTTTCCAAGCTTTGTAATGGTATGCAACTTTAAGGTGTCATTTTTCCTGGAAATTCACAGTTTAACATTGAAAATTACTTGTTTAATATGTGAAGTAATGGAAATGTTAGAAGTGGTTAGTGAGACCCAACTCCTTGTTAGAGTTATTGCCCTTGAGTAATTCAGGCTCCTGGGAACCTGTTGTTTTATGTTATTTCTTTCAAAATTTGTTTCCTCTGAAACTACTGGACCAATTTGAACCAAACTTGATATGAATTTTCTTAGGGTATCGTGCAAAGAACTGACGTGGGGATTTTTTTTCCGTAAAAAATATGGCCGTTGTTGCTAAAAATAGAACATATGAGTCAGACAGGAGATTTTTTGCATATATCTCAATAAATAGCAATTTCTTTCAATTGCTGATATCATTACAAAATTTTACAGGGTAAAAGTGTTATGCATGATGAGATCTATCTGAAGTCAAATTGTTTTGTAAATCTGCAGAGCCATGTTAGAGTTATTGTCCCTTTTCAACGTTTTTTTGCCTTTTTCAATGTTATTTCTTTCAAAAATCTTCCCCTCTGACACTACCAGATCGAAAAGAACTTAACTTGGTATGAATGTTCGTTAGCGTATTCTTCATCGAACTGATATTGGGAAATATCAAAAATCTTCTCTGACATTACTTGACCAATTGAAACCAAATTTGATATAAATGTTCCTTAGGCTATTATGTAATAGAACAGATGATGAAAAAGATGGCTTCCGTAACGAAAATAGAACACTGTTCTTGTTCGCATATATCTCCAAATTCGTTAGGTTTAGCCAAAGTCTGTCAAGGTTATTGTGTTCAACATGATGAGATATATCTTTGGTCAAATTTTCGTGTTAATCTGATCAGCCATGTAGGAGTTAATTTAAAAAAATAAATCACGGAAACTCCATTTTATTATTGTTTTACCACGAGCTTACCATTTATGCCGCATTATTTTGACCCGAGCGATAGCGAGGGGTATAACATCGGCATAAATGGTAAGCCCGTGGTAGAGCAATAAAAAGTGGAGTTTCCGTGATTTATTTCGATTCTAATAGGACAATTACGGTACTTTTTTTACATTTTCGTGACCTACTACGGTAACCTTAGACCTGCCATACTTGTCCATATTTGGCTGTACACTTTTCGTTATGTCAGTTGACATGGTCGCTATGTAGTGAAACCTTGCTTTGTATTTTTTATAATGAAGGAATGGGCGAATTAAGTAGAACGGTGTTTGACATTGCAATAGTTGTTTGCATTATAAGGTCGCAGTGTTCACACATGGACAGGTACAATGTTTCATTCTTTGTTTTCATACGTGATGGCGCACGTGGGGAGTGCTTCCGTGTACGTGTGCAAGTGAATTTTACGGAATATAATATAACTTTTCTATAATTTAACGTTTAATTATTTTATGAAATATGATGTTCATTCACGCTACTGAAATGAATGAAAACAGCTGATACACATCGAAATGTTACGTGTGTTTGTTTACATGATTAAGGTGGGGATAATCTACACACAAGTCAAGCCCAATAAGTTGCGTGCTGCCCATCAAGTAATCGAAAATCAACCACAGTTGTGGTCTCAAAGCTTTTTAAGGACGTCATTTTAGATTGCCCTTTCCGACATTTTATCCCTATTTTTAATGTTATTTCATTCAAAAATCTTCATCTCTGAAACTACCAGACCAATAAGAATCAAACTTAGTATGAATATTCTTAAGGGTATTCTGCATATATCTAATGTGGGGATTTTTTATCCGTAGAAAAACATGGCTACTGTTACTAAAAATAGAAAAAGGGGCCAGTCAGAAATTTTCTCAGATATCTCCGAAAGTGTTTAGTTGACCACATTCTTTTAATTGCCTAAATGAATCTTATTGTAAGGCCTACAAAAGTCTGCGTTGGATCAAAACGTCAGACAATTCCCTGTTCAGAGTTATTGCCCGTGCAAGGTGAAATAATGACATTCTTTTAGTTTTTCACCCAATACCTTGAAAACAATGATAGATAGGAAGAAACTTTCAATTACTGAAATGATCCTTATGAAAATGCCTACAAAAGTCTACAGGGATCAAAGTTTTCGGAAGACTACTTATTAGAGTTATTGCCCTTGAAAGGCGAAAAATATATGTTTAGCAGTTTTCAGCCAATATCTTGAAGGCTATAATAAATAGAACATTAAATTGATGAAATGATCCATATAATAAGTCCTACCAAAGTCTTCATTGAATCAAAATTTGTCGGACAACTCCTTGTTAGGGTTTTTGTCATTGACATGCAAAAAATTAATCAGGTGAGCGATTCGGTTCCTGGGGGCCTCTTTTATTCTAATGTTGATTCAATGATATTCAATGGACAAGTGAATTTGTTACTTTAATGAAACATTGGAGTATGATATTGTGAATGAAAAAGATATGATAAATGGGACGAAATGACAAACGAAAACGTCCTTTAACAGATTCGAGTACGCCCTCGTCCACTAACCCTGCTAAGATGGCGGATAAGACAATATCCGAAAAAAACAGCAAAACAAGTTGAACTGTTAGTATCTCCTGATTATCAACAAAGGAACACAAGCAATGTTTTGTTTTCGGCACATGATGTAATTTATGGAGGGGGACATCCAGGTTATCCATTCATACCATTTACACCAGGCCAACCATATGCACCTTTTACAATTCCAGCACAAATCTTGCCATTACCTTCTCGATCTCCACCGCTGAAAAACTTTAAAAAATAGATATGCTTGATTATATTTTAGCAAGAATGGTAGATGTGGAGGAAAATTCAAAGTGTTGGACATTGAAATCTCCTCTATAAAGCAAATGTACAAACTAACACGAATAACACAGTAAATCTAGACCGTGGTCTTACAGAAGCATATAGTGGATGCAATTGATAGACAACTATATAAGCTAAAAAACTGAAAATGAAAATCTGAAAGAAAAACTTGTAGAACAGCAGACAAAGTCAATGAGGGAAAATCTGATTTTCTAAAGAATCCCAGATAAGTATGATTCCGAAGAAAACACCGAAGAAGAAAAAGCCAGTTCATGAAGGAAGTGCTTGGCATTCGTGACCAAATTAATTTCCATGTTGTTCACAGACTAAAATCAAAACCTGACAAATCACCAAGAGTTGCCAAATATGAAAGAAGAAAAGGCAGGAATAGAGTATTTGAGGTAGCTACTAAAAAACTACAAGGTAACACCCAGTATGTAGTTCATGAACAATTCCCTTGGAAATCATAGAAAGAAGACGGGGAATTGTTGCCCTTTATGATAGATGTACAAGAAACGGGTCACCATGCAGTCATGAAAGTAGATAAGCTCTTCATTGACAGGAGGGTTTTTTTCCAAGAGGCCCACCCCTCCTCTTAGACAGAGGCCACCCTAGCCTTCAGCTAGGAAAATAAAGACAGACATATTGATCCACTAAAAGTGGTTAACAACGTAGGAACTGTACATTAACAGACATCTAGACAGCAACAGACAAATGGACAGAAACAACAGCAGACTGATGGTCAAGTATAGGACTGGTGTACAAGAGGACCGCCCAGATCTTGCAACCAGTATAATCTTTCTGAAAATAACAGTGAACAGCTAAAATTGTTATTTTTAATGTATGTGAGTTAAAATCAAAACAAAAGTATCATGATTTGTTTAAACAGTGGAACAATACGACATCTGTGTATTTGTTGGAACAAATCTTAATGATGATGTGTTAGACGTGCTAAAAGGTTTCAAATATGTTGTGAAAAACAGGCAAAAAATCCTTAAGAAACTCTGGTGGTATTGCAATTATTTGTTACGATGTACATGTATATGAAAAATTAATTAATTTTATTGAAAATGTTCATGTTCTTATATCTACATCTTAGCTCAGGTTAAAAATGTACTGCTTTTTTATTGATTTTAAAAGTGCATTTGATACTATTTGGAGAGACATTCCAAAATGTTCAGATATTTTGGGCAAATAATTATCTTTTAAATTATGAATGCCTAAAATATGAGTTTCACAGTGTCGGTATGCTGTGAATGAGAATAATGCTTGATACTTAGACCAGTTTTTTTTTCGGGGAAGGGGTTAAATTTTAAAACATTTTTAAAAATCTTTCTTGAAAATCAGTTAATGGTGGTTTATTAATTCAGGAAATTTAATTTCTATCGAATGATTCAAAACTTGACTTTTTAGTCAAGTAATATCTTGTAGAGTCGAAGTTATGCGACTTTTTACGGGAATGTTGAAATTCCCATTTTTGCATTTTTTATTTTTATTATCATTTTTTTTGTTTTGGTTTTATAAATTCTGACTAAGAAAATCGCCACAAGTCACTAACAGAATCCAAGAAGTATCAGTTGTGAATATCCCGAACATAAATAACAAATACTGGTAAGCCATTTTTTACTGAAGAATAAATACTCTAGGGGTTTTGACATTGAAAAATATGTCAGTTTAAGCGATTTCTATGACAGAGTTTTTGGAGATATATGCAAAAAACTATTGTCTGACCCCTATGTACTATTATTAGTAACGGCGGCCATGTTTTTCGACGAAACAAAAATTCCAATTTCAGTTCTATGGAGGATACCACAAGAAACATTCATGCCAAGTTTGGTTCTAATTGGTTAAGTAGTTTCAGGGGAGAAGAGTTTTGTATAATTGTTAACGACGACGGACGGCGACGGACGCCAAGTGATGACAATAGTTCACATGGTCATGGGCCAGGTGAGCTAAAAAATGATTTTTGCCTCAACGAGGTATAAAAAGTAGCCAAAAATACAAAAAAAAAGTATTGTTTTGAATTGAGCAGATATGTTGAGTAAATCATTATCTTAATTATGAATGTCTAAAATATGTTTGTTTGTTGGGGTTTAACGGCTGAGCAGCAATATTTCAGCTACATCCAGACGATGAACATGAAATTGATGATAAAATGAACATGAAATGATTATGAAATGAAAAAGGGATGGGACACAAGGACAATGGGGTCGACAAATTTTGATTGCCACTGAAAATAGGGAGAGGTGGGTATGGTCGGGCAATTTAGCCTCCTGTGGCAGAGCCCTATGGTTCCTACTCCGGGAGAATACCACAGTAGGGTTCTTTAACGTGCAAGGAACGTAACATCTTTCCCAACACGGTGCACCACTATGGTTTGCGGTCAGGTTTTCCGTATTATAGCCTGATAACCCCAGCATGTAACACGCCAGGGGTACCCCATTCCACCAACCTGAGGCACACATCCCAGTTGCTCTGTGGGCAGAGC
The DNA here is from genome assembly GCA_037379345.1 of Perna viridis. Taxonomy (NCBI): domain Eukaryota; kingdom Metazoa; phylum Mollusca; class Bivalvia; order Mytilida; family Mytilidae; genus Perna; species Perna viridis. The sequence continues at coordinate 8,366,345 of CM074520.1, forward strand.
GCCCTAGCCCCCGGCTAGGGTTCTGAGCACTATTTAGTCGCCTTTTACGACAAGCTTAGCGCTGCTGCAGGCCTATTCTTTTAACACCCGGACCTGCACGGGGATGAGTTCACAGTGTCGGTATGCTATGAATAAAATTTATGTTTGATACTGGGACCAGTTTTCTAGGGGTAGGGGTAATATTTTAAACATTTTTTTTTAAATTCTTTCTTGAAAATTAGTTTTGGTGGTTTATCAATGTAGAAAATTAAATTTAGTCACACAATAACTTGTAGAGTCGAACAGTCCCAGGTGTATCCATTGTGATAATATTGAACCTAAATAACAAATAAGCTATTTTTTTTACAATAGAATAAACACTTTAGGGTGACTGGATAGACTACCCAAGAGTATTTCGTTCAGCATTTTTCTAATCGGCGTTGTGACGTCTATTTTGCCTTTTACGGACTGATTTGGAGTTTACACCGGATCGAAAAGTTCCGGGGTCACACGTCATCATGAAATTTTTGTCCACATCACGTAAAGAAGAAATCACTGCACGTAAAGAAAAGAAAATGCACATAAAGTATTTAGAGATCGACATAACGTAAAGATGAAACGACCTCACGTTATAAGAAAACCACTGCACGTAAAGATAAATCCACATAACGTAAATATATGTTGACATAACGTAATCATAAAACGACAGAACGTAAAGACAAAATTACAGAACGTAAAGACGAAATGGCAGAACGTAAAGACAAAACGACATAATGTAAAGATGTTCCTACATAACGTAAATACAAAATGACCACATGTAATTATAAAACCACAGCAAGTAATATAAAGTTGACAACACGTAAACAAATGTGTATCTCATCAGACACTTTAGGCGTTCCATATTAATGTCTGTTAACTAGATACGTTAGAACATTAACAATACATACAGTCAGGGTTAGTCATATAAATGCTTATTCACAGGGACTTGTTCACTCTATCTGATATGAATCCCCATTTTGTGCTTATAAGCATTTGACAGCGGAGTTAGTCTGTCCAGTGACTTCTCCAAGGACAGACCTGTTAAAAGTGACAATAGTAATTAAGTGCTTTTTAGGTCTGTTTATCAATCTGCTCCATCTTAGTTCACACATTTCTTTTGCTATCCCGAGGGACAACTCTATTGTGGACTAACTTATGCCTAGTATTTTCAGACATATACTCGTTAATTAATGTCTAGGGTATAGAGAAATTGTGTCTTTAGAGTGCACTGTTATTACCATATACAACACAATGGTAAGTTCATTCCCCAGCCACCAAGGAGAGTATTAATAACAACATATTGATATTCATGGACAAGTCAGGGTTAACATTCTTCCAAATACATGCCAGCCCAATCTTCTTTAGATAAGAGTCAAGAATTTGATCATGCGTGAGAATCCCTTGGGACTAGGTACACATTTTACCTTATCTTGTCCTTTACTTTTCATCCAATTTGGTTTCTGAATATCCAATGTAACAACTATAATAAAGACTTGGTTAGGGGTTAATTAATACTGGGACAAACTTTTGATTACATTTGTGATCTTGAAAATCCCTATCTGGTATTGAATCTAAATTGTTTCTCTTGTCTAGAAAATTCTCTAATGGTAACGTCCTGTAAGTATTTGCACATAAATGAGTCATTTATTTATTGTGGCTACAAATGGTCAAAGACTTGGGTCATTTTTTTTTTGTATATCTAATTTCAAAAGGACCATGCTGAAATACCATTTCCCAACATTTTTGTCGCATGTCTTTAAAACCAAAAAGGGCGGCTGTTGGATATTAAAGGTGACGTGTATCAAATTTGGAATTATGCAACTGGACAAGAATTACTCACATCTTGTCAAATTATGCTTAAAAGCAATGGGCTTGATCAAAATTATACAAAACGAAATTCCTGGATAGAAGATTTGATCACAGCCCTTTAAAATCTTTTCACCAGAAAGATAACCAAACTTAAAAAATACTGTGCTTTTTCTACGTAATCTCAGTATAGAGTCCGTTCAACAATTAATACTAATTTTATTAGAATTAAAGAAACAATACATTCGTTTTCCATAAACCTAACCAAAGTAAGTGGTACAATAGCAAATCAATTTACTGTAAAATATTCACTCACATTATTTTGCTTATGACTGCACCATTGCTATTATGTTCTTTCACACACTTGCAATATGATCAATATGATATTTCCAACAAAATTAGCTTAAAACATTAATATGAATTCAGAACCTACAAACTTTTCAATACTTAATGTCGGTTATCTATGCTTCTGCGTTTACGACCGGAAAAACCGAACCCTGATGGCATACAACTGCACCGACCGTTGCCAAAGCGACGTGGTGCCCATCCTGGTAGACAGTTCTGTGGACAACCACTCATGACCGGGCGTGTTGGAGCAGGTGTTGTGGTTGTAGTGGTGGTTGTTGGAGCCTGTTGCCCGTTTCCGGTACCCAGCATCTCACGAAGATCTTGTCGTTCTTCTTCTGAAAGGTCTGCCATAATCACATGTCGTAAAGCGCACCTGAAACACAGACAAATGGTGCAAATGACACTGGCAGACATTGTATAAAGTTAAGGACAACACACATCTAATGAAGTGTTTTATTTCTAACCTACACAGAAATTAACGTGACTTTTCATATAACCTGTGTTCTTAGGAGATCAAAATGATATAAAATGTACTACAAAATTCAAAGTCAAGGGTTCTGAAAATTATACTAAAATATAATAGAAACTATAGAATTTTCAATGGAGATTATCTCCTAAGAACAGAAAAAAAAGAAATTATATATTTCATCATATAGACTTACAAAGCAACTTGATAACAAAAATTTTTTTTTGGGGTGTGTCACATATTACAAAATTTGCAAAATTCTTAGCTTGATTGCAACGGCTGAAAAATATTTTTAACGTCTTGGAATGAAACGAGTGAAAACGTGCATTTTTTAAAACTTTTATCCAAGTTTTATCCAATATAATTTAATTTCATAAGTAACACGGTTTCTGATTTGTATAAACAATTTCGTCCATCATCTCCTATACCAAATTTTGTATTGGCTGTGACATCATCAAAATTTTTTTTAATGATTTACTTGTTGAATTTAGATATTTAAATTTAATTATAAGGAATGGCTGTTATATTTCTGCAGCCTATTTGAAATAACCTCAATGGCCTTGGTGCACACTTGAAAATACCCTGCTACACAGGTTACTAAGTGTGCATTTAGAGTGCACCACGTGATTGAGGTTATTTCTCCTTAGACAGAAAAAAATATAACAGTTATTCCTTGAATAATCTATTTTAAAGTACGCTTAGCTTGTAACTCCTGTTTTTAATATGCTTTTTGCTATTTATATCGATCTCTTAGTTTGTATTTGCTGATTGTTTAGTAATTTATCATGTCTGTATGTTGGTCATAAATTCAACAGAGCTTATACATGTATTTGTATGCCGAATCTGAATAAAGATTATTTATCATTTATTATTGTACAATACTAGTATCATGGACTAATCGAATAGATATTGTTAGGATAGGGACTTTCCCTATTTTTTCTATTTTTTTTTCGACCGCGAAACATGTTCAGAAGCATCTAAGACACCGAACATTTAGTTAACGAGAGGCGTGGATCTTTTGGAAAAAAATAGATGTTCCTTTATGGAAAGAAAAAAAAATGTTTACTCAATCATTCAAATAATGTTTCTATATTTTCCCCATTAATTAACAAGGCAGATTTTCAGATGAAATATAGATTTCGATTGCTCCTCACCATATGTAAACATTTTGCGTTTGCCAGAAAAATTCTTATCGGACATCAAATCCAAGCACCACCTCCTGCAAAAAAAAACCCTGCAGGATAAAATGGTAGACACTAGAATGTGGTCTTTGACGCCGCTCGTATACTCGTATAATCTCCGGGGAAACTGTCAGCTCCGAGTACGTAACAAATTAAATCATAACTAGGATGTGGAATAATCGAAGTTCGTCAGACAATTGTTAATCAATGATGAAATAGTCCAGTAAATGATAATTCAACTAATGTGGACAATAAAAGTAATTAGATTTTCTAGTTTATGATGAGAGGTCTATTTATATTGTTTCCGTTTTCTTCCAACAGCATGTTAAGATTTTCTGTATCTCTCAAATAATCGAATAAACCAAATGATTTCAAGTGGCCATCATCAGACCAATGCCCATTTTTATAAATTCATAAATATTTTCTAGGCAATTATAATCCCAATTATTTAGTTTCCCATTGTTCAGTTTAATTGTCTGTAAATTGGATTCGTTCAATTCTGCCAAATCCTATTACTTGAATCCTCGTTGAATTGTATGCAGAGCCGTTAGTCCGGTCTTAAGCTTAGCTGTGGGATGAATTTCGACTACAAATGAGATGTTGGACGAGTCCAACGGAATTACTTTGTTCAATAAAACCGACAGTCTCTGGATCTGGGTCTGAATTAGACAAACCCAACTCAAGATCAGCGGTTTCATTTATTTCCTGCATGGAGTTTGGCAACCTTTACAGAATCATACTTCGATCAGGGCGGATTCATGCGGGGCGTGACGGGCGTGCGCCACCCTAAAATTTGCAAAGCATGGGTTGTCAGGTCAGGAGTAGATTTAGGTCGAAACTTTAATTTCTCGCTAATTTTACCACAAAAGATATCTACATTGCACCACTGTAGAATATTTCAAAAATTTAACATCAACAAATTTTCGCCCAGCGAGCGCACTAATCTAAAATCCTGGATCCGCCCCAGTCGGTCCCCCAAAACAAAAATAAAAGCAACTAAATAACTGTTACGCACAGCGTAACAGGATGTTCACTCAGCTCCTCGTTTCCACAGGAGCATTTTAAATCGGATTCTATGACCCCATGGTTTTTTTTTTTTTTTTCTTTCTTTCTTTTTTTTTTTTTTGGTATTTTTTAAAATTTTGGAGTGGCAACCATCTTGGAAAGGCGGTCACTTTTTAAACCTTAATATAGCCAATGGGAAGCCCTTGGGTAACCTATTTTTAAACCAAGTATGAACCTTCGACGATTTTTTGTGATGTTTTTACCATTCCTATAAAAGTTTGGACGGAGACCATTTTAAAATGGCGGCTATGTTAGAAATTCCAAACCTTTGTGCATATCTATACATGGTGGTTTATTTTTTGTTCCAACTTTGGTATCAATCCATATTCAGCCGTTTCTAAGAATAACCAAGAGAACCAAGATTCTAGCGATATCAAAAGAATGTAATCCAGGGACAAAGACCAGACACGGAAAACAGACATACACAACAAAGAATATAAAGTAACTAAAATAATACAAACAAAGTAACAAAAGTAAATGACCAACTCGGACTCAAAAAAAAAAAAAAAAAAAACTGGGAGCATGGACCAGGTGCACAAGTAGGGTTAGCGTCCTCTGCTTTTCTCCGCAGAGATGCTCATAAAAAGTCAAGTCCGGGGTAGTCGAAAGAGGAAAGGAAAATTATGACGCATTGAACAAATCAGTTTTCATGGCGCAGATGGATACACCGTAACGATCCACGGCTTCATGGTAACGACCATAAAACTTCTGTAGTGATGACTTCAATCTTGTAGCAACATAACCCTGTTCCTGAAGCCTACATGTTAGAAGTCTAGCGCGATACAAAAAGTCTGCATAGTTTCGGCAAGCTCTTTCATAACGTATGAGTTGTGATATGAACACTCCATACGCAGGTGCTGAAGGGATGTTGCCACAGATGAAAGGAAAGTTGACAATTCTGAATGAAAAGTCATCACGTTTGTCGTAAAGTTTGGTCAATTGTTTTCCCTTACCATCGATTTCTTAGTGTAGGTCAAGATATGAAGCTGACTTTACAGTGTCTGTAGTATCCTTTATCTCAAGTTCTTGTGGGTATAGACCCGATGTATCAAATCCCCGAAATTAGGATTGTTTAAAGATAATACGTCACCTATATAGCGGAAACTGAGATTAAAGGATCTGGCTAAACGTTATTCTTTCTTTTAGATCAGATCAGCTATAAAGCCGGCCTCATAAGAGTGAAGGAATAGGTCAGCAAGTAGATGCGCGGACAAGACGGAGTTAGAAGGAAGAAGAATTCTAAAACAGAAGTAAATACAATATGTTCCCGATCTTCAGGGAACGTAATAAAAACAACCTTGCGATTTACATGCAACATTTTGTGCCATCACCAAGTTAAGGATCACGATAACTTTGTAACTCACCTACAAGTAGATTCATCCCAACGAGCGAACCCAGTACACTGGTGCCTTTGGGTACATTCACATCGGCATTTGTTTTCGCGCCAAATGTGGTCCCTTGATGAACATGATTGTACTCGCTTACATCTGCATCTACAGTCTCGTTCTAAATAGTCGTGGATATTAGGATTACAGTGGTATGCTTTAATTCTGCATTTTTGTTCACATCTAGTATGCCTCTCCACTTCCACGTTTTGGAATCCCCCAAATTGGAATTCAGGGGAACCCATATAGGGCATAACATACCTTACCGTCTATAATGAAAAGAGATTGGTTATTCGTCTGAGAATTTGATAAATAAGTGAAACTATCTAACTATTTCCTAGTACACGTTATATCGTCAGTGGAGGATAGGGGGCATAGGGATTGGAACCCGTGCACATTTTGTTGGGATATTTGGTCAATTTCGTGCACAAAATTTGGACAAAATAGCAAATACTAGCCTGGAACCACTCTGGATCCCCTTTTAAAATCTTTTGATCAGCCCCTGAATGTTATTAACTGTCCTAAAAGTTGTTTGCTACAAAAGATTGCCCTTTCATTTTGTTCGCAACTTTACATGGGAACTAACAATCCAATAGTTATGGGAATAATTGTAGACGCTTGCAAAAAGAGCTTGAAATTGAAACTATCATTTCAGCGTCCCCGTCTTCTTTTTTTTATTTTCCGCTTAAATTTGGTATTTTCAGAATTTTTACCTTTAGCGTAATCAGTTCAGTGGTCCCTTCTACGGGTTCACAGACCAATGAGTCCGTGGCGCAGCATCCGGCACACCTCTCAATCCGGGTACATGGCGGCCAAAGAACAACATTGTTCTCTATGTCTTTAACATATTTATTGATCTGCACGGTAACAAATCTAGGCTCACATCGATCATATGGCGCCATTCGAGCTGCACCTATAAAAAAATCCTTACTTTAAGGATCGTATGACTCCTGCATTCCTTCTACTGATTTTTTTTTTATGTTACTCGTAACATTTAACGATTTTTGACGACCAGTTGGTTTGAAATTGGAAGAAGCTTTGATGCACTTGAATTATAATAAGCCACAAGAGGCACAATGCGCCAGATCTAATTATATACTTGACTTTAAATATTGGTGTGAATGCATCTGTGACGCCAATATGTTTCTCATTGACGGGAGCAGAAGCAGAAAAAAAAAATAATATGTCAACGGAATTTTCGAATAAATACTTTTTTTGTACAATTTACTTTTTTTCAGGTTGGAACAACCCGATCAAACTATATAGCTTTTGTGAGTTGATGTCTTTTGGAAAAAATCTGAACAGTTATGATGCTACTTTTCGTACAATTGACATCTTGCACTCTATCAGTAAGAATATTATGACATACATTGACCCCATCACGAAGCTGCGCCTTTTTCTGTATTTTCGAAGTTGTTTGCACATAATAAACGCACATAATTTCATATCAAAGGTAACTGTATGAAAAGCCCCCTTTATGGCCCTTTTTTACTTGGTCAAGTATACTTCGTGAATAGTTTTGTCAATATTCAAAACTTCTCTTTTAATATTTCCAATAAAAAAACGGTAAATTATGTTATTTACAATACCGAGTACCAGACCCTAGTCCTGCCATAACAGTAATTCATGTTGCCACGAACAAAGTACATCTGTACATGTATGTGCCATTACATCATTTTTTCCTTTAATTTTTTGGTAATAAATTGCGTACAAACATTTGTTAACACCGCTAGTAATATGTTTGTTTGTTTGTTTGTTTTGCTTTTTTTTTTTTTTTTGTTATTTTTATCGTTATTATAGCTTTTGTCAAGTAACAAGTAAAGACACAAACCTCCCGTTATATGCATCCCATCTGATCCAGCATCTATAAAATAATTTGTTCATTTCATTTCAATTGTCATGTAAAAAAAAAACACACACACACACACACAAACAAAACCGTCGATTTTGTTCTCAAAATTGTGTTTTCAGATTACTGTACAAGTGATGTATAAATTTTAAGCAGTTATGTTTACTTTGGAAGAATATGGTCACCGTTTCGTTTTTTATCAGGGTGTAAATTTTCTTTTCGTACATCGGCAAAGTCAACTTAAATCGACCTTAATTTAAATTTCACATGAATTTGACATGAAATCAATGTGATTTTCACGTGAAAATATACAAATCTTATAATTTCCTTTCAGCTGAAAATCAAACAGGTACAAAATGTATTTTGCCTTTGTATACTGCTCAGTTTGTTGTTTGTCAATATGTGTTTCGTAAAATTCTAAGATTTTGTATGATGTCGTTTATTGTTTTCGTTTTCTAATCTTCATTTTCGTCGTGCAGATGACATTCTGTATCAAAATATAAGCAAGTGTTACCAAGGTTATCTTACTTGTGAAATTAAATGGCTCTCCATTTGGCATTTTAACGAATCGTGTAAGGAAATCCTCCGTGCTTTGTATAGTACGTAGGTCTGCTGGGCTAATGTTCTAAAAAATAGTGCAACATTTGTACAATTTTTTATTGCGTATAAGGAACCAAACGATCTACCTCCTCCCACACTTCAAGACAAAATCCAGAAAGGTCACTTAAAAATTTAATTGAAAAACCATGAAAACAAAAGTTTATTTAAGAATTGGCTATGATAAAAATTTTGTCTATCGAAAAATAACATAAATTTTCCTTGTGCATATTGTTTATTGCGAGAAGTGCAATAAACAGATATGCTCGTGGAAAATTTATGTTATTTTTCAATAGACAAAATTTTCTTCATAGCCAATTCTTATCTTTAAACATGAGAAAAGTAGCTCTGAATTTAACTGAAGAGGTGCGTGTCAATATTTTTTATCCATTGAGATATAACAAAATTATTTTAACCAATCAGATTACAGTATTTATCTCAAATTAATTTATATATGAATAGATGAAACGACAACATCTTTTGGCCGGTCGTCGTTAATCAAATTCTTTTCTTAACATATCTCACTTTGGCCACTAACATCTTTGGAATATATTATTTCAAAACCGTATCCAGCTTGAATAATTATTAGATATATAATAAAATTTATGAGATAACTTATAAAGAATAAAAGATATCAACTAAATTATATAAGATATCTACAAATTGGAATAATATAAATACGACGTGCCATAGTATATGCTTAAACAAAATAGCAGTTGTAGTTATGAATAGAACATAGGGGCAATTCTCATTTGTTGCGTATTGGCGGCGGGACAATGTAATTTGTTAATTTCATGAAAAATTTGGGAAAAATGAGCAAATAACATAATAGGCGGAACCCCTTTTTTTCTGCTATCCTCCCAAACTTTCCATTTCCGATCTCCAGATCCACCTCTGCTGTGTTACACCTATCTCTAAACTATAATTGTACAACTGTTCCTTACATGATTTTGAACATGTTAGTTAATTCAAGACAACAGAACACTTTTAATTCTTATTAAAGCCTGTTGTATGTGATATGAACGGGTTCGGCTCTGATATGAATAGTGTGATTTTAATATTGAACCATTTCGGGGATTTTCTTGTCTACTTGCGCATAGATCAGCGTGCCGTCTTGGTCTGTTATCAGCTGAATATGTAGATCTAGAGAGTACATTATTAAAAATTCTGAGAATTAATTCTGAGAATTGCCATGCACGGTGTCTGCAAATGTAATTCGGTTGTTAAAATTTGTTATCTCCCGGTGACTTTAATCAAACTGATACCAACGAGTCAAAACGATTCGAAAGTCGTTTACAAAGTTCAGTATAACCTAGGGATTGTAATGTTTACGTTCAGATAAGCAATTCAAACAACCCAAAAACATATACCAAAAATCCTGGCACAGAAAATGAGGTATTACGTGATAACATACGTTGCTACCAAGCTATGTCAAATCTCAAGCTTTATAATCGTTTCATGCACAGATAAACAAATATCTTGTGTCTTCCTTCAAACACCTTAGGAAGATAATGAAATTTCCAGTAAATTGTTCCGTTTAGTTTGATTGCCTGAAACATGAACTATTGAGCTTTAGCATGCATCAAAACTTATCATGAGATTGATTTTGCTGTGGGGGTCCATCAGGTAGAAAAACTCTAGTGTTATAAGTTTTTTTAAGGATACATCAAAGGGGCACGCAACGTCTTGTCTTTGAGTGTTTAACAAATCTACATAAAGTAAACTTAAAGCCGAAATTTCTATTCCGCTGAATTTTGCTTTGCCTACAATTACATTTCAGTGTTGTTACTTAAGTAGCACTCCAGCTAAAATCATGTAAAATGTGATTCATGGTTGGAAGCCTACATATTTTTATTTTTTTATATTTTGTTTAAAATTTCATAGTTAACAGAAATTTACATATTTTTTTTGTCATATAATCCGTGCTCTTAAGAGATAAAAATTATATAGAATTTACTGGAGAATTTAAAATTAAGGGAGATAACTCTGTAAATGACACTAAAATACAATAGAAACTGTTGGTAATCTATTAAGAGCAGAGAGATTGGAATGAAAAATTGTACATTTCATTATATAGACCTATAAAGCGACCTAAACAAAAAAGCAAAAATGTGCAGCCTTTTTGGGGTGTATCACATTTTACAGAATTTGTATGATTCTAACAAAGACTACTGCTTAAGTACTTCTTTGTCTAAGAATCGGGCAAAATGTGTATAAGGTGTGGCACATGAAGGGAAAAAACACAGAGATTGTATTACATTAACCAGGTACTTGTACCTGATAACCATTAAAGTCAGTTTAAAAAAAAAAAACGCCTACTTCAGATAATGATAAGTCTTTAGTTGAAATGCACTGAGGAAAAATGGCGAGAAAATTTGACTGCATGTTTTCTTTATATTACAGTAAAAAATATCTACATTACAGATGCGTCATGATAACTTATCAGTTTTCTCGATATATTGAATGTATCGAATTTGAACGAATTTCACATAGAAAATAAATTTCAACACAATCAGCAACTATGCTGATGGTAAATAACACGCATTGAATATGTGAAAATGTGACTAAACCGAATTTTACGCAATATCATATTTAAATATCTAACAGCAAGTTAAACTATGGCTAACGGTAAAAATTGAGACTTTCATTTTTATAGTCAAATTAATTGTAGTATAATTTATGATGTTGAATGCATGAGTAAGCAAGGGAACCAAGATTCTAGCGGAAATCAAAAGAATGTAATCCAGGGAAAAGACCAGACATGGAAAACAGACACAAACAGCATAAAGTAACCATAATAAAACATACAAAGTAACAAAAGTAGATGAGCAACTCGAATTCCGCCAAAAGCTGGACCAGGTGCAGGTAGGGTAAGCGTCCTCTGCTTTACTAGGAACAACCGCCGAGTTGCTCATGAAAAGTAAATTCCAGGGTAGAAGACATGAGAAAAAAAGGAAAACTGACACATTGAACAACGATCGTAACGATTCACGAGTTCATGATGACGACCACAAAATTTCTGTAGTGATGACTTCAACATATTAACAAAATAAAAAATCATAATTGTAAGAAACTAAGCTCGATACAAAAAGTCTGTGTGTAGTTACGGCAAGGTCTGGCATAATGTATGAGTTGTGAGATAAACACTCCATTCGCAGGTGCTGAAGGGATGTTGCCACAGATGAAAGGAAAGTTGACAATTCTGAATGAAACGTAATCGCTTTTGTCGTATAGTTTGGTCAATAGTTTTTCTTTACCATCGAACTCAAGTGTAGGTAAAGATATGAGGCTGACTCCAAAGTGTCTGAAGTATCCCTTATTTCAAGTTATTTGGGGTAGATTCGATGTATAACACATCCCCGAAACTAGGATTGTTTATCGATAATACATCATCTAGATAGCGAAAACTGTTAGCGAAAGGATCTAACTAAAATGTTGTTCCTTCTTTTAGATCAGCTATAAAGTGAGTCTCAAAAGAGTGAAGGAATATGGCATCAAGTAGAGGACCACAATTTGTTCCCATTGAAAACCGCGTCCGTCACACTGGACAAATATGTTGTCGATAAAAAAAAATTCCATCATTTTGAAAACATCTTCTTCAGTATATTTGGATGGTGATTTGGGATTATTTTTTTTTTTTGCAAAGTATGAGGAATCTCATGAACTTAATATTTGTTTCTAGGTGTACCGTCTTTTTGGAGTAACAATGATGTACGTGCATACTGTTTTTTTAGCCGGGATTTTAACTGAGTATGGGAAATAGAAGTATAAAGAGTTGAAAATCATTGGTTTTAATGCTATTGTATTCTAATAATAATTTTGAATTGAGGCCAGTTTCCAGAAGATCTTTCGAATTTTTCAGAATTCACATTTAATTAATACAACTACAGGAGTAACAAGTGCCGTGACAGGACTGGAGACCACCCTCTATGACAACTGTGCGTATTGAGGTTAAAAGTTTTGAAAGAGTTGTGGTAGTGCATTTTGCAGATACAGCATCATAACGTTGCCTGTATGGATTCTTGTGGATTTCAGGAATCCAGCACGTAGACGTGCAAATTACTTAAGGATAGTCCTCTCTAAATTTGGAAAAAAAACAAAAACAAGAAAAACAAAAACAAAAACAAAAACAAAAAAAACAAGAGCAAGATTTTCATCGGCATATGAAAATATTATGTACATGACATAAAGTGTAGCATAGGAAGTGGCAAGTTACACTAAAACGAGAAGATGAAATTTGATAAATAACGTAATAGACGAAACATGGCAGCAATTTGAATTTTCTTTGGGCGAAGAAAAATATAAAGAGAACGTGCAATTTTAATACTAACACATGCCAATTCTCCACCGGAACCTTGAACAATTGCAATATTACAACAGCGATATGAATAAATGTTTTTTTTTTTTCGCGTGATTAAGGTGGATTTGCACAAGGAAATTTCAAATTGTAAAACATGCACAATTTTTAAAATGTAAGCCTTTGAAGCTTTGTTTATTGGCGAGATTCTGGAAACAACAAATTACAATAGACATTTAAATAGGTTGCGTGACTAGTTATGCGTCAGTAAATTGTATATTGCGAACCGATATTTTTATTGCCAAAATGCTATACCTTCATTAAAACCAGCCCAACGGCTTTTTAAAACACTATTCAACATTTAATTGTCTCGTTATTGGAAAAGCCACAATCGCATGTTGGTATAAAAAAAAGATTGCAATGATAAATGCGAGCATTTATATCTTAAGTATCATTAGATCGGAAATCATATAGAAAGAAGAATAGAGAAAAAATGCAGAAACTTCCAAAATATATCTCATTTGTAGGTAATTTTTGTTTTCATGGCAATTTAAGCGTTTGGATATTATTTGTCTAAAAGGAAAGCCACAAAAAAAAAAAAAAAAAAAAAAAAAAAAAAAAAAATAAAAAAAAAAAACAAAACAAAACAAACAAAAAGCAAAAAACGACCATAAGAACCCAAATTAAAAATATTTAAGACTTACTGCTAATATATATCCACACTGCAGAATAAGGACTGTCGCTGAAAATATCCACGCTTCCATTCTGTTCGCCGTATAACCGTTTCTCTGACTAAATCACTATTACAGATTTTCTCTGAACTATCATTGATTATAAATAGTAAGAGGTTAGCAGGGCATAAGCGCTATCTATGGCTTGCGTATAACGTCAAAAGTGTTTTTGTTTATGATTTGGCACATACTGCAGTGGAAAACATGATAATATAGTTTCACATAAACTTCTTTCGTCTGAAACTGTTCTCATTAAAAGTCATGACTGTAAACAAGTACTGCAGTTTGTACTTGGGGAGCTTGATTCTTATGGGGTTAAAATGAAATAAATATTTTGTCCTGCATTTAAGTAGTAACACCTGACCTGACTTTTTGTTTTTATTATTTTCCACGGTATTTTTATTTAAACTTATTCTGATATTTTTCCATTTCCAACCTGCCGTTACTTTTTCCTGTATTTTTTTTTAATTTTGACTCTTCCTTTTAATATATGTCATCCAAGACCCTCTCCCAATAAAAATGAAATATTAACTCCATTAATTGGTAAGTTATTATGAATCCATACATGTAGGAGTGTGTCCCTAATTACGACGCATGTTGGTAGTGTCCTTATAGATTCGTTAACTACAATTTCTTATTTTGCATTCGAATTTTTTTTTTTTGGTCAAAATACACCGACAAAGATGTAATTCAAATAATTTTCATGTTGTTTGCGGTCGGTTTTCCTTCTACATTATGAACATATTTTGTTGTTAATTATAAAGACAACCATATTAGTTATCAAATATCATTAAATATCAACCAGATATGTATGAAACCCTGATTTGGCCAACAAACCCGAAATTCAACTGTATATATGATTTAAGGTTGAAAGTTTGTTGGATTATATATCTAAGGCACGCTGTTATTAGAACTGAAGATACCCGTATGTGTCATCGCTTAGATGTACGGATAGTTTGGCTTGAAATGTTTTAATTGCAATATCTTACCACTTTTTTCCACTCTATCTGGACCTGGGTGCGTTTCTTTTACGTGAATCTGAAACATAATTCCAGATTATTTTTATGTACCATCGTTTCTTTTGAATGAAACAGCAGCATGATTTCGAATCATCTCAATCAACTTGAAATCATAACCCATCTTTTCATGGGCAGTAATGTTTTAAATCAGTTCATCGGAATATTGCGTTTTTAAATGGTTTCAAGAGAGTAATCAAGGGAGCTTAGATCAGAGCGGTTACCACAGGATAAAGACTAGACAGAGATAATCGAAATAAACAACAGAGGATATGAAATAACCAAAATAACACGTACAAATATACAAAAGTAAATGAGCAACACGGACTCTACTAAAAACTGAGACCATGGACCAGGTGCACCGGTAGGGTAAACGTCCTCTACTTTTCTAGGAACACTTACCGAGTTGCTCTTAAAATTCACGTCCGGGGCAAAAGAAAGGGGAAAGGACAACGATGACAGGATGAACAAATCGGTTTTTAAGGTGCAGATGGATTCACCTTTACGATCCACGAGTTCATGATGACGACAAGAAAACTTTTGTAGTGGTGAATTTCATCTTTAAACAACATAACCCTGTTCGAAAAGCCTATTTTTAAGAAATTATGTCCGTGTAGTTTTGGCAAGCTCTGACAAAACGTATGAGTTGTGATGTGAAACTCCATAAGCAGGTGTTGCAGGTATTTTGCTTAGGTAGTAAGGAAAGTTGACAGTGCGAAATGATTAGTCATCGCATTTGTCGTATAGTTTGGTCATTATGTTTATTTTTCCGCTGATCCCTACGAGTAGATCAAGTTATGACTTCACATTGACTGTAGTGGTCTTTATATTAAGTTATTTTGGGAAAAAATATGATATATATATATATACCATTCTTAGTGATGACCAGCCTTTTTCATGCCTTTCTATCCATCTTTCTTCATATTTCATATTTCATATTTCCGCTCTCCGTCATCATGCTGACTAAATTACGAGTCGTTTGCATGCGTGGCTACTGCATAAATGAACTTTTACTATAAGTGATGAGAAATATTATATACATTGAAAATTTTTTTTTTCAATCAAAAGTGAGTTTTTTTTTTTAAACTATGTACATGTCTTGCTGTTTAGAACATTTGTGAAAGCACAGATGTGGTAAACTACTCCTTAAAACTATCTGCTGTGGTACTGAGAACTGCAAAAGTTGGTAGCACTGCATGATGGTATATGGATAATATGAAAATTAATAAGTGTCTTTCATTGTCTAAATTTGTTTGTATTGGTAAGGATGTTTATTTTTAGTTCTATTGTCAGAGGTACAAGTAGATTTGTTGGGTATATTGCCAGTTGATGGTGAATGATCATATAAAATATTGTTTATATTTGATTCCCTGCCCGGAAGTAACAAAAAGTAAGTGTCATAGAACATTTTCTTAAGCCAAACAAATACATATGTTTTATAGAGTAATCAAGGGAACCAAGGTTATAGTGGTAATCAAAAGAATGTAATCCTGGGACAAAAACCAGACCTGGAAAACAGACACACACAACAAAGAATATAAAGTAACTAAAATCATACATACAAAGTAACAAAAGCAAATAAGCAACTCGGACTCCACTAAAAACTGGGAGCAGGTGCACCGGTAGGGTAAGCGTCCTCTGCTTTTCTAGAAACACCCGCCGGTTGCTCATAAAAAGTCAAGTCCGGGTAGACAAACGAGGAAAGGGAAACTATGACACGTTGAATAAATCAGTTTTCATGGTGCAGATGGATACACCATAACGGTCCACGAGTTCATGAGTTCGTGATGACGACAAGAAAACTTCTGTAGTGATGACTTCAACCTTGTAGCAACATAACTCTGTTCCAATAGCCCATTTTTTAGAGTTCAAACGAGATACAAAATGTCTCTGTAGTTTCGGAAAGCTCTGGCATAACGTATGAGTTGTGATATGAACACTCCATACGCAGGTGCTGAAGGGATGTTGCCACAGACGAAAGGAAAGTCGACAATTCTGAATGAAAAGTCATCACGTTTGTCGTAAAGTTTGGTCACTGAAGACAAAGATTTTTTGATAAAAGATGACATCTCACTAAAAATAAGTTAATATTTTCAGTGGGATTTCTGGAGCTGCTAGTGATTTAAAGTATGGTGAAACTCACGGTGCTCGCTTTTATTGGCAATGCCTACTCCATATTAGAATTCTATTAGAGATTTCGTTGATAGTACGAAATGATCATGGTACGAGAGAGTCATCATTCGAAATCCTATATGCCTTTGTTTCATTCCCAGGCATTAAACTCACCCTTAAATAAAAATTCGAGAAAATGGAATTGGTTTATTCATTAGATTGTGATGGTCAGAATAGGGATAAAGATTGGATATCAGACAGAAAGTCATGCTGCGCCTTATCGCCTCAAAATATTCTGGCATTTACGAATGAATTGCCTGCTAAAAAGTAAGATTACAATATCAATTTATGTATTGGGCGGGCAAGTCAGAAAATAGCATTTGGACACTGAATCCCAAAGGAGATTACATTATGTATAGACATGAGTTCACAGTTTTCACGTTGCTCTATTGAACCTAGACTTGTCTTCTTATTACTTTTTGATGCCAGAGACACATTTAATTCTACTTAGTGATGTCCAAATTCATATTTTTTTTCACAAGTGTGAACATTTCAATTATATATTGTATTTGACTGTTTCTCTTGTCTTAACAGACTATTTGTTCTATTTCTAACCATTACATTTGACGATTCTATTGGTTGTCTGTCAACAGGTAATACAACAAAGCCATGTGCTGTCAACATATGGCTTTGTTGTATTAAATGTTGTTTTCTGTTTTAGGATTACTTGATTATACATATATTTTGGAGTTCTGGGAATACACATCAAGAGTTAAATTTATTTTTTGCATTTTATTCATTTCAAAATATAACAGTATGATCTCACACGTTTACATAAAATATGATAATATCCAAACTAGCTAATGGAAGCACTCTAGTTCTTGGCTAATTCCAGAAAGGCCTACTCTTATGGCATGTCAGAATCAGAACAAAGTATATGAATTTAAATAATTAGTGAAGACAATATACATTTAATAAACACTTTTTAGTGAAGATGATTCGAAAGTACCCAACTTTGTGTAGGAAGCTTTAAAAGGTGACTTCCTGTCTGACTGAAATCAGGCAGTCAGTGGTTCCAAGCTGTTTTGCATTAAATACAGTTATGAGGAATTTGTCCTCTATTAACATCAAGAATTTAATCCTATCTCCACCCAGATGTTATTTCCTACCCTGCATTTATTTTATAATGTTGAAAAATTAACATTGAAAAAGTTTTTTTCGTCACATGCCTAGCAGCATGATTATTTAAGTCAGAAACACAAAAAAATGACCTAAAATAAAACAGCTAATTAAATAAAAAAAAACAATGACTATGCAAAATGAAAACACAATTCATTTAATAAGGACACATGTGTCCTTCCTTCAGCCTTCAACAATTGACATACATTTATATGTCTCTCACAAGGCCTGGCGACTATGGATACATGTATTCTTCCAGTAGCCATGGTGCTAAGTCTGAAACAATTGAAAAAATCTACCTCGCTTTAAACACAATGTTTAGGTTCAATTTCAAATTAGCTTAAGGTACTGAGTCCTGGAAGGGATTATTTCTCAGTCTGTCTTATAGGCATGCCATTTTCACGAATTCTTGAAGTCCAAATCACTGGAAACTAAACAGTAATAACTGTTATGCATGAGTAATATCTTGACACTCAGAACTGGGACAGCATTGTCAGAATTTTTGATGGTATATTTTTTATTTTCACATTAATAATCAAAGGTACAATTTGCCCTTAGTTTTAAAGTAGATATAGTCGTTTATTTTGATAATGATTTATTACCACTGATATTTAAGACATAGCAATTGCATTTTCATGGTAGTTCCACATGAATGATTCATTTATCAGTGGATCAAAACACCAGTTCCCTGTTTAAGAGAAAATAGTTTCATAAGTTCAGAACTTGTGAATGAAATCTGTAGGCCTCATTGTTACTGATTTCTTTATAAGAAAGTGGCAAAAAACTGAGTGTATGATAAACCTAATGGACAAAAAATGTTAAACTCACGATGTATTTCTGGTAAACACTGACATAGGGCTAATACACAACTGGTCTGTAGTTTAATTCAACAATCCAACAGGGTATGACGTTAAAGGTTGTCCTATTGCCCAGGATAAGTGAAACTACCAAATTGTACAAGTAAATGTTGAATTATACCTCCCAGAGTATAACCAATTTTTTTGCATTTTTCAACATTTGTTTACATGAAAACAGATTTCACTTTGTGCAAGTAGAATTTTCATCAACTTGCTGATAGGACAGGGTTTATAGAATGTTACCCTGTCCAATGGTGAATGTTTGAGTTGGTGTCTGCTGCTGTGTTACTTGTAACAATATGGGGAAGTTTACATTCAAGTCATTTCATCTGATTTCACTTTCATCAATGAAGATAATTGTTCATTAGGTCCTTTATTTTAAGGTTCCAGATATTTTATGAAAACCACATATTGGTACCGTAGAGAAATAATGAAACCACAGTTCTTCCTGAAGTATCATTACTATAAATTTCCGTCCTTCTTTTCATATGACCTGTATCATTTGTAGTTGTATGATTTTGTGGCACTTAGTCATTGTCATCATAGATGTACATGTACATAGACACAGTAACTGATGTATAAGCGTACATAATTCCTTTTTATTTTTAAACGTGGCTATTGATCTCTCATTCATTATTTTTATTTACTTTTAACTTAGCTACTTCATAACAAATATTATTTTTATAAGTTAATAAACCTCTTGTAAATAGTGCGGCAAGATTCCATACCAAAAAAAGTCATGCTGGGATTGAATTTAGGGGTCATGACTATAAACATTTAGGAATTAGTGGCCAAAAATTAAATTTTTCTGTAACTTCTGTCAGCTTAATTGAAAGTGTATATTGTATATATCTCTGTCGTGTCTATGATGTAATATTACAAGAGTCAGACAGGGATTGTTTTTGGGTACTGGTAGTATGAACATGACAGTGTGGGAATAATGGACCAAATATGCATTGATTGTTTTCTACACAACAGATTGAGTAATATTAAATTGTGCCACAAGGTTTCATGCAATTGTACTGCAGGCTGGAAATAATGTTGGAGGTTCTGTAAGTGAATCTAGGACTGAATGGGGCCAAAGGCAGACATTTATCTGTGTGTCGATCTCTTTCACATTGTACCACAAGATTCTGTACTTGAAAAATAAAACAGTTGGGATTGATTTTTGGGGTTATGAACCTTAGGGTTGTGGACCTTAAGGATGTGGACTTTAGGGTTGTGGACCTTAGGGTTGTGGACCATAGGGTTTTGGACTTTAGGGTTGTGGACTTTAGGATTGTGGACCTTAGGGTTGTGGACCTTAGGGTTGTGAACTTTAGGTTTGTGGACCTTAGGGTTTTGGACTTTAGGGTTGTGGACCTTAGGGTTGTGCACTTTAGGTTTGTGGACCTTAGGTTTTTGGACTTTAGGGTTGTGGACCTTAGGGTTGTGCACTTTAGGTCTGTGGAACTAAGGGTTGTGGACCTTAGGGTTGTGGACTTTAGGTTTGTGGACTTTAGGGTTGTGGACTTTAGGTTTGTGGACCTTAGGGTTGTGGACCTTAGGGTTGTGAACTTTAGGTTTGTGGACCTTAGGGTTTTGGACTTTAGGGTTGTGGACCTTAGGATTGTGCACTTTAGGTTTGTGGACCTTAGGGTTTTGGACTTTAGGGTTGTGCACTTTAGGTCTGTGGAACTTAGGGTTGTGGACCTTAGGGTTGTGGACTTTAGGTTTGTGGACTTTAGGGTTGTGGACTTTAGGTTTGTGGACCTTAGGGTTGTGGATTTCAGGGTTGTGGACCTTAGGGTTGTGGACTTTAGGTTTGTGGACCTTAGGGTTGTGTACTTTAGGTTTGGAGACCTTAGGGTTGTGAATTTCAGGGTTGTGGACCTTAGGTTTGTGGACTTTAGGGTTGTGGATTTTAGGGTTGTGGACCGTAGGGTTTTGGACTTTAGGGTTGTGGACTTTAGGATTGTGGACCTTAGGGTTGTGGACTTTAGGGTTTCGGACTTTAGGGTTGTAGACTTGAGAGTTATGGTCTTTAGGGTTTCGGACTTCAGGGTTGTAGACTTGAGAGTTGTGGTCTTTAGGGTTTTGGACTTTAGGGTTGTAGACTTTAGGGTTTTGGACTTTAGGGTTGTGGACTTTAGGGTTTTGGACTTTAGGGTTTTGGACTTTAGGGTTTTGGACTTTAGGGTTTTGGACTTTAGGGTTGTGGACTTTAGGGTTGTGGAATTGGGAAGCAAAAAAAGCAAAATCAAAACAAAAATTTTCTATTCTTTTTTTTATGCAGTAACTGAAGTAAAAGTTAGAAATTGTACTGAAATGTTTAATTCACAAAAAAGAAGGTTACATGAATTTGATATGATAAAAAAACAATATATACCCTTATAAACAGGACTAAAAGCAATTTAAAGAAAAAGACAAAAATCAGGAAGTGTTTCCACAGTTCATGAACTGATGAATTGACAAGGAGATTATGTATGTTGGGTCTTGTTTCAGAGCAAGGCTATCATCCTAAATTGTTACAGTCTTGCTCTATAGCCATGTTGGAAGTTAGTGAATATATTATTGCTGTTAAGATGATATATTTTGGTGAATGAAGCATTGCTGTTAAGATGATATATTTTGGTGAATGAAGCATAATAGCATTTGATTTTACTTCCTTTCTATATGATTAGTCTTGATTTAAGTAGTTTTTACTGTACGTCCTTTCTATTTATAGGCAAGACACTCATCTATGTACATCGTATGAAGTTAGAGTTATAGATCTAGATAGACCATGGGACTCGTTTATTGTCACTACTGGAATACCTGGGGTAACCAATATGATATGGGCAAGAACAGGGCACAGACTATTAATTACAACTACAGATGGTACATGTTCAGTCTGGGAAATGGAGGTATGCCTTTTTAATGTGATATCACTGTGAAATCTGCCTCACCCACCCACATCATACTGAAAGGTTATGCTGAGTTTTCGGTTTGCATAGATTTTTCACTCATTGA
Source organism: Perna viridis (assembly GCA_037379345.1). Taxonomy (NCBI): domain Eukaryota; kingdom Metazoa; phylum Mollusca; class Bivalvia; order Mytilida; family Mytilidae; genus Perna; species Perna viridis. The sequence continues at coordinate 8,388,243 of CM074520.1, forward strand.
AACTTCCATATAAGGGCTTAAGATATCTGTGTACACAGGTTTCTTACTTATTCAAGGTTTGGTTTAGCCAGGATTCACTGTGTTAGATAACTTGGTGTAAAAGTAAGTAACAAATTGATAAGTTTGTTGAACAAGTTGCACATACATTAGTAATAAACCATTAGTTGTTTTCATCTACAGTTCACTGATCTAATACCCTTAACTAAGAAATACATGTAGCAGGTACTGAAATGTAATTGAGGTTATATTACCCCCACTTAATGAGTGAGTGGTATATTGTAATCATCTTGTCAATGCATCAATGCATCATTCCACCTGACATTACATCTGTCATTCCATTTGTCATTCAGTCTGTCCATGTTCTGTTGCAATTAATCAGCTCCCAATGGATGCATTGATTTCAAATTTGGTTTTTGACTTTATATAGGTGCTGCATACATTGGAAAGAATTTTTGGTGCTTCCTGTTTGTGGGATGTTGCCATTTTTCACTGTGTATGGGATGACAAAGAAAATTTTTGACACAAAAATGTTGACTCTCGCTGGATGGATTGATTTCAAATTTGGTATGAGGCTATATATAGGTGGGGCATACATTGTAAGCAAATTTGGTTGTGTATACCTAGGACGACATTGCATGCAATCTTTAAACAGGGTCCAGGCTATTCAATTATATTGGGATACTTCAGTGGGAAGTTTGGTTGACATGCTAAACTCTTACCTATACAATATTTTTATAGTTTTTGTAGTCATGTGTATTGGAGAGATGTGACTTGTAGTTTTGCTTGAAATATTTCGGTGATAATTGGAAAAGTTTATTGATTTGAGATGCTTCACAATGGAAGTTACTTTTTAAGAAATATGGTTATATTTTATAAATAGAAATATGCTTGTATGCTTTTGCTTTGATAGCAGTGATATGTATAACTTGACTTAGTCCTCTTCACTCCTTGTGGAGCATAGGGCTACTCCATTTCACTCTGTTTTGGGCTGTTCTTTTCGCTTCACCCCAGCTCTTGTCAGTCGTCTCCAGTTCCTTCAGCCTTGTTCTTTTTCATCTGTGAAAAGGTCTGCCTTGCTTCCTTTGTCCTTGAGGATTCCAGTCTAGTGCATCTCTGGTAATGCTGGTATTCGGTTTTCGCCATGTGTGGCCAATCCATTGCCATGCCCTTCTTTTAATGTGGGTATCTGCTAGATATTGGTTGGTACGATCCAGAAGTTGTTCATTCGTAATTTTTCTTGGCCACCACACTTTACAAATATGTCTGAGGCATTTGTTGATAAACACCTGGATTTTATGTTGAAGTCCAGCTGTTAGTCTCCAGGTTTCACACCCATAGAAAAGGACAGATTTTACATTGATGTTGAATATTCTGACCTTGGTGTTTTCACTAAGTACGTTTGATTTCCAAACTGGTTTTAAAATGGCGAAGGCTTGACAGGCTTTGCATATTCTGGCATTTATGTCTTCATCTGTGCCACCAATCTTGCTAATGACACTTCCTAGATATGTAAACATTTCAACTTCTTCCAGTTCGTCCCTTCCAAATGTTACTGACCCTCCTTTTCTTGTTTGAACTTTCATAGTCATTGTTTTTCCGTTGTTAGTTTTAAGCCCTATTTTCTTTCCGATGTCATTCATCCTTTTGGGTTTGTCTTGGATGTCTTTAATCTGGTGAGACAGTAGGGGGAGGTCATCTGCAAAATCTAGATCTTCTAACCTTCTTGTTATAGTCTACTGAATTCCTCTGAATCCCTGTACGCATCACACAGTCATTTGACAGACAGTGATATGTATAAGAAAGTCATAATATACATTCTCTATCCTTGTGACCACCAAATCCAGTGCCATTTCATGATAAACTTTCTTGGTATTGGCATCTCAAGTATAGCTTATTCATACATGTATATCATATTTGAAGTTGATATAAAAAAAAAACTTCTTTTACAGGAATATTTATTGAACAAGTGGAGAAGTTTAGGGGAATGTAAATTACAGGGAGAAGAAATACTGTCTGCTATTTGGTTCCACTCTGGTGTACAGGTATATTGAATTAAGGAGTAGATGCACTAACCGTAGTTTCTTATCTTGTTATTTTTTTAAATGTCTGCTTACATTCAGGTTTTAAAGGAGACTGAATGAAGACATAACAAATTTATGAACTGTTGTGCTATTAATATGTCAGATTATAGTAAAAAAAGAATTATATATTTTTCAAATGAATCTGCTAAAGATGGAAGTTTAAAGATTTAATATTAACTGTTGCTATGTTGCTATGTTGCTATGTGGGAACTGTAGTATCATATGGCAAATTGTTTTGGCATGTGACAATGTAAAATTTGACAACTTTGAGGCCAAGTGATTCTTTAAGTTCTAAAGCCACAAGTTAATATTTTGCAGAATTTTATTTTTTTAACCAGACCGCTAAAATATGCCAAAATTAGTACCCAGCGAAAATATGCAACTGCTATGACTTAGGTCAATGACCTTAAAGTTGAAGGCTAAGTAGAATAAACATTAGAAATGGAAAGTATAGATATAATGTATTATGTTGACAAAGAGTAATCAAGGGAACCAAGGTTATAGCAGTAATCAAAAGAAAGCAATCCAGGGACAAAGACCAGACATGGAAAACAGACATACACAACAAAGAACATAAAGTAACTAAAATCATACATACAAAGTAACAAAAGCAAATGAGCAACTTGGACTCCACTAAAAACTGGGAGCATGGACCAGGTGCACTGGTAGGGTAAGCTTCCATGCTTTTCTAGAAACACCCGGCGAGTTGCTCATAAAAAGTTAAGTCCGGGGCAGACAAACGAGGAAAGGAAAATAAGTGTTACAAATGTTGTTTTCCTCCATTAAGAGCTTTTTCTTGTATTTATTAGGAAAAGTGGTTAAAAAGAAGAAATTGAGTGTGCTGTGTACAAATTGCAGAAAGCCTCATTATATAAGATGACAAAATAAATTTATATCATATTCAGCATAGAAAATAAATATGTTGAAACAATGCAGCATGGCATAAGTTAATCTGAAAAAATATACATGTGCATGACATGAGCTTTCATAAACTAAACATTTTGTCAGGAGATGTCATGTAAAAAATGGCTTTCATGGTGTTGAAGTTGTTGGTGGATAATTTAAATATGTTTCTCATACAATGATCTGGAAAAGTGTATCCTTGAATATTTTGTTATTACAGAATTCATAAAACATCATGTAAACATGAAGGTTTATATGTGTACAGTATGAGGACTGGTTAAGTCAGAGTAATGTGTCCGAATTGGAAGGCATGCCTCCCTGCTGACTGTTGCTTCTGTGAGCTAGCACAATAAAAATATGGACTAGTACAAAATAGGGTCTGTATGATTGGGCAATTTTTCTTCTCCTGAAAAGCATGAGATATCTGCCATAGGATATTAAAAAATAAACAATCAATCAATCTGTTTACAGTATACACATTAATGACTTTTATGGTTTAACAGGTTATATTCAACCCAGATAAGAAAGATGCCATATCATACTTGGACAAATTTCAAAGGACTAAACAGTTCAGTCCAACATTATCAAAGTTTGGTGGGAAGGCTGAAGATGGATGGCTGATTGTTACTGCCACAGGATTGGTATGACTTTCCATCTCATTTTTTAATGTCAAAATTAAAGTAGTACAGTATTAATCACAGAAATTATAGACATTTTAATCCAAAACCACAAATCTTGCATTTTAATGTGGGAGATTCTAAATTTTTCATCGATTCATGGAAGTCTCCAACCTAATGTAGGAGGTTAACAGGTATGCAACAACTATTCAACTATTTAAAATGAAAGACTTTTGTTTGTAGCTGTTTTTTTAAACTAATACATGTAGTAGCTTATTTCTATGCTGTAATATTGATGTCTGTAGTTTTATGAGTGTTTCTCTTTCATCAGGTACAGACAGGGATAATAAACCAGCATGATAAAAGTATTGACTATGTCAAGGAATGTCTGGGAAAATCCTACAATCGTCTGACCATCGCAAGCATGGCACATACTGGAAGTGGAGAAATCATGATAGCAGCAACAGATGGTCATCTGTCGTCTGCTGTACAATGCCACATGGTATCACTAAGTCTTACTGGTTCCTGTCCATCAATGAAGATTACAGCTGGGGCCAGTCTACATATGAAGAGTCAGATTGACTATGGAAGTAGTAACTCACAGAGAATGATGATGACTCATGTTGAGTTTCTCAATATTGACTCTAGTGACACACTGATCCTTTGTTGTGGTAGTCAAGGTTACAGCTGTATGGAGATATGGCAACTGGTCGAACAACATATGCCTTTGAACAAAATGTTTCCTATTCCACAAACACATGAGGCTGGGTTTAAAATTCCTAAGTGGATGCACAAGGCAACCATACAGCATGCTTCATACCTGACTTCATTGGCTTGTCCAAAACTACCAATGATTATCAGTAATCAAATTGAGCCAGGCTTTTCACCTTATGTTGGAGTGGCATATCGAGATGGTAGTGTAAAGTTCATTCACCGGTTCACACATCAAGTTCTGCAGACCAATTCTGATATATTACATAGGCCAACACAAGGAATAAGTCCCAGCAAGAGAGTGAAATCATCTGTCCACATAACCAATATAGTACAAACACTCAGTGGATGTGGACTGATTGCAATGCATGATGGAAAGATTTCAGTGTTAAAAGTTTACAATGTCAGAGATGTTAGCCTTACTATGGCATCCCTTCATGTTTGTTTACTGTTAGAGTATGTCATGACAACAGGACAAGACTGCTGGGATATCCTACTAGCTGTAAAGCCAGGTATAAAATATAATATACTTATTGTAGCATAGACATTTTCTGAATATACCATGTAGAGAGTATTCGACTAGCAAACTAATTTCAGGTTTTGTTCCATTTAGAACAAGAAACTTTTAACACATGTACCAGTATATAATCATATAATTTTTAAAAAATCTATACAATTTTATGATTCTGGTCACCGAATGTATATCAATATATAGCAGGTATCAATATAACTTTAGAGGTTGCCTTATTGCTGGTGGCACAAACAAAACTGACTAATTATCATTAGGCACGATACATTTGTTTACAGTGGTAGATCTGACAGAAGCTCTAATTTGATTCAAATAAAATGCAAGGACTAAGATGTATTGTTGAATTGTAACAATCTGAATATGTCTTTACCTTGAAGGTATGATAGATAATATATGCCAGAAGTTAACAGAAACCCACAGTAAACAGAATACATCACACCAGGAAGTCTATAACCTACGTCTGCTGGCAGTCAAAATGGCACTGTTCTGTTGTAGTAGTGTAGGCCACCAGAAAGCTATGGAATGTCATACCAAACTTGTACTTATGTCTATCTATGCTGTTTTCAAAGGACTTTTACGTCCTAAAAATGTTCCTTTCACTGATATGGTAAGTTATGTTAATAGCATTCACTATCCTGGTAAACATTGTAGGGGTGCATTAATTGTCCTGATAAACCTTGTAGGGATGCATTCATTGTCCTGGTAAACCTTGTAGGGATACATTCTTTGTTCTGGTAGACATTGTAGGGATGCATTCATTGTTCTGGTAAGCTTGTAGGGATGCATTAATTGTTCTGGTAAACTTTGTAGGGATGCATTCATTGTCCTGGTAAACCTTGTAGGGATGCATTCATTGTTCTGGTAAACCTTGTAGGGATGCATTCATTGTTCTAGTAAACCTAGTAGGGATGCATTCATGGTAATTTTAGTCTTTTAAATTAAAGAGGAAAAAAAGTTCCAAGACCTCCAACTTTCTTTCTTACGAAAAGTTATCAGATAAGTATGCGTTTACAAATTTTTATAGACTTTTTTTTATTGTTTAAAGAGAAGGCAAGTTACCTATATAATCCATAAAAAAATCTTGTAAAAAAATTGTCAACTTACACGCTTTTGCAGTATGTTCAGACAAGGTCATCTTAGAGAATAATCAGGAAATTTTATTGACAAAAAAATATATGGTATGATTTTACTTAACATGTGGTCTGCTAATATTGATGTTTAATTAAATGAGAAAAATATTCATTCCTATTTTTAAGAGTCCTTCAGAGAAACTTAGTCAGATGTGTATGAAGACTAAAGATGGAGATCTAGAAAATTTGGTGATGAAATTTGAACCTGAGGAGTTTCTCATAGACACAAGGAAAGTTTCTGGGTCTGGAAATGGTAAGAATTATATGAATTTATTAAAAGGATCTGCTTATCAAGCTTTTGCAAGGCTGTATGAAATACATGTATTGATATCATGGAAATAATTCTTGCCGGTATTAAATTATATTAATATAAGGTTGATTATGCTGCTATTTCATGTTTATTATATTTTGTTTCAGTCGCTCTACAGTCCATTCAGCCATTGATACAGTGGGTAGCAGACTTTACCCTCCATCTTCTAACATCCATACCATTGTTTCAATCGTACTCAAATTTCCCGGGAGCATCATTACTTAGTGACAGTTCCATACTCAACATTTTACGGGAACTAATCATAATCATTAGAATCTGGGGCATTATTTGCCCAGCCTGTCAGCCTGTGTTTACTACAGCTTCAACATTTGACTGTTTGAAATATCTGTTCAAACTATTAACCAAAGCTTGGGTTTGTTGTCGGGAGAATTATAAGCTAGATCTGGATGAAGAATTGGTTGATGAGTGCAAGATTTTACCAAGTAGTATGCTAGTACCTGGAATCAATCAAAGTTTCAGACTATCTAAGGAGGGATACAGTCTGTTTCTACAACATTTCCCACAAATGATCACACTTGATGATGAACCTGACTTTGTTTATAATCTCAAACGATCTAGTTCGATGTTCATACCAGATGGTTTAACCGAGAATAGACAGAACCATGACATTATTCGTCAGATACACTTAGGTGTAAAATTATCTACATCTGTTCGGCAATGCTGTCGTTGTGGTGCATATTCTTTATTGTCAAGTGTTGCTAAGTCACCCATTATGAAAGCTTGGGAACTCAGATGGCAAAAAAGCTGCCTGTGTGGTGGTCACTGGAAACTGTGTCAGTAGTAATTATACATGTCATATTTTTTGTAAGATATCAACTCAAATAAAATTACATGTCTTGAATTTATATAGGGTCTTTTTTCTAACTATGCTTACTAAGTGTTAGTTTGGATCCATGCATTTTGTTGGTGGTAAAAAAGATATGCTTTTTGAGGAATTTTGATGATTTTTACCGGTTAAAGCAGGTCTAGTAGTTGTTCAACTCTGTCCATCTGTCAGGCTTATAGTGTACATACTTAGAACTAAAAAAATATCGAACCATTATTATTCAGTGTCTATTAAAAATGAGGAAGCTTTCCTCCTATTATGAAAAAACTTTTTACTCCAACGGTGAACTAAGCCATTTTTTGTCACTATACATAGGTTGTTGTGGCACAGTGGAACCCACTTAATCACGTTCCTATTACATAGGAACTCAAAACACAGAATCATTTCCTACCTTATCCATACAAAATTCCCATATACATGTATTTGCATATGAAAATGACAAAACATTTTTTAATTTTCTTAATTGCATAAAAATATTTCAAAATGCCATAAAATATAGCTAAATTGGTATAATACATCACTACATTATTGATGGCAATCTATAAGTTTTTGTAAGAAATGTGTTTCACAACCATTTCTTTATTTTATCTTTAAGTATACACTTAACAGCCATCTAATTACACATGGGGAAATAATTGATCTCACTGAATTACAGTTAAACATTGTAATACACTGTATATTTCCTTGAAATGGTAATCACTGGCAAAGAGGCAATTGATACAAGAAGTAGGAATTCACTGTACATACTTTCCTTAATCTATGACACAATAAGTATTGAACTAATATTACTCAAACTTTGCAGTGTTTATATACATATTAAAGAGAGACACCTCCTATTGTGAACAAATACGACAGTATTGAATTTGAATTTTCACCTGTTGAATGTAGTCATTTTTCACCAGTATATGCTACATGTATCATTTGTACAATGTACATACTTTGTATACTTTTTAGCTTTCAATAAGTTGAACTTTGCAGTCTCAAACTTGAACTTTCTTGCACTATAACAACTATATATGACAGTTGTTTGATCATCACAAGAAAGATTACTCCACCTTTTCAATTCAACAATACTTTATGAAGGCACTTTTGACTTACTATGTAGGGTGATAATTTAATGAGAAAATTACATGATTCAAGAAATAGAGATAAAAAGTAAATCACTGACACAACCATGTAAATGTAATAAATAACCAGAAGGCAATTTAGTTTTCATATTTTATTATTTTTTGCACCATTTTGCATTTATAAAAATATAAATTTAAAAAACTACTAATTTTTTTGTGTTATCCACAACATTCATAACATACTTGGTAATTGCCACGAAAAACCATAACCCCGTGCAGGTCCGGGTGTTAAAAGAATAGGCATGCAGCAGCGCTAAGCTTGTCGTATAAGGCGACTAAATAGTGCTCAGAAACCTAGCCGGGGGCTAGGCGCTCTGCCCACAGAGCAACTGGGATGTGTGCCCCAGGTGGTGGAATGGGGTACCCCTGGCTTGTTACATGCTGGGGTTGTCAGGCTATAATACGGAAAACCTGACCGCAAACCATAGTGGTGCACCGTGTTGGGAAAAATGCCACGTTCCTCGCACGTTAAAGAACCCTGCTGTGGTATTCGATAGGAGTAGGAACCTTTGCGCTCCGCCACAGGAGGCTAAATTGCCCGACCTTACCCATTCCCCCTTTTTCCAGTGGCAATCAAAATTTGTCGACCCTATTATCATTGTTACCCATCCTTTCTTTTTTTCATTTTATGTTCATTTTATCCATTTCATGTTCATTGTCTGAATATAGCTGAAATATTGCTGCTCGGACGTTAAACCCCAACAAACAAACAAACGAAAAACCATAATAGTGTAATGTAATTCAAAATACTGCATTTACACAATCATCTATGTTGAAGTCATTATTAATTTTTTGACATGCATACTTCTACTAAATACATCATGTACACACCTCACTTTCTTTAACGTTAGAATACATCCTGAAAATTTAGTTCATATGCAGCTGCAATTAAGTAAAGACATTTTGATAAGCGTAGTTCCTGAAATTCATTTTTAACTATCCAAACAGCATTTAAAAAAAAAAAATCTAGTTTCACATGCAAGAACATGTATTCTAAGTTAAATTTTCATATTGTGGCAATTATATACATCATACATTAAAAATAAATATAAGTACATTATCAACAAACATAACATATTTGTAGGAAGACACACTCACTGGCTCAACAGCTTTAAATTGGAGGGACATTAAATAATTATTGCACTAAATATAGTATCGATGGTCCAGTATATAACTATTTACATTGTAAGTTATAATATGCCATTTTAACAATTAAATAAACATAACAATAAACAATGGAATAAAACAATCTCTGGTCTCCAACTACAGTTTGATCAACAATAACGTTAAAAACAAATTCAAAGATTTTTCTTTATTGGTTAAAGCTAAAAAAAAAAATTCGACCCAATAGTTAAAACAAAGACTTTCTGAATAGGAAAATAGATAAAATCTGCAGAATTTATGTAGATTTTTAAACGAATTAACAATCGATCGAAACAGCTGACAATTATATTACTTTTATTAATAAGAGAAAAATAACTTCCCAATAAATTTCAGATCTTTCCATATTTAAATACAACCATAGTTTTTTTTTCATTTTAGCAACTAACTATATTAGAATAAGTAATGAGGCATAAGGAATTTTTCTTGTCAGTGCGTAATCACCTACTTTTCTAAATAACACCATTTTAATGGAAAAAATCACTTCCCATATTGAATACGAAGAAGGAATGGATTTTTATTAAACTCTTCTACAAGTCATTGAAGTTTATGCGATCATCAATACAAATTAAAAAAATAACTTGCACATCCAAGTAACCATTCGTAAGCTATTTCACAGTTTAACACATCTTAACATTCATACAGCATTTAGACATTTACTACAAAAGAAACATTTATGGGTCATATTCACCATTAAATAAACATTCATAAACATTCCCATTTTACTTGTCCTTCTTCACACATTCACAAAAAATGGTGCATTGTCTTTAAATGAGACCAATAAAAAGTCCATTACCGAAGTAAACTTAGGTATTGATATTGAAGACAATATAGCGAAGTGAGAAGATAATAAATAAAATAAAAGATTATTAGAATTGGATAAAAGAAAGATCATTTAAATCAAAAGTGTGTGATTGTGCATAAAATGTAGTAAGATCAATAAATTAATATAATTATATAGTAAGAATAGTGTTAAAAGATTCAAGGTTAGAGATAATACTTGAAGAAAACATTAAGAACGACTAAAGAATAAACACACCAATTTATAAATAAATAAAAAACAAAAGAGTATCTCAACAATTAGAAATAGCATTCCTATTTGGCAGTGATAGAACATCTACCAGGGAGGACACAGTAACTCCAACTATCATATGTCTTCTTTATTACTGGAGAATCATCTGAGTCACTCTGACATCTACAATATAAAATAAATTACATTTAGTACTACAGGTTGACAGCATATAGTAGGAAAAGAAACATGATGAACAAGGATGAAATTTAATGTCTACATATTCAAAACCTCCATATTAAGTTAATACCATATAGACAACATGGTTAGAAGCTAAACATAAGAATGATTTAAGAACAAGTTATTATATTTACTATAAAAAGTAGAAAAATACCTTGCATCCATCTTCCATACCACTATCAATTGCAATTTAATCATTTTAAAATCCAGATTAACTTCTAAAATGATCAGGCACCATGGCCATAAAACTTGAAAAAGAAAAATTACTCTAGTCGAGTCTGAATATATTCTTTACTTTTTGTTGACATAAATTTCCTAGATTTTGATCAGAGCAATGTTGGAAGTTATGAACATACTTCAGCATTTTTTTAAAGTTTGGAGTAATGTACTTGGAGAAACGTGGTGATGAAGAAAAACAGAATGTGGAGTGCTTATCAACTTACACAATAAGAGTTGTAACAGGGTTTTCATAGATAGTTGGCAAGTCGGTATCTCCATATACACTAGGCCTGGTTATAAGATTTATCCTTGGTTGTGGCTTTGGTATTGGCAAACAAACTGGATGCACCTGAGGATTTACAGTGTAGTTGTGTAGAATCTTTGTAATAGTTTCATAACATTCATGAAACTCTGAATCAGCAATCTGAAACGTAAAAATAAAAACCTTTTTCAAGATTTTTTTTGTACAATAATCTTCAAATATGTTTATGTTCACAATAATATTTGCTTTATATTTGTATTATTTTGAATATCGAAGCTTTTTTTTAAAATTACTTCACAATTCCACAGAAATTAAAATTTGCAAAACATTGTATGCAAATGCAATACCCTAAGGTGAGCAAAAGTATTTTTACTAGCCTATTGGGTTTCCGACTTTCTGTTAGCAAACTGTCATGAGCCCTCTCTTAAATTTCAGGCTAACAGGCTATTTTGGTGATGGAAGTTTGTACCAATTTGAATAGTTTATAGTTCTACTATATATGAACAAATACTCACATCACAAACAATGTGTAAGTGCAGAAGAAACTGGGATATGACTGGCGATAAAAGACTTTGTTGCTTCATGTGTAGCTGAACTAAAGACAGTGCAAGTGTAGAAATCTGAAATATATTACAACTAAGATTGTTTAAGTATAGAAAAACACATATTACGACACAATAATAACTAGGCCTTGCTTAAAGACAACAAGTATGAAAAATGAACATTTTAATTAAGCAATAACTTCCTACTTTATCACATTGTTTACATTATAGGTTTCATTTAGTTCAAACACACACATATTTTTCTTAGCACATGTAGAATTCAACTGAAATATATTTCTCTGCATTTTGAAGGGTTTCCAGTCAAAATATTTTGTGTAAAAGATATGTAGCATGGAACACTAGTTGTTTACTTGGCATGATTCTTAGTTGGACCTAGAATTATTTTTTTGGAGGAACTATTTCATTGTAACTATGTAACATAACATATAAATATCTTACATTATACAAGAGGCAGGTACTGTAATTGATGCAAACTTCAAATTTGCACAGAATGTCTGCCAGCAGAGTTGTTGGGAGTGTAGGTTCCAGAATAGTGAGCATGTTACAGATATCTTCTATAATAACAGGACATGTTACTGGCCACAACTTCCAATTAAGCTTTTCTAACACTACAAGCTCCATCCTTTTCAAATCTGAAGATTTCCACATCTGTCTATGAATATGGGCCAACTCAGTAGCAGATGGGGTATCCTATCAAAAACAATAACAAAAAAGTTGCAGTTTTAGATCAAGGGACATATTTATTTTACAAAAAATGCAATCCATCAATGGTCTCATCCAAAACTAAGTCTTTAAAAAAAACTAACAAGGAGAACGTCAGATCACGTGTAGACAAATTTGTAATAGGAAGTTGATTTACAGGGTAGCAGTATTCACAGGATTGTGGGTGATTTCATATAGATAGTGAAATTTTTTACAGACCAAACACATTTCACTAGTCTCAGGCATCACACTAATGGTTTATAGGGAAGACTGTTGAGTGTTAAGTTAGTCACAAGAATCCTGGACAACAGGTTTAGCTGATCTCACTTCAGATTTTTCATTTGTGAGTGGGGTAAGAGATAAATTCATTTGAATTTCGAAGACCAAAAAAATGTATTTGAAATACATGTACATGTATGTAGAAGGGTTCTCCCCAGGATTTTCAGATAGCGCTGTATTCAGCGTGTGTCACACTCACTATATTAATATGTCTCGTGTTGAAACGTGTCACTTTGTATTTAATGTATTATATAAAGATTGATCAGTGTATTAAAAATGTACATTTGTACATTGCTGTTTATGTTTACATGAATTATTTGTAGGTAAATATTTTACCTTTTTTCTTCTTTTGCAGTAATTATTACTTTAATACCATTTTTTATTTTTCCCTTTTAAATAAACAGAAAAATTGAAGATAATCTATCAAATTATGATAAGTAATTCTTCATTAATATTTCCTCTAATTCATACACACCCAGTGTTCTTCGAATTTTTGCTGACAGCAGACCCATTGGAAATTACAATATTTCATTTGTTTTGGGGTCTCAGTGGCTCATTTGAATGTGATATTCATTTAATTAAGAGCAGTCTCTGTTAAACTCTTAGTAACTTTCAATATATCTATAGATTAAGAATATTATCTAATCAGACTACTCTGGTCTTAATATTCATGTTTCCAAAAAATTGTCAGGTAGTAGTGTGGAGTTGTCCTAGTTATACCAGGAAAAAACAAAAATCTTATTCTTGTTATTTAAAGTTGGCACACTAGTAGTTTTGTTTTGTTTTTAAATATTATGTTAATAAGTAGTTTATTCATGGCAAGAACCCCATATCATGATTTACAAAGAAATTTTTCTTCCCCCACACCTGTTGTACTATTTTTATACTTGGGGATTTTACGATCTACTTCTTAACTAATTTTCCTGCCAAAAAACATGTGCTCTTGATGCACAACATGGCAATGTAAACAAAAGACAGCCATTTCCTTTTTTCTTTTCAAAATGTTTTGGAAGTATCTGATGGAATAAATATTGTTTGGGAATTTAATATGTTCTTTTATAAGGTAAATCAGCTTCTTAATGTTGAAAACATGATATGATTGTGCAATTCTTCAACTTTGCATTTATAAATAACCACATGCTTTTGGCCAGGGTTGAGTAAATTTTTACCATAGTCAGTTTTGATTGGTTCAGTATAAGATATTAGTATCTGACTGACACTTTCATTAAAATTAATTTGTTGCCAGGTGGGGTGACTGATACAGAATCTTGTTGGCTTTATTGGGTTCAGACACCTGTGTGATCAAGCAGTGATCAACTGACCATAGCATGTTTCTTCAAGAGCTAATTATCTTGTAGGATGCCGTAAATGACCTCAGGGCACACACAAGTTTCCTGCTGTAATTGATTTTTAATCCTCAAATTTTACTTTAATAACACAGTACCAATCTTGATAGCGCTGTAAAGCGCAGCGCTTTAAGGGCCTGGGGAGAACACTGTGTAGATGTGGATTGGAATATTAAGTAGTTTACCTCAGGTTCTTGGTGGATTTTAGCAGCAATGTAATGGCAAGCAGCAACTAAACATGAAAGGTATTTGTTCTGCACCTAAATAAAAACAAGCAAAAATTTTTATCCAACTTTAAAAGCACAGTGCGTATTTGAGCATGCTCTCTTTGCATGTTCTAATTTGTAATTGTAGCAAATGAATATCACTCTAAAGAAAATTACCACTTATAAAAATATTTAGATTTGATAAATCCATATCAATTACCTTTACTTTAGACAGAAAATAGTCTAAGTACTGTACAGATGTTGCAAATGTCTGGGAGCTGAAGTTGTAAAACTTGTTCAGGCATCGCAGAGATGATACAGCATTATCCCTCTGGTCATTCAGAGAACGATTCTGCAACTTCCCTTCCTGAAAATCATTTTTATACTAGTATACAATTACATGTACATGTATAAATTATTTAATCAATTTTTTTTCATTCAAGTTACTTATATATGCATAATGTTTCCTAATTATGTTTGTGGAAATTGTATTGGACTAGCATAAATCAATACATTTTTATATTCCCCCTACACAGGCACTTACCCACTTGTTTCTATCTATGGCCAGTCAATATCAAATATGTATATAAAATACTTATTTTTCATTCTTATTTGATAGTAACCAGCACATTGACAGAAATAGGTGCCTTAGTCAATAGGCATATACGGTAGATCCAACCTCATGAAAGTGTCCCCCAAAGAATTTGTAAAAATCAATCCATTCAAGCTTTTACAGTTACAGTTTGAACTTTCCATAAGTTGGAAGGAAATATCCAGATACATCCATGTATATGTACTTGTTACTGTCACAATTTCATAAAATCTTGTCATATTTAGTCATATTCAAAAGGGTACCTACCAGATTTTTCCTGAAAGAACATTTCATCAGTTTCACCAAGTCTTCCTTCATTTTAGTCATACAGCTTGAAATCTATAAAGTGGAATACAAATAAAGTCAGATCATAACATTACAGTCACATATTTTTTTTCCAAGAACATTTCCCTAAGTATACCAGGGTTTCATGTTGTCATGCTAGATAATGGTTTTGAAGTTACACATACACATTAGTACAACATCTGACCTTTCACTGCATTTTACTGTTTTTTTTTAAAGAAGCAACTGTTTCACTCATTAACTACTTTCCAAAAAGTGAGGAAAGTTTATGTGCTCATGGAAATGTTCTCATTGCAACTGACAATTTCATGATAGGAATCCCAATTTTCAAGACTGTATAACTTCATTTTATATCCAATTTTGGTTTTGTAAAATGTTACATGTAGATAAAATAATTCACATTTTGTATGGGAATTTATACCTCTTTTTACTTGAAAAATAAATTTGAAATACTTATATGTAGACCGCTTTTTTCATATAAAATTATTTTATAATGCCATAGATAAAAAGAGTTTCATTGGCAGTGTAAGGAACCAAAAGAATTTTCAGCTATCTAAATAAAATAAAAAAAAAATGTGATGATTTAAATTTGATGACCCATGCCACTCAATGGATTTTTTGCCAACCAAAACTGAATCACAGGTAAGTGATGACATCACGAAGAACTCTCCTATACCCCTGGAAGGTAGCATATAACAGTTCAATAATTTGTAAAATGATGTACAATTGGTAATGATGCAAAATCAATTTGGTAAAACAACACCTATGGCTATAGTATTAATGGCTGTAAAAACAGTATGTATTACCTCTCCTACATATAAACGACTTGCATCATTTGTCTGCTGGTGGTTTGCTGCTGAACAAGGGATTCCTTCCTCGCTCACCATTTTCTCAAACCTGGCTTGATTCCCTGACGAAATGATTCGGAAGGTTAGCAAACTTTGAATTCGTCTTTCAGCTCTCTATTGCATCTGCATGATTGTCAAAATTATCGCTTCCAGGGTAAAATTAAAAAAAAAACAATCTTCTTGTATCCCGCAGACGATCGGCTGTCAAACTACATCTGCAATTTTTAAATATTGGCGGAGAGCCAGATTTTGTAAAAGGACGTCTGATTGGCTAGTACTGAAATTTCTCGTTTTCATTGGCTGGTGGGTTTATCAAAAATGTCAATCTAAAAATAAACACAAGCTGTAAATAAACAACGGATTTTGAATGAAAAACAATGCATGGACAAAATTTACTTTTAAATAAATTCTAATATAAATTTCAATAATCGATAAACTATGAAAACATTTTGAACAACCCACGATTAACGAGAAAAGGTTTAAGACCTACCGAACGGGCACCTGCTATGTTTTGACAGTTCAGTCGATATGGAGCCTGGTCACTTACTGTATATTCCACGTCCGCTCAAGAAATAAATTACTTAAATACCATATATTTCCATAAAATACGTTGCTAATTGACTTCGAACTATTCAATTTCAGTCATTCCTATGCAATTCAATAAAATTTTCAGCCACAACAGTCTTTTTGAAAATAAATCCGCATGTTTATGCGCATGGATTTTGTATACAAGAATTTTTGTGTGTATCGCCGCACTATTTACGCATCTCATTAGTTCACAAAATTTCTTCCTTTTATCGTACCGACTTTTCGCTATAGAGTAAACCATGGAGGTATAAAGTAAATTTAGAGAACGATTTTCTTTTCATGGGCCAAAGGAACATCTTTGTCCAGGCTCAGTTCCTAGATATTGCACAGGTAAGGTTGTGAGATGATGATAATTTTCAGTTTATTTCGTTATTTTGTAATAAGTTTCACCATGGCAGCCATTTTATTATGATAAATATTGAACTGTCCTACAAACTGATCTCCCCGGATGATGTTTGTTATG
Source organism: Perna viridis (assembly GCA_037379345.1). Lineage (NCBI taxonomy): Eukaryota > Metazoa > Mollusca > Bivalvia > Mytilida > Mytilidae > Perna > Perna viridis. The sequence goes on from CM074520.1 coordinate 8,405,279, forward strand.
GTATGGTTTTGATTGCTTACTTTTAATGAACCATTTTCAGTTGTAGATGTTTATATAAGTTTTATAGACTCTCAGTCGGATGCAAATGTTTGACCTATTTTTAGCCCAAGTCTCAGAATTTGATGACAGAGTAGAAAATTTTATTATTTAGATTTTAAAATTCATTCGAATTGATTGAGCTTTCTACTATGTGTATAATTTAGGAGTAAAATATAAGTTTCCAGTTTGTTATTATAACTTTACTTTTAGTCATTTGCCTTTAATTATAATCATATTTTATGTCAATCAATTCTTGCATAAGAGAAATTTCTGGAATTTTCAGTCAATGTCATTATATCTGAACATTACAATAACTTGTTTTTACTTTTTGGTTAAAATCTTTTTTATGTTGTAAGGGTTTATATATTGAACTTAACTTTAAGTGTCAAAAATTATATTTAAAAAAAATATTATTCCAAATTAATTTAACTAACCTATATTTGACTTTATATTGATATTTGAAACCATGAGACTTAGCTGTACCAATGTATAGAGAAGCTTTTTTTTAGTACAATGTTCATTAAAGGATTATGTAAGTTTTTCTTCCAACGTCCTTGTTATTAAAATATTTCCTGTTTTGGGGAATATACACTAACATGTATATTGATCAATGAAAGAAAAACGAAAGTGGCATTAGGAAGTAAAAATAAATTTCAATTTTCAAAAGGTAAATAATTATCAAATATTTGTTACTAATGTATGTACAGTGTACATTGTACATGTAGATCAGTTTTCATTCAGCTCTAAAGTGCGAGAGGAGAGGAATTATGAATATTATTTTTTTCTACACACATAAAAAATCTAATTTTAGATACATGTATATGTATTTCTACTTTCATTTGTTTGATAAAACTGATTAGTTTCGTTGTTATTTCAGTTGTCTTGGTGCACAGTTGGGGTTCAGGATGAGGCTACACGCAGGTATAGATGCTAGGCATCTCATGCAGATGCTTGGGCAGGCTTTACTAAAAGAGGAAAACCAGTGGAAACCCAAGACATATAAATCTGTTGATGTAACCAACCAGGTAAGATCATCAGTAGATAAATATCGATGAAAATTTCTTGGCAGGGAATCATTTGTAAGGGATCCCAATGAGGCATTCTAAGCTATCAATTCATTTAAGATTTTTTGAGTCTGAAAAGTTGCTAGGTCAAGTATCCATTTGTCAGGGCAAAAGAGACCTGAAATAATAAGTAACATTTTACATAAAATGTACTACAAAATTTAATATTAAAGGAAGAGTTCTTTGTTGTTCAGAAACAGTGAACTGAGAATGTAAATAAGTTATAATTTACCTGCTTGACATTTTATATGCAAGAAAATATTATAAGTGATGAGTTACTGTATGTGTTTGCAGGACTTGTAAAGGAGTATTCAATGAGAATTTTTACAGGATAATCTGAAACTTCTTGTTTGATATGTTTACACATTTGGATATACAATGTATTTATTTAATAATGAGTTAAAGTCTGTCCCTTTGTAATACTTCAGATTTAGAATCACATGCTTTTAGTTTTTATCTACATGTACATGTTGGATATGTATATTCAAGATTTAATCTCAAATAAATTCTAAAAACTTATGGAAGCTATGAGGATATTTGTTGCAGTTGTAATTTTAAAGGCAGGTATTGTAAGCATTATGAATGTTTATGTTGTTGCCAAATACCTGCGTGTGAAACATGTATGTCAAAGTGACCAGCTTGGCAACCAATAGTAATCTACTTATTTAAAGTTTGTTACTCATTATCTTGCAAGGAAATAGATGCAGGTTGAAAGAAGCTTACATGCATTCCTGCAGTTGACTGTGATTAAAAAACTTTAAAATGCCAGTGGGTTTATTAATTAATACAGTGATCTTTATTATAACCTTTTACTTGAGTTTGAAATATTTTAAAAGATCAATGACATTTTAATAAGATCTTTGGTCTCGTGACCAGTTTACATGTGACCTAAATAATACAATTTTGTAGTTGTCTGAATTTGCATTGTATAGATAGTAATTTTATTTATTATCACATTTAATTGAAATGAAGTTTTCCAAATGGCAATAATCCATGGTGATGTTAAGACTTGCATTAAGGTAAAAATATACAATGTTATTATGGAATTTGCTTTGCATTGTTAGCTTGATCTATGTTTATTTAAACAACCAGAACTAGGTCATTGTCAAAACTACGACCTTTAAATTTGTGATTTGGGCGTGATTCTATTTTTAAACATACTTCATTTAGGGACTAACCATACAATTTAATAATAAAGTAGACAGAACTCAGGTAGATAAATAATGGAATCTTTGTCCATGACATCATAGTATCACTGAGTTATGTTTAAATTGTCTATCATTTGTATTTACACAAAAAATAATGTTGATAGTAGGCAACGAAAATAAACCTTGACGACATCATTAAATTTGATTAATACGGTACTTACTTATAGTTCCATTTCATACAAGGATATGTTCAATTAGTATGATATAACTTGATGTCAGATGTATGTTTTGAATTCTGGACTTTAATGGGAAATGTAAAACAATCATTATATATTGCTTAGGAATGTGTCATTGGGTTTTGATAACATACATGTGTCATTTGGCATGTATCTTAAACCTAACCAAATCATGACGTAAACACTACAAAATTGGAAGCCGATTTACCATTGTTTACTTGCGTATTAACATAATCTATCAAATTCTTTGAAAAAAATCATTGTAATGCATTTAAAATTGCAAGTTAACAACCTTCATTTTGGATTGTTGAAACATTAACATTTAAATGTAAATAACCAAATTACTTTTGAATTGACATGACATTTAAAGATGTTCACATGACCAACATGATTTACGCTTATGAATTACAATCGGCACATTTATGGTTGCTAGTATTGGTTTTAGATCAGTGTAAATGATTATTAATCATGGGTTTCAGTTTCAACACTTTTCGTGTAATCAAATAATACTTCATTTATATAAAAATGTTTGAAATTGTCCTTAAAAGTTGTTTCTTAAACTGTTAAAAAAAACTGGTATTTGGAGAAGAGATATGGTGAATATGTTAAAGAAACAACAATCCCACCAAATGAAATTGTACATTGTACATTTTGTAATTTATTTTTCATGAAGTAATATTCATTTTTTTTTATTTTTTATTTTGTCATAATGAGTATAGCAAAAAATTGAAATGTAATGCTGTATGCTATGAGAATATTTTACAGTATTAAGTTGTCAAGATAAATTGTTATATGTAGCAGTATCATGTTTCCTTCTCATGGTGTAATACATGTACATGTACACCTAATACATATTCAATATCCTGCTAAGTGTGATGTATTGATGTTTAATTGATTAAAAACATGTTTGTTGTTATAAACAGGAAGGTGGTTTGGTTAATGACGTTTTTTGTTTTTATACTTAAAACAGGAGGTGATCGGAAGTCAGAGAGATGAGGTCGCCAAATGGATGCTATTTTTATACAGAAAATTCAAGTTTACACCAGAAACCTATGGTCTGAGTGTATACCTCCTCGATAGATTTCTATGTCTTGTTAAAGTGAGTTTTAGTGAGACTACTGTTTAGGCACCAACCATTTTATCAGTGATGTTGGCATTAAGTCCATATTTTAGTAAAAAAAAATCTTCACTCATCCATTATCAACAATATAGATTTTCAAATAAAAAGTTTAACTCTGGCTGCAACTGGAAAAAAAAATCTTTTCACACATAAAATTACAGCTGCCCCCCAACCGTCTTTTCAAGAAATAATGATCTGTGCCTTATAATATTTTCTAGTAGGAACTGTTGTTAATCTTGGTATGATTATCCATCATTCTGTTTAGTATTGATTTCAGTTATGGGCAAGAACAAATTTGGGATGAGATTTGTGAAAAATCAGGATTTCATGCACAAATTTCCCCACTTCCCAATTTTAGTAGGGAATACATCTGGTCAGCTCCCTTTGAATCCCTGCTGTCTAAGTAATGTTTATTGGTACATACATTTCTAGTACATATTATAGATATTACAGAGCAGAAAAAAAAGATACATGTACCAACAAAACACACTTGTTAACAAATTGTTGAACTTTCACTCCCACTTAACAGATTGCAATGTGGTAACAGGTTTATATGTAATCAAATTGAAATTTTCTGTAATTTGAAAAGTTCATTGAAAAAGTATGCTTTAAAAAGGGAGGACATTTTGGTTCATCTACTGAATGACTGATCCTAAGCTGAGATTAATCCTGTTATTACAAGCTCTCATAAATAGATAAATTGCATTTTAAATATTGCCTGTAAATGACTTTTATCAGTACAACAAAGCAAGAAATGTGTAGTACATATTATGTTTGTATTGTAATTTCAGTGCACAGATCATTATTTTTTGGGGTATCAATTCAAGGATGTTGATATCTACTGTATGTGGCTATGTCCTTTTATATTTTACAATTTATATAATATATGCAAGGCCTATCGGTCTGTCACACAGGAAGCTTGCCATCTCGATATGGTGCTGCTTTAAACTCTGTCTGTAACATGACCTGACATACAAATCTAAATAAACTGTTGTTGATTACATACTCCAAAAACAATTCAAACACTGTACATAATTTGACATAATTAAAAACTAAATCTATACTGGCAATTCAGATAGCATACCCGGTACATTTATGGCCATTCTAAAGGTTTGCCTTTCACCATGTTAATAAGCATTACATTCACAATGTTAAATTGCAGGTTAAACCCAAGTATCTGCATTGTGTAGCCATTTGCTGTCTTTACATCGCAGCAAAAACCCTGGAAGAAGATGAAGTAAGTATATCAGAATAAATATGAAAGAAATTTTTAGGGAGAAAAATCATGACTTAATTCATAGGGAATAACTTTAAGTGAATTGTAATTATTGAAAAAAATCTTGATTGATTTTTTTTTAGAAACATAAAATTAAAAAGTCATTAAAACATCATTAACAATTGTAAGAGGAAGAATTTTTGAAAGCATTTTTTATTTATCTGGTTACTTAGGATGTATGCTTGGACTCACTTCTGATGTATACATGTACATTTTCAAGGAGTAACATACTGGTAGTTAACTTCCAGGAATAGAGTTGGCCTTCCCTTGATTGAATGACCATTACCTGATGAACTGTCTTAGATAGTTAACTGAACAAAATGAGAAGGTGATTTAAACTTTCTATTACACACACATACAAGTACATGTACCTATGGAATGATAGAAAGTTGAAATCTCCTTCTTGATTGTCCAGTCAAAATATCTACCTAAGTCTAAGAAAATCATTAGTTAACAATCATTAAAACTAGAGAATACGAACTCTATTCCCTGAAATTCACAATAACACTTGTTGAAAAACTGTACATGAACTTTTTTTATATCCCCGCCCAGAATGGGAAGGGGTAAACTGTTTTACACTTGTTCATGTGTCTGTAACAATTTTTCCTGTCACAGTTGTTCTCAGCAACCGCTCTTCACAGCAGCTTTGAATTTTAGCATATTCTTCCTGTAGGCATGTCACATGGTGGGATCCATTTTCAGAAAAAGTCGACAACTTCCTGTTTACTGAAGACTGTTTATTTTTTTACTTAATATTTTTGAAAGTTGAATTTTCATCACACTTTTTTCAGCAACTACTCATCAAAACGACTTGAAATTTTTTTCTTCCTGTAGGTATGCCATATGGTGGGATCCATTTTTGGAAAAATTTTAAAACAATTCTCTGTTTACCGAGGACTTTCTTCATTTTCCTTATATCTTGATTGAAAGCAGGGGTATCAGTAGTAAGCCATCGCTCACAGATTTCTTGTTTCTTCTTGATAAACAACAGTTAATGCATTTATATCATATACTGGTATTGCTTCAATAGTTATGGGGAATTAGCTAATGGATATATTTACTACAGGTAACTCCTGGCACTGAAGATCTTGTGAAGACTGACTAACTGATATATTTATTCATTGTAGGTAATTCCCAGCACCGTAGATCTTGTGAAGACAAGTCAATGTTCTTGTTCTGTGGCAGAAATCCTACGTATGGAAGTTGCCATTCTAAACAAGCTGTCATGGAGTTGTAAATTTGTTACAGCTGTTGACTTCCTTCACATTGTAAGTACTGATATGATTAAATTTGTGAAAAACTTATCCTCATAAAATATTTTATTTGGGAGATGTATCCTTTTACACTGGGAATCTACTCATTCAGTACTTGTGTTTTTTTTTTTTTTAAAGTCTTTCCATAGGTTTATTAACTAGAATATTTTATTTTCTAATTAAGTTTCCAAGAAGTAATATTTGTATAAACAAGATTAAAAATGTTTCAAAGCCTTGAGAACGATTGCCATTATTTAAAGTACTTTATTATATCTGCCAAAAATAATTCAGAAGTCTCATTTATTGGTGAATTGATAAGTTCTACTCATTTTGCAGATCCATGGAATGTTGATGAATTACTTCCCTCAACTGCTTAAGGGGCTCTGTGACGTGACACCCTCACGCCATCTTGGGCTTATGATGAGACGGTTGTTGAGTTGCTATAGCAACCATAGATTGACCACCTTTCGACCTGTCACCTTAGCGATGACTGTCGTCTGCTTAGAATTAGAACAGTTGACACCCAACTGGCTCTCCATGGTTGTTATGGTCCAACAATTGGCCAGGGTTAGTATTCATATATCTAATTTTAAAAAATCAGATACATATATAATGAGTCACTCTATTTTTTTGCACTGGATACGTGGAACAGTTGTGATGTAATCTTTTCCTTCAACATTGCACTAAATTTACATTTGGTTCTGCTTTTGAAAAACAATTTTGACATGTAAGGCACTTTTTTCTAATATTTTGTTGGTAGGAAGTAGTTCAAATTCTACTGTTTATTAAGACTATAATGGTTCCTTTAATAGATTGATAATGAGCAGTTCATCCAATGCCGAGAAGAGGTCGGGAGATATTTGACCAGTATTCAGCAACTCCCTACTTCAAAGAAAATAGTTGTTGATAAGGTACCTGTATCAAGGAAGAAGTCGATCAAGCGTAAAGCAGACATTTTGGATGATGATGATGATATTTATGATGGTATCAAGCGGCTGTATAACGAGGATGGAAATGAGGTCAGGATGTCATGTGGCACAGAGCTGCACCAAGATTACGACAAATATCTACAAATGACTACTGTTAGTGCCAATTAAATGTTAATCTCAGGGGCTAAAAAAGATCAACGGTGATTTCAAGATCATATCAGCTTTTTAGTCTCTTTTTCCATTTATTGTAGTGAAATTTTTCTTTATTGTGTTTGATTGAAATTTATAATTTTTAGAAGTTCTCATCTGAAATTGCTAGAATCTCAGAGTAATAATCTTAACTAAGATGAAGCTTTTGTTGTAGTATAATTTGTTTTTAGGGCTTTGTAGTAATTTGGCAAAAGAACCATCGTTTCTGGATTGCTAAATTGCGGTGAAAAATTTTAATAGGGTTATCTGCAGTACTGCTCAAATTCATGGATTTAGTCCTTGAGATCCACCAGAAATCAAAATCTAACAGTGTCAAAGGTTTGAGTCTGGAATTTTTGAAATCTGTATGTCTCATATTTGTGTACAAGAATATGTTGAAGTGCCATTTCATATTAGACATTGAAGTTACTTTCATTATAACATAACACATGTACTTTACATATTCTTGTTATAAAATCTACCCACTCACATTTTATCAGAATGATTTTCTTTTCTATGAAAGTTCATGAGGTCATTTTTATTTCTAATGTACATGTACACAGGACAGTTATGTTGCTTTAAATGAAGAAGTGTTTTCTAAAAGTAATTAGAATTTTCTTTTGCTAAGAGAGGTATGGATTTTCTGAATTAAAGATATGTGAACAAATGAGAGGAACCTTTGTATTTATTCTATATTTAACAGTTTTTCTTCAAATATAATCTAACACTTTCATTTTCTTCAAAATTCTTGGTTCAAGATAACTATCAAGTGCATGCATATTTTTCTGCTACATGTAAGATCTATTCATTGTACATGTATACCTATTTAGTGTTAATTTAGAACTGTGTCTAGGCTGAAGATAAGTTTGTATATAGCTTGTTAAATTGTCGTTTTGTTATTATTTTGAGTAGACATGTACAGAGTAATGTACATAGATTTTTTTAATTGTTAAAGGCTGTGAAAAGAACAAATCATATTACATTGTACACTTTATCACTTAGATAGCAATTTGTTTATTTTGTTTCAAATTGTTGTTAGAAGCAGTTATTTATTTTTCTTAAAGATTAACATTTTTTGGTATTTTAACAGTCAACTAGTCAATTTATGTTGGAATTTTTTTTTTTAAACTTTCTAACTAGTTAAATGTGAATAAAAGTGTTATTCAGCTTGAAAATTATCAGCAACTATCATATGGTCTTAAAGAAAAATACATAACTTGCTATTTTTTTAGTTTAATTTTGTTTAAATCATTTTCATTTTCCATGTAATCATTTATTTATTTCATTGAATTTTCATTCAGAGTGGTGTAGATCATACATATATGTTCATTTTAATAAAGAAAAAATATAAGATATTCATGAAGAAAAAAAATGCTTAAAAAAATCAAAAATAGAATTTTAAAAATGTTAGAAAAATATTTTACCAATATCTGTAGAACATTTACAATATCAATATTTGTGAATTAGGAAACAATCTTCAGATTCATCAAAATTATAATGTATTTGTCAATATATAATTATGTATATTTTGTTGAGTTTGGAGGTTATGCATCATATGCATGTATATCTAGTTCTATCAGAATGGGTCTCTGAAGTAAAATTAGTGACTTGTATTTAACTTCTTTAAAATTAAGATAAGAAAGAGAGTTATTAACCCTATACGAAATTCAAAACCAGAGTTATTGCCCTTGTCAGGACTAGAATTACATGTAAATATTTGTAACTGAACTGGAATTATAACTGTAATGGAATGTTGGTATCCACTATGTATATTGATTAATTGTCATATACCTGAAGATACTGTGTAGAAGGTTATTTTAGATGAAAGAAAAAAATGTGGTACAGATGTGATCTCAGTTCATTATATTATAATGTTAATATGTGGCCTTGTAAAATTGCACCATACAAATATATTTGGAACATCTTTTGCTATTCAGAAAACAGTAAGAAAGTATAAAAAACAGCTATTCTATCTTATATACTAAATCATTCTTATTATTATAAAATAATGAAAAAATTCAATTACATTCTGGAACATGTTTAAATTTAGTTTGCTTTGTTCCTTTTCCAGCGTTTGCAACGATCTCATCATCTTTACGTGTAACCCATTCATACTTCAATGGTGCAAAATGGTGCATTAATTTACGTTGTTATTTGTTCCCATGTTTGATTTCCTTGTGTTTTCTCATACAGCAACAGACCAACAAAATAGTTAGAGAAAAAGTAAGAGCAGATTTTTAATGTCAGAGGTGATTATTTTGACCAATTCACTCTATCTGTGAAAAAAAAAAATCAAAACTGGGTAATTAAGGAAATTTTTAAAAAGTTTTTTTGGACACAAAGAAACAAAATATTTGGTTTAAAAAATGATGTCACTTATTGAGAAATGCTCTATGTCAGAAAATGGTTATTTTCATGTAATATATCGAAGATGGAATATATAAGGTTAAACAAGGCAGCAAGATGTGTATAAAATTTAGAATAATGTGCTTTGGCCAGTAATTGATTGGAAGATTAAGGGGCACCTGTTAATACTAATTAATCTACCAAAGACAATAGAAATTGGCTTATATCTTGCCCCATAAGCCATCAATGGAAGCATGTTGGCTTTTTGGTTTAAAGTATGTGGTTGTTTTGTAAATAGTGCTATTTTGTTTGGAAGAACTCAAAGAAAGAGAGAGGGAGAAAGACATGCTTTTATTTGCCAATTTTAGTTCCCTTGAGAAGGGAAACTTGTTTTTTACAAGACCAAGTAAAAGGTTTTTTTAAGGATATATTTGTTGTTATTTTGTTGTTGTATAAATGTTAGTTTTTTAATTTCTAGTTATGGTACATCAGAGACAAGAACACGAGAGTTGGCTTTTTTATGCTAAGAATATGTATATTTGGCAGGAAATGAAAGAGTGGATCAGAATCAATAGATCACATTATAATTTGTTTATATTTGAAGAGTATTGTAAATGTAATTATCATGGTGACAGGTGTGTTTCATTCCAGCTCCCCAGTTCATCTCATAGGGCAGACATTTTTCTGACATCAGGGATAACTTAAGTGTCACCTATGGAAGACACACATTTCAGCAAATATAAACAATGTATTCAATTTTTTGACAACATACAGAAAGTATTTTACTTATTGATGAAATCCTTGTTAGCCACCCCATTTTTTCACAAAATTTTTACTGTTAAATCAATGCAAATGCATAATTGATACCTTTTTTCCAAATGTTGTTTTATCAAATTATGATAGAATTATACTTTTAATTTAACAAACTGTATTAACATCTAACTTGCTGCAATTTTTCGATTGTTAATGTATCAACAGTATATTTATATGCACTACACACAGTTATAACGCAAAGTAAATAACGTGTATGTTGAAGATTTTTACCAGAATTGGTAGAGATTGCGAGGGCTGTGATCTAAAGTTATCAGCAATAAAGTCTGGTGGCATATTTAACTTTGTTTTCTTTTCTTGTGCCCACTAAGAGGCTCTGTCATATAGTTTGTTCCTTGTCAGCAAATCTGTTATTTCAAAACCAAGTCACTAAAAATCTTGGTCCACTGGTAGAAATGTTTGAAATGGATATTGAGGTTGTTTCAGTCAACAACGCAAGACAATCCTTAATAGTGCTTTTATACTTTGAGTGAGTGCAAACCTAGCCCAACAACGCAAGACAATCCTTAATAGTGCTTTTATACTTTGAGTGAGTGCATACCTAGCCCAACAACGCAAGACAATCCTTAATAGTGCTTTTATTCTTTGAGTGAGTGCATACCTAGCCCAACAACGCAAGACAATCCTTAATAGTGCTTTTATTCTTTGAGTGAGTGCATACCTAGCCCAACAACACAACTTCATGATGTGTCTGTGAGAAAGTGCAATATCTAGCTCTACTTGGTGGTCATTTACAAAGTATTTTATCAAATATTTTTGTTAAGAGATGAATGAAATGTTTGCTAATGGTCAATTAACCACTTTACATGAGGGTATGTTTTACCAAAAAGACTGAAGTTTAATGGAGAAACTTAAAAAAAAAAAGAACTCAAATAAAAGGAACCTAACCAAGTCTAAGAGACAAACATTAATATTATAAGGTAAATGTTCTACAACAGAACTGAATGAGAAATGAACAATTCATGTTTTTTAAGTTAACCAATGACATTCTTCTTTTGACTTGTTCATTGGTATCCTGCCTGGTCATTACTGTTTTAAGAAACCTATTTCAGACACCCTTTTTCAAATGAAATAAAAAGGAAAAAAATTACTATTAGTACATTTAATTTCATTACTGTATTGTTTGTCCCTCCCCCTCCAAAAAAAAAATCAGAAGTAAAAAGTTGAAAATAAAGAACCTAGCAAGTTCACATATCTTAGAAGAATCTAAGAAGAACTTTGTGTGAATTTATTACAAATTTGGAGTTCTTCCATTTAAGGATTGTTTCTGATTTTTGAACAGATTATATAGAAATAACTTGGTTTTTGGCAGTTTATAAAAACTGGCCCAAACCAAGTTAACGAGTTTAATCTGATAAAAAATTCGAAGCATTCCTTTCAATTGAAGTCTAATGTGTGAAAGTCCAAATATTAAAAATTGATTTAACAAAATGTATTTTGTTAAGGATTATTTGAATCGCAGAGTGCACCCCAATGGATGTTAATAACGTCATAGTACCAAGGCAGGTTACACAAAATAACTTGGTTTGCTCAAAGAGAACCAACCAATCAGAAAGCCTGTTACGAACCAAATTAAATTATTTTCATTTAACTCATTTTTTTATTGAAAATTACCAATTTCATGTTGTGTACAGACAGAATATTTCCAAACAGTAACCATGATTTAAAGGGATCAAAGAATAACTGGATTAAATTATAAAAATCAAACAGTGAGAACAACTTCCAGGTACTGACTACTGTGTGCTTCAGGGACATAAATAGTAATGAACTTAAAGGATACTGTAATAGGTGAACTATTATTTATCTGAAGTGGATTAGTACATGTACTTTGTTAACAACTTCCTTTCATGATTTATTGACCTTATTTAGTGTACCGACTCATTCAGATGGTATGCTTCAAAAATAAAAAAAAACAGTTACAAATATTACATGTTATGCATGTTCTTATTTCATATCTACCACTTAAGACAACCAGGTAGGTTCTGTGATAAGGGCAACAGAGGATAAATTTTATCCCACGAATTTTAATGCTAAATTCATTATGATGTCGGAGAACAAGAAAGGAAAGTGGTTGATTCAAGTTCAAAGTTCCCTAACAAATCAACCAAATTATGAACTGATCATACAAAAACCCATTTGAATTGGAAAAGAAATGAAAACAAATCATATTTTAGTCTACCCCAGACTTGACTTTTTATGAGCAACTCAGCGGGTGTTTCTAGAAAAACAGGATGCTTACCCTACCGGTGCACCTGGTCCATGCTCCCAGTTTTTAGTGGAGTTCGAGTTTGCTCATTTGCTTTTGTTATTATGTATGTAGTTACTTTATGTTCTTTGCTGTGTATGTCTGCTTTCCATGTCTGGTCTTTGTCCCTGAAATACATTCTTTTGATTACTGCTGTAACCTTCATTCCCTTGATATCTCTTAGTTTCTTCTGATATAGCCGACCCATGCAGGTCCAGGTGTCTAAAGAATAGGCCTGCGGCAGCGCTAAACTTGTCGTAAAAGGCAACTAAATAGTGCTCAGAACCCTAGCTGGGGGCTATAGGGCGCTCTGCTCACAGAGCAACTGGGATGTATGCCCAAGGTGGTGGAAATGGGTACCCCTGGTGTGTTACATGCTGGGGTTGTCAGGGTATAATACAGAAAACCTGACTGCAAACCACCGTGGTGCACCGTGTTGGGAAAGATGCCACGTTCCTCGCACGTTGAAGAACCCTACTGTGGTATTCTCCCGGAGTAGGAACCATAGGGCTCTGTCACAGGTGGCTAAATTGCCCGACCCTACCCACCGCTTTCTTTCTCCAGTGGCATTCAAAATTTCTCGACCCCATTATCCTTGTGTCCCATCCCTTTTTCATTTCATCATCATTTCATGTTCATTTTATCATCCACTGCATGTTCATAGCCTGAATATAGCTGAAATATTGCTGCTCGAGCGTTAAACCCCAACAAACAAAAACTGATATAGCCAATATTTTGTGGAATAAAAGTCCTTTTTCTGTGATTCTAAACAGATAAATATTGACCTCTAAAAGATGATAATTACTGTAAAGAACTGATAATGACAGAATTAATAACTGCCAGTGTAATAAGATATAATGAGAATGTGTATGGTGAATATGTTCATGAGACAACAACCCCACCCGGATGAAAATGAACCTTTTTCTGAATAACAATATCATAATGTATTTACTGGAATGTCAGAAAATCTATTGGAAAACATTGATCTCAGTAATTCTAAGTTAGGGAAGCAGTATAATTGGACGAAGTCATTGTTCCTTATTAATATCACATTTTAATATTTTGCTGCCCTGATCTGTTTCCAAATGTTTTTGCTCACTACAAGACCTTATTAGCCATTGCCAGTTACTGGATGACTATTAGTTAGAGTTGGTGGAACAATATATATAACAACATAAGGAATAATAGTTACTTTACATTTTGATACCAACAAAATCGTGACAAGCTTGCAAGTATAAAAATAAAGTTACTATTATTCTGTTTAATGATAATCCAATTATTGCATTTTTAAATAATTTGAGATAAATACTGTAATCTGATTGGTTAAAATATTTTGTTATATCTCAATGGGTAATAAATATTGCCACGCCCCTATTCAGTTAAATTCAGAGCTACTTTTCTCATGTTTAAAGATAAAAATATGTTTTAAAATTAATTTATAAGAATTGGCTATGATAAAAATTTTGTCTATTGAAAAATAACATAAATTGTCCATGTGCATATTTTGTTTATTGCACTTTGCTTAATAAACAATATGCACATGGCAAATTTATATTATTTTTCAATAGACAAATTTTTTATCATAGCCAATTCTTAAATATTGTAATGTAATTTAGTTTTTATTACACAAAAAAACTAGTAGTGTGACAAGACACTATTGGTGAGTGATGTCATTTTCATTCAAAACTCTTAAGAAGATTTGATGATGTTACAATCGCTTCCAATATTTTGATGGATATTATGTTTTGTATGAAATAGAGAAATAGAACAAAATATCCTCCTCTAATAATGGCATCACAGTCATTATAAATATGGTACTGTCCAATGATTATAATGAACAAATATCTGTGTCATAACAAAATCCAAATGGAAGATGAAGTTACAAATGTTGTTATGCCCCACTTTTCTATATTGAGAAAAATGGGGAAGTCCTAAGAAACAGAAAACTGATATTAGACACCAACATTACTTACAACATATGTCCTATCTATATAAACTGAAATCCGTCTATTCATTGGGAGTCAAGAAAATAATGACAAAATTTGGATGAACAGACAGACAGACTGACAAGGTGAATCCACTATGCCACCCACTTGTTACAATATGTAAATTGAAAGTTTGACGCAACCCAACCTCACAGGATAATCTGACAGTTCACTGGCTATGGATGGAATGAACATTAGTTTGATGGAGGGAAGGTGGACTCAAAACCCTGACTTGGGATGATGGCTTATTGTTGGAAGATATTCCATATTAAGGAAGTCTGAGGGGGTTACTACTGTGCATCATTTGAGCATGTTGAAAGAATAACGAGGTACTGACAAAAATATTGGACATTATGAAATACTATTCAACTTTATGATCATTTTATGAAATAAAGTGATAATTAGTGAAAAAAGTCATTTTATTGTTTTTTTTTTCCAAGAGAGGTAATTTGTGTAGAATGCACAATGAAAAACTACAATCTTGATTGGAATTCTTTTAAAAGTTAAGTAACCATATCTTGAACCACTAAATTTATTTGTGTTAGAAGGTACTTTCATATCTATTTCTAATAAAATCTACTGATTATCTGTACTTAAATGGAAAAAAATCTTGATCCTCTATACACAACTCCATGAAATAAGACCTACCATTTATAACACATATCAAATGATGCCCAAATAAATGGCAAGTGACTCCCACATTAATTGCAATTTTTAACAGGTGAATGTTTAATGCTATAAAGTATAAGAAAAAATGTTTGTTTTCGCTCCCTTGGTCTATCTTTACCAGTGTCATAGTCCATTAATTCTTATTCTATTCAACAGGTTACAAGAACAGTGTTGTTCCAATTCCATTATTTTTCATGTCTACAGATTTCTGTAAGCCCATTATTAAAAGAAATTGAAGCACAAGTACCTTTAAAAAAAACAAACAAACAGAAAAAGAAATATAAACAAATTAAATATTTTATTTCTAATTTATTTTCATTTTCAACATGAAACAATATATACTTCTTTGTAAACAAGAAATACTTTAACAAAATAGAAATTTACAAATTCATGTCAATTTTACAAAACATCACAGGCTTGAACTGATGGTATATAAAACTGGTATAAAGTATGTACAACTCACACAGAACTAACTGCATATTTACAGACTTCTAAAGTAAAACCAATGAATCTATGGCCATACTTAACCAATAGTACCACACATTATAATCATGTGTCGCTCGATTCATATGATAATCATGTAATTTACATATAATAGTCATGATATATGATTACCATACATTTGTGAAAAATGTGATTATCATACAAAAATCATATGTAAATGTTAATCATATAATGATTGATTCTCTATAATAATGTTGCACCACATATGATTCTTCTACGTGGCTTATTTTGCTGTATAACATCTACACCTACTTAATGATCAAAAGAAAGACTAATTTCAATGTGCATACATGGAAAAAATACTGATGTATTCCATAAAAATATACTAAAGATTAATTATAAATAGTTACCAGTATGATCATAAAACAAGACCTGCACCAATATAGTGGTCAACTCATGGATTTTAGTTTCAAAATATCAAGCTTATTATATAATGTCAGGGATGTTACACAATGTCAGGGATGTTACACAATGTTAGGCTTGTTCCACAATGTCAGCCATGTTACACAATGTTAGGCTTGTTACATAATGTCAGGGATGTTACACAATGTTAGACATGTTACACAATGTTAGGCTTGTTACATAATGTCAGGGATGTTACACAATGTCAGGGATATTACATAATATTAGTCATGTTACACAGTGTCAGGGATGTAACATAATATCTGGGATGTAACACAATGTCAGGTATGTTACATAATGTAATGACAACAATGTTGACTTACAAACATATCTACCACTAAAGTTGTACATGAAATTGCTTCACTTTAACAGAACAGGTTTCAATTTTGGACAAATAGATGTATAGGTTACATTTGGTTTATAAAAACTTTACAACAATTATCATCCTATTGAATGTTTGAGAAGCAAAATTGTCTTTTCCCAAATCCTTAAACTCTGACCTATATAAGTAAAAGCAATTGAAAATTTGAGAAAAAATGATAATTTAAAAATGTATATGAATTAGTTCCACAGACCTACCCATGTATTTAACACAACCTGTTTTATAGATATATTATTACCTCGATTATACATAATTAAATGCAGTTGCTTACCAGTTCATTTTAAAATAGATTTCATGCAATCACAAAAATGAACAAGGCAAATTACATGTTCAGACCTTCAACACTGTTTTATGCTTTACATGGCAAATTGATTAGTTAAACTCGCCTAAAATAGAAAATGCATCAGCTCAAAATGAACATAAACATTATGCTTATTTCTAAACAGATCGTTCAACACAATTACAGTTACAAATGACAGTTGTAGGCACCACTCTTCAATGTACCTGCACTGCTGACAAATGGCTGTAATAGATTGAGGCATATATATCAAATCAAATCAGGATGAGAATGTTTGACAAATCAAAGAGACCCTTCTTTGTGCTAGTCTGACATGGTGAAATGAATCAAGAAGCAGCAGTCCACAGGTAAGTAAGGCATTCCACCCATACTCAATACCATATTCTGTCCCAACCAGTTGTTAATGTATCCTTAAATAGGGTATGTAAGTCTCGTTCTATTTTCATTTTCTTTACCGGAATTTACAATGTAGAACATATTGAAAACCGATCTGCATTTTATTGTTTACTTCCGGGTACTTGAAATGCAGTATAACAATGCAAAATCTTCTATTTTATGCTTTTTCTTACTACATTTATCATGTAGAGATAGATATTTGTCATTTTTTATCAGTATTTTTTAACCCAAAAAGATGTTTTGCCCTCAACACTGAACTCAATGTTCTCTAAATGACAAGTCTCCATGCTTTTGAATGGTAAACTAGGACCCAATCTCGTGACATAACTGGGTCACATGACGAGACTTACATACACTATACTGTGTGTTTGGTGGAGAAGCAGTGACTACCCATTTTAAAGTCCTTGATGTGAGTCGACTGAGAATTGAACCTACAACCTTCTGCAATTGAAGTAAGCATGCTATCCCTAGACCACTGGTTGTTTGACTGTGATAACCCATTTAAGGCTGCCTTGACAATCGGTAACAGTAACTATTATTCAACCTAGCTTCATTTTCTTATTTTGATACAGAACAAAGTGTTCTTATAGGTTCTGACAACTAAAAAATGTCGTAAAGGTTATGACATCTAAAATTATTTATATAAATTAATGTTAAGAGGCTGTCAGAAATGAGGAAAAAAATTATTACTGGAACATATTGAAGAAAAAAATGTGTCTACGGAACCATTACAATTTAAGTGATAGATGATAATCTCAGATATTTCATGAATTTGTTTTTTTTTTTTAAACAATAAAATATCATTCTGTTGATGCTACAAAAAATAATGTATTATTAAATGGCTTAGTTAAGGACACATAAAATTAAACATGCTAGCAATTGTCAACAACACATAAAAAACAAAGTAGCAAATACACTGCATGGCATCAACAACAGATATACACAAGGCCAAGAAAAAAATTTCTCTGATTTCCAATAGCACTCCTAAAAATATATGTAATTAACTTCCATCAAAATTTAATAAACTAACCTCTTAACCAACCTCCTTTTCACAAAAAAAAATGATTAAGTTTGACAACAAAATAAATAAGTTCCGTCACCCTTAATTTTTACAAAGAATACATAGCCATATGTGGCACAAATGAGAATCACATGGTGTATAACATATGATTAACATATGAATCAAGCAAAATACATGTGTGATAATCATATGTTTCGGTTCACATATGTTAATCACATGATAGTCACAAAACTATCATCAAATGATAATCATATGTGACATTTTCGGCCGAGTAAAAACAACGGAATACAAATTGGGGGTACTTTACAACTTCACAATAAGGAGGAAGAGTTCAGTATTGTGTATGACTGAGGAGCAAGAACTTTGAAGTAGAAAATACATGGATAACTCTGAACAGTAGATTACTCTCTATATGCTGTGGAGTCCCAGAGTTTCTCTGTGGATTTAACAAAGTAAATTGGACACTGCTTAAGTCACAATACATTGTACATGAACATTTAATATAACACTGAAGATATTATATTTAGACATATCAAGCCATATTGTTAGACTTGTACCATAAGGTGTGAAAATTACAAAAGCCTGTCAATATGTTATTTTATATAATTTTAAGTGAATATTTTCAACTGAAAAGTTAATGTGTGCAATATATAATTATAAATCATCATATTTTAAAAAAACTGCCTTTAAAATGTAAATACATAGAGCTGCCTCTTATTTTCAACAATTTAATGGTATGAAAATTCACAAGTCATTTATAGATGACGAATTGCTATCTTAAAAAATACTGCTTAATCAGTTGCAATGCAACAGCTATGATTTCATCAATATTAATATTTCTAAATACATCATAAAAGAATGATTTTATTACAAGGAGTCGTAATATAAAAAGGTACACAAGAAAATATCAGGACATGCTTATCTTTAATGAATGAAGAGGTTTAAAAACAAAAAATAAACAGATATTCACTTATCATCTTTTCACAAATTATAACTGTATTTAAATTTTGAATAGCTGTCAATTATGATGGTGGATGACAAATATAAGAGTTAAGGTCATCATAATTGACAGCTATTCAAAATTAAAAGATAGTGTCCAAAAGATCACACAGGTGTTCTGTGGTAGTTAAGTAGGGCACACAAGTATAATGTAGGGCAGATTTCTACCTAGAGAGCTGTTTAGATTAATCACTAGCCTAGCTAGATTTGTATTAAAATTGGAACTGGTCTATTTCAACTAGCTGTAAATCTCCCTTCTCAATTTCATTCTTAGTTCATCAAGGGATTGTAAGTTCAACTTTATTCCCTAAACATCATTATTGTATGTGCTGTAAATCAAGGTAACTTTCACAGCTACTACATAAAATATAAAAGTACATTTATATAAAATGGTATGATACAAAAAGTATATATATATTGCTCTATACATGTCTGTTACAAAAAAATATTTTTTGAGACATAACTAATTAACATTAAAAAAGATTCGGAGGTTAAAAAAACTGGCATATTTGAGACTTTAAAAAAATATGTACATGGTGTAGTAACCTTCTAAGTATACCTGCATATAATCATCGAGTATCAAGAATCAAGGTAGAGACTCTTGATGTCCTATATTGTTCATATACACATTAGCCCTGCACAATCTTGAGAATCACAAGTACACCCATCCCTTGTCCCAATGAGCTTGATAAAAAAGCCTACTACATGTACATACAGACATAAACTGTCAAATTTCATGAACTCCACCTTGGTGCCACCTATACAACTTATTCTAATGCTAACTTTTTAATTACTAATGCATCATTTATTCATAAAACAGTTCAAGAATACTTGCAACTAACTTAATTAAAGTTCAAGTATTCAGTAAAATATTCAAATAAAAAGAAAAAAACTCACAGTATGGAAATAAAAATCATAAGAATTTGTCAATAAATGAATACTATACATTTCATTCATACTAATCAAGTAACAGGTCAATGTACAATAGAACATTGTAGTAAGGGTATTCATATTTAATTTCCAGCTTAAAATGTATCACGGAAATTAAATCTAACTTAATAATAACAATTAAAAACAATAAAATATACATACTGAACTTGGTTTCAAGTTTTGAACTGTTGTAATTATATGCTAAATAGCTGACAACTAATACACAGACAAAAGAGTGTAAATGGCTGTTATGTTAGAATATTGGACAAGACCAACATCAACTAGATCATTTTCTACTGGTGTCTCATCACCAACCCTTATATAATTCAATAAACGTCTTACTGATTCACACGTTATATTTATATTCTTGAACATTGCCATATTTTACAAATACACATACACATATTTCAGTAAAAAAATCTATATTATTGAACAAACATTACAAATATGAAGTTACATGCATTGTTGTACTTGGTATATCTCCACTCATTCCATATAATGAAAAAATGGCAAAGTCCCATGAAACAACAACTAAATACAGCCACGTACAAAATTTGAAATCCATCTTTTTTTGGAGTGGAGATAATTAAGAAATTAGAATGGATGGACAAGATGATTCCAATATACCACCTACTTATTGAATGGGGGAATAATACTGAAGTAAAAAATAATAAATTATTAAACAAACATTACAAAACAAATAGAGTAATAGTGAAGACAAATCTTTATAACTCATTAGTAGCACTTATAAACTATAACTAAAATGACACAAAATAAAACTTAAAATCAAACAATTGTGTAGTTTAAAGCTTTTGTAAACCAAGGGTTAACTTTCCTGTGTGTTCTGCTATGATATATTTCTGTGCTTTAAGCTTACACGTAAGGCACCTTCATGAATTTCAGAAAATCTATAAAAAATAAAAAAAGTAACAGTAACAACCTATCTGTCTATAATTTCTAAACATGAAGTTTAAATAACTCAGTAGGCTGAGATTCCCATTCTATGTTGAAGGTCTCCTGCTGTATTTCGTTTGTCTAATTATTCCTCATTTATTTGGCAACCTTATTGTGTGTTTTTTTTAAATATTTTTCTTACTGCCTGATATTTTGTATCTCTATATACTGCAATTATACTAAAAATACTGGCAATTTCCAATGACAATGTCATGTAAAATTGACTGTGATGTCCCTGATAATCAGAGTAAAGTCAGTTTTGAACATCTTGACAAAACATCACATTATGTAATGTCAGGCCCACTGTCATATTTTCTGTATTGACTTCAGAACTGTTGGTATTCTGTATATCTTTGCTTAATTATATATGATGGTGGATGAAGTTATTGATCATTGTGCTAAGTGAATATAACAGGTAAAAGGAAGTAACAGGCAGCATCAATACACAATTGTCTACCCATTTAATTCTTTTCTGATATTATAAGCATAATGAACTACTTTATCTACAACACAACATTCTTGCAACTTTCTGATTTCAACTCAATTAATTTAAACTTGTTGCCCAATATTAGAATTTCGATTGAATGCCTAATATTAAATAAAATAGCAAAAAAAAAAGCTTTGGATACTTTTTAAATTTGTTTGAAAATTTACTCACTTGTAATCATTTCGACACAAGTATTTCATCACAGCAGGTTTTAGCTTTGAGATGCCCCCTTGGCTATGCTTTCCTTTTCCTGTCACTACTATAAGGTAGTGTCTCTTTTTCAAGGGATTTGTCTGGAGTTCTAAAAATATAAAAACTACATGTAATTTCGAGAAAAAAATATAGCTAAAGAATTGAAACTACCTAAATTGTCAGCTCAGTAAACTTTGAAATCTTAGTCCTTACAGCAGTTGTCATATGCAGTGTACAGAAAATGGATATCAATTTTTGAAGTGTCTTTGAAGAAAGGTATGATTAAAAACTGTTGAGTAGGTGAAATAGTGAAATTTTAGACAATTTTGTACAAGCACATATCAGGCTTTTACATAAAACAAGTGTAGTAACAGGTGAAATAATTTGTATTTGACCTAATTGAAGGTCTTTGGAATAGTCCATGAGAGAGATTTCCAGGGTTAACAGGTATGCTTTGTTCAGTTAATAGAGTTTTTTAAAAAGGTATTTACCAAACTCTTTACTGGGCAGGATTCTTTCTAAAGCAGCTACAGCCTCATCAACATGTAAACCATGAAGATCTAATGTAGAATTCTTCTCTAACAACTCATTTCTGAAATGGTATTCAAAACAGGCTTTTTTATCACATAAAGCCTTTTATTTCTATATAATTCATATAATTGTTCCATTCATATAAAACCAAAAGAGTTTGATTTCTTCTAAATAAAAAATAACATCTGACTCATCTTTTTATTCTGTGGGATACACCCTCCCAAAAAAGTATGAAGAATTGAAACATGTCTTGCAAACCCACACATCTTACCAAACAACTGTGTAAGGTTTAATAACAACCAAAATAATCCAATACCAAATATTGGATGCATACATTTTGAGCTGTATACCTCCTTCCCACAAAAAACAACAGATGTATAGTTCATTTACCTTGTGGCAAGAATCTGTTCTGATGCTTTAAAGTTTGCATCCTTGATCTTCTGGGTGTGTAAATGTCCCTATAAGTATAAATGTTTAAAATTACTCATAAAGATTTATTTCTTATTATGTGATAATGACCAATAAAAAAGGCAAATAAAATTTCAAAGGTCCTAGCTCAAAAATTGAGGGTCTGGACCTCAGACCACAACTAATTTGAAATCCTAATTAAATTGAAATGATGAAAATAATACTATTCTAAAAAAGTAACGATAGTACCCAGTCTTTTAACATCATTTTCCCAGAGACTAGAAGTACTATGGTTAAATCTAGACACTAATCACATAAGCAAAATGTTTCATGGGGCTCTGCTGGATGTGAACCCAGAGGTCCAACCTTAAAAAATATAGACACATCATTCTAGCTTTGTTTTGATAAGTCACGCATAAGTTCAAATATACTGAGTCATCTTCGGAACTACGTGTATCAACTTTAAAATCTCCCATATAAAGCAAATCAGTAGGTTTCAAATGCATTCCAACTGAAGGAATATTTTTTTTTATTTGAATGACAATATATCACAATTATCAATGACGTCAGTATTTTTGTCTGTAATGTTTTTATCAAATGACTCCACAATACCTGATCAGCATAAAAAGATGCGACTTGTTTCATGCCCCTCCTGTGCGCCTCCTGAGCTTTCTGGAAACATTCATGCCTGAGTCTGTAGTGCAAGTTAGCCTCACCCCTGAATTCATCATAGTCTATATTACTGGGTAGTGATGGAGTTTGGCGAGTCATACGTGACTTAGGTACATGTACGCCATGTAGACAAGAATCAAGCTGAAAAATATTTTAATGATGCTAACCATGCTTAGAAGTACATAGGCAAATATTAATTAATTTCTTGGTTCTTGTGCATTTTTTTTATAGTTTTCCTTTCCTCTTTTTTCTACCCTGGACGTGACTTTTCATGAGCAACTTGGCAAGTGTTTCTAGAAAAGCAAAGAACGCTTACCCTACCAGTACACCTGGTCCATGCTCCCAGTTTTGAGTGGAGTCTGAGTTGCTCATTTGCTTTTGTTACTTTGTATGTATGATTTTAGTTACTTAATGTTTTTTGTTGTGAATGTCTGTTTTCCATGTCTGGTTTTTGTCCCTGGATGACATTCTTTTGATTACTGCTATAACCTTGGTTCCCTTGATTACTCTTTCATGAAAACAAATGGAGGAAGGCATTTCTTCTTACCTTTTAATGTTCCAACAAACTGATAAGGGTGCACTTTACATATTTCTTAGCCAGAAAAAATGATGAGGGAGATGTTTTAGTGTTTTTATTTTATTGATACAGAATAAAATGGGTAATGAGCCTAAAAAAAAACAAGAAAGGGCCTGAGAAACAAGACATCAGTTTAAATTGGTGAAAAGTAAAGTTCCTATATACATGTGTAACTTAAAACCAAAAAAAATTATATCGTATGAATTTTAGGTGGATTGCACAAATAAATTCCTCTGAATCGTCTTAACTTGTGTTTTTCCTATGAACTTTTTTTGTCATGTAAAGTAAACTGATTTAGTGTCTAAATAAAATCATGTTCAACTTTGATAACTACAAACTTAAAAAGAAAGTACACAGATTTCATGTAATCAGACAAAAAATATGCATGTTTGAACCATCTCATTTAAGGTAGGAGCAAGCATTCATTTCTACTCAAAGTATATAGGCTAGTATCTCATGGATACTTTATCCACTTCTTAAAAAAACACGCCCCGTGCAGGTACGGGTGATTAAAGAATAAGCCTGCAGCAGCACTAAGCTGTCGTAAAAGGTGACTAAATAGTGCTCAGATCCCTAGCCGGGGGCTAGGGCGCTCTGCCCACAGAGCAACTGGGATGTGTGCCCCAGGTGGTGGAATGGGGTACCCCTGGCGTGTTACATGCTGGGGTTGTCAGGCTATAATACGGAAAACCTGACCGCAAACCATAGTGGTGCACCGTGTTGGGAAAGATGCCACGTTCCTTGCACATTAAAGAACCCTACTGTGGTATTCTCCCGAAGTAGGAACCATAGGGCTCTGCCACAGGAGGCTAAAATTGCCAGACCCTACCCACCTCTCCCTATTTCCAGTGGCAATCAAAATTTGTTGACCCCCATTGTCCTTGTGTCCCATCCCTTTTTCATTTCATCATCATTTCATGTTCATTTTATCATCAATTTCATGTTCATCATCTGAATATAGGTGAAATATTGCTGCTCGGACATTAAACCCCAACAAACAAACAAACAAACAAACATTTAAAAAAAATCACCTACCATTTCCTGCAGACTTTGTTGTTTAGCTGCCTCTATAAGGTGTTTCTCATAGGTCTCCTCTGCCTCTTTAGACCTTACGTTTTTAGGACTACTCCCTTTATATCCAAGGGATCCCTGAATGGCCATTACTGTATCTACTAAGTTACAACTGCAATGAAATTTAAATTATTGCAGTACAGGTTGGCCTAAAATTCAGGCAGAGGGTTTTAAGTCAATAATTTTTGTCACCTTTCTTAATGGTGTAAATGATCCAATATGTCCTCCTCATGATGAAAAGAACAATTCAAAGTAATAAAGGCGGTTCAGAAAGTAGAGAAAATACATTGACAGGTTATATTCTGATAGAGATTTGCAGTGAATAAAACATGACAGGAAATAAAATTCAATTATACTTTTTAAAATTAATTTTCATTACTCTAAAACACAATAGCAATGAAAAAAAATAACTTGATCCCCAGTTTATTGTCCCCACAAAGTGATGAGGGTGTTTTTTTCATTGTTAATATTCAAAAGGCCAATAATTTTGACCAATAGTCAGTGTAATTTTTTTCCTTCAATATGATACCTAACAAGTAAAATGAGAAATGAAAAAAAAAGAATTTTAAGTTTATTTTTGCATACAAATACATATGTCTCCTATGGTTCAAAAGTGGATCATAAATTCCTATTAATATCATGTCCTAATTACCTAACAAATTTCATGAAATTTGGTTCAGAATTATCCAAGGAGCAGTGCTTACAAATGGACAGACTAACAGACAGACAGGAAGAAAACAATATGTCTCCTCATCAAAGTAGGGGGACACATAATACTCTCAGAATACATACCAATTAGCATGAAAAATATCATCTAAGACAGTCTGGTCTATCCCTGGGAACTCATCATACAGCTTATGTTGTTTCAGCTTGGTAGATAGGGCAGAAAATGAACCGGATTGTTTCAGAGTCTCGACCTGCAACAAAATAGAAAAATGTCCAAAAATATTTAGATTTAATAAGTTTGAAAATAGACTAAGGTTTCATTAGTAATTTCACGTGTATCAGTATTTGATCTGACTGATATTGAGAGAAAATGGTCATTTTAGAATAGAAGTCTGAAGAGAACTTGTTAAATCTGTCTTTAGAAATACCGATCTTGAAAAGCTTATAACATTCACCTATCTTAAAATAGCCACACACTAAACTTATATGGGAATTAAAAGGATAGGCATGAGTAGATATCAAATAGAACTTATGTTACAATGTAAACAAGCATTCTGACTGTATTGCTGATGCAATACAGTGTCCCCTTTCAGCCTTTGAACTCATTGCCTTTATGAGATTTTTTTTATATATGTGAACTTACAATGGATGGTGTTATTTTATAACAATCAAGAGAAAATAACTCTTGAACAGCAAAAGCAAATTCCATCAAAATCAAAACTGAGCTTCATTTTACAGTAGATAATAACATTTTTGCATTACAGAAAGCTGCATAAAGACATTCTTTCTATTACCTGGAAAGTTGAAAAAAACTTTGTTATTATGAATTAAAGGGCAAATAACTCTAGAATGACAGCAGCAATTTGCATCAAAATGATGAAACATAAAATTTTATGTAATTTTCTATGTCAAAGGGCCATAAGTTCCATATAAACCATTTTGCCGCAATAATATTTAAATTTAATTTGTAACTTGTCATGATAAGACTATATACCAAATATGAAATCAATTGGATGAAGCATTACAAAAAAAAGTCCGATAAACATAAAATTTCATGAAATTTTCTATGTCCAAGGGCCATAACTTCTGTAAAAATTGTTCAACCATAATGTCATTCAAACTTAACTTGTAACTTGTCATGATAAGACTATATACAAAGTATGAAATCAATTGGATGAGGCATTATAAAAAAAAAGTCCGGAAAACATAAAATTTCATGAAATTTTCTATATCCAAGGGCCATAACTTCTGTAAAAATTGTTCAACCGTAACGTCATTCGAACTTAACTTGTAACTTGGAATGATAAGACTATATACCAAATATGAAATCAATTGGATGAGGCATTACAAAAAAAGTATGGAAAACCAAGTGTGACTGATGGACGGACAGGGTGCAAACCTAAGTCCCCTTCGGCATTTGCCAAAAGAGGACAATAACTGATGATGAAAATTTATAAAATCACCTTACCAATCAACAACAGAAGAAAGAAACCATAAAATAAACTTCTAGCAAAGAACAATGCAAGTTTTTGTATGCACACAAATGATGCTGTGAATGCTAATGTCCATGAATGAATGCCAAAGAACTTTTAATAAAAATCACAAAGCAATTGTTTTACACTGCCAACAAATAAAAATTAAAGTGAGAAACTGACTCCTTCCCAACAGAAGGAGTGAAATTAGACTAAGCAAGAACTTAAGAAAGCTTATACAATGTCATGTTTTATACTTATATATTTCTCCTCTTCCATATAAGAGTAACTCATGTACAAATTAGCTTTACATGCTTAGTTACAATAGCTGGAAAATTTTCAAAATATTATATGCTATAGCTCATACAATGATGATATTCATGGGATAGAGTAAGTCTTACCTTCATTAAATGAACTTCCTTAGATAGTTAACTGGACAATTGACAAGAGATTTAAACTCTCTATCAAATACAGATTTAAAAACATATAGAATGATGGAAAATTTAAATCTCTTGTTAACTGTTAAATTTAGTATCAGGTGATTATCATTTTATCAAGGAAAGACCAACTCTATGCTCTGAACATCACCATTTTATGTGCTGTAATAACTGAGTGATATGCTCATTAAATAGCTTAAATCTCAAATAATATAAAAAAAAATCAAGACACTGGCAAAGCAAAAATTCATGATTGTCACAAGCTTGATACTATACACAGGGTTAAGATACATGTACCTGAACATTATCAACTGTCTCATTCTACAAAAGATTCATATGAGCATATCAATTCTAATGCTCGAGTAGTGCAAGCTAAATGTAATGCCAAACAAAAGACAAATTATTCCAGAAGATAATATTTATAACATTCACATCAAAACCAATGGTCCCACACCAGACTATTCCTATATATTTCTGTACACTTCCTACTTAAGGCATGCAACTATATTGACTACACTTCACTAAAAATGTTTGATAAGTTTG
This sequence comes from Perna viridis, assembly GCA_037379345.1. NCBI lineage: Eukaryota > Metazoa > Mollusca > Bivalvia > Mytilida > Mytilidae > Perna > Perna viridis. The sequence continues at coordinate 8,433,551 of CM074520.1, forward strand.
GTTTGCAGAAAAAAAAATTGAAGAGAATTAAACACACACACATTTAAAAATGTTGACCTTTACAAATGTAAAACTAATTTAATAATAAATCATCTGACCAATCAAAATCTGAACAATGGAAATAAATATATAAACTGATACATCATACTATTGAAATTACAAAATATATTTCGAAAATACTTTATACATATACATTTGATTTAAAAAAATTAACAGTGAACTTCAAAGATATTTTTTACGAGAAATTACATTTAAAGCAAAAAGCACAATGGAATTATAATATATAACACAAACATACCAGTTCTTTCTTTTCAATTGCCTTAGCCTCCTCCTCATCAATGATTTCCTGAAGGGAAACAACTTTTGGAGAAGAAGTTAGACTTTTGTCTATGTTTATTCCTATGACAGATTGGGGAGGTCTGGAGAAGCTCTGTGGAGTGGAGTTGACAGGACCTGTAATTTCTCCTTGCTCATCATGTTGAAATATCTCGCTATCCTCTTCCTCCTGTAGTCGCCTGGCATATGCCTCATCTACATGCATTAAACAATAAGTTTATTTATTTATTTATTTGTATAAATCTTCAAGTGACATCATCGAAATACAGTTGCATTTCAGCACATGATATCCAGCACTCCACAGTATTGTAGAACTGCCTAAATTTGGTCTTGTAATCCGATGTTTGTAACATTTATCACTTTAAAAAATTGTCAAGCATCTGTAAATCTATATATCCAGAAATAGCTCAAACCAAGGCCTTAAGGGTGCAGTAAAACTTTTCTGGAAAAAAATTACCCACAGCAAATAGGGTAACCATATAAACCATGCAAAAAAATGTGAAAATTTGCAAAAGAGTTCATAAAATCAGGTTTAAAAATATCAAATTTCCTGCAAAATATCTTAAATTTTTATTTCATGCCCTGAACTGTCCTGACTTTTTCCTTCCAAAACCTCTTCCTCATAAGGGCATTGCCGTTTGGATCTTGAGCTATTTCACTTTGTAATACACTTATTAAATTTAGCATGGTAAAAAGTTGACTTACTTTCACTTTCACAATGAAGTCAAATTGTCATTGAAAAAAAGCCCCTTCAACATTGAAAATATATACAACATTGCAAAATACTTTGGAAATGTTTTATCAACAATAGATTCTTCATTTTTAATCACTATAGCAACCACCGGTTTCCATAAATGTCATTTTTCATCCCTAGCCAAAAGTGCGAAACTAAGCTAAACTGTGGAGTGCTGGCGTAAGACTCATTCCCCCTTTTTGATACTAAAAATTGAAAAACAAAGAAATGAAAAATCAGTAAACATTAAATCAAAAAGAATTTTCCTTCCACTAAGCTTGCTGAAAAATTAAAATATCTTAGATCCTTTCAGTTATTATAAAATTTGTCGAGAGACACTCTTATATGATTATAAAGTCTTTCATGTGACCAGCCAACTTTGTCTATAATAAAGCTTATTTTTATTGACAATTATGTTCCTATTCCTTAGTGAGAAACCACTCCAATTAACTTCAATGATCTGGAGAAGTGCCGTTCCTTGCCTTCTAAGATCAGTGCCCCTCTGCATCCTGTGAGTGCTTGTGTGTTGAACTTTATAATTTTAAAGTCTTCTAATAAAAATTTAATGAACAGTGTCACCCAAGTCATCTCTAAATATAATAAGCATTGCAAATAACTTCTTTTTTCCTTTAAGGGTCACATATACTATTTGTATTAAAACAGTCAGACAACCCTGAGGGTCTGTGGTAAGTCTAACACGTTATACAATGAATTGCCTTACAGTGTCTATTTTTAGACCCTACCTAGAACACTGAATTTTCATAACCTGATTTCAGATCAAATAACATGTAGCATACTAATCAACATCTTTTCTAACATTTCTCTACCTTGTTGTAGCTGTTGCTCAGAGTCAATCTTGATTTGACCTTTCCTAGAAGCAGTTTTTATACTGGTGTAAACCAGTTTTGCGACATCTAATGTTACAGGAATAGCAATGTCATCCTCTGTGTCTGAAAAAGGGTGATTGAAATCCATTTCAGATAATGAAAAGAAAGTCTTTAAACAACGTACCAAAAAAGGTAATAAGAAAATGAGATGATGCAATATTGTACATAACTCAGCTCTATTAAATAAAATAAAAGCCCTTGTATATATTTCTAATGTCCATTTTTGTTTTAAGCTGATAAAGTATGTTAATAGTAACAAATTGTTGTGACCTTATCTTCAAAGAAGAAAATAAAGTTTGACCTCAACCTTAAATAAATAATGGAAGACAATTAAGACAAGTATCACATAAAAAAAATTTTCCTTGATTTCCCATTTCTTTCCATTTTAAAAACTTTAAGTACAGCTCTGCCTAAAAACCAGACAGAGGCTTATATTAAGTGATTCATGCATTTCTTAATTCCAATTATATTTTATTGGAAATCCATCTGCAGGCCTCATAGAAACTGTTTTAGGGAATATAAGTGGAAGTAAAAGTAGTCAACTGGAGATATTAAAACTTAAAATTTGATTAAAGTACACCACAGGAAAGTAGAGAAAATTTCATCCTGAATTTTTACACTTAAACCAGTCAAAAAATATTTCAAGATATATAGAAGATCCCAATTATTTTTTGCTAGGAAATCCTTCAGTAGACTTCAAAGAAACTGTATTCAAAAATAAAAGTGCAAATGAAAGTTGCTCACTGGAGATATTAACACTTAGATTTTGGTAATGGTCTACTACAGAAAAAGTATGGGAAAACTTCCGGCCAGATTTTTACCCAAGGAGATTTGTTTTTATGACCTAACAAATGTATCTATACTGTTTCATTGATTATCTTAATATATGATGAATCCCCTTCTGCTTGGTTTTTAGACAGAACCATACTAAAATGATATCATTTTTAATGGTGCTTTTAGGCATTGTGAAAGTACACACTAACCTGTATCAATGCCTTCTATCTGTCCAAACAATTCATACAGTACTTTAGTAAAGCCTCTTTTCAGTGGAAATATAACAGTTGGTTCACCAAATGAGTCAGTTCTGTCTCTGTCAACATTACTTTTTTCTCTCTCAGGAATTCCGATATCATCCTCGTCTATTTCATCTAGGTCAAAAGTCACTCTGTCTGGTTCTTTTTCTGTATTTGTCAGTGTAGACCTGACATTTTGGCTGACTCCCCAGAACTCATTAGGATCTTCAGTATGAAAACTGCCATTACATACTTGGGAGGAATCATCTACAGTACTGTTGTGGCTACTATCCTGACTACTGCTTAAATCTGTTGAGTTGACAAGTTCCTGAAGCAAAGCCTCTGTAAATTCCGATTCTTCGTCAATTACATCATCACCACATGAGGTAAAACTATACTGTTTTTGTACCTCTGAAAATTGGCTTTCAAGGGATTTTAACCTCTTTCCACTATTTGATATTAATTGCTGTTCTAAGTCCTGTCGATCAATGTGTGACTGATTAATGACAATGTCATAACACAGATCCATTAGGGATGTTGGTGATATTACCGATGATTTACTTTTCTGCCTTAAAGATGAATGGATTATAGGTGATTTTGGAATGTGTTGAGACTTAAACATGGCATCAATAAATTTTTCACTATCCTCTTCTGAAAGATTAAGATGATATTTCCAGTCCAGCAACAAGTTGACAGCCCATTCCACATCTCCATCACATCTTTCTAGCATATCTTTCAGTTCTTTCTCTGGTATTGTTGGAAAGCTAGCTTCAAGAAATTCCAAACCTACTACACACATGTTGTCTGTCATGGTACCTTTATCATGATATAATGCTATTGGAATGTTAGTTTCATTTTCCTGGTCAGTTGATGAAGTAATATTAATACTTACGTCTCTACCTACACAAACTTTATAAGGGTATTCTATCTGATATAGAACATCCATGTTACCATCATTAATCTGAGAAAGAACTTTAAGATCAAGGGAGGTAATAGAAGAGTTTCCATCAAATCTTTCAACTGTTTCTGTTGGTTGTAATTCAAGTGTATCATTACTTGGTAAGGGAGTGCCTTCAAGTTTAGGCATTTGAGTTTTCCAATCATTATTCAAAAATGCCTCTTTCATTGAATCATCTAAGAATTTCTCTGGAAATTTAGCTGCCATTTTTCTTCTGCTGGTAGTTTTCTTTTTCTTTTTTGACTGTGGACTTGATGATGGATCAACAGACTCCTGAGCTGACGTTTTATAATTGCTGCCATTACTGGTACTAGATTTCACATTAGTAATGCTGCCTGGTATACTAGACTGGCCTGATGTAATACTTACGGAATCTGTTTCAGACTGACTAGACTTCATTGTGACTTCAGAAAATAAATTTTCCTGACTAACTTCTCCACTAGGTGGTAGTAAAGATGATGCACCTTGTAAAGAGTCAACAATTTCATCATGATTAACAATTTTGTATTGTGTAGAACTTGTTTCAATATTTTCTGTTTTTGTTACATCATGATTTTCTTTATTCTCCTTCTCTATGTCTTGACTGTCTGATTTGATTATATTGTCATATATATGATTAGGATTGTTATGATTTTTCACCAGGTTATCGTCAACAGCTACAGGTTCATTTACACTGTCTACAGAGCTACCCTTCATTTCATCTGTTCCCATAGAAACCTTTCCCTTAAGAGGTGACTCTTTACTTCTGTTCTCTAATTTTTCATGCACCTGCTCCTTTTCCAACCAATTTTTGACCTCCTCACTATGAATTGACAACTCATGCATAGATTTTTTCATTAATAACAAAGAAGATGTATCTACTTGTTTAGAGTCTTCGTCAAGACTGTCTATAAAATGGTGCACTAAAAATGATGACCTATCCTCAGTTATGTTTAATGGTGAAGTGTTCATTTCTGATTTATTCATTTTACCCGATGACTGATCATTCACATTTGGTTTATTTTTAGATTTTTCCTTTGAACTTGATTTTTGTTTTTCTATTCTATCATTATTATTTTGACTGATTACTTTTTTACTCTCTCTGCACTCTGTATCACTTCCCTTCACTACATTTGACACTGAGGGTATGGGTTTATTTTCCTTCTCAGACAACTTCTCTACATTTGATACTGAGGATATGGGTTTATTGTCAGAAGACTTCGGTGTGGGGTCAGAGACAACAATTTTGTCTTCTGTTTTAGCACCTTTCCCCTTACGTTTCTTGGATTTTTTCGATTTCCCTTCTTCAGGAGTAGAAGTTATTGAGTTTATTATCTCCTCTCTATCTTTCTGCACTGCCTCCAACTTTGAGTTATTTTTAGACGGGTCTAATACTGGTGGTAATGACTTTGACTTGGAAAACTGACTATCATCAGGAGATGATGATTTTGATTGTGTTGATCTGTTCTTCTGTTTAGATTTTTTAGAAGCAGGCGGTACCGATTTAGATTTTTTGGAATTATTTTTTTCTTTGGACTGTAAATCTGATGCTGAGACTGGTATATCCTTTACATCTGCTGGTGAATTATATTGAACCTTATCTGAAGAATTACCTGATGATGATTTTGACATTGTCTTATTTTGTACTACACTTTCAGCCAGCTGATTACTTTTTGAAAGATTTTCATTTATGTTTTTCTGATCACTGTTTCCATTTCGCTTTCTCTCCCTCTTATTTCTCTGTCTTTTTGATTTAGGTTCATCCCATGTATTAACCTCACCCTCTTTAGATAAACCCTCTCCTTGACTAGGGGTTGGCAGATCTGATTTTTCAGAAATTTTTTCCTGCTTATCTAAGCTTTTTGCTCCATTTTTCCAATAAGCCTCCTCTTTATTTTCTACCTCATTTTCAACATTCCAGAAATTTCCATCATGACCTTCACTTGAGGTCACATTTGAATTGATCATATTCAGAGTATTGCTCTCATTAATATCAGTCACCTCTGACCTATCATTTGTATTAGAACCTTCAGTAATATATTTATCGGAGTCAGTACTGTCACATTTCTTCTCCCAATATTCCTTTTCAAAACAGGCAATATCTTTTTGAAGTGTGTCTTTTGATTCTGGTGTACCTTCAGCTGAATCCAAATCTTGCTCCGCAGTGGTTAAACATTCAGTTTTAAAAATTTCATTACTTCTACTTTCATTTTTGTTTTGGTCTGTAGATTTCTCACAGCTCTCTTGATTGGCCTTACTTTTTTCACTTCTTCCATTGAAGACATTTTCCAAGCTCAATTCAATGCTATCAACTGTAACATTAGACTCTGCTACAGAATGAGTAAAATCATTACCATGCAAATGTTCACCCCTTGGGTTGTAACAGGATGCATCTTTGTGGGAAAGTGACCTATCTGTTTCCTCCTGCAAAAATAAGCCAAGTTTATAATCAATTAGCTCCCCAGCATCCTGTCTCTGCTGGTCATCTAAGGACATTATATGTAAGAAGGCCTTGAGTTCCTCCTGAGCTATGACTATATCACTTTGTTTAAGGGACCTGTCTGTTACATGCTCTGATATCAGACTGTCAACAAGTTCATGAATTGTGTCACTATACTTGTTCTCAAAGGATTCAGACTTTTCAAAGCTAGGTGTTCTTGACGAAAGTTTCTGTCTTATATTTTCATTGGATTCTGTTGGAACAGTGATTGGTGAAGGACAAGTTTTCTCGGAGACAAGAAGTTTCTGTCGTGAGATTTTTTCAATTCTCTTTTGTAAACCTGGAACAGACAGAGCTTTTTGTGGCTTGATCTGAAACCCTAAAGGCGCAGGAGGATGTATAACACTTTCTGCGTTCTTGTCCTTTTCAAGAGACTTCCTTATTTCATCTTCTGGTACTTTTTCAATATTATTTACAAGTGTCTCATCTTTCTCTTTGGTATTCTTGGGGTCGAAATTTTCAGCAACCTTTTTTTTTTCATCACCATATTCTTCTTCTTCGGATTCATTGCTTTCATTTTCATCGTCATCTATATCCATTAAAGCATCAAAAGGATTTTTTATTTTGATAGATCCAATATTTTCCCAAATATCAACTCCCTGGTCAGTGTTGTCTGTTAATGGTGTTACTTTAGCCTTAGCTACAGGTTTGTCAGCTTTTGATAAATTTTTGTTTGGTTGGGATACATTAACTGGTTTAGAAGTACTGAAATTCAAGAAATAAAATTATTTTATTTATCTTTATCAGAATCTTTTGTAAATGCAAAAAAAATAAAATAAATTCAACAAATTCAAAAACATTTTTAAAAGTAAATAAGAAAAGAAAAACATTTCATATTATTTGTTTCATGAGCTGGAACAGATCTTTCTAATATATGTAAATAAACTTTCATTTGCACTTCATATTCAAATTAGATGTTCTGGGTGGAATGGACATTCAATTACTATATCTTTATCAACAGACAGACTAATTAAAAATGTGAAACTTTATGTGAAATCATGCTGAAAACAGAATGACAAACACTAAAGTGTGTGGTGTAAAATATCCTTAGGAACAAGACTGCTAAGTATAGCCATACGTCCTCTGCAGCCCCAAAAAAAGTTCAAGTGCAAAAGCACAATAACTCCTGAAACTTCAAATTTGTCCAAACAATATTGGGGGCAATATATTCAACTACATATGGTAACTATCAATCCAACAAAAATTGAACAAATCCACTGAGCAGTTTCTGAGGATTTGTGTCCACAAAGTGATCCTATAGTGTATTATGTATAAATTCAACAAAGTCCCGTAACATTTGTAATATTTGTCGAATCAAAATGGTGGTGCAATATTATCAATTACATGTGGTGACTAACATTAAACAAAATCCATAGAGCAGTTTCCAAAGAGCTGCATCCACAAAGTGTCCCTACAGTGTAGAAAGGACAAATTCAAGAAAGTCCCATAACTCCTGTAAAATTTGTTATTTCAATATGGCGGTGCAATATGATCAACTACGACAACTAAAAATATGAACTAACAATTCCACAAAATTTGGTTGAAATACAACAATAAGCGGTTTCCAAACAGTTTTGTTCACAAAATGTCCCTATAATGTAGAATGTACAAATTCAACCAAGTCCCATAACTCCTGTCAATCCCACTAAGTTTGAACAAAATCTGTCAAGCTGTTTCCGAGGAATTGCTTCCACAATTGTGACAGGACGGACACAGATATTTTGTGTCCTCTGCTGCAAAGTGAGGGGGGGGACAACATATGCTTTAAACAAAAGAGTCTTGTTTACCCATATCACAAAAAGAATTATAGCAATGAAACATTGTGATTTCAATACATGAGAGGTAACAATAAACTTGTCTCTGAATTTCTTGATCAAAGATCCCCGAGGCCACAATTACAAAATTGTTTCCCCTTGCCCCTGCCATGTCTTAAAAAAGCTGCAAAGACAGAAATTTTTTTTTGGTGTTTTCAGAATTTTTTTTTTTTTAATTTCCAGCCAGAAAAAGATCGGAGATGTCTGACATCAGTCCTAGAAAAATAATTCTCATAAGTTTTCAGCTGTGTTTGTTACTGTAAGATAAAATCCATTTCAAGATGGAAGGCAAAATTGCCTAGTCATCTTTTGTAAAAATATGATATTCTGACACCGGTAAAGTTAAAAACATGGTGAATAACAAATCTTATTCTTTTCACAAATGGGATAGTTGTAAGGACGTTCTGGAGAACAAAACTGCTGGAGATATACGATTGACAGCGACTGATGAAATTGTTCTCCCTGTTTGTGATAAAAAAAGATTCAAGTGTGAACACTTTTGACTTTCTGGAGCCTATAAATGTTGTGTGTCAATTTGACAAATCTTTAAAATTTGTTATCTTTACAATCAAATGGAATGGCGTAGAAAATAAGAACTTGAAGTGGAATGCTGAAAAAGAATATATATACCCTGCCTGCCTGGTTAGTTCCAAAATTAAGGGCCGGGGGGAGGGGAAACAAACAATTTTTTAATTGTGGCCTTATGGTATGACCAATATTTTTCACACATTACATATTTATTGAATTTAACAGTCCTTAAACTGAAAATTTGTTTCTACATCTTACTTTCTTGTATTTATCAGCATCTGAACTGTTACATTCCTTTGGTATCTATCTAGCATTCTCTTTATCTGTTCATAAGGTACCCCATGTGTAGTTTTCCTAAAAAATGAATACAAATAGTTTACCCATCAAAATTGTTAACAAACTGATGAATCAAAATCTCATGGTAAATCCATCTAAAAAAAAATAATGCTGAAGTCCACCAGTAAAATGTCCCATCTTAAATGTCTGACTTGACAGATCTCTTCTTTTGGGCAATATCTTCATGGTTATGATGTATGTATGAAATTCAACTATTCAAATCTAGTTGATTTAAATGAAATACAGTACTCAAAAAGAGATAACTTGTGCACTAATGCAGAAGTAGTGAAATTTCATCAACTCTATCAAAACTAGAAATACTGTAAGCAAGTTCAAATAAAAAATACCCCCACTTTAAATGGACTTGTACGTAAAACAATTGTTGGATTATCTTCTTTTTGCTTCATCAAACATAGGTGATTTTGGAATGTGTTGAGACTTAAACATGGCATCAACAAATTTTTCACTATCCTCTTCTGAAAGATTAAGATGATATTTCCAGTCCAGCAACAAGTTGACAGCCCATTCCACATCTCCATCACATCTTTCTAGCATATCTTTCAGTTCCTTCACCTACATATGATAAACAACCGTCCTTTTAGGAAGAGTTGTGCTTACAAGGTTTTACTATGTAAAACACTAAATTTAGATTATCTCCCCTTGGAGTCTTCCACCAGTAATTATACTCCTTCATGCACATCTAAATATGATATCCAACCTTCCTATAAATTATCATCAAAATCCTTTCAGTGGTGTAGGAGGCGTTGCGCCTACAAGAAATGTGGACAGACAGACAGACGAGTGACTCTTATATACCCCCCCAAACTTTGTTCGTGGGGTATAAAAAAGGATGAAAACATTTAAGTAAATGTAATGAGAACCCATGAATGCAAACCGTACTCAGCACAATGTCTTGCTTTAAACCTCCATGGTGTGGTTGGCTCTAGTATAAATATCTCATACTCTGGACACACTGATCTGGCCTGCAAAAATCAACAAAAACAACATCTACAACATTTGTTTCCTAATTATCAAAACACCTCTGCCAACTTGCTAAGTATATTGGTTGGTAAAGTAGATGAATAAAAACTTTAATTATGGAGTAAGTTTCAAGACAAAATAAACAATTGGCTTTAAAAGACCACTATTTTCATATAAATGATGTTAAAACAAATCAATCCAATTTTTCCCATTATCATAATTGAAATACAAAACAAGGTGTTGTTGTCTGATATATGTATAATGTTTTACAATTATTCAAGAAAATCAAACATACTGATTACTTACAATACCAATATATGGACACATCTCCCAGACTTGTGTATTGGTGTTATCTATTATAACTGGTGTTATTCCATTCTCTACTGCTACCATAGCTGAAATGGAGTAATCAACAAATCAATAACAATTTGTAAATAAAAATTGTGGTCTTTTATATTCACATTTTAGAGTTTTGAAGGTTAACAAGAGGCTCCCAGGAGCCTGAATCGCTCACCTTGTTGAATTTTGCCTTTCAAAGGGAATCAATTTATCAAGAAAATGTCCAAAAATTTTGAAGCAAGAAGACTTTGGTAGAACTTATAAGAATCATATCAGCAATTGAAAGTTTTTTTCTATCTATCATAGTTTTCAAGAAATACCCTGAAACTGTAAAAAAAAAAAACCCATCATTTTTCATCTATCAAGGGCAATTACTCTTACATGGAGTCTGACAACATTGATCCCTGAAAACTTTTGTAGGCCTTATAGTAAGGATCATTACAGCTAATAAAAGAATTTGACTAAATCTAACAGTTTTGGAGATATATGTGACCCAATGTTCTATTTTTAGTAATGGCTGCCAGGTACGTAGCTGCCATTAGGCAAAAAAGATTTTGCCTGCACTTAATTTTGCCAATTTTTTTTTTTTTTTTTTTTGAGATAAAATACATAAAAAACGCTATCTCCGTGGAGCTTTGGGAGTTGGGGGGCTTTGTCCCCCTGGATCCCCTACTGTAATTTTGCATACACTTCAATTTGGCCTCAGCTACGAGCCTGGCGGCCAATTTGTTTTAATTAGGACAAATCTTGTTCTATCAAAATTGTAGAATTAGTAAGAAACATCTATTTAGAACAGTTCAAGAAAGCTAATTTAGTTTCATTTACAAGGAAGTTCTTTACATATACCATGTGACATGTACTTAGATATTCTGGGTATATGTTTGGTATTGTAGTTGTAATAGTTAAATGTTTCATTCAGAATTTTTTTAGTGAGGTTACCTAATTCTTGTGGTGTGTATAATACGCATTTATGTATTGCGCAGTGCAATTTTGAAGGTATAAATGTGTGAAAAAAAGTTTGCAGTAAAATTTTGTAAGACAAAAGATCGATATTTTGCACTATATTGGTCAATTTATTTACCTTGATGCAGCATTTCCTATGAAAAGGTGAAGGAAAGAAACTTATCTGCAGACTAAAACATCATGTAAAGATAAGTAGCAACATAATTTGGATAATTTTAATTTCGATAAGAAATGGCTTTTAAAACAAAATCAAAAGTTGGGAAAATCGGACATTTCCGGTTTTGAATGTCATTCAAATTTTGCAATTTTTCATTTAAAAACATACTTTTAAGAAAGAAAATTGTAAGAAACAATCAAAATAAGTATCAGAATGATCATTTTCAGCTGCGCAAGCATTTGATAAGGAGGGCTTGACAAAAAAGGAATTAGTTACTTTTTGGTTTTTATTTGTTTCATATTAATTTCTAACCATGTTTTATAAGAAGGAAATATTGTACAACTTTTGTTTGAAACATGTTATTAAGTCATTTGAACATGATTTGAAGAAAATATGACTAAAAATTAAATACTTAAAACTTCCGGTTTGTTTGTTTTTATCACGCAATGACTTTTCTTATACTAATCTTTTATTTTGTGGCTAATTCTTATGTATTGATGCATAATATGCACCCCCATGTTCTGCAAATAATTTCTATGCAAAAATGTATGCATAACACACATCAAACTACAGTTACAAAAAACAATTTTAAATGTTAAAATCAAAACTTGTAAAATCATTTCATTTTCTCTCACTGTTAGATACAGAATTATGGCCTAGTTTGTAGCCAGTGCAATGTTGAAGCCTTTTTTATTACCCCCAAAATAATTTAAAATTATAATAAAAATGGGTTGGTCAAATATTGTGATGGTATATAGTAGTCTGATAGGATAACCCATCACTCCGGACCTAACCATCATCTATTGGTGTCAGTGATATATAAATGTTCTTAATAATTTAGACATGGTGGGGTAGGTGTTTTAAGAGTCTAACAATGGCAAATAAATGTTATATCCATTTTAGTGGAGTACAGAATTATATTGTGATATTTAGAATTTTATTTTATCATGTAGATTGTCATGTTTTCTTTCTTACTAATGGAAGTAATTGTTCTATGAAGATAATTTAAATAAAAAATGTAGGGAAGAGAAGATAATTTCACAGGAAGTTAATGTTTGTGCATTCCCTTGATTCTAATAGCTAAAATTAGATATGAGTTTTTCCAGTTCAGTATTTTTTTAAGTGTATCTTGATTCTCATTTGTTGACAAATACAGGTATATTGGAAAGTTTGGAAGGGGTATACAGGTTTTACCCTGTCTGTCTGTTCGTCTGTCTGTCTGAAATGTTTTCTTAACAGCTTGCAGTATTGTTATAACACTTTGTGGAATGTAATATAACCACATTGAGATGTGCATACTATCAGAAAATTATGTTTGGACAAAAATTGTAGAAATGATGGCTGTTGAACTTAGATATTTTTAAGCAAAATTCAACTCCTCCTCGACAACTTGCAGGATTGATAAGTCAGCTTTATGGGGTATTAATTACCATATTGGGAAGTACATACTATCAGAAATTTATGTTTGGGCAAAAATTGAAGCAGTGATGACTATTTGAACTTGGCATTTTTCAGAAAACTTGATCTGATGCATTGTCCTTAACTCCTCCCTAACAACTTGCAGGAATGTAATGAAACTAGATGGAGTGTTTGATTACCATATTGGGATGTGCATATTGTAAAAAAATTATGGTTCCAATTGGTCAAGTAGTGTCAGAGGAGAAGAATCTGAAAGAAATGACATTAAAAATACCAAAAAAACATAAAAAAAGGGCAATAACTCCAACATGGCCTAATGGATAAAAACGAAAATTGGACCACAAATAGGTCTCATCATGCTGAACACTTTTAACCAGTCAGAATTTGGCTAAACCTAACTGATTTGGAGATAAATGCAAAAAACTACTGTCTCACCCCTATGTTCTATTTTTAGCATTTCAGTGCTATAGCATTATAAATGTAAGTAGTGGCCAATGTCTTATTGAGATTTACCATACAGTAGTCCCTCTCTGAAACGACCCCCCCATCTTATGCAGCCACATTTTCAATTGCATTAACGACTTATAGTGCAAATTGACCCCTAATAAACGGCCACCCCTCTGTCATGACCAGTGGCCACAACTGATTGAAAAACAAAGATCTAGCCTCTTGTATCCGACCATGTTTATCATTGGTATATAGCTGTAGGTGTCAGTGAAGATCAAGTTAAATGTTTTTCCTCAATATATTATAAGTTATTTAATTTAGTGTTATTTACTTTAAAGCCCTTAGATCAGGTTACGAAGGTTGTCAAGTGTGGGCACTGAAGTGTGAAATTAGTCTGATAGATAGGTCATTTATTAAGTAATTAATAACAAAAACATGACCAGCTATTTCAAATTACAAACAAGAGTTGATACCTTTTCATCTGTTTGCAATTAGCCATTTACGTCACACCTTTAATTGTTTTAGTTAGCGCACCTGCGAATGTGTAACGATATACCGTAAGTGGGCACAAATTTGTATATTAAAAGACCACTTACTTGTGAATGCTCAATTAGATATGTTTTTCCAGTAAAGAATCTTTTATAGTTTGTTCATATGTTATGACGGTTTTAAAGTTGTGTATTCGAATTAGCATAAATGTTATAAAACATAGTCATATTCAATCATAAAACTGATAACGATAATTATCTTCATCAATCGATCGCCAGTTAAATTACAAATGAACATAATCAGATAATTTCACTATGTAAAGCTCAGGTTGAGAAAACAATGGGTGTTAAAGTTATAAAGTATACAAAACAAATGTCTGAAGTGACGAGTTGCTGACAAAAAACTGACTTTTAGTCCAAAAAATATGGTAAATAAACAAAAAATTACTCAATTAGTGTATTGCCACTTTGCTTAAAAAATACATTTAATATACATAACAAATATGAAATGAAACTCTATATAATTTGTGTAGTAATACATAACAATGTACATGTAACAGAAGCAAACAAACATATACAATAAAATGCTGACATTGGCCTGACCTCTCAAGAGTTTTGGATTGCAGTATAGGTGGCCACATAAGAGGCACTACTGTACATTTGGGAAACACCAAATTTATTATCCCTTGATACCAACTACTACTCTTAGCCTTAGGTACCTCTGGTTAATAAATTTATTGTTTCCTTCATGACTAGTGCCTTTTATCAAGTCAATGAATTACCTTTGGCTCTGCAGTAGTCATGGGCTTCAGATATCTTGCCTAGATCATAGCGGTATACATTGCCTTTCATGAAGTAGTTATCAGCTGAACATATCTCACCTTTACCACAAAGTTCTCTATTAAAACACAAATTTCAAGTAAATGTCCATAAGTATCTAGTTGGTAGTGAAAATCATTGTAGAATAAACAAAATGGATTTTTTTTTACCACAACTGAAGAAATATTTTTCACCATTAACCAATGACATTAAGATCAAGATTACTTGAGAACTAAGACAGCAAAACTGTATAGTTTTAATGCACATATTAAATTGACAAAATATTTTTACTGTTAATGTTCTTTTTTGTAAACATAAACAAAATGAAAACAAAGTGATGCCCCAGCAGTACACATGAAGCATACATTTTACAAAAAAAAAATAACAAAAAATTTAATTAATAAAATTTGGTAGGACTGCCTAAAAAAACTTATTGTGGCTTGGAGATACAGATGGTGTCCTGCATAAACTGTTCCTAAAAATGCACTATTAGAATTGACTCATAATATCAGTATGGACCAACATGAGAAAGTACAGTAATTTGAACAGTGACTAAATTCAAAAATCTCAACAGTAAATATTGAGAAAAATTAAAACCCTGATGAACATGTGTGTCTCTAATGCCTTTACAAACATCAAACAATGTGGCATTAAACTATAAGGGGAGCTATAAATAAATACATTAGATACAGAGAACCAAATATCCAAGTTTATACCCCAAATTGACCAACTAAGCCAAAAATACAGAAAATATTGACAAAAATCATAACTGATAATATACAATCTTCAATCTGTATATAATCACTCAGCGAAGTAAAAACTTTCTGGCAAATAAACCTTAGGAGTTGTATGGAACATAAATGCTTGCTTCATCAGCATATGCAATGGTTGTTTTTAAACAATCTACAAAGTGAGCTTACATCAATAGCAATAAGAATTCAAGAATTTTTGAGTTATTGGCCTAAATTGGATCATCCATTTTGATAGGACTTAAGTCCCATTAATAAAAAAAGTAACAATGGACAAATAAAAATCAAAGTGGAGCTTCTATCAACAGAATTAAACATTTCACCAAAGTTTTAAGGTAATGGTAGGGTGTCTTCCTTTATTTTATTCCAACATTTTAGATGTTACCTATTCGTTGAATGCCAACAAAATTTTACAGGTAAATAGTCGGTAGATCAAAGGATGCTGGCATTCGAGGAATAAATCAAAGGTAGAAGTGTTCTTTAATTTAAATTTCAGAGTGCCTACAGGGGAATACCAAAATATGCCCTGCTGTAAGAATTCAATATAACAGAAAAACCTATACTGAATCTGGACAGAGGTAAAACAATACGGCCCCAACTTCTTAACTGGGCATAAAAAAGTGAAGTTAATAATTTAAATTAAAATCAAAATTTAACTTACCTTGCTAGGGTTGATTTTCCACTGCCAGGTAAGCCTCGGATAATAATAAAAATTCTTTCACCAGAATTTATCATATCTTTTACTTTTTGGATAGGCCCTTCAGAAAACTGAGACCTCTCTGGAGATGGGGACATCTCTTTTCTTACAGTAAGTGGTATCATTGGCGCTGAATTAGCTGTAATTGTTGCATACTGCTGTGGTTCTGATGAAAGTTGTGGGGAAGAAGGAAAAGAGGCAGACATGCTAGCAATAACAGGCTGTGTCGGTGATGATGCTTTGTAGAAGTTATTTGGTGCTGAAGCTGGCACTATTGGTGATGTTTGGAATACCACAGGAGATGGTGAAGACACTCTGACAAATCCAGGAGGGGCCATTAAGGGTGGACCAGGAGATCCATGTGGTACCAAGTTGGGAGGAGGTGGTATAACTGGTCCATACTGACCGATGATAGCCACAGATCCAGGTGGTGGTGGTGGTGGGACATTTCGAACACCTACAGGACTGACAGGCATCACAGGAATCTGAGAGGTGTATGGTGGAGGGCCTGGATACATCGGACGTAATGGAGGGTGCTGCCCTGGAACCATCTGTGGAAATGGTTGCTGAACCATAGTATAAGGAGGTCGAGGTCTAGAGTGGTTTGGTAATGAAGCTTTAGGGGTAAGAAACTTAGGTGACTTTGACCCTGACCCTACAGGCTCTAACGGAATTGACCTTGGAACAAATTCTTTGGCATTAGGAGACAAGGCATTAAGTCTCTCCAGCTCCTTGGCAGCTGACTCCAGCATAGTAGGTTCACGTTTTTCCTCTTTAGATATCCCTAACATGTTTTTCAGTTCAGCAGTCATGGTTTCTGCTGAACCACTTTGAGAGAGGAATGATCCATCACTAGAAGTACTATCATCATGGTCTAGGTCAAATGTATCCATATTAAAGTTTAAATCAAGGTCTTCTTCAGGATCCTTCTGTAAATTTTTTAACTGTCCTTTGTCATTTTTCTCAGCTAACCCAAGTCTTTCTAACAAGGATGTACTTGGATTACCAATCCCAGTCCTAGGAAAATTATCTACTCCTTCATCCTGTCGTTGCTTAGGCATTTTCAAATCATCCTTTTTCAACTTTTCATACATACTTCCTGAAGACTTGACCTTCTCCACGGATAAATGTTCATCAGTGTACATCCCAGGAAATGTATTTGTAGAGGCAGGTTTCTCCACCTTCTCCTTTCTTAAGCTTGTTTTGTTCCACAAACTCTGAGACAAATCGGGCCAATGCTTTTCAGTGTAAGCTTCACAAGCATCCATGTGGAGATCCGATTCCTTGATGTTTGAGTCAGAGAATGGATTGTACATCTTACTAGGAGACAATGGGGAAACCTCAGTGACAGTAGTACTGGACAACTGAAAAAAAAACATAACTTAATAAAAAAAAAATAGTAGTAATAAATGTATTTTATATGTCTTAATCAACTAGCCAGGGGCGTAGCTGCCTATACGCAAATACATAGTTGCATACTTTCGGAAAAAGTAACAAAAATAAAAACACACATTTTAAAGATGAAATAAAGGTATTATGCAATGACTCACTGGGGGCCTTGAGCTACCCCCCCACCCAAGACCCCTTGCCGTAATTTTGCGTACAAATAAAACAGACCTAGCTACGCCCCTGCTAGCCTTTCAAGTGAGTCTAATAAAACTAATTCAGGTTAGTGGAAATTCTGTGGCAACTTGCTTTATGCTTATAAAGGAAAGTTGTTGAAATTTGTGCATTTGTCTAGTAACTGAAAAAGTGTTTGGTATGAACTATTAATACTCTTTGTGTGTGCGTGTGTGTGTGGTTGTGTATGGAATTCTTTCACACAGTGTGCTTCATTTCCTTTCATTGAATTAATATAAGGTATTACTACAAATATAGGAACTATTGTGTACTTTCATTATTTTGATTTTGTCATGGTAATCAACAATGACTTGTATTTTTTTTGTGATATTGAGAAAAAATCAAAATCAGTAATGTTATAAGATTTAAAATAAGTCACATTCTTTGCAACAGGAGATTTGTCCCATTAGTTTCTAAATTTACAGTAATTGAACCTAATTTTTTTTATTTTGGAAAATTAATTATTAAAATAATTCAAACTAACCTTATACTAAGGAGTTTAGGATGAAATGAAAGTTAATAATTAAACAAATTTATTATATAGATAGCAGTGTTTTATCTAATGTTCCCAGAGTAATAAATTTCGATAATTCACACTGTGAAATAAATTCGGTAATTTCACTCTTGGACTTTTTCCCGGCAAAATTTCACAACTTTTATATCAATCAGCCAATCATAAAATTTAAAATCCATGTTGAAAATATCGTTAAAAATATGAAGAAAATCTATATAATAAATAGGATAATCAATTGGTTTTCGTGAATAACCAAAATATGATCACTCGTGTCAAGAATGCTTGAGGATTTAACTCTTCCGCACACTGGTTAAATCTTGTCATTCTACGGCACTCGTGATTATCAATTGGTTATTCACTCTTTCCAATTAATTATCTTATTATTATTTACTCCCTTAGCCACGGGTACTGTAAACTGTGAAATTTTCATGGGCAGTTTTAATTTTTGCTTTTTTTGCGCCAAGATCTGTAACGTGAAAATTAAACTGTCATGAATATTTTCTTCGAAAAAGATTTAATACAGTACAATTTGAAGAACAAGTGTGAATTTAAAACTGTGCAAAAGCAGATTTGTTGCAGAAACTGAAAAAAAGACAGCGTGAAAATTTCCCGGTTAACGGTACACGAGTTATTCCCTTAGCCATTGGTAACCCTCTTAAAGGGTTAGTGATCATACATATTTCTCCTTAATCAGAATCGAAAATAATTCTAGATTTAAGTAGAATTTACATTTAATCAAAACGTATCGTTTGCTTTTGAATTACTATGCATGACACTTACCAGGTATTTCTGTACTATTTGTAATTGCAACAGTTTTTCAAAATATAATATCTCTAAGACATTTATCACTAGGTAAAAATATGACAAACTATCTGTTTTATTTCCTGCCATAAATGTCATGCACTATTATTAATAATACAATATATTTAAGTGCTGATTGAGCAGGTACATGTAGTGACTTCATGTATATCTAAATGTCAAAAGGAAGAAACATTTTTTGTCTTGACATTTAAGCTTTTAACAATAATGGTACCATAGTAACATGGGTAATGATGATTCAGCATTAAAAACATTTCCCACTTCATTACATTTCCGCAGCTACCAGAACCAGTACTGGAAACATAAGAGACAGGGCTACTTTAATTAAAATGGCTCTGAGTTTTCCCCTAATTTGCTGTTAACATGTGGTTTGTTCTCCAAAGGACTTTAATAGCATTTTGTTCATATACAAGTACTCAAAAGAAAAGGAGTAAATGCTATGAATTCATCACAAACCTATTAGGTATCAATTAATTCATAATTAGAAATTAGGTGCTTTAACATGAAATTTGGAAATACAATCTGTGGTTCAAAAAAATTGGATGGTAACACTGAAAAAGGATAGGAATTTCAATAAAAAAAAGTAAAAAATGTACCAAAGTCAGAATAAAAATCTTTTCACTACAGCCGTTTATCGGTTTGACAGTTGGTTTACAAACACTATATAACAACTGCTTGTATTTAGCTACATAAGGTCTATCATTCTAACTACTATCCATATAATCCATTTTTCAACCCAAAAAGTCACATTTTCACCTTCTGTTTGATGTAAATCACACAGTTTCACCTTCTGTTTGATGTAAATCACACAGTTTCACCTTCTGTTAGATGTAAATCACACATTGTAAAACACGTTTAATACACTGTAATGGTTGAAAAAGGTGCTTCTATGAAAATACCTGACCAAAAGAATATATTTTAGAGCATAAAAGACAAAAAGGCATTTTCTACAATTTTTGTTGTTAATCTTAATTTTTATACATTATATCATTCTCATTCTTCACAAGTTTGTATGTTGAAAAAATAAGACAATTTTTAATAATAGATTTCAATGAAATTGAACATTTAAACAGTTGATATTAGCCTAAAGTTTATGTCAGAAACCTGGGAGAAAATGGCCAAGGCCTTTCCCTCACTGGAAAGATCAGACTAGTAATTCCAATATTTTCATCAACCTTTATCAATGCACCAAAATCTCAAGTCTACTTGTTCAGTTTATTTTTTAACACAAGTAATCCATTCATGACTTGTATAATTAGCAACATGTACTCACTATAATATGAAGTATATCCTTAATAAAAGGCCAACATGCCAAAAAGTCAAAAATTGTATTTTACTTTTAAGAAAAATTACAATAACACTACTGAAAGTATTTGGCACTACTTGCTTCAACGAACAATGTTTGAATGTCACAAATTCATTACATCAGAAATCTCATGCAAATTTTGACCCTTCTTACATGATGAACCTGATTCTAGATAAGTATACCTAGTGATAAGAGAGGAAATATTCTGTGAAACTGAAAACTTGATAGATAACATGGTCTAAGGAATATGAAAGTATTCAAGTATTCTATACCCAAATTATATACATTTTACAAGTCGTAGTACATGTATACTAATTTCCCATTTATACAATAGAGTATCCATTGCAGTCTTCATGATAAACCAGTAGTCTTAAGCCTAAGGCTGATGAAAATGTTGGTGGGCATGTTAAAATTCCACTTTACACAGACCAGTAATATCTACATAGAAAAGTTCTCCAAAATATATTTTTTAATTTATATTTTTTACAACAGCAGAAAAGAAATACCATTTCAAATGATCTATGTATTTATTATCAAAAATAATGCTGCTTTAATGTAAAAAAAATTACAAAATGAAACTTCCACCACCAGTGGAAAAAATAAATCTAGATGTAAAATTAATGGCAAAATTACAAATTTCAATGCATGCATACATGCATGTATATTTAAGATTTTATTTGTGAATGCAAAAATTGAATTATTTCAATAGAGATGATATAAATTCAGAAGCATTAAAGGTTTGTAACCGGTTGATATCCATGTGCTATGTTGTATTACAGAGTGCATTATCAGTATACTGTGGCAGTATTATTGTTTGTGGGGTACCAATTTTCATGGTTTTCATGGTTTGGTAAACCATGAAATTTGGTTCCCAACAAAAAGGAAGTTTTCCATTCATTTGTATGATAGATTTATCAAATCTACAAATTAAAGAATCAACAAAGTGATCATTTTTCCCTAAACCATGAAAATTGGTATCCGTGAATTAAAGTACTTTCACAGTAATCTTACTAGACCCTCCTTCCTTTCTGTCTCACTATGTCCAAGTCAAGCATATATTGATTTAGGCTTGAGAAAATTCAATGGAAATTTCCTTATACAGGATAGTTGTTGAAACTTATGTTTCATGCTAATAGCGCAAGTGAAAAAGTTTTTTGGCACAGACTGAAAACGAAATACAAGGAGTTAATTTCCACACAAAAAAAAATAAGTTTACATTGATCTTGACCTTTGATACATGTAAATGTACATATTCTTTTAGGCATTTTTATGGTTTGGTTTTGGAAACTTACATTGTAGTATATCCTCAGTCAAAGAATAAATACCTGTGTTTCTGCTAAAATGCTGTAAAAATCAGGTTGGTAGAAAGGCAAATCTTTTATTTTTTCATAAGCTTTTGACTGATTGGAGATACATTCATCCTTTCATAGTGCTTGTTAAAAAATGGCCAAAAAAACTTAAGGGTAGACACAAAATGTGCATTGGTAGAAACACAGGTAATATGTTCTGCCAAAACCACTAAAAATGAGATCATAGTATCTATTTTGTTTCTTTTTATTTAAGAGTGACCCTTTGCAAGTTTATAAAAATTTCAATTGCAATTCTGAAAAAAAAATATATATCCTAATATGAGTACACTCAGGGTGAATTGATGCAAATTAGACAGAAAATGAAATGCCTTTAATCTAATTACCTAAAAAGTTTTATTATTAGATGAACAATTTCAAATGTAAATATTTTGCATAGAATTTATTTTTTTCCAATATATGTATTGCATCAGAAGTTTAATATACCTTACCTACATAAATGTGCATGAAGTCCAAAATAAACCTAACAGGTAAAAAAAGGAGAACATATTAAAACAAAGTATGATGTATTACACAGGTGCCATCTGTTACATCGTGGTTAATCTCTCATTTCAATAATCAGCAGGAAAGTGCTCCTTTAATGTATGCTAAATTGCAACTTTGAAATTCTCAATTTCTACTGAAATTTTCTGCCCTGAAAATATACTTTATGCTGTACAGAACTATCTTTGACAAGTGTTACAGGTGTTTAAGGAAAACATGTTTCATAAGTTAGGGAAATCTCATGTTTTTTTTTCGCAATATAAAAGTTATCCAGCTTATTGCCTTTCTGTTGTACACTTCCATTATATTTGGAAGGATGTAAGGGAAGAAGTTTGTAATGATCACAGAAAAGGTAAATGATCTCCAAAGGCCAGAAAAATAATCTGAAATAACCAACTACTGGGCCCTGTAATAAAAGTTTTGGAAGGCATGAACCATCCCCTTTATAACCACACAACAAGTTTATTATAGATCTTCCTCCGGTAATTGGAAGGTTATTTATTAGATCTCGATTCTCCAGAGAGAGAGAGCCCTAAAGCCCTACATGTATGTTTAGAAGACCACCAACAGGTAAGAACTGGTATGATATTGTTACTTTTTTAACCAAATGATAATATGGTGTACCAAAAACAAGTTATTTTTACCTCTGGACCAATACTTGGAGCAGTACCAGTAGTAAATTCAGAGTCCAGTATTTTTTAGCACAAGGGCAAAGCTCTACTAGAACATGCATGTGCAAGTCCGCAGGGTGCAGAATGATGAAAACAAAAATTCCTCACCCAAAAGTGTCTGGAAGCGATAAGTTGCAGAGAGAATGTAAAATAACAATACCAGTAAGTGTCCCCAAAAATTATTTTAAAAACTAAAATGATTTCTTGACTGTCTAAACCCTAACTTAAATAGCAAAAGCGGATAGGAAGTATGTACAATGTTTACATTGTGATCATGTCACATTTCAATCTATGTCACCCTTTTACTTACGTCCCAAACTATGTTCCGAAGATGAACAATACTAAAATGCCAGCATTTGAGGTAAATGGACAATTGCATTTGCTGTTCAAAATGCACGTTTCACATGTTTTAATAATAATACATATGTTTTTCAAATAAATATGAATAAATAATTGTACTTATATTTTTCAAATAAATATGAATAGTATTTGTCATTTACACTGAAACCTAATACTCGGTCTTTCCAAAGGTTTGTTGGACCGTCGGATATCACCGGTAAAAATGTGACAGGACTGGTAAAAAAAATCTGGAATGCCAGACCGGAAGTGCAGAAAATTTCCGATATTAGTAATTCTTGATTCAGGTAAAAATGGACGGTAAAACTTTGTTCAATCCTGAAAATAGTATGTCATCACAGGACCAAATGTCCTGAAAAAAAACCCAAAAAACTGAACCTTTGGAAAGACTGTATACTTATCAAAAAGATATGGTGTACTCAATTATAAACCATGCCTACTCCATACTACTACTTACATGTATTTTTTGCAATGATCAAACTTAGTTATACCAGGCAAACAGAGCAGAAATTGGTAGCATCAATAGTACATATAGAGAGAAAAAAGAATTGTAGCAATAAAAAAAAAAATATCAAAATGTCGTAGATCTGCCATTCGTATTTATACTTCAATATGTTTGAAAATGTATGGTCTGGTCGCTGACCATGGTCATAGGCCTGCCTATTTGCTTTTTTATTCACTTACGATTCTGTTGAAGGAGGCTTAGCTTGAGGTTAGCCTTTTCAATTTGGTTCCAGGTTTAGATTACAATATTTACTCCAAATTATTATGGAAGGGATGGGAGCTTTAAAAAAAAAAACATGAACTCTAATTTTAACCAAAAGTGGTCTTTTTGAGCTACATATTAAGATTATGCACAAAGAACATACTTTATACTTTTATTTTAGTTCATCTGGTACTTTATAAGATTACAAAATCAGATTATGCTCAATAAACATACATTGTACTTTTATTTTAATTCATTTAGTACCTTCTATTAAACACACCGTATGTACTAACATGGCTTCAGAAGAAAAAAAAATTGAAATATGCCTACACTGAAGTGATCTAACTAACATAACTTAGTTTATACAGGGTAATGGGGGGGGGGGGGGCAATACAATAATTCTAAAATTTATCATTGACTCAGAAAGTACTCACATTTAAAGCACCTGATAATATTGACTGTGTCAACAAGTTGTTGTCAACTTCAACATCATCATCAACAGACAAAGGGTCAACAGAAGGTTCCACCGAGTTTTGATCATTTTTCACACTCTCTTTGTGGGTGCCATAAGCTGAAGCCATGGCATTTCGGATTGTCTGTTGAGAACTGCTCAATGGTGAAGTTGTTGCCGATGGACTGGCTATCCTCCTTTCAAGTCCTACAGTAGACATCATACTATTTGATGCAATGGCATGATCTGAAATGTCTGGAGGTCTGACTAACTGTGGGATGTCTGCTGTTTTGTTTGATCTTGATGGAAGTTTGAGTTCCTTATTTGGGTTGAATGACTGATGACTAGGTTGGGACTGTATTGAAGATGGATAGGCCAGTCTTTCGCTATTACTCATGTCCTTGCATAGTATTTCTTGAGCCATTCTATACAGTTTGTTTTTCTTCTTGTCTCCTGTATTTCCTTCCCCACAAAATGTAAGTAAGGTGTCTATTGCCTTCTCAACTACAATAAATGAATTTATTAATCAGAATTGAGACATCTGAATTACAAGAAAACTAAATGAAAAGACCACATGCATGGAAAACCTGTAAAGCCATGTCATTGTTAGATCGAGATAAAATTAAGTAGATCTACCAGGGTTTTCAATACTTAAAACTTGTGACCAGGATTAGAAATTTGAGTATGGGTCACTTATAATGATCTTCAGAATTTCAATGGGCCATTCTTCAACATTCTTTGAAAAAAAAGTTAATTTTAATGTGACATTGTCAGCTTGAATGGGATAAATGATGCACGCATGCCCCTCTAATCCAAAGCACTGCTTAGAACACCTTTCCAATCTTATCACAAAACAACTTCTTCCTAAAATTTGAATTGTTTAAATCAAGTGACATCATAATTTAGCATCACAATGTTTACATGGTCAGACTGGCCATTAAGCTCATTTGATTTTCATCAGTTCCAACATTATCCAAGCAATTCAAAGAATATTTCACCCCTTTTGCAGAATTTGCAAAACAAAAATTTTGCCCTATCTGTCATGAGACTGACTGGATAGATTATTCAGTCAGTCTGACAAATATTTAACCAGTCCCACTCATTTTGGTTACTTTACTGTTAGCGAATTGAAGTTGTTTATAGAAGCCAAGTTACATTTCATTTTTGATGTATTGACTTAATTATGGAGATTTTTCTCAATCTGTTTTCAGAATGTTTATAAATACAGTTTGATTTAGTTCCCTTTAAGCATCTGATTTCACTTTAGTTAAGTAACTTTACATATCAATATGATTATCGATAATTTTACTTCATCATAAATCATTCTTCTGCAGCATATTTTACAACAGAATTTTATTGTTTGGGCAATGTGACCCAGAAAAATATTTCATATATAAAGAACATTTCATTTTCATGAAACACTTGTCGTAGATCAGCCATTCGTATTTATACTTCAATATGTTTGAAAATGTATGGTCTGGTCGCTGACCATGGTCATAGGCCTGCCTATTTGCTTTTTTATTCACTTACGATTCTGTTGAAGGAGGCTTAGCTTGAGGTTAGCCGGGAACTACACTATAATAGTATTGCCGAAAATCTTGATCCCAATGTAAAACCAGAAATGGAAATACGCAAACCAGTTGACATCTAATAACCAAACAAAAAATTTAATCCACAAAGCACCAGGATAGACATTTTTCACAGGCAGTCTTGGGACCGCCACTCATGATAGGAACATCAGACCTACCAGTTTTGTGACGGTCATGACCAACAGAACTGATAAATTTTTATGAAATCAGCTTTCGGCAATTGGATAATGGATAAAACAAGCAGAACCTACAGAAATGAAACTTATCATTATTAATAGTTCAAAATTGAAAGAAACAATCACAAAAGATAAGGTACTTCTTGTGTTCCTTGATTATCTATTTAAAATGATAACAACAATTAATTTATTTACTCACTGAGTGAACCCTGCAGATTTACAATTGTTTTACAAGAAAATTGTTAATTAGCAGGTATTCTTGGCCATTCAGATAACTGTAAATGGGCACTAAGGGGGCACTCAATAGGGGCAGAGGGGCACAGGCGTGATAGGGGCAGAGTGCAGCACCCTCCATTTTGCTCTAGCTAGGACACTGTTTATTTTTGTATGAAGACATGGTTTGCGGATTCAGAAATCCTTCCAAGACTTGTGATACTCATGCTCTGTTGATTCAGTTCAATCCTTCTAAGACTTGCAATGACAAAACTGTTCCAGTACCATAATTCAAAAAAACTGGGGATCAGAAATTCCTAAATATATGCATATTTACATATTGTATCCTGGACACAGAGTGTCATGAAATTCTGTTTATTAGTGTCAGACTATTTGCGATGTGAAAAAGAAGACAGATGGACGGACTGACGGACACATACAAATGTTAATACCTCCAATAACAAATCCCTAACTTTGTTGCCGGGAATATATTTCTGACAAAAACTACAAAGTCTAACTATCACCCAGTTCCGTAATATTTCATGAAATTAAAATCCTATGACCTTGCACACTATCACTGTGTGAAGAAACATCCTGCAAAAAATATTTTAGATGAGATAACCATACAAGCCATATAGCCCTATTTCAGACGAAAATGACTAAGTCTAATTTTCACCAATTTCCAAAATATTTCATGAAAATTAAGATCCTGTGACCTTACAAACCATCATTATGTGTAGAAACATCCTGCAAAAAATATTTTAGATGTCATTCAAAAACTGTACAAGGAGATAGACGGACAAGCCATGATCTATATACTTCTGTAAAAAAATGACTAAGTGTAACTATCACCAATTTCCGTAATATTTCACGAAAATCAAAATCCTTTGGCTCTGCACACCTTCATCATGTGTGGGAACATCCTGTAAAATATTTTAGATGTAGTTCAAAAACTGTACGAGGAGATAGCCGGACAAGCCACGATCAAGTATAATCTGGACGGACAGGCAGACAGGGGTTAATATGCCCCCTGACGATTGTCGCGGGGGTATAAAAATGCTGTTTTCTGCATTACCACCCTTTGTAGAAACACAAAAAAATATATCAAGCACAATGTAGATATAGAAGTGCCTTAACATGTGCCAGTGCTACACTGGACAAACATAAACAATTTCAAATAGGTTTTTCCCTATTGTTGTCTCATGAGATTCTATTTTTAGCACAATTTTCAACTGTGCTTTTGTGATCCAGACTGAATTGATGATAAATTTATGTCATTACTTTTTAGTTATATAAATTTAGTATTGGTCCCTCAGGAATTCATGGATAGCATAAATGATATTTTCAAGAATAGTGCCGACATGCAACTACAAAATGTAGTGACATGGTAGTGACAAAATTACCCACATTTGGTCTAGACTCAAGTTTGACGTACAAAAATAAATGATAAGTAACTATTTATATAATTTTGATACGAAGTTAATGAGAAGAAAAGGAATTTTCCCAGCTGCAATTGTCATCAGCATTTGAACTTTCACGTTTGAGTTGTCATGAGATCGACATTTACTCCATGAGCGTGTAATTGGCGAATTAGGTAATTGTTAACACAAAATTTTGACACCTGTTGATAGTTGTAATTAGGCTGGGTAATAAAACTGCCACTTTCACCACTTGAACCAATGTTGAGCTTACAGCTCTTAATGTTTTTGTACTTTCTAAGATTTAAAGTGACAAAATGAGACTAGAATATTTTCGTCATTCTGAAAAGTCTTTTGTCATTGGCAAAAAAAGCGAGCGCTAGAAAAATCACTGCTTTTTCACTGAATCCTAGATTATGCCCTGTGAGCTGTTAGTGATTTCATTAAAAACCTATTTTACCGCCATATTAGAGTCTACAATCCTTGTACATGTTATTGTTGCTTTAAGTTGTTTATTTCAAATTCACAGGAAATTACTTGTTTTTCATAAGCGACTGTAAAAATAGGACATTAATGGAACATTTAAGGAATGACTGGCTTGTTTTTTTTTTTAGTTTAGAAATAATCTCAATCACATGGTGCACAATAAATGACCTACAGGTTATTTTCAAGTGTGCACATCAGGCATTGAGATTATTTCAGATAGACTGAAAAAATTAACAGCCATTCCTTATACATGTAATTTAATTTTTAAATCAAAATTCAATGAGTAAATCATTGAAAAGGTTGATGATGCCACAGTCATACATACATGTATCCAAAATATGGTCTATGAGATAATGGATATTTTTTTTTATCCAGTCAGAAAGTGTGTTACTTCTGAAATTAAATTATTGAGTAATACACTGCGATATAATGGTGAAAAATGGAGATGGTAAAATACTAAAAATGGAATGACTCAAAAACTACCTCTTTGATTTTGTGGAAAGGTGAACTTAACCTGTATTTAATGGTACTTAAAAACTGTGCAAGTTAATCTGTTCTAAGTTTATCAACTGGGAACTGATTGGAGATGGACATGCAACTTCTTGGAAGGTATTGGATAATACCTCACCACTTTGTGTGGCTGTGTGTAAAAATATGATAATCATTTAATATTCATCAACAATGTGTTAGTCTGTACAAAGGTGGTTACAATCATATTTCCATATTAGGAATTACAAATTAAAATTTTGTTTACAAAAGCTAAATGAAAACTTAGTTTCTGTGTTGATGTTTTTTTTTAACAGGTAAAAATCATATAAAATAACAAGAATGACAACTCTGTCTCAATAATAGAACAGATTAAACCAATAAGATGGAACTGATATAAAGTACTATATATGTTTCACTTTCATTTTACTAGACATAGTTTCATTAAAAACATGATGGGCACAGACAAGTTTTCCTCATTAAAGTTTAAAATCAAAGATTACAAGTGATATGACTTAATTAATTACATCTTAAATATTTATATCTGACGATAGAATTTAAATAATTTGTTTTGGGGGGAGGGGTGTTTACATTGAAGCACTTCTAACTTTCACACTTACAAGACTTTAACTTTATTTTAGAAAACAATGAATAAAACACAAACAAATATTTTAGTACACACAAAAGATTAGATTCTTATGTTCATACCTTTAAATTAAGAAAATGATCATTGCTGCTATATTTCCGGGTCAATATTAACAAGCAAACATGCATTAATAGTGTATGTCAGTAATGTATATGACCTAGCACTTAATGTGAGCATATATTTTTGAATGTCATGTATTTTTCATTAGGCCAATGCTTATTTAAAATGTCAACATGTTACCTAAATGGAATGATTGCATCATTAAGAATCTGAATTGCTACAAGGATCTGGTCTTTCAATTTAAACTTCAATTCATAAGTGACGCATATACTAAAGTTGTAATTTTTTCAGACTTTACTATAGTTTTACTGATTAAAGGAATAATTAAGCATTCAACTTCGATCTGTCAACATACTAAGTTTAGGGAAGTATAAGGGAACAATCAGATGTACTGAATGCATCTGCATTATGTTATTTAAAACCTGCCTTTCCAGTCCATTTCAGTAAGAATCATGTGAACGACCTCTGGATCAACTTTTCCATGAAACATTTCCTGGAGTACCCCAAATATTTTGTCGCTATCATTTTGAGCGCGAGTGCTACTCAACTGGGATTTCGTGGGACTTTTCTGTCGGTTATGTTGTGCCATTGTTTAGATCTGTCCTCAGTGCATTAAAACGGATCCTTGGTTTTCATTCTTGACGATACCAAGTTATGCGACATGTGCATTATCTTTCCTTTTTTAAGAAAATAATCTTGTTGTTTACATCGACAAAAACGTGTTCATCGATTTGCGCATGACAACAATAATAACACAAGAAATGCTATTCCGAATTATCGTTTCCGGAAAAACGGCATCTGTATAGTAAGGAGTAATATGTAAGACAATTTAACACTCATTTAAACATGAACACTTAAGTAAAAACGCAATGCAGTAAGCAGTACTTAAACAAAACTTTTTCAAGTTATAACCTCGCACTGATACATTGTAACAAGTCTTAATCTAAACTATTAATATCGAACCATAGTCGTATAATACGCATATTGTATACATCAGTTTAAGCCAAAAGTATGCGTATGCTACATTTACTCCATTCCAACCCCAAGACTGAAATAATTAAAATTTGTCATTTCTCTAAAGTCATTGGGTAGATATGTCCAAAGCAATACTCAGAGATCGAGTGTACATGAGTACAATATAAAGTTTCTGCACTACTGTAATGCATATTTAAAAAGGTCCTTACCAAAGTAGTTTTGTTTGTACACTTGGTATATTAGAATGTCTAGAATTATATTCAGTCTATCATAATAACTCATGTAAGATAATTTGTGCAATATTTTAGGACATTCCTTTGTCATACAATATAATGCGCAGTATATTTGCATACGCCTTTTAAAGATGGCGCCTTTGCTATCTATGTATTGTGCATTCTATTTAAGTACCAGTCCATATAAAATTCAGACAATGCCTGATGTAGATGTGATTCATGGTGTAGGAAAACCCACCGAACAAATAATGCTTTTTAGTCGACATATCCTATACCTTTGAGGAGCAATAGTCTATAATAATAATAAATGCTGTTTATTTCTGTTTATACTACGACTAGTTTTCATCTATATACTTCTATAATAGATGAAAACTAGGCATAGCATAAACAGTAATAAATAGCAAACGGACATGCCAGCGAACATGCATAATAACTCAAATATGGAAACAAAATGATTTAATGATATTTTTGAGGGAAATTAAAATAAAATTCTGGTCCCAAGTGCCTGTGATCGAAGAGGGTAACAATATGATCATATTACAAGTACATGTCATTTCATAAACATTATTTGCAATCACTCTTTTTGATGCAGATGTATACTATCGCGAGGAAAGATTTTATTATTTGAAAAAGGTTCAAATGCCCTGTTCCCGCCATTTTTTTTATTGCCAACCAAACAAATATATCTTCAACGAAGTAAACCTGCAGCATTCTTTGTCAAGTTAAAGCGATTTTATATTTTATTGAAAGTCTTTTGTAATAACTAGTGTGTGCTTCTAGCTGATATTTAAGTAAATTCATTATTTTTTCGGTTCTACTTGAAAGTTAAAAGATGATTCAACGCTGTTATAATATCTCTGAAAATGCACCCATTCCCTCCAACAATGATCAAATTATTACCCAATAAGTTCAATAAGACAACAAAAACTAGTTAAAAACGAAAATGCTTGAGATGATCTGCCTGTTAAAAATCTTCAGTCTATATAAACGAACTACGATAAATAATGTAAATACAGTCAAGATTCAAATACTGCAGTGCAATGAAAATCATATTAAAAATGTTATTACAATAATTTCCTCAGTCAGTTAATATCTTATGATCTCATGCTACACGTATGATTCATGGAACAAAGAACAGATATGGTGAAACGCAACAAATGTGCTAGCGTATAATCTATATCTGAATAGTAGGTACTTTCCGAAATCACCATATAAGGTCTTCAAAACGCAAGAATAAACACACCCTTGGGTTAGCCCTGAAAGACCCTAACAACAACAGTAATAAAATCCACTTTAGACGACAATTCTTCGGATAGAATTAAAACGTAATAAAACGATACAAAGACACATTAATGACCACTATCTTCTGACTGTGGATAGGCGCATGAAATCTGCGGTGGGTTTAAACCAGTTTCATCAAATGAATTCCATTAGGCCTTAACATTCTCCCTTTAATGTACGGTCAAAAATAAACTGAAACAACAAACACCATAAAATTTACTCAATCTTGATATGTAGCACCACAACTTACTTAGTTTTACGTAGGGATGCAGTTAAGGTCGAATCTCTCTGTTTCTGAAAACAAGGTTAAACTAAAGAATAGACAATAATTTGAAAATCGTGTCCTTTATAAATAATTCTATTTAGGACAGTTAATAATTCTATCGGGGTTCATTTGAAAGAATGTGCTTTATTTAAAGATTATATAAAAAAATAACTTGGTGAATGAAAAATTAACAATGGAAATATCAAAATCATATTTTTGTTATAAATTTGAATATGGTTACTGCCATTTTCGAGTATAATATCTAAATCAAGGAAAAGGGTGTACGGGTACTATTATTGCTAGTTTTGATCGACTTCTTTAAGGTAGACATCTTAATGTTGGACAAAATTTTCGAAGTTAGTATTGTATACTGTCAAAATGTCAAGAAACGAATTGAGAGCCAGATTTATCAAAGGTGGTGTTCCACTTACGATTTCAAAAGGGTTGGATGTAGGTCCTGAAAAGAGACATATACTTTCTGTCGAATTTTCAAAAAAAGGGCATGTTGAATGAAATAAAATTTAGTCATATAGAAAACTTATTATTTTCAATGAATTAGTAAAGGAGTAAGTTTAGAAAATAAATAATATGAATTTTTTTTTAGTGCAATTACAAAATGTAATTGTTTAATATGCTCTGTTTCATCTTGTTTCCATGGCTACATTTCACCATACAAGTCTCTACCTCTGTTTAAATAAGAGGCAACGTTTACTCATATAATGCATGATGGTATATTTTCTTTCATTAGGTTAAATAATTTAGTTTTAATCAGTCAGTTTAAGGTTTTATGGTTTGTTTTTTATAGAAAAATAGGGTCAGCCGGTCGAAAAAAAGTGATGGAAGGCCATATGAATTTGAAAATGAAATTTAGCTATTTTTCAGCTGATCAAGTGGTTATGACCATATCTGCATGTTATCAGGGATTTTAATTTTTATAGTATTCATTTATTCATTCATGTCTGTTTCCTCTTAAAGAGATGTAACGACAGTTCCTTAAACAATTAAATACAAACTGAAGATGCAATGTGATCAGAAAATAAAAATGAAAAAATCATTAAAGTGTAATCAGGTTAAGGGAGACCTAGACCACTCGGCCAGTTGGACTTTGTGCAGGCGGTGTTGCCATAGATGTCACAGCAGTACGAGTTCGAGTCCCGCAAATTTGACAGTTCTAACATCTTTGGGAATTTTTCAGACCTTTCTATATATATATATATATATATATATATATATATATATATATACAACGTCTCAGAATGTGACGACTCTATTTGCTACACTGCTCCATCGGATCAAATTGATACAGGGAAGATATATAAACGTATAGAAAGGTCTGAAAAATTCCCAAAGATGTTAGAACTTCGTCGAGCTCGTAAAGCTCGGTAAATAGAAAAAGAGGTAAGTTTTTTTTTATTAATCCCCAATACATGTTTTGTAGTACTAATGTTGATTCATAGTCACAACATGTGTGAACGTATACGTCAGAAAAAAATCGGTTGCAGATTTTACACGAACCTGGTGTGCTGTTCGGGAGTCAGTAAAGAGTTTCGTCACAACGTGATAGTTTTTAAGATCATGGTGTGTCTTCGATAGTTTTCAAAACGGAGCTACTTCTATCCGATTAATATTTGAGTTACATCTCTGGAAGTCGTTGTCTGAGTTGTTATGTCTTTTCCATTCATTTTCTTAATAATTGTTAATTCATTTATTAATGATGGATTTCCATTGATATTTCATTATTATCAGAACATTAATTGTAATAGTAATAACAAAGTTTTAATATAGTTGCCAAAAATGGTTAATGATTTAGAAATATTTGTGGTAGAACATTTTTTAGAAGATGAAATAAAACACGATTTGACTGCCTTTTATGAAGTTTTGGTATCCACTGAATGAAACAATTGATAGGTATAATTTCAATTAGATTGGTCCGTGTACTAGGTAAATATAAGCACATTATCTACTGTATAGAATTTTCAAATGTATATTGTACAAAATAGAGGTTGGTTACTTTTTGCATATAAATGAGATAAATTATAACACGCAATAAAATAACCATGTAAAGTTTCTAAATGAAATTAACATATGAAATAATCTTAAAAATTAACATATAGATCTAGACCTGTAATTAAAGTCTATGTAATTAATAATGAATTCATATCTATATAGGATACAAGATGGTAATATGTACATTATTTGCTGACATTGTGAAATAGTACCAATAACAATGAAATGAATATGTCTTATTTATGTTTATAGAAATATGTATGTCTGTTATGTATTGCAGGGCCGGATCCAGACTCTTTGAAAATGGGGTGCCAGTCGAGGTTCCTCGGAAAAAGGGGGTGCTAGGACATTATTGCCATTTAATGTCAATTTTACACATAGAATGACATTTTTTATGTATATAAAAAAGGGGGCAACCCCCAGCATCCCTCTGGATCCGTCAGTGTAATGAATTACGTTTTTTTGTAGTGGTGTTCTGTTTTAACTGTACTGCAGTACTTGACTGTTTTTTTTTTTTCAAATCAAATCAAATTCTAAATTATTGATGATGTTACGTATGTCATAAACAAACAAACATAAATACATAGAAGATATAAAACACATTGAGTAAACACAATTGGTAATATAAGAATACAAAAGTCATTGCATGAAAGTTTTCAACATTATTAAAAGTTTTAAAATGCCTGTAATGTCCGGTAATTTTTTTCTAATATCATTTGCTTCTTTTATAAATTTGCAAATTGATGTAGTAGTAGTAAGGTTATTTGGATTAAGCAATTCCCTGATGAGTTTTTGATCTGCAGTAACTGTTTCAAAAATGTTTTAAAAAGTCCCTCCTCTAAGTGTATCATATTGAGGACATTTCAAAATAAAATGAATTTCATTTTCTTTCAAAATCTGTTTTACAATATTTGCAGAAGCGTCTGTCAATTTGTCATTTTCAATAAAAAGTTGTTGAATTTGAAATAAAAATCACTTCTTTGAACTACACACAAAGACCATTTTACCGGCACTGTTGGCTTTATTTTCACATCAAGATCCTGATATTGTTTTCGTTAAGACTTGGTATGTGGAATTAGATCATGCAGTGAGTGGTTGGTGGATAATAAATTATCTCTCCGTCTTGGAAAAAACTGAATCAGCGAATGTATAATATTTGGATCAAAAAGAAAATTGAAAAATTGAAAACCATATAAATATTAGCTAAATATAAAGTATGAAATGAAACATACTTTTGTATATCTCATGCATTTTTTAGAACTTAACATTCCGTAATAGAAGACAATAGGTATAAAAATCATTGTTTAAAAAAAAAAACGAAAAAAACTCTTTAATACAATTTTTAAAGACCTTTCTCCACTATGCTGTTTTGTGGGTTTCAGCGGGGACGAAAATGCAACCAATCAGAAATAACGTAACATTGTTGTACGAATACCGATCAATGGTGGCCAAGTTTGGCGCCGTGTCGGAGCATAAAGAAAGACAGCTATAAATTGGTACAAATACCGTCTGTCCAAATATATTTAAACATCGTATAAATATGGTTTCATCTGATCGACGAACCACACCACATAGGCCAAATACAACCCGAGAATTGTATCTGTCAAAATATTCGCGCATGATCAAATGATTCTAAAATGGCGCTGTTTTTATTTTTGTTCTTTCACTCAAAATACATTGCGCTAATCAGTAATGTAATTCGAACTTACAGACGATTAAGTAGAAATATTGTGATAGAACATATTAAGACTGTGATCTGATGTGGATTCCTTACTGTTGCAGTGTTGGCATGGATGCATTTCATAGAACATCTTTTCTATCACTTTTCGTTATCCTTTCAAGTTCACTCTATAGTATAGTCTAGAAAAGATGTATGAAAAAGGTTTGACACCAGTTGGTATGGTTTAAAATGGGTATCCCTTTTCCAAATAATGTTTTGCCAAATTATTAGAACGGAAAGTTCAGTTCTGAAAAATGCATGGGATATATAAATGTCTGTTTCAGTACATAAATTCACACTTGTCATTTTGCTCGAAATGACTCCAGATTTGCCTTAGAATAACTTTTGACGTCAATGAAACAGTGTAATTTTGAATTGTGACGTCATTAATCTCTAAGGAGAATTTAATACAAATACAATGGCAAAATGTATTATTTGTGCCAACAGCATCCACAAGTGTAAATCTATCTATTCATTCTTAGTTGTGAAAATGACTTACATTTAGCTCATACTTGTTATTAGAATGGTTTTCTGTTTCCAACAGGTCAAAAGTGTGAAACCTGAAGTTACAGTCCCTTTCCTGTCTGATTTTTACGTTTTTTTTCTGAAAACATTCAGAAGTTTAAATGTCATTAAAAGACTTTTTGTATAGTTTTGAAAGATTTGATACTGTTTTGACCTAGTGTCAATCCCATTACTAGAATAGATAACATCTTATTCAGAATGAGAAATTAAGTCTCAACAGAATCTTATGTGATTTTAATTTGTCCTTGGGTATTTTCATTATTATTGTGTTCTAGTATACAGATAATAAAAATACTTAAAGTTTTGTGACAGGAATTTTTGGATACACATTTTAACCTTTCGTAAACAGAAAATGGAATGGAAATCAAATTTTCGCGAAAAAAAAATTAAAATCAATGATTCCAGCGTAGCTGTCATGTGATTGTGTAAATATGTACAAACTTTCAGCTTTAAATATCTTGTAATAATGAAGTTAATCTGCAAAATATAATTGGATATAGGGAAAAGTTGTTAAGGGTACAGGTTATACATTATAGACCACACCCACCAACTGTTCTACCATACTTATACCATACTTATTAAAATGGGCTAGTAATAAAAAAAAATACTAGCCCTATTAAATTTTATTTAGCCCAGTCATTGAGGGTAGCCTAGTGACCTGATTTTCAAGCCCCCCCCCCCCTGTCAAAAAAATTTTTTAAATTAAAGTGCAAAATCCTGTGCTTGAGTGATTTTCATACAATACAATGATGGGTTAAAGTGCTCAAGGTAACAGGAAGTGGTATCTTTCTAATTGATTCATCTTTCACCAAAGTGGGCTGATAAGTTTTTAGTCAGTTTTTACTTTGGCCTTATTACTGTGATATGTCATGTATAGCATCAAGTATAAGTCAGTGCATCAATAATTTGTATTTGTACTATATTTAAGTTCATGAGAGATTAAAAGACACATGATAAAATTGACTTTTATATTCATGTTAAATGACTTTCACATTTATTTTAGTGTGACTTTTTTCTTTAATTGTTTACTGATAGTAAAATATTGGAATGTATGTTTCCGACCTGCAAACTAATTACATTGATAGAAGTTCCCAATTTAACATCTGTCTGCTCTGAACTAAGATGGCATGCCCAGACATATAATACAGGCAACCGGCCTAAATAACAAGGTAGGGACAGAAATTCCTTAATGCTAATTTATTTTTGAAGCAAATATTTATGTATTTCTTCCAGCAATTACGCTAAGAATACTTAGATGTGCTATTACTATGAAATAAGTATACAGTCACGACAATCCATAAATTGGCATAAACACGGATCTGCCTGCCTTTTTTGATTTTTATGTACCTTCTTGAAAACTGTGTTCAATAAAAATGTAGAAAAATACTAGTCTGACAGGCTATTGTTCTCACAAATTCAACTAGCCAATCACAATTTCTACAAGCAGATTAGTATTGGTGTCTAATCTTGGTATGATGTCAGAAATACGTTCAGAACTTGAATAAAACTTGTATTTGTTACTTGCAAATTGACAGCAAGTGACTAATCAGTGGTCTCCCCAGGCCCTTAAAGTGCTGCGCTTTACAGCGTTGGGCTATCGAGATCGGTACTGTGCAATAAACTTAAATTTGAGGATTAAAAATCAATTACAACAGAAAACGTGTGCCCCAAGGTCATTTACGGCATCCTTTAAGGTAATTAGCAGTATACACGCCATGGTCAGTTGATCACTGTGTGACCTCACAGGTGTCTGAAGCCTATGACATTGCCGAAAAGATTCTTTATCAGTCACCCCACCTGGCCACAAATTAATTTTAATGAAGGTGTCAATCAGATTTTAATACCAGATACTGAACCAATCAAAACTGACTATGGTAAAAATTCACTCAATCCTGGCCAAAAGCATGTGGCTATTTATAAATTGAATGCAAAGTTGAATAATTGCACAATCACATGATGTTTTTAACATTAAGAAGCTGATTTACCTTATAAAAGAACATATTAAATTCCCAAACAATATTTATTCCATCAGATACTTCCAAAACACTTTGAAAAGAAAAAGAAATGGTTCTTTTGTTTACATTGCCATGTTGTTGTGTGTCAATAGCACATGTTGGTTGGCGGGAAAATTAGTTAAGAAATAGATTGAAAATCCCCCAAGTCTAAAAATAGTACAACACGCGTGGGAACAAATTTTTTTTTATAAAAATCATGGTATGCGGTTTTTGTCATGAATAAACTACATATAAACGTAATATTTAAGAACAAAACTACTAGTGTGCCAACTTTAAGTAACAACAATAAGATTTATGTTTTTTCCTGGTATAACTAGGTCATCTCTACACTACTTACTGAAAATTTTTGGAAACATGAATATTAAGACCAGAGTAGTCTTTTACATGTACCTGATTAGATAATATTCTAAATATATAGATGTATTGAAAGTTACTGAGACTAGAAAAAGAGTTCAATAAAGATTTCTCTTAATTAAATGAATATCACATTCAAATGAGCCACTGAGGCCCCAAAACAAATGAAAAAATATTGTAATTACCAATGGGTCTGCTGTCAGCAAAAATTTGGAGAACACTGGGTGTGTATAAATTAGAGGAAATATTTATGAAGAATTACTTATCATAATTTGATAGATTATCTTCAATTTTTCTGTTAATTTAATAAGGAAAGATAAAAAATGGTATTAAAGTCATAATTATTGCAAAAGAAGAAAAAATGTAAAATATTTACCTACAAATAATTCATGTAAACATAAACAGCAATGTACAAATGTACCTTTTTAATACACTGATCAATCTTTATATAATACATTAAATACAAAGTGGCACGTTTCGACATGAGACATATTAACATTGTGTCATGTGCGCTGAATACAGCAATATCTGAAAATCCTGGGCAGAACCCTGCTAATATAGGTTGTAGTTATGGCTAGTCTTTAAAAAATCCGATCCCTATTGTTAACATAAATGTCTTCATATTATGTACACATTCAAATCAATAGATGTTTTTTTTCTCAGATTTATAACTTTGCTGAAGATATAAATAGAATGCAAATATGAGTGGAAAAACAAGCAAGATTGTTTACCCTCCGGGGTGTAAAGATATTACAGAGGAGATTGGGAGAGAAGAGTTAGTGAAAAGGCTTAAGGTTAGAAAGAATTACATAAAAGTTATTAAACATCCTTACGCTTTATGATAATTGAGTTGGATTTTGTTACATCTTAGTTGACCTGTGTCCTCTTTATACTCTTTTATTGTTTTACCAATAAACAAATTTTAGGTGACTATTCAGGAATAAACCTGTCAGTTCATCTAGCCTATTATCTTGTAAGTGCCCCACCTAAGCACTTAAAGAATTTAATGAAATTCAATAGGACTTTTAGTTAAGCATGGTATTTACATGTGTTACATATTTACAAACAGATGGACCAGCTAAAGGGTTTTTAAGTAAAAGCCACTGTATGGTAACTGCTATTGGAAGGTTAGGCATCATATGTAGATGTACATGAGAGCATGTTTATGCGAGGTTATCTGTGGGAGTAATCCAACTTTGGTTTAAAAGTGAAGTCCACTTAAAAGGAGGAGTTTTCTCCCAATGGATTTCTTGCAGTATTTCTAGTTTACATTTTAAATAATACACAAGAATATATATAGTGACAATCATAATTTAAATTTTTAAGTTTTCTAAGGAGCATTCAGAAGTTTAACTTAAATTTGTATTTTAACAGTTACTGGCGAGAGCATTCCAGGACATGGGACAGGATGACAATGACCAGTTCGCAGGATTAGCAGTATATTTAGCCACTGATTATTTCCTTGATCATCAAAGCAAAGATGTGCGACTGTTGGTAGCTTGCTGTCTTGCAGATGTTTTTAGGATATTTGCTCCTGAAGCTCCATTCAGGGATGTTAAACAGCTGAAGGTAAAAAGACTTAAGACATTAAAATTCAAGAAGAAAATTGTGGCTTTTTATATTCATGTTTTCTCCCACTTTGGTGGGGAGACATATTGTTTTTGTTCTGTCTGTCTGTCTGTCACACTTTTGTAAGCTCAACTGCTAGGAAACTGCTGCACCAAATTTTGTGAAACTTTGTTGGTAGTGAGGACCTTATATGGAGTTGTGCATTGTTTTCTATCCACTGAACTTTTGGGGAGTTCTGGTCCTTTGAGCTTAGAACAGGGGTGAATGGGGATGCACAAAGGCAAAAACAAACATTAATCTGGTAACACCCTTTTCAAAATTAGGGTAGGTAGGTAGGTTTTTTTTTGGGGGGGGCTGCAGATTGTCAATATGGATAAGCCCTAGCGGTCATAAGTGAATCAAGGTTAATCGAAGAACTATGATCAGTAGGTTTTTAGTCTCCAACTGCTGACATTTCGCAATTTTGATTGCAAATAAGGAACTCTCACCGGTGTTTGCCATAGCATTTTTACTGTAATATTGGGTCTCCATTCCAGAGAGCGATTTAAATACAATAAAATGCAAATCAGTGACGGAAAACGCAGAAATTCCGTATTTTTTATTTTATTTTTTTTTCGCTGATGCCATAAAAAAATTAGAAATCGCAAACATGTCAAACGTGGGCAATAAGCGGGAAATTAATTGGATGAATTGGCCATAATTACAAGTGGTAATTAATAAACAATATTATCAGGTATTACAAAATACAATACAAAATAATTGTTACCTGCAAATTTGGTTGCAATTAGCTATTTAGATAACACCTTAACTACCGGTAATTATAATTTGAGCCATCTGCGAATGTGCTCCGACATAGGGTAAATGGGTATAAATTTGCATATTAAAGGACCAATAACTCCAGAACACTCAATAAGTTCTTTCCAGTTAAAAAGAGTTTTGTTAACACATCTTCTAGAGTGAGTTTGTATATTTTAACGGTCTCTAAGTTTCTAAGTTTTTATTAACATCGTCTTATTCATTCATAAAAGATAGTGGCAATGATCAATAATATTCGAATTAATTGCCAGTTTGACTGTTTGATGAGTGATGGCTTTTGTTAATTGCAGTTTACCAAAAATTTTGAATTAAAGCAATCAAAAGTGAACAAAACAAATCTAATGAAATGCATTCTAGATGAACATCTTTTCTTGAAAAATCATTATACAAGTCGAAGTGAACAATAAGTCGAGGCTGACACTTAGCTGAAAAAAAAATATCGACTTAAAGTCTGGAAAATACGGTACTTTTCGTTTTTGCAGTAAACATTGGGCTTAAACATAAAATATTGAGGACAGACACTCTGACAGTTATAGGAAGTAAACACAAAAAAAAAAAAAAACGAGGGGCTGACATATCCTGTGATTTAACAAGACTGTTCTATGATTCAAAATTGAAACAAGTATCAATTTGCTTTATAAAATTGTTCGCTAGCAAAAAAAATAATGTCACAGTGTAATATGAATTACTTTTGGAAAAGTTATTTATGTTGTTTTTGATGAATTTCAGGATATCTTTGTGTTCCTAGTGAAACAGCTTAGAGGCTTAGAAGATCCGGATTCTCCATCATTCAAGAGATACTTTTATTTATTAGAGGTAACACAACTGAAGTCACTAAAAACTGAAACACTGATTTAAGAGTTCATTATTATATTTACATTAAAATTTTTGTATTATGAGTGTATCATTACAAGAAATCTGGTAGTAATATTTATGAATTCATAAAATTTAGAATTGTTATTGTCTTGGTCATCAATTCTTGTTAAATGATGAGAAACTTTTAAAGGTATTTTTATTATCCATGAAATCAAATACTTCAATAGGGTGTAAACAAATTCCTTTTCTTGATAAAAATACTAGAATCAGTGACAAGTTCCTGCTTTTCAGAATCTTGCCTGGGTGAAATCATTCAACATATGTATAGAATTGGAAGAAAACCAAGAAATTTTTTGCAGTTTGTTCCAGCTAATGTTTTCAATTGTCAGGTGTGTAAACCATTTAGAATAGATACTGTTAATTCAGAAATTATTGTGAGCAAATTGTGGTTGCAAAAACATTGTTGCATTATTTTCAGTATTAAGAAATGAGCAATAATGAATTCAATATTGCAAGTTAAAGTTTCTATATTCTGCCACACAAATGTATTACCCTCTAAATATAATTGTAGTTAAGTTTCCATAGGTATGCCTTCCCCATGACAACTTATGACTATATCATAAGATCCTTTTCATACTTAGTACAGTTATTGAGTTTCATGAAATACAGATTAAGTTAAAAAAATTTCCCTCATAATATTTTTGTGATAAATTACAGTTATCTTCCTTGGCTTGCTGAAAAAAAGGTGAAAGTTAATATGGAGTCTAGATAAAGTTTAAAATACATTTGTACTTAGGGTTATGAAGACAATCATTTGAATGGTACATAATAATGAGGGCATTTGGAAGAGAATTTTGTTTTAATGGAAAATATCTGAGTTTTCTTCTGGTTGTTGTTTTTGTTGTTTTCAGAATGACAAACATGTTTGTTTAAATATCTTCTTTTAAATGTTGAATGCCTACTGTAGTTACTATTTTTATTTTAGTGATAAGCACTCAAGCAAAGTAAAGAATTTTATCCTGGATATGTTGTCACCTTTAATCACAGAAGCAGATTCAGTTTCTCAGGAACTGTTAGACATTATCCTGCTTAACATAATAGAACCTCACAAGGTAAGGGAGCATTGTGGTAACTCCTTATTGTAATGACAATTCTTCCATAATAGAACCTCACAAGGTAGGGAGCATTGTGGTAACTTGTTATTGTAATGACAATTCTTCCATAATAGAACCTCACAAGGTAAGGGAGCATTGTGGTAACTCGTTATTGTAATGCCAATTCTTCCATGAGTCTTGGTATACTAGGCACTTTCTTGGTGGTATTGTGGTAGCATGTTTGCCTTAAGAACTGAAGTTGTGGGTCTGATGCCTGTTAGAGATATACAAAAGACTTTAAAACTAGTAATCTCTGTTTTTCCGTCAAGTACAAGGCATTTCAGAGAAAAAGTGACAAATGTTTGGCTCAGAGTCAAATATGTCTGAGTTGGGCTCCTGTGACTAACTTGTTTGAATTTAGTCTCAGAGTGTTGAACTAACGCTAGTACAAAGCAGGGTCTGTTTTATTGATTGGACGTTCTCATGAAATGATGAAATGTCTGCCAAAAGATGTTGAACCACAATCAATCAATCAAGTCACATACTAGGCTAGTAAAATCATTGCCAGATTTGTGAAATACTTATGTATGTTAAAGGTAGCTCAAAGCCAGTCTTACAAAATTGTGAAAAAGAACTTCATATAATAAGTTGTGAGTTTTTAGGCCAAACTTTTTGCATGTACATATATCATGGACAATTTTGCACTGCTATATTGATGCTACAAATTTTACAGTCAGGAACTATTGAACTGTAGCAACTTCAAAAATTGATAGAGGCCATGTGTAGCTAGCTTGATTAATGTTAAAGTATCCAAATATAGTATGAACATGGTAAAAAAAGATTGATTACATGTTATTAACTAGATGCAAATCTTTCAGATAAACAACAATGGTTGTTGATTAAGTAATGACCTTGTGTTCTATATTTCAGACACAGAAGAGAGTTGCTTATGCTATGGCTAAAGAACTTCTTATAAGGTCGAGCAATGCCATAGAACCTTTCATACAGGCAGTAAGTTTTTGTATTAGAATGCAAGTCAACTTTGTAGCTTCTTGGTTCAGTATGACAAAAAAACTTCAGTAAGATTTAAAACATCCAATTATGTATTTAAGTCTTGTCACTTGACTGTCATTTCATGAGAGTGGGTCTTCATCTACCATTTAAATACATGGATATTCCTAATTAACATGGTGTTGCGTTTAGTATTAAAAGCAAAATATCATTTCATATATACATATCGATGAAAAATATCTAGTTGTACATGAAAATCATAATACAGAAGATTTGCAATGTTATACATCGTTATGGGATCCATGAAAAAAACATTAAAATGTAAATTGGTCATATTTTAAAACATTCAATGTTGGAAATTCTGGAAAGGAAAATGAAACTAGAATAACACTTACAAACCCTATTGAGGTAATTGACAAGGAAAATTTTGGTATGGAAATTGGAGCCTTATTAATTTCTGAAGATAAAGTATAGCAGTGAAGTAGAACTCCTGATTGTACAATTCCTTGTTTGATTTCTGATTTCAGTTCTTCAACAATGCATTGATGCTTGGGAAAAGCTCTGAAAGTGACATATCAGGAAAATTGTATGACCTAATTTATGAACTC
Organism: Perna viridis; assembly: GCA_037379345.1. Lineage (NCBI taxonomy): Eukaryota > Metazoa > Mollusca > Bivalvia > Mytilida > Mytilidae > Perna > Perna viridis. The sequence continues at coordinate 8,478,351 of CM074520.1, forward strand.
AATCAGATATCACCAAATGTTCTCCTGTCGGTATTACCACAGTTGGAATTTAAATTAAAGGTTGGTGTGATTTGAAATACTATGGATTTAAACATTCTTTTTTTTATGTTCTATGCATTTCTTTAAAGATTAAAGAAAACTTACTATGAAGAAAGAAAATAAATTGGACTGAATGAAAATCCTTAGCATTTACATAAATGTATAAATAGAATTGCTATCAACATATACATGTACAATACAAAACAGTTATGTTATTACTTGAAAGACCTTGAATTCATTTCATTTTTTATTATTTACAGAGTAATGAAGAAAATGAAAGGAAGTCTGTAACAAAGTTGTTAGCTAAGATGTTTTCTGATGAGGGTTCTAATTTGGTAGAGCAAAACAGACCTCTGTGGGTGTGCTTTCTGGGAAGGTAAGATATTTCTGATGAGGGTTCTAATTTGGTAGAGCAAAACAGACCTCTGTGGGTGTGCTTTCTGGGAAGGTAAGATATTTCTGATGAGGGTTCTAATTTGGTAGAGCAAAACAGACCTCTGTGGGTGTGCTTTCTGGGAAGGTAAGATATTTCTGATGAGGGACCTAATTTGGTAGAGCAAAACAGACCTCTGTGGGTGTGCTTTCTGGGAAGGTAAGATATTTCTGATGAGGGTTCTAATTTGGTAGAGCAAAACAGACCTCTGTGGGTGTGCTTTCTGGGAAGGTAAAATATTTCTGATGAGGGTTCTAATTTGGTAGAGCAAAACAGACCTCTGTGGGTGTGCTTTCTGGGAAGGTAAGATATTTCTGATAAGTTTCTTTTTATGTTCTGAGATTTAAGCCAAAATTAACATTAAATTTGTTTCCCCTTACTCTACTTACCCATAAAAATTGACCCTATCCAAATAATTTAAGTGCCATTCTGGCAAAAAAAATTTTAAAAATTCAATGCAACATTTTTCTCTTATTTTATCATAATTTTTCCAGAATCAGATGAACTTTCGGGGGAAAATTTCCCTACCTACCTAACCAAAGCCATGAGGTGGGGTTGGACAAGGGGAACCAAACAATATTTTAAGAGTGGATTTTCATAGACTTTAAGGTTATAAACACTACTGTTAGGGCAGAATCTTTTCATTCTAGCATTTGATAAATCAAGAAAAAAAGGACTGAAGAAACAAATGAATAAGGTTTTATTTTACTGTTTCTCTTCATAGTGAAATGGATTGATGAATGGAGAATTTTATATTGTTGTTAAATTTCAATGATAAAAATGACAAATGTGTTCTTTTATTCAGGTTTAATGACATCAGTATTCCAGTTAGACAGATTTGTGTACAGTATTCACAGCACTTTCTCCTTAATCATCCAGAAACGAACAAAGATATAGTGGAACAGCTGAAATCACGTTATCATGATCCAGAGGAAACAATTCGTATGGAAGTTGTTAACACTGTTCTCTCTGTAGCAAAGAAAGACTTCAGTCTTATTAATGATGAACTTCTTGGTTTTATAAAGGAGAGAACTTTAGATAAGAAAGTAAGCATTGTCCTAAAGGGAACTATTTTATTTCTTTTGAACTTTGCTGATGGAAAATTTATTGTAAGTACAATACATAAAACTGAACTCACAAGTATTTTACAGAAAACTTCAAAAATTGCATTCCATTAACTGCAGACAATATCAATGTTAAAGTAACTAACTTGCTATTTTCATTTGTAGTTTCAGATACGTCGAGAAGCATTGATGGGTTTAGGACAGCTGTACAAGAAGTACACTTTTGCTGAGAAAGTTGAAGAATCATTTGTTGAGAAAGTATCTTTTGTCAAAGACAAAATATTTCATACGTATTACCAACAGAGTAGTGATGATAGGTATGATCATATACATGGTGCCTGTATGAAAAAAAATTCTCATTGTATCTATCTATCTATCTATCTATCTATCTATCTATCTATCTATCTATCTATCTATCTATCTATCTATCTATCTGTCTGTCTATCTGTCTGTCTGTCTGTCCGTTACACTTTCCTGTAACATATTTCTAAGCTTGTATTAAACTTCATTTGACAGAAATGGTTCAGTGGGGTATTCATAGCACATAGCATCTTGTTATGTTTTATTTAATAAAAAAAAGTAGTTTAAATGTTGATGATTCAAAAAGTATTACATTTTAATTGGTAATAATATACATGCATTAAAATGGATAAAGATATAATGTGTATGGTATATAAATAAAGATATAATGTGTATGGTATATAGTATATACTATTCAAGAGGTGGTGATATGGATAAAAATAAATTTGCTGGTTTAATTTATTCTGGATGTAGATTTAAAAATAGAAACTAAGCATTCTGTGGGAAGATTTAAGTGGGCCTACCATTGTCATTCATTAAAGAAAAAAAGATATGTAAATATTTATTGATTTAGCCTTGAAAAAAGATATGAATTGGGAATTAATTTCTTCAGAGTATTTAAAAATGAAAGAAAACACAATTACTGTACTCCACTGTCATGATAATCATTTATCCTTCTTATAGCTTACTTGCAGAGAGGATATTTAGTTCCTGTCTTGTACCATACAATATGCCCGAAGAAGTCATTTATCTTTCCATTGTAGATTACTTGTTGAGAGGGTATTTAATACCCATCTTGTACCATACAATATGCCCGAAGAAGTCATTTATCTTTCCATTGTAGGTTACTTGTTGAGAGGGTATTTAATACCCATCTTGTACCATACAATATGCCTGAAGAAGTCATTTATCCTTCCATTGTAGGTTACTTGTTAAGAGGGTTTTTGATACCTGTCTTGTACCATACAATATGCCTGAAGAAGTCCTTTATTCTTTTATTGTAGGTCACTTGTAGATCATGTATTTAATACATGTCTTGTACCATACAATATGCTTGAAGATGTCCTTTATCCTTTCATGGTAGGTTACTTGTAGAGAGAGTATTTAATACCTGTCTTGTACTATACAATATGCCTGAAGAAGTCCTTTATCCTTTCATTGTAGGTTACTTGAAGAGAGGGTATTTAATACCTGTTTTGTACCATACAATATGCCTGAAGAAGTCCTTTATCCTTTGTATGTTACTTGTAGAGAGGGTATTTAATACCTGTCTTGTACCATACAATATGCCTGAAGAAGACCTTTATCCTTTCATTGTAGGTTACTTGTAGAGAGGGTATTTAATACCTGTCTTGTACCATACAATATGCCTGAAGAAGACAGAATGAGACAATTGTTACTATTATACTGTACATTAGATGAACGTGCTTTGAAGTAAGTTACTGTATTAAAGTATTGTTAAAACTAAATCCTATTATTATGGTAGAGTGACAGAGTGGATTTCAGGGAGTAACATGATACTTTTTTGTATCAATTGCTTTTTGTTCTGTTGTAATAAAGCAAGTTGAAAAGTACCAGTTCCAATTTTAATACAAATCTTGGTAGGCTACTAAGTAGTTTGAATAGCTCTCTAGGCAGAAATCTGCCCTACATTATACCAATGTGTCCTACTTAACTACAACAGAACACCTGTATGATCTTTTGGACACTGCCTTTTAAGTTTGAGTAGCTGTCAATTATGATGACCTTACCTCTATATCATGCCATCCATCACTTTGTGTGGGTAGCTTGTACTCTACATACAAGTGATTTACTTGTTTCTGATTGGGTAACTGTTCATTTTATTTAAATATTCATAGACCAAGTCTATTTTTACTTTCAGTTACTTGATTGAACTGAATGCTGAAACTTCTTTTAGAAAGAATTTGATGCTTATACATTGTAAACTGAGATTCTTTCTAACTGAAGTAGTTTTAAAAGCTTAGAGTTAAGGTAACATTCATAACACTTTTGCAAAACGGCCATGTTTTCAGTTATCTCAGCCCATGTACTTAATACACAGATTAAAATAAATCACATTTACAAACTATCATTAGCATAAAAAAGTATTGGTACGTATCTTTCCAACGATATATGACATGACCATATTTTCATAGAAATCATGTTGCTATAAGAATTAGAACAACTATTTCCTATTCAATCAGAAAAATGCCCAGCAACAGCATCCAAGGCCTATATAATACATATAGCACTACAAGGGTTAAGAACCTGTTTATTGATTGTCAAGAAGTTTGAGAGCATGTTGTGACTTTTTTATCTTGAGCTAGACATTTATTCTGTAGATTAAAGATTAGAATTCAAGTTTTTCTTCTTTTTTTATTAGAATGTCTCATGATACTTAATACATATGTCTTTATCATGACTAAAATATAGAATACATGCTTTTTTATCCTTTGCATTTGATCACAGACTTTTAATTTGTTTTGTATTTTCAGGGCTTTTAATGAAATGTTTAAACTAAGAGTCAAGTAAGTACAACTATTCATGGTCATTGAGACCTGGCGAAATCATTTTTCAACCTGTCGGACATTTGGTCTGGCAACCTAACAAAATCTGCTGGACCGAACAGTTATCTGCTGGACCGAAAAAATCTAATAAAAAATCGTACCGGACATCTGGTCCGCAAATCACACAAATTTTACCAGACCAGTGCCTAAAAGTACCGGTCGTGTCCGACGGTCTGACAAATTCTGCCATGACTGGGTCCTTTTCACGATAAGTCTATTTTATTATTTAAACATCAACTGAATAGTTAGTGAAAAAAAATATTTAATTTACCTGTGAAGATGATTTGAATAGTTTCTGATTGTGAAAAGAAATACTGAATTTACCTGTGAAAGTTGATTAAAGAAGACCTCATATCATTTAACAGCCCTTATTTAGTTTTTGCCAGTATTAGTGACATATATATTTTTATTGCAGTCTGACCAGTGTTTTCTCCTAGACATTTTAGGAAATACTCTTTATAAATAAAATCAATATTCACTTTTTCAAGATCAAGTGGGACTTGTAATTCAATATTTCTCAGATCAAAATTTCTGGAGAAAATGCTGCAGTCACACTATTCACCTGTGCAATAAATTGGAGAAATAAGTGAACATGTAGGGGGTCAAGGATATTGTTCACAGCTGTTAATTTGTGTAACTTGTGATATGTTATTCCAGTGTGCGAGGATTGATCTTACAGATGGTAGAAGTGATAGACCAACCAGCACTACTTAACCCTAAGTTAATTCTCTTGTCTAGTAAGTTTTACTTCTATCAGCTGTACATTACAATGCTTATATGTGGTAGATATTTATACATAGTTAACTTCCATCAAGGTTGATATGGAAAACAAGATAGTGTTTCAGAGAGGCAACCTACGAAACAGGTAACACCAAGATCTTTAGTTGGTCAATAGCTGTGTATACACAGTAGAAAGTTCAGGATTAAAGTAGAAAGATCAGGATTTAATTCCTTTCCATTTGAACAAATTATATAGCCTTCACTGATTTAATCCAATATTAAATTGATTTGCCAATAATTATTTTATTGAAGGATCCTTGCCAGATACAGGAAAGTCTGTTGAGCACCTGAAGAAATTCTGTGATATTATTCGAGATGACAAGCGTCTCCGTGGATACCTTCTAAAACTTCTTAGTCATGACTGTACATGTAAAAAGGCCCAGGATTTAGTTGTAAGTTATATTAAATTTTTAAGGACAAATAAAGATTTTAATGGGAGAAATAAACCATGTCATTGCAGGTTGATAAACTAAACTTTCATCATAGACAACATACCAGATTTATACTGAAAGTTCATGAAGACATTAAGATTTATCATACCCGAGTTTCTAATTGGCATTGTCATTTGCATTTTTTTTTTTTTTGGAAGAAGGCATTCATGATAATTATGTGTTGAAATAGAAATAAAGAAAGGCTGCTAATGTGCTTAGGTTTTTTCTGAAGTTTTTATATCCACTTAAGAAACTTAGTAATAGTAAAAGGAATTTGTTAGATGTAATCTTTCATTAATTCAGAGAGAGATATTAAAGAAGTTAGGAGGACCTTCACAGGGAGCACAGAATGTTTACTACAATACAATCAACCGCTTGTTAGAGAGAGTAGCCCCTGTAATGATTGATGCCTCGGCTGTAGATCAGCTGGTAACACACGTAGATGATTCTGTCAGAGGATTAGGTATCATCACTGAGGGTATCGAGGGAGCTGCTGAGAAAAGTGTCAAATTGCTTGTGGTATGTAATATTGGCACATATAAAAAATAAACTTACCTTTCTCCTGCAAAGGTTATGATAATTAAGGTCTAGTAAGCTTAATTGGTACATTCTCATCCAACCTGTAAAAATTTAAGGTATATGGGATGATTTATTTATTTATGATTTATTTTTTATTTCTTACCAGATATTTGCTAGCCTAATTTTAGCTATTTGAAGTATAGATTTATTGTAAATCCATAGCCACATCAGTATTGTTTTAGTCACCAAGAAATGGAAGATTTGTGTGTTGTAGTATCTCAATACTAGAAACTGATGCCCCAAAAAAATGGTTTTGTAATTTCTGCCCCAATTTTTTAGGGGCAGGAGGGTTTTGTAATAAGTTCTGAAAATTTGAAATTATTGTTATTATCCAAAAGAAATAATGGCTTGATTAATAACGCTGGTATTTTTTTTCATTATTATTTCAGGTTCTGTCCCTCACTTATCCATACTTTTTCAAGTCAGAAGAAACATATGAATTACTTTTGACATTCATGAAAAATGATGATGAAAGTGTTGGTAAGTTTGTTAATTCTTTCATTTTTTTTTAGATTGAAGTTATGAGACTTTTGTTTTAAAAGTTTGTTATTGTAGATAACCTTTTTAGATGAAGTTACAAGACTTTTGTTTAATTTGTTATTGTAGATCTGTATATTTTGCTGTTTATTGGGTAGGCATCATTCTTGATATTGTCATCAATTAACAAGTTTTTAGCAGTTAATGTTTGGTTTTCTGAATATATAAAAATATAGTGTGGAGTTCTGAGAACATTGGTTTATCTACTGAATTTTATTTCTGTCATTATATATTTTGTATTTACATATATTTTTATACTTAAAGCCGATTTGACCCTGCAGATTTTCAATAATGTGGGAAAAAATCTACAGAAGGACTATCCTAATATATATTCGTAAGTATACAAGATTAACATTCTGGAGTGCATTGAGATACTTCTAAGTCAAGAATGTGTAATTAGATCAGTAGAATTGACACATTAATAAATTAGTTTTGAAATTACATGTAACATCTTACTGACAATTATACCCTTCAATACATAAGCCATATTGGATAAATATCTTGAAATGTTTATACTGTTTTAGGGATATTAGTTATGTTTGGTGCATTTTGTATGTTATCTCCTTTGATTTATTGTAGGAGTTTGTTACCCTTGGTTACCAGTGCTGCCAAGTTAGGTAACCCTAAACAGTGTAAACATGCCATAAGATGTATTAATATCATCTGTAAAAATAAAGAGGCTATTTATGGACAAATTTTTGAGGTAACTACTTATTGACATTAAAAATTATTTTTATACATATGATTTTAAAAAATGTGTTCATCTTATAATACCTGTAAATTATGTGTTTTGTTTTGATTTGAATTTTCCTACATGTACTAAACCACAGTGGTTTGGGTTGGTTTTTTTTTGTCAACAGCTATATATGGAATATTCTAGACAACACAACATCTTATCCAAAAGTTTCTACATTAACTTAGTAAACAGTTCTGCCAAGGAAGTGTTCAGTAAATAATTTGTTCTAATCACCTGAAATATTTAACAGATAGACAAAAAACGTGGAAGCATGCTATTGGTCTACTTTCTTTTCCAGCATTACAAAAAATCACTTACCCCTGAGTCAGCCAACTTCATCACAGCCATTGTAGGAACAGGACATATATCAAAGTTTTGTCCTGAAGAGTTTGCTACTGATATAAAGTCAATAGTCTCTAAAGTTATTGTCAAAGATCTCTTGATGCAAGATAATGTAAGTATCGTAATGCTTTCCTTCTATCTTTATTGTTTAACATCTGTGCAGTTTTAACTCTGCATGCAGAAAAATATACGCAAAACAGGCATCAGGACAAAAGCCCTCCCCCACCCTAAGATATATATATGAATCATTCAAATATTCCAGAATATACCACATTAAAAATAATACAAAAAAAACCTTCAGAATATTTAAAAAAAAAAAAAAAAAAAAAAACATAACGACAACCAAAAATATGTTTTTTACACATCTAGCATATTATGAGATGGGGGGCTTATGTCCTAGACCCTGTAAAATGTAATATATATATATATTTAAACTTTCATTATAGACATTTGGCCCATCCACAACAGACAGTTGGTATTCAGAACATCATGTTACAGAGGAAACTATGGCTAAGGTATAGATACAATGTAGTTGAATACAATCCTCATTACAATGTTTATAGGAGTTTCAGGAATAGTGCTTTTTATACACTTGTCAATTTTAACGGGACTTATTCTGGTATACTGCTGTCCACCTATCAGTTGTCAATACTTCTTACAATAATTTCAAAATGCTTTTTCAGACAATTTAAATAAAACCTCATTCAATTATTCAAATTGATGGAAGAAAGCTTTGTTTAATTTTACTGTAATCATGAACATTTAAGTTTTGAATTATGAAACTTTTTGCATTTAAAAAATAGGGGATGTTTTTTTTTTTTCGTGTTCTTACTGAATGCCATGAAACTTTAGGGTATTCTTTGTATCCGTGGTTGTTTTCTATGAAATTTCAATTTCATGTTCTTGATTTTTTCCACTTTTTCATAAAAAAGTGGTGGTTTTTCCTGTTTCACGCTCAGCCAATGGGCAAATCATGCGCTCATGGCACAGCTCTTTAGTGGATAAAGAATTGCAGGCAATGTGAGGTAGTTTCGGAATTTCATTAAGAATTATAGCTTTTTTTAAAAGAACACAGAGTTCATAGATGTTAGGATAATTTTATTCTATTATAAGGACCCAGTTTCACAAGATGATTTTCTGTAATGCTAATTGACCATGGCTTTTTGCATTCCCAGTTGCTAAAGACTGCTGAAATTATCAAAAAAATGTCTCTGTTTCAGTTACAAGCCATGAAATTGTTGACACGGTGGTTACAAGGACTGAAGAGTAATGCCAACAATTCAGGAACCTCTACACTTAGACTACTATATACAGTTATCATTCATGAGGGTGACCTCATGGAGAAGGGCAAAATTAAGTAAGTTCCATGTAAATAGTCGCTGTAAATAGAGCAATATTAATGTGCTTCAAGCTTCTACGTGTAATTTAGAACTTAATTCATTCAATTTACATTTTGCCATAGTAAGCTAACATCATTTTTTTTCTTATTTCAACTAATCTCTTGTGTGTATAAATGGTTGTTGTTTTCACTCTAGCAATTTATTTCAGAACAGATTATTTATTTGAACCAAAATATGATATGACCTGGCAAAACAAAACAAAACAAAATATAAAGAAAAAAAAACATTAAAAGTTTAAGTGGTGAATTTTTGTATCAAATTGAATTACTTCCCTTGATCCATTTATTTGAGTCATTTTATTCCTTTAAGTTGTAGTAATGGAATGATGAATAAGTATATATGTGAATTCTACAAAATTTGTATGACATTTAAAAACTACTTTACAAATTACTTTTGGTTTCTAGAAACTATTTTCACCAGAGTTTAGTAAGAAACTAGCTATAAAAAATCATTTAAATTGATGGCAGGGGATCCTGCATGTTATCTCATTTGTTTCTGAAATCTGATTTGTTTCTGATTTTAGTAAACCAGAGTTAGCCCGACTCAGGTTACAGGCAGGTTGTTGTATGGTAAAGTTAGCAGAGGAGAAATGTTACTCCGACATTATATCACATGAACAATTTCAAGCTCTGGCATTACTTATGAATGTAAGTTTGAGATTGAAGCCATCTTAGACTAGCTTGATCCCTGAAAACAATTATTACTTTTCCTTCTTTGTTGATTTCTGTAACATTTACACACACAGTCCTTTTATATGTGTAGGTCCTGTTTTTTTAACCCAAAAAGATGTATGTATATGTTATTCTTTTTTTTTCTGGTAATTTAAGATGCACATTTTCATCCTGGTGGAGTTGTTGTCCCTTTGATAAATACACCATACCTTTTCTTTTTATATGTATTTGCAAAAGTTGTATGGAATGTTTTCAGACTCTGGCAATAACAACATCAACATTTCAACATTTGATTTTAATGGCTAATTATTGAAAGGGAAAGGAATCCCTTATTAGTAAAGACTCATGGTGCAGCTTAGTTTTTTCTCTCTTTTACAGGACAGTTGTTACAATGTTCGTAACATATTTTCACAGAAGCTCCATAAAAGTCTATTGACTCTAAAACTACCATTATCCTACATGTCTATATTTTGTCTGGCGGCTAATGATCCTGCTAGAGAAAGGCGGACACAGATCAAACAGTCCCTTCAGATCAATATCACCAAGAGGAGGGAATATATCAAACAGAACCCATCACTTCAAGGTAGAAAAAAAATAATTGTTTGCTATGCTATATACAGTAAACCAACTTATTTTCCCCAATTTTAAGTAGCAGTCTTTAAAAATCAGACAGAAGGTGATTCATACATGTCAAAAACCCACCAAATGTGCAGTTTTATTTCATCTTAAGAAAAGGCTTAAGACCACATAACCAGTATTAGTTTTTCATTTGGATGTTGTGCTTTTAAGATTAAATTGATAAAGATTGTACATGAAATTAGCACTTTGCAAGAGTTAAGGTTCTTGATTTGGTTTGAATTGATTGATTTTAGTGGGAGTTTGAAGTTTAGTTTTCATATAAGTACAGATCTTAATACAGAAAGGACTATTGTCACATGACCTAGCATTGTTTGTTCCTTGGATTTGTCTACAGCATGAATCACCAGTGTCTGAATTTTATATGGACTGGTACTTAATAAAAAAAAAAACCTGAAAATGTAATCACTGTGAATAAGTGTTCATTATATAATACATCTTTAAGAGAGTTTTAGATGCAAAACCAAATTGCCTTGATACTGGATTTACATCCTAAATCGTGAATAGAAGTAGCCACGAAAATTAATTAGTTTACATGACATGATTTCCAAGAACAAACTAGGATTACTTTGATTAATAACCACTGTATCAACAACAAAATTAAATCTTCAGCAGTGTTCTAGGATTGTCCAGAAATTGAGGTTTCCTCGGAAAAAATCCATATAAAATCAACTTTCCCAAAGTCAATGACTGCTTTCCTAACAAAACAAATCCTTACAGCATATGAAGTTTTCAAACTTGTCATGGGAAAGTGTAACTAAGTACCTAAATTAGCTGCTTTTAATAGATCTAACAATATTTCATCGGCTGAAGGAGCACCTTATATGATTTAATTTTAATGAGACTGAATATTGATGATATGTTAAAAGTATAAGTCCTGATGATTTTAAATTGCTCAAAAATGTTATAATCAGGACACTTCTGTGCAATAAAGGGATTCTCTGTTGTAATCTGGTTACTTTTTTTACAGCAAGAATGTTCCATCTTTTACCAGACTATGTTTTACCATATGCTATACATTTACTATCACATGACCCTGATCTCAAAGAGCATGATGATGTTGATGCTCTCAAAAACATCAAGGAGTGAGTATATGAAATCAAGTTTTTATGGCATTTTAAAGCACACTTTTATTGGAAAATGTGGAAATGGGATATTGGAGAAAAAAATGAAAATACAGTACTTGTAATTGCCAAGATTTTTCTCTTGAAATTAAAATTCATGAATTTTGCTGTAATCTTATAGAATAACACCTCTGCTGTAGTCAAATTTGTCATTATAGTTGGACATTGTCATACATGTTGCATGTAGATTTAATTTTTTTTTAAAAAGTTTTTTAGATTTCGCAAGTGGAATAAAATATGACTTTGTATACTTCCAGATGCCTTTGGTTCATAATGGAGCCATTGATCACCAAGAGTGAAGATTATAACTACACATTCTTTAGAAGGATGATAGAAAATATCAAGCAGACAAAAGATGCACAGGATCCTGATGATGAAGAATCTAATATGGTATATATATGGTGATTAGTGTTATGAATGGGGAAACAATCTGTATATCAAAAAGGTACTTTAAATAGTATCTAGATATCCTCTTTATAAAACAGGTAGTACCATATTAAGGTATTTTCTTTCATCCTACATGTACAATCTACATGTAGTTACACTTTTTAGTATAAGTTTTTGGTCATTCATTTTATGACTTAGAAATATTATGAAGAAATACTGTATTTAGGTGTGTATTATGTACACATTTGTGATAGAAATCATTTCCAAAGCATGGGGGTGAGTATTATGCATCAATATATGAGAATTGGCCACAAATGAAAGATAATGTATGAGAGAAAAAGGGATTACCCAATATAAACAAACTGGAAGTGAAATGTTACTGAAAGAAAGTTATCTAGTCATCAAATACCTCTTTAAGTATTGAATTTTAAATGATATTTTGTTCACATCATGTTTTAATGTCTTAATAACATGTTTCAGACAAAGGTTGTACAATCTTTCTTTCTTGTAAACACTGTAGAAATTAAAATGAAACAAAAAACCGAAAAGTAACAAAGTCCTTTGTTGTCATACCTTTCTTATTTTATGATTTTGCAGCAGATAATGAGTATTTGAAACTTTTTCTTTTTTCATTTCTAACAGTTTTCTTCTTTTAAAGTATATTTTGAAACAAAAATTGTAAAATTTGAGTTACATCCAAAAGACACATTGTCTGATTTCCTGACTTTTGTTTTGTTTGATAAGCCATTTCATGTATCCTGTGTCATTTTTATGATGTTTCCAAATTAAGTTATCCAATTTATGTAGCTACTGATCTTTACATGATGTTTCAGTATGAATGTAAGTTTCTTTCCTTCACATTTTTGTTGAAAATACCTCGTCAAGGTAAATTAATTGACCGATCAAGTGCTAACTATTGATCTTATGTTTTACAGTTTTCTACTGCAATTTATATCTCATAAAACTTTTTCACATGTTTTGACCTTCAAGATTGCACTACATACAATACATAAATGCATACTATACACACCAAAATACGGTAGATCTGAGTTAACTGTCATTATTTTATTCCAAGTTTTTATTATACCCTCCACAAACCAAATATGAGGGGGTATGTAGGTTTCACTCTGTCCATCTGTCCGTCTGTCTGTCTGAACTATTTTCTAAACAGCTTGCAGCATTGTGATGAAACTTGTGGGATATAACCAAATAGAGATATGCATGTTGTGGGGAATTTATGTTTTAACAAAAATTGTAGAAATGATGACTGTTGAACCTAGGCATTTTTCAGCAAAACTTGGTCAGATCTGCAACTCCTGCTTAAGAACTAGCAGGGTTGTTATGAAACTCATTGGGGAGTTAAATTACCATATTGGGATGTACATATTGTCAGGAACTTATATTTAAACTAAATTTTAAGTCATATTCTGTTATTGTTATGTCAACATAAAAAAAAAATATATTTGATTGTTGTTTGCAGTTGGTTTTTTTTTTAAATGACAGCAAAATTGTTTGTCAAAAGTGCTTAGTCTATCCACCATGAAAATTGTGTCCAATATGAATAATTTGTCCACATTGGTTCCCAAATGTACAGGGTTCACCAGGCTGTTGTGGGTATTAGTCCCGTGAGGGACAATATCTAGTTTTTTTTCTCCTCATTGAGAATTTCCTGTTTTAATGAAATACCCTTCATGTGCAACTAGATAAGTTTATGTTGATAAATTATGCATAAGTATCTCAGCTCCAAATGTATGGATTAATTTCAAATTTGGTGTGCAACTTCATATAGATGTGGCATATGTTGTAAATGATTTTGGTTGCTGTCTGATATCAACCTTTCTGTACACGTGGGGTTATGTCCAGCACAACACGTGCAACTTCATGTTCTATATAGGTAGTAAAAAGGAAAGGTATTTGTAAGTAACTAAAGTTTTGTTTTTTTTTTCTAGAAAATGTATGCAGTTTGTGATCTTGCTTTGGGTTTACTGAACAGTAAGAGTGGAAATATTACACTGAAAGACGTAACGATAGAACCAAGGTTATCAGCCAAACACTTCACAAAGCCTGATAGGGTAAGTTACATTGGATGGAAGAAGGAGAGGTGGAGATCCTGTTAGAATAGACGGAGGGATATTGTTTTATTTGTAGGGCTGTGAAATTCTCATTTTCTATCTCCTGTGACAAGTGAAATGCGCAGGGAAAGTTAGTTATGTTTTCATTGCAAGATTGATGCTTAAACTTCCTATGGAAGGCAGAAAGTTTCTAAAAGTATTCAAAACAATTTCCATAATTGTTTTTGTATGTCAAAGAATTTTTTGAGAATTGAATTTTGAAATTTATTTAAAGTTTTCTTATTGTATTAACATTTCAGAGTTACAGCAATACACAGAACTATCTACCAAAAGAAATCACATTTGATAAGGTATGTTGTTAATTTTGATAATAAGAAATTGTGTTTACTTGGCCTAATAAAAAACTTACAGTCTTTTAGTGTTGATATGGTTAATATAATGTCATTTAGGAGTAGGATTTATAGAAATTGCTCCTTTTCAATATTTCTGTTTGGCTTTTAAATGCATTTATTTTTACCTTTAAGTTTCATTTGTAGGTTTGAAATGTGTATTATATGTTTGTGTGTGAATTGAGAAATACTATTCAGTATTCTACAATTAAGGTTAATTATTCAATGTCACTGTTTTAAATATACATATCAAGTATGTTGATTAATGGGGATATTCATTAAAGATTAGGTATATGTAAATCTAAAGTATACTCTCACTAATTCTAGCCTGTCAAATAATTTGATCAGTTTGGTTTATGATTACAGAGAAAAGGTGCTGCTGCATTGTTAGAAACTACTACTGTAGGAAAAGCCAACAGCAGTAAGAACCAGACCACTGAAATTGTTGTAGAAAGTCCTGGTCCAGTTGTGAACCCTCATCCTATCACACCTAAAAAGGACAGACTACCAAAGACTAAAAAACAGGATGCCAGTGTTAATAGGTAAGATCTTATCATATTATAAATAACAGTCTTTTGATCTTTTTATATATCAAAGAAACCTGTGGACACAAAAGGTTGTAAGTGTAAAACAGGAAGACCATAGCCTGTATGTTCTCAGCCTCTGTGTACAGATTCTATACTAATGTACATATTTAATGCATCCCCATAAATAAGGTACTAGTTTAACCTTTGTAGGTTACATTATTTGCTGAATTATTGTAAGTTGAAATTATTGACTACCTGTTTATGGTCTATTGTTAGAAAGCTGAGAATTTAATATTGCCCTTCCTTCCTTCTGTCCGTAATTTCTTCCTCTGTATATCCCTCCATTACACAGGAGGGGACCCATCTCTTATCTGCTACACCTCATACACCACTGAATGAAATTGAATGAAACTTACATAGAATCTTTATTACATGTTCCCATTGTGTACCGCCTGTTTTTAGATTATGGTCGAAATCAATTTTGGAGTTTTACATAGCACAACATGGACTTTGTCATTTGTGAATATGGGAACATGGTGGACCTATCTCTTATCTCTTACTCCCCCTACATCACTGAATCAAATTCTTAGAATCTACTTCATATTCCTATTCTGCATGTCCTATTTTAGATTTTGATCCAAATCAATATGGACATTAAAAGAGTTCTGCTGGTATTTACACGAATGGCAAGTTTGATTGAACTTCTACATTTCTGAACGTAGTTTTACTTATCCCAGATAAGGCACTGGTTACATCTCAGGAAGGAAGAAATGTATCTGCAGTTGTCTGCAATTTTTTTTTTAAAGTTGTATAAAAATTAATTAAACATTTTAGCTCAGAAGCAGAGAGTTCACCAAGTTCAACAGCTGAAAATGTGAAGAAAATGAACAGTGAATCGGTTCAAACCAATGAACCAAAGAAAAAAGGAAGAAAACGAAAAGTTGACAGCAAAGATGAAAACAAAGAACCTAAAGCAGCTAAAGTGCAAAAACAGACAAAATCCTCAGGGAAAAATGTGCAAAAAACAGTTGACACTGAAGAATCAGACAGTGACGAAAGCTCAGTGACTAATTCAGAATCTCAGGACTCACAAGATATTCCAAAACAAAAGAAAAAAGGAGGTAAAAATGTTAGTGATAAAAATTCTAAGTCAAATGTACGGACACCACAAAAATCAAAGTCTTTAGTGAATGGTGCAAAATCGACTACCCCATTACGAACAACTGATTCTCCAGGAAGTGGACGGAAAAGGAAAGCAAATGATTCTAAGGATAGTACACCAGTGAAAAAGACTAAGTCAACGTAAGTATATTGGCCTGATTAGGCATTTGTCATCAATACAAAGCTAATTACAAATAAAATATCCATGGTTCCAGACTGGAGACATTTGTTGAAAGTAATTTGCTCCATGTCTTAGTAAAGCACATCCTTTTCCAACTTTTGCATCATACATGTGCATTTCACAAAAACCTACTTGCTCATTTTCAGTTCTTTTTGTCTCAATAAAATTTCATTTGCCTCAGAAATCCTTATTTTGTTTCAGTCCTGTTTTAAAAAATCTGAATCAATCATTAAGTGACATGTCTTCACCGACAAGCACACCTGGGAAGTCACCAGGGAAATCATCATCATCATCAGGGAAATCATCCACAAAATCCACACCCTCATCATCAAACAAGTCTTCTCCCAAGAAGTCACCTCATGCCAACAAAAAGTAAGAGCTTGTACTATGTTCACACTTGTTTAATGTTACATAAAGATTCAGCATCAGTTGAATTACTTGTCTTTATTTCTGAAAGTTATTGAATGGTCAGTCACCTGTGACTCTATAATACTAGCCAAAAGACTTGTTGATTGCATGAATTTAATTACTAACATATTGCTTGGTTGTTTTGTGTTTGTTGTTTTCAAGCTTAGTATTAAGTATTATGAAATACACATCAACGATCAAGTTTGAATTTCAGTTTGATTGGATTATTTAGGCCAAAAAAAAAAGTCTGTTTCGGGTTTCACGACTGACCCTAATACATTTTTTCTCCAAAATTGGCAAAATCAGTAATTTCCGCCAATTTCCATTATAATACAGATCATTTCCGGTAAAACTGAAAGTACGTTAAAAAACGCTAAGTAGCTTTGAATAGGAGACTTATTTATATCATGTAAATCCAAGCGTAAATACATTAATAGGTGTGTATGTTAAAAATTAAACTTTCTACTTAACACCATACACTTTCATGACTTAAACATGATGCTGTTTTACAAAAATAGGCTCAACTTTAGTGGAGAAAAAATAAAATGAAAATGCTGACCGGCCTACCCTATTTTTGGGAGAAATGTAACCCTAAAGAGACATTTTTTTTTGGCCTTACACAAAAGTTGTGGCCATTTTCAGTTTACCCTCAATATTTTTTAGCTTTATTTTTGTCAGTGTCAGTGTCTTGGGACACTGTGTTTCTGTGTGTTAAATTTAGTTATGGTTGACTAATTGTTCTGAAATCTTAATATGATTTTCTTAAGCACTAAAGGAAGGTTCTAATGTAATTTGGACTTAGTGACACCTAAAGTTCTAAAGAAAGGGACCAAAATAAGGTGTTACATTAAAACCCATGTGGATTGTTTGGTTTGTTTTTTTTCCAATTTAGAATTTTTGTTTTTTATTTTGTTCTTTATTTAATTCGGGTAAACATCAGATTTTATGTGTTTGGACTGTTTTCAAGTTATAGAGGGTCGAAGTTGGACAAGGCCCAAAAAATTAAGCTATTTAATTTGTTGTCCATTTTAAAATCCCTGCTTGAATTTTTCCATCAGATTTCAGTTATCTCTTATGGTTTTTGAGTTACAAGGGGTCAAGGGGCCACACCTGCAAAAAAGCAACTTTTAAAATTTTTCTTATTGAATTCCTCCTTTATATTATTGCCTGTATTTTTAATTGTATTTCAGATATCTCTTACAGTTTTTGAGTCTCCCCTTTTCAGGTTCCTCTCTCTTCTACTTCCTGTTTACCATTCTACTCTGTGTCTCCTTATTCCCAGGTTGAGTGGGGTGTTCTTAGCATGATGTAGCGTGCAACCCCTTGTGAAATTGTTAGTTATTCTTGAATTACAAGCTTAAAATTTTAATTCATCAGCACTCAAAACTGTTATAGATTAGTGTGGTTGAAGGTCCATGATCTAGGACCTTTGAAATTTTTTATCTAGGTTTTAGACCTCAAGTCTTATTCGTTGACACTTTTCTGAGGAATTTTGCTTTTTTGCTACTTGACCATTGTTTTGAAACTTGGAAAATCCAAGGACTTTCCACTCTTAAAACTAATTTGTATTGGTTTTAAAAATTGTGATCAATGTCTGATTTTTTATTGTAGAGCTACAATCACCCGGAGCAAAGTAAACAGATCTGATGGAGAATCTGACGATTCACCACCTCCTGCTGATAAAACTAAGAAAAATGTTAGAAAAGCACCAACAAAACAGACTAAACTGGACCAATTTAGTGTGAAATCTTCAACGAAAAATGTGTAAATATTTTTACCTCGCAGACTTACAGTAATATTTATATTGCATCATGAATGTCTCAAAGGATTGTTTTATGGAATCGAAGTTTTCCATCAAAAGTTTTTTGGATGTGTTAATCTATATGAAAAAATATGACCAAATTGGTTGGAATTGAACTCCATCCATCAAATGGACGGGAAAAAAAATCAAGCACCTGCTATTTTGTATTTATTCACATTCCAAAAACTCATTTTGTATGGTGACATTCCTTCAAAGTCTGTCGAAGTAAGTTTAAAAATAGAATGGAGTTCTATTCCATCAAAAGTTTCTTACACAGGCAAATATCATAGACAAACATTTTAATGGAAAATTTTGATTGTGCAAAAAGGCCTAATGTTTTTGTTGAAAAATTTGAGGACTACTTTTGATTGTGTAAATGGCCTTTAAGTTAGCCAGCTTGGTAATTGAAGAATTTTTTTTAGAAAAACCAATATTATAAAGGCTGAGGAATTGTAATTTTTTTCTGCTAATAATGAAATGTCTTGCTAAACCTTCAAAGAAACTTTTTGACCATATGCCTTCTTCAGTTTCCTCTGCGTCTTTTGTTTCCAGTGTTCTGACATCACAGTCACATGATGACATACTGTTGTGACAGTTGAGATTTTTGTTTTTCTGATTTTATGTTCAGCCCAAAAGGTCATGACGCTGATGTCACAACACTGAAAACAACTGAAGAAACAGTAATTGAAAGATGTAGAAATTGCCTGGAGAGGAAACTGAAGAAGGACAATGGCCAAAATGTTGGAAAAGCTGAACATGACTAATTACTACAAGGAATTTCAAAACAATAATTATTTTTTAAATGGAAAGAGAAAATTATATCTACACTTGTTTGTTTATAGGAATCACTTGGTCTGAATTTCATTATTATTATCTAGACTTAAAATAGATTTTAGAGTGATTTGGTTGTTGTCCTATATCTGTTACCTGTTTTATCAGCCTTCCTCATTCTTCTTCATTATGTGGAACAAGCCAGGATGTACCTAGCATAACAATGCATGCAATTTAATATCTGACTTATTAAACTGCTAAATACAAACTTTCATTATAGACGGAAAGGTAAATCTATGCCTAATGGTACATCTGATGCTGATAGTCCATCTTCAACAACGTCCACACCTAAATCAGGGACATCAATACGAGTGAAAGCACAGGCAAAAGTACAGACTCCAGAAAATGTAAGAGGGAAAACCATTTGTTATTACTTAAGTACCAGTCCATGTGAAATTCAGATGCTGCCAATGGTAGTAATGATGCATAGTGTAGAAATACTCACTAATCTAACAATGCTGACAATCCTTAGCAATCAATTGTAAAATAGCGATATCAAACATCTAAATATTTCGAAAACGAGGTCAGAAAGTCACATGATTGAAATGAGGTAATTAAAGAGTATTATTTAATAGATCAATTTACCAAATCTGAAGAAATATCGACATAAAGATCCTGTTTCTCCTTCATGCATGTAGTTAGATCAAGATTTAAATGATAACTCATATTATTCTTTCAGACAAAGAAGAGAGGAAGGCCAAGAAAGACCTGAAAATGCTGTAAACAGACATATATTTTTTAACAAATGGCAGCTAATTCCAAACCACCTCAGTCATCATAGAAAGCTGCATCTCTTAGACCGTCCACATTTAATGGTTACAGAATCTGTTTTCTTCTGTTTATTTATAAGAATTTCCATGATTAAAGTCCTCATCAGCCATACTATAGAAAAGATTATCTGGAATTTTTTTTTTTCATCCATCTTCCAAAAAATTTCAAACCACTTGATTGGACATGGCATTACATTCATAAAAGATTTCAACCATAATTTACTGAAATAAGGAACAATACAAAAATTAAAACTTTGAATTGGTTGCTGATTAGACAAGTAACAGAATTTGCCCGTCATGTCATACAAACCAGCTCTTTTCCAGAAGAATGTCATAGATAAGTTGTAGTAAAATGATTGAGATAACATAAAGTATTTCTACAGTTAATTTGAAAAATAGACAAACTGAAAGCTTCGACTAATTTGATGAATTGTGAAGTCATTTGTAATTGTTTCTTAGTTATCAAATGTCTGGACTTTTTTTGAAAAGGATAAAATTTTCTTATAAATGCTGAAGAAGATTTAGGTTGAATTTTTAAAAATATTTTGTGAATATTTTGACTTTTACAATTAAATGGCAGTATTACACAATCTGATATGAATCGGAAATTATAATTGTATTTAAAAGCATTTTTTCGGTCAAACTGCCAATGATATGGATGCAGTTTAATTTTTCGCTTTCTTCCCCATAAATCTTAAGTTCAAGTGTTGTGATCATGTCTCCATTTCTTTGGTGTAAAAACCAATATTTTCTTCCTATTAAGGAATATACCATGATAGCTAGCATATAAAACTGACATTTGACCTGGAAACTCAGTTTGTTCTTAGCTTATTTACAGTCCTGTTTACCCCTACTATTTCAGGGTAGTTTCTGCAGAATTTTACTGCAAATTATGCTGTATGGACTTGAATCTCTCTGTAATACCTATGTTGAAATGACAGAGTTGAAGATTTCACAACCCTTTTTCATAAAATACGACTAAAACTATACTCGGCGTCACATAAATAACATACTGTTAAAATTTGAATAAAAATATTTTCTACGACTTTATTGACACCTACCGTCGTTTAAATTGTCTGAAATGACTTGCTCATTCGTTTAGCCAAACGGCTTCTCCCTGAACAAGTCGCTTTTAGCTTAAATCATGCGTAACAAATCCTTACGGGAAAATCCCATACTAATATCCGCCATGTTGGTTTCTACGGGACGATTTGTTTACAAACGAAGTTCGTAAGTTCCCGTCGAACTCCGGTGACAATCGTCTGCTTGATTAACTTCTCGGTATTGTACGTTGTTCGCGTAAAATAAATCCGAGATATCCGAAATAACGCCGAAATGCATTCTGGGTTCTTCGGTTTTTGGACAAACCATTTAAACGTAAACAACATCTCCTAGCAACCCGATCACTGTAAACATGGCCGACTTTTTACAATGTAAATATTGGCACCTAGAATTAAAATCTGACCGGAATTTAACGATTCAATGTTTAGGGAGAAGCCGTTTGGCTAAACGAATGAGCAAGTCATTTAAGACAATTTAAACGACGGTAGGTCTCAATAAAGTCGTAGAAAATATTTTTATTCAAATTTTAACAGTATGTTATTTATGTGACGCCGAGTATATGCTTTGTCTTCAAATAGCATAAACAGGTCTGTACTTGTCTTGATATAATAAAGTCTGAAGACTGGAAATTAAAAAATTGGTTTGTTGTTTCCCTGTAGTTTTTCAGTACCATATATGACTTGTTGGAGCTAGGAAAGGAAAATAAAACATTCTTCTATATGTTACCTGACAGGAAAATCTCTCTGTATGGTGTATTTTATTTCAGGAAATGTTGAGATTTTTTCAGCTGTGAGGTTTTAAAATTGGCATCCTATCCATATTTCAGTGCGTTCAGTCTTTTTTCACCTTCAGAGTTAAGGAAGCAAGGAAAGCCATGTTTTTAATGTATATAAAATCTATTTATTTTCCCAGGACTGATACATGAAAGTCTTGAATGTTTTAAATGTATAAGTTTTTGGAAGTTTTTATTTTTATCCATGAATTGGAAACTTCATGACATTAAATGTTTACACCATGAATTAGTTATTAGACTTGTTTACTTTATTTACCTTTCTTCAAAATTAACCCCTTTATATTGGCAATGATTAAACTTCTTGATAAACATCATCTCCCAAGTCCACCCTCGCTCCCTCAAACCCCTGACATCACTCATTCATATTTAGGGGGTATCGTCCAGCGCCATCTAGTGAGTTACCTAAATTTAACCTGAATCCAAAGTCCAATCAAATCTTATGTAATAGAAACTCTTCGATATAACTTACAAAAATGCTACATGCACATAATGTCATTATTTTCGCTAAAGACTCTAAACAGAATCTAGTTACCATTTTTGGTCATATTGAATCATTTGTGACATCTTACAACAATCAGTTACTCGTATCATTGTTTACCTTTCCACAGACATTTTATGTCAAATAAATTTTCATTGGTGCTTCGCACCCGGAGAAGCAACCAATCGGAATTGGCTGGACGATACCCGCAAAATATGAGTGATGTCAGGGGTTTAAGGGAGCGAGGGTGGACTCAAAACCCTGACTTGGGAGGATGGATAAACATGTACAAAATAAGGAATTTTTATTAACTTGAATTGACACAACTATTACACAGCAATAGATCATGCAATTAGATTGTATAGTACATGTACTGTTAACTTTAGATTGTATAATGCATGTACTCTTAACAGAGATTGTATAATACATGTACTGTTAACAGATAAGAATCATCATTATATTTGTTTTAGATCAATTGAATTGGTCAGGAACAATGCTTATTGTACATCTGTGTATGCACTTCCAGATCATGGAATATGGACATTCATAAATCAGTTGATTTTATATAAGTTTTATGATGTAAAATGTTATGGGAATTTCTACTTTTCACATTGAAATGTCCACTTCAAAAGAGTCAGGGTCCATATCCAGAGCATGTTGTGGTCTAGGTGCAGTTGTCATTTTAAATTCCTTTCACATTCCTCCCTTTAAGTTGATCTATTGTAATGGTAGAAAATAGATATAAACTGGTCAGTAAAGGCCTGAAGCATTGTATAGGTCTCTTTCTTATAATTTGTTAATTTGAATGCCCCAGAGTAAGTGCCTGACACAGTAACAGAACTTAGAATCTACTGTGATTTTCTTGATCAATGGAAGGCACTTGTCACCAATTAAATTATTGTAAATCCATTTACCTTAACGCACTGTATATATGATCATGTATTGTACAAATAACAGATAAAATTGTTCATGCATCAACATTTCTTTGTTTCATTGTTATTTCAAATCATTATTTTGATGTAGAATAAAATTCTAAAATTGATAACAATATTTTTGTGTTTTATGCCTTTAGGGGTCTAGTGTTGAGTTATCTTGCTATGTGTATTACACTATACATACAGATGTACAATTTATTAAGATCATGATTTAAGAGAATAAGCTGCTTTAGCTTGATGGGTTGTTTTTTCTTGTGTCATGGTGAAAAAAAACTTCCCTAATAGGTTTTTGATCCATCAGGATCGAATGACCTTATGTCACTGGTTTATGCCAGTAACTTCCCTACTATTTCTAACACCTAAAAAATATAGTTCAAATGTAATTTCATTTTATATCATTCAATAACTCTTTTATAACCAGTTAATATCTTCCTGGCAGTTATGCAGCTCAATAATATTCTATTATTTCTGAAAATAAATTCAAATGTAGTCTTCAAATCAACTGAAAATTGAGGGTCACCTTTTTGTGAAAATCAAACTTTATCAAGGAGGTGGAAATTGGTTTTATTAGGGTATACTTACAGTGTAGGATAAATACTCTGTTAAAATAGTTTTGAATGCAAATGCAAAACTTTTGGACTGGTTTCAAAACTAATAGGATAAGGTGAAATGGAACACAATTTGTAGAAGTTGGATACGGTTTAAATATTGACAGTCTATAGGTTACAGACCACCAATTCAACCAATGAGCATTAGGAACGTACGCAAAAATAGTCCTACGCAGAAATTACCCCTGTTCCTCATAGTGCTGTGAAAAAGTTCTCATTACATTTAAAAAATTTAAACAGTTTCTGAAAGGAAAAACATTTCTGTACATTTTATAGGTGCATTTTGCTTCTTGTGATGTGAAGCCTAATCTCCATAATGATTTCTAAATATACCCCTATCTTGTGAAAACACTGGAATTTCCCATGCTATTTATAGACACTTCACTTCCGGTGACCAGTACTGCACTGCAAGTCTGCTAACCCCACATGCCATTCTGAGGATTGTGAGCTGACATATGTAGAATCATGTTGATATATAGTCCTCTGCAGGTTAAAGTTAAGGTAAAGTCCAGAGAAGCCATTGAATATTGTAAAATTAGCATAGAAGCCTATGGGAAGTGGAATTAGTGGTTTTTAGCCTCTATACTTAGAAATCAGTAGTAATGATTGACATTCTGTTCATACATATTAGGAAATCATTTCTAAATAATATGGGAAATGCAAATGATTGATAACAGTTTTATTATACATCATGTTATCTTCGAAATTTTGTTCATGCTGCAATTTTCAAAAGAATCAAAAACCCCCAGTGCTAACAACACTTTAATTAATGACGGTCACTAATTTCGGTTTAATCCTGGTTTGCATACATTTAATTACAGGTTTAAATAAACAAAGATGAAATTGTTTTAATCATTATAGTCTGTTCTTTATTGGTCACCTTAATTGCACCTGTATTTTACCTGAAGAATTGTACTTAAAATCTTAAGATATTGTTATGAGAATATCAAAAGAAACTTGATGATGTTTTAAATGAAATATTTCATTATTTAATATTTTATTTTAGTACATGTTGTCAATATTGGGATTATAGTACAAAAATACAATTATTTACATGATAAATTATGAACTTAATGAAATAAAAAAAAATAAAACCGTAAAGTTAGTTTTTTATAGTTTATCCTTAATTAATGTCTGTTGAAATTTATTACATTCCTTAATATTAAGCTTCCAAGCCAACTGTATTCCCATATGCAAGCTAAACATGCTGAACAAGTATTCAGCATCATAGCTAATTATAATCATAATTATAATCAATTAC
This sequence comes from Perna viridis, assembly GCA_037379345.1. Taxonomy (NCBI): domain Eukaryota; kingdom Metazoa; phylum Mollusca; class Bivalvia; order Mytilida; family Mytilidae; genus Perna; species Perna viridis. The sequence goes on from CM074520.1 coordinate 8,503,654, forward strand.
AACCTTTAAACAATTAAAAGCTAGATTGTCATTAAGCCATGAGATGTACTCACAAGCTTCAAGCATTATAAATATTGAAGTTGTTTTAATTTCAGTCATTCAAAAGTAAAAATGGCATTCGCACAACTACGAGCACTTGAATTTGTTAAAAACAAGTTTGGCAAAGACAGCTTAGTCTTAGATGGGTATCGCTACAGCATCAGAAGTCAACGGAACACACGCATATATTGGCGATGTGTCATCAACACATGTCCTGCTACAGTCAACACGCATGATGGCCATCTGGTCAAACGTGGATACCAACACCATTTAGAGGGCTGGCACAACAAAATCAAGAAAAAAGTCCGACATGCTCACCCAAACATCTACGAGATAATTGACTTACTACAGACTACCCAGGCCATGACAGAAATTACAGTGATCCGGTACTCAGCAGGAGGAGCTCGTCCACCCAAAAGACCAGTTTACCGACGCATCAACACACAACTACAGCAACTCAAAGACAGATATCAGCAGCGGATTATGACTGTGACAGAGTACGCAGATGCCGCTTCTCATTTACTGCATCTTAATTGGTGAACTTTTATACGATACAAACATTGTAATATATTTCATGCTTTGTCATTTCTGATAATTTAACCTGATTTTATATTTATTTTAATGCTGCAACTTTATACAATGGGTCTTAAATGTTGTATATGTATTCTTAGTATATGCAAATTATTTATTTTATTTGTTGTGATTCAAGCTATCTGAAAATGAATTGTCTTGTCCCTTATCTTGTGTTGTTGATTTTGTTATTAAAATATTAATTAAAAAAATAATGTTTTACTTATTTTTTATAGGATTATTAGAAATGAAAGACAAATGTACACATTAAATAAAACACGCAATCAATACTGAAACAAAACTCAACAGAATGCGAACATATATTTTCTGCAGGTAAAAAAAAATTATGCATTTCATTGTACATATTTAAAACAAACTATAGGTCTTCAAGGTGTATGAACCCATTGTCTTTTTTGTTTATTTAACTATTTAATTAGTATGGTAATTAAATGTATGCAAACCAGGATGACACCCTAATTTCTACTTTAGACCGACACGTCCATCCACATATTAAGTTTGTTCACGCCTTGGTCATGGGTTGTCTCTTACAGACATGTCATGTGATTAAAACATGGCTACTTCTATTCCTGCAATGGTTCATGGCTTGAAAAGGAAATATGACAAAGACATTATTTTGGTATTTGATGTTTGTTTGTTTGTTTGTTGGGGTTTAACGTCCGAGCTGGTATTTGAAGTATTGAACCAAGAATGAATATTTATTTTGGTCATGACTAAAAGCAGTTATTGCACGCAGCTCCTCAGAAGCATTAACCACGGTGACAATGGAGAACACCACTTGTCTGTTCACCATTAGTATAAATCGAAAACTTGAATTGCTTTTGCAATGTAGAAATATCAATATCCTGAAGTGTTGGTACATCCATTTACTCGCAGCCCAAGTGTCTGTAGCCTTTTCTAATAGGTTGAGATCGTTCTGGTTGACTGAAACCCTCCATTGATTTGCTATTTTATACCCATCGCCTGTTCTAGTCAACCAGGGATTGCCAGGATAGGATTTTGATTATTGCATTAGATGATGCTTGATGTATTTACCTGCTCTTTGTGAAAACGGCATGTTAGTAAAATTGAAGACCATTTTGAACGACTCCGTAAGGTCTCTGAAAATTGCTTCGTACCTCAGTACAAATAAGTTAGTATTGATGTTGCTCTCAAATATAACATGATATCTTGGCACAACTTGCAAGCATAATCAGACACATTCTTCGAGCCAACAAGCTGTTCCTCACCAATGGTCAAATCATTACTCTAGGGTTTATGTGAAAGTGCCATAAAGAGCATGTCAGTTTGTGCTTTAGGTAATTCTTTGATATATTCCTTAATTTTAGAAAAAGTCGATCAATCAAACGCCTTTACTGTTTAAGTTTTTACTCTGTGCATGGTCTTGGTTTCCATACGATGTATCGTGATTATCAAATCTACAAGGGAAGAATTGAGATTTATATTACTTCTTATTGTAAGTGAAACTGGTCGGGCTGGTATTACTGCTAGTAGTCATTTGTGCATTTGTGTAACGTATAAACAGTTTCTTTATTTCTGTTTAAACAAAGGACTCTCAAGTTTTTGATCTGATTTTAGGTGTGTTTTATTGTGTAATATTTTATGTGGCCAGATTTAAAATGGGGAGGTTTGTGATTACAAAGTACTTAAGTACCAGTCCACATAAAATTCAGACACTACCAATGGTAAATTGATTCATGGTCAAGAAAAACCCACCAAACAAATAATGCTTTTTTAGTCTACATATGCTATATTTTCACAAAACAACCTTTTCTGCATTCAGATTTGCACTTTCGAGAAAATCATACATTTATCTCCCACTAAAAGCAACCAAATCAAGCCAAATCAAGAACGATAACTCTTGCAAAGTGCAAATTTCATATACAATCTATAAAATTTTTATCTTAAAAGCGCAACAACCAAATGAAAAACTGAGGCTGGTTACATGATCAATTACTGTTTATGAACAAGAAATAAAACTGAATTTGGTGGGTTTTTGACATGCATGAATCACCGTATGTCTGATTTTCAGAAAGACTGCTACTTAAATACCACGACATTATTTGCTCCAGTGCCAAGTTAACACTTTCTGGCCTGTGTTTGTATTGTTTCGTATTCACTTTCAGTTTACTTTCAAGTTGCTGTAGTTTATGGGAGTACACTATTTCGCTGTACCTATGTATAATATCGTTTTGGGTCCAGTTGCAGCCTGCGCTGTTGGATGAGGGTTTCCTCGTTATTCACTGAAGACCCATGCGTGGCCTTGAGCTGACATTTTTTTTTCTCGGTGGGGTTGTTGTCTCTTCGATATATTAACCATATCCATCCTTGTAATATATTTGTAAACAAGTAAGTTCCACAGACAATAATTCGATTGAGAAAAGAAAAAAAAGGATATGGGTGATAAATTATTGCATGTTTGAAAACACCAATTAAATTAGAATTTCGTACATTTTGATCAAGACTATTCCATTGCCTAATTGTTGCTGGAATGAAAGAATTATTTGTATTAGAGAGTCGACAATAAGGTAGAATAATGTAATATCCATTAAGTAATGGTTAAGCGCTTGAACTTTGGTCCTTAGCAGGAGTAAGTCTACATTAATATTAATAAAACATTTGTAACCTTAAATTCTCCACATGCGTCTATCGGCCAAAGATTCACACCCAATTTCTAATTTAGTAAATACCGATAATCCCATAACAGTTCTTGCTGCTTCAAACTGGAGTTGTTCTAGTTTAGAAGCGTTTCTAGAACCACTATTATCCCAGACTTCAGAGGCATATTCGAACAAACGCCTAATGTACACTAGATATAATTTTTCCTAGTAAATTATACAAAACTGATATTTCAATTTTCTCAAAACATTTAGAAGCTTTTTTACATTTGTTACAATATTTTCAATATGGAGGTTCCATTTTGCGTCGTCACAAAATGATATCCGAGGTGCTTATGACAGTTGATAATTGGAATGTCAACATCGTTGAGAGTAAACGTTATATCTGGAATTCCTACATTTGGGGGCATTATAATATCAGCTTTATCTGGATTGAATGACATTCGTCAAAGCTTTGACCAGTATTCCAACTCCTGGAGATCGTGATCAATTAGTTTTGATATGCTTATGGCTTTGGTAAGATTCCATACTTCAAGTAGTCAGAACCATGTATAATATATCAGTTTGGCTTTCGGCAGTTTAGGACTGAATGACATTCGATCATTCTAATCATGACATCAAATGTAAATATATGGTACTTGGTCTTTAATTTTTTTTTGCGTGAACATACACACAAAATAATTCGACAAAGGTTATTTTTTTTAAATGTATCACCTACTTACTTCTTGTATTGTGTTGGCCTCTTTTCGAACAGTTGACCAGTTTAGTAGTGGTCTCGGTCTGCTGCTTCAGGGTTAGCGTCTCGTATCTTAGTTACTGGAACTATATGAATAAGGAGTTCAAATTAAAAAAAAATGAAATCAAGCTATACATGTGCAAGAAAAAAAAAACAGAATCAAAATTCGGAAATAAGATCTGATGTGCCAGGAGGATTTTCCTTCTCAAAGACAGATTTTGGAACTTATTAAAGCTTGTGTCATGGTCTTTGCTGTATTTTTCACCTTCCCCGCGAAATGTGCATATACTTCAATGTGAATTTCAACTTCACACCCGTAAAACTAAATTTACCTACAAAAGTCGCCTTTCATGGTAATCGAATTCGCAGTCACGATAAGTAAAATCAGTGGCGGATCCAAAGGAGGGGAGCCTCGGGGGGCCGCCCCCTTAGAAAATTACAATTTTTAAAAATTGTACAAGATACCCTTAGAATGCAGGATTTGAGGTTTAATATTTCAAAATTTTCTTTGGGGGGGGGGGGATGCCGCAAAACTCCACTAACAAAATCGGATCACTTTGTGATCCTCACCGGTGATCCTGACAAGAATTTTTTTAAACCCCCTTTACCTGAAACTCTGGAACCGCCTCTGAAAATATGTAGACTTGTTCAACGCCAGCATACACCCTCAATTGTTTTATTGTCTTGAACCCCTTGTACCGGATCATAACAAAAGAAAAACTGTTTAGAAACATGTAGACCATAGTCAGCATACTTTGAGGGGTCTTTTAGTCTCATATAGGGTTATTTATTGATGTACATAAAATTTTAAATGACCTTGAACTTTGAAGACATTGCCTGATTCGGATCAAGTATAGCTTAGACGTTGCGTACGTTGTTGGTGTCATATTCAACTGAACCGGGGCTGGTTACGAAAACTTAAATGTTGCTATTAGAATGTGGAGTAATCAAAGGCAATATAGATATTGAAATGTTCGAAAATGGTTATTGTTATAGGATTATAATCATAAATCTTTTTATTACCATTAATTGTGGAGGGAAAGCACTATTCCATCACAAGAACGTCCATTTTCATATGTGGACAGGTAACATTAAGAAATGCTTGCTTTCCAATTCACCAATATATCTAAGTTGTTTTCGTGGCGTATTTTGATAAAAACAAACTTTTATAGTTTCTTTTCGAAACTTTGTCAGATAGTACTGGCCCCGGTTTCTGAAATATACGGAGCTTTCGGTTTGTGTGTATCTAAAACGGTTTAAGAAATTTTCCCAAAATTAGTTTTTCCGCTACGGGGCAGATAACTCTGGAACGACAAATGATCACGTCTCTCAGAGTGAATTCCAAAGTCTTATCTCAGATTGCAAAAGATGGTCAAAATCTTGTCGCGATATGATTTAATGAGAAGCGGCAGAAAAAAAAGAATAATAATAATCAGAAGAAATACAAGGTCTTCCCATTGAAACGAGAAAGACCTTAATAATATTGATTATTCGAATAAAAATATGGTATCCTCGAGTTAATACGACAAAAAGAAAAAAAAATCAATTTTTGAAAATGTTGCTTATCGGTGTATTTTCGCCGATTTCTGAAAATTGTCAAATTTTGCATTGTATGCATTGTGACATATCATTGGATGTGGAACCATGCTTCTAAATTGATTGGAAGTAGTTCGAGTTGTCTATCTTTAACCATATTGGCAAAAATGGCAAGCAAAAAAAAAACCAAAAAAAAAAAAACCAAGTTTTGACCCAGTTTTTGACCATTAGAACAAATGACCTTGACCTTGGTATTTTTAGGTAGCATTTACGCCCCTGTTCAAGGATAAATATAATATGTCTTCACTTATATTAATACAACCTGCCTGCACTAAGTTAGTACAATCTATCTGTATTGAGTTAGTAGTATTTCGGACCCAGTCTTTATATTTCCGGTCAAAGTATAACCACAACAATATCAACTGTAATAATAATAATAATAAATTGTTTTTATTGCATTCATTCGTAAATTCTACGACGAATTATAGTTTTTTTAATTCAACCTCGAGAGAGCCTGTGACATGATAGTGAATTCGTTCCGAGTACTGAATTTCGAATACCCAACAGAAAAACTTCGAAACCGTTAAAATGCGAGCCGACTGAAAAGTGTGATGTAAAATAAAATGACATTCGTTATTTATACCTATGATACAAATGATCTTTGATAACATGAGACTGAATAATAAATAAAATAGATTTTTTATTCTGTTCAAATTCGTGAACAGCAAATCAAGGGACTGAGAAGCTTCGATTTCACAATTTGGAGATGAAGACAATGAGAAGTTTAGTTTGAACATTTATGGTATTTAATAAATTCATCAAAACTATTTCTATTTAATATTAAATTAACACAAAAAGTCATCAGATAGTTAATGTAAACGTTAAATGATATCCTAATTTAATATCCTAAATTGTCTACCCCGGACTTGACTTTTTATGAGCAACTCGGCGAGTGTTTCTAGAAAAGCAGAGGACGCTTACCCTACCGGTGCTATTGGTCCATACTCCCAATTTTTAGTGGAGTCCGAGTTGCTCATTTACTCTTGTTACTTTGTATGTATGATTTTAGTTACTTTATGTTCTTTGTTGTGCGTGTCTGTTTTCCATGTCTGGTCTTTGTCCCTGGATTATATTAATTTGATTACCGCTATAACCTTGTTTCCCAAAGAACATAAGTAACTAAAATCATACATACAAAGTAACAAAAGCAAATGAGCAACTCGGACTCCACTAAAAACTGGGAGCATGGACTAGGTGCACCGGAAGGGTAAGCGTCCTCTGCTTTTCTAGAAACACCCGCCGAGTTGCTCATAAAAAGTCAAGTCCAGGGTAGACGAAAGAGGAAAGGAAAACTATGACACTTTGAACAAATCAGTTTTCATGGCGCAGATGGATACACCGTAGCGATCCACAAGTTCATGATGACGACAATAAAACTTCTGTAGTGATGACTTCAATCTTACTTACAGATTGAAAAGCAAAATTATTTTCATCACGCTCAAAGGTTTATTTTTCCAAGTCTGAATCTATGACATGTAGTTTTTCATTCTGGTTATGAAAAAAAATGTAACAATAAGAACTTCATTAAACTCATTAATTTATAAACCATACACATAATAACTAGATTAACTTGTAAAACTTGTCCGCCAAATTCAAAGCAACTATCAACAAAAAAACCAAAAAAAAAAAAAAAAACAAAAACAACACCCCCCCCCAAAAAAAAAAAAAACAAAAAAAAAAACAAAAAAAAACAAAACAAAACAAAACCGGAGCATCAGTAATGACAAAATCCAAATACATAGCCCTAACGTAAATTAAGGAATCAGAGAACATCTACATACACAATATAGCGAAAAATACAATTATCTATTGCTGTATACTTACAATGTACTACTTTCTTTATTTATCATTATTGAAGACGTATCAATGAATAGATAAATTGATAATAACCTAAACATCGCTTTCGTTTTCAAATTTACAAATAATTAAATTAGTTGGCATTATTTTCGCGAACTAAGGTTATATCAAAAGAACGTAATCCAGAGACAAAGACCAGACATTGAAAACAGACATAAACAAGACATAAACAACAAAGAACATGAAGTAACAAAAGACGTTTGTATCGTAAATACATATAAAAAAAAAAACATTATAACACTGGTTTTTGTCCTTGTCTTGTTTTTTTTTTTTGTACAAAAGTGCAAGTAAATGGTTAGAGGAAAATACATGATTGGCAATAATATCTGGTTTATTGACACAGAAGATTGTCAAAATTCGCCAAGTCTCCTCTGTGAAGCAGTAAATGTCCCACTTTTTTCTCCATGCATATATATGGAGGTAGAATTGGCTATCTTTGAATATTTTCAAATTTCTAAAACCTTGAATTTTCTTTTTGCTCATTATATTTAAATAATTCTTCCAGAAATTTCAAACCTATTGACTTGATATTAAGTCCAGCATTACATTCATTACATATTCCAACCAAAATTTATTGAAAGCAATGAGCAGTACAAAAATGAGATTTCTGAATACTTTGCCAATCAGACATGTAAAAAAAAATTGCCCATCTTGTCATGTGAACCAATGCGTAACCAGAGGAGTCTCGTAGATAAATTGTAGTGAAATACTTAAGCATATAAATGTAATTATGATTGTACACAGAACAACTTAAACAAACATCTTATAATTTGATGAGTTGTGAATGTCATGTGTGATTGTTTAGTTGTTAGATTCTGGAATGGCGTAATTTACATTTGAAACAGATTTGAGGTGACGTTAATGAAAAAATAATTATGTTTTTTTAGGTTGTGAATATTATGACTTTGTTACAATTAAATGGCAGTATAATGGATTCTGCTCTCTGTTTTTGTTACAAATCATCAATTATAAGCATTGTTTTTTTTTATAATTTAAAATTAAAATGACACAACTTTTTCGAAGCAATAAACTAAGCATGAGAATTGTATAGCACTGTTAACAAGCTTAATAGGATCATCTTCATATCTGTTAAGATCAGTGTGAGGTTCATCATTATATTTGTTAAGATCAATTATGTTTCTCCATCAGGAATGATGTCTCATTACTTGTAATATTTGTTTATACGCTGCCTATTACTGGATGATGGATATTCATAAATCGATTGATTTTATAAAACTTTTATGGTGCACTATAAATTTCATCGGAATTTTTAATTACACGTACCATCACATTGAAATGTCTTGGAGTGTTAGTGTTTGTGCCCAGAGCATGCAGTGGTCTGGTCTAATTACACGTACTATCACATTGAAATGTCTTGGAGGGTTAGTGTTTGTGTCCAGAGCAATGCAGTGGTCTGGTCTAATTACACGTACCATCACATTGAAATGTCTTGGAGGGTTAGTGTTTGTGTCCAGAGCATGCAGTGGTCTGGTCTAATTACACGTACCATCACATTGAAATGTCTTGGAGGGTTAGTGTTTGTGTCCAGAGCAATGCAGTGGTCTGGTCTAATTACACGTACCATCACATTGAAATGTCTTGGAGGGTTAGTGTTTGTGTCCAGAGCATGCAGTGGTCTGGTCTAATTACACGTACCATCACATTGAAATGTCTTGGAGGGTTAGTGTTTGTGTCCAGAGCAGTAGTCTGGTCTAATTACACGTACCATCACATTGAAATGTCTTGGAGGGTTAGTGTTTGTGTCCAGAGCATGCAGTGGTCTGGTCTAATTACACGTACCATCACATTGAAATGTCTTGGAGGGTTAGTGTTTGTGTCCAGAGCAGTGGTCTGGTCTAATTACACGTACCATCACATTGAAATGTCTTGGAGGGTTAGTGTTTGTGTCCAGAGCAGTGGTCTGGTCTAATTACGCGTACCATCACATTGAAATGCCTTGGAGGGTTAGTGTTTGTGTCCAGAGCAGTGGTCTGGTCTAATTACACGTACCATCACATTGAAATGTCTTGGAGGGTTAGTGTTTGTGTCCAGAGCAGTGGTCTGGGCTAATTACACGTACCATCACATTGAAATGTCTTGGAGGGTTAGTGTTTGTGTCCAGAGCAGTGGTCTGGTCTAATATCTGATTGCATAGGTCAATATCTTATGAATAGTTAATTTGAATACCCCAGTGGGAGTGCCTGCCACTGTAAGGGATCATAGAGTTTACTGTGATTTTTTTTGGAATGAACTAAGGCACTTTTGTTTTTATCACCAATTACATTATTATATTATGAATCTATTTACTTGACACAATGTATACATGATCATGTATTGTACAAATTACAGATAAAATTGTTCATGCATCAACATTTCTTTGTTTCATTGTTATTTCAAATCATTATTTTGATGCAGAATAAAATTCTAATATTGACTTCTATATTTTTGTGTTTTGTGTCTTTTGTGGTCAAGTTTAGAGTTTAATTGCTGTTATTGCGCACTGTACATACTGAAGTACAATTTAATCAGCCTGCTACCATTATTAGGTATGAATTAAAAAAAAGTAAACTGCTTTAGCATGATGCGGTCGTTTTGTGTGTGTTGGCAAAATACAACTATATATTTAATTGAGGTCACTTATTTATATTATAGACAAGATACATCCATCCAACTTTTTAGTTTATTCACACTTTTACCAAGTTTTGTCTCTACCTACTTATGATAATAAGGTTCTTCCCTAGTCAAGATTTAGGACACCCACATATACTTATATATTTTTATTATTTTAATGAAAAATTGAATATTTTATTTTTGTCATGTGAAGGCAAATATTGCACACAGCTGAATAGAACGCACTTCAGAAGTAACCACTAACCACAGTAACAATCCAATCTGTGCATCATTAGTACAAATTGAAAACTTCTTCCTTGAGTGGCTTTTGCAATGTGGGTATATCAATATCCTGAAGTGTTTGTAAATCCATTTTCTTGTAGCCCAAAAGTCTATAAGTCTCCAAGCAAGCATTGTCTACCAGATTGAGATCGTTCTGGGTGACTGAAAACCTCCACTGATTTGCTATTTTATACCCATCCCCTGTTCTAGTCAGCCAAGGATTTCCAGGATAGGCTTTTGATTGCTGCATTAAGTGATGCCTTATAAATCTGTCTGCTCGCTGCGAAAAAGGCAAGTTAGTAAAATTGAAAACCATTTTGAACGACTTAATAGGATCTCTGAAAAGTGCTTCGTATTTCAAAACAAATAAATTAGCAGCAAAATGTTGCTTTAATATTGATGTTGCTCTCAAATCTAACATGATATCTTGGCACAACTTATAAGCATAATCAGACACGTTCTTCCGAGCCAACAGTTTGTTTGTCACCAGTGATTGGATCATTGCCCTCGGATCTCTAATGATATAGATAACTTTTAGATCTTTATTCCTTACCAGTAGATGCACGAGCGCATTCATCCGCAATCTTACAACTTTTGCAATTCTCACTGCTTGAGGCAAACACACACTTTCAAGCATTTTTATACAAAACCCTAGGGCGGAATGACGAATGCAAGAGAAATATTTCCTCGTCACCTTCGAGTGATGCACCAGGTTAGGATGTTTGAGATCACCCATATTAAGTTGAGAGAATTTACAATCGAACCAGTACATAAGCATATCAGCTTGTGCCTTAGGTAACTCTTTCATTGGTATATTCCTGAAATATGCATAAGCACATACTTAATTTGATATATCAAAGTTCAAACTACGTGTATGTTATTTATCAACAAGTAATGTACCATCACCAAATGTTTGAGAAAGGGAAAAGGGGTGTGTGAGCTATTGCTAAATGTTACTTTTGCAAGATTTTTCCTTTACGGGTATCCCTTTTGCTCATTGATGTGTGGTCCAAAACTTAAATAGTTTGTACATACTTTGAAGTTCCGCCGTAAAAAGTAATATATTCATAGCTATGTATTTTCTCTGTCAGGTCCATGATCGGTTCAAAAACGTGGAAATTGTTACCAGCTTCTGTCAAACTGTCAAAGGTCATGGTCGTACCTCCACGAAAGTATCCCTGTACAAGTACACAAGTCACATCCATACAAAATGTAGTCTCTGGTGAAAAAATAAGAAGCAAAATAAGTTAATAAGATATATTTTAAAGATATAGAAATGAAGCGTCATAACCATAATTCTATAACTCGAACAGGCATAACCACGCACAATATATCAGGATTTCGACACAACACGAATTTTGGATGAATTGCCACCCGTCTTATCGTAACATTATGATTCATAAAATGTTAATTTCGTAATTTTTCTTTTAAACGTCTTTGCCCTCCACACACACACACGCGTGCGCGCACACACAAACAAACAGAAGAAAGAGCATGAAGTAACCAAAATAATATACATACAAAGTAACAAAAATAAATGAGCAACTCGGACTCCACTAAAAACTAGAAGCATGGACTAGGTGCACCGGTAGTGTAAGTGTCCTCTGCCTTCTAAAACACCCACCGAGTTGCTCATAAAAAGTCAAGACGACCATTAAACTTTTGTTGTGATGACTTCAAACTTGTAGCCACATAACCCTGTTCTTCCAAAAGCCTAATTGTAAGAAGTCTAGCTCGATACAAAAATATGCGATGTTACGGCAAGCTCTTGGATAACGTACGAGATGTAATATGAAAACTACATACGCAGGTGCTGAAGGGAAGTTGTTAAACAACGAATCTAATAGTTTTTAGATAAATGCATTAGCTACTTTGCCAAAAGAACTTGAGATAAAGGATACTACAGACACTGTGAAGTCAGCCTCATATCTAGACCTACACTTAGAAATCGATGGTAAAGGAAAACTATTAACCAAACTTTGACTTTTCATTCAGAATCGTCAACTTTCCTTTCAACTGTGAAAACATCCCTTCGGCACCTGCGTATGGAGTGTTCATATCACAACTCATACGTTATGCCAGAGCTTGCCGAAACTACGCAGACTTTTTGTATCGCGCTAGAACTCTAACAAATAGCCTTCTGAAACAGGGTTATGTTGCTACAAGATTGAAGTCATCACTACAGAAGTTTTATGGTCGTCATCATGAGCTCGTGGATCGTTATGGTGTATCCATCTGCACCATGAAAACTGATTTATTCAACGGGTCATAGTTTCCCTTTCCTCGTTTGTTTACTCCGGACTTTATGAGCAACTCGGTGGGTGTTTCTAGAAAAGTAGAGGACGCTTACCCTACCGGTGCACCTGGTCTATGCTCCCAGTTTTTAGTGGAGTCCGAGTTGCTCATTTGCTTTTGTTACTTTGTATATATGACTTTAGTTATTTATGTTCTTTGTTGTGTATGTCTGTTTTCCATGTCTGGTCTTTGTCCCTGGATTACATTCTTTTGATTACCGCTATAACCTTGGTTCCCTTGATTACTCTTGCCCTTAGTTATGTACATTAATCTTACCTCCTTTTGAGCCGTTGACCAGTTTTGTAATGGTCGCTAACACGTTTTCGTCTGCTACTTTAAGATTAACATCTCGTATCTTCATTGCTGAATGAAGAAATTACAAAGTGAATGGTTAGTTCAAATTTGGAAAACATATTTTGAAATCAAGATAACCTTTACACCCATAAAAAAATTGACCCACAAAACTCATTTTTCTTGGTTATTCCAAGCAGTCAAACCATCCCTCCTAAAACAAAAGTACATTGGTAACACATTTTACATTTTAAGTCCCACTAAGTATTCAGATACCTGCCTGTGTTATGTCGGTTCGTTCTGACACCTAACAACATAATCAAAAGGATCAATAAGAGCATCCATCGTTTTTCCTTGTTATATAAATGATATATGTACCACCGAATGCGACGACAGATATATCGCATTGTCCATTGACTTATATAACTACTTGTATGTTTCAACTTGTTTTTCAAACCAAAATATAAGTCATAACAATGCCTGTATTGTTAGTTCTCGATATATACCACTGCGGGTAAATGATCTGTGACGCTATTGTTTTACTTTGAAAATGGACACTTTATTTTTCGAAGACAGTAAATCAGAATTAAATCTTTACTTTCAGTCAAGAGAGTTTAAATTTTCTGTTCACATTGCATGTAGCTTACAAGTAAGCATGTAAGTATAACTAAGTTCCAACTTACTATTTAAAAAAAATGGCGTTAATAATGTATATGATTCTTGACACAAATAAGATGTAAATACGGGAAACGAAAGACAGCTTACAAAATATCTGCTTTAATCTGTACGACAGGCATCGAATTAAAAAAAATCGTAAGAGTAAATAATGTCATAACAGAAAATAGCATTGTGACGTCATAATTTACGACCAATTTCACACTTACGACTTTTGTGAATTCGACGTCAGTGGCCCTTTTCAGAAAAAATCGTAAGAGTAAAATTAGTCGTAAGTTATGACGTCATAACTTACGACTAGGTCTATATTTCATTATTTGATGTAGTACTTTTTGTCTAGCTTTTCGTACGGTATTGTCATCAGTCGCAAGACGTCAAACATTTCGTGGGGAACAAAAAAGCCGGTCGGCATCCATATCGTGAGTCTTAGTGTCTACCCTAAGAAAAAGGTATAACATTTTCAAAGACATTTTATATTTCTAATAGTTGGCTTAAAATTATGATTTTTGATACAAAAAATGTGCAGTCACAGGGTGTATCCAGGATTAGGAAAGCTTTAGAGAAAATCAAGAGTTTACAAAAATTTGGATTAATCTGGGTTTGATATTCATTGTCTCAACACTCACTGATAGTTTGGGAAATCAATTAAACCTATTTAAAAATCTTTGTCTAGTAGATGATAAATGGATTTCAACTCCAATTATTGGATATCCACAATTAAATGCATGGCAAATTATTGACAAGTCTGTTTTCTTCCAAACAGTTTAGTACGTTTTGTAGGTGTTTAGTTAGTAAAGATTATCCTAAATTCGCATTGTGGAATCCTTCCTTTCTGGATTAATGTCATCCGTTACTTAACTATTTGTTACAAATTAAATCTGATTGATCTCCCCTGTATCGTGACACTGGGAAGTCAGCGAGACAAGTATGTGTTTTAAATGTTCGCTTTAAAAAAGATATTGCGATAAAAGTATTTTTTTCATTTGGATAGTTACACAAATATTGTATTGAGTAGCACCGATTTTAGTGCCTGGTGATACGGAGCTGAAGACAATAGGAAGTTTGTTTTAAATATTAATGGCCTTTCACTACTAACCTACTTTCAACTTTCTTGCAATGAAGAATGTGACAAGAAAAATTGGCTTAAGAAGAAAATCGCGGTTCTTGACAACATTTGTTATTCTAATTGGACTGTGGATAATTTTTTCTGTAGACTACGTACCCAGTAAAGGTATGACCGTTTATTATTTTTAATTTCAAATTATTTGTCGTTATAGAAAGAATATCCTATATATATATGTATTCAAGGTTTTAAACTGTTAATCAAGCAGTATTGCCAAATTCCAAAATTTTCGGATTTTTTTTCACCTGCCCCCGTCTCTTTTGATCCTTGTTTTGTATTTTTTCAAAGTTTTCCCATGTCTCGTTTCAGAGCGAAATGCTAATAAAACTACCAATATCACTACGGATTTTTAAGGGCATGCTGTATTTATAAACATATAAATGTTCAGCTTTAATGAAATCATTTGAACTTGCTGATCTAAATGCGTGGCAGGGTGTTCCGGGCTCCTTCATAAAAGTGTTAAATTGTTAGAATTGATGTAATTATGTAGTTTATTTTCAAAAAGAAAAAAAAACCAAACAAAAACAAAATAAAAACAAAAATAAAATAATAAAATGTCTTTTTTAAATAGTACAAATGGTTGACTGAACTTTTTGGATTAAAAACCTTCCACTACCGTCCCACTAATTCATCAAATTGTTTTATTTTATTCCCTTAAGAAACCTATGATCCATGGTCAGTCAATATCGGTTCTATTACGATTTGACACTGTGAATTCAGGACATGTTAACCATTTTTATTTTAGGTATTGAATAAAGTTTTAAGATCTGCTACAATATACAGTCCATTGAATGAATGTTGAATTCAGCGACACACATCACCAACATCTACACAGACGTGGTTATATTTTAACTGCCTTTAAATCACAATATGCATTTTATGGTTTTAGGCCTTATGTTCATTTGTCTTGAAAATATTATGCTTCGTTTGTTCTGAAAATTAAAAAAAAATGTAGACCGTGTCTTTCTTTTACAACAGTCAAAGATGAATTGGATTTTTTTGTTTCTGTTGTCCATAAACGTATAGATACTTTACTGTGTGAACTTACTTGTAAATCATGCGAGACATACACACTCAATTATACATTACAGGCTCATTTCATTATTTCACTTCATTGTTACATATATGTATGACTTTTTGTCGTTAATTCTTGTACAACACTTTTTTCTGATGCATTTAGTTTAAGGTTTAAGTAAATTTTTCGGTAAACTGATGGAATTTTATTGCCATTATAAGTTTTACACATTAAAATCATATGCTTAACTCAATAATCTGCCATATAAAGTAAAGAGGAAACGGGTAATTTGCCAAAGAGACAACACTTCCAAATATGTAGGGATTAATAGCAAATTAACGCATTCTATGAGACTTCAAAAAACGGTAGGAAGTTTCCAACACGAAGACTGGCCCCTCAAATGATGCTTAATTTGTCATATTCACTTTTTTCTTGAGGAAAACATAATCCCCTTTGGAAATATTTGTACCTCACGAAATGAGCAGAAGATTTACTATATTAAAATGGAAGAAACATACTTCCGCCTAACCTTTTATATTAATAACTTGCAAATACAGTGAAATCTGTCTAAGCCGGATTCTAATTAATTTAAAACCCTGTCTAAGCCAAACGCTCTTTACGATCATATCATACAGATTTAAATGTTTTTGAACCTATGTTAACAGAACACCTGTCGTAACCGAACAAACTCCAGAAAAGGATTTGGTTACAACAGGTTTCACAGTTTACTATTTGAGAATTGTGATGTAATAAAAACACATACAATGTAATTGTTATATCCATTACCCTTAATATAAGTGGTCGAGGTTTTAAGATGTCAAAACAAAAACAAAATAAAATTTTAAATGAATAAATAAATAAATAAATAAAAAATAAATAAATAAATAAATGAAAATCGAAAACAGATTATAAAACGTCAAGCAAGATAAAGATGGGACTAGTAAAATAGTTGAATCAACTTTCAAGATTAAAACAAATTCTCTATATATCACATGAAAACTTTCAACAATCCCCGGTTGAGGACCGTCAAACAAATTTACGATTCTATATTCTCTTTAGAAACAAATGAACCTTGGTCAGACAATATTGCTACTATTGGTGATCCAAGTCTACAATTATTGATAAACGATTTGACATTGATAATTCAATAGATGTGAACTATTTCATTCTAAGTATTGAATAAAGTTTAAAGACCTGCTATACAGTCTATTGTATAAATGTTAATTTCAACGACACACATAAGCAATTTCTGTACAGTCATAGTTATATTTGAACAACCTTTAAATCACAATATGCATTTTGTGGTGACATTCCACATTGTCACGCAACTTTAAATTATCATGCTTCGTTGGTTGAATTTCTGACCCATTTCTGCACAATTTTAAATTTAAAAAGTAGGCCGTGTCTTTTGTTTAACCTTTTTGTTTCTGCTTTTATTGTTCGCTTTCAAAGACAATAGAAACCGTTTGTCTTGATTTTACTAATAAATCCAACGGACTCCATGCATAGATACAGTTCGTGAAATCCAGGCTATGCGAACGAACTTTTAAACATGTACATATTCATTGATACACTATATATTTCTAATAAATTCGGCCTTATTTCAATTCATTATTTGGAAGTTTTTGTCGTTATATATTACATACTATGCATTTACATGTAGCTTCTTTTCATAGGCTAATCGTAGGCGAACTCCGGGTATGGGAAGTTTCTTACCGTTTTTATTGAAGGCCCATTGACTGCTTTTTTTCTGTTTTGTTACCTTTTGGTGGGATTGTTACCTGTTTGATTGATTGATTGTTGGGGTTTAACGTCCGAGCAGCAAT
The DNA here is from genome assembly GCA_037379345.1 of Perna viridis. NCBI lineage: Eukaryota > Metazoa > Mollusca > Bivalvia > Mytilida > Mytilidae > Perna > Perna viridis. Next base: position 8,521,205 of record CM074520.1, read on the forward strand.
ATTTCAGCTATATTCAGGCAATGAACATGATTGATTGATTGATTGTTGGGGTTTAACGTCCGAGCAGCAATATTTCAGCTATATTCAGGCAATGAACATGATTGATTGATTGTTGGGGTTTAACGTCCGAGCAGCAATATTTCAGCTATATTCAGACGAATGCCTGTTTGAAGAGGTATTTTATTCACGTGTGGGATTTGTTACCTGTTTGAAGAGTGTATTATATTCACCCTTTGGTCGGATTGTTACCTGTTTGAAGAGGTATTATATTCACGTGTGGGATTTGTTACCTGTTTGAAGAGTGTATTATATTCACCTTTTGGTCGGATTGTTACCTGTTTGAAGAGGTATTATATTCACGTGTGGGATTGTTACCTGTTTGAAGAGTGTATTATATTCACCTTTTGGTCGGATTGTTACCTGTTTGAAGAGTGTATTTTATTCACGCGTGCATAACATTTGACTTTGACTTGAATTACATGTAAGGAAAACCTGAAACCACATCTTCTGACAAAATATCAAAATTGACGTTTTACCCACAAAAGTAGTTTTTTTCATTTATACTTACTAGTATCAACACTATTTAATATACAACACAGAAAAAGTTAGTTGGCATTGGTTCAGTGTTTTGAAAAGACATTCTTTACCTATAGTCGGAAGTAAACATTACCAATTATGAAACATTTACCTTCCATATCACATATCCAAAATTAACATACCCCTGTAGAACGTTTAAACGCACTGTTACTGATGGTTTCATTGAGTAAATAATTGTTTCTTAATAAGCAACTACTCAGCACTTTTTATATAAACACACATCACCCATCTTAGAAAGAAATTCTATGAAATCTTTCAACAAAGTTTCATTCAATGAAAAAGAAGAAGTTGAATCCTTGGTTTGTGGCCTTAATAAACTCAATAAACGGGGGAAAAGAATCTAAACATTTTGAGAAAACACATCATTCATCCTAGAAAGAAATCCAATAAAATTGTTCAAGAGGGTTTCATTCAATAAAAAGAATGCTAGGGTTGATGTCATGGTTGTGGCCTTAATAAATGGGAAGCAAAAACCTAAAAGATAAAATACAGACATTTATTTTGGTTTCAAGAAAAATGGACGGACGAATTAAGAAGGTGATTCTTATTTGCCCATATATTTTTTTTACATATTGAATCTTATTATGCAAGTTTTAATTTCTTTGAATACTTTTATTCCGGTCAGAATCTCATGCTTTGTAAAAAAAACGACAACAAACAAACAAACTAAAACAAACAAAACAAAACGAACACAATAAAATTTAATAATATCCGTATCAAGCTTGCCGTAACTTTTGTCCGACATCTACGGTCGTATCTAGCTGTACCTTTAAAAGAGTAATCAAGGTTATAGCGGTAATCAAAAGAATGTTATCCAGGGACAAAGACCAGACATGGAAAGCAGACATACACAACAAAGAACATAAAGTAATTAAAATCATTCATACAAAGTAACAAAAGCAAATGAGCAACTCGGACTCCACTAAAAACTGGGAGCATGGACCAGGTGCACCGGTAGGGTAAGCGTCCTCTGCTTTTCTAGAAACACCCGCCGAGTTACTCATAAAAAGTCAAGTCCGGGGTAAACAAACGAGGAAAGGAAAAAAAAGTGTTTTATAGGCTGTAAAAACAACCATAATTTATCAGAAGATATACTTTCCATCGCATGTAGTTTTAAAAGTTTTGAATTCTTTTTCACAAACCTTACATTATGTGTAGTTATTTACATATTGCAGATTCTCTCAATGTAAGCATCGAAATCCCTATTCGTATTACAGAAAACGCTATGTCAAATACAATTTTAGACCATAAAAGACAAAATACAAGTAAGTCATGATTATTGCCTTTATATTTACTTCGAAACTGTATTTATTGCATATCATGATATCATGACATATATTCCGAATGTTTTTTTTTCTCTTAGTACCTTACGCTGATGTGATACAAAAGGACGTCAATCAGAACTGTTACTACTCATTGGTTTATGATATATGAATCTCTATGAAAGAGTAATCAAGGGAACCAAGGTTATAGCGGTAATCAAAAGAATGTAATCCAGGGACAAAGACCAGACATGGAAAGCAGACATACACAACAAAGAACATAAAGTAACTAAAATCATACATACAAAGTAACAAAAGCAAATGAGCAACTCGGACTCCACTAAAAACTGGGAGCATGGACCAGGTGCACCGGTAGGGTAAGCGTCCTCTGCTTTTCTAGAAACACCCACCGAGTTGCTCATAAAAAGTCAAGTCCGGGGTAGACAAATGAGGAAAGGAAAACTATGACCCGTTGAATATATCAGTTTTCATGATGCTGATGGATACACCATAACGATCCATAAAATTCTGTAGTGATGACTTCAATCTTGTAGCAACATAACCCTGTTCCAGAAGCCTATTTGTTAGAGTTCTAGCGCGATACAAAAAGTCTGCGTAGTTTCGGCATGCTCTGGCATAACGTATGAGTTGTGATATGAACACTCCATACGCAGGAGCCGAAGAGATGTTGCCACAGATGAAAGGAAAGTTAACAATTCTGAATGAAAAGTCATCACGTTTGTCGTAAAGTTTGGTCAATAGTTTTTCTTTATCATCGATTTCTAAGTGTAGGTCAAGATATGAGGCTGACTTCACAGTGTCTGTAGTATTCTTTATCTCAAGTTCTTTTGGGTAGATGCGATGTATCAAATCCCCGAAATTAGGATTGTTTAAAGATAATACGTCATCTATATAGCGGAAACTGAGATTGAAGGATCTAGCCAAACGATATTCTTTCTTTCTGATCAGATCAGCTATAAAGTCAGCCTCATAAGAGTGAAGGAATAGGTCAGCAAGTAAAGGAGCACAATTTGTTCCCATTGGAATGCCGACCGTTTGTTGAAAAACACGTCCACCACACTGGACAAATATGTTGTCGATTAAAAATTCCAGCATTTTGTAAACATCTTCCTCTGTAAATTGTGTTCCATTTCAGAAGAGGAAGGTTGTATTTGCTATTAATAAAAAAATTGGGAAAAATTGTTTTGCGTAGTTTTAAAATTTATTTTCTTGTCATCTATGATTAAAAAGAGACAAGAGCCATAAAAAGAAATTGAGAACGTGACACCACAAATCACGTAACTATTTGATATTTGCAGTTACGTAATTGCTGAATAGAGTCTCATTTAACTGCATCCATGTTGTTTCGAATTTTTTTTTTTAGAAAAACCCCCTTTACATTGCACCAGCTGTAATTTAGTGTTAGTGGTTGGCTATTTCCGGGCAGGGTCAACCATGATGCTAGATGTACTCAGCCAATCAACGAACAGCTTCTACGCATTTGAACCAATAAACTTCTTGTCTTTTGATACTTATGAAAAAGCTAATATCACTTTTCTGAATGGAACTTCTAGGTGAGTATTATGCTTGTTTGGGAACTATTATGGTTAATTAGGCGTCCTAGAATAGTTACGTAGTCCTAGTAATGTTTACCTCTACTCCGCCGTCTTTCGTAAGACCTAGAATGATTAGGTATGTGGTGTGCAGCTTTTAGTTTCATGCTTTGAATTTGTTTCATTTAAATAAAAATTATCATCACCATCATTGACAACGACGAAACAAAGCAAACAAAGACAGAAAGATGATAATGATAATAATAATAATAAAACACGTGGAAACCGACGAATGAATTACTCTGGGAACATGCACAAGCTGTTATCGATGACGAATGCAGTACAGTTGTTAGGTGATGATTTATACACTATATCCGCCGACAAGGTAAAGATGGAAGCCACAAAACTTACAGAGTAACGATTATCATTCTGAAATAACATCACCCAGTTCCAAACATATCTGCAAAGAGATGAGAATGAAATAAGATGTCTAAGGAATTTCGATAAAATGTCGGTATAATGTATATATTGAGGTAGAAAAAATGATTGATTGATTGTTAGGGTTTAACGCCCGAGCAGCAATATTTCAGCTGTATTCAGGCGATGAACATGAAATGGATGACAAAATGAAAATGAAATAATGATGATGAAATGATAGGACACAAGGATAAAACGGTCGGCAAATTTTGATTGCCACTAGCAAAAGGGAGGGCTGGGTAGGGTCGGGCGATTTAGCCTCCTGTGACGGAGCGCAAAGGTTGTGTTTTGTGTGTGTTTTGTCTGACGTTGTTATTGGACCACTCAAAAAAATCTTTTCGAACATAAACGTAATGTTATGGCACATGAAATGCATGTTATATCATTGTTAATTTCGCATTTATCGTTCAGGAAGTATGAGATCCGTACCTGAAAAATGGGGATCAATAACAGTTCCGACATATCAACCTGCTTTACTCGTGCCTTCTGCCTTATAAATGATATTTTAATCTTTTTATTTTAGTTTACAACTTATGTTTTTCGTATGTGCTGACGGTTTCAATTTACATTTAAGGTTGTTAGACGAAGTTAGAGAACTGCCTGCGGCTCAATCAGAAATATTGTTTAATTGGTTTAATTGTAAATTTGAGGACATAAATATAAGCGATTTAATAAGCTCTAATTTACTTCATCATTCGAGAGTTACTTCACCATATTATCAATGCCAAAAGAGTCGTGGCATCAAGAACTGTTTAGATCGTCTGCTTAGGGCGTGCAAACCCAAGGCTAATAGGATATTGAAAGTGGTACGCCTGCGGGTTAGTACACTGAACTATCTTTTGCAAATTCTTCCAGGGTTAAAAGTTGTTTATTTGATTCGAGATCCTAGAGGAATTCTACATTCTTTAAGAAAAACAGGGTTGATTCCCGAAGATAAACTTAAATCTGAATCAGAGAAACTGTGTAGAAGACACATGGCCGATGACATACCAAGTGCAATAGAACTAAAAGGAAAATACCCTAACACCATTTACACTGTCAAATATGAAACGATAGTCAACGATCCGTTGACAGTATTTAAACAAATATACAACTTCACGAAATTACCTTATACAGCATTGGCAGAAACGTATATTAAGACGCATCTGATGGGGAAAACTGCTCGTAGACAAGGTAATTTCAGAACAAAATCGGGCAATGCTCAATTAATTGCAAGTGATTGGAGAAATACTATAAGTGAAGGTCAGCTAGACATTATAGATCGTGCATGTGAAAAGACGTATTTACGGTTAGGTTACTTACAGACAGACCTACGGACGGTACGTGACATGAAGGTCTCACTTCAAACAACACCAAATGAATCTGAACTTTTTAAAGTATCAGAATCACTCAGGAAAAGTAATTTGTAATTTCACGATCAGATTTCAAATAATCATAAGTCTATATAGCTTGAACTACTGTTCTTGTAAGAATAATGGTCATCACGACCAAGGAATGGACATATTAATGGAATAGTATGCATTAGCGGTAATAGGACTCTTTTATTTCTAGATGATTTTTTGGTAAATGTTTTATTAGTTTGTATAATATTGAAAACATTTTAGCCAATTTTGTTTTGAATTTTGACGAGAATCTTACTTTTAATAAAGATTTTTCACTATACTATGGGAATCAAATCTACTGTAATAACATTAACATCGATTTGCCAAACCAAGCTAAGTTTTAATATTAAATATCCATCTGTTTGCGTCGATTTAGGTAAATATTAGACCACGAAGATTGCTTTCATCATACATTTCTCATCATTTAATCATAAGTTTGTCAGATTATTAAACTATAATATATTTCTATTACTGTTAATGGTATTGTATGGTTTATCTGTACATGATCTTCCAGTATGTTATATAAATATTTTTAAGAAAAGGTTTTTATTGGGATGAAATATTTTGCCTGATTAGTTGAATTGCATGGACACACCTTCATTTTCCACTCAATCTGGTCTGGGATAGTTTTGTTTTATATAGCATTATAATATCCATCAATCCACGCATTTTTATAGTGCTTTACACATGCATTTCAAACCTTTTTTAAGGTTTGTACAGTTTTATTTCAAGATTTCCTTAATGAATAAGCGGAATTTTAAAAACCGCAGTCATGCAGCTTTTGTCTTGCACGTTTTAATTAGTGTTATTTTCTTATAAGTAAAATGAAAGGTAGCGCTTTTTTATATCTCTTTTTGAAAATGTTACTAAGAGTTTATATTAGAATATTACATTTTGCACACGTGTAAAATTTTGATGAAATATGATGATTGTTACATATGTTTCATGCAACATTTAATGAAAGGTAAGAGGTAACATCAATCAGCAGAGTATGCATTTATACGTAGATGGAAAACTTAGCCAAAAGACGTGTTCGAATGTCCATTTATATTTTCGCCTTTTTTCTTTTTTTGTATTTTTGTTAGTATTATAAAGTGTCCTTTATTAAAAGTTACCATAACCGTTATGTATGGAGCATTGACAACACATGAAAAGCGAAAATTTAAAAAATAATTATCAACAGCTTTATTCAAAGTAAAACACTAGCTTTGAAGAAAGTACTTAAACTGTATTTGCACACAAGAGAAAAATAACAACAAGAACAACCTGAATACAATAACAAATAAACAAATAAAAAAAAAAACAATATCAAAACTCAAAACAACAAACAATCAAGAGAAACAACAAAAACAAAGCAAACTCTTAATTAAGTGCAGAAACTTAAACTGATCACGAAGCATATCAATAAATAATAAACCACGATTGCCCATTTTAATGCAAAAGTTTCGTTATTTTCTTTGGTTTCACGATCTGTATTTTAAATTGAAATTTAGAAATTAATGTGATAAACAATCTGATGTCTATAACTAGATAATTAATATCAAAATCCCACTTTTGTTATTCCTATAGCCGAACATTAATTTCTTAATTAGTTAAAAAAGTATGAAAAAAGAGTAAAAATAGACGTGTTCTTTCATTACAACTAACATATGAAATTGAAAATTGCAAAGTACAATTTGTGCGCACTTTGTTAGAGCTTCCGGTACACGCTTTGTAGACATTTTTACAAGTCATGAGAAATAGACAAAACATAGCTTCTAAATTATTTTTAAATTTCCCATTTATACATTTTACACTCTCATTTTCAAGTATCAATTCCTTCACACCCACTAAACATTCCACACTCTTTTCCGTTTCCCGATATGACATGTGATTATCATTGTACCGTAACATCAAACTAAGTGACTTTTGTCTCACTAACCACCTTTAACGTTTCCATTACTTAACATGTTAAAAAAGTAATTTTCAATGTTTCACTGTGAATTCCGAGGACAAATGACACCTTAAAGTTGCATACCATTGCGAAGCTTAGAAAGTAAGGCTTTTAAAATCATTATGCTAACAATTGTAGAAATTCTCCACAAAATTTACTTGAATAAAAAATACTGAAATTCAACATTTTTACCTTTTCTGCTAACTGACAGCATTGAGGCAATTTACTCACACATGTAAACAATATTCGTACACTTTTGTAGTAAATTACATATCGTCGCTGAGCTTCCAATATGTTGTATATGAGGTTAAGAGAATATTGCAGTAGAGGCATAAATATTTTTAACTTTTTATTTTATATGCTTTCTCACTGAAAGTCGAAATTTATTTTACCAGCACGGTACAGATATCGAAGTAATATCACTAGAACCCCTGTCTTTTTATTCTAAATCAAAACGTTGACTTACGACATTTTGATCTTTAATTGGTTCCATATTGCCCTCATACAACTTTTTGTAATTCAAAAAGTTACAACAAATCCTTTACAAAGTCTTTTAAAAGCAAATTTGTACTACGACTGCTTTTTCAAACAATTAAGATATTGTTTTCAAGGCATACATGTGCATGCAAATTAAAATGTTATACATTGTTTAAGACATAGCGACTAGGATGAAAAACCATGCACCCTTTTAAGTGACATGTGAAATTAACTGAATATGTGAACCAAGTTTCACGATTACAGTACAGAAAAAAATGTTATCATGTGGCATATTTTTCATTGTAATTTATCTGATTTTGTTACTTCATTTATCGAGTGATGATAGTGAACATATACCAAATGCATAACAGAGTAAGCTATTAAATTTAAAAGACATGAAGTTAAATGAATAGGACAGTAATAGCGCTATCACATTGATTTATCATGATATCAGACTTTCTGTGCTGTATTTTATCTGAGATTTAATGACAAAACCATTTGAAATTACAACTGGTAAGTTATTTAAGACTATGAAAACGACGACAATACATGTAGACTACAGGCTGAGTGAGGCCAGTTGTGATAACTGCCAACTTGGACATGGAAAACTAAGAATTCAAATCAATGAAATTCAAGGACATTTCAAACCTTTGCAAACACTTGTGTAGAAAAAAAGCACAAAAAGCAAATAAAAACAAAAACAAAAACAAAATCGAAAACAAAAATACATTTAAAAAAAGGAAAAGAAAAAAAAACAACAAAAGATGACAAAGTTCACATTTTCATTATATTTCTGGTAAAGGTCAGGAGTCAGTTATGTGGTAAACTGTCATAAAAACGATGGAAGTCCCTCGGAATTACAGATTTAAGCTCCTGCAGATGCTGGTATTTAGTTTTTTTAATTGGCACTAAAGCTTTGTATAGTCTATCAATAATTGTATCCTCCATGCTAGGATGACCAACTTTTGATCTTCTCGGAAGGTATTGTTATGGTATTGTTCTGAAAAGTTCAATTTATGCTGAATTGAACCGTCTTCAGTGTATTTCAGTACTCACATGTATGTAACGACAGGGACTCCTACTCTACTTCCTGGTTGGATGGAAGAATAATAATTTAAACCAATGTAATTTCCAAAAAAATTCATGCGACAAATGTAAAACGTTGTATGACTGGTTTTGTCTTGCGTCTTTAATAAGGTCTACTTAGTTCTGTGAACAATAGATTGGCTTGTTTTTGTTCAATTGTACTGTGTATGCTATCGCACTCCATCTGTGTGTGTGTCCTTTTTCCAAGTATTTTTGAATGATTGTTATATTTTAGTAAAGGCTTTGTGACGAAGTGTATTTGATAAGTTGTATTTCTGTGCAGTTATCACTTGAATCTTTCAAATTGCCATGCATGATGAACAAACTTGTTGAAAAAAAGATATAACATTTTGGAACCACAGTAACAGCCCGATGAATGTTGGAAATTTTGTCACGTGTGTTCAAATAATGAATATGATAGGTTTAAACGTATGCCATTTTGGAAGAACATGTAATCAGACCCGCCGAATCTTCCTATGTGTAAAACTAAATCTAAATTTGCGATGTGCGACATTTTGGAAGCCCAACGACGATATATGATTTTAAAGTACACATTCTCAGGTTTATTTTGACTACTTTTAATCAGAATACACACAAATAATGCACTTACAATCCATAGGTCTAGGTTCTTCAGTGTTTTTTGGTACTACATAGGGGGTGACCCGGAAGTGGTTAGTGAGACCTTTGTTAAAAGGTTTTATGATGATAATTACTGGGTTAAATTATTTGAAATATCTTTTTGATAATAAGAATAACTTACAAATATCCCTTTTTCCCTTTCAAATCTATTTCACTTTTCCAACTTATGCACCATGAAATTGGGGATGGAAGCATGTCAAATGAGAACCTTCCGTAATGAAATGAATCATCAATCAATAAACACACTTTATCAGCTTGATATAGAAAAACTTTAGAGCACTAACACAGAAATTGTCACGAAACAGATATAGTTACTAAGCACTTTAAATCATTCTTAGTTTTGAACTTGAATAGTAGTAATTTCAAGTAGTAAGTAAGGAAAATAAGGCCAGTTTAGAACTTAGAAATTGTTTAATCGAAAATTATATCTTTTTTATCCCTTCATCAAAGCCTAGTCATTTATACCTCAATTTTTCACGTATGTGATTGTCTACACTTTCAAAAAAGTAACATTTAAAGGAATAATTGTAGGGATATTTCGAGTAAAATCGCTAGTTGGAGTGGATATGGAACGACTCCGAACCAACCACTCTTTATATGTTAACGTTATACTATTGTCCATAGTATTTGTGGAATTTTCAATACACTCGTGACTTAACTTTTAATTTAAAAAAAAACTTGCGAATGAAGTGGACTGTTTGGTTCATACGATTTAATATCCTTAATTCTGCTACTGAAAGAAATGGAAAGCAAAAAAATCTGAGAGAGGCATTTCCAAATATAACTGGTCTTATCTTCGTATTCATTTACTAATACAAGCTAACGTCTCCACTGGATTGTTTAAATGAATTGTCCTTGGTCATAAAGGTGATACACGTGTATTCAAAAAAAACTTCGTCACTTTTCGTACAAAGACAGCAAGTCTTCTTTAGCTGAATTCAGGAAATTTTAGTACCCTTTGCAATATTTTTTTTAAAGAATCGCCTACATTATCATTAACTTCAAAATAGCAAACCTAGCTAAGCTTCAATTTTGAAAATATACCTGCTTGCGTCTAACTATGATTGAAATTGAAACTATCCCACAGATTTTATATGATTCATCAACTTAGAAAACATTAAATATCAAATGTAGAGATATAACATTGCTATGTAAAAATAGATAAAATATAGCACAACTTCAATCAATTGGTTCTGTTGCTTAAAGTTATGGAAGCCTGCGTCTAACCTTAATTCTTATTATCTTTTGAATTAGAAAAACCAACAGTATGATACGTGGAGATATAAAAATTCTATGCCATTCAAAAAATAGAAAATGGAGAGGAAATTTAATCCATCGGCTTTGTTGATTACAGATAAAGAAATTCTATGACAACTTAATAGAAAGCAAGATAACGCGCATAGGTTGGTATTCAGATACTCAAACAAGCTCTTTACCGAAGTGGTCTACATATTACAAAACGAGTTCTTAGATGAAAAAGAGTTTCATCAACATGCGTTTGTACGATATTAATCTCATATTTATTGATTGATTTTTTATTTAGGCTTCTCTTTATTTCCTGAAAAGCCAATTCTAATATTTTCGTTTTTATTAAATATTATTTTCTAAAGTCGGCTTCAGCTTTTCTTACCACAGGCCCCATGGACATTTTATAACGAAGAATATAACATTATTTTGTTTAAACATTTGAACTATCATGTGTATTCTTTGTTATTAGATACTTTAATGCTTTGTTCACATTTTCGTCTCTTTCCAGAAGTTAAATATAATCGTGGACCCAATGCAAAGGGCCAGTATTCCTTGCACAATCACAGAGAATGGTTAAAAAAGAGTGATATCAGAAATTTCAAATAAACATAAGAAAGTTTCAGAGATTTTATCTAATTCTCAATAGGACAAGGAACAGATATGGAGAAACGCATCAAATGCACCATATTATGACATTGATAAAAATGATAAAAACTTACATAGATCGTCAAAAGGTCAATAAGTGTATGCACACTATGTAAACTCTGAAAGACCCCTACAACAAAAGTAATACGATCCACGGTAACAGCACAATGACACATCTTCAAAATAAACTAAATACTAAAATTCGAAACTACTACTGCCCATACTCAGTTGAATTTCCGGCTACAAATGCTATAAATACTCATAGAAACACATAGTACTTGGTATAGATTCTCTATACCTAGTAAGAGTAACCAAGGGAACCAAGATTCTAACGGACATGGAAAACAGAAAAACACAACAAAGAACATAAAGTAAATAAAATAATGCATACAAAATAACAAAAGTAAATGAGCAACTCGGACTCCAATAAAAACTGGGAGGATGGACTAGGTGCCCCGGTAGGGTAAGCGTCTTCTCTTTTTCTATAAACATCCGCCGGGTTGCTTATAAAAAGTCGTCGGGGTAGAGGAAAGGGGAATGAAAAACTATGACACGTTGAACAAATCAGTTTTAGTGGTGTAAAAAAAAACTATTCAAAATCAGGTTCTAAATATATCATAGAGGATATAGAATTTTTTTATCGATAACACATACTATTGTGGTGGACGTTATTTTTTCAACAGACGGCCGGCATTCAATATTGGGATTTTATACATTTATTTAACAGACACTATTTAATCAGGCTCATATATTGACATCTTCATAAAGATCGATGAAAAGGGAAATCCCAATGACCAAACTATAAACAAACTCGATGATTTCTCCTCCCGTTCATCTGTGGCAACATCCCTTCATAATCTTCAGAGTTCCCATATTACACCTCATACGTTATGACAGTTCATAAAATATTTTGTACCGTGCTTAGGCTTCTGGAACAGAACTATATTGCTTTAGATTGAATTCTTCACTCCAAAAGTTTTATGGTGCACATCTTTATGGTGCATATATCAGCACAGTGAGAAACGATTTGTTCTTCGTGTAAGTCGTATTTTTCCTTTCGTCTTTCGTTTGACCCGAATTTATCATTTTATGAGCAACTCAGCGAGTGTTTCAAGAAAATCAAAGGACGCATACACTTCTTATACATGCTCCCAGTTTTTAGTGGAGTCCATGCCGCTCACTTGGTTTCGTGCCTGTCTACTTTATTTTGGTTATTTCGTATTATATGTCGTGTGTTTTTCCTCTTTTCTAGTCGTTACCCTTCTATTATATTCTTCTTTTCTAAAGAGTTCAAATGTTTATGTACGTAACTCATTAATTAAAATTTATTGAGTTCTGTATCGTGGAACACCCTTTGGGTATTTATAATTTATTATTTAGTTAGAAACAAGTAGTACGTAAATGTTTACTTATATCTTATCGTTTAAAAATTATGTTATTATACAGATAATGAATGTTGGAAATAAATAAGTAAGAAATAAGTAAGAAATACACTTGCTGATTTGCTGAATTACAAAATTATTTTCTTCACATTTAAAGTTCATTTATATAATTTACAAAAGCTCATTTTCAGAACCGTAGTTTGACGAGTAGTGACAAAACAACCAAACAAAAAAAACTAACAAAACATTACAAAACAATACAAAACAACTCCAAATACACGGTCTAATCATGAAAACAGGAAACTGAGACAATCTACATACACAATATGGCGTTAACTAGTATCAAAATCTCCGACCGGAATTTAACGGTTCTCTCGATAAAATACAGTAAGTGTCGTACCTTGGTCTTACAATATAGTCGCTCAAGTTTACGCTTATTGATAAACATTTTACGCAAAAAATTCAATATCGAAAACGATATTTTATTATTCAAATACTTTGTATAGCTTTTTTGTATGTGATGTTAGCTTTAAGCTAAGAGTAAACTTAAATGTGAAAGAGTTATCGATGCTATATTTCAATAACCTTGTCATGATATCACTTCTGAGTTTTAAATTCAATTTAAGTCGTTGATTTTTTTTCGCTTTAAAAAAATCATAAATACAATCTGGCCAAAATTAGTTCGGACTTTCATAATACGGAGATATCGCAGAAGTTAGCATATTGAGGTTCAAGGAAGGACAATTTCTGTTTACATGATTTTAAAATTTTCATTCATCTCTGTAAACGAATGTAACAAAAATCTAACCGCAAAAGGTCCCAAAAATTTCATTAAATCTCATAATGACTGAAACATGTCAACTAAGAACTGGCGAACGCTTTTCTCGGTTAAAAAACCTCTCATATCTTAAACGATGTCAAGCAATGTGTTAAAACAGCTTTTTGGCTTCCCGTATTACTAACTTTCTTTAAACAAATCAAGAAAAGTTTAAATATTGAAACATGTGTCTAAACTCAAAATTGGAATACTTTTTACTCAATTAGAAAACTGACAAAGTATTAATGAGTAACAACTATCACACATTCAATATCTATATTATGTGCACAAGTGTTAGTACATATATGGCAGTCTGTCTGGGTGTCAAAAGAATAGACCTGCAGCAGCGCTAAGCTTGTCGTAAAAGGCGACTAAAAAGTGCTCAGAACCCTAGCCTGGGGATACCGCGCTTTACCCACAGAGCAACTGGGTTGTATGCCCCAGGTGGTGGAATGGGGTACCCCTGACATGTCACATGCTAGGGTTATCAGGCTATAATACGTTGAAACCTGACCGCAAAGTATAGTGGTGCACCGTGTTGGAAAATATGCCACGTTCCTTGCACGTTAAAGAACCCTACTGTGGTATTCGATAGGAGTAGGAACATTAGCACCCCGCCACAGGAGGCTAAATTACCCGACCTTATCCATCCGCCCCTTTTTCTACTGGCAATCAAAGTTATATGATCCCATTATCCTTGTGTCCCACCCCTTTTTCATTACATCATCATTAATTCATGTTCTTTTTATCATCTATTTCATGTTCATCGCCTGAATACAGCTGAAATATTGCTACTCGGGCGTTAAACCCAAAGAATCTATCTAGCGTAAGTACTGTTTTGTGAGTATCATATGACTGTGAACGAAGAAAGGTAACTTAAACATGGCGTTCCGATTTTTATTCATCCTCTCGGAAACCGATATTATTTTAGAATTCAAGACGTTGTATACTATTATCAAAAGTCATAAGAAAACATAAGACATTTTCCCCACTGACGCACCTTGTCCATATTCCAAGTATATAATGGAGCACGTATTAGTTAATTTGTTTATTTCCTCTGTTTTCATGGTTTAGTTATTTCTGGGATAATAGATACTCTGTTCATCTCTCTAACCATCGCCTTCTTTTTGATTTTACTTTAAACTTTGATAACATTTAATTTCAAAGGTTTATAAAGACTAAAGGGGAGGGTCTGTTATTTTTCTTAGTTCTTGTTACATGTTGAGAAAAGTACGTTATGATATATTTATGTGCAGTTTTAGTGACATTTTGTGTTTTTTCACAATTATTTTTTTTGTTTTTTGATTGTCAAGTATGTAACTTTTGACCAGGCAGCTTTTATTAAAATACTTTGATTCAGCTTCGTTTTTGATTTAAATAGTTTTAGTGTGAGTTCGGAAACACACACACACACACACACACACACACACACACACACACACACACACACACACACACACATTACGATTATTTAAGTTTACTTAAAAGCGACATATCACATCATGATTTAGAGTGCATTTGAAATTTAGATTTCTGCATAAGTTAGTTAACAATTAAAAAAATTCCGACAATCAACTGAAGATATTATTAATGAAATTAATAAAAATAAATAAACAAGAAGACTAATAACAATAATACAATTAATAAAAACAGCGACAACTACAAAAGTGTACATCCAGAATCTTTGTTTTACCTTTAATTAGTCTTGTAATGTAATGTTTAATTTCGATATAAATGATAGTCGTTTTAAAGGAATTTCACAACTAATCTTGGTTCAAATTGAGTACTCTTATTATTAAAGAGCACAAATTAAAAATAACAATCAAATTGTGAACGTTAAATTGTTCAGCTGCAGCTGCAGCACAGGATATAGTAAAACAAAGAAACAGAGCATTGACCCGACCATGTCAACAATTAGGAAAAGAACGTGCTTTTTTAAATGCAAAGTTTCAAAGAAAGCAACTATATTTACTTGAAAAAAAATTCCATCTTTTGTCACTGGCTAATTGTGTTATGAATTAATGTCTTGTGAATAAGTGTGTTTAAATTAATTGAAGTACAGTATTTAGTGTAGAATAAAGTACCATGCTTGTTTTGTATGTCAATAGTTTGTAATTGAGTATATTCTCCTAGTAAAAAATCGTCTGAAATGAACTGACAATTTCGTTGATCAAAGACGAGCTATACATCTTATATAAGTATAATATCAAATGATTAAGAAGCTTATTTTCACATACATCACTTGATTTTCTATTAAAATAAAAGAATTTTTTGGCAATGGCGTATGTTTTTGTGATTTTTTATTACCATTATCTAATTTTGTCAATTTCAGATATTTTCCCACTATTTCCATATATTTACTACGTTAATATCATGATACTTAGTATAATTTCGCTCTAGTTTTAACAGTGTTTGACACGCGTCGCGGGGTTGCATTATTGCTGCCGGATTACTTCCGGATTATGATTACTTGCAATATGACTTTTGTGGCCGGCGGAGCAGGACATGCTTTCCCTTTTGGTGCAACTGTTGTCATTCCGGTTTTTTTTTGTGGGAGTTCATATTCCAAATGCTATAGTTTATTTTTTGTGTTTTCTTGTTTCACTTATCTTCAGCTTACATGTGTAATAAATTTTATTCCGTTCGGTAAATTGTGTATGCAGATTGCCTTTATTTTATGTGCTCACGTTTAGGCTATGATTTTTTTTTATTTTGCCGTAAATGAATCATCCCCATTGTTGACGCTTCAGTAGTTTTTCCAATATTTATACGATGGTGTGTCGTCTTTAACATAACTTTTTTAAAAGATTTACGTTAATAAACTGGAAGAGGTTAATATTTATGTTTTGAGATTTGGGCATGTATTTGTATTTGTCAACTGTTCGCTGATTTTCCCGTTTTCAAGAATACTTAAGTATAAATCGGAATTCTGAAAACGTTTGAAAAGGGTCTGAAATTACTTCTGTAATAATTTCCAATATATTTTGGTGATAAGTAATAGGACACACACATTTGACTTATAATAAAGACATTTTTGATTTTTATATATCACAAAAAATACGGTTTCGTCAATAATCCAATATTGATTACTTTGGTAATATAGGCATTAAAAGACATTTAACATTGTGATTAAGTGGAATTTGGGTTTCAAATCCTGTTCCCTATCAAATGTTTAATATATTCACTCCTGCAAATTCCTATCATGTTTTCTAAGGAATAAGGAAAAGACAGGGTGTTTTCACCAGCAACAGTAATTTTGTAGGTTATCTGCTTAAAATTAGAAGACAAATCACGCGGCTTATACGACGTACACGTGCTCTGAAACGACAAAAGTCTACGTATCTATATTTATTCTGCCATATGCTAGCAACAATCTTTCTGGCATGAGGCTTTTATACATAGTATGTAAAATTGAGCATGCGTATTGGTGGTTGTTGTCAATAGCATATTCAAATGAACGATGCAACTCTTTTACAAACCAAAGTGGTTCTTGACGACTTTGACGACAACAAATTGTGTCTATAATAGGCTTTTGTCTCAAAAGTTCTGTTACCAATTCAGAATAAGCTCTATATTGTTCATGTTGAAACAATGTAGATATTAAGTTCATTGATTCATTACTGTCTTTGCATTGAATAATTGTCTTATAGTTACCAAGTCGTGTTAAATGATAAACGAATTTTTTTCTAAATGATTCCTCCATTATAACTTCACTGCCAGCAATCAATTCTATGTTCCTTTTAATTCCTGAGACACAAGACAATTTACCTATTTCATGAACAAATCTGTCCACTAAAGGGTTGAGGTAACAGTCTTTAACGTAAATCTTCTTATTGCTGGTCTCATTAAAAGAAGTCAGTGTGACTAACAGCTCAAAACGGATATTCTCAATTAAGTGTTTTATTTGTTGTTTTCCAAAAACCTTCCCAACTGAATCCCGAACTGCGTTAGACTTAAAATGTAGCATCCCACCGACGTCATCAATAAACACACTTTGAATTTTATTCAACTTTTCTTCCAACTTTCCAGGAAGCCATTCAGCGTTAGGCATTGAATGCATGTTGGCAATTTCTTTAATTAATGATACATATGATTTTTTGTTGTAAAAGTCTACAGGTAATGATTCAGTCTCTGAAAACAAAATTAACGTCAATAGAAGAAAAGTGATTTTGTCCGAGTCGCAAATGTCTTCGATGTATGGACAAAGAATTTCAACGGGGTTCTTAAATAATTCTGATCCTTGCATGTGACCTTTTTCATTGTTTATATAAAGCGAGCAGCATGAGGGAAAAGCTACTGGATTAGAAATTTCAAGTATTTCCTGTATATCTTTTCTTTTGATCGGAATAAATGATCCAGTTTCAGTGTCTCTGCTTACATCAGGTACTATTTCATACTTGAAAAAACTGGATTTCGGATTCTTGCAATGCTTTGTGAGAATAAGTTCTCTGTCTTCCCTGTCATATTTAGAAAGGTCAACGATAAATGACTGCATATTGAAAAACAAATCAAATACACATAATTTATCTTTGATTGCATGGAAAATATATTTGTTTATTGCAATTATAAGAAAGACGGATGAACTAACATCATTTATGCAGGCATGCATATCTGGTAAAATGGCTTCCCATTCCCGTACTAAATCCTTGCTTAACACAGTTTTTCCGAAAACATCATCCAAAAACACGGCTGTATCATAACAAGGGTTAACTGTCAACCTCCATTCGCTTGCATTTCTGATAATAATTGGTTGTTTTTGTTTATACTCCTCAGCATTGCTCATATTTAATTCCATCAAAATTTCGTTCCCCAGTGACGTGCGACCCTCCCCGAAATTCGATAGGAGAATAACTTTGTTACTTCCTTTAATTTTCCGCATTGCTTCGTCAAAACACTTCGTCCTTGCAAAAGTATTTTTTGCCTTCTGTTGTATAAGAATAGACTCCGTTAAATCTGAAATGCAGACATTTGTAAATATTGTATTTGGCATACAACGAAAATTCAATATTGTCATCATCTTGAATGAAAACCAATCATCTTTTATGGTAGATTGATACAAAAGTGTTCGAATATTTATTGAACTTTAAGAAATTTATAGCCACAGTTTTAATTAAGTGCCATCATACTATTTTTCAGTCACTGAATAATTTCCCTTAGCAAGAAGATATCAATTTGAATGAATAAGGTTATGACTAGGTCACACTTATTTTGTTAAATGGACCAGTCTAACTCTTGTGTTGACATAGCGTTAAACAACAAACTTTGCACTGTAGAAACTTGTTTAAAATAATCGTATGATACTCTCCCATTTACATGGAACCATTCAAAGGGACGGAAAAATATTGTATCACTGTCGTTTTTTCTGCACTCAGTTGTTTTCATTACCAAGTGAATAACTTGTGGTTTGTTACATCAGGGCTAGACATTCATCTGAGCAAGACTAATATGTAGATACTATACTGTATACTTTTTATTTTGTTTTTGTTTTAATATGAAAATGTATAATATTACTATAAAATAATTCAACATTCTGTACAAATTACAACGAGAATGAAAAGAGACAACAACCTCTTGTTAAAACAGAAACAAAAAATGATTTTACGTTACATAAATGCACAAATACTAGCATTAATCTGACTTACCAGCTCCAGACCAGTTTCACAAGTTTTTATAAAATCTATTTCAAGAGTAATCAATGGAACCAAGATTCTAGCGGGAATCAAAAGAATGTAATCCAGGGACAAAGAAAAGACATGGAAAACAGACAAACACAACAAAGAATATAAAGTAACTAAAATAATACATTCAAAGTAACAAAAGTAAAAAAAAGCAACTCGGGCTCCACTAAAAATATGGAAGCATGGACCAGGTGCATCGGTGAGGTAAGCGTCCTCTGCTTTTCTAGAAACACCCGCCGTGTTGCCCATACGATTGTTATTATAATCTTATACCCCTCTTAAAAAATATGAAAATTATTGATACCATTGCTTTATAATATTTTCGGAAGAATGTAAATCACATAGATTGGTTTTCATTAATAAGTTGATGATAATTTCCGAAATACATATTTTTAGAAGAATCATAACGGAGTATGATTTAAAAAGAAGCGACGTTACTTCATGTTATAATTTATAATTTTATTTCATAAACTTAAGCAAGGTATAAAGATGTGTTCTTCTTTAATATTTGACCCTATGGGCAAAAAGTATGATTTAGTAGTGACTTACATTATGTCGAGGTTTTGGTCGATAATCGCAAAGCGATGAATTCATAAAACAAACAGCCTTAAGTGTAATCAGGTAAAATAAATCGCAAATAGCATGGATTCTACAGTGCAGTGTTTTGCAGATAAATGAATTGAGGTTATTCTCCATATTTAGGACCGTTGATGACATCGTCAAAATATTTATTGGTGAAACTAAAGGATCTGATGTCTCTAACTTAGATGTTTTAGAGCACCTGTAGTAAACATATGAGACGTCATGTTTGCATTTACCGAGATATGACACTTCAATCATCGACGAATTCTGAATCTTGCATGTTACCAATAAATCAATTATCTATGTTTGGGTAAGTTGTATCTTTTAAATTTGAAGAAGCATGATCCTTCCTGTTATTCATACATGTGTAACTATGAACTATAAAACAGACCTTGATCATAGCCATATTATATAAGATGAAATCGCTGAATTATTGCACAAATATACATGTACATTTATAAACACTTAGCCCTAGCATCTTTTAAAACAGATACTGATGTAGTGATGTACAGACATATAGCTAAATAAAGCTAACTATGTTACCCATTTAAGTTATTTTATATACATGTATTCCTTGAATGATGATACTTCATTTGGTACCATGGTGAAGTGTATTTGTGTGTGTGAGTGTGTGTGTGTGGGGGGGGCTATGTCAAAATCTCTATCAAATTGCATTTTGAATTAGTATATAACTAATTTGTTTTTGTATGGAGCAGAAGCACCACAATGTTGTCTCTTCTTAGTTGTCAAATTTTTCATCAACTTCAAATAGCTATGATGATACTCCTTGTTCCTTATAAAACAAAAACTTAAGAGAGTTCAAATTGTACATGTACAGTAATGCAATGTCTTGAACATATCACATTTACACCAAATGCTAAGCTGTTACATACTTTAATTATCTTAAAAACTTTCTGTATTCATTTATGCAGATTTAGGAGAATGTCAAGTCATAACAAATTTTGAATGAAAGGAAATATTGCCAAGAAATTGTTGGATATGGAATATTTTCTAAGATACCATACAAAGGGGGGTGACTATGTTTTGTTCAGCAGAAAAAGGAGATATCTTTAACACTGTTATTGACTTTTCTGCAAATTACATTATAAATAAACTACAATATTCATTGAAAAATGTTTTTTATTTTCCAAAATATAAGAAACTCAAAGCGTAGTCTGCTATCGCAAGTAAATCGGTTACTCACACATAACCGGCACATGTCAACGTGTCTCAGGTCGCCAGTGCGCTTGTTTCAATGTCTTCGTTATGTGAAAAGTTATATGGTTTAGAAAATGCAAAAGTGCAGTGGCATGCGTTATATCGATTTATTTTATTAATACTTCATTTCAAAGAACATATTTTATTTTACATGAAAACTGCTGCGGGAAGTTATCTATCGGTAGCGTTTTGTTTTAATGTTCGTTGAAATACAAGAAAACGCAAAAATATCTCATCACAAGCAAGTTACGAGCCATTTTAGCTCACCTGGCCGAAGACCATGTGAGCTATTGCATCATTTGGTGTCCGTCGTCGTTAACAATTCTTTAAAACTCTTCTCCTCTAATACTACTTGACCAATTGAAACCAAACTTGGTATGAATGTTCCTTGGGGCATCCTGCATAGAAATGACCTGCAGATTTTTGACCTGTTGAAAAACATGGCCACTGTTACTAAAAATATAACATAGGGGTTAGATAGTAGTTTTTCGCATATATCTCCACAACCATTTAGTTTAGTTAAATTCTGACTGGATAAAAGTGTTCAACATGATGAGATCTATCTGCGGTCAAATTTTCGTTTTAATCCGTTAAGCCATGTTGGAGTTATGGCCCTTGTCAATGCTTTTTGCTATTTTTAATGTTATTTTTTTAAAAATCATCTCCCCTGACACTACTTTACCAATTAAAACTAAACTTGGTATGAATGTTCCCAATGGTATCCTGCTTAGAACAGATGTGGGGATTTGTTATCCGTCGAAAAACATGGCCATCGTTACTAAAAATAAAACATAGGGGTCAGACAGTAGTTTTTCGTATTTATCTTCAAAACCGTTAGGTTTAACTAAATTCTGCCAATAGCTGAAATGATCCTTATTGTTAGGACTACAAAAGTCTTCGGGCATAAAAGTTGTCAGTCGACTACTTGTAAGAGTTATCGCCCTTCAATAGGAAAAATGTTTTATTGAAAACGATGACAGATAGAAAGAAACTTTCAATTGCTGAAATGATCCTTATGATAAGTCCTCCAAAGTCTTTCTTGAGTCAGAATTGTTTGACAACTTCTTGTTAAATTTATTGCCTTTGAAAGACAAAATTCAACCAGGTGAGCAATTCAGGCTCATTGGAGCCTCTTGTGTATCTTCCATGTAGATTTTTTACACTTTCCGCAGCACTTTTTGAAAAATATACATATTCATTGACATACCATATAAATTTGGATGTACAATTTTGTCATCTTGTCAAACTGCACTTTTGACATTTATGTGGTCCGACCAAGGCTTGGTTAATCGATCACTTGGCTCATTTTTATTGCACATTTTGACATTTTGTTGATCTTTTTGTGTTTGGTAAGTTTTATTTTATGAACTTGTATACTTAAAATATGAACATCGACGAAATTTCACGTATTACGATGAGTTTAAAAGTAGCTCGTTTTCGTTGATGAAAATATGACAATTATTTTTCATTAATACATTCGATAAGATGAGCAAGAGGGCACAAACTATGCCCATTGGAATAGTCATAAATTGCCAAAACAATTTTCAAAAAGGTTACAAATATTAAAGGAAGGAGGCTATTAATGGAAACAAGTAATCTTGGCGGTGTATAAAGAAAATACCTATGTATACTTTTAAGGATTATTTTATATCTATCTGTACTTGTTCTGTGTATTTTGCCCTGATACCTATTCTCTGTATATGATAATTATCTGTACAAACTTATCGCGGATAATGTCACCATTCAACTATAATAGGGTATTGCAGGATACTGAAATTCAGGATTTCTAAACTGAACCACCTGACTTTTCCTGCAAAAATTCTCCATTCAAAAGCGGTCCTTACAGTCACGTCATAACGTTTTTTTGCGACTACATATTTGTCCGGTGTGGGGGACGCATTTTTTCAACATACGGTCGACATTCAAAAGGGAGAAAATTGTGATCCGCTACTTGTGATCTATTCTGCCACTCTTATGATGCTGATTTTATAGCTTATGTGATCCAAAGGAAGTGACATCGATAAGACAGACCCTTTAATTCCAGTTACCTCAATATAGATGGCGTATTATCTTTAAACAATCCTAGATTCGGGGATTTTGTACATAGCATCGATATGGTCGTCATCATTAACTTGTGGTTCGGTATGGTGTATCCATCTGATCAATGAGAAACGATTTCTTCAAAGTGGCTATCAAAGTCGTCCTTTCATGTTTCGTCTGACCCGAACGTCATATTTTATGAGCAACTCGGCGGGTCGTTTCTAGAAAAAAAAATGGAAGACACAAACACTGCCAGTAGCCTGGTCCTTGCTCTCAGTTTATAGTTGAGCCCGGGTTGCTCATTTGCTTTTTTCCGTGTTCGTGTTATTTTAATTATTTAATGTCTTCGTCTACTTAACCGTCTGGTTCTTATCCTTGGTTTATTTCTTTCATTTCTGCTCGTATCTTTGATCCCTTATTTACCCTTTAGTAGTGTTAAAGGTGGGACTTCATGTGAGATTTATGCCTAAATATAACTGATGCAATGCTATATGTCCTAGTTCATTGCAAAACACGTATACTTTGCAAGTAACCAAAACAAGTATTGATTATAATTTTAGCCCTCTTGGTTTCTTGTGATTTTCTGTTGTTTGTTTTGTCTTAAATTTTTGTTCTTTTTAAATCTATCCACGACCAGAAAAGTGTTCTTTAAAATGCGGAATAATAGATTTATTTTCTATTCTATTTAGTAATAAGTGGCTTATTGGTTGAAACCCTTATTCTTTCAAAATACCCCACCATACAAAAGAACCTTATACCAATGCCATTTACCGTTAACTGTTCTCACCAGATATATTTTTAGTCTGTTCCTTCGTTAAACCTGAAATTAAACATAAGGTTTTTTTTGTATTCAGATCTTTTTAAGATCCAGTACTTCAAAATGTGTTGCTTGCAAATACATGTCGCTTATTGTAATTGAAATAAACTTGAGTTCTCAGTGTTTGTTTGCCAAATTTGTATAAGAAAACGATTTCAACAATCAATTTGACAAAACAGTTCAATTTTCACACTTTTCTTAACCTTATTCGTGAAGAACTAATTAGCTTGATATTTCTTGTCCAAGGTCCTTCAACTTACTAATATGTGTTCCACCAACAATTGTCTTGTTACTTGAAATACTCACTGAAAAAAGAGCATGAAAGAAACATTACATATTTATTTGATAACAACAACATGCATGATTAACAAAATTGTTTGTTTTTTAATAAGTAAAAGCACTGGTATTTCCAGAAAATAAAATACTTTGAAAGTATTATTGTTCGTGGGTACAATTTTTCGTGGTTTACATGGGCTGGGTAAAGCAAAAAACTTGGTTCTCAATGAAAAGGAAATTTTTCATTCATTTGTATGGTCAAATCCACGAATTCAAGAATCTACGAACTAATATTTTCTTTAAACCACGAAAATTGGCACCGTGGAATAAAAGTACTTTCACAGTATGTCCAACTTTAAATCATTTACATTGGTAGAATTAAAAAAAAAAAACATGAAAAAGTTGAAAGAACTCAGAATTAAAGAGAGTTAAATCAAAACAAAATTAGGAACAGAAAAAAAAACCAAAACAGACAAAAAAAAAAAAAAAAGACAGGCGACAAAAAGAACTGAACTAGAATAAAATTGTAAGCACAGTGTAACGAAAATTCCGCTGTTCATCCCAGTAACTAAATGGTCAAAGATCAATGAAAAGGTTACTCCGCTTCCCTTCCCTTCCACGATCCAAATATTCAAAGATTAATAAAAGGTTTACCCCACTTCCAATTCTAGTACTTAAATGGTCGAAATATAACAACCTTCGTCAAACAAAAAGAAAAATGATTGGCTAGAACCACACACAAACTGAGGATAAGATAATGTGTTTCGGAAGTGATTTTAATTTCAGCGTCTTATAGATGGTAAGAAAAAATTAATTTTGTCAATGACCAGATCCTTTGGAAGAGTAATCAATGTAACCAGTAACCAAGATTCTAGCGGAAATCAAAAGAATGTAATCCAGGGACAAAAACCGGACATGGAAAATATGTAACTAATTAATATATACAAAGTAACAAAAGTAAATGAGCAACTCGGACTCAACTACCAACTCGGAGCATGGACCAGGTGCACCGGTAGGGTAGACATCCTCTGCTTTTCTAGAAACACCCGCCGAGCTGTTCATACATGTCAAGTTCAGGGTAGACGATAGAGGAAAGGAAAACTATGACATGTTCAACAAATCAGTTTTCCTTATGCAGATGGATACATCGTAAACGATTCACGAGTTCATGATGACGGCCATAAAACCTTTGTAGTGATGACTTGTAGCAACATAACCCTGTTTCAGAAGCCCAATTATAAGCAGTCTAGCGCGACACAAAAAATCTGCGTAGTTACGGAAAGCTCTTGCGTAACGTATGAGCTGTTATATGGAAACTCCATATACAGGTGTCTGAACTGATGTTGCCACAGATGAAAGGAAAGTTGACAATTCTGAATGAAAAGTCATCATGTTTTTCGTAAAGTTTGGTCAGTAGTTTTCTATTACCATCGATCTATAAGTGCAGGTCAAAATATGAGGCTGACTTCACAGTGTTTTACTATCGATATCCTTTATCTTAAGCTCATTAGATGCGATATATCAAATCCCCGAAATTAGGATTGTTTAAAGATAATACGTATTTCTATACAGCGGAAACTGAGATTTAAGGCCAAACGATATTCGTTCTTTCGGAACAGATCAGCTATAAAGTCTGTAAACATGATTAAGACTAACACAAAGAAAACTATAAAATGTTTTGACTTGATGTAGAATTTCATGTGTTTTTTTTTATTCTCAAAAGCACCAATTTCATCATATGATTATTAATTGAGGTGAAGTGTTTACTTGTATATAAATGATTTATTCCTGTATATTGCTAAGATTAAACAGTAATGTTTTTAGTGCACTTTTCCTGGTATTTTGTTCATTAAAAAGTAATAAAGAGACAATAAGTGTGGGTTGTCAGATGGTAAGACGTGAAATCTAACACAAAGTTTCATGTCATATCTATGAATAGCTTCGAAACAATTTTTTATGACCACCATAAAACTGTAGTGTAATACTATCAAAGGCAGAACAAACCCCTGCCCTGCCAAAGAAACGTACTTTATTGTCTCTCAACAAATAAAATAAATGTAAAATTCCAAAAAGGAAACTTCTGATTGAGATATCATTACACATTTTCAAAATACAAACAGTTCGACACACACACACACACACACACACACACACACACACACACACACACACACACACACACACACACACAACAACAACAACAAAATCAAGAATTCTTTATGCATATATCCCGTCAATCATGCTGTAAAATCTTTTTCCATTATTTAATTACAATTTAAAAAAACAACACAATATTACCATCTTGCAGGTTTATATTGACATATTTTTTAAGAATAAAAAAAAAATGTCAAAAACTATTTGGAAAGTCCAGACACAAAGTGTTGAACTTAAAAGAAAAAATGAACAGGACGCAGGTTTTGCAATTTTTGGAATTATTTATTTTTCTTTTCCTCAATCATAATTCTTGCAAAGTTCAGATTTCTTAAACGCTTTTGAAATTTTTAATAGACATTGGAATAGGCCAATATCCTTTGTAAAAAAAATGTTCTTTTTACCTTCTGAGCCGTTTTTTTTTATCAACAAACCTATTGTTTCAGGAAAGCTTACTCCAGTGTTAGACCGACTTAATTCCAAGGATCTTTGATTTGTGAGACGTTCGCTCTGGGCTGAATCTGTTGAATTATTTTCACCATGATCATATCTAGCTACTGAGTTTATGGCAATATCTAATAAAATAATAATAAATGATAAGTGCAATAACTAAACAAACTTTTTCATTCACTTTTATAACACACTTAAAATGAACACGAGCTAGGTTCAGACACAAAAATTTTGTCATCTCACTTTATCACTAAAATGGTGGATAATAAATGATATCGAACAAATTACCCATTTTAAAGACTTAAAATAGGTCATTGTATACACAATTAATAAGGTATCACTTCGCGTGTTTTCAGTGGCTTCATATTTGACAGATAAGCATCTTAATATATATTTTAAATGCTACGAAAATGGAATCTTATTTGTGTTCTTACTTCACTTCTATGTATCTATTACAGTTCTAATTTTTATTTTGTTAAATTCAGAACTGTACAGAAGTACACAATGGAGTAATAAGCAATATTGAGATGTTTTGATTTCTAAAAGGAAATTTAATAGATTACAGATGCATACATTTTTGTGAAACGAATTTATAAGTGGATACTTCCTCTTCTTCCTCCATGAAACGTCATTCAGGTAGAAACAACAAAATTGGATGTGTGCCCTTTGAAAAGTTCTTCAAAACTGTATCTCTGACATATTTATGTATGATATTTTTTACGTCCTTATAATCCTTATAATGCTGCGGACTGAATTATATTACACTCCAAAGAATTATTTCAGAGCCCAAATAAAACTAATTCATTTATTCTGCGGCTGCCAATGTGAAAGAATTATTATATGTCGATACACCAAGGATGCAGATTATCTCGGTTCCATTTCTTTTTAATGAACTTGGTATTGAATAAAATGTCGTTTAGTGAAAAAAGAGAAAGTTATCTCACCCGTTTTACATAGTCATAACTATAATTTTTTGGTTGACTGAGGTGGTCGTTTTCATTTATTTTTATCGTTATTTTTAGGTTTCTTAGTGTCTTAATGTTCTTTCTGTTTTGTTTACGTTAGGTCAGTCTACTCGACATGAATTATGAATTATAAACTTCGCTTTGACAGAAGTTTCGCTTTGTTCCGAATTGTATAAAATCGTACCTCTATATGTTGTTTGGTCTTTTGATGAAGTATGCTTGACATTTGAGGATTTTAAAGCTGGATTATTTACTCTAAAGGAGGAAGTATCTGGAATAGACAAGTCTAATGTAAACATATCATGAAAAAAAATAATAATTGGTAGTTTAATTGAAGTACTACGAACTGTTACTGCGTTAGTGTTATATCAAATCAGCCTAAAAATTACAAAAATATAATTTCATGATAAACAGTTCTCGAATTTCTAGAATAAGATATTGCTATTTGTGCAGCTCTGACGAGTGATTGTTTCTTCCTTACGCAAACACACACACACACACATAAAAACGTACAAAGAACGCATGTTAACTGAAACATATAGAAACGAATTTTTTTTATTTATTTGTTTGGTTTTCTCTTTACAAAATATACTTGATATAGTGGTATATTTGTTTTTTTTTAAATACTTTAAGTTGAAAGCAGGAAATATAGTAGTAGCTCTACGATTTGGTCGTTTTATGTACTTCTTGGAAAGGCTAGATATTTGCGATATCACAAAATGAACGATGTGATATAAACTAGTTGTTCTGCGAATGTGTATCATTTCTATGATATTTAATAGGATGAAAGCGACGTTGTAATGTTTTTAACGTTGTTCTCCGGACACCATAGGTGACATCATATCGCTACAATTTCGACCATGGCAAATGCCGAATGTCAAACGGTCAAAATATTCCAAAGAAAGGCTTTATAACTCGTGTAAGTTGAATATCGCAAAATATCAACTCTCTTTTGTAATTCCAACGTTATAACGAATTCGCCGAAGTTCATTTGTTATCACGTTGTTGAAATTAAATAAATCGAGTTGATATTTTGCGATATTCAACTTTAACTCGTTATGAAACATATACTTACATTTAATGTTAACAAATGCAACCTTTTATCAAAATGTCTTTTAAAAAGTAAAAAAAAAAAACTGCATGTAATGTTGTAATTGCACAAATATAACCGCATAGAAAAAGTGTCTACTTCAGACAACCTCAATTATGAGACATATTTAATAAGAATGTTATTTGCTTTTCATTCCTACAAATGCATTTTGTCCAATACCGATATAAATAAATTATTAAATTTTAAAGCACGTTAAGTAAAATGTGCCGATTGCATCATAGATTGAAATGAAGAAAAATTGTCATAGAAATGAATGTTTTTCAAACGTTATCTTCGGTCGCTTTTGCCCGAGACCCTAGAAAACTACAGTTGTCGACAAAGGAAATGTAGTTTAGGTACACCATTTTATGATTGTGAATATCTAGCGTTACACATGTTATACTACATGTACTATGTAATGTGTAAGTGTCATTAAAAAAATCTACATCTAAGAGCTAAACATTCGTGTAATAGGTATGGAATGAATCATTAAAGTAACAATGCATTTTGGGTATTTTTCAGTCCTTGCTATACGTTTACTTTATCTTCCCTGTATCAATTTGATCCATCGGATTAAATTGATACAGGGAAGATAACGTAAACGTATTGAAGGGTCTGAAAAATTCCCAACGATGTTAGAACTGTCAAATTTTATATATACTACCATACATCGTGTACTAAGTTACAGCTCTAGATTAATCCTACGAGGAGGAATGACCCGGCCAGCGAAAGCTATATTTTTATATAGCCTAGCTGGCCGAGTGGTCTAGGGCGCTAAACTTAGTGCAGGCGTTGGTGCCATACATGTCACAGCGGTACGAGTTCGAGTCAGTTTGACAGTTCTAACATCGTTGGGAATTTTTCAGACCCTTCTATATATATATATATATATATATATACTTTTTATGTTTATTTTTGATGCTTGTAAGTTTTCCTGAATTAGAAATAAATGTGAATTGTGAGTTTTTACATGCATGTATAAACGTATGCATCATTTTATAAAGACTGTTATTGAAGGGTTGTTACATAGTTTTATACTATTACAGGACATGAATATAGTTGGCTAACCGTATGAGCATGCATGAAAGTTCAAGAAAAAAAAGAAATAATGTACTCACAGAAGTTGACATCAACTTTCACATTTATTGTCTGTATTAATAGATATTCATTTGTATTATATTTAGAGTATTTTTCAACAGCACAATACAATTAAACTTCATTATCTTGGTTCGTGAAACGTGAGCTGCCCTAAAGTTGTTTATCTCACATTACTTAGTCAAAAAATATCCTGAATTATACTGATATTTCACAGTCTACTAAATCATCCCATAAACACATCAAATCAAACATGCATACCTAACTTTCGTCTTAATTGGTTTCTGGATGTACTGATCCTAGATGTTATTTCCTGGCCAAGTGGTACTAGTCGACGATTCCTGTTTGACCGATAATACTTTTTCAGACCTGAAAATACATAGTATTTGAACATATATAAGGTCAAAGAGTAATCAAGGGAACCAAGGTTATAGCGGTAATCAAAAGGATGTAATCCAGGGACAAAGACCAGCCATGGAAAACAGACATACACAACAAAGAACACAAATACTAATACAAAGGAAAAGAAACCAAAATTAAAATGCTTAAAAATGATTGATAGTTCAAGACAGAAAGATTGTACAGATACGTAAAAATAGAAGTACATGACCGAAACGCATTAACAGGAAACAGAAATGATCTACATACACTGTGTAGGTATCAGATAAATCATAGGAAGGCATTGGCCTTTAGTGCGAGCGAAGTCCAAAGCAAAAGTATCAGGTTCCCCTTTCAACGAATTAGACTTCAAGCAATTTATCCCTTTGATATTGTTTTAATTTTCATAAGTAATAAATGGGAGAGGGCAAAACGCATTCAAATTTTCGTAAAATTATCGAAAGAACTGTTCCTGGTTCGGCGAAGATTGCAGCGTTTTATCTAGATCCTTCCAACAGGAAGTAGCTTTTTAAAAAATAACGTTCATGTCTTTAAAATTGTTTGCCTAGTCTGCATTTTTAAAATAAATTTTATGTCTTTAAAACGTTTTGCGTAGTCAGCATGTTTCACCATTTCTGCTTTTTGCTACTATATTCCGCTCGAATCTTGGTTCCCTTAATCACTCCTTGACGAATTATTATACTAATTTGCATAAACGCAGTTTGTGGGATTTCGATAATTGTGTGGACGAATTCAAATGTCACGTGTATTTTTTTTTTATATTGACACTTTTAAGTACTTTAGAAAACATTAATTATTAACCAGTTTGTTATCGCATTATAAACCACAGCATCCTTAACACTTCCAAATTATAATGACAGTTTCAATATCGTCACAGACACATTGTTGGAGTTAGCACTATACTGCAAACAGGTATATCTTGTAACCAGCACTCCTCAGTATAGTTTAGTTTCGCACTTTTGGCTAGGGATGAAAAATGACATTAATGGAAACTGGTGGTTGCTATAGTGATTAAAAATGGAGATTCTATTGTAGATAAAACATTTTCTGAAAATGGGACTTTTAAAAGTATTTTTCAATGTTTCATATATTTTCATTGTTAAAGGGGCTTTTTTTCAATGACAAGTTGACTTAATTGTGAAAGTGAACGTAAGTCAATATTTTACCATGCTAAATTTGATAAGTGGATTACAAAGTGAAATAGCTAAAAATCTAACCGGCGATGCCCATATGAGGAAGGGGTTTTCCAAGGAAATAAACATTTAAGAAATTTAGCGGGAAATTTGACATTTTTAAACCTAACTTTATCAACGTTTTCTCAAATTTTAGCATATTTATGCATGGTTTCTATGGTAACTCTCTTCGTTTTGGGTAAATTTTTTGCAGAAAATGTTTATGGCATTCTGAAGGCCTTGGCTTGAGCTATTTCTAGATATGTAGATTAACAGATGATTGAAAATATTTTAAAGTGACGAATGTTACAAAACATCCGATTACACGACTAAAATTAGGCAGTTTTTCAATACTGTGGAGTGCTGGTGTAGCGTTTTACTGATAAACATTAAGATCTGATCACCGTTCTTCACAAAAAAAAAATTGCAATGTGAACTGTATGAAATCATAGTAGTTAGAACTTTCTTTATCGTAGCAAATGAAATATAAACACCATATGCAAGAGATGAAGATAAGAAGATAAATTTATAATTGAAAAACTAAAGTCGTCTTTTTCATCATAAATCTTAGCACTGAGATACTCTGGAGGATTGTTGAAAGTAACCCTTTGCCAGAAAATGGGGCTGTTAATGAATAATAAATCATCAAAAGATCTGTCGTGAAATTAAGGGATTTTCTATATTTGATAGGTTTTTTCTTTACGAGAATCTGAAGAAACTCAGTCTCGTATAAATACCAAAACAAGTCGGCTAGATGAAGAGGACAATTAGTACACATAGGAATGCTAAATTTTTGCCGAAAAAAGGTCCTCCAACGTGACAAAATGTTATCAATGGGGATATCAAGTATGCTACAAACCTGCTTTTTGTGTAGCGCACTTAACCTTCTGACACGTTGAACAAATCAGTTTTTCAATGTAGATAAATACACCGTAACGATCCACGAGTTCATGATGATGACCATAAAACTACTGTAGTGATGACTTCAATCTTATGGCAACATACCCTTTTCCAGAAGCCTATATGTTAGAATTATAGCGCGATACAAAGTCTTCGTAGTTTCGGCAAGCTCTGGCATAAACGTACGAGTTGTGATATGAACACTGCATACGCAGATGCTGAGGGGATGTTGCCACAGATGAAAGGAAAGTTGAAAATTTTGAATGAAAAGTCATCACGTTTGTCGTGAAGTTTGGTCAATAGTTTTCTTTTACCATCGATTTCTAAGTGTAGGTCAAGATATGGGGTTGACTTCACAGTGTCTGTAGTATCCTTTATCTCAAGTTCTTTTGGGTAGATGCGATGTATCAAATCCCAAAAATTACAAATTAGAATTGTTTAAAAATAATACGTCATCTATATAGCGGAAACTGAGATCAAAGGATCTGAACATAAAGTATTGAAAAGTCAAAAAATTGAAGACAATTAATTTCTGAAATACTGCGGGATTTTAGGTTTACAAGATCCCACATAAAATTAATGCCACTACGAAAGTATGTGGTATTGCAACTCGGTTGTTATTCAGCTTTCTCTGTGGACAATATCTTTGTATGGTGAATTGGTATCTCTTTCGTGGAGGAAGATGAAGATCAAGCTATATACCTGTCTTTGCAAGTCGAAGTAACTTTCATTATCAGTAATTGTAAGAATGCACACTTGTAATCGTACATGTTTATGTCAATTCCAGGCAATAGCATATAGCATTTTCTTATTTGAATAAACTAGTTTTTAAACTTCATTATGTTCTATTGTCTTTTTTTTCTTGAAAGTATAAGCTGAAGTCCAGATAATTTTATTCATCCGTAATTTGCGATATTTTCCTTCGTTGTAAATAGCTTGATAATGCTTGTAACAGCGTACTGGTCCTGATACACAAAAAATAACGGGTCAGTTTAAAATAGGGCATGCGTGAAAAATTGTAACGTCATAGTGGAGTTGAATAACGTTGACTCATCTCGACAAAATAGGTCATTTGAAAGTATTCTTTTTCAACGTCAAAATATATAGATATTCGTATTTTCTTTTACATACAAATAACGAAAATAAAATATTACCTATCGATAAATAGAATATTTTCGGCCATTCAGTGTTTTAAACGTAATTAAAATAATACATACAAAGTAACAAAAGTAAATGAGCAACTCGGTAAACCATTATCCAAAGGTATTATCCTTGTGCATTTATTCAGAATTAAGCCATAATGACAAAGTTGAGACTTATGTTTTTTTTAAGGTTTAAACAATGTAATGAAAAGAACAGGTTTCTCCATTCAAATTTACTGAAAAACATATATTAAGAAAATCGTTACATATCCCCTAATTCCTAACACTTATTTAATGATTTTATATGATTTTATTGTGGAACAAAGAGTACTATAGGGAACCAGACCAGGATTATAGTGGAAATCAAAAGAATGTAATCCAGTCACGATGAGCAAACATGGAAAACAGACAAGCACAACAAAGAACATCAAGTAACTAAATTAATACATTCAAAGAAATAAAAGCAAATGACTAAAAACTGGGAGCATGGGTCAGGTGCACCAGTAGGGTAAACGTCCTCTGCTTTTCTAGAAACACCCGTCAAGTTGCTCAGAAAAAGTCAAGGCCGGGGTAGACGAAAGAGGAAAGGAAAACGATGACACGTTGAACAGATCAGATTTCATGGTGCAGATGGATACATCGTAACGAACCACGAGTTTATGATAACGGTCATAAAAAACGTCTATAGTGATGACTTGTCATCATCATTTCGCATCTTGTCTAATAAAGGGCTTCTTGACAAATTTACAACAGGTTTTTTATTACCAGAAATGTATTTATTTAATTCGACACCAACATGACTATGGAGCTCAATTTGCAACATAACAGATTTTTTTCACCAATTTTAAATCATTAAAAAAATATTACTCCTCCAAAAGCTGACATTTTTGTCCAAAAATAAATCTCAAATGCATTTTTCCTACGAAAACACATTTTGATTGCTTTTGAAAAAAGAAAAAAAAAACGTTGTGCAATATTACAGCATTACATTTCAAAGGTATGTGTCATATTAATAATACCACATTAAGTGAATTCTGACCATATTCTTAGCGTCATTTCAGGTAGCAGCGATTCCATTGCAACCGATTATTCTAAAAATACCATAAGATGATAAATTACCTCACTATATGGTTTTAGTAAGATGTCACATATTTTAGCCGAACCTGTTTCATGTCATTTCCAAAAAGTACCTTGCGTTCTTTGATTTTAATAGATAATAACTCATGAAAGTTTTGAGTTTTGACCAATATAAGAAAAAAAGCGATTGGTAAGCAATTCTTTATTTTCTAATTATGTCAACGATATTTCATGATATAAGTTATTCATATTTCTGGTCAATTTTGTTTTTGACCTTACTTTTTTATGTTGTTGTCCAAGAATAGACAAAGATGTATTTTTCCTTTTCTTGTTTGCTGATAAAAGTATTTAAAGACGCTTCCTGTTTAAAAGAATAAATACATACCGGTTTGTCGGTCTAATTTTTCGTTGAATGATGTAAAATTCGACCCACGCAATAAGGACTTTTCTGGGACAGGTTGTTCCGGTCTAGGATATGGATAAACCTTAGTCGAATGTGTCCTTTTATCAGTTTTGCTACCTACAGTGATACAAATAATGTATTCAATCGTATAAACTTTAAATACGTATATTATATAAATAAAGAAGCAAAGAAGTTACCCCACTAGACATGAAATCAATTCAAAGAAAATTGGCTGATAAAAAAGATGTAAAAAGTTAAAACATATTATATCAGGCCGTCATTATTTTGAGGGAAGAATATGATAACACTTGTAAGATTTCTGTTGAGATATGGCGGATTATGGTAAATGATATCTAAGTAGGACGCTCCCTTTTCTCGAATATGTTTCGTTTTAATTAATGAGTAGTTGTCTGTTGTCAAATTCAATCGGGAAGCATTTGTAAATATTTATTACTTGACTATGTTATTTTAATAACTTTCGAAAAACGAGATAAAAGGCGGTACTAGTAAATCTAAGCTGGCGGTTTTTTTATATATGAAAAAAAAATGTGTACAAAATGTAACTCATTGGTGATTTCTGACAAATATATTTTTAGAAATTCGAAAAAAGTTTCCTACGTGAAAAAGGTAAGGTCTGTGGTATGTGTCGCATACCAAATTTGTTGATCCATGAGCTTGAAGTAATTTTTTTATGTATCTTGCTGATGCATTTTTGTCCCGAAAAAGGGATTTTGGAATTTAGCTTTAGGAAAACCATTATACCTAGTACCATTAGGATGATTGGAAACCAATAGTCAAAATTGTGGAAAGGTTAGTTCCAAGGCCAAACCAAAAATAAGCTTTCAGAGTTGCTGTTTGTACCATTCAGCTGGTAGAGGTACATTGGGATCCACAAAGATGGATTTCGTCTCATAATTTCTAAATTGCATTTGATCATCACCAGAAATCTACTTTTTTCACTTTGATTTGAAATCACAAAAAACCCAAACAATCTCATATCTGGCTCACAATTAGGCTTGCCGAACAATTCTAATATATTCATTAAGAATAATGAAGGGAACCAAAGTTATAGCGGTAATTAAAATAATGTAATCGAGGGACAGGACAAAGACCAGACATGGAAAATAGACATACACAACAAAGAACATAAAATATCTAAAATCATACATACAAAGTAGCAAAAGCAAATGAGCAACTCGGATTCCATTAAAACCTGGGAGCATGGATCAGGTCGACTGGTAGGGTAAGCGTCCTCTGCTTTTCTAGAAACACCCGCCGAGTTGCTCATAAAAAATCAAGTCCGGAGTAGACAAACGTTGAAATAAAAACAATGACACGTTGAATAAATCACTTTTCATGGTGTAGATGGATACGCCGTAACGATCCACGAGTTCATAATGATGACCATACAACTTCTGCAATGATGACTTCAATCTTGTAGCAAAATAACCCTGTTCAAGAAATCTATTCGTTATAATTCTACCTTGATACAAAAAGTCTGCGTAGTTTCTGCAAGCTCTGGCATAACGTGTGAGTTGTGATATGTACACTCCATACGCTTCGTTTTTTTAGTGTAGGTCAAGATATGAGGCTGACTTTACAGTGTCTGAAATATCCTTTATGGTAGATGCGATGTATCAAATCCCCGAAATTAGGATTGTTTAAAGATAATACGTCGTCTATATAGCGGAAACTGAGATTAAAGGATCTAGCCAAACGATATTTTTTCTTTCGGATCAGATCAGCAATTAAGTCAGCCTCATAAGAGTGAAGGAATAGGTCAGTAAGTAGAGGAGCACAATTTGTTCCCATTGGAATGCCGACCGTTTGTTGAAAGAGTAATCAAGGGAACCAAGGTTATAGCGGTAATCAAAAGAATGCAATCCAGGGACAAAGACCAGATATGGAAAACAGACATATACAACAAAGAACACAAAGTAACTAAAATCAAACATACAAAGTAGAAAAAGCAAACGAGAAACTCGGACTCCACTAAAAACTGGGAGCATGGACCAGGTGCACCGGTAGGGTAAGCGTCCTCTGCTTTTCTAGAAACACCCACCGAGTTGCTCATAAAAAGTCCGGGGTAGACAAACGATGAGAGGAAAACACGTTTAATAAATCAGTTTTCATGATGCAGATGGATACACCATAACAATCCAGGAGTTCATGATGACGACCATAAAACTTCTGTAGTGATGACTTCAATCTTGTAGCAACATAACCCTGTTCTAGAAGCCTATTTGTTGGAGTTCTAGTGCGATACAAATACTGAGATTAAAGGATTAAAAACGCGTCCACCACATTGGACAAATATGTCGTCGATTTAAAATTCCAGCATTTTGTAAACATCTTCTGTATATTTGGAAGATGATTCGGAATTATTTCTTACAAAGTATGAGGAATCTCTACCAAGAAGTATGTATTTGTATCTAAGTGTACCATCTTTTTAGGAAAAACAACGATGTATAATGTTTTTAAGTCGGGATTTTAACTGGGTATGGGGAATAGAAGTATATAGTGTTGGAAAATCATAAGTTTTAATGCTGTTATATTCTGATATTCTGATAGTAGTCTTGAACTGATTGTCTCCAAAAAAAATCTTTCGAATTTTCCAGGATCCACATTAAATTAATACCACTACGGGAGTAACAAGTGTTGTGGTAGGACTGCAGACCCTCTTTGACAGTTGTGAATATAGAAGTTAAAAGTTTTAAAAGTTTGGTGGTACATTTTGCACATCCAGCTATGAAACGTTTGTATGAATTCTTGTGGAGTTTAGAAATCCAGTACATACACGATTAATAAGCAACAACCAAAAATTGAATTCCAATGTCGTGATTTGACAATCAATACATTTTGTGTACCTAAATTTGGGTAAAAAGAAACAAAGAAACAAACTTTTGACTTATAGCAAACAAATTCTACAGATCAGCAATGAAAAATAATTCATAGATATTACTTCATATCTACACATTAACTACACCAAATTATGAAGAAAGTAAAAAAGCAACCAAACTAACTCTGTCGTTGCTTTGGTAACGTCTGCATAGTTGACAAAACAGATGGAAGTTTTAACGCCGTCGGGGATTTCTGTTTCAGAATCGGACAATCTGAAAAATAGCTAATATTGAAACATTGGCTGTTGTGGCATTTCCGTATGGATATTAAGATACATATGAATTCAGCGGGACAATTAAGCAGGAAACATGGATGATTAAACGATAAATATGACAACTTCCACTTTTGTTACAACAAATGCAACGTGCAATAAAATGGGAGTTGTTATTTTCATATATTATGAGTAGAATGTTCACATTGTGTAGCTGGGATTCATCGAAGTTTACCAATTTGATACAAAAGGTGGCCTCAACAAGACAAAGATAGGGATGTTAATATACTTCCATAAAACATAAAATGAACTACTTTATTGTCATAATTTGTAAATGTTCTAAACAAATGCATCACTTGTGTCATTATTCACCAGCACGGGGAAAGGCTATGAAATATTTGATATGTGCACTGCAAGAGGGCTAATGTGATATATATGCTTCACTGCCCCTTCTGTGGCCTCCAAACAGCCTTTTCATAAGCGTTTGAAGGGACACAAAGTTAAAGATCAGCACAAAACGTGTCCATGTAACACAATGTTCAAGATTTTTGTATACTGACGATAAAATTTTAATTCGTCGCAGGTATTCACCTGATTAGATAGTGTTCACAGATCATTTACTTTCCTATAAACTCAGTTTGTTTAGCCACTGAACAAGATCATTTGTTGACCGACAAAATGTGTTCATTATATGATTAATTATAGTGTATTAACATCTTTATTGATATCGTTGTGCCGATCTTTAGGCTTATATAATTTTCATTGTGCTGCATTGTCTTGACTTATCGATCCAATACCCATTAAGTTTCCTGGTTGGCAGCTTCTTTTGGACTTTATATATTACCCCTATATATGTTGCTAATTACAGTTTTAGAAGTTGCGAATTAAAATTTTATTGCTAAAATAATAAAATCACCAAGTGAACAGATTATAAGGGTATATTCAATTATACGGATTTCCGGTTCGTTCATTTAATGAAAAGTTTAGCTTACCCATTAAAAGACATGTATTTTTATATGTTAAATTTTTTGCTGAACTCAGAACTGTTCCAGCACTATTGTGTAAATATGGCACTACGAAGTATCGTTTCTATGCATTTTTCATTCAAGTCTTACGAAAAGGAGAGGTTTGAAAGTGGTAGTTTTTTTATTCTGATAAAATGGGAACATACTTCGACAAAAGAAATATTTGGTAAAAGTTGTCTTGAAACGTAAGTTTTTATGGTTGTAATATTTAAAGTTGTTGTAGCATGTGACCAAAATCTCAAACAAACAACAATCTAATGAAATCAAGTGTCTCCCAAAAGGTAGAATTCAGACATTTTTGTTTCATTTTCAATTCAGGTTTCCATGTTACTCGTAGGTGCAGTACGAAAAAAGCTTTATTTGCAAAACAAAT
Organism: Perna viridis; assembly: GCA_037379345.1. Lineage (NCBI taxonomy): Eukaryota > Metazoa > Mollusca > Bivalvia > Mytilida > Mytilidae > Perna > Perna viridis. Next base: position 8,560,668 of record CM074520.1, read on the forward strand.
AAATATTTTACTATAGGCTAGAAACCACTAATTCTACTTCCCATAGGCTTCTATGCTAATTTCATAATATTCAATGGCTTCTCTGGACTTTACCTTAACTTTAACCTGCAGAGGACTATATATCAGCATGATTCTACATATGTCAGCTCACAATCCTCAGAATGGCATGACAGCAGACTTGCAGTGCAGTACTGGTCACCGGAGGTGAAGGGTCTTTAAATAGCATGGGAAATCCCAGTGTTTTTCACAAGATAAGGTTATTTTTAGAAATCATTATGGAGATAAGGCTTTACATCACAAGAAGCAAAATGCACCTATACAATGTACAGAAATGTTTTTTCTTTCAGAAACTGTTTACAGTTTTTAAATAAAATGAGTAATTTTTTCACAGCACTATGAGGAACAGGGGTAATTTCTGCGTACGTTCCAAATGCCCATTGGTTGAATTGGTGGTCTGTAACCTATAGATAATGCGATTTCCATACCAATTTGACTGTGTTTATTTTCAGGGCCGACGACACTCCTTTAAGCCAATTGCAAGAAATAAACACAGGAAAACAGTAATCAAGATTCAAAGGTAATAAAAACATAATCCAATGCCAACGACTAGACAATGAAAACAGACACATACAAAAAAAGAACGTGGTAAAACAAAAATTACATGTCAAGGAAACCAAGATTCGAGTGCAATCCACAAAAAAATAATTCAAAGCCAAAAGAATAGACAAGAAAAATAGACACACACAACAAGGGACATGATATAACCAAAATAATACGTACAAAGAAAGGAAAATAAATAGGCAACCCTGACTCCTTACAACTTGAGAGCATGGACCAGATTTATCTATAAAGTTAGAGTCCTTTGCTTTTCTAGAAACATTGCCAAATTGATTTAAAAAGGTCATGTTCGGGATAGACAAAAAGGAGAGGAAAACTATGACACGATAAACAAATCTGTTTTCGTGATGATGATAGATACACCATAACAACTACGACCATATACCGTTTGTAGCGATGACTTCAATCTTGCAGCAACATATTTTTGTTTCAGATCCCTAATTATAAGAAATCTAGTTCGGTACAAAATCTCCGCGTGCTTTTGACGAGAATTGGTATATCATGAGGGTAATGATATACAAAATTCATACATAAGTGCAGAACGAATATTGCGACAAATGAAAGGAAATATAAAGAAACGGGACGAGAATACATTACAAAACTACATACTTTTGTATTAATAGCTTACCTTATAAACTTTTATTATCAAAAAAAAAAAAATAATAATAATAAAAAAAAAAAAAAAAAATAATAATAAAATTTACATCCCATCAAAATATAACTCCATTTCATAAAGTTGAAAATGCATACCATTTTTTTCGGATTCTCCTGAAAATTCACTCGACCCTATACTGAAACTAACTTGTCTTGACGCCAAAGAACCTGAAATACATTGTAAACTAAATCTACTACAATTAACATTTATTTCAAGATGTGTTTAACAATAACGATGAATTCATCCCCATTTTTTAGATATTTTTCGTCATACGTAAAGAACAAACATTTCTTTTCTTCGAGAAACAGAGTTTTTGCAAAAAACAAATAAATGCATAAAACCTTTCTAGAAAGCAAAAGACGATCACCCTGCCGGTGTACTTGCTCCATGATCCAAACTTTTAGTGGAGTCCTAGTTGCTCATTTACTTTTTTGTTTCTTTGCAACTTGCTATTTTGTTTATTTCACGTAATTTATTGTATGTGTCTGTTTCCTTGTCCTTGAATTATATTCCTTTGACTTTCGCTCGAATTTCTGTTCCCTTTATCTATTTTAACCCGACAATATTAGTAATCGATTCATGCAAATTAGATCCGTGTATGTGATCAACTCTACCACTGTATTCTCATTAATCATCGAATTGTTCATATCATTTACCAATATACTTTATAGAGAAGTATATTTGCTTAATATAGACCATGATGAAAAACATAAAATTAACTGCAAACTTTTCATGCTTTACTATGCTCAGAATAACTGTTTGTGTCAAGAATGCAGTCCCACTATAATTCATAAACTATTGACCAAGCGTCGAACATGATTTCATTCAGAATTGTCAACTTTCCTTTCATCCGTGAAAAACATCCTTTCAGCACCTGCGTATGGACTGTTCATTTCATACTCATACGTTATGCCAGAGCTTGCCGAAACTACGCAGTCTTTTTGTATCGCGCTAGAACTCTAACAAATAGGCTTCTGGAACAGGGTTATGTTGCCACAAGATTGAAGATCACTACAGAAGTTTTATGGTCGTCATCATGAACTCGTGGACCGTTATGATGTATCAATCTGTCCATGAAAATTGATTTATTGAACGTGTCATAGTTTTCCTTTCCTCGTTTGTCTACCCCGGACTTGACTTTTTATGAGCGGGTGTTTCTAGAAAAGCAGAGGACGCTTACCCTACCGGTGCACCTGGTCCATGCTCCCAGTTTTTAGTGGAGTCCGAGTTTCTCATTTGCTTTTGTAACTTTGTATGTATGATTTTAGTTACTCTATGTTCTTTGTTGTATATGTGTGTTTTCCATGTCTGGTCTTTGTCCCTGGATTACATTATTTTGATTGCCGCTATAACCTTGGTTCCCTTGATTACTCCTTCAACAATTAGCCTTTTTTTAGCGTGACACATAAACGAAATAAACGAAGTTTGATTTTTTTTCTAAGAAGTACTCTTTTTTATTGGGTCACATGTTTCATTGAATATGAATAAAAACAAATCTGATAATTTCGATAATAATAGAAACAACACTACATTTAATGCGTGGAAAGCATGTTGTGTAACAGTTGAAAGGAGAATGGTGAAGTAGGGTATACTAAACAAACATATTTGAGAAGAGGCATTTGATAAAATGTACTACCAAAGTAGTACATAGTACAGTCGAACATTTTGTACAAATTTTAATTTTTAATGGGGTTTATTTTTCCAATGGTTTTTGTATTGTCTTACTTAAGTCGAAATTTCTTGAAAAGTTCTAATCTAATTCATTAGTGCAATTTTTAATTTTTAATTTGCAATAGATATATGAAGTTTTGCTCGTAAATTCATATCCGTCATACGTCTTGTAATTTTACCCGAGGGTCGAAAGTGAACATGTTTACTTAAATATCATATTACAACTAAGAAAACTCGATACATCACCCTATCTTTACAGTATTTTTATTTATTAGATATAAGCCAGCTTACTGCTTTCCAACTTAGATATCTTTCCTTTAATGATTTTAACAGAATTCCTGAGATGGGAATTTCCTACACACTCACTGCTTGAATCGTCCATTCTTACAACAGTTTTACTGTAGAAAGGTAAAACCAAACTGAATATTCAAGTCGCAATAATATTGCAATTGTAGTATAATGTTTAAGGAGGTATACCTAAGGTAAGGAACATAACTCTTACAAATCATTAGAACGTTTGCATTAAGCATTTTACATCAACCTCATGTAAGCATCAAAGTAACTTGGATTGATTTCATTCTGTTTCAAATGAAAACTTAAAGGCTTTGGTGAAATTGAATACGATACAAACATTTCCCTGATTTTATGGGTTATGTCCCTTACCCTAGGTCTACCTCCTTAAGAAGTCATAACAATATTGTAGAATTGTATTAAAAGTTCATTAGATTACTCATTTTATCTGAATGGATCTTTAAGGTCAAACAAAATAATTTAACAGGTTTGCTTTAATATTTTTTTTCTATTTGGTGTTGTGCTCTTTGTATTCGGTTATACTAGTATGCAAACGAGTGATATAACATCCGAATTGCTTAGGCTTAGACATACCGGAAATATATAATGTTTGACGTTTATACTTGACAGTTTTATATTTTTGCAGCAAGGTGAAAGAAACCGGGCTTCTTAAAAAACAGGTACTTGCATCAGTTAAAACCACATCCTTAACGAAATTACATCGCAGAGAATAGCAGACCATTAACCCAAACACATTTTAAATATCCATACAGGAAGTTTTTGGTATACTCTACACTTTTAACAAAGATAAAACGCATGCGCTCTGAACTATGTCTAGTTAAGGAAACCGGTTCACCTTGTACATTCAGTTCAGACCTCGATATAATAACCTTACCATTATTTGTGTTTGCTGACGTTAAATGTGATGTGGGGATATGATCCACCCCTTTACATTGCCCCATCGATCCTGAATGAGCTGGGAAACAAAGTTGCAGTGTGCATTGAATGTGTATATTTGTGTACTGCTTAACTAACAGTGGTCCAACGTTCATCAAATAATCGGAAAAATCTGAAAAAAAAACAATTTAGCACAAAAAGCATGTACAATACTTGGAACATATTATCTGTGTATTTTTCCAAAATAAAATGGACTAGTCATTTAAAACGGTAAGGGGGAGGTGGGAGAAAATAATGGGGTCTTTAACTTATTAGGCACCACAAGAGGGGTCTTGAATGTGTCAAAGGGTCATCAAATTTTATTTTTGCATTTTTAAAGGGAGTCATTTATCTTTTTAACTAAATAAAAGATCAAGAGCGGTTTGGAATTTTATAAAGTCCTGGAAAGGTAGGGGGTTCTGATTATTTTCACTATCGAAATGGATTGCTATTGAAAAAAAACTGAGGAAAATGTAAATCCCCCTAATTAAAGTAAATGACCAGTCCCTAAGACTAAATTCCGAATCGAAGTTACATTAAAAGCTCATAGCAAAAATATGACTTTTTAACTTATATAAGTTAATGTACTAAAGCTTAAAACAAACCTGTACGACAAGTTTAATTGCTGAACCTATTTACTTCCTCATGGACTATTTAAACCATAGACTAACCTGTACTATACCTATATTTAAGTACCAAAAATACTGTAATCCAAGGAAAAGACCAAACATGTAAAACAGATACACACAACAAAGAACATTACCAAAATAATACTTACAAAATAAGAAAAAAAGTTTTGATCAAAAACCAATCTATTGGTTTGTATTTTTTTTCTTATGTGGTTACTAAAAACTGATTAAACATATGATTTTGGAAGGAAATAAAAATATAAATATTTCCGATAAAATGAAAAGGACGAATAAACAGTATCACTGAGAATCGATTGATTGATAATAAGGTTATCTCTCGAACAAATATTTTACCATGCTGTTTTTTTTTAAAGGATGAAAATCTTTGAGGTTATGTTGTTGTTGAGGTTAATTTACTTGGGAAACCGATAATTCGTCGGGCCAGCCAACTAGATTATTTCACCTACAAGTCATAATTTGTCATTTACGCTGTGGTTTGATTGCTGAAAACGGTTTATCTGGGAGATTATGTGATTCCTGTATAGAGAACATAAAGCGTCAACAACGGAAAAGATTGTCCAATCGTTGAAATCCTTTGGGTTAACCACAATATATATGACATGCAAGTGGCTGTCCGTCTGGAAACTTGATCAAGTGAAAAATAAAAATTGTTACTCTGTCTTCATTTTTTTCTCGGAACTATCACCAGTCTTGTATGAATGTAAAATATTCAATACATATAATTACTTAAACACATTTTTAATATTATCTGTTTGAATTTGACAAAGGCAGTAAGGCCGAAAACTTTAACATATTTTTCATCTTTTTATCACGTAGTTTTTTTTGTATTTTATTTGCGATTCAGTTTCATGTGACTATTTTTTTTCTGTTTTCTATGATCCATATGATATAAGCTATGTCACAACTTCTATTTTTTGTTTCAATTTAACAAGGGTGATTCTTACAACAGATCACACTATCGAAGCTGAATTGCTATCGTCTTTAATGCAAAGAAATATGATCCTTGAAGATATTAAAGTTACGACTAGAACATGAAATTAAGAACTCAATGGTCACAATTAAAAAGTCAAATATGTAAAAAAAAATCATACGGACAAAATTCAGGCTCTTAAAACACGGTCTAAACTGATGGAAAACATAAAAATATTAATAAAATAAACCAAAACGAAAAAAAAATCGAGTGACAAGTAATGGCTTTTAAAATACTGTGGTATTTTAACGTTTTCGGTGTGTTTGATTACTTAAATAAGTTAAAATGCCGTTCTTATCTGTTTTCTCAGAGTTCGAGGTGTTTCAATATTTATGTCATATATTAAAACTTGATTGTTCTAAATTAATCGAACTATCATTGAAATCTGAAGCATATAAAACAAACAAATATACAAATCAACTAACAACCTTAACCCAAATTCCTGGAGCATCCCGGGATACCTAGTTCCCGAACACCTAGTTTCCCAGACACCTAGTCTACGACACTTCGTTTCAACAAAGCTTACAGGTAATTACAAACTACCTGTTCAAAGGACTGCGACCATTACCTAACTATAGACATTACAATATGGAACAACCCGGTTGTTTGCAACTTCTTGAAACTGTTTGCTTGTAAACTACAAGCTTCAAAATTAAGCAGGAACGTCTAGGATTTAGTTTGCCTAACTTACTTTTCGGGTTTCTTAGTCTTTCACTCTTCGCTTATTCGGTTTTAATAATTTTGATCTTATTATGTCGATCTTTACCAACAAACTGAACCAAATTTGCAATGAATTACTGCTTTATATATCAAAAGCGCGTACCTCACCGAAAGCACCCAGAAACTGAGAAATCGTCTATAACAACTAAATGAGTAATCAAGGGAATCAATGTTATAGCGGTAATCAAAAGAATGTAAACCATGGACAAAGACCAGACACGGAAAACAGACATACACAACAAAGAACATAAAGTAACTAAAATTGTACATACAAAGCAACAAAAGCAAATGAGAAACTCGGACTCCACTAAAAACTGGGAGAATGGACCAGGTGCACCGGAAGGATAAGAGTCCTCTACTTTTCTAGAAATACCCGCCGAGTTGCTCATAAAAAGTCAAGTCCGGGGTAGTCGAAAGAGGAAAGGAAAACAAATCAGATTTCATAGCGCAGATGGAAACACCGTAACGATCCTTGAATTCATGATGACGACCATAAAACTTCTGTAGTGATGACTTCAATCTTGTAGCAATATAAACCCTATTCCAGAAGCCGATTTGTTGGAATTCTAGTGCGATACAAAAAGCCCGCGTAGTTTCGGCAAGCTCTGGCATAACGTATGAGTTGTGATATGAAAACTCCATACGCGGGTGTAAGTGAAAGTGTAAAGTGATGATTAACAATGATGTTTCCGACTCTAAACCAAACAAGTGGATATCACATGATCAATTTGAGCTTTTAATAATCTGCAAATGATTTCTTATAAATAAACACAGTACGACACATATGTCATTTACTGTAAAGATACAAGAAAATCAATTGTTTATAGGACGCCGCCAAAAATATGTAACGAGTCAGGGCAAAAGCCTCACTGGGCAGAATTGGCAACGTATTTGAGGAAAAATAAAATGCAATATTAATCTGTATCCATGATTTGTTGCAAAAGGTCATCGATATTGTTATCATTTAGAAATATATGGAAAATAATGAGAGTTGCGTAACTCCAGACACACCCTATTTCAACTGTTCCACATATATGTCTCAATACATGAATAAACTACGGTGTCAACCGTTCTACAAGTCAAGTTCTGTTTTTTTCCCATTCTTCATCGAAGCTATAAAAAGATATGTGTGTTTGTTTGTTGGGGTTTAACGTCCGAGCAGCAATATTTCAGCTATATTCAGACGATGAACATGAAATTGATGATAAAATGAACATGAAATGATGATGAAATGAAAAAGGGATGGGACACAAGGACAATTGGGTCGACAAATTTTGATTTCCACTGGAAATAGGGTGAGGTGGGTAGGGTCGGTCCATTTAGCCTCCTGTGGCGGAGCCTGATGGTTCCTACTCCGGGAGAATACCACAGTAGGGTTCTTTTACGTGCGAGGAACGTGGCATCTTTCCCAACACGGTTTTGGTTTGCGGTCAGGTTTTCCGTATTATAGCCTGACAACCCCAATATATAAAACGCCATGGGTACCCTATACCACCACCTGGGACACACAACCCAGTTGCTCTGTGGGCAGAGCGCCCTAGCCCCCAGCTATGGTTCTGAGCACTATTTAGTCGCCTTTTACGACAAGCTTAGCGCTGCTGCAGGCCTATTCTTTTAACACCGGACCTGCACGGGGCTGTCCCAATGGTAAAAGGTAAAAGGTACACAATGGAAACATGGAATAACCATTCAATGATGGTTCCAATCCATTCAATTTAGTCGTATAGTAGGAGTAACGGATAAGAGAAATGCATTCCATGACCCCATATTCACAAATGACAAAGTCCATTTTTGCTTTGTGAAACCCCTAAATTGATTGAAATCAAAATCTGAAATATGAAGTGCACAAAGAAAACATGTTATAAAGATTCTGTGGAAGTTTCATTCACTTCCATTCAGTTGTATATGTGGAGTAACGGATAAGAGATGGGTCACCCCTATGTAAAGAAAGGATGGAAGGACGGACGGAAGGACAGCCAGGCCTATAAATATATACCATCCATCTATTAAAGTAGTTCTTCAAGTTTAACTTTATAATGATCAATTATTTTAAATATTGTCAATACTTGGAATGGTTACATGTAAAAGACAATAATGACAATATTTTTCTTCTTCCAACATCAATATTTTCAAAGTATTCCAGAAATATTCACCAAACTTGTGCTTCAACACGTCAAATATAAATCTCTATGTACATTGCACATGCACTTGTGTCTTTGTAGTTGAAGTAATGAAAAATTAGAATGTGGCACTTGAATATAACTCTCTGCAATTAAATTAAATAAAAACCTTGTATTATATTCGACACATTTCCAATGCATATGAAATGCATTTGATACACAAAACCGGTTCCACCTCTGTTCATTTTAAAATCGCATATTAATTCATTATTAGACATAACAATTAGCTTTATTGAATAATATTAACAAAGAATGAGCTCCGTCCATCATAAGCATAGCCTAAAATCATATTATCCTGGACTATTATTGTTTTCACGATATATGATTTATATGATTTTGTTTCGTTAAAAACATACATATATATTATATAAAATTGAAAACCGGTAATATCAAGGAAAGGTGATATTTCTGTTCAAGTTTGAAAATATTTTTTCAGTTGAGAGCTCACCATAATAATACCGTTATGTAAATGGCGTACTCCTAAGACGTTGAAGGTTAGGTCATAACCTAGTTTGATAATAAGCTTGTCATACGATCTCTAGCATCGCTGGAGTAATCTATGGTAGTGTTTTATTAGCATTATTAATGTCTTCGTTTAGCTTATATTTTAACAATTTGAACATTTAAAAAAATAGTGAAAGTTTCATTTAATACCATCTAGTGGTGTAGGAGGAGTAACTGATAAGAGATGCTTCCCCCATGTCTCGATATTGACATGTGGCAAAGTCCGTTTTTAGCTGTGTGCAACATTTAAATTTATTGCGATCAAAATCTTATATAAGAGATGCACAATGAGACCACGTAATAAATGTTCTGTAAAAGTTTCATTTAATTCATTCAGTCTTATGGGAGGAGTAACGGATAAAAGATTGGTACCCAATGTCACAATATCCACAAATGACGAAATTCATTTCTTTTTTTTTTTGTTTCACCTCCAAATTGACTCCTATTAAAGTCTAAAATATGAGGTGCACAATTGATACATGTTATAATGATTCAGTGGAAGTTTCATTCACTTCAATTCAGTTTATATGAGGAGTAACGGATAAGATATGGGTCATCCCTATGTACCCCTTTGTAAGTGAGGTGAGGTACAAAGATATGATTATATTATTTCAAGTCTAACGTAATACGTATCCATTTTATATTGTCAATACTTGAAATTGTTACATTTAAAAACACAAAAATATCCAACCTTCCAACATCGATATTTTCAAAGTAATCTAGAAACTTTTCACCAAAGGTGTGCATTTGTAGGCTGAAGTATTTTTCCCTAAATGCAACACTACTTTAAAATATTACGCTCTATATACCTTGCACATGTAAATGTTTCTGCTTTGAAGTAGGAGTTATGATAGATTGGATGATGGAAGTTGAATATCACTCTCTGCGATTAAATCAAATAAAAACCTTGTATCACATTCGACAACTTTCAATGCATATAAACTGTAGCTCATACATAGAACCTCAGTTGTTTTTTAAATCACATATTAATTCATTATTTGACATAACAATCAGCTTATTGAAATATCATTTTTAAGCGTCGCTTATAAAAAAGCTATTCTGAACTATAATTGTTTTTATGATATATTATTTTTTCGTTAAAAACATACAAATATAGTATACAAAACTGAAAGCCGATGTTCTAACGCAATAATGGTGACATTTCTGTTAAAGTTTCAAAATATCTTTTCCCGATACATTGTCACTTTCAAGAAAATTTACTTTTTAAATATTTTCAAAAAAATCATAGATATTTTTGATACGACAGCTGAAATAAACAATCTTATCTTTCCTCACTACAGAAGTTTTATGGTCGTCATCATGAACTCGTGGATCGTTATGGTGTATCCATCAGCACAATGAAAACTGATTTATTCAACGGGTCATGGTTTTCCTTTCCTCGTTTGTCTACCCCGGACTTGACTTTTTATGAGCAACTCGGCGGGTGTTTCTATAAAAGCAGAGGACGCTTACCCTACCGGTGCACCTGGTCCATGCTCCCAGTTTTTTGTGGAGTCCGAGTTGCTCATTTGCTTTTGTTGCTTTGTATGTATGATTTTGGTTACTTTATGTTCTTTGTTGTGTATGTCTGTTTTCTATGTCTGGTCTTTGTCCCTGGATTACATTCTTTTGATTACCGCTATAACCTTTGTTCCTTTGATTACTCTTCCTCAAAAACATGAACTAGCGTTTCTTGCTTATTTAAAGTAACATTTACTTATGAATTTACCTTGATTTCTCACAGATTATTAACAAAGGAAAAACAAATTATTTTACTTCCTTCCTGGACAACCAAGTATTATAGACCAATACGTTTTATAATAGCTATGAATAGACTTAATGCAACGTTTTTTAAATGTTTGTATATGATCACCTAGTTACATCAACATTAAGTGGGTTTTGTATTTCAGGAAAATGAAAGTAATACATCAAAAGTTTACTTTAATTATTGACTTTGTAGTCAGGGTAATGATTCAACTGTCTGTCATCAAGCAAGAAGCACCTACAGAAGCACACCACTTACAGGGTTAAAACGTCTAAACCCTTTAACTAGATTGTTATATAGATTGTAATCTGTTTTAATATATAGTTAGTCAATGTATACAGGTAATAAAAACAGACATATGTTATATTTTATTTGGCACCCCAAAGAGAGTAATTGATATGCATGCATTCAACGTTTTCGACAATTATGATACGTTATGAAATTAATTTAAAATTATTATCATGATAAAAATACTTTACCTTTCTGCTTTTGTACAATAAAGGAAATGTAGAGAATCTGTTATTCCTTTTTCATCTTCTTACATGTAAAAACGTAGTAAAACAGTAGTTGATTTATCAAATAAACATCTGATTTAAATGTTTTTTCTTTGTATGTTAACAAGTAGAAAATATCTATCAGTTGTTAAAAAGGTAGGTATCGATTAGAAATGTCTAAAATATCATATTTTAAAAGGATTAATCTATCATTGGCTTTATTGAAAATTTATAGAAATAAATATGGCGCGCAGTAATAAAGTTACGATATAATTTTTAATTTAATTTCTAATCAAATATATTAAAATACCGTTATTTTCAAACAAAACTTGAAATAGCTGATTAACGGAATGGTGAGTATGAGAACTCTCAACAAGTTAAAAAGAGTAATCAAGGGATTATAGCGGTGATCAAAAGAATGTAATCCAGGGACAAGGACCAGACATGGAAAACAGACATACATAACAAAGACCATAAAGTACCTAAAATCATGCATACAAAGTAACAAAAGCAAATGAGCAACTCGGACTCCACTAAAAACTGTGAGCATGGAACAAGTGCACCGGTAGGGTAAGCGACCTCTGCTTTTTTAGAAACACCCGCCGAGTTGCTCATAAAAAGTCAAGTCCGGGGTAGACGAAAGAGGAAAGGAAAACTATGGCACGTTGAACAAATCAGTTTTCATGGCGCAAATTTCCACAATTTCCTCGATATGGAGTGTGGTAGCAGTATAGGAGTTATCGCTGCTATTATTTTCTACGTCTACCTCTGATAATAAACATTGGATGTTAAAAAAACATTAACAATTTGTGGTGCCATTTTGAGTCTGTGAAGTATTGACCAATTGATAATGTAGTTTTGAATTTGTTAAAACAATCTTTATTATACCCCACTCAATGTGTGGGTGGTATAATAGAATCAGCTTATCTTATTTAAAATGAACTGAATCTATATGTCTTGTTTTTGTCAGAATCCATGCAGTTCTTAACAAGATGATATTGTACATGATTTTGAAATTTTGAAATTTAAGACATTCATATACTTTTTTGCACCAATTAACGATGAAGACTACGAATAGAGAAGTGGTCACTTGGAACTGAGAAATATAAAAAAAAATTCATGGCACTACCGGTCTTTCTTAGGAAACAGCTCGTTTTTTTTCTTCACCCTAAAGTTTTCTTGATACAAGAATTCTCATCAGGAAGATATTTTTCAGTTGAGAGCTGACCATAATAATACCGTTACGTCTAGATTGGGGTTCCCTTCTTTCTTATCAAAGTCACACAAAAAGATTGTCAGACGATCTCTTGCATCGCTAAATTGTCTATGGTAATTTTTTTTAGCGTAATTAAGAGTGTGTCCATGCAAAAGCCAAGCAGTGGGTGGTACATGACAAATTTTGTTTTCAAAATATTTTCAAGCTTTTCATATCACAAATGTATTTTTTCTCATAGTTGAAAATTGTTTTTTTTTATTTATTTAATTGCAACAATTAAAGGGGAATGAATTATATAGAAAGCATTGCAATTCATTGAAAAAAGTAACTCCTTAGTTTGAAAGAAATTTGGTTGCATTGTAAGGGAACTTTCCAATCATTTTCAAACACACTTTATACTGTTGAACATTCATATGATATATACTGTTACCAGCGGGCGAGTGGTTGATTGTTAAATAGTGTTATTTAGTTTTACATGAATGTTGTTGTCTCATTCAAAAAAATATCGTGTGTGCCGCAGCATTTGTATACAAAAGTCCAGTAGGCGTGTATATAATATGTACTGGCTTGAGGTCCATATTTAGGTATAAGTGATTTATTGTGTAAATTAATTGTCCATACAAGTGAGTTAATAAAACAACAAATACAGATAAATGCGGATACTGGCCATAGAGCATTGTCCAAATATACTCCAAATCTATAAGGATAGTTAAATTGACGAAAACAGAAATATGGTAAAGAAGCTTTGATATTTTGAGGCAAGTCGATGTGGCGGTATATCGTTCTTATATACTTAAAATTATTTAAAGATTCATTTTACTAGGACTTGCTAGTATTCCATTTTATTTCTCTTTACTTTGTATGCTTAAAGCTAGAAATAATGCAAATTATTGTAAAACCAGCTTTAAATTCTCCAAATCTCATCAAATTTAGAATAAAAAGCTTCTTTCCATTTAGAAATTCCGAAATTCCGTATGACGATGCATTGTACCTGAGCTGTATACAGCTTTTACTAAGATTACATTGTATGTTTTACGTCCATGAAGGATATGAACGTTATGCTGCCATTACATTTCGGTGTTGCTTTAATAGGTGCAGATATTTGCCTACGCTGGCACTGAATAATTTTAACAACAAATATCTGTCCTAAAACTCAATTAATACTGACACTTGGTACATCAAAATAATCAGATTAAAATTCTGAATAAGACTATAGAAAAGGTATCCCTCTTTCCCATACAAATCAACTGTTACTGTAAGGTGACGTCAGATGAAAGGTTCACCCCAAATATAATCAACGAATCCGCCGGAACATTAATCGGGAATGCTAACAAAATATCATTATCCAACACTGTCATTTAAATTCAAAATATGTAAAAGGACAAAAATATACAGATCAAAATAAATGTCACACTTTAAAACAATAACTTGGTTCGTTCCAGAAAATTAGAAATTTTAAAGATAGCGAATAACAACAATGGCGGCAAAATATGAAAGTGGAGCACTTGCTTGCGAAATGGTTTTTTTAAATGATGGCCTTAATACTACACTTTATCGTTAACGGTAAAGTTTCATGACCATCAAAGAAAACGAAAGCTGAAGTAAAACAGGCTAGAAACTGTTGACTTTAAAATTATGAACTCTCATAATCTACAGTAGTTTTGAAAGTGAAAATAGCTTCCATAACAAACATAAATCATGAAAAATAAGCATCATGGTCCCCTTATATATTGAATTGGGACTTGCACGTAAAATGAAAGCTAGAGTTATACATTAATGCATAACACTAAATTTGCAAGAACTTAAGCGCTTTTTCCCCGTATTGGTAAAATCAGGAATAGTGTATACCCAAAATACCGGAGAAGTTGCATGTTAACATCTATACATAATGAAAAATATACCACCCTCCCCACCTTATATCAAAGTAATTCTCCCGAATTTGTAAAATAGTTAAAGTTATTAAATTCAACAATAAGAAGTCCAACTCTTAGAATTAGATTACGAGATTAAGATGTTTCCTATTACAATGTCTCTTTAGTTCATCTATCTTCTTGAAAGATTCTCTCCTTTCTGGACGCCATGGACAAATAACTCAACAAACTTCATGCTTTTTACAGTTTGATATCTTGTTGATAAGGGTTCACGACTCTTTTGTCTTTTGTAGATCCATCCCTAGCTTTAAGAACTTGTCTTCGAAAGTCTAGTCAGGCTATATTGTCCTGCAGAAAATCGTCCTATAGTCTTGCTCTATATCCCCTACTATGAGATTTATATTAAACTCTGAATTTCCCAGCGTTATTATCTCCTATAAGCTTACATACCACTCCACTCTATCTTATTTCAATTTGCAGCTAATAATTGGCATTTTGTTTCCTGAAGCTTTGATTTAGAAATTTCCCTTAGCTTATCAAAGTTCTGTTTACTTCAAATTGAATAAGTTGATCCATTGTCTATCAGAGCGAATAAATGTAATTGCTGAATAAAATCCGTTATCTAATTTACTCCCAGTATTCCCTACCTGCTTAACGTATTTTTCCCTGATACTTCAAATTTTCCTTTGACTCGCGGTCTAGCGAGTCAAAGGGCTGTAAAAGTTTTCCTGGTTCCTGCTTTGGGTTGATTTGTTTGTATAATTTCCTCTCATAATGTTTCATCTGAAGTCAGTATTTGATGGTTGTTTTTTTTTTATTATTATTTCCTTCTTACATCTGATAGGAATAGAATAGTCCTTGAAGTAGTGGTTTAGACTCCCGCATATGTAACAACGTCCTCTTGATTTTCCAGTTTGGGACCTCTGATCCCTTGGTTTCACTACTCTGTGGCTAGTCTCACTTCTCCTTTCAGTTTCTAGTGTTTCCATCTTCCTACTCAGTCCTTGTATTGTCTCCTCTTCGTGGTGTGGTGTTCACCATCCTTATTTGTGGTTTGTTGTCACTTGAATCCCCCCATAATCGCCTTTTATCTCTCAATAATCCCAACAGCTTCAGATAAAGTATTGCAGTCCCTACATTGATATTTGATGTCTGGTGAAACTGATTTGAAAAGTTGTATCAATGCTAAAATCTCTTGTGCCCTCAGGTCAAAATCTTTACACGCCCTCGGCGTCAATTGCCTTAGATCGTTCGCCAAAGCTGCAATCGATTTTCCGTTTGTCTTTTCCTTGTTTCGAGGCACAAAAACCACCTACAACCTCTGTAGAACTCACAAACCTTGCTCCTAACCTTTGTACTAAAGTGCGGTAATTCCGTCTTTCTACTATACAAACTTTATGCATTGTGCGGGCTTGTCCCTCCAGTTTCCAAGTTTGGCGCAAACTTCAAATGGATTAAAGCACTCCTCCTATCATCCTTCCCACCATAAGTTCAGGTTTAACATTGTTTACATAAGTTCGGTAAGTGTTGTATTCATAAGGATCTCCAGTCATTCCACTCCTCCTATAGTCGACTCCGCCGCCTCGGACTGGAAAATGAATCCTTGGGTCATCTAGAGTTTCATTCGCGTTCTCATCCCTGGGTATCCCAAATATTAATTCAGTTTCTGGCGATTCTGTCATGTTGTGCAACTATCGACCTGAGCAAAGTATAAAGCAAAAATATTTTGATTTGCGTGTATTTCCATCACATTGAGTTCAGTATTTAAAAATATATATTTCATTCCATTAGTAGTCCGTACCCAAAGGCCATTTGGCTTAATGACATGTCAAACCAGGTTGTTACAGGTGGGCGAGTGGTTGGCTCTTAAATAGTGTTATTTAGTTGAACATGTATGTTACTGTCTCATAAACTCTGTGCCACAGCATTTGTATACAAAAGTTCAGTAGGCGTGTGTATAATATTTATTGGCTTGAAGTCCATATATCAGTATAAATGATTTATTGTGTACTTTAATTGTCCATACAAGTAAGTTAATAAAATAACAAAAACAGATAAATACGGATGCTGGCTATATAGCATTGTCCAAATATACCCCAAATCTATAAGGAGAGTAATATTGACGAAAACGGAAGTATGGGACAATAGATGTAGCTTTAATATATGGAGGCAAGTTGATGTGTCGGTATATCGTTCTTTTAATCATTGAATTCATTTAAAGATTCGTTGGACTAGGGCTTTAATCTTAATCTTAATCTTAATTCCGTATCAAAATGCTTTGTACCTGAGTTGTATATGGCTTATACAAGGTTTAAGTTGTACGTTTTGCTGTCAATGAAGGATATGACCGTTATGCTACCATTACGTTTCGACGTTTATAGATGCAAATATTTGCCTACGCTGGCTTTGGATAACTTTAACAACGAATATCTGCTCTAAAACTGGACTAATCATTGCACTTGATTCACCCAAATAATCAGATTAAAATTAAAAGACTACAGAAAAGGTATCCTATAAAAATCAACACAGTAACTGTCTTGTGACGTGATATGAGAGGTTCACTCCAAATATAATCGATGAATCCGGCGAAACATAAATCGGGAATTTATGGCAAAATATTATTTCCGAACACTGTTATTTAAATTTAAGATACGTAGAAGGGAAAAACATCCAGATCAAAATGTACATCACACATTAAAACAATAACTTTCGCTCCAGAAAATCGGGAATTCTAAAGATAGCGAATAACAACAATGGCGGTCAAATGTGAAAGTGAAGCACTTGCTTGCGAAATGATTTGTAAAATTGACTTTAATACTACATTTGGAGCATCCTCGTTAGAGATAAAGTTTCATGACCATAAAAGTAAAAGTAAGCTGAAGTGAAACTGGTTAGAAACTGCTGCCTTAAAAATATGAACTCTCATCATCTATAGTAGTTTTGAAAGTGAAAGTACCTTCCATAAAATACACAAATTATGAAATATAACCATCATGGTCCCCTCATATCTTGAATCTGACTTGCACGCAAAGTGAAAGCTAAACTTAAGTTCTAACATTAATACATTACACTGAATTTGCAAGAACCCAGTTTTGGTAAAACCATGAATGGTATATTTCCAAAATACTGGAAAAATTGCATGTTAACATTTATACATAGTCAAAAGAAAATAAAATAAAGTGAATGATCACTACTATATCAATACATTTTAACTGACAAAAATATCTGTTGAATAATATTTACCCTGTTCCTCCAGTATCATAGGATCTGCCTGATTTATACATAGTAAGCCCCTTAGTGTTTTCGTTTAGCTTATTTTTTAGACTTAGTCAGCGCATTTAATCGTTTTTCGCCTTTTGACTTAAGACGTCAGTCGGCGACTAATCAATGACTAATATTTACTTAGAATACGAGACAGTTGAGACTTTTTAATCATGTATTTTTCTGCTAATTCTTTTCAGAATTTTTGTTGTCATTGTTTGAATAATGTCTCGATCTTTGATGTTGAAGTATAATGAGTTTAATTTTATATATCTTGTAGGTAACGGAAAGATAGTTCAAGTGGAAATTAAATAGATTCATCTAACATAATACATACATTTTTTTCAGTTGATTCGTTAATTAACTAGTTCTATGTTAAATACTTTCATTTGCTTTCTTGTATGGTTTCTTGAAATCAGGAATTTGAATGCTTATCGAACATATTATGTAACCACTAAATTGCATTATTAAATATTCCAAAAATGTACTAAAACTTGGTAATTGGTAAAAATATGTGCTTTCTAAAAGTGCGGTAGTGATCATTCTGCTTTTATTGTGGTTTAGCAGAAAAGGAAAACATTTTTGTTTTTCCAACTTTTTCAATTTTTAATAGAACGAAAGTTTTGTTTGTTTTTTTGTTGGGGTTTAGCGCCCGAGCACCAATATTTCAGCTATATTCAGGCGATGAACATGAAGTGGATAAAATGAACATGAAATAATGATGAAATGAAAAATGGGATAGGACACAAGGATAATGGGGTCGACAAATTTTGATTGCCATTGGAAATAGGGAGAGGTGGGTCGGGTCTGGCAATTTAGCCTCCTGTGGCGGAGCCCGATGGTTCCTACTCCGGGAGAATACCACAGTAGGGTTCTTTAACGTGCGAGGAACGTGGCATCTTTCCCAACACGGTGCACCGCTATGGTTTGTGGTCAGGTTTTCCTTGTTATAGCCTGACAACCCCAGCATGTTACACACCAGGGGTACCCCATTCCACACCTGGGGCACAAAACCCAGTTGCTCTGTGGGCAGAGCGCCCTAGCCCCCGGCTAGGGTTCTTCTGAGCACTATGTAGTTGCCTTTTACGACAAGCTTAGCGCTGCTGCAGGCCTATTCTTTTGACACCGGACCTGCATGGGGTCTAATAGAACAAAAGAAACTTATCCAAGTTTATAAATTGGGTTTGTTGTTCTTTTTCTCTCTTCTTATATGTTCTAGTATTTGTACTTTAAAGTTCTAGATTGAATTTCCAGAACAATAATTTTGTCAAATCACAAGGGATATGTTTGACATGTGATGTGTCCTTTCCATTAACCTTAATTTTGATACGTTCCTCAAATTGTTAAGAATAGTTTGGTCTATACCTGTCTGTTTCTGCGTGATTTTGCTACCCCTGTGTCTACTGAAACTCTTTGTGCTTTGAAATAGTCAGAAAATTCAATTGTTTTATAAACTATTTCCAATTTTTCTCGTCTTAATTTTGTCCAAGGGAGGAGAGGTCACGCCCTAGCAGTTAAAGGATTATTTCAGTCTGCTCAAAACAAGGTTTTAACTTGTCAGATCCCACTATGAAGTCAGTTTTATCCTGTAGGTTCTTTTCGTGAAATCCTTTTCCTAAAAATCGATATACATAGTTCCATCTAAATTTTCAGAATTACATTTCAAAACCCCTAAAACATGAAAACTGATTTGTTCAACGTGTCATAGTATTCCTTTCCTCTTTCGACTACCCCGGACTTGCCTTTTTATGAGCAACTCGGGGGTGTTTCTAGAAAAGCAGAGGACGCTTGCACCTGTACTATGCTCCCAGATTTTAGTGGAGTCCGAGTTGCTCATTCTCTTTTGTAACTTTGTATGTTTTATTTTAGTTACTTTATGTTCTTGGTTGTATATGTCTGTTCTTTGTCCCTGGATTACATCCTTTTAATAACCACTAGAACATTAATCCCCTAGATTATCCCTTCATCTAAAAACCAATATATTTTAAAAGATTCTAATGATTTGATCTTATTTTCAAAAAAGGAGTTAAGTCGTATCAAATATAACGATATTATGTATGGTGTAAATGTCAAAGAGACAAAGAAAAATTTTAAAAAAGACAACTGAGATGAAAATGTCAGCCCAATGCTACCCATTGATCTTCAATAAATGACGAGGAAACCGTCATACCACAAGGCTTACGAGATATTGTATCAAAATTTGTTGAGTTACAATAAGCTAACATGTTTATTAACATTAACATGGATATTGCAGTACTAGCAGCTGTTCCCCGATCACATCGCAGAAAACTGCAATAAACCATAGATAAGAGATGAGTATAAGAATACCAATTTGTGTGACAAAGATCAAATCCCCTAACATTTCTGAAAATGTCGTAAACAACCTGTTATAGATTTTGAAGAGAAGGTTATGTAGCTTTAAAACCACATTTTACTTGAAATATTTTGATAAGGTCGGAACAATCGAGATGGACTTCTTTGGCCAGTAAGCACTGGATTCATATAAGTTGTTTCAGTGGGTTCAAATTGTCTATTCCGAGAATTTGATGTTTTGCCTAGTTTAAAGTGGGCATATATACGCCCATCTCCTTTGTTAACAATATCCTGTTGCAGACTTTTTGGTAAATCTCCTTCCTGTTGAGCGAGAATTGAACAGGCTTCATAATCTTTTAGTTCAACGGCATGAAGAATGGACCGATGAATTTCCTTTGTAAACCAGCTTGAATTTTTACTCCTACAGCAGCTACCATTATCGATATCTGGTATCTGTTTCATTATTTCCTCGGCAAGTTTATAACAGAGAGACTGCCTTTGCTGAAATAAGGCTGATATCAAATTAACGGTTTTATCAGCTTCTCTGCATTGAATTATTTTCTTATAATGCCTCAATCTGACTAGATGGCCAACAAATTGTTCTCTAAACGAACCATTCTCCATTATTTCACTGTTTGCAATAAGTTGAGTGGTCTCTTTTATTTTGTTAGAAGAAGTCCAGCTCCCAATTTCGTGCACAAACCTTTGTGCAAGAGTATCAAAATGATAATCATCTATACAAACTTTCTGATCGTTCATTTCGATGGAGGTTGTGTGTTTCACTAGAAGTTCAAAGTCTAGTTTTTCTATTAAGAATTTCATATTTATCGTTCCAAAAACTTTGATCATAGACACTTGTATTGCTTTTGATATGTAGGATAATTTGTTCGAAGTATTTTCTACCAGGATACCCCGTAAGTGTTTCATTTTACACTCTAACTTTCCAGACAGATATTCAAAATCATCATTCCGTACAGAACATAATTTTCCAAGGTGTTGAATAAGGGATGCGTTCATGTCCTTATTAAATAAATCACCTGGTGTAATATCTGTCTTTGCGAATAAAATTAATGATAACAATAAGCAAGCATGTGTATCTGATTCACATAAGGTTTCAATATCTGGATACAGAACTTCTGTAGGACTTCTAAAGAACTCAGTTCCTTGGGCTTGACACGTTTCGTCGTTTACATATAGTGAACAACACGAAGGAAACGCTATTGTGTTAGGGATGTCAAGTATGTTCTGAAAATCTCTCTCATGTATTTGTATAATTGATGAATTTCCAGTTATTCTTGTATCATGTGTGGTAATTTCGTATCTTTGTCTGCCTTTTGGGTTATTTAATTGTTTTGTGAAAATGAGTTCTCTGTCTTCCCTATCATTATCAGAGATATCAACGACACATCTATCAATATTAGAAAACAACTCATTTTGGCGCAAACGGTTTTTAATTTGACGAAAAATGTACTTATTCATTGCTATAATGAGATAAACAGAGGAGTTAACATCACTAATGCATGCCTCAATATCTGGAAATATGCTTTCCCATTCGGAATACCGTTTTTTATTTAAGGTCAATCTTCCAAATATGTCATCTAAAAAGACTGCTGTGTTTTCCTCACTGTTCATAGCCGATCTCCATTCATTCGCTGTTCTTATTATCATTGGTTCCTGTTTTTCATATTCCTCGTCATCTTCTTTCTTCATTTTTAGCAGCAGTTCTAGTCCTAAACTTGTTCTTCCTTCTCCAAAGTTTGAAAGGATTATTACTTTTTTACTTCCTACAAGTTTTCTTAATGCTGCATCAAACCACTTTGTCTTAGCGAATACATTTTTTTGTATGTGTTGATCAAGAATGGATTGTGTCGTGCCTAAATCGCGAGAAAAAATATCAAGTATTTACAGTTTATTCAATTTAATAAATAACTGAATATTTAATGCGCATAGAGCTCAATAAAAATCAAAGATAAATAATTGCTGAACAACATCTCTGTTTGATACATTTTTGTTATGAAAGGCAAAACTTTTAAACAATTATTTTTGATTAGTTTTGTGTATTTTATAATTACATCGCAGTTTGCCACAAGTTTTTCAGGCATCCTTTTTCATATTTCACAAATATGCCTGATTAAGTCGACAGATGATATTGCCATGTTTTGACAAAAACAAAAAACAAAAACAAAAAATAACCAACCAACCAACCAAACAAACAAACAAACAAACCCGGTCTTCTATATGAATACAATTACAGAGTTCAGAGAGAACTGTTAGATTGTTTACCTGTTAAAGCTGTTAAAGCTTTGCCTTGAAGGGTAACATTTGCTGTGAATTGTAAAAGAAGACAAAAACAGATTAAAAACGGTGCAATTATTTAATAGCCTTTAAATTTTGCATTAGAATATTATCAAAATACACTCTCATATATCGTATAGCATGATGGAACGAACTGTATTTCCAATTTCATTTTCATGTTATTACAAATCATGTGTACAAAAAATTCATACTTTCAGACTCTGGACGCTTCCTCATAGAGTGAGTACGCTGTATTTTCCTTGTAATAGGAAATAAATAGTTAGAATTATAATTCAGTGAATTTTTTAAAATCTAATTTACTTACTGATATGCGTGTCGCCTACTGACGTTTGAGCACTACTTCCTATCGTGACTAACAAAATATAGAAAACTGTTATTCAATGAAAGGTTACTTTTAATATTTATCAGTCTAAAGATCAGACAGAAGGTGAGTCGTGCATGTCAAAAACCCACCGAATTCAGTCTACTTTCTTGTTCAGAAACAGTTACTGATCACATAAGGCCAAACAAAAAAATATGTGTGTTTCCTGTTTCGAGTCTGAAAAAAATAGGGTAGGTAGGTAGGCTTTTCCTTTTTTTCTTTTTAAATAAATAAATAGCCTCTATATGTCTAAATACAAAAAAAACATTGTAAATTTCGATTTGCCGTACATGTGTTTACAGGAATAACCGCTCATCAGCTGCATTTAAATCAAATATGTAGGCAGATCATAATAAAAAATAAAGTAGTACTCAGTATTTTTAAATTTGGAAAACTTCAAAATTTTATAAATAGGGTAGATGACATATGATATAATTCGTGATGGATGTGATACATAGTACAAACCAGCAGTTTTCATCTATAACCATGATTTCTTTTCTCGTATCCATGTGGTTACATTTAAGGAATTGTAATGCCAATAGATATGTAACTTGTAGACTGGATGCAGCCTGCAATATGTACCCCGCCATGTTGGACGATATTATAGGGGTGCTCTGGCTTCCAAAATTCTATCCCCAGAAAATTTGCCAGCTGTTAATTTTAAAAAATTAGAGCCAAAATGGGTGGCAAAAAAAATCATTGTTTTTTTTTAAGATATGACACTTAGTTAGTCCACTGGTGAGTTATCTTAGTCAATTCAACAAAATAACCACTTCATTCATGACATACATGTACCCAAGATTCACTCTGGATGCATGTATAAAGCAGGTTTTTAGCTCTAGTCTTAGTCAGGATCTAAAAATTTTTCCGATAATTGATTCGTAGAGAAGTCACTTTTCCGTTTTCCAGCATTATTGTGGAAGTAATGTTATAATTTGTTATGCAAGTAACATGTGCACTTGACATCGTGGTGATGGACCGTCTTAAATTAATCGATTGTAGAGATCAGTTATCAATGCGAATTTAACCATCTAATTCCTGTCGGACAGGAGATCTATTCGTATTTTCTGGTTTAAGTATAGCCGAAATGGTCGAGTAATTTCGGATGAGTAATGAACATAATATTATATATCCTGGTACATTAAATGACCATCATTAGAATGCGTAGTAAACATCTGTGCTATCAAACAGTAATGACAATTATGGTTCTGAACTAGTTTTTTTTTAATTTCATAAAAATCTAATGTTTGTATGACTGTTGATAATTGGCTAAATTAAGATACTTTTATTTAAAATATCAAAATATTTTTAACTTTGTTCTCTTACATATTACACAAGAGTCGCATGTTTGACTGTAACAAAAACACAGTCTTACACCTAAATTTACTTAAATGTGAAAAAAACTGCTAAGTCTATTACTAATCTTACACATTTGGATACCTACCGATTGATCTTTGTGATGTGCTGGGATTAATGAGACTACAAAGAGATACGTTGTAATCTGTGTCTGAAATATAAGATGTTAACAAATGACAAAGACTAAGCAAAAGTTTTTAAAAATCTTTCAAACAATCACTAGAAATTCCCTATACCAAGTGTGATACAATTTCTTGAATTTTACTTATGATATGGCTCAGTAGTGTATATTCAACTTTCGCCTCAAGTAGATCTGACAGTATACATGTCAATGTTATAACAAGTACCGGCTTACTTTTCAAAAGTATCGGCTTACTTGTCAAAAGTATCAGCATACTTGTCAAAAGCATCGGCATACTTATCAAAAGTATCGGCATACTTTTCAAAAGTAAGCCGATACAAAAACTTTATGCATAGTGAAAAAAGTAACGGCATACTTTTCAAAAGTATCGGCTTACTTTTCAAAAGTATGCCGATACTTTTGACAGAGTTTACAGAGATGTGTAGCCAATCAAATCGATCGTATCAAAGGTGTGAACCCATAATTAAACACGCGCTTTCTTCTATGCGAGAGTTAAGATTAAACAAACCTCATGGCTATCAATAACGCGCATCTACAGTTCATTTTTTTCTTTCCCAAAACGACCCCCTATCAACCTTTGGTGTATTTTTTTTTATTTCCAAATTTCTCACTTGGTTTACGGCACCTGGTCTTGCTTTTCCTCGTACGTTAAACATTTATTTTTCTTTAACTTTTTTATGATTTTTGTATATTTTGTATTATCACTTAGTTCGTTATAGTTTCATTAGTATACATATTTTTTTCTTTCTTTATTTTGTTAGGTTATCAATTTCAATCTTCCAAATTATATAATATATTTAAACTATAAATTACAATATTAAAGCGGGATAAAGGGTCGACCATACAGAGTCACTGGGGTATATACAGGTCTTTAAACTCCTATCGTCGTCATCTCTGCTACTTGAATTTGAACAAAAGCCTCACATATATCATTTGTGTTGGTTTACAGAGAAAGAAGAAATTTGCGGTGACTATGTTAAGACTTTTGGGTAAGGATATAAACAGGATAATAGATTGAATAAAGGAGACAACATTTTATACCATTATGGTTAATTGAATTAATGCAATACATCATACATGTAGGCACCAATTATTATAGCCCTTATTGCTACTAATAAAATGAATTAATTATTACATGTCAGCCTTACTTGACTGATTCATAATTATACAATTAATTGTTTATTGTTTGCTATTGCTTCTTTAATTTGATCTTTTTAATTATTTATAGCTGAATTTTTAACTGTCACATGCCCAAAGTGGGCAAGCGATTTTATGTACAATATATAGTGATATTGTTTATTTAATAAAAGGAAACGCTACTAATTTTAAAGTCTTCACTAAGCATCATTAATAACCTCCTGATGGGACAGACATAGTTTATAGGCAGATCCCTGGCGTTCAAGCTATCGCGTGGTTTAGGTGAGAAAATGCTCAGATGTAACGGAACATTGGATTGGTTAATATCTAAAACAAAATGTAAGCCGTTACTTTTGAAAAGTAAGCCGGTACTTATTAAAAGTAAGCCGATAGAAATATCCCTATTTTGACATGAACGGCCACTGATAGCAGACATAGCAGACATAACACATATGTTAAGACGGGGATGTCGATCGCGAAAAGCACATCAATAAGTGTACATAATAAAATTTAATTGGTTTTTGACAATAAAATCATAAAAGGCGCTGTTGTGGGTCATGTAATAAGAATTAGTAATATATCATGTCACCAGATATCAGTGTATGAGTTACACAGCCTAGGCTCAAATATGACAACTTCGGCATTTGAGATAATGGTAGGATTATCTCCGTCTTAAACAACTGTCGTCGGAATGTTCTTTAACTATGAGATTTGTCAGATTAGAAAGAAGTTTTAAAAGGTTTCTTAAGTCCAAAGCAACGTCAATTTATGCTAGATGTTGTTGTTTCGGTGGCTTAATTCATCCCTAGGTCCATAGACTCGTTAAAATCTGCAAGAAGGTAAAATCGCTTCACTGGCTTGGCCTAGCAGATGTTTCTATATGAAGCAATATGCAGTATACTAGTATATCATTAGTGGACAGTTTTATTATTTTTATGAAACAAATAAATGGTAGTTGTAATCCCTTATATGGCATTTCGGGTAGTTCACAAATGGCGCTGGACTTTGTGCAGGCGGTGTTGCCATAGATGTCACAGCGGTACGAGTTCGAGTCCCGCGGAGGGAACAACCAAAAATTTGCATCGCAAATTTGACAGTTCTAACATCGTTGGGAATTTTTCAGACCTTTCTATATATATATGGTTCTCTGTAGGAACATACATATAGATTTACTATTGGGTTACCCGTGGTCCTCTGTAATAACATACAAGTAGATATATCATTGGGTTACCTATGGTTCTGTGTAGAAACATACGTATAAATATTGGGTTACCCATGGTCCTCTGTAGGAACATACATATAGATATAATCCTCGGTTTCCCATGGTCTTCTGTAGGAACATACATATGATATAATATTGGGTTACCAATGGTCCCACATGGGAACAAACACATACATATAACATTGGGTTACCCATGGCCGTCTGTAGTGACATACATATACATTTAATATTGGGTTACCTATAGTCCTCTATAGAAACATACATGAGATATAACATTGGTTTACCCATGGTCCCCTGTAGGAACATACATATAGATATAATATTGGGTTACACATGGTCCTCTGTAGGAACATACATATAGATATAATCCCGGGTTACACATGGTCCTCTATAAGAAAAAAAACCCACTACATTTAGATATAACATTGGGTTACCCATTGTCCTCTATTGGAACACACATATAGATATAACATTGGGTTAACAATGGTCCCTTATAGGAACATACATATATATATTTAACATTGGGGTACCCATGGTCCCCTATAGGAACATACATAAGATATAGCAATGGGTTACCCATGGTCCTCTTTAATAAAAGAAATATATATATATATATAACATTGGGGTACCCATGGTCCCCTATTGGAACATACATATAGATATAACATAGGCTTATTCAGGATCCCCAATTTGAACTATTTGGAAGTTTTAAGTGTCTATGTTAAAACAAATTGACTTGAAAACTGAATGATCAGGTATTGCTTTTTTGATAACCAGAATGAAATAATGTGCTCCATTTTGATTTGTAACTTTTTTTTCTAATTCACTTTTATTTTACTCTAAGTGAAGCTATGCTATGCATGCACAATAATTTTAAAATGATAGAATAAAATTATATCACAATTAACAAATTTTTTATCAGATGTCTATCTTATGTCTTTACAGGTCCTGTTGTCTAGACACGGGTTGGGTTGTTATTGGCTGTATTAGTCTGAATAACATTTTGAAACTTTACACAGTGAATCCGCCGTATAGGCTAAATTTTGGATTCTTGCGCCTACAGAAGTATTGCTTACGCTCTAAAAACGAGCTGCATACAAAAGGGGGAGGGGTTACACACACAATGACATTTTTCACCACTGGAATCATGTTATTAATTCAGATTATGATTTAATGTTAAGTGTAAATGTTACAGTTCTCATTTGTAGGATATTCAGATTCAGATTTGTCAACATGTCAAGGTTTTGCCATTCTGAATGTCTATCTCAAACGAGGGTTGCAATGCTCTGTTTTTTTTTATAATCAAATTATCTGCTATTGATTTTTACATTAGTTTAGGAGTGTTGTACCCTGAGTTGTCTATATTCTGTTTAGAAATGCTTTGTGTAATATTTCAGGCGGTCTTTTGCCTAAAAAGGTATGTTCTGACAAAGATTGGTAGGGGTAAGACTTTTGTAAAGTGGTCCAAAAAGGTAAAATTTCATATTTGCTGCAAATTCAAACATTAGAGAAATCTGATCGAAAAAATGAAAGTGTTCTTTTAAGTCCTGGGCAAAAGGCATTATAATTTTATTGACATCACTCAGATTGTACTAATTACATCTAGATAAACACTTTGAATCAAATAATGTAAAAAATACATTTCACAATCATCTAGATACTTCTCAAATCTATCTAGATACTTCTCACAAGCATCTACACGCTTCTCATAACTATCTAGATATTTCTCACAACTATCTAGGTACTTCTCACATGTATCTAGATGCTAGATACTTCGCACAAGCATCTGGATTCTTCCCACAAGAATCTAGGTGGTTCTCAAAACTACTTTTCAAGGCTTCTAGATACTTCTCAAAACTATCTAGAAACTTTTCACGAGCACCTAGTTACTTTTCACCACATAATTTTGCAAAGTACTTGTGAGAAGTATCTAGATACTTTCGATAAGTATCTAGATAGTTGTGAGAAGCATCGATATTCTTTTGCAAAGTATTTATTTACTTTTCAGAAGCATCTAAATGCCGTTGAGAAGTATTTAGATAGTTGTGCAACGCATCTACATGCTTATGAGAAGTTGCACCTAAATGCTTTTGCGAGGTATCTAGATACTTGTGGGAAGAATCTAGATACTTGATATGTATCTAGATAGTTGTGAGAAGCATCTAGATTATTTTTGCGAGTATCTAAATACTTTTGGAAGCATTTAGATGCTTTTGCAAAGTATCTAGATACTTGTGGGAAGAATCTAGATACTTGTGGGAAGAATCTAGATACTTGATATGTATCTAGATACTTGTGAGAAGCATCTGGGTAACCCAGTGTTATATCTATATGTATGTTCCTATAGGGGACCAAAGGTCACCCAATGTTATATCTATATGTTTGTTCCTATAGGAGACCATGGGCAACCCAATGTTATATCTATATGTAAGTTCCTATAGGGGACCATGGGTAACCCAATGCTATATCTATATATGTTTGTTTCTAAAGGGGGCCATGGGTAACCCAGTGTTATATCTATATGTAAAAATGTGCCTGTGTGTGATTGCAATTAATAATAAAATACGACATGTATCAGACAAGTAATTTTCACAAACCACTGTCATGTTCTTGAATTCTTGTTAAACTTGTGCGGGTTGATATCAAAGAAGCTGTCCGCTTAATTCCTTCCAAAGGTGGAGTGTCTGAAGTAAATGTACGAAAGGATATTCTTCGTCTTTTATCTTCTTTATACACTGTAGTAATCAATGGTTTTGTTTAAAAATATGATTGGTTCTTTGTTTAAGTTTCATATGTAAATAATAAAAAGAAGGTTGGAAAAAAATCCTTTAAAATGCAGTCTTCAAACATTTTAGTTAGCCATATACTTCTTAAATGTTTTATTTGTATTTGCATTAGATGTTTAATTATACAAGAACAGAGTAAGAATGCAAGAATCCGGCGGAGTGTCAGGAACGAAGACAATTTTTATGTATAATATTTTCTGAAAAAATGACAATTGGGTGATACAGATGTAGATGAATGTGTTCAGTGTACATTTTTTCAGTTATGTTATGTAATGTAAATGCAAAATATATTGCGTTATTGCGATTATGTCAATAAGGCGGTTTTAATTTTTACGATTTAAAAACAAATCCACGTAAATGATGTTATAATTTCCATAATGGAAGATTTTATTTTTTCGATTTTGAGTCTGTCACATAATAATAAAAACATCGCAATAATTTCTGAATTTACAATATAAAACTTCCAAACGTTCACTTGATTGAACTGTCGTCAGTTATATTATAGTTGCAGTTGGGCGTTACGCATGTTCGTGCTTTTGATGAAAAAATGCAGCAAATGACATAACAGCTCTGCTAATGTAAATTTTTATTTTCGAGATTTGATTTTCTAACAAGAGGCTCCCAGGTGCCTGAATCGCTCACCTGATCCATTTTTTTGCCTTTCAGGGGCAATAACTCTAATAAGTAGATGTCCAAAAATTTTGGTTCAATAGAAGACTTAGGAAGGTCACGTTTTTTCGACGGATAAGAAATCCACACATTAGTTCTATGCAGAATACCAAAGGGGACATATATACCAAATATGGTTCTTATTGTAGTTTCAGAGAAGAACAGTATAGAAAAATGTTAACGAGGTGACGGACGCCAAAAGATATCAACAGCTTACATGGCCTATGGCTAGATGGGCTTAAATACAATATACATCAATTAACTTTTCATAACTGCTTCGATAAAGGAACAGCAATGATATATTTGAATGTGATATAATTTTATATGACTAACATATGTGCTAAAAATTTAGTTTAATTAATTGTATACCTGAATTATCCTCCAACTCATACAGTGGGTAGTCCTCTATTGGATCTTGGTTATGGCCAGTTGCCATCTTTTCTCACATAACTTATTTGGAATTAATACTTTCTGGATAACCTTTATATACCGTATGGAGGAATATTTTGGCGAATTTCACGATTTTAAAACCAAAAAATATACGAAACTTATGGCATTTCTAATTTTGGCGGGTGCTATTTGGTGCACTAGGTAGGTAAGTTTCCCAGAGTAGATATTTTGCGGAAATAATTTTGACGAATTAAGACGGACAAATAAAATCTGCAAAATTTGCCCGCAATACGGTACATAACGTTGGACTGTCTATAAAGAAGAAATAAATCAAGATTAACGAAGCTTTCAACACCAATTCAAATTTACAACCTCTTTTTACATTACAATAACATTGAATATGGAGTGATGTATTTTGTAATTGTAATCTAATTATTGATTAAAATTCATAACGATCACTGATGTAGGTCGTCATGCGCATCGTCCCGAAGTTAATACTTCCGATGGCAATTTTGAATTTCGCGACATATACATGTAAAACATAGCAACAATGGTCTTCGGCCTACTGTACATGCATATAAAAATAAAATACAGTGTTAGCAAGACGTTATAAACATAGAAAGCAGCAAGGCTACATGCATACAAGGTAAGTAGAAAAACAGCACTAAATTTAGAAATAAAAAAACTACTTGCACATTCCAAACCGTTCCAGGACGGGATCAAGCTCTTAAGTTTAGAAAAGCTGTTTCCAGTCCTGAAGTGGTTCGGAATGCTGTTCCATAAGGTTACAGCAGCAAAGCGAAAACTTTTCTTACCACAATGTGAAGATCTCAGCAGTGGACGATCCAAAATATTGCTGTATCTGAAAGAATATTTTTGATCTTTAATTTTAAGCAGGTCCTGTAGGCAAGTAGGAGAAAGGTTATTTATTATTTTGAAAGTTTCAATTGCCATTGATTTTTGTCTTCTGATATATAGGGAGGGTGGGCTTCTTAGCCTTTTCCAAGAGTGTTTCGTATGAGTTTGAATGGTCCTCATACAAAAATTTATGTGCTCTCTCCTGCACATTTTTATTGTTTGTCTCAGAAGAAAGATACCTTGCCAATGGGCAGATATCAAAGTTAATAAGAAAAACAGTGTGAAACTTTCACTTAGTTATCCTATTTAAACATGTACCCAAACGTTTCCAAACGTTTAGCTGCCGAGTTGCATTCTTATATATTTTTCCTATGTGTACATTTAAACTATGTTTATAGTCTATACCAAGAGGTTCCACTGTTAATTCACTCGATAATCTGTGTTATTAAGTAGCAGTCTTAGTAAGAATCATGCAAATTATGTAATACCGAAAAAAAGAGGCTACACATTTTTATTTTTGTTATTAAGTTGTTTTGTGGGTTAATATGATAAAATGTATCCTTCATTCCAATCTGTCTGCTCTTAGGAAATAATCCACATTGAAAATCCAATAGTTTCTATTGTGGTTTAGTGTCATTTACAGAGTTATCTCTCTTTATTTTGAATTATACAGTACATTGTATATAATTTTTATCTCCTAAGAGTATGAGTTAAATGAAAAGCCATGTGTCAATTTCGGTTAACCATAACATTTTAAACAAAATATCAAAAATAAAAATATGAAGGCTTTCTAGCCATGAATCATATTTTGCATGATTCTTACCTTTTTTCACAAGTTTTCTTCCCAACAGCTAGAACCTGAGAACTATCTTACAATCAGCAGAAATTAAATACCATTTTTGAATAAAAGCAAACAGCAGGTCATACCCTTCCGCCATGTATCAGTCTAAGCACAATTTGTTAAAGGGGAGTCTCCACCAATATCCAAACAAAATCGACATTGTCATATAAAAAATGCATCATTTCTCAATCATTTCTCGATGATACACGACAATACCCGGTAATAAGAAAGAATGCAACAATTTGATCAAAGAATTATAAACAAAATAAAGAATATACCTCAACAAAACACAGAGTATGCGAGATTAGATAATAAATCATTGTCAAAATATTTTCAGACTGTATTTTAGTATCCTTTATCCTTGCTTATACTAGTTTAAAAGTTTCGAAGTCCCACACCAAACCTTAAGGACTTTTTAACATACCAAATATGTTACAGTAGTATGGAACTGTACACTGGAATCATTTTACCACGACTAGAGAGGAAAACAGGATATCCATTACATCCGGACAGGACAAAACCAAACAATCAGGCAAATCACTATCTATAGCACAGATATACTACACATACAGAAACTAACGTAAGAATGAGCAATCCGGACTCCGCTGAAATTTAGGAGTGTAGTAAATATGCGCCAGTAGGACTCCTTTAAACACGCATCGAAATGTCCATATGATTCAAATTCGATTAAAACTAAGTTATTGTGAACAAGTGTATTCTCTTGTTGTAAAGTCAGCCTCATATCTTGACCTACACTTAGAAATCGATGGTAAAGGAAAACTATTGACCAAACTTTACGACAAACATGATGACTTTTTATTCAAAATTGTCAACTTTCCTTTCATCTGTGTCAACATTCCTTCAGCACTTGCGTATGGAGTGTTCATATCACTCATACGTTATGCCAGAGCTTGCCGAGATTACGCAGACTTTTTGTATCGCGCTAGAATTCTAACAAATAGGCTTCTGGGGCAGGGTTATGTTGCTACAAGATTGAAGTCATCACTACCAAAGTAGTATGGCCGTCATCATGAACTCGTGGATCGTTACGGTGTATCCATTTGTGCCATGAAAACTGATTTGTTCAACGTGTCGTAGTTTTCCTTTCCTCTTTCGTCTACCCCAGACTTGACTTTTTATGAGCAACCCAGCGGGTGTTTCTAGAAAGGCAGAGGATTCTTAACTTATCGGTGCACCTGGTCCATGCTCCCAGTTTTAAGTGTAGTCTGAGTTGCTCATTTGCTTTTGTTACTTTGTATGATTTTAGTTACTCTATGTTCTTTGTTGTCTATGTCTGTTTTCCATGTCTGGTCTTGTCCCTGGATTACATTCTTTTGATTACCGCTATATCCTTGGTTCCCTTGATTACTCTCGCACCATATTGACCAACGAGTTCATGACGTCGAGTGTAAAATTTTAAAATGATGACTTGTTCCGCAGCAACAACACCTTGGTAGTAAGAAGATTTTGA
Source organism: Perna viridis (assembly GCA_037379345.1). Lineage (NCBI taxonomy): Eukaryota > Metazoa > Mollusca > Bivalvia > Mytilida > Mytilidae > Perna > Perna viridis. The sequence goes on from CM074520.1 coordinate 8,594,332, forward strand.
GATTTGACATTTTAATTCTACAGCTCCACAACAATTCGTTTATATAAAAAAGGAGTAATTTACAGAATGCGAAAATTTAGTATTAGTTATCTTCTAGTTTTCCTAAACTGATTCGATGGAATGTTCCTTGACAATCTTTTAGAAGAACTTCCTGTCAAACAGTTGTTGTGCTGGGGTGAGAAATTTTCGTTTAATAAATTGATAAATAATTGTTACGGAGTACAGCAAAATTATTAAAATCTTGACATCATGCATTTATGGAATGGCGCTGTTGAGCCAGTTGTCACAGTATTTATTGGTTCTGATGCCTTATGCGGTAGTCCCGGTCTTTTATATTTCATGGAAGCGACATCAGGGTTTCCTGGTTATTGATATGTTGCTTTCATCAAAATATTTTGAAGGATACGTTATCATGACCCGCTTACCCAGTTTCGGCCGTCCAAAGAACTGCCAACCCTGCGGTCTAACTCAGACAGTTAAATGACAACATTGCAATGGTTTAACACAACCGAGCCCTCTTCCTATGACAAACGTGCAGCGTCGTGTCTCCTTCGTGTTTTCTTCACGAGACAACAAAAATTAACAATCTTACTTTTGATTAAATGCAGCAAGTACGGCAAGTTCACGATTATACATGACACTGTCACAATAACCTGAAATTGGGCAAAACGGACACACAAATTCGACAGGAAAATGAACTTTTGCATGGCCTTTCAGCAGACTTTGGCTTGCAAAAGATGTTCATCCACTCTCTCATTCTGTCGTTTCTACTTTCAGAAACAAAAACTGTCGCCAATTGGACCTACACCATTTTCAATCATAATTCTGATTCAATTAGAATCGGGGCAGAAAAAAGAGGAAAGGAAAACTCTGACACGTTGAACAGATCGGTTTCCAGGGTGTAAACGGATACACTGTAATAACCCACGAATTCATGATGACGACCATAAAACTTCTGTAGTGATCACTTCAATCTTGTTGCAACATAACCCGGTTCCAGAAGCCTGATTGTAAGAAGTCTAGCGCGATACAAAAAATCTGTGTTATAACGGAAAGCTCTAGCATAAAGTATGAGTTGTGATATGAAAGCTCCAAACGCAGGTGCTGAAGGAATGTTGCCACAGATGAAAGGAAAGTTGACAACACGGGACAAAAAGTTATCGTGTTTGTCGTATAGTTTAGTGAATAGTTTTCCTTTTCCATCTATATCAAGGTTTAGGTCAAGACATGAGGCTGACTTCACCACAGTATCTGTAGTACAAATGTATCATTTATCTCTTTGGGGCAGATGCGATGTAAAACCCCGGAAACTAGGATTGTTTAACGATAACATGTCATCCTTATAGCGGCAACTGAGATCAAAGGATCTGGCTGTACAATGTTCCTATCTTTGGATAAGATAAGTTATAATGTCAGCCTCATAAGAGCGAAGACATTGGTCAGCGGGTAGAGGAGCATAATTTGTTCAAATTGGAATGCCGACCATTTGTTCAAAAAAGCGTCATCACAATGAATAAATATGTTGTCGATCAAAAATGCCAGTATTTTGAAAACATGTTCTCCGCTATATTTGGAAGATGATTTGGAATAGTTTTTATTACAAAGTATGAGGAATCTCTACCAAGTACTACATTCGTATTGTATAAAATCTGTATCTAGTCTTACTGTCTTTTTGTGAGTAAAAACGATGTTTAATATTTTTCAGTCGGGATTTAACTAAGTATGGGGAATAGAAGTATAAAGGGTTTTGATGCTATTGTATTATTGTGATAATTTTGGCTTGAGGATCCACAATAAATTCAAGCCACTACGGGAGTAACAAGTGTCGTGGTAGGATCGAAAAACAGAAACATCGAAATAACAATTCTACGGTTTGAACCCTCATTACAATTTCTAAAAACAATGGACGTCGTCAACTCTTAACCAAACTATTTTCAATGTCAGTCACTAGATTAAACACTATTCTAGGGGATTGTAATAAAATTTCGTCCAGCAGTCAAAAACATGAAACAAATTATAAAAATTAAGGAAAATATGCCAATATCTTGAAATTGAAGTAACTAAAAATATATTTTTGGTCCAGTTCCCATTTTATTTATACAGGTAATCTGAAAGTCGTTAGAGACCGATAGTTGAAAAATTTTCTTCAAAAAGGACCTAAGTATCGTCATCCATCCACTATCAATTCGAATAAACATCATCCAAGACTCACTCCATTCGTATTGTATAAAATGGATAAAACGTGAGAAAATAGGCAAAAAAATATTTACAGTTATAAAAATAGTTGCCATCCGAATAAAACATTTCGAGGAACACTTTACTCCTAATAAAGAACATCAAAACCGTATTTCCCCAATAGAAAACAAATTGAAAGAGCTCAGCAAGGAATTTGTTTTTGTTCCTGCTAATAAAGCTGCAAACGGTATTATTGTTATTTGTCGTAAATTTTATATTGAAATTCTACATAAACAAATTACGAATTCTCCAACATTCCAACTGACCAAATTTTCAGGAAATGAAATTGTGAACAAACACGAACTTGTCGCTACCTTTTTACAAGCTGAGACCAGTAGCATGGAAGTTCCTACTATGTACTGGCTTCCAAAACTTCACAAACCACATCATAAATATAGATTCATTTCTTCTTCAAGTCATATATATTTTTTTGAAAATCTCTTTGGAATTCTACAAACTTGCTTGAAGTACTTGATAAATTACATGCCCAAGTGGGATCTTTCGAATATGTTCAAAGTTTTGACTTTTTCACCTTTATACAATACACTTCCACATAATCTGGTAAAACGAAAATTCCCACATCTTATCAAATGGTCATTTCGGGATGTGAATATATTTGTTCGAATTCTTTTAGATCACTTTTAGTAACAAAATTTTGTTAAAAACTACCTTAATTTGACTTCTTTTAATATACTTACAGCACTCGAATTCCTGTTAGACATTTGCGTACACTTTGGCGAAACCATTTATCGTCAAGTTATTGGAATTCCTGTGGGGACAAAATGTGCGACACTTACTGCAGACCACTTTCTGTACTGTTAAGAATCACAATTTATGACTGAAATAAAAAGACCCTTCAAAACAACATTTGGCAGAATATTTTAATAACATCTTGAGATATTTGGACAATATTTTGGCTCTAATTACCGATGACTTAAATATTTATACTAAAGATATATATCCCGTAGTACAAAATGTACTGTCTTTGAATGAAACAAATATTGATGATAAAGAATGTATGTTTCTTGATCTTAGTAATCATATCGATAATGGTAGACTTTACACTAAATTTTACAATAAAAGGGATGATTTTTCATTCCCTATTGTCAACTATCCGTTTTTAGATGGTAATATCCCCTTGTAACCATCATATGGTGTTTACAAATCACAAATGGTTCGGTTTGCTCGTAATTGTCACAATGTTTCGGATTTTAATGAAAGGAATCTTTATATAACCGAGATAAAGGTTTTCGATATCACCAGAGCGTAAAAACAAAAAAATTGTTCAACCGATACAAGAAACTTGTACAAGATTAATACGCATCTGTCATCCTTTCTTTTCTGGTAATATTCTACACAGAGCACAGAAAGCTGGATTCTCACCCAATAAGTTAACTAAACCATTGAATATGCTCATTCGTAAGAGGTATAGTTTGTACATCTGTGTAATTTTTAAGGGGGGGGTTATGATCACGCCAAAGTACTTTTACCTCGCCACACTTTTTGCGCCTGTTCCAAGTCAGGAATTTTGGTCTCTGTATGTCTTGTTTCACTTTCACCTTTAGTTTGTTTTTATGTTACTTGAGTATATAAGGGCAACACTTTCGCTGTACCTGTGTATGATGATGGTTTGGGCCAGATGCATCCTGCCCTGTGGTGTAAGGGTTTTCTTGTCGTTCATTGGTCTTGGGTTGACATTTTCATCCCGATGGAGTGTTTGTATCTTTGACATTTACACCATACCTATTCTCGTGACATTTTGGGTACATTCAAAATGATACAAAATTCAGTCTATAAATCTGTATGATATCAATGACTGATTATCTTATTTTCACAAAAATATTAAACCTAAAAATGATAATCAAATGTCGGGGCGTGAAGAAGTCTCAATCAATTGAAAAATCCTCAAGTTTCGTTGTTAATCTTAATTTATTTAGGAAATATGGTGGACCATTTTCAATATTTTTCGTTTTATTTTAACAAATATTCATAGTACTTCCTGCTTATGTTTAAAACTTTGTAAATACTTACGAGTACGTCCTGAAGAACGACATTCCAAATTAAGTAATTACTAGAATGAAAATATTTACTACAACCAGTGAAGTAGAACTGGTATTTAAACATTAATATTAAGTGCCTTTTTTCAGATCAATGCCTTTCTATATTATGTTCCTAGCCTTTAAATTTTAATTCCTTTCAGCATAAAAACGGCGAAGCTTGCTCTGTGACGTTATTGAAAAAAAGTCAGAGCCCTTTTAACCCTATCTCAAAATTTATATAGAAAAGTTAAATATTTTACTTTTGAATATTAATATGAAAATAAAAGATATTACAAAGGCGTTCTTTCAGTCTTCGATTTATTCATATCGCATCACTTTTTGTTGTTGAAAAATCGCCACTTACAGTATAACCTTCATAAATACTTACAAATACGTTAAAAATATATGGAAAATTGGAAATATCAGAAGTAAAGGAAATCTATTAAGTCAACCACGTCAATTTATGAACTTGTAACAACAATTCGAGACGGATGGGTCGCAAAACATCGCCCAAGATGCATAATGTCTCGATACGTGGTCTTCATCTGTTCATACAAAAATCTCGTAGATTTTATCACATTCGCACTTGAGTCTCTCTTGACATCTCGTTCTCTTTACAAAGCAACTCTTATCACTCCAGTATACAGTGTACATGTACGTCACCACTTTATAAACTTGTGCCCATTATTCGGAGAAGAGACAAGTTAATTCCTACCACTTCAATAGTCATCAAAAGCACACTTGCCATTAATTTGACTAACATCCCCTATCATAAAACCATCACGGGCAAGATTTCGCCGTATTTTAAAGAACAATTTCATATCTATTATTTTATATTCCTATTGTTCACAACAATTTCATCCAAAATTTTCAACTACAAAAGGGTAATGCAGAACCTCAAGACTGAGGATTTTAACACTAAACTAACTGTTTTGGCCACAACTTTATTTTCGGGGATCTAGACAGCGTAGAAACCCAAGTCCTTGCCAAGAGTTCGAATACCGTACACATCATGCAATAAATGAGATCAATAATTTTAAATTAGCTCCGGTATATGTCAACACAAACTGGATGCTATGGAGGACTATGCCAACAAATGAACAAAGACATTGATTTATTGTCAGAGTGGGTTAAAGCTTTGAGGTTCTCAATTTTGAAACGGCTGAACGCTATAAGTAAGTCAATGAGTGCCAATGCTACATCATAATCAGTTGAATGTAGAAAATACTACAAGTAACAAGACATACACTTCAACCCAAATCCCTACAGGAAATATAGTTTCGTTTGACCTATTACGTCACTCTTATGAGCCTGACTTTGAAGCTGGATTTACCAAAAACAAGGAGCTTTGATCTCAGATTTTGTCTTATAGATGACGTAATCTTTATGGGGATAGCATCTACCTCTAAGAATCAACTCGACGGGTATTTCTAAACTAGAAAAGCAGAGGACACTTTAAGTACCAGTGTGCCTGGTCCATGCTCCCCGATTTGTAGTCAGGAGTAGGTTTTTGTTTCAAAAGTACCAAAGTGCCTGGTCCATACTCCCCGATTTGTAGTCTAGACCAGGTTTTGTTTCAATAGTACCAGTGTGCCTGGACCATGATCCCAGATTTGTAGTCAGGACCAGGCTTTTGTTTTAGAAGTACCAGTGCACCTGGTGCATGCTCCCTGACTTGTAGTCAGGACCAGGCTTTTGTTTCTAAAGTACCAAAGTGCCTGGTCCATGCTCCCCAATTTGTAGTCAGGACCAGGCTTTTGTTTCAAAAGTAGCAGTGTGCCTGGTCCATGCTCCTCAATTTGTAGTCAGGACCAGGCTTTTGTTTCAAAAGTAGCAGTGTGCCTGGTCCATGCTCCTCGATTTGTAGTCAGGACCAGGCTTTTGTTTCAAAAGTACCAGTGTGCCTGGTCCATGCTCCCCTATTTGTAGTCAGGACCAGGCTTTTGTTTCAAAAGTACCAGTGCATCTGGTCCATGCTCCCAGATTTGTAGTCAGACCCAGGTTTTTATTTCAAAAGTACCAGTGCACCTCGTCCATGCTCCCAGATTTGTAGTCAGGACCAGGTGTCAATGTCAGTGTTATTTTGGTTATTTCATGTTGTTAATTGTGTCTATTTTCTTTGTATAGTCGTTAATACTTTTTTATTACCATTGGAACCCTGCTGCCACTGAATTCCCCTTCCCCATTAAACAGCAGGATTAAAGCAAGAACTAGAAAAAATGACAACCATTGCATTAATGGATGAAAACCTGACACAGACAAACAATGCCAGTATAATATATAACATCTCTAAGTTTATTTAGTTTTATATATAAATTATTGATGGAAATAATGAAATACAACAACACATATTACAATGAATGTAATTACAATGTAGTACTAAAACAACATATCAACACTATACAGACATTGTAGAACTGTGGTATCCTCATTAACCATGGAATAATACAATCAACACGTTCACTTAACAAACTAACAAGAATATAATTATATAAAAGATTTTGGGAACAACCATTAGAAAATTTAAAATATAAAATATTGCCAAAATACTTGTACCTAACTTAAAAATCATGATAAAAAATAATACTTTAAAAGACAATTGCCATTTTTGTTTTTGGATAGCATCTAGGGCAAAAAATATTCAAGAAATAAATATGAAATTTTGATATGATTCTGGCAGTGATGTATAAATACAATACATAGCCAACATTTCTTCTTGAGAATTAAATTCTATTTCATAATTGTAATACATATAGTTTGTATATAGAATACACTTATGTCTTCCAATCGTCAGTCTCATATAAACCTGTTTAGATTGGTACATACAATTCTAAAGTTTTACTTGTTATTTGTAGATTTTTAATATGTATGTTTGTTTGTGGTGAGACTGTATTAAAATATTTGAATCTGAGAATTACACATAAAATGTTTATCAACAATAGCAGAAGTCAAGAACTAACAAATTTAAAGAAAGATTATAGCATAAGCAGGAACAAATTTCAACATATATCATCATCATATGTATTAAACAATATTGACCAAGATAGAAATACACATTTTTGGGCATATAAAAACACATGAAAATAAATGTTTTTTCTTGGTCAAGATCATACAAAAACTATTCCCTTTTCATTTTAAAAAAATTGAAAAAATTCAATTTAATGCACTAATTTCATTGAATTTCTTGTCCATACAAATTTTCCACATTGTTTTTGTGGTGATACTTCCATGAACACACATATAGATGAACAAAATAATGACAATGACAGATAATAAACACATAAGTAAGAATTCAATAATGCTGATTACACGTAGTAGCATGATTGACTAATTACACAATGATGCTTGTTTTATATGATAATAAACATTTATGAATGACTGCATCAAAATCAAAGTTATAATGGAAAAAGGCACTAACTTACATGGTTTTAATCCAACTATCTTTGTACTCTGTAACTGTATAAACAATATCATACTTTTTTATTCATTTACTGTCTTAGATATATTGTGTCTATATAATGTTAAGGAGGTAGACTTAGGGTAAGGGACACAACTCATACAAATCATTTGATTGTTTGTATTCGCCTATTCACCATTTTTAATCCATCTATAAACAAACATATCATTGATTTTGAGAGTTATATTCTTTACCCTAGGTCTATCTCCTTAAATGGACCACCTAAATATCAAATTAAGAACATGATGTCATAATTCAGTAAGTTATTCATATTCTTGTCTTCATTTTAAAAAGTATAATTTAGTAAATAGCTCATGACACTCTAAAAGTCAAATAACAGTTGGTTGCCCCAAAAAATTCAATGGACCTCAGCTATGCCTTGAAATAGATAGTTTCCCTGGGAAACCAGCCAGTCCATATATTGAAATATGACCCTAAGCATCATGAACTATTTACTAAATGTCACTTTATTGTCAAGGTAAAATACAAATACACAATAGTTATCTAGTTTCATATTTATAACTATATCCAAATGCATCTTCATTATAATTAAAAACAATAGTATGTTTTCAAAAAACATTTCACAGTAACTGACAAAGTAAAAATTGACAACAATGTAACTATAACCTGAGATTCATAATATGGTATTTCTACAATAAACAAACTTTATACTTTAAGCCCTTGTTTCTTTGTTCTGTGATTTCTAGACAGAACCATACTTATCTTTTTACAATCTAAGTAGAATTAAAGTCTGAGTACAATGAAGCAACCTTACAATGTGGACTAGTCATAAAATAATACTATAATGTGATTTGAACAAGGACTAGGGAGCAGGGGATACTATACTAATTTTATACCATGAAAAATGATATACAATGTAGATTTATTTTTTCAGGAGAATGCCTATGGAGTCCTTTCAATACAACTTAAAAAAACTGCACTGACTTGATATTTAGTACAGCCATTTAATAATAATTTGGACTGATTCATTATGCCAAGATTAATGATACTCGTACATTATATATGAAATTTCTGTAGTGTTAAACTATTATTGTTCACAGGATACCAATTATCATTTTGTAGGTTAGGCAAACCATTAAGATTTGTTCTTAACAAAAAAGAGCATTTTGAATCAATTGTATGATGGATTTGTACAACCACAAATATAAGAATATGAATAAAATTGTTATTCTCTAAAGAATTTACGAATATACAAATTCACATTTTGTTCCCCATACCACGAAAGTTGGTAACCTCAAAATACAGTACTTAAAAAGTATTTGTAGAAATGTTTTTTTAAGCATCAACAGCAATACACAGCAATATTCCCAATCAGCACTTACAATCCTCTGTACAAGGTTATTTATTATACAATTCATGCTCATATTCAACACACATGTCAAGTCTTACATCAATATTGGTCCTTCATTTTAATTATGGCACAAAATGTTGACCTTAAACTGAAAATGTGAACAGTATTTTTTAGAAAGAAGTAAACAGTTTTAAAAAATGAACTAAAAGAAAAAATATGTAAAAGAATACATAAAGACATCAAAAAGACATTAAAAAGATTAAAAAATATGGCAAAATTGTTGTTGTTTCCTTCTAAAATACTGCATTTTTCTGCCATAAAATGAACAAAACAAATAAAAGATCTACATTTGTATACAATTATGAAAATAACCTAAAATCAATATTGCACTAACAACAGGTGCGTAACCATTCTGTTATACACACTTGAATGTTATTTTTCCAAGCAGGTTCAGTCAGTGCTTCCTCACAGGGTAATGCAACACTTTTCCATACATAAAGTTCCATGCATTGTTGTGCTAGGCACTTGTACATTTGTATATTTATCAGTTTCTGCATCTCACTGAGATGATTAACACAGGTTAACCTCATTGTATATGCTCATCATGTATTTAACATGCGAGTTAGACTTATATTTTATGGTATCAGAATCTGGCTGAGTCTTATTCACACCCATGTTGTAATATATCAAACTATTTTTTGTCTTTATATATGTTATATTTTAAGTAATCACTGTAATCGTTGTTGGTAATTTATATGCCCATTGACTGCCCCTTCATTAGAAATAAACCTTCTTCTTCATGTAGTGGAAGTTGATATTAGACAGCTCCTAAAATTGCTCACACTGTATGCCCCTTCTATATAAATCCAAACACCTAATTTAATCCATTGGGAGCCTAGATAATACCGACAAAATTCCGATCCATGGAATGGCAAGGTGATTCTAAAATATACCACCCACTCATTTACTGATAAATGTTGCATTTCCTTGTGGAAGCACTGATTGAGTCTGCTCAGAAAAAAATAGCATGAAAGGTTCCATTGTTATTTATAGACAAATGATCTACTATCTTTTACACTCACCTGAGGTCAACTTTTAATGGTAGAGTCAGGCACTGATAATTTAAAGTAAGGCAAACAACATAATGTTATCATTTATGAACAATGCAATACAGTTTTGTAACGAATTTGGCTGGTTTTAATACACAGATACTTAAAGTTTTTACAAAACACTCATTAATTAACAAAATGTATTTAAAAAAAAAAAAAAAAAAAAAAAAAACTATCCTAATAAAAGAAACTATTCTAGCACTAGAAGAACTGTATGGAGCATCAAGTTCTGTGAAAACTGAGCTAGCCTTAAAATTACAAAGTCTGAACTCTTTATTTCATAGTAATTGCACTCTTATCCCATTAAAAGTTTTTCACAGCATCATAATATAAATGATGCAATATTCAAAAACTTGTTAATGTTTACTGTTAGTAACTGTTAACTCATATAATGCTTGGATCCAGTACAACTTTTTATTAAGCAACTTTTTAGTGCATAGTAGTAATTTATAAGAATGTATCTTAACACTGCATAGTATTCATTTGAAAAAAATCTCATCATTTGAGTATAAAATGACATATTTCTAAGGAATGAACTTGTGACCTTTTGAACATAACACAGGCTTCATAACCCTACTGTATCTATTTTTTTCCTGAATCCTATCAGTCATCTCTATAGAACACTTCATAAATACTCTTTGGTATAGCAAGAAATGTATGTAATCAATTAGCACTATACAGGAATTTCACCATCTTCTACAACTGTGGAATACGTTGGTGGAGGTTGGTCATCGCCATGACGATAGTCTGTAGAGAAACTGTCCAATTGGTTCTTTTTGTTCCCATTTTTCTTTGTGAATCCTCCTTCAGGTCCAGACTTTGGTATTAAGTACCCATCATCTCCCGTGTCTGGAGGGGAGGTTCCTGGAACACACGTACTAGAATGTCCACTGTCTGTATCATCATTTCTATGAACATCTACTGATGTATTGATATTGTTTGGTGAAGCTTCTCGCTTTTTACGTAACACAACATTATCAGAGTCATCTCCTTCAGTTAATGGCTGAAGCTCAATGTCATCTGCCTTTTCCTTCCTCCATTTTTTCTGGTTTAGGTAATGATTCTTATCATCCTTTTCATCCATGAATGCAATTTGATTAGTAGGAATGGGAGGAGCTTGCTCCATTTTAGTATAGTCTGACACAGAACCATTCATTTTGAGGTATCCATCATAACCACAAGCACCACCTTTACTTAAGTCCTCTTCTAATTTATCTCCATTGTCCATTTTAAAGTAATCAGAAGAATTCAGATCTAGGTAATACTGAAAAATAAATAGTCATCATAAGTCTTAAGTCTTAAAAATCTTTGCTGTTGTCTTTTTCAAAAATACTTGTGAAAATCTGATAAGAAAGTCTGAAATACTTAATATAGTTGATAAATTCCGCCTATTCTGTCAAATGTTCATAAACTAACTTTTCCTCTAGTGAAAATTAATCAGTGTTTTGTAGTGCAAAACATTGCATGTACTTTTAATATAAAGCTTATTTGGGCACCACAAAGAAAGAAGCAAAAAATACTAATGATACTTTTCCAAAAAAAAATTCTTACAAGGTTTTCATTGATCTAATACCATGATTCCATATAATTCCACATGTATCAAGCATGGTGGTTGGAAAAAATAAATACATCACATTGGGTACTTTATATGATTAGTCCATTGGTCAAAAAATCTTTTTTAAATATTTGATAAATTTGTGCATATATCTGATATCATTGCAGACTTGAAACTATTTTGACATGTGTTTTAAAGTTTAATATTTGTATTTATATTTGCAGATACTTGATTCACCAAAATCATCAAAATTGGAATGTTGGAAAAACCCAAGTATTCAGAATGCCACTCTTACAAATCTATCCTGGTAAAAACTGTCTTAACACAATGCTTGAAGCCTCAAGGATGGGCCTAATAAAAACTGTCATAACACAATGCTTGAAGCCTCAAGGATAGGCCTAATAAAAACTGTCTTAACACAATGCTTGAAGCCTCAAGGATGGGCCTAATAAAAACTGTCTTAACACAATGCTTGAAGCCTCAAGGATAGGCCTAATAAAAACTGTCTTAACACAATGCTTGAAGCCTCAAGGATGGGCCTAATAAAAATTGATTTTCGGTTAAATGAACTACTCAAACAGCAACATACTGTTTACTGAATTCTATGGTTTCTACCTTCATGACATACCAACAATACCTAACATCTGTGTTACTTTACCAGACTATTTATTACTGTAGATTTCTTTGTTCTTCCTTTGAATTTTAATTTCATGGTCCCAGATAACCAAAGGAAACCATGGAAATTGTTAAAAAAAAAACATATAATAATGAAACCACAGTAGTTTAAAGATTGTGGGATAAAATGGAGGGAAAATATTTAACTTTCTTGAGATGCTATTAATTGTAAAGTGTCAATAAAGCTAAGATTGTCTATGGGATAATGTACATGGTTTCAAAGCCAATGAATATTTTTTTTCCTATCTGAACCTTGAATAATACCAATTCACTTACAAAATTCTTCTCTTCAAGTTTATATTTGATTCTTAGAGTGAACAAAAGACTACATGTACATACTAGTAAAATATATAAAATTTCTTGCTACAAGTTAATGTGAAGAAGCTTAAGAAATAAGTCAATAATAGGCCACACAAAGCATTTAAGCTTATTTGAAATTAGCCGGCATTTAAAGTTATGGTGTTATGGTTATTATGACATCAGTTTTAACTATATATATAATTTATTTTATTTGGTGTCTGTAATACTGCATATTGATTCTTTGATGGCATAAGTGATATGATAGATAAGATGGCTATATACAGAATGATAGGATGAGCAACCATTTGAGTTCTAAGGTGGGGGAGGTTGAAAAACTTTAAAATAAAAACAGGTTGTACCATGGTTTGAGGACTAATGAAGCAAAAAAAAAAATGAAAGCTGGACTGAGATTAAAAAACAAAGAAATATTACATGTAAGATTAAAGATGAGTTCAAATCAATGGGTTTCTCCTAAGTTAAATAAAAATTGAGAAATCTGTGAAAAAAATGACTGACCTATTAAATTTGTTAACAGCTGGAAAATAAGTTAATTCTTCTAAAAAGAACAAATCATTTTATGAAACAGAAAAGTAAAGTGAAAGATGAGTTTGATATCAAGCAATGAAATGGATCCCATATGAATGATATTGTGAAAGTTCCATTGAGCAAAAATTTCAAAGGCAATTTCTTAAGTTTCTTTAAAATTTTTCAAGGTTTTTTCTATGTAAGTCTATCATATTAACAGAATTTTGAATAATCAAGAAGACTTGCCAATGTCAATCACATCAAGTCAATTTACACTTAAGGTATGAAATTGTGTTTAAGTAAAAAAAATGATTACAAAGAATAAAGACTACTTTCACAGTACAACTAAACCTATAAATTAATACCTCAAATACATGTAACACTTTCACAGAATATAATTGACCACATCCATTAAACAATCTCTTACTTATTACACTATAATTTTTTATTTATCTAAATTGAAACCAGAACATTTTTTTGACAATTATCAACCCATGTCACTTAATAAAAACATCATTATGACAATGTTGCAAATTTTTTAAACAAAACAAATTGAACATGTCACAGATGAGGTATTAAACATTTGGATGTATGTATACATGTACATATGCAGTATCACTTTGCCATAGTTTATATCATATAATGCACCAACTACCCAGGTGTACACACAACTCACCGAACCCCTCTGTTACAAAAATAATTAGATATAGTTTAATGACATACACAAACCTAACATATTTAGTTTAAGAGTAATTAAGCTGGAAAGCAAGTTAGGAATAAGCAAATTCCAGTCACTTTGGAGAGACAAACAAAGCTTTGACAATACTCAATAACAGCTAGTAATGATTTACAATTTCAATATCTCGTGATTACCAATTCACAAAAAAATAAATACAAATAAATAAATAAGTGATATTTTTTAAAGAAAACATGTGTAATAAAAAATTAACATAACTTTTAAGTCTGTATAGAAATTCAGAACTTATTCTTATGTCCTTATTAAGAAACAAAGATACTTCAATGAGGGATCTCACTTTCTTCTTTGGTTTAATCCTGTAACCAGTAACCATATATATATTACCTGTTTAACATTAGCTTCCAGGAAGTCACCCATTAATGAGGCAAGCTGGTTAAAGGTTGGTCGATCTTCAGCTTCAAGTCTCCATGTAGCTTTCATAACTTTGTACCTATTTACCAAAAAAAAACAAACCCAAAAATGATTGATTAGGGTTTAACATCCTATGGCAGAATTTCATGCATTTCAGGACAAGAACAACAGACCAATCAAACAGACCCTGCGTTGTACCAGTCCGACAGGCTGAGTCAGATATTTATATGCAAGTTCACAGAAGCAACAGTCAATAGGTAAGCATACCACCCCACTCTGACACATTATTCTATCTGAGCCAACCATCTGTCCCTCTACTCCCTTCAATATTGTTTGTTCTGTTCTACAATTTTAGTCATTTAGTATCTCAAACACTTTCTAAAATCTATAAGGTACTTTTATTCAAATACAAAAAGTTAAAACAATGTACAAACTCCCATGAAAAAATATGACATTGTACTGTTTATCTCAGAGCTAATTTGATCAATAGTCATTCTTGTAGAAAAAGAAACAGCTGGATAGACTGACAGCCTGACAGACAAGCCAGTAGGAGTATAAGCAAGCTTACATTTCCTCAGTAGCATGTTCTGGTTTTTCCATTACATAACCATCTTTAAGTAGATTGATGAACTTCTCATTTATTTCTATACCAGGGTACGGTGTACCACCTATCAAGATGAAATATATATATCATTATAAATAATACAGTAAATCATGGTACTTTTTTTCTCTATCATAAATATTTTGCTGACAAAAATAAAGAAAAAAAATTAATCCATGGAAAACCTACCCTCATATGAGACATTGCAAGGAAGAACTAAGAAACAGATCAAATTAATGAGTATGAACCTGTGCGTTTCAATAGCCTACAATATATATTGATTGACTGATTGTTGGTTACTGTCTTATGGCAGATCTTTCATGAATTTCTGGATGAAAATGTTGAGGACCTTTACCCTACCGGTGCACCTGGTTCATGCTCCTAATTTTAGGTAAAGTCTGAGTTTATCTTTTACTTCTGTTACTTTGTATGTATTATTTTGGTTATTTTATGTTCTTTGTTGTGTATGTCTGTTTTTCATGTCTGGTCTTTGTCCCTGGATTCTTTTCTTTTTGATTTCCCCTAAAATCTTTCTTCCCTTGATTACTATTTGATCAATCACACCTTTACTATTAATTACAATATGCTGAGTCAGATTTTTGTTGTGCAAGCTACAGAAGCAACCAGGGGCGGATCCAGGATCTGAGTTTAGGGGGGCATTAATTGAATTAAATGTCGTGCAAAGCAAGGCAAAACATATTATGGGGTGAAACTTTTTTTTTTAACCAATTTAGGAGGGGCGTAGGCATGTCATCCCACTCAGACACATTTTTATATATACTCCAAATCGACCAGCAATAATTCTATTTCCTATACAGGTACGTTGCATGCCTGGTGGAGAAGCAGTGACCACAAGTTTTGTAGTCATATATGTAATTCTTTGGATTAATTCTATGACCTCCCACTCTTAATATCCTATGTAATGCTTTCTGCTTCAATTATCAAATTCAGTGATTTAATCATGACAATTATTATCAACAAAATCATAGGCATTTACTACATGTACTTACCAAGAGAAAACAATTCCCATATGAATACACCATATGACCATCTGAAAGAAATCAATAAAGAATATACTCAAAAATTTAATTTACTGCAATCAAATGATAGGACATAATACATGACTTCGGCAAAGAATTTTTAAGACCAATCATATCCTCAACAAATTTTCATGATGTCATTGATGAAATTTATTAATTTTTTGATTAATCAAAAGCTTTTCATTTCTTCAATGAAAATTGTTGTTCCTATTTTGTTTACATGAAATTCTATGTTTTCATACAAAGTTCAAAGGTTTTGGATTAAACTTATCTTGCTTGATTCCTGCATGTTCCATTATACTGCCCAATTTCAAGTGTTGTACGGTCTGTCTTTTACGTGTAATACAATGAACTAGGTTTATAATCATTTGGTTAACCAAATATGAAGTTTACTTACACATCACTTTTACTAGTGTACACTCTGTGTGTTAAAGACTCTACAGCCATCCACTTCACAGGTACTGGACCCTGCAGATACAATTGAATAAGAACTGAAAATAACTTTAACAGTGATACAGGTGTAGAATTAATTTGCGTAATGCTAAGTACTTTGATTAATTTGTTGTAATTTTATACCTATAAATAGTAACCAGAGAACTTGGTTAATAGAGTGGACCCTGCTTTGTATTTGATTGTTGATTTGAGCTGAATTTTAAATCTTCTAGTATCACCAATTTTCAGTCATAACATTTGGAACTCTAGCACCTACATGACACTTTGTAATTTAACATTTTTAGAAAATGAATAACTGGTCTGGACCCCACTTAACCACTGTATCTCAAGTAGATTATACTCAATGATCTTTAATTGATAACCATTCAAAGAAAATAAGCCATAAAGACATAGTTCAAGTTTATAAGGTGTACTTCTATAATAATACCAAACTTTCTTCCATTGTTTTGACTCCTACAATTAAGATATACTTTAGAAGGTGTTTCTAGAAAAGCAGAGGAGGCTTACTCTACCGGTGCACTTGGTCCATGCTCCCAATTTTCAGTGGTCCAAGTTGCTCACTTACTTTTGATACTTTGGACTTATTATTTTGGATATTTAATGTTCTTTGTTGTGGGTGTCTGTTTTGCCAGTCTGATATTTATCTCTGGATTACATTCTTTTCATTTCCACTAGAATCTTGGTTCCCTTGATTATTCTTTCAATAAATTAAATTAATAATCCATAAAAATTATCAGTTAACCAATTTCTTTCAACTTTAAACATTGAGTTGGACAAATTGTCATACTAGATATACCCCACAAGAATAGGAAGTTTATTTATCCGACAGCAAAAAAAACTGTGCCCCATCTATAGAGCAACATACCAAAACTGAAATGAATCCATCCATTAAGAGTCAAGATAATTGCGATGAAATTGAGACAGATAGAATGATTGATGGACAAGATGATTCCAATATACCATCTACTCATTGAGTGGGGGTATAATACTGTTAAAAAACTATTCATAGTATGTTTTGCAGTACTAAGAACCACAGACTTACATCTCCTTTCTTGTGATACTCTGGGTTAGTATAGCAATCTTTAGCAAGACCAAAATCACAGATTTTGACAATATTATCATGTGCTAACAGGACATTTCTGGCTGCTAAATCACGATGGATATACTGAAAATAAATAGATTTGAAAAGTTACTGGTGATCAATTAGACTTCACTCTATAAGCACAACAAAAAGTACAGTACTTGTCCAAACTTTTGGACTGAGAAAATTGTTTGGTGAAGGCAGATGTTCAGTTTATACAGGTTAAAAAGTATTGAAAAAAGATGTGTGGTTTACACAGGTGATTGGTTTATCCAGGGTTCAGTTTGGACAAGTATCATTATAAATCTTTGATGTAAAGCAATAACCTTAAAGATAAAAAGCAAAAAAAAAAAAAAGAAAAGATCAGTAGTTGAATGTAAAAATGATTACCTATTAAAGTTGCTTGGAATTTTTTTTTGTAAAAGATGTAATCATCAAATCTATTAATATCATGCATTTACAAATTGCCATGTTTTGTTATCCTCTCGGGTTAACATATACTTCAAAGTTTTTATGACAGTCATGATAAATAGATATGTATAGAGTCTTATAAAATTTTTTTTACCATGTCTGAATATCACATAGACAATTATTTTTTTTTTCTTCTTATACCAACCTTTTTTGATGACAAATACTCCATTCCTCTTGCTACTTGGAAGGACCAGCAGATAAGATTCTTAGTTGTTAATGGTGGTCCAATGTTATCTGCAGAATCCTCCAGAGGGGCTTTGTTGACATAATATGGCGTCCTAGAGTCTCTGTTGGCCTCCCTTCTCTTCTCATCCATTGGGTCTACATAGTCCTCCATGGTGTCTTTAAATGATTCCTTATATTTGATAAGGTAGTTACGGAGATTTCCAAAATGGCAGTATTCTACTATAACCATCAGTTCTCCTGAAATGTTAGAGTTACCATAATCATAGAACTATTAGATGGAAGTAATCTTATACAAAATCTAACTACATATCATGACATGAAATCTGAACTGTGGGCTGAGCTGTAAATAAACTCTGATGCTAATTTGAATAGGCTAATGGTAATCTACAAATCATAAAAAAGCAAATAATGTTTACATGTGAGTGATATAGAATAAAAATAAAATATGTAACTACTGAAGCTTTAAAGGGTAAAGTCAGAAAATGTTGAATTTTAATGTTGGCCTCATTATGCCAAAAGGATTTGTTCCATCCAGATTGAAAACTGTTTCATTATGACATTAATGCTTACCATATCTGATTTCTTTGGTGACAGCTCCTAGTAAGTTGACTATATTTAGATGCTGACCCAGATGAATTAAAATCTTTAGCTCTGACAACAGTGCCATCATCTGTTCTTTGTCTGTACAATCTGTTCACAGATACAATAAAATTGTCTTTGGAAATAAAAACGGCATCAACAGTAACTTGCCTATTAAAATGGGGTTAAGTTGGAAAAGAACCAAATATCAGGCTATACACTACAAAACACCTCAAAACAAGGTTTAATTTGATTCAAGAAACACTAATACATGTACCTTAATCTTTGGAATGAACAATTTAGTTTAATGTTATATATATCTTATTAGCAAAATAACAATTAACAAAATGTAAAAATATTCCCTATTCAAAAAATAAGAATAGACAAAATATGAGGAGAGAAAAGTTGTTTTTTTCTCTGTGTGTTTGTTTGTTGATTTTAATATGAAGCAGGTGTAACCTGTAAGAGGAAAAAGTTTAATATAAAGATATATTAAAAAATCTTCTTGTCAATTTTTCCCCTTTTGTCACTTTTTCTAGACATCTTGATGGTTCTTGATGGTTCTTGTCACTTCTTGTCAATAATTAGTGAGACCAGTATTAATTATTGTTTCTGGCTAAAGCCAGAAAGCCTACTCTTAAAGCATGTGGGAACAAAAAGTTTATAAATTTAAATAATAATTGAAGAAGATGTAATAAACACTTTTTAGTAAGCAAAATACGAAAATACCGACTTTATATGGGAAGCTCCCAAAGACATCAGTACCTGTCAGACTGAAATCAGGCTCCCAGTGCTTCCAATCAAGGACTTTATTTCACATTAAATACCTTTATGAAGACTTTGTTAACAATAAGGATGTGAGATACAAACCTTTGACCATTTTAACGGCTACAGTTGATACATCTTCATGGTCTACAATTCCAATAGCTTCAGCCTTAATGACACGACCAAACGCTCCCTGTCCAAGTACAATGCCTGAAATATAATATCCAGAGATGGGTCCGATTACTTTCAATGTAACTGATCAAATTACAATTATTTTGTCAAATGTATGATTAAATTAAATTAATGATTTCAGCATTTCTGAAAGTAATTGTAAATTAAAAGTTAAAAGTAAATTAATGATTACATTGGCAAGTTATCATGATTACATATGATTACAATGAATTTGCAAACAACTATGAATTAATTGAAAGGTTCGGATGTGTCAGAAAATTAGATGGTGTCTTAGTATGCCTAGATATAATAGCTGTACAATGTTTACACTGTGCCTTGATTTTTTCTGATGCATCTTTAGGCGAAATGAAATTCTCCAAAATAGGTGGATCTGACATGTTTGATCCCCTTTCCATAATAACATTACACATTCACTGTACAAAAATATAGTTTAAAATCATGAAATGAACTCAATTTGCATTTTGGCAGTCAATATGTTTTTAACAATGGGTATTTGCAATGAGAAGATAAATTTTAATATACTTTTGTACTTCTTATCAAATTCATTAAAACAATTGTAAAGGATCTTTTGATAGCTCTTACATATATTTTTTCATTAGAATAATTAGATTTCTTTTTTACTTGCTGGTATTGAATTAACATTTTGTAATATATTCACAAAAAAAAAGAAGAAAAAACAAATAAAAAATTTATACAAACAGTGTTCTAGAATTCCCATTTCCTGTCACCCGTGGAAAGTAGATTTTGACCCAGGGGAAATTTAATTTCACTGGTTTTATCTTTCATTTGTATTGTATGAAAGAGATTTGTTTTCTAAAAATAATTCAGGGAAAGTTAAAATTTTCATAAATCCTAGATCACTGACAAAGAAGCATTCAATGATTAACAATCATTTTACTCTTTTTTTGTTGTTGACATAATACATTATCCATAGATATCAATGGGACGTTAATATTTCCACTGTAATAATAATGTAATCATAAAGTAATCAGAATTACAGGGTATTTTGAAAAGCAATCGATAAAATTAAATTACAGGTAATCAGATTTTTGGCTGATTAATGATTACAATGATTACTTGAAGAAATGTAACCAATTACAGCTGATTAACGATTACAATTACAATTACCCCATCTCTGATAATATATCAACACTAAAGTGCAGACAGAGAAAAGATAATTATTACAAAAAACTGTAAATGTATCAATATTTGTGGTTGCTAATTTTTGCCAGTTATGAGTGAACATATATGTAGGTATCAATTTACAAAAGGTTTCAAAAAATGATTAGTATTATATAGTTTTAATTATCACTTTGACATGTACTACTTTTCATTCTTTTCTGTACACTACAAAAATAGCGAAATTTAGTACACTGCAAAATTACAGTATCACATTAGATCTCTTGATTCTACAGATAGTAAAGATGGATGAATGATCAGTGGAAAGTCTTACCACAGCCAAAATGTTTTCTTTGTACTCAAAGTTAGTTATACTACTGCAAAAAATGTGCAAAACTATGTTTAAAAGAAAAATAATTTTCAGTCAATATAATGTCATACTTCCCTATAAAAAAAATAGGAATCAGAAAACTATATACCTTGTCTAAGCCTCTTTTTAGGGAATTCCCATTTCAGATCATATGGTAGACATGATGTCTGTTCGTCAATAGGAAGATCAGGATTATAATCTCCAGTGGGATGTATCAACGACTTCTCTAGTTCTTTATGCTGTAATAGGATAAATTCAGTAGTTGGAAGTATCATCTTAATAATACGTCTTCACGTAGAAAATATATCAAAATAGTTATAGTTTGAATAAAACTTAACTCAGATAATAAACTAAATGCTGTAGTTTTTAACATCCTCCCACAAATGGGCATGGTTTGCAAAACAATTAACCAATTCAAAGTTTAAAATTCTGATTATCCTGCCATTATCCATGGTAAATTCAGCAGTTGTTGTATGCATGAATAATAGTGATTCTGTCATTGAAATCTGAAATGTGATTTTCATTTTTGCAGTCATTTTAGTAATGTTAAAATTTTCATAATGCCAGTTTTTAAGTCAGTTGCATTTTTGCAACAATAAGAACATTGAATAAATGACAGTATTTCTGAACCCTGTTTGGGTTTTAGAATGGGTAACATCATTATTTGAACCCTTACCTTCCTTAATTACACTTACCAGGGTTGCTGCCTTTCTGCGGTAGATCATACACACGATTATCACTATGGCAACAATAATAACTGTTGCCACAACAACAACAGACACAATTATTTTTGTCTCTTGTCTCTCTTGAGTATATTTATTTACATCACCTGCAAAAAATTAACATGTAAAAAAAAACAAGAGTTTGAAGGAAATATATAGACACATATATAGGTGTAAGGATGAAATTTTTTCAGGTCTTAATGAAATGTTTCAATAAAATATAGAATTTTAGCTATAATCCAAGTTGCTTATTTAACTTTGGTTGCCATGTGCCATTCCCGGCATTCATCTCTAGTTCATAAATGTGAGTTTCCCAGTATTCATTTCTAGGTGTCAGATGATAACTTATGCAAAGTTTTAAGAATCAGGTGCAGTCTTATATGACCTGTGTCTTATAAATGTAAAGCTACATCAAACTATTAAATTTTGTTATCCAGCTGTTTACAACAATATGATAATTGTTTAATGCATTACACATTGCAACCCTGATGATACATTCTGTTCAAAATATTCTACTTCCTCTCCATAAGAAAAAATCCAACCATCATCCTTGTAACATACCAACAAACAGAGTCCAGTTACTGTAAGCCACACCTCCCCTGTTGAAGGCTTCACAAGTGTAAACACCTCTATGTATCTTGGATGTCTCATTAATGTGTAAGCTGAAATTGATAAAAGGTCATTTGCTAATGATCAATTTGGCATCCGACTTATTTTTTAATGATTCCTTCATGTAAATAAATTTTCCCTTTTCTACATGTATTACATGTATTAACATTATCGATCAATTACTCATACAAAATGTCAATCAACTCATTTTCAGTATGTACATGGTGGCAGATCCAAGTTTACTGGATGGTTAAAAGTCACAATCTCCTTTTTCAGGATAAAAATACTACATATTATAAAATGGAATTCATCTGTATGGAAAAAGGTCATACAGACTAATGGTTATGCCAGATTTCAACATTGAATTAACAAAGCAAAATTTGTCTGGACACACGCACACACACACACACACACACACACACACACACACAAAACCAAAAAACAAAAAACACTAAATTGAAAATTAAGGTCACAAACTCTAGCCTACCCAAATGCTAATACAAGTATAGTGAAAAATAAAAGCCTATCCTGAAAGACAAAAAATTGTGGCCCAAAGATGTTCTGACCACAGCAGTATTTCTACATTTCTGTAATGGAGCATCATTACCATAAAATTAAATGAAAAACAAGTTTGACATCTACCCAAATCCAAATGTAACAGTGATAACCCTGACAGAAATGGAAATTTTATCAATGAATGATTTTATCCAAACTACATAGTATAAAGACTGTATTATATTTAATATGTGGGAAATATTTTTACCTTAAAAAAACATAAAATCAGCAATATCCTAGCGATACCTGTCACTTCTGTAATACTAGCAAGCATGTGTATGTGTACACATATAAAAGTGCTATTTAAGGATATAAGGAATATGTTAATATGTTGTCTTGGTGTTTAAGCATCTAGTTTGCTGAAGCTTTGAGATCCTTCTCTTGACTTATGTGGGTAAAAAATACCTTCGTGCAACAATCCAAGAAAAACCATACTGCCAGGCAATTTTATCTTCCTTGCCTACACTAACAAACGATAGAATGACAGTAATGACAAACACTTTACAAGCTGACTCTCCTTTCTATAAACCTAATAGTACTTTACACCTTTAATGTAGTAAGGCCAAGAAAAAAATGTCTGTTAAAGGTTACCCCCTTTCTCTATTTTTTCTGCTTTCCCTAGAATGTTTTATTGGTATTTTTTTTTTAAATGCTGACAAACTATCATCTTTTAGTTTAGCTCTATTCAAGTCATAAATCCTCCCATAAGTGTCCATATATTATTATTTAAACAAGAGGCTCTCAGGAGCCTGAATCGCTCATCTTCTTGAATTTTGCCTTTCAAAGGCAATAAATTAAACAAGAAGTTGTCCAATAATTTTGACCAAAGAAGTCTTTGGTAGGACTATCACAAGATCTTTTCAACAATTGAAAGTTTCTTTTAATCTATCATAGTTTTCAAGATATTGACTGAAAACTATTACAAAAAAAGTCATTTTTCCCCTTTCAAGGGCAATAACTCTTACAAGGAGTCTGAAGACTTTGGTAGTCCTAATAATACAGATCATTTCAGCTATTGAAAGAATTTGGATAAACCTAACGGTTTAGGAGATATATGTAAAAAACTACTGTCTGGCCCCTATGTTCTATTTTTAGTAACGGCGGCAA
Organism: Perna viridis; assembly: GCA_037379345.1. Classification (NCBI taxonomy): domain Eukaryota; kingdom Metazoa; phylum Mollusca; class Bivalvia; order Mytilida; family Mytilidae; genus Perna; species Perna viridis. The sequence goes on from CM074520.1 coordinate 8,618,497, forward strand.
TGTTTCTTTCGACAAAACAAAAATCCCCACATCAGTTCTATGCAGTATACCCCAAGGAACATTCATACCAAGTTTGGTTTCAATTGGTCAAGTAGTGTCAGAGGAGAAGATTTTGAAAGATATAACATTAAAAATAGCAAAAATCGTTGAAAAGGGGCAATAACTCCAACATGGCTTACCAAATTAAAACCAAAATATGACCAGAGATAGATCTCATTATGCTGAACACTTTTATCTATGTCAGAATTCAGCTAAACATAACGGTTTAGGAGATATATGCAAAAAAACTACTGTCTGACCCCTATGTTCTATTTTTAGTAATGGCGGCCATGTTTTTTGACAAATCAAAAATCCCCACATCAGTTCTATGCAGGATACCTCAAGGAACATTCATACCAAGTTTGGTTCTAATTAGTCAAGAAGTTTCAGAGGAGAAGAGTTTTGTGTAATTGTTAACGACGATGACGCCGGACGCCAGATGCCGGACACCAAGTGATGGCAATAGCTCACCTGGCCTTTCAAAAAATAAAATATCCTTTTTATTACCCAATGTAAACTTTAATAGACATTTTTTTTCTTGGCCTGATATAATGAATAATTCATGTATAATACAATAAAAAAAAAATTTAAACATTGCATAAATTATTGTGTTCAAAACAACGAACAAATTTTACAATATAAATACTCTTATAACTTTTTGTAATGTTATGGGCAAGCACACAATATCCTGGGTATTAATTCTGATTTGTCCAGTCATAAAAACTAACCTAACAACCACACAAATGGCCTAATTTCTTTCCTTTACATACATGTACTTCATAATCTATTTAGAACCTTAAACAGTGAACACTGCCTAAACTAAAGTCCTTTCAGACTGAACCTTCTGTTCTGTTTAGGCAATTGTTCAGATTATACAGGTTTAAATACACTGATATAAAGGGGACTTCACTATATCTCTGGTTTAGACAAGTTAATATAGTAAGGCCATGACAAAAAAATGTCTGTTAAAGGTTTGATCGAGATTTTCTTGAAAATTTCTTATTTTTATTGTTATTGAAATTTTCCTCTTACCAGGACTAAAGTGCAACCTCCTTCCTTAATAATTAGAGTAACCAAGGTTTAAGATGTAATTAAACACATTAAGATTGTGCTCGTATTAATTTCAATTAGAATTATTTGAAAGTGCTAACAGTATATTAATGCCTGTTAAAAAAGAGTGTGCATTAGGACTTCACAATGAATTCAATAGGAGAAAAAAATTATATACTTAGATCATAACATTCAACATATTTTCCCCAAGCTGGAAAAGATGTTATTTTTTAAATTTCAATTTGATTTCATTCAAGGAATTAAACATTTAAAGTCATTGAAACATTACATAACTAGTAAATTTTATTTTACTTTACAAAAGAATGAACAAGGTCTGCTATGAAAACCTGAAATTAAAGAATTCTACTTAAAACAAAGTAATATTTGAAGCTAAAAAAAACTTAAGATTGACAAAACACATGGTAAAAAAAACCTGAAGATTGACAAAACACATGGTAAAAAACCCTGCCAATCGACAAAACAAGGTAATATTTGAAGCTAAAATAAATTAAGACTGGCAAAACACATGGTAAAAAAAACCTCAAAAAATTATAGCTCTCTGTCATGTTCCTAGGATATGTAATTTAATATATTGAAAAGATTGGAAAGGTTTCACTCAATTAATTATATATAACACTATATTGCACTCCTACAAGTTTGTGTCAAAATAACAAGAAATTCTAACATGTATTTGAAGAGAAACCAGTTAAGAAACTTTCATAAAAACCATGTGAAAAAAAAGAAAGAAGTTGGCAAACAAGAAGTTATTGTTCCAGATGTCCAAAATCAAATCCAACAGTATGGTTCAACTTTATAAAGCTTATTTCAAAATATCAAGTTAATATGGAATAGGAATTGCCTAAATTAGTGAGCACTGCAAGCTTTACCATACATGTACAAGTTGTGCGAGACTCATAAAAATAATAATGGACATTACAAAAAAGGGGGGCATTGGATGAAATTTTTTGTTTCGCAAGTGCAATACTTTTATTTGAAAATCTGCCTTGTTAAATAATAGGGAATTTTTTTACAATGAAAGGGTAACTGGAAAAAAAGAATGTTTTTACAAAATCCCAACCCCATCTCCCCTTTCCCTCGCTTTCAAAATGGTTGATAACTTTATACCAATTCGCCATACTTTTTAATCCTTAACAGCATCCCTAGTAAACAGTTTTAGCCCGTCAGATCAATTTATACAGACACCAGAAATATTACAGGTCTCTAAGGATGATGGGAATATTTTACACATATCATGTAATGTAAATAAAATTCAGATGCAACTGACAGCTGCAAATTTCAAACAAAAAATGATTGCCTTTCAGATCTTAGAAAAGCTATGCCTAGATTTGGATAATACAATTGGAGTTATATTATTTTCCAAGGCAGGTTAGGTTCTTGACAACAGCAACAGTGGAACAGCGGAGATACACGTATGTACATCCATGTTTTTCCCCAACTTTTTAAAAACATCTTATTCACTTTTTTAAATAAGTGAACAAAAATAGAAATATTCTCGAAAATTATCAGAAAAAGTGAATTTATTTTTACTGAAATGTAATCTTAACATATATATTTTTATTTGTTTGATTTAAGGAAGATATGAATTTTCTCCATAAGGACAGTCAGTTTTTGTTACTTCTGGGAAATGACTTTTTTTTGTTAGTATATAGAAGAACCTTACAGGAAATTTAGATAGTATATGTAATAACTGTAGCCCTCACACTGCTTCACAGTGTTGGCTATTATGACAAGTAGTCAAAGAAAAAACTGATACAAAAATTTGATAGGTTACATGATGTCCCATGTAGGGGTCTGAAACACTTGGATAGCTTAAAATCCCTCAATCAGAAGTGACATACTGCAAACGTACTAATTTTCACTATTTTCATGGTGGACAGAAAACTGCAAAAAATAGTACACACGAAATCTATTTTTAACACTATATAGTGCTAATCATTATTTTGAAACTGTGAAAATTGATATCCGCGAATAATTTCATTTGACAGAATCGCAAAAATTAGCAACCACGAAAATGAATATGTTTACAGTACTTAATTTAGAACCCTGTGTTAGAAGTTTTTACCAAAACAAAAAGTTGTTTAAGGAAGTTTTGCATATCCCTCTTGTTCAAGATATAATTTACACAGTCATTATTTGAGCACAAATAACTCACAGTTAGGCAAAGCCTAAAAGCAGACAGTTGTTGTACTAACTCAAGTCTTATATTCAATCCCATGATATGGTACACTTATGAAACAGTTACAAAAATAAGAAGACGGACAAGTGTAAAACAGTAAATCCCCGCCTATGGATAAGATGCATATAAGAAATAACCTCCCATTTCATTTTCTTTAATCTAAATTATTTTCAGACTCAAATAGCACCTTGGTTGAAATGATAGTGAGCAGTCAAACAAATATAAGGTTATTCAATTTTTAAAATTTCTCATGAAAACTTGTACTTTGGTGATGAAACACAAAATAAAGCATTCCTCATTAAAAAAATCAATCACACTGTCAAATACGTGAACACATCAAACCTTTTATTCCTGTTTGTGAAGTATATGCCTAGTGTATTATTATTTTCCACAATCAGTTTCCCATCTTTGTACCATCTAAAATGGGGTTTTGGTACACCAATCATTTCACAATCGGCTACCTTGTAAGATATTCCTTCATTAATACTTAATCTAAGGTCCTGCTCAGTAGAGCCTCCAACTGGGTAAGGTTTCATTATTTCTGAAAAATAAATTCAAAGTTAGAAAAGAACACAAATAATTTAAACAAGATGAAAACTCATTAAAATCAAACAAATGGGGTTCTAGCTTAACCCCCTGAAACAGTATTCGCTCCCTTTACAGAGTTTATTGGAATTGAAACTTAACATATTATGCAGAAATAATTATTCTTAGCTTTCTTAAATGTCATAATGCTAAGGTCAATATGACAACAAAGCACAATTTATGCCTACGGCTATTAAATTCAAAGTTGCCTTTTGCCACAAAAACCCAAGTTTTTCTTCAACAACTACAGAATTAAAACTAATTCTGATTCCAAATGACTATTCTTACAACAATGGTAATCATTCACCCAGGCAGTCAGAAAGGTAAACAGATGGTTCCCTTACATCTTCATCAATGCTGAATGATTACATGATATATTAATCATATTGGCATTCAGTACTGATCTATATAAAATTGAGACACTACAAATCATAAAGCAATTCATGGTGCAGAAATAAACCCTGAACAAATGATGCTTTCCAATCTATATTTGCCATATTTTTCATAACTATAGTCTTTTCAGCATGCAGATGTGTATTTAATATCTCTAGTACAAGGGTCTGAAAACTGGAGTCCAGTGGGTAACTTTCATTTGCACTTGTATTTCTATACACAGTTTCTATGAGGCCTCATGAAGGATTTCAATAAAAAAATATTTGGGATTAAGAAATACATGAATCACTAATCATAAGCTTCTGCCTGGTTTTAAGGCAGAGATGCTCATAACATGTGAAAACCAAACCTCTCAATTAACCCATCAAATACTCATAACCAACAAGAGTATGGATTTCACAGGTTTCAATGTATATAATGAAGAACAGTCATATTTAGCAATAAATAGTAAACAAGGGAGATAACTCACTTCTGACATTGATATTTTTCTCTGTCCTGTCTGGCTCACTGTGAACAGTTGTATTAGGTCTGATGCCAAGACAAACATAGTTCCCAGAATCTTTAAGTCTGATGTGGTTAATCTCTAAGGTCAAGATTAATGAAAAATCTGATCTAAAATGGAAATTTACAAACAGTTACTAAGGCATACCTTTTTAAAGTCTTAACAGTAAAGTTAATTTTGGTAGTTGATGCTATTCAAAATTCTCCCAAATATAATTACAAATACTTTTCAGAATCTCTTAATACATAATCAAATTCAATTACTAGAATTTGGTTACGCACCAGTGGCGAGTCTCTAAGCCAACCACGAAATTAAAGCATATCGCAACAGACAGGAATGGTTGAAGACCACTGATATTAAGTATCAGTATAAGTAAGAATCATGCAAAGTCTGAAATATGTGATACACCCAAAAAAGGGCTACATATTTTTATTTCTTTTTTTAAGTTGCTTTATGGGTCTAAATGATAAACTGTATAATTATTCAATCCAAGACACCTGATCTTAGGTGATAACTCACAATGAAAATCAAATAGTTTCTATTGTATTTTAATGTCATTTACAGAGTCATCTCCCTTATTTTTTAATTCTACAATACATTCTATATAATTTATATCTCCTAAGACAAAGGACTATGTGCAAAAAATAATAAAGCAACATGCTAATCCCTTTTTTTTTTATAAAAAATTAGAACAAAGTATCAAAAATAAAAATATGTAAGCTTTCCATCCATGTATCACATTTTGCATAATTCTTAGCTGGAGTACTACTTATGGAGGTAGACGTTGGGTAAGGAACAAAACTCTCGAAATCAGTAATATGTTTGCATCATATTCAATTTCACCAAAGCATATCAAGCTTTCATTTGAAACAGAATGAAATCCATCCAAGTTACTTCGATGCTTACATGAGATTGATGTAAAATGCTGAATACAACAGTTTGTAAGAGTTGTGTCTCCTACCCTAGGTCTACCTCCTTAAGTAATTTTACATTTATATTTGTGCAATGGCAGGGCTACATACATAGAAATATACTAACTTCTAATTTAATGACAGAATACTTAAGAAAGCTTTATACTTTGTGAACATCTCTATAGAATAATTAGTGAACTTTAAAATCTCCATCGAATACTAACTTAGTGAACTTTATTAAAAATCTACAAAAAATACTATGTTTAACCCTGACACATGCTTCATGTGCCTGTCCCAAACCAGGAACAGTGGTTCTCCTTGTTTTTTATGTTCAATGTTATTCATTTTTGTTTTTTATGAATAGCTTCACTTCATTTATTTTGGGACCTTTTACAGCTTGGTTTATGGTATGAGTTTTGCCCATCATTGAAGACCTTGTGGTGACCTGTAGAAGTTTTAATTTCCATTGCATGGCTTTTGGTGGATGACTGTCTAATTGGCAATCATACCACATTTCTATTTTATATTAGTGAAATTTATTCAAAATTTACATAGAATACTAACTTTGTTACTTTTATTGTTGTCATGTTATAATCAGTAACATCTAGGAGTTCATCTGAACCTTCTTTCCTTAGCATGATACTGATGTTAACATACTCCCATAATGTGGCATAACATGTCATACTAATGTTATCTTCCTCAACTGGTCGACTGATCGGGATATCCAAGAACAGCCCTTCCTCCATTTCTATAAATAAAATAGTTTATTATATTTCAGTATTTACTTTCTATAGTACATCAAAAGTAACATTTTCACTAGTTACTGTAAATGTACTAATTTTCACTATATCTAAAGTGGAAAGAAAAGCATGAAAATAGTAGCCAAGAAATTGATTTGTATCACTATGTTACACAAATCATTTTTTTTAAACCACAAAAATTGATGTCTATGAACATGTTCACCTCACAGAATCCGTAAAAATTAGTAACCACAAAATATAATACATTTATACTATAGTACTCCAAAAAAGCCTCAGTAATGCTGTTCAGTTGATCACCTGTTTTTAACCAGGGCAATAGTTCTGTACACAAGTTTTTTTCTCATCAGATTATCAGATGTTCTAACGGTTATCATAAAATATCAGGGGACAATCAACACAATTAGCCATGTAATTTGCTTCTCTCAAAGAAAAAGATTATTAGGCCATCAATAGGCCAAAAAAAAATATGTGTGATACTGTCACATCCTGAGAAAAAAAATAGGGTCTGTAGGTCGTTTTTTTTTTTCTTTCCTTCTTTTTTTTTTTTTTGGTGGGGGAGGGAATTCATTTGTAGTTTCTTGACAAATAAGCTACATAGAGAGAAACAGAAGACACTGTAATGGTGCACATGCTTGTCTATCCGCTAGTTTTTTTTTTAATTGCAGGCAACACTGGCACTGGAGGCCGTCATTGTTGTTTAATATGAAAAATGCCAGTACAGGTGACGGAAAAGGCAGGAATTTCCAGAATTTTTGAAAATTGCTGATAAAAAGTTAAGGTCACTGTAATAAAATGAAGGTTAGTCGGGTGACCGTAAACACACACATTTTTTTGCCTTATGATACAGTATGAGAAAACCATTGTCAATAGTTCATATTCCCGATAATAATTGTCAGCAAAAATGAATTGGTTTATAGTAATGTTGTAACATTTCATGATCTTAAAGATCCTGCAATCAGCAGAAAAGTTCTATCCCTTGACAGTGTTTCACATAATGAAAAAGAATTTGGTAGACTAATGTAAAGAATTATATGGTCTTGTAAATAGAGAATCTTGTGAGTTAAGCGGAGAATAAGGATTAAGACATTGTTAATAAGGCCAAGCCATAAATAGTAGAAGTTACTAGTTCCTTATATATTGAAACTTCTCTACACCAAACCCCTTTAGAACTGTAAAATTTGTTTGATTCAGACAGGTGTTTGGTTCAAACTACATTTAAACTGATATGAAAGGTCTGGTTTAGACAGACTGTCAGTTTACTCAGAGTTCAGTTCAGACTGGTTTCCAGTTTATTCAAGGTTCAGTTTAGACTGGTTTTCAGTTTATTCATGGTTTGGTTTAGACAGGTTTCACTGTATTGACAATATACTTTACCTACCACTGATTTTGAATATCTCAATAGCAGAGCTACTATTGCCCACTTCATTCTTAGCCCTACATCTGAATGCCCCAGTCCTTGTAGCCAGCAGCTGTAACTGATCCTGCTTCTCTTCCATTGACTCAAACACTACAGAGATATTGTATTCTAGAGGACTCCTCCATAAGTCACTGGACCCTTTTGGGCAAGCATTTATTGCACATGGAGCAAACTCAAACCAAATGTCATTATAGCTTACAGGTGGAACAGAATCTGTACTACACGTAAGTGTATAGTCATTGCCATATTTGTAATACTTCCCAGGTTTGTTAGTATTGATATCAACGTCAGGTTTATCTATAAATACAAACATCAATATTATCTTTACATCTATAATAATGTCTATATAGATCTGTGCTTTATCAAAATACTGTAAAGTACTTTTATTCATGAATATCAGTTTTCGTGGTTTATCAAAATTTTGATATTTTTTTGGTTTTCATTGTAGGCCATTATATTTTACAGCTGAAATTCAACATTTTGTTGGGAATTTGAATACAAGGTTTGACCGAACCATGAAAACCACTGGTACTCCATTAACAATAATTCTTCAACAGTACATAATACATGTATATTACTTAGCCCATTACACTACAGTAGAACCTGGCTTACTGAACACAAAACTAGACTCCGTAGAGCTTGAATAACTAATGTAGAAGAATTAAGTATTTTGTAGTTACAGTTCACAAGTAATAGTTTTTAATATAATAAAATAAAATCTACAGTCAAACCTTGATAGGTCTAACTCCAAGGGATCATTGGAATGTATTCGAGTTATCAGGAATTTGAAAAATTAAAGTTCGTAGAATTCCTGATTTGTTTTCGTTGCTGGTCCTAGTTCGACTTAATCGTTAGAAATTTCTTACTTCCTATGAAGTTTTGTTAGTTCTATGATATTTGTCATTCACTTTCGGAAGGTTGTGTTGATTAGTTGATATTAAAAATGCTGTTTTTGCTTTTCAAAAACTTTCACAGTTCGAGTGCCTTTGTCAATAATTTGTTGTTATTAAATTTTCTTTTATGTATTCATCATGCCGACTTCGGAACATTCTCGAACTTCAATTGGTACTATGTTAGATTAAGTGATTACTTAAATATTACCTGTAATAAACTAAATAGGGTTTCAGTTTTTCACACCTTTTATAACCCAAGCTGATAAAATGCCTGACAAGTTCAAATTATTGAGAGTTATTACCAAAGGAATGGACAAGTCAGTTTGAGTGTTCAAGAAATCCAAGTTCAAGTTCAAGTTCCCAGGTTATTTACATTGATTATTTAGGAGAAAATGTTGCTATTTCGCATTGTGTTTGAGAAATCCCAGGTGTTCGAGCCATCAGAGTTCGATCAACTGAAGTTTGACTGTAATTTTCAGCAATGGGAAACAAATATGTTTATATAATTAGATAAAAGCAAAAACAAAACTATTCCCATGTTGTTGATAAACTGTGTGACAAACAGACAGACTGACCAAAAAATGTCTCCCATTGTAAAAGGAAACATTAAAAGCAGAAATCATCTCATGTGATTATTTGTCCTATTAAAGGATTCTTCCTATATGGTTCTTTAGTTTTTGTCTTCCAAATGCAAGAACTGCTACAAAGAGTTTTCATACATCTTCAACCAAACAGAAACTATAGAAGAGCAATTTAAGCTAACAAAGGAAGGTCATACAAGTTTTCATTCATCTTATACAGTTTTGAAGTCAAATGTTGAAACAAGTAATTCAACTACATCATGTCCTTAAAGTAGTTTTCACTGATCAGCATAACCAACAAAATTTTTCAAGAATTTGTTTGGCCAATTTAGATATTTTTCCACTAAAAGGTGAAGACTTTCAAAACCAGAGAATTCAAGGAGACTGAATTGCTCACATGGAGAATTCAAAATAAAGTGGTCATCTAATTTGATCATTCAAACAAAAGGTGTAAAGGATTATCTATAATTACATGATTCCTGCATCCCCTGAGCCATCTAAGTCATACATAAAGTAAACTGTTTGTAAAGGGCCATGAGGTAATTTATTCTATCAAGTTTGAAAACATTGGCACCTGCACATTGACCAATCAGAAGCTTAAATAGCCTCTTGTGACCATCTTGTTTAATCAAGTGTAACTAAAAGAGGATCATTTGTCTCTTCCTTACATCATTTATGTCAAGTTTGATTAAACGGTTTTTATGAGGCTGAGCAAAATGTGAAAAGTTTACAGAAAACATACAACAGATGACAGACGACAGACACAAAGTGACGACAAAAGCTCACAGGGACCTATGGTCCAGGAGAGCTTAAAAGGTAAACAGTGATGATGACAGACAACAACAAAATTTTACTAATAGGCATTCATTAAAGTTCAAAGGAAATTTGTAAAAAAAATGGAGGCTCTATTCAGGTGTCAACAATTTGTGACAGACTAAGGGGTAAGGGTAATCAAAGGAACCAACGTTATAGTGGCAATCAAAATATACAATCCAGGGACAAAGACCAGACATGGAAAACAGACACACACAACAAAGAACACAAAGTAACCAAAATCACACACACAAAGCAACAAAAGCAAATGAGCAACTCAGACTCCACTAAAAACTGGGTGCATGGACCAGGTGCAATGGTAGGGTAAGCGTCCTCTGCTATTCTAGAAACACCTGGTAAAAAACATTATACCCCTGCAGATATGAATTTAGGTTGACAAACACTTAGTGTTAAATGGTAGCAGAAACAAGATATTGCAGGCCATTCAATGTTCAAAACACCCCCACATATCATCTATGTCAAACCTGGAAATTCCATCTTTATTATATATATATAACACAGAAAATCTATGCAATTAACCTCTGTGATACTGCCACTACTAACTGCTTCTCTTTCACACAATAATTAGTAGATTTGCTATCAGAGGGATACATGCAATCAATAAACTTTTTCATATATTCTTTAATATAAAGAGAGTGACTTGTAGCAAGTCTAGTCATCTTGCAAAAGCAATATACCAAATATCTTCACATAAATTTCAATAGAGGTTGAGAAATCTAATGCAAAAAAGTGTAACAGACGGAAGGACTGACAGTTATGTGATTATTATATAGACCCCACTCTAATTGCTTGGGTAATATATGAAATATGCATACTACAGACAGTTCAGGATTATTTCAACATACCCCTTTTGATCTTGAAGTATTCTCATTAGAACTTAAAAACAAATAAAATGTAACCTTTCTTCAAACTCACATTTCACAACTACTTCTATATCTTTTGATGTCACCTTGGTATTCTCAGCTTTTACCGTGTATATCCCTGCCATTTTACGTGTCATCTCCCTGGCTGTAAAAGCAGTTATATAATCTGTAATACTGTAAGTAAATAAATATGGGCATTAATGGAACATACAGTGAAAACCTGCCACATACTGGTGAAAAAAAAGTTCAAAATAGCCTAACTCCAAAACCATATTTAGGACTTAGCTGAAAATTATTTATAACCTTTATTTAATGATGCTAAACAACTGTGCAAATATTCATTGGTTAGTTTTTAAGTCACCATCTGGAAACTGTTAGAGGACAGACAGATGGACACATGGAGGGACACAACCTTTCAATAGGTATCACATAACACCGTGCTGCTTTGTGTGTGAAAGAAATAACACTGGGATTTAAGGGTCCATTTACCCTCAAGAAAAATAAATAAAATGGTTCTTAAGGTGAGCTTGATATCACTCCAGGGGTTATATCGTGAAAAGTTGGGGCAAGAACATTCTAACATGAATTACATGATACAGGTCAGTGTTTGGATTTGACACAAGATGATGACTCCCCCCCATTATTTTCTAACTGAGCAGTGCTTGTTCAGCAGCTTACAAATTATATGAACCATTGCACTTTACATTTTTTTCTGGCTGAATGCTACAATGTGCCACCTTTCATTTATATATATATACATCTATATAACATTTATTTTTTTTTTTTTAGAAGATAAATTAAAGATTTATTAGAAATACTGTAAGGAAGCTCATATAGAATACCAATACACCCTGCATGAAATGGACTTACAAGTTAAAGTTGGATTGTTTCCCTTTGTAGGAATCACACAATAAATATAATCTTCATTGACATCTACAAACAATGTCTATACATTTTGATCAAATCTATTGTTTTAGGAAGAGTTGTGCATACATGGTTTAAACATGTATATCTCTCTTTGGGGCATCAGACAATAACAATAATTATATTTCTGGGCATAATTTTACAAAGGACTTGAAAGACTTATGTACACGAAAATCTTTAACAAAACCAATGGAACTTAAGTGCACATAAGTCTTAAATAAGCTTTGATAACAGTGCCCAGCTTTCTAACCTTCCTATATCATATGCTTTCATTACCATGAAAAAATTCCTTAGAGGGGTTTAGGAAGAGTTGTCAATAAAGGACACATGGACAGACAGACAGACATACAGATATGGTGATTCTTATATACCCCCAAAACCTATTGTGGGGTATAAAAAACTTACGTGATAACCCATTTGGCAGAGGTGGATAACTGATCCCCTTTGAACCACCAACTTAATTTGGGTTTAGGGAAACCATCGTACTCGGCTTGAATCACCATGTGTGAGCCTTCTTTGCAGTAAACTTTGGTTTGGTTTGGTTTCAAAAATACATAACTGGACCCTGAAATAACACTAAAACTGTGAAGGAGTTGACTATATCTCTGCTTGCTACAGTTAGAGTATCACACTTACAAAGCATTTAACAAGGCAATAATTATCTTTCTTCATGCTCCTAATCACCCATATGTATATAATCCATACAAAATGTTATTAAGGATTTAACAGGGGTTGCACATACAAATTCTAGAATGAACATGCAACTTCTATATCTAGTTACCCCCAAAACAATTTTATCTACAGCAGATATGAGAAGATGTCTATGATGCTTTTTTTCTCATATGTACGTGTATTTAAAAAAAATCAACTTCTGTATATGTATTCTTCCAAAAAGGCAATTTCTTGCACAAAATATTTCAGGTGTGCATTCCATTAATACTGACCTATGACTGTCACAGTAGTACTGACATTATTTTGCTTCCCATCATGTGTCAGTACTTTACACAAGTAAGCCCCTGCATCCTTTTCTTGTGCATTTAAGACAGTCAAGTTACTGTAAACTATATCAAATCCATAGTCCCCTGTTTGAGCTAAACGAAGAGGGTTGGTATAGTGCACTCTGTCTGTTCTCTATATAAATAGAAAAACTAATAGTTAGGTATCAGTATGTCTTTATATTTTACTTAATTTATATATTTGCATTCTTTTTTCAATTAATTAGTTTGAGCTTTTCACAAATAGTCTACTGTCAAATTTGAAAGTTGAAGATATAGGATTAAGTTAAGATATTCACTTAATCTTGAATTAAAAAAACTGTGTTATACAGTTCTATAATGTCACATGACACGATTGATTGTAGTTCCCTAATGTCACGACACGATTCATTGTAGTTCTGTAATGTCACATGACAGGACTCATTGTAGTTCCGTAATGCCATATGACATGACTCATTGTAGTTCTGTAATGCCACATGACATAATTCATTGTAGTTCTGTCATGTTATGTGACATGGTTCATTAAAGTTCTGTCATGTCACATGACATGATTCATTTTAGTTCTGTCATGCCACATGACATAAATCATTGTAGTTATATCATGTCACAAGACATGACAATGAGCAGTTTTCGTTCATAACAACTATTTTCACAAAACTGGAGACCTATATATTATTAAAAATTTTGAAATCTACCTCAGTTAATCAGTGAAATCACACCAATTTATCACAGATATCATACCCATTTTATCAGTAAAAACACTCTCATTTTATCAGTGGAGTCACACTTATTTTATCAGAGTAAGACCAACCCAAGATTGGGAGGATTTATATTTCCAAATATAGTATTTCAATGGTTTCAATGAGAGTCAGATACTAACTGATCAATATGATAGAGATTAACCTCAAATATTTTAATGAGATATGAGCAGGAAGTGGACAATTGAAAAGAAACAAAAATAATAATCAACTTTTATTAAGCTTCCGCTACGTTTTTAATCCTTCTTTAATGATTCAATGACATACCAAAGACTATTATAGAAATGCTCCTGAAAGTTTGTGAAGACGTATGTAATGAATTACTATCAAATCAAATAATATTAATTGGATACTGTCCCATTATTTAATTTAGGACGTAACGTCTCTCCTGGTTGGTTAACATTTTTTTTTTATCATCTCATAAGCTTTATTTCATGTAAATTCATGTCATGCTTTATTTCATGTAATTGTAACATCCAATAACTTTTGTTAAATCATTTGTCAACTTTTCTTAATTGAAATACATTTTAGGAATATTTTTTCAGTCTATTTGAAAGAACCTTAATACATGTAGTATAAATTTGAAATAAATTGCACAAATTATTTTGTGTGCAGCCTTTAGTTGATTTATCATCCTATGCAGTTTTATTCCTTTCTGCAGATTCACTTATGATGCTCAACCTTCTTAAATTTCTTTAAAATTCCTTGTTTGGCTCATATGGAAACAGAGAGACAGGGTTATTCAACAGGGGCTTAAGTTCATGAATAATATTCATAAAATTGCAAAAACTACGTGTACTTAGATGCTGTTTTAACATTTTACATGGCGATTTCATAGATCTTACTCATGAACTCAATCCCCTGTGGGTGATTCCTGTATAAGTCAAAACTTTGTTTGTGATTGGTATAATGAGCTAATGAAAATCAACACTCTAACATTGATTCTGAATTCAACACATGTTTATATGCCAATTTCACCTTTCAATGACAGCTTTATAATTCAATGACAGCTTTATAATCCAATGACAGCTTTATAATTCAATGACAGCTTTATAATCCAATGACAGATAATAATTATGCTAATATTAATCCAATGATTATTGCAATGATAATAAATGATTTAGATAAATCTAATTAAAAAAAAATTAATAAATAATTTATCCTGAAACTTACAGAATAAGTCATTAAAAAGCCACACACTATACAAACAATGAAATTTCTTTCAGTGTACATGCAGTTAAGCAGCTATGTGCAGGTAGTCAGTCACAGTCTCAGTGTTGACCTATGTGCAGGTAGTCAGTCACAGTTCAGACTCCATATACAGGTGGTCAGTCTCAGTGTCCACTCCATGTGCAAGTAGTCAGTCACAGTGCAGACTACATGTACAGGTTGTCAGTCTCAGTGTAGGTTCCATTTTTTGGTATGGTAGTCTGTCTCAGTACAAACTCTATGTACAGGCAGTCAGTCACAGTGTAGACACAATGTACTGACAGTCAGTCACAGTGCAGACTTCCATGTACAGGTAGTCAGTCACAGTGTAAAATCTATTTTCTGGTAGTCAGCCTCAGTGTAGAGCCAATGTGCAGGTAGTCAGTCACAGTGCAGACTACATGTACAGGTAGTCAGTCTTAGACTCCATGTGCAGGTAGTCAGTCACAGTGCAGACTACATGTACAGGTAGTCAGTCTCAGTGTAGGATCCATTTATGTTAGTATGTTAGTCTTGTCTCAGTACAGACTCCATGTACAGGTAGTTAGTCTCAGTGTAGACTCAATGTACTGGTAGTCAGTATAAGTGCAGAATCCATGTACAGGTAGTCAGTCTAAGTGCAGACATCATGTTAGTCTTAGTACAAACTCAAGGTACTGATTCTCATGTACAGGCAGTCAGTCACAGTGTACCGGTAGAAGCCATGTTCTGATAGTCAGGCACATTGCAGATTCCATGTACTTAAAGTCAGTAGTGTCAGTGAAGACTCTGCTTACACCTCATAATCTATGTTGTTTTGTCATATTTCAAAATGTGCTGATAATATTCAATGAAACTTTTTTAAAATTAAAATTGACAAATTTGTTTTCATAATTCATTTTGACAGTTTTGGTATTGATAAAAAAGGTAAAGGTTCAAAATACGAGAACTCAAACTAAACCCAATTGATTCAATATAATGACAGCTATACACAAATGATGCTTGCTACACAAAAATGAAGATGATCCCTTAATTATTCACTGAAACAATGAAATTAAGTTATAACCTTTCTCAAATATTAAAACACTAAAAAAGCATTTTTCATGACTTGATGAACATGCAGTGATTGTTAAATTAAGGTAGTACTAGCCAACTTCCTACAACAACAAAGCATTAAAACACTGTAAAACTGTATTGTCACTGATTAAAAACCAATGAACTTAAGCTAAGTATTTTCACCAGGGAAAAAAGGAGAAAAAAGTGTTCATACATAGTTTATCAAGTAAAACTGGACTTGGGTATTCTATCAAGCCAAGGATAACCTAACCTAAAACTGAAGTAGAGATGGATGGCAGTAGCTCTTACTGTATCATTCAACAACTCTGAAGTTAAGACAAAAGCGTCTAACAGAACACAATGAATTTGGTTACCTGACTACAATGTATATGAATGAAGAGAATACTCCATAAAGGAATGAAAGGAAAGTTTTCATTCATCCCAGTATGACACCTCTATTTATGAATCAAACGATAAATGAAGTGTTAGTAATGATGGATTGTGATAAGAACAACATGCAGTGATTCTTACCCCAGCATCAACAGGGAAGAAGTCCAGCTAAAATCAAAGGGAGGTAAGTCAGTGTATAATATCATAACATAATATTTTTCAAATTTATGTACATTACCACTAAAAATATGATGATCATTATTAAAATCAGAGAAGGCGTTAACCTTTACATTTTGTAAAGATGAAGGAGAATTTCAATTTTAGAACAAAAATCTGGGCACACTCTGAAATTCACCTAAAACCAGTTAAAAATAACATATAAATATTTTCCTATAAAATTGACTTGAATAAAACATTTCTAAAGCAGAAAATTATCAGAGAAAAACTAGAACTTCATACTTGTGATAGAAATGAAAATCATGTGAAATCAAAGTTTAGCATTTAAAAAAATATTAATAAACAAAGTGAATAAAATAGGGCAAAACAAGTCCCATCTAATAATAATAACAATAATAATACTTGGAATTTTTAGTGACCTAAAACAACAGATTTAAACACAAGCAGTTAATAAGGAAAAACTTACAACAAAAAGAAATAAGCACAAATAAAGAGAAGTAAGCTGTTTAAAAAAAAACATGTTTGCCTTCTCTGAAATTAGCTGTAATGTGTACTGCAAATTAAAGTAATATGCATCATTTTCATTCCATCAAGTGTTGAAACATACCTCTTTATTAGATATACCAGTTGTCTACAAGAAATTCATAGGTCAATCATTGAGTAGCAAAAGGCATGCCCACGGCTTCAAATAAGAAATAAAACGCGAAAACTCCATTTTATCATTATTTTACCACAGGCTGGCCATTTATGTTACATGGTTTTACCCCCAGTGAATACGAGGGGTTATATGACTACATTTATGGCCATCCCGTGGTAAAACAAAGACAAAATAGAGTTTCAGTGATTTATTTGGATTCTAATATGACTAGTTTCTTCATATTTCTGAACAGATACAGCTTATGCGTTGCATGAAATTTTGGTCATGTGTTAATCACTTTTTTTACCATGGCTGTGGTCTAAAGAGCTTTGAAGCATGTCATATTAGAATAAATTTTGAATAACTGGATATCATGTACAAACTAAATGGCTAGGATTACTCTGAGCTTTTAAGAGTAGATTGAGGATTTCAAGTCATTCAAGGAAAAGTTGACTTGTGTAGGATATAATAGACGGGGAGTGTGCTGTACAATCAGTTCAATACACTTTAACTTCACCTGGATTGAGTTTATATCATACAAGGTCATGCTGACAAGTAGGATAAATTGTTACAAGATATCTTCTCTTAGTATAGTTGTTTAATCTAGGAAGGGTCTAATCTACTACCTTTGTCAGACAGTTTCCCACACCATTCAGTGTGAACTATTTCTTAGGATGTTTCTTATAACCCATTACTGATTATTTCTATTGAATAAATGAAAAATTGCATAAAATCATTAAAAAGAAAGATGTATTATTTTTCTGAAAATGTACTCACAAAAAATGCTTCCAAATATGAATTAAGACAATTCATATTGTACAACAAGTATGCATTTAGCAAAATCTCACTTAATTGCATACCAAGAGGCTTCAAAGATGCTTACCTATATCTCACATGTTTGCATGAACTAATGAAAAGCACAACATGATACAGCCCCAGCATGTCAAACTCTGTGGGGCAAGTATGAACACAATTTTAGTTTCTGACACATTTAAGCAAAGGGACATACAGTTCATTATGGACAAAACAACTGGTTTGGACACAATTTAGCAAAAACTTTGAAATTCAATAAAAAACTTTGAAATTGGACCACAAAATATGTCCAGCATTAGAGGAGATGATTTTAAGAAATGTTAATGGACAACAGAATGTGACAGATGTCAAATGAATATGTCACCACACATGGACCTTTAGTCCACATCAGCTACAAAAGAAAAATAAACATCTCTGATATGGAAATAAGTACACAACTCCCCCAATCAAGAAAGAAATGCTATAAAAAAGAAGCAAGACAAAATCCACAATACTAATGCACATTTCATTGCATTATGGTAGTATGTAAGTTTGAGGCTATGGTTATGGATAGCTATTATACTTACATGGATAAAAGTGTACTTCTATGAATCAGAAAATAAACAATGATTCGTCTGTAGGGAAAATAGTCCCTTAGATGGCAAGAAAACTTTATACATACAGACAATACCATCAGTTAACATAGGAAGGACACCTCTGTTGGTAATCTATAGATCATAACATTGTAAACATACCTAGGATTATAATGTTTTTGATGTTGATATAATTCTTCACAACTGTTTAGACCATTTTTCTTTCAAAAAAGGTACTGGGACCGTACCACAATTCATTTCTTGATTCCCTACATTCTCCCCTTATGAGAAATAAGCAATAGAAAATAAAAAAAAACCAAAAAAACAGGACTTTTTTTGTGCTTGGCACATAAAAAATTACTCTTAAAACTTCGGCAAATTAATGAGCCAGAGAAAGGACCATGTGTGAAGTAACTTTTACTGACATCTCTATCATCCAGCTTTCCAGGGAATAGGGTCCTCGTCAGTTGATTACATATCTACAAACCTACCTCATTAGAACTATAGGACCAATTCATGAACACAGCAACACCTCTATCAACATAAACTTTACACTGTAGTTCAAATTCATCTCCTAGACCAACAACTAAATTGGTTGGGATTAAAGCAGGCTGGGGCACAGATGTTGATCCTACAATAAATACATAAAATTCATCAAAATCTGATGATTTTTCTGGATTCAATTTAATAGGGACAGAGCATTGGACGTGATATATTTTGGAAATGACTTATGCAGTTACAAAGTGATTGTTTGGACTTTAACTGCAGGCACACATCTTATGATATAAGAAGTCTCACATATTCACATTGGCCGAGACAGATACGAAGTGACTGTTTGGACTTTAACTGCAGACGCACACCTTATGATATAAGAAATCTCACATATTCACATTGGCCGAGACATCAGCAATTTAACAACATAGAGGTGAATTTTCAACAAAGTCAAATGTTACTTGAGTACCAATAGCTCTGTCATATGCAAAGACTAAAATCATATTATAGTCAGAACTATACAAATGGGTAATACACCATTATTTTCAAAATCATACAATTAACATGTACACTGTGAGATTTATGATGAAGTGACCCTTTAGTTAATGCTACAAAATGCTTCCATGGAAACCAATACGTAAAGTTTGATAGAAAGTGGGAAGAAAGAAAAGGCACAGACATCAAATTTATAGGCCACTGTCTGATGTTTGTTGGGCATAAGACCATCAATATTCTTAAATTTCACATTTGTTATTTAAAGGTTTTTAAAAAAAATTAGTACTGAATAAAGCATGGTCGTTACCCGATATGTTCAGTGCACTGTGGGGTTATTTAAACAAAATTTTCTCTGCTTTTATAGTGCTTAACCAATCTTCAGGTTTTTTTAACAGTTATCAATGCTCTTGAGCTTCAAAAAGGAGACGGGTTGTCATAAACTCAAAAAACCACATGGCTGTGGGCTTGCATGTAGGCAAAAAAAAAAAATATCAACCCAAATCTGATACAGATCTTAGCAACAACTCATAGGAATAAGACCACTATGCATTTAAAATTCTTTCATTACCAAAAGTAACAAAAATCAAGGATAAAAAAATCATTTTTTAACTTGCAAGAATAACAGAGAAAAATATCAAAACTTTTTCAAGAAAAAGGTAAAAATTATTAACTTACTCAGATATCTCAGGACCATAATCTGTGTCTCTCTCTTTCCCCATGGTGCTGAGGCCAAACATTCAAACTGGCCTTCATAATACTGGTTAGGATAATGAAGTATAAAACCCAGTCGTGGGTCATAGGTTACACCAGTACCATCTCCTAACGCTACTTCCTGATTTCCAGCAGCATTGATTAGTTTGACATCGATTGAGGGGTCAGTCACACGGCATGGTAGTGCTGTTTTCTTATAATGATATATAGCCAAGAATAAAAATGGTGACCAAGTTGGTGCAAAAAGGTTGTTTTGATCTGAAAAAAAGAAAGACTTTGTGTTATTTTCATTAAAATATGTAATACTCTTACATTAATGGAATAGACAAAATGATCTGCAAATTTCATTGTGTATTTTAAAAAGATAATTGTCGGTAAGCAAATTATCAAGTACTTACATGCAAGAAGATTTCCACAAGGATTCAAAATGTCTTTTTTAATAAACAAGAAATTGCATGCCTTGTAATGCTAGGTATACCCTGACTCATACAGAATGTTGATATCAGACAACACATTAAATAGCTTACAATGTATGCTGCATCTATATGAATCCACGATATATCACATTTGAAATCAGTCTGCCCAGTGAAATTTTCCGTTCCATTCTATATATATATTGAAAAAGCCACATACCAAACGGCTTGGGCCAACTTTCCTGGTATTTTGTTCATTGAAAGGTACTAACAAGTAAATGATTAAGCATTTAAATACATCATGAATCGATGATATATATAATTGATTGGGAAACACCTGGAAACTAGGTGTAACAACATTTAAAATATGACTAATCGATTATCAAAAGTAAGAAATGGCATTTTAACAATAACATTTTTACAAAAAATTCAAAACATAAAAAATATTGCCAGTCAGACATGTAACAAAAACCTTCACTTTAAAACCAATGCCATGTTCGACTGTCAATCCAGTTGGGCTATAGACACTACATGATAATCATGGCTATAAGCTACATAACGTTTACTGTTTCAGTGTTTTATATTTTTATCGCAAAAGTTACATTTCACTTAAAAGCACATTACTAACCATATTGTGCTTACAGGGATGTCAGTAGTATTTTAAGAAGCAGAATAAAAACAAAACGTAGCAGGTAGACTGATAAAAATTTTGTAGGAGTTCACACATTTTTAAAATTAGAGTAGCCATCAAAAGATGAGCAAGTAGACTTCCAATTTTACCGGTTGACTTCTATTGACATCCCTGGCTTATAGAAAATGTGTTTTACTTAAATCATACTATGCAAAAAACTATACACTGTGATGGTTACAGATGTGCTTCTATGGGAATTCCCGACGTAAAGTGTTCTATTCAGACCAAAAGTGTCGAAAATGCATTTTCAACGACGTTTTTTTTGTTACAAATATTTGTACTCTTCATCTATCCAAATTTTCACAAATTAGCTTTTTTGGGACCAATAAGATTTTTTTCTAAAGACTACAATAAAAATTACGAACATATGGACGCTTTTTGAAATTGGCCCTATTTATGGTCAGAATCCTGGGATAAATGACCAAGGTCCTTTGAAATCAATCTATCAATTGGAAGTATAGATAACAAAGATGGAATGGACAGGCAGACAAATAATCAATTGAGGCAGACTACAGTTTACCAATATTACCAGTTTTTCCCAAAAAAGTGGTAGGAATAGCAAGGTGTGGACAACTTTTGAGTAAAATAGAACTTTAAATGTGTTTTTCATACTATGCACAAACTTTGTTGATGGGTTTCTAATTTTAATATCTTGTTGATTCATTCCATATTGATATGAAATTATTCTTTTAAATGGAAATTAATATCTTACTGATAATCAAATTTAGTGGTTAGACAAAAACCCATGAAAATTGGATGCCATCAAACAGGATGTTGACCAGAAAATATATTAATTGCAAATGAATTCCATTGATAGGACAGGAACTAGATAGTATCAAAATGAATGTTACAAATCTTTTAGAATCATATATTTGGTGCTCGAAAAAAAACATAAATTCAAGAGTATTATCACAAAAGGAACATCCAACCCAAAAATATTTGGCACTTAGATACATGTATATGGTTATGGTTTATGGTTATTTTTTGAAAGAGAATATCATCATGCATATGAACTCCTAAGTTTTAAAATGTTTCAACTCAATTTTTATCGAACAAAAACAAACTGAGTTTGGAAGATATGCTTAAGAAACAATTGCATCATAGACAGATATCAAAATCGAACCTAAGATCTTAAGATTCTGACAAAAACTGCTTTTCAGTAGAATTCATTCCCATATAACGCATGGCATAAACAATATTTCCAACAAAAAGAAGGGGATTCAACACCACAAACACATCCTGGACCCCCCCCAAAGAAAACACAACAATGTTCCCACTTTCAACAAGCTAGGGTATAAAAACTTCTGCACAAACCTTAATTTGAGGTGTGAGTATAGAACATATACATTGTTTATACAATATATCTACATCATGGCCACTAACTTTATCTAAGTTAATTTATGGTAAGTGGCACAAGGGCTAGGAATCATGCATGTGGTATATGGTTGAAAAGCTTGCATATTTTTATTTTTGATATTTTGCTTCTATGTTATAGAGAACAGAAATTAACATGTGGCTTTTCATATATAACCCTCAGTCTTAGGAGACATAAATTATATAGAATATATTGTAGAATTCAAAATTAAGGGAGATGATTCTGTAATTGACACTTAAAATACAATTAGAAACTATTGGATATTCAATGTTCATTATATCATACGAGCAGACAGATTGGAATGAATAATTATACATATCATGAACCCATAAAGCAACATAATAACAAAAATAATAAAAAGCTTTGTGGTGCTGAGCATAATAGGACCACACGTCACAGTCTGCTCACTTGGTGCAAATGTGGATATTTGACACATCTAAGCATGTGGACTTACAGTTTTTTATGGACACAACAACTGGTTTGAACAAAAAATAGCACAAAATTTGAAATTCAATGACAAAATGTTCAGAATCGGACCAAAAATTAACTAGAGGCTCTAAAGTGCCTGAATCGCTAACATGGCTTGATAAACAACATTCAATATTTGTAAGTGTCAATATTTTTTCTTGGATAAAAATTCCTAACGCTCAAAGTCAGAGAACATGCACATCAGTTTGCACTGAATTTTGTCCAGGAGTTTCTGAGGAGAATTTTTTTTCAAAGTAATAAAATTGGGCCACAATTTTTTAATTTATTGGTATACCGATTTTTGACTGGATTTTTGTCAGTTGGTCGGAAAAAAATAAAAAATAAAATGGGAATCAAAAGTACATATCTACTACTCATATTTTAAAATAAAAACATTTTCACTTTATTTTCAAAAACATAGTTTAAAAGTGGGATTCTAATCTACTGTATGTACATACACATTATTCACAAACATAAATTCTCATTTCAAATTTTTAAGTGTCCAAACAATTTAATTTTGAATACTTAAACAATATAATTTTGTGTATCTATAGCCTTTCTTTCAGTATGATATACTGAGTTTAAAATAAAGGTGGCAAAAGGTGACTACATCAATGTGGAAATTTGAGTGGCCAAAACATGTACTGTTCAATTTACCATTGAGCATTATTTTGGTGTAGACAGGTTGTTTTACAGAAGGGCTGATCATTGACCATTGTTTTGGTGTAGACAGGTTGTTTTACAGAAGGGCTGATCATTGACCATTGTTTTGGTGTAGACAGGTTGTTTTACAGAAGGGCTGATCATTGACCATTGTTTTGGTGTAGACAGGTTGTTTTACAGAAGGGCTGATCATTGACCATTGTTTTGGTGTAGACAGGTTGTTTTACAGAAGGGCTGATCATTGACCATTGTTTTGGTGCAGATAGGTTGTTTTACAGAAGGGCTGATCATTGACCATTGTTTTGGTGCAGATAGGTTGTTTTACAGAAGGGTTCATCATTGACCATTGTTTTGGTGTAGACAGGTTGTTTTACAGAAGGGCTGATCATTGACCATTGTTTTGGTGTAGACAGGTTGTTTTACAGAAGGGCTGATCATTGACCATTGTTTTGGTGTAGACAGGTTGTTTTACAGAAGGGCTGATCATTGACCATTGTTTTGGTGTAGACAGGTTAAAAGTTTTAAAACTGAATTTCCAAAGAAACACATTGACACCTGAATTATAAAAACTGAAGCAACAATGAACAATTAATTCTAATGATAACAACAATTTTCTCCCTTTTAGTTCCCTTTTTTAAAAGGGGTGTGACAAAAATTTCCAAGAACTATAGAAACCGCTGCCATATCCCTAAGAC
Organism: Perna viridis; assembly: GCA_037379345.1. Taxonomy (NCBI): domain Eukaryota; kingdom Metazoa; phylum Mollusca; class Bivalvia; order Mytilida; family Mytilidae; genus Perna; species Perna viridis. Next base: position 8,643,036 of record CM074520.1, read on the forward strand.
ATTGTGTTAAAATTTCAAAAATATCTGATTTACAAGTTTTACTCAAGTTATCATTAATAAACAAGTCAAAAGACACCAAGATAACAATGATGACAGGGTGGAACTATTATACAACTGAAAAAATGTGTTGGTATTGTACAAGTGTGTACAAGTGTGTAGCCTTTTTGGGGGAGTATCTCATAGTACAGTATCTGAATGATTTTTACAAAAATAACTTTTTAACAGTACACAAACCTAAACTTACCACTAACAAATACATAGACTTTATTTAATAAAGAAGGATGGTCTTCATAAAAACATTGATATTCTCCTGTGTAACGATAGTCAGGGTAGATGACATTATAGACAGCAGCAAAATCTCTAGTTGATTCATTGACGACCATCTTTATAATGTTAATACTTATAAAGTTTGGTTCAACCTGCAAAGAAATAATGTCATAATATACAAAATAAGTTGATCTAGATGGGTAAGGTATATCATCAACAATAACTTTTTTCCTGTACTGCTAATAATTGTTAAGAGAATGTTGACATTAGACAGTAAATTTAAGTATCTGACAAAAATTGTCACATTTTTTCACCGAATGTCACTATCAATTAATTTAGTGAGTGCAATGGAGAACATTTTGTTCAAATGCTGGTATCTTTGCAAACTTGAATGAAAATATTATTCTTAACAGAATATTACTAACTCAATAATAAAAGGTAATTTCTGTTCCTTTCCATTTGTAAATGCATTGTCTCACATTACAAGAAAGAAGTACTCGTACTTGCATTGTCCCTATAGAATATTTGGGTGTCTTCACCCTGCCCTTTTTGGTGGGTTCCATAAGCACACTGTCCTTTTCTATTTTCAATGCTTGCATGATGTGCTGTAAAGTTTGCCTATAATGTGCTAAAATGTCCGTTTTTGACCTGTATTAACATGACTTTTTCAAAGTTGCAGGGAACACTAAACTTGATATCTGGAATAAGCCTGAACATGCCAAAGAAACTGTCACCCTTGAAATCTCACATTTTTTGCAATTGAAACAAATACTAGTATTCAAGTCTTTTTCAAAGCCTTCTGATCTGAAATACCGAAACCTACATGTCCTCATCAGTGGTGTTTTACCTAAAGCTTAAGTAATTTTAGCCTGAACAATTCATATACAGCTTTTTATCAAAATGTAAAATTCTACTTAATAACACATTTAAAGAATTTTAGCACCTTGATACACAATGTTCATGGTTTTGTCAAATAAAGAGTATTTCTATTAAATAGTTTTTGTCAACAGTATTAAATGGATCACAGAACTATCTTTTGTTGGAAAAATTAATTAATTCTGTACAGGAATCATATACATGTAAGCGGCAGCCTACCTCTATTTTATTTCTGCGGACAACTTTAAGTGCAGGAGGATAGGCACCATGACATTCTATAGTGAAGTTCTGGCCTGTCTGTATGACATAATCACCACTCTCTGTTCTGTTGATATTTAATGTGATATTCTCAGGACTGATACTGGATCCCAAGTGATAGTCAGCAGCAGGCCTGATAAAAATATCTGGTATCACATGGTCTACTGCAGCTAAAAAAAAAACCAGAAAACAAAGAAGGTGAATACTTTCCAAAGATACACAATGGCTTAAAAATACAATGTTTCACAGGATGCAGCTTGATACACCAGCAGAGGTCAAATACTGATCTGATTGGACAAATATGGACACAAAATTCAAGCTTAATACAGCTCTGAATTTTGATTGTAATTATCAAATGTTAGACACAGGATGAGGTTTTAACCAGAATGCAAAAAAAACATGGAAAGACAAATAGACAGACAGACATGATTTCTACATACATCCCAAAATTTTGCTTCTGAAGAATATGATAAACAAACATCAGCAGCTAAAATCAGTGAAATAAACAATTCACAATGTCATGGCATTTAGTGGAAGGGTTTTTAAGTTAGAGTCCTTCAACAGGAAATGTCACCAAAATTGTATGAATTAAAGAACCTTAGTGAGCACGCTCACATACCCTACACGTCCCCATGTTGGATACTCAAGTAAATTTGTTCGTAAGAGAAATACAAGTAGTGGAACCCGGATAAAAAAGGAATAAAAGTGTTTTTTAGACTTTAGACCTTTATCTTCTAACAAAATTCTGTTACTCAGAATGGTAGTTTCAAACACCAGACTGTGACTTCTTTGAGTTTTAGTTAATCCAAAGTAAATATGATCACAGCAGAACAAAACATACACTTTACCTGTAACTTATCATGGTGAACTTATATACCAAAAATCATGTCATAATCTTAAAGCGTTTAGAAAAAAAAGTCCGAAAAATGGTTACTTCTCTGAATTTAGCTTAGTTCAAGGCCAGTAATTTCGGTAAAAATCATCAAAGCAGAACGAAACGTAAACTTGACCTGTTACTTATCATGGTGAATTTAAATCCCAAAAATCATGTCAATATAAGCATTTAGAAAAAAAGGCCGGAAAACTGAAGAGGGACTGACAGACTGACGGACAGGTCAAAAACATAATACCCTTCACAACTTCGTTGCATGGGGTATAATAATGTCCCACAACTTGATAATGTATATATAATATATAAAAGGCACCTTTGGTACAATTTCAGAGGTCAATTCACTTCCACTCAAGTTATTATAAGTACATCAGGAGTACTACATTAGTTTCTGGCCCCTTTCTTATCAGTTTAAGTAAAACAACAAAAATCGATAATCCCTTTGTGGTATATGGCACCTTGTACTACAATTTCAAGATCCATACACTTTTAAAAGTAAAGTTATCATCCCAACATCATGAAAATGCATGTTTCTGGTCCCTCTTGGATCCTCATTAATAAACGGTTCAAGTAATAACACCTTCAAAACAGTCCCAGCCTTCCTTAGGTGGTACAGTTCCCTTGTTACATTTCAAAGAACAGATTCATTCTTTTAAGGTCAAATTAGTGCTAGGACATCATGAAAAAGCTTGTTTCTGACTATTTTTCTACTACCAATTCCCAAACCATTAAGAGTCATAACCCCGAAAATTAATCCCAGCCTTTCTTTTGTGACATGACATCTGATGGTGCAGTTAAATAGAGATTCATTCACAATTAATAAAGTTATTGTCCGGACATCATGAAAATTCTTGTTTTTAGTCCATAATTCTTAAACAGTTCAAGTCATTACCCAAAAAATTCAACCACAGGCTTTCTTACGTGGTATGGAACCTTGTGGTATAAAGACTATACTGAAGTTATTGTTCAGACATGAAGAGTCTATGGAGAATGATGACGATGAGGATAAAGACATCACGATACAATTGTTAGACCACAATTTTTTGTGGTCCTATGAAATGATTTTCTACTTAATTTATTGCCTGGAAAACATATTGTCCATGGTGGCTATAACTTACCAAATACATATTGTAAAATACAAAATTAACAAAATTTTCCAAAAAAAGTTGAAAGTGTAGGGGAGAGAAGGTTTCTAGGTCTACTGTTGTTTGAAAAAATCAATAGAGATAATGGTCAATAGAAATGCAACCCAAGAAGACTCCTTTACTTCACCTTAAACCCTTTGATGAACATATCTCATTCCATATCACTAGCATCATATGGAGATTTACATGCAATTAGCCAGAAGATAAAAATATTGATGATACCAGGATTTACAGCTTAAGTAATAAAACATATGGAATAGATGGTTAAACTGTTTAACAACCCAAAAATAAGCATTTCATGAATTATAGTAAGGCATACTGGAATGGTATTGTGAAATGAGCTTAATTTGTCACATTTCCAGTCATATGTGCATGAAGGCTGAGTTAGTTAACAAGGAGAAATTCTTTCTGAAAAAAAAACATGTTAAATAAACATTGATTTTTTAACATTTCATCTACAGCGTACCTCATTATTACTTTAACATAAAACAACTGTAACTTCTTGAAGTCTTGGTAACAGTAGAGTCATATTTCCACTTTTTCATAAATAAACACCATGCACAATATACATGTACATCCTCTTACATGGGGGTCTGGCAAAGTTGGACAATTTGGCCCAAGATATGGGTTTCATGACTCAGGTCTAGTTACAATGTATTCTAAAAACTTAAAAGGGTGGTAATAACAATTTCTATGCTTAGTGCAAAATATGAGTGGCTTACAGGTAGAAAGGAGCATGTATGCTCTAGAAGGATGTTGCTCAGCAGTTCAGTTTTGTATCAAGTAAAGAATTTTCTAACAATAATTTCAAAGTTTTTGTCTTCCCCTTCAGTAGGATTTGTTTAACTAAAATCAGATAATCCAAATTCCATATCATGAAATCAGTCCATATTTTAGAGTATGACTTTTTAAGAGTAATGATACACTTGAGCAGTTTAAAATGATGATTTACTCCTCAGCATCTGCCAAAATCCAGTTGTGATTTACACCATTATAATAGACCACTTCTGTTCCATTGTTTGAGTCTCCTGATGGGAGGACTATAATACTAGTAATACTAGAACTTTTGTAATTTTGTATTAGTGTAATCAGGAATTTTATCATGGTTTGATGTATGAAAAATTTCCTGAGGAGGTACATGTAGTCAACGTTTTTCTTAATATTGAAAGTGACTATCTTTGACACAAATCAGGACATTCTTACGTGATCTATGTGTACATGTAATAATCAAACCCTTGCAAAATACATGGACATTGTACGGATCCACATGGTTTCAGGGAGGAATCCCCTTAGTTGATAAATTTTGTTAAATTCATGCATTTTTTGGGGTTAACTTTAACAAAGTATTTCTGGAACCCCCACCTCTGGACCAACCATTAGTTGTAAATAGAAAATGTTAAAGATAGCATACATGTACTTAATCCATAGCTTCATTTACATCAGTAACTGTAATGAAAACAAAGTAATTTCAGGACTTTATGCAAATGATACTAAATTACAAAAACAAAATATTAAAAGTAACCATAAATCAGTTTTTTCCTGGCAGTTTCATCATTCTACATCATTATATATACAACAGCACTACAACGTCATTTTGAAATCAAATTGATTAAATAGATACACTTTAAACTTTACTTAATGCACTTCCACATTCAAAATAGATAACAGTGTTGGCATCCACTGTTCATTATGAAGAATGGCAAAAAATACACACATCCTGTAAACTTCAAAATAGATACAATCACTTACAGATCTGCTAAGTGATGACATCTTTACAGCATATGATGTGTCTGTAACATGCTGTTTTGTTCTTGGTACACTATTAGTTTGGCTAGTTTTTGTATTCTGTCTTAAATTTACACAGGTCATCAAAATGTATGCAACCTGACAAACAGGAAAGGAATCATATTTGGTTTAAGATGTAAAAGACAATCCATCAAAAATACCTGGGCTACATTATTCCCTTCCTTTGCTTGACCATCTGCCTTGCCCACTTAAGATCTTTACATGCTACAGACTTTTTTGGCAGGGTGCAGGCAGTCTGGCCTTTTCTGTGTTCATTTCCCTAAATAGTTCTTAATACTAGCATTGTGTGCCTTCACAAATTCTAAAGTGACTTTTTTACCTGGATTACCCTGGCTTTTTCAAAAGCTGCAGGAAAACACTAGCATACAAACCATTACACCACCAAAACAGAATGATCGGAGCTGTGGACAGTGCAGGAAAATGAATACTCTTAAAGTGTTTTTTGTTCAAATTGACCAAGCAAAAAATGGTATTTAAAATTTGGAATAAGAAATCATAAGAAATAAAATAAAAATATTATAACACAATAAACAATTGTTAATGTGGAATCCACCAAAGACTACAAACATTTTATTTATTTCAGTGTGAAAGGTTACAGGAGGATTTTATCAGACAGGATGTTTAAACAACAATAATCCTTTTACAAATTGACTTAAAAGACCAATATTGAATACAGACTACCTATTTTCTATGTCCACAAAAAGCAAAGAATTGTCTTACATTCTCAATTGTTCAACCTGCATTTTTTTACAGCTTCTGAAGCCTAAACATTCTATTTGTATATCTACTTTCATGGGTACAAGTTTTTGCAGTTTTGAAAAGGACAAATGTTTTATTGTATGAGAACTGATTTTTGGAGTATTATTTTTTGCACTCGATTGTTTACTGTGAGAATATAGCAAAGCTTTGTACATTTTTTTTACATTTAAAAAATTACTACTTTTACTGTACTCCAAGAAACATAACTTTAAAAAATGATAAAGCGTCATATATAAGTACAAACAGGGTCATAGTTCATAGACACTTACATCTATAAAAAAATCTGGTGTGTTCAAAATTTACATATGGGTAGCACAGTGCTTGAAAGTTACCTATCTAGAGAATACAGGGTCATTACTGTTTTACCTCACAGCTGAAGAAAGAACAGCTACATATTTGTATGATACTAAATAAATCATATTTCTCTATAAACAATACATCATTCATGCTGCCTTCCACTTTAATTTTTTATGATATTTCAAGGGAAAACAATTACAGAAGAACTTCTGTAACGTATTTAACATAGGTAGAGTATTTTAATTAAGTTGGTTAGCAGTATCTATGGAAACTTAAAAATACTTCTCAAAATAGTTCATGTTTTTAAGAATATTATATATATATACCAACTTTCCACAATTATCAAGTGCTGATATAAACCTCATTGAGGTAAGCTTTGAGGTAAGCTAATGAAGAAAATATTCCATGAATAGTTATAGAGACACATTGTTAACAAGCACAAAAAAACTATACAGAGCAAATATATAGACAAAGTTTTGAACATTTTCTCCTGACTTAATAGAATAAAAATACTGTAAATTCAGAAAATAAGGCAGGGATTGTGACTTGGGTTTAAAAAAGCAATAGTTACAACTTGCAAGTGGCTTGAAGTCACAAAAATTAGAATTGCATTTTTTAATAAATGACAGAATCACAAATAATTTTAGAGTTCACAGCATATGAATAGATGTAAACAACCAAATGACAAACTAAAACCAGTTTTTTGGTCTGTAATTGTTAATCAATTAGAAACTAAAGGCTCTAGAGAGCCTGAATTGCTCATCTGGTCAAAAAGAGCCGTTTTAGCTTTCTAACGCTGGAAACTTGACATTACTGTACTATTGTCACAAAAATCATTTTTAGTAACAGCAGCCATGGTTTTTGCCAGATCAAAAAATCCCCACTGAAGGATTGTTAAAAATACCCTTAAGATCATTCATGCTAAGTTTGGTTACAATCTCTGGAGTAGTTTCACAGGAGAAGATGTTTGAAAAAGTTAATGGAAGACAATAATAATGATGGACACATTGTGATGGCAATAACTCACATGGCCTTTCTGTCATGTGAGTTAATAAAAGTGACTTTGGTGGATTTTTGATATGCATGAATCACCTCCTTTCTTAGTTTTTATAAAAATAAAATGCTACTATAAATATTAACTGCAGATTCAGTGTGCCCCGTGCAGGTCCGGGTGTCAAAAGAATAGGCCAGCAGCAGCGCTAAGCTTTTCGTAAAAGGCGACTAAATAGTGCTCAGAAACCTAGCCGGGGGCTAGCCGCTCTGCCCACAGAGCAACTGGGATGTGTGCCACAGGTGGTGGAATGGGGTACCCCTAGCATGTTACATGCTGGGGTTGTCAGGCTATAATACAGAAAACCTGACTGCAAACCATAGTGGTGCACTGTGTTGGGAAAGAGGCCACGTTCCTCGCATGTTAAAGAACCCTGCTGTGGTATTCAATAGGAGTAGGAACTTTTGCGCTCTGCCACAGGAGGCTAAATTGCCAAACCCTACCCATCCCTCCCTTTTATCTTGTGGCAATCAAAATTTGTCGACCCTATTATCCTTGTGTCCCATCCCACTTTTTCATTTCATCATCATCATCATCATTTCATGTTCATTTTATCATCACTTTCATGTTCATCACCTGAATTTAGCTGAAATATTGCTGCTCGGGCATTAAATCCTAACAATCAATCAATCAATCAGATTCAGTGTTATCATTTAGTTGCTGTCCTTATGAGCAGGATGAAGGTTATCACCCTTAAACTACCCCTGACCCTGCAGATAGCCAAAGTAAGATTTTGACTTAAATAATTAGACAATGTATAAATACAATTTCTTTATTTTCTCCCTAGGAGAAATGTTAAAACTCTTGAATCCTCCGTTCTTACCAATAGTTACTCTTACCATCAAAGCTATATTACTATCATGTATATATCAAAGAGAACCTGCTCTGGTGTATCATTTCAAAAACAAGCAATTCTACTTTAACTAAAAACAATATTCTTAAAAAAATAAAGTAGTTAAGAACTATCATCAACACAATCTTGGTCTGGTTTTAATCAAGGTATCTTTTTATAGTGAGATGATAGAGTTCATCTAATTAAACACATAAACATTTATTTACAGAGATAAGACTAAACTTAAGGGTAAAATATATGTAAGCAAATTAAAAGTACTGAACTATAGGGAAATTGTATAAAAAAACAAATACCTACATGTATCCAACCTTGATTTACTGTTCAATCTCATAATTATTTGCATGTTTTCTCTTATAGTTTGCATATACATTAAAAATGTAAATGTGTAAAGGAAGTTTCTAAAGAACTTCAATGCAATCTATATACACGTAGTTAAAATAAGAATTTAACTGCCACACTAAAAAGATCTAGTTCATTTCAAAATCTGGCAGATCCACACCCAAAACTACACCAACAGAGTTTAAATTGTCCTTGTGTTAGAAGGGAGCAGTCAGTGTAAGTCACTCCCTTACTCATACAACACAAGAGATTGGAGTTCTGTTCCTCCATACTCCATACTTAAGATGGTATCAAGATGACTCAGTCAGAAAATAGCTTGACAGACAACCTGTACCATTGCTGGAGTATCACACCACATGGACCTCTAACTTGGGTCTACAAGCCTAGTGGTATTGACTTGTTGGCCTTTTTCAAAACTACTTCATCTTCTCTATATTGGGAAATATGTGTCATTTTCTAGTTGTAGGAAACTTTGAATTTGTAGTTTAATAAAATCAATGACATTGTAAAGGTTGAAAACAAAAAAAAATACAAGTCATTATAAGCTACATGTAATCAAGGTTATTTTGAGAGAAAAATCCTTATACAGCATTTATTAATTTTTGGATAATTTTAGCCAGTCTATGCATGTACATTTACAAAGTATATTGAAACAATTTCATTACCAGAAACAGGCTTATTTCAGAGGTAATTATAGGCAAACAATACCAATGAATCTTTTTATACCTTTTTAAAACCAGTAAAAATGCAGTATGACTGTTGGAATGACATAATATAAATTTCGATAGTTAATTTATCATGAGGTACAATGTCTGTTTCCAGTCTCCACAGCTCACCTCAACTGCCATACTGAATTAATACTGGTTATACAATTTACAATATATACAATGTACAAATGTAGAAGACTACCACCAAGCAATATCAGAGAAGATGCATCACAAGATTTTCTACTGTTAAAAAAATCTTGAAAAAGTAAGAAGTCCCATAATTCTTACAAAATTTGTTGAATCTAAATGATGGTACAGTATAACAAAACAGAAAATATAAAGGAATGTGTTAAAATGATTTCAAAGGATATGCATCTTCATAATATTGAAAAATATTCAAAATGGTTTTACAAATAGACAATAAAAAAGTCGCACACTTGTCAAATTGAAATGGGGCTTTATATGTACAGTTAAACCTGTCTATACCAAAACCCTGAATGAACCAAAACACCTGCCTACCGGTAATCCAAACACTTGTTATTTTGCATAAATATAAATGTATTTTGAACCTGGGAAAACTGAACAGCTGTCTAAATCAAACATATACTACAGTCCAATTGAGAGTGTCACTGTAGTATGCACATCTACCTTCCAAATACAGAGAGAATCCTACCATTAGATTTTGAGGGTATGTATCCATATCAGACCTAATGGCTTGAGATAGACAAATACCATTACCATAATATAATCAGGTCTCTTCCTCACATCATGACAGGGAACAAAATTTTTTTATACTGCATTACCATGATTAAGCCAAAATGTGCTGTTGGGTAATGACTTGGCTAAGTTATGCATAAGAAATAAAAGTCTTGTTTCCTGCTACCAGCAAGAAAAAAATAGGCATATGTAGGGAAATTATTTTATTTTTAAAAACATTTTACACTGAGTAAATGGGAAAATAATCTAGGCTTTAACAACACTTGTGCCAAAATTGTCATAAAATGTTTAGAGTAACGTAAGGTAAGGTAGCAGGAAACAGACATATTATTTTTGGCCTTATATACCAATTAACATACAAGTACAACAGTTTGTTAACTTGGTATACACATGTAAGTAACACTGAGAAGCTCTTACCAAAACAATTAAGTAAAGAAGTAATAAAGTTTCAGTGAGTGGTGTTATTGTATAGTTTATTGAAGCCATGTTATTGATACAGTTTTATAGATTTACTATTATAGGTTTGAAAAAAAAACTTTTTTTTCCATGTGGAAGTTCAAGCATCAGAAAGATGTCTTAGACCAAGAATGGGAAAATACCAACTCATGCTTGATCATGTTAAACTTCTACAGGGAGTACAAATTTGTTGTTCTAAATCACATGCAAATCAAAAGCGGGCTCCAATTCTGTCAGAGTGTCCAAAGAGAAAACAAACAGGATTATAGGAAACATTGGATAAAAGTATTCAACTTAAACAGGCTTCTTTTCCATTTAAACTCAGACATCATTCCTAACCAGCATCAAACTAAACTATGCTCTTCCTGCATTCACCCCATGCTTCTTACTATAAGTTTCATCGAAACCCAATAAACATTTGAGGAAGTCAGGAACAGATGCACTTATTTTGCATCTAAAAATGAAGTTCTGAATCAAACATAGACTATCATAGACATACATCTGTAAATAAATGATGACCAACTTCATCAAAATAAAATAATATGTTTGTAAGACCTATTATGCCATAAGAAAAGATCAATAAAACCAATTTCATTCGCAATGGGAACAAAACCATATTTCTTACTTCAGATAAAATACAGGTACAAGTATATTCATAAATAAAATGTACAGAAACATGTATAGTACATGTACATCAGCATATCCAAAGTTAAGCGAGTTTTAATGCAATATTTCATGGCATGTATATTGTACAAGGCATTAATTTTATTTCCTATCAAGATGAAGATCAAGCTAAGTGAACAAGGGGGATTACAATAACCTGGCTTGTTGTTAAGACAGGATCACTGAAGCATGACCTGACATCACCTGTCCCCAGGTGATAGCTTACATTCATTATAAACAAATTACATGGATCATGTGACATATTGTCCATGCACAAATCTAAAATCCATGATATAAATCACTGAAAAAGCTATATTCCAATTTTAATTGTCAACTGATTTAAAGTTTAGATACATGTATCTGTTATGGCCTTACATGTTTTTTTGAAGATGTTTATGAGGAAGCTTTTCACTAGGTGTGTGATCATGTGGCATAATATTCATCAAGAGTGTAAAGAATGAATGAAGTCTAAATGATTGATCCCAATATAAACTTTCATGTCATCACTCAAATTCAATATCCAATATAAGCCAAAATATACCACAAGTTATAGTATTGATTTAGTATCAATGATTAAGAGGACTATAATGATACATACACAGTATTTTTAGAAAAAATAAAGCTTTGTCATTTATTTGAAAATCTTATAGATTATACATGTCAGGATTAGTCATATAGCATTACAATCATGCACACCTTATTGTTAAACTTATTATCAATTACATTTGTACTTTTAATTTTAGAAATGTTTAAAACATGGAATGAAATCAATAATATACAATGTACATGTAGATAACTCTGTATCCTAGCAATGATGCAGCTAGATCAGGATAAACAAAAAGTTTCAATTAAATGTTTTTTTATATATTCCATTTAAGTCAGTATTCCATGCACATGTATCATCAAAAAGAAAATAACCACTTGTCTGATTGAGCACTTCTTTCCCCAAAATTTTATTGACTTACTGATCAAGTAATAAGAAATGATACTCAACTTTAGTATGGTACTACACAATAGAAACTACATGTACCAACTCAACTTCAATACAGTACTACCAGAATAGAAACTACATGTACCAACTCAACTTCAATACAATACTACCAGAATAGAAACTACATGTACATGTACCAATTCAACTTCAATACAGTAATACCAGAATAGAAACTACATGTACCAACTCAACTTCAATACAGTACTACCAGAATAGAAACTACATGTACATGTACCAATTCAACTTCAATACAGTACTACCAGAATAGAAACTACATGCACATGTACCAATTCAACTTCAATACAGTAAAACCAGAATAGAAACTACCAACTAAACTTCAGAACGGTAACACCAGAATAGAAACTACCAACATAACTTCAGTACGGTAACACCAGAATAGAAACTACCAACTAAACTTCAGTACGGTAACACCAGAATAGAAACTACCAACATAACTTCAGTACAGTAACACCAGAATAGAAACTACCAACTAAACTTCAGTACGGTAACTCCAGAATAGAAACTACCAACATAACTTCAGTACTGTAACACCAGAATAAACTACCAACATAACTTCAGTATGATAACACCAGAATAGAAACTACCAACTAAACTTCAGTACAGTAACTCCAGAATAGAAACTACCAACATAACATCAGTACAGTAACACCAGAATAGAAACTACCAACTAAACTTCAGTACAGTAACACCAGAATAGAAACTACCAACATAACTTCAGTACAGTAACACAAGAATAGAAACTACCAACTAAACTTCAGTACAGTAACACCAGAATAGAAACTACCAACTAAACTTCAGTACAGTAACACCAGAATAGAAACTACCAACTAAACTTCAGTACAGAAACACCAGAATACAAACTACCAACTAAACTTCAGTACAGTAACACCAGAATACAAACTACCAACTAAACTTCAGTACGGTAACTCAAGAATAGAAACTACCAACATAACTTCAGTACAGTACCACCAGAATAGAAACTACCAACATAACTTCAATACAGTACCACCAGAATAGAAACTACCAACTACACTTCAGTACATTAACACCAGAATAGAAACTACCAACTAAACTTCAGTACAGTAACTCCAGAATAGAAACTACCAACATAACTTCAGTACAGTAACACCAGAATAGAAACTATCAACATAGCTTCAGTACAGTAACACCAGAATAGAAACTACCAACATTACTTCAGTACAGTAACACCAGAATAGAAACTACCAACTAAACTTCAGTACAGTAACACCAGAATAGAAACTACCAACATAACTACAGTACAGTAACATCAGAATAGAAACTACCAATTAAACTTCAGAACGGTAACACCAGAATAGAAACTACCAACTAAACTTCAGTACAGTAACACCAGAATAGAAACTACCAACTAAACTTCAGTACAGTAACACCAGAATAGAAACTACCAACTAAACTTCAGTACAGTAACACCAGAATACAAACTACCAACTAAACTTCAGTACGGTAACTCAAGAATAGAAATTACCAACATAACTTCAGTACAGTACCACCAGAATAGAAACTACCAACATAACTTCAATACAGTACCACCAGAATAGAAACTACCAACTACACTTCAGTACATTAACACCAGAATAGAAACTACCAACTAAACTTCAGTACGGTAACTCCAGAATAGAAACTACCAACATAACTTCAGTACAGTAACACCAGAATAGAAACTATCAACATAGCTTCAGTACAGTAACACCAGAATAGAAACTACCAACATTACTTCAGTACAGTAACACCAGAATAGAAACTACCAACTAAACTTCAGTACAGTAACACCAGAATAGAAACTACCAACATAACTACAGTACAGTAACATCAGAATAGAAACTACCAATTAAACTTCAGAACAGTAACACCAGAATAGAAACTACCAACATAACTTCAGTACGGTAACACCAGAATAGAAACTACCAACTAAACTTCAGTACAGTAACACCAGAATAGAAACTACCAACTAAACTTCAGTAAAGTAACACCAGAATAGAAACTACCAACATAACTTCAGTACAGTAACACCAGAATAGAAACTACCAACTCAACTTCAGTACATTAACACCAGAATAGAAACTACCAACTAAACTTCAGTACAGTCACACCAGAATAGAAACTACCAACATAACTTCAGTACAGTAACACCAGAATAGAAACTACCAACTAAACTTCAGTACAGTAACACCAGAATAGAAACTACCAACTAAACTTCAGTACAGTAACACCAGAATAGAAACTACCAACTAAACTTCAGTACAGTAACACCAGAATAGAAACTACCAACTAAACTTCAGTACAGTAACACCAGAATAGAAACTACCAACTAAACTTCAGTACGGTAACTCAAGAATAGAAACTACCAACATAACTTCAGTACAGTACCACCAGAATAGAAACTACCAACATAACTTCAATACAGTACCACCAGAATAGAAACTACCAACATAACTTCAGTACATTAACACCAGAATAGAAACTACCAACTAAACTTCAGTACAGTACCACCAGAATAGAAACTACCAACTTAACTTCAGTACGTTACCACCAAAATAGAAACTCCCAACTAAACATCAGTACGGTACCACCAGAATAGAAACTCCCAACTAAACTTCAGTATGGTACCACCAGAATAGAAAATACCAACTAAACTTCAGTACGGTACCACCAGAATAGAAACTACCAACTAAACTTCAGTAAAGTAACACCAGAATAGAAACTACCAACACAACATCAATACAGTAACACCAGAATAGAAACTACCAACTAAACTTCAGTACGGTAACACCAGAATAGAAACTACCAACATAACTTCAGTACAGTAACATCAGAATAGAAACTACCAACTAAACTTCAGTACGGTAACTCCAGAATAGAAACTACCAACATAACTTCAGTACAGTACCACCAGAATAGAAACTACCAACATAACTTCAATACAGTACCACCAGAATAGAAACTACCAACTACACTTCAGTACAGTAACACCAGAATAGAAACTACCAACTAAACTTCAATACAGTAACACCAGAATAGAAACTATCAACTAAACTTCAGTACGGTAACACCAGAATAGAAACTACCAACATAACTTCAGTACTGTAACACCAGAATAAACTACCAACATAACTGCAGTACTGTAACACCAGAATAAACTACCAACATAACTTCAGTATGATAACACCAGAATAGATACTACCAACTAAACTTCAGTACAGTTACACCAGAATAGAAACTACCAACTAAACTTCAGTACAGTAACACCAGAATAGAAACTTCCAACTAAACTTCAGTACAGTAACACCAGAATAAACTACCAACATAACTTCAGTACTGTAACACCAGAATAGAAACTACCAACATAACTTCAGTACTGTAACACTAGAATAAACTACCAACATAACTGCAGTACTGTAACACCAGAATAAACTACCAACATAACTTCAGTATGATAACACCAGAATAGATACTACCAACTAAACTTCAGAACAGTAACACCAGAATAGAAACTACCAACATTACTTCAGTACAGTAACACCAGAATAGAAACTACCAACTAAACTTCAGTATGATAACACCAAAATAGAACAACCAACACAACTTCAGTACGGTAACACCAGAATAGAAACTACCAACACAACTTCAATACAGTACCACCAGAATAGAAACTACCAACTAAACTTCAGTACAGTAAAACCAGAATAGAAACTACCAACTAAACTTCATTACAGTAACACCAGAATAGAAACTACCAACTAAACTTCAGTACAGTAACACCAGAATAGAAACTACCAACATAACTTCAGAATGGTAACACCAGAATAGAAACTACCAACATAGCTTCAGTACGGTAACACCAGAATAGAAACTACCAACATAGCTTCAGTACAGTAACACCAGAATAGAAACTACCAACATAACTTCAGAATGGTAACACCAGAATAGAAACTACCAACATAACTTCAGTACGGTAACACCAGAATAGAAACTACCAACATAACTTCAGTATGATAACACTAAAATAGAACAACCAACACAACTTCAGTACGGTAACACCAGAATAGAAACTACCAACTTAACTTCAGTACAGTACCACCAGAATAGAAACTACCAACTAAACTTCAGTACAGTAACACCAGAATAGAAACTACCAACTAAACTTCAGTAAAGTAACACCAGAATAGAAACTACCAACATAACTTCAGTACAGTAACACAAGAATAGAAACTACCAACTAAACTTCAGTACAGTAACACCAGAATAGAAACTACCAACATAACTTCAGTACGGTAACACCAGAATACAAACTACCAACTAAACTTCAGAATGGTAACACCAGAATAGAAACTACCAACATAACTTCAGTACAGTAACACCAGAATAGAAACTACCAACTAAACTTCAGTACAGTAACACCAGAATAGAAACTACCAACTAAACTTCAGTACGGTAACACCAGAATAGAAACTACCAACTAAACTTCAGTACAGTAACACAAGAATAGAAACTACCAACTAAACTTCAGTACAGTAACACCAGAATAGAAACTACCAACTAAACTTCAGTACAGTAACACCAGAATGGAAACTACCAACATAACTTCAGAATGGTAACAACAGAATAGAAACTACCAACATAGCTTCAGTACGGTAACACCAGAATAGAAACTACCAACATAGCTTCAGTACAGTAACACCAGAATAGAAACTACCAACATAACTTCAGAATGGTAACACCAGAATAGAAACTACCAACATAACTTCAGTACGGTAACACCAGAATAGAAACTACCAACATAACTTCAGTATGATAACACTAAAATAGAACAACCAACACAACTTCAGTACGGTAACACCAGAATAGAAACTACCAACTTAACTTCAGTACAGTACCACCAGAATAGAAACTACCAACTAAACTTCAGTACGGTAACACCAGAATAGAAACTACCAACATAACTTCAATACAGTACCACCAGAATAGAAACTACCAACATAACTTCAATATAGTACCACCAGAATAAAAACTACCAACTAAACTTCAGTACGGTAACGCCAGAATAGAAACTACCAACTTTACTTCAGTACAGTAACACCAGAATAGAAACTACCAACTAAACTTCAGTACGGTAACTCCAGAATACAAGTACCAACATAACTTCAGTACGGTAACACCAGAATAGAAACTACCAATGTTGAACAAGTCAAATACAAACATTAGACTGTAATAACTAATTATATCTATATGTTATTGAACTGATACTGTATAAATTTCACTACATGAATTGCAATCTAGGTGTTCATTAGGGCATACATGTACATTTTGTAGCTTATTTGTATTAATTGTTCAACTTTTCTTTATGTTGAAGTGACTACATACTTATTCTATTACCTCATACAATGAACATGAATGTATCAATAAAACTATGCAATGTATATTCAGTAACATATAATTTACACAAGTTTTACAAGTTCAAGTCTTTATATAAAGGAAATTAATCATTGACCGAGTTGACCTCTTAAACTCTATAAAGGCTATTTAACATGTTATAAAATGTATAATAATAATCAAAAGAGCTACATTGTATATGAATTACTCACGTTCTCAATAGTAGGTATATAGTACATATACATTGGTAAATAATTGCAATCAATGATGATACATGTACCTTCTGAGAAATTGAATTCTTGGAATTTTTACATACATGTAACTGTTTTCATTTGCAGATTAAGCAACCCCATCATTGATCAAGCGCTTGAGTTTCATGCTAATTGTATATATCAGTGATATTGTTCACTTTTGTCAATATGTCCCAATACAGTATATTTACATGGGAAAAAATGTCATTTTCTTAAAATTGGGAAATTTGGAATATCAGTAAAATACCTTAACTTTGTTGTTTAAAACATTAATTTTATATATATACGTGTTGGCTAACAAAAGCAGAACAAGAAACTATAAATCAGTGAACACCATATTCTGCACTTTGACTTACAATTGGAACATAATTTACATATATGTTATTTGGATAATTTTTAGGCCACATTTTTTTTTACAACTGAGAAAGATCCTTATTTGGTAAATTTTGTAGATTAAGGCAAACAATATTTCTGTAAATGCATGTATGTGTTCACATAAAAATTACTTGAATTGTAATTTTAAAGGACAATTATAAATTATGTTTGAATTTAAACAGGGCTTTAACCATAAATTTAGCGAAGACATAGCTTTTAAAACTACTACAAGTTTATACATTGTAATAAGGGCAAAACCAAATTATAAATATATGAAGTACATATACTTCAAGAAGACGGTTTGTCAAAGTGGAACTTACTACAAGTTTATAATTGTATTATTCGTTGTTACGTTTATCAACAAAATAAGTCTCAAAGCTCCATATTGATCACTGCTCTACCAATTACATGTAGACGTGACCAGAGAATGTTTATAAACATAGATGTACATGTACAAAAAACTGTACATGTAGTTGTTACATACACCATTGATCAACATGTACAATTTCTGGTACATGTAAGGCCATCCCTGGCAAGGCTATAAGTCCAGTGTTAGTAACTGAATTTTTTGTATACAAAGACCCAACACAAATTTATATAGACAGCACTTTATATTTTAAAGCAACCTGAGCCAATTTCATCATAGACCTACTTGATTTTACATAGACTAGGCATGTAGGTCTACTGCTAATTTCTTTCACTGTTAGTCACAATCAAATATTTCAATTTCGATGACTGTAATAAAGGTTTAGAAAATTCTTTGTTTATCATGATGATTGTTTCAATTTTCATATGAACAACTTCTGCAGATCAAGCCAGAACAGTCTTTTCAAATATATGTTGATTGGGGGGCAGCTACTAACTAACTACAGACCCCTGAATACCCATGTCTTATTAGATACAGTGGAGGTTTTAACCTGAAAGAATAATATATACATACAATGTACATGTACATGTACTATGATACAAAAAAGGTCCAAATGTAAAAGAATAATATGTACATGTACATACTACGTACATATACATGTTGGGCTTACATTTTGTACATGCAGTAATCCCTTCTGGGATTCAGTGTCCAGAGCTGATTTAACCATCCACTCAGTAGGCGGCCAAATCTGAAAACAGCTCCAGACATTGAATCTCAAACAGGATATGTACATGTATATGTAGATGCACCATATTGGAAACTGTCAAAAATGCAAGAGTTTCATGTATTTCAACTATTTGTCTTATTAGTAAACCCTTCACACGGTTCCATATATATATATAGCTTAAACTAGTTTAACTTACGTAGAGATGTGCTTAAATGCGTACATAATCCCAGAGTAAAAAGAAAACAATAACTTAATTCCATTTTTTTTCAGGTAAATCACAGGTAAGTTTCATAAACAATTTCTAAATCTAATGCGGCAGAACTATGATAATAATAAAGTAACATTGTTTTATCCAAATGATCAATTGGAATGATAAGAAATTTCCATCACCGAAGTCTAAAGGTTCAAGTTATCGTATTGAATATTGTTTCAAGACCACACAACACTGTGTTGCTCATCAAAGTGAAAGAAGTTTTTGATGGCTCTTCTGTACATCTCCCTATTAAAAACGTTTTCAACAACTAAAATATTATTAGCTATTTATAACTTGTCAAATTTTTACACAGTTTTTTGTTAAAGTAAAATGAAAAAAAATGGTTTACTATTTTTGATAACGAACACATAAAGACGAAAAGAATCCGTTTAATGCCCAATGAAAAATTCAACAGGAGGAAGATAGATTTGCCATGATTTATTTGGTACACATCTTCTTTTATCCTTACACAGTACCTCTATAAAAATAGAATGGAAAACCCCTGTTATTGCGCAGAACCGGGCATCCGAAAGTTATCATGGCGAACATGGTAAGCAGACTGACTTTGCAAAATTTTACAAATTCATATTCCACGAAAATGAAATGATTTCTCATACTTTAACTGTAAATTCCCAATAACGAAGGTAGAGGTAAATTAATTATTCATTTCAACAACCCTAACGTATGTATACCTTCGATATTAAGCCCCGAATACATAAATTGAAAGTATGATTTAAATTAAATCAAGCTGTTGTAAAGATACATTTGTATACCAGTGTGTAACCTTAATGCATATCTTACTGTTTTACCCTCGTGGTGTGAGACTAACAATTAATCGGTGTATATAAAGTCACTTCTAACCACCTAAACTGGTAGTGTGCTCGTATCGAGTGTGAGAACTTAATTTTGGTTCATCACATCAGACATTGTCTGACCAAACAAAATTAAGAGACTGGACTTGAAATTACGAGGTCGACACTGCTGTGGGTTGAGTCCCAGTTGTGTCCAGGTTTCCAGGCACCTACCAAACCCTTGGGGTTTCACAGATTTTCTTGCCTGGAATATCCGGCTTTCCTCCCCTACAAATAGTGTTATTTGTTGTTTTGTAAAATAAATCATTACCTTATATTTTGACTACACTGTCTGAATCAAACCAAAGAATTTGCAAGTCACTGCTACTTTACCAAGCACACGGTATTTATTGGATGGTGTGATGACTGGTTAGTTCGAAGTCAGACTAATGCTCCTGAATAGGGTGCACGGTGGGATTTAGATCTTCAAAAGTCTCAGATAGACCTAAATTGTAACCTGAATCCGTATCCAACTTTTTCCTGTATGTTTTGCCAAATTATTCATTATGAGTTATGTAAAAGTCTTTCAATTCATTCCTTGTCATGAAAATGGGGTTTATTATTCCGATATTTATTGTTTGCCCTTTATTGTTGAAATGAAGTTACCATACCAATTTCTTACTTTCTTGTTCTAGTTTTACATTCATCTGATACATTCAGAGATTAAAATTTCACTGAAAGACTTCAGGTTAAATTTTGAAAGATTCTAGCCTAATTATCATGTCATTTTTAAAATGGTACAAACTTTAAACTTGAAATTTTACATACATGTAATAATGAAGAAAATGTTAAAGTATTATTTGGGTACAGTGAGAGGTTGGTATGGTACAGGTTAAACATTTTGGTATGTACCAAAAGCTCATTAATTTTGTTTTTTCCCAACTTTCAGTGAAACAGCAGGTCTGTTATAACTATTTTGATTATCTATTAAATGTTAGCTACATATTATAAAATTCTTCGAGTACTTCCATTCTGGTCAGAATCTAGTTTAACAATTAATAATAATCCATATTAAGGGCTTTATCAGAAAATATGTCAAATTTAAGAAGATGTTTGACTAATTATTATTTTAAAAGATCTGAAGGTAATGTGTTCAGTTTCAGGAAGGTTTTGTGTATTCTAAGACATTTTTATTCATATTCATTAGTTTGTAAGGTGGGTCCAAGTTTTCAACCTTGTCAATAATTGCCTGTGTAATGATTATGCTTCCTTTTTTACTTCTCACATTAAGCTTTTATATTTTTTTGTAATCATGATTAAAATTTTTTAAAAAGTCATGATACACTGAGCCAAGGAAGATCTTCAGTTTCTGAAAGTAATCAAAGTTTAAGCTTAACAGATCCTTCAAAAATATATATGCATTTAAAAAATACTGCAATACTTATTTTCAGATGTATACTGCTTGTTTTTGTAAGTGCTTTTTGGTTCCTTTATTTCGTGGAGTATTTTTTATCTCCATTAGTTTTTTAGTACACCTGGCTTGAAAGGCCATGTGAGCAGACTGAGCTTTTGTCATCACTTGGCAATTGTTGGAGGCGTCGTCATTGTATGTCATCCGTCGTCAACTTTCTCCTCTGAAACCACTTAGTGCATTATTACCAAACTTGGTCAGTAGCATCCTTAGGTTATATATATCAAGTGTAAGACATGGCTGCCATTGCTATATTTAGATCACAGGGGTCAAGTCAGCAATACCTACATATACATGTATCACAAAAACATCTCAAAAACTATAAGAAATGTTAAAAAAAAATTGATTTTCTGTTGTGCACTTAAAGAGCTTTACAAAAGTCTTAGTTGTTGGGTAACTCCTTGTTGAAGTTTCTGCCCTTTGAAAACTATTTAAGAGATACATGTAAGAAAAAACTATCAATTAATGAATTGATCCTTTTGATAAGTCTCCCATGTCAAACTTGTTGGTCAACTCCTTGATAGAGTAATTGCCCTTGAAAGGGGAAATATGACATTTTTTTGTTGTTGTATTTTTCAGTCAATTATATCTTGAAAACTAAAGTAGACATAGAAAAAAAATTAAATTTATGAAATAATCATTTTGATACATGTAAAGATTGAAAGCCTTATTTTCCAAGCTTCGTAATGGTATGCAACTTTCAGATGTCATTTGTCCTGGAAATTCACAACGAAACTTTGAAAATTACTTAGAAGTGATAAGTGAGAAAATTACTTAGAAGTGATAAGTGAGACCTGACTCCTTGTTATTGCCTTTGAAAGGCGAAAAATGATGGGATTTTTTTTTTTGGCAATTTTGAAATATATATTGAAAACTACAAATGAGAGCTAGATAAAAATTTCAACTGATGAAATAATCCTATTGATAAGGCCTATAAAGGTTAACTTGGGTCTTAAATGTAGTATGACTTCTGGTTAAAATTATTGACCTTGAAAGGCAAAAAATGTTATTTTTTGCATTTTTTTTTTATTACGAAAACTATTATCGATGGAGAAAACTTTCAATGGATGAAATGATTCTTATGATGAGGCCTATAAAAGTCTCCATTGGGTGAAAGTTGTAGCTTTTTGTTAAAGTTAATGCCCTTGAAAGGCAATCATTGTGGTTTTTTGCAGTTCTTAGCCATCATATTGAAAACTATAACAAATACAAAAAAACTTTTAATTGGTGAAATGATTCTTATGATAAATCCTACTAAAGGCTTCATTGGGTCAGTGCTGTCGGATGACTCCTTGTTAGAGTTGTAGAAATAAAACTGGCAATAAACGTTAAAACTTTTTTGCATCTGTGTATCTGTGTGCATGTAAGATAAGAGTGTAAAGTTGTTCAGGTAGCTAATAGCATTGCCATGACACATATAAATTATTTCAAAGATCATTTTATAGAATTGTAATGGCTTTATAGTAGAATGTTTGTCTTGATTAATGGAAGTTCTCGTTCACTGATTTCCATCTTTTGTTTTTAGAATTATGGGACTTCAAATGTGGGGACAAACATGATGTATTATAAGCTTTTGTACATCTTGTTTTTTTTTACCCATTCAGAGTTCAACCTCTGTCTTCAAAGTATGTCCAGCAGACAATTTTTATTTACACTTGGCAGCTTAGAAAATACAGAAAGAGTTTTGGGATAAATATGTAAAAAAATTTAAAAACACACTTAAATGATTTGTTCATTTAAAATACAGATATGTAAAATAATGAAGTTGTTGATATTGTTTGAAAAATTAACACAGGTGTTGAATATTGATAATTATAAAAGGAAATCTTCTTCAAGTCGCTGGTTTATTTATGAGGACTTGATATAAAAAAAAATTCCTGAGCCAATATTTGTATACCAGGGCATGATTTCCTTATTTACCTTGCTACTTAAGATGGCTATTGAACTTTAATCTTTAAGTGCAATTTTCATTATGAAGTGAAGGTTTTAGGTAGTAGTTGTTATTAAAGGGAAACAAGAAGTTGATAAAGATTAAAAATGATGAACTTTCAAACTTGACTGTGATTAGGATTGAGGATTTCTTTGTTCCTGACCTAATCATTTCCTGAACCATCATTCTATTGAAAATTTATAAAATGATAAAGCTCTTCATATTTTGATATAATGTTAATTTTGAGTTATACCTAAAAAAGAAATGAAAAAAAAATGTTGATTACATGTTTTTTAGTCACAAGAACTCATCTTGACAATGTACATATATGTACATATACATTTACATATACAAACTTTTTTATGCCCCATTAAGTTTGGGGGATAAAGATATCAATTGTAAGTCCCTCAGTGTGATTTTTAATTTCTACTCCTTCTTCAATTGACTTAAAAATGAATAAAGCACTGTATGTAGAGGTGCATGAAACATGTGTTTTAAATTACTTTGAAAGAGAGATAATCCAATGTAAGGGTGAGGGATTCA
Organism: Perna viridis; assembly: GCA_037379345.1. Taxonomy (NCBI): domain Eukaryota; kingdom Metazoa; phylum Mollusca; class Bivalvia; order Mytilida; family Mytilidae; genus Perna; species Perna viridis. The sequence continues at coordinate 8,667,248 of CM074520.1, forward strand.
CCCACAGTTCTAGTTGTAAAGAAAGTTTTGCATATTTCACATCAAAGATTGTCAACCATTAGTAATTTCCATGTACATACATGTAGAAAGTTTTGATTTAAAACATTTTTATTGAAATGAATATTAGACATTATGATGAATGTTCAATCAACATTTCTGGACCAAACCTATTTTTCAGTCATTCAATTGTTTATGTACTTTGTGAGTGACTATTTAGTAGCTGTAAAAAAGTTTTAACTTGTTTTATTTGCTAATTGATAAGAAATTTCTTGCACTCATAAATTTCATTTTAGATGAGCATGAATGTGATTCTCATATGCTACGATAATTGATATTTACAATTGGACAACCATATTTCTAATCTAAATATTTGCACTTACAAAAAGAAATAATCCACACATGAAATTTACAACATAGGGTGTACAATATATTTTATTTCACTTCAATTTTTTTTTTTTCAGGAGTATTCTCTAAGACCACAGAACAAAGGTCAACACACCATTGAGGTTCCAGAGGGACAATATGGGGTACCTGATGTTATGTTGCATGGGTAGGTTATAAATATGATTAATGTTAAATCTGTGTGAAAGCTGGTAGAACTGATTCACTGAAAATGGCATTCATTACATACATGCACTATACATGTAAATTTAAAATGAGCTTTACAATACTTTGATTTTATTGTGATGTCACAACTTGCGATTTTACAGTTAAGATTTTTGGTGAAAAAGACCACAGGATAGCCAATATATGAAGAAAATCATATTGGCTATCCTGTGGTCTTTTTCACCAAAAATCTTAACTGTAAAATCGCAAGTTGTGACATCACAATAAAATCAAAGTATTGTAACATCATATCTTACCACCAAATTAACTAATTTGATTTGTTGTGAAAAGGTCTACTGATCTTGATTTAGAGCTTGTTATGAGGGTGGGATTTTTTGGTTCTTATTGTGAATTTTGATTCCAAATGACTCTACAAGGTTTCCAGCATTTTGAGAATCTATGACGTTTTTGAGAGTTGATGTTAGTAACAGATGTTGAAAGTGAGGTCTAGAAGTATGGAGCATTATATTGAGTTGTACTGAAGTTGTTTGTGGAATATAGAGCTACAGTGATTCAAAGCATCGGTCTGTGCTTGTAATTATTCCGACTTTGTATGTACCAAATACCCTAGCCTTGAAACATTCACCATACGTTACAGTCATCATACTTTTCTCTGATATACATGTAGCGCCATTCACGGACTTTAGTGGTAAATTACATTATTCCAGTATTGTGACATTTTTATACAGTCGTGATTAATTATTATCTGTTAATTAAATCATAGTTTTCTAAAGGATTCCTTTTATATACATGTTTATGAAGAGAGCATCCCACTTGGACATTCCTCTTTTCATAACAATTCTGTTTCCAGCTTCAGCATAATGAGCTGAAGAACTTAATCATACATGTATTCAAATAGACTCACTGTAGCACTACATGTATCAATATTCTGACCTATTCCAATATCACACTTGTGTGTTACAGACCCACAACAATGTTTTACATAAGAGGTATTAATTTGTTAAGAACTTAATATAGTTTTAATTGAAAATAAATTATTTGAAAAAAAAAAGCCAAAGGGTTAATAATCTTCTTTATTTCCAGACTTCAGTCACATTCAAAGGTCGAAAGAAATGTACACCCTCTTGAGCACTCAGAAAAACATGTAAGTGATAAGAAAACAAACTTAAATTTTTGTATGTTAAAATTTATATTCTGAATCTTATTCAGCTTTTTGTTTACACGTATTGTGTAATAAATGTATTTCCACATGTAATGTAATCAGACTGTTTGTACATGTAATGTAATAAATGTATTTCCACATGTAATGTAATGAGAGTGTTTGTACATGTAATGTTATAAAAGAATTCAAACATGTAAAAAAACAGTAGCAGTATTTTCACCCATTACATAATGAAAGTTGTACTCATGCAATGTAATAAAGTATTCCATACAATGGCAAAACTACAATGCATTTAAGAAACCTAGCCCTAGGCTTCAACATGCTTAAACTAGAAACCAACCAAAATAAATTCCCCCCCTTTTCTGTGCTGTGAAAGGCTTCAACATTGATTCGGCCCTGGCTACACCACTACCATATGTAACAAAATGAAAGTATTCACACGTGTAATGTAATAAAAAAATTAACACTTATAATGGTCAAGGTTGTTTTTTTTTCTTTTTTTTTCTTAAGTGGTTAGAGAACAAAAAAATGATGGATTTTCAAATGCTGAGGAAAACTGAAGGAATACATGCACCATTGAGGCTCCAAATGGAATTCCAAACTGCTAAAAGGGTAAGAAAATAAATGAAAACTTGGAAACATTTAATAAAATTCAAACTAATTGTAATCCAGAGAGGACAGAGTATGCAAATTGTAAATTTTAAACAACTGAATAATAGATAGATATGTAGTCTAAGTATATATCTTTCAAAAGAAGGCAAACACAAAGCACAATGAACAATTAAAAAGGCAAAGAGATTGAAAAAAAACCAAATTTTGTTGCCACATTAGTGGGCAGTTAAAGTTTAGTCTGCTATAGTAATAGCTTATTCTAAGTTCTCAATTTACTTTTTTGTTCATTTTTTTTTTTAAATATATCAACTTTTGTAGAGTTTATGCCGTCATGATAAATTTATGTAATGAAAGCAAGGACATAATTTGAATTTGTTTTCATTAATCAACATAATATTGTTTTCATTAATCAACATAATATTCTGTCTTTACAGTTGTCACATATTTATCTTATTGTTAAATACATTAGATTGAAGTAACACAAAAATTTCTATAATTAGTTTTTTTATCTGTTGCCTTTTTCACAAGAAGTCACATGTGTGAAGTTGATTTTATGTGTTAAACCAGTGTTCAATCTCATGACTTACAAATCTGTTAATTTTACATTTACAAGTTCTTGTAAAAATAGTAATTATTTGATACTATTATTAGTGATTTGAGTTACATTCTAAAGAATCTTGTGTTATACTATATAAATACTCCTTCAGTAATGGGAGGCTTAAATTATTTCTCCTATTAAAAATTAAAACGTGAGATTTAGCCTTACTTTTACCAGAGAGAGTGGAGAAATTACATAAATCAAGGATAAGTTTAAGGAGAATCTATTTATCCCATGAAACCTGTAGAAATCTTAGAAAATGTAAAATGGTGGGAAAACTCTAGCAAAAATTTAATCACTGTCTGGTGGTTCAATTGTCACCTGCATTTTTTCATCTCCACCCAGTGGTTAAATAGTCATATGCATTTTTAATCACCAGCTTAGAATATAAAAAAAGTATTAAAACCTTATTTACAGGTTATTAACCTGTTGCTTAATTCCTATCTTGTAGATGGGCAGGCTACCTTGTTTACCTAGTTCTAACCTGATGTTAGATAGACTAGAAGGGAGGGACGAAATGATTGACTTCCAAGATATATTTAATAGTAAGTACTTTAGGAAGGCTTGATGATAGGTAAGGTTTAGTGGAGAAGTTACAGGTGTGAGATTTCAGTTGAATTGATTTTAGTATGGCATAGGATTCCAATCAAACAAAAGTTTTATGCATATGGGTTGGATTGTGCACTCGTTTCCTCTACCTTATATCCTTGGGATACAATTTTCTTTAAATTTTTACTAGGTATACATGTAAATAATGAACTGAATTAAAAAATTGCTTAGTATATAGTGAAACTGGCTTAAACTGAAATCCTAAAAACCTGCCTAAACCAATATCCTAAAAATCTGTCTAAACCAGACACTTTTTAAAGTAATTTTATCTCAGTTTATATGCATTTTGAACCTTGATATATTAAACACCTGTTTAACCCAAAGTCCAGGAGGAGTGTGTTTCAATCAGGTGTCATTATAACTATTAAATAAAATCAAAGTTTCTCCAAAAAAGGATTTTCTTACAAGTTCTTGTCAGAAATTTGTACCAATATAAGTAACTTAATCAGACTAAAGTAGGTAAGAAAGTAAAGTGACTCGATATGTCCATTTACATGTATCACACAAGGGAAGGAAGTACTTGTATGTATACTTACTGATAATACAGTAATTAGAAGATAATTGGTGTGATGTGACTTTATTAGACAGTGGTTACCAGAGCAATCAAACTCCCATGAAATATCATCTCAATAAACGTTAGGTACTAATTTTTCTGGTGTAGAATTTGTGATTTTGAAAGATAAGGCATCTCATTTCTATGTAATAGTTACAGTATATTAAGTGAAATTTTAATGATTAAGAAGGGGTAGAATGAACACAGTGAAAGTTCAGGATGTGAAAGTGCATTTGTCATAATAAAGTTTACAATGTCATCATGTGGCACCGTTTACATGATGTAACCATTGAAAAACTTAATGATTAAGTGGTGTTCTATATAGAACCACTTCTCTTCTCTGATTGGTCTAAAAATAAGGTTATATTCCAAATAATTCAGGTGTATAAATAGATTTAAAGGTATAATTTTATCATGTGCAAGTTTTTATCAGTCATTCAATCTTTTTATGGAGCATTCAGATTTTGTTAATGAGTGTTAATTGTATCAAAAGTACTTTTCATGACCAATGTACTAGTGTGGTAATTGTGGTTTGTGACCTATTAAACTCTGTATATTGAACGACTCGGTACTGTGAAGTTTTTAAGGGAAAGTTTAATATAAGGATTGTTCTTTAAGCTTTGTAACATTACTAACAAAGATTTTCTATGTCATTTAAGTGAACAATCATTAATTTAATCTAAAATCTGTTATTACAGTCATTTTCTCATTACAAGTTTTATTTAGTTTATTGATCATTTTATAGCACCTGTCTTTACTTTTTAATTTTTGTGAACACTTGTCTTATTTTTTATATTACTTGTCTTTATTATAATGTTTAATGTTTTTTATCAGTCATTGAAAACTTGTAGTACCATGTTAAATGTCATTTTGAACAACCAGAAATTTTTAGATGCTTTGACCGAATGTAAAGGAAAAAAGTCTAAATTAAATATTTGTTAAGAAATTTTCAAAAGAGCTTCACCAAGGTTGAATTCTCCATAGGAAGTAATTTTAATATTGTTTTATTGTGTTTTACAGGCCGATTTGAAGCTGAGACAATTGGCCAGCCCCATTTGTTAATGGAGAAGAGAGAAGGAATGCTGTAGATTTGTGTTAGCAGCTGAAGTGTTTCGTCGTGTTATTTAACATTTATGGTTTCATCTGTCTTCATAATAAATCATTTGATCATTCATGTTTTTATCCCCCTTTCCAAGCTACAAAGGATTTTACTATCACTATTGTTAATCCCTCTGCTCTTCCATTATCTATAAACAACATCCTACAGTAGATTTTGACCAATCTTGGCACATACTAATACCTAAGGTAATCAGGAATTTGATAAAATGGTCATGGGTCAACATCAAAGTCATGGGTGGAATGTGTATAAAGTGAGAGGTTGCTATTGTGTTGCCCTTATTTTTAGCTCACCTTGCTATAAGGGCCATGTGAGCTATTGCCATCACTTGGCTTCTGTTGTTGTCCTCTATCGTCATTAACTATTTTTTGAAAGTCTTTTCCTCTGATACTACTGGACCAATAAGAACTAAACTTGGTATGAGTGTTTCTTAGGGTATTCTGCTTAGAATTGTAAGATTTTTGATCCATCAAAAACATGGCCACTGTTACTAAAAATAGAACATAGAGGTCAGTCACAAGTTTTTCACATATATATCACAAAACAGTTATACTGAGCCAAATTCTAACACAGGTTTAAAAATGTTCAGCATGATGAGATCAATCTGTGGTCAAATTTTCATGTTAACTTAATCTGTTAAGCCATCCAGGAGTTATTGCCCATTTCTGATGTTTTTTTTTTTTTGCTAATTTTAATGTTATGTTTTCAAATATCTTCTCCATTGATACTACCAGAACCAAACTTGGTGTAAATATTTCTAAAGGTATTCTGCATAGAACCAAAGGGGGATTATTGATCTCTTGAAAAACATGGCTCCTGCTACTAAAAATAGAACATAAGGGTAAGTCAGAAGATTTTCCCATATATTTCCAAAACCATTAGGCATAGTCAAATTCTGACATGGGAGTAAAGGCTTTCAGTATGATAAGATCTGTCGAGTTTTCTTGTTAATCTATTAAGCCATGTTGGAGTTATTGATTTTCCATGTTTTTTTTCACTATTTTTAATGTTACTTCTTTCAAAAATCTTCTCTGATATTACTGGGCCAATTAAACTTTGTTAGTGTGTTCCATAGGGTATTCTGCATAGAACTGTTGGAAGTTTTGATTGATCATAAAACGTGACCTCCATTACTAAAGATAGAACATAGGGGTCAGACAGAAGTTTTTTTGCATATATCTCCAAAACTGTGAGGTTAAGTCAAATTTTGACTTGCGAGGAGGGAATATACAGCATGATGAGATCTATCTGTGGTCAAATTTTGTGTTAATCTGTTTAGCCTTGTTGGAGCTATTTCTAATTTTCATTTTTTTTTCACTTCTTTAAAAAATCTTCTCCTCAGAAACAACTGAACAGAATTAAATGAAACTTATACATGTATGTATGTTCTTTAGCATAACTTAATCTGCCTTAAATACCTCTTCTCATTTCAGAGTTATTTCCCATTGAAGTTACAAAAAAGCATGGATATTGTGAAACATAACAAATGCAGCAAATGCACCAGCGTATATATATAACCAGAATACAGGATGGTTAATACTTTCAGAGATTACCAAAAGGTCTTCTTGGCAGAATAATGTATACAAGAGCCTTTACAAAAGATCCACTTGATTTCGCTTGATTAAACAAGATGGCTGCTGGAGGCCAATTAGACTTCTGATTGGCCAATTTTCAATGATCAACTTCTCTGAAACTACAGGTGTCCATGTTTTGAAACTTAATAGGGTTAATGACCTCAGTGCCCTGTGCAAATGATTCACCATTTGCTTGGCCCATGTGGCTCAGCATTTTTTTTGGGCTATATCTTTGCTTTTACTGAGCCAATGGTGACTAAAATTGACAGAAATAATAATAAGGACAATTTTAACATCTGATAAAATCTTGGTTCTGCTTAAATAAACAAGATGGCCACCAGGGCCATTTAAGCTTCTGATTTGGCAATTTTCAAAGATCAACTCCTCTGAAACCACATGTGCCAATGTTTTAAACTTGATGGGATTAATGATCTCAATGCACTCTGGTAACTCAGCAAGGGGCAGCAGCCACTCAAAGTTGCAATTGAAAGCCTACCGGGAAACACATATTGGCCTATATCTGCTTTTACTGAGCCAATGATGACCAAAACTACCAATAATAATAATACGGACAACTTTTACATTTGATAAAATTTTTGTTCTGCTTGATTAAATAAGATGGCCACCAGAAGCCATTTAAATTGTAAATGATCAAATGGTATGACCATATGATCTCAAGTTCTCCAGTTGAGCAATTCAGGCTCACTAGAGCCTCTAGTTATGCTGTTTACCCAACATGGGATAATTTGATGGTTGTGGTTGGGCCATTTAGGACTTTGGTGGCCAAAAAAGGTAAAATTCGTATGCTTGTAAAAAATCTAAAAATCACCAAAAAAATGATGATAAAACTGTAAATATAAAGCTTGAATGATGTGTTCTTACTTGCCCCAACTGTTCAGAGTTTGGCCGCTGTGGTCGTATCAGGCTGTGCCTCATGAAGCATTTTGATGAAACTAAACCATATGGTATAATGTCACAAAAGCGGAAGGCAGAAATTGGTTATGAGGGATGTGATTAAGCTATTTAGGAATTTGGAGTAAAAAATTGAAGCAGGGAATAATTGCTGACGTCCAGAAAATAACAACTTCAAGTGAATAAGTACCTTTGAAATTGGACCACTAGGTGCCATACCACCAAACTAAAGCTTGGACTGGTTTTGGAGGATGTGACTTGAAACAGGAACCAGAAAAAAAAATAATGGTCTCCCTTAGAAAATGTCTCACAAGGTGACATACCACTAAATATGGCCGTATGTTGATGTTGGGTTCAGGGGAGACAAGGGTTTGGGGCCGCCGATTAAAGCCACCATAAAAGCGGTGTAGGGGCAAAGTCTGACCAGGAGGATGTGGTCATTCCTAGTCAACGAACAAGACGGAGAAGAGTTCCGATCTAAGCCTTTTATTTTCCGCAGTCCTCCCGGTCACACGTGGTGCAAGAACCCGGAGTATTCTGCAGAAATGGGTCAGTTTTCCTTTATCTTAAGACATATCCCTGCGGGTTGAATAATAGTGCAACAAAAGCATAAAATTAGCAAAATGTATGCTCAGGCTAACGTTAGGTTCAAGATCTATGTATCCCCATCTCCACCATATATTCACAAGTTATTCTTTTTTTTTGTTCCCCATCTCCCAAAAATGTATTTACCTATATTTTATTTTATTACAGTCAAAATGAAACGTATTGTCTTCACCTGCGACAAATTCAAGAATGTTTCTACTATGCAAGTGCAAGGGGAAATCAAGGGAACCAGTTTTTTAGCAGTGATTAAAAAAGGACATGATCCAAGGATAACATCTAAAAAAGAGAAATAGAAACACAAAACAAAACAATACGTACAAATATGGAACGCCTAAACTGTCTGATGAGATACACATTTGTTTATGTGTTGACAAATTTATATTACTTGCTGCGGTTTTATAATTACATGTGATCATTTTGTATTTACCTTATGTAGGAACATCTTTTTATTATGTCGTTTTGTCTTTACGTTCTGCAATTTTGTCTTTACGTTCTGTCGTTTTATGATTACGTTATGTCAACATATATTTACGTCATGTGGATTTATCTTTACGTGCAGTGGTTTTCTTATACCGTGAGGTCGTTTCATCTTTACGTTATGTCGATCTCTAAATACTTAATGTGCATTTTCTTTTCTTTACCTGCAGTGATTTCTTCTTTACGTGGTGTGGTTTCTTCTTGACGTGATGTGGACAAAAATTTCATGATGACGTGTGACCCCGGAACTTTTCGATCCGGTGTAAACTTCAAGTCAGTCCGTAAAAGGCAAAATAGACGTCAAAACGCCGATTAGAAAAATGCTGAACGAAATACACTTGGGTAGTCTATCCAGTCACCCTAGAGTATTTATTCTACAGTAAAAATAGCTTATTTGTTATTTACGTTCAATATTATCACAATTGATACACCTGGGACTCTGTTGATGACTTGTGGCGATTTTCGTAGTAGGAATATATTTTTTGAATTCCCAAAACATGGGAATTTCGACTCCCGCGAAAATTTGCATAAATTCGACTCTTACAAGTTATTGTGTGACTAAATTTATTTTCTACATTAATAAACCACCAAAACTAATTTTCAAGAAAGAATTTTCCAAAAAAAAATGTTAGAAATATTACCCCTACCCCTAGAAAACTGGTCTCAGTATCAAACATATTTTCATTCACAGCATACCGACACTGTGAAACTCATATTTTAGGCATTCATAATTAAGATAATGATTTACTCAATATATCTGATCAATTCAGGCGTTTGGATTTCTTTATGAATTATTGTCGCCTACGCTGTTGAAATTAGCAAATATGTTGTATGCATCGATAATAAAAGCAATCGCCCGCAACATGCCCAGTATACGTCGTTTATATGTTAAAAATTAACATTTTGGTTCATGTTGAGGTATTTTTTCATGGGTAGGGGTGGTAATTTTTGCACCAACTTTACTTGGAAAAGTTCAAATATTAATTACCTGGCCGATTTGAAAGCTTAGACACTATACAAATCTACTGTATCACACAAAAGCTTGTTTAAACTACGGTATTCTGAAAAAAGATAATAACGGGTGATATAGAAGAAATTCTGAAATTCTGTAAATTCTACTTTTTACGATTTTATAGTAATTGTAACCCTATAAAAAATCGAACTACGAAAATCGCCACAAGTCATCAACAGAGTCCCAGGTGTATCAATTGTGATAATATTGAACGTAAATAACAAATTAGCTATTTTTACTATAGAATAAACACTCTAGGGTGACTGGATAGACTACCCAAGTATATTTCGTTCAGCATTTTTCTAATCGGCGTTGTGACGTCTATTTTGCTTTTTACGGACTGATTTGAAGTTACACTGTATCGAAAAGTTCCGGGGTCACACGTCATCATGAAATTTTTGTCCACATCACTTAAAGAAGAAATAACTGCACGTTAAGCAGTAAAGAAAAGAAAATGCACATAAAGTATTTAGAGATCGACATAACGTTAAGATGAAACGACCTCACGTTATAAGAAAACCACTGCACTTAAAGATAAATCCACATAACACGTAAAGATAAATCCACATAACGTAAATGCCCCGTGCAGGTCCGGGTGTTTAAAGAATAGGCCTACAGCAGCGCTAAGCTTGTCGTAAAAGGCGACTAAATAGTGCTCAGAACCCTAGCCGGGGGCTAGGGCGCTCTGCCCACAGAGCAACTGGGATGTGTGCCCCAGGTGGTGGAATGGGGTACCCCTGTTGCATGCTGGGGTTGTCAGGCTATAATACGGAAAACCTGACCGCAAACCATAGTGGTGCACCGTTTTGGGAAAGATGCCACGTTCCTCGCACGTTAAAGAACCCTACTGTGGTATTCTCCCGGAGTAGGAACCATAGGGCTCCGCCACAGGAGGCTAAAATGCCAGACCCTACCCACCTCTCCCCATTTCCAGTGGCAATCATAATTTGTCGACCCCATTGTCCTTGTGTCCCACCCCTTTTTCATTTCATCATTTCACGTTCATTTTATCATCAATTTCATGTTCATAGTCTGAATATAGCTGAAATATTGCTGCTCGGACGTTACAAACATAACGTAAATACATGTTGACATAACGTAATCATAAAACGACAGAACGTAAAGACAAAAGTACAGAACGTAAAGACGAAATGAAAGAACGTAAAGACGAAATGGCAGAACGTAAAGACAAACGACATAATGTAAAGATGTTCCTACATAACATAAATACAAAATGATCACATGTAATTATAAAACCACAGCAAGTAATATGAAATTGACAACACGTAGACAAATGTGTATCTCATCAGACAGTTTAGGCGTTCCATATATAAACATACCAGTGTAAGTGAGAAACCCGAACTCCAGTGAAAACTGGGAGTATGAACCAGGTGCACTGGTAGGGTAAGCGTTTTTTGCATTTCTAGATTCACCCACCGAGTTGCTTACCAAAATATCCTGTCTGGGATAGACGGAAAAGTGAAGGAAGAAAGACATGGCAAACAAATCAGTTTTCATGATGTAGTCAGATGTATACACCATAATGTTCATGATAAGGCTTTTGTAGTTGTCTTATCTGTAGCAACATAAGCATGGTCCAGAAATTACTAGAAATTTAGGAGCGGTATAAAATGTCCGCGACACAGCCTGAAAAGAAAAAAAACGGAATCATGTAAATGAATTGCATTTCATAACTTATAATGTATTTGTTGACAACGCATTCAACTTTTAAAGTCAATATTACATTTTCATAGTTACCTTTTACTGAAAAGGGAGGCAGTTGCCGGCATCCTTTACCTCAGTGGTAGTTACGGTCCTGCTAAAAGATTGGGATTGATTTTGGGGAATGTGAAATGCCCAATATAAGAATGAGTGGCCCAAAAAGGACCAGAAACTTGCATTTAATTAAATTAAACTGTGCAATTCAAGTATCACTTCAAACATAAGCATATGTATCTTAATGAAATAGTACTACAAGGTGTCGTACCACTAAAGGAAGACTGGGATTTGTTATGGGGTTCCGCACGTCTGGTCAAATTATTATGATGTGCTCTTAACTACTTGCCAAATTTGTCTCAACTGTTCAGGAATCGATCACTGAGGTTGTGTTAAGCTGCATTATGCGAAGCGCTTTATTTATGTAACTATAATAAAAAATTGTTATCTTTACTCCTAAATCATTTCATCAAATTTCACTATACTACCATCCCCATTTTACACGAGTATCATTTTCAGTGCAACTTAATTGAAAAGTCTGATCAAAGTATAAGACTGCACCATCCGAACGGAAAGCTCTTAAAGAGAATATCCGTGCAAATGAATGACTGAGGTAACCTACTGAGATCTTATTTATTTTCCCAGATTGTGGTAATCATAGAATGACTGGGACAGCCCATTCCTACAATGTATGACACCGCAGAGGCGTGACATAGTCAACCATCTGACTAAATTCTGAGATTGCAAGTAATCTCACGGACTCTGACAGCTTAATGACATGACGGAAACATCATAACAAGATCGAACAAAGTGTAATGATCCTGGAGTGACAGGGTCAACTACTGAGATCTAAAATATTTCCACGAACTTTGATAATTCCAGAATGACAGGGACAACTTACTGAGATCTCAACAGTTTCATTAGACGCTGATAATCCTAGAATTGCAAAGACCAGAAATCGAGATATCACCTTTTACAATTAACTGTGACATAACAGTGACAAGCCTGAGACAACCTACAGGGTACTGGGGTGTCAACTATTCCTACACACTGTGACAGCCCAGTGACTTGACTAAGACAACAGACTGAGTTAACTTGCTGTGACAATGCTGGAAGTACTGGGACAGCCTACTAACGTCTCAACTATTTACACATATTTTGACAATTCTGGAATGAAAGAGACAGTCTACTAAGATATAATCCATTCCTACAAAATATAACAGCACAGTAGCATGACAGAACCATTCTTCCGAGAACTATTTTCGCAGGCTGTGACAGGCAAATAGCTTGACAGAGACAACCTACTGATCTCTAGTATATTTCGAAAGTTTGTGACAATCCTTAAATGACCGAGATACTCTGGCAATTCATGGATGACTGAGACACCCAACTGAGGTATGAACGGATCTATCGATTGGCGCAATTGCGGAATGACAAGGACAACCTACTAAGATCGCAACTATTTCCACAGGCTGTGCCAATCATGGAAATATAGGAAAAACTTCCTGAAATCTCAACTGTTCCCACACAATATGATTATAGCCCAGTATAGCCTACCAGGTTGGTGGTCCACTGAGAACTATTCCACAGACTGTTTCAGCCCAGTGGCAGAAATGAGATCAAAACTACTCCCACAGGTTCTGACAGCCATGTAGCATGTCAGCCTACTTAGGTTTCAATTATGACCACAGATTAGGACAACCCAGTGGTGTGGTATAGACAAACTACTCGCCATAACTCTGACAGTCTAGTGAAATGACAAAAAAATCTACTGAGAACTATTCCACAAACTGTTACAGCCATGTGGCAGAGAACCAATTACCACATGTTGTTACAGCAGTGCAACATGAAAATCTACAAGTCTGCGACTTTGCTGGAAGGGCATAGGCAATCTTCTGAGAAGAGTGCAATAAGAGCATTTTTTTTTATGAAATCAAAGATATTTGTGTTACTGTTGCAAGTCAAATGAATACCCCATATTTATGCTTCCTTTCGGTAAATATTCACTCTAACCATGATCTTGGTACATACAGGATTATTGTATATTATATACGACTATAAATAAAACAACGTCTTGATAAGGAATCGTGTTATGGTACCTTTCCTCGTAAATGCTCGGTTCCAGGTGAAATCAATATGTTTAATTATTGTTGCATCTGCGTTTTTCTCCTACTGGGTAAGAATATTTGTTGTTTACTCAATATCGTCATTATAAGAATGTTTGTTGTCAACACAATAGTTTCCAATGTTAGAAATGTCCTGGGCATACTATTGTAAAATATCTGTCTTGTGGAATACTTTGGACCGGTTTAGATTTATAAACTTGGTGTCATGAAATCTGTTTCGAAGTTACAGATACAATTTAAATGCTTGTACATTTACAACAAAAAATATGTATTGAATCAATATGATGCATTTTAGTATCATCAGCTGAGTGTCAAAGGCCGGCGAAACAGAATGAGCGTAAACTTGGGACCAGGATTATAGGAGGGCAGACATCAGTACCCCACCAATGGCCCTTCATGGCATCTTTACAGTATCATGATGGTTACCATTTCTGTGGCGGAGCACTGATTGCACAGAAATGGGTAATATCTGCTGCTCATTGTACCGAAGGCCTAAAGTGAGTCTGGTTTAACAAAAGGCATCTGGTGCGAATAGATTTTAATGCAATGAAACAACTGACAATTACTGCACTAAGTGTAACAATGCTTGCTATACGCTCTTATCAGTATGGTTATTATGCGTATTAGTTTTCTGTTTACCATATTTAACATATAACATATGATTTCTGTTGATATTATTGTTTGTTATCTCATAAGCCTTTTCAAGATCGTATGATGACTATTGGTACCTAGCAACCGCACAAAATAAAGTACGCAGTTAGATAACATCCGTTAATAGTGTCATTTTCCCCCAAAAAAGTTTATTTATTAGAAGAAGTGAAGGTATCTACTATTTCTTCCTTTTTCAGTGCTGGGTCATTACGTGTGGTGTTGGGTGATCACACGATCGGAATGGCAGATTACTCAGAACAGATTATCAACGTTACCAAAATACATGACGTACGAATGACCCTATTTATCAGCAAGATATCATAGGGATTTAAATTCGGGAAAATTCCTAACTCATAACTTGAATTTAACAATAACTATACCACAATCAAACTAGCTACACACATGAAGTGTAATATAAAATCTCTACACAGTGGTTAAGTTGTTCAACTCTTCCAACACTCAAAAATATCATCCTTGCACATCGGTTAAATTGTTCAATTCTTCCAACACTAAAAAATATAGTCCCTGCACAGTGGTTAAATTGTTCAACTCTTCCAGCACTCAAAAATATCAAAATTTTTACATATCTTATTGTGATCATCATTTTAAATAGTAGCCCCCTCCTAAAAACCAGCAACCATGTACAACAATACCCCTCTTTCAAAACTTTTCTGTTGTTTCGTGCAATAAAGACCTCAGCTAATTGTTCTTTGTGCAATAAAAAGTTATTTCAAACATCGTTTCCCTATTTGTAAATATTAAAACACACAATGGTGTAGCATTTTCCAACCCAATATACAATAAAAAAAGAACTATTTTGGTACACCATTTGTCGATTATGGCTTGATTCCTTAATAACATGTTAGAGTATGTCACTTGTGGTACCTTAATAGTACTCTAACCTTATTGCCCCGACTGACAGATACTCCCACGACAGAAAAGCAATTGAATACTGCCAAAACATAGTGCTTTGCATTTCAGAGCCCTTTCTACAACCTTCAGCGCCCTGAACACTCATTTTACCTACCATATGACCTGACTCTGTTAGAGCTAGAACAACCGGCTATTCTAAACAGTTATGTCCATACAATTGACCTGCCGAACTCTTGTATAGGATTTGAGGGCCAGATATGTAAAATAATTGGATGGGGAAGAACTTCTAGTAAGTATATCATATATATACAAACGCAACAAAATCCTTTCGGTGTATGCCACTTGGGGCACCATTTCACAGCCATTAATTCCCTTTTACTAAATTATCCTCCAAAAATAAAAAATAAAACTTGCTTCTAGTCCCTTATTCTTACTTGGCTCAAAACATCACCCCAAAATCAATCCCAGTGCGCCTTCCTTTAGTGATAGGGCAACTTGTAGTAAAGTTTACAGTAGATCCATTCATTCTAACACAATTTATTGTCTAAACATAGTAAAAATGCTTGTTTCAGATTCCTTTTTGGTCGCTAATTCCAATAAAGTTCTTAACCCCAAAATCGACCCAAGCCTTCTTTTTGGTGGTATGGCATCTTGTAGAACAATTTCAAAGCGATCCATTCACTTGTAGTAAAGTTATTGTCTGGACATCAGGAAACGCATGCTTCTGGCCACTTGTTTATAAAATGATCAAATCTTAACCCCCAAAATCAGTACCAGTCTGACCAGTTCGGTATAGATGTCATCACTTACCTGTGATTTGGTTTTGGCAAAAAAATGCATCGAGTGGCATTGGGGCATCAACTTTAAATCATCATAACTTTTTCATTTTTAAAGTTAATTGAAAAATTCTTTTGGTTCCCAACATTGCAAATAAAATTCAAATAAAATTCGTTTTATCCATGGAATTTTTAAATAAATATTCAGTAATTTGACTATATGTACATAAGATTTTAATTATAATTTTATACAAAAATAGAGGTTTACATATAAATATCAATTCAAATTTATTTTAGGATTAAAAGAGTTATAAATTCACGTATATAATATGAATTATTTTATCTAAATGAAACATTTTACAGAACCAAAATTGGATATAAAACAACAAAGTTATAAAGTTTTGAAAATTGGGATTCTAATCATGAAATTGTCAATTGTTTATTTTGTTGTTTATTTGCCAACCAATTTGACACTAAATGATATGTAAATTAGTGACATGACTTCTTTTTATGGTTTGAAACTTAGTTGTTAAGTGTTGTTTTTTAAAGATAACTAATTAATATTCAAGTTGTTACACTTAAACCAAGTGTCTTCGGACGAAGACAACGACGCCATACCATTATACGTCTTTTGTTTCCGGTCGTATAGAAAAGAACAGACCGACAGTTTGTTTGTTTGTTGGGGTTTAACGTCCGAGCACAGACCGACAGAAAAACCTAGATTAAAACAAAAAACCTAGGTTAAAACAAAATGTACTATGTGCAAGTTGCTGCACATTTCATTAAAGGAAAATTTTTAAGTGTGCTTGTTATTCAGGGACTGGCCAAGTTCTACAGGAAGGAGATGTGAACATCATAGGTATAGATGTCTGCAGGAACACATGGGGGAGTTATGTATATTATGGCAGTCTTTGTGTCTTCTCGTGGTCAACTACACCATGTCAGGTTAGCTGAAAAAAAACTTATTTACATATTCAGTCGTGTGCCTCCAAGATGGTTAGAATGGGGGAAATGCTCTTATACCCACGTGGGGTCTGGGAAAAGGTCAGAGCTATATCACAGCAGTCCACCCCGCTAGTAGGACATACTCTGACCGAGTTCTTCAGTTAGGTTCGGTCAAGTATCCTGAACGCTTGGCTCAGTCACCTCTATTTGTTGGTCTACTATAAACAGCAGACACCAACAGAATCCCTGTAAGGATAGTCAGGACTGTAAAAAAAAAACAATACCTACTAAAAAAATACATAATATATGCATGCATACCACATCTGTAAGGGTCCATTCATTGAGATTTTATAGTTACATAGTAAGTGCCACTACTGAGCCTTGGTTTAGACCAAATAGCTGATTTGAGAATTGTGCTCTTACAAAATTCAACAACAAAAGTGGTTAGTGTGATAGATAAGATTGCCTTTGGGTGAAATATTTAAATAAATGTTTGATACAACAGCCGAGGTCGACCCTTGAAGCATGAGTACAGACTTTTCTTATATTTTTTAAAGCTCTCCATGACTATTAATAATTATAGGGTGACAGCGGAGGGCCAGTGGTATGTCTGGGAACTGATGGGTATGTATTGGCAGGGGCATCTTCCTGGGGAGACATTGAGTGTGGTAACTTTCCATCTATCTATACCCAGATTGCTGAACATATTGGCTGGATACATGATATCATGGATTACCATGGTTCAAGTTAAAAAGTTAGTCAATTGATGAAAATAAAAATCACTTAATTGATCCTACTACATTGTTTTTTCTTTGTATCAAATGCAGCAAGTAAACAAATAATACTTATCTAATCATTTTTAATTCTATAATAAAATAACATTATAAAATGTATGAGAAAAGAAAAAACAAGAAATATGACAGTATGTAAATAAACAAAATATAACTCTCCTTTAGAAACATGCATTAGAAATACAGCACTCTAGATAGGAAAAATACATGTTTCTGGGGAACAACATCATACATGTATTTTTAATGCTGACCAAAATTATCTTAGTTCTTTAATACCACGAAAAATGTTTTTTTATTGATAGAGAACAAGACCTATTTTTTTGTAATGATAAAATGACTGCTAGTATTACATATTGTAAATACATCAAAGTCCTTGCTTTAATAAAAAAAAAAAACAAAAAAAACAAAACAAAAACACTAAAAATTTCTGAACTTAATGGACTTTTGTAAAAAATGGGTATTGAAACATATAAATTAATTTGAACTTGCAGACATTTGTATCTAACTCACAATATATATTTTGATACTTCAAAAAACATACACCCTCCAACTACACAGAAAACACTGTCAAAGAATGAGAGCAAAAAAACAGACAAAATAAGAATGACCTAAACTTTTAAATAAAATAAAACATTTCTTTCTTCCTAAATAGTTCTACTAGTCCAGGTTTCATAAAGAATCTATAGTCAAGTTAAATTATAGATTTTTATAAAACTAGAACCAACACATTGTTAATGACTGAGCATACTTGGACCTTAGAACCTGTATGGTATTGATAAGGTGTAAATACATATTATGACTGTTTCTCACTAGAACTGGGAATCACATATCAGCTTTCTTATAGTAGATGGTCTTCTATTGCTGAGAGCTACTTTTTCTGGGGTAGTGTTGTCATGGTACAGTCAAGCCAAAAATTCAAAATCCAATGAAAAATTTCCAATGAACCAATGAAATTTTAACACCTACAAAAGCTGATACTGGTCTATCAACTTCACAGTAAAGAATATGGTTAAAAACATTTAATTATTCTGCAGGAAAATTTTGATCGCATACAGTATATAAAATAACTCTTTACTTTTTTTCAGGGAATTGACCACCTATTTTGAAAATAAAACATGCAAATCGAAAAAGAAAGCTGTAACACTAGTTCTTTCTTATTCAATATGGAAACTGAATATTCCTCCAACATTATATGAGAATTATTATAATACTCCTAAAAGTTCACAAGTACCCTTATTTTGATCTTCGTTAGGTAAATATATATTTCGCTGAAGTTAGTCAATGGGACTTTTCATGGAAGCTGGCAACATTTCAAACTTTTTCACAGATAATACTCCATCTCTCAGTATTTTTGTTAACTATTTACTCCACAAAAAGGTTCCCAGCTCCATTCTCAATTATGTGGTTTGCAAAAATATTGATAAAACTCTCTGAAAAGTCTCCACATACATCAAAAAGAACTCTAAGGTTCTCAGTGAAGGGAAGTATGCCATACATCGAATGCCAGTTAGTCTCAATGTTATATCACAGCTCAGTAAGATTTCATCTCGTTCTTCACACAAGTCTTGAAAGCTGACCACTTGTCCTGTGTATGCATTAGGTGGGACTGAAAATAGACATGTTCAAAGGTCAATACATGATGACATTATTTTAAACTCACTAAAACAACACAAAATGAGAAATCCTTGTGCAGAACTGCTACTAGTATGAATGGTATAAAATGGATAAAATAACTGTTACATGTATAATGGTATCTACTAGTCTACATGGTGTATGGTAACAATCTACGAGGACACACAGACAGAAAGCATGAGAATTAAAAATGTGTTATTGTGTTGTGTTTCTAAGAATAATAGAGGGAAAATCACTAAAGACATCTATCTGGTATGTGGAAACACCTTATCACATCAACATATTCAAGGGCAATAACTCTTACATGGAGTTTCTGACAACTTTGATCCCTTGGATACTTTTGTAGGCCTTATAATAAGGATCATTTCAGCAATCGAAAAAATTAGGCTAAACTCCAACATGGCTTAACAGATTAAAATATATATTTGATATCATGCTGAACACTTTGTAAGAATTTGGCTAAACCTAATGGTTTTGGAGATATATGAGAACCCTATGTTCTAATTTCAATAACAGCGGCCATGTTTCAACGGATCATAATTCCCTCCCTCTGTTCTTATGCAAGATACCACAAGGAACATTCATATCCAGTTTGATTCAAATTGGTCCTGTAGTGTCAGAGAAGAAAATTTTTGAAAAGTTGTTAATTAAGGACAAGACTGACTACGGACGACGATGACAACGGATGCCAAGTGATGGCAATAGCTCACATTGCCCTTGGCCAAGTGATCTAAAAAATAACACCCACAATATTGATTTTTAACCCTCTACAACGCTTATCGTTATTTTATACTGTGAAATTCCATAGCCTTGAATATGTTCATCTGACAGATTCCGCAAAAATTAATATGTTTACAGTAATCTTTTTTGATGTTTTTTGTTCAAATTATGTGTATGTTTGAACTTACATGCAAGCTACACCACTGATTATGTTCCTAGAACAATTGTTACTTATCATAACACATCTAAATATTACACACATATATATACACAAAACCAAATCTTACAAAATTAATCAATGTGTCATATGAAGAAGAAGACAATCTCCTATGACAGAAGCTTTCTGTCTGTGAAATGACAACAAAGAAAGTTACCAGTAACTTTCTTTATTGTCATTCACAGACAGAAAGGTTCCGTCATAGGAGATTGTCTTCTTCATGTAATATACTGATTAATTTTGTGAAATTTTTTTTTTGAGAAAAAGGTCAGTGGAGAAAGTTTCACAAAAAATACTTCACATAACCATCACAACACAAGAATATCTAGGAGTCAAAAGGTTAAACAGAATATATCACAATAATTACGGAGTTAAAATTATGTCCAATCTGACCACATCATCCGCTGTTTTTATACAATAGCACCATGGTGTATAATATGTACAGAATACTCAAGATGCTTTATAAGTTACTGGTTTATTGTGCATGTATTATATTATCTGGAACTCAAAATATATCAAAGACTAAGATCTAAACAAAAAACCTCCTATACCTAGAAAGTACAGAATACTAGTACATAAAGAAATGTCTAACTATCAAAATAAATACATGAGTCCAGATATAAAATTTTCTGGAAGTTAAAAATAAAAGATTACTTTTTTAAATCTTGGGATACAGCATACAAATATTAATGAAAACTTGTAACATCAATGGAATTTTTTTCTAAAAATATTGTCATGAAATTAAACGGCATTTCCTTTTTCATTTTGAATTGTGTAGAGCAGTTATAGACCTTAAATTCAGCTACACTTCTTTGAAAGGCCCACTGTAAAAATGTCTTAATACAGTGCTGCATTCTTTTGATAAGTGTGTTCATGTGTCCACAAGCATGATGTGAATTAAGGACCCCATTGTTGATGTGCATGCATGCATAAAGTGCCCAATGGGAACTAATATAACTGAGAGCAGATCAGTTGAAAGGCATGCTGGGTATATGCCTGTGAAATTGGGAAAAATAGTTTTGTTTACATGAAAACATGAGTTTTCACAAATTCCACATCAAAAACTGCTTGTCTTCGATTATGCCATCTCTAATCCATTAAAGATCTTTGCCAAGCACAGCATGATACGACCCTAGTGGTCAAACCCTGAACAGTTGGGTCAAATGTGGACACAATATTAGTTTACGACACACTCAAGCATAGGGACTAACAATTTATGTGGACACAACAACTGGATTGGACACAATATAGCACAAAATCTGAAATTTTCAAAATCGGAAAAATAAAAAAAATTGATTATTGGGAGTGTGGCCCATTTGACTCCTTATAACCAAAATCCATAAGCGATATCTAAAATCTGACTGATTGAAAAATCCAGGTAAGGATTTTGACAAGGAATGCGATGAAAAAATGATCAAAATTGGACTTAAAATAACCAAGTTCTTGTCTTGACACCCAGAAAATGCATGTTTTCTGGACCCCTTTTTGGCCCATAATTTGTGAAAAGTTAAAAATCTTTACCCTAAAAATCAATCTGAGTCTGACCATTGTGGTGTAGAATATTGAGACACAATATCACTGACATTCCTATGCTTTTACTGGAGTTTTACAGCTGAATACTATTGTTTAGGCCCCTCTTTGGTACCTAATTCTAAAACAGTTGGGGGCTATTATCCCCAAAATCACTACCAAATTTCCTTTTGTGGTTTGAAACCTTCTTATTAAATTTTATAAATATCATCCAACTAATATTCAACTTTTGGCACAAAAGCCAAGTGTCTACCGACGACAACAACAGTGCCAAACCAATATATGACCAAAATTTTGTTTGTGGTCATATAAAAACCTGTATTATGTGCTGTGTTATATTCATGACTGTACCATTGGTTGAAAAGTAAGCATGCATACACATTAACTACTAGTACCCGACATCTGAACACAATTTATATTTCCAAATTGGTTTATTGAGTAAATGACTGTATTGCATTATTCACTGCTCTGATTGAACACAATGCTATGATAAAGAAACAATCTGTTTCTCGTTCAAAATTCACTATTCACCTCAAGATTATATATACATGAACATAAAATGCATTAACTAAATGATTAAAATTCTGCCTCATTCTGAGATGTTAAAAGCAACAAAAAATACATGTGCATATACACCAAGGAACTTCGATCATTATACTGCCTTGGTTTAAATCTATTTCCATAAAAACCAATTTTTGTTAAGTTTTTAATTGCTTATCTCAGGAATGACATCAGTGGCTGAAAGTGCAGATATTTATTACTAAAATGACCTTATCTGCCCAATGAGATGATCAAAATAACACTACAAAATCTTGAGTCACTGATGACAAATTTGACATAAGCGTGAACAAAGTTTTATAGTGTATATACACATTGTAGGTGATTATAGATTTGGTCTGAGTGACAAGTTTTCATGAGAACTAAATGACAGCCGAACAGATTTGTAGCTTACCTTGTATCTCTAATATAAAAATGAACACATGATTAAAACATGCGGGGGAAGAAATATACATTCAATATTTTAGTGAAATTAGTTTTGTGGTAAAGATTTTCTAATTTTGGCATATTCTAGCGGTTTGCCTGAAAACACAAAAAATAAATTCCACAAAATATTGATTCTAGACTAAAGTACTTAATGTACTGCTTTCCAAAATAACCAGCTTTATGGTAATATTGTTTTATGTTATATTCCATGTCATCAAATCCAAAGAACAGGCATGCAATATGTTGCTGAAATCAAGTTATCCATCAAAATTTCATTTTACATTCTTACTATGATATACAGAATAAAATCCATAATTGCCTCTTAAAATTTTTCTCTTTACATTTAACAATTCTTAATGGAGAATGATCAGCTTGGCAATCAGTCCCAGTTTTTTAACAATTCACCATTTTTTTTCTCAAGTTCATAATGAATTGTACTTTTTTTTTACATAATGAACCTTATAAATTAATACCTTTTAATGAGGATACAGTACAAAGGGAGGTAACAAAATTAAAAGGGGAGATAAAAACTTACTCTAGATCCTCTGTGTAATCTGTCCTTCATGATTGATATAAACTCTCTATGACTTAAATGTCCATCTCCATCTGAGTCAAAGATCTGGAACACAGTATTAACTAAATGTGGGCTAAGAGTTTGTCCAGTACACACCATTACAGCTCTCTGGAAATCCTCTGAAAATGATTATCATATTTTTCCATAGTGTAATTATAGGAGAATTATTTGCATTAATATAAAATACACAAAAGGGACAAAAACATGCATTACATAATTTAAGTGTATGGATCTCTTTGTAATTGAAACAAAAAGTTTCATAACACAATGGTATTTATTTTAGGGGTTATATCCATAACCAATTAGGAATTTTAAAGCCCCAAAAACCCTTAAGAAAGTTTTTTCAGAAAACTTTTAAGTTACAGAGAGAGATATAATTTATATTTAAACAATAAACATTTCCCACAATGGAAGTGATATCAATTCTATAAAATAACAATTTACATATTATCTTTATTCTTCAATCCTTTGCCACAGTTGAAACTTGAACGTGTCAAAAATATTGGATCTTGTGACATACTATGTTACAGCACAAAAGATCACTGACATCAATAATATGAGGATATTATTTTTCATAGTTTCATGAAAAATCCCAAATTTAGGTGCTTCATAAAAACTGAACCCTGACTGATAAAATTGATGAATTGATAAATCTCATTTTATAAAACTGTATCTAAGAAATAGAGTTGAAACCATTGAAATGGGACTACTAAAGTTATTTTAGCCCAAGTTCTAAACCTGAATTGACTGCCATGCATAAGGACACTAATGAATGAACTGCTATTACTGATATATAAGACATCAATGTGAAAAATCATTCACATCTTTTTATTCAAATGACCAGTAAAGCTTGAAATGAGACTTAAGACATAACTTGACTTTCAACATCAACAGTTTGTGACAGTATTAAATCAACAGAATTTACTCAAGAGTTACCACAGCACATAAAAATAATCTTTGACACAAGTATTTTAAAGGTTTTAATTAACAGGACAGTACAGGCACCAGTGCCACGAAACTTGGAAAACTAATTATGTCTAAGAATATTCTGAACTATTTGTGACATCATCAGATCCTGAGAGTTTTATTGGAGTTACCGTGAAAGTTAAAAATATTTTCAAACTCAAATATTGAAATTCTGTGGAGCCCAGGCCTGAACATACATTTTTTTCAGTCTGTTAACAAACCTTTAGAGACTGATTGTTCTGCGTAGGTATACATCTTCATAGCAATAGTAAAATCATCTAGGTTGTTCAGGAAATGACAAAACTGTTTAAAGTCTTCAAATGAAATGCCCTGTTAAATGAAAACAGAATATTTACTGAACAGCTTATAATAAATACACAGTGTGAGATTCATTTTCTTGTTTTTTTGTTTTTTTTTTCAAGATGTAGACTTTGAGTGAAGTTGAGTGATTTAATAATCTATAAACTTCTTGTATGGAATTTTCAGTTTATGCCAAAAAATGAAATTTTAATCCAGAAACTTAAAAAAAGGGCATCTAATAGAACATTAATAGGATAATTAATTGGAAAGAGTGAATAACCAAAATATTATTATGAGTGCAGAAGAACGCCAAGATTTGACGAGTGTGCAGGACTTGTTCCACGCAGGAGTTAAATCCTCCAGCGTTTTTCGTAAGAGTGATCATATTTTGGTTATTCACGATAACCAGTTGATTATCCTATTTATTATACAGATTTTATTCATAATTTATCGATATTTTCAACATGAATTTTAAATTTTGTGGTTGGCGGATTGATATGAAAGTTTTGATGGGAGAAAGTCCGAGAGTGAAATTACCAATTTATTTCACAGTGTAAATTATCGAAATTGATTACACTGGGAACATTCAATAACACACTGCTATCTAAATAACAATAAATGATGACTGCCACATTACAAAGTTTTTTGGGGTGAAAATAGCTGTAACCTTTGTGTAAATAATCCAATAAAACTGAACTATGAACTTTATATTTAATATCCAAGATCTTTAAATATCTCTGGATACATTGGAGGGGGAGGGGGTGGAGGGATGTGGACAGATGTACAGACAAGCAACTTTTTGGAGGGTATCACACAATTTTGAATACTTGGACACTTGGTGTGGCAGGATATACAAACTACATCAATCACTCGCCTGTTTAAAGTCTACAACTTTGACATTCTAGATATTTGGAAGTGTGTCATGGATGAATGTTCTGAAGCTTTGTAAACTTTGCAAATCTTTATTTCTGTTTCTACCTCCTCTGTAACTATTTTGGTTTCCTAATTGATTTGAAATCAATCATAGCATACTGGTTGGTAAGAAAAAAATTACTGTAAACAAACTGTACTGGTGCAAAAACCGCCAAAAAAAATGGTACACAAGAAATTTATTTTCAACACTCTTTGACGCTAATCTTATTTTTGAAACCGTGTAGATTGATACCACAAATATGTTCACTAGACAAGATCTACCAAAAATTAGCAACTGAGAAAATAAATACCTTTACAGTAATTGAACAGTTTACCGATACATGAAATTCATGTGAACTTCACATAATTTGAACTACATGTGAAATAATTTCGCCATTAACAGATATATGATATATGATATATATCTGTTACTGGGCGAAATCATTTCAGCATTTCAGCAATATAAATGAAAATCTTATGGGTTTAAATGAGTGTAAGAATGACTTTATAACAAATGATACCTTTTCAGTAGGAATTTTAGTTTTGACCCTCTCTACTGCAGCTTCCACATCAGATTTATCTAACATGGTATACCGTAGCAATATCCTGGCAAAGTCCTCCTCAGATATTGTCTTAAAACCTTTAGAAAACTCTGTAAACTCTAGTTCTATCACCTCTGTCTGTAAGTTTTCCATAAATCTGTAATTAACCATGTTAGTTCTAACTAGATTAAGAAGCGTCATTGTTAACTGTGGATTAATTCACTTTTGTTTTCAGGGCTTTTGAAGTTTACTTCAGGTGTGTTTACACTTGTCAAAGACCTTTTGGTGTTCTCTGAAAGTATTTACTGTTTTATGTTTAGGTTAAAGAGTAATCAAGGGAACCAAGGTTACAGTGGTAATCTAAAGAATGTAATCCACTTGCCCATTTCTTGCGTTTAACCATATTCATTCTTTTCTAGGATAAGCAAAAATGTAGTTTAACCAATTTCATGGACCAACAATATTTGTCTCTGGCCTCATATACATCTTTCTTACACCAATCAATTTAAAAGATGCAGAAATGAGATCACATTGTAATTGTATCTTTATTGTTTCTTACACCCTACCAGTGCACCTGGTCTGTGCTCCCAGTTTTTAGTGGAGTCCGAGTTGCTCATTTGCTTTTGTTACTTTGTATGTATGATTTTAGTTACTTTATGTTCTTTGTTGTGTATGTCTGTTTTCCATGTCTGGTCTTTGTCCCTGGATTACATTCTTTCGATTTCTGCTATTACCCTGGTTCCCTTGATTATTCTTTGACTAACCTGCTAAAGTCATCGTAACGCAAAACATCGTTTCCCTTTGGTCCAAAGAAGTGGTACAGCAGTGTAGTGTCCTGAATGGGTTCCAAATTCTGTGAAAACATTTTATGAAGTTAGTGTTACAAATGTCACAACAAACTCACATATTTGTAAATTACATGTCAATCAACACAATATCAAATTGGTATGTAAAAGTGAAGGCTTTGATTTGATAAATGATATTACACTGTACTACAATGTCAAAAATATAATGATAAAGAACATTAAATAAAGCAGGATAAATAATGGTGCTAGGAGTTCATTATTAGAAAGATAGAAAATGAACATTTAAATAGCAAAATAGTATCTGTCTTATCTTGTGCCAGCGATGAAATGATATCAGGTGAAAATAAAATTCTTCAACTAAACTGAAATCAGGGACAAGAAGCCGTTCATGCTAGAAGAGTGATTAAACATGCAGCTCTGAATTATTGTTACCACTTGTTTTTTGTCTCAATCTAAGCACATAAAAAGCTTCAAGTAACGACAATGAATATTATCATCATGCGCATGCTACTGATATTATCTTAAGTTTGTTCTGTTTATATAAGCTTGGTTACAGAACTGAGAAGAAACGGTGTCTACAGGACAACTATTTTTTTTCATTAGATTTCTTGGGATGTACGGTACTTGTCTATTGTTACATTCAGCCATACTGATACATGTTCACAAATAAATCAAACTTCAATATTTTTATCACTACTTGAATATTGAGTATATTCTACTGTTTATAATCAAATTCTAAAATATAGAGTTGATTCCTTGGGAGCTGCATGGATGTCTTAAGCCTCTTTTTATCAAATAATACAAAGAATTGCTACAAGTTATGTAGCACAAACAGCTCTAAGATATTATACAGAAAAAAACCCATTCTGGCTACATAATATGAAGGAGCAATTGCATTATTGTTTAAAAAGAGAGCTTACATGTTCTTTACACAAAATAAGAAGTTTTGATACACAGATATTATACAGTTATTAAATGGGTTGGATGCAATAGACCAGAATATTTGTCCTGAGGTACTGAGAATGATCAAGTGTTCTACTGCACGAGGCCAACGCCTGAGTGCAATAGAACACTTGATCATTCTCAGTACCAAAGGACAAATGTTCTGGTCTGTTGCATCCAACCCATTTAATAACTGTTTTATTACCTAATTTTGTCTATGAGATATAATAAAGAATGGAAATGGGGAATATGTCAAACAGACAACCATTCGACCAGGAATAGGAAATTGATTGCTCCATGTTTACGAATTGGCAAACGAGAGTAACATCTATGTTTTTACACACGATTTTTTTGTGTGTAAATTCCAATTCAATGAAGCGCTTAAAAAAAGTTCAACCAATCAATAGGCTTAGATAAAGGTCATTATGGGGTCAGTGCAATAGACTCCTGAAGGAGATATTGCACCGTGCAATAGTACATTGACAGTGTAATAGATTGCCCTATCCTGAATAAATTTTGAAAATAGAGAAAAATATGTGTATATTAAATAAACAAGATAAAACCGTATAATAAGTTAATAATACTTCCCTTAACTTTGCTACTGACTCCCAATTATACACCTTCTGTAATATTACTGCTCATGCAGCATCACACTATGTACTTTGTAATTCAGATGCCTAAACATAGGTCTGACTTATGACCTTTGACTCCTAAAGACATAATTAGAAATTCCAAATAGCATGCCTGATTTCTTGCAGACCAAAGAGATTCAAGACATCCACACATATCTGTCTATTAGTAACATTCAGTAACAGAAAAAAACAATAGATGCTAAATGTCTTCAGGCCAACACTGATTGTTACCCGTAAATACGCTTCAACAAAAGTTTGACTCAGTTTCCCGTGAGAAGATGGCAATACCTGTTTCCACAATGACAAAAAACATTAAATATATACAGAAGGAGATTACAACATTTATCTCTGATCTATAAAATGAAGGAAAATAATTAGAAAAAAAAGTTATCTTCTATAAACAGCGATATTCTGCTTCAACTTACCGAACAAAATAACTAGAACAGATAATATTAGATTGGTTTGTAATGCATGACTAGTGCAAGGGGATATTACTTAGATTGTAGTCAATATGTCACGGATTCTGGTGGACAGACCCCTATGACATTAGACTGGTTTGTAATGCATGACTGGTGCAAGAGGACATAACCTACATTGTAGTCAACGTGTCACAGATTCTAGTGGACAGGTCCCTATAACCGAGCAGTTTTTTTTTTCTTGGACCACCCACTATATTTACTTTCCATACTTTTTACCGTAACAAGTAAACATCAGTGGAATGATAGTCTAAAAAACATAAATTGTAGGTTGGTCTAGTAAAATACTGTTCAATTCACAGACCTTTACACAAGAACCTGTGATGTATTTATCTTAAATAAATTTTGAAGTTATGTTTTATGACAATTCCAATTGATTTGAAATGTAAATATTAGGGACCTAATAAAAATTACTGAAATTCTCAAAAATAATATATTATAGAACTGAAGTAGTTATACAGGCTGGAAAAAGTAAATGTCTTATTACTACTCTACTTGCTGGTAATTATGAAGTCATATTTAAATGAAAATAGTGTTCGCTAAAGGCTGTTTGGTGGAGGGGGGTTGTTTGTGAATAGGATTTATACCCCCTCCCCTTTCCTGTCAGTTTTCCCTAAACAGCTGCTTGCATGATGTCCCTTTAAATTCATCCCTATTGTGTAGAAGTGCCATCTTTTTTTACCAGCATTACCACACTTGATAACTGTTATCAAAAGAAAGATTTTATTCTAATTTTATCAACTTAAGATTCTGATTATGATCATATAAATAATGGTACAAAATATTGATTTAATTATTACAATCTAAAATTCTTAATTTTCAACTTCAACTTGACTTTAAGGTAGACACCATATCATAACTGATTATTGTAATATTGCTGGTGGAAGATAGGACCATGAATAGGTTATGTAAGTCTTGTCATGTGACCCCATGATTTCACGAGACTGGGTCCTAGTCTGCCATTCAAAAGCATGGAGACTTGTCATTTTGAGAGTGTTGAGTTCAGTATTGAGGGCAAATCATCTTTTGTGTAAAAAATACCGATAAAAAATCACAAATATCTATTTCTACATGATAAAGGTATTGAGTAAAAAATACAAAATACAATGTAGAAGATTTTGCATTGTTATACAGCGTTTCGAGTACACATAAGTAAACAATAAAATGCAGATCAGTCTTCGGTTATCATTACGTTGTACGTCATAAATTCCGGTAACGAAAATGAAACTAGAACGAGACTTACATACCCTATATCAAAAACATCACAGCTAGTTACTACCGTTGTTTTTACATACAATTGTATAAACTGATAGAGAGTTCAATTATATTCTGTCTGGGTTTTGCAATATTTTAAAGTATTAGAACACATATTGTAGATGCTATTATAATGACATACTTTACGTGTGATGGCTGCCTGGCCTGTCTCTTGTTGTTGGTTGCTAAAAACACCCTCCAACTGTAAAAAGTGTTAATGGGTAAAGGTAAACACAGGAAAAACAATATAAACTCTGGCTGCACAAAAACCTCAACTAAAATATGAAATTAAAAAGTTTTAATAGAACACAACCTTAGGAAAAATGAAATATATACTGCTTCGGTAAAGAGGAAAACCCAAAGGATCATACAGGCAAGGAATAATAAAATTGTTTGAAAAATAAAATGTATTCTAGGAATAAAAATTGATGACCTATAATATGTGTTCATCAAATGTGATGGTCAACAACTGTCCAGATTGCAGACAAAATGCATTGCAGTATAACATAACAATTTTACATCAATTTTACTAGGATTCCAGCTACCTAATAGAATGTACTACTAGTATATTACAATCATTGTCTTATACTTAAAAACTAGCTCTACTTGTAAAGCTGCTGTCTATGACGAGCTCTAACACAAAAGGCTTTAATTCTTAACAAGAACATAAGCAATATCAAGCTAATGTGACACAGGCACTAGTGTTATGATGTACACCTTTTTCCATTTTCACAAAGTCCAATACAAATTTAACTTCTCTACATATATAGATAAAAAAAACTTTGTGAGTACACTCATATACTCCATGCCTCCATATTGACGGAGGAGAAGGTTAAGGTTGATGATTGTCATAAATTGAAAATATAAATAAAAACTTTAGTTTGGCTGTACGAAGAGACTGAGAAAGATGTTATAGTTATTCATTTCAGTAAAATATTTTTTAAGGATCATAACTCCCAACACAATTTAGGAAATAAACATTTTCTGTTTAGTAGTTTGAAAGGACTGGTTTTGTTGTGTTGTTACAGGATCGAACTAAGCTGTCATTTGACTCTTTATCATGCTCCTTGTGATATAATGGAAAGGAGGTGGTAAGATGAATACAAAAACAAGTATGACTCTGGGCATGTGATTGGGAGGTCCATTTTTGTGCATTTACTTTCAGTACTGTGGTTGTATGTGGTGTACAATTTATATACAGAAGGATAAAAATTGATAACTCAAACTTGTTTGAACATACTGCCTTCTAGTGGAGAACTATGAACACCTACCCAGCAGGATGGCACTAATTAATAACAGTAAAAATACTTTATGATTCCATAGCAAAATATTTTTCTTAAAAAGTAATAAGAACCACCGTTATATTGTTTATAATGTTTTCAGCCATTTCCTCAATATGCTTAGGAGTTATTTCCCTTTACACCAAAATGTAGATTGAATAATATTTTACATATTTTGTAGCACACTAACTTTACCTTTTCAATAAGTATCATTTAATATCATGCATACACACAAGAGACAACCTCAGACCATTTTTAAGAGATAGAAACATCAGCTAAAATCCAGTTAAGATTAAGAAGGAGCAAGCCTAGAAATGTTGCTGCAATAAAGCAAAAGAACTGCCACAATTTTGAATATATTGAGGAATACAAGACTTAGGATTATTACAATTAGTATCTCCATTATTCAGAGAAAAGAGAGGGAAAAATACCTCAGACTAATTAATGCATATACTAGTGGTTATATGAAACAAGATCACGCAATAAAATTATAATCAGTGTAACAACAGACCTGAATATCAAATACAACAAAAAAATAACAGAACATTTCAATACCAACAAACACATGTATTCAATCAAAATTTTATGAAAATAGGAGAAAAGTTCCAGAATGGTCAATTACTGACCATATTTTCATAATAATAAAATAAAATGACAGGCGAATTAAAATGCCCACAGTGGTCAAACCCTTAACAAATGGGGAAAAAAATGGACACAAAATTCAAGCTTGATACATCATTGATTGTGATCATAAGTTCAATAAAGGATAAGATTTAAGGGGTCGATAATACTTGCAAGAAGACAGATGTACAATGAGGGGTAATAACAAAATTACTGAACTGACATAATGTGATTTCTATAGATAGCAAAATTTTGTTTCTAGATGGTATGACAATAAAAATCAAGAGCCTTAATCAAAGTAAATAAACAATTCACAAAGTGACAGCATTAAGTGGAAGCATTACTGAGGTATTGTACCACAACAGAAAATAGTCCCATTTTGTATGAATGAAGTCCCATAACTCAAAAATGTATACTCCAAAATACATATAAATCAAAAGGAAGCATATATTAATCAAACGAAGCAATTCACCAAAGTTTCATGAAAATAGCTTGAAATATTTTCTAGTTATTGTGCTAATATGGAAAATCCCCCCTTTTCTTTTAAATTAAGTGCTATAACTTAAAAACAGAAAATCAGAATTTTTTAATAATGGAAAATGAAACTTAAAAACAGAAATAAACATTTAAAAAAGTTCCATGCAAATAGGCACAACCATTACAGTCCAAAAAACTGTAAAATACCCATTTCAATGAATAAAGTCCCATAACTATAAATTGTAAAATCGGAAATATACAAAAACATAAAGGGACTTTAAATTCATATAAATACACAATTCACCAAAATTTCATTGACATTCCCACAAGTGTATTTGAGTTATAGTCAAAACACAGAAAACACTCAGTTGTACAAATAATGTCCCATCACTTAAAACAAAGTCTTTATAAAAATCGAAAGGGAAAACTCAAAAATCAAATTGAAAGAAACAATTAATTGAAAGAAACAATTAATCACAATTAATTTTGTGAAAAACAGTTGCTGCATTTTGTAGTTATTGTACAGACTGCTAACAAGGGACAGTCTGAAGAACACTGGTATACCATAATATGTCCCTCTAAAAAGATGGGCGTATAAAAATTACTTAAAATCAGTATAAATTCATTTCTTGTGCACAACAGCTGAATATGACCTCTGATGCCATAAATTGTACAAATCAGACCAGCCCCCTCCTCATCATTACAACAGGTTTATCTAATTAGCATTCCATTATCTCTGAAACTTCTGTCTTTTTACCAGTACAAACCGGCACTTGGCACTAATAATTCCTACTGTATTATTATAGCTCTATTTTTACTGTCCAGTTTATTACTTTAGAAAAAGACATCCAGGGCATTGCATTTTAAGCTTTTGTAGAAATCTTTTTTATCTGCTATCAATGACAGGAACAGGTTTGTTATCTTTACAACAAAGTTGTTCCCGAAAAGTATGTATGAAAAGTAGTTTTAAAATCTTTAATTTAGAATAATCTTCCTTACAAATATATTTTTCAAATCCCTCCTTTTTTATGCGTTATATACTTTAGGCATGAAGAACTCCATCCATCCCCCAATATAATGTGTGCTGACCATGATGTGATTCATGCATGAGTTAGCTTCTGGGTTAGCAAGCATGCAGTCCAACACAAAAATGTTGCAAATTGCTCGGCAGAAAGATGCATGAAGTAGCACATGTTTATATCACCTAAAAGAATAATATATGTATTTGCATACAAGTTTAGAATCTATACATTAGTTTAAATATGGAAAGCTTCAATAATATCTCTCTAAAACTAAAAATAAACTTGCAGTAACATTTGAAACTATTTGAAGTTATTTCTCTTCAAGAACTTCAGGAAAAAATCTATCCATCTCTCTTAAATCACCATAATGAAATGATAATTTAATGTTCTACAGAATTTGTATTAAAACTTGGTTTTAATCTAGAAGTAAGTAAAAGAATAGTGCTACTTATGCCATCTTTCAAGGTTATTTTCCATTACATAGAAACATACATCTAGGATTGCCTGCAATTTGGCACGTGGCCGAGGGATAAATTTACGTTCTGTAGGGGGCAGACTGAAGAATGATTCCAACTGAAAAAAGAAAAAAATGAACAACTGAAATTAAAATTGTTGATTAAAAAACAAATGATAAATGAACAATGGCATAGTGAGGTCAGAGTTCAACTAAATGAAACTTGGTTCACAATGATTAAAGGCCTATTGTGAGTGCAAGTCATGTATTTTTTTTACCTCGTTTAAGCATTAGGTCACACAATTAATTTTAGTGGCTTCAGTTGCAGAAGAAAAATAAAAAAAAAAAATCAATTTTCAAAAATAAAAGCGTTACTTTTTCAAACTCCTGGTTAAAACAACATATTATGTCTGTTAAAGAAATTATTATAACCAACAACAACTGACACCTTTAATACTATTGTAAGCCTAGTTTCACATTCATTAGAATTATAACTGCCATGCATGGTGTGACCATTCATCCAGGTGGGTTACAAAACCTCAACGTTTGTGGTAAAAATCACCTGTATACCTCAAGAAAATTGCCACCATGAATTCTTCTGTTTTCAATATCAATAGACAAAATCTGTAGTTAAAATAGTGATGTGGAGTTAGAAATACATTAGAGTTATCTTTCTTTGAGCACTATGCCATTGTATAGAAGCATATAAGCTTATTTTTCTCTACAAATAAGAAGCCTATGTTAGACAGTTAAAGTACAATTTTTGATAGTTTAAGCAACCTGAATAATATCAAGATTCCAGTGACAAGACAGGCAAATAATATACCAAAGTAAGTACAGAAAATGAAATAAAATGAACACCAAAAGAGAATCTATCCTTTTCTGTTACTTTGCACCTTCAAGGCATTTTAATCTTGCAGTAATTTAAGATAAGAGGAATCTGCAACAATAGAAAAGTTAACTGTTACTACTATGTGTTTCAAGATAACTAGGGACACACATAAGACTGAAAACAGCCCATGATATCCACATTAAAATGGCACAAATTTCTGTGTTGAATGCTAATCTGCAAATAAAGACCATTGAAGTCTCACTAGAAAAGTTATCTGTTACTATGATGTGTTTCAAGATAACTAGGGACACACATAAGACTGAAAACAGCCCATGATATCCACATTAAAATGGCATAAATTTCTGTGTTGAATGCTAATCTGCAAATAAAGACTACTGAAGTCTCACAGAATCAGTGCTTGAAAATTACACACAAAGTCAAAAAAAATGTTGACATAATTTCTGAACATACAATGAATAGGAAGTCGAAAACCTCATATTTCAAATTGGAATCAAGGAAAGCTTTGTTATTGAAGACAGTCTTAATAGAACAGTATTCCCCTTTTTTCTTCACATTTACATGATCCCTCAGGCCAAATTAGTAACAGATGCCTAAATCTTTTCCAGGTACTGGAATGTTATTTCAGTCATTTATGGTATAATGCACTTGGATATTGCATATCAATAAGGGAAAAAAATTGTAAATAAAATGTAAATTTCTGTAGCTAATGAGCCTTGTCTAAAATATTGCCAATCCTTAGAAACTAAACTAAAGACATGGTATACTAATGAATTTTAATGAACTTATAGAAAATCTAGTTTTCAAAATCAATCGATCTAATCCACGAAGAGTAAAAATTCAATTCCTAAAACCTTCAAGAAGATTAGATATTTTGATTGTTCTTAAAGATTTGTGATGACGTAATGACAGAAACATTTTGATCCTGACAGTAACGCTCTGTGGGATTCCAGAGGATATATTGGTTCTGATCCAAACATTATCCAAATAAATCATTTCTTTAAAGGCATAAAATGTTTACTGGTGTTTTCCATTCATATTTTGAGGGCTATCTCTTCTTATCTTAACCAGTATTGGGTACTGTGACTTAGGCTGTTTACACATAAACATTACAAATCAAAGCTAAGGAGATTTATAGGATATTAAAAAGCCTGTATAGGGTCATGTATAAAAAGCTTCTAGGTAGTATGAGGCACTGCAATGTAAATTATATGTCTAGTATTAGTGGGGATATGATATCTGTCTATTGTGTTAGGCACATTACAATGTTATATATTGCCTTTATTATCATAATCTCAGAACCTACTCTATCTTGTATATCTGTGTTAGGCACTGTCGCCCACTTTGTCAACCAAGTGGACCTATGTTTAAAAATGTTTGTATGCTTCATTTCTGAGGTCTCAGGTCAGGTTTTCTTTACACATTTTTTAGTCAATGGAAAAAAAGGTCCACAGATAAAACCCCCAACATTCTATTAGATTTAGTTGTTGTTTTAAGACCAGAATCTCAATTGTTGTTTTTAAGACCAGAATCTCAGTTGTTGTTTTCAGGCCAGAATCTCAGTTGTTTTTTTAGGCCCAGAATCTCAGTTGCTGTTTAAAGGCCAGAATCTCAGTTGTTGTTTTGAAGCCAGAATCTCAGTTGTTGTTTTAAGGGTCTTCGAGCCCCCTACTGCTCTTGGCTACAGTTATGATGTCTAGTATTATATGCTTAATATTTCGCTATGTGAAATTAATGGTAAAATGAATAAAAATATGCCTTTGACAATAAAATTTATGACAGTTCCTTTTCTAGCAGCTCAAAGTCAAGAGAACAACATGCCCTGCTTAATGGAAAAATACAAACCAAATTTTTTGACAATAAAAATACAATTTCATTGAGATTTTACAACCAAAAACCTTTTAACACCCAGTAAACCTGTCAATAAGATTTAAAATTTCATAAAAATTGCTGAAGACCCATAAAAATTCAATGTTGATAAAATACATACATGTATTTGATAAGAAAAATAAAATCAGTCAGTATCCATTATAATGTGATAAATGAAAACAGCATAAAAAAAAAAAGTATACATTGAAGTTTATATTTTTCCAATCCTAAGCTTTTTAAATAAGTGACAAGCCTAATTAGTGGACCAAGTTTGAAAAGATTTAATTGCATCCGCCATCAATCTGCTATGTAAAATTGAGCAATTAATTCACTGAAAGGAAAGATTTTTTTAATCAGATAGTCTGTCGAAGAATAAGAACAGCACATCTGTTTATCCACTGGTGGTCCAAAGCATAAAATAATGACCTTAACAAATCTGTAATTTGGCCATCAAATATTTCAACTGATTTGAAAACAAGTTACCTCCCTTTAAGAATTATGCAATAAAGAAATTATTGTTCAAGCTGCCTACAGCCTTGAACTGACACAAAAGGGATATCTTGGTGATGACAGGTGGGTTTGTGCTAGCTTATAGATCACAGAAGCAACAGCCTAAAGGCTGAACCAACCAGCGGACACTTCTCCTACAAGCTGACACCACTGAACCCTGTCAAAAAATAAAAAAAATAGATATTCAAATATACAATATAAACCAACTGAACACATAAAAACCATATAGAAAACTCTATAGAAAATTAGATCCATGTGCACTAGTTGCTTCACCAGTGTATGATCTATACTTACCACCAGAAACTCCTTTTTGTCCACAATTTGGTTACCATCAGTGTCAAACATGTTAAAGGCGATCCTGAAACCAGACTTTGGCTCTAAAACAAAAAAAAAAAAAAAATCAGTCAGTGGGTTTCTAAAACACCAAATAAAGTCTAGAATTCAAATTTCCTGTCACCCATAAGAAGGGAAGTTTAACCAAGAGAAAGTTTCATTTGTTAATTTTGCAGGTTCAATTCTATTTTGGAGAAATCATGGTACCTTCCAAACTTTTCCATGGAAGGCAGAAAGTTTAAACAAACCTCAGAGTACTGTTAGAACAACATACAAACCCTGTAAACCATATTTTGAGAAACTAAAGCCCGACTCTAAAGGTGAAAAATTATACATGCGAGCAAATTTGCAAGTTAACCTAAATTTTGTATTTGTGCGTAAAACCAAATTTTGTTGGAAAATTCATTGATGTTGTGCAAATTTTTGGCTAAATAGCCTGGAAATTTTGTCAGGAGAATGAGGATTATAAGCTGCATCTTGTAATCTTTTTGACAAAAGAGGTAAAAGTGAATGTTAACACGGTGTAATATAGATCATGTTATGTCTAAATCCCATTTTAGTTTGTCCGTACCATTCAGAGGTTACAGTCTAGTCACTTTTATGCAGTGTCGGCAATATTCTATACTCAAACAAGCAGTCTTCAATATTGACGGAAAAGTTGATTGTTTCTACAGTCATGTAAACCAGTCTAAGCAACCACCTGTATTAAGCAACATACCATGATTAAAATATCCCAATAATCTTTTCGACAAAAGGAGATATTCCTTCAGTCCTATAGTGTACAAGAAGCAAAGTTAACATATTTCTATATAAGCTATTCCTGGTTGCCCTCAATATGATGGAGAATCCTCAAGTTTTAACATTATTATACAATAACTGCTATCTTGAGGCTCGATTTCAGTTGTTACCCCATTTTGTTCATGATTCATAAATATTTAAATTTTGGACCTTGATTTATCATCTGTTTCCTAAGACAATCTTCAATCATCTTTTCTAGGTTGTTCCTATTTACTGGCCTTGAAGATTGATATTGTACAACATCCTTTGCAGCATTCCTTTAAATTCTCTACTCAAAGGAGGAAGCTTAGGTGTACCAACTTGTAGGAAATTGTTACTGATCATGAATTGGCAATAATTATTTTATTATCTAAGATTGAACATGTAACTTTATGGAACCATTTCAAGAATTTGATTCTAAAATACTGTTTGTCATATTGACATATGTAAAAGTGAATGTTAACACGGTGTAATATAGATCATGTTATGTCTAAATCCCATTTTAGTTTGTCCGTACCATTCAGAGGTTACAGTCTAGTTTGGTACACTTTTATGCAGTGTCGGCAATATTCTATACTCAAACAAGCAGTCTTCAATATTGACGGAAAAGTTGATTGTTTCTACAGTCATGTAAACCAGTCTAAGCAACCACCTGTATTAAGCAACATACCATGATTAAAATATCCCAATGTAATGCATTCTCTGTAAAATTATGCATATAACAACTCCCAGTCATGTGTAACCTCAGTATATTGCACACAACAGGACTGAATGGAGTATAACAGCTTGTTGAAAAGATTACAAGATGCAGCTTATAAGCCCCATTCTCAAGACCAAATTTCCAGGCTACTTTGCCAAATATTATGCTCATTATAAGACTAAAAGCTTCAGGTGTATAATACTATCCCTACAAGAGTTTAAAATTCCAAAATGAAGGCTGAGTAATGCAAATTTATGTTGTATTTTTCTACACTTGTTCTTTATATGCACTATGAAATGCCCATATACCTTCAATAATAGAGGAACAGAAAGCTTAAAAAACCCAGAGCTATTTAAGTCTTTCCTTAATTTAGCAAAAACCCCTTATCATCAATGCTTACCAATACAATAATCACTATATATACAGAGGTAATTTTAGATTCTGTGGATTTCAATGCAGTTTTAATGATTACGCAAGAATTTTCGCAGTAAAATCAATACTATAACAGGAGAACTCAATGGAAATGGTGAGTAGGTAGCTTTTATTTAATATTGAAGAAAACTGATTAATAATTACAAACATTCGGTATTAATAATTTAATGGAAAGCCTTTGCTTGAAACATGTTGGGTATAACTGAGAGTTGTCATAACAGACCAACATAAGCTACCTTTTTTTGCTATGCAGCAGTAGTTCTTTAGTTAGAATTATAATATCAAATGTGTATTGAACTCATGGTAGTCACTGATTGAGTTGGATTGAAAACCTATGCATCAGACAGAAACTAAAAAAATTCACTTCTTTTTACGTAGCACCAGTGTTCCCTGTGTATTGTGGCGTATAAGTATTTCTGTATGTACTTTTTAATCCTTTTGTGTTGTATGGTTCATTCTTCATGTGTTGTCTTTCTGGCATTACAGGTACTGTTTTGTCTAGGGATTTCCCCTCTTGCACCTTTGCAAAGTGTGACAGGAGCAATTATACAAAAGAACTAGTAAACATCTTATTCATGCCAGTATTTCAATGTAAGCACAAAGTGGTCTCCCTTCCATGTTGACTAATATTGTATCCGTAACTGATTAAAATTGTTCAATGAATTATTGTAAGATGTTGATAAGGTGACAACCATTTAAACAGGAAATAATAAGGAAAATGTTCAATTCACTTCAGTTTTCAGAAAGCATAAAGTTCCATGTCCTATTGCACTAAGTATACCCCTAAATGTTCCATATAAAGAAAAATGGAACAGTCCCATTAAACAGGAACTTGGATTCTGACAGCAAAATATATCCATTACAACATATGTCTCACACATATAAAGCCATATCAATCCATACATTGGAAGCTGAGATAGATGGCAGGGGTAACCTGAGGTGATTCCAATATACCATTCACTCATTCAGTGAAGTACAATATTACTAAAGCCAACTTTTTTGCCCATATATTCTATCAAACAGAAAATCTAGGTAATGTAAGAATTTGTTTGATATTTGCACGCTGTGTTTTGTATTTCATAGGATTTGTCAGAGAGACATTTCCTTTAATGTACCTATTTAACCTAAAATTCCATGTACAGTGGAAATTTCAATATCATTTCCCTAGAAAACCCTTGGTCTTTCTTATTTCCTTAAACTTGATACAGACTTTAACATCAATAAAATCTTCATAGTTGATCACTTTATACTGTGTAGTAAAGGGTGATTTTTTCTTTAAATAGATTTCATCGGTCATTTAATACAACCCAGGGTTCCATTCTTGTCTGTTAATTCTCAGTGAAATAATAATTCTAATATTCTAATTTCCAAGGTAAAATGACAATATTCTCGAATCAGAATTGGTTGAAATTCCTCTGATATATGGGAAGCAGTAGCTAGCTGTTCACGCTCAAACTTTTTGACTTTTATGAAGTATTTGGCATTCAATGACTACATATGGTATTAAGCCAACAAATTAATCCATCAAAAAAATGTTTCTGAATTAATGGTGAGACAACTGATCAACAGTTTCTGGTGTAATATGAACATTCCTTTATAGAAACATTTGTAGAAACACATGTGATGATAATGGTGCCCACCTCCTGGGTCTTTGAAGTGGATCATGTTATTTCAGAAGGTATAAAATTTTGTTATTTCTTACCATTTTCTTAGTTATAAATTCTCTAACTATATCTAGAGCAGTTACTACAGAAATACAGAGAAATGTACTATCTTCTCATGTACTGTTAATATGGACCTTCTATGAAGGTTATTTTTCTCATTCTGCTGGGTCATCTAAATGACAACATGTTTACATGTGCACATGTGTTTATGTTCGTCAAAATGACAGTTTAATCTCATGCATACTGTTCTTAAGTTGTGGGACAAAATTGAAAGTGAAAATGAAGACAATTCCTGGGAATACCCAATTCAACACAATGACGGGAGAATTAGCTAAGTTCTTAGCAAGAATGACAGAGGTCTAGTTAGTTAAGAATAGACCACCATAAACTATAACAGCTGACATGGATGGATTGGACAGGGTTAATGCTGATAATGAAATGGAAGGATAAGGTTAAAACACTGGAAAAAAACCTTATCATTGACAAAAAACTACACTTATCAATGGGGTTATGTAAGTGTATACGGTAAAGAAAACCATTCAGAAAATGTTATTAATGGTTTAAAATTATAAACCACACAATGGACTAAATAAACTGAATCAGGGACTCCTAACAAGAATGGACCATTCAATTAAATATGGTCCTACAAATACCTAACCAAAAAGAATCTATTCAATTAGGAAGACTTATTTAATAATAAAGCCACATTATAATATCTTTTTATTGAATATATGGTCCATGGTATATATTAACCACATAACATAATGAAGTAGGGGCTATGACAATTTCTCAGCATGAAATACATGTACCTGAATATATAACTGACAAGTTCTAATTAAATATCTTAAGAAGATGTAATATTATCAATACCTTAACATTTCTATCCCCGCCCTGAACACTAAAATTGAAAATCGTTGATTGAATCAAGTAAGTTGGAAAACATCTATCTGTGCTTTTATATAATGCATTTGGAAATAATTCATTTCTATACCTCTTTGTAGTTACAATCAACAGGTGAAAAAATTTCAAGTGAGAAACAAACGAACTGAAATTCCTGAAGATCCAAAGTAAAAAGACAACCTGGATATCAGCCAATGATTTTTGAGACGACTACAAAAATATATTTTATTGAAAACATGAACAATGACGGGATCACAACGGGGAGTTTGACCTCTGCGCCTCTGATGTCATTAGTCTCAACACCAAGTGTTATGTTATCAAAATACCATTCAAGAGTTTCCTCCCATTGTAATTAATAAAATTGATTGAAAATGCAAAACTAATCAAACAATTGATTTCACCTTCAGTGCAAGAGTTTTAACCCTTTTCTTGTACTTGAAATTTATTTATATTCAAGGGAATTTAAACATAAATTTTATGCCTTATAAAATCAATCATTTTAATTATGAACTCTAGTATAAGAACAGTCTTCAATACTAGGTTCTTAAAAGGAAATAACAATAAAGAAATTTAAAAAACAAATTTTAGAAATGCAACATAAGTATTTGAAGGTAAAATTGCAATCAAATTTCAAGATTTTTTATTGTATATACATCATTTTAAATACTCAAATTTAAATAAATTTTTGATTACTAATTCCAGTTACATTACATTAGTGGTCTCTATTATTGACTTCAGTTATTAGTCACTCAAGTTTTATAACTGAGAAACAAATATCAAAATATTAAATTTAGGTGCAAACCATATGTTGTAAGAAATCTAATTTTCAACCCCATTCCCATACAAAGAACCATTGTAAAATCCAACAACTGATCCAATAATATAACTCTCGTGCTTGGGTTTGTTTTTTTTTTAAATATTGTTTTTGTTTTTGTTTTTTAGGGGTTTTCCCTACCAAGGAAAGATCTTATTTTTCTAACATGTAAATGTCATCACGTTTAATTAGGAAATGACCCTATTAAGGATTTCATTACCATCTTTAAGAGTTACGTCCCTTTAAAACAGTTTCTTTTAATAGCTCATATCTTAAAAACCATAAGAGAGGGAATAATTCTGGAAACGGCTTCATGCAGATGGCCTAATTAACATAATAAACATAAATTTGTATTTTGTTATCAAACCATACGGGAGTTATATCCCTTGAAGTATCATACTTAAGTTTTAAAAATTTATATTTCAAGAACCAGAAGTTGTAGAGACGTGGGACTTTCATCAATGATCTTCGGTCCATGTGACCTTTCATTTGCACCTAAGGTCAAAGGTCACAAAGTTTTTTCCCCTTTCAATATTTACTTTGGCATGGCCCTGTTGTGTCATCTTTCAAGATATCATTACAAAATTTGGACCATCGATAGACCTTTTCTAGGACTTTTAAAGAATAATCCCATGAAGAATTTCATTACCCATTGCAGAAGTTATCTCCTGTTTATTAGCATCTTAGGTCCCCCAACCTCATTTTTCAGGACATCATTATTATACTTGGTGAACATGTAGATGTCATCATGTTCTATTAGAA
Organism: Perna viridis; assembly: GCA_037379345.1. NCBI lineage: Eukaryota > Metazoa > Mollusca > Bivalvia > Mytilida > Mytilidae > Perna > Perna viridis. The sequence continues at coordinate 8,710,877 of CM074520.1, forward strand.
AATGACCCTACTAAGGATTTCATTTTCATCTTTAAGAGTTATGTCCCCTTAAAACAATTCATTTCAATCCCTCATATCTTGAAAACCATAATAGATAGAATCAATCTAAAAACTGTTTCATGTTCACAAGAATACCTAATGAATAAACATAAACATGTATTTTATTATCAAACCAAACAGGAGTTATATCCCTTGAAATATACTTTTTTTCAAATTTATATTCGAGAACCAGAAGTTGTAGAAACATATTTTAATAATCATTGGGCACAAAATGAGCTCCAAAATTGCCCAAATTATTTAGTAATTTTGTTGTATATGTTCTGCAAATTATACAGTTTTCAAATTTGACATATCTTGTCTAGTTTTGGATCTATTGAAATTTTAAGTTTTGAGAGCGGGGGTATATATTTTAAAATCCACAGCAGACACACAAATGGTCATTCCACAGAATGAAAGATCTGCACAAGTACAACTGTTTCACAATATACCAAGAACCAATATAAAAAACCAATGACACTACAACAACTTAAAATGTTCATATTTTCCAATGGTTTGATATATTTCATCAATACCTATTTATAGATTTGATATTGTATCAATTTTTCAACTTCATCAAAGGGGGTCATGTGATTTATCATTTTGAAGGTCTAAATGACCACATTTCAAAAATCAGAGTTTCAACCATGACAAGTACTACATGATCAAATAGTAGGGTCATTAAGTGCAAAAATTTAAAGTTCTTAGAGGGTAAGGTTGTTGCATATCAAATGAAAGGTCTTAAAGCTACATCCGAAATATTGATGTTTTGTCTCAAAAAAAAAAAGTTGTTTATATAGTTAGGTTGTTGCATATCAAATTAAAGGTCATAATGTACACCTCAAATTTCAATTTACTTATATAGAAAAAGAACCCAGTTGGGGTTAATAAGTGCAAAATTGTAAAGTTCACAGAAAGTAGGGTTGTTGTATATCCAACAAAAGGTTGCAGAGTTGACCTTACAAAAGTCACGATGGGAACATTGACAATTGCATTTGACAAGGTCACCAAGTGCAAAAAGTCAAACTATTGTAGATGTTTTAATGTGTATATTACAAAGAGATTTTCAAGGGAAAGACCTTTCAATTGTTTAATGAACAATTAACATACCAGTTTTTTTAATTCAATTCAAAGATAAATAAAAAAATGTTTTCCCCCTTCAAACTATCTACCTTTATAATGAAGGCACTGTATTTCAATATTTTGCAAACTTATGCAAATTATATGCAAATTAGTTACAAAATGGTACTGGTACTGGTTGTTACATATAAATTAAAGATGGGTGATCACGGGGTGGCGTAGGTGGGTGATTAACCATTTTCGCTTTGCAATCATATGTTTTTTTAAAGAATCGACCCTTACAGCACATGCACGGATTAAGGTCACCAGAAGTTACATGCATAAGAATTTCTCTAGGTCGACTTTTTGTCTTGCAAGACAATAAATGTATCTACACTTATTCCATGTATTTAATGCATTTTATTTGTGGATATCAAATGAAATTATACAGGAAAAGTATAATTTAGTAGAAATAATTCAAAGTTAAGGCATATTTCAACAGAAACAAATATTTACAAACATGACAGCTCATGCAGCTTTATATAACCCTCCTGAAAATGTAATCTCCAATCACAGTTTCAAAAAATATAGCATACCCATTAAGTTTTTATATGCTGGAATCTCTGTTGGTCTGTAACTAATATACCCCTAAAGAATTTCACTACATGATAATTCATAATATAATAATGTCATACTGTAGTCTTAGATTTCAAATCCGGAAACTTTTTGCATATACAACATGAAAAAATATTTTTTGTGGCCAAGGTCCCTTCTCAAAATGCATAACTGAGGATTGAGTACCCAATTCAACAAGAAGACAATTTTCTTCCTGTCAGTACTAATTGACACAGCATGGAATAAACAATGAGCACTCAAACTTATCTCTTAACTTCAAAGGATTCAACTGACTATAGCATATGGTGTATTATAATATGTACTAAGATAAACAGTCATTTTAAAACAAAAAAAATGAAAAACAAATGCCATTGATAGGTTCTATTCATTCAACACATTTCCTGATAATACCAACTATTGGCCAATGATTTTGTGAACATAATCTGTACTAAGCACAAGAAGTCATTGGACTAAAAACTTGAGGTATGTCAGATAAATAGCAATTCATAAAGGTCTGTCATGCATGGAAGCTCTTACTATAAAAACTTGAAAATTATGCTGATGGCTTGTTTTTTTTTCTTTATGGTGTTATCATGGCCAGTTGCATGTCTTTGATGTATCAGTTGTTGAGAGTAGGGGATTATATCTCCCATCATGCTGTTCTGAGGCTAGTCAGACTGCTTACTGATAAAATCCTGATACTTTTTCTAATTTAAGAAATGAGATTGATTTAGCAGTCCTGGAGTATCATTAAAGAGATCTAACAAGCTGAAGTTTCTATAATATCCTTGAATCAAACTGCAATTTGTGGTTAGATTTAACATTTTCTCCTGTAATCGTCACCAATATTTTCAAGCAACAGTGCAAATAAGATAAATTTTTGAATGAAATGAGATGGGAATTACGATGGTTTGATTGGGTTCACATAGTTTGGTCCTACCTCACACCATCCTAATTATACATACACTTGCTCCCTCTTCACCTACATAATGAACCAAAAGTATAAAGAACAAACTTATCATCATATTTAATACTGTTGAATATGAAAAATGAAACATATCTGTAATTTGATGAGAATCTCATTGCTGAAGTTACTGTTTAATGCACATATCTTATTTTCTCACTAGGCCATTCCAGCCTCCCCCTCCAAAAAAAAAAAGATATCCTGTTGTGGCAAAAACTATTGTTGTTATATGTTGTAGAAAGAGAATATGGAGAACATTCAGCATGCTGTGTTTACTCATAAAGTCATACTATAAAATGTCTATACATCCTTTATACCTTGATACCAAACAAAAAAGTATGATGAACTCTCTTACCTTTGACCTTAAGGAGACAATGAATAAGTCTTAGATACCATAAAATTCTATGCAATGATAATGTTATAATGGTTCACAGTTTATAACTATTACCAACCATTATCCTCTCTTTATTATATCAATAGATAGAATAACAAAGAAATGAAATGTCCAATTTTTTTCAACTTTAGCATTAAATTTCATAGTTCAATTTTCTCTCAACTTCAAAGTAAAATTATACTGGGTGAAAATGTTAATGTAATGTTTAGATTACATTCCTTGGAGTCCGGACCCACCATGTTAAAAAAAAAAGCATTGACTTCGTGCATAACTGTTCCACTAAGAATTAAAAAGACATTTTAATTGGTACTTGTTCAGACTTGTTGACTTCTTATGCACATTGTGCAATATGTATGTTAAGTTACTGCATTATTGCATTATCAGCAGACTCTGGAAAATATTTAAAGTTGGTGGTAACTTGCCACTTAAGAAACTAGATTAGAATTTTAATATTTACATTATTAATGTCAATAAAGGCTTGGATTCGAGGTTTCTACCATTAATATATGCTCAACGAAAGGAAATAAATTCTTCAAGCAATGTGTAGATAACTACACATAACACCAGTACAACCTTGAAAATATTTTTAATGCTTTAAAATATTTAGATACGTGTACATGCATTTTTGACAGTTTAACCAGGTTTATATCATGTATAATGATTGAGCACCCTTTTAAAACATACTGGTCTGGAATTTGCCAATCCTGCAGAAAAAAGTTTGGATCCATTCCAAGTGTATATACTGTTGTTGGATCAGTGCTAAAAATAAACCCTTTATACCCCTCTGAACAACTTGAAGGTATCAAGAATCGATTAAATATCTGAATTTATTATCTTTTCCATTTAATATACCTTTAACCTTGCATAACACAAATATCTAGGGTATGTCATTCATAAAACTTTCTAAAGCAAACTTCAATCATTTACCACAACCCATTCATAAAATTCTATATGTCCAACAAAACCAAGATGGACATAAACAAAAACTTTCATCAATTCTATTTTTAGCTTTCACCTGTCAAGAACTAACCTTGTAATACATATTTTCTTCAAATAAGGTAAAGGAAGGAAATCTTTCATCAGATTCTGTACTATCACTAGTCTGGATATATACTTCACTCCTTGTAGGTAAGAACTAGTAAAGCTAGCTAGAACATAACTCTGAGCTGGGTTACTCATCAGAACCATGTATCTATATACAAGTTTACATGAGGTAATAGTAAAGCTGTATGAACTAAAAATTTTGAAGATATTTACTTAGAACTTGTCAGTTATATATTCAGTTAAATATATTTCATGCTGAGAAATTGTCATAGTCCCTACTTGATTACGTTATGTGGTTTTAGCCAGGGAGGAATAGAAGTATTTTTACTTATGAAGAGTGCATGCCCTGTTATGTTGTTGTTATGCCTCTTCATTTACAGTCTAAACAGTCACTGTAATTTCTGAGAGAATGATTTTAAACCATTCATATTTCAGATCCACAACATAAAATGGTACCTGATGTTCTGCCCCAATCATCAACCCAAAGTTGTTGATAAATGTCCCTATAAGCAAGGAAAGGGAGACTACTACCTTTATGGAAACCATTTTAATCAAACTCACTTTTTAACAAATTGTAAAATATATCAAGCATATTTGCTCAACCAAACGAGCTAGACATATTATGTTTTCAATCATTAATTGAGCAGAAAATTGTATAGCAAGCTAAAGAAAGGGCAAACAACAAATACAGATTTAAGTGGCATTCATTTTCAAGATTTAAACATAAATACAAGTAAATCAATAGTACTTATACCATCCCAAAAGATATTTTACAATTTGAAAGTTTTTATGTGATGACAGAAATAACTAAGCCCATGTAAATGATACATGTAGGTATAAAATAAAGATCAAAGAAATATCTGTATCATTACCTGTTCCTTGTACAGGTGTGTGACATAACCAAAAACATTATAATTGCCTAAAATTACTTCTTTAATTGCTTGAATAACCACCTCTATATAGGCTTAGTCAATATAAGTATCTTACTGGAATTTTAATGGGTGAACTTAGAATGAAGATGTAATTAAAGTTTTCGGTAAGCCACTTGAGTTTTGTCATTTGCAATTTTTGTTTCTATTTCAATACAGAAGATGACAACATTAATGAATCATTCTGTAACAAAATCATTTATGGTTAATATCTTTTGGCCTTGGTGAGGGGTTAATGTGTATGTAACCATTCAACCTTGGTGAGGGATAATGTGTATGTAACCTTCGGCCTTGGTGAAGGATAATGTGTATGTAACCTTCGGCCTTGGTGAAGAATAATGTGTATGTAACCTTCGGCCTTGGTGAGGGATAATGTGTATGTAACCTTCGGCCTTGGTGAGGGGTTAATGTGTATGTAACCTTCGGCCTTGGTGAGGGGTTAATGTGTATGTAACCTTCGGCCTTGGTGAAGGATAATGTGTATGTAACCTTCGGCCTTGGTGAAGAATAATGTGTACATTTGGCCTTGAGAAGCAGTAAAGGTAATAATAGTATAGAGATCTTTGTTAGAGTACTATATATACAAAACCTTTTACATTCATGTTGAAGGTTGGACAGTGTTTCATCCCATAACACTGGAAAAGAAAATTCTCATTTCTTCATCTTGATCTAGCTAACAACCAGCATCCTTCATGGATACTGTCACTCTGTTGTCTTCTCACACATCTGAATACCAACCAGCCAAAAGGAACGATAAACCCTTCTTTTATTGTCTTAATTTCTTTAAGTTCTTATGTTTCAATCTTTCATGTTATACACATATGTACATGAACTAAGGTCATGAACAATAACTTTCTTTTGTGATACTACAGTACCTTCCTATCCTGCCAGCCATCTCATAACATTTAATTATTGAAAAATTAATCATGATCCAATGATTTCTAATTGACAATCTGAGCACCAAGTGAAACCCATGGACATCATTTGATTTCAGCTGGACACCAGGTATGCCATTCATGTAAAGGTGCATCAGGCCTAAGGACACTAAATCATGTTTGTAACTGTCAGTAACAAAAGAGATTCCTCAGTATGGACAACCAATTACATATGGCAGGAGATACTGCTCCATGATTACTACCACTTTCATTGATAACAAACAAAAATCACTATTTAAAATCTCATAAATGATGAATGAGTTGTTTTCTGAATGAACAGTTTCTGACTATTGGAATGTTCAGGTCATATGGAAGGAGAGCCATATGGTGTTAGTTGACAATACAATACCAGTTACTGACTAGCATATCATGGTGTACACTCAGGACAAGTTGAACAACAGATGGCACTGCATCTGTCCTTACAGTGTGAACTCATAATACGAGTTCAATCAGGACTTCTTACTCATGATATTTATCTCTCTGCTTCATTCATCAAAATTATTTCAACTGTTTTTTTGTGGAGCTTGTCAAAAACATTCTCAATATTCAGAATTATCATCTTAGGACATAAAATGTTGGTAAATTACCCTTTTTAAATGAGGTATTTTCAGACTTTTGATGTAATTTTATCTATACAATAATTACCACATATAATTTTCTTATTCTATTGGATATATTCATGTAAAAAGAACATTAAAAGATCACCAAGATAATATCTTTTGTCAAAATTTGCATTCCATTTTCTGTTGAGATGCAACGAGCTGAATAGACCACCATCTAAAGCATGAAATTAATATGGTTCCTTATAAGAATTAGGCATGTTATTTATAGAATAACATTATCATTTCATGGCCAATAGTTCTAATACACACTGTAGTACAATTATATTCAAGGAACCCATACCTTGAAGTGTATGCAGTTTAAAGTCTTTATAATTTTTACTTGCAACTGGAAAATTAAATGACATTTTTTTTTACACATTGTATCCCTTTGCTACTATGATAATAGGTTAAATCTCCTTACATGCAGAAAACCAATTAAGACTGTATTAGATCAGAAAGTATTAGATTAAAAAAAATATGTTTAACTGAGTTTCCCACATGGTGACATAAAGCTATCATTATTCACATAGAGTCTTAGAAGCAAAAATAGTTTACTTCATATAAGCAATGTTATACACACCTCAGTATACAAACACATATACAAACAGGTGCACCGTGTCATTGATACAAGAGAAACAAAAATGGAATTAATAATTCTTGAATACATATTCCCTGTTTGCTTCTAATATTCAGCATTCAACCACTGTGGTAATATCAAGCAGCACCCAGGGATGCATTTTATTGGCTATGTTAAACTGAATTGGAAGTAATATTTTCAATAAAAATTGTCAATATCTTGTATCACAATAGTAGCCAGAGATAAGAAAAATTATGGCAGCAAGAACAATATAAAAATGTTGGAGTTGACGTAATTATAAACTTAAGCATGAAATATATCTGCATGATTTGTTTGAAAGCCTATACTTTAATACAGCAACAAATTCCAGCCCATCATCCATCACATGACTTGTCATTGTTAAACAATTACATAATTATGACAGGTAACATTATTATTATGAAAGCACACAGATGACCCAGATTGACATTTGAATTGAAGGTTACTGTAGCTAACATTTGTATGTCTCAAATCTAAAGTAACCCTTCACATTTTGACAAATAAATCACAGTGTTCGCCTTCAATTCAGGTTTGCACCTTTGTGACATTTTTTTTGAATTAAAAAAATAGTATTTTGTAAAATAAAAGAAAGACAGTGGAAAAATGAACAACAATGCAATTGGTCCAAACAGGACAATACACTTGCCCTAAGTTTTTTATCAGTTCTAAAAGAAATTTTCACACTTTATCTGACTTGATTATCTTTTCCAGTATGCAGCAGTTGATCATTCTATGCTGATAATTGTGAAGTCTTGTCATTATAGAAATTCAATCCATACACACAACTTAATTGCACTTCAATTTTAAGACCTTTACTCGCCTAACCTTATACATTCCAATGCACAACTGCTGGGGGATATGAAAAAAAGTGTACTAAATACATTTTAATTTTTAAACCTTTGTCTAATTACTATCTTAACAACTATAATGTAGAATTATAAATTTAAGCCTATTTGCTATCATTTTTGTAGCAATATAACAGACTGTAATATTTCAGACAATGGTGGGGGGTTAGACTATAACAATTATAATTCAGACACCTGCTCAGAATACTCCACAGGACAAACATCAACTCATGCCACAATTCTGTTCAATATTCATGAATCTTCTGTAAAGGAATTTGAATACATTTGATTAATTTTCTCATTTAACAGGTTATTTTCTATTGGTCCCTTAAGCTACAAAAGCACTGGTACAATTTCACTCGATACTTCAAAATTGACCCTGGCTTACGACAAGCAACCTCTAACATATTCATCTCTACTTCATGACAATAGATACTGATTTTAATCTTTTTTGACAATTTTAACATCTTTCAATTATTTAAAATAAGCACAGTTAGAATTGACTGGTTTTTTGTTACTATTTAGAACAGCAAAGGACCAATTGTACTCTGAAAGCCTTTTTGGACATTTCTCTTCGTGCATGTGATGTCACCTGTATTAAAAATTCCTTTTTCTATACCAGTTTAATTTGTGGTTTACATACCCCACACAATGAATATGGCATAATCAGACTGTAATACCTCCTCATTACAGAAATCCTTAACAACTTCTAACTGACAAAGTTGTGCAGTATTTTAAAAACCAAAAAACTGTCTTCATAATTTCCTTTCTCTTTTATTTTTAGCTAGATACTATGAGATAGAATATGTTTTAGTGGGCTCCAATGTAAATTAATAAAATCTAGTGAACACTTATTTTGACAGTGTGTATGTCACCCACCACTTCATTTCTAAAGTCTGGATATGATTTATACAAATATAAAATGCAACCAAAAAAAAAAGAGAAGAAAATTTTTACCTCAAGTTCTACTTTGAAGGTCAGGGTCACCAAACACTGTTTTGGATTATCTTTCCACATGTCAAATATATCAATAGCCAATTTTGAAAGACAAAATAAAAGAACAGTGTTCCAATGTCGCTCAAAAAAAAAAATGTGGAAAACTTAACATTCACTGAAATTTTGTAAGTCCAAGGGCCATAACTTCCATAAAAATCAATCAACCATAACCAAACTGGAACTAAATCTGTAACTTCTCATACTAAGACTACATACAAAATATAAAATCATTTGGTAAAAGCATAACAAAAAAAGTGCGGAAAACTGTAAATTCATTGAAATTTTCTAAGTCCAAGGGCCATAACTTCCATAAAAATCATTCAACCATAACCAAATTCAAACTTAATCTGTAAATCTTCACAGTAAGACTACATAAAAAATATAAAATCAATTGGTAAAAGCATTCCAAAAAAAAGTGAGGAAAACTAAATTCACCGAAATTTTCTAAGTCCAAGGGCCACAACTTCTGTAAAAATCATTCAACCATAACCAAAGTAAATCTTAATCTGTAACTCTTCATAATAAGGCCATATACCCAAAACAAACTCATTTGGTAAAAGCATAACAAAAAAAAAATGTGGAAAACGCGGCCGGACAGACAGATGGATGGATTGACAGACACCCGGCATTTCCATGTACCCTCACGATGCGTTGCGGGGGACAAAAATAACAGCTTGGACAAATTTTGTTACATCAAAAAAGTAAGAAACACAAAACTTTACTATAAGGTCATAATTCAGGATCCTGTACCCAATGCATCCTCTTGAGGAAATATCAAAGCCTATCTCGAAAGACTAAACTAATACAGCCTGGACAGGATTATTTACATTCAAAAACAAAAACAAAAATCTTCAGGCTGTTATATCAAAGTGAATTTTGAAAGACAACAAAGTTACACCTCTGACAAGATTGGTTCACTATAAGGTGTCAAACATTTTATAATTAACAATTAATTTTTAGTTAATTTCTTTCATCCATTACATGTATATTTTAAGCAAACCATGGAAATAAAAACATAAGTTGACTATTTAGTCTATACTACAGACAACAAACAATATGTAGATATTGTAGATCAAATAAATTCCTACATTTCACATACAGTAATAAACCAGCTGGAATTTCCAATTTCCAACAATATTGGCCTCTAAGCTATTGGAATTAAACGCAACAGTTGGTCTGTAAATTAAAGTTAGAAAATGTTTCTACCTCAGACTGATGCACTTTCTGCCCCTGGTCATCAATAGACTCTCAATCAGGTTCAAATAACATAATATTGACACAGACATGTAGCTTTTATCAAAACTTAATTCGGTAAATTTCTCCCGAGAAGATATGATTGATTATGATGTTTTAATGAAACATTGCAGTACAATTATCTCCGTGAAGTGATATGACGGCCTGGAATCGTGCAGAATTTGACATGCTTCATAACGCCGCAGCAACTGCTAAGTTTATTTTAGCTTTAGAGATATTAATGTGGTTTAATCAAGGTTTAATAATGTATGATCCATAACTTTGATAGTCTTTGAATCGTCAAGGCTATGCTATTCATGCATTGCCAGGTACAGTGGTTGTTTAGAACAGTCGCCTTTCGAGTCTTGCAGAACTGGTGATGCTTTAAATTGTCAAGGCAATGTGCAGCATTAATGTATTCTGGGTGGTTTTAATGAAGCAAGGTTCACTTAGATGTTTCTAGCTGTGGCTATCTAATAAGGCTTCTGTTGAATCTGATTTCACTTTGGTTATGGGAGAGCACAAATTAAACAAGTAACCTTGTCTCACAGTTTATGTTTTGCATGTAGTTACAGATTACATGTAGTTTACTTTCTAATAAGTCTGAGAAATACATTCATTAGTACTGTTATATATTTAGAATTCCCATGAAATTTAATGCAAGACATGGAAAGGTGAATGTATTATATAGAATTTACTGAAACCAAAATACCTGTATTTAACACATACTGTGAAAGTACTGTTGTTCCTGGGATACCAATTCTCGTGGTTTTCATAGGTAGGTCGAACCACGAAATTTGGTTCCCAATGAAAAGGAGATTTCCATAAATATATTAACTGAAAACTTCAAAATTCGCGAATTCAAGAATCCACAAACTTGTGTTTCTTCCCTAATCCAAGAAAATTAGTATCCATGAATTAAAGTATGTTCACAGTACACCAATACCTTCTGTGCAGCATTGATTTACTATGCATAAGTGCATACTGATATATTAAAGACTTAAATTTCAAATTCAGTTGTTAAAAAGTAACCAAAGCTTGCCTTTAGCAACTTGCCAGAAGCCACAACTAGTAAAAAAGATTTGAGCTAGTGAATTGTTTTCATTGTCTTAGGCTAGTTGAAGTGTATAGGTTTACACTGATAGTATATATTTGAGCTACATGTAATCTTGAAAATTTTCAAGAAATGACCCTAGAGACATAAATAGCATTTACATTGGTCTTTGATGGTATAAATGACTTGTTTTAACTTCTCCAAATATTCTTCCAAGGGTGGCAGTAAAAATCCCTTACACCTAAAATTTACTATGGTATGATCCAACTTACTTGTAAGAACACATAGCAGGAACAGGTACTCTGTGTAGGAAATAATGCCTGAAAAAACAAAAATAAATAATGCAAATCTGTAAACTGGATACTATTAGTTAAAGTTCAGAACATATTTTCTCTGACTTTCACTGCTTTTGCCTTCCCTACTCCTATGAATCCTAAGATGGTCTTTATCTCAGGATCTGTATCCCTTGTTTTGTTGGACTTATTTGTTTTATCTGCTAAAATACACCCCCATTGAGCATTTCCTCTATTGATAAACATGCAATAATGTCGCAATAATTAATCCATCCTAATCTTACATTTAAGAAGATTGTTTTCCTATCTTTCGCCTTCCACCCACCTAAAGCTTATTTTCTCCAACTTAATGTAATTATTGCATGACATGGACGTTACAATCTTGAAGTCTACAATTCAACCATTCAATGATTTAAGACCTTGATTTCCATGAAATTAGACTCTGAATGGAAAACACAAGTTTAAAATCTAATGCATTTTCAAAATGAGTTAAATGGAAAGATTTACGCATTATCAATTACCAGAACTCCTACACTATCTTTTTACAATTCTGATCGGAACAACATGGCTATATTAATGCCAGTTGAGTATCTGTTTGGCACCAATATTGTACCACAGTAACTTATCTCAATACCAGTCACAAAAATTAGCAGCTATATCTTCATTAAAAACCCATTTTTATCTGTCTTTAAAATGCATTTCATCCATTAATCTGCATCTACATGTATAAAAATACATTCATCAAAGATATGAATGGTTATGTTGAGTATCAAAATGCAGAATAAAAGTGCTTCTATAGTGAAATAGGATATGGTAGGTTTGAAGAACAAATTGTAACTATAATAAGCAGAGTTAGAAATAGTAGCCTGTCCACCAGCCCGTGACTGACTATTTTTTGGCAGGGCTGGCTAATTTTAGCAAAAATTTATATAGCCATATAGTAAATATATTGAAAAATTGTATTCAGGACTGGCTAGAATTTGAGTGAGTTTCCTACCCTGCAATAAGCAGCACATAATTGTGAGCATAATATATTTTAGAACTTCATAAAGAACCTACAACTCTTCAGGCCTCCAATTCATAAAAGAAGGTCCATTCTTCATCAGAAACCAAGTTTAAGACTAATTCCTCTAATTTAAAAAATTCTTTTTGAAGACCTAGCAATTTTAAATAAAAATTAAAACAAAACCTAAGCCTTTTAGTTGCTGTTTCAATTATCTGATTATTTGAAAGATTTAAACTACCCGGTACACAATGACAAAAGATGTTAATTTTACCCCATAGGCATCAATTGATTAGCACCTCATAAGGAATGGGCAACTGACTGAACAATTAGGTACAAGTTATATTGTAAGGAGATAGGCCACAAATACATGTAGAGCAGTTAAGCTGCTGAGGCTGACGAATTATTAGCTACAAAGCACCTTAAGAACTGTTCAGCTGAAGCACAGACAATGATGACATTTACCATCAATTCTCCCATCATGAATCAGACCTTAGTCATACAAAGCTACTTAAACTTGTTAACACTTGTTTAAAGGAACAACAAAAGTTCACATTTCTGACCACCAACGAGCTTAGTGCATCAACTGTTACCCCCCTTCTAATTAAGATTCTATATGATTAATTACCCCCTCGCTCCAACCGTCTATTATACCAACCCTCTGAATGGTTTCCTCACCATTGTAGCCTGCCAAGTACTTCAACCAAACTTATAAATTGTTGAAAAATTGAAAAGATTTTCACCATAGAGAGGTAAGGGGACATCATTTATCAATCGGTATAACAATACAAATCACATTAAGATTGTTTATTTATCATTGCAAATAATACGCTATTTCAATATCATTAAAAGTTTGGCTACAAATAAAAGACGAGTGATTTCTTTTGAAGTACTTGTCTTTAAGTCAGACTTTTCTGTTTGAGGTAAAGAGCTGCAAAAGCCAGATTATGAAGGTAATTATTATTGAACACAAATAATTTGGGAGAATTTATGCAACCTACCACAGTGGCCTCCCCCAAACCACCAACGATTATTTTCTATTTCACTGCCGAGAGAAACTCATGTATAACTTAATACACGGTATTTTTTTTTTTTAATTTTTAGCTTACAAAGATGAACTTTTTGATGTAGAAGTCTTGCATGTTACATTTTTTGTGTTCTAAATACAGTCAAAAGATTTCATCTGACTGCCAATATCTTTTACTCATCCTTTGTGTTTCATAAACAGAAATTCATCTTTTTGCTTGAGGACCAAGGATATAAAAAAAACAAAAAGAACTGATATAAAGCATTCCTTGTCTTATATATTAACAATTTATACCACCCAACTGTTAAGGGAAATGAAATAACAGAAAAATTTGAAACTCTTGACATACATGTACAAAAATCACAATTATACAATTAACAAATTTATATCCACCAAGTTTCTGACACCTTACAATGGCCATAAAACAAGCCCTGTCATCATCATGGACGGCACATGGCAAGTATTGTTAACTTCCACAATAGGCAATCCACTAATCTACACATCTGCTCTCTGAATCTGTCCATTCAAAAAAATGGAGGGAAACCCAAAGTGTCCCAGGATTGAGGTAGGACCATTTATTATTTCTTTTATGTGTTTAGAACATTTTAGTCATTTAAATGTACTGTTAACTCTTTCCAGGAATGTACCGGTATTTTATTGTCAAATAACAGGACTTCTTAGAAATAAAAAAAAAACATAAAAAATAAGATGACCTACATTGATGTATTTTTTAAGTAAATAACTACATGTACTTGAGATTAAATAATTCAATATCTATATAACAATGCTATCCCTTCGAAAATAAAAATTTAGTTGCAGGAGTTTTCTTCAATCACAATTAAAAAAAATGCTTTACATCATGTTAAGTTGTAACCATGCAATGCTCCTCTTAAAACACTTCAAAAATATATTTAGAAAATTTATCACATTTATTCTGTTTTTTAAAACTTTTAAACTGATTATAAAAAGTTCTGTATTTAGTTCTTAACTTATCTTCATATTGTACATAGTTACATTTAGAAACTTTAATCCATTCTAAGAAACACAATTAAGACTATTACATCATCATCAAATTATTCTAATTCCTTAAACCTTCATTTATTTTAACACTGTAAGCAGAGATTCCAAACACTTTCTAACAATGATTTTATCTTTTAATCTAGGATAATTCAATCAATCCCCATTACTTAAACACAGATGACAAAACCTGTGATTTACCTATATAAACTGAAGTAATTACCTAATACCTGGATTAATTATTACAACATAATAAACATCCAAGCCCATCATAAATATACTAATGTGATTAGCACTAATGAGTTAATGAGATCATACAGTTGTCAAACACACAGATTTTCTGAATTTTCAACATTACATTCTCATCATTGTTATGAAGCTATGAAATATTTTAAACACCTGTAAAGGTGTGAAATTAATTATTTATTTTTGTATTTTCACTTGTTTAAAAATATTTAATTATTACAAAGTGTGACATATTTGTTGACATTCTACATTAATTATTGCTACTGACAACTGGGAACCCTAAGTCATCAGTGCAATAATCCTCAAATAAAATATCCATCAACAAGTTTTTACCCATGCATGTTAAAAAAAAAACACAATAATATTTATTCACAAACAAATATGGTATAATTTTGTCAAATTTAACTGACACAAAATGATCTTACCCTAAATTTAACTTCAAGAACAAAACATGTTATTTTCAAGTTGAGTCATTGCTATCCCCTGAAATGTTGAAGTTCAGTCAAATATTTGAAGTTAGTACATGTTTTTAATTAAATTATCACTTGTAGAATTTTTAATATCCTAACAACCTTTTGTTAACCTTCATTAATATTGTTTCTACATCATTGTTACCTTTTACTTGCCTTTTCTACCAATTTTATAGCAAATATCTTATTCTCAATCCATCATGTTTTGTAGAAGTTATTTTCCCTTATTCTGCCAATCAGATTGACCTTGCCTACTACCATATACTTTATAGTGACTATCTTGTTTCTTTATTCTGCCAATCAGATTGACCTTGCCTACTACCATATACTTTATAGTGACTATCTTGTTTCTTTATTCTGATTTATCAGACTGACCTTGCCTATCAGCATTTATCGTTTTATAATAATTATCTCCCCTTTTCTGACTCATCAGATTGACCATGCCAATCTGAATAAAACCTATACATGTATTTATGCTTTATAGTAATTATCTCCCTTTTTCTGACTTATCAGTCTGACATCGCCTAGCCTGGTGCCCTACAGTGTTCTAAGTCTCTCATCATCCTGATATGTTTTGCTGTAATTAACATACCATTAACTTCTCAATTAACATCAAGTTATGAGCATTCAACAAAGAAGATCAAAGCTGACAGCCATCTCACTCATCAGAAACACTTACTATACCATCTTTCACTACTATATCTTCAATAGTTTTCTCACTCTTTAGTGGTCCTATCAATTAAGTGGCACAGTAGTTTTTCTTCTGAAGAGTTTAAGACTTCAGAGTATAATGACTTAAAGGTAACCACATTAGAATGTTTTATCAACTATAAAAATAATCAGATCGTCATGATAATTTAGATTTTTTTCATCATTTAAGAGACAGCTCAAATTTTTAATGCTTTCATTGGCTTCACCTAACATCCCAAACTGTTTAAATAGAAGCAAGTACTTAAAGGTTTTGAACCTTAAATTAGTCACTGATTTGATTAATTTCTCATCACATTAACATGAACTACTTGCATTAAAATAAGAGCAGACTAGCTTCAGTAATGTTGGCAAAAAAAACAAAAAAAACAAAACAACCCTAAAATGAGACACCTTTCATAGATATGTCAGTCAAATGTTGAAGTCTTACATTAAAGTTGGTCCTTCAGGGCATCTTCATAAAAAGGCTAGGCCTTTATAGGACATCCTTATCACAATAAAATAGGTCTTTTAGGGTATGGTAGGATAAAGACATTATAAAAAGTTACATAAGCTAATGATTTTACATCTTTTTAAACAAAACCAGTCAGGTCTAATCCTCAATACAGGTGGCAAAATCTTTAGTACACCAAAACCTGTCTATAGAATACTCTTTGATGCATTCAAGCACCCCTAAAAAGTGATCAAAATTAGCTTCAAAAGTAATGATTCTGTGTAACACTTCCATTACCTGTCAAGGATTCTGTCTGATCAATTCAGCAAACTAAATTACCATCAACAGTAATGGTTTCATTCTCTCTGTCTGCTGTAGCTTTTACTGATCTAAATTAGTAAATTAGCATCACAAGTTCCAATTCTGTGCAACAATTTCATCAAAAACCATCTGCATATGTAATTGACCTGTATTACTGAAGTGTACTTTATGTACTCCTGGTTTGGGGAGTTCATGTGACTAAAATAACTTTCCCTTGACTTAGATATCTAATACAGGTATCTCCAAAGTCCAGGTAGTGACTGGTTGATCATGGCAAAATTCTTCCTATGAATATACCTTGTGTGAAAAATCCTAATTCAAGTAACCTTTGCTGGTATAAAAATACAGCAGATTAAAAATGTGGATGGCTTCTGGGTGATATCTAAAGAGGGCCAGTATTCAATCATTTGGTAAGGCTGTTGTGACTTCTGAGTAACCACAAGTGGATAAAACCTCTGCCTAATTCTGATAAAGACTTGTCTTAAAATTTGTACACTATGTCTAGTTATTGGGAAGGACACTTCTAAATTCCCATGTGTATACTCCTATCAACCAAACACCAGTGTATCCGAAAAATATTCCAAGCCAAAGTAATTTCTATGACCCATGCCTTATCTCTGTGAAGACCAGCAGGTAATTAGCGTGATAATGATGATGATATTTCAGAGTAAACACCAGTCTGGGTGGCTGTCTGACTACTGGCAGTATAATGAGGGCTGCACATCAACACTTCACACAGGATCAAACAATGATGTTTATAGGAATTACAAAATCAACCTGTCAATTGTTGATACAGTGAAATAAGACTTCAATATCCCAAAACAGTCAAATACCAGATCAATCTGTTAGAAGACTTCAATACCTTGGATCTCAGAAATAGTAGAGGAAACTTAAGGCTCAGTATTACTAAAACAGGAGGGTAAACTTTAGACACTGAATCTCTCAAATAGCAGTACATTATATGGCTCAATTTTACCTTTCTTCTCCTTTTACACTTACTGGTGGGGTTGTTACCGCTTTGACAAATCTTCCTGTTTTAATACCTAGAACCACAGCAATAGAAGGAGAAATTTCAGTCTTAGAGTGGCTAAAGTAGCAAAAATTGGTAAGGATTCATTACCTTCTGTAGGTCTTAAGAAATAGCGAGAGTTCCAGTTAAGGATTCATTACCTTCTGTAGGTCTTAAGAAATAGCGGGAGTTCCAGTTAAGGATTCATTACCTTCTGTAGGTCTTGAAAAATAGCGGGAGTTCCAGTTAAGGATTCATTACCTTCTGTAGGTCTTAAGGATTCATTACCTTCTGTAGGTATTTAGAAATAGCGGGAGTTACAGTTAAGGATTCATTATCTTCTGTAGGTCTTAAGGATTCATTACCTTCTGTAGGTATTTAGAAATAGAGAGAGTTCCAGTTAAGGATTCATTACCTTCTGTAGGTCTTAAGGATTCATTACCTTCTGTAGATCTTAAGAAATAGCGGGAGTTACAGTTAAGGATTCATTATCTTCTGTAGGTCTTAAGGATTCATTACCTTCTGTAGGTATTTAGAAATAGAGAGAGTTCCAGTTAAGGATTCATTACCTTCTGTAGGTCTTAAGAAATAGCGAGAGTTCCAGTTAAGGATTCATTATCTTCTGTAGGTCTTAAGAAATAGTGGGAGTTCCTGTTAAGGATTCATTACCTTCTGTAGGTCTTAAGAAATAGTGGGAGTTCCAGTTAAGGATTCATTATCTTCTGTAGGTCTTAAGGATTCATTACCTTCTGTAGGTATTTAGAAATAGCGGGAGTTACAGTTAAGGATTCATTATCTTCTGTAGGTCTTAAGGATTCATTACCTTCTGTAGGTATTTAGAAATAGAGAGAGTTCCAGTTAAGGATTCATTACCTTCTGTAGGTCTTAAGGATTCATTACCTTCTGTAGATCTTAAGAAATAGCGGGAGTTACAGTTAAGGATTCATTATCTTCTGTAGGTCTTAAGGATTCATTACCTTCTGTAGGTATTTAGAAATAGAGAGAGTTCCAGTTAAGGATTCATTACCTTCTGTAGGTCTTAAGAAATAGCGGGAGTTCCAGTTAAGGATTCATTACCTTCTGTAGGTCTTAAGAAATAGCGGGAGTTCCAGTTAAGGATTCATTACCTTCTGTAGGTCTTAAGAAATAGTGGGAGTTCCAGTTAAGGATTCATTACCTTCTGTAGGTCTTAAGGATTCATTACCTTCTGTAGGTATTTAGAAATAGCGGGAGTTACAGTTAAGGATTCATTATCTTCTGTAGGTCTTAAGGATTCATTACCTTCTGTAGGTCTTAAGAAATAGTGGGAGTTCCAGTTAAGGATTCATTACCTTCTGTAGGTCTTAAGGATTCATTACCTTCTGTAGGTCCTAAGAAATAGCGGGAGTTACAGTTAAGGATTCATTACCTTCTGTAGGTCTTAAGAAATAGCGGGAGTTCCAGTTAAGGATTCATTACCTTCTGTAGGTCTTAAGAAATAGTGGGAGTTCCAGTTAAGGATTCATTACCTTCTGTAGGTCTTAAGGATTCATTACCTTCTGTAGGTATTTAGAAATAGCGGGAGTTACAGTTAAGGATTCATTATCTTCTGTAGGTCTTAAGGATTCATTACCTTCTGTAGGTCTTAAGGATTCATTACCTTCTGTAGGTCTTAAGAAATAGTGGGAGTTCCAGTTAAGGATTCATTACCTTCTGTAGGTCTTAAGGATTCATTACCTTCTGTAGGTCCTAAGAAATAGCGGGAGTTACAGTTAAGGATTCATTACCTTCTGTAGGTCTCAAGAAATAGCAAGAGTTCCAGTTAAGGATTCATTACCTTCTGAAGGTCTTAAGGATTCATTACCTTCTGTAGGTATTAAGAAATAGCGGGAGTTACAGTATCATTGAAATAGTGACAAATAACATTATAAGATTTCAATACAGGTCATTCCGATGTAAGGTGACAATGAAATAGCAAATACTCATTCCTCAGTTTGAAATAGCAGAAAACTCTCATTATGTGGTAACACTAAAATAGCAGCATATTCTGATAAAATTCCACTAGCATAGCAAGTTCCACTTAAACATCAGAAATTCGTACATCAATTCTACTAAAATAGCAGGAGATTCTTTAATAACTGTCAACACTACAATAACTGAAAAAATCTGTGATCAATGAATTTTCTCTTACTTTATTTATGATTTGAAGCATTCCACTTCATGTCAAGCAGACTTCATTGAATCTTAAGTGACAAAAAAAGACCATTATCATTATCATCCAGGATGGACATTGACTGCTTTTTATTTCCTTCTGAAACCAGAAAGATGGAATTTATTTACTTCCTATTGAAATTAAGACCCTTTAAAAAAAGCTAATATGCACCCCTAGTTCAATTGGTAAAACAAATATAACAGTTTTCTGAACCTCACACCTACTATAATCTTTACCTATAGGCATTTCTATACATCAATCATGTTATTTCTCTCAGTAAAACATATGTAAGTCTGATGTCCTGAGGATTGAAATACTGTTTATTTTAGCTTAGTAGATCTCAACATCATGTTAAGTCAAAAAGGTTCACTTTTAATTTTGTTTATATTGACTAAAATCAACAAAGATAAACATCTATATGGTTTAAACAGACCATACTAAGGATTTCTAGCCTGCTAGAGCAGCTGGATAAAACATGGATGGTTTAATTATTTAGTATAGGTTTCTAGAAAGTAAGATGGTGGTTACTGGTGCATAAGATTTTTAAGATGTTTTTTTTTTTCTTTGAATGAAGATTTCCTTTCTTACCCCCAACAGCTTTTATAACAGTAGTTTCTACTAAATGCCACTTCATTTAATTCAATCATTGCAGCTTTAGCAAAAGGTATATAATGTGGTGTTATTTATTTTTTGTGGGTGTCCATTTCACTGGTTAGAGGTAAAAGGATGAGTAGTACTATTTATGTCGGTAGTCTAGAACTAATAATCCACAGTGATTGATAACTTTAACCTTTTAGTACTTTTATTCAAGTTAGATATAAAGTCCTCCTAATTTACAGAAAAACGAGCTGTCAAAGTATCTGGTACATAATTGAATGCCTTAAACGACTGCACTGAATCTTGGTTAAAATATCTGTATTATTAGTTCTAAAATGTTGTTATTACCATTCATAACTCAACAGTACCAATCATTCAAAACTCTTATAGTAACCTAGGCTCAAGTTAAAATGTCAATGAGGCAAAAACTGTACTTGGGTTTAAATTCAGATGAGGTTTTTTCCAGGAAGAGCCCTTGGATACTATAGGCATTTTCCCATGTGTTCCTGCATTTATCTTCTTGCTTACAATTCAAATTAATCATGTTTACGTCAGAAGTCAAACTCTTTAATAAATGATTGAACCAATAACTAAACAACAAAAGGCAAAATAATGACTTCATAACTCTGAGATCAACATAACAAGATATGTAGTGAATATTGATAACTTTGATACCACTGAAATACTGATACTGCTCAAACAGCCTTGCACCTGCAGAAGAAAAACTCTTCTTCAAGGGTCATGTCACATCAGTAGCCTCACCTCTACAAACTAAAAAACTACCAAAAATCAAAGATCATTTATCAAATGATATTTCAAATTTCTCTTTAAACTTTGAGTATATCAAGGTGAAGAACACAAGATGGAAGATACTGAGTTGTGATTATAGGCCAAAATAACTCATAATTGATTTTATAGTACAAAAAAGTTACAAAATTGCTTCAAACCGTATACATGCCTTTAAAGAGGAATTGTAAACAGAGAAAAAATAGCCAGTCCACATATAATGTTTGCTATTTAACACTTGCAATCTTTACACATTTTTGATTTCCTAGCAAAGTCATAAATTCTCTTAGACCTCCTGAAACTGAAATTGAAATGGACCTCAATTTTCTGGCAGGAAGAATTGTTTCTGGTATCTAAGCACAAGCAGGGCTAATATGAAAGGTCACTGACCTCAATTTAGTAAAATGTGCAAGAAATGATGGCAATACAATTTAACCATAGCCCTAAATCCCTCATGGATGTAATCAATAGGTATCCTACAGACACATCAAATGGTACTTAAAAGCTTATTCTGAGCATTAAAATAATTCAAAAAGAGATCTTCTTTTGACTTAACAAAGTATAAAGCATGGAATTCCAACTGCCAATGTGTCTAGACAGAACAGGTGTGATAGTACCATCTGTAAAAAGGTTACTATAGTTTGAGTCTATGCCAAACTAGTAGCTTAGAAGACCGTTAATCATCTTCACCATCTTATAAACATTTATCGTCTATCTAAAATAAATATCACAGTGATAGAGTTCATATCTAAGATACAATTCTGATTAGTGTTACAACACTTTGGCACTGGTGCTTATGTACAAAAGTGCTTGGCACACAAGTCCTATCATACATAATTCAGGGGTTAAACATGGGGTAGGTCATGTGCTTCATGTTTGCTTTATTAACACAATGAGATCACATTCAAGTTGTGAAATGGACATAGAGTATGTACTCACTCAATACAAGTTTTTGGGCTTTAAGAATGGAATAGGTCATAACTTCAAGGCCATAAAAATATCTACACCCCAGATTTTATATCTGAGATCATATATTCCTGGAATCAATACTTTTTATCATACATGTTTTTGGTCATTGCCTATGTCTTCTAATACTTTTGTATGGGTGCTAAGTACTTTTTTGATCTTCGTATCATTCTGTTTAATATAAATACATGTATTAACAAGGACTTGTGCTTGGAAGCTTAGTATGTTCCTGGTACATGAATTGTCACCAGGGATAAACATAGTAAGTACTTGTATCAAGTAGAACTTATTGATGGGCATTAGGTACATAATATCAACTGGTTAACAAAGTGCATTTAAATATTAGCAGTTATGATATTAAATTTTGAAATGCAAATTCATCACTTTAATGGAAAAGTTTTATCAAAACTTTGCACAACATATACTCTTGAATGGTCATTAAAATGCAAAATTGATCTTCAAAATAGATTGGCAGACTTTGGTGCTGTTTGAAGTAAAGTGTCCAAAATATACTTGATATTCAATTCTGGGTGATTATTCTAAGTTTGTAAATATATATCCATATACATTCTTGTTAAAGCCATGACAATTATATGGGAAAAGAGTTGCTGATAATACCACACTGTGTTTGAACATGACCCTGAATATCTTGTGCTTTGTTTATTCTCAAATTTACATGTTCTTGTTTTTAATCATGTCCCAAAGATATCAAAGCTAATAGGAGATGAAATGTCATTAAGGCCAAGATCCAACTCAATAATTTTTTCAAAAGGACAGGATGCTTACCCTACCAGTGCACCTGGTCCATGCTCCCAGTTTTTAGTGGAGTCAGTGTTGCCCATTTACTTTTGTTACTTTGTATGTATTATTTTAGTTACTTTATGTTCTTTGTTGTGTTTGTCGGTTTTCCATGTCTAGTCTTCATCCCTGGATTACATTCTTTTGATTTACCCTAGAGTCTTGGATCCCTATCATCTGAATATAGCTGAAATATTGCTGCTCGGACGTTAAACCCCAACAAACAAACAAACTTGGATCCCTTGATTACTCTTTCAAATATAATTTTAAAAATGATGATCCAAATTTTATTTTTATGTACATGTAAGTACCTGAATAAATATAGTTAAGGCCAAAAAAAATATATATTTGTTTCTAGCTATCCTTCTTAACCCCATATTTTTTATAGCTTACCTTAACCATTTATGACAAATTTAGCTCAAGCACTGTTCAAGTCTAGTTTTTTCCCCCATTAACTAAATATAAAGTGTTTTTTTGCCTCCCCTTTTATTTTCTTGCTGGAAGCAGCAAACAAGACTTTTCTTAATTAAGCTGAGCATATTTAGTATAAAGGTAAAGCAAATTTACTGGAAAAGCACTTAGAAAGTGCATAACAAGTATATCCTATATATCTACGTACTGTTTTTATTCAGCAGAAAGAACTGTCATAAAAAATATGCAGATACTTCCATTTCATCAGAGAAATTTGAATGGCTTGATTACATCAAATTCAAGGCATCTTCTGATATTTTACAGAACAGATTATTTCAAACACTTAAATTAACCAGAATTTTGAAATATTTTGAAAAAAAGCAGTTCAAAAAATCAAATAAATTCTTTATAACATTTCTGGAACGAGTCTATTGTAATTTTGACGTTCTGACTCCACTTTTGTTTCCTTTATAAATCAAAATAAACCTAGTAGAATTATTTGTTCATGAGAGTTGCTGGTAGTAGAGTGTTAAATCATTAGCAGCTTTGAGTAATTTACTTTACCATTGTCTTAGGACATGGGTTGAAAACTAGATAGTGTCCTTATTTACAGTTTTAGTTGATATCTTCTGGGCATTTTCCCAAACATCTGTTTCACCATTTACTTAGCTATTTACCTTTGTCATGTAATTTTCTGAAGAGTCGGTTATCTCCCTTTCTTCTTGAAGGAGTACTTTTCAACATTTGTTCTATATCTTTCACACATAAAGTAGTTCTACCAATTCTAGCTGTAAGTAAAAAGTATATTAAGTAAATAGTTATGAACAGTCTGTATTGAAGTAATACAGAAATGTTATGATCAAAAACACAATTAAACATTCCAAACAAGACTCTGACAAACGGCAAATTTTAAGAAAATGGAAATAATCTATATAAAGGGAACAAGGTTTTGGGTAATCCCTTTTGGGATTCATTGTCAGGAGCTGTTTTCTTATTTGGCCGCCAAATCAGAAAACAGCTGCAGACACTGAATCCCAAAAGGGATTAAGTTTTGGGACATTTTCAGACACTGTTTTCTTCAGCATCTTACATACACATAGTATGCATGTGGACTATTCAAGAAAAACCACAACATGTAAATTAACAGTAAACAAACTGTTTTTGCAAAATCATAAAGTTAGCATATTTTCAAGAAATGAAAAAGTCATGTCAATGTTTAAGGCTACAAGCACAAAAAGTTTAAAATACATTGTCCTTGTAAAAAATTTCAAGCTGTGCTGCCTAGACACAAAACTTCATACAAGAAAATCCAAAGTACAACTGGTTTTCCTCCAAATTTTACGCTAAAGCTACATGAAAATTTAGACCTGGTTTTGGAGAATATTTCTTCATATCTGAAGTGGATAAAACAAAGACATGATTCATGACCATTACATTCCGGACCTCAATCACTCCAGTCCAACCCCCAACTTATGATGGTACTTTAAACCTGTCAACAACCTTTGTTCACTTTGATATACATAAATAAAATATTTTCTATCCCCTCGTGTATCCATAAACACAACTTATCCTCATTTACCTAATGTTTGATTATTTTTATCATCAATATGACAAAAAGGGCCCTACCCTCTTAATTCTACCTCTAATTTATTCATCAGACATATTAAGTGAGGATTTGAAATCTTTGTTGAAGATTTAAGATTTTAGCCGTATGTCTGGACTCTTGACAGATAAGTGTCTGAAGAGATACCAGACTAGGAATGAGAAGTAGCTCCTTGAGTTCTGAAAAAAAAAACAAACAAAAAAACACCAGAAGCTTAAAACAATGGAAATTACATGTACATTACTGCTATTAGAGTCGAAAATCAAAAGGTGTTCACAAGTTTTATATCAGTATACAAGCTTGACCGTGTAAATAGGTCCTGGGTATGTTATATGCTGATATCATGGGTGAATGTACATGTATTTGTTTTACTGATTAAAACACAACTTCATGCAAATAACAATGTTCTGTGCAACTACTGGTTAATATTTAAACTCACTTAGTCAAGAATATACAGTCAAAAAGAGGCTGAGCCTAAAAATTAAGCCATAAATGGGGTAAATGAAAGTAACTACAAGTAATTAAACCCATTCACAACTGTATAGGAACATCTTTCTGACTCATAAGAAAACCTTCTGGTGTTAATAGAACATCCACTAATTATTTCCACTCTCATAACCTCACTACATCTACCTGTTAATTACAACTATAATAAGTTAGTAAAATTCCTTCTGATGCTTTGATAACACAAGTAATAAAGATTCATTTGTTACCACTTACTACAATCATGATTGCAGCTATACAACATGTGCAATATCTAATTACAAGAAATTCTTAACTCAATGACTTTCAGCATCTACTTAGATATGAGTAACATCTTCAAAAGCCATACATGTTAAAGATGAAAGTTATATCGAAACCAAATTTTAAGTAATTGAAGCCTATTCCCAGATTCCCTAGTAAGCAGTATTTTATGCATGGATACAGAAAAAAAGCACCAACTGGCATTAATCTATGAACTTTTTGAAACATGCCTATGGCACAAAAAAAAAACAGCACAATTGTATGTTACACATGAAGTACATAAGGCATTAACTGCTATAGGCTTAGTTAGTGGTTGTGTAAGACTATTGGTTTGACTTCCTTCTATAAGGAAACACAAATGATTTATAGCAGCAATACAATTTTGTATCAACATTCTCTTATGATTTGTCAGATTACTAAGCGGCTTTAGTCCGTGATTTCTTCGCAGGTTTTCTATTTGTCCAAGGATAACTGTACAAGTCTACGATAATTACATGTATATAAATACCCGTAATAAATCTATGCTTATTCATGGACAAAGAATTTCCTAAGTAAAAGTAAACAGTTTCTCCTAATTAAAATCAGGAGGCTAATATTTGAGACAAGGAAAAGACAATAGGGGAACTTAAACAGATACATGTAACCAAGTATGAATCTAACAAATGCCTGGTATGTTTGGACCTGGTCTAACAGGATTAAAATAACTTTAAATACAAATGTTTATCTTCAGTGATAAATGCTTATAAACTTCAAAGCACAAAATGACATTTAGAAAATTTTTGCAATCATGCCAAAAAATGTATTAAAATATGAGCGAGACATAAAACTAATGAAATATGCTTGTCGTATTTATGATTGATGGATAGAGATACTTGTAACAATGTATAAATGGGTCAAAAATACTTATAAAGTATGGGGTAGATTTAACATCACAATGGAATGCAATACAATTTCATTTTAATTTTGATTTTATCAAACTGCAATGGTGAAACATCAAAACCCTCTAATCTTTAACATATTATTCAAAGCAGCAGTTACGGATTAAACCTGGGGTCACATGTCTCAAAAAGTACAAAGTCAACAACACTGACAATAATCCTTACAGTTATACTGCTGTTTTCTCTGCAGTGATCCATAATCTGTCAGGCAAATGTTTGCTTTTATTCAGCCACAAAAAATGTGTTTATGATCATTAACAAGCAAAAACAGATTTGGTATTCTATTTATTCTGTTGCTTTGTATCACTGCATTCGGGACACTGCATGAAAGCAACACCCTAAGCTGGAGAGTTAATTTTGTCTACTTACAATATACAAATGTTTGTGGACACTGGGTCATCATTGAAACAAAGGATTTAATCTGCTACTACATATGCCTCCAAGTCATTTGGACCTCCTTATACATGTAGCAACTACCATTTAAGTCACAACTGTATGGAAACTTAAGAAATTAAGGGCCCCTTTCTCTATCTAACCAATGATTGTTCTGATGTTTTGAGTATTCTTTTAAATGAATGTTCTCCCTGAATCCAATAATCACAATACATTGCAAGGTTCTTATCATTTTAACACAATACTTTTCAAAACGAATTTAGAATGCACATGGAGAACTGTGCTATCTTTGCATTGAAACGCCGCAAAGTCATTGTTTTCAAGTCACTTATATTGTTAGCGACGATTTCTTGCACTTATAATTTCAGTACATTACATTCTCATATGATTTGTATAATTATACATTATTACTCTACATTAAGCTGCCGATCAGTGCCGTATTTACCTTAATATTTTCATAGTTCTAGCTTCATACGAGATCAAAATGTACGTGTGTTTTTTGCTTGTATGAGAACAGTAAGTTTACATTAATAGATGAAATGATCGGTTAGTATATTGAAGACTACAGTTGTTTTTGATTCAAACACAGGGGCTTGTTACAATTGACTATATAGGCCATATACATTATCAGGGCCCCAATACATATCTATAGCCATTGCCAGTTGTTTAATCTGTTTCCTAATCTGGTTCCCTGGTCAATATCATAATCAACCCAAAGATGAATAAAAATTAGAGAGGAACTTGTGGAATGAAAACATTACCCGCACTTCCTGTAACCAATTGTTTTGATCGAAAACATTCGGGTCATCATGGTTATGTAAGAGTAATTATAAGGAGAACCAAGATTCTAGCTGAAGTCACCCAATTTTAGTGCATATCGCATTCATGCTATTTCGGATGTTGAAAACAAGCCAAAGTCAGTGGCATAAAATATTTGACAATCAGTGACTTTGAAGACTTCAGTCTTTGATTTAAATATGTGATAAACAAGATTCATTTTTCAGATAAAATTAGTAGAGCTTACAGTTTTGATTCATGGCATCATACAGATAATAATCAATGTTATAACAAAAATATTCAAAGAAGCGTGTCCAACAACTAGTAATTTTGCTGGAATGACAATGAACTTAAGTCAGAATTATGGCTTTTCAGTCCCTTTTGTATGTGGTGACTTCAACTGCAAATCAAGTGGATTTGCTTAATGCATGATAGAATTTCACCATGATCAGCCCAATTTCTGTGGCTGGATTTTGATCAATGGTTAACAAGTAGCTGAAAACACTTTCTGAGAATGGAAGTTCCATTGGAACACTGACAAGAGAAGATATATCTTTGTAATAAATGAATTTATAATGGTCTTAGGAACAAAGTTCTCATCCAAGCTAAAGAAAATATATTAACTAAAATCATACTTGGTTGACATTATAGATAATAAATTGATGTAAATTTTATCTATATAAAAGAAGGTAAGGTGATCTATTAAGATTAGACAATCATTCATAAGCTATGAATATTTGAAAGTCCTCTGTCGATGAATATTATGTATAGAAATCACTTTTCATATCAGGCCCATATCTGATTTGTACCTGTTATGCAGGTATATATTTCCACATGTACGTTGTTAACATCAAAGACAAGAAAACCCCACTGATTATCTGTATATATCGGTAGGTATAAACATTATATCAACTGTGTTAAACTCTACACTCCCTTTAAATAGTGTGAGAAACTTTAATTTACTTCCTCATTGAGAACAATGTTAGTCTATTTCAATGTATACACATAGGTTGAAGTATGAAGGACATTTGGATTTAAATTTTAGAAAGTGTTATTTTGTAAATAATTGAGTATTGCCTGTGCCTCTTATTTCTAAAAAAGTTTATAGTAAGAACTAAGGTTACAAGTTATCGGATGTTTACAAGCTGTCCACAATTATTGAACTTCGGCAGTAAATGACTTGCTGTGAAACCTGCCTAGAATCAAACCTTGAATAATCCAAAACCTGTCTAAACAAAACAATAAATAATCCAAAATCTGCCTAAAGAAAACAACAAATAATCCAAAACCTGTCTAAAACCAACCCTGAATAATCCAAAACTTATCTAAACAGAACAATGAATAAACCAAAACATGTATAAACAAAACAATGAATAACCCAAAACCTGTCTAAACCAAACAATGAATAATCCAAAACCTGTCTAAACCAAACCCTAAATAATATGAACACCAGTCTGAATCATGACATTTTTTAGAGTCCTTTTATGTGAATTTAAATGTATTTTGGACCTTTATAAACTGTAAACCTGTCTAAACTGAACAAATATAAAGGGGGTTTATCACTAACTTCCTTTGTTTGGTGGTCAACAGGACTACTTCAAGAGGTAAAACAGGTAGTCCACAGATGATGATGACAGTTCTGGTCTTAGAACTTATGAAAAATAAGACAAAAGTTAGATAGCCCATAGGACTACCATGAAAACTTTTTAGGTAGTCCTCTCCAAAATTAGGGTGGCACAGGACTACCAGACTACTGTTAGTGTCGCTCCCTAGAAGGGGGTTTTACTATACAAAACAATATTTATAACAGCATACAAACTCCAGTTGATGGTTACTTTATCACTATCTATCAATCCCACAATCTTCTTAAGGAACAGGTTTGCAATATACTACATGTATATGAAAAAAACTGTTAAAACAATAAAATGTATACTTGAAATTCAATTAAGTAGAGCAAAAATAAAAATATTTAGGCTTATCATATATATAAGAAAACTAAATGTGAAAATCTTTTGCGAACAACCTCTAAACCTAATATTCCAATAACTTAAAAGATGCATTATGAAGAATGTTGCTTCAATGTGGCACCATAATGGAAAATTAAACATGCTGAAGAGTACTTATTGACTTCATTGATCTAGGCAACTGTATTATCACTAAATGGACTCTATAAACAAACTGCCTGTGCAGTATAAAGACTCTGACATGCAAAGGTCATGTTCTTTTGATGTAGAAACTCATCCATAAATTCTTAGCTGGGATTCTTACATCATACTTAAAATACTGGGACTATTATCTTAAATCACTTTTAATTCTTGAGATGCAATATCCTTCATTATAAACATGAAAGCTGTGGTAGGACTATAGATTTTATGACAATTTGGCACAAAAACTGAATTCTGATTAAGGAAGTTAGATTATGTCACGCTGATTATATCATCATCAATAATTAGTTAATTAACAAGACTGCTCAAAGAGCACCTGCTACCCTTCATAACTCCTTATAATCAAGAAATAAAAGAGTTACAGCATAAAACCAGAGTTCCCTGTTCAATGTTCATGACATGTGTTCCTGATATTAATTATAGGAGCAACTTGTTTTACATATTTTTCTTCATTATATTTTTGTGAATTTAACCTAAAATAGGCCATGGCTGTTAATACTATCTTTTCCTATAGCTTTTTATCAAATTCTGCTATCAGTGAGCTCAAATACTGCCAATACGACTAGTATATGATGAACAGTCAAAACTGAGTTGGGTCATTCACATTGAATATGTCTAAAGGCTTAACCCTTGACCTAAATAACCCAACAGTGCTGAGAACTTAAAAAGAATAAAGGAATGATTTTGAACCTAGTAATCTATCAGAAGGAGTTTCTATCTTTTGATATTTGGACGTGAAGTCATCTGCATAAACCTAACAATCAATGTAAGGTGTAGCTGGTAAATAGAAAGATAAAGACGAGCGATCATGAACAAGTCTGAACTCGTCAAATTTCCATCCCCTCATTAGTTCAAATTGTAGACAGAACATGCCCCCTTTTTCATTGAAAACTTTCTTTCACCATTCATACAAATATCCAAACAAAGAAAATTTGAGACTTATGATCTTTTGAAAGATTAGGTACAATAGACAATGCTATAACGTTCCATAAAGCAAGCTTCAGGTAGGTTTTTACCTGCTATTCACCTGAACAGGTAGATATCAAAAGAAAATAACTGAATCAATGCGGTCAACACAGTTAACATCACTTTTTCTCAATGGATTTAAATACTTGTAAATCAGCTGATTTTCCACTATCCAAAGGTATACTAGATAGAATTCTTGTCGTGTACATAAATGTTTTAATATATAAGTCATCAGAACGTTTACTTTTTATATTAAAAGTATTTTAGTTTAATACAACTTTTTTTAACTATGTTTAATAGGAATTAATTGAAGGTTTTATATAAATCAACTTAGTACTTAAAATGATTGAATTAGATCAATTATATTCTGGTCTACCTACAGAGAAGATATATCCAAGGACTATCAAATTCTTTTCAGTCTCGCCAAAATTTCAAAAATAAAATTCTAAAATTTCCAGAAGATACACACCATGATTATAGTAAAAATGAAATTTAATTATTGAATGTAATAAGCATGTGTGTATTTAAATTCATTTAGATTTCATGTTTTCAATTATTCAAATTGACTTTTCTTTTTTTCAGAAGCAGAATCCCTGCCAGACAAACTGCCCCAGTTAAGGGACACAGAAAGGTGAGAAATATCGGTAGATAACTTGCATGTATTAAAATCTCATTCTTCAGTATGGCAACCTTAAATGATCTAAATATACAACTGATCAAAATCTACCATCAAATGCAAAGTGCAGTTTAAAACTAAATTTATA
The DNA here is from genome assembly GCA_037379345.1 of Perna viridis. Lineage (NCBI taxonomy): Eukaryota > Metazoa > Mollusca > Bivalvia > Mytilida > Mytilidae > Perna > Perna viridis. The sequence continues at coordinate 8,742,825 of CM074520.1, forward strand.
TGCATCTTAAACTAATCCTGTAAATACCTGCGATTCTTCACCATTAATGTATTTGAATACTTGACTTAAGGAGGATTCCAACATTGTACATCAAGTCTACTTTCAGTTGGATTACTAAATTCTATTTAGTTTTTATTTATTCAAATGTTCCATGGATTTTGGGTTATAGCATTCTTTTTCACCTGACCTAAAGAAAAATCTGAAAATTACTTCAAATATCTGAAAAATGTCCATCAAGGTTAAGAGAGCACAAATTCTATTTTAATTGCAAGCTTTCATGCATGCATAAAGTATAAATTGTATATACCTTTTTGCAGCTGAAACAATATCAACGTAATTTTCAGGTAAATAAAGCACTTTGAGTGTTTATTTTTTTATAGGTTCAACTCTTTTTGCCAAAAAGGTACAATTGCCTTTATTTATTGTGTCACGATCAGAAATAGCAAAGTTAAAATGCATACAGTCCCTGAACCGATCTGCGCATCAATTTGACAGATCAATGATCTTTGACTGATTGATCGCTGACCGATCGATTACCAATGACCGGTGACCGATCTGATCGCAATTTTGTTATGTAAAATGACATTAGATCTGTTTGAAATAAAAGAAATGTAAACTAAAAGTATGAAGTGATGTTTAAATATATTACATTATGTAAATATGTGGAAAATTGACAAAGAAAATAATAAAAACCTTAAAATACAGTGACTGCACTGTGGTCACGTGATGCGATCACCGGTTCAATGGATCGACATGACGGATCCTTGACTGACTGTAAACTGATCGGTGACCGATGACCGATCGCAATTTTTGTTGCATGGATCCGTTTAGGTACTGTACATGTATGTCTTCCCAGTATATCAAAAAATGATCATAAAACCAAAAGTTAACATACATACATGTATGTCTTCCCTGTATATCAAAAAATGATCATAAAAACAAAAAGGGGCTGCAAAATTATATAAAATCAGAAAATCACTAAATTATTTTTATAAGCATTTATAAGCAGGACACATATTCTAACTGATTTCTCTTTGAGCTATTTTGAAAGACATAAATAAATACATCTAGAGAATTGTTTAGCCCTTCCTAGTTCCAACTGCAATCAAATAATCAATTCAGAAATTATTGTTCTGCATTAAACAAAGAAAACCCAGTGTATCCATTAGAATTTTATCTCCTTATTGACAACTTGGCCATCCTTGTATTTTAAGCACTGTTGACATAGTGTGAATATAGTGTATTTTGTCCTTTGAACATATCAGTCCGGCTGGCTCCAATAACAAGTTTGCTTTACTTACTTGAGCACTTGAAACCAAAACAATGGTAGTAAAGTGACTTCAACTATTTCTCACCTGCTTTATACAGGTCTACACTTCAAATAAATATATAATGTACAAACAACTGGAGATAAAATTTAATTCATAAAGTACACAATCTCTGTCTGGAAGTATATATAGATAGATATTCTGGAATTCTCTAGAAATTTTCACTAGAAATCCTTGACAAATTATAATGGACGGAATACTGTAAAATGATAGTCTTACAGATTACTTATATGAAGGTTGTAATAATGTTAGTATATAGCTATTAACAGTTCATGTAGGAGCCTCTCCCATTTACACTGTCTCATGTGGGAGATTTATCCATACAATGTACATGCAAATTATTACGTAAAAAATGAATTATTCAGTATTTTTCACTGAAAATATAATGATTTTAGCCAAAATCCACCCAAAATATTTCATTTTCATGTTGGCAAATCTAAATTTTTCATTGAATTTGTGGTTGTATCTCCCCCTTATGTGGGTTACCAGGTATGTAGTGTTAATGTCAGTGGGTACTGTACTATCTTAAAGTTGTTATACTCCTCTACTCACAAATCTTTGATTTCAGTTCCTGCTAAAATATTTGCGACTATGTTGAAGACATTATTCAGGCTAATCCATTGTTCCTTCAAATTTGCTAAAAAAAAAAGTCTGTATCAAAAATTTAATCAGTTCTGATGATCTCTGAACAATAGCAGTGCTTATGTCATGAGAAGCTTCTTATTCCAACTTTTTTAACATACATAAATTTACATGAAAATAACCTATGAATCTTTTTGTTTAAAGAGCTTCAATCATTTGATGTCAATAATAATCAGCAGATTGTGAATCAGCCAAAGATTTCCTACCTACTTAACCTAAAATAAAATAATTTCAGGGTTATTTATCATGCTTGTTAATCATTACTGGATTATCAGAGTTATAGTTAATATGTAAGTTAAACTCATTTAATCCCAGTTAACTCATTACACTTAGAGGCCAAAAAATTTAAATCCATTTTGACCAATACATACTGCAGATTTGGACAGGGTTTTCATTAAGGTCAGATGACCTTTCCCTGGTCAAGGAAGACTAAATCATTTTGATTTATATACTGACTCAACATTTAAACTTCACTTTGAATAGTAAATTTATTTTCAATTAAATTGTAACATGCCATAAGTTTGTTTCTTTAATTCAATATTAATGATATGTAAATAACTGATCTAAGTCAATAAAGGCATGGCGATGGTGGTACTCCGACTAGAGTTGTAATCTCTTTAGATTTTAGGACTATCTTCACCTGTCAGGCTGACCATACATTGACTATGCTGACCAAGTATATCTTGTTTGACATAAAGGCCCGCTGGTTGAACAAATCTATCCACAAGTCTAAAAGATAACTTGAATCAATAGTGACCTTCACCTTTCAATTTACATCTATACATTTAGTTCATATACTTTAATAACATCATACTTTCAAAGAACTTCATTGAGTAATATATGTACAATTAACTTTTGTAAGTAATTATTAAAAAAATCCTTCACTTTCACTTTTATAATGTTAATAACAAGAGCTTAAAACCCTTCTCCAAGTCTTGCTCCACAATGTTTTTAGTTGTACATTTTTGGTAAGGTTTTCATCTTTAAAATCAGTGTTTCTTACATGAGGATTTTCCCAATATATAAGATCATAAGATGTTCCCAAAATGATTAGCATTTCATCTCTGGATGGTATTTTTGGTTTAAATTCAAGACTGGAATGATATTGTAAGTGAGTTTTGTAAAGAAATATAGCACCTACATGTATTTCTTCTCAATTCTCCCTTGCTTTACAGGGCTTTTATTATATTATATAAAAAGGTAATCAGATGGAGGACTTAACACAAACTGTTAACTGTAAACTACCTCCCCCCCCCTTCTTTTCACAACTTCGCCAGAATAATCATGTTATAAATAAGTCCATTCATGTCAAATATTCATCTAACAAGTTTTATCAAATACACTTATTTCAACCACTAACTGACAATATCTTTTTTTCTTCATTTTCATTTAAAAAAAAGAAAGAATCACTGAAGTATGAGGTTAAGATGATTGTTTTGCCACTTGTCCTAATAACTTAAGTCATTATAATCTTACCTGGGTAGAGTAACTTCAGGTGATGATGAAACTCAATAAACAAACAGACCAATAACTTGCCTGGACAATGGGGACAAAATAAGACATGATGAAAATCACAGAAAAATAAAAAATTCACCATTTACAGCAAGATATGAAAATTATGGATTTAAACTAAATCTTGACAAAAGATTTACTCTCACTCAGGTGTTTACATGTAATAACAAAAAAAGACTATAAAATAGATATACTGAATTATATTGCAGGTAATTGTTTTTTTTTTCAATAAATATTTCACTCAAAGAGAAAAAATCACCCAAGTGTAAAAAATTAAAAGTTACCTAATTCCATTGAGTGACATAAGAATGCAGAAAAAGGTAGGCTTAGGTGATATTTGAACACCTACATACTACCTTGAGGGAGGCACCCTTTGACGATACATGTATTACATAATTATTATGACTACATGTAATTCAGTATACTAAGGTCTTAGTTTAATACACTTCTATAGGTTAGTGAATTTTATACATGAAAAGAATGCAAGTTAAACAAAATGACTACTCAGTATTCTGGATTTGTACATGTTCTCCTTTACTTACTAGTGTCTTTCATGTTTTTGTACTTACAGATCATTTTATTGAATTATAAATACAAGTGTGTTTTCTAGTTAAAAAATTTTCATGTACAAAGCATTTTTTTTCACAGTTGCAGCCAAAAAACTTAAAATGGTTCACAAAAAGAAGAACTAAAGAACTGAACTTCACAAAATGTCAAAATAAAAATGGACTCAATGAAAAAACAAACTGCCCTACAAGCAAAAGAAATACATGACTATTATTGACCTGTGTAGCTATGGTAGGACAATATGAAACATAATGCTACATGCATCATCTTGCTAGGCATACAGTACCCAAATCATTTACAACATAAGCCCCATCTTTTTAAAGCCACATACCAAATTTTGAAAGCAATACATCCTTTGGGAACCAAGATTTTAGGGATAAAAATTTTGTAGAAATTAAAGTATCATTCCTTATAATAAAAATTGACAGTCCTCTGAAACATGAAGTTCATATTGAACAGCATCTAAAATCACCTGAACATATACCCAATCTTTATATAGCAACATACCAAATTTGAAATCAATCTATCAATCGAAAGCATAGATAATTGTGACAAAACAAACAGAAAAAATGGACTGAGGGAACAAATGAATGAAGGACAGACAAGGTGATTCCAATATACAAACCACTTGTTTAGTGGGGTGTAATTAATACATATAATTATACAATTAATAAACACTAAAAGCAATTTGAAGTATCAAATCAATATTTTTTTTTAAAATAGCACCTTATGAGCACTGAACATCCTGTTAGCCATGGTGGACCTTGACCTTTTGAGCAATGAACATCACTGAATCCATGGCTACTCTTGACCTCCTTACAGGACATCACTTTAGCCATGAATACCCTAGACATTCTGAGTTCTGAACATCACTTTAGCCATGGTTACCCTTGACCTTCTTAGTTCTGGACATCAATTTAGCCAAGGCTACACTTGACCTTCAAATTTTTTTACATCACTTTAGCCACGGCTACCCTTGACTTCTTACAGGACATCACGTAAGCCATGGCAGACCTTGACCTCTTGAGTAGTGTACATCACTCAGTCCATGGCTTCTCTTGACCTCCTTACAGGACATGACTACCCTTGACCTTCTGTGTTCTGGACATCACTTTCGGTATCAATATCCTTGACCTTCAGATTTCTTGACATCACTTTAGCCATGAATACCCTTGACCTTCAGGGTTCTGTATATCACTTTAGCCAAGGCTACCACTGACGTTCAGATTTCTTGACATCACTTTGACCTCCTCCTAAGTTCTCTGCATAACTTAAGCCATGGTTATCCTTGATTTTACTTCCAACATAATATTTTTTGGGCACGTTCATGTAGAGCCTGACTACAAAATGCACCAGTAGCTCTAACAAGTAATTTGGGTCTCAATTACTTCTAAAACCTCTTAACAATACATTCAAGATTTCTTCTATAAAGACTAACATCTAACTTCACAGATAAACAATGCAGTATTGTTGAAATGAGGTGTAAGAATTTAATAGATTTACTTTTATGTAAATAGACATGATAAATTTGTAAGAAATATTTATGGATATAATATTCCATGGTGTAGATTATTAAGATTAAATACCCAAAACTCTCATTTACTTAGAATTTAAAAAATCAAAATCCAATACCCATTAGGTACATGTACATAGGTAAAATATATTCTGCTGAATCTACAAAAAAATATATCTATAAATCATGATCAATGTGTACATCAAAAAAATAATTTGGTGAACTTTAATATTAATGCTCTGACATTCTGAATGGTGTTATATGTATGACAAGTGAAGCTGTACATGTACATGTATGTGAACTCCTACAAGTTACAGGTACTAAATCATATATGCATCACCAACATATCACACTGAAGTCATATGACGTGTGTACTATACTGAAGTTTTACCAACTCTCTTCACTTATTAGTACAGTCTAATTTTACATGGACTATGGCACTGGGTCATTAAGATGTACACGATTTATATTTGTGTTTTCTTTTTAAGGGACTTAAGATATATGCATGCCATGCCTGTGCATGCATTCTGCAGGACTGAAAATAATGGTACCTAGCCAGCCAAATTTTCTGACTGGCTATATCTCTTAGATTTTTTCATTAAAACTTGTTCAACATTTAGAGAGAAGATAGCAGTGTACAAACTTAGACTACATGTAAATCAAAAGCAATGCCTTGATCCCCACAGCACTGACAGCACTAAAAATGCTACATGTAACTTTGTGACATTTTAATCCACATGTACTCCTCTATATCTTTTTATTCAGATTATAAGACCCATGTTTAACAATGTAGTACATGCTTGTGTTCAGTTTAGAGGACCACCACAATGCTAGATACTAATAGGCTAAGGGAATTTTTAAAAAAAATCCATTCTAATAAACTGCAACTAAGCCAGTTTTTCACTGCTATAATGAAATAAGGAAATGAATATGTAACTACTGGTAATTCAAACACGTACATGTATATATAAGGCTTGCAGTGACTATTATGAAAAAAAAAGAAAAATTGTTCACTGTGTATGGCATGAGTACTCTACCACATAAAAAATTCTGTATTTGAGAGAGTTTACCCATGTTTAATCCAATTCAGAAAATTGAAAAGTCATTGATCGAGGTACATTTTATATTGTTACTAACCTGGATTACAGTTACCAGTAACTCACTTGTGTGTCTATGAATTTTCTCCATAATCAATCTTAGAACATCTTGAAATGTTGAATTCACCTCGCAGCGGAATTAGAAAGATATCTTTTTGAAGATAAACCTCTTAGCACTTACTTAAATGTACATTACTGTCATAATAACTACAATGTAATTATACCTGTACTTGTAAAACCATGGAACTCTGATTGCAATAGTGTACTGTATGCATTATGTAGTATAAATGAGCTACAATAATACAGTTGTATATCACAAGTTCAGTAATTACAACTGAATACTTACGTCTAGGAATTTCTTCTGTTACTGATTCTAAGAAATCTTGTGGGGTCATGTAAATCTGGCCTCGGTATTGCGCTGAGGCAAACTGAAGAAATCTCATTTCCCTATATGTTAGCTGTCGGGCCTCTGGCTTCTTTGTTTCTTCCTAAAAAAGAATTAAATTTTATTTTAGTATTTTCTTTTCAATTTCATATTAGGACTGGGTCCTCTGCCCAACTTTGGATCTCCCTAATGTATTGTTTTGTTCCACACATTCAAGAGCTGTATTGTACCGGTATGTGTAATGAAGACAAAAAATCACTATCCTACTAAAGGCAAGCAACAAAACGTTATATTGTTTTCAAATGCGCAAGATAACAATATTAGTAAATTTACAGTTAAGTGGTTTGAAGTACATGACATTGTAGGCTGGATCTTCAGTTAAAACATTTAATGTTACTTAGAATGCAGTAATAAATGTTCTTTTTTTAGAATCCCACACAACAAATTACAATGTAGTAAAACAGCATTCCTTTAGAAATAATTTTTTTAAATTCTCAATAGATTTTGTTGAATGAACATGATTTTATAATTTGCACTTAAATCGCTTAGCATTAGCATTTACTAGAAATTACATGTACCAGTATAAAGGGTACAGATATCCTATTTATTGCTGAAGCAGTAAGTGTGTCATATTTTGAATGAAAAAACAGGTACTGTTATGCTAACATGCCTTAACAATATACCTACTGTATCAATCATAAAATTACAAGAAAGCACATGCTCAGAATTCCTGGAGATATTTAACACATAGATATAAGTATATTCAATATGCTATGCCCCAATAACACTTCTTTTATGAAGAGTTTGAATAAGATTTTTGTCATTTTTTTCATTGAAGAGAATATTATAAAAAAAACATGTATCTATCTAAACAGACTAGATAAATAGTCAAGTTTCATGAATGGAGAATAAAAATAAAGAGTATCAAAAAAAATATACACTGCACTAAAATTAGCCAATAGTTTCTCTGTAAATAAAACTCTATTTATGCATTATGTCAATGAAAATTTGAGGGGAAAATGGGTTATGGTTTAGTTACAAAGGCTAGTTGAGTAGTCAATAATCTTATCACTCAAAATATTCAACTGTGAAAACATGTTTTTGTTAGCATTATACAAAGGTGTTTATCTCTTTACACTAATCATTTGACGAGCCCTGATAAATACTGAGCTGTCTCAGTACAAACCAGCACAATCAACCATGAAAATCCATGAGAAATAAACATTGGATACAAGATTTTCACTCCTTTAACATGATAATAGCACTGGTGGTTTTTGATTCTTGTGAAAATTGTAGCATGAACAAAATTTCAAAGATTATGATGTTAATTAAAATAGTGATCATACATTGCATTTTAAATACAATTAAGAACTATCCTTTTTTAATATGTATAAAGTGATAGTCAATCTATGCTACTGATGCAACTTTACACACATTTACAAATTTTGTTCCATTGCACCATTTCCCCCAATTTAAAATCTATCCAAAAGATAATGTGCACTTGCATTCAAAAGTTATATTAACAGAGTATTTATCCTACGTAACAATTATACTTAAATAAAACCAATATCAGCTTAAGAAAATAGTTTCTTTAACACAAGATTTTCAAAAACTAGACACTTTTTTCAATTTGAATTTTCCCACCAATTTTACTTGAATGAAATTACTGCTCTTCACTTCCTGTGTATAAATGGTAAAATATTAATGACAGGATGGATAATTTGACTTATAAGTGTGTTAAATTGAAAATATTTAACACATTTTATACTTCCAGACACATTACTGTAAGAAATTAATTCCATAAATGTAAATTTATTACTAAATATCTTTCAAGGCCAAAAAGGAGTCCCTACAAATCTTCAGTTGATATGAAGACTATTATTGAGCTGATAAATTGCAAGAAACATATTTACTTGTTATAAAAGAGGTATTGAATGATATTAAAGGAATTAACATTTGAACTATATTTTTGTGTAGTGTTCAGAAATAGTAGGGAAGTTCCAGTGACAGACCAGTGACATAAGGTATTTCGATCCTGAAGGATCAAAAACCCAAAAATTTAAATGTATATAAACTACATATGTATTTTCAAAAGTTCATAGAAGTGGTAAATCTTTAAATGACTTCTTATTTTTTCCTGCACATCCTGAGACTTTCTGTCAACAGGATTGATACATATAAAACATTAACATAATATACATGTATCTATCCATGGGGATGACACTTTAGTAGGTGATTTTGGGTCTTGGTCCTCTTACTCTTCCTAACGGCCCTAGCAACTTAGGAACAATGGCAGTTTCAAATAGACCTTTTTAATACATTATTGAAATGCAATAATGGTCTATTCAAATTTCTAGTCCATTTCCTATGTTTTGTTTCCTGGTCCTCCTACAACATTTTGTTTCCTGGTCCATCTCCTACTTTTCGTTTCCTGGTCCATCTCCTACACTTTGTTTCCTGGTCTGCCTACATTATTTTGAATTCTGGTCCAATTCTTACATTTTGTTTCCTGGTCCACCTTCAATATCTTGTTCCCTTGTCCATCTCGTTCATTTTGTTTCCTGGTCTGCCTTCAACATTTTGTTTCCTTATCCATCTCGTGAGTTTTGTTTCCTGGTCCACCTTCACCACCTTCAATATTTTGTTTCCTTGTCGATCTCCTATATTTTGTTCCCTGGTCCGCCTTCAACATTTTGTATCCTGGTCCATCTCCTACCTTTTGTTTCCTGATCCGCCTTCGACAATTTGTTTCCTTGTACATCTTGTTTCCTGGTCCGCCTTCGACAACATTTTGTTTCCTGGTCTATCTCCTATGTTTCGTTTCCTGGTCCACCTTCAATATTTTGTTTCCTGGTCCATCTCTTACGCTTTGTTTCCTGGTCCACCATCAACATTTTGTTTCCTTGACCATCTCCTACGTTTTGTTTCCTGGTCTGCCTTCAACATTTTGTTTCCTAGTCCCTCTTCCAATTTATGGAAACACAAGCCTTACTATTGTATTTAGAACTATTGATAAGGCTGCTACAACTCTTTTCTTTAAATCCTATCTGATAGGCCTAGCCAGAGGATATTTTTGGTCCATGGGTTCAAGAGGTACAAGGTCTGGTAATTTGTTTCTTTTCATGTTCTGCTCCATCCAACCACCTAAACATTCATTTCAACCTGACTGACACTACTCATCAATAGTGGTGGAGCAATCAGAGCAGACAACCGATTAACAGTTGGTGAATCACAGATCTACAAAATATTCCAGAGATTCTGTTCCGGTCCTGTCTTTACTCCTATTCATGTGTCCAATCCGTTTCCAGTCATAGTAAATATGCCAATATGAATGACAACATTGTTGTGGTCAACTAGGGGACAGAAAAAAAAATGTTCAGCCTCAGCAGATCTATCACTATCCTGGCAAAACGAAATCCAAAGTTGGTCATTTCTTCAGATTTTACAAAATAAAGGCTGGGCTGCCAAGCAAACTTTCACTGGGTATGAGCACGGCTGTGTGCAAAATACACGACAGAAATTTCTGCTGAATATATGAAATTAATTAAAGAATTATTAATTAAATTGAATTATAGCTTTTTAACTGCCTCTTCTGTAACAAGTGAAAGAGTTTTCATTCTGAGTGGCCAAATAGTTAATAATAAGAAATTATGCCTCCACCAAGTCAGTGCTGATTGTTAGAGTATCCATTTCATCAAGTTTTATTTTAGATTTTGACTTTAAAATAGTGTCACAATTACTAGATCCCAAACACATCAATGACCAAAAACCTGGCATCTCAAACATAATAGTATTAAGATGGTATGAAAATCTAGAAGTTCCATCTTCAATTTAACAAAAACGCAATATAAAAATTCCATTATTGTATAAAAACACACGTTTTATTTTGTCTACAAAAAGAAAATAACTATACGGATTATGATGAATTATGATTTTCTGATTATTTTTGATAATTAATTATGAATTTTCCCCATCCCTGCTCATTCATAAGAAATAAGAAACCATGTACATGTGTGTAAATGTTTTTATATAACTCTTCTTTCATACAGGAACATTTTGTACTGAAGTCTTTTAGGAGTCCTTTTTACGGTATGAATATTAATTTCAGTTAACACAGTAGCACATGTAAAATGTATATACATATAATCTTAAATTCATTTGAAAATGGAAAGTGATTTGCCAAAAGTTCAATGAAGTCATTTATTTACTAGACTACATGTACAGCTAGCTTTTATGCATTGCAATACTGGCATTTACATGTACATGAAAGATAAGGATTACATATAATGCACAAAAAATATTAAATATCTTCTGACACACTTTTAATCTACAGTAGACTTACATGTATGTATCATACAATCAAATGTAGATTTTTATCAGGTATAGGGGATAGTCTTTTCAAGAGATAAGCTACTAAGTATGCAAACTAATATTTATTACTCCATTATACATAAGTTGACCTACAAACTTAAAACTCACATTACAAAATACGCAAATATCCTTAGAACATTAATGGCAAGTACAACTCAAGTTCAACTCTGCAGTAGGGGAATCAATTGGTGGTATGAAAAAAATGTAACAAGTCCTTGTGTACCAAATCCAAAGGGACAGGGTGGCCGAGTGGCCAGTCACTGGACACACTTGTAACACCATTGACACTGTTGTGCAGTAATTTTTCTAGGCTTAGTCATTTTAGTTTTTGGCTTAACATTATTTCAAGTGACTCAAGCTTTTTCCTGGTTTTTGACCCATTTTAGTCAAAATTTGATTGTGTTTGTACAAAATCCCCAAAACTGACTTAAGCTTTTGAAATCCTGGCAAAAACAATGGTTGTGGGCTTGGCCTTTCATGTGTCAAGGTTTCCAACCATCTACTTTAGCCCAGGATAATCAGGTTTCACCTGTTTTCTAGCTTCAAAATATGGGCTTTCCTTCCCCACAAACCCAGCAATCATGTGAAAAGCTCACATTTTGACAAATGCCAAAACGGTTGTAAATCACAAGATTAGCTACTGAGGGTAATCAAGGAAACCAAGGTTCTAGCAGAAATCAAAAGAATGTAACCCAAGGACAAAGACCAGACATGGAAAATTGACAAACACAACAAAGAACATAAAGTACCCAAAATAATACATACAAAGTAACAATAGTAAATGACCAACTCGGACACCACTAAAAACTGGGAGCATGGACCCGGTGCACTGGTAGGGTAAGTGTGCTTTGCTTTTCTAGAAACATCCGCTCATAAAAAGTCAAGTCTGGGGTAGACATAAGAGGAAAAGGAAAACTATGACAGTTGAACAAATCAGTTTTCATAGTGCAGATGGATACACCATAACGATCCACAAGTTCATGATGACAACCATAAAACTTCTGTTGTGATACATGTAACTTCAATCTTGTAGCAACATAACCCTGTTCCAGAAGTCTACTTGTAACAAGTCTAGCACATATGAAAAGTCTGCATAGTTAACGCTAGTTCTGGCATAATGTATGAGTTGTCATATGAAAACTCCATACACAGGTACTGAACAGATGTTGCCACAGATGAAAGGAAAGTTGACATTTTTCAATGCAGTGTTTTCAATAGTAGCTGGCAGCCGGTAAAATCAGCCACCTATCACTGAGTTTTTTCCAGCTATGAAATTTCTGATCAAAAAACATTTTTGGTCGATAAAAACAAAATCTGAATCCAGATACGGATTGGTGTTTAATCCGTCATGCGTGGAGGGTAATAACCGATGAGTTGGAATATTAAAAACACACACTGTTTCTGTTCATGGTGAATATACATTATGGCTATTACAATATCTATCATTTCAAGAAAAATTACAAGCTGGATTAGAGGCACCCCAGTTAATGAGAGGTAAAAAAATGAACTGAAAAAGCTTAAATTTGTTTTTGGCTTGGGGCTTTGTCCCCCTGGGCCACCTGTACTTAACCAATCACCAGCATAGTGGTAACCAATAACATTACCATTTCCTATAATTTCTTACCAATTCTGTTTGGAAGCTGTTCGGCATAACCTACCATTCAAAATTTCAAAAAAATTTGGGAACTATCCATTTGGATAAAAAATTTTGAGTTAACACTAACACAGCAGTGTACCACAATGCCAGTAATCAGTCATAGTATGTCTGTACTTTACATGTAGAAGTAGTTGAGTACATTCTTTGAAATCTTGAAAAGCAGTTATTACCACTATGAAAACTCTATTGTACATTTGTACATGTACTATACAAAAGATGCTATACATGTATCTCTATTCAAATGATTTTAAGGTATTCTTTATCTTGAAAAATAAACATTACTGTTAGTCAGTACAGTATTGACTGTACAATAACAATGCATTATGCATGCAATAAGCCACAATAAAATATGATCCTGTAGTAAGTTTTAGTTTAGTTGCATCTTAAAGGAAAAGACCATGCTATTGTGCAAGTCATAAATATCGGAACTAATCTGTTAAATATTCATGAAAATTAAATTGAAACAAAACAATTTCCTTTTCTTAATTAATTAATCGAGATTTATTATTAGGAAATTTGAATTTCCGGCGCCTATGGGCGCCACCATGATCAGTTGAACTGTGACATCACGAAGTCAGTTTGTAAAGTGAAAGCAAATAGGTAATTGATTACAATGTCTGAAGAAATCGCAAATTTGGGACTTCCCTCTATAAATTCAACCCAAAATAAATAGCAGAAGAGATTGAGGCACAACATGTAAGCAAATGTCAGACATCATTGACGAACAAAAGGATTTGCAGCCAGATGGCTGGTATTTGTAAAGAAAATCTTATGGCTACTTCCATGACTTCCGAAGAATGTTTGTGTTGCTGGTAAAAAAAACCTTTTAGAACATTTCTCTTTCATCATTCGTGCAATCATAAGCTTCACAAGTCATCATGTTTTGGTGATTAAATAAATAGGATCGTAGAAATATTTACGGAATATTCTTTGTTTACATATTATTTGCAGTACTTGTATCAGTACTAAACTGACTTAGTGACGTCATGAGCCAATCAGAAGCTATCGGTAAAAATCAATGAAGTCTGAATATGATCTTCCTACAGATCGGATAGTTCTGCAAGATGGCTATGCACTTATATTTCAAGGATTTCGAACTTTGCATAGGCTTGAGCATTTTATAAAAGCGCATTTTGCATTAAAGGTTATTTATTTTTGTTTACGTGGGTATGATTCATCATTAGAGACGAACTTAATGCAAAGGTGGTCTTTCCCTTTTATTAGAATTATACAATGTAATTCAAAACATATTACTTTATGCTTCCCATTTATTCCGATGAGTCAATTTATTTTAGCCAATTCTTTAGAACTAACCAGACTAGACAAGATAACAGTTATATTTGATCTTTATTCCTTTAAACAGGCAATATTGTTTTAAAATTTTACAATTTATCTATTATTTTGGCTTTCCTTTCCATTTCATCAATTGCCTCAAATCTGTCAGTCTTGTCATCAAAGTCAGTACATGTTTTACATGCACATGTTTTATAGCAGGACCATGAAGTCTTATCAATAGAAGCTGTGTGAAACTATAAAAAATGGGTTCACTTTCAGAAGAAGCTTCCTGCTAGAAAGAAGCAATGAGATTATTAGTTCTTAATTGGCCCCACAAAGTAAACACATATTTAAGAGCTTCATAAAAAAATTCTCCACATGAAACAGTCATTGGGTGAGAATCTCTTACATGAACTGTTCCAAAGATAAACAGTTATGCTGAAAATATTTATGTAATTAGAAAAAATCAAAAAATGAAGTCTTCATAATCGCTAATAGTCAAATATTCTATGCCACTAATTTTGTCTTCGTTTTGACAACACTCTACTTAACATAACTTCCAATCAATCAGTAATTTTCTCATTTCCATCATAACCCTGGCGTAGATATACGTATGGACTTAGTTCAGGGTTTAAAAAATCACAAATTTTTGTGAGCTGAAACTTGAAGATTTTAGATCGACTGATAATATACATTCATGATCCTTTCCATTTCACATTTTTTGAGATATCGTACATTTGTACATTACTAGCAAAATAAGTGTATTTCTTTTTTTTAAGTACATTTATACTTGACATTTTAGAACTTTTTTAAAAATTTATGTAGGTTTTAAAAGCTCATTAGAGCTTGTGTTGTAATTTTTTATATGTGCCAACTTTACCTTTGAACTTTTAACTTTGTTGTGTAATGCAACAGTTCATCAATCCGCTTAGACAGGCAAACTTCAAGCAAATTTGTGATATGCTCTATTAAAATCGGGTGACTTGGTATAAGTAATTTGGAAACACTAGCGTGCTAGCATTTTATACATTTTTTTCTGCTTCAAATGCAAAAGTTTTAAATGAAATAATATTTTATTTCATTAAAGGCTTGATAAGATTTTATAACATTTACTAAGATGTACACTAGTAACATGTACAATGTAATCAAATAATGATGAATTTGAGTTACCTCCCTTACTTCGTTTAAAGGAAATATTTGCATTTGTTATGTCATAAGTATGCTAGTTCTTACTTAAAGTAAAATAATTTTTAAGAATGGGCATGATGTATTATACATTTTCTTAAGATTGTGCAATATGCAGAAAAAACAATTCTATGACTCTGTAAATTTCCCACATAACTAAATAAAAGTGGCCAATTAAATCCATTCTTCGTAAGATTTGTTTATAGAAACTTACACAATTCAGTGTTGAAAATAATTTTCATAAAAGCAAACAAACCGCTAAAACCAAAACCAAATAGAGATCTAGTCTTCTTTTATTCACTCGAGTCTCAATTTCTTACCTCTTTAGCTTGAACAATTGGAATAAAACAACTTGTTTTAAACTTTTTATGCCATTGATAGAAAGAAACGATTGCTGCGGCAGTTAATCCGGTTGCCACAGTATATGCAGAAACGGTACGTTTTCCCTTGAATTTGCTAAATTGTCTTAAATGTCTAATTTGACACCTTAAATGTAGAAGTTGTATCAGTCTAGAATTCGTCGCCATCTTTCAATATTAATAAATATCATTAACTGCGCATGCGCGGGTTATTTCCAGATTTTGGCTGATCGCAGAGCAGTAGATTTTTTTCACAGTCGGGAAACTAATTAGTGCAATTGGATCAAACTAAATATTGTCTGTAACGGAATTTAATTTTATCTGGATATACGGTAATTTTACTTATTTTTTTATCAGAAATGTAAATTTAATCGTAAAATGTCTTCTTTTTAGGCCATTGTCATTCATTCATTCATTCCTGGTTGGCAAAAACTGCAATAGTCTGTACCGGCAATTTCATTTTTTTTTTATTTTAGATAGGACAAAAATAAGACGTTGCTTTAAAGGTTTTATGCAGCAAAAATTTGAACGTTGCATAAGCTAAATGCATTGTCATATTATTTTAAGTAGGCGTTTCTAGCAATATAAAAATTTACATTTCAAACGTGTTTTTATCAAGGTTTTAAAGTAGTATATGTTCAGTGTATGTAAAAATCTACCTAGATAATCACATGACTATTAAAATCTTTGGTGTACATTTTTCTACAACTTTCGATTTTAACCGATTCTGCTGCATAACTATCACTACACATTCAACGCATTCAATAGAAAATGAACTTTTGTAATTTTACTTCGGGTTTCATTTCACCTGATGAAATACTGAGTTATTTACCTAAGATATATGTACAAATGTATGATATTATGATGTATTGACCTGAAAGGGCAATTTTTGTCGCTTCGTCTATACTAATTAATATAGCAGGCCTATTGCTGTCTTATTTATTTTTTAAACTTTCGGAATTCAATTTCGCTAACTATGGGGTTTTAACTGGTCGCCTTTTCGATGATCAAACTTATAAAAAAAATAATAATAATTAAAAACGCTTTTGATACATTTTTCAATAGACTTGTCCATAGACCTGTAATTCTATGATCTGTCTCATTAATTTGATGTTAAGTAGGGGAAAGAAGTATGCGAAGCAATGTTTAGGAGTTGTAATCTATTATGGTAATTTATTATATTATACATGGAAGGGACGTCCATCGCCAAATACAAGACCGATGGTTCGGACAGATCGCAGTTTGGACGGAAGTTCGGATAGGATGCAGCCAATCATGCATGAGTTGTCAGTTGCCTATACATAATAATTTATAATTTTATAATATGGTTTGATATATTTTGTAGGTTTGACCAATCAATGAACTTTAGAGGAATTTATCTACAAAAAAGGAATTATTTGTGAAAATATGTGTGATGTATTTGTATTATTGGATAATTCCGAATGTACAGCGAAAATCAGTTAATGAAGCTCTGTGTGTGCAGGAGTTTTTGCGTTTAATGGAATTCTGTGATATAAGGTTATTCCTGGCTGAAAATCACAATCGGATAAATGTTTGGATCCGCAACGAATGTCCGTACGAACATTTATTACACTGTGGGTTCCTTAAGCAATGAACTCGCATGTTTTTCAAAAAATCGGAGTAGCATACAAGGCAAACTTGAAATACATCGTGCAGATATTTCTATTTAGTGTCGTCTTCGTCGGATTAATCAACTCAACTTATAGTGCTCCTGTTTCTACAAGCTTCAACGACTTTTCATTCAGCCATAATAAGAATAATTCAGATATAACTATACCTTCAGATAGAGTAAATTCGAACTCATATTTATTTCTTCACGCAAATAACAATATGTGGTTAGAAATTTTGGATAACGGAATGGTAAAGACAAATACCTGTCCCACTAAATACGGTAAGAAAATTTTTATTATTCTTAAAACAACTGGCTAAGCATTGTGGTGGTGACTCTCTGGACATGTTAGGGCAAAACCTATCTTGAAAGGACCTTGATATAACTCAAGACAGTGACGGTGATAACTCAACTGCGATGCAGTCAACTTAGGAGCCACGTCAATTTATTTTCAATTAATTAGTTGACTAGTTAAATAAACATTTAATTTAATTTTAGACAGGCGACATCTCAGCCTAGTACTTTATCGGATTAGCTATGATTTTAATCCATGATGTATTTTGCAAAACAACGCCAAAACTTGTTTCTTAAATTAAGCAGCAGACCTTTGTTTTTACTACAATTTGCTTCAGCAAAAAATTGTCTGTTAAAACGATTAGCGTAATTTGATAATACGTTTACAAATTAACACCATCTATGCGATAATCTCTTAAAAATTTTATGAGGTATGCGGTAATGTAATTATGTGCGATGATTAGTGTTTTATTCGTCCATACGATCCCTGCGGGTTCTCTTTACTTTTATATGATACCTTACACCAAAGTATAAAATTTAACATTAAAGGTGTTGAAAGTTATAGGATTAAACACGGGGATTTTTTGTTAAGAGAGTCAAACACAAGATCAGATATTTATATTCAATGCAAGTTTCATTGACATCCATCTATGCCAGGAGGCCCTAAATACATGCCAATTTCAGTAGTTTTTTTCCTGTCATTTCAGTATTTTGACAAATTACATGTACAGAACATATTCGCATGAATATAAACCATAGTTAACCATTAATTTATAATATGCATCCAACCGTTTGGAAAGTGGAATTTTTATCGTTAATAATAATACTGAGAATACCCACAGTGCATACATGTGTACATTGTTAAAGAAAGGTCAAAGTCAAGTTTATTGTCACCTCTCCTCAATGCACTCGCTTAAATCTATGCATACTTAGAATTTGTATATTGATGTGGTGAAGTTGTTGGATGCATACACATTATTTGATAGTTTCAAGGGCACATGTTCCGTTTGAAACATTTACAAATGTTACAGGGTTAAGTAGCGTATGTAGTAGACTAATGTCTCAAAGCCTATCATAACGTTTGTTTTACCCTTTAACAATATGTGCCGTCCATAATGGAAGTGAACTAACTACCATTGTTTCTGGAAGAACACATGCTATACCAATTATCTAATCAGAACGGTGTATTGTTGACCCTCCCGTAAGTCGGTTTATTGTGCTTGTTTAATGAATGATAAACATGATATATGTAATAGATCTCAACTCTATCTTGAAACTGATTAACTTTATTGCAGGTGGGATAACAAAAATTATACACATGTACATGTACAACTTTACCCCACATTTGTCCCACTATACATAGGACTGAATTATTGTGTTAGGGTCTACTAAGTTTCATGTTAAAAAAAAAACTGCTGTATGCAACTAAACAAAGATTGTATACTAGAATCTCTTAATTATGCAACATTTTTTTGCTATAATCGTGGAAATTCATTCCCTTAGTCTGTCGTCAAATTTTGGAGATCATTTTGCTTTCCTAACACTGGTCAGAGCTATAGCCACTAACCTCTACAACCAAACTTGTTAAACAACTATCCCACTACTTCAGAAAAAAAATGTATCCGAGCATGTTTAAATCTGCCGTTATCTTACCGTTAAAAGCTGAAATTTTTGCTGAAAATCTCGCATTTATTGCATTCTTTTCTCGGCTTTCAGACGTAATTTGAGAAACCATTGACTCGATAACAATAGACCAGTTAAAATTTTGGATCTAAAGCCCTGTTTCTTAATACAATGAGTCAATGCATTGATATGTTTTAAATTGTCGTTATCTTTTTTGGAAACAAAAAAAGTCTTAAGAAGTGTTTACTCATAAACAGAATATCCTTATTTCCTACGATTATTTTTCGTGCTTTTAAAGTCTGTGTGATAATCCTGCATATTTGGTTATATAGACCCTTCCTTTTAAGACTTCCGATTTAAAAAAATGCCCAGGATAGATTCAGTTTTTTTATATAAGGAAGTTAAGATGCAGTCTGTATTGATTTAGACCAGATCGTTGTTTTTTTATGAATTGAGTACCAATGTTGATCATTATAGAATAAATTAACAAAAGTTGACTTAATTCTTCACATATCGCGGATTTATTTCTGTCCTCACAAGTGTTTAAACCCTATCTAAATCCTATTTGTACAATTACTTTCTTGATCCCTGCTAAGTAAAGTCAAAACTCTCCTGGGATTAGTATTTAATTCGGAAACAAAAAAATCACAAATTGTGTTATATTTAATCTTTATCAGTAGATGATAAATTCTAGCAGAAAGTCCATTCAGTTTTCTTTATTTTGTAATTTCTTATTTGAATTAATGAATACTGGATAAAAGGATTACCTATCTAAACTCTAATAGATTTATACAGTGACTTAGTTGAAAGATCAAAGAAATCACACGTATAAATTAATTAACGATCACATAATTGCCTTTGTTGTTAATTTTTGTATGAATATACTCTTAATTGATAGAAATGTTACGAGAATGTTAGTTCTTACAGATGAAATGAAATTGAACGAACCGTACATCTACATGATGTTTCTCTTTCTGAATTAAACTGAAATAAATACGGAACTTAAACGAAAACCACTTTGATTTCCAGGTTTATCATAATGTGATAGATGTACGAAGAGGGCCAAATATAACGAAACGAGATATAACCCTTTCGTATGTCACTGCCCATCTATAGACATAGATAATAATGGAAAATATATCTCGTACATGTAAACTTAACTCATGTGATATTTACATCCTATTTTTCTTTTTCGACAGGTGCGCTGGAGTCCGGTTCCCATTCTTCAATATTGGGGAAATCTCTCCTTAATCAAAAGGACGCTGGAAAGATTGCATCAGATGCAGCTGTGTATTTTAAAGGCATCGCTGCAAATAGGTACCTCTGTGTTAAAAGATCTGGTGAAATTTACACTGTAAGTATACTTCTGGATAAAATCGATGTCGAGTGAGGCGTAGTTACAAGTAAAAACATCTTTTAACCCTCCTCTTGCAGGCAGGGATACACAGGCAAATGTGCCACACATTTTATATGATCATCATATGATTATTATATAAATCGAGCACCTTATAATAATCATATGATTCGCGTTACATATGATAATCATGTGTTTTTCACAAACATATGATTGTCATATGTTTTCAAGCCAAAATTAACATATGAGAATCATATGATAATCATATGACTATCATATGTTAGATATCATATGATTTTCATATGATTA
This sequence comes from Perna viridis, assembly GCA_037379345.1. Taxonomy (NCBI): domain Eukaryota; kingdom Metazoa; phylum Mollusca; class Bivalvia; order Mytilida; family Mytilidae; genus Perna; species Perna viridis. The sequence continues at coordinate 8,763,926 of CM074520.1, forward strand.
CCATATGATTATCATATGAATCGAGCACCGTAGGATTATCATATATGGCATATTTGGCTATATATATATATAGTGATAAGGGTATTTTGGAAGTCATGATTGAAAGAATGAGATAATCGACATCTTAAGCAGATGAAGATTGTAATATCGGTTACATATAGGCACTACGTTTTCGTTTGAATATGTTATGAACTGTTACCACCTAGAACAGACATATAAACAACCCTAGCACCTGTTTTCAGCATTAGAGATAATTGTAAATGTGAAATTAAAAAAATGTAAAACTGCAATGGCAAATCCCGTGCTCATTTCAACAGTGGACAAAACGTTAATGATGCGTCCTTCAATCTCGTTTGAAATTCAAAGTTATGCATTCGCCATTTTTTAAACTATTTCTTTATTTACTTGCAGTCTTCGAAGTACAATGACGTTGATTGTGCTTTTGTACAAAAACCGAAGTTTGAAAACGCCGGTGGGAGATACCATTATTTCAAACATCTTTACCACAACAATACATATAGTAGAAGAGTTTCAATTAAAAGAAATAAAAATAAAAACGTTACGACGAGGAAAACGAAAACAGTGCGATTTCAGTTAGGATTTAATACAAACGGGTCTGTGTTTATAGTACAAAGACATACCCAAAGAAGAGAAAAGCATAAACCCATGCTTAGCATTAACAGAGTAATAAAAACGTTACCAGATAATTCGACGTGTGGCCAAATAGATAAAAAGAACAAACCGAAAAGACGATACAAATTTTGTCGGCGAGTTTGGAAGAACTACTTTAAATCCACTGTAAAAGATATTAGACGATTCCGGAAATATGACTGTTGGAGTAAGTTACGGGACTACAGGAAGTTGAAGATGCTTGAGAAAAGCAAAGGTGATACTGGATGAAAAATCTTAAAGTTTTTAGGATATTAAATTGTTGTCTCATTTTACACTTTGAAGTTGGAAGCGCAATCCGACAAAGCGTTTGCCATACTTGTATAGCTTCCGGCTAACAATGCGAAAGCTCCAGTAGCACATGCGCATTCCAGAGGGAACAGTATTTATGTTTATTTATTTGACGCTGACTGGTGGCGTTTTATCTGTGATCAAGCCTTTATATGTTGCTCCAAACATGAAGAGAACAAAATACGTCTCAAATACATTTTTGTATATCTTATGACACGAAGTACCTCATCTAAACATACTTCGATCATCACACAATATATCTGATATTGTGTTTCTGAGATAATTCGAATTAGTGCAATACAATTACATGTCTACAGAAACCAAACAGTTTTTCATTGGATATAGAAATAGCATTTAGTTATAAGAAGTTAGCATTTAAAATTCACCAAGTAAATGTTACACTGTATGATAATGTATGCACGAATGTAGTTGTCAATTTGATTTTATGCAATGTCTGATTTACGGTACTTGGTGCAGTAAAATCAACATGATGCAAAACCAGTATGGTGCAAATTTAGATACACTTGTATATCGTAATTTGGGTTTGCATTAAATATTATACAGGGCCAATCTAAAGCTACTCCAAGTTGTACATAGTCATTTTACATTATCAAACTAAGCACCCTATAAGGGAATAATAAAAGATCTGAATAACCCCTCTCCTCTCTGGGAGGGAAGAGTACTAACCCCCCTGACCATACCCCTGTACTGTCGGTAGATAAATCCGCGTTCTTCTAACTGGGACCAATGCAATATGGAACCTTTCATGTTATCGCTAATCACATGATTGCAACTGCCATTGTCAAAAATTATGTTTACATGAAAATCCCAGACTAGGAAAGTACTGTAGTGTTTCAAAAACCAATGTGTCATCCTTGTATATTTCCTATTAATGACACAACCATTTAAGACGTTAATATATGAAAATACTTTAAAGTGCATATTGTTCCAGTTAAGTGATTTAGATTGAATCCCAATAAGCTGTTATTTTTTATTCTTATCCTGTTAAATCTTGTACAAAGCAAATTATAATACATGTATGTGAAACATTCCATTCCCGAAGTGTCATTGAATACGTGTATTAAAGATTTCATGTGTTGTAAAAAATTGCTTTTCAAGCATTATAATTTGGTGCTATGTCAGTGTATAATTAGGAAGTACAAGTTATTTATTTATTGATTATAAATGCGAAGAACCCGTGCAGCACACAACGTTGGGTCAACATTTACGTGATATGAACAGTTTGATGCATCGTTGTTTCAGTGTTGTGTGCTATCCGGATCTGTACAAAATACTCTTATTGTTATGTTAAATCAACAGAAATGCTATTTTCGTTACTTTCAGGGATTAATGAAAATAATGCGCTGCAAAACTTTAGTTTGTTAAAATAAAACAAATATCTGTGCTATATTATCATCTTTTATTTTGTGATAACTCGTGAAATAAAAAGATAACATAAATCTACTCTTTGCATCCTTTTGCCACAGTAATGAAAATGACGCTTTTGCTGGAGTACATTGTAGCAAATTAAACTGAAATTTTAGTTCCTTAGAAATGGAAAAGTAATCAGTCGGTAGTTAATATTTAAAAAAACAAACAAACAAAAAAAACAAACAAACAAAAAAACAACAGACACTTATTTCAAAACTTCAAGTCAATGTATTTGAAGCGTTCTAAGATACGCCTTCGATTTATTGGAGTTTCTGAACGGCAGAACTTGCAGGTTTACCATGGCACAGTATTGCGCCTGTTGAATAGTGGGGGACATCATTTTTATTGTGAGCTTTGTATGTTAACTAACGTCTTCCGCTCTGAGTCGGATCCTGCAAACTGAGGTATCTATAGTCACGGAATTCTATGTAATAATGCATTTGTACTATCCGTACTCATATCCATTTTCTATTGTTCTATTTAAAACTGTTTTAGATGCAACCATCACCGTGATACATGAATTGAATCTATTTTGAAATAATCGATACGCGACATTTTTACTGCGACGAAAACTTGATATTTTATTTAAAAGGAATATTTAATGGTTTGTGAATTCCTGAGTTAATTAGTATATGTAGATTCCTGCTGTCTAGTGAGCTCCTTATTATGGATGAATCAATACACAAACCTAAAGAAAAGTCGTACAGTTTCTCATTGATATTCATTAAAAGTTTCAGGCCTATCATTAACCTTCAGATTTTACTATTTTTAAAAATTTGGTGGAACAAAATGGTCTGAAAGAAAATCTGAGTGACCCCGACTGTGAGAATTAGATGTAGTGTATCTATTATTACACGTCTGGGTTGGCTGGTGGCTCTATCAAGGCCACCACCTCGCTAAGGATTTAATGGTATACATAAAATGGTCTGTGCAGAACAAACCAAGTGACATTGCTTGTGATAAAATTTTAGTTTAAATAGGAATAGGTCCATGTAAGTAAAAGCTCTGAATGTTTGAAGATTATCACGACAGCTTGTATGGTTGAGAGACAAATTAATTTCTTCACAAGAGTTATATAGACACAATCATCTCTTTCGCGTGATGCAGGACTCCATATAAACAAGCAATCCCTCACCCTTTGTTTTACGGTGATATTCTACAGAAAGCTCGACTCTCACCCAATAAGTTACCGTTGAATAGGCTCATGAATTTTTAAGGGATATAGTTATGATATTGTTGTCAAATCGCTAATGATAGCATTTTTTTTTGTATTAACATTGATTCGCTTATAGAGTCTTTACATTAGAAATTAAAACACCATACGTAAAATCTGTATTTATTTTATGACTTACGATGTATCATGATCCTCAACTCCGCATGGAAAGAATTGGGATTGCTTTTACATACGATGGAAACATATCTTTTTGTAGGTTTAAACTGGTCTGGAGCTTGCATGTCTGTTAACTGCTAGTAGTCCTTAGTTTGTACTTGTGTAATTTATATTCAGTTTATATTCAAGGCACTCAGATCTTTTTGAAATGATTTTTAAGTGCATTTAATTGTGTAATATATTTTTTTAAACAGTGGCCAGATTTTAAGAGGGTATTATCATGCCAAAGTACTTTAACCCCGCCACATTTTTTGCGCCTGTCGCGGTACCTGTGAATAATGATGTTTTGGGGTCAGCTGCAGCCTGTCTTGTGGTATGAGGGTTTCCTAGCGTTCATTGAGGACCGATGGGTGGCCTTGGGCTGGCGTTTTCGTGCCGGTGGAATTGTTGTCTCTTTGACTAGTGCACCATACCCTATTCTCGTTGACTAGATCTTCATAGCACCATAGTAAAAATGAATTGTACACACTAATCATCTGATAATGATTTTTTTTTAGATTCACAAACGAACAACTAGAGACCAGACAAACAATTACTGTACTAATTCGTGTATTTTGGACACTCTTAGAATGTTAAATGTGAAATTCAGAATGTCATTAACATATAATGGTTGTCAAGAAAGACGAAGCAAAAAACGAAAAAAAAAAACCAAACAAACAAAAAACGACTACATACACAGTCAAATGTGCCACACATGAGAATCATATGATTTGCACCATACGGTAATCATATGATTCGCTTTTACATGTGATATTCACATGATTATCATATGATAATCATATATTTTTCACAAACATTTGATTGTCATATGTTTTTATGTCAAAATTAACATATAAGAATCACATGATAATCATTTGACTATCATAAGTTAGATATCATATGATTTTCATATGATTATCATATGAATCGAGCACCATATGATTATCATATGTGGCACATTTGGCTTTGTACACATATAGAAACCGAACACGCTAGTGGGTGATCGACCAAAATACTATGCATCCGTGAACAAACCAGCAACCTAATTGCACTGGAGTGTAAAACAAGATGATAAAAATAACCTGGCTATTAAATTACTCAAGTTGAACTGTAATATGTGATATAATTGAGTCTAAAGTCTGAGATTCTGGATAGTAGAAACACTTTTATAATCATTGATCATTTATTACAAACACTATGCAATAATGCAGTAATCCGACTGGTGATAGCACTTTCGCTGATTATTGACCAACAGGCAGACGGACGTATGGGAATTAAAAATTCATTCACGTCGGATTGTGCAAGTTTCAAATATCCATTAATACACATAAGTCCTTAAACGTCTTTGTTGCATATTATTCTCTGAACAATTAAAACTCTATCATATATAGTGGGTAATTTGAGTCGGGCTATAAAAAGACCAGGAGTAAACAACAACTAGTAGTTCCAAGTAATTCAAGTTTTATAAATATACCTACCTTAATATATATGTACAGTGATGACAATGCAATTGTCTGATTAGCTCAATTCAATGCCGATTTTACAATCATTATTGTAATTTTTACGAGGCAATATAGATAAACCGGTGTCTACTGTGTAGATCAAATCATTTTGGACAAAAATAGGCCTACTTCTATTTGGCTGAATGAAATGTTAGATGGCGTATTTAAGTTACTAAAATATCGGGGGCTTTTTGGGGTTTGTACTTCGTCCAAATTCGAATTGCGCTACGGCATAGTCTAAATCATCGACTAGCCTGATTAGTGGCATTACCGTCTGGCCTGGTGTCGATTTTTGCAGATCGACATGACATAGCCTTAATTATGGCTTGGTTCAAAACATTGAATAGTCCTGGCCTTGATATTATGGTTTGTCAAACCAGATTTAGCTTTGATTTCCTTCTGTCATATTCTAGAGTACTCCAAATGTTTTTTTCCTAAATACTTCATGAATAAAGATAATTTTCTTTCTCATCAGGAAAACATCATCAAGTTCACACAGCCTCTACAAAAGCGATAACACAACACAATTTTCCGTTAATTAACAGATTTTAAATCCTAATGAAATAAATCATATAATCTCGACTCGGTTTGCGACTGAGCATTCAGTTTTTAAAATATTTCAAAACAAGATGCTTGGGTGATAAGTTCATTCTAGTTAAAGAAGACATTATCAGGATTGTGTCCAGTGTTTAACCTCAGGTGTAAAAGTCAATTAAGGCTAAACAAGTTGTCAGATAACTGTCAGCTCTACACAAATATCCATATTTTATGTGACAAAGGCAATTAACTCTTACCTCGCGTTCCCTACACCATTGCGATAGCGAAAGTCCCGTCAAAATGTTCAATGGGGCATTTGGACATAAAAATTATCAAAAAATTATTATGTCGTAGAAAATACATTATTTTTACCACATTTAGGTTTAAAGGCTATGGTAAAGGTTGGTGTCCAGAACTAATCTCAACTGTTATTTGATGTGACAATGTCTGAAAGTTGATGGATGTCCGGGTCCACCTTAGGCATTTCAGTTTGCTTTTCTCACCAGCTCGCTCACTCAGACTCAATTGGGACTCATTTCTTTGGTTAGTTTAATTTTGTTTCCTTTAATCATATGTTTTGGTTATTTTTGCCCAATAACTTTTGGATCTACTCAAACAATCTTTCCATGCATGTACATGCACGAAATACAGTGAAAATATGGACGGCTTTACTGCATACCACCGTATGAGATAGAAAATAGAGTAAAACATTGATTTAATGTTTTTCTTCCCTACGTTTCTTCAATTTTTTTCCAGAGCTGTGGGCTTTTGTATAAAATGTCAGGCGAAACACGTGATTTAGGACAACATATTTTTTTCATTTTAATACAAGCTACCTATATTTAACACAAAAGACAATTTGCAATAAAAGTAGACGGAAAATAATATTCAGTGAAGACCTTCAGAAGCAGCAGACTTATATCACCATATTAAATCTTGAGAGAATAAGATACAACTTCGCGTTCCATCAATATAAAAAAGCAAGATTGTGATTTCTCAAACAACTTTAAAAATCTTTTTTATGTCTAATGTCAGATCTTGATGTTTTAAAAACTTATAAAACTTTATCATATCAATTTATAATGGTAAAAGAAATTCAAAACTCATCAAACCTTGAATTATGATGTAAACTCGCTACACAGAACACACACACAGATATATAGAGGATTTATAAATGATCAGATATTTATGTATATAGTTTTTCAAAATTTAAAAAAAGACAGATTTTAGTTCAAGGATGTTTAAAATAGATTTCACAAATATTTAAAGTACTAAAAACTTGTACAAGAAAAGAAGAAATTCATGTCATGAAGATATGTTGATTCCACCCTTTATCCATCAAAATTATTTGCAACATTAAAGACCATTAGAATGCATTTGTTTTCTTTTTAAAATTGTTAAACAAGTTTTCTTTGAAGTCGCCCTTTTGTTTTTTCTTGCATTAAGTATGCGTATTATTTTTCATATTGCATGCACTTTAATATTACCTTCATATAACATCCTAGTCTGTCACGGTTTTCAACAGAACCGGAAGTGAATCTTAAAGCATCTACTAGAAGTCCTTACAGGAGAAATATAAACAAGTACTATCTTTAAAAAAAGATAGCCAACACAGTAAAATTTGTTCTTTTTACTTATAATTTTCTACATTTCACTCAGAAAATAACACATGGCATGCAATTTCAATTTTCGATACAGTTTTTTTTCGCACGGCCCTAAGTATTTGGCCAATCGGGTAACAAAATTGCGATGAGGTGACTTCTGTTTCCATGGAAGAGCGTCTTTAAGGTCAAATGGTAAAAAGCGAAACAATACCGACTGCTTCGAAAAAAAAAAACATTTCGGACTCAGTATAATGCGTCTGTTTAAGCAGTCTTTGTTATCAAGTAGCAGCCGCCAGACACGGCGTATAACGATGGCTTATTAGGTTCCGAATAACTTCATCAGGATGAAGTTGAATGGTATAAAAATTTACTATTGCTACTGGCTCCGTTGTACCCGTATTCACTCCTCTGTTGTGTAATGACTATTGTATACGTGTTCGGCTGCTTATAAATTTAATAGATAGACGAATTATAGCATACCTAATAGCAAATAAAAATAAGGCAGTTGCCAAACGCTAAATTAAGCGGGACGTCATTTTAAGTGCCAGTCCATATAAAATTCAGACACTGCCTATAGTAAGGTGATTCATTGTATATAAAAATCCCACTAAAACCAGCCAAACAATATTAATAACGATAAATCTTGCAAAGTGCTAATTTCATGTACAATCTTGATGACCGCAACGCCCAAATGAAAAAGGAAGACTGGTAATGAGGTTGATAACTGATTCTGAATTAGAAATATAAGTAAATTCCATGGGTATTTCCATGGATCACCTCCTGACTTAATTTCATAAAGACTGCTACTTAATATTACATAAGTACAAGATTGTCCTTATTCAAACAGCGTCAGGTCTTCATAGGTACAGATAGTATACCAGTTTTACCATTTCTATGGTTATACACTAATATTTTATTTATTTATTAATACTGATCAAGGTTTTCGATTGATCTGGTTTTTTTTTCTTACGTGTTTACTATATAAATATCTACTACATTTTTTAGTAAATAAACAAACCCCTTATTGTGACATCACTTATTTAAAAAAAAAACAACAAAAAACAATCGTTCTTCTAAATTCACAAAATTATAATACATAAACACGTAATACATATGTATTATCGCTCGAGTCGTTCCCTATGTATGATTTATGAAGACATTTCAGTGGTATTTAATAAAAAACACTGACAAATTTCTTTTTCTACCGAACATCTACAATGCACAATAAAAAGAGAAAGAAATTCCTTGCGTAAAAGTAATTATTTATGTTATTTACAAGACCATATAACGATTTGATTATTCATTATAATATATCATACACTTGTCCCCGGTACTGTCTCAGAAGATAGATTGTCATATTCTACATTTCTTAATAAATGTAGTCCGTTTCTTACGAAAACCTCTAATTAATTTGTAAGTACGTGTATGTGTGACAGTTTATGACATGTTGCTGTGCAGAGGTTACTTTATATGACATTGTTGCTGAAATTCTTACATAAGCTGATGGAAGTTCGTATTATAATTCAGAGTGTAGCTGTTTGAAATGCCATCTCCGTTTGTTCAAACGATTCGGAAACTTAAGGTGATTTGCAAAACGAACAAACATCATTAAAATTGTATTTTCTTCACGGAACCTAACTTTCTTTTTTTCACTTAATTTTGTCAATCTTTGCAGTAAATAAGACGAGTCGCCAAATCTTATATCATCTTAGCCAAGCTTAGTTCTGTCCTAGATTGCTACACTTCGGTGTAAGTTTCTTTACTGATGAAAATACAAGAAACTTGAGTGTGAATTTCTAAACAAGTGAAATTAATGAAGTTTCACGAGAATCACCATTTTCAAAGGAAGGGGTAAGTTTAAATTTCAAAGAAGTAGACATTGACGAACGAGACGTGCATAGAGGTCTTCATGAATACAAGAATTAATGAATTATGAATGATGGAATATGCCAATTACACCCTTTATCGTATAAAGATAAAATAACTGAGACAAACAAAGTGAAAGTTGATAAAAGTTTAATAACTACATAATGTACACAGAGTGCCAACAACGACAGTAGCACTGTCAGTAGGGCCATAACTCATGCTGCATGTGTATAAAATATGGCCTTTTGTTGTAAAAAGGTATATGCCGTAAAGCAAATTTACTTTTACAGACAGAATTATATGTCTTTTCAGCAAGATCGATCACCTCCCACCCTACCGATTGAAGAAATAAATTTGATAAGAAGCAAATCTATTTAATATAAATAAGCCGAAGACCAAAAGCCAACTTCTCTATCCATATGTGATGTTGGAAAAATGCCTACGTTATTAAAATCAACCTTAAACAGGGCATATTTTCTTCCTTGAATAAGTTGTTGAAGAAATATAAATAGAATGCAAAAATTAACCTTTGAACTTAATCATTCTTGTGAATGCATGGAATACTCTAAGAAATAAAGCAACCCTTCCTTTGTAATTGAGAGGAATAGGCTAAAATCTTGGTAAATGCGGGGAATAAGCTAAGCAAAGAAAAGAAACAACCATGCCATGTGAATAAACGAAGCAAAGAACAGAAACCCTCCTACCTTGTGAATACGGGAAATAAGCTAAGCAAAGAAAAGAAACCATCCTGCCTTGTGAATACGGTAAATAAGCTAAGCAAAGAAAAGAAACTATCCTGCCTCCTGAATACGAGAAATAAGCTAAGCAAAGAAACCATCCTGCCTTGTGAATACGGTAAATAAGCTAAGCAAAAAACAGAAACTACCCCACCTTGTTGAATCGGATAAGTTAAGCAAAGAACAGAAACCACCCTACATTGTGACTAAGAACAGAAGTCACTCTTATGATTCCTTATGAATGAGGGAAATAAGCTAAGAACAGAAGCCGCCATTCCTTTTTATTCCGGATTAAGTTATGAAAAAGGGATGTGCATTTCATTTGTGATTAACTTGTTTATGGGAAGAACAGAATTAAGCAACCCTTCTTTTGTGACGACCGAAAATAAGCTTACAAGAGAAACAATTCTTCTTTTGCGGCTGGGGGAATGGAGCTATTTTTGTTTAAGGTAGCGTCATGCTAATAATATTTTGTATAAAGGCTACGCAATTAAACGAAGTTACTCTTACAAAAAGTGTATTTGTTTTCAAATAGTAGTAAGTAGTTTTCTCTGTAAAATATTAATAGCTCTGTTCCGCAAATGGTTAGGAATTTTGATAGTAATTATACTACTAGTAATTAAAAATCATGCAAAATAGAGAGACTTGTAACAATTCAATCTTTTATTAAACCTCCCTCAAAGAAACTGTGACCGATTTTTTTAGTGAAAGTATTAAAGTCCATGTTTAACAAGACTATTCAAGGGTTTAAGCTGATTACTGATGACAGTTCGACATCAATAAAATGGACTTAGTCAAATTAAGCCAATGTCAACGGACAATAAATCTGGGTAAATCTTAATAATCTTCTTCATGTATTTGTAGTGGGCGAAATTAGTCATAAGATCATTTTATTATCTGATACTTGTAAGTACTACTCCTGTATTTGGTTACATAATGTTATATTACATATACGGATAGAACTATAATCCATTCCGTAATCCGAACCACAAACTATCTTCGGTATTCGTGACGTAGTAGGAAGCGTCAGATCTTAAGGACGAATCATTTCCCATGATTTGTTAATCTAGTTGTCACTTCACGTGTGAGTAAGCAGATAATTGTGTGAATTTTGACACCTTATCCTAGACTAAATATGTTACATGACAAGTTATAGCCCCTGGTTATACTTTCTGTCTATACCAGGTCAAATTGATTCCAAAGAACAGTTCATAATTAGATCGGGTTTAGTAGGGAAAGTTTAGACACTTTTCCCTTTCTGGATCTGAAAAACATTTACTTCGTTAGGAATGTGTGACACAAAAAATATAATTTTAGGCTTTGTCTATAAGTGATGGAGCCATTTAAGGATTTGTACTCTGATATATTTGTCAATACTGCACACTATTTTGGGTATAATGTAGGATCAATAACACACCCTGTTTTGAATGTCTGCAATAAGTTAAATGCCATCACTTCCTAAATGCATACGCCCCTTTCGAAATTTGTCACTACTGACAATGATTTTAAGCCATTTGTATTTCCCAGCATCAATATATACAGGGCCAAGTTCAAAACAGCGACAGAAAGTATTCGTTCCCTCTCCTACTAATCGCGTCTGCGGACATGCTTTTCGAAACTCTCGGACATTATTCATATCATACGTCGTTTGATATAATCTGACATTGTTCACTTTCCCCGACTTATATTAGCAAGATTCTTGCCTTTTCTGAGAGGGCTGGCAGCAGCGTCTAGAGTAAATTTCGAACGTCAGACAAGCATTTCTACCACTGCTATCAAATTCTATCAAATTCTGCGAAAAACTTTATACGACGTCGCTAGTTAAACAAATTGACGAACATTTAATGTCCAATTTAAGTGGTGTATTACCATTGTCAGTGCATTGAAAGAATGTGTTTTGCTCTTATAATAGGAAATGACAATTAATCTGATATCAGACAAGTAAAACTTGAAACGCCTCCGAAGAAACGAAAGTCCGAGAATCCAAAAGTAACCCTAAAACTTCTTGCTCGGACTTATAGGTAACTGGAAATTAATGTGTGTAATTACGAAAACTTGTCAGAGGGGTATTAAGAGAACCAGTTTTCGAACGGTAATAAATGATAACGACTAGACATAAACAATAAACAAAAACAAGAAATAATCCAAATAACATCATCAAAGAAACAAAAGTAAATGAGCAACTCGGACTCCACTAAAAACTGGGAGCATGGACCAGGTGCACAGGTAGGGTAAGCTTCCTCTGCTTTTCTATAAACACCCGCCGATTTGCTTATAACATTTCTCGCCCGGGTTGTACGAAAAAGGAAAGGAAAATCACAATACGATTCAAACGAATTGGTTCTCGTGCAGGTTGATACAGTTGGTGCAGGATGTTCTGCGTGTAACTTGTACCCCCAGTTTGGCGATACTAGATATATCGGACATCAATATTTGTCTAGTTGGTATTAGTATGCAAAAAAAAAAAAAGAAAAAAAAGAAAAGAAAACCAACAAAAACAATTTGGATTAACATTTGGATATCAATTCATCGCTTTCAGTTACCATAGTAGCATTAACTCCCGCTCGATTCTGTTAATCTCTACTGAACCAATAAGCACGGACTATTTAATACATACATGTATTTGCTTAGTTTAAAGCAAAGTTGGTAAAGCAACGTTTATCGGAATTACAAGTTAAAATTAATATCCTATAAAGTCATTTCTCCGGAATCGTGAACATCCATCTACTTCAAAAGGTAATATTTTACAGCCTAGAGATGGTAAGTTATATAACGCTGGGTTAATTATTGCAATCAATCAAATAATAAGATCTGCAGCTTTGTCAAGGTCTAATTAACAACGCAGAAAAACAGTAACTTTGAAGGTAAAATAATCCCTGTCATAAGCTGCTTGGTGATCTAATCAATACAAGGGACTTTTTTTTTCAAAAAGCTAAAATTGGTTAAAAATGAACAACCGTAAAACATCACAAATACAATAAGTCCTTGACATACTTATGGTCGTCTATTTAGAAAGAAAGAATGGGTCATCTTCAAATTCTTTTACAATTAGATTTCGAGTTCCTTACAACCAACCAGAACGATTTGAGCAATCATGAAGTCGACATGCACGTTTTTTTTTTATATAACGACCACATAAACACGTCGGTTTGGGGTTTTTGTCGTGCTAACTACTACAGAAACAAGATCGTACTTTACCTCTTCCGGCAAGAACTGTTTATTGAGGGAATTTAAATCATTATTAATCGTACTAGATTTGACGGATATTATCAGTTATTTACAATAAAAATAACATAAAAAGATCGTAACATAACCAAGATGTCCTGTCCCGACAAACGAGCAATTCTTTCCCTGAACACTCATCCTGCAATGCTGGCTTTGAAGGGAACAGGTTTTTATTCGTTCAAAAGAAACAAATATTTTGTTTTCAATATTTTACTGAATTTAAACTAAATAAATCATTTTTATTTGACACCTTTACGGATTACGATGATTTTGCAAATAAACATTAATTTGTACATTATCATGGGACAACATAAAGAATAAATGTAATGTGATCACTGAGTCAAAGTTAGAATGAAGTAAGAAGATTTAATATCGGAATAACTACAGAAATACTGATACAATGATATCATGTCCACCACCGAGTAGGACGGCTTAGAGAATCTGAAATAAAACATACTTAAACCATACTTGGACAATGTTTTGAACACAAAATATAAGGACGGAGATTGAACGCACCTTTAACAAATGATTTAAAAGCAATTATTATATGTGACTTTACTTAAAACAAATGGACAATCTTTACTAGACACGTTGAATAAATATTTGATATAAAAAAGTTCTGTTCCAGGTGAACAGGAAAAGACAATTTCCTCTTTAACGAATATGAATTATGATTACTCGTGCTATATCCGTGCCGGATGATAGTTGTCACGGAAATAGCCAGTCCTGAATACAGATATCCTTTTTACAGTGGAAATTATGTATATGGAAGTTTGTATTTGATATAAATCCCCTTCCGCAATACAAGTATCAAATGCCTTCCAACTTTTTTTGGGGAATATAATGACGTCACATCCGTTGTTACCAACTAGATTCGTGAGTATAATGATACTATCAAGTATAATTAGACGCTAAAGATTTCTTTTTTCAAAATTCATTTCCGGATTATACATATGTATCTACTCAAATTTACATGATAATTTCAATAAGCTTTTAAAATTCAAAGGCAGCTAGTGCTCTTTAGTTCAACAATAATTAACACGAAATCCGAAGGCACAATTCCGTAAAACCGACTTTTCCGTTTTTCGGTATACCCAACGCGACTTCACTGTGATGTAAGTAATGGTAGATAGCCTTTACTCTTAAGAATAACAAAACTGTTGTCACATACAGTAAGGATAATAACATGAAGATTTCTGTGGCATCTCTAATAGAACCACATGTCTGTACATACAAGTATGCCAAAAGGGTCCCAGAATGACAAATATGCTGATTAGCCAGTTTATAGGCCCTGTAATTAACGTAACCACAAGTATTTAGTGACCTCAGTTAATACCACAAAGACTTTTCATGTTTAAAATACATATACCCCGAGGATGGCGTGCGGAATGCTCTGTAAGCTAAAATTAACTTTATTAGTCTTTATACATGACGTTTAGTTATGCAGCAAATATTTCGCGATTAAAGCTGAATCAACAGACCTAACCTTGTATTGTCATAACTGGTATTTTTGGCATGTCTGCATTTGGAGCATACGTAATATTTGAAAGTCATATTAAACAGACCGTAACTTAATATTCTAGATATTTGAATGCTACACAAGATTACAATATGTCTCCGGAATGAGAACATCACATACTTTCCAACGGGTCTCCGTTTTGGTATTTCCTCTGCTGACCTTTAGGAAAACGGAAGTAGTAAGAGCTAGGTTGAATGAAACTACAAATTACCAGCATGTCTGAAAACATTTTATACTCGGGTTCGTCTGTAACCTTCACGGGTTCGTCTGTAACCATGGCATTTTATACACGGGTTCGTCTGTAATCATGGCATTTTGTTGGTTTAAGAGGGAATAACACATAATGTAACTGCAAAACCGTATCCTTCTATACATAAATTTCACCAGCAAGTTCCAAATAGTAATGTAGTCATTACCTGTTCAGGCTAAACAGAAAGGACGTACATTTGTCAATTGAACAATTGCAGGTTTTCATTAACATTGAAATAGCATATTCACTTTTCAGACAGTTTTTAACCTATACACAAAAGTCTTTTTTCTTAAAGTAAAAAATGTTCAGAATTAGGCATAAGTAACTGGAAAAGAAGACTTTTATACCATGCCACACAGAGTGGTGTGGTATTATGCGATACCGTCGGAAAAGTTGGGTGTCCTTCCGCCCGTCTGTCTGTCATGAAGTATGTACATCCACGACTGTTTTCAAATAATAATTTGAGAACAGAAGAATTGTTTTGCTTGTCCATTACACAGTTGTTAAGTACTACAAAATACAAGTTAAATTTTCAGCAAAATCCCGGCCCCTTTTTTCACCATTACACGACGGGTTATCAAATAATGTTCCATTAATGTCCCATGTTAATAACTGCACTTATTCACCACGCGTAGTTGGTGTAATTTCAACCCTTTCAAGCACCACTTTATCAGTTGAACAATTTTGTCTTCATATATATACACTTTTTATTAGTTTCGGTTTATATAATAATTAATATTTTTGTATATTTATCTTTAAAACATAATAAAACACACAGAACATATCGTTCGGTAATGAGCACGGATCCATAAAAAATATAGTTTCATATAGGATCTCCTGGTGAACGTTGAAGTAAAGAACTCCACGCTTAGCCGCTCACTACAAATGTGTCCACAGACACACATAATGAATAAGTTTTATCAGCTGAGGTACTATATAGTTTAAGTATCTAAATTATAGCTGGTTTTTAATTGAATTTTTATTTCGCTGATTAGCGAAGCTGTTAAAAACCTTTAAAACTGGCCTTTATATCTCCACCTATTTATTGGACGACATGGAGAGCTATAACAGGGTAAATCTGAGGGGAAATGGAAAGAAACTACGTGACTAAGATCGCTCCGATGTAATAGAAATCTGTAACAACAAACTACAGAGAGAGGAAAATAGAAGAAAAGCGGCAAACATACTGACACATAAAAATGTTAGACATCATGCCGATTATAATATGTCCACAAATGCTTGTGTTTGCAAATTATATTCTGTCATTTGTATTTCATGACCTCAGTCGAAGGATACAAAATTGTGGGAAAATGGTTTAAGCCTAAAATATATTCGTCTTTAGGTTTTCTTCCCAAGACTTCCAAAAGTATCACCAACAATGCAAAGTTACCAATGATCAGATTATTTAACTAACCACAACAATAATTCATATTTAATTAATCACTACTTGATTTCACACCATTCCATTCATATGTAGTGGTATTATAACGTCTTAAAGATTTGATTTTTACAGCTCCAAGTTAAGATTAGTTCCTAATAGGATATTTCAGTCAGACTGAACGTCGTCTTTCAAAACCACTTCAAAGTCCGTAAATACTGGTTCACCCATAGAAAGGGGTGCATGCAAACCACATGGTCATACGAACTAAGTCCTAAAGTCTGAAAACTAATTAAAGTACTATTCAGTCGCAGAAATTATTGTTATGGTTGTATCATTTTGATAACAGTCATAATTGATATAGTTAAACTAATAGCAGACAAGGGAACACAATGTCGAATGTTACAGATTTCGATAAATGTATGTTCAGTAATAAGAAGCATAGGTCGCAGTGACGAATCCAGGGGGAGTTCCGGGGTTGGAACCATCTATTTCTGTTGAAAAAATTGGACAAAAAAGCAAAATATAAAACATCTAACCACTTTTCTAGATCGGACCCTCCTTTTATACATGTCTGGATCCACCCTGGGTTCTCTCTGAGTGCATTCTGTCGTTTTTGGACAGGGCGGTTCATCCTGTACAACATGGACGACATGTGATTTGTCATTTACCGACCAAGTGGCTAAAATATCAAATAGTCCTAACAATATCCAATAGAAGATACAACAAGTGGGGTTTAAAGGTTAAAGAGAAATCAATAAACACTAATTGACTTAAACTACCCTTTTTAACTTCTCAAAAATTTTAATAATGTTCAAAATTATGAATCACTTTAGACAATTTGAGAAGAAAATTTGTTTAAAAGTAGGTAGGTTCTGGTCTTATGTAGCCTAAGCAAATATTGAAATAATTTTAATTGTCCGTCTAAACTCTCCAATGTAGGTAAAGAGATTATACAATCAACGGTATACAGTTAAAGATCCAAATTAAATATCTAGACGGGGTCGAATTTCCTTTGAAATTATCCGACATTCAATGAGGCTTCATAATAACAATCCAAGTTCACTATTTCTGCTATATTATTGAGCTTAGTGATACTTTAAAGATTTTCATTTTATTTACTGAATACCTGCTAATATTTGGCTACAGTGATTTCTTCAGAGTATTAAAGTCTAAAGATCGTGTTTACAAAGGAATCTAACAAACAAGAAGGAATGTTATCTTTATTAATTATTTCCCTTTCAGACATTGTTAACACCTTCGTTAACTGGGTTTAGCTGTCCGAAGTCAAGGTCTACTAGTGCAGATCATATATTCTAGTACCTAAATGGACATAACTGTCTGAAGTCACGGTTTTATACACAGGCAAACTTTGTACACGTTAACGTTATGAGAATCGAGCTTCACCCATATTTCACATGAACCGCACGTGAATTTCACTTTATTTTTTGTGTGAAATTTTCTTGGTACGAAATTCATGTGTAAAGTTCACGTAAATTTCACGTGAAGGCTCGATTCACCTGACATCTTCAGTGCAGGTCAAATTTGTCTGGATGGACATGACTGTCAGAAGTTAGGTTTACCAGGTCATAGAGAATAGAAGTCCTGGACGATAAGGATTTTTCCTGCCAAAACCAACACTTTTTATGTTTGAAATATTTTTTTTAATTTTTAGTATGCTTTTACAAGAAGTTCGTATGTAGCTGAATTCAAAGTGCACATATTATATGAAACAAAATTATATGGTCTTTCTCTGATATATTTACATTTAGACTGGTGGAATTAATCATAATTGGCCCATATAGCTAAAGTGTTCATATCACTCATAATTGTAACCGTAAGAAGCAGTTGAAATGGCAAAAAAAAAAATAAATAAATAAATAAAAAAAAATAAAATAAAATAAAAAAAAAAGTAAGATAAGAACAGAAAGTACAAGCTTTAAATACATAACCCGTTACAATCAAGGTAATCACCTTTCTGTTGGAGAGGAGACACTGACAGATAAATGAATGGACAACAAAGAATACTAGACACTTGGTTGCTGTACGAGACATATGTAAACACATTATACTCTACATACATGTCAGCTCTCCTGGTGGTCATCTGAGATATTGGCTTGTTACAGTATTTAATTGTGTGTATGAAGGAGCAAATTTATTTGAAGCTCTAAAATAAATGAAATAACAATTTTTTGTTCTAAACGATGACGTGTATTTACCACGTTTTACAAACCGCAGTGCATACAACATCAAGGGCGTTGTCTATAACCTAGTCTTACGCCGCTTTGTGAGTATTCTTAAAACATTAAGGTGTTTTTTATAATTCAAAATCACTTTTAACGATTAGAATACAAAATACCTTAAATGTCGCAACGAGACAATAGTACTTTAACCCGACACCAATTTTGTGAATGATTATTAATTATGGGAGGTATAACAGATGTTGACAATGATCACTGACTATGACAATGATTACCGACTATGACAATGATTACTGACTATGACAAGGATTACTGACCATGACGATGATTACTGGACTATGATGATGCTCACTGACTAAGACAATGAGTACTGAAGGTGACAATAATTATTGAACTATGACAATGATTACCGACTATGACAAGGGTTACTGGACTATGACAATGATTACCGACTATGACAAGGGTTACTGGACTATGACTATGATTACCGATCTCGATATTGATTAACGCCTATAACAATGATCACTGGCTAAAACAATGATTACCTCTTAAGACAATGATTAATGATCATCGAAGACTATCAGCCTGAATCCTGGCTTCGACAATTTGTTTTTACTTATTATTGTGTTTTAGGTCAAGGCATTTCAGAAACTCTCTTTATTATAACTAAATGCAGAATAATTCTTGGTGATATATATTATGAAAGCATTTTACTCATTTAATGGCGGTTTACAGACTATATCCGATCAGTTAATAAGAATTACAGTTTATGACATTTTAAGAATCAGCAGAATGCTAGAAATAATAGTATTTGTAAGGAAATCCCGCAAGCTAAAAAGTCAACATAGTTATTTAAAAATTTCATACATAGTCTGCATGTTTCAAATGACTTGTGAATGTTTATTTAAGCAAATACGTTTATAAGAATCAGGTTGAAGTGTTTAGATCTCTTTTATAGTTAAATCGATTATAATCTCACATAATAATATTACTAATAACATTTAAGTTTACCGAAAGTCTAAGTAGGTGTTCGGACAGACGGATTATGACAGCAGGGAACAAAAAGTGGGATAAATAAGATAAAATTAAAGGGCATAAGCAAAACCATGTATGCAATCCCATGAATAGAATAATTAAATCGCCACGGATACAGAAACAAAAAAAAACAAAAAAAACCAAACAAACAAAACAAAAACAAAAAACAAAACAAAAAAAACAAAAAAAAAACAAAAACAAAAACAAAAAACAAAAAACAAAACAAAACAAAACAAAACAAAACCGAATAATATAGAAAAGTTGATACAAAATAGATACCGAAGATTCCATCGATGATTATATGGCAGTATACTTTAAAAAAACCATAAAAATATCTGTTTTAAAAATAAAATAAAGCTGAATTGACGAAGTCTATCACCATATTGTCGGTTTTGCAAAATGTATCATAACCACGTGTATTTTGTAACGACTTATTATTTTATACATGAAATAGGAACTGTAGTACTTTAAGTGACTTGTGTGTCCCAAAGACATTGCTTAACTGCAAATGTCACATGAGACTAAGTCACCAGAGGCGGATCCAGAGATTCTCGAAAAAGCCCCCCCCCCCTGCTCTCTGGCCTTAGAGGATTTACTATATAATCAATTTAATTCTTGACTTTTTCGATCTAGGGGTGTGACCAACACCCCACCCCCTTTGGATCAACCAATGGTCACTCACTCATTTCTGAGTAGTTTTGTTCATGACATAAAGTTACTTATTTAGCGACTCAGTTTTGTATGTGTTTCCTGAGCCTGTTCCGTATATGTCTTCTTTGTCCCCGGGTATTACATTAATTCGATCCATGCTGACTAATTTGTTCTCTCTACTTATTCGTTGTGACTGAACCTTTGATCAAAATGTAGGAAATGAAAAGATGAAAAAGGTTATTAACCAGATGCTAATCTCTGTGTACAGTTGACTTACAAAAGCTGAATATATAAAATTATTGCAGTAAAATTAAATTTATTACACAATTATTTAGGCAGTGTAAGTAGCCCGAGACACCATCAATGAATATTAATTAGTATAGGTAGGTAAGCGCACGTGGCAGTCTCTTTTATCCTTTTATGTGAAGATTTCCACTTGAATGGAACATTAGAATCGTGTCACAAGATGAAAGTTTCATTTTATGCCTACATACAAATAAAGAAGATTGATATTGGAACATATAATCGTCTAGATATAGTCATTATCTAAACCCAGTCAACTAAAAATATCTATTTAGTCCATTTTTCAAAGAATTTGAAACGATACAAGACTGATGGATTAATGCTACCTTTAGCCAATACATAAAATGTTAGCCACGTTCCTTTTGTGCGGGAGTTTTGATTATATGCAAAGAAGCCGACGG
This sequence comes from Perna viridis, assembly GCA_037379345.1. NCBI lineage: Eukaryota > Metazoa > Mollusca > Bivalvia > Mytilida > Mytilidae > Perna > Perna viridis. The sequence continues at coordinate 8,784,895 of CM074520.1, forward strand.
TTATGCCAGAAGTCGTGGTGCTTTATTGAAATGCATCGAAGGATGTGTTATAAATATCAAATTAAAGTCCGCCATTATGTCCTGTTTGATGTGCTTGTATTAAAACCCATCGCACTTTCAGTCGAGGTTAATCGCGAGCGCAGCACGCGCTCTTGGTGTAAAGAATGATAAGTTAAATATTTTACGTATCACAAAAAACATAAAATCGTACTGAACGTAGCATAACGCTGTGTACCACCTTGATCGTTATTGGACTGGTTTCAATTCTTAAGGAGAAAGACGTAAGTTTTTAAACCTTTTCAGCCTCAGACATTGATCACCGGTCATAAAGTGCAAATATGTTTTGTATACAAAGATTAATCTAGGTCCATCTGTTGTCCACCATGACCATCAAACATTAATGTTTAATGTGCACAATGGTTCACTGACCATTTGTATCGTGTGACAACTGTTATAATACATTACACTCAGAAAAGATGGACTGATGCAATTAAAACTCTTTTTATTTCATACAAAAATGTTCTTTCATTAAGACTGTCAGCAAAATACATTTGTAATGAAATCTAGATAGTTTTCTCATCTTTAGTTTTAGTACTATTTTATACCCGGTTTTGACAATGTATTTCTTTCGATATTGTGACGCCGAAACATTGACCATTACAAGTCAAAATACCTTCAAGTATTGTAGCGAGCACAATCATGGCCGTTTATTTACCTCTGTAGTCAGATTTTACAGTTAAGCATACAGTAAAATAGTATTAAACTTCATATGGAGCAATAAAAAACAAATTTACACATCTTCTCCATTCAGTGCTTCAGAGGTCTATTCCTAGTGTTGTTCAAACATATTTAATCGTGCGAACATTAACACACCGTTAGTTCATAGTCGTACTAGTGACAGCGCGCCACTTAGCACGCATTAAGGCTTGTAGTTCAAACTTTTAAAATGTGTTGATGCTAAATTTGACATATATAAAAATTTTATTACCAAATATAATTTATGATGTATAACTATAAGCCTTATGTATTTTAATTTTGTAATTTTTAAGATTTGTAGTATATCATGAACGTTTATTACAAAGCAGTATATGTTAAACTGTTCCAATAAATTCACTGAAACGGATTTTTACAATACAAGGTTCACTGCTCAGTCATTGCATACAATACATGGAGTAGAAATAGAGTTTTATGTGATAGTTTGATGGTATATAGTAAGTAATGCGTTTTAACTTAAACAGTGTTCATGCATTCAATAATGAAATGAGCCGGAAAGCTTCAGTTCCACCGGGTTGGTTATATCTCCAAGATTAATGAAAGTCACACACACACATTTCCAAGAAAAAAAATATAATGGACACAGAACAACGGAAACTGTATAACGATGCATGGAACAAAAAACATTCCTTTTTCGATACCTTTGTTTTTTTTTACTCAGGTTTTTCTACTATTACTCATTGAAACACGAAATTTGCTATATACATGGTATTTTTGTATTTATTTACTAGTTTAACTGACATTAGATAAAAAATGCCAAATTTAAAAATGAAAGTTCATTATACTTATAAAAGAACAAATGCCTTTTGAATTTCATAAACTTCCATTAAGTTTGATGGTATATAGTATGTAATGAGACTGACAAAGAGTATTCAAGGCACACACAACAAAGAACATAAAATAACCAAAATAATACAAAGTAACAACAGTAAATGAGCAACTTGGACTCCACTAAAAACTGGGAGAATGAACCAGGTACACCGGTAGGGTAAACATCCTCTGCTTTTCCAGAAATACCCACAGTGCTGCTCATAAAAAGTCGAGAACAGGTTAGACGAAAGAGAGTGGAAAACTATGACACGTTGAACAAATCAGTTTTCGTGGTGCAAATGGATATACCATAACGATCCACGAGTTCATGATGACGACCATAAAACATCTGCAGTGATGACTCCAGTCTTGCAGCAACATAATTCTGTTCCAAAAGCATAATTGTAAGAAGTCTAGGGAAGATTTGGCATAATGTTTAAGTTGTGATATGAAAACTACATACGCAGGCGCTGAACGGATGTTGCCACAGATGAAAGTCATCGCGTTTGTCGTATAGTTTGGTCAATAGTTTTCCTTTACCATCGAACTCAAAGTGTAGGTCAAAATATGAGGCTGACTTCACAGTGTCTGTAATATCATTTATCTCAAGTTCGTTATGGTAGATGCAATGTACAAAATTCCTAAAACTAGGATTGTTTAACGATAACAAATCATCTATAAAGCAGAAACAGAGATTAAAAAATCGAGCTAAATGATGTTCCTTCTTTTCAATCCGATCGGCTATAAAGTCTGTCTTATAAGAGAGAAGGAATACGCCAGCAAGTAGAGCAGCACAATTTGTTCCCATTGGAGTGGCGACCGTTTGTTGAATAACGCGTCCACCACACTGGACAAATATGTTGTCGATAAAAAATTCCAACACATTTTGAAAGCATCTTCTTCGGTATATTTTGAAGATGATTTGGATTTTTTTTGTTTTTGTTTTTGTTTTTGTTTTTTGCTTTTGCTTTTGTTTTTTTTCTCTTCCAAGAATTAATCAAGAAGTAACATAACAGAGGGTTGATGTTCTTGATTCTCCAGTTCCCCGGTGTTGTAGTGAAAGTTTGATGATGGAATTAATTTTGGGGGATTATTATTTTAAGCTCACCTTGTTGAAGTAGTTTATCTTATGCGGCTAAAATTTATCTTGATTAGATTTCATGTTATTTTTGAAGCAATGTTTTCATAATTTTTGTGCTTTGACCTGTGTTCAACGGACAGAAACCGTACACAGAAAGGCTACACCCTGACAGAGGAACAAACGTTTTCCACACAACGTCTTCACATCCGCTCGAAAAATTCAGAACGATGTAGTGGATCGTTATATATCTGAGAAGATTGAAGGCGTTTGCTACAGATGGAATCACGTGTTCGAACACAATGTAGTTACCTCCTTATTCTGATCCATCATTTGTTTTATAGATGATGTTCGAGTACATTTATTTTTACTATTAAAATATTACATTCGCCTTTTACTTCAGTTTGAAAAAATTGCCGTGTTCTTTCAATCCAATGCAACTTATGTTCTTCATTGATAAGAGATAACAACGTTCACTAGCAATCAAAAATAAATGTTAACTAGATATAAACTTTATTTTCCTCAATGCAATGTACTGACAACAAAGGATTTGAAAGAGGAAGTGTGTATAAAAACACCCACAGGTCTTAATGCATCCCATCACTTCAGAATAGTGTAGAACAAGTACAGCAGTGATGGGAGCATTTTCTATTTTCCGATTTACACATGTGCGCAACATAACAAATGACAAACCCATTAAATATAGTAATGACTGGTGTCTATTGAGAAGTCCAGCCTAATTTCATAGTGTTAATATTATTTATCAAATCCAATTGATAGTTTTGACCACTATGAATAAGTCAACTAGGTTACCCCTATTTTACGAGGACACTGTCCTTTTCAATTTGACCCTTCACTGTAAAGTTGCCGTCGATATCATTTCTTGAATAAGACATAAAAATCAATCCATTTATGCGGGTCTTTTATAAATTTAAGATCTGGACAATGAAAAAAAAGTTATTTCGGTTACTTCTTTGTATGGTATTAAGGATTCCCGGAGAAACCAGTCAGTTTTGGTAAGGTTTCTTTAATGGTTAAGATCAGTTATAGCATCAATTTCGGTTAGAACTAATTACTTTCAGTGTTACCATACCGTGTCATCTATAGTTTCTGCTACTGAAGTTAAAACGATGATAAGACACTCTGTTGTCGACGTTTCTAGGAAAAAAAAACAAAACAAAAACAAAAACAAAACAAAACAAAACAAAACAAAAACAAAAACAAAAACAAAAACAAAAACAAAATAAAACAAAAACAAAACAAAAACAAAAACAACAAAAGAAAGAAAGACATGAAAAAGAAAAACAAACAAAAAACAAAAAAACAAAAAAAACAAAAAATGTCTTCGTACTTTTTACATACTTACAGTATTTAGATGGAGTCCCATTTGTTCATTCCTGTTTAGTTGGTACATTTTGTGTACATTTTTTCTGTTTGAGCTACTTACATTTTTCACCAACTTTCAACTGAACATCACACAGTCTAGAAACTTAACCTTAACTTAACTGTAGAAATACAACTGTTATAAAATAAAATAAAATACTAAAATCGGGGTTTGTTTTACAAAGCACATTCTAGAAAATCCTAAAAGTGAAACGGGAGACAATATACATGCTATCTTTATTTTGTGATTTGAAGATTTCACATACACATTCATTTCAATATTACTTATTAATTTAAATATGGTTCAGTAAACCGGGGGAATGTGAGGCATTATGAAATTATTCTTACGTTCTGAAGTCATCTGAACACAACGCTGCTATGAAAGCGAAGAAAACTACATCACCTCTTGTGCTGGCAACGTGCTGATGGAGCAAATTTCTCTCTTTCTATAACTATCACCTTGAAGTTGAAGTGTCTTATCTTCATCTGCTGAAATTTTATCATTGAAAGGTTTATAAATTAAAGCAAAATTGTGAAATGATTGATGTTCCTCCGATACTCGACGGAACTTCGTAATATATTCGATAGACCAGTGTCAGTGCATATGTCCTTCTGTGGGGTAACCATTCCATAGTGAGGTGTCTGTGAGGTTTGGGATAGGGGTTTTAAATGGTAGGGTTGCGGAATGGAAATAAGTAGGTGTTTAATATTTTCAAGGAAATAATGGTTGTATTAATCAAACTAATCCAGGTTTAAATGAAAACAAATCAAATCGCGTTTAAAATATCAGAAAATATCTATTCGTTGATTGTCGTCGTTATTGAGTGCAATTTTTATAAATAATAATAATAATAATAATAATAATAAAAACAAAAGGTTTTAGTATGAAAGAGTAAACAATATTGAAAGATGAAAGAGAATTTTATCTTTAACATTTTAAATCCAAGTTGTTTCATAAGAGTAACTTCTTTAAGTAAGGATGTGCTCTTGCAGACTTAGACAACATGTTGATGGGGCTAATTTCATATCTTTATTTTGTTTACCTTGAAGTTTAAGTGTCTTATCTCACCACGCTGAAAACGTATTAGTGCAAGGTTTATAAAAATGTTGTGAACTCAATGCTACTTGTTTCTCCGAGAGATAGTGATGTTCTTTGGATACCAAAGAGTTATGCTCTCACAAGTAGACATGAGAAAGAACTGACTTAATTGTTATTTACGCAACGTAATTACCTACTTAGATGGAAGTCTGATGTTTTAAGCACTTGAAGTTGTTTTATTTATTTTTTCTGTGCTAATTGTACCGAATGTCTACGCTTTCTGCACTTTTAATGCTTGTAGAAATCTTAATTTAGAACATTTCTACAAGATTCTGAAAAAAACAGACACACATTAAAAGCCAAGTTGAAATAAGTTTAAAAAAGGTTGATAAATTGGGTAAAAAATAATTCGTTTAAGAAAATTTTGTAAAAAAAAAACTGAAAAATGTATTTTATAAATACATTCGAAGGGACATGACCGATAGAACAATATGTTCTGTTCGGGGTTCGATATCATCGATAATGAGAATCATCTGAAATTATAATAGTAAACCTTAACAGCATTGCCATAAACTTTATAAATAGAAACACTCTATCATTCGGGTTAATTTAAAGTTGTAAGCAAAGAGATTTGTCGCATTTTATTTAATTTTGATGCTGTAACGAAAGAAAAGAATGAACGTTACTGACATTTCAATGTCGACTGTGTTTAAATTTTTGAATAAGCAATATATTCGGACACCCTCAATACACTTCATCAACTAGTCCTATACTTCAACACGATAAAAAATGTATATGGTCATTAAAAGATTATTCATACGTACGAATAATTCAAAAGAAGATATAAATGTTTTGAAATTTGACAACCGTCTATGACTTTTCAAAGGGAACGATGTAGGGCCACACGGTACATCTGAGCATGTAGATTCTAGTCTCACAGTGGGTTATTTTATTTGAATGACCATAATATTCATATGTTTATTGGCAAATTAACTGCTCTGCTCAGGTGTCAAGATCACTAACACATAAAGGTATGAGGTATGACGGTGTACCCAACACACAGGTACAATCAGGAGGCCAAACTATATATAGTTTAATGGTTTAAGAGTGAAAACATAATCCATTAAAATTCCAAAAGCAAACTATCTATCAATCACTCATTGTTCATATAACCGAATAAATAGAATGTACAAAATTCATGGGAAATTTTTTTTACGGCAAGTGCATATAGCAAGGAGAGAATGAAACTATTCAACTACCAATCTAACTGTTTTGATAACGTAAGAAGTGTTCGATGAAGTCCAATCTGTTTATCGATCAAGGCGAGATATCTCCAACAATTGTTTCTTAAACCGCTCAAAATGTGAACGATATGTGACCGCAGTTAAATAATCGGATGATTATTTTGATATGTAAATGCGCGCCATGTTTACGCATATATTCATATTGCGATTTCCGTGCGATAAAATCTCTTTCATAAATAAGTAAAAAAGAGTGAGTACTTTTTTTTAGGAAAAGTCAAGAACTTCAACAGCTTCTGTGATCGTTCATAGCATAGACCCAAGTAAATAATAATTAACAATCGATTTGTCTTTTATTTAACAATTTTAAGTTCAAGGTCATAAATACTGTCAACTAAAAACAAGACGACCATATGGAAAATATCAAAAATTTTCTTTTTGCGCTTTGCACTTTTCCGTTTAAAACTGTACCGGTTTAGTTTTTTTTTCAAATTTGTTTTAAATAACTGTTATTTATCATGACATTAAATTCAGCTTATAAATATGGGAGAAAACAGTATTAGTGGCATTTTATTGTTCAGACCAAATAATGCTGTATGGTATCAACTATATGTAATATATTTTTGAAGTTGTTTGTTATTTGCAGTTTTAAAAAATCCCCCAATTTTTACCAACATTTCAAAATTGTCAAAATGACTGAGTGCATGTTTTTTTTTTCATTTGGAATTAAATAAAAATAATAAAAAATAAATTACAGCGAAAAGTCGGTGATTGCTTTGGAGATAAAGACTGAATTAATTAAGATGATCATGAATCTATATCATTAAGAGCTCCTAAACTGCAAGTTTTAGGAAGAATACGTTAAACAGTGCATATTTGAGTTTGGATATTCATCCGTCTAAATAACAAAAGATCAGATAATGTTTCTATCTTGATATTTCCTGAAATCACGTTCACAACAACTACGCGTTGAGTGACAACTTGCTTACAGAACAATATTTATGAAAAATGTAGTTTTAATTCAACCTGATTATAATTAACTATTAATCAACCTCAAGGTGCTTTTTGTTTATTTTCGCGCAATTGTATAATTACTGTTGTCTATGTAACCGTTCAAGGTCTTATAGACAAATTGATGTACATCAGTGCTTAATAGATTTGACATACAAAATATCAAAAAATTAACAATTGTTTTTTTTTTCATTAATTTTCATCAATGAATAACAATAGTTCTTTTCTCGACTTTCAATATTTTTTCTCATTTGACAAAATTTCTTGCTCTGTACATTATTTGTTTATTGTTCGATTTCATATCTAATCGGACTGACATCCCATCGAACCTTCAGGATTTCGATCACTTGCAATGATGGATGCCCCAAGCAGAGAAGGGCAAGACTACCCTTTTAAAGCACCTGGTTTCACTTCCGGTATTTCGTGGAAGTGCATTTTGCAAGTGCTTTAATTTTTTAGTGCACTGTCTTGATTTTCTTAGCTGCAGTTTTTAATCTGTAAATGTATTTTATCATACTGTATTTACTGTGTATGAGGATTGTCGCTGTTTCCCGTCTTCACGTTTTGTCTTTGAATTTTAATGTTTATAAATAACACTTTTGGTTTGATGGATCGGTAGTTTTATTGAAATTTTGTCACATTGCAAATCGTCCACTAATCTGTCCAAAATACAAAGTTACTATGTAAGATTTTATCACAAATGGCAAGAAGAAACCGCTAGATTGAAGATGAAAATGTTGAATAATTCGAATCATAGATCCAGCCTTAACCTTTTTTTTAATGAACTTTGTTTTCTTGAAAAATAATTTTAAAAATGTTCTTAGATTATTCTAAAAATTAAAGAATCACAAGAAAAAAGAAAACAAATCAGTATATACGAAACGCAACAGTGGGTCGTTGCACTATTTAATCTTAAAATTCATAGTTAAGCGAAATAAAAGTTTGATGTGTAACCATTTTGCCTTTTGATTTAGTAAACAATGAAGTAGAACATTTCCAACTTCTTACAAGTATATCTTAGTATATAAGTAAGTATATAACTTCTAAAATATTCTCTTTCTTGATAAATTTTGATAAACATGGTGCAAAATTACCTGTAATAATATCTAAAATAAAAACAGCAGAAACATCTAACCAGCTGGGTCCTATTGAATATGTTTTAACTTCCGTCATTGTGAGGGCGGAAATCTGTATTTTTCATGACGTTGAAAAATTAGATTTGACGTTAGAGCGTTCTTTACGTTAACTTTTTGTGAGATATTGAGTACATTCAGGATTAATTATATGATCAGTGTATGATTTTTAAAATTTGACACTTGTCACTTGTCAAAACATCTATCAATCTTACAAAATACTTCCTGCATTATGTAGGGAATCCAAAAGGGTTTTTAAAAGTACAGAAGTTGATACTCAGGGCAGTAAACCGAAAGTAGCCGTAAACAACTTAACCGTTTTAAGGAGGTAGACCTAGGGTAAGGGACACAACTCTTGAAATCAGTGATATGTTTGTATCATATTCAATTTTACCAAAGCCTATCAAGCTTTCATTTGAAAACAGAATGAAATCAGTCAAAGTTACTTTGATGCTTACATGCGATCGATGTAAAATGCTGAATACAAACGTTCCAATGAAAGAGTTGTGTCCCTTACCCTAGGTCTACCTCCTTAACTTTGGACATCAAAAGAAACTCAGAATTATGGATGTTCTATGATTTTGCTAACTTTTATTTTAGTTTATAATTTTCCGCCAGCCCAATTTTCACATGGCACTACCTGTCATTGAACTGTTCTTTTACAGTTATTTCGTTGTAGTTCTGAAATGGTCAAAGATAAAATATTTAAAAGCTTAATGCAGTACTTTGTTTATGTAACAATCAAAACACAATGTTACTTCAATATCTTCAATTCTTGCTATTCTGGACAAACCTATCCTCATTATCAATGTACAAGTCATAAACGGTTGGTTTGTAACGAGAGCCATGGCATAGATCATGGTGACTCTTGTCATTTCTGACATTAATTTTGCTTGATTGATGAAAATAAGTAAAATTTGTGTATTTTCTAAATGTTTAACATTCTAAAAAATATGTAAAAATATTTTCACATATATCTTTCAAAACACATTCATTAAATATCAAAGATAATGACTTTGTCACTTTGATGTCTCTTGTTAATAGATCTAATTGTGTACCATTAGATGTCACATGATTCTAGTCAGGTAAAGTGACTGATCGAGAGAACAACCAACTGGCTCCATGTCATAATTGGTCCGTCCTTCTAAGTACATGCAATTTAAAATCGTGTCCACGGACACAGGTTGTTTAAAAATTATAAGCAATGGGTTTTCAGTATAATCGAATAATCTAGAGTAACCAAGGATTCACCATTGTTCAAGAGTAATCAAGGGAACCAAGATTATAGCGGAAATCAGAAGAATCCAGGGACGAAGACCAGACATACACACAGATACACACAGAAAGAACATAAAATAACCAAAATAATACGTACAAAGCAACAAAAGCAAATGAGCAACTCGGACTCCACTAAAACTGGAAGCATGGACCAGATGCATCGGTAAGATAAGCGTCTTCTGCATAAGACACCGAGAAAGGTAACTTTGTGGACCTATAGGTTCATCATTTTGAGGTCAAGTCTATACAAACTGTCATTTGTTTATTAATGCAAATGTCGTGTTCAACTGTTTTATATGGCGCTTATATTAAATACCCGTTTCTTACATTGGTTGTTTTTAGGGGATAATCACGAAATGATTTCTGTAAAAACTTATAATTTTCACTAGTTATAAAGCGGTTTATATAACAATTTCATGAATGAGAGGAACTTGGGAACTACCGGAAACTTTTATATCAACTAATATAAAACTATCAAATTTTCTTTTCTCTTGATCATTTTTGTCTTGGTCTTATTTATTATAGAACAACCAACACATAATATAAGCTGTCTTGAAATTGTTCATGATTATCTTTTTCAATAATTTGTATTGCTTGCATTTACTGTGTGTATTAATCAGAATGAAGGCGTGTACGTACCCCTTTTTTAATTATTTTATTCTTAATTGAAAGACAGTTTTCTTTTACAAAACATATATTAAATAAATAAATGATGGAAGCATGTAACATTGATTAGTATACTTGACATAACCACAACATTATTTGGCAGAGGAAACTCGCACACATTACCACCATGAATTTCAGATGCCCAAAACTTCCTTAATTAATTACTTTTTCGAAATAAAAAAAGGAAAACAACAACAACAACAAACAAAGAAACAAAAATCATTGAAACACAACAAAACAACACAAAACTGTGAGAAACATCATTTAGATTTTTGATGTCACTATACGCATAGTTTGTGTTTTCTTCCTATTTCAACGTCCATGTTGCTGAGATATAAAATGCCGTTGCATGTGTCCATGATTACTTGACACTCTTCAGTTGACTTAAAAACAGAATGTGCTAAAATCAGTATGACACCTTAATTGCAAATCTTGACTGTATAAAAACGGACATTAATATTCATTTAATATTGTACAACAACCCTAAAATATGTCTGCCAAGCCGATAAAATCCCAATCCATCATCACAATTATAAAGTCACAATTAAGATTTATCTCAGAAATAGAATTGTTTCTGTTGCATTTTAATGATTTAGTTGCGTAAGGTGAGTGAGCGTCGGCGAATAGGTCATCATTACGTCAGGGCCAGATAACGGACGCGGTGTATTATCTCATGCAGTGATAAAAATATAACTTTTTGGAGTATTTCCTACATTCTGCTGTATTTCAGTTCCATAAATTCCATGATAACCCTGCTGAAATAGACCACACAAAAGCTATGAAACATGCACCCAAGTGCAATTATATGGAGATATGTCATACACCTATAGGTTACAGACCACCAATTCAACCAATGAGCATTTGGAACGTACGTAAAAATAGTCCTACGCAGAAATTACCCCTGTTCCTCATAGTGCTGTGAAAAAAGTTCTCATCTTATTTAAAAAATTTAAACAGTTTCTGAAAGGAAAAACATTTCTGTACATTTTATAGGTGCATTTTGCTTCTTGTGATGTGAAGCCTAATCTCCATAATGATTTTTAAATATACCCCTATCTTGTGAAAACACTGGGATTTCCCATGCTGTTTATAGACCCTTCACTTCCGGTGACCAGTACTGCACTGCAAGTCTGCTAACCCCACATGCCATTCTGAGGATTGTGAGCTGACATATGTAGAATCATGCTGATATATAGTCCTCTGCAGGTTAAAGCTAAGGTAAAGTCCAGAGAAGCCATTGAATATTGTGAAATTAGCATAGAAGCCTATGGAAAGTGGAATTAGTGGTTTTTAGCCTTAAGGAGAAGCCATGGCAAAATGAAAAGTTTTTTGAAATAGCTTTAAACTACTTGAAGATCTTGTTAACTTTGCCATGAGAGGAATACACTACAAAAATCCTTCAAAATATGCATTTTTTTAAGTTATAGGTCCAAATTATTGAAAATTGGTCTTTTTGGCTGATTTTTATGTCCTATCTTGTAAAAAGTGTAGAAAATTTAGTAAAAATATCAAATATTAAACTTTGAGGGCTATATTTACCTAAATATGGTGGTAATAAGCACTTGAAATCAAGTTTTGTGTAGATTTGAGCAAAAATTAGGTTAGAAATGAGGAAAAACTCACTTTCATTACTGCGGTTAAGGCCATATAAGCATTCCCCTATGGCAACATGGAAAATCCATTATTGAGTACTTTTTTTGCTTTAGGTGCCCTTTACTGGTCATGTTTTAATGTGAAAACACTGTATTTACAAATTTAAAGCCAAATATATCACCTTTTGTGAAAATTTAAAGATTTAGGATTTTTGACATGTGATCAAGAAAAAGGGGGAGGCATGTCAGAAATAATTTTTTAAAAATAGACCAATTTCTCAGAAAATGATTACTTTTAAAACTATTTCTTCATTAATATTGTTAAAAAACAAGTTGTGATTGATATTTTTTATTTGAAAAGTCAGAAAAAGTTCTTTGCAAATATTTAATACATTTAAGTATGGTAGAATATTGTCACTTTTTTGCTCGCACAACTTGGTTACCCTATATTTAAAAATCAAATATTTAAAAAAGTGCTTGTCACATTTCACTGAAACTTTGCAAATGCATTCAGTATGTGTGTAGGAAGATACCTGTATAGTTATTTATTTTTTCTAAGACAAAAAGTGACTCTTTAGGTTACAGACCACCAATTCAACCAATGAGCATTTGGAACGTACGTAAAAATAGTCCTACGCAGAAATTACCCCTGTTCCTCATAGTGCTGTGAAAAAAGTTCTCATCTTATTTAAAAAATTTAAACAGTTTCTGAAAGGAAAAACATTTCTGTACATTTTATAGGTGCATTTTGCTTCTTGTGATGTGAAGCCTAATCTCCATAATGATTTTTAAATATACCCCTATCTTGTGAAAACACTGGGATTTCCCATGCTATTTATAGACCCTTCACTTCCGGTGACCAGTACTGCACTGCAAGTCTGCTAACCCCACATGCCATTCTGAGGATTGTGAGCTGACATATGTAGAATCATGCTGATATATAGTCCTCTGCAGGTTAAAGTTAAGGTAAAGTCCAGAGAAGCCATTGAATATTGTGAAATTAGCATAGAAGCCTATGGAAAGTGGAATTAGTGGTTTTTAGCCTATAGATGGTCATACGAGCATGGACTGTGGGAAAAGACCAAAACATGGGGAACTCTATTAAAGTCACATTTTTAGATACTTTTAAAGACTGTGACAATAGCCGGATTTATGGTCGTCATGACGGAGTTCCGAAACATCTATACTTTGTAGAGTTGAATGTATACACACTGTCTTGAAGATAACCACTTTATGAAAGGCTTAGATGTATAATTTTAAACTATGTATTTGGACTATAAAGTGAAATAGCTTCCCGAAATGGAGGATTGAAATAAACACAAACCTGAAAAATAACCCAATGTTTTTCTCAAATCAAGTCAGAATTTGAAATGTCATTAAAAAGTTAATGTTAAGAGAATCACCACGGCATGCAGATTGCAGAAAGATGATTCAATTCACTAAGATATCACACTTTAATTGAATTGTGGAGGCATTATGTAAGTTCATAAATAGTACTGTATGATACAATATATTATCTGTTACATTCACTATCAAATAGCACATTAAAATCATATATTGCACTTCCACTATCACAAATGTGAATACCTAAGTCTTACTTCAATAGGCACAAATAATGCATCAATTCATATTTTGTCAACTGATATAGATATATACACCCATATTTGATAAAATCTGAACAATTAACCAGTTGAACTGTTATAAGAAGGACAATTACTATACCTTTTTTTAAATATTTAACAAAAAGAATGAGATTTGTCAGCTATTAATATTTGTCATTGTTCACTTGTCGGTAACTGTTCAGTATGACCGAAATGTCAAATATCTAACGCCTTTCTCAATGATCAGTTTTGTGGTTATTGAAACAGTGCCCAAATTGAATATGAGAAACGCCAGTCTTATTCATGTAGTAATTTTAATCTTTATACATGTATATTGGTATTGAATAAATTTGTGATATTGCTTAACTTTCACAATACAACACAATCGTTTTGAATATTCTGAAATGACGAAACAAGAGAATGAACAATTACAATTGTTTAAGAAGAATCGATAAATGATAGTTCATATAATAATACTAATACGGTTAACATCCAAATCTACGAAAAACATTAAATTTTAAAAAATGTAAAAAGTGCATATATTTTAGTGTGAAATTGTTCTATATTGCATATCAATAATCAATTATGATAATCATAGAGTGAGTGAAAGCAAACTTCTAAACGTGAATCAAGTCATGCTATCCGCCATCATGATAGACGATTCGGCTAATTACCAAGTAGGAGGTTTATTCCAGGTGATAAGGTCGACATAGATAACGCACCTTTGATGGTTTGTGGTTATTACTAGATTCTCGTTAGATAAAGTTACCATTATAACACTTAACGAAGTCTGCTGTTTTATACAAACAATAAACATCTGAAACGCTCTGTTTTACTACCCATCCTGTGACCTGATGAAGAATAAAAATGTCTTCTTCACGAGTCAATTGTGCAATAAACAGGCTTTTCGATGTCGTTTTTTTTTTTACATAGAAGGTTGGCTATTATTAGCATTAGAGAACATCTTAACAAACGATTTAGAATATTCTGGGTTTGTGAAAGCTGGAATCTGATTGGCTGATAAGAAAGGTCATCTAAACAAAAAGTAAGTGGGTTGTTGTAGATCCTATTAGCAGTGACTGAATTAAAACGTATATTTAATATAGTTAGATTTTTTACATGATAAATAAATACATACTTACATAAATGTATATCAATTTCCAGTATACAAATTTTACATTAATTCAAAATGGAAACTATGAAGTGAAATACCAAAATTACCGAAATGATCAAATCTATACAGAAGTCAACAACAAATGGCAATATCAGGGTAAAAACCGGAACGTTGGGAAACCACTCATCGGTCCTGACTTGGTACAGGCATCTTTAAAAGTAAAAGATGGGTTGAATCTAACTTTGCTAAGAAAAGGAACCAAAGAGCATATATATTACTAACATATAACGTCTAGTATTTTATTTTTTATATTGCAAAATTATATATTAAGATCAACAAGTCATTTGTGTCAGTACAAAGACAAAAATCTGGGTTTGTATGTGTTCACCTTTCTCCCATATTTGAAACTGAGTATGGCTTTTGGGGTAATTCTTCCTTTTAACTTTCAGACATAACACACACACGCGCGCACACAAAACCAACAAAAACACAAAAAAGTAGTATCTGCCTAACAGTAATGCAAATTCTATACAATCAAGAACACATTTTGTAGAACAATGGAATATGGTATCTAGAGTCAGACCGACAGTGCGTGATGTATAAGCTTTGATCTAGCAATATTACGCACCAAATCTGACAAACCTTTTATAAATTAATACAAGTAATGGCAAAACTATTTACAGTTTCATGTTATTTTACTATAAGTGTCTTTATATATCAGACGTTTTACACCAATAAGTCTCGAACTTGTTAATTGAGCGTCTCAGTAAACCTTTAACGAGGCACTAGCTCATAGTATTTGCTCTAGAAAATTTTTCTTTCATGGAACATGAATGGCACATTGTTACGAATTAACCGCACGCGACACAGTGGAGACGCCATGTGTTTACTTCGACTGTTTACCCACAACAGAACCGGGTAGCAGAACAAAGAAACAGTTTTAATTTTATAATTTTAATTGACCAAGTGAAAACCACAATTAATGTAATTGCAGAAGTAAGTATGATTTAAAACATCCATTATTTAAGATAAGTAAACTTTCCGTACGAAGTGTGAAGTTTTTCTGATTCTTTCATTTGTCTCAATAAATATGTATCTTTCTTCGACCTTGAATTGTGTCCATTTAACTACACGTCATTTTAAGATGCATGTCAAAATTAACATTCAAATACATGCTATACCATTTCTAGTCATGAATTATCACTATTATACTTTAGCTTATATTGGCAATAAGACAATGCTTAAACAGCTCAATGTACATTTAAAACTTGGAAAGGTAAAACTTGTCCATTGGAGCTCTGATTGTTCGTTTTAGAGTGTACTCGAAGTTCCCTTGTTTTATGTTGTGTGACTTCCATTGTCGTGTTCTTATTATCGTTTTGTCAGATACATACAAATACGATACCAGTACAAGCAACGGAACAAAACGATAAATGTTTTCTTATATCAGCTTGGGACATACGTATCCATGAACAAATTCTCTATTGATTCACACCATATGGATTTTTTTTTGTTTTCAAAGAATACTTTGAAAATTTGTTTCGGTAATCGCTAAAGTAGTTTGTTGTAAAAGAGTAATCAAGGGAATCAAGATTCTAGCGGAAATCAAAAGACTGTACTCCAGTGACATAGACCATGCATGGAAAACAGACAATCACAACAAAGAACATAAAGTAACTAAAATAATACATACAAAGTAATAAAAACATATATGAGCAACTCGGACTTCACTAAAAACTGGGAGCATGGAGCAGGTGCACCGGTAGGGTAAGTGTCCTGTGCTTTTCTAGAAACACTCGCCGAGTTGCTCATAAAGGGTCAAGTCCGGGGTAGACAAAAGAAGGCAAGAAACCATGATACGTTGAAAAAAAAATCAGTTTTCATGGTACAAATGGATACACTGTAACGATCCATGAGTTCATGATAACGACCATAAAACTTCTGTAGTGATGACTTCAATCTTGTAGCGACATAACCCTGTTTCAGAAGCCTAATTGTAAGAAGTCTAGCGCGGTACAAAAAGTCTGCGTAGTTACGGCAATGATGTGGAAAAAGACATCACCTCGCACTAAAAACAAACAAATCCAACTTTAATCAAAAACAGACCAAACCAAAACCAATAACAGAAAACACTAAACATATTAGAATTAGAAGCAGGACAAAACAGATAAA
The DNA here is from genome assembly GCA_037379345.1 of Perna viridis. Taxonomy (NCBI): domain Eukaryota; kingdom Metazoa; phylum Mollusca; class Bivalvia; order Mytilida; family Mytilidae; genus Perna; species Perna viridis. Next base: position 8,801,787 of record CM074520.1, read on the forward strand.
GGGAACATAAGCCTAATTCTTACCTTAGCTAGTATCTAATCTGTATGCTTGCGAGCGAATTCTATTTCATTTAATGAATACGATGAATATACATTTTTTAATTGAATGAAGAAAACAAACAAGGTCTTGCGCAGGAGACAAGAGAATATCTAACTTTGTAGAGTGATGGGTGGAGAATTCCATCCCACCGACACCTCCCTATTCGTATATTGAGTCAATATTACCTGTCCCCTGCATAGTAATAATCATACAATAGTACTTAAAATATTATACAAATATTCAAAAGAGACAAATATGCGAATCTTGCAACACGTAATAGTTCGTTAGCATGCTTTTATATGTTTTCTGACTTATTTTGGTTCACTTTTTGATTCTGGCGGGAATTTTTATGGCCATTGCGATCCTTACTTGTTTTTTTTATATCCCTGCTTTGTATTTTGAAAATTTTCTGCATGATGATTTTAATTGTATTAATCTTTTAATTATTTAGTCATAAGTTTTTTTTATTTCTAATTTCGTCATGAAGAATTACATCTGCCGTGAACACATACGTATTTATCGTAGCCTTTTCTTCCATATACTATCGGAAAAGACGTGGGTAAACTGACAGACATGGGTAAACTGGCGAGAATTTTATAAGTGGTCTAGTTCAACTGGTTAATTTTACACAATTTTTGGTAAAGTCTCTGATGATCTTTGATTTTAATATCTTTTAAAAAAAACTTTTAAATTTACCCCAACATATCTGACATGTGAAATGTTGATTACAATCCTTGCAAATACATTTTGTTTTGTTTGTTTGTTGGGTTTTAACGTCCGAGCAGCAATATTTCAGCTATATTCAGACGATGAACATGAAATTGATGATAAAATGATCATGAAATGATGATGAAGGACAATGGGGTCGACAAATTTTGATTGCCACTGGAAATAGGGAGAGGTGGGTAGGGTCGGGCAATTTAGCCTCCTGTGGCGGAGCCCTATGGTTCCTTCTCCGGGAGAATACCACAGTAGGGTTCTTTAACGTGCGAGGAACGTGGCATCTTTCCCAACACTGTGCACCACTATGGTTTGCGGTCAGGTTTTCCGTATTATAGCCTGACAACCCCCGCATACAACACGCCAGGGGTACTCCATTCCACCACCTGAGGCACACATCCCAGTTGCTCTGTGGGCAGAGCGCCCTAGCCCCGGCTAGGGTTCTGAGCACTATTTAGTCGCCTTTTACGACAATCTTAGCGCTGCTGCAGGCCTATTCTTTTAACACCCGGACCTGCACGGGGCTGCAAATACAGAAAGTAATAATAGTTAACTTTATTGCATAAGGATAACAACAAAATTACCGAACACTAATCCGATTCATCACCAAGTCAAGTCCAAAATAAATCTGGCAAAATAAAAAATAGAAAAAAAAAATCATCTTATAGGATTTACATCAAACAAAAAGATACTATTACAACACATTTTTAAAAATAATGTACAGGAACAAAGGAAAACAAAAACAAAAATTAAACTACTTCAAAAATCGAAATCGAAAAATTACAACTTACTAATATTAAATTTAAGACTTTAAGTTTGTGATTTTTATCATTCATTTGAACCTTCTAGATATGGGTAACAGACAGTGGCGAGCTAAAACCCTTTGGGAATTCATGAAAAGATTCGAACACACCCTTCCAAATGAGACAACGGATGATACTCTGTGACCTGTACCCCCAACAAAGGCTCGAAATAACTGGTCCACATTCTCTATGGCATTGATAAGTATATTCCTAACTGTTCTAGATTCGTCACTTGTCAGACACCAAATGTCAATGGAAGCAATCTGGTGGTACACCTGTTAATGTAGGGAAATTATGTTTTGTTTTTATGTCATAACATTTCGAATTTCAGTTTTGCAAGGCCTGCTCTAGATTTGAGACAAGAGTAGATAGATACAACTAAGAATTCTTAGATTTTTAAATTTTTTTCCTGTATCTAAGAATTTTATTACAATGTGTTGGCCACTCATGATTGGATAAAACCATTCGTCCAAATAACCTAAGCAGCAATATGTAAATGAGCATGATACATAGAAAATCTATCCGCCATTGACGAGAATACTTGAATGAACAATATACCAATTTACCATGAAAGGAAAATCCATCTACCAATGGGAATGGCGTTGAGACTAATATAGCACTTTCAAACAATTTAACCCGAATATATATATTGAGTATGGTGCCAGAGTTTTTTTCTGCATCTATTATGCAGAGCCACTCAATATTGTGAGGCTTTATATGAGTATTCCATATCACTGGATTCCTGTTTAACGAGTGTTAACGGTTTCTGATTTGCTTTGTTTTTCTAGTTTCCCTGAACTTGGTACTAAATTTTAAACACTGAATTATACAATTTTTACAGAACATGGGTTGGTAGATGCTCGCTTGTAAACAGCCAAGCATATTTTTGGCTCTATGGGGTTTCCTTAAAAAAAAAACAAAAAAAAATTACTTCGCTAAATAATAATTTTTAGCTGTTTATTAGATGAAGGACAATTAAAGGGACCTGATCTACATCTGAATACATTTAATGAATGTATTTAAGCAGTAAAAACAAAAATTGTGCCATCTGACGGATTAAAATCCTATAGTCATTGACCTGTATAGAAATTTCCCCAAGTTTTCATTTTTTGAGAAAAAACGAGATTTAAATTTACATTAAAGTGACAGGTGCTGTAATGGATAGTCCTTTTAAAATTAGATTAAAGAGTTTTGTAAATGTCATTAAGAATTGGTTTTACGTGATAAATTCTTTATTACTTATAAACAATGATTTAAAACAAAAATTAAAATGTTTAAAAAAAAATATTGGTATGCACATAATTTTGTTTCTTAAATAAACATTGCCGTTGATAACTTTCAATTTGTTTTAAAGCCACCTAAAAATATCTTGTTTATACAAATTCTAAATTCGCATTTTGATAAGTCTATTTTATCTTTAGTTTAATGCTGTTCTAATGTTTATTGGGTTTGAAATGGAATAAAATCATCAGACCAACAAAGAGAAGAATTCATGAAATATACCACTTTAAAACCTGTACAAGAGACCAAAATAGCAATGAAAAAAGACAAACCGAAAATGATAGAGAATGGGAAAAAACACAAGTTTCATATTTAATTGATCACATGTACAAAACACGCATTTTTCTTAATTTCTCATTAAATATTTAAAATTGGTGTTGCTTGCTTTGTTTTCAGTTATCTTAACAAATTATTATTCAAACTAATTTGCATGACTAAAATATTTTGTTTTCGTTTCAGTTGTATAAAGATGGTAATAAGAGACTCGGTGTTATGCATGATTATCAGAGGATTGAGTTGTCGTACAAATCCCGTAAATGATAAGAGATTTTTAGTTCCCTTTGCTGTCCTTTGGTGTTTCCCACTTTTTTTTGTCATCCTTTGTTTCTTCTTACTATATTGTTTATAGTCGAATGTGTTATTTCATTGCCGTTACATACAAAATCCAACCAATTTGATTCGAAAAAAGCTTTCGTTCTCATAATAAATCTACTGATGAGGTGTAATGTATTTATGATATCATTAATGATTTTTCTTACAAGATAATACACTTTACTTTTAATGATGTTGAATCATACTACTGCATCATTGTCTTTCCAATGGGTTTATATTCTGTTTGTGAAGAGATAGTAATATTAAGACAATCATCTGTTCTAGTTAACACAAGTCTGCTAGTATAAGACTCTGACCTATATTATAGGATGTCTTAATGTACATACAGTGTTTTGTCTCTCATGAGAAAGTTCAAAGATCAAAGAAAACGACAGAAAATAAATACTAATGACAAAATCTCCAAATTACTTCAAGTTGATTGGAACTTTTGTTGTCCATGTATCTACCTTGTATTGTTTTTGTTGACAACAGGGGTGGTCCAGTTACGTTTCGTGTATTACCTTGTTCCAGACAGACAATGATAAAGGTCATTGAGTATAGCTTAGGTGAACAAAGTTATTCCATAATGCAGGCTTTACTATAGAAGTAGACATTTCTAGCGTGGTCTAATAAGTTAACGTTGCATTAGTAAATCGGTAATTGACTGCTTACAATGTAATATTTGTCCATGCGGACTATTAGAGGTCATATATATTGTCAGAACTACATTGTGTTTACCTTTCTCTGTATTACAAGCAAGTGACCCACAGATAAATTGTCTAGGGTTTTTGGGTTTACTATATAATTTGCTGATGTAACGACTTGTTGTCACATCAATGTGTATGATGTGTGGGAATGAGACCTGGCGTTAAGTCACGATTGCCAAGTCGATCAATCGTCATCCTTCCAACACGTTTTTAGCGAGGCTGAACAGTATTACAATACACATGGAACCAGTCACATTCATGACTTAGTAATAATCAACAAGTACGCAACCAAATGTCACATTTAATAGTCATATTGTGCTTTATACATATGGTAATCATACGACCATTTACATAAGATTGTCATATGACTATTGTATGACTCTCATATGAGTCTTTTTGGTAGGTAACATATGTAATAATATCGCACTTGATTCATATTAAAATCGTATGTTGGACACCATATGATTTTCATGTGTGGCACTTTTTGCTGTGTAGTCGATATCGTATGTTACAATTTACGGATGCAGTAAAAAGACATGTAACAATAACAAGCTACAGTTTATCAAATGGTTACTGATAACCTGCTAAATAACTGGCAATAGTTTCTTTACATATGCACTTCTGCAAAAAAGTACTGTGGATATCTTGGTAAATGTCTCTTAAAATTCTTATTTCTCCTTATTTTTGATATATAATAATTGTAGTAAACACACGATAGTAAGGAAGGAGAAAAAAAAAAGGAAAAAAGAAACTCCAAAAAGACTTCAGTCATCTAAACGGTGAAATAGTTTTTTTTTACAATTTGCTTCTCACGTTAGACCATAAAAAAGTTCTTTTTTACAGTAGCCACTTAAATATAATTTGCATGTGCGGTCAAATACAATAAATGCATTCCTAAAAATTCTTTGGTGACTTTTTTCTAGTTTAAAAAGTGACCAATTGTCAAATTTTCTGAAGAAGCGTTTGCTGTACACATTGTCAATAAATCGTCACTAACAGTATACATTGTAGCACTTGGATAACTGTAGAACAAGCGACTTGTATTAGTACACTTAGGTCAGTCGCATGTTATTGTTATAAAATGGTACGAACATGTGTTCACATATCTTGTATTTTCTAGTTGTCATATGTTTCAAGTTTGTCGACACAGAACTTGCTTTTTTCTTTAGGCAATGCAACCATGATGTTTGTCTTGCAAGACGCTTGCACTGCTTGAACCCGGGACCCCTGAGTCCATTCATGGTGTTTTTTTGGGGTTGAGCGTCTTGTTTTTTTTTGCATACCTTATTGTTTTTTTTTCTTTTTTGTAATATGCAACTTGTTTTTGTATTGTCTTTTGGTGTTATTGGCATTGCTATGTCTACAGATTTCCGTTTGTTTGTACTTGCGACATATAAGGTATTTTTCCGAATCTAAGCTTCTCATCTTTTGCGTAAAACGAACACTTCACAAGTTTTAATTCCCATACTTAGTAATAATTTTGTGAAATGAAAATATTGTACGTTTTGATTTCTGATGTGAGTTTTAGATATCATGTCAATGTCCTTGTATAAAGATTTTCTATTTTTTTTATATATATGTATACTGTTCTAACAAAAGTGCAGACGACAGGGAGGTAATGCAATTCATAAATGTAATGTTTTACATGCAGAAAATGAAAATTAGGCGAAAACATATAAAAGGCTATTGAAATTGCTATTAAAATTAAATGTTTCATAAATAACTGCGATTTTTTTTCAATAAACATATGCGAATGATGATATATTATTGGAATATAAACGTCAATACGCTTTTGTCATAGTTATAAGTAAAAGGTCGACAGACACTTGAGCTTATAGCTAGTTATATGTATGCATTAATTACATGTATGAAGGAAAAAATAGAAAGAAAAAGAAAGACAAAAAGAGAAAAAAGGCACTATGTTATGTAATACTTCATTATAAACACACTGTCTTTTTAATGACGGATTGTTTTCCATATTTTGTAAAATATAACAACTAAAATGCAACAATTAACATGTTTTTATTTTATTTTGTCAAATTGTCGTTCTCTTATAATTAATGCCAAACGTACTACTTTAATTTGTACACCTCAAGTACTTCATACATGCTCCGAATTTAGTTTTCTCTTCCTGGTTTAGTCGTAACACTAACTGAAATGCCTTATGAGTCTAAAAAGGAAGAAAATTAATTGAGCATCGTGTAAGAAATAAAAAAAAAAACTATTACCTACATGAAAGTCAGAGCAAATGTTAAAACGTTACTAATTAACCAGACATAATCACCTGTCATATGATATTATGCTAGGAGATATATTAAGGAAAACGACACAAACCATGACAGTTACAATGTATATCTTGCTGAATTTGTCTTATCCTTCGCCAATGTTAAGGGATACAGAAAGTTATGCATTTCGACCGAATAACGTTTCGTAACAAGGTCATTTATCATCATCATAATACAAACTTTAAATTATGTTGATAAATGTGAAAAATAATGTAAAATGTGTATTTTTTTTATCAGGGAATTACTCAAGGTTGTGCGCTGTCTACCTTAGTTTATGACTTTTAAAGTATAATGTTAGATAACACATAAGAAAATACATGAACTTAAACGGTCATATTTGCATTACTCGATACATTATGTAGTACAATTTGGTCATATTTTATTGTATGTGGTTTTTTGAAGAATAAAACTTAATAATCTGTTAAACTTTATCATAATAAGCTCGACTTGTATATTCATAAAAGCTAAAGATTCCCCCCGATAAATTTGGCCTGAGGCCAAATTATTTATTTCTTCATTTTGTGTTTTGAGTTTTTTCCTTATTTCCATTTGTATATTATTTTTAGTAGACACATGTATTGTATTTTTAAAATTTCAAGAGGCAACGTGGATTTGATAAGAGATTTATTGATGACACGGCCGTATAGCTAGTAAACATATATATATATATTGGACTTTCAATTCAAGATTGATTACTATATTCTTTAAGGTAGATGATACCATTTACACATGGCATTCGTTTCTGTCATCTTGGAAACTCATACAGACTTGTATATTTTCAATTGATAGTGTTTGAAATGAAATTATGACTAAGAAATATGTATTATAAAATTAGAAACACTAATTGTAAAAAGCCTCTTCCAAAGGGAGGAATTTGGCCGTCTATCAGAGGAGATCATTGGCGGGAAAATGTTCTGTAGAAAATTTCATTGTAATGGGAACTTTAGTTGTTTTTAACATAACATGAAAAAGAGATCGGTGACCCCAAAATTTCTTTTTGAAATATGAAAGAATGTCAATTGAGTGTTCTTTATATAAAGTTAAAATAAATGTTATATACCAGATTTATCAGCGAAAATTTCCTACAGAATCCATATCAATTTTTGTTAAAAAATTGCCTGTATTAAAGTTGGCGACCTATGTTTTAACACTAAAATTAATAAATATGTTCATTAAAGATTATCTTCGAGAAAAACTAACAAAGTCAAAGAATTTATCTAATTGAATGTCAATGAAAAATTGAAAATTGTGTCTGTGCATGTGTTGAAAACGTTATTTCTAATGTTGCTGATTTGAGGTTACTCATTGAAACACGTGTACAACGTATCAAAATCTGCAACATTATATGATATGTAATTTTTTGTATTATATAACAACCACTTGGTCGATGCTGGTGAACCGAATGTTCCCAAGGGTATTCACCAAGCTAGTGGTCTGACCCCGAATTATATCAGATTTTATTCATGATATTTATCCAAATTCGCAGTATAACGCAGTGTTGTATCTTAAAGCATAGTATGTATTAAAATTGAAATTTCTTAAATTTGAATAAGTCAATAAAATCAAAATACGTATGCAATTGTGTTATAATTTGTATCATAAGAACTCTATCAATCTTAGTGCTGTTCTTAACAAGTAGAAGAAGAAAATATCTGAAAAGATTTATCAAGAGCAGTGACTAGCAGCAAAACAAAGAGAAATCTTTAAAAATATATTAAAGAATATAATTAATATATTAAATAATTTTTACTAATTGAATGCTTCATTATATATACATGTATACGTACATACATTGTTGTGTATTTCCCCCTTCCGGAGGACGCAAGTTTTGTCTGGTCCAAGCTGTTCGTTTTTGTGTTTATATTTTTAGGCCTTTTGTGTGTTGCTACTTGTTCATTTGTTCTTCGTCCTTTGTGTTCCCGTCATTGGTTTATTCTTTCGTTTGTACCTTCGTTATTGGTACTTATCTTAGGACAATATATCAATCAAGTACTGTAATCGTACTTTGCATTTGATTTCAATATAAATGTTTCTTGAACGAGTCAAATGTTCCCTTATACTCGGATTGCCTGTCATTCAAGTAGAAGGTAATGTTTCATGGTATCCAATATCCGGGTTGTATAGACTTAAGAAGTTTATATTATCAATTTATAAAATCGAGGATTAGACTGACTTAGGCCATCTAGATTACTGTCTTTAAACTTTCTGTTTGGTTAAGCTGTCATATATTAGTGATTCATCTTACAAGCATCGTAATATTTCTGATAAAATTGGTCATAAATTTTACGAAATTGTGCCATCTTTTCTGCTGTCTATTTACAGTATCAATCAATTGAAAATTTTAACGTCAACTTACATGTGTTTTACGACATTGCCACACGAATATTTCACGGCAATCTTGTATTATCTAGTAACTGTATGAATAGAAGGTAATGATAAATCAACAAAGGCTAATATTTCAGTAATAACATCATGTCTGACAACAATCTCTTTACAAATATGTGGACATAAGTAGCCATTGTCAATACAATGGTATTAAGACTGTATAAGCTAGAGTCAACTTCACTAGAAAAGTTCACAATATATGTTATTACATGTATTCTGGGATATTAACCATTTTGGGCCACTTTCGTTTTTAGGAACTAGCTCTCGATTTAAAGTAGGATTTAAGTGTTTATATGTCCGATTTTCTGGATTAAAAAAAAAGAAAGAAAAAAAAAACAAACAAAAACTCCAGTTTTGCGTTCCATTCAGTTCATTTCAATTACTGTAAATTTAATGTAATGTTTAGTTTCGTATTTGTTATTTCTTGTGTCAAAATATTGCCTCAGTTGTGTCTTTTTCTTGTGCTTCATGCTTTGGGATGTACAAGAATGTTGAAAATATTTGTTTACAATATAATTTGATTCGTAACATATCATAAGGTATACGATTGGTTGGTTCTTTTTGATCAAACCAGGTTTTATTGTATAACCTGGCTTGCTACTGTGACGTCATCAAAGTCGATTAGTCCGCATAATACAAAAAAAAATTAAATTAAATTAAATAAATAAATAAAATAACGTTTCGATTACGACAAATCTGAACTGAAGTCCATTAGAAATTAAATTGAGAGGAATATTTCTTATATTGATTGTAACTAAGAGTCAGCTTATTATACTGCCAGTTAATCTAAGTTGTGGAACCGACCGGATGCCTGGCTTATCAGGTTAAATTCAAACTTGTGCAGTCGAATTTCTTGAGATTTGCCGTCTAAGGGCTATTACTATAGTACATAATTAATATTGTGACCAGGTTATAGGTCAAGACTCTGTTAATCCCCGTAAATTGACAGGTCAACGCGGGTGGGCGGGAAGAAGTTGTTATAGACGATAATTTGGGAGCAGGTAACCCGTTGGTTTAGGGTATGTTCTAAGACCATCATCAATATGAAAGTGACAATAAACACAAAAAGGACGGCACAGTCAAAGGCAAATGCACGAAATGTCGTAAATAAAAGTCTAAAATACCGAATAATCATCATAAATTGAAGTAATTTGATAGCAATTTTTCAAACATAAGGATAAATTCCTGAAAGAATATTCATCAAGGTTGAAAAGGACAGTTTTTATCTGATGGCTGGAGGTCAACAAAAAGATCAATTACTGTGTTGTACAGTTATTCAAATTGTTTATTTACTCTCACTAACTTAGCCTTTTAAGCATTTTGGATTAAGTCTGGTATGAAAGTGTGGGATGTTCAATTTTTTGGTTTTTACAGATTTGTGTATATCTGCTTTCTTTGAACAATTAATGGCGTATGTATTTCCACACATTACAAAATTTAATTCGAGCAATATAATTTGGAATATCTATTTTTCTAACCGTCTTTTGCAGGACAACTCTAGAATATTTGTTCTTTTTCGCACTACTAAACAAAAAGAGGTCATCTGGAACTCCAATGCTAAACCCAGTAATTGTCGAACACTGCTTTCAATCGTAGTTTGTTAGAGTAACCATATTTCATTTGTACACTACGCCAAATTCAATGTTCTGTTGTTTACAGATAAAGCAATTATATGTATTGTCCTTAAATCATAAATGTTGAAAATATACCACCGACTATGTCATTGTTATGAAAATTTTTATGTGTGTGATTATTATTTGAAACAATTATAAGACTGATATAGTTAACGAGAGCCGTATATCAAAAGTGTCACGAATTATTATGGGTTTATTGACGTCTTTGAAATACATCGATTAGTGCAAAAAATTGGCATTGATATACAATTTTTGTGTGTCAAAAATTCATTTAGAGAATGTAATGGGAGTTCCAGACGTCAGATTATTTTCCTTTTCCAAACAAACATTTTTTTCAGAGTTACTAATGCATATTAATTAGGATATTTAAAATTACCCGCATTAAGAATTGTGTGCAAAGTGTTTTGATGTTACTAATTAAGAATATCATTTATCTATTTCCTTCTCCTTTGAAAAAAACCAAGGCCACCGTCTCTTCACACTTTATATGTAGCTGTTATCTGGAACTAGTTTATAATGAGGTATAGTATATATAATACAACATGTCTTACTATTGTAACAAAATGTCAATACAGATCATATCCTAAATTATTAACTAATGTGTTTAAATACAATAAGAATTGACCGGTTTATAGTTTTTTTATACAGAATTTATTGGTCTCAATATAAATTTCAGTGGTCTTTATACAGAATTTACTGGTCTCAATATAAATTTCAGTGGTCTTTATACAGAATTTATTGGTCTCAATATAAATTTCAGTGGTCTTTATACAGAATTTACTGGTCTCAATATAAATTTCAGTGGTCTTTATACAGAATTTAACGGTCTTAGTATGGATTTTTTATATAGTATACTTTAGACTGATATAAAAGAAGCATTCACATTTGTAGCAGGACTTTGTTTTGACTGATGACTTAGCCTAGTTATTCACTAACTAATTTTAAATAACGGACGAACTTTGATATAACTGAAACAATAAGAATCGATAATAAACCAACTTGTTCATATCTACTTTGTCAGTAAGATGCTGTTATCACAATGGCAATGCAATAACATTGTGTAAATATTACAACTGTACGTAGTACACTGTGCACGCAGTAACAATGAAATTAATTCGTTTTACAGACATCTTAGTTATTTTCATTTTGTCAAACAATTATAGTTCTAAGAAGCGTTTTAGGAATTTGCGAAAAACAAAAGCAACCTTGCGAACTATACTCAAGTTTAAGGAACAACCAAATGCAATCGATATTTACAAGTATACTTGGCTAACGAGCTTTTAAAGATGTTGGTTTTCTTAGTTCAATTCGTACTTAAATCTCTGTACATTAATTTGTCAGTGTTTACAATCATGTTTTGTGAAAATCCGAAAATTAGAAGCACTTCAAAAACAATATACGTGTCTTTATTTTGTCTGGAACAGCGTAAACTTTAAAAGATTTTGTTTTCATGTTGTTCATGTTCTTTTTTCATACATTACACAATAATGGAACTTAATATGAAAAAAAATCAGATTCAAATGATTTATAATGTTTGTATTATTGTGCACGATGATATACTGAATAAGACTCTTAAAACATTTGTATGAATTACATATCCCCACGATTTATGCTGTAAACGTGATACCAAACATTCTACATCAAATTAATTTTAATGATGGCATTTAATACATATGTTCAAAATATTTCACGGGTATAAAATAAACATTTTGATGAAACAGGAAGGATATCACTCATTGATTTGAAGATGCGAAGAAAAATGAAAAATATGAATGACAAAAAAAATGAAACTTAATAGACAGAGGAGAAAAAGAAACTTAGAAAAAGAAACGGAACGAAACAAAACGCCAAAACGAGTTGTTTATAGGTTGTTAAAGGAATCAGATTTTACACTAATTTGATCTTAATAAAAATAAACATGAACACATTTTTAATATTGAGAAGTCCTGTGTTTACAAAGCAATAGAATGACAGTTGACTACGGTTCATGATGGCCGTTACGTGCAGTCCATGATCAACTGATAATAGGAAATTCTTTTGGTAACAATCAAATGACAGGTATCTACATTGTTTTATTCAGAATAAACACCTGTTTTAGTAATTGAGACATTGATTAGACATGATGTATTATCATATATCCGTTTTGTAACCACCAAATCAAAGCCTGATCAAATACCAATAAAGAACATTTGTGGTTTCCGGTGGAACGGACGTTTGCTGTTTCCAGTTCAAGTTCGATTTCATCCTTCAAATTACAAGAAATCGTTCAGGAAACAAGGAGGAAGCATTTTATGTGAATGAAATTCTATTAGACTGCTGAGAAATTTGATATTGTTATTGACAAACTGTTGTTTTAAATGTTTAATAAAAGATAGGTATTTGGTTGAGCAAGTTCTTTCACTAGAGACAAAAGCTAACGGATTTTGCTTGTCGGCACATTGAAAACTTAGCAAAGAGACGGTACGTGGGAAAAATCGTCAATGACAGGCAAAATAGAAATATTCCGGATAGTTTAACTTTTAAATGATAAAAACACAGATAATCCACTCAGTTAAACTCAAGGATGATAACAATAGATCGTATGTCTTAGTAAAAAAGAGTAACTTAACACTAATGACTACGTATTGAACTATACATGTACCGCTGTGAAATGACCTAATAAAGGCTTGGCTGTGTGTACTTCTAAGTAGATTAAACGGGAGATCATAGAACTAACCGTGATCTATATTGAATTACTATTAATGGGCTGGAGGAATTTTAAATATAGAGCTGCTATTTTAATTACCTCATTTTATTAATTGATTTCGAACCGTTAAAAACAATAAAAATGTTATCTCTGTCAGTTTGAAAGAGAGTTCATTAATTAATGGACATAAACTTGACAATAAGCTGTATAACATTGTAAATTTTATACTGTTCAAGTGAGGTACCACCAACTAGAATTGTATTTACCAATATGTTTTAACACTAAGCATGTTCCTCAGTTAAAGTAATTCAATAAGCTTGAGAAAACACAGGATTATCAAACTTGACAATTACTACAATAGACATTTTTCTTTACGTAAATTCTCGTGAGCAATTATTGAAGTATCAATTTAATTCTCCTGCACTGTGGTCTTGCTTTTCACTTTATTTTAAATAATGGTCTTCTCGTTAAAATTGAAAATGTTATCTTAAAACTTTGAAGTTAGGCATTGCAGTGTTTGTTTTTCTATACGCATCTGTTGACTACCGCATCTTCCTGAGTCATTTTCCGATGACCTTTTCTCAAAAACGCTCATTTTATAACTCATATGCTATTATAATTTAAGTTTAGATCTAGATATGTTGCATATCTTTGGCATTTTAAAAGATTGTAGACACTCTTCATTCAATTAATTAAAGGGCCATGCTTTACATTGTTATGAAAATCATTTTAGTGTTTTGCGTGCTATGTTCTGTCATGGATTGTTCGTGCGAAGCAAGAGTACAACCTCACTTAATGGCATCACGGGACGACAGGTGCACGGCCTCAGCATTTTTAATGACTGCATAATGACAAAAGGCTGTGAAAAAATATCTATATATACCGTTGAATTTTATGTTTGATTGTCTGAAGTTATGTACAAATGTACTATGCTACATTATAACAATGTATTGGCCATTTTATTGAGCACATTCACCATTCATGCTTTATATGTAAATGAGCTAGATTAAGACATTTAGAGACCCCATACAAGGTGTTTATTTATGTTTGATCATCCTATATCCATTATTATTCCCTTTTAACGCAAGAAAATGTAGTTTAAACAGCGAAGACTCGGGAATAAAATTTTTCTGTGATTAAAAAGTAGCAACATTACCGTTATTAATATTCATTTTTGATATTACATATCTGATTGTATAAACATTACTGTAGCATTCTCCCTCCACAGTGAGCATGTTCCATCCTAGTGTCATGTAAATAAACCAGGTCACACTCCTGTCTGGTAACCTGTAAATCAGTACATATGTACGCTAAAGATACCTTTAATATGGACTAAGAATGTCCATTTCTAATATCACATACTCCCTACAACTGCCATTATTATAAATGTTATTTCACAGGACCAAACTATCAATGAGCAACACAATGGGTGTCTTCCAAGAGGCAACAATACACCTAAAAATTAATTTGCTGTCTGTTTTTTTCTCTTCCATATCATCTTTTCGCCCACCGAGTTTCTTTCGGGTTTGTTTTCTTTTGGCATTGCCGAGCGTCTTCTTTTAACAAGTACCATTTCCACTCATGTATTTCATGTAACAAATAGAAATCCACATGCTAATGAGAGTAGGACGAAAGTAAGTGATACATGATTGAAAAAGTCCAATAAAGTATCTTAATCACATATCCATACAGTATGATGTCTAGAAACGGTATTATGTATAATGAATTCTTTTATCTTCGTTTTCGATTGCAAATTTAATCACTTTTCTAAGTTAGAATATTTGTTTGATGTGCATATATTTTTCATTTGCAAATGAAGGAAAAACTAACACATAAATACGGTATTCTATTTTTTTTTAAAATTCATGAAGTCATTATCTTGTCATGAGCATGTGGAATATTATATTACAGTGCTGAGTTGTTAACCCCATTCACGAACATTTATATTACCAAAGTATGAATCTGCGATATAGTATCATGTACTTTAAAACTGAGTATCAAAGCATTATTCTGTATACATTTTTGATCAGTAGATCACACACAATCATGCATTTAACACCTTTCAAAAATACTGTACCATAGTTTTAATAATTATTCCAGCACACAACGATGATTACTGATTGCCACATCTGGGAGGCATATTGTAAATTGTTGAATTCATGTTTACGTTTGTATAGTTATACGTTTCACAATATTACGTTACGGTGAGACAATATAAGTGATGCTGTTTCCGATTTAAAATAAGAGAACGTACACATATAACTTGGTGAATTAAAATTTAACATTAACATAGATGCAATAAAAAATAAAATAAAATGAATAAATGAATAAATAAATAAATAAATAAATAAATAAATAAATAAATTACAAAATAAAATGAGAAAATAAACTAGATACTTTTATAAGACTCAAATGTGTAAATAATCTCAGATTTTGTTGACCCTCTGTTAGCCATGCCATGTTTTACAACATGTCTATCTAAGATCTAGTTTGATGAATTTAAATGAGCTCTAATCTCAAAGCATCACTCAAAACGTGTCATCACTGACCGATAACGTCTGACCTCTTCCCCGTCTGTTATCAACGTCTAAGGCGAATTGGGATATTGTTATGATTTAAAGCTAATCTACACACACGAACACGCGAACAACGTCATGTATTAATCGTGGTTTAATGTACAAAACACCATCGGAGCCTAGCAATTTCAAAACTCGTCGGAATTCATCGTTAGCTTAAGTCCAATACATGTATATAGGAAGCCCGGGAACAATACCCATCATCGGATACTATGGAATCGATCAACATTATTTCGGTGCAGACGAGACTGTTGTAATCAAGCATTTGTTAGAATAACATATATAGTGCATCTATCAAAGTTTGATGAAACAGATGTAGTACTAATAGTGATTTAGAATTCAAAATTTCGACCTAAAAGCAATAGTTACAAGTTTTAAGTTGGGCCCGTGTTTTTCGTTTTTCTGTTTGTACATTTATTTATTTCGTGTTGTATGACTTTGTGTTTTTATGTTGTCCTTTTGTTGTTTCTGGTATTGACCATGGAATACCCTTAATTGGTTTGTATCTTCACTAATGCTCCCTGGTGGGACAACATAGTGTACATGGAGGCATTGCTAGACTTACACTATATTGATATCAATATTAAACATTAAAAAATAGTTAAAAGCAACTAACTCGACTTTTTTGTCTATGTCTTGGTATATGTTGTACGACTTTCCCAAGATCTCTTTTATTATACCATATGAAAGATACAAAAAGGCAACCTTAGTCATATTACAATTATCGGAAACAAATGGATGAAGGATGATTATTAGCTTAATTAGTTACTCTATCGAGTAACGTCCCTACATAGTAACACAGAAATGCTTTTTAGCACTAAACAGTTCTATAAGGTGAAGTACCATGGTAATGGGTCCAGTCAAGGAGAAAACTTGACAACAGCCAGACAAATAGATGAATCACTGTTAGAAATTAATTACGTATCTGATATATATACAACACAATTGACGTCGTTTGAAGACTCTAAATTATTACTCATTACTTCACTGTGCCCATAATACTCAAGTGTAAAAGGACCCTTTTCAAAACTGCAAAATTATGCATCGGACAATGTCCACAGGGATTTAAGAAGTATATGGAATACTAGATATAGATATCAGTTTCCTTTACGCCCAAGGCCATTCGTGATGAAAAATAACTCTATCAATGGTATGAGTAACATTTTGGCTTTGTAGAATGAATTAATTAAGTAATCTTGGTAGAGATCGTGTAAATAAAATGTCTAACATACAGTTTGGAAGTTTATCTGCGTTATTAACGTGTCTGAGAAGTTATCAGCGTGTTGTAGAAATGGTCGAGACTGTAATCCTTATTTAGAACTGATGCTAATGCTCCTTGGTTCCAAGTCTGAATGAATCTGACAGGTTGGCATTTTGACTTGTCTAGTCACGAATCCTCGATTGTTCAGAAAAGTTCATCAACCATACTTAAATATTCCACACACCGTAAAAATCTTACAAGGTTTTTCTGTTAATTCTTCCATACATCTTTAGTCGAATTATTTTGTACTTAGTCAAGATATGTTTGGATATTGTCGCATCTTAAAAGAACGACATTTATCAATTGAAAAAAGGAACGGATATGGTGAAACGTAACAAATGCACCAGCATATAGCGTTAATACAAAATAGTGAAGACTTTCAGAGACCACTTAGTGTAAACACACCTTAAAGTAAATTCTGAAAGGCTAGATATATTCATTGATAGTCTTATATCTTAGACGAGGGTATTATCAATGTTAAAGGCAATATCACTTCCCATGGGCAGTCAATTTATCAAAAGTGCCCGCTACATAAACAACTATTGTGTTCATTTCCTCAAAGGACATTAAAAAGTGCATTATTGTGTGGTGATGCCCTGGGTATTATTGTGTGGTAATGCCCTAGGTATTAGCGTGTGGTGATGCTCTGGGTATTAGCGTGTGGCCTTCTAGACATCTTACGGCACATTAGTAAAAACCACATGACCATGGCCATGTTTTAACAACAACAAAAAAAAATAAATAATAATAATAAAATAAAATAATAATAAAATGAAATAAAAAAAATAGCTCATTGTTCTCTGATATGAATGGTAATATTTCCATTAAGCCCAATAATTAGAAGGTTCATCACGACAAGTATAGAGAAATGTGAAAACGAGATGGCAGGGAGGCAGGGAGGCAGGCAGAGAACACTAAGTTATCTATATGAACATTTCAAATTTAACAAAACCGTCATTTTGTTCTTTTTCACATAATGGCGTTAAAAAGCTGCCAGAACTTGTACGAATTTGAGTAAGGTAAGTAATTATTGTAAGGAAATAATGGAAAAAAAATATTTTGAATAATTACAATACTTAAAATGCATATGTAATTTCAGACGCGTGCCATTCGCGTGAATAATACAAATTTACATCATTTTACAACTAACAACTAAAGGTAATAAATGATTAAACCTACCGAAATTGATAACATTAAGGAAATTGGATTTCACAAACAAGCTATTTTAGCAATTTCATTTTTTAATGGGCTATTGGAACTAAAGTATATTCAATTTGGTTGAAAGAAGATATGGAGAGAGTACCACGATAAAAAAACATTATCCATTTACATATAATTTTATTTCTTTAAGCCACGTGCCTCCTGTAAGTAAATTGAAAATTCCTTTGAATTTAATATTTATCTTTAAGTTCATATTCATCTCCACATTCAAGGGTTCACGACGTGTGGGTAAGTCATTAGAAAATGTATATATCACTTTTTAATAAGGACTGCTTAGACTTACATGGTGGCTGGTTCTTTATAATCGTTACCTGGTGATTTGATAAGTAAAATTGGTTTTTAGTCTGAACAGCAGACATATCAAATCAAAATACCATTTTAAATTCAAATATTACTTGTCTCAAGCTTAATATAGTAAATCTGAGTTATGCCTACAAGTTACTTTAATTACAAAGACAGGTGCGCATTTTCCTGATGTCTTTTGTGGTTTTATGTGTATTGGTATACGTGTTTACCTTAATTGCAATACATGGTTGATGAAGAATACAAATAATAAGTATACTAAAAACCGACTCAAGTCACAAGATCGAAAACTAGATGAAATAGCTGTTATGTATGTAAGAGAGAGCGAGAGAGATGTATAAGAAATCGGCTATGAATGTTTTGAAACTCGATCATTCACAGATAAAGGATCCTTTATGACAAAGAATATGTAAAAATACCATGTATTTTATACTAGTGTTATATAAAATATGAAGCCAATTTTGTTAACACCATGTACTGTTTGTGGCTGACATCACTAATGTGATAGCTCAAACAGTCCTTAATAACGAAATGAAGACAAACAAAACTTCAAATA
The DNA here is from genome assembly GCA_037379345.1 of Perna viridis. Lineage (NCBI taxonomy): Eukaryota > Metazoa > Mollusca > Bivalvia > Mytilida > Mytilidae > Perna > Perna viridis. The sequence goes on from CM074520.1 coordinate 8,820,835, forward strand.
AATACATCTCAGACTTGTGTAAAAAAAGAAAATAAAAGATCCTGGAACTTAATTGAAATATACAAACAACAACATATGAAAAAAAAAAAAAACACAGGAAACTAAAACAAAATGATTTCTCAAAAACTGGGAGCACGCTAAACGGTATCGCAGGTAATAGTTTCCTTTACACTCGTCGAATTCCTCATGTCCAAAAGTATGCTGAAGAAAAATGTTTCGATTATGATAATTATGTCCAGGCATACAATATCAATGAATAAGATTGAAACCGAAACATTTTTGAAATGACGACTTTCGTCTTGAAGTGAAATAACCCTGCTACTTAGCTTGCATAAGAGGATTACGGCACGGAATGGAAACTCCATCAAGCAAACTGATTATGTGATTTATTTATTCAGTTGCATTTTAATGTTTTGGTTACGTAATTACCCAAACCAATTTTATGCAATTTCTGACATATCTTAATAGAGAGGGCTATATACAGTCAATTTGTTCTACAAAATATACAAAAGACTAGTTTTGAGTAATAATCAGTTAAAACGGTCGAATATTTTTCAATATAGACGCTGTCTGCTTCCCATGTATAGCTTCTTATAATAAAATCTGTATTAACCAAGCTGTGTTCAAGAATCTCTATATAAAAGTAGTCTAACCCCCGTTTTAGTTATTTTTTTTTCTATTTATGTGGCTTTTAAGCTCTACAAAACCATTTTTTTAAATTTATATGAATTATGTAAGTTATTAAAGGTTAAATTTGTAGACTTATACAAATTTCTTGAATAGTTCTAAGTATTTAATCCGACTGGTAACGTCTGTATATCACATTCGTATGACTTATACTTTCTAATGAATGAGCATTCGATATTTGAGGAATCCATTTTCATACGATTAAGCAATTTTGTCGCAGACACCCTTCTCTTAGTTGATTGAACACATAAACATGGTGGTTTAGACGCTTTTACATATGGGAATAGTGTTTGCATTGCAGATGACTTCTTTACTAGAATGACACACGGCCATGTCTGAAGAGCGTGGGAGTCTGAGTATACTATATCATGGAAAGAGTGGTCATTCCGGTCAACTGCAGCATAAAAGTGCAGGCTACTTCACATTTTAACGGAAAATTACTTTGTCTTATTTATAAGGAGCATATTAAAATCTTTAAACTCTTTTTGAAAATATATGGAAAGGTGGGGAAAATATAAATTACTATATAAAAATAGTAGATGTGGTATAGATGCCAATGAGATAGTCATCCACCAAATACCAAGCAACGAACTATTCAAGTTCTAAAGGCCCCAAAACAGATGATGAGAAACTATTCATAAAAGACGAAAAGTGACCTACTCTATACAAAAAAAATATAAAAATAAAACGAAAAGCAAAAAACATGAAAAAAAACAACAATGACTGGACTACAGGTTCTTGGGACAGTATGTGGTGAGGCTAAACGTGTTTTGAGCGCTCATTACAGTTTTCTTATACTGAGAATCAAATAAATCATGTAAAATAAATTCAGAAATTAAGTAGCTGTCTTTGTAAGAATCATGCAAAATCTGAAAAATGTGATACACCCAAAAAAAGGCTACATATTTTTATTTTTGTAATTAAGTTGTTTTATGGGTCTATACCATGAAATATGTAATTATTCATTCAAATTTGCTTGCTCTGTGGAGATAATCAACATTGAAAATCCAATAGATTCTATTGTATTTGAGTGTCATTTACAGAGTTATCGCCCTTTATTTTGAAATTTACAGTGCTTTCTATATAATTTTTATCTCTTATGAACACGGGTTATATGAAAAACTGAATGTTAATTTCTGTTTACTATGGCAATTCAAACAAAATATCAAAAACAAAAATATGTAGGCTTTTTACCCATGAATCACATTTTGCATGATTCTTAGCTGGAGTGCTACTTATTATCTCATTAGGGTTTCTTCTTTACTGCTACCATTAAAATATAAATTGGTATTAACAGCGACCAGAAAGTATATACGGATCCCACGTATCTTTTATGGCTATTATCCATTGATGACCTCTGACAAACCCAACGAGTGAACTAAAAACATAGTTAACATATTTAAATTGATGGTATATTGTATCAAAGTCTATGAGATGGTTAAAACTGTGAAGTCTTTACTATCAATTATTTTGACTATTGTTCCAACGAACAAACGACATTACATGAACCTTTATTTGTGAATATCTGTTTTCATACAATTATGATGCGCGATGGTGCAACAAAAACCTGTTTATTTCTCTTTCTGGAGCAGAACTTTGTGACTTCAATAATAATGAACTTGTCTACCCACGGACTCAAAATTAAGGATAGGAATATCTCTCATTTTATAGTTTTTCCTTTTTTTACCACTTAACATGAATTAAGATTGAACAGACACTTGTCCTATCGGACATTTCTTCTGTTTCTATTTATTGTTCTCTGTTTTCACTTCAAGTGGCTAAATATAATTATCAGAAATTTTAATCTTTTCTCTGTTTTATCGAATTTATCTTCGATTTTGTATTCAATAGTTAAAAATATTCTAACTTTAGTTTCCCTTCATATGAGACTATATACCAGTGTGTCATAAAAGCATGACTATAGACTAACTATATGGACTCGTTGATCGTATGCCATGGCGTCAGTTTTAGCTTTTTGTTCATGATACAAACATTGACAAAAAACGCTCTTGGTAATGAATCGTACGCAAGAGACCAAAAGACAAACTTTTACATTGTAATTATTCTATATAAAGATCGACGATGCTGCAGATGGAATTATTGTTCGACATTTAAAGAATCAGGAATTTCCAGCAAGATGTTGAGTAATATTATGTTATGTAATCAAGCCTTTAAGACATGTATAAGACTGTTTTATTGCTGCTATTGCCATCAATGTCTATCTTTCATTTGATTTGTTGTCATTTCGGAGCTGAACTTGGAAATGTGCTTTCTTTCATGTCATGTCTTGTTGTATAATTGATGTTTTGTCAAACAGTTCGTAATATTGTTCATATAATTTGTTTCAGGAATTCTGTCTTTATTGATGGTTTATAATTTAGATCGTCTTTCCTTTCATCTAGACTGCCTTTTTACGCCCCCCGGGTTCTCCAATGTAGTCAGGGCAATTCATTTTTATTATCGTTTTACATATGACAATATTTATTACCTTAAACAAACAAGGGCAAAAGTTTTGCCATGATTGAAATATTTGATACGTGCTAAAGACAAACCTTAAAAAAAACACGGCACATAGACAAAAATGATTCTTTTTTTTTAAAAAATAGAAATAGCGATCATCAAACGATCGAATCTTGCATAAAATATTCGTACAATGCCTTGAACTTATTTGTTATGTAATGTAATAAACTTGAACGATTGCAGGGGGTAGAATCATTCAATACCACAATATTGGATCAAATCGATGATATTGCGACATTTTAATCCTATAACAAGAATATAAGATAAAGGCCTTGAAATCAGCAGGTGTTCTACAGACTATCCTTTGTACTGAAAAGTTCTAACTTTTTCCACAACACCTGACTGTTTGTTTCATACTTCATTCAATAGTTTTTAGAAAAGGTCTAAGTTCCATAAACATCCGATTCATATGTCTGAATATTCCATTCATAGAGGGCGTACGCCTCAATCATCGACTTGACACATTTTGACATCAACGTCAGTTAATAGTCAAATATGCTGTTATGTGGTTATAATCACGCGCGCTTTGGTCAGCAGTTTCGAGTTAAGGGTATTGCACTTTAAAGTAGGCTATGCTTTGGACTAGATGTGGGAAAAACAATCAAATCTGTAGCGAAATTGAGGAAAATTCTTCAAACACCCGTTGAATTGCTTTTTTTGGTCATATCCAATGACCTACGAAAGAATGAAGAGAGAAGCAAAAGCATTCACTGAGGAATGGAAACACCATATCGATCGATCGGCAAGTCCAAGAGTATTTGAATCATAAAATAGGTGAAGAAATATGTTTTAATATTATAACCACTTTCCACATGGTTTAAGTAGGTTTTCTCGCGATTGAAACGAGAGTATATATTGATCAAAGTCTTCGTATTTTCATATTATTTTCGTTCCTCTTGAACAATCACAATGTGTAGGCAGGCAAAAAGTTGGCTAGCGAGGGTGTTTCTAAATGAAAAACTGAGATAGTGTTAAGAAAAATCCGGTTAGCTTTCCGTGGGTGCATGAACAAAAGTGCTGAAATGTGCAAATTCCTGTTTTGGCTTGTTATGCTAATCCGTTTGCATTTGAGGTTAACCGCAGAACCTACGCTTATTATAAGAGCAAATATAATTTTAGTTTGTTTGCTTTTGAAAATGAAACGCAGAAGATGTTTATATGAGTATTTGGCAAAACAAGAGTCAATGATCAAAAGTTAAAACATTTTTTGATGTGAGAGATTAGCAGTAGTGCTTCCAAACATATTGCGAAACACATAATACACATACGAAGAGGGACTAACGCATTGGGGTGTGAAGTGTACAATATTTTGATTAGACAATATAGTGCTAGGTAAAACTGGGAAATACAGAATCAAACATCAATGTGCAGGCACAACACGTGTACTTAAAATGAAGTTTATACAATCTCCCATTAATTGAACTAACAATTTCGACTTAAAGATTGAAATGTTTAACAACTGTCCTTATAACCAGTTTCTTGTAAGGGCTGATACTTTAAATTATTTAACTGTTGATCAAAAAATGTTAGTGGCCCGTTCCACCTATCAGGTTTTCTCTATTGACAGAATCCTCAGAAGCTATGATTATTTTACCCTTCACAATCGGTACAAATACTTGTGGTTGGGACTCCTCGGAGATAAACTTCTTGTAAATTCACTTTATTATACATTTTATCTACACTCAAAAAGTTGAAAATAAAGGCCATACAATGAAAAATTGAGAATCAAAATTAATCTGAGGTTCTCTTTGGTTCATTATTGTGCGTCCTTGATTGTGAGATCATATTTGTCACCTGTTATAAAGTTTGTCAAAATAAAACTAAAAGCAACAATGATCCTGGGACTACCATGAAAAAAAAAACAGTCATGTAGTGTTCCGAATGTACATGGTAGTAATTTATATGTTTTTGTCAGTTTAAAATTTTAGATATCTCGTTTGTATGTTATATTGTACACGGTGTACTCATGGTGCTTATTCTATACCAATTAGTTACGTTAAAATTAATTTGCTATGTTTCTATAAATATTTCAGTGAAAAAAAGTTAAAAGCAAAACGAGAGATAGAGTAGACACTGACATACACAAATACTAGGATAAAAACATGGAATCTAAAAATTTTGGAGACAAGAAGCCCTCTAAAATCAAGTACCTGGCGGAATAGGAATCCCATGGAAAACACCAACCTAGTTACAGCTATTTATATAAGTACACTTAAACTGCCTGACGTAAGTTTCGCACAAAAAGTTTTAGAAACATAGCAAAATACGTACCTTTATATTATAAGTATTGTCATAGAGTATTTTACTAGTATTTATAAAAAAATCACACCACTGATTCATACAAAGAATACAAAAACTCGTACAAATTCAGTATTAATATAAACACGCAAAGCAAACTAACAACTACCCCCCTTAATTAAAGTAATTGTCTGTTTCTACTGTTAAACACGAGTGAGTGCGGTTAAGAAGCACTCCACATAAGAATCATGCAAAATGTAATTCATGTTTGGAAAGCCGACACATTTTTATTTTTGATATCATAGTAAACAGAAAGTAACATGTGTTTTTTTTATAAACCCATGTTCGTAGGAGATAAAAATTATATATGATGCACTGTACATTTCAAAATAAGGGAGATAACTCTGTAAATGACACTCAATTACAAAAGTAATCTATTGGATTTTCAATATTGATAATCGCCTAAGAGCAGACAGAAATAAATGAATAATTACATATTTCACAATACAGACCCATAAAACAACTTAATTACAAAAATAAAAAATATGTAGCCTTTTTGGGGGTGTATCACATTTTTCAGTTTTTGCATGATTCTTACAAAGACATCAACTTAAGTGATGACTATGGGTATTTTGGTTAATTTGTTATGTACCTCGGAAATTGATCTTAAATATACTTATTTTACAAGCTGCATGTATGTGGTAAGCTATTTACCAAGTAAAGTAAAATAAGAAGTACTTGGAATAAGCGTAAATATTTACAAAACAAAACGAGCCAGACTGAATAATGAATATAGTCCTTGAAAAAGTCTTCGAGCGGATGAAGTACATCATAAAAATCACATCTCAACACCTAAATCAAAGGAAATCTAATTAAAATATTCAAAGGTTTTTTTTCAATAAAACACATAAAACTATTATTAGATAAGGAATTTTTATTACTACCTAGAAAATGAAAAATTAGTACCGAAACTAAACTGAAAGTGTATCCAGGATAGCGTTTTTTCCGCCACATCGCCATAGGAAATACGTCATATAAACGCACGTGATATCAATTATTTAATAACTGTCCAACATGGCAGTATTGTCTAAGTTTTGGTTTACATAAGTTGATGTTTTCTTTTGTATTTTCCTTGCAATTTTTCTTTGCCTCTTGACTTTAGATATTCTTCTCAACAATGTCTCTCCTTAATTATTTCTGGTATTGCGTGTTTTTTGCTATATATATACAACGTCTCAGAATGTGACGACTCTATTTGCTACACTGCTCCATCGGATCAAATTGATACAGGGAATATATATAAATGTATAGAAAGGTCTGAAAAATTCCCAACGATGTTTGACTGTCACAGCAGTACGAGTTCGAGTCCCGCGGAGGGAACGACCAAAAATTTGACAGTTCTAACATTGTTGGGAATTTTTCAGACCTTTCTATATATATATATATATATATACCATAGGACTATCATATATTTTGAAATTAAGACAAGTTGTAATCTTAGTATGAGTACAATGTATCATACACGATTGCTGATTGATAATTTTATGCATATCTACAGACGAGAAAAACGATGATAGGGATCTTGACCTTTGAACCCGAAACTCTCGTGTTAAAATCTTGTCAGTATTAACATTGTTCTAAGTTGAGGAGGTAGAATTTTAGGTCAAATTAAATATGTTCTGTATATTGCATTATTTGAATAAGTATAAAGGGGCTTTTGACGAGTAAAAAGACACTTTCTCATGACTTTATAACTTGGAAATAAATGGGTGGACTATGTTTTACAGAACAATTTTTGTTCACCGTAGCCTGTGGGTGTGACGAGTGCGGACACCCATGTCGATGGTATGGGCATTTAACAATTTCGTAAATGGATTCTGTCGATTTTCCATAATGAATTGTGTATTTCAATTGGGTAAAATAGTGAAATAAACACTACATACGATAATGGGGTATCGGGTATCAAAGAAACTACCTGATATTACAATCAGCATGCACTCTCAGAGGATAATTGGTCTGCTATTATATACGGTTTTGTTCGTGTCCAACACAGATTATTGAGTGAGAACTTTTTTTAGTCAGCATTGATGTAGTGTCTCCTAAATTCATTTAAAAGAATTTGGTGAAATTTCTATTCAGTCCTCTGTAATAAATACATCAAGCTAAATCCATCTTAACCGTTTGTATCGAAATTCTAGTTTGATATTACAACTAAATCAATAAAAGTCGGTGAAAACAATTATTACATGTAAAATAAATTTTGAAGCTACATGTAGTTATTAATAAGTAGTTAGTTTATGAATTGAACAGAAAAGATAGAATTCATATCGTGATAATATAAAACCTGTCTTTACAATATGGTAAAGAACATTATTTTAACATTCCCTTCTATAAATTACTAATTAGGAATTGTTACGGTCTGAGTCATTCAGCATTGCTTCATCTAGTGTTTCTGTTAACACCATTCAGGAAAAAGACCTTGGAAAAAAATCTTTTTGTATTTCATACCTGCAGTTCTGTGTTTTCTTTGAAAATTTACACGATTTATTTATATATTATAAATTCCGGGTCTTTTAAACATGCGTTTATACGTATATATAAAATTGTAGTCGAAAATACAAAAATAAATAGGAAATACCCTAATTTATACTGCAACTGTCAAAATGCATTGACCGTATATTTACAAGTGATCTAAGGTCACTGATCGGATGTAACTTTCTATTGTGAGGTCAACGTGTTACCAGAATGTCGTCCTCTTCGAATAATAAACGTTGTTTTTCTTGCTTGAAACACACTTTTCCTTCAAACTTGTATTTTGTATTGCAGTGTTGAAACAATAAATGTGCACTGACTTGAAAAAAAACTTTGATATACCCGGTGAAAATGCTCGGCACAGCCTTGCATTTTCCCGCGTTTCTAAGATTGATTGATTGATTGTTGGGGTTTAACGTCTTTGCAGCAATATTTCAGCTATATTCAGACGATGAACATGAAATGGATGATAGAATGAACATGAAATGATGATGAAATGAAAAAAAGGATAATAGAGTCGACAAATTTTGATTGCCACTAGGAAAAGGGAGGGATGGGTAAGGTCGGGCAATTTAGCTTCCTGTGGCGTAGCGCAAAGATTCCTACTCCTATCGAATACCACAACAGGGTTCTTTAACGTGCGAGGAACGTGACGTCTTTCCCAAAACGGTGCACAACTATGGTTTGCGGTCAGGTTTTCCGTATTATAGCCTGACAACCCCAGCATGTAACATGCCATGGGTACCCCATTCCACCACCTAGGGCACACATCCCAGTTGCTCTGTGGGCAGAGCGCCTAGCCCCGGGCTAGGTTTCTAAGCACTATTTCGTCGCCTTTTACGACAAGCTTAGCGCTGCTGAAATCCTATTCTTTTAACACTCGGACCTGCACAGGGCCCCGCGTTTCTAAGCCTCTTCCGTATATCAGTTTAATGTCAAGTTATTGCACTGTTATTGGCTATTTGTGCACCAGTGTAATGATTTTCTGATTATAATCATGCTAACTATATTTTGTGCACCAGTGGAAGGATTTTCTGACTGTAAAAATGGTAGTTATTTTTGTTGACCAGCATAAGAATTTCCAATTGTTATCATGATAACTATTTATGTGCACCAGTGTAAGTATATTGCTGACTTTTATCATGGTGATTTAATGTCAAGCCCAATTGCAACGATTTTCTGACTGTAACCATAATCATTATTTTTGTGCATTAGTGTAAGGATTTTCTGACTGTTATCATGATAACTATTTTTGTGCACCAGTGGAAGGATTTGATTCTACTCTTATTACAGTAATGATATTCTGTGCAAAAGTGTAACGCATTACCGATTGTTAAAAGAAAAAATGTTTTTTTTTTTGTGCACCAGTGTAAGGACTTTCTGACTGTAATCATGGTAATTATATTTTGTGCAATAGTGTAAGCATTGTATGATTGTTATCATGGTAATTATATTTTGTCCACTATTGTAAGGATTTTCTGACTGTTATTATAGTAATAATATTTTTTGCACCAGTATAATTATTATCTGACAGTAAACATAGTAATTACTTTTGTGCACCAAAATAAGTATTTTCCGACTGTTATCAAAATAACTACTTTTGTTCACTAGTGTAAGTATTTGCTGATAAAATATTTTATTTCGCGTGCCAGTGTAAGGATTTTCTGACTGTGACCATGGTCGTAATTTGTTGTGGGTCAGTGTAAGGATTTTTTTTATATTTGTATCATGGTAATTATATTTTGTGCACCAGTGTAAGGATTTGTCAAATGTTATGATTGCAACTATTTTTGTGTACCTGTGCAAGTAATTTCTGACTGCAATTATAGAAATTTTTATTTTGTGCACCAGTATAAGGATTTTTACTGTAATATTGGTAGTTATCTTAGTGCACCTGTGTAAGGATTAGCCGACTGTAATCATGGTGATCGTATTTTTTGCATCAATATAAGAATGTTTTGCACCAGTGTAAGTCATTATTTTTTGTGCGCGAGTGCAATACTTCTCTGACTGTTATCATGGTAATTATGTATTTTGTATACCAGTGTGAGGATTCTCTGTATGTTATCATGTTAATTATACATTTTGTGTACCAGTGTGAGGATTCTCTGACTGTTATCATTGTAATGATATATTTTGTGTATCAGTGCGAGGATTTTCTGACTGTTATCATGGTAATTATATATTTTTGTACCAGTGTGAGGATTTTCTGACTGTAATTATGGTAATCATTTTTTGTCCACTGGTGTAAGTGTTTGCTGATTGTTATTATAATTATTATATATTGTGCACCAGTGTTATTATTTTCTGACTGTTATCATGGTAATTATATATTGTGCACCAGTGTTATTATTTTCTGACTGTTATCATGGTAATTATATTAGTGCACCAGTGTACATGTAAGTATATGCTGACTGTTATAATGGTTATTATATTTACTTATCTGATATTAGAAAATCTTGAGTAAAATGCATGTACAATCTTATCTGTAATCTATATGTTATGGCTCATATTTAGTTATCAAATCTAAAAAAAATGACAAAGTGATATAAAGCATTCGTGATAACTCTTATTATTTCAATTATAAATGACATGTAACAGTGATTAAACATATCTCTACCAGGTAGGTGTATGTATCTTAATTTCATGAATGAAATAGTTCACCATGAAAAATATAATGATGATAAAATCAAGATCACCTTCACATTTCTTTTGATTGTATTTATTCAATTGACTGAAAATGAACTTCAAATGGAGAGATCGTGCCGTCTTATCAACTTTCTCTTGAAAATTACAAGGACCTTCGCTAGCGTGATATGATCAAAATATGCGCAACATGACAATGTCTATATATGATTACATTTAATGTTAAAAGTCAGTAATTAAAGCATTTTAGAAATAGTCCGAATATCTGTCACTCATGCGATGTAGAAACTAAAATAAGTCTGACTCTATATGACATACCAGGGATCCTTCACGGCTTACTCCTTTAAATTGTGAAACTAAACATTCAGATATATGAATCATTCGCTAGATGACAATATGATGAAATGTCTTTGGTAAGAACAACGCGGAGAAAAAAAAATATAGTAATATAATTCAGAAACCGGAAGTCTTGAACATAACAACGACAAAATTGAATTCGGTTCATATTTTTTTTAACAGATAAAGGTTTCAGAACATCTGATGGTACTTGTCATTAGATTTCGGACATCCGGTTCTAATCTCGGTATCACATGCAAACTTTAACTCTATTGACTATAAGATATTTAAACGGAGCAGAATGGTTCAAGAAACATTAAAATATAAAGACTTAATTGTGAACAAAGTACTCACTGTTTATCAAAGTACTCACTGTTTATCAAAAGCGGCTTAAAAATGTTTTTCGAGAAAGTTGTTTTTGCGCTAGAAGATAAGTTAACGTGACCGCGATGACATACGTTAGACCTATTAATTCACCATACTTTGAAGAGATGTACATAAAATTGTTTACCTATTGAATTGATATAAAGAAGCCGTCTTGGAGCACCGGTGACTACTCAAATTGAGAACTATCTTAATTGTATACTCTGTCAATTACCTCTTCAGAATTGTATAATGTACTTAGATGAAAGTTTTGTTATATATCGTTGAACATCTTCACAACTTGGCGAGTCTTATATCTGGAGTAAAGGTCAAGAGAAGGTCACGGTCTATTCCTTTCTATAGTATGACTTATATTAAAGCATCTGAAGAACATCGTTTAAATTTAACATTTAAATTGAACGTTAGATTCAGAATACATTACCATTCTTTAACCCGTCTAACCCCTATTTTTACAATAGAAAGAAACGGACCGGAGACACAGTGGTCTTTGTAATTACTACATACTATAATGATAGGGTATATACGTATTATAAAGAAAATGTATATCGTTCCTCTACGAGACCTTTTGATGTTAGAAACTCAACACCAAAGATACATCTACTATGTGGTGTAGTAATTTTACCTGAGTAAGGTTCATAGCAGGTCAAAAAAAGACAATTAGTGGGAAAGGTTAGACCAACCCGGGATCCAGCTGTTTTGTTAAAATGCTACAACCGAGATAAATGTCTATCTGTAATGATTATATTCATTTTCCCCCACGTTAGTACACCGTGAGGTCACTAGTTCATTGTACGTTGGTCAGTGCAATAGTACAATTATTCGGCATAGAACATGGATGCCAACACGGTGAAATGTATAATATGAAAAATTCATTTTATGACGAGTTTAAATATGACTAGGATAGTAACGAGTGCCGTATATACATACAACACTAACTATACCATTGAAATAAAAATATGTAGTACGTAAATATTTCTACCATGGACAGTAGTTCAGTGTTACATTTTGCAGACGGTTCATTTAAAAAAAAATCTTACTACATTTGTATAGAATTGAGTAACAATATCATTACAAATGACGATTACTATAGATGAGCTAAACAAAAAGGTAAATCAGCAAAAAATCGTTTTGATAAAGTTGTAAACAATGATAACAACATGTAGAGTCACTTAAGTGTCAGTACCTGTAAGGAGAAGATGAAACATGGTATAAAAAAAAAACATCATTTTGATAGTGTAATTTGACTATTTGCACCATCCGAATCGAGGAAAACAGACCAGATTTGCCATATCATGCTGGACCATTCAGTTACAATTTCATTGAAATGTACTGAAAATGAACATTTCAAGGACAGATAACTCTGTCAAATACCCCATTTTTCTAAGATTCTATTGAAAAATGTCTGATCAAATCCAATGGTGCAGAGATCAAATAATGGTCTTTTTAAATAGAGAATGTACCATTGAGTGATATTTTATTGTCAGATCAGTGGTGTTTTGACATTCATGTTTCTGATTTTTCCCATTTTGTCTGATTCTTACAAACACTTACACTTAATTATGAAGTGCAGTATCAGACTTTTATTTCCGACGAATTATAAGCATAAGAAAAAAATCATTCCTGATTTGGCATAACAGTGTTTCATTCTGTTAAGTTTTGAAGGAAGCATATAATTAAAGAAATAAAAAAAATATACATGAATACTTTTTTTACAGAAATATTAGTTTTTGCAAAAGGCATTGTCTGCTAGAAATAAAAATGTACACCTGTGGTCTTAGTCGACTGTGTATACAGGAAGTATAATAAATGCATACACTATAATTCAGCTAGATTTATTTATACAGTACGGAGATTTTTCTCACAACCCCGAAATCAAAGTTCTCGGCTATACTAAATATTGTGACAATGTTTCTTTCCTTTTTCGATGTCACACAAGAGTGAAATAGTTCAGTAAGTTACTGTCAAAATTTGGTCCAAATGCCCTGTCAATATTACATCATTACCCAAGGAAATTCTGACCAGGTCACCTTAGAACACCTACTGGGTCAGGTAAACCTCTATTACACCTGTTTTGATAGAAGTCCAGACACAAAACAAGATATCATGTTCAATTGTCTATGTTACAAGAAATATTGTCAATCACCCGTTAGATCGGACAGTATTTTTAGAAAATAGGCGTTTGAGTAAAAGTCAACTACACCTAACCTTAATTTGCTGTGATATAATTAAATGTATAAATAACGTTCCTATATGTTTCATGGTGCCCTATTTTAGTGTATCAGTTGGTACTGATCAACCCTCCAGTAGAAATCCCTAAGGTAATAGGCTGCTGGTTAAACCCTCCAGTAAAACCCCTCAGGTAATAGGTTGCTGGTTAAACACTCCAGTAAAACCCCTTAGGTAATAGGTTGCTGGTTAAACACTCCAGTAGAAACCTCTAATGTCATAGGTTACTGTTTAAACCCTACAGAAGAAATCCCTAATGCCATAGGTTATTGGTTCAACTCTCCAGTAGAAACCCCTAAGGTCATAAGTTACTGGTAAAACCCTCCAGTAGAAACCCCTTAGGTCATAGGTTACTAGTTAAACACTCCAGTAGATACCACTACTGTCAAAGGTTACTGGTAAAACCCTCCAGTAGAAACCCCTAAGGTCATAGGTTACTGGTTAAACACTCTAGTAGAAACATCTAATGTCATAGGTTACTGGTTAAACACTCCAGTAGAAACATCTAATGTCATAGGTTACTGGTTCAACTCTCCAATAGAAACCCCTATGGTCATAGGCTACTGTTTAAACACTCCAGTAGAAACATCTATTGTCATAGGTTACTGGTTCAACTCTCCAATAGAAACCCCTATGGTCATAGGTTACTGGTTAAACACTCCAGTAGAAACATCTAATGTCATAGGTTACTGGTTAAACTCTCCAGCAGAAACCCCTAAGGTCATAGGTTACTGATTAAACTCTCCAGCAGAAACCCCTAAGGTCATAGGTTACTAGTTAAACACTCCAGTAGAAACCTCATAGTTCCTTCATTACCCCGAAAAAAAAAGATAGCTTGCATCCGTTCTATTTCGTAGCCAGTGGCCATAGTATTAATTTACCTATGTTGATACAGTAACATATGTAGCGAACACAAACAAACTTATGAACCTCCAACATTAACTATGGAGACAACTTATCAGAAAATATAGACAAAACATAGTAAAGTAAAGAGACACGATATAGGAAGTCATATTAATAGTATACTAACCCAGGAATCTAATTCACGCCTAAATTTTCTCCTATGCTGACAACTGTAGAATGGGAGACAACCCAAAGCCAGCCATTTTCGCCATCTATGTCCTAACACCAGACAAATGCATTTTATTGACTCCCAACAGATGCGAGAAATAGAGTGACACCACTGTCACTGAATACCTCAATTGTTTCGGACATCAAAGACATAAACTAACATCGGGGTTATATAAATTGAATAATATCATGTACATTTATTAACTTAAAGATTGATCAAAACGAAAGCTAAATCTAGAGGTCCGTCTGCGTATTCCTTTGATGTCTACCTTTAACAAACGTATGATGATAATTGCAGGTAATTTATAATGGAGAAAGTACTTTGACAGGGATAAAAATCACATTAATAAATCAATTTTCACCTTTCGTCACATACAAGACCTAAGACATACAAATATTCACTTCTATACCCTTCCAACATAATAGAAGTAGACGGCGTTTTATCAATTCTGATACGAAGGCGTTTGATCGCCACCTTAAAAGTCAATTCTATCGGTTCTATTTACGGCAGTCTAACTCCTCCTTGTCTTTTATTAAGTTAACTCCGTTGCAATGACGCAAGGGGTAATGGCCAAAGTGATAGGAAGCCCATTGATCAAATGTATTATTTACTAAATCCCGTCAAGGTCTAAATAGCTTTTGTTCACAGGGCATAAGGTTGAAATATTTAGAAAAAAAACACTTCGTTGAATGAAATAATACAATACATATTCTCAACATAGCTCATAAGTACAAGTGATACATTTCAATAAAATGCATTACTGGTCCACGAATTATTACCAGGCTAAACTTGATATATAGTTGAGTTGCCGAGACACTTTGGCGTAAAGATGATAACAGCTTGTTGGAAATACTCTTGAGCGCGTCAATTACTGCATAGTTTATTAGAATGACAATGTTGAAAGCACTTTGCAACAAGAAATATGTGAAGAATATACTATTATTATAATACCATTGTACGGAACACCCTTGCTAGTATTTCGGTCATAGGATCTTTTTATCTCTAGACAAAGATAAAATTTATTTTTTTAGTCGTTTACATTACAGGTTGCTGGCAAAAGGGAATGAGCATTTCTCTTCAACAAACACGACCCCTGGAATTTCAGAGCTGTAGTGTTCATAGTAGGACAGCTTTACTTACTGTCGGTTTTTATTTATTTATTTATTTATTTATTTTATTTATTTTATTATTATTACAATGTCCTTACTTCAACCTTATACATGTAACAGCGGTCTTAAGATTGTACCCATAACCACATTTACACTTTTTAGAGATGGTATTGCTTAAGATTTAACTATCAGTGATTCACAAGACATGAAACATGGGAACCTATAATTATATAGACAGTGAGTGATTGGGGTTACCTCTGTTTAATTCAATTAAAATCAAATTATGAGATGACCATTAACGCACGTTTCACTCGGTAGAAATCTCAATGTACCTATTGTATTAACTTAGTCCATTGATAAAAATGTTCAGTGAGCAAAAAAGAATAAGCTTACTTAATCTGTAGTAAAATTTAACGCAGGGAACCTTGATAAGAAATTCCAAAATCAACTGAAGATTTTGCTGATCAATCGATTTCAAAAGAAAATTACACCTAGGTGAATGAAGGTGGATCTATTACATAGATAATAATACAATGATACAGTTAACCTAGGGTCAAAATGTCTTTTAATTTATTAAAAAATCCATGGGAAAGACTGTTGGAACATACAAAAAGCTTAAGGTACTTTTCAGTACTTGATAACCAATATTCGTAAAATTTAATTCAGAAAACAAAGCACAATAAAATGTCCTTGTAAGAGTCTATTAATGTAAGTTATTCGTATTCATATTCTTTTTCTCGTATCGATGTGATTTTTTTTATTTAAACTACTTGAAATACAGACTGAAATACCCATAAAGGCATCCTTGATATTGAACTATTAATATAAGCTATCTATGTACACTTACAGCTAAAACAAACTAAAATAACAATGTACCGGTAGCTAATATACACTGGATTTCGGTTAGTAAAGGAATATTTTCATTTTGACTTAAAAAAAGCAAAAAGTGAAAACCAGGCAAAACAAAGCAATTTAAAAAGTGCAAAGTGTCAATTGGCTGACAACACGATGAACTCATTGATTTTAATTCATAAATTGCCATGTCATAAGATGTAAATTGTGAAGGCTCTTCCCGGTATACTGTATGTAAATCCAATGCATATACTTCATTCAGGATTTGACTACATGCAATGATTCAGCCTACCTCTATCCTCCTGTCACAATAATGAGACCTCAACATACAAGTTTATAATGCCCTTTATTATACACATAACCATAATCAACCTAATTCCCTTCAATCTTCTATCGGTCTATGGTACAACTTATATTTCAATCCTTTATACACCGACTTCATCTCTTCAGCTCGTATATCAACTCTATCTAAACCGTTCTTTAGTCCGAACAACAAAATTTGACACATTCTGTGAGTAATTGGAGATATGTCGGCCGTATTTGTATACAGCTCCTGTAAGTCCATCCACTGACAATGGCTGATCTCGCGCTCACAGTGCTGGATGTCAAAGGTCATAGGTCGAAGGCGGCATACTATAAACAGATCTGAACGACCAAATGCTCCAGGTTGGTGATGCTGCTGTCGAAATGCTAAGACTGACAGAAATTCTGAAATTAAACGAAAACTAAACTTTCTACAAATCAGAACTCTCGTATGTTTAAACACAGGATTATACTGAAAGCAAAAGAATAAACTGATAATAATAATAATTTGATATAAAGTCAATGATATAAATAGCTTAAAGAAAAAAAATATAAAACTTATTATGAAGACTCCTTTCGTTTTTAGAGTGCAACATGCAAATTGTGTTTAAATGTATGATATAACGTCTAATTCAGAAAACGATTTTGCACCAAAATCACATTGAATAAGAATGGAAGAATGATACTTAAAGGAAATGGTGATAATTTATTCAGCTTTAACTTCTTGTCGGGCAAATTTATATCTTGCTAACCAATAAAGATTTAAAATGGCTTTTATGAAGTGAAAAATTAAATGCTTAAGAAGGCCGAATAGAAGGAAAACATATTAGGAAATATTTTTACCTGTAATTTTTGATAGGTAAGTAAAATTATCTCTATTGATCTGCTTGATCACAATATTGTATGCAATAAAATTTGGAATTTAATTCATGATTTAAAACACCCACATAAAGTGAAATCCCATGAATGGAAATCAGTTGGATCAGCAAATTACCTTTCATTGATACCATCCTCAATGTACACGATGTGTAAAGTGTGCATTTCTTTTCTGGAAGGACCCGGAAGAACCAAGACGTTTTGAGTTTATGGGTTTGTGATGTCTTTGTCCCTTGGTACAAGTCCTCCTTGTTTCTTTGGTCCCTAAATACATGCGTTTCGTGTTTCATCGATCCCCAAGTGTACGTGTTTTGTTGCTTTTCCAATTGCACATTTGCTTCATGTTTCATTATCCCTTTGATCATGAATCTCTTGTTGCTTTGGTCCCTATGTGCATGTATTTTTGTTCTTTTATGTTTTTTGTTGCTTTTTCTTATGTACAAACGTTCTTATTACTTTTTCCATACGTTCACGTGCTTTTTTGTGCTTTGTCCTAATATACACGTTCTTTACTGTTCTATCTCTAGGCACATATGTACACGAGTTGCTTGCTGGTTTGTCCTTATGTCCATGCGTTTCTTATTGCTTTGTCTCGAAGCACACGTCTTTCTTTATATTGTGCTCGTTTTTTGGGTACATGCGTTTCTATGCGCTACTTTTGTCACTCGATGTGTGTGTTTTTTTGGTGCTTTGTTTCTTTGAGCATGCGTTACTTGTAGTTACAAGAGTTTTTGGAACCTGTGTGTTACTTGGTGTTAGCATTATACCTTGGAACCTGTGTGAGCCTTGGTGTTATCATTGTTTCTTGGAGCATGTGTTGCTTGGTTTTACCATTGTTTCTTAGAATATATATTACTTGGTGTTACCATTGTTTCTAGGAACATGTGTTACTTGGTGTTACCATTGTTTCTAGGAACATGTGTTACTTGGTATTACCAGTGTTCCTTTGAACATGTGTTACTGGTGTTACCAGTGTTTTTTTTTTGAACACGTGTTACTGGTGTTATCAGTGTTTTTGGAACATGTGTTACTGGTGTTACCAGGGTTTCTGGAACATATGTTACTTGGTGTTATCAGTGTTTCTTGGAACATGTGTTACTTAGTGTTACCATTGTTTCTTGGAACATATATTACGTGGTGTTATCATTGTTTCTTTGAACATTTGTTACTGGTGTTACCAGTGTTTTTTTGGAACATGTGTTACTGGTGTTACCAGTGTTTTTTTGGAACATATGTTACTTGGTGTTACCAGTGTTCCTTGGTGTTACCATTGTTTCTAGGAACATGCGTTATTTGGTGTTATCATTGTTTCTAGGAACATGTGTTACTTAGTGTTACCAGTGTTTTTTGGATCATATGTTAATTGGTGTTACCAGTGTTACTGGTGTTACCAATGTTGTTTGGAACATATGTTACTTGGTGTTTCCAGTGTTCCTTGGTGTTATCATTGTTTCTAGGAACATGTGTTACTTGGTGTTATCATTGTTACTAGGAACATGTGTTACTTGGTGTTACCAGTGTTTTTTTTTGGAACATATGTTAATTGGTGTTACCAGTGTTCCTTGGTGTTATCATTGTTTCTCGGCACATGCGTAATTTGGTGTTCCCAGTGTTACTTGGAACATATGTTACTTGGTGTTACCAGTGTTCCTTGGTGTTATCATTGTTTCTAGGAACATGCGTTACTTGGTGTTATCATTGTTTCTAGGAACATGTGTTACTTGGTGTTACCAGTGTTTTTTGGAACATATGTTAATTGGTGTTACCATTCACTTGTTTCCTGGAACAAGTGCTACTAAGTGTTGTTTTGTACATATGTTGCTACATTTGTAAAACTGTAGAAACTTATTCTTTGTTAATGAAATTGATATTTTGTGTTTCAACTCAAAAGAAGTTACATGTATATGGTACGTGTTACTTTTACGCAATGAAAAAGAAATTTTCGATTGGCATTTAATATTTCGTCAGAGTGACTTCCATTCATCCATTCCGTCTTTTATGCAGAATTATACAAACATTGGTAAGTAAATCAAGTCGACACTTTACACGTCTTATTCAAACAAGAGCTATTTACTTATTTCAACATATACTTTATGGTATTTGTGAACAGACATCAATTCTAACCGGCTATCAGATCAATGTGGTTTTCCGTGTAAGGTTTCACAGAATGAAAGGGAGTGTAATGTCGAATTGACATCAGGTAGTAAATAGAACGTTGTTTAATCTAAATACTTATATAATATTGTTACCTATGTAGTAACGACTTAGTAAACTCTTGAAAAGCATAATAAAAGTGGAATAAAAAGTTGGTATCAAGTGTTTTTGTCTACCCTTTAATTGATCACTGACGTCGTTTACATAATCCGACAAAGGCAATACGGTACATACTGGTTCCTATAGAAGTAAAACCATGATTTGTCATGCAGCTACAGGTTAATACGACAAAGAAAGGGAAATCTGCTAAATGGTTTATTTAATTGGATAGCTTGCATGCATCAGTACTGTAAATATCACCTGTTTGAGGTAGGTAATGTTAAGGAAGGGACAACTCAAAGAAGTCTCAGTCACTAGCAGCTTTAATATGCCCTGGTAATTTTCACTCCTTATTAACACAAGACAGAAAAAGAACCATAACTCTTGTTGAAATGCGGACAGTCAAAAACAAAAATTAAATTTGTCTTTGAGTTATAGCATGTAGTTATTTAATTACACTTTTTAAGACTATATGGGAGGCGATGTTATGTATACTATTTACAACAACACAGGTGTAAGACGTATGATACTGACCTCAAAAATAATAAAAGTCAAATAAAACATGGTGCAATGACAAATCATTAAATTTAATTTGAAAAAAAAATATATTTCAAAACTATTATATAACTAATAGAAATAAGAAAAAAAGGACTAAAAAAGTAAAAAAACTAGGATATTTTAAATTTGGCAGATATATTTACTAGTTTGGGTTACATATCCTTGCTTGACTAAGTGTAACTGCACTGCATCACGAAATGGTACTGCACACTATGCAAAGAAGCGTCGTAAACGTTATTCAACTAAGTGGCGGATCCAGGAGGGTTGGGTTGAAGGGGGTTGGACCTCTTCTTTTTATTGGAAAATTTGTCATTTTCATGTGTAAAATTGAGAAAAAATAGTAAATAATAACCTAGCACCCCTTTTTTTCTGGGGAGCCCCGGCTGGCAACCCTTCTTTTCGAAGTGTCTGGATCCGCCCCTGCAGCTTAGAAGACAGTATTTTTGTTTATTCCATGGAATTTAATCATGACATAGCAAGATACTAGCACCACACTAGTTGAAAAAAAAACAAAGAAAAAAAACGGTCATGCAACTTTAGAGTATATCCACTATTTGATACTGTGGTATGTATATTTTGCAATTTAAGCACGTGGGTGTATTACATAACGTTATTACCTTATAAATGGTACCATCTCCAACATGAAAGGAGAGACGACAATCCTAAAATAGGTTTAATTCAATTGAATTATATATCATATTAGAAAGGTAGAAAATTTTGAACATGTCACATTCAATACACAAGGCAGGAGGTAATATACATTATGGTAATGACTTATCACCAAGGTAACCATCCAGATCTTAAGACTTTTTGTCCAATACAACTCCGTGTTAAAGTCCGGATTGCATTGAAAATACAACTATCATATATCATTGTTTTATAATATGTGGAGTGGGTGTCCCGGATTGTCAAGATGTCTGCCATTACCGTGGGTGTAAACAACAAGTAACAATGGAACTACCGTAGGTTGGAGGTTTCACTAAATTTCAGTGATGTCATAAACCACAACTAGAAATACATACACCTTTTATATTCTTAAAATATAAGAGAGTGTAATATAGATGCTCTTTGAGGGGATCAATACAACCGAATATCAATGGGGCGTAGCAACAACGCTCCTTGGAGAGGATTCAGACAAATAGTTGATGTTAGAGGGATGTAGAATATACGCTCTTTAAAATTATCAAGACAATGAAACACTAGAGGGGTATAACATAGATGTTCCTTTTAGAGGTTCCAGTCAAATAAATATTAGAGATGTAAAGCATAGATGCACTTTGAGGTTCCACACAACTAAACATTGAAGGGGCATAGCACAGATGCTCAGGACTATAAGAAACACAAAATTAAGGGATGATGCTCTTTTGAGAAGTTCCACACAACTAAATTTGAGAGACGCGCAGCTATGGTGCTAGTTTGAAATAACCCACGCAACTAATTATTAGCAAGGGTTGGCAAAAATGCTCATTTGTGAGGTTCCACATAACAAAATTTTAGACAGACGTAGCTAAGATGCTACTTTAAGAGGATCATGAAAACTAAATATTACAGGGGCGTTGCCTAGAACAAATGCTCCATTGAGAGGACCCAGAAACCGTACATAAGAGGAGCGTAGCACAGATGCTCCTTTGAGAGAATTGACACAATTAAATATTAGAGGGGCGTAGCATATATGCTCCTTTGAGGGAATCCACAGTCAATTAAATATTGGAAGGGCGTAGCATATATGCTATTTTGAGAGAACCCAAACAGTCAGTTTAAAAATATTAGAGTGCCGGTACATAGAAGAGAGGATCCACACAGTTAAGAAATCACATATGATTAATAGTGGAGATCAATGTCTGTAAAAATGGCCATTGAAAATTTAATAATGCCTCTGGGTGGAGGGGGCATCTATTCAGTTGAGTAGTTTTATAGGTAGTATGATTAATATACATAGTTCCTACCTATGAATTAGGTTTAAATCGACCATCAGATTTTCAGACTTTGAGTGAAATGTTATATTCAGCGTCTCATCGGCACTAATGACGAGTTCAGAGTAACTGATTTTCTTGTTATTGGTCATGTACTAAAAAGCCACGTGTCTGTATAATTAGCTGTTTGGATATTCTCAAGAAAATATTGCAAGTCAGTTACACATACTGCCATAAATGAAAATATACGTACCACAAAAATATTGTTGAGTAAAGAAATAGAGTGATGAAAGCACAACTTATCTACCAGACTTATTGTGTGTACTTGAATAATTCATATTTACAGTGCATATCATTAAAATATGCTAATTAGATAACCAGCTTTACATTGTGATGTTTCATGAGTCGATGAAACGCATCATCAATTAAGCTATCTCCATACATGTAGGCCATGCCAACAGTAAGTGATCACTGTGTATTGTCTATATTCTATGTGTATCTAAAATAAAACTATAAATAAAATAAAAGAAACATATGAAAAGTATCATATTGTATGAATTGGATGTTTCATTTTTTGATGTTTCATCGGGGGTGTAAAGCCTTGACAAGTCGCACATTTTGGACATGCACTTAATTGAAAATTAAAAGTGCTACGGTCAACGCATTTACAAGTCGATGAAACATCATTTTTTTTAATCTTAAAATGACGCATTCGTAGTAACTAGTCTTTTAAATTTATAATTGATACAGGGATGAGGCACACATGCAAATGACCCACGTTTGAAATGTATTTATATGCGAAAATACTGTATTGTCACTAACTGTAAGAATGATAACTCTAATATCTAATGTATTCGGTCAAAGATACATTAAATGCCTGTGTGGACACTTCATGTTACGAAAACTATATGTAAAAATGTATTTTCTCAGTATTTTCAAATATAAATAACAACAATGTATAATATAAATGACCAATAATAGCCCCTAACCCCCTTTTGCCTGACCCCACCTTCCCAAAATACCTAGAATCTTGGAAACTTTTTAGCACAAAATTAAGAAACTGTAGTAAGGTAAAGTAAGGCGGGTATGCTATAAATTCAATCTTTTCAACAGCATTAACAAACCTGATTTTATACCAGTTTCTTCTACAACTTCTCTCTCTGCAGTATGGCCTAAAAATAAAATTTCTTCAATATTACATTCGATATTAAATTTAAAATAATCACCCAATACAGTGCCACAATTAAACATGACCCTGCAACTGATGCGATAATTGTCTCAGAAGTTGTTTTGTTGTACTTTTCAAGATGAATGAAAAACAAAGCTTTTCCTTACACGTGTGTAGAGGCGTAAGATAGTTCTTTCTCTTTAGATTATCACAAAGTTACATTTGAGGGTCTCCAGCTCATTCATTTTGGCGATTTTGTATATCAGTACTAGTAGACAGGACGCTTTAAAAACCCTTCCCCAGAAACAGATCTGTGCTCACAGTTGTTTGTGATAGCCAGGGTGCTAAATGATTCTCCTTTCGTATGTAAAACAAGAGGCTCCTAGGAGCCGGAATCGCTCACCTGGTTATTTTTTTGCCTTTCAAGGGCAATAACTCTAACAAGAAGTTGTCCGACAAATTTGACTCCATGAAGACTTTGGTAGGACTTATCATGAGGATCAATTCATCACTCGAAAGTTTCATTCTTTCTACTATAATTTTCAAGATCTTGACTCTTATATGGAGTCGTCTGACAACTTTGATCCCTGGAGACTTTTGTAGGCCTTATAACAAGGATATTTCAACAATTGAAAGATGTTGGCTAAACTTAACGGTTTTGGAGATATATGACAAAAACTAATGTACGACCCCTATGTTCTATTTTAAGTAACGGCGGTCATGTTTTTAACCCATCAAAAATCCAAACGGTCATTTTGTTAAGGATACCTTAAGAAACAAAAACACTAACTTTCATTGAATTCTATAGAGCAGTTCTGAGAAGAAGATTTTTGAAAGTAATAACATCAAAAACA
Organism: Perna viridis; assembly: GCA_037379345.1. Classification (NCBI taxonomy): domain Eukaryota; kingdom Metazoa; phylum Mollusca; class Bivalvia; order Mytilida; family Mytilidae; genus Perna; species Perna viridis. Next base: position 8,845,362 of record CM074520.1, read on the forward strand.
TCAAAACACTTCCAAAAAGGGAAAAAACTCCAACATGGGTCAACAGATTTTCACCAAAACTTGACCACAGATAGATCTCATCATGCTGAATACGTTTACCCTCTGTCAGAATTTGAATCAACCTAATGGTTTTGGAGATATATGCAAAAATCTGCTGTCTGACCGTTATGTTCTATTTTAGTAACGGTGGCCATGTTTTTTAACCAATCAAAAATCCAAACGGTCATTTTGTGCAAGATACTCTAAGGAACAGTCATCATAAGTTTCATGCAAATCTATTCAGTAGTTTCAAAGGAGAAGATATTTGAAGAAATTGTTAACGACGACAACGACGACGACGGACGCCAAGTGATGGCAATAGCTCACATGGCCTATGGCCAGGTGAGCTAAAAAAAGAAATAATACACACCTATGTCCTCTTTTAGATCTGAAAGACCTCCTGGAAACTTCCAATAGGAAAACTGAAAATTAAGATAAAAGAATGTAACTATTTTAAAGGCATGAAGCCTAAATGTTTTTTTTAATTTTTTTTTACCCCCGAAGGCGTAGGGATATTTTTTTTTTTTTTTTTTACATTTAACCTCATTTATCGTCATATGTATACAGCTGCATAACCAATCGTAATTGATATCAAACAGTTTAAATTAATATTAAACTTTCAGCAAATCATAATCATTTCTTGGAGTTTTGATACTCATTTTTTTATGTACTTGAAGACTCATGAGTAATGTAAATGTTTTATTGTATAGGTTTATGGTTTAGACCCTCACTATATAGCTAGAAAACAAAAGGAGTTTAATGAAACTTTGTACCAACCTGTAAGGTAGCATTTTCAGTGTTATATATTTTTTTTATTTTTTAAACTTATTAGTTTTGTTTGTTTCTTTCTGCTATTTAAGAAAATGCATTATTTTTGTTCATTTCTGATTGTGAAAGTTCTATTGGGATATAGACTTGATAGCTTGTATAAAGACATGTAATAATACTCGTGTGAGATCAGTTGAGATCTGGAACTAAACCAGATTGAATTACGTTACATTTTTCACTTTTAAATGAGCTACAGTTATCTCTCTTAATACTATTGCCAATGATTTTAATAAATGCTATATATGGTTCTTCCTATTTCAGTATCAATTTATGCCACCAGTCAAAGTGTTGCGTTCGTTTTAACTCGCACAACTAAATTGTTATCAGTACTTATAAAAAATAAGAAAATTGATCAGCGATATTTTACTGAGAAGAAAATAGTCATGTCACCAAATGATATAAAGCAATATGTACCATAATTGTAATTTTTTATTTTTCATTCTTTGTTCATTTTTTTTTGTTCAAAGTTAAAAAAAATAATTAAGCCAACATCATCTGGAAACAAACAGTGCGCTGGACGAGGGAATGGATTGACGTGAGGACCGTATAAATCCCCGACTCGACAAAGTAGAACATAAAAAATACCAGATGGTGAAAGACCCAATACCCTGTCAACACTAGTATGACTTGCTTTTTTATCGTTATGAGGATTTCAAACTTGCAAATTTAAGCGTAAAGTCAAATGGTAGAGATATAAAGAATTTAACACTTGTACGAGAGTAAGATAGGGTAATCACAGACAATCCGAGGGTAATCTCAGACAATCCAAGGGTAATCACAGACAATCCGAGGGTAATCTCAGACAATCCAAGGGTAATCTCGGACCATCCAAGGGTAATCTCAGACAATCCGAGGGTAATCACAGACAATCCGAGGGTAATCTCGGACAATCCGAGGGTAATCACAGACAATCCGAGGGTAATCTCGGACAATCCAAGGGTAATCTCAGACAATCCAAGGGTAATCACGGACAATCCGAGGGTAATATGATCTCAGACAATCCGAGGGTAAGATTTAATCATTTTCGAACAAGGTTCTACCGAGTTAGAAAACCATTATAGAGGACGAAGTCATAGCTTGGAAGCACTGAGAGTCTGATTTCAGTCTGACAGGAAGTCACGTCTTTCGGAGTTTCCCAAACAAAGTTCTGTATTTTCGTAATCCGGTTCCCTGGTCAATATCATAAGCAACACTATAGTTTGTAATTTATTGGTAGTGTAGGATCGCTAAAAATATAGACTCAGGTCACCAGCGACGGATATGCACAATATATGAGTAAATTGCCGCGTATGTTATTTAAAAATAAAGACAAAGATGAGATTACCTGAATTAATTTTATAATTGTGCATTTATATCGAAAGATGATATAAGTAGACCCGGGGTTATATTCGAGAGAAACTTGTGGAACGAAAATATTACCCGGGCTTCCAGGTTATGTATTTTCGTATCTTTTCACTAAAAAGCGTTTATAACTGTGCATTTATACCAAAAGATGTTATAAAAAGTTTGAAAAAAATATTTAAAGGTGTTTTTCTTTAGATTTGAATATTAGAACGTATAAAAATAAATAAAATAACGTCATAATCGTTCAGACAATCAAGAGGCAGAAGACATCACTGGTGATCCGGGGTTATATTTGAGAGAAACTTTTTTTTCGTTTCCGACATGCCATAAGAATAGGCATTTCTGGCTTTAGCAAAAATAAAATAAAATAAAAATAAAAACAGAAAAAAAATCCGAAGTATGAACACTAAGTAATACCCTTCTCACTAATAAGCGACAAGAACCACCAATTACCGAGAAAAAGCGACAAGCGGGGAAAGTATATGAATATATCGATATATCAACATCGTCCTCTAACAGGTTACATCGGCTACATGTTATCTTACACAAGGGTGTCTGATATTTCTCGCCCAAGAGAAAAGCTTGCGTTTGATTCGTTTTATTTTCCGATCAAACGTTTGAATTAAAATTACCTACATTTAACAGCTAATCATGCCACATCAAGGTGGCCAATGATACGTCATAACCAGGTATAAAATATCAGTCACTGAATATACATAACCAATCACAGATTATTCTCAATAAAATCATTATTTTAAAAGAGTTTTCAGAACATATTGGGATATGATCGTTCACAATCTCGTTATTTGACGTACTATTTTTATGGGAAAACGCACGTGTTTTGTCTATAGCCATGTGAGATTTCCTTCATCCACATCGTTTGTGACGTAACAATAAAACGTTTCCAGGAAATCAGGCAATCAATTTCTTACAGTGAGTAAAAAAAAGAAATTCCAACACCGCCAGAAATTGCAAGACAGAGAAATCTCAGATACCCTCGTGTAAGATTTCAATATTCGCTAAGCCTCGTTAGAGAATATGAAATTTTACCCTTGGGTGTGTGAGATTTCTGTGTCTTGCACTCTCGACGGTGCGGAATGGTAACGGATTTTTCGGGATTTTTTCTGTGTTGCCGGACTAACGGGGATCAGTAAGTAAACGAAGTTTAGTTAACCGAAACACTACAAATAAAACTGAATGAACGATAATAAATATCATTTGGGCCAATTTACAACACAATAAAGTATAATCATGTTTTCCATTTGGTATGTTTTATCCAAAAGCATCCTCAGGCACACCTAGAAATTTGCACAAAACTGGAATTCACACTAAAAATTTCGCTGCAAGTTGAGAATTTCGACATTTTTTTTTCGATTTCTTTATACTAAAACTATATAAAATGACTATTTGGAAAGCGATTATCAATTCAATTTAATTTGAAAATAAACCCTTATTGGAACATTAACAGCAGAAGAAAATGAGATACAAATGATTCCTTAAATTTTCATAGCATTTAATTAAGATTGTGTTTACCGTGAAATGTTTTAATTTTTACAATAACTAACACACGTAAAAGCATCAGAAAGATATTTGTTGACGTTAGGCCCGCCATCATCCAACCAAGTAAATGATAACTGCATCAGAGAGAGATTGATTGATAAATTGATTGGTGAACTACCAAAACTTTCCTGCATTGAACTTCCCCTTTTTACCTCTCAATGTCACGTTTTGTCGTCACAAAGGCCTTGCTCGTTAAACAAGCTGCTTTGCGATTTAGAATTGTAAACTGCCGCAAACCAAGTTCTTTCGAAATAAGAAAAATTCCCTATAATTCAACTTCTGGTGTATGACAAACAATATATTAAGAATGGATTCGTAATCAAGACGTTATATCGTTTTGGATTATTTGAATTGCTGAGTTAATGACGTCATAGTACCAGTCCAGGTAGAGAGCCAATAATTCAGAAAGTTTGTTAAAAATCTTTTTTTTTTAATAAATTTAAATTAAAAAATTATTTCATGCATGAATGGCTGTCGGAAATGAAAAACACGTACGTATTTCGCATTTTTCGCAGTAGTACGTGGGCTGAGATAACCTTCTGTGCACCCCCATTCATTAACCAAAATATGATTTCCAGGTATCCTACTACCTCCCATTTACGAATATTTTTGTCGCAAAAAAATAAACTGAAGCATTTTTGTAATTTTGGCTACTTTTTATACCCCATTGAGGCAAAAATCAGTTTTTAAAGTTTTTTTATTCTACGAACTTTTTCTTTCTAGAGAACGAAGTAAACGCACATATGTATGCTTCATCATGTAGCCCAATGTCTCGGCTTTATAATAATACCATGAAAGATGTGGTAACAATTAGGGTTTTGCGGTAAAATGAAAAAGAAATGTACCCCTACCCGGCCGAAAAATCGCTTAAATTTACATATTTTTCAATGTCAAAACCCCTAGAGTATTAATGTTTCAGTAAGGAATGGCTTATTTGGAATCTTCTGTTTAGTATTGTCACAATTTATACTTCTGGGGTTCTTTCGATGAATTTTGTCGATTTTCGTAGTGAGATATTATACCAAAAAAAATGCAAAAAAATGGGATTTTTCGATTTTTCGGTCAAAACTCACATAAATTCGACTCTACAAATTATTGCTGAACTAAAACGTCTCGAATTTGGTATCACTCGATAGATAATTTAATTTACTACATACATAAACCACGAAAACCTAATTTTCAAGAAAGAATTTTCAAAAAATATTAAAAATATTATCCCTACCCCTAGAAAACTGGACTCAGTATCAAACAGAATTCTCATTCACAGCATACCAACACCGTAAAACTCATATTTCAGTAATTCATAATTAAGATTATGATGTTCTCAATATATCAGATCAAATAAGGCGCTTTGATTTTCTTTTTAGGGTAACAATTACTATAAAATGGTAAAAAAAGGAATTTTCAGAATTTCACAATTTCTTCTATATCACCCGTTATTTCCTTTTTCAGTAGTTTAATCAAGCTTTTGTGCGATACGGTACATTAATATAGTATTGAAGCTTCAAAATGAGCCCAAGTAATAAATATTCGAACTTTTCTAAGTCAAGTTAGGTGAAAAATTGCCACCTCTATCAGTGAAAACAATACCTCAACATGAACTAAAATTTTAATTTTTGGCAAATAAACGGGTGTACAATAGACATGTTGGATACTATTGTTTTGATTATCGATATATACAACATATCTTCTAATTTCAGGCGCACATTTTTCAGTTTCAATGTGACAATAATGTGTTTTTCATAAAAAGGGGAATTTTCGGAATTTCATATTTCCTTCCATTTCACCTAAAATTAGCAATTTTTTTTTCAAATACCGTACTTCAAATAAGGTTTTGTATATTCAAATACAATTATATAGTGTCTTAGCTTTGTAATGAGCCCGAGTAATAAATGTCTTAACTCCAAATAGGTGAAAAATTGCCACCCTTACCCATGAAAAGAATATATATAGTTCACCTATTTGGACTTGGAAAAGTTCAAATATTTATTACTTGGGCTCATTAAAAGGCTAAGACACTATATAAATGTATTTGAATATACAAAAGCTTGTTTGAAGTACGGTATTTGAAAGAAATATCCAATTAAAGGTAAAATTGAAGAAAATGTGAAATTCCGAAAATTCCCCTTTTTATGGAAAAACTCATTATTGTCACATTGAAACTGAAAAATACGCGCCTGAAATGAAAAGATTATTATATTCAATATATAGATAATTAAAACAATAGTACCCAACATTGTCTATTGTACACCGTTTATATGCCAAAATGAACATTTTAGTTAATGTTGAGGCATTTTTTTCATGGGTAAGGGTGGCAATTTTTCACCTAACTTGACTTGGAAAAGTTCGAATACTTATTACTTGGGCTCATTTTGAAGCTAAGACACTATTACAATGCACCGTTTCACACAAAAACTTGTTTAAAGTACGGTTTTCTGAAAAAAGACAGTATCGGGTGAAAATTCCCATTTCCGATTTTATAATAAGTGTCACCCCAAAAGGAAAATCTACGCGCCTGAATTGAAAAGATATATTTGGAACATCATTATCTTAATTATAAATGCCTAAAATATGAGTTCTACGATGTTAGTATGCTATGATGAGAATTCTGTTTGATACTGAGACCAGTTTTCCAGGGGTAGGGGTAATATTTTAAACATTTTTTGAAAATCTTTTCTTAAAAATTAGATTTTCGTGGTTTATTTATGTCGAAAATTAAATTATCTATCGATAGATACCAAATTTGAAACGTTTTAGTTGAGCAATAACTTGTAGAGTCGAATTTATGTGACTTTTGACCGAAAAATCGAAAATCCCATTTTTCGCATTTTTGATAAATTCTGACTACGAAAATCTCCTAAATTTATCAAAAGAACCCCAGAAGTATAAATTGAATTGTGATAATACTAAACAGAAAATACCAAATAAGCCATTTTTTTTACTGAGGAATAAAAAGTCTGGAGGTTTTGACAATTTAAGCGATTTTTAGGCAGTGTAGGGTACATTTTTTTATTTTATCGCAAAACCCTAAGAGTTGTCGCAACTTTCTTGTTACCATTGCAAAGCTGTGACATTGCGCAACACGATAATATCTAAATTTATTTAGTTTGTTTACACATGCTATCTCAGGATTGTTTAGACGGTCAAACAATTGAGTCACAAAAATCTTGGCTTTTTTAACAAGTGGCTTATACTGAAAAAGAATCCGAGAATATTCTTTGGCGACAAATTGATTCGGTAATGGGGGATATAAAGGTACCCAAAAATCATCACAAAGTTGATGAGTGGGGGAGGGGTGCATGGTGGACCCTCCCAGCCCATGGACTAATTTGAATAGTTATGAAAAAAAAACACCCATTGTCATTATCTAAACATCTTTTGAAATCTTCTTGTTGGCGTTCGAGGAATAGGTAACATATAAAATGTTGGCATTCGAGGAATACACCCTCGCACAATCGCGTTGGTTGAGACATGACATAAAACATTTAAGTACAAATCGTTAGCTCCAACATAGAAACTGCCATAAATAATATTAAGAGACACCTAGTTAAATTAGTTTGAAAATTAAGCTTGACACATTGTCAAACGCCAAGAACGTAAAATTTAATCTGAAGTTACATAGCTAGAATGTGCATAAAATTTTAAAGCAATCATACGCTACTAACATACAAGTACACTGAAAATATAACTACCCACTATCACTGGTAATCGGGAGAATACTGGATATCCCTATCCACGCAAATGATCGTACTTCTAAAGCCACGTGGTTTAGCATCAGTTATTCCACGTGTCACTACAATTATGCTTAGTAAGATGATTCCGATGATTTCTTACTTGATTCTTGTTGTTGAAATAAGAAAAAAAATAAATCACAAAAAGAAAATAAGACGATCCTGATTCCAACTAAGCACTATAAAGCTGTTCTTTGAAGTCAGAGAGTTTTTATCTCCATGAATACATACCTGGCTAGCTTTGTCCTTAACGACTAATATTTCTTTTGTATCGTCTCGATAAACCATTCCTAGAAAACATAATTCATATCATGAATCGAATATTTCCAAGGTAAACTATTTTTTCTTACATTTGTTTAATTACTTTAAGAGATGATATATCTTGGTTATGAAGAATCTGCAGCTGCTTTACAATATGTGAAAGAAACAGGAGTAGACGTAAAACTAGCGCTGAAAATTCCACATCATTGAATGAAAACGATAGATTACCTGACACTCCGATTTGGTGAGTCGCAAACATCGGTGTTTTGTCTTCAGTGTTGGGTTTAAGCCATAACTTGAGAAGTGACATCTGGTGTTCAGCATGGTGAAATTCAAACCCGAAGTCGGCGGCTGTAGATATAAACTGACTTTTGTGTATTGGTACTTTCATCCATATACATGATCTGTCTTCAGAACGCCATGTTTGAAGATTATCTGTTAGAATAATAGAAGAAAGCCCTTAATTCCTAAATGGTTCCAGTCGCAACCTTGAAAATCAATCCCAACTTTCTTTTTGGATATATAGTATTTTGTGGTAGAATTTCAAAGAGATCAATTCCCTTTTACCCCAATTTATTATCCATAAATCGGAAATAAATGTTATTTCTGCCCCCTTTGTGACCCCAATTGGCTCAAGTCACAAACCTGAAAATCACAGTCTCCTTTTAAAGTTATGACACCTAGTAGTACAAAAAAGAGATTCATCCACTTTAACTTAAGTAATTGTCTGGAAATCCTGAAAACGCTTGTTTCTGGCCCAGTTGATCCCTAATTCCGACAGTTTAAAGTTATAGCCCCAACAATTAATCCAAACCTTCCATTGATCACACCTTGTGGTACTGTCAATAAAGGTCCAATTACTTATAGTCACGTTATTGTCTAGACATTGGGAAAATGCTTGTTTTGGGTCCGTTTTTGGCCCTTAATTCCTATACGGTTAAAGTTTTAACCCCCAAAATCGATTCTATACCGAGTTCTATACCTATGTGGTATAGAATATTGTAGAGCAAAATTATAGACATCCATATATTCGACTGGAGTTACATAGTTAATTTCTATGAAAAGCTTGTTTTTGGTCCTAATTCCAAAACTGTTAGGGCCATAACTCCCAAAATCATTACCAAGGTTTTGGAACCTTGTCATAAAATTATAATTATATATATAAATTATCATATCAAATAACCAATATTCATGCTATCGCAAGAAAACCAAGTGTCTACAGACGACATAGATGACAGAGCCATACCATTGTACGACCGAAAATGTCTTGTGGTCGTATAAAAGTTCAAATACACAGAAAACTTTAAATGACCATCCAAATAATCATACGAATCTATCCCACAAAATCGTGACATCCACTTCCGGCATTCGGAATTGATAGATTAGACTAGCACCATATAATCTATCCAGTATAATGCAGCCATTCAACAACACTACTATATACATGTTGTAAAAGCTAGCTAACTAAACAAGACTTAAAATTCCAAATAGTTTGCATACTTACTATTCAATAAAGTTGCGAGAAACACAGCTTAAGTAGATAGAGGACGAAGTTAACAAGGTTTCAGTCTGCCAGGAAGCCACGTCTTTCGGGTCTTCCTCACAAAAAGACTTTTACGATATAGTCATCAATAATTAAATTATTTAAATTCAGAAACTTTTTTTCCGTTTCCAACATGCCCAGAGAGTCTGAAGTACGGACACCAAGTAAAACACCGGTCTCACTAATTAGCGACAGGAGGTGTGAAGAAGCGTCAAGAAGTGACAAAAAACCATCAAGATGTCTAGAAAAAAAACGACAAAAGGGGAAAATAATGACAAGAAGATTTAAAAAATTATCTATATATTAAACTCCATCCTCTTACAGGTTACACCTCCTTCATATTAACTTAGCAGGACCACCTTTGGGAGAAATAGTGATTGAAAACATGGCTTCCATACCATTTAAAGAAGTTCTAAATTCATTATCTGTACATTCTAGCTGGGACAGGTCTACAGTTACGCCGTTATATTTGTCCACAGCACCGATGAGGTTTGGTTTGTAAAATGAACCAAGATTTCGTTGAGAGCAGCGTGATTTCTTAAACGATGCAATCAACAGGTCACAGTTTGGCGGAAGAGGTCCACAGTTGAGGTATCTAGTCGATCGAGGTAGATGTGTATTTGACACAGATCTTTGTATCTGGCTTTGGAGCATTGGTAGTTTGAACCTCTGGAATACTTTAATACATGACAGGTGTTTCAGCAAACAGTAAGAGCAGGTTCGACCAGTCATATTATATAAGGTCAATATAAAAATCCTTCTGTTTACTTCTCTCAAGTCAAACCTGTGATATAAATTAATAATATCAGGTAACCATAGAATTTTGCTAGTATAATAAACCTCTCATTTTCAGGCAAAAGCTTTCGTTCTCATTTAAGTCTACATGTATGGCGCGATATCAGGGTCAAACATACATTTGTACATGTACTTACTTATGCATTATTATACTAAATTCGATTCATACACTTATTAAAATCGAAAACTGTACATGCTTAAATATTTTAGCAAAGGCAAAATTCTAATTATGCCTATGCTTAAATATTTATGCTGTATGCATAATTAATTAAGCATAGGCAAAATTCGAATTAAGGATATGCATAAACAATAAAGCATATGCAAAATTCGAATTAAGGATATGCATAAACAATAAAGCATATGCAAAATTAAATTCAATCATATGCATAAATCGAATTAAGCATATGCCTAAATGCTTATTTTTTACCCTGATACCGATGCTGAGAAGTCAGTGTGAATATGTTAGTTCTATCAGCTTATGAGATATTCACTCAAAATAATAACGCAACATAAAAATAAGCAGACAACGATATAATGGATAGCTGTAACACATCAAAATAAGCTATTTCGTATTCATAAAATGTCAAATCTTAATGAAAAATCAACAAATTAAAAAAAAATAATTCGCGTCAATACTAAAAATGCAGTTTTCATTTTCTAAAGATTTGCATGGAATTAAAAACACTAATGAAAGGAGAAAAACTACGTTGTTCTTACGATTAATAAGTTTGTACCAAAACAAAATTGTTGTTATTATTAACGTTTTCATTCCAAAACCTTTTCAAATCGTTAATAGGCCTTCTTCTATCATTTACAAATGCATAAAAAAAATAAAATATCCGATAAAGACATGAAAGATAAACATTAAAATGCGCGAATTCGCACTAACGTAGGCCTATCGATAAAGTTGCAGTGGCACTGAGTTTATGAAACCACCGCTTTGCAAACTATACAGTAAGGACTTTAATAGATACAGAAAACAGGTACATATATAAATGGGTACACTGTTTTCTCTCTACAATCCTACCCATGTAGGCCTTTTTGTTCTTATACTAAACGGCTATGTCAGCAAAAAATAACACATTTTCAAGAAAGGAACTATCCCTTTCAAGATCTCATATTTTAAATCATAATGTAGTAACGCTACACATGCTTCACGATATCGTTCTTACCTTGCAATAACTTGGAAGAAAAGTTAAACATTAAATGCTACGTAAAGTGAATTTCTGAATGAAAATGAAAACATAAACAACAAAGACCTAAATAGTGACCTTAGTGACTAAGTCGACCCTGAAATCTGTCGCCCCTCTCGTATCTCAATGCATCAAAAAGAAGAATTATGTAATGTAAACAGGCCATAGATTACATTTTCTTTCTACATTACATGATTTTAATTTGCACAATCAATCCGTATCCTGATAATTATGTCTGATCATCTTCTCGAGCTAAGATATTTGAGCAAGTTACATGTAATGAGAAACGCCGGGTAATTGAGCATTATACTTAAACTTTATAGCTCAAGCTGTCTTAAATCTATACAATTTTAATCTACAACACAAAGTAAGTTTGTACGACACATTTGATTTGGTCTTGTCGTCGGTAATGACAATTAAATATCAATTATAGATACTCTAAGACAATAGTTTACTCTTCCGTAAAAAAAGTTGTATAGAAAATTTACAATCTTTAAACATATACAACTAAGGTGGAATTTACCATTTATTTTACTTGATTTTCGTGTCATGTTACATTGGGTCGATAAGAAAAGAATTAAAGGCCTGATTTTAATGTCATCAAATCTAACTTGTGTGTGTTTAGGAATGGAGTGCATTTTAGATCATTTTAGGACGGAATGAAGTTTAAAACTTGTCTGTTCCTTGTTCTTATGTAGAAATGCTTATTCAATTATGCTTCCTGATTTTATTTTGCGCTGCGCATAGAACGGGTAAGTTGACGTCTTGCTTTTTAAATTTAAAAATGTCACTTAAGGTATTCTAAATATTTGAACTGAAGGCATTCGATAATTCACTTGTACAGTTTAGACCACGGCCTCGATCAGCTTGTCTGGCAAATCAGCTGTTGGACGTTAGACCATATTGTACTAAGTTTATATGCTCTTTTTTTAGGCTTATTGAATATAGGACTGCTTGGACAAAACATCCTATAACGTAAAACCAAAGAAAACGATGGATCGATGACAAAGTAAAAGACAAATATACACTAACTCCCAAAAACTGCATCAAAAGAGAAGCTTCTCTGCTTTCTTATATATAACATCCATCGATCGTTTAGTTATATAATAAAATTCTATAATACTTTATTTGAATTATTAAGTTTACTCATATTTTTTGCTTTAGAAAAGCATTTGATATGCCTTAATGTCAGTAAGAAAAATATCAAATAAGGGCCACAATCCAAGGAACTTTTCAAACATCTTAATAGCATTAACAAACACCCCGAACAGACAAAATCTAGGCTACACCTTTTAAATGCAAGTAAGATCACCTCCGAAAAATCTTTCTTTTCTGGCCAGAAAATCCCGCTTTAGAATACGGACAATTAAGCAAACGTAATAATTTCAAAGAATTTATAACCTTATATTTAGACACTAGCTGCCAGTTCCCATCCAACCTGAGAGGTAATAAATGGTTCACTACCAGCAATGGAGAAATCGAGGTAGCAACAGATGGCAGCACAATGACCAACTACGCTTCCGCCGTTAAATCAGGAACATTGACTATCACGTGTGACGAGTACGAGAGTTCTACTGACAGATATATCAGCTCGTAAGTCTTGACTCGAAAGAAGAAAAACAAGAACAACCTAATTCAAAGACCATTATTTTTTTTAATGCCAGGAATGAATCTATGTCTCGCCACCGACGAGCTGGATTGTTCCTGTACACAGAAAATTGCCACACATTTTGGTCATATTTTTGAAAAACACATGCAAAACATATATTTGTCGCATGCTTTTCATATATTTAGGACCATCATGGAATACAAATTATAAACATATGTTTAGCACCATCAAGGAATACATATGAAAACATTCGTTAAGCATTAACACATTGATTATAAATATGAAACATACATAAATTAAAATCCTTTTCTTTGTATATGTTTTCCAAGAGACTTAATTTACGAATAAAGCATAATTTTCGTCAATTAATGTTGTATAATATACAATTTAATATGCATATTTTTAATATGTTTTTTATATCCTAAAAAAAACATCCATATCTGTCCGAATACATCTTGCTATATGTTTTAAAATATATCTAAACTTATGCGACAATTCTTTCTGTGTAGCCACTTATTTAAATACTATTTAAAATAGTTTTGTCCTCGCCCCTGTCATTTATGACACTCGAGTGTCTGTATGTTTTTTAACTATGGATCTGACCCCTTTATTTTTATGGACCGATTTTTATTTTTCCACATGCAACTGTGAATATGTTGGTGATACATTTAAATGTTCTCACTGACTTAACCCTTGACCTTCGCCTTCAATGCCAGGATTCAATAGCATTTTTTTCGTTTTCACTTTTCCCCGATGAAATGATATCAAATGAAATGTAAACACCCGGAACACTTTTGAGGACAAACATATACAATGAAAGTGACTATTTAATTGACTTAAATGTTTATGGCTTGATTTAATCTAAAAGTTTAACAAAATATCTTACATTAGCGCAGCAAAACATCGTGAATTAATCATAAAAAAAATATAACGATATCATCTTATATTAATAACATTTATTCTCCCAGGAAATCTTCATTTTTTCTAATCCAATATCAAAGTATAAAAGATCATTTGTTTATTTTATTATGAATATGTAAACCTCTTACAAACATTTTCTTCAGCTATAAGATTGAAATCGTTCTTGATCTCGATAATCATTCAGCACGACACCAGGATACACTATAACGAACTCGGTCACACATTTACTTCCGGTTTTGGATATCTATCTGAATTTTAATTTACTTATGTTGTGTTTTTTACGACGGTCAAAACTTGAAAATTTCGAAATTCTCGGGCATTATTCAAGATCAGATAACATCGCGTAAAACCATTCACTTTTTCCCGATTTTGCAAGATTCTTTCATTTTCTGAGAAGAATGGCTGCAGCGTCTATAGAGTGAATTTCGAACGTCAGACGCTGTTTCGGAGTTTGTTGCCGCACTTGCAGCTTCAACATGACAATTTTACCATGATATTTCTTCCGGTTTATTAATTACTTGAGGCTTTTGGTTGGCGGGGGTACATACACTGTATGACCATAACATTTCTTATAGTTTTTGTTTAAATTCGTTATCTAAAAAAGTTTCTACAGTTTCCCTCAGTACAAATGCTGCGTAACATCGTTTCAAAGCTACAATTATTTATAATGTGCTGTTGTTTCATTGTATTACTTATTGTAAGGCCTATTTCTATTTAATTACCTTTTTTTCAATGTGCGTGTTGTGTGATTTCATGCCATGTTCTTTGTTGTGTGTGTTTATTTTCCTTGTCTTGTCGTTATCTTTGGATTATTTTCCTTTCTAAAAATTACTGTTAGAATCCGGGTTTCCTTGATTTTCTTCCAATACATACAGAAAAAGAAACTATGTCCAATGGAAATTATTTGTTTTACTTCATCATTACATAAAATTTGGATCAGTTGCTTCTAATTGTTTCTCTCGAGGATCACGTTGCACCATTCTCAGTTGCTTGGCCACCAGAGATTAAAGTAATGTATGGGGTCTTTTTATTTTCAGGGTAGTTTTCACAGTATTTGGTTCCACTACATTGAAAGCATTTTTCTGTATGAAGTTTACCAAGTTGTCAGCAGTGAAGTATCTAATGACATACGATACAGGTAGGGCATTTATATTGTTTAACACGAGAGAGTGAATGCTCATGTAATCGTTGGCTCGACAAATAAATGCAACATCATCCGTGTTTTTATACTCCTAATAGCATGGGTCTTTTATAATTCTATGTGGTGTCTGCTTAATCTTAAGCTGTATTGCTATTATTTTAATAACATTTTTAATATATTTATATAGCTTGCATGCGCTTATATATGTATGCTCTATACATGTATGTGTAATTTGTAGGTCTTGTGAATGTGTTGTATGTCTTTATATGTTATTTATGTCTACAGGGCATAATATGTTTATGTTCATATCACCTAATTTATATAAAGTTTCCTTCACTTGATAATTTCCCTATTGACTTAATTGTCACACAACAAACCTGAAACTCGGTAAGATGTATGCTGCCGGTTTATATAGAAATTTCTAGAATTTTCAGGGGTTGGTCCTTATACAAGTTATTGTCTTTTTGTAGCTGGAATGTGTAATTCATCTCCAATGCAATTTTATTGCTATCTAAAAATGCGTTTAAGTTTCTTTATCCCTTCATTTGTCAGTGTATAAGACAATACTGTTTTATTTATATACAACTTGCGATAAACCTATATTATCATATGATACAGATAAAGTTCTTGTTATGGATGAGAACATATATCCACAGGTGTGACAACACACAACCCCGTGCAGGTCCGGGTGTCAAAAGAATAGGCCTGCAGCAGCGCTAAGCTTGTCGTAAAAGGCGACTAAATAATGCTCGGAAATCTAGCCGGGCTAGGCGCTTTGCCCACAGAGCAATTGGGATGTGTGGCCCAGGTGGTGGAATTGGGTACCCCTGGCACGATATATGCTGGAGTTGTCAGGCTATAATACCAAAAACCTGACCTCAAACCATAGGGTGCATCGTGTTGGGAAAGATGCCACGTTCCTCGCACGTTGTTTAAGAATCCTGCTGTGGTATTCGATAGGAGTAGGAACCTTTGCGCTCCGCCACAGGAGGCTAAATTGCCCGACCCTACTCCTCCCTCCCTTTCATCTTGTGGCAATCAAAAATTATCTACCCTATTATCCTTGTGTCCCATCCCTTTTTTCATTTCATCATCATTTCATGTTCATCGCCTGAAGATAGCTGAAATATTGCAGCTCGGGCGTTAAACCCCAACAATCAATCAATCAATCAATCAATCAATCAATCAATCTTTTCACACAAAGGCGAATGACCAAAAGTACCGACATAGTTATATATATACTCTAATACAGCCATTTTTACATTCCATAAACTGATGTAAATGTCATTAAAAGGGAAAATATGTTTGACTTTTTAACTCTAATAATGAAAAATGGTAATAAAAAGGCTTCTTTAGTGTGTTCTCATAACCTTCGCACAGCTAGAGATTCTTGCACTATGTTGTTGTTATCCGCAGTCCAACTCTGTAGCATAGTAATGAATTGTTGTATTATATAACATACAAACAAAGAGTTTTATTCTTTGTAAGATGAATCGTTGTGTAAGTAAAACATTGTGTTAATATTCCCTTCTTGTAAACATGCACACGAACTTGTATTTTTGGAAACAAATTATCAGATCAAAGGCCATGCAATAGTAGACAAATCCGGCAACACTTGTGTTGTTCACAATAATTATAAAAATCTTCAGTTTAGTTCCTTAATGTCTTAACTTCTGCATAATTTGACAGGGAAGAATATGCGCTGCTTAGGCATACTCTCCTTTTTCTTCTTTTCATAATATTTTATAAACCTGACTTGAGATATCTTCATGAACAAAAGGCTCATTTTCAGACTATGTTTGGCTACTTGCAACCCTAGAAGTACCAACATTTATTTTTCTAAAGTACCTGTCTACTGTTAACGAAAACTTTATTTTAATCAAGCCCCTTTCTCATGTATCTTCAAACACACAGTCTTTGTATTTTCTATCACACCGTCTTTTCGTGTATCCCCTATCACACTGTCCTTCCATGTATCCTCTATCACACTGTCTTTTCGTATATCCTGAACCACACAGTCTTCTCATATATGCTTTATCACAACTTATTTTTTGTTTCTTCAGTCAAACAGTCTTCCTATGTATCATAAATCACCCTGTGTTTCTATGTAAACTTCTTAAGTATCTCCTATCATTTTGTTTTCCAAGGTACTCCCTTAGTCTCGTCTTAATACTGCACATATTTAATCAGGTAAAACGATTTTTTAATTTGTAAATGTAAGCGTTCTATAGTCATGTTGTGACGGAGAATTTTGCCATTAAGATACGTGTTAGAACAAATAACAATATACTAAGATGCATTGTGTTTAATATTCTATGAAATAAGTTAGAGTTCTTCTTAAAACTGATTTTAACGCAACATAAAATTCTGAATCTAAAAATGCGTACAAAAAGGGATTGACACAACTGTTAATGATATCAGTATGATAAAGCCACAATATGATCAGGAACCATTTTCTTGATAAGTTATCCCAAAATCCGGAACAAATCCCTCCAACACCACAATCAAACCGATGGGACAGTAGCAAACTAATGATACAATAGTTACTATCATGAACAGAACAGAGAATTTCCTCTTCAGTTTCTTGTTACGACGTCTTGCATGTTAGTTTCGCCTTATTTTAGGTGTATCATTGTAAGCAGTCTGTTTATTTTGACTGTCCTGTTCAAATAGAGTGTCTGATTTTTCCGCTAATGCTTTATCTATTTGTAAGTTACCCTTTTGTGGCGTGTCTTTCCCATGACTTGTTTCAAAGAATATGGCGTAGCCAACACCTTCGTCGTAATTTGGTTTTTTAAGCCTACCACATCGGCTTCCAATCAAAACTCCTTCACTGTAGAAACTGTTTATCCCATAGTTAAATAGGAATGGAGCAGCACTTACAACTGACAGGAAAATGACCATCCAACCATAGCTCTGCGGACAGACAAGCGGATGGAAATTTTACGACAGATTAGTAAATATCGTTGAAGAGCAATGCTCAGCAATATGAATATTGACAAAGCCGCCGAGATTGTGATCGTAAAAAACAGGTATTTGCAAAGTATACTGTTTTTGAAGTTGGCCTGCATAGTATCAAGCAACAAGCAATTTACTGAACAAACTATAGTGGCAAATATGTCAGATGCTGCTAGGACCGGTATGAAATATCGCTCAGAAGGAGCATTCTTCAGTTTTGTCCTGTATACAACTAACACTAATATATTTTCAGTTACTCCTATCAGTAAATAGACAGACAAAATCACAGCATTGACAACAACATTCTCTCCAACTTCTTCATTCCAGACTTCAAAATAGCACAACGAATTCATTGAATCCATAATGGTCTCTTTCTTGACGGTCGCTCACATATAGCGGTATTCTAAAACAAAGTGAAAAGGAACTTTTCTTTATACAGTAGCGAAGAGTTGTTAAGCGACCTCTTGGACTCGTATACTTAATTTTGAACAGGCGTAGATGTGTGATGTTTTTCCGACACACTATTCAGCATATGGCGGCCATTAACCCGAATTACGCCTACGAGAAGATATAATTCGCAGTAACGTATAAATTATGCTATAGGGTGTATACATGATTGTCTTCCTTATGGGATGAAAATAATCTTCATCTAAACTATAATCTGATTGTGTATTTCCCATACAGTATACTGAATCTGATTGTAACAAGTTAATTTTTATGGACACGCGCAGAACCTTGTTATGGAGATAAGAGTATATTGCAAAACACATGCCATTCTGCAATGCTATAAAATATAAATCGACGAAATTTGTTAATGTTCGCTGAAAATGATGCAAGAGTAATCAAGGGAACCAAGATTCTAGCGGAAATAAAAAGATTATTATCCGGGGACAAAGACCTGATATGGAAAATAGAAACACACCACACAGAACTTAAAATAACCAAAATAATACATACAAAGGAACAATAGTAAATACACAACTCGGACTCCACTAAAACAGGGAGCATTGGTCAGGTGCACCTGTAGGGGAAGCGTCCTCTGCTTTTCAAGAAACCCCGCCGAGTTGCACATAAAAACTCAAAATAGTAGACGAAAGAGGAAAGAAAAACTAGGACACGTTGAGCATATCAGTTTTCATGGTGCAGATGGATACACCATAACGATCCACGAGTTTATGGTGACGAACTTAAAACTTCTGCAGTAATGACTTCAATCTTCTATCAACATAACCCTTTCAAGAAAACTAATTTTAAGAAGTCTAGCGCGATACAAAAGGAGCATAATTACGGCATAACTATGAGTTGTGATATGAAAACTCCATACGCAGGTGCTGAAGGGATGTTGCCGCTGACGAAAGAAAAGTCGACAAGACAATACGGAATGAAAAGTCATTGCATTTGTTGTATAGTTTGGTCAATTATAATTTTCCTTTACCATCGATCTCTAAGTGTAGGTCAAGTTATTAGGCTGTCTGTAGTATTCCTCATCTAAAGTTCTTTGGGGTAGATGCGATGTATAAAATCCCCGAAACTAGGATTGTTTTACGATGATACATCATCTATATAGCGGAAACTGAGTTTTAGGAATCCAAATTTTAGGAATTGTTTGCTGAAAAAAAAATTCATATCTGGTATGGATAGTGTCCGACAATACCAACAATACCACGAAGTATACTCAATCTAACGTTCAGTCTCCTGACCAACTATTTCAATCACTTTACTTTTTTCATCAGAACTTTGTCAGATCTTAAATTATATAAAACAAAATTAACAGTTTCACTTGTAAATTTAACAATGTAAAAACAGTTTTTGAACGACTTTACATTGTTTACGATTCGACGTATTTTTAATCAAACAGAATGCATGTTTAGAAATGTGTCATTGAAAGCAACCATAATTTAGTCTATCAATATTAATATTCATTGACATTAGCGTCATCGACAACTTTCAGTGTTTGATTAAAAATTCAATCACACATAAATGTTAATTCCTGTTTAATAAGGGAAAACCGAAATGACAGTACTACATGTGGTTGCTTTATAAAACTTACAAAAGTACTTTGTAGTACACGAACGTATTTATATAGAGTAAAATAACTCTTTCGCTGTACCTGTGTATAATGATTAATTAGGGCCGGTTGCAGTCTGCCCTGTGGTATGAGGATTTCCTCGTCGTTCATTGAAGACCAATGAGTGGCCTTGGGCTGAAATTTTCATCCCGATTAAGTTATTGTCTCTTGGACCATACCCATTCTCATTATTACTCTGTAAATTACGTAGACATCACGCAGAAACAGGCAGCATAAACTGCCACCAGTTAAAATCGGTAAATAAGATACTAAAAACAGAAGAAAATAAAGTAACTAACTGCGACTAAAAATTTACTAAATCCTAGAAAACATCAAAATAAGTTTTGAACTTTGTGGGGTAGACGCGTCAGGTTCAACATGAAAATGATAATATATAGTAAAATCTACAGAAAAGTATTTTGATATTATGAAAATCCATCATATATGTGTGTCAGAAACAGAATATTTCTCAATAAGATCTGGATATCGGAAAAAAGGAGTCGTATTTTTTATAACCTCGATCTCTCATGCAATAATGGCACATTAATAAGTGATAATAGTCGCTACTGGTCCTGGTTTATCTTAACAGGCGGGAAATATATACACCATATACAACAGGGGGCTGATATATTACTGCACAAGAAAATTCATAATTGTCACGTTTGTCATATATTTTTGCACCGAGATGACTAGAAACTTTTTAATTTTGCATTTGTTCCATTTTTCACTTCAAAGATATGGTAGAACAACATCTGAAAGTCATATATGTACTACAAGTCGTCAAGTTCGACGCTTTTAAGGACTTGTTTATAAAAAAACACGTTCAAATCTAGTAGTTTTTTTTTCATATCGTACGGTATGAATGGTATTTTTTCGCGGTTTGAAAATTTAGCGTATTTGTTGAAAGTACGAATTTTCCCCGAGTAAGTTTGGGTTAGATTCTGTTTCTCTGTTATCTTAATATTACGTTTTACAGGATAAAATCGTATGGAAGACATCATTACGAAAAATCAGTTTTGGGCTATTCACTAAATAACAAATGTGATTAACATTGAAACCAAATGTTTTAGACGTATAACTACAACATCGCCATAAAATTTGAATCAGCCTGTATCAATTTACTAAAAAATCTAATTCAGTTTTATTAAATTATTACGATAATTATGTAAAGTCTCTAACACTAAAACCTGGGTTCAATTCCGCGGAAATAGTACTTTAACTGAACAATTGAACAGGTGTGTTTCCCAATGTTGGAATGAAGTATACCCTACTTCATCTACTCGTCAGCTTAATATAAATAGCTTCCGTAGTGATACCAATCTCACAACCACTAAACAACTTCTATAGTTAGGCAAAACTCAAAACCTATAAACAGCTTATATAGTGAGCCGAATCTCACAACCCATAAACAAACAATTTTTTAGGCAATTCTCACAACCCATAAACAACTTCAATAGTGAGGTCAATCCCTCAGCCCATTATCAGCTTCCATAGCAAGACCAATCTCACAACCCTTAAACAACTTCTATGTAGTGAGGCCAATCTCACAACCCTTAAACAATTTCTATGTAGTGAGGCCAATCTCACAACCCATAAACAACTTCAATATTGAAGCCAATCTAACAATCCATAAACATCTCTAATTGAGAGCCCAATCTCACAACACATAAACAAACAACTTTTGAAGCAAATCTCACAACCCATTAACAGCTTCTATAGTTAGATAAAACTCAATACCCATAAACAATTTCTATAGTGAGGTCAATGCCACAACCCATTATCAGCTTCAATAGTGAGACCAATTACACAATACATTAACACCTTCTATAGTATGGCCAATCTCACATCCCATAAACACCTTCTATAGTATGGCCAATCTCACATCCCATAAACACCTTCTATAGTATGGCCAATCTCACACCCCATAAACACCTTCTATAGTATGGCCAATCTCACATCCCATAAACACCTTCTATAGTTTGGCCAATCTCACAACCCATCAAGAATTAAGGAAATTACATAGAATGCTACGAGCCTTATTCATTAGAATTAATGTTAGTAGTGAACATATATTTTGTTGATGAAATTAATTTCGTCTTTAGATTTGATAAACGGAAGTTATTCACCCTATGCTTTAGGATGTTTTCAAGTGCCGCGTTTTAACATAAAAGGCAATGTATTTCAAAGTACGTCCGCTTGCTCTTGCTCAGTCAAGTATGTATAATATACAGTTTCATCAATAAGATTCTGCTAAATCAAAGATTATGATTTGAAAAACCCATCTTCGTATTAGTAAAAATCAACAGCAACTGCATTAGCGTTAAAACAAACTTTAACAATTACCCCCTCCAGCCAAACAAGCAAGATAACAAATATAATTACAAAACAAAAACAAAAACCCAAAAAGATTAAAATAAGAAATAAAACAAAGCAAAACAAAATAGAAAGAAAAAGAAAAAAATATAAAAAAAAATAAATCAGAACATCAATTACTGGAAAAGAATCACAAAAATTAACAAAACAATTTTTATCCTTGTCCTTCGACTTTGCAGTTTCAATACTTTTGTCATTGGTTTCCTCCTAGGAATCAAATAAACTATTTTATTTTTGAAATTACATTTAAGGCTTTATTAATAAAGTTTAACACCACAAAAGATTTCATACGACCACCCACAGTCACGAGATATTGGTCACGTGTCTTAGCGTATTTTTATCATCGTTCTTATGCATTTGTTTCGCTTATTCGTATCCGTTCTTTTTCTTATATACACATCTTTTTCCTAAATGACAAATGACCGATTTTTTTAAATTCCGAGAAAAAATATAATGGAATATTGTTTCTCCTGCATAATAATTGCAGCCATTCTCCCTATCAATCTAACACTGGATTGCATAAGGAAAACAATCTTGCAACGTGTTATATAATTATGTTATTTCTTGAAAGTTAAAAGATATAAGTTACACACCCTTTTTATAAGTAGGTACATACACATCTATGGCAAATTTGACAACGCAAGTCTAGTTTCTTACAATAAATACAAAAATATTTAGTCTATTTCCGTAACATTTTCTTCTACATAATTTGACGGGGAGGAATAAGCGCTTCAAAGGAGTGTTTATAGGTTTATAGAAGTATGTTACAGTAACGTACTAATAGACGTATCCTCATTAAAATGATGTCTTTTAAGTAATGATTTACTTTTTACAAACCAAAACAAGATATTTCCACGATTGAATGCTTATGGTACCTGTCAAATTTTAATTCGGTCAACGAAATCATCGTCTGAAGCATACCCCAATAAAAATGTCTTCTTCATGCCTTTTCAAGCTTCACCAATCACATTAGTCCTCTGAATCATAATTAATCACATTGTCTTTTTGAATATCATTAATCACACTGTCGTCTCACAGAGCTCAAACCACATTGACCTCACAAATCAAGATCGTTACCCAAGTATCACCAATCACATTGTATTTCACACGTATATAAAGTATCATCAGTTAGACTGTCTTACACAGGCAAATTGCAACATATGTTTTCATATGTTTTGAAACATATGGAGACATGTTTAGGACCAGTTTTCGTGCATTTAAAAATATATGAAATCATTCAAAAATCATACGAAATCACAATCTTTTCATATCTGAAGATCTTTCGAGTAATAATTACAATATGATTTTTATTTAATTGTTTTTTGAAGAATTAATTCATAAGTCAAAAACAAATGTTTTCAATATGTTTTTTTTTTGTGTTTTAAGTAGCAGTCCGCCTAAGAATCATGCAATTTTCACTGTAAGTAATTTATTGATGTCAGATGTTTTATCCGAATTGACTTTAAATCAGTTGGATATATTGGAAAAACAATAAATAAACTGAAAAAAATGAAAAATAATTTCACCGTTACAATAGCTATGATCACTCCTTAGTAACCACCAATTAAGGACCAAATTATCACAAAAACATCACAAATTGAATGTAATTTTATGTATCTAATGGTGGACATTTGTCAAACCACATAATTATATTAATGAAGTGTGACTTAGGGAAAACAATTTAAAATAAAGTACAAAGCAATCTGATTGGTTTAAATCTGGTTACCATAGCAACCAAAATTCTTAATTTTTGACATTTTGAAATATACGGAAGTAGGCTATGTTCAGACCTGTTTTGCCAGCACTAGAACGAAGATATTATCCAAATGTAAACATTGATGTGTGGCTAGACCTCCCCACTGAAACATATCAAATATAAAAATATGTAACCTATCTTTGTTTTTCGCTCATCTGGACCCGAATCACCACCTATAAAGACTTTTCTTCTTCTTAACGCTTTTCATACTAACATTGTCCATACCATAACTTTTTTGTCTTTTGACCTAGACTTCTAATATTTGGTATGTTGGTACATCATCTCAGGGCAGAGTGTTGCGTACCAGAGTTGGTGACCTTTGAACTTGACCTTTAACCTTTAAGGTCAAATCACATAAAAATTTTTGCATAATACGATACATAATTTTGTCTCTGCCATCACTTTTAGGTCTTTTTACTTTGATATTTGATCTTCGGCATTTAAGTATATCACACCAAAGCTGAGAATAATGTTTTATGTAGATGCCCTTTGACCTTGACCTCTGACCCCAAGTCAAATAACACAAAAAATTTTGCAAAATATACAAAACTTTGTTTCGATCATAATGTTTTTCGTCTTTTTACCCAGATATCTGATATTTTTGGTATGAAAGTAAATCATATTAAGGTAGAGTGTAATGTTCTAGATAGGATGATTTTTTACCTTTAGATTAATTAAAACTTAAAGAAATTGAAGTCTGGAGTTTGAAACTACCATTCTGGGTACTAGAATTTAGGTTGAAGATAAAGGTTTGTTTTCTTGTCGTATATTTCAAGCTCGCCTGGGACGAAGGTCAGTGTGAGCTATTGCCATCACTTTGTGTCTGTTGTAGGCATCTGTTGTTATTGTTACTTTTTTCAAAAATATTTTATAAATTTTATTTTGTCACAATCTTTTGTAATGCCTGAAATAAATAATTTTCAAAAATATTTTATAAATTTTATTTTGTCACAATCTTTTGTAATGCCTGAAATAAATAATTTTCAAAAATATTTTTTTTAATTTTATTTTGTTGCAATCTTCTCTAATGCCTGAAAAATCATTTTCAAAAAGTTTTTTTTTAATTTTATTTCGTCACTATCTTTTCTAATGCCTTAAAATCATTTTCAAAAATCTTTTTTTTTAAATTTTATTTTGTTGCAACATTTTCTAATGCCTGATTTAACAATCTAACTCCTTTTTATTTAGGTCCTTATACATGTATTCCTCTTACGAACAAATTCACTCGAGTATCCAACATTGGGATGCGTCGGGTATAGTATATTGGTGTGTAGCATTTCAGAAACTATGAATAAACCAAACATAGGAAAAAGTTATCAAGGGAACCAAGATTCTAGGAAATCTACAATTATATACTCCATCTCGTAGTGGCACATTAGAATCAATTGAATATAGAAAATATGAACTATTCATGATAGTATACAAAGTTACATGATCCTTCTACTTATTAATTGCCCATACATGAGGTCAGAAGTAAACTTTAACATAGTCAATGAAATGTAAAATATAGGTTTCTGATAGTTCACTTTAGCCCGGAAGCTAATTCACGATCCTTGATTCATCAGTATATAACATCAGTTATATGATCCTACCTTTTATATTTAATGAGGTGTGAAAAGTACTAAATCATGATATTGTAACCAAAAAATTAGATTTTTATTTTCTTTGACATATTCCTCTATATGCGTTAACCTATTCAACTGGGTTTGAACACAGACATAAACATACACGTAGATTTTCCAAGACTTCATCAACTTCCTAATCCGAAGATAGTCAAATTCATAATGAACCTGGTTGTGATTCCTAAGATATATTGACTGACCAGGTATCAATTGTAATTCATTTCTGGTACCTACGAATTAAGACTAAACCAAAATATCTAAAGAGAGTTGCTAAAACGGAAAACGTAGACCACAAAATTCTTTAGTGTGTTTATCATATAAATGGCATGTAAATGTATGCACAATTTAAGCCAGTTCTTGTGCTAGTTTCCTTAAATGGGAAATAAATGATCACGCATAAAATGGTTTTTGAATGATATTCAAATTTATTTTAATGTGATTAGGGTACAAGTACTACCCTAAGGCCTTATATATACAAAAAGAAAATACAATATCGATTTTCCAATTGTTTATTTCCCATTGCTAGGTTGTGATATTCCCAAAACACCCTCCTACGGTATTAACATTTACAACTGTTCTGTTTAGCTCGTATTTGTAATAAAGTGTCAGATTTTATTTAACACAACAGATTCCTCTCAGAAAAGCTTTAGCACCAAGGGGTATCGATTTCAAAAACTTCTATGAACGTTTACGAAGTGTTTTCACCTTTATAAGATTTCATCATGATTTAGTACTTCTGGTATCATAAATGTACCTCAATCAATATAAAAGGCAGGATCATATAACTGAAGTTATATACTGATGCATTGAGGATAGCGAATCAGCATCCAAGTGAAGGGCAGTATCTACATTTCTTTGACCGTGTTAAAGTTTACTTCTGATCTCATGTATGGGCAATAATAAGTAGAAACTTGTTGACTATATTGTATAAAAGTAGTTCGCATTTTCTAATTATACAATTGATTCTTAAATGTCAAGACAAGATGAAATGCATAATTATAGGTTACCCATATTTGGTTCACTCATAACTTCTAGACCGCTACAAGTAATAAGGTAACAGGCAAGTAAACAAACGTTTTTTTTTTTAGATCAGCTGGCTAAAAGCCAAGTAAGCTTATGCCATCACTTGGCGTCCGTCATCGTCGACAAATTTTCGAAAATCTTCACCTCTAGAGAATTGTCCACAAAATGACCGTTGGGATCCGTGAAAAAACATAGCCACCGTTACTGAAAATAGAACATAAAGGTCTAAAGCATTTTTTGCAAATAACTCAAAAACCGTTGCCTTAAGCGAAATCATGGTTGGGGATAATATTTCTCAGCATCAAGAGACAGATCTATGCCGAAATTCTGAAAACGGTATTGACAACCAATGTATGAGTTATGACACCTAAAACAGCCTTTTTGGCATTCTTCCTATGTACAACTTTGAAAATATTCTTCTCAAAAATCATTGTGGTGAATTCAATTAGAGTTTGCATAATTGTTTCGTAGGGTATTTCACACAAAATGACCGAAATGAAACACATTACCTCTGCCACTAAAAAATAGAACATAGGGGTCAGAAGAAATATTTTGCAAACAACTCAAAGGTTATTGGCCTTAGCAAAATTCTTGAGAGTAATATAGACAGACCTATGCCAGAATTTTCAAAAGAATTTATCTTTTGATTCAGGAGTTACAGCCCCTGAAACAGTTTTTGCATGAGCAACTTAGTTAATCTTATCTAAAACCATTGTACATAATTCAATGAAAGTTGGCGTATTTGTTCTTTAGAGTATTCCACACAATATGACTGTTGGTACTTTTAATCCGTGAAAAAAACATGGCCGCCGTTACTAAAAATAGAACATAAAAGTCAGAAGGCAGTTTTTGTATATAGCTTAAAATATGTAGGGGTTATATTGTTCAGCATCATAAGACACACCAATTCCGAAATTTTCGAAACGATTCATATACTAATGTAGGAATCATGATTACTGAAACACTTTTTTTCACATGTACATGTACAACTTGGAAAATCTTCTCCTTAAATTTAAAACCATATGAGATCATTTAATGGAAATAAAGCATATTAGTTATTTAGTGTATTTGTGATCGAAATGACTTGTGATTTATAATCCATGAATATATATGGCTGCCTATACTAAAAACGGAACATAGGGGTCGGAAGGCAGTTTTTTTAAAAATAATTCAAAAACTGTTGCCTTCAGCAAAATTCTGGTTCAGATCATAAATGTTATCAAAAGCATTTGCTGCATTTGACTATTCAGTTGATTTTAACCTAGCCTGTCTCATTGTCAAGATTTTCTAATAAGCAAATTGTAAACCAGGTGAGCGATTCAGGCTCTCTTGGGCCTCTAGTTATCCATTTATAATATTTCTATGATATATTTATAAATGCTGATTTTCCAATTGTTCTTATCTAAATTTCTGCCACCAAATTCCATGTTGAGTAAGTCACGGTATTGTGACATTATGTTTAAACAACAAAATTACAAAACATTTTGAAATGTTCTATAAAAAGAATCTACATGTTAATGTTGATCAAGGGGAACCAAGATTCAACGGAAATCAAAAGAATGTAATCCTGAGACATTTTGATAAGAAGATGTGCATTTCAGTAATACAAGAGCTCAAAAAATGGAAATGGGATATCATGTCAAGTTAAGATCAATAAAAACAAGAAATATTATTCTGGGGTCTAATTGAATTCTCTCAATATACAGAAATTAATAAATAAAAAAATAATATCAGTCATACGACATCCGTCCTCATTAACACTAAGTCAAAATTTGGTATGTTATTTGTCAATGAAGTCAAGTTCAAATGTCAACCAATCTAGTACGTGACGCCTCGATTTGATGAAATATAGGCCCATACCAAAATATCAGATGTCTCAGTAAAAAGACAAAAAAAAAAAAAAAAAAAAAAAAAAAAAAAAAAAAATCGTGGTCCAGACTAAATATCAGATATCTGGGTAAAAAGACAAAAAACGTTATGGCCAAGACAAAGTTTTGTATGGTATTTTGCCAAACTCTTTATGTTATTTGACCTTAATGTTAAAGGTCAAGGTCAAATGTCACAAATTCTGGTACGCTACACTCTACTCTAAGATGATGTACAAACATACCAAATAGTAGAAGTCTAGGTCAAAAGACAAAAAAGTTATGGTCAGGACAATGTTAGTATGAAAAGCGTTAAGAAGAAGAAAAGGTTTTTTGAGTGGTGATTTCGGGTTAAGATGAGCAAAAAACAAAGATAGGTTACATTTTTTTATTTTTGATGTTTCAGTGGTTAGGTCTACCATTAGATATATAAAATTACATTCAAATTGTGATGTTTTTGTGATAATTAGGCCAAAAATTGGTGGTTTCTAAGGAGTGGTCGTTGCTATGGTAACGGTGAAAATATTTTTCATTTTTTTCATTTTATTTATTGTATTATATTATTATTGGATAAAATATCTGACTTCGATAAATCACCCACTGCACGATTCTTATGCGGACTGCTACTTAACAACGTATGAAAAACATATGATGCAATTTTGCCGATGTAGATTCAAGATTCAAGATTCTTTATTTCACTCAGACACAAGTTATGTGTAACATGAGGCAAATACAAATACAATTAATGAAAATGGCAAGGTAGACAGATATACAAAAATTACATAAAATATATGCATTAAATTACAATATAGCTGACAGTTTTTTGATAAACATGGAAATTTTAGATAACAAAGTTGTATGACAATTTGAAAACATACCCTTGAACTTGTGTATTGATGGGTGGGATGAAAAATACTTTGGTACATATAGCTTCCTAAGATTTACAACAATAGAATTTTTACATACAAATAAATAATGAAACTCATCTCCTAATAAACCTTCGTTGCATAAGCTACATATTCGTTCATGTCTAGGTATATTGTGCCATCGTCCTGTTTCTATAGGAAATTTTATATTGGATGATCTAAATTTGGTTATCCAGATTCGGGATTTCTCGGGTAAACGAAGTAAGTAAGTTTCAAGACCAAAGTTATGCTTAAATAACTCATAGAAAGATCCTCTAGTGGAGTTATCAATGTCACTATGCCATTTTTGAACGAATTGATCTTGCAATATCTGCTTAATTAGTTGTTTGTATAAAGAAAAATCTATAAATTGTTGATCGGTGAATATATAGCTTAATCCACATGACTTCAGGAACGAGATCCACTTAAAATTACAAACATTATCAAAATGTAAATTAAACATAAGTTTAAATACAATACAACTTAGTTTATTTTCGTTTTTGAGGAGGAGAGAGTAAAATGACACCATCCTCAGCTTTATATCTATGTCTAAAGGGAATCGCCCAAGTTCTCCATACACTATGAAGTTCGGCGTACTTTTTCTAACATTAAGAATGCGCTTGCAAAATTTCAAGTGAACCTTTTCTTTGGAATTTGTGTTTTCGAATCCCCAAATTTCAGATCCATATAATAAAATAGGAGCAATCATAAAATCAAAAAGCTTTAATTGAATGTCGATAGGTAAATTCAAGTTTCGAATTTTAGTGTAAACGGCAAATAATGCCTTTTCAGCTTGTTCAACCAATTTACTTTTGGCATCAGTGAATGAGCCGTTATACTTAAGCAATAATCCTAAATAATTATAACTGTCGACAATTTCAAGTGATGCATCATTAAGTTTAAACTCTGGCAGTCGCCGTGGTTTGCGTTTGCAAAATATCATAACTTTAGTCTTGTTAGTATTAACCGATAATTTCCATGTATCACAATATGCCGAAAATATGTCTAACGATTTCTGCATGTTGTCGCTCGTTTCTGCAAAAACAACAGTATCATCCGCATACAACAGTGCAAAAATCTCTAAATATATCTGCAGAGCATCATGAGATTTATCTAGAATAAAGTCTAATGGTCGACCAACAGCATTCCTAAAGAATTCTTCCAAGTCGTTCAGGAAAATAGAGAAAAGGAAAGGCGACAAGTTTTCTCCTTGACGGACTCCTATCAAACAAGGAAAGAATTCTGAACGATCGTTTCGGTATTGAACGCATGATCTAATATTGTTATACATATTAAAAATGACATCAAAACATTTACCACTAATATTACTACGCCTAAGTTTAGTCCATAGTCCGGTGCGCCAAACCGTATCAAAAGCCTTTCTAAAATCTATAAAGGTACAGAAGAGCTTTTTTCGCTTGATAGATATAATGCAATCAAAGCATATATGACAAATATGTTATCAGCAGTTGAATGGCCTTTCCTGAATCCAGCTTGATTCTTTGAAATCAGACTTATCTCATTTGAAAGATCTGTTAGTCTTTCATTTATAATGGAAGTAAATAACTTACCCAGACAACTAATAAGTGTGATAGCTCTGTAATTATCAGGGTCGTTTACATCCCCCTTATTCTTATACATTGGTTTAATAATTCCAACAAGCCAGTTCTCCGGTACAATTCCGCTGTCTAATATAACATTGAATCATTTACAAAATGTACCAATATGATCTACGGGTATATTTTTCAAGTATTCATTACTAATTTCATCTGTACCGGGTGCTTTGTTATTTTTAAGATTTGAGATTGCTCTCAAGACTTCGTTTTCATAGATCGGAGCATTGAGAATATTATTAGCTATCTCTTGATCAGAGGCCGAAAGATTAATATCCTCATCATCTAAATCGAACGATGCATCATTTGATTCATCGGCATTTAAATTCTTGAAATAATCATAAAGAACGTCAAGAGGAATAGCTGGTGAATTTTTTTCTATAATTATTAAATCGATTCAACAATTTCCAAACATTTTTCGGATCTGTAGAATTAAATTTTCGCAATTCATTTGCACATTTATCCTGGTATTGAGCAAAACTCACATTTAACTGAAGTTTATAGTTTCGCGCTGCTGTTTGCAAGCGAGTTTGAACATTTTTACTCTTATTTGTATTGTATTCTTTCTTCGCACTATGAAAAACATTGCGTTTTTCTTTACATTTCTTGTCGAACCAAGGTTTATCTCCTTGTTTAGCTTTATACTTATGATTTGCAGATTTAACACCACCCATAACATTCTTACTATAATAAGTAAGAATATTTACCAATTCATTTACTAGTTCATTTACCTTTTCATCAGTTATTTCGTTAGATTGTAAAAGTTTATCTAACTTAACATCAATATCACAAAGTGGATCCGTTATAGCATGCCGGAATTGTTCCGACTTTTCAGGGGCCCATCTCACACGTGTAGATGAATGAAGTGTATCATTTATGTTGGGATTTAATTTTTCTTTGGCGAATGACAAGGTAAATTTTATTCTATTATGTACATCTGATATCATAGGGTCAAAATCTAATACACAGAATTCTTCAAACAATGAGAACAAATTCGGGCTTACAAGTACATAATCAATCAAACTGATATTTTTACATGTAGTTTTTCCAATATCTCTATCTTCGGAAACTCTACCATTTGCTATATACAAAGATAATCGTTTACACATTTCAATCAATCTATGACCATAATTGTTACACCGACCAACATCTTGAGTTGATCTATTAAGAGATATATTATTCTCTTGTAGTACTTTATATGAATACATATTATCAATGATATCATCATCAAATTCATTAAGTAAGTTAAGGTTTTGAAAAAGCGCATCATCAGGGATTACAAAATCATCTGCTTTTCCTGATCTTGCATTAAAATCACCAAAAAGGGAAATATAGTTCAAATTATGTGAAAATGAAATTAATTCTGATTCTTATTCCTCAAATGCAGAATGGCATGCATATTTTGAGTTTTCTGGCGGTATATACACACAACCGTATAACAATCTTTGTGGAAGACCTGTATAATCTGGCAAAATTTCAAACCACTGTACTAGTTCAGATTCTGCTTTTATAAAATTAATATATTTCGAAAATTCTTTTTTATACATAACAATAATACCACCGGACTTTCGTTTGACATTTTTCCTATTTTTAGTAACGTATTCGTAACCTTGTGGTACATCAAGAACATCAAATTTATCTAGTTTTGTTTCTAAAAAACATATAATATCATACTCTTGAATTAGTTCAATAAAGTCAACATTTAGAAGCTTTGATTTTAATCCGCAAACATTAACGAATGTCACTCTCAATTTGTTTACCTGTCGTTGTGTATTGGGTCGTGATCGTTCATGTGTGTCTGATGTGATGTCCTAGTTCATACCTGGAATGTGAGGTGTTTCACGGGGTTTCGGAACGTACGGCTGACCGTCTACAATAAGGGTATCATACACTATTTTTGCATTTCGCTTGAGCCTTTGAAATTCTTTTAGTTTAGGTATCAGTGCTTTCCGGCGCTCGCTAATCTCAACTGGATACTGTTGGAAAACAGAATATCTTGGGCTATTTTTAAGTTTTTCATTTGCTTCTCCAAGAACTTTCTGGTGATCATCATATTTTGTAAATCTTGCGATTATACTACGATGCTTTCCGTCACGCAGTGGCTTTAATCTATGAACGTTTTGGAATTCAATTGTGTTTGCACCTTCAATTTTCAGTTCTTGATTAATAAATTCTTTTACTAAATTTTCTGTTTCTTCTCTAGTTTCACCTGTATTTTCAGGTAAGCCAGTAAAATTAGATTGTACTTCATAGAATGGGTTTGAAGTTTCAGATATTGTTCATGTAATTCTCTATTTTGATTTTCAGGTATCCTATTTTGTTCCTCAAGATATTTCATTCTATCCTCTATAACATAATGATGCCTTTCCTCATTTGCCAAGGTTCTTGAATGCTGGTCTTGAAGTGTTTTTATATCATTGATTTCTTTTTTCATTGAGTTTATATTAGCTTCAACAGTTTGTAGTTTAGTATTTATTTCTTCCAGCATATCAAGTTTTGAAGTTTATTTTGAATCATATTGTTGGTTGTGTTTACATTTTCAAGTCTATTATTCATAATATTCATGTTTTGTATGATGACATGTAGTGCCATATCTGTGTTTGATGTAACTATAGGTTCTGTGTTTGACATACAGGGATTGCCTTGGATGTTGGATACTATGGGTTGTTGTATTGGTGTACTAGACTGTGGCTGGGTAGGGTACATGGGTGGTGGTGGGAGTAGAGACCTGAATCCAATTTGTGAAGTATTTTGTGGCATTTGCATTATAGATGGCTCTATGTATGAACGTTGAGGGCTATTCGTACCATATATACTCTGATTTGCTTGTGTTATGACTTGGGATAAGTCATATTGGGTAAACTTGGTATCGTTGTGGTCGCCGCCATGTTTTCGTTTTTGTTTACAATTTTCTCGGGTGGGGTAAGTCCTGATTTAGACGAGTTACTCCTATTTCTTTTCTTTTTACCCATTTAATGTTTTAGCGAATTGTCCATGAAACATCTTCAACAACACAGAGTCACTTAAACCTTGTGCCACCAGGTATAATTACACTTTTTCGTAGAGCTATCGTGAGTACGTCTTGTCTACCCCGCCATTTTTCCATAGACCAATGTACGAGTTAATCATATTTTCTTCTAAAGTTTCTACAATCCTATTGTCAACCCTATTATCCCTAATCACCCTGTCTTCCCCAGTATCAATTTTTTCCCCACATATCCCTTATCATACAGTCTTCTCAAGTATCACTGATCACATTGTCCCGTCAAGCACCCAAACCACCCTATTTTTAAGTATCCCCAATCACCCTTATTTTCAAATATCCCCAATTACTCTTACATTCAAGTATCCCAATCTACCTTATTGTCAAATATCTTCAATAACCCTGATATTCAGTATCCCAATCACCCTTATTATCAAGCATCCCAAATAACCAAACCTTATTTTCAAATATCCCAATCACCCTCATTTTCAAGTATTCCAAATCACCCTTAGTTTTAAATATCTGCAATCAAACTTTTTTAAGTACCATTAATCATACTGTCTTCGCAGGTATTTCCAATCACTCTTCTCTAAAGTATCACCTTCAAAATACTGCTTTCCTTTGTAATCCCTACATTGTACCACACAGTCTTCCTGATTTTCTCTAATCAAACTCTTCCCCAAAATGTATCCAATCAAAAATGATTTCCTCAAAATCATCTTTATATTGTCTTATTTAAAAAAAAAAGCCCACCACGTTGTATTTTTTTTCAAGCATCCCCAATCACGCTTATCACCTATCACACTATCTTTCTAGGTATTCCCGATCATTCTATCTAAACAAACTTTCTTTTTGAAATGTCTCGTATACATCACTTTTCTTGTCAAATAACCCCTACCGTACCGTCTCTCAAGTATCACCGTTCACATTGTCAAAGTATCCCCGTTCACATTGTCAAGTATGACCGTTCACATTGTCAAAGTATCCCCGTTCACATTGTCAAGTATGACCGTTCACATTGTCAAAGTATCCCCGTTCACACTGCTTGTATATTCACCAAACACATTGTTTTTTTTTTCCATTGAATCCTCAATGTCATCGTCTTTTGAAATATTCTCAATCTCATTATCTTCTCCTGTATCTCAAATCACATTGATTGTCAGAAATCTGTCCGAAAAATAATTTTTAATTAACAGTTTTTGTCATTCCTGTTGTTCATACAAACGACTTTCTTTTATTCTATTTATATGACATTCAATACGAAAATTGAGTTTTATCTCTAAACGCTGTTATATAGATTTTTTTAATATAACAGAAAGAATGCGTGGAGTTTCATTTTTATGTTTTACTAAAACATTTTACCGGTAGTTCCCCGCAGATATATACTGCGTCACAACCCTTAGACGTTAAACCTGTATGTCAAGACTTTTTATATCAGTATAATCCGACCACATATACCACATTTTAACCTTGCCAAAAGTAACTGTCGTATAGACCTTTAATGACGGCCGATATTGTTACATGTCGCAAGTTAAGCCGAGCTTAAAGACCAAGTACAATACTTGATAGTGTATTGTATTGTCAGGAGCAGAAACTCGTATTGTATAGATACATCCTATTCTTTATATAGCATTCTATAAATGTTACAATGTGTTTATTTGCTAAAAAATTCTTTATGTCATAAAAATAACTATATATTCTATGTTATCCATCTCGAACCTTTATTAAAACCTATTATAGATCAATAGCAATATCCTTAATGAATCCTGAAGATCATATGATGTGTGAAGTACAACATTGATACAGTCCATTTAGCTAATAGGTGACTAATCCTTTCATAAAACTCTGTTACATAAGATGATACTAACACCGGTGTAAGAAACGGATATTGAGTATTAAAAGTAACTTAAGATTTATAAAGTACCTCTCATCAATGCATTTTTTATTTATCTGATTACCGCTGACAACATCTTAAAACTGATTTCAATGCAGCATAAAATTCTGAATCTAAAAATGCGTACAAAATAGGATTGACACAACTGTTGATAATATAAGTATGATAAAGCCACAATATGACTAGGAACCATTTCCTGGACAAATTGTCCCAGAAATCCGGATCAAATCCCTCCAACACCACAATCAAACCGACGGGACAGTAACAAACTAATGATACAGTTGTTACAACCATGAACATTATAGAGAATTTCCTCTTCAGCTTTTTATTCCGGCGTCTCACATGTGTATTTCGTCTTATTATGGGGTTTTCATTGTGAGCATTCTGTTTATTTTTATTTTTTTCCGCTATTGCATTATCTAATTGATAGTTACCCTCTTCTTGGTGGCCCGAATCTGTTATTTGATATTTTCCTTGAACACCATAAGATGTAGAAGTAGTTTCATTGCTGATTGGTGTCGGCGACGAACTGAACTCGACACCAGAGCTGTCTAATTCTAACTCGTCAGATTGTTTGTCGTTTCCGTGATTGTTTGACTTTATTTTCTTTGATTTGAACTGACCATAAATAACACACCCTATACTTCCATAGAAAAATACTAAAGCACTCAATGTAAACACGAGAAACCCGACAAAGAATATGGCGTAGCCAACGCCTTCGTCGTAATTTGATTCTTTAAGCCTACCACATCGGGTTCCAATCAAAACTTCTTCACTGTAGAAATCATTTATCCCATAGTTAAATAGGAATGGAACAGCACTCACAACTGATAGGAAAAATGACCCACCAACCATAGCTCTGCGTACAGACAGGCGGATGGAAATTTTACGGCAGATTAGTAAATATCTTTGAAGCGCAATGCTCAGCAATATGAATATTGACATAGCCGCTGATATCGTTATAGTGAAAAACAAATACTTGCACAGAATACTGTTTGTAAAATTAGCCTGCATGATATCAAGCAAAAAGCAATTTATCGAACCAAAGATAGTGGCAAATATATCAGATAATGCTAGGACCGGTATGAAATATCGCTCAGAAGGAGCATTCTTCAGTTTTGTCCTGTATACAAGTAACACTAGTATATTCCCAGTAACTCCTATCATTAAATAGACAGACAAAATCACAGCATTGACAACAACATTCTGTCCAACTTCTTCATTCCAGTCTTCAAGGAAATTTGACAAATTCAGTGATTTCATGTTTTCTTCCTGGACGGTCGTTTACAGAGATTCTAAAACGAAGAAAATATTCCAGTGTAATATAACATTATTCGTACTATCCGATTTAATATTCTTTTGTTAAAACTCGATCATATAAAGATCTTCACACCTGTCTCATAACGGAAAACCGATATGACGAATATGGATAAATTTCCTTGTCCGCAATGCTACATGTAGCTGCTTTATAAAATATATAAAAGTACATAGTAACACTTGTTTAAATATAGAACCAAATAAAACACAGCATACAAACCATTCATTTCTGACGTCTTAATCTGACCGATTTATGTGGTGAAATACTATGTTTGTTACATTCTAGATAACTCTACGAATTAAGTGAAAATCATCTTTTAAATGAATTTCGTTACAAAACCACTTACCTTTTCTTGTATGAAGGAAGTAATCACTGTTAAACTTCTACGTATTAACATAAATGTCAGATGATGTTGAGTGCATCCATTCAAATGGTGACATCCGGGAAAATTTGAAATGTTCACATTCTTAAACATGAATGTATGTATGTAAGGGTTAGTGTTCTCCCACACTCCCGATACTGACCCGTATAACAATCAGGCCAAGAAAAAACTAATTGAGTTTGACTACTTCAAAACCATTCAAATTCATAACACCCATATGGCGAAATTAAGACTATTGTAATATATTGAACAAAAGACTACCTAGTTAAATGAATGCTAACTGAATGAATTAATTATGCGTACAACAATTCAGACTTGTTTGTATTGTTTTTGTCCTTAAATTCAGTAATTTATAGTTGTGCGAATAAATTTATCATCTATGAGGAAAAAAATTAAAAGAAATCTATCAGAAATTTACCCTACCTTTATGTGAACCATTGTTCAGATGTCGGAAGGTCATAACGGTTTCAAATGATATATATCTTCTTAGCTGACCAATGAATAACAATTGAAGTTCGAATCAGAGATTTAAATATTTATGGGAAAATTGTAAAGTTTAAAGCAAAGATTTAGGTAGATATATAATGAATACCTTAAATATCTCTAAGTTAATAAATAAAATACACTTCAGGTAAAACACGGCCAATTATACATGGATTGACCACATGTAAATAGACAACCTACTAAAAGATGCAAATTGGTGTTTTTAATCTTCATAATACCATCTTCACCCGTTGATGAACTTCACATACATGTATGTATATACATATATACAAGTATTCTTATGTACTTCGGTATCGTTGTTAAGAACAATGTTTAAGTTTACTGTTTCAAACTTCTAAATCATTGAACTTTATGTGAATTGAGCGAAACATAACATGGCTTTAACATACAATATTCATGCTTCTTTCGTGTGATGTTCACGTTTGTTTCATGTAAAATTCATGTTCCATTCACGCAACTTTCATATACAATTTACGTTCCTTTTACTAGCAATTTTTGTTACATCATTAAAATTTACTTCACACGATTTTTATTGGAAAATATTAACACGAAGTTTATATAAAGGCTTGAAAAACAGACGTAAAAGCCATTTTTGGCTAAGAACGTCCATTCATCTTATTGGTGAACTTAGGTTTAAAGCTTTAAATGAAGGTAATAACAAAATTATCGAACTGATAAACTCTAAGCAATAGTCGAAAGGAACAGTCAATTTGACCAGGGTTCTCGATAAGGTGCGTACACGCGTATTGGACGCGTCATATTGAGGTTGCACTATACAGATGCGAATGAGTTGCATTGCTTCGTACACAAATCTGACCGGTCTTATGTAGTAAAACTTAAAAATGAATAGTTAAACTTGTTGGAAATTTGGATTGTGGGTAGTAGAGTATTGTGGGTAGTAGAGTATTCGTACATTAATAGATGCAATACTTGTGAAGATAAAAAGGTGTTAAATGCATGTTCAAAAAGGCTACAAACCACTAATGTCACTTCCTATAGGCTCCAATGCTAATTTTATTAAATTCAATGTGTTATGAAGCTTCTACCTTAAGTTAAACCTGAAGAAGACTATACATATTAGGTGGGGTTTACTGCCTTGCACTGCGACACTGGCTCATAGAAGACAACAAGCTTAGAATGGAAATTTCACAAAAAGGGGTCTTCTTACAGAACTCGTTAAAACATTTAATTCACTAAGTAGCAGTGACCATTTTATGTAAAAAATGAAAATAATATAATTTCCTGCAAAACACAAGCTTACCTGTGTAGATCTGATGTGCACTTTTTCCACAGCAACATAACACTATAGCACTAAAAGTAGTGTAGGACTATTTCTGTGTACGTTTTAAAAGCTCATTGGTTGAATTAGTGCTATGTGACCTAAAAGCTATTCAGGTCTTTGCTGCAGTGGGTTCTCTCCTCTGTATCAGCTGGCTGTTTTTCAAAAATGCAAAATTTCGCATGAACTTTAAGAATTAAATCATAAAGAAATCAGCAGAAAAAGGTAGATATATTTTTCTTTTTTTTACAACAATAACATGCCTGGTTACTTTTCATTGCAGTTTTGAAGTGCCTGATATTTTAGAAAATCTGTTTTTTTTTAACAGTCAAGTTTGAGAAGGCAACCAAATTTGTCATTAACACTGACATTTTTTCCCATTATGTTACCATAGCTAGATTTGTATGACTAAATATAAGAGAGTATCAATCATTTTCATGAAAAAGTTTGTTGTATTTTCTTGTTTGAGTGCATCAATAAAGATTTATTTTAAAAAATGTCTTAAAATTAACTGCAGTGGCATATCTACAGAGTGGATCTTAAAAACATCGTGCGTCGGTGCCTCCTCACAATATCAGCTGCATCATAACATCCGGAATTAAAGAAAAAATCATTAAAAGTATCCCAAACACAGTGAAAAAACATTTGTTTGTTCAACATTTTGACAACCAATCAAAATCTTCGTGAGTCGAAGGTGCAAGATACATTTTAAAAAAAATCCAAATAACAATATCAAGGTAAAAACTGAAAGGTTAAAAACACTGCAAATGTCCTGACTAATTACAGGCTTTCCCGATTGAAATGGTGAGTAAAACCACGTTTTATAGGGCGCTATACCTCCCGCTTCCATTACGGTTAATTATTTTTTGATAAATAACAAAATGAACGAGGAACACCTAAAAATCATTTGGAATAATTAAGAAAAAAGTTATTTTTACTAGTTGTTAATGTTTCATTTGAAGAACTGTCTAGTTCCTATGTACACACTCTCCAAATTTCTGTAAAACAGGGATTAAAATATGATGATGTTGGCAATTTTAAAGTCTCGTCACGTAAGTCTAAGATTTCACGAGAACGGGCCTTAACTTCCATTAAAGATGATCAGTAGACGTGGTTGTTTATATTGAAATGACTACAAACCTCTTTTTCATAAATATGATAACAAAAATAATGGCACGATTTACTAGTTGGACACTATAATAAGTTTTGTAGTAACGATATTTGGAAATTTTGAAAAGTATGCATCACATTATTGTACCCGGAAGTTGCTACCTAAATATTGGTCGATCTTCTGTTGTACATGCTATCAACAGTAGAAATCATGTGGAAGTAATAAAATTACGAACATATTTTGCGTGCGTTGACATGAAAGTCGTTTTCAAGCTCTTAATAACTAACAAATGCCAATGTACCTACTGGGCAAATTGTTGTAATGAAAGTACATTTGTTCTAAGAACATTTTTAATTTCGTTTTTTTTACATTTATTACTTTAAAAGAAGGCATCAAATCAATTGCATTTCAGATTTTTGACAAAGTCCAAAGTTTGACGATGTAGTTTTTTTGCGGTCCTTGTTGTTTAGGAAAACGAATCTAGGGATGACATCATATCTGATACAACGGTGTCTTACAAAATTGACGATTTTCTTGTGATTTTACAACTATTATTATTCTGAATCAAAATTATAGAACTCCTGGTAAGAATAACACGACGTTTAAGCTGATTTGTATGCGCAAGAGTGTGGAGATGAGAATTGAATGGTGATGTCTTGGTTAGGAAAATCAAGGAAACAAGGATTCGAACGGTAATAAAAAGATAATTCTTGATAACGATTAAACAGAGAAAATAGACACACACAGAAAAGAACATGAAATAACCAAAAAAGTAACAGGCGCATAGAAACATGGGCAAATGAGCAACTCTGACTACTAAAAACTGGGAGTAATGACCAGGCGCACTGGTAGGGTAAACGGCCTCTGTTTTGCTCGCCGATTTTATCAAAAAAAGCGTCATGTCAGCTATCCCTTAAGCAG
Organism: Perna viridis; assembly: GCA_037379345.1. Classification (NCBI taxonomy): domain Eukaryota; kingdom Metazoa; phylum Mollusca; class Bivalvia; order Mytilida; family Mytilidae; genus Perna; species Perna viridis. The sequence goes on from CM074520.1 coordinate 8,886,902, forward strand.
TAGTTGAATGGTACTCTTCATATTAATCACTTTTATAAATTGACTTTGTGAAAACCCAAAAACCAAAGTTTTACCATGACATTGTCAATAACATAAATGTAGTAGAGCATTCATTTTTTTTTGGTCAAAATAAGTCACTGTGATTATATTTGATTTTATGTTAAATGTAAATTGAACAGTTTTATAAGGATATATATTGGTGAAACGGTGAAAAATAACCAACAACTTCATCAGTAAGGATATATATTGGTGAAACGGTGAAAAATAATCAGAAAACAACATCATTAAGGATATATATTGGTGAAACGGTGAAAAATAACCAACAACTTCATCAATAAGGATATATATTGGTGAAACGGTGAAAAATAATCAGAAAACAATATCAATAAGGATATATATATATTGGCGAAACGGTGAAAAATAACCAACAACTTCATCAATAAGGATATATATTGGTGAAACGGTGAAAAATAACCAACAACTTCATCAATAAGGATATATATTGGTGAAACGGTGAAAATAATCAGAAAACACCATCAATGAGAAAGTTCTTCACTTACAGGCATTTCTTTGTTGGTGATATTGCATTTGACAGTGAATATATATGTCCAAGATCCAAGCTGAATATTTATGTAATTTGATATGGTTCATTATTAAAGCTGTGTGTACATGTATCAGTTTTGAGATTTATTAATTAGATTTTACATCAAAATCGAAAACACCCACTATTTTTTTTTTACAGCTTTGCCTTGAAGATCCACAAAAATGTCAATAAAACTTATTCAGTATACCAGCATGACCACTCATTGTCATGGTTTGGTCAAAACCGCAAATCCAAATTCCAACCGAAAGGAAAAGTTTCTAATATGAATTTTTTTTTCAATTACGTTTAAATCTCCACGAACTAACAAAATTTTGAAGAAATACAAAATCTGATATCCATTGAATAAAAATATCTAAAGTGTCTGGTTAAGTCTTCATTTTCTTGCTTGGTCATAATTTGAAAATATTCTTAATGTTTTCAGGTCAAGTTAATATAAATCGTCTTGTTTATATATTCGTCTTACCAGTTATATATTATAACTGATCCATCCTGCCGATGTGGTGCTAGCATTGAAGATTCAAATCATTTTTCCTTTGAATGTCCTCACTATTCTGATACATGTATTAGAAACAGACTCCTTATTAATCTAAATTGGTTACCGGAAAATTGTCGAGTAAATTTAAGTACCTTAACGTGTGGTCACCCGGCTCTTACCGATGAGCAAAATACAATAATTTTTAGTCATGTATATAATTATATAAAAGGATCCAAGAGGTTCCATATTGTATAATCAGTATCATTGATACTGTAAGTATATTTAAAACAACCACATACATCATCACATCATCACAATATTTGCTAGTTATATCATGTCAATATTATGTTTATATATTTATTGTATTGTTTTTGCTTGATTTCAATATGTATTGTTACACACTGTATATGGGAGAAGACTTAATAAGTTTGTCTAACTTGTGTCTAATCCCTTTTGCATAATTACGCAAATAAAATATGTATAAACTAATCTTACCAGTTCTTATTGGCCGATCTAATATTGATCCCACTGAAGTATCTCCATGTTGTTGATTGAATATATAGATCTACGTAGATTGGAGAAATAAAGATTGACAGGTATATTACAGATTTGACCATCAGCTACACTGATTAGCGTAAGAATGTGTGACAGACAATACATTAACAACGAATAGAAATTACTGGTATAAATGTGACATTCTCGACACAATTCCATTTTAATATACCTTATAAACGCACGACCATATTAAAGATGTATTGAAAAGTTATGAATAATGTTTGAAACTGTCGATTGTTGTTTGGGCGAACACTACATAGGCCTATATTTTGCTTGACAGAAGGGAGGTAATCGCCACCCTCTTTAATAGCTAGACACGTATAAAAAAATCCTTTTAAACTTTGCACAAATCTGCATCAAATTAGAGAATGTAAACTTGAGACCAAAAATTACTTTCTTAATAAATTCAGTAATATCTTAAATATCACTTTTCCACCAAAGACTTATACGGTGTGTGTAATATGTTCCTGTCCATTAACACGAATTTAATGTTTCCATGTGTTTGTTGCCACATATTATAGCGGGATATCATTTAATGCCCAATTAGACGTTATTTTTTTCAATATACAAGCGCAAGATTTTTGCTATTTAATTCTATTATACAATTCATACATTCATCACTAGAATTACACGTTGACGTAGTCCAAAATAGAGTAGGGAAACGCTTTCGGACCCACGTGGGGTCTGTGAATAGACCAGAGCGTCAACAGAGCAGCCCAGTCGCTAGTATAACATACTCTGACTGAGTTCTTCGGTCAGATATCACGAAGGCTGGGCTCCGCTTACTCCAAGTACTAACATATATCTACTAACAGAATCCCCGTATGTGGCGGTCGTGCGAGGTCCGTAAGGATAGTCAAGGTCGTAAAAGCACTCAATCATCATCATGCATCCATTTATGAACTATTTTATTACATTTACAAACCAGCTGTTCTTTTGATGAGTTTATAATCATTTTTAACTAAGAAGTTTGTTATCTCATCTTTCGTTTCACACCTTTGCTTTACTATTTATCAGCAAAATTACTAAAAATAATTCACGTATACTTAGCTATTTATACCTTTAAGTTAGTTGAATTACTTATTTTGTTTAATTTGTTTGGTTCCATATTTATAACGGACCAAAAACAACACCACCACCAACAACATAACGAACAAGTGATACTGCAAGCAAAACACAAAAGTCGTCAAAACCGGCAAATGGTCGGATTTAGTCGAATTTTGGAGCTGCCATTGAATGAAGAAGGTTGTGATTATCCAAGAAATAAATTTTCATTGAAATCCAACTATGTTGACATTTTGCCAATTTTGGCGGTTATTTTGAAAAAAAAATGGCGGCTTTTTGACAAAATTTGAAGCCGCCATAGCATTTAGAATGTCATGTTTACCCTAGAAAACAATTTTCAATGAAATCGAACAATTTTGAAAATTTGACGATTTTCTAAATTTTTTTTTACGCTTATGATGTCAGCAAGTCAAAATCAGTGTTCTCAGTTTTTTTTATACAATTAATGAGTTCCACTAATTTTATAGATTTTTTTTTATTTTTTCGGGTTTTGTATTGGTGGTCGTCTTGAAATTCCGGAATTAGCTTGCACACACCCTGAACATGCATGATTTTCGAGCCAAGTATGGTATGAATCGAATAAAACGTCTCCGAAAATAGCTAGGACATCTTTACGCGCAGAAGAAGTATAATAATTATAATAATAAAAGTAATAATAATAATTAGCGGAGCAAAAACAACAAGTCGTAAAACTTCGTTTTGGCGACTTAATAACTATTCCTATTTCAGTTCTTTAGAAGTTAAGTTATTTTAATAATTTATTACAATAGCCATGTTGAGTGTGTATATTTGAAGTTGAAAAAAAAACAAGACGCAAAGACGTCTTAATAAAATAAAGACCACACAGTCTTTTTATACAAAGAAAAAACAAGTTCGCAATTAAGCCGAGAGGAAACTTTTTTTTACATAAATTGACCCGGTAAAATTTTTAAGCGCGTGTTCTATATAGATTTAAATATTGACTTGAGAGCAGTTTTGAATTCTCGATCAAGGAAAGCATAGATTATTGGATTTGCAATTGAATTAATGATGTACGTATGGTACAACCATGTCACTATGATGAACTCGTCCTTTGACAGTTCGTCCCAAAATGTAGGGTGAACTCCTTCCATAACTACAATTACTCCAACAGGCATATAACATATCAGTGAAACAGTCGTAATGATTATAAACATTATTGAGAATTTATTGCGTAGTTTTCGATTACGGCACTTAAGATGATTTGATGTGACTATTGCTGATTGGACCTTTGAGGGTGCACCAAGTTTAGGGCTTTGTCCATGACTAAGGTTCGTGTGCTGATCACTAGGAGATAAATTTTTGTTCGACAGTGTTCCTCTATTACTTGCACTTTCAGTTTCTTGGCAATGATGTGCTAAATTGATTTTGATATAACTAATACCGAAAACGTTGTCAGAACGATCTATCTTTTCATTTGTCCTTTTTGTGTTGTCTTTTTCTTTTATTGGTTCGGTCTGTGGATCATCTACGATTGCATTGTCTGCTGTGTCACTTGTAGAGGGTGCTTCAATGTGTTGTTTAAACCTCTTCGAACTGAATTGTCTATAAATGACACAACCAACTTTCCCGTACAAAACAACCAATAATGAAACGGTCATGATCATCAATGAGCCGAACAGTATTGCGTAAACGGTACCAAACGTCTTGAATCTCTCCTTCGATCTGCCACATCGATTCCCAACAAGAATTTCGTCGCTGTAAAGTTCATTTATATCGTATATTACACTGAAAGGTGTGGCAAGACAAGCGGCACCTATACACGAACAAAGAACCATGACTCTACGATATTTCTTTCTGAGGTTGTATGTCCTGCATATTAACAGATATCGTTGAATAGCAATGCACTCTAGCAACAGAATGGACGTGTAAGCTGTTACGGAAAGAATAAACAAAAGACTTTTGCAAAGTGCAACATTTGTAAAATTCTCATTCATAAAATCCCAAATACCACAAGATACAGAACCGCTAATGGTAGCACACAAGTCTGACATAGCAAGAAATGGTATGAAATATCTCTCAGCGGTGGTGTGGTTAATGTGAAACTTATAGACATACAACACGAGGATATTCCCAACAACACCAACGACGAAGTAGATTGTAAGAATTGTTAAATTCGCTGTAAGATTCCCGGTTACTTCATTTTTCCAGTGTTGTAGAAATTTTTCCGATTCATTCGATGAAATCTTTTCCATTATTATCCTCTTTTTCTTGAACCTATCAATGCTGTAAGAAAAACAATGATGTTTTTTAGCAATGCTTTTATTGTAGTTAAACCAAAGATGTACATGTATTTATAAAAAAGGACAATAATAGAATGTCATATCAATTATATTTCATTCTACGTTCATAATTATGTTATTAGTACAAATTGTGAGTTTAAGTTATTGGGAGCAGTGCTTTGATCATTTTGTTTTGATGTTATGAGAAACTACACTGATCCAGAGTTTTATGTAGATTAATGAAAAATAAATTTATATTTAATATTTACTTACTTTCGTTGAAAATGCTTCCTTCTTTACTTTCTAGAATATCAGTATATACTATTAATTACTCCAAATCTATCAAATATTAATTTTGAATATAATCCGAACAAGGCTTATATCTGAGTTCTTCATTTCAAATAATCCGTACCTGTCTATGATATACATTATACAGTCCTCTTGAGGAAATGCTGCTAATGGATGATTTATCAATCAGAAACTTTGTCAATACAGACACGATTTATATATTATATCAATTTTCCAGACCACTTTTAAGGTGACTATGATACTAGCAGTACCAATACACTTGTGTAAACTATAACAAAACTAAGAATGATAGAAGTTGGCTTTTGATAGTTGATAATTAGACGTTGGATTTTGTCAACGTAATTAATAGAAAGCTATTTGATGAACTCACGTTTTAATCTAAGTTATATGTAATTTCTAAGTGGAATTTCCCTTATGATTTATGACGTGAAATCAACAACACAAATATAAGGAAACATCGTTAATTATTAGAATATATCCTGTTATATTCTTATTCCTTTTTGAGTATTGGTAATCCTTCTTACGGCAGCTTTTGCAACTGTCAACTGCAACCTTCAGAAATGCGTCTTCTTGAGTTAATAAATCTACTGAAAGTAATGGTTTAACAAATGCTGTAGGTATTGTTCATGAATTCACTTTTTATGTCTCATTGCTGGTAGTACACGGAAATTTTAAAGAGTGAAAGGTGAATGATGCGATAACTCTTTCAGAATGTCTTATTAACTTCAACCGTCCTGAATTTTCTCCACCTTTACCATTCGAGACCTTTGCCGGGGCAGCACGTGGAGTGTTTTTCATGAAGCAAAATCTGCTTACCCTTCATGAAAACGCGGATCTTTATTGCTGCTAGTTCCATGTGTGTTTTGATTGTTTGAATATTCTTTTCGCCCTTAGACCACCCTATCAATTATCTCCCTTTGTTATTGTAAACCTCGGTATGTTTGCCTCGATTACACAGAGTAAATATAGAATTACTTACATATTTAATCTTTAAGGCAGCTCAATAATGCTGAGATTATGGCGCTTCAATCAATTGAAGCGCCTTAACCTACGTCTCCTTCTCGACGGGAAAATACACTTATATATGCGGGTAACTGATTTAGTTAGAGATGTGTTTGTCTAATTTCAGACACTCGATCTGAAAACGGAAGGCAGTATAAAACGTAAAATGCCCCAAGATTCTAAATTAAGATGACACGTTATTAATAGTTGAATCATAAAATCATTTATCTCAAAAAGTGTTATTGACATTTTTGAATTGAGAAAGAGAAATAATATGTATAACCGGACGCCTGGCAATGAAGAAAAAAAATTCGTAGAGAACCATTTTTCGTGGTTATTGTTAGAATGTCAAACCACGAATTCCAAATTCGGAAACAAACGAAAAGAAAATTTTCCATTCATTTGTGTGATGAAGTTAAATGGTGTCAAATCTATGGGTTGAAAAATCTACGAACTGACGTTTTTCTCCTTAACTGCAAAAATTAGTGTCCACGAATATATAAGTAAGCGGCTCCAGGGAGCCTGAATCGCTCACCTGGTTAAATTTTTGCCTTTCAAGGGCACTAACTCTAACAAGGAATTGTCCGACAATTTTGACTCTATGAAAACTTTGGTAGGACTTATCAAAAGATCATTTCATCAATTGAAAGTTTCATTCTATCTATTATAGTTTTAAAGATATTAGCTGAAAACTGCTAAAAACGTATTTTTTTGCCTTTCAAGGGCAATACCTCTTACATGGAGTCGTCTGACAACTTTTATCCCTGAAGACATTTGAAGGCCTTATAAGAATCATTTCAGCAATTGAAAGTGTCATTCCATCTATCATAGTTTTCAAGATATTGGCTGAAAACTGTAAGAAAAAAAGCCATTTTTCACCTTTTAAGGGCAATAACTCTTACATGGAGTCGTCTGACAACTTTGATCCCTATGAATTTTTTGTAGGCCTTCTAATAAGGACCACTTTAGCTATTTGAAGATATTTGCTAAACCTAACGGTTTTGGAGATATATTCAAAAATCTGCTCCCTGACTCCTAGGTTCTATTTTTAGTAACAGCGGCCATGTTTTTGGCCGATCAAATATCCAAACGATCGTTTAGTTAAGGATACTCTAAAAAAGGAAAATACCAACTTTCATTGAAATCTGTATTGTAGTTCTGAGGAGAAAATTTTTTAAAGTAATAACATCAAAAACAGCAAAACAAAAGTCCAAAAAGGGCAATAACTCCAACATGGGTGAACAGATTTTCACCAAAATTTGACCACAGATAGATTTCATCATGCTAAATACTTTTACCTAGTCATAATTGGGTTAAACCTAACGATGTTGGAGATATATGCAAAAATCTGCTGTCTGACCGCTATGTTCTATTTTAGTAACGGCGACCATGTTTTTAACAGGTCAAATATTTAAAAGGTCATTTTGTGCAATCATGTTAAGTTTCAACCAAATCCATTCAGCAGTTTCAGGGGAGAAGATGTTTGAAGAAATTGTTAACGACGACGACGACGTCGACGGATGCCAAGTGATGGCAACAGCTCATCTGGTCTACGGCCAGGTGAGCTAAGAAGTACGAATAATCAGTTGTGGAAAAGAAAAACCTTACAGATCTATTTCGCTTTGTACTCGATTTCCGTTTGTCTGGACGAAACACAAACTATTTTACAATGTCATTACTTTAATTCATTATCTTAAACGAAGTATGAGGCCAGATTTATATGTTATTATCAATTGCAATTTAGTAATATTATACAGGAAGTATTTTAGTATAATTGCATGATTGACCTCTATGTAAAATGTTTCCTGCACTGTTTCTGCCATTTTTTTTCTAAATGAAGAAATTTCTCTAATAAAAATTTTCTTTTCCAATTGGAAGTTAAAAAGGTAAAATTGTACAATGCAGATATTTAGTACTAACATATAATAAATACACATTCTAAAACTGACCACATTTAAAATCAAATATAAAATGTAGGGATTTGCTAAGTGCTATACAGAACAATTGTAACCTTTTTTTACATATCAAAAACTTGAATTTTCGAAATTAGAGATCAAATGTGATACTTATAACTCACAATAGTGGCTTAAAGCATTTTTTGAGTCATTGCCCTATATAAACTAAACCCCTGTATATAGTTTCTGAAGTCCCGAATTTCAAGAGATTAAATATAAAAGTAGAAAGGGAGCTTTAAACGTTTTACGAAACTTCACCAATACAACGGAAAACCCAGCCTTTTACCGACATGTCAATTACAAAGGGACAAAAACTGTATACCATAATTCCTTGGTCGTAATTACCTTCTATTATTTTTTTTCTAAGTTAAACTCTACTTATTATTAATTTTTATAGATGAAACCTATCAATGTGCATCAATGGATCTCCAAAATTTCTAGACCATTTCCGACAGGTCAACAATCTTATACATATAAATATGCAGCTCTATGCATCTCAAAACAAGGGCTATGGTTGTTTTTTTTTCTGAATAGTGGGGGGGGGGATGATAAAAAGGATTGTTCAAATGATGTGAGATATATTCTACAGTATGTGTTTATTTTGCTGGAATCTAATATAAACTTATGGAAACAAAAAGCATATTGATTTATTATCTTTTTATTTTGCAATTGTCCTCTATACTTCTGTCAACAACCAGTGTCCACAATGTTTGCTGTAGTATTGGCAAAATATATATACTTGCTATGAATAGTAAAGAAATTAAAATAAACTGTTGTTCATGGAATGATTTTAAAGTCTTATGAAACTAGTGTAGTATGTTGTCCTAAACTGTAAACCAGACTTTTCCAATAACTTCATTCACTGTGAAACAGGTCCTTTCTGTCCAGATTGAAGAATAAACTTTTACTACAGAAATAAGTAGGCTCCTACAAAAGAGAAATCTAAGTAGAGAGATTCAGAGTCAATTAAGAAAAAAACCTGCAAAAGGTATATTCTATAGAACATTATGTACACATGCCAGCGTACCAGGAAGAATCTCAAGGCAGTTACAGTGACATACATTAGTATTCGTGGCTTCTTTAATAACTGTTTGAATTATTAATGTATAACAGATCGCAAGATTTGTCATTTAAGACAATGCAAATTCTGATTATGTCTTTTAAAAGTCTCTTTCTTGATGTGTGTGCTGAGCTGGATCTTCATTTGGTAGCTCATAGAAGCAACAGCTGTAGGTAGGCATGTCACCTACTTTGACACATCATTCTGACTCTAAGCCAACCAGCTGTCACTCTGTCCCCTGAAATACTGCATGCTTAACAAAAGGCAGTGACTGACAATTTTAAAGTCTGGTGTGATTGGAACAGGGATCAAACTCATGACCTCCATTCCTCATGATAAACACACTTACCTGAGACCACCACGGCATATAGTAATATTGTGTTTAATTTATTTGTAAATAAATATATACTTTCAATGGCAGCAAACTATTTTTGCAGGTGTGTATAATTAAAATGTTTAATGAATTCTAACTAATTTTGTGACATAACTGAATTTAATAAATTTTCATAAGGAATCCAATAAAATAAAATTGAATTTGGACCAAAAATAAAGAAGTATTTTTTTTGGGTGTGGGCCCCTTGACGCATTATAACTCGAAAGCTGTAAGTGATATCTAAACTCTGATTGAGAAATGCAGGCAGGGATTTTCATTAGGAATCCAATTATTAAATTGAAATCGGACCAAAATAAAAAAGTCGATTTTTTTTTTTTGGGGGGGGAGGGACTTGACTCCTTATAACTCACAAAAACGGCCCAAATTTGATGACCCATTTGTTTAACAGAATTAAAAAAGGAAAACAATAGAAAAAGGTATATCAAAATTGACTGAAAATTCTAAAGTGGATTATTATTTCTCTGGAGTCCTTCAACAATAATAATAATCTTCTGTCATGCACATTTTGGATTAGGTGTAGTTCAACTTGAACATGTATAACTTGCTAGTTAAATAATCTCCCTTTGGTGTCATCCAAACATCATTGTATTCCTTCATGCACATCTGCATATGATACCCAATTTCCCAATAAAAAGTTTATCAAAATCCCCTGAGCAGTTGTGAAAGAGTAAGGATTACAAGAAACATGGACTGAGGGTGATTTCCTATATTCTTCCAACCTTTGAGGGGATAAAACAACCTATAAATACAAAATGTTTATGTTTCCTATTAAATCTTCAGAAATTGCTTAGTATGAACAATTCATAACATTAAAATAACACGTACAAAAAATTAACATACAACACCTTAACCAATTCACAGAACTAAAAGTGTGATCTGTCATTGATCATCGATCTGTCAAATCAAGTCGCTTCCAGTTTTCAACTGTGAACAGCTTAGCATGGCACAGTTGAGTAAAGTTAAGCCATTCTGATTCTGTGTATTTCCCTGTTTAAAGTTACTCCCTACAAGTACATGAATTCATTCATTTTATATCAAATAGAGTGAAATATTTGTCTCTTAATGTAAAAAAAAGCCTTACAATAATTTCAAGAAAGACGCAAAGAAGAAGTAATACATTTTTGGTCAAATGAATAAATAAGTAGTCCAAATTACACAGCAGAATTTTTTATGACCCATGAAAAATGCTTTGCAGGGCATAAATAAAAAAATCCACACCTAATTGTAGACATCATAGAGTCCAGGTCAGGGTTTGTCCACGTAATGGCTGACACGTGCCTGGAAAACTTTGCACCTAAGACTAAAAATCTGACGATGTAATTACTTTAAATTTTATAATTAACTTAGAGCATTACATGCAGTTTTACATGTCCTTTCCACTAGAAGTAGATTTATTCCGCGTCAAATTTCACACCCACCCATTAGAACGTGTACGACTGCTGATGCGTGTGTTTCGATACAAGCACATGTACCCTATAAAACAGATAAATGCCCAATGTTTAGGTAAAGGATTGGAATACAAGTATACATTGAATGGCTGCAAACTAACGGAACTGTGAACCGAAACTTAATGCCTATTTTGCATCAAGCCTTTTAATTTTTTAAATTAACTTACGAATCCCAAGACTTTTAATTCATGACATTCATTCAACCCACTATACTGTGTTTTGAATTACGTAGTGGTAGAGGTTACAGACCACCAATTCAACCAATGAGCATTTGGAACGTACGCAAAAATAGTCCTACGCAGAAATTACCCCTGTTCCTCATAGTGCTGTGAAAAAAGTTCTCATCTTATTTAAAAAAATTAAACAGTTTCTGAAAGGAAAAACATTTCTGTACATTTTATAGGTGCATTTTGCCTCTTGTGATGTGAAGCCTAATCTCCATAATGATTTTTAAATATACCCCTATCTTGTGAAAACACTGGGATTTCCCATGCTATTTATAGACCCTTCACTTCCGGTGACCAGTACTGCACTGCAAGTCTGCTAACCCCACATGCCATTCTGAGGATTGTGAGCTGACATATGTAGAATCATGCTGATATATAGTCCTCTGCAGGTTAAAGTTAAGATAAAGTCCAGAGAAGCCATTGAATATTGTGAAATTAGCATAGAAGCCTATGGGAAGTGGAATTAGTGGTTTTTAGCCTAGGACCGGAGGTAATGTTCGCGGCCCCGTTTTTTTTTTTTTTTTTTTTTTTTTTTTTTTTTTTTTTTTTTTAGAAAAAATGTATATTTTAGTACGAAATCTGGATTTTCCACAAATATTACACCCCCAACCCCCAAATAAAAAGAAAATCTATGGTAATCATTTGGTTTCTTCATATTTTGAATGCCTTTGAATAGTATTACATAGGAGTCGCCATTCGTGATGTACATAAACTTACATATATTTTTCATCGTAGTACATTTGTTTTCAGCCTCATTTCAACACTCATTGAAGTGCAGATTATACAGGTCATCAAGTCTGTCTATAGCAGAAGGGAGATAATGTATTAATTATCCAACATTCTTCTCAATCTAAATATATACACAGCAACACTTTACAGTTTTCTGTAACACCTTTGATCAATCAAGTATATAAAAACTGCTGCAACAGGTATAATTACATCTAAAGGTTGTTCCAATTTCTAGTTGTGTTCATTTTCATACGTTTGTCCATATCTATTTTTAATGGTTTAGGATTTAGAATGTGTGTTGTGCATGTATACAGTTACAATTTATAATTATTATGTTACTCTCCATGATTAAAAAAACAATAAGCTCCAGTTTTTATTTAAGTCCACGAGTTGATAGTTACTTTTGTTTCTTGGTGTGTGTTATTTTATATTAGTAATTTCATGTTCTTTCTTGTACATGTCTATTTTCCCCATGGAATATATTCTTTAATTACCGCTCTCTCGGGAATCTTGGTTCTCTTGATTACTTTACCATTTTCGGGAAGATGTTTCGCAATTAATACAATGAATTATAAAGCAATTTTTCCGATAATGTTCCTTAACGTATACATATAACGCACTGTTTTACATAGATGCCCATCGATTTGATTTTATCATAAATTTACGTGTAGACCATATATACATATAAAACTTCAATAAAACGTTTGTTTACGTCTTCAAAATTAGTAACTGTAACAGAAAATTTGAACTTATGTATTCGGAAATGAAAACTAATTACGACGGTGAAAATAGAGAAAAAACGACACATTGTTGATCATCCTGTTTCCTGACCACTTTTGTATCTTTACGGGACAAAATGGGATCATTGCAACATCGACTTTAACAAGGATTAAATATGAATTTTCAACCAATGACTGGCATTGTTTAAAAATCTGTCTTATCTGCTACCATTTAGAATGGGTTTAACAACACGTAAACAACGCTGTAAAAATAAAATGTCTGAAATTTTAACTGAAAATAAATGGTCCGCTTCTTGAAGCAGACCAAGCAATAACAAGGATACTAAAAAGACAATAGACATAAACAACTTGTACAAAAAAGGGAATTTGATTGACATAATGGAGCAGTTGGAATGTTTTTACATAGGGTCAAGAATATTATACTCGTTGCATTTCTCACGGAGTTAAGTTGAAAGGTTTCATCTTCCGTCAAATCCTAAATAATGGTCACCATAAAAGACAGGTACCAATGTGTTTCTAATGTCCTTAATTTCATCTTATGGGATTAGATGAGATGAAGACAGTCAGAAACCAAATAGAATGTTCATAGAAAAAAAATCATCTACACAAGAAAAGCTGAACTTACCATTCCAATTCGCGTTCATTAGAATTTAGATAAGCATAAGAGTGCAGAAAAAAGTAGGCAAGCAAAATTGTTTACAATAATTGCACACCGTGATGCTTGTTTAATCATTTGTACTCATCTGTACATAAATGTTTTCTGTAAAAAGGGTTAACACTGTAATGATTCCATCATATGAGTATTTGTCATTTTTTAAACAAAATTAGATCAATCTGCGTTTACTGTTTCCTTAAGAGTTAAGTATGAACATAAAATTAACTGTACTTGTAATTGCGGGCATTGCCATTAGATATTAGATAGAATTATAAGGATGACAAATCGAAAGTTATATTTTACTTAATAATGAAAGAGACCTAAATATAAAGATTAAAGTAAACATCTAAAAAGAAATTTGGTAGTACACTTGGATGGCGAAATAGTGAAACGCTCTGTGTATGGTTAACAATGAAGTTTGTGTCTTTTCTAAAACGTTTTAGCTATGTTCTACGTGGGGTTATCTTGTGCTAATTATCAATTAAGATATGAGAAAGCATCATTCTGATACTTTGTGCCAATGTTAATTTCTTCATTCATTACGTTGGAAATGTATAATTTAACCTCATTAGGTAATTTTCACTTATGACCATCTCACATAAGCGGATGGCGATTTAAGAACGATTAAAGTGTTGACTTTCGAAGTAATATAAATCCGATAAAAATTCTGGGAGCTAAAATATGATATTAACACTAAAGGTTACTTAAACAAAATCAACTAATTTTGAAAAACAAGAAATCAAATTTATTGGATGTGACAAAAATAATCTTTTAATTAAAAAAAAAAACTATTTGCACGCACAAAAGATTTCTTCACTGGGTTCCTAAAGATAGTGAACTAACACATTAAGGAGGTAGACCTAGGCTAAAGGACACAACTCTTACAGATCATTGGATCGTTTGTATTCAGCAGTTTACATCAATTTCATGTAAGCATCAAAGTAACTTGGTCAGATTTCATTCTGTTTCAAATGAAAGCTTGATAGGCTTTGGTGAAATTGAATATGAAACAAGCATACCACTGATTTCAAGAGTTTTGCCCCTTACCCTAGGTCTACCTTAACACAATTAATCCCCCTTGATTTTCGTTGTATACTAAAATAGTTCCAACTTTGGTAGTAGGTACCTTCCACATTTTTTCATATTTTTACTGGAAAATTATATGCTGAAGTTTTGCCTTTAATTGGTAGAAAATAGGTTTACATGGGCTTTTTTCATTTATCAATTCTGACTAAAGTTGTGATTTGGTTCAGTGGAAGAAGGTTAAAATCTAGGACTTTTAACTCAGTTCATTTATCATGTTTACCCCATCTCCGGGTCATATGTATTAATTTCAGAAAATGATGGTAAAACTTTCTACAATTTACATATAAAATCCTGTTTGTACATATCTTTAGGCCAGAGAAGTTTTATTCAGTTTGCGTCGGTGGAATTTTTAAATCTGCTCAACTTGAAAATTGATTATGGTTTTGTGCTTCCTTAAACAGTGTTCTTGTTAGAAATGACATTTATATGAGACAAAATTGTATTTATTATTAAAGTTTTATTGCCAAGAAAAGAAAATATCAGGATACGGAGACTACACGACTGTTAAGGTAACGTCATTCATAAACTAAGTATATATAGTATTGAAATTGACAAAAATGGCAGAGAATTTCTCTGATTTTTTAAAATCTTAAAGTACTAGACTAAGTATTAGTAATTCACAAATAAAGGATTTCTAAGTCTGAATATTCAATACATGATGCGAAATTAAATCTAAATAGTATCATTAAGTTCAGCTTAAGTCAATATTTAGGACATTCCCTTAATGTAATGTTTTCATTCAAAGTTTTAATAATACATTCAATTAAGCGCTTAAACATTGCTAAATGCATCTGTATATGCATTTCATACACAGGCATAAGTCAAATTAAAGTACTGAATTTTGTCGCTCGTTTTGGCAATGATCATCAATGCATTATATGAGTTGATCAAATAATCTTATATTAGGAGTATTTTTCTGATCTAAACTGCATAATCTCACAAACATTTCTGTTTTCGCCCAGCTTATTTGTTAGGATTTTGTTGGCGCCGAAACATCCCATACAATGCACGTTTAAAGTCTCCATCCATTGAAGTGTAAATAAACGGATTAATAATATTGTTAATGATGTATGAATGATAGAGAAACAACAATACTGACATTTGTGATGATGTCAACGTTTCCCAAAAGTTAAGCTCAAGACCCTCCAGTATTAGCAATGTCGCAATTGGTGAAAAACAAATTAGAAAAACGCTTGTTATTACCATAAACATTATGGAGATTCTATACTTCATACGCTTGGCATGTCTTTTTAATTTTTCTGAGACATTTTTATTTTCTTTGTCAGGAACAACTCTTTCGACACCAGATTCCATATTATCACATCCTTCTTCACTCGACTGGAGGTTTTTTAGCATTGCGTCACTTTTTGGTCGCACTTGCTCTTTTTCTGTCCCAGCTGCAATGTTATTATCGTAAACGCTGCTTCTGTTTTCTATGTGTTTTAAATCCAGATCTTTTCCTTCTTTTCTTTCTCTGCTCTGCTTAAGCCGTTTTGAATGTAATCTGATGGTATACCCAATGCGACCGTACAGAATGAGAAAAGAAGAGAACATAGTTAAAGTTAAGGCAGACACCACTATACCGTATGTAACCCCTTCTAACTTTTTGCCACATCGTTTTCCGATATATTTTCCGTCTCTATAATAATCAACAATCCCATACATTACGGCAAGGGGTGATGAAAGACTGACAGCACTAATTATTGCAGTAACTAACATGATACGTCTCCATTTTAGTTTTAAACTTTGATTCCTACATATTTTCATATACCTTTGAACAGCGATACACAATAAAACAAAAACGGAATTAAACGTTGAATTTCCAATGGTATAATACATAAACTTGCACAATATTTCATCATCAAAGTCCAACTGTATAAGGTCCCATGCTATGCTCATTGATGTACAAATCATACAAGCTATTAAATCTGCCCATGCCAGAACTGGTATAAAGTATCGCTCCTCCGACGTTTCTCCCATTCTGAATTTATAAACCACCAACACAATAGAATTACCTATAACACCTATAACTAAGTATATAGAAAGAGCTACAACATCTAAAGTGACATCTAGATGATGTGTGTCTTGCCATGATATAGAGGTATTACTTGACAGGTTTGTGATTGAATTTTCGTCAAAATTCATTTTAGACACAAGTTAAGCTTTGGAAACTCTGGGATACAAATACGGAAATAAGTATATTGTATTCAAAAACTTCCGCTTGTACTAATGACAATTAGCTGTAATTTATTTTTCAGTTTATTCAAGTATTCATTATTACATATAAAACGTCGCTACCTAGATGTACAACTATACGAAGAGAAGGAAGATTTCATATTACTTGATTGTTTGCGATTAACTTTACACGTCATCCCTTTTACAATTCACCAAATGGTTTATAAGTTTATATTATCTTATATAAAATTCAAATTAGGCTGAGTATATGGTATAGCTCAATTATAAAAAGACTTCCTTTAATATCAAATTCCTCTGCATATGTTCTTCGTACCCGTCAAAAGAAACAAACAATTTGAGACATTTGAACCCTATCTTGGTCATATACGTATAAAAACGGACATAAAATAATGAAAAAGAAGACGAACACAGTTATCCCAAATTGCACGGATTTCATTTCCTGAAATACCAACATCTTACAGATTTATCAATCCAACACAGTATACTGCTTTGGCTTGATCGTTACAAGAAATAAGAAATACCTATACAGATACTCCGAATGCACCATCCGAAAAGTAATGAATAGAGTCATTTGGTACTATAGATGTACAACAGTTCAATGTAAATAACCTCGTTTACCTACATTTTTTCTGCAAAATTTAAAAAAAAATACAAAGTCTTATCAAGACTCATAGAAGTTATGATGTAGCTTAAAATCTCACAAATGTTGACAATATAACTGTCAAAGCTGAGATTTCCCTCCAGCCAACTTCGATATAATTATTTAAATATGATAGGCATAGAAATATACAAGTCATGAAATGTCTCAGTCGGTCATATCAGTTTTACGTGAAGAGCGGATGACGCTCAGTCTACAAATAAACCATCCTAATGTTTTATTTTGGTTTTTTTTTGTGTGTCTGGATACAATATCTTTCTCCGTTATGATGTATCCATATGCACTAGAAGAACCTATTTGTTCACTATGTCATAGTTTTTCTTTCCTCCTTCATGTACCCTGGACATGACACTTTATGATCAACTTGGCGGCTGCTTCAAGAAATGAAGCAGACGCTGACCCTACCGGTGCACCTGGTCCATACTCCTAATTTTTTGTTGCTAATTTACTTTTGTGTCTATTTGCGTATTATATTTCGATTATTTAATGTTCCTTGTTGTGTGCGTCTATTTTTTTATTCAGATGTTATCACTGTATTATGTTTTTTTTTATTACCATTTGAATCCTTGTTCTCCTGATTTCCCTTGGCTATATGTGTGACCGTGGTATCTATGACTAACAATTGCTCTTATATTTTCTATTTGATGTATGATTTCTGAATGAATAATTTCGGTAAAACAGATATGAAAAAAATATGAAACACTTATTTCTAGTTAGATTCACAAGCACCGTAACAGTCTTTTTGCTGCATTTCTGAATTCGAGGTCCATAAAAGCATAAATAAATGGATTTGCGATATTGTTTATAATGAATGTCCGATATAACCAAACTACCAAGCTCGCCTGTGAGCGAGAAAGTCTTTGCCAAAAATCTGGATAAAACCCTTCCAGTGTCAAGATGGATGATACTGGAATAAAACACACAAGGAAGACTGTTGTAACTACCATAAACATAAAGGAAAACTTGTTCATCAAGCGACGGTTCCGCTTCTTTTTACTGTTTCTTTTCTTTTTCTTTGGTGTAAGATTATCCGACGTTGTGTCGAATGACGCCAAAGAGCCTGCGGAAAATGACGTTGTTGATTTCAGCACATTTGAGCCTGTGTCATTCTCATAAGACATTCTATTATCAGACGACGAACCAAACCCAGCTGTTAGCACTCTATTTTTGATTATTTGTATTTTGAGTAAATTGATACCCGAACTTGATGTGCTTTGTAATTTTTTTTTCTTCCCATTTAAATTCGAGATCGGTTGTGTTACCGAGTATCTACCAGTTTCTATATTCGAAAAAGCCCGACGCCGTTGTGTAATATCACTTTCACTCTCTTCGGTTTGTGATGTCTCTGAAATCCCTTCGTTTTTGCCTGCTTTAGATGATAAAGTTGAGTGTTCATTTTCTGATTGATTGTTCGCATTTCTATTTTGGAGCTTTTTGAAATGTTTATAAATTGCAAAACCAATTTTCCCGTACAAAATTATGAACGAAACATATGTACTGAAAATAAAGGCAGAAACAACTATTCCATAAGTTGCTCCAACAAGGTGATTTTCATATTTCAGTTTGTTGCAATTTGATGAAATTATTGTTCCATTACTTTTTAAATGCACTATTCCGTACGTCAGACATAAAGGTATAGTGAATGAAATGGCACAAAGCAGACACAATAAAACCATAACCCGCCGAGTTTTTAAGCTTAAAGTTTTCTTCTTGCAAATTTTCAAGTAACGTTGAATAGCTATACACAGTAAGAGGAATATTGACATGTATTCGGAATTTCCCATGAAATAATAGACAACTTTACACAGGGCCTCGTTCGTGAAGTTTTTCTGGTAATAATTCCAGACGATACCAAGTGATGAACACGTTACACATGCGACCATGTCTGAGACGGCTAAAACTGGAATAAAATATCGTTCTTCTGACGATCTGTTCATGTGATTTTTGTAAACCAGAATGACGATCGTATTTCCAACAATGCCTATCAGCATGTAAATTGACAATGTCACATAGTCAGGAATCGTATCTCGGTCCCAGTTGAATACGTCCATAGCACCTCTCTTAGGCAACGTACTGTAAGTTGTGTTTGAGGCAATACCCATTTGCATATATTTCTGCGTCTATAAGAAACTGGAATGCGAGACAACTTTAACAGTTTTCAGTTTATTAATCCTTAAGATGAAGCATTTGTGTATATTGTTGATTATGATGTTACCAATTTTATTAACATCCTTGCTTTTTCTAATCGAAACATTTGCACGTTGTATATGAACAACTTCGGAAATTATGAGAATTACATCGCGTTTCCGATTTGTTGTGATTGTGTTTATTTTTTCTACTTAGTATTTTTATACCGTACTTCCGAACGTCACACGTCCCTTTCGTCCTTGTCATGTAGTATGACTAAAAGGAAATCGTACACAAGATCCTTGTAACTTTTTTATTGAAGTGATTTATTATTATTTTTAAAAATATATCTATATTGAGTGTATCTGTAATTCTATGTAAATAACGTTATTTTGTTGACGAAACACGACAGATGGTCTATCAGATGTTTTACTATCGCTTTGCAACCGTTGTCATCAATTGTTTATGTCGCACCATCTAACAGATCAATAGATTTAGGATAAAGTTTGTAAACCTTGTAATTGAGAAGGGTGTATTATAGAGTCAAATAACTAACAAAATACAAAAGAAAACATAAACGAATTAGATTGAATTTATTGTCATTGTAATAACAAAAATAATTATATTTATCTGGAAGAAAACTACATTCTCTCAATGGAAATACAAATGATACAATTGTTTTACAAGCAGCTGCATGACTTCGTTAACTTTATGAGTTTTGCTTTTTTTTCTTCAGACATTGACACAGTTACTACTTTTATAAGAGTGGTCGTAATTTCAAACAGTACAGGAACGCTTACACCCAGCCAAGCATGCGCATTAACGTCTACTCAACCTACTGGTACTCAGGAAGTTTTGATAAGGACAGGTATAGTAAAATGAATTGCATATCTATACGAGTATATTTAGTATTACTAATAATAAATGCCAGGAATAAAGGGAAGATTTTATTCTAATTTCTATCCCTTAGTCAGTATTAAACATTGTTTATCACGCTTACCTATTGCATAATGTCACATGTATAAGTGTATGAATAATCAAGGGAACCAAGGTTATAGCGGTAATCAAAAGAATGTAATCCAGGGGCAAAGACCAGACATAGAAAACAGACATACACAACAAAGAACATAAAATAACTAAAATCATACATACAGAATGACAAAAGCAAATGAGCAACTCGGACTCCACTAAAACATGGACCAGGTGCACCGGTAGGGTAAGCGTCTTCTACTTTTTTAGAAACACCCACCGAGTTGCTCATAAAAGTCAAGTCCGGGGTAGACAAACGAGGAACTTTAAGGAAAACCATGACCCGTTGAATAAATCAGTTTTCATGGTGCAGGTGGATACACTAGCATAAAGTATGAGTTGTGATATGAACATTCCATACACAGGTGCTGAAAGGATGTTGTCACAGATGAAAGGAAAGTTGACAATTCTGATTAAAAAGTCGTCACGTTGGTCGTAAAAATTATATTTTTCATTTAATTTTCAGATTCTGTTTCGTCTTCTACGGTTAGCTGTCCTGGGTCTCTTAACTTCAATTTAGCTGCCATCATTCAATCCTCAGGTTGTAGTGGGAGTTCTATCCTCGGTGCTTCATCAGTTACTCAACATACTTACTCGTACTCTTCATGTGTCACATCTAAGTACTCAAGTAAGTGTAGCTGTCGTGCTTTAATTTAAATACGAAGGGTGCAAAGTGACTTACAATGGTAAAATCATGACCATTAAATATTTGATATTGATATTATAATATTTTCTATAGATGCACTAAATAGCAAACTCCAACACATATAAGACGCTGAAATGCAAACTTAGAATACGCTTGTTATACTTAAGTCGTACTTAGTCGTAGCCAAACCGTAGAAAGCATCACCGCTGACTGCGTACTTTAATTTGTTTTAGGTAGAGGTATATTTGACTGTGTGTATTCTGTCACTGAAGGAGCCTATACCTATGTAAATGTATTTAACAATGATACAAGCGTCGATGAAACAACAACATACAGGTATCTCTGTTATGTAAGTTTCAAATTGGTAATGCATTACGAATATTAATGGCTACTTCAATTTTGTATTCAAGTAATATTTCGTATCGGTTAGTTTGTAATAATTTCTTATAGACTTTTATCTGATAAAGACAGCTTTGACCCAACTAACCTAAAAATTAGACCTATCAATTTTTCCATTCATTTATTGTATGTATAGGGTATTACAATACTCCATTCTACTTTCTGTTCTGATGACCTTTCTGATCAACCAATCAGATTTGACCTTCCATGATTTTGAAAGCATTATTCAAAGGAAACAAAACAGAGGATTCTGAAAAGGTCACCTGAACAGAAAGTAGAATGGAGTTTTGTTAGATCCTATTTGCTGTGACTGAATTGAACAATTGATAGGTCTAATTTTAATTATATTGTGACTCAACAAAAATGTTTGTGCACTAAATACCTAATCAAAAAAGCTATATTAGTTTTGTCTGATAAACACTTTGTCCATTATTTAATCAACATCTATTTAGTTAGGTAAGCTCTGTTACAGAGAATTTCATTCGGTAACCTACTCGTCACATACATCTTTGAGATCTGTTTTGAATTGCGTCATCTTTGTATAAATATATATAAATATAATTATTATTTCTATGTTCAGGTAACGTGGAGTAGTGGTAACATTGTGTATTATACATACCACCCAAAGATTTGCCAACCGACACAAACACCGACGGTTACTGGGTCCGACGACGGCGTTGCTGTCGTCGCCTATTATAGTAAGTTATAAGACAAATTCTCGATCAACATCGTTTTGAGGGGAAGTGTCATTTAAAGGCTGTTCATGTAAAAATCAGACAGATCCTTTGATATTAGTGACACAGGGTAAATTTTATCCAACTGTTCCAATGTAATGTTTATGCCATATGTAAGTAAAAAAGTATAAAGTTCGTTTTGAATCGACAACGAATGGCTCAGAAAATTGTTTTAAAGTTCCGTAACAAAGCAACCAAATTTTGCTCAAATCAAAGAGTTGTCTCCCTTGTACCAATGAATTTAATGCTTTCTACGTAATTTATTTTTCTTCAGTCACTGCAGTTAATCCAAAACCAACATTCAACTTTGAGAAAGAATGCATTTTTGATATGAAATGAATGAACATGTTTTTGAAACAGAATTTGTCTTGAGCCACCCACTGCCTGGTTTTTGCATGGATACCTCTTAAATAAGAATATTCCTAACCTAGAGCTGAGGTCAAATTCAACTAAAATTTGAATGTGTAGCAAACATGATATATAAAACATGATATAAAGTATTACAGATTGAAAAGAAGGATAATCTACTTTCAGTGCAAATCTACAGTGGTTTCGACCAATTGACAGTAAAATATATACCGTTATAAAAATTAAGATGTTTCGGTCTTTAGAAATTAACATAAAGATATAAACGATTCCCTTATTATACAATAATTCGATAGTTAAACAATTAATGTGTGATATTTTAATAGGCCATTGAAATCCGTCATATAGGTCTGTATTCCTTCCTGGTTATCAATCTATTTGTTTTAGGTTTCTCTGACGATGTAGCCAGCCAAATAGCCGTTGGGGTAATGTTTGGCTTGATTTTGTTAGCTTTAATCATTGTAACGGTAATTTTTCTCGCCCTGTTCCTTGATTGTCGTCAAAAACTAATTAAGGCTTGTTCAAAGAAAAAACTAAAAGAAAGTTCAAAAAAGACAAAAGGGGATAGTACAAATAGGAAGAAAACAGACAAGAAAAAGGAGAAAAGAGATAAGAAGAAAAAGAAAAAGAAAGAAAAAGTGGACGAAAACCAGAATATTGATGCATCCACAAAAGTGAGACGGAAAGACTCTTTATGGGAAAAGGTCAGTGATCATTTTTGATGACATCTTCAAAAATTGTAGTAAGTGGTTTTTATTTTGAATTCAATTCTTTTTACTTCGTAAATCTTTCTTATGAAGAATTTTATGTTTTATTAAAGAAACAGATCGGCATTTGGCAAATTCGGACATATCACAACAATTGAAATTAAAATTCGAACATAATTGAAATAAGAAAGTAGTGGATATTACTTGTTCATAGATTTTTTATCTTTCATTTCGTTTTCTTTTCACAAGGAAAAAGAAGGTGAAGGACATATGAAGTGGGCGGATTTTGTTGGAATTAACTCAAGTGCTAGGGAATATAAAAAACCTGTATGTCAATGTATTACAATTTAATTCCTCTGTATAGTATATGCTATATGTATGCTCATCTTAATACTTTGTTTGACCTAAACTAGGTACAGAAATTTGATAGAATTATGATAAAACGAGAATTCAATTTGAAATTGTTACCCCGTTTATTCGAATCTTTCCAAAAAGTGTGTTTTTCAACTTTACTTAGTTTTTACTGTAAATTAAGACACTTACTCCCGTTACACGTGAAACAGTTGGATTTCTAAAACAGTACTTTTAGCGATATCTTTTGAATGTTCTTTTAAGACAGCATATTGTAATTGGTACTAACATATACACGGTTATCTAAAAGTTTGCATTTTATTTCTAATTCTGTCAGGAAAACGTATATCTATATTTAGTGGTAATAAAATTATTTTATTTGATTTTTTCTTTTAGGAATGGCAACAAAAATGGGAAGATTATAAGGATCCCCTACGGGGGAAAACAATAGTATTCGATGGGGGTTCGGAGACAGCGCGGAGTACTGATTCCGTGGCTAGCACAAGTAAAGTTGTCTGGATTTTACCAGAAAAAGAGGAAGAAGAAAGAACTAAGAGTCTTTGGGACAAAGTATATCGACTGTGGTTTGAACCAAGGAAAACTATACCAGAAAATAAATTTCTAGAAATGCAAAAGTTAGCAAAACTTGCCAAACCAAAACATGTCCGGTTTAAAGGCACGGTAAATAAGAGTAAAGATGATACTGCTATTGAGAGCAAATGATTCGATAACATTAGTAGTGTTATATATATCAATGCAATGCACCCAGTCACATATAGTAAATGGGAAATAATTATCACAAGGTAAACTACAAATATAAAGTTATTATATTTCAGTGACAACAAATGTATGTTTACCTTTTGCATTGTCGAACGTGCCTTACTGTACATATGAGGTTTCCCGTTCCACTAATATCTGTAGTTGACAAAAATAACGTAGAAATTTCATTATAATGTTTATTGAATATTTATCGTTTGTTAGTTTTTGCGTTTGTTATGTTTCATTCGTTTCTTTTGATTCAAATTAAGAGTATTGTTCTTGTCTTGATTTAAGTTCTAGTTGCCACGTCATCGAATCTGTATACTGGCGCCTCCTTCCGGAAACACGAAAGTTTCTTCCGGTTGCAGTGTAACAAAAATATAACTGTACATGCAAGACTAAACAAAACAGCACATACTAAAATCACTAATAAACTTCCATTTATAGTTTTTTTCCCGTCAGTTTGGGACATGTTCCAGTCGTTTTTCTCTATAAAATAGAAAACGATAATCCAAAAGATATGCATATTCTACACAACGGACAATTAGTCACTCATGCTTAAGGAACGCTAATGTGTTCACCCATAGGATATTAAATCGGGATTCGTCTTCATATTTAGGTTGCTAGTTAATATTAAACTTCATTTGTAATTAAAAAAATTCTAGGTAAATATAATTTTCTAATTTCTGATTCAATTTCCAGAACATAGGCCACAAATTAAATTAGATTAAAGATGATTTACTTAATGATTTTATATTGAGTATGTACACGGAAATCAATCTTTATCGTACGGAACAAAACTGGTATATATCATTGTTAATAAAATTGTAAAAAGAGTTATCTGACATGCTTCCAAAGTATTTGAGGCCACTGACCTCTATTTGCGTTATTTGAAAAACAAGTTAAAGACAAATACTTTGTTTGACCATTGCGCTTGGATGTATTTTATTTTTTTTGTATTTCACAAATAAATTCTTTGTAAATGAATTTTACTTCAAGACAGTTTCAAGAACTTTTTTGGTACTGAACTATTTGCCTGTCAACAATATATATTCTATCTATATTAAAATCATGAATGCTTATCATAATTACTACAGACCATACTTACTATATGCTTTTATTTTACCTTTTTGTTTTAGCAGTTCTAAGATCAATATCACTTCATTAGATTCACTGCATACTTCTGACATTATTGATATTCGATATTTATCTTCAAATGTTGTAATATTCTAGAAAACAGATAAAAATAATGAAAACAGAAATAAAAAAAAATGTTATATCATCAAATCTTTAATCTAAGTCAGCAACAACAACAACAAATTTTGCTATTTGTTACAAATGTACAATCTTCATAATCACGAGGGATGTGTACGAAAGCTCCTATGTATTTGAATAATTGTAACTAATATTCCGTCCAATACAAATGTCAAATTAGCTGCAAGTGTTAGCATACAAACAGTATTGAGGCAAGATATAACAGCAAAAACTAGCAATTAGAGACAACATATATCATGGAAGTCAAATAGCTAGACATAGCTTTCTGAAAGATAAACTTACCGACCATTGAGAATATTTCGAAAATATCTCATGATGCTGAGGGACAAATGGAATAATAAGTACCGGTTGGTTGCCCGCAAAAGTATATATGAACATTAGCGTAGTTGAGGTCAATTGCTTTTTTTTGCAACAAACCAATAATAGCTAATTTTGTTACTCTTTATTTGCAATAACAAACAGGCAATTACCAGACAGAAGTAACCGTATGGAGACTTCTTCAATAAGGCAGTATTGTTTGTCCAAGTGTACAAGTAGTTTCCAAACTGATGAGAATAGTGTAGACAGGTAAATGTGGAAACACCTAAAATCAAAACAATACAAAGTCAAGGACAAACTTTGTTATAGTGATTTATAGATAAAAGTCCCAAATCTGTTATAGTGATAATGAAATGTGTGGCACAATGTGAAAGAGTAAATCAAGGGAACCCAGATACTTATACACATGGTTATGCAGTACAAATGTTTAACCCTCACTGGTCGGCCAATGACAAAGTCAACATTTTGCATCAGGAACCCAAAAAGTCATTTTAATTTATGACATATAATAAATAATGTGTAGAAATTTCATTCAAATTAAACATGGGAACGGACGAACGGGACGACTATGGACCTTGCACTTTTCAAGGGTGGTAGATTAAATGAAACAGAAGCACCATTAATTGATAAATAATATCTATTAAGGTATCATGTACTCGAACAGACATCAGTAAACTTTCAAAAATGTACATTAGTCGCATTAATTTGGGAAAAATATTTGCCTACTTCAAAATCACTACTTAAATCTTACCAAAGTCATTCATACAACTGCTATCAACATAAATACTAAGCTGCGGAGATGTATGTGAGCTATTTATGAAGCCACTGTAGCATATATTGCTATTTGATCCATCTGATGTATTATTCCCATAAATACCGTTTATTATACTGGGACAATCTTCTCCTATTACATCGGAAGTTTTTGATACTGAAATTGTAAAAAAGTTATTTGTTTTTATTTGTTTATAAATGTTATTACTTATATTGATAATTGTTGCACGTACGATACATGGTAGCGTTTTATCACCTATAATATCCACAACGGTACAATAATGCACATGCTTACTCTATAACCGTAACTGAAAAAAAAAAAACGGTTATCAGTCCCGGGTAGAAACTTGTTATTAGCCTCAACTGACCAACTAAACTGATAACTTATTTTTACAAGCGGTGTTTTCAAATATGCATTTTTTCAGTATCAAGCATCTAATAAGATAATGGAAAATTAATATTATATGATGGACAAGACTTATACAGACCATTTCGAACTAGAGTCAGCTCCTTATCAGTCCCATTTGCACAAGAATAAGTGAAATCAGGATCGTTGTGACCAGCTACAAACTCCTTAAGCAAGTTTTCGTAATCTAAAATAATATGATAGCTAATCATAGTGGCGACCTGGCGATTATGATTCGAGTGAACAGTCAAATTCAGATTATTTCATTTCAAGTCATATTATGTTATATATGACACCTTTCTATATCTGTTTTTTTTCATACTTGCTAGTGGATTAAAGGTGATGGAACTTGTTTTTGTTTTAAATTTTAGAAGATTAGGTCACAAATCATTATTCCAGATGATAAGAAGGTGGTTCCCAGTTATGCAATTGCAAATGAAGATTTCAGATATTTACTTTCAATATTTAATAATACAAAATGGTAAATTCTTACCACTTCTGATTTTATATCTGAATATATCTTTAGTTAACTGTATAATCTCTAAACATAAGAACAGGTATACAGGATTACCAAATACAGGAACAGTTCCAGAAGATCTAAGAAAACAAGGCATATATGACGTTGTAAAATTTGGCTTAATTAATCATTTATCAAAATAGGATAAACATTTTGAGTCCATATATGTCTTTCCCCCTGTCAAAGGCGTGATTATTCTAAAAAAGTCTTTTTCCGGTTCATCACTGATCTTGCTAGTTCATTTACTATTTATCGCCCTTACCGATTTATGATAATGAATTCAGTGGTTTTGTTAACAATTCTAGACATATAATTAAGTTTTAATCGGTACACATTGACAGTATTTACACTGTGAAACACATGTAACGGTTAAATAGATAAACGAAAAAACAAAAAAACAAAAAACAAAAACATAACCAAAAGAAAAAAGTAATAAATATAAAAATAACTAACTGCTTGCTTGACTTATAGAAACATATAAAAATACTTTAATTTCTCCAAACAGCAATATGAATTATGACAACTAAGTTTAAATTTGGTCTTCCGTGCGAGAAACAAGTCAAAGTTAGAACACTCCTTATTCGATTTGAATTGTAATTGAAAAGTGACATTTTTGTGGTTGGAATAGCTGTTAATTATTTTCAAATTGATATTTTATTGTCATAGTTTTTTCTACAATTAATGACATTGACAATAAAGAATCCTTTGTATGTTTCATATTTCCTTACTTCAATGTGTAAAGGGTTCCATTACTACTACTGCACAGAAAACTTAATCTTTCTCCACTAGGGATTGATGTTCTATAGCCATGAATGGCAGATACTTCAAACATCATTGCTCCATTATAGGTGCTGATCCACAGACCTCTTAAGCTTGATGGGAAGGAGCAAGCGGCACCTAAACAAGAAAAATCAAAATACTGCAGTTGTTTTGTTGTTTATTATTTCATATTTGACGGAAGTTATGAACAAAATCTTTACAAAAATACTGGTAACAAATTTTTGTGAACTAATCTCTGATTTATTCATAAACAAAATATAAACAAAACTTACCTATTTTATGTTGAGGAATTACTGCCAATAACACTACTGCTAGTACTGTCCATGTTTTGGATTCCATCACAAATCACAGTACAGATGTATGGATGATTTTTCAACCAGATTATTTTTTTTATGCGTTAAATAACATGTTGTTGATACACTGTTTTATAAAAATATAACGGTAGATGGAAAACAATGAACCCAATGTAACCTTAATTGGGCGTATAAGCCACGTTTAATCGGTTGTGATTTAAAAGAAATTCAATTTACAAAGAACGCAGTCTTATAGTGTTAAATGAAAGGTCATATTATTTAATGAAATTTTAATACCACCAAATGCACTGCTGCAAGTGTTAAAGTATAAATTAAGATATGAGATGTTGTAATTCGTTAGATTTTCTAATACCCAAGAATATTCATCATTCGTTTATGTATATTGACGTATGTCAAATATGTAGGAAACAAGGTACTTCGTTGAAATAGGTTTAATTTGTGAACTTGAATAAATTTGATAATAATACAACAGTATGATAAACGTGCAAGTAATATTTCTGTTTATCATGTATATTGTTCCTTCAAAACTATAATATAAATAATTATAACAATATCAAAATAACAACAGTGCATCACACATTTAATCATCAAAAACATCTCTGTACAATGGGCTTACTTTCGGTTGTAGGTAAAGAACTGATCTCGGGGAAGATTTTGGATCAAACAAAGTCCAATTCGGTATTGCCATTTTCTTCTGCACACGTACACCCCTGTTTGCACGAATTTTACAAGGATCAAATTTTGTTTTACTGACAACATCTACATGTATAGTCGATGTACTTCCAAATAAATCTAAATGTCCTTGTCGAGGCCGTCTTTTAGCGGCTCTGTATCTTATAATTAAGTATGCAATAACTAATATAATGAACAGAACGGGTAACGAAACCAAAACCCATAATCCAAGTAGTCCAGAGGCTGTTGAGTATTGCTGAGCTAAAAGAAATATATTGCAGATAAGTTATCGGATTCGCTTATAAATGTAAATTATTCTCAAAAATAATTTTCATTTGTTGATTTTGTTATTAATCTTTTTGTTGTATGAAAAATAGAAACTACCTACCCTCCATGAATTAACCCTGGTTTCTATTTAGTTTGTGAAATACAGTTTATGTGGATTTGTTTTGTTTTTTCGTGATAAACGATTTCAAATGTAGTGTCCAATTCATTTGGTACACCCGACGTTGTCTTACTCATAGTATGTTTCCTCGATTTTGACTTCGGTTTTTGCTGTTTCCAGTCCTTGTCGTCATTAAAGTCCCATGGGTGACCTTGAGCTGACATTTTTCATCCTGGTGGGGTTGTTGTCTCTTTGACTTATACACCATTTC
The DNA here is from genome assembly GCA_037379345.1 of Perna viridis. Lineage (NCBI taxonomy): Eukaryota > Metazoa > Mollusca > Bivalvia > Mytilida > Mytilidae > Perna > Perna viridis. The sequence continues at coordinate 8,917,127 of CM074520.1, forward strand.
AATTCTCGTCATATAAAGGATTAATCTTAATTTAATCATAGTTTTGATTAAAAAGATAATATCTTTATATCGATTAGAAAAACACTTTGATATAATAAAAGTTTGTTTTCTAATTTGTTCAATGAGCATATGAAAAAAATTACCTGATGCAACTGTTGTTGTTCGAGAATTTACATCACACGCATCTGGAACAAACAAGAAGTTTATATCATGTCATTCTGTGTCAATCGTTGTATTTCATTATGTATAAGTATACTAATAGCCGGGTAATGTAAAAGCTTGATTCTTTCAACTTTATAATAAATACATAAGAATCAAACGTTAAATAAATAACAACAATTCATTCATTCAATTATGTCTATATAACATTAATTTCACTAAGAACAACAATAAGCAATCAAGTAAATACCCTAATTCACACTTTAAAACATTGCTCCAAATGACCCCAGGACTGTTTTGGCTTCATTAATTATTGTGACGTCATTAATTATGTTGATAGATGGAGAGTACAGTACTAAAAATTCTCTCACTAGTAGGTCAACATTTTTACAAAATGATATCCTAACCAGTGGCTCTGATATTTTATTTATTAAAGAAAAATGTAAAAATATGCATTATAATAACTTTTTTGTTTCATATTCTTCATAATTTTCCTAATTGTTAATTGAACTATATTTCTTTCTGAGTATTTTTCATTATTTAGCTTAAAAAAAAATACACGATTATTTTGTTCATATTGATAAAGGATCCGGGTAACCCAGAGCCCTCCCTTTGACCAACTTCTGAGACTATAGAGTAAAGTCAAAGTACCTGATATATCTGTGATGATTATACTAACGCCCCCCCCCAAAAAAAAAATGTCTCCATAGTGGTCCAGTCATCGTTACAGTGTACAGAAATTTCTGTGATAAATGTATTGTTTTCTTTTTTTCATGGCCTATAGGCAAAACTAACTTATAGAAATCATTTTTTGAATGTCAGGATTAATAAAAGGGTCAGTTTAACCCAGAGCCCCTCTTTTGACCTACATTTGAGATAATCGAGTAAAGTTAAAATACCTTCTATATCTGTGATGATTATACTAACGCCCCCTACCAATGTCTCCATAGTGGACGAGTTATCGTTACAATGTACAGGAGTTTCTGTGATATATGTATTGTTTTCTTGCCTTTTCATTGCCTACAGGCAAAAATTAACTTATGGAAATCATTTTATGAATTTAAGAGTTAACATGGGGATAGACACAACAAAAACTAATATTGAATCACCAGAAGTATTTAACCACATGTACCGGTTGCTTCATGTACACTTATAGGGTTCAAAAATCAAGTTACTTGATTGATCGTTTGAAAGCATAGAAACTCCCCGGTCCATGCTCCATTTTTTTAATGAAGTCCGAGTTGATCATGTAGTTTTGTTACTTTGTACGCGTTTTCCTTTGGTTATTTCATGTTCTTTGTTGTGTGTGTCTGTTTTCCGTTTCTATTACTCTTGAATATATACGTCAAGTATAGATGAATGATAACTTTTTTTCAATTTAATCGTTTACACTTTCCATAATTATGAATACAACATTTTATGTGCATTGGTCATACCCTCACACTGTTTTTGAAATACCTACCCAACAACTGAAAGGGTTATTTACTTCTCTGTCTGTGTTCCAAACCGACAAAAACGTCTCTTCACCGTCTGTTAATGATTGTAGGCAAATATATGCTCCACTATCTGTTTGAACACAGAAGAATTTGATTTGTATAAAAATGAAACTACTTACAAGTTTATGGCGCTTAATACCAACAGAATAATCAGTGGTAATGTTAGGCACCTCATTTATTTAAAATCTAATTGCAACCCTACTTATTTCCTTCCCTAATATGTGACAAATACTACAACAAAAACATAAAAACTTAAAAGTGCGTTTGTAAAATATTTCGAGTGTTCAATTTTAATAGGGCGGAGGATCATCCAATTGAATGAGGCACGGTTAGTGGACATTAAGGAGTAGTAAATGATTAGAAATTGTAAATAGAAACCACCTTCGATGCATCATTTTCCTGTTAATGCTTATTACTTCTTATCTCGAGCAATATAAGCAATTAGTTCTCGATACAATGATGGAAGAATTGCATGACATCAGGGTCCAGTTTCATAAAACATCTCAAATTAAAATTTCCCCAAATCCTTCCTCAAATCGTCAATTTCAAGTGTTCTGATTGGTTGAAATATCAGTTGAAGAAGAACTTGAGCAAATCCAGGCCAGTTGTAAGTTACAAATAAGTACTCGTCAGGATGATTTTCGACCACCACTCACCTGATAGAGTTTTAGCAGTTGGTGTATTCGCACAGGTTCCACTGTAGTTAATTTGTATACTTGTTCTATCAGTGCATCCATCGAGGTGTGTCCCAACACAGCTGTAACTGATTGGGTTACCATGATGTTGGACAGTAACATTGTTATATACAGCTACTACTTCCGATGGGCATGTCATGTTGACTTGGCTGATTTGACCTGAAAAATTAATATAATTGCTTTTATGCCACCTTTAACGTTATCTATAGTGTTTTTTTACGACGAGGTCGTCGTATAATTGTTTAGCGCTGTTGTCGTCCTTGTCGTCGTCTGTGTCGTCGTCGTCGTATCTTAAGTAGCAGTGTGTTGCTACTTCTACAATTTCACAACAATCTTTCGAACTACAAAGGATTTTTGGTTATGGCCCGAACCATTTTAGAATTAGGGACCGGAAACATGCATTTTCTTGATGTCTATATAATAGATTGTGGAAATCTTTAAAATTAAATTGTGCCGAAAAGTGCGTATCCTCATGCAGAGGTTCGAATTTTTTCTAGAAATCTTATGACATTAGCGAACGAAAATCTAGAGAACAACAAATGCACTGAATCAACGTATATATATATACCATCAAAAATCATAAACAAAGAACATGAACATACCCCAACGATCATTGGAGGTCATAATTCAACATGTAACTTTAAATATTGTGCTGATAATTCATGTTGTCTATAGAATTAAGTTCCTTATTTACGGTTTATAATTGTGTAGTACTTTTATTAGATATGAAGTAAAACTAGCATACTTACCATTTCTAACCACAGAAACAAAACTCTTTGGGGAAGGTGATAGAGAGCAAATTTCATTTAATGTAGCATTCCCAGACCCATCTCCATACAAACTGTCCCGAATAAAAGGATTATAATCTAGAAAGGAAACCATTTAAGTTTAAAGTTTTGCGATAATATTAAATTACTTGTTACTTTTATTGATACTAACTTATGGAGTAAAGTGAGTAAGTTATTTTATTTCTTTTAGCGATTAACATTGAATAGATTTAATTTTGTATTAAGGATAAAAAATCGAATTAGCATTTAATTAAAACGATTCATAATAGTAGGTAATATCATATACATATTTGTGAAGATTTTGAAATGATTTTGTAAAATTATGTGATGGTATACACAGACAAATATTTTTCATGCGAAATGCATGTTAATCGAGCTTCACCCAAATTTCACGTGAACTCTGTCACAAATTTTATTTGCGACTTTGGGCCATCGATTGCTGAGTTTGCGTCAGGCGAGTCACCAGTTTTGGAATAGTTATTCTTACCACATAAAAAATTATTTGCGACGTAAGCATTCTTTATCCCATAGCAATCAATTCTTACTGTCTGTTCACGCTTACTTTGGAGTAACCGGCACATTATTTTCTTGTTGAACTAGGCTAAATATTTTAATAATTTAAGTCCTCTATTTATTCACAGCGAAAGAGAAGATGGTAAGAAAAAGTAACATTCATTATTTTCTTATCAGTCTCGGAAAATTTATAAAAAAATGATTAACAGGTACAGTTTGATCTTCATTACAGAGATAAATTCTTTAAGAAGCTGTAAATTGAAATATTTTTATGACAAATTTAACTTTATATTGTTTCATTTGTTTCATAGTATACAATCATGGTATCTTAGACCTCACGTGTTATTTTACCTGTTAGTTGATAATAGTAGGCTACGTTGATGTTATGTACGAATATCTCAAGGCAGAGAAATATCTCTATATTGTAACTAGCAAATAGAAAGGTGAATGTCGATCTGCAAGAAAAATGTATTTGCTGCCACCTTTGTTTGTTCGAGTACAAGCTGACTGTTCATTAAAACTATCAAATGTTTTTCTCTTAAAGTTACACAGGTGTTGGTAAAGTCAGGCCTTATATTGTTTTCAAAGAAAAAATAAGATATCTTAAAAGGCGCCTCTTTAAACTACCTTCAATCATTTTATATTCTGGTACGATTGTTTTTTGTGATTGCTTTTCATTTCGTATTTTGACAATCGACTCTACTTTTTTCCCATTTTTAATTTTCACTCTTGCCATCTGTATGGCATGCAAAAACAACTTTATTCTGTATTAATTAGCCTTATTATAATATGAACTATATGTTAAAAACACTCAAATACAGGTAAAAACAATAAATACTTGAGCACGTAAATATTTTCCTGATTTTCATAACAGGTGAAGTTAAGTGTGTCTGGCAAAGTGACGGTTTCCTCTGAAGTTCTGTATGACGTCACGAAAGACGAGTTTGTAAAAGTAACAAGACCCCGGTCAGCTCCGATCCAATCACCAGAAAGATGTTGTGGAAAGACACATTGTCCATCTGAAGAAGCAGCCAGTGATACGTCACATAAAAAACGAACATTGATTTTGGTTAAAACTTGAATTCCAGTAACTACTCAAAACATCCATTGAATTTCTAAATATCTAGTTTACAGCTAGCAAGTAACTTACATTCAGTCTACTTCCAAATTGGAATGGAACAAATTGAATCAATCTCCGGGATAAAATGAATCAAAACATTCATAAAAAATAAATGCATTCAAAAATGTATCAAAACTTTATGCTCTATAATTTAGAACGCTATGGTTTCATCAATGACATGCATTTATTATCAAATTAGAACAAAACTTACGTATTTCCAGTAGAACAGAAATGAATGTACAGACTACAACTACAAATAAAATTCCCATTTTCCTTTTCATAAAAGCATCAAGTGATTTCTGTTTTTGAAAGTAAAAAAATAATTTTTACGTGAAAAAACAATGACAAATCATTTTAAGGGTTAAAATCACCTAATTGGAAACTCCTTTATTAATTACTTTCCGCTACAATGACGTTATTGTAGAATACTGGGTCTATACTGGGGTATACCCTTTCACAAGTACAGCCTCATTCAATCAGTTTACACAAAATGTTTACTCATTATTACCTTATCTACTATTGTTAATTATTTGTTAAGGTATATATTTCCATCCCCTAGCTTGATCGGATCATACCTAGTTTTTATAGGTCAGCAATAACAATGCTATACAAATAAGGATGTTTTGCTGGTCGTGTATGAAAAAGAACTAAAGTCGTGGAAAAATGTAGGAAACCCGGGTATTGTTTTTATCTACAAATCATATCTATATGTTGGATAAGCTTTCTAACCTCTGTGGCTTCTTATTTTTTGTCATTCCTTTATATAACAGGCTTATTTTTTTGTCTTTACTGTAACATTATCTATTAATTATAGGCATTGTAATTTTAATAATAAATTTATCAGATTTTACCCTACAACAGTGATGGTGATATTTGTAACATTTAGATTGCAGTGTTTATATCTGGCATACTTGCCTTTTCATTATACATACGATTAAAATATCATAACCGAATTTTCTATATGACAATTTATTTTGAAAATAGATAATCAAAGCAGGCTCGTAGCTAAGAAAATTCTGATTTTATTTGAGAATTTTAGAAATGCTATTACAATATACACAAATCGATCTTTACGTTCAAATATGCATTAGTAACATAGACTAATTAGTTTAAGGAAAACAAAAATATTGCATATCGGTAGTCCACATAATGTGCACTTCCAAATTTGCATTTGCATCGGATGCAGCTTATAATCTTTAAGAATAACTTAAAACACATTTCAACGTATGATGTTTCGTTTTATTTCACCCATTATAGGGGTTGTAAGTCTCGTTCACGGAGTCACGTGACGAGACTTACATACCCTATACTAAAAATGCTGTTGTTAGGTATTACAAATATCGCAAAAGAGATCCGGAAGTTTCTTTAAGTGTCAATATCGGTTAAAATCAGAACTAACATTTCAAGGATAGATAACTGTCAAAAACCTTATTTGTCAAACATTTTATTAAAAAAAATTCAGTGATGCAGAGCTTGAATAATAGTCTTTCTAAATAGAGAAACTAAAGCATCCTGGAATGAAATTTTATTGTCAGATCGATGGATTTTTGTGTGTGTCTGATTTTTCTTATATTGCCTGATTCTTACAAAAACTAACACTTAAAGCTTAAATAAAAATAAAATCAAAACTACCACTTGACGATAATATCGCATTAAAATTGTATTTTTTTTTAAGGCATCACACTTTTCCATTGGGTATTCTTTCAGAGCTAAAGCTGTAGAGACTGATGCCAGATGCTCGCCTTGGCAATCTTCCTCTCAAGTAATCGTCTAGAGAATCATGATACAAAGGTTCTACCTTGGCAATCGGTTGTAAATTAGGATGATCGGTTGGTTCCCAATCAGGATCAAATAGGGGATAAAAATTCAATGGCTTTTTAGGTCGGAAGTTGTACAGCTTTGGTTGTCGGATAACGTTGGGTACAAACACGGTTTTGCTGACAATATCTGCCGTTCCAGTTCCATCATCGGTGATTGGTGGAGGCTTTTTCTTACGCTTAGGCAATTTAATTCTTGCACAAACGCAACCATATTTCTTATAACAGTACCTGGCTAGCAACAAGATTAGAATGAAAAGAAAGAGTATCGGCAGTATTAACAGAGCCCAGAGTCCTGCAAGGTTTGGTGGTGCTTCGGTTGTAGCTGAAAAATGTTAAATTGGCATAACTACTATGTTTATTATTAATTAAGACATCATGCAATGCATATTTATCTTCGCTTACTTAACGTTTATTTTTCTATATTACTTAAGTTTCTTACAGCCATCTCTTTTAATGTTGATTTTTTTTGTGTTACTGGAATTTGTTTAACGCCGACCTTCTTAAATGTTTTTTATTACTTATCAAATTCTACCCACCCGGCATTCTCATATGATTGACCTAACAATCGGTTTTATATGACACGCAACACTATTAACATACAATGTTTGTATTCCCATACATACAATGTTTATATTCCCATACATACAATGTTTATATTCCCATACAATGTTTATATTCCCATACAATGTTTGTATTAACATACAATGTTTGTATTAACATACAATGTTTGTATTAACATACAATGTTTGTATTAACATAAAATGTTTATATTCCCATACAATGTTTGTATTAACATACAATGTTTATATTCCCATACAATGTTTGTATTAACATACAATGTTTGTATTAAAATGAAATTCTGAGTGGTGTATGAGCCTCTACAAATCTTATTTACTTACTTGGGATAATTATTTCACATGTTCCTGAAATGGAAGAAATCAAACATATATTCCTTTTCTTGAGAGATAGTAACAAGCCTCCATCCCTTTTAAAATGAAGATAAATGCGATCTTAACAATATGATAAAAATAACTCAGTTCCTAGTACTAGTTATTCAATTTTTAACAGAGTTGCCACGAAATTGAACTCGTCTTTTGCTTTGGTGATGTCGGGTTGGCGGGCTGGAGGCCGGTGTTCGTCAACAATGGTTTCCGGACTATAATTCGAAAGATTTAAATCCAATTCGAACAATTGAGATACAGTTATATACCAGATATGTAAGATTCCGATTGATTTTAATAAGTTCAAAGACACAGCGCCCCCCCCCTCCCCCCAAAAAAAACCCTTTAACTTTTTCGGTATAATTGAGGTTTCATGACGATAACTTAAAAGTTCACATCTGATTCAAATGGAACTTTGGGATTTTGATACATATCAGGAAGCATATTGATTTATAGCATATTACATTCATGGCAAAAAAAATTAGATTTTTTCATTTAATTAGGTTGTATAATATCAAGGTCCTTTACAGGAATAAAAGCTACCAAAAATAATCATAGCTGGGACTTTATGATCTCAGGAACAGGCTTTATCTGTATTGATATGAGATAATGAGGGCTTAAAAGGTTCACACCTGATTAAAAAAGGAGTCACAGTAAAAATATTTCTTTCATGAAAATTGGGACTCAACTGGGCTTTTACTTACCAAGTATATCCCAGATCACAAGTTTTACTCCACCAGTTTCTGCAACTGTCGATGATGATGTATTTGAACAGAATTTCGATGTCTCTGTCGCATAAATGACGTCACCGATACGTCGGTAGGCCTACAAAAATGTCTAAATTGTACTTAAATGCGCAAGGAATATATAATGTTATACAATTGTATGAGTGTAAAGGTAAAGTTCAAGGCGCAAATCATTGATAACCAATGCAAACATTAAGTAACTTGCTATTTAATGCTTTGAAATAAGTTATTTTTAACGGGCATCTTTTTTTTTATTTTGTCCTGGAAAATAACGTTAAATGTTCATTTGTGTACATAAAAACTCACAAAACAGTAAAATGGATTAGGCCCCAAAGGATCATCATTCCATACAGATAGAAAAGTATCGGATCCTTCTGTTATGGAGTGTATACATCTGTAGATTCCCTGATCTGTAAGAAAATTCACAATCCATTTACAACATCACATTGAAGATCTGACAAACTAAAACTAAGAGGATTGACAACTAACATATTAATTGCAGGGCAGTAATTAAAAAACATTATAACTTAAAAAAAGAAACCCTATATACAGGAAAATAGAAACATGCTTTTCATATGTGTCGCAAAACACCATAAACATATCTTTGTCATATTTATTTTTGATGAAAAAACATATGTTCCATCTGGTAACAAAATGCTTTCAAAAACAATCAATGATAATCAATGAAAATTATAAAAAGTATTGTGAAATACTAACCAGAAAGTGTTTTTGCCGTAGTTGTCGTGGCACATGTGTCATTATATGTAATATTGATCATTGTTTTATCAGTGCATACATCAAAAACAGTACCAGGACACATAGTAGGCTCTGCCTGAGACTCGTGCTGGATGGATACATTGCCAAACTGAGCCTGTATTGCTTCAGGACATGTAACATTGACACTTCCGTCAGAAACAGCACCTTCAAAATCAATTCATGGAAAGAGTAATCAAGGGTTATAGCGGTAATCAAAAGAATGCAATCCAGGGACAAAGACTAGACATGGAAAACAGACATAAACAACAAAGAACATAAAGCAACTAAAACCATACATACAAAGTAACAAAAGCAAATGAGCAACTCGGACTCTACTAAAAGCTGGGAGCATGGACCAGGTGCACCGGTAGGGAAATTCATGAAAATACTTTATTACAAAATGTCATTTCAATTTACACTAAGTTAATCCAACCCTCAAAGGCTTAAACAGATAATACAAAGCATCTTTTTACTAAACTTAGTTTAGTTTTTTTTTTATAAAACTAATTAATCTTTAAAACCATTTACTCTAAGGCCTTATTTAATCTGCAAGACTACATATTCTATCAATGACATGGTGTTTAATCAATTGATCCAAATTCATTAAATATAGCACAGGCTTATTACTATTTTTTTAAATTGTCTCTATACTACTATTACTTATTTGACTTTGATAGTATTACTCACCATCTCTAACCAATGTGATATAATTTCGTGGAACAGCTGGTTTTGAACAAACTGTATCAAACGTAGCAGTATTTTGGCCATCACCAACAATATTATCCTGTAGATAAGGATCATATGCTGGAAAATCACATATAAGAGAAGTTATTTCAGGAAACAAGCCGCATTTTGTTTAATATGTTCGCTGTTAAAAACCGAACTTTCCTGATTTTTTAATTTTCTAATATTATCGACAAAAGTATACCGAAGCGTAAGAAGTGTGATTCAAATACATCAAAATCCCAAAGCATGGTCTACATATAAACACATGAAACAGGAACGATCTACATACACAATGTAGCAAACCAAATAAAAGAAAAGAGTATTTGAAACATTCGGTGGTTTGTATTCATTTCAATTACCCACTGCCGACAAATTGACTTCAAAAGGATTACACAGTACCAAATCTGGCTCAACAGCTAAATCTGATTTGCTAAATGAGAAACAGAAAGCTTGTTGCAAATCACATTAAACTAAATAAAGGAAAACCGTCTATCATCAAAATATGTTTTCAATAATTTTGTGATTTAAATTACATTTATTATTTTATTGAAAATAAATTTTTGGTACAAAAAAGAACTATGATTTCAGTAAAGTGAGAACTACTTAAGTTTGGGTGGCGGTGAACATAATAAGATATTCTTTAATTGTAAGACATTATGAAAATCATTTGAATTCGCTTTTAAAGTAAAACTTAAATCATAATTCCACCTGTTAACTGGTAGTAATAAGCGATGTCTTCATCTACTGTAAGTATCTGTAGACACATGTAAAACTTAATAATCAAACCGAATATATTGTTTTCTTGGAATGCTCTGAAAAATATTAAAAAAAAAATGCAAATAAAAATGAAATCAACATAAAACGCCTTGGCGAAAGACAACGTCAAATAAACATATAGACAAAGAGAACAAATGCTATTGCGAAAACACTATCTGATATGAACTGATCAAGTGACATTCCTTGAAAAATACAAAGCAAGCATTAGTTGGCAAGGTGCAACTGCACTATAGGCAGCATTGTGTTACCGCTTTAAAGAAAACACTGTAACTGATAACATAATTAGCGTATTTTGAAGGCAAATGTAGAATATAGACTGAGTTCGTGTTTTTTTTTTTTTTTGGAAAAAGGAGAGAATGATAAGATGTACATAAAATATGGATTATTTTAAAACATAAACTGATACCATAACATTATGGAGCCTGATGAATTATATATAATGCTGGTGGTATCTTTTTGCATGACTTCTCAAAACCGGCATTTTACATTGAGCAATGCTGATCAGACTTAACGAATGATCTAATTACAATTCATTCAAGAAAGCAAAGCAATATATGATGGCACGAAAATGAACTAGAATATACAGGATGAAATGTACAGAAATAAACAAAACAAAAATAAATCCCTATCAGCAACTGGAGGAGGATAAATACTCACTTCAGATAATATTGACTTCCCCTTTGTTCTAAACAGTAGAAATCAAAGTGAATTACATTTGGTATGTTAACGCTATATTGCTGTATAACGGTAGAATTATAGAAATTCATATCCCCTCTATCAGCTCCCTTCCACACACCTGACAAAGTCGATGGAAAATCACATGGTTGTGAATCTGAAATATATAAATGGTAAAATCGTAAAATACCGGGTTGAACAAAAAGATTTTTTCATGAGGAAGAAATGAGACATATGATATATCATTTATTATATCTTTAAAGTCAGGTGTTTACATAGCTTTAGCGTGCGATATGTTTTCTTCGTTTCATTCATTTCATCAGTGGCATCAGATGGTTGAGATTCAACATGTTCATTAGTATGCTAAACCTAAACGCTTGGATGTAACGTAACACGATTCATAATGTTTGCATCCTTAGACATTTAGAAAATCCTTAAGACATCCTTAGAAAGATTATTTCTACTCTTTTTTTTTAATATTAATATCTTACTTTACTTATTGATTTGATAATGCGACAACTTTTGTAGAGAACACTTTATATATTTTTATTTACAGTGTTTGTCTTTGAGGTAGTCGATAATGACAAACAAATTTCATGCTATTTTATCTTAAATTTACCCGTCGTCTTTACATTTCCTGAAGGTGTGAAAATTAAATAAATTAGGACTTCATAACAGTCCTACCATGGAAACAATTATACTAGACTTACCTCTAATTGTAAAGAATAAGATACACAATACAATTGATACCAAGGCCATCTTCTCGAAACATCGAAAGTTAAAAGATCTAAAAAAAATATGAACTAAAGTTCATTGAATCATTGTGGTTTGTTAATATTATGTCAAAGTTACCATGGTCTTAACATAGGGAACTGCAGGGTTATTAAACAAAAACCCATTTGTTGAAATAAACACAGAAATGTTTTAATACGATTCCCTTACTTGATTAAAACAAACGAATGTTTATTTCTTCTGACCAGTATTAAAGCTCTCACATTCTGACTGCATGAGAAGGAAAGATAACATCAAACATTTTAACAGATGTAATCATCCATTTCAAAAATGAAATTTATAACCACCCCTTTAAATACACGTTGTCTTTGTTAAACCAGTTATCGTTGGACGTTAGTATTCACGAGAGATGGTCGTTAATTCTATATGAATTGGTCAACCAGTTGAAATATTGTAATTTATACCAATACTTCTATTTTTGGTAAATGATGAACAATCAGTTATTTGATTTATACTCAGAAAGTAAATTAAATAATAAACATGACAATTTATTATGAAACATAAACGTATTTTTTTTTATTTCGTTAGTTGAAGAATATTGACGCTTTCATGTCCAGATTCCCTCATTGTCAATAGAGACATTAAAATGGTAATGGATTATCACGATATATGCAAATCATTGAGAAAAGGAAAAAAACAACATTACCATTTTAAAACTGCTTCCAGTCTGTTTTGAAAAAAAAAGTTGTTTTTATGAATCCGCATATTTGACATACATGTAAACAAGGTGAAGTTTTAACTAAAAAAGGATTTAGCAGAAACGTAAGTAGTTTGTGAAAACATAAATACGACTGATTTTAAATATCTTTTACTTTACAGCGTACTATTTATTTTTTAAGCTGAAGACAAGTACATAAGTTAATAAAATCTAACAAGAAAGAAAATTATTGTCAAAATACTGTAATAGATATAATACTGTTACCAAAGGGTTTTTTCAATGTAAACGTGGGCTGCATGTGGAATTATATAATGCAAAATTTAGCTCTCGAAAAATAAACTTAGCTTGCTCATCGTACGCTATTGGTTTGTGTATTTTTGTTGTTCTTGTATAATTGTTGGACGTACAGTTGGGTATTGTTAGATGTAGCATTAGTATTGTCTGTTGTCACTTGAAAGAAGCTTTTAGGCACAGTAATACGATCTTAATCATTCACTTTCTTATAATTAATTCAAAGCTTCATTTCTACTTAGCATATTGGATGCATTAAAAATGATGGTAAAATTGAAAAGGAAATGGATACAATCTATTGAACATTATGTCTGTTACTTGCATTGACATTTTGGGGTTGCTGGGGTCAAGTGAGAGATTTATCTTTATAACTTTTAAGTGGGTTCCTTGTGACATGTTAGCTATTCTAGTTAACTGTTGACCCGAAAGTGAATATGCTCATTGTAATGTAAACCAAAATTAGTCATTGGGACAGCAGTGAACTTTTTGCACTAATCCAGAATTCATTGTCATTGGGCATTTAAACGTTAATACTTTTACAATGTTATCTTACAGACGCTGTTTGAAAAAAAAAGCATTATTTCAAAGTATTTTATTAAATGGCTGTTTTAATTGCTTAAGCGTTAAATTGTCAATAATTTAAAAATTATATATTAAAGAGAAAACATTGAAAGCAACTATTGAGAAAGCACCATTACGTATATGTAAACACCAGAAAGTGCTAACACCGAGTGTTTATACAATATTTGGGCTTTGTCTGCTGGTACGACAACATATATGTCATGTATAGTAGACAATGTTTTTGCTACATCGGGGTTTTTTGAAAACTGATGTAGCCTTGGCACTCATTGACCTACTTAAAACTTTCGTTTGTTTCAAAATTAAAGACCTCACGGCCTTTAGCACAATTACCGCTATAACCTTGGTTCCCTTGATTACACTTGCACATGCATTGAATATGGTCTCACTAACCACTTCCGGGTCAAATGGCCACCCCCCTATGTAGTACCAAAAACACACTGAACCTAGACATATGCATTGTAAGTGCATTATTTGTGTGTATTATGATTAAAAGTAGTCAAAATAAAGCTGAGAATGTGTACTTTAAGATCATATATGTAATTAACTACAAAAGTGTATGAATATTGTTTACATGTGTGAGTAATTTGCCTCCATGCTGTCAGTTAGCAGAACAGGTAAAAATGTGGATTTTCAGTATTATTTATTCAAGTAAATTTTGTGAAGAATTTCTACTATGATCGTACCATTAGCATAATGATTTTGGAAGCCTTATTTTCCAAGCTTCGCAACGGTATGCAGCTTGAAGATGTCATTTGTCCTGGGAATTCACAGTGAGACTTTGAAAATTACTTTTTTAACATGTAAAGTAATGGAAACGTTAGAAGTGGTTAGTGAGACCATAAATTAAATTATGGCATATTTCAGAGAAATGCATAATTTGAGGAAAATTGCCTTTCCTGGTCATTATTTCCATTTTCCCATAAAATCAGTATAGTGATATTGGTAATCTGGCTATATTTTAAGAGGTGCATTGTGCAAGGTATTTTAAAAAACAACATAGCAACAAGATTTTTATCAGTAACAGTTACTCATAACTTGACGTCATCCATGAAATACACAACGTCACTGCTTGGGATATTCAAAGTACTCAAATAGTCACACAGCACAGACTAAGAATCACACAGTAATGAAATAGGTATGATATAAATTGTTGAAATCTGTTCTTTTTTCATAATGATAAATGATATTTACTATTACAACTTCTTGAATTATCATAGGTATCAATTTGGTGTGACAAGTTAGTTAAAATTGTAATTTTTTAGTAATTTAGGGAAAATATCACTGAGGGGCATGATATAAAAATGACCATTTCTTTGTAGTCCTATGTCTGATTTTGATAGTTTTGGTCTTATTAGACTCACAATACCACAAGCTTTCATAAAATGTAAAAAAAGAAAAAACATAAAAACTCATAAAATGTTTTTAAGGTCTCACTAACCACTTCCGGGTCAAATGGCCACCCCCCTATGTAGTACCAAAAACACACTGAACCTAGACATATGCATTGTAAGTGCATTATTTGTGTGTATTATGATTAAAAGTAGTCAAAATAAAGCTGAGAATGTGTACTTTAAGATCATATATGTAATTAACTACAAAAGTGTATGAATATTGTTTACATGTGTGAGTAATTTGCCTCCATGCTGTCAGTTAGCAGAACAGGTAAAAATGTGGATTTTCAGTATTATTTATTCAAGTAAATTTTGTGAAGAATTTCTACTATGATCGTACCATTAGCATAATGATTTTGGAAGCCTTATTTTCCAAGCTTCGCAACGGTATGCAGCTTGAAGATGTCATTTGTCCTGGGAATTCACAGTGAGACTTTGAAAATTACTTTTTTAACATGTAAAGTAATGGAAACGTTAGAAGTGGTTAGTGAGACCTATAGACATAATTTGTTTTGGTTATCATTCTTCCCTAATGTACAAGGCTTAATTGAATTCTGATTGTCACACCGATTGCAGGGAAGTTCGCCTCGTCATGGTTCTCTTAGATTAGTGTGGGCGAGGCCTAAAATGCCAACAGAACGTTCATGAAAACAAATACATAAAAACTGTATTCGACACATTAAATTTGTATATGAAAACAATGATTGAGGGATAAAATTGGTGAATATTGATGCCAGCGGTAAACATGGATTAAGACGGGTAGCATGTCCTTAATTTGGACCTGTCTTAGTTTGTTTATTATAAATTAACTGTCAGAATTATTCTTGGAATAGAACAAATATATCTGCAAAACTTATTTTACACGAAACCAAAACACTTGTTTTTGTTATAATCGGAAGTATTCTAATTGTGCTATCGTTATGCCAACTGTGGTCTTTGAACTTTTTTTTTTGTTATACATCTATTGACAAAACAAACTACGCATTTGAAATACAAACATACCATTCGTATGCATTGTATAGAGCTAATTTAGATATGCTGTACACCTGTTTCAAGACGCAACCTCTCATCAGCAGCATTAGAATCAACTTTATAGGAAGATGTAAATCAAAACATAAACTGTATACAAGAAGTACATAAAACCAAAACTATCGAAATAGGAAGCCAAATGCAACATGTGCAAGAGTAATCAAGGGAACCAAGGTTATAGCGGTAACCAAAAGAACGTAATTCAGGGACAAAGACCAGACATGAGAAACAGACATACACAACAAAGAACATAAAGTAACTAAAATCATACATACAAAGTAACAAAAGTAAATGAGCAACTCGGACTCCACTAAAAACTGGGAGCAGGTGCACTGGTAGGGTAAGCGTCCTCTGCTTTTCTAGAAACACCCGCCGAGTTGCTCATAAAAAATCAAGTCCGGGGTAGACAAACGAGGAATGGTAAACTATGATCCGTTGAATAAATCAGTTTTCATGGTGCTGATGGATACACCATAACGATCCACGAGTTCATGATGACGACCATAAAACTCCTGTAATGATGACTTCAACCTTGTAGCAAAATAACCCTGTTCCACAATCCTATTTGTTAGAGTTCTAGTGCGATACAAAACGTCTGCGTAGTTTCGGCAAGCTCTGGCATAACGTATGAGTTGTGATATGAACACTCCATACGCAGGAGCCGAAGGGATGTTGCCACAGATGAAAGGAAAGTCGACAATTCTGACAGAAAAGTCATCACGTTTGTCGTAAAGTTTGGTTAATAGTTTTCCTTTTCCATCGATTTCTAAGTGTAGGTCAATATATGAGGCTGACTTCACAGTGTCTGTAGTATCCTTTATCTCAAGTTCTTTTGGGTAGATGCAATGTATCAAATCCCCCAATAATAATTATCCTCTGATAATAAACATTGGACATAAAACGTTTTGCAGACAAAAACAATGTTGTTTTGGGCTTTGTCTGCTGGTACGACAACATATTTGTCATGTATAGTAGACAATGTTTTTGCTACATCGGGGTCTTTGAAAACTGATGTAGCCTTCCTTGGCACTCATTGACCTATCTAAAACTTTCATTCGTTTCAAAATTAAAGACCTTACGGCCTTTAACCACTCTGGCAGAGAATCAATGTCTTCTTGTTCTCGTTTTATCCATTTCCTTGCATAGTCCTCGACGGCATCCATAAGAACTTTGAAGTTATAATTCCAATTTATGGAGCGTGGTTCACGATACTTGGGACTTTTAGAAAGGATATTACGCAGAGATTCGTTTTCGATAATGGTTAAATCTCCCGTAACGACGTGACCAGAATACAAGGATTGAAAATAATCTATGTTTCATGTGTTCAGGAAATCAGGACTATTGCAGTACCGGCTGCTCTGATGGTGCAATATCGATTTTCCCAGATTTTTTTTGGTCTTGTCTTGAGTATGGATCGGATTAATGTTTGGTAATTTTGTTGTTACCCTTATTCACGTTAAGGCCGTGATTTAGGATTTCGACGCATTTGAAACACCCTAATATGACGTTTTGGTATTTTTAACCGATATGTACCTAAGTGTTTCACGTATTTTACATATTTTGAAATTTGTAATACTGCAAATTTGGATAATTATGTCAAATAAAATCTTTCGGGGTCAGTCAAGTCCGACTGCTGGGTTGGTGAATATCTTTGAGGACCCTTAGTTCACAAGCATTACTGATTACTCTATATATATATGTAATTGAAACACCCCACTATTGACGCTTCGGTATTTTTTTTACCGATGTCTGACCACTGGGTTGATGAATATCTTCGAGGACCTTTAGTCTACAAGCATTACTAATTATATATATTTGTTTGATCACCATCCGTTTAGTGTCCTTCATTTTATAGTTCTTTTCTCTTCTGTGATTTTTTTATTCGTTCAGTCTCTAAAACAGTTACATGTAGTGAGAGGGGCCTATTATATCGCCCTGAAATGCATGTTGATTGGTTTACTATTTGAAAGATAGATTTAACGTTCTATGACAGATGTTTCATATATTTAAGAATGAAAACGCTTGATCAATTGCATAACCCTACATTTTACTAGCTTGACCTGCTAAGCTAGACTATCATTGTTTCAAGACTGTAAATTACAAATTTAAAATGGAGGCTTGTGATCACGCAAAACAGTATTTTAACCCCGTCGCATTTTTTGCACCTGTCCCAAGTCAGGAATTTTTAGCCTTTCTATGTATTGTCTGGTTTTCACTTTCAGTTTACTTTTAGCTTCCTGGTGTATATAGGAGAAACGATTTTGCTGTACCTGTGTATAATTTTGTTTTGGGGGTCAACTGCAGCCTGCCCTGTAGTTTGAGGTTTTCCCCGTCGTTCATTGAAGACCCATGGTTGCCTTGAGATATTTGTCAGCCCAACAAAATGGTTGTCTCTTTAAAATATTCACTATATTTCCATTATCGTTATGCATTATGCTTTTAACGTAGGAATAAGTTAGACGAATAGTAATCGTTTTGCGTCTTTTTTTTTAAATATTCTCTTTTAATCGAGGTTTTTTTTCCAGAATATCAATACGCGCACATTATTTTAACTTTGATCGTTTTGTGTATATTTCTGATCCTAATGTGAAGTTTAGTAAATGATGTAAAAGAGATGTTTTGGTTGACACAAAAGCCCAGAATGGTCGATTAAAGGGTCAGAAACGATTGTTTTATTGTATATTATCAATCCTTATGAAAAGGAAATCAAGGAAACTAGGATTTAAATTTAAAAGTACAAGCTGACTGCTTCTGTGGGCAAAAATGAAATAAAAAGATGTAGATATAAAAGCAAATATTAAGATCCATACGATAAAAACTTTTTTTATATTGTATTTCACAAGCATTTTTGTAGTTTGTGAAGCACACGAAAAAAAATATGGCAAATGAAAAGATGAACTCAATGCTGTATAAGTTTGTTTCGATATTGTCCATGTCAAGTTTTTAATTTTCACTATGTCCAGTTTCAGATAACACTGATATCTTGGCATGCAATATTTCAACCTCGCATCATATATATATGCACCCTTGTATTAACATTCTATGTATTTACATAGTAATGGGAATAGAAGTAAGGTGGGGGGGGGGTTGAATTCCCACATCCCATTAGACATCTTACATGTGTTATATGCTACTGCTCTACTGCCTCATCAGATACCATCAGACGTCCTTTCCAGTTACATCATAAGCTTATGTCCGCACTCTAGATTTACGTACGAGAAAGTATTACTCTGTTAATGAAAGCTATATTTTATATAGCCTAGTTGGCTGAGTGGTCTATAGCGTTCCCCTTTAATCTCGAGAGGATTACAAGATTTTTCTACTCGAGATAATTAAAATTAATTTTAAATTTCAACTCACGAACTTTAACGAGTGGGTTAAATCTAAAATGTATCTATCGAGAGTGGAGAAATCCTGTAATCCCCGAAGGAATTGGAGGAGAATTTGTTTCTCCCATAAAACCTTTAAAAACTAGTAAATGTAAGATGGCAGGAATACTCTCGGAGAAATTTAATCACCTTTTGGTGGTTAAACAGTTACGTGCATTTTTAATCATCGGCGGAGAATGAGAGAAAGAATTTAATATACCGTCAAAAAATTGATGATACACCTAAAACTAATAAAATGTGTTGTAACAACAAATGAATCGTGTGAAAAGTCGTTTGGTCATAGTAGAAGCTTAACTTCACAACTTGAGTTCGCAATATCACTTCTTTGTAGAGGACAAAGTCCTCACAATGGTAACCAATACAAAAAACCCTTTTAACCTTAGAAGTACTATGAGCCTGATTTCAGTCTGACAGGAACTTGTAATACCAAGGGTAATACAAAGCAAGGATTCATGTTTTTAGTTTCGTATCTTTAACAACATTAGGTGCATATAGCTTTAACTTATGCAGAAAATATAAATCGTAGTTGATGTAAAATTGTTAAAAACATTTTATAAAGATATCAAAATTCATGTTTGTATCCAACTTTTTCCTCTTACTGGTTACATCTACCTCATATTAAACACTTATTTACTATAATCAAACAACACAAATATATTAATATAACATCACTTTTCCGGCATTCACATACATAGACTTCCTATACAAACTATCTCCTATTTTTTTATGTTCACACACTTCCGAAAAAAAAATGACGAGGTCACCTTTCATCGTTGTTTTCAAATAGTCCCGAATCGCTGACACTGATCTGGGTATAGCTTCGGTGTATTCCTCCGCTCATATAGTCATCAAGGGTGTCCCTGTATAACGGTTTGATGTTTGGAATTGTCATTACACCAGCTGGTTTTTGTTCCAGGAATATAGCACTCAACATTGTAAATTCATCCACGGGTTTCTTTGGTCTGAATAATGAACTCATATTAAAATCGGGTGGTTGCACTATTGGTCCGTTAAATCTTGCACGTCCAACCTTTTCACCTTTGCTAACATCAATTTCTGTGGGAAGTCTTGGGGAAAGACGTTTCTTCTTAAATTTTGGTAACTTAATTTTTGGCCGTTTAATATGTTTACATATACAACCATATTTTTTGTAGCACCACATGAACATGCAAATTATCCAGATTAGGAGAGGAATGAAAAACAGAGCACCAATTGTGTAGTATAGCCAGGACAAGCTAACAGGTTCTTCTGGTGTGGCTAAGAATTCAATGTTAAGAAATAAAAGTAAAAAGTGAGATTCACGCTGGAAAATGCTTAGATTTTTTTCATCAGCAATGCAAAAATTGGCAAATGAAGAGTGTACTTAAGTGCTCGTTTTAATTCATATGAATGTTTATTTGACTTCTCATGATTACACATCGATGAAAGGAAATCCTTCTATATAATTGTTAATTGTGTAAGGTGATATTTTAAACACACGATAGACTCTGAAATCGACAACAGTAAAATTATAAACTTTAAACATCGACAAAACAACATTTGTGTTGCGTTAAACACAACAAATTAAAAAAGGTATAATTTGATATTTATAACAAACATACAACGTACCTGGTACAGTGTCTAAACATGTCTCTGAAAAAGAAGTGATTGTTCACAAAAATCAAAGGCTATCATTGATACTATCAATAAGTTACTGTTCAATCAAATAAATTACTTTCTTGTCTAAACTAGCTAAGACATTAAAATTGAAGTAAAAGAATGCGTAATTGTATTATTTTAGAACTTTCTATCATAATGTCACTTTTACTTTTATTGTTAGAAATTCATATATATATGACAAAGTGTGCGTGGAAGAGATATCAAGTTTGTATAACGGCATTTTGACCCTAATATACTTTTCCGGTCATACCATATATATTCCAGATAACATAAGAGACACCATTTGCTCCGGGGTTTGTAGCGGTAGTTGCAACTTCACATATGTTAGGTGTTTCCGTTGCATAAACTACAGAACCTTCCTTTCTAAAAGCCTGCCAAAATGAATGAGATAGTTGGTTATGTTTATATCAATACACAGATAAATTAATAAAATTACAAACCATTCAAATTAAAAATAATCATCGTGGAAGCCTTGTTTTTTTTTTGTTTTTGCTTTTTTTGTTGAAATGATAAATCTGAAAAAAATAT
Organism: Perna viridis; assembly: GCA_037379345.1. Lineage (NCBI taxonomy): Eukaryota > Metazoa > Mollusca > Bivalvia > Mytilida > Mytilidae > Perna > Perna viridis. The sequence continues at coordinate 8,938,658 of CM074520.1, forward strand.
TGTATTTCCCATCCACTGACTTTTGGGTGATGAATTTCACATGGACGTGATGAAATTTGTTTCTGATGGAATCAGGTCAATGTTACGTCATCCTGAGTATTTTTTTCGGTAATTTTTTTTATTTAAAAGAAAGGAAAATAAAATACTATATAGTGATATTATTGTACTTAAATAATCATAATTCATAGTAATAAGTTCGCACAAAAAGACGTACCAAACAAGAATACCGAAACGTGTTTGTTTCATCCACATTCAGGTCTTGATTCCATAGACCTAAATAGGACGATGATCCCACAGTTGTAGAAAATAAACAACTGTAGTTACCAGTACCTGAAACATATGTTGTTCTAATAACATATAATAAAACAACTCGATACAACATATGAAAAAAAAAACAAATAAAAACGAACAGAAAAAAAAAAACAAAACAAAAGTGTCAATATGGGTGTATTAAGATGAATCAAAATCAATTACTTTAAACATGCTAACTTCGAATATTAGGTTCTTGCTATATTTAGTATAGAAACATGGTCGATTATACGTTTTATAACAGCCTTACTTGAGAGTTGCTTTGCTGGAGCCGGACACGAATCATTATAATTGAAACTGACCATGGACCTGTCGGCACAAACATCCACTCGCCCACCATCACAGTTTTGTGTAGAACCAGCACCAGATGTTACATTGAAACTAAGAAATACTGCCAGTAAGTCATCGGGACATCGTTCATTCAGTAAACCATCATTGAATGCATCTTTATGGAAAAGTAATAAAAATGAATTAATTGTACTAGTATACAGATATTATTCTTAAAACTCATATTCTTAAGCTTAATACAAAATATCTTTCAAAATTAGTAATTCTAAATTTTATCAAACTGTTGGTAGTTCATTCATTGTTGAAAGCTAAATTTGGTTAAATTCCTTGTTAATATCATGGGATAAACTTGATCAGTTGACTATTTTAAAACAATTATCAGGCCAATAGAAACTATAATTTATTCTCTTCGAATATTTATATAGCATCACCTCCCTTTACTAGCATGACAAAAGTCTGTTTTTCATAAGGATATGGACGGTTACATGCGTCTTCAAAAGTACCACTATTACCAGTGGAATCTCCGTAAAGGTGGTCCTGTGCTATAGCATGGTATTCTGCAAGAAGTAACCATATCATCATTTAGTAGAAGATTGATATGTCAAGAAACGACACTGATCATGGGACTATGAAAAGCAAATACAAATACTATAAAATATAAAATTCCTATTCCAAAATTATTTTCTGGATTAAAAATAATGAGCTTAAGATTTCAATGTAGATACTTCGTAAAGTGCAACGCAAAAATGCTCTTTATATCTTCTTTTTTAGACAAAAGATGTTTTACTGGTTTTGTCGTCGTATACAAACCTGTTCCAAGATAATAATAATACGTGTAGTTATTCACTTTGAATAGCTCGATGCACATATAAAACTTTGTAATCACATTAAAGATGTTCGGCTCTTTCACCATTCTGAAATATATGATAAAATGTTAATGCTAGTAACCATATTTAGTTTTTACATCCTTAATAGTACTATATTAGAATACCTCGAAACCAATTTTCAGCCTTAGTTTACAAACATTTTAATTTCATTTTTACTCATGAATTTCATATAATCCATATCATTTGAAGCCTAAACCTAATGCAGACATATTCCGTGCTTTAATACTTATATCTCTATTGACAAAAAAGTATTAATGGAAAACGATAGGACATTTGTTGTAATATTTATGTATAACTGTTTGATAAATACTGAATAATACATGTCAAAATTTGTATCACATGCGGTATCAACCCGAGACAACTATATCACCCCAAGGACCATAGGTCGAAGGTTGATACCACTCGTGATACAGATTTTGATCTGTCATGTTCATTATACCATATTTTTTTAACTATACTTCAAGTATGGTCGGTGAAGGGGTGCGATATAGGTATGCGATATAGATCTAGGGGTGTGATATAGGGTATGCGATATTGGTCTAGAGGTGTGATTTAGGGTATGTGATATAGGTCTAGGGGAGTGATATAGGCTATGCGATATAGGGTAAACGATATTGGGTTTCAACAACACACATGTATATTTTAATCTAAATGTATGAAAATACTTAGTTTCGTTCACACTGATTAATTTCATTTACAAAGAAATATTTCTTACTTTAGGAAATATCGATCATTTCTTTTTTCAACACATTCAAAATCAGAATGGTCAAAATCTGTGAGCGGTATTGTCAGTGGGTAGTTGATAAAGTGTGTCGTGTTGGCACCAAAAGTTCCTATAGAGGCACTGATGTAGGTGTCGGAATCTACAAATGGCATGGCACAAAGCGCAGCTGAAAAACAGAAACTCCAAGTGATATACTATATACTAATTTAAGGAATTTGATGTACTTACACGGAAGTCTTTTGAAATATTTTATTTTTAGGAGTAAGCATTATCAATATCTATTTTCCCTTGCATTACTCTTACTTCAGTTTAAAAATAAATGAAAGCACCTTAAAAGAAATATTACAAAAAAACCGGTGACGTAAGTATAAGTAGTATAAGTAATCAGTGACAAACATTATACACAACAATGGGTATATGTTGAATCCACACAAATGTCTATATAAAGTTGTTGAGTATGTTTTATAATGTGTTTTTTCATATTGATCCTGTAGTAAGTCCAAAGCCCAAAGACAGTCCTTTCGGACCAAGGGTAGATGTATTGGGCCTTAGCCTTGCCTCAGTCCAATAGGACTTGTCGGAGGACATGATACACGACCAATAAGAAGACAAAAATCTTCTTTGACACATTTATTTACCATGCAGTTGTGTAAAATATAAAAAAAATATTACTGTGTTGACACATACTGTAAGGATTCGTGTATAAAATGCGCAAGTAAGACGGCGCTCTTGTCACATTTAGCTGTGGAGCCAGCTACAGTTACAGTTAGATATAAATTGTAGCATAATTGAAAATAAAATTGCGCATATTTTATTGGTATATTTCTATTCCTAAATTATAACAAAAATATTCTGTATTATTTTGTTGACTACCGGAAGTATAATATCCATATTGAGCCTGTTCGTATGAGGCCAGTTAATCCATATTCAGCCTTTTTTCATATGGTGTCTATTTTCTATGTATTAGGCCTGTATTTTCGTATCGGTTCAATTATCGATTTTTTTTAAAAATAATTCTGGACATATAAAAAGTATTGAATGGACAACTGTAATCACATTTTACACAACTGGTTAAAGAGTAATCAACAGAACCAAGTTTCTAGCGGAAATCAAAAGAATGAAATCCAGGGACCAGACATGGAAAATAGACAATAACAACAAAGAGCAATAAGTAACTAAAATAATACATACAAAATAACAAAAGTAAATGAGCAACTCGGACTCCACTAAAAACTGGGAGCATGGAACAAGTGCACCGGTAGGGTGCAATTCTAAAAACACCCACCGAGTTGCTCATAAAATGTCAAGTCCGGGAGAGAAAAAGGAAGGAAAACTATGACACGTTGAACAAATCAGTTTTCATGGTACAGATGGATACACCGTAACGATCCACGAGTTCATGATGACGACCATAAAACTCGTGATGACTTCATCTTTTAGCAACATAAACCTGTTCCAGAAGCCTAATTGTAAGAGGTATAGCTCTGGCATAACGTATGAGTTGTGATATGAAAACTCCAAAGGCAGGCGCTAAAGTGATTTTGTCACAGTTGAAAGAAATTAATTCATATTATTGACGTTATAAACACTTTTCACAGTCTTACAATAACATCAAAAGTAAATATTTTGATTATTTCCTATTTGTTACATGTTGACAGTTAATATTAATTGATATATCGTAAAAAATACAATAAAAGTGTTTCTACTATGAAAATACCGGACAGCGAAAACATGGATCAGAATTAAAAAGAAAACTTTTTTACATTTAACGAAATCTTTGACATTGCGTTTGAAAAATAGCAAATTAAAGACCAAAATTATTTCTGAATATAATTACCTGCAGATGGTATCCAAATCGAAATAAAATAAAATAAAAACGTCATCCTTAAAAGAGGGGTAGCATTAACATGCACGGACAAAATTGAAATGGAAACATAACACATAGTAAGAACAAGATCACTTTTCAACGTACTATACTGGATGCTGCACCTAAATTACTTTTATAACATGTTATTAATGTCATTAAATTGAAAGGGAGCGTTACTGTGTATATAATTGAAAAATACCTCCTTAAACAAGAATACTATTGTTCTTATATGGATGTTTAATTACAACGTGACGATTTTTGGCGATTTATGGTTTTTTTCTTATTAAAAGTTTTTAATAATGTAAATCAGGTAGCAGGTACTTTTTTTTAAATACTTATAAATTCAGCTAATTTTGTATGTTCGGCAAAGACCACCTTTCAACCGTTTATAGATTCATGTTAAGGTATTTGTTCGTGTTGGTATACAATGCCCGTAAAATAAAAACTTACTAAAAACAGCTTATACGAAGGTGGCATCAACAATATAAATTCATAATTCTAATCTAGGCATATTGAAATATTTTTTTCCACAATTACTTATAGTAATCTATCTAAAGAAATAAAATAGGTATTACTACATTTTATACAGTTGTAACCTCTCATTACAAACGTTATTTTATAGGTATAATGACTCCCTTTACCAATTGTCCATGCTTACTTTCTTTCTAAAATGTTACATAACTTTAAGCCACCATCATGTACATATCGACCGATAAGGTGTTACTACTTATCTCTACTGTAGATAAAAATTGAGTCCATTTATCAACGTGTTTATAGTGTGTGCTTATTGAACACAATATTATTCAGTGTTTTTAAAGCTGGCGACTCTATACTCATGCAATGTCCCTGTGTCGCCAATCAGTTACTTTTAGTTTTATACGTTTTTAAGGTTTTAAGTTAGGATTTTTTTCATCGTCTGTGTTACTTCAGTATTGCTTTCGCGTTTATTTTGTTTTTCGTGACTAGGTTTTAATCTCGTATTCAAATTGATGTTAAAAATCTATGTTACAGTATACTATTTTAATATTTCACCGAGTGGGACGCAATAGAGTTTAACAACGCCCATTTATGCTCAGATGGTTAAGTTGGTGTTTGAATAAAAAGCACGTTTTAAAGAGGTTTAATCACTTCTATTTTAACTTATCAAATCAGCAAACGGTTAAACGTTCCCTTCTCTTAATCGATTCAGTACAGCATATACTAAGACGATGGCTGTAACAGTTACAATAGTGTTTATGTCAATGTTGTATGTTGGCTGTGTCTGTAAGTATGATTCTATTAATTTTGATTTCTTAATTTTTGTTATCTTATAAGCATGGCTTTTATCATTTTACGAACTTATTTCTTTATTTTGTCTTTCTTGTTTTCTGACATTGTCAGTTTATGCGTTTTCGAAAGTGTTTTTCCTTTTTTTTTTGTATCCTTTCAACAGTATATTTGCTCATCTTATAACTGAATTCGCATTTTGGAACAACTTTGATTATGCTGTCATAATATTCCTTGTGGTGTACAACAAAGATTTACTTTTTACGATAAAACAGAAAGGCAATACAGAAATCAACCATTGCGCGAGTAATTAATTATGCACAAAAATAAACATATTACGAAATTTCCTTCTCTGTTTTGCTCCTTGAAAGAAACGGCAAAGTATTTAATTACAAAAATTCATATTTTTATAAATGATTTTATTCGTATCCATTGACTTCTAGATGCAACCTGTATATTCCCAGAGTCCCTTCAAGGAGTTTGGAGTGGCGGTACAGACGGACAAACATCCTTCCAGTTTAATGGTGATACTTTGAGAAACTTTAGATTAAATGTACCGACTATGAAATCTAGTGATTTTATATGCTACCAGAACCAGAACGACGGAGATAAACAAACCTACATACTGAAGTAAGTACCTATATATAGAAGTAGGGTAGTCCACCGATTATCGCCTGGTATTGTTTCTAATTATTGTAATTATTGAAGCCCCTGTATGAGATGTAATAGAATAGAAACCTGCTAACAAAAAATATATAAACAAATGTATTGAAAGTTTTTTTTAACAAAACATCCCCAAGAAGAGGTAGGTAATAGTATACGAAATTCTTCCAAATCAAGATTTACAAAAGAAACTTATCAGAAATAAATGAGGCAAAAATATGATAATAATAATATTTTTAAAAGTAAAATAAACTAAAAACAACAGAACACAAACACACACATTAGGAACATAACACGAGCGCATAATTAAAAAAAACAAACCAAATTAACTAGTTACTCAGTAAAGAGATTACGTTCTCTTTTTACATATATCCTTAAAAAATACATTTTACAGAATTTGTATTTGAAACATTGCAGGGCAAAAGATACAATAGAGATGTTCAATTCTGTGTTTAATCTGTACTTCTGTCTGACAGTGCAAGACGAAACCTACGCTATTGACACAGGTAACGTACCTATTCATACACACATTGTTTAAAGGTGGGCTGTGGGTACGTTGATCATTTTTGATCACATTTGGTGCATCATTTATGGAATAAAGAATAATTTATACAAGTATTTCGTTATATAGGTTTGCTTGCAATATATTAATGAATAAATGTAAAGCATAAGTTGTATATTGGTTTGATATTGTAGGATTCAACACTTACCTGAATGATAAAATAACTGCAGTTCCACTGGGAACAGAACCCAACTTAAATGACATATGTAACCGGGAAGGGGACATAAGTGGCATGCAGAAAGTTTCACCAAGAGGATTTGCAGGGAGGGCTCAGTCAAGAGACACTAATATTGAACGGTACTTTTTTACACCTAAAGCAATGTTTGGAAAATTAGAAACTACCCTATCTGTTTGTTCTTCTATCGACATATAAAGGGGATGATATTATGTAACTGTTCAATAATGTGTTATGGATTTGATAAGAATGTTGTAAAGCGTATGTAGATGTACATAAAAGAAAGAATTGGTCAGTGAATGCTTGCAAAGGAAGACAATTCTACTTAATAATAATTTTGAATTTTGAGCTTTTGAACACAACTTTCCACTAACCATATCCTGTTAGCATATCTCCCTCCTAGAGCTTTGAGGGATTTCTGTTAAGCAAAGAAAGATTTGACGGTATTAATATGCGTACATTGAGAAAATAAAAATCGAAAGGCAGCTCTCCAGAAGCGCGTTTAATGATATTTCATGAAACTTTGTAAAATGTAATAATAATATATTTTTTTAAATAATTAAACAAACCTTTTCTCATTTTTTTCTCCAGAATAGTAGAGGAAATAAAGACACTAGCCGAAAGGAACAAGAACTAAACCGATGATTCTTATCTTTGCAATAGATGTTTTAGTGGAGATTTCATTTGTATATTAAAGTTTTTTGTACAACTAGACACCTGATAAATAAATTCAACTTTTTTATTTCTTTTATTTTTATATTTAGCAACTACAGAAATTGTTTTCAAATACATTGATATTGTTCGTAACACTAAACCCTTAATAGTAGTAAAATATGATTCTTTCGATTATTCTTTTGATAAAGACCTATGTATAAGGAAACGAGCAAGCCATTTTCATTACATTCTATTGTCGAAAGACAAGGATTCGTTTCCCACAATCACTAGATATAACTAGCTTTCTTAACTTTCTACTGTAATGAATTGCATACGGGAGATGGAGAGATTCGAAGGCAGGTTCATCAATGAGATACTTGCTTCCATCAGGGGAGACCTCTAAAACATGCGGCGCTGATCCGTAGTTGATAATAAGGATTCTACTCTCCGATAACGAAGTTATACCTTTGAAAATTGAACCCGGGAACTTGAATTTATAAACAGTTTCCCCCATATGATCAAAACAAACAATTGAACTGTCATCATCATTGGTGAAGAAGATTTTGTTTCCGCATACATGCACGTAATTTCTGTAGCTGACAGGAGTTATGACAGTGTTGATAATTTGACCTCTATGATCAATAACAAGTAATCCCTCCGTCTTACACGCAACCACAAAATACTTGTTCATTTTGGTAATACCAAAGCACCCGTAGGTAAGTTCAACAATTTTGCGCTTCTCTTTGTCTTTCAAGTAGACTACTTGAAAGTATTTTTTAAACGGAAGTGTCACAAAAGCCCTATTTGGGTCAACCATTGCAAAATCAAACGGCTCATCTTTCAGATGGTATGTATCTAAAACACTGCCGTCTTCGGCACAGTTAAGTAAACGTTTGTTTTTGCTATCTGCCAACAAAAGGTTCCCGTCATCAAGGATTGTGACACCAGTAATCATTACTTTATCTTTCTCGTCTGCTGGTATAGCAAAATCGGACGACAAGTAGAAACTTGGAACTATTGCTTTACGCTCAAAGCTGAAAGTGTTTTCCAGACGGTTCTTATCAACATACTTGGGCAGAATAGGAGTAAGTGTCCGGTTTCGTTTGCTGTTGTTGGGCGACTCAGTGTCTCTAACAGTGAGAATATCCATATCGACATGGACCGGGCTGCACAAATGCGGATCAAAACCGAGCTGGTGTGCTGAATATGGAATTTGTGTCCGATCAGTGTTTTTAGGAACATCAATTTCTACTTCAGTTTCCATAAGGCGGACTCCGCCTATCTTTTCTGCATTCAAAAGTTTCTGAAAGCTACTTTGAATCGACAGATCAACTTTCATTTGCTTTACGCTTTCAGGTAAACTAAGCAAATACCGCTCATGTCGCGTCTGCACGTGAGCACAGTCCTGGATAAAATTAACGGTTTCGGCATTCGATCCCACTAATTGAAGCTCTTCAATCATTTCAAGATGTGCAGTAATAGCCTTTCGTTTTTCTTTTAAATCATCCATCTGAACTTGAAGTCTTGACTTATAGTCACTTACATCGCTGTCTATGTCTTCTAGAAGTTTTCTTACGAGACTGTCTATTGCTTTTCGCATATTTTCTTTGAAGTCGTGAACCTGATCTTTCATTTTGTCCTTTTGAAGGTCTAAGGCCTTAATATTTTTATTTCTATCCTTCAGAATCTTACCAAATGCAACACTGGATTCTTTTAGCCTCTGCTTCAAATCATTGATCGCAAAGGAATTACGTGCACCAACACCATCGGCGTTGATGTCCAAAGTCTTGCAATTGAAATGCGAAACGTCTTTTCTACAAAGATCACAAATTGTGTGATTGTGAAACCGGCAGTACATTGATATTACTTTTGACGGATGTGTCCGACAGAATATAATCGGTCTCTCCTTTCTCAGGGCAAAGATGTGGTAATCCTCAACGGACACGAAGCTATGATTGGACGAGAATTTCAGTTTTTGGTGACGTTTCTTGCACGGAGAACAAAGAAACTTGTCACATTTATCACACCAACCAACAGCAATTTTGTTCTTTCCTTGTCCAGCACAGTTGTTGCATGGAAAAGTCGTAGCCATTCTTGTTGCTGAAAGAATAAATGTGTTCAACATCAAATTTATAGTGAACCCCTGCTATATTTGACTTTAATTGTTATTCATTGATATGTTTAATTTAATGCGTAATATGTGGTTACTTAAGAAAAAAAAATTTGCTTCAAGGCATGAGCCCCAATTAAGTTGAATGTCTGTGATGAATGCCAAAAGGCTTATTTGCCCTGAATAACCACACCCCCTTGAGATATTCGAAACGCCCTATATCCTTTTGTTTTAACATTAACCCCATCCCGACCCCCTACCCACCTAAAAAAAGATTGACTGATAGATAAGTGAATATTGACAACTTACCCGACATCGTTTTACCAGCCATCTTGTTACAATTTTACACACAAAGTTACAAAACTGAACAATGTTTAAAAATATGTAGACGGTGTCAACTTGGTACGAAACAAACAAATCACTGTTCCGTAGCAGCCATTGTTTTCAATTAAGATATGTATTATTGGTTTGTATATCAAATTCTTTATTGTTCCACATTTTAACATGGACACTCGATAAGTGATCAATGCATGGGCAGATAGACTATTTACTGTTGTTTTGTTTTGTCCCTTAATGGCTTAGTATGTTTTCATTGTGATACTTTATAATCTGAAAAACGTGATAGGATCTAGAACAAATTGTCCCTAAAATTTCTTGTAATCCACACCCGTACGGTCCATTGATAAATGTTAACTATTTGTTTGTGAAAGAGTGCAAAAGATTTATTGAGATTTACAAAATACAGATATTTGATTAACCTAAAATAAGGAAGACAATAATAATGTGTGAAATCTGTCTTAAAGAACAGACATAATCGTACAATCAGTTAAAAAGGAAATGTGATATGATTAAAGCCCTGTATAACCTCGAAAAAATATTTCATTTATTTATCGCATAAATTTTGGGAGAAAACACAACGATTTAACGGAAAAAGTTATATTGTTTACATGTACCGATTTAATTTGTCTTCAGAGAAAGCATATATCCGTGAATAACACAGAGGTTTAGCGCATTTAGATCGATTCTAAAGTAAACTACTTTCGCAGTATTTGAATGGCGATAGTTCGTCATATCATATTCTTATTCTAAGTAGTACTCCAGCTAAGAATCATGCAAGTGCAAATTGCGATTCGTGGTGGGAAAGCCTACATATTTTTATTATTGATATTAATTGACATGTGGCTTTCCATATAACCTCTGTTTATAGGAAATATGAATTATAAGTAATGAACTATATAATTCAAAATTAAGAGAGATAACTATGCAAATAACACTTAAATGCAACAGAAAATATTAGATTTTCGATGTGATCTCATAAGAACAAAAAAGATTGGGATGAACAATTACACATTTCATCATTTAGACCCATAAATCAACTTGATAACAAAACTAAAAAATGTAGCCTTTTTGGGGGTGTATCACGTTTCAGAATTTACATGATTCTTAAAACGACTACTTCTTAATATATCCGCAGCAGTTTATTTATCGCATAACAGGTCACACCATCCTGTCCCGAAAAACAACACATTTTCTCCGGTTTAGAGTAAATGAATTGTTTTTTTTTTAAGAATCCCGATATGCTTTAAGAAATAGTTTAAATTTTGTTTCACATAGAATATTAGGTTTCTAAAAGCCGACGATTGACTAAATACTTCTCCTGCGTTTTCCCCTTGTGTAATATTTACTATACTTTGACAGTGTTCAATGTTCGTTGTATTTTTTAGTTCTTACTTTGCTACTTTACACCGAATTTTAGATATTGCTTTAACCTATATCGTCCTAAACCTTTCTCAAAACTTACCTCTGATTCCTCTAGTCATAATATCATGTTGTGAAATGATATTAGGATACCAATGTTTACAACACGTTAAGAAACGTAAATAAACTTTCAACAGCTGACCGTAGTAATCAAAGTTGGTCGTTGTCGTAATTCACAGTATACAATAGAAATGAGGTTATCAGTAAAACACTTCGATAGTACATTCAGTGTTGGTTTACAACTGAATTTATTTACAACTTCATTGTAACCTTTAATGAATGACGAATTCGGTTATCGTTTGTGTTCTTATTCGCACAATCTCTTCACTTAAACAGAACGTAATCATAAACATGTACAGATTTTTAACGAAAAATATCATTCTTTAATAGTAAATAATCACTAAGACACGTTGCACGTCGAAATCATAAACCAAAACGATCACAACTCTATACAATGAAAAAAATCAGAATGAAAAATGTGATACAAGTACGATTTTTTTAAAAATAAATTGATTTATTAAAAAAAAAACCACTCGTGTTAAATTCGTTAAATCTTTATTAAGAAGAAGACATCTAGTATCAAGGTAAAAATATATGACAATTCTAGATTCAAGAAAACATAACAGAAAACATTCAATAAAGTAAAATTTGAAATGTAAAAAATTCACAACAAAACGTATGATAAAATGGGAAATAGATAAAATATTTGAATAACATATAATAAATCAGATGTTCAAGTAAAAGGTCGTCCTGTTGGTCCAACAAACTATTACATAATGATACAATGTAATATTAACCTGCGTCAAATTATTTGTTCCAAATGAGCGAGAACAATAACAACACAAATAAGACAAAACAATACTGTGAACAGTACGCTATACATTGCTGTCGACCTTTTCGACCTCATTATTTTATTTCTTCTAGTGTACCCACTGAGGGGTCTCGCAATGCACAAAACACCCAGCAAAACATGGTTTATCCAACCAATGAGCTACACTCCTCAACTATACAAAGTACATTGTTGCTAACCAATGCCAATCATGCTCAGTCCCTAGATATCCAAATTATGAACAATTCAGTAGGCTTAGCTGATTCGCTCAAATGAGACATCGACTGAAAAGTCATCCTTGTATATTTTATGTACTTTCTTTTTATGTGGGTTATCCAATTCGTCCCTCGGAAGCAGTAACCTGTAGAAAAAAATTGTGGTGTATATATATTTCATCTATGGGGCAGACAAATGTAGTTACGGAATCGAGTACTCATAGTACTTGTGTTCAACGTCTATCATAAAACTGATGTCACAGGGGTAATATTTGTATGAATCAAGACTTCACTCAGTGTATAATTTAGTCTATTTTAGGTATATGAAAGAATACTTTTATAATTATTTTTTATGGACTTAACCTTCGAGCATGGGAGGCTAATCCTTTCTTGGCACCTGAGTTTACAAATTTGTTATATGTGGTGTTCCTGTCTTAACTGTGTACATAGAGATATAAAAAATCTTATACTTCTTTGTTATTTCATTCAATAAAGGTATACAGAAAATGTATCAGTTAACACACTGAAAGAACACAGTAAAAAGCTAAATAAATCAGTTCAATTTCTGCTGCACAATAACAATTATTCAAGGGTCATTACAGTAACTTCTTATAGCAAATTTCTAAAAATATCTAGTAAGACAGTATCGGACATTAAGAAATAAGATACTATTTGTTACGCACTGCAAATGCATATAAAAGCTATTCTTAAGTGTTATACATGACAATCATACAAGGAGAAGGATATTAGGTGCAATATTACTTATTCAAGTGACTCGAGTTGAGGGGCGTTTCCTGTCGAAATTCTATATCTAGGAAAAAGTACTGAGCGAACAATTATGGTTTTCATGAGTTCCAAATCGTAAAATAGGTCAACTTAAGAAAAATCACGTATGCATAAATAATAACGCTTTTTGTTTAAAACAGACATGGCATGTTAATATTTAATCAAGTCAACAATTAAATTATAAACTGATATTACATACATACCTGTTGTTCTCAATAAACGATGTATGAAACCAGAAGAAAAATGCACAGTCATCGTAAACTTTAGGGACTTTCATCTGGAAAAACAGGGATCATTTATACTAGATTGATTGAAAACCCATCAATGTGGACTTTATTAGGAAACACTCTTCGATTAAAATGTAACAGATCTTGTTAAGAAAGTAGAAAATGACGGTGGATCGAGAATATCCATTGATTGATTACTGACCGATATTTCATGCATTTCAAACGCATAGTCTGCTTGCACATATGTGACACTCACTGTCATATTATCAACTTGCTTCCAAATGATTGCAACAACTAATATATACATACACGTGAAACTCGTGTTAATCGAATCTTCAGAATTTCATATGAAAATCATGTCAGTGAATTTTGATTTATTTGTAATCCTCATTCTTGAAAGGAGATTCACGTGAACTTTATGTGAAAATTACTCTTTGCATGTCATCTAAAAACACGTAACTTTTTATGTGAATTTACCAGTCCTAACTGAATTCCACCAAGTCATGCACTTTGAATATTGACAGCGTGTTCGACAAATGTGGCAATATTTTCACTACCTATTTCCCTCTAACTACAGACAAACCTGTGTATCTAGAAAATTTGAAGGCATAGCATCTCCGAGATACGAAAAAGTTACATCAAGTTTATGTAAAATTAAATCAAAAACTGATCTGACTTGCAGGGTTATTATTTTTTTTGCAGATTGCAAAAATAAACAAACACCTGAGATTCAATTGATATGGTCCACTCATTTATACAGTTGAAATCACCTACTGTGTGTAAGTGGGTATTGTCGTTCTTTTGACCAGCATGTCAACGTGAATAGCGTTTACCTTTAATACCTAGGGAACATCTCAAAACATTATCCAGACTAGGTTCATTTTCGACCTCTCTGTAGAATTGATAAAATTAAAATTGCAAAAGTCAGGCCAGTTTTTGATATAATTTACATAAAATTTATGCAACTTTCTAATTTCTAGTGGACGCTATGCCTTAAAATTCATCTAGATGCATTTTTTTTTCTGTAGTCAGAGGGAAATTAGTAGTAAAATTGAGACCTATTTGACGAAAGGTAATGATGAACCTTAAGTTAGATTTCATTGGGAATGTCAACCAAACTTCACATACTCACACAAGCGTGTTACATCTCGACTGTTAATTTAGGCGGCTGATATCTTTTGAGATAATTGTCTTGCAACAAAATATTGCATTATTTTCAACATACGTTAATATACTTTTGAAGATCCTCAGGACCTGGGACTATGTCATCAAAATAATACGTTTTTTCATTTAGACATATCTTAGGGCAAAATAGCTGATTATATTGTGTCCAGATTGATTAAAAGCTTTATGTCATTGTAACTCAACTACACTAAAAAAGACATACAAACCAGTTTTACTTTATTGTATGTCAAAGTTAGTATCTGTCGATCTATTTCTATTATGTTATAAATATCAATAAGCATAATTCTACTAATCTGCATTCTGGTGATAGCATATATTCATTAGCATAGTATTACATTTGAATATGCTTTGTGTCTGCCTTGACGAAAATTGTATAATAATAGAATCATCAAGCGGTAAAATCCCACTACTAGTCCTGTTCCTGTTCTTAGACAGAAACTTGTTTACTTGGGGAAATGTCACATTTGTCTGTATTTTCATCTTTTATTGAGGTTATTATCAGGTGGTTGGTGGTTTTTAAAGTGTTTTTTTTTTTAATTCTTGCATTATAACAAGAGCACTAGATACTTACAGATTTTGATGTAAACCGCACTTTGATATCACCAACGAGATCAGGACAGTTAAGAATCTTCACATCTATTAGATTTTTTAAATTGTCGTGTCTTATCTGAAATATATTTTTATATTCAAAATGTAAACAGAAATGTCACACGAGTAGCGGCAGCAGTGGTATATAACAGTACGTATCTTATTTGTTTTGTTTTACGGAAACTCAATCTGATCTAGACTAAAAACTTCATCATATGAAAAGAAACGTAATGTATTACGTCATGTTGGCTCTTCCATTGTAGTTTCGCGAGTGTTACCGAAATACCCGAGGATATAGTGCAGGAAAGTTTTTGAGCAGTCATATAACAATAAAGCTCTACTCAGACAATGTAATCAAAGACGTTCTATCGTATGCCCATTAGATAATATTATCCCAGTTCTGACGATGTTGAATTTCAAAAATATGCTCTTCTCTCAAGTTATGACGTTTGGTCTGCTGAACCAAGCAAAAACAGATAGTGGGTTAGTTAAAAAGTCAGTCTTGATTTTGCTACTGTTTAAATCGTTGCAAATCTGGCGAGAGAGAAATGTCATCTCATTTTGTCGAAGAACCATCACATAATGTAAGTGTCATCATCAAGGCCAATTTTTACACACAAATTACACTGATCAAGTGTACTAATCTGAGATTGTGAAATTCAAGCTTTATCGTATAAAATATGGAAATGTACTTTTGATTAGAAACGTAATTTGAAAACTATTACCTGACAGTTTGTCTGCTTCCCAAAATTAACCAGATATATTTTGTTGTTGTGTTTATATATCTCCATAGACAAGTCTCTTCCATCTCCCCTACCAACACCTGCAGGTATGTAGAATGATAATAAATTGTCATTTGCAATAAGAAATATAGAACTATGTTGATAGTGCTTGTTGTTTCTTTTATATTTGTTGCCACAAAAATTCTAAACTTAAGAAGAAAAAATCGCAAACATCTGAAATACGTTGGTCGAGAACTACCTTTACATTAGATGAGTATCACAATTATATACCGTATGCTACATCTAGTAATAATACTGACCAAAATGTATCATCATTCAGGTAAAGTATGGAAAATTGTTTACCTACTTAGCTATATGTTACAATGACATGGTGTGTCTGTCTTTCTATGAAGAAAATCGTGATAATCTAACCGTCAAATAACAAAATACCTACCTTTAATTCCTGTAATTTTAATGTTCGTTATTTTTATTGTAACGACTGGCGGGGTTTCTCCATCGTAGTCTTTCTTGACACTTTCATAATAACCAACATATCGGCTCTATGAAACAAGAAATTTGAACACAGAAAAAATTGAAAGTATATGACCATACTTTTATAATCGTTAAATATTGAGGAAAGAAAGCGACCTGATTTTCCACAGTTTTGTTCAACGTCTTATAGTTTTCCTTTCCTCTTCTTCTACCCCGCACTTGACTTTTTATGAGCATCTTGGCGGATGTTTCTAGAAAAGCATAGGACGCTTATCCTACCGGTGCATCTGGTCCACGCTTCCAGTTTTAGTGGAGTCCGAGTTGCTTATTTACTTTGGTTACTTTGTATGTATTATTTTAGTTATTTAATTTTCTTTCTTGTGTTTGTCAGTTTTCCATTTCTGGTCTTTGTCCCTGGATTACATTCTCTTGATTTCCACTAGAATCTTGGTTCCATTGATTACTCTTGCAAAAGATGATTTAAAAGAATGAATCTAAAGTAAAGTCCCAAGAAAAGTCAAACTAAACTGAATAAATATTTATGGCGCCAGTTTCTTACCTCAGCATATACACATAACTATAAAGTCGCTGTCTAAACCCCCTAAATCCCTTAAGAGAATTGCTATAACCACTCTAGCGACAAAGTATTAAAACATTTCAGCTGATTTATGGTATAATGGAAAATATATATATCATTTTCTCTGACGGTATAATACTGTTGTCCATACAAGTATATTACATTGATCCAATAGCATAAAACAATTTGAGAGAAGAATCGATTTTATTCCGTATACATCTTCTCCTTGTTATAACGTGTAAATCATTTGATATGTAGTATATTTTAATGACTTCGTAAATTGAAAGTCTATTTTTATATTAACTTCACAAAAACAGATTTCTGGGAAAGAGACTTTAAGACAACGACGTAAATCTAAGCACAATAATTAAATGAGCTTGCTGTGGGTGTATTTTCGTCAACTGAGAGTTCTTACATGTATGGTCAAGTCTATAAAACGCAGCAAATCTAAAAATTGTTAGATGGTTCCTTTAAATTACAAGCAGTTGGTGATAGTAAATTTATTTTCTTCATTAAAGTTTATAGTTTTTGAATTAAGAAAGAATGACAAAACAAATAATGATTTAAGTTGTACTCTATTATGAAACAGAACGGTAAATACTTCCCCTCATTCTGTCAGAAATGTTTCATAGTATACAGCAATACATGCAGGGAAACAAATATTGCAGGGAATGTGGAATGTGTTAATTATAAATAGGCTATAGATTACATAGCAAATATGTGATGAATCAACTTTTGTATGAATATCAGACAGAACTACACATAAAACATGCTCTTAAAATTGTTAACAACATGACAAGACAGAAACGATTTTCGATACACGATGAATTTATAATGCATTTCAGAAAATTATTCTTGCTTTCGAAGAAAAAAGTAAGGGCTAGAGTCAAAGAGACTACTAAAATGAGAGTTATGTGGTTCTGAAGTATTTCATTAAATATCAGTACATGTACATTCACTTTGATAAGAATATTAACAACATCGGATGCATTGTGCTAATTATGTTGCACTATTACAATTTCCTTTCTACTGCAATATATAACGAGTGAAAATTACACAATCATGTCTACTGATAACGATGCATTAATCAAGGCATACCTGGCTTGGTGTCTCGACACCCTGAAATGTTGTTCCTACACTGAGGTCGGTCCTTCTGCCGCCAAAGTAATCTAAGCTGCTCTAAAATACAAGGAAGTAAATCTAAAACTTCTTCGAGTAACTAGATATTAACGCTTAGACACCGATTTCCCCCCAGTGAAGTCCGATTTGACCGTCGTATTTTATTGAAAACCTAAAATTGTAGGACTAATGTCATTCTGAAAACTAGAAAATCACTATTAAATTGAAAATGTACCAATTATCAACTATCAAACTAACAGTGGAAATCTGATAGCATTTTTACAACGCACCATACCTCAGCTTCTTTAAACATATCGCAGTCCACTAACCAGGTACATATCATGGTTCCAGTCCGACCTTTGCCACCCTTACAATGTACGGCTATGACATTCCTCTCATCCTCTGATAACCATTTACGTACATTTGTACAAAACTTAATAAGGTCCCTAAAATGCAGTTGAAGGAAAAAAGATCTAGTTGTAAAATATTGAAGTTGCAGTAGAAAATATGAAAAGTACGAAAAAAAAAAAAAAAAAACCACCTATCAAAAGCTGCATTTACAGTGGTTTTATAGTCAATAGTGGAAGAAGATGCGCTAAAAAATGCATGTTTTCAAAATTTGTACTTCTATTATAAGGTATTTACTATTTTCTTGAAACTCTTAAGCGCTACTGAAATAAACGAACGAGAACAAGATTACGTATAAATCAAATGGAATGAATTACTAACTCTAGAGAAGGAACGTTGTGATCATCTATAAACAGCCGTTCTACTCTTCCGTGGAATTTGTCTGGGTCGTAATTACGTTCGCCTGCAAACAAAAAAAATACTGCAACTAAAATCAAGCTTGACATGACAGGGCGATAAATTGTTTGTTGGGGTTTAACATCCGAGCAGCAATATTTCAGCTATATTCAGACGACAGGGCGATAAAGAGTAGGAATTAAGTGATTAACTTTGAAAATACTCTTCCAAAGTCAAGGGCGATAAATTGTTTGTTGGGGTTTAACGTCCGAGCAGCAATATTTCAGCTATATTCAGACGACAGGCGATAAAGAGTAGGACTTAAGTAGTTAACTTTGAAAATACTCTTCCGAAGTCAAAGGCCAAAAAATCACACAGATAAAGTGAAGCCTAATTTGCCAAGAATCTGCCGTCACAATAAAAGTTAAAAATGCAATAAAAGCTTGCATTTGCAACAACATGTTGTATTCTCTAAACAGGTTGATTTTATTTGTTCGTTTCATCAGTTTCTACATTTTAAAGTTGGAAAAAAAAAATTCCTCCAGCTTCACACTGCTGCATTTAAGACATGAAACGACTACTGTATAACTTTATGGATTGAGTTGTTGTTTGTAAAATATGAATATGTTTCTTTCCAAATGGGTGTTCAGTAAGTTTAGAGTAATGTAGTTCTGTCCAAGACTATGTAAACCACGTATGAAATTTTCCATTCCTTATGGTTAATACACGTTAAAAACAGGACAATACGGAAAACCGGACAATTAAGGAAATGCAAGTAACGGTATTCGGCTTAATATCAAGAATCATGACAATTTACTTATTTACATGTCTGCAGCCACAGCAAAACATTTAAATATAGCATGCATACACCGTACATGGTTAATGCAGACGAATTGGCAGAACAGATCCCGATCATTCATTCCATACCAAATTCGTTTTAGGACCGGTATTTTATTAGTTACTTTATATAGCCAAGCTATCACGAATGTATTTTCTTCATATTGATATTGTGCCATGTTCTCGGACATGCCATATTGGGTCTCAAAATAGTCGTTTTATTTGTTTCATTTTTTCTCTCGACTGCCTAAACCCAAAATGACGGTCTTAGAATATAATAGAGGACAAATAGGAAAAAGTATAGGAGTTTTGGTTTTCTTGGAATTGCAAACCCCTTAACCAGAATTTCTTGTTTCCATTTCATGAAGTACCTTACATTATCTTTTCCTTCAAAATATATAAAATGTTAGTTTAAGAATATCTATCTTTCATTGGCGTAAATGTATAAGACTGAGTGCAGCCAACAGTGTAATGAATGATATGGTTGAATAAAACACATCATAATTTATCTATTTCTGTATATATATCGTAGAAAACTCATCTTATTATTATATCTTGTCTTTCCCGTTGAAAGTTTATCAGTAATCATCAATATCAGTGATACCATGTAACTGTTATAATACTGTACAGTTGCAAATTAAAATTTCAGTACCGCCCTGCCTCTCTAAATACTAATAGTAATACATTTCATCGGGACAATGAACGGAGTAATAAAGATCACAGAATGAAAGAACGGATTTTGCAATACCATAAAGAAATCTGCTAGGAAAAAATAAGAAGTAAAAATATAAACGGTAATTCACACTAATGGAATGACGCCAGTGGGGTTACAAACCGTTATATTTTACTATTACTTACTACACAGGTCATAAACTCTGTAATGATCCTGGTGTTTTGTATCTAGGAATCGGGCTACATCCTGAAAAGTCAGGACGAGAGCTATTAATAAAACGCAGTATATCACAAGAAGAGATATGATGAGCAAATTATAACGCAAGCTTTGTCGAGGAAGAAAAGGCGAGCATTTCATTCCATGTTCTAGTCCTATATTGAAGAGAGAAACTTGTGTTGTTAATGCCCTTTAGCATACAATGTATGACGTTTACATATTCTCGACGGAACCAGTCTTATCTTATCTGTGATGCTAAAAATTAAACGAGAAAACAAATTGCTCTAGAGGATATAATTGCCATTCACAACATAAATACGCTTTTGCTAATTAACAAATCTTAATTGGAATAACGTTTGACTGAAGCTAGGAATGAACACCTATAACTTGTGACAATTACCTCTATCGGATTTCTGTAAAGTTTCCGAACACCGGATGACGGGAATGACATCGCTATTACTCTTTCTGTCAGAAAAATACAATGGTAACGTTCATAAAATTGTCGGGAAATCGGGTGTAAACAAATAAATGAATGCTAATTGAATGACGGAGTTATATTGTACAAATACAAAGGTAAATCGTGTCTGGGACAGGACTTTAAACCACGAAACAGCAGAGTTCTGCAATAACAACCTACAGCTTTGTGAATACAGATAAACTCTTTTCCATGACATTAACATCTTGTATATTATTCCCATGGAGTAAATAATAAACGGAAAACAATATGAGTAGCAAAAAAAAAATAATAACCGCTAAGAAAATCTACCATTATTAATCATTAATCTTTGATCTATTTTACGTCATGGTCTAATGTTCAATTTAGAGTACAATATGGAGACATATCCGGCTCATTCTTCCGTACAAAATATTGCAATTAATTATAAAGTGGTAAAACATACCTGTAACATAGCATAGATCCAGATCGAAGCCATCCTTCTGGTACCGCCGTTTGTTTTGAGATACTGTTTGTCTTGCCGCCTTGGTGAAGTGACGATACTGTTGAACCATTATGTATATACTTCGGAAGATTCGAAGTATTCGTAACATTCTACCGAGTACACCAAGTCTGAAAAAAAATTAAAAAAATTAATGTCAAATATCCCAATAACCATGGATTACATTTATACCAATCTCCACCAAAGACCTATAACCGTATTCCTATTTACTACACATCCCTCCCCTACTTTTTTAATCAGGATGTGAAAAAAATCACAGAGCATAAGCACTCCTCATTTCATATCGCAAAGCTTTACGATACTTATTTACATAAGAGGTGCGATTTAGTATTAGTATTGAGTATGGCAGATGTGTTAAAGCCTTGAAATATACTATTTGTGCAGGAGATTGAGTTGGTACAGAACGTTTAATAAGCATGTATTATCTGGTATATAGCAATACAATAATGACTTTATCTAAAGAAAAACAAAGTTGAAACTTTGGAATTGAAAATGTTATGGAAATATGGAAAGCCCGTATATAGCGTTAAATGTATATCAACATGTAAATGTGATAAAATATTTAAAATCTTTCATCAAAATCATAAAACATATAAATTTAATCTAATGTGGATTTATGAATAGCTAGCGGCAGGTCCAGAGGGAATGTTATAATTGACTTTACAAATATAGCTAATCTGTTTACCTAGAGAATTGATTATTTGACAAACCAACAATATACGTAGCAACATCCACGGCAAAAGTTACAAATACAACTACCATATCAGCTACGTCCATCCAGCACTTAAAAAAACGCTTTCTACAACGAAGAAAAAAAAAGGTTATTAATCAAGTTTGATATACTTAATGGAAAAGTCGAACTTACTAATAGTTTAGTAAATGAATAAAATATATTCTGATAATTAAGTAGCAGACTTTCTAAAAATCAGACAGAAGGTGATTCATGCATGTCAAAAACCCACCAAATTCAGTTTTATTTCTTGTTCAGACACAGTAACTGATCATGTAACCAGTCTTAGTTTTTCATTTGGTTGTTGCGCTTTTGAGATAACAATTATATAGATTGTACATGAAATTTGCACTTTGCAAGAGTTATCGTTCTTGATTTGGCTTGATTTGGTTGCTTTTAGTGGGAGATAAAGGTATGAAGTGCAAATCTAAATGCAGAAAAGGTTGTTGCTGTGTGAAAGTATAGCATATGTAGACTAAAAAAGCATCGTTTGTTTGGTGGGTTTTTCTTGACCAGGAATCACTTTACCATTGGTAGTGTCTGAATTTTATGCGGACTGGTAATTATATTCCGTATCATCAATAATTATAACTGATATATTATCATACAAATATATAATACATATTTAAGTCATTGATAAAATTAGCTTTAAAGAATGATCTTATTTGATTCATGAAAGAACGATAGTAGTAAGTATATGGCAATTTTTAAACTATTAAAAAGTAGATGGCAATTTTTAAACTATTAAAAAGTATATGGCAATTTTTAAACTATTAAAAAGTATGTCGGTTCTCGTTTACCTGATACACAAAAAGCTATGCTGAAGGGTAATAACAAAACTATCGAACCGATAAAAAATAAAATCTAGACAATAATAAAAAATAAATATTAAAAAATCAATAAATACGTATAACAAATGGCAGGATCAAGCTAAAACCCGGAAAATTGGAAACTACAGCAACCACTGCGTGATCTAAATACACACTAGTTTTAAAATAAGGACAATACCAACACTGTTTTAAATTATCTATACCCTCACAGTACAGGAAGCAATGTTACACTCAGCTCAAATTAAATCATAACAATTTCCTAACGACAAGATCTACAGGTTTGGGCGCTCTTATATAGAATATTCCTGCTTCCACTTAGTCTCGTAAACTCTACCTTAGGTTATTTGTAATTCCCTATCTTTTTCAATAATCAATTTCATATAAAGTTTCATAAAAATCAAGAAACAAAAATTTGAGACTAAATGTACATGGTCAGATGAACCGACAAACAAGGTCGCGGACATTATTGTGATAAAAAAAAACACCAAACTTTGTAATCTCCAAATTTCAATACTTCTATTCCCCATACTCAGTTAAAATCCCGACTCAAAAACCTTATTCATTTTTGTTATTCCATAAAAGATAGCACACCTAGATACAAATATGTAGACCTTGGTAGAGATTCTTCATACTTTATTCCAATTATCTTCCAAATATACCGGAGATGTTATCAAAATGCTAGAATTTTTGATCGACAACATCTTTGTCCAGTGTGGTGGACGCGTTTTTCAAATGGGAACAAATTGTGCTCCTCAAATTGCTGACCTATTCCTTCACTCCCATGAGGCTGACTAGCTGATCTGATCTAAAAGAAGGAACATTGTTTGGCTAGATCCTTTAATCTCAGTTTCCGCCATACAGATAATTAACGTATTATCGTTAAACAATCCTAGTTTCGGGGGTTTGATACATTGCATCTACCCCAAGAAACTTGAGATAAAGGATACCACAGACACTGTGAAGTCAGTCTCATAACTGACCTACACTTAAAAATCGACGGTAAAGGAAACTATTGACCAAACTAAACTACACGACAAACGCGATGACTTTTCGTTCCGTATTGTCAACTTTCCTTTCATCTGTGGTAATATTCCTTCAGCACTTGCGCATGGAGTCCATATCACAACTCATACGTTATGCCAACGCTTGCCGTTACTACGCAGAAGTTTTGTATCTAGACTTCTAACAATTAGGCTTCTGGAACAAGATTATGTTGCCAAACGATTGAAGTCATCACTACAGAAATTATATGGTCGTCATCATGAACTCGTGGATCGTTACGGTCTATCCATCTGCACCATGAAAACTGATTTGTTCAACGTGTCATAGTATTCATTTCCTCTTTCGTTGACCTTAGACTTGACTTTTTATGAGCAACTCGGCGGGTGTTCCTAGAAAAATAGAGGACGCTTACCCTGTCGATATACCTAGTCCATGCTTCCAGTTTTTTTTTTTAGTGGAGTCCGAGTTGCTCATTTACTTTTGTTACTTTGTATGTGTTATTTTACTTATTTTATGTTCTTAATTGTGTGTTTTCCATGTCTGGTCTTTGTCCCTGGATTACATTCCTTTGATTTCCGCTAGAATCTTGGTTTCCTTGATTACTCTTCAAATATCATTTATCTTAACAACTAACATAATTCATACTTTAATACCTGCAACAAATCAAAGGGTCGGTTCGCAAAACTAAAACAGAATAATAAAAGCTCCGTACAATAATCGATAGAATCTTTATGTTGTTCCAACTAACAAATTGTTTCTCTTCCTTTATTTAAATGGAAGTCGAAGTTGGCGTAGCTTAAGTATATTTTTTTCAGACGTATGTCCTCAACAGATAACTCCGTAACACTTTGTCAGATTAAAAACAAATCAAAACCAGTCTCAATGTGGGAAATCAATAAGCAACCAACGACAGAATTGTCAGAACCTAACTAGATGGAAATTAAGATCGAAAGCTCCGAGGATTTGGTGGTTGTTTGAATTAATGTTTTATCAAAAACTATGAAGATGTATTCCAGTGGGAAATGAAAGCAGAACCATGTAAAGCTATGAACAAATTTTCACTTTATTGCCAAGTTGCTTCCGCTTACTAATAGCAATATTTCATTCACATTATGATATAAATTCATGGACATCATTTTAATCCCCTGAAATCGTTCCAATCAAGGTTTCATATAGAAATATTAATATTGGGATGTCATCTACCCCGGACTTGACTTTTTATGAGCAACTCGGCGGGTATTTCTAGAAAAGCAGAGAACGCTTACCCTACCGGTGCACCTGGTCCATGCTCCCAGTTTTTAGTGGAGTCCGAGTTGCTCATTTGCGTTTGTTACTTTGTATGTATGATTTTAGTTACTGTATGTTCTTTGTTGTGTATGTCTGTTTTCCATGTCGGGTCTTTGTCCCTGGATTACATTCTTTTGATTACCGCTATAACCTTGGCTCCCTTGATTACTCTATCAAAATAGCGATAAACACTAACAAAGCGGTAATTGAAGGCATTATCAATAACAGCCATTTTTCACTGGTGACATGCTATGTACCATTAAGTTGTTGTAGGGAATAGAAATGACAGCTTACTAAAGTTTCATTTTAGCCAACCAAACAATATATAATAGACATCCTGTGAATCATACACTCTCGCTTCATTTTATAGAGATTCAGATATTACATGCTTTCAACTGGTCAGTTTTCCTTTTCTCGTTTGTCTACCCCGGACTTGACATTTTATGAGCAACTCGGCGGGTGTTTCCAGAAAAGCAGAGGACGCTTACCCTACCGGTGCACCTGGTCCATGCTTCCAGTTTTCGTGGAGTCCGAGTTGTTCATTTGCTTTTGTTACTTTGTATGTATGATTTTAGTTACTTTATGTTCTTTGTTGTGCATGTCTGTTTTCCATGTCTGGTCTTTGTCCCTGGATTACATTCTTTTGATTACCCCAATAACCTTGGTTCCCTTGATTACTCTTTCAAGCTGAACCATGCCTTCGGAATACTCATTGGTCATTCGTATTAATGTTCCTTTGAAAGGCTTGCGATCAGGTAATGGTTTCATGAATATGTCATAAATAGCCCTACAGAAAACACCCTGCATAATACATATTTGGATAAACTATATTTAGGACACCTAAAACAAGCATGGCACATTGAATCTGTGATAGAAATTGATTATTGTTTTTTTCCAGAACAAAGAAGGGGTAATCATTTCATAAGGGTAACTTTTGTGGGCTTTCTAGTTCAAATTTTCATGATTTTTGATTGATTAGAAAATTGTAGTTATATGCGTCAGACATATCAAGAATTGCAGGGCGAGGAAAGCGTTCTACTTTTTCTATTTTCAGAAGAATACTCCACAAATCGGCATATCACACCACATTATTCTCTAGAGCTATTCAAAAGTCACTTTATCCACTATATCTTTTATTTGCCTCGTGCTTGACTGAAAGGTGGTGACTACTTACTAGACCGGGGACTGAAAACCCACGACCCCCCGTACTCACGATACAGACAAGGAGCTCAAATTGTAGATTGAATATTACCTTACCCTTTAACGAATATCCGAACAAATATCTCCAGTATAAAGTAAGCAATGATAGCTCTAGAGACTTGCTCTATTTCGTAAGAATCGCCATCGAACACAGTCAGCTCAACAATAACCAGAATAATGTCTGTCAAAATCAGCACCACGGTGAATATCCTAAACACAATATGCTCTATCAGGCCTTTTGCAAACAGACGACATTCTCTGAAATAGAAATAAAGATACTTTTGGGCGAATAGAAACAAACATTGCCATGTTAAGCAACAAAAATAAATTATTGATATGATAGCACTAGAATGGTTTTCTAGCAGATGGCATTAGCACAAAAATTTGTTTAGGTAGATTTTTTTTCATTGGTATTTCTTGCAATTATGTTGTATCAAAGAAAAATGGAAAAAAAATTGCAAAATCATAACATAAACAAAAGTAAACAAAGTCAAATAAATGCTTATAAATATGATAACAACAAATATAAAGCTTAATAATTCTATATTTTACAATGATATTGAAGGAAACTTCATTGAAGAATACTGTCACGTGGAAAGAAAATATATTGCATGCATTGTAAGAGATCTTAGTTCTTCTATATGTTATACACAAGTATCTTTAATTTTCACTTTAATTTCACATGTTTCACTGTGAGTGACATATATATATAACTTTGATAATGTATAAGATGTATTTATACCTATTTGATTAAGAACGATCTAAGTGCAAGTAATGTGTAATACAAAAAATTGTTGGTAATTAATCCCGCTATTAGCTAACGTTGCGTAGCCGTAATTAACAACTTTTCCTTCATCAGCAATTTTACAGTTGTTCTAGAATGCATAATTTGACATTTAGGTGCAAATCACAATACCAGCTGTAAGCACTTACTACTACTATGCCTCTCCAGTTAGTAACGTGCACACACAGAATGTTGTCAAAGTGTTCCTGTCACAAAGCTAGGTCTGGAATAGTGTCTAGTGTAACCGATTTTAATAAAATAATTACTGTTTTACATCATTCTACTATAGAAATAGTTTAGTTTTTATACCCCAGCTTAAAAAGCGAGCATATATTAATCTTGCCCGCTGTCCGTCCGTTCATCCATTCGTTCGTCCACAATATCAATCTACAACTCTTCTAAAACCGCTGCATGGAATTCAAGGAAACTTTCACACATTGTTTTTTCTCCGTGATGCCATTGTGCACCTTTCATTTGTTATCACCATCTAAATGATTTTTGGGGTCTCCTATATGTTTTAAACGGAGGGTAGCGAGTGTACCATCCGTGGTGACCATCAAGTGAGCTTTACTTAAAGTATTTTTATATTTTTTATTCCTAGTATGAAGTAAGCCAATTCGGCCGTTCTAGAGTGTATCGACAAGAGAACTGGTGGGCTCCTATGAATTTTTATATCCAGACTAGCCGACTAATACACAGTTGAGTTGCATTTTTATCGTGTCAGTTTTTTTCGTAAAGATTCCTAAAATAGATAAATGTGACCAAATGGCAAGGATGCCACACAAGTTCAGGGAGTATTTGTACAATCGAGTTGAAAAGACACGGTAAGGTCATCATGCTTTATCTGCATACCGAATTTGAACACTTGAACCAAGAAGAGACGTGCGTGATTACCTACGTGTGGATTGCGCTAAGTAAAACTTACATGTTTTCGACGCCTTAAGGCTAAAAAATGTTTTTGTGCTAATTTCCTTAATATTCTATGTGGTTGTAAACGCAATTCATCCTTCATTTCGATACATGTAATTAAATCCAGCTTTCTTTTACACTAGTTATTCCTCCGTTGACTATAGTACATGGTTTGAGCAAGTCAGTTTAGTAAAATGATGCATATCCCCTCACAGCACCCACTCTGAAATTTCTGTCCGAGTCAAATACATTTTGACTAGGGTTTTATTTTTATTCATATTAGTGTGATTTATGTTTCTCTACCCATGTTTTTTTTATTTGTCTCCGTCACGTGACTTTCCGAGTTTTTGGTATTGCTTTAATGGACAATGGCTTTCTTGATTTCTTAAAGTAATCTTTTAAATTTCAAACCTACCCGAGTCTAGTCTCTGGCCGTTTATCTTTCCCATGGAACTCATCCTCTATAATCAAATCCTGGACTATTTTTGTCTCATCACTGTCTCCATCGTAGTTATCGAGAGTATCTGTAGGGTCTTTCACCATGACCTCTACTAACTCAGGGCCATCTGCAAGTGTTGTTCCATTCTGTTCGAGTTTTCCCGCGTTCTCAGCATCTGTCGGGTGCGATTCTGTGTCTTTTTGAGCTTGGTCATTTTCAGATTTTCCGTTTGTTTCATCCATAATTCTCCCTGAAACCTAAATTGAATTGATATGTAGTATGGTTCTTCTTTTTTTCTCAAGTAAAAATGCTCGATCTTCAGTTATTTCACCTGGCGTGTTTTGTATTGTTCCTGCCTAGTCGGAATTGACAATAGATTTAACTAAAATTTACCATGATACGAGTTGAACCTTAAATTTAAAACAATTTCCTGATAAAAAAAGGAAAATAGCAAATACTTGCGTGACTGTAAATATAGAATTTCAAAGGGAAGTTCGTATGAGAAGTGCAGATTTTTTACCGAAATCAATCTTTCGATGACTTGAAGTGTTTCTTCCTATACTAGGCCAAACATATGTAACAGAAGATATTTAGTTAAATATGCGGTATATGGTTACCGTGCTATAGATATCAACTGTCCTATATTCAATGATATAATGTTACAACATTTATAGAACACAAAAGAAACTATAGGGGAAGCTGTTTACATTGAATATAACATATCTAATCGATACATATACTGATACATTAGCAATAGGTATGATCGATAAATTATAACATCATGGTGTAAAAATGTGAACATGCACTTAATATAGTGGCGTAATCGCACACGCAAGTTTAAGTGTACAATAGTAAAGCGGTTGCAATTTATAAATGCTATTTTAAGCACTTTAAATAAACAACAAACTGTTGAAAACAATACATCTCAACAAATATCTAAAACATTACAAATACTTACTATGTGTCATCAATAATACTAATTCCCTAACTCTCCACAATAACACATCTCGCAAGTTTCAGTAAATAGTACAACACGGATCATACTCATTCATCCATTTCTCAGCATGCTGGCCAACGACATCAACACTGTAAGCATCAAATTATTCCTGCAATGGGAATAACTGGATGTAATTTAATTAAGATTCATAGATCGATCAACGTAAATAGTGGTAATTATACACGTCCTCGATACATTTCATTCTGCAGTTATCAAACTCCTCATAAGAGAACAATTATAGACACGTGAAAATATGAAAGTAACTTTGTTCTATACATTGGATATCGATCAATGTTGATTGTTCACCAAGAAGCGGGAATTTACGTTAAAAGCACTTGAATAATTGATGCAGATTTTTACGATCAGATATTTAACTTTAGTTAGCTCTCTTCTATGACTTATAGATGGCTTTAATAAAGATATTGATCTATATACTGTTTGTATGATGTCAGTACAATAGGAAGTTGAAACAGAGGACATATCAATGCAATGTAAAGCAAATACAATGTACTGGCATACTTCTGAATCTTTACGTAAACACTTAATATTAATTATGTCAATATTCGTGGCTTCACCCGATGCACCAGTCAGACATTCGGCTTTAGTTCCGGGGGCTAGGCGCTCTGCCCACAGAGCAACTGGGATGTGTGCCCCAGGTGGTGGAATGGGGTACCCCTGGCGTGTTACATGCTGGGGTTGTCAGGCTATAATACGGGAAACCTGACCGCAAACCATAGTGGTGCACCGTGTTGAGAAAGATGCCACATTCCTCGCACGTTAAAGAACCCTGCTGTGGTATTCGATAGGAGTAGGAACCTTTGCGCTCCGCCACAGGAGGCTAAATTGCCCGACCTTACCCATCCCCCCTTTTTCAAGTGGCAATCAAAATTTGTCGACCCTATTATCCTTGTGTTCCATTTTTTTTTTCATTTCATTTCCATTTTATCATCCATTTCATGTTCATCGTCTGAATATAGCTGAAATATTGCTGCTCGGACGTTAAACCCCAACAAACAAACAAACGCTAGCCGTGACGTCATTGTATGATATGACGTCATGTTTTACGCCTAAACACGACGACGGATCCATACTCCAAGTGCCTGTATTTTTAGTGGCGTTAGACTACCTTCGATTTTTTTGTTTCATTATTTTTACATCCAAATATATATTTCCCATCAATTCCACTTTTACCGACTAAATACGCCCGCAATAAAAGTATTTTTTATTAACAAAGTCCCCCCCTTTCCAAATTATTGATAATTGTGAAGATTTGTCATATGGGGGACGCTTTCCGACTCGAGCATAGGAACAAAGTAAAAAAAGAGGTTCACATTTGGCAGTAAATGACACTGCTGTAACCAGTTTTTTTCTTATGATAACCAGCTTTGCTAGTCTTTTTCGACTAAATTGTTTAACTTTATCGTACATCAAACCAAAAAAAAGCATTTTAGCTATTTCTCTTCGTTTAAATTGATACAATCATCTGAATTATTTAATTTATTAGTGTACACGGTTTTTGTTTTTGTATCTATGACAAGAAGTAAAAGCGTAACAAAGAAATAATAGGACGAAGAACCGGCGCATACGAAAAGCTTCCCAAATATAACCATACGTATGCACAAGAAATTTATACTAATATTATTGCAACTGACCTTGGAAATGGCTGTAAAGCCATCAGTAAATTCAAAACAACACACCATAACAATGACACGTGAATTACATTTATATGTTTGAAGATGAGCTTAATTATACCGTCCTCGTTACGGAAGAGTTATCATGGACGTCATATTACAGCTAATATTTATCAAGATGTTATAGACTTGGTAAAGACGTTCACTATTTTCTTTATTCAAGGAACTGTTTATACACTATAATTAAACGAGCATGTCCTTTTCTCATCAGTAACCTGGCAAGAATGAAAACTCGGGTTCGTCTTGTAGTAAAACAAAATATGTTCGCTTGTGATGCAACATAATGTAACGCGCAAGAAAATTTCTTATCAGTAACCTGACATAAATAAATATTCGGGGTCGTCTTGTGGTAAAAAAAACCTATACGATCGACTGTAAATACGTTCACTGATTTCTAAACTTGAGGAACTGTTAATGAACCATAATGAAACCCGCAAGAAATTTTCTCATCAGTATCCTGGCAGGGATATATATTCCGGCAAAAATAACTAGATTTTTCATTTCTTTTTCTTTTTTTAACCAGATGCCATGTTGGCGAGCAACTAACAAGAGGCTAAAACGTCAGTAATCAAGCATCTCTTGTAGGTTTGTATAAACTAATTAATCAGGCGGGGTTTGAAACCAGACAAAGATATATTTCGTCCAGTCTATAATTCTTAAAAAATAAGAGTATGATGTTTTTTTTGTGTAATTTAATCGTTATATCAAGTTCAAAATAAAAAAATAAACTGACATAATGTATGAAAATGATACCCACCTCTTCTAAGTTATTAAAAGATGGAGTTGTTATTGTATCGGAAACCGCCTGCTTGTGAATATAACTGCATATTGTAAGAAAAATTGATTTTTTTTTGTAGCTTTACAAATATATACAGAATATATGTCACAGGAGCTTTATTACTATAGGCATAGATCTGTAATTAAAGGTTTGTGCTATAGGCAAAGACTGGAATATAGAACAGACAAAAACGAACTCTCCTCGCTAATGTTTGAAATGCAATTCTAATTGGTGTTTAAGGCTAAAAACCACTAATTCCACTTCCCATAGGCTTCTATGCTAATTTCACAATATTCAATGGCTTCTCTGGACTTTTCCTTAACTTTAACCTGCAGAGGACTATATATCAGCATGATTCTACATATGTCAGCTCACAATCCTCAAAATGGCATGTGGGGTTAGCAGACTTGCAGTGCAGTACTGGTCACCGGAAGTGAAGTGTCTATAAATAGCATGGGAAATCCCAGTGTTTTCACAAGTTAGAGGTATATTTAGAAATCACTATGGAGATTAGGCTTCACATCACAAGAAGCAAAATGCACCTATAAAATGTACAGAAATGTTCTTCCTTTCAGAAACTGTTTAAATTTTTTAAATGAGATGAGAACTTTTTCACAGCACTATGAGGAACAGGGATAATTTCTGCGTAGGACTATTTATGCGTACGTTCCAAATGCTCATTGGTTGAATTGGTGGTCTGTAACCTCTAAACAACTGCACTGACTTCTGCAAGTTCATATAGCATATACTTACCAGAGCAAGACTCTAAAATAAATTGTTTCACAAAATACAGTGCTTTTGTCCCTGGCTTACATTCTTTTGATTACCGCAATAAACTTGGTTCCCTTGATTAGTCTTTAAAAAGAACAATTTAAATGGGAACAGTGACGACACACACATTATCTGTTCACACAATTGTCCAGTTAATTATTGTCTATTTTCCTCTTGAAACTTTCTATTCACACTAAATACAAAAATACACTTATTAATGACAAGAACTTAAGGATCCCAGCAGGTTGAATTGCTCACCTGGTCCATTTTTTATTCTATATACATTATGATTTTCAAGATACTGGCGAAAAAAATGCCAAAAAAGCGTCATTTTTCGCCTTTCAATGTCACCAACTCTTACAAGGAGTCTTCCTACAACTTCGACCCAATTAAGACTTATGCATGACATATAATAAAGGTCCTTTCATTAATTGAAACTTGTTTCTATATATTATGGCTTCCGAGATTTTGGCTGAAAACTGCAAAAACAATAATTTTTTCGCCTTTCTAGGGCAATAACTCTTAACAAAAAGTCTTCTTACAACTTCGACCAATGGAGACTTTTGTAGGTCATATCATAAGAATCATTTCAACAATTGAAAGTTTTTATCTATTATGGTCTTTTCAAGTTATTGGCTCAAAACTGCGAAAAATACCATTTTTGGCATTTCAAGGGCAATAACTCTAACAAGAGGACTTCCTACAACTTCAACCTAACTGAAACGTTTGTAGAGCTCATCAAGCTGAAGAACGTTTCTTTCTCTTTCGTTATCCCTCATAGTGTTTTAGATACACCTTGAAATAAGTGGCTTAATCCCTACATCATACAAATAGACACAGTGGCCATGTTTTATCCAAATGCAATTTTTTTCTGCAGAATACCCTCAAGATTGATTGATTATGGTTAAATGTTCTATGGTAGATGATTCATGCATTTCAAGGCAAGAACGATTTACCCTTAGGAACATTCATGCCAACTTTGAAGAAAAGATAACAAACAACAACCCTCACGAACGCAAAGTGATGACAATAGCTCACATGGCCTTTCGAACCAGGTGAGCTAAAAAGGAAACAACATCTTAAAACTGACAATGGTCAAATATCTAAAGAGATCATTTTATTCTTTTGTTTTCAGCGCTGTTTCTTCAGGTTTGCTGTAATACCAATCTTCTGAGTATTGGTCTTCTCCATGAAAGCACTACTTTTGCCATTCCAGAATATTGATTACTAATCTGGAGCTGCTTAGGAGTCCAGTTAATGAATTCATTTTAGATTCATTTTTTGGGTTTTTTTGTTTTTTTTTTATATTTTATAGTGATTAGAGAAATTTAAATATCACATCATCAGTGAATTACCTACAATGCATAATATGCTGAAGTTTCACTCCTTTCCTCAAAAGCTAAGACCAGGAATTTTATTTTTATTTGTACACATTTTAACATTATTTATATCAAAACCTATATCTAGTCGGAATGACTGACAAACTGCAACTGCTCAAGTTTCACATTTATCTAATATTGTTTCCATGATGATTAATTACCAATAACCCACAGTCTTAACTTGACAGACACAGATGTACTTATAGTACAGGAGTATAGACATTAAGACCTAATGTGGTAATTAGTTAGCCTTAATGCCCTGTAGAGTGTCATTATCTCACATTAAGTACAAGTCATTGTAATGAACAGGAAGTCTATGATATACATGACAATATTTTGATCATGATTTTAAATTATTTTATCCTGCAAAGGATGCATTTTCTGCCAATATTGCCTGTCCAATATTGTAAATCGATATTGGGCAGTTATTTTTAGAATAACGAAGGAACTACTTTTTGCCTTGGAAACTGTAAACAATATGGTGGCCTCTGTGTCGATGTCACTTAGAAAATCAGTCATACATTTTGTACGTTTTCTGTATGTAATATTTCTCCTCAATGGAAAAAAAAGTTTGAATATTGAAATCGTGACTTGTTTTTATGTTTTGTATGAATAAATAATGTCTGAGTATTTTTTGTGTTATTTTGTATAACCCTATGCTGGTCTATCCTTCTTGTTCCGCACTCCACTGCAGACGACTGATAGTCGTCCACAAATTTCTTCCGACAGTGAAACGGAGCCTGCATGGCAATTTAACATGGACTAGTCGCCGACATTGAATTTCCATAATCTTAATGTTTACATGCATCCACCGCCGAATTCCATGCATGAATGACTTGTTTTGTGACATCATGATACAGTAAAAGCGTTTGACAAGACTTGTTGACATTTTTATCCAGGTGTAAAACAGTTACCTTTTTCATTTATATTATTGTGATGTGTGGTTTTCACGATATAAAGTTCAAAATAAACCATTAATTTATGAACTCATTTTAGCGCCCATTGTCAACAAGTGCTTCAGAAAAGTGCGTTGCCGGTTACGCAAAAAAGAAATAACTCAGCCCCGCAACCGTAGTGTTGTATAAGATACAAAGAAAATATTTTTCAAAATAAGTCATTTACATTTATAAAAATATTAAGGTTACAAATACAGAAAGCATTTTCTCCCAAATATATTATTTTAAAATGAATTTGCAGACTCGTAGATTTGCATACCCATACTGTTGCTAAGATATTACTTCGCACTGTGTCGTTAGAGGCGCAATAGGGGTACTTTTTGTAAACTACGTAAAAAAAGCGATTTTACATAAAATTGACTTCAACCAATATTTTTTTTTTATTTGCAGGATAAACACAATACAAAACCAGTGTCCTCGCATATCGAATATATGGGTTACTCGGCACGAAACGTGGGTAAATCGCTAGGCAAAGCCTCGCGAAACCCCCGTTTCCAAGCCTCATACCCATATTTCGGATATGCTAGGACATATGTATTGTATATGAACAGATCAAGCATATACATGACAATATTTTGATCACAAGTTTAAATCATTGAACAGATCAAGCACATTGTAAATTGCATGTTCAACCATATTTTCAATGAGCTAGTTCACCGAGGCAACAGTGAGCATGTTGCCACACACCAGCACATTATTCCGACTCATAGCCTAATGTACTCACTCCAGTATCTCCTATATTGCACATGCTTGTGATTGAGGCAGTGACAACCAATGTTGGTCCCATTAAATTTCTTGAAGAATGAAATATAATTAAGGATTACAAAAACAATGTTCATTGTCTGAGTGGTTCATACAATTAAAGCAAATAAAACTGTTTAATAAAAAACCAAGGGAGATAAATACATACATATATCTGGTGTTTGAGGTAGTAACGGTAAGTCTTCACAATAGTTGACAAAGTCTGTGTCAATCATACCCTAATGCCCACTCAAAGTACCCACATTGTTTATTTTTAGGAAAACTACAAGCAAAGAATTTCCTCCCATTGTTTGGTCCTTGTTTCATCACTGTCCTGATGGTACAGGCCTTCACATGACCTTCACATAAAGGAAATTTTTCATCGGCCCACTACAAATAAAATCTAAATATGAATGCCAGCCATCACTAATGGTCAATTATGAAGTATGGGGTAACAACACCAGGCCTGTTGAAAATATTTCTAAGATAAAACTTCAGGAGAGAGACCTGGGGTAAGGGACATAACTCTTGAAATCAGTGATATATTTGTATCATATTCAATTTCTCCAAAGCCTTTCAAGCTTTTCTCTGAAACAGAATGAAATCAGTTCAACTAACTTTGATGCTTACATGAGATTGATGTAAAATGAAGAATACAAACGTTCAAATGGTTTCTAAGAGTTGTGTCCCTTACCCTAGGTCTACCTCCTTAAATCTGAGGTTTCTGGAGATGCACGATGTCTCATTTCAAGGTACATGTTATTGCTAATGGGTACCATTAATGTATTTGTTCAATATGTTCTATTTTTTATCTTTTTAAGTAGACAAAAAAAACAAACTCACACACACACACACACACACAAAGGCATCATCAATTAGATATTCACACAATTATAAACCTTTTTTCATATTTTAAACAAATGGAAGCTTGCAATTTAATGAGACTTAACACACATATCGCAGACAAATGATCCCCTTCTGTGACAGTTGTAAACATTTTTAACTTCTTGTGGGCAAAGTTTCATGGGACTATTATATTGATAGCAGTGTTTTACTGAATGTTCCCAGTGTAATAAATTTCACTCTCAGACTTTCTCCTGCCAAAATGTCACTGCATAAATATCAATCAGCCATTCACTAAATTTAAAATTTGTGTTGAAAAAAGCAATGAATAATGGAAAAAAATCCACTTGATAATAGGATAATCAACAGCTGTCGTGAATAACCAAAAAAATAGTCACTTGTGTCAAGAATACACACTTATTAAATCTAGATGTTCTTCGGCACTCAAGATCATATTTTGGATATTCACTCTTTCCAATTAACTATCCTATTATTAATCTACACATTTTAATTTTTTTTTCTTTTGACCTAGAATTAAAGATGGTATTTCATGCCAGGTATTTTTAAAATGACATTTTATTCTATCAATATATTACCTGGAAGAATTTACACTGTTTTGCTCTTGGTAAACCACAACTAAAGAACCATCGAAGATAGTTGTCTCCCTTTTTTCTTACTTCTGTCATTCGACATTTCTGCTTATGTCCTGGACACTTTGGGATTTTACTAGGCACAGTGTCTAATGTAGGTCTATTAGCAGGATTTGATTTTAGTTGTGTTGCATCTGTTTTTGGTCTTTTTGCATTATTTGAAGGTTGATCAAATGACTTCCGTTTCTGAGAAATTACATTTTGTGATGTGTCTTTTGTTAAGTCACAGATGCCAGTTCCAGATTTACTACCTAAATCAATAAAAACCAAACAATAATATCTAATCAAGGTAATATGACAACTAAACACTAATCCACTTACCATTTAATAACATAAACCAGCATTGATTTTCACAACAAAAATTCTGATCATTATCAGAGATCATGTGTACCAAGTTTCATAATGATGTGATCAAATCTTAAAAAAAGAGAGAGAAAGAAAAAAAAAATTAAAAATGCTTCAAAGCAAAGTGAGTTTTCAAATTAATATTGCAAGGATTACATCTAAGTTAGAATCATGTATGCCAAAAAACACCAAAATTGGACAACATTCTTTCACTTGTTGGTTTTCTTTAAAAAAAACAACAAAAAACAAATAAATAAACAAAAAAAACCCCATCACTTTAACGCTTTTTAACTTCAACAAAAGTTTTGAAATTTTTCAATTGGTTGACTGAAAAAAATTGGCAAATCACTCTTTCTGATGTTCAAAACAGTTAAACACCGCTTCAAGTTTAAGAGATTTTATTGCCACAACACTACCTAATTCTTATCTAAAGTGGTAGTTTATATTAATAACAACAATGCCTTTAAAACTGGATTCCTAAACATAGCAATACAAAAACATACGCACTCCTTGATGAATTTTTATGAAATATTTTATCTGTTCAATTTATGTATTGAAAATTCACAGCTGTCTATTATTTGTTGGAGGTTTAATGAAGTGAATTTCCAAATCAATTGAAACAGCATATTGTAGCTGGCTTCTGATATTTTTGAATGATGATTAAAACAGTGCCAATTTACCTAAGAAATTTTGTTTTGATCATGTTTATAACCACAAGTTTGATGTACAGGTGAAAAAAATCACAAATACCTGCTGTGTCTGCAGTGTGTTTTCCCTGTCTATCAATGTCTACAACAAATACCTGCTGTGTCTGCATTGGGTTTTCCCATTCTATCAATGTCTACAGGAGTATTTCGGTTAGACTGACAAGCATTACAAACTACTTGTGTTCCCTTGTTTATCAGAGTACACACTGAGCATGCCCAGTCTTCTGGTTCCTTTGTGTCCTGTTTCCCTGTCTGTACCCATCCTAATAAACTGTTTTTTGTTGGCAACTTTCTAGATAACATAATAGAACAAAATCTACATTATATCATTATATCATGGTTGCCTACCACATTCTCAGTTCAATAATTGTAAAATTAAGAAATTGTTGTGATGTTTTTATCATTGTGAAAAATGTGGTTGACTTAAAATTGCAATAATGGGTAATTAAAACTTGAATAATAGAATAACATACTTAATGTATTAGGTTTCCTCAAAATTGAGAAATTAATGAATTTTTTATTCAAATGACAAAATTGCAGTTATTAATGCAAAGAATAATATCTTAATTTACATTTTAAACACAGAATCTCTTCAAGGCTAGAACAGGCTAGACCAATCGATGTCTGGATCTGCCTTGCACTGCAGCTTTGATTTAAAGATGCTGAGGAAAACACAACAAAAAGGTGTTATGGATGTATATATATATATATATAGAACTGTGAAATGTAATTCGCATAAAAATGAGAGAATCAAAATTTCCTGATAATATGCACAACTACATATGGTGTTCATACTACATACCAAGTTCATGAAATTCAGTTAAGTAGTTTACAAGAGGTGGCGATGACAATCTGGTACTTGATGATTTTTGGTATATTTCTAAGTTCAAAGGGGCAACACAAAGCACAAGTAAATATGGTGTTTCTGCAAAATACCAAGTTTCGTGAAATTCGGTTCAGTAGTTTATAAGAAGTGGCAATAACAAGCTGATACATGATGATTTTCGGTAAAGTTCAAAGTTCAAAGATTCATAACTCCCATAAAAATTTAAGATAGATCGATGATTCATTATGGATTTATTGCTGACAGATTGATAACTGATAACTGTTATCAGACTGAGCTGGGAACAGTTTTGTCCAGTAGAATGATGATCCTACCAACTCTTGTCGTTTTGTACTTGAATTTATCTGGGCTTAGCCCTGTTTCTGCTTAATTGGTTCTGGCAGAAATAATCTTGGTTTAGGAAAGCACAATTTGTTTCCATCTGCAAACATTGTGTCTGTGCTTCAAAATGAGGCTATCTTATAAAGAGTTCGTTAAAATATAATGACTTGAGAGCTGAAAAAAAGAGGTCATTAGTTTCCATTGCCCAAAAAGTGAGTTTTTTTGGGAGTAGGGTTCATTTCTTAGCCCATCGCCACAGTATAATTAATCTATAGCACTTTATTTGGCTTCAGTGGCCTTAACAGGGTACAAGCTGTGGGATTAATGTGCTTTGGTTCCTGTCTTGCTCCTGTTGAGCCCCATATCTAGCAGAAAATGGACAAAAATGACCATTTTCGAGTGAAAGACCCATTTCAGTGTGTTGGTACCACTCCCTCAACCAATCCACCCATCCCCATGATCACCTACCTTTAAATTATACATAACAATCAGCATCAGTACCACTGTGCAACTTATTTGCATATAATTTGCATAAGTTTGCAGGATATTGAAATCTAGACATTTGTTCATAACAAATTAGCATGACAAGGGTTAATTACTATTTTATTGGATTTCAGGACAAGAATGATGAACAGACCCTGTTTTGTACTAGTCAAACGTGTTGAGCCAGATCTTGTGTCACAGAAGCAACAGCCTTCAAGTAGACATTCAACCCCAACAGTTGCCCCTATATTCCCTAAAGAACCATGTGCTTGGCAGAGAAGCAATGACCACCAATTTTAGTATTTGGTGTGACTTTACCAGGGATGACACCAACAAAATCCTGCATTCGAGGTGAGCACCCTTAAATAATACCACAGAGGCAGAGTCAGTTGCATTAAACAGAAATATCAAGAAAAAAAATATGGATTGGTTTAACAAATAAATGGTTGATCTATAATGGACTCATGGTCAATGACCTATCACAATAAGTTACTGTACTACCTACAAATACTGTAAGCTACCCCCAACATCTACTTGGCCCTTAACAATTACACCAATTATTTAAATTATCTCCCCTTGCAAGCAGTTTACAACTACCATCATGCTCTATGTATATGTACATACATATATGATACAAAACTTTTATTGAAGTATAACAAAAATCCATTAATGATGAAGAAGGAATTGTTTTAGAACCCAGTCAACCATGACATACCTTTTCTGTTTAAGACTGTTGTCTTGACAATGACGACAGAAGTAAGTCACCCTATCATTATCGTCTCCCATTCGGCAAATCACAACCTTCCCTTCACACTGGCCACACTTCTTTTTACTATAGATTTTCATAAACTTGTTAAGGTTGGTCCCAGTACTCCTGCACTAAAATGATTAAAAAAAAAGAGATAAATATAGAGCAATGTATACCCAAGTGCATGTTTGTCAAACTTATTATATTTTCTGTGATGATGTAAGTAGGCGACAAACTTGCAAAAATAGGTTAAGTTGGAAGAAAATAAACAGTGGAGAAAAGAACTGTAATGAAAAATACAGGCTGTGATGCAGATTTCAATCATTGGAAAGCAAAACAAAAATTACATTTACTGTGCATATCATGAAAATATGCTAACCTCAATGGTTAATCAGCTATATTACTGATGCTTCATGAGTCAATGAAACACATTTCCAGTTATATATAGGCCTAGATGACTACTTTTATTGATCTCTGTGTAGTGTATTTCTAGTGCCCTTCATTGGAAATGTGCTATGGTCAACACTTTTACATGAAGCTGGAACATAAAAAATGAAACATTCAATTCTACATGTACCTGTCAGAATTCACCCAGTCATACATGCAGGTCAATGCCTAAATTAAACCTGCTGTACACATACAGCACAGGAGGACTATATATATCACTTAAACTGTTTTACATTAATATTTCTCAATTTAAGCATATTATCAACAGCGAGTGA
Source organism: Perna viridis (assembly GCA_037379345.1). Taxonomy (NCBI): domain Eukaryota; kingdom Metazoa; phylum Mollusca; class Bivalvia; order Mytilida; family Mytilidae; genus Perna; species Perna viridis. Next base: position 8,980,244 of record CM074520.1, read on the forward strand.
AATCGACTGGAAGTTTGTGAATGCTACTGTTAGTTAAAGATAAAAGATGTACCTTGTAAAATATCATAGAGAAGTCTCTTGTCATTTTTACCAAGTGTGAAACATGGTCTTCTTTGAGATCCTTCATCTAAAACAGAAAATCACAGTTCACAGAGCAATGCTAAGCATACTACTGTGTGGTTTATAATTTTCTAGTGTATTCCTATGTCATCTTATCGTCATGCCAATTTTGGCCGACATCAACTGAAAAATGAAGTAGCATACGTTATTGTGCTAGGCAAATCCCACTTGTGCAAGTCCCATGAATCGCTCAGCAACCAAAATAGCTTACAAATACATACCCATACCACCTTTGAAATAAATCCTACCTGTGGTAGGTAAGATTTTTATGATAAAAAAATTCTCTACCATTTAGTGAAAATGGTATGGTTCCACAAGCCAGAAAATTAATATTGGACAGCAACATTTAATATGCCCAAAAAAGCCACATATGTATCAAACTTGAAATCTATCTCTGAAGCAGAGCAGACAACTATCTTACCCAAGTCATATGGATGTATGGAATGATAATGAAACTTGCTTGACAAGTTGGTGTATAATATATATGTATGTTGATTTTACAGTTCCAAAGGGGTGTTATGGATGAACAGGTAAACAGATGGGCACTCTTAACATCCCTTTATTTATTTTACCACTGATGCAAAACTATTTAAAAAGTTAAAATATCATAAATGGAATAATTTAAAAGTACTAGGAATGTCTTTTTTAAAAAAATATTGTTTACAAAGTCATATCAAGTTTTACTCGTTAACTTTATTGAGGTAATGAGGAAATATATAGTGTTACTTTGAATTAACATATATAAAAGCTGTATAAATTACTATACCTTTGCATCTGGTTTGATTCCACTGTCAAACAATGCCTACAAATATGAGAGAAATATATCAAATATTTTGTCCTGCTTTTATATATTTGTACATGATCTTAAGCTGGGCCAACATTTCATTTATTCAGTTCTTAATCCTTGAAGTTGAATTTTATATCACTTACACATGTACTTCAACCAGAACAGATTAATGTTTAATTGGTAACATGGTGCATGAAGTTACTTCAAACTGAAGACCAGGAGAATAGAAATAGATTTTAATCTAGACTGTACATGCAGTATTTGATAATGGCATTTAAATTCAAATTGTCTTTAAATTCAAACAAAAGTACAATACCAAGCCAAAGTTTCACAAAACAATAAACAAACCCACAAAAATTTAAACATGCTTTAATTCAGCGGACACTCCAACCAAACTCTTGTGATTTCATAATGTCATAAAGAATTCAGAACTTTCTCAGACTCTGATCTTTTCTCCACATGTGCGGTGAATGGTGTTAGGACATAGGATTCAATATAAAGAATATTAAACACTAGTTTACCTCATTTTTAATGATGTTTCCTACACCAGGAAGAATATCTTGGTCCAATAACACATCACAAGCCATTCTCTCTTTTTGTTCCATAACAAGGGTTATGGCCCTTCTCTGGTTAAATACAGGTGAGCATATGTCAAGGTCATGAAGACTTTCATATCTTGTTTGACAATCTGTAGATGCTCTAAGAATAAGTTCATGGTTTACATGTAGTTATAATCATTGTTATATGAAGATAGATCAAACTTTTGAGGGTGTCTCTCCATCTATTTCATTGCCATGTCAAACAAAAAAAAACAAAAAAAAAATATAAAAGCAGCTTGTTAATATTTTTCTGGTAATAAACAATGTAAAAACACCCTCCTCCTTTTAAGGAACTTAAGACATAATAAAAAACTGTGCCACTGAATAAGTCCCATAACTCTAAAAATAGAATTTGTTTCTCCGAATAAAATACAGACCAGGAATATTAGTCCTTAATAAAAAGCAATTATCAAAATTTTGAAGTTAATTGAATGAGCGGTAAACAGTTTACAGTAAGACATGTAAAAAAATCCTAAAAAGCCTCACAAAATTTATAGTTTATTTACATTTGTAACAAGGCGTTCTCAATTTACAGTGCTTTATATCAATGCAGATGGAAAAACAAGAGAAAGAACAGACATTTGTATACACTATCACAATATGTCCTGTCTTTGATGGGCTTATAAAAAGAAAAGAAATGCCTCCCTCCCTTATTCAGTTGATGAAAAGTGTTCGGCGAATAAAGAGGATGACTTTAAATGACCTAGCTTTGTATAAGTTCCTGAAGAATATTCAATATGAACTATATTTCAGGAATTCATATAATAAATATCTTCATTCCTAAGCCTATATGAACTGCTACTCAAAACGTTATGAAAGCTTTGGAAAAGTTGGAAAAGACAAAATCTACTTTTCTCCATAAGATATACAGATGTACCTGATGATGACGGCAGATTTATAGAAACTAAGGAGATCACCACACAAGTCTATCTCTAATGAAGCCGTCTCAGCATTACCACCACCATCATGATCAAGTTTCTGGTCATTAACTCTGAATGATCCAGCCATGAGGAAATGTACCCTGTTAATTAAATGATTGAGCATGTTGTAATAGCTAAAATTTTCATGATTTTATACATAAAGATGACTTTACATTCAATACCACTACTAGGGCAAAAAATACCACCAATGTACTGTACTTTAAAACACATCTTTCTTGGCACACATGCGAAACATGCTTACATGCATGTGTCACAAATGTGAAGCATGTTTGCCTATGTATATACATTTGTTGAACAGTTCATGTAAAATAATAAAGTCCCAAATAAAAGCATTACAAAAGTTGCTGTATATTTACCATTGACTTAATATGCCAATTCATGCCCACATAATTTGTATTTTTCTGTCCCTTAAAATTGAACAGCCCACATTTGTTTGTTACTTTTTTAAGCAGTATGTTCAAACATTTCCAAATCTGTTAAATCTACACTTGGGGAACTCTCACATTTATATCTATAAAAAATAATACTTCCTCAAGTCATTTAAAGTTTCTGAGTGTTGGTTAAGTATCAACATTTAAATCTAAGCAGCTTACTGTATGTTTTTTTTTATCAATGTGTAGTTCAATTTTGTTCTTGAAAACCACTTCACATTTCAATAGATATGAACAATTCACCAAAGTTTCATAAATATAAGTGAAAGTGTTTTTAAGTGATTGTGCGAAAACTTGAAAATCCCCCTTTTTTTTAAATATAAAAATTCATAACACGAAAACGAAAAATCTGACATTTGTAAAAATTGTAAGGGAACTTACGTCAATAGATATGTACAATTCATCAAAGTTTCATAAAAGTTGGTGAAAGTGTTTATGAGTTATTGTCCGAAAACTTGAAAATACCCCCTTTTTAAGTATAAAAATATTCATTGCAAAAAAAACAAAAAATATGAAATTCATAAAAATCGAAAGGGAGTTTATGTCAATAGATATAGACAATTCACCAAACTTTCATAAAAGTAGGTGAAAGTGTTTTTGAGTTATTGTCCGATGTGTTGACGATGGAAGGACAGACGACAATGGTATAGTTGGTATACCATAATACGTCCCGTCTTAGACGTACCTATAAAAAAATGTTTTAGAAATTGGACCAAAAATAAAAAATCAATTGTTTAGGGTGAGGCTAAATTTAGTACCCCTTTTACTCCAAAACCATTAAAGATAAGCCTACTCGTAAGAAAGTTTGTACAGAATTTCAAAAGGACCAGACTGACATCTGAATCACAAAAATCATGATCAACAATAAGCTTTTCCTATTAATACTAATGATAACACCTATTTTCCACCTTTTAGCCCTTCATTTCCAAAAGGGATAGGGCAAAACTTCCAAAAAATTTAAGACACTCTGTCAAGTTCCTAGGAACAATGTGTTAAAACATCAAAAAGACTGGATAAGTTTTACTTAAGTTTTTGTAATTAAACTTAAGTTATGGATGCCAATGACAACGACAACAGGGTGATACCATTATACGACCGAAACAATTTTTTGTAGTCATATAATGGTATAGTGGATACTTGATTGTTAAAAATGAGCTCAATTGAATCTTTACTTTAAGAGTAAGACTAATAAAATCTTTACAGACAACAATTGACACCAAATGATAGTTAAAGCTCTGATGATCCTCTAGTCCAAAAAGAGCAGATAATTGTGATGTTGAAACTAATTCATCTGTTGGACATTGCTCCAGAATAATCATTGTAGTTAAAAGTGTTTTTTTATGAAATGCATGGTGATAATTGAAAATATTTACAATTACTGGTAGTTACATGTGCATGCATAAACTGACCTCAGGCAGACGTCACCAAAGTACATAAAAAGTTCCTTCCCAAGAGTCTGCACTTCATCCAATCGTCTCCCGATCAGCTGATGGAACTGAGAGGTTGTGATGCCTTTTGTTGGTTTTATTTCCTGAATTCAGAAAAAAAAAACATTCATGTTGAAACAATGAAAGCTATCTGAAACAAAACCATTTTGACTTGGTCCAGTTTAAGCATGTTTGGTTAACCAAGGTTGAAACTATGTTGCACATGACATAGAGAGACTATTAATGTAATATTAGGTGTTTGGTTTAGACAGGGTTTCAGAATATTCTGGGTTACACAGGTTTCATTGTACATACAATGCATTATTGAGTAAAATATTTTGCAAATTTGGTATCGAGGGTGAGAAAAAGCTTTTAATTGCCTTTTCAGTTTTTTAACCACAAAAAAAAATAACCAAAAATATAACTGATATGTAATAAATTCCACTTTCCAGATTGTTATTGCTGGAATTAATTCAAAATAGATTGTTTCATCTTTAATGTCATTTTTAAGTAAAAATCTCAACAAAAAAAAACAGTCAAAGAATATCAACCAGTAAAACCCATTATTGCCCTTAGTCCATTTTAATAATTTATAGGTTACATTCCTGAGATTTAAAGGCGAGTTAATATTTTTGTTGTTTTTACTGATTTTTCATTCTATACATGTACATGTATATTCTGAAAATGAAAAGAGTTTTCTTTTTGAAAATAAATAATTTCTGCAAATATTTCTTCAAGCAATGACACCTGAAAGCCTTTGGTGCCAAGAATTATAATACAGCCCTATACAAATGTACAATGTATGTCATACTGTTAATTATGAATTCAAGATGTTTTGCCACAAAACCTTTTACCTACTTTCCTGTTCGCCTTGGGTTGTTTCGCCTATATACTACTTCGCCTTGTTGCAACTCATCATTTACATGTACAATTGGAATGATGTTTTAGTTAACAGATATACTCATACAGAAAGTGAAATCAAAGACTGAAGTCTTCAAAGCTGCTAATCGTTAAATATTCTATGCCATTGACTTTGGCTTACTTTCAACATCTGAAATGGCAAGAATACCATATGCTCTAAAACTGGGTGATTTCTGCAAGAATCTTGACTCCCTTGATATGATAACTCTTTCGTAACCGTGATGACCTGAATGTTTTTCTATCAAAACAACTGGTTACCAGGAAGTGTGGGTGATGTTTTCGTTCTACAAGTTTCTCTCAGATTTTAATTAGTTTTATAAAGTTTATTTCGATTATGATTTTTAATCAGGACAAATTAACAACTATAACTTTCTTGATCTTATAAAAACATAATATATATTAAACAATAAAGCCATACCTGTTTATTCAGTTAATTTTACTGTGAAACTGATTAATTGCATGCAGGAACTTGGTTTTTGGCATTTTGTTTTTCTGAAATACTTTCTTTCTCATATTTTTAATTCTTGTTAAATAACCATTTGCTCTATGCATATGCAGGCATAAGAAAAAAAATTGGTGTTGAAATTCATATATTTTAAGGTAAACCATAAACAACCCATTTGTGTTTTTCCTTTATTATATATTTTATGTTTACCCCCATATACAGAAATCTTCATTGTTGAACACATCGAGACGAAACAACTCACTATAGTAGGCGAAACGACCCAATGCGAATGGGAATTTAGGCTAAACAACTTGTACTGGTAATTACTATTGTGGCAGGACAGCCTACCTGCGTTGCAGTAGGTAGTGAGATTTAAAAAGCCAGTTAATTGACTTGGCTAAAGAATTAATTTTATTTAAATCTCACTACCCACTACAATGCAGGTAGGCCACCCTGCCACACTATTTTTTTTAGCGAAGTCTGTGTTGCTTATATATTTTGGTTTCTACAGTATGTACATGATATTTAGAATATTCCTCATTCTTCGATGTATTTGGGAAAAAAATAATAGATATGGTGAACTGCAACAAATGCACCAGTAGATAACCTAAATCTAAAATAGTAAATACATGTAAATGTACTTTTAGAGATCTGGAAAGGCCTTCAACAACTGACAAGTTTAGGTAAGTCGGAAAGACCCCAATAACAAAAGCAATAAAATCCATGTCTATTTTATTTGTCTAGTCATTACTCCTGGATCATGTTCTTTCTTATTAAAATTTTAGTTCTGGTTCTCTCCATTCCCCTTGTTACGGCTTGTATAGTTGTAAGCATGCATACTGTACATTGCTATTTACCCTATCTACTGCATTTCCCTGGACTTTTTTGACAATTTTTCCTTTAAATCTGCCTTTAATCTTCTCCCCCTTTACTTTACAACCAGGCCCTTCAACCATCTTCAGTCAGCAGTATAGTTCTCTTATTTTCTTACATTGATTTTAGTGCTAACGCTTCGTAATTTACCGCCAGTATGTGTAGTGAAGGGGCGTCGGGTAGTTTCGCCCTTTTTCCCATTCGCCCTCTCGTTGTTTCGCCCTTTTTCCCGTTCGTCCGGGTTGTTTCGCCCTTATTGTAGGGTCGTTTCGCCCTCATTGGATATACATGTGTTTATATATACCGAGTAATTGATGGGTCATTTCGCCCTCCTGAGATTTATTTTCCTGTTAATTGGCTTGTGTTGTGACAGGTAAGAATACATGTTTATTCTGTGAATAAAAACTTGAATGTTTGTATAGTAGGGGTTGATCTAATTGTTAAATTGATAGATACTTGTACTGGTATTCCTTTTTCTTTCAGATAAAGCCCATCAGTTGCTGATTCTGAGGCAATGTCACAAGAGATATTTATTGAGAAATGAGAAAATTGGAAGATAACCAATTATGTCATTATATATCTTTTTCGGCCTCGAGAATAAATGTGATATATGGTGATGACAGAAGAGATTAATATAAGTTCTGAACATTTATTTAAATAATTCATGAGTATAAGAGCACAATTACTAGCACATTGTTACAACAAACTGTTTAAAGAATACATAGAAAATGAAGCATGATTAAAATTTGATTGAGAATAAAAGCACTATTTATATAAGTTACATATAATAACACACAGTAAATGACAGGGTTAAAAATACAACATGATCATGGGAATTATAAAAGCACTAATTATAATAGTCACTACATCGTTCAAAAACACTGGATCACAATATCATCAGTCGCAAAATCGGTATATATGTCCAATCTTCTTGAGGAACGTTGTTGTTGTTGTCGTCCAGTCGGTTGTAACGGCGATTGGTCTCCCTCGCAAGGTCATCGGAAGCAACACTGATGGCGATGAGTTCAGCCTCCCTTCTCAACAGCGGGATCAGTCTATATATTCCACGGCCGGAACTGGATTTCTGGTTGAGTCTGGTGTGCCATTCTAAAATTAAAAAAAAAAACATGTTAAAATTGCAAGGAAAATGTATTTCAAAACCTGAAATGAAAGAGGTTGTTATACATTTCTAGTATATTTAGTTATGTATCCTATCGTGGATTCAAAATTAATTTCTTTTATTAAATTGATATTTCTTTTCATTTTAGTTTGATTATATAGGTGTTTGATTTTAAATATAAACTCAATAAAAATATAGATACCTTCCACGTCGTTATTCGTACGTACGGACAGCTGAAAGACGCTCCACGATTCCACTGGAATAACTGAGTTCCGAAACCACTGCAATTTTAGTGAAATTTTGGAATTCCAAGGGCCGTAACTTGGTAAAAAATCAGTGGAGTGGAACGAAACATACACTTGAGTTGTAACTAATCATACTTGACACATATACACAACATTGGTCCATTATCTGCAAGCGTATGGGAACAATATGCGGAAAATGGCAATTTTAGTGAAATTTTGGAATTCCAAGGGCTGTAACTTGGTCAAAAACCGGTGGAGCAGAATGAAACTCAAACTTGATTTGTAACTAATCATAGTTGACTCGCGTACAAAATATCAGCCCAATATCTGCAAGCGTATGGGAAAAAAGTGCAGAAAATGGCAATTTTAGTGAAATTTCAAAGTCCAAGGGCCATTACTTGATAAAATATTGGTGGAGCGGAACGAAACTTAAACTTGATTTGTAAGTATTCATACTTATGACTCACATACAAAATATCAGCCCAATATCTGCAAGCATATTGAAAAAAAGTGCGGAAAATTGATTTTGTTTCGTACGGACGCACAGACACAATGAAGGGAAAGACTGATTAATAAGTGGCGGGGCCCTAATTAAAACAAGAAATGGACTTTGTCCTTCCTTCACTTGGTCAACACAAAAAAAATCCTTCATTTGGTGGAGTTTTTGGTTTGGAGTATTTACTAGTCTCAATAACTATAGATTACAGACCACTAATTCAACCAATGAGCATTTGGAACGTACGCAAAAATAGTCCTACGCAAAAATTACCCCTGTTCCACATAGTGCTGTGAAAAAAGTTCTCATCTTATTTAAAAAATTTAAACAGTTTCTGAAAGGAAAAACATTTCTGTACATTTTATAGGTGCATTTTGCTTCTTGTGATGTGAAGCCTAATCTCCATAATGATTTTTAAAGATATACCCCTATCTTGTGAAAACACTGGGATTTCCCATGCTATTTATAGACCCTTCACTTCCGGTGACCAGTCCTGCACTGCAAGTCTGCTAACCCCACATGCCATTCTGAGGATTGTGAGCTGACATGTAGAATCATGCTGATATATAGTCCTCTGCAGGTTAAAGTTAAGGTAAAGTCCAGAGAAGCCATTGAATATTGTGAAATTAGCATAGAAGCCTATGGGAAGTGGAATTAGTGGTTTTTAGCCTTAAGCTGAAGCCATGGCAAAATGAAAAGTTTCTTGAAATAGCTTTAAACTACTTGAAGATCTTGTTAACTTTGCCATGAGAGGAATACACTACAAAAATCCTTCAAAATATGCATTTTTTTAAGTTATAGGTCCAAATTATGGAAAATTGGTCTTTTTGGCTGATTTTTATATCCTATCTTGTAAAAAGTGTAGAAAATTTAGTAAAAATATCAAATATTAAACTTTGAGGGCTATATTTACCTAAATATGGTGGTAATAAGCACTTGAAATCAAGTTTTGTGTAGATTTGAGCAAAAGTTAGGTTAGAAATGAGGAAAAACTCACTTTCATTACTGCGGTTAAGGCCATATAAGCATTCCCCTATGGCAAAATGGAAAATCCATTATTGAGTACTTTTTTTGCTTTAGGTGCCCTTTACTGGTCATGTTTTAATGTGAAAACACTGTATTTACAAATTTAAAGCCAAATATATCACCTTTTGTGAAAATTTAAAGATTTAGGATTTTTGACGTGATCAAGAAAAAGGGGGAGGCATGTCAGAAATAATTTTTTAAAAATAGACCAATTTCTCAGAAAATGATTACTTTTAAATCTATCTCTTTATTAATATTGTTAAAAAACAAGTTGTGATTGATTTTTTTTATTTGAAATATCAGAAAAAGTTCTTTGCAAATATTTAATGCATTTAAGTATGGTAGAATATTGTCACTTTTTTGCTCGTGCAACTTGGTTACCCTATATTTAAAAATCAAATGTTTAAAAAAGTGCTTGTCCCATTTCACTGAAACTTTGCAAATGCATTCAGTATGTGTGTAGGAAGATACCTGTATAGTTATTTATTTTTTCTAAGACAAAAAGTGACTCTTTAGGTTACAGACCACCAATTCAACCAATGAGCATTTGGAACGTACGCAAAAATAGTCCTACGCAAAAATTACCCCTGTTCCTCATAGTGCTGTGAAAAAAGTTCTCATCTTATTTAAAAAATTTAAACAGTTTCTGAAAGGAAAAACATTTCTGTACATTTTATAGGTGCATTTTGCTTCTTGTGATGTGAAGCCTAATCTCCATAATGATTTTTGAAAATATACCCCTATCTTGTGAAAACACTGGGATTTCCCATGCTATTTATAGACCCTTCACTTCCGGTGACCAGTACTGCACTGCAAGTCTGCTAACCCCACATGCCATTCTGAGGATTGTGAGCTGACATATGTAGAATCATGCTGATATATAGTCCTCTGCAGGTTAAAGTTAAGGTAAAGTCCAGAGAAGCCATTGAATATTGTGAAATTAGCATAGAAGCCTATGGGAAGTGGAATTAGTGGTTTTTAGCCTATATAGTAATATTGTTGTAGTTGGAATTTTGTAAAGATTCTACTGCAAAACAATAGTTAGCCTGATACTTTCTAAAAGTCATGAATTTCTGAAACTTCCATACAGAGAATCCATGACCAGCTGAGCAGAATGAACAAACATCAAACACAATCTGGACATGATTTTATTAAGTTATGTAAAAATTGCACATTAAAATTTCATTTATATCAAAGGACGTGTAATACAAGTGTTTCTATATTTCCAAATCAGTTCTACTGTCATATCCATAGCATAGACATAATTCTGTTCATCTGAATCAGTACATTAACTATGGGTTTATTTTTTTCTTTCCCCTTCCTCTTCCTCTCGAAGGACTTTTCTGTGAATCCTTTACCGGACTATTGACTTTAGATTTAGCTTTCTTAGGAGAACTGTCCTTTGACCTGGTTTTCTTAGGAGAACTATCTTTTGACTTTATTTTCTTAGGAGAACTGTCTTTTGACTTTGCTTTCTTTGGACTTCTTCTCTTTTTTTTGGGACTTCTCCTCATGTTTTTCATGGTAAAGGTGATGCACTGAAAGAGAAGATATTTTCTTTATCACCCACTAATCATGGTCACCATGACTTTGTCTACTATCTTTAACTCAGATATTGCATGCATATTTTGACCTTATATTATACACAATGATTAAGATTTTAATACATACTGTGAAAGCATTATTGTTCGTGGGGTATCAATTTTTGTGGTTTTCGTGGGTGAGCCAAACCACAAAATTTGGCTCACTCAAAAAGAAATTTCCATTGATGTATGTGTATACTGAAAATCTCAAAACCACGAATTCAAGAAGCCACAAACTTGTGTTTCATCCCTAATCCACAAAAATTGGTATCAACGAATGAAGTACTATCACAGTATTTAATTCAAGGGACCGTTTATCTTTAGTTTTTATAGTATGGATGTCAAAGGCTAAAGTCCAATGAGAGACTTTCGAATGCCAATTTAATGCACTCCTATGATTTAGAGATTCACTAATCAGTGTAATGATCTATTTTTCTACATGCATAGAGCTTAAATCTGTTACCCAATGAAATGCAATCATATACTGAAATCAACGTAATTTCTGCAAGTGTTAATGAAAATGTCTGGGAAACTCTTGGCTTTCATTTTACAGAAAGAAAGAAAAGAGCAATGTGCTGATACATTTACAAATAAAGTTATGCCACACAATAAAACAATTAGCATAAACAATGAAAATATTGATTCATACATATACCTTATCATCTAAGAATTCCTTTAATTTCTCCATGCCACATTTTATACCAGCATCAGTTATTTTCTGTTTCAAGACATCCAATTCAAGGGGCTGAAAAATAAATGTCAGTATATGTACCATATACCATAATCTATATGTATTTGCCTGGGTTTCATGAACAATCTCAAATAAAGATATTCCTAAAATCCTTGAGTTTTTATTCCAATCTTTAGTTTTAAGTGATTTGATTGGTCTAATTTTAAGTTGAGGAAGGATTTGAACAAAAACTCAATTTGAGATTCTTTATAAAACTGGTCCCAGGAAGTACAAATCCATTTCAAGGGTAATAATAAGACCAACTAAAAGTTATATTTTCCTCTATCTCTTTCTAGGGTGCCCAATTTTTATAGCCATATAAATAAGATAAAAGCAACAAATCACACCCCTCATTTTTTTCCAGATATGTAAAAAGCATCCTCATCATAATGCTTTGCTCCCTCATTGGTTACACATTAACCAAGATAGTAAGTTTGAGTGGACTTATAAAATGATTTGTTCCAGCATAATAGTATGGATTGTATACATTGACAGAAAATTCACAATATACATACATTTAATTTGGAGATAAAAATTACATGCTTACAAAGATCAGGTTTGCCAAATCATTTAGAACCAGGATGACATGGAATATTTAAGGAAAGTTTCTAATTTTTAACAGGTTATATGAAATAATCTGGTTTGCGGCAGTTCAGAAACATTCCGTATAATTTAATTTCTATCAGGTGATAGTCCAAATATTGATAATTGATTAGTATTCAAAACATTATTTCGTTTGAGATTATTTGAATCACAAAGTGTTGATCAAACAATGTTAATGACAACATAGACCCAAGCCAAATTATACAAAATAATCTGGTTTGCTTGAAGAGAACCAACCAAAAAGCTTGTTACAAATCAAATTAAATCATATACATATGATATCATCCTGGTATCTAACTATTGTCACTCATAAAAATGAGGCCCAAACAAAAAACTAAGGATGCAACATCTACATGTAATTCAAGGCAATTTCATAATCATAATGAGCCTTCATTAGCTCATGCCCCGTGCAGGTCCGGGTGTTAAAAGAGTAGGCCTGCAGCAGCGCTAAGCTTGTCGTAAAAGGCGACTAAATAGTGCTCAGAAACCTAGCCGGGGGCTAGACGCTCTGCCCACAGAGCAACTGGGATGTGTGCCCCAGGTGGTGGAATGGGGTACCCCTGGCGTGATACATGCTGGGGTTGTCAGGCTATAATACGGAAAACCTGACCGCAAACCATAGTGGTGCACCGTGTTGGGAAAGATGCCACGTTCCTCGCACGTTAAAGAACCCTGCTGTGGTATTCGATAGGAGTAGGAACCTTTGCGCTCCGCCACAGGAGGCTAAATTGCCCGACCTTACCCATCCCCCTTTTTCCAGTGGCAATCAAAATTTGTCGACCCTATTATCCTTGTGACCCATCCTTTTTTTTCATTTCATGTTCATTTCATCATCCATTTCATGTTCATTGTCTGAATATAGCTGAAATATTGCTGCTCGGACGTTAAACCCCAACAAACAAACAAAAACAATCATTACCTCATACATAAGGACCTTGATCTGTATCTCAGATTGCTGGTTGATAAAATCCATCAATCTGTCTGACAAACTCTTCTCTCCTGGCTGAAAATATTTGTACAAAGAAATTGTGTTGTCCATTTAACCATGAAACCTGTCTCAGATGAACCCATATTCTACTAAATCTTTGCTAGGTTTAAACAGGTGTTTAGTTGAAGCAGATTTCATTTGACTTGTTTGACCTGAATTTAAAATAGTTAATTTACAAAAAATTGCTCTATCACAGAATTCGAAACCCTTAAACCACCAAGGCTTCAGCCCTCCTATAGCACATGACAGCACTCTTTCAGTGCTGGATTTAGGTTCCCATTTCAATTTATTTGGATTTAAGCATTTTTTGTATTGCAATTTATTTTTGGATCCCAATTTTCTGTTTAATGTTGCTGATGAGGGATGACTCTGAAACATGAGTAAATCATACAGAAATTTTAAATATTTTCACATGATTTGTATTTTGTATTTACAGTCGAACCTCGATGTGTTGAACTCAGATTAGTCGAAATCTTGGATAACTTGAACTAAGTCCCAGCAAAACTCCCCTTACTCCAATACAATTTTATCTCGGATGATTCGAAACCTCCGATAACTGGAGCTAATAAATCAGTCCCATCGATAGGACTTCGAGGTTAATTAACCCTGATGTCTCAAAGTCAACTAATTAGTCGGAAAACTGATTGTTTTATTATAAACCATGATCGAAGTGTGTTTTAACAATAATTAGCGTGGCTATTAAAATTTATTTGTTGACACTCTTTATGGTTTGATTTTTTTAATTAATCAATTTAAAATTGCGTGTGTTGTTAAAAGAAACAAATTTTATTAATTTTCAACATAAAGTACATCTCTCTATTGTTGAAATGATACATTCTGAATATGTCAATGGAAAGTATTTCTTATGCAATTTTCTTTCTTTCTTAATCTGATTGTAAATATATGTTTTCATATTTTCTTTTTTACTTGTTTTTTGTTGATGATGGCATTATAATAATTGTAACATATACTCCTATCCAAATTTAATAAAAAAATTGAATATTCTTTACTGAAAAGATATAAATAACACAATTAATCTTTTTTTTTTTTATTACTTTTCTATTTATTAACATTATACCTTCAGAGGCTGAGTATCCTCTTCTTCTAGGTATGTCTCTTCCATCATGTCACTGCAATAAAACAAATAAATTCACATATATATATATATGAGGATAAATGAGATGAAAACACAAGAGTTGCGATAACAATGACAGTTTATTTAGTTTTTCAACAAAAATCCAACAAAAGAATACTCTATATGTAAATATATCATGAAAGATCGCTGTGTACAAACATGAAATCACAATGCTTCTAAATGATCTGAGGACAATTTCATGTAATGAAGAAATAGTATACTTACTCCATGAATGAAAACTTACTAAGAAAAAACTATTGAGTGCAGGCAATGTTATGCTAGGGATAACCCCAGTCATTCTAAATACACTCAGTTCATTAAACAAAAGGTGAAAACTACCAATAAGAATTTAAAAATTTAACCCATCAAACCTTTGTCTCCAACTGAAAAGCATTCTGCCAAGTAAAAGTTGAGAAAACTGTGACAAAAAATTGATTTTAAAGATGCCATTTCAAACAGGAATATGGGGAAAGACTACGTCAAAATATGAAGACTTACAACATAACTCATCATGCCAAAGCTTAGTACTAAGTTATGAATTAGTCTGCCAGTAGACCAGTAGAAGCTGAGAAAGATACCACTAGAATAACTTCACATAAAGGATGGAAGAACAAATGGACTAGGTAATTGTAGTGTAGTGTTCATCGTACATGTATGAATACAAAAAAAATGAGATTTGTTATTGTCTATATACACCATATGTTGTCAATCAGTTCTATACAATACCTTTTTATTGATTCTTGACTGTCATTAAAACTCTTGTCATCTTCATCACTATCACTTTGATTTTCAGTCTCTCCCATGTCTGATGTCTTCACATCTGTTTCAGTTGCCCCATCATCTTCAAATTCACTATCTGTTTCATCTATACAAAGAACATGTGTAAATGAAACTTGTGTTTACTTTAATTTTTTCCTCGTGTGTGTCTGTAAACAGCAAGTAACATATTCTATGTGATACATATAGATTATTAAATGCCATTTTTCATATCACCCTTGGTATCAGCCTGAGACATAGTGGAGGGCTGGTATAGATCAAGGGCTGATACTAGAAAGATATGGACATTACAATGTACAGTCCAACCTGCCCTAATGGTCACCTCAAACCAGCGGTCACCTTCGTTCACTTTCAGTCCCACCCGATTCTTTCCCTTACATATTTTAACTCCATCAAATGCCAACCTCTCTAATGCAGTCAGCGGTCACCTGTTTATTAAATTTAAAAAAAAAAAAACCACACACACACTTTGTTTAAAACAGCAATTTTAAGTTCACATTCGGAACTTGATTCAAATCAACAATTTGTTCACCTTAAACACCAGAGAATTATGGTACAAGTAGTATAACAGGTATTAAAATGAGATTGCCTAAGGGTCAATAATTTATCTATCAATATGCCTGATTGATCTTGCTCATTAAAAATAAATTAATACAAAGTATTCACATGCATGCTCATCTAATCAACTTTTCATTTTAGACTTTGAAAATTGACACATTTGACGAAACCTCCTTTGAAAGGTCACATCTCTTGAGAGGTTACTTTTACCATTCCCCAATGGTGACTTTTAATAAAGGTTGCACTGTACTTACCTATTTATAACATATGGCTCTGAATAGAACTGCACAATAATCAACAGTTTCAGTACCATTCAATATAAAATTAAAAATTGTATGGCTCATGATAGGAATTGATTCCCTATTATTGTCTGTTTTTGTATTTGTTTTTAACAGTTCTGTTCAGAGATGTTCAGAAGTTTTCTGACATTTACACTTATCCTTCATAAGTTTTCTGATACTAACACTTATCCTTTGTGAAGTTTTCTGACATTAACACTTATCCTGATGTTTTTTTACTTAGAATGCTCTATGAGATAAATAATTTGTTAATATTTGTTGTAAAATGTTTTAGTTTTTGTTGTAGAGGAAATGCCTTTGAAAACTCACATAAATGGTGCTGGATTTTTGATGTTTGACTTGTTAAACTAATTGCTATCCTCTTTAGACTAGAACCTCTTCTGTTCTTTAAAGATATTTTTTACAAAGAAATCACCAGTGCACTAAGTTGTGAAGGGAGATAATTCAAAGACATTTACAAAGAAAGCACTGAAAGTTAGATAGGTTATAAAAGTTATAACTAGTGGAATATCAGATCATTGTTTGTAATGCTTTTACATTCATTCATTCATTCATTCATTCATTCATTCATTCATACATGAACATTTAAACAAGCAAATTAAATTATAATATGGAAGTCACCCTCCCTTATATATTTGTTTGATTTTTTAAAGGAAAACTGTACTAATAAACCAAAAATGCAAATATCAACCAAACAATAAAGATATAAGCTTTGCTCAAGTAAATATAACAGAAATCTATATTTGATCATAATTTAGGGTCACTTATCAGAACTATAAATACTAATTGTCTTAATTTCAATAGAGGCATCTTGAAGAATTTCAAAAAAAATTCAAGACCCCTTGAAGCTCTACAAGTTCAATATCTGTTATTGTATTATCACCTGCCCAATCAATGGCAAACTCAGTTTAAAACAATAAAATGATGTGCATGCTTCTTCAATTACTTGAACTAAAAAAATGTTACCAGCCCTGGACTGATATAATCTGTCACATACATTTTCATCCAAGAAGACTATAATATGCTAAGCCTATCACAATGAATTTGAGGCGAAACAAAAATAGAGTTATCAGAAAAACCAGGGGAAAAGACAGTGCAAAAATGAACTGCCTAACATTACTTACACTGATGAGTTTTGTGGTAGATATCCTTCAGTAACTTGATCATCCTCTTCTTTCCAACAGGTTTAACACCATAGTTCTGCACATGTTTCTGTAGAGAGATAGTTTCTATGGTAACAAGAATAAATATTGACAAACACAAACCTTCTCATAAAGTTTTCTCTAAAGATTGCTATATCTTTTTATACTAACACTGATAGTCAAGTCACAAATTGAGAAAGACAGAATAATAAAAAAACCTACCTATACCAGACAGTTTTAAGAGTCCCTTCATAGCAATTTAAATGTATTTTGAAATTTGGGAAACAGAACACCTGTCTAAACTGAATACTCTCTAAACTGAATACCTGTCTAAACTGAACACCTGTCTAAAATGAATACCTGTCTAAACTGAACACTTAACTAAAATGAATACCTGTCTAAACTGAATACCTACTAAATGAACACCTGTCTGAACCAAACCAAATTTAAAGTACAAAAGTTGTTTAGTTTAGACAAGTTTCACAATGCTACATAGCCTCCTCTCTGCAGCATCATTCTTTTATATGAGATCAAACACAATACATATACAAATAATTATATGTATTGTATACAACTACTTGTTGTCTATAAGTAAGTGAGGCAATAAAAATGGAAAGAGTAGGTACCTCAAATATAACAATATCTTTACAAGGTATTACTTTTACCTTAATTACAGGAGTGGCCATATCATCATATTTAGGCATAGGTGTGAATGGTGAAGGTTCCTTCCATTCTTTTGTTTTCTTCTGTTTCTTTGGCATTACAGGTGTCTTAAAATCATGGATATTCTGAAAATCAAAATAACAGTTCATGATTACGTACTATTGTTTCCATATGTAACAACATTATAAAAGTAAACAATAATTTTGTTACATAGTTCAAGTCCTTGGGTTTAATATAATCCAAATCACTGATTTGTACTGGGAACTTTCTTTGTGTTGCTATTTCTTCATTTCTTTCTCCGCTCCTTTAATTTTGTTCTTCCTTCTATAACATTAAAGGCTCAAAAATCATTTACAAAATGAAAAATGCTATATACAAAAAAATCATACTCTTAGTTTTCAACTTAATGTCCTTAAAATGACAATCTTTAAAAAATCCTGCTTGTTGAGAATCCTGACAATCTTATGTCAATAAGTTGTAAGGATACATAACCATACATACAGAAGTTTACCTTTATGGAATTAGAACCGTGTTCTTGTTGCATTAAACTTTCATCACAAAATGTCAAATTCTCAAATTCCACATTTTCTTGGTCTTCAAGACACTCTGTTTCAGTTGAAGTCTCTTTTACCCTCTTCTCTGTAGCTTTAGGGCTGTCTAAGTCAATTTCACTCTGATAAACAAAGGGATGTTATATCACATGACTCAAGAAATATTTTGACAGTTGTCAAGGGTACTAAATTGATAATAGCAAAGTTAAAATGTGTATTTTTCACATTTAAAATGTAATTTTTACCAATGTTCATGTTAAAGTTGAAGAATTCCTATAATTAATGTAGTGGTGAATAATTGTAAATAGCAAGATTTTCAATAATGCTCAAACTAAGTGAACATTAAAATGTATACATGTACATGTATTTAAGTTGTGTTCATATTGTGATCAAATCTGAAGAAAAACATAATAAACGGTATGAACATACTGTTATCCTTGTTCTGTTGATACCAGGTGAATCACAGTTGACAATTCCACCAAATTCACCAGCTCCAATGTCATCAAAACCCTCCCAAACATCATCAAGTGACACTCCACCAGTCACCGTGGAAACATCCATAACACACTCCATAGTGCTATCACCACCAGTCACACATTCCTCTGGATCAATTAAATTGATGCCTTCATCACTCTCAGACTCTGTGATACTCACTCCTGGTTGGTCCTCTTCCTCAAAACACTTATCACCATTATTTGTAGTTGCAAATACCTCATTACTTGTGGAGTGATCCAAAGAAAGACTTTTAGTTAACTTGTCATGATTTTCTTCTGAACTTATTTCTCCACCAAGAAGTGATTTTTTAATATTGATGGTATCTGCACTATGACCAAGATTAGTACCAGCACTAATAGTGCCAGAGAACGTAATGTCTGAACTCTTTACAAAATCAGATTTGGAACTAAATTTCCATTTCCTCTCCTTTGTTTTAAATTTAGGAGATTGTTTGGAAGTCAGTTCAAAAAAATTATCACTTACAAAAGAAACATCACAGTCATTGCTGTCTTTAGTTTTGAACCTTTTGGAAGTTTCTGGGACATCTGTTGGGGACTCCAATTCAAATGTTTTTCTCTTGGCTTTCCTGGAAATAGTCACACCAGAATGTGACAGATTTAAATTTTCAGTTTTTGCTCCAGTTTGAGAACAACTTATCTCATGAGATGATGTATAACCCTGTGACCTTGACCTTTGGATAACAGGAGATGGGCTAGCAAACAAATCCCCACCTGATGTATTTAAACTGGCATTTAAGGCTCCTGAGTATTCATTTGAATTGTCACAAAGATTTGAAATATGGTTATCAACTTTGTTATAAGATTCTGCAACTTCTGTGTTGCCATGGTTACTATTATCATCTAAAATAATCAAACTATCATTACTATCATCAAAGCTCTCATGCAGCATCATGTTATTCTGGCTAGTGATATTGAAATCTTTCTTTTTCTGATTCATTTTTGTGGAACTGTTACAGAATTCTTCACCTTTATCTTTTGTTTCATTACTTTTATCATTCTGTCGTCTACTGCAGTTATTAAAGTCAAGTTTCTTATCAACATCCATTGATTTATCTTTCTTATTACTAGACCCTCTTAACTGTTTAAACTTTTGAGGACTATTTATAGTTGGAAGATCATCATGGCTGAAGCTAGTCATTAGTTTTGTATGAACCACATCCTCAGTATCAATTGGTGGCTGATCAAAGACTTTCATTGACTGAGAAGCAGGAAGAAGAGGAATTTCAGGTGAGTACTCTCTGTCCAGTATCTTAATATCACTACCAGGACTTAAACTGTGGTGAAAATTGGCATATTTATTGTTTTTTTCAGGATTAATAGGTTCAGGCCTAACCTCTAGCTTGTTAGATATTCGTAGATTTTCTGTTAGAACTTCATTGTCATCTTTAACACTTGGACAGAATGATGGTTGATCAGTTTCCAGATTTTGACTTAGATTCATATCTGATATTGAGGATTTTTCAGATGAGCTGACATTGCTGTAAACTTCTAAGTCCTCATTTTCATAAATGATGGAACTGTTTTTTAATTTTTTATCAGGAGACTCGTGTTTAGTGGATTTATTACTTAGAATCATTTTTTTTGCACACTGTTGATTAATCTTGTCACTAAAGGTTTCAAAAAGGTCTTCCTTGACCTGATCTATTTGCATTACTTTTAATGGTGAATTTTTGAAAATCTTCCTTCTTATAGATTTTGTCTCTGTCTCAGAAATACTTTTAAGGTCACTTTCTTCACTAAATCTTGATGACTGAACATCTACTTCAGAAAAATTCTTTTCTGGGGATTGACCTTGAACCTGACCTTCATCGTCTACATCAACCCTATCTGAGCCTATACCATCATCTTCTTCATTTAGACCTTGACTTTCACTTTCATCATCAGAGTCACTCCACAGTTGTTTCA
Source organism: Perna viridis (assembly GCA_037379345.1). Classification (NCBI taxonomy): domain Eukaryota; kingdom Metazoa; phylum Mollusca; class Bivalvia; order Mytilida; family Mytilidae; genus Perna; species Perna viridis. The sequence goes on from CM074520.1 coordinate 9,001,124, forward strand.
GTAAACATTCTACTGAGGTTTTATCCTTTGAATGTAGGTCTAAAGAGTTAAAATCCTGTACTGATTCTGACTTAGCCTGAAGTTCTTGTAAAATGTTATGAAGTTCTGTTAACTTAAATCTGGAAAAAAAGTTGACAATAGCATTAATTCAACAAAGCAGCCAAAACACAACACACGAACAAAGATAAAATATTTGAAACAGATGGTTTACATATTTTTATATAGACTTCTTGTCCACGTTCTCACATGAGATGTGTTTGTATGTGACAAAGTGTTTGTGTCACCTGCTCAAAAGTTCCATATTTTAATGTTTTGAAAAGGCAGCCTTAATGGATTGTGGTTTTATAACTGTCCCTTTGCAGACATTCCATGCATTTAAGTTTGAGGACTGCAGATCCATTCAACACCCCCAGACAGACCTGTTTCACAGGAAAAAGTACAACATATGTTTTGAAAACACCTGCAAAACATTTGCTAGGCAGAAAGTTTTCATTCTTCTTTTTGGACAACTGTGAAAATCATATGTTTGAAATCTACAAGTTAATTCATAAAAAACAAATTAATAAAATTTATATGGAAATTACAGTCAGCCCTTGATAGATGAAATCATTGAAATGTGTTTGAACTATTGAGAGATTGAGTTATTGCAGTGTTAGCTTTTAGCCATTAGCCCGAAGCCCGGGCTAGTAAAAATTAATTCTGGCTAGTGAAATGATATGTACATTTCTTGTTTCAGATTAGTTGAAGCCCTTACAGTCCTCTATTATTAAGGCTAGTTGTTGAGAATTTTGAAGGGAAGGACTGTAATTGAAGTTAAAAGATTTCTGGATTTATTTCGTTGCATATGAGTTTGATTTGATCATTGGAAATTGCTTACTTGATACTAACTAGAATACTAGTAATTCTATGCTCTCTACTGGACACTGATCGAAGTGAGCAGAATATAACGACTGGATTATTTAGGTAAATTTCCTAGTAAATTTTGTTAGTTTAAGATATTTTTCATTTGCTTTCAAAAGGTTATGTTGATTTGTAGACATTAAAAATACAGTGTTTGCTTTTTAAAAACTTTCGGTTTGAAATTTGTGGGTCCGTAATTTGTTTTCATCCAATTCTCTTTGATGCTTTCATCATGATGACTTCAGATCATTCTCAAACTTCAATCAGTATTATTTGTTGAATTAAAACTAATTAGTGATTACCTAAAATCACAAACTTTGATAAATGATAAGGGTTCAGTTTTCTCACCTTTTATTACCCAAGCTGACAAAATGATTGACAAGATTGAGTTGGTGAGGGTTATTCTATAAGATTTATTAATGCACAGACTGACAAGTCAGTTCAAGTGTTCAAGAAATCGTAGTTCGAGAAATCCAAGATAATTAACACTGATTATGCAGAAGAGAATTTTGGTACTTAGAATTGTGTTTGAGAAATCTCGGGTGTTCAAGCCAACTGAGTTCAAGGAAGTGAAGTTCAACTGTATACATTTTACTTAGGACTTAAAAGATGCAAAGTGTAAAACTTTCAAACAACTTTAGAAAACATATATTTCATGAATTTTTATATAAAAAAAACATGTATTTCCATATTGGCCTTGAACATAAAAAAATGTAAGTATCTGTTGCAATTTTTTCTGTATAATGTAGTTTTTATTGTGCTCTAATGGATGCAGCAACTTGCCTTACTTAGACACATTATTCCGACACACTTATAAAGATGCTCTAGTCAAAATGTTTTTTACACATATTAAAAACCTGAAAAATTAAAAAAAAAAGACTCAAAACATTATTACTGTTGCCTTACAAACCTTTCTGTCAGTATAAGAATATCAGTAAGACAACTTTCTGTGACAGATACCAGCCCACCATAGATGTATTTCATCAGACTATTTATAGCATCCAAACTGAAACTTTGAAGATATATTTTACCACTTTCTTCAAGCTGAAAAGAGATTGTTGATTAGTTTTGTCCATGAATGTTTTGTAATGCTCTATCTTAACCTAGTAAGAATTGGATTTTTTTATGTGCATGTGACCTTGAACTTTCACCTACTGACTCAAAAGTCATTGAGTGTCTTTCTTAAAAGTGTAGACAAACAGTGAAGTATGAATACCTTGAGCATTCCAAGACTCGTAGTGCTTTATCTTAACCTATTAAGAATTTGATTTCTTCAAGTGCATGTGACCTTACACTTTCACCTGCTGACCCCTAAGTCATTAATTGTCTTCCTTTAAAGGTGTAGACAAAACCTGGTTGCATACCTTGAGTATTTCAGGACACCTGCATGTTAGTATAGCTCTGTGACAGTATACTATATCATTCCCTGCTGTATAGATCTCAACATCACTATGGGTAGGATTGTTTACCATTAATAACATGGATCTCTGTAGCTGCTGTAGAAGGCTGGAAGTCTGTTTTGACTGAAAAAAAAAATAAAATCACACCTAAATTTTCTTAAACTGAATCCAAAGACAGCTTGCATTTGATCTAATTTTTGGAAATTTTCTGTAGTTGTGAAAATAATTTGTTTCAATTTACAAGTAAGGTGTATCATACACTTTACTTCTTCCATCTTCCAGTGGAGGCATCAAGACTAAGCTCAAGCAGAATTTTTTTTTCTTGGAAAAAACTCAAAAAATGTGAAATAACAGGGAACTACTCATGTAAATCTGATCTTTGTATAGAGGGTAATGTTATATAAATCAACTTATAACTAGTAAAGTATTATTGCCAACTATGTATATATATTTCATTAAAAATATGTATTAAAGAAGATTCAATTATTGCCAATATAGAAATTATTGCTATGTTTTTACTATGGTGAAAATGAAGCTGACTTAAAATCTGAATAAATAAAACTTGCATCATGATATTTCTGATACTAAAGATGCTGGATTTTTCTCAAAATTGCAAGCATTAAAATTGCATTTTAGACATTAATGATAGCACATTTAAATAAAGCATGCAAACAATTTTCTTAATTGTATAAGATATGAAAGGTAAGATAAAATCATACCGTGTATTCCCAACAATTTTGTGTATGGGATACTTGTTTTCATTTTATTTGTTTTCAATACAACTGTAACACACTTCTAAGAGTGTAACAAGAAGTTATTATTAGAACAGATCTTCAGTATACCTGTACTACAATAGGTACTTCAGGGCAAAATCCAGAACAATTGAGCTCAGTCTGAGAGAGCAGAGTGTCAGGTGTCATCTGAGAAGCATCAGCAGCCAGCTCTGCCAGAACCATAGCAGTCTGTGTTGAAGCTACCATAGAATCATCAGGAAGTGACTGACTGCCAATCTCATTCCTTGTTACTTCAGTCTGAAATAAATTTTAACTTATAAACATATGAAATTAGCCATGGATAAAGAAATTATCTCTGACAGTATGATCTCATAATGACTGCAAAATTACAATGGATTTAAGCCCTTGAGAGTTGAAAAAGTTTTTTCCATAAACAGACCTGAGATGTTAAGGGAATTTTAAAAAAAAACAATGTATTCTAGATTTAAAAGTTTTAAGCATATCCCTTACACTGTTTCAATGAAAGCATTTTCAGTTTACATTGGACCTCAATTGATACATGTAGTAATGAAGGTTTCACTTAAATTTGACCTGAATACAAGTAATTATGTTAGTTTCAATTTACCTGTGGTAAAGGTGCCTTTACAGGTGTTTTCGGTTTCATGAATGATGAATCCCTTCCTGGTATTTCTGACATTCTCCTGACTTTTGACCCAGGTTTTACTCTATTGACCTCAATAGGAGGTACCAAACACTTGACGTAGAACAAGTCTTTATTCCAGTTTTCTTTGTTGCTAGAATCTTCCTGTAGACTACATTTTCTCCATAACAAGGGAATCTATAGATTAAGACAAGAAAATCCTATTACATTTTAGAAATTCTATTAAGTAAACAAGACATATGACATTACAACAATAAAAGAAATATAATGGTTCAGTACAAGTCAATGTACCAATATGTGACAGGCAAATAGTGATATAGTAACTCCCAGGAATCTGAATCCCTGACCTGGTTAAAGTTTTGCCTTTCAAGGGCAATAACTCTTACGCAGAGTTGATCGACAATTTTGACTGCAAAAAGACTTTGATAGGACTTGTCATAAGGATCATTTCATCAATTGCAAGTTCCATTCTATCTATTATAGTTTTCAAGATATTGGCTGAAAAACAAAAACAGATCTCATCATGCTGAATACTTTTACCCGTGTCAGAATTTGATTAAACCTAACAGTTTTGGAGATATAAGCAAAAATCTGCTGTCTGACCACTATGTCCTATTTTTAGTAACACGGCTATGTTTTTTTTTAACCAATCAAAATTCCAAACAGTCATTTTTTTCAGGATACCCATAAAAACAAAAATGCCAACTTTCACTGAATTCTGTTCAGTTGTTTCTGTGAAGAAGTTTCTGAAAGTAATAACATCAAAAAAGCAAAAAACATAAAAAAAGGGCAATAACTCCAACATGGGTCAACAGATTTTCACCACAGTTAGATCTCATTGTGCTGAATACTTTTCTGAAACCTTATGTTATACTCTCAGTAACAGAGGCCATGTTTTTTAACAGATCAAAAATCCAAACAGTCATTTTGTGCAGGATACTCTAAGGAGCAATCATATTAAGTTTCATCAAAATCCATTCTATAGTTTCAGAGGAAAAGATGTTTGAAGAAATTGTTAAAGACAACGGATGCCAAGTTATGGCAATAGCTCACATGGTCCACGGACAGGTGAGCTGAAATGGGACAATGTACTATTAGGACCTTAATTGTATTATTTAGCCAGCTATAGTTAAACAAGTACAAACAGTTTAAATAGTTTCTTCTCTTGGTTTTAATCCATATTTATCATTTGAATCTAAACAAGAGGCTCTCAAAGATCCTGAATTGCTTACCTGACAAACCTAACTCTTTTAACTAAGTAAGTAAATGTATCATGCTTTGTTACCCTGTTTGATAAAAAAATGCGGAAAAAGAACATATATTGATGAATGCTGTAATTCAAAAGAGTACCTAAGGTACTGTAAAATGTTGGAAATGCCTTCAAAGTGATTTTGGAACCTCTGGAAAAAAATTTGGGCAGGGGTCCCCAATGCCCTGTTATTCCACCAGGTCTGAGAGGGACATTAGCCCAGTGCAAATTTGCTGAAAAGAACATAAAATGAAGTTAAACCATAGCTATCCCAAATTTTTATCATCACCATTCATAAAAACCAATTATCGTTGAAATCAAAGCATCACCATTCAACTTAAAACACCTAGTTTCATAAAGAAGCAAATGATGACAATAGTAAAATGGCAGCTATTTTAAACTGGCTGTATTGAAAATAATACTGCCAGTCAACTCAGAATATCATGTTTATCTTATGGGTAGCTTCCATTTTCATTATTCTTCTACAGTTGAGGAAAAAATAGCAAAAAAGCATTTTGACCCCTATGCTCTATTTTTAGTAATAAAGGCCATGTTTTTTGACTGATGAAAAATTTTAAATGACTGGTTTGTGTGGGAAACTTTAAAAAAATAATTTCAACTTTTATCAAATTTTGTTGCAATAGGTTTCGGAGAGTTGTACACATTAGAATGACAAAAAAATCTGTTGCAGGGGCCATAAATCTTACAGCAGGCAAAAATTCATTTTGAAAATTTTGGCAAAGGTCCATCTTCTGACATTGAACAATATAACTCTCCATCAGAATATTGCTAAATTCAATGGTTTTTGAGTTACTCGCAAAAAAATAAGTGTATTTCGATCCCTTTGTTCTATTTTTAAGTAATAGCAGCCATGTTTTTTTCAGCATTTATAACTCAAACGGTCATTTAATGCAGGTACCCTAAAAAACAGTAATACCAACTTTTATTAAATTGTGTACAGTAGATTATGAGGAGAAGATTTTTGAAAGTAATAACATCACAAACAGCAAAGAACATCAAAAAAGGGCAATAACTCCAACATGGGTCAACAGATTTTCATCAAAATTTGACCACAGATTGTTCTCATCATGCTGAACACTTTTCTCTGTGTCAGACTTTGGTTAAACCTAACGGTTTTGGAGATATATGCAAATACAAAGTTCGATTTTTAGTAACGGCGGCCATGTTTTTTAACAGATCAAAAAGCAAAACGGTCATTTTGTGCAAGATGCTCCCAGGGACAATCATATTAAATTTCATCCAAATCCATTCAATAGTTTCAGAGGAGATGTTTGAAGAAATTGTTAACGAAGACGAGAACATACGCCAAGTAACGGCAATAACTCATATGGCCTATGGCCAGGTGAGCTAAAAAGTCAAGAAATTATCATTATCCAATACAAAGAGAACAGTTGGAAACTGTCGGAAAAAATGTGTAACTGAAACAAAAGAAACACAGACACACGGAAACATGGAAACACAGACACACGGAAACAAGGCAACACAGACACACGGAAACACAGACACATGTAAACAAGGAAACACAGACACACGGAAACATGGACAAGGGTAATACAGTTTACCCCCTATCCTACGGAGCAGGGTATAAAAAAGAAAACACTTATACTATAGCCAAAATATGATCCCACCTTGTAGATGTTTATAGTACATATTGTTTAATTAGTATAATACTGTGAAAACAGTCGAAACACTCTTTAGACTGTAGATTGGTTTGATCTAGACAGGTGTTCAGTTTATCAAGGTTAAAGTTTCATTTTACTGATCTAAAGGACTTATAAAGTGTCTTGGGTTTAGACAAGATTTTTGTAAGTAAATAGGGAATAAATGAAAAAAGGTATATTAATGCTGATATTCTGTAACCAAGTATCAGTGAAGTATACATGTACCTGGGTAATTTCATCAGTATATTTATTCGGTAAAGTACTTGAGATGAATTCTGGAGTTAGTTCTACATCACTATCTTCTTCCTAGAAAGAAAACATTATTATTGGAATAAATCTGACAGACTTACTTCTACCATTAATAATAATGAATTTTTTTTTTTTTAATTTGGATAATCTTCTTCATGAACAAATGATAAATGATATATTTCAAGTATATATTCATGAATATTGTCATTCTCCATTTAAAAAAAAGAACTGATCAAAATGAAAATTAAACCATTCACTAACATACAGAGTAGTTTTTTTTCTAAAAAAAAAAAAATAATAGAAACAAATCTTTTATAAAGTAAAATAAAATAGCTATATAACTTCATCAAAAATCTCATTTTTGTATTATTATGGGGAGATAATTCCAATTTTTAGAAACAACCTCTGGTATCAGTACTGTAGTAATTCTCTGTGATAACCTCCTCTTCTTCTCTTCTTTAGTCAGAGCCACAAGCATAGCAGGCTCAGAACCACTGGAATGAAAGTAAACATCAGTCAGGAGATGTTGGTCATTAATGTGTCTTAGTGTCATTATATTTATATTTAGTCTGATTTTAAAGAATTGTTTCATTATGTTACCATGAACTTTATTATTTTTGTTGTCTCTTCAAAGCTTACTTAAAGGTGTGTTTATCCTTGTTGAAGGCCTTTTGATGATCTCTGAAAGTATTTACTATTCTGTATTTAGGTTACACGATAGTGCATCTGTTACATTTCATAGTATTCATTCTTTTTTTCTAATTACTGTCTGAAGTCATATCAAATTAAATACTGTTTAAACAATACATGAATATTTTCCCAAGTTATGACACCTTGAACCAAACAAAAAACTCGTCACAGAAAATAAACCCACTTCCTTCCTGAAATTGTGCTTTAGATCTTTAGAACTATATCAAACCAGCCTTTATTTACATTATTACCAGTCAGTAGTATTAAACTAGAAAGTAATAATCTGTCATTGCATCCCCAACATATGAAATATTTTATGACTAATAGCATGAAAAGATTTGGTTTAGAAACAGGAAGTGTGATGAACAGACACATGTACATGAAGATCACTACATGTAGTTCATCAAAGTACTTTTATTCCTTAGTATCAATTTTTGTGGCTTAGGGAAAAAAAACAATTTGTAGATTCTTGAATTAATGGATTTAACAACTCCATCATACATATGCATGTAAATTTTCTTTTTATTTGGGATTCAAAATCTGTGGTTTATCAAACCCACATAACTATGAAAATTGGACCCCATGAATAATGATACTTTCATAGTCCAACAGATATAACAACTTTCACAGTCCAACAGATATAACAACTTTCACAGTCCAACAGATATAACAACTTTCACAGTCCAACAGATATAACAAGTACTGTCTAAACGAAAACAAGAAAATGTATAAAATATTAACAATACAACCAAACAGTCAGCTGAAATAAACTTGAAAAAATGTGATACAGCTCCCCACTACAATAACAATAATTATGTTAAAATTATAAACTAAGTCTTCAAACTGGAAGTTGATGTTCATTGTTGTTCAAGTCTGAAATGGAATTCCAATGATAAGACATACCTATGCAAAACTCCTGTCAAAATATAAAGTGGCTGTGATATTAAGTGGTTACAGAGAAAAATGTTACAAAATGTTATAAATGACAATAATGGACAGACTAACATAAAAAGGATGGATGGTCACCATGATCAGTTTATGTATATACAAATAAATAATGCCTCCCATAAAAGAGGGGGCATAAAAGCAATAACCAGACTAAGTGAAAAACTATTGACTACAAACCCTTTCTTTTTCCCTCTTTTTGTCTCAGCCTTGACAGTAGGTTTAGTTTCAGACATAGACATAGCCATGGCCATCTGTAAGTCTGCATCATACTGGCTGTTAAAACATGACAGTGATAAGCTAGTTTATCAACTCTTGCACCATAGGCGAAGGATATCTTATTGCTTTCAAAATACAGAAACTCTGAACAATACATTAATGAGTGTTTTATTAGTGAGATTTACTATGCAACCTGCTTTTATACTGGTATTTGGTCTGTTTCTTTAGCTTGTCAAGAGTTCTACTATTACATTTTACGACCTATAAGTCGGTGTGGAGTGTAACTTGAATTGCCAAATATTGATTAAAATCGACAAAAAAAATACATACATAAGTCAAACTTGCCAGATAAGTCGAGGGTCAAACGTGCATCTTAGGTCATCAATGTAAACTGTAGGTGTCAGCGGAAGTTTTTCAAATCATATTATACAAGCAGAGTATCTTTAAATTGTTAGTATTTTATAAACGAGTTTTATTAGTTCTATTTAATTCTGTGTCAATTGCTCTGGACAACTGGTCATAACTGATAATTAAATAACAAAATAATCTGGTATTCTAAATTACAATAAATAAAGAGCTAAGCTTTAAGTGCATGATAAGCCTGTTGCCCTTTTAACTTGTCCTTATGCTTTTAATGAAGTTATACGATCAACTAGAAATATAGTGAGCCATGTCAAATACCCACCCACCCATATACCAAAAAAAAAATTAAGTAAAAAAGGCACAAAAAATTAGGCCTTACATAACAAATGCTCCGTTTTCTACGATATTCAACAAATAAATTTCCTGGGCTGCCTCTGCCACTTTCTAAAGAGTAAAACTTCATAACACAGAAACATACAATTTGACATTTATAAAAATTGGAAGGGAGCTTACTTCAATAGATATGAACAATTCACCAATGTTTCATAAAAGTTAGTGAAAGCGTTTTTGAGTTGTTGTGCGAAAACCTGAAAATCCCCATTTTTTAGGTATAAAAATTCATAACACAGAAATGAAAAATCTGAATTTTTTTTAAATCAAAAGGGAACTTACATCAATAGAAATGAACAATTGACCAAAGTTTCATAAAAGTTGGTGAAAGTGTTTTTGAGTTGTTGTCCTAAAACTTGAAAATCCACCTTTTTATGTATAAAAATTCATTACACGGAAACAAAAAATCTTAAATTTATTAAAACTGAAAGGGAGCTTACGTCATTAGATATAGACAATACACCAAAGTTTCATAAAGGTTGGTGAAAGTGTTTTTGAGTAATCATCCCAAAACTTGAAAATCCCCCTTTTTTAAGCATAAAAATTCATAACACAAAGGGCAGATTCAAGCGGAGGTGTGCGCCCCCCCCCCCCCCAAATTGCAAAGCATGGGTTGTCAGGGATAGATTTAGGTGGTTTTAGTTTAAAACTGATTTCTCGCTAATTTTACCACAAAAGATATCTACATTGCAACCAATCTAGGAGAATATTTCAAATATTTAACCTAAAAAAATAATTCACCTCGTTACGCTCCCCAAAATTTTAACTGTGGTTTGCATTGATGGCTGTTGTTTTCCAAAGACATGTGAGTGTAGTTTGCCCCATTTATGAATGAAAACAATTAATATAACGTAATCAATTCCAATAAAATCATGTGAACATAAATGAGAAGTCGTGGCTGACATTTTGCTGGAAAAAAATATTGGCTTTTGTCCGAAAAATATGGAATATCAGGGTAATGAAATATCTATAAGTGACTTTTACTTATCAAATACTGACATGTAAATTCCTTTTTATACGGAAAATTCAATAGAAAATAAATCCTTTCAAAATAACCTTCCTTTTCTAAAAATGTTTCTAAAAATAAAACTTCAAAAGGTCAAGTTTTGACATAAGACAACTCAGGGCTCTGAGTACAATTTCCATCTACATACCAGTAGTAATTAAAATTTTCTGAAATGTATACCTTTTAGGTTCTTTAGCTTTCTTTTTAGTTTTCATAAGAGCTCCAGTTGACTTTCCCTTTGTCTTCAGTTTACTGTAACAAAAATATGAAACAAAAATTTAATCTGCATTAGTCATCCTATGCTTAGTGTAGATAGAGGAAGATTGTAAACCCAACCTTTCAAACTCAATCCTATGTATATAAAATTAGTCTAAAAATAATTTATTTCTTAATTTTGATCGTTTTTTATAGCTCATAACAATTTTAGAATCAGATCTCATTTGTAATCATTCAGCAATATGTGTACTGGATGATGAGAAACTAGGTACACAGTTGAAAGCACATAACATGCTGATCCCATCTGTAAAAGTTTAAAGCCCTATTACCCTGGAAAAAATAGGGCATGTATGGAACATTTAGTGATACCCTGCCATGCAATGTAGAAAAAAAGAGGGATGGCAAAATGTTCAAAATGGCCTAACTTGAAAACTACATTGTGGAATTTGCTGAAAATTGAACATTATTTTATGGTACTAAATAACTGCAAAGTTTTAAAAGAATCAATGATCTTTTCTCAAGTTATCATCTGAAACAATTGGGGTGGCCAGGTGGCCAGATGGACAGACAGACAGAAAGACATGCAACTTTTAGGAGGGTATTACATACATATAATACCTTGCCACTTCATGTGACTGGGTGTAAAAAAATGAAAACAAAAAACAATAAACAAACAGATAAAAACTTCTTTCCCAGAGACAATCATTGTACTTCAAACTATTTTTCATGATACTTTAAAACTATTTTTATTGTTCAAAGCAAGTTTGATTAATCTCATATATAGGATAACAGAAAGTGCTATACCTTACATGCCATAGTTACACCTTCAAAAGATATTCATGCAAACAGGTTTTTTAAATTTACAAGTTTTGTGAACATAAAATTGAAGAAAATGGGAAAATTACAATGCACTGTTTGGACTGCAAAACATAGGCAATAGAGTCAAAAGTTTGGCCCTTGACTAGATATCCTAATACATCAATTATACCTAAGGATAGATTTAGGGAGTATTCCAGCAGCTAACATGATTTGATGGTCCTCTTCCTGCTGTTTTACCAGTTTTAACATCTGCTCTGTTGGAATTTTTAAATTCTGGCAACATTTCTTTACATGAACTTTTCTGGCCTTGTAAGACAGACATTTCAAAACTAACAATTGAACACTTACTTACAAATGTTAAATAATTGATCTATTTTATATTACTGCAACAAGATTTCACAAATAATTCAAACACCATAAACAGTTATTTAAGCAAGTATTGTCCATATGGCACCTCTAAAGAAGATGTCAGCGGACATGGGAATTAAAAAAAATATTTTTTAGTTTTCATAACCTATCTTCTTCATTTTTTCAATTAAATTGTTTTTAAAAGAAACGTGATATACATGTACACTTGTATCATCGCATAAGTTACATTTTGTACTTTGTAACAACACTGCTCATGTCATGCACATTTAATGTTGTACACACCCCCCCCCCCCACATATTCTGTCCCTGTTGAATACAGCCTTCTAATGAAGTGAAAACTTACATTTTCAGTTTTACACACTTTCCCACACATAGGACAGTCCAGTACCATTGACTTCGCATCTTCAAATGCTTTCTTTTCCAAATCCTTCAATCTCTGCTCTTCCTCATCTTTGTCAATACACTTGTTGAGATGCTGACTTCGTCTCTGTGAGTTCATCTTTGTTAAATCTTTTTGGCATATCTGACAGAAGAAATTTTCTAACTCCCCTAATTTTACTTCCTGGTCTATAACTGTTGATACTACTGTAAGAAATAATTTTAATATGACAATAATCCTAAAGAAGTGACAAATGGTACTTTAATCTCATGTGTTGTAAATTGTATTTACAGGAACACGAGAATAAATTTAAAATTGTATGCGAAACATGATTGTTGTATTCTAATAAAGATGAACTATGTAATATTAATACAGGAGATATCATTTACTCTATTACTATTCAATTTTAAGCATAAGTACATGTATGTAAAAGGACAAACAGAAATACATTTTTGTAATTGTATATGTTTTCCAATACTAAAGATTGCAATAAGTTAACAAACAGTTGGATAAAATTGTTAGGTGGACTGATGAAAGTTCGCCAATCATTTTTTAAAAATATATTTATATATTGTTAATGCTGATACATGTTGTATATTATGTTTTTTTTAATCAGCCTTATAGCTGAGAGAATAACATTCTTGTTAATTTCTTATTTACTAGTATTACCTTTTCAATGACTGGAAACTCAAAAAGGGTATACTACTATTAACTTCTGACCTGTTATTTTGTGAAAATTTTAATTTACCTACTGAAGATTTATTGCATATGAGATGACATAACTGGAACAAAATAGATTTATGATCGATTACAATTAAGTGTCTAAATGACATCAAATAGCATCCACTTATCCAATTTTCGTTAAATTATTTCAAAATCTGGAGGTAGTAAGGTATTTATTTGTCTGGATATATTGGCCATATGATTGGACAAACTAAAATATTCCATAATTGTCTTGATATGATAGGTTTTCTTGGTTGGAATATTTTAAAAAATTGTTGAAGCATGTGGCCATATCTCCTGCAAAGAAAATTTAATGAAATCAAGTGTTTTCAACAAATCGACAGAATTTTATTTTTCCCTTACGTCACCATGTTACCTTTGTGCAAATGGTTTTAAAGATTTCCTATCATTTACTTAGATAGATATATTATCCAATATCCATGTTGATTTGACTAAGTTTATTTTTGGGATAAACCAAACATACCCTTTTCACTTAAATTTTCTTCTTATGTAGTTGGAAAATACACAATTCAACAGTATACCTGATCTACTACCCCTCTGGAACCTGGCCTTCAGACAGCTCTGTAAATGTGCAGCCATATCCTTGGAACTGAAACTCTTTCCACATGCAGTACACTTCCCTTGAGAGTCACTGCCTTCACTTTCGTTTACCTTGGAATAACCTTTGTTCTGTTCTTTCTCATCTTCTATAATTAGCACATCAGCTTCAATTTTACTTTCATTTTCACTTTGAGGTTTATCATTATTTTTATTATCTTTAATGTCACTCTGTGTATCTGTTTCTGCTATACTGCTTAAATTTTCCACAACAATTTTACTTTTTGCTTTAGCATCACTTTCACCATCAGTTTGAAGATTTTTCTTCACTAGTCTTCCTTTCTTTGGGACACCAGTTCTATCTGTGGCACTGAAGAATTTGTTCATTTTTTCAACCGATCTAAACTCACATGTTTCATTAAGGGCAGGATTATTTATAATGTTTACTAGGTCAGTTGTCGGTTTTTTGTTTTTCTTTTGTAGTGTTAGCTTTCCCTTTAGGGATTTAAGTTTGTTGTCTAGAGAACTCATTATGGTGAAATCAGTCTTCGGAACAACTTCCTTCACAACAGTATACATGTATTAACAAATGTCCAATTTATGGATTTAATTGATGGCTACCTCTACAAATCATGGGCAAAATACACTATCAACATGTCAGACTTTACAAAACATCATTAGTACAAAAATTAATATGATCATGGGTATAACAGTTACCATGGAAACGTTTCATCACAGATAAATTTCATCAATGAAAAGCAAACCTGAATTCGTTTAAGAAAATGACAGAAAACAATTATATACAACAATATGAAAAAAAAAACACAGCAATCTTCAGACAATAGTGTCAAAGTAGCACAAAACAATGTTATGCTGAAGTTGACTCAACAGCATCCATTCTGGCAGCTTCTGCTCTCATGGCATTAATCTCCATTTCTCTTTTTGATTTAAAGTCCCTTTCTTCTTGCTCCCTTCGGACCATTCTGGTTATCTTGTTATCTTCAGGTATTAAACAACTAAAAATAAAAAAATAGAAAGGACGTTGAAAGTTGGGAAATTTCTCATTCATACACAAGAAATATACATATATAAGTCACTGAATTTTTGCTTCCATTAGTTCTGCTGCAAGCAATGTGTCTTATTCAATTTCTAGTGCAGAACTCATAATAGATGTACGTCACACAAACTTTTATCAAGTACAAAGAATTTGGGTTGTTTCTAGTTCCTATTACTTCAAATGATTTTAACAGTCCTACCTCCTGTTCCCTCAGAGGATCAGAGTTACTTTGATTCTTGGTAAAACATAACAATGAATTTAGTTTAGAATCTGTAAAATTGACATTTAAGCCTAATTTGAATACAATATTATGTTTACAGTTACAATGCCATCAGCATGAAATTAATCTGTCCACTCTACACAGTGGGCAACAGGAGGCTCCCAGGATCCTGAATCGCTCAGCTGGTTAAATTTTGCATTTCAAAGCCAATAAATTTAACAAGAAGTTGTCCAATAATTTTGAATCAAGAAGTCTTTGGTAGGACTTATCATAAAATATTTTCAACAATTCAAAGTTTCTTTTAATCTATCATAGTTTTTAAAATATTGACTGCAAATTGTTAAAAAAAAGTCATTTTTCCTCTTTCAAGGGCAATAACTCTTACAAAGAGTCATCTGACAACTTTTATCCCTGAGACTTCTGTAGTCCTAATAATATGGATCATTTCAGCTATTGAAAGAATTTGGCTGAACCTAACAGTTTCGGAGATATATGCGAAAAACTACCCTTATGTTTTATTTTCAGTAACGGCTGTCTTGTATTTTGACGGAACAAAAATCCCCACATCAGTTCTATACAAGGTACACCGACAAACATTTGTACCAAGTTTGGTTCAAATTGATCTAATAATGTCAGAGGGGAAGATTTTTGAAAAAAAATAACATTATAAATAGCAAAAATCGTTGTAAAAGAGAAATATGTCCAACATGACTCAACAGTTCAAAACCAAAATTTGACCACAGAGATAGATCTCATCATGCTGAACACTTAAGCCCTGTCAGAATTTGGTTTAAGAGATATATGTGAAAAACTACTGTCTGACCCTTAAGTTCTATTTTTAGTAATGGTGGCCATGTTTTTCAACGATTCAAAAATCCCCACATGATTTCTATGCAGGATACCCCAAGGAAAATTCATCCCAAGTTTGGTTTCAATTGGTCAAGTAGTGTCAGAGGAGAAAATTTTTGAAAGATATAACATTAAAAATAGCAAAAATCGTTGAAATAAGGCAATAAATCCAACATGGCTTAACAAATTAAAACCAAAATTTGACCAGAGATAAATCTCTTTATCCCATGTCAGAATTTAGCTAAACCTAACGGTTTAGGAGATATATGTGAAAAACTACTGCCTGACCCCTATGTTCTATTTTTAGTAACTGTGGTCATATTTTTCGATGAATCAAAAATCCCCATATCAGTTCTATGCAGGATACCCAAAGGAACAATTATACCAAGTTTGGTTCTAATTAGTCAAGTAGTTTCAGAGGAAAAGAGTTTTGTATAATTATTAACAATGACGACGGACGCCAAGTGATGGCAATAGCTCTCATGGCATTTGGCCAGGTGAGCTAAAAATAGTGGATCCACTGAGGTCAGAATAAAACTGGAGTAAAATTATTTTCATTTATTTTTAAAAATTTTTTTTTTCATCTGCATCTAATTAAAATCCTGTTTACCTCACAGAATTATCAAATATATCTTAGTTAATGTACATTTCTTTTTCTTTATAACTTTATTTATGTTAAGAATTGTTTAGTTCACCATTAAAATCCTTGTTTATGTAGAAAAAAGAAACTGATTGTAATTTTGTGTAATTTCAGCTGTGAGTGAATGTAATTGGAAAATAATTCTCAATTACTTCTTTGAATGGATTGGAATGGATTACAAATCAAAAACTAGTGTAATCAATTAATAAATGATTACTGTTGCCTGTAATTGTGATCATCCCTGCTTTGTATATTTTCAAACTTAAGAATAGTGATTCAACAGTGTTGGATGGAGATACTGTAAGCTTTACGAACATTAGCTTACTTGATAAAATATAAATCAAATCTTAGCTTTTTCCATGAAAGGGATGTTCCACACATGATACCTGAATACATAATCAGCTTACCAGACAATTAGACCCATATGACAACCAATACATGTAGTTCTTTATGAATGACAGACATTTCAGGCAATGACAATAAGAAGAAGACAATCAAAACCATATATCATAACAAATTTTTGGAAGTTAATATGTTATTTCGATCAGGACAGACAAAAGATTATGAAAGGCATTTGAATTTATGTTTCTTTGGGAGTGTTCAAAGGCTTCACTTTCCTCATACCATTTGGGAGCATAAATGATAGTATTATCAACTGGGTCCTGTATACTTATGGCCAGAAAAACAATCGGTATACAGTATAGTTTGAACATGTAAAATCAGCAGCTTAGAAACAGCATCATGCAGCTTCATTCTTGTATACTTTGTAAATGCAACTGTGAACCACACCAGTCTTGGAAAACATTTGCTAGCTATGACAATGAAATACAATCTGAATCTAAGCTTTTTCCAAGATGAGGATGGTCAAAACATGACACCTGAATGTTTATGAAAATGATGTAATCAGATTATCAATTCAACCCAAAGACAATTCTGACCATGACAACACCTACATGTAGTTCCTTGTAAATACCTGTCATTTCCGCCAATGACATTTCAGACTATAACATTTTGGAGAATGCATTAAGAAAGTAATTCCCTACATCATTCATAATAAATTTTACAATTTTGGAAGTACATAGCGCACACCGAGAAGCGGTGTGAGCTCTATGGCTATTACATGAAATACAATGTATCTTAATTTCGCTTAAGGTTCCCCAATATAAAAACCAAAAAAATCAGGTCCCGGAAGTAACAAAAAGTAACTGTCCTTACGGAAAAAAATTCATCTCTTCCTTAAATCAAACAAATAAAAATATATGGGTTAAAATTAAGTTTCAGTAAAAATTAATTCATCTTTTCTGATAGTTTTCAAGTCTTCTTCTAATTTTTTTACTTATTAAATGAAGAGAATATGATGTTTTTAACAAGTTTTGGAAAAACGTGGATGAACCTATGTATATCTCCACTGTTCCACTGTTGCTGCTTTCAAAAACCTAATCCGCCTTGGAAAAAATATTACTGCCATTGTATTATCCAAATTGAACCAAAGATTTTTCTAAGATATGAAAGGCAATCATTTTCTTGTTTGGAACTTGGCTGTCAGTTGCGTCTGAATTTTGTTTCATCACATGATACATGTATGTGTAAAATATTTCCACCATAACTGGAGATCTGTAATATTTCTGGTATCTGTACAAATTGATCTGACTGGCTAAAACTGAAAAGGATGTTGCTAGAGATGCCCTTAAGGGTTAAAAATTGTAAAGTATGAACAAGTGCTACAAGGAAATCAACCATACAGAAAACGGGGGGAAAAGGGGATGGGGTTAGGATTAGGGATTTTGGAAAAACATTTTTTTCAAGTTACTCATTCCTTGAAATAAAAAATTCCCCCATTCTTAAACAATGCAGATTTACAAATAAAAATATTTTTTTCGCTTGTTGCTGAAATATATTGCACTTGTGAAACAAAAATTCTCATCCCCCCTTTGTAATGTACTTTATTCTTATTATATCAGGGCTGACAAAAATTTTGAAATATGTTTTAAATTTACATTTCTTCCAAAGTGTTTAAGGTTTCACCTTCCTCATATTACAATTCAATCGTTGACAAACACATACCAACAAAAAAATGCAAATCTGTTCACAAACCAGCACCATTCATGAACAAACAACTATTCTGTGCTATTTACAAAAAACAAATGCTGCACAATAAATTTTTGAATAACAGGTCAAAGAAAAATTGGGAAATGTATGGACAACAAAGAAATTATGTAAACAAATTGTGACGATATTCAATAAGAAATTATTTTGTAGAATGTTGCACTAAAGGACCAAAACAAAAGGACTTTTGGCCAACAATTAAACCCGTTTTAACCAACAAGGGAAGTAATTTTGAAAATAGTATAATTTTATGTCAAAATAATGATATTGTAAATAATCAATCTGATGTAGCAGAAATTTTTAGTAATTATTTTGTTCATGTACTAAAGACATAGGCAGTAATGGTTGTGCCATTGATGATAACCATCCAAGCATCAAGGCCATCCAAGAAAATAGTAATTTAGAAGGTAATCTGGCACTTTTGTGGAGAGGGTAATATTAAAAAAATGGAAAAAATTCAAGAACGTGCCGTGAGGTGGATTTATGAAGACTATGACAGTAATTATAATGATCTATTATTGAAATCTGGTTTACCATCACTTAAAATTAGAAGATTAAGAACTATGGCAATGGAAACCTTCAAAATTCTTCATAAAAAATCTCCTGTATATCTTAATAATATTGTGAATTTTAAAAATGTATCTTATTCTTTTAGAAAACAATATACTGTAGAAATATTACAGGTAAGAACTACCATTCACTGAGATATGCTGGAACTGCACTTTGGAATGAGCTGCCTGATAATATCAGACAACAATCCAACCTTCATCAGTTTAAAAGCCTCATTAACAACTGGAATGGCAGTTCTTGCAGATGTGGCTCCTGCAGGTCTCAGTGAGTGCAATATGCTATCATATACATGTATGTATGTCTTGCATATTTCTTTTCATAGTGTTTTATTTTAGTTTGCTTTGATAATGCATGAACTATAATTAGTTACTATACTCTGCGTCACATAAATAACATACTGTTAAAATTTGAATAAAAATATTTTCTACGACTTTATTGACACCTACCGTCGTTTAAATTGTCTTAAATGACTTGCTCATTCGTTTAGCCGAACGGCTTCTCCCTAAACATTGAATTGTTAAATTCCTGTCAGATTTTAATTCTCGATGCCAATATTTACATTGTAAAAAGTCAGCCATGTTTACAGTGATTGGGTTGCTAGGAGATGTTGTTTACGTTTAAATGGTTTGTCCAAAAACCGAAGAACCCAGAATGCATTTCGGCGTTATTTCGGATATCTCGGATTTATTTTACGCGAACAACGTACAATACCGAGAAGTTGATTAAGCAGACGAATGTCACCGGAGTTCAACGGGAACTTACGAACTTCGTTTGTAAACAAATCGTCCCGTAGAAACCAACATGGCAGATATTAGTATGGGATTTTCCCGTAAGGATTTGTTACGCATGATTTAAGCTAATAAGCGACTCTTTGGTACTAACACGTCATGCATATGTGAACTATCTTCATATTAAATAAAAGAGAGACAACTTTAGCTTAAGTCCCAATGGTTTAAAAAGTAGAGCTTCAATTCAAAAATGTGTTGTATGTGATGTCGAGTATAGTGCCTTTATAGTGCTTTATTTTAGTTTGTTTTAATAGTGAATGAATTATAATTGGTTGCTAATGCTTTTAATGCAGCATGCTAGTTCCGCTTTGTCTTTGCTTTGCCATATTTATGTATTTAATATGTGTATGTGTGAGTTGTTACATGTATGTTGTTGATTTTACTGTTGTAATGTCGGATAAAAGCTCTACAGAGCTTATGTTCTGTATGTTATGTGTACCGACTTTAAATAAAGTATCGTAGTCTTAGTCTTAGTCCCAGTGCTGAATTGATAAAACAAACAGGCACAACAAAAGTGGTATTTTTTTAAATTCAATTTTACAGACAAATAAATTATCATTCTCGTTCTAGTGAAAGATGCACCATATTTTTTATTACTAGATACAGAGGTTTGTTTGTAGTCTGGAAATGATCGCCTGTACTGGCCATAATATCATATTTATAAAAATTATATCGAAGTTCATTAGTTACACGTACAACAGAAGTGCACCTGTTCCAATCGCAAAGCCCATCAACCCGTAAATCCACCTATTACGTAGTTTATATGCAGCAGTCCCTCGCATCCATTCGCGTCTTTTAATTTCCCTTCCCTCCATATCACTACAAAGCGGTTGCTTAAGATAGGACCAGAAATCAGCTGGGAGCTGCCATCTTTTATTTCTTCGTCCAAGGTTAAATTTGTGACGATAATTTTCATTGGTCATTGTTTTTCTTGGACAGTTCGGACCAAATACAAATCCGTCACAAGAAATTATTCTTAAAATTGTCACTTTCAGCACAGTTAACAAAAGGGGTAAAATAAAGACACTCCTTGGTTTAACCCAAATCAAGAATGAATTTGGCCACTTAACACAACAAATATTGATAATATACAAAATTTGTACCCCTTTTTTATATTACGGTTGCAAATAACTTCTACAGTTAAATTTATAAACCTATTATGAAGGCGTGAACAACATATTTGTTGTGCGTTTTATTACACACCTTTTCAGAAAAATATACAGATCTCTCTATTAATAACACTGTAGTTCATTTTAATTTCATTGGCGCTTTTGTGTTGCATATATGTATAAGCATATGGATTAACATGTGCCGCACTATATAAACATGTTTAATGAATTCAGTGACCACTGTTTCTAAAGGTTGTGTACATCCTCCATGTTCTGATTTGGTTTTAATTTTTCTCCACCTTTCGTCTTTTAAGAGCACTCGTTCGGATAAGGAGTTGTTTAGGGCTGATCATAAGGAAAATATCATAAATTGGAAGTGTTACGACATTCAAGATAATGGATAAAACTGCAAAACAATCAAAGTACGTATGTACTGAATCAATTTATATCGATTGTTTGAATATTTACGTCTAGAATAATCATCAGATTGCAAAAAGGATAAGACAAAAAGAAGAAATCGGCATTGACTCCGAACATGAACAAATACAAGCTTCTTGTTGTATATTATTAATAACTCATTGATTTTAATTCACCATAATTCTGATTAGGAGGGACACCAATATTATACAAAAGTTCACGTGGCATCGAAGCAGTGCACCAGTTTGCTTTATATTCAGGTACATTGTCGGTTTACACGGAACACATAGATGAATGGATACAATAGTCTCCAACATTTTGTTCACTAAGCGAACTGCAGGTCGTCAGAAAGTGTCTGTCAAATAATTCAAATTTTAAAAGCGATCGTTAAAATCATACATTTACCTCTCATCTAGCTACAACTACTTCTCAGTTGATAACCTATTATAGCTCAAGTGCTACAACTTGTATCATAGATAGATAGATTATGATTTCATCAATAAGGTCAGATATAAAGGAAACGCTAGCCATGCACTTTTAAGTTCTTGGACATATACAACTCTATTATCACATATAATCATAGAGATAATTATCTAGTTTTGAAATAATGTTATATTAAAGTTTGAATGCTTCAATTAAAACATTTATAGCCCGATAAAATGGTTATTACTAATAATGATGACACCAGACGGTATACTAACACCATTCCTTGAAAAAATACTATGTCATGCAACGTCTAAGCAAAGTTCTATTGTTATTTGTCATCTTCCGATGTCATGAGACGACAACTGTACTAAAAAATCTCTTAAGATTATTTATAAGATCAGTAAACAATTTGTTTTCAGCGTAGCTGTCAGGCTTTAGTTCGTTTGAATTGGCGTTTTTTTTTTTTAATTTTTGTTTGTTTGTTTGTTTGTTTGCTTGTTTGTTTGTTTTTGATCTCGTTCAGAGGGCTATGAGTTTAAAAGAATATTTTATGTGGCTAACCTATAGAGAACGAACACTTTCGGCGTATAAGTTAAATACAAAATGCACGAAACTGTGATGGATACATTAGGACTGTTTCGGGTGTTGGATCACCCTTTTATGTATAAGTTGTAGAATTGTTAAAAAAAATGAGCAAACTAGTAATAGCCTTTAACCACTTTCTTTATCGGAATCACTGCCCTCTGTTTTGTAAATATTTGGATCCCCCGCATGAAAAGTGAAGACAGCTCTTTCGATTGATACTCAGCACCCCTTTAATCAAGGACCAGTGAGATTGTATAATTTCATATAACTTTCCTTCCTATCTAAACATAAAAAAAAAACATAATGATGGCTTGTTATGTGTCAAATATTTGGAGACCATTTATTATAAAAAAAAAATAAACGATTGGTTTAGTCATGTAAATATATAGAAATGAAAAACGTTGCTGGTACTGATAAGATGTTAGAGGTCAACTGAATTTAATTGGATTCATGGTAATTCAAACCAAATTAATCATCAAATTCAGTTCGGAGTAAAAGTTGTTTATTGGTTTTGTTTATTGGCATAAATAACATGTCATTAACTTTATATATTTTTAAATAACTGTAAAGGGTATCCAATGAAGCGTTTGCATTTGAACCTGAACAGGATATGTTAATGGAACTGTTTTCCTGCGGCGGTGTATGAGGTAGTATCAGGTGCTACTCATGCAACAGGCTTTACAAATCCATAGGCTCTGGCGACTTTTATGCCAGCTCTGATCTTCGATCTAAATTGATAAAAACCCAATTATTTTTCGCCCCCAAGAGAAAATAATTAACTCAATTAAGGAGTTTCCTAATTAAAATTTCTACCCTATGAAAACTTTTGTAAGTAATATTATAAGGACCATTTTCTATCTTAATTATGTTTAAAAATGGATAAAAACAGCAAAAATCGCTATTTTTCACCTTTCAAGTACCTTAACTCAAGTAATGAGATGTTTTACTTTGTGGAACTGAACATAAAAATATGTATCTAAATCAATTGAAAGCTATTTTATGATTTTCAAGATATTGGATAAATACTGAAAAATCACTTTATAGGCACGTGAACAATATCATAAAGCTGTTTGTCTCAATTATTTTTCCTTTCTATTTATTATAGTTTTCAAATCATTGGTTAAAACCTACTATTGCAAAAACGTTCCCTCGCGAATAACTTCATGAAGTCTTTGACCCAATGTGGAATTATGCAGGCCTCGCCGCTAGGCGGGCCGCATGATAAGACTCATTTCATCAGTTGAAACTTTTTTTTTTATCTATAATGGAATTCAAGATGTAAGCTAAAAAAACTTTGACCAAAATGGAGACTTTTGTGGCGGTAATAGTTTAAGGGTAAGAGATGGCAATATTTTATTTAAATTAACTTGAAATTGTTCAGATATTTATGTCTTTAGCTCGCATAGAACGCTAAGATACTATATAAATATGAAAGCTTGTTTTAACTGCTGAATTAAAAAAAAAACGACAATAACAGACGTATTGAAGTGTTTTTTTTTACATTAATATTAATTTTTTTATATTTCATCATGTAGAAAATTAATTTATCTATAGAAAAAAAATAGCAATTTTTGATAAATTCTGACTTCGAAAATCACCATAAGTCACCGAAAGGACCCAACAAGTGTCAAGTATGTTAGTAGGCAACTGAAAATAGGCAGTTTTTACTGGAGCATAAATACTCTAGGATTTTGAGAAAGAAAAAATTGCAACGCACGAGATTTTTCCGTGGAATTTGTATAACTCAAAGAGCGTACGGGTTAAAGCTACTTTTTTGGCATCGTTAGAAAAGTGAGATATTTGGCTGTCCTATGAAATCTACATATGTCAATTTACTCCGTTTTTGTAGAAAGTAGATGTTTAAAGAATTAGGAAAAAATAACAAAAAAATTGTGAATTTTTAAAAAATGGCCAAAAATACAAAAATGCTTCACTTATGGCAACAAATAGATTCGTATATGGTAGGTATAAGAGTACATAAAATCGTATTGTTGTTGATTAGTGGGGTGTAAAAGGGTTATTCCACGTACTTATTCTTAATTTATCATGGAAATTATTTGTGTGACTGAATCAGGCGTAGATTTAAGTAATACAGTAGACACGGAGTGGAAAGATTTATTCTTGAAATTGTTCAGATTTTTCAAGTGCTTCTTTCAGTTCGACAGGAAACACGATAGACAATACACTTGAATGTTTCCTCCCCATTCTTTCACGTTTATTGTTCTTACTTTCACAAGCTTTGATAAGTTTTTGATGTTTTTCTTTTCTAGCTTTTTCTACCAATGATTTTAAATGGTTCATGTTGTGCTGCAGTCTCCCATTTTTATCTTTTTCTGCTATTTGACGTACGTGAAACGCTTTTTGCTTCCCGAATATCATTTCACTGAAAAAAAACATCGAAGAAAATTAATATACATAGATATTAGTATAATATCACAGATACCGCGATATTTTTATATTATTCTTATCAGACACACGGTTGCTAAAATAAAATGTGCAACACTATAGTTTATTGAAACCAAGTTACGTTACAACTTCAGAAAACAGACGAAAGTTTCAGCATTCGTAAACTGTATATCCTAAATATACGTGAAAATTATCTGCATTTCAGAAAAAAAATACATGAAGTTACATTTGGATACGCTCGTAAAGGAACTTGTAGAAGAAGTTGATATCAGCCAGCAACCAGAATCGTTACAATGTCAACGTATGTCCATCTATAATTGCGACGAAACTTCTATATGTATGCGAAAATCAAAAATCATTTTATAAGGCAAAGGCTACACGATACCTTATGAAATCAAGTAGTACTGACTTGAATTTAGCGATATTGTCATAGATAAATTACACTTACTTAAAGTCAACAATCTGATTCTTGTCAAGGTCTAGTTTATTCATTAAAGAATCTAGTTTTTCTTCTGGCAGTTGTAGTGAAAATTTCTGAAATAATACAAAAATAGAACAATAACACAGGAATTAACACCTCCTAATGAAATTAAAAATATAATGACAATTTATTCGTAGAGCTTAAAGAATAAGGACAAAAACTTACTAAAAATCCATCCTTGAGTTCTTCTTTAGTGAGAATATTATCGTGATTCTGGTCAAATTGTCTAAATAGATCGATCAACCGGAAGCCTTCCTGTTTCATGAATTCAAACAGAAGCAAAAGTGGGTCATAATCCTCCATCGTTTTTTCTTTATAGACATATGAAGTTTTCTTTTTATTTGGCTCCTTATGGTAAACACAGACATCCTTTTTATTCTTTAAATCATCATAGGCATCCATAAATTCGTCATTAATCGGAGTGTCCTGTGAATGAACGAAAAATCAGGTAAACAAGCGGTCATTGAAATGTAGTAAGTTAATCTTTCATTTGGCATGCGCAGGTTTTGGATGAAACTCGCACAGCTCGTGAAAGAGGAAAATAACTGCACGGTTTATCATATGATTGAACACATATCATTTTGAATACAACGTTCTTCTTTTTTGGTCAATGGTATAATGCAATATTTTGATTTGAAAAAGTAAAAACCTTCATAAAAACGAACTCGTATCCTGTAACTAGAATGGTTTAATGTTTAAAACTGTATACACATACATATATACCTGCAGAATAACTTATCAATAGAATCATCAACGCTCTCAAATCACAGGATATACCAAAAGGAACCAAAAAAAAAAAAAAAAAAAACTGAGATCAAAGCTCCCCACCCTAGTAACCATGTGGTCAAAATATAAACAAATCTTCATACATGAGGGTGAATAGTCTGAGATATGGCATGCCTAAACCAGGCGTAGCATCAAAATCATCAACGACGGAAAGGACGACTTTAAACCAGGCGTAGCACCAAAATCATCAACGACGGAAAGGACGACTTTAAACCAGGCGTAGCACCAAAATCATCAACGACGGAAAGGACCACTTGCTATATTTGAACTAGTTATAATTCGCTACCGATTAAAATACACTCTTTTAAAAAGTTTTGACAAGAATTTTAGGTACGAAATGCCGTACCAACGAATATTACACCTCAGGGTCTACGTCCCTGATACGAGGCATCAGTCAGAACAATTATAACAAGTAGCTATGGTAAGAAGTTGCAGAGAAAACTGTTATGAACACGTTGTGGACGAGTGTAATGACGGACGGAAAGCCACCATGATCAATACCGAAAACGTTACCGACCGACTAAGGTGACTGAAATTTACAATTACTTGTACTAACCTCTAGATGAAGGTGTTTTATTGCTGAAGACGGAGACATTTCTATACATCTCAATATTGCGATAGCACCATCTGTTGAGAAGGGGTTACCTGTCATCTGCAATGTAAACCAAGAAAAAAGTAGGGACGGATTACAAACCATTCAAAGCACGACCCGTATTGATGAATTTGTTTTTATTTAATTCATTTTTTCACCTTTTTTATGATAATTTACAGCGTCTTGCTGGTCTGGATATTGAATACAGTCGATGCAATTAACAAAAAAAAGACAGGAAAGAAAGTTTGGAAGACAGAAAAAAACGAATGAATAGTTACTAATCTTTTTCTATTTGGGTCGAAATTACATAATTGCACTTTAAACTTTCAAACAATGTAATAAACTTAAAGTAGAACAATATTATAATATCGTATTAATAAAGGATTAACTTACCTTAATCGTTTCTAATGTGTCATTAGATGCCAAACCAGTTAAAAGAGGTCCAAGGATAATAAAATTGATCCTGGTATTAGTTATATCCAATCTGCGTAGTGTGTGATTTTTTGGAAAATATTTCCCGAGTGCTCGTGCACCATCTTCACCCAGACCATTCCAAGACAAGTTGACGTCTATCAGTTCAACGTTTTCCTGTAGTTATAAAAATAAACATAGATTAACTATTTAAGTAGCACTCCAACTAAGAATCATGCAAAATGTGAGTCATGGTTGAAAAGCCTACATATTTTTATTTTTGATATTTTATTTAAATTGCCATAGTAATCAGGAATTAATATTCGGTTTTCATATAATCCGTGTTATTTGGAGATAAAAATTATATAGAATGCACCGTATATTTCAAAATTAAGGGAAATAACTCAGTAAATGGCACTCAATTACATAAATCTATAGAATTTTCAATGTTGATTATCTTCTAAGAGCAGTCTGATTGGAATGAATAATTACACATTTCAATAAAGCCCCATAAAACAACTTAATTGCAAAAATAAAAATATGTAGCCTTTTTGGGGTGTATCACATTTGACAGATTTGCATGATTCTTTCAAAGACTACTTATTAATTTCCTCACATACCTACATGTATGTAACTACTTCCTAACTTACTGCGCACCACCCCGCTAGCTTCTGCACAGAAGATAGGTCATTTTAATGGATTTATGATTTTTGTCCCTGGATTACATTCTTTTCATTACCGCTATAATCTTGGTTCCCTTGATTACTCTTTTAATGCCATGATTACACCAATATATATTTATATTTTAATATTTTTTTACTCTGTAACTGGTAGTTATAGGAACGAACCGTGTTATAATGGAAACAGAAATATATCTACGATATGACTACGTGTATCGTCCGACCGTCCTAAGTGTAAGAAGGAGACCAGAATTAGGAGGTGGACCTAGTGTAAGGGAAACAACTCTTGAAATCAGTGATATGCTTGTATCATATTCAATTTCACCAAAACCAATCAAGCTTTCATTTGAAACAGAATGAAATCAATCCAAGTTACTTTGATGTTTACATGATATTGATGTAAAATGCTGAATACAAACGTTCCAATGATTTTAAAGAGTTGTGCCCCTTACCCTAAGTGTACCTCCTTAAGCTTAAAAATGTTTTTTTTTTTACCGTAATGCACCACATAAGGTCGACTTCATAAATAAGGTTATTATCATTTCTAACATCATATTGGAAATTACTTTATTTCTGCAGAGTTTACCACGCAGTTAGAAAGGATAAAAATGATCATTCTACATAAATAATACCACTAGAAATATAAATGGTCGAAATGAACATTTTCTTTTATTTAAGAACTTGTCCTTGCAAGACTTTGTTTCCACTTACACAGACAGCTTTTGCAATATCGGCAGCACCTTTACATCGCAAGTGATTCCAACTCAAATCCAACGACCGTAGTGTCAGATTGGAGGCTAGAAAATTTTGAAAATAAACTATGTATATTTAATTGACAAGATAGTATGACATTAAAGCAAGAATCGTAAAAACTTAAGTCAGCTTGCTTCTTTTTAATATGGTGTAAACGTGAATACTTGTATCAAGATTCACGAAGATTGGACAACATATTCATATTGAAAATATTTAGTATTGAGAATGATAAAAAAAACTAAAATAACTAAGATTATAACACAAGATGAGGTAAAGAAATATTTCCACTAATCTAGTTATTTTCTTTGCATGTACATGTATCTAAAAACTACTTCGAACTTTGAGTAGCACTGAAGCCGGAATGAGCGCAGGCATTTCAAGGATCCGTGTCTGATAAACTTTAAGAATGTCACACATTTACATATAATGCACAGATAGTAAGAATTTATAGCAATGACATATTTCATTTCTTATATTAAAAAAAAATCTAATTATTTTTAAAAATATTTAAAAAAATATATTTGAAGGAGTCGTATCAGTCGTAAGAATCCTTAATGTTTTTTTTTCTCACTTTTTAACAAAAGTATACACGTGTATGAATAGTTAAAAACAATACTGTACCTACCAACTGCGGTTGAGAGAATACTTCCGGCTGAATCATCCAGATCGTTTTCTTTCAAAATCAATTCCGTGATAAAGTCATTCTCCTAAGATTTCCAAAGTACAAGTAATAGAACGTTATACATGTAAATGAGTTATATATAGTAATTAGGAACTGAATCGGTTTAAATAGAGATTATGAAAAAAAATTGTACATGGTATCTAAAACGAATGTTAAAGTTTTTTTTGGTTACTTTTTGTAACGAAGAATTAATGACAATGTTCAATATTAAACGGGTGTTTAATGAGGGTTTTAATGCATATATACAAACTTACTTGTATCATTTGTGCGAGGGGGACGGCTGCCTTTGCGTCTAGATGGTTAGCTGTAAAGAGGAGGATATATTTTTGAAACTTCCAGAAAATTATAACTAGACATAAATACGCAATTGTTGGATAAAGAAGAAATCAAAAAATGAGATTTATTATTGCAGTTGTTGTACTGATGCCATTATGTTTATGACGACTTAATTGAGCACTAATATATGAAATTTTGTTGTCAAGTTTCTTTCATATTTGTTTCCTACATTAACAATAATCTCACCACTTAAATCCAGGTGTGTTAAGGTTTTATTTGTTTTTAGACCTTCTTTGAGATATTTCATTCCACACATGTCAAAACCAACACGTGACAGTTTCTGTAATAAAAAAAAACAAAACAAATGCAAATGTGATGCCGAACAATTCATTCACTCAGATCAGATGTATATCATGCAGATCGGATGTGATCACAAACAGATAAAAATATCTGTTTTGAATTTCTTTCGCATTTGAACGTAAATTTGTCGATTTCTGGAGCAAAGTTCTTCCATGTTGGTTGCTTTAATTTTGAGCAAAAATTAAAGCAAAATGTTGAAACCATTTGAAACATAAACGCTGTATGTATACAGAGATACATTTGTATAAGTCATTGACAAAAATAAGTACATATAATTTCTGTATTTACTTGCTTCAAAAAGACCCAACTTTTAATAAGAATTTAATTTACTTACCACCTTTGAAATAAATACATTCTCTTTGAGGGCTTCTGCTATGTGAAATATTCCGTTTTTACCGAGATCATTCTCCGACAAGTCTAAATCTAATATTTTGGAGTTATTCTGTAAAACATGAAGAAAAATGCTAGTGTATTGTCCAAAAGACTTGTAGAAAACGTGTAATCCCGATTTATTTGAGTATAGCTATATATTTGTTAAGATATATAAAAATATCGGTTTTGCTAGGGAACAACAAGCCAAAACTTTGCGATAATCTTATATTGAAATCCACAAGTTTGTATCACTTTTTAAGACATCAATTACCTATACACATGTATGTTTTTTTTTTCAAAACATTTTGTGCATTTTGTTTTTGCTAACATTTGCAGTAAAAAAAATAAAATACAAAAAATACCCCCCCCCCAAAAAAAAAGTAGATATCCTAGCCCTTTTTATCTGCTCTCCTAATGAACTCAATAGGCTTTCGTAGTTATCATAGCCCTTTTTATTTTCTCTCCGAATGAGACTAACATCTTTTCTCAAGACGGCGGCCAGAATGCTGTTGAGACATGCAGCCAGCGGTAGACGGTCAATTCCTCTCTTACTAATTCTAGAGTGAATTTCGAACGTCCAACGCTGTTCGGAACTTTTGCAATACGATACGCGTTCCCTGCTTCACTAGATGCACACACCATGAATTTCTTATTCATGGTACTTGGGGGAAAAAGGGGACAAATCAGATGAACCCGCGTCGATTGACAAGGTTTTGATAACTGTTCCGTAATTTTTGATGTGATGACTATAATCCAAAAAGCCAAGAATTAAAAAAATAACTAGAGTTATCTGTAAGTAATACTATGCACAGTATTGAAAGTAAGTACGAATTGGGCAATAAATCGGAAGCTGTAAGAGATGTAACTTACAGATAAAAATCATATGAAAACAATTTATAAAAGATATTTGAAACACCCCACAACTTACCACGAGTGAAACAGCTACTGGTTTAATGTCATTTGAAACACCCCCACAACTTACCACGAGTGCAACAGCTACTGGTTTAATGTCTTTCGCTTTCATCATCAAGTTGGCTAGGTTACATCTAGGTTGGTCTAGCTGTCGTAGGAAGGTCGATGAAGGCAGTATGTCCTCCTTCTCACATGTCGATTTATAATACAGACTTACATCAAACTTGGATTTGTCGGGTTCCGGGTCGGGATCTATCGAAAAAAAGATAGAATTTTCTTTTCTATAATTTGGTTACAACAATCTGTAAGTTTCTGCTGGATGACGATCTTTAATGTAACGTACAATAGCGGCACATTTTTTTTTATAAATATTTAGTGGTGGAGTGTTTTGGCTCGCTCAGGAAACCAGAGATTTCAAATCCGTTTTGGATATCATATAGCAAGTATTCTTCATACAATAAAACAGATTTATGTAAATCTATAAAATAAATACTAAATGTCAAGTTCTAACGAAGAAGGAATTTTTTTTGGTGGACCTTTATAATGCTGCACGTATCACTTATTTAAAAAATAAATGGAATTATACATTTGTGTATAGTTATTCACATATATAGTTTACTTAGAATAAACCTTACTATTTGTAATTCAAGGAGAGCAAATTAGCTTTCTACCTCTACAACACATTGTCTGATTTTATTATTTCAATAGTATTTTCGCCAGTTTTCTGCTTGTTTTAAGAAGCGACTCGAATGAATTCCTCTTTTTTTATGAATGATAAAAACAGGCGACTTACCGTCAAAGAAGTAGGCATCTAGCTCGTCCTCCGTCAGATCCTCTACTTCCAATGGGGTTGCGATTCTCAGAACATCCGGATTCTGTATTCTAGTTGTAGATTGCCGACGAGCAGATGTAAGGAACATTGTCGGTTCTCGGTGTTTAAAAGACGGCTTGGTGTTGTTGTTTTCTTCATTGTTACTGTAAGTGGCCACTGCGGTTTCCGTCGTAAAATCGCTCTCTGTAAAATTTGCCACGGGTACAGCTGATCTTGATCTTTCTATCCGTACCTGTTTATGATCCAGTCCTTTCCTATGTCCATGAGAACTATGGCGTATTCTTAGAACACTCTCCGGTTGTACAGCTAATGTCGCCATCATTAACTCGGACCTCTATCTTCAAATCAGTTTATAATATACACCTGCGACCTACCCCTATTTTTGCAGTTATAACTCTTGGCACAAACAATTACAATATAGAGAGGCTGAAAACAAATAATAATTAAATTTTTCATTAATACATTTCATCGTAACTGTTCCAGAACTGGACATTAAAGTAATCCTTATTAGCTGTTTTGAAAGGATAGTTTTGTATTGTGTTTAAAATGAATAAAATCAAATTATATTTATTTTTAATCTAAAGTATATAAACATGAGAAATATAAGCGATCAAAACATTTACATTTAAAATTGATTGGTTAAGTAGCTTTTGGTAGAATGTTAAAAATACGTTCTAAATTCTAAGCTGCTCATGAATGTAGATCCCCGTATTTACAGTTCAAATATATTTAATATGCTGTTTTGAACATCAAATTAGATATCTCCAGAATTAACTACATTGCAAAATTAACGAAACACATTTCTTTTTATATTTTGTGCAAGTTATTACAGAAGAATGCGTTTTTAAAATAACACTTTGATTTTCATAACAAGAGCCCAGTTAATTGTGGCACATTTAAAAAAAAAATATGGTTGCAATTGCCGCGTTTACAGATGGGTGCTTTTTTATGTGGCAAAATAAAATGTCAATACGCCGAAACGAAACGCACCGGCATGGCACGGAAATGTCATTTTATTAAAACTTTTATTATTATTGCAATTATTAAGATAAATTAATTTTCAAACATGCTTTCTCGTAACTCTTACTCAACCTACCGCGGACGAATGTAGATAGAGAGCAACTACACGTACATAAACACATTTATCATTTCTTAGCTTGAACCTGAATTTTATAGTGACACCATAAGAACAGAAAATCGGTAGAAAAGTATAAAACAAAAAAAAAAAAAAAAAAAAAAAAAATGAAAAAAATTTAAAAAAAATAAAGATAAAAGATATATGTTTACCTTCCGTAATTTGAAAAAAAATCTATCCCTTTGTAGAATATTGTTTTATTTTGTGATCGGACTTGAATTGTTGACTCTGAGGTCTCATAATATTATTTCACTATAGCTAATTTACTTCATTTGTTAAAAGCTTATAGTAATCTGTCAATTATATCACTGACCACTGCGTAATGAAATTAAAATAAAATGGCGTCATTATAACATAATCTCTTGGTTACGTTAATTACTTTTTAGTGGAAAATTAAAAAAAAGAAAGACTTATCTGTTATAATGAGAAATATTTGATGAGTAAATCACAGAATAAGAAGTATTATACGCATAGGTCATTTTTTCAGGTTTCAAAAGCTCTTAATTTTGTGATTTAATTCTCCGCGTTTTCTATTAGTTGTTTCCGTAATTTGAAAGACATCAATGTTTTCCATTCACTGAAAATTGTCTGTGCTAATGAAATCTTTTAAACATATTTTGCCAAATAACGCCAAATAAAAAGATGTGAGCAATAAAAATGAAATAAAACTGAACACTTTGTCGGTTTATACTACAAATCGTTTTTATGGTACCAATTTGAGGCCCAACTACCCATTTTCTCTAGTAAATTAATGTCACATATTGAATAAAATATGCTCGAATATCACAACATTTCTTTCAGGAATTCTTTATATTTTGATATATCTATGTTTCTAGTGCATGCTATTAGAATTTCCCAGCCGAAATTAAAGCTGATAGGTTTTCTTTGCGTAAGAATCAGATAACTCGAATCAAGTGCACCACTTAACACATGCAAAACACTACATTAGACACTTTGTACAGATTGGAAGTTTTGTTTTAAATGGTAAATTAAGAATAAGAAAATTTCTGAATCTAAGAAAATCTGTGCATTAATAATATGAAAGAAGAAAATCATATCCATTTAGACAGACAACTAAAAAGACAAATGTTGCAAGATATCAACAACGCTCCACAAAAAAAATAACCATCCTGTAACCACGTACAAAATCAAAATAACCATCCTGTAACCACGTACAAAGTCAAAATAACCATCCTGTAACCACGTACAAAGTCAAAATAACCATCCTGTAACCATGTACAAAGTCAAAATAACACAAATGAGACGAACAAGTCGTGATGTCTGACTTATGTCTCAGTCAAGTAAAAAAAAACTTACATGTGAAATCGTTGTGCAAACATTCTACCACATAAACCCGCCTGTAAATTTATTCTTCAATCCCGGTGCCTTCATTTCAATGAAGTAAATAATAAACTAAGACACAGACATGTTATTACATGTACCAGATCGACAAAATGTTGATCTTCTTTTAGGGCCTAGGGATGATTATAACTACTAAGGCACAACAGAAGATGGAAATCATAGGCCTAAATAATATACATTCCTAACCTCCGATGGAAGTGTCGAGTTTTATGCCTTCATAAGAAGAGACTTAGATACAAAAATGCCTTAAGCTCCTTTAGTTTTATTTTGCAAAGAAAAAAAGATAAACGCTTCCAAACTCAAATTGCATAGCGGCACCAAATCTTAAACCGTTTATTTCGTACTAAGTAAGTAAGTAAAGTATTTATTTAAAGAGGGTTACCTGCTAAGAATGACTCCGACTTTCATTGAGGGTCTATATGTAATCTTTACCTCCTACCAGCAGGTTAATATTTTAGACATCTCACAAAACAACATCTGAGTAATTGTTTTTATGCCTTTCTTAATCCATATCTGCAGTGGAATGTTGCTTATAAACGAACACAACATTTTGTGTTGATCGGTATTAGGTTTCATTGCATTTGGCAAAGAGTTGTAGATACATATAGGTGCAGAAGTCAACAGGCACATATAGGTGAAGAAGTCAACAGGCACATACAGGTGCAGAAGTCAACAGGCACATACAGGTGCAGAAGTCAACAGAGGAGATCATATTGAGCCATCCATGCAAAACTTGTAAAAGTAGTCAAGGACGTTAAAAACCCTTTGTAGTAACGTCGAATATATATATTTCTATGAAATAAAAATTATCTTTTGATAATATAACTAAACTTGAAAGATAACACAATAGGAGGGGAAAATGCTTCACAACGATTAAATTTTTGTAACCGACTGCAAACTGAGACAAAATCGGGTACCAGCAGCTTCTAACTGTTCTTCTAGAAACAAGTCTGTTTAAATACTACTCGTCAGCGTCTCATATCATTATAAACATAGCAATTTATAAAGATAGTAGTTTATACATGTAGAAGGTAAACCTTCAAGGAGAGAGGATAAAGTAGTGAAAAATGAAATAATACAAAAATTTAAAAAACGACTTCGTCTATATTTTTTTTAATGATTCAATATTAGTATACTACACAATATCATATTTTATTGATACCAGACAACGAATGTCTAACTACTTCAATTTGGAAAGAAATAATTGAAGTAATCTTAGCTTTACAAGATGTTTGTATTAAATTTAGCATGTCAAAGTTAGATGAAATTCCAATAAATCAAGCGTAGGTCTTATTTACACTGATACGATGACATGTTTTACATATGGTGTAGCGCCTGTATACTTGTTTCAGATCCAAGAACTGTTCATTTAAACATTAATCAAACTCCAGCGTTAGAAACAGGCCAATTATACAGAATACATCCTACGTACATATGCTTTACTGGATAGAATATAGGATTGTTTAAACCACTGAAAAAAAAACTTGATTCACTCGGAGTGAAATAGTCTTGTTTCGTAGTGAGCATATTTCATGTGCATAATTACTTTTGACGAATTATGTTTTTATTTTTGCGGATAATGCTATTGACTTAAAATGACAATAATTAAAACTCACATTATAGATAATGCAGATTTTTCTTAATAGATGCAAAAATCGAAAATGCATTTTCGACTGAAATACCAAAATTGTAATAATTATTGCATATAATTATTCTGGATTTACAGTATTGCAATGCATCAATATTATATAGGGTGATATAAGGTGCTAGAATTGTTTCTACTCTTCTGTTTATCATATATCAAAGATCATCTTTCCAACTGTTTGTAAAAAGTTTTACCAGAGTAGGTCGATATTGACCTGACTTGTTTAATTGAACTACCGCTCTGCTGAGAAGTAATCTGAATTATTTTAAAAGATTAATGTAATTCTTCAAGACGTACAGTTCTGTAACCCGTTGATTAAAAGAAGCGATATCTTATTTCTCCATTCTATTTTAGTTCGTGATACATTCCAATTTCCCTGTCAATTTTAAGACTCCTGGAATTATATTTGTTTTAAAAATGTCGACTGGTCGCCATAGTTATTGAGAGTTTTAGTTATCTCTTAAATTAAACTTCCGGTCGGCAAATATTGGTAATTCAAAATCCTCGAAAGATAATGCAACCTATGCACAAATCTGTTATTGGTAAAACAATAAACACGACATCAGGTAATTAATTTTATTGTGAATAAACTAAAGATAGCATTTCCTAATTGTTTTGTAATGGAACTTGTCCAAAGTAATAATTTTAAAGCTTTTACAATCTTAACCACATATCTAATGATTCTCTATATAATTGGAAAAAAGTAAACACACAAAATTGCCTTTCGTTTTAACCAACAAAACCAGGAGACGGAAACTACCTAAACTGAAAATTTTATTGGTTAGAGGGAATAAAAACGAAGAGAAATCACTATAACAGTGTTATCTTAAACTCTAAAGTATAGAACCAAAAAGACTAAAACGATAAAATAAATATTCTGCACAATATCCTGGATTTGGACTTTGTCGAAGTAGATTGACGCTTTTAATTAAACAGTTTCATATTGAGTATATTCATAGAAGAAAAAAATCCTTAAAGTTTGAAGTTACGCATGAACATCAAACATGAACTTACCCTACCGATGCTTCTGCTCCGAGTTTCGTAGCTGATATACTTTAGTATCAAAAGAATGTAATCCAGGGACAAAAACCAGACATGGAAAACAGACATATAAAACAAAGAACATAGAGTAACTAAATTATACATACAAAGAAATAAAAGCAAATAAGCAACTCGGACTCCACTAAAAACTGGGAGCATGGACCAGGTGCACCGGTAGAGTAAGCGTCGTCTGCTTTTCTAGAAACACCCGCCGAGTTGCTCATAAAAAGTCAAGTCTGAGGTAGACGAAAGAGGAAATAAAAACCATGACACATTGAACAAATCAGTTTTCATGGCGCAAATGGATGCACCGTAACGATCCACGAGCCCATGATGACGGCCACAAGACTTTTGTAGTGATGACTTCAATCTTAGCAACATGGGTAATTGCATATTAGTCAATAATAGTTTTATCATACAATGAATTTTGCTAAATTCAAACAATTTATGGGGACCTTGCTACTATTAACCATTAAAAAATATATATAGAAACAGATGTAGGAACACAATAAAGTACTGGGTTGACAATAAATTGACTGCTTTGTAGTTTAATGAATGTAGAATTTTATTTTGTTTTGGTAACAAATATTAGAAGGCTTGTTAACCAATGATTTAATGTCAAAGAAAGATATTGAAAAAAAAAAAAAAAAAAACAAAAAAACAAAAAAACAAAAAACAAACAAACAAGCAAAAAAAAAAACAAAAACAAAAACAAAAACCAAAAACCAACAAAAAACAAAATAGAACCAAAACAAAACAAAAACTAAGAAAAAGGATATGCCGAAACGCAACAAATGCTCTAGCGTATAACCGAAATCCAAAAAAGTAAGTAAAATTTTAATAGAGTACAATATAGAAAATACACAACTTGTGAAATACAGAATACACCACTTGTATGATAACCTTAAATGTTTGTAATTTTTCATTGTCAAGATTTTCTATATATTGGAAGACAGTTATTTCTCGTAAAAGCTTTTAAGTACCAATTCAAATAAAATTTAGGTACTGCCAGTGATTAAGGTGATACGGGAAACAAGTACTATATTGAAAAAAAGATAGCTCACGCAGTAAATTTGTATTTTTTAATTATAATTTTATACATTTCATTCCGGAAATAAAACAATTTCAATTTTCGATACAGTTTTTTTCGAACGCCACTAAGTTATAAGTATTTGGCCAATCGAGAAACAGAATTTCGATCAGGTGACTTGTGTTTCCATAGAAGAGTGTCTCTAAGGTCAAAGTGTAAAAAACAAAACTCTACCGACTGCGTCGGAAAAAAGGTAGTAGTAGATTTTGGCCAGTATAAATTACACACTGTATGAATGTTATAAAGACAGCTACTTAATTAAATCCACACTGAATGATATTACATAGCAATCTTGAAATAAAGGTAGGTTTAAACGAATATTATTGACGGTTTGCAAATCTATGACAGCACAGAAAATGATATGCGATATTGTGTTTAATGCATATACATAGAATTTGTTGAATGTTATACAGGTTCGTGTTGATTCCTCGTTTTGTTGAACATGAATAGTCCTATGAGTTTGTTGTTGAACGAACTGTCTTTAATTAAGATTTGTTATTAATTTGATTGTTTTTAACACAACCAGTAACATCTCTTCCTGATTGAACTTCCGTTCTTCAAAAAGAAAACCAAATTGTTTAAACGATAATGTCTCTTTTGCACAAATCTGTAATTGGTAAAACATAGACACGGTATCTTGTTTCTTTCGAATTAACTTTCTTTGTTACTTCGTGTCATATCAACATTTATACTATAGTTTCATCCTGATACCATTCTTTTTCCATAGGATTGTCCAAACACAGTATTTGTCAATCATTGAGTGGTCGTCACTTTAATGGAACGTTTCTACCAGCTAACTAATTGAACTTCCGTTCCACAAATTGGCAATTCTAAATCTTTAAACAATAATATCATTCAAGTACGACTTTGTATTGATCTAACTGCTCATATTTCGGTGTTAACACGACATGTAACTATTATTTGTCATAGTATTGTAATAAGATTGTTGATATTACGCAATTATGATGAAAAAAAATATATCAAAATCAAAGAAACAACAATAAAACAAAAGGGAAACAAATAATTTCTTCTCAGTGAGTATAGTTATCTGTTTATGATGTTCGACCTCTATCCTCCAGAGATTTTCTGCATCTTTCGGCTGGTGTCTTGAAAGTAGAGTAAACTGATTACTCTGACAAAACATCTGCGTCCACCGGTTTTTTTTGTATCGTAGTTCGTCCTTATTTTTTTGTGAATACATTTTAGTTCCTTTGTGTTGTGTGACTTGTCTTTTAATGTTTCTTTTCTCATTTTGAGTTTCCAGCCTACTTTGTCCTTTTTCAAAATTCAACAAAACATTCACTAGCTGTAAGACAATGATCTGTTGAAGGTTTGTCACAGCTTGAATATCTACACACAGATACACGTTAAAAAGATGTTATTAATGCTGATTTTCTAAAGACCAAGCTCATTTGCATTGAGATTGGAGGCCTAAACATTATATAACGTCTAAACGTATGCAATAAAAAGTAACTGTTAATATTAGGCATGATATGATCAATTGAAATGTGTCATGATAAAGTCTGGAGTTAATGTCAAAAGTTTCATTTCGATTGAATGCAAACGAGAAGTATGTCGAAAATATATTGCGTTTTTATCAAAGTGGAACATGTTAAATTAAACATTCCTTTTTATATGGCTGGGTATTGGAACTTGATGTTAAACATATTTGACATGTACAGTCTGGTATAGTTTTTATTATATTAGTCTATCTTCAGCTTACACCATGGGTGTTTAAGCTATAAAGCACCCAGTTAATACTCAGTTAATATACAACAGCAAACAAATAATAACAATGTAAAAAAAATAGAGCATACAAATGTACAACGTGTCATTTAAATCACAAATTACTAAGAACACTACGATTCCAGAGTGTTTCCTTCCCATCTAAAATATATTTCCCGTATTTTGGATCATACATACGTTAACATATATTTAAAAAAAAATACGTTTTTATATATTACAAATTTATTGAAACGCATGTTTGGTTATACAAACCTAACTCAAGTACTTGCAATCGATGTCTATGTCTTTTTTTTTTATTGTTTTTCACCACCTCATAGATACAAGAACAAAGTCATCCACTTCCGATGCAGGATAAAATAAATCTTACCACCCAAGAAATGGGCATCTAAATTTTATTTCATTTTTTCAGTAATTCAACCGCACTCTCAGGATAACGACGTGATTAAAAATTGAAACATAGAACAGTAATAAATACTATGACTTGTGTCAGAGGAGTTACTTTATTGTCCCTAAAGACATCGGCCAGCTAGGCTATATTGAAATATAGCTATTGCTGGCCGGGTCATCCCTCCTCGTAGGATTTATCTAGGGTTGTAACTTAATTCACAATATATGGTAGTACGGGACACCTTATCTAGGTGTTGTTATGTAGGATAGAGGATCAAATTAACGATATCAATATTATACAAACGTCTCAGAAAGCAAAATTTTGGTCATTCCCTCCGCGGGAATCGAACTCGTACCGTTGTGACATTTGTGGCAACACCGCCTGCACAAAGTCCAGTGCCCATAGATGTCCATAGATGTCACAGCGAGTTCGAGTCCCGCGGAGATCCTTCTATACGTTTACATTATCTTCCCTGTAGCAATTTGATCCGAGGGAGCAGTGTAGCGAATAGAGTCGTCACATTCTGAGACGTTTGTATAATATTGATTTGATGTGATATTTATCATTTTGATCCTCTATCCTACATAATAACACCTAGATGAACTGTCCCGTACTACCATACATCGTGTACTAAGCTGGCCGAGTGGTCTAGGGCGCTGTGCAGGCGGTGTTGCCATAGATATCACAGCGGTACGAGTTCGAGTCCCGCGGAGGGAACGACCAAAAATTTGCATCGCAAATTTGACAGTTCTAAAATCGTTGGGAATTTTTCAGACCTTCCTATATATATATATATATATATATATATATATATATATATATATATATATATATATGAAGGTCTGAAATATACACTTAACCCATAGATATCGATCAGTGAACCCATAGATAATGAGGTTTTGGTTAAATTTCGCATGCCATAAATATATATTTCTTGTCATAAGAGTTTGACGATTTGTTATATAAGAAATGACATAAGCAGCTCGTTCAGGCTTATTCCAGATGTTACATATCATATCGGATCAGATGGGTCAAAGTTTCTGGATTTTATTTGTTTATTTCTATACATTATGTCACATAAACTCATTTGAGTCTTTATACATTGATGTACCCTATCGGATCAAACGGATCAAACTGTCCGGAGGCCAGTTGCAAATTACATTAACTTCAAGGAGGTAGACCTAGAGTAAGGGACATATAACTTATGGAATCAGTGATATGTTTGTATTATATTCAATTTCACCAAAGACTATTAAGTATTCGCTTGGAGGAGAATAAAATGAATCCAAGTTAATTAGATGCTTACATAAGATTGATGTAAAATGCTGCATACAAACGTTCCAATGATCTTTAAGAGTTGTATCTCTTACCCTAGGTCTATCTCCTTAAGTAATATGTGAATCATTTTCATTTTATACGTCATCTTTGTTCGTTCATTCCAAAAATCGTGGTGGATAAAGCAATACCTCCATATGTTTCGACGTTTCGACGTTTCGTCGTTCTAGATAAAGCGATACCCCCATTTGTTTGACGTTTATTGGTTCTTCTTGACAGTGCATTTACGTTTGTCATTAAATATCATGTCTTCGGTTGTGGCTACAAAGCTTTCCCGTGATGAATATCAGTTGGTTATTTTTGTTTTACTTTTTGTTACGTGTAAGCAGTATCTTGATCTGAAGTATCAATTTATCAAACAAAACAAATCATCAAGGTCGGAGAGTCTGACAAATGAAAAACAGAAAATTTCAACCAACCTATTGCGTAGAAAAAGGTTTTCTTTTAACGACATTTTCAAAATGTGCAAAAAGGCACAATTTTTATACCATCACTCAAACTCGAGAACAACTGACATTGGTTTCTCTTTAGCAAAGTGTCGAAGCATCGCTTTTCATTGAATATGGCGCTTTTGATTATAGCTCGAAATTTCCCTTGTGGTTTGTATTTGCCAGTGTTTTGATAGATGTTTCCTTACATATCTTTCTTATTTCTTATGTTGTAATGGAAAGATCTCTTTTTTACAACAAAAGTTAGCTTTAAATGATTGCACTTAAGAACTTACAGAAAAGGAACTGATTGTTCTAAATAAAAATACTTTGTGTTTTTGTTCTGTCTCTTTGTAATCTGTAAATGAAATCATATTGCTTACATAGACATCTTTCACAGTTTAAAATTGCAATTGAAGAAGCCTGGTGTAGCTAGGTTAAACATGTAGAAAATTTTAACTAATGTCTCTAACGTACTATTTTGAAGTACAAAGTAGAATAAAGCAAACAGGAAATTTGAATAACCTACTCAAAGTTCGAGTTCAATGTATTTCAATAAAATAATTTTAATAAAATAATTTCTGCTTGACTAAATTGATACTA
This sequence comes from Perna viridis, assembly GCA_037379345.1. Taxonomy (NCBI): domain Eukaryota; kingdom Metazoa; phylum Mollusca; class Bivalvia; order Mytilida; family Mytilidae; genus Perna; species Perna viridis. Next base: position 9,043,759 of record CM074520.1, read on the forward strand.
CCGAAAGCCAAAAAAAAAAAAAAAAAAAAAAAAAAAAAAAAAAAAAAAAAAAAAAAAAAAAATTGGGACCAGGTGCGTTGATAGAAAGAGATATATGACTTAACTTTAGTAACATTTCCATGCAAGTCTTCCGATACATACATTTGTCTTTATAAATTGTCAGATCGCAAACATGGAAGGTTTACAGAACACTCAATGAACAATTCTAAGGTTAAAACTGTACTTAAAATGTTTTATTTCTACACAAATGTAAAAGCGACATTTTAATGCGATCATTGTATTTTCTCATCGCATGACTAGCAGATCAAAAATATTCATTTTACTCGCATCGGTCGTTATTTTCCTTTTAGGTTAAGTATAATTGACAACCATAGTCTGACACTTCTCAGAGTGGAGATTTCTACTTAAAACAAAGTTATGTATGTTGCTCACAAATCAGTGCAGAAGTCTAACACTGCATAAAAAGCCATTTTTTTACAACGTAAAATAATATACACATAGCTCGAATTCATGTGGGAGAAAATATCTATACATACTAAAGGAAAGTGATTACCATTCCTTAAATACACTGCAACTTGTGTTGCTAGAATAGTTTAAGACTACATTCCAATTAAAAGAAAACGAAGACACTACGGTATGATAATTAGTTAACATATATAATTATACGATTATTTTTAATTTATTTTCAAGAGCAACTGCAAGTCATTAGGCAAGCAAACTGTGTAAAGAAAAACTTAACGAAATCACCGACCAGGTGCCATAAATGAATCAACATCATGTATGTATTTCTTTCAAACCATTTTTTTAACGTCAACAAATTCAGAACATAACTAATTCATTGTATTTGTTGTCCTTATGAATTATAATTGTAGAAAATTCGAATGTTTCCCCAAATTAAAATAAAATGTATATTTGCAACAATTTATTCAAATAAACCTTTAAAGACTGTCATATTTTTCTATTTTTGGTCCAGATAAATTGAAGAATGACAGTTGAACTAGAACGTTTGTTATTTCTCATCGTCAATCTTTTCACTTTGCATGTACGAACTCTTAAAGATATTAGATTTTCTACTATGAAATATCTGTTGTATAATTCCATTACAAGCCAGTGAATCATGGTAATCCGACGGCATATATAACACTAAAATGGTAAAGGCTAATTACAATACATAGTAATTCATGAAAACTTGTTTGTTTTACAAGACAAGCCAGCGATCTGCATGACTTGTTTATATTGAGTGTCTTATATTTATTTGGATTTTATCATCTTATCAATCAGTCTTTGACGCGAGGTTTGAGACGATACGATGTAATTTTGTCATGGGAAAAATTTCAAGGGAAATCATAAAACGAAGGACGATCTAAATTTCATATATCAAGGGACATGACAAATGAAGCCGACATAAAAAAAATAACATACATCAAATGGCACGGAACATACAAGAAATTAAAGTCTGAGCATCTCAAAGTTTCTTAAAGTGAAAGCTTAAATCGGTTGGTTATAACCGGAAAGTGTCATTATAGTATATACTGAGAAGAGTCCATGCTTATAAATTTTGCTACAAATGAATTTGAAATTTTAAAGTCGATATACGTACTTTCAATTCTGGATCCCTTACAATGCTTTAATATGTCTTATCATAGTGATTTACTATATTTCATATGAATGAACAATCGCATTTCCACATTTTTCTTTTAAATTGCTATGTATTAAACAAAATATTTTGCTATTTACCCACTTCTGGAAAGAAGATGTATACAAATTATATGACACAACAGAATCGAAGGTTCTATCACCAAATAAGTAATCTGTTGAGAAAAGAAAAGATCCTCTGTGGAAGTTGATTAAAGAACAAAAAAAAATGTCTAGGTCATTTAACAACAAGAGAGATAAAGGAAGTCGCCGGCAACCTGGATATAACTGTAGTAGTCTTGTTTTTATAGAACCATTCTTTATTGGGAGTAAAATCAAGACTTATAGGACGCACGCCCTACCGCTTCTGTTACACTTTGAAGGGTTATGCAAATCTACTGTTTTTAATAAAATTGGGATGGAACAATACAACATGAATATTTTGGTGGTATTAAAACAGCCCATGTTTTAATATTAGTTTATATTATTGAATATTACTTAGATCGTAATATGTTATACGGAACCATATTTTTGTATTATATTTTCTCTACTCTATCTGATTTGCCAGTAATTATACAAAATCGGACAGGTAAAGTATTGGTTGAGAAATATAATCCACAATCAGACACAATTATGGCAAATTAATAGCATAGTAAAATATTTCGGTATCACGATATATGTTTATTTTGGTATTTGAAAACGAGATGGAAATTGAAGGAAATGTATACGGTTCGACCAATTATCGTGGGAAGACTACTTAATAACAGAAATTAAGTATTAAAATGGTTGCTATTACACTAATATCTATATATATATAATTTCATATCATATTGAAGGATGCATTGTAGGAAATACTACTAAGTCAAAAGAAGTTTAAGAGGTCTGCAAAAACATCAAAAATTCCCTTTTCTAACATAAGATTTGTTTATAGAACCTCTATTATGGATGGTATTGCATTGTATTCTTATTTGTTTACATAATGTATTATGCGCTGTCATATTTTTGTGTCTCAAATTGATATATTTAGACTTCTTTTACGTTATACTACTGTGATTGTTTTACCTTTTTATCATGCAATTAGATGATTATTTTTAAAAGTCTTATTGAAATTGTGCAAGGGTTTAAACCGTTGATCCAAGCCGTTACCTTCGTTAAATCATGAAATCAGAACATACTAAATGTGTACAATGGTTATGGACATGGATTTGTATTTTATATCAAAATATATTATTGTGTTGAAAATCAAAACGAGAGTACTGCTTACCAGAAAAAGTAAACCAAGGAACAGCACTCTTGTCTGAGTAATGCTTTGATTTCACAATTTGGAATTATATTGCTGAAATGGTAGAGAATATAACAAGTTATTGATATGTTTCTAAATCTAATATACATAATTCTGAATAATGAGAATCAAAATAGATATATTTAAAAAAAAACGTGATATTCTTCAGCAGATCTGTATTCGAATGCTAACTATTTTGAGATGTTTCCAGCACTTTATGTTTGTAGAATTACCTACTCGATATTCGTTCATTTGTCATATTGTACATTATAAACATAAAGTTAAAATGTAAATTTTCTTCTAAGTGTGAATTTTTCGTTTGACTTATTTTACAATTTAGCTTTAGACATGTTTTTAATTTTGTATATGACGGCGTTTCTTTTTATTTGATTGATAGACTTGTCTTATCTGTGATATTGACATCAACAGAAATTTGTATTTTCACGTTTATTTTGAGTCAGTATGATTGATGCCGTGTTAAGCAGTGTTGTAACTACAAACAAATGAAATTATTTCATCTAAAGATAAAATTTGACAGATGATAATTTATAACATGAAACTTTACTTAATTTATTGAAAAGTACACCAGACTCCAATTTTATGATCAAATAACTTATTTAACTATGATTTTTCAATTGTAAAATCCATATTTGAATATTTTTGCTTTTGAATAAATCAGATCCATCTCCTAAACACAAAACAAAACAAAACAGAATCCAAGTAAAAAAGGCAAAGCAATAAATATTAAATTGAAAGCGTAATCAAGGGAACCAAGGTTATAGTGGTAATCAAAAGAATGCAACCCAGGGACAAAGACCAGACATGGAAAACAGACATACACAACAAAGAACATAAAGTAACTAAAATCATACATACAAAGTAACAAAAGTAAATGAGCAACTCGGACTCCCCTAAAAACTGGGAGCATGAAAGAGCGGCAAACAACGCCAGTAGCTGCCAACACAAAGACCTATAAAAACTAAAAACAAACACCTATTCACACCACCGAGGACAATAGTAAGACAGCATTCCAGTAGGAGAATGAGAGTGTTAATTTTCACAGCAGTTAAATTAATGAAGAAGTATTACAATACAAGAAGACAATATGTTCATGGTATTGAATTTTGTTTTTACAAAGATAACCACACTTAAAATGCACACATCATATAGCCTGGCGTCGAATTCACAAAAAGTCGTAAGTGTGAAATTGATCGTAAATTATGACGTCACAATGCTATTTTCTGTTATGGTGTCAATTCTTTTACAGATCTGACATGTGCTTTTGTGTTGAATGATATATTAAGATGCTTTCAGAAAGGTTTCGAAGCTACATTGACTGCGTTATTCAAAATTCCTAATGAAAACATTTCGCCAAAAAATGTCTGAGATTTTGACTTCAATAGAACATTAAATACTACCATAATTAAATAATCTTGGAACTGTTCAACAAGGTCAGAGGTCACGGTCAACTCACTGTAAATAATTTTTAACATATTGCCTTAATACACAAGTCATATAAAATGTTGAAACAAAACAATTGTTATGCACTGTCAATTCTCAATAATTTTAATTATTTTAATCAGTTAACACTGTTTTTCAATTACCGGTGAAATAATAATCATTAACTCTGCATCCTATTCACTTATCAGATACAAAATTGGTTTGAACAAATAAATCACACTAGTTTCGCCTCGACATTCACGCTTCAAAGGATTGAACAGCTATTTGTTGCTGTAAAATAGGCAAGGGTATTTTTATGACGATCCAATCGATGTTTATCAAGATGCTATAAATGTAATTAAAACAAACGGACGTTTGTTAAAATTGTCATTGAATATAAAACAGATATAACACTTCAATGAAAATATTAAGTTGGAATTTGGGAGAACAGATATAACTAATCTAATCTCCTTTAGAAAGACATCGCGAAAAAGGCTTTTTAGAAGTGTATAAACTATGTATAGGATTCAACACTTCAGGGCCAAATTACAAGATAGTTTAAATCTTAATATAGAATCAAAGTTTGGTAACACCAAAGAATAATAATTATAAAAAGAGCGCTATGAAAGTTTAGAAAATCCTCAAACGCTTTCAATGTTGAAGTTAATACATTTCATAAAATCGCGTGCCAAAACGAGGCCAAATCCTTGGTAATACAAAAAGTAAAAGAAATAAATATCATGCTTAGATACATGTGGTTGTTTTTGTCTTCAGTTTAAATCTAAGCTTTTCATTTAAAAAGGAAAAGGATCATAGCGATTTTTAGGGGAAAATCACATTTAATGTACATGGTATGAATGTATAACTCTTTCTCAAGTTTTGAAATAAAATTACTATATATATTATGAATCAGGAGAATTTAATGGTAGTTTTTTCTCATCATTTCGATTCTGTATACAGTAAGTAGTCTATGTAACTTAAGTCCTCATGTTGTACTGAGACTCGTTTGATAGATCCTCTACTAATGAAGAATAGGTCCGTTGTGACACACTGCAATGTTAAAGGACTATGTTTAATTAATGTTTGATGAACATATTTCTTAGGGCTAGAAAGTTAAAGTATACAATGCCAGAAGAAACTAGATAAGATAAAGATGACCTGCTTCACGCAGTATTTAAAGTTGTTCAAAGATGCTAGGAAACATGATAATTTTGTTTAGTGATTATTGTTCCTTCCACTATGCATAATGTGGTTTAAAACACCCTATATGGGGCGCAAATAAATTGTTATTTTCACGATTATTTACATCAGTAGTATGTAGTTGTTTTTCGAAATGTACGTTAAAGATGAATATTTCATTGCATAACAATAAAACATCATTCAAATAGCAGAACAAACAAAGCAAAACAATATCCCCTTTAGAACAAAACAGGAGACATGGCCATCTTTATAATAAAATGGGTGTCATGTAAGAATAAAGAAAGTACAAAAGTAAAAATAAATATGATAAGTGTCATCCTTAGACACTTTTAAATCAATTTGCCTAACAGTTTGACCCAACAGTGTTATAAGCTTATATTTGTACTATTGTTAATTAAAACACTTTAATAAGGAAATAGTTTGACTAGTCTTGGCGATATTTGTGTTTTAATTGCCATATTCACTTGTAAAACATGGTAAAATTGCGCATGAGTTTGCGTAAGACAAACAAAACATGTTGAAAGCACACAGATACATGACGTACTTTGTTATATAAAAATAAGACAAAAATGCAATGTACGACTGTATATTTTCTTTTTGAAGAAACAACTCTGATTTCGATGTAACGAATCGTTTTGATTTTCAGTCAAGTATATCTTTTTTTACATCATTAAAAACAACCGGACACACATCAACACTAATGTCTTTCTTAATCGGATACTATTTTACTTCAATTTCTACAGTACAAAATATTGCTTTCACATTATTGATCATATCTTGAAAGATCGATTCAAGTAAACTCAGTATTGCAAGAAACTCCACAGTTTTGAAACCATTTAAATGATACAACTATCACGTGCCATTACAAACTATTAAAAAATGTAAAGTACTTTCTTCCATTCTAAGCCGGTGATTAAATTTTTTAACGTAATTTTTTAACAACCGGGTGGTGGCAAAATTTCTGTCAGAGTTTTCTCGCCATTTTATATTTCTACAGATTTCATGGGAGAAATGGACTCTCCTCCGATACAGATTTCTCCATCCTAGAGAGTTAGATTTAAGATTTAACACACTCGCTGAAGCTCATGGGTTGAAATATAGAATTGAACTGTTTCGAGTGGAAAATCTTGTAATCCCCTCAAGACTGAAAAAGAATCCTTAATTCACCAATAATCACAATCTTGTTTCAATTTATAAGGAATTTAAATATGTTCATGCTACATCTGTAATTAAATCATTTAAAAAAGACAATAGTAATGTTTATTTTTGGCAATGGCACTGTCTGAATAATAATAATGCCAAAAAACTTGGAAATAATGATAATTTCTCTATAGAAAAAAAAACAATTGTAGTTTTATTGCATGTCTCAATACCAATTCGCAGATTATTGATATCATACACATCTTCGTGAGGAAAGAAATACAGGATATTCTTTTTCGTGGTGTTTATTTGATATTGGGAGTCATGCAGTGCTTGTAATTATTTATTTATAAAAGTAATTTGTTTTTCTTTATATCAACATTTATGTTTGTGTTGATTTTTTATCAAGTGTTAAATAGGCAATAAAGTTAACAATTATTTGTAATTATGGTACACATATAAGTATTATAGTTATATGCCAATATGGTGATTTGTGTCTGTCAAAGTACAGTACGTCTACTCCCTACGCCTATATTTTAAAAATAGACCAAACACAATTGCATGCCTCCTAAAGTAATGCATTATTGCTACTTTCTTGGTGTATATTATGTACTGTACTATAGTCAAAGCAGTACAATAGCCAATATAATCAAAGAAATGACGTGAAATCAAACATATTTCAACACATCAACAATCTCCCTCCCGGGCCTCACTTCAACTTGGTCTCCAAAAAGAGAGGTTTTTTTTACTTACACGTCAAATATTGAATATATAGACATATTTATTACAGAATTCATAGAAACGATCGAATGTCATTACTCAGCATGGTTATTGAAGGTCGATTTCTAAATAGGGTTGTTTATCTCTCATGTAGGACAGCTCGCATTCATTCTTCTTGAATTTCCGCTATAAGGAACTTAATAATTATATTCAGAGTCGGTGTATAAAAAAAAGAGTTCCAAATCTATTTATGCGTTGTTTCTCATACACACAAGCCGACAAATGGTGTAGAAATAATGGAGGCGGGGGTATTTTCTGACGTAATGATGGTCGTTACAAACGTTACTATGACAATATATAACATTTCAGGGACGGTGCTATTCCACCCCTCTTTTGTTACGTCAAAATTCGAATTTCCAACGAAATGCCTAGAAATGTGCATATGGTTTATTGGGTTTTGATACTGGCCTTTATCAAGTGGTATCTCGCCGAAACTTTAGCCAATTGCCCAATATTCTGTTTGTCGGTAATTTATAAGTAACTTATTATTTTCTTTTTCTTTGTATGTTTTCAAAAATTGCAAATTTTCGAGGTTTTACCTTTAAAAAAGAATATCTTAAAGAATTATTTTTCGGATTGATTCATTATCATGGTGTTAAGGTTCAAATGCCACAAAATTCATTCAACACTTCTGTGACGTAACGAGTTTTTATTAGATGTTTTTTAGGAGCAGATTCCCATACAAACAAACAAATTAATAAGCAACCAAGAGACTCAGATAAAACACCCGCCTTAATAGGCTTATTTTCTAATGACCTATTAATTCTACGGATAAACCAGACACAGCTGTCAAAAATAGTATAGAATTATCTCCCCTTTAATCAATTATCTATAATTTGAGCGAAATGGTGTCATTTTGAGGACATTTCAACGACAATGATTCTTCAACATCCAAATTAACGTCACAGTAAATGGCAATTCAATATGCAAACTATAAGGAAATACTTTAACAATTCCATTTGATTGATAATATAAGGGTGATATCTAAAGTGCATATAGTGCGTTTTACTGAATATGCACTTTCTCATACAGCTATGAAATTTATTTAACAAATCTGGTACAAGGTTTAATTTAATTTGATAAAACTCCAATGTAATTTAATGCTCTGTCTATTACATTTTGTTTTACATTAATTTTTTGCACATTTTCGTGGTTTAGTCTGACTTCGTGTTTCTTTGCTTCATGTACTGTTTCTTGTGTAAGCTTTTGATTTCACGTTTACCATGCTTTTTTCTGTCTTCCAACTTATTTTTTATAATTTCCTTTCATTGTCTGAAATTGAATTGTCGGTACAACTTCCTTTTGTACTTGCAATAATTATTTTTATTTGTTACTTTAGTTACTTTATGTTCTTTGTTGTGTATGTCTGTTTTTCATGTCTGGTCTTTGTCCCTGGATTATATTCTTTTGATTACTGCTATAACCTTGGTTCCCTAGATTTCTCTTTCATCGAACACGGAATTATCAAATCAGTGCGTTTTTTACGACGAAACTTTGTGCTTTGACTGGTACATCCAAAAGAATAAATTGTGTCCGAAAAGGAATTATACTGTAGCGTCGTTGGAGAGGTTATGGTACAAAGTAAACAAAGTCACACTGAAACATTGTGATATTGCAGAGAGTAATGCTCTATTTGTTGACTAAATCGACACCAAGTAAGCGTGTCTAACACTCCAGTTGTTTCTTCCATGAGAGACATATATATATTCAGAGACTAGGTGCGAGCAATAATAATTTATTACGCCAAATAACTTATAAATATCATCTTAAGATACACAATAAGATTCAATGCGTATACAAGACCAAATTCATAGCTGCGGTACAGCTTCTTAGAAAAATAAGAAACAACTGACAATTTCTACGAATAAAAGCTGAAACTTTAATACTTAGTAATGTCATAGAGTTCCGCTAACGTGTGCTAAGACGACTAATTCCCCTTAACTTTATTAAACAGAAAAAACGTGTGGCGTTAGAGACTTTACTAACAGACGACGACAGGAAATGAAATACTAAAATTGGCCAAAGTTACGACTGCATTACAAGGGTAGACCTATAACTCGCCAAAACTTATAATTTCTCAGATATTCCTCTTTATAACAAATCGCAATACTTAAACTTTATTTTCCTAATTTTGCTTCAATTTTCATAATGCTTGAACGGTGTGGAAAAACTGTTCTCATCACTAGTGACTTTTCTGTTCTTAGAGTTCGATTGGCTTAGAAATTGGTTGTCTTGGACTCCATCTTGAATCGCCTCGATTGCCATTGAAGTTATATTTCAGTTAAATGAGATTATTTTGGTGTTTTCTTACCTTAAACAAAATTATGAAGGGACTCGGGAAGATTTGAAGTGAAAAAAACCTTTGAAATCGTCTGGCTTCTTTTGTTTGGAATGTTTGCGTTTGTGTGACGTCAACGTGTTTCCTACGAATTGGAATCAAAACGTTTCGCGAGCTTTTCATTTTTGGGTATTTTTGACGTTTTCAGGGCATTAGAGAATTAGAATCTACACTCAAAGCTTGTTGATTATGAATTTCACATCTCGAGAAATAAATTTTATAATACGAATAGCTCGGCAAGCCTCCCGATCAAAACTATAAAATTTATTTCACTCGATGCGAGAAATTCCATAATCAACTCGTTATTGTTGTAGATTCTGTATATACATAATTTTCAAAATCGTGACAGGAAACTGTTCTATTTTATTTATTTCTGTTTTATTTCAACGAGTAATCAAGGGAACCAAGATTCTAGAGTAAATCAAAAGAATGTAATCCAGGGACAAAAGCCAGACATGGAAAACAGACTTACACAAAGAACATAAAAGATACACCATAACGATCATGAAACTTCTGTAGTGATGACTTCAATCTTGTAGCAACATAACCCTGTTCCAGAAGCCTATATGTTACAGTTCTAGCGCGATGCAAATTGTCTGCGTAATAACAGCAAGCTATGGCATAACGTATGAGTTATGTTGATATGAAAACTCCATACGCAGGTACTGAAGGGATGTTGCCGCAAATAAAAGGGAAGTTGACAATTCTGAATGAAAAGTCATTACGTTTGTCGTAAAACTTAGTTAATAGTTTTCTTTACCATCGACCTCTAGGTGAAGGTCAAGATATAATGCTGACTTAACAGTGTCTGTAATATCCTTCATCTTAAGGTCTTTGGGGTAGATGCGATGTATCAAATCCTAAAAACTAGGATTGTTTAACGATAATACCCATCAATATAGCGGAAACTGAGATTAAAGGATCTAACTAAATGATGTTCTTTCTTTCGGATCAGATCAGCTATTGTCAGCCTTATTAGAGTGATGGAATATGTCAGCAAGTAGAGGAGCACGTTTTTTCCGATGGAATGCCGACCGTTTGATGAAAGAGTAATCAAGGGAACCAAGGCTATAGCGGTAATCAAAAGATTGTTATCCAGGGACAAAGATCAGACATGGAAAACAGACATTCACAACAAAGAACATAAAGTAACTAAAATCATACATACAAAGAAACAAAAGCAAATGAGCAACTCGGACTCCACTAAAACCTGGGAGCATGGACCAGGTGCAACGGTAGGGTAAGCGTCCTCTGCTTTTCTAGAAACACCTGCCGAGTTGCTCATAAAAAGTCAAGTCCGGGGTAGACAAACGAGGAAGGAAAACTATGATCCGTTGAATAAATCAGTTTTCATGGTGCAGATGGATACACCATAACGATCCACACGTTCATGATGACGACCATTAAACTTCTGTAGTGATGACCTCAATCTTGTAGCAACATAACCCTGTCCCAGAAGCCTATTTGTTAGAGTTCTAGTGCGATACAAAATGTCTGCGTAGTTTCGGCAAGCTCTGGCATAACGTATCAGTTGTGATATAAACACTCCATAAGCAGGTGCCCAAGGGATGTTGCCACAGATAAAAGGAAAGTTGACAATTTTGAATGAAAAGTCATCACGTTTGTCGTAAAGTTTGGTCAATAGTTTTCCTTTACTATCGATTTGTGTAGGTCAAGATATGAGGCTGACTTCACAGTGTCTGTAGTATCCTTTATCTCAAGTTCTTTGGGGTAGATACAATGTATCAAATCCCCGAAATTAGGATTGTATAAAGATGATACGTCATCTATATAGCGGAAACTGAGATTAAAGGATCTAGCTAAACGATGTTTTTTCTTTCGGATCAGATCAGCTATAAAGTCAGCCTCATAAGAGTGAAAAGGTCAGCAAGTAAAGGAGCACAATATGTTCCCATTGGAATGCCGACTGTTTGTTGAAAAACACGTCTACCACACTGGACAAATATGTTGTCGATTAAAATCCAACATGTTGTAAACATCTTTCTCTGTATATTTGGAAGATGATTTGGAATTATTTCTTACAAAGTCTGAGAGAGTAATCAAGGGAACCAAGGTTATAGCGGTAATCAAAAGAATGTAATCCAGGGACAAAGATCAGACATGGAAAACAGACATTCACAACAAAGAACATAAAGTAACTAAAATCATACATACAAAGTAACTAAAGTAAATGAGCAACTCGGACTCCACTAAAAACTGGGAGCATGGACCAGGTGCACCGGTAGGGTAAGCGTCCTCTGCTTTTCTAGAAACACCCGCCGAGTTGCTCATACAAAGTCAAGTCCGGGGTAGACAAACGAGGAAGGAAAACCATGACCCGTTGAATACATTCAGATTTCATGGTGCTGATGGATACATCATAACGTTACAAGAGTTCATTATGACGACCATAAAACTTCTGTAGTGATGACTTCAAACTTGTAGCAACATAACCCTGTTCCAGAAGCCTATTTGTTAGAGTTCTAGCGCGATGTGAGGAATCTCTGGATCCACATTGAATTAACACCACTACTGGAGTAACAAGCATTGCGACAGGACTGCAGACCCTCCCTGACTGTTGTGAGTATAGAAGTTAAAATCTGTCTGACGTTTTGTGGTGCAGTTTGTAGATCCAGCTATGAAACATGCGTCCACCACACTGGACAAAAATGTCGTCGATACAAAATTCCAACATTTTGAAAACATCTTCTGTATACTTGGAAGATTATTTGGAATTATGTTTTACAAAGTATGGGGAATCTCTACCAAGAACTTTATATTTGCATCTTTTTTAACGAAACATTGATGACCCTCTTTGACACCCGTGAATATAGAAGTTTTGAAAGAGTTTTTATGATACATTTTGCAAATCAAGCTATGTAGCGTTGTTTGTATTGATTCTTGTTGAGTTAGGAATCAAGTGCATAGACAGTAAATTTCAATCATCGTCTTTGGTAGAGAGACCAAAAGAGGATATCACAGATTTATGGTTTTCCAGTATCTCTTCGTTGAAGAGTTAAGTAACTGTATAGGTCTTATCACTGCTATTTTTTTCCACACCTACCTCAAAAACATTGGATGTTATACATTCTGCAGACAACAACAATGTTGTTTTTGGCTTTGTCTGCTGGTACAATAACATATTTGACATGTATAGTAGACAATGTTTTTGATACACCGGGGTCTTTGAAAACTGATGTAGCATTAACACTCATTGACCTTCTTAAATCTTTCATACGTTTTAAAATAAAAGACCTCACGGCCTTTGCCCACTTTGACAGAGAATCAATGTCTTCTTGTTTTCGTTTTATTTATTTCTTGCGTGGTCCTCCACAGCATTCATAAGAAATTTTAAGTTATAATTCCAATTTATTCTGCAATCTAAAACGTAAAATTGTCAAAACAAGAATCTAAATAGTTTGTATAAAACATAAGACTTTGGCTACTTTGGAATTTCACTGAGAAAATTTACCCTCTTAACGTATACTGAAATATAACCTAAATTGGTTAATTTTCATTATTCTTTACATAACGTTTCTAAAGTGTTTCTAAAGTGTAAAACGTTTTCTTTATCTAGGTAGAAACGTAGCTCGTAAAGGTATGTTACATGAATCTCGAATGAAAGGCGTTCCAAGGGGCTCGATTAAATTAATCACAAATATTGTGACGTTATGTCGTTGAACGTCATATGTATGGCAACGCGACGTCGGAGCAAAATAAACGTCTGGCCCTCAAAGGGGTAACACACTAACGTGAAGAGCAACTGTATGAACGGAGTGTGTATGTTTCGTAAAGGCCAAGATTTTATGACCTCAAAACAACGTTCCGTTCAGTTTTTTGAATGAGCAGTGCACTGTACCATTCAATAGGAGTAACTCGTGTAAAATTCTATAAACCAATAAAATAATAGTACTTTTAGAAAAGGGACTTTCCCTTCTACCTACAATATCAGCGAATGAATTAATTTCATATGTAACACGCTTTCTGATTGGATAAAAACATTTTGTCCATCATCTCATAGACCCAATTTTGTAATTTGATTGTGACATCGTCAACCTTTTTGGCTGACTTACTCGTTAAATTTTGATACTAAAATTTAATTATAAGGAAAAAACTGTTATACATTTTTCGGTCTATTTGAAATAACCTCAATGCCATGGTGCAAACTAGAAAATAACATGTTACGCAGGTTATTTAGTTTGCACCACGTGACTGAGGTTATTTCCTTATATACCGAAAAAATATAACAGTCCTAAAATAACTTCGTGAATTGTGCACAGTTTCATTCCCGTGCAGTTCCAAATCAAAAACATGGTGCACTGCCAAAATCAGTTGTCAAAAACGATGTAAAAGCAACATTTTTTTTTAATTGAAACAAAGTTTTAATGTACTCAAAGGTACATTCTAAAAATAGTGTGTAAATAGATTTTTTAACAAAAATAATAAGAGCCTAAATAATCACAATACTGTAAAAATAGGAAGGTACTGAACGTATTTCGAATGTACACACCAATAATACAAAGTTTTGTCCTAAAGATTATTTACATAAAAGTATAACAATTACTTAAAAACGAAATTCAAACATTAAAAATTCAAAAAAATATTAATTCGAAATAAAGTGCAAATCTGAAAATTAAATAGGGGAGATTGACCCCTACAATACTTCAATTGTTAAAATAAATTCATTGTTGTTTTTGTGTGTTTTGGAACTTGCAATTTTACACGTAATATTCTTAGTAGTGTTTGTCTCCCTCGTTTTATTTGTTTGTTTATGTTTAATTTCTAATATCACTTTGTGGTTTGTACAGGAATTAATAAAATTATTCCTTTTTATCGGAACCATGATAATAAATCTAGTTTCAGTACTGTTTCCCTTAATATCCCATATGAAATACATTGTTTCCTCGAGAACATACTGGCTGTTTCGAGTAACATACTCCTTTGACGTAACATAATACAGATTCAATAATCTGCCTACAGTATTGCTAACACAGCTTCATCTCTGACATAACAATTATTGTCATCATAACAGTGACAGCTTCATTGCTCTGTACTTCCGTTTTACCATTTAGTTTAATCATTGACATGTTTTTCGGTACATGTTGTATTAACGTTTGTGTTTCCTGACAATGCCAGGTAATACAGTAAAACATATACCACTTTATAGGCGACATAAAATGTTATTGGTAAGTTTATTTACCCAGGTCCTTGATTCAACTTTAACATGGTACCAAAAATCATAAAATGCTAATGTTACTTTTACGTTCTTAAATTTTGCTGTCTCAGGACACGCAATGATGTTACATTCAAGATATTTTACTTTGTGCTTAAATATATGGATGATACACTAATCTGACGCCTTCTTACTTATCTCTGAACTTATTAAGGTTTTATTATTTATATTAATATTTATGAATTTATATCATTCTTGCATGGTAGCAAGATAATATGTTCTTGGTGTTATAATAGCATCGTCCAGGCATTCTATATAAGGGTAACAACAAAATTACCGAACACTAATCCGACTCATAATCAAGTCCAAAATAAATCTGGCAAAATATAACACCACTGGAGCAGCTGGTGCCGCAATGGTCCTGAATTGGTACAGACAATTCAAACGAAATGGTGGATTCAATCTAGGTTTTACAGCACAGCGCCCTAAAGCCCCTCTTCCATTGCGGCGTTAATATGCCAGTGTTGATTAAATAACATGTGCATGCTATTGCGTCATAATCGGTAAATCAACGGTCACATCAGCGCAAAAAAAAAAAAAAAAATACAAAAACAATCATTACTCATTATTTTAGCAGAAACTAACTATTTTGCAACTTTTGTTTTGACTAAAAAAGAATTTGGTATAGACCTTTTTAGACGCATTTCATCATGAAATTCAGGAATCTATTCAAGGAAATCAGAGTAGTTAGTACTTACTCTATTGTAGCGAATCGATTATGAAATATAAATACCATATACAGGGGATGAAGGGATATTACTGCACAGGTAAGGAAAATTTATGATATTGGAATTAAATTCGTCTCTTAAATCATAGTGCGGAGAAAAACACCGTTGTCAAAATCGAGATGTAAGTCCAATTAGAGGTAAAATTAAAGAAAAAAAAAGAAATAAACGAAACAAAAAGAAACGAAAAAGAAACCACGGTTTTATATAACATGAAACCACCATGGCGATCAAAGAAGATTAAGCAATATCATGTTTATTAATAAAAACACAAAACAGTCATTTTGTCACTATTTTGTATCTTTCAAAATGTATGAGAAACATGATTGCATATCGCAGCAGGTTGTTATTGGATTGCATGCCCAGGACTATAACCTACAATGTACAATAAAATAAACGATTAAGATGTTAACAGTATACCATTATAGCAATGGGGCATATACAATTCAGTATAAGTTACAGTTGGTTGGAAATGTATCCGTTA
This sequence comes from Perna viridis, assembly GCA_037379345.1. Lineage (NCBI taxonomy): Eukaryota > Metazoa > Mollusca > Bivalvia > Mytilida > Mytilidae > Perna > Perna viridis. The sequence goes on from CM074520.1 coordinate 9,060,016, forward strand.
CAGAACATGAAACAGTTTACTGTGTTAAAGGTATTTGAGATAATCTATTTACATCTAATCTCGATGTAAAGGAGTCTTGCACTGTTCATAAGTTGACAGGCTTTATTTCATAGTAGAAATCCAGTATTTGGCAGTGGTAAAATGTAGTGTTCTTTTAATATAAGCTAAAAATTACTGTAGGCAAGACGTTTAAATGAGCGTTTGTTTGTGTGTGTGCATTTGATTATACTACTTGTAGTGAATCTCATGTGATGCAATGCAATCTATCAAAATGGTTCATGACTTATTACAAAAGGTATTAAATGTACAAAGTTAAGAATAAAACTACTCTATATGAATACTTACAACAGTAATACCAAAAATTACTGTCAACTATATGGGTTTTGTGTGCATATTCTCGACAAAAGCATATCCTTTTAGGCATGAAATTCGCGGTTGCTTTGAATTTTTATTTGATATTATATGCCAACTATGATTCTTCTTCTTGAAACTTAGTGTTTACTGAAACATAAACAGAAAATGACATTGGTTTTTAAAATAAATTTAATATTGACGAACCAAAATATTGTTTCCTATCTAATATTAGTATAAGTTTATTTAATAGCTTGGATATGTCAATAAAGAATATGTAACATTTGAAGCATAATCTAATAAAATTTATACCTAACAAACAACAAGCATGAAAACAATTAAGTTCATGTGTTACTAACGATCTGAAAGCGCTTTGAAAATGCGTTTTATCAAACTCCACCACTGTTAAACGAATATATTTCGAAATAATTCTTTTATTTAGATAAGAGAAAGTATTAACAGAAAAAAAGACAAATATCATCTATTAATACGTTTTTTTTTGTTAGTTGGAAAGAACAAAACGAGGGAAATTGCAACTTTTCAAATGATGTTATGCTCAACATTTTAGATTTAGACTTCCTATTTCGATATTTTTGGTTTTGAATACTTCCTATGTGTGATTTATTTTCGAATCTTGAACTGTCTAACCATTTGGTTCTAATACCGCCGTTGATAAGTTGTTTGTGTATTTTAGCAGACTTGACATTCCAAAAGTTTTTGTGAAACAAAACGAATAAAACTGAAATTGGAAATCTTTTTAATAACGACTAATACGATACTGTATATAGTTATTTTAAAGTCAAAAGACACCATTTCTCGTCCGTATTTGAAAGTGACTCTTTATTTATTTCATTACCTTCATATGATGTCAGTTTTAGTCCGTAACAATCTTCAACCTATAAAATGAAAAACTGGGATTGTACATTTTATTTTACATAGAGGCGAGAATTATAATAACTGACATATGATATTAGGGTACACAAGACAGGATATACTTTTGGTGATAAAATGCTGGTTTTGATTTCATTATAAAACAATCAACAACCAAATGCTTGCAAGCGCAAGCGCTTAACCTTGAGAAATCCTGCAACATTTATCCTTTGCATGAATATATAACCGTCGTTATATTAGTAAATGCCACTAATTAAGATTAATTGTTATATCTGTTTTATAATTGACTTGTAGGTTTTACCTTAATTTTTGACTTAATATTGGTACGTATAAGTCGACCATCGCTCGGCATCGTCATTCTAAAATTATTTTCCATTAAATAATTTCCACTGCCATCATGGTTTGTAAGTGACCTTAATGACTTCAACTTCAATTAATAACAGAAAAAGAAACATGTAAATAAAATATCATAGCGTAAATATGATTACTCATTAAATATATCTGTGAATGGTACATTAAAATGGGACTCGTTTAATCAGAACAGCATAATGACAGTTCACCCAAGGACAAAATAGTGACGAGGGGATTCACATTCATTAACTTAATTGAATAGGAACGGACTTTGTTAGATATAAAGCTATCAACGTCTCGTTTTCAATCACTTGTATCAATGTTTCATGTACTGTGTGCATTTCTGTAATCACAATTTGAAGCTGAGCCATCAATATGGCATTGATAGTTGTGAAAAGACACCATACGTACATTTGGTAGATAAATTTTGCTGGCAATATTTGTTAAGTATGACAAATTTCAAACATTTGCTCGTCTTGAAATTAAGTCTTTTTAGATTAAAGTAATACCATTATAAGAAAGTAATACCTTCACAAGAAAGAACATGGTTATGATGCAATGCCATTCCTCACATGTGCAAAGTTCAATAAAATAGTTTTAGTAGAAGCTTCGACTTTTTTTTAAAATGATGTATTCATGAAATACTTGTCTTACCTGATTATTTGAAATCTGGATCGGTTTATTTAGCAGAATCCACGTGACTGTCTCCATACATCCGGGTTTTGTTAATGAACCATCGTAAGTTAAGAAAAATTGTGTTGAAGGCAACATTTGGCTTGGTGTAAAATCATTAATAGGCGTTGTCATTCCTGACATACAAGGAAGATAAGTTTGAGTTATGATTTATATGTTCTGTGCCTTATTATTCAATACAACGCCACTGACCCCAAATGGTGTTTGAAAGTAAAAAAAAAACAACAACAAGACACACTGTTAGAGACGGTATGAAACATAATAAAACAGTATAAGTACCGTAGAGACCAAATATTTTATACGTTACTATAAAATGCTCACTAAAACTTTCAAATATAAAAATATACAATAAAGGATTAAATTTAATATAGGCTAGCATAACTTATCCATGCGGAGATAATTCTGTTTGACCTTTTTATCTATCTATTTTATCTTTTATTTATTTTATTTAAAATCTGTGTATCCTATTCAATAATACAGAAAAATAAAGACTATACCTTTCCGTTTTACTTTCAATGCAGCCCTAATGAATCTTTTCAAAAAATCGTTGTCTTCATGTGAAATCTGAAAAAGTTGTTTAGTCAAGAAATATTTTGTGTATATAATAGTCGATATAAGTAAAAAATTACATGCACAGGAACCTACCCGATCATGCAATGAGACCTTTGTTTTAGGTTAAGAGAAAATTGTGCTTGCTGGAACATATATAACATATATTTTTGACTTTTTCACATATCGTTTCAACTCTAATAATCTAATTATATATTTGCATTAGATACCCTTTTATTCTGTTATTTTTCAGTTGCTAATGCAGTTTGTTTTTTCTGTGATCTCCAATCATCGTATCGTTTTCTTATCACGACATTCGATTTCAGAATATCGACCCTATCTTCTTCCTTTTTTTATATTTTACCTAACCAGAGCCGACGATGATTTTCATACAGGTGACCATAAACCATGCTCCCAGATTCTTCTGAAGTACAAGTTTTTCACTTTTAATTTTATTTATTTTTCTTTCGGTTCCTGTCTTCCAACTGCTAATTTCCTCTCTGTTTTAATTTCTTATCCTTTGCACATTAAATTTGAAATTTGCTCTGACAATGGATGCACTTAAATAATATTAATAAAATATAGTACCGTACAATAATATAGTACTGCATATAACTACCTGAGCTAGAACTGATATTGCTGTTATTCCATGGGGTGTCTGTAAAGCCTGAGATACATTATCATTTGTTTCACTGTTGTATGCATATAACTGGATCTGAATATGATAACATACTGTATTTATAATCAAAAGAGAACTTTTATCAAGTCTTATACAATTTTATAAGTTAAAAAAAAAAACACAAACTATGACAAAACATAATTGTTATGCCCACATTTGCAAATGCAGCTCAGTTATCTATTATAATGATAAAAGTACTTGAACATGATAAAAAGTAACATGAAGTTCCGTATGAACTAAAGCAGAATCTGTACATTTTATATATAAATTTTGTTTCCATCCACACAATTCCTCCATGCATGTCTCGGTTAATGATATTTCATCAATCATTCAATATTTTGGAAAACAAAAACTGCTTTCACTGATGTTTATAGATCTATATTTGTGAAGTCAAGAAAACATTTTTAACAGCATATATGGTAAGGTAAAACAATATGATTTAACTACAGGAACTATAATTGTTCCGTCACCACTTTTTTTCACTGTGTGTTTGCCTAACGTTGAATTTTATTAATTTTTACATTACCTCAAGTGGAAATGCTTTGCCTCCTATAGTGTGTTCAGACCCTTTGAGTTCGTTATCCCCAAAATGTATGACTATCTCGTAGAGGGTATACGTATAAGATAAAGGACCACCAGATATGATGAAATGCTCTGTAGTGTTCAACAGGAATGATAGATCATGACCATTGTTTCTAAACAATCCCTTGACCTATTACAAATTAGATAAAGATAGCATTTTCATTTTTCATTTATTTATACAACAGTGTTTGTTTTTTAATGTGAGAAACATGTTTAATATTTTTGGTTTTGTACGAAGTTGATTCGGTCTTATCATTGGGCAAATAACAAGTGGCCATTTATAACACATTGACATTTCCCTTAAGTCTTCATATTACTTGGGAATAGAGAAAAAGGAATGTATTTCAAACGAGTTTTCCTTCCCTGTAAATGGCAATTGAATATTATCCACATTCCTACTTAGAATTGAACTGGCAATAATAACCGTCTGGGACTCTAAATTTATCTACATATTATAGCGCCACTTGAGAATTAAAAAAAGACGACACAAGATGAAGATATGACAAGATTATTTTATTTTACATCAGACCAATTTCGCACTAATGCAAGAATTATATCCATAGTATGTATTCACAATATTCGTTAAACACACGTAATCATTTTTGAATTCTGTTTTGTTCCAAAATCCAAAATTTAAAGAATCTTGTATATTGTTTTATGTACAGCATGGTTTTATCTTAACGAACTCAATATGATTTATAGAAGGAATATAAAACTACTCTAGCCCGTATAAAGACGGCAGTTTTTTCACTTTACCACCAAGACTACTATTAAAGGAAACTAATCCAACAGGTACAGAAATCATTGACTATAGTGGGGGAAGAGACATTGAGTGATTTGTTTTGGTGTTGAAAACTTAAATATTTATCCATATCAAATGCAGACCCTGCCCTATAGTAGAGGTGATACCACATTCAGAAAAAAAGAAGAAAAAAAAAAAAAAAAAAAAAAAAAACCACACACACAGAAAAATGACCCATTTTGGTCTACATGGGACATATTGTTACGTAACCATAGTCCATTCTGTATACTGAAATGTATTTCGGAGAAACCCATACACTAATATTCCTCTTAAGTAATCCTAATCAAGGCCGATAACTCTTGAAAATTACATGAACAAATCATATGAAAGTGCAACAGCCGAACGACAAAATAAGACTGGTTATGGGCCTTAACTGTTCAACGTTGAAAAATAAAACAAGCACATTGAAGGATTTTTGACATGCTTTTATCACCCCTGTCTGATATTTATAATGACCGCTACTGAAAAGCACATAGGAAAGAAAGAGAAAAAGGTTGTTAATTCATTGTGTCCTTACCTTATGGTTACTTATGTTAAGATGTGACATATAAGGATCATACACCAAGTGTTTGGGGTTGACGTCTATTGGTGACTGATATTTTCCCTTGTTACATATACTCCAGTCAGGATTATGTACACCCCAGAACTTGGGACCTAAAACAAATATTTGAGCATTTTGTTTTTCAACTGTTTTTCTTTTTGTTCTTTTTCTCTCAAAGTTTAATAATTATAATGCATTGTTCAGCAATGGGTCTCTATTCCAGCTGAAACAAATTTTCTCTCAATTACTTCAGTTGTCAATATTTCAAGCTTGAGTGTTAAGAAACCGGAATTCCAAAGAATTGAAATCACATTTTACTCGGATCTTTATAGTACATTATTTCTAGTGGTATACTGTTTTACAGTTAATTACCTGCTGATATAACTAGAGGTACACAAAGGATGTAAAGACATTTGTTTACTTGACACCATTATTAGAGGTTACTTAGCATGTGTAGATTACAGACCTGATATTCCACTGTACGTCCACCATTCTGTCCATATTGTACTAAACCCTGATAAAAATAAATATCTAAAATAAACAGTTATTTCGATGTTATTTCGATAATTGTCAAGCATTGTGTGAGGGTATATTTTATCAATCTTGGAGACAGGACAACATTCGCACATTTCTGTCTGTATCGTATATATATGGCAATTTCAAAATACACCGGAGTGATGACTATATGCAGTGTTACAGAAAAATCTCATGTAATAGATATAAAACAAAAATAATGTAGGCAATACAATACATTCTTTTTTTATTTTAGGAATTATAATTCCAAATGGACTTTATAAAAGGATTCAAATTCATGAACACTTTAAGGAATCAACTTTCTAATGCACAGCTCTTCGTTGATAGGAAATCAATTGACACGCTTTTAAGAGTTAAGTTTTAAACAAATTGTGATTATGAGGCACCAGTTTACTTAAGTCAATAATTGTATATTATTGGATGTTTAAAGTTTTTTTATATATCTTCGTTGGCTGTTAATATCAAAAACGAAATACAATCAAAATTCACCTGTTCAAAATATTCATCATAAGATAACAAACAATTAATAATGGTTATATATAATAATAATAATAATAATAATAATAATAATAATAATAATATAAATAACTGCTGAACAGCTACATTAAGTAAGTTCAGGAAAATTTTGCCATATAGAGTATAACATAATTAGAATTCTGCTTCATTTTGGAGAAAGAAAACAATTCGAGTCCGGTATACACCATAAAAGTATCAACAATTTTCTGATTTATTTTATTTCTTATGTAGAACATAACATTAAGTTAGGTTCACTTTTCTTAGCAGAATTCCAGTTTGATGTTTAATACCCAACAGGGACCATAGTAAACTATATTTACTTTGATAAAAATGTAATTCCAGGTTTTAAAACTTTGTTTAAACCAAAATTGTCTTTGAATTATAAAACAGCATCGATGAGGAAAACTATTGCATGAAAGAAACACTCTTTATAACCTGCATAAGTCTTGACCAATCATTCATTTTAGTAAGAAAAATGTAAGCAGAAATGGAATCAGTCACATTAATAGGAAGTCATACCTGCAACGTAATTTATAGTTGAAAAAGCAAGTAAATGTATAATCCAGAACTCATTCATAGCAGAAAGTGTCACATTCAATTTTAGTTGGTAATCCAACAAATGTAAAATTACAGTCAAAGCTATGCTGAGTTTGATGTGAATAAAGTTAATAGTGTTGAGAACTTTTATACGATTTATATCAATCAATAAATCCATGTATAGCTTGTTGGTTTAATCAATGGTGTGAGGGAGGTCTTAAAGCGACGTACTACAACTAACATGAAGATATATCAGTGTTATGTTTACATATTAGGATGGTTGATGGGACAGATTATCAAATATTATATATGAATTATATATTAATTAACTTACATTTGCTCAACAAAAATACCAAATATATGAATATTGCAAATTTTGATATGTTAAAAACGTGCTTCAATGAATAACCTCTTATCAGCAGCATTAGAATCAAATACATAGGACAATCTAAATCCAAATACTTTTATTCACATAAGAAGAACTGAAAATCAAAAGTAATTTAATAGAAGCAAAATCTATCACCAACAGATTCTACCATGTGTAATACAAGGAATCAAGTCTATGATTTTTTAGGAATAGCAGCATTACCGCTACTGTGTCAAAAGAAAACATAAATTGCTCCTGGTTTGTAGTACACATAACGAAATTGTTAACTTTATTTCCCTAAAAAGAATCTGAAGCTAGTCTAACTGTACGTAATATAAGAGTTAGACTATAACTTACACCTTTGACAAATTTTGAACAACCAAAACAAATTAACAAAAAAAAAAAAAAACAAAAAAAAAAATTGAAACAAAACGAAACCTAACTTAAGTTCATTAGTGGTGATCAAAAATCGACTTAATCGATTTGATCGATTTTTACTGATTCCTAGAAATAACTTGTGCATTTACATATTTAACCATTTATTAATATCGTAACTAATGACAAAGAGATCCACAAGTTGATATGTTTTTAATACAAAAAGTTATCAAGGGAAATGTCATGCAATCAATTTTAAACAACTAACGTACCTTTGTCTGAAATAAGAAAAGAAAAATTACAAATGTTCCTTGAAATATAACATGACTGTATTAACCGTAATATATTCAATAAATCAGCAATGACAAATTGCATGGCTTTTGTCAAGAATGTAGTCGTTATACTTGATCAATCCGTAAATATATCCATACCAGAAGTTATACAGGCGACCACCAAAACTATATCAGTGTTGAAAAACTTCTCAAGTCATACTGAGAAACTAAAACATATTTATTAGAAATATGCACAATGTTGATTTGTATTGTAGGACGTGATCACACTAAAAACGCTATATAGCTGGATCTGCAAAATGTACTTTCAATTTACAACACTCACAGTTGTCAAAGCTCTCTAGTCCTACCGCGACACTTGTTACTCCCGTACTGATATTAATTCAATATGGATTCTCAAAAAATCAGAAGATCTTCTATAAACCCTCAATTCAAGATTATTATCAAAATACAAAAGATTCCTAATCATCTTCCAAATATAACGACGAAAAGATTTAAAAAATGTTGGAAGTTTTCATCGACATCAAATATTCCCAGTTTGATAGGCACATTTTTCAACAAGCGGTGGGCATTCAAATTAGAACAAATTGTGCTCCTTTAACCGCTGACCTATTATCGTTAAACAACCCTAGTTTCGGTGATTTTATACATTACAATTACTCCAAAGAACTTGTGATAAAGGATACTCAGTTAAGTTAACCTCATATCTTAATCTATACATAGAGAACAATGGTAGAACTATTGACCAAATTATACGACATACGCGATGACATTTCATTCCGTATTGTCAATTTTCCTTTCATCTATGACAACATTCCTTCAACACCTGCATATGGAATTTTCATGACAACTCATACGTTATGCCAGAGCTTGTAGCTACGCGGACATTTTGTATAGCACTTGATTTCTTACATTAAGGCTTCTGGAACAAGGCTTTCTTACTACTAGAATATTGAAGTCATCACTTCAGAAGTTTTATGGTCATCATGAACTCGTAGATGGTTATGGTGTATCCATCTATATCATGAGAACCAATTTGTTTAACATGTCACAGTTTTCCTTTCAATTTTTGGTGGAGTAGTCCGAGTTGCTCAGTTACTTTTGTCCTTTGTACGTAATATTTTGATTATTTTTTTTGTCCTTTTTGTGTATTGTGTCCGTCTTCCATGTCTGGTCTATGTCCCCGTATTACATGATTTTGGGTCCCTTTAATTACTCTTTCAATAAATGCGCTGAAATTCAAGACGCTAAACATTAAGTCTTCCTCAAACTTTTATATACAGAACATTCTTAAATACTGAACATTCCCAGAGAAGAATGTTAACCTATTAAGGTACATTTTTATGTGCTATAATTGATAAGAATACATGAACTCTTAAAATTATTATTACATGTTATCACCCTCTTAAATGTATTCACTATTGAGAAATTCATCTTTCGGATATTCCCAAAGAAGTAAGTTGACTTAGTCTATTCTTTGATAACTTACAATAACATCTTCGATTAGGTGATTTTCATTAATGGTTAAAGCCGTACCTTTAAGAAAACTCGTTATCGGTCACAATGGTTGGTTCTTCAATATTGTTCTTTGGCTTTTGGTTTAAATGTAAATGTCATGTTAAATGCAGAGATATCCAGAACGGTCTCGTATCAGACAGTAAAGAATTAATTATTGATTGCGATTAAATGATTGAAAGTACAAGTCGTTGTCGGTAAAAACCGAAACATGTCAGGTTTTTTAAATTAAGAAGGTAAATTTCATAAAATTGACTATCTTGAATTTTGTTAGCCAGTGTCTTTCCAAAGATCAGACAGAGGGTGATTCATAAATGTCAAAAACCCAACGATTTCAGTTTTAATTCTTGTTCAGAAACAGGAACTGATCACATAACTCGTCTTAGTTTTTCATCTGGTTTTGCCCTTTTGAGATAAAATTTATATAGATTGTACATGCAATTTGCACTCGGCAAGAGTTATTGTTCTTGATTTTCTTTGATTTGGTTGAATTTAGTGTGAGAAGAATGAATGATTTTCTCAAAAGTGCAGATCTAAATACAGAAATATAGTTTCTGAATATTGAAAAAAATATTGTTTGTTCGGTGTGGTTTCTTTACATCATGAAACACCTGTACCATAGGCAATGTCTGAATTTGGTATGGACCGGTATTTAAAAAAAGATCGTGCTAATCTGATTATTGTCTAAACTGGTGGAAAATAGCATACAAATAAGCAGATTGAGTTAATTGTTAAATCAGTATGCTTTGGGGAAACATATTTGAAATAAAGAAAGAAGTTTCAGACACTTTGGGTGTATTTAAACAATCCGAGCTCTTCTTTAATCAGACTTATTTTTTAATATTAAATTAAATTTTAAAGTCATCAAGCTTTGTGTAGTTTATCATCATCCTTTATGGTCTGAATATTAAACAAATATACGGTAATGATATGAATCAAAATCGTGAATAGATATGCATGGGTCAGTGTGTAAGCCTACGTATTTTTTTTCTTAAAACAGCATACAAATAAAGAAATATATGATGCATTTGGATATTATATAAACAGGCAACAATACATTTACATATATATATATATATATATAGAATGAAGACTGCTCAATATACAGATACCAAATGATCAATGAAACCTAAATCTACATGATCTAGCACTATACAAGCAAGGAAATTGGCCCCTCATTTTGTGACGACGGTTTTCCTATCGGAACTAACTGGTTTGATTTTTTTTCATTCCGATATTACATGACTTCCGCCAAATGTATGTATCGTTTGGTACTTTATTAATTGCGTTTTCTTGATTTGCATCTTTAGCCTGTAAATGTTTAATACTTATAAATACCAAACCATGTTAGCTATAAACACTCGTACATTCTACGCACAAATACAAAACGACCAAGGATAGAATAAATGTTATTAAATGTCCACCATTTCCGTATGAGGAATATGTCAAATATGTGCTGTAAAGACAATATACATTGATGCAGTGAATTTCAATCGTTCAATAGGTAAAACATTACATATGCTGTTGACATGATGTCAACTAACGTTCAAATGATGAGGATATTACTTTTAATTTCGGCATACATCAAATGACGTAGCTAGGCCCAAATGGTATGTAAAATCAAATTGTCAGAGGCCTCTGGGGTAAATTACATGAAACCCTGCAAGCTGCAAGCTATCGCCATTTATTTCAGATGATTAATTCTTATAATTTTGTGATTTTAAATATAATCGGATCCTTAAGTTTCAAAAGCAGGTTCAGGTTTGTTGCTGCTTGACATATGTATACCACAACAACCCTATAACAGTCTTTAACAAAAGTCAGGTTACATCTCTCAGAGCTTTGATAATTCTAACCTAAAAAATTAAAGTCCAAAAAACTGAAATGTAATTCTGTAAAATTCGATCTGTTTGTTTTTGATAAATAATCATTATCTATTGCTTTTTAATCAGCAGAACTGTATGTTTACCAAACATCTATCATTGTAAATCAAGTGATGTTGATACAATAGGATCGCCCTTCATGTGAACTCTTATATCACTATTTTATTAAATTTCCGTTCTACAAATTGGCAATTGTCAATTTTCAAATTATAACGTCTCCATTCTAATTATTTTAACTGTATGCACGCTACATGGTTATTTATTTAAGTAGAAATACACTTTACTATTGTTACGCAATGGAGATAATATGATAGTATGCATATTAAACCAACAATCAATTTGGAATTTTCACTCATTTTCATTTACTTTAGAGAAGACAATGTTTTTCCTATGAAGTCGATATAGTTTCGCTTTGTACCCTTTGACCTTAGGGACGCTCTTTTATGAAACGCAAGTCACCTGATCGCAATTCTGTTTCCGATTGGCCAAATACTGATAACTTAGTGGCGTTTTAAACGTAATCGAAAATTTGAAATTGCGCGCTAGGTGTTATTTTCATTGTCATTTAGAAATGCAGAAACTTCGAAGTAAAATTTGTTTAAGATAGTACATGTTATGTTTTATGTTCACATATCTAATAATGTACCTATTTTAAATATTTGGCTTTAATTTACTATTACATGAATATTAAGAAAATTTAATTATATCATTTATCAACTCAAAGATTTTCTTAATTTGGAATGAAACGAGGAATTATTTAAAATCATTTGACCATAAAAACCAAGTTAGTTTCATGTTCAATTGAGTTCTAAAATGACCAAATGGGTCTGATCTGGACAGTTTAGTTATGCATAATGTTGTTCACTTTGTCTGTACAAACCAGGAGACTAGAATATATGCTTTTCTAGATTAAGGTAGGGAATTTATTTTATATGTGAAAAACCATGCTAATCTTAAAAAGAAGTATTGTGATAATTATGTTGGATTTTGACAATATTGTGGTCAGTTTGGTGGCAGGTTTTCAAACAGACTCTTCGTTTCCTTGATTACTATTTCAAACAATCAATTAGTATACATAGGAATAAACTGTGATATTCTTGGTCAGTTTGGTTTAATCGTTTAAAGCTAGATTTTTAAAGCTACTATAGGTAAGAAGCAAAGCATCAGGTCCGGTCATTTAATTTCTGTTTCCGCTATACAGATGATACATAATATGAACTTCAAATGTAATACTTTATCTACACAAATGAAAATATTGAAACAAATGATACATCTTCTTTTTCTTCGTTCCTTCAAACGACACATGGGATATGAAACTTTATAATAAACATGATTATTTTGACTTTCCAATTGTAAACTTCCCGTTCTTATAAGGTCAAAGAGCATTATTTTGACCATAGGAATACACATTTCTCTTTTTTGCAAGTTGATGCCACATTTTTTACATACCCCTTTTTATTCATACTGCGGTACTTTTGTTTTTTCTACCTTTTTTGTACAGTGATATTCTAAGTAAACTGAGATGTTGTAAAATAAGACCATAGACACGTAGGACTATGTTCAGCTTTGTTACACTACAAAAATGATGGTCGTCATTCCAATTCAATTGACCGATATAAAAGATTTGTCTCACAGATGAGACGATACCCTACATTAAATTTCCCATCCTACCGAACTGAAGACCGATCGAACTTGACGCTGACCGCTGACAAAGTGGCGGGAACCGCTTGCTGAGCTAGAAAAGCTTATCCTTTGGAAAAAACCTGATGTCACTCTTAATTTTATGTAGAAATTCTTGCAGCAACGACGTTATATTGTTTTGTCTATTGTTTTGTTCATGCCGATAATAACAAATATATTTGTAACATTTTCACGCTTTGTTTTCTGTAAAGAAATTCTAAAGAGTTTTTTTTTCCTGTATACAACCTTTATTGCAGTATGAGCACACTTCATGTATGAACGTAAGCATTTTTTCCTCCTTAAAATATGTTGAAGAGTCCATTTTGAAAATATTCAACATAAACATAATGAATGAAGCGACGTAGCTAAATTTCTTACATCTGTGTTTTTATTTTCATGAACAAAAGAATGCTCTGGTGTTTATAACACTTGGATTTAGAGACAAAACTGCTGTTCTTAATTATAACGACAGTAAAATTTCAGATCTGTTATTATAATTCCCAAACCGAATTTAGGATTAAAAGATAATGATATGATTTCGCCATCATTCTATCTTAATATACATTAAGTTCAACAACTTTAGCAAGGATATACAGTTCTTATCAAAGTAATGCTGAAGCATGATTTGCTATTCGGAAACGTTGTGATAAGACGGAATTATTGACTGCGAATCGCTGTCAGTTTGATTAAAATACCAATACTGTAGTTAACAGTTATGTAATTGTAATTGACTTTAATTTGATTTGAGTTTGTGATTAGGAACTATAATTATTTGAATAGGATAAGTGATAAACAAGTCTTTTTTAAGTACTTATTTAATGAACATGCAATCAATAAGGCGTCGCATATCCTTTAAATATTACAATAAGTCATTGGATTAATTTAAAGGAGGATTGCATTTCATGTCAACAAACTACAATTATTCAAGGTTGTAAGCATAAAACAAATGATTAGAATTCATAATAGTTACAACATAGAAATTAATTTCACTTCTCAAATTGCGTTATTCGTTTACCAAATTACATTCATCAAACAAGATTTTAATAGTTACAGAGGAAAGTACTGCCCTTAAAAGGGGCATGTGTGGGAAAAGAAATAAGGAAGAACAAACACGAGTGTACTATTATTTTACCCACTGATATATATATTTAATATCTAAAAACCTGTTTGCAATGCATTTTACGTATGGAAAATGTATTCATATATCAGTAGTGCTTGTTTCAATGTGATGCCAAAATTGACTGGTAAAACAGTTAAGTGTTGGTAAGTATTGGTGTATGAGACAAAATAATTTTATTTTATCCTTTTATTATTTTAGTAAAATACATTTGTTTGGACTCAAAGCAACAAAAAGACGATTGAACGGAGTTAGCTTTATTCTTTGACAGATCTGTTCAGGTATTATATTGAATAAATTAAAAATTAATATACTTGAAACACGTGTACAGCATATATCGAAATTGGCAAAATACACGATTGGTATTTTTGTATTTAATAACCACTGGGTCGATGTCACTGTTTGTGGACAATGGGTCATGGGAAGTATTCACCAACAGAGTAGTTAGATTTGTCTGACCCCGTTATATATCAGATTATTCATCAAATGTTTCAAAAATGAAAGTATTAAACATTTCAAAATACCTTAAACATTTAGGCTTCATCCCTTATATTGCAAATTATAGAACCTATCGGTGCTGAATTTGGCATACTATTTCGATGGTTTTGGTATTAAGTACTTTTTGTATACATTTAATATTTGTAATACTGCAAATCATATACATGTATAAGAGATGAAAGATAGAGACTTTTATTTTTTCTGAAATATTGAATATTTTGTGTACTTATAATCTTCTGTCGTTAATCAACATAAAAAAGTCTTGCATACATTTAAGTTAAAGTCATTTGAAAGGAAAGCGTTATGATAGAGGTTTGTTTTCTGGACATAGAGAAATTCTTTGTTATTATTTTTATCCTTTCGACGACTTCCTTTATCTCTAAGATCATTGAGTTATTTGCAGAATCCCTTCGTGTAACTTGCAATAAATCAAATTGTCTTCTCAGAATTAAACAATTTTGATCTGTCACAATGACTTATTTCTATTGTAATGAAGAATCTAATTCATGGAAAGGCAAATGAAAAATTGCATTTTCATGATATTATCGCGTTAGAGAATTACAAAGAGGTGTCTGATATCCTCGATAAAAGTTTATGTACTATAGCGAAAAGGTTGTACAATTAAACAGAATGAATATCAAAATATATTCAATTATGCAAAATCAGAATCATAACATGTTCAGCAATGCAAAACATGTGACAAATACTTCACAAATCTTAAAAGTGAAATTTCAGAAAATTACAAATGGAGAATACTCTAATGAAAATATCCAAACCTTAAATAACAGAAACTGTGAAGTCAGCCTCATATCTTGACCTGCACTTAGAAATCGATGGTAAAGGAAAACTATTGACCAAACTTTACGACAAACGTGAGAATTGTTATTCAAAATTGTAAACTTTCCTTTCATCTGTGGCAATATCCCTCCGGCACCTGCGTATGGAGTGTTCTTTGTTGTGTATGTCTGTTTTCCATGTCTTGTCTTTGTCCCTGGATTACATTCTTTTGATTACCGCTATAACATTGGTTCCCTTGATTACTCTTTATAAAATCAGTCAGGAGGTAATCCATTATGTCAAAAAAAAAAATGTCAAAATAGATTGTGCATGAAATTTGCACTTTGCAAGAGTTATTGTTCTTGATTTGGTTTGATTTGGATGATTTTGATGGTAGATTAATACATGATTTTCTAAGTGCAGATTTGAATGCAGAATTGATTATCTTTATGTGAAAGTATTGGATCTTTGGACTGAAAAAAAAACATCCTTTGTTTGGTGAGTTTTTTCTACGTCATGAATCACTTTACGATTAGCAGTGTCTGAATTTTATATGGACCGATAGTTTAATCTTGTGATTCAACAAAGAGTGCTAACTTTACATCTACGCTGTTTATAAAAAAAATCATTACTATTGAAGAAACACCAAGTACATTTGTAAGTATGAATGTCTTGGATAGTTGTGCAGAAGGAAACAGCTGGTAAGAAAAAATAAGTTTGTCTTTTGGTTAGAACTAATATCTGATATCGCAATTCTCTTATTAAGAAAAAGAAAAGAATCGAGATAATCGACATTGAGCCTTACAATTAACATAACTGGTTAACAAAAATAAGTTTAAACAAAATCGACAAGTTTTTAACACTTCATCTTAGTAAGTTCCTGCTGTTACAGTAAAAATATCGTTCAAATTATTTCAGTAACAATTTACAGTTTATCACTTGATGATGTAATATCTATTTTTTCGGATTTGGTTTGGATTAGTGTTCGGTAATTTTGTTGTTGCTCTTTTTGGTATGAAAGGGTTGATTTTTCGAACCATATCAGTTGTAAATCTCTGTGTTTTTATATTTCAAAATACTAGCCATAATATAGTATATCATGTAATCTATATGTACTTTCTCGTTTGAAAGACTACTTTTGCATGACACTTCAAAGTTATCAAATTGAAAATTGAAGCATTTGTTTGAGCAAAGTATTTGCAGTTAAATATTTAAAAGACGTAAATTAATAGTCAACCTACATGTTCATCTACTTATATACTTGTATTTTCTCCCAGCATTACAAGTTCCAAGTTTAATTTGAATTTGGTGCCTTTGCTGCTTCTGGATATTTTCCATTTCTGACCACCGGGCTTTCTATGCTGATATATTTCAGTTTTTCCTCGGCATATTGACTAATTCACGTCCTTATTGAGATATGTCCTGATCTTTTCTGCTCCTGATTCTCTTATTACTTCATCGGACATATCAAGCATATATTATAAGTTTCAACGACACTTATTTTATAGTATGTCGAATATATAAGATGTGAAAAAACAGGCATTAATTTCACAAAAAGATGTAAGTGTAAAGTTGATCGTAAGTAATGACGTCATAACAGAAAATAGCATTGTTTCGTCATTATTTACGATCAATTTTAAACTTGCGTCTTTTTGTGAAATTGATACCAGACCGGTTACAGTTCGAATAAAATATAGGTAATCTTGGCATATAATTCATACATTTTGTTATTATATTTCGAAGGCAAAATCAATTCTTCGTTTTTTCAATAATTTTTTTTATCTTTGTTTTGAAAGTGACATTTTACAAAGATTTGTCATGGTCTCCACGTTTCAGAATCAAGACTTGATATTAAGTATAATATTAAAGCTAAGTGTTTATGGTGCATTTTATACAGATATGGGACATAAAGTTATTTCATAATGTCCATTAATCAAGGAAGTTTTAATGAAAGATGGTTTTATATGCATTCTCGCCATTCTAAGGAACCGCTACGGTATCGAATCTAATTACAGTTGACAATTATTGCTTTTGAGGTTGTAACGACACACAAAATGAATTAGAACAAATCTTTTCTTTTTATGACAATTTGAATATCTTGCAAGCATTGCAAGCTATAAATAAAGGTAAACTATTGAATCACATAGTTTATCTTTATCTATAGCTTGTTAGATCCTCAGCAATTACATTTCCCATCCCTTTATAACAATATTTAAAATTTATTGGGCTATTTCTTACCATCTTAATTTCTAAAACAGTTTTTCAATTAAATCATTTAAAATGAGTAGGAATTCCTTTAATTTAGTAATTGCTTTTCTCCTTTGGCATTGTAGACTCCTTTCGTTAACACAATAAATGAACCTATAGGGAAACTAGGACTAGCATACTCTCATTACATTATGTTAATTATATGATGAAATCAAATTATTCCGAATGGAATAATATAATGACGGTCTCTAGTCAGTATGTGTTTACCATGATTGTCCCCTAGAGTGTCTAAGCGATTTTATTTTCTCAGAAAATGAACTTTCTTCCGATTTAAATAAATGAAATTACATGGAATACTTTTCTATCATGATAAATTACACGTCGTCTTAAGTTCTAATCTCTTGTTATTTGACAGACCAAAGTTTGTGTATGTATGATTTGGAAAGGTATGTATGAAATTGGATAGAATAGACCGCTTTGAAAAATATTGAAACAGTAGACAGAAGAACGCGTAAATGGGGTTGCTTGCAATAAGTTTTTTGTACATATAAAATCACGACTTATCATGAACAAAAAATACGCACAGGATTTTGAAAATATGATATATTATTTTTACGTTATATCATTTCCCACATCTACAACGTCAAAAGTCCCACCAATATTAATTATATGTATATTGTGACATATGGTTAACACAAAAATATGCATGATATAATTTTAATATGCAACTATGAAAAATGCTTAAAACTACGGGAGATTTAACCATCATCGAAAACGAATCTCTGCGTAATATCCTTTCTAAAGCTCCAAAGTACCGTGAACCACGCTCCAAAAATTGGAATTAATACTTTAAAGTTCTTATGGATGCCGTCGAGGACAATGCTAGAAAATGGATAAAATGAGAACAAGAAGAAATTGATTATCTGTCAGTGTGGTTAAAGGCCGTGAGGTCTTTTAATTTGAAACGAATGAAAGTTTTAAGTTGGTCAATGAGTGCCAAGGCTACATCAGTTTCAAAGACCCCGATGTAGCAAAAACATTGTCTACTATACATGACAAGCATGTTGTCGTACCAGCAGACAAAGCCCAAAAACAACATTGTTTTTGTCTGCAAAACGTTTTACATTCAATGTTTATTATCAGAGAGGTAGAATCAGAAAATGATAGCAGCAATAAGACCTATACTACACTGCTACCACACTCTCCACAGACGAGATTGTGGAAAACCATAAATCTGTGCTATCCTCTTTTGGTTTTTCTACTAAGAACGATGATTCTGATTTACTGTCTATGTACTGGATTCCTAAACTCCACAAGAATCCATACAAACAACGTTTCATAACTGGATCTGCAAAATGTACCACCAAACCTCTTTCAAAACTTTTAACTTCTATACTTATAACTGTCAAAGAAAGTCTGCAGTCCTACCACAATACTTGTTACCCCCGTAGTGGTATTAATTCAATGTGGAACCTGAAGATCCTATGGAGACAAACTGTTCTAGACTATTATCTGAATATAATAGCATTAAAACCTATGATTTTTCAACACTGTCTACTTCTATTCCCCATACTCAGTTAAAATCCTGACTGATAAACATTATACATCGTTGTTTTTTCCAAAAAAAAAAAAAATGATACACCTAAATACAAATATATAATTCTTGGTAGAGATTCCTCACACTTTGTAAGAAATAATTCCAAATCATCTTCCAGATATACAGAGGAAGGAAGATGTTTACAAAATGCTGGAATATTTAATCATATTTGTCCAGTGTGGTGAACGTGTTTTTCAACAAACAGTCGTCATTCCAATGGAAACAAATTGTGCTCCTTTACTTGCTGACCTATTCCTTCACTCTTATGAGATGACTTTATAGCTGATCTGATCCGAAAGAAAGAATATCGTTTAGCTAGATCCTTTAATCTCAGTTTCCGCTATATAGATGACGTTTTATCTTTAAACAATCCTAATTTCGGGGATTTGATATATCACATCTACACCAAAGAACTAGAGATAAAGGATACTACAGAGACCGTGAAGTCAGACTCATATCTTGCTCTACACTTAGAAATCGATGGTAAAGGAAAACTATTAACCACATTTTACGACAAACGTGATGAATTTTCATTCAGAATTGTCAACTTTTCTTTCATCTGTGGCAACATCCCTTCAGCAAATGGGTATGGAGTGTTCATATCACAACGCATACGTTATGCCAGAGCTTGCCGGAACTACGCAGACTTTTTGTATTACGCTAGAACTCTAACAAATAGGCTTCCTTCTGGAACAGGGTTATGTTGCTACAAGATTGAAGTCATCACTACAGAAGTTTTATGGTCGTCATCATGAACTCGTGGATCGTTATGGTGTATCCATCCGCGCCATGAAATTTGATTTATTCAACGGGTCATAGTTTTGCTTTCCTCGTTTGTCTACCCCGGACTTTATGAGCAACTCTGTGGGTGTTTCTAGAAAAGCAGAGGACGCTTACCCTAACGTTGCACCTGGTTCATGCTCCCAGTTTTTAGTAGAGTCCAAATTGCTCATTTGCTTTTGTTACTTTGTATGTATGATTTTAGTTACTTTGTGTTTTTTGTTGTGTATGTCTGTTTTCTATGTCTGGTCTTTGTCCCTGGATTACATTCTTTTGATTACTGCTATAACCTTGGTTCCCTTGATTACTCTTGCATATGAATATCTTATGAATCTAGCATTGTATAATGTCTTTTTGATAAAAAATAACTCAAACGGAACTAGTTTTAAATGATTATAATACGTTGCAGGTTTCAAGAAATAATTTTCATGTGTTGCACTTTTGGTTGTGTACGAATCCTGCAACAAATAGTCTTAATCTGTAACCGAGGAAGACGTTGAGAGATAATGTGCCATTCATTTGGTGTTAAAGACATAAAAACGTTTAACTGTTATTCTTCTATTTGCTTAATTCAATTCTTAAATCCAGCTAAAAATGGAATTTTCTAAAAGCAAGGACAGCTATGACTTTCAATATGAGCAAGGGTCGTCTTTATGGATATTTTATCCAAACCATATTACTACCGTTTCAATGGATAACGGTTTTCTAAGGCTATATCAAAGTTCCAAACACTCTTAATTTTGTCATACTAAAGTTGACTTGGTGGAGAACTTGTCATTCCACAGTGGTTTCAATGGGATGACCGTTCAAGCTGTTGTTAAATTTATAACTATATTGCGTGTTAGTTTTGCTTAAACTCAAAGGAAATGAGTACAGTATATATTATTTAAGTTTTAGACCGTCATATCCAATAATTCGAACTGATGCGCTTAACTTAGGCCATAAAATCTTTCCAAAAAACGTTTTTGACTCAAAAAATGAAAATGAACAGACCATTGGAACGAATTATTATTGAGTTCATTGGTTATAAGATGAATCACGTTTTAAGCCATTGAAGCTGACTTTATTACATGGCATTGCAGAATTTAAATGCCTATATGAATTACCAAACAATGTTAATACTTGTGAAAAGGTTAGCTCAAATCACAGAGACAATGTTCTTGTCGTCTTTGTCCCATGCTATTCATATCTTTGCATGCTCTGATAAACCCCAGTTCCTATAATGTCGCTGATTTCCATACAATATTAGACTTGCCCTTCTTCAAAAACAACATCAATTTCCATCCAAGCTAAATCATTTATTGTAATTGTACCCAAGTGATTATGAGGCGTTTTATATTCCATGTAGAACATTAAATGGTTACATTATGTCCATTTATCAAACATATTGTGATTAAGATTTTGATAAACATTGATTTTTTATGTAACCATGACACATTAAAAAGGGAGTTACAACACATATCTTAGCTTCACAACAACAAATGTCTCTCCATAGTCTCCGATACATGCATGTCGATGTGATTTATATGAATCTGAAACAAATTTTCTTTTGAAGATGATGAAGCGTATCATTTTATTAACAGGTAATTGATATTCAGTATAAAACCAAAAATTATGTAATAGTAGTATCAATAGGTCATATAAACAGTTAATAACATCTTTTTTTATGGACATTGACAAATTACAATTATCAATAATAACACGTTGGAGTGCTCATTTAGTGTCTTGATGCTCTTTACGTACGAGTGAAACTAAAGTGGTGATAATATATTTTTAATAACACTTTTATTTTGATAAGATATATGACAACCTTATACCTAGCCAAAGGAAAAAAATAAAAGAAAGCAGCAGGCACTACCAAAATACTTGCTGTATGTGCTCACAGTTTGTCGTAGATTTAAACTGTTAGAGGAAATTATTACTTAAGAGCTACAGTGCTTTCTATCATACCTCTCCGTATCATTCTGCTATCAATTTTTTTATTTGGAGTAGAACTATGGAGTAGGTGAAACGCTTGAAGTTCTTGTTCTTCATCAACAAAAATGAGAAAGGAAACTATTGTATAATTACGAATCTTTCTAAAGCTCCAAAGAACCGTGAACCACGCTCAATAAATTGGAATTATAACTTTAAAGTTCTTATGGATGCCGTCGAGGACAATGCTAGAAAATGGATAAAACGAGAACAAGAAGAAATTGATTCTCTGTCAGTGTGTTTAAAGGCCGTGAGGTCTTTTAATTTGAAACGAATGAAAGTTTTAAGTAGGTCAATGAGTGCCAAGGCTACATCAGTTTCAAAGACCCCGATGTAGCAAAAACATTGTCTACTATACATGACAAAGATGTTGCCGTACCAACAGACAAAGCCCCAAACAACATTGTTTTTGTCTGGAAAAACGTTTTACATCCAATGTTTATTATCAGAGAGGTAGACTTAGAAAATGATAGCAGCAATAAGACCTATACTACACTGCTACCACACTCTCCACAGACGAGATTGTGGAAAACCATAAATCTGTGCTATCCTTTTTAAGTCTCTCTACCAAGGACGATAATTGTGATTACCGTCTATGTACTGGATTCCTAAACTCCACAAGAATCCATACAAACAACGTCAAAGAGGGTCTGCAGTCATACCACAACACTTGTTACTCACGTAGTGGTATCAATTCACTGCGGATCCTGAAAAATTCGAAAGATCTTTTGGAGACAAACAGTTCCAGAATATTATCTAAGTATAATAGCATTAAAACCTATGATTTTTCAACAATGTATACTTACTTCCATTCCCCATACTCAGTTAAATCCCGATTTAAAAACAATAGACATCATTGTTTTTTCCAAAAAAAAAAATGAAACACCTAGATACAAATATATAGTTCTTGGTTGAGACCAAGGGACAAAGACCAGACATGGAAAACAGACATACAGAACAAAGAACATAAGTAACCAAAAGCATAAATTGTACATCGTTGTTTTTCAGAAAAAGATGGTACACCTAAATACAAATATATAGTTCTTGGTAGAGATTCCTCATACTTTGTAATAAATAATTCCAGATCATCTTCCAAGTATACAGAAGAAGATGTTTACAAAATGTTGGAATTTTTAATCGACGACATATTTGTCAAGTGTGGTGGAGGCATTCAAATGGGAACAAATTGTGCTCCTTTACTTGCTGACCTATTCCTTCACTCTTATGAGGCTGACTTTATAGCTAATCTGATCCGAAAGAAAGAATATCATTTAGCTAGATCCTTTAATCTCAGTTTCCGCTATATAGATGACGTATTATCTATATACAATCCTAATTTCGGGGATTTGATACATTGCATCTACTACTGTGAAGTCAGCCTCATATCTTGACCTACACTTAGAAATCGATGGTAAAGGAAAACTGTTGACCAAACTTTACGACAAACGTGATGATTTTCATTCAGAATTATCAACTTTCTTTCATCTGTGGCAACTCCCC
Source organism: Perna viridis (assembly GCA_037379345.1). Lineage (NCBI taxonomy): Eukaryota > Metazoa > Mollusca > Bivalvia > Mytilida > Mytilidae > Perna > Perna viridis. Next base: position 9,083,603 of record CM074520.1, read on the forward strand.
TATAGCACCTGCTTATGGAGTGTTCATATCACAACTCATACGTTATGCCAGAGCTTGCCGAAACTACGCAGACTTTTTGTATCGCGCTAGAACTCTAACAAATAGGCTTCTGGAACAGGGTTATGTTGCTACAAGATTGAAGTCATCATTACAGAAGTTTTATGGTCGTCATCATGTACTCGTGGATCGTTATGGTGTATCCATCTGCGCCATGAAAACTGATTTATTCAACGGGTCATAGTTTTGCTTTCCTCGTTTGTCTATCCCGGACTTGACTTTTTATGAGCAACTCTGTGGGTGTTTCTAGAAAAGCAGAGGACGCTTACCCTACCGGTGGACCTGGTCCATGCTCCCAGTTTTAAATGGAGTCCGAGTTGCTCATTCACTTTTGTAACTTTGTCTGTATGATTTTAGTTACCTTGTGTTCTTTGTTGTGTATGTCTGTTTTCCATGTCTGGTCTTTGTCCCTGGATAACATTCTTTTGATTACTGCTATAACCTTGGTTCCCTTGATTACTCTTTGGATTGCAACTACACAAATTTGACACCAGTGGTGTATACATGTACATGTATTTGTAGGCTCTGAACATATTTTTTTACACGAGTAAAAGTTTGTCAAACAAGCGTAAATGTAAGTGTTTATGGATCGATAAATTTTTTCCAATATTGTGCATGTACATGATATGTTTCCTTTAACTCTCACACATTTTGAAGTTGATTCGGAGGCATTTTCCTTTGATCTTTACAACGTAAGCCAAATCTCAAACATTTGCATCTTGAAAGGTTGACAGCTATGGTTTTGGTAAATTTCTTTTGTAAATTATTATCACTGTCTTTTCAGGTAGAAGAATATAGTCCCTTGGAATGCTAGTTATCGACTTATAATACCTGAAATGGTTATACATATGTCAAATCTTTATTTTTAATATGAACTGTTTCGGTTTGCAGTGTAGATGCTATTTCAAGTTCACATTACATGGAATGTTGTTATTGACCAAATTGATTTTGTTAGTTTGATATTTTGTTATATTTAATCTGACTTTCCTCTTCAAACTAATCAGTACTGCATGTATTGGTTGAAGGTGGGTGACACAATGGCAAATTCAGAAAACAAAATGCAACAATTTATATAAATTAACTCTTTGGATTGAATTTACAGCTGATACTCTTATACATTTAGTCTGCTATCCCTACCATCAAATCATTATGAGGCTCAAAGGGAGCAACCAATTGATTTTTTATGAGGGAGGTGTCAAATTTTCTATCCTGCCTTTTTATTTTGAAAACCCTCCCCAATAAAAACAAATAAATGGTAATTCCCTAAAGATTACAAAACTATATTTTATTGACTAATCCTTTTTTGTAAGATATTTCTCAACATTTTCACCAAACAGAAATATAGAAATTAATGAAGGAAAGAAATGGATAATATGTATTTTCCTTGATGTCCTTCTTAAACCTTGCTAGCACGTTACATGCAACTAACTAAGGCACCTTATCTTACTTGAGGGTTAAAAGGTTTTAGATTACAGATGAAATTAACATTTTAAAAATTGGATTTCCCTAGGTCGCCCTCTAACTACTATACATTTTTATTGTTGAAATGATTTTAGTTGTTAATCGTTTTACATTCATTAAACAGTTCAAATAATTCACATATCTAATTGATAGTTATTTTGTTATTTTTCGCTATGATTCTATCAACTTCTGTGACCTTTTTATTACAAATAAAATGTTGTGAGAACAAATGCACAGCACAAACATTTACATATCTTTTCCAACTTATTATTATACAATAAGGAGAAATTTGACAAAAATTGCACTGCATCATTAATTTCTGTTATAAAATGACATTTACATGTACATGTTGGTAAAATTGCATTTCTCAAACCTTTTTTTTCTAAGCTGATTATTTACATATTGTATTTGATTTGCCGAAAATTTGAAGATGTCAGGCTGCATGCAGCAAACTTAGCAGTTTGGTACACGTAATAATTTAATTCAGAATCTTTGTCTTAATAACTAGAATGTATTTTTACAATAATGTTGTTCATATAAATAAACAAGTACGGTATACATGTATGTACAAGTTAGCAACTGATAGATTTTATTGGGGTGCATGACACAGATAGGCTCTGCATTTTGTTCTAATATATTGACATACATGTAAATTTACAGTTTATGTTTTAATATAGCACCTTGGCCCTCAATCAATATAGTTACTGCAGCTGAATTAGCATGATAATAGTATAATAATGTGACTTCTTTAAGATCTTAATATTACAATTTGATAATGAAAAACAAATCTGTGTAATACACGTACAGGTACTTATAATGTCATTCACTTGTCTGCATCAGGATCATTTAACGTCTTTTGTCTTCCAAGTTCCATGTAGATTGAGACATGTACATGTATACACATGTAACCTTTGGAATATGCTTCCGTCATTTGATATTAGCATTTCCATGTTTCCAAATATTTTTTTATATCCCTGAAAAAAATTTACTTATCACATACTATTACTTTAAGAAAGAGGTATAAAATATGTTATTTTAAACTACATGCATACCAAGCCTTTTCCAAGGGGTTACGTTTACTGTATGTGGCAGAAAGAAAATATAATAATAAATAAGCCTATTTTAAAGGGTTTTTCTAAATTATTATTATAACAAGGAATGTAAGACAAATAGTTTACATGTAGTATGAACACCTTTCAACTACTCCTGAATGTAGTAAGTTAAACTTGGCTTAATTTCATTTACACTTCTCAAAACTACACTGTTCAAAAATCCTTAATAAGACGGCATGTACTTAATAGATTTAAATTAGAACACAAAATGTTCAAGGAATCACTCTCATACACATACACATTGTAAGAGTCTGGCATATTTTAACAACTTGCTGGAATGGAATTTTCCCATAAAGAAAGAATAGTAATATAGGTTTTGAAACATTAAAACAAATAAAAGCAAACCTCCCAACTTAAAAAAGTGCTGAGGTGGGTTATGATCCCTATGCAAAGAGTGGGAAAGACTGGGTCATGATAGTGACGTGTCTGTCTGTAGCTAAATCTTGTATTTTTTAAATTATTAGAGCAGATATATCAGCCCACAACACTTTTAACAAAAAATGAATACTAACAAGATACCCCCAGCAGTCTGAATCGCTCACATGATTAAAGTTTGTCTTTCAAAGGTAATAAATTTAACAAGGAGTTATCCAACAATTTTGACTCAAGAAGACTTTTATAGGACTTATCATAAGGATCATTTCAGCAACTGAAAGTTTCTTTCTATCTATATTATAGTTTTCAAGATATTGGCTGAAAACTGTAAAAAAAAACGTATTTTTTCACCTTTCAAGGGCAAAAACTTTTACAAAGAGTCGCCTGACAATTTTGATCTCTGAGACTTTTGAAGGCCTTGAACTAAGGATCATTTTAGCAATTGAAAGAGTTTGGATAAACCTAGCAGTTTTGGAGATATATGCGGAAAACTACTGCCTAACCTTTATGTTATATTTTAGTAACGGCGGCCATATTTTTCAACGGATCAAATATCCCCACATAACTTTCATGCAAGATGCCCAAAGGATGATTCGTACCAAAATTGGTTCCAATTGGTCAAGAAGTGTCAGAGGAGAAGATAACATTACAAATAGCGAAAACAGATCGAAAAAGGGCAGTAACTACAACTTGGGTCAGCCAATTAAAATGAAAATTTGACCACAGATAGATCTCATCATGCTGAACACTTTTATTCACGTCAGAATTTGACTAAACATAGCGGATTTTTGCACATCAGTTCTATCTAGGATACCCTAAGGAACATTCAAAGCAAGTTTGGTTCCAATTGGTCAAGTAGTGTCAGAAGAAAATAGTTTTGACAAACTGTGAACGATGAAGACGACAGACGCCAAATGATGGCAATTGCTCACACGGCCTTCGTCCACAGGGGAGCTAAAAAGGTGACGAAAAATGAAAATATGCACAAGTAACTGTAAACAATACTATAAGTACTGCATGTCACATGCATGGACTGATCAAAATATACCTACCTGTAGGAACATTTTTGTTACAAACCACGAATACAGTGTCCATTTAACAAATTCCGAAATGGCGAAAAGGCTATAGATCTGCATACTTGACAAGTCGTTTGATCCTTCAACATTCGAGTTAACTGTAATGACATTGTTTACATTTCGACTGCGTGTAATTAAAGAGTAAAATTGGACAGCGATTGAACCAGTTTACAGTCATTGCTTTTTAAGATATTTTCCAAAACCATCAGTAAAATCAATAAGGTAACTTTTTTTTTTACCTAATTCGAGTAAATTATTTTCTGATCATGTGGGTAAATGTCTGTAATTTCTTGCACGAAAAAAAAATTAAATTAATCTTATGTTTTTCTCAAATCTAGACAAGAAAAGTAGAAAGACTAATTTCAACAGATTTACATTTTCCATGGCGAAAAAGTGGATGTAACAGTGTAATCGCTTTAACATTACAGTGTCATTTTCAACGTCATTTTTCGAACAGCCAATACACACGAAATAGTCCAAACGTCGCGGAAGGTCAGTAATTAGGGCGGATCACATGTTTGGCCTAAAGTGCACATCCGGTTGTCCTATTGCAGTGTGCACACTCAAATTAAAACGGTGGATATTGTGTATCTTAAAAATATGAACACTTGGACCATATCTACTAGCTTTAGATTTGTAAAAATGAAATACAGTACGATTCAGAATCAGTTTAGACTTGTGCGATAGTAGAATGCAGTGTTGCATGTTTTATTTGTTGGTTCGTTGGTTTTTTCTATTCAATTGTAACAGTTTTGTTTATATGAATAATAAATAAGTAAAAAGTATACTCAATTTGAACGTAACAAGGAACTAAATACAAATAAAATACAAATAGAACGTGATAAAACACATTTTCAACTGTTTTCAAATCACTTTTTGTGTGTATTCTTTTTGTTGATTTATGATGTAAATGATGTTTGTATACTTTTATGGTCTACTCATTGTCCCCTGATAATAGATATATCGTTGTTGATTTTAATCATGGTTTTATTTAATTTTATTTTTTCTGTTCTTGTTCATATTTTCTATTCACTATTTTATCTAAGTAATTAAGTAGATACAGTCAAATAAAATTTTAATATAGTACAACATCTTTTCATTTTATCCTCATTATCGATAATTTTTTGTTCTTAGTTTATTTATTTTTAAAAAACCTTTAAAATATTTACTTAAATTTAAAATTGTCACTTTTATTTGGCGCATTATTATACATAAAATGCTATGTTTAAAATCATTTTATTGTAACCATATAAATTCTAAGTATCACAACAGCTGATACTTATAGGCTAGAAACCACTAATCCCACTTCCCATAGGCTTCTATGCTAATTTCACAATATTCAATGGCTTCACTGGACTTTACCTTAACTTTAACCTGCAGAGGACTATATATCAGCATGATTCTACATATGTCAGCTCACAATCCTCAGAATGGCATGTGGGGTTAGCAGTACTGGTCACCGGGAGTGAAGGGTCTATAAATAGCACGGGAAATCCCAGTGTTTTCACAAGATAGAGGTATATTTAGAAATCACTATGAAGATTAGGCTTCACATCACAAGAAGCAAAATGCACCTATAAAAATACAGAAATGTTTTTCTAATCAAATCTAGTTGTAGTATAGATTTGACATATGAAGCTGTATAATAAAACGCAAATGTTTAAATTCCTATTAATGTTACAAAAAAGGCGTGCATTTCAAAAAAGGCCGCGAAAGCGTAAATTTTGTTGTCAATTATGACACTATAATGCTATTTTATGAAATGATGTTACTATTTACGATTCATTTTATTATGTCGTATTTTTGTGAATTCGTCTCCTGGTTGTTCATTTCAGGTTTTAATAAAAGTCAAAATGAATTTAGTAAACTAAGGAACATTTAAGGAGGTAAACCTAGGGTAAGGGACACAACTGTTACAAATCATTGTAACGTTTGTATTCACAACTTTATATCAATCTTATGTAAGCATCACAGTAACTCGGACTGATTTCATTCTGTTTCAAAGGAAAACTTAAAGGTCTTTGGTGAAATCGAATATAATACAAACATATCACTGATTTCATGAGTTATGTCCCTTAACCTAGGTTTAAACCATTTAATATCAAAATAATGTTGCTCCTTATCAAGCTCAGATACTGACATAATATTCAATAATTCTACTATTTTACATTTAATTAATTGCATTTACTAAAATTTGTATCGCTCGAATTCAAACTACACTGTGCTGACCTTCATTTCATTTTGGGGTTATCGTTCTTTGAATTTGGTCATCAATCTCCAATAATTTATTACAATATCAATCGATCTATTATTTTATTATATTAAAAAAATACTGTAATGAAACTGTTCTTATAAGTAGTAGTAAAACAGTAGTAAAATTAACCGATAATATTAGGTAAAGAAAACAGTAATAAACGTAGTCAGAGAAAGCGTAAATATCCGAAACACAGATTAGCTATGCAGTGTGTCAGAAAGTATACGGATTCATTGTTTGGGTAGATGGTCTTTGGATTTATTCTTAAAGAAAAAAACATTCGCAAAATATTAGATGACATGGGTAATGGCATGCAGAATTAGAAATTAATATTTCTATTACCGAAGAAAAAAACAAAAAAGAAATCAAAATAACACAAAACAAACAAAAACAAACAAAAACCAAAAAAAAAAAAAAAAATAAAATAAAAAAAACCAACAAAAAAAAAAAACCAAACAAAAAAAAAAAAAAAAAAAAAAAAAACAACAAAAAAAACGTATTTATAAAGTATATAAATTTGATTTCTAACAAAGGTGATTTGCCTGAAGATGCTTTATAAAAAGCTTTATAGATTTTGTCTAAATTCATAAAAAAATGACTCAGATCTTTTCATGAAGAATCGATGAAATATAGATCAATAAATAGATATTGGATAGATGAAAATAAAAAAAAACATGAATCAACAAACCAAAATGATAAAATAAAACGAAAAAAAGGCCCAGATATGTAACAAATTCCAATCTGTTTTCTGCATCCTGACCAATAAATACGTCAGCATCAGGTATATATAATCCCATCAAACCGAGAGAAGCCCAAATTGTGTGACCGTTTTCAATAGGGCTTTCTATTTTCAAATCCCCAAACAATGGATAAAAATCTTTTTCATTCATTGGTCGAGTTCACACTCAACCTGAACGTCTCGTTGATAACTAGACTCAACAAAAACAGTTTTTATTAATGACTAGCTGCATCGAGGGGACAATGGTCATCTGTGTATCGCGTATGATGTTGATTAAGCTTGTATTTCTTTGACAATTCAAGCGATCAAAAACAAAAATAAATAAATGATGTAATCCATTATTTTAAATAAGATGGTAATGCAACAAATTAATTGTTATGTAACATTTAGTTGCATAGAAACCATTTTTTTGGAACCACACTACTTTGCCAAATAAGAATACGAAGTAATAATTGGTCATGATTGTAATTACTACAATATAATATTTTTGGTTAACAGTTTCTTAAAACTGTTACATGTTATTCTTTGACTATATCATATGATATAGGTATAAATCGTATCTCGTTGGATAAAGTCACCCACTATTCAATTGCTCCTCAGCCTACCAGTTTTCACAACGTTCTTCTTGATATCTAAATGTGATAACGTTTCATATTTAACTTCAACTTTGATGTAATGTTTCCTGTTTCACACACTTTTATTGTGTTTTCATTTATAACTTTAAATATAACTGAGTCAAGATGGCAACTGATTAATGGTCATTAATAACGCAAATACATTGTACTATTAAAAATATAGATCTAATAAAATCTATTTAGTAAAAAACAAAGTCTTCATTCAATCCGATGAAGTAGGAGTCTTCACAGTTTGAGCAGCTACCATTGCATTGAAATACGAGTGTGGATCCGACAATAAATCCTGTGGCGTACCGGTTTCAATAACCTAAAGAACATACAAAAGAATAGTTAAAAACCATATCGCTGTGTTGATGATTTTAGTTTATAAAGTATTTTTCTTTCATTCGAAGCTGGTTCCTGTGATGTGTATTTTATACCAAACATTGGGATTAGGTGTTCGATTGGTGTGGCGGGGTCTTTATGTATTGTAATATAAAACCAACAAATGCGGTAACGCCCACAAAACACCAGCCAATATTGTTTGCTTTGTAAAATCTAATAACTCTGACGCAATACAAAATCGTAAAGCAATTAACAACAAAGGTAGCTCTTTCAATGACGATAAATATTGAAAAAAATCTTTAACGCCCTCCTCGCCCCAGAATCTCTACGACGTGTTGACATACGTCTATTAAAACAGGGCATGACAATATGAAAGGGTAATCAAGGCCTGAGTATTGCCCTGGAAATACAACCCTTACCTCACCATAGTCCATTATCAATACCAGATCAGAGTGCAGCACAGTGTTCAATCGATGTGCTATAGTCAAAACCGTACAGTCACTAAAACTCTCTTTTATTGTTTGTTGAATGAGTGAATCTGTCTGTGTATCTATTGATGCCGTTGCTTCGTCAAGAAGTAATATCTTCAACGAAAAGAAACGTTTTTAAATACTTTTATGTAGTTATAACTTCAGTTTTAAGATCAATTAAAAATATTCCTACCCCAAGTAAACTTTTAAAAACTGTGTTTATCAAAACCATTTGACCAAAACACAAACAAAATTTGTTTAACAAGAAAATGATGTTGACCAAGTCCTGGCATATATCATACAGTACTGCATACCTTTAAATGCTTCATTGAAACTATCAAGTGGCTGTGATAACTAGTTACAGACTAAACATTTACACGGATCTCTAACTTTACTTTTTACTTTGCTCTCTCGTAAAAATTGGGATGTAACACATCCTTTTTCTTTCAATCGTTCAATTTTCTATCTTATAAACAGTGTCAAAAGGAGACGAAATACAAACAAACAAAAAATCAAAAGAACAAGAAAAAAAAACAAAACACAACAAACAAACAAAAAAAACCCAAAAAATAAAAAAAAACCCAAAAAACAAACAAACAAACAAACAAAAACAAACAAACAAACAAACAAACAACCAAACAAAAGAAATCTTATATAAATCTCAGACATGATATCACAAAACGTTGTTGGAGTTTATGTATGAGATGTCTACATAAACTCTGAATGAAAATTGACGGTAAAAGATTTATTGAATGTCCTTGGATGACTTACTCAAAAAAAATACAATACGTAAAATTAAAATACCAGGAAAAGTATAGTAGAAGTTCAAGACCACAAATGTTTATATTGACGCATACCTTATTTCGCCTGAGTATGGCCCTGGCAAGACAAATCAATTGTCTTTCTCCAACAGAGAAATTCTCTCCGTTTTCTTCTACATTTAAGTCTAAACCTTGGTCTAACTGCTTTACCTATATCATACATAAAAATAAAATATTGTGGTCTGTTGTACACAGATTGTTTCTAAAAATGCATTTGCTGAGTTTTTACATTGGGCATCCTAAAAAATAGAAACACTTTGATTGATAGAGGCATAACATTCTATGGAAGATATATCATGCATTTCCGGACGAGGACGTCAGATCAGTCATTCAAATGTGAAAGCTCACAGAAAGCAACAACCTGCAGATAGGCATATCTCCCAATTCGGATACATTATTTTATTTCTGAACCAACAAGTCATCAACCTTTCCCGACATTATGTGTGCAAGGTGAAGAAGCAGTGACTACCACTTTTTATAGGGTATGGTATTATTTGATCAAACACTCGACTTCCTGTGCTCAAAGTTAATTCAAACATATCTTACTTCACATTTACTTATGATGCCTATTCAACATGTAAAATTTCCCAATTCAAGTTTCATTGATTCATTCTTAAGTTCACTTGTGGAAACATCGGAAATTGGCAGAGGTACAAAAAATATGACAACGTTCAATTGACGCCAAAAAGTATATTTTCTTTCAACTCCGAATCGGTACACTTTATCATGTGGAACAGATATATATTTTTTTAAAACAACCTTTACCTTTTCTTTCACGTGAGCCTTTTCAAGGGAGTCCCATAGATCTTCATCTTTCAGTTTCCCAAATGGGTCGAGGTTATATCTTAATCAAATAAACAGAATATAGAATTAAGAGCACGTCATTCATAAGTATTCCACTTAAAAACGCAAACGTTATTTCAACTGGAAAACACCGGACGTTTACTCCACCAGTGTTACTGGTCATGTTCCTCTACCTTGGCCTTTTCATCCATAAAGTGTATGTGAATATACAGAACATAAACTGATACGGATGACACAATGTATTTTATGTTATATTAAAATATGTTGTGCGTGTTCTGTTCTCTTATTATATTGTATAAACTTATATAATGAATTGGATTATTTTTTACAAGTTATCCAGTGATATGACAGATGGCAGATCTAAGCATGCGACCCAATCTAACTCGCGAAACAAATTTATCTTCTCTACTTTCAATATAAACGTCTTAAAGGACGTGTTTTAGTTGATACCTTAGACTCCCTGCAAACAATACTGGATCCTGAGGTATTGTTGATAAACGCGAACGTAGTATTTTGAGAGAAATCAGCGACACGTCAATGCCATCAATGTAGATGTGACCATTCGATAGTTCCGCCAGACGGAATAATGCAGCTGCTAGTGACGACTTCCCTAGTATCATGTAAAGAAGAAGGGGTAGTTAATCCGAAAAGGAAAAAAAAAACAAAAAACAAAAAACAAAAAACAACAACAACAATATGTAACAACATGTTTAGAAACTTTCGTGTAAGTATTTGTAAGAATCAGGCAAAGTGAAAAAAAAATTAAAAAATAAAAACAGAAAAGTATGCATGTCAAATCCCAACGATCTGACACAATATTTTTACTCCAGGGTGAATTTTATCTCTGTATCACTGGATTGGTTCAAAATATTTTCAATAGAATGATGGAAAATGAGATTTTGCCCTTGTAATGTTCACTTGCACTGCATTTCATTAAAATAGTAGTTTAATCTAAATTTGGTCTCCTCACCAGCTCCAGTCCTGCCGACGATACCAATCTTCATTTTAGGATAAATATCAAATGATATATTCCTAAGGACAGGTTTTAAGTCTTCACGATACTTCATCTCTGCTTTTGAAAATATGACCCTGCCTTCGTTCGGCCAGTTGTCATTTGGTGTTATATTACATATCGATGATTCGGCGTCTAAATTCTAGAAAAAAGTAACATTATTTCAGAATAGAAGCAATTAATGTTAAAGGAAACATCAACAAAGATATTTTTTTTTTAAATATTACATCAATAAATACTTTATAATAATACCATCCAGATAAATAAAATATTCTAAAAAAACAAATGTCCTACAATATATTATTTCGATCGATTATGATTACTTACTTTTTCGTAATGGTGAAGTCTTTCTATCGAAGTGAATCTTGCCTCAACTTCATTCATCACTCTGATCATGAATTGCATTATACCTACAACCTTTAAAAAGAATAAGAATATATATAGGGCTGAAAAATTCCCAACGATGTTAGAACTGTCAAATTTGCGATGCAAATGTTTGGTCGTTCCCTCCGCGGAACTCGAACTCGTACTGCACAAAGTCCAGCGCCCTAGGCCACTCGGCCAGCTAGGCTATATTTTGAACAGTTTCAACATCGTTGGGAATTTTTCAGACCTTTCTATACGTTTATATATCTTCCCTGTATCAATTTGATTCGATGGAGCAGTGTAGCAAATAGATTCGTCACATTCTGATACTTTGATTATATATATACGGCGTATTTCCCTTGTCAGTTTGCCAGATATCAAAGGTGAAAAATGAACATTTATTTAAAATGTTCCAATAAAAATCTATCTTACATGTCTTATTTAACGCGGATTATACCTCCTTTCTCTAGATATTACAAACATTTCCGGCACAAATGGTGACACCAAATATGCTGACACTTAAGGAGGTAGACGTAGGGCAAGGGACACAACTCTTACAAATCATTAGAATGTTTGTATTCAGCATTTTACATCAATCTTATGTAAGCATCAAGGTAAGTTGAACTGATTTCATTCTGTTTCAATGAAAGCTTGATAGGCTTTGATGAAATTGAATATGATACAAACATTTCACTGATATCATTAGTTATGTCCCTTACCCTAGGTAGTGCAATGTTTTGTAAAAATAAGTTTTACGACCACATATCTGGAAGATAAATGTTAAAAAGAACAAATGGGTAAATAATAACACGTCCTCATTTACTCAAACGCCATAATACTATGGTACAGAAAACAATTCAATACAATTTATATAGTTACAAAATACGCATAGGAAGTTGATTAGTGTACATGTATTGGATGGAGTAATATTGAGTCAGATTCACGATGAGTATCAATTTACATTAATCAGGAGAACTACCCTGGAGACAACATCTTTGTAATTTGTCGTATACGTTTACATAAATTGTTGAGAACAGAAAATAATGAGCTATTCATCAGTTTTTACGCAGGATGGCATTAGTGATAATAATGGTCATCATTTTATATATGCCTAATATGATAATTAACACTTCCACATTTTAACTACGTTATATAACTGTGCATTGCTACACTACAAAGCTAAGTCGCTTTTAGGCATTGAATATTTATAAATGTCAATACAGGTTATAAAGCATGTCTTGTATTGGTAATCCACATCTTTAGATAAAGAATGATTTTGTGTATCATAACGTACGTTAAATATCTAGATATTTAAATATCTCTTCGAATACACAAGCCACATACAAATAAAGATAGATATACATAAAAGTGAGATAACAGTTACTCTAATAAAACATTTTGTGTTAACATTTAATTAACAATCCATAAATCGCAAAGTTATTCAACAGACTTAGGAAAAAAGCGGCCATTGAGGTTATATTTAACGGTACAAAGCTTACCATATTTCATATAATGTTTTCGTAATTCCGAAATGTCGTCAATATGACTGCAACAACAATCAATTTAAAGGGCGATAATTCTTAAAAAAAGTACAACAGAAATTCTAAATAATAATAAAACAAAATTCAAAGTCTGTAAAACACTAAGGCTGTAATTCCTTCTGGGTGCTGACTTGGCTTCCAATATCGATTATATTTTGGTTTTGAAGTATTGTATATAGTTTATTCTCGAATTAAGATATTCCAATGTACTTGGATTAGAGATTAACTCTTAATGTACAGCATACCCAAATTTACAATATTAATATGAATGGTATTTTTGAATGTGTTAAGACTTATACCTTTACACATTGCATTAACGCAAGTCCACCTAATGCTGGGGCAACTGAACCTTTGGTAAGAATAAGGACTAAAGCAGTTGCAACGTTAACTACGGTAGATGTCAAATCTAGTCTTACACCAACCCATCGCATTCCACATTCAAACAAAAATGTAGCTGTACTAGTCACGTCAATCAGTTTAAAGGCACTACAATGAACATGTAAAATAGACAAAACTCTTTCAAAATAAATAATTGATGTTTGGAAAAACTACAACTTTGCATAGCTACAACTACTAAACAAAATACCGAAAAAAAAAAAAGAACATAAATTATAAATTTAGATATCTAAATGAAAAAAAAAAACGATGCTTTCATTGTCTAGTTAAAGTACCCTTATTCAACCATTTCTGTCAAACCAAGTTGTACGAATGTAGACACGCAAGGAACCTGGAAAGGGAAGATACGGTACAAATCATCGAGCAAAAGCAATATGTGACAGATGGACATGGTAATTGCAATTGCTTATCATTCTTATCCATAGATAAAAAAAAACCAATATATTTGACTGGTTAAGTTTTTAAGCTTTGTTTGAATTTCGTGAGTCGCGTGATAGTTATAAAAGTGCCTAAAAGATTATGTTGTATTGTTGCTATGAACTTACCGACTCAAAACATAGCTTATTTGACTTGATTTGATTGACTGAACAAAATAAAGGCCAATCATAGATAAATAAGCCGTGAAGTTACAAACCTTTCAGTAAAATTCTTCTGTTGGTTGAATGGAACTATAGTGTTGAGACCTTGAGCAGTGGTGTTTACGTGTGCTAAAAGTGGTGACCGTGTGACGTTTTCTAATCTTTTAATCTGTCGAACTGAGATGTTAGAAATGTTCTTCATGACAGCAAATATGATGGCGACAGGTACCATAGCAATTAGTACCCAAGGCAACACTACTGCAGTTGTCAATAAAGACAAAACTATTGTGTTCAGAAGTTGTAGCAGTGAATCAATAAGTTGAGGTAGGAAAACATCAGCTGTAATGCAAAATAACGTTTTAGAGAATTTTTCTCATAACTTATATGATAAAAAAAACATATAATTACGGTTTATATAATGAAAGGACGCAATGATATTTCTTCAATGATTTATTTCTAACGATACAATTCTGTCAACATAACCATCATCACTTTCAGTTAAAGAGTAATCAAGGGAACTAAGGTTATAGCGGTAATCAAAAGAATGTAATCCAGGGACAAAGACCAGACATGGAAAACAGACATACACAACAAAGAACATAAAGTAACTAACATCATACATACAAAGTAACGAAAGTAAATGAGCAACTCGGACTCCAGTAAAAACTGGGAGCATGGACCAGGTGCACCGGTAGGATAAGCGTCCTCTGCTTTTCTAGAAACAACCGCCGAGTTGCTCATAAAAAGTCAAGTCTGGGGTAGACAAACGAGGAAAGGAAAACTATGACCCGTTGAATAAATCAGTTTTCATGGTGTTGATGGATACACCATAACGATCCACGAGTTCATGATGACGACCATAAAACTTCTGTAGTGATGACTTCAATCTTGTAGCAACATAATCCTGTTCCAGAAGCCTATTTGTTAGAGTTCTAGCGCGATACAAAAAGTCTGCGTAGTTTCGGCAAGCTCTGGCATAACGTATGAGTTGCGATATGAACACTCCATACGCAGGAGTCGAAGAGATATTGCCACAGATGAAAGGAAAGTTGACAATTCTGAATGAAAAGTCATCACGTTTGTCGTAAAGTTTGATCAATAGTTTTCCTTTACCATCAAATTTCTAAGTGTAGGTCAAGATATGAGGCTGACTTCACAGTGTCTGTAGTATCCTTTATCTCAAGTTCTTTTGGGTAGATGCGATGTATCAAATCTTCGAAATTAGGATTGTTTAAAGATAACACGTCATCTATATAGCGGAAACTGAGATTGAAGGATCTAGCTAAACAATATTCTTTCTTTCTGATCAGATCAGCTATAAAGTCAGCCTCATAAGAGTGAAGGAATAGGTCAGCTAGTAAAGGGGCACAATTTGTTCCCATTGGAATGCCGACCGTTTGTTGAAAAACACGTCCACCACACTTGACAAATATGTTGTCGATTAAAAATTCCAGCATTTTGTAAACATCTTCCTCTGTATATTTGAAAGATGATTTGGAATTATTTCTTACAAAGTATGAGGAATCTCTACAAAGAACTATATATTTGTATCTAGGTGTACCATCTTTTTTTGGAAAAACAACGATGGTTGCAATGATAAATGCATGCATTTAAGGAGGTAGACCTAGGTTTAGGGGCACAACTCTTAAATATCAATGATCATTATTTTACATAAATCTCATGGAAGCATCAAAGTAACTTGGACTGATTTCATTCTGTTTCAAATGAAAGCTTGATAGGCTTAAGTAAAATTGAATATGATACAAATATATCACTGATTTCAAGAGTTATGTCCCCTACCCTAGGTCTACCTCCTTAAAGATATACAATACCTTCGTCCATATCCTTCGAAAATCTATTGAGTACCCTTCCTGTAGGATTGGAGTCAAAAAACTTCATAGGCGCTCTCAGTACCTTCACTAGAATGATGTTGTGAAGTTTAACTGATGCATGAATCATTGTCTTTGATAAATAAAAAAATAAAACAGTGGTATAACGATACAGCTCCTAAATGGTAAATGGTTTAAACTTCCCGCTTACAAGATATATCATCCCCTATACTCCATTATTCTTTTACTTTCATGTGAAAATTAGCCATATCTCAATAGAAAAATCCCCATGGAATTTTTGTTTATACATATTGTTTTCATTAAAAAATCGAAATGTAAGGTCGCCGCCTCTACATCTCCCCAAATCCTATTCCGTCCCCAGTGGATTAAAAAGTTTATCAAATGCAAGAGCAGCACACAAGTTTGTATTTAAACTATTTTCAACATATTTCTTATAGATTTAATAGTTATTCGTATAGATTTAATAGTTTCTAAATAACACATTTTGTTAAATTGGTGTACTTAATGAAGTCATAATTGTAGATGAAGTTAATACTATGACACTGCAAAAAAAAAATATTATAACAATTATTCAGCCTTAAAAAACTAGTTTCCTTAATTTGTCACCTTTGAAGTACTCACCACAGCTCCAGCAAATCCTCTCAATATCATTAGGAGAAGGATACCTCCCAATGATGACACATAAATAATCAAGTAGAAATTGTCGGATGTGTTATCAACGGCAGGTGCTATCGTCGTCGCCGTCGTTAAATTGGAGATGAATGTCATGGTCGAGTGATTTTTGCCGTTCACTTGTCCATTTGTAAGGTTTTGTAACGGAGGAGGCTGTTAAAGACAACAGAAAAAAGGTATATCTTATGTAAAAACCATAATAATGCGTACGAAAAGTTGATATACAATAAAGTATTACATAAAATTTCCTAATAAGCAGAGTACGTACCTTATTTTCGTCAATCGACAAATTTTGGTAAAAGAAACAAAAAAACACAAACAGAAAAAAACAAACAAACAAACAATCAAACAAACAAACAAAACCCCCGGTCTAAATGCGAACGGGGTAAAACTGAACAACACTCGTATCTCTCATACCAACAAAACCTCCGGTCTATATGCGAGGGGGTATAACAGAACAGCACTCATGTCTCTCATACCAACAACTTTATTGAGCAAGACATAAGAATTGAATCTCTCTTCCTTATCGTTTCTAATTAGTCATCTTTCGAAATTCAATGTATGAATACCACTGAAAACAAATAATCTTAACGTAACACGTGTAGAATCTAGTATCATATATCAATGTATGTAAAAATGCCAACCATTTCTAATGAGTTGATCCAGATACCAAGCCACCAATCAGAAAACACAACAGATCCCATTGCAAGACTGTACAGAAACAGCACCAACAAACATACAATATATCCTCCAGCCGCACTAATGTAAGATTTGTAGGTGCCAAACTTCACATTACCAACAACCATTTCCTCTTTTTCTATCAGCTGTCCTACCAAGAAAGTTGAATTTGTAGATAAGAACATAGTTATTACAACATACCAAGGTATAAGAACACAAGAAACATAAATCTAACTAGAAATACTGTGAGCAAGCCCATAAAGAGTATAGACCTGCTGAGAATAGAGTAAATTATAAAATCCTATAGTTTGTTTTACTCGCTTTAAAGCCCTTCAACAACAACTATATATCCTGCCATGTTCATTGACATATAATACCATATCTTTTTCATAATATTTTATCCTTTGAGCTGTTGAAGATGATGTTGATAGACAGACAGGGCGATTTTGTATATGCAACTTTAACTAACTGTTTGTGGGGTCGGTAGGGGGTTAACATTCAACTTAATAATGCTGCAAGTTTTCCTGAAATTATTGTACCTTTTGGTTTATTTTCTTGAATGTTTTTGGTGGATGTGCTTTTTGGAGCACCATTCGCATCTTCCTTTTTATCTTCAGTGGATAATTTTGTTGGTTGCGCATCTTCCTCTGCTTCGTTCTTTAATGGTTTCGGTACTGAAACATACATTTCACATTATTAGCAACGGTTAGTATAAGTTTCTTTCTTCTGGTTTTGTAAAAATTTCATCCAATTTTGTTTTATTCATAGAGACCCAAAAAAAAGAAACAATATACAGTAAAACTTTAACGTTGTAAAATAACGTTTTGAAATTAAGTTTGATATCAAAGGAAAACTGATTACTCCATTTAAATAAGCTTCAGATTCATTAAACATATGTAATTTTCCACTAGAACTCTAACAAATAGGCTTCTGGAACAGGATTATGTTGCTACAAGATTGAAGTCATCACTACAGAAGTTTTATGGTCATCATCATGAACTCGTGGATCGCTATGGTGTATCCATCAACACCATGAAAATTGATTTATTCAGCGTATCATAGTTTTCCTTTCCTCGTTTGTCTACCCCAGACTTGACTTTTTATGAGCAACTCGACGGTTGTTTCTAGAAAAGCAGAGGACGCTTACCACACCGGTGCACCTGGTCCATGCTCCCAGTTTTTAGTGGAGTCCGAGTTGCTCATTTACTTTTGTTACTTTGTATGTATGATTTTAGTTACTTTATGTTCTTTGTTGTGTATGTCTATTTTCCATGTCTGGTCTTTGTCCCTGGATTACATTCTTTTGATTACCGCTATAACCTTGGTTCCCTTGATGACTCTTTGAGGAAAAATTATGACCACATTTGTTCTCGTTGTTCCTTTTTTGATAGATTAAAAAAAATAATAATAAAACAAACTCTTATAAAAATTGTCTATATAAGTGCATATATCTATATTTAACTAACGAAGAAATATATTGCAAGTAACAGTATAATTCAATATATTACAGCAATTGAACTTTAAAGTTATAACCCCCTAAGTTTAAGTGTAAACATTGAATAATTATGATTCAATGTTCTTAAGACTTACACTGACTCTTCATTGATGTGTTGTTATGATAATGGAACTTCCCCATCATTTGTTTGTAGTATCCATTAGAGGTCATAAGGTCATCATGGTGACCTTGTTCTACTATGGCTCCGTCATCAAAAACAACGATCTGATCACAGTGCTTTAAATACTAAAAGAGACATAAAAACACTTTACCAGATATCAAGATAGAATATTTGTTATAGCCATATTTCCGCAGATTGTTAAATAAAAAATGAAATATATAGCTAAACCTGAATTTAAATAGCCATTGTCATTACATACATAATAGGCCAAGTCGATCTTTAATTGTAAATTTATATTTGCCCTCTTATATATTATACCTGAAGTTGGTGGGTTGCCAGAATTACTGTTTTACCAGCAAGCCTCTTTTTGATACACGTGTGGAACAAATGGTGCCCTACATGCACATCGACTGCCGATAGTGGATCGTCTAGGAGGTATATATCACTATCACTGTACACAGCTCTTGCTAGGCTTACTCGTTGTTTCTGCCCCCCGCTCAAATTTGCCCCACGCTCCCCGATCTAACATTCACAAAAATAAACTTAAAACATAGCTTTTCATGTACTATTACATCCAAGATGGTACTTTTTAGCATATAGAATGATTGCAGCTTGATTGAATCGAAGATGTGTTGGATTCTTGAGAATGAGACACTATTTCGTCTCTGGAACCGATTGTAAAACGTACAAATTACATGATTACCACGGTTGATACGCTTTGTCATAATTTAATTTAGTTTAAAAAAATAGTTATTCTAGATCAATGTCTATTTTTCTATGTAAATTATACTTTGCGGAAAAGTGTTTTAACGGTTATATCGTTCTTAAAATACATTCTTTGTATATAATATGTATACACGAAATTATTCAACTTCGACGGATAATCTATGGAAAAGGTGCTCAAAATCAATTACCTCTGTCTCATCACCATTGTCAAGAATAGCTAGGTCTGACTCTAATCCACAAGCGTATATCACATCTTGATACCTTTTAGTATACAAAATGTAAAAAGCCAATGAGTGATGGGGCTATTTCTCAAATTACATTCAACTTTATCCATAAAGCACCGTAATGCTACGTCTGGACAAACGGAAACATGTGAAACTTTCTATAACATAAGAAGCGTGTCTAGTTTTAAAAAAAAATCACATACTAACTGGATACGTCACTCCCGACATCTTTTAAAGATTGTGAATCATTCATGTTTTGACAGACCCTCCGTCCCTACTTTATAATGAAGAAAAAATCTTATCATTATCATTATAAATGATTAAAACAGTAGTTATACAAAATAATCATATAGCAAACGAAGTCTCGAAAAAAAAAATTTCATTATATACAATTTGATATTAGCTAGTCTACTAACTGAAATATTTCAGAACAAGCTTATGGATAAGGTTGCTTTATGATGGACCAGTTGGTGTTTTTAATTCTTGTATTTTCATCCATTATGTTTCCTTTGTTTTGAACATAACTACCTTCCAGGTTCAAACGGTTTCCCGAACAAAATATTTTCCCGTACGGTAGCGTTGAAAATCCATGCTTGCTGCGCTGCATATCCTATGTTTCCGTCTACTGCAACGTGACCGGATATAAACGGCATCTACATACAAAGTAGCCATTGCAAGTTATGTATAAATATTAATAGGTAAATTCCACGGAAACCGCTTTAATGGAGATTCATGGAACTTCGATAAATGAAATGCAGCTCTTGTAGTGTGTATTTGACCTTATTATAAATTCACATTGCATGGAACCAATATTAAGTTATATGCGAATTAATGTATACAGAAGTCAAATTTGACTTAGAAGGACAATACCTTTTACAAAATTTGTCAACCTTTGACCCTGATAAAATTAATGTAGTCCCGAGGAAGTCAAAAATAAAAAAAAAATAAAAAAAATAAAAATAAAAAAAAACTTAAGGAAGAACATAAAACTAGTCTCAACACCCTCTGTTCAATTGGAGCCTTAATTTTAGAATGCTCGTCAAAGTACAAAAAGAATAATGCACCATTTGAACAGAAATATTACATACCCTCGACAGTATGGCAGAAATCAACGATGATTTTCCTGATCCAACGGGTCCGCATATTCCTATTAGCTTTCCCTTAAAACAGAAATAGAAGTTTCTTCGGAATGTTTAGCAAAAAAAAGTAATAAAAATAAATAAATAAATAAAATAAAATAATGATAAAAAAATAAATAAATAATCTGAAACATGTACTATAAAACTATTATCTCGTTACATCTATAGTGGTAATATCAATAAAAACCGCCGAAATAAAATAAAAAAAATAAAGGCATGCCGTAAATGAAATCATGTAACCAAACAAAAAATCTTGTAGGAGATGTTTTTGAATGAGGTAAGTTTGATATATCGAACATTTAAACAGATATAATGCACACCATAAAACTCTTATTGATAAGTTCATACAAACCTTTTGTGCAGTAAAATTAATCCTTTCAATGTGAAACGATCCTTTACTTTGTCTATTACTTGTAAGACCTGGGAAAAATTAAATGATCGTTCAGCATACGACAAATATGCAAGTATAGTAGTTTAATCTTGGATATAAAAGCCACCGTGTTTTAGTCATATAAGACACCCCCCCCCCCAAAAAAAAAGAAGGTACATAAAAATCTCGAATAGAATATAGTATAATCCAGCATGTTTCTATTAATGATATCATACTTTTCTTTATTATGGTACACAGTTATTTCTGAAATATCAAGTTCTATTCATCTGTAAAAGAATTTACATAGAAAGGAACATTACTTAAGACACCTTTTGACTCTCTCTTTTTTTTCCTGGCTTTTTCTTCCTTTTCTGATATATTAGTGTCCTCCCACATGAAAAAAGCATTATCAATTTCAATGGCATTGAGAGGACTTCTACAGTCACTTCCGTGTGGTTCAAATTCTTTTTCACGGAGTAGCCTCTGTAAGAAAGAATATGATAATGGATGGCAGTATATTTCTATGTTAAGTTAATGCATACCATTATATCTAGTCATAGATAACCATAACCTTTTATCCGTACTAAAGATGTCTGCCACACTTGTAGATACATATATTAGTCATGTTTAAATATTATAAAGTTTTCTATAAGAAAAAAATAAGCTAGGTCGAATCACATTGCTACGTGCAGTATAAATTTCTAAACTGTGTCAATATAAATTTGTATAAACCTTGGAATAGGATGGATGGAATATTTTATAATTGGCAACAAGAAAGAAAGTTTAGATGAATGATTCACGGACATACATTAAATCTGGTATGATACTCAATAAAATTTAAAACTGTAGATTTGCATGCCAGTTTGAACAGTTGAGTGGTCTATATAAGTTTGTTATGCAGCATAAATTCAAAAAAATAAATTTAAAACTATCAAACTTTGTCGTTGAAAACAATTTCTAGCTTATGCAATGTCGTGTTTAGACATGGTTCAATAGAACGGAAAGGGAAAGTATTTTTTTTAATTACAATATCTTGTGATAAAAAGTACTGGTGTCGAATTCACAAAAAAAAGTCGTAAGTGTGAAATTGATCGTAAATTATGACGTCACAATACTATTTTAGGTTGGGACGTCATTACTTACGATCAACTTTACTCTTACGATTTTTTGTGAATTCGGCGCCTGACTTTTAATTATTTATAAGAAATATTACAATCGTTATACCTCCATTCTATTATAACTGACGCGAACTTCACCAAATATTCTAGTTGCATAGGGGATAAGAGCGACTATTATTCTCAGAAATTGTAGTGTACCAACAACTGCAAAAGCCTGTATTAGAAATAATAATAAAAAAAAATAGAGAGAATCATAATGAATTTTAACAGACAGGAAAAAATGATGATGGTTATTCATATTCCTCTTTTAAAGCTGCATTAGCTGTCATTTCTGTAAATTTTTGTTTCTGTTGAAATACGCATTTCTACTAAATTTTACTTTTTCTGTATAATTTCATATGATACCCACACATAACATGCATTAAATACATGAAATAGGTGTCTATGTATTTGTTGTCTTGCAAGACAAAAAATCGACCTAGATAAGTTCGAATTCATGTGACTTCTGGTGAACTTTATCCCCGCATGTGCCGAAAGGGTCGCTTCTTTAATAACAAGTCTGAATGTAAAGCGAAAGTGGTTATTCAGCGGCAAGAAAGACCGACGGACTCGAGCCGTAAAAGAAAAAAGAATCGAATATAACGCAAGGATACTCTTGAAATTTACATATTATGATATAATGTGGCACAAATATGGTCATTATATATTTAAAAACTAATTAAGAAATAGATGAAATGAAATGAAAACAAGACACATGCTTACCTGTGTATCCGTTATTGTTATTTTTTTTCAAGATTAAAGTATTTTTAACCCAGGTGAATGTGCCGTCGGAAATCTTCGGAAGTAATGGCGAAAAATAATTAGATCAGAGCTATCGATTTTCTCTGATTTAAAAACGTTTTCACAATATTCTGTAGGTATTATTGACATTTATTGCTTCAATTGCATTACTACAAACTTATTTCATTGAATCAGCAAAATTCAGTTAAATCAAAACTGAACAAATTTGGCAGCTAATGCAGCTTTAGAATACACGTTTGACTCCAAAACTTAAAATAAAACCCTTTGATATATATAAAAAAAGATGTAGCAAGGCATAGAAATGATACGATTGGAAACTCGTATGATATAGACTATATTGTTTTCTTTTCGTTATTGTAGAGGTAACTATATTTGGGATTTGTAGAAACTTGATTAGTTCATGGAGTTTGAATTAGCGGATTGGAATATAGACCTATGATTGCAACTGCGTCTGTACGTTGAATTAAAAATTAAAAATTCGTAATTTGATCAAAGTAATTTCTTATCGTCGATTAAGGAAAAGTCTTTCTATTTCAATGTGTCCAGCTTAAATAAAATTAAAACAACAACAACAACACACACACAACAACAGCAACAACAACAACGATAACCTAAGTTTACCGTTGATGCAGAAATGTTATTTCCGAAAGCCCTAAATGTTGCTATCGTCGCCACTGCTGCTAACGTCGGAGTCACGGGAATCACAGCTGTACTAATGGAATTCATTATTGTAGCAACAAGGAGATACTTTTTCTCTTGTTCCCTAATGGCTGAAAACAAAGAATATGTGGGTTAGTTACCGAATCTGCACACGATGATGTTAATCCGTCTTTTATTGATTTTGTGATACTTTTCCAGTTTATAACAAAAACTAGTTTATACAGTTGTATGTCAATGTTGGTTAATGCGCAAAAAACATATCATATTGAAAAGACAACGTTTCGTGAATACAAATTCGTAATTTGATCCATTGTGGTGGACGCGTTTTTCAGCAAACGGTCGGCATTCAAATAGGAACAAATTATGCTGCTCTTCTTGCTAACCCATTCTTTCACTCTGATGAGGCTGACTTTATTGCTGGTCTGATCAAAAAGAAGGAGCATTGTTTAGCTATATCCTCTAATCTCAGTTTCCGCTATATAGAAGACGTGTTATCTTTAAACAATCCTAATTTCGAAGATTTGATACATCGCATCTACCCAAAAGAACTTGAGATAAAGGATACTACAGACACTGTGAACTCAGCCTCATATCTTGACATTAACCTAGTTATTGATGGTAAAGGAAAACGTTCGACCAAACTATACGACAAATGCGATGACTTTTCATTCCGTTTAGTCAACTTTCCTTTCATGTGTGGAAACATCCTTTCAGCGTATTAAGTTTTCATATCACAACTCATACGTTATGCCAGAGAGCCAGCCGTAACTATGCAGACTTTTTGTATCGCACTAGACTTCTTACATGTATGCTTCTGGAACAGGTTATGTTGCTGCAAAATTGAAGTCATTACTACAGAAGTTTTATGGTTGTCATCATGAACTCGTGGGTCGTTACGGTGTATCCATCTGCACCATGAAAACTGATTTGTTGAACGTATCATAGTTTTCCTTTCCTCTTTCGTCTACCCCAACTTGCCTTTCCATGTTTTTATGAGCAACTCGGCGGTTGTTTCTATAAAAGGATAGGACGCTTATCCTACCGATGCACCTGGTCCATGCTCCAGGTTTTTAGTGGAGTTGCTCATTTACTTTTGTTACTTTATATGTATTATTTGGGTTATTTTATGTTTTTGTTGTGTATGTCTGTTTTCCATGTCTTGTCTGTCCCTGGATTACATTCTTTTTATATCCACTGGAATCTTGGTTTCCTTGATTATTCTTTCAATACAAGAGAAAACATATAGAAGTGCATTCATCGAATTGTCAATGTATTCATTTCATCTCCATGGTGATACAACAAAACATCTTTACGCCATTATTATATTATGTTTATATTCAATTCTTCTATTTTTGGTTAACTAAATTGATATGTACCTCTGTTTAAGAGATAAAACATTCATTTTCTCATACATTAACATACATTTTTTTCTATCATTTTCATACTCTGCTATCTATCTTCTACAAAATGAGTAAAAACACATCGTATTTTGACCGTTATATTTTAAGGGATCGACAATGTTATATAAACCTGAAATAATTTCCCGGAATGGCTCCTCCCAGGCGTACATCTTTAACAGTTTTATACTGTTCAATATTTCTGTCATCTTCCGAACCTGAAATTATTCTCCATTACCATTACTACCCAAAATATGATTTTGGAAGACTTGAAAAGTCCCATTTTTATATTTTTATGTACACTTACTAGTATTTGCCATTGTGATGTGATCAAAGAACATTAAGATTAATCTTTCATAAGAAATACACTATTCCATGTTTTCTTCATATAAATCGTCTTTATGCTTTATTGATTTGCAGAAATCTTCAATTAGAAGGTACAATTTCATATCTTGCATTGCATGACTATATCATTGACCTTTACTTACTCTTTTATCTGTGTGCTGTACTGTTTTTCTTCGCATACGTTCCACACCCTTTGTCAATGCTCCCTGCAATAATGTTTAATCTTCATTTTCAATTTCCAATTGTCAATTTTTCATTTGTCTGTGGCAACACCCCTTTTTGCCCTTGTATTTGGAGTTTTATATCATACCACGTTAGTCAGAGCTTTACTTCTTGTAACAAGGCTAAATAAGATTATGTTGCCACCAAACTAACGTCGTTACTTCAAAGGTTCGACAGCCAGTATCGTGAATTTCTTCACCACGAGAAAAGGTATGTTCATAATGTTTTTTGTTTACTTCCTGTGCTTCAACCCATATATTATACCACATGGGTAACCCGGTTCGGAAGGGGTGTTTGTAGGAAAGCAGATAACTCTTGCGCTTCTTGAGGACCCGGTGCATACTCTTTGTTTTATCAGGGTTTCTCATTTGTTCTTGAATGTGTGTGCATTCCTTTAGTTATTTTGTCAATTTTGGTGCTTTGTCCCATTTCTCGCCTAGTGGTTGTCTTTTGTTCCAACCATGGCATTGTATAACAAGATATTTTTTTAACTGATCGGTTGTAACATACAAAATATGATATATTACTGAAGTGAGTTCATTTTCACAGTAGAATAATATACTTTCATTTTTGGCGATTTTATTTCTTGAAAATTATAATTTTTTTTGTGTGTGTGTCTGTATCTTGAAATAGTTTTCTTATTATCACGTTGCTTGTTTGATATTTCTATTTTTATAATGCTCCCAGTTTTTAGTGGAGTCCGAGTTGCTCATTTACTTTTGTTACTTTGTATGTATGATTTTAGTTACTTTATGTTCTTTGTCGTGTATGTCTGTTTTCCATGTCTGGTCTTTGTCCCTGGATTACATTCTTTTGATTATAACCTTGGTTCCCTCGATTACTCTTATAGTAGTTTGACCTTAAGGACGCTCTTCTATGGAAACACAAGTCACCTGATCGCAATTTGGTTTCCAGATTGGCCAAATACCGATTACTTAGTGGCGTTCGAAAAAACTGTATAGAAAATTTAACTTGTGTGCCATATGTTATTTTCTTGAATGAAATGTACAAACTTATTAAAAAATTAAGTCGGTTATCTTTTCTGAAGATAGCACTTGTTTAAATTCAAGTTGATATTTTCTAAGAAGAATCAACGGAATATATACATACCAAGGGATCCATTAAAAAAATCGTTAGAGATTTATATTTTTTAAGATACGACGACAAACAGACGACGACTGCAAAACTATAGAATCAAACCTGAAGTATGTAACACAGTACAAAGACTGCTATAGCAATAAAGCACCATGGACCAATCAGGTAGTATGTATAACTCCCGCCAATTATCATGTATATAGGTAAGGCAAGAATGTACACAAAGGTTATACTGTTGATAAAGACTCGAACAGCATCACTACCAAATATGTTTGTAGCCTGAAAGATTATTAAAATTATATCAATGTCAAACGTGTAATCAATACTCTAGGCACTTAATATGAACAAAATACATTTGCGGAAATTTAAGGGATTTCTCAAGGATTGAAAAGTTATCAGCAATATTTGGATTTTGTCAGGACAAACCAAATATAAAAAGTATGACAAAACAAACGGTTGTCATCGTTACATTTTTTCTCTTTGATTTCGGTTCATCATCAGGGAAATACTAAATAACAGCAATCGTTATAGATTATTAAAGTTTTCCATAATATGTTTTGTAACGCCCTATCGAGATATTTTAAGACTACCCTGTTTTAGGGTAACGCCCCTTTCGAGATATTTAAGACTACCCTGTTTTCGGGTAAACAAATTCATACCTCTGCCAAACTCTTTCCTTTAATTTTCTGAAGCCGAAGTATTTTTCTGTAAGCAATTCCTAGAAAACCAGATCTAAACCGTACACCTAAAAATAAAAAAAAATATTGCATTTCCGACGCAGACACACGTGCTTTTAACCATAGGAGTTAATTGAGTTCATTACAGGACGATGTTACTTTTTTTACGCCAAGTCCAATATTCCGAACCACTAGACCAGCTAAAACAGATATTATGTTCTGCGTTATATCGTTATATCGTAATACTTTAATTTAATGAGTTGTCAATAGCGTTTAACTTGATAAAAGCTGTGTAACTATAAATGTGACTTAAGGATCGATCAAAAACTCATTGCAAATTCAAAAATAATTTAAATGACAATATTATCCACTTAATTACCTGTTTGGGCGCCAAATATAATGATGATACAGAACGATGCAGCCCTTATGATATTGGCAACCATCATTGCTGCAACTAGCCCTAAACCAAACAATAGGTCACTTTCTGATGATTCTATGTATGCCAATACTTGGTTTATAACATATCCCTGTCAAAAAATAACAACAGTGTTATGTTTTTTAATAATGATAAAATGTATTCTGAAACTTATAAAATATTATTGGTCCGCTGTAATGAAGAATAATTTTCGGTAGACTGGTCAAATTTAATCAATTAAAATTCAGTCACGAAAGCTTGATTTACAAGAATTTAAGATATATAACATGAGAAAGATTGAGAAGTTGCATCCACTGAAACTTTGCAAGAGTTATGGATAAAGAGCAAGCAAAATTTAAGTTCCGAATGAGAATAAAATTTTTCGCAGAGTGCATACTTATACATCCGCAGAGGCAGAACCCTGAACAAATGGACGTATAGAGCATACAGCTCTCAATTAATATTATAATCAAATACATAACACAGGATACAATTTTGACCAAAATGGAAAAGAGTAAATAACTTAAATATTTGCAATAAAATATTTAAAAGATAACATGAACAGACAAACAGACGGATAGTCAAAGCGCTTTCTATAAATCCAAGTATTGATTTATTGGTTTCTGTATGGTATGATAAATAAGAATATAAACCCTAGATTAAAATAAATAAAAAATCACAATGTTGTGACATTTTGGCAGAAGCGTTTCTTGAATTAAAGTCCAAAAACAGGAAATGAAAATGCCCATATTTATCTGGATTAAAACCCATTACGCAAAAATGTAAAATCCCCCCCCCCAAAAAAAATAAAACAAAATGATAAAATCGGAAAAGGGACTAGTAAAAAAAAACTATGCTTGACGCATTTTCACGTTATTGAAAAGGAGCTCTCATCATCAGCGTAAAATAAATAATTCACCAAAAATTTGCTTGAAATTGTTGCAGGGGTTTATGAGTTATATTTAAAAAAACAGAAAATCTTCCAATTTTTGTACGAATAAAGTCCCATATAATAATCAAAAAACAAAAACAAAAACTTTAACATAACAAAAACAAAAACAAAAAACAAAAAACAAAAACAAATAAAAAAACAAAAAAAAAACAAAATAAATAAATAAAATGAAATAAAAATAAAGAAAACGAAAATTCTTAAATGAATAAAAATCGAAATGGACATCAACCAAAATAAACAATCCACCAAAGTTTCACAAAAATCGGTAGAAGCATTTTTAAATCATTATGAGAAGTGGGAAAAACGGACGGTTAGACAGACGGAGGGACACCGGTATAGGCTACATTCCGTTATGTAAGACGGATGTTAAAAGACACCGTACGTAGAATCAGCACGCTTCGTATCAGAACATATAAAACAACTCGGCCCACCGACAGGTCACCTCAAGCCTCCTTAAACTAGGGTCTGCATCGATGAGGCCATGCACAATAGCCTGAACCCTTTTTACTTTTACAAATTAAACCTGCTTCATATCAAATGCCTTACCGAAACAAAAAAGGTTGACAAAGCATTGATAGCCACAATAAAGAGACTGACAATGATGCGTGTTTTACAGAACTTTGCCCAGCATGTAAACATTGATGCATTCTTCTCTCCTTTTGATTTTACTTCTTCGTTCCATAGAGATTCTAATCTAAATATAAATTCATTCAAAACCAAATTATTTTTT
The DNA here is from genome assembly GCA_037379345.1 of Perna viridis. Taxonomy (NCBI): domain Eukaryota; kingdom Metazoa; phylum Mollusca; class Bivalvia; order Mytilida; family Mytilidae; genus Perna; species Perna viridis. Next base: position 9,113,311 of record CM074520.1, read on the forward strand.
TTTCTTAAAATTGCAGTGCACATTTATAAGTTTAAAAAGGAGTGGATAAACTAAATGAATGCCTAATAAAAACTTAGTTATCAGTATCATACATTAAGATTACGCGTCAATCAGCAAGTCTTATGGTCTACTGATATATTCATATTTAATCATGTCATGTTATAGTATATGTACACCACTGCTTTTCAACGATAATATTTAGTTCATATTCTTTCAAAGCAGAGTTGTATTATTATCTTACATCTACCATATAAAACCCAGAAGTGTAATACGTCAGTCAAATGTTAAATTCTGCACTAACATCATAATTTTAACCCCTTTATGTCCTGAGACGGTAACGCTCTATAACGTTTGCTAATACGTGCTTTAAATATGGAATGATGTACATTTGGGTCAAATATATATTTTTATACGATATTAGGATTCAAGAAAAAACGAAAAAAAAAAAAAAAATCACATCTTTTTACAATTACGTCATTTCTTTCCGTTTTCTTCACACCATTTTTTGCTTTAACACTTTTAATAATGTATGATTACCAACTAAAACAGATTTACATTCTTTCCACTCCGCAACGAAAACACCGTATCCTTTTGTGTTTCGTCTTGTTTTCCTTATCCTTAATTTTTTATACATGTATGTAATATATTTCATTCGATTTGCTACATTGTGTATATATATATGGATTGTCTTTGTTGCCCGCTTTCATGTTCTGGTCTTAGACGTACTTGAATCCGCAATTCGGTATTTTTTGCTGATATTTACTCACTTGAAAGTGAAAAAAATAATCCTCATAAGGGTAATCTATTTGTTTTAAAAAAAGGTGTAGTTGTAATATTTTCATGTAGGACTTACTTTCCAATTTTTAAAAAAAACATCATTTTCTTAATTTTATTTATCAATTTAATTGGCAGTTTAACTACGAAGCCCAGTTAATTCGTGTGTTTCATTCGGAACTCTGTTAACCTGTCAGTATTGATGTTGCATGATTCCCATTCGGAACACTCCCATATGTCACTCTCTTCGAGATCCTCGTTTCTGTGTCTGTACATTTTCATCACTAATGGTGTCATCCAAGTAAGAAACGTATAAGATAACAGACCCGTTTTGTTGATTGGTAATGTTCCATCTCTAGATAAAAACAGTTTTGGTAGACTAAACATTTAACAAAAAAAAACCAAGTAAATATTGCAAATGTTGGTATGCTGTATACGTGTTTCAAAAAGTTATCTCTCATCACCATCATTTAATCAGGTATGTAGGAAGTTCAAGATTAAAAAAAAGGGATATTTTTTATAAAACCAATTGTGTTTATATTTTAATTCTCATTTTAATGCATTACATAAAGTTAAATAGCATTTTTTTTTATCACCTAATGAATATTCAATTAAGTAATGATTTGAACTGGATTTCTTGATTTAATTTTCTTACTAAAGAGGCAAGCACTGACGTCACATTTGAAACGTTTTATGACCAGGGCATAGCGGTATGCAGAAAGTTGTAAATCACAAAATCAGAAAGTGAGAAAAAAAAAACCAAATCGGCCAGAAAATGCAAGATTAGGAAATCTCAGACACCATCGTTAGAATTCTTGAAATCTGAACCTTGGGTGTCTGAGATTTCTTAGCGGTGTTAGATTCTTAATATCTGACAACATTATAGAAGTGTATACATATGTATGGCAATCACCTACCTTGAGGATGGTCTGAATGGTTTTAGGACTTTAAGGGCTGTAGAATATTTCCTGGATGAGGATTGATCCGATGGTACACTTGTAGTTAATCCTCCCCCTGTCACTACATCAGTGTTTTGGAATACACTATGAATAAACAATATAATTTGTTTTGTCCGCTCTAAACTCTTAGTTAAAAATGACAAGACCATATTAAAAAAATCAGTGAAATTAAAATATAGACTCCAGACAGAAATTCAAGCCAAAAAGATGAATGAATGGTCGCTGCTTAACTGAATTATTCTTAAAGCAACGCATGTATATTACGTAAAACACATTAAAATCTTTGTATTTTTTTTATCACCACTTTAATCTGTTATTATCTATGTTTATGTGTATAATTGCTGATGAGTGAAACTAACTTTACAAATATACAAAATGTATAAAACCGTTCATACAAGTATTGATAGATTCTGATAAGGGGGTGAATTTATGTATGGTTCCTTTTCATCTACCTGAGATTTAATTTTAAAAAAGATCAAGGCGTGTGTTCAGTGTTCGTGAAATCGATCGAATGAAATGCAGATTAAAGCAAAATATATTTCAAATTAAGTAACAGTCCTTGTAAGAATCATGCAAATTCTGTAAAATTTGATACATCCCAAAAAGGCTACACATTTTTATTTTTGTTATTAAGTTGCTTTATAGGTTTATATTATGGACTGTGTAATTACTCATTCAAATGTATCCGCTCTTAGGAGTTAATACACTGAAAATGTAATAGTTTCTATTGTATTTTAGTTTCATTTACAGAGTTATCTCCCTTAATTTTATATTCTGCAGTGCATTCTATATAATTTTTATCTTATGAACAAGGATTCTATGAAAGGCCACGTGTAATTTTCTGTTTACTAAAGCATTTTAAACAATATATCAATAAACAAAAATATGTAGGCTCTCTAACCATTATCACGCTTTGCTTGAATCATAGTTGGAGTGCTACATAAAATGCATCTACTGTCTCAGTAGTACATAAAATCTTCAATTTTCAAATATATTAACATTCATAATGTAAATCAAATTATTTTCGTGCGCAATAACTTTAGCTAATTCCATGAGCAAAGAAAAAAAATACAAAAAAAATGTGTTTACCCCAAGCAAGTATCTTTCTAATACGATGTATCAATGATAGAGTGTTAGTCGCGAAATTGATAAGCCGCGAAATCTGATAAAGATATCAATTCCAGAACCGAAAAGTTCTATCATGCCTTAGTGTTTTGGGGTTTCCGAATTTCATTGTATTGCTAAATTTTGGTAAATTATATATGAAACATATAAAAAACAATAAGCGATGAATACGTCGCTAGGAATTGGAATTTAAAAAGAGTAAATATTCCAGAGTGAACTACTAGTGAGAAATAAATTAAGAAAAAGAAGTAAATCATTATGGGATAAGTATCAATGACTGAAGATTGATTGACTATGATTTAACGTCCTATTGCAAATATTTCATGTCTTTTGGAACGAAAACCATTAACTAATCCAGCAAATCCTGCTTTGTGTTAGTCTGACACACAGAGACGGATATTTATTGCGCTAGCCTTCAATAAGCATTTTTTCGCAGGTAGGTATGCCACCGTAGTCAGTCACTTTTTTTCCGACTCCGAGCCAACCAATCAGTCTCGCGTGCTTGGTGGGGAACAAAGACTACCAATGTAAAGTCTTCGTGCGGGGGGATTGGCCCCACGACCTCCCGCATTCGAGGTAAAATGATCAATAATAACTTAACGACCCTTACCGTATATCTGATTCACTGACACCATTGGTCATCGCAGGGTTGTCATAAGTGTATTTTTCATTAGCTGACTGTATATCAGTGAACACACTGAACCTCCTCAGTTCGGGCATTGAAGATTTCTTCTTCTCGCTCGCCATTGTGTCTAAAACATACCTATTAAAAAAAAAAACTGCTGATATTAACGCAGACAGAATAGTAAAATAACATAAAATGGTTTTAAATTTTCACAAACAAGTAGGTTTTTTGGCACTTATCTGGTCCCATTCATAAAACCATTAAAATAAATTACGCGTGTTAATATTGAATAATTACGTCCGAGGTCATAACAAATCATACCTTACGATGTGGTTTGGTGCTTACACTTACAAATGTGAAAAACTTTTAGATAAGTTCTCCTTAATTTTATTGGTCTCTGATGTGATTTTTGACGATGCATTTTAAAAATTATTATTTGGTGCTTCTGTATATTTTATCTGACTTAAACTAATTTATGCCATAATGAATAGCATTGGGCAGCAGGATTATTACGAGAATAAGCATGGTATATATATGTTTAAAATCCGAACCATTGAAAAAAATACGAGCAAATCGAACCAATTTTGATATGTAAACACCATTACGATCGTGACAAGTGGATGTCACCATCTAAAAACGGTTAGTTGACAAAAGGGAATGAAAATCATCCCTTTTATCATCAGAATAACTTGACGATAAACGGTTTCGCAAGAAGGCAAGACAATTCGAGTGGTGTGAGCATATCAAAAGAAGTCATATTAACTAGCTTATTTAAGCCCTCTCTAATTTAACAAAACTTTAATATAAAAACTTCAATGTATACACAGATACGAATTTGGTAGAGATTCCTCATACGTTGTAAAAAAAACCTGTTCCAAATCATCTTCCATATATACTGAAAAGGATGTTTTCAGAATGCTCGATTTTTTTATGGATAACATAATTGTGGTGGACGCAAACCGTCTGCATTCCAATGGGAACAAATTGTGCTCCTCTACCTGCTGATCTATTCCTCCACTCTTATGAGGTTGAATTTATAGCTGATCTGATCCAAAAGAAGGAACATCGTTTAGCTAGATCCTAAGTATACCTGGTCCATGCTCCCAGTTTTTAGTGGAGTCCGAGTTGCTCATTTACTTTTGGTATTTTGTATGTACTGTTTTTGGTCATTTTATGTTCTTTGTTTTGTGTGTGTGTGTTTTCCATATCTGGTCTATGTCTCTGAACTACATTCTTTTGATTTCCACTGGAATCTTGGTTCCCTTGAATACTCGCTGAGTTTGTTAAAGATACGAAACTAGTTACGATCCGTACTCGGTATTAAGGTTTGTTTCCTTGCAGACTAAAATCGGGCTCTCCCTCCTTCTAAGGTAAAACAAAACTCGTATTGATTACAGTTATTAGGACTTTGTCCTCTATTCATTGAGAGAAAATTATAGTAACAAATAAGAATTAATTTATCAATATATATATGATACTTATACTGTACTTACACGTCTTTTTTTGTTTTTTGTCTGTGTTATTATCAACTTTACACTTGTATGGCTGACCCACACCTAAGCCATTTCATGCGTCTTTAAAAGACTAGTCCTCAAATGTATGAAACAATAATGCAGGAGGGGTGAATCACACGCTTGTTTAAAACCCACTTTCTTACCCTCATAGAATGATCTACAAACTGACTTGTATCTGTGACTTCGAATAATTAGTCTACATAAATAGTATTATATTGTGAAATTCAAATTAGCATAAATAAATATTAACGATAAAGTCATCTTTGGGAACTTCACTACTAATTGCAACACATCTTTAAATAAAGTATAAATAAATAAAGGAATACATACAGAATATCCTATACTGCATGTGGAAACAAACACTATAAAGTTGCCCTGGCACAACGACCGTCGTTCACTTAAATTTTATTTTTATTTGCTAATCGGTGTCATAAGATTTTTCCGGACATTATAACGAAAAAACAAAAAAAAACAAAACAAAACAAAACAAACAAAACGAAAACAAAAATAAAACAACCAAACAAACAATGAGAAAAAAAACCAAAACAAAACAAAAAACAAACAAACAAACAAACAAAAACAAACAAAACAAACAAAACAAAAACAAACAAACAAACAAACAATCAAACAAACAAAACAGAAGAAAACAATATAACTATAGTTATGAATTTTAATCTTGAAATTCATAAATGTGGTGGAAACAATATACAATGTTTATAATGATAATTAATAATTGTTATTACAAGACACAAAATGAGGGTTTGGAAAAAATATCATGTACAAACAAAAAATGTCGGAGGATGCAGCTATAAATACCATCTCTTTCTCGACGGTAATAATTTTTTTTTATGTCTAAAGATCCCAGTAATAGTACTTCGCTGCATGGATCGTGGTCACCGTCACCATCAGTTCAATAAGTTCAGGAATTTGTAAGAATCAGGCAAAATTGAACAAAATAATTAATCATGCCAAAAAACAAAAACAAAAAAAAAACAAAAACAAAACACACACACACACACACACACACACACACACAAAGTCACAATGTTGGAACATAGTTTGTAGTCTATTGAAGAAGTATTGATAGTTCGTTCGTCTTAAAAGTGTCAGAGGATACAGGAAAGTGAACTCAAATTTACGATGTAGTTAGAACGGTGCTATTTCTCTTTATTTTAGGTTGGCTTTTTGTGTACCCTACTTAAGTAAACACTTCCGGACACTATGATTGGACAAATTGCGCTGATACCCAAAATGTGCTATTAATTTCAGGCTCTTACATTATCATACTTTAACCATTTTATATAAATATTATGAATTTTTAAAATTGATGTGTCATTCGCAGAAAAAGGGGGAACTTTGACCCCGAACATTATCTGCTTAAAATAAAATACAAAAAAATCGAGACTGTTTTGCTATGACTTTGACCGCAATTTTAGTTAGAGAAATGAAGATATTACTGGAAAAAGTCAGTTAACAGCTCCGTCATTGTTTTAAAGGTGTGAATTTTTCAGAAGTTTCACTATTGTCGCGTATGGGAAATAAGTAGTACCGTTCTACCTGTAATGATAGGGGAAAAGTCGGTTATCTCGCTTTGATCACGACATTGCATTGCATTTCATATAATTTTTACCTCAAATTAGTGACATTTAAAAAAAGATATGATGCCTGATTCTTACAGAAGATAGCACCTATAAACTGGAGAAAAAACAAAGTAGCACATGGCGATTAATTCATAACGTTACTTAGCATTGCGTTACCTTTTTTGTTTGTTTACATCTCTTTCTTCGTATTTAATTTGGTATAATTCTTTTTATTTTAGCCCTGAACAAGCCCATGGATATTGGGACATGGAGACAGGAGATATCTTTTTTTAACAACAACTCTGACAAAGTGATGATTTTGTTATATTTCTGTACCTATGTTATGTCTGACTGACATTTCGTAACTTCCGGTTTTTTCACACATTAATTATGTACTCAAGCGCGTCATGACTAAGAATAATTAGTCCGCAAAACGTTATGAAATACTAAGTAAAGATTAGTGGTGAAAGGTAGAACTTGAATGAGACCGATCTTCCTCTAATTTAGTGAATTTGTAGTCAGTTCATGTTCTGTGAACACTTCTTGAATTATTTAGCAGTGGTTTATTAATATAAGTGTATAATTAAAATTCTACAAATTTCAGACAACGAAACATTACCATCAAATTCGATTTAAATTAAAAGTTAATCATGAATATAAGACCAAATTAGCGTTATTTTAGAATAAATGTCCAATGTTCAAGTTAACAGACATTCAAAAGAACATAATCTGATCCCATGTAGAATCGAAATGTGGCATTAAATGACAAATTCATTTCTGTGAAAGTTTTGTTAAGTCTTATATAGTAAACTAGATTCCATTAGTCTTAAAATATATTAAAAACATAACATAACAAAACAAACAAATAACGAAATACTAAAACAAAATGACAAAACATGTAAAGAAAACAAAACAAAAAAAAAAGCAAACAAAAGTGTCTTGAGTCTGACAATAACGAAACAAAACAAAACAAAACAGACAAAACAAAACAAAAACAAAAAAAACAAAAACAAAAACAAAAACAAAAAAAACACAATCTATAAATAAATAAATAAAAGAAAACAAAAACAAAAACTAAAACAAAAACAAAACAAAAACAAAAACAAAAACAAAAAACAAAAAAGAAACTCACAAAATTCTGAAAACGACAGTTACCAATTTTAAGCCTGTTTTTAATGTGTCATTTTCGGCAGTTCAGTATGACACATTTTTTTAAAGTAGCATAAGAATTGTTACAGGATAATATCAGTATCTAATAGACGGTTAACATATTTTGGTGACAAAAGACACTAGTCAATATCAATGTAAAAAATATTGCTGGTAGTACTGATGTTATAAAACCTGCAGGCCACGCCCTTGCTCAGTCCTCACTACATATTCCTACAAGGTAAGAGGTTGGAATTCCGTTCCTCAATACCCCCAACCTCTTACTCCCGAGCGCCGTATTGCATAACGCTCGTTCTGATGTTCTTTGAAATCGGCAGAATTCTATATATTAAACTATTTACCATTTAAAACGTTTTGTACAGTTTCTTTACCATAAAACGGGAGAAAGTGACAAAACTGAAGAACAACAAATGACCTACCTGATGAGAAAATCCAGCAATCATGGAAATCCTTTGTAAATGCAGTTAAAATGAACTTCATATTTGGTTTTTAGCTTTCCGGTTGATAAAATTACGGATTTTTAACGAACATATCAAATTAGCCACCGAATTGCTTTTAAGTTCGTTTTTTTCAAAAAATATATTTCATTCCGTAAAATTAGTGATCTAAATCAAAATTGCTGGTCATTTTGACAACTGTCTTCATTACAAATGTTTTCTAGGTATTTAACAAATATTTAGGATTTTGATCGCTCGATTTTCGGTAGGTTAAACTTCTTTTATGTAAATAAAAGACTTAAAATATTTTAAAACACATGTTTAGCTAATTCACTTCTGCGGTGGCTTTCAACGTGTCAGATGTTAGAGGTTAGGATGGCACAAAGTCAGAAAAAAAGCCTGCCAGACAATCTCTAGTATTGCTGGAATACTCACTAAATAGCTTGTCATCAAAGTCTTCCAGATATTTTTTTTTTTTTATGACAAAAATCATACAAAAAAGTTTTAAATCAGTCCTTGTGGATTTTGACTTTTGGGCGGGGAATTATTTTCAAAATGCTAATTGAAAAACTTGTTCTTATTCTCTGTAGATGTAATACTTACAAGTTGTAAAAAGTGGTACGACACTTGTGTTTCAAATTCCTTATGATGTCCATGGATTCTCATATTATGCTTACAAATGATGGTGACATTATTCCCAATTACATACAAAAGAATTTTCCTATCAAAAAGATATTCATATAATAGCGCAATTGACATTTTGAGGAATTATATATTGTGAGTGAATAAGTGCCGAAATTTTAAAAATAATGGTACTACAATAATCAAATACTCTCAAAAAAGATTAAACAATATATTTGTTTTTGCACCAAACATAATTTGATGAGCGATTCGGCGGGTGATTCTAGAAAAGCTGAAGACGCTTACCCTACCGGTGGATCTAGTCTACACTTCCAGTGTTTAGTGGAGTCCGAGTTGCTCATTTAATATTGTTTCTTTGTATGTGTTATTTAGTTATTTCGTGTTCTTTGTTGTGGGTGTCTGTATTCCCCGTCTAGTCTTCTTCTCTGAAGTGCATTAACTTTCTCTCATATCTTTGTTCCCTTGATTACATTTACTGTAAAATTGAAAAGTTAAATGCAAACGCATGATCAAATAACAACTCCTGTCGATAATGTCTTTGTATTGGCCAGATCGTGTTTTATGTCTGAAATGAACACTATAAACACAATGCTACACGTTTAGTTGTGAAGGGAGTTGACTACTTTACCGGAAGGAACATTGCTTAAATTACACGTAGTCAATTACCCAGCAGGCAAATGACGTCAAGAAGACATGGTATTTGGTTCATATTTGGTCATTACTTTGATAAATCGTATCAAAATGGTAATGTTCTGACGGCTTTTTTTTTTGTTTTAGGTTGCAACAAAATAATATAATCACTACAATATTTGAGCAACGTCAAAACATAACGTTCAAATACTACGTCTTTTTGATGTAGCATTTGTATTCTTAGTATTTAAGATACTAATGAAATGGTATTTATCCCACAATGCATTAAATATACATGTACAATGCGGCTTCCCAAACAAAATATCTGCCACGTTTCTAGGATTGTAAAAAAAAACGGAATGCGGAATATGACAGAACAGCTTTGTCGGTTTGGTGTAACTTACCAAGAGAGAGGTATGACATTAATTTGTTTAGTTGTATTATCCTTCATGCATGTAGTATATGGAAAACGTAAACTGAAAATGTTTGATATTAGTGTACCATTGGAAGTGAATAGAAATAAATTAAGATACAGAGGTGGAATAAATTTCAGTATTAATTTTTGCTTTTTTATACGAGTGATTTTTTAAAGACATTGAAGACTAAACTGACGAAAAAGATATTAAGAAATTACAGACAGAATCGGAAAAGTATCATTCCTATAAAGACATCATGAATAAATCGCTCAGTAGAGGTTAGAGAATAAGAAATTGAAAATACATCAGAAATAAGACATTGAACAGACGTCAGGGATACGACGTAAAAGGCACGTCTATGTAGATAGAGATAGTGTATTATTGCTATTTTGTTTCAAATCCCTTTGATCTTTCTATACGATAATTTTCAATCTCACGCCTGATATACAAGCAACAGCGTAGGAATATTTGACGACCCAAATAACAGTCTGTTTGTTTACTGTGTATGAAATAATGGCTAATTTGTGGCCATATTTTCTAGTGTACAAAGGAAAATGATTAAATACAGTAACTTACCCGATTAGAATGAATAAATCCCAAAAGTTTTCCACAAATTTTAAACGCGATCGTCATAGTTAACCGATTTAAAAAAAAATGTGTACCACACGTCGCTGAAAAATAATCCCGAAAGGAAATTTTGCAGCGCTTATAAAACTTACACATCTAGGTCAAGAAAACTGAAAATAAAAGATAACTAATACCTTACAATTCAGCAAAACAACGATAAACAGATTATTAAATATTTTCTTTTCAAATCGCGCAAAACCGCTCGACGAGATAAGCATGAGAAACTCTCTCTCGTTGAAAAATATTAAATAACTAGATAAAAAAAGTCAGTAAAATTTGCAACTTCAAACAAATCATGACGTCAAACTAAAGTCGACGTCGGTTCAACGTCAACGCAATGAGTTTTGACTGCTGGGTAATCGGTACATGGAATAAATTTACTTATGTTAAACTTACTGTATAAAATATAATAACACTTTCACATATTAATTGTTTCCTTATGAATATATAAAGGAACTTCATGTATCCCTTATGAGCCAGTGTTTGCCGGTCGCTGTAAATGAGTGTTCTGTAAAATTTTAATTACGGTCACCAAATGTTGAACACTTTGGAGACGGGAAACAAAGTTCTGAAAGAAGTTTATTAACTTACTCAATGTAAACAATTTGAAGAGACCACAATTTTTTCCTGCTATCTTACCGTCACAATTCATGCACCGCTTACTACAATTTGATGAATAAAATGTCTTTATTGCACTTTTCAATTTCAGCTTTTTATTTAATGTTCCATACAGTATTTCAACAAAACGATTAACCTCGTTTCTAATGGCCGATTTTCTCGAGTATGTTTTATATCATGTTATTTGTTATTAATCTTATTATTTCTGTTTGTTTATACATTAAAAATGTCTAGACATCATATCTTTGTAATAAGTTTTCTGTGAAATTCTATGAACTAAAGAGCAAAAATCTCCTTTATCAAAATCAACAATATTACAAAGTAATTACGATATATCTATTTGGATTTCTTAATAAAGTTTGATAAGGATCAATTTTAATACCAGGCAATATATACAGATGTAATTTTTTTACATTATTTTGATAACGTGAACGTAAACACATCTTCAAATTCTAACTGAAGTAACTATACATAAGTATAATATGTGTGCTTGAATTTTTAGATTCCAGCCCTTTATGTACCCTGACGCTAAAAATGTCATGTACGTAAAATCCAAGCGCACCTGCTACCATTAATTATTCTTCAGAAGGTCAATCAAACAATGCATTCAATAACAAGACAATATTCAGTGGACTTCTGATTCCATTTCTACATAATTTTGCACACTAATCCGAAGACAAAAAATGCTGTTTTTCTTCAAAACACAACACAATCCCACGTTGATGATCGATGGCGACCAATCCATCACTGTTATTCATGTCAATGCCCCCCCTTTTTTTTGGGGGGGGGGAGTCCTTGTGCAAAAATGTTGTAAAACACACTTCCCCCTTATATTCTGATAGGACGGCAACTTTGTTTTTAAATTACTGATGCATCAATAAAAATAATATATAAAAAGTTTTTTCTATAGTTTAAATTCTAAACCTAGCTTACTTATTATTATTTAAACATTATAATTGTTTTGTATCTATTTTTAAAATCGTTTCTTATTTGTAATATATTTGATAGAGAACTCTCTGTTTTATTGCCCTACTGACATAGGACATGAACTTTTTTTGTAATTTTAGAAGATAAAACAAGGGTTTTCATTAAATGAGAATATCGATATGCCCTGAAACATTGATTGGTCCTAAAAAATGGCAGTCAGAAATGGTTAAACTCATAAGAGCTCTATCAAAATATTAGACAGTTAGTAGGAAAAATATTGCACTGCCTAATTTAACTTGAGTGTCAGTCTTTGTAAGAATCAGGTAGTAGCTGAAACATGGTATGAAAAAATATCATTTTGATGGTCTAATTTGACTATTTGCACCATCAGAATCAAAGAAAAAACTAGATCATGTTGGTGCATTGAAATATAATTTCAATGAAATGCACTGTAAATAAACATTTAAAGGGCAGATAACTCTGTCAAAAACCTCTTTTTTTCTAACATTCTATTGAAAAATGTACGAGCAAACCCAATGATGCAGAGATCAAATAATGATCTTTTCAAATAGAGAAAGCATCATTGGAGGAAACTATATTGTTAGATCGGTCGGGTTTTGACATGCATATTTTTGTTTTGTTTTTGTCATTTTGTCTGATTTTTACAAATACGTCTTACAAAAGTACCTTAATATTAGCCTTAGTTTTGTCAAATAATAAGAAACCTGTTCAATATAAATACATGTGGCTTTGATTTGAGATTTCTATGCAACAAAACAATGCATAAATTTTTAAACCTGTAGGAAAATGTTTTTTGTGTCTTTAATGTTTCTATTTTCCCACTCACCTTTGTTTGCTCTAAAACAAGTTTCAATAATGTTGATGATCTCTATTCATTGCCCTTTCTGACAAAAATATCATTTGACCATCCCAGTTAAAGCATTCATAATAAGTGTACTTTAGTCCTGATTTATAACATGACGTTTTATAATTTATGTAGACCATCAATTTTTGAGAGACGTCTTGTATATAATTATTTTTTTATTCATTTGATTCTAATGCTGCTGATCATGAGGATCTTCTTCCGAGGGTAATCTTCAACCCAGTAGTCAGACCAGACTCTTCTGACCCCGAATCATATCAGATTGTTTTAATCATATTTATATAAATTTCAAATTTTAAATATTTCAAAATACATAAAACACTTCATTATCTGTATTACACTAAGTAGAACCTCCCAGTGATGGATTTGACTTCCTATTTCGATAGTTTTGAATTTGAGGACTTCTTGTATACACTCGTTTTTTTTTCATTTAGATCTTCTTACATATATGATGATAATGTCACTGATTAGAGGTTACTCCTTGGAACAAGAGTACAACGTATCAAAATTTGCAGTACATATCATGGTATTGTTTTGTATTTAATGTATACGTTATGTCCATTTACGAAGCAAATTGTGATAAAGGAGTAATCAGGAGATCCAAGATTAGATTCATTTAAATTTAATTTTGGTCTGTATAGCCATGACACAACACATATTATAGCTTCACAGAAACAAATGTCTTTCAATAGTCTCAGATATATATATATGCGGACATGTTGTATTGTATACGAATCAAAATTATATCATTTTAAAGATGACGAAAGCATGACAATTTATAAACAAGCAATTAAAGGCAAGTAAGAAACCATGCAATTATCAAAATAATGTTAGTATCATCCTGTCACAGTGTATAGCATTTTTTGTTTTATGAGTATTGGCATATTGTCAATATCAAGTATTACAATGTTTTGTACTAGACAGTTTTATATTGTTTTAGAATCTAACATTACATGGTAATAGACAGGTGTTAGCTTCATTATTGTAATAGCATCGAATAGTTTATTTTTACCGTTTACCCTTCTTAGGGGTATACCCTTTTTCCGCTTTCTTTTTTTTTTTGTTGCATTTATTGTGGGATTTGGGTTAATTATTTTTTTCTCTCTCTGTTTATGCTACATCAATAGACCGAATATGGTGAAACGTAACAAATGCACCCGAGTTTAAGCTAAATAAGACCTAGTAAATATTTTCAGAGATTACCAAAAGGTCTTCAATAAGTGTAAACACATTTTTAAGTAAACTATGGAAGGCTCTGACAACAAAGTAATGAAATCAACGGTAACTGAACGATGACAGAGCTAAAATATCAAACCTATAAGTAATATGAATATATTAATAACTTAACAAATTTAATCTCGAGGTCACCTTTACGACTTGATGCATGATTTGAACGGAAAGCCATTTGTATGGGAAAAACAATTACGATTTCTAAAAATGAAAAACGAAATAATACTCGTTCATCTATAATGTATATTGTGATGTGAGTTTTATATTTAAAATGCAATTTGAAAAAAATGCAGGTCTTTGGTACTTCCATATTTTACACTTTAATACGTTTCACATACAGTAAACCACTATTTCTAGGACCCCTACATCAACCACAGGCAGTATATCACCGTTTTTTTGTCCTCAGGATCACCTCCAAGTAGCATATACACCACTGTTTCTTTGTCCAGTAGAGCATCCACAGGCAGCAAACCACTATTTCTTTGTCCAATAGAGCATCCACAGGCAGCAAACCACCATTCATATGTCCCGTAGAGCATCTTCAGGCAGAATATCACCATTTCGTTGTCACCTAGGGCATCCACAGACAGTATACCACCATTTCTTTTACCTATATTGCATACAGAGACCTCATTTCACCATTTCATTCTCCAACAGAGCATCCACTGGCAGCATACCACCATTTCGTTGCCCTCTAGACCACCCACAGACCGCATATTACCGTTTCGTTGTGCCCTAGAACATCCACAGTCAGCAATTCACAATTTATTTGTCCCCCAAAGCTCCAACGGGCAGCATATCACCGTTTCTTTGTCCCCTTAAGCATCCACAAGCAGCATACTACCATTTCCTTGTCCATTTGAACATCCAAAGGCAGTATAGCAACGTTTCTGTGTCCCTTAGAGCATCCACAGGCAGCATACCAACATTTCTATGTTCCCTTAAGCATCTGCAGGCAGACTACAACCATTTCTTTGTGCCCTAGATCAACCACGGGCAGCATGTCACCAATTCGTTGTGCCCTTGGGCATCCACAGGCAGCATACAAACATTTCATTTTCCTTAGAGCTTCCACAGGCAGCATACCCCCTTTTCTCTGTCCCTTAGAGTATCCACATGAAGCATACTACCATTTCCTTGTCCACTAGAGCATCCACATGAAGCATATCATCATTTCATTGTCCCCTAGAGCACCGACAGACAATATACCATTTCTTTGTTACCTAGAGCGTCCACAGGTAGCATACCACAATTTCTTAATCCCTAGAGCTTGCACCGCAGCATACTACCATTCCGTTGTACCCAGAGCATCCACACATTTGTATGGTGTAAAACAGGCTTTGCAATGTTGATAATCTCCATTGGTTGACCTATCTGATAAATTCCTTTAAAATCCATCCCATCATAGTCAATTAGCTTGATCAATATAGACTTTGGCGTTGATGAAACAGCTAGACACACGAATCCTATTTTATAATAGATTTTGACGTGTTATAGCAATGTGAATAAAATCGGGAGCCATTTCGAACCTGTCATAGCCACGATCCTTCTTAATACGTTTTTGTTCAAATTGTAATAAGTCATATTTAGAATGAACTTTTTTCTGCATAATTGTTGTTATTTATGTACTTCTCCGGCTAAAAAATCAGACAAAATGTGTATACGGTGTGGCACATGAAGTAAAAGTACACAGAGATTGTATTGCATTATCCAAATATTCATACTTCATAACCTCAAAAAAATTACTGTCGAAGTGTTTGTAAAGTTTACCTTTTAAGATATTGATACTTCAAATTTAGTTGAAATGTACTATGGAAAAATGGCAAAAAAATTTTCCCGAACTTTTTATTTATATAAGCAGTTAAAATATTTACATCACCAATGCTTCAGGATAAATTTAAATGGCTTTTCAGTTTTCGAGATGTATTTGAATATATTTGAGGAAAAAAAGACCGAGTTGAGAAAATTTATTGTGCCACTCATTGCCTGATTCTTACACATAATGGTACTTAAGAAGTAGCTATTCACAAACAGTATATATGATAAAAGTGAAATACTATTATCTTTACATTACTTCAGTATTTTTATTTATGAATGAGAAATGATGTGTGCATACCAGAATAAACTTTTGCAGACTTAATACACGTATACAAAATTCCTGAGTATAAATCTATAAGTCCAGCACCAGAGACCACTCGGCCAAATAGGAAAGCTATATTTTTATATAGCCTAGCCTGACGAGTGGACGTTGTGCAGGCGGTGTTGCCATAAATGTCACAGAGGTACGAGTTCGAGTCCTGAAGAGGGAACGACCAAAAATTTGTTTCGCAAATTTGACAGTTCTGACATCGTTGGGAATTTTTCAGATCCTTCTATGTTTACGTTATCTGACCTGTATCAATTTGATCCGATGGGCAATGTAGCGAATAGAGTCGTCACATTCTGAGGCGTATATATAATATTGATTTGTTGTGACATGTACCGTTAATTGGATCCTCTATCCTACATAATAACTCCTAGATGAGCTATCCTGTACTAAGATACATTGTGTACTAAGTTACAGCCCTAAAGTAATCCTACAAGGAGGAATGACACGGCCAGCGAAGGTATCGTTTTTATAAAGCCTAGCTGGCCGATTGGTCTTGTGCGCTGGACTTTGTGCAGGCGGTGTTGCAATAGATATCACAGCGGTACGAGTTCGCAAATTGGACAGTTCTAACATCGTGGGAATTTTTCAGGCCATTAAATGCTTTCGTTATCTTCCCTGTATCAATTTGATCAGATGGAGCAGTGTAGTCGTCACATTCTGAGACGTATATATGTAAAAATGTGTAGTCAACTTATGTCCTTTTTCATTGCTAAGTTGACTGACAATTTTGCTCTTTTATATTTTCTTATAGCATCTTCATCGGTATCGTTGTACAATCTTCTAGACTTTTAGAATTTTGTTTGTTTGTGTTGTATCGTCATAACTCGACGATCCGATACCTATGTTTACTGGTTGGTAGCTTCCTTTAGACAATATTTATTTTTTGTGAAATTTGTGCACACTTGCAAATAACCTGCTACGCAGGTTATTTAGTGTGCACCACGTGATTGAGGTTATTGCGTCAGACACCGAAAAACTGTAACAGTCATTCTTTAATTGGAAGCCGTTTAAAATGGAAATCTCGGTAGTACCAAATATGTTCCTTGTTTCATTGAAAATCAATCCCAACCAAGCCTTGGTTGCTACTTACCATTCAAAAAATGAAATCAAAATCAAATAGGGGTGGTACTCAGAGAACATTCCTATATCGAAATCTTCCTCCGATAAATTGGACCAATCTTACCGATATCATTGAAAATCAATCCAAACCAAAGCTTTGTTGCAAAACATTTACTAACTTAGATGATACTAGGAAGCCCAGTTCGCTACCTTATTAACCAAATAGAAATGTTAACATTTTAAGGGGAATAACTAAATCGCAATTCGTCATGTAAGTTGAAGACTTCAGAGGCTTTGCTATAAGGATCATATTAACCATTTAAGGTTTCCTCCTTTCATGAACGGTCTTAAAGTTATAAGCTAAAAACTATAAAAATTGTTACTTTTTTTTTGATTCAAAAGGCTTCATTCCTAATAAGGAGTCATCATA
This sequence comes from Perna viridis, assembly GCA_037379345.1. NCBI lineage: Eukaryota > Metazoa > Mollusca > Bivalvia > Mytilida > Mytilidae > Perna > Perna viridis. The sequence continues at coordinate 9,131,103 of CM074520.1, forward strand.
CAACTTCGACTATTAAGCATTGTTCTAGGCCTGTCTTTAGGATCTTATCTACAATCAAACTAATCTCTTTTCTATAATAATCTTTTACGGATTTGTTTAGCTTCCTACGGCAATAAAGACTAACTTCCTAGGGCACCTGATGTCACTCCCAGTTTTATGGGTTTTTTTTTGTTTTTGTTTGTTTGTTTATTTTATTTTTGGTAATTCTTTTGTTGGAGTTCATATTTCAAATGGTTTGGTTCCTTTAAAGTGGGTATTCTGTTTTCTCCGATTAAATGAATTGAATGTTAAATACTGTTTCCATAAGGATGGCGTTTACGCTTTTTGTTACAAAAATATTGAAGATACCTTCAATAAGTATTTTTTTATTTATAGTTTTCAACCCCATATGCATATCTGAAAGTACAATTTGAACTCTGTAGGACCCTTAATGGAAAGTCCGCGTAAAACACATATATGACAGAAATTTGTCAACTGTGAAATGTACACTCTATAGGCTGGGGAAATTTGATTTATCATATGATCATGTTCTGAATACTTGTCATTAATTTTGTGTCACCCGATTTTTTATGCTCCCAAGTAATCATCTATCGATGCAATTCATATATTTTGATGTAAAAAGGGCCCCGTGCAGGTCCGGGTGTTAAAAGAATAGGCCTGCCGCAGCGCTAAGCTTGTCGTATAAGGCGACTAAATAGTGCTTAGAAACCTAGCCGGGGGCTAGGCGCTCTGCCCACAGAGCAACTGGGATGTGTGCCCCAGGTGGTGGAATGGGGTACCCCTGGCGTATTGCATACTGGGGTTGTCAGGCTATAATACGGAAAACTTGACCGCAAACCATTGGTGCACCGTGTTGGGAAAGATGCCACGTTCCTCGCACGTTAAAGAACCCTGCTGTGGTATTCGATAGGAGAAGGAACCTTTGCGCTCCGACACAGGAGGCTAAATTGCCCGACCTTACCCATCCCCCCTTTTTCCAGTGGCAATCAAAATTTGTCGACCCTATTATCCTTGTGACCCATCCTTTTTTTTTCATTTCATATTCATTTTATCATCCATTTCATGTTCATTGTCTGAATATAGCTGAAATATTGCTGCTCGGACGTTAAACCCCAACAAACAAAAAACAAACAATTGATGTAAAAAGGAAACCCGAATTGTTTAATGTAAGTAACAATACACTATTACTCAATATGTTACAGTCTGAAACATATGAACATAAACTTTGTATATTTATAAAATAGTAACTTGTAATTGATTCAATAAATATAAATAATAATGTTAATGCTACTGGTTTTATGATTAAAAGATGTTACATATGCATACAGTGTAAAAAATTATGTTTTATATAATTCAATTAGGAAATAATTGAGTTATCTTCTACGTATTCGGAATTATTAAAAAAGGAGTAATACACTACTGAAAAAGTGTTGCGTTAAAATACAAATACCATGAATATCACAAGGTATGTCCTAAGATTAGCCAACGATTTACCTTTGATTATTGTGACTCTTATGATACACCACCACGTCTAAAAAATCCAGTTTAGTTATAAGGGTTGTCGACAAATAGAAGGCGGTGTTCAATTGCATACAGTTAAGAAGCAAAAAGAATAGAATAAACATAAGGGCCTGTGTAGGAGAAGAATAATTGTCTAAAGTAATTATAGTTACCATTATTACACATTATACTTGAATTACTGTGAATTATTTGACCTCAACCTCCTTATGATGATTAATATCTACATGTAAATGGCTGGGTAATATAAATGAGATATGGAGGAGTAACCAAGATTACAGAGCCAATTAAGAAGGTAGACCTAGGGTAAGGCACATAACTCTTGAAATCAGTGATATGTTTGTATCATATTCAATTTCACCAAAGCCTATCAAGCTTTGATTTGAAGCAGAATGCAATCAATCCATGCTACTTTAATACTTACATGAGGTTGATTTCAAATGCTGAATACAAACGTTCCACTGATAAGTAAGAGTTGTGTCCCTTACCTTAGGTCTACCTCCTTAAAACACGGAATTTGCCAAAAAAAAAAAAAAAACAAAGACAAAGAAGAGAAAATAAAGAGGTTTCAATAGCACAAATCATGCAGAAACCAAATAAAAAATCAAATTTGGATTAAAAGAAAATGAAAAACACTGACTCAACAGTGAAGTTGAATCGTGCACAAGTTGGTAGGAAAAGCATCCTCTGTCGATCTAGAAATACGTACTGCCTGCATGTTTGCAAACTCAAAAGTAACTCCAGTCGCGTACCGTTTAATATCTTTAAATTATCTTGAATGACGATTGTAGTGCAGGCGTAGAAAAGACCAATGTCACAAAGACGAAAGTGAAAAAGGATGCCTTAAGGAGTACATTCATGGCGTACTCGCAAGTGTTGATCGGGTGCAATAATGAAAAATGTGCACACAAATAGTTTAACAAATGCTTATCTGTCTTTATTTTGCAGTCTCATTTGTACCAATATGTGATAAATAGACGGAATCATGGACATTGTCATTCAAATATTGATCTTGTTATCAACTTCGACTTATATTGCCCCTTGGGCAGGAGCCATAAGTACCAAAATCTCACACTGATAGCAAAGGTTATACCTAAGAGAGTATATATTGAACAAGGTATGTCACCAGATTTACGAATTATTTGCCCATGGTTATTGTTATTGTGTCTCCTTTGATTCATGTATAAAACTGGCTATAGCCGCCTAACAAAATGCTGTCGACAAAAACGAAGGCGTTGTGCACTTGCAAATGAAAAAGAAGCTAATAAAAATTAACCCAAGAGCCTGTGTAGGAGTAGAAAAGGGCAGACATAATTATCTAAAGTTGTTATAATTATTTCATATACAACTCTAGTACAAGTCATTTGACACCGGTCTCTTTCATCTGGGGTAACCAAGTTGCAATCCGAAACTCATAGTTTAAACAAACAAAGACAAATAGAAGAAAATTTGAAATGGAAATAAATATTTACACAAAACAATGAAAATCAAGTATAAAGTCAAAGTTAGTGAGAACCACGGACTCAATAATTTGGATTGTTGCATACGTAGTACAAGCATTCGCTGTCCTCCTAAAATATTTACTGATTGACCATACAATGCATGTTTACAAATTTATAAACAGGTCTTACCCCAAACCAAACTAATCTGGAATTCCAAATACGTTCTGTCGTGGAAAAAAATAATAGTTTATAGGTTTCATGCTTAGTTATTTAATTTCAACATAATAACAATCGAGTTTGTTATGATGTTGAAATTAAATACAGCGAGTTGATCTTTTGCGTTGATAAAATTTTCATGTCTGTTCTTTGTCCCTGAATTACACTCTTTTGATTACCGCTATAACCTTGGTTCCCTTGGTTACTCCTTGCCCCTGGATTACATTCCTTTGATTTTCGCCAGAATCTTGGTTCCCATGATTACTCTTTTAACTTTGAGTCTATGCTCGAATTCTTTGTATCGTTGGTATGCTGTACTATAAATTAAACTGATATTAAAAAAAAAACTATTGCTAGCGACAAATAAATGAACTGTATGCTTAAGTACTTGATAAACCTCTTTTTATTATTTTCTTTGACTTTAAACAAAACAAAACAGAACGAAGGTATCCCATACATGAATGGGTAATATACAAAATTTAGAATGTTTCAAGGTAATTATATTAGCAGCTGTAAATAATTTTGTAGATTCTAAACGTATGGTACAGTAATAGTCATTTTATGAAATTTTTGTAATTGATTTTAATTTCCTGGCTACTTGATTAAAAATATTTTGTATGTTATCAAGTCCAATTAAAAACAAATACTGATTTATCTAGTAAAAAATATTCAAAACATTACTATGAATAAGGTAATTTAACACTCTCAAAAAAGTGAAAGGGAGCTAAGATTCTTGTGGAAATTATCAAAATGTAATCCAAGGACAAGACCAAACATGAAAAAAACAGACACGACAAAGAACATGAAATAACCAAAATAATACGTACAAAATGTACAAAGCAACATAAGTAAATGAGCCAGTCGACAAAAAAGCCGGGAGCATAGACCAGGTGCACAGTAAGGGTAAGTGTCACTTGCTTTTCTAGAAACACCCACTTAATTGGTCAATCTTGCAGCGACATAATACATTTCCAGAGGCTGAATTGTAAGAAGTCTAGAGCGGTACAAAAAGTCTGCATCGTTATGGCAAACTCTAGCATAACGTATGAGTTGTGATATAAACTCCATATGCAGGTGATGAAGGGATATTGCCACAGATGAAAGGAACGTTGACAATACGGAACGAAAAATTATCGCGTTTGTCGTATAGTTTGGTCAATAATTTTATTTTATCATCGATATCTTAGTGTAGGCAAAAATATGAAGCTGACTTTCCAGTGTCCGTAGTATCCTTTATCTTAAGTTCTTTGGGGTAGACGCGATGTATAATATCGCCAAAACTAGGACTGTTTAACAAAAATACGTCATCTACACTGCCGAACCTGAGATCATAGGGTCTGGCTGAAATGACGTTCCTCTGGGTCGGATCAGCTATTAATTCAGTCTAATAAGAGTGAAGGAATGGGTCAGCAAAGAGAGGAGCACAATTTCCTCCCATTGGAATGGCGACCGTTGCTTGAAAAACGCGTCCACCACACTGTACAAAATTCCAACATCTTCGGTATATTTGGAAGATGATTTAGAATCGTGTTTACAAAGTATGGGAAATCTCTACCAAAAACTATGCATGTGCATCTAAGTGTACCGTATTTTTTGTTTATCATGTTTCTGGGATTTTTCTGAGTATGGGGAATAGAAGTATTAAGAGTTGAAAAAGTCCTAGGTTTTTATGCTGTTGTATTCTGATAATAATATTGAATTGATGGTTTCCAGAAGATTGTTCGAATTTTTCAGGTCAACATTGAAATAATATCAATACGGGAAAGAGTATCCCTCTTTAAACGTTTGATTTCTATTTTGCTCATCATGTGATTAAATTGCGACAAACGATGCTTTCCGTAGTTGCTCATTTACTTTTATGTCTTTGTACGCTTTATTTTTGCTATTTCATGTTCTTAGTGAGTGTCTATATTTCCTATAGGATCTTTGTTCCCTTGATTATTCTTTCATAACCATAAGTGTGAGTATCATGAGTACACAGAAAAAATATCAATTGTTCGTTTCGTTGTGTGGGTTAGTGTAAAATACATGCATTCAACTTTATTGAACATTGTGCGGGCTCTACCACTAAATATATGAGAAAATCTTTTGGTTAACGTGTCCATATACTGACTCAGAAATAATCACGATAAATATTAACTCACAAACATTGTGAACTGCTTAATATCATTACTAAACGGAAATTAAAGCCACGAAATTATTGAGAAAAAAATAAGTCCACTCACTTTGAGCTTTCGCTCAGATATGGAACAACAACTTTTGTAATACCTGCAAAATCGCTGCAATCAACGCTGTTTTAGATAAATAATAGTAAAAATCTTCAAAACAAGGACATTTTATTAAGCAATTTGACCTGCAATTATATACAAACATGAAAGTTAAAGTAAAGATGCAAATAAACTTCAATGCACTTAACGATCATATAAACAGATCATTAGGGAAAGAACGAATAAAACTAATTATTTAAATTAAAGTTATGTAACTGCTGCATGAAGTATTACATAACTTTCAAAATAGTTATAATTACCTAACCGTTTTGACTGAAGGATGCGTATAACATTGTACATATGTTTTGATATTATACTTTAAATATTTTAATTTGTTTACTTTCTTAGATATAACTGTCGGTCCATATAACGTCGTAGGGAACCGGACCGACTCTCTTCCAAATTGAGAGCATGGCGTCATAATGTAAAATTTGAGTATTTTTTTCTCTTTTCTTCTTCAAGACCACAAGTGACCAAGAGTAAACTGTAAAAAAGTATAATATAACAAATGTTTCATGTTAATGTGGGTCAGATGGCGATACATGCACCGATTAGTGGCCCAGTAAATTCAAAGGAACTCAGCTACGCTTCGGTCCTTAAAGCTTTTGAGGCGGTCCATATATTGCAATATAATCCCAAGTATAATGAACTATTTGCTAAATAGGAATAGAACCATCAGCTCTTGATTAAGAATTAGGCAGTGGTTAAAATATGGTATACAACAACCCACGACCGTGGCTGTGGAATATGAAAATTTGTACCAACAAATAATAGGAATAAGGCAAGTGTTTTCATTACTTCAATTTGGTTCAGTTATAATTTTCAAAAATGCACTCCAACTAAAATTTAAAGGGCAGACAACTCTATCAAAAACCTAAATTATCTAACAATGTCAAACGAAAAAAGGATCAATCATATCCAGTAATTTGTAGATCAAATAGAAAGGTCAACATTTTTATGAGCAAAAATTAAATGACAACATAGATTATATGTATTCCAAAATAACCAAGTTCATAGAAAGGACAAATGTCCGTTGTACATCAGTTGGTTTAGAAATTTCCCTTACCATCCAAACACACTTATTTATATCTTTTATATTTATAACATTATAGGGCGTATCTACATTTATTAACTTGACGAATACCAGATTAAGAAGCAATTACGATCTCAAAAAAAAATCATATTCGTATAAGGAAGTAAAAATCCACCTACACTTGTAGGAAACAAGGCCAGGTTGAATGTCAAGTAGATGATTATAATCTTCAGAATGTCAAGTATGTTGTATAAATCATCAGCCAGTTATAATTATTTAGTTTAAACATAATATTTAAGGTAAGTTATCAGTACTCTTTAAGTCAAAGAAAAACCTTATCAAACTAGTGTAGAACGGAGAAAATGGATTATCATGTTATTAGAATGCTTAAAGGATATATTGAAATAGCCTTTCAGTTTTTTTCTAGATGTATTTAATATATTTGAGACAAAAAAGATCAAATTGATAATTATGATGTGCAACCAATTGCCTGATTCTAACACAGAATGGTACATAATTAAAATATGAAACTGAAGATACGAACGCTTATAGAAAATCGAATTTTGATTAAAAGTATTTTTATGTTCAGAAACATAAGAAATGGTAAACAATTTGCATACAATAAAAACGCAGATAATGAACAATTGATAATGGCAGATACAAAAGGGGGGATACCGTTTTTAAGGTAACAGTTACAAGACAAATATAAAGAAAATTATTTTTAAGTTACATGCAATAATTACGAGAGTTATATGAATGAATAACTGTTGTGTAAAAACAGTAATTTTGTACACATTTAAACTTGTATAAACAATTTGTACAAATTTTAATTTGGATTTTAAAATTATAATGTGTATGAAATTACAAATTGTACACAATATTTAAAAATACAAAAAGCGTATGCAGTTTTTAATTGACATAAATCCAAACCTTATAACAGAATGGCGCAGTATGAGGATGGGTATTTAGAAAACAATATATTTTTAATATTATTATGAATAGTCTTCTTTGAATGAATTTGTGGCCACAGAGTCTTGGTGTTTTCTGTTATATGTAATTCCTTGTTCTAACTACCATGTCAAATTGATACATGTAGCATACGGCCACATTCGACGATAATTGATAATCACACAGATGATCAATATTTAGTAGCCGATTTAGTTAAAATTATCTTCTTACAATAAATATTCTGTCATACAACAATGAACACGGAACATTCGTACTGTAAAACGGCATTCAATAAACGAATATTTAGAATAAATCTTACTTTTTGTATAAAAACCCATCAAAATAAGATGTAAAAAAGAGTCACGTTCTATTTTTGTTTTTGGGATAGTTTCTCGTTTAACCCAATTTTACAATTTGTCCTTGCTTTGGGCAACTAACTTGCTGTGTCAACAGACGGCATCAAACATTGGTCATCTCAAAATCGCTACTAAACGTGCTGACAGAATGGAGTGTTTTTTTCCTTTTTGCCAATGCGTTAAAATAACAATGGCAACATGTAAACATATGTGTATCCGTCGATGCAAAAGTGAGATAACTTTTTTTATGAAATTGTTCCTACTCAAAGTTTAATTTTAGTATAAGTGAAATGTTCGAGTATTTTTTTGTTCTCTATATTTAAACATGTATCATGCATATTTTTGAGTGCTTTGGTTTGTAATAATCATAGACTTGTATTTAATAATATGCCTTTGAATTAATTTGGTCCAGAGAATGCCTGGGTAATAAATGAGGAGTAAAATGTGTTGACTGATTAAAAGAATATGAACCCTACACGAACAGCATACACGTATATTAGATACAAGTTTCTTCCATGGAAATCAAGTGGTATATTTTAGCAAGCTCAAAAGTTATATAAAGAGAGACTGGCAGACAACATGCTAGGCTCTGTAATTTCAAGCTTTTGGGCTAACAAAATTTTCATTTTAGCTGTCAACCAGCTTAACACATTTCAATATGTACTTTGAATGACTGACGTGGTGATTCCCAAATACCACCCTATTATTTAGAAGGGGTATAAATCGTTTAACTCTTCAAAACATTCGAATGACTTTTACCTTGGTTCACACGGGCAGAGGCTTCAATTTCAAAAAATGATTACCATGATTTTTTGTTGTTGAATGATGTTCAACATTGATACACTGCGATGTGTTCAGATATTGCATACACCTGTGTCATGGCTATGTATGATATGCACTTGTCAAAAGATCTTTTGAAATTGAGGTTTAGGTTCAATAAATGTGTATTTAAATTCACGTTAACTGCTCTATTCAATAATTATATGTACACAAGGTTGGATAGACAGCTTATTCATGAGTTTGTTCGCCTACCTCAGGCTTCCGGTTGATAAAAACGTAAGTGCATACTAACTTGAAATTAATCAAATATTGGAACGCTTTTTAACTTTAATGTTGTATGGTTGTTTATACTATATCAGATAGATTTCAGCAGCGTTTCAAGTATAAACATTAATGCTTATTCTAGCAACTGTGCTGGTGTATTATTGAAGTTACATTTTAGCTATCTAAAAACTAGCCGTGTGTCAGCTTTAGTCCTTACATTGCTCCCTTCATTTACGTACCAACGAATATACGTGTATTCTGTTCATTCGTCTTTCACGACTTAAACAAAAGGTGTTTGTCTTATTCATTTCACCATCTACTTGACAAGACATTATTTCATATTTTATATACATTTTAGCATGATATTTCCGTCCCCATTGTTGTGGTTTCAGTTTTCCGGTTTCATTTTTTGCATCACAAATTTAGTAGTATCAAAGAAGTTTACATACTGATACATATTCGACAAAGCATTTTATCATATTAAGCCACTGGCTTAAAACTTGAATTATCTTTTAATCTTTGTTATCTGTGTGTAGAATCATGCCTAGAAAACAAAACATAAGTTTAATGCACACAATATATATTGATTTGAATTTCTTTATTGCAATAATTTTTTTCCGATTGACGCGGATTCTGTTCCTTCCATAAAATTTAAGCCTTGCATTTTGACAAGAACGGTACTTTGTAATTTCAAAAACTGAAGTGATCTTATATGTGTCATTTCGAATATCGAAAGGTTAAACAGAGCGTAGGTAACATTTCATTCTGTTTTCAGGCTTAATCCTAAAAACTTATTGGATAAGGAAATGAGATGTCTTTATTTTCGTTTTATTCTAAGTGCATATTTGCGTTAAAAGAAAGTGATAGTATGCTTAATATAGAACGTTTGAACCTGTTCGGTTAGATCTTTGTTATTAGTGTAAAGTGGCAAAGGTTAAAAACAAAAAACAAAACACGTTAGGATTCATCATTTGTACATTTGAACATTTAGTTAAATCAGATATTAATTTTTGTGCGAGTGTTATATCTGAATATATTTGCTTTACCATTATATATTTTGTGTTTCTATATTCAATCCCTAGTCTTATTTGATTATGTTTATCACATATAACAACAACAAAATACAACAAAAATAATAAATTAAACCTGAATTAATTTCCTGCGTGTAAAATTATCAGTTAGTATGGCTAAAAATCATTTTGAACATCCTTAACCGATCTTCCCTTTTTGAAATTAGGAATGTTTCGTTCGTTTTGAACCAGTATTCAGATAAAAAGCATCACACTTATCTGTAAAAAACTGATTAAGATATCACACTTACCTGTAAATAACTGATTAAGATATTTGATCATTTAGGAATTGGTTCTACCAGACTTTCAATTTGGTTATTGTGCCTGGCCCAGTTGAATTTTTGGGACATGATCGTTATAACGTCATAGAACTTTCGTTTACATTTATACGATTTTTTGCTAACAACCTGTAATTGTTTGTGTACTTTTATAATTTTGAGACGGCCAGGTGATGTAGCGCAAATATTCGGTGCATTATTTACCTAAGTTTAAACATATATGTATGTCTAAACATCAAGGTAGAGTGAATGTACGCTTTCCAAATCTAGGTTTTAAAGCACTACATGCAGCGCATGACCTTGGTTGCGTATCAAAGGACAAATACCTATAAAATGAAATACAAAAGAATCAAATCGATACACATTTACATATTGGGTACTTAGGTATAGGATATTAAAGTAATGAGCTTATAATACAAAATGCATTGAAATGCATTGACATATCTTTTAAATTGTCCTGTGCGTCAAGAAATATTTTTCTCAAGATTCTAATCTACATATGCAATCTGGAAAAAATGTCCAGAAAGAAATTACATTTATTGAAGTATGAAACGGGCCTCAAAAGGACGTTTATGGGTAAGAAAGTTGTAACATTGTAAACATGCATATCATAATCCACCGATATAAATATTAATAAGCCACTCATATGTTTAGGTTTAATAATGAGTCAAAGTTGAATATCGTAAAATATTTAATTTCAAGTTATTCAATTTCAACATCATTACACACAAGCCTCTGTAATTCTTTTGTCATATCTTGGTCGGTTGTCATACGCGTCAGCCATGGGGGGAATACTAACGATCGTCGTTTTATGGCGTCGCCAATGATGTCGAAAAAACAAATTCGAAATGCCACAGCATCGTTTTTGCCTAATCAGGTTTAATAGAAAATGATACAAAATAGAACAACTAATCGCAACGCAATTTTTTTATATCATTAGTTCAAATTTCATACTCCATTGAATGCATAGTCAAGAAAGTTAAATAGTTATTAAATGATTTCCTAATAAGTATAACAATAAAACTTATTTAATTTACCATGAAATACATAGTTAAAGAGAAATTTATTGATGATGGTGCCTGTGGTAAAGAGTATTTAAGTAGCTATCTTTTTAAGAATCGTGCAAAATCTATGTGATACACCCTAAAAAAGGCTACATATTTTTACTTTTGTAATTAAGTTGTTTAATGGGTCTATACTATGAAATGTGTAATTATTCATTCAAATCTGTCTTTGAAAATCCAGTAGATTCTATTATATTTGAGTGCCATTTACAGAGTTATCTCCCTTAAGTTTGAAATCTACAGTGCATTCTATATAATTTTTATCTCCTAAGAGCACGGGTTGTATGAAAAACCACATGTTAATTTCTGTTTACTATGACATTTCAAACAAAATATCAAAAATAAAAATATGTAAGCTTTTTACCCATGAATCACATTTTGCATGATCCATAGCTGGAGACCTAATTAAGCATATACACAGGAAGATTAGTCCGTGATGAGATTTCTATCTGCAAGGAAATCAGTAAGTAAGTAAGTCGGTTACATCACTTTAATGGCAACAAACGCCCTTTAAATTATTTTAACGTTATTAATTAAGGGATGTAATAGCAGGTTGATTTAAACGCCTCTTCCATAAAGTTTCCAAAACATTTTTATAAATAACTTTAAAAAAAAAAAAAAAAAATTAAAGCTTGTTTGTTACTTCATCCAACGCCCATCGTCCGAAGTTTTATGATGAATTAAATTAAGTCTTTGAATTGTTTCTTAATTTTGTAGTGGAAAGTATAGATTTAGGTTTCCACGAACAAGTTGTATTGTGCAGATTTTCAGCATATTGTAGATGTATACTGTCAAGCTATTTCTTTATTCTTACATATTTAAGCACAGAATTAGATTAAAATTTGTGGAATGTTAGCATGTTCATATCCAATCTAAGAAAACAGATTTTGGGACCGTTAAATATTTTACAATTGCAAATCTGGTATACATAACAGCACTTTAACTAAAAACAAGTTTTACTTTGTGTGATAAACTACCTTCCATTTTTTAAAATGATTCTATGTTCATTTCCAGATTTCTTTCAATTGTAGATAAAGTTGCAACCTACGCGGTGTTAAAGAGGCAAATCATATTTGATTTTTGTGACTATTGTTATCAACAATAAAGTAGCAGTCTTTGTAAGAATTATGCAAATTCTGTAAAATGTGATACACCCCCTCAACAAAAAGGTTACATATCTTTATTTTTGGTATTAAGTTGCTTTATAGGTCTATAAAATGAAATGTATGCTTGTTCTTTCCAGTCTGTCCGCTCTTAGGAGTTAATCCACATAAAAATATAACAGTTTCTATTGCATTTTAGAGTTATCTTCCTTAATTTTGAATTCTACAGTACATTCTATATGATTTCTAGCTCCTATGAACAAGAGTTATATGAAGAGCCACATGTTATTTTCTGTTTATTATGACATTGACATTTGAAACAAAATATCAAAAATTAAAAAGTACATGGGCTTTCCGACCATGAATCACATTTTGCGTGATTCTTACGTGGAGTGCTACTTAACGAGACCGTCTAATGACGATCCTCATCATGTAACTTACGGTAAATTAAGCAATGCCTAATATGTTTTCTTGTACAAATTTATTGACACACTCCCCTTGTTTATTCAGAATTTACAAGTTTGCACCTTATATGATTCAAAACCTGTCTAAACCGAACCGTTTCTGGACTTGTTCAGTTAAAAAAGGTTTTCCATTTTACAAAGGCTAAAAAAAGTTTCAATTATTATAAGGGGACTTTAAAAAGAAAATGTTGGGTTAGACAGGTACTCTAAATATGCAGGGCTTGGTGGACAGGTTTCACTGTAGCTTATCTGAATTAAGAAAGGTCGATTTAACAACTTCGTTCCTTGATGAGTAATCTTGCACATCTGGTTAGTCAATTTTGACTTTTTTTAAAACAGTAGATTTACTTTATTTACTTTAAAACAAGATTATAATGAACTAAAATAAGAATGCTGAAAAATTAATCAAGGAATTCAAAAGAATGTAATCCAGGGACATAGAAAACAGACATATACAACAAAGAACCTAGAATAACTAATGAACAATTCGGACTCCACTAATAAATGGGCCCAGGTGCACTTCTGTTTTTCTAGAAACACCCACCGAGGTGCACATAAAAAGTCCAGGGTAGATATAAGAGGAAGGAAAAAAGTATGACACGTGAAAAAAAAACCGTAACAATGCACGAGTACATGATTACGACCATAAGACTTCTGTATTGATGACCTTAATTTTTTATTTGCTTTTGTTACTTTTTATGTATGATTTTGGTTACTTTATGTTCTTTGTTGTGTATGTCTGTTTTCCATGTCTGGTCTTTGTACCTGGATTACATTTGTTTTTATTACCGCTATAACCTTGGTTCCCTTGAATTCTCTTTAGCAACATAACTCTGTTCCAGAAGCCTACTTGTAAGTTGTCAATAGTAAAGGGGCAAGAAGTAAAAAGGCAAAAAACAAAATCGCAAATTGTTCCAAAAACAAACTTCCAACACGCGTTTTTGTACCTGTAGATTTTGAAAAGCCTAATGAATGGCATGATTAATATATAAAATAGTTAATTCCAAAATCAATTTTTGTCTAATAAAAGTTTCAACCAAAATCGCAACTGCATAATTTCCCTCTAAAACTTCCACTCCATACCTACCGTCTAACACTCCAAAACTCCAAATATTAAGTAAATCAATGCCAAAATATGCTCAAATGTAAGTTTTTGTAAGAATAAGACAAAATTGGAAAAATCAGAAACATACATGTCGTAAACCCATCGATCTGAAAATATAATTTCACTCGAGGATGCTTTCTCTTTTTAAAGTCCTTTATCTGATCTCTGCATTATTGGATTTGCTCAGAAATGTTTCAATAGAATGTTAGTAAATGAGGGTTTCGACAGACATCTTCCATTGAAATGATTATTTTTAGACCATTTTAATGAAATTACAACTCCGTTACCCAAAAATTATATGGAAAATCTTGTCTTTTTTCCATGATTTTTATGGGGAAAATAATTAAATAAAACTTTCAAATTGGTAGTTTTAATACCATGTTTGACTTACTGCCTGAATTTTACAGAGACTTCGTATACATGAAGTACTATCTCACGTATTATATATGTTTTGCAAACTACGGTTAATACATTATCAAGGAAATAAATTGCAATTATTATCTTCAGGATATTTAAATAACATTTTATATATTTTTTATATCTATTTGATAAATACACTGTTTTGGAAAGAATACAACAACAAAAATAATAGGAAACAAATTTATATATAGACACGTTTAAAGTAGTACATATTGTAACAAGTAAGAATACTTTTTTGATCAATTTAGTTAATATATTTAGTCGTCATCAAGGAATGTATTTTGTTCAACCCTTGATGTACTACTAAAATAATAGATACAATCCTTTCTTGTGAAAATATTATTATGTTAGAATATTAAAACCAGATTTATTTTCTTTTTTTTCCTTGTTTATTTAACATAACTTTAACTCTTCTTCTTTCCTTATTTTTATATTTGTCATCAAATGGGGGGGGGGGGGTCGTCATTATTACAATTAAACCAAATAAACTCTCTTGAACTTTGCAACATATGACATTTTAGCTTATGACATAGTTATCAACGCAAAGTATGACAATCATATCAACAATTTCTTCTTCTTTTCTTCCTCACAAATAAGGAGTAAACTCATTATACCTGTCCTATATACAGAGAAACTTGTCTAAACGGAATGCATTTTGGACTTTAAAATATGTTCGGTTTTCCAAGGTTAACATCAATATAGAGGGACATTTACGATTGTCTGGATTCGACAGGTTTCCGGAATATTCAGGGTTCCGTTTCGATAGGTTTCATTGTATATATTAACTAATAGGGTTTTCCCTTTACAACATTTTAAACTTGTGTGAAATCAACCGTGTAGTAATAAATGCTGCACCTATTACCTTGTTCCTTATTACGTAACTACTTTAAATTTTCTACGGGAAATTAGAAATGGAATATATGACATTCTATTTGTGTTTTGAACTACATCTTTGAAAATACGTGGTTTTCTTTTTGGTTTTTTTTTTTTTTGGATATTCTACATTCAACTTTTATAACAGGTTGGTGATGTATTACATGCTTGTTAGAGTATTGTCTTAAGATGTGTGTGTGTGTTTTTAACAGGGCATTTAAACAAGACACATTCTTTGAATTTATTCTATGACTATCAATGGCACTTTAGTAATTCATTCAGCTCTCTCATCTATAGCTATAGGTTTTCGAATAAACACCCAGTATAGGTAAAAACAAATGTTAAGTCACGTTACATGTATCTTTCACCATTTTCTTCCAACTGTCGATACGGGTGTATAGACGACATTTTGTTACTTTAAAAGTTACGACCCATATATCTGTTTATCTGCTATATTTGAAATGTTATGTATCACATTACAACTATTGTTGATGAATTTCCAAATCTCAAATAATCATTATAACATGTTATCCTCGTCCATATTTCTAATATCATATAGCTGATAGATTTGTAAAGTTGTACTAACAGTCTAAAAAAGGTTGAAGATCTGAGGAAAAAAACATAAAAAGTCAGAAACAAATCTAACAATCAGATAAACCAAAGTATTAGTTTATATAGATCAGCAGTTACTGTACCTCTTTCCGTTAAACCGAACAGAACGACATGTCAGTGAACCAAGAAGACTGGGACATTTTGTCTTAGCAACTGTAAATGGCCTTTTGATTGCAGTTTTAATTTGTGGTGATATGTGTTAAAAAAAACACTTTACTAGTACTGTTTGGCAATCAAGGTGTCTTTTTTACGCTTTGCTGTATTATGTATGGTAAAATACATTACGCGTTAAAGGACGTTTTGTAATGATAGTATCTATTTATTTCCATCCGTAACAGAATGATTATTCTACTGTCACTAGCGGCTGGTGTCGCTGCCATAGGATACTGGTTCTTCAATTACAAATATCCCTGGGCCAAGAGTGACATTAAATGGTTCCAAAAAGTTATCGAATACAACCGTAAACTAGCAAAACACAAGAAAGAGAAGATTTTTCCAATTGACATGTTCGAGAGGACTGTGGACACATTTAAGGCAAAACCAATGTTAGTCTTTAATGGAGATACCTATTCATATGAGGACATTGAACGAAAAGCGAACAAAATTGCAAATCTTGCGCTTAGTCTCGGTATTACAAAAGGAGATTGTGTAGCGATATTAATGTACAATGAACCAGCGTTCGTGTGGACTTGGCTTGGTAGGTATATATTATTTTGATTAAATAGGAACAATGCATGAAGCGTTATATAATCTTCCAACGTGTATAAAATACTTATTGAATAGTGATGGATTATTAAAATTGTCTGCAGGTGTCAACACGGATTAAATCATAATAAAGAAATGGAAATATCATATTTCTCGTTTGTCCTGAAAAATCGTTATACAGAAACCATTTAAGTTTATATCTTGGTTAATTTTATCACACAAATGTACAACTGACATAACTTAAACATTATGGTTAATTGAAACCACAGCTCCAGCTCAACAACCAGCTCGCGTATAAATACGTAATATTTTATAACATAATTAAAAAGAGAGTGATTAACGGAACCAAAATTCTATCGGAAATCAAAAGAATGTAATTAAGGGACCTGACGTAGAAAACAGACATACACAACAAAGAACATAAAATAACCAAAATAATACATCCAAAGTAACAAAAGTGAATGAGCAATCAGACTCCACTAAATATTGGAGGTATGGACCAGCGTCCTCTGCTCTTCTAGAAACACCCAGCGAGTTGCTCATAAAATGTCAAGTCCGGGGTAGATGAAAAAGGAAAGGGAAGCTATGCCACGTTGAAGGAAACAGTTTTCATGGTGCAGATGGATACACCGTATCGATCCATGCGTTCATTATGACGACCATAAAACTTCCTGTAGTATTATGACCCTGTTTCAGAAGCCTTATTGTAAGTAGTCTAGCTCGATACAAAAAGTCTGCGTAGTTAGTTTGTAAACTACAAAGAGCCAAGATAGCAACTATGTATTTGGATGGGGAATAGACACATCACAATATTGCATTGCCTTGCACGACAGGCCATTACATTTTAGGTCGTTTAAACTCCTTTGGTAACTGAATGTCTAAAAGTGTATTTTGCATTTAAAAGACCCCTTCGTCAAGCTTTGAAAAGATTTGAACACGTCTAGAATCATGTACTTACACAACACAGAATATGTTGGCCTACCAATGGCTTTATCAATTTCTGAAATAAGTAGCAGTATAAATAAAGTATAATGACTATTTGCTCGTCGGTCCACAACGTGTTTTTTACAAATCAGATCGTTTTTCGATCGCATAGTCTTAAAGAATTGAATATATGTGCAAGAATGATATTTACTAACTCATCAGAGAAAAATGAATGGTTCTTAAATCGGGGGATGTCTGCCATTTTGCAAATTCTTGACATTTTTATACAGTGATTGATACCACTCTCTTACTAGGTTTACAGAAGATAGGTGTTGAGACGGCCTTGCTTAATTTCAACCAGAGGAAAAAAGTGTTACAGCACAGTATTACAGCGAGTGAAGCTAAAGCCATATTCATAAACCGAGGTATGTTAGTAGAGCACAAACTAAAACAATAAAATAGAAATTTATATCCGAAACAATTAAATATACGGAGTGTGATAGGCTGTGTTCACCTTTAAAAATCCCATATATCGGGATACTGCAAGACCATATTCTCGTATGTTACTTATAATTCCGTATTGAACGACAAGTAGTGGACAACAGTAACACATTATCAGAGAAATCTTACCTTTAAGTATAAGAAATCAATTAATCATTTTCTACAGTAGACTCGTGTTCCAAAATGTCCTTTTTTTGAATCTGTAGAAACAGTAGATATGGGTGTTTTGCTTTTGTCTGCTTAATGTACGTATATTTATGCCCCGATATATAATACTTATTTTTTACCGTCATTCATTACTGACATCATTAACAGCGAAATATGGATTTAAGATTAATGATTAATTATTTTAAATGGAAATACGAATATTTTCCTTAACAAAACTTTACTTTAATGTCGTGTCATTTTGAACCTCTGATTTTAAGATAGACATTAAAAGAAAAATATTGCGGCTTAATTTGTTACGGAGTTCATAGCCGTAGATATTGAGGTTTGTGGACCTTCATTACCCCATTCAGTCTTCGGCTGCACCTCGCGGAGTACATTGGTACTTCAGGTGTACAAATTGTCATATCAACAGATATTAACGTTAGTTCTTATACATAATATTATAAGTGAAGACATTTTGAGAGTATGCTGATTGCATTGGTTATTTCTTAATGTAAGATTTATTGATTTATGTTTGAGTATTATGGAGACCATATATAGCCTCTTCTGACACAAATCATCAGTTGTAGATATAATAATCGTTGAGCAATGTATTAGATATTTTCAAATTCGCCTTCGTATTTTTTTTTTTTATGATTTCGCATTTTGTCCTACTTAGAAAAAAAAAGAAACATGGGTTTATTTTGCTGTAGGATCGGCATTGTATGACGCGGTGTTGGATATTGCACAAGACATTGAAGGAATAATGTTATATACACTTGAAGATTCTGGAGCATTAGTCCCTCAAAAGTTCGAGAGTTTGTCGGATAAGTTTACCTTTGCAGCAGAAGATCGACCATCACGTGATCATAGGAGCCATATGGATTTCCAGTCTACTATCAGTTTGATATTTACCTCCGGCACAACAGGTATAATGTCAAAGCACAACAAGCTTTATACATTTGTCATTTCTGTCAAAATTTAGTGCGACAGAAAGAACTATTTATATTTCTAACATGAAATAAGTCAAAATGGATGCACAACTTAAAGGCTAAACGTTTCGTGAACTCGGGTTCCAATAAAAGATTAAACCACTCTAAATTCGCAGTCAGTAAATATGTGATGATAAATCATTTACAGGATTGCCTAAGCCAGCAATTGTAACTCACCAGAAGCTCTTCACGGGCATGCATATAACCAGCTTCCTTTCTTCGCCGTCCACATCCAAGGATATTATGTACATTTGTTTGCCACTTTACCATGCCGCAGGCTCACTAATGGGAATCGGTACTTGCTTATATACAGGTAAAAATAAGTTCGGTACTACGATGACCATTTAGATAACAATATGCGGATTCTATGATTGCTGATCGTCCACTTAGACATCGATTATTGCGAGACATGCATAAAATATAATATTTAAGAAAAATACGTTACTTCTCAAAATACATATGATATCTATCTATTGGATATTAAACATTTATTATCTTTTATTCGAAATGGAATTCGGCACTTAGTGCGTTCACCGTCTTGGAAATATTATTCATAGAACAAAAGGGTTTTAGCGTAAGCATAAACAAGTCTATTGTAAAGTTTAAAACTTGGTTTCGACCATGCGAAATAGAGGAAGTAATGACGTACATCTTAAAGTAACATATTAAATATCAGTCTCAGTTAAAAGACAGTTTAAAAACCCATTGAATTCACTTTTATTTCCAATTCAGAAACACTAACAGACCACATAACCAGTCGACTTAGTTCGTCATTTGGATGTTGCACTTTCAAAGTAACAATCATATAGATTTTGTATGAAATTGACACGTTGGGGGGGGGGGGGGTAATTGAATATGCTTGATTTGGTTGATTTAAGTGGAATATAAACCAAAAACAATCATCTGTAGACAAAGGAAGCATCGTTTGTAATTTTTACTATGGTTTTTTTCAACATCATGAATCACGTTACTTTTGACAGTATCTGAATTGTATATGCACTGGTACTTAAGTATACCATACGCTCCAAAACATGTCTAAAATAGTTTTTTTACCCTAGGTTGTACAACTGTTTTGACTGAAAAATTCTCTGCCAGTCGGTTCTTCAAGGATTGTTGCCAGCACAAAGTTACGATAATACAATATGTTGGAGAGCTATGTCGTTTCCTTGTCAATTCACCAAAGGTAGTTACAATGTGAAATCGTGGTAAAGTACGTTTTTATAGTTGGGGACTATATCGGTAACCAAAAACGGATACCCAAGCGTCAAAAATAATTATTCAGAGACATCAGAATCGACAGAAACGACAACAGATCACGGGTAAAAAAAAACAAGACACACACAAATAGCTAAAGCACTTGCAAACATCAACCCCTCACAACAAACCACGATTGTTATACGGTGCTTATGCAAGTTAAATATATCCAAATAATCTGCAAGTAAGTCAAACCCCGTCAGCGTCGAGTTCGGTAGATGATCAATTCTATATTTCGTGTAAGCGTAAGCTTAGACTTACTGAGGACATCTTGTCTCATATATGACATAGAATTGAAATTGAAGGACTCGGCTAGTTGATTTTTCTTTTTTCATTAGTTGCCTTCATTCATATATTTTGACGATTTCGGACAAAAGAAGCAAAGCTTTTTTATACTTATTCTGGATAAGCATATCTAATAGTCCCCTGGTTCACACACAAGCTGTGCTGGATAAGATAATTTTGACAAATTAATTTAGCTTAAGGTAGAACGTTATTAAGTTTGTATGTCGGAAGTTAAGGCTACTAGAAGGGAGACATTCCTAAAGGTCTTTTAAAATTAATTAAATGAATTTTTCGGCGACGCTCATTATTGTGAAAATATAACAAAGGTTTTGGTACATTTAATTTATAGTTTTGTTCTATTAAATGCCGTTGTTTAAAGTTATTAAAAACGGTAATTACATAAACAATCCAATAAAGCAGGACCTAAGTTAAAATATGTTTTATCTATCTACACAGTGATCTCCCTCCCCAAATTTTCTATACTTTTTATTACATCTGTAGTCGACTCTACAACATACGCGACAGATTCTGGTTTTCATTTCCTGAAATAAAAAAAAAGAGGAAATTGTTCTATATACAATTTATGCACCTAGTTCATGTTTATTGTTCAATCGATATCTCTGTATGTGTTTATTATTTTTTCAGAGATTGTTTCGTTATTTTGAATTGTCTGTGGTTAACCATGTTTACGTATACAAATTATTTCATGTATAACTATTTCTTCAAGTACAGTTCTACAAAGAATATATTGACGTCTCCAAATACAGCTTCATTGATGATATCACACCCAGATACATTTTACAAGCATTATCAAGAAGAATTTCTTCAAAGGAGAACAATAATTAAATTGGTTTTTTTTCCTATATTTAACAGAGTGAATACGATACAAAACATTGTATTAGAGCTGCCGTTGGCAATGGATTAAGGAAGGACGTATGGGAAGATTTCCAAAATAGATTTAAAATCCAAGAAATAGAAGAGTTTTATGGTGCTACGGAGCTGCCTTTTGGTACAGTTAATCTTGAGGGTGTCGTGGGATCTGTGGGAAAGTTTACTCCATTCATGGTATGTGTAGTTAATCAATAATACGTTTTACATCCTTTTCCTTACACAGTTCAAAGTCTTTAAAAAAGGAACTTTTTGTATCTTTGAAAGATAATGTTCTTGATTTAACATACAAAATATTCAAACAGTTTAAATTAAAAAAAGACAAAAAAATCACACGAGCTTGACAAAAATACACGTCCGCAATATGTAGAAGAATAGTGGATTTACTTCGGAAAACTTATATAATGCAATATCATGAAATAAGATTTACGTCGCAAGTGATGGCATAAGTAGATATTCATGATTTGATTCATATCTATGTTGTGTACATGTTTTAATTTTAAGTTGCAACATGTACAAAATTAATGTACACGTTGCAACTTGTATGACACGAAAATACATGTCGCAACCTGTACAATTATTTCTGTGCATATTGCAACTTGTACAACCTTTATTATATAATTGGTTGCAACAGATACACACCTTTTTTCATGTGTGAAATTGATTTAATTAACAAACACAAACAAAATATGATAAATTGCTGAAAAAATTAAATATTCACAAAATAACAATGATAGTTGTTCAACGTATTATTAAGTTGAGGATGCATGGTACTTGGAATTACGTAGTACTTTATTCATACGGCATTTACACCTCCCCGTCTTACATCTGCCCCTCTTATAATTAATATTCAAAAACCCTTGCTCATCACTCACCAACAACTTCTCTGTTAAAATACACACAACATTAGGAACATCAAATGCATTCAATTTGACATCTACTGTAGCATTGCTCTGTGACCTACTCTAACTATTACTTTGAAACTTCCATGTTCATCTACATTCTTTACAACACTTGCAATGTTTCTCTGATCATTGGACTCTTTTGTCAACTGATATCACCAACACTTAACACGCTTTACAATTTCTTTGTTAGTTGGGTGATGTTTTGGTAAGTGATACTTGATATGAGTTTGTGAAATCAAGAACACTGCCTAAGAGAGATCATCTTCGAACCTTCTCTAATGTCATCTTGAATATGAAAAACGTCATTATTGTTATAATGTTATACAATGTATTTTTTATAATTTCTAAGTTCAGCCTTGACATTGAGATCTATTTGAAAGTGATCTATTAGCGCAATTCTAGCGCGTTTGTCTACCCCGGACAGAGAACGCTTACCCTACCGGTGCACCTGGTCCATGCTCCCAGTTTTAAGTGGAGTCCGAGTTGCTCATTTACTTTTGTTACTTTGTATCTATGATTTAGTTACTTTGTATTCGTTGTTGTGTATGTCTGTTTTCCATGTCTGGTCTTTGTCCTTTGATTACATTCTTCTGATTACCTCTATAACCTTGGTTCCCTATATTAATCTTAAAATGTACGTCCACTTTGTAGCATCCAATAATCTGTCATCAGCAACAGTATTCTACTTTGTGAAAATAAATTGACTATATACTTTGTCATTTTTGGAAACAAAAAATGTACACTGCTAATTACCAAATAATTTGAAATAAACACATACACATATAGCTGCGAGGAAATTTATTGTGAAACATGATAAACTTTGATTGGATGCAACATCAAAAATTTCCTTAATATGACACATGTTGTAAACCTAAGAAATTGTCAAATCATCAAAATTACTACAATATCAACAACACCATAACGACGGAAATAACAATTGTATGATTTTAGTTACTTTATGTTCTTTGTTGTGAATGTCTGTTTTCCATGTCTGGTCTTTGTCCCTGGATTACATTATTTGATTACCCCTATAACCTTGCTTCCCTTGATTACTCTTTACTCTTGAACATGAGTACTCGGTACGTTATCGTCGTATCCCATATTTTGATATATTTTATATTCTTATTCCCATGGTGACATACGCTTGTAATTTCTGTACAACACTCTCAATAAATAAATAATAATAACTGTTATCATAAATTTCGCGTTTTATTCAATAGAAGACAAGGATTATCAAGCAGTTTAAATACGTTAAGACAAAACGTTCCCATGACCTGAACACTTGGCATTTATGATTATAGAGCAAAGTTATGCCAGCAAACTTTGTAAAGTTTGATACAGAGATTGAAGAACCTTTTCGAGATGAAAATGGAAGATGTGTTTCTGCTAAAGCAGGTACATTTAACGAAATTTGCTTGAAATCCTCTTTTTTATTTGCCAATGATAGTGAATCAAAACAAATTGCTACATATGAAAGATAATGAGACCTGGTAAGAAACACATATTACCTGGCAATGTAAGATGCAAATTTGTTCAAAAATTGCGGTGCAAAGGGAAAATCTGTGTTTGTTTAATGACAATGAAAGCTACACTAAGCAAAATAACACCAAGGAGACAAATGTGTCACCCTAATGTTAACGAGGTCGTTGACAGAGGAAATAATCTTTTTATAATTTTAGACATTTTCCAACACCTCTTATTCATACAAATGATTCCTAACGAATATCCAACTATCAAAATGCAAGTGTTTCATAAGCAATAGTTTTCCTTTTCTTCTGAGGACGATGCAGTACATATTCTACGTCAATGGTGGCGATTAACGGTAATCACTTTCTATGCTAACTACCAAATTAACTTTTTCAATTATATTTCGTCTGCGTACCTCTTGAACTCTTATATCTAAATGAAAACATTCATTTATAGGTGAACCAGGCTTGTTGATAATGAGATTAATTAAAGATAAAGCTCCATTTGATGGATATAAGAATAGAGAAGATGCGTCTAAACGGAAACTAATGCATGATGTCTTTACCAAGGGCGATGTTTTTATAAACTCGGGAGATTGTTTCATTTATGATGCCGATAAAAACCTATATTTCTATGACAGATTAGGTGATACATTCAGGTAAACAACAATTTCTCTTAAAAAAAATGATTTTTTCTGAATTTTATTTATTTTTCATCAATGTAATGTTTTGGTATTTCGGCAAGTTGCTTTTCCTTAATAACTGAACCCATCCAAACAAAAATCAGGGGTTTATAGAAATCAACGGTATATCCGTTCGTATGACATTTCTAATTAGAGCTACTACACATACCTCCTAATGGAATCTGATACAAATTTAAAGGAAAGAAAAGCAAAACAAATGTAAAATAGTTATATCGGATCCCTGTAAGGGGAGATCATTTAAGGGTTTTTGTATGTTTAGATCTCGTGTGCGTAACTTCTCAATAAAAAAAAACAAAAGAAACGGGCATCAAATATAGATGTGCACGGAGTGAAGTCACACCTTTAACCAACTTGAGGTTGCTGGCAGTTTTTCTGTTTGATTGTAGACCACAATTAAAATTAAAATATAATAATTCTGTTTAGATAGATTGTTCCCGTATTAATTCACGAAATGTTTCTTCTAATATGCTTAATGAATTTAAAAGCGTGTTGCAAATAATCAGCTCAATCTGCCCATCGCACGTTCATATAAACTTACAGATTTTAATATCATGTTAAAATAATTACAGATGGAAGGGAGAGAATGTGTCGACAACAGAGGTTTCCAATATAATCTCTGAGTTGCCATGTGTGCATGATGCTTTTGTTTATGGAGTAACTGTTCCTGGTATGCTTTGTATCTTATTTTCAGTGCCAATATAACACACGTTATTCTATATTCTTTTAAACTAAAGAACAACAGTTCAAACTATTTTAAGATGCATTGTAGTTTGAAATGCAAGACGGAGCGCAAATGTTGCAATGTTTTAAGTTATGGCGAAATTCGCATTCATGTAAGACCATTTATCATGTAATCTTTCTTTTCAAAACATGTCTGACCGGTTTGAAAATAAAAAAGATAATTCATAAGGTACATTCTATGACATGTTACATAAGCCTTTTCTCTTGTCTTCAAATACTTGTTTCAATGTACATGTAATATGTTTCAAAGTACATGTAATATGTTTTCATTTTTTCGTGACATCATAAATTTAATAACTCATCATTTATGTACAGTATGACTTATTTCTGTTCTTATCTATATATATAGAGTGAAAAAAAACTTATAATCATATTTTTATTACATGTTTCCTCGCAATTTAACGAAGATAAGCGTGTAATCTTTCTTTTCAAAACATGTCTGACCGGTTTGAAAATAAAAAAGATAATTCATAAGGTACATTCTATGACATGTTACATAAGCCTTTTCTCTTGTCTTCAAATACTTGTTTCAATGTACATGTAATATGTTTCAAAGTACATGTAATATGTTTTCATTTTTTCGTGACATCATAAATTTAATAACTCATCATTTATGTACAGTATGACTTATTTCTGTTCTTATCTATATATATATAGAGTGAAAAAAAACTTATAATCATATTTTTATTACATGTTTCCTCGCAATTTAACGAAGATAAGCGTGCAATACTAATTGTATTCTCTCCATAGGGTGTGAGGGAAAGGCAGGTATGGCCGCAATTAATCTTTTGGACACAGACAGCAAGCCCTCAATTCAAGATGTCCTAGACACAATAACGAAACAATGCCTGAACCAGTTGGCGATCTACGCTATACCTAGGTTTATAAGGTTCAAGACCTTTCTCGATATAACATCGACATTTAAGCCAATGAAAGGAACACTGAAGAAAGAGGGATTTGATCCCACTGTTGTTATTGACCCTTTGTATTACTTTGATGCCAAACAACATAAATACTGCATACTGAATCAGGACATTTTCGAACAAATCGAAACCAAGAAAATCAACTTTTAGAAAACAACAGTGTATGAGCTAAATGAATTTTGGTGAGTACTCGGTAATGGATGTATCAAAGAGTACATTGTCCGGATAACATTGTTCTGAACATAGTTTATAACTAATAGTAGTGATCTTGTACGATAGGAGTCCAAACCAAAATATTCGGTGGCCAAATGTGATGCTACAATGAAAGGACAGGACATAATAATAGTATGATATTGTTAAAACTCACATTTTGGGGGACGTTCTTTGGTTTATTTCGAGTGGTTGAAATTACTTTCGTCTATATGTATTATTACGTAAGTCCGTGTATTGTATGGCATACAAATTATGTGTCTGACTTCTAATGCAATAATGATAATTTTAATGATGAACCATATATCTATATTACAAGTAGATAAACCAGAGCGCGTGTAAACCTGAGGATATTTAGAAAAAAATGCCTATAACACATCGAATACTCAATTATATGAACCACGTGTAAACATGAACACATCCAAATGACAATGTCTGTAATGCATTGAATACTCAATTATATTAACCACGTGTAAACACGAAGACATCTCTATAAATATGACTATACCACTTTGAATATTTGTACTCAATTATATTGACCACGTGTAAACACGGACACAAATAGATAACTATGACTATACCACTTTGAATATTTGTACTCAGTTATATTAACCACGTGTAAACACGGACACAAATAGATAACTATGAGTGTATCACATTAAATGCTCAATTGTATGTGTATATTATACGCGAATATACGTACCCGGGTCTTGTTATTCAACAAAGAAGAGGCCATATATTTGTTTTTTTTTATACATTTCAATTCACAAGTACTGTACACATGTCATAAACAGTCGGCCATAATAATTCAAATGAATCGTAGTAAATCTGTACTTACTTAAACGACTCATATATTTCTGTATCCAATGTATGACAAAAATTTCTAAATTTTAATACATTATGAAATATTTCTGTATTGTTGTTTTCTTATTAGTAGTTATACTAGTCATGGCCACTAGAAAATGTGACCACCATTGATGCATTTTCTTAACCATGTTCAAATATATTTATATATTATTTGCAAGATGATAAATGTATATAAGGATAATGTATGGTAGAGACGTCAGATTTAGTACATTACATTCTGTTGAAAATTCTGATATAACGTCCTCAAAAGACTTTGAGACCACAACTATGGTCGACTTTCGATTGCCATATGAGCAGCAATCGACTTATTTAGCGTGGCATTGGGTGTGACTTGTACATCACTTCTCACCTTAATCATGTAAACAAAAACATGTAACGTTCTGACATGTATCAGCTGTTTTCATTCATTTCAGTAGCGTGTATAAACATCAGATTCATATTTGATAAAGATAGTAAACGTTATGTTATAGAAAAGTTATATTATATTCCGTAAAAATCACTTACACACACACTTGGTATCATTCGCCACGTGCCACGTGCGCCATCATGTAAGAAACCAAACAAAAACAATCGCCAGTGAATGAAACATTGTACCTGTTCATGTGTCCAATATATATAATATTGACCTTATAATGCAAACGACTATTGCCATACCTAACATCGATCTACTTAATTCGCCCTGTCCTTCAATATAAAAAAAAACAAAGCAAAGTTTCACCAGCGATCATTTCAACTGACATAGCTAGAGTAAACTGTATAGCGAAATATGGACAGATATGGTCAAATATGGTCTAATGTTGCCGTAATAGGTCACGAAAATGTAAAAATGTACCGTTATTGTCCTATTAGAATCGAAATAAAGAACTGGAGCACCATTTTATCATTGTTTTACCACGGGCTGGCCATTTATGCCGATATTTTACCACTCGCTTTCACTCGGGGTAAAATAATGCGACATAAAGAGTCAGCCCGTGGTAAAACAATGATAAAATGGCGTTTCCGTGATTTATTTCTTTAAAAAATCTATCTGTAACGAGACCTAACGTAAGAATTTTCTAGTTAGTTACATGACCTAAAACAGGTCAACATGTGAACTCGGTGCATGTACATTTTTAATGTAGGTTTATATACGTTTGTTCTCCCCTTCCTGATTCCCCTAACTTCACAGTTATATTTAGATAGACATGCACAAGTCACATGACCTATGCATGATGTCATGGAATGTTTTAGACTGAGGCAGTTGGACCCCAAACAAATTTCAATGAATTTCACTTGATGGAATGTAGCTTTCCAAACTTCATATTTATTGGACTTCAATAGTCATTTTACGATTATTTTGTGCATCTATTCATAGCATGTATTGCGTAAATCATGTAGTATTTTTATTACAACACACGAACTATGCCTCCTAAGGTAAGCAACAGGGGTCGCAATGTGCATCGTACTTATCGTATAATTTGCCAGAAAATTGGACTGCTGATCAGCTTAATACTGAAATTTTAAACTTGGAATATGTTTCCTGGGTACGCGCACCGATCCCACTTGGTTTCATTGTATAAATCATATTGTCATACACGGGAGGTAATCGTAACAGCTGAAGAGCCAGATTTTGGAACTGCTGAAACTATAGATTTGATGCCGTAAGATGGAACAGCTGAGATAATCACGGCCGAAACTTCCGGTAGTGCATGAAAAGAATAATAATATATACAATGAACTTCTCAGTGTAATTCGAGAATTGTCAGCCAACGTCAATGCATTAAAGAAGGACATGTACTCTGTTACGAATGACATTTAAACGTTTTAAGGCACCAGACACGTGTTAGTAGCTGCAGGAAGTCCAGATCAGGCGGGGTCAGAGCTAAGGACAAACATGCCTATACAGCTCTGGGGTTCCCGAAGAACTCCAAGAAGACACAACACTTAGCAGACTATATTTTTAAATCTTAACTGACTATTCATATTTTACCAACACACAGTACACAAATTCTAATCTATTCGTCAAAACTAAGTTCGGCTTTGCAAAGGAATCTTTGCCTTTTGTAGACACAGTATCATCTCTGTTACGTAAAAAGGTATTAGCAGGTAAGGATGTTTATTTGGCAACATTGCTCATACCACATTTTAGTTATTCTGAAGAAAGACAATGAACGTCCTACCCCAGGCTAAATTAAACAATTGTCAATAGCAGAATTTGTTAACGATTTCGGGATATACAATAGCATTAATGTGTGAGGTTTCCCCGCATAGACATGCTGAACTTGATCTTTATGAAAGAGACTTTATAAATATGGCAAGCCGGTATGTTGGTGATGGCTTTTATGAATTTCATAATCTTTTAAGTGCTAGTGCTGCAGCCCACCTCAATATCAAGGATTGCCAGTAGATTGGTCTGTCAGGAAGTCAAATTAGTTTATAGTAGTTCAGCGTATTGATGTATAGCATAGTGCTGCATCAGCTTTAGACAGGGGCCTAACAGTGAATTATTTTTTCGCGGTAATTCCATCTGGAGAAATTGTAAATTTTTTTTATTTCATCCATTTTCATTATTTTAAATGTCCAGAGATACCCGTTGACGTTTTGATCAGTTGTCGTTATGGTCTATGATTGTAACAACAATGTTGTGGTGATCCTCCGGGGTGTGTCCGGAAAATCTCAGATGGCGACTAAGAGGGAGGTCTGGCTTACAATTTTAGTCACTGCAAAGGCCATGTTCATTCGCCTGTTAAAAGGTTGTTCTGTCTCGCCAACATACGGCATACGACATTGGCAAAGAAGATATATGGTGTTTTGCAAGTCACGTTGCAAAAATGGCGTATTTCTTTCCAGTGCAGCAGCTTTTAAACGTTTGGATATGCAGTATCTAGGCAAAGGTTGTGCATGTTTTATCTCTGTTGTGTTCTGAATTAGTAATAAAATTGGATTTGGTTGGCGTTTGACATGCATAAATCACCTCCTGTTTTTGGTTTTTATTAACACTATTTTAGGTAGGTGATATACAGTTTTATGATTTAATCATTTCTCCTCGTTGTAAGTTGCCCATTCTCGACTTATTGATTAGCTTACCGGTTTGATACATTAATTGCTACTTAAAGCTATAAATTAAATACATGTTGTTTGTTTAAAGTGAAAAATATATATAAATATATGCGATATTTCATTTTTTACGCTATGCTTTAAGCATTTATCGATAAACATATACAAAATTTATTGTTTAATCCGATTTTTTTTACATTTTGGAACATTTGTGGATCGAACAATAAATCCCATGACGTATTTGTCTCATTAATCTACAATAGCATGACGTCTTGGAAATGATAATAGTGGTAAAATTCCTTTATTCAAGCGAGATTTTTTTTTTTAATGTTCCTGGAGTATTTGAAAAATCGGAATGTTCCATGCTTTCTTATTTTATTTTATTTTATTTTCAACTATCAATTGATTGTGATCTTTACTATTATATCAGGACAAATGCAAAAATTACATTATAATTGTGTTACATATTTGATATTTCAATAGTTCAGATATTCAAAAACGAATCATGATATACTATACAGCATAGCCAGACTATCATCAACAATCAATGATTACATGATTCGTTGCTCTCGAAAAGAATGATTATGAAGACAAAGTAGATTGTTCAAAACAACACAATTGTCGACCGGTCATTTAGGGAACAGCATAATTATTGCTCCTCGGTATTAAATAATACTTTTGGCGTCACCTCAGGTATAGAAGATACCTCAGGGTAATGACATTTTTATTCCCTTAATTACCATTCAATAAATGTATTGTAAATTTTCATAATTTTATTGTCCATAATTATTATCAGATCAGTTTAGTCGGTTTGCTATTGCCAATACCGTACAGCCACTGAAACTCTCTTGTACTTTTTGTTGAATAAGTAAATATGTTTGTGTGTCTATAGATGCAGATGCTTGGTCGAAGATCAATATCTTAAACATTAACAAACGCATGCAATTTTTTAGTCAACGAACAAACATTTCGCACAATTACACTAATCAATATTTATTATAAATTTTTATGTGTGTTGTCATATAATTTCGGTGTTAAGATATCTAAATAGTAACGCGGAAGTAAAAACAATACTTGCCAATCAAGACATCTACACAAAAAAAAAGAAAAAAAAAGCAAACAACCGATAACATTTACTTTTTTCTCATTCATACTACCTAACTATTCTTGGTTTTGTTTATCAATCATAAAAAGTTACATAGATTATACAATATTATCGCATTTTATACGAGTTATTGTTTTTGATTGGTTGATTAACGTTGAAGAAGAATCATTGATTTTTTTCTTAAATACAGATCTCTATGCAGAACAATATTAATGTTACATAAAATATGGTGTGTGCAGAAATGATGAGCATTGTTTGTTTGGGGCCTGTCTGCATTCTGAATCACTTCCTCTAATGGCAGTGTCTGATATAGATTGATACTTAAGATTTGACATGTATTTTTTTATACAAATTTGATGACTCAGATTATTTTTTGTCTTACCTTATATTTCCAACAAACAATAGTAGACCCTGTGATATGGTTGATAAACGTGAGTGCAATAATTTGAGAGCTATCTATATAGACATGCCTATTTGTCAGACCTACCAAATGAAATAAAGCAAATGCTAAAGTGGACTTCCCTGAAATTGTAAAACAGGAAGTAAAACAAGTTGATCAAATGTTTAGTTATTATGAATATACTTTTATTCAAAGAAGTAGAGATTGTAATTACCGATAGTGTATACATGATAATCATTCATAAGTTTGAATCTACACAAATTATGTTTACAAACGTTTGAGAGTTTACAGTTGTTGGGTTTTAATTTTTTTCCTTAACATTGTCTAACGAAGCCTTCGATAAAACTGCCAATACAATACAGATCATTATTGACCTAGGTCAATATGACGTCTTGGACTAGTTAGTCAATAAACGTATAATTGCGTAAGGTTTTCCATACTGACTGAGTTATTGGTCCCCGGCTAGTCATATTGGACTTCGGCTACGCCTCAATCTAATATGGCAAGCATCGGACCAATAACTTAGCCAATATGGAAAACCGTACGCAATAGTACTATAACATTAACCAGCTGCAGTCCTGCCGACGGTGTCAATCTTCATTAAAGGGTGCATACCAAACAGTAAATTACTGAGAACTTGATTTAAAATCTTCACGATACCCCGTCTCTGCTTTTGAAGATATGACTCTGCCCTCGTTCGGCCAGTTAATATTTGGTATTGTTCTACATACTGACGACTTCCAGAATTGAACTGTATTAGATGCATAACCGAGAAATTTAAAACACGAAACTTCGTGTAAGTAGATAATTAAAAAAAAAGGATCATATTTATTTTCTGTATGAAAAATGTTAATGATATGTCTTTTCAATAGATTTTAATAGATTATAGTTGACCTAACAAGTGAAACGAATTATATTTGCTTTTTTGGTGCTACTTAAAGTAATGGATATCTTTGTGTTAGTTTCCTGACATTCTGAGCGTAGTGATTGAAATAATATGATATACACTAATCTACGTTGTTAAAGGTAATTAACAGATTTCCCAGTAAAGTTTACTGAAGTTAAATATTGTTCTATACTTAAAAGACTTTGAAAGTATTCTTGTGCCATAATAAATAAAATGAAGACAACAGCTTTACATCACCTAGACTGAATCTCACTACGGACCTCTAATATTTTAAAAGAATATTTTTTTTATCCTGATTAAAGCGTTTTGATGATGACTTGAGTTTTTATGAGCAACTCGGCGGGTATTTCTAGAAAAGCAGAGGACGGTCCACCTGGTCCATGCTCCCAGTTTTTATTATAGTCAGAGTTGCTCATTTGCTTTTGTTTCTTTGTATCTATGATTTAGTTACTTTGTATTCGTTGTTGTGTATGTCTGTTTTCCATGTCTGGTCTTTGTCCTTTGATTACATTCTTCTGATTACCTCTATAACCTTGGTTCCCTATATTAATCTTAAAATGTACGTCCACTTTGTAGCATCCAATAATCTGTCATCAGCAACAGTATTCTACTTTGTGAAAATAAATTGACTATATACTTTGTCATTTTTGGAAACAAAAAATGTACACTGCTAATTACCAAATAATTTGAAATAAACACATACACATATAGCTGCGAGGAAATTTATTGTGAAACATGATAAACTTTGATTGGATGCAACATCAAAAATTTCCTTAATATGACACATGTTGTAAACCTAAGAAATTGTCAAATCATCAAAATTACTACAATATCAACAACACCATAACGACGGAAATAACAATTAAATTAATGATAAAATGAAAACATAGAAATTCAAAAAATTACACTAAATATGTTTTTTACCTCTAAACATATTTAAAAAAATACGTGAACCGTCGGTTGAACTAAACTATCCAAGCTTTTGAAGAAAAATGGTATCATACTTATTAAATCAATATTTGTCTATATAGTGAGCAAGTTCCAGTTCCAAATTTTACATACCATGTTTTCTCTATTTTCATAGCTGTAGTTCTCTGATAAAATATTTTCTGCAATTCACGATCACTCATTAATCGTTGATGTCTAGTAATGTAACTGTTTTAGTTCTTTAAAAATGTACTATCAACTCCATACATTTGAGCTAACATTTTCATCCCTTTGGGGTAGTTTTCTCTTTGACGTATTTACCATATCCATTCTCGTTATACTTGTTTTAACCATATTTTTATGCGAAGTTAACGTGTTAGTCCTTTTTTAATTTTGTGTTGTTTTTGTCTGGTTTTGATTGGCTACTTTCGAATAGTGTCTAGCATGACCAAAGAAGTTGCTACATATCAAAATAAAGATATCAAATATTAATTATTACTGTGATAAGTGACACAACAGTTGTGATTATTTATTCAATCTGCTGTGTGTTGTCGGTTACGTCGTCTAATGCCAATATCTATTTATTTACCCATAATTTACCTGAACAATAGTGTTGACAACCTGTTACGTGTCTTTTTTGTATTCTGCCAATGAAAGCAAAACACCAAAATGCCGTTGTGTACTTAAAATTGTAAACACACCATACAGTACTTTAAGATCTAAAATTATGTCTGTCATCATCTTGTAAAGACTAATCATACCACATATAGTTAATAAGATATATTAGAGATCCCATCTACCGTGTGTACTTCTTACAGCGATTGATCAATTATTCATTTACATCTTATATTTTGTTGAATTGAACGATATCGCCCAAATGTGCATTGTTTTTGATGGACCCCCTTGTTACTCGTTTCGGGGTGCTTCATTATTGTTGCTTTACTATATCCGAATTAACCTCACTTGCAATATGACACGTATCGCTGGCGGAGCTAGACATGCTTACCCTTTCAGAGCACCTTATGTGACTCCCATTTTTTTGTGGGAGATCATAGTACTATACTGATGTGTTTTTTTGTGTTTTTTTGTTGTGTTTTGTTTGTATTTTTGTGTTTTTGTTTTTGTTTTGTGTTCTTGTTTTACATTTTTTATGTCAAATTTTTGATATGCAATATATTCATTCGATCGTCTTTCTTTCCTGTTCAGGCCATGTCCTTGGATAATGACGTATTCAAATTGCCCTATCGTCGACACTTCCGTATTTTTGTCGATAATTGAATACACTACACTTAAGTTTCGAAACAGCGTATGACGTTCGAAATTCACTCTAGACGATGCAGCCAGCCCTCTCAGAAAATGTAAGAATCTTGCAAAGTCGGAAAAATGTGAATGATTTTACACGACGTTATCCGATTGTCAAACGACGTTTGGTTTGAATAATGTATCCAAAGGTCTGTCTGTCGCGGTTAGTAAGAGAAGAAAGAACGAGTGCTGCTGCGTGGAGCTTACATTACAGTAGGACAACCGGAGGCACCTGCATAGAAAAATATCTAATTACAGGTGGTTGCTAGGAAGCCAATACGGCGGCAATATTTTAACATCAATTTGAAATCCACTTTTTTCAATTTTATAGACTGTTGGTTTTAGATAAAAAAATGATTTGTCTTTTCCAAGGTCACAAGGTGGGACACCAAAGACCTACAACGACGTTAGTATAGACTTAGCAGTATAGGAAACATATTCCAATTTCTGGCGTAAATTCCGTGCCGAAAATTATGATTTTGTGTTGTTGAAGTAACTAAGTAATCCAGTCTATATATATTTTTTTCATGTTCAGGTGACTTTAATTTTCTTAACGAATTATCTAAAAAGTCTACTATAGACAATGGCTGCAAACCGGCTATGGCTCTTTGGCGACTTTTAGTAATTAACATCTTAATACCACCATTTTCCAACCATCATATATTTTTAAACATGGTCGTCGCCTTAATGCGATGATCAACCTCTACATTTAACATCCCAAATGTTTCATATGAATATTCATTTTCGTGGAATTTTAACTTTATATGGTAATGATAATAGTTGCTTGGTGACATTTTCTTAAAATCGATGAAGTAGTTGTAGGGTTTTAATAGATGTTGAAATTGCTATCCAATAGTTAAGTGTTGGATGAACAAATGTTTTCAGTAGCGAAATGACAATGAATGCAATATAGACCATTATCCCTTGAAATCCCGAATCTTTTTGACTGTATAGAGCTTTTTGTTCTTTATATATCTTTCACCACAGTTGTCATAGTTGGCTGGCTGATGTGGAAATGCATATCTTTGTGACCTTATCGGAAATAGGCATTACTTCTCGATTCATCTGGCGATGAGTAAATGTATGTATCATTTATGAAAACATGACATTTTTTGTTGTTGGTCGGAGTTAAGAAGCTTCTACATAGCTGTATTATGAGGTTATATCTACCAAGATGTGTGCTTCTTCCTGATTTGTTACCGTCAATTTGCTTTTGTCGGCAAAATATTTCCTCCGTGTTATATTGAATGTATTTTATCCTGAAGGTGGTTATTATAAAATTTGAAAATATCCACACTTAGAGCTCCTCGTTGACAAGTTCCTTGTTGGACAAGAAAAAGTTTAGCCTAAGATGATGAATGTTATCAAGGCAATCTATAATTAATACTGTTTGAGTAGGAATTTCCATATGAAGGAGTTCACAGATTATACTGGAACGTCTCACTGCATTAATCACCGATCAGATTTCGCTTCAAGTAGAACAAACATGTTTTTTATTGAGTTCTTTATTTTCTTTTAGGGAGTAGAACAAACAGGGTTTCTTTTATTCTTTTTATTTTTATTCTCTTTTTAAGCGCCTCTTTCATTATGAATATACTGTATAAAGAAAAGATTTGTTCATAAATTCCCTTTACTGATTAATTTGAATTTCTTCCATTTGAGGTTCAACTCTATGTTTAATTTATAACCTTAGATAGTTTTGAAGAGACCGTTATGCCTATGTAGTTGTTAGCATCATCTTTGATATTTATACAGGTGTTATTTCATTGTATCTGGTAAAAGCATAGTTAAACACTGAAGTGGGTACTCAATTGGTGTCTGTCCTCCAAAATGCTACGTTTTGCAGATAGTACATGACAGTCTACACATTTATTCCTGTGTCTTTTTTTTTTTTTTTTTTTTTTTTTGTTTTTAATTTCCTTCATAATATCTTTATATATTTAACTTGTCTTTTAACGCATAATGTCATTTTTGCATATATCTAGAATTTGGGTATCGACATCAACTAATTGAAAATGATTGGTATCAGGCTGTCCAGTTGACAACGTGTTGCATTTGTTTAAAACCGAACCGAATTTGAGTAGGAATTCAGAACTTATTTCTTACGTGTGGGATGTCATGTGAACATCATTGAATGTCATTACTGTTTTTTAATAAGTTTATAGAATAATTTGTGATGGATATAAGCAAATTAAGATATTTTGTTAGTTTCCCTTTAATGCATCATAGCTTGTATCGGAGATTCTAAAAATCAAGTGCTATTCTCTTTAAGAATCAGCCAATGGATGAATCGTGATGGAAAAAACACACAAATCTTTTCATGAAATCTTATTCAACAATGTTATCTGAAATGCAATAATAACATTTATTTCTTTTTAATTGTCTATGGTAATTTGAGGTATAAATTCTTTGAAATGCAT
This sequence comes from Perna viridis, assembly GCA_037379345.1. Lineage (NCBI taxonomy): Eukaryota > Metazoa > Mollusca > Bivalvia > Mytilida > Mytilidae > Perna > Perna viridis. The sequence goes on from CM074520.1 coordinate 9,168,525, forward strand.
TGCAATTTCATCTTCAGAGGAATAAAACTCGCATTTTCCCTACCATACTATTGAAACTTTGAAGTCGCTTTTCTGCATCCTCTGACACTTTTAAGACAAAGTATCAATTCGTCTTCAATAAACCGTAAACTATGTGTCCAAATTGTCAAATTCGTGCGTTATTTTTCTGAGCACGATTTAGTTTTTGTGTTTTTTTTTCAAATTCGCCTGATTCTTACAGATTCCAGCACTTTAAATATCAAACAGTGAAGTAAAAAAAGTCAATATTACAACTAGGCTTATTGTTGTAGACACTATAGAAGAAAATAAAGCTTTATTTTGTACATGCGTCAAAAGTATATGAATGATCTATGATGCATAGAAGTTATAAGAGCTGCACAGGTCGACTTTAGATACATCCTTGAACCTAATGATTGAATTGTGTAAAGATTAAGATAAGACTACATTAAGTGTTTTAACAAATAACAATTTGCTAAAGTGGACTTTTTTTCCACGAAAAGACTACTGGATATCCAACGGAGTATAACAGGATGGAATGTCTCGTTTCGTTTTTTTTAATTAAATTTATGACTCAAATATATCAATGCAACTGACACCCTACATGTTTCGAGGAAAGGATAGACTTAGTCATGACTGAGATATTTTGTAAACAGAAACAGAACTGAACTTTAAAAAAAGAATGAAAGGCAAAATCCCGTTTTTACCTCCATTATCATCAGACTCTCATTTCTTATGAAATATAAGAATAAGTTCGCTTTGTAATTGTTTCATTAATTCCAAGCCAGCTTGCAAAAATGACCTCTAAGGGATTGTTGGTCTTCGTATTTCAGTGTTCTTTCGAAGTTTGTATCACGGCAAATGTTGGTAAAAATATAATAATTGTTCATGGTAAGACAAGAATGACTACCGATGTGATGAATGACAAATTATTTCTCAGCATTCTGATCATTCTGTACACTTTATCACTTGGATACTTGTAAAAATTTGATCTTGTTATGTAAGTCCTTGGAAAAGGGGGGGGGAGTGTATTGACTTTCATGTAGTTGATGTAGTTTTCATGTAGTATTGATGTAGTTGAAGAAAACATGCAATGAACATTTAAAATGAAAATTAAAAGGTTGAATAAATTTGTCCTTCCCGAAAATGGACAGATTAATGTAAAAACTACGTCAATTTTAATACTGCCATAATATGTGTTTTCTGAAATATTGACATCACACTTGTCGCACCTAATTTAAAAAGCACAAATAAAAGAAAACAGATTATGAGGTTAATAAAATCCTTTTTCCGGTTAGTTGTTTCCATGAGAAATCCTGTCCGGTAGTAAACCATTTGACTTACATTGACTTAACATAGATGAGTAGTAACATTTACAGAACACGGAACAAAATCAAAGTAAGTTCTTTGCATTCCGTGTTACTTCTCTTGTTCCGTGCATGTTTTACCGGCAAGACTGTTATATCACAAAAATACATTGCGAGAGAGGATTAAGAAAGACAAAATGAATTTTCGAAACAGATCATTGTTAATTCTGTTATGATTTGAATTTCACACCTGTACTGACTAACCTTTGATAAAACTGCCATACTAAGTACATTTGCCGATTATTAGTTATGTATATATAAATGTAGTTGAATAGTCCTTTACGAGTAGGTGCTGACCGATGTCTCTCTACCAATATCACGTGATTCTCTTCAAGTTGAAGTAAGTGTTCTTTAAAATTTTAAAACATTTTGAAAAAAGTTAAAGAAACAGGTAATAAATACATTATACTATTATATTGACTCGTATATGTAGGTTACAGTTGGGACAACAATTCAAATATTAGCCCTCCTATAAGTCGACATGTTTTTGTATGATCACCTATTACGTATTTTGGTTCAATTGTCAGCGGTAATTCTTACCTAATTTTGGTAAATTTTATTAATTGAATATTTATATATTGCATGTATATAATTTCAGAATGTTCAAGGTTCTAGCCCTTCTACTTGCATTTAATCATCAAGCGCAGTCATGGGATCCGGACGCTGGATACGTCAAATCATGGACAAATTATCCAAGTGTAACTGTCAGTGCAAGTTCTTCTTCCAGTCAAGCAATAAATGTAATAGATAACGATGATAATACCCAATGGAATTCAGGTTCTTGTTTACCTAGTGGGTATGTAAACCGGCGGGACGAAAATATACTGCTAGGATTGTGCGCTTCTGGTCACTGTTCTGGCACGACGGCATCCGACGCTGATAAAATGACTGATGGCGACCAATCATATACTGTTGCTCATGTAAATGTAAGGACTGATAGTTCTGGTCAACCTGTTGCAAAGGCTATCATTTCGCTCCAGAACCCAACTTATCTGGCATTAATGTCAACCTGGGGAGTGTACAAAGCTGACACGAGACTCGATTTACATTATGCAAATCAGACGATAGAAAGTGTGAAAGTTTTAAACCCCACGGATAACTACAAACAGGTAACATTGAGTAAAGCATACGATGGCGTTATAAAGATAAGTTTAACATCAAGTCAGAGTTTTCTTATTAAAGAGGTTTCTTCAATTGGTGCAGAAGGATGTCGTGAACACATTACAGTAGATCTTGGATTGGCAAGAGGTATCGGGGTAGTCCGCACCCGTCATTGGGCTGGAACAAACACAGCTGCGAAGCTTGTAATGATGTTTTCAACCGATAACACCACATGGGTACATCCCGTTAATTTGATTCCAGACGCATTACATGGCGTTACTACAAACCTTAGTCCAGTATTGTCGTCAAGGTTCATAAGGCTGTCATACACATTGGTGCAGAAAAACTACAACAAGGTGTACTGCTGGGAGATAGACGCCTGGGGTCTCAATCATGTATGGGGACAACCGATTGTTGATAAACCTCAAAATCTGAAAATGAGAGACATTCTTGGAGTAAATGGAATATGGGGTTGGCAACACAACAAACACAGTGACAATCTAAAACCTGGCGAAGGTCCGCAGTTGTACAACGTGGTAGCTTCTCATGCCAGGAATTACCACAACCTTGAATGGGATGTTACTGACCCATCGAAAGACCCACAGTATGAAAAGATGGCCAATGGACATGGTACACAGTCTAAAAGCTGGGTAAATTGGGACAGGGAGTATCGTGCTTGGAGGAATGCTAATCTAACTATCGATGTTTCATGGCAATTTACAAATAAGATGGTTCCCCAGAGTCATTGGTCTAACCCCGAGTTAGAAGCTTACAATCTTGGGAGACATTTTGCAACCCATTTCGGCTCGGAACATGGCGTTGGGTTAATTGATGCTGTCGAAGTTGGTAACGAACCTTGGGACTATGAAGCAGGATTTTACAATAAAATTTTGAGGGGGATGAGTGCCGGTTTGCGAGGTGCCGATTCAAAAATCAAAATTCTTCCCGGAGCGTTTCAGGCTCACGATAAAGACCACACAGGAAACTATATTGGAACGAGAGTAACCCAGGATCTTGCTCAGAATATAAGCGTCGTAAACTTCCATACATACAGCTTCATGGTAAATGACAATGGAAAGCGTGTAGCAAACTACCCGGAACACCCGAACTCGGAATTCAACAGTATTAGAAATATCGTTCGATGGAGAGATGTGAATATGGCGGGAAAGCCAATATGGGTGACTGAATGGGGATGGGATGCTGATGGAAAAGGAGAAGGGTGTACTTTCCCGGAATGTGTCTCAGAAAAGGCTCAGGCCTTATACGGAATAAGAGGACTCCTGATTTTAACTAGGTCAAATGTACAGAAAGTGACCTGGTTTTTCTATGCCAATTCACAATACTGCAATACTTTGTTCTGTAGAAGTGGATTAACTGCATCAATAGCCCAAAACTTCACCAAGAAAGATGTTTTCGTAGCTTTTCAAGAATTGCTGGGAGTGATCGGAGATAAATACTTCCTTGGTGTTTACATGGAAAATGTTACCGGATATATTTACATGTACGGAGACTCCACAATTGATCCAGCCAGTAGTCTTACACCACAACAAATCATGCAGCGTGCATCACACTTGGTTGCTTGGAAACCTGTAAGCGCATCAGATACCACTACTTCAACTGTTCGAATTGCTTTGCCGCGGAATGGATATAGTTTATCTGCTAAGAAGTTCACAGGTGAAAGTCCAGCGATGATTGACCACCCAATACAAAGCACAGTGACGTTAGAACTTTCTACACATCCCATTGTTGTCGATTTACACAGTACCAATGTAAATACTGGTCAAGTAGTTGGCTAAATAAAACGATAACTAATAGTTGGCCAAATACAACAATGTCTATATCAATAAAGAAAAAGTGTCCTTGAACTGTCATATTACCCCACCGCATCTATTGACGAGTACGCTTCTTGAGAAATTTCTTTTATATTATCTCAAGTGTGCACATTTCCTTGAAATACATAACAATAAATTTTCTTAATAAACAATTGTATTACTACATTACCTGAACAATTGAAAGCATAAATTCATTGAATTGAGTGTCCTTATATATGGCATCTTATTTTCCAATTACCGATAGTTAAGTGAATGTGCATGAACATGGAAAAGTATCATAACATTCACTGTTATCATCAATAATGTTAAGCAATTTATATTCAATGATAACATGAAGTTGTACGCGTTGTAGTGCTACGCATACCCCCACTCGTACAGGAAGTTGATATCAGGCAGCATACAAAACCGCTTAAAACGTATGTCTTTTCTATAAAAAGCCGTAAACCAAATTTCAAATTAATCTTCCCGATTGGAGCCGAGATACTTGCGACGAAATTCGTACGGACGGACAAGGTTATTCTAATGTACCATCCACTCGTTGAGTCGGGGGTATTACTATATGTGCTTAAAGTTAGGATGTGCATGTTTCGAATTTCTTTTAATCGTAGAAAAACATGTAAGCCTAAAACGAAAAAAAAAACCAAACTAACAAACAAAAAATCGGGGCGTGGAAGAGTAATCAATGGAACCAAGATTCTGCGGAAATCAAAAGAATGTAATCCAGGGACAAAGACCAGACATGGAAAACAAACACACACAACAAAGAAATATCCAAAATAATACGTACAAAGCAACAAAAGTAAATATCAACTCAGACTCCACTAAAAACTAGGAGCATGGATCAGGTGCATCGGTAGGGTAAGCGTCCACTGCATTTCTAGAAACACCCGCCGAGTTGCTCCTTAAATTCAAATCCGGGCCGGAGTACACGTAAGAGGAAAGGAAAACTATGACACATATAACAAACCAGTTCTCATGGTGCAGGATACACCGTAACGAGTTAATGGTGACCATAAAACTTCTGTAGTGATAAACAGAAGGTAGCATTGTTTATCAAACACGAACACTGCTATAAACTCTCCAAGTTGTTCAGTAAAGCCAATAAGTGTGAAACCTTAGCATTAAACAAAAATCTATAGAAATTCCTCCAAACATTTGTAAGTATCCTACATGTACGTACGCAATAGTATACATAAAGTGTAAATCATAGGGTATTATACTCCTCCTTTTTATTGGAAAATTTGCAATTTTCAAGTGTTATTGACAAAAAATAGTAAATAATATCTAGCACCTCCTTTTTTTCTGAGGAACCCAGCTGGCACACTTCCTTTTCAAAATGTCTAGATCTGCCTCAGCACAAAGATGATGCAGAATCTTAATAAAGGTAGCAAGATAGCTACATGTAGAATATAATTAAAGAAGAGGCTTGTTGTAAAAAACCCTAATTCAGAAGTAAAGATAATAGATGTATGGTTTAGATTTAGACATCATCATGATTATAGTGTAAATTTCAGTGGAGAGGCATCCATTACATTTCCGTCCAATAATTCAAACAAAATTTGAAAAGACTAAATAGCAGTGTAGTTTGCAAATGTAAACTTCATAACAAGAAATCATACCTTATATCAAAAGAATCTATCAAGTGGTTTCAGAGGAATTGCAAGGTCTTCTATAGTTGAGACAAGCATAAGATAATGTAAGTCCCAGAACTCCAACACAATTTGTCAAATCACAATGACAGTCTGGTATGCACATCAACACTTCATAACAATGCATCACACAAAATTTCAAAAGAATCTGTCCAGCAGTTTTTGAGGTATTGCATCTACTAGACTAATCCTATAAAATAAGACTTTTGGATTTTGATGTTTATATTTGCATAATGTAAACTACAAATATCAAGTTCACACAACTATAAAGTCTTATCACAAGACCTTACAGTTGGACGAGGAAAAAAAAACAGACGAGCGGATGGACACCTAACATTATCATGTCCTTTTGTTTCTTCAAGGTGTTTGGGGAAGACAATAAACAAAAACAAGGATATGACAAAATATTTCACCTTTTTTTAATTACAAATAACAATTTGACCATAAACAAATTTAAATATAAAAACAATAAAAATCTTATTTCAAACCCACTCTCATAATGTTTCCTAATTTACCGTCATCTGACTTGAACTCATAATGGAATGATGTGTATATATATATCAGGGGATCTTATTGCACTGAATTTATGAACTTTCAATTAATAAAAGAAACTAAGCATAGCAAAGCAGAGATCTCAGAAAATGCCCATGTGGCATTGTCTCTATCAGTATCAATACATTGTCATCTTGCCTTCTACACTGTCTCTAAACAATAAACCTGTATTTTATCCTAGGGAAAATAAACAGTTTACAACACCAAAATGAATTCAAATGTATCTGACTTGAACATCTTATATAAGTGATGTAAACATGAGAAGAAATGTCCATGAGACCATCATGGGAATAAAACTAGTAAGAAAACATCTCAAGTTTACTATTCACAGTTTTTCCTTCTTCCTGAATAAGTCTTTAATAGTTCACTGTTAAGAAACTGCAGCAATAAATTGACACTCCTATCTACAAATGTATACATTTTCAGGGTTTACAATAAAGCAGAAACTTCCTGGATAATTACGTCATTCAAAGTTAATTTCTTAGTTCTAAGGCCATTTACCATGAAAAACGTGAGGGAGGGAAGTGTTTAATTTTACCTTTTAATTGCTCCAATAAAGTGAAGATGAATTTTTTGGGTTTTAATTTTAATGATATTGTGAAAAAATGGGTAACAACATACTCTCAAAGAGACAAAGGTAGCATGAGAACTCAAAATCTTTTTAGTTGGCCTTTTTTGACTACTGGTATTTATTCCAAATAAATTTCAGTTTCACAAACAAAAATCTCATATGAGAGGTAATTATAGATGACATATATCTTGAATAAATTTGATAAAATATCAAATTTTCAAACATTAAAATTTTCGCTTGATTTCACATCTAGAACTTTGCTTGGCCTAAGTCAAAGTAAATTTGGGTGTCCTTCCTTAAACACTTCAAAACTAAAAAGTGGATGACACAAGTCCCTCTGCATATTTCCACAAATAAGTACAAGTTTTGTACAAATATCTCACAAATCTGTCAGTTTCAATTGTATTTGCTTGAAGTTTTGTTAACACTCTATTTAAACAGGAAGCTGAAAATAAAAATAAATTTGCAATTCAAAACATGGTAGAGGAAAGAAAAAATGCCAATGATCCCAATAATTAAATTAATATGATTCAAAAAAGTCCTTTTCAACTGGCCTCCAAGTTTGAGGCAACATTTCCCCAAATTTCAAACTAAAGTTTGCTTTTTTATGCATAACACCTGGTTTAAAATAAATTTTACCTTTAGTGAGTCACAGCTTGAAAGCAGACAAAAAAAAAAATATCACAGCGAGCCCAAAGGTCAGTGTGAGAATCATTGACTAAATTCTAAAAATCACATACCTGTATGGGTATCCTTGGTATTTAGATCTAAATACAGACAGAAGTAAACTAAAGAAGAAAGCAACCAGACCTAGTCCAACTAAGGCTATAACTGAAAATAAAATAATTCTACAATTTAGACCTGCCACTCAGTTTGAGGCCACAGTTTCATAATTTTTTTTCAATTGCTGTTGCAATATAGCTGATTTAGATTTTTTATGATCATTGTTATGAGGGATATCTGGCATTGATATTTTAGAAACTTTTAGGCAAATAATGTCCATTTCTGTAAAAGCAACAAGCAGATAAAATATTTTACATGTAATCAATTATATATACCTGGAATATAAATCAACCATAAAAACCTGCTGCCTTAATTGATAAATCAGTGCAGTTAATAAAAGTAGTTTAACAATTTTCCCAAAATATACAAATGTATTTTAATCATACTCTTTGTTAGATAATAGGGCTTCTAATGACTCACATGTTGTATTGTATTTAATATCAATGGACACATGCTATTTTAAAATTATAAATCATCACATAGGAACAACTTTCACAATTCTTTACCATTCAAAGAAAGAAAACTCCAATTCATCAAAAAAGGGGGGAAAACAATTAAAAATTTGAACTTGATCTGTATTTCATGATATTCAATAACTATATTCAAAGTCTGAAATAGATCCTTCCATATATTTTAAAGTTATGGCCTAGAAACCATCAGGAAACAGACAGACACAGACATGTAATTTTTGGGAGTGAATCACATACATTGCCACTACATGTAGCAGGGTATAAAAAGACAAGTATTTCTAGGGGTATCAATGTTTGTAACTTCATCATTATATCATAGTAATGGTACAGGTAAGAGGGACTTCTAAACAATGAAATGAGAACAAACAATGGTTGGCCTATTGTAACCATAGTAACAACATATGGTACAGGTAAGATGGACTTCTAAACAAAGAAATGAGAACAAAGGTAGGTTGGCCTATTTTAACCACAGTAACAACATATGGTAAAGGTATGATGGACTTCTAAACAAAGAAAATGAGAACAAACAAAGGTTGGCCTATTTTAACCATAGTAACAACATATGGTACAGGTAAGATGGACTTCTAAACGAAGAAATGAGAACAAGAAAAAGGTGGGCCTCTTGAAACTATAGTTACAACATATTGTACAGGTAAGATGGACTTCTAAACAAAGAAATGAGAACAAAAAAAAGGTGGGCCTCTTGAAACTATAGTTACAAAATATGGTACAGGTAAGATGGACTTCTAAACAAAGAAATGAAAACAAAGATTGGCCTATTGTAACCATTATAAATATTACTCAAATAAAAAATAAATAAGTAGATCAAGTTTCCTTATTAATTGTATTTTTTAAGTTATCACATTTTATTACATAAATAAATCACCAGGTACTGTTGTTTGATGACTCAAAGCTATGACATGGCATGACAATACATTGTCAGACCAAAAACTTTTCACTTCTCACTAACTATTACTAAGTCTTGAAAATCATGAAAAAGACTGCAGTCATTAAAATTGCGTCAATTTGTATGTACTAAAAATAAATAAACAAGATAACGTTAATTTCGTTACATGAAAAAATAAGAAAATCAGAACAAACCAGAAAATATTAACAATGTCTGTGTATCGTACCTTGAGATCTATTCTGTGTAACTACGGGAAAATACAAGTACAGCTTCATATTTTTTTATGTCCAAAACTCATCAGCTTTAACATTTTTGTACTAAACATGTTTATTTAATTAAGGCATTGTTTTATAAGGATTATACATATATCAGTACTTTTAATATTAAATAATGATACAACATACTTTGTTCTTATGTATATCTACAATGTGATCAGCAGAGTAAAAAATATTGTGACTTGGGTATTTAATCGCAAGAAATTCAAACTCCAAGAATTTCTTCCTAACTGCATAAGTCACTGTCAAAATAAAGTCACTTCCAACAGAACAATTCTGAGAGATTTACGTTTCAAAACATCTATATATACAGGATGTCGCTGACACTCTGTCCCTATAATAGTTAAATCACAAATTTGTGACCTTTGACTTGCCCCAATTATACTTACTTCTTTTCTTGCCACTGTCTCCCTTTATTGTGTTAGCTTCATTGAGCATGACAAATCCACCAACTACTGCAGCATCTAAATATCTGGTTAAGGATTTGTATTCATACATGTGTATAAAGATTTACTTTTCAAATAAAGAATTCAGATGAGACAACATACATCTAATACAAAATAACTACAATTTGATTTTTTTTCTTTTTTAAGTGAAAATGTGAAAAAAAGTAAAATGTAAATACTATTCAGGCATAAAAACCAAAAGAAAGAGTATGTTCATTTATGGAAGATTCTGCCCTGTTTTAGCATTAAAATTTAAGCTTACTCACTATAAAGATTTATCAGAATATCATTTGGTAAAAAAAATGACTTAAGGAGGTAGACCTAAGGTAAGGAACATAACTCTTGAAATCAATGTTTGTATCATTCAATTTCACAAAAGCCTATCAAGCTTTCATATGAAGCAGATTGAAATCAATCCAAGTTACTTTGATGCTTACATGAAATTGATTTAAATGTTCCAGTGATTAGTTAGAGTTGTGTCCCTTACCTTAGGTCTACCTCCTTAACACTGACAAAAATGTTACAAAATATACCATTAAAATGACAACTAATATTATCATTTCTATTTAAATCCCTATTTGATTTCTGACAAAATTGAGGTTTGCATATGATGTGTTTTTTTTTTAATCCAGGCACATTGGCCTCGTATTTCAACAATCTAAATACATGTATCTTGCCAAAAGTTGTTATAATACAAAAGCCTTTAATGACTGAAGCTGTTGAAACACTTAACCAAAATTTTCTGCAAAGAAAAATGAAATACAATCAAGTGTTTTTTCCCAAAATTGGCAAAATAAACAAATTTTAGCCTCATTTGCCTCTCAGGTTTCCATGTTATGCATGAACTCAAAAGAAGTTTGGAGTAAAATAAGCACACATTTGACTAAATATTATGCAAAATTCATACTCATTTGGCAACGTGAATTTTCAGTTTCATCTAAAAAATAAAAATTTTAAAAATGTAAGCAAAAGCCAGTCCCAACAATTGAAATAAAAGAAGAAAGGTTTTTGTTAGTAGAATATATACAAAACTGAAAACAAATGTTCTTCTGGTTCAATGCTGAACAATTAATGATAAAGCTACAATGGCATGACTTTGTTCAGATCAATATCTTAGTTTCCAGACAAAGAATCAATAACTTGCAAAGTGATAATGATTCTTTGAAGCTATAATGTAAGTCTCTATTATTTTTTTTTTAAAATGTTCCCTTCCTTCAACAGCATTGTCTAAATAAAGCCATACTACACTTAAGAAATGCCTGTGGTTCATGTTAAAATAATTATTTTAGGTCTAAAATCTGGATAAGAGAACCATATTGGTAAATGCAAAAATAGCATGAGCTTTTTTAAAGAGTAAGAGACTGTTGTTAGTAAAAGAATAATAGAATAATTAATTGGGAAGAGTGAATAACGATAACCAATTGATTATCCTATTTATTATATAGATTTTTTTCATAATTCATTGATATTTTCAACATGAATTTTAAATTCTGTGATTGGCGGATTGATATCAAAGTTGTGACGTTTTGATGTGAGAAAGCACGAGAGTGAAATTACCAAATATATTTCAGTGTGAATTATCGAAATTTATTACAATGGGAACATTTGATCAAACACTGCCATCTATATAATAAAACAGCAATATACCTCAAAAGTAAAAGTAAAAAACCTGAATCCCCTAAAATAAGTTTATAAACAGAGAAAGATACAGCTTACAGCTACTATAGCAGACTCTATAATGGTCTGCTTCAAAGTCTCACTATCTAAGAACTGCCCGATAAAGGAACCTTCCTGTTGATTAACAATTCACCAAAAATGCATCATTAGAATAAATTATAAGGTGAATATCTACAGGTGCAATGAAAATAAATGAAATTTTTTTCAATTCATCTCAGACAAAGCTGGACATGCTAAATGTCCTGTTTTCTTTTACATAGAAATAATGTAAATACCAGCTGTACTCAGTTATCACATCTGTGCATTTATACTTGGATTTTTAAGTCCCATAGCTTGGAATGAGAAGAAAATGAAAAAATTAGAACAAAAACACAAGGGACTTCCTCTTTGAAAGCATTCATAAATTATCATAAATGTGTGACCAGACAGATAACCCTACATGTTAATACTTTGGTCAGACATGGGGTATAAAGAGTGTAAAACTTTTGCACTGTACAAAGATATAGTTCATGGAAAACTGGAAACAACATTATCTTTACATTCTACAGCTTTTAGTAACAAATATTAAATAATGTATACATTTTTTTTTAAATATTAGAATAATTACTTTCTTACAATTAAACAATATCTCATATTCACAGGATACTTAATAAAAATACTATGTAAGTCTCAGCAACAAATTGTCCCTGGCTACTGCCATGTATATAATTCTGTAAAATATAGATAGAAAAAAACATGCACAATATACCATAAAAATATCTGAAAATGTTAGTTTATTTGTTATTTTAAATGGTTCTTGTAGATAAAAATCCTTACTGTTAGTACAGCTAGTATAGGTGACATATATTGCCCTTGTCATTCAATTAATATGCACAGTAGACTGACTCAATGTATCCACTTAAGGCAAATAACAGCCATTATTTCATGCAAATGGTTTAGAAAATCTTTTTCCTCCAATAACCTTTAAATAACTTACTAAATAGAAAAACGTAACAAAATAAAAAAAATCTTGTTAATTATCATACAGAAAACCTCACCCATATTTAATGACATTAAAATAGATTGAAACAGAAAATAATAAAATAAAATAAATTTGAAATGATGTATGACTTACAATTTGCCCAGTTTGTGGGTTCTTATGCATAACAGGTGGTCCTCTGATGTGGTTCCACATCTGTCCTGAGGTCATAGCAAATATCACTACCTAATAATCAAAGTTCAAAGGTCATAACAAAGGTCAGTACTGTCACTATCTAATAATTAAAATAATTAGTCAATTTAAGTTGATTCTACACTAAATATAGAGAATATTACAAGTATCAATCCTATCATTTACTCATGTGAAACTCATTTCTGTTGAATCTAATATCACTTGCACATTCTCTGTGAGATTAAAAAATACTGAGGCGTTGCTGCCTTAACATCTGACTAATGAAATTACATTGCCTCTTTCAGATGAAGAATGTCTAGGTGATATATGTAAATTTTATGATTGTTCATAATTAATTCTTAGCTTACTACAATGTATTACACAATTTTAAAAACACTTATGTCCTAAATCTTATACTCAAAAAGACGTTTATTGTACAAGTTTTCTTTCCTTAGCTGTGTGACAAATGTATTCCAATCTAAGTATTCATGTAAACGTACTAAGGCTCCAACTCCCCAGAATGTTTTATTGTAGATAAATTCTAAGTTGTTTCTCTTGAGGTACAACAGTCCACCGATGAGGGCAAAGAGTAAAGCTAGAGCTAGGGTTCCGGAGTAGTTAGGTGGTCTGAATACCCTGATCTATGATTAAAGATATATCAATTTTTAAACAAAAAAACAAACTAATTCAAGGCCAGCAATGTCTGATTTCATAAATGGATAATTTCCCTGGCTGTATAAAAATTACATAACTTTACTTCTCCTCTTCTTCTAACATCTGCTGTGTGATTCACACATCTTATATCATTTGTACATTTACTGGTAATATGAAATATTCAAATTTTACTGTTTACTTTTACTGAAGTCCTTGAAATAAAAAAAATCTTGGTGGTTGTATAATGTTAGCTATTTTTTTCTACTCAATTACCAGTAAATACTCAAAGCTAGCTTTCTAATATAAAGTAAGGGTTGAATAAATCCATTTGGAAACATTTTAGTGTACATATACATGTATGTAATTATGTGCATTGCACATGTCTAAACGGGTCATTCAATACCCTACCAATATTGTAACAACAATGAATTTCTAATGTTAAAATCGTACAAATATTTTACTCGAGTATCCATTTTTTAAGACCGAATATGGCTTGTTCAGACATGGTTTTACAAAGCCAATCAAAGAAGTGGAAATTGTCGAAACCAGAAGTAAACTTGCTGTAAAAACAGAACCGTAACGGTAAATTCAAGATTTGAAAAAGTGGAAGAATATCATGCCTGCTTGTTGTATATGCAGACAAAAACATTGTCAATACATGTAGGTAATAAATACATGTATGAAAAGAATAAGTTATACATTCTTAATCATAGTGAGCAAAACATGCACAAATGGAAAACAAACCTGGACATCAGTTCTTTCTTGTACCCACTTTGCAATGGATTCAGCTGAAAATCCTACCCTACAATTATTTTAAAGAAGTAATATGGTTGTTGTTATAAAACAATTTCTAATATGAGGTCTTCATATCGTCAAAAAGTATATGTCGATACAATCCCACCTTTAGCACCTGCACACTGTCTCTTTTCTTTCACTGCCGCTATGAGACAAAACACTCATTTAAAAATGTTTACACAATGATTTAAAGGCCGAGAGGTTATCTAATACTGTACTGATACTTATTCAATAGATGGTTTACTTGGATATGTGGTTTATATCTTAATTAATCCAAGTTCCATATGGGGGAGGTTAAACGGAACAATGAGTGCAAATCTACCCCCTCCATCAATTATTTCTTAATTAACCAATTACCATCAACAATTCTGTCAATAGTTTTCTGCAATTAAAATGATTACATATAATTTCCTCTGTTGTTTTATGTCTTTTCTACTTTGGCCAAAAATAATAATAGTTTTGTTTTCTGCAAAAGAGGTAGATAGGGAAATTATCATATTTTCCAAAAAAAAAACATTTTACATTGAGTTAATGGGGTAACAATCTATAATTTAACAGAGCTTGAGCCAAAATGGCCATTAAATGTTTAGGACAGGGGCAAAAAAATAGGGTAGGTAGGGTAGCAGGAAACAGACACATTATTTTTTTTTATTCAAGTTTTCCCTGTTTATTTTATTTTAAGTAAGATATTTTAAATCAGACAGTATATAATTGATGAATGCCACAAACCCACCAAACTCTTTACTGTTGACTTGACTTAGCATGTTTAGTTACCTTTGGTGGGAGATCAATGTATGTTTTTTTTTTTAAATGCAGATCTTAATGCTAAAAGTACTATTGTTATAAGTATGTGTAAATAAAGTATATGTAGACCAAATAAGCATTGTTTGTTTGGTGCGTTTTTCTACACAATGAAGCACTTTTAACTTAAGAAGTGTCTGAATTTTATATGAAATGCCACTTAATATGGTCATGGATGACATTGTAATACAATTTACCAGGTCATCAATGTACTTGTAAAATGAAACCTTTTAGCATCAATATATGACAGAGGCTACCTGAAACACTCGAGACAACATAAGGGTTTTGACATTTCTACCATTATTTCTCCAGTTGGAAGCACAATATACATGAAACACTTAAAGCAATATCACAACAGTAAAGTTTACATGTAGAACTGTCATGCAATTAATGTTAAAATAAATTTCTACCTGTTAATGTCCAAAGTGTCTCCTTTCTTTGTCTTTCCTTTCTCTGGAAAATGCATGAAAACTGGTGCTGTGTTCATTTTCAACTGGAAAAAAATAAGGAACATATCATGAATTTTTCAATCACCTTTTAAAATATAGATAAGCAGGTACTGTGATTTCTTTCCAACCAAAATTACAAAATAACTTAAATTGTTGCCTTGTAAAAGTTGTTAATGTTGACATTGAACGAAAAATTCAAAAAAGACAAGTAAGTTTTCTGCCTTAATATTGAAAACTTGTCTATATAAATAACAGTGATATTCCAACCCTTATTTATAGTCCGAAATTCAGCCTATTACCTGAAGTGAAAAATGCTCCAGCAATTTTCAGCAGTAATTTTCCTAACTGTGACTTGAAATACCATCTCAAGATTTGTACATGATTAAAATAGAGATTTATCTTCTCTCCATGACCATTCCAATCTATCTCTATGAAAAATGTGACCTTTATCTCACCTCATGGATTTAATGGAAACTGAACTGGTTCTCATCAAGAAATTCAGTATAAAAATCCTTGCCTTCATGAACATGTATATAGATTATTTCCCAAAGCGACAATTTTCACACACTTTCCCAATGGCATGGGCACTCAGCCCATCCCCCCTAACAAGTACGAAAATCACTGATTAAAGAACAAACCTGTTGGAAAACATCAGATCCATCATCATAATCAACCATGGCAAAGTACAATCTGTTAGAGTACTGCTGGGAGTACCTCCAGGAGTTAGCAAGAATCACATACTCTTCATTGGCTTGTCTTTTAAAAAGCGAATATAGTTAGTTAACAAATTACATACGCACAATGAATAATCAAACTTTTATTTGGAAATCCATATTATCAATTACAAAGATAACAGTTAAAATGTTAATATCATTATTCAGACAAAGTAATAGTCAAAAAGAAGCATGAGCTCTTGGAGCATTCACAGCTCTCCTCTACAACTACTTAACTCAAGTATTTACTTATGGCATGACGATTCCAGTATAAAACTGATCTAAACAATTATAAAGTACAAAATGCAGACATGATTTTATGAGGTCTACAAACAAAGTGGAAATTGGCAAAATGGGAAGTAAATATACAGTAAAAAAAGAACAGTAACAGTAAAATCCAGATTTAAAAAAACGGGATTCTGTTAAAAAGCGGACAAAAAATCAAGTCGGAAATGTATGACTTTCTCTTACTTACATGTACATGTTTGCACAACAAAGAGAGAGGGCATTCTTGGAAACTGCTGGTATGACCAAATGCATTGTCGTACTTCTTAATTTCTTGGGCAACAAGCCATATTATGCATATTTAACTTTTAAATTTATCTTGCTATAGTGTCAGCATTTTAGCCTTATTGTTCTTTGAAACTCAACTTTATGTAATGTACATGTATTTCCATTAACACTGACTTAATTTCAATAAAATAATTTAAATAATTGAATAATTCAAACATTTCTTTTGAATTGGAAGCAATGGTTGACAATATATTGTAGAAAAGTATAGTATGAGTTGATAAGCTTTGAAGCATTACAGCATATTAATCAGCTTATGAACAAATAAGTTCACACAAAGGGCACTGACATTAATTTAACATACTTGCATACAGAACACTGTCTTTGTGGCTGTAAGGCTGTCAACATGACAATCACTGAATAATTTCTGGGTGCAGATCTCACATACTGCCTGAATTTATCCCCATTTAATTTTATAACTGATTTCTTATTATTCCATTCTGTCATTTGTTGAACTTTCTCATTCAGTAACTCCTATAAAAGTAACTTACATCATAATTTGTAATCAACAAATCCAAAGAAAACTACATACACATGTACCATGATGATTTTATTGCTGTAGTTGACTGATTGCTAAAGGATTCCTTTTTAGTTTTCAAACTAACAACATAAAGATTTTAAGATGCACTACACATAGAGGGAGAGCCTCAGAGATGACTTTAGTTAAAGTGTAATCACAGGAACCAAGATTCTAGTAGAAATCAAAGGAATGTAATCCTGGGACAAAGACCAGACATGGAAAACAAACACAACAAAGACCATAAAGCCGCAAAAATAATACATACAAAGTAACAAAAGCCAATGAGCAACTTGGACTCCACTAAAAACTGGGAGCATGGACCAGGTACACCAGTAGGTTAAGTGTCAAGTCCGGGGAAGACGAAAGAGGAAAGGAAAACTATGACACATTAAACAAATCAGTTTTCATGGTGCAGATAGACACACTGTAATGATCCATGAGTTCATGACGACGACCATAAAACTTCTGTAGTGATGACTTCAATCTTCTAGCAACATAACTCTGTTCCAAAAGACCAACTGTAAGAAGTCTAGCGTGATACAAAAAGTTTGCATACTTATGGCAAGCTCTGGCATAATGTATGAGTTGTGATATGATAACACCATATGCTGGTGCTGAAGGAATGATGCCACAGATGAAATACTTTAATGTTAGACATCAGAAATCCCCCAATAACTAATTTTGTGCGAAGTTTAACTTTTACACCAAACATCTGATCTTGAACTTGATATATGAATTACATTGTACATGAAAATTAACACCTTTCACTTACAATTCAAAGTTTTATAAGTAGACAAAATGTATATCTGTCTTGTTTAAACAACCTACATTTTAACATGAGGTTGTGTATGTAACAATGTAGTCCAGATAATCATGATATTCCCTGCACCATTTTTTCAATTTGACGTTTATGAAGGTAACCAAGCGAGATAAAAATTAGCCTCAAAAGACGGCATAATTATTTGGACTAGTAACACATTCAAATTATTTATTGGTATAAAATCCAAATAACAGGATTACAACCAGTGACAATACATGACAAGTACAAAACACATAATTCAATTTTAAAACTAACAAAAAATAATAATATTAAAGATGTGTTACTGCAGAGGAGAATCATAATAATCAATCATATTACACAAAGTCATACTATTGAATACCTTTCATGATGCATGTTGTGTGATAAAAAGCTTGTAATGGACAAAATATGTTTACTCCGTAATGAGTAACAGGTCCTCTTTGTAGCTTCTCCAGAACAAAGTATGTCAAAGGGAGGTTTGGGGGCATGCCCCCCACCCCCAAGATTTAAAAAAAAAAATTAGATGCAAAATCCTGCCATTTGGGCACTTTGGGAGACTATATAATGAGCTTTTTGGAATGGATATTTTCTCCAGGATAATGAAAAAAATAGGAAAGAGTTGAATGAATCTCAATTTATTTTTTATTATTGCAAAAGGTCAAGAAAAAGTCAACACGACTTCATCTGAAGAGAAATTATATCTCTGTTCCTGTAATACAGCTCACCATCCTCATCCTGTTCCTCATCCTCATTTTCTAATTTCTCTGCACACATATACACATATTAGCTTTTTAGCTGGTGGGAGGTTTAACCCCAAAAACTTGTACATCATTGTTTACAATCAGCGTTGATAAAAGATCCTGACTTAATGTCATTATTTTTGTTGAATAAAGCCTTTGAATGATGCAGTTAAGAAGCAAGAGGCATTAAGTCGCCACAAGCACGTGTCAACCTTAAAAGTATGATAAATGGAAGTTAAAAACCCGAGGATGATCGAAAAAATGGCCGAAATGTAACTCAATTAGGGACGAGTTCAGAGTGGCGAAAAGTGCCTAGAATTGCCAGAATAAAGTACGAAACTAATAATTTGCTGCTGATTTCTAAGAAAAATAATTTTTTTTCACTGAAATTAAAACTTTTTCCCCAACTTAATCAGTAACTACCAAAACAATTTCAGGTAGTCCAAAGGACTATTTATTATGAAATCTTGGGTGGTCCTCCTTAAAATCAAGTGGACACCGGAATATCGTTACTGTCGAACCCTGCATGCACTGAGTACTGAAGCCTAAAATCTTATTAATAAACAAGTGCAAATAGGTCTTAACTTAAGCATATGTACACTAAATAGATATCATAATGAGTTACTCTCGTACAGAGAAGCGACTTTATAGATGCACTGAGCACACATGCTCTTGTGTATGTGGACAATTGGGAGATTTTTGGGCAGTAGCGATCTTACTCTATTATACATGCATACGAAAATGTCAAAAGACCGGCATACTGTACTCAATCGCAGTTGAGTATTAGAGTAACTTGTACACTAACGGCTACATTTTGCAATTGACTGTTCACATTGTTTGAAAAAATACCTGTTTACTCTTTTGTATGCATGATACGTAATGCATAAGGCTCAGAAAGAGCAAGGAAAGAGCTATTTTCAACATGGTCCACATCTTCCCTCTTGACGTATGTACTGATATGTAAACACCCGAGGCGTCCGATGCCAAGTACGTGTATGTAAAACTTCGCCCCATTGGTCAGTTTGGTTTATCCAATCAGCGGAAGTTTCTTAAGAGCATGAAAGTAGTTGCTGCTGCAGAAAAGAGAGCATCAACAACTTAAAACTATAGCGAAGGGTGTATATATGTCAAGTTATTACCAAATGGTACATACGTAGTTTTGTAGAAATTAAATGATCTGTAAATTTGTCTCTATCATATTCATTCCCAAATTATCTACTCAATACTGTCTACATGCGATTTTCAACAGTTGTCTGAGACTGAGGTCGTCCAGAAAATTTATGGGAGATACAATATTCAATATTACCGCACGTTTAAAACTTAAGCCCGTTTCAATTGATTGATAGTGAAGAAAATGATGTACTTTTTTTCTAATATTTCTTGTTTGATCCGTATTCTGATTTCAAAAGGTCTAAAATCTTTAAAGACTTCGGGTGAAGTTTTGAAAGATTTGATATTAATATAAGTTTATTATAAGAAAGAAATGTTTGGGTTAGTATTCTGTATGTACCTAGCGTCAGTCCCCTTACCAGCAAAGAATGGTGACAAAATGATAAAGATAGGCTTATAAACAGAGTCTAATGGGATTTTAATTTATGGTCAATGAATATTTTGACAATATTATGATGCTCAAATGTCAAATGTGCATTTAAATTGTACAGATAACAAATTACCAGTCTTGGGTACATGCATTTTGGGTTACACAACTTGCACCTTTTAAAAGCAGAAAATCGAATAAAATAAAATTTTACCAACAACATCTTAAAAATCATCTATTCTAGCCTAGCCATCATGCCATTTTGTACTTGTGTACCAACTTGCAGGTGGAAATACATGTTCATGTATCAAGTAATGATGAAGAAATTGGCATAATAGTATTTGGGTATGGGGAAAAGTTGGTATGGGTATGGGATACACATTTTAGACCCTACTTACAATCTTATAATATATACTGTATACTCAAACAACTTAGAATGAGAAAGGCAATGGCCTTGAGTGTGAGCCAAGTCCAAAGCAAAGTTGTCATGTTCCCTTTTCAACAAATTAAATTTCATGCCATTTATCATTTTGCCAGATTTGTTTAGGAATTTTCCATCAGTAATAAGTGAGAGATGGCAAAGGAATTCCAAATATTCGTAAAATTATTGGAAGGACTGATCAGGGTTCCGGGTAGATTGCAGGGTTTTATCAAGATCCAACTTTGAAAAATAACAGATGTTTTTTAAACGGTTTGTGTACCTGTGTTTTTAATATTTCTGAAGCTTCAGTGTACCCTGATGTACAATGTAGTGTTTTGCCTGGACGAAAGTTTCACAAGTGTCGGTATGATGAATTTTTAGACAAATATCTATGCATTTAAGAGCAAGCAACATACTTAATTCTGTGGTATGTTTTACAGATGCAATGTTTTTAAACTACTTTCTTGGATGGCAATATTATTTGTGTCACAAGACAGATTTTTTTAAGTCTTAAATGATAAACAAAAAATACCAAAAAACTTTAGCCATATTTGCATTTTCGATAAGTTCCTGCCTTTTCTTCTTATATAAACAATTTTTAATTTCCAGTCAAATCTGCACCTGTGTGTTAACAAATTAATCTTTTAAGTTCATAAGTAAGCTTACATTTAACATGGTTCCCTAAGATTTCAGTTTTCTGAAATCAAAAGGACATCGAGTGACCTATTTGCGCCATCAGTGGTTTATATTACATAGTAGACATACACAAAATCAGCAATGAAAATCTACATGTATGTTGTATTAAGAATGCTTTGACATTTAAGGTAGTGTTGATAAGATTGCATGACAGGTTTTTGTGGCCACACTGTGGTGTTGCTACTGAATTCATAAAACATAACATTTTAGATGATATGTGAATGTATAAAATTCAATCCTAGGTTTTAGCTTTGGCTTAAAAAATATTAAAAAATGGCCATGTTGGTTCTTTGACTAATAATGTTGATGAACTCTGTATCCAATGAGGATCAACATTTCATTCAAAATCTTTTCTAATTTTATTAATGAAGACAAACTTTCTTAGTACCACAGTAATAAGTCGTTCTATGTGTATAACTCAACTACAGTTTACAGGGACATTCCTTACAAGGTCTAAAAAATAATGAGCCCTGCAATTATTGCACCAAAATTTTATTTCAGATTTTATCAATGAAAATTGTAATATGGTAGCTCATTTTTGTGAGGAAAATTTTGTTTATCTGTTTAATGTTTTGTTTGAAATATGGGCTTGGTCTTGTCTGACAGAAATTCCAGTGCCATTTCTTGTCAGACCTTGGAATAATTACCTTTTTACCAATAATTGAGGGATGGTCATTTACAAACCTAAATAAAATGTCATGAAAATGTCAAACGTAACATGTTAATACAAATTATGCACTTATTTATAATCAGGGATGGGTCTGATTACTTTCAGTGTAATTGATTAAATTACAATTACTTTGTCAAATGTATGATGTATTAAATCAGTGATTACAGCATTTCTGAAATTAATTGATTGAATTAATGATTGCATTGGCAAGTAATCATGATTACCCCTGATTATGATGAATTTGCAAATAATTATGAATTAATTGAAAGGTTTGGAACATTTGTTTATGTTATTCATATTCATAAGGCCTTAATTTTTTTGGAATTAATAACAGGTGATATTACATATGTTTTTTTAAAGTATAGTAGAACATCAACCTTCACCACACAGATCTATAAAATATATACAAGTTCAATATAACAAATTGTGACTTTCACTTGAATTTTTAAGAACCATTGCACTTGATTCATATACAGTTATACCCTTAGGAATATTTGAATATAAAAGAAAATAGCCATAATGCATTTCGGTTTAACTTTTGTACTTCTTATCAAATTTATATGAACAATTGTATAGAATCTTTTGATAGCTCATTTTTCATTAGAATAATTAGGTTTTTATTTACTCGTTGGTATTGAAATAACATTTTGTAATATCTTCACAAAAAATGAAGAAAAAACAAAAGAACAATTTACACAAAGAATCATTGAATGATTAACAATCATTTTACTTTTTTTGTTGTTGACATAATGCATTATCCATAAATACCATTTGAGGTTTTAATATTTCCATTGTAATCGTAATGTAATCATAAAGTAATCAGAATTTCAGGGTATTTTGAAAAGTAATTGATTAAATTGAATTACATGTAATAAGATTTTTGGCTGATTAATGATTACAATGATTACTTGAAGAAATGTAATCAGTTACAGCTGATAAATGGTTACAATAACAATTATTCCATCTCTGCATATAATAATGTAGGAACAGTAATCTTCTTACTGTTAAGTAAATGTAAAGTGATTTCTGTTATTATTTGTTTTGGTATCTTTATGACTGCTTTCCTTGGAAAATTTGATAAAGTTTTATGTTCAATTAATTGTAGTAAAAGGAGAGGAACATGGATGAGACCCAGGCTGAGAGAGAAGCTGAGGAGAGACAGCAGCCAATAGGAATCTATGGCTGGAGAAAAAGATGTTTGTATAGCTTCATATTACTGTTGACAATAATGACAGTTCTTAATCTGGCTCTGTTGGTGTGGATACTGAGAGTATTGAATTTTAATGTAGTGAGTATCAATCAGAATTGAAATCAGCATGTCAGGCTTGTGAAAACAACATGTACACGCTAATTGGAAAAGGCAGTTTGTAGTTTTCTTTTCTTTGGTACATGTATTTATTTTGTAATGCAAATGAATAATGTGAATCTCAATAGCTTAAATTGTCAGGATGAGTAATATCTATTACTGTGTACTTTTTTTGCACCAAATTATTTGTAACAAAAAAGCAACCAAAAAGGTGTTGAATATATTCAAATTTGCATTGCACGAGGAGAATAAAGCTACCAATCTGTGACATTATCAATTACAAATAGCTATTTTAAAGTGGCTCCATTATTTAAGAAGCTTGAATTAAATTTTCTTTATTTTGATATACATATGTATGTTGTACAACTTTTTACCCTTATTACAAACATGAAAAGAAAATAAGTTATACTTAACAATAAAAGTACCTTAGTATTTGCGAATACAGTACATGTATATACATTTTTGTACTTGTACATTTGTACATTGTATATTAATAACCCAAAAATGTATGCAATAATTTCTGGATTTACAAAGATTTTTATTAATAGGATGGAATGAAAAATGTGAAATTTACATCAGATGGACTGAAAGTTGACGGGGAAGTAGAGTTTATAAATTCCCTATACACAGAAAGTATTAAATCAATACAGGTGAGTGTTTTATCAGGTTGGTGAATCGTTGAAGAGGTTACTTTAAAGGATTTCTGTCAGAACTTACTGGACCTTAGGTAGACAAAAAGACTAATTTTGAATACATTTTTGTTGATACAACATCAAACTACAGAATCTTCTAAATGCTACTGTGTGATGTAGCGTAAATAGAAGCCTTATCCAGCTGTTAAGAACCAATCTAATATATAATTCAGACATAGTCAATGATAGCGGTGATACAAGGTGCTGATAAATCCACCCAACAAACCATGATTACATATGTCATACACCATATTTTGCTTAATTTTATACTTTTATGTGAAAGATCTGTATTTTGAAGAAAGTCATACATTTATCTCCTTCTTAAAATCAACCAAATGGAGAATGCTACTTGTAACTTTTCATATACAATCTCTTGTTTCAAAAGGGCAACAACTGAATGACACAGTAAGACTCGTTATGTGGGCTGTAACTGTTTCAGAATTAGAATTAAAAATTTCATGAATTTTGTGGGTTTTTTACATGCATTCTAGTATGACCTCTTTTCAATGGAAGCCTGAAAATGATTTTTTTCCCACATAAATCAGATACATTTTACATACATGTTCTTTTAGGGCTGTTCCAATAAAAGATATGTGGTACCCAGGGAAGACACTTTTTCACCAGGGGGAGCCACCAATAGAAGTTCTGTTGGTGTTTTGTATAGAACTGTATATTTTGTCAAGAGACCAGAACACATATACAAAGAATAAAATTGCCTCATATGTTTTACTGGAACAGTCCTGAGGTATCAATGCAGTATCCCTAATGTAACTAGATCAAGACCACAAGACTTAAGACAACACAAAAAGATATATCCCATGTTTATATGCCATCTTTAAGTCATTCATGCTTCAATCAAAGTCGTGAAAAACATTCTGCATGGTAATAAAAGCTCTGGCCTACTACATAAAGTCCGTACATGAATTTTCATTTCTGATTTTTAGAATGAACCACTGAAAATTGATTCCAGCAGAGGTGTACATATACGAGCTCGAAACAAAGATGATGAAATAACCAACACTTTCACCATAGGTACTGTATATAAAACTATCATACTGCTAATAGAAACAATAAAATGTTGTGTAGGTGCTAAAAATTTGAACAAATGCACTGAAACTAAGCAGCTCTGGGCTTGTAGTTATAACCTTGCCTGCCTTTCTGTCTATACACAACAGTTTTGTGGAACTTTTTCTAAATCATTTTTTTTTAATGAGTTCAGGTTTTTTTTTAGAATCAGTTAGGATACATTTGTACATCTTGATGGCTTACAAATCAAGGTTAAGAATCATTCTGCTTCACTGATATTAGATGGTACATGTCTTACTGGCCTTGGATTTAGTAAGCATGGTAAAATTTATCAAAATATATACTGTAATTTTTTATGCTACTTCTTTATGCTATGAGAATATTTCTTAGATTCCAATTTGCTGTCAGGTACAGCAAGTGAAGTTTGGTTCTGTTTAACAGCAACTTAATCTGATGTACATGCAGCATTTAGGTTGAAGTTTGAACTTTTTCTATTCAGATTCAATAGAGAAGTCCATATTTCATTATTTTTTTTATAGTTTAAAAAATGTAACTTTCATTTTTATTATAGCAAACAAGACAGTTGTATCTCAGTCTGAAATGTTTGAAGTGAGGAATGGTAGAGGTGTGACAAAACTGAAAGTATCAGACATGGGTGTTAACTTTGGCAATACAGATGTTACTTTTACAGGTATGTCTTTTTATGTTATCAAAAGTTTATTTTTATTTGAATTACTGACAAGAAACCGAAAATGCAAAATTTATTGAGTCTTAACACACATTTGCTGTTACATAAAAAAATGTTTAAAAGAACAGAGTACATTATAAAAGAAGTACATCTCTTTCTTATTTTACCATATCTTGATTGTCAGTCTCAGAGAGGTTTGTAACAAGATTATATAACCACTGTATGTTGTATGTAGTATTTCAACTCGTCATTGGACATAGATTACTGATCTTCATGATATTTTCATTCATGTGACATGTATATCCCATGGGTTAGATAAAACATGATACATGCATTGTGTATTTGTGAGGTCACTGTGGTTTCATAATGTTTTGTAAGTACAAATGAATAACATTCTAAAATTGACATAGATATCTCATTATTATTTTTAAAAGCAATAACAATCTTAGCCTTTCCAGGCAAATGTTATACTAGAAAATTTAAAGAAACCTTCAGATAAGATTTTGATATATATCTAACTTAGCTGATCCGCCTTGTAAGAGAACTTTAAATCTCTCTTGTTGGTGTATGAGTTTTCTCTGTTTTGCACCCTCAGTTGTGTTTAATTCTTAATATATCTGTAGTTGTAGGTACTTATATAATACCTTACTTTTTAATTGTGTAAAGTTCATAGGTTAGAAGACCAAAAGAAACAACTATGTTTTATTTATTGAAGAAAATGATAATAATGAAACTTTTGATGTACGAAATCTTCAACCATGCAATTTTTTATTTCTCTACAGGTTCAACATCTAAAGTTCATGTGACTGGTTCCATAGCAACACCAAATGTTAGAGGACCAGTAGCTGAACCTTTGAGGTAATGTGCTTTTAGAATTGAAAAAAAAATGTTTTTAGGTCCTTAGAAAAATCTTGTTGGTCAGTTGTCAATGGCACTTTGATAGTTTTAATGTTGAGTGTATTATCTTGAGCTTTGACCTTAAAGTCAATAACATTTTATTTTATAATTATATTATGATCCCCCCTTAAAAGCTGGAGATGTACATAATGATCATGCTTTCCCTAGTTTCTCTGCACATCTCTTCTGAAACCACTGGATGGAATTTGATGAATCTTGTATACTTCATCAAATGATGTCAATGTGCAGCTCCTATTTTGCATTTCCATATTAATAACTGTTATGGTTTCCTGATCTAAAACATAGACTGTCATTCATTGACGAAGGGAGGGGGCACCTTCTAATTAGCAATCCTCTGAAACCACAGAATGGAATCTAATGAAGCTTGCCTTTGTTTACATCCTATTTTTCATTTCCATCTGAATGACTTTTTAGGTGTCTTACATGTATGTGGAGGAGGGAACTGAGGGATATCACATGCATGTAGTAAGCTTTGCTCACATTTGTTTTGTTCTTTTTTTTTTTCTCAAATGTTATCTTGTTTTAAAAAAGTTAATTGAACAAGGTTTTTTTGTACAACATCACATGTAAGCTCTTGCTAGTTCATTTTAAGAGTTGTATTTGAAAAAGATTACATATAAGGTCTTGTTTGTTCTTTAGAGTTGAAGCTCTTAGTACACAATTACATGTGTTAGGAGAGAAGGGGATAGTGGTTTCTGCCCCAGCAGGCAGAGTGCTGGTTAAAAGTGCTGACAGACTCAGTTTTATTACTGATAAACATGTGAGTATTGATCTCCAATCTATTCACTAACATCTAAACTTAAATAATACAATCTTTCCCATAAAGATTTTTAAAAATATTGACAAGCTTTATTTTTTCGAAACTCAAATTTAGTTTTTAAACCTCTTTCCACATATTTCAATAGATTATCAAATAATACTTGCCAATCCTCTGCAAACAACTTAAGAATACTTTATTTTAAAGAGTGTATCATTAAACATGTACAAAGTGTGGTAAAAATGGTTAGTTTTACCTCTGATGAAAATCACTTACAAGGTGCTATTTCCTGTCATTTCATTTACATTAGAAGTATAAATTGCCATTTTTGCCAAATTTAGTTGACACATATTTTTTCTTAATTAGATTTACATGGGTGCAGAAAACTACTATATAAAGAAGTTACAAGTAAGCAGTGCCCAGAGTGGTGGTAAATACAGTGGTACTGTGTATGAATTGTGTATATGTGACACGGGGAAATTATTTCTGTCACGACCAAGTGCAAGCTGTGCTGCCTCGGATACTGTTTGTAAATGATGAGATAATTGTTTTAACAGCAAATGATGGTGTGATTTGGCTAAAATGAATATTTGTTAATGGTACCTGCCTTTTGTTCTCAGGTGATATTTTAGAAAAGTGCTTGTAAGTCTTGTAATTTCACTTTTGATAGCATTCAAAACCTAAGACCAGTTTAGTGTTTAGATTGCTAATTCCAGGTACATCAATATGAAGTATAATACTCATAATTTTTTATTTTGTGTTATTTCCAATCATTTAGTGTATAAATAGTTAAGTGTCATTTTTATCTTTGTACTTACCTAGACGTGGTTTTGGTTGATGAGGCTACTCATAATACTTTATTCTAAAAACAACCACAGCCTATGTTTTTGAATTAAGAGTTAGGGGTCCATTCTCTTTAGCTCACTGTTACCATAAATCACAAGACTTACAAGCCTTAATGGCAGATAGAAAGGGAAACAGATGATATGTTCTCTGTGCAATATTTTATATGATTTTATTTTTGCTTATACTTGCAAGTGTATGATAAAGTTTGTAAAGTTTGGTGCTAGTTGGTATTTTATGGTGCTATTTTAATATCCACACATAATGAATAGTATATTTCTGTATGATTTACATTGTTGATGTCTAATAGGTTCTACATATCAGCTTTTTATACAGAGGCTTCCATTTGTCCATTGATTTTTGTTAAATTAGATTTTGTATTATGTGCACTTATTAAAATTAGAAAAGAGTTTTAAAGATATTATTGTACTTTTTTTGAAAACATGGCTTATTACTTTTTATCAGGGATCAAAATTGCTAGTTAAGACCTTACCCTATGGCTTTCAAATACTTCAGCATCCTAAACATGATCAACAATTTGCAAAGTCCTGATATTTGAAAGTGTTTCAATGTTTGATTTTTTTTAAACATATACTGTACTTATCATGTTCATATAGTCAACTAAATTGTAAGAACTGAAGATTGTTTTTAAATGTTCTTTCATATTATTATACATGTACTTTAGAATTTTGTAGATAAACCAGGGTCGGATGGAGGCTTTCAGGTTTTGGGGAGGCATTATTAGAATTAAAGATTAATATAACATAAATTTTCCCAATTTAAGGGGCAGTATTTGCCAGATCTTGCAACTGTAACCTCTTCAATCTGTTTATAACCTAATGAATATTGTCACAGTGGTTTTCTAGTAAAGGGAGTGGAACCCTGTTATTAGTAGATATAGTATCATAAAATACTATCTCAATATCTTAAAATACCATAGAAGCTAGGATTTCTGTGATTTTTGAAGGTTGGTTAAGAAGGACAGAGCATGAACAACATCTTATATGTGTAGGAGCTCTAAAATATGAATGGCTGAAAAATGTTTGGTTGGATGAGCCACATTTCAGAAGTGATATATGCATTTAGGAAATAAGTAGGCATGCTGTAACATCATATTAGTTTATATCCTAAAACATCAATTCATTTTAATCATGTCTTAAAAAAAAAACACTTCTAAAATAGCAAATCAAGCTAGTTATTGTCATGTAATGTGCTTGGTCATCTCACTTATTAATAATGAATTTGGATTCATAAGAATAAATGTTTGCATTTCCCCCAGTTCATTAAATTCTGAAGTGAATAGTCTCTACTCAATACTGAATATCATGATCAAATAGTTAAATTTAGGATAATAATCTTCATTAATGTGATACCTTTCTGATTAGTAGTTCAGTTTTGGACATGATCAGTTTTCAACCCCTGTATATAGATTTCCTAGCTAAGGTTAGATAGAAACTAAGTTCTTGTAGTGTTGTGAATGAAGTTCAAAGAAAACATTCATAGAAATATGATTTATTATTGTTTAAGAAAACATTTTTTACAAGGAAACTTTATAACATAATAATAGTAATGGTGCCTAACTTACAAACATAAGAAATAACTTTCTATTAACTGTCATATTTGAAAAAATAGTGAAAGTTTGTATATTTATGTGACTGTATAACAGACTTAGAAGTTTATGTTTTTAGAGTACACCCAGAGAGGGAGGATTCTCTTACTTTTATTTTGGTGTCCAGTGGATCACAAGAGTTTTATAGAGTCCACTCCTAAAATCCTCCAAGTGATTTCTCCCATCTGGGAGCATTTTATTGCCTTTTTGGGAGTATTTCGGAATATTCTATTACCTTGTGTATTGTAATCATGTTCAACTGACATATAAGACAGGATGTAGGTGGTACTTGAAAGGATAAACAGGACAGTAAAAAACTCCCAGCTGTGAGTATTTTATTTCCTTTAGGAGGAAGTATGCCAAGATCACTCCAGGATTTTTATGGCTTTTTTTGGGAATTTCCTGGAGTCACTCCGAAAAGCGACTCTGAACTGTGAGTTTGAGAATCTACACTCTTTGGGTGTACTGTAGCTATTAAGTTGTTTAGTACCTCATATCCTAATTTACATTGTTTTTGCGCATAGTTGTTTTTTAGTCTTACAGTATTTTTGTGTCTTTTAGTATCTTTTAGTAAATTCCGTCCAGTACTATTTAAAACCTTGTAAATTAAATATATTTTATAATTATTTTATGGCTTGTAAATGATGAATGGGAAAAGAAAATTATTTTCTGATCCACATGGTTTTAAGACAGGTGAACTTCAGAAACCTAGACCCAGGAAGAGGTGGTTTATGATAGTCAGAAACATTGTGGAAAATATGATCCACTTGAAAGTTTAATACAGTGTAACACCAAAACTCAAACATATGTTATCTTCAGTTATGATAAAAGATGTGATCTACATAAAATATAAATTTTAAAAACCTGCTACAGAGGTGACAACAATGTGTATGGTGTATTTGTCAAAGAGAAGACAACCCCACCAGGACATAAAATGTCAGCTCAAGGCCACCCATGGGTCTTAAATGAATAACAAGGAAACCCTCACACCACAGGGAAGGCTGCATCTGGCCCCAAGACAACATTGTTACACAGGTACATAGCAATAGTTGCTTTCATTACTCAGCAACATAAAAGTAAACTAAAAGTGAAAGGAAACAATAGGTACAGAAGCCTGAAATTCCTGCTTTGGGAAAGGAACAGAAATAATTATACTTTACACTAATGCACAAACTGAGGACTACTACCAGTTTACTGACATGCCAGCTCCAGACCAAAAAGTTATGCCATCACAGTATTTAATGCACACTGAGCAAGAGAGATGAAAACGTGGGACTTGCCATTTTCCACTATACCAGGGGTATATGAAATGATAAGGAAAATTTTCGTCATAAAAATCTTAGCTACCAATGAATGTATTAATTTCCAATTTGATGTGTTGCTTTATATAGTTGGGGCATTTTGGTTGCTTCCAGCTGTTTCATTGGACTTAGCCATTTTTCACTATATGGAATTCATGAAAGTGAAAAATCTCGGCTTCCAATGAATGGATTGATCTCAAGTTTGGCGTGTTGCCTTATATTGATAAGACGTAGGCTGTAAGCAAGTTTCATTGCTGTACAACGTGAACTTCCTGTTTTATGGGACTACTGTATGGAATGATTATGAGAAAACTATAATAATCAGGATCCTGCCACGAAAGGTGGCGAACGCCGTATAGTGATCACTCTGTCCGTTACAAACTCGCGATCGTGTCCGGGCTGTAAATTTCTTCTCTTTCTATGTAGGCTTTTGATATCTTTATGTGGGTATAAATGGTGTGTCGTCCATTGAAAGTGGCCTTTTACATGTACCTTTACTTTGACCTAAAGACCAAATTCCTGTGTTTTTCGTATATGGCTTAAATGCCACGGCGGAGAGCACAGAGATGAATTCCATCTCAATGATTTATAGTTGTTTTATTTATCTGGGCCTCCAATTAATGGACTGATTTTGAATTTGGTGTGTGGCTTTTTGTAGATGGAGCGTACATTGTAAGTGATTTCGATAGCTATACACCACCAACTTCTTGTATGAATGTGGATGTCTCTAGCACGACTACACGTGCAACTTAATTCATGTTTTACTATACTGTATGATAAACAAAGATGATTGATGATCCAATGATACCAGAAACTATTGTAGAAGCAGTCCACATTAAATTATATAAGGATGATATACATTGAATAATAGAAAAAAACAATGCAGAGTTTGTTTATATTTCAAATTGAAATGCGAAAAGGGTATAATTTTGATCCACATTCATGAAAACAAAAAATACAGAGAACATTTCACAAAAGATACATGTATGTAGATGTCATCTTATTAAATCCAAAACACTACTCTCCTACCGAGAAATTAAAATTCAGGTGATCTGCATTCAATGACAGAAAAATAAATCATTTTGAAACTATAAATATATTCAGACTAAAACATACATATATAAAATAATTCATGTATCCTTGTTATACCAAACAATAACGAAAGCTCTTACAAAGACGATCTCTATAAGGCTTCAAACGAATCTAATATTTTTGCGACAAAAGCTGTTTACATAGGATTGACTGTCTATACTGATTTATTTTAGATGATCGTGAACTCACATGCGCTTGTGTGTGGCAAATTAGGCTTTACATGGTTGGATCCAGATACTTTGAATAGGAGGGGTGCTAGCCGTGGTTCTGGCATGGAAAAGACGAATTTCCCAATAAAAAGGAGGGATGCCAAACCCCCTACACCCTCCCATTCAATCTACAATTGCTTTCTATACATAGGATCACAATTGTTTCCTAGCTAGTCATTGAAAGTCATTTCTCAAATAATCGCGATGAATTATGCCATACTTGATGAGCGGAGCCCAGCCTTCGGGATACCTGACCGAAGAACTCCGTCAGAGTAGGTCGAACTAGCGGCTGGGCTGCTGTGTTGACGCTCTGGCTTACTCCCAGACCCCACGTGGGTCCGAGAGCGTTTCCCCACTTTAACAGTTTGGGAGTACGTCAACGTGTAGAGTGATGCCATACTTAGTGATCATTATATATATACGTCCGTCGAAGACAGGTCGCAATATGGAATACATATCCGTCCGTCCCCGTTAACTTGTCGCGTCGAAACTTGAGAACCTCCGAACTTACACAAATTTGGGTAAAATTCTTATTTGTTTTAGTTCTTGACATTTCTAAGGGGATTTTTCTTTTTATTTTTGATGATGGCGGATGGTTTTACAGTCTGTACCCTTTTTGAAGAAAATTTAATTTTCAGTTATCATGTGACTTTTCATATTTTTATGGGATATTTTTCACATGTCAAATTGTAACTCATATATATATATATATAAATAATCACGGAAGAATTTAATCCACTCCATGCAATATATATGGATATGGAAAAAACGTGTCCAAAAAGATTAATATGTGCGTACAGTTTTTGTTTGTGTGTGTGTTTTTATGTCCTAACAGGGCTTGAGATATGGGACATCGATTAAATGACAAGGCCTAAAATTTGAATATCGCACATTCCAAAATTATATCACAAGTCATTATGGTATTACATGTATTTTCCACGGAGGCTTATTTGTAAATACAACAAATGACTAAGTTTGACGCCTAAAGCTAGCACCTCTTCGTAACTAAGCTAGTCAATATGATGATGATAAACCATCATTGTTTTATGTATAGCCATTTCAGGGAAATCGGGTGAATCAGGATAAAAAAGAACATAATCCGAGGAAAATGAGGAATTCCAAATAGGTACACACAATTAACCAAGAACATATAATAATCAAAATAACACAGTAAACAAGAAACCACTAAAAACTGCCTTAACTGGGAACACGGACCAGGTGCCTCGGTAGGGTTAGTCCTCTGCTTTTCAAGAAACACCCGCCGAATCGATCATATCAAATGTCACGTTCGCCGGGTAGACCAAAGAGGAAAGGATAACTATCTGATACACGGTGACCCCCGTGTCGTGAACAAATAGATCATCATGGTGCAGGTAGGTACGCGATGCATCATCCCAATGTAGTAAGGGCTTAAATTCGCTCTTCCAAACAATGGACTTTGGAGGATGACACGGATTCGGAATCAGAGATTTCGAAAAGTGTGCTAAGGCTATTATTATTGGTACCACACCAATAAAAAATTTCCGACAAAATTAATTTTAAACCAATTATAAATGCAGGCACGGAGTGGCGTGCCGGGCGTACGCCCCCACTCCAAATCGGTAAGAATTTTTTTTCCGTTCACCACAAGTTTCACCCCATAAACTATGTTTTGCCTTGCTTTGCTCGGCATTTAATTCAATTAACGCCCCCCTTCAGACTCAAATCCTGGATCCGCCCCTGAATTGTGACTTATTTTATCTAAGCTTGTATATTTTGAGGATTAGGTTCCACTCACGTGGGTTCACTAATTACATGATGACAGAATAAACTTTTGCAAATGTACTATCGTAACTCCAGTTAAAAAGTTCAATTTATATATAGGTCTTTATTCTATAAATAGACAACCATATTTGTTTACACTGGCCACTGCGTATCCTGCGTTGTTATCTGTTGCAACAATTCTGGCAAAGGTAAGTAAGATTTTGACAAGATGTTGATATCTGATCGTTTTTCGTCATTGTATTTTATGAATGAAAGTCTTAATCATACAATATCAAATATGCAATTCGACAGTGCACAATGACAATCATGCATATTAAAGCCATGATAATTGATATCAAATTGATGGTTTATTGCAGATATTGTGGAACAAAAATACTTGTCCTTCTATACACACTTAACAATGAAAGGCGGTCTTTTTTCAAATACTATGGTAGCATGTAGAAAACAATTTTTACAGAAGTTATGAAATGGGTGTGCATACCAAGTCTTTGTGTACGTTGCATAGTAAAACGGGAGATAACTCGGTTTATAAAACGCAGACACCTTATCTGTAAATCAAAGTTAGTGCTTTTATTTTAAAATTATATTTAGAACCTCCACTAGTTTCCGGAGACATTGAAAGATAAATATAGGATGAAATTTTATTCCATGGATAGTAAAGAAGAAGAATTGTTTATTAAAATGCAATCTGAATATTAATATAATATTATTACACGTTTATACGTATTTAAATCTTCAGCCAGCCAAATAGGCTTATGATGAACTTATGATAATGAATATATAACGTACGTTATTTCTACAGGATAAATACGTGTATTTGAAAGTAAAAAAAAAAAAACAACAACAACAAACAAACAAACAAACTCTATGCTAAGGTTTATCAACAATTGTTTGTGTAATTTTAGGTCTTTATGACCCTTAATTTCAAATATTTCATTAACAAAAAAGGAAGAAAAAACGCATGTTATACAAACACAACCTATAACATCTTATTTACGCGTTATCTTTACTTCGTTGGAAACTTATCAACAGTACAATGATCTAAACTGTTAGTGACCAGCCGAACTGAAACAACAATCAATTATAAATTATATACTATTTTTATAAGCATTAATAAAAAAAAGCAGGGGACTCTTACCACATCGATTTCCGGTGCATCTGGTGCATGCTTCCAATTTCAATGGAGTCCGAGTTGCTCATTAATTAACTTTTGTTTCTTTGTGTTACTGTTTTTTGTTTTCGTGTTCTTGGTTGTGTGCCTATTTTCTTGGACTATGTGTTGTCCCTGGATTATGTTCTTTTGAATTACAGTTCGAACCTTGGTACACTTGATTTCCATTTTTAATATCTTCAAGGCCGCAGTTTACTATTGAAATAGGCACGACTCTGTAATGTCAGCTATGTCAAAAATGTTTACTTTGTTATGTTTATTTTTAAGACCACTTATTGCATATCTATTTTAGGATGTTTATGATATTAGCAGGCCTTGTTGCTGTGTTTGGCGGGTCTTACTTGTTCTTTAAATATAAATACCCATGGTTAATGGCCGATATACGTTGGTTTGGTTTCGCTGTCAAGTATGCCAAGCGTATGGAAAAGTTTAAGAAAGAAAATATTCTGTCAATTGACATTTTCGAGGAGACAGTCGACAAATATGACGCAAAACCAATGATAATTTATAAAGAACAAACATTCAGTTTTGCTCAAGTTGAAAAGATGGCCAACAGGATTGCAAACGTAGCACTGGATCTGGGTCTCAAACAGGGAGATACTGTAGCTATACTGATGTATAACGAACCAGCATTCGTATGGACTTGGTTTGGTATCTATACTTACTATGGTTCAAGGTTCTTTCTGGATGTATGTCTGTCAAATTGTTATTTTATTGAATTGTTTAAGTAGCTCTTACTGCAAAAAGAAAAAAATACGGACACGCACTTATCTTTGTAGTGGTCTGAATCGCTCTTTTAGAATTTTTTTCTCAATAATCTTAGAAGCTTTTGACATGAAAGATAAACAGCAGTCTTTTAATCTAATAATTACAGAAAGACATATAAGGTTTTAATAATGTTTCTAACGAATAGGTTTCCAAAAGATCGGCGTTAAAGTGGCGTTCCTGAATTTTCACCAAAGAAACAAAGTACTTCTTCACAGTATTAACAGTTGTGAAACCAAGGCGCTGTTTATCAATCAAGGTATTAAACATTCTTTTCCTGCAATTCATAACCGCCTCAATGGTCTTCTGGTACAGCATGTTCGCCTCCCAGTCCCGAGTTCGGTTACTGCGGATCAAGTCCTATGGAAGGCTTTGAATTTGATAGTCACTGGTTTTCCGTCAAAATTTAGGAGTAATGGTAACTATTGGTCGGAGTCAGTTTAATACGCCTGAGTGGGATGTCATGTTTATCATTGGTCTGTTGCTTCTCTGACCAAGCATTATAAGAAATCTGGCTCACCGTGTCGCTGACGTTGGATTGATAAAACGTTTTTATTTTCAAAGCTTGAAAAAATAATCTCTCACTTAAACTTAAATGTGACTCTAACAAGTTATAACAATTTAGTTTTGAGTAGATCTATCTATCTTCATATTTCCACACTCCGTCATTATGCCGTTAGATGATAACACAATAATTTAGCTATGATATATATTTTATATTGTTTTTAATTGTATTTTTACATTTATCATAGTGAGTTAATGTTATATGTTTTAGGGAAAGAACTATATAAAGCTATTGATGATATTGATCAGAGTATTAAAGGAGTATCCTTTTACACATTTGAATCTGCAAGCAAAGATATTCCACCATGCTTCCGAAGTTTGTCAGAGGAATTAAAGGCAGCTCCAGAAAACAGAATATCACGTGACAAAAGATCAAATGTGACAACTACATCTACTAATTGTTATGTATTTACATCTGGAACAACGGGTTAGTACACCAAAACGACAAGATAAAAATATTAATGTATTAACTAATTTGAAATTATTATATTGTATTGTTTGATAGCAATGTTGTACATTTTTTGTTTTCAACATTAATAAAGGAAATACTTTTAATAACATTATCAATGAATCTTCTTCTTTTGGTGCTGACGAAACAATGTCTGAAACGTAAATCCTTTATCATCTTCATGTGGTAAATAACACGAGTTATGAAAATATGATTCCAGGTCTACCAAAACCAGCCATCGTATCAAATATGAGAAGTTCTATAGCCATGTATTTATTTGACTACCTGAAATCTACACCGGACGACATTTTGTACGAGTGCCTTCCCTTGTATCATTCTTCAGGTTCCTTGATTGGTATTGGACATGCTTGTGCATACGGTATTTTTCATTCTTTTACGAAGTTTCCTTTTGCAATCGTTAACTTTCTTTATATTGAAGTCATTGTATGTAATATTACATGTGTAAGGGCTAGCTTTGATCTGTTTATTAAGTCGCACTGTTAGTCCTAAACACAAAGCCATTCCACTGTTCTATTCCTTTTGGTAATCTTTAGCCAGTCGACTGTCATATATTTCGTATATCGGCATACTAAAGACTATTGGATTTATGCTTACAACTAAACAACTAATGACTTTTTTCCATTGTTATTACAGGTGTAACTATTGTGCTTTCTGAGAAATTTTCTGCCAGTAGATTCTTTAAAGAGTGCCATCAACATAAAGTCACAATGATCCATTATGTCGGTGAAATGTGCCGTTACTTGGTTAATTCTCCACCGGTGAGTCTTAGAAGTCATGGAAGTTGGTGAAATATTTCGCTACTTGGTTAATGCTCCGCGGTTAAGTTTAGTCTTGAATTGCCCAGTGCGGGTCCGGGTGTCAAAAGAATAAGCAACCAGCATTGCTAATCTTGTCGTAAAAGGCGACTAAATAGCGCTCAGAACGTTGACCAGTTATCAGGACGCTCTGTCCAAAGAACTGCTTGGTTGTGTGCCCTGCTTGGTTGAATGGGGGTACCACTTGCATGCTGCACGCTGGGGTCGTCAGGCCATAATACGGAAAATATGACCACAAACCATAGTGGTGCCCTGTTTTCGAAAAATGCTACGTTTCTCGTGCGTTTAAGAACCGTGCAGTGGTATTCGACAGGAGAAAGATCCTCGGTTTCACTACTGGAGCCACTACTAGGCTAAATCTACCCACCTCTCCCTATCTAATAGTTAATCAAAACTCGTCGACCTTGTTATCCTAGTGTCCCATCCCATTTTTCATTTTATCATAATTTCATGTTAATTTTATCACCCATTTTGCGTTCATCGCCCGGAAAAAGCTGAAATCTTACTGCTTGGGCGTTAAACATCAAATCAATCAATCAATCAATCAATCAATAGTCTTGAATGATTGAAGTTGTTGAGAAGTGTCGCTACTTGATTAAGTGTCCACCGGTCAAATTTCACACAAGAAACAGCTAGTCTGCCAGTATCTACAACTGTGCATAACATCCCCAAATTGAATAAACCTCACACTTTTTAACGCTTAAATTAATTTTAATCATAAACAAAGATCAAACTATAATTTCACATGTTTTCAACACGACTCATCAGCAACATTTTAAGAGCAAATTAACTAGCCCATTAACGTCAATTGGTGAATTGTAACTCAAAATTCATTGAGATTAAATAAAAACAATAAGTTAGTCACGTAAATCACAACTACATTTCAATAAAGGTTTAGGATGAGAAAAAATGATAAATAAGAGAATGAGAGCGAATCTGTACGATCACTGAATACTTTCCAGCTGTGTTCCGAGATTTTTGATTATGTTCAACTTTATGCATATAATTTAGAAAAGTGTTATAAAAATTAATTGTACAAACACAGGCATACAGCAACACACCATGCATGCTAACTTTGTGAAACAATGTCTTTTACAGGGAGAATTCGATACTGACCATCAGGTAAGAGGTGCTCTTGGAAATGGATTGAGAAAGGACGTATGGAACGAATTCCAGAGCAGATTTAAGATAAAAGACATTGTTGAATTTTATGGTGCCACGGAATTGCCATTTGGGTTATCTAACTTGGACAATGTAGTTGGTTCTGTTGGGAAGTTAACACCATTTAGAGTAAGTTTAGAAAATTGACATATAGAGAGGTCAAGATCATTTTGAGAGTTGACACAATTTCAGACAGGCCGATAGGAGAGTGAAATCTATTTGACAAGGCGATTGTATAATGAAAAGTAATTTCTAATTAACCAGTGAGATAGTTTATAATACCAGCATATTAGATAACTCCATTTATGGAAGGATGGTCTGATAGTTTATGCCTTTTAAGAAAGCCAGTTTTCAGGGTATGTCGGACAAATAGTCAACCCCAATATATGTAATGCATAATTAACTAAATAGAAGGTACAGTAATATTTAAAAAAATATTTTTTTTGAATTTCATTTATGTATTTCACTACTTTTTAAGTTTCTTGTCATTTCCTTATAGAGAGCTGTAATACCAGGAAAGTTTATTAAGTTTGACACTGACAAGGAGGAGCCATATCGTGAAAGCAATGGGAGATGTATTCTGGCTAGAGATGGTAGATATATTTTGTTTAAAATATAATGACTGAAAAATATTATTTTTATTCTTTATTTTTTATTTGATGATAAATACAACTTAAGTTCCAAGAACATTTTTAGTAAAATACTATTATGTTCTTTACAGTTTGTAGCAATATGGTTCCTTCACACTGATTTAGTAAATGCAAGGAAATTTTATTCACTTATATGTAATTATGATGTCCATGCAATAATTTGCAGCTATATTTGTAGTAGAACTTATTCTTTATTAATTACTTTGTAAATTTTCCATTGTAAAGATGAGCCAGGGCTTTTTGTTGTCAAAGTTGACGAGAGGTCAACGCGCTTTGATGGATATAAAAATGAAGAGGCAACAAAAAGAAAATTAATGCACAACGTATTTAAGGAAGGAGATCTCTATGTAAACTCCGGAGATCTGTTTTATATTGATGCTGATAAGGACGTGTATTTCTACGACCGACTTGGAGACACTTATAGGTTTGCTCTTCTCTAATACAAATTATAAAATACGATATCTCCCATATTGAAATCGAGTCCATGAAATATATAATAAAACGAAAGGAACGGTTAAACCCGGACGGACTTTGATCTGTAATTAGATAACGCCTCCTTAACCTGTTATACTTACAACAAGGTAACACCTAAAACATAGTTGTATATGATATGTTACCATAATTAAAATGGAATTCATGGAAAAATGATTTTATACAAAATTTACATTTCAGTGAATATTGAATAAACGAAAAAAAAACTATATCTTAACTAGTGAATTAAAAAAAAAAAACTTCATTTTGTATCATTCACACCAATCCCTATAGATAGAG
Organism: Perna viridis; assembly: GCA_037379345.1. Classification (NCBI taxonomy): domain Eukaryota; kingdom Metazoa; phylum Mollusca; class Bivalvia; order Mytilida; family Mytilidae; genus Perna; species Perna viridis. Next base: position 9,209,238 of record CM074520.1, read on the forward strand.
TGAAGAAAGCAACCAATCAAGGATCCTATCTTATTTTTTAATAAAATTAATTGCATTTTAGATGGAAAGGTGAAAACGTGTCTACCACTGAAGTCGCCAACATTATCTCAGAGCTTCCTTTTATAGCAGACACGTGTGTGTATGGTACTACTATACCAGGTATGTTATCGAATGAAATTCAGTCACTACTGCATGGTGTCATAACACGAGAAAGATAAGAATGAAAACGAGAAAGAAATGGGATAACGACTCGGGATAAGATCGTATAAACGAAAGCTGGTTCGTAGCCTATGCCCCTTGACGGGTAAAAACAAAATAAGATTAAAATATCACGGTTTGATTTAAATAGGCGGTTTGGTCTTAATGTAAGTATAACATTTTTCCTTTGGTTGATTTTTATGAATAAAATCAACTGTACGTAAGAAGAGAAAAACAAGTTTCGAAAGTCATGCTAACATGCATATCGTTAAGGCTTATATAATATGAATTTATTGATGTCTTATGGTCAGGTTGTGAGGGTAAAGCAGGAATGGCCACAGTTAATTTAATAGAATCAGTAGAACAGCCGACTGAGCAGATGACTGACCAGATATCCAGTGTTTGTGTATCAGAACTAGCCAGCTACGCCATACCGAGATTCATCAGGTTTAAGAAATTTCTTGATATTACATCCACTTTCAAACAAATGAAAGGAACAGTAAAAAAAGAAGGCTATGATCTGAATATTATCCAAGATCCCATGTTCTACTTTAATCTGAAGTCAATGAAATATGTTAAACTGACAAATGATATTGCAAAGCAAATTAATTCTCAGGAGATTCATTTGTAACGTCAAACTGGTAATGACGGTGGGGTAAGGATATAGGCAGAAATATTACATTATTCTGTTGTTAAAAATATCGTTTTATTTCGATACCTTAATACATGTCTACTTGCAAAATATTATTATTTTGATGCACTTGCGTTGTGGTTGAAGGATTTGGGTGTACAAATGCCCACATGTTTGTTAATTCTTTCCCTGTATTGCACAGTGTAGAACTTTTCCATGATGGATTTTGCTTCGTAACTTGATAGCTTTGGTTTTGAGTACCTCTTATACAAGAATAATTTTGGTTTTAAATAATCCTATATATTTAATTCCTATGCTGTTGAGGAGAAGTTACTTCTTGAAACACGTGTACAGCATACTTAAATTTATATAAACGTCTCAGAATGTGACGACTGTATTCGCTACACTGCTCAATCGGGTCAAATTGATACAGGGAAGGTAATGTAAACTTCTAGAAGGATCTGAAAAATTCCCAAAGATGTTAGAACTGTTTAATTTGCGATGCAAATTTTTGGTCGTTCCCTCCGCGGGACTCGAACTCGAACCGCTGTGACATCTATGGCAACACCGCTTACACAAAGTTCAGCGCCTTAGACCACTCGGCCAGCTAGGCTATATATATAGCCTAGCTGGCCGAGTGGTTCAGGGCGCTGGACTATGTGCAGGCAGTGTTGCCATAGATGTAAGCCTAGCTGGACTTTGTGCAGGCGGTGTTGCCATAGATGTCACAGCGGTACGAGTTCGAGTCCCGCGGCTGGAACGACAAACAATTTGCATCGCAAATTTGACAGTTCTAACATCGTTGGGAATTTTTCAGACCCTTCTATATATGTGTGTGTGTGTGTGTGTGTGTGTGGCATTTTTTGTATTCATTAACTCGAATAATTTTTAATGGTTTTTGTTGTTTTTGTTTGTTTTAATCGGAATCATGTATTATCTAAACTCGGTATTTTGTCAAAATTGACGCACACATGATATTAAATTTACCGTAAACTCAAGGGTGATTGGGATTTTATATAGTGATAAATGAGAGAAGGGATTCATTTTTTTAACATTTTCTATATGGTTTTGATTTCAAGTAAATATATTTTAAAAGCAAATACAAGTATATGGCTTATGCTCAACAATATGATTGGATGTTTTGTTATAATAAGGCTTGTACTATATATATAATACTCAGATTCCAAGATCGTTTTCAGGTAAATAATGATTTTGATCAATTGAAAGTATTGTACACATTTCTTAATGTCAGCCAAACTAACAAAAAATATTAGCTACATGTATTTTTAAGTAGTAAAGTTTTATAAATAAATCTCTTGTTTTGTATTTTGGCATTACTATAGCAGAATTTATGAAATAACGAGGCAAGTAATATTTAGCAATGCATCAACCTGTTTTGTTTATTTGTAAAATCATTTTTTTACAGATAGAGTTCTGTTTTTATTACCTATACGTAATCGTCTGTTATTTTCTCTGATGTTTGTTTTGTTTTCTTAATATAGCCTTTTGATAAATGTTTTAATCATTAACATATTTTGTATTTATTACTAATAAATTTAAACTGAGATTTTGAGTGACTTAAACTTAAACATCCGATGAATATTTTTGATATTTCAAGCCTTGTATCCTGATTAAATAAGTTTCCATCTGTGTTGACCCCTACATGTTTACATACTAACACGTTTCATACTGTTGTCGTTTTTTATATGTATTTTTAATAATGATTCTGTTCTTTTGATGAGAGCATAATTAAAAGATGCATAATTTAAAAATGATTTAAATTTTTATTATTACTAATTTATTTTACAAATATATACCCACTTTGGAACTGTAATCTCATTAATAACATAAATAAATTATTAGCATAATCATGTTAGAAATCAAAACACCACAAAAGGGAAAAGAAAAAAATAAGTACATTTTAATACTGTTTGCCACACGAGTATCACACGATGATATAAGGAATATAGAAGTTCTAGCAAAAGTACAAATGTATCACAGTAGAGTGTTAATCACAGAAATGCATGTAAAACTTGAAGTGGACAATCTCAGAATTCAATCATTCAGTTAAATTGCAGCGCACTTATAAGCTACTGAAAAAATTCCATCTAAATTGAAACCTTATCTTTAAAAAGTGGCGATACTATTTTGTAGTATTTCTGTAATACTGCACTATCATGGTGAAAATATACATTGTACAAGATGATGATCGATATTTGAAAGCAATAAAAACCAACTTTTCTCCGCATGCATAGCTTTCATAAAATATTATTAAAAGTAACAGTCTGTAGTTTTTATCTGTTTAAGTGTTAATTGCTTAGATTGGTAACTACTGTCGAAGAATACAATGGCGGAAGTGTATTTCCTCGTGGCTTTTCCGGAAGTTCCAAATCAAACAGGTTCGTTTCTACGTTTGATATCATTGTACCTATTGGTGGTGTCGGTGGAGGACCCGCAAGGGCTATCTTATTTTTTCCGTTCTTTACCGGAACAGGTTTATCAGTCTGGATTAAGAAGGACTGCGGTACGACTGGCCTGTTCTTCTTTATACACATTACAATAATTAGTACCACCACGACCAGCACTAACAGTCCCGTTACTGCACAGGCTATGATGATGTACAGCGAGTTATCTGAAATACAATATTTAATTGTTGCTAGTTGTGTTCTTTATCGGCTTTTCAAAAACAATAATTTAGCGCAGAACTTTGTGGAAGAAACATGTTAACTATCATAAGCTTATTTTAACAAATTTAATTATCCCGAACTGAATATTGAATGAAATTTCCTATATTCAATATCAGTATTATCTTGAACAGTTGAGAGTTATATAAAGAACGGACTCAGTTCGATAATAGCATAATGAGTCAAGATATATATTATTATTCTGTTTTTCTGTCAGTCTGGCTAGTATCAAATATTCAGCAATGCATCAACTTCTTTTAATTATTTGTAAAATGAGTATAAGAAAAAAAACCTGAAGAAATGTTTTTACAACATTAAGAACTCTTTCTATGAGCAATGCATGCACGGAAAAAATGTTTTAACATTATTTAAAATATATAAAAAAAATCGTTTATGATATATTTTTAAATGGGCATATTAAATACAAATTTGCGATCAGAAAAACAAAATACCTAATCATACATTAACATATGCAAAAATGTATATGTTCACAATCGATTTTTGGTAAAAGTCAATCTTGAAATTAAGATGATATAAAAAGCAAGTTCAACATGTGTTTGAAGTGCAATATAAAGAAAGAGATAATGAGACTCTTGTGATTGATCTAAAGACGAAGCATTTACCTTGCGATTTAGGTACAGATGAAGCAGTTGCATTGTCAATAATATGATCAGATGATAAGCTTGTTAAGGCATTTGTTGAAATGTCATTTGACAAGACTGTGCTTGGATTATAAGAATCTGATAGTACTTTGGTTGTGCTTGCTGCATCTGTTCCTTTACTTAAAAGCTGTTCATGCGTGCTAGTTGTGCTTCCATAAGCAAAAGTATGCAATAAAGCTGTGCTAAGTCTAGATAATGCGTGCTCAGATTGTGCTTCAGAAGAGGTTATACTTTGTGAAGTTGAGTTCAGTGATGATTCGGCAGTTTTAGTAAAATACGTTGTCTGCGCACTTGATTCTGAATTTGCCAAAGTGATGGGCGTGGTTACGCCATTAGTTGAATACCCAGACTGAGTACTTAAGAGCCCTGTTATAAATGTATCATAAGCTGTTAATAGGGTAATTTATCGTTCGACCGAACGCTATTATTGCACGCTTTTGATCAAGCATAATTTATTAACAGTTGCTTAATTAATAAGCCATGCTAAAACATTAAGCTGTAACATGAAGCCAACATACCATATGAATAATCTTTAGAACTGATTAAATTTTGGATCATTTCATTACAATTTTAAGGTACTTTTTTGCATTTTGGGAATATTGTGAATTTATCATATTTACAAACCACTCGATGTTGATTCTTTATCTTAGTCTAATTTGAAAATATGCTCTTATCTTCACTAGAAATGTTACTGTGTTGGTTTTTGTTGGGATTTCTGTTTCTAATGATTATCCTGCAGAGAATTTGAATTTATTTACATAATTAAATCAAAACTTTTCTTTTTTACAAACCTTTCGACTTTTGACGGACTGAATATGATACTAGTGTAGCAATGCAATCCATTTTTATGTCATTCGATAACTTAAAAGTTATTTTAATAATAATAATAATAATAATAATAATAATAATCTATTTATAATTATAATTATAATTAATAGTTATTTTGCAAAATGGTTTTATTTTTTGAGGGAAGCTAACTATATTTTTTTTACTTTCTGGTGGAGAAGTTGTGATTGGAGCCTTACGTTCGAAAAGTTATATTGATTATACATATAGAAAAAAAGACTGGAAATCGCTATAGCAACCAACCTCCGTAGGCCAACCAGTTTATTCACTTCCTAAAATTTCTGGATTACCCACTGATCTTATAACATTTTTGTCTAAGTCACCGGACTATAAACAAAGAAACGTGTACAGGCGTATCACGCGCTTTAGACTGTTATTAATATAAGTAACATTTATACAATGTATAAATGCTTTCCCATTTTATCTACATGAAAAATGCAAGCCAGCTATAATTATTTCGGAGTGCAAAATGACATTACAATGGGGCAAAGGAAACCATCTTTTTAAGCGTTGAAGTTAATTGGAAAAAAACAAAATGTAAATGGAAGAAAATGATTTATTACATTGGAACACTTTGCACTAATATTTTGTTGACCTTCAACATACCGGATTCGCCAGGCGCTGCGCTGCTCGTCTCAGTTGTTATTACTTGCGCACTGCTGCTACTCGTTTGCAGTGTAGTAGTGCTTTTTCCTACCAATGAGTTAACATGGTTATAAACGAGATGGAATTATTCTAAGATAATGAATGCGCATGTAATACTGCGAACAGTAAAGCTGTTGTTCAAAAACTTACATCGTAATATGTATATATATATATATATATATACTATGAAAGCTGTCAAAACTCTGAATCAATAAAAAAAAACCTGTCTTATGCCTGGGTAAACCGAACACCTACCTACAGCACTACAGCAAACAAATTATTAAGTCAGAAAAATTATTCGGTAAAGGCGGGTTTCATTGTATTTGATGACATTTTGACACACAAAGCATGTTCCATTCCTATTTTATAGGCTTCGATATCACTCTCGTAGAATTTCTTAACTATGCAAAATAAACGGGGAATATTTTTGCGTAAAAAAACTAAGCACACCAACAGTATTGGCCTATCTGTTATGCTATCATGACAGATTTCTTTTTTATGTCAACCCATCAATTCATTCGTAGTTATAAAATGATTTCTTCTTAAGAGTAAATAGGTGAACATTCAATATTTTAGTAAAAGATGCATCACACATAAAGAAACGAATGAACTTCTTGTTAGAAAGTTCATGCAACTATAACGTGTTGTTACAAGTAATGTGAAACAAACAAAAGCTGAATAGTGCCATGATATACCTGTTGTTGGTGCTGGTGTTGTAGATGTTGTCGTTGTTATGCCATTGGACCAGTACTCTATCTCAAATCCAGTTTCAGTATCTGCATAGTCCGTCTCAAACAACAAATACATCTCTCCATTTGAGCTTTCCCATTCTCTGTCTGTAAACGGTTTACCGCAGCATGTCTTCAGAAGTTCAGTTGCATTGTTATTAGAACCTGTATTTTATTGAACTTTGTTTGGTATTATTTGTAAAATGTAATATTATTTTACAAAATGCAAAGCTATTGCTATGTGAACTATTCTATAAACATGGACTGGGATTGACATCCTCCGAAAGGGTAATCATGTCATGTTCCAATAATTGTAGGGTGTTTTTATCCGAAAGAAAAGACGAGAAATTCTAAACGTAGATATCGTGTCTCATATGTGAGGTCAAAGCATTATATCAGTCAACCAAATTATGATTACGACCGTAAAACATTTGTAGTGATTCTATTTACAAAGGATGACAGTTTAATAGCACGACAGTAAAGAGTCAGCTATGAATTCTATACTTCATGAACTGAAGATGCGTGTATTCTCCTAAGAAAAAAGTTTTTAAAGAGTAATCAAGGGAACCAAGGTTTTAGCGATAATCAACAGAATATAATCCAGGGACAAAGACCAGACATGGAAAAGAGACACAACAAAGAACACAAAGTAACTAAAATCATACATACCTCGTAACAAAAGCAAATGAGCAACTCGGACTATACCAAAAACTGGGAGCATGGACCAGGTGCCCCGGTAGGGTAAGCAACATCTGCTTTTCTAGAAACACCCGCCGAGTTGCTCATAAAAAGTCAAGTCCGGGGTAGACAAACGAGGAAAGGACAACTATGACCCGTTGAATAAATCAGTTTTCATGGTGCTGATGGATACACCATAACGATCCACGAGTTCATGATGACGACCATAGAACTTCTGTAGTAATGACTTCAATCTTGTAGCAACATAACCCTGTTCCAGAAGCCTATTTGTTAGAGTTATAGCGCGATACAAAAAGTCTGCGTAGTTTCGGCAAGCTCTGGCATAACGTTTGAATTGTGATATGAACATTTCATACGCAGGTGCTGAAGGAATGTTGCCACAGATGAAAGGAAAGTTGACAATTTTGAATGAAAAGTCATCACGTTTGTCGTAAAGTTTGGTCAATAATTTTCCTATACCATCGATTTCTAAGTGTAGGTCAAGATATGAGGCTGACCTCACAGTGTCTGTAGTTTCCTTTATCTCAAGTTCGTTGAAGTAGATGCGATGTATCAACCCTAAAAATTAGAATTGTTTAAAGACAGTTCGTCATCTATATAGCGGAAACTGAGATTAAAGGATCTAGCTAACCATATTCATTCTTTCGGACCAGGACAGCTATAAAGTCAGCCTCATAAGAGTGAAGGAATAGGTCAGCAAGTAAAGGAGCACAATTTGTTCCCATTCCAATGCCGACCGTTTGTTGAAAAACGCGTCCACCACACTGGACAAATATGGACAAAAATTCCAGCATTTGTAAACATCATCTTCTGTATATTTGGAAGATGATTTGGCAGTATTTCTTACAAAGTATGAGGAATCTCTACCAAGAACTATATAATTGTATCTAGGTGTACCATCTTTTTTTTTTGAAAAAAAACAACGATGTATAATGTTTTTAAGTCGGGATTTCAACTGACTGTGGGGAATAGAAATAGACGGTAGAATCATCGTCCTTGGTAGAATGACTAAAAGAGGATAGCACAGATTTTCGGTTTTCCACAACTATTCTTTGGAGAGTGTGGTAGCAGTATAGGTCTTATCACTGTTATTATTTTCTATGTCTACCACTGATAATAAACATTGGAAGTAAAACGTTTTGCAGACAAAAACAATGTTACTTTGGGCTTTGTCTGCTGGTACGACAACATATTTGTCATGTATAATAGACAATGTTTTTGCTACATCGGGGTCTTTGAAAACCGATGTAGCTTTGGCACTCATTGACCTACTTAAAACTCTTATTCGTTTCAAAATTAAAGACCTCACAGCCTTCAACCACTCTGACTGAGAATCAGTGTCTTCGTGTTCTCGTTTTATCCATTTTCTTGCATAGTCCTCGACGGCATCCATAAGAATTTTATAATTCCAATTTATGGAGCGTAGTTCACGGTACTTGGGACCTTTAGAAAGGATATTACGCAGAGATGAAAGTTTCGTTCTGTAGCCTGTAAAGGTTAAGGTCTTAACAGGTATGGAACAGGAGAAGGTATAAAATCAAAAGTGCCAAATATGATAATTATATGGTGTCGATTTATATGATAACTTACTTATGATAGTCATGTGACTATCATATAATTCCTTTATGTTAATTTTGAAATCAAATCGTAGTCATATGTTTGTAAAACACGTGATTATCATATGATAATCATGAAATAATCATAGGTAAACTGAAACCCAAAATTAGCCTTTTCGCCACCAAAAAGAAAAGGATAGCATTTATTTTAGTGCTCTGTTTTGTATAAAAATACATAAGTGAAAACAGTAAACAGTCTTTAGTTGTCGTATGGAAGTGGGTGTGGTCTACAAGGTAGAAAAAAACAAAAGTTTGTATTATACACACAAGATTAGGATACAGACTTTTTGAGAAAATTTTGAGAATCAAAATCTAATTTACGCCACTTGAGTACATTTTCATTTCATTGTAAACTGTTGGTATCCAATAAATATAATGGACAGCCTTATTTTCATTACCTAAACTAAAGTAATACCAAAGGACATTGGCACAGAAATAAGATTAATAATTGTCATCATTAGGTCCATGTCGTGTTGTACACGTTTTCATAATGTTGTTAGGAACTTTGTCTTCTGGTACGATGACCAATTTGTCATGAAAACCTGGAGATTGCCAAAACTGAGCGGGTTTTAGAACTCATGCACATTTAAGGCGCCGTATTAGATTGTACCTGTCATTTTTAACTTCATCTACGTCTACGGGATATTAAAGGGTGCAACCCTCTTCCTATTGCAAATCTTTTTTTATTGTATTTCGTTTTTTTTCTACGTGCACTTTCCAATACTACATTTAGATTACTTACCATCATAAACATATAGAAAGTCATACGTACAAATTTCCTTTGGACTTTCTATATTACAGGTTTTAATATTAATCTTAATTGTATGATTTATCCAGTGTGTTGTAATGTACCAGTCCTTTGAATAGTTTCTGCAAAACAATGTGTTGAACATTAGAAACAATGTGTTGTACATTAGAAACAATGTGTTGTACATTAGAAACAACTCATAACAACTGATTATGTTTAAGTTTTCATATGATAACTTCATTTTTTAGTTTTATTTTACACTTTTACACCTTCACAAATCTAGACATAAATCGAGCATCATTGTGTTATTTCTGATTTTTCTCCCATTCATAGGCTTCATTCACATCGCACGAGCGCGTGAATAAAAATTTGTAATTTCCCACCACGTGCCGGGAAATTAAAATGTCGCTTAAAGACTCCCACGCTTACCATGTTTACCATGTTTACAGTTGTTACTCATATTGTTGATCAATTAAATACTTGTTGATGTACGAATGCTATTCATATATTAAAAGGTTAGTTGGAAGTGTATAAACTAATCATAATGGTATTGATATCGATGACGCAATGACTTGATGACTAGAGGGGGGTCCTTGATGACGTAGTTGATGTTGGAATGTAGGATGTTGTTTGATTTATTTTTTATGGTTTTATTCATGCGAGAAACAGATTCTCCCTCATTTCTCTAGGGGATTAAATGATTTTTCCACTCTCGAAAGTTGAATTTTGTTCGTGGGTTAAAATATAAAATTTAACTATCTCGAGTGGAGAAGTCCTGTAATCCTCACGAGACTGAAGGAGACTATATTTCTATCACTCGGAGAATTCGATGGTAAACTGACCAACCTTTCAGCTTATGTGTATCGCCAGAGGTACAATTGCAATGATTTCTTTATTATTCGTACTTTATCGAATTTGTGCGTTTATACATAAAGATGATCATTACGAAATCTTATATTCGAATCGGACACTTCTATAATAACCATTCAGGCTGCAGAATTCTCTGATTTCCGATGAATTCTGTCATGTTTGCAAAATAACCGAATATGTGTTTAACGCCGGGTTATATGGTTTTCCTTTTTTTGCAGCGATAGTTGGAAAGGTATATTTTGATACCAAACTTTGTTTATTTTGAAATAATTGAAATGTTTTATTTAAAAATAATGTGTCTACATGTATGTGCGTTTCATCCAGTTCAACTTACCAGCAACGCTCTAACCAAAAACAATTGTTAAAAAGGAAGAATCGATCGTGACCATTCATAGTTAATATTTACAGAATATTGAAAATATAAGCTTGCTTGAAATTTGCAGGTTTTGTTTATTTTACTAAAATGTTTACACTTCAATCTGATTAGTAATTTCATTTTCTTTAATTTTGATGGGAACATTAAGGAAACAAGCATAAGATTAGGGATACTGTCGTGAATATGCACGTGGATATTTTGTCGGTGTTTAATTATCAAAGGGATTTGTTACATAATGTGCATGTATGATAACGCTCTTTATTTTATGCTTTGCCAATACGGTCTTTAATTTTATTGTACGGCATGTGTATATTATATAAGTACAGATCAACGACTTTCTACAGATGTTGCATTTGTTTTTTGTTTTTTTTTTAAATCATAATGAACAACGACATGACTTATGAGATAATATAACATTGTACCTGCATACAAAAACATCCTACAACAAATATTCCTAAATAAGGCTTAAACATGTACAGAGACGTGCCAAAATCAAAATTTTATTAATTTTGATTCAAGTAATTTCTCAGTTTACTTTCATGATTTTTTTGTCATATATTAGGAGCAATATCTGAAATTATACTGAGTATTTTGGAAAAAAAAGATTTTCTGACTGAAAATTAATTAATACTGTCAAGTCAGTTACTAAGAAAATAGATGACTTCACAATTTTACACTATTTCCAACTAAACTATACTTTAGAACCCGATCTAAGAACAGAGGTTTAACTTGATTTAAAAAATCAGGTTGAATAAAGCTAGAATGAACATACAAGGTATTAGCCTGTATGAAATATTTCTTATTTTTAGTTTGTTTGTATGTGAATGGGATACCTTATAGCTTATATACGCTTTACTTATGTATGTTTATGTTTGCATGCGTCTTCTTTGCCTTAAATGTTTCAAGTACATCATTTAGTGTTATGTGTGTAATGTCAATTTTAAACGCTCATTAGAGATAGTGTTATTTGTTTTAATAATGTTTTGACTTATAAACAAATATTATTTGACTTGACTTGACCATTCATACACACCCGAATCGTACACAGAAGAAGCACTCATATATGGCTTATTGCGGTGGTTCCACAATCCAATTTCTCCTGAGGTACCGTATTCCTTTTTTGGAAACTGCATATATCACCATACAACTTAACGACAGTAACTCATACCCCCTGACGTTTTCGGAAAGCGAAGTTTGTGTTGAATCAACAACTCTTCACATTTCAAGTTAAACAATTTCTCAAAATTCTATAATCCTATTAACCGTTTTGAATATCAAATCCTATATCTTGTAAATATTTACTTCAGATGCCTGGCATAGAAATAAAAACAGTATGCCCTGTATTCTCATATACCTTAAACGAACCACATATATAATGAGCACATGAAACACTTTTTAAAATTTTACCACAACAGAAAATTGATTTTACAATAAAAAAAATAATGAAATATCCCGAAGCATGTTTTCTAATAACTAATTCGGTGAAAGCGTTGCTGGCGAAAAGGCCCATATATGTAAACAAATTCATTTTTTAGACATACCAAATTATCTTTTTTACCAAAGTTAAATTGGTGACAAATATACTGTTCTAACCATCTTTGCAAAACAATACAACCTCGAAACACGACTAAAATTAGGGTTATTTTTGCAATCATGAGCAAAGTCATCGGAAATCTGAGAATTTTACTGTCTAAATTGTGACTAAAGGAGTGTCCGATTTGCATTTGATGTTTTTTACTGGTCGTTTTGATATACAAGCGCATAAGAATCACATATATTACGAATGATAGAAAAATTAGTACACTTGTACCTCTAGAGACACACAAATGCTGAAAATTTTGGCATTTTAGCACCGAATGCTCATTTTCTTTTGTACAATTAACTTATAGATTTTGTTTCTAGAAAGGCAGAGGACGCTCACTTTACCGGTGCACCTGATACGTGATCCCAAATTTTAGTGGAGTCCAAGTTTTGCTTTTGTTGCTTTATTTATATTATTTTGGTTTTTTCTGTGTTGTTTATAGTTAAGTGGAGTCCGAGTTGCTCATTTGCTTTTGTTACTTTGTATGTATGATTTTAGTTACTTTATGTTCTTTGTTGTATACGATGGTTTTCCATGTCTGGTCTTTGTCCCTGGATTACATTCTTTTGATTACCGCTAAAACCTTGGTTCCCTTGATTACTCTTCCATGTCTCCATTACTCTTAGTGAAATTTTTTTATTCATTTTATAGCAGTTTACTCTACCCACCCTTATCTTTTATCAAGAAATGATTGTAAATAGAAAAAGTGGGTGTTAAAAAAACTGACTCCAGCGTCAGGACCGTAAAAACCGGGTTAAGCATTAGACAAGGTTGTATACTCTCTGTGCAGATTAGACTATATGATTGAGGATCAATTCTATTACATGTATATCCATATTAAGATAATTGGGGAGATATGTGTACACAGTAGTAACTGATAAAAACTAATGATAAAATATGGAATGGATAAATTCTTCTTGGGCTACAATTCAATATTAATCTTTAACATAATGATAAAGGAACATGTTGTTATCAACACATATAATGAGGTCAAATTTGTAAACCACAGATGTAAAACTTTCTAAGGAAAGGACTAAATCATAAAAATACGTCCATAATTTGTAATTCTTAATTCATAAGTACCCTGCAGGATATTTTGTTGTTCCATATCCTGTATGCGAGTACAAGGACTGTATCAACGGTGTTGCTACCAGATTCTCAATACAACAGCACCAACCTTGAAAAAAAAAACATAATGCCTTCACGTTTTACTTGTATATGACATAGAAATAAAACAGGAATGATTGCAAAAAGTAGCTTTTTGATTGAATTAGAAAAATAAGGCTGGGTACCTATCATACGACTAATTATATAAGGTTTTGACCCAATTCCGGGTTGAATGATAAAGTTGGAAATTTATCCCATATAAAACTAGTTTCTCCTTAAGCATTATTAAAAGACTTGCATCTTTATATATGAATATATATACAAGCCTGTTTCCGTTAGCTTATTGAAAAGTTGAAAAGATTACGACGCATTTCGTTAAATGAACGTTGAACAGACAAACTAAAACAAAACAAAGAACAAAAATATTTTAAAAAAAAGTTAAAATAGTTAAATAAACAGAAAACTACTTATATAATAGTAATCAAGGGAAACAAGATTTTAGCGGGAATCAATAGAATGTAATCCAGGGACCAAGATCAGACATGGAAAACAGACAAACACAACAAAACCATAAAGAAACTATAACAATTTATCTAAAGTAAAAGTAAATGAACAACCTGGACGTACTCCACTATATATTGGAAGCATGGACCAGGTGCACCAGTCTTCTTTTCTAGAAACACCCACCGAGTTACTCATAAAAAGTAAAGTCCGAGGTAGACGAAAGAGGAAAGGAAAACTATGACGTGTTAATCAGTTTTCATGGTGCAGATGAATGCACCGTTACGATCTCCGTGTTCGTGATGATGACCATGAAACGTCTGTAGTGATGACTTCAATGTTGTATCAAAATAACCGTATTCCAGAAGATTAATTGTAAGAAGTCTAGCAGGATACAAAAAAGTCTGCGTAGTTACGGCAATTACGACCTAATTTCGACTGCTTGCGTCAAAACTATACGTCCCAGAATTCGTGTAAGATATATTACAAGTATGTGCAATTGTATTGAAGGTAATCTAGTGCACAAGGAAAGTGCATTATGTTCTGCCCACATATTTTTAATTTGATTGTATATAATATAAGGCTCATGTCTCCTGGGGTGTAGGCTTCATCAGTAAAGTTTTCTTGACGTTGGTCTTAGTATCCTGATAAGATCATTATGCGGTGTATATTATGACTTGTTTGTTGATACGTATTTAATACACCTTTATTACCCATGGATTATGTTGCTGGGTTAACACATAATGTGAACTCAATTATGAATTATACAGTCAATTAAATTTAATGGATTTGCCTCACTGTTTTTGTTTTTAAGCTGCTTTAGCTGTCATGTTCGTAAAGTGTTGTTTCTGTTTACACATGCTTCAACTTCGATTTTTTTCTACTAAATTGTACTTTTTCTGTCTAATATCATTTTATATCCACATATAAAATGCCTTGAGTACATACAATAGGATTCGATACATATATAGTCTTGCAAGACGAAACGTCGACCTAGATAAAGTTTAAATCTGCAAAATTCAGAAGAATCATAACTGAACAAATGTGACGGCTAATGCAGCTTTAAAATTACAATATTTGATCATTTTGGACGAAAGGCACTTTCATGAAACTTGAATCAAAACAATGGAAATAATTTCAGATTGATGTCTAAACAAATATATGATGAAGATTTTAAACTAAAACGTATCTTTTTTTTAATTACAAAAGAATGCTTCCTGGTATCTGAGAATATCGTGACTGAATTAAGGTATTAGCCAAGTAGACAATAATCGGTAGAAGGAAGTTGTTTAATGTAATGCACAAACTCTGCACAAACTTATTGAAATTATTTGAAACAATTATGGCAAAGCACCCCGTGAAAACCTCATTCCTAGTTAAATCAATGCCTATCTTAAAAGGAGCATAATTATATATAATATATAACACAACCAAAAATTTGCTTTGCAAATTTGACAGTTCTAACATCGTTGCAATTTTTTCAGACCCTTCGATACGTTCATTATCTTCCCCGTATCAATGGTCCGATGGAGCAATGTGGCGAATAGAGACTTCTCATTCTGAGACGTTGTACAATATTGATTTATTGTGACATGTATCGTAAATTTGATCCTCTATCCTATATTATAACACCTAGATGAACTGTCCCGTACTACCATACATCATGAACTAAGTTACAGCCCTACCAGGAAGAATGACCCAGTCAGCAAAAGCTATACTTATATAGCCTAGCTGGCCGAGTGGTCTATGGCGCTGGACTTTGTGCAGGCGGTGTTGCCACAGATGTCGCAGCGGTACGAGTCTCTGTTTATTTCCTGTTCTCTTCATTTTGCCAACGGTGAATGAAATGTATAATTTTCTTGTTGATAAACATCAACACGTGTTGCTATAACATTTGATTGTGGATTTGTTCCTTTTATGCTATTGAAGATAAAACTGTATGTCAACTCTTTAATTACATTGTTTTTTTATTTGCTAGAAAAAATGCCAAAAAGATTTTTTTTCTAATTATTGTTTAGCTTGCTGGATGATTTCTTTCGAAACCTTTGTCAATCAACATCTAAATGCAGGATTTTAATTTGTAAAGAAACATCTATTTTTTTGTACTTTTTAAAAAGAATGTATTTCAAACAAGTAAATCTTTATTTAAGTATTGGAGTTTTTAATTTTTGCTTCAATAATCAGATGTTCAAAAAGAAATTATAGAATATCTATTAAATTTAACATAATAACAACAAAACAAGAATTTTTTTAAAATTTTTAAATATATTTTCTTACTGAAAAATGAACACTTTGAACGTCAACACAGATTTTGAATTAATGATAAAAAAAAACTTTTATTAGAACACAGTAACCCTTGACAGCAGTCGAACTAGTGAAGCACGTGTAATAAATTATATACCGAAAATTGAAATTCTTTAAAAGCTCAACTAAAATGCACATTAAGACCAGTACATTATGCATAAAGACTATTGAAATGCATATCAAGTAGTAAAATCTATATAAAAACCAGTATTTTTTTCGTGAAAACAACCCTCTATAAACCGGTCAATTTTTATTATATTTAAACCTATTGGTTAATAAATTCTGATCTTTTTGTATGCGTACTTCAAAACTGACAACAAAACATAATAAATTCGCTATCATTATCACAGAACTTGTAACTCCAATGAAATCCTCAAATTGATCATAAGTAACAAATTAGTTTTATTGATTCCTGTAAATTGCGTTTTAAATCCCAGAGTTTAGGTATCGTATATCAAGACCTCATAATGAACTTATATAACAACTCATCATATTTTACGAATCTAGATGCAAATATAAAATTGAATCCTTTGTTGAATTAAATGAAGTATTCATCTCATGGTACAATGTTATGCAGTTATTTGACAATCAATTATTTAAACTTTGTCAATAACTGTATGATATTTCGAAACAAAGTCTTGTTAATATAACACTGTGTATCGTACAAATAAATAAGAATATGTATCCACATGGTGACAAGTCACCAACTCAAAAATGGTATTTTGATTTGCCTTAGAGTGACATTATTTTAAACTAGTATTCAAATCCAATATTAAAAATCACTAGTAAGTCTATTTTAACATACATATGCTCTTGTACTTGATACTCTAGAAAATCAGAATTAAAATGAGACAATGTCATCATTGAAACAAAGAAACCATATATTATTAAAATTATTCTAACCAGAAGGGTGTATCCATGAAATTATTGCAATTACTGACAATGTGTAATCTACATACAATTCCTTTTCATGCTGCTTTGAGTTAAGTGACATGCAATATATAACGCTATTTCTTGTATTAATAATCATATCATAGATTTTTTATTACAGAATTTTTGCCGACTATAATCATGTAATTTGCAATGATTTGTCGTGATTGTATATTGTGATACGCAGTTATAAACATATGTATATATTTAGATAATGGAATTGAAACAATACAAAGATGAACTATATAACATCTATCATGGAGCATATACAGGATACAATTTAGTTACACAGACGAACACATTACCCTAAAAACGAAGGATTTTGAAATAGTGTTCGTTTTTGAAAGTTTTTTTAGTGGCTATGATATGTTTGATAAACAATCTCATTTCAATTCATAGATGCTTCATAGTCTACCTATTTGTTGTAATGAGGACCATATGGAGAAAAAAGTCATGAAATATTTGTAAATATCGATACCAGAACGAATTGTTGATTTTCTAAATGTGGTTTCTGAAACAGTCAAATGACTTTATTAAAGTTTATTCTGTGTTTAAAAAAATACATTTGTTAGTATGTGTATAGCCAAGATAGTATCTTTTCGAAAATATTATCAAAACATGAGTAATTACTTTTTAAAAGTGCTATCACATTATCCTAGCATTTAAAAAAAGGCAAGATTGTTTTTGTTTTGAATCTTTCATTCCTAAATTGAATTCTAGCAATGACAAATAATGGGCTAAATGTGCTTTAGACGACATTTAAGGTAAATTCATTTCTGTTAAAGATTGTCAAAAAAGATCGAAGCGTCAAAAATAAGAAGATGACTTTACATCGAAATTCAAGGACTTGCCCAAGAACCTGAAAACAGGAAACAGGATTGATAATCTACAAACACAATGTAACGAACAGAATGAAATTCAATTACATGGAGCAACTGCAGATAAGGAAAGGAAAAAAGACATAAAACCTAAGTAATAACAATCTGAACTCCAACGATAACGGAAGTACTCTGGGATAAGTATGTCTTGCTCACTAGCATCCGTAACATTGCAAGTCAATAAACTCCGGAATGAATCTAACTACAATAGTGTACCTTTCAACACACTCCACCAAGGCTGAGACACAAGGAAGGTTCACCAGGAACAACCATTTTTTTTCATTCATACCTGGGCGATATCATTGATTTGAAAAATCATTCAAAATAGTCTAAATAAATTTGTCGGAGATCAAAATTTATCTTCATACATAAGGACAATTTTGAAAAAGGTTTTATAGTGTTTTCTCTTGCTAAACTATCTAAAAGAGGCTATTCATTTAAAAAACTGAAATAGTACGAGAATTAGATAGAAATAAGAAGTGTATTAAGACGGTTTATCATAGGACTAGAAAGTCATCGTTTTAATCTTCCTGACAGATCCCGGTGTTTCGGCAGGGTAAACAAAAGATAAAAAAGTTGTGACACTGCATTAGATTAAACTATGAATGACAGATGAACCACTAAATGTCGGGTAGTAAAAAAACCTTTGAATCTGTGTGGGGTATATAAATCATATTATATAATTCAATAATTACTTAACAAGTGTATGACGCCTTTTCTGTAAACAATGAGATTGCGATAGAACTTGTATTGAAGAAATAAAATGAACTTTAATAGTAATAATCATAGTAATTTCAATTTATTTTACTGAGATCATAAATGTTTAAATTGAGAAATTCGCCAACGCTATCTCCTATAACTGGTGTCACAAACACGTGTAATATTGTAAAATTTCACATCACAACATTTATTCTTATTTAAGCTTAAACGACTAATCAATAGACAAACAATGAAGTGCTATTAAAGTATTTTGTTTGTTAGGTCACACATACACGGTTGAGAATTCGTTGTTAAATCGATCTTTATCTGCTGAAACATGATACATTATATTAATTTTATAAATATTCCATTGACTCATTAGGAAATAAATATAAATCCATTCATTTCAAAGAGTAATTTTTCATTTCATCTTAATTTAAAATGAATCAGTCGAAAACGTTTGAAACGTTTGTTACCACATTTCAATTTTTGCTAAGTATAAGTTAGTAGAGATACATGTATTTCAAACAGTAAGTATTTCAAGTATATCTGATTTTCTTTAAATTTTTTCAAATAATTTAAAAAGTATTTTAAACGAAAAAATACTGAAACCATACATAATTGTTAAAAAAGTCAGACATTTTTCTCCATAATTGTTCATCTAAATCGTTGCTAACATTCACCTATCAATATATTTAAATGATATTTAAATATTTTACGACTAAAAACAAATTTAATTGGAACCTGAGCATTGCTAAATTATTTTAAGTAAACAAATGACTGTTCATGAGTCTATTTCGTCTAGCTTTCTTTCGCATGCAAATGATATTTCAATGATTGAAACAAACTTTCTGACATAATATATCGTACTTCAATTGATTAAAGTTGTCATATTTGTGTTGTTAAGATTTTTCAATAAAAACCCAATGTGTATAAAGGTGCAATTCTTGATAGTTGCACGGAAACTCGAGTGACAGTAAATACGTTTAAAATGGAAAATACTGTTAAAGATCTGAAGACAAATTACATCAATAGAAATTGCAATTCAACCGACAGATGGTGAATTTATTTATAAATACAGCACAATTCGTGGATAATACCTTAATATAAACACTATATGTATTTAACAACATGCATCACAAAATATTAAACAGCTTCTGGATATTTTGTCAAAAGTTTTTATCTGACATTGATAAGTGTAATATCAAGCTTCTCAAATACAATTTCGAAATGCACATACCTAACCGCCTTTGATAATCTTCTTGTTGTATATATAAAATTGTATTAAAAATTATAACTATTTTATTTTAAAAAAAAGCGGATATGACATGGCTCAGTAAACCGTGCATGGTAATAACAAGGAAATAAAAACAAAAACAGCCATACCTTAATGTAAACATGGAATTAGACGGAGATAAAATACAAATAAATAAAAAAAAAAGAGAACGAAATGCCCAAAATATCGGTATTGAAGACTTTGTTATGAATGAATAGCACGAAACAAGAGGAGAGATACACCTGTCAAAGAACGTCAAAATCCTGAAACTGGTATTTAGGCCGAAAATGTTTACACGGTCTCCTTCTGTTTTTTATTACATTTTATTTTACTTCCATTTGTAATTTTGTTCTTCAATTTTACCTTTTAAGTGGACAATCAACAAGGAAGACTTGTTTCCCCTATTTGACATTGACCATTCATAATAAATGATATAAATGATGATATTTGTTACACGCTTTTCACACAAGTAGTCAATTTATAATGGAATGTCAGTGATATCTTAGAGAGTACTTAATGTGTAGAATTACTGTACTATATTATAGGGCTTTATCTGATTGACATTGAAAACAAGTAGATCTAGTGCTTGAACTTAAACAATATCAACAAATGTAGTATTTGAGTTATCAAATTTAAACTCTTTAGAATAAAAAGATAATATACGAAGTAGTTTAGTAGAATCAACCTGTTATACAGACATCGAAATCAGATTGCTGCTGAACATTTTACGATATATTGATAGTAATATCTTTTAAATAGCAATTTGATCTGCGGTTTATACACCTCCACAATGTTTTCTAAAACTGTTATCCATTTCAAATGGGTGGGAAAAGTCGGAAAATTTGTTTTGTACGACTCTAGCTACAATAATCTGTGTTTAAATATGCACATACTTGACACCAAACCTTGTAATATAAATCATCAAGGGCTGCTTAGATAAAGGAATATTAGTTTTAAATGCGTCAAAACAAGAAATGTAGCTGAAATATTTCTTCTATCAAGTTTTATCGGTTGCAAATAAATTCACAGGAAACAAAACTATGTGCGACTAAAAATAAATTCTTGCAGCTATTCTAAAAATTACGATACATTGTGAATTTTGATTGAAAACGATAATTACAAGTTTATGACTATTGCACATTAAAATCTGCTGTATGCAAAGCAGACTAAAGTATATTCAATGTCGCCAATAAAAATAAAATCACTGGAGAAACATTATACCCAACATTGATAGCACAGGGTCAGTCTGGTAAATTCATAGAATCATACATTTTATTAAGAAATGTAGTTTGAAGGAAATACATCCAATTTACATCACTTCTCTGGCCCCTCGTACTTTACGGGTAGCATTGATTTAATGGATCCAGTGGCCCAGATTTTGACACTTTTCTACATATTTAATTCGTAGTCTTCAGCCTGCACGAATTAAAAGTTTAAGTGTATCGGTTGTAATGCTTCTTTTGTTAACTATACATTTGTCTAAATATTAGATTTTAAAGTAAAAAAAAATAACGAAATACAAATTATATATAAATGATACCGGAAATTATGAAGCATAACAAAAGCTTGAGGTTAAGCGCGCTATAAAACTTATTTTGATACACCTTTCATTTTTGAAACTTTCCGGTTTTTTCCTTGATATTGCCATTTGTTCAACTGAATTTCATACAAGACTATTCTTTTTAATTACTGCCATACAGCAAATGTAACAAATTTACAATAAGCAAGTTCAAACTTAGAATCAAAATCTAACGTTTTGAGGCTAGTAGTAATTAAAATGCAGTTATATTGGGATGAGAGAAAGCTAAACATAAAATATATTTTCTTGCATAAAAAGATATCTATTACACTAGGCTTGAGTGTATTGTACTATTAGTATGCAAATTCGTTATTTAACTTCAATTTATCTGTTGGGATAATGTACATGATGAACTCCAACGCTGCAATATAAAAACACGCACTTTCCTTTGTGCCAAACTTAACCAGGTAATTGAAGACTTGTTGCTTTGGAGCAGGTCAAATATTTTACCTCCTTTTGTATGTATTACCTCATCACAGAATAATAATAAGATTATGTAATTGAAATGATCTGAAGGCATAACGCCGTTGTGTCGATTACACACAAAACGAAGATATAAGCAGAGACACGCTCACGATGATATAATTATTGACTGTCAAACATACATTATAAATTCACATGTTTCCGATAGTGGGTATTTGAATATAATTGTGTTTCCTCAAATTAGTGGTATGGGGACAAGGATTTTCTCTATTGCTCTACATTTTAAGTTAGGTGTCCGTCTCTTGACAATTAAAACAATTTAAGAGAAGTTTTGTATATTGATGATTAATTTTTTGAAACACTTCTTACAGGGAGGTCGGTGTGTTGCCCAGATTTTATCACGTTCGTTAAAATGTTTAGTATGCTTATTACGTTAGATAAAATATGCTTGCATCAGATAAAAAAAACAATTGTGCACAAACTGTCAACATGTAAGATGACTAACGGCAAACTAACAAATCTTTGCCAGAGACATACAAATATTTTATCTTCCAATTTTGCATACCTTGTCACGAATTATGCAGAGTTTTTTTTTTTTTTTTTAAAGATTTGAATTCAATTTAAGCTAGCTTTATGTTGATAGTAAAATGATTGATAAATAATAATAATAATTTGTTTACCTATTTCCTTCGTTAGTAATTTTGTACATTATTAAGAAGAACATTTCCTTAAACAAGCAAACAAAAACAAAACAAACAAAACAAATAAACTTTAAAAACAAATACATAATTCAGCAGGCAAAAATTAAAAACAAATTCAATTCTTTAATAATAATGTTTTCTCTCCGGGCAAATATAACAAAAATCTTATTTGTTTGGACTATGAATCTGTGACAACAACAATTAATATGTACTTAAGAAGATAGCCACTGATCTCCCAGGGACATCTTTGCAAAGTTCACACCATGGTCATTAATATTTACAGTATTTAGCGGATCATCAACTCGACGATTCTTATCTTATTAGTCATTAGAATTAAAGAGACGATGTTTTAATTGTGACCATTATCGGTGTGTCAATTATCATCGCCATTTAGCACACACACACACACACACACACACACACACACACACACACACACAGACATACATACATACATATATATATACAAACGTCTCAGAATGAGACGACTCAATTCGCTACGCTGGACTTTGTGCAGGCGGTGTTGCCATAAATGAAACAGCGGTAGGAGTTCTAGTCCCGCGGATGGAACGACCAAACATTTGCATCGCAAATTTGACAGTTCTAACATCGTTGGGAATTTTTCAGACCTTTCTATACGTTTACATATCTTCCCTGTATCAATTTGATCCGATGGAACAGTGTAGTGAATCGAGTCGTCACATTATGAGACGTTTGATATATATATATATATATATATATATATATATATATATATATATATATATATATATATATATATGGGGCTAAAAAATTCCCAACGATGTTAGAACTGTCAAATTTGCGATGCAAATGTTTGGTCGTTCACTCCACGGGACTGGAAATCGTACCGCTGTGACATCTATGGCAACACCGCCTGCACAGGGTCCAGCGCCCTAGACCACTCGGCCCGCTAGGCTATATAAAGATATAGCTTTCGCAGGCCGGGTCGTTCCTCCTGGTAGGATTAATCTAGGGCTGTAAATTAGTGTATATATATTTCAATTATATGTTTTCTCTCCGGGTATCATTCTGTTTTGGCTTGGCAATACTTTTAATACATTTTTATTGGGTTTAACTTCTCATATATTAAGGTTTTATAATACAGATGTCTATTTATAACTAATTACAATTGAAATTTTTCCTCACCTACATGTAAACATTAGCCAAAAATATGTGAAAACATTTAGATTTTCTATTAGTATAAGATGAGACAGAAATCAGTCGCCATAAATAAATAATACAATACAAGGGCCGTATTTGTAACAAGTTGTTTCAGGTTTATCCTTTAACTGCACTGTATTGATCATGTATATACAAGCTTTGGATAGTCCTTAGAATTAACTGATTATAAAATATGTACCATTCGCCCATGGGTTTCAACTTGATATCAAATTGATTTTACCGCGGTAGAATTACACGTTTTTTTTTATACACCGCAAATATTATTTGATTGAACAATTAAAAATTAATTTTCAAAACAAAAACCTGAAACACATTATTTGTTAGCAAAATATGGTCATAAAATTATTAAATGTTTGAGAGGTTTATATTTGATAGAAAGCTTTTAGAAATCGCATTATCTATTGTTTATTCCAGAGTAGAATTGAATACAAACCAAACACTTCAAAACTAGATTATATTTATTTTGGGAATATGGCCATACACTTAAAGGTGTCAATTGACTTTATAATGTACATTTGGGAATGTTGTTTATGTGGCTCAATTAAAATTTGACTCACCATCTAAACTAAAGTATTATACCGGCATAAAAACTACCACAAAAAAGAAAACAAAAACAAAAACAAAACAAAACAAACAACAACAAAAAAACAACAAAACATTTTAAAAAAATTTAAAAAAAAACAATGTGAGTATGTTTTTTCTTTGTTGAATGTCTTTTTCAGTTTATGTGTTCTTGAATGTGTTTTTTTTTTCGTGGTTTCCCCTCTTTAATACCTCCTTAATTATCAGTTAGTCACAATTTTCACTTTTCTTCCATCTTAATGTGCTGTAAGAAACTTTTAATGTATTCAGGTTCATATCAACATTGTAATTGTATGAAAGTGCCCATTCTTCTAAGTACTTTGTACTAATGATAGCATTATAATTAGTATATTAAAATAAAAAAAATACATCAATAGGAAATGTAAACATTGTTATCTAACTTACTAATTCAGAACACATTTATTGCATAATGCCTGTATAGTTTGAATTGTTATAAAATCATTAAAATCATTTTGTAATGTAAAAATCAAGGTGTTTATTTAGTACAGAAATCGTTAAATGAAGTGTTTCTTCGAATTTTAATGAAACTCAGGAAACCACAAGATACAAATGATAATAAATAGTTACAAGTATTAAGGAAAAAGACTACAGCTTACTGCTGAAGCTTATTTTTAATTAGTTAAAGGAGACGTGACACAATTTTTTTTAAATTGTTTTGTTGATTTAATTTTTTATACCTAATCTTTACAATCAAAACTCCCCTTGTAATTGCTTTCGTCGATAAATTTATTAAAAATCGCAATGACTCAAGCCATACGAACTTTAATTAGCAATGTGGTCACGTGACCGTGGTACCTCATTGGTTCTCAATTCATAGATCGATTGGTTAAATGCGTGGGGCTTCTGCATTTTTTACACGATATCTACAACTGAGAGTGAAAATATTGAAAGTTTCAGTTTGCCAGCGAATATATACTTACAGTTGTATCAATTTAAACTTTCTCGAGAAGAAAATGATAAACAATGTCAGAAATATTAAACTATTACTTTTATGCAGGCTATTACATGCATGAAGACTATTCTCAGTGAGGCGACACCACCTATGTTCAAAGGTTATATAAATACATTTCATTATGCTCTGTCATGTAAAATTGAACTTGTTACATAAAGTAAGTTAAATTCATATTCCAAGATTTAAACTGTTCCGATCTTGATCTTCAATGTAAATATTGATTTCACCACTTCAGGAACGTTACTCCTGACAAGTGTACCAGTACCAGGGAGAATAATATAAAGCCCATGCAAGTACAGATGATAATACGAAAATTGGTTTTTGATCATATAACCATAAAGGATTTCGTGCTGAAGCTTCATCGTATTCTAAATGTTTTTGCTTAAATTTAATATTTTAACACACCTGTAAAACATATTGTAGGTACCAGAAAGAGTTCCCTTTGACTTCCCTTTAACTCATCTGGGGTCGCCTACTATATACTGTGTATTGTGTCAAAATTGTAAATGGTTTTTATTTCAAAACCCGTAAGACAAAAGAATTTCAATTATATTTCAATTACTATCGAAGTCTTACACCTGCGTCGACACATGTGTCATGAGGCGCCAAACCATGTAAAAGAAGCCGCCCACGCTATCTCTTAGTCATAATTAAGTCTACCGGGCTAGTTTATCAATGTAACTCAGCGGAAAAGAAGAAACGATACACACAGTGTCACTATGTTGGTTGTACCCTTCTGTTCAAGTCCTAGACATAGTGCGCAAAGTAGTGTATTCACCACGCGGGGATGTATGCATAACAAAAATAAAAAGCTGACAAGAAACAAGAAGAAATTTAGTCTTCTTACTTTTCTAAACACGATTATTGCACCCATACACAGATCAGTGGACCACCCTGTATCATGAATACATGCTATTTTCGAAGATGTATTTAATTTTTTCAGGCACTTGTATACATTTTCATTGTACCAAAATTTAGATTGAGAACTAATGACGTAGCACTTCCATATATGGTAATTGAGCGTTACTTCCGGTTTTCATTTATGCGTATTAATTAGGTCGTTGTGAGAACACAAATAAATCGTTCTAACTTTATTCAGCTCTAACCTGATGAAAAAACCTGTGTTACAATCGTATCTAAACATACTTTAGGTTTTAGATATAAACGTTCACAAAATGATATTGATCTTTTTAGACCGAATATTAAAATCCCTATCAATGTATAGCAATACTTTCAATGACCATTCCTGCAAAAAATATTATTTTGTTAACTGAATAAATAGTTTATTCCATGAACTATTGGTTGTAATAATATAAGAATAAATACAATGGCATACATAGAAAAATCCGTATCATATGCAATGTCATCCAAAGAACCTCTGATCCGAGAGCCGATATTGGTCAATGATGATCCGACACGTGATAGGACTTGCTATGTATTTTACGCTTTATCATATATTTGAACAGGAAGGAAATAGTAATATCTTATTCATGAGGAAACAACCATATCTTTAGTCTAGTTTAATGCTCAAGTAAACTTGAATTTCAAAGTGATTAAAACTATAATATTTCTGCTTTTTAATGATTTGTATATTTTGTCACATCATTACGTTCTGCTATACAGAAAAATCCCGAGAAACGCCGAGAACAATAATGTTAGAGAAATTTAAGTAGAATTGTGCTAAAGAGGGTGTAATAAAGATTGTGACATCACAAAGCCTGGTACTGACGAAATAGCGAATATTTTTATCAAATATTGGAAACAGTTGTCTTTAGTGCAAAATATTTGATAAATGGTAGTAAAATTACTTTATATGGTATCGTTCAGTTTTTTACTTTATTTCTAGGGAAATCAACCATGGATTAATTCATCATGTAATCTGATACGAATTCTGATCGAAAAAAGTTTTGATTTTGAATTACATGCAAAACAAATCCTCTACTAAAACATTGTTCGTCTGGTGTCCTGTCAAAAGTTTATATTCATACGTTTCCTTAAATTCTGAATATTGTAATATATGTTGTTTATATTCTGAAAAAAAATGAAGGAAAAGAAAAAAAAAATTGCAAGTTGTGGACAGTACGATATAGTGGCAGACTTTCTTTTACTACATTTAAAAAAATATTCATTAAAGACAAAGCTAATTTATATTAAAGGTTTAAATGTATTTTAACGGTTTTCGACACTCTCGACCATAACTGCTTTCTCCTCACTTGTTTTGAACATTTTGCTATTCATGTGTGCTGTTTTTTTTTATGTTTTCAGTCTTGCAACACTATTTTCAATATTTGGCCTGCGGTATTATTTTTCTTTTTTCGAAAATGACGTAATTACACTTTAATAAACATTTATCATTGCATAACTTTAACTAATGTAAAAGAACTATTTTGTGCTTTTGTAAAGGTTTATGATGAAACCTATCCTATTTGGTTGATCAGTAACTGCTTTTTGGACCATTTAAACATCAACTCTAAAGTAATTGAAATTACTGACTCTTGTATATTCATTAAAGCTTGCATGCCTACAGTGTACAGATACCGCTACTTTTGTAGCATGATAATTGCTGCATATATTTCATAAAACTCGGTGGATGATGTAGCTTTGATAGTTAACTTATTTATATGTGCAGAAATTTTTTTTACTGGTATACCTGAGCTATGCAAGGTGGAATATACGTACTGAAAGTGAGATAAGTTTGATAAAGAGAAATCAAGGAAGCTAGGATTCGACTGAAAATAAAAAGAAGATAATCAAGGGACAACGGCCAGAAAATATACGCACACACAGTATATCGCCCTAGACAACTCGACCAACTAGACTATATAAAATATAACTTTCTATGGCCGGGTCATTCCTCCTCGTAGGTTTAATCTAGAGTCATAACTTAGTACACGACGTATGGTAGTACGGGACAGCTCATCTATAAATATAACTTTCTATGGCTGGGTCATTCCTCCTCGTAGGTTTAATCTAGGGTCATAACTTAGTACACGACGTATGGTAGTACGGGACAGCTCATCTATAAATATAACTTTCTATGGCTGGGTCATTCCTCCTCGTAGGTTTAATCTAGGGTCATAACTTAGTACACGACGTATGGTAGTACGGGACAGCTCATCTATAAATATAACTTTCTATGGCCGGGTCATTCCTCCTCGTAGGTTTAATCTAGGGTCATAACGACGTATGGTAGTACGGGACAGCTCATCTATAAATATAACTTTCTATGGCTGGGTCATTCCTCCTCGTAGGTTTAATCTAGGGTCATAACTTAGTACACGACGTATGGTAGTACGGGACAGTTCATCTATGTGCTATTATGTCGAATAAAGGATCACATTAACACTACATGTCACAAAAAATCAATATTATACAAATGTCGTAGAATGTGACGACTCTATTCGCTATACTGTTCCATCGGATCAAATTGGTGTATAGGGAAACTATTTATAATTTAGCTCATATTTCAGTTAAAAACATAAAAATATAAAGATGCTCTCAAACTAGCTCGGTAATACGTATTGCACTTAAGATTAAGTTGGGATATGTTGATTGGACATAAAACTGTTATTAATAAAAAATATGTTTAATATTGACAACTCTCCTTAAAAACGCTGTACATTGTTCATTGTTCCAATGAATCGAAGGATTTTGTTTCTTTTGTGGTGTATATATAATCTAATTAATTGTCATTAGAAATTAACAATAGCAAATGTTATGTAAGTAACAATGTTTATCTAGAATATTTTGCAAAACCTTTGAGATTGAATTGATTCCGTTCTAGTGTACATAACGATTATGATTATTTGTTGGAATAACAGAATGTAACACTTTTGTGTCTATCTATCAAAAATTGATTAAAGGTTTGAAATGAGAAAAACAAACAAATAAGAAAACAATCAAAAATCAACATTTAGTAAACCTGTTATATAAATACATACATTTGTTTTTCATCCTAACGGACAGCGTTTTTTTTTTTTTTTTTTTTTTTTTGGAATAATTGAACTAATCATTTTAATTTAACATACAGCATTACAATTTATACGTATTATAAGTAGTGTATTGAAAATGATTTTTTACGCTTTTTTGAATAGTCGTAGTACTGCATTTGGTTCATATATAACAGACAGACGGACGTATATCTAAAGTTTTTTTCTTATAAAGTAATTGATTCTAAACTAGTTTTCCAAATAAGAAATCATAAAAAAAATAAATGAATAAATAAGAATTGAAGAACTCTAAATACTCTATACGTAATTGTGATAGACGCCAAGACATTTGCGGATAAAGCCGGGCACACTTTTTACATTTTCTACTATATAAATGAAAAGTTGTAATTTTATTCATAAATTACTTACCTAAACTTGAAAGCACCAAAAACACAGAGAAGAAATCCATATTCAACATCTTCGAATATCAAGTTTTATACCAAGTCAATATAAGATTTTTTCAATTTTCATTATAAACTAGGAGCGCATATCGGCATTTTTTATAACTAGTAAGTCATACTCATAAACACTTTTTACTAGAAGAACTTATACAACACTCGACTGATGAAGAACAAAATGTCTAATAATTTAATTTCTCGCTTTGTCTTTTTTCCGTACAAATAAAGTTGTCAATAAACTAGATACTGTACATATTCAGTGGTCCATTTAATCAAATCAATACCCAAGAACGTTTCGCTTTAAAACTTTTAAAAGTTGTGCGGAATAATTTATATACCTTAAAGCGTTTCAGTTTTACTTAGATTTCCATTTTATAAAAATTAGCTACCTTATAAAGCCTTTATAATTGCACAAATACTCGTTATATCACCTTGTAATAGCATTCAGAATGCATAGTTTGGTATCTTAGTTTATTTTCAGATTGATACCACTGTTATGGACCCATTGTGTATGAATTGATTAGTTTAAGTAGATTCATGACTAGATTCTTTTTTCTATTGATTTACTGTTTGTTAAGGAGTCGTTGCTCAGGATGCCGATATAATACATTTTAATTCCTGGTAATTACACTATGTATGAAAACTTTTTGTTTGGATTGATTATATCAGATATTTTTATGTAAATATTTAAACAATCTAACTAATACTTGGAACAACAATAAAATGTTCTTCCCTAAATTTTATTTTATTTTTGAATATTTTAGTATATAAAGTAAATATGTATGAAATTACATTCTGTCATTCGGAGAACAACGGTGGCCAAAAGAAGATCGACTTTCAAATATGATCAAGAAGAGCTCGATAACATTGAATATATGATGTAATCATACATTTTAATACTGGTGATTAAAAGTCAGTTTTTTTTTTTTTTTTGTTGTTTTTGTTGTTTTTTTTGTTTTTTTAAGTCAATTATTTATCTGCTATTGGGGATCTTTAATCATATATTACAAAATATGATAACAATATCTATCTAGGAAGTTTTTTTTTCTTCATAATAACGACATCTAATAGAAAAAATCTATACAAAATCCATGCACGTTTTCAATTTTTTAGCTGACTTTGTAATGATATATTTCTTTTATAGTTTTAATTATACTAATGTAACAGAAAGACACAGCGAGATATTCTTTAGACTACTTTTGCAACGTATCGTCACAATGTCAATGACAAGGAATCAGGAATCATGTTGATATCAAAGACTTGATTTCATAGATTATTATACATAATTACTGTTGCAGTGTAATAAGTGAACTAAACAAACTCAATCATGCTTTTATCAATTTAGATTATTAGTGAAAATATTTTAAAACAAATTGACAGCACAGGAAATGAGCATTATGGAACTTATTGAAGTAAACCAGTTGACATTGAACGTGTATACGCTATCTTGCACATAAATTGACAACGCCTAAGCAGATGCATATTGTAGTTGCAGCAAATCTTTTTTATTCATAAAACCATTGTCTATATTAGACAGACATATTGAATCGTAATGCCAGAATAATCAAGGGGACCAAGGTTATAGCGGTAATAAAAAGAATGTAATCCAGGGACAAAGACCAGACATGGAAAACAAACACACACAGCAAAGAACATGAAGTAACTAAAAACATATATGAAAAGTAACAAAAGTAATGAGCAACTCAGACTCATACAGTTTTCTACTTATGCCAATTTGATAAAGTATTTCGGTGCCAACCTATTTTCTTCATAAGAGAAAATTATTTCCGGTTGATGCTTTAAAAAGTTCATTTTGTTCAAATTGTGTAAACTAAGCGGTTTGATCTGCATTGAAATCATATGATGATCATTTTAACTATGGATTGATAGTTAAAATCACATGATGCATACATATTTTAACAAAAATTGAAATAAAGATTTTTTTCTTTATTGTAAATCTAAACTCCCACCAATAATCGATTTGGAAGAGCGAAGAAAACAATATGTAATACTATTGCATTAGCATCGTTTGACCATTTTAAATAATTGAAATCGACTTCGATATAATTATCAATGCTATATCAACGTTGAAGGACACGACAGAACGATCAGAAATATATCATTTTCAAATTGTTAAAGTTTATTTCGGGTATTCTAAAAAATGTAATAATATCTTTTTATTTCTGCAAAAAATAATAATCAAAATATTTCAAAATGTCATTATTGAATATTAAATATACATACTCCTAATAAAAAGATATTTAGTATCGATCTCAAGTGTTTAATCGGAATTCAAAAGTGTAACAGGTCGTTTTTTTTTTGTTTTTTTTTGTATTTTGCCACCACTGTTCCAGGTTAAAAGATGGTTGAGGGCTCACAAATATGCTCAACCCAACAACATACTTTATGTGCCTATCCAAAGCCAGTAGCCTGTAGTACAGTGGTTTTCGTTTTTTCATGTTCAATGTTATTCATTTTCTTTTTTTCCTATGGATTAGGTCGATTTCCGTATTTTTATGAACAGTTTCACTTCATTTTTTTGGGGGGTTGGGGGGTTGGAGGGTGGGAGGGAGTGGCATTTTACAGCTTTCGTTTTGGTATGGGTTTTGCCAATCATATAAGATAGTGTAGTAACCTGTAGAAGTTTAACAGAAGTTTGACTTTTAGTGAATAACAGTCTCATTGGCAATAATAAAACACATCCTAATTTTATAATAAAAAAATGACCGAACTGATTTTCAAAAGGAATTGTCAAAAAAGAAATTCTATATAAAATGTCAATACCAAGGCAAAAACCGCATGTAGGTACTATAGTTTAATAAAAAATACTTAAAATAATAGATATGATAAGTCATGTTTGTCTTTTTTATTGCTAGTACGTGATTGTTAATGTTATTACCAATTTATTGATCGGAGGAAAAAAATATTTCACTATGCAATGTTGAACAATTATGGATCTTTTACCAGACATATGTATATACATTATAAAAATGAGTGGCCATACTTTAGTCATATATACACCTGTAAATAACATACGAACATATAAATTCCATTTTAAATAACTAGATGCGAATTCTCAACTAATTGTAATACAATAATTCACAGAAAGTCGATAGTTCCTTTTTTGTTTGCGGAATCCAAGAACCGCAAACAAATGTTGTCAGGAAGAAATCGGGCTTTGTTAAACAAAGGAGTGATTTATAATTCAAGTATGCACCATGTTCGGTCGATCTAATTTGAATAGTCATTTGTAGTTTCTACCCAGAATCAATCAAGTATTATATCACAGAAAAATTAGATATCGGATAGGAAGTTTTCATGCCAAGTTAAAATTTGTTGGTAGGTTGATGAAGGATTTTAGTGCAACATGCTATACATTAAACGTTATAACCATCAAACGAAATTTAATTCATTGAAGATATCAGCTTAAGATTACTAATTTAACAATTAGAAACGAAATCTTAACCTTACTTTTTGTTTTTAAATGAAAATTATTTGATACGAATACTTATTATCATACTTCATGTCAAACCTATCTTTTCGTATTATTAAAAGGCATGTTTTTGAAGTACATTAAAAACGTTGTACGCGCAATATCATTACAATAACTCGTCCTTTTAACTACATGTAAAATTAAATCTGAATGTCCCATCTGTACGCTGTTTTCACTTGAAAAATGATAAAGTCAGACTGTAAAGTCTTATTTCTAAAACACAAAAGTAAAGTTGCATTCATTAAAAATCTGTCCGCGTCTTAAAAATCGAAAAAAAAAAAACAATGTTAATTTTGTTTTAATATGACCTTTCCTTACCCTTAACAATCATATTGTGTTAGATACGTACCACTCAGTGCTTTTTTGATTATGTTCAGTTGAAACAAAAACATGAACTTAAACCGCGAATGATCCTAGTAG
The DNA here is from genome assembly GCA_037379345.1 of Perna viridis. Classification (NCBI taxonomy): domain Eukaryota; kingdom Metazoa; phylum Mollusca; class Bivalvia; order Mytilida; family Mytilidae; genus Perna; species Perna viridis. The sequence continues at coordinate 9,242,979 of CM074520.1, forward strand.
GTTTTGAAAAGATTCGTGTCGTAAAAAATGAAAATATATAGGTTTGAAACAGCTTTCAAGTGATATCTATACGGACAAAAAGTAATATACTTCCGAAACGCTACACTGAGCTGTATGCTATATTCCAACCTTGATAGTAGATTTCTTTTCCAATTTTCTTTTGCGATATATTTTATCTTAATTTCTATTATGCTTCTTAAGATTTTTTCAGCAATCAATAAGTTCTCTTTTAGCAACGGAACAATTCACATTCAAATCTTTGGTATCCATTGGAACGTGAATGAAATCTAATGTTAACCGGTGAGAAGCTGTATGAAGTGTACTTGTTCAGCGTAATTAATTTATTACCTTTCTTTGTAGTCTGTCATGCATAATTCTTTTATTACTGAAGGATTAGATATATATTTTTTGTCGCCGTCTTACAACGACTCTCCGATTAAATCGTTACATTGTTAAATGTCTCGGCAACGAATTTTATGTGGAATTTCCACCACTTTTAAGTGAAATGGTCGTCATATTTGACTTATGTTTCATAAATATTGCACGAATAGGAAGATAGGAAATCCGTGATAGGATCAGAAATTGGAAAGAACCATAGATAAAATAAAGAGAACAAAGTTCATAAAGAACGTTAACTTAAACCAATAGGGAATCGGTGAACTTTCACATGCGTTACCTTATATTCTGTCGAGGTAACGTTATGAAGGAGTAACAATTTCCATATTAAGAAACCCTTAACAATAACACACCGTGATACAATCGTTACTGATACCACCAGAAAGAGATATATAAAAAAAGATGGTTTTGCATACAATAGAGAAACGACCATCTTTTATTTTTGAAATTTTGCTATACCCTCCTAAGTCTAGGTGTGAGGTATTTGCATATCGTTCGGAAAACGATCGTCCTTTATTTTTGAAACTTCTCTATACTTTCGAAGTTGTAAGGAGAATAAACTTTGGGCTTTCTACGCCACAAAATGAATACCTTTTATTAATAAATATAAATGCATTATTAAGTTGTAACATTTTCTTATTCAGTACTTTATCACAAAAAAGACATTATTCACACAAAAGGAAAGTTGAAAGCCATTAACATTAATCTATTGTGTTGACCTGTGCTTATTTGAACACAGCTTTAAAACATTATTTTTAATATTCTTGAACCTATGGATTAGACACGTGTAACTTAGATTACCATCATTATATCGTGGTGTATGAAAAAACTCTTTCATCTACCCTACCGGTCCACCTGGTCCATGCTCCCAGTTGCTCATTTGCTTTTGTTACTTTGTATGTATGATTGTAGTTACTTTATGTTCTTTGTTGTGTTTGTCTGTTTTCCATATCTGGTCTTTGTCTCTGGATTACATGTTTTAGATTACCTCTATAACCGTAGTACTCTTGATTACTCTTTCAAAAAATTGTTTCTTTTAAATCCGTCATGACTAAACATTTCATTTTTCAGTTTACTGTGCAAAGTTTTTAAAAATGCATTCATACATTGTTTTATCTACCATCAAAATTCAAATATTGTCACATTAATTTTGTTTCAGTAATAAATAAGCTATTACCGTCGTGTAAATTAACAACATATACCCATTTAGCGGAGGAAAGATATAGTCGATACTCTGAATTGATAATGGAGATTCGTTTGCAGAATTTATAAAAACAATCCATTAATTGATTATTAAAAGAGACCAAAATTTATCACTCATTGAAATATTGGCATTTATAGTTCTTCATTGATTTTCAATGTAAATTGTCGAAACTGATCACATTTCTACATTTGTTCAGGGCAATTTATTTCCATGAATATCTTCTTCCAAATTAAATTCTGAAATAACATCTTAACAATGAACCGTTATAGTAGCTTTTCATACCTTTATTAAGGAGGTTAAATAAAAACTCCTTAGATAAAAAGAGTAGAAATTTTCGTGTCTACAAAGAAAATGTCCTTTCGAAAAAATCATTTCGGCCAAAAATAAAATAACATGACTTTTATATGCTAAACAAATTTAATTTGATATGTGCTCATAATATGAGGTGAGACTATAATGAAGTATAATTAAGTTTCTGATTACTTGGTTCTACTTACTGTTTATCTTATCTTTAGGTTGCCTATTTCGAACGAGAATGTTGATTTAAGGTTAAGTATAACAACATGTTATGATCAATTAAAAGGCCTGCATGGTTTAAGTTTCTTGTTAAAATACAGTGTACGAAAAAATATGTTCTTCCGTTTTCGTTGTTTTTCTATGACAGACAGCCCATGACAGACAGGTGTGCGCGACCGTTGTCTGTCATTGGTAAAATATCCAATCGCAAGAAAAGTAAAAGTAGTTCAGTTAAGTTCAGAGGGTCAATGAATAAATTAATTCATCTATTTGTAAGCAGATCCACATCTTAATTTGCGTGACAATGTATGCTATTATAATTAAAATTATCCAAAAACTGAAGAATTAAGTACTATTTAATGAATTTGCAGGGAAATTACTGTTAATCGCAATCGTGTGAAACATATTTCGTCTTTTCCCTCTTCCCACTGCGCTCCACTCGTCAAAATACGGAAGTTCTCACACTCGTAAAAGAAATCCCAGATCTTCAATAGAAACTCATATGAAAACCTATTAAAGTCGTTGGTCGTAAAAAGTAAATTAACCCTCCTTTTGTTTTACATTGTATTCCACACTTTAAACGTTTAAAATATACCGCATTGTTTTCTACTTAGATTGGTTTTATATGCTTCTCATATTTGCAGGTTTTACTGAAATATGCGGGGTTCACTGAAAATGATTTGTTTAAGCCGAATAGTGCAAGAGTGCTATGTCTGTCACTGTAACTCTGTTTTATTTCTAAAACAAAATTATCTGGCAACAAGTTGGAAAAGATATAAATTTGTAATGATTTGTTCAAAAGTTTGAATTGTTTAACATTTTTGTCGCAATAGTATTGATCGAGTTCATTTTTGTTTTCTGAATTGCATATCTTCGTTTAATAATTCACCCAGATAAACACATGTCCTTTATATTTAATGTAACACAAACATAATAAACTGTACAAAATACGAAATATCACAGTAAAATACAATAATACCATTATCGCAGAAAGAGTGCACATCCTCATAAATATCAACAATGCTTGTTAACTTTGTTTTTATATAGCTGGTCACACTTTTAATATTAATCTCAATCAAAATGCATAGCGTTAAGTTTTAAGTAATAAATAAAATTGAAGTTCTAAGGTCGCCAAGCATATGGAAGGTCAGGAAGCTGTTGCTTAGGAACGCCACGTAACGGTGGAAGAGAAGTAGAATACGTTTTTGTCAGGTCTTGGTCGTTAAGAGTTGTCCTTGTTCTTAATATATCAAAGGCGGTTGATTTAGATATTTTATCTGGAATATCATCATCATCCTCTAACTCTTGCACGCCGAGCGTACGCATTCTCCGAATAATTGTTGCTTTAGTAATTTGTCGGTCACCTCTGCCGTCATGAATAGTATTTTGTGGTTGAGTCAACCATGGATTTTCTTTCCTCGTCGGGGGCCTTGACAACGTCTCCATACTTATCTGTGTTCGTGACCTTGATAAATATTTGTCATTATTTCCATGATTTGATTTGGTGTGGTATATCGATTTAAGGGCTTTAAGACGATCATTATAGACAGTTTCATCATATTGTGGTTGTTTATGTGCATTATACCGTTGTTCAGGAACGTACTGTTTCAAGGGAAGAGTATAGATGCTTTGCCGTTTTCGACTCCGATAAGCACTTGACGAATTGTTGAGCGACATGATATCAGACTCCCATTCATTATATCTTGATGATATCTCGTCGTCAATGGTTGATTTTCTCGCTGGTTTTACTTCCTTTTTATTTTCAATAGATCCTGGACTACTGTGATGTCGCCTTTCTTTGATCATCTTCTCAGGATGAAGAGACAAATTTTCAGTCTTATTTTCAAAATCATTTTGATCAGATTTACCCGAACACAGTGGTTCTATCTTACTACTATCTTTAATCTCAATTAACTTCATTTCATTTGATTTTACCAGTGGTGATAATGGTTCCACTTTAATTTTTCTGGTTAAGCTTTGTTTTTTGAACTTCATTTTTGCGTTAGGAATATAAATCCTTGAATTATCTGTGTAAAGCGCAGTCATTTCCTTCTCAAAATTGTCGTTTTTATTTTTATTTTCATTTCTAGAATCGGTTTTACTATTTTCGTTGTTACACAGTTGTTCTTTCCTGCTTGCCTGTGTTGATACAAATGGTGTATTTGAATTTATCTGTTGTTGCGTATTTTTTATTTCAGAATAGATCAGCTGAGCCTCAGTTTTATTTGTAATGGCTGTAACTTCTACTTTATCCTTTTCATCAGTGTTTACCGTATTTGTACTATCATCATCGTTAATTATATAGGCAGAGGCATTTTTCGTCGTATTATTGACCGAAGATTCACTTTCCTTGATGTTAACTGCTGGCTCATGATGGTCCGACAGTGTAGTTTTATTGACATTTTTATCCTTGTATTTGCTACTCTCTGTTTCGTCGTTGAAGTCATCGTCGTTTTCTGTATGATCTAAGATATTTGAATTCTCGCAGTATGGCAATGTTCCACTAAGATTCAGGCTTCTGTTCAGTTCAATTATATTATTTGAATTTCCCTTCATCACATTTTCGTATTTTTTCTGTTCTCCTGATGATGAAGTATGGGAAGACGACTTGTCATAATCACGATGTTTTGAAAGTTTTGCAGATGCTTTTCCATTTTTATATTTTTGATTTTCCAAAGCTTTCGTTTGTTGTACTTGGGGTTCATTTGCGGTTCCACTGCTTTTTATAGTTCTTTTTTCTTTATCATCCTTTTCATTTTTGTTTTCGCCTCTTTCGTTTCTAAAGACAGTCTCTGTTTTACCTTTGTTTGTATCGGGCGTTTTTGTTTCACGTTTGGGACTATCGAGATTGTTCAACTTGTTTTCATAAATCGCAGTCCCGTGTCTTAATTCGTCATTTTCTTTTCCTTTGTTCACAACAATTGTGTTATTCTCCTCAATTTTATTCGATCTTGTTATTTTAGATTTGTTGGTTTCTTCCGTCTTTTCTTTCACATCGGTTTTAACCACTGCCGTTTCTAATCCCTCCTCTTTGTCGATTTGTTTTACTTTATGCTCGCTTTTCTGTTTTTTGCGGTTGTTGTTAACGTCTTCCTTTGCAACGACGACTTCTGTTTTGTTTACTTCACGTTTTTGACTTTTTGTTCTCTCATTAGATGATCCCTGATTTTCCTCCTCTTTGACGATGGTCGTATACGACGGAGGAGGAGAATGTAGGTTTTGTTGGTTGTCATCTCCACTGTCTTCGTGTAAAGAGCTATTCTCGGAGGAAACCACCTCTGGCCTCGGGGCAGAACGTCTTTTCAACTTCTTTGGTAGTTTTCTTGTCTCTTTTTTCTTCTTTTTTGATTTCTTACAGCAAATACAACATAAAAGTATAACAATAACGAGCAAGAGGAATCCAACCACGGAGCAGGCTATGATGATATATATTGTGTAGTCTGGTCCCTCCGAACCTAGAAAATAACACAGGCACATAAACGGAAATGGTTAAAGTCTGAAAATCATTCTAAATAACTACTAACAACAAGTTTATGTTAAGTAAACTCAGTAACATCAAGATAAATGGCCAATTAAATATCATCAGGAATGAATGGGGAAAGATAAATGGGAAATCCAGCGATACCTAGAAGGATGGAAAAATCAGAAACATCTAAACGAATGTAAAGTTCAATAAGAAACAGCCTTAACTATGCTTATAGGGGAACAGTTAAAATGTTTAATACCTACTCGGAACAGGTGCAAGAGTACTGGTTGGAGCGCCAGATAAAATATAGCTGATTTGAAAACCAGGTAATTCATCGGACTCATCTGTTGTGAAAGTTACGAATACTTCATTGCCGACAGATGCAGTAATTGTGCCTATTTGAGTCGAACAGCATGGTTCTTTCTTGTCTTTAAGAAGTTTTGTAGCATAAGCATCCGGTCCTAAGATAAAAAAAAACACAAACAGTTATTGAAAAGAAATATTAAGGAGGTAGATCTAGGGTAAGGGACATAATTCATGAAGTCAGTGGTATGTTTGTATCATATTCAACTTCACCAAATGCTATCAAGCTTTCATTTGACACATAATGAAATTAATCTAAGTTACTTCGATGCTTACATGATATTGATGTAAAATGCTGAATACAAACGTTCCAGTGATTTTTAAGAGTTGTGTACCTTACCCTAGGTCTAAATCCGTAAGTTATATCATGTAGTTATTCTCTGGCAGCAATACGAGTATAGAAACTGAGAAAGTACAATTGAACGTGTCACAACCATGGATAAAATTATTTATTTTTTTTGTTATTGAAAGAAAATCCATATAGAATCATTTTTGTCACGTCGTCTACCATCTTTTTCTTTCAAGTTCTGGGTTAAAAAACAATATTTTTTACCATCATAAATTTGCACTAAATCGTGTAGACAAACTTGTTTACTATTTTCAATGACACAACTGAGAAACTCGAGGGCAATGGAGTAGTTACTGCTTTCTCCAACTATTAACCAAGTTCTACTGTAGTTCCTAGAAAAAGAATAAGGCATATTAAATAATAAAAGCATGCAAAAACATAAAAACATTGCAGTGCTTTACTCCAATTAAGGCCAGGTAACATATATTTTGTCAGAACATATCATTTGAAAACGCAGACTCGATGAAACTTCATTTCTTAAATTTCACTGCGATTAACTAGAAATAGCATAAAGTGTATTTACATAATGCAACTTAGGATCATATGTATTTTACAGAAACAAATTTGCTGTACGTAATTGCATCGAACAACAAAGATTTTTTTAAGAAGTGCCATGAGCACAGAACAAAACAAATGAGTCATGATTTGAATGGTAATCAAACAATATATTCTACGAATAACGATCAGACATGGGAAAAAACAAAAAAAATTAAATAATATGTACTAAGTAATAGTAATGTAAATAAACAACCTGTATTACAGGAGCATTAATCCTGTACATTGGGAAGATAATTGTCCCCTCTTTTCAATAAACATCCATCAAGTTGCTCATATGTCACGTTAGAGGTAGATTTCAAAGGAATGGAAAATTATGACTTAGTAATTGGTCTCGTGGTGCAAAAGGATATACCTTCGCAAGTTCAAGATAACAACAATATAACTTTTGTAGTGGTGAATTTAATCTTGTAGCAACATTACCTTGTTAAAGGAGCCTGATAGTCAAGCATGGTATAAATAGTCCACGTAGTTTTGGCAAGCTCTGGCAAAACGTATCTGCTGTGTTATGAATGGTAAAATGAAAACTCCATATGCATGTACAAAAGTTGAAAGTTAATTGTTTGGTCACGGGTATTTTCATTTATTCCGTCGATCTTTGAAAAGTATGCCAACAATACACAAAAAAACTTAAAATTAAAGAAAATCTGCACTCTTAAAACAGAGGGTATGCACCAGGTGTACCGGTTTACAACATTATATGCAGGAGAAGTGTTGCTGAAGACAAACTAACAACTATCGATTTCACATGCAAATTCATTGCCTCTGTCATAAAGATCACTATTAATCACTAATAGTAGATCATAACATGAGGAAATCCGAAAATTTGACCCTTCTCTCGTTCAATCATCTTGGATTATTCAATGGTAGAAAGTCATTTATTAAACTGGGTTAAGGGACGTGACCGAGTTGCAATCTTTCTCTTTTATATCAGATCTGCAACAAAATCTGCCAAATTAGAGGGCAGGGGCATATCTGTGATCAAGATAATATGATTAGTTCCGACTGGAAAACGATTGTCTGTAAAGCATCATATATTACGCTGGATAAATATTATCTATAAAGAATAAACATTTAAATGCTGTAATTATATCAGGAAATGATGAGATATTGTTAATTCACTACACCTGTAAATATTAAAGCATTCATAACTAATACACTATATGGTTATTCTTATAATCGTTACATGCGTATCAAGATATCGTGTACCTGGGATATGGTGTAGTTCCATTATAACCATCGTGTGAACTGAAGGTCTGGGAATATGCTGTGGCTGTAAGGTTGATACTATCACACAGAATTATATCTGAAAAGAGTGAAAATTCCAATACCTCAACGGTACATCAAGTACTTCAGTACAATTTCGTCTCGAAAATAAGCATGTCTAAAACTTTAAAATGTCCAAACATTCAGTATTCGAATAACTTGAATTTTAACTTTAATAATTTAGTATCAAGCACAATAGAAACTAAAGTAAATATTAATGATTTCCAAGATTTTCAACAAATCAATTTACAATGCATATCTTTCGTTTCATTTCGTTTTTCATGTAGAGTGATTCAAAACTATCATCACATCAATGATATAACAATTATTTGCATGTTTTTTTTTCATGTACGGTTCTCTTGTTTGTATTCCCTTTTACTTTATTTGTCAAAAGTAAAACAAATGACTTGTTCATAATTCTTGGTGCAAACATCTAAAAACAAAACGTCTAGAATTGTAATATATTTACATATTTATTCAAACAATATATTAAGTATGGTTCTTCATGGAGGGGTGAATCATCATATCATATCATTATCATAAGATAATCAGATAATCAATGAAACTGCTCAAATACTTTTGTTAGATCCTAAGAACAACATTGCCGATGTTCATTTACTTCGATCTGCTATATATTATATCATTAGTTTTATGCTGAAGAAGGATATCAGTTATCCAAAATATTCAATGTAAATTTTTACCATCTTTTGATGATGTTAAACATATTTAAACGTTTATTTAACTTATTGTTATCTTTCGCATCGTTTTCAACGATCCATCACCCCGTAAGAGTGATTGTTGACTTTTATTTAGACGATCATATATATATGTAACAAACTTTTAAGTGTTATATTACCAGAGGGCAACTTTTATTTTCATTTTTTGTTAAGTACAGTTTCTATAAGGTCTGTTGAAGGATTTGTTTTTAAAAATGTACAAATTACTAATCAGAAGATTCTGCCTGGTTTTAAGGCAGAGTTACACTTAGGATCTTAATCATAATAACAATACTAACACATTTGGACCATTACAATCAGCACATTCTAGTACAGTTTTCAATGCTAGAGTGATTTAAAAACTGTCGATAGATATTTTATGACATTTGTGCCAAGTACGACAGAACCAAATCATACTCATATAGTACAGTGGCGGAATTTAGGAATCTAGGGGCGTTGTTGAAATCCCCGCTCTTGTTGGAAAATTTTGTTAATTCAGAATAGCCCAGGAATCTCCTAGTTCTTAAACCTGTCTGTACCCTTTTTCACAATTTCTGGATCCGCCTACACTATTCTATTTTTACATTGTTTTGTCTTATATAGCACTAGTATTATTTCTACGTTAATGTAATATTTTAGAATATTGTAAAAATGCATCGGTTGTTTACAGTTTTGGCCAGCAAACTGGTACATCTATTACTTTTCTTTTGCTTATCATACAAGTAATTTTCATAAGCAGACAGAATTCGACCATTACCCTCAGTGTATGCTGGTACACGAATGTAAGACTTAAGGTGGATCATAACTTATAGTTTTAGAAGACAGATTTTCTTCTTTTTTTTATAATATACTATAAAATTATAAGATAAAAAAACACCGAAAAGTCACCGAACTTTATTTCGAGAAAATTAAGCCTATATTTAGAATTTTTTATATTTCATATATATTGTGTAGGGATTTTTGGCTTACTATTAAAAACCTGCTTAATCTGGAAAATCCCGGTTCACCGAATTTTTTTTCTAGTAATAGTAAAGAAAACACTCAAATTCCCATTGCTTTTCCCGGCAATTACCTCTCACTTGAAAGAGGGTTTATAAAATTAATATTTGTAATTCTACCATATGTAGGTTTACGGTAACACAATCGTTTGGCATCGTTGAAACAATATTTTCTTATTCAAGAGTAATCAAGGGAACCAAGGTTATAGCGGTAATCAAAAGAATGTAATCCAGGGACAAAGACCAGACTTGGAAAACAGACATACACAACAAAGAACATAAAGTAACTAAAATCATACATACAAAGTGACAAAAGTAAATGAGCAACTCGAACTCCACTAAAAACTGGGAGCATGGACCAGGTGCACCGGTAGGATAAGCGTCCTCTGCTTTTCTAGAAACACCCGCGGAGTTGCTCATAAAAAGTCAAGTCCGGGGTAGACAAACGAGGGAAGGAAAACTATGACCCGTTGAATAAATCAGTTCTCATGGTGCTGATGGATACACCATAACGATCAAAACACATACGTATGAGTAATTCTGTAAGATGACAGAAAAGAATGCTACTAATGAAAGGTTTGATCTACCTTAATGATACATGCTTATAGAAAAACATAGTTCTTGCAAAAGTTATGAATTTGCAAATGAGAAGTTAGTTGATAAAATAGATTTATCACAAACAGCCATGTTATATATTGCAAGATCAAGTAGAAAACATTATATTTCAGAACACGGCACCCCAACGACAATTCCTAAGTGCTGTAAATGTTACTATTTAAAATTATTTTGACCGGTCACATAGAGCTATTTAGCTCTTTATAACAAAGCTAATGAATCTTTTGATATAATGTTGAACAGTAAAATTTATAAATCAGCAAAATACCGAAACGTCAACACAGAGGGACAAGTCGTAAAAATCGAAATACAAAGACATGACCAAAACATGAAAACAGGAAGCAGAGACGATCAACAATTAGAAAATTGTAGAAAGAAGAACAAAATATAATTATAGATTAAAACCAAAGATAAGAAAAAAAGACAGCACGCAAAAATCTATAGCATTCCCTTAAAAAAAGGGTATGGCTTCTGGTGTCCGAATTTGATTTCTGGCGAAGACTGATTATTGCGAATTAAAGACAATTAACTATAATCTGATAAAAAAAAATAATTTAGCTAAGTTTAAATCATTTACACTGTAGTAAGCATATTATCAAATCATCTGAATTCAAACTTTCTTTTATAACTTGATACAAATAATTTCGTTTTTTTTATTTACATTGAAAGTTTGTTTCACTACTTTCATGCCGTTTCTTATATGTGTATTTAAAACTATTTTTTAATCATGGGTGAACCGACATACTGTCAATACTGTCTCTAGAAGGCGCAATCCTTTTTTCCAAAACTACGTATTGTATTGCAGTTTTGCATCAAACAATTTCCGATATCTTATTAAGTATTTTTTTTTTGCATAAAGACATTGTACTCACTTTGGTTAATATAAAATATCAAAGTTTGTAAAATCCCAATCTGAAATTTCATCGTTGTTGGACTTGCATCATTTTCTGTACCATTCGATTGAAAAGCTAATCATTCCTAAACCAACCTCCATAAAATCGATAAAATCATTTATATGTAAATCCAAAAGAGAATTGCGAACATCATAATTTAATAATATTCGGCAGTAAAACCATCACAAATTTTAGTCGTGTTTCTATTATTAATGAATTCTAGATAAAGTTTAAAAACTACAACCAAAATTTCAGTGTTGCATTAATGTTTGATTTAAAGTTCCATTGATTGAACCTGCTCATAATAAACCCGATCCATTTAAGAAGTCCAATACCTATATCGGTACACTTTTTATCGCAGCACGGTTAATAACATTCAACTATTAAACAATACATAAATGAATGTTAATTAGGCATAAAATACCATGGATACATTGTAATGGTTTGATTAAACCTGCTGCAGATCCCTGACATGAAGTATAATCAATAGAAATAAGAATGAAATCATTGAATACTTTTGAATAAAGTTACTGTTGAAATCATTGTTAGTATTTTTTCTATAACAATTCACATTTCCAATACTAGAAAAGGTTAAATACAAGAATTACACAACCAATAATATGCAACAGATAATGCTCTAAAATCCATATAACATATATATTTAGTATATAAAGAGTTAAACATTTGTCGCGTAATTGTAAGGAGATATATAGAACGTTACCCAGAGATCATAGTGTCATGTATCTACAGTCAAAGTAATTAAACATTCGAGTAGGTAAACTACAGGATTCAGTCCAGATGCTGGTTTTTATTATACTCATTCGAAGATAAGCTATTCTGAACAAAATATATTGGTGGACTTGTACCTATAATTGCCAATTGAAAGTATTGCTGTCTGCACCTTTCTACTCCCATTTTACCATCCATTCGTAGAAGACACATCGGGTATGTTGATATTCGTATGAATGTTACAATAGAGTGTTCCTATCTTAAATATATTCCTACAACACCGTCCACACTTTAGTTATTAGTTATATGTTATAAAACTACAATATAGTAGAATTTGACAATTATAATTGTGTGGTACTGGTTTGTTTTTCTATTAGTTTTTATAGTTAATCAATTAAAAGAAAATCAAAACAATTTTAAAAAAAGATGAATGTTATAACTAACCTCGAGTAGAACAATGAATGTAAAAAAATCAATATATTTTATGTAGACAATGATTTGGTATTCCTTAGAATTTGTTCAATGTATAATTAATCAAACAAAATTAATGCATGTTAAATACAAGGGTACAGACAGAAATCAGCATGACATAATATTACCCTACAATGAATATTAATACAAATAACGTCTGTGTAATTTGCAAGTTTGTTGCATAAAAGAAATCTTTGATCCTGTCTTTGATTTTTTTCTTTTGGTAATTTTGATTTACACATTATAAGTTTATTGATTTGTAAATGTTTATGGTCCAGTAAGAAGGTTGCAATAAACTTTCAATTTCCACATCAAAGCGGAGAAAGACATGTATGACGTATTGACTATCGCCTTGATAGCTGTTGTACAAACTGTTGCATTTGCCCTTCTTTGTTATGTAAGTGGGTCACGATTCTTAGTCAAAGATTTATGACTGATATAACATGATCCAGGAGCACAGATAGTTTATATTCATTCTTAAAGCTCGTAAAGAAGTCCGATTTAGGGAAAGAGTCAATCATGAATTTAAACTTCTTTTCCCGATCATGACATGTTCATTTTGAAATAGCCATCACATCCTGATATCCACCTTAGGTAAATACTCTCGAAATTCCGAAGTGCAATATGTTAAATCTGCACAGTTTCCTGTTACAACTTTTATCTTTCACTTCATAAAATTAACCTTTGCAAATTTATTTCTTGTTTAGCACATTATATATATATATATATTTGACATTCTCCTTGACGAAGTTAATTATATTTAACATTTAATTCCATTTCAGTATTCAGGTGAAATGGTCTCACGTACCTACACATCATTATCGTATTAATTATAAACAGTTTCCGTTTAAAGAAAGTATTATCTAAAATATATTTCGGTCTTTTTACTTTCAGTACTAATTATGCTTGCCTTCAGATAATTCCATTTTTGTCACAAAACAAATGTTAAAAATTCCTAGTTATTAGATATATTCGGAAGCCTTGTTTCAGTGAACATTGAAATACTTTACGGTTTAGTCACGTTTCTATGTTATATATTTGGTGAAAAAAATCAAGCAAGAGACCCACCCTCAGGAGTCCTAAGTGCTAAGTTCTGAATCGTTCATCTTGTTCAATATTTGCTTTTCAAGGGCAGTAACTCTATCGGTACTCTGTCCGAAAATGTTGACTCAAACAAAGGACGTGGGAAGGACATATCAAAAGGATAATTTCATCAACTGAAACTTTCTTTTTATATACCATATTGTTCAAGATATTGACTGAAAACTGCTGAAAAAAAATAATATTGCTTCACTTTACAATAGCAATAACTCTAACAAGGAGTCGCATGGCATCTGAGGCCCTGTGCAGACCTTTGTAGGCCTTATCATAAAGATCATTTCAGTAATTGATAATTTATTTCTTTCTATCTATTATAGTGTTAAATATCTTGGCTAAAAAACGGTTAATTTCGGAAATTAACGAACATGGCTTAACCTGACTGTTTTGGAGATATCTGAAAAAAAAACTTCTGTCTTACCCCTATGTTATCTTCATCGTTAATAACGGCGGCCATGTTTTTCGACGGATCAAAATTCTCCCTATTAATTCAACGCTAAATACCCAAGGATGGTTTACACTTAGTTTGCTTCTTATTGGTCCAGTCTCCAGAGGAGAAGAGTTTAGAAAAATTGTTAACTACGACGGCGGACGTAAATCTATTCTTTCTTTAACAGAAGGATAAATCATGAGAAAAATTAGCTAGACGACAAAAACAATTAAAATCAGTATGTAACAACTGGAACGGAATAAACAAAACATTACCTTGGTATATTTAGATGACCTTTTATCTAACCTGCTGTTTATAAGGGAAAGACGTTACGTACAATATTCGTATATAAAAGCGTAAAAACAACACACAGTATTGGGAAAATACGACGTCGTTTTAGGGAGTAATCATAGTAACCAAGGTTATAGCGGTAATCAAAAGAATGCAATGCAGGGACAAAGACCAGACATAGAAAACAGACATACACAACAAAGAACATGAATAACTAAATCATACATACAAAGTAACAAAAGCAAATGAGCAACTCGGACTCCACTAAAAACTGTGAGCATGAACCAGGTGCACCGGTAGGATAAGCGTCCTCTGCTTTTCTAGTGACACACGCCGAGTTGCTCATAAAAAGTCAAGTCAGGGGTAGACAAACAAGGAAAGGAAAACTATGACCCGTTGAATAAATCAGTTTTCATGGTGCAGATGGATACACCATAACGAGTTCATGATGACGACCATAAAACCTCTGTAGTGATTTCAAATGTGTAGCAACATAACCCTGTTCCAGAAGCCTATTTGTTAGAGTTCTAGGGCGATACAAAAAGTCTGCGTAGTTTCGGCAAGCTCTGGCATAACGTATGAGTTGTGATATGAACACTCCATACGCAGGTGCTGAAGGGATGTTGCCACAAATGAAAGCTAATGGGATATTCTTATAAGAACAAATGCCGATGTTTAAATGTTTAAAAAAAAAGAATTTTATTAAAATTGAGACAATAACATTCTGAAAACTAATTAACTTTTTTCCATAAAAGAGTATTATTAAACAAACCACAGCTGCTATTTTCAGTCGATCTTGTATTCCAGACAAACAAAATCGAAGTGTTACAATCTTCTAAAGCCACAGTCAAATAGATCATACATTTTACGTATTGAAGTTAAATTTGATGAACAATTATAAATTTTAGAAAAAAAGAAAATTAATTGACTAATATTTGAATCAATGTATAAACCTCCCTTCAATTCAAACATTCATTCTTTGCCTCTAAAATCAGTTTACCGATTTCATTGTCAAAATTAGTAGTTTAGATATATGATGAATGAACAGTGGTACCTGTTACAAACTAGGAAATAAGAATTTTAAAGTTTTAATCATTTAAGGCATGATTGTTCAATTCTTTAGTCCAGTTATCTTTATCAATAAGGATTTGTTTTAAGTCCTTTTGTTCTTAAATTGATACAAAAGAACGGTTTTTTCTTTTGAAAATAATAATTATTGAACCTGATTCTAACCATATGCGCCAATGTTTCCATGGAGTACGAATAACGTACGTGGCGGTAATGCGATTTTCGTAAACCCGTGAAGAAGAAACAAAAAATCTTTTCAAAAACTTTTCTTGGATTTGATGAGTTTCATAATCCCTAATTATACACTGTTAGTTGTATTAGTTTCAGTAAAATAAATGTAATTAATACAGTGCAAAATATTTTGCATGTTTTGTTATGAAACAGAAAAAAAGTATGATAATCCGTTGAATACATTCTTAACCTCAGTTGAACGCATTTTCGTTTTAAATTTTGTGGTTTGATCAGCCAACATAAGCCAACATTCCAAATTTCGTGAAACGTGGAAAAGGTTTAATTAAATTTCATTTTATAAAACCTTCGCACAGTTGTTCATTTATTATAAAAGAAAGATAACTGCGGTTAAAAAAGACTTTTTAAAAAAGGGATTTAGAATACGTTTAAAACATTGTTGGAAAAAAGGAAAACACATGTACTATAGATAGCATTAATTTCGTGGGGAAAGGAATGGATATATGGATATTTTATTGTCATTTTGCGTAATCCTTTTATACTTACATATTTCCATACTCTTATATTAATCTCATATCTCGTTTTACCTATATCAAGGAAATTGCTTAAGTTTCTCATAATTGTGTACTAAAAGAGAATAACATTGTATGGAGCCAAATCTTGTTTTAAAATATCTTTTCATTAAGCCTTTTGTAATAGTTTTGGTTAGACTTTTTGTTTTATTTTTTGGTATAAAATATTATATCGTCCTTCCCTGTGTATTACATATTCAATTACATGTTCAAAAAAATTGGAGGAGTAAAGTTTATATTTAGTCACTGGGTATGAGGAAAATAGTAAGTTTATTTTTCCCGAGGTACAACTATTGCCCGAGGCGTAGCCGAGTGCAGTAGTTGTAACCGAGAGGAAAACAGACTTACTATTCCCCGAATATACAGTCAGGAAATGTTTTAGAATACTGATAGAGACAAAACACACAAATTTTTACCAAAGACTAAAAAAAGACCACATACTATATCTCAGGATATTGGGAACTCTATACACATGTATCTATTCTAGTAATCACGCACAGAGTCATATTCTTTTTTAACCTTGAGGAGACAACGGTCACGCAAAGATATCTGCTAACTTTGCACCGTCCATGATGATTCTGTCATATGACTGAAATTTGAAATCTCGTGATTCGACCTTGAATAACAATGAATACCGAGGATTAAATGGAGTGTTAAAGACCAAGCCAGTCCTGTAAAAGCAATGAAAATCTGCGAATATAATTACGCTTGTGGTCAAATACTTTTGGGGAGAGTAAATAAAAAAAAATACTGACCAATCAATAGTCGTTTGGCGCGCAATTCATCAGAATTGTAAACCTTTTCACATAAAATTTGTAAAGATAAAGTTTACAGAGGTACGATGACTATATTGATTTAACATCTAAATCACCACCTTATATTTTCATGAGTGTGTAGATGAGATCTTAATACATATTTACATCTGGAACTTTTTTGTGTTATCTTCGTAATTAAACAACATGATCTGTTAATGTTTCCTTAATGTGACTTAAGTTCGATTCATATCTGTAAATTAAAAGAAGAGACTCGGCAACACGCTGTCGACTTCGATTAATATTAGTTTTATAATAAGTTGATACGTGGCTCAATGGTAAAGTTAATTGATTAATTTAAGGACGGTAGCTTGATACCAGTTAACTAATCATAAAACTTTAGTTAAGTGAGGTCAGCATCTACAAAATATATCCACACAATTTAAAACAGAATAAGTACATTTTAATTGATCAGTTGTTCAATTATAAAAAAAAAAACAGCGAATATAATAAAAGGTAATGCAGGAAACCATTTCAAAGAAACTTATCATTTATGTGTTCGTTTTGTTTTATAAACAACAGTAATGTTTTTTTTATGCAAAATGTTCTATCAAATTAAATTCCTGCATGCGAATACTTTACCAATACTGTCGATGAATTTTTAAACAAATTCATTCTTTGTATACATGCATGTGTAAATGTGATGTAGAAAGATTAAACCTTCATTTGTGCGAAATGGTTCCTTCAATAGTAAACAAAGCTTTATTTGTTTAAACGTTCAACTTGAATAAAATATTCACAGCCGGGCGTGCAACGGTAAGGCTAACAAATAATCTTTCAAACCTTGAAAGGGCACGTTCCTTTTTTAAGTCCTTCTGAGATTACAAGTAGTCTAAGTGTTATCCTCCAACTATTTTGATTTCATTATGCAGTATAAATAAAACCTGCTTCTGTGACGTCAAGCAAAGAAAATAGTCATGGATATACGCATGTTGTTTTTTAGGATAAGAAAACTACAATGTTACGTAGTATACTAGAGAACTTTAAAAACATCTCGGCATCGTATCAATATTTGAATTAAAGTATTACAAAAAGTAGCAAAAGTCCAGTTACAATTGTGGAACAGTCTTTGGACGTTCCTTTCACGCCTTACATACTCGTCCTATTAAGACATTTTGTCAACATAGCCTGCATTACCCTCCTTAGTTTCGTATGCAGCTTTTTAAAGTCCTGTGCAACCGGCCATTTAGCCATGTTAACTAAAACTTTTGCTGATTGACAAGGTTATACTTTAGATTAAATCTAGTTTTGAAACCATGTACACAATGTGACTTTGGTACAAGACGATAATATATATGAACTTTGGATACATAAATATTGGATATACAAATCATAATGATACTTTTCTTTCTAGTTCAATGCCTTGCGCTATATATTGAGCAAGATGTTGTCAAAATATTTCAGCCGGAATATATTTGATCGACTACATATTTATCGAGTGTGGTGGACGTAAATTATTTTCAACAGACTGTCGAACTCTTTTGTTCACTCCTATGAGATTGACTTAATAGCTGATCTGATCCATGAAAAGGAACACCGTCTAGCCATATCCTTATATCGTTTTCAATATATAATTGACGTATTGTCTTTACATAATCCTAGTTTTTAAGGGATTAGATACAACGTATTTACCCCTTACCCTGAAAACTTTAGATAAAAGACCCTACAGACACTATGAAGTCAATCTCAAATCTAAATTGAATTCACTGAGTTCTATGGAAAGTGAAAACTCATGGCCAAACTACAACAAACGCGATGACTTCTCATTCCTTATTGTCAATTTTCCTTTCATCTGTGGCAACATTCCTTCAGCACCTGCGTGTGGAGTTTCATATCACAACTCTTACGTTATACCAGAGCTTGGCCTAACTACACATACTTTTTGTACTAGGCTACTTGTGCTCCTGGTCCATGCTCCCATTTCTGATGGAGTCCAGGTTTGTAAATTAATTTTGTTTCTTTATAACGAGAATAAGTATGATGTTTATTTCAAAGAGACGACAACCCTAATGGGATGAAAATGCCATCCCGAAGCCACTCACTGGTCGTCAATGAACGAAGTACGTAGTACCTTTGTTATTACATGTTCTGTGTTGATGGTGTCTGTTTTCGTTCGCATTTCGCTTCCCTTGATTACTCATTGAATTGTAAAATTATAATCTTTGTATTTGCAAATATATATTTGGTAACTGTCGGAGTAATTTGGGTTGCTTATATGAGCATGTAAGATGTAAAACACTTATATTATATTAATATTGCTATTAAGTAGACAATATCTTAACTTTTAGTCGACCTCGTACAAAGTTAATATCTTTTAGTGTATTTGATGTTCCTTGTGGTTGCTGGGCATTGTTAAAATACTGATATATCATAGTTTTAAATCTTAACAAGAAAAAATTGGAGTAGGCGTTGAAACACATGTTGTATATACTAGTGTTCTACAAATTAACTGGTCGTTATAGTAGAAATCTCTACTTTGCAAAGTCATAATTTGTAATATTTGAACGGCAAGTTGAGTATACATATTATAATAATAGAAGAATTTCTTTTAAACACCTGCAATCCTTTACAGATACAAACATTTTAGTATGTACGTGCAATTTTGTCTTGCCTTTTAATGCACAACAAAGTATTTTATGAACATGATGATTTTTATCTTGCATAAATGTTTATGGTTTATGAAAAAATTGCACTGTTTAGTTTATATATTTTTTTTTAAATTAATCAAGCAATCATTTAATAATTTTAAATTGTTAAAAATAAAGTACTAATTTGCCAAATTGTATTGATTGATTCGGGGGTCAATATGGGTAATCTGATATATTACAAAATAGTTTTATTACGACATAGCAATGGCATATATTTGACATCGGCATATTATATTTTCATCATTCTTTGCGGTAATAAGGATATAAATTTTGATTTTTGAATTACATTATCGGCATTTGTAAATTAGTAACACAGTAATAAATAAACAATATAAATAGTATAACAAAATAGATTGACGTTTCACTTTTAGTTTTTGACAGGGAAGAGGTTGAAGACTTATCTTTTCATCTTATCCTTTTTCGTTTCGATATTATATTCGTTTAATAGACACTATTATCAAGATACTTTGCTTTTTACATGTTTATACTAGGAACATTCACCTGCAAGGGAGACACAAGGATGATAACATTACACACACTTGATTTATTGAGAATATCGTTTCCCACCTACATTACACATAATAACGACATTGTTCATTGCTATGAAAAATTTGTTTGAAATTGAAAAAGGAAATAAGCTTACCGCTTACGTACATATATTTTGTAGACGTGTTTAGTATAATCATATATTGTTAGAAAAAAGATAAAAAATAGTATTCACGATAAGGAATAATTACCAAAACCAATGCTATTAAGTACATGTAGCTGTCTACATGACTGGTTGGTTGGTTTTTTTTTTCTGTTTTGTTTTGCGTTATCGCTTAATTTCCAGTTCTTAAAAGTGGGGAATGACATACCAAAGATATAATCAAAATTAAAATTGCTTTTTAATTGCGTATATGTTTTCTCAATGTCAAGTTTTCTTAAATAATTTTTTTTTTTTTGGATTTGTCCACTTTTACATATTCATCCTTGGGAAATTGTAAAACACACTTTTCTGACGTCATTTATCAACAAATGCGTGACAGAAACCTTAAAGAATATACACAGAAACAAGCAAATAATACATACAACCAACCTGGGCTCCAACTTACACGTCGAGTATATGGTTTACGTTCCACGGCCAGCTGAAAGTCATATGTTCAACACCCACCGAGTTGCTCATATGTGTAATTTAAATTCGGGGTGGAACGAAAGAGGTAAACTACGACATGACATTGTGAAACAATCTATTTTTATGGTGGTAATGGCGATTGATAAATTCATGATGTGGACTGTAAAATATTTGAAGTGATACTTTTTGTCTAATTTGTAAATATATTCATTCTTTTATAATTAAATGCTTTTTTCAATTTTTTTGTTTTGAGTTAGTTAAGCGTTCTTCGCTTAATCCTCGAAATTGTTACGATATAAGACTTTATATTAAAAGCAGGCAGTAGTTGCGGCAATACTTACTGTTCCACCCGTGTGATGTGTTTTCTAACGAATTGTCGACGACAAACCGATGCTTATATTCCCACCACGGTAAAAGATGTTAAACGTCGAGGAATAATCAGATCAAAATTTAGTTAAAAGAAATTTTATATCATATTCTTAACTCTTAATACGCTTTAAAATATGTTGTACCAAAATCACTTCATAATGATTTAGCATCTCAGTTTTGATTATATTTTTAAACCATGTAGAAAATGACTGTGCCTCATGAGACATAAAATGTATGTAAGGACGGATCGTAGCTTAGAACCGGAATGAATGAGACCGATAATGATCTACATTATTCCCATAGATCTGCTTAAGCAGTAAAAGTAAACCCAAAGTTAATCAAAGTAAGACATGAAATGAAGTTAAAAAAATCACATGAATATGAGCATGTTTTGAGTAGAACATTTATAATCGGAACAATAGAATATATTTAAAATGATTTTGTTTACGCATAAAAAGGTCCTGGCAACAATGCAACTGAAATCATGCGTACGTGCTGTTGAAATTTGGAATCAAAGACATTTCTGGGAGAGTTCACAAAACGAGATGTATTTGTTGTTTGTAACCAATGATAAAATCACTGGCACCAGATTTGAGATAGAATACAGGTCCTATGGCCGAACAACAACAAAAACCGGTGTGAATCTTTTCTTTATTCCTTTATAAACAACATTGTTTTTGTCTGCAAAACGTTTTATATCCAATGTTTTTTATCAGAGGTAGACGTAGAAAATAATAGCAGTGCTAAGACCTACACTGTTACCACTCTTTCAAAAGAAGAGATTGTGGAAAACCATAAATCTGTACTATCCTCTTTTGGTCTCTACCAAGGACGATAATTGTGATTTACCGTCTATGTACTGGATTCCTAAACTTCACAAGAATCCATACAAACAACGTTTCATAGCTGGATCTGAAAATGTACCACCAAACCTCTTTCAAAACTTTTAACATCTATACTCATAACTGTCAAAGAGGGTCTACAGTCCTATCACAACACTTGTTACTCCCTTAGTGGTATTAATTCAATGTGGATCCTGAAAAATTCGAAAGATCTTTTGGAGAAAATCAGTTCAAGACTATTATCTGAATATAACAGCATTAAAACATGTGATTTTTCAACACTGTATACTTCTCTTCCCCATACTCAGTTAAAATCCCGACTTAAAAACATTATACATCGTTGTTTTTCCAAAAAAGATGGTACACCTAGATACAAATATATAGTTCTTGGTAGAGATTCCAAATCATCTTCCAAATATACAGAGGAAGATGTTTACAAAATGCTGGAATGTTTTATCGACAAAATATTTGTCCAGTGTGGTGGACGTGTTCTTCAACAAACGGTTGGCATTCCAATGGGAACAAATTGTGCCCCTTTACTAGCTGAACTATTCCTTCACTCTTATGAGGCTGACTTTATAGCTGATCTGATCAGAAAGAAAGAATATTGTTTAGCTAGATCCTTCAGTCTCAGTTTCCCCTATATAGATGACGTGTTATCTTTAACCAATCCTAATTACGGGGATTTGATACATCGCATCTACCCAAAAGAACTTGAGATAAAGGATACTACAGACACTGTGAAGTCAGCCTCATATCTTGACCTACACTTAGAAATCGATGGTAAAGGAAAACTATTGACCAAACTTTACGACAAACGTGATGACTTTTCATTCAGAATTGTCAACTTTCCTTTCATCTGTGGCAACATCCCTTCGGCTCCTGCGTATGGAGTGTTCATATCACAACTCATACGTTATGTCAGAGCTAGCCGAAACTACGCAGACTTTTCGTATCGCGCTAGAACTCTAACAAATAGGCTTCTGGAACATGGTTGTTGCTACAAGATTGAAGTCATCACTACAGAAGTTTTATGGTCGTCATCATGAACTCGTGGATCGTTATGGTGTATCCATCAGCAAAATGAAAACTGATTTATTCAACGAGTCATAGTTTTTCTTTCCTCGTTTGTCTACCCCTGACTTGACTTTTTATGAGCAACTCGGCGGGTGTTTCTAGAAAAGCAGAGGACGCTTACCCTATCGGTGCACCTGGTCCATGCTCCCAGTTTTTAGTGGAGTCCTAGTTGCTTGTTTACTTTTGTTACTTTGTATGTATGAGTTTAATGTTCTTTGTTGTGTATATCTGTTTTCCATGTCTGGTCTTTGTCCCTGGATTACATTCTTTTGATTACCGCTATAACCTTGGTTCCCTTGATTACTCTTTCTTGAAACCAATGGTATATCTGTTGCTACTTTGAAAAATAAAAACATATTTAACTATTAATAGTTTGCTATTAACCTGGCTGTTTTTCTAGAAATGTTTAAACATTTCCCTCACCCATACACCCAGTATACTGGGGTACCCCAAATCCGTTGGTCAAAATACTATTCTTCTGATCGAGTTACCGATTTGACCAGACGACGTTAATATAATTCATAACAATAAAATTTAGACATTCTACTTTGCACTTCTGTAAATTATGTTATTTGCATGTCTTTATTTAATTATTGCACCAGTGACTGAAAATCGAATGTTAATCATCCGCCATTATTGTTGTCGTTACCCCAACCCGTACATTTCCGGTTCAGAGATTAAAATAATACGGGGAGCTATATGGGATACAATACATTTCAACTTAATAAAAAGAAATATGCTAGTATTGGATTTATAAAAGAAATATATAGTACTGGACAAAAATAACTTTATAGAATGTATTGTTAGTCTATTTAAAGAGCAATATTTATATGCGAGAATTTAAACACTTCATTATTTAAGGCAAATTATTTCAAAATGATGTTTATCTTATTTCAATTTATATTCAAATAACCATTTGATTGAAATTGATTCAGAATTGAAATCATTTAGAATATTTTAGATTACTTAAAATTGATGTACTAGGTGATCTCAATCATTAGATTATTGAAACTTGTTAATTTTTGATTGATAAATATTTAAATATTCTTATATAGATATTTCATATACCATTTATGTGCAACTTATTTTTCATTTGATATAATTCTAACAGGAAATTAAATCATCTATACATTTGAAAAACATTAATAAGATCCACAGCAGCAAAAAAAAAATGTAAAACAAAAAATAATATCCATTCTGTACTGCATTGAAGGCAGATTTCTAAGCATCAGGGTGATACTGTTTTTTTCTTCATTTCTTTTATATATCTGTAAATAAAAAAAAATATCTCGAATTAGCTTAAATTTGTGAATTGTGGAAATTTTCTAGTGTTAAATACTGCTTAACTATTAATTTCCATTGAATTTGTCTAAGCAGAATGTTTTTAAGATGAGAGAAAATATGTAATTTGTCAAATCCTCAGAAAATGTTCATTTTTTGTTAATCTAGCTTTCCATAGTTAATTCGTATGACACATGACGTATTACGGTCACGTGATTGTTGTTTGCGAAGCTTTGTAAATGGCAGACGATAAATCAATATCGATTGATTGGTTTCATGCGTGCTTTCTACATTTCTAAAAGGGATTAAATAATATGGCATACAGAGGTTTTGGAAAAGTTGGACATACTCTATGTTGAACTTAACACTTGAAAATTACCTGGAAAATCGGCAATCTGATCATTCTTGTTGTTTGCATGAAACAGGCCTGGTTCAGTATCGGCAAACTCTGACCTATGACCCAAGCACGTGCAATCAGTTTCGTACAAAAAGGGATATTAATAATACATCGGACTAGATATACATCGGAAAGAGGGTACAGCAGTATAATCATCATTTATCATTTAATACTTATTTATTTCATCTTAACACACATTCAACATCTTGCTTATGTAGTGCATTGTTATCACCTAGTAAACTTCAAAAGGTATCTTTTGGAAATAAGTAACTAACGTATGATCTTATCTTTTCGAAAGTATGTTTTAATCAATTATTTTTATAGGAAAACTATGTGAGTAATTCCATTTATTGAGATTGTAATACGGCGTAAATTTAAAGAAAACAAAATGCTACTAGCTGTTTGGCTCCATCAGTTTAAATAATGACTAGAAAACTATTTACTGTCCATAGTTGTATTAATTTTTAATAATCAGCGAAGTAAAAACATCCTCGTATAGAGTGCAAATGCACATTTCAGCTTTATGCTGACTTAGTCGGGTCATGTTTTATGTTTACTCAACGTAGTAATATTTAACATTTGTTTTGCTCCGAAAAAGTGTATTGTTACGCTTGCCTTGCGATGGTATAATTTAAAAAACAAAACATATTTTAATATATGATTTCAAAGGTTCAAGTGTAATAAAAACTGCCGATATTAATAATGTAAGAGTAATCAAGGGAACCAAGGTTATAGCAGTAATCAAAAGAATGTAATCCAAGGACAAAGACCAGACATGGGAAACTGACATGCACAACAAAGAACACAAAGTAACTAAAATCATACATACAAACTAACAAAAGCAAATGGACAACTAGGACTCCACTAAAAACTGTGAGCATGGACCAGGTGCACCGGTAGGATAAGCGTCCTCTGCTTTTCTAGAAATACCCGCCGAGTTGCTCATAAAAAGTCAAGTCCAGGGTAGACAAACGAGGAATGGAAAACTATGTATGAAATATCGCCATGCTGCAAAAACTCCGATACCCGTAATTTTTAACTAAAACAAGCATTGCAGACCCTAAACGCCATACTTCAAAAATCAATCAGTCCCTTTTGTCTCTATAGTATCATTAACACCAATACCCGTTGTTTTAAGTCAAACAAGCATTGCATAACCTAAACGTAGATGCGTACATCCAGAACCTTCTGACTTGTGACTGTTCAAAGTCTTCTTTTGTTCACATCCCCTCTTGGCATGTCATAACATGTGATTTGAACATTATGATAATTATAATCTCCGAAAAGAGATTATCAGGACCTGAAGTTAAAACAATTACAACTAAAAGCAGTTAGGTATTAAGTAAAACGACGAATTAACAATCTCAAACACTTCATAAATGGTAAATTAGTATTCAAGAACGTAGAAGTTGCGAAATGTCTCTCCTCTATTAATGGGACATATCTTGTCTCTAATTGTTTTACTATCTCAAGTGCATTACTTTGAATGCGTAATAATAGAGCTTAAGGTTAAAAAGTCTAGATCCTTTAATTGCACACACCTATACATTGGCGATGTTATCTCTATTAATAATTCTACATTTGGAGAATGGATTCTGTTCATTTCCAATAGAACCAGAAATAAAAGGACTATTGACACAGCTTCCTCTGAGATCTTCACCTTGAATTTGACGACTGTAGTCATCTCAAGACAAAATATATGACAATCAAGAACATTTTGATTTTAGAATTATGAATTTCTTTCTTGTTCAGTAACGTACCATCTTACCCTGCATATGGTGTTTTTATTTCTCATTTATTAAGGTATGTCAAAGTATTGGCGACTATTCTAACTTCTTTTGAGGCCACTGCTGACTTACAGACTGACTTTTGGACCATGATTATAAAACAATACGCCGCCTTAAAACGTTTGGTTACCGATATTTATATCTTATTATAAAATATTCTGTTCCTGATAGATCATAGATGATGGCTTTTATGTAGATCAAACCTATTACATTACCTTCTGTTATCTTGCAAAAACATACAGAATTATCAGTAGATTTATTGAAAATTAAATTTTATACAATAAACTACGTATGGTAAAATAGAAAATAATGACCAGTTTTTTTTTAATCAAGGGGCGATAATTAATAATTAAAAACTAATTTGAATTTTATATTTTTCTAGGAAAAACGTTCTTGATCCAAATTTTCTTTTGCTAAATGAATGTATGCCGTATCATTGAACTTTTTTTGCAAGAATTGCAAGATGCCAGTTTTTAAAAACTTGCATATAAGTCGTTTTACTACATATTGTTTTTTTTCATGTGTTCATTTAAGGCCAGCTTTCAGAAAAATGAAGCAAATCAATAATCTAGAAGAATATGGTTTGATGTAGAATTAGAGCAAGTGCACCTAGGCCACTAATTAAATTGATCATAATAATCCTACACATCTGAAAAAACAGAATTCTCAGATGTACAACAAAGAATATTGTTTCTTACCTTATCTGAAAGGGGTAAATATCAAAGTAAATGTTCAAATGAGAATAACTTCTAAGGAACTGAGCAACATGGATGTCAGTTTCTCAAAATATGTTTTAAGCGATTGCAGTGGATCCTTTTTTAAATAGTCCAAAAGGGGATTGTACCAATTATTTTGTTTTAAGTATACCTCATCATCTCAATTTTTTTAACCATTTGTTAGGTTCTATTTTATTTATATTAACATGTAAACTCATATGCTGCAAAAATAGTTAAACTAGAATTTATACTTTCTTTTACTCAAACAAAAGAGCTATTACGATCAGAAATTTAAAAAAAATACGTTTTAAAAAAAATTCCTACTTTTCCTTTAAATAACATCGTATTTATGTTTGGTGTTTTTATTAAGTTAAAATTGAATATAAACAATTTCAAAACAAACCAATAATTTACTTGTACCACATAAAGAAACTTTCTTTCATTACAGAAGTATGTTTGAACTGTTGATTTGAATCACGAATTTCATTCCTAAAACATCTGGGATTTATCTTATATTACTGCATAAATAGGTACATTTATGTTTTTTTTAGATAAAAAGAGTAGCAATAATTTTATGTCATCAGCTCTCGATGATTGTTTGTTTTATCTGATTTTAGTGGTTTCGAAATTCCGTTCTGTGTGTGTGTATGTGTGTGCGTGCGTGTGTGCGCGAGTGTGTGAGTGTATGTGATTGTTTTAAGCTAAGTTAATTTATAACTAAATCAGTCAAAATGTCACTGCTTGTAAATTTAATATCATCTTATTTCAATTTTTGACAATATGAATAAATATAAAATTTGTTTATTCAAAACTGTTTGGACTGGAAAAAAACAACCTTTTTTATCTTCATGCAAGTAAACATCAATAAATTATAATGAACAATCTTAGTTTTAGTTCATCAATCTGATCTCATGGTTTAATCAAATACATATTTTAATTAAAGTTGTATTTTAGAAGCATTCAATTTTAACATTATACAATTATAGCCTTTTTGTGAGTTGATAAGATGAAATATTGACATGAGAAAAACATATTGATCAATATATACGCGACTATTTTTCGCAGCTGTGCAATATATCCATGCAATATGCCGTTTTTTGAACCGCTGTTTTAAAGATTTCTCCCAAAATATAGCAAACCATGTAGCATTCTTTAGAAAAATGAAATTATTCAAAATATATCAATCAATAATATTAAATTATATAAAATGCATTATTAACATACTGTCTACATGTATCATATGCAGGTACACCAAGAAGACAGTCCTGTTAAAATTCGATAACCTATAATTACCGCTTAGAGCAGCATTACAAAAGCGTCGAAAGTGCCTTTGATTATTCGGTGAGCAGGTAATTTTATCTTTAAACAATATAAACAGTGGAACAATAACCCCTTTTTTTACACCAAATGCATTATTTAAAATAAGAAACTGTTGATTATCAAAGAAAACTTCGGCGAAAGCCATAATAACTAGACACAAACTCAAATATCGCAAACTTTAAAACAATACAACATTTCATTCAGCACTCAGGTCGTTTCATTATATGGTAATTTACTTATTCATTTTTCTCTTGTATATTGCATTCAATGTATATTAGTAAAATTATTAGTATGTGCTTTATACATGTCTTTATAATTGCACCAAGTGTATTGTTTGTTATATTCATGTATGGAGAAGACCTGTGTAAGTTGGGATAACTCGTATCTGATCCAAATTTGACTACCTGCAAATGGAATATGTTTAAACTAAACTAATCTAAACTAAATTAGGCAGTAAATATGTCTTAATGAAATTGATGAACACAGACACGATAAATTCATGAGAGATAGTGACACCCTTTTGGCGTATGCTAATTAGAAGTTGAAATCGGTTTTGGTTGGCATTAGGATACGAATGACTATCTGGATACCATTTCCAATATTTTTTTCATATATTGTTAAAAGTCTTCATTTACAACCTATTCTATGTATAAATTAGTCGTTGAATTAAAACTATAAACAATCACTCCAAGCCAATGAATTCATCGATGAATTATCATAGGGCATTAGAGGCGTTTTTAAATGTCAAGTCATATAAACGCCTCTAGACATCCAATGCGATAGCTTTAAATAGTTTGTGTCTAACGTAAATGGTATCTTTAGAGCAGATATAGCATATTCTAATTGCAACGGTTTGAATTGATATTGAATTTGAAATTACGTTTTAAATGTATTTGTTAACTGTGTCACTGATCCTTGAGTGTGTAGGTAAGTAAGAAACTATTACATCTACTTGTTTTATTCGATGGTTTTTTTTTGTGCATCACGCAACTTACGCAATCCAATCCGTTTCAGTCCTCATATTTAGCCTACTTAAGTATCAGTCTTTACAAAAAAAAAAACAGACAGGAGGTGATTCATGCATGTCAAAAACCCACCAAAGTCACTTTTATATCTTGTTCAGAAACCGTTATATATCACATAACCAGTCTCACTTTTTTCATTTGGGGTTGCGCTTTTGAGATAAAATGTACATAGATTGTAAAATTACCACTTTGTAGAGTTATAGTTCTTGTTTTGGTTTGATTTGGTTGATTTTAAAGTATAGTTTTCTCAAACGTACAGATATAAATACAGAAAGGACTATTGTCACATACAAATATAGCAAATGTAGACCCAAAAAAAAGCATCGTCTGATCTATGAGTTTTTCGACACCATGAATCACCTTACCACAGGTTGTGTCTGAATTTTATATGGACTGGTGCTCAAATGTTTATTTCCCGCCCAAATTTACTTTCTTGTTTTTTTTTTTCCATTTCTGATCTGTAAAGTCTTCAATGATGTTTAGTTGTCAACCTTTCAAATGAAACTTATTGCAAAGTTTGAAAATCAAATTGAAACTGTACAATTGCTTTCTTTATCCTGCTAGCAAACTCTCGAAAGAAAAGATAGTACAAAAGCACAAATCTGTGCTATCTTCTTTTGGTCTTTCTACCAAATCTTATGATTGTGATTTACCGTCAAGGCACAGGATTCCAAAACTCCACAAGAATCCATAAAAACAACGCTACATAGCTTGATAGGCAAAATGTACCACCAAACCTCTTCCAAAACATTTAACGTCATCATACTTTAAAGTCATCACTACAGAAGTTTTATGGTCCTCACCATGGACTCGTTGATCGTTACGGTGTATCCATTTGCACTATGGTGATTGATTTGTTTAACATGTCATAGTTTTCATTCCTCTTTCGTCCACCCTGGCCTTGCTTGCCGAGACTACGCAGAGTTTTTGTATCGCGCTAGAATTCTAACAAATAGGCTTCTGGAGCAGGGGTATCCTGCTACAAGATTTAAGTTATCACTACAAAAGTTTTATGGTCGTCATTATGAACTCACTCGTGGATCGTTACGGTGTATCCATCTGCGCCATGAAAACTGATTTGTTCAACGGGTCTTAGTTTTCCTTTCCTTTTTCTCCTACTCCGGACTTTTTATGAGCAACTCGGCGGGTGTTTTTAGAAAAACAGAGGACGCTTACCCTACCGGTGCACCTGGTTTATCTCCAGGTTTTTGGTGGAGTCCGAGTTTATTGTTTTTGTTTAATTGTATGTATTTTTTTAGGTTGTTTCATGTTATTTCATGTACTTTGCTGTTCGTGTCTGTTTTCTATGCCCGGTCTTTTTCTCTGAATTACATCCTTCTGATTTATGTTGGGTTCTTGGTTCCCTTGATTACTTTAAACCTGAACATTTCCTTGTGATTTCATGCAGATTATCGCCCTTATTGTCTTTTCAGGCTTGTATTCCTGTACGGACAATTTGACAGCCACTGCCTTTAAACAATCATTTTATTCACACAAAGGATATGATGGTACCACTTTTTATCCAGGGTAAATGCATTTAACTTCCAGAAGTTAACTCAAAATCAACTTCCAAATACAACGAGGAAGATGTTTTCAAAATGCTGTAATTTTTATACACAACATATTTGTCCAGTGTGGTGTATTTTTGAATTAATTATCAAATAATTTCCTTTACTTTATCAAAAACAGAAAATTAATTAAAAAAATCAATCCCTGTTAGAAAATAACGATGATGTCTCTTACATGAAATTTATCTTAATAATGTTTTGCAGCACTGAAAATTACACTAAGGACTGGCTCATTACGACAAACTTGATCAACCACACAATAAAGATTGATATTTCAAACTGTCATCTAGAAAGCCCAAAAGCAATTTGTATTTTCGACCTTTTGTATATTTATGATGGTAAGAAAATAAATTAAATTAACTTGATAGTAATATGTTTTGATCAATGGCATTTTATAAATATACAAAATATTGATTTTATCGTTTGCAACCGGAAAAAAGTTTGCGTTTGAAAATTGATTTTCAAGCAATGTACATTCGTAAATACACTCCTTATATTTAATTTAATATGTACATTTTTTAACATGTACACGTTAGAAATAAAACAGGATACAAATACTTCCAAAAACTCATATAGAATGCAGTTTGCAATCTTTTTTGGTTAAACTTCAACTCACAACCCTATTTTTTGTAGAACGTGATACCAAATTTTAACTGCTTTAATAAAAGGTATTGTAATTGCATTAAGGACCAGATACGAATGGAACTCAGTTAGCGGAAACATGTTGTGTTCAAAGCTATTACGATCAAGACACTGTTTTTGAAAGCTCAAGAGAGGAGATGTATATACTATTTACCACAGATGATTCAGTAGCTAATACTGGGTTTGAAATAAAATATTGGTCAAAAGGTCAAGGAACAGCAACTTACACCCCTTTAAAAAAAACAGGTATAGGCATTTTGTTTATTTTAATTAAAATAAATTGAATTGTTGATATCTTTCTGATTAAAGTAAATCATATCCGTACAAACATAACCCGTAAATAACCCTTACACAATTGATTTCAGTATTTTCTTCTTTGGTAAGAATTCTGAACAATTTTAAGTGCAACATCACAAAAATTCTCTTTTTATTTATATTTAACAAATATTTCACATTTACCTCGTAAAAACAATTAGTTCCTATCATAATTAAACCAATATATTCATATTCTTTGTATTATTCGGATGTACATCTATAATACAATAAGCTTGAGTGTATCTAAAGGAATTTGTGTAAAAATTAACCTTACCAAATGCTCTTAAATGAAGGTTTTAGACCGTATATTACTTGTACAATTTGATATTTAAATATTCATACATTCATTCATCCATCTTTTCATTCATAACTACTTTACCATTATTTCATCATCATTACAATATTTGATGATCCAACCGTTAAGAAACGTTATAACAAGATTTATTTGCAAAACCGGGGAGAAGGTAAGCAGAATATACAGACACATATTTTTGTTGGTTTGAAGAGACATTTCTAAAGATTAAATTTTTCATAAAAGAATGTAGAATCAGAACTCATCATAAGTTTCGATACGCCAGTATGGTTATACTTGTATAAGTAGTATAACTCTAATTCATATCAAGTAATCCAATGAAAACATGACGATTTGTGTGCGAATACAAATACATAATTTTATGCTGAGATGGTTTTTGTCGTCGAAATCAAAGGGGGTTTGAAAATAACGCGTAGGAAACTATGTCAGTAATTTCTCCAATTTCTAGTTGTGGTGGATACACGAATACAATTATTTACGGAACGTCACCAATATATGGATATATAAAATAAAAGGATCTTTTTCTTGAACCTTCCTTTCTTTTGTGAGATTTTCAAGAAACTCAAATTCATTAATGAAGAATTAGATCTGCTACTCAAACAAGAGGGGTACATTTAGACCCTATTTAAATGCCGACAATTTGCTGAAGATATATCTCCTAAAACTAAAACAAAATTACAAATAAGTTGTCGAGAAGAAACTCTAACACACTGATCGCTTGTTGTTCGGTTTTGTATCACTACTCATTTCATAGAGGTAAAATATGTAGAACTGAAATGTTAAGTCACAGGCCATTGGGACCAGGATTTTTTTTTATCTCTAAAAATATCATTTAATTATTTTGTTTCCATATTTGAGTTATTATGTGTGCTCTCTGATATGTCCGATTGCTCAGATTCCAACGATGTTTTTAATTTATGTAGGAAACTAGGTGTTTTAAGTTGAATGGTGATGACTGGGCGGCCATCTTTCTGCTCTTTTTTTTTACTTGCTTTGATTTCAACGCTATTTGGTTAATATAGTAAACGTGTCCTCCTGATATGATTTTTTTGTCAAACATGGTAACAAAGCATGATACCCTTATTTACTTAGTTCATGGGGCATGCCTGGTGAGCGACTCAGGCTCTTCGAGAGCCTTTTATTTATTTTCAGTTCAAATTCTAATTTTTTAAAATTCGATTTTATATTTCAGATATCGCTTACGGTTTTCAAGTTAAAAGATGACAAAGGGCTACACCAGAAAAAAATCGTTTTCTTTTAATTTTTTGTCTGATTTTGAAATTTTTTATTGAATTTAAAGTTTTGTGCAATATAATTTGTTGTGTTTATAAAAAATTCCCTATGCTAAAGTGTGTAAAAAGCTAATATTACGTCCATACTTGCCCTAACTGTTCTGGTGTGACCAATGAGGTTGTATCATGCTGTGCTTAGCAAAGCAATTTATTTGACATCATGATAACAAGTAATTATGTGTTGTGGCTTGAAGATTTTAGAAAGCAAATTAGTATATATTGAGGTTATGGGCGACAGTGCCAACATCAGCTTATGTGCTTAACATAAATAAAAGAAAAAACTATTTTTTAAGGAGGTGACAAAAACCACACACATCCTTTTTTTGACCTTACTGAAAATGAACAAAAACACATATCAGGTAGATGGGTGTTTGGAACCACATATGGTTTGTGTGTGTGTGTGTGTGTGGTTCAATTCTTCACGTCAATAAGAAATACATCATTGGCAAGGTTACTGGAAACATGTTTTTTTAATATTTCTTATACAAATGGTTCTACAGATCTTCGATAACTTGTACGTTTAAAACAAGTACATGTACATAATATATTGTATCATAATCATCAATTGTACAAATATTAAGTTATGGTCCTATTTCTATTTATATCATAGGAACAAACCATTTAATTTTTAATTTTTAACCAGTTGCTAAGTTTTATATGTCAATGAGAAAAATATTTTCAATTTCCATTTTTGATTACATATGTATAAAGCATGTAAACTGGGGAGTGGCACTTCTTATATATATATATATATATATATATATATATATATATATATATATATATATATATATATATATATATATATATATATATATATATATATATATATATATATATATGGTGATAGTACGTGATAAGTAATGAAATTTCCGTTACAAATTATATGGATAGTCCAGACATTTAAAAAAGCTGCTGATGGGGGAGTTGATAATCTGTTAATTGTCTAACTTAATTGTCTAACTACTGTCCCAGTTGGAAAATAAACTATAGAAATAGGTTGAAGATTGGTGTCATTCTACATACATGTATGTACATGTACTTGTAAACTACTATTCATGGGCTTGTGTTTCTTTTTTTTTTGACAGACTATGCGAATAGGAATACCATTTTTTTTTCAAAAGCGAACTACATGTATATGAATAGGGTATGATTACAAAATCTCACCAATACCTCTATCAATAAGTAATGGAGTGCCCCCGGTAGTAAATATTTGTTCGTAAGGTTTTCTTTTTAAACGGCAAAATGTATAAGCTAGATTATTTTTGGATTAAAATCAGAAATTTTAAAAGAACAATCCCCTCCCAATCAATTTTGTTAACTACTGCAATAACTTGCTTGATCTTAAAACATTGGCATTCAACTTCAAAAGCAGACCTTTTTTCACCCCAACCAGGGACATATATCCATGTTCATATCTGACAAAAAAGAGAGAGAGCAAATAAATGTTGGAGGTTCTTCGTTACCAGAATACAGTGATTTTTATAATAAATAATTATGTGTTGAATAAACATTTTGGATATTTACTAATTTTGAGAGTGTTTTTCCTTCTTTTTGAAATGGACTTTTTTAGAGAAATAAAACGTGTTAAGGCTAATATTTTGTAAACTTTTTGTATTTTTGTCTTAACAATTACCATGACGTGATGTTTTCTTTATCAATGCAACGTTCTTGTCCTTCTACATCCTTATGGGTAGATTCTGGCTGTTTTCCCTTTTCTCCATTTTCAAAACTTTTCAAAATTTAGCGCCAAGTGTACTCCTGATCGGACCTTTTTATGCCTTTTCTTTCATTTCATCAAATACACTACCAGGAATTTAACTACAGATTTTTTGTACTTTTAATGCCGATATAAAATCAATACTTTCCTTTCACAAAACATTTCAGTAAGGAATTTATTTCGGTAATTTCGTGTTGTCAGATTTCCACCTCGTTAATTCATATTATAAACAAAACACACGTGCAAAATGGCGTAATTTGTTCAAGCGCGTAACTGAAACCGACGGAAAACGGAAACTGACGTTCAAACTGGAAACGTCGCTGTCGCGATAGTCATCGTAAAAACAGATAACGACAGCTTACTGCAATACAGACTACATCAGAAGAAGGAAAAAGAACAATAATTTCCTAGAAGAACTGAAATTTGGAATTGACGCAATGTTCAATACAGATACTAATGAGACGTATGTGCATTCACCAGGTTGGGAACAATTCACATGTCCTTGATATTTATCCCCCAACCGCAGTTTTGGTTGGTACTACCTCTTGGTATATGGTGTTTTTTACTCAAATTAAAAGAAAAGTTTCTTAATACAAGTGTATTGAATAATTATTAACCGTTGGAATATTTCTGTAATTTTGAGTAACTTTTCACTTTCGAAACAGGGGTTGGGAAAAAAATGACAAATTTTACCATTTTGGAGTCGAAATAGGGGAGGTAAATTCAAAATTTTGGGAATATTACATGATTTTGAAATGAGCTTCTTTAGTGAAAGGTACTTTTTACAGCATCCTGCTGAATGTTAGAAAAAATCCATGTTTTTTGTTGTTTGCCGAGGAAGCATATGAATAAGTCCACATAATCATGACGTTCACCGAGTCATTTATTAATATAACCAAGCAAAATAAAAAAATCTTCTAAGATGGCAAACTACAATACATGTATTTCATATTCTCTAACTTTTTAGATACAAAATTACATACATTTACATGCATACATTGTATGTAAAAAATGAACTTTCTCAGAAAAGATATTGCAAAAGCATTAAGTTGATATTTCTTTTATTACTTTTATCTTAACTATTTTTTATTTTAAAAACTCACCATATGTGCGGGAAAATCTGATTGCAGGACTTGTTCTCAACCATTCATTTAATTGAGGGGGTACTCAATAGGGACAGAGGTGTGTGGATGTGATGGAGAATGGCGCGGTGCCCACTCAATTTTGCTCTAGCAAGAACATCGTAGTTCCTGTTCAAAGTATATGTTTTTGCCTCATTTTTATATCGCAATATACACGTACATACATGTATAAACCATGTGCATATATTGTTAAATAACACGTGAAAATTAGGACGGTTTAAGGCTTAGTTATGTATATATTATTCAGGGTGAAATCTGTAATTTGTTTTTACAGTAGAAGATTTTTCTGTTACGAAGCTTAGGACCCAATAAATTTTGATAGGTATTGGGTTTTTTCATCTAAATAAATGTTTTTAACTTTTTTTTCCACATTTTCACAGAAGGCAAAATTTTCTGTTTCAGATTAATGCTCTAATGGTTTATAGTTCTTAAAGAGTCATGTATTGTGCTGTTAGGTGTAAAGTATTAAAGTAATGTGTTTATGAGAGAGTAATCAAGAGAACCAAGGTTATAGCTGTAATCAAAAGAATGCAATCCAGGGACAAAGACCAGACATGGAAAACCGACATACACAATAAAGAACACAACGTAATTAAAATCATACACACAAAGCAACAAAAGCAAATGAAAGCAGAATGCACTTTTTTATGGACGAGCTAAGTCAGGGTCGAAATTGCCTCCCTATACTTACATGTAACGTTGCCTTCCTCTGTCTCTGACTGAACTGCTTTGCTTTTTATTAACTACTTATTTATTTGCAATTTTGTGGATACTTAAACTTAAGCTGAATGTCAAGCTTATTTTCCTTTAAGGTAGAGACAAGTCTTTTAC
The DNA here is from genome assembly GCA_037379345.1 of Perna viridis. Classification (NCBI taxonomy): domain Eukaryota; kingdom Metazoa; phylum Mollusca; class Bivalvia; order Mytilida; family Mytilidae; genus Perna; species Perna viridis. The sequence continues at coordinate 9,280,375 of CM074520.1, forward strand.
CATTAATGTCCTTTATTACCCTTGATTCAAACATTAAGGCAAGGAATGATCTGTGAGAATATGAAAATTCACTGAGTGCAATTTGTGTGTGAATTGAGGCATGATTTTCTCTTGAAACAATATTAATATTGTTTCAAGGAACAGTTATGTTTTCAATAGGAAAAAACTGCAAGAACTGCCACTGGAATTTCTCAAGTTCTCAACCAACTAAAAATATCCAAGTATAGCTTCAGTATAAAATGATTTGTCATATGTACATTGTACATACACTACTCATATGCACTTTGAATGTTAAACCATGAATTGGTTAATTACATAATTACATGCTATAGCCACATGAGTTCTTCTGATCTTTGTGGTAGGGACATCTTCTTCCACACAAATGATCCAAAGATCCAAAGTAAACTTCATACATGTACATGTAAAAAGTATGGTATAGCAAATAGTTCAAGTTTCTTTGTGTCAAATTACATTATATGACCCGGTTGATCGCCCCAAAAAACTCACCTGCGCTTCTGTCCATGTAATTATTTTAGGCTACCAACCGGTCCATATTATTGCCATATCATATGACCCTAAGCATCATAAACTATTTGCTAATTAGACTTTTAATATGAATTATCTCCTAAGACCAGACAAATTGTAATTGTACAAAATGTACTTTAATAATAACAAAAATTAAAATTTGTTGTCTCTTTGGAGGTGTATCGATATCCCATATTACAGAGTATGCATGACTCATGCAAAAACTACCACTTGAATAGTGTGCAATACTCAATTGATACATTTGTAAGTAACCCCTTTCTCTATTTCCCACAACTTAAATGAATTTTCACAGTCTTCTACACAATCAGTGAAGAATATAATGTGATTTAATTTAGCCTTTCTGTGGCCATGATGTCAACTAGATGCAGATTTCCAGGATGACCATGTCTCTACCAGGAGATTTGACTGATAATGATTGTCCAAAAAGTGAAATGTAAGACTTACTTTTGAAATTAAAGCAAATAAAGGTAGAACAAAGTGCCTTTTACTAAAAATAGAACATAGGGATCAGATGTTTTTCACATGTATCTCCAAAAGCGTTAGGCTTAGGAAACTTCTGTCGAAATGATCCTTATTATAATGCTTACAAAAGTCTGCAGGGATAAGAGTGATTGGACGACTCCTTGTGAGAGTTATTGCCCTTGAAAGATGAAAATGATATATTTTTAGTTTTCAGTCAATATCTTGAAAACTATAATAGATAAAAATAAATATTCAACTGCTGACATGATCCTAATGATAAGACCTACAAAAGTTTTCGTAGAGTCAAAATTGACGGACAACTCCTTGTTAGCGTTATTCCCATTGGAAGGCAAACATTTAAGCAAGTGGGCGATTCAGGCTCCTGGGAGCCTCTTGTTTCTTACACCATCACAAGAAATGTTTGCAGTTATATTGTATTACCCTCAGTGTCCTTATTGTTGTTGCATGTCCTTCAATTTTTTATTTTTTTAGGATACAATTTTAGTTAAATTTATTACATTTTAGAAAAAATGTGTTCTAATGTTCGTCTTTTGTCTACCCTGGACTTCACTTTTTTATTGGCAAATCAGTGGGTGATTCGAGAAAAGCAGTGGGCTCTTACCCTATCTGTGCACCTGGTCCATCCTTTTAAGTGGAGTCCGAGTTGCTTATTTACTTTTGTTGCTTTGTACATATTATTTTGGTTGTTTTATTTGTTGTGTGGTTCTGTTTCCCATGACTGGTCTTTATCCATGGATTATATTCTTTTGCTAGAATCTTGGTTCCCTTGATTACTCTTTCCTATAGACACAAAGGAAGGCCTTTCAGTTTTGAAGAATTTTGCACCACCCTCTTTGAAAAAGGGGCTATAAGAGGGAAAATAAGTTACTGTAAATCCTATTTTATTATTTTGTTGTCAGTGTGTTCCTTTTTGAATTTTATTTTACCACTGCCACAATTTGCACTGGTATAATGTTATGACGTAGTTTTCCTCAAATGTACAGGATTTAATAGGATGTGAGATGTATAAGTCCCATTAGGGTCAATGTCTAGTTATGTTTTATAAGTAATAATATATTTTATATGTTCTGCATGGTATATGTTACTGTACAATTGTGCTAATAATGTGAAGCATTTATTATATTATAAACTTATTTTTTAACTTTTAGGTTGGTTATAAAGCCCACATTGTGAACACAAGGAATGAAACTTGAGAGCAATATTGAAGAAACTATATTATAATCAAGATAAAAGATTTGAGGAAACAATTTTCATACATGTATGCCTGTCAATTAGAGATGGGTATTATGGTACATACACATATATTCATCCATCTGTCTGTGTTAACATGTAATATGTTAATCCTTTGAATAGTAAACCTTATTTGTATACTTTATAAAATTATTTGTTATCGTGGTTTTATGGTCTGTATACTTTTTAGAGAAAATTCTAGTTTTAGTTTCTAAGTTATGAGACTCTTCTAAAAAAAGGTGGAGGGTCAAGATTTTACAGTATTTTGGAAAATGCATCCTGAATTTACTTCAAACTGTGCAAAGTCATTTCTACAACTGTATTAGGGAATACATTTTTGTAAAACTAAGTCTTTTTTTTGTTCCCTGCTGCTACATGGAAGAACATACATGTATTGAAATGCCATCACATTTGACTTTGTGGAGGGATTTTGTTTTAATTATGTAGGATTGTTAGTCACTATATGTAATTGATCACATTGGACAATCATTTTGATTAAACAAGTTTTACAGGAGTTTTTGGACTTTGTTGAATTGTACATGCTACATTATAGAACGCTTTGATGACTTCCCAGAGACGGCTGTACAGATTTTGTTCAAATTATATCGGATTGTTAGTCATCATTTTTAATGTACATGTATATTATTATTGTGTAATGTTTTCGTATTGGTTCAATATGTCCGCCCGTGGACCAATAATTCAGCCAATGTGGAAAACCTTAATCCAATTATACCTTTATTGACTTACAAGTCCAAAACATCATATTGGCTTATGGAAATATGGATTTTTACCTTGCCATTATGACGTTTTAGACGTCTAAATCCCATATTTGCACACTTTTGTTCTTTGTATTGTATAGGCAGTTCTGATCATATTTAGGCAAATATTTGAACATCAGTCAATAATTGATCATATTGGGCTGCAAGTTTAATTTGATCAATATTACAGGAGTTATGGGACTTTGTTAAAATTGTACATGCTACATTATAGGAGCACTTGAGTGGATGCATTGTCTCGGACACAGCTGTATAGATTTTGTTCAAATTTTATTGCATTGGTTGTAATATTTCGTATATCATATTTGGCCACCAATTTGGTTTGACAAATTTTACAGGAGTTATGGGACTTTCTTTAAACTGTACATGCTACACTATAGGTACACTTTGTTGATGCAACTCCTCGAAAGACAGCTGTACAGGTTTTGTTCAAATTTTATCGGATTGTTAGTCACCATAATTCGTTGATCATATTTGTACGAATTGTGATTTGAGTAATTTTACATGAGTGATGGGACGTATGATCTTAAACTGTTTTTTGGTGAGGAGGGACCTGTGGCTTTGTGAAGCAATCTTATTTTTTTTTAATAATTGAAAGGTTTACATGACCACTAAAATAGATCTTACTTCCCAACTGTTTAGGAATTAGGGTACAAAAATTGCTACAAATTCAAGCATTTAATATAATTTTACTACATAACTTTAATGGAAACATATGGATGTCTGATGCTGTACCACAATATTTTATTCCTGGGTTAAGACTTTAAACATTTAGGAATGAAGCAACACAAATAGACAGGAAGCAAGCATTTGCCAGAAATTCAGACACTAAACTTATCATAAATAAATAAATCTCTTTGAAATTGTACCACTAAGTGCCAGACCCCAAAATTTTTTATTGCTATCATTTTTATCTTATTTTATTATCTTTTTTTTTGAAGTTTTGTTCTTATTGTATTACCCTATTATAATATGTTTAAGTTCTTTTACCATTGTCTTTTTCTACTAACAATTTTATGTTATATATCAACATTTAAATTTATTGTATCAAGTTTAAATGTTGTGTACTTAAATACCTAAAGTGTTCTGAAATTGACCTAGGCAAATCCTTTTTATGAGATCGCAAAAAAAAGGTGATCATATAATGGTATGCTGTTGTCATTGTTTATAGATCCTTAATCTCCGGACAATAATTTGAGTATAAGTGTATATGTTTATGAAATTATACTACAAGATGACATACCTTTAAGGTAGTCTGGGATTGGTTTTGGGATAGTGTCTTGAACTGTTCAGGAAAAAGCTATCAGAAACAAGCATTTTTATGATTTCTTGGGAAAAAAAAATGAGCAAATATGAATGAATCTCTTTGAAATTGTACCACAAGGTGTCATACCACAATAGGAATCTAGAATTGATTTTGGGGGTTGTGCTCATTGTGGAATAAGGGAGCCACTTTGATTCTAGTCAAATTAATTTCTGTATCACAATTAAAATTCAGATACTTGTTTTGTTTGAAGCTGTGCGCAGTTTTGGCAGATTTTCAGTTGTTTACTTCCATATGGAGATGGGTGTTACGTGTTCAGGGCACAGCTGTTTATATTTCCACTCATTAAAGTCGTTCTAAACCCTTTCCAGTTATTATTGATGTATATGAAACAATTAATTTATATGTTAAAAATTGATGCTTTTTAGAAGTAAAAAAAAAATCATTAATTTAGATGTGTTATTCCTGCAGTGAATAAAAATTTGCAACATAGGAAACCATCAAGAGTTGTTGCACAACACATATTATGCTTGTAATTTTATTTGTACATGTACCAAATTTCATAATGATGTGTTCATATTCGAACTAATGAAAACTCGCCCTGAAATCCAATTTACATAATCTAAAAAGCATTTAACCAGAAATTAAATGTAAAATCAATCTAGCAATGGAAGGAAACCAGACGAAAATTTCTCAAAAACGAATCTTAAAAAGATGCTTGGAGTTTTGGCCGAATAAAACTGTAAATTGGAGTAGGGCAAGAAACCTTAAAAGATAGAGACAACAATACACATGTTCAAGGAAAACATATTCATGAGAGGTGAAAAAAAATCAGAAAATATTATAGTTTTCTTTGAAATAATAAAAGGAACGACCGAAAACCACAGCACTGAAAAATGACTGAAATTTACAGTACTGAGAATGGACTGAAATTTCCAGTACTGAAAAATGACTAAAATTCAAAGTACTGAAAAATGAATGAAATTCATAGTACTGTAAAAAGGAATAAATGCAAGTATTAAAATTACCGAAAGAAATTCCTTACTGAAATGTTTTGTGAAAGGAAAGTACTGATTTTATATCGGCATTAAAAGTACATGAAATCTGTAGTTTAATTACTGGTAGTGTATGGAACATATCGGGAGTCCATATGTGTTACTACCCTTGATAATTCTAAAAAACTTCCGGGCACTGAAACATTTTCTACGCATTGGAATTTTAAAAGTTTATATTCTGACTATAAAAACACTGTCGTGCCGAAATAAGTATTTGCGAGAAGGAAAACACGATAAGAAACGAACGGTTTGTCGATACCGACTGAAAGAAAATTCTCAGAGAAAAACGAAGCGGAGTTACCGTTCGTTAAAAAATGTCCTATTTTTAAAATTCATATAGTTTCTAGCCTTATTAGATTTGTTTGTTTGTTGGGGTTTAACGTCAGAGCAGCACTATTTCAGCTATATTCAGACGATGAACATGAAATGGATGATAAAATGAACATGAACGGATGATGCAATGAAAAAAAGGATTGGACACAAGGATAAAAGGGTCGACAAATTTTGATTGCCACTCGAAAAAGGGGGATGGGTAAGGTCGGGCAATTTAGCCTCCTGTGGCGGAGTGCAAAGGTTCCTACTCCTATCGAATACCACAGCAGGGTTCTTTAACATGCAAGGAATATGACATCTTTCCTAACACGCTGCACCACTATGGTTTGCGGTCAGGTTTTCCGTATTATAGCCTGATAACTCCAGCATATAACATGCCAGGGGTACCCCATTCCACCACCTGGGGCACACATCCCAGTTTCTCTGTGGGTAGAGCGCCTAGCCCCAGGCTAGGTTTCTTAGCACTATTTAGTCGCCTTTTACGACTAGCTTAGCGCTGCTGCACGCCTTGTCAGAGGAGTATATATATGAAAAACTAGGCATAGTATAAACAGCATTAAATAGCAAGCGGACATGTCAGAGAGCACACATAATAATCAAATCTGGAAACAAAATGATTTAATGATACTTTTAAGATACAAAAAAAAATCGAACAAGTATGTAAGAATTGCTATTCTTGAAGTTGAATGCTTTGTGGATGTTTTTTTCTTTTATAGGGGTTTTCATTTTATCGTGAGATAAGTGATGTTTTATTTGTTGACTTATTTCATTATAATGTGTAAAATAATGGAGAATGACGTCCCTGTTATATTAGGTATTTGAACTGATGCTAGCTAGATACTTGAGTTTGCTATCCTTAATGTTGATTACAGGAGTTTTCAAATTGATCAATCGTTTGAATGGACAACTAACTAATCATTTTGTTTTGTTACAGTCAACTTTATTCTGATGAAGCTATCCAGCTTAATAATGCATTACAGGATATAGTTCATGGGCTGGGAGGCTCCACCGTGCTACCCCTCCATTCATCAACTTCATGGTGAATTTAAGGTTCCTTTATACCTCCAATTACCGAATCAATTTGTCGCAAAGAAAATTTCTGAATCTTTTTCAGTATAAGGCTATATTTGTACCCACTGTGTCAAAAAAGCCAAGGTTGTTGTGATTAAATTGTTCAAGCGTCACAACTTTGCTGGTATAGCATGTGTGAACGAACTTTACCAATTAAGATTTCATCATGTAGCCCTCAGCCTTACAATGGCACCATAAACATTGCGGTAACACTACGAATTTTGGGGTAAAACGAAAATAAAATGTACCCCCACCCCGCCAAAATCTCGCTTAAATTAACATATTTTTCAATGTTAAAACCCCTAGAGTATGTATGTTTCAGTAATACTTATTTAGTATTTTCTGTTTATTGTTATCACAATTTATGAGTCGTGGGTTCCTTTGATGAATTTCGGCGATTTTCGTAGTCAGAATTTATCAAAAGTACAAAAAATGGATTTTCCGTAAAAAGTCACATAAATTAGACTCTACAAGTTATTGCTCAGCTAAAACATTCTAAAATTGGTATCATTCGATAGATAATTTAGTTTTCAAAGTAGTCAAGCATTACCTTTACCGTAAAAAATCGCTTTATGAATCAATAAACATTCACATTTTTTCAACCGATACGAGGAACTTAGATACAGATAAACTTGTAAACGATTAATACGTACGAGTATCGAACACTCTATACTTATGTCAATATTCTTCACAAAGAACTGAAAGCTCAATACTCACCCAATAAGTCGACTAAACTGTTTAATAGGTTTATCCGTAAGGGATAAAATTACGATAATGTCCAACCATTAAAGATAGCCTTTTTTGAACTATGGAATTGGTATTAACATTGACTCACTCAAAGGGTCGCGACATAAAAACGAACACAATACATTTACAGTTCTCTTCATGATATGGGTTTTGTCCGTATTGTAGGACTTACGATGTACCGTGGTTCTCAACCCTGCATGGGAAGAATTAGGATTGATCCTAAATCCAATAATGTAGGTTTAAACTAGCCTAACTGACGCTTGAATGTCAGTTATCTGCTAGTATTCCTTTGTTTGTGCATCTGTGTAATGCAAAATCAAGGGACCCAGACCTTTTCAACTGATTTTATGTATGTTTACTTATGTAATATTTTTATCACAGTAACGAGTTTTTGAAAGACAGGTTTGTGATCACACCAAACTACTTTAACCCCGCTGCATTTGGTGCGCCTATTTCAAGTCAGGAATTTTTGGTCTCTGTATTGTTTCGTGTTCACTTTCAATTTAGTTTATGTTGCTGGAGTATATAGAGGCAAATATTTCACTGCGCCTGTGGAAAATGTTGTTTCTTGGCCATCTGCACCCGCCAAATGGCAGCAATTCCTCGTCGTTCATTGAAGACCTTTGGTGGCCTTGAGAAGATGTTTTTCATCACGGTGGGTTTGATGTTTTTTGGGCATATTCACAATATATACATTCTTCTTATATTTTAACTGAAAGTGCATTCATCGATTAAATAATCATAATTAATTATTGATACAGGACAATAACAAACTTTGCTAAATGTCTAGCTATTGTCAGATGTATACCATCAATGCCAGAATTACTTTATGTTTCAATTGAACTTCATTTTGGTTATGCAAAAATGCTAAATTATTTACAGTAAACTATACTTTTGTATCCCCGTTTAAATTTGATTGCCACTCTCGTATGACCTTTTTGGTTTGTTTACGTACAATATTAAATCTAACTTTCGTTTCAAGTAGGAAGTAAAATAGATCGAATGTGAAGAACATGGATAATTGTGACATTTGCGATTCGGAGTCGGATTTCAAATGCTGTGATCATTGTAAATGTAAATGTTGTGAACAATGTTTTCCTCAACATCAAAATAATGGTGCATGCAAATTGATTCAGACGTACATTGCCGCTGACAGTTGCAGAATGACGTGTCATTCACAATGTCGAAAAAGGTTGATATCGTTTTGTGCAACATGCAATTACCTTGTTTGTAAAAAATGTAAAGTCGATCATAGTACTCATAATGTAATGGATATCAAAGAAGCAAGTGAAGAAATAAAGATCAACACTTTAGATGGCGTCCTGAAAGAAATCGCATGTAAAATATCAGAGTGTAATAAGTATTACAACTACAACACTAAAATAATATCAATCACTACAGAAACGTCCGTTTCAACAACTATTCCAATATCACGAAATCTAGGTGAATTACCAAAGGGAGTATCTTATTACTGTAAGATGTTTACATCCATCAGAAATAATATTGAAACATTAAAGACCATAGCATCAAACAGAACGTTTCTTGCAATCTGGGAAAACGCGTTCGAAGATGTGAAAAGAAATATCAATTCTTATGAAAAATGCAAAGTTCAAAGAGATGGGTAAGTTTAGAATGATTGTTTTTCTTAAGGGTAAATTTTAATCAACTGAAGGCTGATTCATAGTTTGTTAGATTTTAATTGATATCTTAAAAAACAACTTAATTGAAACAAAATTACGCCACTCAGATGTGAAATACATGTTGTATTTCCATTCTTAGACTTTCTCCATCGAAACATCACAGTATCTTCTCTTGTTACTTTCACGTTATTTTGAAAATCCATCCTACGATCTCAAAAATCAAAATGTACACTATATCTTTATATGAAAATCTGTTTTGATTAATAGGATAAACAATAAGTATTCGTAAATAAGCACAATATGATTATAGTTGTAAAGTTGGGAAATTGTGGACAATTTTTTCCCGAATTCTTAGCCTTTTGTGATATTAAGTTTTTTTTTCCAAAATGTTATTCTTTTAAAATTTTACAGTGTAAAATTTATTATGTGCAAGTTTTTGTTAGAATCAGGCAAAGTCGGAATAAAATCAAAAACATATACTGTACATGTAAAACAACTCATGGTTCTGACAATATACATGAAACTGCATTCAAGGATGCTTCCTCTGTATAAAATGAGCATTAATTGATCTCTGCATCACTTGATTTACTCAGAAATTTTCAATAAAATGTTAGAAACAATGATCCATTTGACAGAGTATCTGCCACTGAAATATTCATACTTAGTACATTTGAATGAAATTGTTACACAATTTACCGAAGTGATATTGAAAATCCTGTCTTTTTTCCCTTAATTCTGATGGTGCAAATAGTTTGATTACATTTTCAAAATGGTGGGTTTTTTCATATCATGTTTCACCCACTACCTAATTCTTACAGAGACTGACACCCAGAAATATCTTTTGATAAAGGTGTGCAGATGCACAATCTCATAACAGTACAGGAAAATCACCCGTCATGAAAAATGTAGTTGGACACAGATATTGTAGTCCTTTCAAATATAAAATATTTATCTTTAAGAATAGAGAACCCCTCTTCATCTCGAGAAGATATCATCGATGGGATCGTTCAGGGGATGGACAACATGTGTATAAACGGCAACAAACCGAGGTAAATATAAAATGTTTGGCTCGGAAGTTAAAGTATTTGTTTTGAAAAAATGTACTCCTACTATAAATGGTAAAATTTATGCTTTTCTGTGCCTTTATTTGATAGAACACGATAGTTGCACTCTTTTACATGGAAGGGTACAAGAAATCAACAAATCATTGAACTATGTCAACATATATGCATTCAATTTGAGGTGAAGTGTGCAGTGAAATGGATTTTAAGCAGTTCAAAAAAAAAAAAAAGAAATTTAATTTTCATAATATCTCTGAAAATGTTATGAATTTCAAAGTTTTGATGTAATACATATTTAGTAGCGGAAAACTTTTTAAAATATTTTTTAACATGTAGCAAGACCATGATAAATACAAGTACGCACGTACAGACAAAGCAGTAATTGTTTGTCAAGTATATATCAAAATGAAAGCTTAAATTTACATTTAAAATATCCAACAGTTATCCAGTTATTCATTTAGTGTGACACCTTGTACAGACACGTAGCACAACCCATATCGTCACATAATCACTTTAAATCCATGACTTAAAACATGATGCGTCAGTTTCATGGCTTACATTCAACTCTTTGAAAATGGATTGGAATCGTGAAACAAGATATTTTACCATTTTCAAAATTAATTAATCCAGTGCAAACTAAAGCTATGACCCAACCGACCACATGTCTTAATATCATACATGTATACTTGATATGTCTTGCGTCTTTACAGTTCTGAGTACAAAATTTAAAAAAAAAATAAATCTGTGGGGGTCAATTATTATAAAAATATTACATTTTCCCTTTCATGTTGAAAATCCGGCAACAAACTTTAAATCTATTTAAATCTGCAGATCATTTGTTAAATATAAATGACGTAAAAAATAATTAACTACTTGAAACGATAAAACAATATCACATTTAAATACAATTGAAAATGCATTGAACATTTGTAAGCAAAATTAAAACAAAGACTATTCGACGTAATACACATCAAAAGAAAAATTAATTTACATATAAGGTGACAACCTTGCATTCATCTGAGTCACTTTGCACGAAGTGCTTGCCAAATATTTTATGTGCAGTGCAATTTTTAAGATCGATTGTAAAGGAACACTCATGACAAAACGTACAACAAACGCGATGACATCTCATTCTGCATTGTCAGTTTTTCTTTGTTCTCTGACAGCGTCCAGTCAGCTCATTATTTTCTGACCACATCAATTCAGCTCATATGCTATACCAAAGCTTGTCGTAACTCCGCGGACTTTTTGTGCTCGACTTCTTACAATTAAGCTTTTTGAGCCGGATGAGTTTGCTACAAGATTGAAGTCATCACTTTTGAAATCGTATGATCGTCATCTTGAAATCGTGGGTCGTCTCCGTAATGACTACTGATTTATTCATGATGTGATATTTTTAGCTCTTTCAACAAGGGTGTTTCTAGAAAAGCATACTACGCTTACCCTACCGGTGCACTTGATCCATCCTCAAAGTTTGGTTTGTGTCCGAGTTGCTCAATGGTTTCTGTTTCTTTGTACGTGTTATTTTGGTTATTTCATGCTCGTTGTTGTTGATGTCTGTTTTCACAGACTGGTCTTTTTCTTATTTCCTTTTCTTTTCCAACGAGTTCTCATAGATTTTAACGACATAAATTATGTGTGTTGTAATAAACAACTCTTGGTTTACTAAATTCATAAATCAGCATTCGATAATTCAATCAACTACAAGATAATGTCCCTCTTCCTTGATTTTGAGCCTTTGAACAAATTCTTAGTTTCCATTTTTGGGGCATATATTCGGCTGCCACACACGCTATATAGTTTAAATTTGATTTTGTAGTTTGAATACTATTTTTTGTTTCTCAGTAACACATTTTATGCTTTTTTTCTATCAGTACATGCACATTGTCCATGTTAGTCTTGAAGTTGTGAAACATAATAAATGAGATTGTCGAAAATTTCTGAGTTGCTTTAACTTATGTATAATGCAAATATAACCTGTCTATCATGTTTTAAGTCAATTTTGTGAAAGGTAATTTCAAAATATAAATAAAATATGAACTAAGCAAATTTGCACCGTAATGTTGCAATATACTGCAAAAAAACATAAGACGGAGCAACAGAAAAAGCAAAACAATTAAACAAAACATAACAAAACAAAACAAGAAGCCCGTACATGCTGCACGGTCACCATAGACACTTAAGTTAATTTTATAAAGTCTGACTTTAATGTATTATGTATTATATGATACTGTTATTCAGTAAAGAAGAAAAGAAAAAAGACCGCAAACGAAGTGAAAAATTGCAACGACAAATTGAAGACCTGAAGACAGATTTAAAAGAACACCATGAGAATCTAAGGTGAAATGTTTATATATGTGGTTCAGACAAGTGAACAAATTCTAAAATATCATTTACGATACATGACTGTCCGGAATATATATATATATATATATATATAGAGAGAGAGAGGTCTGAAAAATTCCCAACAATGTTGGAACTGTCAACAATGCGATGCAAATTTTTTATCGTTCCCTCCGCGGGAGTCGAACTCGTACCGCTGTGACATCTATGGTAACACCACCTGCACAAAGTTCAGCGCCCTAGACCACTCGGCCGGCTAGGCTATATGAAATATAGCTTCCGCTGGCCTGGTCATTCCTACTCGTAGGATTAATCTAGGGCAGTAAATTAATACACCATCTAGGTGTTGTTATGTCGGATAGAGGATGAAATTAATGATGCATGTCACAACAAATCAATATTATACAAACGTCTCAGAATGTAAGAATAGAGTCGTCACATTCTGAGACGTTTGTATAATACGAGTTCGAGTTCCGCTGAGGGAACGACCAAAAATTTGCATGGCAAACTTGACAGTTCTAACATCGTTGGGAATTTTTCAGACCTTTCCATACTGAGATATGTATATATGAATTAGTTAGGGTGGAAATAACATGTAAAATATATAATCAAATTAAGAAAAAAAATGGGAATAACAAAATTATCGAACAAATAAATTTTACGCAATTGTCAAAAGGAATAGTAAATATATTGAATGACAATATCAAGGCAAAAGATCGATTGGTATAAAAGGTTCTTACACAAGTCTCTATTGAAGATCTTGGATTATTTCCACGAGTGTGAAAATTCCGTCTTTTGCTCACATCTTCAATAGATGACGAGTCTAAGAACATATATCTTTCGTTAAACAGCTATAGGTATGGAATTCCAATATAGGTCAAGAGTAATTTGCATACAATATGTGTCGTATTACTAGGTGGCGATTAACCACATGCACTTAATATTAATCACCCCACAAAGACTGTTATATACAAATTAATTCTTATGTTTTTTTGTGATAATTTGAATATATTAACATACATGTATATTGTCACTAAAAATGTGGACCTGCGTACAAAATGTTTTATTAATTTATTCATTGTCCCTCTGGACTTTACCATACTATTTTACTTAACGTGTTGTGATTGCCTATTTTATCCATGACAGACATGATCGCGTGCACCGTCTGTCTTGACCTGTCGTAGGAAATACAATGAAAATGGAAGAAGGAAACATCTGTATTAACATGACTCGGTACAGACATTAAAATGGTGATTTAAACAAGGTTAACACCTCGCTTCCATTGCGGTAAACTTTTTTTCAGTATATTGCAATGAAAACAGGCAACAGCAATTGTCATCTGGTATACTTGGTACAATTTGTAGTCGAAAGAGTTAAATAACGATGCAAAGTTTATTTTAACGTATTCTTAGATATTGAGTTATTTGTACTTGTCTTATTAGGGCTCTTTCTGAAGAGAAAGAAGAAAGGGATAAGCACATTAAAATACTTCAGGAAACCAACAGAGACCAAGGGCAGAATATATCACAACTACAAACAACAAAAAAAAGGTAAAAATATAGTCCTATCTGAATCAAATGTACAATAAATGTCAAAGTACTCCTGTTAAACTAATACAATGAAGTAAGATTTTGTCTCATGGGAAAATTAGACGTTTTCAAAAAAAAATAAATTTGATTTGAAACCACAAGAGAAATATGACATTCCTCTTGAACCGAAAAAAATATTACATCGTTAGCTATGTTAATTATTGGGTTTTACTAGCATTACACTTTTTCAAGATGATAAACTTTGTCTTGAACATTTCTTATAATAGTAAAAGACTGGATTATACATTCATGATAATGAAAGACATTAACATAAAATAAGTAACACAGTACACGAGGTAGACAAGAAAAAAATTGAATCAAACACAGACGGGAACCAAAAGTACAAGACACAATGAACAAATTATATGAGCAACAAGTACAGACAGAAGAAAGAACAGCACAACATCACTGTATTCCTGGACGTACTCATTTATTAATCGTTTTGATATTACGTAAAGCATAACGTGTGCCACGGTTTGAATTTGTTATTGTTATTTTTTTTACAAATGATATATTATATAATACGGGTAAGAATAAACAAACTAAGCAAAAGGAATCAGATTGACTGCAAATATTGCAAAGGATTAGGTATGGCATGCATTATATTGTTCAAGTTAATTCATGTTCCTGCGGGCTATTTGTCTTATAAACTACAAGAAAAAGCGATACTCTGTTACCTATTTATACCACTCTATGTCCACTCTTTACAGCATGGAACAAAAGGAAAATGATATGAAAGAGATGCAACACAGATATGAAGTAGATGTTGAACAGAAACAATTGGAAATTGCTTCTCTAAAACAAAATCTATATGAAAGCTCAAAAAGGTATTTCCTAAATATTTAGTGGAGTTCAAGTTGCTCATTTGCCTTTGTATCTTTGTATGTTTGATTTTAGTTACTTTATGTTCTTTGTTGTGTATGTCTGTTTTCCATGTCTGATATCTTTCCCTGGATTGCATTCTTTTCATTACCGCTATAACATTGGTTCTCTTGATTACTCTTTGACTTTCTTTTTATTTGTAAGCACACCAAACAGACACTCATGAAATTCATATAGAGCAGAACATGACATTATGCCCCGAGTTGTTAAACATGAACTATAGTAAAGTGAACAAGGGAATATTTATGTGGTCAAAAAATCCTCAATGTTTTTCAGAGGACTTAATTCCTATTTGAGTTCAAAAATTCATTTTATCTGCTTTGCCAGTCAGCTCTTGTGGCAAGCTTAATTGAAATAACTGAATATGGTTTCCTTCATGTTTCCTTTTTTTGTCTTTTTCTTTGTTTTTGAATTTTCACTCATTTTAGCATGGAACAAAAGGAACAAACTATGAGCGATATGCAACAAAAGTATGAAGCAGATGTTAAACAGAAAAACCTGGCTATTACCTCTCTCAAACAGCAGCTCAATGAAAGTTTAAATAGGTACTTTTAATTGAGTTTTCATTTGATTTGAAACCACAAGAGAAATATGACATTCCTCTTAAACCGAAAAAAATATTACATCGTTAGCTAAGTTAATTATTGGGTTTTACTAGCATTACATTTTCTTTCAAGTTAATAAGATATGGCCTGAACATTTCTTGTAAAAGTAAAAGACTGGGTTATTCATTAATGATAATGAAAGACATTAACATAAAATAAGTAATACAGTACAAGAGGTAGATAAGAAAAAGGAATTTGAATCAAACACAGACGGGAACTAAAAGTACAAGACACAATGAACAAATTATATGAGCAACAAGTACAAACAGAAGAAAGAACAGCACAACATCACTGTATTCCTGGACGTACTCATTTATTAATCGTTTTGATATTACGTAAAGCATAACGTGTGCCAAGGTTTGAATTTGTTATTGTTATTTTTTTTTTACAAATGATATATTATATAATACGGGTAAGAATAAACAAACTAAGCAAAAGGACTCAGATTGACTGCAAATATTGCAAAGGATTAGGTATGGCATGCATTATATTGTTCAAGTTAATGCATGTTCCTGCGGGCTATTTGTCTTATAAACTACAAGAAAAAGCGATACTCTGTTACCTATTTATACCACTCTATGTCCACTCTTTACAGCATGGAACAAAAGGAAAAAGATATGAAAGAGATGCAACACAGATATGAAGTAGATGTTGAACAGAAACAATTGGAAATTGCTTTTCTAAAACAAAATCTATATGAAAGCTCAAAAAGGTATTTCCTAAATATTTAGTGGAGTCCAAGTTGCTCATTTGCCTTTGTTATTTTGTATGTTTGATTTTAGTTACTTTATGTTCTTTGTTGTGTATGTCTGTTTTCCATGTCTGATATCTTTCCCTGGATTGCATTCTTTTCATTACCGCTATAACATTGGTTCTCTTGATTACTCTTTGACTTTCTTTTTATTTGTAAGCACACCAAACAGACGCTCATGAAATTCATATAGAGCAGACCATGACATTATGCCCTGAGTTGTTAAACATGAACGTGAACTATAGTAAAGTAAACAAGGGAATATTTATGTGGTCAAAAAATCCTCAATTTTTTTCAGAGGACTTAATTCCTATTTGAGTTCAAAAATTCATTTTATCTGCTTTGTCACTCAGCTCTTGTGGCAAGCTTAATTGAAATAACTGAATATGGTTTCCTTCATGTTTTCTTTTTTTTTCTTTTCCTTTTTTTTTTGAATTTTCACTCATTTTAGCATGGAACAAAAGGAACAAACTATGAACGATATGCAACAAAAGTATGAAGCAGATGTTGAACAGAAAAACCTGGCTATTACCTCTCTCAAACAGCAGCTCAATGAAAGTTTAAATAGGTACTTTTAATTGAGTTTTCATTTGATTTGAAACCACAAGAGAAATATGACATTCCTCTTAAACCGAAAAAAATATTACATCGTTAGCTAAAATAATTATTGGGTTTTACTAGCATTACATTTTCTTTCAAGTTAATAAGATATGCTCTGAACATTTCTTGTAAAAGTAAAAGACTGGGTTATTCATTAATGATAATGAAAGACATTAACATGAAACAAGTAAAATCAGTACATGAGGTAAACAAGAGCAAATCTAGGATCAAACACAGAAGAGAATCAAACGTACAACGAACACATCATAAAACGCATGAGCATCAGAAAGTACAAATCACGTAAAAACAGCACGACCAAGCTGTGAACCGGATTAAACGCAGGTGCTCCGTGAAATAAGGCCACTTGAAATAGTATTATCTGGTTAATTTTTTTCATTTCCTTGTTTCTGGCAATATGATAGTGACTACACAATCATTCGTTAATTCATCCTTATAGCACATTAAAATATTTTGCGACAGTTTGAATGTTATTTTTGTAAGAATAATATATTTTGAAAGAGGGATATAGGTAAACAAACGTAACAAAAAGACTCAGATTCACTGCAATGATTGTGCAGATCAAAATATGGCATATCTTATATTTTTCAAGTGTATGCATGTTTTAAGCTAATTGTGCTTTAGATTACAGAATGTTGAGCAAGAGAAAGCAGAGTTTTGCAAAGAATCGGAAAAAGGACATGAAGAAGAACTACGCAAAACAATTAGGGATAATGAAAACAGTATTCATCGTATGATAACTGAAATCGATGAATATAGATTAAGGTATCAAAGTAAAGAATGATAAATTAAAAAGTATTATATGGTCCCAGCTTATGTTTATGTTGATGCTTTCTAAAAAATACTGATTTCATGTGTTTTTCTTCTTATTATTATTACCCGTTTGTGTCTTTGTTTGTTTTCATGATTGCCTTTGTTTGTTTGCGTTTTTTTTAAAGAAATCTAATGATTGTTATTCTCTCATATGAAGGTACGAAAAAACCTTACAGTATATTTACAAGCATGGTTATTGACATGTTTTTTTTTCTTCCTAAAATACTTATTAAAACCATTTTTTAAAATATTTTAAACTTTTTTTGATGTATTTGCATTGACAGAAAAGGTAACTTTAAAGTATATTATCTTTCTTGGTTATATTGGTATAACACAAACCAAAATACTTTGTACATATAATTTGTTAATTATTGTCGTATGCGGTACATTTCTTGGTTATATTGGTATAACACAAACCAAAATACTTTGTACATATAATTTGTTAATTATTGTCGTATGCGGTACATTTCTTGATGGGGGATGGGAAAAGGGATAGTGTATGTGTGTGTCGATTTTGAATGAGGAGGATGGGAAAGTAATTTTTTAAGTGTTTATTGAGATGAAAACACATTAAATTTAATTGAAAATAACAGTTTAAATGTTGAAGAATTTGAAAATATAAACATATTTTTATAATATATATATTTGATAAAGAAATATTCGATAGGAATTTTATGGGGGATGGGGATTTCTTTATGGGGTATGTGGGTGGGGACAATAGGGAATATGGAATGGCATATGGTGTAAATGGGAAGCTTATACCATTCAAGAACTGTGTAAAACTGAATAACCCCACATTGTAAATATCTATAGAGAATGTGTTTGTTTTTAACTTTTGTGATGCTTCGCTAGAAGTGCATAGACAAGATAAATGATAATCATCAATTGTCCACCATGATTAATTGGGAACCTCAAACTTCCGTGAAGTCTTAGGTGATCAAACATGACATGTTTGTATTAATAATAAACAGTAAATGCCACTAACTGAATATTGTTTCTTCATGGATTTTGTTTTTATTTACTATGTAAAGCATGGAACAAAAAGAAAAAGATATGTTAAACATGCAACAAAGATATGAAGCAGATGTTGAACAGAAAAACTCGGAAATTACTTATCTGAATCAGCAACTAGCTGAAATCTCAAAAAGGTATCTTTTAAATTACAATATCTTTTGATTTACTAGCACAAGAGAAATATGAAATTCCTCGTGAGCAGAATAAATCATTACTTCCCTAGCTAAGTAAAGTTTTGTTTATAACTTGTATTACCCTTTCTCTTTGGATAAGTAATTATATTTTGAACACCACTTGTAATAGTAAAACAATGGGTAGTACATTTTAACTTTACTAAAGTCATACATAGATTTACATATAATAAATAAGAAGAAGTTACGCTTATTCACAAGTTTTTATCAAATCATGTCTATACTCACATTTATATTTTGTTAACTTCGTTGTAAAAGAATGGCCATTTTGTTTATTAATGTTGTGATGAAGCTTAGAAAATCACTCCTAATTTACTGAGTCTTCATTTTCGATTACCTTTCTTTTTTCAATTCAGTTTTTTTTTTCAATAGTCGTATTTATACTGTATATACTGTATATAGTAGAATAATATTTGTCTTTATTTACTGAAAATTTTAATAAATGTTAAAAAGATTGAAATGTCAATCAATAGTACACTACCTACTATGTAACACTTCCGATAAGAGTCATACAAAATGTGACGTGAAAAAGTAACCAAAGGAACCAAGTTATACTCGTAATCAAACGAATGTAATCCAGGGACAAAGACCACACATGGAAAACAGACATAGACAACAAAGAACATTGAGTAACTAAAATCATACATACACAGTAACAAAAGCAAAAGAGCAACTCGATTTTGGTTATAAATCCTACATATTTGTATCTTCTTTGCATTATTTAATGTTTAATCATCAAGACTTATAAACAACTTAAATACAAAAATAAAAATGTATATCCTTGTACCGGATACGTAACATATTACGAAATTTGAATGATTCTTACAAAAGCTGCTACTTACAATGTAACTATATATCGATTAGTTCAAAGAATTAATTTTCTACTTAGATGTATAATCTTTCATTTGCAATCAACTTGATGCAATTAAAAATATGATAATGCAAAACGTATGGAAAGTATTATTGCATTTATTGTTGCATATTTCATTCAATGTTGACATAAAAAATAGTAAATCATTAATATTCATTTCATAATTTCCCGACACAACTAATTCGGTTACTAAGAACATAACAATCTGGGGTTTCCAACCTTTATACTTGCTTCGATGCATTGAATGACGAACTTATTTGAAATAACTTTTAAGGGAAAAAATTGCTAATACGATGCTGACAACGGTTAATTCCGAATTGTCGTCAAGATGTAACCAAGTTTCTGAGATGGAGAACCATATAAGATTATTAAAATCAGAGAAAGACAATTTACAAACAAGGTAAGCAAGACTGTACCTGTTATAAAAATCCGTGGTAGATTTATAGTTCCTTGTGCCTCTTGATTCATTCATACATACAAAAAAGGCCTACAAAGTCGATTTAAAACCGATCTGTTTAAATATGTTAATACATTATATTTTGACACTATCAACAGTATTTGTGTTTGTTTGTTCAGTTTGAAATCATGATATCTGGGCATAGTGAAAGGTTTAGAAACAATATTTAGCGAATTTATCACAAAAAAAACTTAATTTAAAAAAAAGATAATAACAGAATTTTAAGATATTATAAAAAAAAAGTCTTTTGCAGTAAATGGACGTTAATTGATCGAAATAACACATGTATGGTATAAACGACCACAAGGTGTAATATGTCCGATGATGTGTTTTCCATTACCTGTTGCACGAATGAACCCTACGTAGACATTGATTAAGCAATCTAACTGTCTAGTCAATCCCACTTTTCCCTTTGATACCTTTTGAAATATATCCGGCGTATAAATTCATAAATTTATAAAGTCGAATTTCCTATTTGAAAGCTAGAATAATTTCATCACTCAAATAAAACAATCGCTTAATTTGTTTACGTAAAGTTTGAATTTTTTTTGTGAATTGTATATTAGAGAGTCGAACATTTTGCTTGTGTTTTTAGGGCGTTCATTTTCTCTTCAGACTGTCAATTTTGTCTATTTAAATATTTTCATTTTAATTCTTCATTTAAAGCATATTTATTATTTTAGACTGAGTTGCTTTGCTGGAGATACGTTGACAAAGGGTAATCCAGCTATTACTGACCTATCTGATCCCAATAGACCCATGAAGATTGGTGAGCGATATGGGGAGCTCTACGATAATGATTGGACCGATGCTATGGAAAAAGTTGAAACAATAAAACAAAACTTTCCCGACAAAGATGGCTCAGAAATCGAAGAAATTTTGATTAAATACCTTCATAGGATATTAAAAGTAAGTGTTTTTTCCGGGATCATTATTTGAATACAATTAAATATAAACGTCTATAAATGACATTTAATACAAAACTACGTAGTAAAGCCATGTAAATTTTAAACATTTTCTCTATTGCAAAATCAAGGGATAAAATACCCCCCCCCCCACACACACACACACACACACACACAGCAATTAAGTTCAGTACAAATTGATTTCATGATATATGCAATGTACGAGAGTACAGCAACGTAATATTAAATTTGCTTAAATGAGGATAATTTCTGCACATACATGTAAGAATAAAACTACTGGTATATTTATGTTTTTTTTTAACATGACATTCCTAAGTATAGACTACGAATATAATCATGGTAATCATGTTTTGAAATGCAATACATATATAAAGAATTTTATTGTTTTACTTATATAATATATTTTCAGTGTTGCTACAATGAATGTTTCAAAATGGTTAAATGGCAAATACAGCAGGTTGCCGTTGCATTTGGACTCAACACGTCTGAGGACATTAGCCTGGTAATGTATCTAAGTGGCGTAATTGATATATTCAACAAAGCAACCAATCAATTTTGCATTTACTTTTCATTGAAAAGAGAACGAAAAACTTGATGAATTATAAATATTTCAAACAAAACGGACATATTTAAATAAAAAATTGCAGGTCAGGAATAAGTAACATACGGCCGTAACTGCCTTATGGAAGAGTAATCAAGGAAACCAATATTATTGCGGAAATTGAAAGTATCCAGGGACAAAGACAAGATATGACAAACAGTCAAACACAACAAAGAATATAGAATAACTAAAATAATACATATAAGGTAACTAAAGAAAATGAGAAAATCGAACTCAACTAAAAACTGGGAGCATGGACCTTGGATGAGCTTCCTTTGCTTTTCTTGGAACACCTGCCGAGTTGCTCATAAAAAGTCAAGTCGGGGTTAGACGAAAGGGGAAAAGAGAACAAGACACGTTGCACAAATCAGTTTCCATGGTGCAGATGGATACACCGTAATGATCCACGAGTTCTTGTTAACGACCATAAAACTGTAGTGATGATTTCAATCTTGTAGCAATGTAACCTTGTACTAGGTGCCCAATTGTAAGACGTCTAGAACGATGCAAAAACCTGCATGATTACGGCAAGCTCTAGCTGAACATATGAGTTGCGATATGAACACTCCATACGCAGATGCTAAAGGAATGTTTCAAAAGATGAAAATAAAGTTGACAATACCGAATGAAAAGTCATCACGCTTTTCGTATAGTTTGGTCAATAGTTTTCCTTTACCATCGATCTCTAAGATTGCGTCAAAATATGAGACTATCTTCACATTGTTTGTAGTATCCTTTTACTAATATGTCTGCTGTTATGTATTGAATATATTTAAGGCAAAAACAAACAAACAAATTTAGAAAAATGATGTGCCATCCATTATCTGATTCTTACTCAAAATGGTACATAAGATTTTTTTTAAATATATATCTATCTATCTATCTATATATATATATATGGTCTGAAAAATTCCTAACGATGTTAGAACTGTCAAATTTGCGAAGCAAATTTTTGTCGTCCCTCCGCGGGACTCGAACTCATACCGCTGTGACATCTTTGGCAACACCGCCTGCACTAAGTCCAGCGCCCTAGACCACTCGGCCAGCTAGGCTTTATAAAAATATATCTTTCGCTGGCCGGGTGATTCTAGAATATAGATCTAGGTATTTATTTAAATGCACTTTTGTGTTTGTTTGTTTTACAGGTAAACTTAGTTGATTCTGTAACTGGTTTGAAAGAACTAATGGCATTTCGTTATAAGAACGCTGAGCAATTTGCAAAACGCATGGTTGTAAACAAGGTATCAAAGGTTGTGATTGATAGATTTAAGTGATGAGGGGTTTTTGGCAAGTTTTAAATATTACTACCATGTTTAACGTGTATTTAAATCGACAGAAAGAGAAACAGTTTATTTCCTTTAAAAATATTTTATCAATAAGCTCATTATATTTGATATTGGGTTAGTTGATTTTCACATGCTTTGTTAATGTGTAATTCAAGTTCAGGATAAAAGCTCAAATGTCCTATGCTAAGGGAAATGTTTACTTCTTTTTCACCCCTTACTAGAATTTTCTCACTTGCAATGTGATGACTGCTGCTGGCTGAGCAGGACCCTTAATTAAGGATTACTTGATGTCACTCCCAATTTTGTGGTAGTTCATATCCTGTTTTACTTATCGATTCTAGTGAAGAATATAACCAGCAGAAAGGATTTTAATAAAATTTGGAAACTTTGGCATCATATCAAGAAATGCATACAGAAATATAAAAATTAAAACATTAAAAATTAAATTTAATTTTAAGATTTCTTTTTATTGGTTTGTTTACGGTCTTGTAGCTGTATTGTGCTTTCACTTCTTTACTTTTATGCTATGTACTTGGATTTCGTGCCTCTGGATTATCCCTCTGTTTCTGACATTTTGTTTTTTGTTTGCCAGCATTCCTACTTATCTGTTACTGCATTCCTATTACCTGTTCACCCTCCCCTGTCAAGACAAATTTTGTTTTTCAATGGCAAAATAAAATTTAAAAAAAAGAATATTTTACTGTTGACAATAGTATCTGTTACATTTTAGGCCTTTTGCAACACGTTTTTTGACGGATGGAATTACAACTGTAAGCATGAAGCAGTTATGGAGGAACTAATTTCTTGTACGTTTTATGAAAAGTGTATTGAACTATGCTGGTACATGGTTATACAGGACCCAGCCATGTACCTAGACGAAGACATTTCACCAGGTACAGTAATTGATAAAAACGCCTACAGAGAATTTACAAAGAAAGGAGAGAAGGTGGAGTATGTTGTATGGCCTGCACTGTATCTACATAAAGATGGTCCTTTGTTATACAAAGGTGTAGTTCAAGTAACAAGTGGCAATCAAGGCATTGACGGTAATATTTACGTTTAACTTAATACCCTGCCCGCTCATTGTTTTTGTACGACCGAATATGTTGACTTGTAAAGTATTGAATGTAGGTAAACACTCGTGATCGTAGAACATGTTTCTTTACTTTCAATTTATTTTTTCCTATTCATGAAAAAGGTGTTGTTAAAGCTAAAACAGTATTGTCATAGACTTACTTATGGTCACCGTATGTCTGTTTTCTATGTCTTTGTCCCTGAATTACATTCATTTGATTACCGTAGGAACCTTGGTTCCATTGATTACTCTTTGATTCCGCTATAACCTTGGTCAAGAAATCTTGAAATAAATAGTTATCGACATTTTTTTTTTTGTTTTCTTTACTGCCATTTATTCTGTCTTTGTAGTACAATATCAATGCCTTAACTAGTAGACCGGGCACTATTACACACAAATATGTTTTCCATGGCGGGTAAACATTGAAGAAAACAGGACAATCATATAGAGAATGTCGTTCTATATCTAAACTGTTATTTTAGTTATCGGGTGATGCTTAGCATTTGCTTATTGGAATTTCTTTTCTATATTCCTAAGTTATATCATATTCCAGTTGAAATGTACACTTCACACTTGTATTTTCTGACTTAGTGACGACATAAGCTAATCGAATAATCGAACGCTGTCGGTACAAATCTGATGAGAGGCAACATCATCGATTCCATCAGTTATAAATCTATTTATTCATGGAAACGTTAAGGATTTTGCTAAAGTCAAAATCTACGACATTCTTTATCATTTGCTTTAGTTATACATTAAAAATGCATTATATACCTCTTTGAAAAACGTACTTCTACTCAGCGTCTGAATACAATATTCTATACACAATAATGTATCATTGCTTAACATACATGCAGCATATCGAAGATGTCAATATCGACATGACTGGTATTATTGTATATGGTAAAATATATTGTACATTACTACAACTAGTATATTTTGCAAAAATAAAAAAAAAAAAAAAAACAAAGACATTATATTCTTAAATACATCTACTGCTTCAGCAGAACAGGTCTTTCAATGCACATATTATATATCATTTTTAATTAGTGCAGAACAAAAATGTCCATTGATTATTTAATAATGGTTAAAAATATAGAAGCAAAGCACATTTCCCTCAAACTCAGCACGTCTTAATTTGTTGACTTACATCTCAAAATATACACTTGAGTTTTATATCTACATTAAATACATACTTGAGTATTGCTACGAAATGTTCCAAATTTGATCAGAGGAAACCTATGCGACGCTCAAAGTTGGTCACCGGTTTAAGCACAAATATATTCCACTTAAAGTTGTTTTAGTCATTTAAAGGTTCTGTAGGATTGATGTATCATATTTCAATTATATTACTTAATGTCTGTGATAGAAACAGTTGCCGGTTTAGTGACACACACAGAAAGACGGATAAATACCCTTAAACTTTGCTCCTGTTCGGTATACAAAATTTAAAATCTTAATTCTGCTTTTTACAAAAAAAAAACCAAAAACAAAAAAAACAAAAAAAAACAAAAACAAATTTCCATGGTAATTGATTATGAGTAACTGTCTGTAAATGGAAAATATTTTCATCATTTCATCATTATAAGCTCCAATAACTCAATAGAGCTTACGTCAATAGAAGTAAATAATTCATTTAGAAAAAGAAATCACCATATTTCATGGAACACAGTATATAGACTTGACACGAAAAAAATCAAAAATGCATTTAAAAAAGCGGGAACTAACACCAACTAGGTTAACCATACCTGAAGTTTCATAAATAAGTCCCAAAAATAAATATATCTAATTCGTTAATTAAGAAAATTATAAAAAGGTAAAAGAAATTGACATGATCATAAATGGACAATTTATCAACAAGAGAATGATGCTACTTTTGTATTAGCATATTTAAAGTCCCTTAAGACAAATTTAAAAAAATGGGAAATTTATTAAAATCAAAAGGAGAATGAAAGGTCGTGCGAATGAAAAAGAACACTCCCTCTCCCGGTAATTGACAGGTAATGCACATGCGGACGACTTTTGCATAAACTTTAAATTTATAAATATGATGAGCAGTTGAGCTTCAATATAAGTTGTAAAATGCATTGATTATATGCACTGCCATACCAACAAATTATTCAAATGCATCGTATAAAATGTTGACACCAATTAATAGATTATTAGGTCATTGATGATGTTCGGCTTACAACAGTAATTCGGTCATTATAATTTGAACTTGATTTTGGCTCGATTGCAACTACAGTTGCGATTACTTCTAACCTCTTTTGAGTTCTGTCAGAAAACAGATTCTGGGACAGTATTTTGAACAGAGATCCCGACAGATCCTTTCAGGGTCTGATAGAGACCGTCTTGATCAATACACATTTTGCTCTATTCCCTGGCAGACCCGGACAGAAACTACCTTCGGTCGTGACAAAGAAAATGCGAAAAGCTGTTCTAAACTGTCATGTACCTGGACAGTTTCTGACACTAAATTTTAAAATAATTTCTATTCTGTGTGACGTAATTTCAGGAAGTCCACGATTAATAATGGAAACTGTGTTTCTGTTTTAAGTGTTAATACGGTAACCGATTTTAACTTTCAAGTGTTTGGTTAGTTTTCCGAAGCTCAAGATTGACAAAGTATTTTTTGAGTGAATGCTACTTTTAAACAACATGAGGGTCACAATTCATACTAGAAAATTTTTAAATTGGCAATTTTAGCATTAAATGGGTGAAGAATACATAAATATATTGGT
Organism: Perna viridis; assembly: GCA_037379345.1. Lineage (NCBI taxonomy): Eukaryota > Metazoa > Mollusca > Bivalvia > Mytilida > Mytilidae > Perna > Perna viridis. The sequence goes on from CM074520.1 coordinate 9,307,344, forward strand.
AAAAATTCTTCAAAATGCAAATTTTAGCAACGAATATGAGTGTGAGAACTTCCAATTTAAGTATATGGTCTTATATGTAGTAAGTGTAAAACTTATAAAAATTAGTTTCATATCTGTGACTGTGACACCTGTATTTAAGGAAACATTCTAAAGATTCTGCAAAATGTATGAGTACGAGCAGTTTTATTTTTCATAATGGTCTAACACTATTGACTAATATTCTGTTTTTCTCTATAACTACCATGTGGCTGAGACGTATTAATTTTAGTCACAATTCTTCAAAAATGTCATATTCATGAAAAATGTATAAGTGCGAGTACTTTAAATTTCTGCCACATAAATCTCATCCAAAATTCTTCAAAAATGTCATTTTCTTGCAATATATATGAGTGTGGGTACTTTAATTTCCATAAGGGTCTAAATTTCATGACTAAAATGCTATATTTTTTTATATAGCTATCATACGTATTGCTGCAATACATATATTTCAATCATAATTCCTAAAATCGGAATATTTCTGATAGATGTATGAGTGAGCACACTTTTAATTCCAATGAGGGTTAAAATTTGACTCTAAAATGCTAACCTTTTTTTCAATATAAACATTATGTGGTTGCTGCAACACACTAATTTGAGTCATTTGTTTTTAAATTGTCATATTCTTGCAAAATGTATGATTGCGATCACTTTGAATTTCCATGAGGGTCTAAAATTATTGACTAAAATGCTAAATCTTGCAATATAACATGGTTGCTGCGACACATTAATTTGAGTCAAAATTCTTTAAAAGTGTCATATTCTTTCAAAATATATGAGTGTGAACACTTTTAATTCCAATTAGTGTCCTAAATTTCTGACTAAAGTGCTATTTTTTTCCATTAAACTGTCATCTTGGTGGCTGCGACATATCAATTTGAGTCAAATTTCTTTTCAAATGTCATTATTATATTATTTCAAAATGTATGAGTGCGCACCTTTAATTTTCAAAAGAGTCCAAAATTACTGACAAAAAGGTATTTTTCCCATATCTATCATGTGTATGGCTAGAACTCATATATTTCAATCAAAATTCTTAACATTGATATATTTTATCAAGATGTATGAGTGGGAGCATTTTGAAATTCCAAAGGGGTCTAAATTTAGTGACTAAAATGCTAAATTGTTCAATAAAACTATCATGTAGGTGGCTGCTACATATTAATTTGAGTCAAAATTCTTTATAAATGTGATATTCTTGCAAAATTTATGATTGTGCACACTTTAAATTTCCATGAGAGTCTACAATAATTGACTAAAATGCCAAATGTTCTAATATAATTATCATATGTGTGACTTCGATTTGTATATTACAGTCAAAATTCATATTCTTTCAAAGTGTATGGGTGTTTTAAGTTCCATAAAGATCTAAAATTTCTGTATAGAACGTTTACAATTGTCAATATAAGTATTCTGTATCATACTAGTGTCTGCAACATCAGAAATTCAGTCCATTTTTTTTAATTTAAAGACATGGTCGTAGCAGGTACAACAGGCAATAATGTTTGTTGGTTTTGCATGCCATACATACAATTGAGGTCAAATACTGAGAAAAAATCAAATTTCAAACATAGCAAGGCTTCCTACCTAACGTACGAATCGGGATTTGGATGCTACGACTTTTTTTTCGAACTTACGTACATGTACTGTATGTAATTCAATCAGAGCAGTTTTCTCGAACAAATGACTGTCAGAATATGTCAGAAACACTTCTAATCCACGTATCTGTACATGTTCTACCTCTAACAGTTCTTGGTAGGAGAGTGTCAGACCCATGACAGAATATAATAGAGCTTGTCCAAAGCCCTGGCAGACCATGACAAGATTTGTCGCGATTCAGAACAGTTTCTGTCAGTTTAGAACTGTTCTATGACAGCGAATCCTGATCACAGAATTGAAGAGACGTTAGAAGTGATCGCAACTGTATTAATAGAAACACAATCAAAGACATTGCTGCTTGCATAACGCCTATGTACAATCAGTAAAACATCTTATAACATTTAAAAAGGACATATCTTACGATAAAAGCTAACAAATGTACATCTACAATATGAAAGAAACTACACCATATTTATATCGACATTTTTTTTAAATAAGAAAAAAATGTAAACAAATCTGAATGAATTACTATTGTATATAAAAAAAATCATTGTCAAAATATTTAACCTTTTTGAAATCAGATAGCAAGTGTATTCAGTGAATTGTTATTTTAAAAAGAATTTTCCAACAAAAACAACATTTTGAGAAAGTACTATTGGGATATGTATTTATACCCTCAGAAAGCTCTAAATATTCATTTGATGCAGCATTGATAGAAACTGAGAGCGAGATGATTTATTTTTCAAAAAGATTGTCACATTTCATTAATTGGTGATTTCAATGCTCGAAGTGGGAACTTGAGCGATTTTGTAGACTTTGATGATAATTTATTTGATAATTTAGAAATAAGTGAAGATGTAACTTTTTTGCTTGATACTGAAATATTCACAAAAATAGTATAAAGGGAATTTCCCACGGATAGACACTCGCAACGTAGAACTGAAGTTAATAATTGTGGTAAAAAACTCATTGAATTTTGTAAAAGAAAGTTCATTGTATATTGCCAATAGTCGTATATGTGATGATAGAAATATAGATAAAACTACTTGTAAAGAAGCATCTTTAGTCGTTTATTTACTTATGTCAGAATCTATGTTAGATATTGTTACTGATTTTCAAGTAGAAGATTTTGACCCAATGTACTCTGATGCACACAATCATTTGCTTTTGTCACTTAACTCTGTTAAACAAAATGATCCAAAATAATTACATAGAAATATCACTTACCGGAAGTTGGATAATAGAAAAAGCAAATATTTCACGTAATCCATCATAAATAACACCGAGGATGTTTTGGTTAGTATTTAGTCCAAGCTTGACAATATTGATGTTGACTTGATCACACTCGACCAGGTAATTGACCTCGTCACTGATATAGGTCAAGTTTTGATTGATACTGCTAAAAATACATTTGGAGTTTCAAATCGAATTTCAAAGAATAGAGATAATGCAAATAAATTTTAGTTCGCTAAATTATGCAAGGAAGAGCGCGATGCACTCCATACCGCATGTGGTAAGTGGAAGGCAAGACATTTTATGCTACATAAAGCTGAAATGAATGTGAAAGCGAAAGCATATCGCCAAATCCTAAGTAACATTTATGCAAGGTATTCTGGTAAATGTGCTGATGAGTTGAGGTCTAATTCAAAACATTACCCTAAGTCATTCTGGAAAATTTTGCATAAATATTCGCAGGGAGACAAAGAACCGCCCGAATTATATATGGAAACCTTTCACGAATATTTCAAGGACTTGAACGCCGGCGAAGAGTCGACTGAAATAGATACAGATGTAAACGGTGTGTGTGATAACTCTATTTTTGATGAATTATTAAATCGTAATATATCTGAAATAGAGGTGCAAGAAACAATGAAAAGGTTAAAAAATAGAAAAGGGCCTGGGACAGGAATGTTGATTAGTGAATATTAAAAATTCTCATAACCTCAACTTATATCTAGATATTGTGATTTATTCAATTTAGTTCTAAATAGTGGTATAGTTCCTGAGAGCTAGACATGTGGTATTATAAAGCCCATCTTTAAAAATAAGGGTAATCCTGCAGATCCCGACAATTATCGTGTAATTACTCTTTACGAGCATATTGAACAGTAGATTGAATATATTTGCAAATGAGTTTAACGTTCTTTCTGAAAGTCAAGCGGGTTTTAGGAAAGGATATTCAACCCTTGATAATATATTTACTTTACATGCACTGATTGAGTTTTTCTTTGCACATGGGAAAAAACTAAACTGTACATTCGTTAACTTCCGAAAGACATTCGACACCGTATGGAGAGATAGGTTGTGGATGAAATTACAAAATAGCGATATCAAATGGAAAATTTTTAGAATAATATATAATATATACCACGGTATTAAATCTCGTGTGCAATGTTGTAAAAGGCAGTCTGATTTCTTTCCTTGCCTTTCTGGTGTAAGGCAGGGAGAGAACTTTTTCTCCCTTCTTGTTCTCTATTTTCCTGAATGACTTAGAAAGTTGTTTTTGCTCATAAATATTGAGAACATACCTATAGATTTGCAATTGAAAATGTTTGATTGTATGATTGAACCTATATTGTTATACGCCTCTGAAGTTTGGGGCTTTGACAAAATGGATGTAATTGAACAACCCCAAATTATATGGTATACGGAGTGCTTGGAAGATTTCCACTGCAAATTCGTGTTAAAGTACGCATGATGTCGTTTTAGGCAAGGGTGGCTCAAAATAAGGGCAAATTATGTAATTCTCTTTACGATTGATGCTTAGGCACCGACCATTTTTATATGGCGGAAGGGGGTGGGGGGTGAGTGGGATATTTAAAAAAAATATATATTAATTTCACTTTGAAGAAAAATTTTTAAAAAGTTTGCCTGGGCAAGAAAAAAATAACTGAAGTTGATTAATGATGAAAAAAATAATGTATATGGAAAACAATGTGGACTTCTGTTTGTCATAAAAAAAAGTTTAGGTAGAAAAAAACGAAAAGGAATGGAGAGGAGAGGAATCTTATGTACATTTAAATTATGTATGAAGAAGTATTTAATAAATGTCTTTAATATTAACATTGTACGGTTTATAGTCGAAAAATTAAAAACAAAATGGAAATCAATATCCAGAGACTCTTGTGTTATATTAATCCAGTTTGTTAAACAAACTATCAGAAAGATACAAAAAATACACGAACTACCACTAAACATTATAACATTATGGAGAAAAGATAAGAATGCCATGCCGTCCGATTATTCCCCATTGTAGAAATTGCGTAGACTTCTTGACTTTTTTTGCTACCTATAGTTAAAGACCGCATGTATACACGCATGTTCAGTAATAAACTAATTAAGGCGGCTGAAAGCGTTCAATTTGAAATGAAATAAAGAAGACTATGATATACTTTTGAGCGATGAGAACTTCTAATATTATAATATTTTCTTAGAATTAGTTCTTAATGCGATGTGCAATGAGGACAGTCTCTAGCCGTGACATATGGGACATACAAGCGTAAGAACCTATTAACTTTATGGTTGAAAAGTTCGCAAACAAGCACAACATAATTAGCTCCAAGATGATGTTTTTATTGTCTTTAATGGGTCTTTTGATCAACTTCAAATGTTATTTAACATTGCTAATAAGAATCTGAACTACTCAAATTTACTTATACGTTACCTGAGTTCTCAGTAAATTTCTTAGAGAGAGTGCAATTAATCCAAATGGATTAGGGTGAAACCTTACAAGACTTAAGACTTTATAGTAGTCCAATGTACCTAAAAAGTTTTCATTAAAAAGTTACTCGACTGCAAAATATACAGCTTGTGCTGCCCACTAGCAGAGCATGTGCTCTCAGACTTAGAGCCAATAAAAAAAATAATAAAAAGTTAGTAACATTTGTAACAAAATACTTTCCAACATTACACACAATCTCGTATTTGTTACAAAAGCACTTGTCTTATGTAATTTATGACCCTGAATGCTCTCAACTATTAGAACCACCAAAAAAGCAGGCCCTGGTCAAACCTTTACATTAACAATTAAACTATAAATATTACTCCATAGCACTTTTTATCTGTTGAAGATAAAATTATCTCATGTACATTATAAACCGTTCTTTATATATGCATCTTTTACATAATACATTTAATTACGAAACTAATTAATATTTTCACTATATGATCTGAAGCTAATGCAACATTCCTGAAATATACTTATGATATGTGTATATGTATTACAAAATACATTCGATTTCACTTAACTATAATTCTTCATCCGCCGATGAAACTTGTATCCCTTAAGACTGCCTCAGTGATTGCAAGCTGGAGCGTGGAGACACTATACGAAACCGGAAAAGCTGCCTAGGCTGCAATATAAATGGATAAAATTGATATTTTGGGACGAAGTTAGATAGACATTATCATGAGCGGTCATACTATCTTTCAGGACAAACTTTACTGTAGTCTGGGCCACAAAACGAGGATGCAACTATTAACATGGAGTAGAAATCTCACGAAACACGAGGCCAAATCATCATTCATCGAATGGAATCATGTTAGTGAAACATTTATCGTGGCAAGATGTATGTCAAAGATACAAAAAGTAACAGTCATTCAAAGCTACACTCCTACCAACGTTGCAGAGGAAGAAGAAACAGAAGAGTTTTACAAGCAGCTCCAAGCTACCCAAGATTGAACAACACATGTGGCATCTTGATTGTAATGAGTGACATGAATGTCAAAGTTTGAAAAGATAACGCAAGGAGAAAACTCATTACGGGGAAGGAATGAATTCGTAACATCAACGAAAATGGAGAACTCAGAATGCAGATTTTTTCTCCCAGAACGATCTGATTATAGGAGGTACGACATTCCTTACAAGGATATACACAAAACAAATTGGGTGTCTCCATAGATGAAAACTAGAAACCAGTTAGACCACATTACAGTCGCCAGGAGATAGAGAAAGAACATGACAGCTTATCGAGGTGCTGATATACATCTGATCATCAACTTTTGGTGGCTAAGTTGAAGATCAAGATAGCCATGGCCACCAGACAAAATCATATTAGAAGGCGGGAGTATAACATTAGAAGTGGCGCAGTAGACAAACAATTGGAAAGAGTAAAATCCGCATATAACACCACATGCCAAGAAGAACTTGGATTCTCAAAGAAGGAATACAAACCATGGTTATCTAACGATACATTCGAGACAACTGAGAAGCGTAGGTCTGTTAAGATATAATTTGACCAGGTCAAGACAAGATTGTTGAATAAATGGTTGAGGAGCGAACAAATAATAAGCACTGAAAAAGAAGTAAAGAGAAAGGAACAGACAGGATAAAAGAACCTACATCAACGAGCTCACTTCAAAAGCAAAGAATGCAATGAACAGAAATGATACAAAAACGGAGTACAAAATCACACGCCAAACTGACAGGTAGAAAGACGAACACATCCAAACTAGTGAAAGACAAAGATAGCAATATGTTAGCAAACCTAGATTGACCACTTTTAAATGGAGAAGATATATCAGATGCTCCTGATCTACCTCTTGGAGAAGACCTTGATGTTGATACCGGCCCATTCTCGAAGGATAAAATCATAAAAGCCCTAATAAAGACTGGAAAAGCCCCAGGACCGATCAGCACTATTTCACCTGTTCTGTTGCCACTCGGACCTGCACGTGACCCTACATCACCTTGCATGACCTGTTTGAAAACTGTTTTACTCTGGGAAACAGTCGAAATCCCTAAAGAATGGAGTTTAAGCTACATCGTTATGCTTCCAAAGAAGGGCGATATGAGCAGCTGCCAAAAACTGGAGAGGAATTCAGCTGCTCTACAGATTCTGATGCGGTCGATCATAGAATGGCAATCAGCCCTCTACATAAACTTCGTGGACTTCAAGAAGGCCTTAGCATAGTTAACAGAAATGCACTTTGGAAGGTACTAAGACACTGCGGAATCCCTGTCAAATTGTAAAGACTTATCCAAGGACTCTACAAAACACCGAATGCTAAGTGTATAAGTATATAAGTGTGCAATAATTTAAATTAGATAAAATATACAATATTGAATTTACTCAAAGATTGCTTCTTGTCTAATTGATATATTTTGGGATGCTAAAGGGCTATAGACTCTAGATTGGCTATGCATAATTGATTGTGACGTGGGCTATTTCCCTGCACAAGTACCAGACTTTCTTGTGCTATCGCAGGGGTAATTTTCCGGCATGCATGAGTCTCAAACTTTCTCATGATATTTATGGTTTAGAAAAAAGAAGCAGCTCCTCATCAATTCCTAAAAACAAAGCCATGTCTTGTTTAGACCAAGTAAATTTCATCCAATCCTCATCAAATATATGGGGTGGTTGGCAGGATTTTACTTTTCACTTTTTACACATTATGGGAAAATATCCGGCCTACTGGTATTTTTTTTGGTGAATAGACATATTCTAAATCCATAGCCACAACAGTTTCAGAGAAGAAACATTATTTTCATCACCAAGAATTGAAAGATTAATCATAGAACAAAGGTTATAGTGGTAATCAAAAGAATGTAATCCAGGGACAAAGACCAGACATGGAAAACAGACATACTCAACACAGAACATAACGTAACTAAAATTATACATACAAAGTAAAAAAAGCAAATGAACAACTCGGACTCCACTAAAAACTGGGAGCACGGACCAGGTGCACCGGTAGGGTAAGCGTCCTCTGCTTTTCTAGAAACACCCACCGAGTTGCTCATAAAAAGTCAAGTCCGGGGTAGACAAAGGAGGGAAGGAAAACTACGACCCGTTGAATAAATCAGTTTTCATGGTGTTGATGGATACACCATAACGATCTACGATTTCATGATAACGACCATAAAACTTCTGTAGTGGTGACTTCAATCTTGTAGCAACATAACCCTGTTCCAGAAGTCTATTTGTTAAAAATCTAGCGCGATACAAAAAGTCTGAGTATTTTCGGCAAGCTCTGGCATAACGCATAAGTTGTGATATGAACACTCCTTACGCAGGTGCTGAAGAGGTGTTGCCACAGATGAAAGGAAAGTTGATAATTTTGAGTGAAAGGTCATCACGTTTGTCGTAAAGTTTGGTCAATAGTTTTTCTTTACTATCGATTTCTGAATGTAGGTCAAGATATGAAGCTGACCTTACAGTGTCTGTAGTATCCTTTATCTCACGTTCTTTGGGGTAGATGCAATGTATCAAATCCCCGAAAGTAGAATTGTTTAAAGATAATACGTCATCTATATAGCGGAAACTAAGATTAAAAGATCTAGCCAAACGATGTTCTTTCTTCAAATCAGATCAAATCAGCTATAAAGTCAGCATCATAAGAGTGAAGGAATAGGTCAGCAAGTAAAGGAGCACAATTTGTTCCCATTGGAATGTCAACCGTTTGTTGAAAAACACGTCCACCACACTAGACAAATATTTTGTCGATTAAAAATTCCAGCATTTTGTAAACATCTTCCTCTGTATATTTGGAAGATGATTTGGAATTAATTCTTAAAATGTATGAAGAATCTCTACTAAGAACTATATATTTGTATCTAGGTTTACCTTTTTTTAAAAAAAAAAAAAAACAACGATGTATGTTTTTAAGTCGGGATTTTAACTGTATGGGGAATATAAGTATACAGTGCTGAAAAATCATAGGTTTTAATGCTATTCAGATAACTAATTGTGCCCAAAAGATCTTTCGATTTTTTCAGGATCCACATGGAATTAATACAACTACGGGAGTAACAAGTGTTGTGGTAGGACTGCGTACCCTCTTTGACAGTTGTGAGTATAGAAGTTAAAAGTTTTGAAAGAGGTTTGGTGGTACATTTTGCAGATCCAGCTATGAAACGTTGTTTGTATGGATTCTTGTGGATTTTAGGTATCCAGTACATAAACGGTAAATCACAATCATCGCCCTTGGTAGAGAGATCAAAAGAGGATAGCACAGACTTATGGTTTTCATAATCTCTTCTTTGGAGAGTGTGGTAGCAGTATAGGTCTTATCACTGCTATTATATTCTACGTCTACCTCTGATAATAAACATTTGATGTAAAACGTTTTGCAGACAAAAACAATGTTGTTTTGGGCTTTGTCTGCTGGTACGACAATATATTTGTCGTGCATAGTAGACAATGTTTTTGCTACAACGGGGTCTTTGAAAACTGATGTAGCTTTGGCACTCATTGACCTACTTAAAGAGTTCATTTGTTTCAAAATTAAAGACCTCACGGCCTTCAAGGATTTGTATATTATAGTGCCTAAATACAAGAAACTAAAGTGAAAAAATCCTGATTTTGAAATTCCCGTTCCATTAAAAAAAATAGAAGCGGGAGGGGATGTAAACCTATTAATTAATTTTATTTGGTCTTAACAAGAATACAATATCTGATTATCTGAGTATTTACTTTCATATTTCCTCCCTTGATATTTATATAACATTTCACATTTTTTGTTTATCGTTAAGTTGACAAGCAAAACAAAACAACTGCTATATTCCTGAAAAAAAATTTAATTACTACTGACAAAAAAAAAATAATATTTTAAGAAGAGAAGACAAAATTATTTAGCAACATTGAAAATCCCAGGCCCCCCTCGGTATAAAAAGGTCGGTGCCTTAAACTGCATGGCACTGGAGCATTCAAATTTAAATGGATTGAATACTTAAAAATACTTGGGATTATTTAGCTATGAGTAAGATTTTTGCGAATCAATTTCGGATTATTAATGTTAACTCAATTAGGCGAGTTTTGCAAGGTCAGTTTATTATAGGATTGAACAGATATTTTCGATCGTTCATAAAGTGTTTGGGAGTGGAGAGATCCGTTCAAACATGCATGAACGACCGAAAATAGCTGTGTTCAATCCTTATAATTCCGACAGTGAAGTCGGCATGGACGAAGTGATAATTGGCATTGAAAAATACGAGATGTAAACAATTCAACAGGAATATAATTTTTAAGGAAATATGACAAGGAAGAAGGAAAATTATAAGGTTTTTCCAAGGGTTCAGTCAGACTCAGTTATGAGTTTCTTTCCCCAAGCTGAAAATTACTCTCTGTAAACATACTTGACCAGTAAAATCAATGTACGTGTAATAAACTATTCTTACGGCTATATTATGCCGTTCAAGTCGTTGTCACACTCTTTCGAACTACACGGCCGCCATATTGGTTTCAAGTTGTCTGGCGTTCATGCATGTATGAACGATATGGCGAAGCTCATGCATGTATGAATTTTCTGGCAACGACGTTCTCGACCAATCAAAAACGGCTATATGCATGAAGAATCTCATGATTAGAATTATTCAACCTTGGTATAGCCTTATTTCTGGTTCATCCAGAGGTAAATTCTACTCGCTTTTCAAGACATCCTTCGGAATTGAAAACTGTATAGCCAAATTACAATGGCCAAAGGACCAAAGACTAAAGTATTTGGCAAGGTATTACATGTATTACATGTATGAGTATCCAAATCGTAAAAAATGGGTGGTTTACTCTTATTTTGCAATTTGAATGTGTTACAAAAAACTTTCTGTGTACATTAAAAAATATTTGCTATGCTATGATAGATTTATCACAATTCGCTCTCTATAGGTATCTATATTTATCTCTGCATTTCTTATTGCTCATTTCTGTGTCGTATATTTTGTGTGTGTGTGTTACTGATTGACATCGTTTTATGTATGTGTCTGAGCGTATATAATAAAATCTGAAATCTGTAATCTGACAACATACGTACTCTGTTTTCCCAAAATTCGACCTAATGATATCGCGACATAAACTAGGTCGATAGTAGGTCATTAATTTGCAACTGGATTTTTTTTAAATAGACAGCTTGGATGCAACTATTTAGAGCATTGTAAATAAATAAATACATGACCATTGCCTTACGCTTATTTACAATCTCTTAAACTTCTTATAAAATTTAAAAAAGAACATATTTTACGATAAAATTTAAGAATTGTACATCTACCATATGAGAGAAACCCACCATAGTTTTATTGACTAACATACGTACTACCGTTTTCTCAAATATTCGACTCGACGAAATCGCTACCAACCAATATGCTTGGCAATCTCTAGGTGCATGATTTGCCAAATAAAAATAAATAAGTGTATTTATATTGGTTATAGCATTTTTGAATTTTGTGTGAAGTGGGAACAATATAGAATAATGGACACCACTTTATCATAATAAATCTCGTATAGGGAGGCATGCGTATAAAATAGCTACATTTACGTCATTTTCGATTTATAAATAGATATGGTATTTCCACTAATTGCTTTCTATTTTACCAGGAAGTAAAAAACCCAACTAACCATCCATTATGTCCACCAATAATTTTGAAACGTGTGAAAATTGTGGAAGTAATACGTATTTAAAACTATGTGCAAAATGTGAATTACGAGTGTGTAAAGAATGTTTTCAAAATCATGGGAATTTATGTAAAAGGATTCAAGAATACATGATAAAAAAAGGAGATCAATGTACGTTCCACAAAGGATGTAACATAGTTTCGTTTTGCTTAGAGTGTTCGATATTTTTGTGTGAACAATGTACCGAGAATCATGAGATTCACAAAACAAATGTTCAATGTCTCACAACTGCTGTTTGTGCTCTAAAAGAACAAATACCTAAAGTAACCAGTGATAATGAAAATAAAATATTTGAAGCAGATAGATATATTCAGAGCTTCCCCGAAAAATCTAAACAGATTAATGAAATAACAGATTTTTTAGCAAATCACATTTCAAAAACGAAACGAATAATTGACAAGACAAATAAATATAGGACACACATAGACAGCAAATGCCTGAAATTGGAAAGTTTCAAAGCCTTCTTGGGAGAAACTTGTAAATTACTAAACAGTCTTCAAAGGCAGTCTAATCCTCATACATTCTTATTGATATGGAATGGTATTAATAATGAGATCAGTTTGGAGCAGACACAAATAGCCTCGGGGTGTGATGATAAATCCGTCTTCGACAAATTGCATGCTTTATGTCGGTGAGTAGTATTTTTCAAATGTATTGACTGTTCTCAAAAACCGAAAACCGAATTGATCTCCGTACCTTTTCTCTTTCGTCCATACCGAACTTAACTTTTATAAGCGACTAGGTGGGTGTTTGTAGACAAGCAGAATACACTTACCCAACAGGTATACCTGGTTCATGCTCTAAGTTATTGGTGGAGTTCGAGTTGCTCATTGGCTTTTATTTCTGTCTACCATGCTCGAATCTTCGTTCCCATGATTACTCTTATTTAAATTATATGCTACCAACCAAATGAACAACGCAAAAAAAACAAATGTAAACGTTAGAGTAAATGACACTTTTCATCGAAACTAAATACATTGTGGTGTGTTGTCTACATATATGATATTATTCAAAGATATACTGTTGGTAAGAGCCTTAAACTTGTCAATATTAATATAAGATAAAGTGTTGGAATTTTTTTTCTTTAACGTAATATTCCTTTTTTCGAATTATTGTTTTTAGACATTTAATAAAAGATTCAATAAAATGTAAAATGTTGTGTTGGCAAAACAGCTGCAGAAAGCGGAAAGACGTGATCTGGCAAGGCGGTACAAACCGCCGAGAGGTAAATTGGCTAAGGTAGGCGTTTCGCTGGTAACATCAATAACGGAAGTTCCTCCGTGCATCATTGAGTTAACAAGGAGCCCGATCCTCAAATACGTTAGGCCACATGTAATTAAGTTACCTGGTAAACCCATCTTCCCGTGGTACCACAGACAGGTATAGTACAATATGGCCCAACGCAGAATCATAGGATCGTGACCCCTCTCATCTTGCCAGATTCCGCCAAAATGGTCACGTCCAAACGTGTCCATCCCCAAAAGCGCGCGAAATACACCACTTGCGAAGAAAACAAAACTCAAAAAATAAAGTATATTATTTTTGCGGATAACCCAACATCTATCATAGGAGACTTCGTACCAGGGTTGCCAGCTAAAACAAAAATCTTTTCAACAATATATTATTCCATTGCCGTTATGCATATATGGCGACATAGATTATTCTTTCTTCGGTCCCTTTTATCAAATACTTATATCGCGAAATTCATTTTAACTCTATGTTTAACTGACATCAAGTCTACTCTTAATTGGGTCAGTTCAGATGGCAGATGCACATAATGATAAAATGTTCATTTGATACTGATCAAGCATTTCGAACTAATACATTGTAATTTTTGTTTCTTTTACTTTTTTGAAATTTTCTTTGATGTCTTGAGCAAAATATTAGAGCAACATATGACAAACTTTTCTTTTTGTACCTAATTCACAATATGCTAATTATGAGCAGTAGATCACTTTTTCATTGAGTTATGCTATGTGTCATTAAAAAAACTAGTATTCGTTCTCTCGGGAGTCATATGATATAAATCTTATGTAATTGAATTATTTCAACTACATTTATTTACAATAAACACAGATTTCGCATCACAAAAACATCACTTATTTTAAAGGACAATTATAACTAATTAATTTTCGAAAATTATGCATATGTTGACTTGCAGAAAAAAAATCACACTTTGAACATGTATTTATCATCATGAAAGTATTAACAAGAATTAAACAGACGTCTTTAGCAAAAAAACACTACAACAAGAAAAAAACACGCCATGAGTATGGACGTTTTTATTTCGAAATGCGTATAATAAATGTACTACAGATACATTACAGCTATTTAAGAGATGGTTTATAAAATTGATAAAATGTGCATATAACAAGATATGATATACGATCAAGTTGATTAGGTTTTTAGTGTAATTCATGTTGTTTTTAGGTTTTTTTTTCAATTATTTTTTGACACATTTATTTCACAGAACTACAAAAATGAATGATGCTTTAAACGAAGAAGTAAATGACATAAAAGTATTTGAGCAAATAATAAAGCAATCGGAAAACCAATGGAAAAAGAAACCGAACTTTCCAAAACAACTGGGGCAGTTGAACACGAGGTATGCACTCTTAGCTTGAAGTATGTACTACACTATTTTCATTCTATTATGCATTCTTCCTAAGTCATCTATCAGAAATGCAAGGTAGCAAGTCAACATACATAATGCTTCAACTTAAAGAAATTGAAAGAAAGTAAAACGTGAAACAAAACGAAAATTCATTTGACATTCAACAAAAAGAACATTCATTGGAATTGGGATTTTAATTTTAGAAGCTGACAATTTTGAAGGAATGGCTAATATGTGGAACAAATTAAAGTTGAATAAGAGCACGGATGCTTATAAAATTAGAATTGTCTAGTTCTGTAACATACACTTCTTGATTTGAAATTTTATGATTTAACATAAACTGCTTCCATAAGTAATTATATGTGATCATTTTATATTTCGATGCACTTTACTCTAATCAACATCAGTTTGAATTGAATGCCACAGAGGAGACATTTTATGAATGGTATACGTAAGCTCACATACCTCACTTGTACATCTATAGCTGGTGAAGGGGTTGTTGTTATTCTTACAATTTCTCAAAATAAACGGACACTTTGTGTACAGAAATATTTTGTTTATTATTATTGTCGATCGTTATCAAAAATAATGGCAGCTTCGATGAACATTTTCTATCTAACAAATTATGCTCTATTAAAAAAATCGAATATGCAACGTTCAAAGCTGAACATATATAGATTTGACAAGAAGATAATTGTTTCAGAGTTGATGAAATAAAAGGGCTAAGAAGAGATAAATTTGCACTAGAACAAACATTTGACATTCAGCAAAGAGAGCATTCTTCGGAAAGGTAATGTTGATTTTACAAGATGACATTTTTTGTTAGGGGTGTAAACTTCCATCAAATGGATCTAGAGTAAATGGAAATATGCAAATTTTATAATGTTTGTGCGCACTCTTTTGTTCACGGACGCGTATTGATTTATAGGTTTTGTTTTTATCGTGCATTAAGTCTGATTCTTTAAGTTATCGTCTGCTATCACATTTCAATGAAGTGTCAAAATACTTTAAAGCTTGATATGTACAACATTGATTTAAATAAGCGGCTAATATTTGCGTTAAAGTCTAACTCAAATGAATTATATAAAATTTAGATACAAGATTAGTCTCTTTAATGATTAATTTACGGATTTTCCATTCCAGGACAAAGTCTGAGGAGGAGATAAAAACACTTCGATCTCTCAACACTGATCTGAAATTAACTTTGGATAAATTACAAAACGAAAATAAAGATCTTCAGAAAAGGTAACATACTATAACTGGAGTGTCGTGTGGTAATTTAACAGCATGTCAAGTGCACGTGTCCTGATGTCTAAACTTATTTTCCTTATCATACTCTTAGACTCACCATGATTGAGGTTCGTCCTGTGAGGACCCAAATCTGGAATATGAGACCGGGAAAATTTTCATATACCTTTTTTTTATTGTATACTCAATGTAACCACTGTCAGATAAATCCGGAAAGAAATTTAGATACGTGTATGCAATTGCCAAATGGTAACATCTAAAGCGTTAAGATATTTAAGTGCATATATAAGAATCAATGTAGTACACACGAATTTAGTTGAAGAATTATGTACAAAATTTTCACAGTATGAATCAGGTAAAGTAATATTCATATCTACTTTTTTCTCTTACACGGTAGTTTTGTTCGTTTTATTACGCACAAAAGTCCTGCTATGGGAATTTATTTTCGCCAAGACATTGTACTTAATAAAATTCTGAATGAAAATAAATCAGAATTATTACGTTCAAAGGAAGTTCCTTAATCTGCACTAACATCTTTATTTATGCTAATGAATTTGACATTTCCTGAACCATCCAATCGTTTAACTACCAAACAAAAACATAAGTTTACGTTAATTAAACTAAGCCAATCTGTGCATGTAAATCAAACAAGTAGTAGCAACAAAGAACATCATGTTTTAAAATTATTTTAAAAAATGTATATTTTGTTTATGTTCATGTATACATTTGACGCATATATAAATTCATACAAATGTGACTCTTTTAGAGTTGAGGAACTTGAAGGGCTAAAAGCAGAAAAACTTGAGCTAGAGCAAAAATTCGAAATTCATCAAAAACAGCATAATGCGGAAAGGTAATTTCAAATCAGTGAGCATAGCTGATCGCTTACAAATTTTATTCTGTCATACAAGTATCAAGAGAGGAAGGTCGTTTTGAATAAATTCGTCGTTTTACTTTTATAAACATATTTTCGGTCGCCTTGATATAACATAATCTATCAAACTCATCTGCATTGACTCGTATACCAATCTAGTGTTAATAAAGAGTGTTATTCTAACAAAAAAGGCTAAAAACGCAAGCAATAAAAGTAACACGATGTCAATTTACAAAAAAGAAGCTGCTGTTTTTTTGTAAAGCCAAAGTAACATAGCAAGATTTGTTTTCACCCTTTTGATTTTTAATAAGGTTGGCACTATTATAAGAGAAATCTTTTCAGAGCAAAATATGAAGAAAAAGTTCAGATACTTCAATCTCTCAATAGCAATGTGAATGCAGCTTTGGAAAAACTACAAAAAGAAAATTATGATCTCGAGGAAAGGTAAAATTGTTTGCAAGCTATATTATTCTCCCCGATATAAATATAAATGAGAAGATATTGATGGAATGAAAATATACGTATGTAGAAGCTAACAAATTGTATAGTTACATGTATGATCACAGTTGCACAGATTCCGCTTTCTGCACAACCACCTTTACTGGAGTACACACTTCAATTCTAACTTGTTCATATCAACCGTAAAACCTATGCAGGAAAAAAAACATACATTTTATTGCGTGTAAATAAAATATACTCATTTGGTTTGTCATGTAGTAAACACAACAGCATCTGCAAAGATTTGTTTGTTCAGTTATCATAAGGTATTCTAAATGAAAACAACAATATCAGTATCAGTTAAATAAATTTGGCACGAAAAATACTATTTCAGATATGCAGGAATTGAAAGGCTCGTGGGTGAAAAGGTTGAACTAGAACGAAAACTAGAAATTCAACAAAAAGAACATTCTTCGGAAAGGTAATGTCAAGTTAACGAACCTAGCTTATTATTGTAAAGTGTCAACATACTAATATATTTTCTTATTATCAACTGCCTTTAAATTGTCTCATTTAGCATACTCTACTCCACTCATCAGCAATGTTTCATATTTTGATGTATTTTTTCTGAAAGAAAGACAGGAACTGTAAACACAAATGATATAAATAGCAGGATGTCAATCAAAATTGGAAATTACTATTAAATTGCATCAAACTCTACCAAGAAAATGTGCAAGATTATTTTTTCGCATTTTAGATAATTTATTTAAGTTTGACTATTATAAGATGTCTTTTTTTTTGGGGGGGGGGGGATTTATGAAAAATTTAATTTAAGAGTGTAAAGACTCTCAATACCAAAGTGACAGCAACTTTCGATGAATTACGAAAAGAAACTAAAAATATCGAGGATAGGTACAATAATTTTCATAAAAATCAGAATACAAATTCAGCTATTCGCTTGGTTTGTTTGTTTGGTTTTTTTTTTGGTTTTTTTTTGTTTTGTTTTGTTTGTTTTGTTTGTTTTGTTTTGTTTGTTTGTTTTTGTTTGTTTGTTTTTGTTTTTGTTTTGTTTTTGTTTTTGTTTTTGTTTTTGTTTTTTTTTGGGGGGGGGGTCCTAAATCGTAGATTTTATAAATTGCAATTAGTCAACATAAAATCACAAAACGTAATGATGTAATCGCATTGGTAAGGAGCATCCCTTTAAAAACGTGCCTTTCTGAATGGTGATCTTAATTTTTCGAAAGTAAACCACTGCAGTCAAACCAGTGAAACAGGGTTCAAAAGACTATGATTTTTTCATACTGAAAGTTTTCCATACTATGGTTAATGAACATATGTCTTGTATTCAAATCAAATATTTTTGAATACTGTTGGTTCAAATAATTATTCAAAATTAGACTTTTTAAGTTATCATTTCAGGGCAATGTATGATGAGGAAGTTAAAAAGCTCAAAATTCTCAATACCAATTTGAAAGAAAGTCTGACAAAAGGACGTGTAGATCATAAAAGCCTTCAGGAAAGGTAAAACAAACGCTGAACTGTATAAAGCAAGTGTTGTCTGTTTTTCATAGTATACTCTTAATGCAAAAAATGAATGGAATTATTGACAATAAGCAATTTTTTGGTAAGGGACTTCAAACTTTTAAAGGAAGACTGACTTTCATGTTGAAAAATGGAAAATAACTGATGCTATCAAAATGTACGATAATGTTGTGTTTCACAATTTTAAATCTTGGTGTCAAAGTTAGGTTCAGATATTTCCTACGGGTAATTGCAGAAATAAAAATGTCTAAACTCAAGGCGCAGCGCTATATTATCATCATAACAATGTAGAGCAAGTAACTTTAACCAGCTTTTAAACGAAAAAGACAACAAAATAGAAGATTGTGAAACAAAAATTAAGCAGTTGGAAAACGAAATAATATCCAAACAAACAGTAATTAACAGCTGGTCAAAAGAGTATCAACAATTGAAACAGAAGTATTCAAGTCTAACGATAATGATCTATGTTTTTACTACTTTCTCTGGTATGGAATCTCGATTTCATTGGAAGATCTTTTTTCGAATAAGAAACCCTCGTTGTACTACACTTTTAATATACAGAATATTCTTATAGATAGCAAAACGGTTTAAGAAAACTTTGTGTCGTGTTCGTTGTGGCTGTTATCCTGGGAAAGCTAAATAGGTTTGATATCGCTTAAATTACATTCTTATATAGTTGTATTGGTTCGTGTTGTTGTTGACAATAGCCCTGCTATTGGGAATAATTTCAGCCATTACATTAGCTGTAGTAAAGTTCTGTGTGAAAACAAATAAGCTCTGATATTTTTAATTAAAGGACATAAATAAATTTGCTGCATAAATGAATTTTACACAATTATGAATGCTCCAAGAGTGACAAAATAAGGAACAATAAACTAGAACGAAAACTGGAAACTCAACAAAATGATCAATGTTCTGAAAGGTCATGTTAACCACTTTAAATGTCCATCTTGTGGAAGCAGTGTCAAACATATCTGCTTTCAATCAGCTTGTCGTTTTAATGTCTTTGAATTGTTTTCTTTTTGCTTACTTTACTCCACTTATCTGCAGGGTTAATATTTCAAAGGTTTTTTTTTTTAATAATGCTATTTCCAATAAAAAAGCATGATATCGAAGCAAAAGAAGAAATTAACTATTGCGTGTATGACAATACACCGAACTTTACCAAAATAAATGCAAGATTTGTTTTCGACTTTTAAATGAGTTAGTAAAGTTGTATCCTCAAAAGATGTTCTTTTGGGATAATGTTCGAAAAGAAAGTTAAGGAGCTTCAAACCCTCAATACCAATGTGAAAGTTACCTTGGATGAATCACAAAAAGAAAATAAAGATATTAAGGAAAGGTATAACTATTGGCACTAAATGACATTCTTTAAAAAACTCATTACCATTATTTTTGTAAATGGATCGATATTGGAGGAACTCCAAATCAGTATATTTGAGCTCATAAAACGTAACGATATCCACTATCTGCTCGATCAGGTGTATTGCAGTGAACAACATCGATTTATTATACATGTGTATATCAAATCAACCGTAAAGCTACAAATTCATATATTTAGTTACTTTTTGTATATTAACAGCGCCATATAACTAAGTAAATAAGGTTCAGAGTTATAATATCATAATAACATTGTAGAGCAGCAAGTAATTTTGACCAGCTTTTAAACGAAAAGGACAACAAAATAGAAGATTGTGAAACAAAAATTAAGCAGTTAGAAAGCGTAATAACATCCAAACAGACAGTTCTCGACAATTTGTCCAAAGAGTGTAAACAGTTGAAGGAGAGGTATCTAAGTATATCGTTAACAGTATTTTGTAGTCACAAGTATTGAATCTTGATTTTATCATAAGATGTTGGACACTAAAATTATTTTGAAAAACGTATTGACCTTCTTCTTAATTTATATACTACGAACTTTTTAATATATATTAAAACGGTTTAAGATGATCTGTCGTATTCGTTGCAGCTGCTATACTAGCATAGAAAAGATATTCTGAAATGAGATGTTTTCTTCTGTTGCTGTTATAGTTGGACCCTTTGAGTAGATAGGAAATACGTTGGACTCTTACAAATGCGTTCTTTTCAATGATTGTGCGATGGATACAAATAAGAGTACTTCTATGGTAAAACGTTTTATATCGTATATTTAAAAACATTCGTGAGTTGTTTTCTTTTCTTTTCTTTGTTTTCGTCAATTCGAACAGCGGACTGGACAGGCCGAGAAAAAATACCTTAGTAGTCCTTTCTTTATAACTAGGGACTCATACCTTTTTAAACTGATCTTTAGGTGTGTTTATATTTTTTTCACAGTGGCCAGATTTTAAAGGGAGAGGTTTGTGATCACGCCAAAGTCCTTTGACTCCGCTGCACCTTTTTGCGCCTGTCTCAAGTCAGGAAATTCTGGCCCCTGTATATTCTTGTTTCGTTTTCACCTTTAGTTTTTTTATGTCATTTAAGTATAATGGGGCAACTATTTCGCTATACCTGAGTGTATATCTTAGGCTGACATTTTCATTCCGGTGGGGTTGTTTTCTCTTTGACATATACACCATACCTATTCTCCTTATATAATGTACACTGAATAACAGAAACAAAGGATTTTGTTGTGTCTGCTTAATTATGCATAATAATTGTAATTTTTATACAATGATATACTTAAGCTCCCTTACAACAAAAACGCAAGACTATAAACGCCTTGGCTGGGCTCCAAAACAAGAAATATTAGTTTGAGTTCACATTTTTTTTAGTGAATTTAGTTTTTCTTTTAGGTGGACAGTAGTCTGTCTCTCCACATTCAATAATGTTTGCCCCTGATAAAAGCCGTAATGCTGAATTTTCTATGTTTGATTCTATTATATTTGTATTTAGTTTCGTATCATCTTTCTAATGTGCCTTTTGTTAATGTTTTGTTATCCGTATTTGGTGTTTTGTTTTGTTTCTTCCTCCTGTCTTTATTGAATCTATAGTGCAACGTTCTAACGATGGCCTTCTTGCTTACACTTTTCAACTGATTTTGTGCTGATTGATTTGTTTATATTAAAGATTTGAAAAAGACATATGTGCTATAAGTTTTCCTTCAATAGTTAGTGACATATATGAAGGACCTGATAAAGTAATGATGTAAACAATATCAACACGAAACAGTAAACAGGCGGGCGAGACAAAGTCATATCTTCTTGCTGTAGTAATTTATAATATATCAAATATAAATTTGGTCCAGAAACAGGGCTGTTATTAAGTATTCTATGAGTTGTTGGTATATTGGATCACCTAGTCCGTCTAAATTCGTTCAGCGAATTTCGTCTTCTTATGATCATTCAATTATTAATTTGGTATGCAGCATCACAGAACTGTTAAATGATGTAGTCATGCTAATCGCTTACACTACAGGAAATGATTTTTCATAGTGAATGTTACCATCGCGATTATCTTCCATATTACTTGAACAAGTACTACGTATACTAAATCTCAATTTCAAATTTTTATAACATATTTCGGGAAAGTTTTAGTTTGTTTTTCTTGGACTATGTATTAGTTAATACAATACAAATATCTAATCTTTTAAGCTTTGAGAAAAAGAAAAAAAAAAGTCTCATACAATTGACAATATTTTTATGGGAAAGTATGGTAGAAAAATGGTTTTAAACAGATGAATGTTGCGTCTAATGTTTTATTTATATGAATAATTTGATCTTACGGAAAGTTTTGAGCAAATGAGTTGATAACAGCTTTAAATATGAGACTATTATGGTTTAAGTCAATTTTTGTACCTGCGTATCAGTCAGTCGTCTTGTCTACAAATTTTCCGTCCTGTCATGTTAAAATGGTATGCATGTCTACTAACCATTTTTGCAGAGAAAGAGAAGCTGTTAGTAAATATGAATTTGATAAGTATGAGATGAATAAAAGATGTAAACAGATGGCTGGTATGGAAAAGAAGATTCACTCTCTTAAATCAGAGAAAGACGAGTTGCAAACCAGGTAGTGTAACGAAACTTAAGAAGTAGACGCGACAATAGCTAAACTACATGATCTTAGATGTCGGTTAGTTTCTGTAATCTGTAATCTGTCATTTTTTATTCTGTTTCTTTGAAAGTCAACTGAGTATTATTAATTAATGATATGCATGTCAAGGATAAATTAGAATGTATTTTACAACTTAAGTTAATGACTATTTTATTTCGGTTTCATAATCATACATTTGCAAATCATCAACGTTTTAGATTAAGTAGTTTTGCTGGAGACAAGTTGACCAGAGGTAACCCAGCAATCACAGACCTGGCAGATCCCAACAGACCTATGAAGATTGGTGAGAGATACGGTGAGCTGTATGATAATGACTGGACTGATGCTATGGAAAAGGTGGAAAGTATGAAAAAGTATTTTCCAGATAAGGATCGATCAGATATTGAGGAAATACTTATTCACTACCTCCACAGAATATTAAGGGTAAGTACTACATTCAAACGTAAGTTAGTTATGTACAAATGAGTTTGTCAAGATGCGTACGATGTCTTATGAGTAGTATACACAAATAAGCATTGCTTCTTTTGAGAGTAATATTCGATATTTTGAAATATGAGTATTAGGTAATAGCAATGTAGCATAAGTATTTTAGTTGAGTAAAACAATTTGAATGCGCAATTAAATGTATCATAAGATTTGTCTCTGACATGTTAAAAGTAAAAACAAACCAACAACGGCTTAATTGTTTAAGACACTGTACATTTCTGAACAGAACTTCTTACGCTAATGGTGAATTGATTTTTATTTTTAAAACCAGCTTTCTTTTTTTATAATTACAGTGTTGCTATGTCCGCTGTTTAGAAACTGTTTCTACGCAAATTAAACAAGTTGTCAGTGTTTTAGGGATCGATGTCAATGAGGTAAAGAAACATTTATTTTTTTTAACTTATTTGATTCGCCAACGGTAAAATAAGGTTATGTAGCGCACTTCTGATTCAGTGCAAAGTACAGAAATGTCTGTATCATTGCATTTTAGTGTTTTTAGCACCTCCATATACTTGTATAACTTTCGATCAAAAATTTCATAGCTTTATTAAAAATGTGAGGGAAAACAAATAAGCCATGATTTATTATATATTAAATTAGGTTGTTTATGATTATTTACAATGCTAATTTCATCTGTTTTTAATTAGGGAATATTTTACGAAAATCAAACACATTTTACACTTCACACCTCCATTCTGCGAATAAACATTTTTCTGATTCAAAATTTTGACTCAAAACCTATGTGGCGTTAGATGAGCAAAGTGTATAGCACTATCCAGACAGACATCCTACTCTAAACGTTAACTGTTAATATTTTAATTGTTCATTTATCTTAAACGGGTTTGAGTTATCTTTTTCTGTAGATCAAGTGGTCCTGGCCTCAGCTGTCGTGATACCAGTCAGTTTATACATCAAGTAATATTATATATATGAAACATGCTGGTTTTGCTCGTTATAACTTAGCTTTCAATGTTGTATTTTCAGTCATATGCGGATTTACCCGAGTTTAAAGATTTGATAGCATACCGTAATTGCAACGCAGAAAGATTTGCACACCAACTGGCTCAGAAAAAGGTATAAGTTCTTCAGTTTTCAACTTATTGGAAACGATATTGAGTATAGGTTTAATAATGTTCAAATTGAAAGGTAATAACAGAATTATTGAATAAAGGTAACAACAAAATTACCGAACACTTATCCGATCCATAATCAAATCAAGTCAAAAATAAATCTGGTAGAATAGATATTACACGATCGGACCAGCTGGTACTAGCCTTGGTACAATCATTTAAAACGAAATGGTGGATTTGCAGCTTGTCAAACCTTCTTCTTCAACTGCGGCGTGAATGTACCGAAGTTGTCAAATCAAGGAAAGGGTCAAATGAAATAGTGCAAAAGGCACTGATATGAATTTATTTTGTTTTGTTTTTGTTTGAATGTTTGTTTGTTTGGTTTTCAGTTTTGCTTTTCTTTTTCTTTTTTGAATGATCGATTATATATGTATTCGCAGTAAAATTGTGAACTGTATGTGGTCTACTGTACTATGCAACATGTCTAATTAAAGGCTTTCTGTGATACTATGTTGGACAAGTGGGAATATCATTGGAAGCACGAGGGTGTCATGGATAAGTTGGTAACCTTCCCGTTTTACAAGAAATGTGTTGAGCTGTGCTGGTGTATGGCAATCAAGGATCCTCCCATGTACCTAGACGAAGACATTCCACCAGGTACAGTGATGGATAAAAACACCTATAGGGAATTTACAAAGAGTGGAGAGATTGTGGAGTACGTGGTATGGCCTGCACTGCGCCTGCATAAAGATGGTCCTGTTTTATACAAAGGTGTAATTCAAGTTAAATGACCGGGCGGTAGTCATTACAATTTCGGTGATAAAGATTAAGAGACAATAATTTAAGAAATTTTCATTTGTAAAAGAGTTTTATGTTGATACTTATAGTATAATATTATTATTAGATGATTGCTGTTTTGTCGTGTTATTGGTATTTGCATAAGGCGCAGGCACAGACAAATATGGCTGAGAACCAATAACAAGTTCAAATATATCTTTTGTGGAGGTTTTTTTTCTGATTGAAGAAGAGACCATTACGTAAAACTTCCATTAACGAGTTTGAACTACATGTATTTCAAAAACTTGACATACGTATGTTTTATGTAATGATTCGTATTTTAATCTTGTTTCATGACAAAGGCGTCCGTTTTCGCTATGTGAATATACGGAATATTTCTTACCCTATCTGTAGAATCCGTAAAATTGACACGTTTGACTGCGGGCAAAAACATTTTGACAATGTTGTAGGTTTGAGCTCACCTGCCTTCTCGATTGTATATTTCTTATTGCTTCGAAAACAACATATGAAACCCTTACAAATTGTCATAAGTGATAATGCTAGGTATATTCAATCCGATTTGATTTTTGTAAATTATATACATGTGTATCTGTTGATATTATTTTCCAAAACAATTCTCATTTGGTCGCTTTTTGTTCGTTTTATCCGACAGTAAAATAATCGTGGTCGTAAATTGGTATGGCGTGGTACATGTCGTCCATGTCGTCGTCGTCGTTGTCCGTAGACACTTGGTTTTCGTGCAATATAACTTGAGTGTTAGTTCGTTTATTTTAATAAAATATTATACCAGGGTTTCAAACCACAAACGAGTGGGTTGTTTGGGTTTTAGTGGAATTGCATGGAATTTAACATTATTACTCCAATAAAAGCATAATTATGTCTATGGTATTGTTCCACAATGTGCTATACAACATTGGTCAAACTTGGTTTTGCTTTTGGGTAAAAGACTTGATTTTTGTCAGAAATTAGAAACAAAAAGAGGAACCAGAAACATGCATTTTTCTGATGTATAGACAATAACTTGACTATTAGTGAATGAGTAATCAAGGGAACCCAGGTTATAGCGGTAATCAAAAGAATGTAATCCAGGGACAAAGACCAGACATGAACACAGACGTACACAACAAAGAACATAAAGTAACTAAAATCATACATACAAAGTAACAAAAGTAAATGAGCCACTCGGACTCCACTAAAAACTGGGAGCATGGACCAGGTGCACCGGTAGGGTAAGCGTCCTCTGCTTTTCTAGAAACACTCGCCGAGTTGCTCATAAAAAGTCAAGTCCGGTAGACAAATGAGGAAAGGAAACTTATGACCCGTTGAATAAATCAGTTTTCATGGTGCTGATGGATACACCATAACGATCCAATGAATGAATCTTTTTTTTAAATTGTATTACAAGGTGCCATACCACAAAGGAAAGACTAGGATTGGTTTTTTGGGTTATGACTTGTGCCAATTAAGAATAAATGGCCACAATGATTTATTTCTTGACGATATATAGCCGTTAATTTATGGTATGATTTTGATATTTTTATTTGAGTCCTCTTGAAATTCTTACCTTTTGGTACTATTTTGAAAATGTTTTTTTTTTCAGTCGATTTCATATAAAAATCCCATTATAAATACACGAGCTTTAATAAGTAAGCTTTCTAAATTAACCCTATCATTTACTGTTTGTGAGATAATGAGGTACAAAGTGATGCACGGATGTACCTTGTAGCAGACCTTTATACTTAAATTTTAAAAAGTGTGGTTATGTTCATAATGAATTGAAAATTCCTCTGTTAAGTGTGTCAAAAACTGGTACTGTGTCCACACTTGCCTCAAGTAGTAAACAGTTTTCAATAGCTGCGTAGCTTTTTATTTATTTTCACTTCATTCATCATTCCAGACGACAAATTCTACGCTCTTGTTTTTTAAGGCGCAACTTCAGCTAAAAACCAAAATACGTTCAGATACGGAATCAGGTTAATATCTGAATTGGCCCGGTAATTTTTAAGTGGTTGTTTCGGCAATCTACACAGTTTACAATTACATATATAGCTAAGTCAGTATTATGGTAGTTAATTAAAAACTACATCTTATTACTGTTGTATGCTTTCTTTAAAAAGTGCAATAACGAAACGGTATGCAAACTTTGACCATCAAACCGTTACATGCTTAATAAATGTAAATCACATTGATTTCTGAATTGTTGAATGTCAAACAAAAATATATGTTAACAAAAATAAAGTATGATCTATGATTATCTTGCATATATAAGTATAGCGATCAATCGTTCGAAATACATTATGATAACAAGTAGAGATGATGCTCTCTAAAGGTTGTGTAAAGAAAACGATATAAAAGTCTATACACACTACATTTGGTCTTCAGATTTTTAATCATGTACAAAAATTTTTTTTCAGACAAAAGCTGATTATCACTAAACAAAAGTGTCCCTAACGAGGTTAACGTTTTATTAACAATAACGACACATTTTAAATATTACACTGTATACGACTGCACATATAATCGCGGTCGTATAATGGTATTGTTCTGCCGTTATACGTAGACAATTGGTTTTCGTGTTTAAGTATTAGTTGGGTGATCTTTTTGAAATTTTATAACATAATTTCAAACCACAGCAGAAAGACTAGTAATGATTGTCAGGGTAATTGCCCCAGCCGTTTTTTTTTTTTTTCTTTTTCTTTTTGAAAAATGAAATTGAAATGGGCCAAACCAAGCATTTCATTGAATTATTTATTTTTAGCCCGATTTTGAAATTTTTGTATTTGATGCCTCATAAAAATCCCTGTTTATATTTGTAAAAAGATTTTATAAATATGGATCAGTGGCAAATATCTCAGATCAGCGCCCTTAAATCAAGACTGTTTTTCACATTTATTTTAATTTTATATAGTGTGCAAAATTGTGTCCAAACCATTTGATGTGCCCATGATGAAATGTATTAAGTCTCTATGCTTAAGTATGGTGTGTCAAAAACGTATTGTCAACAATTGCCCTAATTAAACAGTTCAACATGATGCAATCGTATCATGTTGTGCTCTGCGAAACGCTTGATTAAATATTCTAAAGTCAGTCAGAACAATACACAATAAAATATTTTTTTTCTATTTAATATGATACGATGGTTATGCAAAAAGATGTTAAACGTATTATACTAAAAGTGGATAACAGGGAATAGATTCCTGTTGACTGAGCAACTGGTTAAATTTCAGTACTATTATAAGAATGAAAAAAAAAACTTGTATATTTTCGTATCCAAGATGTTATGGATTTTAAAGAAATGATGGGAGCAATTGAAATACTATACTTCTTTTTTATATCTATAAATTACTATTCGACTACTTAGGACTTTTTTAGAGCGCTAGTCTTAATCGCATTGTGCCAATACAACTTACACCTGTCAATGTTGCTGATTTATGTTTTATTGCTTTGATTTTGCTTTGATGTTTTACTAGTTTATGTTTTAATTATATGTAGCTATTACAAATATAATAAAGATAAACAAAAATATTTGATTGCTTTAATTAATGAATTAGTCTGCCTTCAACATTAAACATCAATGATTTATATTTGTTCCAAATTCACTAATTGAAAGTTGCTCATTTTTGTTTAGTTTATGTGTAGAATAAAGCAATATCTAATTTCCACAGGGTGATTTTTTTATAATCAAAACAAATCTATCAATATATAAAAGCGTTTAATTAAAGCGTCTTAGTAGTAGACCAATCACACTATTTGGTTTTTACGATATATAAACAATCGTTGATTTTACCTCGAGTTCCCTTGCTGATACAATTCAATGTAGTGCGTGCTGATCGTTTTGCTGCGATTATTTTGTGCCAAATGTTTTTGTTTTGTTCTTATTGTGTATTTTTCTTGTTCCTGGTGTTCTTGTCAATAGGTACCACTCCTTTGTACCTCTATCGGTAGTGTTACAACTTCTTGGGAACTTCCTACTACCCATACATACAACTCAGTAGACTTGTACATTGTCACAGTTTTTTGTCAGCAAATAAAGTAACCAAAACTTCTGGTAGGCGTTTGACTACAATACATTATTACTTCGTCATATTAAATTTGTCGAGATGTTACTTATAGAGTACACTGGACTATTATAGTCAAGTTGAACAATATTTTGTTTCACCCTGTATCATCTTTTTTTTTTTCATTTTGTACTTTATCTTACTGTAGAAAAGCAATTGACATAACTCCGTTTAAATGATTAAGCATGACCAGGAAAATCAATTTCAAAAGAACTTTTCCGTAAAAGCTGAATTATTCAAATCTAGCATAAATTGTTAAAACAGTTTTTTCGGTAGTGATTCTTTAAATATTACTAAGATGATGACTAATCATTGCTAATTTCATAATTCATGAATCGAGTTCAAGTCTAAAATCTCTTTGAAATATGCACCAACTGTTTTACTTTCAATGAGAAACTACTGTTTTGTCAACAAATAGTTCATAAAGGGTGTTCTTATTACACGGGATATTTTTTCTGTCATCTTGTAAAATCACTAAGAAGTTTGCAAAAGTATGTCCTTTCAATTAGCCTGATTCATACAGAGACTGACACTGACATCGTGTTTATGTTCGGATATTTTCGGTGCTATATTGTAACTCATGTCTACTTAATCAAAATGTACGAAGTGATTTTAGCATGCAGCGTGCAGTAATCAAAACATTACACACTGTCATGCAAAGTGGTAGTCTTATAAAGTACGTATTTCACAAAAATGAGAATGTTCACTTGTTAGCGTAGATTTGAAATGAGGAAGAATATTTACAAAAATTACAAAATGGATCCATAAAAAAATCATCATCTAGAAGAAGAATGATGTGAAAAAGAACCTGCAAATACTAAAAGAAGAAAAAAGTGGCAGACTTAATGTTTGTTTTTTCGTCCATGGTTTTACATTTCAAGATTCATATATGAAAGTATCTACACAAAATTGATAGGACCGCATGAAATTTAAAATGATGTGATCAAATAATTGATATATAGTTATACTGTACACTTCCTTTCCTACACTTTACTACCACTCGCTTTCGGATAAGTATAGGTTTAAAAAATCCTAAATGCGACTTTCGTTTTTTTTCTTCAATAGAAGATAATCAATCCCACCGAAATTTGATTTCTGATGTTCCAAAAAAAAAAAACAAAAAAAAAAAACAAAAAAAACAAAAAAAAAAACAATGGACCTTTTCCCTTGTTTCATGTCTGCCCCTGGTTCCGTTAATATACTACATATTTGTTGTATAGTTACAACATACTTTCAATATAGACACATTTTCTTTCCTCTTTTGATTCATTAGGGAAGTATAATACATTGTCAGTGAAAATAATGGAGAGTTATTATATATTTGATTCATGTCAGGTATGTAGTTTGAACTACTATGTAATATTATATTACTGTAAACAATGTAACTTCAAGTTTTGCTTTATTAAGTGTTAATAAAGTCACTCTGAACAACTGTGAAAATTTCACCATTATCATAGTAAAGCTTTTATTCATGGTCCTGTGTGCAAAATTCATAAACAAACAATATGCAGCAGTATGTGTATTTCTTGTATATAAACGATGTGTGAAAATTGCAAGAGATTTCACAAAAAAAAAAACAAAAAAACATGTAGTTCGTACTCTTCCTAAAGCAGCTGAACTGAAAGCAAACTCCCTAGTGATTTTATTCGAATATGAAAGAAAATTGATGAAAATAACCGACTATATCAATAATTACCCAGTGAAGCGTAAAATATCGTAGAAGTTGTTAAGTTTAAAATAGTCGTTCAAGAAATGCTTTTTGAAATGAGGACACTCAATAGCTTTGTCATCAGTATCTAAATTATATTGGCAAAAGTCTGGATGCTGTGAATCAATTTAAAGAGTTCCTCATCAAAATAATTGAAGATTTACATTCTTTAAAAGATATCGAATGTTACACAACATTTCTCCTAGCCATGGTTGACGTCTATGACGATGTGAGCCATTATGAAGAATGTGTAACAGAGTACAGTGATTACACATCAGGAGTTAGGTATATAAATCGTTCAATTCAGTAAGTTATTTCTAAACTTCGAAAACACTATACTGGAATTTAGTGAAGCAACTACATACACATGTACCAAAAGAATACGTATCACTGGATTCAAAATTTTCTTTTGGATATCCTAGAAGGGGACAAAGAATTTTGAAATTGAAAAATCAATAAATATTTGTTGAAATAAAAAGAAGCAAAAAGAGGGGGGGTACATGTATATATACGCAAATGAAACCAAATTCAATAGATACCAAAATAACAAAAATAAAACACCCACACAAAACACAAAAAGTAGAACGTACACATATAAACTTGGCCACCTCTTCTATTACCTATGTATTACACTATGACATAAAGGTTTGTAGTCCCTACTAAAATAACAAAACTAATAGAAAGAAGAAAAGATTTTTGTAGTGTGGCTTAGGCAGATGAAATCTTACTATTACTTCATGGAAAAAAGTTGTTCGAAACTACCCTTTTCAGCTCGACAAAAAGCGGCAGATTTCAATTTTTTACTACCTAGCATTGTTAATATCAGCATTTCAAAGTAAGCTGAGACTAAGATAGTCAGAAAAAGTCAGATTGATTTTTATTAAGGCGACATCATCTACATGTGAAAAATAAATGCTTTAATTTTTTGAAGAAAAAAATATTCCTCTAGAACCATTCATGCATTTTATATAGCTGCAGCTGAAATAAGTACATTCAATGTACCAATGTTCGTTCTCTTTTTGTCATAGAAAATGTTTTGGAACTACCCTGCTTCATTACAACGTAAAAAAATATAAGCAAGTGTTCACAGTTGATTCCCATTGAAATGCTGTTTGTTGAAACATACAACCCAACAAGCTGTGAAGATATGATGCAAATCAATTGTCTTCACGGTTGAAAATATTATATCTACCGCATTGTTTAAAATTACAATTAAAGCAGGTTATTATGGCACTCGGACAGTAAATTCATTTAAAATTTGGCCATTTTACCTTAAAATACACATTTTCACATTTGTTGACGTCTTTGATGAAAAAAAATATATTCCTGTTGTTTTATATTGACGTCAAAGGATATTTTGAAACAAATGCAGGAGCAATACAAGGAATGGAGCCTCAGTGTTTTACATATTTTTAAACTTGAAATACTGCAAATTTTATGCATGTATTTACAAATAAAAAACATTTTGCAAAGATTATTTGAAAGTCTTCTGGATGATTCAAACTAAAACTTTAACGGATGAAGAAAGTACTTTCACGATTATCATCGAAGAAAAGTATATAAAAAATGTAAATTTCCATTTATGCAGTATTTCTTAAGTAATGTAATGAACAAAATGCGTTGTCAAATCGAAGAATCAAACACATTTATAATTGAGCAGAGTTTGTAGAAAAAACACACATATGAAAATAAATGATTTAATGTTTTTGGAAAAAAATATAATTCATACATTTTTAGACTAGATGATTTTTTAATCTTTTGATGCATCAGAGGTAAAAAGACAACAAAGGCAAACGTCACACTATTCTAATGAAATAGACTAACTAGCATGGCTTTTTTTAAAATGCTGTAAATATACATGATAGAAGAACAGGTCAAAGGTATCGTACATTTTAAGTTCTGGAATTTGTTAGAATCAGGCAAAATTGAAAAAAATAACCAAGATCAGAAAAACACACCAGTTTGACGATGTAGACAAAAATACTATGGGTCAATTGAAGTCGCATTTACAGAATGGTCGTCTTACAAGTGTCAGAGGATGCAATAAAAAATGAGTTCAATTGAAACTGATAGCGAATAGCGGTAAAGTGATTAACTCTCTTTGATTGCAATGCATTTCATATAACTTATACATAGTATTACTGAAACTTGAAGATTTCATGGAAAGACTTGTGTTGTTTTTTTTGTGTTTTTTTGTGGTTTTTTTTTGTGATTAGTTTTGTTTTTTTAGTTTTTGTTATGTTTTTGTTTTGTTTTATTTTGTTTTTTGTTTTTTGTTTGTTTGTTTGTTTTTTTTTTGTTCTGTTTTGTTTTGTTTTGGGGGAGGGGGGTTTACTTTGATTATCCAAGAGTAATCAAGGGAACCAAGGTTATAGCGGTAATCAAAAGAATGTTATCCAGGGACAAAGACCAGACATGGAAAACAGACATACACAACAAAGAACATAAAGTAACTAAAATCATACATACAAAGTAACAAAAGTAAATGAGCAACTCGGACTCCACTAAGAACTGGGAGCATGGACCAGGTGCACCGGTAGGGTAAGCGTCCTCTGCTTTTCTAGAAACACCCGCCGAGTTGCTCATAAAAAGTCAAGTCCGGTGTAGACAAACCAGGGAAGGAAAACTATGACCCGTTGAATAAATCAGTTTTCATGGTGCTGATGGATACACCATAACGATCCACGAGTTCATGTTGACGACCATAAAACTTCTGTAGTGATGACTTTAATCTTGTAGCAACATAACCCTGTTCCAGAAGCCAATTGGTTAGTTACAAAAAGTCTGCGTAGTTTCGGCAAGCTCTGGCATAACGTATGAGTTGTGATATGAGCACTCCATACGCAGGAGCCGAAGAAAAGTTGACAATTCTGAATGAAAAGTCATCACGTTTGTCATTCCTGATTCTTACAAAGAATAGCACTTAATTACCAAACAAATTTCTTTCTTGAATTATTCAATATACACATGTCTTATTAATTCAGTGCAACTCATTAAAAGGAGACAGAGATTCGTGAACTTCTTAATCTCAAATATGTTTTATTGGAATTCCTTCAGGAGGCCTCATAGATACAATATCAAAAAACAAAAATTCATATGAAAGTTGTTCTATGGAGATATTAACACTAATAATTTTGTTACGAACTACTATAGAAATGTACTATAAATTTCCCGCCAGAATAATAGTACTATAACCTATCAAAATATGAACATAGGAAGACTTGTTTTTAGAACGTGACAAATGTTTAAGAACAGTTTTATTGATTAACCTGTTATTTGGTGAATAATCTCCTGTCTACGTTTTAGACAGAATCATATGTGAATGAACAACATTTAGTATTTAAAGTCAAATAATAATTAGGAGATCATTTGAACATGAAGTTTCTCCTCTACTAATAGAAATGATATAGGTATATAACTATTACTCATCGAAAATATAACATATTGTAGAATGTTGAGAAGCAATGAGAGACTAGCTGAATACCTGTGGACAGAAAATGAAGAAATGAAAGTAAAATTTAAAAGTGCTTTACAGGAATTAGAGTAAGATATAAACCGTATAAATGCACATATACAAACAACTAGGTCTTTGTTTGGATGCCATCAAACCTGCCAAATGTTGTTGAAATGCCGACTTTGGTATACCTTGTTCTGCTGCAATATAGTTTTCCTATCATAAAGGCTAATACAAAATTACCGAATTGATAGGCAATAATCAAAAGAAATACTCAAAAGAAGAACAATCCATATTACAAATTGTAATACCAAGGCAACCACACCAAGAAACAACTGAAATGGTCCTGACTGAGCAATGCCGATTACTTATAACAGCCTAACGCACAACAGAATAATCAAGGGAATTCTTGCTTTACATATAACAGTCACTATACTAATTTAAACAAAATAGGACGAATAAATTGGCGTTTTTTTTTGTTTTTTTTTTTGTTTTTTTTTTTGTTTTTGTTTTTGTTTTTTTTTTTTTTACAATATTTGCTTTAATCTGCTTTAATCCCGGGCTTTTGCGACGTGAAATATTTCTAAAGACAATTGTAATATTTTTTACGCAAATATTTAGTTCGAAAGAATAACAAAAATATAGTAATGATTAAATTAATTAAAATAGCACACAGAAAAGAATGCCAAGCTTGTAAAATGTATGCACTGGATACAAATCTTCCACTGTTCCGACCAATTCTCAAATCGAGTAATCTTGTGCTTTTTTTTTACCATTGAGAATACAATTTTAAAATAAATTCCTTCGGATTTCAGTTAAAGTGTACCCAGATGGAGCACCTTGAAGAAATGAATACACTACGTCAAACTATTGGGCATAACACTGCTGCTATTGGTAGTTTGAGGAAAGAACTCGAATCAAAAAAGCAATAGAATTTACAAGTGGAAGAAATTCCAATTTTCAATATATGATTAACGTAAAATGGCATCACGATAATTGATGTTTTATTCGAAACTATAAAATCCGATTAAATCTGTACCATCTCCTTTGTAAAACGTGAGCCATTAATCTATATGACAAAAAAACTTAATGCCCTGACCTGTTCAAAGTTATCTATAAACGAAACCTATTTTGGTCAGCTTTTGCGAATTGCTTTTTAAGTTTTTCAATTACCAAATATGTAATATAGAAGCTAAATCAATAATTCTAAAACTAAGAAAAAAACGTAAAAAAACGTAACTGTTCCTTTATTCAATAAGGTCATCCTCTGAGAAATTGTTTCTTTTTTTTTTTCAAAATATACCATCTTTTTTAAAATAATTATTTTACATCGGCTTTAGAATCGTTGATGATCTTCATATTAAGAATTTTACAAGGAAGAATATTTTAGTCCGTATTTCAACGATCAACTTTGAAAAATTTTAAAAATGATAAAAAGTGTTTTCTTCAACAGGAAACGGTCTTTATCTTTGACATTCTATGCAAGTAGGATCCAGGATCACCCTAGTGCAAATATTGGAAGTCTAATTTCTCCTAGGGCAAATTAGAAATCGAATTTGCACTGGTTATAATCCAGTTCAAATTTGAATTCCGATTTGTTCTAGGAGAAATTTGAATTCCAATTTCCACTAGGAAGAGTCAGTATCTTACTGGACTTTCAATTTACCCTGTAACATATATTTGATATGTTCCTAAGATCTAAGTGAGGTATATATATATATTGTTCAATAATAGAAATCCTGAATACAGATTTATATAGTTGTCGAATAATATTCCAACACGACTAGATATTTCATTTCATATTTCACAAGTACTTTCACTGCTTGCGCAGATCTTCAGGTGAATCAACACATATAGTAATTTGGTAACGTCTTGTGACGTTACGTTATAATAGAACAACATAGTGACGTTAAAAATAGAAAACGAAAGTATAAAAATAAATTGTATAAATAAACAATCTAAATATAGATTTATAAATAGCCATTAATTCTTTAATGTCCATTCAATGCCGCCTTGAATTTTTTAATAAAATTTATTTCCTTTATTTCTCTTATAGAATCACTATCTATGTTCATTTTATAGAAAGGAAAAATAAAACAAATACCGCGCCCACAGCCAGCACTCCACAGTATTGTAGAACTGCCTAATTTTGGTCTTGTAATCTGATGCTTTGTAACATTTATCACTTTAAAAAAATGTCAAGCATCTGTAAATCTATACATTTAGAAATAGCTCTAGCCAAGGCCTTCAGGATGCAGTAAACATTTTCTGGAAAAAAATTACCCACAGCATATAGGGTTACCATAGAAACCATGCAAAAATATGCGAAAATTTGCAAAAAAGTTCATAAAATCAGGTTTAAAAATATCAAATTTCCCACAAAATATCTGCAATTTTTATTTCATCCCCTGAAACTGTTCAAACTTTTTCCTTCGAAAACCTCTTCCTCATATGGTCATCGCCGGTTAGATTTTGAGCTATTTCACTTTGTAATCCACTTATTAAATTTAGCATGGTGAAAAATTGACTTACTTTCACTTTCACAATGAAGTCAAATTGTCATTGAGAAAAAGCCCCTTCAACATTGATAATATATAAAACATTGCAAAATACTTTTAAAAGTCCCCTTTTTTCAGAAAATGTTTTATCAACAATAGATTCTTCATTTTTAATTACTATAGCAACCACCGGTTTCCATTTATGTCATTTTTCATCCCTAGCCAAAAGTGGGAAACTAAACTAAACTGTGGAGTGCTGGCACAAGTATGTATATGGGCGCTGAGCCGAAAATCAACTGATTGTGAGGTCGGTTGAAATACAAACCATGGAAACAGAAAGGTAAAACTAGATGTTTACATATTTAGTTTAAAAAAAAATAGCACATGGTGTATAATTGTTGATTTTAAAAACACATGCTTTTAGTTTTTAACATAGACATTATTTTATTGTATATCAGGATATTTAAATGTACAATAAATCCATCACAATGGAATTAATAGAAAATGATTATTTTTTTTTTTATTGAATACTCATAAGTACAGATTAGAGGAACCACACTAAAGCAGTGGTATTTCCGAATTTACTAAAATAATTTCAAAGAAATCCCCTTAACAGATTAGGAAAACAAAACTAGTACACAACTCAGTGAAATGAAAAATTTGTAAGAACTATGAAATGAACGTTATCTGGTTAGGGTATCTTTAAATAGAAAGGCACAGTGTAATGTACATTGACCATAGTACACGAAACTTGTTTTTTTTTTTTTCAATAGTAGTACTAATAGTAAACTGTATGTTTGAAGTGTTTTTTGTTTTATCTGGGCTCGACGCACACCGAGTCAATATCTAGTATGGTTTACATCCAATACTCCTTACATGAATGTATTTGTATTAAATTTGAAAGATCATTGAATAAGAATACATTTTCTTCGTTTCTACCTCCTTACTTTCAAAAGTCGCTTTAATCAGTAATTCCCCAAATTTGATTGTTTTCTGATTCTACATAATTTGGTGTATGGTAATTTGTTATTTTACTTTGTAATATTTTTGCTTTTGTTTATTGTGGTGAACAGTTTACGATTTGTCATATTATTATTGAATTTTAATTATTAATTGAAGTGATGAAGAGATGGGCAAATTAGGTACAGAAATCGGTAAAAGAGATTCATCCCAAAATATCCAGAATTAAACATATTCAATGGGAATTTCCATCGCCTAAATCATATATGAATCAAATATTTTACTCAAATGATTAGGTGATTGAAAAAATTGTATGTTAAGTTTACTAACATAACTGTTCATCTTTTTTTCTAAATTATTTCCTGTTAATTTGGAATAATTTCAAAATTATGAAAATACATTTGAATAAAGCTTCATATCTATTTTTTTCCGTTTTTGCAAAATGAAAGCGAATTGAAGCTGTCCTTGAAACAACCAATCATAAAGTCATATACAAATTATGAAACAAGCATAATAGATATATCTTATTGCTCCAACCCAAACAACTCGGAGAACACGTGTCAGCTAAACGTTCAGATCTTGTCTGTCCCTATCTAAAGTCCATTTCTATAACGCAAACACAATTTGGTTTTTGGAAAATAGTATTCAGGAGTGATATGTTGTCAGAATCATTCAAGCACTAGACATGAAAGTTTAAATATCATTTTAAACAATTTACTAAATCTTTTGATTCGCTCTGAATGAAAGTATCCAGACATAGCAATTTCCATGCACTGCCTTCTTTGAACAATATATTGAAATTTGCTTATAAGTAGTCGATTTGGTACCTATTATAAAAGACATGGGTTTTGGTAAATAGAAATGTAATTGTTTCGTTTTTGATACTCGTTAAAGCTGCATTAGCTGCCAAATGTATTCAGTTCTAATTCTACTGAAGCAATTTTTATCAGTGAAGATTATGTTTATTCATTCGAAAGCGGTTTTTCTTGAAAATGTACAGTGTGACTAATATAATTGGTAAGGTAGTTGTCATAATAAATTGGGAGGGGAAATCATTCCACAGCACATTGTCTTTCAAATATGTGTACTGCTATATATATTTTGGAGGTTGAATTTGAAATCATATTAACATTGTTTTATTATTTTCTAATAGAGATTATTATCTCAACACCAAATGTGAAAGAACAGAAACAGAGCTCAGTGAACTACAAAAAAAGTATTGAAAACCGGGAGAAAGAAGCAACTAAATGTGCAAAAATTGTAAAATCTGTTAACGTACAAAGGGAAAAGTACAGTGAGATGGCTATTAACCATAATATAAGAATTCGATTATATCTAAATAAAAGTCATCTTAATTGTTACTACTTGGAAGTGTAGTTTTTTTTCTATCTGGGCTTAATGCATACACACAAAAGGAGTTTTGTTTTACATACAAAATACTTGTTATGAGTTTTGTAACGTAACAATCAAAAGATTTGTTTACATAAACGACTACAAAAATGAAAGTATATGATTCATTTCTACATATTGACGTTATGCTTCTGATGTCGTATTAGCAGCTTTTGTATTAGACTTTTCAGTATTAACGTTTTGTCGTGTAGGTAGATTCAAATAAGAATTTTTGTCACTCCTTTTCTAATATTTTTATTTTCTTATCTTGTTACTATTAGGAACTTTGGCTTGATGCATAAAAGCCAAATGAGTTTTGTTTTAAATATAACAAACTTGTCTCGCACGTAGTTATACCGGTAATTGACAGTTATATATATATATATATATATATATGTATTACGGACATGGAAGTATATGCTTTGTCACTGTATATTGAATTTCGGTTTCTAATGTCGTTTTAACTGCTCTTGTGCAAGACTTTGCATTTTAAAGAGTTTGTAACGTTGGTGGCCACTTCCGAGTGTTTTGTTTCTCCTTCTATTATATTTAGTGCACTTTTACTCGTTGATATTCGATGCTTAAACATTTATTATACTACAGGACTTTGTTTAGCATAGCAATCATTGAGACTGCATGGTATAAATACTTAAGGTCCTTTTTGTAATCTTCATTTACATTTTATTAGTATTTTCTTACAGAGAGAGTAATCTCAACACCAAATGTAAAATAATTGAAACACAATTCAGTGAACTCCAAAAATGTATAGAAAGTCAAAAGAATGAAAAAAACCGGGGAAGAACTACTTATGAGATCTGTGGAAGTACAAACAGAAAGGTACAGTAAGATGACTTTAGACCAGATGTATGAATTAAATAATATTTACGTAAAATGCTATTTGGTTTGTCTGTGCCTCTTGCTTTTGACTTCTGATCATATCGCACCGTGGATGTGTCTATTATTTTTACGTTTGATGTTTTTTCTTATTAGTTTGTTTGTTTCTTTGGATTTCTTTGTGTTTTTTATCCTTTGATGTGCAATGTTAAAAAATATATACGCTAAATGATTATTGTATTATCAGATTGCAGATATTTAATGGTTTCAAACAGAAAGTTGTTCAAGTGGATACACATGCATCCAATTAACACGTCCTTCAAAAAATCCAATCGGTTTATTTTGAGGTTTAAGTGCTTGTATTGATTTTCAAAGCACTAGTGAGACATACTTGGTACATAACTGTATCATATTCGAAATTGAAAGAAATACGAATTCATTACTCTCTGCATGATTCTTTCACAGGAAAAACTGAAATACGTGTTTTTCATGTGTTTCCTTTCCTCTTTCGTCTAACACAGACTCGACTTTTTTATGAGCAGTTCGGCGGGTTTTTTTCTAGAAAAGCTGAGGACACTTACCCTAAGGTGCACCTGGTCTATGCTCCCAGTTTTTAGTGGAGTCCTAGTTGCTCATCTGCTTTTGTTACTTTGTATGTATAATTTTAGTTACTTTGTGTTCTTTGTTGTGTATGTCTGTTTTCCATTTCTAGTATTTGTACCTGGATTAAATTTTTTTATTACTTCTATAACCTTGGTTCCCTTGATTACCCTTTCATATGTTTTGAAAACACATGAAAAATAATGTTTCTGACAAACGAATTAATTCATGAAAAGCATGTAAATAAAAATCATGAGGTGTGTGTACATCTTCAAAAGGATTTCACAAATGAAAAGAGTATGGTTTTCATATGATTTTCGAAAATATACGAGTTCATGTATGTATATCATTAATAAGCTCAATCGATAAAAATTTGGATCAACTTCAAACTCGAATCAACACTCTCCAAGCTGATCAAATTAACCTGAAGGAAGACAATTTAAAACTAAAAGAAAGTTAGTAATATTATATGAAGAAATCACCATGATAATGGGCAGATATTGTCGCCAAAGCGATAATGAGTGTCGTCTGATATAATTAATTGATTGATTGCTTGTACATTTTCAATTGATATCACACTTTGTGTAAGTAATCATTTGTTTTTGTTTTAATTTCACGTTTTATCTATTTATTAATTTTTGTGTGTGCATTTTAATACACCCTGCTACAAAAGTTATGGGGTAGTCCGTCCGTAATCCTATCAGTCATTCCTTCTGTAACAAATATATCTGTCACGTTTTTGGGCTTCTACTACATGGAGGGAATGATTAGATATTTAGTATATGGATTATGCATGATGAATTGGACAGTATCTCTACTATCCAGCTTTTTAAGTCATCGACTTCCTGTTTTTTTTTGAGCTACTAAGAATTTTTACATGTACAGTTTTGGGAAATTTTCCATCGTAGATTTCTCAGTACCCTATTGGAAGAAATAATTAGATTTTTCGGGATATGGCTTAGGCATAAAGACTTGTACCGTGTCACTCCTTTTCAGCTCCCTGAGTCATCTTTTTTCCTGTTTTCCAACCGCATTAGAATTTTCACATGTGCGGTTTGGGGGAATTTTCCGTTGCAGATTTTTTCAGCACTCATTTGAAGGAATGGTTAGTTATTTTATATTTTTATATATGGTCAAGCATGATGACTTGTAGCGTGTCTCCCCTTTCCAGCTTTCTAAATTATCTAGTGTTTTCCGAGCGAATAAGAACTTTTACATGTGCGGAATGGGGAAATTATTTTCGTCGCAGATTTCTCAGCTTCCATTGGAAAGAATATTTTTTTTTGGTTTATGGCTTAAGCATAATGATTTATACCATGTCTCCCCTTTACACCTTTGTAGGTCATCTTCTTCCTAATTCCTGGTCATTTGTAGAAACAATTTATTACATTTTTTTAGTAAAACAACAAATGATAAAGAGTTAAAGCAGCTACAGTTAAATATCGACCAACTCAACGTAGCGCAGAACAAAATGAAAGCTGAAAAAGAAAAACAAGAAAAGATGTAAACTATAATTTTTACAAAGTTGTAGTTATTAGAACAGTAGTTAATAGAAATTAAAACTTCTAAAAGCCGTATATTTAATTTTTAATGACACTTATTAACAAACAATCTTTTCATTTTACAGTAAAGCCTTAATTGTTGTGTTATTTTGATTGTCAAAATAGATATTTTTAATTGCATTGGTATAGACGGAGTCTATATCAATGTTTTTTTTTTTCTATTCTGTTTTGTTCCTTTTTTTTTAGTGCTAAAACTTTTCAAAACCTCGTTACCACAAAGAAAAAAGAAGTAGACGAAAACTAACGAAGAAAGAGCAGGAAGGTTAATTTGTTTTGTCTTTTTTTTTTTTTTTTTTTTTTTTTTTTTGTTTCGTTTCATATCTATAATGCAATCGATCTTGTCAATGTAAATTAAGTTGATACATGCTTTAATAGAAAAAAAAGCGGTTTCCTTACAAAGCAAATGCGATTTTGTGCTACAAAGTTTTTGAGTTGATTTTGATTCATGTTGTAGAAGACTTTGTAAGGCCTCTGTAGGGTTAAACATACAAGTATATGAACTAACGGCATACTTCATTTAATACAAACCTTACTTACTTTAAATGTGATGTAACAAGGAAATTATTTTGGAGATGTATCATTTTAAAAGACGCTGTTCTATTGTTATAAAAACTTATTATGGCTTCTTAAGTCATTTGTCCTCACATCCTAAAGAGCGTGTATACAGCTCTTTCATTTCTGATACTTTAGGAATGAAGAGGCTATAAAAACAACAATTAAGCATAAATCTGATATCGAAGAAAGAGACAGATGGTTTATTGATGTACAAAAGTTGAATAAGAAAATAGGAGCAGAACGGAATACAGCACAAAAAAAGTAAGTTAAGCTTCCCAAAATTAAATAAAAAAAAAACCGTTAATATAAAAAAAATCTTAATTAACTGTTGATGCTAATTTTTAACATTGTTAACTTTTATAGATGTAAAGTAATATTTTTAAAAACTGTGATAAGATTATCGATTTTTAGCCAGGTATGTTTCATTCTTAACGATAAAGTATATAACAAAAAACATGTGTTCATAGTATTTGTTTGTGTAAAAGAGTAATCAAGGGAACTAAGATTCTACCGGAAATCAAAAGAATGTTATCCAAGGACAAAGACTAGACATTGAAAACAGACACAGACCCACAAGGAAATTAAATTACCAAAATAATACAAAATAACTGGGAGCAGTGACCATGTACATCGGTATGGTAAGCGTCTTCCGCTATTCTAAAAACAAGTCAAATATGTTCAGTATTGTGTGACACACAAGAATAATAGATAATAGATAAAGTATATATAACAAAAGGCATTTGTTGTCGGTGTGAAATAGTTTCAGTGTTGTGTGACATATAAGAATAAACGTGAATAAATATATTTTGTTATTATTGTGTTTTATGCAGCAATGGAGAGACACAGAATGATTTGATGCGTAATATAAATGAAAACAAAAAGAAAACTGAAATACGTGAACATTTGCAGACAATCATCCGCAATTTTTAAGAAATTCATTGCAGCTTTAGCGGTTAAATGCTGCAATACAAAGTTTAGTAGTATCCTCACATTACAAATTGGAATTCTTATTAGTTCTAGTAGATAATTAGGATTCAAATTTCTACCAGGACTCAAGATATCCAGATTTGTATGAAGAGTGTTTCTACAAAATTTATCTCCAATGTTTGTTTACAATCAACCAGTATTTAGCTGATATCTTAAATTATCTGGTCAAATACTTTGAGTTACAATCATTAATTTCGGAATGTATATTGTATCCTTGAAATGTAAATGCAGTGTAGTGTATTGTATTAGTAGTTGACAGATTGCTAGATTAACAAAATTAAACATTGCTGTGAATTCTTAAAAAAATGAATCAGCTCTTCATTTAAGCTGTGACTTCCTTTATTTAAAAGTAGGCCTGTACTAAATTATTAGTTTTTAATTTTCTTCAGGGATTCTTTTAATTCATGATTGCATTTGATTTTTCAGAGTTACTTTAAGTATTGAATTCTTTTTATACCTTCAGAAAAGGATGTGACAGCACTGCGCGATCACCTATTACAACTAATATCTGCTTCCCCCATCAACAAAATCCATCTTACTTTGAAATTGAAATACAATGTATGGTAATAACATTTAATTAAATATTCGGAAACCATTTGAAAGTAATTAAGTGTCAATTGGATTCATGATTATTTTC
This sequence comes from Perna viridis, assembly GCA_037379345.1. NCBI lineage: Eukaryota > Metazoa > Mollusca > Bivalvia > Mytilida > Mytilidae > Perna > Perna viridis. The sequence goes on from CM074520.1 coordinate 9,351,705, forward strand.
AACGAAGCCTAAGTTGTCTCCTTTTTCCTTCTTTATTTTTCAACATTCGAAAGCAAAATTATTGGAAATTATCATAGGGAACATCTATAAGGTGTTTTTCCATAAATGAAATGCTTTTAAGTTCTCTTAAGTCATTAAGCATCTTGTGAGGAAGGATGTTGAGAAGGGGTTCGGGAGGGACCAAGGGCTTATTCAACATTCATTTCCTTATTCGCCATTTTAGGTCGCACAGAGTTGGGAATGCTCGCAATCGACTCGGGTGAGGTCAGAGATCCCAGAGACTTTATAGCTGATCTGATCAGAAAGAAAGAATATTGTTTGGCTAGATCCTTCAATCTCAGTTTCCGCTATATAGATGACGTGTTATCTTTAAACAATCCTAATTTCGGGGATTAGATACATCGCATCTACCCAAAAGAACTTGAGATAAAAAATACTACAGACACTGTCAGCCTCATATCTTGACCTACATTTAGAAATCGATGGTAACGGAAAACTATTGACCAAACTTTACGACAAACGTGATGACTTTTCATTCAGAATTGTCAACTTTCCTTTCATCTGTGGCAACATCCCTTCGGTTCCTGCGTATGGAGTGTTCATATCACAACTCATACGTTATGCCAGAGCTTGCCAAAACTACGCAGACTTTTTGTATCGGGCTAGAACTCTAACAAATCGGGTTCTGGGACCAGGTAATGTTGCTACAAGATTGAAGTCATCACTACAGAAGATTTATGGTCGTCATCATGAACTCGTGGATCGTTATGGTGTATCCATCAGCACCATGAAAACTGATTTATTCAACGGGTCATAGTTTTCCTTTCCTCGTTTGTCTACCCCGGACTTGACTTTTTATGAGCAACTCGGCGGGTGTTTCTAGAAAAGCAGAGGACGCTTACCCTACCGGTGCACCTGGTCCATGATCCCAGTGTTTAGTGGAATCCGAGTTGCTCATTTGCTTTTGTTACTTTGTATGTATGATTTTAGTTACTTTATGTTCTTTGTTGTGTATGTCTGTTTTCCATGTCTGGTCTTTGTCCCTTGATTACATTCTTTTGATTACCGCTATAACCTTGGTTCCCTTGATTACTCTAACATTCATTTCCTTATTCGTCATTTCAGGTCGCATAGAGCTGGGAATGGTCGCAATCGACTCGGGAGGGGTCAGAGATCTCATTTCAACATTCATTTCCTTTTTCAACATTTATTTCCTTATTCGCCATTTTAGGTCGCACAGAGTTGGAAATAGTCGCAATCGACTCGGGAGGGGTCACAGATCTCATTGCAACTTTCATTTCCCTTTTCAGCATTGATTTCCCTATTTGCCATTTTAGGTCGCACACAGTCGGGAATGGCCGCAATCGACTCGGGAGGGATCAGAAATATCATTTCAATATTCATTTCCTTTTTTAACGTTTTATGTCATTTCCCTTTTTATGTATATAGTCATTGGGCTCGGCGAGTCAACCATGCACCACCCTACATATCAACTTACGTTGGTTTTCAGATACATTTGTATGTCCCATTTAAGAATCAATGTGTAACTCTTTTAGTTGAAGTCTACATTCATATACCATCTGGTTAGGCGAATTGTTCGAACGTATTTGTCATCATTTGATATCACAAATGAAAGAAGAAACATTTTTGATTATCTTCAGTTGCTTGATGTCTAATCGTTTTTATTGTTATCAAAAGGTCGCAGTTATGCGTTTCACTTAGCGACATTGTACCCCTACCCTACGGGAAAATCGCTCTAATTGACTTGTTTTTGCAATGCCTAAACCTCTGAACATACTTATGCTTTACAAATGTATGGCTTATTTGTATTGTTCTTTTCTGATGTTTTCCCTATTTATTCATTTTGAATCATTTCCAGGACTTGTTACAATTTGTCATAATTTATTAAAAATTGCTCAAAGTAGAATTATCGAGTTTTATCTTAAAAATCGCATCAATACTACGACGCATTATAACACAAAGAAGTTTCGATTGACATTTCAATATTCTAAAACATGAAACCAAGGGAAACTAATTTTCAACTAAACATTTTTAATCTAGTTCGATATTACTCCAACCCCTACAATACAGATCTCAGTATGAAGCAAAATGCTCATTTAGCAGCATAGCAGCATAACAACACTCACATTAAGGTCATTTAGAAGAAGATAACGATTCACCCAACAAATGAAAGACGACACAATGGAATACTTAATGTTCTTTTAATATATACAACATTTTATCTATGTTACTTTAAGTGCCCCTCTACCCAAGTCATTTGATCGTCGTCTTTGTGTTCGTCTTGATTTTGGTCCTTCAGTTAACAAGTTCATGCCATACTTTCTGTCAGGTCTAAATTACAAGTCTATCATCTGGAGCTCTCCATCTCTTCCCAATGTTTAAAACTTATCTCTCTTTATAAATCCATGAGTCATAGAATTGAGATGTTGCAAGATGAGTTATGAAACATAAATGGGTAATATAATTTATTGGAGATCTGTGTGTCCAGCAAAATAGTCCAAACATCCAAGTAGAAAAATCTTGTTAATGGTCGTCTATTATGTTATTCGAATATTGACATACCATTGTAATTGGGCTGAGATAACCCCCGTACAATCCCCACACTCATCAATCAAAATATGATTTGCATACATTAACATATTTTTGAATGTCAAAACACTAGATTATTCGTACTTCAGTACAAAATGGCTTATTTGGTATCTTCTGTTTTTCACCTTCATAATTTATACTTATGTGGTTTTTTGATGACTTGTGGCAATTTTCGTAGTCGGGATTTATCAAAAATTGCAAAAAAATAGGTATTTCCATTTCTCATTAAAAGTGGCATAAATTCGACTCTACAAGTTATTTCTCGGCCAAAACGTCTCAACGTCGGTGTCATTTAACTGATAATTAACTTTTCGACATGATTAAACCAAACCAAAAGTTAAAAATATTACTTCTATCGAAAGAAATTTGGTATTGGTATTGAACAAAATTTTTATTCACAGCACTATGAAACATAGACCATGGGCTGGGAGGGACCACCGTGCACCCCCACTAATCAACTTCATGGTGATTTTCATACCCACACTTACTGATTCAATTTCTCGCAAAAGACTATTCTCGTATTCCGTTTCAGTATAATCCTATATTTGTGTCATATTAGGTCAAAAAGATTTTTGTGATTCAATTTTTCGAGCGTCTAAGTCATCATGGGACAGCATATGAAAAGAAACTAAAATACATACATGTTTCACAATGTGGCCAAATCTCTCAGCTTTACAATGGCACCACTAAAATTGCGGTAACACATGAAAAAATTACCGGTGAAATGAAAGAAAATATGTAATTCTGAAAATACCCCTTTTTATTTTAAGAACTCTTTTTTGACTCATTGAATATTCGACTGAAATGATCAGATATGTTGGATATATCAATAAGGAAAACAATAGTACCCAACATGTCTATTGTACACCGTTTATATGCTATAGATTTTGGTTCTTGTTGAGGTATTGTTTTCATGTTTTCATCTTTCTTCAACTACCGTTTGTCAATAAAAGGTAAAGATGCAATTAATTTGGCTAACATCCTCCATTACAAACACGTAACCAACAAAATTCCAATATATTGATACCGATTTTTTCAGAAGTTTTATGGTCATCATCATGAACTCGTGGATCGTTATGGTTTATCCATCTGCACCATGAAAACTGATTTATTCAACGGGTCATGGTTTTCCTTTCCTCGTTTGTCTACCCCGGACTCGTCTTTTTATGAGCAACTCGGCGGGTGTTTCTAGAAAAGCAGAGGACACTTACCCTACCGGTGCACCTGGTCCATGCTCCCAGTTTTTAGTGGAATCCGAGTTGCTCATTTGCTTTTGTTACTTTGTATGTATGATTTTAGTTACTTTATGTTCTTTGTTGTGTATGTCTGTTTTCCATGTATGGTCTTTGTCCCTGGATTACATTCTTTTGATTACTGCTATAACCTTGATTCCCTTGATTACGCTTTCATATTCCTATACTTCACCTATTGTATCCAAAATAATTAAAGACAATTGCAGAACCTCGAGATTGAGTACTTCAAGGCTAAACCATCTGCTTGTTCTTGCAAAAACTCTCCATTCAAATATGGTCATATTGAGACAGATCTTAGTTGAGTACGCGGTACCCTTCTTTTGCATTAATGGCTTCAATAATTTTACTCATGGATTAATTTGCCTAATTAGAGTAAGATGTTATATAAGGCTTGTTTGGGGAAAGATATTTGAAAAGAAAATGTCCAGTACAGCTTAAATTGAAGAAAATTTGAAATTCCAAAAATTCCCATTTTCATGAAAAAGTTATTATTGTCATCTTAAAACCGAGAAAAACTCTTCTAAAATTAGTAAATATATTGATTAAATCATCAATTAAAACAACAGTACCCTACATGTCTTTTCAAAAATTGTTTTCATGATAGATATTAACATTCTGGTTCATGTTGAGGTATTTTTTTGTCCGGGGTAGGGGTGGCATTTTTCCCCTAATTGAACACGATACAACACTAAAAAGTCCAAATATTAAGATACTACAGACAATGTGAAGTCAGCCTCATATCTTGACCTACACTTAGAAATCGATGGTAAAGGAAAACTATTGACCAAACTTTACCACAAACGTGATGAATTTTTATTCAGAATTGTCAACTTTCCTTTCATCTGTGGCAACATCCCTTCGGCTCCTGCGTATGGAGTGTTCATATCACAACTCATACGTTATGCCAGAGCTTGCCGGGACTACGCAGACTTTTTGTATCGCGCAAGAACTCTAACAAATAGGGTTCTGGGACCAGGTTATGTTGCTACAAGATTGAAGTCATCACTACAGAAGTTTTATGGTCGTCATCATAAATTGTGATAATACTAAACAGAAAATACCAAATAAACCATTTTTCACTGAAGTATTAATACTCTAGGGATTTTTACATTGAAAGATATGTCTATTCAAGCGATTTTTCGGTGGGGTAGGGGTTTGTGGTTTTTTTTTTCTTTTAACCGTAAAACCCTATATTTAATCGCAATTTTCTTGGCACCATTGTGAAACTGATGCATCGGGTTATACGATGATATATATATTTGTTTAGTTTGTTTACACTTGCTATCCCAGGAAGGCCAAGACGCTCAAGCATTTGAGTCACAAAAATCTTGGCTTTTTGACCCAGTGGGGTACAAATATAGGCCTATACTTAAAAATAATCCGAGAATATTCTTTAGCGACAAATTGATTCGGTAATGGGAGATATTAAGGTATCGAAAAATCACCATAACATTGATGAGTGGGGGTGCACGGTGGACCCGCCCAGCCCACTACTACCAACAACACAATGTAAACGAAAATGTAGCATTTTGCCATTAAAATCCTGTTCAAAAGACATTTTGGGCATTCTGATTTTAAAAATTTATGTTATCAAAATATCTGATCATTTAAAAACACATTCTCTATTTTTAGGTGACAACCTTAAAATGATGAATTTTTCAAATTTCATATTTTCTTAATTTCAGGTGTAATTGGCATTGCTTGAATCAGATTTTTAACGCTTAACTTTATAGTGTTTTAGCTTTTAAAATTTTCAAATAATCTAAATTGTTGTATTGTTTAAGAAGCTGTTGACCCAACTATACGACAGTTTACGCAAGGACTTTTGACTCCGTATTGTCAACTTTCCTTTCAGCTGCGGCAACATCCCTTCAGCACCCGCGTATGTTTTTATATCAAAACTCATACGTTATGGCAGACTTTGCCGTAACTAAACAGAATTTTTGTATCGCGCTAGACCTCGTAAAAGAAGGCTTTTGGAACAGGATTACAAGAAAACAGAGGATGCTCACCCAAACAGTGCACCTTATCCATGCTCTCGGTAGTTAGTGGAGTCCGCGATGCTTATTTACTTTTGTTACTTTGTATGTATTATTTTGTTTATCTTATGTTCTTTGTTGTTTTTGTCTTTGGCAACATCCCTTCGGTTCCTGCGTATGGTCTTTATCCCTGGATTACATTCTTTTGACTTCCGCTAGAATCATGGTTCACTTGAATACTCTTTATGAATATTTAAACTTATTTAGCTAAGAAAAAGTACCACTACATAGCTATGAACGGAAATTATCGTTTAAAGCACACGCATGAGTATTCAGTATCTAAATGAAAATATGTTTGTTTCCAAAGTATTGCACAGCATAAGTGCTTAATATATCAGCTTCATTTTTTTTTCAAAAGACGACCCTGAATAGAAAAAAAAACATTTTGGTGCCTTAAATGGGCGGATATGTTAAGTAAATCGATTTCTTTATTTTAATGTCAGATATTTTTAGGTGGATGTTTGAACTATTGTGTTGGACACACAGATATCCAAATAAATTATGTTACCCATTTATGTTACATAACTCATTTTGCAATATCTCAAATTCCTACTAGAAAATTCCATTGGAAACACTATATCAAGAAAGTTAAATAACAATCAGTTCGATACTAAGAAATGCCAATTAAGGAATGCTTCCTAAAATGCAAAATTATATGCACTCTATAAGAATATGCAATATGAGCAATAGTCGTCATAGTTATTCCTTTTATTAGTGCTAGATTTTAGGAAATCAATTCACCAAGATTTCTTCAAATTGGAAGACGCAATATTTTTAGGGCGAACTAATAAATGCAAATACTATGTCTATTAGCGAAAACAAAAATGTATTTTATTTATGTTTAAGTTACGTAAAATCGACTATAACAATTGCAGTAAAAATGCTGATTTAGTATTTAGTTTAGTTTTACAAGAACTCTTCTGTAACTATATTTTCTCCTGATTGAACACTTTTTACCGGTAAAAACTATGTACTACAATAATCTACGTAGTACATTGATATTTTAGATTAAGTAGTTTCGCTGGGGACAAATTGACCAGAGGTAATCCATCGATCACAGACCTGGCGGATCCCAACAGACCGATGAAGATTGGTGAAAGATATGGGGAATTGTATGATAATCAGTGGACTGATGCTATGGAAAAGGTTGATGATTTAAGAAATATTTTCCCGATATAAAGGTTGATGCTGATGAAATAATGATACACTACCTTCACAGAATAGTAAGGGTAAGTGCTACGACAGAAGCAAGTGTGTGTGTGTGTGTGTGTGTGTGTGTGTGTGTGTGTGTGTGTGTGTGTGTTATGTTCTTTGTGTATGTCTGTTTTCCATATCTGGTCTTTGTCCCTGGATTACATTCTTTTGATTTCCGCTATAACCTTGGTTCCCTTGATTACACTTGCACATTCGCTTTCTGCAAAGTGTTGACTTTTCCATTTTAGAGCTGCTACCAAGGATGCCTCATGAAGGCAGCAGGACAGATAAAGGAGATTGCCACTATAATGGGTATAAATGTACCTGGCGATGAAACAATGGAGGTAATTCGAATTTTCCAAATCCTAAGAATGAAAGTCTCTGATTGATCAAATGACTGGTTTCGAATAGGACAATAGTAAATAGTAAATATCAAGGGAACCAAGATTCTAGCGGAAATTAAAAGAATGTAATCCAGGGACAAAGACCAGACATAGCAGCACACACACACACAATAAAGTACATAAAATAACCAAGAAATACGTACAAAGCACCAAAAAATAAATGAGTATGTCTGACTAAAAACTGTGAGCACCAGTCGTGTGATATGTGAAAGTATTCTTTATTTTTTTATACCTTAACATTTTCTTCCCTGACCCACTATACACAACTTCATGGAAATTAACTAGTAATAATGTCATTTAAAAATATATTTGAAAGAATAATCAAGGGAACCAAGGTTATAGGGGTAATCAAAAGAATGTAATCCACGGACAAAGACCTGACATGGAAAACAGACATACACAACAAAGAACATAAAGTTACTAAAATCATACATACAAAGTAACAAAAGCAAATGAGCAACTCGGACTCCACTAAAAACTGGGAGCATGGACCAGGTGCACCGGTAGGGTAAGCGTCCTCTGCTTTTCTAGAAACACCCGCCGAGTTGCTCATAAAAAGTCAAGTCCAGGGTAGACAAACGAGGAAAGGAAAACAATTACCCATTGAATAAATCAGTTTTCATGGTGCAGATGGATACCACATGTCGATCCACGAGTTCACGACGACGACCATAAAATTTCTGTAGTGATGACTTCAATCTTGTAGCAATATAACCCTGTTCCTATTTGTTAGAGTTCCAGCGCGATACAAAACGTCTGAGCAACCTCGGCAAGCTCTGGCATAACGTATGAGTTGTGATATGAACACCCCATACGCAGGAGCCGAAGAGATGTTGCCACAGATGAAAGGAAAGTTGACAATTCTGAATGAAAAGTCATCACGTTTGTCGTAAAGTTTGGTCAATAGTTTTCCGTTACCATCGATTTCTAAATGTAGGTCAAGACATGAGACTGACTTCACAGTTTCTGTAGTATCTTTGTCTCAAGTTCTTTTGGATAGATGCGATGTATCAAATCCCCGAAATTAGGATTGTTTAAAGATAATACGTCATCTATATAGCGGAAACTGAGATTGAAGGATCTAGCCAAACGATATTCTTTCTTTTTGATCAGATCAGGTATAAAGTCAGCCTCATAAGAGTGAAGGAATAGGTCAGTAAGTAATGGAGCACAATTTGTTCCCATTAGAATGGATATTTTAAAAATGAATGGGTTATTTTTATTGATAGGCGACAGCTGATGCAGAGTTAAACAGCTTCAAAAGTCTTCTTGTATATCGTAGTCGGAACGCAGAAGATTTTGCCAATCGTTTAGCTCATGAAAAGGTATCGTTAAAAAGATTCCACTTGACACAAATTATATATAGCTGTAACTTTTAATGTTACATTAAAGTGCAAATTGATTTTGTTTGGAGACCTATGCGACTCGTGTCGGGGATATCCATTATTTTTGTTAAGACAATTAACGGATCATACTCACTTGTTATATGACGGATGTTGCTGGTGGAGCAAGGCAAGTTTATCCTTCCTGAGCGCCTGATGTAACTGGTTTTCGTTTTTATTTCATATTGTTTGTGCTTACGTATTTTATGACCATCTTATTTTCCATATCTTCTGTTTTATAAACATAATATTTTTTGTTCGCTACATTGTGTATGTAGATCGTGTTTAATTCAGGTTTTTGCGTTCAGACCATGTTCTTAGATTTGTGACCAATTGAGTTATTCCATCATCTTCGATGCTTATATAGTTTCAAATAATTTCAAATATAAACTTTGATTCAACATCAACCATGGCGTATTCTAACGATAGCTTTTCATACTTATCCAAGAACTAATTTAGTGTTACAATGGAAATAATCACGGTTCTGAACCGCCGTGCAATTGTTTTAAAGTCAAAAACATATGTAGGTATACACAACCTATAAATAGTTTAGAAGAACATTTGGATTTCATACCAATCGCATTTATGACTCTATGTTTCATTAAAAAAAGCTTGCAAAAGAATTTGCCAATAAAGAAGACCCGCATTTTAAGTAGTTATTCTTTAATAAGGGATCGAAGCCTTTGACATGTTACACATCTGAGTTTTTCAATATATGTTTAACAGCTAAAATTTAACTTTTTTAAACTTGATTTAGAAAAATATTTAAAAAATACCATTTATCAGGTAGAGGTTTTAAAAGATATAATGAATTGCTAAAAAGGATTAGATTCTACATTAAGCTTTAGAAAAAGGTCTTTGTTTTTCAGGTGGTGGGTTGGGTTGATTTTCCACAGTAAGTCAGTATAAGATGACCCCCTTCATGAGCCCAAAACAATTTTTATCTTAGCATTTTCGTTAAATAAAGAATTATTTTCTGACACCCCAACCCCCGATAAAAAAAAGTTAACTATATATATTGTTCAGTTACGTTGGAGGACTTAGGCAATACAAAAACAAAATCACAAGGCACTTTGTACAAATGAAGCCTGGCATAAGTAAATATTCGAGTGTTTCAAGAACAATCAATGTCAAATTGTACAAGTGATAATGCAAAATGTCAATTATCACTGCTCTGCTGAAAAAAGTTCATTTCTTCACTTTATTATCAAGGTATTGCATTAGGGGATCTTTTTTTATTCGAACAGGGGTTATGTTGATAAAATTAACCTTTCTACTAGACCAGGACTTCTATAAATATAAAACAGTATATACAGTTGTTTTCATTTTAATTGTGAAACTTTTTTTAATATATGGGTCATATTGTTTAATAAAGAAACAGAGACTTCCGATTATTTGAGGTCCGAGAAAAAGACCTATCCAAAGTGAAAGAACCCTTTTTGGAAATATGACATTACCGCCGCACTGTCAGGCTAATGTATTTGACCCTCTGTAATTTTCCAGCCGTTTCACCTAATAAATAACAGCCATTTTCTCCAACGATGATACTGACCACGAACACTTACAATAAACTTTTTTATTCAGGACTTTTGTGACACAATGCTAGATGAATGGGAATATCCATTCAAACATGAAGAGGTTATGAAAGAACTGATATCCTTCCCTTTCTACGAGAAATGTGTCGAGCTGTGTTTGTATATGGTACTCCAAGATCCGGTAATGTGTTTAGACGATGAAATTCCACCAGGTAGAGAGATGGATAAGAACACCTATAGGGAATTCACAAAGAAGGGTGAAAAGGTGGCGTATGTTGTTTGGCCTGCATTGTACCTACATAAAGATGGTCCTGTGTTGTACAAAGGTGTTGCACAGGTCCAGTAATTCGTGAAAGCCGCCATGGTCACAGAAGTACATTATAATCAAGAAATTCAATACTGTATTTATTGTATTTGTTCCTATTATGTGATATTTATTCTTATCTGATGTTCTTTGTTAAAAAACATTTAACATTATTGAAGCATACAAAAATGTGTGTATTAGGCACAGACAATTTTATTTTCATGACAAAATCTGACCAGCAGTGTTAACTGAAAGGGAAAACAACTCCATCCACGTTTTTCCAGATGGGGAAAACATTAACTTTGTAAACATAACATCTTCTTATTTATAAAAAATGGAAAACTTGTGAAAACAAATTATGGTCCGCCTGAAAAAGTCCAGCCCCGACCCAAGAAAATCAATTGGTGCCTTATTTCTATTTGAACTCATGTGAGTGTCCTTTTCTTCAAAAATCGTATGTATGTGTAGCACAGTTTACGTTTGTGTTTTTTTAAATCATTTTATCATTTGAAATTCTTATCTGCGATTTTGTCAAATGTTGGTATCATCTTTTAAAATATTGTTTCTTCAATGCAAGAGCCAGAAAACACAAGTGTTAGAACTTCCAATATCTTTTTTTTTTCAACAACAATTTGCATACTTCTGTCAATATCTGATGCTCTTCCTTTTATTGGATTGCAACTATTACCAAATGAAAGTATACTCAATTTTTGAAGACCATTCAAAATATATAAGTAGCATAGCAATCAAAATCTGTAATATGTCATGGAAACATCATATTTCATGACACTATATTGGGTTAATTACTATAAATTCATTTTGATCGAACATACTGACTTCAGTTGATTATCAATCTTGAAGTTTAGAATAAAAGCATTCATAAAATGTACAATTGTATTGTGGGCATTGTAATCATTGTATTAAAGTTGTTACTCGTGAGTGTCCATGTTTGGTGAACAAAACTATATTATCTTGTACGTTTCTTAAAAATGGAGAAATCACATTGTAATCACTCTTAATTCTGTCAGTTTCATGGTAGCCAAAATCATGTTTTAGTAATTACAGACTAGGAATAACGTACAAAAATATCATAACAAAAAGCTGATACAAAAATAAACTGATTCAATGTCTTATGACAAAAATTAGAAACAAGATCCAGTTAAGGAACTCAATAATGATTGCATATTGTACATTTCTAGGCTAAAAATGTTATTTGGTTATTATCACAATATTTTTTTTTACTTATTAGTACCAAAACCAGATTAAACGCCATATTGTAAATTAATTAATAATAGAGCTGTGGTCAGAAATGAAGCAATCACAATATAAAATGCATACAACAGTTTCTAATTTACCTTAGTATCATTATCATGTAGTAATATATCTTGAGTATATGTATAATTCCACAATTTGTAGAAAGACGTGGCTCTTTTTCTCTTTTACACTTGCCAAAAAAATTGACAGGAAAAGTGTCATAGTTTTTGTTCTTTTCCCAATGTTCAAGAAAATTATTTGGAGCATTTTCAGATTATTGCAAAAATATGAGTAATACCCTACTTTTTATGAATTAAGTCCCATAACTCAAAATGAAAATTCAGAAATTTATATAATTTGAAATACTGTAATTTCATTGTTTATTTCTTCTCTTGGCAAGATAAGTTATTTTCCAAAAAAACTGATTTTGTACTTGTACATATTTAATGTAGATTGATCCACAGTCCGCAATTCAAATAGTTTCAAACTAAATAAGGCTTTGATGAAGTTACAAATCTTAATTTTGACTTTTAATGGATTAGAAATCAAGTTATATGAAATGTTTAGCTCGCATCACCAACTTTAGGACCGTTTTCGTTTGCTTATAAAACAAGAAGCGTAAACTGTCTAAATGTTGGTAATTCCCAAAACCTGGCAAAAAATTAAGGGGATGTCTTATCAATCATAATTTCTAAACCACTACTGAACTGCTAAATCCTCCCTTTTTAAGAATAAAGTCTCTTATCTCTTAATCTTTGAATCTTATTTTTTTAGAAATTAAAAGGGAGCTTTAATCAATATAAAAAACAATTCCCCAAAAGGTTCATTGAATGTGCTGCATGGGCTCTTGAACCATAGCCTGAAAACAGAAAATCACCAAATATTTGTATGAATAAAGTCCCACAACTCAAAAACGAAAAATTAGAAATTCATAAAATTCGAATGAGACCTCACATCAATGAAAGGAAACAGATCAACAAAGTTTCAGATAAATTGGTGACAGCATTAGATTTATTGTGCAAAGTGTGAAAGACGAAAGGACAGACTCCGGTACACCATAATATGTCCTGTCATAAACGACGGATGCAAAAAAAACAGCTTTAAAGCTATTCCTGAATTATCAGAAGCTTCCACTAAGCATATGTATATGACTCATATAAACAAAAATGCTGAAATATTGTTAATGTTTTATATCATAAATAAATGATTCATAGGATAAGAGTATCCCATTTAAACTTAATGAAAGTTGTATCTTCATCAGAGAGTAAAGTAACCTAATTTTTCTTATCACAATAAGCTATTTGACAAATTTAAAAGGTTATATATGTTGCCACAGCACTAAGGGGACATAACCCGTCATCTCCAATAACAAGATGATTAATATGTTTTCCTCCTACTTCCAGTTTAGAAGTTGGACAAGTCAGATCAAAAGTTTTGAAACAGTATGTGTCTTTTACTACTTACAGGCCTAAAGATAAAATATGTTATCGATAACTAAAAAACACTATTGCATACTTCATTAAATTTAAATGCTTGACATTGTAATACCAAAGTAACAAAAATGCAAAATTATAAAAAAATGGAGTAAAACAAACTGTTCTATCTATCTATGGAAATAAGCAGTCAACCAATATTCCAATTAATACTCAATTCTAAGTTACTGCAACATTTACCTTTGATATAAAAGCTTAGCAATACGACATTTTCAATAACGCTATGGTTCTATCTTTGCAGGTGTCTTAAAAAAGAAAGCTCTTCAAAAGGGAAAGTTATGCTGCAAAAAAAACTTGGACAGAAATAGAAACACGATACTCTTTATTTTGATTAAGGCAGGGAGCAGTTGATACAAAATGACATTTGTGAACCTTGCATGGGCTAAAATATTTTGTACACGTATTTCAATTTTATCAAGACCTGGCTTTCGGGTGAATTTCTGGCATTTAGATTCTGCTTTCTTTTAAATTATATTATGTATGTAAGTCTAACATTGCTCTGACGTTCCTCAAATTGTCTGATAGATTAAAGAAAAGTGATGAGGATACTTAATGAAAAACAATTTAAAAAAGCTATGAAGCTAATTCTACATTTACTTTAGTTACTTTGTATGTTTGACTTTAGTTACTTTATGTTCTTTGTTGTGTATGTCTGTTTCCTATGTCTGGTCTTTGTCCCTGGATTGCATTCTTTTGATTATCGCTATAACCTCGGTTCCCTTGATTACTCTTCCAGAAGGTACAAGCTTCTAGTAACCATATGTAAACGACTCGTATATAAAACAGAAACATCAAAGTTGTATTTACATTATATATCTTAAATCAGTGATGCATCGTATTGGAATATCACCTTCAAACATGCTGAAAAATACTTCAACATATCATACTGACCTCCTTTGTACATATAGCTAATAGTGGACCCTACATGCCAGGCATTCAGGTTATTTTTCTAATAACCTATATGTGTCTAATACAACACTGTTTTCTGAGCCAAATACAATATCCAGATTCCCATTTTCTACAAAAAAATGATAGTTTAACTTTCATTACATGACACTACTAGCAAAAGCTCTGCAAAGTAAAAAAGTGATGCATGTCTTCTCTTTTGACCATATTGAAATAATTTGGTGATAAGCAACGAATAAAGAGGCTTCTAGATCTGTGACTTCCCAAGCATATTTTGGTAATCAATTTGGAATATATTCATTGTAAATAAGTTGGATATTAAAAATAGATTTAGTGTAAGAGTTTTTGAGCCAAAAGAAGCTCAAATTTGGGGGTAATTTTGCGTATGTAAGCTTGTTGCTTTTACCCGGTAGTTGATTTCTTAGTTCTTATATACAAAAATAGAACGCATTTGGTTTTAATGTATAAAAGTAGATATAGAAAACCTAATGTCATTGCACATGAACTTGTGGGAAAGGACAAAACTAAATAAAAGATAAAATGTTATGTAAATTCCATTAGCTATGGAAGTTTGGTATAATATCAGTAATTTTGTGAACTTAGCAATTGAAATACTTTCTGTGCCTGAATCATAAAGTCAAAATGTTAAATCAGTATAACTCTGCTGACACTATATCAGCAGTTTGTAATTATAAGTTCTTACATTTGTAAAAAGTAACATTACGGTTTTCTTTAGAAATTTAATAACATAGAAGCTATACTATTTCTCCAAAATCATCTATTTCAAGAAAATAAAATAGTCATTTCTGAATCTACATATGTGTAATGTCATGCTTGACAGTTCTTTTTTTCAGAGCCATCATCTCTGATCATATCAAAATGCATAAGGATGCAAAGTTTAAAGGAGATCATGTGATTCAATTGCCATAGGCAAAGCTAACAACGCAAACCAAATCATGGTGTGTGACTGAGAAAGCCATACTAAAAGGCAGAATATTTTTAAATATAGGTAATTAAGTATGTCCCAAAGACTTGTTGCAAGTTAAATTTTAAGTTGTCAAAGATTTGCTACAGGTAAAATCTGCTGACACACTTCAACTGTACGTTTCTGCTCATATCTAGTTGATTAACTTCAACCCTCCTTAGTAGACAAACTACAACTTTGCCTAGTAGACTACATTGTATCTACAATGCTACATAGTCGACAAACCTTGTCCTGCTTGGAAGACAGCCCTACCTATTTGACAAATTACAAACGTACATAATAAACAAATTGCAACCATACCTACCAAAATAACTACAACCTTAGGTAGTACCCAGCTAGTAGACAAACTATCCCTCTGGTCTTTGTCCTTGGATTACATTCTTTGGATTTTCTCTTGAAAATCTCGGTTCTCCTTATTAGTCTTCCCGATTTAATAGACATGCTTTAACCCTTTCAGGCCAGTTAACTACAACCCTACCTAGCAGATAAACTACAGTCCTACCTACAACCCAACCGACAAACAAATTACACACCTACCTAGTAGACAAACTACAACCCTACCTAGTAGACAAACTATAGACCTACATAGTAGACTAATTACAACCCTACTGGACAAAAAAACTACAGCCCTACCTAATAGAAATCTTACAACCCAACCGGCAAGCAAATTACAACCCTACTTATGAGACAACCCATCACCTACAAGCAAACAAGGTAAACGCTACCTAGTTGAAATCTTACAACACCCAACACGACAAACAAACAACAACCCTACCTAATAGACAACCTACATCCCTAGCCAGCAAACAAAATACAACCCTACTTTGTAGACAACCTACAACTCTAACTAATAGACAACGTACAAGCTTACCAGGCAAACAAACAACAACCCTACCTAGTAGAAAAATTATACAACCATCTTTGACCATGGATTTGATAGATGGTTAAAATTGAGGTTTGACAATTGACTTGTTAGGTATACCATCCTGTTATTTCCAGGTAAATACTTTACCATTAGTATTTCCAACATATACCTACAATATAGTAATATATTTTCTAGAGATACAAGAGATAGAAAATATAAATTTAATGTGCTGTTTTGTGGTGCACTGTATGGCATTATCAATCTTTACCTGTTATTCAAAATTTATGGAATTAAGAAAAATAACACTTATTTCAAAGAATTTACACTTTGTCTTCTAAACAAATAGGATTGTTGAAGGAAGTTTATAACTTTGACAAGAAACCTCTTAATTCTAAAATGTTAATCTGTACCAATATGACAGAGTCAAGGTATATAATTTTACCTTGGCTTTTATGTACGACTACTTATCATCTGAATACCTAGAGAATTCACAAAGAGTGAAGAGGTGGTGTATGTTGTTTGGCCTGCATTGTTTCCTCATAGAGATGGTCCTGTATTATACAAAGGCGTGGAATAAGTCGTTTAACTTTTTTATAAATAATAATTGTGTTTGTGGTTTATCTGACATTGATAGTGTTTTGTTGTTTTTAGTTTCTACTTTAATGGTTTAACTTGCAGATAATCAATATGTTTAACCCAATGTTCATAAATCAACATTAATTCTACACACAGATAGTGCTTGCATTTGAGCACCTTTCATGTTGCTACAAGATTGAAGTCATCACTACAAAATTTTTATGGTCGTCATCATGAACTCGTGGATCGTTATGGTGTATCCATCTGCACCATGAAAACTAATTTATTCAACGGGTTATAGTTTTCCTTTCCTGTTTGGTCTACCCCGGACTTGACTTTTTATAAACAACTCGGTGGGTGTTTCTAGAAAAGCAGAGGACGCTTACCCTACCGGTGCATCTGATCCATGCTCCCAGTTTTTAGTGGAGTCCGAGTTGCTCATTAGCTTTTGTTACTTTGTATGTATGCTTTTAGTTATTACATGTTCTTTGTTGTGTATGTCTGTTTTCCATGTCTGGTCTTTGTCCCTGGATTACATTCTTTTGATTACGCTATAATCTTGGTTCCCTTGATTACTCTTTTGTTACTGCCAAACCAAAATGTAAATAGTGCACGTTCTGCAAACATTAAATGATTACATTAATATCATTTTCTTTAGCACACTAGTGTGTGAAAATGTTTCCAAACATTTTTTATCTCTTTAAATATTAAAGTGAATGAAGAGATGAACTAATACATGTGCAGGGCAGGACATTTTTAATAAATATTCAGTCAAAACTGCTCTATAGACATTGTCAACTCTATTGACTGTTAAATAACATCATTATTTTGTAAAAGTACATTTTCTTTCACCTTCACCAGGTGCTTTCAGTCAAATACAAAATAACTATCATGCTTTGTTTGATATTATACGTATCATTATAAAGATACAAATTTGCAACTGATTTTCTTTGTATTCATTTGGATTTATCTCTCTTGAATTTGTCCGTGTACACATAATATTGTAACATCACATTATCTATTGTTTATACTTATACTTGGCCGTACCATTACCTTAATAACCCTACAATTAAGATTGGAAAATTGGGATAATGAAATATTTGTATTTGAGTATTTTGTCTTCCTTTGTTTGTTTGTTTGTCTTTTGTTTTTGTTTTTGTTTTTGTTTTTGTCAAATATATAATGAATACGGGTTTATATCTGGAGTTTAAGTTTGGTTTCTCATTATAATATAGAAATTAAAATGATTATAGATTCTTTTTCTCCACTTTGAAAGTGATCAAGAGAAACAAATCGATGAATAGTCGTTGGTTTATTGTATTCTTAGGATTGTGGTGATACTAATACATGTTGTAGGTCAAAATTAATTCTCTTTCAAACCTGAAAATGCATTTATGACAAATTACAAGAATGAAAAACAGCGTATAAAAAATTACACTTATTGTCAGCTTGGCATCTTTAACGATTCTAAACATCTATTAACATGTCGTATTAAGTTATGCTGAATAATTTTGAGACGACAACACCAATGTCAACCCAAAGCCACCCATTGGTCTTCAATGAACGAGAGGAAATCTTCATACCACAAGGGCAGGTTGCAGCCGACCCAAAACATCATTATACACAGGTAGAGCGAAAGATTTGTCCAAGTATGACATGTAACATAAAAAAATAAACAAATGTTAGAAATGAAACAAGACATAGAGACCAGAAATTCCTGATTGGGACATGCGCAAAAAATGCCGCGGATTAAAGTACTCTGGCGTGATCACAACACAACCTCCCCTTTTAAGATCTAGCCATTCTGGAAAACATATTGCACAATTAAACGCATCCTAAAATTAGTTCAAAAAGGTCCTTTGTTAGAACGGAAATATAGAAACTGAATATAAATTATACAAATGCACAAACTTAGGACTACTAGCAGTTATCTGGTATACCATCTCAAGATCAGTTTAAACCTACAGTCTAGTTTTAAAAAGTTTATTTATAAAATGTCGTTGAAGTTATTTCTTTTACATAAAACATTCTCTGTTTTGAATAAAACATTGCAGGATACCATGAAAAGGGGTCAAACTGATGCGTCAATAAAAAGAAGTCCGCAGATATAAACTAGGGAACGATAAGCAGACAAAATCAAATAACAATATACAAAACGCACAAAAACAACTAAGAATTGTCTCAGGGAACATTCAATCAGAATAAAAAAAAAACAAATTTAAGCAGCAAGATCAATCGACAAGACTTTAAAAAGGAATTTACAGCAAATTTTATAAAAAAAAAAAAAAAAAATTCTCACTTAAAAAAAATCCTTTTGAAGTTCATCTATGCATAACATGGAAACCTAAGAAAGCGCAAAATAGAACTAAAAGTGTTAATTTTACAAACTTTGGGTAAAACACCTGATTTTTCACATTTTTCTTTGCAGGAGATTATGGGTACATGTGTCAACAACTTAATTATTCCAACCAAAGAAGGTTATTTTCTAATTACATGTTTTGACAAATTATTTAGTTAGTTGAAGCTTATGGTCAACTGCCCGTATGATAAATTTACGCGAGAATCTCTTATTTGGTTTAAAGTTTCTAAAAGCTGAATAGAACCATTATTTTGTGACTTCACTTTGACACATCAATATGGTATCAAGTTGAAACCATTGTATGTACCAAGGGTTTTAAGTAGTTATTACACATTATTATGCCAATAAGTCATTCCAGAGTTTGAATGTTCAGAGTATAACGAGGTTGGAAACTGGAAACTGCATAGTAAGAAACTGATCAAACAAATAATGAAAATTGAAAAAAAATAATGACTTTGCGAACCTACGAGTCAGCTTTTTATGGTAATGTCTATTGATAATATTTATATATTTCGTTTAAGTATTTGGAAAAATCTATTCAATTACGTCTTTATTAGAAAAATACCACTTTCATTATTTAGTATAATAAACAAAAACACGCAAAAATGATATTAGCAGTGGTATTATATGCGTGGCAGTTTTCATTTCCGCTGAGATAAAGTGTTTTCTTTTAATCTTATATTATGTTTTACAAAATATTACACTTTTGTTTTTCTTTAACATATACCCACTATTATTTTGTGTAAATGTACCATTTCTCCTAAGAATTATTTTAGTATAGCTGATGGGCATCCGAATAAACATTAATCTTCTTAAGCGGTGTTTATCGAAAATAAGAATGATAAATAAGTTCATGAAATTAAACACTCGGTACGGAAAACTCGGTCTTCAACTTCTAAATACGTTCAAAAAACAAAAAAAAATACAAAGAAAACAAAAAAATGTATTTATTCTTGGCCTTTCTCGTTTAACGAAAACAAAACAAGAATGGAATTAAACTGTCGACAATCACTTTAAATATAGTTCATTTATCAATCTGAATTGTTATCTACCTTGATATTTCAGACTACTTTCTGTTTAACGAGGAAGGTAAATAGATATAATAAAATCATGTCCATCCACAAGTTTTAAATATGTAACAATTGTGTCACACATGCATCTTGAACAGAATGTGTAGGGTGTGGTCAACGAATACATAATGTATGTTTTGATCACCATGAACGTAAGTTGTGTGAGTCAATTAAAAAACACGTGAGTACTTGAGTTATGTGTATAAGGTCCTTAGCGGTTATAAACTAGTTTCGTTTTCTGAAGCCTGTTTTTAACTTTGTGTAAAGAATGTTTACAGGACCTTGCAACTCACAGCAAGGACAAGTTTCATCTACTACCGCTGCTAATAAGATAAAAAGAAAACAAATCAACAACCGTTCGTGACCTAGAAAAAAGTAACTAAGACACATCTACATATTCAAATATACAATGAAAACTATAAGGAAATAGATCAAATAAAAACCAAGTCTGTTTGATTAGAAAGCTGTGATAAACTTAAGAGCTATTGCAAGGAATATATGAAATACATAAATAGAAAATGCAAAAGCTTGGAAAGTTAATCACCTTACCTCGAAGTCCAAATTGAGAACTTCTGCACACTGCAACAAGAAAAAACCTCAAACTTTCCTACCGGTATGGCTAAGAATTGTTGATGAGATTAAAGAACGAAATGACGAAATGAAAAAAAGAGTGATGATGAAACCTACCATACTGAGTTATTTGAAAGTATTTAGTGAGTAAAATATAAAAAAGTATAGGTACTTCAATGTAGTGTAATAGAATTATCTTTTACTTAATATACCTTACCTTTATTTACATGACAAATTTGTAAATTAATTATTTTTATTTCAACTTTATTTTCTTTAATCATCTGAAGTCTTATCGTTGTACTGTCATACATAAATATTATCCTAACACCAACTTATTAATGAATGAGATAAAACTACTTTGTTATTATAGTTCATCAAACACGAATGAGCTATAGCTTTTGCCAGAGGATGTAGAAAAAATGGAAAAAGCAAAGGGAATAATGGAGGAAAAGTATGAGGAGAATGTGGAAAGGTAGGTAATTTTGATATTGCACTTGTTGAATTTTGCATGATTTTTTGCAATGTGATCTTAAGTTCAAGATCAACTTTTGTATAGTTCATATTTTGTATCAACAAATGTTTTATAATGTTTTTTTTTTCAATATCATGTATGTTATTTACATTATAAATATTTCAATGGGACGAGTGCCTCTGGTAGAACAGGACATGCTTACCCTTCTTTGAGCACCTGATGTCACTCGCGACTATTTTGTTGGAATTCATATTATAGTGCTATTGCCTTATGGCGTGATGTCTTATTTTTCTTATCTACTGTTTTCATTTGTAGATGTATTTTATTCTGTTTGCTAAATTGTGTATGTAGATCGTCTTTTCTCATGTTTTCATCGAAGATTGAAGTCATCACTACGGAAGTTTTTTGGTCGCCAACATGAACTCGTGGATCATTATGGTATATACATCAGCACCATGAAAACTTATTTGTACATCGTGTCATAGTTTTCCTTTCCTCTTTCGTCTACCCCGGACTTGACTTTTTTTTTTAACAACTCGGTGGGTGTTTCTAGAAAAGCAGAGGACGCTTACTCTACCGGTGCATCTGGTCCATGCTCCCAGTTTTTAGTGTAGTCCGAGTTGCTCATTTTCTTTTGTTACACTGTATGTATTGTTTTAGTTACTTGATTTTCTTTGTTGTGTATGTCTGTTTTCCATGTCTGGTCTTTGTCCTTGAATTACTTTCTTTTGATTTCCTCCAAAACCTTGGTTACTCTTTCACGTTCAGGCCTGAGTTTCATGAAAAAAATCTCAAGTTGAATTTCCTCAAATCCGAAACTTTCTTCAAATCTTCAATTTCAAGTGATGTGATTGTCAAAACATGAGTTAAGGAAGGATTTTAGGACAATCTAATTTTGAGATTTTTTTTATGAAACCGGGGATAAGCCATGTATTTGGATTTTAATTGTTTCTGTATTGTCCCATTATTGACACTTAGGTACATTTTACCGATATGCATCATTTTGAATCATGAGTGTATTTATACAATTTCAAATCTTGAGCAGTATGTTTTTTTTCTAAATGTATATATTTAAAATGTTATATTTTTCCAGACATTAATAAAGAAGTTATAAAACATGTAAATGATTTTTTACAGAGCATGTGTGGCTGTCAAATGTTAACATGTTTTAAAATTTTCATCTAAGTTATTGACCTAGCATTGTCAGTTATTAGGATGTCAATGCATATTTGGTATCTTTGGCAATCTATGGCTTTTGGAATTGGTAATAATTTCGAGTATATTACCAATTTAACTACTCTTTTCAAATAATGTTTTACAGAATCCGTACCGGATCGGACATATATTAGTCAGTTAAAGTAAATCGCTGAATGATTTTGGCAAATTAATATTGACAATTTTAAAATAACTGAAAGTATCATGGTAAGTTTGTTTTGCTATTAGACCTACTGTTAGTATATTATTTACACATTGTTTTTCAGTATATCGATGGAAAAGGACATGCTTGCAATGATTGAAGCAGCAAACAGTTTGTGCACATCTGTTTTAAAACTTTCGCCAAAGAAATATCCGATTGTGTTACCTATAGTCGACTCTAAATCCTTCATAGAAATGACTGCCTTCGTTTTTAAGTCATTTGAAAATGTTCACCGGCAAATGTAAGTGCACTTTATACTTTTTAACACATTAGAAAAAGCCCGCAAGTCATGGATCATATCTCTTCTCGAGCGGGGGGTCCTGGGATTTATGTTGAGTTTTTCGCAAGCGTGAAAATAATTTTTGTTTCATTAGCAGCCAGAGGTACAAAATATATTTGAAATTCTACATTGTAAGTAATTGATGAAATATTGAATAATGATGTTTTTCTGTCTATTTGCTCAAATATGGAATTTCGTTTACCATCCACACCGTTAGTTTTTATACCATTTCACTATAATGTTTCCAATACCATTAATAAATCAACAAGAACATTAAAAAAACAAACGTGTTCCCTGTTTTCTTATTCTTTTTGAATGCTTAGCATGGTCATGAACAATAAAAAGTATTTCAAATGTAATCAAATCTCTGGTAGGGATTTGCATAAGCTAAGGAGAAGAAATAAATAGATGCCTAACATCTTCAAAACTTATTATCCTCAAGAGTATATAATAAAAGAGTCCATGCCTGTCATGAAAATAAAAAAAATAAAAAGCAGACCAATCCACAGAAGAAAATAATGACATTTATTTTGGATGAAACGGCATGAAAATGATGTCCATATCAGTTTAAATAATACACTGCCAGATATCTATGAACAGAAACCTACAACGAAAGAACCCAACTTCTGCTTCTGTAAGAGATAAGTTAGGGATTAAACAGGTTACCATTTTTATTTTATATATTTCTGTTTTTGATTGCTACATTTCAATCGGTCATATGGCCGGGGTCATATGTTTAAAGAAAATTTGTAGTCATTAATTATAAGTAGTTATGTGCTTTGCGTTTTCGCTTTGTGTTTCTTTTCTTTTTTATTATTATTATTATCTATTCGTGTAATTCATTTCAAGAACCTAATCCTGTTCTGGTATTCGGCGCAGGAGATATATTTAAATAAAAGATTTTAATGAATTAATCAGAAAAAACTCCGTTAGACCATTGCCACTTTATACATACATGATCGAACTCCAAGTCTACTGGCTAAATGACTTCAGTTTAAGCAAGCCGTTGGAGGAGCAATGAATGAAAATTTATTATACCAAATACATGTAAAATCACCCATGGATGACAATTATACTTTGTCATGTTTACCGTCAGTTATAAATGGTGGCATAAATGTATGCCCTGTTAACAATGAATAAAAAAGGACCGTCCCAAAATTCATCTTCCGTTATCATCTTAAATCAAAGCTTTTAGATGAAAACAAAAGATATCCATTTCATCTCATTGTCTTTGTCATTTCCTACAGATTTCAAAAATGTATGCGAAACGTGTGTTTCTATTAAGTCAATCTCAGAAAAATTCCATTCAGAAAAAACTCTAAAATGAAAGGATCACGTTTTATTGAAGGGTGAGTTTCCAAGACGAGGTGCATGTCCTGCAACAAAAGGTCACACAAAGTGAATTAGCCAAAGACAGAATGAAAAAAGAACACGACGAAAAAGAAACAAGGTAAGAAAAGGTGTTTCCCTGGTTAAGTCACGATTATAATTTTTATCTAAATGTTACCACCTCTTCTTTCTTGTTTGTTTGTTTTTGTTTTTGTTGTTTTTGTTTTTGTTGTTGTTTGTTTTGTTTTTGTTGTTTTTTGTTTGTTTGTTTGTTTGTTTTTTGTTGATTTGTTTTTTGTTTAAAGTATTGCTTCTGGTATTTTATCATTATATCAATGACTGTTGCAAAACAATTATCATAAAGATGCACTTTTTGCGGTATCATAACAATATTTGTTCACTATTTCTAAATTTAAAGTGTTTTGTGTATTTAAAGTATATGAGTTTGTTGCCAACTAATGACCAATATATGTATTCTAAATACACAAAACACTTTAAAAAGTATTATCACAATGTTTTCTCTATCATGAACTGGAACAGATTTCATAGAAATAGATGCATTATATATATATACGTCTAACTAAGTTGACAACTTTTGTATGAACCACACGTGCAAAGGTTAGACGTGTAATGCATCTATTTCTATGAAATCTGTTCAAGTTAATGATAGAGAAAATATTCTGATAATCCAACTGTACAATTTTCAATCATTCTTTTTAAGGCAAATTTAGAGTGTCTCAAAAAATGGAAAATAAATACTGTTCTTTAAAAATGTGAAATTATAAACAGAGTCTCGCTCGGGTTTTATACTTCAATATAACTCAATGGAACTCTCCTTGAGTTTCTTAAATTAGAAGCTGGACTTTGTAAATACAATACCAAACAAATCATCTAAGGCTGCTTTCGATGGTTATAATTTACTTTCATATGTATTATAGTTTCTTGTATAATTACTTTCTCGGGTTAAGTCCGATGAAGTAGGCGGTATTGTTTTTACAGATGGGGTTTGTTTCTCGTATTGGAAATGGACACAACAATTTGGACAAAAATAAAAATGCTACAAACTATGACTATAATATGCTTCGTTTGATATAAAAAATATTTGGGGGATTGTAACAAGCATGTATATAATGTAAGTAAATAACTTAAGCCGGGATTTGGAAGTGCATATATCGTCTTGTTGATCAACATTATTTTGTGTTTTATCTTAAGACACAGCTGTAAAATTTATAACATTTTATGGAAGCTCTGGGCCTTAGATTCTTTGTATATCAAATTATCACACCAGCTTAATTAAATAGCAATGCGTACAAATCATGCGCCACTTATAAATAAATGTGAATTACTAAGATTTACTATATCCATGATCAACCTATAATTATAGTACCAGGTTGCCAACCCTTCCTTTCTACTTTCAATTAAGTATCATTACAATACATCGTTAGATCTAAAAATTTTACATGCCAAATTACTTCTACTAAACAATACAAACTCGTACACGTTGAAACCATAGTACACAGAGCATTTGACAGACTAGACATGGAGACCAAATTTCTGGTTTCATTGTAGAAATTATTATACATAACTTGTATACAAATATAAGTGTCGTATGCTCTGTAAAGCTTTAAACAAATACCAAACAACCACACAACATAGTCATAAATTTCACAGGCTTGACTAAGAGACAGGCAACATAGCGGCATTTCCAAAAGTGATAAGTGATAAGCGACAAACGTGATAACTTTTCATTCAAAATTGTCAACTTTCTTTTCATCTGTGGCAACATGCCTATAGCACCTACGTATGGAGTGTTTATATCACAACTCATACGTTATACCAGAGCTTGCCGAAACAACGCAGACATTTTTATATCCGCCAGAATTCTAACAAATAGGCTTCTGGAACAGGGTTATGTTGCTACAAGATTGAAGTCATCACTACAAAAGTTTTATGGTCGTCATCATAAACTGTTGAATCGTTATGTTGTATCCATATGCGCCATGAAAACTGATATGTTCAACGTGTCATAGTTTTCCTTTCCTCGTTTGTCTACCCCGGAATTGACTTGTTATGAGCAACTCGTTGGGTCTTTCTAGAAGAGGAGAGGACGCTTACCCTACCGGTGCACCTGGTCCATGCTCCCAGTTTTTAGTGGAGTCCGAGTTGCTCATTTGCTTTTTTTACTTTGTATGTATGATTTTAGTTACTTTATGTTCTTTGTTGTTTATGTCTATTTTCTCTTTCTGGTTTTTATCCCTGGATTGAATTATTTTAATAACCATTATAGCCTTGGTTCCCTTGATTTTTTTTTCTTCAGCACCTGCGTATGGAGTGTTCATATCACAACTCATATGTTATGACAGAGTTTGCCGAAACTACGTAGACTTTTTGTATCATGCTAGAATTCTAACAAATAGGCTTCTGGAACAGGGTTATGTTGCTACAATGTTGAAGTCATCACTACAGAACTTTTATAGTCGTCATCATGAACTTGTGAATCGTAACGATGTATCCATCTTCGCCAAGAAAACTTGTTTGTTCATCGTGTCATAGTTTTCCTTTTCTTTTTCGTCTACCCCGGACTTGACTTTTTAGCAACTCGCTGGGTCTTTTAAGAAAAGCAGAGGACGCTTACCCTACCGGTGCACTTTGTCCATGCTCCATTTTTTAGTGGAGTCCGAATTGCTCATTTGCTTTTGTTACTTTGTATGTATGATCTTAGTTACTTTACGTTCTTTGTTGTGTATGTCTGTTTCCCATTTCTGGTCTTTGTCCCTGGATTTCATTCTTTTGATTACCGCCATAACCTTGGTTCCCTGGATTATTCTTTCACTGTAAATTTGTATACGACATAAAGGAAGAGGCCATAATAAATTGTCAGCAAAAATGGTATCATTCATTATAACCTCTTGAGTGAGTAATTCATTCTGCAGAGCAACACTAAATAACCTTGTGTACTTAGAGTCCGAAATGCTGATTGGGTTTTACTTAGTTGCGTGTTCACATTTTTACAGTGTGTTCATGGTTCATGACTGTTTTCTTAGTTTTGCTTTGTTCATTTTAAATCTCTTTTCCTTGTATTTTCCTCTATGTGCAGCTTTCCAAGAGCTGAAGTAAATAAAAGTATTATTTTGGTGTTCAAAAGAAATTGATATTGAATAGCGCATTGTCGTGCGTGAAGAAAGAGTAATCAAGAGAAGGAACAGGAAATAAAGAATTAAAAAAAAATTATTATTCTTTTTTCAGTCTTCAACAAACAACAAATCTATGTGATAAAAAGGATAAGGAAATAGATGTATTAAGGAAAGACATGTCTGTCAAAGAGGAGGCAATTGCAAAATATCAAAAGCAAAGGTATTTATTTATTCAATAAACACTTGTTCTTGTGTGCATATTCAGAAGATATTATGTTAAAGATATATGCACGTTCTTTGTCATATAGACATTTGCTTTAAAGGTTTAATCGAACATGAACCTTATAGTGATTTATACGTATTAAAGTTAATATGTCGCTCCGAACACAGTCATAGATCTATTCCGATGTTAATATCAATTGGTTCATATATTGTAATTAGATCCGAATGTTTATAAAGTTCTATTGGCAGTGGTGGGAAATGTGAATAATTTAGTATTATGGAATACAAACAACTGAATTTGTCTGAGACTAAAATACGGAGTTGTAATTCAGTACATTCATATGAAGTTATTGTCTATAATGGAACTTTGATAATGTTCTTTAACTGATTTAATGTGTATAAACTATGGGAATTACTATCGTCAGAGTGTATTTTACCGGTATATATTAATTGTAACATCTTGTACCAAAGGGAAAATGTGCCTGGATAAAAAATAAACAATTTGTGCCATCTTCCTTTTTCATGCCGTTTCTTAAAACATATATTTTAATATTTCAGTAAAATCAGTGATGATAATATGCAAAAACTCAAATCGTGTGTAGACAATCTTGAAACAACTGTGGAGGATTTGAAGGAAGAAAATTGCAATATAAAAGAAAGGTAGAAAAGGAGATACCTTAAATGATGTTCTCTTATTTATTTTACCTCACCTGACCCAAAATGTCATGTCAGATATTGCCACTTCTTAACGACAGTCGTTGTCGTTGTCCCCTGTACACTTATATTGTGAAACAACTGTACAGATTTTTAAAAAAAAGTTTGTATGAATGTTTCTTATGTCATCTTGCACAAAAATGCAATTGCATTTGTTCCGTTAAAACATTGCTGTCGTGTTTATTTATCGGACATATGGTGAAAAGCCATACATTGCAAGAGTAATCAAGGGAACCAAGGTTATAGCGGTAATCAAAAAAATGTAATCCAGGGACAAAGACCAGACATGGAAAACAGAAATAAACAACAAACAACATAAAGTAACTAAAATTATACATACAAAGTAAAAAAAGTAAATGAGCAACTCGGACTACACTAAAACCTGGAAGCATGGACCAGGTGCACCGGTAGGGTAAGCGTCCTCTGCTTTTCTAGAAACACCCGCCGAGTTGCTCATAAAAAGTCAAGTCCGGGGTAGACAAACGAGGAAAGGAAAACTATAACCCGTTGAATAAATCAGTTCTCATGGTGCTGATGGATACACCATAACGATCCACGATTCATGATGACGACCATAAAACTTTTGTAGTGATGACTTCAATCTTGTAGCAACATAACCCTGTTCCAGAAGCCTATTTGTTAGAGTTCTAGCGCGATACAAAAAGTCTGCGTAGTTTCTGCAAGCTCTGGCATAACGTATGAGTTGTGATATGAACACTCCATACGCAGGAGCCGAAGGGATGTTGCCACAGATGAAAGGAAAGTTGACAATTCTGAATGAAAAGTCATCACGTTTGTCGTAAAGTTTGGTCAATAGTTTTCCTTTACCATCGATTTCTAAGTGTAGGTCAAGATATGAGGCTGACTTCACAGTGTCTGTAGTATCCATTATCTCAAGTTCTTTTGGGTAGATGCGATGTATCAAATTCCCGGAATTACGATTGTTTAAAGATAACACGTCATCTATATAGCGGAAACTGAGACTGAAGGATCTAGCTAAACAATATTCTTTCTTTCTGATCAGATCAGCTATCAAGTCAGCCTCATAAGAGTGAAGGAATATGTCAGCTAGTAAAGGGGCACAATTTGTTCCCATTGGAATGCCGACCGTTTGTTGAAAAACACGTCCACCACCATCTTTCGAATTTTTCAGGATCCGCATTGAATCAATACCACTACGGGAGTAACAAATGTTGTGGTAGGACTGTAGACCCTCTTTGACAGTTGTGAGTATAGAAGTTAAAAGTTTTGAAAGAGGTTTGGTGGTACATTTTGCAGATCCAGCTATGAAACCTTGTTTGTATGGATTCTTGTAAAGTTAAGGAATCCAGTACATAGACATATTTTTATAGATGTTTTTAAAGATACACCAAAAGAGAATAATAAATAGATATAACAAAAGCGCATTGGATGGGGTATGCTTGCCCATGGTTTAGGTTCGACTATATAGATAGGTCACTGCAGATAACTTTATAACAATGTGTGGAAATAAAGCTGTATTGAAATACTTAAACACGCAAACCCAACATTTTTTTCCTGTAAAATATATATAAATTTTTCAAAACTTTACATTATAGAGATCCATGAAAAATAGATAGATATTCTTTCCATTTTGCCAGAAAAAAGTAAGCAGGCATGGTATTATTGTAAAAAAAAACAAATAAGAAGTGTACCTTTTTCTGCTCTTAAAGTTCGTGCGAAATTTAGTATTTTTGAAAAACAGTTGGTGCAAGGAAAAGAACCCAATCCGGTGAAGACCTGAATCTTTCCAGATAGCTTAAAACATGCATTTTACACCTCTTTATCTTCACAAGTATTGCATTTACTTGTGTACGAATGCTCCACTACCCACAATCATTATTTCCACCAAGTTTCACCTTTTATTTTTAAGTTTTCCAAAATTAAACCGTGTCAGTTTAGTGTACTAAACAGTGCACCTCAATCCCATCTGTATAGCGCAACCTTATGTATAAATAAGGAAAAACGAGCTTGGTCAAAATCTATACTAAAGACAATTATCAAAAACAAAATTGCATATCAGTTTTTTTGTTTTTTTTTTTTTTTTTTTACTTTGCAGAGAAAACAAGTTACGCAGAGAATATGATGAACGTACCAAGGAAGTCAGAAACTATGAACAACTTATCAAAACTCTGAAGCAAAAAGCAAATGAGTTCGAAGGGAATACGAAATCAGCTGCAATACAGACAGTCAGGTAAACTAGAGCGGCTTCAAATGAATTATATGACCCACCAGATCATCAATAAAAATTCCAACTGTAAGAAAAAATGATTTTATGCATTTTATGTATTTTGAATGTAACTCATCAACTTATATATTTAAGGATATTTAAGGACAGTTTGTCATTCGTAAGTTGGCTTGAAATATTTCAAACTGTCCAAAATAGATTATTATTTATTTCATTAGCAGTTATAAAGGACTTGGGCCAAACACCCAGGTAGATTTGATCATAGAAAAGTAGTAACCAGTTGATGCCCTAATTAATCCATTTCAATACGTCACTAATCCATGAAATATTTGGTCGATTTGAAAATGAAATGCTAAAAATACGAACTGATGTATCCAAAAATATGACAAGTTGATTATTTGAACTAATAAATAACTCTATAATAATAAATAATTCACCAAAACCTCACACTAGAGAATATGCCAGGATCAGGCTTTAACTAAAAAACCTTTCTTTAATAATGAATAATTAGTACGACGGACAATTCAGTGGGACTACGGACACTACATGAAGTGAATTTGATGAGGTCTACTGTTCATGTGTCTTATTTTTCTTAAAACCAGAAAGTTAATTTTTCCTCCAAAAGCATCTTATCAAAAATCTTACACTTTCAGAAGAATTTTTTTTTACCCTGAAATTATATAATGCGAGTACCTTCCATCTTTACGGTTAAAACATTATGGTTCTTTGGAAATATGCGACAGAAAATATTCAATGTAAATCAACAACGCAAAAAAAAAATACATTTCCTACGACTTTTGTCGATAATGTTACTATTTTTCTTTATCTGATTTTTTCTTGCACAAATTTGCACTCTTGGTGACAATAAGGGTTTTTATTTCTGCATATTGATATGAAAGTGTTGGTCATTTAAACAATCTGTTTGAAATTGGCCATACGTGTGGTCAGAATCCTGGTGAACATGTCCATATCCTTTCAACTCACTTTCCAATTCACAATAAGAATTCAGTCTTAATTTCAGGTAGATCATACCTAAAAAATATAAGTATATTGATTTTCCTATTTTATTTATAGATGACCATGAATGATGAACTTAATGTAAAAACATAGGTCACCGAAATTGATTCGAACCTTAATGTACGCATTCTTTAATAACATTTTAAGTGATTCTAGTAAACTATTATAAAAACTGGAACATACACTTTCTCCACACTTTGTATTTCAAGATGAAAATTAGTGGTCACCTTTTATGTAGTTTTTTAAAGAAAAAAACACTAAAACTCACATTACTTAACTATAGAATATTTTCCTGCCAATTTGCAACCTCTTGAAGGAGTCATTTTAAACAAATAACAGTTAGTAATTTTACCGTACATATTTTTATGTAAAATATGCATGTAAAAAAAAACTTAAAATACTTCTGATAGATAAAAGAAAGAATACTGCTTGTAATATGTGTGATCTAACTTACACATTATTTGCTTTTGGAATTCTGCAGATCTATTAATGCTTAAACTGCCACTGTAACTACGTTCTCAAAAAGTATACACACAATATTCAAATTTCCCCGAAAAAAATCGTCAAGTAGAACGATTTTGTACGAATATTTAAGGCCTGAAATGTTTGTAATCACTTAGAACCCTGTTATGGGTTGAAGATACACTTATGTCAATAGTTAGAGATGAAAGTCAAATAAGAGCATTTGGTTAAACCGGTATTTTAAAACGAAAAAATTAAAACGAGGTACGACAATGAGAATAAATCGCTAGAAAGAGATATCAAAACAAACTGACTGCTAAAAACACGTCTCAAATTATAATGCAGAATTGTATTTTTTATTTTGTTGAGTGGTATTGCATATCCTTGGTTCAATACCTCTAATGCATACCCGTTTACAACCCTAACATGTTAAAAGAAAATTTTTTATATGAAATCAACGAATTTGTTTGTGTAATTTGCTAATGGGATAATGACAATAAGTTTTGTTCATACAGACATTGAACTATAATAAAAAAAATCTTTTTATATAATATCGTACGCAATTCCCAAAGTAAAATGGTTCATGAGATATATTGTTTTGTGAATTCAAATAGATAGACTTAGAGATAGAAGAACATAGCATGAAATATTTGATTTCAATAAAATCAATTGAAATGAAAATATATGCTTAGTGCAATGTACACAAACAAAATATCTCCAAAGTGAAAATGAAGTAGCATATTTAGTTTCGAAAGAATGATGCATGGTGTATAAATACAAAAATACCAAACATATGTATTGCAAATATCGACATTTTTAGTATCCCAAATTCTCTGTATCTACATAACTTTGTCAGTAGATTTTGCTATTTTCCTTTTTATTTTCATCATTGTTTTTCAATGTGTTGTTCAATTCACATTTTGCCACATTATGTT
The DNA here is from genome assembly GCA_037379345.1 of Perna viridis. Classification (NCBI taxonomy): domain Eukaryota; kingdom Metazoa; phylum Mollusca; class Bivalvia; order Mytilida; family Mytilidae; genus Perna; species Perna viridis. The sequence continues at coordinate 9,384,692 of CM074520.1, forward strand.
TCAATTTAGTAATAGAGGTGATGAAGAGATGGACCAATTGAAATCCAATATCAAACAGTTAGAAATGACTAAAGCAAAATTAAGAGAGGACATTGAAAAGCTAAGACAAAGGTAAAATAGATCAAGCACAACAATGTACAATATACAAATTGAATGGGAATTAATGAATCAGATGTTTTTAACATGGTTAGGTAATTATTCATGACGAATAAAATCCTATTTTCATGTTTCCTCACACAACTAGTCATCATATATTCTATACTTTTGTGTTTCTGTAGACTTATTGGAATATTATGAAAACATATAACCAATCTTCATATTCATTTCCTCCCAAGTATAATGTAAGTGGTTTGAAACTGTTAATAAGACAATCTCCAAATTGTCATATACAAACAATTAATTAACCATAATGATTGTATCTTAGGTCGATATCGGACAACATAATGATAAATAGGAAAAAGTTATACACATGACATTATATTGCAAACAATGAGACTGGTTAATTTGTACATATCGTTTAATTTGAAGATATATTCATGTGAATATCATTTTATTATAGAGAAATTGATCTCAAGAGTAAATGTGAAAAAAGTGAAGCAAACCTCAGTGAATTGCAAAAAAGCATCGAAAATCGGGAGATGGAAGGAACCAAAATTCAACTGGTTTTGAGATCTGTTGAAATACAAACCGTACAAACGGAGAGGTACAGTAATATGGCCACATATCTAGTTACAAAAAATTGGTACATAGTGTAAAACTGTTTGGTTATGATAACACATGCTTTAGACTTTTGACAAGTTAAACCACGCCCATTATTTTTAGGTATTAGTATGCGCTATATCAAGATAATTCGATCACAAGGAAAGTATTGGACAATGATTTTATTATCAATTTTATATTAAATACTTAAAAGAACAGACCTAAGATTAGACACTGCAGTATAGGTATATCCGAATTTACTAAAGAAACCTCCTTAACAGATGAAAAACAAGTGATACATTACCAAGTGAACTGCAACATTTATCAAGATGTTAAAATGAGAGTTACCTGGTTAGTGAATCTTTAAAAGTATAAACAGAAAGGCACACTGTAATGACAATTGACCATAATATACGGATCGAATTTTATTTTCGTTAAGGTTCTACTAATGGTGAACTATATGTTAGATGTGCTCTTGTTTTATCTAGGCTTCATGCACACCAAGACAATATAGAATATGTTTCACATCGAACATTTCTCTCAAAAATGTACTCCATGGCATGGGAGAGTTCACGTGCACCGTGCACCTCCACCCCAACCCACCTACTCGTCAACTTTATGATGATTTTTAGGTACCTTGATACCTCCCGTTACCAAATGTTTTTTGTTGGAAAAAAATATTCTCGGACTTGTTTTCAGTATGAGCCTATAGTTTTACCCCACTGGGTCAATACGCAACGATTTTTGAGACTCATTTGCTGGAGCAACCTCCTGGGGACACCACCGTATTGGGAGACTTAAAATATATATGTATCATCATGTAGTCCAATGTTTCAGTTTTTTTAACATTGCAGTAACGCTTACGTCTTTTCTTTTGGTAATATGAACCCTACTCAAACCAAAAAAACAAAATCAAGGGACCAAGGTTATAGCGGTAATCTAAAGAAAGTAGTCCAGGGACAAAGACCAGACATGGAAAACAGACATACACAACAAAGAACATAAAGTAACTAAAATCATACATACAAAGTAACAAAAGTAAATGAGCAACTCGGACTCCACTAAAAACTGGGAGCATGAACCAGGTGCACCGGTAGGGTAAGCGTCCTCTGCTTTTCCAGAAACACCTTCCGAGTGAATTGATATATTTGTCAATTAAAAAACTTTAAGAGTATGTATGCTAAAAATGGCTGATTTGTTATTTTCTTGTTATTACTATCACAACCAGCTTTTCTGGTGTTAATTAGATGACTGGTGGGGATTTTCTTAATCATAATTTATCATAAATTGCAGGAAAGTATAAATCTGTATTTTACATATAACAAACCTTTCATGAATGTATTTGTATTACATTAGAAAGATAATTGAATATGAATACATTTGCTTCGTTTCTACCCCTTTATTTCAGATGTCGTTTATATATATTTGTTTTTTTCCTTTATCATTTTTCTGCATTTGTTTATTGTCTTGTGATGTTAACATTTTGTTAGATTATTATTCAAAGTAATAAAAGTGGTGTAGAGATAGACCAATTGAATGCACAAATAAAAAAGTGAAAAAAATACATTCAGCACAAAATGTCCAGAAGTATACAAATTGAACTGGAGGAATTATCGCCATAATCATGAATTAATCTCATGGGTGTTTTTGAAAATGATTAGGTTATAGTTCATGACGGACAATAATCTGATGCATTTTAAGTCTATTTACTCAACTGTTCATATATTTTCAATATCTTTCATGTTACTTTTTATTGGCAAACTGTACGTGTGAAGTTCATATTGTTTTTGTAAGAGGTCCCTCTTGAAAGTGAATAATGAAAGGTGAAGAAGTTGTTATAAATATTGAAATAAAAGGAATTCATACTAGAGGACTAAACGAATGAGCAAGTCATTTAAGACAATTTAAACGATGGTAGGTGTCAATAAAGTCGTAGAAAATAGTTTTATTCAAATTTTAACAGTATGTTATTTATGTGACGCCGACTATAAATTATATTCAAGAAGTCTAAGGGATGAAGAGATGGGTCGACTTAAAACAAGAATCGACGATCTACTAGTTGATCAAAAACAACTGAGAGAAGAAAATTTAGAATTAAAAGAAAGGTATAACTACTTTATACAAATCTTTTTGTCACAATAGCAAGAATGGCTGGCGATTTTATGAATCAGCCGCCCTTTAGGAGGAAATTCTTTCTACACTTTTGAAAAATTTCAATATATGTTTTATCGATCCTTTACTTTGATTATGTTTTTGTAAGAGGTCCCTCTTGAAAGTGAATAATGAAAGGTGAAGAAGTTGTTATAGATATTGAAATAAAAGGAATTCATACTAGAGGACATTGTATAGCAAACATTGAGACTGGTAAATGCATGCAATTTCTTTCACGCTTTAATCTGATTTGTGTAGAGAAAAAGATCTCAACACCAAATTTGAAAGAAGTGAAGCACAGTTCTGTCAACTGCAACATAATATCGAAAGTCAGAAAAGGGAAAGAACTGAAAATGAATTGAGTATGAGATCTGTTGAAATACAAACGGAAAGGTAATGTGTGATGACTATTGACAATGATACAAGGTTCCATTAAATTTTAGCAAAATTATATATGATATTTCTTTACCTCTGACAATCGACTTATCTAATTACCTGACCGTGGATGTGTCTATCATTCTTACTTTTTTATTGAACTCAATTGTTTATTTAGCTTTATATGACATGCAATGTTATATTTATTTCTCTGTAAATCGTGTGTCCTTATTGGATTATTGATCACAAAGACGAATATTTCAAGTTTCAAAATAAAGGTTGTTTAAGAAGATATGCATTCATCTTATATAACCTCCACAAATATTTGGAATTTCACTGCTTTTGTTGCTTCAAAAACCACTAGTGAGACATACTTAATGCGTTTAAGTTTACAGAAATATTGACACCATCCTTTGCATGATTGTAATATGAATCTAAACTCAATAAGATGCAGTGATGTTCATAGTCTCTGGTCTAGTCAAAATATCAATTTCCGTTTTGCACTTTTATGATATGTTGACTTAGAATGTGACAGCGGTGTTGGTACACATTAAATTCATTTTTTAACGTTTTTTTTTTTTTTTTTTTTTTTTTTGAATGGCATGATGACATTTATTATTTTACATACAATGTAATTAAATTATATTCAAGAAGTCTAAGGGATGAAGAGATGGGTCGACTTAAAACAAGAATCGACGATCTACTAGTTGATCAAAAACAACTGAGAGAAGAAAATTTAGAATTAAAAGAAAGGTATAACTACTTTATACAAATCTTTTTGTCACAATAGCAAGAATGGCTGGCGATTTTATGAATCAGCCGCCCTTTAGGAGGAAATTCTTTCTACACTTTTGAAAAATTTCAATATATGTTTTATCGATCCTTTACTTTGATTATGTTTTTGTAAGAGGTCCCTCTTGAAAGTGAATAATGAAAGGTGAAGAAGTTGTTATAGATATTGAAATAAAAGGAATTCATACTAGAGGACATTGTATAGCAAACATTGAGACTGGTAAATGCATGCAATTTCTTTCACGCTTTAATCTGATTTGTGTAGAGAAAAAGATCTCAACACCAAATTTGAAAGAAGTGAAGCACAGTTCTGTCAACTGCAACATAATATCGAAAGTCGGAAAAAGGAAAGAACTGAAAATGAATTGAGTATGAGATCTGTTGAAATACAAACGGAAAGGTAATGTGTGATGACTATTGACAATGATACAAGGTTCCATTAAATTTTAGCAAAATTATATATGATATTTCTTTACCTCTGACAATCGACTTATCTAATTACCTGACCGTGGATGTGTCTATTATTCTTACTTTTTTATTGAACTCAATTGTTTATTTAGCTTTATATGACATGCAATGTTATATTTATTTCTCTGTAAATCGTGTGTCCTTATTGGATTATTGATCACAAAGACGAATATTTCAAGTTTCAAAATAAAGGTTGTTTAAGAAGATATGCATTCATCTTATATAACCTCCACAAATATTTGGAATTTCACTGCTTTTGTTGCTTCAAAAACCACTAGTGAGACATACTTAATGCGTTTAAGTTTACAGAAATATTGACACCATCCTCTGCATGACTGTAATATGAATCTAAACTCAATACGATGCAGTGATGTTTATAGTCTCTGGTCTAGTCAAAATATCAATTTCCGTTTTGCACTTTTATGATATGTTGACTTAGAATGTGACAGCTTGGTTGGTTGGTACACATTAAATTCATTTTTTAACGTTTTTCTGAGAGAAGAAAATTTAGAATTAAAAGAAAGGTATAACTACTTTATACAAATCTTTTTGTCACAATAGCAAGAATGGCTGGCGATTTTATGAATCAGCCGCCCTTTAGGAGGAAATTCTTTCTACACTTTTGAAAAATTTCAATATATGTTTTATCGATCCTTTACTTTGATTATGTTTTTGTTAACGTTTTTTATTTAATTTTTTATGTCACTGTAACTATTTGATGAAGCGTTGCAGATAATCCCAATACATTTACATCACTGCATGTTATCATTAAGAGTTTTTACTGTTGACCAGTATAGTAGTATAATTTTATTGTAAACTTTACCCGTCCTGTTGTTGTTCTGTTCATATCTATGCAATTATTCATAAGTATTGTGTTTTGTTATTAACATAATAAATATTTAGATGGACGGATACTTCTTTTGGTTTTTAAGTGTTTCTTGTGTATCTCATTATAGTAACGAAATTTAAAATGAAAAAATAGTGCTCTGTCTGTTCATAAAAAATTGTCTATTTCGAGTCAAAAGATATTGAATTTAAAATTATCTTATAGAGACGTGGTAAAAACTGAATCGAATGAACTTTGATGTCATACACATCACCTTTTTTGTATTGGTAATCTGTAATTTTGTATGTTGGTTTATAGACAGATATGTACATGACAAGATGTTCGAAAATACCCGTCAAACCATTGGGAGTGATTTTGACGTTATCAGACCTTTTTTTTAAGTTTTGAATTAAAATGACGCCACACACTAACAGTTTGTTCTTGCACTACTGAATTTTTTGTGCTAAAAGTACATTAAAATGATCAAAAATGCAACTATAAGATTACCCATGAACAGAATAATAGTTTATTTCGATTGATACTGACAATACCTTGTGGAACATCTCCACTGGTGCTCATTTAGATATTGTACATTATAGTGTCGGTTTCAAAACCAAAAGTAACAATTATTCTATATTTATTCGCTTTCTATCCATGCAGTTTTGTGTGGCTTTGTTGCCTGGTTCAATTTAAATGGCTATTTAAAGAAATAAATTATTACCTGTTTATTTTCTAGTTTTATTAGCTTTTGTATTTATCTTTTTTTATATCAAAAACAACACTATATACAATACTAAAGTGTTTTAGAAAAACAACAAATGATGAAGAGTTAAAGAGCAGAAAAATCTGAATGCAGAAAAAGAAAAGCAAGAAAAGAGGTTCAATATTTTTTGAAAGACAAAATAAATCTGCAAGAACGAGACAGTAGTCATTAGAAATGTTTACTTCTCGAAGCAATTTTTTTTTTCAATAATTATGATACTTAACAAAAAAGCTTGTGTTGCATTACCATCTAAGTTCATGTGTAATGTTAATGGCAAAAATAAAGTATTTCTACTTGATACAATAATATGGGATGCACACAAACCATGCTTTAAAAATAGCTTTTCTCTGTAATGATACCAGCTAAAATAACCCAATTACTAGTGAACTAAAATGTGTTGAGTGTTGCAAAAAATATCAGTTGTCCAGAATAAGCTTATTTCTGTACTAAAGCTCGATTTTTGAAGTCTATCATGTTTCATGTTTTAGTGCAAAGTCACTTGTTCAAAACCTGGAAACAGAAAAGAAAAAAGAAAAAGAAGAATATGTACGGAAGCTTACGATAAAGGAACAAGAAGTTTCTGATTATCAAAATAAAATACAGGCCTTGAACAAAGAACTACAACGAAGGTTAGCTCAAATATATCAACTATTTTCTTTAACCTATTTTTTTTCTTTTCTGTTTTTCTTTTTAATTATTTTTTTTAAACTATTTAATTAATAGCACATTTCACAGAATATAACCCTGTCTCCCTTTTAATTTGGTATAACAAGAACATTATTTTCCCTCTGTTTTATTTTTAAAAGACATTGTATTTTTATTTACTTGCATTATATCACGATAACATATTGTAACAATATTAATTTGTCTTCTTAAGTCATTTTTCCTCTCACTGACTAGCTTATAAAGCTATTTCTTTTTTATAATATAGGGAAGAAGACGCTTTAAAAACTGCAATAAAACACAAGTCTGATAATGAAGAAAGAGATAGGTGGTTTGATGATATAGAAAAAGTAAATAGGAAGATGGAGGCAGAAAGGAATATAGCGCAAAAAAAGTATGTTGAGCTCCCCAAAAAAAGAGCCCAATCAAGACCATTAATATAAGCAGTTTTCATTAAACTGTTGATATTGATTTTTCTTCAAATATTTAATGGTATTTTAAGTAATATTTGAATGGACTTTGTCATTTGTGAATATGAAGACATGGATGACCCATCTCTTATCCCTTACTCCTCCTATACTACTGAATGGAATTGAATGAAACTTTCATAGAATCATTATTGCATGTTTCCATTGTGCACCTTCTATTTAGGATTTTGATCTGAATCAATTTGAGAATTCACATATCAAAACATCGATTTTGTTATTTTTGAAAATGGAGACATGGTGGGCCCCATCTCTATCCGTTAGTCCACTTACACCGATGGATGGAAATGAATGAAACCTTCACTGAATCTTTATTACATATTCGTATTGTGCGCCTCCTATTTCAAATTTTGACCCCAATCAATATGGAGGTTAAAAAGTGTATGTTATCAAATGTCGGAGTAGATGGTATCAAGTTATTGAGCATTGCTCAGTTTTTTTCTAGTTCAGGTATGGTGCACGTTCATAGAAAAAAAATTCATAAAAATTCTTGATCACAATGTATATTCAGTGACATAAAAGAATATGAATGAAAATATATTCTATTATGATTATTATTTTATGCAGCAATGAAGAAACACAGAAAGCATTGGTGCGTAATATAATTGATAACAAAAAGAAAAATGGAATACTTGAACGTTTACAGACAGTCGTCCAGAATTTAGAAGATGAGAAAAAGAGTGCACTTGAACGGTATTTATGCATATTAAAGAAAATTAACAAACCTTTGAGCCTATACATAATCCCTGGAATGTCGGCAAGTAAAGCACTTAAAGGTACGAATCTTCATAACAAAAACACACAATAAAAACAAAGTCGAATTATTTCAGATAAAAAACAAAGTAAGATTTTGACATCCGTCACACTTTGTATGCTAAAATCTATTTTCCATATGTAAAAATAAAGATCAAGTCATTTTTTATGAATCAATGTTTAATATTTAGATCTTTATATATTTTCAAACAGGTTATACGAAATTACCTGGTTTGGTCATTTTACACTTATAAACCGCAAAAAACCGTAGTTATGTTTTTTGGAACATCCAAGTAAACACTACGTTCGATTCGGATTTTTTGGAAGAATTTTTATATTAAATCGGAGCACATTGAACTAAAATGTCACTAGTTCATTTTGTAACTTCACAGTTAAGCTATCATGTCTTTGGAATTATTCGGTAAAGATTTGAAAATACCTTAACTGAAACTATATCGAATTCTTGCATCAATGTGGCCTGATAAAAATGAAAGTGACGGTATATTAATAGCAAGCACCTCGAAGCGGGGTGAGCTCTACGGTTATTACATGTACATTCTAAATTTTCCTTAAGGTTCCCCAATATACCAACGAATAAAATGTCCCGGAAGTAACAAAAAGTGACTGTCCTTGCGAAGAAAATTCATCATTTCCTTCAATCAAATAAATAAAAAATATAGGTTAAGATTACGTTTCAGTAAAAATAAATTAATCATAGTTTTCAGGTCTTTAATTTTTTTTTTAACTTATTTAAATAAGTGAATGTGATGTTGTAAGAAAACTTCGGGAAACACGTGGATGTACGTACGTGTATCTCCGCTATTCTCCGCTATTCCACTGTTGCTGTTGTCAAGAATCAGACCATGACAAAATCTGTTCAAGGCGGAATCGGACCAATACATTAAATTTTTATGCTTACTCATTATTTAAGGATACATGATTAGAAAAGGATTTTTTGGTTTGAAATTATAAAATGAAAATAAATTTATGTGAGTGATTTTCCACAGGGAGTGAATTTGTGTGTGATATAAAGTCCCTGTTTTCTAATAGCATATTCTGTTTTATTTAAAACTAATTGCATAAAGGGAATTTTAATATCTTTGACTTTTAAAATTTTAAAAAGCTCTTTTAATGGAAGAATATTAATACTTTCTAATCAGGGACTCCCTCTAATATTCACTCCCTGTTTCCTCAATCCTATATCATTTCAGACACATACATAATATGTAGTTGAACAAGTGCTCCCCAGGAATACTACCCTGTTAATATTGAATTTCACTCTTTATTGTTTAATTTACATTGTTATCGCTGGATTTCTATTTGTAGTATAAACTGTCCTTAGAACGTTCACATGTACATTGTTTTTTTTTTATATTTATGGTCCGATTTTGTAATGATCCATTTTCGTTTTGCTTTTGTTACTTTGTAGGTATGATTTTAGTTACTTTATGTTCTTCGTTGTGTCTGTTTTCCATGTCTGGTCTTTGTCCCTGGATTACATTCTTTTGGTTACCACTTTAACCTTGGTTCCCTTGATTACTCTTTTTCATTTTCAGTTGATGTCTCCGCCTCACAACTTTAATTGTTGTCTTTTCTTTGCAATTTTGTAGTATTTCCATGAACCGATTGACTGTCATTATTAAGGTGATAACGGGTCTTGAAAAGAAACGTGTGCCTCAGTAGAAATGATTTATCAAATAATTACTTGAAAGAGAAATCCTTACGGCGAGATACAATTTCTATATTTCTCTTACGCAAGCATGGAATCGCGATAGATTAATATTTAAACCCAATATGTATTAAGAATAAAGTTGAATCGGATCTGAAACATAACCGAAAAACTGAAAATAGTTTTATCATAATTTACACTTGAGGAACTGTCAGTACAGTTGTAGTAGTGTACAACAGTAATTGAAGTGATTCTTCATTTGATAACAAGTGAATGAAGTCTATTGTTTTGTTCCACATTAGGTCTAAGAGGCACGACATTCATACGTACGTCAGTATTCTAGTATTCTCTACCTATTAGACATTAATTATAACAATCGTGAATTATTATATTAAAATATAGATACAGCGTATAGTATAGCGGGCTGTCTATTTATTATGGCTAGACTCATTGAAAGATAGCTCGGTTTACAAACTTAGCAATTGTTGTTTTCAAATATAAACCATACCCGTAACTTTACCCACTCACTTTCTTGAATTGAAAAATAGCTTATAATAAATTATTACTGTACTATATTCTTCAAGGTCTTAATTCATTTTCACTTGTTGCATTTGTTCAGAAGTCGTCGTTTAGAACTCATTTGTATTCATTAGGCTGTCATTTGAAAGTACTTACAATTAACTTTTAAGGGGTCATTGTAAAACTAACTTGGAATACTTCTAAATTGTTTATATGGAACTATCAGGCCAACATTGGATTTTCTATACATGCTGTCAAGATATTATCACATTCTTTAGTATTTTAGCACTTTGTAGAGAAAAGGACATCAATAGGCAACTACAATTTGCAAAAGTCGAGGTGGAGAGTAGATGCAATCAGATATCAGAGATGGAAAAAGTCGTTAGCTCTCTCAAAACAGAAAAAGACGATTTACAAACTAGGCATGTATCATTTCTACATTTTGTATATTTTACCTGTGTATTTCAGGAGAGAAAATCTTGTTGCAACACTTTATCATTTAGGTGATTGAATTAAGGTCAAGTCGGCATTACAAATGTAGTGGAATACTATTTAGATAACTCATGAAAATTTCATGCAGTCATGCAGAATAAAAAATATGTGCAATAATCGTACGAGTTATCTTTATTAGTCCGAATTCAATTTTAAGGATCGAATCGATTCACTAAATTGAAATATTTTAAGTTACACAAATGGAGCAAATACTATGTTTATCGATTTCGCAAAAAAATGCTTTCAAAAATGATTAAGATTAGTAAAATTTACTATAACTATAGCAGTAAAAATGCTGATTTACTTTTATTATAAGTTTTAAAAGAACTCTTTTATTACCATTTTTTCTCCTGATTAAACACTTTTTTCATGTATAATACAATGTTCTACGATCATCTACGTAGTCCATTGATATTTTAGATTAAGTAGTTTCGCTGGGGACAAATTGACCAGAGGTAATCCGTCGATCACAGACCTGGCGGATCCCAACAGACCGATCAAGATTGGTGAAAGATATGGGGAATTGTATGATAATCAGTGGACTGATGCTATGGAAAAGGTTGATGATATTAAGAAATATTTTCCCGATATAAAGATTGATGCTGAGGAAATAATTATACACTACCTTCACAGAATAGTAAGGGTAAGCACAACGGTAGGAGCAAGTTTAAGTGTGTGTTTGTGTGTGTGTCTGTGTGTGTGTCTGTGTGTGATTATATATCTTATCTTGCACATTCGTTTTCTTTAACTTTTCCATTTTCCATTATGAATTTTAGAGCTGCTACCAAAGGTGCCTCAGGAAGGCAGCAAGACAGATAGAGGAGATTGCCATTATAATTGGGATGAATTCAGTTGGCGAACAAACAAAGGAGGTAAAAGATTCGAATTTCCAAAGGCTAAGAATAAACGTATTTGTTTAATCAAAAGACTGTTTTTGCCAGAATTATGTTGTTACAAGATTGAAGTCATCACTACAGCAGTTTTATGGCCGTTATCATGAACTCGTGGATCGTTATGGTGTATCCATCAGCACCATGAAAACTGATGTATTCAACGGGTCATAGTTTTCCTTTCCTCGTTTGTCTACCCCGGACTTGACTTTTTATGAGCAACTCGGCGGGTGTTTCTAGAAAAGCAGACGCTTACCCTACCGGTGCACCTGGTCCATGCTCCCAGTTTTTAGTGGAGTCCGAGTTGCTACTTTGTATGTATGATTTCAGTTACTTTATGTTCTTTGTGGTGTATATCTGTTTTCTATGTCTGTTCTTTGTCCCTGGATTACATTCTTTTGATACCGCTATAACCTTGGTTCCCTTGATTACTCTTTGAACTGTGCAAGTTATGTGATATATGAAAATTCTTTATTTATTGTTTATACCTTAGCATTGTCTACCCTGACTCGCTTTATGGAAATATACTAGTGCTATGTCAAGTAAAAAGATTATTTGAAAGATTGTGTCTGTATCAACTAAGACATAGTAATTTGTGAGTGGCAGACAATAGAAAGATGTCCGTTGCCACAAGTAAAACAAATGTTCTTTAACTGTAGTATGAAAACTGCAGGATAATCATTTTTTAACTCACAGATATATTTTCAAATTCGTAAATATGATATAATTAAAAATGAATTACTGAGTTATTTACATTCGTAGGCGACAGCTGATGCAGAGTTAAACAGTTTCAGTGGTCTTCTGGCATATCGAAATCGGAACGCAAAAGCATATTCGAAACGTTTTGCTCATGAGAAGGTATCGTTAAAAGGATCGCACTTGACACAAATTATATATTTAGTTAGCAGCACTAACATTTAACGTTACATTAAATTAATGGTAAATCTTAAGCGTAAATTGATATTGTGTCGGGAGTTGCATTAATAATGCTACGCTATTACCGGATTACAATCGCTTGCAATATGACCGGTGCCGCTGGCGGAGCAGAATATGTTTAACATGTTAAGATACAATGGAAATAATTTCACTTCTGAACCGTCAATTGTTTTAAAGTCAAAAGAAAATATAGGTATAAACAACTGACAAATAGTTTAAAAACACTTGGATTTTGTACCATCGCATTTATGACTCCAAAGCATCTTTAAAAAGTCAAATTTGCACAAGAACTTGCTGATCAAAACAGACTACGCAGTTATTCTTTAGTAAGGGGTCGAAGCCATTGACCTGTTACATACCACATACCAAGTTTTTTCAATATATGTTTAACAGCTAAAATTTAACTTTATTTAACTTGATTAAGAAAAATGAATGTTAATAAGGATTAGATCCTATATCAAGCTTTAGGGAAAGGTCACTGCTTATCAGGTGACGGGCTGGGGGGTTTTCCACGGTAAATCGGTTTAAGAGTATCCCCTTCCAGAACCCAAGATAACTTTTATTTTAGCCTTTTCACTAAATTTAGGATTGTTTCTGACACTCCAATCCCTGGTTATTATATATATATATATATATTGTTTATTATGTTGGGGAACTTTGACCAAATGACAATCCTAGGCACTTGTACAAATGAAGCCTGACGTAAGTAAAATTTCTAGTGTTTCAAAATCAGATCAATGTCAAATAGTAAAAGTGATATCATTGTTCTGCTGAAAAAAAAAACTCTCTCTTTCTTTACTTTATTTACAAGTTATTGCATTAGGGGGATCTTTTTTTGTCATTCAAATGGGGTCATGTTGATAAAATCAACCTTTATATTTGGCCAGGACATCCATATATTCTTTAAGTATATACGCTTAACTTCTTTTTAATAGTAAATCATATTTTAACATATGGGTCGTATATGTTGTTTCATATAGAAACGGGGATTTCTGAACATTCGAGGTCAGAATATTCGACCCATCCAAAATGAAAGAAACTTTATAGGAAATAAGACATTACCGCCGCACTGTCAGGCTAATATGTTTGACCCCTGAAATTTTCCAAACCCTTCACCTGATAAATAACGGCCATTTCCTCCAACCGTGATAATGACCAACGAACATTTATTTTAAAAAAAACCTTTATTCAGGCCTTTTGTGACACACTGCTAGATGAATGGGAATACCAGTTCAAACATGAAGAGGTTACAAAAAAACTTGTTTCATCCCCTTTCTACGAGAAATGTGTCGAACTGTGTTGGTGTATGGCAATCCAGGATCCGGTAATGTGTATAGACGATGAAATTCAAACAGGAACAGTTATGGATAAGAACTCTTATCGAGAATTTACCAAGAGTGGAGAGAAGGTGACGTATGTTGTTTGGCCTGCATTGTACCTACATAAGGATGGTCCTGTGTTGTATAAAGGTGTAGCACAGGTCGAGTAACTTGTGGCAATCATTGTATTGTCTGTGATATTTTACTTCTCTATCCTGACGAAAATTTAGTAGTATTTGTTGTTTTGTTTTATTGTACTCACAGGACTATTCGTTGTTCGATTTTTAATAAAACTTACATCAATATTTCTAAAAAAAAATCTAAATTGTTTTAATCACTCAAAAAAGTCATGAGAAGTCATGAGAGAAATGGTCACGGAAGTATAATATAATTCTGAAATTTTAATATTGTATTTATTTTTTGTTCCTACAATTGATATTGATTATTGATTGCAATCTGATGTTCTTTGTTGAAAAATTATTTAACATTTATATTCAAGCAGTAAAAATATGTATTAGCACAGACCGTTTTATTTTCACGACAAAATCTGACCTCCAACGTTAACTGAAAGGAAAAAAACTCTGTCCACCTTTTCCAGATGGGGAAAAATGTCTTATTAATCATATGGAAAACTTGAGAAAAGAAATTATGGTCCCCTTAAAAATTCCAGCCCCTATCCAAGAAAATCAGATGGTCCATGCCTTGGTTATAGCGGTAATCAAAAGAATGTAATCCAGGGACAAAGACCAGACATGGAAAACAGATATACACAACAAAGAACATAAAGTAACTAAAATCATACATACAAAGTAACAAAAGCAAATGAGCAACTCGGACTCCACTAAAAACTGGGAGCATGGACCAGGTGCACCGGTAGGGAAAGCGTCCTCTGCTTTTCTGGAAACACCCGCCGAGTTGCTCATAAAAAGTCAAGTCCAGGGAATTTGGATTGAATGTTTGTGTCTTTTTCTTCAAAAATCTTATCTATGTGTAGCACAGTTTAGGCTAAAAATTATTTAATCTTTTAGTAATTATTATCTAACAATAATTTGAAACTATCAAATTTACAAAAACATCATAACAAAAAGCTGATACAAAACTAAAACAGATTGATTCAATGACTTGTGACAAAAAATTAGAAACAAGATTCAATTAAGGAATTTAATAATGATTCTATGCTAAAAATGTTATTTGGTTATTATCACAATAATTTTAATATTTTTATTTATTAATACCAAAAACAGATTATATGCCATATTGTAAATTAATTAATAATAGAGCTGTGGTCAGAAATGAAGCAATCACAATATAAAATGCATACAACAGTTTCTAATTTACCTTAGTATCATTATCATGTAGTAATATATCTTGAGTAGAAGTATAATTTGTCCGAGTTGCTCATTTGCTTTTGTTACTTTGTATGTATGATTTTAGTTACTTTATGTTCTTTGTTGTGTATGTCTGTTTTCCATGTCTGGTCTTTGTCCCTGGATTGCATTCTTTTGATTGCCGCTGTAACCTTGGTTCCCTTGATTACTCTTCCACAATTTGAAGAAAAACATGGCTCTTTTTCTCTTTTACACTTGCCAAAAAATTTAGAGGAAAAGTTTTATAGTTTTGGTTCTTTTCCACTCAATTGTTAAAACATGACTTTGTTCTATCATCTTTACTTTTTTCTTGGATTTGTTAAAAATAAATGTTTGTTTATAATTTATGAACTGATGCATATAGTATGATAGATGCCCAGATTAAATGTTTAATTTTCCACAGTGAAGCAGGAGCTATATGCTTTTAAGCTCTTGTACAAATTGTCCAATCAACTCTATGATGAAACTAATGAAACTGAGTCAAAACTTAAAAGAAAACACACTTAAGGCTCAATGAAATTAACTGATAAAAAGAGGTAATGGGCCTACTAGAAAAAATATTTACGAACTAAAACTTGACTTAGTTTAAAAATAAGACTAATACTAAAATCTTATCATATCAACTTAAAATAGAAATAAATAAAATGCTGAACATAATATCATAATAAAACAAAAACACATGTAATTTCAAATATATATATATAAACATTTTTCTGATTGCTATCTCAGTGTCATGATCACATAAAATAAATATCCAATACTTCTCCATAGATTTTTAATATTCTTTAAATAGGTTGTTTGATGAACATACTGTAAAATATCAAGTTAAAAAACACAATCTGAATGTTGTTGATTTTATTAGATTATTTAGGGATAATGTAGATTTCTTATACAATATGGAAATTACTGGTCTACAAAATACATGTATTTTAGAAATTTGCAGAAAGAAAACTTACCATATCTAAAATGTTATTATGTCAAATATTTTTTTTTAAATTACACATTATCAAACACTATTTACCTGCTAATGCCCAAAACGATGCTTAATGTAATTGGTATGATCAACTGTGTTAAACTGTAGGTTGTTTTATTTATCAACTAAAACTGCTCTTTATATTAAATATTTGAAAATCTGTACTTACATTTGACTAATTTTATCACCACCAACTACCACAGACTGCTGTACAATAGTAAGCTTTGATTTTAATTTCAGAATGCCACTGAATTGGTCAAAATCATATACATACATTTCAAGTCTGTCAACATATTAAGAATTTCTTAAGCTTAACATATAAACAAAAGCAAATGACATGAAGCATAGACTACTGCAAAGCCTACTTTATCATATAAAATCAAAACATGAGACATTTAAAAGTGTTATCTTTAGTTCTGAAAGGTTACCGAATTTCGGAGCATAGTTTTACATTGCATTGCCCCTGAAAATCGATCGGAATCTGTACACTGTTCATTTTCTGAACTATGCTGTTTGGTTTGGGAGTTTTCATATGACAAAAAGTTGTAAATGAAGAAGATGGAGATAGGAACAGTGAACCAAAGAATTAACTAAAACAGGCCTAAATAATATCAATAACAAAGAAATATATTTGAAGTTGAACCCTCATCAGAAAGTAAAGTAACCTAATTTATCATATCACAACAAGCTATTTGACGAATCTAAAAAGTGATATACAACACTTTTCTGTTGCCACAGCAACAAGGGGACATAACCCATCATCTCCAATAGCAAGATGATTAACATGTTCTCCTTCTACTTCCAGTTTAGCAGCTGGACAAGTCAGATCTAAAGTTTTAAAACAGTCCATGTCTTTCACTACATACAGATACACAATACCTATAAAGATAAAATATGTAATCAATAAGTTAGGGTACACTATTGCTTGATTCCATTGTAGTTTAAAACTTTTGACATTGTAATGTCCATAAAAAAAATGCAAAACTGTAACATCACCTAATCAGAAGCATCCACATCCTTCAGCTCATACGGAGAAAAAAAATGTGTTTTTTCTTATATTTTTGTTTTACGTTTTATTTATACATGAACAGATTGACGGACAAAGTGCTTTCAATAAGTCCAATAATTTTGTTTTTGTATCTGTTTGATATAAATAACCAAAGCCTAGATCAAATGAAGAAAACAATTCACAATGTCATGACGTTTGATGGAAGTGTTTTTAAATTTAAGTAAAAAAACAGAAATTTATAACTCAAAAAATTTAAATCCAAACTATATAAAAATCAAAAGGGAGCCTACACTTATGAAAATAAACTAGTCAACAAAGTTTCAAGAGAAGTGCTTAAAGCATTTTCAGGTTATTGCAAAAATATGAGCAATACCCTAATTTTTTATGAATTAAGTCCCACAACTCAAAATGAAAAATCAGATGTTTATATCAATTGAAATAATTTAATGTGATTGTTTATTTCTCATCAAGGCAAGATAGGTCATTTTCCATGAACTAATTTTGTACTCTGACATCATTAACGTTGAATGGTCCACAGTCCACAATTCAATTAGTTTATAACTAAATGTAGGTAAGGCTTTGATGAAGGGACAAACCTGAATTTCGACTTTAAATCAATTAGAAATTAAATCAAAAGAAATGTTTTAAATTTTTTACCAAGTTTAGCTCGCTTCACCAACTTCAGGGCAGTTACGCTTGTTCAGATAATAAGAAGCTTAAACTGCCCAAAAGTTGGTTATTTCACATGACCTGGCCAAAAATTAAAAACAATCCTTTAAGGGATCTCTCATTAATCAAAAGAAATCCACTAATATAAAGTTTCATGAAAATAGATGGAACCACTATTAAACTCCAAATTCCCCTTTTTAGCTCACATGGCCATAGGCCACATGAGCTATTACCATCACTTGGCGTCCGTCGTCGACAATTTTTCTAACATGTTCTCCTCTGAAACTACAGAAAAGATTTGCATGATACTTATAATGGTTGTTCCTTAGAGTATTCTGCACAAAATGACTGTTTTGATTTTTGATCGGTTAAAAAACATGGCCGCCGTTACTAAAAGTCGTACAAATGGGTCAGACAGATTTTTGCATATATCTCCAAAACCGTAAGGTGTAGCCAAATTCTGACATAGGTAATAGTATTTAGCATGGTGAGATATATCTGTGGGCAAATTCTGGTGGAAATCTGTTGACCCATGTCAGAGTTATTGCCCTTTTTAGACATTTTTTGCTGTTTTTGATGTTATTGCTTTCAAAAATCTTCTAGGAAACTACAGTACAGAATTCAATTTTTGTTTTTTAGGGTATCCTTATCATTTGGATTTCTAATTGGTTAAAAAACATGGCCGCCTTTGCTAAAAATATAACATAGGAGTCATACAGTAGGTTTTTGCATATATCTCTAAAACCGTTATGTTTGCCCAATATAGTCTGAAAACAGAAAATCACCCAATATTTGTATGAATAAAGTCCCATAACACAAAAACGAAAATTAGAAATTAATAAAATTCGAACAAGATCTCACATCAATCAAAAGAAACAACGCATCAAAGTTTCACATAAATTGGTGGCAGCATTATTGAGTTATTGTGCAAAGTGTGAAGGACGAAAGGACGAACTCAGTTATACCACAATATGTTATGAATTTCTATTAGCTTTTTGGTTGTGCAAGCTTCCAGTAATCATATGTAAATCACTCATAAATACAAGAATACTTAAATACTGTTAACATTATATATCCTAAATAATTGATGCATAGTATCTAGTACCTTTTAACCTACTGAAAACTACCCTTTAAAATATCATACTGACCTCCTTTTGTACCAAGAGCTAATAGTGGACCCCTCCATGCAAAACATTCAGGCTGTTTCTCTAATATCTTATATATGTCTAATATAACACTGTTTTCTGAGTCACATGCAACATCTAGATTTCCATTTTCTACAAAAAAAGTGAAAGTATTCTAGGTCCTTCTCTGTCTAAGAATCAGGCAAAATGTGCAAGTGTACAAGGTCTTAAAACGTAACATTATGGTTTTGTTCAAAAGTCTGATAACAAAAGAGTTTTATAATTTCTCCACATCACAAATTACAAGAAAGTCAAATACATCAGGTGTGAAATTACAATGCGTAATGTCATATTGACAGGTTTTCTTTATCAATACCATCATGTGTGACCAAATCCTGATGTATGATTGAGACTATCAGACCAAAAGGAAAACGTTATACATATATATATATATACAATGTCTCAGAATGTGACGACTCTATTTGCTACACTGCTCCATCGGATCAAATTGATACAGGGAAGATATATAAACGTACAGAAAGGTCTGAGAAATTCCCGATGTTAGAACTGTCAAATTTGCGATGCAAATTTTTGGTCATTCCCTCCGCGGGACTCAAACTCGTACTGCTGTGACATCTATGGCAACACTGCCTGCACAAAGTCCAGCGCTCTAGCAAAAGCTATATTTTATATAGCCTAGCTGGCCGAGTGGTCTAGGGCGCTGGACTTTGTGCAGGCGGTGTTGCCATAGATGTCACAGCAGTACGAGTTTGAGTCCCGCGGAGGGAATGACCAAAAATTTGCATTGCAAATTTGACAGTTCTAACATTGTTGGGAATTTTTCAGACCTTTATATATATATATATATATATATATATATATATATATATATATATATATATATATATAATCAAGTCTAAACTACATCCCAACTCTAGAATCGATGTAAGGTTGCAAATCTGCGATGCAAATTTTGTCACTCCCTCAGCAGGATTCAAATCCTTTCTCTTCTCCTACATCTATGGCAACACCACCTGCGCTAAGTCTAATGCTCTAGACCAGTTGGCCAACTTGGCTATATAAAAATATAGCTTTCGTTAACTGAGTGATACTTCCTCGTAAGTAAATCTAGAGCGCTAATATTAGCACATGATATAACTGAATAGGACAACCTCTGACGGTATAGAGTAAGACAATATATTTTATATCCCATAAAATGTTTTGTTATATTGCAAAGACTTGCTACAGGTAAAATGTCAGGTTGCAGAATATTTACAACAGATAAGATCTTCTCACACACTTATTAATTGTATGTGTTAGTTATCAAGATCACCATTAAAACTAGTTGTTTCCATACCTAGTTGAAAAACTTCAATCCTTACTGGTAGATAAACTACAACTTAGCCTAGTAAACTATCTAAAATACTAAATTCATCTAGCTAAATAGTCAACAAACCTTATCCTAACTAGTAGACAAGCTATAAATCTACCTAATAAAACGAACTGCAACCTAACCTAATTACTATCTAGTAGACAAATTACAAACCTACCTTTTAGACAATCTACAATCCTACCCAGCAAACATACAACCTTACCTAGTAAAACAATACCTTTTCCTTGAAGACAATCTTAAATACATGTAGCTACATAGTCAACAAATCAATATTGTCCTACTTACCTACCTAGTAGACAAACTACAATCTTACCCAGCAAATAAACTATAGAAATACTGTGAGCAAGCTCATGAAGAGAATACCCCTGCTTAAAATGAACTTATACGAAAAATGATAATTGGATTATTTCCTTTTGGCGTCATTAGACAGTAATTATATTCCTTCAAGCCCAACCTTCTGATAAAATTCTCATCAAAATCAATAGAGGTTCACATATTATGTGGATGAGTTGCACTTACAAGGTTTTACCATGTAAAACCTTTAATATAGATTATCCCCCCATGGAGTCCTCCATTAGTAATTATATTCCTTCATGACAGCCAACCTTCCAAAAAAATTACAACAAAATTCCTGGAGCAGCTTAGGGGAAGTTGCACATACAAGAAATGTGGACAGACAGACGCAAGGCAGACAGACACACAGATGGACAAATGGACAGAGGGTGAATCCTATATACCCCACAAACAAAGTTAGGGGGAGTACAACTAAAACCCCACCTAGTAAACAAACTGCAATCCTACTTAGTAGACAACCTACAACCTTACCTGGCAAACAAACCACAACATTTCCTAATAGACAACCTACAACCCTACTCAACAAACAAACTATAACCCCACCTAGTAGACAAACCTACAACCCTACTTAGTAGACCATGTACAATTCTATTAAGCAAACAAAACACAACTCTACTTAGTAGGCAATTATAATCCTTCCCAGCAAATGCACTACAATTCTCCTTTGTAGACAATACACAATCCTACCTGGCAAACAATTTGCAACCCTACCTAGTAGACAAATTATACAATCATCTTTGACCACCATGAATTTGATGGGTGATTGAAATTGATGCTTGACCATTGACTTGTTAGGAATGCCATCCTGCCATTTCCAAGTAAATACTTTACCATTAGTATTTCCAACATACACCTGCAATAAACCAACACATTTTCTAACGATACAAGAAGTTGATAGTTAAACATACTGTCTACTATATAGCATTATCAATTTAATCTCTTACTGATATTCAAAATTTATTGAATTAACAACAAGAGGCTCCCAAGAGCCTGAACTGCTCACCTGGTTAAATTTTGTCTTTCGAGGACAATTAATTTAACAAGGAGTTGTCTAATAATTTTGAATCACAAAAACTTTGGTAGGACTTATCATAAGGATCATTTCAGTAATTGATAGTTTCTTTCTATCTATTATATTTTTCAAGATATTGGCTGAAAACTGTATAAAAACGTCATTTTTCATCTATCAAGGGCAATAACTCTTACAAAGAGTCTTCTGACAACTTTGAAACAATTGAAACAATTTTTGGTTTTGAAGATATATGTGAAAAACAATGGTCTGACCCCTATGTTCTATTTTTAGTAACAGTGGCCTTGATTTTTGATGGATAAAAAACCCCAAAATCAATTCTAAGCAGGATATCCTAAGGAACATTCATACCAAGTTTGGTTCCAATTGGACAAGCAGTGTCAGAGGAGAAGAGTTATGAAAAATTGTTAACGACGACAACGGATGATGACAAGGAAGGATGCCAAGTGATAGCAATAGTTCACACGGCCTTTGGTCAGGTGAGATAAAAATAACAGTTTTACTTTATTTTATCATTATGGTGTATCCATCAGCACCATGAAAACTGATTTATTCAATGGATCATAATTTTCCTTTCCTCGTTTGTCTACCCCGGACTTGACTTTTTATGAGCAACTCGGCGGGTGTTTCTAGAAAAGCAGAGGACGCTTACCTTACCGGTGCACCTGGTCCATGCTTCCAGTTTTCAGTGGAGTCCGAGTTGCTCATTTGCTTGTGTTATTTTGTATGTATGATTTTAGTTACTTTATGTTCTTTGTTGTGAATGTCTGTTTTCCATGTCTGGTCTTTGTCCCTGGATTACATTCTTTTGATTACCGCTATAACCTTGGTTCCCTTGATTACTCTTACAGATCAGGCACCCATTTCAAAGAATGGGAGGATTTTTTAAGGAAGTTTATAACTTTGACAAGACACCCCTTAATTCTCAAATTTTTATCAATATCAATACGTTTTTTTCATGGGTTGAAAATTTGGCATTATTATTTTAAAAATGGGTGATCTTAACTTCACACAATGCAAATTTTGAGATCCAGCAGTCAGTTTCACACATGTCATAAGTTTGAAACTAGTGGTAAGTTATGACGTATATCAAAGTATTGTGACATCATCATCCACTGGAATATATCTTGGCAGAGGGGAAAAAACTTTCATGTTACTTTCAGTTGGGGGGACATTTTACCTTGTTTTCTGTCAACACCACATGTTCAGGGTCACTGTTATTATTTAGGGGTTCATATTTAGCCTCTGATGACACAGTGAGATCATCTTCTGCTAATATCTGCCATACATTCTGTCCCTGGAGAAAACTTCCACTGGCCACAGCGGTAACAAAGGGTCCTAAACAGCTAAAAGAAAATTAGTTAATTTTCAATGGAATAGAAAAATGTCCTAAAAGAATGTTATAAAATGAGCTTCAAAACTCAAATATCACTTGCGACAAAAATATTTTTTTTCATTTGTGCCCATTAAAGGTGACTTTAATAAAATAAAGTAAAATGTTTATATCATTATTATACCCCCATTTGAAAAGGGGGAGGTATATAGTAATCATGCTGTCCATTTGTTCACTCATCTCACTCCAATTCTAATCCTTTATAGTTTCTTGGGAGGAGAGTTGGGGTATCAATATATGTGCTTTGCTCACAGTATTTCTAATTTTACTTGCACTTTTTCCATTTCCACATCCTTTGATAGCTTTCTTCGCTTAGTCCTGGTAGCAATGCATATAAAAGTGGAACATAATTTCCATTTTGAGTACATTTGGAAAACTTTGAGATCATATACAACTTTAACACAGGACCCTTACAGTTTTGTATTTATCTAAATTGATGAAACTATTTACTGGATAATAATGTAATTAAAGTACAACCTTGTGGCACAAATGAAAGAGTGAATATTTGAAAGACTGGCACAAAAGCATGATGCCCCTATAAAGTAGCTCTTATCATTATATTAACATGATCAAATGCACTGTTTGTGTTGCAATTCAACATTTCTACAGCTTATGTACTAAAAAAGTTTTAATTTCAATGAATACATAAAGAGAACAGTTCAAAAACACAAACTTTTTCACGCTGCACAATTTTTTTAGTCCAGTGTATAAATAAGTTTTTAACTTAAACAGATTGCAACAGAAAATGATTTGATATAAACGTACAGCATTATTCAACATATATACAAACAGAAGAAACTTTCAAAAAATGTGTCATGGAAACCTCAAAATAAGCATTTGAAAATTCCTAAGGAGATTTACTTTGGAAAGGGAGATAACTCTATAAATGTCATGTTTTTAATTTTTGTTTCATTTATAAAAATGTCATGTTAAGTACGTGTTTTATACTTTGATTGAACTGTTTTGTCCTTATTGACTATCTCACATATTTTGGTGCTCATGATATGTTACAATGTACATGTAAAATGTTTAAAGAATATTTAAATTTTGGGGTATTTTTTAATTATAGAAAATGCTTATTTTCTGGCACTTTCATCATTTTGAAATTTAAAAAAAATTCGTACTGATTATATCTGCAAACTATTTATCAACAGTTTTGCCTATGTTGACAGAATCTTTTCACCACAAAAAGTAGAATATTTACTTCACCATTTTTATCAAAATTAGAAATCTTGAACTTCATTATTTTGAAAATGGACATATGATTTACTGTTTAGTTTCTAAATCTAGGTTGTTGCTTGATAAAGGATTATGTTGTAGATGATTGTCTAAAAAATACTAAAATGTGTACTATTACAAAAAACATATTCTACATTTCATTTTTCAGATAAGGCATAATTATGATTTTATATAAAATTTTACTGTTTTTTTCATCCATTTTTGCAGAGTTTTCTCCCACTCATAGGCTTCATTCACACTGCATAAGAGAGTGATTAAGAATTTTTAATTTCCCGCCAGGTGCCGTGAATTTGAAATGTCGTGTGAAGACTCCCATGCTTACCACGCTTTCCATGTTTACAGTTGTTATTTTATATTGTTGATCAATTATTGTTGATCAATTAAATACTGGTTGATTTACTAATGTTATTCATATGTGAACAGATTAGTTGGTAGCATATCAATTAATCATAATGGAAGTGATTTTGATCATGCAACGATTGTATGACTGAAGGGGAGGTCCTTGATGACGTAGTTGATGTTGGGAGAATTTAGGGTGTTGTTTAATTCATTTTTTATGGTTTTATTCATGGGAGAAACAGATTCTCCCTCATTTTTCTCGGGTATTAATAAATTTCTCCATTCTCGATAGTTATATTTTAGATTTTAACCTAAAGCTCGTGGGTTAAAATCTAAAATTTAACTATCTGGAGTGGAGAAATCCTATAATCCCCTTGAGACTGAAGGAGAATCTATGTATCACCCATTTCCAATGTTAATTTACACAGGAAAATCGTAATGCTTACTTTGAAGTTTCTCCTAATCTGACTTTTATTTTGTGTTTATTTGGGTCATAATGCTATAGAATAGAATTTAAATACCTCCTGTTACAATTTGATCAGACTACGGATAAAATTCTTGATTGACTGGACTATTTCAACATGACTATATATTCTGCTCAAAACTGCTAAATACAATACATGTATATTTTGTAAACCGTACAAAAATTAAGGTGTAATGATTCAATTTTACCTGACCGAGTTGACTTGTTTAGAGAACCTTTCTATAACAGTTGAGTTCTGATTGGTTAAATCTGATATAAATACTCCATAATCCTGAGATCCAGTAACAACTAAGGAATGGTGCTTTCCAGAGATGAGTGTCCTAACATCTGTACCTGGGAATAATTAATATGATACATGTGGGAAACGAATGACTGCACATGTACTTATGTCAGAAAAAAATAAAAAATCAATACACATTCCAACTTGTATTTAATTATCAAGATACATTCAAATATTATTCTTTTGCTATTCATTTCATACTTTTAAAAAGAAATTCAAGTCATATTGTCACATTAAATACCAGCAATTTATTCCAAATTAAATGTATGGTTATTGACACCATTGAGGAGGTTGATAGGGCTACATGTTATGTTTAAAAATGTTTGAAATCTTTAGGTGGCAAAAAAACAATGTTTACATGTGGATGTGACAGCCATAGATGTGACTCGTCGCTGATGTTTGTGGATCAATGTTAGGTCGACACTATCTGATGAGACACGTCGCCAACTGAATACGTTACCATCTTCATGACCTGATACCAACTTCCCATCTGAAAAAAAAAAGGATTAACAACTTTTTTCAAATAATGTTTACATGTATACTGCAGGTCAATAAGTTACAGTCAATAAAAATCTTTAAAAATGTATAAACTTAAATTTGCAAGGTGCTGTATTCAATTAAGCGACTTATGAAACTTTTACTAGGCATTATTTAAAGAGTATTTATTTATTGAATAATTATATTTATTAAGGGAATAACAATATGATTAAATATTAATATGCAAAAATGAGGACATAAAAATTATTAAATATAATAATACAAGATGTATATAGGACTTGGTACTACTGTGAAAACTAGACTTAAAAATTGGTTCAGTCAAGACAGGAGATTAAAAAATACATTCAAATTAATACAATGGGATTTTCAAAATGTCAACAATTCATGGTTTGGTTTAGACAGGTTTCACTGTATTTAAAAAAAAATACTGTTTGTACCTTGGAAAGCTAATGAAGTCACCATGCTGTGTGCTTGGTTGTAATAAAGATCAATAACATTGGTCTTGGTATTTTCTATCATACAACTTCGGGTATACTCTGCATAAATCTCTCTCCAAAATATCCATGGCATCTCCTTGTATGCTTTAATCAAGGTTTTCTTATCAACTGTTCTCTGCCAGTATCCCATTATTTCTGTCAGCATAAAAAATGGTATCTCTTTCAAACAACACATCAGCCAAATCTGGAAGTACTTTTCTAGGTTTTCAACGAGGCATGCCCACATTTTGCATGTCTTTTTCACAGCATAAAGGGAGGCTCCATCCAGTCTGCTCAGTATATACATGTGTAGCTCCTCTGGAATATCTGATATACTCATTTGTTGCTTCTTGGTTGCCTCTGATTCTATAAAATTATGACTGAGATCTCTTTATAAAAACAAAACGTGACATTATAAAATATTCTATACTTAGACATATAAAGTGATGAAATCAAATCTTCACCAGATGCACATAAATCTAATGCACTGGTTGATTCACAGAATACATGTACATTTTCATATCAAAACTTAAATAAAATTAATTGTTACAATGTTTTGTGAAACTGACTTACATGCAAGTGTGGTTATTGCCAAAAACCATTAAAACGAAAACCCAATATGTGTGAAACTAAAAAAACAGAAACTTATACATATTGCTTTGATTTAGAATGTAGAGGTTTGAAATTTAACTTGAAATGCATATCAAGATCACTTCAGGTTTTGTTGGTTACATGTATAATCCCCTCGTTATCTAATTAATAAATGCTGAATATCAAATCACTACCAAAAGGTGCATGAGAGACATTAATTATAAGGTTTAAATTTGTTGTTTTCTTGTTTAGTTTTACAAAATGGAGTTTTTGGTCAAATTTGACCTTAAAAATCAAGTTTGCAGAACAAAGTGGTCAAAATCCTGTATAACAAAATTAAAATCATGTAAGTTGACAGGTATGACATGTATGAGTAAAACTGGTCTCCCATGTGGAGAAGCTGCTAGCTTATGTGCATGACTCAAGTTGTCTCTGTAAACATAAAGAAATATCTGGCACATGACTCTTCCATGGGATCTTTTAACTTTCACTCCATCAATCCTGTAGGGAAAGAGTATCAGTGAAATCCTATATCATTTGTAAATATATAGGGGATCTGAAACATGAATGTATGACCTACTCTAGCTTCCAAAATCCTTGATCTGCCACTGATTCATGACATATCACAGATTCACATTTGAAATATAAGACAGGGAATTTAAAACCAATCCATGGCAGTAGACAAAAAAAAACCTTCACAAAACTGTAAAGGTCCTTATTGAATGAATTGAATGTTTCACCTGACATTGTAGTGCATAACCATTAGGCCATATTCTGTTCTGAGACTGAGTGTCTTGTTTTGAAAATAGTATTTTTGAAGTATAATAAGTCCAGAAACCTTCCGATAAAAAAGGCGGGAGTTTTAATTATGGAACGTGAACGGACATGGACTTTTTTTCCGTAATACATGTTATTTAGTTATGCCTCGGTCAGACTCAGTCTTGTTGATTTATATATCTTTTCTCAAACTACAATATACATATGATTGTAAATGCAATACAGCTCAAGTAACATTCATTTTTTTTTAAATTTTAGTTCTAAAATGACTGATAGTTTCAGTTCATGAAAAAATTAAAACAAAAAATCCCGGCTAATAAAAACTATTTGAAATTTGATTTTAAATTTAAAAAAATAGTTATGCTTAATGCGAATATTTGTGCACAACAGAAACAATAATGCCCATCCAATCCATGCCTAGCCTTCATCAGAATTATGGTAAGCCTTGATTATCTTTGCAAAATCAAATTAAACGTTTCAATTTTTAGAAGCTATATTATGTTTATAATGTACCTCCAACAATAAAAACAAAAAAATAAACAAAACAAAACAAAACAAAAACCAAATTTGTTAAATACATCATCATCTTGTTTATAAACTATATAAATATAACGAGAATAGGTATGGTGAACATGTCAAGCCATTGTGGAATTTATTCCCAATTTATTGATATTAATAGATATCTAATAACATGTTCATAAAAATTCAAGAACATTTTAATAAATATATATCAACATGTGCATAAATGATTTATTGATATCAATAAATAGTTGAATTAGTAACATGCTGATAAATCATTAATTGATATCAATAAATTGGACGAATTATTATCATGTTAATAAATATTAATGAACATATTATCAATCTAATTCTATATTATGCATGCCGAGCAAGATCCAATAAAATAAGCAATTACAAACACTTTTCTGACCACGATTAAACCACCTCTAGTGGCACCCTCTTTATATTAACATGTCATTAATTCATCTATTTATTTATACCAATAAATGATTTAATAACATGTTAATAGATATTTATCAGCCTATTGATATTTAATTATAAACATGTTGATAATATTTATCAACGAGTTGATAAATTAGTATATCAATATGTATTTATTAACGTGTGAATAAATATGCTGTATTTATTTATATCAATAAATGACAATCTATTGATATCAATTATTAATCCCTAATATCAATAATTCATTTATTGATATCAATAAATAATTTTTTTGATATTAATAAATAGGTAATAAATTCCACAACGACTTGCCTAAAGCAACAAAGCAACAACAACCCCACCTAGATGAAAATGTCAGCCTAGTGCCACCCATACGACTTCAATGAACAACGAGGAAACCCTCACACCACAAGGCAGGCTGCAGTTGGCCCCAAAACATCATTATGCACATGTACAGCAAAAGAGTTGCCCTATATACTCAAGTAACATAAAATAAACTAAAGGTGTAAACGAAACAAGACATACATGTACAGAGGCCAGAAATTCCTGACTGGGGACAGGCCCAAAAAATGCGAAAGTATGTCTAGCATGATTAACATCGCGTTTGTTTGCATTGAATTGACATTTAAATTATTTCATTCCAAGACCTAGTGTTTATAGGTAGGACCCGCAATCTAATTAAAATTAGACCTTTTTTATTGTTCCATTCAGCAGGGGCATATATATAAATAGTAGTGTAATAGCAAGTAAGATGGTAGAGATGCCTCACTCCATTAGACTTCTTAAATGTATTATATACTTGGTGTGGCTGCATTTGTATACTGTTACAGATTCTCTATTGTCTTACTCGATACCAGAGGTTGTCCTGTTCAGTTACATCATGTGCTAATGTTCGCGCTCTAGATTTACTTTCCAATAAGTATCACTCGGTTAACAAAAGCTATTTTATAGCCAAGTTGGCCGAGTGGTCTAGAGCGTTGGACTTGGTGCAGGCGGTGTTGCAACAGATGTCAGAGAAGAGAAGGGGTTCGAATCCCGCTGAGGAAGCGACCAAATTTGCATCGCAAATTTGCAACCTCGCATCGATTCTAGAGTTCGGGTGTAGTTTAGACTTGATTAATCATATATATATGTGTGTGTGTCCCTGCATTCAGTCACTACATGTGCAATGTAGGCAGTGACTGAATGGAACAATGAAAGTAGTCGATGTTTGTGTTATGATGTATGGAATAGAATTATGCATCGATAATACCCTGCAAATCTAAGACGATTTTCGACGCACCACAAATCGACTTTTATGAAACCTAACTGTGGCGTTCATGTATTAATTGCTATGAATTCGAAAATCCGTGCTCAGCATTTTTTTTTTGTGTGTGTTTTTTTTTTGTTTTGTTTAATTCAAACTATGAAAATCGCCACAAAGCATTAAAAGAATGCCAAAGTGTTCGTTATGATACTATCATATATTACTTTCACTAGTATACAAATGTACATATACTTAATGGGGTTTTAAAATTGAAAAATATCGATTATTAGTGTGATTGGGGCATATAGTGTGTATTTATTTAACTAAAAACTGAGAAAAGCTGACACATTGGTCTGCATTATGACCTATATTGATGTACATTTACTTCCGGAAAATGTATACGTTTGAAGAATAAAAAAGAAAACATCAACATTTAAATTTTTTCCTCAACGAGGTACAAAAAGTGGCCTAAAAATGTACAAACTTGCTTCAGATTATTTGTGGCGACAAATTGCCTCTTGATAATATGTAAGGATACCTGAAAATCACACCGGATTTGCTGAATAAGGGGAGCATGGAATGTTATCTCAGCCCACATTTTTAAATATGTTTCCTCCTTATTCAATTTTCAACCCTTCCAACCAGTATTCCAGCCTTCCTTTAGTCGGTTGGCATCTTGTGTCCTAATTTCAAAGATAACCAAGTTACATACAATATCGTCGGAATACTGGAAACGTTTGGGGGAGGCACTCCAATACATCTTTGATAGGGTGCCACTGGGATTCTGTAACCCCACCATATATTTTGCTTTGAAAAAAGACTTTTCCATATATTTTGTTAAAAAAGACACCTAATCCTATAAAAAGATTGTTCCCTTGATTATGACACACTAGAATTAGTTTTATCAACTCTGTCTTCAGCAGCTGTGCTGGTTTTAATGTAAACTTAATTGACTGATCATATTTTTTATTAGGTTGTTGCTTCCGAGGATGATGAAGTTTTATCCGATGAAATGTCTATGGATGATCGCGACAACAACGACAATGATGCCGACAACAATGCCATACCATTACATATAACAAACAAAATTTTCCAAACAGTATAAAATGTAATGATTTGTACTTACCGCTTACTACCGGTATTAGCTCGTAAGCAATCATAATACATTGATGATTAGCAGTGCATGATTTACAGGTCTTGTGTATGCTTGATAGATGGGAGGGCTTCAGGCCCTAAACAATCTGCTGTATCTGCTGCAGATTTTTAATTTTTACATATATTAATTACTAAAAAGAAAGTCTTATTGGACACTAGCTGTTAGACTACATGTAGAAGGGAAATCTTATACAAGGCTTACAAAACAGCTCAATTCTTTGTGAACGGTGTTTTTGATGTCTGCAGGCAGAAAGGGATCGAAGAAACAAATTTTTGTAGGTTTAAACTGGTCTAGAGCTGGCATTTCGGTTAACTGCTAGTAATCTTTACTTTTTTACATTTGTGTAATTTATATTCAGTTTCTTTATTTCCATTGTAAAAGGGACTTTTTTTTAACTGATTCTTGGGTGCGTTTGTGTAATTTTTTCCACAGTGGCAAGATTTTAAAGGGAGGGTTGTGATCACGCCAAAGTACTTTAACCCCCACATTTTATTGTGGCTGTCCCAAATCATGATTTTCTGGCTTCTGTAAGTCTTGTTTTGTTTTCACTTTTAGTATTTAGGGGCAATTCTTTCCCTCTTCCGACTTTTCAATGTACATGTTAGGTTTTCGGATTGATCCTGATTCTGGTTCATTATAGTTACCTAGTGCTTTGTTCGAAATTTTTACCACACTGCTTTGTCTTTCTTTGTCAAAGTTCAGTTTTGTAATGTTATAACATCTGTTGTCCCTGGATTCCCCAATCAGGCAAATATATAATCAATTTGTGAGGAAGTTTTTTTCTTGTGAGTACTTTTCAATGAACAAAACCCTGGAAAAGTTGGGCTTCCTTTAAACATGGTAGGTCATGTTTTACATAATTCAGTATTATATTCAGTAATTATATTAATTATTATGCCAATGTTTGATGGTGTATTTATTTATCATACTATGCACCCATGGGTCAATGGATTTAATAAGTTGAAGTACATTTTATATGAATTGTAATCCTTCAGGAAAAAGTTCTTATAAATTTTCAATGAAACAATAATGCCATGATTACATAGTTAGTGGGTTTTGAGAACACATTTTTCTGCAAGAAGTTAAAGATAATAGTCTGTCTTGTTCTTTTGTAGTAAATATTTTATTTTTTATTTTGATTTTTATTTGACTGGGAGTCCTACTGGTGATGTGTCTGAGTGGTTACATTGTCCTTCCTGCATGCTGTAAACTAGCTAAAATTCAAGCAATATTTGGTTTGTTTCTATTCTTCAAATATTCTAGTCCTAAAAAAGTTTTTGTAAATTTTCTTTGACAGCACAAAAAAATATAAAATAAACAAACTAACATACTTTATTCTTTCATACAACACATTCATTTTGCAAAAATTAAAATCAAATTAAGGTTCTTCCTTGTCATATTGTCCTGGTATTTTTCTAAGTGCTTTCTCGCCTTCAGTTTTGCCCCAATCATATACAAGGTATCCAACAATAAAGACTGAAATAGAAGTAAAAAGATGCTTCAGGTTCAATGTACCATTTGTAATAATTTTAAAACAATGGATCACTGTATACCAAGTTACATGTAGAAGCAATAACAAAAATAGTTCAATTCCATCATCTGTTATCACAGGATTTTTTCCTGGAGATTAAAGTGGAATTTAAAGTACAATTTTATAAATATGCACATTTACTGGCTCTAAAGGATGAGGTACATTAAGGGATGTTTTTGGCCCCCCAAATAAGTGGAATTTCTAAACATGGTAATCTGTTGAGGACTTAATGTAGAACAACACCATTACTACATGCATATTAGAATTTTTTAGATAGTTCTTATTGAGAAATGACAAGTCGAACATAGTTTTTAAAACTCAAGTTTTGGCAAAAACAGCTAAAATTTGGTACAAATTAATCTTTTTTTTAATTTGTGATCATGCCTGCCCCAATGTAGACCCATCAAATCTTCAGGAATTCTGATAAAATAGACAAAAATGCTACTTGTATTTCACATTTAATGGGTAATTTTCTTCCTGGTTTTGCAAAATTTAAGAAAACCACCTATTTAGACCCAATAATTTTGACTTAAATGTGCAGTACAGAAAACTTATAAATTATAAAATATAGAAAATATAGAAAATTTTAGAAGTTTAGATTTACATGTAAACACTTTTGTTCTGCAAGTAAAAGTTTGCTCTGACTCAAACATTAACTTTAAGGAAAATAAGGGAGACAATTTTACCCGTAAATGTACCTCAATCTTTGATTTTGAAGTTACTTAGATCAAATAGTGTGACGTTGCTTACATGTATTTTCATTGAGACCATAGTAAAAAACTCCATGCCATTTTAAGTAGTTTGTGTGATTTAAAATTCTGTTTTCTCTAGTAGACAATTTTATAACAAAATACTTTCTCTCACATTAAAGGGAATCTAAATTCAAACAAAAAACAACTTACAAGGTGTTCCTCTAAATATTGAGGCTGACACTCTCTGAAATAATCTAGGTATGCCCTTTGAGAAAAATCCAGCAAAAGCTTTCTGTTCAAAAGGTGATAAAGTCCAGCTAACTTGCTGAGACTTTAAAGTTGTTATCTTTCCAAACTCTCTACCCATCTTGAAGGATCTGTTAAAACATAAAAAAAAACAAAAACAAAAGATAGTCAGTACTTGTGCATGTAAGTTAATTATGCAAGTATTTTAAAACATTTATTATTGAAATATAAATATAAGACCTTTTTACATGTATATAATTTTACAATCATAAAATCCCCAATAAATATATTCATGTTTATATACAAAGTACACACTCTGAGTTTTGCTACATACATGTACATGTACATGTACATGTAGTTAACTATGTTATAGTTCGTTATTGAAATCATAATTTAATGTCAGTTAAAAAAACATGCAAGAACGTTATTGACAAGTATGAAGTCTAAAGAAGCTGCAAGATTAGTTATAACAACTACATCAATTCAATAACATGATTTCAGATGACAAAACAAACAAAAGGTTTTATCATTTACCACGAGTAAATATCAGACAATTCTGTCGTTGCTCCACTGAGTTCAAGGCTCTCTACATTCCTCTCCTCTAGAGAAAGCAGAGATCCTGAACCACCATTTTTTTCAGCCTTCAACATAGAGCAATAGGATGGCATCCCAAAAATGTGGTAATCATCATACAGTCCAGCTCTTCACATCACTGTATCAGAGATGAGCATACTCAAACTGCTTTAAAAACGGACCTAACCTTCACAAAACAAGAGGGCCAGACCAGATCTCAACAAGATTCTTGAAGACAATAGCAGAATTTGTCTCACCAATACTAACAGTGGTATTCCTGGTATCAATTGACCAAAGAATAAAGTAATTTTATCTCAGATCTTAATTAAGTGGAGTAAAATGTTAACTCTACTGTGAAAAGTGGAGAAATTAAAATTTAAGTTGATGGTAGTGTACATGGCTTTATTCAGCTTTATCTTTACTCACATGCACTCGATTTTTTTGTGTGTGATTATGCCAAAGCAGTGCCCTGTATATTATTGGAAGATGAGAAGAAATCTCAAAGTGCAACAATGCCACCTGCCACTTGGTCCTCAAAATGTAAAACAGAAAAAGATCACAGTTATATTGAGATAAAGTGGATAAGGGGGAAAAAGTAAATATCTTGCTCTAAAATGTATAGAAATTCGTCCAAAAATTTATCATACTGACACTAGAAAATTTTTTGTCCAAGCAAAACACTACATCTTGACCCATTGAAGCTTCAGAAATAGTGAAAATGTGGGCTAGACAAAATGTTTAAAAGGCATCTATGTTATTTACAAAAAATGTACTTAGAATTACTCTCACATTTTCAATAAATGCTACCTCCGAATGGAAGGATCTTGATTAAACCCTGCAATCTATGCCAAACCCAAAACTTTACTACAAATTTGTTGTCTCCCCCAATATCTGAACATGAAGTCTAATTTGCAGAAAAATTAGGGAACCTAACAAGCGAGAATAGTTCGCACTGAAATGTATAGAAATTCGTCTAAAAAATCATCATAATGACACTTGAGACACTTTCATCCAAGTAAAACACCAAATCTGGGTACACTGGAGCTTCAGAAATATTAAAAATGCAGGCTAGACAAAAGGTCAAAAGATGTCTATGTTAAAAAGCTACTGTACTTCAGGTTGGAAGGATCTTCACAAAACCCTGGAACAGTTCTCCCGATAATTTTACAAATATTTGTAATGCTCTTTGCCCATCTCCTACTTATTACTGAAGAAAAATTCCTACACAATACTGGCAAATGATAAATGGCATGAAGTCAAATTGGTTGAAAAAGTAACCTGATACTTTTGCTTTGGACTTTGCTCATACAAATGTACGCAAGGGCATTGTTGTCCTCATATTAACCTTGAAGTAAGAAAGAGGAAGGAGTAGATACATGTATGTACATGTATGTCAGAAACCTATAATTAAAGAGATAGGAAACTTGTTAATTAGCCAGTTTATGGATAAAATTATGATGTGGCGGAGAATGAGTCCTGACCTTTCCACTTATTTATCACACTGCTTTTTCCCCTTTTAAGGAAATGATCTGAAATAATTGTAGCAGACACCAAGAAAACATGAAAATGGGAAACTGAATATTTTAGTCGATTATCTTTAAAAACAAAAAAGTTGTGATAGATTAATGTGAAAATAATGTATATAATTTCGAAATATTTCCATTTTTGTAAAAATCAGTGGGTAGGTAACTTGTGTTCACAATACTTGTCTTTGTAGGAAGATAAATAAAATGTGGTATGAACATGAAGCTAAGATATCACAGAATAGGAAACTGAAGGTTTTACATGTATATTATAGTCTAGACTTCGCAATACTTTTGGTTGTGGTCATTTCCCGCCACACTTTTATGTGAGATTTTAGTGAGTTCCAAATCTCTTTAATTACAGGTCTATGTGTATGTTTATAAATCCAGTGTCTCTCTAGACGCAGTAGGTACCAAGGCCTTAGCCTAAGGACGTAAGGTAGGGAGGTCATGTCTCATAGTCATAATGAATGATTAGCTTTTCAACACTCGTGACTGCAATTATGGAACCCAAATGAGTGCTCAACAAGACTTCTTATCTAGGAGCCTATTGTCGATTTTCTTCTTCTCACTCATGAAACATCACAAAGAATATAATATAAAAATAATTACGTTTGTGAAAACGACCTTCAGCTGCTAAACACCGGAAATGAAAAAGACTAATATTTGTTTCGGATAATTTTTATTATCTGTAACTTAAAAGTTAATTTGCATTTGAAGAAAATGAAAAAAAAAGATAATATTCATCTGAAAAGAAATACTTTTTCCAATACAATGATTTGTCTGATTACAGTCTTATTTTCGGAAAAGTACGTCCTTGACCTTATTTACCCCAAATGCAGACGATGGAGGATATAACTCGATTACCTCTTTTTAGAGGTTGAATTTTCTATATGGAGACGCAGAAATCATAGTTGGGAAGAAGAATGAGGAATAGAAGTAACTCAGGAGTGCGACTAGACTATTACCAACGTCTTGTTCAGAAAACTATTTTAAAACACCAGGTACGAAAGTTTCTTCCACTTTCACACTCAGATAGATAACCATACACCTGTGCCAAACTTAGGAAAGACAGTCTTCAGGTCTTTAATTTCAAATTAAACTGAAATGGAGTTGGCATTGCCTATATTTGCAACCACTGTGAGCTTCAACAGACTTAAAATTTGATTTTTCTAACAGCTACAGGCAGTTCTAGTGAACTTCTACATCCTTTAATTTAACTTTTAAGTTTCACTTTAGTTGTTATGACCTCTTGTTGAATATCATGTTTTCACAAAAGCATAAAGAGCCATATTGTGAATCTGGACACTTAGGGAATTGCCAGAAGAAGTATTTGAATATTTTAAAGTTAACAATATTATTAGTAGTGTAACGGGAGAGCTTGATTTGACTCACAAAATTATACTCCACCACTGAGGATCGAACCCTGTACCACTTTGTAAATAGCCAGTGACAAACTGATTTGGCTAAAGAATTAATCATTTAGCCAAGTCAATTAACTGGCAATATAAATCTCACTACCTACTACAATGCAGGTAGGCCGCCCTGCCATGGCTAAGAAAGAAAGTTATTTTCTCTAAGTAACAGAAGATACAGTGTACATGTATGATAAAAACTAAAACAAGAGGAATTTTGTATTCTACCCCCTGTTAATTTAGAGCAGTTGTCTGTATAACAAGTATGTGCATGTCATCCAACTGAGTTTAGAGCAGAGGGATGTTAAACATGTTAAAACTTAAATTGGGAACTTCTATCAATTAACATACAATTTCGTATGAGTTTTGAAGGTGGGAAACAAACATTTCAATATTTTAATTCAAACAAACAATGAATGAAATTTCAGAAAAAAATTAAGAATGTCTAACACTACATGTAACATGACTACAAAAATCAGTTTTATCAAGTGTCTCATGAACTTCATAAAATAGTATATTTTTATAAGAAGCTGTTTTAAATAAGTACAAAACTTTTGATGTTTCCACCTGTCTCAGAAACTGTATGGGAACCCAATCTATAGCTAAAGAATAGCTACAAATGCAAGATAATTTATACACAGACTTATAATACAATGTTCTACAATTGTACTGGTTCTGAAAGTATAATGGTCCTCTGAAGAAGGGGTGAAAGGATATTGAGCCAAGTAATGAAAAATGACATTTTTTTTCCACTTTCGGTATGCGGTTCAACTGTCCGCAATTCAGATTCAATACATGCTCAGGAACAGAAGACAGAGTTGTGGAAATCCCTTGGACCGATCGCACAGGAGGACAAATTGGGTGCTGGGTCTGCAGTGTGGGAAACCACCGCTCACCAGTTCACCAAATACGAGTAGATGTATATTTTGGCGAGTTCTCATTAGCTTACTCTCATCAATTTGGAGACTGTCATTGGCAAGCTCCAAGGGAAGTTAACCAGCCAACAGGTTATTTAGTAAAACATCCCTAAACATCATACATTAAAAATGTGTTCCCTGCATTTTAAGAAGTTAAGTTTGAATATGTCAAGTGAATTTTGGCATGATGTGCATAATTTTATTGAATTGTAAAGCATTGTTTACGATCTGCCATTTTAGTTTCCGGTAAATGGGATGTGCCAAAACCTACACAATGGTCCAGATCTTGTATTAGTATTCAAACGAAATTATCTTTGTAGCTTAAGATTTGTTACCTTGCAAATTAGTTGTTTATTGTCATAATAAGAATGAACAAGAAGCAAATGATAAACATTTTCTTGTTTCATAATGATGAATCTGCTGAAATATAGTTTTATTTTTAAAATAAGAGTTCAGAAGTGGAGTACTTATTTTGTTACTGTAAAGTACATGAAAAACTTCAATGGGATGGAATATTCGAAAATGGAAAAGTTTTTGATAAACTTAAAAACAAATGAAACGATAGTTGAAGAAAGAAAAAGAAAGGCAGAAGATAGTCAAATCCAAGAAAAAACAGATGATAGTACAGAAAAAATAACTCAAAAAAATTGGCTAGTTGAATTTCTATTTGGCTAGCAAGATCAATATTCCACTAGCCAGAATGGCAAGTTTGGGGAAAAACTGGTTTCCCACACTGGGTCTGGTAGAAATTTCTACTCTGACCAGATGTCTGGTTGTTGTTTTCACAGGATTTCAGTCCGATATTAACCAACCAGTTATGTGGATCGAAAGTAGAACAACGTATATTTTCGTTTACCTTGACAGTGATTTTTACTGTTACCCCCGATCTGAACGTAGACTGGAAACAAGAAGTTTGTGTTGTGCAAGTCGATAATTTATCCCAAAAGCATTTCATCCCATAAAACTTTGTTCCTGATTTTTTAAAAATAAAATTGATTCAGATGTTGGAAGTAGATATGACCGAAACTTGAATTATGTCCAGGCTGTAACTTTCGAAGAGCCCTGCCATGAAAAATGGCAAGCACCCTATAGTGATTAATCTGTCCACCTGTTTGTCGGTATCAAACTGTCCAGGCTGTTACTTTTTTTGTCTTTTAGTGTATGCTTTTGATATTTGGCATGAGGGTATATCCGGTATTGTCTTGTAAAACCCACTTTCTTACTGCAAAAAAACACCAACAACATATAAACTGCATGTAAATGTGAAAAGTTTTTAGTTTTTTCTCATCAGTGATATAAGTAATCAGAATCAGAGTGATATGCAAATCTTAGAACAAATTCTTCCTTGAAAATTGTAGAACCCAATCACTGGACTTATCCCTGCAAGTGAGACAAACAGTCATGCGTGGGTCAGAGACAATGTATATTGTATACTTGCTGTATGGGGACTGGCACTTGCCTACAGGAAAACAGCAGATTTAGATGAGGATAGAGCCAAAGCCTTCGAGTTAGAACAGGTATTAGAATCTAGTTATATTTATACGCCTGCCATGAACTCAAACTCTCCTGTCCCAATTTAGTGAAATCTTAAACATGTGCTTTTACAGTGACTTTTTTTAGACTCACAGCCTCTTATGACTTGTCATATACTGGTATATACATGGAAGATAAAGAAAGCAAAGAAACAACTTGTTGCATTGCAACATAATTAATTTATGTTATTCTGAATGACACAGTATGACTCCAGGTAAAATGGTATCAGTCAGTTGAACTTTAGATAAAACAATACATGTACTGGTATGTGCATCAACAGGTCTTGTTTGAAGTAGTTAGTAAATTTATTCTAACACAATTCAATTCAAAGGCATCAACAAGTCTTGTTTGAAGTAGTGAGTAAATATATTCTAAAACAATTCAAATCTTCTTTTTAAGTATTCAAATAGGCAATTTGGCAGTCATATATTTATTTTAAAAACATAATCATATCATTAACTTCAGACCCCTTTTGATAAATCCTGTAACATTTCAAATACAGTTTACTGGTGTAACATTTTGAAGTTGCTTTCCTTAATGGTGTATTGCCTGAATATAGCTGAAATATTGCTGCTCAGACGTTAAACCCCAACAATCAGTCAATCCTTAATGGTATTTAATGTTGGTTGAATGATTTGGATGCTTACTGATGTGTCTTTTACAATCTTTGCTTGGGAAAAATTAGATGTGATCAAGAAAATTATATACATAATGATAATGTACAACTGTTCCTGTGATGTTTCTAATATTAAATACTGACTTAATCAAAGCTTGGACCACTGGTTTTAATTTTCATATGGCTTTAAAATTACCTATAATTTTGTTAATGGAAACAGAAATAATGTTTTTTTTATCAAAAAATAAAAATGAGTATAAAAATTCTCTTGTGGTTTCAAATGCTTCTTTTCAGTCTGTAGTAAAGCTTATGAGAGGCTTGTTAAGAAGTATGATGATGCAAGTAAATAAACTGGAGAAGTTTAAGTATGGTCAGAACAAAACTGATTCCCTCCATGCAAAGTACTGCAGTAAGACTGGTAAAACAGTGGTTGGAGATAACCAGTGGGGTCACCTACAGATTGATGCTACATCTCTCTACTTATTAATGTTATCTCAGATGACTGCTTCAGGTTGGTATTATGTCTAAGAGAGCAAATACATGTAAATGTTATATACATGTAATATAGATATATTTTGTCAGGTATATGTTTGTTTATTCTACAGAATTCATTTCTTTAATTTTGTCCCTTACTCTTAGGTATGGGGACATAAAAGTTTCAGCACTGACATAGCATACATGTGTTCATTTATTTCAAAGTTTTTGTTACACAAATCTGAGCAAACCGTCTTGGGAGATTTCATGATTTACCACAAAACTCAACATTTCGTTAGTGGAAAAAATTCAGATTGTGTATTCAGCCTCAGATTATAGTTCATACCATATTTATGATGTAGGACTTTTGTTTTAATCAGTCATCAACCATTTTTTTGCCTTATGTCTTTGTTGCTTTTAAAGATTTCATAATAAAGCTCAATAATCCTTTAATCTAAATTCAAAAAATGTCTGAACATACATGTATATATGAATTAAGGAATTTGAAAAAAAATATATATACTGGTAGGTGAGCTGAATTCCTCAATTGATTTCTTTAATTTTCCAGGTTTACAGATAGTGTATACATTGGATGAAGTAACTTTTGTTCAAAATTTAGTGTTCTATATAGAAACTGCATACAGAACTCCTGTAAGTAACCAATGAACAAACTTATCATTACAGAAAAAAAAACTCTCATTCATATTTGAGAATTTGGAAATATGTCCTCCCTAAGGTCAAAATAAAGTTTTGTTTGTTTCCAAATCCTGACCAAACCAGTCAAAATCCCCCTACCCGAAAAATATGCTATTGGAATCTTTTGATACAAATTTTACTGTTGTTTTCTATTCTAAATGCATTTGAGATATACACTTGCTTAGATTTTACCTACATTGAAAAAAATAAAATTTGTTGCCTACCAACCTACCCAAACTTATTTTGTAGGTTCAGGTTTTGGGAAACAAAAGAATTATTTAAGTTCTATCCACTTATTGCCATGTACTTTATGTTTTGCACTTTCACTGCCCTATGAGCAGTGTGCTCTTATTTGAGGGAAAAGTATAACGCCTGTATTATGTCAAATTCATAAGGTGAACACTGACAGACTGTGTTTATAGGTACATTGAAAATTGCTCATCTATCATAAATCTATGTCATAAATTTTTATATTATCATTTTGAGTGTTTGAACATCACTTAAATTAATTGCCACTTACAATATGGCCTGCAAAAAAGGTTTGAAGACTGTTTATTGGAATAATCTTACATGTTCTACATGTTCACATCTGGTATGTGTGACTTCTTTTAAACTGCTCAATTGTATTGAGAGATTAAACAATATAAATTGATTCCATAATGTCAGATGTCTGCAAGGTGAGATAATACAAGTTAAAGACATGACTTAAATCCTGTATCTGAACTCTTAAACTGCTGAGTGTATTTTTTTTTTTTTTTGTAAAACTTGGTTTGTTAGGCATTACACTTTTAAATATGCTTGACAATAGATGATGATTATTTGGTTCATGCAAGGGGAGAGAATCCAACTGGGGGATTTTACACCTTCAAAGTCCATGTGATGTGGGGTATCTCTTTTGTTAGCTAACTTGCAATATTTCTTGTTTATTTTGTTTACAAACTCTTCAAAATTAATTACCCTACCTTGACATTTTGGTAATATCCATTAAAAAGTTATTTAGTTTTTGGGTAGGTAACAGACATACAAATAGAAAATAGAAAATAATAACATAAATAATTTCAGTTTGCAGAATTCAACACTTACATGTGTAATATTTTCAAAAATGTGAACTTTATTCAAATTAGTTGACGTACAAATTCCAGTGATTTTTTTTTATTATAGGACTATGGTATATGGGAAAGAGGTGATAAAACTAACCATGGATACCCAGAACTTAACTCAAGCTCAATAGGAATGGCAAAGGTACTACAAATTTGTTCCCTTCAATGTAAAAGAAGGACAACTGTCTGTGTCAATTCATGCATCTCTGGATGCATTCTCTCGTAGACAAGACGGTTGGATGTACAATTTTCAATGGTGGTTAGACACCAAGTTGGTCATTTGACATAACCATTTTTTTCAACCAATTTTAAGGAAGTAATGGGACTGACATGTTTTTTTTTTGTGTATTTAAGGAAAAACCAGCAGATTTTGAATACTATTTACTTTTAAGAGTTCTTAACAACAATTTCTGTAAATTAAATAGTTTTCCATTTGCTGCTATAATTTTTTTTTAATCTTGGTAATCCTAGAACAGCTGTGTATTTTTTTGCAGGTGACAGTCCTTGCTTTTGTTTTTTATTTTATTTGCACATGACTGCATGGATATTTCCCTACATATGTACTTCACTGTTGTAGAAAACTTCCCAACCAATAAAACAAAAAATACTGAAACAAATAAAACAAGAGGACATCCTTCCACTTAAAGCATTACTTGTATACAATGTTAACAAAGTAGTTAGTTATAATTATTGTATTTCAGGCTGCTTTAGAAGCTATTAATGAGTTAGATCTGTTTGGTTCCAGAGGAGGTCCTCACTCTATTGTTCATGTTCTTCCTGATGAAGCACAACAATGTCAGGTACTTGGTTAAGTTTCAGAAGAATATATTTATAAAAATTATTTTTTTTTGTTACTTCTAATTGTTTCGAAAAAAAATATATTAAATGGATACTCTAGCCTCTTTTTTGTCTTGATGATTTGATCTGTAAATGTTAATTTCAAAATTTCTTGGAAAGTTGATATGAAGATATTTAGTCTTATCCTTTAGAACTGATGTATTATACTCTTGGTTTCATTGCCTTAATTTAATTTGGTATTTTGTTATTATAGGCAATCTTGCATTCCATGTTGCCAAGAGAATCCTATTCTAAGGTAAGATATAAGTTAAATGAAACATTATATTCATGATTGAAACTGTAATCGCAATGCAGTACACAATGTAAACCTGGTAAAGATGAATTTCATTGAATAACATAATTTCAGGGTATAGAAATTGGCCTGGGCTGGGTTTTTGTCTGAATATAGCTGAAATATTGCTGCTCGGGCATTAAACCCCAACAATCAATCAATCAATCATGGATTTGATTCTTATTATAAAAAAAGATATTACACCTCCAAGGCTTATATCAATACAGCCCGAACCCGGTTACAGAAACCATGATGGACCCTCATTTTTTTATACATGAGCAACATTTTTCTTAAGATATTTTACACTTTCAACAGCTACATTAAACTGGAGATAGTTGTATTTCAACTGTTTACAGGCTGTACCAGTAAAGGCATGATTGATACCTTTAAATACAATTCATTGTATCTCCTATTTTTCTCTATTTGAATTTTAATAATCTCATTGCATTACATGATTATTTAGGTACTGCTTATGACAGTTTTTATATAGTTGATATATTTTATAACTCTGTACTGGTGCAGGTAATACAAATTATGTGGTATTTTTTATTTTTCCCATCTTGAAATAGCGCAATGAGAATTGCAGCCTTTGAAGTTCTTCAATGCTTTCAGTATCTTTTTGTTCTCAAAATTTTGGTTTAAATTAATTTTATGGTTGAAGTTACACACAGCCACAACAATGATTTCTCCTACATGTACATTGTTATTTTGTGAACAGTATTTTACAGATATATTAGATACATTTTTTTGTGTTTCAAAGCTTGTCTTGATATATTTTACTATTCTGTTATGATATCTACATCTGTAGTTACAAGACGCCATATTTTACAGGAAATTGATGCAGCACTTCTCTCAGTGTTAAGTTATCCTGCATTTGCAGTAGATGATGCTCGCATTATTGAAGAAACAAAAAAGATGATCAAAGAAAAATTGCAGGTATGTATGTATGTATGTATGTTTGTATGT
The DNA here is from genome assembly GCA_037379345.1 of Perna viridis. Lineage (NCBI taxonomy): Eukaryota > Metazoa > Mollusca > Bivalvia > Mytilida > Mytilidae > Perna > Perna viridis. The sequence goes on from CM074520.1 coordinate 9,429,264, forward strand.
TTGTATGTTTGTATGTCTGTATGTATGTATGTGTAGATGTATGTATGTATGTATGTATGTATGTATGTATGTATGTATGTGTAGATGTCACAGTGGTACAAGGTCGAATCCCTCAGAGAGAATGACCAAAAATTTTTGCAATTTTGACAGTTCTAACATCGTTGGGAATTTTTCAGACCCTTCTATAAGTTTTGTAACAGTCTTGTAATACATTTTGTAGTTGATATATCACCCCTGTGATACAGGTATAACTATACACATACATGTAGTGCACGCTGTAGAGGAAGTTTTACTGAGTACCGCACCTAGTAAATGATTTACTCAGACAATGTCTGTTCTACTAATGTATCAGTATGTTTTTTTTTAACATTTTGTTTCTGGTAATACATGTAGTCCTAAATTTGATAGACATGTGTCTCTTTTGCAGGGCAAATACGGATGTGCCAGGTTTCTCAGAGATGGTTATAAAACTGCCAAAGAAGTATGATATGTATTTTTATCAAGAGGGAATTAATTTGAATGCCAAGTTTGAAGTCACTGTAAAATATCACATATTTAAAGTTGTTTTCAAAGATGACTTTTCTAATTAATTTGCTAAGAATTCATTTTACGTGTACATCACAGCAAAAATAAAGTTAAATAAAAAGTCTGAAATGTTGATTAAAGTAGGCAAAGAACATTACGTTCATAGTTCTGTAAACATACCATTAATTGCAGTATACTAGTTTTTGCTATTTTCCCATAGACAATGTTGATACATGTAAGTGAGAGAAAATCATTTTTTATATTCATCTAGTTCATTTTTATACTACAAAAAATCAAAATCCACTAATATATTCATTCAGCAAAATCCAAGAAAAGAAGCATTAACAGATATTAATATGTTTGCAGTTATCTTGATATGACCAAAATGGACACTACATGTATTGAAAGATTTTAATAGTACAAAAAACAAAAAAAGCAAAAACAAATTTCAATGCATCTGATTTCTTATTTCAGGATAGTAACAGATTACATTATGAGCTATGGGAATTACAAGTCTTTGAACATATTGAATGTCAGTGGCCAATGTTCTTTTGTCTTCTACTACTTGATGCTGTGTTTCAGAATGATAAAGATGAGGTTAGTAAGTCAAAAGTTGCTAATGACTCAAATGACATTAAAATGGTAACTCTCTAGTTGTTTCTATTTAATGAGTTAAATAAGGGCTACAATATTAGTTCAAGGAAGTTGAATGTTCAAAACCAAGCAAAGAGAACTGAAGCAGAAGATGAAAACAATAACAACACACATAAATAATGTGCGAAATTATGTCAGTGAGCACACCACAATCTTTCAAGAATTTGGAGCATGGTCTGTTTTCTTGAAAAGATTAGTATTTTTTCCTGTTTATGCCCTGTTAAAGTAATTTGTATTCTTAGGATGTTCAGTAAATTGTTTAATTCAGCATCAAACCCCAAAATCCTTATTTTCAATTACACATTTATTAACCAATTACTGTACATGAGTTTCTTATGTAATGGCTCTTTTATGGTTTTACAACTCTCCAGTCCTACATCTTTACTGTCTTACACATGTATTTGCTGATCACAAGCAAAATGTAAATACTCTAATAGTTAAAAATTCACAGGACATCAGATCTATTAAATGTGTTTTTTTTTTTTTTTTTTTTTTGTCAGATTAATTTGTATTCCAAGTTACTGGAAGATGTCATCATTAAATCGGAAGAAGGAATTCCATTAATTCCTGAAATGTATGCAGTTCCTAATGACCGAGTAAGTCTTATCTCATTTGGGAAACTTTTGCTTTTTGATATTTGATTTGTATCATCAGCAGTGTGTAAAATAACTTTGAGCCAACATAGCAAAATTGAAGGAGCCATGACCCACACAGATATTTGATCAGTCAACAGATAATGTACATTGTACATGTTATCATGATTATTTTGTTTTTAAGCAGAGTCTCCTATTGGAAAATATGCAGAAAAAATTGTGTATCTGTACATTGCTAACATGACAGAAAACTTGTTAAAAAATGTTTCTGTAGGACTATGATCTTCAACTGTAATCTGTCTTAAGGGAATTGGTAATACATTGCACATGGTACATAGTCTACATTTGGTATATTTTAAAAGATTAAATTTTCTTGAGGAAAGAATTATGAATATTACTTATTGTGTCATCATTGTACATGTATTTCTTAGGTTGAAATGGAAAAGAAATATCCACAGAGTCAAGAAAGGCAAGCTGTTGGAAAATTACCACATTTATGGGGAGAATCTCTTTTTATTCTTGCCAAGCTTATAACAGAGGTAATGTGGAAGTTATTAAGTATGTAGTACTACTGAGGATGCAAGTCAGAAATCTCAGACACTAAAGGATAAAAACTCAAGTTCTCAAATGAGGCATTGTCAAGAACATCAAAATCTTACCTGTGTCTGGGATTTCACAGGCCTGCATTGTCTATTGGTGGTTCTTTTTCCCACTTTTGATGTTATGACTTTGTTAAAAGTATGACCACTCAGAAAACCTTGCTTACTGCTAGTAATTTATATGCTGTCATAAAATGTTTTATTGTGATGCCACATATATCCCTTTGGATGAGATATTAAGAATCTAACACCTGTATGAGTGCAAGATAGGGAAATCTCAGACACCTGAGGGTAAGATTAAATTGTTCTTTAACAAGGCTCCACCAAATTAGAGAACTATTATATCTTACCCAGTAGTGTCTGAGATTTCCCAAAATTGCATGAAAAAAGCAAGTGTTTGGTCTTATTATTTAATAGAATTTTCAAACGCATATTTGACTTTGGAAGATAATTCAAATTATTTATTGTTCAAACACATTTTCATTAAATGGTCATGACACAACAATAATATAATAATATAATGCACATACATTTGTATAAACAAAACATTACTATTACAGTAGATTCTGCTTAATTGCATAGCCTATTTGCCAGTAAAAATTATGCAAATAACCGGGCTATTCTTATAACCGAAATTACGATTTACCGGAAGTGTGAGTTCAGGTAAGACGATGATACTGTGGATCAACCAGGGATATCACTGTTCAACATTTCTGATCTGGTATTTAATTGTTATAGACCTTCACATCGTATTGTTCTTTTATCAATAAATAATAATATATATTGTGTTTATCTTGTTTGTTGACCTTCTTTACGTCGTGTGTATTTATAAGTAAAACCACGTGTTTCTCATCTATAAATAGTCCAGTAATTTCCTGACCTTTTTATGAAAGAAAATCCTGTATTTCATATTTCAGCCAGGATTCAGTGTAATATTCATCAATGTTTGCAGTTTGTGGGCTTTTGAAATGGTCTGTGTGTTTTTATTCCTCTGTTCAATCACCATTGTACACTGATAGTTGTGTATTATATGTGTCATTGACCTCAATATATTCCTATGAAGTGTGTATAGTATGGGGCACCGTAGGGTAGTTGAATTTCATTAGACATTGTACTGAATGAATGATGACTTTTAATTTTCAGTTGATATTTATGCCTAGTAACCCAAGCTCACTAAAAACTGTTCAGCTCATTAAAGAAAATTAAATTTACATTGATAATCATTTGTAGTCAGAAAAATTTAAATAGGGACAAAAAATACCCCAAGCCGAACCCCAAGCTGCATCATAAGGTGATGTTTGGCATGTCGTCAGAAGTCATTGTTGACCTAGGTGCTTGTTTATTTTAATGCAATTAGAAATCATTTAAATTGTCTTTTATGTCCATTATGTTTTTAATCCATTATTAACACCTCCTAATTGATGATAACCTAATTTTTACAACAATAAATATGATTGACATATTTATGACCCGAAGGCTTAAAACCCTGTCTTTACCTCGATGAGGCAAAATTCTCTATGCAATAAACTGAAATGCACCTGCAAGGCCTATGCAAATAAGCGATTTTTTCCCTAATAGAATAATAGGAAATGGTTTTGTGCAGGAGAAAATTATGCTAATAACTGAAATATGCAATAAAGCGATATGCGATTAAGTGGAGTCGACTGTATTTACATGTATGTTGTTGTGGACAACGATGACCAACCAGAAAATTATAACTTTGTACTTTGAATGAAAACTTGGCAGTTGTTGATATAATCAATTGTTGCCTTGAGTATTGGGAGTGAGTTAGAGTTAAAAATCGAATTTATGTTGTTTTCTGTTAGTTAGTTGAAGTGGTTTTTATTTTCAATTTTATTTATTAAATCATTTCTATAGTTAATGTAGGCAGGACAGTGTATGGAGAAATGGGTTTCATCTTCAATTTGATTTAATTGACATGATTTGCAAATGTGTTAATTAGCTGGAAGGTTTTTGTATCGTCCTCTGTCTATTGAAAGAGAGTGGGTACTAATTAGGTATTTGCAAATTATAGATCTGTCTGATTTGTATTTACATGTATCAACATGAGATGGTTTTTTGTTAACCTTATAGATTTTATTAAAAAACAGAAGTTTGTTATTATCTCTCAATGAGTTGATTTTGAATACTTTGATCAATGATTCTTTGCTTTATATGTTATATATTATGTTTAAGTAGATCTGTATCAATTAAAATGTAATTAAAACCAAGTTCTTTTATCCAATTGTGAACTGTTGTTAACCATTTATTATTTTGTGGAATATTTTTATATATTTCATTTACAAGGGTGTTATTGGAGTTAATAATGTGTTCCTGGAATTTAATAACTTGAACCATAATTTTGACTTTGAGAGGTTATCTTTTCAGTTCTGCTAAGCATGCTCGCTTGAATATAGCTGAAATATTGCTGCTCGGGCGTTAAACCCCAACAAACAAACAAACAGCTAAGCATGCAGAATCTGTTGCCTTGCTGTGAACACCAAAGATTTCTTTTTTAAATTTTATGATTGTTCATTAACTCTCTATTCAGTTGTGCCAATATTTTACTGGAAAGCACACATGTTCTGCCTCAACCCATGGGTGAGATAAGAAAATTTTGCAAAGCTAAAAATGAAAAATTTCTTCTCTCTTTAGTGAGAAAATGAATAGGAATACTTTGGTCTCAAAAGTAAGAATAAAATCTTCTTAGGATAAATGTGATAGTCTCCTGTCTTTCAAGGTTTACTGTGTACCACTTAATTGTTATGGCATGGAGGAACTCTTGGGATGTTTCTGGAACCAACCATGGGTTCAAGTAATTTATTTCTCCTTTTTATTGCCTTGCCTACAGATTTGGAAAAGGGTGTGGTAATACCAGTACTTCTACACACTTATGATTTCTCTAGAATCAATATTCTTTGGTAAATGTCAAACTTAGTGCATATGGCATAGGGGTGTTATACACATCATCATGCCATGTTTTTGTTGAGTATAATTTATTTAGTGATATTTTAGTTCTGTGATACTGTATTATCTTGTCGCAGTTTGAATTGAGTTGAATCCTAAGTTCTATTCCTCTAGTATCCATAGTACTCTCATTACGCAGATGGACAATTTATATACAATTATAAGCTGTATTATTTACAGGGATTCCTGTCCCCAGGAGAACTAGACCCATTAAACAGAAGGCTAACATCAGAGCCTAAACCTGATATAGTTGTTCAAGGTAAGACATGTCTAATGTAAGAAATAAATACTGTAGCATGTACCCATTAATCTTTAGGTCTTTCAGCGTTCACAATATTTGTATTCAGAAACATACATTTCGAATGTAAATAATTGCTAGACGGGTTTGAGAAAAATTTAATTGTTATTTATATTTTCTTAAAATTTTAATTTGAATAATGAATGAATGGCTGAACTTGACTAGCTTAAACTATAAAGATTGTAATTAAGTGTAGTAACTTGTAAGAAGATGAAGTTTGCTGAAGGCTGAAAATTAAAGTTTATCAATGGCTTATGTAGTAGTTTATGAAAAAAATTCAGTATTATTGATGGACAAAAGGTTGATGTGAAGACAGTGCAGTTTTTAATTGTGATGGTTTTTATACCCTGCTACACAAAGTGGAGAGGTGCTATGTGATACCTATCAAAAAGTTGAGTGTCTAGATGTCTGTTAGTCTCTCGATGGTTTCAAGATGATAACTTCAGAAGATATTGAAGGATCGTTTTCAAAATTTTTGTAGTTATTGAATATCAAAAATAAACGATCAAGTGCAAATTTCTGTATGATGGGATTATTTATACAAAAGTTGTGGTCATTTTAAGTTATTTTTACAAAAAAAAAATATTTTGCAAAGTGGTGGGGTATCATTTAATGTCCCATTAGATGCCCCTTTTTAATATTCTTGTTGACTGAAAGTAGACATGTTCTGTGAAACTTGCTTTTTTTATACAGTTGTGGTATTGGCTGAAGACACATGGATGCAGGATAAGCTGATAGATCATGGGATTAATGTACAAACAGTTAATGAAGTGGCACCTATACAGGTCTACCCTGCCAGGGTTCTTACACAAATATACTCTTTATTAGGTAAATTACAATTCTATTGTAGATTTAACAGCAATTAATATAACTATCTTCAGGGAACAGAGTTGGTCTTCCATTGATCAAATGACCATTACCTTGTAAAGTATCTCAGGAAGTTAACTGAACTATTATTAAAGTGGTTTAAACTCGTAGGTATATCTATATATGTGTGATATAAAGTTTAAATCTCTTTGTCAGTTTTCCAGTTTTCTAGTAAGTTCATCAGATGATTGTCATTTAACCAAGTCAAGATCAGCTTTATTCCATAAGTTTGTTTTATTACTCACTGTAAAACACTGGATTGCTATTAATAGATTGTCTCTTAAATGTACAACTTGATAAAAAGAAGTAATCAAGGGAACCAAGATTCTAGTGGAAATAAAAAAAAATGTAATCCAGGGACGAAGACTAGACATGGAAAACAGACATACACAACAAAGAACATTAAGTAACTAAAATAGTATATACAAAGTAACAAAAGTAAGTGACCAACTCTGACTCCACAAAAAAATTGGGAGCATGGACCATTTGCACCGGTAGGGTAAGCGTTCTCTGCTTTTTCTAGAAAAACCTGCAGAGTTGCTAATAGAAAGTCAAGTCTGGGTAGATGAAAGAGGAAAGGAAAACCGGCATGATGAACAAATCAGTTTTTATGGTGCAGATGGATACACTGTAACTATCAACAAGTTCATTATGGCGACCATTAAACTTCTGTAGTGATGACTTCTACTCTGTTGAAGAAAGTTTCAAAATTTTTATGATTCATACAACAATTGCTGGGATTAGAGTATTTTGCAAGATGTGATATGATAGTTTCAAATTGCAATAATTTTTGTTGAAATTCACATACAATGTGGTTGAAACATTTTACATACAATGTACTTGAAACATTTTACATACAGTGTGTTTGGAACATTTCCCTTCTAACCTACAGTTTAAATGAATCTATATGTCAATATTTAATTCAAACCAAATATTCTGGCATTTTTTTTCTAGGGAAAAATAAGAAGTTGGGTTTAACAGGTAGACCTTCCAGTGAGATTGGTTTGTTAGCAACCAGTAAACTCTATGTGATGAATGATCAGATGTTGGCTTTTATACCTCAGGTATTGGAGTAATTATCTACGTAAATGTAAATCAGGATTTTTTTTTTTCAAAGGTTTATTTTATGGCATAAATGAACACATCTACTGCATGGTTATATTGCAGTACTATACTAGCAATAAAGATGAAAATGTTATGTTGTATTCAAGGAAATAATATTTCAATATACATGTATATAAATGGTAACTCGCTATTTGTCAGTATCCTTATAATAGGGTTTTTATAAAAGATAATTTATTAGCATTTATTGATAAGATTTGAAAAAAAAAATAGTCTTATAAGATATATGAGGTATTAGAATTCAGACAGTGTCATTCTCCAAAAATCTAATTGACAACATCAGTTTAAAGAAATACCTTAACTTTACATTATTTTATCTTTCCTCTGTAGGCCTCAATGTCTTTGTGTAGGACAACTGAACTGTTTTCATTGGTTTATGTCTTGAATCCACTTTTACAATTATAAGTTCATTTCAAAAGAATTTTGTAGGAATATTTACAAAAACTGAGGCTCAACTGTAACTATAAATGGATTAATCAATTTTGTGGGAATTATTTTTTGCCAAATTTAGTACACTGAAAATTAATGTTTACAGTATTTAAAACTTTTGTGCTAATGATAGTACGTTCAAGGATAGCTGTTTAAAAAAAAATGCAGTTCTGATGCTTATTTACAAATAAAGCTTTGGCTTCTATCACCTCAAAAATAGATGATTTTTATACATAAAAGTCGCAGTAGTTGCTAATTTTGTTAGAATTAGGCCATTTCCCTTATATGTTTTTTTTCTGTTTTCGTATGAAATTCTGCTTAATTCATTCAGGATTTAACGGTAATGATTTTTGATACTGTCGTGTGTTCAACTCTTCGGATTGTTAATATCCATTTTTTTTTGTTAGCTGAGTAAAATCATGTCTGATTTCTGTATAACTTGCTTATTTAAAAAATAGTTTTCAGTTTTCATTGTTTGGCTTTGACGAGACCATGACAGTTAACAACAACTTACTTTATATTTTGATGTCTGGTGAATCATATCACTTAGTCTCTTTCCTCTATCGTCTGAATAGAGCTGAAATATTGCTGCTCGGACGTTAAACCCCAACAAACAAACAAACAAACAAAAACTCTTTCCTCTAAATATTTGATATGGTCCAGTGTTTCTATACACTTTAGTCATCAGTTTTGAGAGTCCTAAACCACCTGTATTTACAAATGATGATAATTTATTATATTAATTTCCAAGTATCATACCAATTTGGTATGTTAAGAATGAATCGCCAAATGTTTTTTTAATGATAGCAATATTACACACTTTTATGACAAGTTGGTCCAAATTTGTTAGGTCTATTTTTCATGGTGTGCAAATTTTTATGGTTTTTCTTGTTTGGATAAACAATTAACTTGCATCCCAAATGAAATGTAAAGTTTCCATTGTAGAATTAGTGGAGTTACAGGCTCTCATAAAGTCCAAGAATTCAAAACTCAAAAACATAGTGAAGCTTTGATAAACATTAAAAATTGGTACTTGCACATTAAAGAAATTTAACATTGGGCAGAACATTCATCAGTGTTAATGAAAGTCTTTATTTATCAGCAAGCTTTCTGGCCAGTATACTTATTTATTGAATATGATCTCCTTTTCAGTTTTCGGACACTAACAAGTTTTATCTTGTATTGGATGAAGATTATAAAGTGTATGCTTTTAAGAAGGATTTGGATTATGTCTGCCATAACTGGAGAATGATGGGCAGACCTACTATTACTATACCTGTTTCTTCAGAATCTTTAGGTTTATTTCTATAAGTCTCGATTAATGCTTTGTTTGTTCACCTCTTCTTCTGTACTTTAACTAGATTTTTTCAATGAGAATTTAATACACAATATGAATAATACAAATGGGTGTCACCACTCTATTCTACAAAAAATCAAAGGAGCTAAGATAGTGTTCTAAAAAAGGGGAAATTTCACTTATTACAAATTCCCTAGATCTGTTGCTCACTACTTAGTTGAATATTTACAATATGGTTTTATTGCTGTTTGAACAAGTGCAAATTGTTGATGTTTTGATGTTATTCATAGATAATTTTAGAGGACACTAAAATATGTTTTTCAAATTGAAGATAAATTGGCTAAGTAGGAAAGTGCAAACAAACAGTTTCAAGGATTACCCAACTGAAGGTGTTGTTAGCTTTATATGGTGTGTTGTAGGCTATCTGTCTATTTTAAGAGCTGTAGATTTGCTTCTGATTGCAAACTAGATCTACATATACCATAGTTATGCCAGTGTCTGGTTTCCGATTCCCAGAACTAGGCTATTGTGTAATGCTAAAGCTTTCTATAGAGAACTATGCACTTGATTCAGTATATGTGGCTTTTCCAAATATGGAGGATTGTGAACACATGGTCATTGCTTGTTATTTGTTGTCGTAATGCTTGCAAAAATGTTGCCTTATGAAGAAAATGGTGATTGTGCCATGGGACACTTCACTTCTATATTTTTTTACCTGCATGGTGGCTTACACAGAAATTTCATATTCACATTTTCTTCCTTTCTTTAAGTACTTTTTTTTATTGTGTATGAATAAAGTATTTTTTCTCTTTTTCAAAATGGTTTTGGTTGACAATATATATTGTCTTATAAAATTTTTCCTGCCCTTATATTGCGTATGGACCATTGAAGGATGGTGTAATTTGCTAGTGATTTGTACATTGTTATGTTTGGAATCATTTATTGAACCATTCAGGGTGGTTGTTCACTATTTGACTGTAATGTATCTGTCATAGACCAGTTTGTGGTACTTCACCTTCCTAAACTGCCTTTTTAGAATCTGCTACAGTTTTCTTAGTCAATTAAAAACCTCTATTCTTTGTTTGAAACTTTGACTGTCAGACTACAAATTCTTTACTTTGTTGTGCCAGTAGGCTGTATGGTAATGTTCAGAAAGCTATTTAACCAGTTAGAATTTGTCTTGGAAATCTTGCTTGCTGGAATATTCCTTTGATCAATTTGTTGGCAATATAGAAAAAAGAGAAAAGAATTCACAACTGTGCTTGTATTTTATCTCAAAATGGTATCCTGTTTTTTTTGTTTTTTAGACTCCTTTTATAGCTTCTAGATTTACTGTCTGTTGCAGTTGCTTACTAACAAATAACAGTATCTAGTTAAAGCACCCATCAAATATGACAAATTAGATTTTAAATTCATTTCTCAGTAAATAACCTAATAACTAACATAACATTTCCATCATCCAGGCTTATTAACTGCTTTTATGTCATTTATAGACCAGAGATTTTGTTTTAATTTACCTTTCTTTTCATTTTTCTTCTCTTCTTTTTCATTAATGAATAATTTTTTTATGGTGTTATAAATATTTTAGTATTGGTCAACTAAATGATGTTTTAAAAAAAAAGAAATGTAGGCCCGTAGTATTTGAGGGTACTTCAATCTAGAATAAATAATACAATATGAAAGCAGCAGTCCTTTAATGTACTGAGTAACAAATTTTGTATAGCTTAATGCAGGCTTTCCCCCCAGCATTAACTCAACTGAGGAAATATATAATGGACTGTGTCATGTGTCCATCAGGTTTTAGACCAAATCTACATGTATTTAGTCATCTCTAAGTGTAATTTTCAGACATCTGATTTTAGAGAAGGTATTTGCTGTAGACATCTTTAAAGTTGACCACAATGAGGGTCCACACGGCTAGGTGTAACAGTTTTGGCTTATGTTTCCTGTATTTCAATCTAGTATAGCTGCATGACTGAAAAAAATCTTATTAGTTTGTCAGTAAGAATGGTTGTTTTAAAAAAAAAACAGTTAATGTGAATGCTTTTTTATACATTTTCTTTATTCTACTATAGAGGATAGATGCATAGTGTTTTTAATACTGATTTTGTAGATTAACACTTAAAACATTAGATAACATTAGATGGGCAGCATCCTTGAAAATCTGACTGGAGCATACCTTATTGAGCTTTCAAAAATAGAATAACTTCAAAACAGATTGGATTTACCTTTATAATGATGATGACTAGTCTGTACATACTAAAATAGAAATGTGATATGATTTTTATGGCTACCTATGTTTTTTTTTTTGATATTCTAAAATAAAAAATCTGATGTAGTCATGCTCTGACATGAAGAAACCATAGTGTTAAATGACTCTTGATTTGAACTGGAGGCCAGACAGTGTGACCGACATTTGTACAGACATCAAACCATGAATCTGTTATAGATGTTAATCAAGATTTTGAGTTAATAGTGTTTTATCAATTCTATCTACTGGTGTACATTTTGATTTAGATATTTAATAATGGTGAAAAGTGGCAAAATGTCACGACTGCAGATTTAAATATGAATGTACAAAGAAAGAAGTTTTGATAGACTGCATCCTGCTTTTTCAACTTACTCAGTGCACATGTTTATAAAAAATCAACATTACATGTATCATGATTATTTTGCTTAAGATTATAAATGCATCAAGCATTCTTTTGGCATAGGCTTACACTTCATTAAAAATTTCTAACCATTATTTCTAAAAGACATTCAATTTTTGGAGTACAAATACAATATATGCCTTGTGATAGTTTAGGCATATGTACCCCAAAAAAAAATGTAGGTGTCACTTGAAGTATCAGCTAAAGTCATTAAATGGTTGTGATTGTACTAAGTGCTACTACAGTCCTTGGATGACATTTATGCAGCAATTCTTTTGTAATTCAACACATTTTCATTGTCTATTCATTAAATTATGCTTTTTGTTGTTAGTCACTCTACAGTTTTTACTGTGTATTTCTTTGTTTACAGGCCTGCACAACATTTTTCAGGAAATTTTATATTGAAATGGACTAAACCTGTATCAGTTAAAGGAGGAGAGTCAAGAACCACCTATATTGGCCCTGATTCAAATAATTATTTTAAAACCTCATACTTATGAGATATTTTCTTTTTGATGTGCTTGAATATATCTCTTAAGAATTTAAGTAACATTTTTCAAATAATTAAGAAATTCAATGTCAAATTTGGAATTTTTTTCTAAACCCAGAAAGTATTCATTTGACTTTAAAAATAAAGCTTTTGGTGCTGTTTTCCTTTTTTTTTGGGGGGGGGGAACCATGAGCTCCTATCCCCACCTTGTCCAATTTTACCTACCATAAAAAGTTTTATATTTAGGAGGGGTGCAGATCCTGTGTACTTCATGTAACCTGTTTATGAAATTTAGTATAGTTTTGTGAACATTATTCTTAGTCATGAATAGTCATGAACCATACCCTCAATTTCTGTACTTCCACAAATCATTTATGCATTTAACTGTAACATGGCAATAAGTTAAGCTTAGCTACAAAACATTTGAAAATGTTGATGTTCCATTGCAAATTCAGGGAGTTCCTGGCTCACCTGTTCAGTACAGGTCAATATTAATTTGTTTTTTGGACCAGTAGTAAATAATAAAGACTGACATTAATACAAAAAGAGCAACTAATCTCTTTTTTTTCTTCTTCTTTTCTCCATATGGATATTACACATTGCATTTCTTTTGTGTGCTAAACAAAAGACAATTTCTGGGTATTCTCTCAAACAAAATGTGCTGTATAAACTGATTTACAAATTCTATTTCAGTTTGTTGATCAGAGACAGTTTTATCTGCCCTTAGATTATAATCTCTTAGTAAACATGTTTGAGACAGATGTGGAATACTTATCCAGGAACTGGAGAATGCTCGGAAGACCAACCATTATATTTCAACTATCTTCTATTTTTATAGGTCTGCATATCCATATTTACAGCCTTATGATCTTTATATAAAGTTTTACACTTTTCAAGCATTTTAGAGTGCAAGGAAGATAATTAAAAGAAAGAAATCCTGATTTACAAATATCTTCTTTAGATCGTGATATCTTTTTATTTTAGTGTGCACCTTATTATACCCTGCTTTAAAACTGGGGGTAGCTTACCATAATGATGATTGTCCTTTATTAATAGAAGTGGGAGGTGAAGACTGGTTCATTCAATGAATGACCATTTATTTGTAAATAGAGAACTCACTGTCAATTCTCCATTCATCCAAATCACTTGGTTTTCTGAAATGCTTGATGATAAATATTGTGGTATAGACTAACAACTATTAATCCTAATCAGTGATGTTAGTTTTCCTGAATGTTAGCTTGCTTTTAGATTTAATTCTATGCATGTCTGTAAACTACACATTAGCAATATTTTAACTCATTAGTTATATTTTTTTTATTTTTTCCCTCATTTATGATCACTTTTATTTAAAATTTAATTTAACAATCCATGTTATTAATTGAACTAATTTAATGGCTTCAAATGCAATAGAAACATAAAGAAGTTCATAACAAAAGAAGTACGTGATAAATTTATAAAATCTAATTACTGGTAGATTGTAATATTAAATATTTTTGTATCAGCATTTTTCAATCTCATAGTATATTGTGCATCATTCATTATGCTAATTTATTAACTAATGCTTGCTCCATACCCTTTCATTGTTTGGATGATGGAAATATTGTGTTTATTTGACTTTAAACAATTTGATGGTCTTTGATTTCCAACTGTTTTGAATGAGTCTGTATGCTTTATTTCTACGGTATGTTTTGCGGTTTTGATGCCTGAAATCATTTTTGTTTTTGTATTTGATTACTTGTTATAAAGATCACTAATACAGGAAACAGAGTAAAGGATGGTTATTGGTGTATTTTACTCCCTACAGTCCACTTCTTATGGATGCCAAGTTACCTAATCTGTGTAGTGTGTGTATACCTTGATCATTTCATTGTTTCTTTTTTAAGCTACAATTTTCATTTTCATCCTCTTCAATTACACATTCGAATCTAAATCAATAACCTGTTCACTTATGGTCTGTCTGTCTGTCTGTTCATTACTGTTACAAGTTATGTAGGTATAAGGATTTTTAGAACTTTGTCAAATGCAATTTACCAATTATAAAGGGGCATTATTCCGAGCATGAATTTTTTTTAATGAAATGAAGTCAAAGTATTTGAATGATAAAATTACAAACCCATTTTCTTAACTGATTTTTGTTTCAGGGTTTGTTTTTCAGAAATAGGATAGAGGGTAGAGAAAATAATTGGTCTCTGGTTTAATTTGAAAAAAAGTTTCTACATCACTTATGTGTGGAAGAAACAAGGAAAAAATTAGTTTTATTCCAGTACTAAGCCTTCTAAGGTTGGTTAAGGGTTTTGAAATTAACTTATTAAAAATCTCCTGGCATATCCGTTATTTTTTGTAGTTTATGGACCTACAACAGTTTTACCTATCCTTAGATTCTAAATTTATTGTGGATATGGTTCGTACGGAAGTATCTTATCTGAAATCTAGTTGGAAAGGCTTAGGACGCCCTACCATGACCTTTGTCATACCATCTAGTGTTGTAGGTATGTCAACTCATACTTAACTATATGTCTATTTGTATACAAATGTAATGTATTCTGTATGTGCAAAATGGTAGTACCAATAACCATTTTAGTTCTAAAACTAAACTACATTTACATGAATTATGTACAAGCACTATTTTGCAGAAACATCTTAGAATTCTCATTTAACTATATTCTGCGTATATAAGAGTATATCAGAGTAGCTTTGTTACTTATGTCCCATGAAGACATTACCTTATAGCAGAATAATGCCATAAATCTTAAATCAAAATAATTCACCAGGAAAAGCCATTTCTACTTTACAGCAAATGAAATAGTTAACTTCATGGAATAGAGTTGATATTCCCTTGATTAAATTACCATTACCTGATATAATGTCTTAGGTAGTTACTTGGACAATTGACATGGAGAGTTATACTGATTATTGAATTGTAGTTAACTGGACAACAACCAGGGAGATAAATAGATTCTCATTCCGTAATGAGTGGTTTAAATTTTTTGTCCACTCGTGATGGTAAAATTAGATTTTCCATCATTACCAAAGGAGAGTACAGTGACCAAATGGAACAATTGATAGTTCTGATTTTTATTCAATTGGTCTGGTTGAAAGTTTAAAGCTTTCCACATTACTATCTAAGGAAATTATCGATTCTATCTATGGAGGACCAACTCCCTTAAGTTAACTGTTTTACTCAATGGTAAACCCATCTGGAAACTAGGCTGTTCAATAACTTATTGTGGATACCAGATTTATTTTATTTGTGTTAGGTTTATAGGATTTATACACAATTAAATTGCCTTGTCAAGGAAAAAATATACATGCATGAGCAGCATGAAAAATGTATTGAATGAATATTATGAATGTGAAGGCACACATATATATATATATATTAGCTTGTTGCAATTGTATGTATTAATATCTGAAATTTCTGTTTAGTATAACCTAAATATAAGGTTTCAATTGGGAAGTACATGTACTGTAGGAATCACAGTGAAAGTATTTACAGTTAAGGGTATATATCATCTTCATACCTGATACAATATTTTTTAGTGGGGGGGGAGGGTTTTACTTCATTGGTTTTTATTTCACAGGTTTAATTATTATACTCACCCCCTGCAAACAAAGTTTGGTTAAATTTTACTTTTAAATTTCAATGGTTGAACTTGGCTATAGTAACATCGACAATTAGTAGTGTTTAACACATGAACAAAGATTTTCTCGTAGTATTTCTGCCATCTAGTTTCACCGTAGAAGATAATACTACAATACATCATTACTATGCTTGCTATAAGAAAATACTTGGCATACCATTACTGTGCTTAGCCATGCTAGCATGCCTTGTATTATACATTCATGTTGTCGCATCTTGTTAAATGATGAGCCAAAGGCTACAAGTAGTTTGCTGTGAAAATGATAGTCATCAAGTCTGTATTTTCATGATTGAAGATTCCATTTCTCTTGAATGTTCATTGTGTTTCATTTAAATTTTAGGTATAATTCAATATTGTTGATAATTATATGCCATCCATGATTGATTTCCTACTTTTGAGTAACAATGTTTAATTGTTAAAAAAAAAACATATTTAGGGAAAAACATCATTTTGCTCAGTGTTAAATTTTATCTTCCTTATTCATTTAAGATGTTGAAATGCAATTTTTCTTTCCTAATAATTTATTGGTTTAATTTGTAGATTCCAATCAGAATTTACCTCAAGCTTTAGTGGCAACCATAAAGAAACTACAGAGTGGCTATATTGCTGGAACAAGGTATTGATGCAACCATAGGCATAGAAAATGTCACAAATTGAATTCATTTGTATGTAAAATGAGGATATGTAACAAAACTGTTGTGAGATGCTTTTACCCAATTAGTTCAAGACCTTACATTATATATCTTTTAGATTCTAGATCCAAATAATTAAGAAAAAATGTGAAGAACTTAAATTTGAATTGCATCGTTAACGAACCCTGTATCAAATCAGTTAGAAGTGAAGGATATAGGTGAAATGTGCTAGGTTAATATTGCTGCATATTTCTACTCCTGATTTACTCAATGACTCAGTTTTTTTGCCATTAAGTGAATTCACCCTTCAGGAAAGATTTGAATCATGATATTTTCACAAAAAGAATTTTTGGAGTTCATTTTGAAATGAAGTGAGAACTAATAGTATGTCATTGATTGATTCCTAAAAAATGTACTATTAGAAAAAGGAATGGATATGGTGAAACACAACAAAACCTAAATACAAAATAGTAAACACTTTCAGAGATCACCACAGGTCTTCAAAGAGTGTAAACACATCTTTAAGTGAGCTCTGAAAGGCCCTACAACAAAAGTGATAGGTACATGTATTGACCATGTACTGTTATTTTCAGAATTATTTCATGCATTCATTATTGTGATATTGCAATTTTAGCAATTTTGATAAATATTCATGATCAGTAACAGTTCCATAATTGTGAGTTTAATTATTGCGAATAGAAGTCAGTCACATTGTTTGCAATAATAAAAACAAATTTGAAACAGGTTGAAACATAAAGCTTCTAAGAAGCACTAAAATCTATAAGAGTGTCAAGAGAACAAGTCAACAAGTCTGAACACAAGCAAATCTTTGTAGCTATTGACCAATAATAATAATAAATTAAAATGTATATAAAGTTATGAACTCTATTAGACATTCATTACAGGGTACATATGGGAAGATTGAGAGAGTTCTTAACCACTTCATGTGTCACAAAACTTACTTTCCTTCCTGATGATCCAACTGAGGGTTAGTACTGCAGAATATTCTATAAATTTTTAGACTTTGCTCTATTCATTATTTTATTTTAGAGCCTGAGGCTGTGCTACTGCTCATGTATTATAAAGGCCCTTTCATTAGTTATAGTATAGGGTTACTAATAATTGGAGATTATTGTTACTCTTGGTACTTTATATTGCTTGAGCTTGTGAAGTGAAGGCAATATAAATATATCTGTACTAAGGAGAGGATAATATTTATGTAATAACCTGTTTTTGTGCAGCAAAGCTTAAAATTTTGTTTAAAATGTCCATTTGTTATTGATGATGTCATGAATTTGAATTGATATTTAGGTTAGCACATAAAAGCTAAACCAGAAGCAATTTCAGATTACATTATTAGGTTTGATTTCAAACCACTTGATTGTAATTAGTAAAATAACTTTTTGGCTGACAGAAAATAGAAAGGCAAAGCTCAAACTGTATTTACAGTGTAGTACTGTGCTCTGAAAAGAAAATATGTTTTTGTTTGTATTTATTTTCATGGTTTATTTATAATGGTATTGTGAAAATTATTTTAAGATGCATACTAGCCAGTTACATTTTTTTTTAAGTAGTGTAATGTGTTTTACAGAGGGACAGATCAATCAGATTCTGAAGGGTCTTGCTGGAGCCACCTGTCCAAGACCAAAACTTCTGTCATTTGGTAAAAAGATGAAGAGACGACCTCTCTCTAGGAAAGCTTTGTCTGTACATGGAAGTGTAAGAAGGTCAAGGTCAATTCAAATTGATCCAGAAAATATACAAGGTAGCTATTGTAATAGTGATTGGAAATGGTAGCATATTGGTAATTGTAGCTTTTTTTTATCAGTATTAGGATTTTGCCTACTTTTATAGATGGTGCGAGTTATTGTTTGAATGTGTAATATGATCTGGCAAGAAGTAATACCAATTACACAAATGTTCATTTTAGATACTTAAGATTTGTTTAGTGAAAAAAATATTTTTTAAAGAAAAATTGAAATAGGGCAAAATGTTTATGGGACAATGTTCATCATAATACATAGCGACAATTGTTGTAGGATACAACAATAAGGAAGAATGAAATAATTTGATAATTTTGAAAACTTACTGTACCGATGAATATGAATTAATCATTGTTGTAATAAGTGACACCTGTTGATGGGAGCTTTTTCTGTTGTAATGTGATTTGTTTCAATAGGCAGGAAGAAATTTTTGCGTAAGTTTAAATAGGTGTACAATGTGTAGTTTGGAATGTAAACAGTGATGTCTATGTCTCAGGTATGCATTGAACAATATATGAATCTTTGTCAAAGTCTGATGTTGATTTTCAAGCATGATAAGTCTTCATTCTGCATCTTTTTATTTTGATTAGATTGATTTGTTTGTATATTTTTTCATTAATACTCATTTTCTATCAACTCTTAGTTTAGTTTTGCTTATTTTCATTTTTTAAGTCCAATTAAATTATTGATTAGTTTTCAGATTTTCTTTTCTAATTCTCAAGTATCATTTGATCAAGTTAAAAAAAAATGTTATTTTAGTAAACCTACTTTCCTTTGTTCATACTCTCTACATTAATTTTTTCCCCTATTTTTTACACTTAACTATGAATCATCTACTTACCCTGTTGTCCTAAACTGCTTACCCAACAACTGATTTTGAAGAAACTGTATAAAAAGGTTAGGCATGTCCAGATGTTTGTGAGTGCAGAATATCCAACTTAAGATTTAGCATGTTGAAGTCTGGTAAGATGTGCATAGAGTGATTAAATGGGATGATAATACATTTTAGGATTTAACATAGTCAAACCACAAAAACACAGCTTCTCTTGCTTTATAAAGAGAAGTTTGGAAGGAAGGCATTATATGAAGATGTGCATAAACTAATGAAGATAATTATTATTGCATGCCTGCAGTTGGATAAAATTTAAATTTAGAGATTCATTAGTTTAAAGATTAGGTATAGTTGATGTGTCATATTTCTGAGTTAATTTGCTCAAAGATATTTTTCTAGTTCATAAAGTAGATATTTTATATACACACATTAATTCGTAGATATTAGAGATGCTGTTAAAGGATTTGTATCTTAAAATTTCTATAACAAAAAATCCCTTTCATCTTCATACCTTACATATCTTGAAGGGTGGGACAGAACCACACACAATTTTTATTTTGTTGAATCCAGTGTGAAGCCAGACAATGATCATTTAGACATGGAAACTCTATCACAGAGTAAAGCATAATGTATAATATCGAAGTATTATTTTTACTTTAATGTTCAGGGTATGGAGATATTGCCCTTTGTTTAGCCTATCTGTACATAGCTTTTTATAACATTTAAATTTCCCTTTCAATTTTCAACCTAACAAAGGTAGCGTCTGTTTATTAACACCATTATCATGCAAAATATATAGCTTTCAAAAGACATTCAATCATAATATGAAGAAAATTAACATCAGACAATACTTGTTTCAAACTACACCGCACAGCCTTAGTGTTTTATTAGGCTAATCTTTAGCATGGTGATATATGTACAGACTTGTAGTTTTATTTTTATGTCTATTTCTTTTAACATTAAAAATTAAAGTTTGCATTAGAGACATCATTTATATTTTAAACTGATACTTATATAAACAGAAAGTGCTTAAGCAGTAATCAAATGATTCTACATTGCATTATTAATAATTGCATATTTCTGCACTAGCCAAATTTCTAGATATTAAACCAGAATACATGTACTAAACTGAAATTTTATGTAGAATTTGTTTTTCATTACATTTGCAATATTAAATACAACCCCCTAAAACAATCCTTCTGGACACTTAAATTGCACGTGATCAAGATTTTCCAGTACACCAACTGGAATTTTACATTTTGATGCAGCCAATCACCTATGCTGGCTAGTATACTAATTATGTGTCGGTCCAGTCATTATAATGGTGTTCCCGTGTTGGGTCAAGTCTTTTTTTCAGACTGATGTTCCTCTATGTGTTCAGTGCCTAGCATTGTCTCTGTGATAAAGTATTTAAATATTTTTTACCTTTTATTTGAGAACTTCAATCTCACCTGAAAAGGTTTCAAAGCACAACATCATCAACAGGTATATAATTTGTTCTTTATATTGTGCCTCATTGTTTAGTGATTCTTCGGATATAGTTTGCTTTAACAATTTTTTTTCCACTTTTGATGTGATTTTTCACTTATTTAGTTAGTTAATGTTACCATTATAGTCTAATATAATTCTATATCTAATTTACATTATAAAGAGGATAGAATAGATACAGTTTGTAATTATTGAGAAAAAAAATATATTTTGGATGTTGCTTATCTCCCCTTATAGCCATTGTTTAGATAATCGCAACAACAATTAATTGTTGCTACTGCAGATAAGATTTTGTCTAGAAATTTAAAGATGAACAATACAGATATACATTAAAGAGAAAGCTGTGATATTTAGATGTAAATTGTAATGGATAAATTTTGTTTTTAAATGTTTTATGTAAAGTGCTTTTACATTGGATGATGTTTTGCATTGTTCAGTTGAGGTACCAGAAATAAGAATTGAAGAAGAATCAACCAATTCACTTAGGCACAATCTTATACTCCGTATAGGTTAGATGGTTTTACTTGCATGTTTTCTCTCATAATATTTCTAATATAAGGATTTAGTTTCTCATTGTAATATCTTTGAAGTGATTAACATAAACAGTTTCAAACATGTTTCAGGACTCAGTCTCGTGACTTCAGTTTTTGATAGATTGAAAAAATTTTGATTTCTGTAGACAGCAGTTTAAATTTACAAATAATGTGTTCTCATAGTCTGATCTTTGTTATTATTTGTGTCAATACAAAATTCATGTTGTTTTTTTTGTTTGTGTTTTTTTTTTTTTTTTTTTTTTAATAAAAAAAATCTTTATTAATTTATGAACACATGTATTTTTTCTGTAAGTTCTATATAATATGGCTGTGGACTTTCATTATTATTTCACAGTAAAATTAATTATTATTATAGATTATGAATGTTTAATTGATTTTATTTTGTCTTAAGGATTTTAATATAAACTAGATAACTTTGTAAAAAAAACATATATTGATATGGTATTTCTAGATTCTTTATGTACTTGAAGATATTATGCTTAAGTTTAGCATCATATGTGTATTGAGCACCAAATTTCACCTACACTTATTTAGTTTCTCTTCTTTCAATATTGAAAGAGTACTTCATTCCTGAAAACTATGGTTATTCATAATGTTCATTAATTTATATATATATAACACACACACTTATATAATTTTCTACCAATCTCAGGTGACAAGGTTTTATAGTCTTAACGTTTTATAATTTTCTAAAAAAAAGTAAGAACAACTCAGGTTTTTGGTTGAGTTTATTTCTATGACGATGGAAATCCTATACGGCCATGTACCTTTGTAGAAACCTTATATATAAGGAAAATTGGCTGCGTATAGAAAACAAAGATATTGCAAATGTCATTATAATGTACACATACTTCAAGGAGTAACCTCTCATTAAGAGCATTAAAACCACATGCATAGGAAGATCTAAATCCAAAATGAATTGTATACAAGAAGTACTGAAAACCATAAATATGGAAATAGTAAGCCAAATTTAGGACCAAGAAGTTCTATCATATCAATACAAAGAATGATGCCTCAGTGTTTTAAGGGTATTTAATTTTGTGATTCATCCTAGTATTAGTTTCTTTAATGTAAACATGAAGTGTAACTGTATAATGATTGATAATCTATAGCAATTGCCATAATAATCAAATGTCACATTTTTTCTCTATTTTAACATAAAGGTTACAGTCTTTGTTAAGCTGCTTCCTGCCTTCAAATACTGTCTGTATGTAATTGGACTAGACTCTCTTCTTTTGTGACATCATAGTTATTAAAAATAAGTAGATAAATACCTAGATTTCTGACTTGTAAAACTGACAACAAATCTCTAGTATTACCATCTTTAAATGATGCATTCTATTCCAGTAGCTGATCCAATTTTATATTATATAAAAAGACTTGTGGCTGAATACAAGAAAACCATGTCTTATACTTGTAAAGATTATTCATTTTATTGTTACAATAACAAATAATTTACAAGAAGCTGATATTGAGCAATCTGCACTGGTTTTTAAAGAACATTATTTTTAAACTGGAAAAACTAATTACAAGTGTGGTAATTTTTACTTGAAAATTAAAGTCATTACAACTATTTAGCCCATGATTTCTTTTTATTATACATACTCATCTTTAAATTGGGTAGTATACAGTGATCAGGATGTCCTTCCTTTGGTTCTTCCATATATCATCTATTTTTTGTTTGTATCTTTAATTCTTCATGAACAGTCTAATTGCATTTTATGACACTTAACAGGAATGGTATTAATAATTAGATAATGCAATTGTCGGCCTGTTAATTTTAGTTTCCACCCTAATTGATTTGGTGTTTCTTTTAGTTTAAATTTAACCTTTAACTCAGTTGATTGGTAGTGGTGGTAACAATTTTATATGTGCAACTCCTCACATGATAATTTAATTTTAAGATTTCCTAGGAATTATTATGAGGATTTGCCATTGTGCTCCTGATATTTTGATTTTTATTCCAAAAGAGTTACTAGTAATGGTTTAAATAGCATAACATGGACTTTGCCATTTGTTAAAAGTTGGTATGAGATACCCATATGGTATCTACAGTGTATCTACAAGTCCCTCTTAAATTGAAATTCTAGCAGTATATGCTTGCTGGTATGTCTTAAGGGTGTTGGAATTATCCTTTTGTAAGCTTTGCTCATCACAGTATTCATGCATACAAAAGTATATTTTGTGAACATTTATAATTAGTAATTATTTACCAACAAGGTTTATAAAGTTTTACAGTCTGCACCCTAAGAGAATTTTTATTCAGTTTTAAGATAAACTAGCAGAAAACCCTTCCATTATGTTACTTTTAATCCTGTTTAAGACATTTTCATAAAAAGTAACTTGATATCTTTCATTTGAAGATTTATCAATGATTGGGATTAAAATTTTGGGAATGGGCTATTTTCAGTGATCTTTGTAATTACTATGGGCCATTCTTTAACATTCTTTGTAAAAAATTCTGATTTCAGTGGGACATTTTCTGCAGGAATGTGATAAAAAGCACATGGTCCCCTCTGATCCCAATTATTGGTTTATTACATTATTAACAAACTTTTATGGCTTATAGCCTAATAGAAATACCAAGATTTCTAACCTTTTTATTATCATCCTTGCTAATTATACATGTTCACTGATATAACTAAAAATTTACAATGTGTACATCTAAAATAACTTCACATAGCTTTCTGAAAGAACATTTGTTGGATGTAAATACATATTCAGTTGCTAATGTTCTGTGATGTCAGTGTGTGGTGTATATATATATATAATATAACTATGTGGTTTTCTACTAATAGATGGAAGTACAAGTCCAGGGTTAAGTGACCCTTCTTCCCCCATTGATGGTAGGTGATTTTATATGTGCATCACTGCATGTATTTTATCAAGTTTTGTATGTGCATTTTCTCCATAATTTGCTTGCTGTGATCATAGAAGTTTTTGTCTAAAATAATAAAGTATTCACCACATATAATATTTTGAGCTAATTCGTATGAATTGCCGGTAGTACTATAGATATATATATAAGTTGTATATGAAAAGTGGTACAACACAAACAAAAACTTCAATAATTACAGTTCTTGCTTTAATTTTCTGCTTTTGATAGTTTGCTTTGTTTTCTGCTTTTGATAGAGAAGGGGCCTGATGCAAGGGGAGGTGGGATGAGAAAAAAAGGTGAGTGGGTAGCTTACAGCCTGTCACACTTAGAAATGCAATTGTCCTACACAAATACCCTTTACCAATCTAGTAGCCATAAATAAAAGCAAAACAGCTTTACATGTGCAGTAAAGTTTTAGACGGATGTCTCATATTAGAGAATAATAACTGTACAAATCTTTTTTTTTCATACTTCTTCAGATATGTATTAATATATTACACATTTGCTGTTTTCTATCATTTTTTTTTAATCAGCATTTAGCATGAAAGTTATGTTTATGGTGTAATACTTCTTAAATCTTTTGTTTTACGTTAGATTTGTAGTGTTTTGTTCTCCTGATTTAGTAACAGAAATTAGAAAATATTTGGAAATATAAATGTGCCCGACCAGAAATCAGTACTGGGAAAAAACTATTTTTATGGTCTGTGACAAATTAGAATTATTTTGAATTTAGTCCTTGGAAGGTAAATTAGTATCATTTTGGATACAGTCGTAAGGTGATAAATTAGTATTATTTTGGATACAGTCGTAAGGTGATAAATTAGTATTATTTTGGATACAGTCATAAGGTGATAAATTAGTGTCATTTTGGTTACAGTCATAAGGTGATAAATTAGTGTCATTTTGGTTACAGTCGTAAGGTGATAAATTAGTATCATTTTGGATACAGTCGTAAGGTGATAAATTAGTATCATTTTGGATACAGTCGTAAGGTGATAAATTAGTGTCATTTTGGATACAGTCGTAAGGTGATAAATTAGTATTATTTTGGATACAGTCGTAAGGTGATAAATTAGTATTATTTTGGATACAGTCGTAAGGTGATAAATTAGTGTCATTTTGGATACAGTCATAAGGTGATAAATTAGTGTCATTTTGGATACAGTCGTAAGATGATAATTTAGTGTCATTTTGGATACAGACTTAAGGTGGTATATTAGTATAATTTTGGATACAGTCATAAGGTGGTAAATCATTTTGGATACAGTCTGAAGGTGGTAAATTAGTATCATTTTGGATTCAGTCATAAGGTGATAAATTAGTATTATTTGCATACAGTCCTAAGATGATGAATTAGTAGTATTTTGGATACAGTGCTAAGCTTAATTGAGATCTACTCACTAAAAATGTAATAACACTGTTATTAGAAGTAACTGTTTCAGCCAGCTGAAACTTCAAAAGATTTTTTTATTGCATGAGTTTCTTCATTAATACTTTCTGACATCTATTCTGTAGATTCTGATGATCATTTATTACACCACCTGAAGGGAGGTCTCCATCCCTCAGAGTCAGATCTGGCACCCAGTCCTGTTGGTTCCCCAGTACCTAGACACAAGTTCCCCTTCAACGGTGAAGGCTCTATTAACCAGGAGGAACTCATTGAACAACTCAACCAGACTGAGAGTTTACATGAACAAGCTGATATCATACACTATCTTGTCATGAAAAAGTGTGTATTTCAGTACCATATACTTGACGACTTCACAAGATATTCCTCTGGAAATACACCATAATTAATCAATGTTATGTGTTATTATATGTAAGAATGTTACACTGTTATAACCATCAGTTAGATTTTTACAATTGGGAATCTTCATTATTACAAAATTTAGTTTTACCCTGAAACTTCAAATGATTTTATTGCTTTAAGCCCCAAAAAAGCAAATGATATAATTATTAAATTATGTGTGCATGAATATCTGAATCTGAAGTATTCAGTTATATACATGTAGGGCTTAGTTCCTTATTGTATGTACACAAGCTAGTCTATATAGATAATACATAATTCTTAATTTTTAAATTGATTTTCACATTTCATGATTGGTGTGAGAAAAATATTTCTTGTCTCTAGAGAGATTTAAGTTCTCAGGCACAAATTGGCCAAAATTGAAAGTGGCAATTGGTTGTTATGTGTTTGTATCACATTGGTCCAAAATTTATGTTGTGATGTTTCTAATGTTGATCTGCAGTAACAACTGTTGACATCTTAGAGTGACAAAAGCTAGAATTTATGCTATGACGTAGATGCTGAATGAAAAAAAAAAAAGCAGAATCTACAACTTCAACTTTAGCTAGTTGATTATTTCAACACTTATCTCACATCAAGAAAAATTTCCATAATGAACTTGCTGTCATTATAGATTCTATATATATCAATCTCATGTTCTTTTTCAGTGGACCTGATTGGAAGACAGAAGTTGGAAAAAAGCCATGTTCCCTTAGAGAATTATTGGTAGAACTTTATGAAAAGGTAATGCAAAGTTTGTAAGTTATCCCTTAGTGTGCTATTATCACAGTATTTATCACTGAGAGCAAATGATTAAAAAATACTTCAATATCTTCTTACTGACAAATCCAAGCACAACACCCTTAAGTTTACCTTACTGTCATGTGGCCATGCTTTTAATGAAAAAGACTAAATACCTAGACATCTATCATCTGAAAGTATGCATAGTTGAAAATGTATTTACCCTAAAAACTTATTTGTACAGGCTGGACATTGGAAGCAGTGGTGGTTAGTCAGACATACAGCTGGTATGTTAAAGAAAAGAGTGGAAGAATTGGCCTTGGTAAGCATGAGTGTAATTCTGCTGTATTAGATAGAGTGACTGTAAAAATTGAAATTCTTTATGCTTTAACATTTCTGTGGCTCTGAGTTTGTTCCTGTTGAGATAAAAAAAAAAAAATTATTACTAAGTATACATACGTATCATAAAAAAAAATAATGGGCATTTATCTGTATTCTGTTACCACCAGTTAAGTTATAGCAGTTGATTGAGTTTTTGCATATTTACTGGTTATGGTCATTTTAACTTCCTCAAACCTTTGAAGAGGGAGTGAAGATGGAATGTTAAAGTTGACTTTGACATATGCTGTATCAGAGTTCTAAGCATGTGTTATTTAATTCATTTTCACAAATAGTTAACTTGAAATACATGATAATTGTATTTTTCAGTCAGCTACAGATCTCCTGGTAAGACAGAAACAGTTATCTGTTGGTTTACCTTCGGCAAGTGAAAAAGTTATAACTGCGTAAGTTCACCTGTTTTCTTTAGATAGTAATGACGGTTAAGAATTACTGTATAACCAGTATTTGTTGGGGGGGAGGGGGGGAGGAACATACATAACTTTGAATTCAAATGCATTTAAATTTAATCAAACATATTAACACACATGTACTTACAAAAAGTATTTCCTCAAAACATCTTCACTTATGTGAGCAATAGAGCATGTAACACACAGTAACGAGAGTGCCAAGCTATCCTTGAGCACTTTGCCATTTAATTATCAGATAATAAAAGATCGTTTATAAAGGTGAAAACAATGTTCACTAATCCTTTAATCCAAATGATAAAATGATTTAGATGTCAAAATATTAATTTAATGAGCTTGGCATATATAAAATATCACATTATTATTATGTAGTTGGCACTGGTGTACCGAATGTTCCCAGTGTAAAAATTTTTGATAATTCACAATGTGAAATAAATTCGGTAATGTCACTCTCGCACTTTCTCCCGTCAAATCGTTACAACACTAATATCAATCTGCCATTCACAAAATTTTAAATTTATGTTGAAAATAGCAACGAATAATTGAGAAAATCTATGTAATAAATAGGATAATCAATTGGTTATTATGAATAACCAAGATATGATAACTCATGCCAAAAATTAAGATTTAACTTTTGCACGGAACAAGTTCCACATGCTCGTTAAATCTAGGTGTTTTTTCGGCACTCGTAATCATATTTTGGTTATTCACTCTTTACAATTGATTATCCTATTATTAATAACTATGATGGTGTTGATATTGATTACATTGTTTTAGTGATACCCTTTATTTCCACACAACAGGAAATATAAATATTTGAGTTGAACTATTAAAGAGAACCAGCATCATATTATTTTAATTAATATAATATGGTAGCATAAATATATACATTATGCAAAATCTGCTTTGAAAAAATATGCCAAATAAGACATCACCATAATGGCAAAGAAGCAATTTGGAAGGTCGATTGTCTACATGTATATATATATATGTATACCAGTATAACCTGAGGATATAGCAGTATTTAAGGATATTTGTCATGGATCTCTTATCAAGATAAAAGAAAATTTTATTTTACAATTTTAATTTTTGCAGTCTTTTAGTAACCACAAAAAAACACAAGAATTATATAGCCACAAAAATTTCCAGTTATATGGTACAACTGTATTTCATTTTTCTTCACATGTTCAGTATAAGTATAGATTTTCCTTCAGTTATGAGAGGTGTAATTTGTTCTCCACCTGAGAATGGTCAAATTAGTATTTTCAACATTCCAGCTTTAGCAAGCATGTTTAAGTCTAAATTTTACCATAGAGACTGGAGAAATACATGTAGTTTATATCAAGAATAAGGTGAAAGAGAATAAGTTTTTCCCTTGAATTGAAATATGTAGAAAACTTGAAAATTGAAAAATGGAGGGAAATCTCATTGAAATTTATTTCACCACAAAATAATTTAAAAGTCTTGTATTTTTTAATCACTGGCATAGAATGGGGGAAATACATTAACATCATGTTATGAAAAGAAAGCTCAGTTAACTGTGTTTGTTTCATTGAATCTGTTGGTGGCAATATAGGGCTTTGTATAGAGTACTTTTTGTATTTATTAGACTTATTTAAACTTAAGTGTCGTCAGTATAAGATATTTCTCATTTTATTAACTTATAAGTTTGGCCTTGTTTCGTGCAAAGCAATTCTATTAATTGCTGCTATTACTTTATTACAGACCATTGCCCCCTGGTGAACTTGCTGCTATCATATTTGAGGTCTATGGTGAAGATTTGAGCACAGCATCACTTACTCAGGTTTTGTAGTAAAAGAATAAACCACATTTTGTTATGAAGCCTATGCACTCTGACTTAAAAAAATGCTTAGCATTGAATACAAAGAAACAGTGACAACTGAGAATGAATATTGGACATGACAGACATACAATTAAGTTCATCAAGCTTTTTTCTTTAAAAAAAATTAGGAAAGAAAAGTTCCCTGGTATGATAAAGGATGAAAACATGCAACACATATGAAACAGCAGTAAACATACATGTATGCAAATGACCAACATGTACCTAAAATAACTCACAGCTATAGTCATGATATTTAAAGTTAAATGGACAGAGCAGATAACTATCTTTCAAACCATTCAATACATGTACTGTCTTGGAAGTCTGAATTAAAGTGTAGATTTTGTGATTAAAAAATGTGTTGGTTTTCCCTCCTTGCCCCACTTACTAGTTGGGACATGAAGTTTAAATTTTCCCAGCCTTACTGATTGACATTAGATAAACTCCCTAAGTTTACTTCAACAATTTATAGCAGAGACGATATTTATTTATTTAATCATCTATAGATTTAGGATTTTTCGCTTTGATTTTTATCAGTTCATTTTTTTGTTTATTTCAGGAATTACTGATCTATCTTGCGATGTTTATTAGAACAGAACCCAAACTATTTAATGAGATGTTGAGATTGAGAGTTGGTTTGATCATACAGGTTATGGCATCAGAGTTAGCTAGAACACTCAAATGTTCAGGTTTGTAAAAAGTTACTTGGGTTAGAATGTCAGAGCTACATGTAGCTAGAACAATCATGGAAAATGATTCAGTTGACAAATTGGTTAGCCAGAAAACTCAGTGGTTAGGGTTGTTGAAAAATGGTCAAAACAGCAAATTTTGGATCTTAATAACAACTTGATAATTGCTAAATCCACAAGGTTCATCACTTAAGGCAAAAAATGTAAACAATAATAATAATGTACAAGGAATACATAATCTAGTAGATGGAATAATCATATATATCCTACATGTAGCACAGTTTTATGCTATAAAGATATTGTAGTAGTCGTAGTTTAGATGGTCTTCATAATAAAAGAAAAATTACAATGTTATGCTAAAAAATTTAAGTGCTTTGAAGCACGGTGTTATTTTGTTCTTGATAAAAACTGATATATCTGTATCTTTTAAGAAAGAGGGGAAATCTGAATGCTAAGTTACTTATAAGCTTTGCATATTTCAGGAGAAGAGGCATCTGACCACCTTTTAAATCTGAGTCCATTTGAGATGAAAACTTTACTCCACCACATACTTAGTGGCAAAGAGTTTATAATAAGTGCAGGTAGGCCTTACTTCAATTTGTACTATCAGGTTATTGCATAAATATTATGTATGAAATTGTTTTCTCAAGTAGAATTTTATATTGCATGAGCTTGCTTGTGCAATATATATTCTAGGAGGGAATATACTTCCCATTATTTATGCAATAACCTATTATTATATTGCATATACAAACTTATAAAGTTTTTTTGTAGTTGTTTATATCATGATTTTGAAGCTACATTGCACTCAATGCAATATGGGATTATACTGCACGTTGACTTTACCTTGCTTTCTATGGGAAAATATACAGTAGTAATAATACTTTTTTAAGTAGATGCTTTGATCAGTTTTATTATTTCTGTATACCATTCCTTTTTTCAATATCAATAAATCTTTTTATTGCATAATAAACTTTCTATTTACTATCAAATGATGTCATGTGTTCATGCTATTTCATTATTATGGTTCAATCTTAATAATAATTGATATTTTCTAACTTAGAACAATCTTGTAAGTGGGTTATTTATTTGGTATTTTGAAATTAATAAAGGCTAAGAATTAAAAACATATTTGAATTAGAGATGTACGATATTGTGATTAAGCCGTTATAATTGCATGGTGTTTGGTCTTTAGTACAACCATTGCTAATGTTTGTGGAATAGGCTGCAACTAAGTAGCAGGTCTGGTCGTTTGGTGGAAAGTCTGATAAATACCTAATGAATAAATTGCATTTAATTGATTCTACTTTTTAAAAATTATAATCCCTTGCAAGTGGGGTTATATACATGTAGTAAATGGGGTATCCATCCTTTCTTCCATCTTATAAAAGGGTACCCAGCTCTTCTCCATTACTACTCTTGTAACACTATTTCCATTGTGGGGGAGTGGGGGTTGCTCATAATTTTTCTAGTTACTGCGATGAATGAATATTTATGGTTATTGAGTTCTGTAACCCATCAGATGACCCTTGCTACTTAGTTGATCAAATCTTAGTGTATCCACATACATATTGACATCAATAGATAAACACATCTTCATTTTTTGCCATGTTACTTCATTTTCAATTATCACACTTTGAACTGTAGGGTTTATATATTAACTTCGATATTTGCCATTTATATATACATGTATATATATAATATTTTCAGCACCATCAGGTAAAAACACTTCTTTTCTTTTTTTTTCTTCCCCTGAAAAACATATGATGCTAGATGATTATTAAGTTAGATATGCTTTATGAAATATGGTACAAGTAACTTCTTGAAAATGTGTAGTGTTGTTAATTTAAAGGGATAAGCAAATCCAAACCAACTATTTACTCTAACAAAATTACAAATATTTTATAGCACTAATGGTGATACAGCCAACCTAGCTAAACCAAACCCTGACTAACTGAAAATCTGTCTAAACCAACCACCTGAATAATTGAAAACCTGTCTAAACCAAACCCTGAATAACTGATTACCTGTGTAAACCAGGCACTTTTTAAACTCCCTTTAAATGTATTACAATTTAAATATATTTTGAACTTTAGTAAACCAGTCTAAACTGATCCAATTTTTAAGCAGAAGGGGTTTGGTTAGGACAGCTTTCACTGCATATTATGATTTAACTCCATCTTAAAAGAAGATCACATTCAAATTTTATGAAATTTTACAGCGAGCAGTATGGTTAACTCCAGGGAATCGAATTTGCCTTTCCTTGATTAAATGACTTTAACTTCCTTAGATAGTCAACTTAACTGGACAATTGCAAAATATAAACTTTCTATTAAATTTAGATTAAAACAGTTTTGGAATCTCTTTGTTAATTGTCAAGTTAACAACCAAAGACATTTCATCAAGAAATGTCATTCAATCAAGGGTAGACCAACCGTATTCCCTGAAGTTAATTATATTACTCACTGTTAGCCAATAATGATCCGATTTCCTTTACTGCAGTAATCATCTGACTGTCTTATGTTATGGGGTATTTTCTATGCTGCTCAAGTTAAAAAATTTTAGTGTTTCACAAGTTGTCATGAAATAATTATATTCTGTCAATCTGCAATGGCTATAGGTGAAACTATATGTTTCATATAGTTTCATCTCTATCAAATGAAAGAATAAGGCAGTTGACTAACTTTTAGAAGTTTTATGACAGCTTTATACCAGATTTTTCTTTAAACAATTTATCAGGTAGGCAGCACTATATTACTTGGATTTTGAACTGGTGACTTTTTTCATATATATGGTACTTCAATGTCAGTATTTTTCTTTTCTTTTATGCCATTAAAATAGCAGTAAATTTCTTATATGAAATTGGAATTGGAAAGATTCAAGGCCTAATTTGAGCCATAATCATGCATGGCTAAATAACTTCAGAAGTATTGGAAAGTCCTTAATAAATGGGATTTTTTTATACATATTTAAAAATAGGTTATTTGTTAATCACCATATTTAAGTAGTGTTGCTGACCTGTTTATACAGGCAAAAAAATATGGTGCCAGATATTTATGTTGACATATTCTGTACTTTTCTACTAAAAAGTATTAATTTTCAAAGATTCTGTCAAGTGAACGTGTTCACGGATATCAATTTTTAGGTTTCCAAAAAATGATAAGCATTCTATAGTGTTAAAACTCAATTTTGCTGGTACTATTTTTCACGCTTTTCTTTCAACTGCAAAAAAGTAGAAAAAATTAGTACACCACAAAAATTAATATGTTCACAGTATACTAATATTTGGAGCAAAGAAAATAATTCTAAATGTGTATTAATGGTAATGTTTAGGTAAATAGTTTTAAATGAAGATTTTAAAAAATCACACAAATAAATTTAATCAAGTGATATGGTGTGTTTAATGAACACAACATACTGTAAAATTACTTGTTTTTTTAGGGATATCAATTTTGTGGTTTTGTGAAATGTTTTGAGGAGTGTTAAGTTTTTGGAACCAATCTGAATATGTGTGTTATTTTTGGACATTTTGATTTCTTTTTATCTAACTACCTGTGTTAACGTCTTGAAAGATAATAATCCTCTGGTAATAAGTTTTTTTTCAAGAAAATGACTTGTATAATTTCACATTTTACTAGATGACTTCATAGGTAAGATAGAGAAATAAATTTATGGAGGGAGTTTTTAGGTTTCTTAAGATTGAATGTTACCTAAAGAAAGTTCAAGCTATAGAGTTTTTTTTTTCTTTTTTACTTAAGTACAAGTCTCTGTAAGAATCAGGCAAAATGGAAAACACTAAAAAACATGCATGTCAGAGACCCACCAATCTGACACTATTATTTTACTCAAAGATTTTTTCTATGTTGGAAATGACCACTTTTTTTTTCTTCATCACTTGATATGTTTGAAAATTTTTATTAAAATGATAGAAAAATTGTGTGACATTTTTCTTGAAATGTTCATTTCCAATGAAATTTTACCTGCATGATATTAAAAATCTTGTCCTTATTCCTTGATTCTAATGGTATGAAAAGTAATATTATGTCAAAGTGAATGGTTTTTCATACCCACTGCCTGATTCTTACTGACATTTTAAAATGTTTTGAGGTGCATGATTAAATCACTGATAGTGATAGCTTCCAGCAGCTATATGTTTGAAAGTTAGAAAGTAGTCAGCCAGACAGCTAGTGATCATGATCATTCCATTTTTATACATCTTCTTCCCATGTGCTGTTATGGTATACTGAAGACATTCTACTTGTATATCTTTGTACAATGCCTCAAAAATGTTTTTAGAGGTAAAAATTGTGTATTCCTGACTGTTTTTCTTTTTTCTTTTTCTTTAGAGGAAGGGATCTTTTACTTTAAATAGAAGAAAAGTGCATTAATTGCTTGTTGCTTGACTTTTGGTGGATGACTGTTTTATTGACTTTGATACCAACCACATCTCCTGTCTGTTTTCATATACCTTGTGCTATATCACAGCTCTTTATTTTGACATCTGTCAATAGGTCCCACCAAAACAAATCTACATAGGAGTGCTTGTACTTGTTGTTTAATTTTAGGCTATTTATAAATTTCTGTGTATTGATGCTATGTCAGAAATATGAATGACTGTAGCTTGTATACACAAGGTTATGGTAACAGTATTGCATTGCATATCCCTGAGTGGGTGTACATCAAATCATGGATGCTATAAAAATATAGTGCATTTTCTTTTTGCCTCTCTACAAACTTGTGTTTTGTCAAAAGATATGAACAATGACATGAAATAGAGCAAACATCACACTATAAGATGACAAATTTTTTTAAAAGAAAATCTAACATTATAATATAAAAATGTTCCACTGAAAAGGTTGGTTTGATGAGTGCAAAACGAAAGTGAAAGTAGAGAAAATGGCTATTTATAATTAAAGACTACTTTTCTGTCTGATCTTTGTGGACTCACCCTATTTTCTTTGCAGGAAATTATTTTTTCACATGTCCTTAGAAATGCTACATAAGTGAAAGTTTTATTGAATCAATTTACATATATTTAAAAAAAAACTAAAAATATGCACTTCACTATAGAAGTCTATGGGAAAATTAATACGATACTGAGACCTAGTAAATCCTGTCAGAGTATGTCATTTCTTAATTGGATGGCAGCAAGTTATCCAATCAAAAACATTAGCATGTATGTTGGATTTTCAAAAGTGCTCCCCTCCTGTAGATTTGAGGAAGTAAAAATGGTGATTGTTTGATGATACACCCTGTATTTTGAAGTATTTTTTTTTTTGGAGACATAAACTCTAATGCATAAGAATGATCATGTTTTATACACTGGCCTGTCTGATTGTGTGAAGGATAGTTTAAACGCTTTAAAAGCTGTTATTGTGCTTACTTATGAAAGCTTCTGATTGAGATGTGCTTTATTCAAATTATTGCTATTTAGTTATATTTTTAGGTTCATTCTTTGATTCTTTACTACTGTTTTATACTGTACTTTAAAATGTGCTGTCATGTTTATCGTTTGTGTTTTTAAAAAGACAATGATATTATAATTTCCATTTAGTATTTATATACACTGTAAATATAGCTCAGTTCTTTAATCCATGTTACAGTTATCCAAGTTCCTGTACTAAATTATTTATTAATTTTCTAATATTGGTTCTCAATTGATTATGTTGTATTTAGGTTATTTAGGTGGATTTGTTGCATTTTATCATATCTGTTCTGTTTTTTATTTATGATATAACCAATTAAAGATGAGTTATGTCTTCAGTCTTCCATAAAATTTCTCCTGGATGTGTGATAGAAAACTTAATATTTAAGGATAACATCATTTGTTTGAAGTTGAATTAAGGTTATAGAGCAATCATTGTAATAATAAATTGATTTAAATTGAAAATATACCAATGAATGATTTTTTTTTTAAAGGAGGACTTCCTCTTGGTATGCTCTATTCTGTTTTTGGTATTTTTTTGTTATTTTTCTTGTTACAGTTAGTATTATTTACTTGTATTCAGAAATAAAAAAGAAATTTCAATGTTTTTATTTTTCTAATAATGTCAGGCAAGTGCCTTGTAATTTTATTGCTGTTTTACTATGTTCTTTCCTTATATCTCTAACACCATTTTGCAAACATTTAAATTTTACTCAAAATATTAATTCGGATCTTTATTTCCAAACAATGTACATATCATTAAGAATTATAAAAATTAGCCACAGGTGCTCTTCATTTATTCACTTTCACACAACATAATTTGTAGATTAAATATCATCACTGCATGTAATTGTATTCCTGCTTTGCTTTAAAAGGTTCAATTATTTCAGCATGTGATTTACATGTGTATTTGCAGTGCATTCAGAGAATGAAGATGAAAGCTGCTTAAGAGTGAAATCAAAGAAAAAACAAGAAGAAGCAAGTCAGTTTGCACGGCGGCTCAGCAAGTCTCCTCAAAAGGTTAAATGATTATTGCCAACTAGCCATGTGACATTTTAAGTATTGTTGGACATTTAAGGTTCTATGATGTACATTTTCTTGTATAAACAAAAAATCAAAAAGTCATAATTTTTGCATTATATATCCGATTTTTTACATTCATTGTTTCAATAAGCAAATTAATCAAATTCATAAATTATTTGTAAAAAGTTTACATATTTTGAATAAAAGCACAAAAACAGCTACAATCACATTGTTGCAAATTTTTAAGAAGACTTTGAAAAAATTAGGTTTTTTTTACTGTGTACATTGAATCTTTGATGCCTTTCAACACTATATTTGACTTAAGTGTGAAGATGGTGTTGGTCTTGAAACCTTGTTTTCAATTTCATCAATTTCAGATAGCATGGGTGTGTGAATTAGGGTAGTCATGTGTTCAATTTGTCTTGGTGGTTGCAAGGATTTTAGCATTGCTTAGCATCTGCTAAAGATTTCCTTGTTTGAACTGTCACTTCCTTGAATCTAATTTTTGGTCTTTTATGTTTTTCTCAACAAGAGGATGGACATTTCTTCACAATTGGACAAAGTATTGTAAGAAAAGATACCATAAAGATGAGGGCTAAGGATTTTCAGTCTGTAAGTCTGTGTGTTAAGTAAACTTCCTTGTGGAATTTAAGCTAGCTCTTCATAATTTCATGTGTTTTTTTTCACATGAGGTCAGTAATTTGGGTTGAGTTGGTCTTGGAGTATTATGATGTGTGTCAGGTGGTATGGTTTATGTTTTTGTTTAAACATGCAGAGATGTAGTATTTTTATACATAATTACAAATATGTGTGCCCCTTTTCTATTGTATCTTTCAAGGTAAAGATAATAATAGACATAATGTGTGTGTTAGATATGCATTAAGAAATGCACAAAATTATATGCTACCTTACTTTTCCAGTTCTACAAATATTTCTGCTGGGCTCTAGTGATGCTGCAAATTCTTATTTTAGAGATAGAAAGAATCTTCAGTTGCTGAATGACCAAAGGTCCCAATAAGATAAATGTTGAATGACAACTCTCCATAGGACTATTTTCCATCGAAAAGCCAAAATTAACTATGACAGGATTGAAAATTTAGCTTCTTTCTGATAATTTATTGAATTTTGCTGTAATAAGTGACTTCTAGTGGTAGGATATCATTAGATGCTCTATTTTAATATTTTAATGTATGTTATGAAAAAAATCTGCTTGTGCAATGATATCATTATTTGAATTAATAATTTAGATGGTAGACATGGCATTAATCCAACCAGAATCTGAAGAGGAAGATATATCAGCTGACAGACAGGGGCAATGGTTGAGAAGGAGACGTTTGGATGGGGCACTAAACAGGGTACCTGAGGGATTCTATCCCAGAGTTTGGAAGGTGCTGTCCATGGTAAGATTGTTACATCTTTTGTATAAAGTTCTTGTTATTACATAAATTTTGTTCAGTTCAACAACAATTTTTGGAGTTGGCCTTTACCCGTATACTTTTCAATGTAATGTCACCTGACTCAAAGGCTTTGATATTTTTATACCCATACTCAACAAGTGGTTGGTATATTGGAATCACTTTGTCTGTCTGAGTTTTTGTCCTAATTATCTTGACCTGTAATACTTTCATTCCTTTTTGATACATATATTGAACATATATGAACTTTACATTTAAATTTTACAGTGTTCTGGTCTGTCGATAGAGGGGCAGTTCCTACCTAGAAGTTTGACAAATGAGGTATGTTGATATTGCTCATTTGTTATTTTGTAATCCTTTTATTTATCACATGCAGTTCCTTTGCAAGTGGTTGGTTTTAAAATTCAGCTGTCAATTCTTCAGTCCCTATTAGTTTCAGTTGACTTTGCTCAGGTTGAAGTTCTATTAACATAGAAGAATACTATTGATATTGAGGTCATTTAAGATCAAAGGTCAAAATTACGATTCTGAAAAAGAAAACAAGATTTAAGCGAGGAAGATGACCTTAATCTTGTTAACCTGGAATAATTAACTGTCAATATGTCCCTTCTACCGATTGCAAATGTTTACTCTTTGTCATTCAAAAGTTCAAAAACTAACTTGAGTAGTTTAATTATTTTGGTCAATGCATACATGAAAAATCAAGATCGTATGATTCAAGTATGGTTCTGCCTAAAAACCAGGCAGGAAGGATTCATTATATCTCAAGAAAAGCAATAAAACTGTTCAAATACATTTGTTGGGTCCTAAAATCAATTCTTCATACGTTCATTTTTTTTGTATCTGCTATATATCGTGAAATGTTTTTTTACTGGTCAAAGTGTAAAAAATTCTGATGGGAAATTTTCCTGTACTTTTTTTTTCTGTAGTAGAACATAACCACATTTTAGGTGATTATATCACTAGTGGACAACTTTCATTTGCACTTTTTTTTTCAAATACAGTTTGAATGAGGCCTACTGAAGGATATTCAATCAAAAATCTTTTGAAATAAGAAAGGCATGAATGACTAATCAAAAGGATCTATCTGGTTTTAAGGCAGAGTTGCACTTAAGTATTTGTAAATGATTTTGTTATAGATGAATAAGAATAAACACCCACTTAAGTTTCTTGTGTAAGATGGTTTCTCAAACTTGATTCCAGACCACCAAATTATGTTAATGTTACTTATTGCTGTTTTAGACTTTAAAATTTTATGAGCTGACTTCATTAAATGACTCATTTCAGATGACGCCTGGAGAATTCAAGTTTGCCTTGAGAGTAGAAACAGTCTTAAACACTATACCTCAGCCTGAATATCGTCAGTTAATGGTCGAAGCTTTAATTGTACTTACCATGGTAGCTGAGAATGATTGGTCAGGCAAAATGGACGTTATTCATGTAGATAAACTGGTCCATGAAGCTAATGCTTTGTTCATCAAGGACCAGGTATGATTATGTTTGTGGAAAGGTTTTCCACCTTTTCAGTTCTCATCATGCTTTGTTTTGTAAATTATAATTTTATTTGTACATTTTAT
This sequence comes from Perna viridis, assembly GCA_037379345.1. Lineage (NCBI taxonomy): Eukaryota > Metazoa > Mollusca > Bivalvia > Mytilida > Mytilidae > Perna > Perna viridis. The sequence goes on from CM074520.1 coordinate 9,468,846, forward strand.
GTTATTCAAAGCAAACAAAAGGTGAATATTAAAATGTTATACAAAATCATGGTAGTTTAAAATGGAAAGAATAATTGTTGAAAAAAAGACCATTTTAATTCATTTAATGTGAGGACTAGCAAGCAAAACAAAAGTTTACCTACAAATAATTTAATTCAGTCACTGCATTTAGAGTTTAAAAATGTTCTATCCTCTTACACTCCCATAGGAAACAGATTTAAATTAGTTCTGTCAAAACTTGTTTTTCTTATTGGAATGTAATGTATACTAATTTATAGCACTCAATTAATTATATAGTAAAACACTGTTGTAACTAAAAAAAAATAAAACAAACTAAAAACTGCCAATGATAATACTCATGTTTTTCCTTTCAATAATGCTTTCACAATTTTGAAAGCTAAAATATATTTGGCTGATGAGAAAGGTCATCTGAACAGACAGTAGAATGGAGTGTTGTTAGATCCTGTGACTGAATTGAATAACAAATACGTGTAATTTTAATTAGATTGAGAAATTCTGAACAAAATTACTGATACATGTATGATAGTATCTAAACATGTAGATTTTACGTTTTAAAGATTTTGGTTTCCTTTTTATGATAATTTTTGTTATACCATAGGAACAGGGGTCTTACAGGGTAAGATGAAATTAGATGTGTGCTTGAAAATGATAAATATACAAACAATAAAATTTAGTTCAGTGGTTTTGATACTAAATCTCTGACCTCAGTAACTTTACAGGAATTATGTAGTGGTGCCATAGTATGCTATGCTGCATTTTATGATAAATTTGTGAAAGGGGAAAATTAATTTGATTTTGTTATTTATACAGGTTAATTTCTTTACCAATGGACTAGAACTCTACTTTAGGTTCACCTTAAGCATACACTCTAGTTAACATACAGTCATATATTATATGATAACAATATTTTTCATAGAAAATTTGTTGTATTACCTGTTTATTTCCGATTATTGCAAACTCCAAAAGAAGGGATTACTGTAAATGTATAGATTTTCGGGGTTGTTAATTTTCATAGATTTTGTCAAGTAGACATATTTGTGGATGTCAATTTTCATGGTTTAAAACAATGAGTAGTGTTACATAGTTTTAGAAATTAGTTTCGCTGGTAATTGTTTTCATGCTTTTCAGTCCGCCATGAAATAAGCACAAATCGAAACACTGTGAAAATGAATACATTTACAGAAAACACCTTCAGTACATGATAGTAGTATCATAGTGATACAGGGTAGAATAGAATATTAAAACATGGCCAGTTTACATATGAAATTCAAATTTCATGTTGCAGTTTATTGGAGTTTGGACATTCTATTTGTCAAAACATAATCTTGTACCTTAACCACAATGATCAAGATATTACTGGTAATTGTTTGGCTTGCTGATTATATAGTTCAACAGTCTTCAGACTTGGATTGAATTTTATTTAAGGACGTTTGCAGGTAGTGTCCAGCCATTTTTGTCAGATTTTTGGACTCCTCTGGTTCTATCCATTTTGAGCATTAAATATTTTTTGCCCAGTGACCCCCCACTTTTCTTTCAAAATTTCCTTACACACACCGTAAAATGTTATTTGGAAATTTTTTTGTGAAATTCTTGTTATTTTCTTGTCTTAACCTATTAAGACAAAAACCTATGAAAAATCTTGAGAAAATCTTTTCCCACCATAATTTCAAATGCTTATATCTCAAAAAACAAACACCGACCCATCTATTTTTTTCTTCTTATATTGTTCTAGTGTGAAATATCTTACAAAAAAGATAACCCTTTGAAATCTTTGTCATTCTTATATAGAGCTGTGAACATCCTTTTAGTTCATTTTATGGAAAACATTTTAAATTACTAGTAACCAGTTGGTATTGTGTTAGATACATATATGTGGTCACCAAATGTTGCGGATTCAATGATTTAATTTCATTGAACCCAAGGCATTGTGACTAGACTGATAGTTTCACTGTTGTCTATCCATCCATCAATATCTTATTCCACATGTGTCCTTCCTCATTAAATAGATTTCTAAACCTTTGTAGATACTGAGTTGATTAAAGTACATGTACATCTTGATGGGTTACATATATGTTTTGTTCAGCTAAACAGATCTTTAACAGAATTACTGGCTTTGAACTCTTTTTAGACTTTTTTCAATACAAATGTATATAGAAGAGCTGATTTTTAATGAAACCTAGCAGGTCATCAGAGTGATGTGGGTGTCAAGCTAAATTTGTGAGTGTTACCCAGAAGGTAAATAGATAAATTTCTATTTATTATTCTTTCACCATTTCAGGACATACCACAGGAAAGTGTTAAACAGTGTGAAGGATCAACAGGAATATGTCTACACTTCTATGACAGTGCTCCTAGTGGTAGATATGGGACAATGTCATATCTATGTCGATCTCTAGCTAATGTACTTCACATCCCAGCTGACCATGATGGCAATATAGAATGCAATGTTAGCTGAAAAACTATTTTATATTGTGGAACTGTCATCTGTTATTCTTAACCAGTATTGAATTTGTCCATGTTGGATATCATTTACATAGTAGTTTCATTGATAGGTAGCAATATTATATTGTCGGTAATATTTATGTCAGTGTATAAAATTCATTTTCAAATTGGATTGTGCCAGTGGCATATATTTGCAGTGAATACTGTTATGGTAGCTGTATGCATTTCTGATATCTATAGGAACAAATTACATCTTTACATACCATCCCTAAATACCTGTGACTGGTCCATAGGTGTAAACCTTTGAAAATTCTGAAGCTTGAGATCTTCTTCTCAAAATTTCTCAAAGTGGGTGATTTGCCTAATTTTTGTTTTCGTTGCTGTTTTGACAAGAATCGAAGCAATTTTTATGATTTTGTGATTAAAATTCAAATAAGACGAGAAATTTCTGCGTATTCAGCTTATACTCACACTTTGACACTGGCATGTAAACAGGAGACCATTGTAGAATTAACCATGAAATATTGGGTGGCTCTTGCCAAACGCGGGAGACTTAACACCTATGCTAGTTGAAATTGAATTAGGATAGAAAATTCAGTAAAATCATGTTTCAATGAATAAGTGTATATGTTGATTGTGACTATTCAGTCAAGAAAGTGTAAAAAGTTTGTGGCACAGACAGCTGGATATTGGTCACAAGAGAGAACCGATTATCTATAGATTGAGAGGTGACAAGAGTTTTGTTTTTTTAATAAACCATGAATTGAATGAAATTTATCATAATTTACAAAGAAACCCAAGATGATATTGAAATATAAAGGAGATTGATCTAGTGGTTCCTGTGTTTTAACCAATATTAAATCATGAATCTCTCTCTTGTTATTCTCACTTTATACAGTGTAGTATTTAGCGTTATGTAAATATAGCAGGTATGTTTTCGTGCTTTTATTTGTGAATTTGTCTGTGATAGTGAAACTGTTTTTAAATTTTTGCAAAATGCAAATGTTTCCATATTTTAAATTGTGTAATATTAAAAAATGCTTACTTTAAGATTTCCGTATTGAAAAATCATGAGACAGATTTATTCTGTTTTAGGGTTCTGGTTCATGGTGTGTTGAGCTTTTTATCTTTATTTGGCATACTTATTAAAAATTGGATTATCATGCATTAATTGTAAAGGACTGTTTTTATTTTGTAAGTTATATGAATCAAGGATGTGTAAAAAAAAAAAGAGATTTGTCAAAGAAGTTGTGAACAAATGTACAGTCAACATAATAAATATATTAAATCCTACATGTATTTGATTGTTAGTTACATCCAGTACAAGTATATTCATGTACATGTAGGTGATAGTAATTGGTCAGCATATCAGAGTGAAATGTTTTTTTTTGGCCATTTCACCAAGTTAAATAACATGTATTTTACCTGACTGCTCATCTCTTGCCCATTAGTGAGATTTATCATTTGACACTTATCTCATTCTGTCTTTTGTTTCAGTTTGCATGCAGCACTTTGATTATGATGATAGTATTCAAACTTAATTATAACAATGAAATTCTATGAACTCAAACTATGTGTATTTGATAAAAGAGATTATTTGGTGGCGCTTGTAAATATTGACAAAAAAATACTGAAGCATCAGTAGTTGGATGATTTGAATACAAAAAAAGGTACACATCAAAATCCAAAAACATGAACATATGAAACAGAGAAGGTCAGTACACACAATGTAGACCTTGTAAATAATGTTATTATACAACAAGAACAGGTATGGTGTATTTGTAAAAAGAAAAAACCCAACCGGGATGAAAATGACTGCCCAAGGCCACCCAATGGTCTTCAATGAATGACAAGGATATCATACAACAGGACTGGCAGCAGCTGGTCCCAAAACATCTTTATACACAAGTACAGCGAAAGAGTTTCCCCTATATACTCAAGTAACATAAAAATATATACTGAGAACATATACGCCATATTAAAGGAATAGATTGCTTATAAACTGTTGAAGTGTTCTATACATGTATCCAATCACCTTGTCCATCCGTCCATCATACTTATCTGTTACTGATTTCTCGGCTCCTATCAGAGGGAATGCTTCAATATCTTGTCATGTTGCTTTGCAATCATTACTTGTACCATGTTTTACCTTTTCAGTTTCCTCACTCAACTACTTCATGTTTCCCATATAAGATGTATACAAGTAATTCTTCAGGTAAATAATACCTATTTTATCTGTCATCTTGCAAAATCATAGACATAAATATTTTCTATTAACTAAAAGTGTTTAAATGATGTGAAAATGATGTTGACATTATTTTCTCCAAGTTTTGATGTAAAAACTTGTATGGTAAAATTACAAACATGAATTGTTGTAAGCCTTGTTCAAGGGGAGATAATTCACAGGAAAATGTTCAATAAAAATGTATTTGGTTGTTTTTTATTCACAAGAAAAAGAGCTTTGTCACCGCCAATTTACTTCTTAAAATATGAAAGAATGTCAAGTAAATTGTTCTTTATACAAATTCATAAAATTTTATATACCAGTTTTGATTAGTTTGTGAAATAGTGAAAATTCCGAACAGAATCCGTATAAAATATTTCCTGTATTTAGGCTCAGTTATCTTGAAATCTAGTTTGGTGACCTATGTTTTTTACATTAAAATTCTAAAGTCCGTTCATTCAAGGTCATCTTTGAGAAAAGTATGGAAATCTATCACCTAGAAATACTAGGTGTGATCTACCTGATATGCAAAATATTGACAGAAATGGTTAGTAGGGATTCTTAGCACTATGTAGCATGCAACATCCTGTTGTTCATGGTTTACAATTGCTGATGACAGTAAGTTATCTGCATTGTTTTCTTTTTAAAAGACAAGTATTATATTGTTTGCAATACTTGACAGCTTACATCCTATCAGGCACAAGAAGAAAAAAACAATACATTTGTATATAAAAAAAAGTTTATTCAAGAATTAGAAAATACCAAACATAAACAGATTTCTAAGGCAACATACATGTAGTAAGGTTTTAAAGGGACAACAATGTATTCTTACAAACCCACTGCCAACTATTAAAAAATGCCACTTCAAGTTTACTATTAAGATTCTTTAATACCTTCATCTTCAAAAATAAAGCGGAGCTAAGCTTACCAAAGTATGATTGTATTTTTTTTATTACTTGGATTTAAACTGTAAAAATATCCAAAATGCAGATTTTAGGTCCCAACATCACTGATTCCAATGACATCTAGACTCTATTTTGTTCATCCATCTATCAACTAATTTTGTAAGTGTGAAATATAAAAAATTACACAAAATGCTGAACTAAAATACTTTATTCTGTGCATACTAATAATATAATACTTCAGTGAAAATTATATGTTGTGAATCACATTTATTTTTGTAACATTTGCAATGTTATGTCAAGTTTTAGAACTGGACTTGGTCAATAAATTGGGTGTGAGAATCTAATGATTAAACTTGAAGTGGACTACTTAAATTAAAGTTGAATGATAGTTAAAGCACATACCCTTATTTAGGTTACAGAACACCAATGTATGCAAAAATAGTCCTTCACAGAAATTACCCCCTGTTCCTCAAAGTGCTGTGAAAAAAGTTCTCATTTTATTTTAAGAATTTAAACTGTTTCTGAAAGGAAAAACATTTCTGTACATTTCATAGGTGCATTTTGCTTCTTGTGGTGTGAAGCCTAATCTCTATAATTTTTAAATATGCCCCTATCATGTGAAAACACTGGAATTTCCCATGCTATTTATAGACCCTTCACTTCAGTGACCAGTACTGCACTGCAAGTCTGCTAACCCCACTTGCCATTCTGAGGATTGTGAGCTGACATATGTAGAATCATGCCTCTGCTGGTTAAAGTTAAGGTGAAGTCCAGAGAAGCCACTGAATACCGTGAAATTAGCATTGGAGTCTATGGAAAGTGGAATCGGTGGATTCTAGCCTTAAATATAACACTTAAAAAAAGAGTATTTGGTTTTTCATTTTGAATGATATTGTACATTACGAAACATAAAAAACAGAAAAAGGTGGGAACCTTTGATTCTAATGATTGTGAACACAATAAGAAAACAAAGACAAACAGAAAAATAAATCAACAACAGTTGGTATCACGTATCATGAAACATGGTAAAGTATTTAATAATTCAAATAGTTTTTTAACACCCTTATTTTTAAAATAATATTTCAAAAACCAAAATAAAAAACCACACATACCAATAGTTCATCAATAAAAGATCAATTTCAAGCTGAATTTCTTTTTTGATTGTTTTCACTACTGATGTAATACTGAAAAATATCCACTATTTCTGATGACAATTTTTTATCAGATCAACTGAAAAAGCCACTAAACAAAAAAAAAACATATATTTTATATCTCCCCAAAAAACAACGGGCTTGCTGTAAATTTTTCAGTCTAGAACTTCATTATTTCTGTTATTCGATACATAAGAGAAAATAAGCATGCAGGTGATTTTATACAGTAATTGCACCAATTTACAATCATACTAACACTAATGGTAATATTGCAAATTTGGAACAGAAACAATTTAATTAAAATTAGACCTATCAGTTATTCCATTCAGTTACTACATATAGGATATAACAACACTTAATTCTACTTTATGTTTAAATTACCTTTTATATAATACAGAATCCTTGGGTTTTCACTTTGAATAATGCTTTCAAAATCATGACGGATGAGTTTTGATTGGCTGATCAGAAAAGTCATCTGAACAGAGAGTAAAATGGAATGTTGATAGATCCTACATGCAGTGACTGAATGAAAGAACTAACAGGTCCAATTTAAATTAGATTGGAACAGAAGGTAAAGCTTTCAAAATTAAAGTGATGAAGTCAAACATGCCTAAACACAACAAATATTAAAATTTAAAGCTTTGCCGTATATTTGTTGAAATGTTCATAATTTCTATCATTAATAAAAAAAAGAGTACCAGAGTACCATTGAGTGTAAATATTAAACTATTCATGTACAAATGGAAAAGAATTAATAGAGATTAGACTAATGCCAGTTCCTCACATAGAATACAATGTAATGCAATAAAAAAATCAATCTCTAAGAGAAGATGGAAATCAATATATAATTGTAATAAAAAAAAACAAACTTCTTTCTTATGAATGATAGTGATGAAATGGAAGGATATATGAAAAAACTAAAAACACAGAGTTAACAAGATTCTACATCTTAGAAACACAAAAATCACACATTTACATCCATCCAAACTATTGTACTATACATTAAAAGAATTTATGGTGTAGTATATGGCACAAAACTATACTTTTGTTTCAATTCATGACAATGATATAAATTGTGTATATACACGTAGAAATCGTGCAGTTATGACATTAAAATACAGTGAACATTTTAAAATAAAGAGATAGTAACAAAAGCTGAAGATATTCAGAAAGAAAGGTTAATTCTTATAGAGAAACCTTTGTTTTGAATAAAGCATTAAAATAGTTTTGATGAAATTGTAACATTGAACCCCAACAAATTAATCAGCTGCCCAATATATATTTGTTATCTGTAACTAATCTGAAAAAAAAAACTTTTAAAAAATAAATATAAAAGTAAACAAAAGTGTAGAAAAACAGAATGCAAGACAGACATTAGGATCTATATTGCAGAGGAGAGTTGATTGGGTACAAATATAGGTGTATGTGTCTGTATTAATAGCTATGTGACTTAGTGGAATAATTATGACATTGTTCATTATGAGAAGTATAAAATATTTGCACATCAAACACACTATTTTGGTAAAAACAGGACTATATAAGAATGTAAATTGTACTTTTGACATGTTACCCTATTATCATGGTTAAATGGTCAAATTTCCAATAAATTGTTGATGATCAGGCCATAATAAAAAAAATTCTAGAGTCTCGTTCCTGCCCAACCCAATTTTTTTTTAATTTGCAAAATGTGTTTTGAAAAATAATCCCAGACTCAAATTACTGAAAATATTCCATGTCTTGCTGGGATCTGATTTACAATAATCATTATTCAACAATTTTCGATTTGTAAATTATAGTTTTCGCTACTCTTTCATTGAAAAATGGTTCCAAATTGATGAAAAGTGATATCTGTATAGCAGTAGAGACACATATACATTGATAGAGCTGTTTCAATATGTTAGTGCTAGTATAATCAATCACCAAGCACACATAAATGACAACAAAGCTAGTTTTTCAGCATGAGTGACAGTTACTGTAGAAAAAATATAAAATAAATTTGTCCCCTGTCCAAATTTTTAAGAAAAGTTGAATGAGAATTTAGGATTTTTTTTTTTATTATGCCATAATGCCAAAAAAACATATCTCCAAAAAGCACAACCATCTGAAAAGGTGATAAAAAATGGAAAAAAATCTATCAATTAAATTTTTAGTCCTTTAAACTTAATAATGTAAAGGATTTCAGAACATGTGATTTATATGCATTTACTTTTCATATAAGGTCAAATGCATTACTAGTCTTTAGTCCAGTCCATAGGGCTGACTTGACATCTTTAGGGTTTTATTTACATTTTATCACATTAGACATGGAGACACACCTCCCATTAAGGCTCTAAATGACAATAAATTATCCTCTCATATTATGTACAAAGTACCCAACATACACATATTAACAAATACTACTGTATTATCACACTGTTCATATGCTCAATATCAGTACATCTTTTTCTGTTAATTCTCGTTTCATATGGAAGAAATCTCTGATATTTGCCACAGGACCTTTGTCAAATGGATTGTAAAATGCCCCTTTGCCATCTTTCAGGTAGTTATATCTCTTCTGGTTAATTCTTTCATTTGATGTTATGTTGCTTAACATGTGGAAAGTCTGCAAAAAAAAAGTGACGAAAATTTGAAATGTTATAAATTGATTTTTTTTATGAGATAGGACCTAAAATATATATAATACTGTCAAATATTTTTGGTTTCCCAAATCCCAAATAAATAAGGGCTTTTCTATTAAAGGATATGAGGTACTCAGGGAAGGCACTTTTTTCACAACGGAACCTACTTACAGAGGTTCTACTAATGTCTTAAACTTATTATTTTGCCAAGAGATCTGAACATCCACCCATATACAAAGAATAAAAATGCCTTCCCCCCATCTCTCATATGATTTGATTTCAACAACCCTAAGCAATAACAATGCCACTCAATAAATTAAATTGCCAAATTAATTTCCTATTCATAAAATACAGCAAAAAACAAAGATTTTTTAAAAGAAAATATGAGAAACTTTTACTGCCTAACTCATCAAAGGCAAGTTAAAATTTGATCTTTTACTACCTAACTCATCAAAGGCAAGTTAAAATTTGATCTTTTACTGCCTAACTCATCAAAGGCAAGTTAAAATTTGATCTTTTACTGCCTAACTCATCAAAGGCAAGTTAAAATTTGATTTGGCTATTGTTATTAGTTCTTTTTCATATGCCTGACTTTAACTTAGTTTTTTTTTGTAAATTTTAAACAAAAGGCAGTAACTCTCTAACCCAATAGACTGGTTTACTGTCCGATTGCAGTAATGTACATCAATAGACCTGGAGCTGGGGTAAGTTCATGTACTTGGAAATTTTAAAATAACTTATTTCAAACCATTTAGGTACTTACGGAGTGAAAATAGTTTCAAAGAAAAGTGTTTACTGTTCTTCCTTTCCCCAAACAGTTAGGGGTCATGTCCCCTCACAAAAACTTGCTATAAAGGCTAGCATTCCATAAATACCAAAAAGGACTATTACTGAGCACTCACCAAGTTGATGAGTAATATATTTCCTATTTAGTATTTTAGTGACTCTGGACAATATAATTCTACTTGCCTCAAACATCTAAAAACATTTCTGCCAACCAGACACTTCTATTTCATTTTAAAGAAGTTTAACAAAAATACAAGATCATTTTAACAATTATTTCTGCTCTTCAGTATATACACGCATCACAATATGTTAAATACAAAGTACACTGAATTAAGTTTGTGACAAACTTTAAAGAATTGAAATCTAAATTTATAAACACATATATACATGTATGTAATATCATTGCCTCAATTTACATTCTGTCAGTTTACAGTAACTCTCTTATCTACTATATCTTGTGTTCTTGTTGTTTTAATGACAACATAGTTAATTAAAGATGACCAAGTAACATCTAGCAACATGACCATTATAAAAGTCTGGTTATGCAAAAAACAAATTTAAAAATAGAAAACTTGGCTATAAACAGCATTACGATTATATAAGAACACTAACTACTGACTTCTGAATCAGTTCATAATTTCCAAAATTTCAGAACAGCTAGAGAGAGCAAAATCCTGATGGTTCATAGGTTCATATGGTTTCTTAACAAATTTTCATACAATCCATTGAAGATTTTAGTGGAAGTAAAGATAAATAAACAGACTGATTCAAGATTTTTTGAAAAGGTGATTCCATCAATCTTGTTTTCCTTCCAGAAAAGGGGGTGGTATTAAATTTCAATTTCTTCACTTATTAATGATATATGTAATGTAATGCTAATCATAATATCAACCTGATCACAATGTGGTGATTATTATCTGATCAGATATTTCTTCATCCTGTAAATGTTTAATGTGAAAGAAATCTAATAGATTATTGACCAATCCTCTGTCAAATGCATATTTTATTTTTCCATTCTCATCATGTAAATGTGGGTATCTCTTGTATCTTAAATACTCATTAGTAGTCAGGTTTGACCCAGCTAACCATAGCTGAAAAAAAGAAATAAAACAATGCAATCGATGGGGTTAAATCTAATTTTTGTCCTGTCAATACAAGAATATCTTTCATGTCATATATGTACATGTAGGGATATTAAAATTATGTACTGGTACTAATAACATCCATGGCTGTCAAGTTTTCAAAATACAAATTTGTGAGATTTGGCAAGGATTAAAAGATCAAAGGCAATAATTCATAAGAAAATGCTGCCAAATCAGCATCAAAATGCATGAGACTTGACAGGCCTGAACAAAAGGTTTGACACATAAAGGTCATAATATAGTACAAAAGGTTAAATACAGCAGACAAGCATTAAAATATTAAGAACATCCTCATTTTAAGATGTACAAATAAAGTAATGAATGGGTCAAAATATACTTTCAGTTTTCTTGCCCTAATTCAAGTAAATTTGTCATGTATTAAGTATTTGACCTAAATTATTGACATTCTGTAATTTAAATATTTTTTATTATCAATTTTATACATAATTTTTTAACCATTGGTTGAAGCATTATCAAAACAAACTATTCTTCTACTTGTACCAAATTTTGAGACATACAATAAATTAATAGAAGAAGTGAATTACATTAACTTCCCATATATTAAATTGTTGTGATTTCTTTCCTACTAGACTTGTTTTGAGTGTGTATAAGTGTTAAGATAACTAAGTGTCAGTCATAAATATCTTTCAAAGTAGAAAAGGGCACTTGGGATAGTTGTGAGATGGTAAAGATCTTTAAATAAGATTACCGGAGTATTATGTGTTTCATTCCTGACAAGTTTGCTTAACCTTAGTTATGTTTTAGCTGAAGCTGAGATATATACTAAAATGTGTTTCAATGGCATCTCAACGTTACCATAACAACCTGCTAAGCCATAAAATAAATGAATATATCATCTGTGAGGGCATTAAGGTCTACAACCCCATCAGGTTTCAAAACATTGGCAATTATGGTTTTAGGGAAGCTAATCTCATCAACAACACTATTAAATAAATAAAAACATTCTAATTTAAGAGTTGATTTTCAAAAAAATGGGCCAATAAGAAGACTAGCCAGCCTCAGGCTGCCATTTTGTTAACTTAACCAATACCAAAAGTAGACCTTTCTTCCACACATCAATCCTGCCAAGTATGGTAAATAGAAGACAAAGGTTTTCATGTAGTTGAGCAAAATGTTAAAACTATACAAATGACATGAGCCAAACAGTAGATTAACAGACCCCAGGAAAAAATGTTTGTTTGTTGGGGTTAACGTCCGAGCGCTCAACAATATTTCAGCTATATTCAGGCGATGAAGTGGATGATAAAATAAACATGAAATAATGATGAAATGAAAAATGGGATGGGACACAAGGATAATGGGGTCGACAAATTTTGATTGCCACTGGAAATAGGGAGATGTGGGTAGGGTGGAACTAAGTGCAAACCTAAAGTCCTATTTGGCACAGCTGATGGTAGGGATTTAACATTTTACACAATCTATGATTTATTAGGGAATAATGAATTTGAATATGAGTACCAATATCATACATCCATTTCATAACTGACTTGTATATACTTACAGTTGATATACACACACTGGCTGCAATGATTTCGAAGAAGACCATGATAAGCATGTAGAATCTATACAGTAAATTCCATTCCATGTAGTAATGTACAGTGAACCATGATAAAAACATGGTTATCGGACCTAGTAGCATTACACATGCTGTAAATATCACAAATGTCACTCTGAAATAAAGCAAATAGTCACAAAATACAGATTAGTAGACATGGTGGCCATCTTGAATTTTCATTGCAAACCAACCTGAAATAAACTGTAACAAAAGTTTGTTTTTGTTGTTAAAAATATCGGGGACAGTAGATAAGGTGAAATGTTTGATAAATAGCAAGTGGTCATAATGTAACAGGTTTCAATTTAAATTCCCTGGTTCTATTTAGGTAGTGCAGATCATTAAATTAACAAAAAATAGTGTTGTGAAAGTCAGTTAGGTGCATTGTTAAATGGGTAAGTGAAAATATCAACAACAGTCTTTGATAGACATGGAATCTTTGTTTTGATTGAATTTAAATTTTTTTACCGTTTAAAACATTTTTTTATCCAAAAAAAATTTCTAACGAAAGTTAGATAAAATAATCATCAAATAAAAAACCCTTATCAATAAAAAAAATGATTTTAACATGTATCATATTATTGTAATTTCCTAAACTGAAATATGGACGTTTCAGAAAGAAAAGAAAGATAAGAAACACAACAGAATGGTGGATGTTAATGAAAATATATTACAAGAATTCTAAGCACTACATTTCTGAGACAAATAAATTACTATTCTATAAACTGATATGGTCAAAAGGTCAATGCCATTTTAAAGACTTGCTAATATGGAAACATTTCACCTTTTCTACATAGCCTTGACCTTTAACCTTACCATCATAGATGCTACTGCAGTGACAGCAACTGAGGCAATGCTGGCCTCTATTGCCCCAATACACACAATCCAATCAAACTCCTCTCTCAGGAGGTAGTAACAGTAATAATCTGTACAAACAGCCAAAAGGAACATGGCCCAAATAAATATGCCAAACCAATGCCTAAAAGAAACAAAAATCGATGTCTATAATGGAATACTTTTCAGTCCCTTAGGCCAGCCTTCTTGAGTTCTCAGGCAAATTTTTTATTAAAAAAACAAATGAGGGATGGAGGCTTTTATTTTTATAGTTTGACAAAAAGATAAGGGAGGTTATTTTGTTTTAAATTATTGATGTGACAATAAAAAAGATAATGAGGCATCCTAAAAAAAAAGACAAGGGAGAACCTGAGAATCAAGAAAGTATTTAGAAATGGCCAAATATGCACATAAGCTGTTGAAACTGTTTTGAATGCCTTTATTTTTATCACTTCATTTCAATTCCATTTCAAACACACTGGGAACCATTCAAAATAAACAAAGAAATAAAGTTATTTTAGTATTTATCAATCAAGACAACAGTTCATTATGTTTTTCCATAAAAACAATGGCTGAACTCAAATTGTCCAACCGAAAAAGAGAATAACAGAGAAATAACCAGTAGAAATTTTGCCAAACAAAAGCATGTAGATATAAAGAAATGTCATAGAAAACAAAAGCAATGATAAATCATCTAGTGACATATATAAAATACTTTCTAAGCTGCCTTTCTTAAAAGACTTGGTGACTAAAGCATAACATAACTATTAATATGAGGAGAAGCCCCTTTTTCAAGCACACTACATGTTTGTTATTGCAAGTATACATGTGAAAAACATTCTGTCTACCAACTTTTGTCTCAGAATTGTAGTTATAAAGCAATATTAAAAGAACTACAACATCAATTTTGTGCTAACAAGATGTTATGGAATTCATACTTCTCTGTGTTTTCACTCGCAAAAAGTTCCTTTTGATATAATTACCCCATTTTTTCACATTTGTATAAAAAAACAAAGAAAACATACAAGGGATATAATATCCCTGGAACATGAATTTTTAACTAATTTAAAAAAGCAAAATATAAGCTATCCAATTAAAAAAATAAACAGCATTACACATACATGTTGTATATTTGTACACTTATGTTTATCAACCATGCAAAGTTTATAATTAATGCCATTCATATTTTCAATCAAAAATATTAATACAAACTGTATTTTCATGTATCCTAAAACTTTTGGATGATTATTTTTTTAAAATTACATCTGTACTGCAAATATCTGTATATTTTTGCTTAAAAATTCCATCTTGTAAGCACATGAAGTGCATTATATATCCACTGCAGACAACAAAAACTTCTGTGAGGCTGAGTGGCTTCATCATTAAACACTCCAATATTCTACCTACATGTGTTAGTATTGTGATTTATCATACAGTAATAAATATTGCTTGTTTATTTCAATATAACAGTCTAGTAAAAACAACCTTGCAATATATCTTCATATTTTGGGGAAAAAATGAGTGTTCCAAAATTGCCCACTGTTGTCCAGAGTAAATTTTTAAAAGTAATCACTAATCATCCCAAAATGCTGTTTTTTGTCGTTGAAACTGACTGACTGATATATGATTGTAGACGAGGTCATTATCATTAAACAGTTACTTTGAATTAAATGGAAAAAGAATTCAGAAGTAATATTGCACTAATTTAAGTATCAATACAGGAACTAGTTTAAATCATGTAAGTCAAAGAATGTATAGTATCCATACAAGCACATTAGAATGTCTAAAATATTCATTACTATATAATAAAAGGACTATTGCATTTATATCTGTGAGTATCATACTGCACCCGCAAGCAAGCTAGTGTAATATACATGTGATCCCTGCTTGGGACAATATACACAGATATAAACGCAGTAACTGTATAGTATAATATTAATCTGTGTTTGGTGCAACATTTCAATTGTTAGTTTAGCTAACACTAAGAGTCTATGTCACATACGGTTACATGGTTAAGTTTATGATGGTAAAAACAGTCAATTCAGAAAAAAATGCTTAAGTTCAGTCCAGATGAAAATGAATCCTTTAAAAGATATTTTAACCCACTACATTAATATAAATTGGTAAATATTGAGCGTTTTTCATTAAATGTTTTAAAGTACAGTGCTTATTGGTTTTAGCCAGTTCAATAGACTTTTATTCTAAGGCCGTCTGCCTTAGTCCATTCAAACCAAAATAAATTCAAATACATGAAGAACAGTCTGCATAAAAATGAAAGTTGGAAGACTACAATACATTAGGATCCACAAGTACTGAAATACACCTAGCACCGAAACAAATATGTGTTATATTTCCCACATGAATAACAAAATGTATTTGATTTTTAATTAAGTGTTACTTCATAAATTAGTGTTATTCTTAAGGATGTGCTAAAATGAACAGTTAAAAAGGGCAAATTTACAGTATTCAGGAATAAGATACAACAAACAATAAGGCAAAACTTAATCCTGATTTAAAAAAACGTTAACAATCATATTCTACAGGATTGTTGCCATTTTTCTTAAAATAATGACTTCCATTTTGATGTTTGAGAAAAGGCAAAACTGAAGACAGACTTAAGGTGTTATATAAGTTAGGCGCGGATCCAAGGACGTGGAAGTATGCCTCACCCCACTAGAATTGGGAAAAAACCTTTTTTTTGCATAAAATCTTGACTTTTTCATAAATTTTACCCACAAAATTTTCTTTAATTCTATTTACACTCCCACCCCCCCCCCAACCTGATATCCTGGATCCGCTCCTGCGTGTAATGACTTTTATTTAGTGTTCTCATTAGCATTTTTTCAAAAGTAGTCTTCATCACTCATCACTAGTAGTTTAAGGCAAGAGGTATGTTAAAATGATGTTCGGTTACTACAGTCCAATAATCATCATACCAAACTTTTGAAAAATATGATGTGAGCAAATTGAAAATTTTTACTATAAAGAATGCATAGATATCAAAACATGAATTACAACACATTAAGCATAGCTCTAGCAGTTTGGTTATCAGTTATATACATGTACAAGCTAACCGTTCAATGACAAATTTTCTACATGTAGGAATAAATACTGCACTAACAGGAATATACAATATACAGGGATATCAAAAGCCTTACCTTCTTTGTCAATTGCCAAAAATGTCAACAGATACAAGAAAAAAAATTATGTGACTACTATTCAAAGAGTAGTCACACAAGCAAGTAATTCTTGCCAACCCATTTTTCATCTCTCCTGTGAATCAAGTTCAAGGAAATTTAAAGAAAAATATCTAATAGAATATTGATATTGCACTCTCAAAAATGAGCTATCATACAACAATTTTCATTGAGGAGTAAAATTTTGGTGAGCAGATTGGCGAGAATTGCTTCTGTCTTTAAAATGGCAAGATCTACTCTCTGACCAGTGCATATATGTTTGTATTTTTTTTTCTGCAACTGATGAAGAAGGTTGTGCCTTTGATGTAAATTGCAACTTTGTGTTAGTACTGCAAGCCACTGTAAAAGGACAGTCAAACCTCGGTAGCTCGAACTCCAAGGGACCATTGAAATGTGTTAAAGTTATCGGGAGTTCGAGAAATTGAAGTGCGTATATTTCTGGATTTTTTTCAGTGCCGCTGCGAGTTCGACTTTATCGTTAGAAAATGCCTACTTCCTTATGTTAGTGTTAGTTCATGGATCTTTTTCGTTCGCTTTCGGATGAATATGCTGATTTGTGGACATTAAAAATGCTGCGTTCGCTTTTATAAACATTCAGAGCTCAAGTTCATCAGTCAATAATTTGTTTTCATCCAATTTTCTTTCATGCTTTTATCATATCGACTTCGGAACACTCTCGAACTTCAATCAGTATTATGTTAAAGATCAAAACTACCTAATTAATGATGATTTAAATTTTACCTGTAAATAACTAAGATGACACTGATTAATGATAGGGTTTTAGTTTTTCACACCTTTTATTACCCAAGCTGACAAAATTGCTGACGAGTTCAAGTTAGTGAGGGTTATTCTCTAAGATTTGTTACAGAATGGACTGACTAGTCAGTTCAAGTGTTCGAGAAATCCCGGGTGTTCGAGCCATCCAAGTTCGATCGAGTGAAGTTCGACTGTACTTATATTCATGGGTATCAATTTTCATGGTTAAGGGGAAAAGCACACGTTCTTGATGATACTGTCATACAATTTAAAGTAAATAATTCTTTTCATATGAAGAATACGAGGTTACCTTACCTAGAAAATCCATGAAAATTGGTACCCAACAAAAAAATAATACTTTCACAGTATATGTGATATAAATCTCAAGAAAAAGTCACTTACCTATTATTGTATCCTACACAGTTGTATATATATGGACAGTGATGGTCAAAGACTTTGATGCATCTGTTACACACTCGGCAGTGTTTTGATCGTAACGGCTTCACCAGACGACATGTATGGCATAGTCGACTTAAAGGATTTTCTCCCTGTTTCCACTCATCAAAATGAGCTACCTAAATTTGTTATAATATTTGTTATAACTAATGTAAATACTAATTCTTAAAAAGCTGAATAACTATTATCAAATAATTGTCTTTAATAAAAATGTTCCAGAAGTGTAACTTATTGACAGTAGTAAAATAATAGTTACCAGCTATGACAGGGGTATAAATTAGCACTGGTCTGAGGTCCTGAACCCTCAATGCCTGATACATTTTTAATGATCTTCAGAATTTCAATGGGCCATTCATTAACATTCTTTGTAAAAAATTGTGATTTTAATGGGACATATTCAGCAGGAAAGCGATAAAAATGGCCCCCATCTAATCCAAAACTCTGCAGGACCATTGAAAATTTGCTTTACCAAGGTCCTGGACCTACCACACTTTACATTTACTCTTAATGAGGACCTTTCACTTTTGAAAATAAATTTGAAACTATGCATACATGTACGTATGATCAGGACATTTTATTATTACAGAAGATGGTTGTCTTAAGTTCACATGGTATTTATATTCCTTCTTTCATTTTGTTGAATTGAAGGATAACATGGGTTTTTTTTAAATGAAGATTTGTTCCCAACAAGCAAAAATTTTTTTTCTTATTTTTATAGAAATGAGTTCTTTTAAAAGGCCTCTGTAAGGAATATCATAATTTTGCATGTATTTGAATAAATTAAATATGGGTATGCCATCATTACATTGATAAACAAGTTTACATGTATTTGTAACACTGTGAGTCTGTCAAACACAAGTTCAAAGTGGTGATATTATGCTACATTGGTTTCAGCAGTACATGTTTTTTCTTGTTACTTTTTTGAATGATCTTGTTCCATGTTATATAATTTGTTCTTGAGTCCCAGTATCTATAATTAATAAAATCATGGAGAAGCCTTCATAAGCATCAATTAACTTAACTGTGTTCAATTCATATTGATATACAACAAATAAAATATGTTTATACACTAGCTTAACATGGTATTAATGCTCCTTTTCCCAAATTTATACCCATACCTGTTTGATTGCTAGGTCATACTCAGGAACATTTCTAGGCAGATATCCTGGATCAGTCGTGCTGGCATGAAATAATGATATCCACATGATGATGTTTAAAATGAGAAATATCATGTGTAAATATGACAGGTCATACCAAGTGTAGGGTAAGCACTGAAAAAAATAAATATAGAAAAACATGGATGATTGTCTTGGAACAAACTGAGAATTAGACCTACAGTTTCTTCCATTCGGTCAATGCATTAAAGATTATTCCATTCTACTTTCTGTTCAAATGACCATTTCATTTAAGTTTTATTTTTCTTTGTTTTTTCTGCTATTTGTAGATGAAATTGAATCACATTCTAGTAGGAATAAAAGGCTTTTTAATGATTTTTTTTTAATATCTTAACTTAAACCAAACGTTTGGTTCAGTGTTCAGTAGAGTTAACCATGACTGTAAACATAGTATTGACTTGTGGCATGGAAGAACTGATTTTGGCTATATATACATATGCATGGGGTTACACAGCTGTGTTCACTGTTTAGCTATACCCACCTTGACTATATACATAGGATAACCCCAACACAGTACATTCACCATGAAGAATAATATTGCTATTTTACTGTTGCCAGGAGGACCAAAGGCTATAGATCTGTTTGTAAAAAAAAAACCAAACATCTTTACACAATGTGAAAATTACTAACTAATTAATAAAACTCATATATTCAAGTACACAATGTTAGATTTTTTTAGTAAGTATAGTCGAATCCACCCAGCAAACACCTGTAATCAGCAATATGGGTTAAACTCAAGACTAATTTAGTGTATCCAAGAATCTCATAGTAGCACATTTTTCATGTGTAATGTATGCAACATAAATCTGTAATAAAGGACCACCTGCCTTGTGACCATAACTTTGCTATCCAATAAAAGGTGAGTACCATGACTTGATAAGTTTTTGCTTAAATATCATGTAAGTGTACCTTGTTATATAATAATGTGACATTCTTACTCACTGACTACCAATGATCATACACCTTAAGCCAGAAACATGGAAATTCTTCTTCCTTGTGCTACATGTACATGTAAGACTCTCAAAAAACTGACTGAGTGATAAGTATTTTCCTAAAGTTTAAATTTGTTGATTATTTTTTAGTGTTATACAGCACAGTGTGATTGTGCATGCTGTACATTTGTACATAATGGGTTTAAAAAAAGAAAAACATACAAGACTTTTATTATGATAGCATTCTGTATTTGCCCTTTTAAATACTTACAAGAGATCTACTTTGGGTAAAATGCTGTTTTTCTTCTTGATTTGTCTTTTGAGATATTCAATAACATCTTGATGTTTTCTGCCTGTAGCAAGCATCATAGGTGTCTTACCATTCTTATCTTTCAGATCTAATTCTGCACCATCCTTTAAAACAATAACAGTATAATGTATATCTAGATTAGAGCAAATTTTGCCAGCCAGTTGCTGAAGTTTTCTACATTACTTGAAAAGTGTTTACTTAGTAAAACATAATGGGATGATGACAATTGCTTACATGTAAAATTTTTTAAAAAAACACAATGTCAAACCTAGACAGGGCTTGACAATTCACCACAGATACATGTATGAAGCCTTAATATAACTTAAAATTAAACCAGTACTATACCAGTTTTGAGTATAAACAATCAAATCTATCTAAGATCTACCTGTTCACATAACTCTTTCACAGCTGTTAGATTGCCATTGATACATGCTAAATGTAGAGGTGTTTGTCCATAATTGTCTTTCTGTCGAGGGTTAAAGCCAGAGTATATCAAAAGTCTCATCAATTCATTGTGACCTACAAAAGAAAGATAAATTAACAATCCTAATGAAAGTTGGATTTCTTCAACAATTCTTGATGCTATAACTGTTGATGCTTCATGTACATTCAATATTTCCATTTTATCCTATTGTTTAAGACGTTATTGGGGTTAGGTTTCTTTTCTTCATTTATTGTCTGATTCTTATGATTGGTTATCACTCTTGACTATACCTACATAATGTACTATATGAACATATTGTTTTCTTTTACATCAAGCAAATTTATAAATGGAAACTGAAAGAGATTAAATTTTACTTTCAATAGTGGAAGTTTTCCCGGACTTTCTCAAGTTTCAAATCAATGGTTCACTAGAGGAAAATCAAAAGTCTTCAAAAAGTGTCAATTAAAAGGGTTGAAGGTCCAAGACTCAAGTAAATGAATTATGAAAGGTCCGGGTCAAACTGAGGGCCTGGACCTTGGACCATCACTACAACTGTAATTTGAAACCATGGTTACTTGGTATAATAAGTGCAATAGAGATTGCTCAAGTACACATACATGTATTCTAAACTTCATGTAAAATACATGTACAGTTGTATGTACGGTTCAACAAAAATGCATGAACAAACTATTATTATACCTTTGAATGCAGCCCAATGTAATGCATTGTCTCCATCCCTATCTACAATCTGTAATCGAGCTCCTTTACCCATCAGATATCCTGCTAACATTGTATGTCCATATTGTGCTGCCACAATCAATGGGGTACATCCTTTATTATCGACAACGTCAATGGATACCCCTGCTTGCAGTAAAATGTCAACAATAGCAACATGTCCATTGACACATGCCCAGTGGATTGGTCGTGCACCTAAATCATTATTGCTTGCCTCATCTATAGGGCCTTTATTGTCCAATATAAACCTGAGAATAACTGAATGACCACCTAAGCAAGCCCAATGGGCAGGAGTGTGTCCTTTGTCATCACGTAAAGAGAAAACTGAAGGTCCTTCTTCTGCAGCAGTTTGAACCGGCACAAGCATGCTGAAAAATGAAAGTACAGCCATACAGGTATAATCTGTTTAGTTCTACACACATGTATCTTCCAAACAAATTCTTTAAAAAATAGAAGCCAGCTAATCAAATGTAGCCAGTGTAGTTGCTTTTCTTTAGAGCATACAAGCCAGGGAAAATATTTTCAGAATTTAACATTCAAAGTAAATCGTAGCAATTAATGGAATTCATTTATACAAGTAATATCAACTTTTGTTTTTACACTTTAATTTACTCACTGGTCATTGATGCTTTCATCCAAAGTTTCAAAATACATGTGTAGATGTGCCAATATGAAGAATGCTTAAGACTTGTCATTCAATAATTGGAAGCTATCCTGGTTACAAACCAATTAAGTTAAAATGTTAATGCATATTTTTCATGCTCTAGTACAGTAAATTACATTTTGGGTTGGCATGTACATGTAGTACAGTACAATGTACAATATATGTGATACTTGTCTGCCACAATATTCAGCAAAAATCATACTTACCAACTTACACTAAGCATGTTTTACACAAATTTTTACAGCTTGTCATGCAAACAAGAATTCTAAGGTTAAATTTGACAGAAAAATTTAATTTTGTAAAAATGATCTATAAAAACCTGAATTCGATCTCATTTCTTTTATTAGGAGAACCATAAATCTGACCAAAAGGTGATAATTGTTGTATAAACAGGTTGGGAAAAGTACAAGTAAGTAATCAAATGAGGAGCAACCAGGTGAACAGGGTAATCTGGTGATGATTGACAAGTAGAATCCTGATAAGATCCATCATAATCTAATGGACAGTCAATCATTTGTTAATGATTAATTTCTACTGCCCAATCAATTTGACATATATAATGTACTGTCAATTTAAACGATCTTAATTTTGTACCACCTCTTGTGCAAATACAAAATTCTTTATGTAAATACATGTACATGTATGTTAATGTGTGATAGGACAGTGGTTAGACATTCTTGATTAAATAATGTTAGTCTTTGAGAAAGGGAGGAGTGTGTATGGACATATTTAGACTTTATAACTGATATTTTCTTATGTGAACTTTTGATTAAATTAATATGTATAAGGGGTAAAACAACTGTAGTTGTACAGGTTCATTTATAATTAAGAGGGTAATATCAATAAATAAATGACAAATTAAAAGGGAGGAAATAAACAGAATGAATCAATCATAACATAGACATGAACAGGGGGTTTGACTAATACATAGTTGTTTTACATTATCGTTAGTGTATATAAGGGGATAGGGAACTTAGAAAAGAGGACTAAGAAGGAACTTATGAAAGAGAAAACTTAAGAGATTTAAGTTCAAGAGGGTTCGCCCTCAAGAAGGGAGTCTTCTGACTCTTTCTCTATTCTTATTGTTTGTACGTTGCTGTTGTATTGTGATTGCTGAATAATAAAAGAACCAGTTGTACGTCAGCTTATTGATCACGGCCACGGAAGGTAACAGGAACAGATTTTCACTCTGTTATAAATGTTTTCTCAATTTTTTTTCTTCAGAATTCAAACTTTACAACTTCAATTATGTTTGGAGGAAAGCTCATCAAAAAGGGGCTCACAAAATTCTATTTATTATATTACATGCACATGTTGTTATAAATTACCGAGTCAACTGAAAAACGTCCTTTAATACTAGCAGGGTGTAATTCACAGATTAATACAGTAAAACCCATTGTCTGCTAAACATGTTGGGATATTGTCCATGCATACTTCATCCCATCTAAAAAAAACATGGCAGCTTTCAAATTGGCACATACATGTATGGGTCAACCATTTTCTATGCTAAGGAGAAAATATAAATGTCCTATGAAAAAGACAATGTAAGATGTAAAATGTACATACATGTATGTTTTCCTACATAAAAACAAGGAGTGTAAACAATGTACAAATGTATAGAGTTACAGTAACTAATCAATTTATAAGACAATACATACAGGACTTTTTCTACATTTTCAAATAAAGTCCTTGCCCATTAAATTCTGAATTTTCTATCATCCAAATAGTTATTAGGGGAAAATGGTAAGAAATATAGGCATGTTAAAACTCTTTAGATCATTTTCTTTTCTTTCTGTTTTTTATGTTTGTTACAATATCATCCAGTTGCTGGTCTGCATGACTAGCTCTCCCTTCCTTACAAATCCTATACAACTGTGACTTTATCAATACCAGAAGCATTGTCCAGAAAGAACTTCCTTTGAGCCTAAAAGTTTGGAGTTTCATGGACTTCAATCAATTTTTGACAACTTTTCCACATAATATTTACTAGTGTGCAACATGGCTACGTACTGTTCATTTTTTTCAAAACTTCTTGAATATTTTCCAAAATGAAAGAGGAAAAAAAAGAGAAACATTCAGAACACATTCATCAAAGATCTTCATCTTCCAGCAGTATATCTGATTTTAATAGATAAACTCATTGGATAGGTGACTCCTGTTATTTTGATTAATTGATTTGGGATTTTCTTCCAATTCCCTATACTATTTTTATAATGGTTACAAGTTTCAGTGGATCAATTGAATAAGCTAATTGTTTTCTTCTAAACTTATTGTCTATGAGTACTCTAAAAATAATGCCATCTTGCAATTCTTGGGTGGCTAATTTTTATTTTAGCAAGCAACTTAAAACCTCTGATCATCTTGGCAACAACAATAATCTCCACAATACTAGTGTCTAAAATATGAATATTGTATATGAGTATTGTACAAGTACTGTTAAATGAAATCAAACAACCCTTCATGCAACTTTTAACTTTGAAGTATTTCAAATGTACCGAACAGCTGAGTACATGTATTGCATATGATATCATTACCCGGATTTGACTGCCTCGAATACTGGATGGTTAGGGGGACTTTTACCATCTGTCCTCGAATCATCTGATTCTCCAGGACCATTTTTGTGGTCCCTTGGAGCCGGTGTTTGTTGACTAGTTGACATGTTTCCTTCTGAGTTGTTCCAACATGTACATTATTATTTTTTAAATTTGAAGACGGAACGAAACTAAAAAAATCGATTGTTTCGTCCCATACGTTTTTCGTCCTACGAAAAACTCGTATTTTTATGACGTCAATCCAAGCCTAAATATTTGATAATTTTGAATAGTAGTTTTTTTTCCATTTTCTACAGGTAAAATCTACTGTTAAGCTACAAAAGTTTCAAGTCGATCCTGAAACACGTGGATTCTAAAAAAAAATAAGGATTTATTATAAGAAACATTTGAATGTACGTTTTTTTTCTTTGCACACAGCTTACAAATACAAATACTATAGGCTTTATATAGAAAAATAAAAGTTGTGATATGATTGCCAATGAGACAGTCATCCACCAAATGCCAAGCTGCGAACAGTTAAATTTCTACAGTTCACCACACGGTCTTCAGTGATGGTCAAAACCCATACCATAAAGCAAGTTGTAAAAGGTCCGAAAATAAACCATGTGAAATAGCTGGGAAATATATACACCACATGAAGAAGCCAAAGAAACGGTCTCGTCACGGAAGGGAAAAAAACAATTGGAAACGAAAAATCGCCCTTGGTCGTAAATTTTACCTTGTAAAATGGAAACATTCAGGTCCAGAAAAGGACAATTGAAATTCCTCAGGATAAATTTTAGTAGTGTATTTGAAAAAGTCAAAGGTGATTCAGCACAAAAATATCATCAAGGTAGCGATAAGTATTCTGAAATTTATCTTTTAAATCAGATCAGGAAGGAATTTTTGAAGTTTGGCCATTATCCGAGATTCGTAACAATATAGGAATAGATATGCTATTAAAGGAGCACAATTTGTAATTCCGACCACCTTCCGATAAACTGACACTTTATAGAGATTAGCAAAATATATTTAATTGCTTTAGGTAATAGTTTCCATTATTTAAGGATAAAAAAAATAAAACAGTATCAGACATAAAAAGATAAAGTAAGTTTGAGTAAACGTAATCTTACATAACCAAACTTTTCCTATACTAAGGCGTTATGAATATTCATATTTGGAAATTAAATAAAATTAAGAGATTTCATTGGTAAATAAAGACAGGTCCGACAGCATGTGATACTGGGTTTTTAAGGGAGCTCAACCCAGCCCTGGTATCACTGTGTACGTTCAGGACAATAAAGAGTAAAAACTTAATATCTTTATTTACCAGGTACGTGAACAATTTAAATTTGATATTTTATTTCTAACTTTTATAATTAGAATTTTAGAAGTAAAGTTTTTAGTTGAAGTTTTATTTAAAGCAACTATGTAAATAATTAAATTCTTATTTATCAAAATAAATAAACGAAAAAGTATATTAATCAAATAAATAAAAGTATACATAGTATTAAGCTTAAATTATAAAAAAAAATATTTTATCACTGTGTACGTTCAGGACAAAAAAGAGTAAAAACTTTATATCTTTATTTACCAGACCAGCTTCGAGAGCATGCAGTGTCCGATGGGCCACGGACACAGAACAAAAATACACGTATGCCAGACATAGCAAGAAAACACCACCACTCCACCAAGACTCTACCACGAGCGAATTCTCCCCAAACAACAAACAACAAAATATGTCACTCGAAAATATAGAGGTCATATTAACGTGTCGGACGGGGAGGCAGTCGACATCTGGAGGAGCCATGCCATGCCCTCGACCTCTCCGCCCCGCTCCGACCACACAAAATACGACATAACATCGAGCCAGTGGATTGCCACGGAGTAGATTCTTAAGATGCCCTTAAAAGCTTATTTTTATACGATACCGATCCAAGTAAAGCACAAAACCACATCTGTATGATAGATGTATAACATTATATGATCAAGAAATATTGGGTTGCAGACTCTGCAGCATACAAAAGAGATACAATCAACCGACTAGAAAACATTTTTGAAAACAACATTGCAAACAATTCTAATACTAGCATAGATAATTATGCAAAGACATCTTCAGAGTCAGTATTAAAACTTCCAATATTGCAATTATGTCTAAATTAGGAAGATTTGCATTGTTTTACCTACGATATGAGTTATCTTTTATTTACAATGTAGAAGGATTACTCAATTATAGCTTTAACCTGGTATAACTTGGTGAAATAGGCTTTTGGGCTTTTGAACATTTTACATTTTGAACATTTTTGTGGAGTTTTTTTATTTATTAATTTATTTATTTATTGCTACGTTAATCCTTGTGCCCTGAACAAAGCTGGAACATTTCATTACATACATTTCCGGCAATTTACACTTTCATGTTACCATGGAGGGTTAATAAAAAGTGGAACTTGGTCCAAACGCTATTTCGAATAAGCAGTTCAAAAACTAGATACATTCCCTCAATAAACTAACATATCAGTATACGAATTTAAAAAAAGTGGTGATCGGTTAAGAGAAAATATTCATTTATTTCCTAGCCGTTTCCGATGTTCGAACGCTAGTGAAAAGGTCCGATATTAAAAAAGGTCGAAATGATAATCTAGAAATTTTCGTTCCATTCGTTATTCTATAAAATTTATTTTTCGGAACACCTTCATACAAATCCATAAAGCAGAAGAAGACCCCCGATTCAAAAATTTGTTTCTTAAAAATGGCTGCTGCTATGGATGTCGATGATGGGGAAATCGGGGAGTCGTCTGGTTTAGGAACCGATAAGGCAGGAAAGAAGAGATTTGAAGTGAAGAAGGTGAGAAGAGAAGCTTGTTAATGAGAATTTTCACTTGTACATTGAGTAGTATTTCAAAAATTTAACGTTTATGAATCATATTTCTATTTATAAATCATATATGGCCAAATTATTATTGACAAAATTAAAAAGGTCATTTCTGTAAGAGATATAGATAATCAGTTTTATATTTGAATATACAGAGGAATTCCACTGTCCCTGTTACTCCTGAAGAGATTCAGTGTCTATAGCTATTTCCTGACTTTGCTTTCCATGAGGCATGACCATGGTTATTGTAGACATCTTGGCTAATCCCTTTTGGGGTTCAGTGTCCGGTCCGGAGCTTTTTTTTTATTTGACCGCCACAGCTCTGGACACTGAATCCCAAAAGGGATAAACATCTCAGCCACAATACT
This sequence comes from Perna viridis, assembly GCA_037379345.1. Classification (NCBI taxonomy): domain Eukaryota; kingdom Metazoa; phylum Mollusca; class Bivalvia; order Mytilida; family Mytilidae; genus Perna; species Perna viridis. The sequence continues at coordinate 9,496,962 of CM074520.1, forward strand.
TTTCGGCGAAAGTCCATCTTGGCCATAGTTGTTTTTGGGCCATGGTTTTTGATATGCAATCAGTCAAGTAATTTAATTTGCATTTGACTCATCATTATACATGTAAATGTATATGTATTAATCATTATTAACATGTTTCCTTTGTAATGAAATAGTTTTATAAGAGTAAAAAATGTTGTTTTGCATTAATTTCAGCAGTTTGAGAAGTGAAGGAATATTTAAGGAATAACAGAATTAATGTAGAACCAATGATTAAACAACCTGCAAATCTTTGTCAAAGAATGATTTGCAGTAAAATAAATCCTATAGAAAAATGAAGCAAAGGACAGATATAATGCTTAAATGGATATACATATGTACATGTAATGCTTAATTGGTTCTTGGATCAAACGCTATTTACTAAATACATTTTGTATTTGAATCATGTTACACATGTATATCAGATCAGAGTTAATGTACATTGTATCAATACCTTCCTTGAATATAATAAAAAGATATAAGTTCATCTTGGAAAGTACATGAATAACCAATGTTAAAAATATAAAAAGAAAACTTTTGCATTGAGCAACAGCTCATTTAAGTTAAAGCTTAAAATCCCTTCAAAAGATCTTTTAAAAAATGCTTTTAAAATGTATGCATTCGAGAGATGCACTAAAATATCGAAGAAAATGCTTAAGGTATTCTGCATCCCAACAGTTACATACAAATGATAGCAACAACGATCACCATATGCACAGATGAATTATACTCTGACATCCCAAGGTGAGGTAAAAAAATTTGATTTTCAAGAATGAAATTTGTTGCACTGATAGGCAGTCAAATCAGAAAATAGCTAAAACTGAAACCATAAAGGGCTTACTGACTCTGTAGCCCTCTTCATTCTTATTTGTATATTGATTTCTTGGGTTGAGGTCAGAATGATGTATCAATTGTAAAAGTTTTTCTTGTATCCTTGGTAGTGTTCCAGCTAGGCCAATTTATGAGAGCAGTCCGCCTGCTTCTTCCAAGTGACGCCCTTTGCCCTTTTCACAATACTCTTTTCTTTTTCAAAGTTTAATGTTTTTGCTTATGAAAATGAATCATTTATTTTGCTGTTTCGTAATGATCTGCCATTTTTGTATACAATATACATGTATGTGCATCGTCATTAATATTCTACTTGTTTACCATGCCGATAACATGCTGGAAATGATTGGAAATAATTAAAATAACTAATACTAAATAAAAGAACCATAAATCTGACTGAAAAGGTGTTAACTGCTGTCTGTATAGAAAGATAAATAATCAGTAGGGAGCGATCAGCTGATCAGGGTTATCAATGAGCAAGTAGAAAGATCTACCAACATTTTATGGACAGCCAATCTAATCATTTGTTGATGATAAATTTCTACAGCACAATTAATCCTACACATACTGTTGATTGAACAGGTCTTAATTTTGTAGAAAAACTTGTGTAAAATAAATTAAAAATTGCACATGTTTGTATTTATTCAAAATGTCAGTTACATACACCTCCCTTCTTATTTTCATTCTTTTAAGCATTTTTCTGTATTTTCAATGGTACAGTATACATGTACATGTAGTTGTCAAAAGTTTTGCTTGCAATACATGTACAAGTAAGTGTAACAAATACTATTTCATAAATTTTAAACAATTTTGGAAATTTGGTAGCAACAATCAACCATATATGTTACATATCACGAAACATATTACCTAATGGTACATACATGTATTACATGTACAGAAGGAGTTGAACAAGCTTTACTTGAATTTGATAATTTATGTAATCTTTACTGCAAAGCCACAAAGAGGGCAGTCTCCCATAAAAAGGTGTAATGTCTGAAGATGATACTGTTTCCTCAAAACAGTAAAACTAGGTTGGGAGGAAACCGCTAGAAAATGGGCATTTGCAAACTATTTATTAATTCATTTTACATATTGATATGGTCAGCAGAAAAATGGCCAATTCAGATGGCCTTCCAATCTTTTTTTTCTGAACAACAGTTGCAACTAATTAGAAATTAATGCCTAATGAAAGTCAAGAAAATAATACCATTATACATGTACATCCAATGAGTACAGCTGCTACAATGTACATGTACATGTATGCTGCCTCTTAGTCAAACAGAGTTAGAGAGTGTTTTCTCAGGTCAAATCAGGGAAATGTTACTATACATGTACTACTTTATTATATAAATAGCAGTGTTTTATCGAATGTTTCCAATGTAATAAATTTTGATAATTCACACTGTGAAATAAATTCAGTGATTTCACTCTTGCACTTTCTCCTGTTAAAATTTCACAACTTTGATATCAATCTGCCAATCACAGAATTCAAAGTTCATATTGAAAATATCGATAAATAATGGAGAAAATCTATATAATAAATAGGATAATCAATTGGTTATTGTGAATAACCAAATATTATCACTTGTACCGAGATCATTTGAGGCTTTACAAATGTAACTTGTACGCGGAAATAGTTCCACACACTCGTTTTGGCACTCACGATAATATTTGGGTTATTCACTCTTTCCGATTAATTATCCTATTAGTATTTGAAACCTTATTCCCCCCAACATGCCCTTTTTGAATATTCAACAATGCGTCAAAGTGCCCTTTTTCAGGACCTGCACCCTGCCCTTTTGAAATCCTAGCAGGAACACTGCTTGGTGTGGCACTAGTTTATCAGTTTCTGCTGTCTGTGTATTGGATTGTTCTAACAATCAAGAAAGAAGTGGAGATATATAATAGTTATCATTATTATTTCTTTTTTTAGTGGAATGCAGTTGCTTTATGGGCATGGGGTGAGTTTTTTCACAGTATTAAGCTTAGTCAGTAATTTAGGATTCCTTGCCTTTTTTAATGAAGATTGTAAGAGATTTAAGTATGTTCCATTGTTCCCTAATGTACATTGTACGCTGGAGGTCACAGCATTGTTTCACCAATAGCTATTAGCAATTAATACACATACTGTACATGTACACGTATTTCCTAGGACTACCAGCTTTCAAATAAACAGTATATGTACATGTAGGTTTTTTTATTCACCGTCAGTTTCATTGAAATTTTTCTATTGTTTGTAAAGTTGTGAAAACAATACAGAATACAATAAACATACATGTAAATCAAATTGAACTAATTATGGTCCTGTAGAGTGTGCTGGCAAACTTAATTTGTAATTATTGCATAAAACACAATGTATATGCACATTTTTGTGTCATCAATATGGTCTGTACCAATCCATTGTCTTTACAGATATTGTAGTAGATAATTGTGCTATCTGCAGAAATCACATCATGGACCTATGTATAGAGTGTCAAGCAAACCAGGCTTCAGCTACTAGTGAGGAATGTACTGTAGCTTGGGGTGTATGTAATGTACGTATTGTGAAGCCACATTATTGTACATGTATGTAATGTACAAGTACATACACATGTACAAAATGTACATTGTGTAAGTTTATATAAATTATATCTTAGGGTTTATGTAATGTAACATTGTAAGCTAAAGTACATGTACATTTATTCTGTAGACTGGGGTGAAATGTAACTAAATTAAGCATAAGGTGTACATTATTAAGTGCTCTGTAGACTAAGATGTTAATCATTAAATTTTCAAAAAAGTAACTTGTCAAAAACAGGCATTTTAGGGGTTAAAACTCATTTATCACACTCGCACACAAAAATAAGCTTTCTTTATTGTCACTTGAAAAGTAAAAAATCAAAACACTTCATATTATACATGTATGCAGGATTCCCATTCTCTTCAAGACAAAAAATCTTTAGATTATTTCCCAAATTATTCCAGGATTTGCCATCATATTTTAAATTTTTGGTTGGAAACCCTGAAGACTGCCTTAAAACGATGTTTTCAGAAATGAAAGTGTCCGTGAAAGTTTGGTTCTGTAGAAATTTTACAGCTGATTTTAAATGATTCTGTTACGAAAATTTGTTCACATTATACTTTTTAACCATTCAAAATTCTCCAGCTATGATTATTAAAATGTCCCATTAATAACGTCTAGCTTTTTAAAGATAATTTTTGCTGATTTATGAGTGAGAGGACATAGGAGTGTAACTTGTGCATGATTTTAAGACAGAACATACCAGTTTTAATATGGACTTATTATTTTATGTGTTTTCCCAGTGCATGTACTGTTATAAACTTTATTTATATACTTGTATTACAGCACGCCTTTCACTTCCACTGTATATCCAGATGGCTGAAGACACGTCAAGTCTGTCCATTAGATAACAGAGAATGGGAATTTCAGAAGTAAGTAAATCTATGATGTTAAATTATTTCATATTATTTGTGGAAGTAGTTATTTGTCATGTTCATATCAGAATATAGTAAAGCAATGGTTGCTTGCCTAGTACAAGCATGATTACTGTGGTGGGTTGAAAAAAGTTAATTCCAGAAAAAAATACAAGTAGACAGGAATACTAATGAGGTACTAGAAGTGTATAAAATCATGTGTAGTTGTGATCACTTCTAACCTCTAATAAATTCTGTCACAATCTGTCAGGAAAACTGTTCTATGACAGCAGATAGAACAGAAATCCTAACAGGGTCTGACAAAGGCTGTCCTGGGTCATGATAATGAAATACAATAAGCTGTTCTAAACTGTCATTAAATGAAACTAATGAAAATTATTTAAAATAGAAGAATACAGCAATAAATCTTTTCTATGTGATGTAAAATAGAAATTGCAAGTCCTATAAAAAAAAACAATTTTATTATAAATATGAAAGTAAACCGAGACAGTCCTAAATGATTATTCAGATGAGTAGTATAGTAATCTGTCGGGAGCTGTTCTAGGTAGAAACTCTTCAGAATGACATCAAACAGAATAGTTCTACCTAGAACAGTTCCTGACAGAGAGTGTCACCACCCCATGACAGATTTCGTCCTAAAACAGTGACAGAGTCTTTAAAGGGGTGTCATGAGTCTGAACAGTTTCTGACAGTTTGGAACTGTTCCATGACAGCAAACCCTGACAGACTGGAAGAGAGGTTAGAAGTGATCACAAAATGTACATGTATATAATATTCAGTCTAGGTACTGTTCCTATGCCTTTAATATATGTATAAACCTTTTCAAATGTACATTTAGTTAGTGATGCATAGATTTACAATGGAAAATTGCAAAATACAAGTATGTTTCCATAATTTTGGAAAACTTTGTTTTCACGTGTTAAGGATCAACATGAGAATTGCGAAATATTATAAAAACCTATGGAAAAAGTACCCATGGAAAACATGTATAAATATCATTTGTGAAGAAATATTTTAAAGTGTAGCTTAATGCAGTTTTATATGATAAAATATCACATACAAGTATTTAAACACCAGTTCTTAACAAGTTACTCTATGTTTAGAAATATTTAATGTTGCCTTATTTCCTGTGTAGACTTGGTGCATATAGTCAAATTATTTACTTAGTCTAGGAAAAAGTTACCACATTGTTTCATTCTGGGTTATTTTTTTCCCATACTATAATCCATACTATTTTACTTTCAGATATGGACATTAGTGTTATCTTAGAGAAAGCAGACAAGTTTTTGTGACTTAAATGTTGACTGTCATTTGATGTTTTCTTAAAATATGTTACTTATTCTCAGTTCATGCCATTTTACAATAAAAGTATAGACGTATTGCCTGATTATAGTGATATATTGTTTTAAACTACTAGTGGTACACTACATTCTTAATCATTAGAGGGGAGACTATACTGGTTCATCTTATTCATTCATTAAAAAGTAGTGCTACATTTTTTCTAAGTTTTACAGGGCAGAATGTTTTCAAGTAAATTGCAGACATGATTTGCTTCCTGTTCAGCATGATGGGATCTTTGTGTGGTTCAATTTTCGTGACAATCTGTTTAGCCTTGTTAGAGTTATTGCCCTTATTAATTTTTTTTTCTCTATTTTAAATATTATAACTTTCAAAAATTTTCTACTCAGACACTACTGCACAGAATTCAATGAAAGAATACTACTGTTCCTTAGGTATACAAGAAAAAATATGGCCGCTTTTACAAAAATTAGAATGTGATGTATCAAGCCAGGGGGGCAATCAGGCTCTTTAGAGCCTCTAGTTGTCTGAACAGATATTTAGTTTACCCACCATAATTAAAACTGGAGTAAATATTCTCATGAGCTGTTAGTCATTAATTTTTTTTTGTAATTTTTTTAGGAAGTTAAGTCACCATGATAATATTGATGATTGATGAACAAGATGTACATAGGAATTGTTTAGCTTGAAAGCATGACTCCTTCTAAACTTCTCAATGAATATTGATGAAATTTATAGACATCTTATGTAAATGTTCATGTATAAAGACCAATACTTCATCTCCTGTCCATCACAATTTTGACCACAACTCAACAAGTAGGTTGTATATTGATATCATCTCATCTGTTAAATTTGGTGTGGCTTGACATTGATGGGCCATAGATTGTAAGTGATTTTTTTGATGCTGTACTTTATCAACTTCCTGTCTTGTGGGACTTGGCGACTTTTTAATTTAAGGAATGATAGAGAAAAATTTCAGCTTCAAATGGATGGATTAATTTCAAACTTCGTGTGTGGCTTTATATAGATGGTGCATAAGTTGTTACTGATTTTTGGTTCTTTTTGATGTCAACTTCTTGTCTTGTGAGACAGCCATTTTTATATGACTGCAAAAAAATTTCGGTGTATAATGGTATCACCATGTTGCTGGTATCAGCGTCATTGTCGTCATAGGCTTCTGTAAACTTTGGTCTATTTATAACAACTTGAGTAAAACTTATCCAATTTTTTTAAAATTTGAACACATTGTTCCTTATTGTTGATCCTATTTTTATGATTCAAATGTCAATATGTTCCTACTGATGTTCTGTTTTAATTTTTTTTTTTTACAATTTTTGCTTATCTTACAGGGGTAAAAAATTGGACCATGCCAAAAAAAAATAATAATTTTGGTCCAAATTTTGAATTTTTGTTTAATTTGTTTCTTGCTTGCCAATGTTTTCCAATCAGATTTTATATATATCTTACTGCTTTGAGTAATAAGGTGTCGAAGGGGCCCCCCATCCCAATAAATTGACAGCGATTTCCAAATTTTTTTATTAGAATTTTTATGAAAGTCCCTGCCTGTGTTTTTCAATCAGTTTTCAGATATATCTTACTGCTTTCGAGTAATAAGAGGACAAAGAAAATGTATAATTAAATTTCTAATTTCATGCTATTTTGTGTCCAAACCAGCTGTTATGTCCATAATGAACTGTAAGTCCCTATGCTTAAGTTTGTCAAAAACTAAAATTGTGTCTACACTTGCCCCAATCGTTCAGGGTGCAACCTTTGCAGTCGTATCATGCTGAGCTCTGGGAAGCCCTGTATTGACTACGGGTATATCGAATAATTGTGAAAAATTTCGTCGCGAAATTCCGGCTCCCAATTGATGGATCAGCCCACTAGAATTTTGGTGACCGTTTATTTCTAATGCTGGTAGTTAAGATGCCATTTTTTAAATTTGCTCTGAGCTAGCTTTCAGTAACTGCGAGCGTCCTTAAAGTAGGTATCTCTTTTGACCATATGGTTTATGTTTAGGTATTCCGTGGAGAGAATTGGATGTATTATTGAATGAATTTTTTAGTGTGTTTGTTGTTTCAATTCATCTTTGATCTTACATTAAAGGGGTGGTTAAGGCCTTATACATGTAGAACTAGTTTAACCCCACTGCAGATTTCATGCGCCTGTCCACAAAACACAGGGCACTACAGACGCCATGAAGTCTGCCTCATATCTTGCCCTTCTCTTGGAGATCGATTGAAAGGAAAAACTCGTGAGAAATCTATACGACAAAAGCGATATCTAATTTTCATTCGGTATCGTCAACTTTCCTTTCAACTGTGGCAACATCCCTCAGCACCTGACTATGGCGTTTTCAATTTCATATCACTTGATTATCGCTCAATTACCAGGTATTGTCTGAGCTTGCCGAAACGAAACCAAGTGTGTCTTTGTGTCGTATATACTTACTACAATATGGAACATGGTTGTGTTATTACAAGATCAAAGTCATACATCTAACTACAAAAGTTTTTATGTTCGCATCATGAACTTGTAGATCGCTGTGGCGTATAATCTGCACAATGAAAGCAAATTTGCTAATCATGTCATAGATTTCCTTTCCTTATTCTTCTACCCGGACATGACATTGATCAACTTGACAGGTGTTAATAAAAAAGCTGTATAAGAAACTGGTGAATCCTTACTATCAGTTTTTAGTGAAGCCCGGGTTGCCTATTTACTGTCGTTTCTTTGTACGTGTTATTTTGGTTACTTTAGGTACTTTGCTTGTGCACCTATTTTTTATCTAGTCGATATCGTTATCCTTTGATTGTTTTAATTTGAATACCGTTAGAATCTTCCCTCACATACAAATTTTGAAGATGTAAACCTTTCATCATGACGAACTTTTCCTGCATTTGTTTTTGCATGTTGCACAAAATTGTTCACCAAACTAACTTATTTTAAAAATAGATAATGCTTATTCTTCATAGTATTTTAATATATCAAATGATTTCGGGTTTATCATTTTGGCAGTATAGTCGTTTCCATTGACAGAAACCACTTTTTCACGCACGTGTATTACATTGAAAATGAAACGTTATAATTTCAAAATATTTAAACATACTGAGGCTTAATTCATTCCTTATATAGCTCATGATAGAACCTGTTTCGATAGTGATGGTTTTGAGTACTTCTTGTATTCAATTAATGTTTGGATTTATATCTCCCTAAATAGTTGATTTTAATACTGCTGATGACAAGTTACTCCTTGAAACACGTGTACAGCATATCGAAATTAGCAATATATATATATGTGTGTGATTGGTATTTTTATGTGTTTATCTTCGATTACACGACATTAAACATGGTCAAAAAACCCTAGTGACGGACCTGGTAATCATACTTATTTCCTCGTATAGGAGATTGACATCAATGGAAGTAAATAAATTCAAAGACTAATTACATCAAGTTAATATAGAAATATCCAAAGTATTGTAACACTATAGAAGATTAAAGTATAAACTTGTTATACTTTAAAATAATTCATAAATGAAAAGCATTCATTTAAAACTTCTAGACAGTTAATAGTCATCACAGTGTTTACAATTTCGAGTATAAAACAAGCAAAATCTCACAGTGATGGTTGAAAATTAATGTCTATTAGCAAAACATACTCCCAAAATTTCCTATAGACAACCATATTGCAAATGCCGATGGGATAATAGTATTTTACTTAGATTATTTGGTGACACAAAATATATTGTGCTGGGTTTTCACGTAAAGTACACTGTCCATCTGATCAACCCATAGTTTAGCAATTTGGTTAGCAATTTTGAGCCTTCCACTGTGTCTAGCGAAGTTACACGCTGGGGTTGTCAGGTTATAATACGGAAAAACTGACCACAAACCATAGTGGTGCACCATGTTGGGAAAGATGCCACGTTCCTTGCACGTTAAAGAATCCATGTAACATAGTACCAACTGATGATTTTCTTCCCCGTGTAATACTTAGGTGGAGAAGAAGTCACTGCCATTTCGCATTCATTCTATCATCTTCCGCCCTTGTTCGTATTTTATAGCATCATTCACAAGACCCCCCCCCCCCACACACACACACACACACAGAGATTTGGTTGGGAAAATACCTGTGAATATTTATCCCTTGAGATAATTTAAGAGAGAATTAGTATTTCGAGTATTTCGCTAAAATATTAATTAGGTCTGGTATCTGTCCACATTGTTTTCGTTCTGTATCTTTAAAGAATTGAAATAATCTATACACGAAAATGTGTTTGATAAGAAATTTTTTCGGATTTTTTCCACAATCAGATGTAATTTTTCTATATCTAACATACTTTGGCACATGTCTGAACGTATTAAGATTTTGAAGCCGTGAATATGATTAACTATAAAGCGTTGGAATGTTTCAAGTGCACGCATATTACTTTTAGTCCATTCCAGAGCTCGTACCCATTAAGAACAGGGACGACGATTTTACAGTACAGGCCACAAACTGTTAGAGGATGCGGTAACGACATTATCAAAATAGGCGTTAAAATTACATTTATTCATTATATTTCACATATCCTTACCCTTCAGACAGATAAAACTATAGAACTGCTTTAACATTTTTTAATTAGATACGTGGGTTTATTTTATTCTATAATTAATTCGTTATTGTATACAATTGAAAAAAATTAAAAGCCTCCTATTTTTAGACATGGATGTTACATCTTTTAGATAAGCTAAATTTGATTTCCAAAAGCTCAGAATTTTAGTCAAAATGTTTAATCTTATTACACCCTGTTACGTCCTGTAAAACTAACTCAACTTTTAAAAGTCTTGTGGACTAAGTATATTGTGCTGCTAACAAATTATAATGAAATTACTCCAGAAAATTTAATTCACAATTAATACTATTCGAAGACAACGAAAGCTGCCTTAAAACACACTTGCACTGATATATTGTTTTAGTAATGAACGTGGCGCACGTTATCGACACCAAAAGCGTTTCATGATGTCGAACGTAAAACATAAGGTCGCAAATAAAATAACGTTTATTCTGACACATGAAACGTCAATTTGGGTAAAAATTGTGTGCATTTGTGTTTGTTGTGATTACTAAGATCTCGAGGCGGCTGATATAGATTTCCGAGTTCAGTAACACCACTAAATCAAGTATAATTCTATAAACAAATAGATAAAAAATAAATTGTAATAAAACAAAAAACGAAATAAAAAAGATATTGTATTTTAACGTTATATCAGCGTTGTGACATTTTCGCTTTATTTTATGATTATTTTTACTTAAACTGTTTTTGGAAGTCCGAAAATTATTAGCAGTGGACATTTTAAATGTAAATTCAGTGTACTCTTACGCGTATAGCCCTCTTCAAAAGGTAATCAAGGGAACCAAGATTCTAGCGGATATATAAAAAAAGTAATCCAGAGACAAAGACCAGACATGTAAAATAGACAAACACAACAAAAAAAATAACAAAAATTATACATACAAAGTGACAAAAGTAAATGAGCAACTCGGACTTCACTAAAAACTGGGAGCATACACCAGGTGCACCGGAAGGGTAAGCGTTCTCGGCTTTCCTAGAAACACTCAACAAGCTTTGGCATAACGTATGAGTTGTGATATGAAAACTCCATACAGGTGAAAGTTGACAATTCTGAATGAGAAGTCATCACGTTTGTTCAATAATTTTCCTTTACCATCGATTTCTAAGTGTAGGTCAGGATATGAGGCTGACGTCACAGTGTCTGTAGTATCCTTCATCTCTAGTTGTTTGGGGAGATGCGATGTATCAAATCCCCAAAATTGGGATTGTTTAAAGATAATAATTGAAGTTGCTTGGCAAAAATTAGATATGGCCGAATTTGTCAGATCTGAAATTTGCCCATTTTTCAAAATTTTGCTTTCATTTAATGTTTTTTTTTAATCGTAAAACTACACTTCTGAATTCAAGCTTACGTTTTTCACGAAATTCAATTTAGTTTCCATTTTTTGGTTATCGTGATAATTTCCTTAATAAAATCACTGTTTTGTTTTTGGGTGGGGTTGGTTTTTCACTTTAATTGTCATAAATAAAACGTATCTTTATTCACAGGCTTAAAAGAATGCTGTAATGTTATGTCACGCTTCGAAAGTTTTTGTTCTGCAGATATGTCAAAAGTTATTTGTTACTTTAATCTACATATGATTGTCAAGATTTAAGTCTTGATTTTATTGAAATAACTAGTGGTAATTACAAATGAACTGTTGTTAACAGAAAAAATTGAAATCAACTCTTTGGTGATACAGAAGCGGTCCTCAAAACGAGATAATAAACAACAAACTTTGTCTCATACTGAATATCCTACAAACTTGTATAATACAGGTTATCACAAGTTATTACACCCAACAAACTTTAATTCGTCATATCTGTTGAAGGGTATAAAGTACAAACATGAAAAAAATGACCGTTATTGCTTTTCCATATGTCTTGAATATGTTATGCTGTTTTACTGTATAATGAAGTGTAGTAAATATGTCGCCACTATTACAAGCCTACAAAATAGGAAGAGTATTCAATGACATCAAAATCAAAGTGCATGAGCAAAACGTGTATCAGAAAACAGAGACGACATACATGCACAGCGTTGATAACAGAAAAAAAAATACAACTACTCAAAAAAACTGAAAACAAGACAGCAAGCCACAAAAAACATTATGAAGGTAGCACTAAATTATTGCGACTGAATTGCAGGTTATTAAATATCATCAACAAAGGCTTATCTCTTGAGTATGATCTAACATACTGGCAATACAATCTCCTACAAAATCAGGTAGTGAAAACAGAAGCATGGCATACTCCGTCAGTGTCACATTACAAGCAAATAAAATCAGTTAAGCGTATCGGTGAATCATGCAGTTTTTACCATCGTCAGACTTCTACATTAATGCCTTCGACACAAAATCATATGCACGACAGTTACGGATCAACTTTGAAATGTACACTTGATATATTAAATGATTTCCAAAGAAAATGGATATGTTAAAATTATCACTTTGTCATTTGATTTTAAACGTTCAGGTCTAAGAAGGTAATTAGTTGTCTTTTTGATTTCCAAATTCAAATAATTTGATATAACAGCATCTTTTAAAAACACTTTTACACAATACTTTCGGAAATAAAGTGTACACATTTAGAATGAATTGGTGCCCATTTTGCAAAAGCAACTTCATTTCAAAATTTAATAATCGTAATTTTCAATTTGATAACACTGTCATTTTTCACTTGCTTTCCTGCTTATTATTATTATATTTTTATTAAAACTTGAATTTTTTTTAGTTCTTAAAAGTTCACACTAGGATAACCGTTAATGACATAATCCCACTGTATTTTGCTATTGTATAAGGTACAGTTGAAATATCCATGATGGAATCAACAAGCATTATACCTGTAACAAAAATGCAACAACGAAAACAATAAAAACAAAAAGAAAAATATTGAACAAATGCTCGTAGTACAAATGACCCAAACTTATGTATGAATAAGACTAATTTCCGAAAAGACTTAAGTTTCTTTGAATACTATTCGTTAACACTCATTTCAATTCATATACACAGTGCAAGATATATATATTTTTTAGTTTTAAGCTCCTTTGGTAGTCTTCATTGTTCGTTTAGCAAACCTTGCATGATAACATGTAGAAAGAGATATCTGCCTTCATTTTTGATTTGAGTGATTCTAAGAAAAAAAGATTATTGAAAATAACAACATACAGTTTTCAGAACGTGGAACTGGTTTAGAACTAAGAGAGCCCACGCATGAGCAGACAATTGGTCGATTTTAATGCCTGTTTTCGGAATACATACATGAAGATCAAAGAAGTACAGATTTTACTAGTAAGTTATCATGACAAGCAATGACTTTAGATAAAATAATGTTAAATCGATCTCAGAAGTCATTGAGTTATTTTAGTTTGGTTTTGTTGGTCGATTTTCTTGTTTAAGTTATTTCAACTTTCGTTTCTTCGTTGACAGCTAATTATTTTTATCTATTTTGGCACATATTTTACGAAAGTACGGGTGCAATTATCACTTCGTAGAATTTATCTTACTTATGTAAAGCAAATTTTAAAAATAAAAACTGTAATAAAGTAATGCAATTGTACACGTGCTACTTTCAAATTTGATCAGAATAATTTAAGGATTAAATCAACATATAACGGGATGTGCAATTGACTCCGAAAAACGAGAATACAATAACCATTTTACATTTATAACTCCTCCTAGAATATGTTTGATTTTATAACTTAGTTAAAATAATATTATGTAATATTTAAACAAACCTGTGTGAGGTTTTTTTTGCCAGCATTACCACCTGTTACACGTAACTGTTTTGAAAGGTCGTTTCTCCGTTTTGTCTGGGACGAATCATCTTTTTAACACAAAATATATAATGAAGACTTAAAACCGGATGAGCTTAACGTTTCATTTCAGAATATCACAGGACCAAAAAGAGGTATAAATGAATATACACCTTTATTAAGATTTTTTACGGTACTTGTTATTTCTGAATGTTCCCTTTAGTGTAACATTTACTGTGCTTTTTCATAAGAGCCAATTTTATATCTCCAACTTAATTAATTTCAGTAAAATTAGGATATCATTGAATCAGTGTGTTTCTGGAATTCAAATTTTTCATTTATTTGAATTGCTGTATTTATAGCTTGATTTTTATTTTTGGTATGTCTTGTTTTGTTTGGATGACTTTATTTTTACCAGTCGGTTTTCTTGGCCTTACATACCATAACATGGAGATAAGTGAAAATTGTTCTAATCTTCTAACCGTGTCATCCATGGGAAGTATTAGACATTCATAATCATTATGATATAATGTCTTTTCAATGACTATTTTCATACATTTAGGTTTGGTTGAACTTCCAAATTGCTGATTTCGGCCCCACATGGTAAAGCAATAATGTTTTACAATTAAATTTTGAATAATCAGAATAAAAAAAGCAAGACGATTAAATTGATATTAAATAATGTAACTTTAACCTGAATCGATCAATGGGACCTGGATGTATAAGGTTTTGTCCCTAATTTTCTTGCTTGCATATAGCATGCAAACACAAATACAAAGAATGTATTCATCTAACTAAACAATCTATTACTGATTGAAGACAAGGTAAACATATCGGTGTGATATGTATTACGTAGGAGTCATCCATGGAAATTATATAATTATAGATATCTTAAATGTGTGTATATGATAAAATTACATGAATTGCAACACATGTGTTAAAACTACAATTAATGTTTACGAATATTTGGAACAAAACATTAGATCTTGTCTTTATGTTAACATGGCATGAACATTAAACGTGATAAGAACCCACTTTTTTTAGGTGAATTTGAGAAAATTTGTATTGAAGGCTAATTCCACATCGGCCGCTTAAACGCGCTGACAAAGCTGGTTTAAGTTATACATAACATGAATATTTCAATTATAAAACACTAGAATAATTTAATAACAAATAATATTTTATCTACACAATCAGTATGATTATCTGTGCCACTCCTTGAGATCAATGTCTGTAATGTTTTTTTTTAAGTAGGAAGATGAGTAGACAACTTAAAGTCACAAAAATTCCACCTTCAACTACAAAAGACAGCCTGACTTTTTTCTTTGAAAACAAGAGAAAGTCTGGAGGAGGAGAAGTCGATGATGTTGAATATGACGAGGAAAACCATATTGCGATTATTAAGAGAATGACGGTAATCGAAATATTTGTTTCACCGTAAAAAAAATCAATAAGGGCTTTAAATTGTATACGAAAAATCCTCGGAAACAATTTACTGTTGTGATTTCATTGAAAATTATGTTTTTAACATAATGAGAAGAAAACAGGTGAATTAAAAAATTCTGACCGAAAAACCAACATTTGAACAGTTTTATGGTTACAATATTATCAATTAACGCTTTATGGGGCACCAACATCAAGAAAGTGTACCCAATGATAGCTGTTGACGACACTTTCTTGTAAATTTAAATGTTTTAAAATATCTCAGATTTTGCTTTTTATTTTTGTTTAAAAGTTGTCGAAAGAATAATAACCAAGTCTAAAACGTCACCTTTACTTCTGGAACAAAAGATAATTGAAGTTTACTCTTCTGGAACCAGTGTCGATGATACACGTAGCCGACATCATACAGTTGAAGAAGAGGAATATGAAGATTTCTTTGCGATAGAGATCAGCGAGTTTGACCAAGAAAAAATTTCAGATGGCATTCTTTCGTTATATTTCGAAGAAAAAAGGGGTGCAAATGCAGATATTGAAGAAATCGGAAGGCTGGACGACGAAAGTACCGTTATACTAAGGTTTGCAAGTGAAGAGGGTAAGTGTTAATACTTTTGCATAAAACATTTGTTTTAACAACTTATAGAGCATCCAGTTGTACTCTTCGTCAGAACTATACTGATCTACTTAAGACTGGTTTTATAAATGATGCAGATAATTTTGTTTTTATACCCCCGCAAACGAAGTTTGTGGGTATATAGGTTTCACCGTGTCTGTCTTTCCGTCTGTCCGAACTGTTTTCTAAGCAGCTTGGAATATTGTAATGAATAATGAATAATGAATATTTTTTTTTTGGATGTAATATAACCACATAGATATGTGAATACAGTCAGTAATGTTTTGACAAAAATTATACAAATAAAGTTTTAACTCAGGCATTTTTCCAGGAAAACTTGGTCTCATGCGTTGTCCACAACTCCTCCTTTACGACTATCAGGATTGTTAAGAAACATCATGGTGTGTTAGATTGCCATACGGAGAAGTTTAGACAAAGAGTAATCAAGGGATCCAAAATTCAAAGCCGAAATCAAAAGAATGTAATACAAATACCAGCTTTGGTTTCATTCACACAGAATATAGGTAAATGTAGTTGGAAGATCATAAAATGGGAGCTTAGATGATAATAAAAAAATCCGATCAGAAGTAGTTTTACCTCATGTGAACAACAGGAATACTAAAAGAACACAGATGAATAAAGAATAAAGTAAACTCAGGAAACAAACAACAAGATCCTATCTACACATAAAAATACCTCAGAATATCTCCATGTTGTAGACCCTTTTTGATTAACTCGATAAGCCATTCTCTCTTTCAAAAGACTATATATAGTCGATTTTACAACGTCAAAACGTTAAGTGAGACAAGTTTTTTTTTGAAAAATACATCTAAGGGTATCATCGAATGCCGAAAAAAATTTTAAAAAATGTAAATCAACATTGAGCTGGTCGGTAATAATATTTCAAAAAGTACATCAGCATATCTATGTATTTGTCGTGTATACATGGTTTATTTTATCGTGTCATATGTTAAAGTGAATATATAAGTTTTCTGTATTTACATAATAATTAATTTGTGTACTCTTACCCTTACTTTGAACACCCATGAAGTATATTTGAAATATATGATATAATAAACATGACATGTCCATATCCGATGCCGTAGCAACGCTCGACTTATATCACCCTCGTGCCAATGACCCTTGGGTGATATAGGGATCACATGTTGATGCCGCTCGTGATACAATTTTGACATGTAATATTCAGCATGTGTTACATATAACCTAAGGAAATTGTTGTTAAATGAAGTTTGAAAAATCAACATTTCATTTCTACCAATAAAAAAAATAACCAACGAAACTCATTCATACCAACAAATTAAAACCGGGTCTGAACTAAGCCTCGTTTCTGCTTCTTGCAAGATAGGGTGACATGTTCTGCTCAGTTCAAAACAGTGTGTCTAAATATGGATATAAAGTAATTATAATCAAGCCAAGCAATTAATCTCTTATTAATTTGAATGCAATTCCACAAGGATGGGGTTTTCAGTGTGCGTTAAGTGTGCTTTAGGGTTTAGGGGCTTCTAATTTTGAATCTGCTATTACTCCTTCACCAGTCGATGGACTTAGATGACATTTTCAACAGATAATACAGTTTTGAACTATTACTTTGAAAGCGTTTTGCTTTTTGTATGCTGAGTTCTCAAGTTATTAGCTGTAGTTGTTTCGCTCGGTTGACATAATTCGTCAAAGGATCTGCAAGATAACATTTCATTTGAGCAACAAGGGCTAAGAAATTTTACCCATTGAAGTTTTTAATCACAATACCACCAAAGGCTTTGAAAGTAGACATAGATAAATTTCAAATCCCTTGAAATCTGAAAGTAATTTCTTGACGCTGGTACAGTTGATTTAGGTATGAGATTTTCATAAGTGATATCAAGTACAAACTCATTTATCTGTTTTTTTGTTCTAGATTATATTGTATCATGTTTACGGACATTTTGAATAACGTATTTGTACAATAAATGTATCTGATTTAGAAGATTTTCCAGCATTCCGTATAATTTACTCTATTTTCAACACTAAATTGATCAATTGAATTATTGTATAGTTTATAGTGAGCTATTGCCATTACTTGGTACCCCATGTCGTCATTAACTCTTAGTATTCTGCATAAAACTGAAATGGGGATTTTTAATCCGTCGAAAAACTTGACTGCCGTTACTAGAAATAAAACATAGGGGTTAGTCAGAATTTGTTCGCATATTTCTTCAAAATCGTTAGGTTTAGCCAAATTCTGACATAATAATGTTCAGCATGATAAGATCTATCTGTGGTCAAATTTTCGTGTTAAGGAATGACCCGGCATATATATATATTTGTTATTTGTAATTGTTAGTTGTTTTTTGGGGGGGCTTTTTAATAGAAATTTATAATTAACATTTAGAGGGAAAATCATATTATCAGAAGTTATTTGTATTTAAATTATATTTTTATTGAGTGGCATGTAATTGATATTTGTACTCCTGAATGAAGAGCTTTGAATAAATCACTACAAAACCTTAAATCATATCTTCAGAAGCCCACATAGCATTGTTTGTCTCTGTAAGTAGTATTATAGTGTTTATTATTGGAGGTACATGTATATGATTCGGAGAGTAACAAGACTTACACCTCTACCATTCCATCAAGGCCAGAAATTTGTCATAATCATAGAAATTATGAATTTTATCATTATTTAATTTCTCTTCAAATGATTACTATTGTGATCTCCCGTCAATGCATTGATTACATAAACTTTTCAAAATTTTGTACAAGAAACGTTCAGCAAAGTGCACTTCCAAGCCTTTTTCTAAATTACTTACATTCATTCTCACAGTCGTCACAATTGGTCGTCAGTCCTACCACGATACATTTTTTTGCCATGTGGTATAAATTCTATGTGGATAATAAAACGTTCAAAGTTAACGAATTTTTTGAAAATATAAATTCTATGAAATTATCCAAATATTAAGGCTCCCTTTTTTCATCACTTCACAATAAAACTTCATATGCGCAGTTAATATCTCTACTTGAAAACATCGTACATTCCTACAAAGAAGGAACACCCATATAAAGATATAGTAGTAATTGGCAAAACTTCTAATTTATGTTAAAAATTACTTTAAATTATCATTTAAAAACTCCGGAGAAGATGTTGAAAAAAATGTTGGAATCGACAAAATAATTTTTCAGAGTGTTGGACATGTTTTTCAACAGTTAGTCGGTAAACTAATAGAAACACAGGGTGCCCCTCTGCTACCCGATCCCTTCAATCACTTTCATGATTTATACCTCATTGTAAATCTTTATCAAAAGAATAAAGGTATTAGGCCCTTTTGCCTCAGTTTGCATTATAAAAATGACGTTCTTTCATTGATAACACTAAATGGACTTCGTTATATCATAACTTACTATTGGAGATCGACCAATGGTGAAACTGAAAGCAATTATCGATACACTACCGATGCACTTGATCTAAACCCGCAGTTTTTTTAGAGGAGTTCGGACAGTTCTTTTATTCTTAAGGTTCAGTGTGTATTGTTTTAGTCAATGTATGTTATTTATGACATTTTGTATGTTTATTTGTCCAAGGATCATTGATATCCTATTCTTCGTTTTAGTCACTGTATCTTGACTTTTACTCAAAGCGTATATTGTGTTAAGTATAATACCCATTCTGTATGTTGCTCACATTAACATCATGCTTTTTTAAATTTTACTTTAGTGTTTAAGGTAGTAGACCAGGAGTAACCCCAGATTTAACTATCATTCAATTTTCAGTAAATTTGAACATGATATAAAACTACAAGTAGTACATCTTCTGACTATTTTTACAGAAATTTCACCGTGCAGATTTGAACAAGAAGGGCTAAGAAATTGCTACTTTTAGAAATATGAATCATTGGTCAAACTGCAACACATCTGGTATTTTAGGAATATTTTTACAAGATATTTAAATAAACAACAGGATGTTAAGTCAAACTCAGTTTAAGAGTACGTAAAACACTGAGGCCTCATTCCTTGCACTGCATATGGTAGAACCTCTCGGTGATGGATTTGACTTTTTCTTTCGATCTTTTGGTTTTGAGTTCTTCTTAGTATACAACTAATATTTTAATAATGATCTTCCAAGATATTTGATTTTAATATGCTGCTGATGAGAGGTAACTCGTAGAAACACGTGTACAGTATATCGAAATTTACACATAAAACTGGTATTTTTTGTATTTAAAAGGATCAATATACAAGATTTAATATTGTTTGCTGTAAAAGAGTTGCTGTGTGTTTATTTTACGAAAATAACAGAAAGGGGCAATTTTTAGCTATTGCCTATATAAAAACCTCCATTTTGCAAATAGAAATTGAAAACTGAATTGAAATCGTCCAGTTATTGGAATTCCCATAGGGAACAATTGTGCAGCTCTTTATGTGGACCTTTTTCTGTACTGTTACGATTCACAATTTATGGCTAGAATGAATAAAGACCCTTCCAAACAACATTTGGTAGAAAAATTTAAAGACACTTGATATTTTGGATCGACACAGCGATGACTCAAAAATTTAAACTAAAGGTATATATCCTGTAGAACAGTTTTTGAATAACGCAAATATTGATAATAAAGAATGTTTGTTTCTTGTTCTTAGTATTCAGATCGATAATGGTAAACATAATACTCAAATGTACGATAAAAGGAATGATTTCGCATTCTCTATTTTCAACTATCCGTTTTTAGATCGTGGTCTTGATGGAACAAAATCCAATATGTTTGCTCGAATAAAGCTGTAGTGCTGACATTTTAATGGAGGTTGAATGAATATCCCCCTAGTTCAGGCAATATAAGTGTATAATATATGTAAAAGTAATTGACCATTGTTTTATGTTTATCTTATTAAGATCATGAAAAAAGCATTTCAAATACAAATTGTAGATATATAATGGAGCTTATAGTTAATGTAAAAAATGGTCTTTAAAAGAGGGAAACTGATAATGATGATCACTAATCAATAAATTAGATATTTCATATATGAAATATGGGTCTACCCTGGTCATGGGTACCATTTAGTTTTTTAATTTTAATCATTTAAAAAGTAACTCAAAGAGTTTCAGTAGAAGAAGACAAATTAATTTCGTGGATATCATATTTTTTAAAAATATATCACATAAAAACAAATGGTAATATTCGTTTTCAAAAAAAAAAGGATTTTAGCTGCATGTGGTACAGATGATCATTTAAGGAGGAAACTTGTTGATTTTAAGATGTTTCATTATCATTATAAAGATAAGTGGATTGTGTTTTTTTTTAACATATGGATACAAAGCAAAATTGGCATTAATTATGAGATTTTGACATAAGTCTATATTCCCATATGCGTTTTAAGACTTACCCAATTATTTATTATTCGTTGCAGATACTTTAACTTGTTGATTTTAAGATGTTTCATTATCATTATAAAGATAAGTGGATTGTGTTTTTTTTTTCAACATATGGATACAAAGCAAAATTGGCATTAATTATGAGATTTTGACATAAGTCTCTATTCTCATATGCGTTTTAAGACTTACCCAATTATTTATTATTCGTTGC
The DNA here is from genome assembly GCA_037379345.1 of Perna viridis. Lineage (NCBI taxonomy): Eukaryota > Metazoa > Mollusca > Bivalvia > Mytilida > Mytilidae > Perna > Perna viridis. The sequence continues at coordinate 9,518,514 of CM074520.1, forward strand.
AGATACTTTTGGTTAGAACCTGGTGATTATGAAGCATGTTTTTCAATCACTTGCTCTGAAATCTGTCAACCAAAGATATAATTCTAGTTGGAGGACTTTTTTTTTTAATTTATAAAATACGAAATTTCCCATTTTGTATCAAGTAACTTATGGTAATTTCTAAAGTTTTTTATATACTAGCTATAATGACATATGCTTAAAAACCTGTAATAAAGGAGCTGGGTTATATTGGCGTGTATGTTTGTGAGAATCAATCATGCTGTGTTGAACACATAATTTTATGAATAAAAGATTATCGAAAATCACTGATGCAATATGTAATTTATATCATAAAAAAACATGTTTGTTGTGCTTAATATGCTTTATGATCATTGTTGGAAAAAATAAACACAATGTCGGCTTAACACAGAAACTTAAACGTTTTATTGCAAAAGTTTGAAAATCTGAAAATTGCCTATCTTTCAGGTTGTTGTGGTCACAAACATTTTTAAAACATAAGCCATTTTTGCTTTTTAAACCTTTTTTGTAAGACTTAAATGTATTATAATCATTCATTTTTGTTCACTTTCAGCATACATTAGCGAAAAAAAATCAAACTGCTCGGTCTTTACTACGCGATATTTAAGTGGGTGGGTAATTTTTTTTAATTTATTCATCTTTTTTCAAAAGGCAACTTTTTTATACCTTAATAGGAAAAGGAATATCATGGCTTTCTTTTGATGCCATTTGTATTAACAAAGAGAATGTGTTTTACTTGGATGAAAGCAAAATGTTTCAAAGACGAACACTGAGAAATTACCTCATGACTTTTAGACCCTGCTTCCATGACAACGCTGTGCTTATTATTTGGCAAACAGGCGGATTTATCTTTCTTATGTACATATCTATCAACCTACATAGGTCTGAAAAATCCCTCTGGGGGTTCGTTATCTGGCGTATGGATTACTAGTTTTCTGCTTCAACAAATAACAACAATTTGATATTCAAAATCTCACTTCAAGTTTAGAAAAAAAATCTTAGACAAACAACAACTTTTGTTTTGTGTGGTGAATGATGGCTCAGAAACTTTCTTACGTATAAATATCCCCGAAAAGCTTTTAAACATCTTGCTCATACTACAGGTAATGGTAAAAAGAATTATGGGCAAAAGTATATTTGAACACAGTTAATTGGTGTATATCGATATATTTTGGAATGTTCTACTTTTAAGAGAAAGATTATAAAACTAAGTGTATAATAGCGTCACTGATTTTTGCTTGTTATATTTAGTTATCAAACAATCAAAAGAATGTAATCCAGGGACAAAGACCAGACATGGTCATGCATGTGACTGAGTTTATTGTTTTGCTTGATTAACTTCAATTAAACTTATTGTAATTAACACTTAGTAGTTATTTTGGAAATGTGTTGTCAATTTATTGATCATCCAAAGGCAAACTCATGCGATATCAAACTGTGTGCAATTCGTTACAATTAAATATATACGGAAAGTGCTATCTTTTTCAACTAATTTGTTATAGTGTTATTTAAATAAAGTCATTCACAGTTACGAGTATACGTTTTAGTATACATTTACTCTAACAAAGAGAAAGCAAGCGTCAAACCAAACCGCAATAGATTAAAGAAGACCATTTCATATAAAATAAATAGAAAAATACCAGTCATAAAAATATTGCAAGAGTAATCAAGGGAACTAAGGTTCTAGTGGTAATCAAAAGAATGTAATCCAGGGACAAAGACCAGACATGAAAAACAGACATACACAGCAAAGACCATAAAGTAACTAAAATAATACATACAAAGTAACAAAAGCAAATGAGCAATCGGACTCCACTAAAAACTGGGAGCATGGACCAGATGCACAGGTAGGGTAAGCGTCCTCTGCTTTTCTAGAAACATCCATCGAGTTGCTCATAAAAAGTCAAGTCTGGAACAGTCGATAAAGGAAAGGAAAACTATGACACGTTGAACAAATCAGTTTTCATAGCGCAGATGGATACATCGTAACGGTCCACGAGTTCATGATAACGACAAAACCAGAAACTTATGTAATGATGACTTCAATCTTGTTACAACATAACCTTGTCATATGACATTCCATTAGCAGGTGCTGAAGGGATTTGCCACAGATGAAAGGAAAATTGACAATTCTGAATGAAAAGTCATCACGTTTGTCGTAAAGTTTTGTCAATAGTTTTCCCTTACCACCGATTTCTAAGTGTAGGTCAAGATATAAGGCTCACTTCACAGTGTCAGTGGTATCCTTTATCTCAAGTTCTTTGGGGGTAAATGCGATGTATAAAATCCCCGAAATTAGGATTGTTTAAAGATAATACGTCATCTATTAGCGGAAACCGAGATTAAAGGATCTAGCTAAACGATATTCTTTCTTTTGGATCAGATCAGATATAAAGTCAGTCTCATAAGAGTGAATAAGTAGGCAAGTAGAGGAGCACAATTTGCTCCCATTGGAATGCCAACCGTTTGTTGAAAAACGCGTCCACCACATTGGATAAACATGTTGTCGATTAAAAATTCCAGCATTTTGTAAACATTTTCTTCTGTATATTTGGAAGATGATTTGAAATTATTTCTTACAAAGTATGAGGAATCTCTACCAAGAACTATATATTTGTATCTAGGTGTACCATCTTTTTTTTTTGGAAAAACGACGATGTATAATGTTTTAAGTATTTTAACTGAGTATGGGGAATAGAAGTATACAATGTTGAAAAATCATAGGTTTCAATGCCATTATATTCTGATAATAGTCTTGAACTGATGGTCTCCGGAAGATCTTTCGAATTGTTCATGATCCACATTGCGTTAATACCACTACAGGAGTAACAAGTGTTGTTGTAGGACTGCAGATCCAGTTTCGGTACGCTGTACATGTGTTTCAAGGGTTAACCTCTCATCAGCAGCATTGCTCAGAAAGTCAAGATTCAAACTTAAATCCTATAAGAAGAATAAAAATATCGAAATAAGAAGACGAAACCAATACTCGAGTTCTACCAAGGTATGTCAAAGGAGCTACAACATTGTAGCCCCATGTTTAATACAAGGTATGAAGCCTTAGTATTTTATGGGTTACACATTTTATGCTACGGCATATTTCAGATAATTGTTCATGCGTAATTCGGGTCATAACATCAAAAGCGCGATCAACCTTCTGTCGATATAAATTAATTAATCAAAACACCAAACTCAAATTGTATAACAGTAATGATAATTCAACAAAATGACTGCTTTTCAAAACACGTTACTAAAAAAACTCTGTATATATCTCTTTATTCTCAATCACCAAAAGTACATGGTATAGAGACGCATAAACATAATACATATGATTACATACAAATATACAAATTAATAAATGAAGTCTAGCCATAAATGGTGATATATCATTTGTTAACCAGGAGAGTTTAACCTACTTTCAATAATCTTCAGTTTCTTAATTCTACAATCTTTAAGAATGTTGGGTCTGTTTGTGAACTTGGTTTTGAGATACTGTTTTCTGTTTATATTGAAATGGGAGCATTTGAACAAGAAATTGAATGTGTCCCTCTAATCTACGCTATCACATACATTGCATGTTCTATTTTCTCCAATTCGTCCCTTTAATCTCCGCTATCACATACATTGCACATTCTATTTTCTCTACTTATATTGTTCCATCTACCTGTTTCAATAGGCAATTTCATATTCAGGGTCCTAAAACAGCATAATTATTGTACATTTTTGTCTTCTAAAATTTCAAAGTAGCTTTCAAGTTCTAGTTTTTCCTTGTATAATTTGTAGTTTAATGATTTAAGAGATGGTTTGTACCAAATTATGCCATGTTTGTATGAATTGATCTAAAGGAGACTGTTTTACAGTGCGTTAAAGCCATCCGTTATTATTAAAAGTCTTGTTATTCCATATAAAAGACCAGCAACAGTTATCAAAAATTTGTTTTACATTCTTATATATTCAAGGGGTGGCCTTATAATGTCTCAAAAAGCAAAGTTGTAGAGTAAAACGGGAATTTTTCAGGTTTCCCTATCACTAATTTAGCCCAATAGTTGATGCGCAAATTTATTGCTACTTCAAGAGGCCATCGTCCAAATTTTCCATACGCCATAGGGTCTCGGATCGCCTTTCTTAAGTTTGCAAAATGGACACGTTCAATATCACGATTGTCACCGAACCCCCAAATTTCCCACCCATACAAGAGAATTGGCTTGACAATTTTATCAAAAAGGCCAATTAAACATTAAACAAATAAATTATGTAAACTTCCCTTCCTAATGATATCGTACTCAGCAGACGAAGCTTTGTCCACTTGTGAGTTTTTCGCCATAGAAAATTTCCTGTGCGTGAAATGAGTACACCTAGGAATGGGAATTGGTCAACAATTCCGTCACAGATAAAATTAATGTTATTAGGCATTCTTCCTTTAGAAAATATCATAACTTAATTCTTTTGGACATTAAACTTCAATTTCCATCTCTTACAATATTCAGTACAATACAACAATGCCAGCATCGTAAAGTATCAAAAATAATTTAACATAAATCATAAATCAATAAAGATCAGATTTAATTTCATCTGTCAAGCATTTGATACTGAGGACACTTTTGTCTTGAAAATATGTTTATAAATCATTGATGTATAAAGAAAATAGCAAATGTGAGGGGTTTTCTGCTTGTGGAACACATACTTTGCATTGGAAATAATCAGAAACTTCAAGCATCGAAGATTCGAGATTTAATGTTACTCAACATATTAACATATTAACATATTTTCAGAATTTTACCATTTATGAAATTTAACATTAACTTGGATCATAACCCAGACCACCATACAGTGTCAAACGCTTTTGCGAAATCTATAAAGGCATAAAATAATTTTTTTCTCGAACTTTCAAAAGTTCAAAAAGCATGTACAGTACAAAAAAAACATTAATTGTAGAATAGCCCTTTCGGAAACCTGATTTTCTTCCATTATACAAAAAACATTCTACGTAGTTATTCAATATTAAGTTAAGAACAGAAGTAGATAATTTCCCCTATACAAATTCAAATAGTGATAGGTCTACAATTTTGGGGGATCTTTGCTGTCACCTTTATTTTTATAAAAAGGATTTTTTAGAACTTTTCCAAATTGAATAGTTGTACATAAATTGGAACGAAAATATTGCATGAACTTTTTATTTGCTCTTTGACTATTACATCATTACCACTTGTCTTTTATTTTTTTTAATTCTTTAATGTATTTTTGTATCTCTTCTTCAGTAATAATCATATTTAAATTTTCATTTAATGCAGTCGCCTTATCATTTTCTAAATGAGGATCTTGTTCATCGATTTTTGAAAGTATATCTATTAAAATATTGGGCTTAGATTTTTCTCTTTTACCATTTACAATTTTCCAATTTTTTTTTAATTGGAATTTCTCAATTTATTCATTTTCTTTCTAAACTGTTTTCTGTAATCTTTTATAGATTTGTCCATTTGAGCTTAATAGCTACGTTCAGTTTTTTGTTCTTTTTTTTTAATTCATCGTCCTTAAACTTTGTTTTATAAGCTTTATATCTTCTTCTTGCCAAACACAAAAGCAAAACTTCTTCAAAATAACTTCACAAAGGGACATAAGATCATAAGATAAGATATCAAATTCAGAAAATGAAAATGAACTGGGTATTACTTCAGAAGAGAGGAAAACAAGAATGAAATAACTTTATTGTTGTATTTACACAAACTTATGGCAAGCCGTTGTGGAATTTATTCCCCATTTATTGATATCAATAAATATTGAATAGCATGTTGATAAATATTTATTAACGTGTTAATGAATATTTAATAACATATCAATAAATATTAATCAACATGTGCATAAATGATGTATTGATATCAATTGATAGATGAATTAGTAACATGTTGATAAATTATTTATTTATATCAATAAATTGAACCAATTATTAACATGTTAATAAACATTAATAAACGTGTTGTTAAATCTTATTCCGGATGAGGCATGCCGGGCAAGATCCAATAAAATAAGCAATTACAAACACTTTTCTGACCACGATTAAACAACTTTTAGTGGCACCCTCTTTATCAACATGTTAATAATTCATCTATTTATTGATATAAATAAATGATTTAATAACGTGTTAATAAATATTCATTAACGTGTTGATAAATCATTTATCGATATCAATATTTATTTATGAACGTGTGAATAAATATGTTATATTTATTGATATCAATAAAGGATTTATTGATATTAATAAATAGGTAATAATTTACACAGCGGTTTGTCATACAAACTGGAAAAGTACAGCTGGTTGACAGACGGAATCAAAGGAACACGGAGATTAACAATGGAAAGTGGGTAATAAGAGATAGGAATCCCATGGTCAGCTGATCAAGCCCAATAATGGGAGTCGTTTGCCGTATTGAAAACGGCCAAGCCATATCAGTTATGGCACTTTGAGACCATAGAACTTTTGGCGTGATCACTTTTATCTGTGGGCAACATTTCCTTGTCTAAATTACTTTTACAGAAGCCGTTGAGTTCTAGCCAGAAAATGGTTCCAAATTCTAGTGAGGTGTACATGTCTGGGCTTATATTAATGAGGGACAAAAAGTCCAATCCGCTGGGTCAGCTGGAAAGTTACTGCATAGAAAAAGGTAGTTGACAAAACGAAAATCACAGTCGTCGCGTCTGTCACAAACTTTTTTGATAGTTGAATGCTTTCCTCTTTCGTCCATTTCGATTAGAATGTCAAATAAGATAAGAGGCAAACTTTTTTCTTTAATGTTCCGAATTTCAATCTCTTTTTGTTAAGATGTTTCCACTATAGGATTATTTAGTAATAAACTACGTCATTTATAGTATTGCGGGCGCTTAAATTAAATGTGCGCCAACTTGCGCATTTCGTTAGGGAAAGTTTTACATGAATTCTGTATCATATGAAGGCAGAGATGTATATTAGCTGCCTCTCTGGATGCATACCCACTTTCTGCCTGTTTTAGTTGTACGCAGCTACGTCCCTGACTCTCTGTTGAATTGATCACTACCTAGTAAACTGTACAAATATTATATTCCATGGCCACCAATTTGAACTATGTAGATACTCTTTGAAGAACTCTAGATTGAATCAAAATACACATCTGAATGATGTCACTACTGAAAAAGGGATTTGCCTGTGTACTTTGCTGACACATCAACGAATCTCTTCTTTAATTGTATGAAATTTACCAAGATACCCATAACGAAAAAAGTCTTGAAATTTCAAGATTAGCACACCCAGATGAACCACGTTTCTTTGTTTTGTTTTGTGTTGTGTTGCGTTGTGTTGTGTTTTTTTTTTTGTGTTTGTTTGTTTATTTTTTATTTTTTTTTTGTTTTGTTTGTTTTGTTTGTTTTTATTGATGAATAATAGAGGACCAGCCACGATTTTTCGTTACGCGTCTACAGCCTCTAAGACAGAGACCTTCACTTTCTCAAATACAACCTTTCAACTTGTCGATAAAGCGATTTTATTTTACGTGACTGAAGATTTGTAAAGACGTAAACGTATGGTCTTTATTTGCTTATATCGTGTATCATTTCATCGCACACTGGAACACTACATTTAGAATAGGTTGTCTGCCCCTTCAATGTTGCTATATATATATATATATATATATATGTGTGTGTGTGTGTGTGTGTGTGGTACGCGACGCCACGTGAGGTACGAATATACCAAGGTACGAAATAAACTGACTTACATATTTCACCATTTCATTTCCCTGACTTCTTTGCGTGCATGGTTACTCACTATTGAGAAGTTTGTATTGATGAATGGAAGAAGATAAAGGATATGACCGATATAATGTTACAAAATGATGATCGTTCTTCTCATATAGTATTTAATTCAGTGAAGGCCGGGTAATTTTTCAACTTCTTTGACCAAAAATTGATAAACATTTTCGACAAATATGTATGTGATCGATTCACAGGCTTTGTTTCTGTCTATGTGGGGGAAATACTATCAAACAGTGGTCGACTAATATTGGGTTGGCATTGTCTGAATAAACGAGCACCATGAGCTTTACTATACATGTACCGTCTGTGCAAGACTTATATAATAAAGGACAAAGTAAAGAGGGGGGAGGTCGGGGATCGATCCGGATAAAAATGTTTGCTTCGCAAGTGCAATATTTTTATTTATATTTTATCAGCAAACAAAATCAATGTTACTATTTGAAAATCTGTCTTGTTGATTAATGGGGGATTTTTTTTTCAATTAATGAATAACTTGAACAATGTTTTCCCAAAATACCAACCCCATGAGCATACCCCCTTTCCCTTCGCTCTCGAAATGGTCAATAACTTTATAGCACTTAGCAATACTTTACATTTTTTTAGCCCTTAAGGCCCCTTAAGGGCATCTCTAGCAACATCCTTTTCAGTTTTGACCTGTCAGATCAATCTGTACAGATACTGGATATATTACTGACAGTGTTGGTGAGTTTGGCAGCTTTACAATCTGAACAGAACATTGCGTTCTGCTCTTGGTCAAAATAAATAGCTGGAAATATCTTTGACCATTCTTCTTTGAATTTTGAATTCTTTCTGCCCTAGTTTTCTTTGTAGATTTTTGGGTTTTTGGTTGTGTGACCTGTGACTCAGGGTCACGTGTAGAAGTAAAGAAATTTGTAATCATGACGATGTACAAGAATGACGAAAATAGATTCATCCTATCTATTTATGTCTCTTGAGAATTTGAGTATGAGCAGCTCAAAATGTCACACACAAGCCGTAATTTTAACTAATCATAATTCTTTTGTCGGCTCGTTATCATTCAATTACGCAGTTACACTTCAATAGGATTACCTGTGTAAACATCGACACCAATTTATTGGGATTAAGGTGAAATCATTTAATTGACAGTTAATTGGCTTGGGTCGTAAACTTGTCGTTTAATTGTAGTAAGAATCGAATTTTAGTGGCGATAAAAATTATACGTTTTGATTTTTTAAGTGACGAAAGTAACCAAATTTTTTTTCGGGAATATAAAAAGGCTTTCACCAATGACGAAAGTGACGAGCGCTCGGAAAATCCCTGTTCTCCACGAATGTTGGGAATATTTTACGCATATCATGTGACATAAACAAAATTCAGACGATAGCTGCAAATTCCAAACAAGAAAATGATTGCTTTTCCTATCGATTTTGCTTTGATTTTGATAATATAATCAGAGTTATGTTTTTTTCCGAGGCGGGTTAGGGTAACAGCAACATAACATTCACTTCTATAAATAAGTAAAACAAATTAGAAAAAGACTTGAAAACTATCAGAAAAGATGAATGTATTTTTACTGAAACGTAATCTTAACATATATTTTTTTATCTGTTTGATTGAAAGAAATGATGAATTTTCTCCGTAAGGACAGTCACTTTTTGTTACTTCCAGGACATGACTTTTTTTTTTGTTAGTATATTGGGGAATCTTCAGGGAAATTTAGAAAGTACACATAATAACAGTAGAGCTCACACCGCTTCACAGCACTCGCTATCAATGCCTTCTACTTGGGCATTGATAGTCGACCCATGTTTGATAGTAAGTCCCCCACATAGACAGAAACAAGGGCCTGTGGCTCAATTTCACCACAAAATTCCATCGGACTACAGACATACTTGAGTATCTAGCAGAATTTTTAGGCATAGTATCCCATATATATGAGAAAGTTACATTAATTTTATGCATGACAGGACATCATATACATGTATTATACCTGCATTGAAATAGGTAGTGTGATTTAAATAGCCATTTAAATGACTTGGCTGAAGGATTTATTCTTCAGCTGAATCAGTTTGTTGCTGGCTTCTCAAAAAGTGGTTTAGGGTTTGATCCTCGGTGGTGGAGAGGTAGAATTCTGTGAGTTGAATCATGCTCTCCTGCTACATTGGTGCCTAACTAATAAACCCACGGGTTTGTATAGCTTAAGTGAGCTGTTTGTTAAGGGTGATCTGTGGAACGAAAGAATCTTGAGGTGGGAGGATGGCCTGCCTGTGTTGTAGTAGGTGAGATTTAAACAATCAGTTAATTGACTTGGCTAAATGATAAATTCTTTAGCCGAATTGTTTTTTTTCCCTAGGCTTGTCACCGAGTGGTCTAGGTTTTGATCCTCAGACAGTGGCCAAGAAGTAGAATTTTTGTGTTTTCAATTATGCTCACCTCTCACATATGTAAAATTATTTAAAAAAAAAAAAAACTGACTAGGCTTTTGCTGTTTTGATTTTATCAATTCTGTAGAGTGTGCCAAAATAAATTAAGTTGAGATAATGTTTTGAGATGTATTAAAGGTGAACTCTATTCACATTGACATGCTGGTCAATAGAAGGACAATAGCCACCTATACACAATAGGTGATTTAGACTTTATAAATGAGTGAACCATATCAACCTTAAATTTGCATTCGTAACAAATGCCGTGAATCTTAACTTTATTTACTAGATGTATCATTACTCTTTTAAACAAAATGGGAGATCAAAATCATGCACTAAGCAGGTAGTGGCTCTTTGTTCTTTTTTTAAATCAGAAGATAAAAAAACACCTGTAAAGTAAACCAAAAACAACAACACTATTGGTGTTTCTGTTCCAACCCCCTATTTATTTCCTCCTTCTTTCTATGTTTGTGCATTTATCCTGGTATTATAGGGTTTTATCCTTGGCAGAGTCAAACCATAAACTTTAAAATTGGTAGTAACTGCTTCATTGTGAAGCATGCAGTATTTAAGGGGATGGATTGGTGACTGATTGGCTTGGAGTTACAGTAATGTCTGAGTGGGTGGCATGCCTTCCTGCTGGCTGCTGCTTTTGTGAGCTAGCTCAATAAAGATCTGGATGAGCTTGTCAGACTAGTACAAAACAGGGTCTGTTTGATTGGTCAATCATTTTTTGTCCGGAAATTCATGAATTATCTGCCATGGGATGTTTAACCATAATTAATCAATCGATATTTTTTTTAATTAGGTACAATAATTGTCTTGACCAAAATGTGAAAATGTGATTTGTATGTACATACAACATGTACATGTATGTACATAATTATGTTTTTGGTCATTTTAGTTGATTATTTTTTCAAATGCATGGGCATTTTTTTTTGTTACTTCAAGTACTGACATGTATATATACATTTCAGAATTTGAAATACATGTAACACAAATATTTGAAAAATAAAAATTAAAAAAGAACGAGTATGACATGTCACATTGATAATAACTTGTGTTAATTCCATTAAATGTCTTTTCTCCATCTTGTACTTTATAAAAACAAAGTCATCGAAAGCTGGTTGATATCAAAAACACAACTTAAAATCTGATTTACACAACGTTCACAGCCAATGCACTGGAACTAAATTTTATTGATGAAACTACAAATGCAAGTGAAATGATGCACAGGCTTAAAAATATGAGGCTGTATATGTCCAACAAAAAGTAGTGAATGTAACAAAAAAAATAGTTATTCACATTCAGACTCTGGAATCAACCATTATTTAACCCAAAACTAACAAATCACGATATTAACAATGTCAATTTTGTTTTTATTATTTCAATATGTTAAGTGCTGAAATGTTCTGGAAAGTTTTCAGACTTCGTATACTTCATAATGCATTTCTTCTTTTCTTGACTATTATATGAAAATATTATTTGTATTTACATACATTTTTTTAGTAATTTTAGTTGTTTTTTTTTAATGCATAGGCAATGGAAAAAGATATTTAATTCAAAAAAGTTGTCAACTGCACCTTTGACATTTGCCCATTTCAAAAAATGATAATGTGCAATAGCCACTTAAGATTTTCTTTACACTTTATTCATTTATTTGGTCAGTTAATCAGTACATCTTTAAATGATCTGAAATAATGTACACAATGCACTTTTTTCAAAAGAGGCTAATTTAAATGAGAGTCAGTCAAATCTACCCTAAAAAAAATTAGGACCAGTTATAACATGCATGTATAAAATTTCTAATAGCAATATTGTTGATCGTTTTTGTTTTTGTTTTTTTCAGTAATATATCTTCCCTAAAATCATCAACACTAGATGGACCAGAGGTCTTCTCATTACAAGATGACAAAGGGCACACACCTGCGCATTGGGCATGTCTTGGTGGACATAAAGATATCCTGAAGTTGATACTAGACCAGAATGTACCTGTTGATGAAGCAGGAAATGATGATGTTGGATCACGGCCAATCCACTGGGCTTGTATTAATGGCCATATGGACATTGTAGATATATTATTACAGGCAGGTGTCTTTGTAGACGTAGCTGACTATAAAGGCTGCACACCTTTAATGGTAGCTGTAGAACATGGCCATATGATTTTGGCAGGATATTTAATGGGACGTGGAGCAGCATTGGAATCGCTGGATCATGAAGGAAATAATGTTTTGCATTGGTCTGTGAAAGCAGGTACACATATCCTACCACTACTAACTGTCTTATTTATTTATATAATTTTTGAATGAAAAAAATATTGTTTTCTATTGGCAAATAGTGTGAATCCAGTAAAGTATTAATGTAATGAAATTCTTTGAGTTTTTAGTTTATCGTAAAAATTATTTTCTAAAGTTAATCGTGTTGAACAGATTCATGTTTCACTTATTTTGAGTGCTATTTTTTATTCTTTATTTCTTGTTGCCTGGTTACATAGTGTGGTGTTGCAAGTATATACTACTATTTGAATATAAGTTAAACATTTGTTAATCTCATAATGTGCCAATTGGTATATCATGATGGTTTGATTTTAAAATGAATATCTGTTTGTATGTTTCGTCATACAAAATATATAGGAAGACACTTATTCTGTGCTTCATCAGAAAATCTAGCCTATTCTGTATAACAAGAATGGATTTGATGAGTGCATCAAAGAGACAACAACCCCACTTGGATGAAAAAATATCAGCTCATATTTATTTCAATTGTTATTTTAGGTCAGTTGGAAATGATGAGATTGTTCATGCACTGTGGGATGAATAGACATCAGAAAAACCACCAAGGGAGAACACTCCTTCATTTAGCTTCTATGACTGGTAATCTGAAGGCTGTAAAAGAGTTATGTGAACATGTATGTACATATTGTCAGTGGTTACTATATACTAATCAGTGGCAATTTATAACATTGAAATCCAATTCAAAATCAAAGATATTTTAGTCTGTAAGGGGCATATTCTTATTAAAAAATTACATCCCTGTTAATTAGTGAAAAGTTTAGCTTACCCACTGAAAAGACTTATTGGTAAACTTTTGTGCTAAAAAGATGACTAAACCTACACAAAAATTATTTATGGGTTGTTACCTCATTTACATGTCAAAGTGTCATCACAAAGTATTGTTTTATGCAACTTTCTAGAATTTCTTACAAAAGTTTCAGGTTTGTAGATGGTTCCCAGGTCAAACTTATTGGCCATTCCCTTCAACAAACTAGTATTTTGTAAAAAGTTGTCTTCATGAAATAGAGGAGGAACTTGTAAAAAAATAATATTTGTACAGGTCTTAATCCTTTCATTATATTTCACACGTTGGAAGTCAGATTGTGTTATTGTGTTAGCTTATTATATATCTTCTAAAATTTAATCAAGTAAATCAATTGGTGTCATTGTGCTTTGCTCCATCTTAATGAAAGATAAGTACTTTTTCATGACAAAATTTTCAGCAGAAGACTATGTGAATTTATTTCGTGTCATTCAATAAATCAGCCTCTTCTTTCCTTTATCCCTAGTCCAAATTTCTTCTGACCCTGCAACCCTCCTCTTTTTTATTTGGAAAAAGGTAACAAGCTCCGCCTACTCTCTATTACGGTTCAAAATGTCAACAAAACTGGGTCTCTCGTGGAAAATTATCGAAACTTCAATAATGAATGTAATTTTTGTAGCAAATTTGGTATGACATGCACATTTTCAACTTGAGAATCGTTACAAGCGGTTGGAGGGCGATGCTCCATAGTACTGCTAAATCTCTAACTTTTTGTATGGCACATCGTTCTGACCCCAACCCAATATCAATATCCAAATAAAAAAGAGGAGGGTTGCAGGGTCAGAGGAAATTTGGACTAATTTATCCCATTCTTAATTTGATTTGTTTTATTTATGTATATATATTCACCATTTGGTTGTCCTCATGACTGATATTTACAAAAATATAAGTATAAATTTGATATGCATGTACCGGTACAACATTTTTATTAATTCTAGCATGATTTAGAACCAAACATTGAAGATAGTGATCACAGAACACCTTTAATGTTAGCCGCCTCAGAGAAACATCATGATGTAGTCAGTTATTTGGAGAAACTTGCCCCTAAATGGTTCTTTTCTAACATGGATTTCATGTATGTATCTACATGCATATTTGTTTTGTTTCAGCCTGTATATGCCTTATTGCTTTAATGCTCACAAACTTTGTTCTTAATCACATAAAATCTAATTTTGTTATGTGAGAAGGCAATGTTTGACAGGATTTTTGTAAATACATATATATGCAATGTTTCTGATGAAGTCACACCCAGTTTTTAGCTCACCTGACTGAAGGCACCACTTGACGAATTAGAACCAACTTACTTTGAATGTTCCTTGGGGTATTGTGCATAGAACTGATGTGGGGATTTTTGATCCGTCTAAAAACATGGCCGCTGTTACTAAAAATAGAACATAGGGGTCAGACAATAGTTTTTCGCATATATCTCATAAACCGTTAGGTTTAGCCAAATTCTGACAGTGATAAAAGTATTTAGCATGATGAGATCTATCTGCGGTCAAATTTTCATTTTAATCTATTAAGCCATGTTGGAGTTATTGCCCTTTTCAATGTTTTTTGCTATTTTGAATGTTATTTCTTTCAAACTCGTTTCCTCTGACACCACTTGACAAATTAGAACCAAACTTACTTTGAATGTTCTTTTGGGTATTGTGCATAGAACTGATGTGGGGATTTTTTATCTGTGTAAAAACATGGCTGCCGTTACTAAAAATAGTACATAGGGGTCAGGCAGTAGTTTTTCGCATATATCTCATAAACCATTAGGTTTAGCCAAATTCTGACAGTGATAAAAGTGTTCACCATGATGAGATCTATTTGTGGTCAAATTTTCATTTTGATATGTTAAGCCTTGTTGGAGTTAGTGCCCTTTTTCAACGTTTTTTTGCTACTTTGAATGTTATTTCTTTCAAAAATCTTCTCTGACACCACCTGACCAATTGGAACCAAACTTGGTATGAATGTTTCTTGGGGTATCATGCATAGAACTGATGTGAGGATTTTTTATCCGTTATAAAGCATGGCCGCTGTTACTAAAAATAGAACATAGGGGTCAGACAGCAGCTTTTTGCATATATCTCCAAAATGGTTAGGTTTAACCAAAATCTGATATGGGAAAAAATTATTCAGCATGAAGAGGTCTATCTGTGGTCAAATTTTTGTGAAAGTTTGTCGACCCATGTTGGAGTTATTGCCCTTTTTGGACATTTTTTTGCTGTTTTTGATGTTATTACTTTATAAAATCTGCTCCTCAGAAACTGTTTTGCAAAATTCAATGAAAGTTGGCATTTTTGTTTTATAGGGTATCCTTAACAAAATGACCGATTTTTGATCGCTGAAAAAACATGACTGAAATATACTAAAAATAGAACAATGTGGTCAGACAGCAGATTTTTGCATACATCTCCAAATCTGTTAGGTTTAGCCAATAGCTTTCAATTGCTGAAATGATCCTTATTATAAGGCTTACAAATGTGTCCAATGAATCAAATGCAGTCAAAATTGTCTGACAACTCCTTGTTAGAGTTATTGCCCTTAAAAGGCAAAATTTAACCAGGTGAGCGATTCAGGCTCCCGGGAGCCTCTTGTTTGTTATTTTTGTAATATAGAAATTAAATAATTAAGTGACTGATAATGGTATTAAGGGGAAATGGAAAAAAAATTTCCCAAAAATCTATAAATGAGTGATCAAGATTTAAAAAGTGTTGCAGCATTTGTATTCATAGATAAATAACCTTTTTTTGTTGATTTATCTATTTTTATCTGCAGACAGGATCTCCAATTTCAATATGCATGTCATATGGACTCTTTTTCTGAGAATGATACTTTTATAAAATAAGGTTTTTCAGCCCAGAATTTGAGCGCCAACATTTAAAAAACGAATTATAAACTTAGTGTGGCCTTGCAAGACTTTTATCTCATAGTAATCCCAATAATAGTAAGGAACAGGAGCTTTCCAAGTTAAAACAGATGTGTTTGTCTTTTATCAGCTGCCTCTAATATTCACATATCAGATGATTATTTAAAGTTACAATAAATGAAAAATAAATCTAACTTTGATAAAACATATTTTACTGTTCTGCTTTTAACAAATGAAATGAAGTTAGTTTGGTTTTAGCAATGCTGTTATACTGATGGTGTAGATATAAGCAACACACAATTATTTATATTTTAGGATATCTTTATGCTTTTTGTGTATGCCTGGTGAGATATAAAATGCTTATGTTTTCTCATTTAATGCTTGCTTTGAATGGTTGAATGATTTTTAAATACACATTGCTTGTTTGCTTTGTAGTGTAGTCAAGTATTACCATCCAAGCTTTTGTACAGTTTCCTATTTTCATTCATTTTAATTGATTTGCATGTTTGTTTTAATGTGAAGAAAGTGATTATGTTATATTAAAGGCATGCAAAAACAATATTTTTCTAGTTTTCAACTGTAGCTCTAGCATTAAAAAAGAAATATCCATGCAGCAGTAATGTCAATATAGTTATAGTACATACTTGTTAATATTTATAACCTCTATGAGGGATTTAGTTAGTTGAAATAATCAATTTATAGACTAAAACTTTGCAAATTAGAAGTAACTTACCAAATTATCTACTTTTCATCACTTAAGTATTACTGTACAAGTAGATTGACTTCCTCAAATACATAATATGCTTTGTTTTATTTAGATAAACTAACTTCAGTGTAAAACAAACTTGGGATCAAAGTTTCAGAAAAAAAAATCATATTATTGAACCTGAAATAGGCCTTAATGACCCTACCCTTTTGCAAACTACCAAAGTAGGACTTTTGCTGGAGGTAACTAATATTTTTTTGTATCTACCATGAAGGAGATTGATGGTGTGTGCTATATTGACACCTACAAAGTACAATTTTTTGTATGTTTGTCATTTTCTTCATTGTTTTATCTTATGTAATAGGATTCTGAGCACACAAATAAGGATTTCAGTTGTATGTTGAGCTTTTTAAATTTGTAGTGCTTGTAAATATGCTTTAAGAAAATTTTAAAAAAATGTTTTCTAATATTGTACAGCATACAGTAACTATCTTTAATGTATATACAATGTATATATATATCCCTACAGTTAGAAATTAAAACTGTAACATGTTTCATTTTTTTACTGCATCTGAGTTATTTTTTTTCTGCCCCTTTTACTGCATACATATTAGAAATGTAATCTCATGTCTAGCTGCTGGCATAGCTAGTGACATACTTTAACACAACAAATTATTAGCTACCATATTCAACTTTCAACAAAACAAGTTAGAATTATCTCCCTTTATGTTATTACATTACCTGAACATAAATGAAAAAAAGTTTTTTGGCAATGATACAGTACTGTCTTACATATTATTTAGCAGGTAATGGGTAATACATGTAGATGCAACAGCACCTTTATTTTACAGCATAATTTTCTTATAGAAAATATGATACCATTTTGTTGTTAAAATATGATACCATTTTGTTGTTAAAATATGATATCATTTTATTGTTAAAATATGATACCATGTTGTTGTTTTAATATCTTTTGGGAAACAATTTTACCCACAAAGCAAGTGTTTAATTTACATAACCATGAAGTAATTTTTGTTTTATATGTTTTATTAGCATGGATGTCAAAGTTGAGTATTGAGCACCTTTTGTTCACTTTACTAGCTGGTATCTTGAATCATGTAAACAAACCCTGCTATTTGTAGTACTATGCCATGTAGTAATATGAAGGAACTTTTTTTTCCAGTTCTTTTGCATTTGTATCAACTAGTAGCAGTCAAGCTCCAGTTATATTCTTCATGGTGAATTTTCTCTGCTGGGGTTATCCTATGTATATAGCTAAGGTAAGGTCTTGTTTATATACAGATAGCCTACTATACATAAAAAAGTATCTCTGATATTTATATATTCTATATTCTTGACAAGCTGGACCCAAAACAAATATTTCAAAGAGTGAGTGGTATATTTGAATCTCCGTCATTCCATCTGTTGGACTGAATTCTGTTGCAATTATCTTGGCTTCCAAATGATCGATTGTGTCTGTAAGTGATTTTGGGTTCTGTCTGTTAAGGGCATACTTTGTAAGTGATTTGGGGTTCTGTCTGTTATCAGCTTCTTTTTCAATGGGACTTAATCATTTCAAGTGTCAGGAATAATGGAGAAAATAGTGTTTAAAAAATTTCAGCTCAAAATGGATGGACTTATTTCAAATTATGTTGGCGGCTTTACAAAGGTGAGGAATACATTATGTGTGCTGTCTATTATCATCTTCATATACAGTTAGGGGTATGCATAGCATGACAACATGTACATCTTCATGTTTATTTTGTGGCTCAAAAATGAGAAGAATTAAGTCAAACAGAAGACTAATGTAACAAGCATGAATCAGCATTAAATGAAATCTTCTTGAATAGCTTGAGTATAGCATTGTTTCATATAACAAGACTAGATATGGTGTATATGCCAAAGAGACAACAACCTAACATGTTGGTTCACATTCATCTTAGGCTCAGATTGCCAAAATAATTCACTTTGTTGTCATAAATCTGCATTTTCAAGCAGTCAATTTTTTTTTAATTGAGGAGGGATTTTCTTAAAAGTTTTTATGAAACCATTTCCATATACCGGTATTCAAATTTGAATTCTTATAATTTTCTTTATACAAATATAACATATGTTGTAATATTCTTCTTTTTTCATTGGTTATCATAATCATGTAATTTAAAGGATATTCAATGCACCTGACACCTTGTTTCTATTTTTAAGCATAGTGATGTTATGTTACTATTTATATATGTATTGACACTATACTATTAAATATAGATGTAGATATATGTCATTCCAATTTCAACTTTCTATTTCAATGTTATTCTTCAAAAGTTGCTGCATAAAGAGGAACATGGAAATATATTAGTTCCATATGAATTTATATTTGATCAAAACATAAAAGTATTCAAAATATGTTACTTTTTTTATGATAAATCATGTTATTGATTTATCCTGATTTTCAATGGCATGTAGTAATCTTGCAAAACACAAAATTAAAGGCCTTTCCCATATATCATACACTATTTACATATGTAATATTAAAATTAAGGACTTTCACTCAGTCAACACATGATATATGGACTTGTTAGATTATATTGATCTCAGACTTTGTTCTCGGTCAATTTAATCAGAACATGTCCACATGTCACATATTGACTTCTTTAATAGTCCAAAAAGCTTAATAACAGGGGTCATTTCTACCAACCGTCCTTGTCTTTATAAGATATAATTATAAGATAGCTTACTAAGTAGGTAATTAATTATTAACAACATTTAGTTACAGTAAAACAATTTTATGCAGTATTACCTTTCTAAGTTGGACCATTATTTCAGACTGAAGAGGCTGGTTTTTATTTTTCACAGTATAAAGTAGCAATAAAATTAATTCAAAGATAATTCAAAATTGAATTCTCTTATTATACAGGTATCCAGTCTATTCTGGGTTTAGCTAAGACAGGTTTCCAGTCTATTCAGGATTCAGTTAAGACAGGTTATAGTCTATTCTGGGTTCAGTTCAGACAGGTTTCCAGTCTATTCAGGATTCAGTTCAGACAGGTTTTCAGTCTATTCTGGGTTCTGTTAAGACAGGTTTCCGGTCTATTCTGGGTTCAGTCAAGACAGGTTTCCAGTCTATTCTGGGTTCAGTCAAGATAGGTTTCCAGTCTATTCTGGGTTTAGCTAAGACAGGTTTTCAGTCTATTCTGGGTTCAGTTAAGATGGGTTTCGAGTCTATATTGGGTTTAGTTAAGACAGGTTTCCAGTCTATTCTGGGTTCAGTTAAGATGGGTTTCCAGTCTATTCTGGGTTTAGTTAAGACAGGTTTCCAGTCTTTTCTGGGTACAGTTAAGATAGGTTTCCAGTTAATTCTGGGTTCAGTCAAGACAGGTTTCGAGTCTATTCTGGGTTCAGTCAAGATAGATTTCCAGTTTATTCTGGATTCAGTCAAGACAGGTTTCCAATCTATTCTTGGTTTAGTTAAGACACATTTCACTGTATATTGAAGTAATTACATATATATTACATAATATAAATATTTGACATGTTGCCTAGTCTAGATATTGTTGTAGTAGATATATAGGTCAGATATTAACTGTGTTAATTGGTTAAGTTTTGTATTCGTTAAGTGACCGAATAAAGTATCTGGCTTCACCTTTTTATGCATTATGAATTCATATACATGTGTAAGTAATAAATGATGAGCTGAGCAGACCAATTTACTTAAAGGTCAAGATGGTTATTTGTCAAAATGTCTGTCTGTCCACAGATTGTACAATAGCTCAAGATATGTCAAAGAGATTTAAATTGTATTGTGGTAATATTTGCATAATGGAAAAATGTATGATTTTTTAACCCTTTTTTTCCAATTTTTTTTTTCATTTTAAATGACATTCTTTGTGACACTATGTTTTTCAGTGTTTGCCGTATACATGGGCTGATCTACCAGGTTTACACATTATGTTCCAAGTGATCAACATTATAATGTGGATCACACTGTTCCACGCAAATACAACAGATCCAGGATACCTTCCAAGAAATGTACCAGAGTATCTTATAGCTGTTAAAATGGTATATATATATTTATGTAAGGTCATAATAAAACTGGGGCGATCCTGAGAAAAGGCATTTATTGGTCATTTTTTTATCAGAAAAATGCATGCAATGAAGAAGTTTCCAAAAAAGGGAGGTTCTAACCCTCTGATGCCCTCATGCAAAATATTTAACAATAAAACTAGCAGAAATCAAAGTACGAAGTTCCAGAATCAATTTAGATCAAATTAAAAATGTATGAACTTCATTGCAGTACTTATATCAACAAGTTTACCAAAAGTGTGGTACTGTATAAGTGAGGACTTTATTTCATCTTTAATTCTTGGGTACCAATTTTCATGGATTATGGAATTAACACAAATTCATGGATTCTTGAATTTGTGGTTTTGAGGTTTTCAGTACAAAGATCAAAGGGGATCTCATTTTCATTGGGAACCAATTTTCGTGGTTAGGCGTATCCATGAAAACAACATAAATTGGTACCCATGAACAATAGTACTTTTACAGTACTGTTAAGGTAGATCATACCTATTATATGGAACATCTTTCAAAATTATACATTTTCAATTATATGTACTCAATAGTGTTTGAAATGATGCAAAAATAAAATGTTTAATTTATTTTAAAAGAAATTTTGACATAGAAATTTGTATAGTAAAATTACAAACACTAATTATAAAAAGCAAGGGGAGATAATTGATGGGAAATGTTCTATTGAAATGTGATGGGAACTTTAGTTTGTTTTAATATTACAAGAAAGAGAGTTCAGAAACCCCCAATTTTCTCATAATATGAAAGAATGTCAGTGTTCTTTATACAACAGTGTTTAATATAGTGAACATTTCCTACAGAATCTATATAAACTGTTGTAAAAAATGCCTATAATACGGCTCAATTATCTCAAAACCCTAAATGCATTTGAGAACCAAATAAATGTTGTCAAACATAAGCTAACTTTAATAATTAAAAACAAGTTGCATCATAGCTTTTACCAAGATAGATATGGCCAAAAATCTACAGAGTGTTTACAAAAATGACTTCATAAGTATTACCCATAATGCCTTTCAAATACTGGACATTTTGGGCCAGATTCAGTCAGACCAAGCTGCTTAAAAAGTGGTAAAAACTGTGTTAATTCATGAACATTTTAGGTTTCACCTGCCTCATATCACAATTATGAAGTTAAAAAAATTTAGATGATGTATACTGATAGTGAAGACATGGGACTTACTGCAAGCATTATTGTGGTTAATGTATTTGTTTATTCCTTAAGATATATTTTCCAGCTGCCATACACAGAGGATAAACAGAAAGCCGAGAACCTCTTACATCGACTTTGTCACACATGTCGTCTTGTGAAACCATTGCGATCCAAACATTGTAGATTCTGTAACCGCTGTGTCAGGGTTTTTGACCATCATTGTCCCTATGTCTATAACTGTATTGGATATAACAACAGGTAATATTATTATCACTTAGCAATCCTGCAAACTCATGATAAATCCAGAGGTTAGACCACATCAAACTTTGTTCTGTAAACCACGTACATGTGGAATTTCTTATTTAAAATGCAACAAACACAATTCCCTATTAGTTTCTCCCATTTTTCGACTTCCCTAAGATTATTATTACAATGGACTTGAAGATGTGACAGTCTGTTTAATCTGCCAACCCATTGTTGCATGCAGATACATACGTGGCCTCACTATTTGAGTGTTAACTTTCACAATTTATGACCTGCATTGTACTATTTTCAAAATGGTAAATGTTCAGGTAGTCAAACTTGTTGCAATGCTTTATAGATGCAACTGCTGTCTTTTGAACTGCTTTGGTTTTGTTTTGCCAAAAATGCCACCACCTATCCTATCTTCAGCTAGGCAAGTCATTTTAATCAAAGTCCAGGAAAGGAGTCAGCTCCTGTTGAAATACATGGTAGTGTTCAATTGGATTAACCCATTGTAATATTTAGAGTAGCAGAACTATATGCAGAAACAGCTGACAGCTGTTTTACATGGCCAATATCATTTAAACAAGCACCATTGATTGGAATTGATTCTGTCTTTTCAATGCAAGTAGCACAGTCTTTGTCATTTGGGCGTTTATTTTGATTATCAGTAATTTATCAATATTCCATTGTTTCTACTGCCTAATAATTTCTTATTTCCAGTACTAAAAATGTTGGTAATTTCCTATGACATCATTACAGAACATCATCTATGATGTTGGTGTTAATCAGAATTATGTCAGTTTTGAATGTCTTGACAGAATTTAACATCTCAAGCTGTTGGGCTTACCATGAGAGTTTTCTGTCTCGACTTCAAAACTGTCATTATTCTGTATTTATTGGTACCTGTACTTATGACATGCCTGAGCTGTGACCTTTCCATAAATAAGTTATTGGAATAATGAAGTAGTCTTAAAATTTGATATAGAAATGTATCAACTTTTAATTTAAATTTACCACAAAGGTTTGGTAAAGAAGATTTTCGAGATGTGTTTGATAAACAGCATATTTTATTGTCTAAATTTACTTGTTATTATTTAGATTATTATGTGACATGTTATATTTAAACAGACATTTATAGAAAAAAATATACTTAATTATAATTACTGCTGAAGACTCTGACACCATCACATCAAAGTGCCTTAAATGTATTTAATTGAAATCAAGTGATAATAGCTCATTATAAAAACATGTAATCATATCAGACCAGTCAGGTTAATCTATTTTTTTGTTTTGTTTCTAGTACCTCATGGATCTGCCTTTTGGGATAAATACATGTATGGCCAAAGTCAATAAGTCATTGTTTTCATTTGTTACAGCCCTAATTGCCAGTGGCATTATGGGTAATAAGTAAGTAATTGTAAGTTATGTGTTTAATTTCAGGGGATCATTCCTTGTGTTCACATTGACAATGGCGTTGGTTTTTTGGCTCAGTGTGGTTTTCTCAATATTTACAGTGAAATATTACCTAGAATGGAATTTTGTCTACAGGATATATGTTGTTTTAGCTGTGTTCTATGCTATCTCCACAACTTATTTAGCAATAGATGCTGTGAGTATAACTTAATCACAGATATTAATACTATGAATATCATATTTAGGTCAAATGTTCATTTTTTGTTACAGGCACTACCATTTTTACGGGGTAGGATAGAATTTTCTTTCCTGCCTATACTGTGAAAGTACTATTGTTCGTGGTGTACCAATTTTCATGGTTTTTGTGCAAAGGCTAAACCATGAAATTTGGTTCCCAACTAAAAGTAGATTTCTATTGCTGTGTATATTAAAAACCTCAAAACTACGAATTCAAGAATCTACAAACTTGTGTTTCTAAACTAATCCACGAAGATTGGTATCCAGGAATAAAAGTACTTTCGCAGTATTTTGAGAAAATCTAGGTTCTTTCATTTTTTCTTCAGTGCAAGGTATCACATTTTTTTTCGTTTAATTGAAAGAAAGAAATATTAGGACATATAGAATAATGCTAACAATACCAAAATCAAAAGCAAAAAGTCTAGTAATGCAACTACAACTGTTGGTGTGAGGTCATTTTCAATCAAAACTCTAAAATAGGTCTTATGACATCACAATCACTCTCAATGTTTTGATGACTATTTTTTAATATCTTGTCGTGCTAGATATAGAAAAAAAATCTGTCAACATGATCAAAGGAAAAAGTACAGATTATATCGATAAAATAATTGATCCTACCTTTTTAAGATTTTGATCCTCTGGATTCAAATTACCTTATGTCACCGGATCATGATAAGATACTTTCCCTACTATTTCTCAACACTACACAAAATGTAGTCCATGTATAATTCCTTTTATATCATTCAACACCTTTTTTAAAATGAGTAAATATATTTCAGGCAATTATTCAGCTAAACAATCATTTATTACTAGTGCAAATAAAATAAAGGTATAGTTTTGTAAATCATTGAAATCTGGGGGACTCCTTTTTTAGTTTTGGAAAGATTTTCAGTTACAAATTTGCATCTAGGAAATTAAGTTTTTGAAGAATGTGCCCAAAAACTTTAAATGCATTAAGTATGCTTATTTTAACAAACTTTAAAGTCAAAATCTTGACCCTTTCTTCAGTATTTTATGATTACATAAACAGGAAGTGAAGAGTATTAATTCTGTTCTAGTTACAATTTCAACAAGGATCAATAACCTCCAGTTCTATCAGTACTTTGATTATTTTTTCCCATTCCCTGTGCTGCCTTTTTATTTTAGGATATTTGGATTTTGCCTTTTTATTTCATACCTCTCCCCCATGAAAATCAAATTAAAGTCCCTGTCCATCCACAGGGTTAGAAAATTTGGTCATCATGTCATTAATAGGGCTTGTTAGTCTCATTCTTTGTTTATTTTTTATTTGACATTTCTAATATTGAAAGCATTCTTAACTGAAGATCGATTTGTATCAAGTTTGCTACTTCCAGGTACATCAGTATGGTACACAGCTCGATGAAGCTTTTTATTATCATTTATGATGCCATCTAATGAAAGATATATATTGATGTCACAATGTCTTTTGCTTTTAACAAATTTTTTTTTTATTTTAGATAAGTCGGGCAGCCAAGAATTTGACAACAAATGAAAGTATAACATTTAAAAGATTTGCTCATCTGAAGGATAAAAATGGAAGGATGACAAATCCATTTGACTTTGGGTTAAAGAGGAATTTCATGGACTTTTTCCACATAAAGAATCTACCAGAAGATGATTTCCCTGAGCGAATACTCAATTCACCTGGTCCGCCATTAAAGTAGTTTTTATTTGCCTGTCTTTTAAGATGGGACATATTATGGAATACCAGAGTCTGTCTGTCCGTCCGACCATTGTACACACATTGATGCAGCCATTGCAATGAAACTTTGGTGAATTGTTAATTTATATTGATCAAAGCCTATTTTATTTTTTGAAAATTTGTGACTTTATGATTTTGAGTTATGGGACTTTTTTCATAAAAAGTGGGTAATTTTTCAGTTTTTGCAGACTATAACTCAGTAGTGATTGCACCTATTTCATGAAATTTTCATTTTTTTCTCTTGATTGATGAGAGCGCACTTTTGATTTTTATAAATTTCTGGTTTTTCCTTTTTTGAGTTATTAGACTTTATTTATAAAAAGGAGGGGGATTCTCTATATTTTCACATAAACCTGAAAATGCTTCAAGCCATTTTCTTAAAACTTTATTGAATAGTGTATTTCATTTAATGTAAGTTACCTTTTGATTTTTATATATTTTGGATTTATTGAGTTATGGTACTTAATTAATACAAATATTGGTCAGCTTCCCCATTTTGGACTTCAACTCAAAAACACTTCCACCAAATGTCACTGCATTGTTAATTGTCTATTTCTTTTTATTCTGGCTTTGATTTATTTATCATTCCCTACAGATACAGATACAAAGTTTAGGATTTGTAGGAAGCACTCTGTTCTTCTGTCTGTTCATGTTATCTTTTTAAAGTCTTATAGTAAGTATTTAAACTATTTTACTGCTAAAATATTATCTTGTGTCATACATTTAATCCCATTCAAAATTAAGAGCTGTATCAAGCTTGAACTTGTGTCCATGTTTGCCCAATCTGTTCAGGGTAATAGCTCTGTTCGGGGTATCATTTTGGCTGCACTCAGTGAAACATTTTATTCTATTTGTTGGAAACTTCCATTTTTGTTAAATTATTACCTCACCTGTCATTACTTTGTGTTTGTTGTTGTCTGATGAAACCACTTAGCATATCATTACCAGATCTGATCACCAGCATCCTTGTGGTATCTACTTCAATAATAATGTAGATTAGTAGATCAAGTGCTGCCATGGCAAAAGTTTCCCTTTGATCGAAGTTGTATGATGCAGTTATTGCCCTTAAACGGCCAAAATGACATTTTGTGTATTTTTTAGCCGGTAACTTAGATACTGTAATAGAATAAAGGAAACTTTCAATTGTTGAAATGATCCTTACAACAAGGCCTATTACGATCATTCAAATGTTCAAGGCTGTGTGATGATATCTTATTTGATTTATTCCACTTTAAAGACCCTAAAAGACAAATATTTTGTGGTGTTTAGCCTATAACTTGATAACTGTAATCGATAGAAAGGAACTGTCAATTGATAAATGTTCCTTCCAAAGTTCTCAAGAGTCCAAGTTGTATGAATATTCATGAATATGAATATTAGATTTCTTGCCTCTGCAAGGTAAAATATAGCACTATTTTAACAAGGTTAGCAAATCAGGGTCTTTAGAGCCTCTTGTTTCATTTTATGAGAGATTTTGTATTCTTTATTAAAGAAAATTAAAATATTTATTGGATTTAGTTTCTGTTCTGACATCTAACACAAACTATTGTTTATTCTTGTCTTGGTAAGCACTAGATGTTACACTTGATAATGATCAAGACACTCTTGTTACTATACTTTTAGATCTGATGGGATTCATTTGGTTGGTTGATGAATACATGCTCCACCTCTGACCAAGGGAGAGTGATGTACAATTTTTGCACTAAAAACTATAATTATATCCCCACTCAATGAGTTGGGACAATATTGCAATTACCTTGTCTGCCTGTCTGTCCGTTACACTTTCTGCAGTTATCTCAGCTTCTATTGGTATATGGTATAGTGCTATTGTATGATGTAGCATGTCTCCCCTTTTCATGTTTGTCGCTATTCTACTTCCTGTTTGCCAATGGACTTGGTAGTATTTTATGCATTTTGGAATTTTTCTAAATAGATTTCTCAGCTTTTATCGGAGGGAATGCTTAGTGTTTTGCTTTCGCTTGATGACTTGTGCTATGTATCTCTTTCCTAGGGTTGACTGGGGATATTCTTGGCATGGTGTAAGAATGTAAGAATTAGAGCAGGTATATAATTGCTGTTTTGTGTATAGTACTTATGAAATAGTTTTACTAATAGATATGATGAGTATGGGTATGGAGTGTATGTCAAAGAGACAAAAAACCCACTGGGATGAAAATGTCAGCCCAAGAAACAAGCAAATCCTCATTCCACAGGGCAGGCTGCAGCTGGTCCCAAAACATCATTATACACAAGTACAGCGAAAGAGTAGCCTGCAACATCAGACACAGCCAAAGGTAAAGTTATTCATGGTGTAGAAAACCTCTCCAAACAAACGATGTTTTTTCTTTCAATCTACATGTGTTATACTTTCACATAATAATAATCATTTCTCTATTCAGATCAGATCTGCACTTTTTAGAAAATCATACATTCATCTCCCACTAAAATCAACCAAATGAAACCAAATCAAGAAAGATAACTCTTGCAAAGTGCAAATTTCATGTACAATCTATACAATTTTTATCTCAAAAGCGCAAAAAATGATAAACTAAGACTGGTTATGTGATCAGTAACTGTTTCTGTACAAGAAATTTGATGGGTTTTTGACATGCACGAATCACCTGTCTGAATTTTAGAAAGACTGCTACTCAATTGTTTTTACTATATATTCATTATGCATGTAGTACAAAAAGTTCATCTGGTATTTATGGTTGGTTATTGCTGTCATAACTAGAAATTACTAAGGGGTGAAAATTAGTTCAATTTTTTACCACCAGTATTTTTTAAAGATTGATATTATTCTTTGTCATTAACTAGCACCCAAAACGTCTGTTTGATGTGACTTTGAATAATTGGAAGGACATTTATATATTAACAATGATTTAAAGAGAGCTCATTAATGAATCCATGTACGCTCACCTGGTGAAATGTACATTTTCCTTCTCCATATTTCTTTTTTTTTTCAAAACCGAACCGACTTTTAATCAATTGGTCCCTAATCATAGACAAATGCATGGTCTTTCCCCATATTGCCCTTGTTTTCTGTTCAATACCTGTCTCTTCTGCCTCAAAGTAAACTTGTCATTGTAGCTAATCAAGACGTGAATATTGGCCCGTGGGACGGCTGTAGAAGGGCATCAAGAAAAGGGTCAATACACATGACTGAGTATATTTTGTGGGACGAACTTTGAACCTCTTACGTTGTAGCTGTATGGACAGTTTCAATTTTAGTACAATTGGTTTATCTTTCAACTCGGAAGCTAAATCTTCTTCAGTGTATAAAAAGGCTCCCTGAGCAATGAAAATTAATATTGCAGTTTTTGTGTATAATTCTTATGAAATAGTTTTACTAATAGATATGACGAGAATAGGTATGGCGTGTATGTCAAAGAGAAAAAAAATGTCCACCGTGATGAAAATGTCTTCAATGAACGACGAATAAATCCTCATACCACAGGGCAGGCTACAGCTGACCCAGAAGTACAATTATACACAGGTACAGTGAAAGAGTTACCCCTATATACTCAAGTAACTTAAAAAAAAATAAACTAAAGGTAATAACAAAACAAGACACATACGCCTAAAGTTTTTGGCGGGACAGGCGCAAAAATGCGACGGGGTTAAAGTACTTTGGTGTGATCACAACCCTAACCTTTAAAACCTGACTATTACACAATTAAACACACCTAGGAATCAGTTCAAAAAGGTCTCAGTCCTTTGTTACAACGGTTATAAAGAAACTGAATATAAATTACACTAATGTACGAAGGACAACTAGCAGTTAACTGACATGCCAGCTCCAGACCAGTTTAAACCTACAAAAAGTTATGTCTCAATAGACCCTTCTGTGGTAAGGTTACAGACCACCAATTCAACCAATGAGCATTTGGAACGTACGCAAAAATAGTCCTACGCAGAAATTACCCCTGTTCCTCATAGTGCTGTGAAAAAAAGTTCTCATCTTATTTAAAAAATTTAAACAGTTTCTGAAAGGAAAAACATTTCTGTACATTTTATAGGTGCATTTTGCTTCTTGTGATGTGAAGCCTAATCTCCATAATGATTTTTAAATATACCCCTATCTTGTGAAAACACTGGGATTTCCCATGCTATTTATAGACCCTTCACTTCCGGTGACCAGTACTGCACTGCAAGTCTGCTAACCCCACATGCCATTCTGAGGATTGTGAGCTGACATATGTAGAATCATGCTGATATATAGTCATCTGCAGGTTAAAGTTAAGGTAAAGTCCAGAGAAGCCATTGAATACTGTGAAATTAGCATAGAAGCCTATGGGAAGTGGAATTAGTGGTTTTTAGCCTGGTAAGTTGGTGAGCATGCTCAGTGTACACTTCCGCGAGGTAGGGCTTGGGTAGAACAAAAGAATTTTCCTCGCGGAAGTGTATATTGAGCATGCTCTACGCATGCTCATCGACTATCCTACAGTTAGCACAAAAGGTCTGTTGTATAGGTTTGTTGAATTTTGAATTCTAGCTAAGTAGCAGGTGAGCAGTTTGGGTATTGGGAGCTTTTAGATCAACATTTTTGCAGTTCCGTGTTACAATTTTAGGTCATTGATCTAGAGGTGAAAAACCGGAGTCATGCACGTTTTGTTTTCAATAAACATGATACTAAAACAGATGTGATGTGTCTTAATGCTGATAAAGCCTTCACAGAATATTTTACAAATAGATATTGCTAATAACGTCAAGATGACTTTGTTGCGTCAAAGTGAACAATTCATAATTTTGTTTATCGTTTTATTTGTTTCCTTTTTTCCTTTAAACAACCTACTTAAAAAAAATTATGAGTGATATTTTTTCAAGAACTACTATGTCTGCAGCTTGGGAAATCGGAGTCTTAGAATTGTTATTTTTAAATAAAATTAATGGAGCATTGGTCGCATTTGTTTCCGCAGCGACTGCAGTTGTTAACGCTTAGCACTTCATTTTAAGTTCACCTGGACGAAGATCATATGAGATATTGCCACCCTGCATAGAACTGATGTGGGGATTTAAAAAAAAACCAAATATATACAAAGTAACAAAAGTTTACAAACTAGTTTCTTAACTATAAAAGAAAATGAGCAAGTCGAACTCCACTAAAAACTGGGAGCGTGGATCAGGTGTACTACTACAACGTAAGAGGTTGGAATTCCGTTCCTCCATACACAACGTTAGGATGGCACCAAGTCAGAAAATAGCTTGCCAGACAACCTCTAGCACTGCTGGGATAGGACCGGGTGCATCGGTAGGGTAAGCGTTTTCTGCATTTCTAGAAACACCCGCTGAGTTTCTCATAAAAAGTCAAGTCCAGGGTAGACTAAAGAGGAAAGGAAAGGAAAACTATGACACTTTGAACAACTCGGTTTTCATGGTGCAGATGGATACACCGTAACAGTCCACGAGTTCATGATAACAACAAAACCATAAACTTCTGTAGTGATGACTTCAATCTTGTAGCAACATAACCCTGTTTCAGAAGCCTAATTGTAAGAAGTCTAGCACGATACAAAAAATCTGCGTAGTTACGCCAAGCTCTGGCATCACGTATGAGTTAAGATATGAACACTCCATACGCAGGTGCTGAAGAGATGTTGCCACAGATGAAAGGAAAGTTGACAATACGGAATGAAAAGTCATCACGTTTGTTGTATAGTTTGGTCAATAGTTTTCCTTTACCATCGAACTCTAAGTGTAGGTCAAGGTATGAAGCTATATTTGTTCAAGATATTTCTTCTAAAAATATAATGAAGGGGTCAATCAGAAATTTTTTCTCATATATCTCCAAAACCGTTAGATTTAGCCAAATTCTTCCACTTGCTTGACTTGGATGACTGTCTCATTGGCAATCATACCACATCCTATTATTATAACGATATGTGTGCGTGTCATGGTAAACGTAAATTTAGTACGAATCGCTATAACCATTCAAATATTCCGTGGAAAATATCATGCAAGCATATCGATCGGTATCAGAACTAACAAAGACCTTCACTATTGAAACATTCGAAAATTGACAAATATTTTGTGTATAGTTACGTTTTAGTGTAGTTTGGTTTAGGAGTTGAAAGCATCCGTTGCTAATTTTTAGTCGATATTGTAGTTTCATGGCCCTTTTAATTATTGCAGAATAATTAAGAAAAAAGGAGCCCATTTAAAAGGTATAAAGGAACTTTTAAATACAAATAAAACGTGATAAAACGATATAACGTGATTATTCTGGTGTGGCCTTTTTGACCCTTTATAATTCAAAAACCGGAAGAGACATCCGAAATCTGATTTTAAAATGCAGGCAGGATAATTAATGAGGAATCCAATGAAGAATCCAAGGAAATAAAAAAAAATTCAAAATCGGACCAAACAAAAAGCAGTTATGAAAATGTTTTTAGGCGTTGCCAACTTTGACCCCTATAACTTGAAAACGGTCCAAACACATACAATCTGCTGTACATTTGTTTAGCCGAATTAAATAAAGAACACATTAAAAATAGAATATTTAAAATCGGAAAAAAGACAAGTTACATGGGTTTTAATAAAATACGTATTTTTACCCTTTTTGGCCTTTTTTTCTAAAGCGGCAGGGGCAACAAATTCACAATTAAATAGGAATCTTCAGATTTTCTCAAAGAGGGAGATTTGTCAAGGTTTTGTTTTCTCGAAATGTTTAGCAATGTTTTATGTTTAGCAACACACCTCATAAAATTCCGAAACGAGTACATGTATTCGGAAATAACAACATACTTCTACATTAGAGATATAAAACCCCCCAAAAAAACAAATGGAAAAGATTCACTTTATACGCTTTCACAGTATGATTTCCAGGGGGTGGCTACTGTCTTTTATGCTTGTAGGTTTGTTGGCTTTCTGTTTTAGTGAGGGGGTTTTACTGTTTTTAGCACATCACGAAATTTGTTTTCATAATTCCTAACATTCTTCTCATAGGATAAAATTTCCTTCAAATCATTTTTAAATGGTTGATGCCAAACTATTTACCATATCAGGATGCAATCTGATCATTTCAATTGACCAAAACGTACGAAAAATTAATATCGAAATGGATAATTAAATAATAAAACATGTCGTGTGTGTTATTTTATGTAAAAAATTAAATAAGCACACTTCTTTTTACATGTAACAATTATAGAAGGATGTACGTCGCAATACAAAAAAGACGTCAAAATTTGCCGGTTTCCACGTTACCAAAAATGATACCAACACCGTACGCGCTACGTCCAGGGAAAAAATAACACCCCTTTTCCCAATAAGAGGCCATCTAACACAAAAGAATATTTGCCCAGATACATACAATCCAATGCTTAATTTGCTCCTTGGAAACATCTTCAAATGTCCTCCAAATTTCTTATTTTCGTTGAGCGGTCCCCAGAGCCCTCGACGATTTTATCAGTGTTTTCTTCATTTATGTGTTAGCAGGTATGCCAACATATAGTAGTAATTGAGTTAGAAACAAAAAAATATGTCGGGCGGAAGACGGCTTTACTTTTAAAATGACACTTGAAAAAGTGGTCAATAACAGATTACGTAATTAACCACATTTGGTTCTTCGCAGCTTTTTTGCAAGACTGAATGTGTCGTTTTTATCAATTTAGATCGCAGATCAGAATTGATATAGCAATCGCCAGAGCCTTTAGATTTGTAAAGCCTGGTAGCATCTGCAATTATCTTACACCACCGCAGTAAAATAGTCCCATTGGCATACCCTATTTAGGTTCAAATGCAGATAGTTAGGTCCATTTTATAGGTATTTCTAATATATCAAATTTAATTCTATTCTATTTACGCCAATAAAAAAAACTCAATAAACAACTTTTACTACAAACTTAATAATTATGCTGATTAGTTAGGATTGTACATTTGTATAAACAACGATACAATTAAAAAAAAATATCAATACCTGTTTATTCCTATGCAATCAGTCGTTCACTGTCGATATGTTGAAGTTGTCTATTTATTTTTAGACGCATGATATAGACAAAATGAACATCCTGCGACACTATAAATAGTCAGAAATCTGTCTTCTGATATTTCATGCAGACCCTGGTGGATATTTATAAAAAAAGGGCAGTGGATCCGATCAAGAAACTTATATAAAGATTGGAGTTCCATGCTATCATGTGCCACTCATGTTTTACAAAAGAGTAGCATAACCCCCGAAACTATCACTCACTGTATCGTGCATTTTCATTACGGTTGCCGAATCGTGACATCGGAAGCCGGGAGATGACAAATAAAAATAAAATTTTGCTTAGACGATGGCACAGGAATTTCGATAATGCATTGATCGGAAATGGTGTCAGTCTGGTCTGGTGATATTGCCTTTTGTAATAACCCTTCTATTGTGCTATTTTGGCCATGTGTAAAGTGAAGGTGTTCTAGGGCCTTAAAAGTGCGTGGCTAGTGTTGTCTGCACCATACATAACTGTTGAAATTGTATTCTAAGACTTAAGCGTTTATGTTAATGTACGTGTGTCTGGAACTAGATGCCTAAGAAACTAAGCACTTTAAATGACACATGCGATAACTTGTAGCACCTGAGGAATAAAGCTAGTTGAGGGGGACATGTACCGTATCAAAGGACATAATTTATTTCAATGATTGTTGCGGTTTAAGTTTGAATGATTTGACAGACAGTACGACCTGGAGGTGGATAAATTGAAATTCGACTTGGAAATATTTAGAAACTGGGAAAGGCCAACTAGTAGTTTGTAGTCCAATTATGCAGTATGTTGGAGAGTTTTGTAATCATTCATCTACGTGTTCCATGTAAACCGACATCGAACCTGAATGTTACGCAAACTGGCGCACTGCTACAATGCATTATAAAATTTATGTGTGCTTTTTTGTAATGTCCTTCGTAATCAGAATGAAATTTGACGATTATTTGCGGAGTAAAAATTCAAATTATCAATAAAAATTGATTCAGTACACGATTACTTTGATTTACTATAAATGTAATTCAGAATGTGAGGTCCTTTACAAGGGGTCTGAAGTTGCCTTAGTAATATCATTTACAAGTAGTATAAAAATTACATTTATGAATTCTGCAAACAAATACAATGATATGCACCTGACTGACGTTTTCATCAACAAACAATTTCTCCAGAAATAATTTCTCATGATAAAGTATTAACTGTCACGGTTATCATGAAGTACACATAAGTCGACCCATTAGTTATCATATATTGCCTCCCCTCTTTGAGCTTCTGTGGTTTAGCTACAACCACAAGCTCCGGGTCTAAAACTGTTCCGTATCAGATTACCAACTATTCCCGACGCAAATAACCTGGTGATATCATTTTAGTAAATTACGTGCAGTCACGACAAACGCTCATCCCTATGTCTTTTTATATGATATCTCTAGGTGCCCCGCTCTGTGCCGACTTTTATGAACTCGTATTTATACATGTCATCTCTGTTAGCTAATTGATGTGTGGTTTAAATGATAGTTGAATGTCACGATTTTCTACAGAAAGGATCCGTGAAATTCATAAATATTTTTCAACTTTTTTTTTTAATTTTCAAAATTCGTACATGTACATTTTTCAATAAAGTTACCAAAAAATGAATATCTTATTCGACATATTCCATATCCTTTACTTGCGGAAAGTGCATTTTTGCAGGAAATACTATCACTTTTAGATCGTGATATATGTACGGGAGTCTAGATATAAATTGTATCTTTTTTTAATAGCGGGAAAACAACTATTTCTCAACAAACAACACCTCATTTATATATAAGCTTACGTGTGTTCTATTTGCAACGTTTAGACACTTAAAAGATAATATGTTTATTTATAAATACATGTACATGTATGATTGGACCATGTTGTACTGTATGAACAGTTCCATGAGCTACCAGTATTTATTTCTAAGTATGTAGCTGGTTGTAATTTTTTTTTCAGGTAAGGACTTCGTCTGAAGAATTCTCTCCGTACCAACTTTCTTCATCTATATTTATCTAGAAACTCAGCGAAATGTATATATGACCAGAAGTTGGGTAAAGACTTTTGACAACTGGTTTAAAGTTAAATTAATACATTCTAGAGACTATGAATTGTGTAAAATTGTCACCTCTGCAAAGGCAAATTGATGCACAGTCACTTAGACACCATCGAGGGGAAAACGCATTTGAATATCACGATTTTATACAATTAAGATCCATATCAAATGCCATGTACTTCATTAATAATTTTAAACTTAAATTTCGTTAATGCATATATTTCACGCTGTGTGAACAAGTTCGTCAAAATTACCATGAATTTGGAATTTTTTAAAACTAACTTCACTCTATTCTATATTCTACAGATAATAATTATACGACGGAAAGTGCATTTATTTAAAAGTATTATTTATGAAGCAAACGGTAACCAATCGGTACATATATAATAGGGATAGACAAATAAAAGAAGTTCTGCTTTAAGAGCACTCTTCAAACACCCTGTATCTCAAAGAATTCGCAAGTCAGATAATGAACTATTTCAATCCGTTTTAATTATTGTTTAATTATTTTACTCCTTAACGAAAGTTATCTGTTTGGTCCCTTTGCTCTCTTATATCTGAAATATGATAGGAATTTTTCATTAGCAATCTAATAAAACAACTCAGTCATAATCCGACCAAATTGTTTTAAGTTGATTTTTTAGGCTTGGCCGAAGCGTGCAATATATTTCTATTCTGTAAAAACTCTTATAGGAGAATTTCAAAAGAAACATACCAACATAAGACAAAGGAAAGATAAAAACAAACCCGTCATTTCGACGCCCCTATGAACAATATGCAAGAAATTAAAAAAAAAAAATGATCCGATATGTTTTTAAAGTTATCGTAAATATACGAAAGTTAAAGGACACCAACGACAATGACATCATGATACCATATAGCTTTTTTTTTGCGGTCGTATAAAAATGGAAGCATGGAAAATTTGTACAGTTAAGTGCTCTCTTTTCTCGAAACACTACTTTACTAGAAAATAATATCTATTGTGATACGGAAGATAGAAGAGCTAGGAGTAAATCTGTTATAGATGCTCGACAAGTTCATGGTATAGAACTTTTGAAGTCGATCATTACATTGGTTTTTAGGAGACATATATTCTACTTCAAAAGTCAATATATACAAGGTTTAGCACTGTAATGGTGTAGCATATTTAAAAACAAAACGATCTTATAACAAAAGCGGATATAATGTGAAAGATAAATGAGTTTGAATAAAAGTCAGTTTGTCGAATAAATTATGTTAAGATACGCAAAGGCGGGTCCAAGCCCGCGCGCACTCCTGTTTTTCCACAAAAAAATGTTGGAATGAATTCAAAGTAAATCACTGCAGCGTTGCGGCGCCCTACCCCTCCCACGTTTGTTCAGTCAGCAATCCCCAACGCGCTGGTTCTTCATTTCCTGTATTTGCCCCTGATACAAATAGCAGACATCTTAGGTGATCTTTTGGAAGGATGAGATGGAAACACGGTGATTTCGCTTTAAATGAACTAAATGAAGATAAATGCGAGTTTCGTATGTGTCGACACAATCTAAAGCTTTATGTTATAGAAATCTGATTTTATATCAATTGTAATATCTTTAAAAGAAAGTGCATAAAACAACTATTTTAAATTCGGTTATTTAAAATCAAACGACGCTATCTAATCTACTTTTTCAAATTTTCATAGATAATTTCTGCAAACATGCATGCATTCTTCACGTCTACACAACTTGATAAGCTGCAGCTGGTTGACATGTCTTTTTAGACATACATGTAAAATGTTTGTACTTTAATTACTTATAATTTATCAAAGATAAATGAAAGCTTATTATTATTTTTTTATATTTCGTTTAATGGCATGTTTATCGCCATTTTCATGTGAAGTTATATATTAGTTCCGGGTACCTACAAAATGGGCAGGGTTAAATATTTCTGAATTAAATGGAAGCTAGTCGACCGAGAAGGGGTTAAAAAAAATTTCTCTTTGTGCCTCTTTTTTACATTAAAACTGTTTTTGCGTAATTTAATCTCCCTTTTTTCAAATAAGTAAGCGGCACGTTTCGTTTATAATATGCTGAAATGGACATATGGTTGTCATTTGTTATACATGTATGTGTGTGACGATAAAATACATCCCTATTGAAAAATAATGATGTTGTATTTCATTGTAGTTTTGCGTTTCTATGGTTTTTATTGAGATAATCGGAGTTTTAATGCATATTCATTCAGAGGTCTCCTTGAACTTCAATCACGTAATGGAAAATTTCTTTGTGGCTGAAATATAACTGCATTACTGTCTGTTTATTGAATGAGTGTTATCCAGACTGCATTGTTTGAAAATTAAGGTATGCATTTTGTAATTCATTTTCATTTTTTGTGACTCAGATTTTTCATAACAATTGCAGTATTATATTTAATGCATATTACTAAAAAAAATATTTTTTAGAATTTTAATTTTATTATTTTTTGATAAAATTGGTATTAAGATGCATACTATAAATCATTCGTATTAATGTAGTAAACGGATATTGACAAATTATAGATGCACCAAGACAAATAACCTTCTTAATATAACCTTAATTTTCTACCCAACTTTATCGATCTCTAAAACTGTTTCTTTACGCAAGAACACGTGTGTTACATGATTTGATAGAGTACATGTTACTCATGTCTAGATATCTGTAGTAGTGTCTTCCTGTTTTTCTCCGATTTAAAATAGATATTTTTATCGTATTTTATCTGTTTTGTTTTGTGTAATTTGGAATTCATGCATTCACGCGTTGTTCTGTCGATCTTCCATTGTAATTCTGTAGACGGTTCATTCACTGTCACAGACTGTCTGAATTATTAAAGTACTGATAGTGGATCAAACTTTAGAATTAATCATATATTTTTTTTATTTTTAATTTGAATATTTACTCCTGCTACACTGTTCTATTGTGCATGTACACTACTCCTTTCATATTCATTTACAATATCATGAATTGTTCGGTTCATACTGTGGTCGGTTTAACCGCAGTTTAAAAATGCAGATTTAGCAGATCTCTGACCAATTTTAAACAAATGCATGAATTGTTGAATGATTAAATGTGATATGGGTATACTGGAAAATTTGGCTACTTTATTATAGCTATTCTATATTTAAAACTGCTGAACCTGGGCAACGTGTTTTTGCCTCCCTCAAGTTATAACGTAATTTTTCTAACATAAAACAACTCGCTATAAATACGTCATCCGTGTATATTTTAATTACAAAACACTTAAACTGAAAAACCAAACTTAATCTGTTATTTTTCGATTTATTCGCTGTTTGCGGAAGCTATTTTTCTATGAAATTCACATAAGAGCACTGTTAAAGTAATTTTATGTGAATATATATGTAACTTGTGTGGTACAGGACCTTTTAGTAAACTTTTGCTTGCACTCTCTTTTACTAGACTAAATATTACATTTAAATAAATCTTTAATGCTTTTACGACTTTTTTTACGTTATGTTTTATCACGTATTTTATTGACCAAAATTGCATATTTGTTGCACTTTGTCATGCATTGATTTGTTTGACATTCATTTTATGTCAATATATTCACCAAGGTGATGGCCACAGGTGTTCTGACACACTGACGAATATAGATCAAATAAATGACAAATTTGGGAAATGGCGTGATTTTTGGCTAAATGTTACTGCTGCCAGTTTAGTAACATGATGGAAAATTTTGTTCGGGTCAACGGAGAATAATCGGGATCCGTGGAGTTTCATGGCTGAATGGATCGTGAATTCCATACAGGGAAAATATACTACGATTAGGCCTACCGGGGCTTTACTTAGGGTCGTCATCTCGAGTATTGGCACTGATTCGAATGATGATACCGTTTTTGTTGAACAGAATCATTGGAATTTTTTTCCCAATATCAATTTCATTTCTAATGATCCGTTCTTCACGTATTATATACTACATTGTAAATGACAAACTTGAGAACTCAAGAAGGTTCTTTCCTTTATTTATAAATACAAGCTAAAGTTAAGTACACTTACAATTGTATAAACATTCATTTCATTCCATAAAAAGGAATATAAACTCAATCGAATCTCCATGTCACTACGTTTATCCACGACGACATAAAAAAAAATACATCGGGACAAAAGTCTAGGTTTTAGTGAAAAACCTTGATTGTAAGTTATCTCCCTTCAAAACATCACCTGCCGCAATGGGAAAAACAAAGGTATTTTGTGCCAGCATTTATTAGGGTTGCACTTTTCAGAATTTCGATATTATGAAAGGACTTATGTGTGAAATTAAAACCATTTTACAACTATTGTGCATGATACATCCATATTACTCAGTTATACCGTGGACTTAATCCTTTCCAAAAATAGAAAAAAAAAAGAAGGAACACTCGAACATCAACTGATGAGCTACCGACTGATCTAAAATGCTACTCAAAATCAGGACAGCTTATGTCGCAATCGCTCAGAATCGAGCTCAGAATCTTGCACGGAATATGTACATACCCACGTTGGTGAATACACTTAGTTGTCGAATATTATTGCACTTGTTTATTTACGGCGGCTTGTCAGTTGGTCTGTCCGTCAACGTTTTCTGTCCTACGTCCTTCCAGATTTTATTCATTTTTTTCAGCTTTCTTCAAAAGTTCTACTCCACCTTTCTCTTATTCTTTCCATTCAGATGGTGTCCATTATTGTATTTGTAATGGAGTTTGATATACACTGTGTGTTTTGACCAGTCCTTTTGTAGTGATCTTTAGATTATTTTCTTGGCCAATTAATCTATACGCCCCCTTTATTTTCCACAGTAAGCTAGTATTATTTATAAGCTGCACTTATTTCGTAATCTCGGTTACCTAATTATAGACATATGTAGATCATTCGCAACACCGGGTCTATATATATCAACATCACTGTTTACTTCGATTGCTGTC
The DNA here is from genome assembly GCA_037379345.1 of Perna viridis. Classification (NCBI taxonomy): domain Eukaryota; kingdom Metazoa; phylum Mollusca; class Bivalvia; order Mytilida; family Mytilidae; genus Perna; species Perna viridis. The sequence goes on from CM074520.1 coordinate 9,559,162, forward strand.
TACAATACCTATCATTTAAAAATGGTTAGAAAGTACACACAGATATAGGGCATAAAACGATTTTCCCCGGCTATTGTTTTTAATTATACTTCGTCCTTACTCTTGTCATCCCTAAAATTGATTGTACCCAACTAGCACCCAAATGGTATTTGAATGCACCGATTCTTGATTGCCACAGCCCATGTTACACTATCATTATAGGAATGGTCACGTGTATCTTTCTTTTAATAAAATGTTCCGATAGCATCAGTTCAAACTTCTGAAGGTCATTTTATCTCAAAAGATTGTCTTTATCTGAAAATAGTCCCATTTATTTCCAAACAGATTTTGAACTTCTGAACCAATTACACTTGTGAATGAATTTTCTCAGGTATCAATGGAAAATGTTACCTGTGGAAGAAAACGTTCAACATTTTTTGCCCTTTAGTGTGGTATATCATTTTTATTACCAAGATCCTATTCCTACTATTATGAAACGACGAGCCATTGTAATAAGAGGCTCATATGGTTTAAAAAAGCAGGGGACAGAACTCTCGCTGAACAGTTTAACTTTGTGTAGCACATTTAGTACTGAGAACGGAATACTGTACGGAGATAACATTCACTGGCCCTCAACCAAGGATATTGAATGTCGTTGACTGTTCCGAATTCAATGTAAACATGTTTAGAATCCAGATTTGTTTCACTTTTGTTTATGTGAGGCGGGTGTCAACAATTTCTACATGAAAACGCTTCTTTACTGCGTGAGATTTTTATTGCTAACATACATTATTAAGGGACAATATGCACATTTCATTATCAACTGCATAAATACGTTATCACTCGTTTATAGAAGAAGTTTATTCACCAATTAAGGGCCCATAAAGGGCATGATTACAATACAATTTTTATGATTAATCTTGTATACCCATCTGCACTACTACTAGCGCTGACATGAACAATTTGATAGGTGTGTCAAGAGAACGAATATCTAAAGGCACTTACCTTTCCAGTGTACCTAGTTGTTTTATAGTATGATTTACGTACAAGTATATCTATAGTTTCAATGTGTTTATTTTGTTATCTCTGGCTTCTGTCTTCAGTTTCTTTGCTTTATTTTAATCCTGACTTTCGTGTAATAAAATGGTTCATGGATAGCATGGTTTCCCTTCATTTTTACTTATTGCAAAAAGAAAACAAAACCAAAAACTGCAGAATATGCAATCACTTCCATAAAACTAAACTGGATCAGATGCATTCATTGTTCTGCTAGTATCACTTTTGTAATAAAAGTTGGTATTCATTTGTCTTTGTTCGCTCCAAACAGTCGTCCACGATTGGATCCGCAGTACCACATGTTTACCAAGTTATTGTCATTTCATGGTGTATTGTAAACAATTTCCTTTTTTTCATAGTGTCATATACTTGCCAACAAATCTCCACCACAGTATAGTGACATTATTGTTATATAATGGTGTTGTTAAAGTAAGATATAAATGGTAAATAGAGATGTTTTCGTTAGTTCGAGTGTTTTTTTGTTTTTTGTTTTTGTTTTTTTTTCTAACTTTAAAAACTTTAACACAAATTTTGTTTAGAACTGTTGGAATCGACGTCATAATGTTCTCGTTTGCAAAGACCTGTGGAAGTTCGTAATTTCGATAACATAATAAATAACAAATAAACGCCGCAGAAAAATCCGAAATATCATAATTTGTACTTAAAATGTCCATGACTTCTAATTTAATTATGTAGTTCGTCATATCAGGCCTATAATTCTAAACGTGCATTTGACCTCAAATTATTTAAATTGTTTCCTTTACGACATTCTCCTTAAAATAGACAATATTTGTAGGACTATTTCTTTTATATATATCAAAGACAAACAATGCGACAGTCAAGACACGCTATACAAAAAAATGGCACTCATCCCATAGACGTAGGCAATCTTCGTAATCAAAATTCTGAATGAATGGAATTAGGGGAATCTTTGTACTGTAAACGTTGACGATGTGTATCTTTGTTACTTGTTTGTGTTATAATTATTGTTTGTGGAGTTACATTATAAGACATTCAATTCGACATTGCTTTACTTTTGTCTTTAGTTAATGTTGAAAACGTGAGTTACTATACGGATTTTTGAAATAAGATTATTTGTTCTTCAATGCAAACTCTGTATAAGAAAGAAGTGTTATGGTAGTCCTGCATGCTTAAGAGCCGTCACCTTGAGTGTTAAAACAAACATTGACCTGAGTGTGATTTATCATGTTGATGATATACTCCAGTTAGAACCTGATTCCTCTCGATACTGTCGGTTCTACCGTTATCTTCTTAAATAACCGACGCACAGACAGTTTTATTATTTCTATTGACAGTGGCATTACAACATACATCGCAGGATTTTGTTTTTGGAAGAAAACCGTTTTTTATCTCAGATAGTGAAGTATTTTCGCAGATTCTATAAATTAGCAATTTTTGTGAGGATTTTTTTCTCTGTCACTTGCTTTTTTAATATATGCCTCACATTTTTTTTTAATTTTAATGTCTATTTTTTATATTGCGGTTACATAATTTATGTAATTGCTGATATATTATCAAGTTATTTTTTTTATCACTATGTTATTAAGAAATAATACATTTGAATTTATTTTCAAATTTATTACAGATGTATTTACTGACACTGCAAGATGATGTCAGAGGCGAAGAAAAAAATAGTTATAAGCTAAACTATATATACACATTTTATTATTCAATCTATTTAATTTACAGTATAGCTACATTGGAAAATGCCTAGTAACAGCAGTTCTAAAGATAGCGACTCAATAATGAATGAAAAACTAAATGGCAAATCAATTAAGGCACGTGGTGGATGGCAGGGAAAACTCGATTTCATCCTTACCTGTATTGGTTACGCTGTTGGACTTGGAAACATTTGGCGTTTCCCTTATCTTTGCTATAAAAGTGGGGGAGGTGCGTATTTTAATGTATAAAGGAAGGTCTTTGTTATATTATGACATAATTTCTCATTTAATGTCATGCCCAAAATTACAGCAAAAGATATGATTTACTAACTGGACACCTTTTTCTTAGCAATAAAAGTCTGCGTTTTATTTGATATTTTTTTAAATAATACGTCATCCCTTGAAATAAAACAAAACATATTAATATTTATTAAATCTTTTTACAGGAGCGTTTTTCATTCCCTATGTCATTTTTCTACTTCTTTGTGGATTTCCCTTGTTCTTTTTGGAGGTTTCATTTGGACAGTTTTCTAGTCTAAGTCCTGTAACTATTTGGAGGATTTGTCCACTTTTTAAAGGTATGTTATAGCTTTCTATATTTTTTTGAAAGACATGTATTTCGCCTATCAAGTAACATTTCACTGTAGCAAGTATCCCACCACTGCCACCAAAATGTTAAATTAAATATTACACACATATATATATGTAATATCTTGTTTGAACAGTTAGAATATCGAGAGTAAAGTCACGAAAGGTATTTCGTTTTTAATCTTTAGATTTATTGAAATACATGAAAATGTGCGTTTTTTTTTAATTTTGTAGGTGTTGGAATGGGTATGGTGGTTGTTTCAGCAATAGTTTGTATATACTATAATGTTATAGTTGCTTGGACAATCTACTACCTATTTATGTCCTTTAGAACAACTTTACCATGGAGTCATTGTGGAAACTCGTGGAATACTGAAAATTGCGTTGACGGAATCGGGAATACTTTTTTATTGAATGGCACTAATGCTACTGGAGGAACAAATATGTCTTTTGCAAAAAATTTAACTAAAATAACAGCAAGTGAAGAGTTCTGGGAGTAAGTACTCATGTATAATCACCTCTCATGCATAACAATTACTTTTCCGAAGCATAGTTTCGCTTTTTACCCTTTGACCTTAAGTACGCTCTTCTATGGAAACGCAAATCACTTGATCGCAGTTATGTTTCCCGATTGGCCAAATACTGCTAACTGTATCGAAATTTTGAAATTGCATTCGAAAAAAACAATCGAAATTTTTAAATGGCGTACCATGAGTTATTTTCTTGAAAGAAATGTAGAAACTTAAAAATGAACAAAATTTTACTGTGTCGGCTGTCTTTTTTTTAAGATAGTACATTGTACTTACTTTCTTTTGAGTATTATGCATCAAGTTCATCATAAAAAGTTACCATAATGAAATCGAAATTAGAACTGATGCAAACAAAGAAAATTATCATGATAGTTTTGTTCACGATTTCCGAATGCAGTTCCTTATTTCAGAAATCACGTTTTAGAGCTGACAGATGGGATTGAAGATAGTGGAAACCTAAGATGGCAGGTCTTTATTTGTTTGTCATTGGCATGGATATGTGTATTCTTGTGTCTCTTCAAAGGAGTCAAAGTCCTTGGAAAGGTACGTATAACAAAAATTCAAATTCCCCACTCAATGAGAGGTTGTATATTGGAATCACCCAATTCGTCTTCCATCCCTTCTTCCTTTTTTGTGCCCGTTTGTACGTCGGTCCGAATTTCGTCTGAACTTTCTCGACTACTACTTACCGAACAAATCGTATAATGTAGCTTAAAAAACGATGGGGCATACATTGTAAGTAATCTTGGTTGTTGTCTGCTTGAAACTTCCTCTTGTAAAGTGATTCGGCGAATGTATCGCGGTAGTGAAACTTATCGTCGCCAATATCTTGTTCCTTTCAATATGAATGATTTGAAATTTGGGTTGCAGTTTCACAATTATATGCTGTAAGAAATTTTAGTTAAGCGGCTTAGTATTTATGCTGAAAATATCCGTAGCAGAAATCTTGGCATTCTTCTGATGGAATAATGTGTTTAGTTTGCAGCTATACTGAAATAATTTCTTAATTTTAACGGTGAATGGTTCAACGACAACCACCAATGAGTTAAAACAAAGGCATCTCTTAGTATGAATCTTATATTTCCAGTATATTGTCACAAAAGCCACATGTAGCACATGAAAAGCAAAACATTATATGCCATATGAGTAGAGTAGTCGATGTGACAATGATTTCTGAGAACTTGCCGAAATATGAAACCGAATCATCATTTTGTCATTTAATTCCATGATATTGATTTTTAACCCTTTTTGCCCTGTCACTTTTGAAATTACGGAGCTAATTTGGGAAAGTAGGTGTTATCATTAGAATTGATAGAATGTCAATCTGTTCCTTTTGAATTTTTCTACAGGGTAGGCTAATCTTAAACCGTTTTGGAGTTAAAGGGGTAGAAAAGTAGGCCACGCCTAAAAAAATCGACTTTTTATTGTTAGAGGCTTCTTGCACTCATAATTTCAGTACTTAATATTCGCATATAATTTGCATAAATATGTAGTTATGCGCCTTTTAATGCAGTAGATCCTCGCCGTGTTTACCGCCATAGCGTCATAGTTCTAGCTTCATACGAGATAAAAATATACCTCTTAAGTATCATTCACGTGTGTTCTACGAGTGTTCTTGCTTGTACAAGGATGGGAAGTTAACATGAAATGATCGGTTAGCTTTGAACATTACACAGTTTCCGATTCAGGCACTGAGGCTCGTTACTAGACTATGTAGGTCATATACATAAGCACGTCCCGATATTTATGAATATTCATTGCCAGCTACTAAATCTGGTTCCTAAACTGGTTCCCTTGTCAATATCATAAGCGGCCTAAAGATCGCTATAATGTACCTTTTTTAAAACAAATCACACACTTGTCTATGTGCGTTTTTGGTTGTATTAGAACGGGAAGTTTACACTAAAAGATAAAGTGATCGGTTAGCATTGAATTTATGTAATATTACACAGTTTCCGATTCAAACAAAGGTGTTGGTTACAATTGATTATATAAAGGTCATGTATTTTATCAGGACACCATTATCTATATATAGCTATTGCCAAGTTGTTTAATCTTGTTCCGGATGATTGAAGACATTCGGGTCATAACGGTTACGAAAGAGTAAGCAATCATATCAAGGGATTCCTCGTTAAAATCCCTGCTTGCGTTTTTCAATCAGATTTCAGATATCTCTTGCCGTTCTCGAGTTATACTTGGTTAAAGGAACAACACCCAAAACAAAATGACATTTTATACTACCCCCTACCCCTTGCAAACGAAGTTTTGGGTTATATAGGTTTCACCATGTCTGTCTGTCTGTCCCTAACTATTTTCTTAGCATTTTTCAGTATTGTTATGAAACATTGTGGGATATGATATAACGACATGGAGTGCTTACTGTCAGGAATTTATGTTTGGGCAAAAACTGTAGAAATGACCTTTTTTTAGCAAATCGTGGTCTGATGCATCGTCATTTACTTTTGTTACTTTGTATGTATTAGTTTAGTTACTTTATGTTCTTTGTTGTGTTTGTCTGTTTTCCATGTCTGGTATTTGTCCCTGGATTACATTTTTTTATTTCGGCTAGAATCTTGGTTCCCTTGATTACTCTCCCCACTTCCTCCCCAACGAATTGCAGGATTGTAATGATACTCAACGGTGTGTAAGATTGCCTCACTGCGGAATGCATATTGTCATGAATTTATGTTTACAGTAAATCTACTGTCATATTCGGTTATTGTGTTGTCAACAACAAAAAACTAGCACTGTTAGGCGTTTTAAAATGGTAGCGAAATTGTGGATTAAAAGTGCTTAGTCTATCCCCCTATAAAAACAAAGTCCAATATGAATTTTGTGTCCACTTTCGTCCCCCAATGCACAGGGTTTAACCGGCTCCTGGATATTATTCCCGTTATTGGCCATGTCTAGTTTATTTTTCGTCCGATTTTGGAATTTGTTTTTATTAGATTCCTTGTGAAAGTTCCTGAATGCGTTTTTAATCAGATTTCTGATGTCTCTTACCGTTTTCGAGTTATAAGGTGTAAAATAGGCCCCACCCCTAAAAACTGCATATGATATATGCATTGAATACTAGCCATATTTCACATTTCAAATCCGTTTTTTTTTTTGTTTAAATAACAAGCTAAGATTATCGTATGCGATATACCTTGCCAGATTTTCCTCTTTCTTAAATGTTTACTTTGGCATTTGATGTACTTCGTGTTAGGTGGTTTATACCACAAGTAAGATCCTTGCCAAACAAATGACAGTTTCAATACTGCTTACTCGATCACAATCCTGTAAATACCTGTATGGTATCAAGATGCCATAACACTTGATAAAACTGTATATTGTTTGTAATGTATTACACTGACATAGTATTTACGTATTCACTGTAAATATGAAGTGTATAAAAACTTAGAATGAAAATGATGAAATTTATTCATGAATTTTTGTTCCCTCTAAAAATTAATAGCCATATATAAAACAATGATATTGGACATGGCCATGCTTTGTGCTATAATATAATTTTTAACATAGCTTACATTATAAGAAATGAAGCTATTTGTACTCAAATAACATTTGACTAGGCATATAATATACGGTTATGTTGTTACATTATATCACAGATGTCTCGACCAACGGGAATATGCGATGTTGTGGCATTGCGTTAAAAGTTAAAAAAATCACTTCCTAACTGCATATGCATTTCCGAAATACGTCACTTCCGACTGATCGATTTTGTTTCATTACTGTATAACGTAGATACTTGTACTACCAGTTGGCAGATCTTCATTTCGATCCTCGTGATCAAAGACATCTTATCTGACACAGTAACAAGGCATGTGACACTAACGGCCATATACCAAGCATTACATATCTTTCAAACGACTCTAGTGGGATCTAGATGTTTAATACGCTCAGTAACTAATGCTAGTTCTGGCTGTATCCCAGACAAAGCAAATCAATTACTCATTAAGTTAGTGCTTTTCATTAGGGCTTTTAATTGAGTGTGTTTTTGGAGTGCGATTCTTCAATATTTAAACGCAAGATCCAACTATATTGCTAATGCATTACATGAATTTCACTGGGCAGTTTTTTGCATTCTTTAACTGTAGACGTCTACAGACATAGTATTTGCGAATTCCAAAAGTCATAAATCTAACACGAGAAAAGAGGCATCTGATCTTGGCACAAACTGATAAATCAAACAAAGAAAACAACAACAGATAAAAGTTTTTTTTATCTCCATTGCGTCAAAAAATAAATATTCGAACTAACCAACATTGATAGATTTGATTTATTCGACAGGTGATGCATTTTGCTGCTCCCTTTCCCTACCTGGTTTTGTTAGTGTTATTGATAAGAGGAGTGACGTTACCTGGTTCAATAGAAGGCATCAAATTCTATATAGTACCGAGATGGGAGAAGTTGGCAGACTATCAAGTTAGTTGCACCAAACCATCATTTAAATCTCAATACTTATTTTTACAGAGACCATTTTGTAGACCTAAGATTATAGCTGTGATCCAATACTTAATTTGCATTTATTTTTTTTTCTGTGGAAACTTGACTTGAATCCATCGTTTTAAACTATTCATCATATTGAAAATTAGTTTAATATTTCATTAGATCAAGAAAAATAGTTTCATATATCTACGATATATAAATTACAGCTAGCATTCACTCCGATCGAGAAAACAGATTTATCAGCCTCCATCTCGGTAATGTTGTTTGTGTGATTGTTCAAATATAGGTAAATCATTGAGAGCGTGTGAATCATGCAATAGTCATGCGTAAACAGAAACATGATAATCACAGCAAGATTGATTCGTGTATAAACTGTATGATTATTTAGAATTGCTACAAGTCCAGCTTTTTGTTTCTTCAAAACATGTCACTTAGTATTATGAAATATGTATTTACTACGCAGCTGGTTTTGAGAATCTTTGTACAGCAGATTGTGAAAAGGTGACAACATTAATATTGACAGAATTGGTTATCGTGCGCGGTTCTGTTAGCTTGTCATTCTGAACATACTTTCTTTGGCTCGGTGAGGTAGGCGCAATATTGATTCACCGTATTACTGTAGGTGAGCTGTCTCCAAATATTAATATTGGCAGAATTGGTTATCGTGCGCGGTTCTGTTAGCTTGTCATTCTGAACATATTTTCTTTGGCTCGGTGAGGTAGGCGCAATATTAATTCACCGTATTACTGTAGGTGAGCTGTCTCCAAATATTAATATTGGCAGAATTGGTTATCGTGCGCGGTTCTGTTAGCTTGTCATTCTGAACATATTTTCTTTGGCTCGGTGAGGTAGGCGCAATATTGATTCACCGTATTACCGTATTATTCACCGTGAGCTGTCTCCAAATATTTCTCGTCTACTGATGGAAGTTCCCCTTTGTAGTCAATGTTGTTTTTGTTGTTGGTGGATTTTTTTGTAATCCACCATTTTCACTTCCATTTGCTCCTAGCTTTCTTCTCTAAGTTATCTGCCAGTTAGGTTACTTTTGTCATATGGTGTAAGGATAGCAAGAAAAAGCGTTCCATACTGTAGTCTATATCATGGTAGATTTTGTTTATATTCTGTATCTTTACAGGTATGGGGTGATGCTGCCTTGCAGATATTTTATTCTGTTGGTATGGCATGGGGAGGTATTATAACAATGGCAAGTTACAACAACTTCAAGAACAACGTATATAGGTAAGAACAAATATAATGCCATTGTTTCCAGTTTTAAATGTTAAGTTAATTTTACAGATTCTATTAACATCCATAATATCATGTGCTCATTTATCATGTCTGTTCCCTTATTTTTATCCCACTTGTTTGTTCTCAAGAGTATTTGTATTTTTTGGTGCATATGAAATTTATTTTCGGTGTTCTTTGCTAATTAAACATTCTTGCACCGAAATACAATCCCATCTAGTTCATTCACAAAAGTACCGATGCTTATTTTTTGATAGTGTAATTAGTATGGTTAATGTAAAAATATAAACCTACGACATTCCTGAGAATGGCACATCTGGCAATTACATTTATTTTAGATTTTGACACTAAATGTACGGTAATTATGACATTTGACATTAATTCCTAATTAGATAATAAGATGTTGAACTTGGACAACAAAAGAGGAGTCCATAAGCAAAAGCTGTATCGAATTCAACTGTTGGAATACCACACATTAATTGTAGAGCATTTGTCACCATCGTGATATCATTAAGTTTTGACCTATAATTTATTTCATTTTATTGGTATTTTATTCTGACTTGTGGATCAAGTAGCAGATCTTAATTGACGGGTATTGTGCAGCATTACTGTTGCGAACAAAGGTTAAATAATCCTTAAAATAAGTGCTGCTTTTATCAATACCATTTTGAACATTTTTTCAGTCATAATTTACCCTTTTCATTTCAAACCGATATGGATACCATTTGACACATATAATTTGAATTTTAAAGTACCTGTGGTCTGTCTCTGCTTCTAATAAGATTTACAAATAATTTCTACTGATCTAATCTTTTTTTGTCCAGTGGCATCTATATGTCATTTGTCTCTAATATTTTGCTTTTCACTGATATCATTTTTGACTGATCATGGTGTCACGCGGGTTTATTGGCTTCATCAGACTAAAATCCAGGCTAGGTTCAGATACTTTATTAGAGTGTATAATTTACCCTGAAATTACAAATAACAATATTGATACATATCACATCTGAATATGAAAAAGGAAAAATACTGTAAACAAACCATGTTGGCCTGAATCAAAAATTTTTCACATGGGAAAAAAATGTAAGAGACACATCTATAAATAGAACACAAATAAATCTAACTTTAGTTCACAAAACATCTGTAAGTATTTCATTGCCGAATGATAAAATAGTTTACACTTACCCGCTTATGGAGAGAGGTAACACACTGAAATTGTAAAACTACAATTATAACTATCACATACTCTAACTAATGTGCAACTATTACTTATTACAAAATTAATATACGTCCATTCATTAAAAGAAATCACAAATCAAACATTTCACAAAACATTTATAAATCAAACACACCGCTAATGTTTACATTGATACCAACACTTCCGGTTACCATAGCAACCGGTTTGGAACATACGAACTCTACCCATAATTGAATATAATGAAAACGTTGTATTCTTTTACAGTATGGAATGCATGTTATATGTGATAACTAATCTATTAACTCAATTATGATTATAAATATGAATGTTACCATTAAGGGTCAAATAATGTGTACATCGTAGCAAACTACTCTATCGCTCAAAAGCATACAACTCATTCTTACAAAGGGAAATATGTAAACTACATATACCTTATTAATAACTGCTTGTACTAGACTTTTAGTTCTATACTCAAAATGTTGCTATTTATCCATATCTCTAACTAAATACCAAGACAGTTCAAAATGGCAACAATCACTTTCAAATCATGACATTGGTAGCCAAATTACATCACTGAAATTTTCGACCTACATAAATCCAGAAATAAAGAGTGAACACAAAATAGAATGAAATATTACGAACCAGTAACTATACGCATAGAACCTGAATACCGCAACGTTGAGGGTCTCAACGGAATCTTTCTTACAATGAGGCTCCATACGAAATACCGCACTTACAACTCAACAAATCAAATACGCAAAATCACCCCGTCACTATTTTATCTTTTGACAGAATACAAGAACACGAGTCATATTAACAGTGTAAATTTCGATATGCTGTTAACGTGTTTTGAGGAGTAACTTCTCATCATGTAAAGTATGAATGTTTTTGTACCACGAAATATCAAATATTTATGTTGCTCATTCTGACGATTTTATGGGGGTATTGAATTAATTTTCAGGGATGCAATGTTGGTTCCATTAATTAACTGTGGTACCAGTATATTTGCTGGCTTTGTAATATTTTCTGTTCTGGGATTCATGGCACATACAGCCGGTACTACCGTAGACCAAGTCGTTAAACAAGGTATAACTCTTTATTTGAATACTTTTAATTTGACACACATTTTATCGGGAACAATTTATATATTAATGTCACAATTACATAACAATTGCTCAGTAAACTCTACGTACTTGCATATTCAAGATTTCTAAATAAAAAATACATGTAATTATTGTTGTTTTTTGTGTATGTGAGTGCAATTTGTACACCATCAAGGTTATTTACTGATAAGAACAGTAGATGTTGTACAATGGATACAGACCACTGTCCACCACACTACTGTTGTTAACCTATGTGTTTTTTAGCGTTAAAATACATATTGACAACTGCTTTCGTTTGTGTAATTCCAGACGTGAGCAGCACAAAAGTGAATAAATACTTAATTCTCAGAATAAATTCAACGAAAAAATCATATTAAACTAGGGATTTATGATTTCATCATTTTTGGTACGTTTATCATGTTGGCACCGAGGCTATATATATATATTTTTCATTTTATCGGTATATGATAACATAAATACTTAGTTTTTATTTGTTTTATTTGCTAGGTCCTGGTTTGACCTTCGTTGCCTATCCAGAAGCGGTGTCGAAATTGCCCATATCTCCCTTGTGGGCAGTGCTGTTTTTCTTGATGTTATACACTATAGGTTTAGACAGCCAGGTAACCCATCTTTCCTTCCCTCACTTATCCCCCATCATCTTATTCAATACAATACGAGAAATATTGAGAACCCGTGAAAATGTATTATATTAAAGTATTGCTTGCAATAGTGCCTCTAACACCACAAATATTATTTTTTTTACATTATTTGATATATTTTATTTATATATATCTGGTCACTTGCAGCTTATTGCTTGTCTCGTGGTTAACTAATATATATTATAATACCAACGAATTTACAAATGATGTTTTTTTAAACTCCTACTTGAACTTGTGTTCAAAGCATATTGACTTGACTTATTAGTTAATTAAACACATTGTTCTTCGATATAAACTGTCTTTTTAGGAACAAATTTCTGAAGTCTATTTTAAGATTTGGTAATTTTTATCTGAATTGTGTGCGTCATTATTGCAGGCGTTATATGTTATAAATACTATAAATAATATATTTTTTATCTGGTTGTATCTCACTTGATTGCTTTGATAAATGTTAGTCTGATACAGATTGGCAAATCATATTTATTTATACTTAAATTATGACATTGCTTTGGGTTAAAGTTCAATAAAACATTTTAATTCATATCTTTAGTAGCATACTAGTATTAACAAATGTTCATATGTTATTCATTGTTTGCAAGTAAAATGAATTCATGTGAAACTATTGCATGATTCTTCTTTCATTTTGTGATTTGATGTATCTTTCCAATATAAAATTTGGAAATATTTGGCTTTAAAGAGATTAATGATTGATTGAACACGATCTCTTTTTTCAGTGTTATAAAAAGTCTTGTAGGGACATTATGAATTACATATAGGACTGTGAGAGCAGTCTTTTTTGTATTTCATATGATATAATTGAATTGATACAGGTTAAATATAGTTATTTAGATTTCGTATAGAACTGTAAAGACCCACATCGGTCAGCACTGCTTTAATTGAAAAGCATACAAGGAACTTTTCTTGTTTTAATGACTTAGTCTTTCTTTTGTGACTTTGAATATTTTATAGTAATTAATAATAGTTGTTGTCATTTATTCCATTCGAAAAAGGAAGAATTGGTTTTGTAGTATTCATGCACTTCTTGTTAAATGATAGGGATGAAAAATAATTTGAGATATTTACATTGATTTCTCATGGCAAGATATATAGCACAAAAATATACCCGAAACGAAATCTTAAATCTAAAATTCGCATCGTTCCAGATAGAAAAAAAATTATATCATACTTTTCATCATAATACTGAGAGTGATGCATATAGAAACTTCAATATGGTTATACAATTAAATTAGAAGTGTAGTGTTACCTGAGGATTTAGTTGTAAAGGTAATATTTCATTGGAGTTGGAATAAATTACTATATCATAAATTCATTTTCATGAAGATTGCATAGATGCAGTATTTCCATTGAATTGAGAGAACAGAATTGATCAAAACACATTGAACAGTTGCTCAAAGGAGAAATGGATGAGCAAGTTTCTAAAAATGATTATTTCTAACTGATTTCTAAAAAGCTTTCAAAAACGAATTGTTGTAAATTGATAGGCTACAAACGCATTTAATGCTAAACTAATTCGTGCATAAACTATGGTAATTGTTGAATAACCAGGAAGTCCAACATGTTTCTCTGAATGTTTGGGCTTAATAATGTTTTTTGCGATAGTTTCTCAAAATTGAATACTTAAGTACTAATAAAAAATGGGACACTACCAGTAGCGATTCATAGGTAAGGAAAGCCCACCAAACAAAAGATGCTTTTATGGGTCTACATACACCGTCTTATTACATAACTATAGCCCTTTCTTTATATATATTTGTATTTTGAAAGAAAAAAAAACTTACGTTCGTCTCCTATATAACCAACCAAAGCAAGAACGTTCGTTCTCCGCGAAGAACGAATTTCATGTATAACTTAAGTAATTTTTATCTCTTAAGTGTAACAACAGGTTATGCGGCTTGTAAATATTTCGTAATAATAAATAATAATAGTGTGGCGGATTTTTTCAAGCATGGATTACCTCTTGTCGAATGTTTATAAAAACTTCACAAAATTATTTTATTTAACACGAAACTTTTCGATAGGACATTTTAAATGTTTCTTGTGACTGTCGTTGACCGATTATGGCCAAGAATGATGTGCTCTTTTTATTTTTATGTTTTGTTATTTCAAGAGCCAAAGAAAAACTCCGGATCAAGTAGATTTTTGTAAATGTAATTGTTGTATTATTTCATAAAAAATTGAATTCAATTGATGTTATAATTATACCCAATGGAAATGACAATATTTTGAGTAGCTGTAATTTGGAAATATTGGCATAAGCTCAAACATAGTAAGATAAACCGAGTGCGTTTCGTTGTTGACCGAATTATGTGAATTTGATATGCTTAACGACTTCTTGATCAAAGGTTCATTGTTTAAGACCTTGAATAACCTTTAAAGTTTCATCGGCTATGTTTAATGCATGATAAGAAAGACAATAGTTTGTACGGTTTGGTTTATTAACTGTATTGTAGTAAACATATACCTTAAAACACTGAATGGTGTTTTATAATCATGTTTATACAATTTAGTTACAATATTAATGAATGAATGACCTTTTTCTTAAGGACTGTTTACTATTTATATTGATAATGTTTTCTTTCGAGATCTTCGGTTACTTGCATTGTAAAGTACGACTTACTATTGTTAGGGTTATATCATTGATATGTTTGAACAACTTGATATGTAGTTCTCTGTACTTTGCTAATCTGTATCAGTATATTTTGGAACTGTTCTCAATAATTCTCAGACCTTCTTCTTGGACCCGGTATAATATACAATTGATTTAATATCGGGTACATAACCTGATCGAAATTTTTTGCTAGTGATATATGTAATTTTAAGGGTTCTTGCTAATATCATATACTTATATTTATAGGTATGTAAATATTTGTCTAAACCCCTGGAAAAATAAACCCGCGTACTTTATTTTTACAAATCTAAACCGATACCTGTGATTTCTAAATAATATTAAAATCGAATTTGTCATTTAATTGATATAGAAATACACTTGTCAGTACACGGATGCTCGTCATTACTCCAGCTTTGCATGTCCTATAGAAGTTGTTACTTGCGATTCATTACATAATTATACTAGAATTCTGAACCTCGTGTGTGTTTATATTATACTGAATGACAAAACTGGAAACATGTCCTAAAATCAAGGTGTTTAAGAACAAATGTTAACTTCTTTTATACCAAGTATAAAAGTAAAAAGAAACACTAATTCGTTTACATCAAACATCCTTCTTAAATTTCTTAATAACAAATTTATATTTTTTAAACCATTTTCCACCAAAAAGAAAAGCAAAATTCAGCACCGATAGTATTGTCTGCTATTGTTTTGCCTTTTCATATTCCTTAAAATTTAACTTAAAACTAGTATAAACAAGTTGTTATTGGTATATGCAATCTTGATTAAAATTCTATTCTTTCAATGTTTTTTTTGTACTTTTTTTTCTTTCTTTTTTTTCCACTTTTTTATTGTTAGTATATTTTCATTAATCATTAACCAGAAATGATATGCTTGTTGTGCTTGATTAAGTTCTGAAAACAAATTATTTATCAAAGTATGGGCAACTTTTGGGCTACATTACTAAATATGGGCAAAATGTAGGGCAAAAAACTTTTGGAAAACGGGAATAATAATGACCATGCTCTTTAATTCTTCAAAGACAGGTGAAGCAGTTACATGTCTGGTGCGTTGACTGAGGACAGCTTACAACGTCGCCAAATAGGTTTTTATTGTAGTAATGAGGTATTAGAACAAAGAAAACTCACACCAAACTGTACTAAATCATTCTTAGGCTTCAACAATTTGCGATTTGGTCACATTTTATATATAAGCTTGGAACTTTGAAATTACCTGAAATGCCATTATTATTCATTCTTTTTGACACAGTGGTGGATACTGTGATTAACATCGAAATTTTTGGAGCCTTGTTTTATACACATATAAAAATAAAAATGAGTGTTTTATTGTTTCATCATTACGTATTATAGTCATAATTCCCATGTGAACAATGGCATATGCTTACATATTGCTATAATAAAAAACTGTTTTGTTCATAAAACGTTTTTGTTGAATTTAATCAAGAAAATTAAGTATATAGCTAGTTTTCTTATTCTAGCTATCTTGTTTATATGCCATTGTTATTAAACTTTAAAGATTCATTCTCTTTTTTTTACTTTTCAGGAACATTTGTCCCTTTTTCCTTATCCCTCTTTAACATATTTATCCTGTAACTTTTTTTCAGTATTAGTAATTTTTTTCATATTATTCAAGTATTCAAGAATATTTAACTTAACCAGAGCTTTTGCAAAGTAAAATTCATTAAACAGTTAATTGATATATTATATACTTCGAGGTAACTTGAGTCCCAGTTCTTTTGTAGGTTAGTTTTGGAAAACAGTGTCATATGCATACAAATTTCAATGTTGATTTTTTTCTACTTTTAGTTCGGAATGTTCGAAACCTGTATAAGCTCATTTATTGACGAATATCCACATTTACTGAGGAGCAAAAGAGTGATTATAGCAGCAGTTGGATGTTTTGTTGAGTTTTTATTGGGATTGCCTTGCATCACGCAGGTACCGTTTAAATTATACCATGTTTTGCTCTTCTGGTTGGAATATTTTATTCGGTTTTATTCATTGTGTATTTAGATCGTCTTTATTTCCTGTTTTCATGTTCAGGTTATGTGCTTGGATTTAAATGTAAATGAATTGTACCATTATTGGCCTTTCGGTATTTTTGTTTTGTCGATATGTGGAAGTTCTAGCACCTAAAAAGGAAACAATTTGAACAAAATAGATATGAATGAGTATTTTTTTCTTATATTTAAGTACTAGTATATTCAAATGTAGACTTATGTCTCTATGGTGCCTTTTTTTCTCTGTTTGTACCTATCATAAACACTAACAATAAATAAAAGAGAAATACACGCAATTGCTAAAACAAAAAAACACTGAATGTAAGAAACTGTTTTTTTTTTCAGGGAGGTATTTACGTTCTACAGATCATGGATTGGTATTGTGCTAGTTTCTCCTTAATGATCATTTCTCTTTGTGAAGTTTTGGCAATTTCTTGGATTTACGGTAACTTGAATTTTGAATACATGTATGTAAAATGCTTAGGGTCTCCTCGTCTTACGATTCTAATTTTGATATTTAGTGTAAAACAAAGCACCCAACATTTATTCGTATAGAATAAGTAAGGTCAATTAACAAACTAAATTGCAAATATTGAATACTCTCCTAGACGATCTTTTAAATGCTTTTGAAAAAAAAAATGATATAATACATTGTAAAAGATCGTTATTTTATTTTTTTTACAGTTTTTTGACATTTTCCATAATTTAAGTTGATATTCAGTCTTCTTGGTTTAAAACAAATGAAGTCTCATGACACTTTAAACTAATATATTCGTACTATAATCTTTGGCAAATATGTAATTTAGACAGAATTCCATAGTAAATATTCTTTGGATTTTTTGCAGGAACCGACCGATTTTACAAGGATATTGAATTGATGATTGGTTACCAGCCGCATGCCATTTGGAAGTATATGTGGCGGTTTGTAACTCCTGGAGTAATTACAGTAGGTGTCACAAGCTCCTCACAGTGGAAGACGTTCGTTTTCTCTCCTACTAACCGCTTCAGACAAGCCTTTCGAAATTCATACCATACCTCATAACGTTGCGCAAAACCATTCACTTTTCCCCTACTTCGCAAGATTCTTGCATTTTCTGGGAGGACTGGCTGTAGTGTATAGATTGGATTTCGAACGTCAGCTGCTGTTCGGAGCCTGGGTGTTACAGTCAATTTATTTGATATGCATAATTTAAACTCCTGAAAGGACATTTTCTCTGCACACAGCATCCTTATGGAATTGTATGCAGAGTTAGAATACTATACGGAAATAAATGTGCATATTGTTAAGAATTTACTTTTTGACAATTTTTGTTTAAGATATGTTATGAACTTGGGTGACCTTAAACCTACTGCCCAGTATTATATTTACCTCTTCTCCGCCTTTATTCTTTAACGTTATGTGGACTACATGTAAAAATGTTATTTTTCATCTTCCTTGTTGTGTTGACAAAGCAAGTTTTTTTTCTGCTTAAAAACACTTTCTTGGGCGGGAACATCAGCTTCTTTAAAGACGTTTCAGTTATTTGTTAGTTCTACCAATGGCTTTTCACTAATAAAATAAAATCTCTATTCATGAAATGAACACCATTTCTTAACACAAGAAAGGGTAACTTTGTAATACTTGTATCTGTATATCGACTTAACGTTGCCTTGTCATGGATCTGAGGTTTTGTTTGTGGCAGAGATACTTTTTAAGTGATTATAAATTTCGTCTATGTAACTTGATTATATTATCCTATAATTAGAACTTTAAAAAATTTCTTCTTCACCTTGTCCACGAGTAAAGCCCAACATTTTATAGATATTTAACATCATCTGAAAAGACAATTTTCAACTGCTTTAATTCAGATGTCGTTAATGTATTCACTGTATCTGTTTTGTTCTAAAATATATTCGTTGTCATGATCAATATATGCAATGTATTCGAGGTCGAGAATTGATTAAAATATGGTAAATAAGTATATTGTAACAAAGATCTGACCATATGGTCGGTATGTTTGTTTATTTAGTTGTTTCAAGGATGAAGGGTCTAATAAAACTCTCCTAAAAGTTATATTAAGCTAAACGATAAACAAAATCAAGTGCATGGCAATTCTTATTATTGATACCTTTAATATGATGAATGTGAAACTTTTTAACGCTCCCGAAGAAAATTTAATTGAAAACAACTTTGGTAATTTTTGTCAGCTCGATTAGATATATTATACTTATAACCTTCAAGTATGGTAAATTTTGTAATGATATATATTTATCCTAAAGCATTATACTAATTGTCATGGTCTGATATGTCTTTTGGCCGAAATGTCCTGCATTCACAAGGAATTATTGGTTGTCATGATCCGAAATGTCTTTGGGTCGAATTGTCCGGCATTGGTTTACATATGGTTCTTATAATTTGCGAAACGTCTTAAATGATATCATTTATTGTATTTAGTTCCACTTCATTCTGTTTCATTTTGTATAGTTTAATTATGTTTTTATTACGATTTGATTCGTTTTATCGAGTTGATTCGTGTCAATTCTTTCTTTTATCGATTATTTTCGTTTCATTTTGATTCGTTTTCGTTTCGCAATTTTTTATGACCCGCGAGTTATGGGTAATATTGATTACGTAATTTTCGTTAACATCTGGGCGCCATACTACAGACTATAAGGCCAACCCTATCTTGGAAAAGCTATGATTCGATTTGTATTTAATTATCGAAACTAGCAAATATTTTCGGAGACTGGTTTTGCTCTCAATCGCACATGTACAAGTATGCGCAAATGAAGCTGTCATTAAGCTATTTTTCAGCTCCTGAAAATGCAGGTACAAACCGGATATTGATGCTTTTTCTTGCCATAAGTATACAGAACCAAGTTGATAATACAACCGTAAACGCTCACTGTGGGAGCGTATTAATTAGTCAAACTACTTATAATGTACTGTCAACAGCATTCAAGGATAATCAAGGAAACCAAGATTCTAACGGAAATCAAAAGAATGTAATACAGGGACAAAGACTCGGACTTCACTAAAACGTGGGAGCATGGACCAGGTGCACCGGTAGGGTAAACATCCTCTACTTCTCTAGAAACACCCGCCGAGCTGCTCATAAAAGTCAAGTCAAGGATAGACGAAAGATGAGAGGAAAACTGTGATACGTTGAACAAATCAATTTTATGGTGCAGATAGATACACCGTAATGACCCACGAGTTCATAGTGACGAACCTCAAGACTATCTGCATGAACTTTATAATACCTACAATTAAATCTTTATGATAATGTCCCGTAAAGAATCAATATCAGATGACATGTTTTCTCTTTTTGTCACTAAGATATGCCACACCATTCATATTTAATTGTTCTAGGGCAAAACCATTTTAAAAACATACATTACTTGATATTGATAGATTTACACGTGGTCATCAATATTATGGAAGGTTATCTGATATGAAAATAAAAATTTCCATTGAGTTAAAAATGTCAATCAACAGCAGTAACATGTAGTACATATGCTTTAAAATGGCATTTTGTTATTTATGTCAGTTATTAAAGATCAACTGTTGTAAAACGATCACAAATAATATGAATCAAAATCATCATATTCTCATTATAGGGTCATAAATCATGTTATTTAAATTTACTTGAATTTCAATTACAGGGCATTTGGTTGTTTAGTGTAATAACTCTAGGACCTGTCACATATGACGATAAGAGCTACCCCATGTGGGCGATCGTACTTGGTTGGATATTAGGAATGGCTTCACTTGTTCCAATACCTCTTATGATGGTTATACAAATTTGCAATACGGGCGGAAAGAGTTTATCAGAGGTATATTTTTATCACAGAAAATAAATGATGATGTACATCAGTAAGTTTCATCAGCATCAATAATTAGGCTCCAAAAAAGGGAAGATAGAGTCTGATACTATTTTTTTCTCCTTTTTCACCTACACATTTAAGGTTAATTCTATTTCTTAAAACCTACTAAAGATGTTAAGAATTACCCTGAAAACAGTAAATTTCATATATGTATCATTTGTACATGTAGAAATAACAAAAGTGGCTTCCTTGTTATGGTTTTAGTTTGAATCAAAATGCCGTAATACATGTATTTCCAATAATAAAATTCTAAGACAAAAGGAAATCTCGTACCATTAAATTGAAATTGCAAACGAACTCGGTTGTGTCTGAAATTCAATGTAAATTTCGAATCTTCGACATGGATACAGTACATGATATTTAGTCTATATAAAGAACAATTTTATCTTGCCCAATATAGGATGAGCTGTTCTGTAAATGTTTATGTGTAACTGGCTCATAATAACATTTAATCTAGAATTTGTGAAAATGTGTTTAACCTGTCAACAAAGCTAAGAGACATAATGTATACTACTTTACCACTTAGAGTATTATTCTTGGGATAGTTATAAAAACTTGGTACTTTACCTGAGTTTGATAGAAAGTTCAAATATCTTTGTCAATTGTTAAGATAAGATTATCAAAACTAATTAATTATAACGATGTAAATTTTTTTATAGAAAATACGATATTTATGCAAACCGGCAAAGAACTGGGGTCCAAGTCAAGAGGAAGATAGAGAGATGTACATCGCCTCATTATCTAGGGACACGCATACATTTTCAACACTTGATTTTCAATTGGAAGGGGAAGAAGCATTATTACAGCATAAACTTAAAATTGGTAAATATACAAGAGTAACGTATACCGTATACAGTAAAAGCGGACTCTGGATAAAAAACAAAACCATTTCAACTTTTCAAGCTCCGAACAACGTCTGACATTCGAAATTCACTCTAGACGCTGCAGACAGCTCTCTCAGAAAATGCAGGAATCTTGCAAAGTCGGAAAAAGTGAATGATTTTACGCGACGTTATCCGATTGTCAAGGACGTATGATTTGAATAACGCCCGAGAATTTTGAAAGGCCTGTTTGTTTAGATTTTACTGTATTTCGAGAGTTTATCTGTTAAATGAATGAAGACTTAGATAAACTTGTAATTCGTAATGTTTGTATTTATGTTAATTTTGAGATTATTGGAATTTCATAGTTAGTGGTTAACTTCAGGTCTGTCTTGGATTGAATCACTATAACCTGATGAAATGTCTAAGGTCGTTTACTGGACAATTAACAAAGCCTTGTAAACTTTCTATCATTTCGTAGGTATTTTAATCTAAGTTTGGTAGAAACTTTAAAAATCTTTGTCTGTTGTCAAGTTACGGAAATTCGTCGGGTGATGGTCATTTATACTGAGAATACTTTATTTCTGATGTTAACTCTCTTACTGTCTGTAAAATCAAAGTTCATTTACTCATAACTGTTGATTATATATAAAAAAATCATTGATTAAATTTTAAATGTAAATTGTATTTCGCTATGACATTTATCTATTAATTTCATTTTACTTCAGATTCTACAGAGCGTTGCTGATTGGAGTGCGATATTACCTCATTGTTCCCAGCATCTATTTTTGTACAAATTACAGTTGTACAAAACCTTATAGTGAAATATAAACTGTACTGGCATTTGCAGAAGTTTATGCATTATAATGAACGTGCTGATCTTGTGTGTGGAAAATTACAAATCGAATCCCCAAAAATAACGGAATAGAATATTTAAATATTTTATAGATCACTGATGAAATTTTGATATGATTCATCTATATAAATATTTTATTGTGAAATGAACTAGTCTGAAAAAAAAACCAGACTAACCATTGCATGGATTGCTAATATTTTTGTAAGTGTCTCAATTTTAAAAATTATGTCTATTTTCTTCAAGATAAATATACAATAAAGGTTGCTCATAATTTTAGATCCTCGTAATTCAGTTTAAATAGTGACTGGACACAGGCACTGTTTAAGATAAGTAATCCTAGAAATTTCTAACTATGTACATTCAGAAGTTAGGTATCTTTTCAGTATTTAGTTAGTTTCTTACGACTATTGTACTCGTTTAATGTATTGAACGGTGCAAATGCTTCCACAACGCTACTTGTCTAGTCGTTACATCATGTACTCGCTATTTCATCAACATTTTGTTTTTTGGTTTGTGTTTTTTTTTCTTTTTTCATAAAGCTAATTTTAAATGCTTGCAGTTAATATACACATGTGTAAGGTAAACAAACTATTTTAGGTTTTATTAGTGGTAGTCACAGTATTGTGGAAAAACATACATGTTACAACTATTATTATAAATGTATCTCTTCATTTCAATAATCATGTACAAACTTATATGTATTTTATGGAATACGTAACAATGCCAACCAGTTGAAGAAGTGTCTACTTACAAAAATACCTTCTCAGGAATGACCGTTACACTGGCTATTTATCACTGTTCTACACCTTCTTTCTCTTACTTTCTATGAACTGATGATTTTCCATAAATTGTAATCGTTTCTTTAGTTAAGAGATATTCAAGCAAATGAACTAGAATCTCATATAAATCGTGGATATTTTTAAACATTGAAATGTAGTTTGTTCATTGAATGTTGCCCGTTGGGTACCTCCTTTACCGCTGTATAGAAGAATGTACTACAAGTCTGTCGGTACTTAAACCTAACTCTATATACAAATTAGTCCAGTACACCGGAAAGCTCTTCACGTTCTTTATGGATAGTGCACAAATTTGAAAGCAGATTGTACTTATATACAGTTAAGTATAAAGTGTTTATTTGGTCTGCAGAGGTGATTGCTGCTTCTATAGAATGGTAATTGATTGTGAATCAAACCATTTGCTTCCCTAATGTTACAATCGATTAGTCTTCTATTTATTTAATGATGCTAAAGAAGAGAACAAAAATTCACCAATCTTTAGGGAGTTAATTCATGCTCCGAACTTTTTTTCAATACTTCATTTTTCATATTTTACTTTTTGTATGCCATGCAGTTTGTCCAATAGAAGAAAATAGTGGTACATGTTGATATATATGCACTGGAACGATGATAATTTTTCTACATCGTTTTCATGCATGTATCTTGTTTAGTGAGACAAAATGTTTTTGATCGTTTACATACGGTAGTTTGATAACAATAACGGTTGCATGTTATAGATGTACCTATCTAGGAAGATGGGCTTTCTCATCTAATGTCATAGGGCCAAATGAGCATGTCTATGGGAAATATTGTACGGAAACACACTTCTTTTAATTATCCATCACTAAATGAAAATGTTACAAACCATTGTTTTTAATACTATGATTTTTTTAAATCAAATTAATTATTAAAATCATTTCCCTTTC
Source organism: Perna viridis (assembly GCA_037379345.1). Taxonomy (NCBI): domain Eukaryota; kingdom Metazoa; phylum Mollusca; class Bivalvia; order Mytilida; family Mytilidae; genus Perna; species Perna viridis. Next base: position 9,583,549 of record CM074520.1, read on the forward strand.
ATTCTTTATTAAGAAGTCTCGAACATTCTGGCTCTAACTGCCCGTATAAATACCTCATGAATTATAGTCCACGGTAAATAGCTTTATTACTTCGTATAATTATTGTTTTCATTTAAGCATTGAGTAAGTAACCTCATATTGGGCCATTGTATGTCTTCCTGACAATATTACAACATTTAGTACCACGTGATAACACGTGAATACATATCCCAGTGTAATTTACCGAATTAAATTCCATGCATGCCAACATAAGATTTGCCAATCAATTGTACAAATGCAAGGACTATTCAAATAACAATGAATTTGTTCTTTTTTCAATCATGTATTTTTATATGTTTATTTTAATCTAAGACCTTATATAACGCATTATTGTTGGTGCCATTTGAAACCTTATTTGAAAGGTGCTTTTCTAGTGTAAATGATATGCATTCTTCCAACGTGCTAAATTTTGTTGACGGAGAGTGTGCGTTATAGCTTTTATCGTGTACTTCGCTGAGTTACTTTTACTCGTTATTAGATCGCTTTGTGTTCACTGTTCATTTTTTTTTGTAATTGTTTGTTTAAGTTTAGGTTTCATGCAATCGGAACTATTCTGTCCATTCCCGATTCACTTCTGTGCAAAGAGAAAGGCTGAGGAGTTCAGATTGAGTTTCATGATTAGATTGTGATGCCATGTCTGTTCTAGTCGTTCTATTATTAATGGGACCAAAAGAGTACACCCTTCTTATTGCAAAGTGAATGTATAGTTTTTACTGGTTTTTGCTACTGTCAACTTTTAAGATAATTCATATTTTATTTTACTTCATTATCATCATGTTTATTTTTAGAAAGAAATGCAATTTGCAAATATCCATGTTGTAAAAACCCTCTCTTGAGCATATGTGCTGAATTGTGATGATAATATTGTACAGGTTATACTGTATATGACATTTGCAATAAACTTGTAAATCCAATCATCGTTAGTTGTTACTGAAGCTATCGTATTCTGCATAATACTACCAGGCCTTCAGTAATATTACCCTTACAGACAAGGCATAAAAGTTTATGGTTTTTAATGGGGATAGGGTTTGTTTTGTTAAAAATTGCATAACTAGACCGGGGATAAATTAAGAGCAAATCGTACAACACTAAAGAACTTAAAAGTACACATTAAAATCGATAAGCAACAACCGTATCACTAGATTCAATTCGTCAAAAGGAAGGTTTGGGTTCACTTTTTTCGACAGCAAAAACCTTGTTTTCATTGAATGATATAAATCATTTGCATTGAAATAATCTCAAATATTCTGTCTGTACTAAACAAGCAATTACTCGTGACCTTCACAGGACAAGACTTTATAAAAAAGGGCAAAATGTTAATTTGCATCATCTTAAGTTACTTATCAGCTCATTCTGTTATTTGATGTAACACCGACTTGTACACGCTGTGATAATTTCAGTTTTCCTATCTTAAATTCTTTTATTTTGTGTTGAAACTACAATGTAATATGTGGGTTGTCTTTGTTTTGACCATGTCATGTTTTTGAATGTTACTTCTGTTATGTGTTGGTATAAATGTCCCGATTCTTTAACAAATCTTTCCATGAATTAAATTTTGATATTTGTTTTGTCTTACTCATCTTTTTTAGGCTTCAGAATTCCAGAACCAACAGATTAAATACTACATACCTGATTTTTATACGCCCGTCTAAGACGGGACGTATTATGGTATACCGTTGTCCGTCCGTCCGTCCGTCGTCCACACTTCGTACAGTAACTCGTTTCCCTGTAATGAATTTTTACGCTTACAAAAAATGAATTTACAAGTTTTCGGACAATAACCCAAAAACACTTTCGCCAAATTTTATGAAATTCTGATGAATTGTTCATATCTATTAAAGTAAGTTGCTTTCGATTTCTATAAATTTCTGATTTTTCGTTTCTATGTTACTAGTATGAATTTTTATACTTAAACGAAGGGGGATTTTCAAGTTTTCGAACAATAACCCATAAACATTTTCACCTATTTTGATGAAACTTTAGTGAATTGTCTATATTTATTGACATAAGCTCCCTTTCGATTTTTTTTAAATTTCAGATTTTTCGTTTCCGTGTAATGAATTTTTATACTTAAAAAAGGGGGAATTTTCAAGTTTCCGGACAATAATTCAAGAACACTTTCTCTAGCTTTAATGAAACTTATGTGAATTGTTCATATCTATCGATGTAAATTCCTTTTCTAATTGTATAAATGTCACAAATTTTACGTTTCCGTGTTATGAAGTTTTACTCTTTTAAAAAGACGGAAGCGGCCAAATTCATTCGTTGAAAAATCGTTGAAAACGGACCATTTGTTATGATGGTGCAAAATTTTTGTGCAATTTTTATTTACTTTTGGGGGTGGGTAGGGGGGGTATTTGACAGGGCTCACAATATTTTCAGTTGATCATATAAATTCATTAAAAGCATAAGGAAAAGTTAAAAGGGCAACAGGCGTATCATGCGCTTAAAGCGCTGCTCTTTATTTAATATCGAAGTAAAAGAAATTATAAATACTCTGAAATCAACGCCCTTTTTTCGTATTGGAAACCATAACTAGAGTTGGGATCAATTAAGAAAGGAAATAACAATGATTAAATGTAAAAAAAAAAGTAATCAAGGGAACCAAGATTCTAGTGGAAATCAAAGAACACAAACCAGGACAAATACCAGAAACGGAAACAGACACACACAGCAAAGAATATAATATAATCAAATTAAAAAACAAAGAAAAAATAATAAATGAGCAACTAAGATTCCACTAAAAACTGGAATCGTGGACTAGGTGTACCGGTAGGGTAAGCGTTCTCTGCTTTTCTAGAAACACCCGCCGAGTTGCTCATAAAATGTCAAATCCAGGGTAGACGAAGGAGGAATGGAAAATTATGAAATGTTGAACTAATCAGTTTTCATAGTGCAGATAGATCCACGAGTTCATGGTGATGACCATTAAACTTATGTAGTGATGACTTCAATCTTGTAGCAACATAACCCTGATCCAGAAGCCTAATTGAAAGAAATCTAGCGCGGCACAAAAAAATCTGCGTAGTAGCGGCAAGCTCTGGCAAAACGTGCGAGATGTAATATGAAAACTCAATACGTAGATGCGACTTACAGAATACCCAAAATTATGATTGTTTAACGATAATACGTCATATATAAATAGCGGGAACTGAGATCAAAGGATTTGGCTATACGATGTGCATTCCTTTGGATCAGATCAGCTATAAAGTCAGTTTTATAAGAGTGAAGGGATAGGTCAACGAGTAGAGGAGCACAATTTGTTCCCAATGAATGCAGACGGTCTTTTGAAATATGCGAACATGCGAATAAAATCTACATTTAGTTTTAGAGTTGTTTTTTTTTAATGTCTAAAGGCTTGTTTTCATTCCAAAAAAGACAAACTAATAAGATGAATTTTTGCGTCGTCTCTGGCACCTCGGTAACTTCCACATCCTATCCACAGGTTTCCTGAAGGGTCTAGACTGAGTGATTGGGGGAGGTAAATATGTAATTGAGACGTGTCAATTGTAGTTAGAAATTGTCCACTTTTTGTGTCAAGAAGGTGCAGGGAATGGCTTAACCTTTCCGATGTTATGACCACTCCATTTTTAACTGTGACACAGCGCGGTTTGAATTGACCAACGAAAGGCTCTTTATTTGTGTTTCCTTTAAACTGCCATTGCAGCTTGCCCTCTTTGCTTATCATCATAACCCTACCATTAAATTCGTCTGAAAGCCTATCGATCACAATGATGTCGCCTTCATTTGTAGTGTTGAGGCACCAGACGTATGTGAATAATCTCTGCCTTTTTTCGTCAAACTCGAAAACTTCCTTTTGTTTCCCGACAATTGAGAAGACTTGCACCTGTCTTTTACCAGTGTTTGGAACTGTAAAGTTTGGTCCCATTTCCTTTGTACCAATAAGTACATCCCCGGTAGCGGTAACATGAACAGCTGTGGGTTTCAGTGGTGAAAAGTCTTTATAAAGTTTCAATTTTCCATTTGTTGTTAACATTTTTACCTTGTTTGCTTTTGATATTTTAAGAATCAATTCGTCATTAGGAGTTATCGAAAAGTCAGTTGCTTCTAGATCATCAAATTTCATGTCCTCTTCAAATCCTGACTCAATAATTAGTTTCTTTAGTGTTCTTTTTTCTTTGTTGTTGATCCAAATGTAGTCACCTTTTGAGTTGAGTACATTGATATCAGGAAGATGGGTATTAAATGATTTAATATTTGACACTTGAAGCAACTTTCCGAAGCTAGTACTTATTTGTGGTGCCGTTAATTCTGTTTCAGCGAAACATAAGACAGAGTTGCTAAAATCTAAGGACGGTTTTGTAAATTTAGATGGCTCAACAGACTCTTTCGAAAGGTTCAAGATTTCGATAGGATTCTCAAGACTTAGAATAGTGTCGATTTTATTTCGGTGGTCGAGATACTGCTGCTCCTGTTGATCCAAAGTTTTCTTTACTGAACCAAATGCAGTGTTTACTTTCTGATAAAACAATCGATGTTGATCAAGCATATGAGTACATCGTTCGTTAATTTTTAGCACAAGCTCTTCCGTTTTGGTTTGAATATTGTCTTTAATCGTACATTCGTGTCTTTGCTGGTTACTCCAAAGTTCGTCAAAGGTTTGTTGCTCTTTTTGAATCTCCATTAACAATTTCTGGTCAATGTTTTCAACGACTTTTTTTAAGAAAGTCTTTTTACTATCCAGAGCAACTTGTAGTTCGTTTAATTCGTGTGTTTTGTGGCCTTCTAAGAGACATAAAGAGCAGATTAGTTTGTCACATGTTTTGCAAAACAAGCAAACAGTATTTGGAGCATGTGATTCACAAACGACATGTAGATGCCAATCTTCTTTACTAAATGAGTTCACATCTTTGTCAGATATATTTCGAATATCTACTATGTTATGCTCCTTATGAAATGAAAGTTTAGAATGGACTTTAAATTTGCAAGGGCTGCAGAGCAGCAAGCAACAGTCATAACATTTCCACTTAACTTCAGTATTGGATTCACAAAATTGGCAACTTAATGGAGTTTGCGCTAATTGTCCACAATCAGCCATTATATGGATATTTCACAACAGTTTACATCATCCAGAGATAACTAGACATCCCTTCATTTCAACTGTGTTTTTTATTATTTCAATTTTTTGTTGCAGACGGCCATGATACTTCCTTCTGTTATACTTCCTGAAGTTGTGATGACTAAACAAGGCTACATATACTTTAAACCATATTTATAATCCCAATGATATACTTAATGAGAACACTTGCAAACATTTTCTTCCTTATTGGCCTGTTATATTCGACACCGGAAACATTTGTATTAGTTCTATGTTGTCCATTGTTATGTATAATTCAGTCTGATGTGAGCCACATACTTTGGAATAGACATCACGTAAAATAAAACAGAAAATAGTCAAACCTCGAGTAAATGTCGATCATAAACGGATCCCATTGTTTCCTTTGTCGGTTATAATTATAACGCTGTTAAATCTCTAGTGTTAAATAATGAATTATTTTAATTGATATACATACAATTATCTATATTACTGTTTTTGATCTAATAGAAAGAGTAATCAAGGGAACCAAGATTGCAGTAGAAATCAAAAGAATATAACCCAACAATCAGACCGGGATAACAGACAGCACACAACAAAGAACATGAAATAAACAAAATAAACAAAGAAACAAATGCAATTGAGCAACTCAGACTCCGCCAAAAACTGGAAGCATGAACCAGGTGCACCGGGAGGGTAATCGTCCTCTGCTTTTTTAGGATCACCCGCCCAGTTGCTCATAAAATGTCCAGGGGAAACGAAAGAGGAAAGGAAAGCTATGACATATTAATCAATTTGGTTCTCCTGGTGCAGATGGGTACACCTTAACGATCCACGAGTTCATGACGACGACCATAAAACATCTGTAGTGATGACTTCATTCTTGTAGCAACATAACCCTGTTTCAGAAACCTTAATGTAAGAAGTCAAAATGTTCGCGTAGTTACGACAAGGTCTGGCATAACGTATGATTTGTGATATGAAAACTCCATACGCAGGTGCTAAAGGGATGTGTCACAGATGAAAGGAAAGTTGACAAAAGAGAATGTGAAGTCAACACGTTTGTTGTATAGTTTTTCTAGGTGCAGGTCATGATATTAGACTGTGGTGTCCTTAATCTTAATTCTTTGGGGGTAGATGCGATGAATAAAATACCCGAAACTAGGGTTGTTTAAAGATAATACGTCATCTTTGTAGCGGAATCTGGAATCAAAGGATCTATCTAAACGATAAAGTAAGTTCAAATCTAAGCTTATGTTTATGGCAGAATTCGTTAACATTTTTCTCATAATCTCATTGTCGTTTCAAGTGAGGATCAAAATTTTCTGGTCCGTTGGTGGGTTTTTACTATGAAATATAGTTGTCTTAAAACCACTCTCAAAAGGTTATCTAAGCAAATACATATATTCACTTCGCATAAAATACTAGTATTGCAATTGGTATACACGTAAGTATATATGCATGTGAAGGATTCAAACATTAGAGGGCATATTCTGTAATACAACTGCAAACTGTCAAAACTCAAATAACAGTGGCAATATATAATTATGTACAAAAGTTTTGTAAGGATATGAACATAAGCACTATGACTCGGGGAATACAATTACGAATGTTATGATAACACCCATGCTTAAATAAAGAATAAAATACGGGCAGCCATGAATTATGGCTTAACTGCATGAACAAAGACGAAGCAAGAAGAGTAAGAGGGAAACTATATACATTATACAAAAAACAATTGAAAAACATACATAAAAAATAACTCAGTGGCGAATCGGTTTTCACAACAACAAAAAAACAATAACACAAAACAAAAAATAACTGCGATCCTGAACAATGTACATCTAGTTGCTTCTTGTACTGTGTACTTCTTTGGCGCACTACATGACCTATTCAGAACTGACAAAAGTTGGGTATCATTATCTTATCGTCCAGTATGTTCTATTAATGGTGTAAGACTTGTGTTAAACAGGGAACATGGATTACCTTCGGTCATTCTCCTGTATTTGTGTCGCAGTTTCATTCATCTGTAAGTTGGTTTATTACGTTATACGTTTGCACTAGTATTGTCCGAGGGGAAAAGCCTTCGTAAATCAAAAAGGTGTCAATACTTTGTACGCGTGACATTTGTGTTTCATAACAAATAGTTTCACGTTTATCTAAGCAAACTTGAATGAAACGAAAATTTGAACGTATTGTAAAGAGAAAAATGAAACCACAAATAACTGATATATAATCCATACTAAACTAAGATGAGACGAGTTCTCAATACTTTGTACGCGTGACATTTATGATTGCCCTGGCGCTGTTTCATAACAAATAGTTTCACGTTCATCTAAGCAAACTTGAATGAAACGAAAATTTGAACGACTTGTAAGGAGAAAAATTAATCCACAAATAACTGATATAGAATCTATCCTAAACTAAGATGAGACGAGTGGTTTTTTTTCTTATTATGTAACACTCCATGCACAAAATTTGTCTTATTTCCTACTTCAGAGAAACAAAAAGTACATAATTTTCATGACAGATTCATAACTGTGATAACTATTTGACATTGATTTTCAACCTTTCGACCACGTGCAGTATTATAGAATACCTGAATTGTCAGATAGAAAAAGAAAGGGGAAATGTTGAATTTGTCAACATCCCTACAAAAAAGTAAAAAAAAAATAACCAAAAGTAATCTATGGAATTATAATAAACGCTGACCAAATTCTACCTTCGACTGACCACTAAAACGTTATATATACCGTTTCACGGAAATCGGCATTACTCTCTAAACATATAAAAACTTATGATTGGTGTTCATTTTTTGTGAGAGAAAAACAAGATAATTTTGTTAATTTTTATATTATCGTTAGCTTAAACTTTCTTATTCATATTTTTATCGTTATCATTATTAGCATGATATTGTTATTGCAGATCCATTGTCTGTATTACCATTTTTGGTTAGTCCTGGTGGTAAGAAAGCCATAGTAATTCTAATTTTGTTTCGTAATCCCATATTGTTTATTATGCAATGTTAAAGAATAATCAAGGGAAACAAGATTTTCGGGGAAATCATAAGCATGTAATCAAGGGACAAAGACCAGACATGGAAAACACACACATCACAAAGAACATAAACTAACCGAGACAATACGTACACAGCAACAAAACCAAAAGACTAACTCGGACTCCGCTAAAAACTGGGAGCATGAACCAGGTGCATCGGTAGGGTAAGGTAAGCGTACCCTACTTTTCTAGAAACACCAGCCGATAAAAAGTCAAGTCCGGGGTAGGCAAAAGATGAAAGGAAACTATGACTTGTTGAACAAATTGGTGTTTTATGGAAGAGTTCCTCTCTAAAAATCCTAAAGCTTCAGATTAAAATCGGATTCCGTATTATCCTAATAAATATCTTAATATCATACTGTTCTTATAGGAAATGACATATCATGCTATTTGTGTAGAAGATAGATTAAAATTTTTAACATATGCTATTCCTATAGGGTTGTCATATTGATATCTTCAAATCATGCTTTTCCTGTAGAATATGACATATTATTATCTTTAAATCATGTTATTCCTGTAGGAGATGACATACCTGAAGAATGCTCATATTTTGCCTCATTTCAAGGTAAGTCTATGCGTATATAAACAGCGTTCTGTCCTGAGTCTGTGGCTATAGACCCTAGTTTTTGTGGTAAATTGATGAGCATGCCCAATATACACTTCCGCGATGTCGGGACTATTCTCCTGGAATTGTATATTGAGCGTGGTCTACACATGCTTATCGACTATCCCACAGTTAGTACAAAAGGGTCTATTATGAGAAATGATACCTTTGTGTATTTATTTTCCCAATTATTTTTTATTATTTTGATGGATATATATATATATATATATACTTGCTGAAACTGTTATCTACTCTATGTTTTTTATTGATCAACTGTCATGTTTAATGAATCTGTTATCAAAGACGTACCAAATTACTTCGAATAAAACAATTAAATACTAAATCTAAATGATTATTATTATTATTATTATTATAGATGCCACTGAAACAATAACGTTGATGCTCCAAAACAGTGAATACCTCAGTAAGTTCATTTTAAAACTTAGTTTAATCATATATCGTTCAGAAAAAAAAAACAGGTAAAAATTATTTTAGTTCCATTAAAATTCGTAGTCTTCATACTACTAATAACGAGTGTAAGTTACCAACAAAAACTAAACAAGGGATGATTTACTGATATAAACTGAGATTTTGAAATATGTGTCATATTTTGTATTTCAGTGGAAATGCTTTATTTTTAAATATCAAAAGTTGTCATTGTTATCAGAAAGTAATTTCCATTTTAGAATGTTATCAATATGATAATAATTTCAGATTTACAAATTGCGAGTAATTTTGCAAAAACTCTCATTAGCAAGCCATTAAGTAAGTAGAAATAACATATTTAGAGAATACTAACGTCAAATGTGTGGTAAGATGAAACTTTAATGGGTCCAGGTTTAGAAACTATAATGACTTTAAACCTAAACAGACGTTAGATTCAACTATTGTATATAATGTCAACGGTTGCGCGATGAATTTTCTTAATGTATATATACCTTATTTTCCTGTCTCTGAATTTTCAACTGAAACACACACACAAAGAGTAAATAATTGAGTGATATTCTAAATTGTACATCATAGTGAAATAGAGTATAACTGAGTATAACTGATATCATGGTCAGAACATTAAGTTCTTTGCTCAATAAGCTTCAGTATCGGGTATACATAGTACTATTTCATTTACAGCACCAGAGGATGAAGCCTACAGTAAAACCGTAATAAGTAAGAAATAATATCATTATCAGATAGGTTTCCTCAATCTATGGAAGAGATATTTATGGATGCTAATAACTGTCGTTATTTTACAATTTGATCTTGTAATGTAATGCCTATCATTAATGTTGTTTTACAGTCGAACCTCGATGTGTCGAACTCGGATTAGTCGTAATCTCGGATAACTCGAACTAATTATAAAGTCCCAGCAAAACTCCCCTTACTCCAATACAATTTTACCTCGGATGACTCGAAACCTCGGATAACTCGAGGTAATCAATCAGTCCCAACGATAGGACTTCGAGGTTAATTAACCCTGATGTCTCGAAGTCAACTAATTAGTTGGATAACTGATTGATTTATTACAAACCATGATCGAAGTGTGTTTTGCAAACGATTAAGGTGGCTTTTAAAATTAATTTGTTGACACTCTCTATGGATGATAATTTAGTTGTAAGCAAAATCGTGTACTGTAAAATCTAAATTCTGTCACAGATGTCTCTACCTTCTGTATTATTGGAATTTCTACTTGTTTAAATGCGCTTGTCGTGTTAAATACGGTTGAAAATTGTTAACTTTATTTCAGGTGCAAGTGCCAAAAATTATCACAACTTGGTAAAGGATCTAGAGATTGTCCACTACTACAGACATGATAGATGTATTGAACGCATCATTGCAGAGTTGGCTTCATGTAACTATGAACACGTTCATACTATTTCAGCGTTATCATTTCGCATGGATTTGCATTACACATTATTCAAAAACTTTAAGTTTTTACACTCTGTCTCAACCTTTGCGCAAAAAAAAAAAAAACGAAAAAAAAATGGAGATTAACACTAAACTTTTAATCAAATGTTATTAATCGTGTTCACTATAACATTAACTTAAACATAGTGTTGAATTCATATTTGTTCACCGTGTCATAGTTTTACTTTCCTCTTTCGTCTACGTCGGACTTGAAATTTATGAGAGCAGAGGACGCTTACCCTATCGATGTACATCCATGCACCCAATTTTTGGTGGAGTCCCGAGTTGATCATTGTTTAATTGTATGTGTTATTTTAGTTATTTCATTTTCCTGGTTAAATTGTGTGTTGTGTGTGTGTGTGTCTTTCCCTGTCAGGTCTTTATCCCTCTAAACCACTGTTTCGTTCATTTCCAGACTTACAACGACATAACTATGAAATATGTACACAATATAAAACTGTCATGGCCAATTACTTCAATACAGACAGCATCAACTGTCTTCCGCCAGGTAATTATATAGAAAAAAAAAGATCGCATTCTACACCACTTATGGATTGTAAACGATTCACGTATAGTGTTAGTGAAAAATTGTTTCATTACAAGAATGGGTATAAGACATGTAGGTTTTCTCCTTATTCTTATAGCACAAAACATCTAATTTCAATATAAAAGTCTAAAGAAATTAGTTCACCGACTTAAATGTGCAAATAATAAGTTTTCTAACAAGAAACTGATTTTTTTTATTTGGTAGAAACAAGAAAACGCTCCTAAAGAAACAAAACATAGACTTAAGCCGGAAACGGAACAATTATTTGTTGTTTCTCTTAATTATAGCAACATGCACCCAATGTACTACTGGGTCAAACTGTACTAATGCCGACACACCCACTAAATGTGCGAATGGAGAGAGGTTCTGTATGACATCTACTGTACAATCCAATGGTGGAAGAGTAGTTACTAGAAAGTAAGTTAAACATTATGACCAGCGTTTTTGTTCAGCAATGATACTATTTAAGTAATGTCCCAGTTTAAGTATTCAGATAGAATCCATTATTATAATAGTCACTAGCTCTGTGTTGTTTTCTTATAGAAGAAAATGTTTTTAGGGGTATTAAACTTTAATGAATTTGCCTTTCAAACCTTAGCATTTGATGTTCGTGAGTCATGTCCAACATGCAAAATAAATTAATTTATGGAACTGTCCAATGTTGATGTCATACATATAATCCCAATGAATGGGTCATTACTTGTTTTATTGCAGATGTTCGGACGAACCGGAGTGTCGCATAAACCACATAGGAGTACCAGACTGTTTACTTATTAACAATGGGGCTGCAGGGTTTGAGTATGACTGCTATTTCTGTTGTATTGGATACAATTGTAACAAAGGACCATCTATAATCCCTCCAAAGGATACACATTACAACAAAACTGCATGAACTGGCAGGGTCTAAACATTGATGTTACCGGCTATAACTATTACCTCATTTGACAATTAATTTATGCAAATCTCTTTTCTGTGATAAATTGTCAAAACATTATATTTTGTTTTACCTGTCATTATTGACCCATTATTTCAATTGTTTTGAAATCAACAACCAACATATGATACTGTGTCAATGTTCCAGATATTTCATGTATTTGTACACATATAAAAGGACCATAAACCTTACGATCAATCCCAACTGTTGTCATATGGAGCATTTTGATAAAATGTTGAAATTCATCAATCATTATTCAAGTTATTGCATGAAAACTTAGTGACAATGTGCAGTATGACATGGAGGACAGCAACATACCAATTTATGGCTACAAAACTTTTGCAGTCATGTAAAAATTACTTGGAGACACTGTCTGAGATAGGCATATACATAAAATTTTAAAAAGCCTTTAAATTCCAAATTTATTTTGAACATTTACTATGCAAAATGATTCTAGTTCACCTGTAACTTGTATGAGCATGAATTAAATACTTACTTTCAAGAAAATAAAAATAACAAGTAATTATGTTGAAGAAATGATATTTTCATTAATGACAAACCTTGAGCAATCCAATTAGGATGCAACAAACTTTTTAAAATTCGAAACAAATTCCTGACTTAGGAATCGTTCTCTGTATATGTAAAATTATATATATCATAAGCAATGCATCACTAATACAATGACATAGACACTGCACAATAATTCATAACATGTACATAGGCTATTTAATTTGCTAAGAGGAAGCTCATTTTCATATATTGAACTGATATTTTGAACCCTGTTGCTAATACAAGTAAATCAATACAGTGGATAATCAACAAATTGTCTAAACCAGATACTATTTTCAAGATCCTTTACAATATAAATGTATTGTAGACCTTTGTTAACCAAACACCTATCTAAACCAAACACATCATTATAGTAAAAGAAAGGTCAGGTTCAGATAAGATTCACTATATTTTAATACTTGTTTAAAATGGTTGAAATGCATAATAAAATCATTCTTTTATAGACTGGTTGGGTATAAAGACACTCTTCTCACACTAATACAATTAAGCATAGTATAATCAATCAATACATTTAGCTGGAATAGCCCTAAAATAGATACTACATACATATATTAACTCAAGCATAAAATAACGTACAATAAAGCAGAGAAGACGCACCTATGAAGTAGCACCCATGATGTAACCAGAACCTTAAATCAAATGGAATATAGTTTACATTGTATGTTTATCAGTAATTTATGTTAGAAGCTTTAAATAACTAGCAACTTTGCCACAAGTATATAGCAACTTTATATATGACAGACAGACAGACAGACAGACAGAAGGCATAACTATATAACCCTAAACTTTATGAAAGGTAAAACAATAGTAAAAATTTACATTTGGCACACTTCAATAAACCAAATTTTCAGTCAAGACATTGAAGTTATTATTTTTCTTTTGTGTGTAGGGAAAACAAAAACGAAATACCTATCAAAATGACTGAAATTTAAAATTGATATAATATCATGTCACCATCAGTCATAAGATGGATAAATACAATTTTTATTTTCAAAACTAAATAAAACAATAAATTTTATGTTCAGTCAACAGTAGCTGTGTTAATATTTTTGTTGGTACTAGTATTTTCAAAATTTTCTCTAAAAAACTACCAACATTTATGCAACCTGGGGAAGAAAATTAAATCATTTTCACTGCATTAAGTTTGTTCCCATACAGTGAAATTATTTCAAAATAGTTTTGAAGGGTTAATTCTCTGGAAAACATTGTGTAATCCAATTGACAATATCCGTGGAGACTTGGAAGCTTAAATTAACAAATGTGATATTATGCGTTGGACATTAAATAGGTTGCTGGAGGCAACAAATAGGCTTTTTCTTAATTTAACACCACTGAAAAACACTGTCAGGATATTAGTACAAGGTATATAACATCTTCTTCTAAAAAAATGGAATAATTCTATTATTCATATTGCACATCATTAAATCCATACCCAAACAAATTGTTCTGGAATAAAAACAATAAAAGAATATCACCTAATATTAAAATGGAAAACTTTCACTAAAATCATGATATATTGGTCCCCAGGACATCTATATAGTAAACATATAGGCTCTCTGTTGTGATGAACGGTGCCAGTCATACTTCACTTTGGCATAGTGAATAGCTCCTCTCAAAAATACAAATAAACCTAAAATAAAAAAATGGGAGACGTGATGTTCAGCTGTTAAGGATGACATTTATATATAATCATATATGTATGAGATAGGTGAAACCTGAAACACTCCTGAAGATATATAGATTCGTAACCTCTGTTCCAAAGTCTTGGAGCTGCTTAGCCTGATAGAATATTTTTGTGATGTTTCACATATTCAGTTGTGAAGTCATAATATAGCACTACACCTGAGTTTTAACAATTCATCCTCCAAAATCTTCTTTTTTCCCCCCATCTTGCAGAATTTTATTTGAGGGCCATTTTTTATCAGAACAAACATTTTTATTTTACACTTATTAGATTTCTTTTAATCAAATCATGATAGAAGACATACACGTCGTGTTTGTTTACTGACATAATCAATTATCATGCCGGCAATATGCTCTTCATCAATGACGAATAAAAAGCAATTTTACTTTCGTTTAAATCTATAAGATGACATCTTTGTAAAAATAATGTAAAATTAGAACTGTTTCATTCACAATAATGGTTGCATATTTTTTTTCTAATCTAATTCAGCTAAAAGCATTTTGTTGATGGATTGGTTTTTGAATGAAGCCATCCAATAAAAGATACTTGGGGTGAAAGTTATAATACAGTCTGGTAAAATAGTTATCTCCCTTTGTAATTTTCTTTTTAATACTTTCTATTGATTTTTACCACAACAAAAAAATTACTATTTGAAACAATGCTCTGAAGCATTAAAAAAAAACATCAAAAATCAAAATAGTTTATCTTTCAACCAATACATTTTCCCTTGCACGATCCTTAGGTAGATAGATGCCTACAATCAAAGTTTCTAATAAATAATAAGTCAAAAAGAATGTTTATTAACTAAATTATGTATTTGGATGAATGATATCCTTCAACACCATTGTACCACTTCTTTCTTGTCAAGCTTTTTAAACAATTTCAAATATATGGTCAAATAATTTGAATTACTAAGTATCTATTTGAATTAACATGCATAGTGTTTCCTACAGCATCTCCAAAAGGGCAAGAGAAAGCTGAGCTAGAGCAGCAGGCAGAAGGGTACATTTTTGTTTGTGTGTTTTAATTCCTTGAGTATTCTGCACATACATATATTTTCATGTATTGTAATCAAGGGTCTGGAAATTTTGACTGCCCATGTCGGTCATTTTATAAAATTTTAGCAGACATTTGTGTCAGTCTAGCTCAGAACGAAAATAAATTTAAAAAATATGTTTATTTACATGTTGTTATTTTAAGATAAATATTGGAATTCATGTTATTTCATCACATACTCTGTTTTTTATCAAATATCTTCAATAGTGAAACGAGTTCAGTTTCGACCCCATGTGGACATCTCATCGGCAAAGAGCAAACAGCCCAAAACTTCTGAGCGATGGAAAAATAAGTCGATTACTTATAAAAGAAAATCGTGAATACATTTTGTATATTGATTTAAATGGGCTGTTCACTTCTGTGTTTAAAATATTCAATTGGCAAATTAATAATTACAAACTACGACTGATTCACAGTTTCAGCACCATATGTCCTTTCGTTACCTCTGAAAGATCGGTGGGAAAATGATGGACTTGTCAATCTTATTCTCAATAAATCAAGTAATGAATGTATGAAAATTGTCCAAGTCACTTCAATTAACTTGTATATGCAATGGGGCTGCACGTGTACCGCTAATTCAATTATGCAATCAACTAATCAGTTACAGGTAAATCATAGTCACAGGTGGCTGCACATCGGCTAAAATTCACACGCACCTGTCAATTAATTTCCAATAAACAATTAGGAGACAGGTAGACAGGATAGGTAGACAGGATGTTTATACACTTATAAAACCATGCAGACTGTAATTCATAAAGATTCACAATTTTTTTTATGTCCGTTTTTGGAAAATTGTTGTCGGTCATTTGCAAAATTTGTCGGTCAATGACCACATTTTTTACCGTTTCCGGACCCTTGATTGTAATGTATGTGTAATTGCAAACATTACTGATAAAAACTAGAAAAAGCGTATGGTATTACATACCACATAGCATGAGCAACCACCAGATAAATGAATCTTCTTCAGCATAGCCTTCTGCCCATTTGTTGTGCTGTTAATGAAAATGTTTAAACTTTTGTTGTACAATATTTTTTGTGTTAAACTATTAGCAAAAGGTGTACATGACTATGACAGTGTAATGCAATTAAAATTTGACCTACTGGGCAGGCCAATCAAAAGTACTGCAAGTCAACTGGATTCAGCACACAAGAATCAAACAGATATACAATAAGCGTATTAAACTAAAAGATCTATTCAAAGGTTCCATCATGTTCTAAGTTATATTCCTAAATGATGTGCTTCAAAGCTCTTTAGAACACAAATGGTAAAAAAGTGATAAACACATGACCAACATGTCATGCAACTCATAGGCTGACTGTTTCAAAGTGACCTACAATTACAGATTTTCACTGACCACAATTATGTGTCATGATCAGCTTAAATGGAAATCATTCCATTTCAAAACATTTAACAAATTCAAGAGTGAAAAATCATCAAACACATCTGAAATTTCTGAACTCCTTGGAAAGATATATCATTTCTATAACTCAGCGAAGCTTCATTGTAGAATAATTGAATCTTTACAAAGAGTGTCTGAGATTTCTTGCACTCAAACAGGTGTGAAGATTCACAATATCCCTATTCAGATACACTAGCAAAGGAGTAATAACAATATCTTACCTTAAAGATAGCAACCCATTTTACTATAGAAAGTCCAAGTCCAGACAGAGCTCCACAACGTCCTGCTATGGTGTTGAAAAAACAAATAGCAAACAGCAACCCAATCCAGTTGAAGAAAAATGCCACTATAGAAAAACCAAAAAAAATACTGATTGCTTTTGAACAAATGGTAAACAGATATATTAATTGGGCACGGCTTTATCTTTTAATTATTTTGAAAATAATTTCTCATTAAAATTATTGGTGAGAACTAATTCAGTTTCCATTGTATTTAACAAGAAGTGACCTTTGGATGACTAACGTGTACAGCTTATAAATCTCCATTTTAATCATGTACAAACCTAGTGACAATGTTTCAAGTCACAACTGGGACAAAATAAGGGTTGAAAAATCACTACAATTCCATTATAATAAAGAACAAGATCAACGATGCATTCCATTACCATGTCAAAATAATTGGGACCTTGAAAATATACAAAAAATCTAGATTCTCATAAAGAACAAAGTTTGAACCAAATCTGATAAAAATCCACTAATGAAAACTGATTTACTAATTTTCACAAAGGTGTACAACAATAGTTTTGTAACAACATTGACATGGGAATAATGAAAAAGAAATCCATTGTAATAATTAAAGCTGGTTTAATCAAACTTTCTGTTAGTTTGAAAATTCATTGTCTATTTTACAACTGAATTTGAAATAAGTCCTTGTTTTGAAAACTATGGGAAATCTAACTCATCAAAACAATAATAACAAGCAACATGTAGCCATACATGTATGTCCCCTGCAATTTTAAGTGCAAAAGTCCCAATTCTCCTGTAAAATTTGTCAAATCAAAATGGCAGGGCAATATACAAAAGTGACTAACAATCCTACAAAATTTGATCAAATTCGTCCAGCGGTTTTCAAGGTGTTGCATCCATAAGTGTGACCAAACGGATGCACAGATAGACACCAGTATTTCTATGTGTAGCAAGCAGACAAAAAATAAAGATAATATTTAGAATTGTCTTTTGAGTTTTTGTATCAATACTTACAGACAAATGCACACAGGAACATACTGTCAGTACCTATGAGCTCTCTTGATACCTGTCTGTCAGTCAATGTCCTTCTGGACTCATTCTCTACCTACATGAAATATATATCAATAAAATTTGAATGTATTTTGATTTTCTTTCAACACAGTCTTTACACACAAGATTCCTATACTTATCAAAGCATATACTATAAACTAATAGTTTCATGATTAAGGATGTCATTATAATTTAGGGCTTTTTAATTTTGTGTTGATCATTCTGTTATGTATTCCGTAATATTGAGACTTATTTGCAGCGATTAATTCTTGCTTTTTTTCTCGCTCACAAAATTAGTATGTATAAATCACTAAGTTAATTGATCCATAATTTACCTATTGAGACACTTGTCTTTCACATTCTTGAAGACATTGTCACAGAATGAAGTTGGTAAAAGTACATATAGTAACAATCCAACTGATAATATAGCCTATCTTCCTAATACTAAACTAGATCTAATAATTTGTGAGATTGAGTTCTTTCTATGGATATTTTAGTCTACTTGGTCAATCATCTAAAAATCAATTTTGTACAGTGCAACCATAAACCCACGTTTAGAAAAAAAACAATACTCAAGATCATTTTTGCCTGAAATCAGGTATGCCATTGCAAGTTTCACGAAATTCTGTTAATTGGTTACAAAAGGAGTAGCACTTACAAGCTGCTTCTGAAGAGTACATAGATTCTAGTATACATGTCCAGGTTAAAAGTGACAAATCTTTCAAAAACATCTGAAGAATCTTATGACAATAGAATATCATATTTTCCATACTAACCAGGTGAAAAAAACAGTTCAAACAGAAAACTTGTAAATTTCAAACCCTCTGCCAAAAATACCATTCGTCCACTTTCCAAACAAGGTCATGGGATATGTAATAATACCTTAATGTGTTTTTCTTCTACTGTCAAGCCTGTCTTGTGTGACCCTTCAAGGGAAGTGAGTAAAATGGTCACATAAGACAGGGGGGCACATAAGATGGATCAGGATTTTGGTAGAAAGAAATGTCACATTATAAATCCACTTATAAATTGATCAGGCATGCAAATTAATGTTTTTGTTGATTACTCGTGTGAATTGCTAAAGTTCAAAGTTGAATGTCCAATATAAGTTTTACAGAGAAAATTCCTTTACTTCTAATTACTACAGCATCAATGGACATCAAAATTTATTACTGATATATTTGTGTGTAAAAATTGCAGTGGAAACACAGATCATTACATCTTGTAATTGCAGGTCAGAAATTTCATCAGGGCAATCAAGGAACGTTTTTTATTTTGTCACCATTTTGTAACTGTGTAAGCGTAAACAATGTGCACTTTTGAGACCATGTTCTGAAAACCATACTTCATTTCGAGACTTAAAAACAAGTTGGGTAACACAATGTGTATGACTAAGATTCTGGTAGATAACATAACCGCTAGTTGCTTAAGACAGGTGGTTGCTGAATACAGTTAAAACATACCAAAATATAAGTTGGGAGGGTTATGTAAGGTTGAATAAAGAAGAAGGCTGCTGAATAGATTTGGTCATTAATACAGGTTAGACTCTATCTAAAATTCAATCAGGAATTAAATTCTACAAGTATACCTCTGGCTCCATCATCATCTTAGTTCTTTCAGCCTCTTCATAACTAGGTAGGGATGTTGCTTCTACATAAGTTGGTAATTTCATGTTCTGTCCTCCATCTAAAACAATATCAGGATAAAACTACAAAGCTTGAAATTTACCAAATTTTAAGTATACTCAAATGCATGCAGTAAAAGGCTAACACCATTCAACAAATTGGAAGGGTCTGACCATGCAAAACAATTTGAACTACTAAATCTTTCTCCATGCAGACAAGAAAAAAACTTTTTCCTTATTTCATTATATTTAAGCAGTCTTCAGAATTGGGACCAGCCCACCAGCCAATGCTAGTAAAAATAGAGGTGGGTGTCACGAAATTTTGCTTCCAAGCCAATGTATCCTACATAAAATTATTTTCAGATTAAGGGTAGAGGCTTAATGTATGAAATTTAGATGGCAAAGACTGTTGTAATGTAGGGCAAATGGTCAAGTAGTTCTGATTGCTATGCAAAAATCATCTAATCCAACTGAAATTCTAACTTGTTTGGTAAATGTATATTGTTACTCTGATAAACAAACTATGACAAATTACTCAACCGAGAAAAATAGCCCTGAGATGAAGTTGATTCAAAATTACAGAAAACAAAACTATTGTCATTTTTAGATCTTGACATAGGGACTAAAACAGATGGGAAGACATTTTCCAGGTTTCCCAAGTTTCATTTTTTTTCATGTACTATTATAAAATGTAAATATAAATGAAAAAAATGTATATATATACATATAAATATATACAAACCAGCAGATGCCTGAATGGGACTTTCATCGTAGGCTGGAGGTGGCTCCACCAAGGTCAAGGTTACAGGCTCAGCAGGTACTCTCTCTTCTTCACCAACCAACTAATCAAAATTGCAAAGTGTTCTGGTTTATTAAATACTAAGCATGGAAAATTTTTAAAAAATCTTGAAATTCCAAGCAAGACAAGCAATATAAATACAAAAAAGGACAAACTACATTATACTGGATACATGTACAGTGTACAAAAGCAACCTACAACTTCACCAAATAGTTTTATAAGTCTCTCAAAAGGCTAAGATGTAAACCTACTGTACTCCATTTACTTGATTTATCACTTGAAACAAACTCTATGAATATACTTACTGGTACATGCATTTTACCAAAATATATCAGGGATCATATAATTGACGAAGATTTCAAATTTCAGTTTAATAGTTTAAAGACAGTAATTCTCTAATTTCGACTATCTCCTGACTGTAGTGAAAAAAGTGTTCTCTTCCATAGAGTGTTTGTTGTTCTTGGCAGATGATTGGTTTGAATAAAACTGAACAAAGTTGTTTTGCTTAATGATACTAAACACAGAGTACAATTTTATTGGATGTTGCCAAATAAGGGACATTCAGAAATATAACATCATATGAAAAAGAGAATCTTTTTCTACATTATGTGTCAAAAAATATTTCTTCATTCTTGATATGCTCCCAAAGGGTGTTTAATGGTAAGGAAATTCAAAGAAGATAAAGAAAAAATTATGGATCAGCTTTACTACTGCCCTTAACAAATTACTGAAAGATGTCGGAGCAAGATTTGATTTAACAGCTTGGTTCCCAGATATCAGAATTGGGATAACAAACTTATATCTTTGAAAATGTCACATATTATTTTAATATTCAATTTTTAAAATGCTCAGTGACATTTGAAAAAAAATATATCTAGAGTTTTGAGATGCTGTTGTAGTATAATTTGGTTATGAGACATTGCTGCTGACTCGTGCCAAAAGATCATCACATTGATAATGTATTCGGAATGGACCTCACCCAGACAGGGGATTCCCGTCTCCTGAGGGCACAGATACCAGTGAGGTCACCAATATCTGAACTCCAAAATCTGGGCACCCTTGTCAGCCTCTTTTTGACTGACCACCAACAGGTTCGGAACAAGTACATTTTTGTACCGAAATTAGGGTTATCCTACCATTTGGGGTACCACACTCATATGATGGGTTATCCTACCGTTTGGGGTACCACACTCATATGATGGGTTTTAAACAATTATAAAATTTGAAAGTTTGGAAAGAGACATACAGTATTTTCGTAAAAAGTGTGAATATTTATTATATTGGAAGTATCGTTTCTGAAGAAAGCACACTTTTTAATTTAGTGTCTAAAAATATACATGTATATTATATAGAGTCTAAAATTTTGCAGATCCTGATATATTGCATTTTACTTCGGCCTGTACACTGTAAGTGGTAAGTGTTGAAATAATGAAAATTTAAATACATGTGACTTCCTTTGCAAAAGTTATTCAAAATTACACAAAATTACCCACTTTCTAACAATATTTCATATCAAGAAAACTATATCTTCATAATGGGTAGACCATACATATGTAGTAGGTAAACAGGGAGTTAACTCTTATTTCAGGACTTTTGCTCAACCTTACCAAGAGGTCAATGATACCAACGTCTGTCAGACCTAAGGCAATGTCCAGTGAAATTGTGTTTGGTCTGATAGGAATTTGGCAAATTTTATATTGCATATATCATGAAATTTGGTCAGATGTCCAGTAAAAGCAACAACTCTTTTTGAATCACTGAGAGGTGAAGACAGAATGTTAGAGTTCCAGTGTTTAAACTAATATGAGGAAGGCAGTGGCCTCTAGTGACAGCTAAGTCAGAAGCAAAATATCAGGTTCCCTTTTCAACAAATTGAACTTCATGCCATTTATCATTTTGCCAAGTTTTTTTTTTAAAGGAATTTTTCAATAGTATATAAGTGGGAGATTTCAAATATTCCTAAAATTATCTGCAGAACTGTTCCGGATTCAACGTACATGTAGATTGCAGGGTTTTATCTAGATCTCTTGCCGTAAGTATAACATAGACGTCTTTTATTTAACATTTTGTCTAGGTTGCATTTTTACTATTTCTGAAGCTTTATAATATACTCAGATGTAATGTTTTGCTTGGACAAAAGTTCCTCAAGGGTCAGTATGATGAATTTATAGATGAATTTCTATACATTTAAGAGCGAGCTTCACTCCCTTATAATCAAGGAAATGCAATACAATGTACCATGTTGCTGGTATTTCTATCAATCTTGAACCCTGTTGATTCTTCATACATGTACATGTACGTAACATATACATGTATACTATATACTTATTAGAGAATACAAAAGGCAGTGGCTGCACGTCCACGCATTCCTGGACGGGGAACGTCTACAGGCTAATCGTCCACACATCAGGTCTGAGTCAATAACACACAGTTCATGACAGAAGCAGATCGCTTACATTAGTAATGTGGAAATTGTGAGAAATTCTTCATATACAAATACATACAAAATGATACAAATACAATTTAAATCATAACTGATGTAACAAATAGCGATTAAAATTCATTCAGAATTAATATAAAATACACATTTAACAAACTTGAAAGACTACAAATGTATTTTAAATCAAGTTTGCACATCAAGAAAGATTGTTTCGGCACATGATTCAGTCTGTCACATTTTAAATCAAAATGCTGCCATTCCAGATGGCAGATGTAAAATATATCCATTCACAGTGGTCCTTCCTTGTTGGAACAAAAATTTTAAGAACATTCCATGCGTTTTTTTAACACATGGGAAAATTATACTTTTGGCCAAGATTTAATTTTTTATATAAACATCTGGTAAAGACGATGCAGTGACTTAGGCACCAGTCATAGTAACTTCTGTGTCTGACCAACATAAAACCCGTCCATTTTATAGCACTGGGGCTTGCTCCCACCATCAAATATGCAGTCAAACTGTTCAGTTTATTAAATGTGATGACATTAATAGTTATACATCTGCGGATAAGTTCGATAACATTTCTGTAACAAATCAGGTTTTTCTGTCACGATTCTATATGTTTTTGACACAAACTGGATGTGTAGACGATTACCCTGAAGAAACTCTCCATCCAGGTATGCGTGGACAAGGAGACACTGCCAATACCAAACCATTAAACCACAAATTTAAAATGCCAAAAGAGGTTGTATAAATGGGTTGAATTTACTTAGTTCTAGTGGAGCGATCATTTGAAAGCATGATAACAGAGTCAGCCTTTTTAGATTACTCATGCAGATGTTCTTGTTTTGTTTTGATTTCATTCATTATGACAGGTTAGGTGTGTGGTTAATCTCTTTTGGGATTCAGCGCTGGAGATATTGTTTGTTTTGACCACCACCGTCAAAACAAAAAAATATCTCCAGCGCCGAATCCCAAAAGGGATTAGTGTGTGGTAGTGATGACAACATTTTATGTGGCATCTAAATTGGAAATGAAGGCGAATATAGTTCATAAATAGAATACGTGTACGTACTACTTCATAACGAACATTTGAGCGCTCCATTGTATCGTTCTCTTTAAAGAAAATAATAAAAAATCCAACAAATGTCAGCTGTCAACTTTGATCGACAGTAAATAAAAATGGCGTTGAATTAGACATGGATAAAATACGAAAAATCCGAATTTGTTTCCGAAAATCGTCTGGTCCTGCTGTCTTTCCGTATGACTGTGATGTAAAGCGTAAAAATTCAATTACACACAAGGAACCAGCTAAAAAACTGGTACAAAATTGTGTACTTGAAGTCTCTTCTGACAACCAATGGAGGTTTGGACGACCTGATCAGCTGCTGACTGAATGCACACATTTTGACCTATTTTTGCAGAAAAAGAAATATGTCAGTGCTTGTTGAAGTTAAAAACGTAAACATTGGTTGCAGAATGGAGGTATGGTGCTTTTGAACGATGCACTAGTTTTTAAAAGGTTAGTTAAGGCTTTTCCTTTTCGGACCTTGTACAGTTTCAGCTGCTTTCACAGTTTCAAACTATTATTAGAATCAGATGATACTTAATTATGCTATTGTCACGCAATGAACATGCTCCTTTCATTGCTTTCTAATATGCGTACAAGGAAAGACTCCCTAGAGGCTAGACTATGTTGTAGAAAGAGAAAAAACTAGGCATGCACTTTAAGTTATAGTTACAGTACAGTGCAGTTGAGGGAAATACAAGGTACGGGCATGTTTTCAAATTTGATTATAGGGGCCTCATAGTGCAGATGATCATGATGTTTCAAATACAATTTTTAATCTGATATTTGTGCCTCACATGGTAGGGTAGCTGCAAAATCGTAGCTGTTGATCTTCTTTTTTTTAATTTTGCAATCTGACTAACGTTTAAAAAATAATTTAAAAAAAAATAATAGAGCTTTGTTTTGCAGCTAAGTAGAATCTTGCAACAATGTACGTTGTAGGTGTTGGAGGCCAGGATATTTTATTTCTAATTTTTTTTCAGTCCAAGCTTTTCATTTACTAAAACTACCATGCTCCCCTCTCAGAATCAAATGATCGTCCCTTTATGCAAGCTAGAGAGATTAGTGCAAGTATAAATTTACTACCCATAGACTAGATTAGAACCTGGTGTTTGTGGTAACATGAACAATGCAGTTTATGGTGTTATACTAGACAAAGTAAGAATTTGGGATTTGAAGATGACAGTAAAAAGTTTTGTTGAAATATTTCTCAGAACATGAAAATATCTTAAATGCTTCTATAATGATATTCCATTTAAATATTCTTTGTAGTAGCCAATTCAAGTTTTTGTTCCCTTTGCTCCTATTGCAATGTCTCCTCTCTTGACCCCAGCTACCCTTGATATAAATGAAGAATTTTTCTTGAATGGAAGTTAATGTGAAAGTTGTCTATACTGATTTAGTCTCCCTTTTACACAAACTAGTCTTGAACTGAATTTTTGAAGCTTATAAGAATATACTTTCAAGTAGACTGGACAAATCCAGGACATCTCGGCACAAAACAAACTCGGCACAATCACAAACTTGGCACAGTATAAACTTGGCATATGTATTTAACTTAAATAGCAGATCAAGTGAAGATGGTAAATGCAATTATTTTTTTTCATATTTTTTTTTTATTTAATTATTTGTACTATTCTAAAATAATGCAGACTTGTAGATGATGTTGAATGACCACTTCTTTTTTCATAGTTTTTTTTTAATAATTTTTTTTTATTCAAAAATAATGTAGACTTGTAGATGACTACTGTAACTGCAAGTTATTCATTGTGGTTTTGTCCAATTAAAAATGTTCAGATACAGAAAGATGCTGTGGGTATAAATTTATATTTTTCTAAATGACCGGTAATCAAACTTTGTTGGGTGAAAATTTTTTTAGATAGAAGATTACTTATTTCTTTATGTACAATTTCAGAATTTAGGGTTTCCGTTTTTTTTTGTTTTTTTGTTTTGTTTTGGTTTTTTTTAAGTCAATTTTACAGTTTAGTACAAGGTATTCTACATGTATTTCTATTCTATTTAGTGCATCGATTGGCTTTGACTAAAGGATAGAAATATAGTCCAGATTTTCAACAGGGAGTATGACATACACCTACTAGGGATAACTGTGGGTCATTATTTTTATGTTGTTTTAAATTTAAATTACAGTTCCACAGTCATTGTGTAATTATATTGTCTAAAACCAAGCAGAGAGGAGGGTTTTGCTGATAGGTCAAGAGAGACAACAAGAAAGTGCAAATTTTCATTGAATTATTATTACTATCTAAGTACTACTATTTCATAATTTAAAACTCTATAACATTCAACACAACAATAAAGAAATTTGCATAACATGCCACCCCCCAAAAAAAAACTCAAAAGGAACTCATACTAATAACTCATACCAAAATTTGCATGCAAATGAGCTAATAACTGTAATTAAATAACTTGCTTCCCCTCTCCCCCCTCAAAAAACAAAACAAAAACAAAAAAACTAAACTAAACAAAAAAAAACTGTACAATATATCATTAATAATTCAAACAACATCAGTGAAAAGCCGATTATACAAAGAGATTAGCGTAATTGAATGATATCCACAGTAATGAAGTACATGTGAACTTGTATATTTTTGAAACATGTTCAGTCGTTTTCTGGGCCATAAATTTTGCTGCAGTCTCTAGCAGCTGCATGACAGATTTATCATCATTGATATATTCTTCCCAATACTTGTGTAAGCGTCCCCAAGTTTCCTTGACTCTCTTCCTCTGGTCTCTCAAGACCTGCTCTTCAGACACAAGTGGGATGTTCAAGTCCTCTATGAAGATCTGGTACAAGAACATTAAAACTCATGTTATATTTTCCACCGTTAATTCGTTTGTGCCACTCTATAATGAATTGTACAATGAAATAAAAATGTTGAACGTGAAAAATAAAATAACACAATGACTGATTATTTAAAACATTTAAGACATATACATGTGTAGGTTATTGTATTTCATTCTGACACTCCTATCACAATTAAATAAAATAATCAAAATGTACATACCTTCAACATCATTAGCTCACCTGACCGAAGGCCATGTGAGCTATTGCCATCACTTGGCGTCCGTCATCGTCAACAATTATACAAAACTCTTCTCCACTGAAACTACTTGACTAATTAGAACCAAACTTGGTATGAATGTTTCTTGGGATATCCTGCATAGAACTTTTGTGGGGATTTTTGATTTGTGAAAAAACATGGCCGCCGTTACTTGAAATAGAACATAGGGGTCAGACAGTAGTTTTTCACATATATCTCCTAAGCTGTTAGGTTTAGCTGAATTCTGACCAAGTAAAAGTATTCAGCATGATGAGATCTATCTCTGGTCAAATTTTGGTTTTAATCCGTTAAGCCATGTTGGAGTTATTGCCTTTTTTCAACAATTTTTTTCTAATTTTAATGTTATTTCTTTCAAAAATCTTCTACTCTGACACTACTTGACCAATTGAAACCAAACTTGGTATGAATGTTCCTTAGGGTATCCTGCATAGAGCTGATGTGGGGATTTTTGATTCGTTGAAAAAAAACATGGCCGCCATTACTAAAAATTGAACATACTGGTCAGACTGTAGTTTTTCACATGTCTCCAAAACCGTTCCGTTTATCCAAATTCTTTCAATAGCTGAAATGATCCATATTATTAGGACTACAAAAGTATTCAGACTCCTTGTAAGAGTTATTGTCCTTGTAAGGGTAAAAATGACTTTTTTTTTTTAATAGTTTTCAGTCAATATCAAAAACTATGATAGATTAAAAGAAACTTTCAATTGTTGAAATGATCTTGTGATAGTCCTACCAAAGACTTCTTGAGTCAAAATTGTTGTACAACTTCCTGTTTAATGTATTGCCTTTGAAAGACAAAATTCAGCAAGGTGAGTGATTCAGGCTCCTGGGAGCCTCTTGTTATTTGTTGTAATGGAGTGTTGGAAAATACTCCAAGTTTTTGGTCTACAGTGTGGCCCATCAAACCATGTGCTCTTGATATACGCTACCAGGGCTTTTAGTTCATTTGAGTTTGCCCGGACAGCTAACCTTTCATAAGCTGACAAAATATCAGAGTGGTGTTGAAAGGGCAAAGCCATCAGACATCTGATGTACCGATATTCCTTCCCTCTTTTGCTGTATGTTGTTTTCAATCCAAGATCCTAGACTCTCCTCCAAATTGCCGGACTAAAATGGAAGGCACAACCCTTTATACTTGCTGCTGGGAAAATTTGTTTGATAGCTTTCCATGCACCTGAAAGAAAAGTAATAAATCAGACATGCTAAAAATAGGGATCTACTATATATATAATTCAAATGACCATCGCTTAAAAAAAGCATACAAAAGATAACTATATTTGACATTCAAATTACCTTTTTCAAAGTCCAAACAGAACCCTTCAACTTTTGGCCAACCACCCATCTTCTGTAGCAAACTCTCGAAAACCTAAGAAAGAAAAACAGTCTAAGTAATAGTTTTCGCTCATAACTTCGCAAAATGTATGTATACGATGCACGTAATTGTATTTTATTATGTGTATTTATGTAGATTATATTTGTTTCTTTTTTTACGTTATGTCATGTATTTCGATATTAATGTACTTGTATTGTCCAATTATTGAAGCTTTGGTATTTATGATATTTTATTCAATATAGCAATTGATGTGCATGTTTGGTAAACTTATAGGTTTATAATCCCTAGTTCTCTTCCGAGACACAAACACGAACACAAGTGGGATATGCTTCATGCTCTCGCCTTTCTTAATAAATGTGTGGATCGACCAAAGCTGAGCGAATGGAGCCTTGTGCTCCTTTACTTGCTGACCTATTCCTTCACTCTTATGAGGCTGACTTTATAGTTGATCTGATCCGAAAGAAAGAATATCGTTTGGCTAGATCCTTTAATCTCAGTTTCCACTATATAGATGACGTATTATCTTTAAACAATCCTAATTTCGGGGATTTTATACATCACGTCTACCCCAAAGAACTTGAGATAAAGGATACTACAGACACTGTGAAGTCAGCCTCATATCTTGACCTACACTTAGAAATCAATGGTAAAGGAAAACTATTGACCAAACTTTACGACAAACGTGATGACTTTTCATTCAAAATTTTCAACTTTCCTTTCAGCTGTGACAATATCCCTTCAGTACCTGCGTTTGGAGTGTTCATATCACAACTCATACGTTATGCAAGAGCTTGCTGAAACTATGCAGACTTTTTGTATCATGCTAGAACTCTTAACAAATAGGCTTCTGGAACAGGGTTATGTTACTACAAGATTGAAGTCATCAATACAGAAGTTTTATGGTCGTCATCATGAACTGGTGGATCGTTATGGTGTATCCATCTGCACCACGAAAACTAATTTATTCAATGGGTCATAGTTTTCCTTTCCTCGTTTGTCTACCCCGGATTTGACTTTTTATGAGCAACTCGGCAGGTGTTTCTAGAAAAGCAGAGGACGCTTACCCTACCGTTGCACATGGTTTATGCTCCCAGTTTTTAGGCTAAAAACCACTAATTCCACTTCCCATAGGCTTCTATGCTAATTTCACAATATTCAATGGCTTCTCTGGACTTTACCTTAACTTTAACCTGCAAAGGACTATATATCAGCATGATTCTACATATGTCAGCTCACAATCCTCAGAATGGCATGTGGGGTTAGCAGACTTGCAGTACAGTTCTGGTCACTGGAAGTGAAGTGTCTATAAATAGCATGGGAAATCCCAGTGTTTTCACAAGATAGGGGTATATTTAGAAATCATTATGGAGATTAGGCTTCACATCACAAGAAGCAAAATGCACCTATAAAATGTACAGAAATGTTTTTCCTATCAGAAACTGTTTAAATTTTTTAAATGAGATGAGAACTTTTTTCACAGCACTATGAGGAACAGGGGTAATTTCTGCGTAGGACTATTTTTGCGTACGTTCCAAATGCTCATTGGTTGAATTGGTGGTCTGTAACCTAAAGAGTCACTTTCTGTCTTAGAAAAAATAAATAACTATACAAGTATCCTCATATACACATACTGAATGCATTTGCAAAGTTTCAGTGAAATGTGACAAGCACTTTTTTAAATATTTGATTTTTAAATATAGGGTAACCAAGTTGCGCGAGCAAAAAAGTGACAATATTCTACCATACTTAAATGCATTAAATATTTGCAAAGAACTTTTTCTGACTTTTCAAATAAAAAAAATCAATCACAACTTGTTTTTTAACAATATTAATAAAGAGATAGCCTTTAAAAGTAGTCATTTTCTGAAAAATTGGTCTATTTTTAAAAATTCATGTCTGACATGCCTCCCCCTTTTTCTTGATCACATGTCAAAAACCCTAAATCTTTGAATTTTCGCAAAAGGTGATATCTTTGGCTTTAAATTTGTAAATACAGTTGTTTTCACAATAAAAAATGACAAGTAAAGGGCACCTAAAGCAAAAAAAGTACTCAAAAATGGATTTTCCATGTTGCCATAGGGAAATGCTTATATGTCCTTAACCGCAGTAATGAAAGTGAGTTTTTCCTCATTTCTAATCAAATTTTTGCTCAAATTTACACAAAACCTGATTTCAAGTGCTGATTACCACCATATTTAGGTAAATATAGTCCTCAAAGTTAAATATTTGATATTTTTAATAAATTTTCTACACTTTTCACAAGATAGGACATAAAATTCAGCCAAAAAGACCAATTTTCCATAATTTGGACCTATAACTTAAAAAAATGCATATATTGAAGGATTTTTGTAGTGTATTCCTCTCATAGCAAAGTTTACAAGATCTTCAAGTAGTTTAAAGCTATTCCAAGAAACTTATCATTTTGCCATGGCCTCAGCTTAAGGCTAAAAACCACTAATTCCACTTCCCATAGGCTTTTATGCTAATTTCACAATATTCAATGGCTTCTCTGGACTTTACCTTAACTTTAACCTGCAAAGGACTATATATCAGCATGATTCTACATATGTCAGCTCACAATCCTCAGAATGGCATGTGGGGTTAGCAGACTTGCAGTACAGTTCTGGTCACTGGAAGTGAAGTGTCTATAAATAGCATGGGAAATCCCAGTGTTTTCACAAGATAGGGGTATATTTAGAAATCATTATGGAGATTAGGCTTCACATCACAAGAAGCAAAATGCACCATAAAAAATGTACAGAAATGTTTTTCCTATCAGAAACTGTTTAAATTTTTTAAATGAGATGAGAACTTTTTTCACAGCACTATGAGGAACAGGGGTAATTTCTGCATAGGACTATTTTTGCGTACATTCCAAATGCTCATTGGTTGAATTGGTGGTCTGTAACCTTTAGTAGAGTCCGAGTTGCTCATTTGCTTTTGTTACTTTGTATATATGATTTTAGTTACTTTATGTTCTTTGTTGTGTATGTCTGCTTTCCATGTCTGGTCTTTTTCCCTGGATTGCATTCTTTTGATTACTGCTATAACCTTGGTTCCCTTAATTACTCTTTGACAATCTTGAAGGTTTCATCACAGTACCATTTTTTCGCATGATGAAAAATCTGGAGCTGAACTGCCGTAGAAAATATCAGATGACGCTGGTCGTCTACACGAATGTCTTCTACCAGAATCTGGTCACACTTCAAGAATTTCTTGTCTAACTTTCAACAACATATGTTGTATTGCTCTGCAGTGAGACCCGAAATAGCCCATATGTATAGTCAGCTGATGTGCTCTCTATTCTCGTGGATTCAGCAGGTGCGTCCCTTGTGCAATCACTACAAATGTAAGTGGCCATAAGGTCTCCTCTCATCAAACTGTATTATTCATCCTGGGTTATATCTAGAATAATAATTGGTCTTTTTTATAACATACTTTTGTTTAATGTGTGAATTTGTACCAGTCGAAAGGAATTTAAGTACTATCAAAACTTTTCAATCAAAAAAAAGTTTGAGATGATCATGAAATAATGTTTATATATACAGTTGTCTCTAAAGTATCGGTGGTCACATACTATGGTAAAATGAATTAAAATACCAAATACTAAAATGTTCATGATTAATTGAATATTCATTATATTAAATCAATATAATGAAATACATGTGCAATTTATCGAAAGATATTTTGAATAATATGCAACTACTCATTCTTCCCTCTATTAAACTCAAAGAGCTTATTTAACGCTTTGTGGCATTTTTTTCGAAGGTCGAGTGTTGTCTTTTAGCTTTGGCAGGAATAAAAATTGTAATTATATATATGAAATACCTGTATGCTTTCTGTGAACTTAGCCATTATAACGGTCATATGTAGCTGCTTGTTGTCTCTTCTTGACCAGACGAGAACACTCTACACAGCGATCATCTTCTTCCTTGGCTTCCATTTTTAAAAAGTGTTACAGCGAATATAACGTATGCATAAGGGTTAAATTTAAAATTCTGAATATTCAATACTAAATTGTTCAGAGCAATTTATTCTAAGAAAGCCATAAATCATAAAAAAAGGGCATTTTAGACTTTTTTACAACTGCACCAACTCAGGTGCATGACATGGTATTTGCCAGCACCTTGCAAATTGTCACTGCTCTGCGTGAATATTAATGAAAATCAATTTCTGATAATGGGTAATTATTGGTGTCATCAGAATGATTACATATTTACAACGCTCTACATCTGATATCGACCTGACAAATAACAACTAGGTATACGGAAATCTGGTGGTAAATAAACAGTTGATACATGTCACTTGATAGCTAGATTTTTTTTTTATCTACATGAAAATATTGGAAAAATATAGAAATGAAGTAGAGCAACTTTATTTGAAACTTTGCTTCATTGGAATCCTTATGGTGTTCGAAATTATTTAAACCAAATTAATATTTCTTTCGTCCTTTTTTAATAAAACAGCATTTTTTTTTCTAATATTAATATAATTTGTGTACTTTTTCTACCATTTATAATGTTATATTAAATAAACAGTATGCAAGTTTGCCTTTATAGTGTTATAGTAAGTATATAGTATGCTGAGTTTGTTAGGTACCGAATTTGCAATGTGCAGAGTTTGTAATGTACCGACTTTGTGAGTGCCGAGCTGTCCTGCTTCGGACTGGACTCATTGTATGTTGATCTACATGTATATAATTTCAGTGCTCAATCAGTGAGTGAAACCGTTTCCTATTGCTAGTTGTATCATAGTACAAAGATATCATAAATCAACAAGGTACATGTGACTGGTCTTTTACTGATGGCAAATGAAATATAATGTAGTGCTAAAGTTATGTTGTTGCTTTTGTGAGAAAGATAATTTTATTGCAATTTAAATGCTTCTGTGGTAAGCAGAAAATGACTAAAATTCTAGATCACTGTAGGTCATTCAGGTTACCCTTACATGTAATTATGGAGCAAATTAAGACAAATAATAGAGGATGGAGTCCTCATAATGACACTAAACACAATTTATGATAAAGCAGAAGTGTTAAGAGACTGATCTTAATCTGACAGGAAGTTACATACAGTGGAACGTTCCTGGATTTATGGATTAAGTGCAGGCAAAATGACCAAATAATACTAAGTGAAAAAAAACTACCTCAATCTAGAGTCTGCTGGTGTCGTATCGGAATATGTGAACATACATGTACATGTATGGAACATCCCAACCCATATACAAGTTATCCCAAGTCTACTATAATTTGAGGCATCACTGATAAAGCCACTGTAGCTTAAAGCTGTGTCATACTGGTTTGACAACCCGAATATGAGTCATTATGAATTATAAATTATCCATATGCCAAAATGAAATACATGTCTTGGTATTTTTACTGGCATTCTCTGTCTGCCTACCTATAGTTTGATATTGTTTTCTTTCTGTTCTTTCTATTTTGGCATTAGTATTTAGTTTCATTTGAATCATTGGAATTACTTTGTTACTGTTGTTAATTTTACTTTAAAAAATTTATGAAAAGATGGTTAACATACATGTAGTTAATAATTTGATTATTAGCAGCCTTGGAATATTTATTTAGAATACTATGCTGATTTTGTGGCAATATTGCTATTTTTTGTAATACTAGGGATCTTGTACATATACCTCAAAAACAAACAGATATGTTGGAAGAAAATATGACCTTTGTTTCTCTTCTTAATGAACTCTATAATAGTTTTCATGAATTAAGTTATCAATTATCAACTGAGTTTATGTCATCTCTTTATTAGATTAATTACCCTTTTAAAGCCAAAATGATGAATTTTGAAGTTTTTAGGTTGTATCATGAAAATCATTATGCTGTAGATGGGAAAACCTTTCAATTGATATTAATGCTTATAATGATGAAGGAGCAATCATTTGCCTTTTTATAAGGGGACTATGATCAATTTGAAATAAAAAGGCAGGATGAAGACGTATGGTTAAAAAATCCAGGATGAACAATTGGGTAAAATAAAATAAAAAGGCAAGATACTAGTGGAAGAAAAAAATCAGGATCTGGTTTGGAAAAAAAATCCAGGACAGGTTAAAGAAAAAAAAAGTCCGGTCAGAAGTAATATTAAAGAATATCTGGGACACAAAATTTGACCTTAGCACTACATTGAAATTAAATGATTTCTCCCCTAAGGCCTACAAAAGTCTCCATTGGGTTGAAATTGTATGTCTTTTTCTTACTAAAATTAGTACATTTATACAGACAACAACACTATCATGGCAGTTTATAGCTTTAAAATGTTTATCTTGAAAACCATTACAGATGTTGTCATCATGGGTTTTTTGCAATATCTAGGTTACAGCTACTGAAACTGTGTTTAATTTATATTTATACAAGACGCCTTATAGCAAATGAAAGGATAGATAAGGAAACTTATTATGGTACAAAGTGGAATAACTCTATTTCAGCAGGCTTAAACAATTTTAAGGTATACACTTTTAACAGTTACTGGTACAAATGTACCTATAATTGATCTGTATTATGCCATAATGGGAGATGGCTTACCTCGCTTAAATAATTGTTACAGCAGCAATTTTATTTAGAAATTGATGCTTTTTGTAAAGAAGCATGTACATTTTTTTTTATTTTTGTATATTTTAAGTAATCTAATTTACAAACCAGTAGAGCAAACCAGTGTTATAAAGTATAGCTACATTAGCTGTCAGATATCCTCATAGTCTGAAAACTATTTATCAAAGTCCAAATGAAGAGAAGTGACAAGTTGAGATTATTGTTATTTGTATAAATGTACACACCGTGAAAAAAAAGATAAAAACAAGCTCACTAAAAGCAGTGCCATTGATGAAACTGTGTCATGGACCTTTGATTTTGTTTTTATGCATTATATTGTGTGTTTGTTTAAGATATACAGTACACATGTACAATTATACCAGCCTTGGATGGGTTCATTTGAAGTCTCCTATTATATTTTTATTTTTCACTGGTGTAAACTTAAAACAATATTTAAATGTCTTAAAACTCATAAGTCTTTGCCTACTAATGATAGCTTGTGTCCAGAAATTAGGTAAAGTGCAGGAATAATATATTATTTTTGTGTAATGCAGTTCTGAAATGTATACTTGTTTACATGTTATATTGATATTTTGTTCAAAACTGTTTTTTAGCCTTTATTGTTTTTAATTCAGTAAGGTTACAAAGTATTTCCACATCAATACCCTACATTTATTGGTATAAGATAATCATGATGCACAGATTTCATTTTTGTGTTCAGATTTCTATTTCTTCTTTCTTGTTAATAGGAATATACAAGTATTGTACTGAAATTCTAAGTACCGGTACAGTTGGAGATTCCATCATATTTAAAATTGGGAAATGCTGCTTCATACATGTATCTGATGGAAAAGCCAACTACTTTATTTTAATGTAAAAACCTTGCTAGAAGGTAATTTTAGGATAATTAATTGGAAAGAGTGAATAACCAAGATATGATCACAAGTGCCGAAGAATGCCTAGATTTAAGCATGTGGAACATGTTACGCAAATTAGTTTTTAAATCTTCAAGGGTTTTCAGCATTAATAATTATATTTTAGTTATTCATAATAACCAGTATATTGTCCTATTTATTACATAGATATTCTCCACTATTTTTATTACTATTTTCAAAATAATTTTTTACATTTTGTTATTTACAAACTGATATTTGTGTTGCAACATTTTGGCTGGAGTAAGTCTAAAAGTGAAATTACCACATTTATTTCACAATGTGCATTATTGAAATTTTATACACAGGGAACAGTTGATAAATCACTGCTCTCTATTTGATTAAATTTTGGCTGTATGTATTGGTATGCACTTTATGATAATCTGTAAAGTTATTCAATAAAGTTTAATTAAATTGCATATTTTAGTAAGGACAACTTCCTCTCATGTTTTTTTTTTCAATTCTTCAATGTCAGGATCTTTTTATTTGTATGCTAAATATAGGCAAATAAATATATGTAAAGTTGGAGATTTTCAGAAATGCATGAACTTGTGTTTTAATTGATTATTAAAAATAATAGCACCAAATTACTGTACATGTACTAAAAACTAAAAATGAAAAACAAATTAAGCATGACTAGTGTTTTTTTTCTTTTGCAATTTTTGAGATTTTATAACATAGACTGGTATTCTTATAACTGATATATGTATGTGATGTTAAGTAATGATGTAAAGAGTTTTCTCCCTTTCTAAGCTGGTAGTGATTAAAAACACGTTACTTTTGAACCAGCAGGTTGTGATTATATTTCTGCAAGGTTTTTCCTTACATTTCACATTTTCCAAGTTTTCTTAACAGATTACATGGGAGAAACTGATTCTCCTTCAGCTTAGTCTATTTCTCTACTCTAAAATTAAGATTTTATCATGCTCGCTTAAGCTTTTCTTATGTGGAAATAAGACAAACCACTCATAACTGAAGAAGAATCTATATATAAAAAGTCAGATATAAATACTTTTCCTATCTTTTATAGATCCTAGTCACTGAGGAGCCTTAGGATGAACAGCTTGTATGAAACTGATACACATGACAGCCACGATCTGTTGGAAGCCATTTATAAAGATTCTCTAGGTGACGTTAAGTCATATTTAGCGAGTGGTGCTGATGTAAATCGTGCTGCTATTGTTGAATATGAGGATCTTATGCCACCTTTGAGTTTAGCTTGCCGGAGAGGAAGTTTTGAAATAGCTAAGTATCTGTTTGAAAATGGGGCAGATTTGTCAACACCAGGGTCTGATGGTAAGACTCCTCTTCACTATGTTTGTGAAGGAGATGAACGTAGGGAGGAAAAGAAGGGAGAGCTATTCCAAATATTGAAGTACTTAATTGACAATGGTGCTAATGTCGACATTAAAGATAACATGGGCTGCACACCATTATTTACAGCTTGTGAGGTTGATGATATCGATATGGTGCGACTACTACTGCATTCAAAGTGTGATGTAAATGTAAACACTGTGAATGGATATTCTGCAATGAAGGTAGCTTGTAGAAATGCAAAATTCTGGTCATATTGGCATGGACGAGCTTTGTGTAATAGCACGGCTAAAGTTGATCCAAATGAATTTCCACCTATTCAAATTACTAAAATGCTTCTCCAAGCTAATGCTAATATGAATGAAGCTACTTTACTACCTACTGCCGTACAGTTCGGTGACCATAATCTAGTCAGAGAATTGATACAGCTAGGTATGGATGTTAATATGCTGGATGATAATATGTGTACTCCTCTAGGATCAGCCTGTACTTCTGTTAGTGTAAAATGTGATGTTGTTGAACTTTTACTTGGACTGGGAGCTGACGTCAACAAAGGCGGTGGTTGGAAAAAGCAAAAACCTGTCATATTTGCATTTGTTCATAATTCTGTTGACAAAATTAGAGTTTTATTATCATATGGTGCAAAGGTCACTCCTGAGGAAATGACAGAACTAGTCTCGCTCAGTTTCTCGAAATCCATATTAGAAAACCCTGAAGTGGTTGGCCCCAACAGTAAAGAGCTGTTGTCATGGCAACTGCTGCTAGCTGCAGGTTTTAAGCCAATTGTGAATGGAACACAACTTGAAGAAAAACTTTTCCAGCTTCAGATGTGCAGTAGCTATGACAAAATCTGCCCTTGGATAACCTCTCTCCTTTTTCCAATGCTCTCTCTCAAAGAACATTGTCGCTTAGCAATTCGAAACAACATTCAGATAAGTGTGGACAAAAATATCAATGAGCTTTCACTACCTAAACATTTGGTTAATTTCCTGAAATTTCAGGAGTATTCAACTGCTGATGCCTGCCTCAATGGAAGGTGAAATAATTGTAAAGAAGGTTGATTGGTGTTTTAATTGGAGGAAAAAAGTATGTTTTTGCCTTGTGTATTCTACTGTCTATTTTCATTATGTGATTTTGTTCATTTGTGCAAAAGCTTAAAAATATACTCGTGTATGCATTGATTTCCAGGTACACTTAGTGTAAAATTGCCTTTTTATCTTTTTTATCAGATAAGTCAATAAATTGAAGTATGTGAAATGAACATTTTTTGGAAGACCATTTATGCCTTTTTATGCCATTTATTGTTGATTAAGTAGTATGTATACAACTTTGGTTTTCATAAAACATACAAGTGGTTATTAAATTGATGCAAGAACTGTTATTTTCTGAAAGATGAAAAGTATTAATTATCAAAATTTCAAATCATCCCTGAAGCTATACATTTTCATACTTTTTGTGAACATGTTTGATTTTTTTTTTAATTTCCTATTCAGTATTAATTTATAATTAAATGGCATATTCAATCAAAAGGCTTCTTATGAGAAATGTTAATTTTTTTTTTATTTTAATTTTTAGTTATCTCCCTTTGTGCAAACATTTGTACAGATACAAATGTATAAATGAAACTGAGAACAATGAAATTTTTTATACTATTCAAAGCAAAGCACAGAAATTTTATACATATACATGTATAAAGGACTTTTTAAAATGAAGAAAAAAAGAATGTTTGTTAATTCTTGAGTATGTGTGTCTTTCCAGAATGGAAATATCAATTTTTTTATATACTTGTTCATGCTTAGAGAACTTAAAAATGTTCTACTTTATATTTGCAATGCTTTTGTTGGTGTTTTGAGAATTTAAGATACAATCTTTTTTTGTTATTTACATACAAATTACATTGTAATTTACAAGTTAGTGCTACACATTCAGTGCCATATTTTCCCTTGCATAGGATAAGCATAAGATGCTAAACAGACCTGTTATTGATTTATTTGTGTAACCATTATATCATTGTAGAAACTGTGATTCATTCAATAAGCCCCCCACCCCCGAACTTTAAATCTATCCTAACCGTACATGTATTACAATTATAACTCTATTAGTGACTTACACAAGCCATCAAAGGTTGACCTTAAAGGTAACAATGTTATTATTGTTTTTGTTTATTGCTTTTGTTCCTTGATAGACTAATGTATCTTAATTTTGTCATTAGTAGCAGGGAATATACAAATTACACATACATGTACATGTCTTGCATGTTAAAATACAAGTTTTGGAAATCAAGTGCCAATTGTTTGAAAATATTAATTTTTTCCCATGTCGATCTACAAAATTTTGTTAACATAAAATACAGTATTTATTTTCATTGGTATGGAGGTGGCATCATTTTTCTCATCTATTAGTTACAAATAGAAAGATGAGAACTTTTTATTCTGAAATTTGTTTGAATTGCCAAAACTTGACCTTTTTTCAGAGATTCCACCACTTTGCATCCGTCGTCTATAATTTTTCATTTTTTGTTCAACTTTATGAAAACTCCTTGACTAATTTTAACCAACCTTGGCTGATATGATGTACAGAAGAGCTTCTGCAAAAGATCTACTTTTGGTTTATTTAATCAAACAAGATCGCTGCCAGCAGCTCTATCTAAGCTTCTGATTGGCCAATTTTCAAAGATCCACTCCTTTGAAACTAGGTACCAATGTTTTGAAAATTTTAATGCTTGATTACCTCAATGCCCTCTACAAACAATCTGTTTTTGTGCGACTCTGAAGGCTCTGCAGTTGGTTGCATCTACTCAAAGTTGCCATTGAAACCCTACGAGACATATTTTGGCCTATATCTGTTTTTACTTAGCCAATAGTGACCTCACTTGGAAGAAATAATTAAACGGATAATCTTAATATTAATAAAATTATGGTCTAGTATGACTAATGAAGATGGCCACAATAGGCTATCATAGCTCCTGATTGGCCACATTACCAAAGATCAACTTCTTTGAAACTGAAGGTACCAATGTATTGAAACTTGATACGCTTGATGACCTAAATGCCCTCTTCAAATAATGCTCAGGTTGATGGCAGGAATAATGCAAGCACATGGACCTCTTTAAATGATTTTTTTTCCTATAAATGATATGACATAATTTCCAATTATCCAGATGAGTGATTCAGGCTCTTTAAGGCATCTAGTTAAATTTAAAACTTGCTGGTACATGTTGACAAAATAACCCTACAAGTTAGCAATTTTTACATAGGTTGATACAAGGCTTAAAGCTGTTGTGTTTGTTATTATAATTCAATAAACAGATACTACTGAAATTCTCGCTTGTGTATATTGATGAATACCCAGATATTTTGGGTTATTATTTTTTTTAAAATTAATTTTGAAGTACATGTATGCCCCCCCTCAAAATTGGCCCCCTTTACCAATTTCTGTGAAAATCAATTCCATCCAAATTTTTATTGTTACCAGTCTGAATGAAATCTACATAAATAGGGTACTAATAAGGTAACTGGCTCTTATTAATTTTTAACAAAGTCTCCGCAAAAAAAATGTACCAATTTTCTATGATAAGCTTTTGTAGCTTTAGTAGTTACTGACCATTCTACAGAGTTTTAATAAAACTGGTGAATAAATAGTCACTTTCCAGGCCACAAGCCTAAATCAGTCATTTTTTTTACTAAGTTCCCCTTTCATAAAACATGGTCCCCCTTGACTGATTTCTGTGAAAATCAATCACAACTAAGATTTTCTCCCTAGTAACCATTCACCAAAGTTTGAAGGAAATTGGTGAAACTATCACGGCATCAAGAAGTTGTGATGGACAGAAATATGGGTCAAAAACATTGTGGCCCATCACTATGTTGTGTGGGGTATAACTATATTTATAACTTCATGAAACATTGTTGATCATAAGGGATAGTTTCTTGATGACAATTACATTGAAAACCAAAAAAATCGTAGGAAGTCACTTTAAAATCTTTTATTTGAAGGTTATTCCATAGTATAAAAGGGATTGACTTGTCACTGTAGCAGAAAATTTTCTGTTAGAAACACTAGCAATTTACACTTACATGAAAATGATCACACTTAATACTTAAAAAAAATTAAAATAGGCATACAAGAGATATATGGTGTGGATTCCCTTTGTGCAAACAAAAAACTGAACCTACTTGATATTTTGATATTCAACTCGAAATAATTTTTTTAAAAGCCGAATCTATTAAAGATATTACCATTTAGAAACTGTCTTCCTACTGTGGTTGGTATGTAAAGAGAAACCAATTAATCTAAATGTGGTTTCAAGGATCTTCCTTCCCATTTCAGGGCCAAATACGAAAATTTTCCAGCCCCAGCCCCATTGAAGAAAATCATGTATGTGATATGTTTCTCTGTGACACAGTGTTAGGCATCAATTATTTGTTTATATTGTGGATCATCACTACCAATATCACACAAAATACAGGGATCACAAGTTAAGCTATTACAGAAATATTTTTGTTCTTTCATGTATTCAGCTTACATCTAATTACTTGATTACTTTGTTTTGACAAGCTTACAGCAAGTTGAAATAGACCAGTTCATGGTTGATGGAATTCAGAAATGAAGGTCATCATAACTGACAGCTATTAAAACATAAAATACAGTCTCCAAAACATCACATGGTGTTCTGAGTGGTAATTAAGCAGGACACATTGGTATAAAAATAGGACAAATTTCTACTTGGAGAGCTATTAAGTCATTTAGTTTGAACTGAAATTGTAACCAGTCTATTTCAACTTGCTGTAATTCCCCATATAATCCATTGCTGATAAATTAAACAAGTAACCATAACAGTTAATACCAATAAATTTCACAAGATGAACTACATCTCTCTCCACCTTGACTTCCTGTCAATAAAAATAAATAGCAAAGTTAAAAAATTAGGTGAACATAGATAAAGTATGGGAAATCTTAGTAGTTCTGTCATAAATAGCCTAACTCATGACCCATATATTAGAAAACTCACAATCGGTTTCATCACAACAAAGTTTGAAAAGTCATATGATAAATGGAAAGTCAAAACATGAGGTATAAAAATTCTACACCAAAAAACATAACATGCAGCTATCACACTTCAACAGAAAATTTTCTGTTACAGTTTAAATTTCTACTAGTTCATGCACCTTGAACATTTTGACATGATCATAATAATAAATCCATGAATTAATTACCAGACATCCATAATAGAAGAAAGGCAAGGAATATTTTTTTCTACTATCATTGAACTGTAGGAAACTAAGAAAGCTTACTAAATGTGAAATAAATGTTGTTATATAAATACTTATTCTAAGGGTAAGAATTCAGAGAATGAGTTCATGAAAAAGAAACAGTTAAGAATAAAAAAAAACCAATTTTTTTTTTCATTTTCACCTTCATTCATGGCAATGTGTAAACACCAATCATACTGGTTGGCAATCCGACATTCACACTTTCTTGGAAGTAAAGCCTAACCAGAAATCCATTACTTGTTGATAAGAATGTATACTTATACCAATTTCAATAGCAAGAATAGAGGTGGTTAAATCTGTAAAATCACTTCAGTACTACTGTAAATTCAGAAATTATTGCCATGATTATAATATATACCAATGGGTTGTAATTGTAATAACTTGCAACCATCACAGAAATTTGAACTATTTTTCACTTTACCACAACAATTTTGATATCACATTTTAGTCTAAAACAAAAATGACACAATTGCCATCATAAATGCATACAATAACTTTCTGAATTCATACGAAGTATGTTGAGTGCTTATATGTACAATTAAATCCAAAAGGAGCAAGTAAATTTGATTTTAAAAATTCATTGGCAACATATAACTTCAAGCATTACTTTCCAATAAATAAATGTCTAGAGGTGTTAAGATTTTCTGTCTCCGAAAAAAGACCTTAGGAAAATTAAAGAAGGAAATAAATTAGATTAATAAATTTCACCACCCACCAAAAAACACTGCACTGCTTTAACTTATCGACTTATGCCATGAATAATGATTATAACAAATCTATTCGTCCAGAACTTATAAATGTTGACCCATCAAATATTTTATACATATAGTGTACACAGGGTGTAAGACCAGACTTGTGCCATGATGAAATGTCATTCACATTCACACTTATTTTAAAAACCTGTACACTGCTTGAAAGTGAATCTACCCAGCTTTGTTATTCACAGATATATATGTAACAAGTCAGGCTAGATAAATCAATCTGAAATCAATACACAGGTAATGAAATTGGCTTTCCAAGTCTTCAACATTTTGCATCCTGTAGTCAACATAAAAAGTAATGGTGGTTTTGAATTTCAAGGTGAAAAATTTAATCTCTACAATTTTTAGATATCAAACTGATAATGATGACCTGAATGCAAAAAAATGAAAAGCAGGCAGACCATGGGTGGTGAATTTAATTGGTTAAAGGAATTCTAAGGAAGTCCTTAGAAAAGGAACACTGAAGTTGATTTTTATCTAGTAAAAATGCACTGTAAGGATTTAACAGCATTGTCAAAAAGACAGGTTTCAAGCTTAGCACACACTCAAAGGTTCATGCTGATCAGAGTTGTTTCCCTTTGACAAGGGCATTGCATGTCACAGGAACTCTGAATGACATTGTTCCTAGGTTTTATAAACATTGTTAACACAATCATGATTTTGATTTCTCCCATCTTTCTTCCTTCGGATCTGTTATTTTAAGCACTATCACAGGATTTAAGATGTCTTTCTATCATCGTCTCACGATGCATTGCCATTGACTTGGTCTGGCTGATTGCTAGCGGGTATAATAAAGGATGGAGAGAATGGGAATAGTTTATGACAATTAGCTTGATAGTCTTGTGCTGTTGCCTCACATTTACCGAAATCTCCTCGGCACATAGCTTCAAGCACTTCTATACAATTCTGTAATGAAAAGAATTTTATGCATTAGCCCATTTATAATAGAGGCTTGAACTAAATGTTTTCTAAATATTTCTACTGTAATATACATGTTCTTCATACCTTTTTTCCCTTCCAATATCTGCCAGCTATTTCAACTCAAAATACAGATAATAAAATTACAAGCAAGTTTAGTCCAGCATTTTCTCCAGGATTCTAATTTACCTTCTCTCAGAAATAGTTTTGGAAAAAACACTGGTTTACACAGCCATGTTCAAAGTCATACAACTCAAAAATGAAATCAAAGGGGAACTTCCTTTCTTTAAGACAAACACTGTACAGGCAAATTCTCAAGAAGTTTTGTAGCAACATGTAGACTGGGTATAACTGTTGGGAATTATGTGTGAATATATTTTTTCTTTTGACCTGTTTGATTCTACACATTACAATACCAGAAGTGTAATCTGAAATAAACTGTTTACAAAGATGTTGTTCTTAATAAAACTCCTGAAAATATCTTATCCTTAATTTTAAATAAACTTGCATTTAGAGTAATTCCTTGTAAACTAGGTGAAAGAC
This sequence comes from Perna viridis, assembly GCA_037379345.1. Classification (NCBI taxonomy): domain Eukaryota; kingdom Metazoa; phylum Mollusca; class Bivalvia; order Mytilida; family Mytilidae; genus Perna; species Perna viridis. The sequence goes on from CM074520.1 coordinate 9,628,332, forward strand.
TTGTGGCTATAAGTAATGCTTCCTTCTGTTTCTCAGGTGTTGGTGACAGTTCATACATCATTCTGGCCCCTGTGAAAAACATTGAAAGAAATCATATCACATTATATGTTTGTAAGTGTGTCCTAGTCTGAATGCAGGAATAAACTTGGTAAATATCATTAACTTTATTATCACTGTAACTCAGTGTATGTATAAGAACTATAACAGGGAGAGAGCTGCAAACCCTAACTTATGAAAAATAATAAGGCTGGAGTTTTTTGCCAGGAGCAGACATTTTTGTTTCATAAAGCTTCTACACAAGCATGAACGAAAACCGTGAGGATCACTTTGTATGGTAAAATATGTTACAGGCAAACATCGAAGAGACCACTAAGCTGATTTTAAGGAAACATTTATGACAATGAAAAAAATCAGATTTTCATTATTTTTCAATAAAAAATTGGAAATCGTAAGAATATATACGGCATGTTTTAATGACCAAAATCTGAAGACATACGCCAAAATAGTAAGAGTTAGCAGCTCAGCAGGGATGAGAAAAGAGGAACAGGGAAGTGAAATTGGTAGAATTGAGAGCAAATAAACAATTTAATGAACTAGAAAGCTCTCTTGTTGATACACTATGCTCTTCTGTACAAACAATATAGGAGGTGGCATTGTGATGAAGAATGTATGAAAGTTTCATTAAATTCCATTCAGTGGTTTGAGAGGAATTTTGGATTAGAAGATAGTCTCCCTTGGAACACCAATAAAAAAAAGTCCTATGTTTTTCATAATGAAACCCCAAATGTCCTCAGATGAAAAAAAAAAACGAACAAACAAATAAATGCACAATGGCATTAGTTAATAAAGAATGCATGAAAGTTATATCAAATTCCAGTTATTGGTTTTAGAGTAGCTGTTGATAAGAACTGGGGACAGACAAATGGATGGACAGCATGATCACTGTATACTTCCCACCTCTCGAGTCAGGGGCAAAAAAGTTGTAATGGTAAATGTAATGATTTGTAATAGTGGAAATCTGAGAAAAATCATATTCCCGCTAAAAGCAAAATTAAGAAACAGTTTTCTGGCTCAATCACATGTTAGTTGCCTGCTTTAAGTTTTGTATACCAATATGTCCTAAGTAATTTTCAAAGTAATTGTATATTTGTTTATAGAAAAAAGGTATCTTGGTCTTGCTGTACATAAAATTTCCACTCAGATATCATTCTACTTTATTGCAAGCCAGAAATAAAAGATTAATCAATGTAAGTTTATGTCAAGTACTTACCTGCTAATCTATGTAAAATGGAATTATTGTTTTGTTCTAAGAACTCTGTGTTGAGTGTTAAGGGATCTTTGTTTTTGTAAAAACTCTCAGTCTCTCTATATATTACTTTTGTTACTGGTTCTGGTAAATCTGTCTTCTGTTTAACTAATGAACAAAGGTAAAAGAAATATAAAAAAAAAAGTACTACCCTAGATTTTACATGATTCTTTATAAGGAAGTGCATATGTATATTGTATTAATATATTTGACAATGATGGACAAAGCTTTTGAGAAGCTTGTATTACAGACAAAGACAACTTTCAAGTGTATGTTCACAATTTTTTTCAAAATATGAGTATACATAAAGTCTTACTTTCTCAGAGGACTTATTCATTTCTGCTAAAAATGTCTACTTTTGACAAATTTTACACACATTTTAAGTTAAGCAATCTTCATAATTTTGAAAAGTCATGTCACTCTTATCTTAAAAGGTAATATGTCTGATTACCAAACTTAAAAATAATGAGTAGCCTACCATAACCTTTAATTGATACCGTCATTATTTTGCTCTATTTAAAGGATGCATCTTTACGGTATGATCAATAAAAAACACAGCTGTAAGCACTGAATAATCATTAAAAAAACAGGCATATACTTACTTAATGATAAAAACCGTAACAAACAAACATGTAACTGTGGATTATTTCTCTCTACTTGACATCCTCTCTTCAGAGATTGTAACATTAGTAATAACTTTCCTAAAAGAGAATAACAAACTGAAATACTTATCCTTGTAAGAATCAGGCAGTGGAAGAAACATGGACAACAACAAAAACACATTTCAAGGTTCAAGTGTTTCTACTATAAGAACTTGAGGTTGGAGACCAGATTTGACACATTTTTGGAAATGTGAGTTTTAAGTTCAGTGATACTCACAGCAGATATATCCCTCTCAAAGAAAACAATTTTCTAAATTTTCCAATTCCCCTTAAGTATAGGAAAAAAATAGTACTGATATATGTAAGTAGGTTTTAGACAACTGTTTCAGTTCATTACTATTTAGCCTATTTAAAATATAAACATCCTTCTTTAAGTGCTATCTGACACAAGTTAACTTTATTTTCAACCTTCAAGCTAACCAAATGCTGACAATTTCTAGTTACAAATTTTAGGTTATTAAGTGCGTGTTTAAAGTCAACGGTGGATGTGAAAAAGTATCATTAATCTTAAACAGGATTCAAGGACAATATAATTCATTTAAGAAATAAAAAATGGGTAAAAACAAACCACTGGTATGGAGTGAAAGGCATACACTAGTACCAACACAGACCATTACTGGGGCTCACTGCAGTGACCAATACAATACTGTAGGAATAACAGTAAGTAAGCAACTGAAAGTCCAGACCAGGCAGACTGATGTTATGAATAAAGTAGCGATTGGTATTAGAGGGCAATGCCCCATTTATCACATTTAAGTTGAAATCATCCAATTAAAATTAAAGATTTTACAAAGAATTTTATATTACGAGAATGGATATGGTAAATATGTCAAATAAACAACAACCCCACCAGGATGTCAGCTAAAGGCCAAGCATGGGAAGAATGGAATTGAAATTCTAAAGATCATCAAAATTGGCCCATTCTAAAATTTTTTATCCCAACCATCGATAGCGATACAAAAACTTACCTTTCCTAGAGTAAATTTCATAAGCTACTATATGTGTATGTATTCTCTGTGCTGCATGTAACTGTAATGGTTTAAGGAACTTTAATGACTGCTCCAGTGGATCTTCAGGCTAAAATGGAAACCACAGAAAATTACCATAAAAACAAGTCTTTTTAGCAGTATTATGATCTATTTTAGCAGATTATCTAATGTCAATAAGTTCTCTAAAATTAACAGGTTGTTACATGTGGTTCAATTATTGCTAAGATATACCCATACCTGGGAAAAGAAAAAATAATTAGAAAATTGGTCTTCATCCTGACCATAATGGCATAGTTCTGTTAAAGAAGCTTGCCCAACGTTCAGTAGCTCTGACTTACTTTACTATTATTTCCTGAATACCGAAAAGAGCAAGTGAATTTTGCATTGAGTTTTGTGAATTTGAATTTATAGTTCTTATCATTATTCAGAGATTCTAACACCACAAAGCTTACTCTTGCCAATTTTTCAGGCACTAACTCTTCCTCCTTTGGGCCATCCAATTCACCATCTTGGGCCTTTTTACTTTGAGTTTCTTTCTTGTCTTGTTCTGCTTTTTTATTTTCAGCCTGGGCTTGGGCTCTCTTTTTGGCTTTTCTCTGTTTGTTCTTAAGTTTTCTTAATTCACTTGGTGACAAGTTCTCTGAAACATCATAATAAGAAATGTCACATGCTGCTCAATAAAATTTCACCTTATTATCTACAAAATACATTTGAAATATATACATACATAGACTTCATTCCATTAAACAAGCAGCATAGTCATAGTGTTTTTATTGATTCTTCTATATTCATTAGCACTTAATATATTAGCTTTATTAATGAAAAAAAAACAGCTGCAAAAATATCAATTTGACACTATCAGAGCAAAGTAGCAATCCAAAAATTTGTTCTTTTGCTTATACATGTATACATCTAGAACTAATTTAAACATGAAAATAAGAGAATTCATTTACGAAAACATAACTCTTTGTATCCAATTACGTCACTGTCATATATTATAACCTACCTGCATCCAGAGCACTATCCAAGTCACTGTCTGACAACGGATGATCATGCAAATGTAAATAAATCTGCAAATAGATTTACCTCAGGTTTAAAATGTTTCAAGAATCATACAGTATACCATGTAATTAAGGTATGAATACTAAGTTTCAAGTTTCTTTTTATTTTTCATTCTGTGTCTACTTGGAAGTATTGAGTTAAAAGTAAAATCTTAGCAATCAGTTGCTTTTGTTCAATAATTCTTCAATTTCTCAAATCAAGTTGGTTTGTTGACTAGATAATATTCCAGAGACAACATGTAATTCAGTCTTGAGTGCAGAGAAAGACTGGTGATTTCAAAATTTGATGGCAAGAGAAAAATTTTCCGGAGAACTATTTTTATAATCAAAGGCATAATCCAAATATCAAGTAGGAAGGATTGGAAAGCATTACAGTACCTCTATAGCAATTCTGGCAGTTTTGAAGTAGAAGTTGTGGTGATGTAGTACATCTTCCAATCTAAGTAAGCCTACATAGGCTCTCAATGTCATCTTCCTCATACAATATGTATGGAAATCAAACTGATCCTCTATTATCTCTGTGAAATGCTGCAAATAATAACAACATAAAACACTGAAAAAATGTTAGAGCTCCAACATTTCAATAGCTATTGCTTTGGGTAGATATTTAAAGGTGTATACAGTGCTATTCTAGTTTTTAACTTCTTACTCTTTTCATCATAATTTTGCTGTTGTGTTGAAATTAACTGAAAGTCAATGTGTATAACATGTGATATGAAGACCTGTTTTAACAGAAGTATATGACTCATCCTTTGCAGCTAGGTACATGAAAATATACTAAAGATATAAAAATTCATAGTGTCTATTAAAACAATCTTCTAAGTTTTAAAAAGAATAACTCCACAAATTTTCATTTCAAACTGATGTATAAAAAGCTAGATATAGGGAACTTCAATTTTATGATTAAAAGACAGGAAAATAAACAATGTTTTCCGTCCTTATCAAAAGAAACATTCTGTTTTTCAACAAATAAAAATCAAAATAAAACCAGATGAAATCTGTTAAAATCAATTTGATATCTATGAATGTGAAGCATACCCTATCAATCTCGTGACACTTTTTAAGTGCCTCACCCCACTTTCCCATTCTCTGATAGGCAGCAGCACTCTCTATCTGGAACCACATACACTGCATTTCATTCAAATTATCTACCGCTGACACACCCTCCTGTAATTATAAAATATAATTCATCACAACAATGTATGTCCAGAATAACATGTTATAAGTATCCAACCTGTTCCATCAACAAGGAAATACTTCTAAGCAGACTTAAGGAGGTAGACCTAGGGTAAGGGACACAACCCTTAAACATCACTGAATTCAGCATTTACATCAATGTCATGTAAGCATCAAAGTAACTTAGATTGATTTCATTCTGTGTCAAATGAAAGCTTGATAGCCCTTGGTGAAATTTAATATGATACAAACATATCACTGACTTCATGAGTTATGTCCCTTACCCTAGGTCTACCTCCTTATACTCGAATTCACCTCAGCCTGTTCGCAGTTTTTTTAGATTAATTTTTTTATTACTCAGAAGTTCCTTTTAAAAACTTGCCATTTTATTTATGACGTTCTGTACTACAATTCTCAAACAATTATTTCTCGTTCTTACCTCCAAGATTGAAAAAATTCACAATTTATTTTTCCTACAAGAATTTTGCACTGAACGTGTTTATCCGCCATCTTGTTTCTATGGATATTTTGAAATGTTCCCTATTATCTCACAATTGAAGAGCTGAAATACCATGATTTCCCAACATATTTCTGGTTCCCTGCTAATTCAATACTTTATGTGGTAAGTCTCATATTAAGTACCAGTTGTAGCATTTTCATTTGGAACTTCTGGGTTTGGCTTTTACTAAAGGTAAAAAGCAAAAATATGGCGGGAAATCATGGTATTTCAGCTCTTCAATTGTGAGATAATAGGGAACATTTCAAAATATCCATAGAAACAAGATGGCGGATAAACAATATGTTCAGTGCAAAATTCTTGTAGGAAAAATAAATCTTTAATTTTTTCAATCTCGGAGGTAAGAACAAGAAATAATTGTATGAGAATTGTAGTACAGAACGACATACATAAAATGGCAAATTTTTTAAAGGAACTTTTGAGTAATAAGAAAATTAATCTAAAAAAACTGCAAATAGGCTGAGGTGAATTCAAGTACAAGTTAAACAGTAGAAACCATTCTTAGCAGATGGCAGGGCAGAAATTTAATTGTCATATCTCCACTACTTTGAAAATGACTATTTGCAGAAAGAGTATCAAATTTGAAAAAAAAGGTGAAATGCAAATGTGAGTAAACCATAAAGTTTATATGTATGTTTAGAAGAAGTAACATAATTCCCACATTTCGACAGCAAATTTCCATACAAATGTACTACATACTTACTCTAGTAAATTTTGAACACATATCAGCAGATTCTGCAATTAAATTGGCTTTCAACATATACTTGGCACACTTGGAATTAATATATCTATCAGCTGTATCTAGAGATTGAGCTTCATCCATCAACCTTACAGCCTCCTCTATGTCACCTGCATGCTGAGAAAAAAATGGGCAACTCAATATAATAAACATAATCAGAAGAGACTGCTTTAATTTATAAATCAATAGTTTATAGTAATAGAAAGATTCTAGTCAATTCAAATCTCATCAGACTTTCATATTCAAGTGATATGGACTATGGTACAGAAATGACTCAGCCATCAAGACTTAAGTCTATAATTGTTTAGAAGTTTTAAGTACTTCCAAAAAGTATGGACTGACAAATCCTCAACAAGTCCAATAAGAAAAGAAATGTAATACTGGTACTTCATTGATATGCTTATAATTCAACAGTCTTTCAAAGTTATGATTAATTACCCTAGGTAAGCATATCACTGATTATAATCAAGATGTAATTAAGGTATATGAAGGCCTTCAGATAATGCTACTGTTTTTTTGTCATTGACGTTAGCAGAGTTCATAAATTTAAAATTCAAGTATTACAAATATTTATTTTCAATATTTATTTACCTTAAATATTTTGGCTTTTAGAGCATATAGTTCTATAAGGAGTGGAGTATGTTGAACTGCAAGTTCTATATATTGTACAGCTTTCATGGTATCCCCTTTATAATCGAAGTGACAGGCCAGATAAAAGTAGACCCATAATAATGTGGTCGGGGGCTCTAATTCTCCCTCATCTGAAATAATAAGACACGTAAGTTGACATATTTAACTGAACAGATTAAAATCAAATATCTCTTATTTATTTTTTTTAATTCTGAATCAAGCCACAACTTCTAATTTAAAACTTCACATTTTAATTGTCAATATCCTATGAAGACTTTTAAAGGATTTTTTTTAACTTTTATATATGGATTCTACAATTAAAATTCAGTTCAGTATAGTTCAGACTCTATAAGAACAAGTTTATTTTTTTCACCTCTAATAAACAATTATTCAAAATATCTACTACTTTATAAGTATTTGAACCAGTCATGAAATAAGAATGAATCTCCTTGTCAATTGTCCATTTAACTTTCTAATATATTTCTTTAGGTAATGGCCATTCTATCAAAGAAGACCAACTTATACCCTAAAGTTAACTATTTAACACATGCTAACTTTTCCACCTTACAACCAGTATACCTGATGGGTTAAATCTTTCACAAGACTTCAAACTTTCAACATAACCAAGAATTATATCTTCTATTGTTTTAACCTGAAATACAAACAAGTGCATAATAACACGAATTTGCACAAGTCTTGACAGAATATAATTAAAAGTTGAGATAGTGCCACTTGTTGAGTAGGGTATATATATTACACTTTATTATGTTCCTCTCTACTAACAATGTACTGTCCTGTAATTTTTTTTAATCATTGTACTGTCTATATAAACTTTTCTCTATACTGAACTAAAAAATATATAATTTTCTTTGCAAATATAACATACCTTTGAAGGATCAGAATACAATTTCTTGACTGTCACAAACAATGGAGGAACACCTTTGTGGAAAGCTCTTCTTAAATAAACATCCATCAGCCCTTTGAATCTATCACCTGAAAAGGAAATTACCAGCAAACAATATAAATAATGTCATGTTCAATTTCAATACATATTTGAAATTATTTTGGTCAATTAATTTTTGATGCCCTTCACATATTCAGATGTTGTACCATGTTAGCCATTTTGACATGTAAAAAGCCAAGAAAACGTCCCACATTATATGCTGCAAAAGGGAGCAATAATTGTAGAAAAAATTTAATGCATAAGCTGTCTATTGTTTTGGGTTTTGAAGCAGTCTTGATTATTTGATTTATCATTAATATAATCTAACCACAGAGCAATCCACAATGGGATATTGTTAGATTTTCTGTGGGAGTAACATAAACAATAACAATTGTCTAACCTGTTGTAAAGGACAGGGGTATTCTTCTCGGTGCTGATGCTCTTGGAAATTTTTCTTCTACATCTGTATACAACTTCAATCTTTCTTCTTCAGTTTCTAAAATCAATAAAAAATATGGTACTGACAAGGCTGACACTGTCATCTCTTCATTATATGAAAGTGATAAGAAACTTCAACAAAAAGGATATTAAATGAAATCTGTCTAAATCAATCTAAATGAATTTGTTCAGTTAGTGTTTAATTAAACTTGGGTCAAAATGCATCAAAATTAACACATGTATGAAGGTACTACAGTCAAAGTCTGGTTTTCCTAATCTTCAGTTTTTATGTGTATTTCCTTCTTTGATTCATTACACTGGAAATGTAGATTATCTCTGTTTCAATTTATGTGTTCATGTTAAGGCCATGTTTTTGGACTTAGACATATTTTAATGATCCCATTGCTTTTGTTTGTTTGTTTGTTGGGGTTTAACGTCCGAGCAGCAATATTTCAGCTATATTCAGACGATTATCACATTGCTGACACTTAGGATTTTTTTAATGATATTTAGACAGATTTTCAGTTAATTAAGAGTTTCATTCAGGCAAATTTCACAATTTGGAATTTTGGTTTTAACAAAAAGAATGAAAGCCATGTCTGCAAATACCAAATATCTTATATGAATCAAAACATCTGATCTGTCTACTTATCATATGCACATAACTGTACATGTAAATTTGCAAAATTAATATGTATACACTGTACTATGACATCTATGATTACATAATATATAAAACTGTATCTATTTTTTATTATAAAAAAATTTTTAATTAATTTACCTGCTTAAACATGAATGTTCAGGTTTGAGACACTTATTCAGACATGAATTTCAAGGTTTTTTTCCAGGTTTTTCCAAGGACTGATATATATATATATGACAAATTTTGTAATACCATTGTGTTAACTATGGGCTGTTGGCTGTTCCATTAAAAGATATGAGGTACCCAGGGAAGACACTTTTTCACAAGAGGAGTCAACTATAGTTATATTGATGTTTTGTATTAAACTCTAAATTTTGTCAAGGGAATTAGACACCTTAGTCTACAAAAATCTTATTTGTTAACTTCACAAAAGGGACAAGACAGAAATTTAACCAACTTATAAAGTCTTCTCCCAACAATAATACACAATACATAAATTATAACACTGAACACCCACCCATATACAAAGCATACAAGCACCTTCCCCCTCCCACATTTTTATTGGAACAGCCTTAACTATTATATCAGTAAATACTTTGAATGTACTTTAATTCATGGATACCAATTTTCATGGATTAGGAAAGATACACAAGTTTGTGGATTCTTGAATTTGTGGTTTTGAGGTTTTCAGTATACACATGAATGGAAATCTTTTTTGTTGAGAACCAAATTCATAGTCTGGCTCACCCACGAATATTGGTACCCCACAAACAATAGAAATTTCGCAGTACAGCAAATTATTTCTTCAAAATCTCATTTTTCTTAAAACACACATATATGGCATATTTAAATCTTTTAGCAAAATTGCATTAGGAGTAGATGATGACCACATTTTTTTCCTTATATTTCTGGCATCATGATTAAAACTGAGCTTGATTATTAATACCGCAAAACATTTCAAGACCATCTGAATCATACAGAGTAAATCAAATCAACTCGGGCCATGTTTAACATACAGGTACAAACTTCAGGAAAAAGAAAAAGAAAAACCAACTATGACACAAGGTAGGCAATTCTTTAATAAACTTAATTTGCATGAACTTACCCAGAATGTTTCTGCTTTTTTCCGTCATTCTGGCTGCAAGGAAATCAAATTAAGTTCTTAACCCTTTCTTTTTTTTGGGTGGGTGCCAACCCTGAATACAAAGTATTTTTATTTTACCTGGCTTCACTGCATCTTCAAGACCTTTATAATATGCCCAGTTTTCAGGATTTCTAGTAATCAAATCTTTGTAAATTTCTCCAACTTTCTCTGTTTTACCAAGCTGCATCAGTAACTCAGCTGAAAAACATTAAAATAAACCATGACATATACATTTCCTAATTACATGCTTAATCAACCAGATTTCAAATATGATATTTTAAATCAAGTTACAGTCAGCTTCTTTATTCTGTTCTTTATTATTTTAGTTATTTAGTTACAGTCAGCTTCTTTATTCTGTTCTTTATTATTTTAGTTATTTTATGTTCTTTGTTGTGTATGTCTGTTTTCCATGTCTGGTCTTTGTCCCTGGATTACATTCTTTTGATTACCACTATAAACTTAGTTCCTTTGATTACTCTTTCAAAAATTAAATCAAGTTATTTCGAAAGATTAAATTTCTAAAAGTAATGACAATCAAACCCGTTAGAAAAAGCAATGATTACTACATTTAAATCTGTAATTAATTTTAGAAACACAACAGCTTACCTCTTATCTCTTGCAAGGACAGCTTGTCCACAATTTGACTTTCATATCTATCCATATGATTTAGAGCTTCCTCAAACATGCCAGCTTCTCTCATGACCATGTTTTGGTACATTAGCAGTTCACTGTGTTCATAGTCTCCAGGTTTTGGCTACAATACAGCAGAATGTTTTGTTTTCTAATAAATTGTGTAAAAAGCAAACAAAAAAAAATCACAATTTTGTCAATATTAAATGTAATATTTGAATGAAAACTATATTTTTAAGTATATATTTAATCATTCTCTATGCTGTGTAAAGAGAAGTACAAAATCTGAAAGTTGCACTCTTAAACTTTTAAAATGCTTAAGTTGAATTATCTCCCCTGCTTCATGCACATCTCGCACCTACAATGCCTTAAACTTCGTGTTAAATTTCATTTAAATCTGTTGAATTTTTTAAAAGCAGCTTGAACTATAAATATTGTTCAAAGTAAATAATCATACTTTTACCGCATTTTCTGGACTATAAGTCGATAATTTTTCCAGCAAAGTGTCAGCCTCGACTTATCGTCCACTTCAACTTATCTAAGGATTTTTCAAGAAAAATGTTTATCAACAATGCATTTCATTAAATTTGTTTAGTTTACTTTTGATTACTTATATTCAAAATTTTTGGTAAACTTCAATTAATGAAAGCCGTCAATCGAACAGTCAAACTGGCGATTGAATTCGAATATTACTGATCATTGCCACTACCCTTTATGAATGAAAACAATGATGTTAATAAAAACTCTGAAATATATAAATAAACTCTAGAAAACTCTTTTTTTAACTTGGAAAACATTATCGAGTGTTTTAGAGTTATCGGTCCTTTAATATGCAAATTTATACCCATTTACGGTATGTCACAAAACATTCGCACATGGCTCAAATTATAATTCACTTAAGGTGCTACCTAATTAGCTAATTGCAACCAAATTTGCAGGTAACAATTATTTTTTTATTGTATTTCGTAATACCAGGTAATATTGTTTACTAATTACCGCTAGTAATTACGACCAATTCATCAAAAGAATTTCCCGCTTATTTCACACATGGCTACCCACGTTTGACATGTTCACAATTTCGTACTCCTGATGATCTATGGCTTCAGAGTCATTGACACACCATTCAATAAAAATAATTGAACTCGTGGACAGAGTACACTTTAACAAAAACACAGATCTTTATTTAATTCAGAAATCTTAGACTTGGTAACATTGCTGGAATAATATACTGTTGAAAACAAACCACTCAACTCGGATCTTCACTGACACATACAATATAAATGCACACGCCTGACCATCGACTTATCTGCCGAATTCAACTTATCTATGTTTTTTTCGTCAATTTTGGTCATAATTAGACAATTCGACTTATAGTCCGGAAAATACCGTACATCAAATGGACAGAACGACCAAACTGAATGTAATATTACAGCATTGGTTGTTAGAAACATGGAATAAATAGCAAAAGCATAATTTTGAAGCATGTAGGTATCTAAAAATAATTTTTTAAGTGAAATAACTAGAAGCATGCAACATAAAGCTGTTTAACTTTACATCATGTAACATGAAGTTGAACTTTTTAATGTCATTTGTTTATATATAAGTTAACCACATTTTTTAAGTAGTAGTGTAAAATAAAGATTTTACCATCTGTGTTTTTCTGAATTCCTCTAAAATACTCAATGCCATGTCAAAATCTTTCAGTAGGTGATAAGACATTGCATATCCAATCCATGAGGCTCTCTGCCCAGGGCGTAATACTAGAAGCTGGTAACGAGTGTCCTGTAAAATGCATTTACAGTAGTCAAGAGTTGAAATCTCAAAATAATGTAACAATTCATAGAATTTAGTCCTTATAACCAAACTAAGCATGATTTCGTCAATTTAGTTGAATTGAAGGTAGGGCTAATTCAGTAAAATTGTGAAGATAAAACAAAATGGCTTCTATGCCATGGTTTATTGATTCTGAAAATCATTTTATACTAGTTGTAATGTGAATTATCAATATCTTCTAAATGTAGTGTTAAGATGATGTTCTTGGGTACAGAATCTAAGACATGTTACACATATACATACTCTGTAACCTTCTAGATCTCTCATCTGTATTTGCAGTAAAGACAGGTCCCTCAATATCTGTAAATTGTCCTGAAAAGAACAAGAGATCTGTAAACACAGCTCACTAGTGATACCCTTCATTTTTTTGGCAAACAAACAAGGTTCATTATACCCATATGAAGCTTTGTATAAAATATCAACAGCCAGTGATTTACAGAAGCTGAAAAATCTGATACCCAAATTATGCACCAATATACAAAGAATAAAGTGCCTTCCCCGGATTCCCCAAATGTTTTAATGAAACAGCCCTTATCATAACATTTGGGATGAATATTTTTAAATCCATTAGGAAATGTAGAAGTTCAACAAATTTGGAGATAACTCTTACATCATTAGCCAGTCACTGTTGATTTTTAAACTTGTGCAAGAGATTCATGGTAGTAACATATGGTATAATTTTTCTACAAATCTATTCAGAAATGAAGATATGAAGGGTTCTAAGATATATTAATGGTGAGGCTGGGGACAGAAAAAGCATACACCACAGAAAAATCAGGGGTCAACTGAGGCACTTAAATAAGATTTGCAGATCTACTGTGTTGCTAAATGAAGCAGTAATTTAGCTAGCGCTCGTCATTTTCGCCATTTACGAAAGGATTTCATAAATGACGAAAATGTTTTAGATCGTTTTCGTCACTTAAAATTAGAAAAGTGTATAAAAAAATCCATTCAAACAGTATTTCAGTTAACTTTTCATCACCTCAAATATAAATGTTGTTAAAAACTGTCAATCGAAATAATTTCATCTGGCCTTACGCTCTGACAAGTTCATGACCCCAAGCTTGGTAATCACCTGGTAAACCAGGTGTGAAATACATTCTATTGTTGTTAATGTAGCATCCCTGATATGTGCATCATTAATAATTCTTTAAAATAACAAGAATTTATCAATCGTTTGATCATTAGGACCACAAAAGACAATCCCACAGTTCTCACTCAACTTCAGCTGGTCGTTTTCGACCGCCGAAAAAAGCCTCGAGTTGACTTGAGACATTTCTGATTTTAAGTACGTTTAAAATATAACTTATATATATGCTTATTTTAAGTATTAGTCAGGTTAAACGATTTCGATCTTTAATGGATACCGACCGATATTTACTCCCATAAAAATACAAACCCTCCACGAACCTTTATCTCTTTTTAGAAATTTAAATGCACACAAAAACAATGTCTCCGTTGTGTGACTGGTTATCTCATGGAATTAAATTAATTTTAACGCAATAGCGGACAGTTAGGAAGTATTAATCAACGATAAATATTTATTTTACGACTCTCTTTTCGCCTTGCAACGAAATCACAATGATTACGAGCGTCTTCAATTCTAATCATGATCTGGGGTCAAAGGTCACTAAAAATTACCACACAGCAGTAAGATATCACGCAGCAACCGCTTACAGAGTGCAACATTCTACAGTTGACTATGCCAATGTGGCCAACCTCCTTTCTATCTGTCTAGTTTCTGCTTTATCTTCTGGTGACTGAGAGGGGATTTTGTAGGTACTATCTGATCAAGACTTATCTTGGGAACAGACTCAAGGTTTCATCAATCAATTCTCTTCTAAAGATCTGTCTCCATCCTTCTGATTTGAGGAGTTTTATGTTGAAGAGGGCTTTTGAGGTGTGGTGTTTGGCAAAGGACAGGAGGATTTTCTCTTATTAGTTGAGTGTCAGGTCATACCATATATAGCTTTTGTCAAATAGTAGCTATTTTATACTAAATGCATCAAAACTTTGTCATGATGTAAAAAAAATTTCAAAATTTCTATTTTACTATTTTTCTAATAGTAACTATTTTATTTTATTAAGTAACACATGTTTTCTATAGAAAATAACAGTTATTTTGTTGTAACATTTATTGTATTTATTGTTATGCCTGTATCTGTAAACTTAAAATGAATGTATTAAGAGTGTTTATGTCTTTAGTTTATGATACTATTGACTATTTACAAAATTCTCTGCCCATGATATGTCATTCATGCTTTACGCAAAAGTGACTAAAGCCCTCAAAATCCTAGCTAAAACTCTGATGAATGTCATGATTAGTGAAAGGGATGAACTTCAATAAAGTTTATGCGATACAAAAACATACCTTGTCCCACTTTAGAGCATTTCTGTAAGCCTTTATAGCTTCATCATATTTCCTCTCAGATCTTTGCAGCAGACCAAATACATGCCAACCTTGTTTAAATTAAGGATGTTTGATGCAAAAAAAAAATGGCACACTCCAAAAATATATTGATTCATAACTTTTTTTTAATTTATCAAACAGTGGGTAATAATTTGGTTCTATCAGTTGCAGAAATATCAGCACTGAAATTAAAGAAACAGTGAGTTTCCAACCCTTACTTTAGGTCCAAATTTCGGTCCAATTCCCAATGAGAAATATGCTTTAAAATTCCCAACTGTCAGTAGACTTGTCTTGAGTTTGTGTTGGTTTTTAATATCATTTTTTTTTAAATTAAACTATCTTGGAAATCTCTGATTTTTCAGGTGTTTCGGAAGTTATCTTTATCCTTTCAGTTTTGCTATGATTGCACTGCAATCTATTTAATTCTATGTCAGTTTGAAGCCAATGTAATTAAAAGAAAAACTAACAAACCGAAAAATGGAACATGCAATAATCTCTCTCCTATACGAATATAACTCTGATGCCACAATGTCTCATAATTCAAAATATCAATTAAAATCTCTTGTTCTACAACGATGGTA
This sequence comes from Perna viridis, assembly GCA_037379345.1. Classification (NCBI taxonomy): domain Eukaryota; kingdom Metazoa; phylum Mollusca; class Bivalvia; order Mytilida; family Mytilidae; genus Perna; species Perna viridis. Next base: position 9,644,034 of record CM074520.1, read on the forward strand.
GACAGATTTTTCAATCTGATGAATGACATCTGCACAAACAATCGCAACAAACTAACTAAAAACAATTTAGTCATAATAATAATGATTGTTAAAGAGGGAAAAACACAACTGTCTAATACTGAACATGAAAGAAAATCCTGAATTTTAATTATACAAATATTACATAATAAAGAATTCATATATGCCTATCAATTTGAAACCAATGAAAAAAAGATGACAATATGCATTAATGAAATGAATATTTAATGTAATGTGCTAATTATTCTCCCCTTTCTCAAGCCTTTAATCCAAATTGTCACCCAAAGGGGATCTCCAGCTCTATAAAAGGATCTATGGTATTCCTCATTTATATACATATTTTTCCACATTTTAAGATTTTACACACTTTTTTCCAATTGCATGGGCCCTGGGACCCCTTCCCAGGAACAGTAAGAGAATCAGTGAAAAGCTTTTCAAACAAGCAATCATCATACATCATTACATGAAATTCAGTCAGCAAATATGGTATTGTAAGATTCAAATAATATATGCCACAAAGGATACAGACATGGCTTCTAAGGTCATTGCGTAATCCTCGCTTCACGTGGTCTAATGCTTCTTCTTTCCTTCCAAGACAATTTAATGTCAATCCTTTCATAGCTAAAGTTTCTAAAAATATAAATGAAATTAACACAAATAACAATGAATACATTTTAAGGTGGTCTTAAAAAGTTTCCATATAGAATAAGGTCAAGTGGTATTATGAAGTCTGTGGCAATATGCATTAGATGTTTACAGTAGCATGCTGCTAAGAATACCCTTAACCAACCAGGAAGTAGAAAAGCAACAAACCTGGAAAAGGGATATATGGTACAAGTCATTATGCAAAGGCAATATACCAAATTTTTAAGAATTCTGATTAATAGCAGATGAGAAATCAGTCACTAATATTTCCATTACGCATCCCCTAAATAATTGCTTAGTTGTGTGGAAAACAGGAAGCAGATGAGTGACTATCCTGAAAAGGGGACACATGGTACAAGTCATTATATAAAAGCAACATACCGAATATCTAAGCATTCCCACCAATGGAAGCTGAAAAATCTGTGTAATGACAAACAAGGTGATAACAATATAGCTCGGATTAGCTGACCCTCTAATGAATGGGGTTTTAACAAATTTTTAAATTAATATTCATATATTAGCAGAATAAAAAAAAAAATGAATCAAATTCTCCCAGCAAAACTTACTACAAGTCTCTCTTTATTATATATGACACAGAAAGGATATGTTATCAACCTCTACTAAATACTTATAATTTCATTCTGTTGAAGTATTGAATAAGAATGAATTTAATTTTTCCTGGGTATTTGCATCATTTGTGTAGGAGTGGTCATTACGATTCTACCCGTTCTTATATTATCCCGCTCAAAATATTTTGGGTTTTTAGCAGGCTTTCGTCAAAAGTCATTCATTCAGCATGACAACGTCCTACTGATCAGTTCAGTTAAATTTCTGTGTTAGCACTACATGAACCCCACGTCGCCAAATGTGCTCATCTAAATTCAAAATGGCAATGTCATTTTTCATCCCGTTTGCAACTTTGGCGAAAGCAGAAATTTGGAAAATTAATATAAATATTAATATAAAAAACATGACAGTTGGATCGGTTATGACTCAAACACAAATTCCATATTGATTCTTTGATTATTCACACGTGTTTCTGTTTCCGATTTGAAAATCAAAAGCAATCCGAACTACTCAGCCATTTCTGCTACACTAAAAAAATATTTTTCTTTGGTGTAACAAGAAAGGCTGAGGAGTTCCGACAATGGCAAAGCGTTTAAATTATGTTTGAAAGGGAATCAGTTAAATGTAAAACTGTTGAAAATGAGATGGCTACAGCAGCAGCAGTAGTGATTTTGAATGAAAATGTGGGTGAGCAAGGCAGAGATGTTGAAACTATTGAGGAAAGCGAGGACGAAAATAATAATGAAGAACAAGATTTAACAATTAAAAACAAAATAAAAAGGTTGAAACACTTTTATTGAAAGTGTTTGAAAAATAAAAGTTCAGTTAATTGTTGACATCAAATAACTTTTTTGTCAAAACTTAAAAGTATGGTTTTCTTTTTGGCATACCACAATTTGGAAGCTAAAATGTATATCTTGAATTTCCAGTACATACACGTAACAGTTGATACTGTTGTCACTATTATAATTTTAATAGGTACATGTGTATTTAGTGGCTAATGATTTTCAGATGTGGCTAATTGATACTAGACTAAATTAGCCACAGAGGCCAACAGAAATTTTCATGTAGTGCTAACACAGAATTTAGGACGTATTTTTATTGTACAAGGCTAAATGTTTCATTTAGAATATACTATGTATTATATGTTATAATAAATTAAATGTCACAATGGCATTGTCATGCAGCTATCCACTTTATCATGATTTTACATTTATTCCCCTTGCAGATTCAAGGTTAATCAGTGTTTAGAATAAAGCATTATTTTGTGTCCATTGTTTGTGTACTACACAATGACGAGGGGTGGTTACCAGAAGAATGTGTTTTACTATCTGAGGACACTGAATTGTACACAAATATTGAATAACCCCAAGTGACAATGAGATACCTAAATATGTCATTATTGAATGTTCACTACAAATTTTTCTCGTGTTTAAATATAATATTCAGTTGATATATCCCCAAAATATTCCAAAGGATTCAAAGAGAAAAGGTTTTAATACTTGTGCAAGTTGAATATTGCAAAATATTACCTTGCTTTATCTAATTTCAACATCATAACAAATTTGCCATCAGGCTCATTTGTTATGATTTTGAAATTAAATAACTTGAGTAGATATTTTGCGATATTCAACATTTAATCATTATGAAAGAGTAATCAAGGGAACCAAGGTTATAGCGGTAATCAAAAGAATGTAATCCAGGGACAAAGACAAGACATGGAAAACAGACACATACAACAAAGAACATAAAGTAACTAAAATCATACAGAGTAACTAAAGTAAATGAGCAACTCGGACTCCACTAAAAACTGTGAGCATGGACAAGGTGCACCGGTAGTGTAAGCGTCCTCTGCTTTTCTAGAAACACCTGCTGAGTTGCTCATAAAAAGTCAAGTCCGGGGTAGACAAACGAGGAAAGGAAAACTATGACCCGTTGAATAAATCAGTTTTCATGGTGCTGATGGATACACCATAATGATCCACGATTCATGATGACGACCATAAAACTTCTGTAGTGATGACTTCAATCTTGTAGCAACATAACTCTGTTCCAAAAGCCTATTTGTTAGAGTTCTAGCACGATACAAAAAGTCTGGGTAGTTTCGGCAAGCTCTGGCATAACGTATGAGTTGTGCTATGAACACTCCATACACAGGAGCCGAAGGGATGTTGCCACAGATGAAAGGAAAGTTGACAATTCTGAATGAAAAGTCATCACGTTTGTCGTAAAGTTTGGTCAATAGTTTTCCTTTACCACCGATTTCTAAGTGTAGGTCAAGATATGAGGCGGACTTCACAGTGTCTGTAGTATCCTTTATCTCAAGTTCCTTTTGGTAAATGCGATGTATCAAATCCCCGAAATTAGGATTGTTTAGAGATAATACGTCATCTATATAGCGGAAACTGAAATTGAAGGATCTAGCCAAACAATATTTTTTCTTTCTGATCAGATCAGCAATAAAGTCAGCCTCATAAGAGTGAAGGAATAGGTCAGCAAGTAAAGGAGCAATTTGTTCCCATTGGAATGCCAACCGTTCGTTGAAAAACACGTCCACCACACTGGACAAATATGTTGTCAATAAAAAATTCCAGCATTTTGTAAACATCTTCCTCTGTATATTTGGAAGATGATTTGGAATTATTTCTTACAAAGTATGAGGAATCTCTACCAAGAAACCAATACATTACTTAACAGATTTCCATCTTTTTCATATGTGAACATGGAATCGATGGAATATTATATAAAACAAACAATTTTTCAAAATAAAGTTGAATAGGAACTAAAACACAAATGGCTAACTTTGGAATTTTATTATAATTTATACATAGCCAACTGTCAAAACAATCGGGTTGTGGACAATAGTAAAAGAAGAGACTGGTTATATTACAATATGTGAATAGGGTCTATGTTTATACTCCTTATCTTGTCAAAGAGGGGAGTTCTTTATTACAGTATGTCAAAATTCTAGTGGTCTCGACCTACAAAATAGGGAACTCCTACCTCCCCCAACAAATAGATTTGCTATCAGTGGGATGCATGCAATCAAAAAACTTTTTCTCTAATATTTTTTTTCAGTTTAAAGGGAAGAACTTGTAAAAAGTCTAGCCTGAAGTTTGATGTTCTTGAACACGGAATTAGAAAAAAAATTAAAAACATCTTTACATCAATGTACAAGAATGCCTCAGGCCACTATGCATGAAAAACTATAATTTGATATCTTCTCTTTCACTTCATTTCATTATGTATAGCTGATATTTTCTAGCTCACTTATTACATGAATAACTAGTCACTCAACAATCGCAGATGTGATAAAAAAAATGAACATTCAAGACTTGCATAGTTGTACAAATGAACCTGCCAAGCTCATAAAAAAAAAAAAAAAAACTTTAAAAAATCATTGAAATCACACATATAGTTAGTTAAATGTACAAGATCAACAGAATTCTACAAAATGTTTGGTTTTCTTTGGGAATTAACATTAATTATAAGCTTAATTGTATATGGTTTGATTAGGTTCGAAAGTACATGTATAGTTAACTATAAATTACATTGTTAATAAGATAATCATCATTATTCATGACATATAAAACATGAAAAAAAAATACAGATAAAAAATTAACTAAACATCCAAAAGGCTTAAAAACAAAAACAAAAAACAGTGTAGATAACACAGTGTTCCAGGATTTTTCAGAAACTGAGGTTTCCTCGGAAAAAATCCAAATAAATTCAACTTTCCCACAGTCAGTGACTGCTTTCCTAACAAAACAAATCCTTACAGCATATGAAGTTTTCAACTTGCCACGGGAATGTGTAACTAAGTACCTAACTTTCCCTAACCCAAATTTCACTTGCCCCAGGTAACAGGAAATAGGAATCCTAGAACACTGATAACAGTTAGTTGCAGAGGGACTGTCAGAAAAATAGGATGACAAGCAAGGATATAATATGACCCAGCCACTACACTGTAGAAGCCAAGCTACAATTCTGTCATATGTACAAATGTACATTTTTGTACATGTATGTGTGACATGACCTCTTTTCCCTTATTTTATATGTACAAATTAAAAAGTTTCTTACCGCCATGTTCAGCAAACTTTGAGTTGCTTAATATCTGTTTTGCAAACTTCAGCCCATTTTTGTACTGTTTTTGTTCATAACATTTCTGAAATAAAAAATGGTCCAACAAAATAAAGTTTGAAGACTGTTGTATCTAATCTTCAAGTCATTTTGTGCAAGTAGCAATAAAATAAGTAGTTTCACACAAACAGAAGTGTCCTTTAAACAGAATATAAATTCTGGCATTGACATTCAATTTAGAGGTAACCTCTTTCCTTTTATCTTCATAATATTATGTTTATGACTTTGAGGAAGTTTAATTTGCCAGCCAGGCTGAGGTCTACAGTAAAAATGCAACTATTAGACATACAGGACTCGTAAGATTTTTTGGTAGTACATTGTACATGTAGTTGAACAGTAATTTGTCTCGACATCTTCACATTTTAGAATTCAAATAAGTCAACCATGACAGGGATCACGGTCTATTTAATATGTAGGCATATTCAAAGGCTCAAAATATTATAATTACATTGTCTCCAACCCTCTAGAGTAACATAACATGTAAAAAATTGGACAAATATTCAAACTGACCAAGCAGCTCCAAGACTACTGGTGGTATGACCTAAGATGTTTCATCATGTTTAAATTATCACACGTATCACCAGTCTCATACTAATGTTCATGTATTATATACTAATGAGAGTCCCTACATTAGCGGATCCATGGCCCCCTATCAATTAGCAAAATTTATGCAAATAACGTATTTTCCGACCCCCTGCCCTAAAACCACTGCTACAATATACAGATGTACAAGTTAGGTTATTAGAAACCTTGGCATCTACCTTATTCCAAATAATTATGCTGTCTTAAGAGGCAAATTTTTATTTGGTTTGATCACCTCCTTCATAGTGTTGCATAAGCATCAAATTAAATACATGTAAATGTTTCAGCAATTGTCATAATTGTCCATAATTGTCTGGACTAGGCCTATATGTACCTCGGTCACTTCCCAGCATGTACAAAATGTAACACCACTTTACCCCTCGTAAACTACATGTATCTATGGATATCCACATCAGTCATTATGAAGCTCATATAAATACATGCAAAGGTAGAGCACACAGTACTGCATTGCACCATTGGTTAAAATAACAAATATAACATTTACAAGAAACATATTTCTTCAAAATACAATGTACATTTTGTATTAACAGAGAGACTAATTCACGATCAGTCTTGTCACTAAGGAAATGAACCGGAAGGTACAATGCACTGATTATACATTTTAAATATAAATTGACTGATTTTAGGCCTAAAACCGAAAAAATTCAAAACATAATGCAAACCATCGATTAGTCCGTGAAGAAACATTGCTCGTGAGCTTGTTCGGAGAATGATGCTTACTCATCGTTAAGCTTGAAACTTACCAAAATACGCTTGAAAAGAGCGTTCTCTTTGGGAGGTAGAGGATTGTTTGTGGGCATTTTTAGAAGTATTTAAGGTCTGTAGGCAAGTTAAGCCGCTATTTCCATAGAGAAACTGATACACAACCACGAGGATGCTATCCAACATGGAGGAAGCAATATTTCCGGGTAATCTCGCGTAACCGTTAATCCAAAGAAAGACGAAATACAGTGTACAATTTTATAACTTTTCGTCAATTAAGTCAGTGTAATAAAAGGCAGTGTTTTCAATTAAGAAAAGGGAAAATATTTTAACGCTTGCATTATTTTATTGACGAAAAGTCTGTTAAACGTTTTGAGCTACGTAAATTTTTCATTTTGACAAGCATTTTGTTGACACAGATTGATTACCCCAAAAAATATTTTGATCTGTCAAAAATCAGGGAAACTCCTGAACACATCAAATTTATATGATTTCAGACAATTCATTGGTGAAATAACACTGTAGAGTATAACCATGAACCCAGCTGAGTCACCTACTACAACTGACAATACCCAGGAAGAACAATTTGAATCATCTGTTCAGGTCATAGAAAAACAAACCCAGAAAAGGATCTTCAAAATTATTGTTATCGGTGATTCAAACGTTGGCAAAACATGTCTGACATATAGGTTTTGTTGTGGTAGATTTCCTGATAAAACTGAAGCTACCATTGGCGTAGATTTTCGAGAGAGGACTGTGGATGTTGACAAAGAGCAGATAAAGGTAAACGGAGGATGTATAGTAGTCTGAATTTCCTCAGACCCGGCAACCCTCCTTTTTTTTATTTAGATATTGATATGTTGGGTTGGGGTTAGAACGATATGCCATACAAAAAGTTGAAGGTTCAGTGGTATCTTGAAATACCACCCTTCAACCACGTGTACCGACTTTCAAGTTGGAATTGTGCATGCCACGCCTACCAGCTCTATTGCGGAATCATTTTCCTGTATGCTGATACCATAATTGCTACAAAATTTTCATTTTTATTGAAGTTTCATTATCTTCCACGAGCAACCCTGTTTTGTTGACATTTTGAATCATAATAGAGAGTAGGCGTTGCTCGTTACGTTCAGAACAGAACGGAGCAGAAACGATATTTAAAACCAAAATCTAGCAGAATATTTCAAAATTCCGCTGAAAAATTAAGTGTCTGTTACTCCAGTCTGTCAAGCCACTCATGATTTTGAGCAATCCCTGATTTTTTCCTGAATTTTCCATGGAAACTCCTGATAATTCCTGACTTTGAACTTTTGCACCACAAAAAAAATAAATGTTGAAAATAAATGTTGAAATATTTATATATTTCATAGTGTTTTACAAGTAAAACTGAATGTATATTGTGTATTCATTGGGTTGTTGTTTTACATTCAAACTGGGACTATACATATCCTTTAATCAAAGTGTTCTATTAACTTCTTTCAAAGAGTTCCTCTCAGAATGCTACATTTCTAGTGTGGCAGGACGGCCTACCTGCGTTATAGTAGGTAGTGAGATTTAAATAGCCAGTTAATTAACTTGGCTAAAGGATTAATACTTTAGCCGAATCGGTTTGTCACCGGGTGGTCTACGGTTTGATCCTCGCTGGCGTAGTATAATTTTGTGGGTAAAATCATGCTCTCCCATTACATTTGGCGCCCAACTAAAAAACCCACTGGGATTGGTTAGCTATTGAGCTAGTGTTAGAGTCGTTCATTGTACGAAGACTCTTAAGGTGGGGGAAATGTGGCAGGACGGCCTACCTGCGTTGTAGTAGGTAGTGAGATTTAAATAGCCAGTTAATTAATTTGGATAAAGGATTAATTCTTTAGCCAAATTGGTTTGTCACTGGCTTGTCACCGAGCGGTCTAGGGTTCGATCCTTGGTGGCGGAGTATAATTTTGTGGGTAAAATCATGCTCTCCTGTTACACTAGAAAGCACTTACTTAGAGGGGTGGAAGGCAGCCATTTTTATGGAAATTTGTATTATTACATTACCTTTTATGTTAAAAAGATTCCTGATATTCTCCTGAGTCTTAAGAAAAATTTTTCCTGATTTCCTAATTTTTTGGACCCAAAAAAAGCTTGACAGACTGTTACCCTTCCGTTCCAGAAGTAACAAGCTCCACATACTCTCTATTATGATTCAAAATGTCAACAAAACAGAGTTTCATGGAAAATGATCAAAATTTCAATAAAAAATATAAGTTTTGTAGCAAATATGGTATCTACATACAGGAAAATGTGTCTGGAATCGAACTAGGTAGGTGTGACATGCACTATTTCAACTAGAAAGTCGTTACAAGCGATTGAAGGGTGGTACACCGCAGTACCACTGAATCTCCAACTGTTTCTATAGCACATCGTTCTGACCCCAACCTGACATATCAATATCCAAATAAAAATGAGTAGGGTTGCTGGGTCAGTGGAAATTCAGACAAGATGTACATGTACCTGTGTACATTGATTTATGTACTGGTTAGTCCCAATTTCCTATGACCCTGCAACTCTCCTCTTTTCCATTCGGATATTGATATATTGGGATTGGATCAAAACAATGTCCATTGTACCATAAGCAAGTTGGATTTTTAGCAGTACTGTAGAATACCACTTTTCTTCTCATGTTTGTGCATGTCACACCTACCTACATTTAGTTTGATTCTGGATTCATTTTACTGTTTGCTGATACCATATTCGATGAAAAAAATCATTTTTATTGAAGTATTGATCATTGTACATGAGAAACCCAGTTTTGTTTACATATTAACAATTAACATGTGAAATAGCATGGGATAATTTAATAGTTTGAATGGAGCTTGTTTCTTTTGGAATGGAAAAGAAATGTAATTTTCTGCCACTGATCACCAGAAATTTTAAATTCATCAAATTTTCAGTCTGGCTTTTAAAAAATGTGTTTGCTACCAGCTCGTCTGTGTATGGTGTGATTTGATACTTGTAATTATGTTAAATGTCTCTATATTTCCTATTTTTGATCTAAAACTAGAAAGCTTTCAATTCAAATAAATAATATTTACAAAGCAGTGATAAAGATTTTATCAACTTAACATGTATATTCTAGATTTAGATTTACCAGTTTTGTATATTCTTTATTTTCTTAATTCATAACTCCTCTTTTGAATTATTTTCCAGCTACAGCTATGGGATACTGCTGGTCAGGAGAGGTTTAGAAAATCTATGGTTCAACATTACTACAGAAATGTTCATGCTGTTGTCTTTGTTTATGATGTCACAAAGATGAGCTCATTTGAGAGTATGCCAGCGTGGATTGAAGAGTGTGACCGACATAATCTAAATAAAGACATACCTAGAATACTTGTGGGCAATAAATGTGATATGAAAGAAAAAGTTGCTGTGAACACTAATTTATCTCAGAAATTTGCAGACTCTCACAGTATGCCCCTTTTTGAAACATCTGCTAAGGATGATGAAAAAGCCAATCATGTAGAGGCTATATTTATGACCCTGGCTCATAAACTGAAAAATTCAAAACCTATGATGACTCCTTTTGCATCACCTTCAAATTACCCAAATAATGTTAAAGTTGTCTCCCTTAGTGAGAAGAAAACCAATGACAAAGATCAATGTATGTGTTAAGTCTTTTCTGGTTAATTTATTGTCAGACATTAAATGGGTGAAACGAAATTTCTGTGTTTTGAAATGAATTGATCTTCAGGTATTAGGAGCTTTTAAAAACATAAAAGGAAAATATATAGTAGATTTCACATGCATTTAAAAAAAAAACTAAATTGAAACTGCCATTTCTTCTATCATGACATTTGGAAACACAGAAAATTCAGTTTAACCTTTTGTGTCATGTATGTTAACTGTTAAATAATCTTTTTAATGTTATATGTTAAAGAATTGTGAGTTAGTGTACATAATGTTACGTTGGTAATGTGATTTTTTTCTTATCTGTGCAGAAAGCTGTGGTAATGGTTCTAGAATGCTGTTCAAAATTTATAGACTGCTCATGTAATAGTGCTGTCATCCTCATCAGTCCCACTTTTGTTGATATTTGATGTCTGAACAATAACTTGGGTGTAAGTGTATGGATCTCTATGGAATTCTATCGCAAGGTGCCATACCACTGAAAGAAGATTGGGATTGATTTTGGGGGTTGTGGCTTGAAATATTTAGGAATTAAGAGAAAAAGGGCCAGAAGCAAGTGTTTTTATGAATTACAGTGAATGGATTCCTTTGAAATTGCTCCAAAAAGTGCCATATCTCCAAAGGAAGTCTGGTATTGATTTTGGTGGTTGCTGCTTTAGGAAGCTGAGACTGCCACCAGAAAGGGACCATTCCATGCTTGAATGGTTCGTCCATACTTACCCCTGCTGTTCTACAAAATGTAGGTTTGACCTCTGTGGTTTTATCAAGCTGGGCCAAATATAGTATTTTATTGCAAGTGAGAGCAAATTTAAATTTTACTTTTTTTTCTAGTGCATACTTTAATAATACCCCAACTTGCAAATCAGTTTTTTTTTCTCTAGAAATGTCAGATGTTTTTGTAGAACTCAGTTACTAAATAGTTGTGTAGCTGTATTAAGATATAATTTTGTTTATCATTGTCTGATTAATGATTTTAAGTGTAAATTTTTTTTCAGGTTACAATGCACTATATTGTAAAATAATGTACAAAATATATTACAAGGTTTGTCTTCCAAAACATCATTCTTGAAAAACAAATGATTATGTATACATGTAGCATATGTATGCATGAAATTTACATAGTGAATTGGTTATCAGTCTTCACTACTTTGCCATGTTAAAAATTTAATTTTACTTCATCATTATTAGAATTTGATGAAACTATTTTAATTTTCCTGTTTTTCTACCCATAAATAAATTGTTGAGATTTTCCTGACATAAAGTGCTTAATTACCATTGTCCACTATTCAATATGAATACTCAATCGCATTTGAGTCTGAAATATCCAAGGATGACTATAAAATATACATGTAAACAGACCTCACAATGAAAAAAATAGGTGTATTTCCAGTATAAGACTTGTGCCCAATTTTACCTACCCAAATTTAAGTATTTAAGGAACAATAAATTTGCCCAGTTTGTCAAGCATAATTTTGACATTTTACTGGTCCCGGTCTTTCGGCAAGTGACTTTTTCATAGACTGTGCAAACACAATGTACCTAATATACTGACATTTTATAGATTTGTTACTTTCTCATATTTCCATAATTTTATTTACAAGGTGTATAATCCCTCCCCTAAAGACCTTGTACTTAGAATTATTGAAGTTGTAAGCTCCATTACTTTTGGGTATTTTTTTTTTATCATTATTAAGTTGTATGTATAATAAAAGTACTTTAATTTGTGGATACAAATTTTCGTGGATCGGGGAAGAAACACAAATTCTTGGATTCTTGAATTCATGGTTTTTGAAGTTTACAATATACACATCAATGGAAATCTCCTATTCATTGGGAACAAAATTTCACGGTTTGTCCTACCCACGAAAACCATGAAATTGGTACCCCATGAACAATAGTACTTTCACAGTATTTGGTTATGTACACTGTAATGTAAACTTCTTTTAATCTGTGTTTTAATGTAGTTCCTTTTTGATTGTGATTTTTATTGTGGTTATAATATTGTTATATTGATAACTTATGTATTAAATGACAAATTTTGTAACACATCTGGAACCAAAGAACTATTGTCTGTTTTAATATTTGAGGTTGTTTGATTGTGAATTAACATTATTTCTTTACCTACTGTCGTGGGTTAACTTTGTGTTCAGATTAATGTCTGTATTTAGAATCTGTTTTCATTTTGTTTTCTACTGTACACATCTTCACGAGTCTTTTTAGTATTTCACTAGCTTTGTCATGCCTTTTTGATATTCCCATGAAAATTCATTTACATTATTATGTATTGTAGTTACAGATTTTCACTAAGGCTGTTTGCTTTTTTGCATATTGACTATTTGTTACTTTCTATGAACACAATTACAATTGACAAACTTCATGTTTGGTCCAATTGGCACAAACATTTATTTCTTATCTCAGTTCTATGTCACACAGATAGTGGAAATCACATTTGCAGTTAACTTTATACATGTACTTAAATAGGGATGGATCCAAAGATTTTTCCAGAGAAGGGGTGTACAGAAAAAACTGGAAGTTGCTGACAAAGAAGGGGGGATACAATCCTTGAACATCTCCTCAACTCCCTATATACAACACTGTAGAAAGCTGATCTAAGGATCTAGTGACATCATCTTGCTGGCAGGCTATGCTTTATGCATTTTTGTATCTAAAAAGGTGAATGTATTTCTGCAATAAGATCTTAAGCTAATCATCAGCTGTCTTATTCTGATAGGTAGTAAATTACATTTAAATAATTATACATTTCAGTGCATAATATTTTGAAATTTTCTGTCATTGAAAGAATATGATGTTTTTTAGAGCTGAGGGAATGGAAGGGAAGGATAGTTCTGTCATTACAGTAGTGGATGCTGAAAATATTTGATACATATTAAAAATGTACATGTATATTGTTAAACAATATGTATGTAAGTAATTTGTCTCCATACTGTCAGTATAAAGAAGAAATTGTGAATTTTCCGTTTGTTTAGTCATGTATGTTTTGTGACAAATTTTATCAATTTAATAGTTTTGAAAAAAATCTAAATCAAAGTCTGGCTTTGCAATAAGTATACACAGTAACACTTTTGTCCTTTGGAATTGAAATTGAAATTTTTAAAAGCTTATTATAACACCTACAGTAATAAAACATTAGAAGCAACGAAATGTTACATGCATAGAGGAGTTTGAGGAGATCCAAAAGCTGATGTAATGGCCATTCCTGAGCCATTTGGACCCAAGAAAGTCTTTGATCATTTTTAGAAAAGTGAAAAAAAAAATCTTCTCTTTGTCAACTGTTGTATTTGTTTCATCTTATTTCATTTACATGTTATTCTTATGAATGGGATCCTGTTTTTATGAAGTACTAGTACATGAGTCACAATTTGCTTTAAATAACTGCAGACTTCATCAAATCCTTTTTGGCATCCTATGCTAACATAAGATACTTCATTTCTAAGTCATTATGGAACATTTTATATCATTGGTGAATGTTCACAGAATGCTAGTCTGCAAGTTGTATTTGATATACCGGTACTAAAAACTATTGATGGTGTGACAATATTTCAATTTAAAATTTGTTTTGGGGCATTTACAATTTTCTTATTGTATTTATAAACATATCATAACAAAGTTTGTTACAGCTAGGTTAAAAGATAAAACAGTACTTTACAAATTATTGTTTTGAATATTTTACTATCTATTCTATCTTACAACTGATACCTTGATAAAATACTTGTATGGATATATGCTTTTAGAAAATCATTAAGAACTACATTCCAAAAATTATGGTAAGCATTTTGAATTTGATACTTAGGGTTATCTCCCTTTGGTTACTAAAAACACATTCAAAACTGAAGAAAGAATTGCTGATAGATGATTGAGAGTCAATCATATTCCCTTTGTAAATGGTTTTTATTGGCTGTAATTTGTTATCTTTGAAAACTGCTGTTTAAAAAAAAGAGAGAAGAGAAAGTTATATGGCATTGTGCAATAGAGGTGTAGTGTGGTGATGTTCTATTTAATAAACTGTCATCTTTGTAGTTTTCTATGATTTACACTATCAGTATTTCCCAAGCATTGCCACATGTACCATAAGCAGATCCAAGGCTTGAAAATTTTGTTTCATTAAAAGGGAAAAACTGTAAATTTCTGGATTTGCCCCGGTGTAGATATGTAATTAATAATTTAATTTAGGTATAAATGGTATTGTGTCCAACTTTGGATCATTTTAACCTTTAGATGGGAGAACTTTTCTCCTAGGAAGGCAATTAAAACTGTTATACAACTACAATATAGTAAACTGGTTAATGTTTTTGATAGATTTATCTTACAACCCATATTACAACAATAAAAAAAGTTGCCATGAATATTTTCAGCAATGAAATCCATTATGTTGATGATCATGAATTTAAAACTGCACAATAGTAGATTGATTGCAGATCATGAAACAAAAGGGTTTTTTTTTATATAACTGCTGAAGATTTTTTGGGTTGTGACCCCAACTGTTTTGGAATAAGAGACCAAAAGCGGGCATTTATAGAATTTAACTAAATAATTCAAGTATCAGTTTATAGTTCTCTATGATAATGTAACAAAATTTTCAATATCACAAAAGTCATACCAAGATTGATTTGAGGGATAATGAGATATGGATAAGAAATTGGGGCTGAAAAGGCCCACTAGAAGAGGAGATTAACTTGTTTCCATACAATACCATGAGTTAAAGAGAGTGGATCTTTATGATATTGTTCCATAAGATTCCATACCACAAAAGGAAAGTTTTGATTACTTTTTGGGGTTACAACTGGTTTTGTTTAGGAAAAGAAATAAAAAAAAGGCCCTAAATCTAGTATTTGAAGAGTTAACTATGTTATGTTAAGTACATGTGAATGAAAATATATGCAATTGTATCACAAGATTACACCCTAACAAAGTTCATATCCATGAAGTAATTAGAGGCCAAAAACAAATCATGTTTTCGGGGAACAGAAAAATACTATCTGCCTGGTGCCCAGACAATAACTTGTTTAAAAGTGAATGTACCACACGGTGCCTAACCGGCAAAGAGAGGGTCGGATTGGGACTTGAACTGTAATAAGGGTCAATCGTTCGTTATTCACCCTTCACACAATAACTCGAAAGGCCTTCTAGAGGTTTTCATGAAACTTTTTCATCCCAAGTCAGGGTTTGGGGGGAGCGAAGGTGAACTCAAAACCCTGTATTTGGAGGATGTGTTTTTCTTCATAGCAAATTCTACTTTTTATTATACCCCCGCAAATGAAGTTTGAGGGTGTATAGGTTTCTCCCTGTCCTTCTGTCCGCAACTATTTTCTAAGCAGCTTGCAGCGGTGCATGTTGTTAAACTTTGTGGGATGTAATAGACCCACATGGAGATGTGCATACTGTCAGGAATGTAAGTTTGGGCAAAATTTGTAGAAATGATGGCTGATAGACCAGCGTTTTCCTGCAACGTTTGGTCTGACCCGTTGTCCGCAACTCCTTCGACTTGTAGGATCGTTATGAAACTTGGTGGTGTCTAGTTAAATTACCGTATTGGGACGTGCATATTGTCAGGAATTTATGTTTGAGCAAAAATTGTAGAAAAGAAGGCTGTTGTACTTCGGCGTTTTTCAACAAAACTTGGTCTGCGGGGTGTTAGTCCCGATAGTGGCAATGTCTCGTTTTAGCTATAGAACTTTATTCATACGAAAGTGAGGTGTTTTTTTTAAGTGAGTGATTAAGACTTTTAAAGGCCTCTAGTTTTCAGTTTACACCTCCAAAACTATGACAGATACTTTTCAAGTTTTATATACACTTTTATTCTGGGTCAGACACTCTTGCTTTACTCCTTTCAAATATTTAGCTTCCTAGAAAAAAACGGGTATGGTGAAGCATAACAAGTGCACAAGCGTATAACATAAATACAAAATAGGGTCACCAAAAGGTCATCAGTTAGTGTAAAAGCTGTGAAGACGCCAAAATCAAAAGTAATAACGTCTACAGTAATAAGGAAATCAAACTAAAAGTTAATATGACGACATAAAGACACATTAAGGCTAAAAACCACTAATTCCACTTCCCATAGGCTTCTATGCTAATTTCACAATATTCAATGGCTTCTCTGGACTTTACCTTAACTTTAACCTGCAGATGACTATATATCAGCATGATTCTACATATGTCAGCTCACAATCCTCAGAATGGCATGTGGGGTTAGCAGACTTGCAGTGCAGTACTGGTCACCGGAAGTGAAGGGTCTATAAATAGCATGGGAAATCCCAGTGTTTTCACAAGATAGGGGTATATTTAAAAATCATTATAGAGATTAGGCTTCACATCTCAAGAAGCAAAATGCACCTATAAAATGTACAGAAATGTTTTTCCTTTCAGAAACTGTTTAAATTTTTAAAATAAGATGAGAACTTTTTTCACAGCACTATGAGGAACAGGGGTAATTTCTGCGTAGGACTATTTTTGCGTACGTTCCAAATGCTCATTGGTTGAATTGGTGGTCTGTAACCTAAAGAGTCACTTTTTGTCTTAGAAAAAATAAATAACTATACAGGTATCTTCCTACACACATACTGAATGCATTTGCAAAGTTTCAGTGAAATGTGACAAGCACTTTTTTAAATATTTGATTTTTAAATATAGGGTAACCAAGTTGTGCGAGCAAAAAAGTGAAAATATTCTACCATACTGAAATGCATTAAATATTTGCAAAGAACTTTTTCTGACTTTTCAAATAAAAAAATATCAATCACAACTTGTTTTTTAACAATATTAATGAAGAAATAGTTTTAAAAGTAATCATTTTCTGAGAAATTGGTCTATTTTTAAAAATTTATTTCTGACATGCCTCCCCCTTTTTCTTGATCACATGTCAAACATCCTAAATCTTTAAATTTTCACAAAAGGTGATATATTTGGCTTTAAATTTGTAAATACAGTGTTTTCACATTAAAACATGACCAGTAAAGGGCACCTAAAGCAAAAAAAGTGCTCAATAATGGATTTTCCATGTTGCCATAGGGGAATGCTTATATGGCCTTAACCGCAGTAATGAAAGTGAGTTTTTCCTCATTTCTAACCTAATTTTTGCTCAAATCTACACAAAACTTGATTTCAAGTGCTTATTACTACCATATTTAGGTAAATATAGCCCTCAAAGTTTAATATTTGATATTTTTACTAAATTTTCTACACTTTTTACAAGATAGGACATAAAAATCAGCCAAAAAGACCAATTTTCCATAATTTGGACCTATAACTTAAAAAAATGCATATTTTGAAGGATTTTTGTAGTGTATTCCTTTCATGGCAAAGTTTACAAGATCTTCAAGTAGTTTAAATCTATTTCAAGAAACTTTTCATTTTGCCATGGCTTCAGCTTAAGGCTAAAAACCACTAATTCCACTTCCCATAGGCTTCTATGCTAATTTCACAATATTCAATGGCTTCTCTGGACTTTACCTTAACTTTAACCTGCAGATGACTATATATCAGCATGATTCTACATATGTCAGCTCACAATCCTCAGAATGGCATGTGGGGTTAGCAGACTTGCAGTGCAGTACTGGTCACCGGAAGTGAAGGGTCTATAAATAGCATGGGAAATCCCAGTGTTTTCACAAGATAGGGGTATATTTAAAAATCATTATAGAGATTAGGCTTCACATCTCAAGAAGCAAAATGCACCTATAAAATGTACAGAAATGTTTTTCCTTTCAGAAACTGTTTAAATTTTTAAAATAAGATGAGAACTTTTTTCACAGCACTATGAGGAACAGGGGTAATTTCTGCGTAGGACTATTTTTGCGTACGTTCCAAATGCTCATTGGTTGAATTGGTGGTCTGTAACCTAAAGAGTCACTTTTTGTCTTAGAAAAAATAAATAACTATACAGGTATCTTCCTACACACATACTGAATGCATTTGCAAAGTTTCAGTGAAATGTGACAAGCACTTTTTTAAATATTTGATTTTTAAATATAGGGTAACCAAGTTGTGCGAGCAAAAAAGTGAAAATATTCTACCATACTGAAATGCATTAAATATTTGCAAAGAACTTTTTCTGACTTTTCAAATAAAAAAATATCAATCACAACTTGTTTTTTAACAATATTAATGAAGAAATAGTTTTAAAAGTAATCATTTTCTGAGAAATTGGTCTATTTTTAAAAATTTATTTCTGACATGCCTCCCCCTTTTTCTTGATCACATGTCAAACATCCTAAATCTTTAAATTTTCACAAAAGGTGATATATTTGGCTTTAAATTTGTAAATACAGTGTTTTCACATTAAAACATGACCAGTAAAGGGCACCTAAAGCAAAAAAAGTGCTCAATAATGGATTTTCCATGTTGCCATAGGGGAATGCTTATATGGCCTTAACCGCAGTAATGAAAGTGAGTTTTTCCTCATTTCTAACCTAATTTTTGCTCAAATCTACACAAAACTTGATTTCAAGTGCTTATTACTACCATATTTAGGTAAATATAGCCCTCAAAGTTTAATATTTGATATTTTTACTAAATTTTCTACACTTTTTACAAGATAGGACATAAAAATCAGCCAAAAAGACCAATTTTCCATAATTTGGACCTATAACTTAAAAAAATGCATATTTTGAAGGATTTTTGTAGTGTATTCCTCTCATGGCAAAGTTTACAAGATCTTCAAGTAGTTTAAATCTATTTCAAGAAACTTTTCATTTTGCCATGGCTTCAGCTTAAGGCTAAAAACCACTAATTCCACTTCCCATAGGCTTCTATGCTAATTTCACAATATTCAATGGCTTCTCTGGACTTTACCTTAACTTTAACCTGCAGATGACTATATATCAGCATGATTCTACATATGTCAGCTCACAATCCTCAGAATGGCATGTGGGGTTAGCAGACTTGCAGTGCAGTACTGGTCACCGGAAGTGAAGGGTCTATAAATAGCATGGGAAATCCCAGTGTTTTCACAAGATAGGGGTATATTTAAAAATCATTATAGAGATTAGGCTTCACATCTCAAGAAGCAAAATGCACCTATAAAATGTACAGAAATGTTTTTCCTTTCAGAAACTGTTTAAATTTTTAAAATAAGATGAGAACTTTTTTCACAGCACTATGAGGAACAGGGGTAATTTCTGCGTAGGACTATTTTTGCGTACGTTCCAAATGCTCATTGGTTGAATTGGTGGTCTGTAACCTAAAGAGTCACTTTTTGTCTTAGAAAAAATAAATAACTATACAGGTATCTTCCTACACACATACTGAATGCATTTGCAAAGTTTCAGTGAAATGTGACAAGCACTTTTTTAAATATTTGATTTTTAAATATAGGGTAACCAAGTTGTGCGAGCAAAAAAGTGAAAATATTCTACCATACTGAAATGCATTAAATATTTGCAAAGAACTTTTTCTGACTTTTCAAATAAAAAAATATCAATCACAACTTGTTTTTTAACAATATTAATGAAGAAATAGTTTTAAAAGTAATCATTTTCTGAGAAATTGGTCTATTTTTAAAAATTTATTTCTGACATGCCTCCCCCTTTTTCTTGATCACATGTCAAACATCCTAAATCTTTAAATTTTCACAAAAGGTGATATATTTGGCTTTAAATTTGTAAATACAGTGTTTTCACATTAAAACATGACCAGTAAAGGGCACCTAAAGCAAAAAAAGTGCTCAATAATGGATTTTCCATGTTGCCATAGGGGAATGCTTATATGGCCTTAACCGCAGTAATGAAAGTGAGTTTTTCCTCATTTCTAACCTAATTTTTGCTCAAATCTACACAAAACTTGATTTCAAGTGCTTATTACTACCATATTTAGGTAAATATAGCCCTCAAAGTTTAATATTTGATATTTTTACTAAATTTTCTACACTTTTTACAAGATAGGACATAAAAATCAGCCAAAAAGACCAATTTTCCATAATTTGGACCTATAACTTAAAAAAATGCATATTTTGAAGGATTTTTGTAGTGTATTCCTCTCATGGCAAAGTTTACAAGATCTTCAAGTAGTTTAAATCTATTTCAAGAAACTTTTCATTTTGCCATGGCTTCAGCTTAAGGCTAAAAACCACTAATTCCACTTCCCATAGGCTTCTATGCTAATTTCACAATATTCAATGGCTTCTCTGGACTTTACCTTAACTTTAACCTGCAGATGACTATATATCAGCATGATTCTACATATGTCAGCTCACAATCCTCAGAATGGCATGTGGGGTTAGCAGACTTGCAGTGCAGTACTGGTCACCGGAAGTGAAGGGTCTATAAATAGCATGGGAAATCCCAGTGTTTTCACAAGATAGGGGTATATTTAAAAATCATTATAGAGATTAGGCTTCACATCTCAAGAAGCAAAATGCACCTATAAAATGTACAGAAATGTTTTTCCTTTCAGAAACTGTTTAAATTTTTAAAATAAGATGAGAACTTTTTTCACAGCACTATGAGGAACAGGGGTAATTTCTGCGTAGGACTATTTTTGCGTACGTTCCAAATGCTCATTGGTTGAATTGGTGGTCTGTAACCTAAAGAGTCACTTTTTGTCTTAGAAAAAATAAATAACTATACAGGTATCTTCCTACACACATACTGAATGCATTTGCAAAGTTTCAGTGAAATGTGACAAGCACTTTTTTAAATATTTGATTTTTAAATATAGGGTAACCAAGTTGTGCGAGCAAAAAAGTGAAAATATTCTACCATACTGAAATGCATTAAATATTTGCAAAGAACTTTTTCTGACTTTTCAAATAAAAAAATATCAATCACAACTTGTTTTTTAACAATATTAATGAAGAAATAGTTTTAAAAGTAATCATTTTCTGAGAAATTGGTCTATTTTTAAAAATTTATTTCTGACATGCCTCCCCCTTTTTCTTGATCACATGTCAAACATCCTAAATCTTTAAATTTTCACAAAAGGTGATATATTTGGCTTTAAATTTGTAAATACAGTGTTTTCACATTAAAACATGACCAGTAAAGGGCACCTAAAGCAAAAAAAGTGCTCAATAATGGATTTTCCATGTTGCCATAGGGGAATGCTTATATGGCCTTAACCGCAGTAATGAAAGTGAGTTTTTCCTCATTTCTAACCTAATTTTTGCTCAAATCTACACAAAACTTGATTTCAAGTGCTTATTACTACCATATTTAGGTAAATATAGCCCTCAAAGTTTAATATTTGATATTTTTACTAAATTTTCTACACTTTTTACAAGATAGGACATAAAAATCAGCCAAAAAGACCAATTTTCCATAATTTGGACCTATAACTTAAAAAAATGCATATTTTGAAGGATTTTTGTAGTGTATTCCTCTCATGGCAAAGTTTACAAGATCTTCAAGTAGTTTAAATCTATTTCAAGAAACTTTTCATTTTGCCATGGCTTCAGCTTAAGGCTAAAAACCACTAATTCCACTTCCCATAGGCTTCTATGCTAATTTCACAATATTCAATGGCTTCTCTGGACTTTACCTTAACTTTAACCTGCAGATGACTATATATCAGCATGATTCTACATATGTCAGCTCACAATCCTCAGAATGGCATGTGGGGTTAGCAGACTTGCAGTGCAGTACTGGTCACCGGAAGTGAAGGGTCTATAAATAGCATGGGAAATCCCAGTGTTTTCACAAGATAGGGGTATATTTAAAAATCATTATAGAGATTAGGCTTCACATCTCAAGAAGCAAAATGCACCTATAAAATGTACAGAAATGTTTTTCCTTTCAGAAACTGTTTAAATTTTTAAAATAAGATGAGAACTTTTTTCACAGCACTATGAGGAACAGGGGTAATTTCTGCGTAGGACTATTTTTGCGTACGTTCCAAATGCTCATTGGTTGAATTGGTGGTCTGTAACCTAAAGAGTCACTTTTTGTCTTAGAAAAAATAAATAACTATACAGGTATCTTCCTACACACATACTGAATGCATTTGCAAAGTTTCAGTGAAATGTGACAAGCACTTTTTTAAATATTTGATTTTTAAATATAGGGTAACCAAGTTGTGCGAGCAAAAAAGTGAAAATATTCTACCATACTGAAATGCATTAAATATTTGCAAAGAACTTTTTCTGACTTTTCAAATAAAAAAATATCAATCACAACTTGTTTTTTAACAATATTAATGAAGAAATAGTTTTAAAAGTAATCATTTTCTGAGAAATTGGTCTATTTTTAAAAATTTATTTCTGACATGCCTCCCCCTTTTTCTTGATCACATGTCAAACATCCTAAATCTTTAAATTTTCACAAAAGGTGATATATTTGGCTTTAAATTTGTAAATACAGTGTTTTCACATTAAAACATGACCAGTAAAGGGCACCTAAAGCAAAAAAAGTGCTCAATAATGGATTTTCCATGTTGCCATAGGGGAATGCTTATATGGCCTTAACCGCAGTAATGAAAGTGAGTTTTTCCTCATTTCTAACCTAATTTTTGCTCAAATCTACACAAAACTTGATTTCAAGTGCTTATTACTACCATATTTAGGTAAATATAGCCCTCAAAGTTTAATATTTGATATTTTTACTAAATTTTCTACACTTTTTACAAGATAGGACATAAAAATCAGCCAAAAAGACCAATTTTCCATAATTTGGACCTATAACTTAAAAAAATGCATATTTTGAAGGATTTTTGTAGTGTATTCCTCTCATGGCAAAGTTTACAAGATCTTCAAGTAGTTTAAATCTATTTCAAGAAACTTTTCATTTTGCCATGGCTTCAGCTTAAGGCTAAAAACCACTAATTCCACTTCCCATAGGCTTCTATGCTAATTTCACAATATTCAATGGCTTCTCTGGACTTTACCTTAACTTTAACCTGCAGATGACTATATATCAGCATGATTCTACATATGTCAGCTCACAATCCTCAGAATGGCATGTGGGGTTAGCAGACTTGCAGTGCAGTACTGGTCACCGGAAGTGAAGGGTCTATAAATAGCATGGGAAATCCCAGTGTTTTCACAAGATAGGGGTATATTTAAAAATCATTATAGAGATTAGGCTTCACATCTCAAGAAGCAAAATGCACCTATAAAATGTACAGAAATGTTTTTCCTTTCAGAAACTGTTTAAATTTTTAAAATAAGATGAGAACTTTTTTCACAGCACTATGAGGAACAGGGGTAATTTCTGCGTAGGACTATTTTTGCGTACGTTCCAAATGCTCATTGGTTGAATTGGTGGTCTGTAACCTAAAGAGTCACTTTTTGTCTTAGAAAAAATAAATAACTATACAGGTATCTTCCTACACACATACTGAATGCATTTGCAAAGTTTCAGTGAAATGTGACAAGCACTTTTTTAAATATTTGATTTTTAAATATAGGGTAACCAAGTTGTGCGAGCAAAAAAGTGAAAATATTCTACCATACTGAAATGCATTAAATATTTGCAAAGAACTTTTTCTGACTTTTCAAATAAAAAAATATCAATCACAACTTGTTTTTTAACAATATTAATGAAGAAATAGTTTTAAAAGTAATCATTTTCTGAGAAATTGGTCTATTTTTAAAAATTTATTTCTGACATGCCTCCCCCTTTTTCTTGATCACATGTCAAACATCCTAAATCTTTAAATTTTCACAAAAGGTGATATATTTGGCTTTAAATTTGTAAATACAGTGTTTTCACATTAAAACATGACCAGTAAAGGGCACCTAAAGCAAAAAAAGTGCTCAATAATGGATTTTCCATGTTGCCATAGGGGAATGCTTATATGGCCTTAACCGCAGTAATGAAAGTGAGTTTTTCCTCATTTCTAACCTAATTTTTGCTCAAATCTACACAAAACTTGATTTCAAGTGCTTATTACTACCATATTTAGGTAAATATAGCCCTCAAAGTTTAATATTTGATATTTTTACTAAATTTTCTACACTTTTTACAAGATAGGACATAAAAATCAGCCAAAAAGACCAATTTTCCATAATTTGGACCTATAACTTAAAAAAATGCATATTTTGAAGGATTTTTGTAGTGTATTCCTCTCATGGCAAAGTTTACAAGATCTTCAAGTAGTTTAAATCTATTTCAAGAAACTTTTCATTTTGCCATGGCTTCAGCTAAAGAGTCACTTTTTGTCTTAGAAAAAATAAATAACTATACAGGTATCTTCCTACACACATACTGAATGCATTTGCAAAGTTTCAGTGAAATGTGACAAGCACTTTTTTAAATATTTGATTTTTAAATATAGGGTAACCAAGTTGTGCGAGCAAAAAAGTGAAAATATTCTACCATACTGAAATGCATTAAATATTTGCAAAGAACTTTTTCTGACTTTTCAAATAAAAAAATATCAATCACAACTTGTTTTTTAACAATATTAATGAAGAAATAGTTTTAAAAGTAATCATTTTCTGAGAAATTGGTCTATTTTTAAAAATTTATTTCTGACATGCCTCCCCCTTTTTCTTGATCACATGTCAAACATCCTAAATCTTTAAATTTTCACAAAAGGTGATATATTTGGCTTTAAATTTGTAAATACAGTGTTTTCACATTAAAACATGACCAGTAAAGGGCACCTAAAGCAAAAAAAGTGCTCAATAATGGATTTTCCATGTTGCCATAGGGGAATGCTTATATGGCCTTAACCGCAGTAATGAAAGTGAGTTTTTCCTCATTTCTAACCTAATTTTTGCTCAAATCTACACAAAACTTGATTTCAAGTGCTTATTACTACCATATTTAGGTAAATATAGCCCTCAAAGTTTAATATTTGATATTTTTACTAAATTTTCTACACTTTTTACAAGATAGGACATAAAAATCAGCCAAAAAGACCAATTTTCCATAATTTGGACCTATAACTTAAAAAAATGCATATTTTGAAGGATTTTTGTAGTGTATTCCTCTCATGGCAAAGTTTACAAGATCTTCAAGTAGTTTAAATCTATTTCAAGAAACTTTTCATTTTGCCATGGCTTCAGCTTAAGGCTAAAAACCACTAATTCCACTTCCCATAGGCTTCTATGCTAATTTCACAATATTCAATGGCTTCTCTGGACTTTACCTTAACTTTAACCTGCAGATGACTATATATCAGCATGATTCTACATATGTCAGCTCACAATCCTCAGAATGGCATGTGGGGTTAGCAGACTTGCAGTGCAGTACTGGTCACCGGAAGTGAAGGGTCTATAAATAGCATGGGAAATCCCAGTGTTTTCACAAGATAGGGGTATATTTAAAAATCATTATAGAGATTAGGCTTCACATCTCAAGAAGCAAAATGCACCTATAAAATGTACAGAAATGTTTTTCCTTTCAGAAACTGTTTAAATTTTTAAAATAAGATGAGAACTTTTTTCACAGCACTATGAGGAACAGGGGTAATTTCTGCGTAGGACTATTTTTGCGTACGTTCCAAATGCTCATTGGTTGAATTGGTGGTCTGTAACCTAAAGAGTCACTTTTTGTCTTAGAAAAAATAAATAACTATACAGGTATCTTCCTACACACATACTGAATGCATTTGCAAAGTTTCAGTGAAATGTGACAAGCACTTTTTTAAATATTTGATTTTTAAATATAGGGTAACCAAGTTGTGCGAGCAAAAAAGTGAAAATATTCTACCATACTGAAATGCATTAAATATTTGCAAAGAACTTTTTCTGACTTTTCAAATAAAAAAATATCAATCACAACTTGTTTTTTAACAATATTAATGAAGAAATAGTTTTAAAAGTAATCATTTTCTGAGAAATTGGTCTATTTTTAAAAATTTATTTCTGACATGCCTCCCCCTTTTTCTTGATCACATGTCAAACATCCTAAATCTTTAAATTTTCACAAAAGGTGATATATTTGGCTTTAAATTTGTAAATACAGTGTTTTCACATTAAAACATGACCAGTAAAGGGCACCTAAAGCAAAAAAAGTGCTCAATAATGGATTTTCCATGTTGCCATAGGGGAATGCTTATATGGCCTTAACCGCAGTAATGAAAGTGAGTTTTTCCTCATTTCTAACCTAATTTTTGCTCAAATCTACACAAAACTTGATTTCAAGTGCTTATTACTACCATATTTAGGTAAATATAGCCCTCAAAGTTTAATATTTGATATTTTTACTAAATTTTCTACACTTTTTACAAGATAGGACATAAAAATCAGCCAAAAAGACCAATTTTCCATAATTTGGACCTATAACTTAAAAAAATGCATATTTTGAAGGATTTTTGTAGTGTATTCCTCTCATGGCAAAGTTTACAAGATCTTCAAGTAGTTTAAATCTATTTCAAGAAACTTTTCATTTTGCCATGGCTTCAGCTTAAGGCTAAAAACCACTAATTCCACTTCCCATAGGCTTCTATGCTAATTTCACAATATTCAATGGCTTCTCTGGACTTTACCTTAACTTTAACCTGCAGATGACTATATATCAGCATGATTCTACATATGTCAGCTCACAATCCTCAGAATGGCATGTGGGGTTAGCAGACTTGCAGTGCAGTACTGGTCACCGGAAGTGAAGGGTCTATAAATAGCATGGGAAATCCCAGTGTTTTCACAAGATAGGGGTATATTTAAAAATCATTATAGAGATTAGGCTTCACATCTCAAGAAGCAAAATGCACCTATAAAATGTACAGAAATGTTTTTCCTTTCAGAAACTGTTTAAATTTTTAAAATAAGATGAGAACTTTTTTCACAGCACTATGAGGAACAGGGGTAATTTCTGCGTAGGACTATTTTTGCGTACGTTCCAAATGCTCATTGGTTGAATTGGTGGTCTGTAACCTAAAGAGTCACTTTTT
Source organism: Perna viridis (assembly GCA_037379345.1). Classification (NCBI taxonomy): domain Eukaryota; kingdom Metazoa; phylum Mollusca; class Bivalvia; order Mytilida; family Mytilidae; genus Perna; species Perna viridis. The sequence goes on from CM074520.1 coordinate 9,671,166, forward strand.
GTCTTAGAAAAAATAAATAACTATACAGGTATCTTCCTACACACATACTGAATGCATTTGCAAAGTTTCAGTGAAATGTGACAAGCACTTTTTTAAATATTTGATTTTTAAATATAGGGTAACCAAGTTGTGCGAGCAAAAAAGTGAAAATATTCTACCATACTGAAATGCATTAAATATTTGCAAAGAACTTTTTCTGACTTTTCAAATAAAAAAATATCAATCACAACTTGTTTTTTAACAATATTAATGAAGAAATAGTTTTAAAAGTAATCATTTTCTGAGAAATTGGTCTATTTTTAAAAATTTATTTCTGACATGCCTCCCCCTTTTTCTTGATCACATGTCAAACATCCTAAATCTTTAAATTTTCACAAAAGGTGATATATTTGGCTTTAAATTTGTAAATACAGTGTTTTCACATTAAAACATGACCAGTAAAGGGCACCTAAAGCAAAAAAAGTGCTCAATAATGGATTTTCCATGTTGCCATAGGGGAATGCTTATATGGCCTTAACCGCAGTAATGAAAGTGAGTTTTTCCTCATTTCTAACCTAATTTTTGCTCAAATCTACACAAAACTTGATTTCAAGTGCTTATTACTACCATATTTAGGTAAATATAGCCCTCAAAGTTTAATATTTGATATTTTTACTAAATTTTCTACACTTTTTACAAGATAGGACATAAAAATCAGCCAAAAAGACCAATTTTCCATAATTTGGACCTATAACTTAAAAAAATGCATATTTTGAAGGATTTTTGTAGTGTATTCCTCTCATGGCAAAGTTTACAAGATCTTCAAGTAGTTTAAATCTATTTCAAGAAACTTTTCATTTTGCCATGGCTTCAGCTTAAGGCTAAAAACCACTAATTCCACTTCCCATAGGCTTCTATGCTAATTTCACAATATTCAATGGCTTCTCTGGACTTTACCTTAACTTTAACCTGCAGATGACTATATATCAGCATGATTCTACATATGTCAGCTCACAATCCTCAGAATGGCATGTGGGGTTAGCAGACTTGCAGTGCAGTACTGGTCACCGGAAGTGAAGGGTCTATAAATAGCATGGGAAATCCCAGTGTTTTCACAAGATAGGGGTATATTTAAAAATCATTATAGAGATTAGGCTTCACATCTCAAGAAGCAAAATGCACCTATAAAATGTACAGAAATGTTTTTCCTTTCAGAAACTGTTTAAATTTTTAAAATAAGATGAGAACTTTTTTCACAGCACTATGAGGAACAGGGGTAATTTCTGCGTAGGACTATTTTTGCGTACGTTCCAAATGCTCATTGGTTGAATTGGTGGTCTGTAACCTTAATGACCAACTTTTCCCGGGCGCATATAATTTGCGATGGTGTTATTGAACTACATGTAGTTTTATAATGTATTAACTATCCTTTAATGTAAGGTAAAATATCGAACTGAAATAACAAACAAACACACCATAAAATTCACCAAATAATACACCCAATTCTCTCCATAAGTGCTATTATATTTTTGTATAAAGCTTTGTAATGATGAAAAATTAAAAGTAAATGTTTTCAGAAGTTTGTGATATCGATATCTCTGGTACCCTTTATTGTGATAATTAAAATCTGACACGTTATTGCTAATATGAACAAAACGGGCCAGTTGTGAAGTATAAATGCCACATGAGGGTGCGTCAGGAATATCACCATCTAGGAATGAGAAATTAACAATAGGAAAATCAAAATACCATCTCTTTTGTCATTAATTTCAGTGTGAAGGCTGCCATTTCCAAGTGTAATTACTAAGTCAAGAAAATGTGTACGAGTACTGTTATTGTTAGACTTAGTCATCTGAAGTTCTTTTGGGTAAATCGATATCCTGAACATAGTTTTCTGAACTAAGAGTACAGTCGATGCTGACCTGCTCCCACTGTTCGTGGTTTTATCAAGCTGCACCATGTGCAAAATGAACATCTTAGATTCAGAAACTTATTTTTGCATTTGTTTTGTTTAACAAACCCCTAACTGAATAAATTTATCAGTAGGCACGCATTTTGTCTTCTTTGGAAAATGTCCAAATTTTGTTCAAGGGCTATTCAATGCACAAAAGAAAAAATATTTATGTTTTTGAAATTTAATAAACAGTGATAACCTTAAACACTATTTTTTTTTAAATTTCACCTCATGACCTCATTGATTAAATCAAAACCATAGATAAAACCATGCAGCTCACTCACTTTTTATGAAGCCCTTATAGGCTATCATTGGGCTTCACTAAGTGGACTGGTCTCATTCATATACCGACGAACGCCCTGAAGAAGATTCCAACCCCTGGAACAATCCCTGCAAAATGTACCACCAAACCTTTCAAAACTTTTCTCTTCTTTAACCACAGCTGTCTAAGGGGGTCTCCAGTCCTACCGCGACACTTGATACTTCCATAGTGGTATTAATTCAATGTGGATCCTGAAAAAAAAAATTCGAAAGATCTGGAAACCCTGAGTCAAGATTAATATCCGAATACAATAGCATTAAAACCTATGATTTTCACCCCTTTACATATTATACTTCTATCCCCAATACTCAGTTAAAATCCCGACTCAAAAATACAGTTGATTATTCATCGTTGTTATTCTAGAAAAACGATACACCTAGATACAGATAGTTAGTACTCGGTAGAGATTCAACATACTTTGTAAAAAAACTATTCCAAATCATCTACCAAATATACCGATTATGTTTTCAAAATGCTGGATTTTTTTTTATCGGCAACATGTTTTTCCAATGTTCAACAAACGGTCGGCATTGAACAAATTGTGCTCATCTATTTGTTGTCGACCTATTCCTTAACTCTTATGAGGCTTACTTGAAAGCTAATCTTATCCAAAGGAAGGAACATCGTTTTGCCAGATCGTTTAATCGTTTCCACTGTATAGATGACGTATTATCGTTAAATCAATCCTAGTTTCTGGGATATTATACATCGCATCTACCTAGAGAACTTGAGATAAAGGTTATCACAGACACTGTGAAATCGGCCTCGTATCTTGACCTACACATATAGAGATAGATGAAAAAAGAAAACTCGTGACTCATGACAAAATATATATACGACAAATGCGATGACTTTTCATTCCGTATTGTAAACTTTCTTTTCATCTGTGCCAACATCCCGTCAGCACCTGCGTATGGAGTTTATATATCACAACCAGTGACACACCCCTTTTTAATGGAAATATTTGTCATTTTCATGTTTAAAATTGACGAAGAATGGCAAATAATGTCCGACCACCCCTTTCTTCTGAGGAACCCGACTGACACCCCTCCTTTTCAAAGTATCTGGACTCCTTCGTTATACTTTCTGTACTGCGCTAGACTTCTTACAATTAGGCTTCTGGAACAGGGTTATGTTGAGATTGAAGTCATCACTACAGAAGTTTCTGGGTCGTCATAACGTACTCGTGGATCGTTACGTTGTATCATCACATGATGAGAACCGATTTCGTGTTAAACATGTCCTAGTTTTCCTTTCTTCTTTCGTCTACCACGGACTTGACTTTTTATGAGCAACTCTGTGGGTGTTTCCAGAAATTACCCTACCGGTGCATCTGGTCCATGCTCCCATTTTTTAGTGAAGTCCGAGTTGTTCATTTACTTTTGTTTCCTTGTACGTATTATTCAGGTTATTTCATGTTCTTTGATTGTTTTGTGTGTCTGTTGTACCTGCCTGGTCTTTATCCTCTATATCTCCGCTAAAATCTTGTTTCCCTTGATTACAATTCAGGCGCGTAGCTGAGGCCAAATTGAAGTGTAGGCAAAATTACGGCAGGGGGTCTGGGGTAGGGGGTCCAGGGGGCGAAGTCCCCCCCCCCTGAAGCTCCGCGGAGATAGCGTTTTAGAGCATCATTTATGCCTCTCCTGGATGTATTTTATCTCAAAAAAAAAAATTAAGTGCAGGCAAAAGCTTTTTTGCCTAACGGCAGCTACGCGACTGCAATTTTTAATATATGTTTATTTTTCTCTCATTTATTTATTTATTTATTTTTATTTACTTATTTATTTTTTTAGTGAAAAGGTCCGAGTCAAAATATTTATTTTTTTTAGTGAAAAGGTCCGAGTCAAAATATTTACTTTTAAACATACCCACCTCCCTCAAAATCAAATGTTTGCCCCTATTTTGAAATGTCGAAGGAAAAAAATCAAGCATTAAAAAAAGTTTCCTAATCTTTTTCCATTTTTGCCATTGGTCTCAAAATTGAACTTTTTCACTTTCCCGCCTTTTCCACACTCTTGGAGTTGCTTCCCATGCAGTATGGCTGCTGATGCTGAATGTACGAAATCTCTGATGCGGTATTAAACTGAGTAAGATGATATAATGTGACTTTACTGAAAATTGCATTAAGTGAGAATTTTCAAAGTTCCATATTTTATGTTCAATTAATTTGGAAGTTCATTCTTCACTCAGAAAGCTTGCCATGAGCATCACTGATCTGAAAAAAAAAACATTTTCAGTGATTGTAATGACACTGAATGATGATGTTTACTGTTCCTCTACATGTAGTATTCTAGCACTGCTTGTTTAGATGGTAGGGTCTAGAAGGCACATAATAACATTTATGGTTTTTAGCTTTGACAGTATAATTTTCCTTCAAATTACTTTAATTCCTGAAATTTATTATTAACCATTTGTACTTGTATGCCTTACCCTGCCTCACTGCCCAAAGTAGCTTATGTCCATAGATTTAAATTAGAAACTGTATAAATTTGGTTCCAAATATTCTACACAAGAACCATATGAGTTATATGTATGATATAAACATTTATCAACAAAATTCAGCTTAGTCTACAACATAACATAATAAGTAGCTTTATGACATAGACAACAAGTGTGCTATTTGTTTTATTTAAGAATTAGATGCTTCATTGGCATGTAAAAGCGTTGAACATAAAAATTGTAACATTTGTTGTATACAAAAAATGTAGTTCATGAATGCAATGTACATTTACAACTTATGCTATTTCAGTGACTTTATAACACTCCCTGGCTACAATATATATCTTGGTTTTCCTAGAGGTTCAATACTGTTCATTAATAAGATGTAGCATTTGCTGTATTTTATAGCTTAAGTCCTATCAGTATGTAGCTTATGCATTTAATTGTATGCACACTGTAAGTACATGTGTCAAATATAACTTTGTTGCATATGCGGCAAGATGAAAATGTGTTATGAATATTCATTTAATAGCCTGCTCATAAAAGTAACCTTGCTAAAAGGATAATAATCAGGGATGATTTTCTTTTTAGTGGAATTCTGCTATTTCAAATCTGCATTCTACCATTAAGATCCTTTTTTTACTGTACATTTAGATTTACTTTTGATTTTGCCAATTTCCGCTTTGTTTGTTGACCTCATAAAATCATGCCTGAGTAATTTATGAAAGGAAGATCAATGTATAATTTGCATTTACTGACATTCAAGTCATGAAGGAATATGCATTAGAATATTCAAAAATGTGAATACCAGTATGCTTTAAAAATCTTTCAGTACACTGGGAAATATGACCCTATTGAAATATACAGCATGTGCTAAACTTGTAGCCTAAGCTTTGAAATAATTTTTAAACTTAAATATTGGCAAAAAAATACCAAGCATAAGCAGTGGGATGAATAAGATGCTGTCAGAATATGGTCCCATCTGCATGGTTTGATAACAAATGGCCCTTCATTTTTTAAATTTCTTTTTCCTTCTCGAAATTCCTTCCCAACCCCTGAATATGTCAAAATCCAAAAACATGGCCTAGACATGAAAACCAGTGTTATAGGATTCCCATTATCGGTTACCCGTGGTAAGTGAGGTTTCAGGTCGGGAAAGTCCTTTGGGAGTCTTTGGTTACCCATGGGAAAGTCAGTTTTAAAGTTTGGGTATATTGAAAATGAGTCCTTACTTTCCCGATCTGTGGCAATTATTTCTGAATTTATTTCAGCAGAATTTAAGTTTTATTCTTTAGAAAACTTGATTGTTTTGTTTTGCTTTTCTATTCATCATGATCCTATCAGTGTTTGTAATTAGATCTCTTTTCTTCCGTTGAAGTCAAACATGATCTTGATGCGAAAACAATAATTTTCGGTCCAAAAATAGTAAAATAAAATCCAGATTTCAAAATTCATAATTTTGAACAGATGGATAGTTTCTTTCATCATTATATACTTGTAAATAAATATGAACTGTATTGAGGGGAAAGGGGACACCTGAGTCTGAGAAAGGTGATTAAAGGGTAAAAAGCCATAATAATGTAAAAGTTCCCATACAATTTCCATCACTTGGTGTCCGTCGTCTGTCATCGTCTCCGTTAACAATTTTTCATAACTCTTCTCTGAAACTACTGGACCAATTGGAACCAAACTTGGTATGAATGTTCCTTGGGGTATCCTGCATAGAAATGATGTGGGGATTTTTTATCCGTCAAAAACATGGCTGCCGTTACTAAAAATAGAACATAGGGTTCAGACAGTAGTTTTTCGCATATATCTCCAAAACGGTTAGGTTTAGCCACATTCTGACATAGGTAAAAGTGTTCAGCATGATGAGATCTATCTGCGGTCAAACTTTCATTTTAATCCATTAAGCCCATGGAGTTATTGCCCTTTTTCAACGTTTTTTTGCTATTTTTTATGTTATTTCTTTCAAAAATCTTCTCTGACTCTACCGCACCAATTGGAACCAAACTTGGTATGAATGTTCCTTGGGGTATCATACATAGAACTGGTGTGGGGATTTTTGATCCGTCAAAAACACAGCCGTCATTACTAAAAATAGAACATAGGGGTCAGACAATAGTTTTCGCATATATCTCCAAAAATATTAGGTTTAGCCCATTTTGAAAAGGGTAAAAGTGTTTAGGATGATGAGATCTATCTGCGGTCTACTTTTCATTTTAGTCTATTAGGCCATGTTGGAGTTATTGCCCTTTTTCAAAGTTTTTTGCTATTTTTATTTATTTCTTTAAAAAATCTTCTCCTCTGACACCATTTTACCAATTGAAAGAAAACTCGTTATAAGTGTTTCTTGGGGTGTCCTGCATAGAATTATAGTGGGGTTTTTTGATCCATTGAAAAATGTGGCCACTGTAACTAAAAATAGAACATAGGGGTCAGACAGTAGTTTTTCGCATATACCTCCAAAAATATTAGGTTTAGCCAAATTCTTTCAGTAGCTAAAATGATCCTTATTTTTAGGACTACAAAAGTCTTCAGGCATAACATTTTTCAGATGCTTTCTTATAAGAGTTATTGCCCTTGACAGGGGAAAATGAATTTTTTTACAGTTTTCAGGCAATGTCTTGAAAACTATGATAGATTTAGACTTTCATTTACTGAGATGATCCTTATGATAAGTCCTATCAAAGTTTTCTTGAGTCAAAATTGTTGGACAACTTCTTCTTGTTTAATTTATTGCCCTTGAAAAGCAAAATTTAACCAGGTGAGTGAATCAGGCTCCTGGGAGCCTCTTGTTATCATGGTTATGCCCAGCAATGTTTTTGAGATACAGTACTAAATGTTTGAATGGTGGGAAATTCAAAATAAAAATGAATCTCTATTGTTTTGGGTTCACATCCTCAAAAGAGAGCCCCCCCCCCCCATCTAATGAAGAATCAAAATTATTATTGCCTTGTTATCTAAGTGTATTCATCTATAAGAATCAGGTAATAAAAATACATCACATTCTCTGCTTCTTAGAAATGATTGCACTTGTTACCAAATCAAATGACACATATTTTGTCTTTGAAATGTTACTTTCAATGTGGGTAAGTTCATGTAAAGTCTAGGTAAGTCATTTTTTTGGAGGCCACTTACCCATGGTTAGTCAAGTTGACCAAAAAAATCCTAGAACACTGAAAATACATGAACAGAGACATTTACATGTATACACAATGTTGCGAACCAAATAAATAAGATAACACATAAAAACTGAAGAGAAGAGAAACAAGGCATCATACAAAAAACTAAACCACTAGCAATATGAACTCCCACAAAAAACCCAGACTTATATCAGGTGTTCCGGAAGGGTAATCACGTCCTGCTCTGCCAGCGGCACCCACTATATTGCAAGTGAGTAAAATCGGGTAATACTCTAGCAACAATAGTGCAATTCCGTAATCAATCATAAATTTTTAAAACTAAATATCATGTTGTAAGTGTAGTAGATAACTTGGAAATGGTGGACATATGTCTAAAATTGATAAAATTAGATTAAGGGTATGAAAAATCACCATAAATTATACACCATTATTTTTTTGGGGGAAATTTGATAATTTGATCTTGAACTTGATATCAAAAAGTGATGAAAATTAACATGGGGCAAAAAAATTGCATTTAACAGCATTTTACAGTAAAAATAGAGCATCATGATGTGCTTTAAAATGCAGCCAATGCTACATTATTTATAGCATATGGTCAGGATAGGAAACTTACTCAAATTCTAGCCAGTCCTGAATACATTTTTTTCAATATACATACTATATGGCTATATAAATTTTTGCTAAAATTAGCCAGCCCTGCCAAAAAATAGCCAGTCTTGGGCTAGCGGGCATGCTACTGTTTTTAACTCTGATACGGTACATTTTTGTTTTATCATATGCTATTTTTTGTAGCATTTGCTTATTGTTTTGTAGCATATACAAATAAAAATACCTTTGAACATCTTATCACCACAAAAACGCCCTAGTGCTTCATATCCAAAATGTGTGACCAATCAATGCCTTTACAACATGCTGATGAAACATCAAAAATGAAATATTCAGTTCTTATAATTACAGTTCATATACATGTTATGTTTCTCTTATTATAAATCTATTTCATTTTTAGATATACATAGGATATAGGCAGAACTTTGTGCTCAATAAAAGTAGTACACTCAATTGTGGGTGTGGCCTATGTAAATAGCTTGAAGATATTTTCCATTCATGAAATATCATGTATAAATCTGATGAGATTAGCCTATTTTTATGATCTTTGCAGTAATTGTAATTATTTTGCAATGGCAACTGCGTACCTGATGAAAAGTCTGCAGCCAAAGGGTTGAAGTTTATCTCTTAAAACAACCTTGAAAAAAAATCACTGAAGTGTGTGAACAAAAAATTAGTCTATCCTTTTGGTCTTTCATCAATGCTCTCATACTTCTACCATTACATGTAACTTCCAGTAACTACTAAAACACTGACCATGATTCAGATGGGGGCTTTAACATCCTTTACTAATCAAAATTTTCTTACATGGAAGGTCTTGTAATGAGTTCCATTTGTATCCTTTAAAAAATGTTTGGGAAAATTGCAGGATTGTTGCTGGTCTGAAATGGTTTTAAATTATTTTTTTTGTCCCCCAACACAATGCGGAGCTGGGACATAGAAACGCTGGTGTGCGTCCGAAGCTTGTGGACGCAACTCCTCAGAAACGGCTGGACAAAATTTGACCAAATTTTTTAGGATTGTTTGTCACCATATGTAGTTGATCGTACTTAACCACTATTTTGATTCAACAATGTTTATGGGAGTTGTGGGACTTTGTTCATTTTTCACATTATTCGCAGTAGGAACACCTTGTGGACACAACTTCTCAGAAACCGCTGAACAGAATTTGACCAAATTTTTTAGGATTGTTTGTCACCATATGTAATTGATCATACATAACCGCTATTTTGATTCGACAATTTTTATGGGAGTTATGGGACTTTGTTCATTTTTCACATTATTCACAAAAGGAACACCTTGTGGACACAACTCATCAGAAACCGCTGAACGGAATTTGACCAAATTTTGTAGGATTGTTTGTCACCATATGTAGTCAATCATACTTTAAACCGCTATTTTGATTTGACAATTTTTATGGGAGTTATGGGACTTTGTTCATTTTTCACGTTCTTTTTTTCTGATTTTTTGTTGTTGTATGAAGAATTCTTAAACTAACTTAATTTGATTCATTAAGATACATTAACCTTGAATCACCACATGGACTTATGAAAGCACACAAGTTTTGAATCTGCTATTTATACAAGTGTCAAACACTTGTAATTCAACTCTTTCTACAGCGGCGGCGGGACATATGGCTACACGTAGCATTCTTCTTGTTGTTGATTCTTTATTCAAGGGTCTGCTTGATGATCTTCTCCAGACTGGTTGCTGTTCACAACTGCGAAAACTGGAAATTTCTAGTCCAGTTTATAATATTGTTGAATTTTTAAGAACAACAGATTATTTTTATCTAAATGATTGTAGTCTTCAGTGTCATGAGAACAACCCTCTATCAAATATGGTGATCACTAGCTACATTTTGTAGCACTTCTTGACATGACTTGGTGTAATGATTGTGACTGATGATTGGTGCAGTCATAATTTGAATATAGAAGTGTTTATATATTCTTTGAATTGTCAAGAAATTATATTTTTATTGAAATCTGTTACATATTCATACAGTCAATGCAATACAGGGTAAATTTCATTGAAAAAAAATAAGCAAATAATAGCCTGGTAGCTCCCCTGTTAAAAATTTCATGATTCCTGCCTGCAATATACATGTATTTAGCATTTGGGCTTGCATGTAAGACATAATATTTTCCCAATGAAATCTTATCTTGTGGAAATTATTTACATTCATTTTTTTGGGAGAATATTATTTCCTTGTGAAAAATTTTCCAAACCTATTAAATTTGTTTCCACTACTTGAACAACGATATTTACTATAATTTATTATGAAAAAGCTAGAGGTATACCTAAGTGTACAAAGGATATTATTTCATACTGCAGTATTGAATAATACCCTGAACATGGTTAACATAGAGTGAACAGAATTCATACTTTTGATAAAATGGATAATGTTTATCAATTAAATAATATCTGGGATGAAAAACTATGTGTAAAACATCCTATTATATATTGTAACATCCAGGATATTTACTTACTAATATCTGAAAACATATATAAAAATATCCTGGATACTAATTAATATCTAAAAACATCATGGATAAAATGTCACATAAAAAAATATCCAAATTGTTAATACCAATTACTGTGTACTCATTTTACCCCACAAAAAACAAGCCCCAGTTTTTTATAGTGCCCCTAAAGAAAACACACTCAGATATTTTTATGTTTAATCATTATAAGGTTGAGTATGGAAACGATAGTCACGGAAAGCATTTATTTATTACAAAATATCCCCAGATTAAATTTGATAATAATTTTTTTCCAGTGGAAGTACTATTGGATGTTACATAGTTAAGGAATGACTTGTCAAAGAGTTTACTTTTATCACCAAAAAGTGGCTGAAACAATTATTGCCAATCTCCTGATTTTGAAGGTGTTTGTTTAATAAAATTACCATGAAAGTTACAACTCATTATAAGGACAGTTTTTTTGTATTAAAACAAATTTCTTCTATCAGTTAAGAAATAACCTCAATCATGTGGTGCACACAAATAACTTATCATTCTTACATTCAAATAAGGTTACGTTGTATGTGTATGCACAACAGGGCATTGCTTCAATGGATTGTGTACCCGATTTTAGGCCTCATCTGTTAATTGTTTTCATTTCAAGTCAACACATTATTAATGTCTGTATATCAGGTGGTAAGATTTAGTTGCTGGTTAGAACTACTTTTTTGACTAGTGTATACTCTCAACTTAATCTGTTGTTCTATTTTTTAGTTTTTGTATTTAGTCCTTGCTAGCCTACAGCTTGAAATGACTGAAAAGCAGGTTGACAGAACTAAATATTAATTTGCATATATGGTTTAAGGGAAAATGTTTGAATTTGAAAATACTTTTCTTGTTCCTATTTTACAGCTGAAAGTGCTCTCATGGATCCTTAAAAGTTAATAGTAGCCCTTTAAACAGGCATATAAAACAGTGTCATTGTCTGCAGGCAAATTTTGTAGATGTTGTTCCCGATAATGTTTTAATGTCTTGTGTATCCTGATGGTCATAGATTTAACACATCTGTTGGGATCTGGTGACGATTTGTGAATTGTACAACATTTTCATTTTTTTTTTGGGTAAGATATGTTTGAATTTCAGGCAAGGACTAATCATTTATGAATTCTTGTATGTGAGTGTGTAAGTTATTACTGCTGATCAATCAATTTGTATACTTTTACATGTTCACATGCAATATTTTTGTGGGTTCATATGTTGTAATGTTATTAGTGAAATAATATCAACCTTGAGGGATTTTGATTCAAAAGCAAACTTTTTTATTACTATATTTGTGGGCAATGATTAATAGTTATGAAAATTTTAAAAAATTTTATGCAGTCACCATCCCCAGCAGACAATTTACTGGTGATGAAACAATTAAGTCCCAACATTGTAAAAATACTGGTACATGTGTGAAGTGTAGATAGTTACTAAAAATAACACCATTTTCCACTACAACCAAGTGGACCTCTTGTTTCTCATGTTTTGTACTTTAAGAATGGTTTGTCATCATTTTTCTCATGAATGATGATCAATTAAGGATACACTCTTGATGTCAGGAAGCTGTATAATGTTGTAATACATAACTACATTGATTCACACTCTCCATTATCACTAATAATTTAAAAATATTCATTAAAACTTTCTGTAACAGCTGTACTTCATTTGTGTGAATTACTTTTTATCACAGAGGATGTCTGTTGAAATCACTGGGAAAGTTGTTAAATTTTCTACTGCTTGATTGCAAAAGGAACAACATTGCTTAGTCTGTGAATTAATCATCATTTTCTGGTTTTGTTTTGAAGGGAATATATCGTGTACTGGAAAGTTATTAGTGTGAATTTACAAATCAGTTTCTTGTAGTGAAGTATAGGATTATTCTCCATTACAGAAATGTATGAAGTATTCCCAAATGAGATATAATGTAAGTATAGATATCCAGTCAAAATGAATTCTTGTGCTTGAACAATCAATATTCAGGGTATTAACAACTTTTTGTGAAGAAAATTGAATGTAATTGTTAAGATTTGAGTAGAACTTTTCTGTTACGTTAGCTTTAGAATCTTCTGTTAATGTATTTAATTAAATAGCTTGTAAACACTCAATACTGAATCAATGTTCAGCTTTGTAAAAATAAGGACATGTGCACCATCTGCAGTTGAAGCCAGCAGGAGACACCAGTCTGGCTGATTACATGTATGAGTTAACATTCCATTAAAAATTATGTAATACATTACATTTATCAGGTGTACTTTTTATTGCCTTTGTTAATTTTACATGGGAAAAGTTTGAAACAAAACAAATTTCCCTGTCATAACATTTTTCAAAGTCAAAACAATTTTTATGGAACATTTGAGTACCGTTAAGTTTAGTTAGTTATTATCCCCTTTTGACTTTATAGGTGACAATAATTTAACACAAATATTATTGTCTGTAATGTTCTAAAAAAATACATAACATTAAAAAATAAGCTTTTTTTTTGTAAACTAATTTCCTATCATTGTTTTGCTCAGCAAACAACAGAACATCTTGAGCAATTTTAGTTAAATAAGGTAGAAAGTTTTATACTTTTTTCAGTGATGACATGATAGGCAGGATAGAGGATCTTTCCGTTATGATATCCCACCACACAGTGTGGTGGGATATTATTTGATACCTCTGAAAGATTGCATGTTCCTTGGTCAGTCCCCCAACAATTAATTACCAGATGATAACTTTAGGATGGATCAATCATTTTTTTTAAATATTAAAAACTTTGCACATGTGTTAAGTGCAATAAAATACAGGTTCATAGAAGACCTTATTGCTGCTCGGACGTTAAACGCCAACAAACAAACAAACATAGAAGACCAATGTGTGGCCTTGGGCTGACATTTTCATCCTGGTGGGGTTTTTGCACCGATATATTCACCATACCTATTTTTGTTATAAGTTTGATTTCAGCAAAATCTATTTATAGTTTTCAAGACATTTTGAGCATTTTGCCATCCACCCTTTTCACCATTTCATGGCAGGGTATCACATAATGTTCCATTAATGCCCTATTTTTCTACAGTAGAGCATAGTACAATGTTCTTCTATGTTGATACATTTAAATACTCTTACCTTTGATTAGCATTAAGTGTATTTAACCATACCACCCTGAGTGTATGTTTGGGAAGGAAAATAGAAGAAAGGCGATATGCTACAAATAATAGAAATATCCATGAAATGATGAAAGATTAAATTTCCCATTCTTTGGATTTTCATATAAAGTTTTAATTTATAGGTACACTGTGACTACATTATGAAGAAAGTGGTTAGTTTTTGAATTTCTTACTGGACTGAACATGGTTTAAATGGTCCATAAATATTAAAGTTTTATGAACTCTAAAACAATACCTGACATGAGGTTTAGATTTTCAAGAGCTTTTTGTCAACTAAAATGCTTTTACTTTAAATGACCAAAGTCAGAGAGCTAATCATAGACCTTTGTTTGTCCTCATTTACTGAAAATAGCCCTGCAATTTTTTAAGAATTTAAAAAAAATGGCCTTTCCAGTAGAATAATTAATTACTATATTACCAATTCTTTTTTCTGTTGAGAAAGGTATTGTTAAACCTCTTCTTTCTTACTTGGTATATTTTTTTAGGAAGCACCTTCATTATCCATCACATTTTCTTTAGAACCAGTGTTCAGTTGATCATATAAAGAATCTGTGCTTGATTCTTAGCTGTCTATCAGATTTTAGTTACATTAGCTTTGCTATTTATTACAGAATACACCAGATGACCAATTATAATTTTTATTTCTCAGGAAAGTAAATCTTCTTTGATCAGATTTATGTTTTGTTTCCATTAGCAACACTTATTTTCTAATTTTGTTTTGTGTGAATCTCCTCAAATATTATATCAATACCTTGTTTACAATGGAAAGTTTCTGGAATCAGTTCAGAGCTTAAGGTACCAGAATAACTGTTATCTTCTAACCATTAATTCTAAAACAAATTTTCTAGTTATAACACAAATGTTATCATTCGTCTTCTGATAGATACTTTCTTTACAAGTAAAGTTTGTATAAAGTAGTCCCACATCAGAGAATTAACTAATTTAATGCTGATGGAAGACTTTTGACTTCAGCTTGTGGAGCATCTGATGTGTTATGAGCCATTTATTTTCAAACATGAGAAAATATCCCTGACATTTTTAATAAAACTTCTTCTGTAAGACACTCCTGATATTTTGATAGGGATTAGGATCTTGTAGATTTTTCTATGTCACTTTAACATGTTTATCTTGAGTATATTGATGTTGTCTTCATTTATCCCCAAGAGACTCAGGGATTATATTTTTAAAGCCATCATCATGTTTGTATTGTAATGCCTTTGGAGAGACTCCTACTCCACTTTGTTTTAGAAGCTATTCTCATATTTTGGCTAGTTCCTTTGGGAATCTGTTTATGACTCAGACCATGAATAGTTTTACATACCAAGCCATTATCAGCCTATTGATTTGTTATATAACACAGCCACTTCTTCAATGTGTGCAGCATATGTCTTCCTACTTCATGTTTTATTGTGATGCATTAAATTGTGCACTGGTAATATGTAGTGTGCAGGAAATTGCAAACACAATATTTCATTTAATTATGACTTTCATATTTTTATTAATAGAAAAATCTTTCATATTTTCAATTATCCCCTCCCTCTCTTTCAAGAAGTGAGTGGAATATTGTTGGCCCATCCATCACTCTGTCCATCTAAATTTAAAAAAAATCTTGGCTCCCTCTAAATAATGGTTTCAAATTTAGTACATGGCCTTGTAATGTTGGAGCATACGTTGTAAGCAATTTTAGTTGCTCCCCAATATCAACTTCATATAAGTGTCGAGGTATATCTAGCGTGTGCAACTTCATGTTTAATTTTGATGCACAGATTTATATTTAATTTAGTTTTCATTTGGACAATACAATACAAGATTTTTTTCACGACGTTTTAAGAAAAGGTGGGCAAAATCCTTTGACTTCTTGTGATTTGATTACTTTTTAAAAAGTATGTAAATATGTACTACCATATATCGCATTACAGAAAAATGGTTCAGTTTGAAACAAAGGCTGTAGGGTTAAGTCAGTTATGTAAATTTTTATTTATTGGAAGTAGGAGAAACAGTTTCACCTTTTCTATGCCCTTCTTCCACTTTGGTAAGGAGACATATATTGTATTTGTCCTGTCAGTCTTTCTGTTGGTCACACTTTTGTAAGCAACTTCTGGGAAACTACTGCTCAAAATTTCATGAAACTTTGTGCATATCACCAGAAATTTATGATACACTGAATTTTGTTGGACTGAAACCCCTGGGGGACATACATTTTTAAAGGCAAAAACAAACTTTTAATTCAGAAAAAAAAAGTGGTCTTTCCATAAAATACTGACTCAGGTTCCAATATGGATGATAGGGTTATATTTTGGACGATTGACATCTATATGATAAGTGGGTAAAAATGGCTAACCATGGATTTCCTGTTGATAATTACATAAAATTTACACCATATTTTTAAATGAGAGGATATTGTATAAAGTAATAACCAATATTTGTAATATTCACTATACCTACTTATAAGTATTAACCCTTCACTAAATATAAGCCATTTTACTCTAAAATATGAATGGTTTAAGGTCAATGTATCTAAGATTACTTCCATAACACCATGTAAAAGGAGGGTAGTTTTGAGTACCATATGGTTACTGTCTGATGTTATTCTTAAGGAGTGATCCTCATCATCCAAGGACATCCCCCCTGGCAAAAACAGAAACTTTTTCTAAATTTAAGTCCTGTCTTTGTTGTAAGGTAGTTCAATCTAAAGGTTTCATATATGCAAAGATGTTTAATGGTTTCATTGGAATGTAACATTTGTGAATGGGCTTTTTTCTAGTGCTGGTACTATTGTTATTTGTTTCTTTAAATGGCAACCCCTACAGTGAAAAGAAATGTATTTACATGGGAAAGTATTGCTATCAACAGTTGCATCATACCACTCATCAGTTATCAGTCTAGAAGCTGTAGGTTCAGTTGGTCTCTAGGTAAATCTATTCTAGTAAAATATCTTTAGATAGTCAATATTTCTGTCATTTATCAATGCAAACAGTATAGAAAAAGGAGAATTTGGTTTCCATTCATTATGGCCCATCTCTGGGTGAACATTTTACCTGATAAGTATTTCCTAAATGGTTCTTTGTTAAATCATCTATATACATGACAGAGTGATAGAGATTCATGTAACAACAATTGTCTTCTCATTTATATTTTTAAGTCTCTCAGGCTTCCTATAGATTGACTTGCCATTATCTATGTTTTTATTTTGTATATTGGTTTTAGGAAGATTAGTTTAAGCCATTCTTAAAATTCTTGCCCCAATTATCCACATATTTAGGCAAAATAAATACTATGTCTGCTTCTGCTACCCCGCTTTCCCTTTTTTTGTGCCTACCCTAAACATTTTATAGCCATTTTAGCTCAAGTACTGTTGGTGTCTAAATTGTTTCCTCATTTACTTACTGTAAAATGTTTTTAAAAAATGAAATAATGGCCTATTTTTTTCTTGCTGGTAGCAGGAGACAAGACTGAATTTTGGCATTATACAACTTTTTAAAGACAATGTACAATATACAGATAAAAAATCAATAATAGTTCGTATTTTACAAAACATAGGGAAGGCAGTGAAGTTTGTTATTATTTTATGCTGAGATATAGCCAGGTGTTTGTAAGACTCACCAATATTAAAATCGATGAATTATTTCAGAACTAGGAAGATATGTTACTATGAATGTATACAGAATTTTGTATTCAAAGTTCTAAGTAAAGGTTTTGACTGGGATGTATATATAATTTCCCACGCCTACCTTATGCATGTCTTTATAAAGAATGTAAAGAGTCACTTAAAAATAATTTTTAAAGTATTAAGAACTGCACCTTCTAAAAGTCAGGTATGATCTATAATTTATGGTTATTAACTTAGGTATAATATTTCTTTGTAATGACCTCTTTTGCTTTATGGAAAATGGAAATTAATGGTATTTTTTTCTAATAGCTTTGACTTTTGAGACAAAAACAAAAACAACTTAATTTAGCTAGGCTGGCTTTTTGCAACTGTTTTGAAACACATAAGGGCAAAAAATATACGGTTGTTTGAAACACATAAGGGCGAAAAACATATGGTTGTTTGAAACATATAAGGACAAAAAATATGCGGTTGTTTGAAACACATAAGGGCGAAAAATATACAGTTCTTTGATACACATCAGGGCGAAAAATATACAGTTCTTTGATACACATAAGGGTGAAAAACATACGGTTGTATGATTACATTTTAGATTTTATATGCTCATATCAGTGTATTTGTCATTAGTACTAGTCTGTGTGTGCTTGTCTGCATATTTGTGTGTTTGTTTGTTCAAGCATTAGTCATCTTCTTCATGATTTTGAGGGAGACTTGTACTTGGTAGTATACCTTTAAATAATGCATTGATAATATTATAACATGAACAAGTCGCTAAATAAAGTTTGTTTGTCATTAGACTAACAATTTACCTGAACAATACTTTACTTAAAGTATTCAATTAAACAAAAGTTTGGCAAAGAAATGAATTGTCGCCCACCCTCCAATTAGTTCCTAGCTCATGAAATTGACATTACGACAAAGGAATTAGCCATGATAAAAGAACATCAGATATATTTATGGGCAGGTAAAAGTCATTAAGGTGTGAGGCAGGTGTTACTTCATCAATATGGATATATTGATAAATTCTTCAGGTAAGTTACACAGATTGATTTTCTTAATTCAAACTAAATCTCATTTTTATACTTAATATTGTCATAATTGTTAGCAATTTGTATTAAACTTTGTGTTAATTTTTAAATACTTTGATCAATGCAATAGTATTTATATTTGAAAAAAGGCAACTTCATTTCATCAGGTAATGTATGTGTGGTTCCAGAGGAATTATGGCTATAAATGGACATTTTACTAGTTATTACATTGTATGCCATTATTATGAGGTATAAAATTGCAAAATAATAAATTGACCAAATGAAATGTTACTTGAAATTGCTTCAGTTCAATGAATGGTATTGAACCTTAGAAATCACTAATTTCTGAAATGGTTGAGGCATTATTTTTGTGTATGTGTTTTTTTTTTCTTATAGTGAAAGCACAAACCTTGAATGGTTTACTAAGCTTTATTATACCCACTGCAAACAAAGTTTGGGGGTATATAGGAATCACCCCATCTGTCTGTCTGTCCACATTTCTTGTCAGTGCAATTCTTCCTCAACTGCTGAAGTGGTTTTGACGAAATTTCATTGATATAGTTATTGTCAGAGAACTCTAAAGGGAGATAAATAACTTAAAGTTTTACATATTAAAACCTCTTCAGTGTAGCTCCTTCAAAACTGTTCAAGAGATTTTGATAAAATATTGTAAGAAGGTTGGGCATCATGTGTAGATATGAATGAAGGAATGTAGTTACTGTAGGAGGACTCCAAATGGAGATAATCCAACTTTAGGGTTTTACATGTTGGAACCTCATAAATGCAACTCCTCCATAACTGCTCCAGGGAATTTCATGAAATTTTATATGATGGTTGGTATGTAGGTTTGCATGAAGGAATATAGCTCCTAACGTAGGATTCCAAAGGGAGATAATTGAACTTACAGGTTATGGTCTCACTAACCACTTTCGGGTCAAATGGCCACCCCTCTATGTAGTACCAAAAACATATTTAACGTAGAATTATGCATTGTAAGTGCATTATTTGTGTGTATTTTGATCAAAGAGTAATCAAGGGAACCAACATTATAGTGCTAATCAAAAGATTGTAATCCAGGGACAAAGACCAGACATGTAAAACAGACATACACAACAATGAACACTAACTAAAAATCATACATACAAAGCAACAAAAGCAAATGAATGACTCTGATTCCACTAAAAACTGGGAGCATGGACCATGTGCACCAGTAGGGTAAGTGTCCTCGAGTCGAATGAGTCGAAATAAAGCTGAGAATGTGTACTTAAAAATCATATTTGTAATTTAATACAAAAGTGTATGAATATTGTTTACAAGTGTTAGTAATTTGCTTCCATGCTGTCAGTTAGCAGAAAATGTGAATTTTCAATATTATTTATTCAAGTTGATTTTGCGAAAAATTTCTACAATCATCATATCATTAGCATAATGATTTTGAAAGCCTTGTTTTCAAAGCTTGGTAATGGTATGCACTTTTAAATTGTCATTTGTCCTGGGTATTCACAGTTTCCCCAAAACTTTGAAAATTACTTTTTTAACATGTAAAGTAATGGAAACATTAGCAATGGTTAATGAGACCTATATATTTAACTTCATATTTGAAGTGGAGGGTATTCTCTTTGTCTCTTTGTGACTAGCTCACTGGATTTCTAGTTTACATTGGTGTTTAAAGTCTTTTAGCTTACCTTGACCTTGTCCAAGTGAACTTATGCTGTCAGTTGTCTTTTGTCCATCATCTGTAATTTTTCACATTTTGCTTAGCTTTATTAAATGATGAATAGATGGGTCTTTACAAATAATCCAGTTTTGTTTCTTTTTGATCAAGCAAGATGGTCACAAGTGGCTTTCTCAGCTTATGTTTGTCCTCTTTTCACAGATCATTTCTCTGATATTGGTGACAATATCTTGAAACTTCTTAGGATTGTCGGTCTCAATGCTCTCGACTAACATTCCTCTTTTTGTGTGGCTTAGACCTGGGCCTTATAAGGCCCATTGGGTTGGCAAGAATGATGATAGTATAGGAACATCTTCTGATGATTGCCTTTTTTGTTCCACTGGATCAAATGATATTACACATGATTTCAGATTTTTCAAGTGAAAGATTCCAGCTCTTTAAATTGCCTGTTTCTTGTGAAATGAAAATCCCTTGAAGCAAAATGGTGCATACAACAGTATGGCTTTAAGATTGTAAGCAGGTCCTTCATTTTGGATGAAATGTGAAATACTTTGGGAAAAAAATTAGCTAAAAAAAGCCATTTTTTCCAAATTTCCATGGATTTATTACATATTTACGAATGTGAATGCTTTTGAGTTCTTGTAATCAAATTGCTGGTAGATACAAATCTTTAGGTCAATAAGTATTTGGAAGTAGAAAGTGGATATAGCCAGTGAGATTTTATGTATTTCTCCTTATTCCAGGTGTAAAACCTTAGCTGTTAACCATGTCAAGAAGTGACTTGATTGATTTATTTTGATGAGATACATACAAGCTGCTTAATATTTTAATCCTGGAAAGCATATTGTAGGTTTTTACCATATTTTCACCCATCATTTAGACCTATTCAATTATTTTGGCCATCTAATATGTTTTCCATTAAAATTGATTTCTAAATATTTCATTTATTCAAATTTTATTGTAATATTATTCAGATAGTTCAATCAATGGTTGTAAAAAGTCACAAGTTGACAATAACATATAAATATATGTAACCTCAATATTCTTCCGAACATTGTGCCTTGGGTCACGGACAAGACTTTGATTAAATGAATATGTCCGCATCTAATGCCTCTACCCCAGGCTCTCTAGGTATAAAATTTTACAATTAACATTCAAGAATTTGGGGTTATGAAAATATCTCTTTATTTCAATTGTAAATGAAGAAAAATTGCTGGAAAAAAAATTGGAAAATGAGCAGCATGGATGTGCCATGTTGTCTAGGAATGACAAGGTATGTTCCTTAGTGTAGGTAGTCGTAAAAATTGTTTCTATGACCTTACACCCTTAACAGGTAATTGATTTGACCTGATATTGGATCAGATAAAACATCACCTACAAATGTTATAGGTTGCTTAATATTATATGTATTTAGTGTTTAAGTAAATCATGGTGTATATTTTGTTGTCAGATTTTTACATGGATGTAAATACTTCAGAGTAAAGTGGGGTCATTTCCTTATCTTTAATGAATTGCAAAATTACTTGATTTTGTTAAATTTTATACTTTCATATTAATGATATCATGACCTGCAAGTCAATGGTTGACAGTTAATGCTAATGAGATGACTTTTATTATTTATATATTTCAATGTGTCAATTAAATATGTTTTTATTTTATTGAAACATCTTACATTTTATTAAACTTTTATCTCTATGCAAAGTTCCTTAAGCAATGAAGTAACACTTTAATTCTGTACTCTGGCAGATCCAGCAATTTACAAAAGTGGAAAGGGGGGCTAACCTAGGACTCTAAATTTTTGCTTAAAAATGTGTGAAAAACATTGCATTTTTTTTCACTTGTGTTTATAAGACATGCTAAATGATGAATTCTCTTGATTTCTTTTTATTGAAGAGAACTATATGATCCTTACTGTGGAATCTGACTGTATTAAATGGTTCAACACACCAAAAAAAAAAACCAACATTTTATGAGTGGGCAGGGGCCACCTATAACCCTCATTGGGTGGGTGTCAAACTGGAAACTTGCCTCAGTAATCAAATAGCCATTTTTTAATTCATAAAAAAAAAAAACAAAAACAAAAAACAAAAAGATCATCAAATTTACTATGGAACCTAGTAACTGGTACTAGCATGCCTGATACCAGCAGCACACTCTGAAAAGAACATGCATCATTAGTTTACAGATTTAAAAAAAATTATGAAATATATAATTGTTATACTTTTCTCTTGTAATTCTGTGGTAATATTTTGTTGTAAGATTTAATGAAATGTAACAAATAAAAAGGATGAGTTCAGTTCTAAATTCTGTTTCTCTGGCTGGGCTAAAACATCAATAGTAAAATCCATGTAATCTGCAGCTAAAGTAAATATTGGAGATTTTTCTTTAAACATCAGTTCAGAATGTTTTGGGCTTAATTGCTGTGTAATTGTTACATTGTCCATTCCAATAATGTCTGACACATATCCATCTTTTACCAATATTTTTCAGCAGATTCTAATTATATACCAATCAAAATTAATAACATTATGACTAATATCTGACAATGTTACCAATACACACCAATTACTCAGAGATAAGCATTAGGAAATACACATTTTCACTTCTGGTAAGCTGTAAATTCTGGTAAATTTAGGATGTATTGTATATTGCTAAACATGTATGAAATTTTATTAAATGGGCAATTTAAAATTTCATAGCCTATCTATTTCAAAAATCTTTGACCTTCATTTAATGAGGCTTAAAATGTTAGATGGATGAGTCTGTCTGTTTTAATTTTGAGTCATGGTTTAGAATGAATTTTCTTTGTTCACTAACTCTAAGCATGTAACGGATAGACAGAATTCCCAGGGGAGCAGGTTCATTTTTCATGAAAACTTCAGAAACTGACAAATTATTGTTATTATGTGCAGATAAGTAAACATCTTCTGTTGAACCTGTGTATAATGATGTTTGGAGCCAGCTGTAGCCTGTCCTGTGGTACGAGGGTTTCCTCATTGTTCATTGAAGACCAATGAGTGGCCTTGGGCTGACATTTTAATCCGGATGGGGTTGTTGACATATACTTCATACCTATTCTTGTTACATATATATTAGTAAAAAGACAATGGGAGTACAAATGATGGTCTCCATTTTTAACTCACCTGGCCATAAGCCATGTGAGTGATTACCATCACTTCGCGTTCGGCGTCGTCGTTGTCATCATTAACAATTTCTTCTCTGAAACTACCAAATGGATTTGCATGAAACTTATAATGGTTGTTCTTTAGAGTATCCTGCACCAAATGACTGTTTGTATTTTTGATCGGTTAAAAAACATGGCCAATGTTACTAAAAATAGAACATAGGGGTCAGACAGCAGATTTTTGCATATATCTCCAAAACCATCAGGTTTAGCCAAATTCTAACAAGAGTAAAAGTATTCAGCATAATGAGATCTATCTATGGTTGGATTTTGGTGAAAGTCTGTTGATCCATGTTGGAGGTATTGCCCTTTTTATACATAATTTTGCTGTTTTTGATGTTATTACATTCAAAAATCTTCTCAGAAACTACTTTACAGAATTCAATGAAAGTTATTATCCTTGTTTTTTAAGATATCCTAAACAAAATGAATGTTCTGATTTTTCATCAGTTTAAAAACATGGCCGTCATTACTAAAAACAGAATATAGGGGTCAGACAGTAGTTTTGTGCATATATCTCCAAAACTATTAGATTTTTATTATAAGGCCTATAAATGTCTCCAGGAGATCAAAGTTGTCAGACGACTTCATGTAAGAGTTATTGCCCTCAAGGGGAGAAAAATGACCTTGAAAACTATGATAGATAGAATAAGACTTTCGATTGCTGAAACGATTCTTATTATAAGGCCTACAAAGGTCTCCAAGGATCAAAGTTGTCAGACGACTCCATGTAAGAGTTCTTGCCCTTGAAAGGCAAAAAAAATTTGTTTTAGCAGTTTTCAGCCAATATCTTGAAGACTATAATAGATAGAATGAAACTTTCAGTTGATGAAATGATCCTTATGATAAGTTCTACCAAAGTCTACGGAGTCAGTATTGTCGAACAACTCCTTGTTTGAGTTATTGCCCTTGAAAGGCAACATTTAATCAAGTGATTGATTCAGTCTCCTGGGAGCCTCTTGTTATGCAAACTCATGTATGTAGAAGTTTACCAAATTTACTTTGTAGAAAATGTTTGTTAAAGAGAATCTAGTTAAATTTCATTTTATTTTGTTTCACTTTATACTTGGATTTGTATATGACAACATGATTGGAGTGTGTTCAACCAAATAACTGTTCCAATTCAACTGCAGGATCCAGAGTTACAGTTAAATCTTCTGCCAGCAAAGGGGCAAATTTCCTCCATTTTGAAGACAGTGCTGGTCCTCTTGTTGCTTTACAACTATGTTTATATTGTGCCATTGGCATTATCAGTCATGTTCCTCCTTCCATTCTGTAAACATCTGAAAAAAGAATGGATGTGGTGAAAGTGCTACAAATGCACCAGCATATAACGTAATTCCAAAATAATAATTACTTTCAGAGTTTTAAGGTTCATATTGCATTCTCTAAATCAATTGAGAATTTGCTTCTCAACTATTATGAATGTTGTGGGGGCATATACATGTATGTTGTAAGCTAAATGGGTACATTTGTATTTGTAGTCTATACTATGCTTTGGTTTCAGTTTGGGACTGCTCGGTGTTTATTGTCTACATCAGGGTTTTGTGGTGTATGTTGGTGTATTTGTGGAGTATATTGAGAAATTTATGGCCTATGCTATGCTTTGGTTTTTGGTCTAATTCAGGGTATTTGTGGACTATATTGAGGCATTTATGGTCTTATATTTGGGTATTTGGGGACTGTGCTATGCTATATTGAGGTATAAGTTGTCTTATGTTTGGGTATTTGTGACATAAACTGAGGTTTCGGGTATTTGTGGTCCAAATTATGCCCTGTTTTCTAAAGTAAATCTTGATATGGTAGTGATAAATTATAACAGACAGATATTGAGTGTGAAATTTATTTAAAACAAATAAGGAAATAAAAAGGACTAAATTTATTATACATTGATCATGACATTTGACCTACTAATTACTGAGATAATCAATCCATTAAAAAAACAAAATGTGGTTTTTGAAATGTTAAGTAGTGTAATAATTACAGAGATTGATTATAATATTTATTTAGCTGTAATATCTGACAGAGAAGATTAAAGCTCCTTCTAATTTACATTAACTCCATTAGGAAATTATTGTTGAAGGGACAGGTTTAAAATGCAGGAAATATTTGAGTAGTTTTTAGTAAGCTCTGTAAGTGGAAAATATCATCCTTCCTATAAGGTAAGCTAAAATATTACTTGTTTACTGTAGGAAATGGTAAGTAGCAATTTGCAGGCTAACTATACATGTTAAAATGAGCAGGACATGACATTTAAGATACATTGTGTGCAATATACCTTATATACACTGTGGTTTATTCCATAATAGCATGGTTTTTGTCAGTGAAGAAATTTTCTCATTTGAATTGCTGATATATGTAGGAAACCTATTTTAAGGAACAAAGCAACAGCCAGTTGCTTTGTTCCTAAAAAAAAAACAGAATACACTCACCCTACCAGTGCACCTGGTCCACGCTCTCTGTTTTTAGTGGAGTAAGAGTTGCTCATTTACTTTTGTTACTTTGTATGTATTATTTAGGTTATTTTAAGTTCATTGTTGTATGTGTCTGTTTTCCATGTCTGGTCTTTGTTTCCTTAGATTTCCACTAGAATCTTGGAATTCTTGATTACTCTTAAAATAGCTTTCCTCCATGTCTCTGCTAAGGCTATCAAATACTATTCCATTGATATTAGGACAAGATTATGTCTTAAAATATTTTAAATGTCCATTTGAGCTATTGTTCTCACTTTGCAATTGTCATTCATTGTCTTTAGAAATTTCTCCTCTGAAACCACATTGTGGATTATTACTAAATTACTGAGGTGTTTTCTTCAAAAAGTGTGTCAGTTATGTACATTAAATGTAAAACATAGCTGTCAATGCCTTTTTTAAACCATAGGGTTCAAGTCACCAATTGCTATATGTATCTCAAAAAACAATTAGAAATACTAGAAAATAAGTATGATCTTCCTTCTTCAGCTTGAAGAGCTCTATGAAGTAGCACTTTTGTTGAAGGTGAATGATTATCTTTAAAACAACAAATTTTGTTGTGTTTTGCTTATTACTCAAAAACCTTAATAGATAGAACAAAAGTTTCGACTGTTGAAATGATCTCTTGTTACGAGTCATTGCATTTATGTTGTATGATTAATTTTAAAGGAGTTATTGCCCTTGAAAGACCAGAAATGATTTTGCTGATAATTTGAAAGCAGTTATAGATATGATTTACTTTCACTTGATGAAATGATCCATATACTCAACTAAAGTCCCCAAGAGTTCATGTTTGTATGACAATTACTCATTTGAGTTATTTCTCTTGGGAGGTAGATGAAGGCTATTTTTTAATAGTTGAGCATGCCATGTTCTCTAGAGCCTCTAGTAGTTTGCAACTATTTCACATTTTTTCACAGACCCAAACCCCCTCAATTGAAGTGAATTTTGCTTGTGCTGAGGGGTTCTAAATCTAAATTTCACATTGAATTTCTTGATTGACAAACAAAATCATTTAAAAAAAAAAACATACATGTAGTGGCATTGGTATCCTTTCAGTTTATGATGTACTTTAAAATGATGAGTCAGTGCATGAAAGTTTCTTGCAGTGGTTTACTAGACTCTAATAAAGTACTTTCATTATCCTTGTTTCATATAAAACAAAAACAAATACATCCTGTTTCAAATAAAAGTGACAAAAAACTCAGAATAAAGTGCTGTAGAAAGAGAGTTAAGCATGAAAATTACTTTCCAACAATATAAAGTTCACTTACTACTAGTAACGAGAAAGGGCATTCTTCACAAGGAAAATAACAATGTATGCTTTTAGGTTGTATCATAATTGTATGACTTGTGATGTACCTTGGTTCTCATCCACACATGGGAAGAATTGGGATTGATGGCACAACTTTTTGTGGGTTTAAATTGGTCTTCTGGAGCTGGTATGTCGGTTAATTGCTAGTAGTCCTTTTTTGTGCATTTGTGTAATGTGTAATCAGTTTCTTTATTTCTGTTTTAACAACAGACTCTGACCTTTTTGAACAGATATTTAGGCATGTTTAATTGTGTAATATTTTTTTCCACAGTGGCAGGATTTAAAAGAGGAGGGTTGTGATCACACCAAAGTACTTTACATCCAGCACATTTTTTATGCCTGTCCCTAGTCAGGAATTTTTAACCTCTGTACGTATTGTTTTGTTTTCTTTTTCATTATCACTTTACTTTTATGTTGCCTGAGTTTATGGGGTAATAATTATCTTGTACCTGTTTATGATGTTATATTTGGGGCCAGCTGTTGCTTGTCCTGTGGTTGGAGGGTTTCCTTTACATTCATTGAAGACCCTTTGGTAGCCTTGAGCTGACATTCTTTATCTAGGTGGGGTTGTTGTCTCTTTGAAATATTCACCATATCCATTCTAGTTATTTTCAAAACATATGGATATATATGTTAAGGATTGTTATTGTGTAATTTCTGTCCATATAAAACAAAAACATGTTTTTATCAAAAAAAACTTTGTTCATGAAGTGCATTGGAAAGCCAGTTTTTTTTTCTTGTTTTGAAAACAGATGAAAAAAATACATTTTTCCAGTGTAGAGCCCTTCACACCAATGAGAACGATGTGAGAGGTCAACAGTAGCCAAAATGTATGATACATACCATGTCCAGAAAGCCAGATGAAATCTAAGATGTTCACTATACAGACAAGTGTATACATCAATTTACCAATCAATGCATTTACTCATGTTTTTTTTTCTGGAATGAACAATGAGTTCTTTCACATGATGATCAGTTGAGGAAAATGAGTTTGACTTGATTATTGGGAGGACATGATACGATGTTTCAGCCAAAATTGATCAAGCTCTGACATTAATTTCAAGTTATTTCAGTGAACAAATGTAAACTGTAGTTGATGTTATTGACTGAAGATAAAGTGCAGTTTGATTATGGACGAGGATGCAGTTATTCTAGTTTTCTAAGATTTGATTCAATTCCAATAAGTGATTTTCCAGTGCAATTTGCATGTGCATGTATGTCTTATAAAACCAGAGATATGAGCATGTGATTAAAATTTTCTCACGTGATTACAGTGATAATAGTTTTGACTTAGAGGACACAGTTATTTAGTACTTTACCTCTTGAAGCATGAAATCCATGAACCTTTCCTGAAATAGTCTCTGCAGGGTCGAGAATAATGCTTTTTTCTTCTTCTTTTCAGGATGTAATGAAATGGAGACATTGCTAATGTGATGGATGTATTTTATACACTCAACCTGTATTATGTGATGAATTTTAACCACAGAAATGCAGTGTTTTTGAAACATAAGATGGATTATGAAATTTTATGATAATAAATAAGTTTTAAAATGGCAGGTAATTCATCAGAAGTTAGTTCTACTTTATTTAGTACAACAACTGTACTTCATCAAGATGTCAGTCATCGGGAATCAAATCCTGAAGTTGATTCCACAAACCTTGTGTTGTCTGCTCAGCAGTCATCATCTAAAAACTTGGAGACCTCATCGTATTCAAGAGGCAATCTAGCCTCATCATCAGCACATTCAAGTATTATTGCAACAGCATCAGTGCACCAAGATCCATCAGTATTAGTTTTACAAAGCTCATTGACTTCAGATATTGAATCATCATCAAAACTTCACCTTAGCAGTTCACCATCAATGTCATCTTCAAGACAACCAGTGATACCTTTACCTTCACAATCACCAACACCGCCACTGACCTCAATTCAGGAGCTACCATATCAGACATCAAACTTTAAACTACCAAGCCTGAGTTCAAGTTTATCTGGGTCTAGTGATTTGGATACATCTGTACAATTTACATCACATATTTCATCCTCGTCATCTATCACAAGTTCTAGCTCAGTTATACCACCAATCTTACCAACATCTGGGTCTACTACGACAAATGGAAGTATTTCTTCTTCACCGCCATGTAAGTAAAAAATTATGGGTCAACAGATTTGTGTCATTTTGCTTTAGGGAAAATTAGTTTGATTTAATATCCAGCAGGAGTAAACGCTATAGAAGGAACCTCTGTCTATTTAGATACATTATGTACTTCAGGTTCCTGTGCAGCTATAATTTCAAGTAAAGGGCCAACATTCCCGGTATTTGATTTTCTATCTGATTTTTCACAATTTACATTTTTGTTCATAGAAAAGAGCCCAAAACTGAATGCTATAATTAAGCCATTTAAATCTTTTATATTCCGCTGATTGAGAAACCCCAGAATTATAAGCATTATAACATGATATTCAAATCGTTTATTCAAATACCGTATGAACTGTCCTTTGACAAAGTAAAAATATCAATTATTGAAACAATGAAGTGACATTGCGATAAAATTCTAACCATCCAAATAAATCACAAAACATAAAAATATGCCAAGGTTAGGCTCAAACTTTAAAACTCTTCTTTAACAAGGAATGCAGGATACAACTGTCAGGTCAGTTTGGCTACAAACACTACATAATAAAACTGATGCTGCTAAATTTTGTACTTTACTTTATCTGATTTTTCACAATTTATATTTTTGTGAACAGTAAGGGTTTTTCTAAGATTTATGAAAATTTTGGACATTTCGACAATGTGTATCCCGCGGCTCCACACAAAATTTCTTATGGACAAATTATGCATGAAGTATTCATTATGTTCTCTTAAGAAATTTTATCTGGTTGAGGGACTTTGTATTCATGCCATGCAATACTCTCAAAATTCATTTTGAAATGACCATCCAGGTCCTTTCATTTAAAAAAAAAAACCACAATCCAACAAGCATTAATTGGTTTTATGGTCTGTCCATGTTATTAAGATGCAACATATTTTGATGCCATTTTATTAGTAAGATTATAATAAGGTAATTAATTGGAAAGAGTGATAATCAAAATATGATTACAAGTGCCAAAGAACACCTAGATGTAACGAGTGTGAAGAACTTCAGTACACAGTTAAATCTTACTGTGTTCTTGGCACAAGTGATTATATTTTGGTAGATTTTCTCCCTTATTCATTGCTATATTCAATATAAAATTTAATTTTTGTGAACGGCAGATTGATATACATGTTGTGACAGGAGAAAGTTTGAGAGTGAAATTACCATATTTATTTCATAGTGGAGAAAGTCAGAGAGGGAAATTACTGAATTTATTTCACAGTGTGAATTATCAAAATTTTTTACACAGGGAACATTCAGTAAATCATTTTTATCGATATTATAAGTTATTATAATTTATTTAGTTGTGCATTGAAGTTCTTAGTATACATTCACTCTTGTTTTATATGAGTTAAATCAAGGCCTGACAGGTTTTATTTAAATCAGAATATCATTTAAGGACTTAAGACTCAGGAAAAGTTGAAACAAAAACAGCACACATAATTAACACATTATGAACAAAATCACAAGTAAGTAAGCAACCTTGAGTCCAGTAAAATGGACCAAATTAATTATTGGGGCTTTCCTGAAAACATTGTACATTGATGATAACTTGGATAAAGACGTATATAGAACGATACATGTGATTCGTTTTGTGATTTTGGCCTTGTTTAAAAGAATACTTTCTTTTTATTAAAGCCTCCTTGACAGACAATCTTACAGTAATCCTTGGGATATCACTGTGTGGAGTAGCAATACTTGTTCTTCTCATTATAGTTCTGTTTTGGTGCTGCAGAAAGAGGTCTAAAACAAAGGTATAATTGTTTATCATAATAATGCTTTAAAACTTGTCTAAACAAACCCAGAATTAACTGGAAATCAATTTAGCCTAGATGTCTTCTGACTAACAGAGATTTTTATCATTTTTGACTAGCAAATGATGCCTCCCTCGCCAGGCAATATTTATATTAATAAATTCATCAACTAATAAGTTGGTAAAACAAAGATTTTTAAGGGCCTGTCTTTGTTGGTACAGCTGCCCGCCATCTTGTTTTGTCCAATCTTGCACACAATCATGACAGTGACTAACCAATGAAGGATCTTGCAGGGATGGCCCTGGAATGAGTTCCTGCACTAACTGTCCTGGAATGAGATCCTGCTGGGATGACCCAGGAATGAGTTCTTGCAAGGATGGACTTGGAATGAGTTTTGCAGGGATTGCCCTTTTCCATTTGTGGTTTTAAAAAATATTGTTGCAAGGGTGAATGGAATGTGGTGTTGGTTGTAATTGTTGAGGTGCTGCAGTTACAGTTGGTTTCTATAACTGTTTCTTTATTACTTCAGTGTGGGAAACCATTTTTTTTCCAACTTGCTATTCTGGCCAGTGGAATATTGATCTTGCTAGCCAAATAGAAATTCAACTAGCCAAATTTTTTGGGTTTTTTTGTCTGTACTATCAACTGTTTTCTCTTGGATTTGACTATCTTCTGCCTTTTTTTTTTCTTTTTCTTCAACTATTTTTTCATTTGTTTTTAAATTTATCAAAAACTTTTCCATTTTTGAATATTCCCTCCCATTGAAGTTTTTCATGTACAATAGGTACTCTATTTCTGAACTCATATTTTAAAAATAAAATTATATTTCAACAGATTCATCATTATGAAACAAGAAAATGTTTATCATTGCTTCTTGTTAATTTTTATTTTGACAATAAACAAACAATTTAAGGTAACATATCATAAATTACCAAGATAATTTCGTTTGAATACTAATTCGAGATCAGTACCGCCACATAGGTTTTGGCACATCCCGTTTACGGGAAATTAAAATGGCAGATTGTAAACAATGCTTTACATCAATAAAATTGTGCATATCATGCCAAAATTCTCTTGACTTTCGATCTAAAGCTAAACTTCTTAAAACGTAGGGAACATGTTTTTAATATATGTTGTTAAGGGATGTTTAACTAAATAACCTGTTGGCTGGTTAACTTTCCTTGGAACTCGCCAATCAAATGACTGTCGCCAAATTGACGAGTGTAAGCTAATGAGAACTCGCCAAATGACACATATACTCGTATTTGGTGAGTTTGCGAGTGTTGGTTTCCCACACTGGTACTTTGAAGGGCTTTGCTGACAATCTTTTTCCAGACCAATGCTGTCAACAATTATGGAACTTTTAGAAAAGCAGAGGACGCTTACCCTACCGGTGCACCTGGTCCATGCTCCCAGTTTTTATTGGAGTCCAAGTTGCTCATTTGTTTTTGTTACTTTGTATGTATGATTTTAGTTACTTTATGTTCTTTGTTTTGTATGTCTGTTTTCGATGTCTGGTCTTTGTCCCTGGATTGCATTCTTTTGATTACCACTATAACCTTGGTAACCTTGATTACTCGTTGAAGTGGGAACTTCCAGCTTGTTTGTATTAATGTTAAATTTGTAGGTATTACTGTGAAAGTATTTTGTGGGGTACTAATTTTCGTGGTTTTGTTGGGTTTGGTAAACCATGAAATTTGGTTCCCAATGAAAAGGAAATTTCTTTTTGTTTGTATGGTAGAGTTGTCCAATCTACAAATTCAAGAATCAATGAACTGATATTTTTTTTCTAAACCAAGCAAACTGGTACCCACAAATAAAAGTTCTTCCACAGTATGAGTCAGTAACATGGTTGGTGACAACCCTTTGTTGATTTCCAGCAAGTGTTGACAAGTGTAAGAACTCCTTCATGACTGATGTGTTGCTTTTGCCTAGACATTTTCTGAAAGTCCCTATATATTCGTAACAAACAAAATTTTGGCGATACATGTATTTAAGAATCATTTTGTCAGTGTGTCCATCCAGTGTTTACTCTGTCAGGGCAACCTCTCCTAAACTAATGGATGGATTTTGATGAATCTTAATGATGAAAAGTAAAATAAAATAAATGAAGATTTGCTTGAAATAAGACAGTTACTGCTAGATCCTTCGAAGGGAAATAATGCAACTCAACGGTTTTACATGGTCAGATGTTAACACATTATGAATTATAATGCTTATACATGTAAGCATTACTTCTTGTTTATTCAAGTCTGACAGGAATTAGTACCCATTTAAAGTAATTTTATGCTTTGAGTGGGGAATGCCAACAGCAACAATATGTGCAACTTTATTTTGTGGAGGGTAAGCATAATGTGATTTGTCAGGTCAGGCAGACAAACTTGACTGTGTCAGAATTTTTGTGATATAGGCACCATTCTTGATTCTTTTATCAACTTTTTAAACCATTGTGAATCATTTGATTACCAGAATTCTGGCATTGTAATTCCAGCAGCAGACAGTAGAAACAGTACAGATAGGTGACCTTTGGGCCAATGACAGACAAGATATATCATTTGCTCCAACATTTGATTCAGTGTTAGAAAGTGTCTCAGAAAGTCCAAAAACGAACAGTAAAACAAATAAAGGTATGTTCATGTAAACAGGTCCTCAGATAGTCCAAAAACGAACAGTAAAACAAATAAAGGTATGTTCATGTAGACAGGTTCTCAGAAAGTCCAAAAACCAACAGTAAAACAAATAAAGGTATGTTCATGTAGACAGGTTCTCAGAAAGTCCAAAAACGAACAGTAAAACAAATAAAGGTATGTTCATGTAAACAGGTCCTCAGAAAGTCCAAAAACTAACAGTAAAACAAATAAAGGTATGTTCATGTAGACAGGTGCTCAGAAAGTCCAAAAACGAACAGTAAAACAAATAAAGGTATGTTCATGTAGACAGGTTCTCAGAAAGTCCAAAAACGAACAGTAAAACAAATAAAGGTATGTTCATGTAAACAGGTCCTCAGAAAGTCCAAAAACTAACAGTAAAACAAATAAAGGTATGTTCATGTAGACAGGTTCTCAGAAAGTCCAAAAACGAACAGTAAAACAAATAAAGGTATGTTCATGTAGACAGGTTCTCAGAAAGTCCAAAAACGAACAGTAAAACAAATAAAGATATGTTCATGTAAACAGGTTCTCAGAAAGTCCAAAAACGAACAGTAAAACAAATAAAGGTATGTACATGTAGACAGGTTCTCAGAAAGTCCAAAAACGAACAGTAAAACAAATAAAGGTATGTTCATGTAGACATATCCTCAGAAAGTCCAAAAATTAACAGTAAAACAAATAAAGGTATGTTCATGTAAACAGGTCCTCAGAAAGTCCAAAAACGAACAGCAAAGCAAATAAAGGTATGTTAATGTAGACAGGTTCTCAGAAAGTCCAAAAACGAACAGTAAAACAAATAAAGGTATGTTCATGTAAACAGGTTCTCAGAAAGTCCAAAAACTAACAGTAAAACAAGGGTATGTTCATGTAGACAGGTTCTCAGAAAGTCCAAAAATGAACAGTAAAACAAATAAAAGTATGTACATGTAGACCTATTCTCAGAAAGTCTTTATACCTTCTGCAAAACAAGAAAATATATATACATGTTGACATCGTGAGTGTTGCAATTAGCTCACATGAGAAAGACAATCTAATGCAGTATTTCATGAGAAACAACATTGCTCCATTTTTCAGATGGAAATGTTCTCTGCAGAGCTTTGATCATTTATGATTAATGAAATAAATGCTTATCTGTCTAAGAATCAGGCGTTTAAGGCGTGACACATGAAAAAAAAAAGATATTGCATTATTTAAGTACAGTGAAACTTCTCCAAATCAGACCCTCAGAAAACCGGTCTTCCCTTCAAACCAGCTGTTTTCAAAAGTCCCGGCCGATATACCTTAAAACCTGTGTGTTTAGTCTTCAATAGACCGGCCACCCCTAAAACCGTACATTGACCGATTTTTCAGTTTTAGTTACATATTACAAATAAAAACAACCTCTCAATTCCGGTCGCCCAGTTATTGTTCACCTGTAATAAATGTGTCAACGAAAAAGTAAATGATTATGTAATATTACATAATTAATAATTCATTCACTGACCGGTTTGCATTTCATCAGTGGACAGATGATAATTGATGGGGACAGTAGTTTAAACAACAAATTTAATCCAGACATTACATTTTGTCACTGTTTGGCTGTTAATTGGTGTGTGCACACGTCAGGCAACCTGGGGATCTTTACGATCTTTTAACTGTCAATTAATGTGACCTGTGCCCAAGCCAAAACAACATAGGGGTGAAGTTTTTTGACTTTGTTGATAGATCATTTACCAAAACAATACAAATAATTAATTACAATCAATAGGCCTTTGATATTTAATACATATTCTTTCAAAACCATGAACATTATTTTGTCAGCAGTACTGTTTGTAAAATCTAATCTTTTACAAGTGATGCAAGCTTTGAAATGTAATAAAAGGCCAAAAGTTTTGAATTGGCATTAAACATGTCTCGACCAACAGACTGACATGGTGTATGGTTATATAACACATGAATGGAAACAGCTCTTAGAGTGCATTGTTATTTTTCACAAAACCAGCCACCCCTATAAACCGTCTGTTTTTTCTTGTCCCAGTTGTGGCCGGTTTGGAGAAGTTTCACTGTATTTATCTCTCATAACCCTCTGAAATGACCATGAAAGTGTTAAATTGGCTTTTTCAAGATATTTAAATAGCTTTTTAGTTGTTCTCTAAATGTATTGAATACATCTGTGGCAAATAAAGACCAAATTGGAAAAAAAAAAAAAAACATGCCACCTTTTGCCTGATTCTTACACAGAAATTTACTGAATGGTACTTAAATGTCTTTACATTTTTCTTACAATAAAATCTTTCTCCAGGCTGGTCTGGCAAAAAGAAGTATAGAATAGGTAAAGAGTGTGTTATAAGCTGATATTGATGTTTAAATTTTGTTCAGTTTTTATCACTAAAGAGTGAGTGCTAATTGACAACACTTTGACTAAAGCCAATTTTATCATCTTCCCTATTGTTTCTTCTCACAGCATCTATGATACAAATCACTTTCATCATCATGATCATTTTATTTAATCATTATTTTAAAGATTAGCACTCTATTCACAGTGGTAGTTTATATAGCTTTGTTGTCAGTTGTTAGATAGTTGTTTAGTTATTTAATGTCACTAATTTCATTCAATTTATCTGTCAAGGTGACACATTCTGTCATCAACAAAGGTCATGCACTTCCTTTATTTCGTGGATCATTAAAATTTAATTTAAATCAGATCAAAATGTG
This sequence comes from Perna viridis, assembly GCA_037379345.1. NCBI lineage: Eukaryota > Metazoa > Mollusca > Bivalvia > Mytilida > Mytilidae > Perna > Perna viridis. The sequence goes on from CM074520.1 coordinate 9,707,783, forward strand.
ATGCATTTTTGTGTAATTAATGTTTCATTTAATTATGTGAAATTTTATTCCAAGGCCATGAAAGTCTTAGGGTGTGCCCTGTCTTGTCCATAAGGGTATTCTGAGCTAGAGTTTTTAGACCATCTGTCTCAGTGCCTTTAATTCATTCCATTATGACATTGTACATATATCTGGTAATATGTTAGGCTGTGTTTGAGGCTTGTGAGCTAAAGATTAGCCTGTTTCATAAAAAACTGCTGTATAATTATACATTCTTTGTGCAGCTGGTGACCAATACATTGTATAAATAGAAAACAGCTAACAGATAAATCAGCTTTCCATTAAACAGGTGACCACTTAGGCAGGCAACTGGCAAGTTTATTGCCCAAAACCTATGATGATATGCAAAAAATAGGTTAAAAAGGAGTTAATATGATTAGTTATAATGAAGTAAAGTGCTTTTGTTAGTAAAGAAAATTCATTTTTGTTTTCTCTTCCCCTGTTTCTTTTATCTCAGGAAATCTGACAGTTTATATTTTTATCATATCTTTGAATCAGACGTTTTCACCAGAGGAGAACTGATAATAAGAAGGGAGGAACTGCAGACAACTGAATGTGATTTCATTTTACTGCCTTACTCAGATTTCTGTAGTTGACACATTGTGGTATTAGGCATCAACTTGTTGGCTTACAGTCTAACCTTAAGTATTTTAGGGTGTCCTGATTTTACTACTGGGTCCAAATGCCAAAACTTTTTTACCTTCTATAAGCTCCATGTGTAGGTGTAATAGAAACATATTTTTTGGGGCACACATGTAATTCAAGTGCTCATTTTTCATCATGGGAAGTTAAGATTTAATGATAATTGCAAATGGAATGCAATATTTATTTATGTGCCTACATACAGCACTTAAACAGACTAGGTATACAATGCCAGTATGCATTTGATGAAACATGTATATTATGAAATTTCAGTTTGTAGTATACTTCCTGTAATATTGTGGTTACTTAGCCAATATGCACAGCAGCATAGTTTGGAGCAAATAGATTTACAGTCCATTCATCTGTTTGTTTTTCTTGGCTCTGGTTTTGGTTAACATTGAAGTTTTTATTTTTGCTTCTTTTTAGAAAAAAATGAGTATCATTATATTGAGGTTGACTTTCTGGATCACTGACATAATTGTAGTCTATTGCTACAATGGGTTTAAAGGAAATTTGCTCAATTGAAAGCTCTTTTGACAAGGAAAACACTTGTCTAGCTTACCATTACTAATAAGAGATCTCTGTGAATAATGGAGATAATGAATTGTATGTGGTCAGGCCTGGGTTTCATTAAAAAATCTCATGTTGAGAATTTCCTTGTGCTGTGTTTTTCCTCAAGTTTTCAATTTCCAGTGATCTGATTGGTTGAAATTTAAGTTCAGGAAGGATTTGAGGAAAACCTCAATTTGAGATGATGTATGAAACTGGACCCAGGTCATTATGAAACGTAATTTCTTCTTTTTTAGGCCATGTGAGCTTTTGCCATTACTTGGTGTCTGCTGACATCCATTATCATCGTTAACAATTTTTCAAAATTCTTCTCCTCTGAAACTACAAGACCAATAAGAACCAAACTTGGTATGAATGTACCATAGGATATTCTGCATAGAACTATATCTCTGGTCAAATTTTCATTCTAATCTGTGAAGCCATGTTAGAGTTATTGCCCTTTTTCGACACTTTTTCCCTATTTTTAATTGTTATTTCTGTCAAAATCTTCTCTGATACTACTAGATTAATCATTATACACAGCCAAATGTGCCACATATGATAATCATATGGTGCTCGATTCATATGATGAACATATGATGGTCATATGATTATCATATGGTAATTTTGGCTTAAAAACATATGACAATCATATGTTTGTGAAAAACATATGATTATCATATTATAATCATGCAATAATTATATGTATACCAAAACATATGATTATCATATAGTGCTCAATTTATATGATAATCATGATGCAAACCATATGATTCTCATGTGTGGCAAATTTGCGTATGTAAGGCCTACAAAAGTCTACATTGTGTCAAAGTTGTCATATTACTCCTTGTTAGAATTATTGCCCTTGAAAGGTGACAAATGGCAGGGTTTTTTTTGTGTTTTTTTTTTTACAGTTTTCAGCAAATATCTTGAAAACTATAATAGACAGAAAGAATTTTTCAATTGATGAAATGGTAAGTCCTACCAAAATCTTCTTGACCACTCTTTGTTAGAGTTATTGCCATTGAAAGGCAAAAATTAAACTAGGTGAGCGATTTAGGATTTAGATATGTGCCGAGCAGGACATACAGACTTAATTCATAATGTACTGCTATGTTATATGGATGGTGTCTGACCAACAGGAATATGCAATACTTCCCAGAATATCTAATTTGTCCCTGCTTTAAAGTTCAAACAATCAGTTCCAAATTTTATTTGTCATTTCTAACATGTTTCAAAAGTCTTGCATATATAGGACATATTTGCTAACACTATGTAATGTTAACAGTATATCTATTACGTATGCATACAACTATTCCTGTATTGACAATTTACAAACCGATTGCAGTGCTGTAAAACAGCTTTTTAGTCCCTTAGGACAAGTAAGTGCTTAGTGATAACATTTCCATGGAAAATTATTTGATTAAATTTAGAGGTCTTCATCTTTTAATTGAAAACCTGGAATATTCATTTATTGCTGATAGATGATTCAAGTACAAATTCATTTTAGTATAGTAAATACCCAAATCAATGCTATTAGGTTATACTGCAGCTTCACAAATGACCTTTCCCCTTGAATGAGTAAGACCTATGATAATATCTTTGATGTAACACCTGACTGATGGTAAACAAGCACCTGCGCCTACTCTCATCTTCATGTTAAATTCCAGTGTAGATACTGCCATTTAGCTATATTACTACATATGATTTTATTTTCTAAGCTTAGTCATTCATAGATTTCAGACTTTTTCTAAGATTAAGAATTATTTCCCCTTCATGTGTATATGTTACCAGTTCTACATTGGAACATAAGGCCTATGTAAATGGCAAAAACACTTTGTGATAAGAATACTACTTGATGATTTTTTGTAGGAAAATGATGTGATAATTCTTTCATTTATTATGTGAGGTCATGAAAACTGATTACAAACAGACTCTGTGTATACATTGAATGATCTAACTTATTAGAAAATTTGTACCATATGACTTGCTTATAATGATGATGGATAGAAATGCTCCGTTTACATATTAAATGATTCATAAGCATTGTAATGGATTGCATTTAGTGTAAATTTCTTGCTTAATATTTAAATTACAAATTAAGCTAAGTAGAATTTTGGCACCTCTTATTTATATACTCTGTACTCTCTAGTTTGATACTTGTGGGATACAATGCTACTTCTGTGTTGTACAAATTGTGTGTATCATTCTTTAGATTTTATTATTCTGTGCCATTAGCCCTTTACCATAATATAGTAAAAGTTGATTTAGGCAAATCATGATATTCAGTCAAAATTTGCTTACTTATAAAAGGAAAGTGGTAGAAATTTACGATTCAGTAGCTAATTATTAGCTGAAAACACTTTGGCACAGACTGTTATATTTCTCACTTGATCATTATCAAATTGATGGCCTTGGGCTGACAGTTTCATCCTGGTGGGGTTGTTTTCTCTTTGACGTATACACCATACCTATTCTCCTTATATATGTTCATACACAGTGAAGAAGTTGTAAAGGGAGAGCATGATTTGACTTCCAAAATTATACTCTGCCACCTAGGATCGAACCCTAAATGGCTCGGTGACAAGCCAGCGACAAATCCTTTAGCCAAGTCAATTAACTGGCTATTTAAATCTCACTACCTACTACAATGCAGGCCGCCCTGCCACATTTCCCCCACCATAAGAGTCTTAACAACTCTAACACTAGCTCTATAACTAACCAAACCCCATGGGTTTTTTAGTTGGGCACCAAATGTATCAAGAGTCTTCTATATGTGCAAGTTTCTCAGTGAAAATGGCAAATTAATACTTCAGAATCTAAGACAACAACAATGCCAGTCTAACTCTTTTAAGTAGTGTGATCTTCTTTTAATAAATGATGGTAAGTGTTTGAATGTTCGCTGGCAAGTAAATCTAAAAAAGCAAATTATTCAGCGAACATTCAAACATTTACCATCATTTATTAAAAGAAAATCAGCTAAATTCTGAAATGGGGTAAAAGTGTTCAGCATGATGAGATCTATCTGTGGTCAAATTTTGGTTTTAATCTGTGAAGCCGTGTTGGAGTTATTGCCCTTTTTCAACAATTTTTGCTATTTTTAATTTTATTTCTTTCAAAAATCTTCTCCTCTGACACTACTTAACCAATTGAAATCAAACTTGGTATGAATGTTCCTTGTGATATCCTGCATAGAACTGGTGTTGGGATATTTGATCCATCAAAAAACATGGCCCCCATTACTAAATATAGAACATAGAGGTCAGACAGTAGTTTTTTGCATATGTCTCAAAACCGTTAGGTTTTCGCCAAACTCTTTCAGTTGCTGAAATGATCCTTATTATAAGGCCTTCAAAAGTCTTCAGGGATCAAAGTTGTCAGGCAACTCCTTGAGAGTTATTGCCTTGAAAGATGAATTTTTTTTTTTTTTTAGTTTTCAGAAAATATCTTGAAACCTATAATGGATAGAAAGAAACTTTCATTTGCTGAAATGATCCTTATGATAAGTCCTACCAAAGTCTTCTTGAGTGGACATCTCCTTGTTAAATTTTTTTCCTTTGAAAGACAAACTTTGTTTGATGAGGAATTTGTTTAAATTTTGAGATATTTTACTGATCCTCTTGATTGTATCCTTTTAATGTACTGTCTGCAGGTTGGTGGAAACGTGTGTAGAGTATTAATTTGAAATTAACAAACTTACAATTATTTCTATCGAAGCTTTTGACAAATTTGTAGTTGTGCATGTTTTTAGGCATTCTTATATTTTATGTTTAAACATTTTCATCTGATTATATTGTTTATGTAGAAGAAATTGCCTTTATATACAGTTGCTATTAAATAGAGGTTGTTAAGTTAATTAAAAATCAAAGTTAAGAGTAAAGTACAAAAGTAGTCAGAATGTTGTTGTTCAGCAAACTTGACACATGAACTATGATGTGTTTTCCTTTCTAGATATACTGTACAAAGTTTTGTACCCTTACACAGCTCAAGATGAAAGTCAAATTAACCTTGACCTTGGTGACATTGTGACCTTGATAGAAAAGAGAGGAAATGGATGGTGGAAAGGCAAGATAAAAGACAAAGAGGGATGGTTTCCAGGGAGTTATGTGGAGGAGGCTGAAATTGGTTTAGGTAAATTAGTGACTGTCTTAGCATATGTCTTGATGTCTTTTAATGGAGGTATTATAGTATACAGCTGACATTCCATCTACACACCGTTTTGTCACTGTGTTTAGCCTTTACGGACAGGAGTATCCTTTGATTTAATAACTGATGGAATATTTAGTGGTGCTGTATAAAGGAGTGTTTTCTTATTTTGTACCCCCTGCTTCAAGTAGATGGTATACAATGATTATGGTGTCTGTCTACACCTTTTTGTTACAATTCTCTCTGTAATTACTGATCACTGCCATTAGATATTTTTGGATAAACTTTATACAGGTATACCACATTATGGGTTTCACTTTAAGACTTGACATTATATGAGTGGGATGTATCCCTAAATGAGGTTCCACTTTAAGACGTGACCTTTGGAGGTATCCCTAAATGAGGTTCCACTTTAAGACTTGACCTTTGGAGGTATCCCTAAATGAGGTTCCACTTTAAGACGTGACCTTTGGAGGTATCCCTAAATGAGCTGCCACTTTAAGACTTGACCTTTGGAGGTATCCCTAAATGAGCTGCCACTTTAAGACTTGACCTTTGGAGGTATCCCTAAATGATGTTCCACTTTAAGACGTGACCTTTGGAGGTATCCCTAAATGAGGTTCCACTTTAAGACGTGACCTTTGGAGGTATCCCTAAATGAGGTTCCACTTTAAGACGTGACCTTTGGAGGTATCCCTAAATGAGGTTCCACTTTAAGACGTGACCTTTGGAGGTATCCCTAAATGAGGTTCCACTTTAAGACTTGACCTTTGGAGGTATCCCTAAATGACCTTTGCTTATGGTTTTTATGATTAAACTATGTATGTTTTTCATGTTTTCAACATTTTTAGAAGATAAAAATCACTGAAGTTTGTTTACCTCTATATTGCAAATGTACACACACATAACCACTTGAGTGAATCAAATTTTAATTAGTTTTGTGTTCCTCAGTAAAAATAAACAGTGTTTTGAACTAATTCAGAAAAAAAACTTGAAATAAAGATGGGATGTAAAATTTATACAGAGCAGGCAGGGATTGAATTGCAGTAGCCTTTTTCTTAATTGAGTTTTAGACTATTATGTCTTATTTAAAAGTATTTATGCCATGTAATAGTTTCATCCTGACAGTGTGAAGATGGGCATCAGCAGATTTTTTTTGGATTCATTGACAATTACCTGTTATACCAAATATATACATATATTGAAGAAAGAGCAGTGGGTAGATGGGAAAAGCATTTTAATCAGGATAACATTTCTACAGTTCATAAAATAGATATGTAGCTATCTGTTAATGTACATGGTATCTAGATAATTACACATTGATGGTATTGTTTTACTATTGGCTGATAGGAAAGTTAATGAGGGAGGCATGTTGCAATTTATTCAAGGACATGAACTACTTGGTATTATTTTTGATGTGAGTCATTCATTATTTTCATGTTAAGTGTTCAAGACTTACCAGGCCAAAGTATTTTTTTAAGCAGTATATCTTAAGTTCTTTCTATGTAACTGTTATATTATTGAATATTGCTACATGTCCTTTTGTTTGTCTGTCCACATGTCTTTTCTTGAGAGATTTTTTAAAATATGTATTGTATATACAAGCATTGCAGAAAATATGTTTGTCAATCCTTCTGTGGTATAAATATAATTTTTCCCCTGCGAGGTATCGCGAGAAGACATAGAAATGCCGGGCATCCATCCGCATTTTCTGCACTTTTTTTGTTATGCTTTTACCACATTAGTTTGTTTTGGGTTTGTGGCCTTATTATGAATAGTTACAGATTAAGTTCCACTTTGGTTACGTTTGAATGATTTTTACGGAAGTTACTGCCCTTGGACTTAGAAAATTTCAGTGAATTTACAGTTTTCCGCACTTTTCTTTGTAATGCTTTACCAATTGATTGTATCTGTATGCAGTATTATTATGAGAAATTACAGATTAAGTTCAAATTTGGTTACCCTTGAATGATTTTTACGGAAGTTACAGCCCTTAGACAGATAATTTCGGTGAATTTACAGTTTTCCACTTTTTTTTGTAATGTTTTTACTAATTGATATTATCTTTTGTATGTAGTCTTTCTATGAGAAGTTACAAGTTAAGTTCGACTTTGGTTACGGTTGATAGATTTTTTTGTAAGTTATGGCCTTGGAGTTAGAAAATTTTAGTGAACTTTAAGTTTTTCACATTTTTTTATTTTTTTTTCATGGGGGACATTGGAACACTGTTCTTTTATTTTAAATTTCTTCCAAGCTAGACAGACCTGTCTATGAAAGGAATTGCCTTGATTCAAATTTTTTGTGCACACATTATTTAAGCTTCATATTAATTTCAACTACTGTATGTTTTTTGTAGTACCGTTACTTGAGACTGAGATCGACTGAATTAACATCCTTGAACTGGTTTTGACCAAACTCAGTTTCTACTTGATCCTTTTGTAAACTGAAATCAATTTTCAAAGGCACATGTTGAAGGTCAAGGTCACACTTGAAGCTTTACATTGCCCTATTGTAAAACTGCCACTAGATATGGTATTTTACATTTGTTCAAAGTTTTCTCAGATTTCGCATTTAAAAACATCAAGTCTTTTTATAGGTTACACTCCAAATCAGCATCTTCCCAATGGTCACTCACCTGTCAGTTCATTTCTAAAGGACCAGGACATTACACCAAAGCTTACCAAGAACAACAGTAATAGGAACAGTGCACCAGTTTTCTCTTTTGACAAGAAGGTAAAAAATGACTAGAATATTTAGAGTTATAATTTTGCCAATTTCTGTATTTATGTTGGCTTCGTTCAATCATGACTGAATTGTACAAGTGAATTCAGGGGGATTTTAAATTTTTTTAACACTTGGAAGTCGAGGAATAAAGGTGAAGCTAAGAAGACAAATATAAAACAACTTAAACAACGTGAAAAAACAAACACAAATGCATACAACAATGATGTTAAGTGGATTGGGTTGGTCCTCCATTGATTAAGTTACAATCACCTGATAAATTTTCAGAGGCAGTTGTCTGGACAGTGAACAATGAAATTTAAACTTTCTATGGCTAATATTTGAATAGCCTGATATAAGTGCGAATCTCATTGCCAATTGTCCAGACAACAACCAAAGGAAATATGTCAACCCTTGAACTTCATCATAGTATGTGCTGTAAAAACTAAAAGTTAATTAAGTAGTAGTCTTTGTAAGTATCATGCAAAATCTGAAAAAAATGTGATACACCCCAAAAAAGGCTACATATTTTTATTTTCATAATTGAGTTGTTTTATGGGTCTATCATGAAATGTGTAATTATTCATTCCAATCTGTCTGCTCTTAGAAGATAAACAACATTGAAATCCAATTGATTCTATTGTATTTGAGTGTCATTTACAGAGTTATCTCCCTTAATTTTTTAATCTACAGTGCATTCTATATAATTTTTATCTCCTAAGAACACAGGTTGTATAAAAAACCAAATGTTAATTTCTGTTTGGCAATTCAAACAAAATATAACAAATAAAAATATGTAGGCTTTTTACCCATGAATCACATTTTGCATGATTCTTAGCGGGAGTGCTACTTAAATACTATGGGCATAGTGCATCATACATCAGTATGTCAAGTGTCTAGTTGTCTATTGTTTTGACAGGTATTAGGAAAAGAGGTCTCCATACCGAAGGTACCACCAACAACATCTCCATATCTGAGTCCCCACTCCAGCCAACCAACTTCTCCAGGCCATAGTAATATATCATATTGCCATGAGAAAATCATCACAGAAAATGTTGGTAGGTACTATGTAAGGATCTGTCTAAGCTCAGAAAACTGCTAATACAACATTGTTATATGTCAATGCATGTGGCAAATTAATGAAAAAATAGGGAAAACATTTGGTTGGCTTGCTGTACTAAGAGGATTTTAACCAGTTCACACTAGTCCAAGACAATTTATGATCTCATGCAAAAACTCTAAGACTTAGTCCATGATCATGGGCTGTGAGGAAAGGACACCTATAATTCATGCCCTGTCAAGATAATTGAACACCATTAATGTTAACTTGAAACTGTTGCGACAGCAGTTAGAACAAAATAAAAATACTTAATATGAAGGTATAATAAAAGAAAACATAGGACACAGACCCAAAAAATATAAAGCAACAAAGCTTTACATGGTGCTCCACTACTGGCCAAGTAGTATTTCTTGCTACCTGTTTTTTTATCATCATATTTACAAAAAGTTGTTGCCCAGCCAAAAATTGTAGATATAATGCTGTCAGAAATGAGCTATAATTTAGTGAGCATATTTGCAAGTGTTGCTTCTGGCATGAAAATGGTGATATCTACTCTCTTATTAATGAAATACGGTAATTTTTATGATGAAATTAAAATCAAATCATGTTGATTTATATGAACTGTTTAGAAATGGTCCAAGTTTTTATACAACTGCAAAAAAAGTTTTCAGTTGAATAATGGTATTACCTTGTGGTTGGCATCCATTAACTTTAGTTTATTTACATTAACTTGACTTAAATTTATCTAGTCTTTTTTTTATTTTTAAATTTTACCACATTGTTCCTAGGGACATTGCAGAGGGCCCCCAAAAAGGGGGAAAATGGGTGCTATCATTAGAAATGATATCTGAGGAGATTTATCTTTACAGAGGGTGTTAGATTCCTTGTATTGTACAGTCACGAGCCAAACTTCTCCAATGAGCTACATTTGAATATAGGAGATGTTGTTATTGGTATTGAGAAAGATATGAATGGATGGATGAAAGGAAAGAAACAAAGTTCTGGAGAAGTAGGAATGTTCCCTGCTATATATGTGCAGGAAATTTTTGAGGTATCAGTGATAAATGATCTGTTACAAACATGTCTACATTGGAACTTCTCAACTTTATTTGGTCTTGAAAAAACTAAATAAAGAATTGAGGGAATGATAAAGTATCTGAAAACATGGGAAAAAATATAAAAAATGGTGTTTGGTTGACTATTTGTGTTATATTAAAAGAAGTTTTTCTTTTAACTTACCTTTTTATGATGTTTTGCCTTCATAAGATTTTAAGTGTGCCAATAGGTCATATTTAATAATGTTACAGGATAGATTTATTTACTTTACTTTGTTATTACTATTGCAATATCAAGTCTTACCCCAATACCCCTTTATATTGTCTTTAAGACTCATTACAGATATCTAAGTTTTGGCTATTTCATATATATATATATGGCTTTGTCTACCCTTCAAGATTCACAGAACATCTTATTCCTTTCAACTTCCTATAATATTTTTTTGTTTGCTATTATGAAGACATTTGCCACTACATGTTCATTATTGCCAGGCTAGATGTTTTAAGTTTTGTAAAAGAAAAGAATCAAGTATAGGATATTTCCAATGTTGTTATCTTATCTTAGGAGGAGTTTCCACATGGCTATAAAGACAAGCAGAGTGTATATGACCAGTTACCAGTCTCTTATAATGACACGAGTACAGCTGAATATATTGGAGTTGGTAAGGGAGATAACTGGGTAATTCTATGGTATAATCAGCCAACATTTATGTAAAATCATTAGAGTCTTGGGTTTTAATTTATACATTATCCAGATTAAAAAATGTATTGTCACGTAAGTGTCTAATTTCATTCTCAGTGTGTGCTTTGTTTTCATCTGAAAATAATAGTGATAATGCCATTTTTGTATTGAAAGAGGATATAATTAGGATGTGTTTATTTGAATATAATGATGTAAACAGTGAACTAAGGTTCATGTCTTTACCCTTGTTTTAGCTAAGAATGTTCCACTGATTCAATCATTTGAAAAGATGATAAGTAGGAAAAAGTCAGATTGACCTTACATCTTTTATACTTTGTCATTATTTTTGAGAACATAATAATTACTTTTCACCAAAATTTGTTTGCATATTGTTACTTCACATGATTTTAGTGGTAATTTTGTATTTGACTATAGATTTTTTTTTCAAACTTCCATGACATTCCATGAAATGATTTGTTTGCTAGTCCTTATATCATCCAAATATAATTATCTTTTCAGAACATTATGCAGTTTGTCCCTATGCAGCAGAAATTGAAACTGATTTATCATTTGATATTGGTGACACAATTATTGTTTGTCAGACATTAGATAATGGTTGGTGGTATGGTTGTCATGGTGACCAATTTGGCTGGTTTCCTGGCACATACGTTGAGGTAACAGAACAAACATTTTGTTTCATTAGTATAGTTTTAAAGTAGTTTAAAATTGCTTCCTTTTAACAATATTAAACTTTCAACAACAGTAGTAGAACTCAGCTACAATCACCTTGTCCTCCAGTTAGTATGTATGTCCTATGCGGTTTTATTTATTTTAGATATTTGCTGGACAAAATATGTGTATTGTATATGTAGCTATGACATTTATCAATTTCATAGTGTCACTTAGTTTCCTGATTCAGATCCAGAATTTTTTTTGTCATTTTCCTTTTTTCTAACAAAGGGTGTTTCACCACCCAACCCACCCACCCTTGAAAACAAAACAAAAAAACAAAACAAAAAACACCTAGGTTGGTCACTTGTTTCCTGACTTAAATCAGTTTTGAAATACAATGGGTAATCTTTTGCAGACCTTTTTTTAATTTCTTACTTTGTTGCTGCATCATTAGAATTTCTTTTTTTACCATATATACACTACACTAGAACATGACCTTTTTATCATTATTTTTCGGTCAGCATGGTACATCAATAAATCAGAAAGTAAATTAGATCAATTATAGTAAGTTTTTATGTTTTATCAAAAGGATTTTTGTTATTCTTTAGAATTTCAATTTTCCTTACACTGAGCATGTGTAACATACAAAAACTGTCTTAAATTCAGCTGATCAAAAAATGTTGACTTAAAACTCAAATGATGGTATATTGTTTTAGATTTAGAATAATTTTAAGAAAGCTGGTGTATGCTAATTTTGCAGGCTTTCCAACCAGACCAGGTGATTCAGTGTTCTATGTTATGACTTCTATCAATAGGAGTTCACAGTTATCTCCCTTCTACAGGGTTTTTTTCATCACTTCATGTTTCCTGTTATATTTCTATGAATATTTACAAGAATCAGGCAGTATTAATTTGTATGGGTGCATTATTTCAGATACTTCTTGATGCATTTGCATGTAACTTTAAAATAAAGTGAATGTTTGTGGTTTTGAACCAATTAATATACGTTTATTCTTTAGAAAGTTTCCAATTTTAGATGAGCATTTAAGTACAACACTGATGATAACCGTTTTACACTTTCTCTCAGGGGAGGGGATGAAAATGTCTGATTCTTTTAAGTGTTTATACACATCATGCATGGTTCTGTTGTGTTGTGTTAACTCACAGAGAATAAATTTATGCTTTAAGGTATTATCATGTTACAAAAAAGTTGACTGTAAAGTATTTCAAATGAAGCCGTAAATGAGGGGTCAGTTGGAGATTTTTTTTCTAAAATATGCAATTTTATGAAAAGGAGCAAATTTTGAATGACACTGTATAAATTCTTTGTCCTGGCTGTCCTAAGAATTTGCATTGAGAGAAATACCAATATATATATTTTCACAGGTGGACAAACTAAAAGAGCATTAAATACTGCATTTATGTTATTATTACATTTTAAACTTTCATTGCTGTGAAATCTAGTGTGCTAAGAAGTGATTTGTCTGCAGTGCTATAGTTTTACGCATTCTTGTGTTTTAGTGAATATTTGTGCCTATTGTTAATTTAACATGAATAAATGTACCTGTGTAATAAAATAAGTTTGGATGATTATTTCTGTTTTAGAAAGTATTTTAAAAATAACTGTGCTTTAAAATCTGGTTTATCCAAGCATACTATGTGAATATTTTGAATCTGTTAGGTTGTTTAGATTTTATTTGTATTCATTATTTCATGCTTTCAGATGGTAGAAGATGAAATTGATGGATCTATAGTAAGGAACACAACACATGAAGGGGAGAAAACTCATGATGAATTACCAGAGAGCACAGTGATATGTGATAAACCATTAGAAACTACTATTGATAAAGACATTGCAGCATTATCTCCCATTAAACCTCATAGTGGCAACAAATCAGAGGATGAAATGTCTCAAAAGTCAACAGATTCTGTTGACAAAAAATCTAAAATACCAAAAACTGTGTCAAAAGATTCACCTAATAAGCGGAGCAAGTTACCAATGGCCGTAAGACCAAATCGGCCTGCGCCACCACCACCAGTTCAACATCACTCTACACCGGAGTCCAAAACAAATCTAATGGATAAATTTAATAAAACAAAGAATACTGCATCTAAAGACAAAATTGGAATTAAGAAACCAGATGTGCCAAAAAGGTTTATTAAGCCAAAATTACGAAAAGTGCCTAAACAGAAAACTAAAGCAGGTAATGAGTCAGAACTGTGTAGGAGAAAGGTCAGATCGCCACCTCCACCACGGCCTGAATTGCCGAAACTGTTGCGAGAGAAATACAGCATTAATAGAAATCAAGTTAGAAGTGCTAACTGTTCAAATATACAAGACAATAGTTTAGGCTCTGATTTACCAGACTCGAGTGTACAAAATGATGTCAGACATACAGACACTAATGAACCAGCTGTTATAGAGGTTGATAATGATGCTAATCAAAGCGTTGTCTGTGACAGCAGCCAAAATATGACAAGTTTCTTAGAAAATTCGGTTACTACTGATACAAGCTTTGGGAAAATGTCAGGTTTGACAAGTCTGTCAAGTAGTGTTCAAGGGGAGAGAACTCATGACCAGTCAGAATTAACAAATGTATCTGCCTTCAATGTGTCTGATATAAATAATGATTCAAAGCAGATTTTAATCAAACAAAATTCAGTGGAAAATAATCAGACAGCAGACAACTCTGGTCATATAGTACAAGAAAATAACTTAAATGGTCCAATGAGCAAAGATACAGATGATGGACAAATTGGAAATGTTGATGACTCTCAAAATTCTGCAAATCAAAAGAGTGCTAATTCTGATAATCAGACTGTGTCAAAAATTCCTCCACCCAAATCTTATAGTATGAAAGAAGATTCACCAAAACAAACATTGATTCCAAAGTCACAAAGCATGAAAACTAACTCACCTAAACCACCTCCTGTGGCCCCTAAACCGAACAAGGCATCTGTCGGTCATTATAATTCTCATTATGATGACCCAGGTTACAGCCAAGTTGGGGCAGGTCTAGTTGGACAAGATGTTGTGGATGGACCTGAAAAGTTTCCCCTATACAAAAGGCCACAGAGCCCTATATATAGTAGAATAGACAAAAAATGTATTGTGCCAAATCAAAATGGACCAATTCAGTCATCTAGTGGAAGACCATTTGTTGAGGGTAGTATTAAAAGTGAATTAAATGGTCATCAGAAAACTCCATTGGAAAGTTGTGTTGATCCACCTTGTGTTCACGAACAGGAAAGTGATTATAATGCTCAAGATTTAGACCATTGTAGTGGTAACAAAGGTGATAGTGACATTGACACAGATCATGTGATTTCTAAGGTGAATGGTTCTCCAGGATTAAGTGAAAATGGACCATCTGCATCGTTAGACAAGGTCTCACATAACTCTGTTCCGAAACCTTCAATGATTCCTGGTCCAGGGTCTCCACAACCAAGCAGTATTCCAAAGAGAACTATGAGCCCTGTTGTTAAAAGAAAACAAGGAGGTCCTCATTCTTCTATTCCAAAACCAAATATGAGTTCTGTCAATCCACCAGAAAAAGACCATAAAGTTGGTAACGGTCAAGACCATACATCAAAACCTGAGAGGCCTTCTAGGCCACCTAATGTTGTCAGACACAGCAGTTTAAGTAGTCCTTCACCAAGTAGACTTCCAAAAGTTGAAAAATCTAGAAGTATGAGGGCTGAGTCACCTAGTGTGGCTAGAAAACATCAAAAGCCAAAACAAACGAAAGATGTAAGTAAAATTCCAAGTGGCATACCAAAAAGTCCAGCACCAAAACAAAAGGCTCCAACACCACAAAAGTCACCTCATACAGGGTCTAGATTACCAAGGATGAATGGATTTGTTAGTCCTAAACCTAAAAGACCACCTCCACCTAAGTCACCACCGGTGTCACCAACCTATGAGGATTCTGAAACCAATCTTGATCATGAATTTTCACCAGTTATGGAGGGTATACAGATGAAAAATGGGAATAGCAGGTACGTAAATATCAGTGTTTTGGACTGTATGTCCCTGCAACATTTTTATATCCCCACAAAACAAGCCAGGGTGAATAGTGATCATCATGTCTGTTGGTTTGTCCTACCTACTTTTAATTGTTGTCATCCAACTCTTAAATTTACTACACAATGTCCAGATTGAATACCACATTCACTTTTCTGGATTAATTCTCTTTTTCACTTCAATACCTTTTAAAGGAGGGGTGTCTAATCCTTTGACCAACTTCCTCTTTTTAATTTTTAAACTTTATTTGTGGCTGCTAGCTTGCAACCATTATTTTGACAAACCGACTGTGTTATTCAGTCTGTCCTTAAGAAGTATACTAAATAATGCATAGAAAAATTTTCTGAATATTTTTAACAGTGTTTATCTTTTATGAAAGACCCTTTGGGATACCTGGTCACATGTAGTAAGGTAATAATGATTGATGATTTGTATTCATATCTTCCAACTTACACGATTTAATCATGTTTTCAGGATTTTGACCATTTGTCCCACTAACACGATTTTTCAAGTCAAATTTTTCCCAAAACTTGATCAAAATAACTTAAAAAAAACTCCCAATTCAAACCACTAAATTTGTGTTCAATTGTTTGGTTTTATATAAAATACAAA
This sequence comes from Perna viridis, assembly GCA_037379345.1. Lineage (NCBI taxonomy): Eukaryota > Metazoa > Mollusca > Bivalvia > Mytilida > Mytilidae > Perna > Perna viridis. The sequence goes on from CM074520.1 coordinate 9,723,985, forward strand.
TTAAGTTTGGTTTTTCAGCACAATCTTTTTTTTGTTCTCCACTTATGCTGATGTAAACTTGAAAAATACCTTTTTATTGCTTCCATATGATCACTTGGTATGGATTGAAAGATTTTTATGTCCAGTTTTGTGAAATTCTGTTCTGTAGATTCTCAGATTTTTGCTGACATGTTGGTTAAATATTGACTTTTATTTTTTCTGTATTTACACTTTCTATTACCATCTCTCCCAAGCCGTTTCTATCTCAATTTTTTCTTTGTTTTTGTTCCATGACTTTCAAATTTCTTTTTTCACTTTGATTGTGGTTATCCTTCATCTAAATTGAAATTATTTTTATTTCACAGGGAGACATTTATGCCCCCACTCAAGAGGTGGGTGTTACAGTGGATTCCTGTTAATCACATAATCTATTTGTCTGCCAAAAAAATATGCAATTAACAGAAATTTTCATTGAAAGGTAAAATACCTGATGTTTTCAATGTTTAAGCAAGGGTATATTCTTTCCTTTTGTCTAATTAGATTTCTGCATCAGTGTCTTGTCATAAGAAAGAGAAACTAGTGTAGCAGAACTAATTTTTTTAAGAAAACTGCAGTATTTCACAAATGATGTATGGTTGTTTTACCCATTTAGGTGCATTTTTTGAGTAAATTTTGAAAAATATATATGCAATTAAGAGGAATTTTCTCATTTTTGGCCTTTTGATATGCAAATAAGAGGATTTTTTTTTTAACATGGATAAGATGGGGAATGTTTTTGTTCTATGATTTTTATGCAATTAACAAGTATGTGAATTAGTGGAATCCACTGTATAATGGAATCGTCTTGTCTTTCTGTCATTCCCTCCATCCCTCTGTTTGTCCAAATTTCTTCACAATTGTCTTACCTCCAGTGGATGGATTGATTTAACACTTGGCATGTTTCTATATATAGTTTGAGCATAAGTTGTAAGCAATTTGTTGTGGTGTTCAACATCAACTTCCTGTACTAGTGGGGGTATACCTAGTACTATAATGCACACAACTTGATGTTTAAAACTAAAGTTGACACTTCTTTTCCAGCTCTTTTTAATGCCAAAAGAATCTAATCAGGCACAGGGATAAAATTCAGTGTCATCTTGATATAATCTTGATAACTTAACTTTTGAGATCCACAAAATTTTTAAGCCATCATAGAAAATCTAACAAATTAATCTATTTTAGACAAAACAAAGCTATTTGAGATATTTAGGTAAAGTATAATTATTTGTCTCATTCTTTAAAAAAGGATGGTCTCTGACTGGCAAATATTATTGTTGCTGAATTCATAATGAAAATATGACCTAAATTTGATTAAATACACATAAAGAACTACATTGTGATTTTTATGTAATATTTGTCCAATATAGGGTTTGTAAGTTTCGTTCTAGTTCCATTTTCCTTTCTGGAATTTCCGACGTAGAACATATTGAAATCAGAGGACCGATCTGCATTTTAATGTTGACTTCCATGATCTCAGAATGCTGCATTACAATGCAGAATCTTCTATTTTATGCTTTCCTTAACATTTTTATCATGTAGAACTAGATATTTGTCATTTTTATCAGTAATTTTACATGAAAAGATGTTTTGCTCTTAGTACTGAATGCAACAGTGTTAATAACAAATCTCAATGCATTTGAATGGTAGGCAAGTCACGTGATGAGGCTTACATATCCTATTCAGTGAAAATGATTCATATTCCTTCTACTTGGATTTTGTGAATTTCAGCACCAGTATTTTTAGATCCTCCTCCAATCCATAAATAGTTCATTTTATTATCATAGCTTATTCTGATTGGATGCTCAATTCGTAAACTGCTCAATGGTTGGATGCCTAACTTGCTTCCAGCAAAGTTCAGTAAATGAAGTTGCTTCAGTGCAGAGTCTAAGACAATTATTACTCTAGAGTCTGTAACTGCCAGGTCTGTCGGCAGAAAACGTAAATAGGATGTCTGACAGTCTGAGTATGTCCATTGTTGTTCCCTAGTATCTTTGTCAATGGCTACTATCCTTCCATCCATTTCTTTCAACTGGTCTATCACAAATAGTGAGCTTACTTCTTCTTTAATAACTATTGGTTTTGTGAATAGTCTAATTTTGTTTCGATTACTTTTGGATTCTGCTGATATGACATTGCCTGATAATAGCATTTGTTCAATTATCCCAACAGATGCTCTCTTCCATCTCTTATTTGGTTCCATAAGACCTATCCACAAAACACCATTCTTGTTATTGAGATGAATAGAGATAGGAACTTGTTCAGTAAACTTGTGTATTTCTGATACTTGGGTTCTTCCGGTGTAAGTTTTTGTAACCAAGTTAATTGTCTTTTTCTCTGAGTTAATCAGTAGTATATCTCCGTTTGATGTTATGGTAAAGTCAATAGCCTCCTGGCCTTTGATCCTGTCCAGAATTTTTGGTTTCCTTGAAATTAAGGTCAGCTGTTCAAGATTTATTTTACTTATATCGCCACCTTGACAGCCAATATAAAGCTCATGGCTATTGACAAAATTCATGGTATTGACAGGAGGTAGGTTCATTTTGTAAGTGTGAGTATTTGTATAGTGAATCAAAGCGCTTGGATATTCCATTCTATCAAATGAGTTAGAACGTTCCACAAAAACATAGCTTGAGATAGATGAAGTTGACATGTTAGATTCTGACCTCATAAAGTCACTGTTTAAGAAGCCTATATTTTGTTGATCATTAGATTTTACAGAGTTAGTCGTATTGGATCCACATGATGAAGAGTAATCTGAAGTACAATGAATAGGGGAGGATGAGAAGGCGGGGGTTCTACCAACCCTCTGTAAATCCTGATACCTACATATTGTTTCACAATGCATATTAAAGGATCCAGAATCTGTCTCATATACTGGACTACTTGTATAATCTTCTGGTGCAGTTTCTTTTCCATTGCAGTAGTGTGTCACAAACTCACTAATATCAATAATGTCATCTTTTATTTGGAAATCATTTAAACAATCTAAACAAACAAGACGTCTCAATGTTTTACAGAAGTATGCATATGGCCTTTCTTTATGCTTTTTGCATCTTGTTCTTCTTATCTCGCGTTCAAGCATGTAATTTACGCTGATATTTGAATTCGATAGCATTGTATGATTTGAAGTTTCAGGGATTGTTCCATGTGTTGTTCTACAGTTATCACACATTCTCAGATCACACTGAATACACTTCCAGTGAATGTTTCTTTGTCCTTTGCAAACTTCACAATTCAGCGACACTTGTAAATCTTGTCTTTCCATTTACTATTTTCCTTGCTGAAATTTATTCGATGTTTCTTGAACAAGTAAACGTTCAACTAATTTTCCTCATCAGTGGTTTATAATTTACTACAGTTGTCAATTTTCTAGTTTCTGTTTCCTTGTTTTGTAAGCTACTGGTATGAGTAAGGATTTACTAGAGTAAACTTCTGGTTGTTTACCTACAACCAGTTTATCAATAAAGTATCATTTATTTTATAGCTATCAGTCATTTATCCAATGTTCCCTGTAGAATAAATTCTATTTTTTCACTCTAGGACTTAATTTCTCTAATTTTTCTTGAATATCAATTCGCCAATGACAAAATTTAAAATTTAATTTGAAAATAGCAATCAATTATGGAGAAAATCTATATTTCAAATAGGATAATCAATTGGTTAAATTGAATAACCAATGGTATTCCTGCTAAGAATGCTTCAAGATTTAACTCAAATACCCTACACTTGTTCAGTCTAGGTGTTTTACAGCACTTGTCATTTTATTTTGATTATTCACTCTTTCCCCAATCTCTTGGTAATGGATTTGGCTTCCTATCGATTATTCACTCTTTCCCCTATCTCTTGGTAATGGATTTGGCTTCCTATCGATTATTCACTCTTTCCCCAATCTCTTGGTAATGGATTTGGCTTCCTATCGATTATTCACTCTTTCCCCTATCTCTTGGTAATGGATTTGGCTTCCTATCGATTATTCACTCTTTCCCCAATCTCTTGGTAATGGATTTGGCTTCCTATCCATTATGCACTCTTTCCCCAATCTCTTGGTGATAGATTTGGCTTCCTATCTTGATAGTTTTTGTTTTAAGTACTTCTAGTATACAATTAATTTTTGAATTTAGATCTTCATATATATTTGAAATCTGATGATAAGAGTTTACTCCTTGAACCATGTGTACAGCATTTGAAAATTTGCAATTTGCATATCATTGGTATGTTTGTATTGAATAATCACTGGGTCAAGGGTATCCACCAATGTCTGACCCCATTTTATACAATTATAGGTTTTATTATGAGTGAAAGTTGAGTAGTTTTATTCCTTTCATTATGACCTTAACTCTCCCCCCCACCAAAAAAAAACAACAACAAAAAACACACACACACAAATGTGGAATTTGATCTCCAGCAACATTAACTTCTTGTGAGATGACATTACTCAAATTTTGACCATGCGATTTGTTGGATTTGTAGTCTGGGCTTGTTTGTCAGTGTGTCTTAGCCTGAAATGCATGAAATACATGTATCTGCCACAAGCCATGTAGTCAAAATTCACTTCATAAAAAAATAGGATTTCTAATTTTTGTGGAATCCTAATAATATATGGTACAATATTCAGTATGTTATATAGAAAGTAAATAAAAATCTTTTCTCTTTATTTTTCAGTATCAAACAAACTGCTGGGTCATTATTAAAGAGAACCATAGCATCATACACAGCTGTAGATGAAGATGAACTTTCGTTCCAAGAAGGAACTTTCATAACAGAAATAAGTCAGGTATAGATGTTTTCTATTTAACAAAAATATGATCTTTCATTATTTCCCTATACTGACATTTGCTTAAAGAAACTATTTGTAAGCCTTTACCTCTAGATAACCAAATGATGGGAGTATCATTCTAACTTCATTTGTGGTTCTGCAATAAACAGATTTATAACTACAGTTTTATAATGGTATGGCTCTGTTGTCCATGCTGTTCATTATAACTACAGTTTTATAATGGTATGGCTCTGTTGTCCATGCTGTTCATTTTAACTACAGTTTTATAATGGTATGGCTCTGTTTTCCATGCTGTTGATAGATATTTAAATCATTATGCTCCTTAACTTCTAGTAAAAAAGTGCCAAATTTGTATTTATTGCTTATTCCTTATATCTAATTGCGAATTTTAAATTTCATTGACCAGTTTCATTCTGGTTAAAGTCATATATGTCAAACATTTAATTGCAATTTAGAGCTATATCATGTTTGAATGTGATGCTTTTCCTAGAGGTTTGATATGTGTCTTGCAAGGCATTTTATTGCGAAATACAGACGATTTCTGTATCTGCTGTTTTTCTCTCAATCCTATGGATTATTCAATTTCAGTGAACCATAACACATAAGACAGACAAAATTTCCCAATGGTCTGACAAGACAGACCCTTAGTATTCAGTTACTATATATTATGTATAAAAAAATAAAATGAGAAAAGTGCTTCATTTTCAATGAATGGTGCAAACTCTAGGGTGAATGGCTCAAGTGACTCCTTGTTAACCAAATACTATTCAACAGTAGTAGATATAAGCTTTATATACTGATAGTATGATGTTATATATTTGTATATTTTTTCCTATTTAGGATGAAAAGAGTGGCATTTGTGTTGGCATGTTACCAAATGGACAAACAGGGTTATACCATAGAAGTTATGTGGAGGATTCTATTGAGGCACAACAAAGTGTTGTATGAAGTGTCACAATAAATGATTTAAACCACTCCCTTGCCTAGGGTAATATTCACTGCCTATCAGTTAGAACAGTTACAGTATATGTTATGTTGAGCATTAATTTGTGAATTTATGTCTCTGGTTGATTTTGTATTTAAGTTGATCACATGAAAAGAACAGAAAGTAAAATAATATTATTTTGTAGCATTAAGATTCTGACAAGTTTTGTGATCTCCTTATTTATGTATCCTTGAAATCCATATTATAATAATTACTCATCATTTCTCAATTCTGTGATTATTTGTCATTTGCTGCAGATTTTGTAGGGCCATAATGACTTCAAAATGTCAGTTAATGGTATTATGTATGATATATCTCAAACAAAAACAGAAGAAAAAAGTTCCAACTCAGTGTTTTAAGTTATAGTAGTATAGTTTTATTAATTTACAGCTCATGCTACAGTTAACTTTAGGGATTAAAGTTAGTCTTTCCATTAACTGATGGTGTGTCTTTGATAGTTAACTGGACATTTGACAAGGATATTTAAGCTTTCTATCCTTTAATAGGTTATTTCAATCTAAGTTTGATAGAAAGTTTAATATCCAGATATCTACCTGTGGGTGTTCATCTGCTGATTTAATCAAGGGTAGACTAATGCTATTTCCTGGTGTTAACTATTGTATGCGCTGTAATTTTGAATGTTTTGGTTTTTTTTTTTTTATAAATTTAAATTATGTGATTGTCAAATTAACTTGAATGTAATTTCTATGATGACATAAAACACGAACGGTGTATTTAAAGGCAAAGAAACTTACATGACGTAAACTCTTCTATGATGTAATATGACTAGTTATATCAAATGGTTAAATAAGTTGCCAGTACTTTCAGGGTTTTGTTTCAAATTGTCTTGCGTTCTTCAGTGCTAATGTTTCATATTTTATCATTTCTTTTGTCTTATTCAAATAATTTGTTATTTTTTGTGCAATATATGACAAAAGTGCTGCAATAATTGTATAGTTAACACAATTTTGAAATTTTCATTAGCTCTATTAGAAATTGTTTATGTTCTGTATTTTAGTTATAACATTTTATTTATTTTAGTGCAATTTTATTGATTTAGATTATAATATTTTAGTTCTATAGATCAAGCCATTTATTTTATTTTCTGAGGTTGTTATCTGAAATACTCACTTTTTAATTCATGAATATTCACACACACATACTTTCCAAATGTAGGGACTTTTATTCTGTTTAGATATGATTGTTGTTTTCTTATCCATGACATTGATTTTTTTTTTGTTTCAGCTGTTCCAGTGAAAGTGAGAAACCTTTCACAGTGAAATGAACATTGATAATTTTTTTATGATAAGATTATTCCAATTTTTAGCCATGTAAAATGTCCTTATCTCATCATGGGTGAGATAAGAGTAATCAAGGGAACCAAGGTTATAGTGGTAATCAAAATAATGTAATCCAGGGACAGAGACCAGACATGGAAAACAGACACACACAACAAAGAACATGAAGTAACTAAAATCATACATACAAAGTAACAAAAGCAAATGAGCAACTCGGACTCCACTGAAAACTGGGATCATGGACCAGGTGCACTGGTAGGGTACAATGAATGTGACTTCACAATGAAACAATGCAAAGGAAAAGGGGGTGCATTAAGTTCTGAATATGCATACTTATCACAAAATTAACTTTAAAAATGAGAAAAAGAATCAAACACTGCCAGGAAATGCCTAGAATATCTTACCTTTTGAGACTTTTCTGCCTTGCACTATTAGTGGTCATTGAAGTTCAAACAAATTTACATGCACTCTTTGTTAGTAGCTATTTAGAGGTGGTTTCCAACTTTCTGGTTTTTACCTTGATCTTACCATTTGTTATACAGATTTTGTCACAAATTTTAACTGTATTTGCACTAGTGCAATATGGAAATTTATTGCCCACTGACATGGCATTGGTTTCTATGGGGAAATTATTGTTCAGTATTTAAAAAAAAAATGTAAATTTATTTTCACACTTCTTGACTGAAAAAGGGAATTATTTGTCAGTAAGATCAAGGAATAAATTTATAATCTCATTCTCACATATCTTATCTAAAATAGGGAGTTACAGGTTAGTAAGATCAAAGAACAAATTTGTAAACTCATCCTCACATTTCTTGGCCAAGAAAGGACATCATTGGTCAGTAAGTTCAAGGAACAAATTTGTAAGTTCATCCTTACATTTCTTGGCCAAGAAAGGATATCATTGGTCAGTAAGTTCAAGGAACAAATTTGCAAGCTTATACTCACGTTTTTGGAATAAGACCGAAACTATTTTTGGATGTGTAAGATCAAAGAACAATTTTCTATACTCATTCTCACATTTCTCAGCAAGGAAAGGGAGTTAACAGTTAGCAAGATCAAGGAACAATTCTGTAAACTCATTCTTGCATTTCTGGACTATGACAGTGTGTAGATAGTCAATAAGATCAAAGAACAATTTTATAAACCCATTCTTGCAATTTTTCTTGACTTTGGAAGGTCAGTAAGGTCAAAGAACAAATTTGTAAACACATGCTCATATTTCACAGCAAAGAATGGGAATTACCAGTCAGTAAGGTCAAATAACAAATTTTTATATCCATTCTCACAAAATAAAAAGAGTTATCGTCAGTAGTCTGTAAATGCATATTCCTTGGCTATAAAGGGACTTTTCTATCAGTTAATCTGTGACTAACTTATAAAAGTAGATTCTATAATTGGCCATTTTGAGTCTAGTAGTCCTTAACAGTGTTTGCTATGTTTGATAATGTAGAACTCTAACCATAAATGTCACTTTAGCCATTTGTATTGCAGATGTAAAAATAATCCTTGTTTTAAAAAGATGTGGTGAGAAAAAATGTAAACTAAATATTGATAACATAACTGTCTATATAAGTTTAAAGGTGTTGCTTCTATGATTTCTGTTGGAGCTTCACAAATGTGATGTTATATGATGATATAAATTTGTACCTCAGATTTGACCTTGAGAAAAATTGTACTATAAGGGTTTGATAGATTATCATAAAAAAAACTTCATTATATATGTACAAATATAGTTTCAGTTATGCTTTACAGTCATCTTTATTTTAATGTTATTTGAGGCATTTCCGAGAACAGTATTTTTCTCCGTTTACAGGGTTTGTCAAGAGTTTGTTAGTGAAATCAAGATTTTATCTTGACCTTTATTGTGTTTCAGTTTCCAGAATAGGAATGTTGACCTTGTAAATCCCATTCATGTTACCATAAATACTTCCCTCTATATCATATTTTTAATCCTGATGTAATCTTTCAATAAGGTTTTGACTAAAAATTTTGTGTCCTTGAAAACATCTATTGAAACATATTCTTAGTAGTTACTGGTTTGGACTCTTAAATTCTAGTGCATCCATTTATGGAAAAACCTATTTGTCAATTGTTTTATTATTTGTTAAGGTTGTGAAAAAAGTTGCCATTTTGCAGATAATGACTCAGTTAAACTGATATTGAATGTCTGATGTAATAAGTATAAATTAAGTTAATCTAAGGAGTTAATTATATATAAATCCTTAGTTAATATAACCAAACAACACCTATCCTTCACACATAACTTTCTATCTTAAATTGAAACGGACTATCGTATTCATGTTCTACCTTTAGTAACTTTAACTTGTGTCAAAACAATATTGGAATTCAAGAACTAAAATTGTGCTATTACATAGCTCTTCACTAAGTTAACTTAAGTTCACTTAACAGTTTTTAATGAACATTAAAGATTCAAGGGAGATAATAATGGGTAGGGTCTCATAAAATCTATTACTTTACATGTTTAAAAATCTTTTTCTAAATTTCATTGTGAATTTCCGGGACAAATAATGTCTTAAATATGCATACCATTGAGAAGCCTGGGAAAAGCAAATTTCAAATCACTTCACATGTATTAGTTTAAGATAATTCAATTTTTTTTTTCATAAAATTAACTTGAATAAAATATGTTGGAAATCCACATTTTTACTCTTTATGCCTACTGAGTGTGTAAAGTCAAATCACACATGTAAACAATTTTCATACAGTTTGGTAGTGAATGGCACATTTATATGATTTTTAAATACATATTGAATATTAGCTTTGTTTTGAATACTTTTAATCAACATACTCACAGACTATGTACTTACAATGGATAGATCTAGGTCCATTTCATAGAGGGGTGGCCATGTGATCTTGAAGTAGTAAGGTAACGCCAAAACATTGAGGTCAAGGGAGCTAACTTTTGCAGCACTAAATTAAAGGGAGATAATCAATTAAACATTCAATTCTATGCAATGATTAATGTGAACAGTTTTGCTTTATGTATGATATATGTTCCAAAATGTTACAGACCTAATGTATATGTCTTCTCTGTTTAGTTTATTGTTAGAGCATTCTGTGTTTTTTTTTTTTAATATGGTGCTTTTCATAGATTTTATTTTTAAATGGAGTTTATATTATTAAATTTGAAAAAACTTCTACATTGTTTTTTTTGTAGTTGCAAATTGATGAACAGTTCCTAATCTAGATATTCCTTCTCAATTACTGTGGAAGTACTTTTCTTTGTGGGTACCAATTTTCATGGTTTTGGTGAAATTGATCAGTTCGTAGATTCCAGAATGAGTGAGTTTGACAACTCTACCATACATACGAATGGAAAATTTCCTTTTCCATTTGAACCAAATTTTGTTGTTTACCAAACCCTTGAAATCCATGAAATTGATACCCCACAAATAATAATACAGTATTTTTTGCACCTACCGTAGATTAGAAAGAGGTATAATGTCAATAAACAATTAAAAAATACCAAAAACATCATAATTTACTCTAGAGAAAACTATGTGTCATTGAAGTATAACAAAACAAGACCAATAACACCTCTGGACCTTTTTTCAGTGCAAATGTATCTTCAATATGTGCACAATTAAGGAGTTCGACCTAAGGTAAGAGACATAACTCATGAAATCAGTGATATGTTTGTATTATATTCAATTTCACAAAGACTATCAAGCTTTTATTTGAAGCAGAATGAAATCAGATCAAGTTATTAATGTACTTTGATGCTTACATGAGATTGATGTATAAACATTCCAATGATTTGTAAGAGTTGTGTCTCTTACCTTAGGTCTACCTCTTTAAAAAGAAAGTAAAAACTTAAAGAGTAGGTACACACAAATTAAATAAAGTACATATTTATGATTACATATATGTACTGCTTAAATAAGATCAACAGGCAGGTAAAATTCATATTAAATATTAGTAAAATTTCTCTATAATGGGGGTGCAAATCTTGTATACCTACATAAATTTTTCAAAACTTGAATGATATTGGGGTATTACTTTTTATGCTACAAATTACACTAAGTAGGTACCCTGGCAACCTGCTAGAGTCTGAAATTTTATCGTATGCTGTAAATAGCTAAAAAACACTGCCACCCTTTAGAAGGAGCTTCTAAAATTAGTATTTCTCCATAATGGAATATACACATATTCAAATTATATATAAACACTATGCAAGATTTAAATTGTACTGGTTTAATATTTTTTGGGTTATAAATTTTAGCATACCAGCCAAGTGTCACTATTTGTGGGGGTCCCAATGAGAATTGTCCCAAGTGCAATATTGAGTGGTGCATTATATTTTGTTTGCCTTAAAAAGCTAGAAAACAACACTTTAAAAAATTTGTTTTGGTTTTCTTGATTGCTGGTGTCTGTTTCATGCGTAAAACCCCCAATAATACTTTCAAATATTGATATATAATATCATGACAGCATGACAGGCAGAAAATATTACATAGACCTTGGTGGAAGCAGGAAAAAAGTAGTATTTCATCTGCCAAAAGTTTAATGTTCTGGTCATTTTAGGTGCTTGAAAACTTCTTTCATTTGTTACCTTCTAATTATTAACAGCATTTCATGCTTTTGACATGCCAATTTTATGCGAAATTTACCTTTGTCGTTCATTGAAGACCAATGGGTGGCTATGGGCTAACATTTTCATCTCGGTTTGGTTTTTGTCTCTTTGACATATACACCATACCTATTCTCCTTATATTTTAAAATATAACATTTACAACTACAAAAACGAGCACTACCAATAAAATGGGTTTTTTTTCACACAGACAATTCTAAACCGTTTTAAGCGGATTTTAGTACTTGAAGCCGTCTCACATAAAGGTACGGACAGAATTAGCGAACTCTTATAGCAGTATGGTAAAGTCAGCGTTAGTGTCGACAAGCTTTTCCATGATTTTCCAATCATTCCTATGACGGGGTGTCGAGATTGTTAGAAAAACATTGCGTAAAACAAGAAGTTGAGCGAGTCGAATAGCTTACACACGGTACAACTCTTCAGGCTGAAAATGCATATTTTTCAGAGTAAATGTATTAGACCCAGTTTTTTACAACAAAAATTATGGAACTCTGAAAAGGTGACCCAAGCAAACAGGAAATTGAACAGCTGAACCGAAAAGCTTAGACAAGGTACATCTAATTCATTCAAAATTTCGAATGTTAACCGAAGAAAATAAGGACTACTCTAAGACACTATACATAGTAGTTACATATACAGGTTATATGGCTAATGTAACAATGGGGAAACGGGAACTGGAAAAACATTAATATAATCATGAATTAATAGTATAGATTTGTAATGTTCAACGTTAGTTTCCTTGTTTTGTTTTGGTTTCATTATATATTTAACTTAATATTGGCTAAATAAATTGCTATAGAGAGGATGCAAAAGAAAGACTTACAACTAAAATTTTTTAAACTGTGATGTTTGAAAAGGGTATATAGCTTAGTGTGATTGGAGAATGTGGGAAGCTTGTAAAACAACACACGATGGAATTTCAGAGCACAAGATAAGTTCACTTTTTGATGTATGGTCGAACCAAAAAACGGCAACAGAAAAGAAAATAAGACAAATGAAATGTGAAAGTCATAAAAGAATGACTTATATTTATTTCTGTAAGACATGCGAATGTTTTATTTGCTCCGATTGTTTTGATTATGGCCATCCTTATGATGAAACAATTGAAATCAGCGAATATGTGGCACAATACTTCAATGAGTCATCACCAAACAAATATTTGACTAACACAACCGCGTTTCTCGCAGACTCCGGGGTATTCGACCTGCGTGCAGAATATCACAACCAACTTCAGTTAGAAACGTTGGATGTGTTTGATGACTACTTATCATTGCCGGGTTCTAGCACAGATAACTCTTCAATATCTTTAACTAAAGGCGACTCGTGTGACAAAATAGTTTCCATTGATTCTGACAACACACTGTATTCTCAAAAAACAATACCAGAGAGAGCACTATCAACGGAATCTACTGTATCGACTTCTTCCAATTCTAGCTATGTCTTAGTGCAACGGACAAACTCCCTTGATGTGATCGATATCTATTTGACCAAAACTATCACTTACAAAATAAATATACCTTCAATCCATATGATGGAATTTCTGAACGACCATGAAATTTATATCGGCTACAGAGGAGGTGACGTTAGTAAGACAAGTCTGAAACCTTTCCCTTTCTTTTCAAGGACTCCTAAAATTGTAAATACAATAAAAGGAATGCAGGTAATGGACTTTACTGTAACGTCAGAAGGTGACATTATCTTTATTAATTCTTTGAAAAAGACTTTAAGCATGGTTACAAAAACATGTAATCGACAACCACAAGTATCAGATCTACACAAGTTAAATGATATGGAACCCATTTCTATTCATCTGAATAAAGAAAGCCATGTTTTGCGGATAGGTCTTGTGGAATCACATATGAACTTGGAAGTAGTCCCTGTTGGTTCAGGAAAGATAGAATCGATGCTACTGTCAGGAAGGGCGGTATACAAATACGGACAAAATGAATTCAAACTGTTCAGTAAACCAACTGTTATCAAAGAGAAAGACAATTCATTATATGTCGTAGATCAGATTGCTGAAAATGAAGGAAGAATAGTGTCGGTTGATATAAAAACTGGCAGGATTTTATGGACATATTCAGACTGCCTGAGATCTCAACTGCCCTTTCTGCCGACAGATCTGTCAGTGATGCAATCTAAAATTTTTGTCTTAGACTCCGCGAATTTAACCATTCATATAATGAACGTACTTGGGTACCAACTAACGACAAATTCATTGAGCAATCTTCAAATTTCGCATCCAATCAGAATTAATTTTGATAATTTGAGTAATCTGTGGATTGCATGCGGATGTAACGAAACTTACACTTGTATTCACAAAATTAAAGTTTTAGGAATTTGAATTTGCACTGACTGCTCAAGTTGCGAGTCGATACACTGATTGATGTGTTTTGAAAATAAAAGTCTAAAAATCAGATCGCATTTTAACTCAAATAATTGCCAATTTTTTTTAAATTTACAATATGTTCTTTGGTCGATCATGTCAAGATCCTTTATCTTCTAGGAATGTAAAACATTATATCTAAAGATATTTATACTCCCAGGACCACGTCCGCTTGAAACTGCGGCTTTCCGATTAGACCCGAAGTAGGCAGCTATCCCTTGGTACTGCCGGGTTATAAGAGGCAAGCCAATGATATTGGAACAACTTGTATGGAGAACCCGTCACTTCGATTATACACGCAAAGGATCCACATGACTATATTACGTTCATTTCCGTTGATATGGATATTTTTTTCACACCTGAAGTACCGAAGTAAAAAAAAACGTAAACTTCTCTGATATCTTTCTAGTGTTCAGGGATGGGTCCAGTTGAGGGTATCATGGGCGTACCTCCCTTTTCAAAGAAAAAAGCAAAAAAAAAAAAACTATTCTAAACTGCTAAGTATTGTATTGAATGTGGTAATTTATCATATTCATTCATTAAAAATTATTATATGATTACCTTTTATACTGATTCTCGTAATTACGCCTCCCATTCAAAAAATCCTGGATCCTCTCCTGGTGTTAGAGCATGACACCAGGGTATATGGCTTAGCAAAATCCGGTCTATGGGATTTGTAAAGGCGTTATCCTTGTCAATCAAAGTCCTAGACATTTTCTAGTACGGGGATATATAATTCTTTCTTTTCATTGACAAGTGCCAAAGAAAAAAATGCACTTTCTTAGTCCTCGTTCGCCCTTTAAATTGATTTTTTCTTCCTGGAGATGCAGTTAATATCAACTTTGAGACTGCGCAGTTTTTAATTGGTTGCATCTGCAGTAAAAAAAATGAGAACCTTTGGCCCGTCGGAAAAATAAGGAATTTTTGCTTGACCTATGTAGGATTCATTAATGATGCATTTTAAAAAGAGTTTTCTGTCTTTCGCTTAAATATGTGAGCAGTATTAGCTCAAGAATAAGAAAAGGTAAAGTCAGTTGGCACTTAGGCACCAACTTCAACGAAATCTTTTACCAACATTATATTATTTGCCAAATAAGGTCCATAAATATCCCCTCTACAATTACTGTTGAAAATTTCTCGAAATTTAAAATGAGCATCCCGGATGAGCTTGCGCCAGTATTTATCACTATCCCTTAGATTTTTGTTGATTTAGTTGTTTTAGTTTCATAGCAGACATACGTAGTTTTAGAGCCCGTTATTTATTGAACATACCTTTTTGGGGATTTTTTTTTCAAGAAGTGAACAAAAACAAAACTAAAAAAAATAAAATTAATTTTCAACAGGCTCGTGATTTCTTTACAAAAAGGCTATGCTAGAACTAAATAATATGTTCATAAAATAACAGTACCGAAAAAAAAGATAAAAAAAAAAATTTTTTAAATGAATAAAAAATAAAAACTGGAAAATTTCAGATTTGTTTTGTTTTGTATTTTTTGTATTTTTTTTGTTTTTGTTTTTTGTTTTTGGTGTTGGTAATAGAACGAGCATACGTGGAACATGCTTAATATACACTTCGGAGAGGAAAATAAGTTTGTTCTACCCAAGCCCTACCGCGTGGATGTATATATATTGAGCAGGCTCATCACACTTAGCACAAAATGTTTTAATTTCGGTTAAGTACTGATTACGAATACGGATGGTAATGTGACAATTGAAATTCCGTTCCTTAATATTTTATCATTATCGACATGAATAATTACAAAAATCCAATAAAAAGAATTATGTTTGTTGATTACGATCGTTTTAACGCTATAAACTTTAATCAGGGATGTATAATATAAATCGTATTTTATGTCCCTATTTTAATATATAAAGTCAGGGAGTGTAATATTAAGTCCCTGATCAAGTGCAATAAATAGCAAAACGCGCCGTTTTCGTTTAGTCAGTCGACAGTTAAAAAAAAAGTAAAAAAAAAAAGACAACCCTAGATGTCATATTTGTGGTTGGTCTGACTTTGACTAGTCCCTGAAACGACACATTATACACATATTGCCTGTAGTAGAGTGTTATGCTGTAGTATCATACGAGACGAACTCGAGGGTGATATATTTACAGAGTGTGATACAATGCGTAACACCCTCTACTACAGGCAGTATGTGTTATATTATACTGAATACGAGTGTGTGATATATCGTGACGTTGAGGGTGATATATCCTAGAGGAAGGTGATATATCGTTGCCGTCGGGATGATATATCAATCAGTGGGGGCGGGGCAAGTAAGGATGTGCAGGGAATAGACTAAAATAACTCATCACCCATTACCCAATTAGAATTCAAGAATTTTGTACGAAGTACATCCTTACCATATAACTAAAAAATCAAAATCAACATTTTCTGACTTAGGACAGCAAAGGGTGGGTTTGACTAGTTTGATAGGGCACAAGCCCTCCCTCATTCCTCGGTAGCAAATGCATGCAGACTACAAAATACAATAATCACTTTGTATGCGTCCTGCATGATTACAGGGGTGTTCGTTTCGAGTTGGAAGCATTATGATTGATGTGTTGTATGCGAATAACCGCCAATAGTCGTGTGTTTAATGTTAAATGTCCTGTGTTTTGCGTTTGATTGGTAATTTTTTCCCGAATTTGCATTGTAATCATGCAGACCGCTGTATCGATGAATTGATGAATTAAAGCATGTCTATTTACAATGGCCTGGCACTTTTCGGGTAAATGTTACAATGCAGTGACGTAATTCTAGTAAGAGTAATCAAGGGAACCAAGGTTATAGCGGTAATCAAAAGAATATAATCCAGGGACAAAGACCAGACATGGAAAACAGACATACACAACAAAGAACATAAAGTAACTAAAATCATACATACAAAGTAACAAAAGTAAATGAGCAACTCGGACTCCACTAAAAACTGGGAGCATGGACCAGGTGCACCGGTAGGGTAAGCGTCCTCTGCTTTTCTAGAAACACCCGCCGAGTTGCTCATAAAAAGTCAAGTCCGGGGTAGACAAACGAGGAAAGGAAAACTATGACCAGTTGAATAAATCAGTTTTCATGGTGTTAATGGATACACCATAACGATCCACGAGTTCATGATGACGACCATGTAGCAACGTTAACCCTGTCCCAGAAGCCTATTTGTTAGAGTTCTAGCGCGATACAAAAAGTCTGCGTAGTTTCGGCAAGCTCTGGCATAACGTATGAGTTGTGATATGAACACTCCATACGCAGGAGCCGAAGGAATGTTGCCACAGATGAAAGGAAAGTTGACAATTCTGAATGAAAAGTCATCACGTTTGTCGTAAAGTTTTCCTTTACCATCGATTTCTAAGTGTAGGTCAAGATATGAGGCTGACTTCACAGTGTCTGTAGTATCTTTTATCTCAAGTTCTTTTGGGTAGATGCGATGTATCAAATCCCCGAAATTAGGATTGTTTAAAGATAACACGTCATCTATAAAACTTTCGAATCTAGGGGCGACATGGGTATGGGTCGAAACCAATACCTGGTAGATGGCGCTGCGATTAGTTTACAAGGTCCACGTTGTAATGTTGTGAAGTTACTGTCAGAGGATCCGTCAAGTGAATGACCGAGGCGGATATTATCTATTTTCATTTTCCACTATAATTATGCAGACGTAATAAAAATAAACGACACAGAAACATAATGGCAGTCGGAGGAACCGGTTCCCAGGGGTCCAAGCACCCTGTCAAAATTTTTGCAAACATTTTTATCTCATTCATTGGTGCTGGTGTTTTGGGACTTCCCTTTGCATTTAAAGAGGTTTGTTTCGAAATATTTCAAATATCTTAAGTCAAACTTTCATTTGATTTCATAAGACTTGATAAGTATCAGGATGTTCGTCTGTTCAGTTACTTACATGTAAGTGTGGTGTTAACTTATATACATTTTTTTTTATAAATCTGACATGTTTATCATTTAACTCTTTATTTCACTCATATTTTGAATAAAAAATATTGGTTATTCATGTATATGAACCTTAAAAAGTAATTTTTAGGTAAATTTTATTTAATGTTGGACAACTTTGTGAATACACATGCATCTACAAAAAATGTACATATACAAACATTATCATATATTATGTAAAATATGTATTACTTCAGTGATACATACATGCATGTGTATTACTGTACATGCATTTTTAAAACTGTATTTTACTTAAAGTAGCATTAGATAATGTATAGTTTTGAACTTTGCTATGACAACTGCATGTAGTTTATATATAGAAAGGTCTGAAAAATTCCCAACGATGTTAGAACTGTCAAATTAGCGATGCAAATTTTTGGTCTTTCCCTCGGCGGGACTCGAACTCGTACCGCTGTGACATCTATGGCAACACCGCCTGCACAAAGTCCAGCGCCCTAGACCACTCGGCCGGCTAGGCTATATAAAAATATAGCTTTCACTGACTGGGTCATTCCTCCTCGTAGGATTAATCTAGGGCTGTAACTTAGTACATGATGTATGGTAGTATGGGACAGTTCATTTAGATGTTATTATGTAGGATAGAGGATCAAATTAATGATGCATGTCTCAACAAATCAATATTATGCAAACGTCTCAGAATGTGACGACTCTATTCACTACACTGCTCCATCGGATCAAATTGATACAGGGAAGATATGTAAACGTATAGAAAGGTCTGATAAATTCCCAACGAGATGTTAGAACTGTCAAATTTTTGATGCAAATTTTTGGGCGTTCCCTCCGCAGGACTCGAACTCGTACCACTGTGACATCTATGGCAACACTGCCTGCACAAAGTCCAGCGCCCTAGACCACTAGGGTCTATGTATATACTGTATACAGTTATGATTACAAGTAACTTCAATTAATGCGTCATTAAGAATGATTTTGGTGTAATATATTGCATTTTGAGATAATTAAGTTAATTTGTACTGTAAACGATATAACTACAGAAGGGTACATGTAAGTAACTAACTTTTGAACAGAAGTACATGTTCAGTGTAAGTACATTGTACATTAACCCCAAGAACCTACATTTAGGACAATTCCAATTATTTTAAGTATTCAGTACTTGTTGTGTACCTGAACCTCTATATGAACATTGTACATGTATGTATAGGTAAGACAGAATTAGTTGAATATTTTTTGGGACATAATAAAATAAAACATGTCCATGTATTTACAAATGTACATGCATATCATAATAGATCTAAAATTAGAGTGCTATACAGTGTTCTCCCTAAGATTAACAGATAGCATCCTGGTAACCCCTAGATCTCAATAAAGCATCTTGCATCTAAAAATTATAGCATCACATTTGTATTGGACCCCATGGGATGTTCGATTTGGATAGCCATGATAGCATCCTGGTAAAAAATATAATATCAGGGCAATGTAATGCTATAATAATATGGCCCTGGAGAGGTACATATGTAACTGCAATAACATTTGTGTAAGTCATTACAAAAATTGAAAATTCAACCAATGTTTATCAAACCTTTATGCTACATGTAATGTTGTAAAAATTTGTACACATACATTTTACATGTTATTGTACTTGTAGTCTTTTATGCTGTGAATAAGAAATGTCAGATCACAGCAAACAAAATTAAAACATGCAGAGATACTGTACATGTGAACCTTCCGATCAATAGGTCATTTCAGTTAATTAAAAATTTCTGTTGGAATGAGAACCTTTATCTGATACATGTAATTTATGTACATGTGTTTATGTGTTACACACATTTGTACATACATGTATATATGTACATGTAAAGTAATGTTGAACTCCTGGTAGAATGTAATTGAAACACCAGAAGTTTAGTAAATTTTGCGTGTTTCAAATGTCATTTTTTGTGTTGTTGGAGTATTACCAGTGATGGAACTGCCATACATACACTCTCATTAGATCAATACATGTACAGTGTACAGAATGATATACATGGAAGTATTTGGAAAATGCAAATGTTAACAGAATACACATTGTTGCAAACTTTCACTTATCATACATGTACATGTTACAGACATGAAGTATGTACATTACTGTATGTAGATCTCATCAGTAATTTATCAGTTTGTTCATTCGTTTATAAAAATATGTGAATAGAACAAATATCGCAACTTGTTGATTTATACATTAACAATAATGAGAAAATCAATGTCATTAGGATGTGTAACAGCTTTGGAAGCCAAACTTAGTCTTTTTTTTTCCAGTGTATTGGTCGTAGATTTGTTTGTCTACAGTTCATATTACTTTTTTATTTTACTCAATTATAGATTTTTTGGGGATGTACACAAATACACATTACTGTTGGGTTGAAATGACTGAACATCCCCACTAGTTGAAGAAATATTCTGTTAAATTGTGCCAGTCTTCTCTTAAATGATATTCTTCCATTAGAATTTTCCTGTGAAGATAAAATTAAAAATTAATTTATGAACATTAAAAAAAAGCATTAATATTGTGATGGTACCAATATTTATTGAATTTTATTTTCTTAGTATGTCAAAATTCCTTTAATTCGTGGTGTTTTAAATTCTTTAATTTTCTACAGAAATTTTACATTTCTTTGAGAATTTAAATATGTAGTATAATAGATCAATGAAAAACATGAAAATTGTTATCCTTCATGTACATGTATGAACAATTGTTCTTCCCTGATATTCCATCCAGTGTTGTGGTTACATGTTGAGAGAAGTTTATTGGTGTATAATGATGGTTATATTTATTGTTGTTCATATTAAATTTATCAAAGTAAAACATTTATTCATCTATGTTTGTTTGATGTTTGTTGTTTTATATTTAAAAGAATAATTTGGTATTACCATAATTATATAAAGAAATAAATCTTCTTTTCAGGCTGGCGTTTTAGAAGGTATATTTGTCATGACAACAGTTGGAATTATAAGGTAAGTACTGAAGTATAGTGTACATGAAAGCCTATGCTCAATTGTTTGTACATAAAAGCCTATGCTCATTTGTTTGTACATGAAAGCCTATGCTCATTTGTTTGTACATGAAAGCCTATGCTCATATGTTTGTACAAAGATGAATATTAGCTGCATAAATGAAGATTTATGAATGATGATTTTGAAGGTTCTTCTTTTAACATTACAGCTTAAAACATTTTTATTTAAGTTACCTTTGTCCTCTGGAAATGGTTCATGTACATTGTATACCCAATTATTCATGGGCTGAGCCTTTTAAAAACACATGAATTTAGATCTAATTCCTTGCTATCACTTAGGGTTCTCATTACAATTTTGGTGAGTTAAGGGACTTTAAATTTTATGTAGTGATTTCCTTGGACTGGTTACACTTTAGAGCATGTGATCTGAACCAAGATGCTTGTTCTGTCGTTTACAGTGTTAAAGCCATGTTACTACTGATTGATTGTAAGTATAAACTGATATCTGAATACCGACTTCCAAGACGAGAGAAAGCAAAAGTAGAAAGTAGTCCTAAGAAATCTTTGGAGGCAGAGTCTGAGGCAATTGAAGATGGTCTTTTGTCATTAAAAGGTGCCAAGCAGGAAATTGTGAACCTGATAACAGAAGAAGAAGTTAACAGGGTTTGTTATATAGATGTATTGGCATATATAGATGTATTGATTCTTGATATTTGTAAAGCAAACTGGAGTTGGAGAGACATAATTTTTGGCTAGCCCTTGAACTATCAATTAAATGGGATGTGTGTAGTTATTTTACGAAACACGTGCATAATCAATAATTATGTTAAAAACCTGAAATTTCCAGTGTGCTATACTTTCAGGAAGAAGATCCTGGTCATGACTTGTCATATGGAGATGTAGGTTAGTATGTTAGGCATTCATATAATTGAAAAGGAGAAAATTAAAAATTATTTAAATCCAACGCTGTGTATGCCACTGTCATTTTGTACACAGCATCATATTTAAACAATTTTTAATCTCCTCCTTCTTTAGTTTAGTCTTTCAACAAAAGGTTATAGCTCAAACATTTTTTGTAACCTATTTTGACCTCGGGTTAAAATTTCATATAATATCATAACCCTGGGGTCAATTTATCCTTTAAAATAGGTTACACACAATTTTTGAGGTATAACCTTTTTTTTTTTTGAACAAATCAAAAGTAATATAGATTGATTACTAGATAAGAGGAGCATTTGATTAAAATCTCCAAAATTATGTCTTCCAAAAAATAACATTCATAATAAATAGTGCAATTTAATCATGCCCCCCCCCCCCCTCAAATGTAAAAGGAACTAGACACAAATCAAAGTTGAATAAGTTAAAGATTACAAAATAACATGGAAGACATTATTAATCTAATACCTGTACAATTGCATGGTTGGGAAATCTCAGACACCCATGGGTAATATTTAATCTTCTCTAACAAGGGTTAAGTAAGAGTTAGAGTTAGAGTAAGGGTATTGTTACATCTAATGATCTTACCCAAGCGTGTCTGAGATTTCCTAATCTTGCATGAGAAAAGCAGTTCTTTGATTCTTTCTCTCATGTCAAGTTTGTTTTCCCATTAAATGACCTACATTTAACAGCTGATCATGACACATTAATGTGGCCAGTCGTACATGAATATCATGACCAGGTGTAAAATATAGGTCACTTCAAAACAGTCATTGGATATAAACAACCTGTAAGAAATAATAAATCATGGGTTCTCCTGGTACCGAAACTTCATTAAAGTAGATATGATCACCATGAACCAAAAACTAACAGTACCATGAATACTAAAATGGGTTAGGGCAATAGTAAATAATTACGTAAGTAAAGTGGATGGTCGCACCACAATGCCGACTGCTGAAAATTGAATCCAAATTATTAAAAACATGGTCCGCTATAGTCTAGTCATCATAATCAATAATACAACTAACATAATCTGCGACTTTGTTCTGAGAACGAGGAATCCATTCAAGTTTCAGAGTCATGTTATGTTTTAAACACATTTAAAAAATTTGTAATGCTATGTCCTGTAAATGACGTTTTATGCTTCCCTTTTGAATAATAGAAACCACGTTTTGATTGTCAGTCAACCATTTTATACATGAATCAAAGAAAATAAAACCTTATGAACAGTTGTTAATTCTTTCCAAGTAGAACTACCATTAACATCATCTGCATGCCACATACCATGCGCAATGTTTTACGGATTTTCTAAAATGTACCCTCCAAAACCAGTATCACTAGCATCACTGTATACTATAGTATAACAAGAATAGTCAGTCACAAATTTCTTAAAATTAACACATTTAGCGTTATTTTTCCAAAACAAAATTTGTTCTAAACTCTGAAAGAGTAATAGCTGAATTCCAGGATGATGCTGATAAAACGTCAATACTAATATACTTAGTCATAATATATGCAATGTTTCCCACAACATAAGACATAGAAATAACTTGACCCACTAAGGAAGCTATTGTCCTAACTCATACTCGATTCAACCTGGTAAGGGTCTGTTCAATAACTACGGTAGTATCATACACTTTGTCAAGTCGATCTCCCGGAATGCTAAGCAAGCCCTTTTCAGTATCTATGAAATAGCCTAAAAATGCAAGTGTTCGGACAGGGCGCCGCAAGGGTTTTTCTACCTTGGGTACGAATCCACTGCTGATAAGATCTTGTTTGACTTCAGAAGCAATTTTTTGACCATACATCAAAATCTACATGAGTACCGAGCCCGTCGTCTAAATACATGAGTACCCGTTTACCTTCTCTCCACTTCTTGATTAAAGGTCTAGTTAATTTTGTGAAAATATAACAGGCAGAACTCAACCCAAACGGTAAAACTAGAAATTTAAAATATTTAATCTTGTCACCATAATTCCAAGAAAACCCCAAATAATCTGTATGAGGCTCATAAATATCGACCTGATGATATGTTGTATGAATATCATATTTAAAACAATACGAATCTTGCTGAACAAACTGCATAGGTACCCTAATATCCTCAAACTTAACAGAAGTCTTCCACAAAATCATTGACATGACGAAGGTCTAAAATTAAATGCTTCTTACCGTTTTTCTGTACAGATACAGTTAATGGGTTTACAACTATAGGTATACTACAATTAAACTGCAGATCAACAGATAACTAATTGCTTCAACTACAAAATCGCTGTGTGTGACAGCAGATCTATTGTTATTTAAATGAACAGGAGGTGGTGTAGTATAAAATGGCAATTTGTAGCCGTTTAGTATAGTGTCAATTATAAAATCATAACAGCCGATGTATGTGTTTTCTCAATCTGCCTTTAACAATAATATTGGATTAACCCTGTTCATATTCATAATAGTCATCAGTTAAATGAACTGGGGAATTGTTTATATTATTATCAACATCAATAAATGTATACTCATCTTTGATGAAATCGTTACGCTTTGGTCTGCTGTCTGCCTTTGGATTAAATGGACACTTGTCTCTCCAATGTTGCATAGCCCCCGTCTAGGTTTCTGAGCACTATTTAGTCGCCTTTTATGACAAGCTTAGCGCTGCTGCAGGCCTATTCTTTTGACACCCGGACTTGCACGGGGCTCGTGCTGAATGACAAGAGTTGCACAAAACCTGGGAAACTTAATTCAATGAAGCGTGACCAAAAAACCCTAAAAGCGCCCTCTAGACTACATATGATCAAACGCCCAGGAGAAAATAATTTCATTCTATTGCACTACCCATTTAAATGAATGAAATTATATTTATTCTCAATAAAATTTTAATTTTAAAACAATTTTTGAACACTTATTCGTAAGATTTGATTGTTCACTAACTCTTTATTTTTTATGGGAAAGCAAACATTTTCTGCCTGGACCTGTTGATGAGATAAGGAAATAATGCACAGATAAAAATAGGAATTTTCTTGTCTCCTTAGTGAGAAATGCACTTCCTATCAAATTCACTTTATGACAAATCAACGAATGTTCTTAGGTATAAAAAATGGTTTATGCAGAATTTTAATATACATCAGCTGTTAACTACTTATTATTGTACCTCAGTAATTTTTCATGAAAATTACCTGGATTTTATTACATTTTTTCTGGAAATAATGTCAAGACCAATCAATTGTTTTTACTACATTACCATTAAAATCACATTGTTTAATGGAATTCATTATGTATCCTTCTTAGTTGGTTTGTTCAAAATCAAATGGGGACACCAACATCTTGTTTGATTTATAAACTAAGTACTTATTGGAAAAGATAACTATTTAGAAGCTAGTACTTGAAAAGGATGTTAGTTTCTAATTTTTTTCTCTGCATAATAGACCGCCAGAAGTGAAGGAGGTCATGTGTTTGGTCCCTGGCTAAGTGACCAAGTCACACCAATCACTTGAAAATTGGCGGTCACTACTTCTCAGCCAAGCACATGGCATATAAGAGATAGAGTGCCAACTTATTGGCTTGGAGTAATATGTCTATGTGGGGTAACATATCTACCTGTGGCCTGTGGTCTGTGAGCTAGCACAATAAAAATTCCGGTTCAGGGTGTTTGACTAATACAAAGCAGGGTCTGTTCATTTAATCAAATATTCTTATCCTGAAGCATAAATTATCTGCTGAAGGTCATGAAACCTCAATCAATCTATCAATCAAAAAAATAAAACATGAACTGAATATTAGGGTCTACCATACCTTAGGATAATAGCTGCTCCCTCAGGGACAATATTTGACTTACTATTCTCCTTATATCTTTACATTACATATAAATGATTTATCCTGTAAAAATAAAATGCTTTTTTTTCTCCCTGAACAGGTTTCTATGCTATAGGGAACTATGGTCGTGTTTTAGTGGACATTGCCATTGTTGTGTCACAAGTTGGTAAGTATTAAATCCTGTCATTAAAAGAATGACTGAGTGTCCTGAGACAACATTACATACATGAACTGCATGTATTAGTACATTTAGTGTTTAGTACATATACATTTTTATATGCCATTAGTCCCTTTCAACATTTATTTGCTACACAGCAGTTTGCTCATTGTGAGTTGAAAAAGAATGAAAAAAAAACCTGTTATATTTGACTCAATATTGTTTCAAATTGAAGACTAATCATTACATATATTTTAGGCTTTTGCTGTGCATACTTGATCTTCATCACAGAGAACTTGTCTGACTATATCAATAATATGAAACTGTAAGTTTTTAATCTTTAATTTATCATTTAAGACAATTTAAGGAGGTAGACCTAGGGTAAGTGACATTACTCTTGAAATCAGTGATATGTTTGTATTATATTCAATTTCAATAAAGCCTTTCAAGCTTTCCTTTGAATCAGCATGAAATCAGTCCATGTTACTTTGATGCTTACAAGAGATTGATGTAAAAAGGTGAATACAAACGTTCCAATGATGTGTAAGGGTTTTGTCCCTTACCCTAGGTCTGCCTCCTTAAATAACTGCAGAAGGTATTGCAGATACACACTTCATCAAAGGTACAGACATTTTAGTTTCAAGTTGAACTGCTCTTTAGACCAGAATAAAAAAAAATGTAGATTTTTGTCATTTTTTTCTGAAAAAGCAAGGGACAAATTTTCATTTTTATTTTCTGTTTTTCCTTCAGTAACTGTCACTCATGCCCAGAAACAAGCGTTAGTATTATGACCATCTAAATGTGCTTCATGATTGATTTTACCAGCACAAAGTTATTGAAACAGCATTATCAAAGTATGTATTTTCTACTGCTACACCTATATCAGTTTTCATTTAATTTTGAATCATTTTTAAAAGAAATAGCAGCAAAAAAATTATGATTTTCAATCTGGAAGTTACTTAATAACGATAAGTCATTTCCAGACAAGACATGGAACATTTCCAGAAATTCGAGTCTGGGAATATTTTTCAAAACACATTTTAAAAATAAAAAAAAATGGGATGAGAATCTAGAATTTTTTTATTCTTGTGTTTTATTAGTGTTTTAGCTAGGATCTTAGAAAAGATGGTACTTGTGGAGGGCACTTAAGCATTTTATGTGCAAGATGTACCACACACCCTTGAATGTTTCAGATTGTTTTAATACACCTAGTATGTATGACAGGTGAAGGAAAAAGGAATTTATTTGCAATGCTATTTTATATAAAGGTGGCTTAGATGACACTATCATAGGGCCTAATCTAGACATTGATGACAAGGAGAAGTTTTAGTAAATTCTGTTTGAAATATAACAGTATTGACATATTTTTGTTACAAGAACCTTTTCCCTCTAAAGACTAATGGGAGAAGTTGAGCATTAACAATGAAATGTTTTTACTCATTTCTCCCTCTAGATTAGGCTCTGTTAGGGCACATATGAAAACAAATGCTGGGGAGACCACAGAGGGACATTGGTC
Source organism: Perna viridis (assembly GCA_037379345.1). Classification (NCBI taxonomy): domain Eukaryota; kingdom Metazoa; phylum Mollusca; class Bivalvia; order Mytilida; family Mytilidae; genus Perna; species Perna viridis. Next base: position 9,751,389 of record CM074520.1, read on the forward strand.
TTTGAGGATATATGTGTGGTGTCCCTCCATTTTATCCAGCCATGACATTGCTCATATACCTGATGGAAAATTTGGGCCTTTTAGGGGGAATTTTAACTAGTCAGTTAGTCTGTAAAAATTGGTAGAGAGTTTATACTGTGAACTTAAAAAAAGGTAGACATCATGACACAGTAAACAATGTAATACTGATTGTAAGATCAAAATTCAATGTTGTATAAAGTAGATGACACTTGTGAATATTATGTCTGTGAGTTTTAACCTCTCAAATAGAACAAATTTTAAAAAAAGAAAAATGGAAGGTATTTCTTGAATTTATTTTAGGATACACATAACTATTCAAAACTAGAACAGTTTCAGTTCAGATGTGGTATTGGTCATATGGATTGTGTTAAAAAGCAAACTTATAATCTCATTGATACTGCTTACCGTATAAAGGTCAGGTCATGTTATCTTATTCTGACAGATATTACAGTAAGGAATCTGATAATTATGGTAGAGATATCCAATTTGGTACACCTGGTGCTGCTGATAAATATCCCAAAACCAAAACAAGACAATTCAATGCATTTCAAACTTTACACAACAATAACACTTCTTTAAGACTTATAAACATTTTCTTCATTTGCATTAAAGATTACAATTTTTTCTAATTAGTAATTTATGAATCAATTGCATGTAGATATTTTTCTCCTACAGAGTACATTGGTTGATAATTTTACTGCCACCCTTGTCCTTCATGACATTACTGAGACACCTGGGAAGTCTTGCTTTGACCAGGTAGGTTAACAAATTAATTTTCATTAGCCTTTGGCTTCAGATTGTATGCCTTTAAAAGTCTTAGACAGAAAGGACAGATATACATGCATTTGCCAATACATCAGAATTCAGGATTAAGGAGTGTTATAGGTTTATTTTGCAGTAATGTAAATCAGTATACTATTGTAAAATGCTTGGAATAGGTATGAATAGCTTGTGTACATTGCACCCTTACTGTTGTTTTACTTGACTAACATAAACAAATAAAATTACAATACTGATTAAATATATTATTATAGTCTCACCACATACAAATATACATATTTAAAATCTACATAGAACAAGTGAAACATTAGCAATGTATACATCAATCTAAAAAGATTTTTTAGAGACTGTTGAAAGACAATTATATTCTATATACATATAAATACAGAAATTTATTGACAATGTCTTGGTACCTTAGTAAATCCATTATTGCATTTTCTTTGTTTCAGATAAATTTATACCTGGTTTCATTTCTGTATTGTGAAACTTTCCCTTTAATTATAAGTATTAATTCTTAAGAATTTTATGGCAGGGTTAGAAACTTTGGATGTTCTTGTTGTCATAAGCAACCTAAAAAATGGGACAACTGGATTTAAAAAAAAAATAAATGTATTATTATTGAAGTATCATATTTTTTCTACACCTATGTTGCCTAATACATGTATTTTGAGAAGCTTATAACAGGTATGATAATTTCTCTCCTGATAGCTTGATGGCCCAGTGTTCCAACCTACTTGCCTTTGGTGTTGTGTTCTGGTTTGATTTTGAACATTTTCATCATGTTCAGTAAGTATACTACTATATTTTTTTAAATAAATCTTTTAATTAGATGATTCATTGCCAGCTTTACTAATGGAGTATAATAATAAGCACAGCCATCAATATAGATGACATACTAATTATTTGGGATTATTATTGATAGAAACTGGATAGAAAATATAATTTCTTAAATTCTTGGTGTTGTATACATAACATTTATTAAATGTAAGAAGGGAGATAACTCAATATTTAAAAGTATATATCATGGTTATGATCATTTTATCCCTAATATGCTTTATGCACTGCTTGATTGTGGCAAAGCTTTTTTATACTAAAACTGACAATTTCATCCTGGTGGGGTTGTTGTCTCTTTGACATATACACCATGATATGATATGATTATCATTTGTAAATTATCATATGATTTTCATTTTGGATTGAACATCATAATTTTGTAAAATAGTAATCCAGTACTTCACTTGGATACTGATATGTTATTATATCATCAATGCTATAACATTGTAACATAGATGTGTCACATTTTAGCTCTACCAGGTATGTAGTAGGTTAAACATACTCAAAATACACCTCTCTCTGTCTATGCAGCTTACTAGAGTATGCATCCTCAATTTTATGAATCTATGAAGTATTTTAACAGTTTGTGTGTTGATGATAATTGTTTCTTCATTTTGAGAAATTTAGAATTTGCACTATGAAATATTGAATAAATTCAGTAGTATTGATTTCAATAGTTTTTACAATATGAAAATTGGAAAACGCAATCTCTAATGAGCTGCAAGTATATGATAACACTCTGATCCCTTAACAAATGTCAAATATACACATGGGATTTCTTTTTTTATAAAATTTTCTGATTTTGTTCTAAATCTTATTTTATGTATAAAAAAAAAACATTTGGTTTATTACAAAAATACTTTGCATTTGTCATAACTGTATTTGTAAGAAGATCATAAGGTTCCATTTTTCCAGTATTGTCACTCTTAAAATATTTGTAGTAAATACATGTAGTGGTACATGAGATACATCGTTTCCTTTGAACTTTGAATTTGGTTGGCTAGATTTACATGTATATTAAATAACAAAAATACATTCAGAATTTGAAAGTATAAATTAAAAATTAATGTAATCATGTATTGGGAGTAGTAGTAGTGGCTAGATTTTAATTTTGTAAAATAGTTCTTTTTAATTTCTTGCAATTTAAATAACAAAAACATGAATAATATATTAGCAAGTCCTGTTTTTTTGTTCCTGTTGAGTTAGGACATTCTCTTCAGAGATTTATATTTACTGTTTTATTGTAAGACCTGTAATGGGAACTGCATGTCCTATAAGTTTTCATAAGAAAAATTGAAAATATATGTAATGAATGGAAATTCTAAAGAAGACTTGTAAATGTCCTGTTTTATAGTAATCATATCTGAGTAACAAGTAGCGGTGAATTCCTCTCTAAATTTATATGCAAGTCAAATTAAATATATTTCAACAAGTAAACTGACTATTTTGCTTTTTAACATCATGTATTGTTTGTCAAGGGGCATAACTGGAAAACTTTAAAATCAATGTATACATTTTGTATTTAAATGCATCTTAAAAATATAAAATATTGTAAAATCCAAATCAAATGCTATAAATGATATTGTAATCTGTATATAATTCTGAAACAGTTTTAGAGCACCTGCCAAGATGGGAAGAAATACTTGTTGATCAGGGCTGTCATAATCACTTTTAAATTTTTCATGCATATATTTGTTTATTTACAGAATACATCCAAAGAAGATGTCAATTGTTGGTCTTCCTTTCTTTGTATGTATAGCTATTTATTGTTATGAGGTAGGTACTTTGTTGTGGATCCATATATTTGTTTAAAGTTTTTAATCACTGAGTTTGACTTCTAACTGAATCTACCCCTCATTTAAGACGAACTTATCAAAACACAATGCATACTGACAATGTTCAAGTTAACAAATGGAAGTTATTTATAGATTAATGAATGTCACATGATGACTAAGAATGGAAGTTACTTATAGATTAATGAATGTCACATGATGACTAAGAATGGAAGTTACTTATAGATTAATGAATATCACATGATGACACAAATGGAAGTTACTTATAGAATAATGAATGTCATATGATGACTAATAATGGAAGTTACTTATAGATTAATGAATGTCACATGATGACACAAATGGAAGTTACTTATAGATTAATGAATGTCACATGACGACTAAAAATGGAAGTTACTTATAGAATAATGAATGTCACATGATGACTAAGAATGGAAGTTACCTATAGAATAATGAATGTCACATGATGACTAAGCAGTCAGTATACACAAAAAAAAAATTCAACTTACAGTCGAACTTCAATGTGTTGAACTCGGATTAGTCGAAATCTCGGATAACTCGAACTAATTACGAAGTCCCAGCAAAACTTCCCTTACTCCAATACAATTTTACCTCGGATGACATCGAACTCGGATGAATCGAAACCTTGGATAACTCGAGGTTATCAAACAGTCCCCTTGATATGACTTTGAGGTTAATTAACCCTGATGTCTCGAAGTCAACTAAGTAGTAGGAAAAATGATTGCTTTATTACAAACCATGATCAAAGTGTATTTTAACAACAGTTAGCATGGCTTTTAAAATTAATTTGTGGACACTCTTTATGGTTTGATTTGTTTATTTATTTAATTTAAAATTGCATGTGTTGTTAAAAGAAAACGAATTTTATTAATAACACGTGGGAATTTACACTAACAGTGATATCGGATATTTTGATATTTTGAAAATTTTTTTAAGAAATACAGATGAATTGTAATGGTATCTGACTATTTAATGAAACATCAAACAGACGATAGTTAGGGTATTTCAACGACTACATTCGTTTCGCCAGTGAATTTGAAATTTTATCATAATATTGCAGAGCACATGGTTTCACGATACTCTTGATTGTGAATCAAACAAAGCAGTATGTTATGAACTATGACGTTTTTGATATAGAAAAATTAAAAAGGAAATTTCACTAAAACACTTAGTGCCGTTCAGTATTTCAAACATGATATACAACATACAAATAATATCTTCCGATATGGAACGCTTGACATTACGCAGTACCGTGTAAAATGAAGTACTTGTACATGTACAAGCACAACAAATGATGTAACTACAGAAAAAATCATGGAACAAACTACTAGTATATCCGGTTTATCTTGACCTTGGATTACTCGAACCTCGGATAACTCAAACATTTTTGCATGGTTCCTTCGACTTCGACTTAACGAGGTTCGACTGTATTTTTTGCTTATGTTTTGAAAGCACCTGTAAAACATGATTATCATGTTTAGGACATCTTGAAAAACATATGTATATGACTAAACAGGTTATTCATGAAAAACAGTAAAATATAAAATCACATGGTATTTCTAAGTTTAAACTATGATTTCAGATATGAAAAGAGTAGGGTTTTCATTTGATTTTTTAAAATATATGAATTCATGTATTTTTTAAATGCAGAAAAACATATATTTACTATACTTGTCCTAAGGATATGTTTAAAAAACTTCTGAAAACATATGTTGCAATTTTGTTGTGTACTCAACTTAAAATCTACAAAGAAGCCTATGAAGATCCTTAGGAGAAAAATAGATATATGTGGAACCAAGGCAGCTTTTTCAATGCCAAGCAAATTAGGTTATTGCATAAATATGGTGTCTGCTGCATGAGTTAAAAAATCCTTAATAAGGTCAGGAATAATATTACACATCTGAAATGACAGAAACAGTATTTACTAGTTTGGTGATAAATCGTTAATTTTATCTAATAGAATGATGGACTTGAATGAAGTCTATGAAATATTTTTTTCAGGGTGCTGGTATGATTTTGTCACTAGAATCTTCACTTGCCAAAGAAATTAGACACAAGTTTAAATCGTAAGTATATGTTTGGTATATTGTCACAAATTTGACTTTGTCAAATATTACTATACATGTACTAAAAATCTAAATAAAGTATATATCATTTAGTATGCCAAAGTTAAGAATAAAATATAAGGTTATGTGTTTGAGTGTGTGTGTGTGTGGTTTTTTTTTTAATTTTAACAAATTATTATAGAATGTTATACTAGTTCATTTCTTTATGACTGTCACAACAAAATTTGATATTTTTTTTTACACCAGTAACAGCTGTTATAATGAAAAAGTCAATGTAGATAGTAATTTAAATAGATATGTATTAACGAATAGTTTATTATGCTAAGGGTTATATGGTAATATATGGAGCAGTATGTGGTCCCACGAAAAATATTGAATTTTTTTAGGTGACCAACTGGTCCATGTATTGCAATTTGACCTGAAGTGTCATGCACTATTTATTATATTATACTTTTCAAATGTAGTTTACTGTTTGATCATTGGTGTGGAAGAAAAAAATATACAAAACTTCTTAAATCATCATGTCACATTTTTAATTTGGAAACAAGGCATTCCATTGTGGAATTTGGTTTCAGACTAAACCTACACCATTTTCCTGTGTGACCATATCTTTATTGGGATGGGTAGCAGGGTGTTTATATTTTGACCATATCTTTATTGGGATGGGTAGCAGGGTGTTTATATTTTGACCATATCTTTATTGGGATGAGTAGCAGGGTGTTTATATTTTGACCATATCTTTATTGGGATGGGTAGCAGGGTATTTATATTTTGACCAAATCATTATTGGGATGGGTAGCAGGGTATCCATTAGTGAGCTTGCTAGTTTTTTGTTGTTTATGTTGTCTCCCTTTAGTGGTTTATGAAACTATTCCTTCATCTATCTCCTGTCCATATGTGGTTTCTTTTCAACTTTAAATTATCTTACCATTTTACTTTGTATTTAAGAATGGGCAGTAAAGAAAATTTTGCCTATTGAAGAATAATATAAATTTTCCATGTGTATATTGTTTATTGTGCGAAGTGCAATAACAAAATATGCACATGGAATATTAATGTTATTTTTGAATTGACAAAATTTTTATTATTGCCAATTCTTATAAATTGATTTTAAAATATATTTTTATCTTTAAACATGAGAAAAGTAGCTCTGAATTTAACTGAATAGGGGTGTGTCAATATTTTTTTTATCCACTGAGATATAACAAAATTATTTTAACCAATCAGATTACAGTACTTATCTCAAATTAATTTATTTTCAGATATTTTATATTTACCATGTTCATAGTAACATTTCTGTACATATCATTTGGATCAGCAGGCTATCTGGTAAGTTTTCTATCATTATAATTATGTTCAAACCGAAAGTGTTAAAACCTTATTGGCAGGTTATCTAACAGGATATTGGTAAAAACAAGTTGCTTGAGTACCAGCAGTAAAATAATTCTGCATTATGTTCTAGTATACGTTTATATGGAATAGCAAAAACATTTTTGTATTTTCATGAAGGGGAGACAATAAGTAGAAGATACACTGTGAAAATTAACATTTTGGTTATGAATAGTCCAGTTCCCATGTCTTTTTTTATTCAAACCTTAGTTGAAATCTTAGTAGCATTTGAAAAAGCTATGAATTATAAACCAGAAATAATAAAACATAATGGAAGCAGGAGGTTCAGGGCTTTATAATACCTGGTTTAACCCGTCTTCCATTTTGAAACACCTGTACCAAATCAGGACCATTGTGGTGGTTTTCCAACTTCATGTTTTTTTTTGCCCTGATATAGCCATTTGTTTAACAGACTTTCCTTTTGACTACTGCCTAGAGCTTATCAGTTTGGTAATTTTGTTATTACCCTTCATTAATGTAAGATTATAAAAAAATAGTCATTTTTTTTGTTTGGTTCTACAGGGTATTAAGAGATAAAGTTATTGATATTAACTCTTAAATGTTTAATCATGTCGATTTATAGCGAGCACCGCTAAGCGGTGTGAGCCCTACTGTTATTACATGTACTATCTAAATTTCCCTTAAGGTTCCCTGATATACTAATGAAAAAAAAAGTCCTGTCCCGGAAGTAACAAAACTTGACTGTCCTTACGGAGAAGATTCATCCCTCCCCTAAATCAAAGAAATTAAAGTATATATGTTAAGAATAAGTTTCAGTAAAAGTAATTTCACCTTTTCTGACAGTTTTCATGTATTTTTCTATTTTTGTTTACTTATTAAAAGATGTGAATATGATGTTTTTAAAAAGTTTGGGAAAAAGTGGATGTACGTACCTGTATCTTCGCCGTTCCACTGTTGCTGTTGTCAAGAACCTAACCTACCTTGGAAAAAATATAACTCTGATTGTATTATCCAAATCAAAGCATAGCTTTTCTAAGATAGGAAAGGCAATCATTTTCTTGTTTGGAATTCAATTGATTTGCAGCTGTCAGTTATGTCTGGATTTTGTTAACGTCACATGATATATGTAAAATATTCCAACCATCTGTGGAGACCTGTAATATTTCCGGTGTCTGTACAAATTGATCTGACTGGCTAAAACTGAAAAGGATGTTGCTAGAGATGCCCTTAAGTGTTAAAAATTATGAAGTACGGCAAAGTGCTATAAAGATATCTACCATTTTGAAAGCGAAGAGAAAGGGGGGATGGGGTCAGGATTTTGTAAAAACATATTTTTCAAGTTACTCATTCATTGAAAAAAAAAAAAAAATCCCTCATTATTTAACTAGGCAGATTTTCCAATAAAAATATTGATTTCTCAATTGCAGCTGAAATATAAATAAAAATATTGCACTTGCAAAACAAAAATTTTCATCCAACCCCCCCCCCCCCCTTTTTGTAATGTTCTTTATTATTTTTATGAGTCTTGCACAAACGGTACATATATGGTAAAGCTCACAGTGCTCACTGATTTAGGGAATGCCTATTCCATATTATTTCTTAGACATTGTTGCAGCCTTAACGGATAAAGTGTTATTGTATTTCTTGAATAGCAAAGACCATTGAGCATCATGGTGCATTCTAGAGAATGAGATGCTGCAGTTGATAAGGAAAATTTACTGATATGTAAATGGCACTTAAGTATAAATTCCTGTGACCTTGCATTCTCCTTTGTTTTTGTTGATGTTTTGGTTTGATTAATGACCCATTGTTTCAATAAAAAGCCAGAAGAAAATTGAATAGACTTTCTGTGTCAGATAAAATTCAATATAAAAGGAGAAGGGGATTTAAAGGCTCTTATTGGCCCAAAATACAACTGAAAGTTAGTCATCAAGTGTTAAATGTGCTTTTTTGTGAATTTGGAGACTGGAATTTAAGAAAACCTAAAAACTTCTGGAAATTCTTACTTTAAAAGGACTAAGAAATTGCATGAATTTTACCAAAATTAAGATATTCTGTTCAATTTGTACTTTTGGTCACTTTAGAGTAACATTTCTTGCAATAGAATGATGTCAAAACAACCATAAAACAACTTAATATTTAGTGAATACATTCATAATTGCATAGTTATCATGTGTGAAAATATATATTTGTTTCTTGAGTGTGGACATAGTTTTCTGGATGTAATAGTGTCTGAAAAAGTTTTTGTTTAATGACAGATATTATTGTGGCTCTATTGTTACTTCATTACTATGAATGAAAACCACCTAACTTTCATTTTTCTTATAGTGATATATAGATATATGATAAAGAGTTGATAATTTTTGGCCATTACACTTTTTGTAGTTTTTTTTCCACTATATAAAATCATGTCTCTAACTCTTTGATGAACTTCCTACCTCTGTGTTATAAATAAGTGTACTTTCATATATCTTTAAGTGATTTGGAACTATTCAGATAAAACTTTCCCAACATTTACCTGATGTAACTTCATTTAAAGTATAAAATGTTCATTGGATCAATAAGTTGATTTAATGTACTTGCATTATGTTGACTTTGTTACATGATATCACGCTCTAATGCCTTCTGAATTTATTCTGGATGAATTTTATGGATGCATTTCATTATTACCTTTGATATAACTGATGCATATGAATAATTTAAAAATGTAATCCCAGCATAATATTGAAGGCACTTTATTGCTCTAAAAACATCTTTAGGTTTATGGTCAGATTGAAATTCATGTCAGATTATCTGCTGCCTACATGTAGGTTAGATGTTTGTGTAGGTTAGGTGTTTCTAGTGGGTGTATTTTGCACTTTCTGTTATGTAAATTAATTCATTTCATTGAAATACTTGCTAACCAGCATTTTTCCTCATTGTCTGATCTTATTTTAAGGAGGTATACCTAGGGTAAGGGACATAACTCTTGAAATCAGTGATATGTTTGTATCATATTCAATTTCACCAAAGCCTATCAAGCAATCACTTGAAACAGAATGAAATCAATCCAAGTTACTTTGATGCTAATACATGAGATTGATGAAAAACGCTGAAAACAAATGTTCCAATGATTTCTAAGAGTTGTGTCCCTTACCTTACGTCTGCCTTCATAAGGGGAAGCACTAGAGTATTTGAAGTGCCTAGTAGTGTTAATGGTTCAGTCACATGCAATGGTATTGTCTAACCTGTCATAGCAACCACCTGTATTCAATAATAACCTGTCTTAAACAACTATGATTATGATATCTTTATGTAAAGCATTGTATATAATAATAAAAAACACCTGTCATATATGACCTTGATTTTGCACTCCCTTTCAAAGTTGCGTAAGACAGATTTGACTCTACATCATGCATTCAAATTCTTAAGAAGATTTAAAAAATATTTGAAAACTCAAATGCCCTTGTGACACAATTAAAAGTTCTGCCAGCAATTCAGCCTTGGCAAACGTCAAAAATGAAAACTGTGGATAAAGGTTCCCTCAAATGAAATGACTTTTCTTGTTTTTCCAGCTTTGTCACATCTCATTTGAAGGTACCTCATTATCAGTTTTTTTGCCATATCAATGAAATAAAAACAAAAATGACTTTTTTTTTCAGACCATGAACAGTTTAAAAAGTACTCTAACAACTTTTTGAGGCAATAAAACATTAAAAAAATTGCCTTCCTCTCTCGTTTGTTTTCATGGTAAATGGCCTGAGAACCAAGCATTTAAATCTGTACGGTATATATTTTTCTTATTCTTACTTGCATTGAAACTAAGGAGTCGTCAACTCATGTACAATGAATCATTGAATTAAATTGTATTATTGATATTTATTTTCATTTCAGTCATTTGGTCCAGAAACCAATGCAATCATTACTCTTAATCTTCCCAAAGGTATGTACTAACATTAAACTAGACCAATCAAAATTATGTATCAGACTCTAGCATGCATTGTTTCAAGTTAAGATTGTGCTACACCATGAAAATTTAATTTTCTCAACTGTCAAAACATGAGAAAAATGACTCTGAAAAAAATCCTAAATAAACCAGTAGACAACTTTCACATTAACTTCCATTCCAAAAGAAATCATTTATATCGAGCTCAAATGGGGTGAACAGGCATAAGATAAGAGACATTGCAATGGGAGCCAAGGGAACAGAAACCTGAATGCTACTAAGATTTTTTAATTGATACAGTATTACAGAGGCAATTCAAATATTTTATTTTCATAGACATATTTCCACATCATTATTACTGGTCTGAATTTTTTCAAATCTAAAATTCTTCATTTGTCAAGTATGAAATCATAAACAAGTTTCCACCAGATTTAACGTAAATAGCAAATCTGAAAGTCATCTATTTCCACTGTTGTTGGAAAGTAGACATAGTGTAGCTTTTTATCTAAACATTTCAAATTTACTGTAGATTATATTTCAAGTTTACTTTGGTGGTAAGTGATGAGTTTATAGTTGGAGTTCATTTTTACTATTTCATTACTTATTTTTATCTTCCATATATCATTGTTTTTACCTAACTATAATACTTTCAACGAGGGATTTTTAATTTATACACTTTAAGCAAGTGGATAATTCTCCATTACTAATTATTATAATTACATTGCATTTCATGTGAAATTAATTTATAATTAATTAATTGATGAATCAGGATAATATGAGAAAGGCAACAGTAGAATATTGAGGATTTATTTACTTATGCATCAAAGAGAATTTCTATATTCTCTATGAAGCTGTAGTACAGACAATTTTTTTTCAGTGTCATGACTATGCATACCAAATTTTGACATCTCTATCAAAACAATATCATTGCAAGAAACACACTTTATTATGATTCCTGACATAACTTGCCTCAGTAGATTTTGAAATAAAGTACCCTGGTATACAAAACTGTGACTTAGCAAGAATTTGTTCATAATGATTTTTTTCTTTATAGTCAGCGAAATATGAAGATGAGATATTTTAGTAGTAGTTTCTAAAGATTGAAATTTATTTTTTAGTTAATGACAAATTATGATCATTCAAGACTATTTTAGACGATAGATCAGTGTAGCCATTTATAATGTAAAACATTTTTACTTAAGAATTTTATGACGAATATATAAAAAAATACTTAATGGAATTTGAGTTTTTGAATAATTTTGAAACATTGAACTGAAACTTAATAATTCAGAATTAGTTCTAGTTATAAACTATCAGAAGATGTAAGTTATTCTTGTGGTTTACAAAAGTAGTCTCATGAATAGAAAAAAAACTTTTATTTTCCAGTTTTGTATTGCCCATTACCATCTCAAATAAATAGAAGCAGTATTTTCTATTTATTTTTGGAGAGTCACTAGGTCGTCATTATTGTGCTTATACTTTCAAAAGAGTGACTAGATTTTGTTGTGATAGTCATGCCATTATTATTAATGTTTATTTTTAGGAGATTCACCAGATTTTGCTGTGATAGTCACACTATTACAGTTATTTATTTTCAGGTGATTCACCAGATATTGCTGTGATAGTCACATTATTTCCATTTATATATTATCAGGAGATTCGCCAGATTTTGCTGTGATAGTCACACTATTATTGTTATATATTTTCAGGAGATGTGCCAGATTTTGCTGTGATAGTCACACTATTATTGTTATATATTTTCAGGAGATGTGCCAGATTTTGCTGTGATAGTCAAGTCATTATTATGTTTAGCCTTATTTTTTACATATCCTGGTAAGTATTAATATAATGTTGGGCTAATTGCGTGTTGGTAATGCTTCAAAACTTCAACCTTAACAGTCGGAAGTAGCTGGAATTTACCTACAAAAAACTGAAAACATTTATTCTGAAGTTGAAAGGGAAGCACTCGAAAAGAGGGCTCCAAGAAAAAAATTAACAACATGATGAGACCCTTGAACGTCTTTCAAGGTTATTACACCCTAACTTAAAAGAGCAAATACTGTAAAATGAGCCAATTTTCAAAGATCAACTCCTCTGAAACCATAGGTGCTAATGTTTTGAAGCTTGATATGGTTGATGACCACAATGCCCTCTGCAAACAATTAACTCAGGTGGCTCAATTAGGTGGAAGGAATGATGCAAGTGTATGGACCTTTTTAAATGATACCACATGATATCAAATTCTCCAGGTGAGCAATTCAGGTTCTCCAGAGCTCTAGTTTTGTGTTTTTTGTTTTTTTCTATGGTGTTCTCGCTTGTCAGGACCAGGTTTCATGAAGAATCTCGAATTGAGATTATCTTTAATACTTCCTCTACTCAAATTTTGACCAATCAAATAATTTGAAATTGAAGATTTGAAAGAAAAACTCAAGAATTTTAGGAAATTCTCAATTTGAGTTCTTTTTATGATACCCTGGCCATATCTTTAATACAACCATTTTTATACGCCCGTATAAGATGGGACGTATTATGGTATACTGTTGTCCGTCCCTTCGTCCCTCCGTCGTCCACACTTCAGACAATAACTCAAAATCTCTTTCACCAACTTTTATGAAACTTAGGTGAATTGTCTATATCTTTTGATGTAAGCTCCCTTTCGATTTTTATAAATTTCTGATTTTTCCTTTCCGTGTTATGAATTTTTATACCTACAAAAGGGTGATTTTCAAGTTTTCGGACAATAACTCAAAAACACTTTCACTAAATTTTATAAAACTTTGGTGAATTGGTCATATGTATTGAAGTAAACTCTCTCTTGATTTGTATAAATGTCAAATTTTACGTTTCCATGATATGAAGTTTTTACTCCTTAAAAAAAGGAGACAACGGTCAAGGAAATTTATTTGTTGAAAAATTGTTGAAAATGGACCATTTGTTATGATAGTGCCTAATTTTTTTTGCATTTTTTATTTACTTTTTTTTTTGGGGTGGTGGGGGTGTATGGATGGAGGGGGGTATTTGACAGGGCTCACAGTATTTCTAGTTGATCATGTGAATTTATTAAAAGCATAAGGACAAGTTAAAAGGGCAACAGGTGTACCATGTGCTTAAAGTGCAGCTCTTTATTAAAATTGAGTTCAAGTTAGAGAGTATCTCTGGGTATTTGAATATCACAATCTACTGCCTTGATTAGGTGTTTGTGTAGGTTATGTATTTCTCATATGTCATGTGGGAGTATTATGCACTTTCTATAATATAAATTAATTCATTTGTTGATATTTTTCAACCAGATTTTTTTCTTGTGGTTTGGATATTATTAAAGAGAAGTTATTGAAATTCATGTACATAATTAAAGAGTTTGACTTTGTATTGAAGTATATGAACTGAATACAAGACTTTTACATCACAAACAATTTACATTTTATATATATCACCATCAAAATTGTTCCAGTCTATATTGATTGTCACTAGTCTCATGTGAGTAAAACTGTTCCAAAAAAAAAAATATCAGGAAATGTCTAAGAAAGCTAATTTGTATAAATTTCCTATGATGTTGCATATGCTGATATGGTTTAGGTTGGCAAATTTATCTGATCAGAAGTTGCAGTAGACGTTCATCAATCACTGCAAAAGGACTTACTTATATTAATGCAATCATGTAACAACATCAATCACATTTCTAGCTGATAAGTGTCCTTTCATTGACACACTGTACAATATTTTACTTTTGTGTTGCAGTTTATTCTTCATCTACTATCTTTTCTGTGTTTCAAGCGTTGTTTTGTGGGTTATGATATTTTTGATGTATCCATCTATCTGTCAGTTCTTTTTATGTCATCACAACTCCTCTTGAACATCTGAACAGAATTTCACTAAACTTGGATACAATATGTAGTTGTGCATATTTCCAGAAAATTTTTTGTATCTCTTATTTCATGGGAGTTATGTTCCTTTGAACTTAGTTTCCAGAAGTACATGATTTGAGTTTCTCATCATCACAACTTCTGCTCCTGGACAAAATTTAACAAAACTTGGGTAAGAAGTACACAACATGCAGTTGTGCATATTAACAGGAAATTTTAATCCTTCAAATATAAAGGGAGATATACCTGTTTAAACTTAGTTTCAAAAAAGTAAAAGTTCTTTTATTATTCATTTTATCGAAAACAACATGACATAATTGGTATTTCACAATTATTTTTTCCACTAAATGATAAACTATTGATTCAGTTTGACAATTACAATATTTTGTTTTTCAGTAATGATGTTTCCTGTTGTAAAAATATTAGAAAGTTACTTAATGAGTAGTCCTGAAAAAAACATATGGAGAGGGGTAAGTCTTTCCCTGTTGTAAAAATTGTCCTGAAAAAACATATTGAGAGGGGTAGGTCTTTTCTTGTTGTGAAAATAGTCCTGAAAAAACAAATGGAGACGGGTAAGTCTTTCACTGTTGTAAAAATAGTCCTGAAAAAAAACATATGGAGAGGGGTAAGTCTTTGACTGTTGTAAAAATAGTCCAGAAAAACATGGAGATGGGTAAGTCTTTCCTTGTTGTAAAAATAGTCCTGAAAAAACATATTGAGTGGGGTAGATCTATTTTCTGTTGTAAGAATAGAAAGTTGTGTAATGAGAAGTCCTGAAAAAAAAAAACATTTTGGGAGGGGTAGATCTATTTCCTGTTGTAAAAATTGTCCTGAAAAAACATATTGAGAGGGGTAGGTCTTTTCCTGTTGTAAAAATAGTTCTGAAAAAAAAAATATATGGAGAGGGGTAAGTCTTTCACTGTTGTAAAAATAGTCCTGAAAAAACATATGGAGAGGGGTAAGTCTTTCCCTGTTGTAAAAATAATTCTGAAAAAAAAAAACATATGAGAGGGATAAGTCTTTTCCTGTGGTAAAAATAGTCCTGAAAAAAAAAAAACATATGGAGAGGGGTAGGTCTTTTCCTGTTGTGAAAATAGTCCTGAAAAAAAACATATGGAGATGGGTAAGTCTTTCCCTGTTGTAAAAATAGTCCTGAAAAAAAAAAACATTGAGAGGGGTAGATCTGTTTTCTGTTGTAAGAATAGAAAGTTGTGTAATGAGAAGTCCTGAAAAAAAAAGGCATATGGAGAGGGGTAGGTCTATTTCCTGTTGTAAAAAATATTAGAATGTTGATTAATGAATAGTCCTGAAAAAAAAAAAAATAAAACACATGAAGAGGGGTAAGTCTTTCTTTTTGGAAATAGATGAAAACAGTGTTAAGGAAGAATGTTGGGTAAAAAATTAGTAAATGGTTGACTTGGAAACTAACCACGATAATTTTATACATTACTTAAATATAATTATATATACATACTATTTTAGTTGATTTCTTTTAAAAAATCTTAGCTTCCATGATAGGGATGGTTTGAATTTAGATTGCTGATTTTAAATGGGTTGTATATCCTAAAAAGATAAAGGTGCCTTTCATTATCAAATTTCTGTTTTAATAGTTTTAAAAATGCATGTATATTGATTAGATTGAATTCAAATTTTATTTGCAGCTTTACTTTAATGAATTGTTCATGGAAATGGGAATGATTCAAAAAGAAAGCAACTTCATCTTAAAGTAGAAAACAGCCCACGACAACTCTTGATAGGGATCTAATACTTTGTGTGGGCCTTTCCTATCAGGGCAAAGTATACTATTAGGATTTTTGTATCTTAGATAATTAATAAATGATTCCACTTTTTTCCAGTTCAGTATGTTCTTCTTTATGAAAGAAGTAATGTGCAGTAAAATTTATTATAAACCTGTATAATAACTCCTTGCCATTTTTCAGAATGCTCTGCGTCTTATGATGGTGCTTACAACAGGTTTTGTGGTGATAGTGATTCCTAACTTTGCAACTCTCATGGCATTAGTGGGAGCTACCTGTTGTACAATGTTAGCCTTTGTTTTACCTGGACTATTCCATATGACAATATTCAAAGGGTAATTTTTTTTTTAAATGAACTTATTGTTTGAAGGTAAGTCATATTTCATGAAATTTCTTGATTTAGACGACATGGAAACTTTTTTTTTATTATTTTCCTTTGAAGGAAGTTAAGGTGGAGAGTTATATAGCAATCGTGTGTCATTGTCTCTGCCTATATGTATCAGTTTTTCCATCATGCCTTAAACTTTTAAATGGACTTTGATGAAATGAACCGCTTGCTGTTGGAATATTCCAACTTAAAATTTTCACAAAGAAGCATGGATAAACATTTATGAGCCTGCTCAGTGTATCTTCATTAAGGAGTTTGGGAGGTGTACAATAAGAATCACTTTATCCATTAAATTGTGTGTATTTCCATTGACTTTATAAGTGAGGCATCTCTCCATCAATTCAATACAATCAAAGAACTTTATATGAAGGTATCATATTATTATGAAGTGGTATGGTTTTTGTCGTACCTTCTGAAAAGTTGCATGTTCGTCTGTTTGTCCTTCCATCCTTACTTCCATACATCTGTCCATCCCTAGGTTTCAAACTTGAAAACGGATCATTGAATTGTTTTGAAACTTTTTACAGTTTCATGGCAAGAAATCCAGATCAAGGTTAATTTTCAGCAAAATCCAAGTAGTTTTTGAGTAAGACTATTTGAACATTTTGTTATTCCCCTTTTTTCACCATTACATGGTGGGTTATCACTTAATGCTTCATTAATGCCATACTTTTAATTATTATTATTATTGGTACTTGATGCTTGCAGGTACAATAATCAAAATTAGAAGTTTACAGTTTTAAAGTCTATAATAAAGTTGGATATAAAATTCTTTTAGTTAGATTTCTTACAATATTTCTAGTCTAAATAATGAAGATATCACTAGTTGATCCTGAAGTTTATGTACAATGTTTTGTTTTTCTTACAGGTCACTAACAATATATCAAGTAATCATTGATTGGACACTTATGTTTATGGGAGTTATTGGGTAAGTTTATAATTCATTTCAATATGATATCATGGTTACCAAGGTTACTTCATTTAAATTTTAACTTTTGTTTTGGTATATAAGCAAATGAAAAGTTATCGCCTATATGTTATTTTTGAAGAATACAAATTCCTTATACATTTGTTAGTTAATAGTCCAATACAGTGTGCACCAAATAATGTATCAACAGATGAAGTATTATATTCACATAAAACATTTCAGCCCTGACCACTAACATGAAAAAATTTCCTTGTGGTCTTCATAATACCATCTGTTAGGAGTTATTTGGAGATATAGTTATGATAGTGTTTGTCCTTCAGTGCCTCCATCAATACCTCAGAGCCCACTTCTTTTTGTCCTGTAACACAGAGGGGTACTCTTCTCTGATCTGTTAACTTCCTACACCACCAAATAGAATGATACTTTTACAGAATATTTATAAGATATTGGAGATGTTTGTCTCCTACTTCAGATTATAAAAAAACCATAGCTATATGTCTTTTATGAATTTAGGGTACCCATTTCTTATCTGCAACTCCTACACCACTGAATGAGATATCATGTTACTTTCACACAATTTTATTACATATTCCCATTGTACACATCCTTATCCAGTTTGATCCAAATCAATAAGGAGGTCAGAAGGTCAATGTTATTGAATGGGGAGGGGTATTAATTAAGTGGGCATTTCTAACAGTTATTCTAGGTAATAAACTGTTCTGGATTCATCAGTCATACCCTGTGTCCTCTACCATGTGTAACAATTTTATGCTTTGATTCTCATCAAAGTAAATGTGGATGAGTTGTTTTAATCAAATGAAAATTGTCTTCATTTCTGCCGGAAATAAAATTTGCTTCTCATGAGGGTAAATATTTGCTAAAAATGTAAAATTTGCTTTTTTATCCCCAATGGCATTGGGAAGGGGTTATATAGTGATAGGGGTATCCATCCTTACTTTGGTTACAGTGAGGAGTATCCATGTCTTATTCATTACTCCTACTATACCACTGAATGGAATTTAATGAAAATTTTACAGAATCTTGATTACATATTTCCATTGTGCACCTACTATTTTAGATTTTGATTCAAATCAATATGGAGGTCAGAAGTTGCATGTTATCAAATGGGGAGTGGGGTATCAAGTTTGTGGGCATTGCTCAAATATTTTCTATTTTGGGAATGTATGTTTTGCTCAGGCTGATTACATAAAAGTAAATGAATATTTTTGTTTGGATAAATACTCCTAAAGTAACAACAAAAATGTTGATATTGATCAAGGTTTAACCTTGTATATAAAGGTCAATGTCATTGAGGAGTGACTTAACCAGGACGGTTTGTCATGTTAAATTTATCTCTTCTCACCCTTTTTTGAGTGTAGACATATAACATGGATGTGATTCAATTTATTTACCTATTTTTACATGGCCTTTGCTTTGTTTAAATGCTTAACATTGCATCAAAATGATGTATTTACACAAAATATATTATGCTTGTCCCTAGATTTTTCCCATCCCACCTCTAACTATGTTTTAAGGGTAACAGTAAATAGGTCTGTCCACATGTCTTTCAACAGAAGTCCTACTATACTGATTGATTGATTTTGAGTGATTTAAAGGTTATTAGACTCATATGTATATTTGCATGAAGATGGTTATCATGAAATGTCAGCACAGACAGAGTGCCTTTATCAGTAGACTGTTCTGGATTCACTAGTCATACCCTGTTTCACCTACAACCTATAATAATTTTAAAAAATATATTCTCTACTTTACTTTGCTGAATTTTTTAAATAATGTTTATTTTGTTCACGTTTGCTACGCATGGAATAATAACTTTATTTTTGGATACAAGAAAAAATATAATGATGAGGGTCAAGGCTTCGGTTATTTTTAGGTTGAATTTGCTTGAAGTCAATTGACCTTTTGTGGATGCCCTCAACCAGGACAACTTTTTTCTTGTTAAAAAGAATAAATCTAATTGTTGATTGTTGATGTTTAAAATCCATTTCATTTATTTTGTAAAAATATTGTTACATGTATGGAAATGCTTAAAAAGCCATCAAAATAGTTCCCTTTTTGGGGGTATATAGTCCTGTCTGTTTGACTGTCCTTTCATTTTTTTGTCCTCATATTTACATACTTTTTATATGTTACTTTTCCTAAACTTTTCCCTGAATTTTGATAATTTTTTTATATGACAGGTAGGTATTGTATTTCAGTACATGTGGAGAAAGGTGTTTTTCATCTAATTCCTGCATAAATGAAATAATTTTAAACTTAGCGTACATTGTGTCGTAACATTGTAAGTGAATTTCCTTCCAAACCACACTGGATTTTTATGAATATTATAAGCACCATATGTATTAGTGCACAATGGAAATCAAACTGTTTTTCTGTCCATCCGTCAATTTATCTGTCCACGAATTTGAAAGCATGTTTCCTTTTAATATACTCAATAGATTTTACAGAGACTTTTTTGGATATGTAGGCACCATATGTTCAGTGTAAATATGCCTGCAATTACAATTTGATTTTGTAAGTAATACACCTCCTAAACCAGGTGGTATATTTTGATTTAAGTGTCCAATGGTAGGTGTTATGGTAAGATATGGAATAGATAAGCTAATTTATTTTCATGACTGTTCAGTGCTAGTAAAGAAATAGATTTACCTTTACCTTTAGATTTTGTAAGGTTGCTCACGATATTTCTAGTTTCAATGAAGAGTCCTGAGGCTAGGCAGCTGCTTCTTTAAGTTTGAAAAGAACCAATTATATTTTTTATTATTTTCATTTTTGTAGGGTTTTTGTCACTACATGTACATTTGTTCTTTATCCTGTTGAAATGTCATATTGATTTGTTGTTAACAAGTTTCAATGTCTTAGACACTGAAACTTGTCAGCTATAGAAGTATTTTATATGCAAATTCACAAAGTGGTGTTGTCCATTTGACTGGTTCAAGATTATTGAGACCTGAAGAAAGAGGGGATTAGTTCACTTTTTCTGTATATGAAACTTTTTTTATCTTTATGTCCATAAGACACCACAAGATCACTTCATGGATGCAAATTAGTATTTGTATAATTTTTCATCAAAGTTTACCCAAAAATGTACGTAAGTTTTGAGAATCATGTAACTACTAAATGAATTTATACCCCTTTTTTTTTCATTATAAAAAAATGCCTCATTTTGTCAGAAATATCACAGTTGTTCCTAAATTGTTTCATGTTTGTGGGTGAATATCCTGTTCAGATTACTTTTAATTATAATGTTTTACTAGAACCCTTTGAGTCCATATTTTTTTGTTAGATTTATTGTTTCCATATTTATAGAAGTTTTAACACCTTTAATCAGTTGACATTCCAATAATGCACTATTAAATCATGGTGGGCTCTTCTCTGTGATAGGGAACATATGACTATATGTAAAAAGTTTTTTATATTCATGTATTATGTAATCATCTTATAATTTGTTCAAGACTTTTTTTTAATAATTTTTAGTACTTTTTGTACCTTTGAGTTGGAAAAACCAAGGGACTGAAATTATGTGAATACCAGCTTCTTAAGTCATGTTATGTTAATGTATAATGTTGAATAGTATACGTAATATATTAAGGTGTTGGTGAATTTCAGGATATAGAGATCTTCAATGACAATATTAATGTGTAGATGTGGAATGTTAAAAGGGAAATATATAATTTTTTTTAAAGTACTTCTCCGTCTAAGAATCTGGCAAAATGTATATAAGGTGTGGCACATTAAGGAAAAAAATGCAGAGATTTTATTGTATTAACCAAATAATTATACCTGATAACCACCAGAAATAAATATCAGAGTGTTTGTAAATTTTGCCTTTTTTAAGATATTGATGAGTCAAATTTAGATGAAATGCATACAGAAAAATGGTGGGAAAATTTTCTCGCACTCTTTTCCTATATAAGCAGTCAGAAAATATCTATATCACAGATGCTTCAGGATAAATTAAATAGCTTTTTTGGTTGTTTTCTAGATGTACTAAATATATTTAGGCAAAAATGACAAATTTGGGAAAATGATGTGCCACCCATTGCCTGCCTGATTCTGACACACAATGATACTTAAATCACTTGTATCTACATTTTAATAAAACATTTAAAATTTAAATTATAATTTTAAAAAGCTGACATTAATGTTTTTAACAGATGAAAGTGCATTTTTTTATCCAAGATTTTTGTCAATAACTTTTAGGTACTTCACCATAAAATAGAAAAAATATTAATTATGTGTGTTTTAGGTTTTAATAACCATATTTCTCAGACCAATTAGTCTTCCTTTGCTTATTTTTACCAGTGCAAGTGTATTTCATGCAAGAAATTGTATGACAAAGTTATTTCTAGGCTAAATCTATAAGTCTAAACCTACTAGCAATTTATGAAGCATTTTATCATATATAAAAACTTGTATTTTATGCAACCACACAATGAAAATTTGTGTCCATCCCATCGAATATCTGAATGATTATCTGGGCTCCATGTTCATGGATTAATTTCATATTTGGTATGTGACATGTAGGGCACAAATTATAAGTGATTGTGGTTGCTGTCAAATCTGACTACAAATGTTAAAGAAAATTTTTGTCATAAAAATCTAAGCACACAATGGATTGGATTGATTTCAAATTTGTTGTATGGCTTTATATTAATGTAGGAGTTGGGCAGTAACTAGCATGGCAATGCATGCAACTTAATATTCCTCATAAACCTTAGTGTCAGCGGTTGTGTTAGAAGCATACTTTCAAACTGTAAAGATTACAATTTTTTAGTAGTGAATGGCATTATTTTCAATTCCACCATTTATGAACAACATTTGACTAAGCTTGTATGAGATTTTTATTCTTTTGAGTTTTTAACTTACCGGTAATTATGAAGCCATTCTTTTTATTTTTCAGTGCTATTATTGGAACTATTGATGCCTTTAAGAGGATGGGGAATGAGACCCAGATGGGGAATGAGCTCCATCCCAGGATGCCAAATAATGTGACGCAAATTGTTGCAGCAACAATATCACATATAGTTAAGAACATGACAAACACATAAGTACAACAGTATTACATATTTGTGCCCTTAGGATTTTGTATTCCTGCAATTTATATGAAAATTTAAATTTGGTTTGATGAAATTTCTATTCTCACTTGACCAAATGAAACTTTACAGGACTCTTCTTTATGAAAGTAAAATGAGAAGTATTCTGAAAACAATTCAGGCCTTTTGGGTAGGATCTTAAAGAGCCAGACCAAGTAGTTTTAACTGAAACAGAGGACCTTATGTTGAGGTTACATAGACGGTCCATGATCTTTGTGTAGAAACATATATAGGAAGTATTTGATATCTCCAGTTGGGTTTTTTACATTGTTATCCTGTAATATTTTTATGTTTGATGTTTGTTTATAACTTTCTTGTGTTGTGGGAGTTTTTCTTTGGTCTATTTATTCTAACTGAGACTGATTATAAATCTATAAAAAATGGCCATAACAGTCTCAAAATTTCACCTGTCGGTGGGTAGTTACTGCAGCAAAACTCTAATTTAACCTATTATTGAGCAAACACATAAATTAAAAAGGGGAAAATTTGAGGCTTGGTTAAAAGTAAGATTTGCTTTGGAAAAGGATATAGGAATATTTTATGGTATAAATGCTTGTAATGTTTACAGACAAGGTAGTGAAAACTTTATTTCACTACATTATATGTAAACACTCATTACATATACATTCAGATCAGATATATTTTACCTATAATAAACTGCTGCATAGGTTGTAGTTTTCCACTATGACCCAGATAATGTAACTTTTTAAAAGCAAATTTATGTTGATAAATAGAATTGTGAAATAGGATGTTAAATTCTGTGAATAGAAATATTTTTAAAGGCTTCATAAATAGGTATGAAACTATGAAATGCGAAACCTTGTGGAAAATTCCACTGCTCATTTAATAGAAAAAAAGAAAAAGATTTTAACTTATACAGTTTTTGATTTTAGACATTATATTTATTGTTCAGGTTCTTGGAGTCTATTAAAGCTTAGTTCTAGTAGTTTTTAAAATGGAGTTGGCACTCATATATTGAGATTTCTCCAAATTGTTAATTCTATTTTTAGACACAGTTCTTAGTTACAGTGGTATCTCTGCTCATAGGCAATATTATTTCACATGATTTTCACCTGAATTGAACAATTTAAATGTGTCTCAGAGTTCATGTGAAAGTCAGGTGAATTAGGTCTTCATGTGAAATTCAAGTGATGTCAGCCTTAATGTGAAATTCAGGTGAATCAAGCCTTCATGTAAAGTTAAAGTAAATTTCGTGTTCATGTGAAATATTCATGTGATATTCTTGCTAAAAATTTGCATGAAAATTATGTTTGTTTCATGAGTTCATGTGAATTTTATGTGATGCTCAATTCATGTGAATTTCACATGAACAATATGTGCCTGTGTATAGTATTGTAGGTTAGTATGGCTTATTTTATAGGGACCACATAAGAAATTTGTGTTCAAAGAGGGTATTATTAATATTTATATAGTAATGATTAGTTATATTTGCTACCAAAGTGGATTTAGTCTGATCATATTGATGCAGGATTAGCACAGTTTTTTTTTTATTTTAAGACTTAAAAAGTAAAATGTTTGTTGTATGTATTAGGGTTTCTGGTAGGGCACATTGTCCTGTATATAAAATCTTAGATCTACCCTTACGACGTGTACTTTGTATGTCAAAGTTATAGAGGTTTTCTGTCATGTAATTCCTAAAACAAATGTTAATAACTTTAAGTCCTTCGTGTGTGGATTGTGTTAATGTGTCAGTTCCACTCCACAATGGTCATCAACTATCGTTAAGTCATTCGTGTGTGGTTTGTGTTAATGTGTCAGTTCCACTCCACAATGGTCATCAACTATCGTTAAGTATTTCATGGGTGCTAAGTGCCTTACAGAGCTAGTCTAACTGTTAACATGGTTCTTCAATTAGAATGATTTAAAAATTTGTTAGGATTGCATGGGTTGTTGAAATTGTTGTTTCCTGTAAAAGTTTAAATATGTATGAATAGATGTTTTATTTTTTGGCGAGAGACTGGTTGACGTAAACATTTTAATTCATTATGTTTATTTTAAGTTTCAGCTTGTAAAATAAATAAGAGATAACTCAGGAGATGGAATTGGTCTTCTTATTATTCGATGACCAATGCCTTACGATTTTCATTAGGTAGTTAACTATATATTTTAAAGCTGCATTAGCTGCCAAATTTGTTCAGTTTTGATTCCACTGAATTTTGCTGTTAAAATGAAATAAGTTTGTAGTAATGCAGTTGAAGCAATAAATGTCAATAATACCTACAGAATATTCTAAAAACAATGTTTTTTCAATCAAAGAAGATCGATAGCTCAGATCTAATTATTTTTCGCCATTACTTCCAAACATTGCCGACAGGACAATAACCTGGGTTAAAAATACCTTAACCTTGGTAAAAACAATAACAATAACGGACACACAGGTAAGCACGTGTCTTGTTTACATTTTATTTCATCTATTTCTTGATTAGTTTTCAAATAAATAATGACAGTTACTGACCATATTTGTGCCACATTATATCACAATACGTAAATTTCAAAAGGATCCTTGCATTATATTCAAACTTTTTTCTTTATGGGTTGAGTCCGATGGTCTTTCTTGCCATTGATTAACCACTTTCGCTTTTTAATCAGATTTGTCATTAAAGAAGCAACCCTTACAGCACATGCGTGGATTAAGGTCACCAGAAGTTACACGCATACAAATTTTATCTAGGTCAATTATTTGTCTTGCTAGACAATAAATATATAGACACCTATTTCATGTATTTCACACGTTTTAGTTGTGGATATCGAATGAAATTATATAGGAAAAGTGCAATTTAGTAGAATTAAAGCATATTTCAACTGAATTTTTTTTTACGAAAATGACAGCTAATGCAGCTTTAAATTACAAGAAAATTTAAATATCATTCCATATATGTCTAATAGAAATTTTATCCTATGATTTTTTTTTATTTAATTCACAATGATTGTTATCTGAGGCCTTTTTTGATTTGAAAAGCATGATTTCATGTTTTATAGATAGAGAACCTTGATTATCAATTTTAAGCCATTTCATTGGTAAAACAGTGGCATATCATTTAACAATTTATTTCTTCACCCCCTAGGTAAAAAACAGACTGATTAAGAACTATTTTTGTTTGTAGTCAATTTCATGACTGTCATTGGTTTGGTCATATCACAAATTGAAATTTCTGTTGAAAAAATGTAAAGCTTAGGGGAATCCAGTTATTCCAATTTCACAAACCAGTGACACTTTGACAAACTGTGAAAACTGATGTCCACGAGGATGTCTCAGTAATTTATTCTAGATTTTTTCCAATTTATTTTGTTTAAAATATGTGTGCCAAACAATACATGCACAACTTTTGGTCGTAACTTATGTTAATCATGTATTAATCATATATCATTTTGTAGTTTGTAATGGGGATAATTTGTTTTTTTTTCAGTATTAACTTGAGGTTACATTATCATGACACTTTCTACGTACCTACATGGTGATTCTTGGCCCAGTTTCATAAAATACAAATCTCAAACTGAAAGTTTCCTCAAATTCTTACTCTACTGTAATTTTCCAGTCACACTTAGGTTTTATAAAAAAGTCTAAAATTAAGATTTTCTTCAAATCCTTGAGTTTGTCTTCTTCTCTTCAATTTGGTATGATTTCTATGGTTTATATTTGAGTTGAGTGGAGCGAGGTTTAAAATTTCAAGTTAATTTAAACCAATCAGAGATTTTGACTGTATTGCATTTTTGAAAAGTCTGTAAAAATTGGATTTAAAATTTGAATAGTATAAATGTAAATATTTTCCCAGAAGAGGGACAAAATCTCATTTTGTAGAATCTATTATACCCTTTGTGTTATGTATTAAATAGGTGTTGGTTTTTATTTTGGTGAATGACAGGTTAGGTTCTGTGTGAAGTTTATAGATCTCAAGCCTATGTGTATACAAGCTCTGCTACTTAATGAAGTATATACAATAAATGCAGTCACAAACAGAGTAACAGTGGTCCTTTTCACAAAAAAATCGTAAGAGTAAAATTAGTCGTATGTTATAACATCACGATATGTTTATTCACTATGACGTCATAACTTAAGACTAATTTTACACTTACGATTTTTTGTGAAAAGGACCACAGGTCTTCAACAAAATACAACATGAAAAGGATATTTAAAGAAACATTTTTTTTTCTTGCTGAAAATGTATTTTTATTAAGGAATCATAGATTTATTTTATTCTTTTGATGCTGAATATTAGTCATTATACAAACTATCTCAGTGACATGCATTCTGAGTTCATCTTTCTGGAAGTAGTGCCATTCACCCATCAATCTTCCAATATATTTATTTATTTCACTGTTATGTAGTTCTACAGTGTATGAATCTTCCATTAATTGTTATTGGGTTTATGTAGGCTTGGGATTTTATGTATTTACAAATTAAGTAAGATTTAATATCAGCTTCTTTGATGGTATTATTTATGAAATATTTTGACAACTGAACTTAAAGGTTGATAGATTTGGGTCAACTTTTATTCAGTAATAGTTTATTGATTTTTTCTTTGGTATTGACCAGATGTTGTGATAACCTATACTCCCTAAACATGGTCTACAATGAGTATCTGTTATATCAGACTGCAGCTTAATAGGAAAACATGCTTAACTCCTCACTGTAATAGACATGTTCATGTTAATATGTGTGCAAGCTCATTCCATTCTTTCACATGGTAAATGCCAGTTGAGTTTTTAAGCAAAGTTTGGAAACCATACTCCAATTACATGTAACATTCATCAGCAGTTTATCATCTATAGACATGTATAAAATTATCAAAACCAGACCCAGTTATATACAGTTGTACCATGGAACCCCATTCTAATAAACATTTTAAATGGAATTTTTTGGAAAATTAAGTGATACCCCGTCATCTGATGGTGAAAAAAGGGGATGGCAAAATATTAGAATGAAACTTGAAATAACTTGTATTTTATGTTATCAAACAATTGTGCAAAGTTTTAGAAAATTTTCTTTGTGTGGCAGGTATAAAAATAAATTCAACACTTTCCTTTATTTTTATGTTGAACACGAAGAATTTTAACAGGAAAGTTGCATCTTCCTCACGTGAGAGTCTATATATTCCAGAATTCTGTGTAATCTAACATATTTTATGTCAGTCCAGATTTAGACTCAAACAGCATGGTTTTGAGATGTACAGGATTAGACATATTCCACTGTAGTATTATATTTGAGACTATATTCTATGGTTGGTTGATAGCTTTAATACACAGTGCACATGAATGTATCAGATTAAAGCATTTTTAGAGAATGAAAAAGAGGCAAGGTAACATAAATATGTGTACCTCGGTAAATCTGTGTAAACAACCAATTTTGAATCCAATAAGTGTTTGGGTTTTAATAGATTTCACTGTATTATGAATTGTAAGGTACATTTTTTAACTCAGCTGTATGGTAGTTTATTTTTAACTGAACTGTATAAAATATATCCAGGTTTGTATATAGAATTCATATTATTTACAAAATTTACATATCAATAAAGTGTCTCAATTTTAAGTTAACTTTAATTACGTACAAGTAGTTCCTCTTTGTTATATATCAATGGGACTTTAAAACTTGTTCCTACATATGAAGGTCTCTATTACATTAGGACTTTAAAATTTTACCATTTTTTGACATAGAATGCATTTGAATTCTATTTAAGTATTTTTTATTATTGGCTGATGAATGTCTAATTATGTAACCTGTTTTGAAGAATAGCCCTGAACTCGTTTTAAGTCATATTCATTTTGTTAGTCTACTGTCAGTAAAATCTGTATTGACCATGTATTTATGTAGTATGGTTACAGGGAAACAGTCTGGGTAAATTGTTCATTGAGCACTGCCTTGGCTCTTATATTAGCATTAGCCAGCAACTTACTCATCTCATTTACATAAATTATATTAGCAACATTTGAAACAGAATATTTTGATGGGTAGTTTTGTGATTTTTGTTTGATATGATATGTATTTATGATATTTTATTTAAAAGTACTGTGTACAATTAAGAGGACATGCACAATGAGGAATTGTTTAGATAGTTTTCATGTAATGCTATATGTTTGTTGAAGACAATGAATAAATATTTATTTATGTAAATTTTGTTGCCCTTAAAAGTGATTAACATAAGCTGTTTTATTCATAGGTTAAGTGTATATTGACCTTTTAACACTAATTTCAAGTTGATCTGAAGCTAACTTTAACCAAGTATGGTTCTCTACTCATGCCATGATTTTGGTTTTGCTTGGTTGAAGATGGCTGTCAGTTGCGTTATAATCTACTGATAGACCAATTTATAAAGTTTAACTACATGGCAATGACATATCAATATAATGATACTGAATAGGTGTGTTGACATTGACTCTCTTTGTATTTTGTTTTTATGCCTCTTTCAGTTTATATGGCCATTGAAACTTTATTTGAAAACACAGTTGGTCCAAAACTTTTAGATCACATTTGGTATTCTAATGTTTCTCATTCATTCATGTTACATTCAAGTGACTAATTAAGGTTAATGGGAGCCTCTTGTAGAGTGTTTCAGATATGGTCATCGCCTAATGTTTTTGACAGCTGTTCCATTTATCCTTTACAAGCAAAACATGTTTGTTTCACTATCAAGACATGAAAGCAACAATAAAAATGTAGGTCATAATTTTTCCTGCCTGGTTCACAGTTTAAAGAGACAAAGCCCATTGACTTGTAATAACTCCTTCCTCACTTCCTTTTAATTCTTTGTATAGGGCGAAATATGTTAAATATTTATACTTCACTCTATTGACTAGTTCAAAGATTTGTGAATGAAATAAATAATTGTTATCTTTGCCAAACTCTATTTATTGTACAAAATGTATGTCATAAACAAAGTTGTACAATGTATATCTAACATTGTAGATAGAGGAGGTATTAATCAGAGATTAACGTTCATCATTTAGAGCCTCGCATGCAAACATGTGTTGGGTTTTAGAAAAATAGCCTTGTCCGGCTTTTCTCTTTGGTCTGTATGTCTGTCAAAACACCTGTAAAACATCTGATTACTCAACCAGCCATACTCTATAGTCTCTTCTCAAAGATTTTTACACCAGAATTAACCGAAGACCTGTATAAACAAAAACGTCATCATGAAATAGGTTCTGTTTTGGCAGATTTCAGTATATAAAAATCTTTCACGATTTTTCCTATGACCATATGCAGATCTTATCTCGATCTCACCAAGAACTGTCTATGCTCCCAAGTACGATCAGGTTTGGAATTATCGCTACTATTATATTCAAATTTGGTCCACGACCTTTCGACAATTTACATGATCCTCAAAATTCCAATATATTTCGGGATCGTAGTGTGACAGGGGTAAAGTAGATCGGGGTATCCTTCCAAAAAACGGTTTTTATTATTAAATAAATATCTTTTTTTTTAAACCAAGTGGAGATTTTATACAACGAACGAAGTATTTTTCCCCATATTTATTAAATAATATGCTATGTATGTTTCTTTGGAAAATTTTAAACTATCATGCATTAGCCTTTATGATACACAGTCTGAAAAGTCAATGCACAAAGGAATTGTTTTTTTTTAGACGAGAGAGCAAAAGCGTTTCGCATATGTTAATATAAGATACGGTATTTAGTCCAGAGTTTTTACTATTCGGAGTTGTTTTATTATCCGTATGTTGTCTAATGCTATGGTGTGTCCAAATCTACCAACCGGTGCCTTCCCAAAACTACAATATAACTTGTTGAAATAGTGTTTTTTATAGAATTTTAAAAATAAATGTCAATTTTGTCTTAGCTACTCTACATATTATATTTTAAAGGGGCCTGCAAGTTATTCAATATGTGTTTGTAATCTGACTAGCATTACCGTGGGCGTTTGTTATCCGATTTATTTTTATCAGAAGTTTATTTAATGATCCCGAGGATGGCGATTACATCAATCATTTTTCCATGTATTATCTCCATGATCTCATTAAGACAGCTTTTTATTTGGATTTAGGAGTTTTACTATCATCTTAGAATTAGTAATACCTTTAGATTATAGGTTGGCCTCGATCTTTCGTTAGTTGCCCAAACACGCGGCATATATGAGATCGAGATACTACTAGACGGTTCGTATTTAGAATAGCGTGTATGATCGGGTCGATGCGCCTGCTTTTATGAGGTAACTTCTTAAAGTATCTGGTTCAGCGTGTCGGATTGTAGCATGCAGGGGGTGGTGCAGTTGATTAAGTAGTTGTCTTTGTACGAATCATGCAAAATCTGAAAAATGTGATACACCCCATAAAGCTACATATTTTTATGCCCCACGACAAACAGTTGGGAGGCTTATTTATGTACCCTTGTCCGCCAGTCCGTCTGTCCATCCGTCCATCTGGATTACACATAATCATAGCTTATCCGGCTATTTCCTCGTACTGTTTTTGAACTACATCTTAAATATTTTACAGGATATTTCTACACATGATGAAGGTGTGCAGGGCCAAAGGATTTTGATTTTCGTGAAATATTACGAAAATTGTTGATAGTTATACTTAGTCATTTTACTCAGAAATATATGGATCCTTGCTTGTCCGGCTATCTCCTCGTACAGTTTTTGAACTACATCTAAAATATTTTACAGCATATTTCTACACATGATGAAGGTGTGCAGGGTCAAAGGATTTCGATTTTCATGAAATATTACTGAACTGAGTGATAGTTGGACTTTGTAATTTTTGTCAGAAATATACCACAAGCAACAAAGTTAGGGATTTCTTATTGGGGGTATTTACATTTTTTATGTATCCGTCAGTCCGTCCATCAGTCCTCTTTTTCTGATTTAAAGTATTTTTGGAGTGCTTAGCCTAACATACCAAGTATTTATACTGCATCAACCAACAGTACATAACCTTTCTGAATCTGAAGATCATATAAAAATAAACAGGTTCTTAGTTTTGGCAAATCTAACGAGCGGGGACATTATTAGTGTCTTTCAGACACATTTGATTTACTAAAAGAAATCACTACTTACAAATGACGCGGGAGCTCCTGTGAAAAACAGGGCCTCTATTTTGTAATTCAGTTGTTTTATAGGTGTATAGTATGAAATTTGTAATTAATTATTCATTCAAATATGCCTGCTCTAAGGAGATAATCAAAATTGAAAATCAAATTGATTCTATTGCATTTTAGTGTAGTGTCATTTACAGAGTTATCTCCCTTAATTTTGAAAGCGATAGTGCGTAATATATATTTTTATCTCCTAAAACATGGGTACATGAAAAACTGAATGTTAATGTTTACTTTGCCAATTCAAACAAAATATAAAAAAATAAAAATATGTAGGCCTGTTACCCATGAATCACATTTTGCAGTACTTTAGTGTCATTTACAGAGTTATCTCCCTTAATTTTGAAATCTATGTACAGTGCATTCGATATAATTTTTATCTCCTAAAAACATGGATTATATGAAATACTGAATGTTAATGTTTACTACCGATGTGTAGCTGGAGTGCTACTTAATCTTCAAGTTGGTCGACGTTTAACAACAATCGATCAATCAATTAATGGTCAGTTGCCTCCTGTTTTTAACTATATACATGAAAATCCTTTCCCCTAATTTCTGTTCAATTTGTTGTAATGAAACTTGCAAAATCATACTTAAGTCTTAAATAAGACAACGCCACTCTGTGATTTAAGGAAACGGTTTATCTAAACGGAAACTTATATAAGTGTTGAATCTACCGTAGAAGGCTCGGGTTAAGCAGAATGCAATAGTTGGTTGTCAGGAAAACATATGTTCCTTTGATAACATTTATGAGGTTTTTTTGTGTGTGTGTGAATGAACGACTCGTAAACATAACTATGAATCCACGGTCTTTTTATAGATTTTTTTAAGATTACGATTGTATGACCCCAGTGACACACTCATAAATTAATATTCAACACCTTCCGACAGCATGTTTGTGCCCCGAGGAAAATTGTGTGTACTAAATCATTATTTAGATTAGAAACATTAACATGTAGATCTTTTTGAAATCTTAACAATAAACGATTCATAAGTTTTACACTGAGTTAGTAAATGCGGTGATTTCAATGTTCATACCTGTGCGAATGAACTTAAGGTATAAGGTGAACCATTCAGATAAAACTCAGAAAATTCAACAAAATTTATGTTTCTCGTTTGTCAAGCCTTGACAGACTGGCTTCGGATTTGGGACCTCTGATTCACAAAGATTTTAAAGATCCTTATCAAGTTACTGTTTGCTTACGCGACGATAATACGTAACTTTAAAGGTCCGTCAGAAAATTGTAGATTACCAAATCCCATACTTCGATGAACTTCATATAAAGGAACGCTTGGTGTTTACAATAATTAAAAAAGCAGACTTTTAAATTGAAAAAAAAACCGGTTTATCGCTTGCTGCGAGAACACAACGGATATATACACACAAGACTAAAACTACTGTGATTTTGGACTTATATTCTGTTCATTAGTAGCGTTTCATCTTTTGAATAGTTTAAAAATATTCTTAAAACAATTTTATTACACTTTGGGATAACTTTTTCGTGAGGCCGCATCTATAAACAGCGATTCGCCATGGGCAAGGAAAAGGATGCCGAAAAAGCTGTGGACGAGAATGAATATAAATCAGATGTAAAAAAGAGAGAAACATGGACCAACAAATTTGATTTCTTATTGGCATGTACTGGTTTTTCTGTAGGACTAGGGAATGTATGGCGTTTTCCGTATCTATGCTACAAAAATGGAGGAGGTAAGTTATACATTGAATGTTTATATATTTTTATAGGTATTGCAAATAATTGTCATGGGCTGAATATTTTCAAATTGAATGTGATAATGTTTTGAGCATGTCCATCTTTAATGTATCTAGTTCCGAATCTCTACCTTATTTTCTTCTTTATCTGTAATAATAATTTTACAACGTCAGGCGCCATTTATCTAATATTGGTTCATCAATTTTCGTCAGTTTGCAGTCGATTTTCTCACTCAGGCGGTACATTTAGGACATCCATGCCTGATCATGAATACACTTCACATAATTTTCAATTTGTTTATTTATGTACGGAGAATCTGTAGTATTCATATGATAAATATTAAATAAGGCCTACTTTGTTTCTGAGTTGTATTAATACCATTTCAGAACAGAATCCGGCCCAAACAATTTTTTTTCTCGGCTCATTTGCAATATATTTTGACAGTTCAAGTACTGGTATACATAATCGATTTATCAAATTTGTATGCTTGTGTTGATATGCAGTTAGTTTTCCATTTATTACTTTCGCATATATGTACGGAAGCGTACTATCGTCACCTAAACTTAAAAAAAATTGTTTTGCGTTGTTACGCAAAGTTTTGAATCAAACGTAATACGTGAAACATCCACTACAGATACTTTTTAAATGGCAAAGAGATTGAAAACGCATCCCATGATATATCTTAATAAAAAGCTTCACCGAGCGTAGAAAGATACGACCGAAGCATGTTGAACCCTAAGAATTTATGAATCCTGCAAATAAAGGATTACCTAAACATATTTTGACACAAATTAAAAGTTTATTACCCCTGTGTGTCTAGGCGTTTGGAATTTGTATTTCAATACATATGCTGAATTCCCTAAAAAACTAATGACTTCAAGAGATATCGAGTGAAATTAGTCCACAGATAAAAAGGTTCATATTTAGGCGGACTCCACTTTGAGCCAATATTACCCGAAAATAGTAATAATATCGGCATACTATCCAAAGGCTTATATTAGATCTACAATTTGGTGAAAAAAATCATCCAATAAAAAATTGTACAAACACTTGACACTGACGTGTTTGACAACTCCACTTGACACTGACGACAACTCCAACCGTTCATTACTTGGAAATGGTAAGATCTGATTGACAAACACATGCAGGGATGTTCATGGCGAATCTATGGACAAAAATGTCGGATTCGGACCATAAGTGAAAAAAGAATATTGTTTTGTGTCCCCCTTTTTATTCCCCATAACTTTAAAATGATCTGATATAAATCAAGTCTATTGATACACTATTTGACAGAAATATAAAGGAACACAACTCTTATTTTCTTGTCTTTGACCCCTTTTACTAAAACGGTATGGACTACAGACCCCAAATGAACCTTTCTTTATAGCGGTAAATAAAATTGCAGTTAACTTGGCGTAATAACGCAAAAAATGATGAATATAAAAAGTTTAGGTGACGCGCATACGCTTCCGTATACATGCTGTACATTATACATTAGCATAAAGTGAATTAGATGTTCGAAATCGCTTGACATGACGACATAGTTCGTTACACCACACTTATTAATCAATGCAGATAAACAACTTATTATTTTCCTTTTTACTTGTATATACGTATTATGACGTTAAAGGTGCTTTTTACGGTTTCAAAACTACCTGTTTGTGTTAACTTCAATGGCAACGCGCACCAACCAAAATGTATGTCTGTATGATACATAATGTAGGAAGGCAAGCAAAGGTCTGACGTATTTTCCGTTTTTTTTTCTTATTTATTTAAGGCGCTTACATATTTATCTTCCTTTGCTTGACTTATTGATTGTAGAAAAAAATGTATATTACTGTTAAGACTTGCTTACCTACTTGCAATATGGCAGGTGCCGTTGGCGGAGCAGGACACACTCACCCTGATATCATTCCTGATTTTTTTGTAGGAGTTCATAGTTTTTTCTGCGATGTCTTCAGTTTTTATGCTATTTTTTTTTGTTCTACGTTTAACTTTTTTTCTTTAGACCTTTCATGCCAATTAAAGCCTTTAATTTTTCTATCATTTTATTTTCATTATTTTATTATATGGTTCTCTGATTCATACGGCTCTTCTTGTATATCTATCTTTGTTCTAGTCCCGGGTTTTTTACTGCAAAGCTCATAATTTAGTTCTCTTTCATCGCTATATTTGATTATCATTAAGTAACCGACCATGATGTGTCGGTGACTTATTGTTTAAATTATTATTTTCCCGTCATCTTCCGTCTTCTTGTCAATGAACTTTCAGAAACCGTATGAAAGTTTTCAAATACTCCGAAAAAGGCGGCTTTTTTTAAATGGCTGCCAAATAAGGAAAAAAAGTCAAAATATAGGACATTATATATTAAATATTTCATTGTATATCATTCAAGTAGTTCAGATGACGTAAACAGAAAAAAATTATTGGCTATAAGGTATGTAAGTATCGTCACGTGACTCCGTGATTTCATGAGAATGGGTCCTCATCTCCCATTCAAATGCATTGAGATTCGTCATCAACACATAGCATTGAGTTCAATGTTGAAAGAAAAATATCATTTTGCGAAAAAATACTGATAAAAAATGACAAATATCTAATTCTACTGGATAAAAATGTTAAGAAAAGCATAAAATAGATGATTTTGCATAGCGATACAGCGTTTTAATTTCCCGGAAGTGAACAATAAAATGCAGACCGGTCTTCGGATTTCAATATTTCTACATCTAAAATTCCGGAAGGAAAACTGAAACTAGAACGAGACCTACGTTTAAAGATCGGAAGCGTTTAAAAGACAAAAATGATCATGGACATCTCCGTCCGTGTTTTTGTTGTTGTTGTTGTTGTTGTTGTTGTTATTTTAGACTAAATTGTTCCTTTATATCTTTGGTCTATCTAGCACTCTTTGGGTTTAAGAGTTGTTTTGAAAATTGTCCCGAAATACAATGTTAATCTCCAAAACTTAAGTACTTCTCTGTCTAAGAATCAGACAAAATGTGTATAAGATGTAGCAAATGAAGATTAAAAACGCAGAGATTTTTTTTTTTTTTTGGCCTTATCTAAGTCTTTATACTTAAAAACCTCTAGAAATAACCATCAAAGTGTTTGCTTCTATTTTATAAAAGAACTAGTCTGTGATCTTGTGTGGTTTCTCTCTCTCCCGGACTTGACTTTTTATTAGCAACTCGGCGGGTGTTTCTAGAAAGCACAGGACGCTTACCCTACCGGTGCACCTGGTCCATGGTCCCAGTTTTTGGTGGAGTCCGAGTTGGTCATTTACTTTTGCTAGTTTGTATGTATTATTATAGTTACTACATGTTCTATGTTGTGTTTGTCTGTTTTCCTTCTCTCTCTCTGTATGCAGCTTGTTCAAACATGTTTTATTCTGTCTTGTGTTTTCTTCAGGTCACACTTTCCTTTAAGACAATCGAAAACATAGCATAGATTAAACATATATTTATGACAAGCCAAAGTGGACAAAAATGAGTATTTTCTAATATCAAAAAATGATTTTTTAATATTACAAATTCATTTTCTAATATTACAAATTAGATTTCTTATATGACAAAACACTTTTTTAATATTAAAAAAAAAATTGATATTGAAAAGTCAATTGAATTTCTAATATCTAAAAAAGGATTTTTTTTAATATTAGAAATTGATTTTCTAATATTAGAAAATGGATTTGTCGTATTCAATGACGATTTTTTAATATTAGAAAATCATTTTGTATTACTAAAAAATGTGACTGATTTTGCAATATTGCTAAGTGATTTTCTAATATTACAAATGCATTTTCTAATATTACAAATTCAGTTTGTCTTTAAATTCTGTTTGTGACTGCAATTTAACACCAGAAGATAAGCATATTGTACCATATATGGCCAGATCCTCAACTAAAAAAAACATGTTTATATTTTATAACATCTTTAACGATTTAGCTCTCCTTATGAATGTAAATACATCGTGATTTTTTTTCCGTGTACGTCGACCATCTTGTAGTTACACAGCTCCATTGTATACCGTTTGAATGCAATTTGATAAATATATAAAGAGCAAAAATATATATATATATATATATATATATATATATATATATATATATATATATATATATATATATATATATATATATATATATTGAAATGAAGGCAAAAAATAGCGAAATTCGATCTGACGCTGACTTCAACGCAATATTTTTCACCTAGCACAAGACTGTATCATGTGACGAAATCACGGTGGTCATACAAGCATTGTTGACTCTTGTTGCGATCGCACTCGGGTTCGCTAATTAGAACAGAATCAAAGGAATTAATACCTACTTGTATTGACCAAAGAGGCTTTCAACTAACCATTTGTTAAAGTCATTCACGTTTTTACCAATACACGATCTCTTTGATAATCTTCATAAATATCTCTTTGATATGCTTGTCAATATTTCAATTCGACGCTTAGGTATTTCACATAAACATTCGGCAATATTTATTGATATTCTGATAATAAAGAAATGTAAATTTGTACTGCTATCTAATAATATTACAAATAGGTTAATCATACCAAATATCTCAGTGTCTACAACTACCAATATTCCACTCTCTTAAGTCACGGAAATGTACATCTAAATAATGAGTTATCTGTGGGTATTACAGAAGCGTATTTTACACTCTTTTCTGTACATTTATATTTTTTTTCTGTAAAATTTACACTTTTTACCGTACAATTTACACTTTTTGTATATTTTACACTACTGGACTATTTTTTTTTCTCGAAAATTGTTGGTACCATACACAGATAAATGTGCCACATATGATAATCATATGGTGCTCGATTCATGTGGTAACCATATGGTAATCATATGACAATCATATGATTTTTAACATATGATAATCGTATGATTAACATATGATTCTCATATGTTAATTTGGGATTGAAAAAGTATGATAATCATGCGATAATCATAAGTAAACCGAAACATATGATCATCATATGGTGCTCGATTTATATGATAATCACATGAGGCAAACCATATGATTCTTATGTGTGACACATTTGCCTGTGTATATTGTCGTTCTCAACTCGCCATTAGCATATTAAGTTCCTAACTTTACTCCATAGATGTTTAATACGACCAAATAGGAGTCATATTATCTTTCTGTACTTGGGGCCTGATTTAATGTTTTTACGATTTTATAGTAAATCAGTTTTGTAGTTTTGCAAAATAAACATCCCACATTGATTGACGTCAAAGACGCTGATGTTTCGATTTGATTTTTGTTCAGTTTCTTCACATGTTACCGCGGGACAAAATGTACCAAATTCTTGAGACCCAGTGAAATTTCCAGTCAATGATGTCTTAATGACGAACTGATCTTTGATTTTCTTTCAGGTGCGTTTTTGATTCCGTATTTGATATGTGTGATAATTGGCGGCATACCTTTATTCTTCCTTGAAGTAGCCGTAGGTCAGTTTCAGGGAATTGCTGGCCTTAATGCTTGGAAAATATGCCCAATATTAGAAGGTAAAGTGTTCACATATAACGTATATGAAATTTATCTATCCTAGTGAAGTATATGTATACATGTTCTTCGTGTGGGTACCAACCAATTTATCAAAGTTAGTAAAACAATAATTATAAACGAATGTTACGTAAGATCAATTGTGACTTTGTCATGAATTTGAACAGATTGGGAGCGCGTTAACACAGAACTATTGACTTGATATTTTATCTCAAGAAAGGGGTCTTCAGTGAAAGTACTTGAAAGGAAGAAATATATTCTCTAAAAACGCACAATTGAATGTTCTGTTACTTTCGTCAATTTACTACAATGCATTCCTTGCCAGCTTTACTTTATTTCTGTTTATTTCTTTCACATCCTTGTTGTTTTTACAGAAATTGACAAACAATTCATTACATATCGTTTGAAACTTAATATGCTTCACATGTTCGTGGTTTGTAAGTCATTTCTATTTATAAACAAAACTAACTTTTACGGCTCGAATTTGCATTTTGTTTTATTGATGGAGGTCTTTATATATACCATCGTTTATTTCAAATGAAGACTTACAAATTAGAGACACCGAATCAAGACAATAAAATTACAGAATCTCATCTCGCAAGGACAACAACATTTATACTTCGGTTGACGTGTATGGTACCAAAAGCAGTAAAACTCGACTATTTTGCTTTTCAAAGGCAATGATATAGGACTGTTGTATAACTCATGTCGATCAATATAATCAACAGACTCTATATAGATAATGATAACCAGTAGAATAAAGACTGGCGGCGGTATGGACGCAAATTATTTACAAAAATTATATTTGTAAGCTACAATGTGTAGCTTCGATGCACCATTACTGGATAAGCAACATCAATATTCCGATATTGATGCATTCAAATTTTGGTGATGGCATATAAATACACCGTAGTTTAGTTTTTCGCAGGTTGAAAAACGATTAAGAAGAAGAAAAGGACGTTATCGTGGAAATGTATATAAAGCTAAGTTATGGCCTACCGAAGCATTTTAAAATCAAAGGTCTTAATAATTTTCTTTTTAGGTATTGGAATATCAACAACGATTATAGTTTTCTTCCTGAATTGTTACTACAACGTGATCCTTGCCTGGGCTTTCTTCTATTTCTTCAGCTCCTTCACTACGTCTCTTCCATGGGCTGACTGTGGACATGAATGGAACCAGTATTGTGTGGACTTTGCTGAAGTCAAGAATACCAACTGTAGTGACCCAAAGAACTTTAACAAAAGTCTTTGTGATAACACAACTTTGAAGTTGGATCCTACTACAGAATTCTGGGAGTAAGTTATTATAGGCAACTATATATATAGTTATACAATGTTGTGGAAGTAAGATATGAAAAGTACAATTATATAGTATTACAATATCCTGGGAGTACGTTATGAAAGGCGCATGCATATGATTGATTATTATACGTTCTTGGGTTATGCTTCGATTCTCAATTACAAACATGTATTTCGCGGTCTCAAACTTGCCGACTTAAAATCAAAGGTCCTAAATACCGTTAAATACCAGCACATAAACTGGTTGATAAACATAACATCAAACTTTTGATGGAAGCAGTTGAAGGATATGTAAGGAAATATACAAGAAAGAAAAAAGAGGTCGACACACTCTTTGACTGAAAACTTCCACAAAGTCATGAATACGCCTTAGATCGTCAACGTGTTAAAAAAAAAAAAAAAAATTATTTTTAACGATTATCAGGCTACGAAGAATTTGTCGGATCTTCATGAAAAAAAAAATCGTCGTTCCAACAGACAAAGCTCCTAACTGCATAGTGTGTTTGTGTGCAAAAGACACTATATTGACCGTCTGATTGAGGAAAGGACTTGACAAGTCACTTGGAAACCTAACATACCCACTAAGTACAAAACCCAAGGAAGACAAAATTAACAATCACATGTCCACGCTAAAGTCCTTCGGTTTTTCTATAGGTATTTCTATAGGTGATGAAAATATGACTCGTTCTCCCTACTATTTATTGAATACCAAGACTTCACAAATGTCCTTACAAACACAGGTATATTTCTTGGTCTGCCAACTGCACGACTAAACCCCTTTCAAAACTCCTTACAACTATACTTACGACGGTCAAAGATGGGCTTTAGTATTAATGTGATAAGGCCTACTCAACAAAGGACGTGAATTATATGTGGATTCTCAAGAAGACCTACAATTAAGAGTATCTTTCTTCTAGTTGGCTTACCTTTTGTAAAAGTATACTAACTTATTTTTTTTCTACCTTTTACATCATATTCCCACATATCAAGCCAAAGAGTCACTTCTACGTGATCTTATTCACCAATATTTTAATATAAAGTAGGGAACTTAAAGATATGCTTATCTGATATAAGGTAGAGAAAAAGCTTGTTTTATGGAAAAAAAAACAAACAAAAAGAACACAAAAATACGAATAAAGAAAAAGAAGAGAAAAAAAAACCACACACACACACCCAAAAAAAAAACACAAAACAACAACAAAAAAAAAAAAAAAAAAAAAAAAAAAAAAAAAAAACCACACTGATTCTAACAAGTACTTAGAGTCTGATGTTAATAGTACTTAGAGTCTGATGTTAATAAAATTGTGAAATTTAGGGATTTGTATTCCAGCAGACCATTCGAATAAATACGGAAACAAATTGTGCACCACTCTTGGCCGATCTGTTCACACATTCGTATTAAGCCATTTTTTTTTAAAAAGGGCTGCTACACAAAAATGAGAGAAGCGAGTGTTCCTTCTACAATTCCAGTTTCTGTTACATAGATGATGTATTATCTCTGAATAATCCTAGTTTCAGTGATTACCTAGCTACATCTAATCTACCCAAATAAACTTGATATTCAAGAAAAAAAAATGATATACATTGTTCTGCATCATACACAGACCTTGACCTGTACATAGATAAAGAACGGTGTAAATCGAAACTTCGTGCTTTCTTTAGTTCGCAGTGTACCAACATCTCCAGCATATGGACTATACATTTCACAGTTGACCTGTTACTAACGAGCATGTGATCTATACACAGACTTTCTCTGTATACCACGGATACTGTCAAATAACCTTATTCAGAATACGTTAAGTATTTGTCTATATCTTTACTTTATACGTTTAATGGTCATCGTCTAACAGAATTATCAAGCTATCGAACTTGACACTGAACAGCTGCAGTGTTGTGACTCCTTTGACATTCTTTATCACAGCAGAAGAGTTGTCATATCATTCACTGGGGTATTTTCTCAATTATAGTTTTAATCACACTACCATTATGTGAGAGCGTTGAAATTACACAGAGATACATTTCATTTCTTTGAGATCTTGAAAAAAACTATTGACACATTGTCTGTTTTTCGCATGATTTATTGCTGTTATATCAAGTTCAAGATCAAATGTTCTGGCGTTTATACACACCGTAAATAACCGGTGGTTTTGCGAATCGCCACCTAAAATTGTGTAATCAAATTTTTATACGGTACAAATGTTTATTTTCCATTCTCCATGCTCCCAGTTTTTAGTGTAGTCCGAGTTGGTTGCTGATTTACTTTTGTTACTTTGTACGTACTATTTTGGTTATTTTTTGTTCTTTGTTGTGTGTGTCCGTTTCCCATGTCTGGTCTTCGTCCCTGGATTATATTCTTTTGATATCCACTAGAATATCTTGGTTCCCTTGATTACTCTTTTCATCATGGAACTTTGTTGAATGGAACTATATCGCCCAAGTGTGAATCTGTTTTTGATGGGACCCCTTTGTCACTTGTGTCGGGGAGCAGCATTATTTTCTCTATACTATTACTGCTTTATTGACCCACTTGCTAATATATGAAGGGTACGCTGACGGTGTAGAACATGCTTTCCATTCCGGAGCACCTTATGTAAGTCCCGATTTTTTGTGGCAGGTCATATTTCTTGCATGTGTGTGTGTGTGTGTGTGTCGCGTCTTTTTTCTTATATTCAGAGACCATTTGTAAATTGATTCCGAAAGTTAAAATGCTTTTTTAGTACTACAAGAAAACAAAAACTAATAAAAAGTCGACCGTAACAACGTATAATTTCAAAACTTTGAGAGTTTTTGTTTTTTTTAATTTTTTTTCAAGATGTAACTTAAACAAATTATCAAACCTAAACATCCAGACGTATCTTCCTATCATAGAACATGAATTGTTATCTTTATTGTGGTAACTGGTAAGAAAGCAGATCCTATCTAATGGCTGATGTCATAAGTTAGGTCTTTATTCATTTTGCAACTTTAAAATTTTGTTAGAATGGCTGAAGGCAATATAAACGAGTACTGTTTTTCAAAATAACTATTATATAATCATTAAAATTGGTAGTAAATCTTTGTAACTATGTCATCGACCCATTGTTAAACGACTAACAGGTACCTTAAAAAAGTTCGGTAAATAATTCAAATGTAAATTTATTTTTTCTTTTGTGTGCGTTTAGTGAAAGATCTTTTATCATGAATTAATGTAGTTGTCTTATCAAAGAACCTTGAACTGTCACTATAAAACACTTCCCTTTTTCATTTCGTCCTTTTTATTAGTAAGTATAGGATAGTTTCATTGATTTGATTAATGGTTAACTGTTTTGGGTATAAATAATCAATCTGTAACAAGGAGTGACCTTCGTCGAAAAAAAGACAAATACCTTGACATAGGATATATTCTTTCAACCCCACATTACGCAGGTAGTTGCTAATCGTCAAGTTTAATGGCTATCATACCAAAACATAGTTGTATTGGTTGCTAACTAACATAAAAACAAATCCAAAGGTTTGCCCTATGCTCTAATGAGTTCACATATTTCAACTTTTACAATTCTGTTGAAACTAGGAAAGAAAACAAGCACTAAAGCCGATCTATAAACCATTGTACACATGTTTATTGTATTGAAAATAGACGAATACACTCGTGAATATAATAGTTTTAAAAGAAAAAAAGACCTTGCTTTTGTGGGCACGGCTACCGATTTAAGAATTTAAAAGGGCACGTTTTTTTTCTTACAATCGTCTATTTCATACCACAAATGCGCAAACATACTACAAAACTTTCTCAAAGTTGAGTGTTGGTTTTTAATTTACAGCAACT
The DNA here is from genome assembly GCA_037379345.1 of Perna viridis. Taxonomy (NCBI): domain Eukaryota; kingdom Metazoa; phylum Mollusca; class Bivalvia; order Mytilida; family Mytilidae; genus Perna; species Perna viridis. The sequence goes on from CM074520.1 coordinate 9,795,638, forward strand.
GTTAAAGGCTAAAAACCACTAATTCCACTTCCCATAGGCTTCTATGCTAATTTCACAATATTCAATGGCTTCTCTGGACTTTACCTTAACTTTAACCTGCAGATGACTATATATCAGCATGATTCTACATATGTCAGCTCACAATCCTCAGAATGGCATGTGGGGTTAGCAGACTTGCAGTGCAGTACTGGTCACCGGAAGTGAAGGGTCTATAAATAGCATGGGAAATCCCAGTGTTTTCACAAGATAGGGGTATATTTAAAAATCATTATGGAGATTAGGCTTCACATCACAAGAAGCAAAATGCACCTATAAAATGTACAGAAATGTTTTTCCTTTCAGAAACTGTTTAAATTTTTAAAATAAGATGAGAACTTTTTTCACAGCACTATGAGGAACAGGGGTAATTTCTGCGTAGGACTATTTTTGCGTACGTTCCAAATGGTCATTGGTTGAATTGGTGGTCTGTAACCTAAAGAGTCACTTTTTGTCTTAGAAAAAATAAATAACTATACAGGTATCTTCCTACACACATACTGAATGCATTTGCAAAGTTTCAGTGAAATGTGACAAGCACTTTTTTAAATATTTGATTTTTAAATATAGGGTAACCAAGTTGTGCGAGCAAAAAAGTGAAAATATTCTACCATACTGAAATGCATTAAATATTTGCAAAGAACTTTTTCTGACTTTTCAAATAAAAAATATCAATCACAACTTGTTTTTTAACAATATTAATGAAGAAATAGTTTTAAAAGTAATCATTTTCTGAGAAATTGGTCTATTTTTAAAAATTTATTTCTGACATGCCTCCCCCTTTTTCTTGATCACATGTCAAAAATCCTAAATCTTTAAATTTTCACAAAAGGTGATATATTTGGCTTTAAATTTGTAAATACAGTGTTTTCACATTAAAACATGACCAGTAAAGGGCACCTAAAGCAAAAAAAAGTGCTCAATAATGGATTTTCCATGTTGCCATAGGGGAATGCTTATATGGCCTTAACCGCAGTAATGAAAGTGAGTTTTTCCTCATTTCTAACCTAATTTTTGCTCAAATCTACACAAAACTTGATTTCAAGTGCTTATTACTACCATATTTAGGTAAATATAGCCCTCAAAGTTTAATATTTGATATTTTTACTAAATTTTCTACACTTTTTACAAGATAGGACATAAAAATCAGCCAAAAAGACCAATTTTCCATAATTTGGACCTATAACTTAAAAAAATGCATATTTTGAAGGATTTTTGTAGTGTATTCCTCTCATGGCAAAGTTAACAAGACCTTCAAGTAGTTTAAAGCTATTTCAAGAAACTTTTCATTTTGCCATGGCTTCTTCTTCAGGCTAAAAACCACTAATTCCACTTCCCATAGGCTTCTATGCTAATTTCACAATATTCAATGGCTTCTCTGGACTTTACCTTAACTTTAACCTGCAGATGACTATATATCAGCATGATTCTACATATGTCAGCTCACAATCCTCAGAATGGCATGTGGGGTTAGCAGACTTGCAGTGCAGTACTGGTCACCGGAAGTGAAGGGTCTATAAATAGCATGGGAAATCCCAGTGTTTTCACAAGATAGGGGTATATTTAAAAATCATTATGGAGATTAGGCTTCACATCACAAGAAGCAAAATGCACCTATAAAATGTACAGAAATGTTTTTCCTTTCAGAAACTGTTTAAATTTTTAAAATAAGATGAGAACTTTTTTCACAGCACTATGAGGAACAGGGGTAATTTCTGCGTAGGACTATTTTTGCGTACGTTCCAAATGGTCATTGGTTGAATTGGTGGTCTGTAACCTAAAGAGAAATGAATTACATAGAATTTATTAAAATTCATTGAAAAATGGAGATAACTCTTACATTTTGTGCAAAAATTTGATTGCTTTCGTAGGGAATTGTAAAATCATTTTCTGAGCCATCCATTGTTAATTCAAAAATAATATTTTTTTACTATCGGACATAAATATAATATAAACATTACATCTGAACAAAAAAAAAAAAAAAAAAAAAAACAAAAAAACAAAAAAAAAACAAAAAAAAATCCCATGGGATGAAATTTACAATGTGCCACCCAAATCATAAGAACTACCTGGTTTCAAAATGGACAGTCGCTTTAACACCATTAGCCTTATTATTTTTATACATTAGGGTATACTCGTATCTGTCATTGTTTAAGCTCAGGAAACCTCTATTGTCCTATTATTCTTGTGTTATTACCTTGACGTCTCTTATTTTAAGATCCTTTTCTGAAAAACAAAGAAATAGCGTTTCCATGGTAGTACATAATGATATTTACAATCTGAAAAAAAAGAGAAAATTTAATTACAAGAGATGTTAATATGAGTGCAAATTCGATTACGGAATGAACGGAAATGCATTTAATGTAAAGTTGTCGAATAACCATTAGAAACATAATCCAACAGTTCACTCTTACATTGTACTACACTGCACCTTTTGAATTTATATGTATGAGTAGGTGATAACAAATTGAAGGGCTTTAAGGTCCACATCCTATATTCAAAGCCTTATAACCCACTTTTTTTATTGCAGGAGACGAGCTCTTGGCATTTCAGATGGTATAGACGACATGGGAGTAGTCAAGTGGGACCTAGTTCTGTGTCTGCTGTTGGCTTGGATTGTTGTTTATCTATGTATCTGCAAGGGGATCAAGTCATCTGGTAAAGTAAGTGATATTAAAACAATGGCAAAAATGTTAAAAAAGAATGAAGAAATAAAACAGCATAAAACTTAAGTACATGATCGTACTTTATTCTCTATAAAATGTCATTCGTTTATTGTGAATTTTAGTAGGTTTCACAGTTTTCAATGGACATTAAATATTTTTTATTTGGATTAACGAAACTCCGTTTTTTGTCGAACTTCGAAAACCTCGAAAATTGGTATCCACTACTTAGGTTTCCTTCATCATAATTATACAGTACAAGGTTTAGAAAGAACAATTAGGTTTTTTGTACCAAACCATAGATTCATGATATCGATGTTCTAAAGAAAGATCATTACTTATTCATTAATGTTTCTTTCATTCACAGGTCATGTATGTTACAGCAACATCTCCATATTTGTTCATGTTGGCCCTGTTGATAAGAAATTCACTGTTAGATGGAGCGTTAGATGGCGTTATATTCTATTTGAAGCCAAATCTAAACAAACTCGCAGACATGCAAGTATGTAACGTACACTGTAAATACTCAGTATGGTATATGTGTCAACTCTACACATTTACTTTGCAATCAAATAACTAGCTATATATCTTATTGAATTCGTTTCTACGTAATGATAGAAAATATATTTTTTTTCTGAACTTGAAACGTATATTCAAACATATTTCCACTGGACTGGATTTTGATGTAACAATATCGATTGGCTGGAAAAACAAAAAGGACGCCAGTAATAAATCTTCAGGATATCACGATTACAAAGCAATAATGTGCAAAGTTGCAAAAAAAAAAAAACCATTTGAAAAAGATTACTTATGCTCAATTTTTTATATAGTCAAACAAGACATTTAGCTTATTCAATGTCCAATATTTTATATTTTTATTATTCCTCACGTCGTATGTCAGTACAAAAAACACATTAAAACGAGTTGGTAGTTAGGTATCCTAAGTGGATTTCCATTGATAAATCGTTTTAGGTATGGGTTGACGCCGGAACCCAAATCTTTTTCTCTTATTCAATATCTCTGGGAGCTTTAACAGCTCTTGGAAGTTATAATAAGTTCAACGATAACTCCTACAGGTAAGGTGTGCATTCTGATAACAACTCACTCATTTACTTCACTAACCAGTGTTTGTCGTGAAAGTAATAATACCATACTCGATAAAAAGCATTACTTATAATAATCTACTAACATCGAACACTTTTATTTTATGCAATGATTCTAACCCATTTGATATGTAGCCTTGGTTATGTAGGAACACTGGAAACACTTTCAGTTCCAAATCGTCCACATTTCATTGGTTACAAAGTTTCTACTTGTAGTAGCATGATTCAAATTATCCTTTCCATATTAGTCTGGTGACCGAATTAGTTGAAAATTATTACGATCTAAGTAGATTATTAACTTGTTATATTTGCATGGTAATTCACTACAGATTCAATGTATGTTCATAAATCAAGTTACAGAAAGAAACGCAGACATCTTAACAGAGAATGCTTTTTTGTGAATTTTTTGTTTATATATTGTGATACACGTTTCGAAGTAGATCATGTTAATCTCACGAAGCTGTGAGCAAATAGAATGTTTTCATTGTATGTCCACAAGACATATATCGATGTGACCGGCATGTTTGGGAAAATCATTTGATATGCATGGATTAAACCCTTTCTCTGCATAATTTGGCAAGTATCGTTGCTGTACGATCGTTCATGTAACACATTACCATAACTTTTTTTATTTACATGTTTTTGTAACAAACTTTCACCTTCAGGTATGGATAGATGCGGGCACCCAAATATTTTTCTCATATTCAATTGCTGTAGGAGCTTTGACAGCACTGGGCAGTTATAATAAGTTTAATGCTAATTCGTACAGGTAACAGTAGATTCGTATCCTGCATGGTGCTGAAGGTCAATTTATTTCTTAGTTCATACTTATGTGATTTGGAAAGGCATGAGTCGATAAAGACGGGAAAAATATGTACTTTTTGAGTACATATAAGGTGTAGACTGGGAGGGTTTTAACGACGATGGAACAGTAATAGAGTACTATTTAAGCATGGCAGTTTGATTCAAATTGTTTTATTTTATTTTGGTTAAAATAAAAACCATCGGAAAAACTGACTAATTGGAGGGGATTTTCATATTTGCAGTTTACAATTTTTATTGTCCTTCTAAATGGCAGCGATGTTACGACAAGGTTAAGTCAATAAACAATTCTCTTTTTTTTTTAAATTTTAATCTCAGGTTCATGCAACTTAAAACGTCTCAAATAGCATGTCAAATGAATGTTCCTGGACGATAACGGCTTATTAAGGTGTTGTGAACGTTATATAATTAGACATATTTATGACGTACTGGTGATGTAAAAGGTGAAGTCAGTTTGGCTTTTGGATCTATCTTAAAATATAATATAATAGTTTCAAAATATAGGAACAAGTTATGAGGCTAAACACTTTGATTTTTATCTGTTTACTTTTTTACTTTTACTAACTGCAGGTAGAAAATGTAGATTTTAACAAATGCCACCTTATCTTCATAACTAACAAGTTATATAGTATATTTCTAATGCTGAATGCCATTGTATCTTCTATATGCATGTGTATACACTGATTTTGCTTGAGCTGGTGATCTATCCGGAATGTATAATAAATATCACGAAACTAAACTGAACTGAAAGCCTTGAAAGGTGAAATAAATGAAACAACTGTTTCATGTGTGACTTCAAATCCAAATGTGACCAAATCAATGCTTAAAAATAGAGAATAAAAAAAAAGCAAAACAGGAAAAAAAAACGCGTAGAAAACGGATAAGTCGCATCGGTAGTGTGAACCTCTTCTGTTTTAAGAAACAACTGACAAGTATTTTTTATTCGTGTCATGTTTGATACACAACAGATGTAATAAATTCGTCCTCACGTCGATCGACACGCCCACAATGGCACGCGAAGAAATAAAGTTACAATTAAAATCTGTAGTAGTCTATGTAACTCTGACTGGCCAAAACTATACTCTTTGAGTTGAAAGTATTTTATGCACCATCTCTATTTTAAATGCTACCACATGTAAATGAAAATATCTGTACTGAATGCAAGCATCGTGCTTTTTATAAAGCTTAGTCGTGAGGTGAGTTAATCCTGCTACAAAAAGGTAATCTGTAATATGATTGTTGATAAAATAAGATATTTTAGTAATGAAGTCAAACAGTATTTGTTTGATTTGGGTAGGCAGTGGTTGAAACTAATGAAAAAAAAAGAAAAAAAACCAACGAAATCAATCATGCATTCTGAATATTATTTAAAAAAATGAAATTTATAAAAAGCAATATAAAGGGAAACACTGGAATGAACATGTACTTCATTAGCATAAATATAATTTCATATTATAATTGATTATGGTTTTTTTCATGATGAATCAGAATTATTGACAAATGTTAACATGGTAAATAAATCAGTATTTAAACATTAGCAAAAATAATTTAAAGTAGCTTCCTGTCTACATTCTCGTGTCTTTTGAAAAGACACATATTGCCAACTTTATTTCTACAATTAAAAATTTATGTTTTAGTCATCGTCCATTTGTAGGGTTGTATTTTATTTTATTTTGTACATCAAGTAATACTCATTCACTTGAATATTTGACCTGTGATAAATTTATGGCTTTATTTTTTCAGAGATGCAATTATATTTTCCTGTACCAATAGTGGGACCAGTATATTTGCTGGCTTTATCATTTTTACTATTCTTGGGAACATGGCCAATGAACAAGGTGTTTCAGTGGCAGATGTCGCAGAATCAGGTACTTATGATTAATGGCGTGATTGGTAATCCAGCTTCAAAAAAATAAAATAATGAGTTAATGTGTATATATACTGCTGGTCCTTTTTATGAAACATTTTGATGTTATCCATCATTACACCACACAACTGTATTTGCAAACCCTACTCATATTGTATAACCACAAAATATTCACATTTTTCCTTCTCGATGAATGACGTCATGTCTTGGTGTTTGGTATGGGAATTGTACGTTAGCCATCAATTTCAACTAAAAGATTGTATACGCATTTTTTATATATATATTTTGATATTTATTAATGTTTCTATGGCGTCATACGTGGAAGTATTGTTAACTTCTTCGATTGCTTTGTACTTTAACATTTTACATAAGAACTTAATTCTTTTTGTAGTAGTATTATCGTTGAAGATTGCTTGTTTAGTAGCATTATCTTGTATTACTTAAATACGACACATATAAAGAATAAAAAAAACCCACCTGTTGAAATGAAGGGAAATAACAAAATTACCGAACTTATAAAATCTAGGCTATAGTCAAAAAGAAATGACAAAAAGGAAAGTCTGTACAACAAATAGCAATTTAAAAGTGAAAACCTGAAGGTTTGATACAAAGACAATAGGTTGTTTAACTCAGTTATGATTTTTTACTAACCTTAGAAAATAATTTGTAGGTCCAGGTTTAGCTTTCATTGCCTATCCTAAAGCTGTTACGTACATGCCTGGAAGTCCTGTTTGGTCAGTTCTGTTTTTCCTCATGGTTATACTGTTAGGACTTGACAGCCAGGTACTCACTGTAGATGACGCCTTAATTCTATATGATGCTGTGTGACAACCTGTTATCAAGGGGATCTGAGTTAATTGATACAAAAAAGTCATAAAAGATTTACATGAAGGAAACTAATTTAAAACAAGGCAAACAGAAATAATTCAAAACACAATGCAGGCTGCATAAAACGAATCAGACTACATAAAAAAAGACGTGTTGCTGTTCTTCTTCTCATACACCATTCACTCTTGGATATTAGATTTCTCGTTGAATCTGGTTGTCATCTTAAAGTCTTCAATGGTGCCATGTAACTTTTCGTCAATTTATGTGAACTTTAAGTCCATCATTTAACCTTGTAAAACTTTGGCGGATGCTCATTACTGGTGCATACTTGTTTAATTTATTCACTTTAAAACAAATGTGATGATGTAGCTAATTTGATTATTTTCGAATTAGCCATAATATTTATGCAGTAATTCTCTTATTTGCAGTTTGTTGGTGTAGAAGGTGTGATTACTGCTGTAGTTGACCAATGGCCTGAGTTCCTCAGGAAGGGATATAGGAGAGAAATCTTTATTGGTTTTGTGTGTTTTCTCTGCTTTTTGGTTGGAATACCAATGGTTACGAATGTAAGCGCTTGTATAGTTGTTTATATAGGTTATGCATAGAGGAAATATCAAATGAATAGATTAAAGACAAAATAGTTGAGCTGACATATTCCCTAAACTCTTTAATTCATTTTTTAAATCACACGTGTTTTATCTTATGAGTATACTGAATAAACTACAGGTAGTAGCGTTTAGTTGCGCAAGACACTTTAGTTATTTATTTACCCGAATTTAATTTGATAGTAGTTCTTGACATTTTAATACGGATAAAAATCTAAATTTGAGTTTATGAGATCCAAATATACCAAATTATGGTCCACCTTCTAAGGGAGATAACAACATAAAACAATCTCAAATGCTTTAAAGTATACCCGAATAATATGTGTAGAATCATTTAAGGATGAATTGGACTTTTAAAAAATCAATATAATTTTCATTAAAATACAGGAATGACAATCCGGCACGTTTAAAATATTCATGCCATTATAACCGAACACAATAAATGATGACTGTGTATATCCGAATATTTTGACTTTTTTTCTACTTGTCTTTCACAAATTATGTATTTTATAAATTTGTAGGGTGGAATGTATGTATTTCAATTGTTTGATTACTATTCTGGAAGTAGAATAATTTTATTTGTTGGTGCATTTGAGTGTATTGCTGTAGCGTGGATTTACGGTAAGGACTAAATATATTAAAAAAAAGCACTCGCAAAAATGAAAGCTCAATTTTTGAAAGTTGTAAAATTATAGTATATCTTTGCAGTGCTTCTCACGTAATCGTTTCAATATTTGTACACTCATGTTTGAAGGTTGAAAATACTTTAATTTAAGAAAACTGATATCCAAATATATCATTTTTACTGCCAAACCTAAATTGTACAAAGGTTAAAAGAAAAAAACAAGTACTATCTTAAAAAAAGATAGCCGAAGCAGTAAAATGTTATTCTTTTTCTAAGTTTCAAGAAAATAACACATGGCACGCAATGTCAAATTTTCGATTGTTTTTTTCGACCGTAATTACAAATTTTCGATACAGTAAAACCATACCGACTGCATCAGAAAGAAAACATTATTTTACATAAAATATTTAAATGATTATTAAGGAAACAAATTACGCGACAAAAGCTGTGAATGAATATAAAAAATAGACAATGAATTGTGAAAGAGAATCTATTTTATCATTTGCGATCCTAAAATGGTAATATAGTGACACAGTTTTCGGAGTTTTCTTCAACAGTGACTTAAATTAAAGTCTTGGAAGTAAGAATTTCACAAACAGTTGGGAAAATCAGACTTGTATACTTTGTTCAAGATTTGATATGCTGGGGGTTAATATTTAGTTTTCGAAGTTTTGTTCCGCCGCTACGGAAATCAAAGTCGGGATAAATAACATAACAAACAATTAGGCAAGTCAAACTAAAGAATTTTGTTCAAGATTTGATAAGCCGGGGGCTTAATCTTGCATAATATTGAACCTGATATATAAAAAAACATTCAAACATTTCATTTGGTAGTCTTGTACAAAACATAGTTTCTGATCGATTCTTTGATATTCCAAGGTCTGTGAATTTGGCAATGTTTCTTTGTCAACATGTTGATGCTTGGTTATCGTTTAACGCTCAGAAAAGAAACAAGCATGGTTGATGGGGGCTACAGTTTATGATAGAAATATATTTCGATATTAATGTTTAAAGAAATTCATTGGTTTTTATTGTTGATTGTTACATAATTTACTGATTTCTACCAATTCTTCTACATCTACTTGTAGTTACAAAACCATGAGCGTAAACGTTTTAAGTTTTTGCTAAACGAAAAAGCTCTTAGATTAAAAAATATGGATACCAAATTTATAATTGATCACCAAATATACTAGATGACTTCCATTTTTAGGGATTCGGCGTTTCTATGACAATATCGAGATGATGTTGGGATTCCGGATCAGTCCCTACATGGCTGCATGTTGGTGTATTTTGTCCCCTGCATTTTGCATGGTAGGTAAAGGCGAAACGAACCATTATACATTTTAACAAATGTTTAGATATTTATCAAATCTTATTTTGAATATTTATTTTTTGCCTGGACATTTTTGTTGACAAAATAATAAGCTTTCAGGTTTGGGATAAGGCTTTGTCAAGATAATAATGGACTATTCGCTTTCCCAAAAAAAACGTAACTAATTTATTCTCATAGGAATTTTAAAAGTGAACTCTATCCACAAGTAAAAGGTAAAAGGGTACTAAATACAATTAAAACGTAATGAAATACAGTGACTGAAAATGAGGTCCAAATTTTCGGTCTTTTGGCCTTCGTAAGGAACAAAAAATACAAAACATGGAAAGACCACTCTTAACCTAGAGTATAGAGAGAAGGTGACATCATTTTGCACCAAACCACTTCGCAACTTTTTCCAAAAGGGGATCAGTCATATTATGAAAACTATAACCTATTGATATACACCATAAAAATTACAAGTACACTTCCTGTTTTTAAAAGAATAGTGCTGTGGTTATTATTATGTAAGCTCGTGTTGTATCTAACTCGCCTTTCATTTTGAAATACATATACCTGCAACAATTCAGGACCATTGCGGTGGTTTCAAACTTTCCAGTTTTTACCCTGATACTGCTATTTGATATGCATACTTTACTGTTGACTAATCCTTTTCATTACTTGCAGAATTTATTAGTCAATAATTTTGTTATTGCGCTTCACCCATGAAAAAAAAACAATACAAAACAAAAAAAAACCAAAAAAAAAAAAACCAACCACAAAAGAACCATACGAAGATTTGGGTTAGAATTAGCGTTTAAAATATAAAGCATTGAAAAAGTCTTATTCTATTTACTCATTCTTTCGTTTTTGTGTGTCTTTTTAGGCAATATTTATAATGAGTACCATTAACTATTCTGAGCTTGACTACAAACGACCATCAGGAACGTATATATATCCACAGTGGGCTATAGCCATAGGTTGGTCTATGGCTGCTTTCGCCGCTATGTTCATTCCATTGATGATTCCTTATAAAATATGGAGGTACAAATTAAGCCCTAGCGTAAGTATATGACCGTACAACTTCTAGAACTGTCGTCAGGAATTTAGTTTTTTTTCTTGTATGTTCAATGTATGTTGAGCGAAAACTTATATACGCTATATGGAAATTGAAGATTGAACTTTAAATTTTCTGAATCTGAATTTTTGTTCAATATATCAAAGATTTATCTTTAAAAAGGGTGATGAAAGAAGTAAATGAATAAAAAGCATACACCCTGAAAGAAGTGCTTCATATTAGTAATTATTTAAGTGACCAAGCAGGGAATCTTTTAATCACCCAAATGTAGATTTGGAAACCACTTCTTAAACATTTCAAGAATGTGTAAAGGTTTCAACATTCAGCTAAATGGAAACTGCAGATTGAACTTCAATTTAATGAGTTAGACTTAGGATAAGATACACAACGCTAACAAATCATTGGAACGTTTGTAATCAGGATTTTACATCAATCTCATGTTAGCATCAAGGTAACTAAGACTGATTTCATTCTGTTTCAAATGAAAGCTTAATAGACTTTGGTCAAGTTGAATATGAAACAAACATATCACTGATTTCAAGAGGTATGTCCCTAACACTAGGTCTTCCTTCTTAAATTAATATTTAATGTAATATAGAAAATAATTGTGCTGATATAGCAACAGTAGTTTTCTTTCATTTAATATGCTGAGCCGAACGCATTAATAAAGTTAAAACTGTTTAAACTAACTATGGAGATTAACTTAGACATAGAAAGGCAACCACATCATCTATGAGAAGTTCCTATGTAGTATGTTTTCATGCAGGCAAATACATGTAGTTGCCTCCAACAGTAACCTAGTTTTCGGCTTTATCGTTTGCCAGTCATTTCAGGCTTATTGTTCTGCTAATCAAGTCTTAAAATTGTCACAAGGTATTTAGTTTTTAATCCAGCTATGTAAACCAACATAAATATTCTACTTAAGTATTTCTTTTGTCAGGAATGGCATCTGTTGTTGAAACCAGAAGGGTTAAAGGAACATCAACTAAGACCCCAGGACCACGGCGAAGAAACCCTAGACAAAGTCAGAAATCCAGGGGTCAAATATCAACCTAATATTTATAACGGTGTTTATAAAAGAAGAGACGACGGTGTCCAAAACCCAGGTTTTCAAATGGATAACATGAACAAAATGTGATTGAATAAGTGATTAGAAAAACTTCAGGGAGGGTTTGGTTAACAATACACATACCATGAATACTTGTCTATATATTAATACAATGAGAATGTTTGTCAGACTGATGATGGTTAGTTACTTTTCATTTCGTTTATGGATTGTCTAAATATTTCATAAGTTTTATAGTGACCGCCATTATCGCAATATTCAATCGAAATTATGTATACATTTTTAGTAGCACTTGATTATTCTCATGAAGATGTACATTTCTTACATTTTGAACGTGAACCTAGAACGAAACGTTTGAGTATATGTAAAAGGTAATTTAAGGAAATATGCGGAAAACTTCTTATATCATTTTTACATTCTGTTCCGGAATGTTGATAGTTTGTAACTTTTTTTTATTTCTTTATTATGGATAATTTTTTAAGATGGTGATATAATGTTTATATAAATGTCAAATATGAAATCGATTAACACAATTATACTATAATGTACATTTTTTAAAAATTTAAATGTAGTCCAAAACCAAAAAATTCACAAAAAAATATTTTAACTTTATGGCTACATTAAATATTATATATAGTTCAGTACAAAGTTTTTATATAACCTATATCATAATGTTTGATATACTCAACACTGCTGTATGTTATTCAAAAGTAAAACAATACAAGAAAAAAATATTAAGCTTTGTTTTTTTTTTCAAACTTAAGTTAGAAATGAAAATTCGGTTCGCGTAAACACTGAGAATTCATTCCTTGTATTATCCATGGTAGAAATGCTCGGCGATGAATTTGATTTTATATTTCGATAGTTCTGGTTTTTTGTACTTCTTCCAAATACTTATTTTTTTTTTATTTAGATCTTCCTTTACATTTTCTACTGCTGCTGATGAGCGGTTACTTCTTGAAACGTGTGCAGCATATCGTTATTTGCAAAATATATGATTGGTATTTTGTATTGCAAGTTCATTATTTTACTGCAGTACTTTTACTTTGGACCTTGAATACGTACCGTGAAAAAAACTTCAAATCTCTATATGTATTACTTTAGAGGTTCTTTGCAAGACTGGTGTCAAATGGTTTTCCCTATGCTTATTTGGATACACAGTATCTGTTAAATACTTCATTTGATAATGGTAATAATGAAAAACAATACTAACTTCAAAGAAAAAAAAAGACAATGCTGGAAAATTAATCACATCTTCACAAATGAAGTTGCTGCCTTGTGAAATGATGCAATATTATCAGCTTTGGAAAAAAACGAACAGAACTAATACAATAATTTAATAACGGTATAAATATGCAGACGGAATATGTTTGGCAAAGTAGCCGCTTTACGCATAAAACAAAATTAAACATGCCCCTGTTTTGTCAGAATTTCTCAATACTCATTATATATCTCGGGACTATTTGGTGGTAACAGTGTAACTATTGGAATCATCACTATATTTGGAACCAGTCTCCCGGAACTTAAGGAGAGGAAATAAAGAAACAGAACTGTTTGTTGTACCTTATCATTTTATTAGCTAAGTATACAATATTATAAGCACTTAATATTGTCAGTTTATTCAGAAATAATATTTCAGCGCCAAAATTATAGGCAAAATGGTATTGGCCAGTTTAAATAAATGACATATACTGATTTAAATCTGTCTACTTTAATACGAAATACGGAAATCCTTGAAATCAGGCGTAATAAGTTCATCAGTGAATTGAAAAAGTGTACAATAATAGAGTCAAGAAATACTCGGATTGGCAGCAATAATGCACGATTACACGAGGTTATTTGTCTCCTTTGATAATACTTCATTTACAACTTATTACAAATATGGACACACGATCTTTAATTTCAGTTTCCCTTTTATAACCTGAATATGATGTTTTATTACTTAATTATCATCTTTTTTTGTGAATTTCTTTCATATGAACTTAATATTTAGAAATATACAAAAATGCCTACAATTTTGACTACTATCTTGGAAGAAAAATCAAGAGAACCAATATTGGAAAGAACGATAATCAAGAAATAAGGAAAATAGACACACACAATAAAGAACATAAAATAACCAAAATAGCACACACAAAGAGAAAAAATATTCAATGGGCAACAAGAATCCACAAAATTCTGGGAGCATGGACCCTTAGGATAAGCGTCATCTGCTTATCTATAAGCTTCTTCCGAGTTGCTCATAAAAATGTCAAGTGTGGGCAAAAAATTAAAACTGACACGGTGAAGAAAGAAATGGGTAATCATGGTGCATATAGGTACACCATAATAAGCGAGTTCATGTTGACGACCATAAATTTTGTTGTGATGATTTAAATGCAGCCACATAACTCCAGCAGGCACAAAAAGTTCGCATTGTTTGGCAATGTCTAATAAATGTTAGAGCATGCAGGTGATGTTGCCACAAATGAAAGGAAAGTTGACAATACGGAACGAGGTCATGAGATTCCCCTTTCCATTATTCTCTAAGAGTACGTTAAAATATGAAGCTGACTTCATAGTGTATCTAGTGTCGTGTATCTCAAGTTCTTGATGTGGTTATAAGCCTTTGAATCTAGGATTGTTTAAAGACACAACTGCATCTACCGGTATATAGCGGGAATAAAAGGATATGACTAAACGCTGTTCACCCTTTTGGATAAGATCAATTCACAAAGATAAAATCTTTCATCTAAACTTTAATATGATTAATTCTTTATTTATGAGGAAGACTGAGCTATATATATCAAATCTTATTAGAACTAGCTATTTTTTCGTGTAAATACGTGTATAGAGTTAACAAACTTTTGTAGCTCAAATTAAAGGGAACGTTGATTTGAATGCAATGAATTTCTATACTTTCAAAATTTAAGAATATTATATTATACAATTGAAGGAGTAATCAAGGGAACCAAGGTTCTAGCGGTAATCAAAAGAATGTAATCCAGGGACAAAGACCAGACATGGAAAACAGACATTTACAACAAAGAACATACAGTAACTAAAATCATATATACAAAGTAACAAAAGCAAATGAACAACTCGAACTCCACTTAAAACTGGGAGCATGGACCAAGTGCACCGGTAGGGTAAGCCTCCTCTGCTTTTCTAGAAACACCCGCCGAGTTGATCATAAAAAGTGCGGGTAGACGAAAGAGGAAAGGGAAACTATGACACGTTGAACAAATCAGTTTTCATGGCGCAGATGGATACACCGTAACGATCCACGTGTTCATGATGACGGCCATAAAACTTGTAGTGATAACTTCAATCTTGTAGCAATATAACCCTGCTCCAGAAGCCTGTTTATTAGAATTCTAGCGCGATACAAAAAGTCTGCGTAGTCTCGGCAAGCTCTGGCATAACGTATGGGTTGTGATATGAACACTCCTTACGCGGGTGCTGAAGGGATGTTGCCATAGATGAAAGTAAAATTGACAATTTTGAATGAAAAGTCATCACGTTTGTCGTAAAGTTTGGTAAATAGTTTTCCTTTACCATCGATTTCTAAGTGTAGGTCAAGATATGAGGCTGACTTTACGGTGTCTGTAGTATCCTTTATCTCAAGTTCTATGGGGGTAGATGCGATGTATCCAATACCCAAAATTTTCTTTTTGCTTTGAAAATCATTGTTAAAACATTTCCACTTCTTGCAATTGCTGGCGGGGTTAAGGTGTTTTCTCACTTTTATTATTAAATTTGTAAGCCAATATAAGACTGACTGCTTTCTGCTTTACCTTTGTATTGTTCTTTTGTGAGATTAAAAACGTCGCATGTTTCGGACTTAGGCCCACTCTTATGACTCTTATAACGAAAAAGCATATGCGTGAATTGGAATAAACATTTCTCACTAAAGAGACATATTCCAATTTTAGCCTACGAGATATCTTTATCGCGCCGACGGCTGGGGTAAAACCCGCGACGTTCGTGTAGTCACAATAAAAAGTTTAATGACGTCTTCCAAATTCGGCGTTGTAATAAAATATTCGACTTTGCGTCTTAGACTGGCTAAAAATGAGGAAAAAAGCACCGCTAGAAAATGCAAGACCAGGAAATTTCAGACCCCCGATTAATACAATGAGAAAATTTGTCAAAGAAGACTGATAATGGTAAGTTACTTCTTATTTGGATCATGGAATGTCTAAATATTTCATAATTTTATAATGACCGCCATTAACGTGATATTTATTCGAAATTTTGAATACACATTTAGTAGGACTTGAATATTCTTATTAAGATCTACATTCATTTTATGCATTTTTTTTTCATTTTGAAGTGAACCAAAGACAAAACGTTTTAGTTTTTGTGAAAGGTAATTTAATAAAATATGCGAGAAAACTTCTCATGTCATTTGCATTCTGTTCCGGAATATTGATAGTTTGTAACTTATTTATCATTATTGATAATTTAAAAGAGGGTGATGTAATGTTTAAGTAATGTCTAATATGATATCGATTGAACACAAGAATACTATAATGTACAGTTTTTTTTTTAATTCAATGTAGTCCAAAACCACAAATTTCACAAACATATTTTTATTTCTGACTACATTATATATCATATAGATTTTATTTAACTTATATCATAATGTTTGATATTCAAATTTCGTTCACGTAAACAACGGAGCGCCGTTGCAGCGTACTTGTAAATTTTGTTTTGACAATAGCAATCCCAGAATGCAAACATTTTTTTTTATCAAATATTGGAAAGAACGATAATTAAAAAGAACATAATTCAAGGATAACGATTAAACAAGGGAAAATAGACACATACATCTTGCATATAGGTACACCATAACGCCCAGCGAGTTCATGGTGACGACCATAAATTTTTTGTTGTCATAACCATACTGTAGCATTATAACCATATCACGGTACAAAAAGTTCGCATAGTTTCGGCAATCTCTAATAAACGTTTGAGATGTGATTGCAAACACTATACGCAGATGATTTTGACACATCGGAAAAAAAGTTGACATAAAACTCCCTCTGTAAAAGCGTGAGAGGTCAATCGATTACCTTATAATGAAAAGTTTTGAGGCATTCAAATATCAGACTCCCCCACACCTTGTTAATGTAAATTTACTGTGGCTACGATTCCCCTTGCCGACAATGTATTTATTCGTAGTAACATTCAAGCTGCTGCAAAGCTTATGGAATAATATCCCATAATTTCTGGGTTTGTTGGAAATTTAAACAATTGTCTATATAGCACACTACGGCTTACAAAAAAGCTTCTACGAAAATGGGGTAAGAATTAAGTTGGTCACATTTAAAGTTCTGTTTTCGTTACCACGTATTTCAGTCTCATTTGCCAGCATGACAAACGCCATCTACCTGTCATCAAAGCTCTCTCTCTCTCTCTCTCTCTCTCTCTCTCTCTCGTATTAGTCAGGTACAGGCGATTGTGGTACAACTAGTCAGTTTTTTTGTGTGCCTTTTTTAATTTCCCCCGATTTTAACTTTAGCATAACTACTTTTTCATTCAGATCATAAGGTGTCATTCAAAAGTCAATGAGAATTACTGACATTCACAATAACCAATTGATTATCATATTTATTATATAGATTTTCTTCATAATTTATCGATATATTCAAAATGAATTTTAAATTCTATGATTAGCGAATTGATATCGAAGTTGTGTCGTTTTGGGGGAAGAAAGCGCGAGAATGAAATTACCGAATTTATTTCTGAGTGTGAATTGTCGAAATCAATTACACTGGGAACATTCGATAAAAACACTGCTATCTATATAATAATATCCTATATTTTGACTATTGCATTATTTATGATAATTTCATAGCAAACGTGTGTGAGGTTTGGTTTCAAATTGTTCTTAGTCAGTTTAATGATTTTAAGATGGCAAACATTAGTTTATACATGATAAAAGGTGGGTTCTTAAGAAAAACCACACACACACACACACCTACCTTTTATTGTTTTTCAAACTAACTTTAATTCACAGAGAAGTATTTGATATGAATATAAATGTACAAGTTAACATTTTTTTTTATCAACGAGAAATAAATTTGATTCAAACATCGTCACGGATTAGAAATCAAAAGAAAGTACATAATTATTTTCATAAACTGTGGACAGTTCTGTCTTTTTTGTTGTTTTCCACTTAGGTGTGTTTTTTTTTTTATCTCGGATTCCCCTCATTTTACGTTTTGGTATTCCTACATTTTTATTAGAGTTTCATCAAATAATGGTCTTTTTTAAATTGACAAACTTACAATTCCGTTTTCAAAAATTATTTGCGTGCTTTCAAATTTCTCTTATTAAGCTAGGTTTTTTTTTGTACAGAACACTTTGTTAAAATACATCTTGATTTTAGTCACGAACATTTTTCAATCACTCAAAAAAACATTATCCTGTTTATACTTTTATTTTATAAAGAAATTAAAATCTAGGGAATGTGGAGTATTTATCACCGTTACTATGAACCTTACGCCCATTAAAGCCGGATTTGATTGATATTGTATCGCCAGCTTTAATACTACATCGAATGAAAACGTTTCTTGGACATAATCGTTGGTCCATCCTGATGCAATACTACAGTGGTTATGGACAAGGTTTAAAAAATGATTTCCCGTCATTTGATGACAAAATAGTTGCATTAACATAACATATCAAAAGTAAAAAAAAATTGTTTCGAAACTTCACGATTCATGTTGACATGCAAATACACAATTTTAAGATACGTAATGAAAACAGAAGAAATGTACAAGAGGTAATTAAATTCTGTATTATTTAAATTACTTTTATGAAATCAGTGAATACTAGGATACGGAAGCGGACAATAGTAATTTTTATTGTTCATGATATCCTTTGATTTAGACCACATTGCCAAATAAATTTTGATGGTAAAACAAAAACAAATATACGTTGTTAGAGGCATACTTATTACATACATTATGTGTAGAAATAACAAATTGTACCAAGAAGACACAAATTAGTACACACGTAGCCTCGAGTAGAGAGATGGACGTATACTACTGTCGAGACATAATTTGCACTTACGTTTAACTGTATTTATTTTTTGTTTCAAACGTAGTACTTACAAAAATGTACTTACAAAGATGAGTTTGATTTATTTTATTTTAAAATTAGCAGTTTTTAATGAGGAATAGTCCTATACCCATGCACCACAATGTCGTGTACGGTATGGACATTAGAAAAGACGTCATGGAGATATTATTGTGATTTATGTAAAACTTTGGCGTCATAAAAAATAGTAAATGTGTGCGCATTACAATATGTAAATAGGATACAACATTTCTGCAGCGCGTAGTTTACGGATTTCCTTAATAGAAAGGCTTTTTAGATGTAATGCCCAAATGTTTCTGGTCATATGTTATATTATTTATGATACTTTAAACAAATTTTACACAGACCTTTTAATCTCCCAATCATCTGCAACAGTCATTGAATAAAACCTTTACTGAAAAAAAAGAACAAATCATGTATATAAAACTTTTTTTTCTTTTTCAGAATCTTTGACTGTAAATTACGGAACCCCTTTACGTACATGTGATCCAATAACTATTTTGATTTATTTGTTACGACTAATTTGTTAAAAGGAAATAATTCATATTGGTCAAAGTCCTTTGATGAATGTTAATAGATATCTAATATGAATGACAATAGACAAGCCATACTTCATTCGAATGGAGCCGACTTCGTTTGTATTACAAACTAATTCTAAGTATTCAAGAAAAAAGGAATTAACCGATTTCATTAAAATAAGTGATAAAATTATTAACTAATAACAAATGAATAGTAAATAATATTTTAACTACTGCTGACTAATAGGATGATTAATTGGAAAGAGTGAATATCAAAATATGATCACGAGTGTGGAAGAACGCCTAGATTTAGAGTTTGCGGAACTTGTTCCGAACATGAGATAAATCTTTATGCGTTCTTTGCACGAGTGATATATTTTTTGGTTATTCACTCTTTCCAATCAACCACCGAATTTATTTCACAGGGTGAATTATCGATTTTTTTTACACTGGGAACATTCGGTAAATCAATGATATCTATATAATAAAAAGTATTAACCGATGTTTTAAATAGGTGGTTATATCCTCTTACATAATTTTTTGAGTCGAAATTTGGTTTTACAGATTGAAACTAAACCAGAAAAATTATTCGAGTAACAATCACTGACTTATTCAATCCACCATTCTTTTTATTTATCAAACATGAATCGAATGCCAAATTTAGTCCCCAACGTTCAGGACTATTAGGTCAAAATGTCCCTCAAGGGATTCCGTAGGGAAATATATGCAATTTGTTAATATAAATCGAGTTTAAAATTTGCTTGAAGTTATTGTAGTGTGTAGATCGTCAATAACTACGTTTTGTGGTGTTTTCCTGATTTGGAAATGCAATAATGAATTAAAACCTATCGCGAACAAATTTGACATTTAAGGACATGTAAAATTGATAAAAGCACACATTGCTTATACACTTTTTGAAGGACAGGGAGTCTTTAAAACTGACTTTTTGTGTTTTTTATTGACTAGTAATGTGCATCAAAACATCATCAAATATCAAAATTCAAAATGAAGTGTAAAACTTCTCTGAACTTACTTAGTTTTGGGGTACATTGCCCATGAACCTTAAGAGATGTCTCAGCCAACAAAGTACTACAGACAGCTATGAATAGCCTTGTAATCATCATGCTGATCACGAAATTCCTTGTAATGCTTTATACTGTAAGTATATTGCATGACCAGCTGTCATGAGTAAGCTGATATACCAACAGAAATTGAGAGTTTTATTTCTCAATTTATGGCTACTTTCCAATTTTTCGTGAATCTATTCTTAGTTTAAATGTTTTTATTCAATTTGAACAAAACCATTTGTTTGTTTCTGTTAAGTATCAAATCAAGGATGAATGAAAAATGAAAGTGAAAGTGTGTGTAATTGATGGTGAATATTTAGAATATTTGCCATCTTTTTTGTATTAAATTTGATCTATAGTAAAGACTCTGTAACACCTTAGTCAGGTCTTAATTAAAGCCTGACTATACTCAAAAAGAAATAAAAAAATTAAAAAAGAATTGCTCTCATTCACAAAATGCTCTATTATTAGTTACCAATACGACAGACTTGACATTTTTTCTCTGTTTTACTTAGGAAACCATTAGTAACGGTCTTTGACTGAACGTGACGTGAACATTTTACATAAATAAATGGTGACGTCCCCAGACCTACCTCATATGGTGTTCACAACTGGTTCCATTTGCTTGTATTTGCAATGTTTCGTGTTTTAACGAAAAAAATGTCTTGAAAAAATGAGAAATTACTACATAAAAGTTTTCGAAATCAAAAGCCTGTAAAAACATTCACAAAGTTTTTCGACCGATATTAAACAAGGAACAACAGATGTGCTTGTAAATGATTAATACGGGCGGGTATCCTCCCCTATATTTTTATGATTATATTATTCACAAATCATGGAAAGATCGATATTCACCCAATAAGTTAACTAAACCGTTGAATTAGCTAAGGTACTAAGTTATGATCAAATCGTTAAAGATAGCATTTTTGGTATAAACAATGATTCGCTCATAGTCTTTACATAGAATCTAACACACTTTAGTTTCCGGCATGACACGGGTTGTGTTTCTGATGTACCAATATTCTCAACCTCGCATGAGAAGAAATAGGATTGATATTACATATGATTTGGTTACGACTTTTTGTAGGTTCAAACTGGTCTGGAGCTGGTATGTCAATTAACTGCTAGTAGTACCTTGATTGCACATTTGTGTATGGTTTAATAATTTTTTGTTCTTTACTTCTGTTTTAACAAGGGAATCAGGCCTGATTTTTAGGTTTGTTTAATTGTGCAATATTCTTCCACAGTGCCCAGATTTTAAAGGGGTAGGAATGTGATCCTGCCGTTTTTTATGCGTCTGTCCCCAATTAAGAAATTTTTGGCATCTGTGTGTATTGTCGCGTTTTCACTTTTAGTTTTCTTTTATGTTTCTGGAGTATCTTGGGGAAACTATTTCGCCTGCCCTGTAGTGTGAGGGTATCTATTCATTCATTACTACAAGATTGAAGTCATCACTACAGAAGTTTTAAGGTCGTCATCATGAACTCGTGGATCGTTATGATGTATCCATCAGCACCATGAGAACTGATTTATTCAACGGGTCATGGTTTGCCTTTCCTCATTTGCCTACCCCGGACTTGATTTTTATGAGCAACTCGGCGGGTGTTTCTAGAAATGCAGAGGACGCTTACCCTACAATAGGTGCACCTTGTCCATGCTCCCAGTTTTTATTGGAGTCCGAGTTGCTCATTTACTTTTGTTACTTTGTATGTATGATTTTAGTTACTTTATGTTCTTTGTTGTGTATGTCTGTTTTTCATGTCTGGTCTTTGTCCCTGGATTACATTCTTTTGATTACCGCTATAACCTTGGTTCCCTTGATTACTCTTAAACAAATGCGTGGCCTGGAGCTGACATTTTTCATCTCGTTGGGGTTGTCTATTTGACATATTCCCCATATCCATTCTCGTGATATTTAATAGACAGATGTTTTGATTCTATACGTCAAATAATTTGAACTTCAAAGTATACTTAAATATGAAAAATAACCAACTTTTATACACTTTGAAAGATTTTATTTAGTTATCTCAGACACGGAATACATGTTACACGAGCAAAACAAAACGAAACATAATTTATACCTAATAAATTACATATATGAATTAAAACAGATACATTGAAACAATACGAAAAATAACTTTATAACATTATTAAACATACATGAAGCACATCCATCATCACCAAACATAAAAACAATAAATAACAAATAATTCTAGAATTAGAACAATAAGGCTTAATTAACAATGACAACCGTTTATACATCTCAACATTACATATTGAGAGTAATCCTATTGTTGTCGATATGTTTGGATGTTTGCCGCCATAACTTTGGTTCCCTTGATTACTCTTTGTTATCCATACTCTAAGATTTTCTTGTAATTTTGATAAATATTTTTCCAATCCAAATTATACTTTTAATGATCCATAAAATAGACTTCGAGATGAATTTGAAATCTCACTGTACCATTGTGAGCAAGCCTAATTTGGTCGAAAATCAAAAGCGATCCTTAAATTTCTAAAATATTCCCGTCAAAATTAAACTTTATTCCATTTTCAAATCCTTACTTAGTTTAAAATATTTTGAATTTGGGTACTGCGGATCAATCGACGTTAATAACGTCAGAATAACAAGTTAGTCTAGGGGAAATAACCTATCTCACCCAAAAGGCTCATAACAAATAAAACAAAATTATTTTTTGATAATCCGTTGAGTTCCGTGTTTTACATTTCAATGATTAAAACAAATATTTTAATATCTAATTCAATTCAATATCTACATCTTGTTAACTATTAAATGTACTGAATCATATGTTGTTAAACAGATACTTGTTATAAATGTTAATCCTTATTGTTCTCAAGCTTCACACAATGGATCATTAGATAAAAGCCTAGTACACAGATTTGGTGTATGCATTTTTATTTTATTGGTGTCACAAGAAGGCAATATTGCATAGATATTACATAGCCGTCTCGTTATATTTTGGACTAGGTGCACAAATACAATAAGAAAACTCATTATTCTAGCATGAGATTTAATCATCCGATAACAAATGAGTTTAGAATGACAGTTATCTATGTTTCCAAAATAGTATCTTGGTTGGCGTTTGTAGTATATATATATATTGTTCCTAATTTTGTTTTGTCCATGGATTTTACCTCTCCGCATTCAGATTATTTGGTTTTCTTAGAAGGGACATAACGAAGGTTGAGTTAAATAGAAAAAAAACACTAAAACACTACAAATTTTGATAAATTTTGTGTTTGATTCGATTAGCACCTAACAGAATGTTTATCTGAAATTAAACTTTAGCTTACTTTATTTAATCTGCCAATGAAAATTATTAGACTATAACATGTAGATTTGTTTCCAGTCCGCAGTGAGATAAAATAGTCAAAATCAACAATGTTTGAATTTTGCTTCATCCAGAAATAAATCACCGACTAAGAATGATCATAATAAAACAATATTTCAGTTATTATGGACATGCCGCGCCCGGTTATAGACTTATTTGATACCAATCTAGACGCTCTTTGGCAGCCCTAATTAGTCATCTTAGTTTTTTTTACTTTAGTATGTTATGTGTAACATGGCTGTTCTAACAGTATTATAATGTCTCCATTAAGAAACTTAGGAAAATTTCCGGTCTGTGAAAAGCAAGATTATATCATCTATTATTTAAAGGGAAAAGACCTTCGAAAAAATGATCAGAAAAAACAACTGAAGTAAACATGTCAGTGCCGAAATGGTTCATAAGAAGAAAAATAAACCCCAAAAGGAGTTCAAAAACATCATGATTCAATTTTATTACCTAGTTCGTGTATATTCATGCAAATCACAGTTAGTTGAAAAAGACCGGTTCCAATTTCAATACAAATTTAGGTAGGCTACCGAGTAGTTTAAATAGCTCTTTATGACGAAATCTGCCCTAAATTATACCAATGTGTCCTACGTAGCTACCACAGAACACCTGTATGCTCTTTTGGACACTGTCTTTTAGTACATAATAGCGGTCAATTATGTATGATATTAACCTATAAGTTTGTCTTCAACTAATGTGTTTGAGTAGCTTGTACTCAGTGTTCAAGTAGTGGTATTTTTAACTAGCTGTTATATTATGAAAGAGAACGAAGTGCTTATCATACTTAACGATTGATTTAGTTCTTTTTTTCTGATGGAATCATTGTTTTCCTTTTAACTAAGCTATAAGACTACTTTTCAATTTCCAAATTCTCTATTCGCCTTGCATTTACCAACATTTTCAGTTACTCACATCACTGTCTTCCTTTTAAGTCACCAACATCAAAATTCCCCTTTTCAGTCACCCACATATCCGTTCTTCTTTTTACTCACCCATATCAGCGTTCTTCTGTTCTGTTATCCTAATCACTGTTTCATTTTTCAGTTACTAGTAAAACCAATATTTTGTAATATTAGAAAATACATTTTTGATATTACAAAATGATTTTCTCACATTTAAAATCGTAATTGAATACAACAAATCCATTTTCTAATATAAGAAAATCAATTTCTAGTATTAAAAAATCGTTTTTAAATATTAGAAACTCAATTAAATTTTTAATATCAAAAAATGATTTTTTAATATCAAAAAGGGTTTGGTAATATTAGAAATCAAATTTGTAATATTAAAAAATGAATTTGTAATATTTTTATATTAAGTAGCAGTCCATCTAAGAATCATGCAGTGGGTGATTTATCGATGTCAGACATTTGAACCAAATTGACTTGCAATATGTAGGATTTAATGGCAAAACATAAATTAATATAAAAAAATGAAAAATATTTTCACTGTAACCATAGCAACGACCATTCCTTAGCAACCACCAATTTTGGGCCTAAAAAAACACAAAAACATCACAATTTGAATGTATTTTTTATATCTAATGGTGGAAATTTGTCAAATTACTTAATCATATTAATGAGCTATGTCTTAAGAAAAACACTTTATAATAAAGTACAAAACAATCTAATTGGTTTAGATCTGGTTACCATAGCAACCAGAATTCTTAATTTTTGACAATTTGAAATGTACTAAAATAGGCTATGTTTTGCTAACAAGAGCAAGAAGATATTAATTAAATGTATGCATGGATGTGTAATAGATGTAACGTTTTTCATACAAACTTTGTCCAGACCATAACTTTGTTGTCTTTTGACCTAGATTTCTAATATTTGGTATGTTGGTATATCCTCTCAGGGTAAATTGTTGCATAACAGAGTGGTAGACTTTTGACCTTGACCTTTAACCTCAAGGTCAAATAACACAAATTTTGGCAAAATATGATACATAATGTTGTCTGTGCCATTATTATTTTGTCTTTTTGCTTAGATATATGATCTTTGGCATTTAAGTATATCACATCAAGGCAGGGAGTAATGTTTTAGGTAGGTGACCCTTGACCTTTGGCCCTGAGGACAAATAACATTAAAGTTTTTGCAAAATACCATAAAAAGCTTTGTCTTGGCCATATCGTTTTTTGTCTTTTACCCAGATATCTGATTTTTTGTATGTAAGTAAATCACATTAAGGTAGAGTGTAATGTTTAAGATAGGATAACTTTTGACCTTGATCTTTGACTCCAAGGTCAAATGACATACAAAATTTTGGCCAAATACCATACAAAATTTTGTCTGGGCTAAATTTGTTTAGTCTTTTCATTTAGACATCTGATATTTGGTATGGGATTATAAAACCTGAAGGCCAGGCATCACATACTAGGGAGGTTGGCATTTGAACTTGACTTTTGACCTCATGTTCAAATAACATACCATAGTTTGACGCCATTCATACAAAATTTGTCCATACCATAACGCTTTTTTTCTTTTGACCTAGGCTTCTAATATTTAGTATGTTGGAATATCCTCTCAAGGTGGAGTGTTGCGTACCAGAATTGATGAAATTTTACCTGAATTTAACCTGTCAACCTCATGGTCAAATAAGATACACATTTTGGCAAAATATCACCCCAAAATTTGCCTGAGCCATAACTTTTTTGCCTTTTTACTAAGATATCTGACATTTGGTATGTGGGTATTTCACGCCAAGGTTTAGTGTCATGTACCAAGGTGTGTAACTTTTGTACATAACCTTTGACCTTATGGTTAAATGACATACACAATTTTAGTTTAAGTTTTGGTTTAAATGACTGATTTCATGCAATATTTCACATCACAGAATTCAATGAAAGTTAGCTTATATGTTCCTTATGGTATCCCACACAAATTGACAGTTGGGATTGTTGATTCATGAAAAAACATGGCCGCCATTACTAAAAATAGAATATAGGGGTCGGATGGCAGTTTTTTGCAAATAACTCAAAAACCGTTGCCTTTACCAAATTTCTGGCACGGGTAAAAATTGTTAAGCATCATGAGAAAGACCTATGCCGCAGTTTTCAAAACCATTCATTGACTAATGTAGGAGTTACGACCCCTGAAATAGTTTTTTTGTTGTTTTATTTTCACATGTACAACTTTGAAAATCTTCTCTAAAACCATTTAAGATCATTGAATGAAAATAAGCATAATAGTTCTTTAGTGTATTGTGCTCAAAATGACTGTTGTGATTTTTAATCCGTGAATAGATATGGCCGCTTATACTAAAAATGGAACTTAGGTGTCATAAGACAGGTTTTAGAAACAAAATTCAAAAATTGTTGCATTTAGCAAAATTCTGGTTCAGGTCATAAAAATGTTATGAAAAGCATTTCCTGCATTGGACAATTTAGTTTATTTTAACTTAGCCTGTCTCATTCCTCAAGTTTTTCAAATAAGCAAATGGTTAACCAGGTGAGCGATTCAAGATCTCTTGAGCCTCTAGTTATCTAGGTCCTTCTAAATGTATTTCTCTTATAAATCTACGTACATGTTAATGTCTGTGTTCCAGCATAGTTGATTATAGGGAATAATATATAAAGCAAAATGACAAAGAAGACAAAAAACTTAATTTTTTGTAAAAACATCACAATTTAGTACTTTTGGTATCATACCTTATTAACTATAAAAGGCAGGATTATATAACTGAAGTCATAAACGGATACATTAGGATATTGAATCAGCATCCAAACGAAGTCTGCGACCTATATTTTACATTTTATTGACAGTATTAAAGTTTACTTCTGATTTTATGTATGGCCAATAATAAGTAGAAACTTGTTGACTATAAACTAAAGTAGTTCGCATTTCACAATTATGCAATTTATATGCCATTAAAGATGAAATGTATAATTTTAGGTTATCCATGTTTGGTTCTCGCATAGTTTCTAGACAGCTACAAGTAATAGATGTAGGGTAACAGGCCAGTAAAGAAAGATTTGTTATTTTTAGCTCTCCTTGCTGAAGGCCAAGTAAGCTTATGCCATCACTTGGCGTCCATTTCAACGACAAATTTTCGAAATTCTCCTCCTCTTGATAATTGTGCACAAAATTACTGTTGGGATTTATGATCCGTGAAAAAAAAACATAGCCGCCGTTACAAAGGTGTTAAAGGCATTTTTTTTAAATAACTAAAAAACTGTTGCCTTTAGCGTAATTCTGGCAGGGGATAATATTGTCCAAGATTAAGAGAAAACCTATGCCGAAGTTCTGCAAACGATATTTACAAGTGATGTAGGAGTTATGACCCCTATAAAAGCTTTTTTTGGTATTCCTCGTATGTACAACTTTGAAAATATTCTCCTCAAAAACAATTGTTCTGTATGGTATTCCACACAAAATAAATGTTGGGATTCTTAATCCATGACAAAAACATAACCCCTGTTACTAAAAATAGAACATAGAGGTCAGAAGGCAATTTTTTGCAGATGACTCCAAGGTTGTTTCCCTTTTTTGGAGGGTTATATAGTTCAACATCATAAGATTGACCAATACCGGCATTTTCGGAACGATTCGTCTACTTATGTAGGAGTTACGGCTCCTGAAACAATTCTAAATTTTTCCACATGTACATGTGCAATTTTGAAAATCTTCTTCTCTAAAACCATATAAGATCAGTAAATGGAAATAAAGCAAGTCAAAAGTTGATGTTATTTGACCATGAGGTCAAAGATCAAGTTCAAATGTGAACCAATATAGTACGAGGCGCCTCGCCATGAGAAAACATAATCCCATACCAAATATCAGATGTCTAAGTAAAAAGACAAAAGAAAATTATAGCCCGGACAAAATTTTGTATGATATTTGGCCAAAATTTGTATGTCATTTGACCTTTGAGTCAAAGGCCGAGGTCAGAAGTCATCCAATCTAGAACATTACACTCTAACTTGATGTGATTTACTTAAATGTCAAACAGGTCAGATATCTAAGTAAAAAGACCAAAAAGTAATGGCACAGACAAAATTGTGTTTCATATTTTGCCAAAATTTGTGTTATTTGACCTTGAGGTTAAAGGTCAAGATCAAAGGTCAACCACTCCAGTACGTGACACTCTGCCCCGAGAGGATATACCAACATACCAAATATTAGAAGTCTAGGTCAAAAGAAAAAAAGTTATAGTCAGGACAATCTTTGTATGAAAAGTGTTTAGAAGAAAGTCTTCACGGGGGTGATTTAAGGTCCAAATAAGCAAAAAAGAAATAAGATATTGCTCTTGTTAGCAAAACGGGTCTGAACATAGCCTACTTTTGTATATTTCAAATTGTCAAAAATTAAGAATTGTGGTTGCTATGGTAACCAGATCTTAACCAATCAGATTACTTTGTACTTTATTGTAAATTATTTTCCATAAGACACACTTCATTAATATAATTATTTAGTTTGGTAAATTTCTACCATTAGATATAAAAAAATACATTCAAATTGTGACATTTTTGTGATTATTAGGCCCTAAATTGGTGGTTGCTAAGGAGTGGTTGTTGCTATGGTAACGGTGAAAACATTTTTCATTTTTTCATTTTATTCATTGTTTTTCTTATATATCAAACTGATTTAAAGCCAATTTGGATAAAATATCTGACATCAATAAATCACTTTCAGTGAAAATTGCGTGATTCTAAGGTGGACTACTACTAAAAAAATGGATTTGTAATATTAGACAATGTTTGTAATATTAAACAATGAATCGGTAATATTAAAGAAATTATTTTTTTAATATTAGAAAACACTCACTTTTGTCCACTTCGGCTTGCCCTAATTTACCATGATAATATAAAGTGTTCTCTTGCATTTGTTTATAACTTTTTAAATTTTTTTTTCGTTTCTCGTAGAATTTGCATTCTGAAAAACCAAAGCAATATTGATCTTATTTGTTTACCGTACATTTTACACCTATATCAAAACCCGATAGCATTGATTAAAAAATATATGCCCTACTATTTGTTTCACGTTAGTGTAAAGTAATGTAGGTTTATATAATTTACTTTGCGAGAGGTTTTTGTACTGAATGATATGTGTTGTCACCGTCACCCTTTTTGCTCCAACAATACTAAGATTAATTTTGATGTTCTAATACAATATAGAAGTTAATTGCTCTGATGTTAAAGCTCTCTTTCTCTCTCTTGATCTGATTTTATTTTCATTCTCAAAACTACTAACCTATACACCCTATAAAAAACCTTAATCCCTAATCTAGTAATAACATTTCATATGATGAAAACATGTAATGTAAACTTAACTAATTTATAACGACTATAAACTTATATATCTTTAATCTAATAGTTAGATAGTAAATAAACAATAACTACTGGTGGTCAGTGCCATACATCTATGCACCTGTGTTTATAATTGCATGATACTGTGGGAACGTTAATCTTGTTTGTGATATTAATTTGACTTAATAATACTGATAAAAGTACTTTCTAAAAATTGCAAAACTAATACAAAACACTAGCAGGAGAAATAAGCAGAAAAAAACAATAACACCACAAAGTGCTCAATCTGCATCTATAAAGAGATCAAAAAGCCAGAGAAGGTACTATAAATGTGAATATTACTATGAACAGTCCGTCCACTATAGCCTGATTTGATTGACACCGTGTCTCCCTCTTCCAACCTCAACACTAAGTCGAATGAGAGTGTCTCATATCCGTTATTGTTGGCAAATGATGAAGCAATTTTTGAATTGCCTTTGTAAAGACTGACAAACATTGTTTTCCCGTCATTTGATGACATAATAGTGGCTCCAAAATGGTACAGCCCTGCAATTTTTACTGTAAAAATTCCGGTCGATGGGTTGTATGCATTGCCGCTATTTGTCCAGGTTTTGTCGAACACTAGTACTGTATTTGAATCTACAGGTTGTGGAGTATTTCTGTAGGCTGTAAAGGCAGGAATATCTCTTGGCTTGTTGTTTGGTGCATTATCTGTGGAAATGATACCATCAAAAAAGAATTTCATACAAAATTAATCTGGCAATTCATGACGAAATTAGACGATGTAGATGATTAGAAGTAAAATATAATTTATTCACTTTATCATAGAATTAAACAGTTACCATTTTATTTTCTTCTTTTTTCTTGTTTTGAGTAAGGTAAACATGTTTTTGTATTTTTTTTTCAATAAAAGTGACTTGGAATTTGACGATTTATCAGAAAATTGTGATTTAATATACACCAAATTTTAGATAAACGACATTACACTTTTGCATGTTTTAAATATTAAAAACATATTATAACTTAAAATGCTATGTTTTATGCTATAACATTTTGTCAGGTGAACATTCGAAACTACAGTCAGTAAACGCAGAAACAATTTTTATATTTCTTTTAAATAATTTTGATTTAGGAAACCGTCCTATTTGTAATTTGCTAATCATTGTAAAATTTTTAGTAGAAAATGCTGAACAGAATCATTGAGTTCCAGCAAAACAGTTCTATTAGAATGTTGATAAAATAATGTTACAAGAATTATCCTTGATAAAAATGTATATCTTTGTCTTTTTCTGCCCTACAAAAATGTTTTATAAGTACAACCTTTTTACTTGTAAACGTTTGCTATATCAGGTTTTGTTCTAAGTTGAACTAGATTAATTTATTTCAAGTTATAAAAATTTTATCTTTAATATAATTTTATAACAGAAAGAACTTAAATTGTCCATTGACAGACTTCTGATAGTTAGTTCTACAATTATGGACAATGGCGCTGTTTATTTCGGGGATACACATGCAAGCTTTTATTGTAAAAATTCAACTGCTTTTAAACTATTTTTGAAAACTAATTTTTATTATAGGACATTTTAAGCCTTAATACCAGCAATTTGTGATGCTAGAATTTGTAAATCGGCAAGTGTAAAAAAAGAAGATTTAAATATCAACATAAATTGCTAGTAAACAGGCTAACAAACTTGGTTTAATAATAAAATCTTATTTTATTATATGTAGATATTATTTCGTTTGAATATACACACTTTAATTGACTGTGATTTTGAAGTATAAAACGTGATTATATTCCCATTCATCGAGAAATACTCGCAAGGTGACAAAATTATGCAAAAGAAAAAAGAAATCGAGGGATAATAAATTGCTGGGGTTAACGATTACCTACTTTCGCAACGATTTGTTGACAAATATAATCCATGCCATTAAATCCAAATTTTCTTATTATAATTTTTTTTATTTAATTCAACACAAGATTCCTGATTTTACTGTCTTTTTTTCGAGCAACCCATGTTATCTTGGTTAACATGACATGGGACTATGGAGTCATTATTTTTTCTTAGTCCGCACTCCGCAATACAAATGATTGCAAAGAAAAATGAATACGAATTCTTAAGATTTGTGCTAGAACCAGTTAGAAATTTAAATACATGTTTAAGGAATGTTTCCTTTATATATGGTTGTAAATGACGTCAATATGTTTAATTAATATTTTAGTAAAATTAATAATTGTATTGTTAAATACAGGAAAAAAACAAGACACGTGTCGATTTCCGTTAACATATATGTCGGATATCCAGGATATTGACCTGTAGATGTTTGATGTTTAATTGTATAAAAGCATAATCACGAGAAAAAACCCAATAATTTATTTTAAACAGACCTCCTCCAGTGCCTTTCACTTTCAACATCATTTGTTCCAGATCATTCAACAAAGCTTTCTCTGAAATAATGAAGCAAATATGGCGTTAAAAGTGGACCCTTCCATTGGATGGTTAGAAAATTGTTTAAACATAGTTACGTAGATCTTTAGGACACTTCATGACAAAATTATTTCTTATTCTAGCAGACGTCGACTACGATATTTGTCTTCTTGGAAATCGTTATTGTTGACAACGTAAATAACATTTATGGGGATGGACAAAAATTCTTTTCACAAAATTACAAACGTAATTTTGTCTGTATTTCAAAAAATATTTTTTTTTTATATAAAACTTTTAAAACATTGGTAGAAGTAATGCTTGTATACGCATCTTATTGTTACTTTATGCTTTTATATAAACGGTCGCAGTGCCCCGAAATTATTTGCAAAATTTATGCATATATTTTTAAACATTAAATTTCCTTAGGTTTTGTTGAAACAAAATAATAAACAATGTTATCAACTTCGCTATGTTATAACATCCATAGCGAATATTTTGATAATTCAATAATTAACTTGACTTATTGCCAAACGATAGTAAAATAGAAACCAACAAAAGCAAGTAAACTAGACACATTTTTTTAAACCGAAAGAATTAATTTTATGTGAAGTATTTAAACTTAAATTAGTGTCGGGACACAAAGAAAGACACAACTTACCTAGGTGGGCATCACAGCGCCCATGAACATTTGAAACATTTCCGGCCAATAATATGCATGAGAAAGCAATGAATATTTTCACAAACTCCATACTTCTACTAGATGAAAATGCACTACCTTCTACCAATCTGTTACAAACGGTTATATATCGTCTGTTTAAAGGAAGTGGAATATGATTGGACAAAGAGCGGGATACTTGCTTTTAAGTCACAAGTAAAGTAATTTGCTATTATACTCGAATTTACCTCAGCCTGTTTGCATTTTTTTTTAATTACCTTTTAAATTACTCAAAGTTCCTTTTAAAAAATTGCCATTTCATTCATGTCGTTCTGTACCACAACTCTCATACAATTATTTCTCGTTCTTACGTCCGAGATCGAAATATTTCCATATTTATTTTTTCTACAAGAATTTTGCACTGCACGTATTGTTTTTCCGCCATCTTGTTTCTATGGATATTTTGAAATGTTCCCTATTCTCTCAACAGACATTACATAAGCAACCTATTGCTTGGTTCAAGAAAAGCAAAGTAAGCATATACTACATCAACAGCACGAGGACGCATGTTCCTCCTTAGCAAGTGTTTTGGTCAAATGAAGGGTATACAGTTGACCTTCTGTATTTAAAGTTAAGGTTTCTTGGTGATATTTGTTGGTTCTGTGATCGTTCACTGAAAGACTGCAGGGAGTCAAATGTAAGACAGCAAATGACATAAAAGGACCTGCGTGGAAAGGTAAGTTCTCTGACACAAACACGACAATAATAAACTTGTTTGGAATCACAATCTTTGCTCTGTTCAAAGAATTAATAAAATACAGCGTAAAAAAGAACGTAAAAATCAATTTGAAAGTATCATACATTTAATTAAACATTTGCATGGTTACTGGCCTCTGATTAAGATTTTTATATATTTTATCTAAAATTTAACGTAACCAAAAATAAATGTTAGATATAAATATAAGAAATTTACCAAATGATAGAAATCACTATAACGATAAAGTTAACATTATTCTTCAAAACTTAATTTTTTTTAATTGACATCACTTGATAATTACCATTTCTGTTCAAAAAGTTTAGATTCGTAATTAAATATCGAGTACTCTATCATTTTTTTTATCTGATCTCTTTAGCCATACAGCATTTTGTTGATTTTATTTGTCTTTCATATGCAGTGTCGAGTTGAGTTTGAGACATTTCCATTTTAGTTGGAAATAATTAAGTCTCGTAATTAGTTCATAAGTTCTGCATAAGTGTTTCGATCATTTAACAGAAATTTCGGCAATTTTCAACTTTTGACAACATGGATCATTGGTTACAAGTCTTAGATATTGATTTAAGTTGCAGCCATTTAATTTTCTAAGAAATGAGACACACCTCTGTAAGTTTTCTTTAATTGTCTTTGTCCTTTCTCTTAATTAATCTTCATTGTTATTCGTTTCTCTTTAAATATATTGGAATTATAACTTGGAAGTTCTTATGGATGGTGTAGAGGACTACAAGAAATGGATATAACAAGAAGACATTGATGCACTGTCAGAGTGGGTAAAGGCTATGGGGTTTTGAAACGTATGGCAATCAGTGTACCCCCTGGTCCATGCTCCCGGTTTTTAGTGGCACATTTCCTTTGTTACATTGTATGTATTAAAATAATTACTTTATGTTCTTTGTTGTGATTGTGTGTTTTTCATGTCCGCCCTTTGTCCCTTGATTACATTCTTTAGATTTCCGGTTAAATCTTGGTTCACTTGATTACTCTCCTACATCAGTTTTCAAAGACCCAGTGTAGCAAAGAAAATGTCTACAATACATGACAAATATGTTGTCGTACCAGCAGACTAAGCCCATAACAGCATTGATTTTGTCTGTAAAATGTATTACATCCAATGTTGATTATCAGAGGTAGACGTAGAAAGGAAAGGCAGTAAAGATACCTACACTGCTACAACAGTCTCCAAAGAAGAAATAGTGGAAATTTCAACCATAAATCTGAGCTATCCTCTTTTTGTCTCTCTACCAAAGTCGATTATTGAGATCTACCGTTAATATACTGAATTCCTTAACTCCACGAAAAATCCATACAAACAACGCTACATAATTGGATCTGCAAAATAAACCACCAAACCTCTTTAAAAACCTTTAACTTTTATACTTACAGCTGTCAAAGGGTGTATCCAGTCCTACCACGACACTTGTTACTACAGTATTAATTTAATTTGGGTCCAGCAAAATTCGAGAGATCTTGTGGAAACTCTCAAGAATATTATCAGAATACAATTAAACCTATGATATGTCAACTCTTTATACGTCTATTCCCCATGCTCAGTTAACGCCCGACTCAAACGCATAATACATCGTTGTTACATAAAAATGATACATCTAGATATAAATAGGTAGTTCTTGGTAGAGATTCCTTATACTTTGTAAATTAAAAAAAAAGATTATAATCATCTTACAAATATACTGAAGATGTCTGCAAAACGCTGGAAATTGACTTTTTATATGCAACTCGGCGGACGTTTCTAAAAAAAAAAAGACGCTTACCCTACCGATGCACCTGGTCTATGCTCCCAGTTTTTAGTGGAGTCCGAGTTGCTTATTCACTTTTGTTACGTTGCAAGTATTATTTTGGTTATCTGATGTTGTGTGTTTTTTCCAAGTCTAGTTTTTGTCCCTGGATTTTGAGTACTTCTCGTACTAAATAAAAGAAAATACAGGAGTTTCTTCTTTCCGCTACGGTTTGTAAGGCAATTTCTCCTACTATCAGTCTTTTCTTATTACGATTTTGTTGAATATTTTGTAGGGCTGGTCAAAAGTATCATATCATCAATTGATAGTTCAGTTCTATCAATTATTGTTTTCATAATATTGGTTTAAAACTGAAAAAAAAACCACGTCATTTTTTTTATCTTTAGGGCATAACTCTAACAAGGAATAATCCTAATACTAAACTCAGATGATATTTTAATTGGTCTTATATAAAGTTTCTATCTATCTATTTTGGTTTCCAAAAAATATTGGCAAAAACTGAAAACAAACTAAATAAAACAAACAAACAAAAAACATGAATTTTCAACTCACCAGTGAATAAAAAGTAAATATAATTTTCAATAAATTGATGTAAAAAGGCTACAGGTGTTGATATAATTCTGTAAATTTCATTAAATGTTCTAATTCATTGATTGTAAAACCAATCACTGATATGAAAAAAATTTCAAATGAAACTTGTTCTTTTGAAGAGTGGCTTAAGAAGATACAGAACACGCCAATTTCCAAACAAAATAGATCTTTTCCTCAGAACAAATTACAGGCCTGTCAGCATTTTTCCTATTCTTTCAATAATTCTGGAAAAAATCTGGTAGAATGCTTATTGAATTGCGTGAAAATATTTTTGATATTTGTTTTAGGAAAAGACGTTGCTGTAAAACAACTCTGTTTTAACTTTTAGATGATTGGAATCTTTTTTTTTGGCATGAAACGAACATTTGGCTGCTTTACTATGGACTTATCAAAATCGTTTGACTGCATTTCCCATGATATTCTGTATCAATGGCATGCCCAAGGAAACTTGTAACCTACTATTTTCATATATAGTAGAAAAAAGCAAGAGAAAATAGTCAATGAGCAGATAATGAAAAGTGCATACCATGACTCGAAATTGGAGCCTTTACTTTTAAACAAATTTACTAATGCCATTTTTTAAAATATTTTATTGATAAAAGTAATCTTTATAATTATGAAGACGACACTACTTTGTCTTCTTGTTCCCAAAATTGTGATGTCCCTGTAAATGTCATGCATAGATGATTGCTGAAAATTGTGCGTCCTAATAAAAAACCCCAATACTGAGATAATATGAAAAAAACTGGGTTATCATTTTGTCAGCATCAACGTAGTTGCTATTCATGGTTCACATTGACTTTAAAAGAGCAGAGAACAGTTCCTTTTGTATCTGATAAGGTTTTTCTCGTAGCGATGGTTACAGTGGTTTCGCCAACCGGAAATAGACCATTTTGAGTAATCCAAGCAGGAGTTAAGATCACACTATCGGTAAACAACTCATTTGGTAGCTCCACCATAACCACTTCTAATGCACCATGAGGTAGATCGACTTCTACGTCGTCCGGACAAAATATTTTAGGACGATTTTCTAGAAAAAATGATAAGAGCTTAAACATTTGTACTACTTCTTATTGTGAAGCAAGGAGATTCTTATACATAACAAATTAAATGAAATTCAGAACGGTTTTTATATTCTCCATCATTAAACGATGATTGTGGACTTTTGTGAGACGACGTTTCGGGATTCTGAAGATTTAAATAACAATAAGTTACAAAGGAGTAAAACACGAAGTTTGTCAACGAAGTAGAATGATACTAACATGACCTTTCGTTTAAACAGTTGGAGATTACGCTTCATATTTAAGGATGACCGTCATATCGTATGTAATAAAGTTTGAAATATTCAAACCACTTCACCGAAACTCCTTTTTCTCATTCACAGCGTGATTTACGTCTTATAATAAAGTACACCTATAAACTGATACCTTTGCAAGTATGTCCGTCTTGGTCCAAGATATATCCACGTGTTACACAACCACAAATATATGAACCCCACGTGTTCTCACAGTGCTGATCACAAGGGTTTAAGGTAGAACACTCATCGATGTCTGAAAGTAAATTACAAAATATAATAACAAAAACGGTATACATAAAACATTTACAGAAGTAGTAATGGTCGTACATATAGACCACTTTAATGACTTTCTCCACGGGATTATCGATAGTGAAATATGCGCTCGAGCAATTTTCAACATGATAGCGGGCACCTATTTGTGCAATATGATGACTAATGTTCTATTACTGATTTTCTGTCATACATGAACTAGTTTCATCTTTGAATGACAGCTTGTCTAAGACTGAGTGACCGGATTTGAGGGGGACCGGAAGTGACCGAAAAAGGGAACTGAAAGTGAACTTAGACGAGTGACCCTTGACCAATGAAGGGAACATGGGGACCCTTAAATTTCAGGACGGAAACGACCCTCATAGTAACCCCTTAAATTGTGCTAATTAGGGCCATCCAGTGTTACGACGTTCTATAAACTGGTAAGTATAAAAAGGGGGAGGGAAATTATGACTTA
Organism: Perna viridis; assembly: GCA_037379345.1. Lineage (NCBI taxonomy): Eukaryota > Metazoa > Mollusca > Bivalvia > Mytilida > Mytilidae > Perna > Perna viridis. Next base: position 9,834,145 of record CM074520.1, read on the forward strand.
TCTTTCTTTGTATGTTTGGTTTGTTTTCTTTATACACTTTTATCAACTTTAATTGTTTTCAATTATTTTTGTGAGTTATTTGTGATTTAATTTTCATTGCGTGATTACCTTGATGCCTCACGGATTGGAAAGATGTTTTTTAAACTTGTGCATTGTATTGATTTTTAACCGCTTTTTTATTGTGCTGTATGAATAAATTACGATTATAAGGAGATTGTAACAAGTTGTGCGATATTTACTACTGAAAAAATAATTTTTATTATTCAATTGTTTTGATTATTTTTGTGGAATTATGTTTGATATTTTTTTGTGTATAATTCAGTTTGACTAAGAAATATTTCTATTTGGGGTAGCCTTTCTTACATATAAAGCTTTTATAAATGAAATCATATACTAACGGTTTTCTAATCTCGTCTTATAATAAATAATTGATGTTTTTGTTTACAATTTTTACCGAACTTGTTTAACTCGTGTTATTGGGATCTATTTGGTAAGCCATAGATTTGGAGATTTTATTTTTCTCCCCATATTTTCATGCATACCTTGTTTCCTACTCCCTTTCTGTTTAAATTTGAGTCAACCTTGTATGACCGTTTAATATTTGTATTTTGTTATTATAGAAATTGGGCTTTTTACTTCTTTAGTTTAATATTAACGATGTTTGTGTATCACTTACACTCAAACTTGAATTGACTCACATTTATTTTTCATACATCCGACAGAAGATTCCTTTGCTTTCGAAGTACCCAAGGGATACTAGTACGACCATTTCATGACGTTGGATCATACCTTGACCACCGTCATAGCAGAACGTGAACCTATGCAAACTGTTTTTTTTTCGGACTACGATAATATGATGACAGGACTACAATAAGATGCTTTGACAATAGAAAAAAACCAAGATATTTTGACAAAAGGACCACGCCAAGACCCTTATACTTCGATAGGAGGACGATATGATGAATTATAGGGCTACTTTCTCCCATCTCTTTGCGAAATACCCTCACCATAAAAAAAGTGTCATACTGTTAGTCCAGAATCTGTTCAACAAAAAAAGTATCACAGGACCATCAGTCTGAATGCCTATTACTTGGTTCTGTTTAAAAATCCAAGATACATATCACAGGCCATGACCATGGCCCATCAAATGTTCCCCAAAAAGACAAACTACTAAAATCGTACGAGTATGCCATCGCCAGATCCGACGGACATTAACTGATCGACATGAAAAGGCTACTTCAGACATATTGAGATTGAGAAGCAACATTAACACATGGGAAAATCAGGATGTGTTCTTGTATAAGGAAAAGTTTAAATAGAGATGGAAAAGAATTTTTGGTCACATCTTGACTGACTCGCAAAGAAAATGGACACACCCGCAGCAATAAAGGTTTACAAGACAGTTCCTTGTCGCGGAATTCATTTAGAAGAGGTCAAAAGTTGTGATGCCGTACAAGTACAATGGACGTTAGAATGTGCGCAAAGCAAATCAAGAAATGAACTGACAAAAGAAAGTGACGCCCCAAAAAAGACCTTGTGGTAGATCAGGAAAAAGAAAGAAAAAAAAGGCCGACCAGAAAACAGATGTGACTCCTATAAATGGAACTGTATAGAGAGGATTTCGGAACAAGATCGTGTTACTATACTACGACCGTAATAAAGTGGTACAACGTCAGAATATCAAATAGTAGTAGAAACCAGAGCGGAGCACCGTGCATATGTCCTTGTATAAGAAACAAAAGATCAAATAGACGAATTGGAAGCACATGGATCTGAGAGTTGAACACTGTAAGACCACACAGATGTCCTTGCATAAGAAACGACCTGAATAAATATGGTGGAATAAAAGTAACAGAAGTTCAATTGGATCTAAGAGCGGGGCACTATAAGTCGGCGCAGATGTATTGTGACTCTAACAAATCGAATGGAAAAAGTTACAAAAGTTCAATCGGATGCATTTAAAAACATCCCACGACCTTATAAAATGAGATATTTCATCTGAAATAGCAAGTGGTATAAGGAACAGAAAATGAACGGAAGACGTGTAAATCGAGGAACAAAAGGAAGTGAAGGTCAAATTGAGATCACTTTTAGTGAAAAACAGCTTTGACGCCATCGATACTGGGACAGCAGAAGCAAGAAGATTCATATTAAGACCAAGAAAGTTCGCGGAATCTGAAGTCATTAGATTGTGAAATATTTTAATGGGGAAGAAAGACCAGAAATAAAGCGGTTTATGGCACACACCATGAAGCAGGACCTGGATTGAAAAAGACAGACGACTCCCGACGAATGATACAATGCATATGAATTGTAAATAAAATATAGAAAAAAATAAATTCTTGTTGTGTAATAAAACTATACTAAAGAAAGATGTACCTCTCCTTACAAAAGGGTAGCTCAAATACGATGATAACTATCAAAACCGTTAGCGACAGCATATCAAACATAAACATTTCACAAAATTGTATCCGATATTGCTTCATACCATGGGTCAAATCAAGATTGATCGTAAATGAGACACAACTTGGTATAGTTCTGTCATCGACGTATCGTAGTCCGATAAACCAGTTTGCATGGGTTCACTTTCTGATATGACGCTGGTAAAGGTATGATCCAACGGCTTGAAATGGTCGTCCTAGTATCTCTTGGGTACTTCGAAAGCAGTAGAATATTTCGCAAGGAGATGGGAGAAAGTAGCCCTATAATTCATTCATCATATCGTTCTCCTATCGAAGTATAAGGGTCTTGGAGTGGTCCTTTCATAAAAATATCTTGGTTTTTTTCTATTGTCAAAGCATCTTATTGTAGTCCTGTCATCATTCTACCGTAGTCCGAAAAAACAGTTTGCATTGGTTCACGTTCTGCTATGACGCTGGTAAAGGTATGATCCAACGGCATGAAATAATCGTCCTATTATCCCTTGGGTACTTCGAAAGCAAAGGAATCGTCTGTCGGATGTATGAAAAATAAATATGGGTCAAATCAAGTTTGAATGTAAATGCCATGCAAACACCGAAAATATAAGACTAAGAAGTAAAAAGTCCAATCTACTTAAAATAACAAAATAAAAGCATTAAACGGTCATACAGAGTTGGCTTAAATTTAAACAGAAAGGGGGTAGGAAGCAAACTACGAGTTAAAATATGGGGAGAAAAAAATCTGCAAGTCAATGGGCTTACCCAATAGACCCCGAAAACACGGGTTAAATCCAGTTTGAGGACACGCGATAAGTAAATATTGAAGATATTAACATTTTTTGGGAAAAAAAACGCCGAACAACTTTCAAAATAGCTGCTTAACGTCACTGTTGAAACAAAAATCTAAAGCTTACGCACATCGTGGAGAAAAGAGGTTATATAAAACTCTTGCCGAAATGAAATGAGTTTACCCAATAGGGTCGAAAAACACGGATAAAATCGATGAAAAGGTTAATTGCGTCAGTAAAGATTGAATATGTGATGAAAATTAAATCACAAACAAATAACTCACAAAAACAATAAAAAAACAATTAAAATTAATAAAAGTGTATTAATAGAACAAACCAAATATACAAATAACGATAAGTCTTAATTCCTCTCCACATTTTTTATACATACTGGTTTATAGAACGTCCTACCACTGGATGGCCGTAATCAGGACACTTAAGGGGGTTCCTATGAGGATCTTTTCCGACCTGAACTTTAAGGGTCCCCCTTCCTAGTTCAAGGGTCATCCATCTAAGTCAACTTTCGGTTCCTCTAAGGTCCCCATCCGCTACCGGTCACTTCTGGTTTCCCTCCCTTTTCCGATCCCCCTCAATCTCCCGGTCAGTTAATATTCGACAAGCTGTTATTTAAAGGTAAAACTGGTTCATGTATGATAGAAAATCAATAATAGACCATTAGTCATCACGTTGCACAACCTGGTGCCCGCTGTCATGTTGAAAATTGCTCCTCACAGATCTTCCGCTCGAGTCCACATTCAACTATTTTGAACACCATATAGAAGGTCATTAAAGTGGTCTATATGTACGGCCATTACTACTTATAGATGATATCAGTATGTTGACTTGAAGTAACAAAGGAGAATACTGATGATACTCGTGGCAATGCACAAAATATTCGAACTTTTATGCACAGTGTAAAACTCAATCTATTAAAGCAGTACAATCCTTAATAGTTTTTTTGCAAATTGCAGAAATAAATCAATGATAAACATATTTTAGTTTTATAAGATTTTGATTGCACCTACAGAAAAATACGAAACAAACTCTTCATCGTGAGTTCAATTGCCTCAGTCGATTGATGGGAGAGCGCTTGTCAGTTTTGATCTGATTACTTTGCGAAACTCATGTCATATAACAAAGAAACCCGGGAAAGTTTCCCTACATTTTTTTTTTTTAAATTGTCTATACTTTAAATAGACAGTCAGTTACAAGTCAACTCGTAGAAAGCATGGTTTATGTAGAATTATTAAATCAAGTTTCACATTGTCATGCTAGGTATACGCCCTCTCGTACCCAAACCAACGAAACAATAAGTTGATGATACGGATAGTAGATGTAGCTGCGATATGATTTAATTCCAAAATGATCAGATAGCAAAATTAGAAAAAAAAGATACACCTTTGGCAAAGTTTTTAAAATTTTGCACATTTTTTTTCAGTATATAGTGTATAGTTTAGAAAAACGAGATGACCGGCTTTTTCTGTATTTATACTCAGTATAAGCTTTTCAGTCAAAGACGTTTAAAACATATTATATAAGAGCTTTTTTGTATATTTTTAGCCCTTATTTTGTCTTAATCAATGGCAATCAGGCAATTAAGCAAAGTATTAACAAATAAACGTTTCTACTCCAGACTTTACTTTTACGAGCAACTCGGCGGGTGTTTCTAGAAAAGCTTAGGATCATTACCCTACCGGTGTACCTAGTCCGAGTTGCTTATTTTCTTTTGTGCTTTGTACGTATTATTTTGGTAGGTTTACGTTGTTTGTTGTGAGAGCCTTTTTCTCCTGCCTGGTCTTTGTTCCTGCATTACAATCTTTTGATTTCCAATAGAAACTTGGTTCCTTGGATAACTCTTTTTCCAAAACTCTTCATCTTAGATAAATGATCACACATTTTTGTTGTGTACATAATACTAAGAAAAACAATGGTGAGCAATGTTCACTAACTAGATACAGCACTCTCCCATTCGATAATATGCACATTTGACATATAAAAGAGGGGGTGCACAATTGGATTATGTATTCAATATTCTGTGAAAGTTTTATTAGATTTCATTCGGTGGTGTATGAGAAATAATGAATAAGACAAACGCAACCCCATGATTGCATATTCATAAATGAAAAAGTCCATGATTTGCTATGTGAGAATCTCAAACTAATTTGGGTCAAATCTGAAATAAGATTCAGTGAAAATGTCTTTGAATTCCATTTAGTCGTGTAGGAGGAGTGACGGATAAGAGATGAATCTTCCTTCGTAACGGGAGGACTGAAGGATGAAGGAAGTACGGAGAGAAGACGCCCCTATCCCCCACTTTGCAAGACTTGACAAAAACTTTTGGAATGGCATTTTCTGCGTTCCTTAGCATCATCTCCATATCGGTTTTATGTTAACTCATGGTACTAGCATTTTATAGTTAGTATTTCTGTATTGTTTACTAAACAATGAAATACCTATACAATTTTTGCCATCTCTGTACAGCTGAAATCCATCTCGGCATGAACAGGTATAGGATCCGAGAGAATTCTCACAAATGTCCGAACAAAAGTGATTATAATACTTGCATTCGTCTATATCTGTAATCAGATAAAAGATACAATATAATTTACTTAAGCAGTGTGATTGTTGTATCTTTGGCATATTCATCATATCGGCGGGTACTTTTAGAAAAGCAGGGGACGCTAACCCTACCGGTGCACCTGGTTCATGCTCTAAGTTTTTAGTGGAACCCGAGATACTCGAGATTTACTTTTGTTGCTATGTACTATTATTTTGGTTATTTTATGTTCTTTGTTGTGTGTGCCTGTGTTCCATTTCTGGTCTTTGTTCCTAGATTACATTCATTTGATTTCCGCTGGAATCCTGGTTCCCTTGATTAGTCATCAATTCTCCTTATATCGTGGTAAATATTTTGCTTTAAGACGTCAAGTAGTTTTTTGTCTTCTATTTGACTTGAAGAGGACGGAAAAGGAGATTCATACAGATAGTATTTATAATATTGTGCACGGCCAAAACTTAAAACAAAATACAAAATATTTCAAGCTTGATTCCCTTGATTACTTTTTCAAACATTTCTCTTACATATAAACATAATTACTACCTTGAAGCTGCTTGGAATACTTCAAGTCATTTAATATCTCCTTTAAATCTATCAAAATATATATTTTGCCAGATTTATTTTGGACTTGACTTAATTATGGATCGGATAAGTGTACGGTAATTATTTTGTTACCCTGATTTAATGTCATCATACATTGTAGCGTAAATATCACAGAGTGATTATCTTGTTCTGTGTTAATATTCTGTCATTATATCTATATTTGTTTGTTGCAATAACATATATATGCATTATGCAAATATAGATCATTCATACAATAGTATATACCTAAGAAACGTCTCAATTAACAACTTGTTTTGTGACGTAGAAAAAACATATGTCAATGTACACTCTGTCTTTTGTCGGTGTATTTTTTAATTAACAGAAAGTTAAGAAACCGAAGTTCATTATAATGCAATTTTAAACGCCGATTAACAAACAACGCAAAATGTAGAAATTTTATGTAGACGTATTGATTAATGACTAGATTATCAAACTACATAACACAAATTGAGAAATGACATTCCGATTTTTTCCATTTAATAATTTAGCAATAAAATCTTACCTTTTAGACTGTTTTTTGTTGTGTGAAAGTTTAATACCTTACAAAAATCCTTTTGGTATGTTTTACATGTATATTTTTTTAAATAGTAGAAGTTTGCTGAGAGTTTTGTTCAAACTTAATGTGAAGAAAGTAAATCTGAACCTGAATATTGAGGCGCCATCCAAATAAAAATATCGTGTTCTTAAAACTGAATGTTTGTAGAAATGAATGTAGCACCGTTCGTTTAAATCATGCAAATACTTATAGTTTACAACTTTTAATTGTTTTTATTTTTAATTAATCGTAAGTGAAAGATTTACAACAAAGGTACTTGCACAAACATTGAACGTTGAAAGTTGTAAGTTTGATATCATGAAAATGATTACCTGAACAGTTTTTCTTGTTATCATCTAGATGGTATCCATTGTTGCAATCGCAGTAGGCAGACCCCTCAGTGTTGATACAGACTTGTTCACATCCAAAGTTTTTCTCTTCACACTCATTTTTATCTGGAAAAAAAGAAGGTTGTCAACAGTTATGACCAGGGTTGTTTCTCTAATTTCTAGAGTGAAAAAAAAGTTTTATATTTTTGGCAGAAGGTAGGTCTAAATTTCAAAAATGTCAAACAAACAAACAATGTTTTAAAACTCTAGTTTAAGCAAGAAGCATACATGTAAAACGAATATCTTCAAGTATATAAATTACAGTAAATTTGGTTTTAAAGTTTAAAAAAGATCATTTACATTTTTTAACTGTAATAGAGTAATCTAGGGAACCAAGATTCTAGAATATATTGCAAGGGTTTCTTAAATATCAATTGAAAAACCAAAATAAAACATTTGATGATGGCAATACAAATACAAAACATACCACTACATGGAACATTTTCACTATAGTTTCCATGATAACCGTCGATACATTCGCATTCTGCCAACGAGGAACGTGCGGCTAAATGTGTAGTTGACCACACAGGGCACTGGACACAGGAGTTTTCGTCAGCATTATGATAGAAACCAATTGGACATTCTGTAAGGTTTATAAGATTTACCAAAACAATTCTAAAGCACATTATATCATCCCCACGTTTTAATGTTGTTTTTGTGAGGGAATTCTTATTTAAAATTCTTTAGTTTTATATTTGCTGAAACCTTAAAATTTAGGACCGGCACATTATATCACCCTAGCAACCAAATTTCTTCTGAATCAAAAACTTTGAAGATTTTCCAGTAAAATCAATTGCCATGGCAACAACAACTACCAAATCGTCTTAAAACATAAAAATTCAGCATATTATTTCCCCCATAAAAACCAAATTTCATCCAAATCGGAGCATTTTGAAATTTTGTAAAAATCAGTCGCCATGGAACCCGGGAACATATCGTTTTCGATATATTTTTGAATATTATTGTGCAGCATGCCAAACTCTACCACTGTATCAAATTTCAAGTTCATAGCCATCTAAGTTTCCGTGATATTGCAATGCACTACATTTTGAGCTTTTTTCTTATTTGACAACCGTTTCAAAATGGCCGCCATATCGAAGTTTTGAAAAATTAAGTGTAAATGTCTGTAAGAATCATGTAAAATGTGAAGAATCAGGAATATGCATGTCAAAATCCTACCGATCTGACACTATAATATAATTCAAGGATGCTTTCTTTCTTCATTTTAAAAGACTATTATTTGATAACTGCATCATTGTATTTGCTCAAACGTTTTTCAAAAGACTGTTAAAAAATTGAGGTCTTTGACAGAGTTATCTGTCCCTGAAATGTTCATTTTCAGTGCATTTCAACGAAATTATAACTCAGTTTATTTACATTACATTGAAATTCTTTATTTCCTTAATTCTGATGGTGCAAATAGTCAAATTAAATTTTCTAAATGGTGGAATTTTTCATGCCATGTTTCATCCACTGTCTAATTCTTTCAGATATTGACACTTAATTACTACTTCAGATAGATACACCTTAACGATTCATAAGTTCATGATGACGATCATAAAACTTCTGTAGTGATGACTTCAATCTTGTAACAACATAACTCTGTTTTAGAAGCCTAGTGATATAAAATGTCTGCCTAGTTACGACAAGCTCTGGCATAACGTATGAGTTGTGCTATGAAAACACCATACACAGGTGCTGACGGAATGTTGCGACAGATGAAAGAAAAGTTGAATACGGAAAAAGTAATCGCGTTTGTCGTATTGTTTCGTCATTAGTTTTCCTTCACCATCGATCTCTAATTGTACATTGAGAAGTTGCAGAACCTTCTACTCCCAATCTTAATAATTGCTGAATTAAAGCATGAGGGATTCGGTTTCCTACAATGGGGCTGACGGTAGAATACAATCATCAATAAATATTAATGGTAAGCAACAAAATATAACTTATATGTAAATGTTCAGATAAACAGCGTCAGTGAACACTCTCAACAGAAGATAATGACCCAATTATCTATTTGACCACTTACAAAATCTAAGCAAGATCAATGATATATCTACAAGGAATGGAAACCCTGATTTTATTGGATCGGAAATCAAAATATTAGATGAACAAATAAATGTTTTAACGGATGATAATTTCCTTCAAGTTTAATAATAATCGATCAGTATATAGTGAGGTCTGGAATTAATGAAGGATAAAAGGACAACCCAATCACTATTACCCCCTCGCTTGATAGCAGAGGTATAATAGATGAATGTGTTTATACCACTGCACTCTGTTGCTGAAATCTGTGTATTCCCTGGCCAACAGGAACAGTTATAGGTTCCTGGTAAGTTGTTACAAACTTGTTGGCAATCATTGGTAGTAGGTGACAAACATTCATTGTAGTCTGGAACAAAAGATTATCATTTTTCCATTACACTGTATTATCATACTATTGGTATTTCATAATTAATTTATGTTGCTGGGTATGCTCAGGGATAAATGCATACCTGTTGCAAGTATTAAATTTGCATAATAATTTTCTGTCATTATTTCAAAATATCCGAATTTGTATTACTGCGACTTAATTGTTAACCAGTGTTCTGGAATAGTTCTGTTTTAAAATACAAGTATACCAATCATAATTATATATATATATATATATATTGCAAACTTCAATGTGCTATACGCGTGTTTCAAGAAGTAATCTCTCATCAACGGAATTCGATTAAAATATATAGAAAGATCTTAAATAAAAAAAAATTGTTTAACAGAAGTCCTGAAAACTATTTTAAAAAAGGGAAGCCAAGACCATCACCTAAAGGGTCGTTCTACTAATACAAGGAAAGAACCCTCAGTGTTTTGGGGTATTTTAAGATTTGTAATACTGCAAATTTTGATAAATATGATAAACAAAATCTTACATGTCTCGGGGTCAGACAAGTCTGACTACCGTTTATTCTATAATCAGGCATTGCTTGTGTTTTTGTTGTTGTTGCATAAACTATTACCTGCACAAGAGAACTCATAAACAACTAGAACAATTACTGGTCAATTTACAGTAACATCTGTATTAACTTATCTCGTTTACCTACCAAAACAAAATAACATTTGCTAGAACATACCCGGTCTTGTTATAGTGTAATAAGTCCACCTACCCACACAAGAGAAATTATCCTCGGCTAGAACATATCCGGTTTGGTTACAGTCACATCTATAGGAACCAAAAGTGTTCACACACATATCTTTACAATGATTTACACCTTCCTGGCATTCATTGATATCTAAAGAGTAATTGTAGGTGTTTTTTTAAGGAAATTATTTCTAAATGAGTAAAAATAACATGACATTGCTGAAAACAACTGTCTATTGCCGGAATTACTAATAAAGGACCTTAATTTCAGTTATGATATCATGAAAATTAATCATATAAAATAGATGAAGCTCTCAATTTTAGATTATTTCATATAAAATTCAGGTCAATTACGGCTGTGTTCCTTAGTCCAATATCTCGCTTTGTTATTTCTGTATTTTACTGCGTTTTATTTGTATTTTATTTGTATAAAGTCCCCTTTCACCTTAAAATGTTTTCGCTTTAAAGAGTCATTTCACAACTTATGTTATTCTGTTTCCAGAAATGTATGCTCCAAGCTTTTGGTAGAGTCCGAATTGCTCATTTACTTTCGTTTCTTTTCACGTGCTTTTTAGTGTTTTATACTCTTTGTTGTTAATGTGTTTTCCCTTGTTTAGTCGTTGTCCTTCGGTTTTACCGTTCGAATCCGGTTCCCTTGATTTACCTCTCCGTTAAAAATTAACAGTTCTAGATGAAAATCTTAAATACGTAATTTTTTGCATTTGAAAATTGAAAACTTGTTTTATGGCAACATCCATGGGATCAAACGCGTGCGATGTAAAACATATTGCTGTATAAATATACCTGAACATGAGAACCTGTCCCAGGAAAGTTTGAGACCCACTTGTTTACAAACGCATTCAAATGACCCCTCAAGGTTCAAACATTCGTCTTCACATTTCATTCCCTCAAGTGTTTCACATTCATTGATATCTTAAACAAATTGTTTGATGTTATTAAACAAATTGTACACTTTTACATTATAAACCTGCAACCAATTGTTGCATTGATTAAAACCATACAGTATTCGTTTTAATGTTTTAAATTATCTTTATTTTAAAATGTGACAATAAGATGAATAGACCATTTTGTAGTTTATGTTACTTTCTGTATCTGTGAACAATACTTATACTTTTTAGTATATCAATATACGATAACCATAACATTTCTGATATGAAATTCCAAGTTGTACTTTACGAGACAGTCAAACAAAGTCACGTCTTTTCGTCGGTAAACAAATATAGCGATTCAATAAATGTTAGTATGACAATTTTCAAAAAATGAATGTTCGTATGAATGAAAGTTTGAAATTGTAAGTAAACAATTGTTTTATCATAACATTCCACCCTGTAATTTTTGTACAATGCTATATCAATAGTCAGTAGAACAATAAATGTAATTTATGATGAAAACTAGAAAAGTATACCTATTCAAAGTCTCTTGTGTAAGAATGTACCTAAACAAATGTTTCTGTCGCGAATATACGAGTATATATATACATTACTTTTCACATTTATCGTTACGAATTTTGGTATGATGAAATATTTTATCTAAATAAGTTTTGATGTCGTGTAGTGTGCGAATACAAAATGTACCTATACACGTTCTGTTGTCAGTATCCAATTCATACCCAGAAAAGCAGTTACAGATAAAGCCACCGACAGTGTTGTTACATATGTGTGAACAATCGGTGCCATCAACACACTCATCTACATCTAAAATAGACATACAGACGTAATTCCCTATAACTAGATAATTGTTACACACATTGTTTTTTTTCTAAATTTAGCAGAGAGGAAACTTCAATTGATATAAATCTGCATATTAGGAGTGTTCATATCACAGCTCATACGTTATGCCAGACCTTGCAAAAACTATACAGACTTTTTGTATCGCGCTAGAATTCTAACAAATAGGCTTCTGAAACAATTTATGTTGCTACAAGATTAAAGTCATCACTACAGAAGTTTTATGGTCGTCATCATGAATTCGTGGATCGTCACGGTGTATCCATTTTCGCCATGAAAACTGATTTATTCAATGTGTCATAGTTTTTCTTTCCTCTTTCGTCTACCCGGACTCGACTTTTTATAAGCAACTCGGCGGGTGTTTCCAGAAAAGCAGAGGACGTTTACTCTACTGGTGTACCTGTTCCACGCTCCAAGTTTTTAATGGAGTCCGAGTTGCTCATTTGCTTTTTGTACTTTGTATGTATGATTTTAGTTACTTTATTTTCTTTGTTTTGTATGTCTGTTTTCCATATTTGATCTTTTGTCCCTGGGTTACATTCATTTGATTACCGCTATAACCTTGGTTCCCTTGATTACTCTTACTATAGTATACAGGCTAGATAGTTTGTGTGTTAACAAAGATCTATAGAGGGCACGAGTAGAAATGTATTGTTTTACTGTGATCATGAATATTCATTAGTACTCCTTTTTGGTGCATTCTTTAGCCATATCCTCCATATATTGTTGTTAGATGATAATGGGTCTAATAAACAATCTAGACTTTCAAAACAATCAAAACATTTCAAAAGAGCTATAGAAGAAGAAACATAATCATTACAAATTAAAAACCCTAGCAGTCGTAATAATTTCAAAACTCATCTTTATCAAGTATAACTACTTAAAAGAGTAAAACTTAAATTTCATATAGCGGTTATAAGGTATCCCTATCAGAATCTAATGACATTGTCCGTGGTTTTGTTCTTGCAAAAACACATGCTTGTTTTACTGACCACAAAAAGATGGTCATAATGCAATGCCTGTGCTGCGTTAATCATTTTTAATTCCTGTAATGAACATTGACTGTTTAGTTTTAATGTGAATGTAAATTCTAGTGTTCAAAAACACGATAATATACAGTTAACAAAAACTCGTTCTATATTCATTCAAAGCCAAGAAGGAAAATCTGATTCCCTAGCTTACTAATTACATTTCTTCAGGGGTTATATGGAAGAGTAACAATGTTATGACGTGACAGTACAATGTGTGCTTAATTTAGGTACAATGACATTCTGAAAATAGAAAAACAGTACTCATGACGGAATAGAACTTCCTCAAACAAGCACTTTTTGCATTTGTTGTTATCATTTGCTATGTCAACTTGTGGCACTCTTTATTTTTAACATTTTCTTGTCATTACCTAAACATGTAACGCTATCGTTCGCTAAATAAAATCCATTTTCACAATCACAACGGAAACTCCCTTCTAAGTTAGTGCACAAACCATCACACATATTATTGTCTTCATGACACTCATCCAAATCTGTAAAGAAAGGAAAAGTCAACGGAAATACGACATTTTCATGCTTCTAGAATTGAAGACTGGCTGTTTTGCCAAAAAAAGGAGATTCATTCTTTTGATTACCCTAATTCAGCAGTATAATACTTTTAGTATGTAAACTTCGAAGTCTTCATTTTAATTTTATGACAGAACACACGATAATAAAAGATAAATGCACACATTTATGAATACTGCCTGAAATATATTCCATGTGTTTATTTGTAATCGACTATCAAATTTTAACATCCAAACCTAAAAGAACAAAGAGCATTTAAAACAAAGTCTTCGGTGTATCATAAAAAGCATATGGACAACAGCAGAAAACATTACCACGTATGGTGGCTTACATGATCAGGTGGTACTGTTATGATAAACCGTTTGGGTACCTGCAGTGAGCATTACCATGTGTGGTGACTTACCTGGGCAGATAAAACTGTTATAGTTAACATAACTCTCGGTACCTGCAGTGAGTATTACCAGGTATGTTGACCTACCTGTACAGGTAGTACAGTTATAATTAACATAACTCGTTGAGTACCTGCAGTTAGCATTACCAGGCATGGTGAGTGACCTGTACTTGAAGTACTGTTATAGTTAACATAACTCTTCCGGTACCTGCGGTCAGCATTACCAGGTTTGGTGACTTACCTGTACAAGTAGTACTGTTAAAGTTAACATAACTCTTTCGGTACCTGCAGTGAACATTACCAGGTATGATGACTTACCTGTACAAGTAGTACTGTTAAAGTTAACATAACTCTTCCGGTACCTGCAGTCAGCATTACCAGGTTTGGTGACTTACCTGTACAGTGTACAGGTAGTACTGTTACAGTTAGCATAACTCTTTGGGCAACTGCAGTGAGCATTACCAGGTATGATGACTTACCTGTACAAGTAGTACTGTTAAAGTTAACATAACTCTTTCGGTACCTGCAGTCAGCATTATCAGGTTTGGTGACTAACCTGTGCAGGTAGTATTATTATCGTTAATTTAACCATTTTCGCACCAACAGTGAGCATACCAGGTATGGTGACTTACCTGTACAAGTAGTACTGTTATAGTTAACATAACCCTTTGGGCACCTACAGTGAGCACTACCAGGAGTATTGACACAACCATAGTCACATTCTAAATCACCATTTATGCACTCATCAATATCTAAAGAAAGCAAAACAGCATTTTCAGTACTCCCAAGGCAAGGTTTTGCTTCATTTGATCTTCACAGCATAGACGATAATAGAATGTAATTTGTTATTTGTGATGATTTTAATATAAAACTTTAAAAATGATGATTTTACTACTCCAAAAGTCTTTTGTTATGTCTATTCATCTACAGAAATATGGTTATGCTTTGTATTAATTCATTTCAATAATATTTTTTTTCACTTCGTTCCAACAGAAAATAGTAATTTATACACAGTTTCAGTTTGAACACATTCATTACTGAATTGGAATCACTTGATTTGATGGATGAACTGATATATGTTACTTGTCTAATCAACGTAACAAAAAACTTGTTTAAAGATCTGATGGTATCTCAACAAGTTTTTTTTATACATAATGTTTTGTTTCCTCAATAAATTGAGGTATTGAATCAACAACTGGTGACTAATACTTCCATGACCGATTATATTGAACAACTGTCGGGTTTATTATCTCTATTGAAAAATTTACAACAAAACTAAATAAAATAAAAGACCAAATGAAATTGTAAGTATACGTGCCTACACAATGAACTCCCCGTACATCACTGTTTTTAAACCCCGAGTTACAATGACAGTCCGTCGGTAAACTCGCGGTATAGTTAGTAGTGTGAGAGTTTGGGGGACAGGGTATGCACATCTTCTTCTTGTCGTATATAAACTCCGTTTCGTTACAAGCTGTGGAAATAATGTCGTTTTACTTCAATATGGAAATCCACATAACATAATAGTACAATACAAAGTATTCAGAAAAGCGATTTCAAAAGAACTAGTAAAAAACATATGTACGATAATATAATTGCAAAATGGTTTTTTTTTTCAAATATGGAATTAAACATTAATGAAATCATACAAATAATAAAACTATGTACAAATCTACATCATAATTATGGCATTAGAAGTTTAACTGACTTCTATTTGTTGTATATAGCCATATTTACACAAAAGTAAACCCTTGTATGTAGTCATACATTGTATATTGGTACTAGAATGATCCTTCTGTATTGAAACATGTTATACATACTTGTACAATTCATACCATTCTCCAATCAAAATTAGACATACCAATTAGTCACTGCATGAAGGATTCAACAAAACTCCATTCTACTTTCTGTTCAAATGACCTTTTCAGAATTCTTGTTTTTTCCCTTTAAATAATTCTTTCAAAATCATGGAAGATGAAATCTGATTGGCTGATCAGAAAGTAGAATGGAATATTGTTTGACCCTAAAACATAGCCGAATATTGTACTGTATATTGACAGTAGAAAGACCCCACTGTATTGAAACATGGTATACCTACTTGTACAATTTAGGCCATTCTCGTGAACTACATAGCCGAACTTTGTACATTGACAGTAAAACGATTTCTCTGTATTGATACATACATCTTCACAACCTCCATTGTTTATCTCACATTCATCAATGTCTATATACAAAAAAGTAAACGATTAGGTTTTCAGAGTAAGAATGTCGTCAGATCTACTTACACTTTCGTAATGTTAGAGGAGATCGTTTAAATCGTTTAAAGAAGTTTTCAACATTGAAGTATTTTATTTCAAAAGTTTGTCTTGATAATAATATATTGTTAGAATATTTTAAAGGTTGTGGAAGCATAAAGCCCAAATCTCCTGCAAAGGAAATGTAATGAAATCAAGCCTATTTCTCATCTTTGATAATTTACACATTGCAGCTCAAATTTGCACGAAGGTTTTCATGTTGTGCGTAGATGAAATGCTAAAAAGTTTTGTTGGCGAAGTAAGCACACATTTTAGCTAATATTATGTAATATCCATATTGATTTGAGGAACTTTAATTTCTGGACCGAATTCAATATAAACCGAATACACCCCTACCGTAACACGAAATTCGAAACCCATAAAACCATTATAATTCATTATTCTCATTGTTTGAATTGGCTTTTAATTTTGCTGAATATTGTAGGTTTTCAGTACTGTTTTTATCTGTATCTATGTTCCACTAATGGTTCTGATGCTGCTGGTGATAGATTATTCCTTGAATCACGTGCACAGCATACCGAAATTTGATTTTTTTTTCTTTTGAATTATTTGATCGATGCAACTGCTGCTGGACCAAGGGTCCCCGAGGGTATTCACTTGTGGATTTTGCATTACCATAAGAATTTTTCATAGAAAGTAACACGAAGATCTAGTAATCTATTAATCAGTATTAGTGGGTTACTATCTACAATAATGTAGGTCTTTTGAAATACTTTGTTTATGTGGGGCTGCAAAGAGCAACCCCACGTGTGATTTACATCTGGGCAATTTCAGCCAAACTATGTCTATGATGAGAATATTTTAGAAAAGGTGGAATAACATTTAAAATATAGAAATAAATTATCAAAGATCAGAAATTTAATTGATATCACATAAGACTTACTTTAAAGACTTTCAAAGAAACTGAAATATATCTGTCTTCTTTAAGAGTTGTGTTAAAAAAAACAACGGAGAAAATATACTTTCTCCATTGCGAATTATTGGACCTCGTTGTAGATCTCCCTTTACATAGCATGTCAAAGGAGCTATGTTAGTACGTAAGTGTAGCTAAAGAGCTGTGGATACAAAATGAGTATCCAATACCATCCCAGTCAGGGTTTATGCCAAATCCAAGTAACCTTAAGGGAAATCCCAAATTCATTTGATAAAATATCAAAAAAATAGTTCTACGGTTCTTTTCCCCACTAGTAACCATCCTATAAGTCTATTAAATCCACCAAGAGGTTAAAATGGAGTTAGTGATACAAAATGGGTACCCTCTACCTGACAAATGAACCATTTCAAGCTAATAACTATAGCCATTTGAGACATACCAACGCATGTATTATTGATATTCTGTAGACCAGGATCACTACATTCACACAGGAATGATCCTACTGTATTTACACACTTGTCTTCACAACCTCCATTATCTTTTTTACATTCGTTCTCATCTGCAATTAAAATATAAAGGGAACCCAGTAGAATCTCTTTTTCTACACATGTAAACTAGTTTATCATCTCGATGTAAATAAATGTTCTTTACATTTTTACAAGCTGAGCCTAGAACGTTCCTACTATGTACTGGCTTCCAAAACTTTACAAATAACCTTACAAATAAAGACATTTTTCCCTCTTACTGTTACAGCTATACAACTATACTTCCAATTTTACTTACAAGAGCGCTCATTAGGGTTTGTAAGTCTCGTTCTAGTTTCAGTTTCCCTTCCGGAATTTCCGATGTAGAACATATTGAAATCCGAAGACCGATCTGCATTTTATTGTTTATTTCCTGGAAATCGAAACGCTGTATCACAATGCAAAATCTTTTATTCTATGCTTTTCTTAACCTTTTTATCCTGTAGAACAAGACATTTGTCATTTTTGATCAGTATTTTTACACAAAAAAAGATATTTTGCTTTTTATATTTAACTAAATACTATGTTAATGACGAATCTCCATGCATTTGAATAGTAGACGAGGACCCATTCTCGTAATACCACGGAGTCACGTGACGAGACTTACATACCCTATACCATAAAAAAATCTGATTATAAGTTATTGTAACACAGATTATGAAAAAAAGTGGTATTAACTATTTTTGGAGTGCTTGAAAAATCACATGCCCATGCGGGATCTATCGAATCTGTTCAGTTTTGATTTTTCAACTTTATACATTACACTTTCACATAATCTCATGAAACAAAAATTCACATATCTCATCAAATGGTCATTTAATAAATCGGGTTGTGAATATATTTATTCGAATTCTTTTTTTAGTAACGTAAAACATAACAATACTACTTAAATTGAACTTCTTTTGATATGCCCACAGCACTCGAATTCCTGTTAAAACAACATTTGTGTACGCTATAGTGAAACCGTTTATCGTCAAGTTATTGAAATTCCACGGACACAAAATGTGCACCACTTATTGTGGACCTCTTTCTGTACTGTTACAAATCACAATTTATGGCTAGAATAAATACAAACCCTTCCAAAAACATTTGGTAACAAAATTTGATGACACCTTTAGATATTTGGATGAAATGTTTGGCTCTAAACAACGATGACTTCAATATTGACACTAAAGATATATATCTTGTAGAACTGTCTTTGAATAAAGCTTATATTGATGGTAAATAATATCCGTTTCTTTATCTTAGTATCCATATCGATAATGGTTAACTTAATACTAACGTTTACGATAAAAGGGGTGATTTTTCATTCCCTTTTGTCAACTCTCTGTTTTTAGATGGTGACGTCCATTTCTCACCATCATATGGTGTTTACATACCCGCATTGTTTCGATTTGCTCGTAATTGTAACAATGTTTCGGATTTAAAAGAAATGAATCTTAATGTAACCAAGAAATCACTATATCA
Organism: Perna viridis; assembly: GCA_037379345.1. Lineage (NCBI taxonomy): Eukaryota > Metazoa > Mollusca > Bivalvia > Mytilida > Mytilidae > Perna > Perna viridis. The sequence goes on from CM074520.1 coordinate 9,853,430, forward strand.
AGGTTTTCGACATCACAACTCGTTAAAACATTCACAAAAGTTTTAACTGATACAAGGAACTCATTTTTAAATACAGATGTACTTGTAATGGATTAATACGTACAGTTATCTCTCATACTTTCGTACAGTGATATTCAACACAAAGCAAAGAAAGCTCGATACATACTCACCCAATAAGTTAACTAAACCATTGAATAGGCTCATTCATAAGGAAAATAGTTATGATATTATTGTCAAATCATTAAGGATAGCATTTTTGGTATAAATATTGATTCCCTTAAAGAGTTTTTACATAGAAATTAAAACACTATATTTACAAGCAGATCTTTACATGAGATGGGCTGTGTCCTCATTGTATCATTTATGATATACCGTTGTTCTCAGTCCCGCATGGGAATAATTGGGTTTGATTTTACAAGCGATGGAGATTAAACTTTTTGTAGGTTTAAACTGGTCTGGAACTGGCATGTCAGTTAACTGCTAGTAGCCCTTAGATTGTACAGTTGTGTAAATTATATTCAGTTTCTTTATTCCTGTTGTAACAAGGGACTCAGACCTTTTTGAACTGCTTCTTAGGTGTGTTTAATTCTGTAAATTTTTTTTCCACAATGGCCAGATTTTTAAAGGGGATGGGTTGTGATCACGTCAAAGTGCCTTAACTCGATCGCATTTTACGCCTGTCCCATGACAGCAATTTCTGGCCTCTATTCGTCTTGTTTCGTTTTCACCTTTGTATTTTTACGTTACTTAGGTATATAGGGGCAACTCTTTCGCTGTGCCTGTGTACGATGATGTTTTGGGGATGGGATGGGTTGTGATCACGTCAAAGTGCCTTAACTCCATCGCATTTTTACGCCTGTCCCATGACAGCAATTTCTGGCCTCTATTCGTCTTGTTTCGTTTTCACCTTTGTATTTTTACGTTACTTAGGTATATAGGGGCAACTCTTTCGCTGTGCCTGTGTATAATGATGTTTTGGGGCCTGCTGCAGCCGCCCCTATTGTATTTCCTCGCCGTACATTGAAGACCAATGGGTGACCACAGGCTGACATTTTCATTTACGTTACTGTCTCTTTGACATATTAACCATGCCTATCCTCGATATATTTGGCAAATCATCAAACTGGCATGCATTTTAAGACCTTATCTATTCGGGTTTTTTCTTTTTTTCTTTTTTTTTTTTTGTTCGTCGGACAAAATTGAGCTAAATGGCAAACCTATAATCAATTGCAAAAAAGGAAAATTAATAAATAATATTCTTATATATTGGTTCAAGAAGTTTTAAAAATTCACGTTTCTCCAAAAATTAAAGATTTATCAGTTCCATATTTTTCAACGAGTATAACCACCTGCTTCTTTTTTAATGGTACATTTACTACAAACAACCAAACAAAAGATTTAACGTAGATTCAGTCTGATGGAGTCGCAACAAAGACAGTGGCATAAAACCATATTAAGACGGGCGCACGTGGACCATCATAATGACCCGAAAATAAAAGAATAATAGATTTTACAAAAACGGATATGGTGAAAAGCAACAATGCAACAACGTATGACCTAATTACAAGAGTAATCAAGGGAATAAAGATTCGAGCAGAAATGAAAAGAATGTAATCCAAGGATAAAGACTAGACAGGGAAAACAGACATACATAACAAAGACCATGAAATAATCAAAATAACACGTACAAAGAAACAAAAGCAAATGAGCAACTCGGACTCCATCTATAACTGGGAGCATAGATCAGGTGCTCCAGTAGGGTAAGCGTCCTCTGCTTTTCTAGAAACACCCATGGAGTTGCTCATAAAATGTCAAGTCAAGAGGAAAGGAAAACTCTGACACGTTGAACAAGTCGGTTCTCATGGTGCAAATGGATACACCGTAACGATCCTCGAGTTCATGATGACAATCATAAATTTTCTGTAGTAATGACTTGAATTTTGTAACAACACGGCCCTGTTCCAGAAGCCTTATTTTTATAAGTCAAGCACGGTACAAAAAGTCCGCGTAGTTACGGCAACCGCTAACATAACGTTTGAATTGTGATATGAAAACTACATACAAAAGTGCTGAAGGGATGTTGTCACAGATGAAATTAAAGTTTACGAAAGTACTAAGTACTTTCGATACTTTCACGATCGGTGCACATACCCCCAGTTTTTGGTGGAATCCGGTTTGCTCGTTTGCTTTTGCTTCTTTTATGCGTGTTATTTTGGTTATTCCATGTTCTTACTGTGTGTATGTGTGTGTGTGTGTGTGTGTGTGTGTGTGTGTTTTCCCTAAGTGCTATTTGTCCTTGGAGTGTATTTTTTTCAGATCGAATCTTGGTTCCCTTGATTACTTTTTGCTTTTGGTACATGGAAACTTGTGGAGCTTTTCAAGCCAAGCAACAAACATCGTTATTTTTTTATCCTTTTTTCAAATAAGTGAATTAATCCTAGTGTTCTTTTATGAGACGTTTTGGTCTTGTTATATATCCGATCGGTATAATCGACGTTATATTAAAGACAAAAACGTAAATGATGCTGGCAAATTTGAAGTTAATATACTTAGTAGTAGAGATTTTTGAAGAAGCTAACAACGTCTGATGTTTAGTAGATATTTTTGAAAAGATTAACGACGCCGGACGTTGATCGACGACGAGGCACCACGTTATATAGCTCAAGTAGATCGACATAAAACTAAGCTTCGGCAATGACGATATCTTACCGACACACTGTTTACTGGGTCTATGGAATCTGTAACCTTTCTTACAATCACAATGGTATTTTCCTGGTGTGTTAACACAGTAACCGTTATGACAGATCTTTTTACCATATTTCTTACATTCATCTCTATCTGAAATAATCATGCATGAAAATTTATTTATATATAACTTTTGTAGAATGGTCAAACGAATTTAATTCTATCATAAACATTGGTTAAACATCAGCACAATATGAAAAAAATAGTATGCGGTAGGTATATTTATCAAAAAGATATGCAGTGAATTATCGAATGTTCCGTATGTAATGAATTTCGATAGACCACATGCAAAATTCACCCTGGGGCTTCCATGCGTCAAAAACTTTATTGGACTTCACTGATGATTTGGAATATCGATGCATCTATGATAAAGTTGTAAATTCAATTTAAAATTACAATGAAATATTTAAAAAAAAAAAAACTGTATGATAAATAGTTATCGTGAGTAGCCAAGAAAAGAATCACTCGTGTCGAGAACCGTGGATTGGAGATGAAACTCGTGCCCGGAACAAGTTCCGCGCACTCGTGATTATATTCTGATTATTCACTATTTACAATTAATCATAATGACATTTATTTATAACAGATAATTATAAAATGTTCCTCGTACAACTAATTTAAATGTAAAATGAATTCTGTATTTTCTCCCTTCTCCGGGTAAGTGTAACAAGACGTTAAATTTATGACTTTTAAAATCAATTCTACGTTTAAGGAATTTTTCTAAAATTTTGAACAGGTTATAACCTGGTTTGCGGTAGTTCACATTTATAAACTGCGAAGAGGTTTGAATAAAAAGTGTAAACTGGTCCAAACCAGGTTATTGAGTATAATATTATGTTAAAAATTGATACGTTCCTTATGATTTAATTTCTAATGGATGGCAGTCCAAATATTAACAATTAAGTTGTAACCAAAACGTTATTTTACTCGAGATTATATGGACCAATCGACGTTAATCACGTCACAGTAGCAAGCCAGGTAATACATGATAACCTGGTGTGCCAAAAGAGAACCAACTACCCAATCAGAGAGGTTGGTACAATGAAAATTAATTAAGTTATTTGAAAATCTATGTAACCAATTGGATAATTATTTGGTTATCTTCAATGACCTAAATAGCGTGCAAAGTACGCTGGAAGATAAAACAAGATACGTGCGCTCGCTAAATATTGACGTTATTCGACAGTTGTGATTATATTGGTTTTCGATATTAATTTAGATTGATCTCCCTTATCATATAACACTATGAATCCACAAGCAACCCATTTAAAATGATGAAGCAGCAAATCCAAATCCCAGTCTGACCTCTACTATTTTGATTTCTGGACTTTTTTTTTTTTTTTTTTTTTTTTTTTATAGAATTTCCTCTGATCTAATGCTCCAAATCATTCATGATTATTTTACCGAATAACCTTTTCCTCAACTTTTGAATTGTTCAGTAAATCTGTGTGGGATAGCTTAAAAATTAATGATTGAACACACACTATTTGTGGATGGGATAATCAAAAATAAAGAAATCTGCTGAAACAAAATGACATTAAAATTTATATAACCAAAGTATAAGGAAAATAAATAAACTGTGGGCATGATGATTAAATATTTGAACTAAAAATAGAATATTGGTAAGAAATTTCAGTGATCAAGGATGAACCACAAAAGAGGAAATTAGAGAAGTTCAGAAATACGAGCAAAATTATGAATTATAAAAAATAACAATTAAGACAAGAAAAAGAAGGAAATTGTGGTTTTGAAAATAATATATTTAGTCATACTACGGTATTTACATCAGTATTTGTTTTCATATGCATTGAAAAATATTGCAACTTTTAATCCAAGTAATTACAAAATAAACCTCTTTTGAAGAAATTCGAAGAGGGTGTTTCAATATCTGGTATACTGGTTTTCTGTTTGTTTGTTGGTGGGTTTGTTTGCTTTTTAAACGTTAAAGTTTGTCACTAGAGTTCGTGCGTGATTATTGTGGGATGGGGAATGAAAGGAAAATGCCGCAAAGTAACGATAACTCACTATATGTACTTTTTCAATGCAGTAGCTGACTAATCATGCTCCCCTCGCTTTTAATATATGCATGTAGCTATCTACATGTATAGGATACAAGAGAGGCGGATATTAACTCTATAAATGGCATTACAAATAGGAGGTTTGAATAGATTTGAATAGATAGATATACCAAGGAATAATTTAGGTGTTTTTATAGATAATCTGAATTCTAATTTTAAAATGTGTTTCTAAATATAAAGACATATTTCCTACTTTTTAATAAAAGGTGTCCGTTGCTTTCAGACAGTGTCATAGGGATGTTTTAACAGGGACTACAGATGGTGCACTTTGCTTGACATTTCCTGTCTTATGATCGAAACTTGGAAAAATCCTAATATCAGGAAGATACTAACTTATTGCATAGTTAAAAACATTCCTATTGTATTTACAAGGAGCTGAGCAAAGTGTGGTTCCAAAGTTACCACAAGTTGTACTTGACTCAATTTTCTCCGGGAAGTATCTACTTTTAGATAATACTCTCAATTGATTTTACACCGCCCTGTTATATAACAAGGAAATTCTTACAGCAAAAGTGATTTATTCTGTTGGTTAATGCAAACGATTTAAGAATGCAGTGCAATATGATGCATTAAAGTTTATAACTTAATCAAGTAAGCATCGACTGTCGGTCTGCAAGAGCGTATCCCTTAAATACAGGTTTGTCACCACTTCAACAACGTTTGTACGCGAACATGAAATATCCGGAATATCCGCGTTTAGGGTACAAGAAGTACACATCGTCTAAGTGCAAGCAGCTACATTTGATACATAACAAAACAAATTACATATAATGGTTCCCCTTTTTATCAATGATCTTAAGAAGAATTCTCGATAGTTTTTTTGTTTTTGTTTTTGTGTATGTAAACGGTGATACCAAAGTAGAATTCAGTTTGTAATATTGAGACACAGGGAAAATCCCTTCACTATTTACTCTTTACTACAAATGCATTATAATTGTATAAAATGGTTTTAAACAAGCATAACCAAACCTTATTTTAAAAAATTCTATACTTTATTCGGAGACGGACCTTGCGCAATGTCCCTTTTCCTCTCTCGTCTAAAAGTTCACATGCCATCAAAGGAATGCCGATCATTTTCCCACGGTTGGTAGGAAAAGGCTAATTGTCAATTTGTTGGATAACGAGTAGAAAGTAATTGAACAAAAAAACATACATCCTTTGGTTGTAATTATTTGAATCCATTTAGTTGCATGTACACAGACAGCTGCAGGAAGAAATGCTTGGGAAAGTATATAAGTCAACTTGGAACTATTGAATGTTTGGATGTTACCCAGAGAAAACAATCCACGCAAGGTTCAAGATTTTTTCAGTACAACACAAAAAAAACTATCAACCTAATTTTGCGCAGAATTCGCGTTATGGCTCCACGAAATGATTCCAGAATTTGTGTTTGAATCGATATCCATCTTTTCTTTCTAAATATCATAAATTGAACTATGTATAGAAGGCATTATTACCATGAAACATTGCCTACCTGGAACGTTGACAATGTCTGGAGCCACATGCGCAGTTTAATTTTAAAAACAAAACGCAATTTGAATAAATCTCAACAGAAAACTTTTAAAAACAAGAGGCCGTAGAGGGCATGCATTTCTTCGCCTAATGAATATTTTATGTCAGTAATAAATAAAATATCCCATTAACGATTAAAGCGCTTTCCTTATCTACGACGATTCAAAAGTGAACACTCTGCAAAATGGCTATTTTTGATACTTCAATGTCAGTAACCTGTACTAGAAATCTTTTGTTCCTACCACACAGTTGAATCTTTAATAAGGTTAAATGATCATACCAATATTTTCCGCAAAGGAAAGATATTGGTTAAAAGCAGCCACAGAAAACAATTTTTCACCTTTCAAGGACCACAACTCCAATAATCGTCATACAACTTTTAAAACTTGTGTAAGATTTATTACAAGGACCATTTTATCAGTTGAAATTCTTCGGAATTCTATCTAGTATCTATCTAACAACTGCAAAATGTATTTTGTGCGTTCCAAGGCAATAACGCTTACAAGGAGCAGTCCTACAACTTCTACCCAACGGTGACTTGAAAGTAGAGCTCTTAAAGCCGAATCAGGCGTGTCACATTTATTTTTGACTATTTGATAAATAGGTGATGCTGCTGGTCGAAGTCGACAGATTGGTTTTAGAAGAGAAGATCTTAATTAAATGCTCACATAAACCTTTGAACCAGGTGAACTTATTTGAAAAGAAGAGATGGAATGTAATAACTGGAAATTATTTAACAGATGACAGACCTGCACAAGAGCGTTTGTCGCCTGCCAGGTGGTATCCCTTCTTCATACACCGACATCTAAACGATGCCACGGTGTTAATACATGTATGCTCACATCCTCCATTGTCACTTTGACATTCATCTAAATCTGAAAAAGACGTGCAGAAATTACGACTAAATACTGACATTTCTACAGGACTGTTTGGAAATAATTACCTTATTTCATTCCTATCGTCAACTACTTATTTGTTTAATCACACATTCCGTGCATGTTTTACTGAATTCGCTAATTTGTTTATATGTTAAAATCAGGCAAAATATTGTCGAGAATAATGTTATGGTTGATTTCATTTCATACTCCTTTTGTTTTATTTAATAAGAAAAAAAGCAGCAAAGATCACCAAATTAAACCTTCGCACATCACACCAGAAACCATGCTGTGAAATAAAGATAAGTCGTCTAACTAAGAGTTGATGTCGCTCGAGTATGGATATGGCGTATCTATATAAAGCTTCTTTCACAATGCAAGTATAAGCGATAAGTAGTGGTACAGAATACTGTAAAGGAAAAGCGTGTGCACGGACGAACAGACGGATACCCTTTTCACTATATACCTCATGCTTTCAACGGTAAGGTATAAAAGTTTTATTATTACACTTTTACATGACAGTTGGGGAAGATATATTTGTTTCTCACAACTATATCGAAATCAATTCATTTAAAGTGACTACTCTGTGTTATGGCTTGAACTACGAACAAGTCCTTTCAATTTGCTGTTTACCCCCCATCCTGCCGTTACTCGTGACATTTTTTTTTCTATTTATTTCTGTATTCTTTTGTACTATCTCTTTACTTCAGGTATCTACGCAGGTTAAAAGCCTGGATGTAGCTATATTCTTGTCACCAGAATCTCTTCACCTCAGATGCCCACGCGAATTGAAATGTTAAGGAAGTGACTTTGTCATTCCCTTCCGATTCGCTTTTCTCATATTGTCTACTCTAGATAAATGGTTAAGTAAGTTACTTTGTTCCACTCATCATCATATCTGTCCCGACTCCTATGTCTAATTAAATGCTTGGAAGTGGCCAAGTTTATTCCTTTGATCAGAATTAAATGGTTTGAAATGTTCGGGATGTGGCAGTGTTAATTCCTGTAAACAGATTTAATTTCGTAATACCCGAATTAAATAATGGACCTCTACCATTTCCTTTAGTGTTAGTTCTCCTGAGCAAACTAACATTAAAGTTAGTCAATAAGTTCGTTGGCTGTTGAAAAAAAAGTTTATGATTCCTCGTCAATATCCATATTTTGATTAGTCTTCTTCCTTTCAAAGTTTTACTACTGTTCCTCCTTTCAATTTATTTTGGTTTTTCCAGTAATCCAAATTATATTTTATAATATAATTATAACTGTAGATATGTTTGATTCTAGCTAAAGTATATTGGACTGTTTTCTCTGTCATTATTGTAATCTAAGAATGTATATATTCATTTGTTGTAAGTATTATAAAAAAAAGCTGATATCTCGTTTTTTTATATTTCACATATGTTGTTTTCTGTGAGGTACATACAGTAGTTCATGTTTTGGTAATCCTCTCTGAGTTATACTAGCGGGTGAGTCTTCTCATGCCTGTTTAAGCTATCTTTGGTGATGTACTAGGATACCTGCTCAGTTTTTTTATCAGTCCGCTTTAAATCACCCTTCTGGATATAATAGGGCATCCGTCTTCCCAGTCCGTTTGGGTAATCTTTCAAAATTAAACTAGCATGTCCATCTGTTCAGTACTTTTTATACAGTAATTTGGTTTAACTAGCGTACCCGGGTATTGACCTGCCTAATCCTGTTCTAAGGAGCACCCTCAATAAGTATGAGGTATAGAATGAGATCTGTACGGCCATTTCTCGGTAGATTGCTGAAGTATCCCTGAAGCTGACGACCACGGAAAGGCGAAAATTCAAAGTGTGTATGAAATACTTACAATCAATGTCCATACCAAAAGTGCCAAACATAAAGGTTACTTGCCTAATATTTACAGTGCCTGTCAGACAACTGACAGGAACTACGGACCGGGGGAATATCAACTCCAAATTAAGTCAAATAGGCTCTAATTCGGGGTACCAAGATGGACAAGTAGCTGCCCAGTCAAGTATACCCAAATACAACATATATAATACACATGCATGTATCAAAAATGGAGGGAAGCCAAAAATCCTAAGAAAGCATTTCGCAAAGAAACGATTAAACTATCAGGGGAACAGCCAGAACCCGTAAATCATGCTTCTCTTTTTTCAATTCGCAATGTCGAATCCGGATACATTTTACCTCTGTCATGTTTCCAGAGAAAAGAGATTCGACGATACGACCTTACTTGCACTAATCGGGCGAGAGGAAGTAAGTCAATTGATTATAAAGTACATTTCCCTGTGTTTAGATTACATCAAAGGTGTGATCCTTACATAACTTAATCATGTGTTTCCCAATTCATTCGGTTTCGATGATAAATTTTATCTAAATATAATACATCATTACATTGTTGTAATGGTAAAATCATATTCCAAGTAAAGCTCGTTCCATCGTCAAGTACTAGTTCCTAAAGGTTCGATTTTCTTGAAAGTATGAGTAACATATATGGTAACTGATTTAAAAAAAAGCAATCGGAAGTTTCATTTGAAAAACAACTCTGACGGGCTGAAACCGTGGTACAAAACTGCCATCTCAATGAATTGTTACAGGCTTGAACCTTGGTTTAAACAAAACGGCCATCTGACGCAACTGTCGCTGTAAAAAGTCCTATCTTACACAACTGAAATCGTAATAAAAAAAATCTCTCTCACACAACTGTGGTCATCTTAATGAATGATAAAATTGTATGTAACTTGGACCGCAAAATTATGTATTCCCCCGAATGCCTCTTTTTTTTTTTTTTTTTTTTTGTTTCTATGTATTGTAACTGTTTCTTCGTTGTTTTTGTTTCTGGTTTGTTTGACTTTCGAAGTCCCATGAATACCAATGATTGCAACTTTATTTAAATTACAACAGTTATGATAAAATATCGTGTATAACTTTGCCAAAATAAGATTTAAATTTGGAATTTCCAAGGGACATTATAGTTGATTTAATTTTTCAATTCGTGAACGGAGTATATTTTGAAAAAAAGATTGGTTTTTCCATTCTAAATAAGAGTTACTGAACACACATTACACTGAACGTACCAAATTTCAAGCATGACTAACGTGTACTACCTTCTTTTTCAACGAGAGGGTACGCTCATAGTTAGGGCACACAGACCGGCACGAACATATATCTGATATTTCGATCCGTTCGTCCGTCAACCTTTCGCGTTTTTAAATTTTGTAAATTTATTTATGCCTAAACGCACGTATTATTGATTGAATAATATTATTAATTTCACGAACTTTTTTTTGAAAAATCTCATTGTTCAGCTGATTCATATGAAGATTAGCATTTATTTCACAAGGAAAGGAACATCTATGTATGATACACCCCCTTCCGATGAAACTCCGTTCTATTCAGTAGGTAATTATATCGCGGGTATTTGATATCTAGTATGTGTTTCTACAAAATGTAAACCAAAATGAAAAGAAAACATAAACAAGCATGTACAAGTTATATACATTTATTGATAGCATGTCCTTGATATTTTTGGAGATTCCGGGTTTTTATTTCCTTACCTTTACAAGGTCTATTTACACCTGGCAGGTAACCAACAATACCTGTACAATTACAGGTATACGATCCTATAATATTTATACACTGTCCCGGACAATCGGTTTTGCCAGCTAAACATTCATTCATATCTGTAAAAATAATAAAATTGCATTCAAAAGTCTTTTGACTCAACATTTTAATGGATACTCAAGTCTTATTGTTTCCTTAGTTACATTTATCATTCCTGCCTACAATAATACGGAAGATTTGGTCTAAATCTCTGAAGGAACAACTTGTTCTGGCTATTGTGGGGAATTTTGCTCCTTTGTAAAGTCGTCGTACCGTATAAGAAGGAATTTTAATCTGTATTTAGAAATATATATATGTAGTTATATTAATTGTTTAGGACTTCTTTAAATATTCACTGTACACACGGGTTTTTTTTCCAAAGGATGGATGCTTTAAAACTCCTGAGCAGCAACGTTTTCCCCTAAAAATGAAATAAAAATGTTGCCTTTCGGGGGGATGCACTTGTGTAACAAATATATCAAATATAATTCACTGACAGACAAATTACATAAAATTCATGTTTGTTAATAGTTTGCCGAACTATAAAACTCAAGCAAGTGGGAAATGGTCCATTTTATAAATTATATTTAATATTCATGTTACAGGGAGTAAAACTTCGGGTGGGTATAGTTGGTCTTCATTCGTTGGACGACCAGTACTTGAAAAAATAGCATAGGTTGTTAATTCAATCAAGGAAAGACCAAATCTTTTCCTTGAAGAAAAGACACCAACAATTTTTATACTGGGGGAGGGGGCTGGGAATTTTTTTGTGAAAAAAAAATAGTTATTCGAATTTTTGCCATTTTTTTTGTTTACTCAGGCATGACCAGAAAAAAGTATGATTCAATATTACTCCCATATCTTAACAATGTAGATTTTCAAACAAAAATGTTTACTCCGGCCGCTGATGAAATAAAAAAAATCATTACACTTGAGCGAAAATAAATCTCGTTCTATCCATCTGCACCATGAAAACTGATTTGTTCAACGTGACATAGTTTTCCTTTCCTCTTTCGTCTACCTAGACTTAACTTTTTATGAGCAACTCGGCGGGTGTTTCTAGAAAAACATAAGACGCTTACCCAACCGGTACTCGTGGTCCATGCTCCCAGTTTTTAGTGGAGTCCGAGTTGCTCATTTAATTTCGTTAATTTGTATGTATTATTTTGGTTTATTTATGTTTTTTGTCTTTGCAACTCAAAATAAAATCCAAGGCCTTCCCTCGAGAAGAAAATGGCATGTGCCTAACCATTTTACTCGCTGCAACATTGTTTTTTTTTCATAGGAAAATTGACAAGGACTATATACGTCCATAAGGAAACTTTAAGGCTTTAATTAAAATCTTGACTTCCTTATGATTATATTTTTTCCAATACTTGGACAAATACATGTAGTCCCCTCTTTGTTTTTCAAGTTAATCATTTAGGTGACCATCGATAGAGCTTAATTAAAACCTTTATAAGATGACCCGATAAGGATTTCATCATTCCTTACAGACGTTATCTCCCTTTTATTGTTTTGTTTTCCAACATGGACCCACTTTCCGTCATTTTTGAAGGTCTAATAACCTGACTTGGCTGACTAGTAGTAATCATCATGTAGTACGTGTGTTATTTTTCGTTTGCTCTCCTCCTTAACCATCATTTTTTTTTTGCTCATCTCCGATCGATGAAACGATTTATTTTGTAACATATAATGTACTTGTGTACATCCTAGTTTTTTTTAATAAGACAATGGGATATTATGTTATCTTAAAGGTTCTCTCCCTTTGTTTCCGCACGTCTTCCTAAGTGATACATCACAGAACACTTGCGTTATTTTTATTTCATGGAAAATTGACTTTGTAAATACTTGAAGGGGTATAAGAACCTAACAGTGTTTGAGTCGAGGTATCGGTTTATCTGGCAGTCCCCGAAACTTTTTAAAAAAGATTTCAGTGATTTGCAGTTATTCATGTATTCCTGTCATGTTAATACCTTTTTACACGTTCACGCAAGAGTGAAGACCGTCAATTCAATGTGGCCCTCGGGTCAAGGTCGGGGCCTCAACTTATCTTTTTCCACAGTTGACAATCCTCAAAACCCAAATGTGATAGTACTAGTTTAATTGTTTGTACAAGTAAACTTTCATTTGTGTACTTGACATAATGTGTCTTCTTTTGTGGATATTATATGTTGTATGTCTTGTTTTGTTTCCAATCGGCACTCATTAAAATTTTACTTCAGCTTGTGAACGTTTGGTGTCTGTTATTTTGGTGTTCGTTTTGTACCTTACTGTCAAAATCGTCAGCATCTTTAAACTGTTAATGCTTTCAGCATGAAATTAACAAACTTACATTTCTACGCTAAGTTTTAATTCCGAGTTTTTTTCTGTCGATCATCATTAATATGAACCCTAATAGGCCTAGCATGTTTTATCTTATTATTTTCGACACATTCTCTTTTTTAAGTCCTAGTCATTTTCAGTATATTTTTTATACCTCAACATTTGTTGGCATCTTAAATTAATGTGGATTTGAAAAATTGATAAAATAACATTTTGTCATATGATAACTAGATGTGTACCGTAAATGTACAGGCGGACTTTCCACTTTCAAGTTGGACACGTTTTCTTAAAGGCACCTTTGCCAATTTCTATAAAGTATTGCTTAATTTTTATTGAAAAAAAATACATAAAATACACAAGTATAATACTGGACTAGTTCTCGTTGTTCTGAATGACTATAAACATCATGGATAAAACAAAACAAGAGACAGGTTACAACTGAAAACATAATCGACTGAATATTCATCTAAGTGATGTCCAAAATGTCAAAGATAATTATGAAATAAATGCAAAGTTTTCAGTGTTGAATAATAGTGAAATAATAATAAGGCACCGACCATTTTTCAAATAAATTATTTTCACTCAACTGATGCTGAAAAAGAATTAATTACTCACTGGAGTGAAAAAAAGCGCCCCCTCCCCCGGAGAAGAAAATGGTCTGTACCTAACAGTCGTCTTGAAATTATTCAGATTTTGCATGACCTTTGTTCATTAATGATACGTAGCTTAAGCAGCATGCATAGCAAAGGAAGAAAGAACTGTTTTATGTATTTTCAAATTCGATTAACTTATACCATGTGACTTCACATGTTTTTCAAGGTCTTTTGCCCAAGGAAAAGACATATCACAAATACTACAGATGTATGGTTTAACATCCGGGTGTTTAGATGTTCGGTGATATCTGAGATCGTCTCCCCGGACAAAGCACTGTAAACAGACATCACACTTGAATGGTTTCTCACCGGTGTGATACCGAATATGTCGGTCACGGTTCGGTCGTGAAGTGAACGATTTTCCACAAAAATGACAAATGTACTTCCGGTGAACCAATGAGTTATGAATATCATAGGGCTCAAATTCAGAATAGTTCAAGAAGCAAACGTCGCATGTGAACTGCTCTTGTTTGTAGAAATTTTTATTCCCTTTGATATTGTCTAACAAATCATCGGTTTTAGACTCTAACATTTCCGGTGAATTAATTGAAGTGTTCGAATTACTGTTTTCGCCAATTTCGCCATTGTCATCTGGAATCTGGCTTTTATCAATCAATTCGTTGATAACTTTTGACTCCGGACGAGACTTTCTTTTGTTTGTTTTGGGGTTGTTGCTGAAGATAGGAACAGAAGATAACCTTATACTACTTGATGACGAATTTAAACTTTCCGAGTACTCTCCATTCCCTTCCGACCCATCGACCGATTCCTCATTGTCCGAGGTATTAAATGCTTCGGACTTCGATAGGCTATAAAATTCGCCTTGCTTACAATCCTCGGTGTCTTTTTGTGAAGCGTTCGCAGAATTCCAGTTTTGATCAACTTCATCTCCCGAGTTGTTCTCGTGCGCAAGTGCAATATGTTCAGTAAGATGATGCTCTGTTGCGAAGCCATGTTGACATTCGGCACACCAATAGTCATTTTGAGCATTTCCAGATGATGTAGTGTCATAATTATTGATTTCTTGTTTCATCTCTTTATTTTCATTTTCATATCTGACAAGTGACTCTATATCTTCATATTGCGGAGGTTCTTTAATCACAGCTTGAGACAAGATGTTCGTCGAACTTTTCTGTTGCATTTGATCGCTCTGTCGTGTCTCAATAGTAGGCGACATTGAATTCGTGAACGAAGGGAATATCGGTTGTTGTTGTATTAGTCGTGATGTCATGAACGATGGAAACACAGTTGGAGATTCGGTTTTGATACTCAGGTTATTTGAACTAAATGCTGTGTGACTTTTCTTATGATCTGCTAACGCGCCTTCATTCTGGAACTGTTTCATGCAAACGTAACAAGTGTACTGGTGCGAATGTTCATGTGAGTGTTCATGTCTGACGAACTCATCATAGTTAGGGGAGTTCAAATTACAGAAGCAGCACCGGTAATGAGCGAAGTTTAGATCTGAACGATGCTTCCTGAGATGAGTTGTGTACCGTAATGGGTCACCAAAAACGATACCACAAGGTTCACATCTATAATCTCTCTTTACTTCATGTACTAACTGGTGCTTATTAAAGGCGAGAAGATTCGATCCTGTAAATTTGCACAGAGTACACTGAAACATTTTCAGTTCTGGATGGTTCTTCTTATGATCTTGAAACTTCACCGTGTTATCGAAAGCTTCGCCGCAGGTTTGACAAATGTGTATGATTTTTGAGTTGTGTTCCTTACGAATGTGGTTTTTTACAGTCTTACGGTCCATATATCCTTTCCGACATACATTGCACCTGAACGGCTTGTCGAAACTATGACGAATTAAATGTCGTTTTATATCATCTTTCCTGGTGAAACTTTCGTTACATAACTTACATGAGTATGGTCGGAAACCTGTGTGCAATCGCATGTGACGTTTCATGTTGTTACGACATGTAAACGTATTAAAGCATACCCGACAGGTGTATACACTGTGTATTTCTGTATTGTGTTGTTCAAATGCCTCTCCATCTGCCAATACAATACTGCATCGCTTACAGGGTATGTCTTTGACCTGTCTTACAGGTACTTTCGACATATCTTCGTCAGTAGAACAGTTTTTGCCAAGCTTGCATTCGATCATTGAGTTTTCGTCAGAAGGAGTGTGTTTTCTTTGTGTAAGATCAGGAGATCGCTTCGTGTGGTTTCCGTCAGAATGATTACCCATCTGGTCTTCTCCGTCTTGAAATTGACGTATGTTCGGACTGCTTAATGTCATGTTTGTGTCACCATCGACGTCATCGCCCATCGCTGTATCGTCATCCTCGACCATGTCGCTGCAACTTGATACATCATTATTTTCATTCGGCTGACAGTTTTGATCTTCCTGCTCGAGATTTATGATCGTTTTCGGAATCGGAGGAGTAACACTTTTATGATCTTTTTCGCCCTGAAAACCATTCATCTTATTCAATTCTACAAGATCTATTGTCGGTGTATGCAGTCTTGGATCAATTTCACCATCAAGCTTGTGTTTAGCGCCATCTTGTATCTGTTGAAAGAATGGCAACTGTTCTTTCGGAAATGGCAATTGGTTCGGTGCAAGTAAATAACGCTTCTCCTGCTTACGTTCCTGCCACTCAGAGTCCTCAAACTTCCGCTTTTGGTGATCAGTCTCCAGCCCAGATCTGTGAGTGGGTGATTTACTTCCAAGCTTCTGGAAAAAGTTGTGAACTTTGACAACGATCTGTTGTGACTCTATACCTGTTGATATACAGATGATGCCATCAATCTCAAGCTGAGTGTCGTAAGATATTGTCTCTTTACATAATGTGACAATATTTTGTTTCAGCAGCCTCGTTATCAAATCCTTCTCGTTGTTCAACATGGTACTAGTCCGTTGCACCTACAAAAGAATTCAGACAGTTAGAAAATAGAATTAACTTCTAGTATTTATTCACATTTTCATCAGTCCGACGCTATAAAGCAGCTTTGTTTGAGACCTAAAGCATTGTTGTATTCAGCAGTGGTGGATCAAGAAGTTTCGAAAAATGGGGCTCCAGTGATATAGTTTTTACTATATAATCAACCAAACTTTTCGAGCATAGGGAAAGTAAGAGCTAACACTCTGTATTGTGACCCATTCAATACTATCTAATTAAATTGTTGGGGGGTTTTCATCTATGTGAAAACATCATCCTACAGACATAATTGTTTCCCTAGTTTCTGTTAGTCATATGTTAAGTACTTTTTTTTTCATTTCAACACAAGGAATCTTTAAAACATGTCCTATTTTCTAGAAAAACGATTTTTGATCAAAATTTATTTCAATGTAAGTGGTGTAATGCAAATCTTTTCCTTGACAAACCTCTATTCATTGCTTTGGTTCTTGAACCAGAAGTGTCCGTTGTAACATATTTATATTCCAACCGCTAATGGGACGGCCATTTGTTTCTGAGTGGGGGATGGGGTGCTTACAGTTTTGGTCGGGGCAGAATATTGATTTAAAAAAAATAAGAATCATAATAGGATAATTAATTGGAAAGAGACTATCACGAGTGCCAAACAATGAGTGTGGAACTTGTTCGTGCGTTCTTGGCGCGAATGAGTGATTATATAGAGGTTGTTCACGATAACGAACTGAATTATATTTAATAAAAAGCATCTTTTCAACACTTACTAGTAATAAGCCATGCTTTCCAAAAAAGTATAAAAATATCTTTAAAACTCTTTTTTGATCTTAAACTAGTGCACATAACACAGAATCTAATTTAACAAAAAATAATGGACAAATGGAAGCCTCTGTATAAAAAGCCGATATGTAGAACCTATTAGACATCAACAATGCAAATTATACAGAAATATACTATTCATTATGTGTGGATATTAAAATAGTACCATAAAAAATCAACTAGCACCAAACTTTCATCATACACTTGAAAATAAAATATATGGTAGCAGGTTATTTTCAAGTGTGCACCACGGGCATTGTTTTTTTAATAGACCGAAAAAAATATAATCATTCCTTATAATTGAATTTTAGTATCAAACATGTTGATTCGACGAGTAAATCATTAAAAAAGGTTGATTACTTCATAGTCATATTAATGTGGTCAATGAGATGATGGACATTTTTTATCCAATCAGAAGAACCCCTGAAATTGAATTATATAGTAGTATATGAACAACCGAAATTCATTTACTTTCTTTTTTTAGCTCACCTGCCCAAAGGCCATGTGAGCTATTGCAAAAACTTGGCGTCCGTCGTCGTTAGCAATTGTACAAAACTCTTCTCCTCTGAAACTACTTGGCTGATTAGAACTAAACTTGGTATAAATGTTCCTTGGGGTATCCTGCATAGAACTGATGTGGGGATTTTTAATTCGTCGAAAAACATGACCGCCGTTACTAAAAATAGAACATAGAGGTCAGACAGTAGATTTTTTAATATATCTCCAAAACCGTTAGGTTTAGCTAAATTCTGACAGAGTAAAAGTGTTCAGCATGATGAGATCTATCTTTGGTCAAGTTTTGGTTTTAATCCGCTAAGGTCTCACTAACCACTTCTAACGTTTCCATTACTTTACATGTTAAAAAAGTAATTTTCAAAGTCCCACTGTGAATTCCCAGGACAAATGATATCTTAAAGTTGCATACCGTTGCGAAGCTTGGAAAGTAAGGCTTCCAAAATCATTATGCTAATGGTACGATGATTGTAGAAATTCTTCACAAAATTTACTTGAATAAATAATACTGAAAATCCACATTTTTACCTGTTCTGCTAACTGACAGCATGGAGGCAAATTACTCACACATGTAAACAATATTCATACACTTTTTAGTTAATTACATATATGATTTTAAAGTACACATTCTCAGCTTTATTTTGACTACTTTTAATCATAATACACACAAATAATGCACTTACAATGCATATGTCTAGGTTCAGTGTGTTTTTGGTACTACATAGGAGGAGTGGCCATTTGACGCGGACGTGGTTAGTGAGACCTAAGCCATGTTGGAGTTATTGCCCTTTTTGCTATATTTTATGTTATTTCTTTCCAAAATCTTTTCCTCTAACACTACTTGACCAATTGAAACCAAACTTAATATGAATGTTCCTTGTGATATCCTGCATAGAACTGATGTGGGGATTTTTGATCCATCAAAAACATGGCTCCCATTACTTAAAATAGATCATAGGGGTCAGTCCGTAGTTTTTCGCATACATCTCAAAACCGTTAGGTTTAGCCAAACTCTTTCAAATGCTGAAATGATCCTTATTATAAGGCCTTCAGGGATCAAAGTTGTCTGGCGACTCCTTGTAAGAGTTATTGCCCTTGAAAGATGTTTTTTTTTTACAGTTTTCAGCCAATATTTTGAAACCTATAATAGATAGAAAGAAACTTTCAATTGCAGAAATGATCCTTATGACAAGTCCTACCAAAGTCTTCTTGAGTCAAAATTGTTGGACGTCTCCCTGTTAAATTTATTACCCTTGAAAGACAAACGATAACCAGATGAGTAATTCATGCTCCTGGGAGCCTCTTATTTAATTTCTATGTGCCAGACCAAGATATTTATTCACAAAAACTGCCACCCACCCTCAGAGTCAGAATGATGAATCAAATGGCAGCCCCTCATTAAAATTGCATCATCTTCAACATGATGGAGAAGCCAATTTTATGTTAGTTCATACAATTATGCTTTTTGGGAGGCTAATTTTTATTTTGCTTAATCGCCTACTTGGTGTTAGTTTAAGAAAATTTCTCACTGAACTATGTGGACTAATCGTATGGCAGTAGCAGAAGCGTGATTATACATTCAGTGAATTCATTTGGACAAGTTATATACAAGGCTTACAATTATAGGTTCCCTAGAAGCGCGTTTGGTTCAGAATCACTGGTGGCACTAAAACAAAATAGTGTGAAAAAAAAACCATTCTGAAAGTTAATTACATGTACCATAGTTTTACGTTGGTTTAAAGTAGCGGAAACAATGTTTCAATGGGAGACAACTTATTTACCGGTTTGACTAAAAACGTGATTTAAACCGAGTAAAATGAAAATATCAAGACATGTCATGCACACATTTTTTTTAAATTGAGTAGTTTGTGTGTCGGGTTTGATTGTACTGATAAGTCCCTCTCAATTTCGTAAGTTGTACAGCAAAAAATAGCTTATATTTTCTATACCCCAGGGTCAGTAAAATTACCGTGATTTTACCAAAGACTTAGATAATGAACTTGGTCTGACAAGTATCTAAACAATCAAGTCTGCATTTTTTGGAACTTGGAACTTGGAACGCAGATACGGATCCATATATTTAGAATAAAAATTCCAAACCCGTCTTACACCGAGCCCTCACAAACTCATGGATCCGATAATAGATTGTATGGAACATGCAAATTAAAACCTTTTTCTTTCACACCGACAGACATGTACATGTAACGTGTAGGTATATTGTTGGTATGTGAGGATTCTGATTTGTACATGCATTTCATTTAAACCTACCATTTGAAACTTTGCTTCCACCATATCGAAAATTTTGGCAAAGTGAGCACTTTATAGTTCAAAAGAAATGGAAAACTGGAGAAACAAAAGTAGTATCACGTGAAATAGTTCTTTCTTCATCGTTTTTATTTTATTTCTTTTTTCATTTTTTAAAAAAAGAAGACGTCTCCATTTTGTAAATTTAGTCTATCGGACACGTGCCTGCATCCTTCTAAATTAGGAGATAAAGGACAGCAATACTACAATCCAGTAAGTAAAACTTAAATACCATGGCTAAAAGATAACTTTATGATATAGTTTTATTATTTTTCTCATATAATAAGTTCCAAACGTAGTACAGTTTAGAACACCCGTGCACTGTAATTGTAGATTATAGAAAGAGAATGCCCATGACACAATACCACAAGAAGGCACACCACAATTCGGTTTTCAAAGATTGCATTAAACTGCAAAACTACAAGACTTGTAAAATTTTTAGGTTTTTACCATAATTCTTAAATCTGGAAACGTATGATAAAAGACATTCCTACCTTCGGACAGTTTCAGTGTTCTATTTAAATGTATACATGTAACTGCAATTTTCTTGACATAAAAATATCAACAACTTCTGGATACAATACGTCGGTAATTTTATAAGTCACATGTAGGAGGAACTTTAAAGTTAGGAAAATCCGTTCACACTTAGTAATACGTTTAAATAGAGTATCATTGTGAAGGGGATGTGATATGACGACCTGCTTTCGGTATATATACACTGAACACCAAATTTCTTTTAGTATAAGACAACGCATCCCAAAATTCCCACGTTGCCACAATCTTCGGACCAATTTCCCCCCTAGTTGGAAAATAGGGGGATATTTAAGTCAACCCATTTTTATTTTTTAACTACCAAGTGACATTTATAGTATTTGCATAAAATAAGGAAACTCTAAGACAAATGAGCAATGACATAATAGGATTTAGCGTGTTATCATAAAGAAAATAATTTATTTTGAAGCTAATTAGATGAGAATTCCTATTTTTGTTTTGCATGTTAACTTATTTCCAAAGGGGGAACCAGTTTGTTTTAAAATGTCATTTAAAACAATATACACTGTTGCAATATACCCTTAAGATCACACGGTGATAATCAAAACATCTTGCCAATGTTTTCCTGTACTTTACCTATAATTACACCAGAAGAGATTCCTATTTGAAATGGAGATTACGACCCCTTCCCCCCTTCACACTGTCTGCATTATCTAGACTACATCAATGTCATTATCGTTCCCATTTCACCATTAAGTTGAATCGAATTGATACCCGCCGTAATTTTCAAGATTGTACCATTAAATATACGCTTTGCATACCACTGACAAAATAATACTTAACACAAGTTTCGAGGTCGACAAAGTTAATGGTCTACACACATGTACATTCATCCCTACTCTTCTTAGTTTATGTTATTTTTTTACTTAGTTAACTCACGCATTATATAATGATACAAAATAAAAACATCATAAAGACGGGGTCAACTACGAAAGGTTAAAGTATAATTTGTGACGCTTCATACACATCTTTAAATCTTAATTTTGTCCGAATGCATGCATGCATAACTGAAAGTCTGTGTATGTGAAGGGGTCGTACGTTAAATATATTATCAAAATTTATATATAAATCATAGATAATCTAGGTAAATGTAGCATTTTCGCTGAAAAAAGTCAAGAAACCTTTATAACTGATACTATAGTGTGATGCATATGGCTTCACTGTGATGGCTTGCACATTGTCTTAAAAATGCGTATTTTTATTAAACAAAACTTAATATATCTGATTACTATTATCTAAATTTCATCGAAAAAAAGAGCAAATTAGTATAAATCAAATCATTTACCTTAATCTCATAGTACAGTATCCGTGCAATTAAAAAAATATTGCGGATGACGTACTTTACATTAAATAGGGGAGGTACCAAACCGGATCAATTTTAAATATTTCCTGTTTCGGAAGCTTTGACGATAACAGTGCACTTTGGAGGAGAGGACATAGTAACAATCGACACGAGATAGTGGGTTCGTATTCTAAAGTGAAAATAATGTTAGAAATATCAAAAGGCATTTAAACTTATCTCAGAACCCTGTAATCACACACCTAACATTGTCACAATATTCGATAAAGATAGGTTTTATAAGTTGATCATCTGAAACAGGGTGTACGGCGGTATTACCAAACACTATATACGAATGCATTATTTTAATGTATTTATAAGTCCTGTTTAAAAATTCTCATAACAAGTGGTTTATTTTGTTCATTTGCCATTTTTACGTTAAAAATCACTTAAAATTTTCGCAAAGAGTTATTTTAACAGTGAATATTTTAAAATCTTCATATTTTGATTTGTGTTATATCAATAGGTAACTTACAAAATATCATTTAGTATACATCAGCTAACTGACATTTTTTTATTCAAAGATGTTGAAAAGCATTCTTAAAAACCTAATGATATAAACAAAACTCTAACGTAATTCTTCAAATGATTTGATCATTTCGACCGCCGATGTCCAGCTGGTTTCGCCAACAGACGTCCTCCTGCGAATGTGATAAATCTCTCCCTCAGCACACCCCTTCGGAATAAACCATTTCCTTTCATCTACACACACTCACAGTTGTGTGCTACTAATCATAGAAAAATTTGGCATATGTTTCCCCAAGATTCCATCAAGTCCTGCGTGATAACGAAATACGATAGCCTACACTGTAAGCTTTCCGTCTACATCGAAATCTGCTAATGAGCCACGATGCAAAGCTAAATCACGTGATTTGATTCTATTTCCAGATCCCATACATACTCCGAAGGTGAACAAGAGGATATAAGAGAGATGGAATGCGACTGCAAAATGAGGCTCAGAAAACGACATTTCTATCCTTCATCAACCGATACCCCCTCTTTAAAGGAAAAAAATCCTGGCAGTCATTATTCCTCAAATTAGTATCTATATATTTTACTATTAGTGAAGGAGACAACATTGAATTGATTCAGTCAATTATTTAAATTTTAACTGTTACTATTGTCTCAAATTGACGATACTTCCATCATTATTTTCTATTTTGAAGACAGATAGATATAGATAGAAGACAATACAGTTAGTTTAGAACGATATTTTTAACAACTTTTCTGCATTTTGACAATTACATTTATTACTGTATATCATTAATAGTGCAATTATTACAATTAAGAAACACTAATCCCATTAAACTAAGTTATGAAGGTAAAATATATATTCCCGAAATTATGAAAAATTTCACTCTTTGTACCCATGCTTCAATCACAAAATTTACGATAAGGATCGATCAATAATAAGAATTATATGTTTACCCCTATCAGTGCCTCCATTCGGATAAGTTTTTAGTTATATGATCCGACAGGAATCTAACAATAAATGAAAGTTACTTATAAAGTTTGGAATGAGTCGGTTGATTTAGTCAAGCAAAAACAAAGTAAAACCTTACCTGCATTCTGCAACTTTGCAATTGGCCCTAAATTCTTAATTCCGAGCGTTATCTCATAACTTTCCAGTATGAAGCACCTCCTTGGAATTTGCTCGAGTTCGCGTGCGTTGCAGACGACCAGCTGTTTCCAGCCCGGATGAATGTCTTTTTATGGACTTCACGCGGAACTTGGCGGAAGATACCGAGCCGGATCATAATAATGATTAGCGTATGTTGATAATCCGCATTAATAGTGTGTAGGGAAAGCGATTACATTATATATATATATATAATCACTTTGGAACAGAAATATACGGAGTGTTAAACATAATGGGCTGTACCTACGTGATCCCGTTTATACTCTTTCCAAATATTTAACGGGCGATTACATTTTGACCACTCTATAACCTTTTCGTTCTGGAAATTATCCATGTTAAAATAACAATCCTTTCTCTGGAGTTTCGAATATAATTACAATGAATTCATTTAGAAGGGGAAAAATGGAAGAATAGTTAGCTGGGATAACCTGCACGATCTCAAATTAATGCTATAACATTGATATGGAAGATAAGTCTTCGTGGCTTTGAAATGAAATGAGAAAAAATAGCGCAAGTGTTTTCAGTCTATACCGATATCGTTCAATATCAATGATTGAAAATGTGTATCATTGGTTTCAGTTGTTAGCTTTGATCGCAAAGAATGTCACTGGAACTTGTACATTATATATTTTGTATCATGTATGTAACATTTGAAAACTTTGGTTTTTAAAGTGAAAATTCATTTTCTCATTTACCGGGGGAAAGCACACGCGACATATAAATGTGTTTCGTTAATCAAACACTGAATTTTATTGTAAAATGCTCCAAGACACTTTAACAAGTGAACTTCCATATGCAACCAAATGCAGATTTCTTTTAACTGCTCAGTCAGGATTAAACATAGAACGGTTGTTGTTAGATTTTTTTGTTTGTTATTTTTATTTTTTCATAAGCGTACCACTAATCCTCAAAGTCTAGAGGGTCCACATGCCTGAATTGGGTTCCGGATTAAGCATCCCGGATACAGCCGAATTTAAATATTCGTTATGCAAAAAATTAGGATAATGGCAAGTTATCCTCTTAAAATTAAGTATTGATATCTTAATAAAAAATAAGTAATTGACTAATCAATTATATTAAACATTAATAACATTCTGTTCATAACTTGGAAAACTTATTAATTACTAGTAATGAAACACTTGGAGTTTGTCTGGCAATTTATGCACATTCGTTATAATAATAAATGAAAAATCATTCATCCAAAGTCCTCTAAAGAAATGAAATCCATATAATACCACGATACATATACATGTACATTCTTTTTTTTTAAATAAATACACCTTAACATAACTCGATAATGAGTAAGGATAAAGACACTAGCATTTCTTTAAATTGACCATACCCATTAAAGCAAGATATTTAGGGAAAAAAACACTCGTTGGGCTCTGTAAAAAACGGATATTAATTTAGTTGTCTTCGAGAAGACCGCGGTAATAACTGAATACTCGTGGATAGCCCCCTTCTTTCTAAGCTGCTTAGTCGTATCAATATGCTTACTTTCTTGATAAATACTTAAACAACTTAACTATATACTTTATCCACACATAAATCACTTCTATATACCAGTAACCCAAACATTAGGGAAGCCTCGTTAGATTCTCAGGTGTGTGTGTGTTTGTGTGTATGCATGCGTGTGCGTGCGTGTGCGTGTTGAAATAGACCCAAAGCAGAAAGCAACGTCTTGTATGTGATAAATAATAGAACTGAAATCTGGTAAGTAGCCATATTCAACCAACAAACAACCCGTGGCTGAATGGATAACCCCCTTAATCAATTGTAGTTGTCAGGCTATAAATGCAAAAAAGGTCCAATCAAAGTAGGCGTATTGGAGCCGCTATACAGAGAGCAAAAGTCTCCTTCCTGACCACTTCTCCTTTTCCCCTGTTGCATTACAGAATTCGCTTTCCTTCTGTTTTTCATTTTATATTACTTATTGCAAGTTTTGTTCAATTTTACTTATTTACTTACTGATTATGTAGGAAATATTTGTTTCTGTACATCAAAATATCAAATAACAACGTTATTATACCCTGCTTCAAAAAAAATATTTAATTATAATGCTATCCGTCCTCCGTCTATTCGTCCGTCTCCAGTTCTAATAAGCAACTCCTTTCAAACCGCTGAATGGAATTTGATGAAACTCTTATAGGTTCTTTATCATGGTGCATGATATCATTTTGCATCTCTTATTTTTTTTCATCTGAATGATTTTTATGATTCCCTTTATGGTTCTATGGAATTGAACTTGCAGGGGTGTTACTAAGTGAGATTTGCTCACAATTTTTTTCTTAGTTTCTATTTTTTTTTGTCGTCTATAGAGAAACGAAACAAAGGTGAAATGACTGATTATCAATTTGACAGTGTCCGAAGATGTATGAAAAGATGGGGTCTAGGAGTACATGTGACTAAAACTAAAATTATTGGCTTCTTTCAACTCATCCATGCACAGAAGCTCGAATTTTCATAATGACTAACCAACGCAGTGATCTCCAACCTTCAGGTATCCTTCTCTACAGGCACACATCCGAGTACCCAGTCGGTTATAACAAATGTGGTCGCATCCTCCATTATTCGTCAAGCACTCATTGATGTCTGGAAAACAAAAACAAAACATGAACATAACCACACACACACAAGCATGCATGTATGTCGGAGCATGATAGTGTAATATCTAGATTACTTCCATGATCTATTAAACCATATTACACCAGGAGTATCCGCCTTCCTGTTGATCTAAGAAAGATAATCAATATTCAAAATATGTTATTAGTCTGCTCTGTATAAATACCTTCTTTTTGGTTTGTTGCCATATTTTGATAAGTAAAGGTTTTTTTTCAGAATAGTCATCTTATGTTTTAGCCACGAGAGACACGTGACTCCTAATACAACTTTAAATAAAATGATTGGCAATAAGCAGGGCTATCTGAATCGGCTCATTAATCACATTTTAATATTAAAAGTGTGCAAAACAATCAAAGACCGCAGAGAAAGCAAAGTTATTAATTTTTTTTTCTCTGATAGGCACTGTAAGGGTGATCAAGGTCGAGGTGACATTTTACCGCAAGTTCATTTATTCTTAGACTTTTATAACGTTGGTTTTATCATGTATATGATTCTTTTCTCCTTCTTTCGATTGTTTTAATAGTATATTTTCTGTCTTGTTTATCTTTACCTTGATTGTGAGATAACTTTTACATATCGGCAGTATATTACGTGGAAGTTTCATTGCTTTACCTGTACATGCTAAACCACCACGTGCTAGTCTATATCCTCTATTACACCCACAAGCATAATGTCCACGATTGCCAGGAATACAAACTTGTTCGCATCTACTTTTCAGACATGGGTAATAGATTTTAACGGCTAAAAGAAATGTATAAAACAATCTATAAACATGGATTTATTGAGATTCTTTTTGTGTAGTAAGTAAAGTCATTGGTTTCCTAACTGACACTATAATTTACTCACCAGGGAGTCTGAAAAAAAACTGATATCATTTAAATACCGATCCATAGTACGTTCAGACACAGCAAATTATGGATGTGATTTATCGTGCAAAAAAGCTGGAACAAGCGGTGGTTTCTATATACAATATTTTTTTTTAAATTATACATGTACAGATCTGTATTTTTTTAACCATAAAAACTTATCCAAAGAATGATAATGCTTGCGAATAAAGATTGTCCCGCTGCTCGTGGTAAGTTAAATTTTCTTTGGGCAAGTAAAAGTTGCATCCAGTTTGCCCTAAGAAAAAAAAACAATTTTGCATTTTTTATTAGGTGTATTTATTAGCTGAAGGACAAACTGTAAAATATAATTTTATAATTGGGCAAATGAAATTTTCATCAACTTGCCCTGACGAACAAGGTTGACAAAAAGTAACCATCATGCAGTCCCTGTCCTGACAAAGTGTCCATTTCTTACACAATCTTTATATTTTTTATCTCAAAATTGCCAAAACCGACTGACAAAAACAGACTAGTCTAAATTGTGGTCCGTAACTGTTTTTAAACTAAAAGTTAAAGTAAATTTGGTGGGTTTTATACATGCATGAATCACGTTCTGCTGCTACATGATTAGAAATGAAGCAACAGACAAACGACAAACATAGAAAACGTTACAGAATGCCCATAGCGGTGTATTACAGCAGTTACTGTTTCCATTTTGTATTTATCTTTTCTTCTAGTCTATCGGAAGCGTTGTCATCAGACGATTCGAAAAATTGACTGAAATTACATTGTTAAGAAGATTTAGAATACCCTAGACTACAAACTCAATACTTAAATAAAATCTTCAGTCTCAAATGTAGATTAAAATAAAACTATCAGAGATCAGCAGAATTTATTCTCGGTACTAAGGCCAGGATTGTTACTAAATTTCTAGAGGAATGCATTAGTAATATATAGAAAAAAGTATTTGTAAAACTGTCACCTTTCCTGCACTTAGGTGTAATAGGCGCCCACCATCTGTAACTTCTACAGAACATATACCTATGGTCTTCACTGACCAATTCAAATCCGTTATCACAAGTATAGTTCACTATCAGTGACCAGAGACGGCGGGCTTCGTTGAACAAGTAACTGTTTCGAGTTGTGGCATTGCTGACAGCAGGTGGCGAAATGACGCGATATGAACATGTGTCGTCACTGCTCCGCAAAGCGCTTTCGAAGTCCAGCGAGGGCTCGGTGTCGTTTCTCATAACTATTTTACCTTTAGAACTTCTGCTTACTGAAGCTGCTGCAAAAAATATTATATAATAAGGAAATGATATATGAAAAAAAAGAAATATATTTTAATGGAAAATTTTGCATGTTGACCTAGTTCAACGATTACTTCAAAACAAATAAAAAAGAGAAAAACCGACACAATATGCATGTGTTTTTATTGATACGTGCTCATTTTCATAGCTACGAAGTGAAGTGACAGCTTCTACACAATGAATATGTTGTACCTAAATTGTGTACAATTGCGCATTTCTTTTGTGCCAAAAAAGCTTATAGTACATTTGCGCCATAGCTTGAAATGATACTTTAATAATAGTAATCTTAGTAACCTTTTACATTCGGATTCATTTACAACAAACATTAAACAAGAGGCTCCAAGGAGCCTGAAACGCTCACCTAGTTAAATTTTGCTTTCAAGGGAAATAATTTAACGATATTGTCCAACAATTTGGACGCAAGAAGACTTTGGTAGGACTTATCATATGGATCATTTCAGCAATTGAAAGTTTCTTTCTCTCTATCATAGTTTTCATGATATTGGCTGAAAACTGTAAAAAAAAAAGGAAATATTCAGACCAAGTTTGATTCTAATTGGTCAAGCAATGTCAGAGAAGATTTTGATGGAAATAACATTAAAAATAGCAAACAACGTCGAAAAAGGGCAATAACTGCAACATGGCTTAATGGATTAAAAAGAAAATTTGACCACAGACAGATCTCATCATACTAAAGACTTTTACCTAGTCAGAATTTAGCTTAACGGTTGTGGAGATATATGCGAAACTACTCTTTGACCCCTATGTTTTATTTTTAATAACGGCGGCCATGTTTTTCGACAGATCAAAACTCCCCACAGTAGTTCTATGCAAAATACCCCAGGGAACATTCATACCAAGTTTGGTTCCAATTGGTGAAGTAGTGTCAGAGGAGAAGAGTTTTGAAAAATTATTAACGTCGACGACGACGACATTTTTGGCTCATCTGAACGTATGCCATGTGAGTTATTGCTATCGCTTGGCGTCCGTCGTCGTTGTCGGTCGTCGTCTTTAACAATTCTTCAAACATTCTCCTCTGAAACTACTAATGGATTTGGATGAAATTTAATATGATTGTTCCATAGAGTATCCTGCTCAAAATGACCGTTTGGATTTTTGATCTTTCAAAAAAAAATGGCAACCTTTACTTAAAATAGAACATAGGGGTCATACAGCAGATTTTTTTTATATATCTCCAAAACCGTTAGGTTTAACCAAATTCTGTTGGCCATGATGAGATCTATTTGTGATGTAATTTTTGTGAAAATCTATCGACCATTATTGTTATTGCCCTTTTTGGATATTTTTTGCTGTTTTTGATGTTACTACTTTCAAAATTCTTTTCCTCAGAAACTATTTTACAGAATTAAATGAAGGTTGATATAACTGGTTTTTTTTCAGGATATCCTACACAAAATCACCGTTTGGATTTATGATCGGTAAAAAACATGACCGCTATTACTAAAATAGAACATAGGGGTCAGACAGCAGTTTTTTTCATATATCTCCAAAACCATTAGGTTTAACCAATTTCTGACAAAGGGTAAATGTGTTCACCATGATGAGATATATCTGTGATGTAATTTTATTGAAAATCTGTTGACCCATGTAATTACCCCTTTTTTTCCTCACCTGGCCTAAATGCAATGTGAATTAATGCCATCACTATGTGTCCGTAACCAAAGTTTGCATGAATGTTCCTCAGGGTATTTTAAACAATCCTTGTGTGTGGATTTTTGATCTGGCAAAAACATGGCCACCATTACTAAAATAGACCATAGAGGTCAAATTGTAGAATTATGCAAATGACTCAAAAACAGTTTGGTTAAGCTAAACTCTGGTAGGGGTCAAATTGTTCAGCATGACGGGATGGACCTATGCCGACATTTTCTGGGAGATCTGTTGACAAATGAATGAGTTATGGGCTATGAAATGGATTTTTTCCCCGAATTTTACATTTCCAACTTTTAAAATCATCTCCTCTGAACTTCTGGATGGATTAAAACAAAACTTTGCATGAATATTATGTAGAATAAGTTTAGCAATCTATGCGTGTGAATTTTTTGATCTTGTGAAAAACATGACCACCGTTTCTAAAAATAGACCATAGGGGTCAATTTTCAGAATTATGCAAATAACTAAAAAATGGTTGGGTTTAGCTCAAATCTGGAAGGGATTAAAATTGTTCAGCATGATGGGATTACCTACATGTACGTGAATGCCGAAATTTTCAAAAGCATCCGTTGACAAATGAATGAGTTATGGGTTCTGAAATGGATTTTTATTTAAATCTCCTCTTAGACAACTTGTAGGATGGATTGTCGCCAAATATTGCATGAATGTTTGTTAGGATATCCTTAATTTTTTACCTGTCGAAAACAAGGCCACCACTACTAAATTGACGACTTGTTGAAATAACTTTAAAACCAAAGCGTTTAGCCTAATTTTGTTAGGGGGAAATTGATCGGCATGTTGAGACCGACCTATACTGAAATTTTCATAAAGATCTGTTGCCCAATGTTGGAGTTATTGCCCTTGAAGAGAAAAAAAATGACAATTAAAGAGATTTACTTTATAATATGAAAACCGGGTGGATCACTAAGACGCTTTGTATCGATTAAATGATTCTTGTGACAATAGTACGGTAAGGTCAAGAGTCCAACTTTAGAAAGCTATAAAGACTGTTTTTGACCAGGTGAGGGATTCGGGCTCTCTAGGGTCTCTAGTATTTTTTTCATCACAGTTTTCAACCAATATCTTGAAAACTATAAGAGAGAGAAAGAATATTTCAATTGCTGAAATGATCCTTATGATAAGTACAACCGATGTCTTCTTGAGTCAAAATTTTTGGACAACTCCTTGATAAAATTATTGCCCTTGAAAGACAAAATTTAACCAGGTAAGCGATTCGGGCTCCTGGGAGCCTCTTGTTTATGTTTTTTTGCTGTGCTGTTTTTAATGTTATAACTTTCAAAAATATTCCCTTTAGAAACTACTATACAGAGTTCAATGTAAGTTGGTATTACTATTTTTAGGATATCCTGAACAAAATGACCGTTTGGATTTTTCATAGATCATAGGGGTCATACAGCAGATTTTTGCATATATGTCCAAAACCGTTAGGTTAAACCAAATTCGGATATTGGGTAAATGTGTTCAGTATGATGAGATCTATCTGTTGTCAAATATTGGTGAAAATCTGTTAATCCATGTTGGAGTCATTGCCCTTTTTTATGTTTTTTTTTTACTGTTTTTGATGTTAGTACTTTCAAAAAGCTTCTCCTCAGAATCTACTGTAAACAATTGAATGAAATTTGGTATTACTGTTTGTGTATCCTGCACAAAATGACCGTTTGGATTTTTGAT
The DNA here is from genome assembly GCA_037379345.1 of Perna viridis. NCBI lineage: Eukaryota > Metazoa > Mollusca > Bivalvia > Mytilida > Mytilidae > Perna > Perna viridis. The sequence continues at coordinate 9,885,388 of CM074520.1, forward strand.
TGATAAAAAACATGGCCGCTGTTACTAAAAATAGAACAACGGGGTTGAAATACAGTTTTTTTTGCAAATAACTCAAAAACCGTTCAATTTAGCGATATTGTTCGCCATCAGAAGACGGACTTTCGCCGAAATTTTCAAAATGATTTGTTGCCTGTGAGGATTTATGGCCCTTGAAACAGATATTTGTCGTTTTAGTGTCTACAACCCTCTGAAACAAAAAAAACATTAATAAAAATTGGCATAATTTTGTTAGGGTTTCCTTCATAAACTGATCGTTTAGATTTTTTCATCAGTAAAAAAATATGGCCGTCGTTACTAAAAATAAAACATAGGGGTCAAAATGCTTTTTTGCTATTTTTCCTCAACAATAGAAGAATAATGAAAATGAGTGCTACCCATAAGATAAATATGATACTCTGAGTTGACAGCCAGTATCAAAATTATTTTTTTAGACGGCCATTTTCAAAATGGCTGCCATCTAACAACCATTTTTACCAGTTGCTCAGATTCCATCTTAAAGGAAACTAGGTGTTTAAGTTGAACGTTGGTGACAAAAGATCGTTCTGGGCGGCCATTTTCTCTTTATTTTAATACTTGCTTTGTTTGTCTACCGCGTTTGTCTACCCCGGACTTGACTTTTTATAAGCAACTCGGCGGGTGTTTCTAGAAAAGAAGAGGACGCTTATCCTACCGGTGCACCTGGTCCATGCTCCCAGTTTTTAGTGGAGTCCGAGTTGCTCATTTACTTGTGTTACTTTGTATGTATGATTTTAGTTACTTTATGTTCTTTGTTGTGTATGTCCGTTTTCCATGTCTGGTCTTTGTCCCTGGATTACATTCTTTTGATTACCGCTATAACCTTGGTTCCTTTGATTACTCTTTGATTTTGAACAACGATAATGAGTTAATATAATAAACATGGTCTCCTGATATTAACGGTGATGATAAAAATTATGGATAGCCATGGTTTAAAATCATTTCATGTTCTTTTTCAGCAAATATATACTGGGCCTATGCCCCCTCAGACCAGGTGGAATAATTGGGCATAGTAGAGGCTGGCCGTATGGGGGATCCGTGCCCAATTTTGTTTCCAGAGGTTCTAAAAACACTTTGGAGGCATTCCCAACATTTTATAGTGCCTTAGGTACTCTTTTGAACTTATAGCATTCATCAATATATGGTCTTTTTAGGAATGATTTTGTCAAACATGATAACAAAGCATGATACCTTTACTTACTTATTTAATAGGGTATGATTTGTCAGGCTCTAATTTAACATGGATTAAAAATCAAGAGAAGAAACTATTTGAACTGTGAATACTGACGCTGGCACTAAAATGCATCACAAAAAGTGATATCGAAAACCATACAAAAAAAAACGATATGAAAAAAACACGAATTTTTAACAAAATAATAACAGCAAAGTGAACACATGTTGAGTCTACTATGTGGTATGATACCACTATGTATATATTACCAAACAAGTTGAAAGCAGATATCAACTTTAACTTTAGTTGCTTATAAAAGAATTTTACATGGAATTATTTTAAAATTAACTTATACATACCAACACACAAGGGAATGTATCCACTCCACCTGTTTCCAAGACAATACAACGTGTCACTACGACCCATAAGATAGTGACCTCTCATACAATAAAATTTGGCTATGGAATTGTTTCTTTCCATTTTAACAAACCCACGCGACGGTGCTTCTGGTGTTGGGCAGTTATAGGCTGAAATCAAAATAAACTGAATGGTTTATGTTTCATTTTTGCTTTGCTTTGCTTTTGTTTTTTTATTTATTTTGTTTGTTGGGTCGTTTATTATTTCAATATCTGTGTTTTGTTTCTATACCTTAAATTACATTTTTATGGAACCCTATAGTTACTCCCGTAGTGGTACCAAAATCAAAAGATCTTCTGGAAACCCTAAATTCAAGATTATTATCTGAATACAATAGCATTAAAACCTGTGATCTTTCAACCCTGTATGCTTCTATTAGAAATCCCAATACCAGGGGCGGGTCCAGGTAAGGGCGTAATGGGCGTACGCCCCCCCTTTAAAAAAAAAAAAAAAAAAAAAAAACTATCGTTATAATCTGCTAGTATTGTATTGAATGATGGCAATTTATCATATTCATTAATTAAACACATACTCTGATTTCTTTTTATACTGATTCCCCAATTTGATGGGTCATCATCAACCGTAAAATTTCGTTTCTCGGAGTCCGGCGTGTTCGACTCTGCGATTAGTATCCATTGTTGTTGATGTGATAAAGAATTCGCAAAGATGTCGATGTCAAAAACAAAACGTCAAAAGACCTTAAAATCGTATCAAGGTGTCTTGGACACCTTTTTTAAACAACCAAAACGGTAAGTAAATCAGTATAGGCTAAAAACCACTAATTCCACTTCCCATAGGCTTCTATGCTAATTTCACAATATTCAATGGCTTCTCTGGACTTTACCTTAACTTTAACCTGCAGAGGACTATATATCAGCATGATTCTACATATGTCAGCTCACAATCCTCAGAATGGCATGTGGGGTTAGCAGACTTGCAGTGCAGTACTGGTCACCGGAAGTGAAGGGTCTATAAATAGCATGGGAAATCCAAGTGTTTTCACAAGATAGGGGTATATTTAAAAATCATTATGGAGATTAGGCTTCACATCACAAGAAGCAAAATGCACCTATAAAATGTACAGAAATGTTTTTCCTTTCAGAAACTGTTTCAATTTTTTAAATAAGATGAGAACTTTTTTCACAGCACTATGAGGAACAGGGGTAATTTCTGCGTAGGACTATTTTTGCGTACGTTCCAAATGCTCATTGGTTGAATTGGTGGTCTGTAACCTATAATACATGAATTTTGGTTGTTTTGTGTGACACTAACTCATCCCTTAAGTTGATCAAGAATGATTTGAGAAGCACCATGAAGGAGGATCGCCTAAATGCTCTGCTTCTTTTGTATATTCACAGAGACATTAAACTTGATTTTGATAAAATTATTGACGATTACGCCATGAGAAATCCACGTAAAATGGTTCTTATGAATCCACTCTAGTAATTGAAAATGAGAGTCCGTCAGTATTTTTCTGTGTTCATTTTAGGTTTTGCGTCAAGGTACATGTATACTAGAAATATGTATATTTCCACATTAAAGCAATACTCAGAACGAAAGAACTTTATTCTTCAGTGTTTATTTGTCTTGTATCATGTGTGTCGTTCAACGAAACCCGAACTTAATCAAAAATAGAGGGATTACTTCATAATTTGATGCTAAATTGTTGAAATTCAGGAGCTCCTGATTTTCCCCATGGACCCTCAACCTTAATCACGCCTCTCGTTCATAAAATCCTGGCCTAGGTATTGAAATGTTAAGTTACTCCTTATACCCTTGAGTTTGGAATTTCTCGTTATTGGTCTACTGCTGTTAAGATCCATCCAATCATTTTAATATACCATAGACAATTAATGGAGAAAACTCGGCATAAAAAATGTCACACCCTGACACTTTAACTATAAAATATACATGCTCCAAGTCAGGAACCGTTACATTAGTGCAATTCTCTATTATTTTATGTTTTTAAGCCAAAAAAGGTCCAAAAATTTTTTCGCCTCGCTTCGCTCGGCGAAATATTTTATTCTACGCCCCCCCTTTCAAATATCCTGGACACGCCCCTGAATACTCAGGTAAAATCCGGACCCAAAATCATTATACATAGTTGTTATTTCTGAAAAGACGGTACAAAATAGTTTTGTCTATACTTTTTGTATTTAATTACTACTTACAATGGACGTTTTGTGAAAATATCTTATAGATTAAAATTGAGCATTCCGAGTTACAAAATGATCTGAACATTTACCATTCAAAGAAAGGTGGTCACGTATGTTGAAGCTAATATAAAAATAGGCATCTCTTCTGTAATGCATGTGATTACACCAACATTTATTTTCATGTATACTAGCAATGCAACTAAGATAAACAAGGCTTAGGGGAGGATTGGGGCGCACACAAACATGTTTAACCCCGCCACATACTTTATGTGCCTGTCCCAAGTCAGGGAGCTGTAGTCGAGTGGTCGTCGTTGTTTTTTTTATGTTAAATGTTATTCGTTTTACCTTTTTTCTGTAGATGAGATAGATTTTCGTCTTTTATGAACAGTTTTACTTCATTTATTTTGGGGCCTTTTACAGCTTTCTTTATGGTGTGGGTTTTGCCCTCATTGAAGACCCTCTGGTGACCTGTAAAGCTTGGCTTTTGGTGGATGACTGTCGCATTGGCTCACCATACCTTATCGTATTTTCTTTGCGAAGAGCTCAGTGATAATCGAACTATACGTTTTGTTTTATTTGTCTTTAAATTGTAATTTTTATTACTTGTTGTATTGCTCTAGCTACTTTGCAATAATTATTCCTTTAGTTCATACATTAATTGTTTTTAACATGTCAAACAAATGTCATATTCGATAAAATTGCCTGTTAAGTCGGATTTAGTTCTGTCACACTGTGCTTTGATTTACCTAAACACCATGGTGGGTCTATTGTCCATTTTCCCTCAGACAGAAGACAAGCTCCGAACCCCTCTCCATGCATGTGATAGCTCTCGTCACAGAAGTATTCCACCAATAGGTTGTCTCCATAAACACTTACATGGCCGTTGATCGGAGCAGTAGGTGATGTACATGGTTGTTCTAGGCCATCTGAAATGAGAAAATGAAGCTAACTATTGTTACTCTTACTGAGTTAAAATAATGATGCATGCATTCTACTATAGACTAGTACAACTTAAAACACCTACTTTGCGCCTGCTTTAATTAAAAGTTCCCTCAAACACTTTCGAATTACATACGTCGTGTTCCAGAACCCTGCACATATATATAGGACGCCGCTTCGTGACGCGCCGCTTCGTGACGCCCCGCTTCGCCCATACGGCCAGCCTGTACTATCTAGATGTTGTTGGTATTTTGTTTTTTAATGGTGAATATATACAGTAAATGTGTTTTTTTTAATTTCGTTCCACTATAATGGCCCACGAAAACGATATCTTTGTCATCATTGGCTTAATTCTGTGTTGTGTTGAGCCATTGACAAGACGACTAAAGTGGACCCTAGAACTATATCGCAAGTAAACCGTAGGGACTTTAAATTTTCTTTTTTAGCTTCTGTGAGTAGTAGCATAGGGTTGTTCAAAGAAACGCATCGATTTGCCTATCTGTACTTACACATGGCTGTACACGATTGTCACCAACATACCTGGCTGTGAACTTATCCGTCTTAAAATTGTCACGAGCATAAACATCGCCAATTTTTCATACGTGTTCACCATTTTAACGATGTAACATATAGATTGTAGTAGTGTATTTATATACCGTTTCCGCCGTTCAAGTGCCATTCATAAAATTATTTTCTGTACTATAAATTTTCCTGTAATGACTAATCCGATTATAAGATACTAATGAAGTAATTCATATTACATGTACATGTATACTGTTTTCTGCTCTTATGTAAATTATATGTGGTCAATTCAATTCCTATACGACGAGGAATGAATATCATTATTGACTAACGTTCGAATATTAGCCTAAATGTGACCAAAACTGCCAATACAATACAAAATACAAAAGTGCGCCAATACGGGATTTAGCCGTCCAAAACGTCATATTGGCCTGGTTAAAATCCATATTTGCCTATGACATATTTAACTTGTTAGTCAATAAAAGCATAATGATTTCTCAATAAGGTTGGAGCCTTCCCGTAATACTTCTCAAATATATCTCGTTCTTCATATGCAATGTAAAACCTATAGTAAAATGTAAAATTTACCTATAAGCTTCCCGATGTTTTGTCTTTGTCTTTGTTTTGTTTTGTTCGTTTCGGCAACAGTATGTTAGTTTAAAGAAACAGTACAATCTGTGTAAGACGAGCATTCCTGATGAATATGTTTTTACATTGCAGTAGCGTTTACATTGTTTGGCGTTCTTTTTGCTCCTTCTGTCATTTCTGACCAGTATCGTTCCAAAAATGTATGCGTGTAATTGTCTTGCAAGTTTCATAAAACCATACCGGACCGTCATGCCTGGGTTTAAAAAAATCTCATATTGAGGATTTCCTCAAGCCTTTCCTCCACTAAAATTTCAACTAATGATCAGCTTGCATGAAATTTAAAATTTTAGGAAAAACTCAACGATGAGGAAAATCTCATTTTGATTTTTTTTTTATGAAACTGGGCCTTTCTAATGATTATATACAACTCCCCTTCTAATCGTTAAGGTAAACAGTTTGCAGTTAAACAGGTCGTCACCATAAAACTCGTGGATCGATCGTTACGGCGTGTCCATCTGCACCATGAAAATTGATTCGTTCAATCATAGTTTTCCTTTCCTCTTTCGTCTACCCTGGTCTAGACATTTTTATGAGTAACTCGGCGGGTGTTTCTAGAAAAGGAGAGGACGCTTATCCTGCTGGTGCACCTCGCCCATGCTCCCAGTTTTTAGTGGAGTCCCTTGCTCATTTACTTTTGTTACTTTGTATGTATTGTTTTGTTTATGTTCTTTGTTACGTGTGTCTGTTTTCCATGTCTGGTCTTTGTCCCTGGATTACATTCTTTTGATTTCCGCTAGAATCTTGGTTTCCTGTTTGCCATTATCTACTTAATTTTCGTTATTTGACTGAACTATTGCTTGCATCATCAGTGGTGGATCTAGAGATTATGAAAGCTAGGTTGTATTTTTTGTTAAAATGCACGAAATTAACAAAATAAAAAAAATGGTTCAACTCCCAGAACCCCCATGGAACCGCCACCCTATTATAACATGCAGCATGTAGATACTCAGAAAGGGAGCCGAAAACTACTTTGGTATAGGCAGGGAAGTATTATAGTTATGAATACTATACTCGTGTAGCCCATTGTGGGTCCTTAATTGGCAATAAAATATATTCTATGTTCTATAATCCCTGGTAGAGGACAATTAAGATTTTTTTTTTAAAGTAGAGCCTACAAGTTTGTAATTTTTTAAATCCTTGCTGTATTTATAGAAATCTGTAAAAAAAACATAATAAAAAAATCAAATATTTTGGGTTAGGAGCAAACAAGAAGGTTTTACCTAGATACAACGTCGGGAATAAAACCTGTTACTTGAAAACTGCATGATTGCATCAATGCCTCCGATGTTTTTTTTCTTTTGTGTAACGAGAAAGAGTTCTGATTGATATATTTTATTATTTATTTCCATTGAAATGCTAAATTTCTTCAAAATACACTGTCTGCGAAAAGTAATCAAAGTACTCATACACTGAATCAATTTATATCGATCTTCAAATTGCAATAATAAGGATAACATAAAAAGAAAAAAAAAGTTACTAGTTAGCGTAAGATTATTCAGGTTCGTTGTCGGTTAAAAGCCGACTGAACACAAAAATCTCCTACATCCTACATAACTGAACTACAAACTACCAGTTGACATTTTCCAGTTCTAAATTTTCAAGTCAGAATTCTGTATCGCTCGTCTAGCTAAAATATTTCACAAATTCTCCAAACTGTCACATTAACATCGAAGTCTTAGAATATGATTTCAACAATTTAAAGTCTGATGAAGCAAACACTAGCCATGCACTTGTAAGTCCCTTAAACACCGACAGCTCTATTATCACATACAATCCTAGAAACATCTAGTTTTGAAATAACACCCAGTTTCTTAAAACATGACCAAATAGCCAAATAGGGTGACCATTACAAATAGCGTAACAATGTCACCAGATCACAGACTTACACCATTTCTGGAAAAATTACTGTGCCACCGTCTAGGGAAAGTTCTCATCTTCGATGTCATGAAATGATAACCGTACTAAAAATGTGTTAAGATTAAGAGTACACAATTTGTTTTCAACATAGATGTCAATTTTAGTTTATTTGAATCGGCGTTTTTTATTTTGTTTTGATTTGTTTAATTGTTTTGTTTTGTTTTTTTTTGTTTGTTTTTGTTTTGTTTTCGTTCAGAGTGATACGGGATAAGTATGTTTCTGTATGAACATTAACTACCAAATCTTATGATTTATTTCAAACACCAAAATAAATGTAGCACTTGTCTCAGTGATGGGAAAGTGGTCTCCTAGAACACGGAGCCTGGAACAATTCAAATATCATTCACTCTATCAGGACAAGAAATTGTTTTACTTATTATTCTCCTGAAGAACCACGGCAAAGGCAGTTGCAGCTAAAACAGCAGCAAGGGCGATGCATGCTATACTTGTAATTCTTAACTACATAAGCCTTGCGGAAAGTGCACATAAAGCGCACTTTCAAAAAAAGGCATTAGGGTCGAGCTATGGTCTTTGGGCCGAACAGGTCCTTCAACTCTGACTTCCGGTGTAAACAGAAAAGCCATCCCCTGGAAAAGCGAAGGCAGTCAGCACATGTATTTAATCTTTAAGATTAAATACCGATATAGTGTCATTAACTTATCTACTCTATCCAAACATTATTCGATCTGGTCGAAATGGAATGCTTATGTTTCTAAAACATGTAACCACGCTTTGTACTTTAAATAGCTTAAGATCTAGACCTTGCATGATTTTTGTTTCTCAAAATACATAAATGTATTTAATACTGTGATCTTTGTATTAAGTTTATTATGGGACACTATTTTGCACAATGATACTTTGGTTATGCTTATGATCTGTCGTTCAGAATGGTTCAACAGATGATTGATATTGAGGATCCTGCTCAAAAAAGAGCAACAAGAAAGCTCCTAATTGCAAGTATAGCATGCATCACCCTTGCTATTGTTTCAGCTGCAATTGCCTTCGCTGTGGTTCTTCAGGAGAATAGTAAGTAAAACAATTTCTTGTCCTGATAGAGTGAATACTATTAATAAATGTCTGAATTGTTCCAGACTCCCTGTTCTAGGATTCCACTTTCCCATCACCTTGGGCAAGTGCTACATTTATTTTGGTGTTGAAAAGTTGATTCAGCAAGAAACAACTGAAAATTTCTGATATCATTTGTTAATTTGGGAAAGCAAACATGTACATTAATTGTTAGATAGTTGATCTTCATTTGGAGTTTTCCGTGGAAATATTTTAATCTAGAACACTGGGCCCTGTTTATTTTCATTACATGTGCTACTTGTACAGTCCTTGAACTGATCAGAACCAGCTATTTGACAGACCAATAACTAATTTTTGACTGGTTGCTGACAATTACTCATGACCAATCTGAACATGGTTTGGTTATGTGATATACAATGTTACTGTTTGTATGTACATGTTGATTCATGGACATTTCAGACTTTTCATTGGAACAAATCAATTTATTACATGTACAGTACATGAACTTGTATAATAATATTTTAATTTTATTTTAATTTGAAATATTGAATTCAAGTTTAGTTTTTCATTTAAAAAAAGCAAATATACATGTAAATTTATGTATACATGTACATGTACATCTACATTTTTTAATATAGAATAGGCCTATAAAAGTGGGCACTGTCAGTTTCACCATACTTGAAATTTCATTTTACATACCTAGAGAAACTCAAGCAATATTCTTAATTTGTACATTTAAGGCTTGTTTTTGATTTTTGACCAAGTTAAACGAAATAACCAACTTTGGGCAGTTAATGATTCATGAACAGCAAAGCCATGTACTAACAAGTGTCAAAATGTAAAAAAAAAAAATCCTTGAATAGCCAGTGGAACTAAACAGTGGAGAAAGATACATGTATAGTTCATTTCTTAAAAATTTAAACCATATTCATTTCTTTTAGTAAGAAAAAAAGACCTCAAGACTATTAGAAATGGAATCGAACAGAGGAGAAAGATATGTACATGTACCTTCATTTCCTGAACTTTTAAACCATATTCATTTTTTTTAATAAGACAAAAAAAAACACAAAATAGACCTCAAGACTATTAAAAATGATTACCTTATTTTTACTGAGAAGTGATCTTTAATCAAACATTTTTATTTGTTTTGCTAAAGAAAATGTTAAATTTTTTACATACATTGAAGGACAGTCACTGTTTGTTACTCTTGGGACATCACTTTTTTTCACTGGTACATGTATATTGGGGAACCTTGAGGAAATTAAGATACATGTACATATAATAACCGTAGAGTTCATGCAGTTTTAAAGTTTGGCCTGACGGATCGATGACTGATTGGAAATTGATCGATAATGATGACCATTAGATTTCAAACTCTGATTTCAATTTGCAATTTTAGTAACCATTGTAACACAGATTGGTTCATGCACTGTACATGTATATTTTAAACTTTTGCATGATTTTCAACTAATTTGTGTCAATATCAAATTAAATGTCTAAACTGAAATTGAACTATAAACTTTATGAGTCAATTATCTTATTTGTGTTCATGTATTTTGTGCATGTACAAATGAATGTACATTGTTGATTCAGATACGTTAACGTTACATTGTTTTATACTACATGTATGTTGTACATAGATAAATTGTAATGACCCTTTAATCAAGAGGAACTTTCGAAGTACTTGCATCTTGAAACAAGAAAGCCTTTTTTTAGTTGATACATGTATGTAACTGTAGATATGTCACTTCGTATGTACATGTATATGCAGTCTTAATGTTTTAACCACATAACATTTAATTTTTGTAGGGGATAATAGAATTCCTCACAAAAACTATGTAGAAAAGAAATCTCAGGAAAGATCAGACTTAAAGACAGTAAATGAAGACTCTTTGATACTGGTTCCAAATGTAGTGACTGGTCATTCTCTTCATTCATCAAGCTATATGTTTGAAATGACAGGTAGCACTCTTGTCTCCAGTCCAAGAAGTGAAGAGATATCATCATCTGAGGCTTGGCCTTCAAGTAGTTATACAGAGGACACCTGGAATCCATTTTCCTCTGCTTCTACATCAGATTTTAAAGCAGAAGTTTATTATACATACTCTTCATCTCCTTCTTTAGGCATTCCATATCTGTCTACTGCTGTATCTAAAATTTCATCCCCTTTTACAGACATTCTATATGGATCAACTGATAGTATATCAAGTGAAGAGATTAGGACTATAGTTTTGTCTATGAAAGAAATTGACAAAGAATTAACTTCAGCACATTTACAACCAGTTTCTACCTCTGTAGATGACATGATAAATTCTCAAACAATCTATAGTGATATTATGCCCACCATGACAACTGATCCTTATTTCATGACAGAAATATTTACCAATTTTTCTATAGATTCAAGTCGAAATATATTTTTATATTCAAATTTTACTACTTACCAGCATGTTGATATTTCAATATCATATTCTCCTTTAAATAAAGAATCCATGACAAACTTAAAAAAAGATCAGTCTACTTCTTTCATGTCACCGTCCATTTCTGATAAGTCCTACATTAGTGTGTCTCATTCAGTTGTTAGAATACAGAAATCTACAGAATCAAGATTAGCTGTTGGTACATTACTGAATTCTGATATTACAGAGACTTACATATCATCCAAGGAACCATTAGTTTCAATTTCTTCAACTACTGTTAAAAGTATGAACTCCTTCATAAACTTAAGCGTGCAGACTTCTGAGCATGGGATGTCAAGTTCATTTTTAGTGTCAAAACCAATAGTTACAAATACTGAATTTTCTTCAAGTAGTCTTGTTCCATTTGCAACATCATTCAAGGGAAGTAAATATTCTAGCAACAGTTTACCTGATAATCAGTGGCAGAGTAGTGTATTGACTGACAGAATGGACAATGTATACATTACAGTATCTCCAACCATCTTTCCAGGTGAGAATTGCATTTTCAGAATGGCTTAGTCCCTGGTATGATTGGTATGTCTTCCATGTTGGTACTCTTCAGTCAGCTAGCATGGAAAGCCTTCCAAAATGTTGAAAAAGGATATGATTAGAATGACATCCACTATTTTCATAAGTACTATTCATTTATTGTATATTATATTTACATGTATATATACATGTGTATTGATTTATGATATAATATATGAAGTACTTGTACAAGTAAGAATGTACTATTCCACATACAAGCTAGACAAAATATGACATATCATTGCATTTATATTTGTTTACAACTTTTTACATTAAAACTACGTTGAAGTTTGAACTCACCAAGAAAACTGAAATTGTTGAACCATAAACAACGTACATTTATGTCATATATACTTGCAATTAAAATACACACATGTATATTATATGATTGGTTATTACATGTAAATGAAAAAATATATGTTGGAAGAACTTCTGTTCAACTTCTCAAGTATTTCAGATTGTACATATATGTGAACTTAGTTGTACTTCAGATTTAAGATGTAGGTTATTATTTTACAATTGTTTATAGACTATATATTTAGGAAAAAAACTAGTACAATGTAATTTGTATTTCAGATTGTAATATAGGTCAATTTAGATGTAACAGTGGACAATGTGTAGACTTTAGTAGGAGATGTGACAGAGTTATACATTGTGAAGATATGTCAGATGAAGTGAATTGCTCCAGTAAGTCTTGGGAACTTGTATTAAATACCAAACATGAATATCTGTAATATGTGTACAGATTGAACAGATAGAATAGCAAGAAAGTGAACAATAAATGACATTTGAAATATTTTTTGTACATGTATCTATTTTGTCTTTAAATATTGTTGTTCTTCACTTCAGTGCAAACTATATGTACATAAAGATTTAAAATTAGAGTGGTTCCGAGGTCTGGGACCGGAAATTTCTTACCAAGGAGAACTGAAATCATTCCCAGTGCCACAAAACTTGAAAGTATAATCAATATAGATAGTAACTACTACACAGAGCATTCTTTTCTGTCCTCTTGCAAAATCATAATGACATTTATATTTTCAATTAACTACTACATGTAGTATTAAAATGAGGTAAAAATGATGTGTTAAAAGAATTGTTTACTTAAAAAATGTATGGTAAAATTACAAATGTGAACTATGTATAAAGCCCTTTTTAAAGGGAGATAATTGGCAGGAAAATTCTTTTGGAGGGGAGATTATTGGTGGGAAGATGTTCAATAGAAATGTATTGGGAGTTTTAGGTTTACAAGAAAAAAATGTTCAGTGACCCCCAGTTTCCTTTTCGAAATATGAGGGAAAGTCAGTTAATTTTTCTTTATATAAATTTATAAGAAATCTTGTCTATTTTTAATAGTATGTGAAATAGTGAAATTTCATTACAGAATCCATATAAAATGTAAGAAATTGCCTTTATGAAGGCTTAATTATCTTGAAAGTTTGGTGACCTATGTTTTTTTAACAATGAAAGTTAGAAGTGTGTTCATTCAAGGTTATCTTCTAGAAAACTTAAGAAAGTGTCTCTACTGGAAAAATTAGGTATGATCTACCATAAAAGTCTTAAAAATTTCCTGTTTGTGAAGTCATTATTTTCAAAGACCTTGAGTCACCATGGAAGTTAAGCATATTCTGAGACTTTATTACTTTTTATATTTTGTGGTACCCAGACCAGGACATATTTCATGGACACTTTATTTATTATATTTTCAGACTGTCAGGGATTTAAATGTGGTAAAATACATAGTTATATTTTATGCTTGTCAAAGATTTCATTGTAGAACAGTACTTTGTAAATATTTTCAGAGTCAGGGATTTCAGTTTGGTACAATATTAACTTTATTATATTTTCAGACTGCCAGGGATTTCAATGTAGTACAGGACTATGTTATAATTTCTGCCTGCCAGGGAATTCTGTTTGGTACATTACTTTATTATATTTTCAGACTGTCAGGGATTTCAGTGTGGTATAGTTCTTTGTTATATTTTCAGACTGCCAGGGATTTCAGTGTAGTACAGTACTTTGTTATATTTTCAGACTGCCAAGGATTTCAATGTAGTACAGGACTATGTTTATGGTCATGGTCAGTCAGATGTAATGAGAGAGTAGAATGTATTGACCTGAGTGATGAAGTTAGCTGTGGTAGGTATATTTTTAAGTTTCATATTAAGTGAAATTTGAAAATTGCAAACTATCAACTCAATTTAAAAAAAAAATAAAGTCCTAATAAAGGAGCTGCATCTTCATGATATTTTCCAATATAAAAGTTTGATATTTAATTGTCCTATGTTAGGTCAACATCTTTACTCTTGGCATTATATTTGAATTATTGCATTTATTTTATATTTGTATAAATTGTAATATTGAAAAAAATGACTAATTCTTTTCTGTCACAAAATGCCCTTTGCAGGTCCAGGTGTCAAAAGAATAGGCCTGCAGTAGTGCTAAGCTTGTCGTAAAAGGTGACTAAATAATGCTCAGAACCCTAGGCAGGGGCTAGGGCGCTCTGCCCACAGAACAACTCGGTTGTGTGCCCCAGGTGGTGGAATGGGGTACCCCTGGCATGTTCCATGCTGGGGTTGTCAGGCTATAATACGGAAAAATCTTACCGCAAACCATAGTGGTGCACCGTGTCAGGAAAGATGCCATGTTCCTCACATGTTAAAGAACCCTGCTGTGGTATTCGATAGGAGTAGGAATCTTTTGCGCTCCGCCACAGGAGGCTAAATTGCCCAACCCTACCCACCTCTCCCTATTTCCAATGGCAACCAAAACTTGTCAACCTCATTATCCTTGTGTCCCATCCCATTTTTCATTTCATTTCATGTTCATTTTATCATCTACTTCATGTTCATTGCCTGAATATAGCTGAAATATTGCTGCTCAGACATTAAACTTAAACCCCATCAATCAATCAATCATTCTGTCACAAAATTATTATCTCACCTGGCCAAGGGCCATATGGATATTGCCATCACTTGGTGTCCGTTGTCATTGTCCCTTGTCGTTAACTATTTTTCAAAACTCTTCTCCACTGACATTACTAAGTAAATTGGAACCAAACTTAGAATGACTGTTTCTTGGGGTATCCTGCATAGAACTGATGTGGGGATTTTTGATCTGTTGAAAAACAGGGCCATTGTTACTAAAAATATGACATAGGGGTCAGACAGTAGTTTTTCGCATATATCTCCAAAACTGTTTAGCCAAATTGTGACATTGGTAAAAGTGCTGAACATAATAAGATCTGTCTGGTCAAATTTACATTTTAATCTATTAAGCCATGTTGGATTTATTGCCCCTTTTGGATGCTTTTTTGCTGTTTTTAATGTTATTTCCATCAGAAATCTTCTCTGACACTACTTGACCAATAAGAACCAAATTTGGTATGAATGTTCCTTGGGATATCTTGCATAGAACTGTAGTGGGGATTTTTGATTCATGGAAAACATTGCTGCCGTTACTAAAAGTAAAAATAGAAAATAGGGGCCATACAGTCGTTTTTTGCATATTATATCTCTAAAACCATTCTTTGTCTTAAATTTATTGCCCTTGAAAGGCAAAATTTAACCAGGTAAGTAATTCAGGCTCCTGGGAGCCTCTTTTTTGTATGATATACTTATTACCAACTGTGTTAGAGTGGGACTTGACTTTCCTCTTGGAAAGTAAGGATGCATCCAGCAAAGGCTCTGACATACTTTTCTCTGGTTGATGAACCTTTGGGTGGATCACACCCCAACAAGGACAGTAATTATATGATATGCATCATTCAACAAGGTCATTTATCTGTACCAAAAAATTAGTGTACATAAAAAACACATAATATGACAGAATGACGTTCCAATGTAAGAAATATTCCTAATTTCAGTTCGTACAACATAAGTTGTATCTGTAATTAATTTGTTTTACAGATCATGGACCCTCCTACAGGTGGTGTGATAATGGTATTGCTATCCCTTCACATCAATGGTGTGACAATGTTGATCAGTGTTTTGATAACAGTGATGAAATCAACTGTAGTAAGTTTATCCTTTTATTCATGTGACTGTGTTGGTAAGTTTACAAGAAGTTTTGTTCCATGTATCAAATATCCAGTTTGATTAGTATATACTAGTCAGCCTTCATATTAGATAGCATGAATAAGTTCCTGTGTAGTAGTTATGTCTTGCTAATCTAGTACCTGAGTAGTTTGGAATTGTCATCACAGATACAGAATTATCAGTATATAATTGTTTTTTCCAATGATGTTATAAGTGTTTAGATGACACCTACCCTCAGCTTAGTTTTTGAGATATTTCTCACACAGTTGTAGTTATAGAAAGGATATAATCAGTCAAAATTAGGACAAAAAGAGAAGTATACAAATATCTTTATCATCTTCATTGTGTTTCTTAAGCAATGCCAGTAAAGTGAAACATATGTAAACTTACTTCTAAATTGATTATAAAAACAGTGCCTTAAACGTTCTATCTGGAATCATCTTTAAAAGTCTGTTTATGTCAGGACTGGTGCATTTTAAAACAGAAAACCCTGCCTAAACTGAACCAAACCTTCAGTTCATCAGGAGGGTGGTTTAACAGATTTCACTGTTATACTTGTACTAAATGAAAAGTTACCAATAGACCTTTTTTGTTATAACTGTGATGTAGTCTCTGATCCTGCCCAGTTAATACTTCTGCAAGGAAAATTCTTTTGTTCTACCCCAAACCTTACCTTGAAGAAGTATATGTCATGCATGTTCATCAACTATCCTACACTTAAAAAAAAGGCTCTATTACATATGTCATAGTAATATTATACTCCATATTTCAGCATGTTCTTACAAAGAGATATCCTGTAAGGATGGTGGGTGTATTAGGGAGGAATGGATCTGTGATGGCCATGTAGATTGTCTGGGCTCTACTGATGAAAATAATTGCGGTATTTAAAGTTCAAAGTCTTTCATTTTACCAATCATGGGTCCACAGGGGCAATGACAAAACAGCATCTATGGAGAAATACTAAAAATACTAAAATACATGTATAAAGACAATTATTGACATACAATTAGAGGTTTTTGTACAATCATGTACAGTTATACCATTATAGCAAATGATTATTGGTATGATAGTGTACTTTGTCAGACAGTGAGACTAATGAAGCAGAGATACTACACATATGCTCCATAGTCTCTTAGAATTTATCTTTTATTCACATCAGAATAATTTTTGTTAACCCATTGCCAACATGAATTGAGTTTCATATTTTTTGCTGGTAGCAGGAAACCAGATTATTATATATTTTTTGCCTCTACTTATTTGCCATAAAATTGTTAAGTTGAAAATCATAAATTATGCATATGCTGGAAATAAACAATAGCAGACAAACTTAGACTCTAGGTGTGGCTTATAGATATGATTCTCAAATTGTTACAGACCAATGTGGCCCAGATCAGTATGTCTGTGGAGACTACAGCTGTATAAATACCACACAGTTATGTGATGGAATACATGACTGCCCCAGAGCTGAAGATGAATCTAAATGTTGTAAGTTATACATGTACTGAAAAAGATTTATTACAGGGGGAATGTTCTGAACATATACATACAATCAAACCTGTCTTAGTGACAATCTGTAATTCAGTAATAACCAATCTTGAAATACTGTAATTGAAATATCCCTTTGTAGTGCACTCTTTGAACAAAAAATAACCTGTATATAAATATAACGAGAGTGAATATGGTGAATGTGTCTGAGACAACAACCCAACTGGGATGAAAAATATTAGCTTATGGCTGCCCATGGGTCTTCAATTAATAATTAGGAAACCCTTACACCACAGGGTGCCCTCATATACTCCAGCAAAATAAAAGTAAATTGAAAGTAAACAAAAATGCATACAGAGGCTATAAATTCCTGTCTTAGGACAGGTGCAAAAAATTAGGTGTTAAAGATGACCTGTCTGATGTGACCACAAATTTATTCTCAATAGGATTGTCACTTAAGACAGGTTAGCATATATGTGCAAGTAGCATTTGGCTTGTAATGTATTACAAAAATTACCTTGAATGCCTTAAATCAGGAACTTAAAATAGAAAAATTGTTGGGTCTTCACATGGTTTGAAAAGACCTTGTTCCAATTTGTTACATACTTTCTTCGTGATATTTTTTATTTGACCCTAAATTGCATACCATGTATCACACCCTTACTGGGAACACACTTAAAGTATAGTTGAAATATATAATGAACATGACATTTCAAAATCTGTATCTGGTATCAACCCTCAACCTATATCATCCTGCGGTCCAGTGGCAAATTGATACTGTATATGATACAGATATTAATGTAATATTTAGTATATATTTTGTTTTATTCATTTTTGTAGATGAGATGTACAAAAGTCTTTTTTTCCCTCATCATAGATAAGTTTTACCCATTTTCACCAACCTCACAACAGAATTTTGCTGCATAACAGTTGACATTTTATGCATATTGGCTTCATCTTTAAAAAATTATATGAAGAATCTAGTCCTTTTAGAATTGATATAAATCATCAAAACTCTGTGTTATCATTGTTTTACCATGGGTTGGCCATTTATCTTGATATTTAAAAGACTTAAAGAATTCATCAAATTGAGTTCATGTATGTTAAAAAAATACAACATGTATTTTCACTTATTTTTCAGATGATGTAAATCATGGCAAAGCCATGATAGTTCTGTACAAGGGAGATAATTATACTGTCTGTAGTATCCATTGGCATTCTGGGATTAGTGATTACATCTGTCAGTTGCTAGGATACAGGTCAGAGCCTGTTTGTATTAGTGGTTACATCTTTCAGTTTTTAGAAAACAGACGTATACTTATTAGCATTCTTGGATTAGTGTTTTTGTCAATAGTTTTCTTGGATACAAATAGCAAAACCAGGAATTTATGCACTTGCTATTGCATTTTAGCTGACTTTTTTGCTTCATCAGATAAATCCTACCTCTATACATTGAAACTCCCTATTTAGCGGGTAAATAGAGGTTGTTTCCTGTCCTCTTGCTCAGGTTTTCTAACTCCAGGCCCTGGTGCCACACATGTTAAAAAATACTTAAATCTGGGAATATCGTTTACTTCCATGGTAACTCCAATCATAGTCTTTGATATTGATGACATCACAAACAATTAAGAATTTTCTGAGACTTCAGTAATTTTTTAAGTTGTGTGGCACTTAGGGCCTGTACTATGAGTAGGTTGATTCAAAACTGACAAGAATTTCAATATCTGCTCTGTAGTTGATTTCACAAAAAGTTGTAATTAATGTCGTCTTACAGCAAAAAGCATTATGACATCATATCTAACAACAAATTTTACGCTTACACATTTTTGTGAAAAAGTATTGAAACTTTCATGAATGAACAGAAGATGTTTAGTTTACACAAGTTAACTATTTTGTCCAGGGTTCAGTTTGGACAGGTTTCACAGTATTGAGATTTTTATTCAATATTTCTGTAGAAATTCTTCAGAAACTAACTACACTTATACAGATGATGAATTTGATAAGATGGAGTTGAACCAGTCAGTAACAGAGTACAAGAATATTCTTCTTACTATGAATATCAGGTAATATTACAGAAAGCGATCCTTTAATTGTATTTATGGTTTTAGAGGTATTGTTTTGTCAGCTGCTCACAATAACAATGACAATGTTTCAAACATATGGATTCTTAAAAAAACCTTGAATAATTTAGATATTATGGTAAAAAGTTTTCATGTTTTAACAGATGACAATCATCTATATTAGATACAAAGAATAAAAAATGACAGATACTTTGTTCTTTCCATTTTTCAAATAGAAAGCTTGTTAATAATTAGTGGAACCACTGAATTGATCTGAATTCAATATATTAGTTGATACTTATGGTAAGGGAAATAACTCCAGTTATGTCTAGTCTTGGTTTGTAGTTTTAAACATGATATTGATACTATTTATTTTTGTCAGATCTTCTTGCACTTCCAATTTGACTGTATCTGTATCATGCATGCCACGAGGTAATTTCTTCTCACTACGACCTCTACTCAGGATCTCGCATAACTGTCTGTAATGTGTAGTGATATATTACAGAACATCTTTTCTATGTAATACAGATATAGCACATAGCCATAAAATTTAAGTACTTCGTAGAAACTATCCTCCCTCTCTGTCTGTTAGCACGCTTCTTTAAGTAATAATTAGATTTCTTTAAACTGTCACTTTATTAAAAAAACTTAATACTGTTCATGAAGGAAATTGTTATAGAATATTTATACAATTCAAGCTGAATTCTTATATAAAGATTGTATGTTAAATCATTTTCAACATTTAAGGTAGTAGACCTGTGGTAGCCGCAAAATTTTCCCATAATTCAATTTTCTTTAAATTTGTACATGATATTACATGAACTGTGGCACATCATTTGTCAAACTTTTAAGAAAATTCACCTAGCAGATTTTGAACAATGAAGACTGAAATATTGGTATTTTTTAAAAATCTGAATCATTGGACAAACTGAACCATATCAGGTATTTTAGGGTCATTTTGATAATATATTGAAATAAATAACTGAATATTAAGTCAGATACACTTTAAAAGGATTAATATATCAGATTTATTATCAAACTTTATTCTTTCCATTTTGTAGAAGAGATAAAAGGCTTTAAATTTAACAAAATAACAAAAAAGGGGGGTCATTTTCAGCTATTGGCTTACATAAAAACCTCTATTTTGCAAAAAATTCAAAATTTAATTTTCATACAAAACTGATATTATATGGACTATTCATATGCAAATCAATAAACAAATTTTCGGAAAAGTTCACTGTGTAGTTTTTTATTAATGGTTTAATGATAGTAGGGTTAGGCATTGAAATATTTTTTTGATAATTAATCATTATGGCTAAATATCCAATTAGGTTACTAAGTAAGAAATTATGATGACTTATATTGATGAAAGGACATTGTCAGGCACAGCTTGAGTCAACTACAGTTGCAAATTAATGTCACACAATTATTTATACTTCTGCACGAAGGGACGAACTTATATACTAAACGTAGTTCAATGCTGGATTGAGACAAATGCTGAACAAAGCAACAAATGTTGAAATGAAAACAGAAAGCTTAAAGTCTTATAAGGAATTAAAGAAAATGTATATTTTTTTAAACTCTAAAAGGTTAAAGAGTTATAAAACTGGCAATGTTATTGGTTAGCCGTACTATCTCATGTCGTCATGATATTTCAATTTTAATATCATGTCTAAAGGAATCTTGGTTTGCCGTTTACGGTATCATTTCAAACATTTTCCCACCTTATAAAATATATTCCTTAATGTACCAATTTAAAACATTTAATCAATACTTCAAAAGGGCAGAGTTACTGGGGCTGGCATCTTTGTTCTAGAAGTTGAACCCTTTCTTGGAGTTATTTTCCTTTAACATCAGTATCACTTTGAAGTTTGCATATTAGGAGTTATTCAAACACTCTTGTGACTAAAATCCTTTCAATTTGGATTACCTTCCTTACCCCAGGTCTACTACCTTAAGTATTTTTTAGAAACACCAGTGTACAGTACTCAAACTGATGATCTGATTTTGTTTTCATGTGTCAGTAGTTGATTGTTTAGTCTGTTTTTGGGAAAAAATCAATTAACAGTCGATAAAAAAGAATCAGTCATTAATCATAAATCAATTAGTGATCAGTCAGTCTTTGGTGTATTGTGATTAGCAGTCACTGATTTCTCCATGTTGTGGTAAAAATTGTTGCATTAAATAATATATAATTAAAAAGTAAGAAAATTATTTCATGTGTATTTGTAGATGACTCTGATTTAATGTCCAGATGTAATCTATATTGCCCATGAATTTAACAAATAACATATGTCCTCTTAAATATAGAAGAATCTCTTATGGATTAATTTGATATATTTTAGACCACATATATACCTGTACAAATATTTCTTCACTCCTTTGTGACATATACTCAGAACTAACATGTAACATTTTGGTGCAGGTTTATGCTAATACTACTAGAGTACACTTTATGAAATAAAACAGATATGTATAAATCCTTTTAAAAATCTTTGATTTTTTTCTGTCTGGAATAAAACATTATTGAGTAACAGAGCCTTGATTAAAGAAAACTTTGTTCTTAATTATAAAAAATTTCAAAAATGTTTCATCTGTTAGCTATACTTAATGACAAGAATAACTTGACGGCTTAGCTTATAGCTTGCCTTTTCTCATGTTTATAATGTAAATTAAATTGGTACATAAGAATATGAATGTATTCACCTAAGATCTTCAGTTCTTCTATTAGAAGTATAGACTTAGAGTGTTTAAAAACTGTATAAGCTGTTTAAGATCTGACGCCAAGTTCAAATTTGCAAACTTGAATTGAAAACTTTCTCATAGTTAACAGATTATAGATTGGGATACCGGCAATAAAAAGTCCTGTACCATATACACATATATGTATATGCATTACAATGTTAATATTTTACTAAAATTTAGTAGCACTTTGTTTAGTATTTTTTTAACTGTACTACCATCAGCATGATTTGTTATTCCATGTGACATGGTAGATATCGAGTAAATCAGATTCACCATTTACAATTTTAAGATCTGCCTATAGAATTATTTCATTTGTTTATGTATCAAAATACATTTTATTATAATTCTATTTCATTTACATTGTTAAAGTTTATTTCAAGGGGCACGGTGGCCAAGTGGCTATTGTTGGACTTATAATCATGAGGTTGACACTACTTTGGCTTCTAGCCCAACCTGTGTCCAGGTTTCCAATCTCTACCCTGTCTCCAGGTTTTCACAGATTTCCAGCCTGGAATTTGGGCTGTCTGCTCCAACTAGCCTGGTGTCTATATGAGAAGCTCATATTAGCCAAATTATCTGAAACCTTGCTAACTTTTAAAAGCTCTACTAGAGCTCATGTAAATTGTTAACTTGTACATGCATGTGTATTCACCATTATTTAATAGAATTTACCTTTACCATCAATTATAGAAAGAAAACTGATTTTTAATGATTTTGGATCGATCACTATATTTTTTCATTATATTTTTTCGCTGAAAATAAAGTTCAATCATAATGGATTATATTCCTTCACCATATAGACTGGAGAAATTGAAAATCATGTTGATTGCAGTGTATATTCAGAGGTCTTAATTACTTGCATTTTTTCAAAATGGTATATAATAATGGTTTCTTATTATTTAAATCTTTAGTTCTTTTAAATTGATTCCTGTTATTTATGTCTTTAATTTCTGTCCTTACATTATATTTCAGATTGTGGAATACAGAGCCCTGACCTAATGTTACCTTTTGTATCTGGAGGTGATTTAGCCAGTACAGGCCAGTGGCCATGGGTTGTCTCCCTTTCCTACCTTGGAAGACCATTCTGTAGTGGTTCACTGGTTTCTTCTGACTGGATAGTTACTGCTGGACATTGTGTTGCTGTGTAAGGGTTTTATTAGTGATTTAGATTAAAATACTTGGCCATTTTTTACTATTTAAATTTATTGTAAAATTTCTGATTTGAATAGGAAATTTTGAGCTGAAAGGTGAAAAAGGGCACATGTCACTCTCTGAACCTTATTACAGGAGTAAATATATCAATATCAATCCCAATTCTTCCCATAGAATACTAGTAGCTTTCATGTTTACCACTCATCTTGTTTTTAATATATCTGAAGTAACTGTAAATGGATTTAAAATGGATTATCTCCCTTACTCTTTTGGACACAGCAGCATGTTATATAGATTTGATAAAATGCTTCTTTTTCTACTAGCTGTAACCACAACTTTTAAGTAGCGGTCTTTGTAAGAATCATGCAAAATCTGAAAAATGTGATACACCCCCAAAAAGGCTACATATTTTTATTTTTGTAATTAAGTTGTTTTATGGGTCTATCTATGAAATGTGTAATTATTCATTCAAATCTGCTTGCTCTTAGAAGATAATCGACATTGAAAATACAGTAGATTCTATTGTGTTTGAACACCATTTATGGAGTTATCTCCCTTAATTTTGAACTCTACAGTGCATGCTATATAATTTATATCTCCTAAGAGCATGGGTTATATGAAAAACCACATGTTTTTCTGTTATTATGACATTTCAAACAAAATATCAAAAATAAAAATATGTAGGCTTTTTACCCATGAATCACATTTTGAATGATCCTTAGCTGGAGTGCTACTTAAGTAATAAGAGGGTTATTGATATTGTTTTCTTCAAAACACTAAGAACACTCATACTAATCAGTGGTAGATTCAGAAGATTTGAAAAAAGGGTTAGGTTAGGCTAACTGACCTTAGGGCGGGGAGGGGGTTGTATTCAATCAACTTTATCTAGTATACTTGGAACCCCGTGGATCTGCCTATGATAATTTAGTAGCAGCTTTTATAAAAATCAGACAGGAGGTGATTCATGCATTCACAAATTTATTTCTAATTTAGAAACGGTTACAGACCACATAAGCATTCTTAATTTGTCATTTTGTTGTTGCACTTTGGAGATAAAAATTATGTAGATTGTGTATCACTTTGCAAGAGTTACTGTTCTTGATTTGGTTTTGATTTGATTTCAGTGGGAGATGAAATTAAGGTTTTCTCAAAATTACAGACATGAATACAAAAATGACTATTGTTACATGAAGATATGTAGACCAAAAAAGAATCATTTTTCTACTCCATAAATCACCTCTACCAGAGGTTGGATATGATTATACATAGACTGGTACTTAAATACACAAGTGGTTTTAGGATTGTAAGAGATTGGGTGATTCCCTTTAAATCTGGATACACAACCTCATTTCTCCTATCTCCAAATGATCCTTTATCTGCGAAGGAATATCTCAGTATATATATGATTTATTTCAGACAAAGGTCCTACTACACAGAAACACCTCAGTGCATATAATATTTGTTTCTATTTCAGATAAGGATTGTTTAACTACACAGAAACACCTCAGGACATATTAAATGTATTTTTATCTCGGCCAAGGATCCTTTAATTACACAAAAACACCTCATTACATACTATATTTATTTCTATTTCAGATAAGGATCCTTTAACTTAACAGAAACAGCTCAGTATATATCAGATGTGTTTCTATTTCAGACAAGGATCCTTTAACTACACAGAAACACCTCAGTATGTAGAAGTTGTACTTGGCACAAACCAAAGACTGAGAAATAAAGGGACTTTTATACACTCTGATAGAATAGTACATCACCCTGATCTAAGGATGTCAG
The DNA here is from genome assembly GCA_037379345.1 of Perna viridis. Lineage (NCBI taxonomy): Eukaryota > Metazoa > Mollusca > Bivalvia > Mytilida > Mytilidae > Perna > Perna viridis. The sequence continues at coordinate 9,910,474 of CM074520.1, forward strand.
GGATTGGTCCAATCTACCATGATATAGCTCTTATTCATCTGTCTAAACCAATCACATTCACTGATCATATTGCTCCTGTTTGTTTACCAAAATGTGACTTTTCAGCACTCAGTAACTGTCACATAGCAGGTTGGGGATACATTGGATTAAATCAAGGTATGATTACTGCTAGGTATCAAAATAAAATATAAACTGACAATTAGACTCTTTTAAATGCACATGCATTTTAAAATTTAGACTGAACTAAGCAAGATTTAAACCAAACGAGCCATTATAACCCTCAGGGATGAAAAATGTCAGATCAAGGCCACCCATGGGTCAGTTGCCATGGGATAACATATACCTACTGAGTTATCTTGATTTCTTTTAATTGTACTGATAAGCTTGTTGTTTATCTAGTTAGCAGTTATACATGTACATGTAGCATGCTCCATTGTAATTAATCTTGACTTAATATTACAGATGTGACAGTTCAAGATCTCAGGTCTGCCAAACTCCATGTCTTATCTGATGTGGACTGTCAGAGTAACACTGTACACATGGAGGACAAAGTCAACACTAATATTACATACTGTACACTGTACAAGTTTGGAACAATATCAGGATGTCAGGTTTGTACTTCTAGTGGCTGACATTCCCAACATCACATATTGTACATTGTACAAGTTAGGTACAGTGTTAGGGTATTAGATTTGTATTCTCTGAATAATGTCATAATGAAGTGTACATTGTACAGGCTTGATACAATGTCAAGTTGACAGGTTTGTAGGGGATGACATTCCTAACACCTCATACTGTACATTGTTCAAGTTTGGTGCACTTTCAAGATTTCAGGTTTGTACTTTCTGAATGTCATTCACTACATAACAAACATGTAATGAACATAGTATAGATTTGATACTATAGTGAAGGGTGTATTCTTAGTGAATAATGACATTCCCTATATTGGATATAGTGTGTGTACAAGTTCTGTACAATGCGAGATTGTTAGGAATAGACTATTATCTCCTCAGGGGGGATTTCATGTTGAGATAGAAAAATTTAGTGGCAGCAGGAGTTACAAAATTTTATTTGAAATTTTACATTGTTAGAGTAATGGGGGAAGTATTGAATCCTAATTGTTTTTCTGTCCATGGCGGAGTAAAAAAAAATTTTTGCTCTAATTTGGAATTATATATTTTTTTTTAAATAATTCCAGTCCCCCCCTCTCCCTTCAGTGACTCCTACAAGGTAAGAGGTTGGAATTCCGTTTCTCCATAGTCCAACCTCGTACTTCCGAGTGCCATATTGCATAATGCTCATTCCGACGTTCTTTGAAATCGGCAAAACTATAGTAAACTGTTTACCATTTAAAACGTTTGATATAGTTTCTTTACTATAACATGGGAGAATGTGACTAAACTCAAGAAAAACAAATGACCTACCTGATGAGAAAATCCAGCAATCCTGGAAATCCTTTGTAAATAAACTTCATATTTTGTTTTTAGCTTAATGAGTGTGTAATTCTGGTTAATAAAATTACAGATTTTAAAATTTGCAAAACAAACATATTAAATTAACCAACGAATTGCCTTTACCAACTTTAAGTTCATTTTGTCAAAAATGTATTGTATGCCGTAAAGTTATTGACCTAATTCAAAATTGCGGTCATTTTGACAACTGTCTTCATTACTAATGTTTTTTAGGTATTTAACAAATATTTAGGATTTTTATCGCTCGATTTCCGGTAGGTTAAACTTCTTTCATGTAAATAAAAAGCTTAAAATATTTTAAAACACATGTTTAGCGAATTCACATTTGCGATGGCTTTCAACATGTCAGACACTAGAGGTTAGGATGGCACCAAGTCAGAAAATAGCTTGCCATACAACCTCTAGCGTCGCTGGAGTACCCTTCAGTGTAAAAATTGTGCATTAAGCTTGTACACATGAAAAAACAGATTTAACATCTTCGTCACATACTCTACACCAGACACATTTGGTACCATATAATGTATATACTGCCAGTGAACAAAGTCTTACTTTACATTACTGTGTGCTTTACAAGTGTGGCACTATGTTACTTTTAAAATTACTTTTCAATTATAATGTCTCACAGCATTCACAGAATGTACACCTTTCAATTTAGATCTATTTGCAATGTACAGGCATTTCATTCTTGAAGCAGTGATATGTTGTACGCAAGAAATAAAAATCAACTTTTTATCCAATGTGTTAACTGGTAATAGTAACTCCCCCACCCCCCACCCCCCAAAAAAAAGACAAAAAACAAATCAGTAGTCGAAAGGGAAATAAATTGTTTACCTTCTCACATTTCTGTTTTTAATGAGGCTGATTTGTAGTTGTCAATGTCAATATAAAGAGGAAAAAAAGATCGATACAAAATTCAGGCTCATGTTTGTATTGTGTCCCATTCATTTATCCTAGATAAATTGAGATTTTTTGGGAAAAAAAAGGTCTCACTTCAATCTACTCATAGTGATTTACAGCAAAGCAAATGGCATTACCAAGCCCATTAAAAAAACAGGATGACTTTTCATTTCATTTTGTTAATTTTCCTTTCCTTTCTCAGCACATTTAAATAATTTCCAATGTTGTTAAAGTTTCACATTGCTTTATGTCTTATTGTATAAATATGTGATATATTCGATACTTTATAGGGTGACAGTGGTTCTCCATTGATGTGCCAAGATAACACAGGTCACTGGGTATTAGCTGGAGTAATGAGTAGTGGGACATCACAATGTGGAGTGTTCTCTAATACAGCCAATAGATTTACCAGGGTATCTGCCATGTTGGATTGGATTTATAGTACGATTCAAGTCTAATGGATAATGGATATGAATTGAATTTCTAATGTTATAGAAGACTAATGAATGGTGAATTTTGTACTGTTATCTCATTAACTATATGGCATGTTGTTAAAACTAGAGATATTCCATCTTTAGATGTCTAGAAATATTGACATTCCACCTATATTTGTCTAAGGTCCTATGATGAATGTCTAGATTGAAAGCTTTGTTAAAGATCTGTGTCAATTTGTATTTTAAAATTCAAAATAACACAGAGGGGTTTCTTAATGGAACAATTGTCACCTTTGCTGTAGTTCACTATTTTTCTTGATTCACCACAAAGAAGTTATTAAGTCTGATATTTGTTTATATCTGTGAAATTTATGGTTTTAAGAGAAAATAAACATAAAAATATGGAAGTATCATTTCATTAGTGTTATAAATTTTTTTTTGGGCAACTGTTTAATATGTATGATGGAGAAACAAATTATTTTTCCTGGAATTTTTCAGTTGGGATTGTGTTTCTTAATTACTTTTACTTTTACAATAAATATTAATTGTTTCAACTGCACAGAGGTGATTCTAAGGGGTAGGCCTGTCGCTCATTCCTTGTGTTTGAAAATTTTAATTGATTATACATGTACATATGACTGGTGATCACTGGATGCAACCTCCTTTTAGGCCATTTGTTTGCCCCCTGTTTGGAACTTCTGGATCTGCCCCTGCTGCTTATTCTGATTTCTTTACCAGCTTTCTGGTCCTGTCTTATTATACCTCCACTTGGTAAGTTGGGGGTATATAGTGATGGGGGTGTCTGTCTGTCATTCCATTTGTAACAAATATTTCCATCACAGATTTCTTGGCTTCTACTGGAGGGAATAATTAAATTTTTGTTATATGGCTTAAGCACAATGACTTGTACAGTGTCTCCCCTTTCCAGCTTTCTGGTTCATCTACTTTCAGTTTTCCGAGCATTTTAGAATTTGTACATGAAAGGTATTGTGAAATTTTCCAACACAGATTTCACAGGAATGATTAGATGTTTGGTGATGTAATGATTAGATGAGCTTTTAAAATATTTCTATATCAGTATTAAATAGTTGGTTCTTAGTTGTCAACAAGTTGGTGGGAAGGTGATTCAATGAAACCATGATAGCTAAACAGTCTTAAAAATTCCGAATTCAAGAGACATTTAAAAAAAAAAAAAAAAAAAGCACACACTATAACACAACTTGAAGAGCAAACAAAAAATTTAAAAAATTTGATACAGAAAATTACAAGATACTTGTTTTTGTAAGCAGGTTTAACATTCATCTGGAAGCATAAACCAGATGCACTTTTATATACTACATCAACAACAGGTTAGCACAACACTTTCCTTTCATTTTATTTGCCCCATTATTATGTGGTTTGATTTTTTAGCTCACCTGGACCGATGGTTGCAGAAAGCTTATGCCATCACTTTGTGTTCTTTGTCTGTCCGTTAACTTTTCATATTTATTCAACTACATAAAACCCCCAAGACCAATTTTAAACATACTTGGCAGAAATGATGTATGCGAGCATCTCTACATAAATCCACTTTTGCTTTAGCTTGATTAAACAAAATGGCCAACATAGGATATTTAAGCATCTGATTCCCCGATTTTCAAAGATCAATTCCTTTGAAACCACAGGTGCCAATGTTCTGAAACTTTATAGGGTTATTGACCTCATTGCCTTCTTCAAACCATCTATTTTTTGTATGGATCAGGTGGCTCTGGAGGTGGTAGGATTGATGTAAGTATAGAAAACTCTCTAAGCCTATTGTTTAAATGGTCAAATTATATGATTGCATGATTTAAAATTCTCCAGGTGAGGTTTAAAACTACCTAGAGTCTCTAGTTTTGTACATGTATATGTTTGCCCAACTTTCAGAAGTCATTTATTTGAGGGTGTCATCAATACTATGAAATGCGACAGATTTATTTATAACTTGTTTTGTTGTTGACTCCTTTGCATTTTCTGTACTTTTTAATTCATAATTATTTGGGCTTAAAAAACGAGTGTTGGTATATATATGCCCATATCTAGACTTCCAATTGATAAGTTGGTTTCAAATTTGTTATGTGGCTTTATAGAAATTGACACATGGGCTTGTTACCACTATCACTGTAGACAGGCTGCATATCTGATAGAGGGAGTAAACCCCTGTGTATGTGGCTTTGTTGTAAACGATTTTGATGGCTGTTCGGTATTTTAATTAACCATACACTCAGTAACCTATCCTTAGGAATATTTGAAATCTTATAGTAACTGCTCCAGTTTGATGGGATGTAATGTTACTGAAACGTTTTGCCTGGTCATGCATCACCTTTCTGTTTGTTGTACTACGTCTTTATTGTTTATAAGGAGTTGGGGGTTCATCTTGGGCCCAAAACTTCCTCTAGACAAATTGAAGATTTTTTTGTCTAAAAAAAAACATATTCACTACTCGTATATCAATGATTAATGAAATACTTAGTAAATAAAAGTTTATTTTATAGAACTTCAAAAAATAGATATATTGATAGGAGGAGAATATCTTCATAATTAAGTTTGAGTGACTGTTTGAAATTACTCACTTTTATTTTGTTTCTCTATAAGGCATATATAAACTTTGGGAAAAATCATGTGTAGTCTCATTAAGTGCGTTGCATTAAAAAGTGCACTTCATCTTCTATTAAATTATTTTTACGCAATTTACAAATCTTTGACTATTTGGGATTTTTGAATATGTCAGTCGTTCAATAGCCGAATCATGTGCACTAAGTCTTATTTTAGACAAACTAATTAATTAATATGTCAACGTAGGAGGTTGTCCTGTGGTATAGACATGTGTTATTACTGAAAAAAAAAGTTTGGGGAATTTCAATTGCATATTGTTCTTGTTGGTTGACACAGTGATTCAATGGAGTGATTGCTTCTATTGGACATTTGACCGGAAATAATGATATGCAATGTAAATATGGCAAATTATTACCGGAACAAATATAATTTTACTGGACATTACCTAGCTTCGGTCTGAAGGACATTTGGAATCACAAGGCTAAAAACCACTAATTCCACTTCCCATAGGCTTCTATGCTAATTTCACAATATTCAATGGCTTCTCTGGACTTTACCTTAACTTTAACCTGCAGAGGACTATATATCAGCATGATTCTACATATGTCAGCTCACAATCCTCAGAATGGCATGTGGGGTTAGCAGACTTGCAGTGCAGTACTGGTCACCGGAAGTGAAGGGTCTATAAATAGCATGGGAAATCCCAGTGTTTTCACAAGATAGCGGTATATTTAAAAATCATTATGGAGATTAGGTTTCACATCACAAGAAGCAAAATGCACCTATAAAATGTACAGAAATGTTTTTCCTTTCAGAAACCGTTTAAATATTTTTAATAAGATGAGAACTTTTTTCACAGCACTATGAGGAACAGGGGTAATTTCTGCGTAGGACTATTTTTGCGTACGTTCCAAATGCTCATTGGTTGAATTGGTGGTCTGTAACCTAAAGGGTCACTTTTTGTCTTAGAAAAAATAAATAACTATACAGGTATCTTCCTACGCACATACTGAATGCATTTGCAAAGTTTCAGTGAAATGTGACAAGCACTTTTTTAAATATTTGATTTTTAAATATAGGGTAACCAAGTTGCGCGAGCAAAAAAGTGACAATATTCTACCATACTTAAATGCATTAAATATTTGCAAAGAACTTTTTCTGACTTTTCAAATAAAAAAAATCAATCACAACTTGTTTTTTAACAATATTAATAAAGAGATAGATTTAAAAGTAATCATTTTCTGAGAAATTGGTCTATTTTTAAAAATTTATTTCTGACATGCCTCCCCCTTTTTCTTGATCACATGTCAAAAATCCTAAATCTTTAAATTTTCACAAAAGGTGATATATTTGGCTTTAAATTTGTAAATACAGTGTTTTCACATTAAAACATGACCAGTAAAGGGCACCTAAAGCAAAAAAAGTACTCAATAATGGATTTTCCATGTTGCCATAGGGGAATGCTTATATGACCTTAACCGCAGTAATGAAAGTGAGTTTTTCCTCATTTCTAACCTAATTTTTGCTCAGATCTACACAAAACTTGATTTCAAGTGCTTATTACCACCATATTTAGGTAAATATAGCCCTCAAAGTTTAATATTTGATATTTTTATTAAATTTTCTACACTTTTTACAAGATAGGACATAAAAATCAGCCAAAAAGACCAATTTTCCATAATTTGGACCTATAACTTAAAAAAATGCATATTTTGAAGGATTTTTGTAGTGTATTCCTCTCATGGCAAAGTTAACAAGATCTTCAAGTAGTTTAAAGCTATTTCAAGAAACTTTTCATTTTGCCATGGCTTCAGCTTAAGGCTAAAAACCACTAATTCCACTTCCCATAGGCTTCTATGCTAATTTCACAATATTCAATGGCTTCTCTGGACTTTACCTTAACTTTAACCTGCAGAGGACTATATATCAGCATGATTCTACATATGTCAGCTCACAATCCTCAGAATGGCATGTGGGGTTAGCAGACTTGCAGTGCAGTACTGGTCACCGGAAGTGAAGGGTCTATAAATAGCATGGGAAATCCCAGTGTTTTCACAAGATAGCGGTATATTTAAAAATCATTATGGAGATTAGGTTTCACATCACAAGAAGCAAAATGCACCTATAAAATGTACAGAAATGTTTTTCCTTTCAGAAACCGTTTAAATATTTTTAATAAGATGAGAACTTTTTTCACAGCACTATGAGGAACAGGGGTAATTTCTGCGTAGGACTATTTTTGCGTACGTTCCAAATGCTCATTGGTTGAATTGGTGGTCTGTAACCTAAAGGGTCACTTTTTGTCTTAGAAAAAATAAATAACTATACAGGTATCTTCCTACGCACATACTGAATGCATTTGCAAAGTTTCAGTGAAATGTGACAAGCACTTTTTTAAATATTTGATTTTTAAATATAGGGTAACCAAGTTGCGCGAGCAAAAAAGTGACAATATTCTACCATACTTAAATGCATTAAATATTTGCAAAGAACTTTTTCTGACTTTTCAAATAAAAAAAATCAATCACAACTTGTTTTTTAACAATATTAATAAAGAGATAGATTTAAAAGTAATCATTTTCTGAGAAATTGGTCTATTTTTAAAAATTTATTTCTGACATGCCTCCCCCTTTTTCTTGATCACATGTCAAAAATCCTAAATCTTTAAATTTTCACAAAAGGTGATATATTTGGCTTTAAATTTGTAAATACAGTGTTTTCACATTAAAACATGACCAGTAAAGGGCACCTAAAGCAAAAAAAGTACTCAATAATGGATTTTCCATGTTGCCATAGGGGAATGCTTATATGACCTTAACCGCAGTAATGAAAGTGAGTTTTTCCTCATTTCTAACCTAATTTTTGCTCAGATCTACACAAAACTTGATTTCAAGTGCTTATTACCACCATATTTAGGTAAATATAGCCCTCAAAGTTTAATATTTGATATTTTTATTAAATTTTCTACACTTTTTACAAGATAGGACATAAAAATCAGCCAAAAAGACCAATTTTCCATAATTTGGACCTATAACTTAAAAAAATGCATATTTTGAAGGATTTTTGTAGTGTATTCCTCTCATGGCAAAGTTAACAAGATCTTCAAGTAGTTTAAAGCTATTTCAAGAAACTTTTCATTTTGCCATGGCTTCAGCTTAAGGGTCACTTTTTGTCTTAGAAAAAATAAATAACTATACAGGTATCTTCCTACGCACATACTGAATGCATTTGCAAAGTTTCAGTGAAATGTGACAAGCACTTTTTTAAATATTTGATTTTTAAATATAGGGTAACCAAGTTGCGCGAGCAAAAAAGTGACAATATTCTACCATACTTAAATGCATTAAATATTTGCAAAGAACTTTTTCTGACTTTTCAAATAAAAAAAATCAATCACAACTTGTTTTTTAACAATATTAATAAAGAGATAGATTTAAAAGTAATCATTTTCTGAGAAATTGGTCTATTTTTAAAAATTTATTTCTGACATGCCTCCCCCTTTTTCTTGATCACATGTCAAAAATCCTAAATCTTTAAATTTTCACAAAAGGTGATATATTTGGCTTTAAATTTGTAAATACAGTGTTTTCACATTAAAACATGACCAGTAAAGGGCACCTAAAGCAAAAAAAGTACTCAATAATGGATTTTCCATGTTGCCATAGGGGAATGCTTATATGACCTTAACCGCAGTAATGAAAGTGAGTTTTTCCTCATTTCTAACCTAATTTTTGCTCAGATCTACACAAAACTTGATTTCAAGTGCTTATTACCACCATATTTAGGTAAATATAGCCCTCAAAGTTTAATATTTGATATTTTTATTAAATTTTCTACACTTTTTACAAGATAGGACATAAAAATCAGCCAAAAAGACCAATTTTCCATAATTTGGACCTATAACTTAAAAAAATGCATATTTTGAAGGATTTTTGTAGTGTATTCCTCTCATGGCAAAGTTAACAAGATCTTCAAGTAGTTTAAAGCTATTTCAAGAAACTTTTCATTTTGCCATGGCTTCAGCTTAAGGCTAAAAACCACTAATTCCACTTCCCATAGGCTTCTATGCTAATTTCACAATATTCAATGGCTTCTCTGGACTTTACCTTAACTTTAACCTGCAGAGGACTATATATCAGCATGATTCTACATATGTCAGCTCACAATCCTCAGAATGGCATGTGGGGTTAGCAGACTTGCAGTGCAGTACTGGTCACCGGAAGTGAAGGGTCTATAAATAGCATGGGAAATCCCAGTGTTTTCACAAGATAGCGGTATATTTAAAAATCATTATGGAGATTAGGTTTCACATCACAAGAAGCAAAATGCACCTATAAAATGTACAGAAATGTTTTTCCTTTCAGAAACCGTTTAAATATTTTTAATAAGATGAGAACTTTTTTCACAGCACTATGAGGAACAGGGGTAATTTCTGCGTAGGACTATTTTTGCGTACGTTCCAAATGCTCATTGGTTGAATTGGTGGTCTGTAACCTAAAGGGTCACTTTTTGTCTTAGAAAAAATAAATAACTATACAGGTATCTTCCTACGCACATACTGAATGCATTTGCAAAGTTTCAGTGAAATGTGACAAGCACTTTTTTAAATATTTGATTTTTAAATATAGGGTAACCAAGTTGCGCGAGCAAAAAAGTGACAATATTCTACCATACTTAAATGCATTAAATATTTGCAAAGAACTTTTTCTGACTTTTCAAATAAAAAAAATCAATCACAACTTGTTTTTTAACAATATTAATAAAGAGATAGATTTAAAAGTAATCATTTTCTGAGAAATTGGTCTATTTTTAAAAATTTATTTCTGACATGCCTCCCCCTTTTTCTTGATCACATGTCAAAAATCCTAAATCTTTAAATTTTCACAAAAGGTGATATATTTGGCTTTAAATTTGTAAATACAGTGTTTTCACATTAAAACATGACCAGTAAAGGGCACCTAAAGCAAAAAAAGTACTCAATAATGGATTTTCCATGTTGCCATAGGGGAATGCTTATATGACCTTAACCGCAGTAATGAAAGTGAGTTTTTCCTCATTTCTAACCTAATTTTTGCTCAGATCTACACAAAACTTGATTTCAAGTGCTTATTACCACCATATTTAGGTAAATATAGCCCTCAAAGTTTAATATTTGATATTTTTATTAAATTTTCTACACTTTTTACAAGATAGGACATAAAAATCAGCCAAAAAGACCAATTTTCCATAATTTGGACCTATAACTTAAAAAAATGCATATTTTGAAGGATTTTTGTAGTGTATTCCTCTCATGGCAAAGTTAACAAGATCTTCAAGTAGTTTAAAGCTATTTCAAGAAACTTTTCATTTTGCCATGGCTTCAGCTTAAGGCTAAAAACCACTAATTCCACTTCCCATAGGCTTCTATGCTAATTTCACAATATTCAATGGCTTCTCTGGACTTTACCTTAACTTTAACCTGCAGAGGACTATATATCAGCATGATTCTACATATGTCAGCTCACAATCCTCAGAATGGCATGTGGGGTTAGCAGACTTGCAGTGCAGTACTGGTCACCGGAAGTGAAGGGTCTATAAATAGCATGGGAAATCCCAGTGTTTTCACAAGATAGCGGTATATTTAAAAATCATTATGGAGATTAGGTTTCACATCACAAGAAGCAAAATGCACCTATAAAATGTACAGAAATGTTTTTCCTTTCAGAAACCGTTTAAATATTTTTAATAAGATGAGAACTTTTTTCACAGCACTATGAGGAACAGGGGTAATTTCTGCGTAGGACTATTTTTGCGTACGTTCCAAATGCTCATTGGTTGAATTGGTGGTCTGTAACCTAAAGGGTCACTTTTTGTCTTAGAAAAAATAAATAACTATACAGGTATCTTCCTACGCACATACTGAATGCATTTGCAAAGTTTCAGTGAAATGTGACAAGCACTTTTTTAAATATTTGATTTTTAAATATAGGGTAACCAAGTTGCGCGAGCAAAAAAGTGACAATATTCTACCATACTTAAATGCATTAAATATTTGCAAAGAACTTTTTCTGACTTTTCAAATAAAAAAAATCAATCACAACTTGTTTTTTAACAATATTAATAAAGAGATAGATTTAAAAGTAATCATTTTCTGAGAAATTGGTCTATTTTTAAAAATTTATTTCTGACATGCCTCCCCCTTTTTCTTGATCACATGTCAAAAATCCTAAATCTTTAAATTTTCACAAAAGGTGATATATTTGGCTTTAAATTTGTAAATACAGTGTTTTCACATTAAAACATGACCAGTAAAGGGCACCTAAAGCAAAAAAAGTACTCAATAATGGATTTTCCATGTTGCCATAGGGGAATGCTTATATGACCTTAACCGCAGTAATGAAAGTGAGTTTTTCCTCATTTCTAACCTAATTTTTGCTCAGATCTACACAAAACTTGATTTCAAGTGCTTATTACCACCATATTTAGGTAAATATAGCCCTCAAAGTTTAATATTTGATATTTTTATTAAATTTTCTACACTTTTTACAAGATAGGACATAAAAATCAGCCAAAAAGACCAATTTTCCATAATTTGGACCTATAACTTAAAAAAATGCATATTTTGAAGGATTTTTGTAGTGTATTCCTCTCATGGCAAAGTTAACAAGATCTTCAAGTAGTTTAAAGCTATTTCAAGAAACTTTTCATTTTGCCATGGCTTCAGCTTAAGGCTAAAAACCACTAATTCCACTTCCCATAGGCTTCTATGCTAATTTCACAATATTCAATGGCTTCTCTGGACTTTACCTTAACTTTAACCTGCAGAGGACTATATATCAGCATGATTCTACATATGTCAGCTCACAATCCTCAGAATGGCATGTGGGGTTAGCAGACTTGCAGTGCAGTACTGGTCACCGGAAGTGAAGGGTCTATAAATAGCATGGGAAATCCCAGTGTTTTCACAAGATAGCGGTATATTTAAAAATCATTATGGAGATTAGGTTTCACATCACAAGAAGCAAAATGCACCTATAAAATGTACAGAAATGTTTTTCCTTTCAGAAACCGTTTAAATATTTTTAATAAGATGAGAACTTTTTTCACAGCACTATGAGGAACAGGGGTAATTTCTGCGTAGGACTATTTTTGCGTACGTTCCAAATGCTCATTGGTTGAATTGGTGGTCTGTAACCTAAAGGGTCACTTTTTGTCTTAGAAAAAATAAATAACTATACAGGTATCTTCCTACGCACATACTGAATGCATTTGCAAAGTTTCAGTGAAATGTGACAAGCACTTTTTTAAATATTTGATTTTTAAATATAGGGTAACCAAGTTGCGCGAGCAAAAAAGTGACAATATTCTACCATACTTAAATGCATTAAATATTTGCAAAGAACTTTTTCTGACTTTTCAAATAAAAAAAATCAATCACAACTTGTTTTTTAACAATATTAATAAAGAGATAGATTTAAAAGTAATCATTTTCTGAGAAATTGGTCTATTTTTAAAAATTTATTTCTGACATGCCTCCCCCTTTTTCTTGATCACATGTCAAAAATCCTAAATCTTTAAATTTTCACAAAAGGTGATATATTTGGCTTTAAATTTGTAAATACAGTGTTTTCACATTAAAACATGACCAGTAAAGGGCACCTAAAGCAAAAAAAGTACTCAATAATGGATTTTCCATGTTGCCATAGGGGAATGCTTATATGACCTTAACCGCAGTAATGAAAGTGAGTTTTTCCTCATTTCTAACCTAATTTTTGCTCAGATCTACACAAAACTTGATTTCAAGTGCTTATTACCACCATATTTAGGTAAATATAGCCCTCAAAGTTTAATATTTGATATTTTTATTAAATTTTCTACACTTTTTACAAGATAGGACATAAAAATCAGCCAAAAAGACCAATTTTCCATAATTTGGACCTATAACTTAAAAAAATGCATATTTTGAAGGATTTTTGTAGTGTATTCCTCTCATGGCAAAGTTAACAAGATCTTCAAGTAGTTTAAAGCTATTTCAAGAAACTTTTCATTTTGCCATGGCTTCAGCTTAAGGCTAAAAACCACTAATTCCACTTCCCATAGGCTTCTATGCTAATTTCACAATATTCAATGGCTTCTCTGGACTTTACCTTAACTTTAACCTGCAGAGGACTATATATCAGCATGATTCTACATATGTCAGCTCACAATCCTCAGAATGGCATGTGGGGTTAGCAGACTTGCAGTGCAGTACTGGTCACCGGAAGTGAAGGGTCTATAAATAGCATGGGAAATCCCAGTGTTTTCACAAGATAGCGGTATATTTAAAAATCATTATGGAGATTAGGTTTCACATCACAAGAAGCAAAATGCACCTATAAAATGTACAGAAATGTTTTTCCTTTCAGAAACCGTTTAAATATTTTTAATAAGATGAGAACTTTTTTCACAGCACTATGAGGAACAGGGGTAATTTCTGCGTAGGACTATTTTTGCGTACGTTCCAAATGCTCATTGGTTGAATTGGTGGTCTGTAACCTAAAGGGTCACTTTTTGTCTTAGAAAAAATAAATAACTATACAGGTATCTTCCTACGCACATACTGAATGCATTTGCAAAGTTTCAGTGAAATGTGACAAGCACTTTTTTAAATATTTGATTTTTAAATATAGGGTAACCAAGTTGCGCGAGCAAAAAAGTGACAATATTCTACCATACTTAAATGCATTAAATATTTGCAAAGAACTTTTTCTGACTTTTCAAATAAAAAAAATCAATCACAACTTGTTTTTTAACAATATTAATAAAGAGATAGATTTAAAAGTAATCATTTTCTGAGAAATTGGTCTATTTTTAAAAATTTATTTCTGACATGCCTCCCCCTTTTTCTTGATCACATGTCAAAAATCCTAAATCTTTAAATTTTCACAAAAGGTGATATATTTGGCTTTAAATTTGTAAATACAGTGTTTTCACATTAAAACATGACCAGTAAAGGGCACCTAAAGCAAAAAAAGTACTCAATAATGGATTTTCCATGTTGCCATAGGGGAATGCTTATATGACCTTAACCGCAGTAATGAAAGTGAGTTTTTCCTCATTTCTAACCTAATTTTTGCTCAGATCTACACAAAACTTGATTTCAAGTGCTTATTACCACCATATTTAGGTAAATATAGCCCTCAAAGTTTAATATTTGATATTTTTATTAAATTTTCTACACTTTTTACAAGATAGGACATAAAAATCAGCCAAAAAGACCAATTTTCCATAATTTGGACCTATAACTTAAAAAAATGCATATTTTGAAGGATTTTTGTAGTGTATTCCTCTCATGGCAAAGTTAACAAGATCTTCAAGTAGTTTAAAGCTATTTCAAGAAACTTTTCATTTTGCCATGGCTTCAGCTTAAGGCTAAAAACCACTAATTCCACTTCCCATAGGCTTCTATGCTAATTTCACAATATTCAATGGCTTCTCTGGACTTTACCTTAACTTTAACCTGCAGAGGACTATATATCAGCATGATTCTACATATGTCAGCTCACAATCCTCAGAATGGCATGTGGGGTTAGCAGACTTGCAGTGCAGTACTGGTCACCGGAAGTGAAGGGTCTATAAATAGCATGGGAAATCCCAGTGTTTTCACAAGATAGCGGTATATTTAAAAATCATTATGGAGATTAGGTTTCACATCACAAGAAGCAAAATGCACCTATAAAATGTACAGAAATGTTTTTCCTTTCAGAAACCGTTTAAATATTTTTAATAAGATGAGAACTTTTTTCACAGCACTATGAGGAACAGGGGTAATTTCTGCGTAGGACTATTTTTGCGTACGTTCCAAATGCTCATTGGTTGAATTGGTGGTCTGTAACCTAAAGGGTCACTTTTTGTCTTAGAAAAAATAAATAACTATACAGGTATCTTCCTACGCACATACTGAATGCATTTGCAAAGTTTCAGTGAAATGTGACAAGCACTTTTTTAAATATTTGATTTTTAAATATAGGGTAACCAAGTTGCGCGAGCAAAAAAGTGACAATATTCTACCATACTTAAATGCATTAAATATTTGCAAAGAACTTTTTCTGACTTTTCAAATAAAAAAAATCAATCACAACTTGTTTTTTAACAATATTAATAAAGAGATAGATTTAAAAGTAATCATTTTCTGAGAAATTGGTCTATTTTTAAAAATTTATTTCTGACATGCCTCCCCCTTTTTCTTGATCACATGTCAAAAATCCTAAATCTTTAAATTTTCACAAAAGGTGATATATTTGGCTTTAAATTTGTAAATACAGTGTTTTCACATTAAAACATGACCAGTAAAGGGCACCTAAAGCAAAAAAAGTACTCAATAATGGATTTTCCATGTTGCCATAGGGGAATGCTTATATGACCTTAACCGCAGTAATGAAAGTGAGTTTTTCCTCATTTCTAACCTAATTTTTGCTCAGATCTACACAAAACTTGATTTCAAGTGCTTATTACCACCATATTTAGGTAAATATAGCCCTCAAAGTTTAATATTTGATATTTTTATTAAATTTTCTACACTTTTTACAAGATAGGACATAAAAATCAGCCAAAAAGACCAATTTTCCATAATTTGGACCTATAACTTAAAAAAATGCATATTTTGAAGGATTTTTGTAGTGTATTCCTCTCATGGCAAAGTTAACAAGATCTTCAAGTAGTTTAAAGCTATTTCAAGAAACTTTTCATTTTGCCATGGCTTCAGCTTAAGGCTAAAAACCACTAATTCCACTTCCCATAGGCTTCTATGCTAATTTCACAATATTCAATGGCTTCTCTGGACTTTACCTTAACTTTAACCTGCAGAGGACTATATATCAGCATGATTCTACATATGTCAGCTCACAATCCTCAGAATGGCATGTGGGGTTAGCAGACTTGCAGTGCAGTACTGGTCACCGGAAGTGAAGGGTCTATAAATAGCATGGGAAATCCCAGTGTTTTCACAAGATAGCGGTATATTTAAAAATCATTATGGAGATTAGGTTTCACATCACAAGAAGCAAAATGCACCTATAAAATGTACAGAAATGTTTTTCCTTTCAGAAACCGTTTAAATATTTTTAATAAGATGAGAACTTTTTTCACAGCACTATGAGGAACAGGGGTAATTTCTGCGTAGGACTATTTTTGCGTACGTTCCAAATGCTCATTGGTTGAATTGGTGGTCTGTAACCTAAAGGGTCACTTTTTGTCTTAGAAAAAATAAATAACTATACAGGTATCTTCCTACGCACATACTGAATGCATTTGCAAAGTTTCAGTGAAATGTGACAAGCACTTTTTTAAATATTTGATTTTTAAATATAGGGTAACCAAGTTGCGCGAGCAAAAAAGTGACAATATTCTACCATACTTAAATGCATTAAATATTTGCAAAGAACTTTTTCTGACTTTTCAAATAAAAAAAATCAATCACAACTTGTTTTTTAACAATATTAATAAAGAGATAGATTTAAAAGTAATCATTTTCTGAGAAATTGGTCTATTTTTAAAAATTTATTTCTGACATGCCTCCCCCTTTTTCTTGATCACATGTCAAAAATCCTAAATCTTTAAATTTTCACAAAAGGTGATATATTTGGCTTTAAATTTGTAAATACAGTGTTTTCACATTAAAACATGACCAGTAAAGGGCACCTAAAGCAAAAAAAGTACTCAATAATGGATTTTCCATGTTGCCATAGGGGAATGCTTATATGACCTTAACCGCAGTAATGAAAGTGAGTTTTTCCTCATTTCTAACCTAATTTTTGCTCAGATCTACACAAAACTTGATTTCAAGTGCTTATTACCACCATATTTAGGTAAATATAGCCCTCAAAGTTTAATATTTGATATTTTTATTAAATTTTCTACACTTTTTACAAGATAGGACATAAAAATCAGCCAAAAAGACCAATTTTCCATAATTTGGACCTATAACTTAAAAAAATGCATATTTTGAAGGATTTTTGTAGTGTATTCCTCTCATGGCAAAGTTAACAAGATCTTCAAGTAGTTTAAAGCTATTTCAAGAAACTTTTCATTTTGCCATGGCTTCAGCTTAAGGCTAAAAACCACTAATTCCACTTCCCATAGGCTTCTATGCTAATTTCACAATATTCAATGGCTTCTCTGGACTTTACCTTAACTTTAACCTGCAGAGGACTATATATCAGCATGATTCTACATATGTCAGCTCACAATCCTCAGAATGGCATGTGGGGTTAGCAGACTTGCAGTGCAGTACTGGTCACCGGAAGTGAAGGGTCTATAAATAGCATGGGAAATCCCAGTGTTTTCACAAGATAGCGGTATATTTAAAAATCATTATGGAGATTAGGTTTCACATCACAAGAAGCAAAATGCACCTATAAAATGTACAGAAATGTTTTTCCTTTCAGAAACCGTTTAAATATTTTTAATAAGATGAGAACTTTTTTCACAGCACTATGAGGAACAGGGGTAATTTCTGCGTAGGACTATTTTTGCGTACGTTCCAAATGCTCATTGGTTGAATTGGTGGTCTGTAACCTAAAGGGTCACTTTTTGTCTTAGAAAAAATAAATAACTATACAGGTATCTTCCTACGCACATACTGAATGCATTTGCAAAGTTTCAGTGAAATGTGACAAGCACTTTTTTAAATATTTGATTTTTAAATATAGGGTAACCAAGTTGCGCGAGCAAAAAAGTGACAATATTCTACCATACTTAAATGCATTAAATATTTGCAAAGAACTTTTTCTGACTTTTCAAATAAAAAAAATCAATCACAACTTGTTTTTTAACAATATTAATAAAGAGATAGATTTAAAAGTAATCATTTTCTGAGAAATTGGTCTATTTTTAAAAATTTATTTCTGACATGCCTCCCCCTTTTTCTTGATCACATGTCAAAAATCCTAAATCTTTAAATTTTCACAAAAGGTGATATATTTGGCTTTAAATTTGTAAATACAGTGTTTTCACATTAAAACATGACCAGTAAAGGGCACCTAAAGCAAAAAAAGTACTCAATAATGGATTTTCCATGTTGCCATAGGGGAATGCTTATATGACCTTAACCGCAGTAATGAAAGTGAGTTTTTCCTCATTTCTAACCTAATTTTTGCTCAGATCTACACAAAACTTGATTTCAAGTGCTTATTACCACCATATTTAGGTAAATATAGCCCTCAAAGTTTAATATTTGATATTTTTATTAAATTTTCTACACTTTTTACAAGATAGGACATAAAAATCAGCCAAAAAGACCAATTTTCCATAATTTGGACCTATAACTTAAAAAAATGCATATTTTGAAGGATTTTTGTAGTGTATTCCTCTCATGGCAAAGTTAACAAGATCTTCAAGTAGTTTAAAGCTATTTCAAGAAACTTTTCATTTTGCCATGGCTTCAGCTTAAGGCTAAAAACCACTAATTCCACTTCCCATAGGCTTCTATGCTAATTTCACAATATTCAATGGCTTCTCTGGACTTTACCTTAACTTTAACCTGCAGAGGACTATATATCAGCATGATTCTACATATGTCAGCTCACAATCCTCAGAATGGCATGTGGGGTTAGCAGACTTGCAGTGCAGTACTGGTCACCGGAAGTGAAGGGTCTATAAATAGCATGGGAAATCCCAGTGTTTTCACAAGATAGCGGTATATTTAAAAATCATTATGGAGATTAGGTTTCACATCACAAGAAGCAAAATGCACCTATAAAATGTACAGAAATGTTTTTCCTTTCAGAAACCGTTTAAATATTTTTAATAAGATGAGAACTTTTTTCACAGCACTATGAGGAACAGGGGTAATTTCTGCGTAGGACTATTTTTGCGTACGTTCCAAATGCTCATTGGTTGAATTGGTGGTCTGTAACCTAAAGGGTCACTTTTTGTCTTAGAAAAAATAAATAACTATACAGGTATCTTCCTACGCACATACTGAATGCATTTGCAAAGTTTCAGTGAAATGTGACAAGCACTTTTTTAAATATTTGATTTTTAAATATAGGGTAACCAAGTTGCGCGAGCAAAAAAGTGACAATATTCTACCATACTTAAATGCATTAAATATTTGCAAAGAACTTTTTCTGACTTTTCAAATAAAAAAAATCAATCACAACTTGTTTTTTAACAATATTAATAAAGAGATAGATTTAAAAGTAATCATTTTCTGAGAAATTGGTCTATTTTTAAAAATTTATTTCTGACATGCCTCCCCCTTTTTCTTGATCACATGTCAAAAATCCTAAATCTTTAAATTTTCACAAAAGGTGATATATTTGGCTTTAAATTTGTAAATACAGTGTTTTCACATTAAAACATGACCAGTAAAGGGCACCTAAAGCAAAAAAAGTACTCAATAATGGATTTTCCATGTTGCCATAGGGGAATGCTTATATGACCTTAACCGCAGTAATGAAAGTGAGTTTTTCCTCATTTCTAACCTAATTTTTGCTCAGATCTACACAAAACTTGATTTCAAGTGCTTATTACCACCATATTTAGGTAAATATAGCCCTCAAAGTTTAATATTTGATATTTTTATTAAATTTTCTACACTTTTTACAAGATAGGACATAAAAATCAGCCAAAAAGACCAATTTTCCATAATTTGGACCTATAACTTAAAAAAATGCATATTTTGAAGGATTTTTGTAGTGTATTCCTCTCATGGCAAAGTTAACAAGATCTTCAAGTAGTTTAAAGCTATTTCAAGAAACTTTTCATTTTGCCATGGCTTCAGCTTAAGGCTAAAAACCACTAATTCCACTTCCCATAGGCTTCTATGCTAATTTCACAATATTCAATGGCTTCTCTGGACTTTACCTTAACTTTAACCTGCAGAGGACTATATATCAGCATGATTCTACATATGTCAGCTCACAATCCTCAGAATGGCATGTGGGGTTAGCAGACTTGCAGTGCAGTACTGGTCACCGGAAGTGAAGGGTCTATAAATAGCATGGGAAATCCCAGTGTTTTCACAAGATAGCGGTATATTTAAAAATCATTATGGAGATTAGGTTTCACATCACAAGAAGCAAAATGCACCTATAAAATGTACAGAAATGTTTTTCCTTTCAGAAACCGTTTAAATATTTTTAATAAGATGAGAACTTTTTTCACAGCACTATGAGGAACAGGGGTAATTTCTGCGTAGGACTATTTTTGCGTACGTTCCAAATGCTCATTGGTTGAATTGGTGGTCTGTAACCTAAAGGGTCACTTTTTGTCTTAGAAAAAATAAATAACTATACAGGTATCTTCCTACGCACATACTGAATGCATTTGCAAAGTTTCAGTGAAATGTGACAAGCACTTTTTTAAATATTTGATTTTTAAATATAGGGTAACCAAGTTGCGCGAGCAAAAAAGTGACAATATTCTACCATACTTAAATGCATTAAATATTTGCAAAGAACTTTTTCTGACTTTTCAAATAAAAAAAATCAATCACAACTTGTTTTTTAACAATATTAATAAAGAGATAGATTTAAAAGTAATCATTTTCTGAGAAATTGGTCTATTTTTAAAAATTTATTTCTGACATGCCTCCCCCTTTTTCTTGATCACATGTCAAAAATCCTAAATCTTTAAATTTTCACAAAAGGTGATATATTTGGCTTTAAATTTGTAAATACAGTGTTTTCACATTAAAACATGACCAGTAAAGGGCACCTAAAGCAAAAAAAGTACTCAATAATGGATTTTCCATGTTGCCATAGGGGAATGCTTATATGACCTTAACCGCAGTAATGAAAGTGAGTTTTTCCTCATTTCTAACCTAATTTTTGCTCAGATCTACACAAAACTTGATTTCAAGTGCTTATTACCACCATATTTAGGTAAATATAGCCCTCAAAGTTTAATATTTGATATTTTTATTAAATTTTCTACACTTTTTACAAGATAGGACATAAAAATCAGCCAAAAAGACCAATTTTCCATAATTTGGACCTATAACTTAAAAAAATGCATATTTTGAAGGATTTTTGTAGTGTATTCCTCTCATGGCAAAGTTAACAAGATCTTCAAGTAGTTTAAAGCTATTTCAAGAAACTTTTCATTTTGCCATGGCTTCAGCTTAAGGCTAAAAACCACTAATTCCACTTCCCATAGGCTTCTATGCTAATTTCACAATATTCAATGGCTTCTCTGGACTTTACCTTAACTTTAACCTGCAGAGGACTATATATCAGCATGATTCTACATATGTCAGCTCACAATCCTCAGAATGGCATGTGGGGTTAGCAGACTTGCAGTGCAGTACTGGTCACCGGAAGTGAAGGGTCTATAAATAGCATGGGAAATCCCAGTGTTTTCACAAGATAGCGGTATATTTAAAAATCATTATGGAGATTAGGTTTCACATCACAAGAAGCAAAATGCACCTATAAAATGTACAGAAATGTTTTTCCTTTCAGAAACCGTTTAAATATTTTTAATAAGATGAGAACTTTTTTCACAGCACTATGAGGAACAGGGGTAATTTCTGCGTAGGACTATTTTTGCGTACGTTCCAAATGCTCATTGGTTGAATTGGTGGTCTGTAACCTAAAGGGTCACTTTTTGTCTTAGAAAAAATAAATAACTATACAGGTATCTTCCTACGCACATACTGAATGCATTTGCAAAGTTTCAGTGAAATGTGACAAGCACTTTTTTAAATATTTGATTTTTAAATATAGGGTAACCAAGTTGCGCGAGCAAAAAAGTGACAATATTCTACCATACTTAAATGCATTAAATATTTGCAAAGAACTTTTTCTGACTTTTCAAATAAAAAAAATCAATCACAACTTGTTTTTTAACAATATTAATAAAGAGATAGATTTAAAAGTAATCATTTTCTGAGAAATTGGTCTATTTTTAAAAATTTATTTCTGACATGCCTCCCCCTTTTTCTTGATCACATGTCAAAAATCCTAAATCTTTAAATTTTCACAAAAGGTGATATATTTGGCTTTAAATTTGTAAATACAGTGTTTTCACATTAAAACATGACCAGTAAAGGGCACCTAAAGCAAAAAAAGTACTCAATAATGGATTTTCCATGTTGCCATAGGGGAATGCTTATATGACCTTAACCGCAGTAATGAAAGTGAGTTTTTCCTCATTTCTAACCTAATTTTTGCTCAGATCTACACAAAACTTGATTTCAAGTGCTTATTACCACCATATTTAGGTAAATATAGCCCTCAAAGTTTAATATTTGATATTTTTATTAAATTTTCTACACTTTTTACAAGATAGGACATAAAAATCAGCCAAAAAGACCAATTTTCCATAATTTGGACCTATAACTTAAAAAAATGCATATTTTGAAGGATTTTTGTAGTGTATTCCTCTCATGGCAAAGTTAACAAGATCTTCAAGTAGTTTAAAGCTATTTCAAGAAACTTTTCATTTTGCCATGGCTTCAGCTTAAGGCTAAAAACCACTAATTCCACTTCCCATAGGCTTCTATGCTAATTTCACAATATTCAATGGCTTCTCTGGACTTTACCTTAACTTTAACCTGCAGAGGACTATATATCAGCATGATTCTACATATGTCAGCTCACAATCCTCAGAATGGCATGTGGGGTTAGCAGACTTGCAGTGCAGTACTGGTCACCGGAAGTGAAGGGTCTATAAATAGCATGGGAAATCCCAGTGTTTTCACAAGATAGCGGTATATTTAAAAATCATTATGGAGATTAGGTTTCACATCACAAGAAGCAAAATGCACCTATAAAATGTACAGAAATGTTTTTCCTTTCAGAAACCGTTTAAATATTTTTAATAAGATGAGAACTTTTTTCACAGCACTATGAGGAACAGGGGTAATTTCTGCGTAGGACTATTTTTGCGTACGTTCCAAATGCTCATTGGTTGAATTGGTGGTCTGTAACCTAAAGGGTCACTTTTTGTCTTAGAAAAAATAAATAACTATACAGGTATCTTCCTACGCACATACTGAATGCATTTGCAAAGTTTCAGTGAAATGTGACAAGCACTTTTTTAAATATTTGATTTTTAAATATAGGGTAACCAAGTTGCGCGAGCAAAAAAGTGACAATATTCTACCATACTTAAATGCATTAAATATTTGCAAAGAACTTTTTCTGACTTTTCAAATAAAAAAAATCAATCACAACTTGTTTTTTAACAATATTAATAAAGAGATAGATTTAAAAGTAATCATTTTCTGAGAAATTGGTCTATTTTTAAAAATTTATTTCTGACATGCCTCCCCCTTTTTCTTGATCACATGTCAAAAATCCTAAATCTTTAAATTTTCACAAAAGGTGATATATTTGGCTTTAAATTTGTAAATACAGTGTTTTCACATTAAAACATGACCAGTAAAGGGCACCTAAAGCAAAAAAAGTACTCAATAATGGATTTTCCATGTTGCCATAGGGGAATGCTTATATGACCTTAACCGCAGTAATGAAAGTGAGTTTTTCCTCATTTCTAACCTAATTTTTGCTCAGATCTACACAAAACTTGATTTCAAGTGCTTATTACCACCATATTTAGGTAAATATAGCCCTCAAAGTTTAATATTTGATATTTTTATTAAATTTTCTACACTTTTTACAAGATAGGACATAAAAATCAGCCAAAAAGACCAATTTTCCATAATTTGGACCTATAACTTAAAAAAATGCATATTTTGAAGGATTTTTGTAGTGTATTCCTCTCATGGCAAAGTTAACAAGATCTTCAAGTAGTTTAAAGCTATTTCAAGAAACTTTTCATTTTGCCATGGCTTCAGCTTAAGGCTAAAAACCACTAATTCCACTTCCCATAGGCTTCTATGCTAATTTCACAATATTCAATGGCTTCTCTGGACTTTACCTTAACTTTAACCTGCAGAGGACTATATATCAGCATGATTCTACATATGTCAGCTCACAATCCTCAGAATGGCATGTGGGGTTAGCAGACTTGCAGTGCAGTACTGGTCACCGGAAGTGAAGGGTCTATAAATAGCATGGGAAATCCCAGTGTTTTCACAAGATAGCGGTATATTTAAAAATCATTATGGAGATTAGGTTTCACATCACAAGAAGCAAAATGCACCTATAAAATGTACAGAAATGTTTTTCCTTTCAGAAACCGTTTAAATATTTTTAATAAGATGAGAACTTTTTTCACAGCACTATGAGGAACAGGGGTAATTTCTGCGTAGGACTATTTTTGCGTACGTTCCAAATGCTCATTGGTTGAATTGGTGGTCTGTAACCTAAAGGGTCACTTTTTGTCTTAGAAAAAATAAATAACTATACAGGTATCTTCCTACGCACATACTGAATGCATTTGCAAAGTTTCAGTGAAATGTGACAAGCACTTTTTTAAATATTTGATTTTTAAATATAGGGTAACCAAGTTGCGCGAGCAAAAAAGTGACAATATTCTACCATACTTAAATGCATTAAATATTTGCAAAGAACTTTTTCTGACTTTTCAAATAAAAAAAATCAATCACAACTTGTTTTTTAACAATATTAATAAAGAGATAGATTTAAAAGTAATCATTTTCTGAGAAATCGGTCTATTTTTAAAAATTTATTTCTGACATGCCTCCCCCTTTTTCTTGATCACATGTCAAAAATCCTAAATCTTTAAATTTTCACAAAAGGTGATATATTTGGCTTTAAATTTGTAAATACAGTGTTTTCACATTAAAACATGACCAGTAAAGGGCACCTAAAGCAAAAAAAGTACTCAATAATGGATTTTCCATGTTGCCATAGGGGAATGCTTATATGACCTTAACCGCAGTAATGAAAGTGAGTTTTTCCTCATTTCTAACCTAATTTTTGCTCAGATCTACACAAAACTTGATTTCAAGTGCTTATTACCACCATATTTAGGTAAATATAGCCCTCAAAGTTTAATATTTGATATTTTTATTAAATTTTCTACACTTTTTACAAGATAGGACATAAAAATCAGCCAAAAAGACCAATTTTCCATAATTTGGACCTATAACTTAAAAAAATGCATATTTTGAAGGATTTTTGTAGTGTATTCCTCTCATGGCAAAGTTAACAAGATCTTCAAGTAGTTTAAAGCTATTTCAAGAAACTTTTCATTTTGCCATGGCTTCAGCTTAAGGCTAAAAACCACTAATTCCACTTCCCATAGGCTTCTATGCTAATTTCACAATATTCAATGGCTTCTCTGGACTTTACCTTAACTTTAACCTGCAGAGGACTATATATCAGCATGATTCTACATATGTCAGCTCACAATCCTCAGAATGGCATGTGGGGTTAGCAGACTTGCAGTGCAGTACTGGTCACCGGAAGTGAAGGGTCTATAAATAGCATGGGAAATCCCAGTGTTTTCACAAGATAGCGGTATATTTAAAAATCATTATGGAGATTAGGTTTCACATCACAAGAAGCAAAATGCACCTATAAAATGTACAGAAATGTTTTTCCTTTCAGAAACCGTTTAAATATTTTTAATAAGATGAGAACTTTTTTCACAGCACTATGAGGAACAGGGGTAATTTCTGCGTAGGACTATTTTTGCGTACGTTCCAAATGCTCATTGGTTGAATTGGTGGTCTGTAACCTAAAGGGTCACTTTTTGTCTTAGAAAAAATAAATAACTATACAGGTATCTTCCTACGCACATACTGAATGCATTTGCAAAGTTTCAGTGAAATGTGACAAGCACTTTTTTAAATATTTGATTTTTAAATATAGGGTAACCAAGTTGCGCGAGCAAAAAAGTGACAATATTCTACCATACTTAAATGCATTAAATATTTGCAAAGAACTTTTTCTGACTTTTCAAATAAAAAAAATCAATCACAACTTGTTTTTTAACAATATTAATAAAGAGATAGATTTAAAAGTAATCATTTTCTGAGAAATTGGTCTATTTTTAAAAATTTATTTCTGACATGCCTCCCCCTTTTTCTTGATCACATGTCAAAAATCCTAAATCTTTAAATTTTCACAAAAGGTGATATATTTGGCTTTAAATTTGTAAATACAGTGTTTTCACATTAAAACATGACCAGTAAAGGGCACCTAAAGCAAAAAAAGTACTCAATAATGGATTTTCCATGTTGCCATAGGGGAATGCTTATATGACCTTAACCGCAGTAATGAAAGTGAGTTTTTCCTCATTTCTAACCTAATTTTTGCTCAGATCTACACAAAACTTGATTTCAAGTGCTTATTACCACCATATTTAGGTAAATATAGCCCTCAAAGTTTAATATTTGATATTTTTATTAAATTTTCTACACTTTTTACAAGATAGGACATAAAAATCAGCCAAAAAGACCAATTTTCCATAATTTGGACCTATAACTTAAAAAAATGCATATTTTGAAGGATTTTTGTAGTGTATTCCTCTCATGGCAAAGTTAACAAGATCTTCAAGTAGTTTAAAGCTATTTCAAGAAACTTTTCATTTTGCCATGGCTTCAGCTTAAGGCTAAAAACCACTAATTCCACTTCCCATAGGCTTCTATGCTAATTTCACAATATTCAATGGCTTCTCTGGACTTTACCTTAACTTTAACCTGCAGAGGACTATATATCAGCATGATTCTACATATGTCAGCTCACAATCCTCAGAATGGCATGTGGGGTTAGCAGACTTGCAGTGCAGTACTGGTCACCGGAAGTGAAGGGTCTATAAATAGCATGGGAAATCCCAGTGTTTTCACAAGATAGCGGTATATTTAAAAATCATTATGGAGATTAGGTTTCACATCACAAGAAGCAAAATGCACCTATAAAATGTACAGAAATGTTTTTCCTTTCAGAAACCGTTTAAATATTTTTAATAAGATGAGAACTTTTTTCACAGCACTATGAGGAACAGGGGTAATTTCTGCGTAGGACTATTTTTGCGTACGTTCCAAATGCTCATTGGTTGAATTGGTGGTCTGTAACCTAAAGGGTCACTTTTTGTCTTAGAAAAAATAAATAACTATACAGGTATCTTCCTACGCACATACTGAATGCATTTGCAAAGTTTCAGTGAAATGTGACAAGCACTTTTTTAAATATTTGATTTTTAAATATAGGGTAACCAAGTTGCGCGAGCAAAAAAGTGACAATATTCTACCATACTTAAATGCATTAAATATTTGCAAAGAACTTTTTCTGACTTTTCAAATAAAAAAAATCAATCACAACTTGTTTTTTAACAATATTAATAAAGAGATAGATTTAAAAGTAATCATTTTCTGAGAAATTGGTCTATTTTTAAAAATTTATTTCTGACATGCCTCCCCCTTTTTCTTGATCACATGTCAAAAATCCTAAATCTTTAAATTTTCACAAAAGGTGATATATTTGGCTTTAAATTTGTAAATACAGTGTTTTCACATTAAAACATGACCAGTAAAGGGCACCTAAAGCAAAAAAAGTACTCAATAATGGATTTTCCATGTTGCCATAGGGGAATGCTTATATGACCTTAACCGCAGTAATGAAAGTGAGTTTTTCCTCATTTCTAACCTAATTTTTGCTCAGATCTACACAAAACTTGATTTCAAGTGCTTATTACCACCATATTTAGGTAAATATAGCCCTCAAAGTTTAATATTTGATATTTTTATTAAATTTTCTACACTTTTTACAAGATAGGACATAAAAATCAGCCAAAAAGACCAATTTTCCATAATTTGGACCTATAACTTAAAAAAATGCATATTTTGAAGGATTTTTGTAGTGTATTCCTCTCATGGCAAAGTTAACAAGATCTTCAAGTAGTTTAAAGCTATTTCAAGAAACTTTTCATTTTGCCATGGCTTCAGCTTAAGGCTAAAAACCACTAATTCCACTTCCCATAGGCTTCTATGCTAATTTCACAATATTCAATGGCTTCTCTGGACTTTACCTTAACTTTAACCTGCAGAGGACTATATATCAGCATGATTCTACATATGTCAGCTCACAATCCTCAGAATGGCATGTGGGGTTAGCAGACTTGCAGTGCAGTACTGGTCACCGGAAGTGAAGGGTCTATAAATAGCATGGGAAATCCCAGTGTTTTCACAAGATAGCGGTATATTTAAAAATCATTATGGAGATTAGGTTTCACATCACAAGAAGCAAAATGCACCTATAAAATGTACAGAAATGTTTTTCCTTTCAGAAACCGTTTAAATATTTTTAATAAGATGAGAACTTTTTTCACAGCACTATGAGGAACAGGGGTAATTTCTGCGTAGGACTATTTTTGCGTACGTTCCAAATGCTCATTGGTTGAATTGGTGGTCTGTAACCTAAAGGGTCACTTTTTGTCTTAGAAAAAATAAATAACTATACAGGTATCTTCCTACGCACATACTGAATGCATTTGCAAAGTTTCAGTGAAATGTGACAAGCACTTTTTTAAATATTTGATTTTTAAATATAGGGTAACCAAGTTGCGCGAGCAAAAAAGTGACAATATTCTACCATACTTAAATGCATTAAATATTTGCAAAGAACTTTTTCTGACTTTTCAAATAAAAAAAATCAATCACAACTTGTTTTTTAACAATATTAATAAAGAGATAGATTTAAAAGTAATCATTTTCTGAGAAATTGGTCTATTTTTAAAAATTTATTTCTGACATGCCTCCCCCTTTTTCTTGATCACATGTCAAAAATCCTAAATCTTTAAATTTTCACAAAAGGTGATATATTTGGCTTTAAATTTGTAAATACAGTGTTTTCACATTAAAACATGACCAGTAAAGGGCACCTAAAGCAAAAAAAGTACTCAATAATGGATTTTCCATGTTGCCATAGGGGAATGCTTATATGACCTTAACCGCAGTAATGAAAGTGAGTTTTTCCTCATTTCTAACCTAATTTTTGCTCAGATCTACACAAAACTTGATTTCAAGTGCTTATTACCACCATATTTAGGTAAATATAGCCCTCAAAGTTTAATATTTGATATTTTTATTAAATTTTCTACACTTTTTACAAGATAGGACATAAAAATCAGCCAAAAAGACCAATTTTCCATAATTTGGACCTATAACTTAAAAAAATGCATATTTTGAAGGATTTTTGTAGTGTATTCCTCTCATGGCAAAGTTAACAAGATCTTCAAGTAGTTTAAAGCTATTTCAAGAAACTTTTCATTTTGCCATGGCTTCAGCTTAAGGCTAAAAACCACTAATTCCACTTCCCATAGGCTTCTATGCTAATTTCACAATATTCAATGGCTTCTCTGGACTTTACCTTAACTTTAACCTGCAGAGGACTATATATCAGCATGATTCTACATATGTCAGCTCACAATCCTCAGAATGGCATGTGGGGTTAGCAGACTTGCAGTGCAGTACTGGTCACCGGAAGTGAAGGGTCTATAAATAGCATGGGAAATCCCAGTGTTTTCACAAGATAGCGGTATATTTAAAAATCATTATGGAGATTAGGTTTCACATCACAAGAAGCAAAATGCACCTATAAAATGTACAGAAATGTTTTTCCTTTCAGAAACCGTTTAAATATTTTTAATAAGATGAGAACTTTTTTCACAGCACTATGAGGAACAGGGGTAATTTCTGCGTAGGACTATTTTTGCGTACGTTCCAAATGCTCATTGGTTGAATTGGTGGTCTGTAACCTAAAGGGTCACTTTTTGTCTTAGAAAAAATAAATAACTATACAGGTATCTTCCTACGCACATACTGAATGCATTTGCAAAGTTTCAGTGAAATGTGACAAGCACTTTTTTAAATATTTGATTTTTAAATATAGGGTAACCAAGTTGCGCGAGCAAAAAAGTGACAATATTCTACCATACTTAAATGCATTAAATATTTGCAAAGAACTTTTTCTGACTTTTCAAATAAAAAAAATCAATCACAACTTGTTTTTTAACAATATTAATAAAGAGATAGATTTAAAAGTAATCATTTTCTGAGAAATTGGTCTATTTTTAAAAATTTATTTCTGACATGCCTCCCCCTTTTTCTTGATCACATGTCAAAAATCCTAAATCTTTAAATTTTCACAAAAGGTGATATATTTGGCTTTAAATTTGTAAATACAGTGTTTTCACATTAAAACATGACCAGTAAAGGGCACCTAAAGCAAAAAAAGTACTCAATAATGGATTTTCCATGTTGCCATAGGGGAATGCTTATATGACCTTAACCGCAGTAATGAAAGTGAGTTTTTCCTCATTTCTAACCTAATTTTTGCTCAGATCTACACAAAACTTGATTTCAAGTGCTTATTACCACCATATTTAGGTAAATATAGCCCTCAAAGTTTAATATTTGATATTTTTATTAAATTTTCTACACTTTTTACAAGATAGGACATAAAAATCAGCCAAAAAGACCAATTTTCCATAATTTGGACCTATAACTTAAAAAAATGCATATTTTGAAGGATTTTTGTAGTGTATTCCTCTCATGGCAAAGTTAACAAGATCTTCAAGTAGTTTAAAGCTATTTCAAGAAACTTTTCATTTTGCCATGGCTTCAGCTTAAGGCTAAAAACCACTAATTCCACTTCCCATAGGCTTCTATGCTAATTTCACAATATTCAATGGCTTCTCTGGACTTTACCTTAACTTTAACCTGCAGAGGACTATATATCAGCATGATTCTACATATGTCAGCTCACAATCCTCAGAATGGCATGTGGGGTTAGCAGACTTGCAGTGCAGTACTGGTCACCGGAAGTGAAGGGTCTATAAATAGCATGGGAAATCCCAGTGTTTTCACAAGATAGCGGTATATTTAAAAATCATTATGGAGATTAGGTTTCACATCACAAGAAGCAAAATGCACCTATAAAATGTACAGAAATGTTTTTCCTTTCAGAAACCGTTTAAATATTTTTAATAAGATGAGAACTTTTTTCACAGCACTATGAGGAACAGGGGTAATTTCTGCGTAGGACTATTTTTGCGTACGTTCCAAATGCTCATTGGTTGAATTGGTGGTCTGTAACCTAAAGGGTCACTTTTTGTCTTAGAAAAAATAAATAACTATACAGGTATCTTCCTACGCACATACTGAATGCATTTGCAAAGTTTCAGTGAAATGTGACAAGCACTTTTTTAAATATTTGATTTTTAAATATAGGGTAACCAAGTTGCGCGAGCAAAAAAGTGACAATATTCTACCATACTTAAATGCATTAAATATTTGCAAAGAACTTTTTCTGACTTTTCAAATAAAAAAAATCAATCACAACTTGTTTTTTAACAATATTAATAAAGAGATAGATTTAAAAGTAATCATTTTCTGAGAAATTGGTCTATTTTTAAAAATTTATTTCTGACATGCCTCCCCCTTTTTCTTGATCACATGTCAAAAATCCTAAATCTTTAAATTTTCACAAAAGGTGATATATTTGGCTTTAAATTTGTAAATACAGTGTTTTCACATTAAAACATGACCAGTAAAGGGCACCTAAAGCAAAAAAAGTACTCAATAATGGATTTTCCATGTTGCCATAGGGGAATGCTTATATGACCTTAACCGCAGTAATGAAAGTGAGTTTTTCCTCATTTCTAACCTAATTTTTGCTCAGATCTACACAAAACTTGATTTCAAGTGCTTATTACCACCATATTTAGGTAAATATAGCCCTCAAAGTTTAATATTTGATATTTTTATTAAATTTTCTACACTTTTTACAAGATAGGACATAAAAATCAGCCAAAAAGACCAATTTTCCATAATTTGGACCTATAACTTAAAAAAATGCATATTTTGAAGGATTTTTGTAGTGTATTCCTCTCATGGCAAAGTTAACAAGATCTTCAAGTAGTTTAAAGCTATTTCAAGAAACTTTTCATTTTGCCATGGCTTCAGCTTAAGGCTAAAAACCACTAATTCCACTTCCCATAGGCTTCTATGCTAATTTCACAATATTCAATGGCTTCTCTGGACTTTACCTTAACTTTAACCTGCAGAGGACTATATATCAGCATGATTCTACATATGTCAGCTCACAATCCTCAGAATGGCATGTGGGGTTAGCAGACTTGCAGTGCAGTACTGGTCACCGGAAGTGAAGGGTCTATAAATAGCATGGGAAATCCCAGTGTTTTCACAAGATAGCGGTATATTTAAAAATCATTATGGAGATTAGGTTTCACATCACAAGAAGCAAAATGCACCTATAAAATGTACAGAAATGTTTTTCCTTTCAGAAACCGTTTAAATATTTTTAATAAGATGAGAACTTTTTTCACAGCACTATGAGGAACAGGGGTAATTTCTGCGTAGGACTATTTTTGCGTACGTTCCAAATGCTCATTGGTTGAATTGGTGGTCTGTAACCTAAAGGGTCACTTTTTGTCTTAGAAAAAATAAATAACTATACAGGTATCTTCCTACGCACATACTGAATGCATTTGCAAAGTTTCAGTGAAATGTGACAAGCACTTTTTTAAATATTTGATTTTTAAATATAGGGTAACCAAGTTGCGCGAGCAAAAAAGTGACAATATTCTACCATACTTAAATGCATTAAATATTTGCAAAGAACTTTTTCTGACTTTTCAAATAAAAAAAATCAATCACAACTTGTTTTTTAACAATATTAATAAAGAGATAGATTTAAAAGTAATCATTTTCTGAGAAATTGGTCTATTTTTAAAAATTTATTTCTGACATGCCTCCCCCTTTTTCTTGATCACATGTCAAAAATCCTAAATCTTTAAATTTTCACAAAAGGTGATATATTTGGCTTTAAATTTGTAAATACAGTGTTTTCACATTAAAACATGACCAGTAAAGGGCACCTAAAGCAAAAAAAGTACTCAATAATGGATTTTCCATGTTGCCATAGGGGAATGCTTATATGACCTTAACCGCAGTAATGAAAGTGAGTTTTTCCTCATTTCTAACCTAATTTTTGCTCAGATCTACACAAAACTTGATTTCAAGTGCTTATTACCACCATATTTAGGTAAATATAGCCCTCAAAGTTTAATATTTGATATTTTTATTAAATTTTCTACACTTTTTACAAGATAGGACATAAAAATCAGCCAAAAAGACCAATTTTCCATAATTTGGACCTATAACTTAAAAAAATGCATATTTTGAAGGATTTTTGTAGTGTATTCCTCTCATGGCAAAGTTAACAAGATCTTCAAGTAGTTTAAAGCTATTTCAAGAAACTTTTCATTTTGCCATGGCTTCAGCTTAAGGCTAAAAACCACTAATTCCACTTCCCATAGGCTTCTATGCTAATTTCACAATATTCAATGGCTTCTCTGGACTTTACCTTAACTTTAACCTGCAGAGGACTATATATCAGCATGATTCTACATATGTCAGCTCACAATCCTCAGAATGGCATGTGGGGTTAGCAGACTTGCAGTGCAGTACTGGTCACCGGAAGTGAAGGGTCTATAAATAGCATGGGAAATCCCAGTGTTTTCACAAGATAGCGGTATATTTAAAAATCATTATGGAGATTAGGTTTCACATCACAAGAAGCAAAATGCACCTATAAAATGTACAGAAATGTTTTTCCTTTCAGAAACCGTTTAAATATTTTTAATAAGATGAGAACTTTTTTCACAGCACTATGAGGAACAGGGGTAATTTCTGCGTAGGACTATTTTTGCGTACGTTCCAAATGCTCATTGGTTGAATTGGTGGTCTGTAACCTAAAGGGTCACTTTTTGTCTTAGAAAAAATAAATAACTATACAGGTATCTTCCTACGCACATACTGAATGCATTTGCAAAGTTTCAGTGA
Organism: Perna viridis; assembly: GCA_037379345.1. NCBI lineage: Eukaryota > Metazoa > Mollusca > Bivalvia > Mytilida > Mytilidae > Perna > Perna viridis. The sequence goes on from CM074520.1 coordinate 9,944,556, forward strand.
AATGTGACAAGCACTTTTTTAAATATTTGATTTTTAAATATAGGGTAACCAAGTTGCGCGAGCAAAAAAGTGACAATATTCTACCATACTTAAATGCATTAAATATTTGCAAAGAACTTTTTCTGACTTTTCAAATAAAAAAAATCAATCACAACTTGTTTTTTAACAATATTAATAAAGAGATAGATTTAAAAGTAATCATTTTCTGAGAAATTGGTCTATTTTTAAAAATTTATTTCTGACATGCCTCCCCCTTTTTCTTGATCACATGTCAAAAATCCTAAATCTTTAAATTTTCACAAAAGGTGATATATTTGGCTTTAAATTTGTAAATACAGTGTTTTCACATTAAAACATGACCAGTAAAGGGCACCTAAAGCAAAAAAAGTACTCAATAATGGATTTTCCATGTTGCCATAGGGGAATGCTTATATGACCTTAACCGCAGTAATGAAAGTGAGTTTTTCCTCATTTCTAACCTAATTTTTGCTCAGATCTACACAAAACTTGATTTCAAGTGCTTATTACCACCATATTTAGGTAAATATAGCCCTCAAAGTTTAATATTTGATATTTTTATTAAATTTTCTACACTTTTTACAAGATAGGACATAAAAATCAGCCAAAAAGACCAATTTTCCATAATTTGGACCTATAACTTAAAAAAATGCATATTTTGAAGGATTTTTGTAGTGTATTCCTCTCATGGCAAAGTTAACAAGATCTTCAAGTAGTTTAAAGCTATTTCAAGAAACTTTTCATTTTGCCATGGCTTCAGCTTAAGGCTAAAAACCACTAATTCCACTTCCCATAGGCTTCTATGCTAATTTCACAATATTCAATGGCTTCTCTGGACTTTACCTTAACTTTAACCTGCAGAGGACTATATATCAGCATGATTCTACATATGTCAGCTCACAATCCTCAGAATGGCATGTGGGGTTAGCAGACTTGCAGTGCAGTACTGGTCACCGGAAGTGAAGGGTCTATAAATAGCATGGGAAATCCCAGTGTTTTCACAAGATAGCGGTATATTTAAAAATCATTATGGAGATTAGGTTTCACATCACAAGAAGCAAAATGCACCTATAAAATGTACAGAAATGTTTTTCCTTTCAGAAACCGTTTAAATATTTTTAATAAGATGAGAACTTTTTTCACAGCACTATGAGGAACAGGGGTAATTTCTGCGTAGGACTATTTTTGCGTACGTTCCAAATGCTCATTGGTTGAATTGGTGGTCTGTAACCTAAAGGGTCACTTTTTGTCTTAGAAAAAATAAATAACTATACAGGTATCTTCCTACGCACATACTGAATGCATTTGCAAAGTTTCAGTGAAATGTGACAAGCACTTTTTTAAATATTTGATTTTTAAATATAGGGTAACCAAGTTGCGCGAGCAAAAAAGTGACAATATTCTACCATACTTAAATGCATTAAATATTTGCAAAGAACTTTTTCTGACTTTTCAAATAAAAAAAATCAATCACAACTTGTTTTTTAACAATATTAATAAAGAGATAGATTTAAAAGTAATCATTTTCTGAGAAATTGGTCTATTTTTAAAAATTTATTTCTGACATGCCTCCCCCTTTTTCTTGATCACATGTCAAAAATCCTAAATCTTTAAATTTTCACAAAAGGTGATATATTTGGCTTTAAATTTGTAAATACAGTGTTTTCACATTAAAACATGACCAGTAAAGGGCACCTAAAGCAAAAAAAGTACTCAATAATGGATTTTCCATGTTGCCATAGGGGAATGCTTATATGACCTTAACCGCAGTAATGAAAGTGAGTTTTTCCTCATTTCTAACCTAATTTTTGCTCAGATCTACACAAAACTTGATTTCAAGTGCTTATTACCACCATATTTAGGTAAACATAGCCCTCAAAGTTTAATATTTGATATTTTTATTAAATTTTCTACACTTTTTACAAGATAGGACATAAAAATCAGCCAAAAAGACCAATTTTCCATAATTTGGACCTATAACTTAAAAAAATGCATATTTTGAAGGATTTTTGTAGTGTATTCCTCTCATGGCAAAGTTAACAAGATCTTCAAGTAGTTTAAAGCTATTTCAAGAAACTTTTCATTTTGCCATGGCTTCAGCTTAAGGCTAAAAACCACTAATTCCACTTCCCATAGGCTTCTATGCTAATTTCACAATATTCAATGGCTTCTCTGGACTTTACCTTAACTTTAACCTGCAGAGGACTATATATCAGCATGATTCTACATATGTCAGCTCACAATCCTCAGAATGGCATGTGGGGTTAGCAGACTTGCAGTGCAGTACTGGTCACCGGAAGTGAAGGGTCTATAAATAGCATGGGAAATCCCAGTGTTTTCACAAGATAGCGGTATATTTAAAAATCATTATGGAGATTAGGTTTCACATCACAAGAAGCAAAATGCACCTATAAAATGTACAGAAATGTTTTTCCTTTCAGAAACCGTTTAAATATTTTTAATAAGATGAGAACTTTTTTCACAGCACTATGAGGAACAGGGGTAATTTCTGCGTAGGACTATTTTTGCGTACGTTCCAAATGCTCATTGGTTGAATTGGTGGTCTGTAACCTAAAGGGTCACTTTTTGTCTTAGAAAAAATAAATAACTATACAGGTATCTTCCTACGCACATACTGAATGCATTTGCAAAGTTTCAGTGAAATGTGACAAGCACTTTTTTAAATATTTGATTTTTAAATATAGGGTAACCAAGTTGCGCGAGCAAAAAAGTGACAATATTCTACCATACTTAAATGCATTAAATATTTGCAAAGAACTTTTTCTGACTTTTCAAATAAAAAAAATCAATCACAACTTGTTTTTTAACAATATTAATAAAGAGATAGATTTAAAAGTAATCATTTTCTGAGAAATTGGTCTATTTTTAAAAATTTATTTCTGACATGCCTCCCCCTTTTTCTTGATCACATGTCAAAAATCCTAAATCTTTAAATTTTCACAAAAGGTGATATATTTGGCTTTAAATTTGTAAATACAGTGTTTTCACATTAAAACATGACCAGTAAAGGGCACCTAAAGCAAAAAAAGTACTCAATAATGGATTTTCCATGTTGCCATAGGGGAATGCTTATATGACCTTAACCGCAGTAATGAAAGTGAGTTTTTCCTCATTTCTAACCTAATTTTTGCTCAGATCTACACAAAACTTGATTTCAAGTGCTTATTACCACCATATTTAGGTAAACATAGCCCTCAAAGTTTAATATTTGATATTTTTATTAAATTTTCTACACTTTTTACAAGATAGGACATAAAAATCAGCCAAAAAGACCAATTTTCCATAATTTGGACCTATAACTTAAAAAAATGCATATTTTGAAGGATTTTTGTAGTGTATTCCTCTCATGGCAAAGTTAACAAGATCTTCAAGTAGTTTAAAGCTATTTCAAGAAACTTTTCATTTTGCCATGGCTTCAGCTTAAGGCTAAAAACCACTAATTCCACTTCCCATAGGCTTCTATGCTAATTTCACAATATTCAATGGCTTCTCTGGACTTTACCTTAACTTTAACCTGCAGAGGACTATATATCAGCATGATTCTACATATGTCAGCTCACAATCCTCAGAATGGCATGTGGGGTTAGCAGACTTGCAGTGCAGTACTGGTCACCGGAAGTGAAGGGTCTATAAATAGCATGGGAAATCCCAGTGTTTTCACAAGATAGCGGTATATTTAAAAATCATTATGGAGATTAGGTTTCACATCACAAGAAGCAAAATGCACCTATAAAATGTACAGAAATGTTTTTCCTTTCAGAAACCGTTTAAATATTTTTAATAAGATGAGAACTTTTTTCACAGCACTATGAGGAACAGGGGTAATTTCTGCGTAGGACTATTTTTGCGTACGTTCCAAATGCTCATTGGTTGAATTGGTGGTCTGTAACCTAAAGGGTCACTTTTTGTCTTAGAAAAAATAAATAACTATACAGGTATCTTCCTACGCACATACTGAATGCATTTGCAAAGTTTCAGTGAAATGTGACAAGCACTTTTTTAAATATTTGATTTTTAAATATAGGGTAACCAAGTTGCGCGAGCAAAAAAGTGACAATATTCTACCATACTTAAATGCATTAAATATTTGCAAAGAACTTTTTCTGACTTTTCAAATAAAAAAAATCAATCACAACTTGTTTTTTAACAATATTAATAAAGAGATAGATTTAAAAGTAATCATTTTCTGAGAAATTGGTCTATTTTTAAAAATTTATTTCTGACATGCCTCCCCCTTTTTCTTGATCACATGTCAAAAATCCTAAATCTTTAAATTTTCACAAAAGGTGATATATTTGGCTTTAAATTTGTAAATACAGTGTTTTCACATTAAAACATGACCAGTAAAGGGCACCTAAAGCAAAAAAAGTACTCAATAATGGATTTTCCATGTTGCCATAGGGGAATGCTTATATGACCTTAACCGCAGTAATGAAAGTGAGTTTTTCCTCATTTCTAACCTAATTTTTGCTCAGATCTACACAAAACTTGATTTCAAGTGCTTATTACCACCATATTTAGGTAAACATAGCCCTCAAAGTTTAATATTTGATATTTTTATTAAATTTTCTACACTTTTTACAAGATAGGACATAAAAATCAGCCAAAAAGACCAATTTTCCATAATTTGGACCTATAACTTAAAAAAATGCATATTTTGAAGGATTTTTGTAGTGTATTCCTCTCATGGCAAAGTTAACAAGATCTTCAAGTAGTTTAAAGCTATTTCAAGAAACTTTTCATTTTGCCATGGCTTCAGCTTAAGGCTAAAAACCACTAATTCCACTTCCCATAGGCTTCTATGCTAATTTCACAATATTCAATGGCTTCTCTGGACTTTACCTTAACTTTAACCTGCAGAGGACTATATATCAGCATGATTCTACATATGTCAGCTCACAATCCTCAGAATGGCATGTGGGGTTAGCAGACTTGCAGTGCAGTACTGGTCACCGGAAGTGAAGGGTCTATAAATAGCATGGGAAATCCCAGTGTTTTCACAAGATAGCGGTATATTTAAAAATCATTATGGAGATTAGGTTTCACATCACAAGAAGCAAAATGCACCTATAAAATGTACAGAAATGTTTTTCCTTTCAGAAACCGTTTAAATATTTTTAATAAGATGAGAACTTTTTTCACAGCACTATGAGGAACAGGGGTAATTTCTGCGTAGGACTATTTTTGCGTACGTTCCAAATGCTCATTGGTTGAATTGGTGGTCTGTAACCTAAAGGGTCACTTTTTGTCTTAGAAAAAATAAATAACTATACAGGTATCTTCCTACGCACATACTGAATGCATTTGCAAAGTTTCAGTGAAATGTGACAAGCACTTTTTTAAATATTTGATTTTTAAATATAGGGTAACCAAGTTGCGCGAGCAAAAAAGTGACAATATTCTACCATACTTAAATGCATTAAATATTTGCAAAGAACTTTTTCTGACTTTTCAAATAAAAAAAATCAATCACAACTTGTTTTTTAACAATATTAATAAAGAGATAGATTTAAAAGTAATCATTTTCTGAGAAATTGGTCTATTTTTAAAAATTTATTTCTGACATGCCTCCCCCTTTTTCTTGATCACATGTCAAAAATCCTAAATCTTTAAATTTTCACAAAAGGTGATATATTTGGCTTTAAATTTGTAAATACAGTGTTTTCACATTAAAACATGACCAGTAAAGGGCACCTAAAGCAAAAAAAGTACTCAATAATGGATTTTCCATGTTGCCATAGGGGAATGCTTATATGACCTTAACCGCAGTAATGAAAGTGAGTTTTTCCTCATTTCTAACCTAATTTTTGCTCAGATCTACACAAAACTTGATTTCAAGTGCTTATTACCACCATATTTAGGTAAACATAGCCCTCAAAGTTTAATATTTGATATTTTTATTAAATTTTCTACACTTTTTACAAGATAGGACATAAAAATCAGCCAAAAAGACCAATTTTCCATAATTTGGACCTATAACTTAAAAAAATGCATATTTTGAAGGATTTTTGTAGTGTATTCCTCTCATGGCAAAGTTAACAAGATCTTCAAGTAGTTTAAAGCTATTTCAAGAAACTTTTCATTTTGCCATGGCTTCAGCTTAAGGCTAAAAACCACTAATTCCACTTCCCATAGGCTTCTATGCTAATTTCACAATATTCAATGGCTTCTCTGGACTTTACCTTAACTTTAACCTGCAGAGGACTATATATCAGCATGATTCTACATATGTCAGCTCACAATCCTCAGAATGGCATGTGGGGTTAGCAGACTTGCAGTGCAGTACTGGTCACCGGAAGTGAAGGGTCTATAAATAGCATGGGAAATCCCAGTGTTTTCACAAGATAGCGGTATATTTAAAAATCATTATGGAGATTAGGTTTCACATCACAAGAAGCAAAATGCACCTATAAAATGTACAGAAATGTTTTTCCTTTCAGAAACCGTTTAAATATTTTTAATAAGATGAGAACTTTTTTCACAGCACTATGAGGAACAGGGGTAATTTCTGCGTAGGACTATTTTTGCGTACGTTCCAAATGCTCATTGGTTGAATTGGTGGTCTGTAACCTAAAGGGTCACTTTTTGTCTTAGAAAAAATAAATAACTATACAGGTATCTTCCTACGCACATACTGAATGCATTTGCAAAGTTTCAGTGAAATGTGACAAGCACTTTTTTAAATATTTGATTTTTAAATATAGGGTAACCAAGTTGCGCGAGCAAAAAAGTGACAATATTCTACCATACTTAAATGCATTAAATATTTGCAAAGAACTTTTTCTGACTTTTCAAATAAAAAAAATCAATCACAACTTGTTTTTTAACAATATTAATAAAGAGATAGATTTAAAAGTAATCATTTTCTGAGAAATTGGTCTATTTTTAAAAATTTATTTCTGACATGCCTCCCCCTTTTTCTTGATCACATGTCAAAAATCCTAAATCTTTAAATTTTCACAAAAGGTGATATATTTGGCTTTAAATTTGTAAATACAGTGTTTTCACATTAAAACATGACCAGTAAAGGGCACCTAAAGCAAAAAAAGTACTCAATAATGGATTTTCCATGTTGCCATAGGGGAATGCTTATATGACCTTAACCGCAGTAATGAAAGTGAGTTTTTCCTCATTTCTAACCTAATTTTTGCTCAGATCTACACAAAACTTGATTTCAAGTGCTTATTACCACCATATTTAGGTAAACATAGCCCTCAAAGTTTAATATTTGATATTTTTATTAAATTTTCTACACTTTTTACAAGATAGGACATAAAAATCAGCCAAAAAGACCAATTTTCCATAATTTGGACCTATAACTTAAAAAAATGCATATTTTGAAGGATTTTTGTAGTGTATTCCTCTCATGGCAAAGTTAACAAGATCTTCAAGTAGTTTAAAGCTATTTCAAGAAACTTTTCATTTTGCCATGGCTTCAGCTTAAGGCTAAAAACCACTAATTCCACTTCCCATAGGCTTCTATGCTAATTTCACAATATTCAATGGCTTCTCTGGACTTTACCTTAACTTTAACCTGCAGAGGACTATATATCAGCATGATTCTACATATGTCAGCTCACAATCCTCAGAATGGCATGTGGGGTTAGCAGACTTGCAGTGCAGTACTGGTCACCGGAAGTGAAGGGTCTATAAATAGCATGGGAAATCCCAGTGTTTTTACAAGATAGCGGTATATTTAAAAATCATTATGGAGATTAGGTTTCACATCACAAGAAGCAAAATGCACCTATAAAATGTACAGAAATGTTTTTCCTTTCAGAAACCGTTTAAATATTTTTAATAAGATGAGAACTTTTTTCACAGCACTATGAGGAACAGGGGTAATTTCTGCGTAGGACTATTTTTGCGTACGTTCCAAATGCTCATTGGTTGAATTGGTGGTCTGTAACCACAATTGACATTGATCTTATTAATAATATTAATCAACTGATGTTTAAATTTGTAAATTCTAGGAATGCAAAACCTAGCCATTCAAGATTTTTTTTTATATTTGATTAACCCAAGTGTTTATCGCTATCGTAGCATTATAAATAGTATCAACAAGATAATCCTTGCTGGAGATTACAAGACAGTATGATATAAAAAATATTATTAGAAAACATTTTGCTTTTTAGTGTTTTTTTTTTTTAAATAATTTGTTTGTTAATGTATTTGAATTCATGATACGCATGACAAAGTAACCCATACTTCTATGCAGTACATATGAATAGGCGAAATAAGTGTATCAAATAATTTCATGAGAAAATACAATATTACATTATAAGATGGGCAGGCATAAATGATTACCAATCAGCCACCATCAATAACAATTTAATTTAATAGCGAATAAATTACTTAAATCACGTCAGGGTCCCTTTTATACTTGTATGCTGTATGACGATAAAGATCTAGATCTTGTTACCAGTTATGCTATCTGGGTGATGGTGAGTTTTTACTTTTTTTAGCATTTTTACTGTTTTTACTTTTGAAATTCGGTGACAACTTTCTTTCTAAGAATTTCAATGAGACGCAAACCCTTGTTTTAGGCAATGTTTTCTCCCATTTCATGGGTAAATTTTTAATTTTGATTCACTTACATTATAAATGTTTATCAACTATGCGAAAACGAAAGTAGGATTTATAAAAGGCATTTAACAATTTAAAATGATTCGTGTTCCAGGCCTTGTTTTCATAGGCAGACGTAGAAAAAAGTAGCAGTAATAAGACCTATATGGCTACCACACTCCAAAGAGGAGATATTGGAAACCCATTAATCCGTTCCATCTTCTTTCAACCTCTCTACTTAAGACGATTATTGTGATCTTCCGTATTCATCCTGTATTTGATTCCAAAACTCCACAAGAATCCATACGAACAACGCTTCATAGATGCATCTGCAAAATGTACTACCAAGCCTTATTCGAAACCATTTACTTCTATACTTAAAATATACTTACAGCTGTCAAAGTGGTTCTTAGTAATACCACAACACTTGCTACTCCCGCAGTGGTATCAATTCAATGTAGATCATGAATAATTCAAAAGATCATGGGGAAATAACATCAAAACCTATGATTTTTTTAACCCTATGGACTACTATTGTCCATACTACGATGAAAATAAAAATATTATACATCGTTGTTACTAAAAAAGCGGAACACCAGGATACAGTAGTACTTGATATAGTCCTTCTGAGTTTTATAAATCTTCGAGAAAAATAATCTTAAAAGTATTTTTTTTGTCAAAATATCAAACTTTTCTACTGCATATCATTTTCTATGTAACATACGAACTATGGGAAATATTTTAAGAATGTTATCTCAAAAAAAAAAAAAACAACAAAAAAAAACTTTCCAATTAGGCTTAATAATATTTCTATTTTATATATTTGTATTATTTTTGTACGCCTTAGTATTGTGAGAGCTATTTAAATAATGAGGTGAATAATTAAGTCATGTGACATCAAACTCATTTGAATATCAAGATGTCAATTGAACATCACAAAACATTCTTTCTAATTCTGCATTGACAAAGTACTGGAAGTGACCCAGCTTTTTTTGTGTCGCCTGAGCACATGGCACTTGTTTATATCGAATATTTAAATATTTCTATTGTTCCAACATTTAAACAGACAAAATTATTTTAAATGCTAAAAATTAAAATTGCATTAAGCGACAAGGGAATTTCTAAGGTCTGTTGAGATAAAATTCTGAAAATATTTCTCAAGTGTTCTTATGCACTATAGAAACCAAATGCAGAGAAAAAAAATTGAATTATTCCAAAAAGTGATAATAAAAGAATTGTTTCTCGAAGATTTATTAAACTCAAACGAACTATAGAGAGTATCAACACTTTATAAAGAGTAATCATGGGAACCAAGGTTATAGCTGTAATCAAAGGAATGTAATCCAGGGACAAAGACCAGACATGGAAAACAGACATACACAACAAAGAACATAAAGTAACTAAAATCATACATACAAAATAACAAAAGCAAATGAGCAACTCGGACTCCACTAAAAACTGGGAGCATGGACAAGGTGCACCGGTAGGGTAACCTCCTCTGCATTTCTAGAAACACCCGCCGAGTTGCTCATAAAAAGTCAAGTCCGGGGTAGACGAAAGAGGAAAGGAAAACTATGACACGTTGAAAAAATCAGTTTTCATGATAACGACCATAAAACTTATGTAGTGATGACTTCAATCTTGTAGCAACATAACCCTGTTCCAAAAGCCAATTTATTTGAATTCTGGCGCGATACAAAAAGTCTGCCTAATTTTGGCAAGCTCTGGTATAACGTATGAGTTGTGATATGAACACTCCATTCGCAGGTGCTGAAGGGATTTTGCCACAGATGAAAGGAAAGTTGACAATTTTGAATGAAAAGTCATCACGTTTGTCGTAAAGTTTGGTCAATAATTTTCCTTTACCATCGTTTTCTAAGTGTAGGTCAAGATATGAATCTGACTTCACAGTGTCTGTAGTATCCTTTATCTCAAGTTCTTTAGATGCATCAAATCTCCGAAATAAGGATTGTTTAAAGATAATACGTCATCTATATAGCGGAAAGTGAGATTAAAGCATCTAGTCAAATGATATTCTTTCTTTCGGATCAGATCAGCTATAAAGTCAGCCTCATAAGAGTAAAGGGATAGATCAGCAAGTAAAGGAGTACAATTTTTTCCTATTGGAATGCCGACCGTTTGTTGAAAAACAGGTCCACCACACTGGACAATATGTTGTCGATTAAGAATTCCAGCATTTTGTAAACATCTTATTCTGTAATTTGGAAGATGATTTTGAATTATTTCTTACAAAGTATGAGGAATCTCTACCAAGAACTATATATTTGTATCTAGGTGTACCATCTTTTTGGAAAAACAACCATGTATAATGTTTTTAAGTTAGGATTTTAACTGAGTATGGGGAATAGAAGTAAACAGTGTTGAAAAATAATAGGTTTTAATGCTATTATATTCAGATAATAGTCTTGAACAGATTGTCTTCAAAAGATCTTTTAAATTTTTCAGGATCCACATTGAATTAATACCACTACAGGATAAAAAATCATTCCAAATCATCTTCTAAATATACCGAAGAAGACGTTGTCAAAATGTTAGAATTTTTTATCGACGACACATTTCTCCAAGTTAGTGAAGGCGTTTGTCAACAGACGGTTGGCATTCCAGTGGGAGCAAACTATGCTCCGGTTCTCGCTGATCCATTCATATGAGGCTGACTTTAGACCTGATCTGATCCAAAAGTAGGTACACCGTTTAGCAAGATCCTTTAATCATAGTTTTCTCTATAAACGGCGTATTGTCTTTCAACAATATAAGACCATGAAACGTCTGTAGTGATGACTTTAATCTTGTAGCAACATATCCCATTTTCCAGAAGCGTAATCGTAAGAAGACTAGCATGGTATAGGTCAAGATATGAGACTGACTTTATAGTTTCTGTCCTTTATTTTTTTATAAAGTTATGTGTATGTAGTAGATCATAATATCGATCAGATAGTAAGACTAATGGGACCATGGACCGTGTTATTTTATAAATAAAACAATGAAATTACGAAACTTTCAACGCTATGTTTCAACAAAACATGTGACAAACTTTTCATCTAAAATAATTATCAAGAGATTTTAGTTTTTAAATGCAACAATAATGCCGTTGACATCAAAAAGAGAGTGTTTTTTTTTGTTACATTATTTCCTTGATTTCCTTTTGTAAAGTATCAAATTTGTCTTTTTTTAAAAAATATATAAAATAAAATAGAAAATGTGAGGATAACAGTGAAAGCAGGTCTAGAAGCCGTCCATCTGTCCGTTCGTCCTTCCGTCACGCATGTGTAACCTGTACCACAAAAAGTCTTAAATAATAATTAAACTTTTTGCAGTGTTTATGTTTATATTGGAGATGTGCAATCTTTATTATGAAGATTTTTCCTATTGTTATAACACAAAGTCGTAGTCATCTTTGACCACCTTATGTTGCGGTGTACCTAATCAAATAGTATTCAAATTTCACAGTGTTGAGGGAGTTTCACGGTTGACATTACAATTTAATTGACCAATATGAAGTTTCTACTTCATCGTTGAGATATCTCCAGGTAGATTCTAGGACTTAACAGACTGATAACCTACCTAACTTGATACTTACGAGCTGCATTGGTGTAACGCCTTTGTCAAACTGCATCGAAACAATTCAAAGGAGCTGAGTCACACGCTTGTTGTATTCTAGTGTATTTTTTCCGGTACTAACAAACACTAACTTTCGCTTTTGCATTTTGACCCTTTCATGGGAAGGATGTTGAATTTGATTTGAACTACTATGAAGCACTCAGTGACATGTTTAGGTAGATGAATGTTTGTAAGGAGTGGCAGCCGCACAAAGCATGTTTCACAAGTGTGAGGATCAGCAAACCGAATAAAAATGGTCACACATAAAAACTGAAGATAAGGGAAACAAGGCGTCACACAAAAAAGCTGAAGCACTAGCAATTAATATATGAACTCCACAAAAAAACGGGAGTGACATCAGGAAAGCATATTCTGCTTTGACAGCGGCACCCGTCATATTGCCAGTGAGTATTAGTATTATCCGGTACATTGTAATATTGATCTAGCAACAATAATGCAATTCCGTGACACGTCACCTGTCGAACGCTATTAACATTAGGGCGTAATCATTCATTTTTATCAAAATTATTTTAACTAAGTATCATGATGTAAGCGTAGTACATGACTTGGATGTAGTAGACAAATATACGGAATTGACAAAATTAGAATAAGGTTCAAAAAGATCACGGTAAAAAATACACCAATATCAATTGTTTTTATTTCAAATTTGAAAAACACTGAATATAAATTTCATGCCACCTATTTATATTGAATAAACTATGTTTCAGTGTGGAAAGATTCCAATGCCCAAAGAACGGATGTTGATCTTTCGTCTTCAGAAGAACACTTGGTTTTTTTATTAACTTTTTATGCAAGTTATCTAGTTGTATTATTGATTAAGATCACACACTTCTATGTATCAGAATGTCAAACATACATTTATTTTACATTACAGTTTTAAGACACTTATATTCTACTTACATAAAATTCAAACAATACATCACGAGATTGGGAAAACGAACAAATTAATTTTTTTTCATTTTTCATTCCTACAATGACATCACAGACGATGTGAGAACCCGGCTCCGATGAGGATCAACAAAACCCCACCATCAAATGGTGTGTTGATTACAATGAAGCGATCTGTAAAGATAATGCAGAGAGCAATAAAAAAATAAAAATACTAAAAGCCACCACTTTTTAAAAATAGACGTAGACAAGAAAGTAACGACAGTGGAGTTCGAAAACGAAGAAATGTAGTCAACATCCAAAGTTTGAAGAAGAACATGTTTGATCATGACCAGACTTGCTACAGAGATTGTCTGGTCAAAGATCACAAAATCTGTCCACGAACCCTATCAATAGAATGGGCATCAGAGGGAATACGATAATGCGAACTGCTAACCGAATGTGCAGACAGAATAAAGAGAATGTTCGAAACTTACAGTAGCATTGTTCATTTAGAAGAAAAAACTATCAAATCTATGCTATGAAAACCAAGACCTATATTGACAAACTTTAGTGGAGTGGAGTGTATAAAGCAGATAAAAAAACTTGAAACAATTAAGCTTAGCTTAATGACTTAGAGAAGACAGTAAATATAAGACGGATTGCAGAATTTCTTTAAGAAATAAAGCAGAAAGTGAGACTTTTCATAATGAGCTTAGGTCTGTGAAGGTCAATGGGACTGAAAACCATCTTTTTTCTTTTCCTCCGACAAAGAGAGCCGAAGCTTTTGAAGGATGAAGAACCCTTACTATCAACTTTGTTTGAAGAGTGAAAAATTTCCACAAGTTAAAATGGCGTTGCGTTCAACATCAATACCAATTGAATGATTAAGATGATTAATGATACGGCACCGACCATTTTTACCGGTATATGGAGGAGGAAGGCTGGGATATTTTTGAAAAAAAAAAACATTAATTCAACTTTGAAGAAAAAATTTTAAAAAATATTTTTGCTGTGGCAAGAAAAAAATAAATGACCTTCCTTAATGGTGAAAAAAAATAATGTATTCTGTTTTTCATAAAAAAAAGATTTAGGTAGAAAAAAAAGAAAGAAAAGGAAAGAAGAGGAGAGGAATCTCATGTACATATAGAGAATATACCATTCCATTCAACATGTAAAATTATGTATGAAGAAGTATGTAACAAATGTCTTTAACAAGCAACTAAATGGATATGAATATCCAGGGACTTTTGTGTTATATTAATCCAGTATATTAAGCAAACTACTAGAAAGATGCAAAAAAAAATACACGAACTACCACTAAGCATTATAACGGACTACCACTAAGCATTATAACCAATCTAGATTGAATTCCAATAGAGAGAAGATAAGAATACCATTGTGGAAATTACGTAGACTTCTTGACTATTTTTTGGTACCTATAGCTAAAGATCAAGGAACTTATGTACGAGACAGCTCGGAACTTTTACAGTTTCTAAATGACAACAAATTTCCTATGTACTTATGACATGACAAGCATGTATACAAGCATGTTCAGTAATGAACTAATTAAGGCGGCTGCAAACTTTCACTCTGAAATGAAAAAAGAAGACTATAGCATGCTATACTTTTGAGCAATGAGAACTTACTTCTTATTTTATAATTTGTTCTATTAGAATTAGTACTTAATGCAATGCGCAATGATGACAGTTCCTAGCCCAGACATATGCGACGTACAAGCGTAAGAACTTATTAACTTATAATATAATTAGCTCCGAGAGGGCGGCTTTTTTTCTTTAATGGGTCTTTTGATCAACTTCAAATGTTATTTAACATTGCAAATAAGAACCTGAACTACTCAAACTTACTTATACGTTATTTAAGTCCTCAGTAAATTTCTTAGAGAAAGTGCAATTAAATCCAAATGGAATAGGGTGAAACCTTACGACACTTAAGACTTAACAGTAGTTCAATGTGCCTAATGCACAATCTCAAAAGTTTTAATTCATTCATAAGTTACTCGACTGCAAAATATACAGCTTGTGTTGCCCACTAGTAGAGTGTGCTCTCAGAAAAAAAAACAATACAAAGTTATTAACATTTGTAACAAAATACTATCCAACATTATACACAATCTCGTACTTGTTACGAAAGCATTGGTCTTGTATAATTAAAGACCCTGAATGCTCTCAACTATTAGAACCACCACTAAAGCAGACCCTGGTCAAACCTTTATAATGCACGTCTTTCATGAACAATTAAACTATGAATATTACTCCATAGCAATTTTTATCTGTTGAAGATAAAAACATCACATGTATATACCGTTCTTTATATGTGCATCTTTTACATAGTACATTTTATTACGAAACTAATTCATATTTTCACAATATGATCTGATGGCAATGCAACATTCCTGAAATATACTTGTGATATGTGTATATGTATTACAAAATACATTCGATTTCACTTAGCTATAATTTTTCATCCCCCGATGAAACTTTTCTCCTTTAAAACTGCCTCAATGATTGTTAGCTGGAGCATGGAGACATTATACGAAACCTGAAAGGCTGTTCAGGCTGCTATAGAAATGGAGCTCTAAACCTTGATATTTTGGGACGAAGTTAGATGGACATCATCTTGAGCGGTCATCCTATCTTCATGGCAAACTATTGTACTCTGGACCGCCAAACGAGGATAGCAACCATCAACATGGAGTAGAAAGTTCACTTCACTCAACAAGAAGGCCAAATCATTCATCGAATGTAATCCTGTGAGTGAAAGATTTATCGAAGCAAGATTTATGTCAAAGATACAAAAAGTAAGGGTCATTCAATGCTACGCTCCTACCAACACAGCAGAGGATGAAGATTAAGAAGAGTTTTACAACCAGCTTCGAGCTACCCTAGATTGAACAACACTTAGGGCATCTTGATTGTAACGGGTGACATGAATGCCAAAGTTTGAAAAGATAATACAGGGAGAGAACTCATCACGGGGAAGGAAGGAATTGGTAACATCAACGAAACTCAGAATGCAAATTTTTGCTCCCAGAATGATCTGGTCATAGGAGATACGACATTCCAACACCCTCACAATAATATACACAAAACAACACGGGTATCTCCAGAGTTGAAAACTAGAAACAAGATAGACCACATTACAGTCGCCAGGATATGGAGAAAGAGCATGACAGTCGTTAGAGCCTATCGAGGTGCTGATATAGCATCCGATCATCAACTTGTGGTGGCTAAATATAAGATCAAGATAGCCATGTCAACTAGACAAGATCAGATTAGAAGGCGAAAGTATAACATAAGGAAGAGGCGCAGTGGAAAGAGTAAAATCCACATATAACGCCACATGCCAAGAAGAACTTGGATTCTCAATTTAAAGAAGGAATACAAGACATGGTTATCAGACGATACAATCGAGACAACTGTATGATTGTAGATTGCATGAGCTGTTTAAAAACATCTAAAATCAAGCATCCAATCAAATAAAAAGTCTCCGGAGCACCACCAGGCCCAGTTACCAGCACCAATGACATTTGACGTTTATCTGTACTTTATTCTGTTATTACTGGGATGGTTGTTACTCATGACAATAAACTATTTTTTGTGACCGAGGATGGTCAAAGAAATATGTGGCATATGTTTCTTAAATCAGACTAATAAACAATTCAAAACAATAGAAATGGTCAGTGATAATCCATGGGAAATCACTATCATACCAGACAATTCATTCAAAGCTGTGGTCACCTTCGATTCTTAAGAGATACTGTAACGGTTTTTAGATACTAAATACCGGCAACTCGGGAATGTAGTGCACTGGACAGCAGTTACAGTTATGTATTGCCTCTACACAGGAAAATATATTTCCTGACAGGGTTTACAGAAATATTTACGACCTTACCACCGACGGACAGTTACAGCGTACAATACAACCTAGGGAAGAAAAACATGCATTATACATCCATGTTGACAGAAGAGGAAGAATATATTACAGATTTAATTTAAATGTTAGACACAGCAGATGGGTAGAATGACTGTGGTTTTAAACTGAATGGAGAAACTGACCATCGTAGTATTACGTACTGCAGATCTACAAGGTTATGTGTATGTAGAAGGTGGTGACACCCACCAGATAATGAGACTGAAACCTGACGGTACCATGGACTAAACAAAACAAACAAAATCAACAATCCTTCAACTCTATATGATTTAGCAATAAGTGTGATAAACTTATCGTCTTAAACAGTCATGAAACACTTGTGTTTAAATGTTGATATGAAATAGTGCTCAGAACCCTAGCCGGGGACTAGGGCAGTCTGCCCACAGAGCAATTGGGTTGTGTACCCCAGGTGGTAGAATGTAGAACACCTTGCATGCTACATGCTGGGGGCGTCAGACCATAATACGGAAAATCTGACTGCAAACCATAGTGGTGCAACGTGTTGGGACATATGCCACGTTCCTCGCATGTTAAAGAACCCTGCTGTGATATTCTATAGGAGTATTAACCTTTGCGCTCCGCCGCAGGAGGCTAAACTACCCGATCCTACTCACCTCTCCCTATTCCCAGTGGCAATCAAAATTTGTCGACCCTATTATCCTTGTGTCCCTTCCCATTTTTCATTTCATATTCATTTTATCACCCATTTCATGTTCATCAACCGGATATATCTGAAATACTGCGGCTTGTGCGTTAAACACCAACAATCAAGCCGGGAATAATACATAATGTTGCATGAGAAGAGAGATAACTCTAGCTGAGATTTTTTTTCAAAATTGAAAAGGAGGGGTGCCAGCCGGGTCCTCGTAAAAATGGTGGTGCTAGGGCATTATTTCCTTTTTTGGTCAATTTTACACGTGAAAATGACAAATTTTCCAACAAAAAGAGGTGCCAACCGCCTGCACCCTTACCCTGGATCCGCCACTGTTTAAATATGTGGTTACCTTAGACTTAAGAAAAACAGATCATTATCTCACACCATTGAAATTGATAATAGGCAGTAGTTGGAGCTTTTACTTCTGGTGGCCTTATTATTTGAGCAATATATATATTATTTATATACAGAGGCCTTTCAGGATCATTTCAAGATTTAAGCTAAAATCTGAAAAAAGCCACTTTTCGCGTTCCAATGGTAATGACGGGTTCACAGAGGACCCGCCCCTTACAATTGGGATACTTGGAGGCATAATTTTTATAACAAATTCTACCCTCCCCCCCTCTCATCCAATTGTCTTGCCTTGCTTCGGTTGGCCGTTAGTTCAATTTTACTGGTGACAATACACCGAATGGATTCAAAGGAGAAAATGTTAACGACAACCACGACAACGGATACAAAGTGTACGCATAGAGGTACAGGAAATATGGCTACTTAATCTCATTTTCGTTACAATTCTTGCAATTGGTGTACATAAAAATAACAATGCATCCTACTAAATATGTCCATAAACATTAATTTACTTATTCGTCACATGCATTTTGTAAGTAATTATAACAATTATACACATTTTTGGGGTTTTTTTTACGGTTTGAAGTATTGAGCAATTCAAAACTAAAACTAATGCCCGCTTGAACAAAACTAACGCCTAGCCGTTTACTTTGATGGACTTTGACAAGTATTGATGGAATATAACTACATCCTGTTTCTTGACAGACTTTGAATAAATTTGACCAATCAAAATGAGTTTTCGAAATAATAATAAAAAAACCAAGAAGCAGGTACTTGTTTTCTTTCCTGTCCATATGACAGATTTCAATTATGTAACTACGATCTAGAAACGGTCAACTTTGACAAAGTTTTCTTTGAATAAAATTTTCATTAAAAACTTATAACAAAATATGATGACAAACTTTGGTCCTGTAAACGGGCCTTTACAAAACATGTAGCCTGAAACGTGTAGGACAAGCCTGAATTAAAATATGCTTACACTAATTAAAACAATTGATGCTTAATTATTTTAGACTAGGCATAATTATTTCAGATAATGCATATTTTTTATTGTTAAGTCTGGGCATAACTAACAACTAAGTGTTTTATACCGTGCCATATATTAGAATGTATTTAAAATTGCCATTATCATTAAGCGAAAATGCATTCAATTTTGCCGGCTTGCCTACGAATGGTCTTTGTAATCAACCTCCCACAGTTAAGTTAGAAAACGGGGATTACTGTTAAGGAATTTTACATACCTAGGAATTCAAAAAATCTGGTAGCTATCTTACAGTAAACAATATATATGCTGATAAAAGCTATGTTTTATTAAAAGAAAACGAATATTACATTTTGTCGCTTGATTGTCAATTAATTCGACATATTCGATAAAGTTATCCAGTATATTTTACTTTATGGTTTGGAGTTTGAGTAACAAGTATTGGGAATTCTGCAAGATACTCTTAAACGTGAACAAAATTACTCCTGGTTTAATGGTGTATGGAGAATTGGGTGGATTTTCTTTAAATATTTGTATTAAACTGCAAGCAATTGAATTTTTTGATAGGTTAATTTCTGACAAAAATGAAAAATACCTTTTATGTTACATAACCTTTGTCTAAATTGATAGGACAACACTTGTTTGAAATCAAGAGAATCTTAACACATTAGATAACGATTTCTGATTGAACTGATCTTTTGGTTTTTATCAATTTAGATCGAAGATCAGAATTGATATAGCAGTCGCCAGAGCCTTTAGATTTGTAAAGCCTGTTAGCATCTGCAATTATATTGCACTACCGCAGGAAAATAGTCCCATTGGCTTACCTCATAAAGGTTCGAACGCAGATAGTTGGGTCCACTTTATAGGTATTTCTAATACATCATAATTAATTCGATGCTATTTACGCCAATAAACAAACCCAATAAACGGCTTTTACTGCGAACTTAATATGCTGAATAATTTGGTTTAAATTGACAATGATTCAATTAAAAGTAGTTGATATCTAACCTCTTATCAGTACCTGTTTATTTAGTACTATGCGTTTACCTGAATAAACCAAACGTTCCCTGACGATATATTCAAATTGCCTATAAATGCTTTAATCTTAGTTAAAGACGCGTCTCGGCCTTTTGGCTAAGATCAAAGTGTAAAGACGCCAAGGTGTTAAATATATAAATCCTTGTTGACGCATAATAAACCTTTTGTGGTTTAACTAGAAATGAAAAATCTGCGAGATTATAAATAGTCATCGTTTGTAGAAATGAAATATAAAGAGGTATGCTGAGTACCAATTGGAAGAGCTGTTTTCAGATATTTCGTGCAGGTCCTGGCGGATCAATACCCTAAGTATCTATGAAAATGTGGCAGTGGTTCCGATCAAGAAACTTGTATAAAGAAAGAAGTTCCAAGCAGGAAATACACATCCTGTTCCAGGCTATTATGTGCCGCTCATTTTTGCCAATCTTTTAACAAAAGGGTCGTATAACCCTCGAAACCATCCTGATGTATCACCCATTGTATCGTGTATTTTTATTACGGTTACCGCCTCGTGACATCAGAAGCCCGGAGATAACAAATTGAAAAAGCATAGGAATTTCGAAAATGCATTTCTCGGAAATGATGTCTGTGGTCTGGTGATACTGCTTTTTGAAATAATCATTTTAATGTATGCGTCTCTGGAAGTAGGTGCCGAGAAACTAAGACATGACACATAGGTGTTTATGCGATAACTTGTATCACTAGGGCTATAAAGCGTAGCAACTGAGAAATGTAGCTAGTTGAGAGGGACGTGTATATTAGGACACGTTTATTTCAATGATGAATGATCTGCATCATGAAAACATATTTGTTCAACGTGTCATAGCTTTCCATCCTCTTAAATCTGTGTCTGTTTTCCATTTCTGATATTTGTCCCTGGATGGCATTCTGTTCATTTCCGATAGAATCTTGGTTTCCTTGATTACTCTTTGACAGACAGATTCGACCTGGAGGTCGATAAAATGAATTTCGACTTGAAAATTTACTAACGTGGAAAGGACAACTAGTAGTTAGAGGTGTAATACCCCTGTTTCGGAAACCATTCGCCTGCACATATAAGAAAGTAGTTCGAAATGACATGAAGTAGTCGTAAATTTGTATCTCATTTTTCTCATAGTCAAGTAGAGATATAAAAATCTAGTATCATCTGGAAGCTGAATGAATCAGCAGTAGTCTAAAAACTTCAGTTCTTTTCTAAGTGCTGGGTAAAATAATTCTGGACAAAAACTCTATGCCCTTGATATGACTAAATTTCAAAACGAAAGTAGTGATTTCTGTATCTGGGTACTTTAACTTTACGGTTCTTTCTTAGAAGACACATAATCAAAGGTATTTTGATATTTTTATGAGAGTTCAAATAAAGGGTGTCCATCATAATGAAATCCCTCCAGCACCATCTGTACTCATGTAAAATTTGCTATGAGCCTTATAAATAGCTAAATTTACATAGAAAGTAATGGAGACATGAAAAGGTGGTATTACGCCTTGTATTTCAATTACAACATGCACTATGTCAAAAAGTTTGTGTTCATTTATCAAGGTGTTTCATGTAAACCGACATCAAACATGAATATAACGCAGACTGGCTCATTGCAACGATGCATCGTGAATTTTGATGTCCGCGTTTTGTTTTGTTTTGTTTTTTTAAATGTCCTTCGTAATCAGAATGATTAATTTAAAAATAAATCAAAGAATTCAGTATGATGGTAATCATTTACAACAATAAGCTTGTGTTAAGATACGTCTGAATTCGTTCCCCGAACTTTTCTTTTATACCCTATTTTTGAAATTTGACGATTGTCTGAGGCGTAAAAATTCAAACGATCGATATAAATTGATGCAGTACATGAGTACTTTGATTAAATTGTATTGTATATCCATGGAATAACCCCATACTGACTATAAACCACAATTTACAGCAAATTGAAATAAACCAGTTCCAATTTCAATACAAAAATATTTGTGAAACACTTCTATATGCGTGTCTATACACACAAAAATACGTTATTTTCATAAGCCCCCCCTCTTGGATCCGCCTATGAATATAAAAAGACAGTAAACTATTAAATTAGCCTGAGTATTTATTAAACTATATTGCTATTATGTACATTTGTTCAATGTTTTAACGCAAAAAAAATATAAGTTTTCAGAATTGAATTTCATAAATTATTGGGGGGGGGGGCATTCTCTTTGAACAAGAAACTTCCCTAGCTGATTACTTGGAATACAATTTCAACAAAAGATAGACATTTTTACATATTTATCTTGAGTGACTCTTACCATATTAAAAAAAAATTTGTTCTCTCTTAGGGAAAAAATGTCGAACAGAGTCACAGTATAGGATTCATAGGGACCCGCCCCCCTCCCCCTTCCCGAACTAGGAAAGTGAATGTTTTTGAACGAAATCTTAATTTACCAAGTTAAATTCTAATATTGACAAAAATTGCTTGAAACCTTGATTTTCCCAAAAAATTTCCCCAAATATTTCAAGTCGCACTCCGATCTGTCATTACTAATATTTACGCCCCCAAATCTGAAATCTTGGACTACACCTAGGAGCCAAAGACGCATAAATGAAATATTATAAGATCCTCAGACAAAAAACGCGTGCCGCATTCCATTCTTCCAGAGGGCCGCCCTCATTGGTCGAATTGTCACTGAAATTATTTGAGTGTGACGTCAGATATGCTAATGAGATATGGAAGAGAAACATGGACGACTTTGGATGATTGGGATTTATATATGTTTTGTCAATGAAATATGCCCAAGAGACGGAGTGGGGGAGAAATCCCTCTTCCAGACAATTGGGAAGAATGTCGAGATTACGACGGAAAAGTCTTTTTCATAGACCATAATACCAAACAGACAACTTGGATTGACCCGCGAGACAGGTAAACATCGGAAGGTTTTTTGAAGTTTCCATGTTTTGTTTACAAACATTAAAACTACTAACATTATTATAGACCACTTTACAAGTGTCTTATTGAATGCACATTACAATATGCCTTTCGAAAGACGGTAAATGGAGTATAAATGTCTTTTTTGTTGGCATGTGTTGCGACATTTTTGCTGATATAAAAGGGAGATAACTACATTTGTATGCACAACTTCAGAATTTCTTTAATCTCTTATTTCACTAAGTTATCGCAAAGAAATGTCATAGCAAGGATAACTGAAAGATCATTGTCATACATTTTTGTGGTGTAGATAAATCAATGTACATGTACCTTAAAAACACATAAAAATTACAATTTGCATGTACAATCATTGTACATTTTATGTGAATACATGTACCAGCCTTAAACAATCTGATAAGGAGAAAGTTCTCCATTCAAATTTGCATAAGATCAGGGAAATATAGATTCTCCTTCAGTAGTGATGGTAAAATTAAGATGTTAATCGTGTGAGCTTTGCCTTAAGCAAGCATGTTAAATGCTCAAATTTACCATGAAGAGAATCAGTTTCTCTTATCAGATCTTTAGAAATTAAATGGTGGGAAAATATAATATAATCACTGACAGGTCCTTAAAATGTCACATGCATTTTTTATTACCAGTTTTGAATGGGTAAAGTTACAGAAATACATATACAATGTGAGGAAAAGAAAAAAATAGGGAATAAATTTTAATTGATCATATCTTACAGTTTTAAAATGAGACATTAGTATAGAACTTTGTTGTTTTTATAGACTTTTATTTTATTGTACATGTATTTCCAACCTACTATTGGTTAATTTAAATATTCTGTGAAAGACATACATGTACAGTCTTGCCATATAAATTTCTGGCAACAAGCTTAACTCAAAAATTTTTATGACCTTTTATAGTAATCATTGGCATGTTAGCCAAATTCTGCAAGCCCACCAGCATTTTTATCAGCTATGGCTGTCGGGTTGGTAGCCAATTTTGAAGACTGCATGTATACATACATGTACAAATATCCTTTCACTGAGTATCTTATACACATGTATTACAATGTACTAACATGGTTGGGGAAGCGCTCCTCCTTTTCATGTGCTCCTCTTCTGTAATAAATCTGGAAGAAAATCGTTTAAGGGTCCTCATTAATATAAATGTCTCCTTTAATTTTATGGGTCTATGCTTGTACATGTAGTTAGCAGATACCATTTCTGTAGATGCAATACACAGTGATAGTTCTTGGAAGCAGAAACAGAGAATCAACACATTTATTCTCAAAATGCTGCCCTGGGTTTCATGGACGCTTGATTTTCTGAAATGCCACATGAAACGCATGTTAAGTGCACTTGCCTCCATGAAATATGTATGTCTTTTGTCATTTAACGGTGACACACTTTTAGTACCCCGCTTTATTTTTTTTGGTTTGTCTGGTTGCCTATTGAATCGCTCTTACAATGTTTGTAAGACAGCACATTTCAGAATCCATTTCCTTTTGAAAAGTCTAAATTCATGTTTTTGTTTCCGGGTACAGTTTCGATTTTCAAATTCATCGATTTCATATATTTTGGGCATGGTTCGTGCTACTGAGTCACTTGGGTAAAATAGTCACCCTGGTATTGCACACTTTGTTTTCAGTGGACACCAAAAGCGAAGTGAAGTCGTCTTGACTCGTTTTCAGACATCGTCCAAAGATCGGGGTTGAATCCTTTGTTTTAGCGGTATTTTGAACGGTGTTATCTTTCTTCTGATAACAAAAGTGGTACCCGTTGAAGAAAAAAAATATTAAAATCTTTGAATTCTATTGAATATTCGGTTAATAGCAAGTATTTTAATCACACTTTTGTATCAAACATTTAAGGCAGAACATGGAATGAGCATTCTTCACTCCAGATTGTGCTAGTTTACGAATTGATATCTTATTATTAATACTTGTGTCATAGTTTCTTGTTGGGGTAAATTGATCTCAAATGATATACTGTACATTTGTGTTGGTAGAAATGCAAAACATTTAATTAGAACAGTATATTTGTCATCTTCAGCTGGAGACATGTTTGGACTGACCGGTACAATACATGTACAATGTACACATGTACGTGTCATTGAAGTCAAAAATTTTGATTTGTTTGTAATAAAATTAGAGCATGATATTGATTCTCTTGATCTGCTTAAATGTAGAAACAGGATATGTGACTTAAAATGCTAGGGATTAAGTGGGGTCCAAGAAATAAATACATGTACAAGAACAAATTTCAATAGATTGTCTCTACCTGAAATTTTCAAACAGTGCTGCTATAGAAGGATAGAGGAATGATAGATCCTACATAATTCTTTGCAAGAAGCTTTGCTTTGTTCATTTTCAATTTTATTGTAATGAATTTAGAAAGAATGGGAGTTACATAGAGGTATAGTCACCCAACTCACATGTATTTATAATATAGTCAATCAATATGCTGATTGAATTTTTTCCAAAATATTTAGCCATATTATGCCTGTAGCTTAAAGAAAAAGTAACATTTATCTAAAAAAAATACTTTAATATCTTGTATACATGTTTGTATCAACATATATCACTTATAATTGAATAAAAAAAAAATGGTTGTGAATGATGCGTATATGCGTAATAACTCCCTGACTTAACAAAGTCCTGCATATATGTATTTCCTGATACATGTAGGCACCAGACTAGCAGAGAGTAATGTTCTTGTGGCACTCTGTTATGCTATATGCTAGTATTATTTTGCACGTCATTGTTAGTCTTTCTATATATGTAGATACATTTGTATGTGATAACATCTATGTCATCAGTATAAAAAGGACCCACTAGTGTCATTTTTTGTTAACGATGTAAAGTCTAATACTGGTAAAACAAATACAGCGTATTGATACAATTTCCTAATTAACTGTAATTCGATGGAACACCTTGTGTAATACTTGTAGTGGGGAAAAAAGTTGTAAAAATATTTTATATAATCAATATTTACATGTATGTGATACATTTTGGATCCTTGTACTGAACTTCACTCACTGTACATGTACATGTACTTGTATGTACAGGCTTGTGGGACACAAGTTGATTGTTTTTAAGTCCTTATGATATAAGTAGTGTTAGTTTCATTCATAACAGTATCATAAATGGCCCATGGGTAATGTAAAGTATGTATGGAATGTGATTACAGGTAAACAAAACTGTTGGTCATTGTTTACCTGTAAACCTTTGCCATGTGTATTTCACACTTGTTTAAGTACCTGTGGGTCATTATTCAATTGAATGTAAACATGTAACATATGTACAAATCTTTCTTCATTCAATTTGCTGTGTTATTGGTACATGTACTTTGTACATTATTTGCATGTACATGTGTTTTTCCCTTTGGCCATCTATCATGATTACATGTTGCACAATGTATGCTACTGCACATGCATACGAAGTTTAAGTACATGTAGGCTTCATTAATTTTTAATGATATGCAAATATTAACTTAAAGGAGTACCTGGACCTTTATTTGACCTGAACATTGTAACTTGTGAAAGTAGATTTATATGGATACATTTGGAATTTGTAATGTTTTACAGTTTGTTTAAATTTGTTAGGTAGCTACATGAAGAAAACCTTGGTACATTTGTGTATGTTCATGCACCTTCAAAATGTATTGTTTTGAATTTATCAATTGATGTATGTGTATTTCACTTTTAAGGAAGGAGTGAAACCGCATGTTGATATCGTGAATTATTATTGTTTAACTTGTACCAAAACAAGTCTTTCTAAAATTATTGCTTAAGTTTTTTTTCAGTTGTTCCGATCTGAATTTAAGGTATGCAAGTACTAAGAACACGTTGTATTGGACTTGAATGTCAGTGCAGTATGGTTTTATTTTGTATGGCTTTTTCCTTCGAGACTCTTCAAAATGATTAACATGTTTTTCAGAACATCAGAATCTTCAGAAAACATATGTCAATGGTGTTGCTGCTGCCTCACCTTAAGCTTCCATACATGTACATGTATTTCATTTTGTATTTCCACTTATCTTCAAAAATGTTGCCTTACCTGAATTACAAAATAAATTGAATACAGTAAAATCACCACTACAGCATATTTTCTGCTGTATTGAGTTTTACATAGGTTAAAGTGGAAAGTGTTGGGGTTTTCTAAGTGTACTTCAAGGGAATTTTCTAAGTCTACTTCAAGGGAGTTTTCTAAGTCTGCTTCAAGGTAATCAAAGAGTCCATAATTTAGAATCAACGGCAAGGCTGTTCATGACCTGGGTACATAAAATTACAAAGATCCTAGGTCAGAAATGGAGGGTCCAAGACATCAGATACACTTTTAATTTTTAATCCTGCGTACATATATGAAAAGAAAAGAATAAAAAAAACATTGCTGTAAAGCAGGTTTTTTTTTTAATATCAGATGAAAACATGGTAATTTTTTGGTGCCATTGAATTTGATACAAAAAGTAATTCAAATAGCCCCATCTTGGCTTGAGAAATTAAAAACCAGTTTATTGGAAAATATGTGCATATTCAAGAATCTAGGGTTATTTTATAAACATTTTTTTTTAATTGTAGATTCACCAAACCTCAGACATTTGCTGACTGTGTTGGTAATGAATTGCCTTATGGTTGGGAAGAATCCCACGACCCTGAAATTGGAGTGTATTACATTGACCATATCAATCGTAAGTACTGGTAGACTTAGGATAGGAAACTCACTTGATTTCTAGCCAGTCCTGAATACAATTTTTCAATATACATATGTACATGTATTTACCATATGGCTATGTAGATTTTTGCCAAAATTAGCCAGCCCTGCCACAAAAAGTAGTCAGTCTCAGACTCTGGCTGGCAGGCAAGCAACTATTTCTAACTCTGGTAGACTTTACAATAAAAATATTTCAGAATTTAAATATTGTCTTTAAAAATGGTGCTGTTTGACATTACTTAGATCATTTGGGTTTTAGTAAAAAGTACGTAGTGTTTTCTTGACAATTTTTTGAAAAAAAATACAGCCTTACAAGACTGCAGAAGATGATGCCATTTATTCCTGACATGTACTGTTAGTGTATATGGTCTAGTAGTACAATTGATCCCTAACTGGCATCCATTTTACATGTACTTCTTGTTATTTAATTTCACCACTTCTTTCAAGCCCATAACACTGATAACAGTGGTGACTGACTTGCCAAGGATAAATGGTTTTAGTAGAATGATGCATGCTTATCTTAATGCAGGCCCATCTTTTCATGAGTTAGTATGATGAAATCTTGCTTAGTCTTGCTGTATAACACCATGTACAGTAAAATTATGCAAATTATGCAGGGTCAGTAAAACCAAATGTGAGGTACTTAGTGTATGGGAATCATAAAGAACTGAGTTTACCCTACTCTTATGTGTAGCATTAAATATCTGCAGTGAAAGTGACACTACAACCAATCAACTACAATGTGTCAATTCTTGTACATTTACATAATCAGATATATCAACATGTACATGTCAGACCCATTGAAATTTTTTTAAGCACATCTGACATTCGGTCAGACACAGGTGATGACTTGTCTGACCGAACGACAATTTGTCTGACCGAAAAAACTCTGAACAATTTATCGACACGCTAACATTTTTGATGGGGGGTGGGAATCTCCAAGTACATTTTATTATCAAGCTGATTTTAAAACTACTGGGTATGGGCTCTTGAATTTGTTAATTTGTCACCATTATTCATTTTGGCTAGAGTGTATCTGATGAGTCTTCATAAACGAAACATGTGTACTTTGTTTTGAGTTCTTTGTATTATATATTGTTGATTTTTTAAATTTGAATAAAGTATTGTTATTAAATTATAAAATCATTCTCAATCTCTGGCATAAAACATAATCATTTCAAAATTCAACATTTCATCTTGATAGTCAAAACATTCACTGTCTTCATAATCATCATCATTGTCTTTGTCACAAAGGCTCTCCACAATGTTAAGTGTTGAGTTAACTTCAACTTGTACATTATCAATATCATTCTTTTCCTCATCAAGTATTTCAACATCTGCATCATTAGTCATTATAACATCAACAGTATTTTGTGTTTCATTTTATTTTTTTCATTATTATTTTGACAATATAATGACCGCATGTTTCACATGTAAACGAGTAGCGAGACAACGGAAGGGACGATATATTAAAGGACGAAATGACGTGTAGCGAATGAACCGGAAGTTACATATTATTGTTTACAATCAAATTGATTGACTATCTCGCTAGACTGTAGACTAATTCACGTAATTATTAAAACGTTCTAGTTTTATTATTCACTAAAAACACTTCAGTTTTGAGAAAATCTTCTTTAACGTAAGAAAAAAACATCGGACACCCGGGCCGACAAGCAACGTGTATTTACCGGACAGGTCCGATGGTCCGGCAGGTTTCGATGGGTCTGACATATAGTTATTGTACATGTACAAATGCTCAATAGTTTTTTACACAAAGTTGCACCATTTATTTTTCAATTTCTCTAAATAGAACAGAACAGTACAACTCTGTGTATCTGTAGGGTGCAGCATGAGTCAACAACTTTGCATGTACATGTATATACACCATGGAAAAAGTTTAGATCATATATGTTTACAGTTTTAGTTTCTTATCCAAATCTACATACATTGTACATACAAGTAGATGTATTTGTTGAAATCATATGTACATAATATGATCACTTTTAACTACAAGGGGCTGTTATATCTGTACATTAACAATATTGTGTGAAGCCTGTGTATAAGTATGGCATGGTTTCTAAGTGTAGTATTTTGATAGGCAATTTATCGCAGGGTAATGATGTAAGCATTCCATTCTTTCTGTGTCCTTGACATTCCTTAGCATGAATGAAGAGAATTTTGACACATCCAAATTGTTTTTGGCAAGGTCAAGGAAGCTTTGTTGTTGTCAGAACTTGACTTTGAATTCTGATGGTTTGGGTGTTGTAATATATGAATATTGTTTGTTTTTATTGTAAATAAACAGTGGATTTGTTTATACTGTGTTTGATTTTTAAATGAGGAATAACATCTTTGCATTAAAATTATATATTGTGAACTTGAAGTGGTAAGACTGAGAGTGGTGTTCACAGTTCCCATAAGATTGATTACAATTAAAAAAAAATTGATCTGTTATAATATCTAACAAATGATTGATGAAAGGCTGATAAATGCAGTGTTTGTTATAATGGTATATTCAGATTTTTATTCAAGTATAAAGATCTTACATCTACATGTATATAGTATACTTTACCCCTTGATTTACCCAAGGAAAAGCCTCTTAACCTGGCTCTACAATACACGTAGGACATAAAGTGTAAGAATTTACTGTTGTATGTATGTGTATCAAGACCTTGTGCAAAATGTACATTAATAGTTCAAAGTCCAAGTATCAGTAGCTGCTATTCAGTTGGCTGTGCATGTTGATTGAGTTTAAAATCCATACCAGGGTGCCATTAATTGTACTCCAGTACAACTGGCATTGCTACACAGGAGAAACATACATGTATCTACATTGTAGCTTAATATTGTGTTGTGTAATTAGTGTAGGTGTTCATGTATGACAGTGTTCTTGCTGACAGTGATTGTTGTCTACTATAGATGGTTCAATCTGAAGTCTTGACAAGTCAGTCTAGTAGTTATTATGATTTTTTTGTGTGTAATTCAGTTTACATATACCTTATTGTTGAAGCCTTTTTAATGTCTTCCAAGTAATGCTCCACCTTAGAACTGCAAAAAAAAAAAAAAGTAATTCATTCATGTTATTGTACGTAAGAAAATATTCAGAAGGTTCTCAATGTTGGAAGTTTCAGTGAAAGAATAAGATTGGTTTAGTTGATATACATTTGTATAGGGCAAAGCTGAATTATTTTGTGAAAATTTCCTTTAAAAAATTGTGTTTACACCACATATTCCCCAATGTACTATGCTTGTTAGTGTACAGTTTATTAAACCAAGTCAAAACAAAAATGTATACATAGTATGTAAAAAAGGTCCCTTCACCAATCCTAACATTAAACAGTTTATGCCCTTATACCCAATACATTTCAAATGGGATTATTAATGAGAAAAATGTCCATAAAACACTATATAATTTCAGAAATAAAATTTCTATTGAACACATACTATAGTTCAAGATTGGTCTGTAAACATTTAAAAAGATCCTTGTTTTACATCATGGCAGTGTACTAGTATTGTGCAAAAACTTACAAGAGGAATGTAGCATCAATTCTCATGGATATATATGTGTTTATATGTATGTTTACATGTATAATTGTACCTTCATTTATAATTGCATCTGCACATATGATCTTTAAAAAATGCAAGAAAATGAATACCATAAATAACTTTTTTTCTAGAAATAAATCAGTTAGAAGATCCCAGACAAGAATGGAGAAGCCAACAAGAAAATATGCTGAAGGAATACCTTACTACAGCTCAGGATGACTTACAGGTGAGAAATACCTTTTAAAGCTTAGAAATACCTAATTACAACTAAGGATGACTTACAGGTGAGCAGTACCTCTTTAAAACTTAGAAATACCTTACTTCAGCTCAGGATGACTTTGAGGTAAGAAATACCTTTTTAAAGGTTAGAAATTCCTTACTACAGCTCAGGATGAATTACAGGTGAGCAGTACCACTTTAAAGCTAAGAAATACCTCATTGCAGCTTAGGATGACTTACAAGTGAGCAGTACCTTTTTTAAGTTAAGAAATATCGTATTACAACTGAGGATGCCGTACAGGTGAGCAGTACCACTTTAAAGCTAAGAAATACCTCATTGCAGCTGAGGATGACTTACAGGTGAGCAGTACCTCTTTTAAGCTAAGAAATACCTCATTGCAGCTGAAGATGACTTAAGGTTAGAAATACTTATTTGAAGCTAAGAAATATGTTACCACAGCTGAGGATGACTTACAGGTGAGAAGAACTGCTTTAAAGTGTAGAAATACCTTATTACAGCTGAGGATCACTTAAGGTTAGAAGTATACATGTACCCTTTAAAGTTTAGCAGTACAATGTACCTATTTCAGCTGAAGGTGACTAACAGTTGAGCAGAATTGCAGAATTAAAGCATCTATTCTCCAAATGCCACACTATCAAAGTTACGATACACTTCATGGAGGCTTGATTTTCTGAAATACAACATCAAATGTCTGTTTAGTGCTCTTACCTCTGTTAAATTTGTATGTGTATTGTCATCAAAACATTGTTTTGAATGGACCGGTTACTTATTAAAGTTTGTAAGACACCACATCTTAGAAACCAGTTACATTTTAATAGTCTAAATGTATTTGTTTCAGAGTACGATTCCAATTTTCAAATTCATGGCATGATTTCATACGTTTTTGAGTATAATTAATTTCAAAACATCTGGACTCATCTTGCTTATTGTCTTTAATAATCAAACCTTAAGTTACTTTAAATTATAGTTAAGTGAATCTGTATATTTCTACAATTATTTAAAGGCCAATAAAATTCCATATTTTACAATGTCCATAAATCAAATGAATATGCCACAGAAAAAAAGTATTTGTTTGGACAAAGATTTTTATACTTGTAGTAGCATCTGGATTGATTAAAGGCAGATTAGTTTGAAAGCTTTTATTTTCGCATGATCATTGTAAACTTCAGACAAAGGACTAAGTTTTCAAAATTTCCATAACAAAACTTGTTAGATAAACAGTAGGAAAAAAAACTCAAATAAGCTGCATCATGAAACAGTAGCTAGGAGATGGCTTTCAAACTCGAGTGAAAATGTTGATAATTGTTTCCAGTCTACCTCATAGGGCACCTAGGTAGTCCTCAGCCCCCTGGCCTAATTTAATAGGCCCATCAACATGAAATCCTAGAAAAAAAAAAAACAGCATGTATGGCATTCACTGTCAGTAGAAAACTTTGACCCTGTAAAATAATTATAACCCAGCTTCTGTGTAGAAATATTTCTTGCAGCAACAACATGCTGATAGATTAATGAGCAGGCTTTGTTATCTTTTTCTTTAAAAATCATGGTCTGGTTGAATCTACCAGTACTATCAGGTTCTTATTAAGAAAACATTTAGCTTTCAATGAAATATGATTATTATCATACAAAATATATTCTGCAGGGTTACTAACATTGTTGGCATTCCAAGTAAACCACAAAACCTATCTATTACTGCTTGCTTATTACTGTTATCTAGGAAGGCTTTAGAAAATAATTATCTTTTATGTCATTGATTTTGACTATTCTGAGGATTAATTTTAAACAAAATAGTATTTTTTTTATTCATTATATTGTTCGAATGAAACTTTTGTAAGGATAATAATACTTAATGTATGAATTTTCTTTGATATGTTGGTATTAAATTTCATTAGTTTAAGGCAAAAAATGTTCAAATGCTTCAAATAAATCTTTTTATTATAGTTATTACAGTTTTTGAATGTAGTTTTATTTGTAATGCATGGATATTTATGACAATGGTGTATTTGTATTGAATGCAGTCATAGATCAATTTATAGGACCACAACTTTTAGGTCCAGCAGAATTTGTCAAAATACATAATGTACTTGTTGGTGCATGTATTATATTATTAGAAACATGTGGTTAAAAAGCCAAAAAAAAAGAATAAAAGTTCTTTAGGACTATGATGAGGATGTTTGGGACTAATCCACAAGTAACTATTGTTCATGTGAAAGTCATATGAATCATGAAATTTACATGATCTATGTAAAATTCAGACACTGTATATGGTAAAGGTGATATTCATGGTGAAATAACCCACCAGACAAATGATGCTTTTTTGGTCTACATATGCTGTATTATAACAATAGTCCTTTTTCAGTCAGATCTGTATTTTCTTACAAAACCTTACATTAATATTCCACTCAAATCAAACTAAATCAAGAACAGTAACCTTTGCAAAGAGTCAATTTCATACACAATCTACATGATCTAAATAATTTTTATTTCAAAAGTACAAAAAGAAAAACTATGACTGTTTATGTGGTATGTTCTGAATTAGAAATATAAGTAAATTCCATTAGGCTTTTTGTCTGATTCTTAAAATGAAAAGCATAATTTTCACCTAAAAATCGCTTAATGTAAATTTCAGTAAATGTGATAAGTGCATATGAAATTCATGCAGACTCCATTTAGAGGAGTATCATATTAAGTCTCTCATAAGTTTTAAATGTCTGTTGAGATTGACTCAGATTTATGTGTAAATTTGCTTTTGTTGGTTTCCTTACAAACAGTTATTTCCCTTTTTGTTAAAGGTACAATGTACCGGTACTTATAAAAGCATTTTTTCCAGGCCAAAAAAGAGATATACTCAGTGAAGGAGGAAAGGTTAATATTAGCCCAGGATGAGTACCAGCACCTTACTGCTACTCTGACTGGCTGGAAGTCATCTAGAACTAGCTGTGAGTAGAAATTAAAATGTGCTATGATAGACTTTCATACTTCATGAAATGTTTAAATTGAACTAGTTGTTTGTAGAATAAATCAAGATCAGGGTTCATTTCTTTGGAAATACAATGTGAAAACAGTCATTTAGAACTAAATGTGATTAAAACAATACAATGATGTACGTTGTACAATGCAAGCCCATATGTAAGAAATGTTTTACTTCATTAGATTTTTGTCACATTAATTTTAACAGTACTAGAAACTCATAAATTAGGAGAGCAGAAACAGTTTGGTTTACAATAATAAAAAAACCTACATTTTATAGAAGAAAATTTCTGATATATTAGATGTTGTTTTTGAAGAAATTTCAAATTTTACTCCTTGTTTTAATCACACTATGCATGTACAAATGTATCTAACAGCCAGTATGACTGTTGTACATGACTCTTTAGGACATTAACAGTCTAAAAAATGATATGAACTAAGGTGAAGCAACAATTTCATTTTTGAAATCCTATATTTACACTGCAATGTGAATAATCTTGACCAGGCTTTCATTTATTTACACTATCGAATTGTTTTAGGAACATAACTAATATGATTAATGTGCTTTTAAAGCAGAGATGGCATTAGCAGTCTAAAAATTAATTGCACTATAACTTAACTAGCATAAGAAAAAAATAGGCGTACAAAATTGTTTTAATTTGATATAATTATTTTAAACTGTTGAACATATAAAATTTAAAAGGCAACTGCCCCTGTGTTTGTTTGTACTCAATAACCTCATTTATGAACAAGTAACAAACTCTGTTTAAAATTAAAGGTTATCCATTAGACTTGTCATTATGATATTTAAGTGTATGTTTTAGTAAGAATCAGGCAGATGGTGAAACACCTTACTAATTTTCTAGAACTGTTAATTGTTTAAATCCATTCAACATACTGTCACAGACCTTCAAATCCTTTTCATTGACACTGCATGCATATTGAACATATTTTATATTGAAGCGATATAAACTTGGAAAAGTCTTGAGTCTTCAACCATCATCCCCATGTGTCTTAGGAAATATTCCGGACACAAATAATACTGCTAATGTGGTGGTGACGAAGAAATATTTTTGTCTCTGATTATAAATCCAGTGCATTGTGTTACAGTTTGAAAAGAATGTTTTACACCAGTCTTCATCATTCTTGATTTGGACTTATTGAATTAAGTATATTTTTTTCAATGCTGTGTTGAGTACCAAACGTGAATACGTATACATGTATCAGCAATAAAAAAAAATCTGCAATCATTTTGATGTCCATGTATTATTGTTTCCATTGCACCAGCCTTGTTCTTAAATGGATCTGTACTTAAATATCTTTGTGGGTGTAGTGCAATGAGAAATCATTGTTTCTCTATTTTGGAGTTTAATCCACTTTACAGTAAAACTAAACATTACATTGTCACATTTAAAGGACACATTTTTAAAATGTTTATTATTGTTTAATAAGGAGTGTTGATTACCATGAGATATTTATAGAACAAGATAACAT
Organism: Perna viridis; assembly: GCA_037379345.1. Classification (NCBI taxonomy): domain Eukaryota; kingdom Metazoa; phylum Mollusca; class Bivalvia; order Mytilida; family Mytilidae; genus Perna; species Perna viridis. Next base: position 9,980,517 of record CM074520.1, read on the forward strand.
TGTTTTTCTTAGGATAAGATACTAACATGTTCCCAATGCTAATTTTAAAATAAGACAATATGGCATTTTATCTTTGACACATTTAACAAAATTTAAATACCTCTAATATTTTGCTACGCATGAGTAATATTCTCACTTTCTTAATTTACATAAGTAGCTAATTTTTTTCCCTGTTATAGTAGGACACTGTTGTTATATGAACAAAGGCATTTAGAAAAAAGATAAGTGATGGTTTGTCAGAGAAAAGAGTGTCTTTTGTTTTACTCTGTTCTTTTGAATCTTCTGTTTGGTAGGAAAACGAGACCACCATTTACTTGTTAATACTATTGTTTATAAGCAACTTCTGGATGTCCCACTGACAAAATATTTCTATTACATTGTGATCCTGATGTATGTTGCATTTCATTATTACAAAATTATAAACATATAAATCAGCTACATGTTACATCTAATGTAGTCTCTTGACAGACTTGTAACATTGTTGCATCTTATTTTAGCATGTTAGAGGATAACAAAGATATTTTCATTTTTCCATTTTTTTTTTTGCAATTTAAACATGCTCCCAGTTTTTAGTGGAGTCTGAGTTGCTCATTTGCTTTTGTTATTTTGTATGTATGATTTTAGTTACTTTATGTTCTTTGTTGTGTATGTCTGTTTTCCATGTCTGGTCTTAGTCCCTGAATTACATTCTTTTGATTACCGCTATAACCTTGTTTCCCTTGATTGCTCTTTATTCATAATAAATAACGCTAAATTTTACTTGATATGCATCTGTAAGAAATATGTAGTACACATACATGCACGTTTTATGCCATTATCAGTTTTGATGATTTTTTGTTTTGTTTCAGTAAATTCTTTACTTTCTGTAAACTCTAACTCAAGTGTTGGCAGTAAATATGATCCAGATCTTCTCAAGGCAGATGTTCACCATGCTAAGAAGCGAGTTGCTCGGCTCAGGAGAGAGCTTGATCAAATTAAAGCTGAGATGAAATACAAGGAACAGGGGTTGGAAACTCTCTCCAAGTATGTATAAATAATAACCTTTATTGTTGTTTTCAAGAAATAAAAAGGAAATTTAATAAGTAACGTTGAGTTTTATGTCCTTTATTTCATATAACCTTTTTATGTATATTTTGGACTAGCTAGGAGTGTAGGAGGCATATTGGAGAAGTCTCTAAATACCTGAGGATTCCCAACTTTTGGGAACCCAAAGGTATTCTTGTTTTTCAAATGACTTTGGGGAGTATACTCTAGGTATGTCAAGATATACATGCCATATAGTTAACACTCATTTTAAACAACCTGGTTCAAGTATATGAAATAAAGAAATTTATACTTCCTGCTTGAAAAATAGGAGGTATTTAGTGATCATAGTGTCCATTTGTTCGTTTGTCCCCTGTTCATATCCACAACTTCTCTGAAACTGCTTAATGGAATTTGATGAAACTTTCATACATTCTTTATTACATTGTGCACCTTCTATTTTGTTTCTCCATCTGAATGACTTTCTTGATGCAAAATATGAACTTTGTTATTTGTCAACCAAGGTGGAACCTCTTCTAATCCACAACTCCTCTTAAACCAATGAGTTGAATTCGATGAAACTTTCACAGTTTCTGTATTAAAAGGTATTATTTGAATTTGGAATTATTTTGGATTTAAGAAAATAAGTAAGAAATATATATATAAAACTTTCCTTACTAAGGGGATTGTTAAGTTTCCCTAGACTTTTTTTGTCCAACTATATTTATTCCTTAGCCATGCCAGCATGACTAATCTCTTTGGGGCTTTTCCAGAATTAATTGTGAGGGGCACCTCTATTAAAATTTAATAGGTGGTTATTATTTAGTATAGTTAGCCTTAACATTGAAAGAAAATAATTGTATGCATGATGGGTCAAATAAAAAGTACCTCCCGATCCCCCCTTTACATTTTACTCCTTTTGTTCCTTGTAAAATTAACGTTAAATTTGAACTTTGAAATGTTGTTCATACTTCGCATTTTTCAAGACTGTGTCATCATACATTGAGTGCTGTGTATTTGTTTCTCCATGAATACTTTTCTTCTTCATTTTCTTTTCTGATCAAAAGACTTCATGTTGCATTGTCAATACTTTTGCAGAGTTGACCAAAAGTTATCTGGAGAGAATGGTAATTATAACAAAGCCCAGGCCACAGTTATTGTTGGCGAGATCAGACAGATGCAGGAGTCTCTTACGAAAGGTGAACAAGAGAAACAGAGTCTCATGCAGGTATGTTGATTATATGTTGTTATCAGTTCTTATAGTTAGTGCAGATTTTTTTTGATGCTAGAAAGTTATTTATTAAAAAAAATGTGTTTTATGGTATATATGGTAATTTCCTGGTGTGCTCATTATTGTATATTTAAGGTGTCTGTATGAAAACAATGAAAAAAGTGAATTCCATAAAATCCTTACTCTTAGCTTAAGGACTTAGTGCAATACTTAGCATCCACTAAAATTAGAAACCCCAAAATATATCGTATATCTATTTGTCTCATAATCACAAAATTTTACTCCTGTCAAAATGACTTGCCATACAATATCAAAATTTTCATCTGAAATTTCACATTTTGAGAGGAAATAGAATTAAAGTCATCTTTCAACCTTTCTACAAAAACTTTGATTGATACTCACTGAACTTAAGTTCAGTCAAAGTATTAGGCATCTCCTAATTGGTGAGAAAAAATGATTCCCTTTTTATACAGGAACAGGAAACAATTTATTTTGATTACATAGAAAACTTATTTACTGATCTTTACAATATTTTTGGGTAAATATTTTACCCATTAATTTGGAAATAAAACATAATTTTCCACCATATTAATAAGGTCTGCTCTAAAATAAGTAGCATGACATTGTCATTTATATTTGTTTGTTTATGTAAATAATATTTCAACCTAGATACAGTGTATAATGTGATCAACAATATTGAAGACCCTTTGGTTCAAGAATGATAGGAAACTTTTCAGAGAAAATGAAGAATAAATGTTAAATAGTTCTTGTGTTATTGGTAATCTATGGGACACAGTTATGATTTATTGATATCTTGTGAAATGTTCAATTTTTTTTTAAACTGAAGTAATTAATTATGGTTAACAAGTTGTCATGTGTTTGGTCACATTGAAACCACAAGTATGATCAACATTAAAACTTTCTGTACTTTAGATCATTATACCTGGAGAAATTTAACCACAATTATTTTTTAGCTGACCACCATGTTACATATTGATGTACTTTTTCATTGAATCATGATTATATGCATGTACCATTTCTTTTCTACAGGTCACCTCTATCATTGGTTTGGGAACAAACAATATGAAATGTAAATGATCATTTCTAGTTTAGCTACATGTTTAGGGAAACTTCATTTATTTTGATAAATCTACATTCATCTTAAGGACAATTTGAATATATTGAGAACAGATGTGGTGAATATGTCAGGGAGACAACAACCCGGCCAGAATGAAAATGTATGCTCAAGGCCACCTATTGGTTTCCAATAAATAACGAGGAAACCCTCACACCACAGGGCAGGCGGCAGCTAGCCCCAAAACATTATACACTGGTACAGTGATTGAGTTGCCACAAAAGAAAAGATACAACACATAGTACCACAATAATCATACATATACTGTCCTATTTTCTCTTCTTTTATGAGTTGTTTTAACATTTTTTTTCAGTCTTTGGCCAAACTAAAAGAAGAATTTCTGGGTCATAAGAATGGTGGATCTTCTCCTGATGTTTCTACATTATCTATACCTCATATGTCTAATACTGCATCACAAACAGATCTGAGAGGAGAGGTAAGAACAAGGAATGAAAGTAAGGAGGGTGCATTGAGGAGAGAGGCAAAATCAAGGAGTGAAACGACATGGCTGCATTATAATAAAATACCCATTTTAATGTCTTTGCCTAAGTAACCTGTAATTCCTTATTATCAGGAACAATTTTTTAGTAGCGGGTATAGATTGGATATTGTAGGAAATGGTCTCTAGAGCCAGGTTCAAAAAGCTTAGAAAATACTTTGATCTAAGAATATTTGGGAGTAAGAAGTTACTGTAACAAAATACATACATGCATGTTTTTTTTTGTTTTTTTGGTCAGAAAATGCAATGGTGAAGTCAAGAAGAAAAAAATATTTTACGTGCACGTTACCTGGAATTTTTTGTGCTAGAAGATTTGATTAATTTTATGTTTGAGATTGTGCAGACCATAAAATGATTTTATAAAAAAAAGTGAAAACCCAAGATTTATAAAAGAAAGAACATATGGAACATTATTTTTTTTTTGGAGATACAAAACAAATAATCATTTAGTGATAATGTTTAAGTGATATGGACCATTCTTAAAATTCATGATTATAATGTGAATTTGTAGCTGTAATGTGATAAATGGATACAGGTGCATTGACCCTTCAATCCCAATCACTGATGTTATATCCACTGTATTGAGACTATTTGTATATTGAAGGTTGGACAGAGAAATGGGACATATATAGCTGAGATGACACGATTGAGATTAAAGTATGATGAGGCTAAGATGAAGTTGTCAGATCTGAAGCATAAACTTGCCAAGGTAGAGGAACAAATGATTCCTGGACAGAATGAGATGGACAAAGACAGGTCAGTGTTAAATAACATACTGGAAATTGTCCTTAAAATTAAGCAATAAATCTAAAAATAAATATCAGAACTTGTGTTAACTTGCACATGTTGGGCTTTAGAAATCTAACAAAATTAAAATAGCTACTTACTGTTACAAACCGACCCTAATTAAAAACTTATGTTATTATTAGCACAAAAATATTTTGAATATATATATTGTAAAGACTAGAGTTTTTATCTAATGTACTGAAACAGCATTTATCTAGTTTACACTTTGGACATTTTTTTTTAAATTCAACTAATCTCAATACTATAACATAATGTTTGATTTATATTTTTCACTTTATGCGATGATTAAGATTGCATTATCTTTACTTTAAGATTAATGTTAATTAACGAAAAAGAACAGTTATTGCGAGAGCTGAGAAGTATAGACATGAAGGGTCGTAGTGAAAATGACACTGCTGCTGTTAAAAATAAAATACAACAGTTAGAGCTGGATATCAATATGGCTGCTGAAATCTCTAATAAGCAAATAGCTGACAGGTAATTTATCAGAAACAGGTGAACATCGGTTAGAATAAGAGGTAATTTACTACCTTATACAGTCAATGGTAACTGATATGTTATAAGCCAACACTTGACAATGAATATATTCCTGCAACATCTGTTTGAGTTTTTTAGTTGAATTAACCAATAATGGTCATTGACCATAAACTGTCGAATAGTAATCAAAGTTCAAAATTGTATTAAGTTTGAATAATATGTCCATATTTTCCTTGGCTGTTCAAGGTTTGACCTCCATGTTCGTATCAAGCTGTGTCCTGCAAAGCATTTTATTGTTGATTAAAGTAGAGCTATTCCTGGGCGATATTAATTTTCTTGATGGTTTGTAAATACACACAGTTGACTAAACTTGAGAACTGAATATCATATTTCTTGACCAAAAACACTGGCTCTTGTATTTGATACTGTGTAGAAGAATTTTTGTAATCTTGAAAGTTCAAGACAATTTTTTATTACAGGCTGCAGTTGCAGGTTGATAGGTCCAACTTGATGAAGGAACTCTCTGACACAACTCAACTCACTACATCTCTGGAAACTCAGCTACGCAGTTTATACTCATCAATGAGCACATTGTCTGTTTCTTCTGGATCCAGTCTGGGGTCTATGGGGTCATTATCATCATGTAGTCGTAGTTCATTAAATTCTGGTAGTATGATGGACATTTATGGACAACAGCAACATTCGGCAGATGTGCCGGAGCTTCATAAACGGGTACAAAAAGTTCTTCAAGGTCATAGTATTTCACCAATTCAGGAAGTGCACATTTCTGACATGACTGCAGCTGCTACAGATAATTACCTTCAGAGTGTAATGGCCAGTAACTTATCGTCGTCAATGAAATCACTCTCATCACGCTCATCTTTGTCATCTGTTTCACCTCCCATCTCACCGTATGATATTGGCCCACCTCCAACATATGAACAACACATGACCGGTGCTGATCGGCAACGCAGGGTGCCGTATCCAACGAATACGAACATTGGTGTAATTGCGGAAGCACCTGGTGGCCTGCAGTTAAATATATCAGCTGATCAATTAAAATTATCTGGTGATCTGTTAAATCCCACCGTAGAGTTTTCTCCACCTGTACAGCTTGGTGCAATAGGACAATCAATTCATGAAGAGCCTGGATATCAAAATATTGCTAGTGTGCGACGAGGACAATACCCTGATAACATTGACCTTGGCTCTAACCCTCCTTTAAGTCCGATCAGCGAGACTAGCTCTGGTGTATGTAACAATTTGTCTGGAGGTAATACACGGAGTGTGTCTGCTGCTGTGAGTGATGAATCTGTAGCAGGAGATAGTGGAGTATTTGAGGCTTCTGTCAATATCAATAAAAGGTGGGTTTATGTCAGTTTTTTTTTTTTTGTAAGATGGATCAATTCTATATTCTTGAAGTTTATTAAAAAGGGACAGGAAATAAATCTCCACATAAGTGTTGATCATATTTTAATTTACTGAATAAATATTTACCCATTTTATTGCTTAAATGGATGAACATAACTCATCCTAAAGGTATTTTCTGACTAATGGATAAGTCTTTCATACAACTTATGTTATAGAAATTTTAGCAGTATTGAATCAGGATTTTTCTTGATATAAAAAAATATTGATTCTAATCACATTTTGAAAAATGACAAAATTTCAATAAGATATGCTCACACTTAATAAAAAGCTATAGAAATAAATAATTCGTATTCCCAGTAATGGTTATATGGTTTAGGCAAATGTGTTGTTTTCTTTAAACAGAGATGATATTGATGAAGTTCTGGAGATGGGTGCATTGGAAAGTGCTCAAATTCAAATCAAACTCAAGTAAGTTAATTGTTATATTTAGCTGTTTTGCTCAGATGTATAGAAAACCTCTTTCTTTACTTCTTGTCTTTCTGAGACACACCTTGTTATAACAATGTTGAAGAATAACACTTCTGGTAAAGTTGTAGATACATGTTTAAAGGCCAAAAAAAAATCTGTGTTTACTGTCACATGCTGAAAAAAAAAAAATACAGAGTCGGTAGGTCGTTTTTTTTGGGGGGGTTTTGTTTTGTTTTTTTGTCTTTTTATTTTTTGGGTCGGTGGGGGAGAGTACAATTGTAGTTTCTTGACTAATAAGCTACACAGAGAGAAACAGAAGACACAGTAATGGTGCACATGCTTGTGTATCAGCTAGTTTCCTTTTTAAATTGCTGGCACTGGAGGCCGCCATTGTTGTTTAATACTATAAATACTGGTACCGGTGACGGAAAAGGCAGAAATTTTCGGAATTTCAGAAAATTGCCATTAAAAAAAGTTCGGGTCACAGCGATAAAATGAGGGTCAGTCTTGTGCCCGTAAACAGACATTTTTTTTTGGACCAAATTCAAAAACTTTTGAAAAGTGTTTGCTGAACTTCCCTTATTTTGACTTCTTAATGTCTGATACTGTATTTTTTATGCATTCGAGTAAGTGTTCCTGGTTATGTGAACTTTCTGGCTGAAGTTTTAGATTGAAAATGATCTTGGTTCTTTAAAGGTTTTTATTTAAAGCCTAGTTTGTTAAATGAAAATGTAACAAACATTGGTGACACAATGTATATTGTATTTTTCAGAAACTACAATTGACATTCATGAGCCACATAGAATGCGATAGGTTAAAATACTTAGGTGTAATTTAGGTCTTATCCTTCAATATTTCGGTTATGCTAAGGATATTTGAAGCAGGTAATTATGACTCACTTGTTACATTTTAACCTGATTCAGGAAGATAACTTTTATAATATAATATATTGTTTCTATTACAGATACGAAGTAGATGATGCCTTATTACAGATTGGTATTGAACAGGGAAGGAACTTATCAGCATTAGCACTGCCACCTGGTGGCAAAGTGTAAGGACTACACATTCTAAATAATTAAAATTTTCTAAATTTTAAGGCTTTCCTGCTATTAAATTTTATGATATTTGCATGCCAGCTGCTTTTGGGAATTTGAAGAGTAAAACACTGCACAATATTGTTCGAATAACAAGCTTGGTTTCTTGCTCTTTACTTAAGAATCTGTTACCAGTGTCTAGATAAGCTGAAATAGAGATGCACATCACTTCCTTTAATTTGATGAGCACAGCACCTCTGCCCTTTAGATGAAAATGAAACATGTTTTTAGTTTTAACCATCTTTTTATCAAAGTACAGTAGATGTACTGTGTAAGAACAAATGTACCTAAAATTGTGCTGTAGGAATTAAGTTTAGTGTGCCAAAGTGTCTATTTTTCCCTATATGCTAATTTGTAGCCTAATCATTGTGTCACTGCAGTGTTATAACTTTTGTTCCAGGTTTATTAAGGCAGCATTGTTACCTCATTTGAAGAAAACATCCACATGGGAAACAAAACTCATTGCTGACTTGAATAGTCCAAAATTCTTTGAGACTTTCTATACCTCTATACCAGAACATAAAGTCCGGGATAAAACATTACAAGTCAATCTCTGGAGTAAACACGATATTCATGAAGAATGTTTAGTAAGTAATTATTTATACCTTGAAAACTAACTTCCAATGAATCACTTTTGTCTATCAAGTTATCATCATGATGGCTTTGGAAATAAGTATTAATGTCTAAATGTTGAATTAAAAAAATTAAAACTAATAGCAAGCTAAATCTATGCTCTGAAAATAGCCATGGTTGAAATTGGAACTGTTGTGGTATAAATACTTCGTATGAATCCTCAACACAGCTTAATAAGGAAAATTGAAACCCTGGAACTTTTTATACTTTAGGTATTGCAAGATTTCAAGCCAGCACTAACTTTAAGTAGTTTTATTTTTTTTTTAGAAATTAATTAATTTCATTAAATTTATAAAGTTATAATTTGTTTGGTCATTGAAATGTATTTCAGTTCCATAGAAAGTGTTCTCATACACTACTTTTAATCCATAATTTAAATTTTTTTTCACAGGGTTGTGTTCAAGTTAGCCTTGCAGATTTTGATCCTAAATCTGTATCAATCAGGTGGTACAATGTTCTAAGCTTTAAATTCATGCACACTGACAATACTGGTAGCAAACCAAAAACATCACCTCAGAAATCATCATCCTCATCAGAGTCCTCACCAGCTGCTTCTTCTCAGGTAGGTATACAATTGAAGAAATTATATGCTTCCAAACAAGTAAATATTTGAATATGTGTATAACAACACAAAGTTTGGGTCCCATTCTAAGCTGGTAATTAAAAATGCACATTACTTTTTAACCACTTGGCTGTGATTGAATTTCTACAAAAGTTTTCCCTCCATTTTACATTTTCTAAGGTTTCTACAGGATTGATGGGAGAAACCGATTGTCCTTAAGCATGTTCTTGATTTAGATTATTTCTCCACTCTCTGTGGTAAAATTTAGATTCTAAATAAAACTCAGGGGGAGAAATAATTAAATAACTAAATAGTGAATTTTTTTATTTGGGTTGGAAACTTGATTTAATTCTAATAATTCAATGAGGAAAAGATTTCTAGAATTGTTTTGGTCAAGCTTCAGTGATTGATTTACATTTTCTTCCATGTTATATGACAAAGCTACAGAATATGGGATATGTAGTATGTACATTTTTCTGTTAATTTTAAGAACTTGATAAAAATAACAAAAAAAAACCAACTGTAATTCTTTTCAATTGGTTAAGATATTTCCCATGTTGAATTAATTTTTGTAATCTTTTACAACAGAAGGAAGGTGGAGACAGAGTTGTACAGCTGTTAGAAGCCTCATCAGCTCGCCTGAGAAGAACTTCATCAGGATCAGAAAGTTCAAAAGATAAAAGGTCGCTAGCAAAATAAGAGAAAAAATCTTATCTCTGTTGTTAAAAAGCAATCATATATCTGTCTGAAAATCTTGTATACTCAACTAATATTTACTAGTAGATATTCTTTTATATGCATTTGCTTGAACTGTATTTGGAAAGGCAGTATTTTAATAAACATAATTCTTTACATGTTAGTAATCACCCGGTGTAAAGCACAGCAGAATTTCATGACATTCTACTTAATATCCAACAAATCAACTTCTAGTTGAAAAATTGAATTTGAAAAAAAGTAATTTCTTATGCTTTTCACAGTATTATACAAATGATGAAATTCATGTGAAACTTCTGGATTTCTTTTTCATACAGCTACCACAAAGGTAAACATCCCATTGTTGCTGTTCTGAAGGAGGAGAGCAGTGATGAGTCTACTATTATATCTTCTCAGACTTCAACACTTACCAGAAATCAAGGTATGGGCCTATACTATACTGTAAAATATAAGTTACATGGTATGGAAGAAGTAACCACTTATATTGTAACAGTGCTTGTACATGGTATTAAAAAGTCTTTATGTTTTGAGGATCACAGCATTGCTTTCTTTATCAGTCATGATTTTTATAGTTTCTTGCAGGCACTACAAACCTAGCACCTTTCTGAGTATAATATATCACAATGCAATATAATATGTGTTCAACCTAAAGTAGAAATAATGCATAGAGCCAAATTTAAAATTCACAAATGATCATCAGGTCTAGTATCATACTGAAAAAATGACCAATAAGTATTTATCTATCAATCTTACTGCAACAGAGATTCTCTTTAAGTAGGAAAGATTTCTCCATGCAGGGTATTTAGTTGAAAGTAGATGTGGCAAAATAACATTAGGTTCATGCCATTGGGTTTTTGATTTTTACCTTGTCAGTATATATATTATGGAATGATTGATTTTTTGTAGGTCCTGAAGAAATGCAGGCCCATGGTGACACAGAAGGAGGACAGTTTGTTGTAGGAGGGGATGATGATGAAGATGATTTAGACGAAGAAAATGAAGCAGTAAGTTACAGAGGTTTTCTTTTATTGTTGAGAAACATTCTGTTGATGATAGGAAAAAGTCTTGCTTACCAAAAGGTTTTCCGATAAGAGTTCAACTTCATATTTTAACATTAAAGAGCAACAGAATATTTACCTAATGATTACCTTAACATATTTATAGTTGAGATCCATGGAAAGGACTCTTTGTATAGTTATATTATACATGATTTCAGCTTTCCTAATTTAATGTTCTTTACTTAAACCACACATAGAAGCCATTTTAAGTGTCTTGATGGAGTTAGCCCATGTTTAAAAGAAAAAAAAAACCTGATAAATACGTAATAAAACACATTGGATTAATTTATAATGTTGAAGTGCTTGACTTAATTGTATGTCAAAAAAGATTGTGTACCTATTGCATGATATTTATTTACTTGTATAATACATGTAGTACATGTTCATTTTCTCCCGGAACCTTCTAATAGTTGACATTACCATTACAGGATTACAACGAAAAGATACAGGAGATCATGGAAGAGTTTGACCATGCTGTAGATATAGCCTGTAATGTTGAGGACTTTGCTGAACATGATGATTCATCATCAGCAACATGTGACAAGGAAACTAACACTGAGGGCATGTACTCAGACCGCCCTCCCACCAAGAGGAGGACAGGTCAGGATACCTCCAGAGGTAGTGCGATAAGGAGGTCTCAAACATTCTCTCCAGCATGTAGACCAGGCTCCAACTACATCTGCAAGGTAGGGATTTAAAGTTTAAATCAGAAGTAGAAGTCAATAGAATATTAGTATCTCTGGTCAGCAGTAAGTTTTGTTAACAGAATATCAGTAATCATAGTACAGAATTCATGAAATTGGAAATAAAATATAAATACATATAGAAAAGGGTCTTTAGATCGGACAGGTATCCAAAATGAAAGTATTCAAAATTATGCCACCCTCACTTTGGTGGGGAGATATATTGTTATCGTCCTGTCCATTTATATGTCTGTATGTCTTTCACCCTTTTATAAGCACAATTCATGACACTACTGCAACAAATGTCATGAAATTATGCAGGTAGAAATTACATGATCTGTAGTTGTGCATGTTACCAGGGATTATTTATCCACTGAATTTGTTGGAAGTTATACTTTGTTGGACTTTAGAATGGGAGACTTATGCTTTTGTACACAAAAACGAAGTTTAATACAAGTTAAGTTTATATTTCTACAGTCTAGGAGGTAAAATTAATAATTTACTGCCAGAGATTAATAAAAATATACAAAAGTTAACTACTTTAAAAAAAAAGTTCTATATTGAGCTGCTTTCTTATTGAATTTGTTGCTTATCTTACAGCTGAACAGAAGTGACAGTGATGGTGCTATGCCTCATTATAAAAAGGGTTCATTTCATCGACTTTCAATGGAAAGACGTAGCCTTAGATGGAAGAAGGTAAGACATGGTTAAGAAATGTTTGAATCCTTTTCAGCTCACCTGGCCATTGGCCATGTGAGCTATTGTCATTTATGTGGCGTCGGTCGTTGTCCACAATTTCTTCAAACATCTTCTCCTCTGAAACTACGGAATAGATTTGCATGAAACTTAAAATGATTGTTCCTTAGAGTATCCTGCACAAAATGACTGTTTGGATTTTTTGATCGGTTAAAAATCATGGCTGCTGTTACTAAAAATAGAACATAGGGGTCAGACAGCAGTTTTTTTCATATATCTCCAAAATCGTTAGTTTTTATCCAAATTCTGACTTTTGTTGAAAGTATTCAGTATGAGATCTATCTGTGGTCAAATTATGGTGAAAATCTGATGACCCATATTGGAGTTATTGCCCTTTTTGGACATTCATTTGCTGTTTTTGGTGTTATTACATTCAAAAATCTTCTTCTCAGAAACTGCTATATAGAATTCAATAAAAGTTGGTATTCTTGTTTTTAGGGTATCAAAGTTGTCAGACGACTCCATGTAAGAGTTATTGTCCTTGAAAGGCAAAAAATTATGTTTTTAGCAGTTTTCAGCCAATATCTTGAAAACTATAATAGATAGAAGGAAACTTTCAGTTGATGAAATGATCCTTATGATAAGTTCTACCAAAGTCTTCATAGAGTCAGAATTGTCGGACAACTCATGGTTAGATTTATTGCCTTTGCAATGCAAAAAATTGACCAGGTGAGCGATTCAGGCTTCTGGGAGCCTCTTGTTTTTAATGGCAAGGTTCTATTTTGACATTTATTATCTGTGTAAATGTTGTTATGTAGTTATTCCATTATATAGCATTTTCTTCTAGTAAATTCTCAATTTCATCTGCTGTCTGAAGTGAATTGAGCAGCTACTTTAGACACATTTTCTGGTGTCAGTACTTCTTCATTGGATGAATGCTAACAAATGCTAACACTGCATTACAGTCAATATAAGTATACTTTTATACATTGTAAGTGTAAATTACAAGTCCTACTGATCTTAGAATATAACTTAGCCAAAAACAATTTCTGACAGATTTCCTATTTTGATAGCCTCCAAGTATTGTTGAGAAGAACAGGAAGGTACCACCCCGTACATCACTGGATCTGGAACTAGATCTACAAGCTGCACAAACAAAACTCACCCATCTCCATGATGAAATCAGCAGGCTGAAGGAATTAAAATGTGTATTGGAAGAAGCAAAATCAAAAGGTTGGAAAATATTTCAATGCATCCATAATTAGGATGAAAAGAGTATTTGAAGGAAGGTCAAGTCTAAAGTAAATGCACCTGAAATCAACATGTAGAGAAAATACATGTTGATATGATGTTTCTTAATTTAAAAATCAGTTCTAGGAAACAAAGATGAAAAAAGAATTTGATCTGCCTTCCATCAGAAAAAAATGAAACAGTAACGGTATAAAATTGAAATGGTTGTAGGCCTTATTTAAAGTTTTAAGAAATTTCCGTATTAGGGGCAATAAATATCATCATTTTGTGAAGATATAGTCATCGTTAGAATGTCTGAATGATAAGATTTATAATTAATTACAGGGTCCTCTGAGTTGCCGTCATGGTTGGCTGATGACGAACACTTCCACAAGCTCCTGTCAGATGCTGATAAAATGGTGAGTAGAATTCAGGTTGTATGTTCTGACAAAACTGACATTAAAATTCTATACACAAGTTAAATATGTAATTGGTACAATTTAATGGGACATACAGTGGAGCCTCTGAAAACCGGCTGCCCATGGGACCAAAGAAATCGGCCGGTTTTCAGAGGTGCCGGTTTTCGGAGGTTCCGGAAATTTTCGTATCCGTTCCATATATGGATACCGGAAGTACAATGTTATTGATCTTGTGATCGATCCGATCCTATTGATGATTATCTGATTGCACTGTTTGTATGTTTCTACACACATTTTTTGATAGGTATTTTTGTATGTTTGTGTTCAAATCAAGAATAAACGTAAAAGTTGTATTGTTGTTTTTAATTAAAGAGTAATCGTACTGTTCAGTATTTTTATATTGTTGACAGTTTAGTGATGCGTGGCGTAGTTTATTGACATTGTCTTTGATCTGTGTAAAGTTTTTAAGGTAAACTAGTCACCGATGCCTTTGTTGACTAAAAATACTAAAAGATGAAGATGTGACTGAGAAACTAAAGAAACAAATCAAAAGTGAAATAAAAATGTCTCACAAGCGGTCGGCACAACATATTTTGAAGTTTTCATTTTCTGTTTTTACAGAATCGTTTGAAAATGTGGTTATCAAAACAATTTTTAAATTTAACATTTGTTAAAAAGTTAATTACACATAGGATCATGGTTATTGCCCTCATTATCTGTGATAATTAATGAATAAAAGAGTGTCACTCCTTGTTAATGCCAATCAAGATCGGTGTTAGCCTTTTGAAGTACTGATTTATTGATCTTACCGTGATTGACATGTTTACAGCATGTTACACGGCTCATTGATTTTACTTGTCGGCAAACTTTTCACCGGTTTTCGGAGGTTAATTTTTACAAAGAAATGGGTTTTGGGACTGAATTTTGCAGCCGATGTTCGGAATTCAGAGGGGCCGGTTTAGGGAGGAAATTTTTACTTAATTATATAGGGGAAAATTCCGGACCAAAACTAAATGATCGGTTTTCGGAGGATTCCGGTTTTCTGAGGGGCCGGTTTTGGGGAGTTCCACTGTATTAACATCAGAATTATATTAAAGATTTTTTTTGAAAGTATCTTTGTTTTTTTTTTGTGGAAAGTGCAGTTAAAATAAGATAGAACAATCTGGTAGCTTCTTCATTTAAGTAAATAGATTTATCTAGGGGGGGGGGGAAGGCGGCCAAAATAAAATTATACTTTAAAAAAAAAAAAAATATGACAGTATTAAGTCCACTGATGAATTATTTTTGTCAATTCATCAAAATAACCTCTCCATTCATGACATACATGTACGCAAGATTCACTCTTGATGCATGTATGAAGCAGGTTTTTAGCTCTAGTCAGTCACTTTCATAAAATAATAAAGTACTACTCCAGAAACAGGTATTTTATTTCTATCAAGGACTTTATATTACTATTCTCATATAGTCCCTGATTTTAAAGCATGTTCACCATTGTCCTTTATGGTCTAATTTATCTTACAATATAATTTTTTTTTTTTTAATTTAACAAACTTTCAAGTGATAAAATTTACAGCAAACTACATTTTGTAACATGGACCATTAATTGTGTCCCTGTTTAATTATCTTGGTATCTGATTAGTATTTCCTTAATTAGATTTTGGGAATCCCCATTCTATTTGTTTACCGATTTTCCCGCCAAAAAGTCAGATGGCAGAAGTGTGAACAAATGTCATCCATATTCTTTCATCAATTCTTTCATTTCTAAGTGTTTAGACATTTTCTGATGGGATAATCATTGTTAAATGGATTTAATTTATTCTGTTATTAGGTAAGTCTGTTTCTTATTGTATCACATGGGTAAACAGGGCTGTGAAGCTTGTATGTAGCCACGTGCACATGGCCATAATTGTGCTTACCTTTGACCAGTTTTGATTGGCTCAATCATATATTTACATTTGATTGACACCTCCCATGATGATATTGTCACTCACGGTCATCTGGTCTAATTACTGTTAATTGCCTTCAGTCGTAAATTGGTCATGGTCAGTTAACTCTGTCCAGGTGTCAACATAATTTGATAATTAGAGAAAATATCCCTTGCTGATAAACTTCCTATCAATTTTAATATACAAAACTTAGGCGCCAAGAAAATTGCCAACTGGTTATTTTTGTCGCCAGATCAAATAAAAAATCGCAAAAATGTCGAAGCCCAGCACGACCCCTGATTATGAAAAAAAATTTTCATCTTAAAAATGTCAAAAGCTTGATAATTGACATGAGTGTGACACCGAACACTGAACTCCCAGACTGGTGCTGTTTACCCCAATGTTTAAATTGTAAATGTCAGTTTTAGGAAGACTGTCTTCATCTTCTGCCCTTTACGGATGAAATATGATGCCGTTAAAGAATATTTACTGTTTAGTCTTTATTTTGCCACAATACTGGTCTTGTATGATTTTATTGGTATTTCCCACTCATCCATTTTGTGAATTGATTTTTACCTGTGTATACTCATATAGCTAAAAACCTGAAGGTGTAATAGAAACTTGACTCAATAATGTACTATAATTTGTGATGAAAGTTATCAATATTTTAGTTGGTTATTACAATTCTTTTTATGAATTTCTTTTTCCTAATGATAAAACATCGTAACTTACTGAAATATTTTTAAAAATGATTTGTTAGAGTATCATAAACTTTGTGTTTTATTCTATGTTGTCCCCTATATTTATGATTTAAATTTGGTTTATTGGTTGTACCAAAATTAGTATAGACAAAAAAATGACCATATTAAAACAATTCACATGTCTTGTCAAGAATTTAATTACTTACTACTACAAAACTCTGGCTTGTAACTATTTATTTCAACATTTATTGAAGTTATCAAAACAAACAGGTATACTCATTGTTTATTAGGAATGTTTGCCTTTCTGACCAACTTATAAGCGGCTCAAGGCTAGGTTCCAGAATTTTTTTTACTGAAAAGGGGTCCAACTTATAGGCGGGTACTTGATTATGTATGGTAAACAACTATGAATATGATTTTGCTAAAATGAAAAATATAGTATATACAGAAGTTTATTTATATAGTAGTTTTGGAGTAACCTCTAGAAACATGGAAAAATATGTCATTTTGAAACTTTCCAGCATAAACAATATTGATATTGTATAGTTCATTAAAGTTTTCTGCTTACAGACATTAAGAATGATAAAATCATCTCGAGAGAAACATGTAAGAAATTTAGGCATGCCTACATACTTGTATACTTTTTATATCAAGTCGGCATGAATTAACATATGTATCAATCTAATTGTATTTACCTCTACTATTTTTTATTACTACATGTATTTATGTTAAAAGGTCTGGACTTATCATTATCTGAAGTGAATGTTAGACTAGAATTTATTTCAAACTTTGTGCATGTGACATGAATATTTTCTGAAATTCCAATTTAGCATGACTTCCTTTTACTATATAATTTAATCCTTTTGGATGTGCATGGATAGATATAATGTCTGTGCATTTTTCCATGAATCTAGCTTTTTTGAGTTTTTCACTTTTTTTCGTAGAGGTGCCAGATTTTTGTTTACTATGTGACTTATAAATCATCCATATTTTTATTTTAAAAATCTTTTATACAAGTAACCATATACAAATCTATATCTATAAAATACATGTATATTAAGCCATAGATATTGATGTAAATATATATATATAAACAGAGACTGTAACAAGGACATTTTGTAGTGTAACATAATTTATAAACTGTACTTATTGCTAAGGTCAGTTGACTTTAAGTTGCCAGGAATAATTGCTATATGAATGGGTGATCAACCATGCTTTATGGTATGAACTCAAGTTATAGAATTCTTCTAATATATTTGGCTATATAACACTATTTTAGCAAATCTAGAGTGTTAATTCTGTAAAAATTCTCTGTGTGATATTATTGGTCAGAATATGGGTCCTACTGTTGATATCAAAGCCTTTCTTTTTGAATCCTTTCTATTATATGGCTTGTTTTATTTAAACCACAGATTTTTTTCCATTATTGGTTTGTTTAATTGAACCACAGATTTTTGTTCCATTATTGGTTTGTTTAGTCTTAGCCAGAAGTATGTAGAGAAAGTTGTTTTGTACTGGTTAATGACAAACAAGCTTGGTCTCAAATGTTATTACATTAGATTGTTACACTGTTGATCCCATATTTTTTTTACTTGATATAGAAAATGCTATCTATCATGAACAATTTGGTCACTTAGATTTCGACACAAATGCAGAAAACATAAAAACAAATACAATCAAATTATTCCACTTAACACTACCTGAATGCTCCCTTTTCCTTCTTGCTTATGGCATGCCTCTTAAAATCTAATGCATATTTCTTATCTCTAAAAAGGTACAAAAAGAAAAGAAGACTTTAACAAAACAGGACAGAAGGGCCCAGCATCTTATGAAGAAGGTTACAAAGGAAGTTCAGATGTTAAAAAGGAACAGTCCTAACTCTAATGCTCAGTCATTCAGGTTTGTTTCTCAGGGATCTGGTAGGCTGCATTTTTCATTAGTTGTAGGCTATCCAAAATGTTTTGAGTAACAGAGCTGTAGTTTTGGGTGTGATGGGCACATTCCCTCCTCTGTTGAGCAATTTCGGTTGTTGAAATTTTAAATTCTGTAATTATGCTAATTATATGGTGTAGTTATTTTTAGAAATTTCACAATCAGCAGTTATTTGTGAAAATAAGTGCCAGAGAATTTTCATATTAATTGTTAAGCACATGGTAAGTGTTATCACAAGGCCAACATAACACTTGTAAAAATGTTTGAAAACCAGTAATTTTGTAAACAAGTACCAGTAAAAATAAGTACAATTACATGGTGCCACACCTCCATTTACGGGGTCAGCTTGAAAAAATCTGACGTTATTATACATCCCCCTTCAAACAATGTTTGTAGAGAGGTTAATAGGAATAGGGGATATTTGAGTGAACGTGTCATAAAATATTGATCATTTATAATGTATTTGTAATATTTTGTGAAAGCAGGAAATTGTACTAAGCAACCGTTTCCATAACTGTACTTATAACATTCTGTCATATAATACCCATGTATTTTACATTTAAACCTACATTGCATCTTGCTGCTTTGAAGACCTTGCTCTTATATCATTGTATTCAACATTGAATTGTGAATATTACATTGACATTAAATTTGTGTCAATGTTAATATTTATTGTCTGATCAGATTTATTCTGAGAAATTAATAATTTTCTGTAAAGCACTGACTTTTCTTTTTACCAAATAAACTATTAATATAAACCAGTTAATGTTTAAGTTTATAGTTTTAGGCTAAATAATAGGAATTATATGTTTTGTTGCTTTCTGACTTTTTATTAAAATTTAAAAAGAAGATATTTGAACAGCTTGAAACTTTTACCTCAAAAATGTTAGACATTTGTTTCACAATTTTCATATGTGCATGTTAGCCCACCTGGTGAATTCCTTGTAACTGATCTTGTTTGTATTTGCAGGGAGAAGATGGCATTTTTTACTACCCCTAATTTACGTGTACCAGTAATTCCTAAAGACACCTCTCCTTCTCAAGAAGACCCTTCATTAGAGGAATTTTTGAAAGATGACAGAAAGGGAGAGGAAGTGTAAAAAAAAATCACCATAATGTTTGGATTATTGTTTGAATTGTGCACCTTATCCAAGCTCCTGTGGCACTGAGGATTGTGGTCAGTTGAGTGTTTGACATTCACTTGGTGATGAGTACAAGATGTAAGCTTCCGTTTGAGGCTGTTAGTGTGTCATTCCACAAAATGTAGTATTCCGAGTTGTTATTCCAATTGAATAAGTAGGTTTTGGTTGTGAAAGAGAGTGAGTTAAGGCGGCCGACCAGCACAAAGCTTTTATTTGACATTTACATTGATTTAAAACTTTCAATAGCAATATGTTAGTCCCAGGTTTTAGTGCTAAATTTCTGGATTCTAATTTTAACATGTTTTAAGAAGAAGTTTTCTAATCTTAAGTGTCATCTTGAATTAGTGTATGAAAACATGTAATAATTTTAACACTTTAATGACTTCTGTGGATGGTGTATTTATAATTTTTACCTGGACAGCATGATAAAAGGGTCATAAAATAAACACATATTTGTATAATTCATTTCTTTTTTACTCCATGCGGAGAGCACTGGTGTAGTCAATTAAAATGGCTCTTCCTTTTCTTCTCATTTATTACTATAGCATCTTATTCATGGCAATAAAATTATTGTTATATCTATTTTTATATATTGTGTCAGTTTGATAGATGTGCTTACCTTTGGCCATTTTAAGATTTTCTAATATTAGTTTTATAAAATCTGATTTTGTATATGAACCTTGAGACAGAAATGGCTCTGTATGTTATGTTTAGATAGTTCAGTAATTATGATTAAAGAGTAAATTCTATTCAAATTATTCAGATAATGTAACATTTTTGTTGATTAAACAGCATTTTTATAGTTGAATTTTCAACTTGAACAAACCTTGAAATAGAAACATATTCTTTATTTCATTTCTTTTCTGTTCCTGTTTTAATTTTGAATAAAGTATCTCTTTATCTTAATCATTTTAAATTTGAATGTATTCACATTTCAGTTGGTTTCTATTTTGAACTGAGAATTCGTAGTAAAGATGTCCACATGACGTGGTAGTGTAGTGACTTTTAAGTTTTAGATCATCTTATCATTAAAAAAATGTATTGTATTTCATTGATATTATAATTCACAGTATTGATTTTTGTCAGTTTTAATGACTATAAAATGTGCCAAATTTATAGAGAAAAAAACACTGTAACTGTACAAATATTTTAGTATATTTTTTTGGCAATGCATGCTATGTTGTAGCATTATTTATTTGGCTTAATTTAGACTAGGTTTAGGTTGGAGTCATAACTGAATGTGTCTCAATATTTATGTTCATGTAAGAGCATATAGCTTTTCTAAATTTTACTATGGCTTAATTTGCTTGATTTGAAGAGCTTTTGAAACATCATAGGCTTCAAACATTCGTAGCGCACAAATTGATACAATGCTTAGCATTTGTAAAGCTTTATAAATATTGTTTTAAAACATATTTCTATAATCAGTAATCATTATTAAAACCACCATTTCTATTACAACAGGAGTAAAACTGCTACTACGCATGAATGCTTATCATGTTACCGACAATAATGGCGGCCTTTTCACTATGGAATACTTAATTTTATTTATATCAATGAGGTCAATTTCTAGCACATGATTACTGATATTTTTGTTTATATAATTGTACATATGTGTACATGGTTTCGATCAATCAAAACATTTTTATATTGGATTTATTATGATATTTTATTCTGCTGGTCAGTAAAATGGATTATTTTTTACACTTGTGACTTTGTTTTCCATTGTAAACTATGGCAAGGTGCTGTTTAACAATTTTTTTGTTGATTTAAGTTTTAAAAATCGGGTTATTGTAATCATGTTTTAGTTACTTATTTGTTTTTTGTAATTTGGGAAATAAAACTAGGGCCTTTCTTGAGGGCTGCAAGATTTCCCTTTGATGGGCTTCTCAACATTTTCAAAATATTTATGTACATCTGTAAAAAAAAATATGGTAGCTTATGACCTGTTATAATAGTTGGATTCTGTTATAAGATTAAAAGATAAACTTTATAGGTTTTCTGAATTTTCGATATAATTTCTGATCAAGAACCAATGTTAAGACTATCATATATACATGTCATCGAAGAACTGTATCACTTGTAAATTGCTTATATTGGCATTACAATGTATTTGATAATATTTTAGGAAATGTCAGCATTAAGTGTTGTCTATCTTTATAAATGTTTTTCTTTCAAGAATTTCAGTTATGAATTATGTGTGTATTAGCAGTGTTTGAGGGATTGGTTAGAATTTTAGTGCATATTATTTTCAGCTAGAAAAAATCTCATTTGAACTGTATATATTTTCACTAGATGTATTGTAAATTGCTTGACAAGGGTAGATAACTCTGTCTGTAGTGTTATATGCAAACTGTAAGTAGAGTATTTTTATATTATCAAAATGTGATGATTCATTTTATGCAATGTACTATGTACAATTTTAATAACTGTTTTATCATATATTAGTATCATTACCATATTTATTTGTTGATTAATTTTTGTTTATATATTCTATGTATACCATATATACATTATAGTCCAATAATTATCAGAAATTCATTGTTGTTTTGTTAACCTGTGTCTACTAGTTTCTGAATCTTATTCCTGATTGTAGAACATCAAGAGCAAACTTCTATTTAGTTATACATAAGGATATTTGCCTTTAGACATGTAGGATCTGTTCTTATAGATAACAAGTTAAAATCAAATGATGTGAGTTAAATGTTGTTTTTATGCTTAATCAGGAAAATTCTTTTGGTACTGGTGTGTATTTCAACACCCTTGCACTGTTCCAATAATTAAACCATTGCAACAATTAGATATCAACACAGGATTACACAGAGTTTCAGGTAGTTATTGGACAACTTTATTGTTGTTAGTTTTGTCAGAGATTGTGATATTAGTTAATCATGTGATTGGTTGTCCCCCTTTAAATGATGACAGAATGATCTTAACAATTTTTTATATTGTGAACTATGAACTTGCAAATGTTTTTTAAGATACTGTTGTAATTGAAAAGATAAAATTATGTGATTATAATTATTCAAATCAATAAGTTTTTAATTTAATATATAAGATCGCTGATGCTTATTTTTGTAAAAAAAAAATATAAAATTGTAATTTTTTCAAGAGGAGATAACTCTGTCAGATACTCAGGACAACAGTATGTCATCAAAGTCATATTTATATTTTGCATAAATAAAGCAAAATATTTTAAAACTATGCCTTGTTGTTTTTCTTTTAAACACAGACATTTTACAAGTCCAACAAAAATAACAGAAATTGGCCAAATGGGAAGGAAAGAATTGTAATGGTGAAATGTAGATTTAACAAGCATTCTGAGAGTACTTGCAATACAAAGTCTGCTACCGGAAAAAATCGGAGAACAGAACGCAAACTTCATACATAATTTGTTAATAAGAAACTGGCAGAAAAGTCAGCATTAATTTTTCAAAACTCGAGGACCATAACTCATTTAAAAAATCAATGATTAAGCAATGAACAATATATCAAATGTATATCTGTAAGCATGATAAAAAAATATGTGGAAAACTCATTATGGCCTTAATTTTCCAACTCCTAGGGCCATATCTCAGTTAAAAATAAATAGACTGCAACTAAACTGGAACTTGATCTGTAACTTGTCATGGTAAAGCATTTATATCAAACATCAAATGAATATTTGCTGGCATAAAGGAAACAAAGTTTTTGCAATTGATAGTTTTGTGATATCAATTTCAAGATCAAAATCTGGTGGTCTAAAAAAAGAATTGATAATGGAGTATCTTTTATAGTTATTTTTTTGTTACCTTGATCTTATTTTGTCAAATTTGCATATTTTCCCATTATTTCCAATTTACTTATGAAACTTAGTATGAATGATTTTGCCCTTGTGTGAGTAGTGTTGGACATGTATTGCAGAGCTGCATTGCTGTGGCTAAATTATTACTGGACTATATACTCACAATATTCAGGTGCCGCTGGCAGAGCAGGACAAGCCTATCCTTCTGGAGCACCTGATGTCACTGCTGCTTTTTTGGAATACATATTGCTAGTGTTTCAGTTTATTTTTGGTGACATCTAGTTTCCCATATCTTCAGTTTTATCAGTAGTATTTTTTTTTGTTTGGTTTACTACATTGTGTATGTAGATTATCTTGGCTTTGTGTGTTCATGTTAAGGCCATGGTTTTGTATTTTGGCATATTAGAATCATCTCACTGCTGGTGCTTTGTTTTTTTTTGCATATTAAAAAAAAAAACAGACAGGAACAAAATTATAACTTGACCTGTAACTTATCATGGTAATGTAATGTACCAAATATCATATATTTAATATGCAACCATCTGGACTAAGCAGTCAAACTGTGTAGACTGTGTATTTAAACATAATATACTGTGTAATTTGTGGATACCAATTTATGTGGATTAGGAAAAATACAGAAGTTCATGGATTCTTGAATTCATGGTTTTGAGGTTTTCATTATACACAATAATGGGAATCTTCTTTTCCAAATTTTGTGGTCTGGCTCACCAATGAAAACCACGAAAATGGATATCCCACGAAAAATGGTACTTTCACAGTATCAAGTTGTTTCTGTTTGTTGACAAAACACTGAAAGAGCCTCTTTATTGAAAGAAATCCTGGAAGGCTTCGAATTTGTTTGATCCCAGGCCTACTGGTAGTCCAACTATTTAAATTGTCTATCTCATGAACCAAGTGATTAGCATAGAGTTAAGAGAAGTGATGTCCCTTCCTCTTTAGCATTTACAAGACAGACTGTTAATGTATGGACCTTTTCTTAGAAAGGCATGAAATATCTGTCCATGAACTTGCAACATCAATGGCTAAGAAATACTGTGAGCAAGCTCATGAAATGAATAACTCTGGCTTCGAGACTTTTAAATTTGGTTAAACGCTTGAACTTTGATCTTCTCCTTTACATTAATATATCTTTACTCATGCAGGTACTTATCCTTCCTATAAAATTTCATAAAAATAGTTAAGCAGTTAGGAGTTTTAACATGTTAAACCCCTAAGTCAGATTATCCCCCTTTGCATGGATGACCTTTATAAATGAATTTCTTCATGTTTTTCAGTTAGATGTAGATTCCTTCTTGGGTTAAACTGATAAAAACAAGCAGCTTTGTTAAATGTATATGTTTTATCCAATATTTTCAAAAAAATTAAAACCTTTCAACATTTATTTTCCATATTGGTATTAGAAACTTTACAGTTCTGGAATTTCTGAAATTTTTGACTTTCCATGGGAAGGTTGGTATGAAAAATACTTAACAGCATTAACTTAATCAACCTGACAAATTTACAAATATAACTTTCTTTCAACTTGATTTGTCATGGGTTAAAGAAGCCCTGGATATCTAGTATATGTCCCTGTTTTCACTTGGAACAGGTTGTATTGGTATAGAAATACGGAGTACATGGATATTTGAAAATAACTAGATAAAGTGATGCCCCCGCATTTAACCTTCATACAGCTATATCATAACTCATAATTGTAAAAAGCACTTTGTCAGATGTGTTATTGTGTCTGTGAGACACAAATGATGCTCCTGCATGTGGTTTTGAGTTAAACTCAGCATAGCTGAATGAAACTTAAACTCAAACTGTAACTAATCATGACAGACTCACATACCAAAAAACCAGTCAAATATCTTCAAGCATTTACAAAAAAAAAGCGAAAAACTATTATTTCAATACAATTTTTAAAGTGCAGGGCCCATTATTTTGGTAAAACTCAGCATAGAAGAATAAAACTTATACTCAATTTGTAACTAATCATGACAGACTCACATACCAAAAAGCAGTTCAATATCTTCAAGGGTTTACAAAGAAAGTGCAGAAAACTGTTATTTCCATGAAATTTTTAAAGTCCAGGGACCATATTTTTGGTAAAACTCAGCATAGCGGAACAAAACTTTAACTCATTCTGTAACTAATCATGACAGACTCACATACAGAAAATCAGTTCAATATCTTCAAGGGTTTACAAAAAAAAGTGCGGAAAACTGTTATTTCCATGGAATTTTTTAAGTCCAGGGCCCATAATTTTGGTAAAACTCAGCGTAGCAGAACGAAACTTTAACTCGATCTGTAACTAATCATGAAAGACTCACGTATAAAAAATCAGTTCAATATCTTCGAGGATTTTCAAAAAAAGTGCGGAAAACTTATGTGAATGACAGAATTATGGACGGAATTACGGACGGACAGAATTACTTATCGTTGCGGAGGCATAAAAAGACGTAGTAGTTACACTATATGGCTTACTGAAAATTGTCATTGAGAGAAAAAAAGCCAACAATGTTTCTACCATTTTATTATCTCTTCTAGTAAATTAATGTCAGCATGCAGGTGATTACATAAATATCACAGGTGTTTAATAAATTAGGTCAAGAAATATACATATTTAATGGTATCAGGCAAATAGACTATGTAAATTGAGAAAGTATATTTATAATTATATTGTATCAAATTTCATGGTTTAGCCAAATTTATCATATTTTGGAAACTCTACATTTACAATAGTTGAAGTTTTGGGTTTTGATTGACAATCGAAGTATGAAACTCAAAGAAATGTCTGTAAAAGTACCGGTATATACATGTACTCTTACAATATCTGTGTGAGATTGTTGGTAAAGTCTTACCACTAACAGAAAAAAAAATGCACAAGTACAGATAGACTCATTAAAATATACCTACTAAATTTACTTGTGGAATGGATAAGGTTCAAAGTTCAAACAATTCTGGCAGATGTAAAACTGTATTATAAACATTCAAACAGAAGTCCAAAGTTTTGAGATATTCTAATTCATTTAATTTACTTTATCTCTAGTATCAATTCATCTAGGAGAAAAAAGGTTTTGTTATTAAGTCATTTACATGTGGTACAAAAATTATTAAATTTGTGTTTTTTTTCTCATTGTTAAACCTGAGAATATGATAACCTCAGGTTCTGATATGTGTCATTTTAGTAAAAATACAAGCATTCAATTGCTTAATGTTTAACAATAAGTGAGGGACATATTTCAGATTACCGGTCAGAACCAAGAAGGATATACACACACTATGTAGTATATATTTTAGAAATTTCATATCATGATGCACACATTAATTCCAATAGAAAAATAGCATCAGTTGGCAAAACTAAAACTGTGGTGATTGAGCTGAAAATCTATAATCC